>LR990619.1:0-5554682 GCA_905147815.2 Phalera bucephala | reverse complement strand
AGCAGTGTTGGGCAAAAATCAATTGATTAAACAATTGGCAATTAACAATTGATTAACTGTAATTGCAGTGTTATGCAATTGACAATTGATCAATTGTAATTGCAATGTTTTGCCATTAATAATTGATCAATTGTAATTGCAAAACAACGCAATTACAATTGATCAATTGTTAATCGTTTTATGCACATTTACGATTAAACAATTAACAATTAATCATCAAAAAAAAGCACACCTAACGTATGCGCAATGTGGGAGTATACAATGTACACTTCTGTCTGGTGTTGTAAGGCTTGAATCGGGAGTACGAAGCTTGAGTGAATGCTTGCCTTCTAAAAAGACTTAAGACAAAAGAAGACATAATCATCTATGAGATTTTAGGAGATGCTGATAACTAAAATGGCGTTTATTTTTGGATCAAAGATGGCGTCGCGACTTCTTATGAATAATCAATATGGGCATCGTTTTTGGGTTTTAAGGGTACGCTGATTACGAATATCGCGCAAATTAAACACTATGTTCTTTATCGGCATTCGCAAAAACCCCAAAAATGATATCCATATTAATTTAACACCAATATCAATCTACTTGTACTTGTGAATATCAAACTAACCAACCTAAACACGAGGGGATTGTTGTCCAGTTCACATGTTTCTATGGCCAACTTCCAACTTCATCATCAGACCATCCCCATGGTACCATATTATTGTATTGTCACCAAACTTACATACGTATGCCAATTTCAGCTGAATCGGATACCGTAAGTGCTTGAGAAAAGGATCAGAAGAGTTGAACCGGAAAGACAGACAGACATATGAACAGTGCAAGTTAAATAAAAGTAACACCGTCACGCCTATATTCCCCAGAGGGATTGGCAGAGGTGTACTGAGTACACTCACGTTTCGCCGACGATGTTAGGTCCCATGTAATAGGGGGCGAGCCTATTGCCATATACCGGGCACAATTCCAGACTCCGGACTGCTACTGGGAATTTTTCGTTAGAAAAACTACATTTGTCTGACCTACGATTTGAACCCAGGACCTCGTGATCACAAAGCGATGCGCTTTGCCACCAGACCAACGAGGTAGAAAGCAGTAGTAAGGCAGGGAGCAAATAAAAGCTTGTAAAAAATAAGTATTCTATTTTGTCCATATAAAAATGGAATATTTTATAAGTTCCCGTTCCATAAAGCATTCAAAATTCGGCCAATACACTGCACCCCTCTGCCAACCCCCCGTGGTAACCAAATGTTTGTTTATAAAAAGGTACCTAAACTTTAAAGAAGCGCGCGCGCACTTCGCCTTTCGGCAGTGTCACGAGCCGACAAGTGCGCGCGCGTCACTAGTAGGGTTGCCACCTTTTATTTGAGCAAATTAAGTACATTGGTTTTTAAAGGTAGGCAAAAAAGTACATTGTATCAAAATAAAGTATTATTTATTTCACTTTATTATTTTGTTTAAAAACATATTTATTATTACTTTTAGAACTTTTCAGTCATTGTTATCATTGCTAAACACCTTCACAGCATGTTGACAGTCAATAATAACTTGAATAGATTAGTAAGAATTAAGAAGTGCTTATAGTTTTTACTATTTTCTTTAAGTTAGATGTAATAATGTTTTTTTCTTAAATCTAGTATCATAGATTCGGATTTTAACACCAGACATCATCTACTTTGTGTATAATGAATCTTAAAAGTACTTTACAGTTCTCATAATGTACAAGATATACTTACCCTAAATAACGCACGATACGTACTTTATAATAAGTGATCAAACGAACTTACCTGAAGTGAAGTTCGATCATTATTATACGAAGTCCTTCGTTCGAAGATATAAACTATATTAGCAGCTCTCTCGAGTCGCTTGGCAACCGCGCGTCATTTAGAAACTTCAAAAGCCTCTATGGTATCTGTGGACATAACCTGTGGAACCATTCCTTTTAGAAGTAGTACATTTCAACTTTACCAACGGGCAGGGCGGGTTGGGTACTTATATCTTCGAACGAAGGACTTCGTATAATAATGATCGAACTTCACTTCAGGTAAGTTCGTTTGATCACTTATTATACTGTGTCCTTCGTTCTCGATATAAACTATATTAGCAGCTGTTTAGAGCTATAAGGGTAAAGTTGAAGTATACCACGTAAAGGATTCTTTTTTTTTTTTTTTTTGAGCGTGACCTCTAAAAAGTAACATATCATGAGTATATTTGTACTATAACACATTCCCGTTCTTTGTATTGCCATACAACACAAACACAACAAATATATACACCTATATTGTTTCTTACCACCAGTCTGTCTATGATATAAACTTATTTAAAATAAATTTATATAATCAAATTCTATAACATGTTATGTTTTGTAGTGTAGATCCATCCCAACCAAACCTTTAAAGCACCTGTTATGTACCTTTATACCACACCTGATGTCCAAAATTCATTAATACCGGGTAATATTAATCAATCATTACTTATCAGATATCAGTGCAGTCTCCATCTGTTATGTCTTCTATAGAGATCTTTCTTCTATAGATATCTTCTATATAACAAGAGTTGAAGAATTGCCCATCTAGAGTTTTGTTTATATAAAATTAAATCCTTTATAATAATTCTTGTATCATTGACAACCATTATGAGACGAACTATGAGAGTGAAGAAAGCCAGGCAGGCATGCAAGGAAAAAACCCGTCGGAACCTTGCACTCTCTGCCTACCCCGCAAGAAATCTGGCGTCATAATATGGATAGAGATAGATAGATAGCTAGAAACCCTTACTGTGTACTAGACCTGAAAACAAAGTCTGTTAGTACCCAATCTATAACAATATGATACAAATATAACAGGGAAACCTATTTCCCCACTAATGTGTTTTCCAACAGGCATGTGGTTCTTTTTTTTTTTTTTTTTTGTCAAATGATCTCTTTTTGAGTACAGTACCAAACAAAGGTTACGAATTAATTTGGTGATTATAAGAATGTTTTTGCTATCATTACATATTTAATTTATGTTTATCAACATTCTGCTATATTTAATGTCAGTTATATTTTTAATCTTTAAAGATGTACATATATCAAAATTTAACATTTTTTGTACTAGAGGCCTTTGTACTAATGAGCTTATATGGAATTAAGTCCGGTGAAGCTGTAAAGGCCTCGCGGCCATCCGCGTACATCACTCACACACACACATCTTATCTGGAGATATTCCTCACATAAGGCTATGTGCTTTACCTATATAATCTCGCCCCCCCCCCCCCAATTTTAGAGTCTGGAACGAAGGGCAGTATTAATGCGTGGTAAACAAACATAACCTACCCCAGTGTTATTACTATACCACTATTATTAATTCAATTTAAATTTCGAAACTATCCCGGAATCATTTCCATGTTCTGAGTGTGCGCCGACAAATAAATCCTTGGCTACATAAATCTTTATGTATTACTTAACGATTCGTTCCTGCGCAATAACGCCCGCGAACATTCGTTTTGGCAATACGATCGGGCCACACCTGAACCAATTACATTACTGATGAAAAAATACACTCCTAATTTAGTAATAACTTAAGAAGCGAATAAGTTACAGTCTGCTAAACCGAACCACGGGTTAAAACTGTATCATATTGGGAATCCTATTCATAACTGAATTATTTCATACCATGAAATTTTCATTTCATACCATGAAATTTTCATTTCATACCACACTTCCTTTGCTTCTTTGTATGTGACTGTATTTATAAGTAAAAAAAAAAATTGCAATGCGTAACTTTCTAGTTAGTTCTAGATGTCCAACCGTGAGAATCGAGTGCTACTCAACTTATTATTATGTATCCCCCATTAATAATAAATAAATAATATCAAGTTCCTTAGGACTTAGATTATTGCTGATACTACCTAATATTTATCATACCTGTGATAAGCATATGCTTTTGATTATTCTTGTTTAAGATAATCCATACTTTCAAATAATGTAACTCAATATTTCATCCACCGTAGCATGTCAACATAATATCATTAAATTTTCAAATGGATATTATTATCAAGTCATTTGCATGACTTTATGTTCTTTTATATATAGATACCTATTTATAAGATACATGTAACATGTGGATGTAATAATTTAAATATAACAATACCAAAATTGCAAATTTTTGTATGATATCTCAATCCAATATTTTTTACTGAAACACCTTTAAATAAATTACAACATATATAGTGCTCTAAAACCAACTTGTTATTTTAATGGTAGCCGTTTGTGCTTGTGTTATCATAACTATACCAGAAACATCACTAGTGTTCAAAATAACTGTACACATTCCAAACTAATTACAAAACTATTTTTTATAGTTATTAATTTCTTGAATAATCTTATTTAATTACATATTATTTATTGATTATCATATGATCAAACAAAAATACAGTAAAACCATCTAATTCTCCCAATGATGAATTGATGTATAGCTTTCCATTGTGTGTGCCTCAAATTTCTAATATTATTAAGTACACTATAATTGATGCAGGAAATAATCAAAAATCCCAAAACTATTGAACTCATTACATGATAGAAAACTGAATAGGTACTAATAAATATTTTATTAGTATATTTATTATGACTGTAAGGTCTATTTTTTATATATATATCAATTATTAAACAATAGTGTTTCTAATAATAATGTTTCTATACATAATGTTAAACATATGTATGACAAGATCCACTTGTCTGAAGTGCAAGTACTTGCACAAAACCAATAAAATTATGTTTGTCGTTGAAGGCATTATTAGTGTCATAGATACATACCAAAGTCAGTGAATACCCTTAGCCTCCAATATTATGGTTTCTTTGTAAAACCCATTATGTATTCCTGATTGTTTTTCTGAATTTTTCAGCAACTTAAAAACCAAGTCCTTGTGTAAAATGCCTATCATGCTTTTTGTACCTCACTTTCTTTGGTAGGAGATTTCCAATGTCCAACGTGATGTTGTTTTTGGTGAACTGATAGGTACACTGTGACTTAATATTTTCACACCCAGGATGAGGATTGTTGTTCTATATTGGTTACAACGGTGGTCGTTTTATGAAATTTTAACTACTGGCTATGACTAGCTAGTTAATAATTCCATATTGATAATCCACTATATTAACACTCTTTTTATGCAAAATATATACTGCTGACCTTAAAGGTTCTTATCTCAATAAAGGTTTCATGACTGTATTGTTAGGATTTATCTTTTCTGGCTACCCTGCAAGGAGCCTGGGTTGATAATATTGATAGATAATTATTAGTTTTATGTTAACTGGATAGACCAGGTATTTTATATTATCTTTTAAGTATCTTTGTGCATAACACAAATTATCCCACAACCTGCCTGCCGCAGCATCCATAGGATAAGATATTATATTTGGAATGAATCTACAGTCCTGTTGCTTGTCAGTTACAACAGGCATTGCCATTAGTATATTACTTTGGCTTATTTGGTTATAAACCCTGTTCAGGAATAAGTATTGCTGGATTTAACTTTTTAATACAAGTACTCATAATTTTGCACAATTCTTTGTGTAATAAGCTCCAGTTTGGGCTATTTCAGTATTATTATACAAGTATGTCTAATAATGAAATCAATAAAAACACTATGTTTATGCAAAGGAGTGACTTTTGTTATTAATAATGTATTGTTATACATAAACAATGTCACTTCAATTACCCTTTCAGTAAGTCTCCTTTTGGAGATTAGTATGACAAATTGCTTATAGTTTATAGCAATAGTCTTTGTATTTACTGTGTTAGGCATGTTTAAGGTATGTATTTTAGGTAACATTTTTGATTCTTACCATTGTAGAAGTGTGAACTGCACAGGAACACCTCATGGATGAAACCTATGAGTAGTATGACCTTCAGCACATATCTCGTATGGGCCCCAAGTCTTGCGGACCACGCCGATGTATCTCGTACACCACTCGTGTCCTTGAATTATCGTCAAGTCTTGCGGACCACGTCAATGTATCTCGTACATTACCCGTGTCCTTAAAATGCCATCGATCCTTAACAATCATCATAATTGATGAACGTCCCCCTAATTTCTCTTATTGGAGGTATAACATTGCCAATTTATAGACGGTTAATAATCGTTTTAAGGTATATTTCGTGTTAAACTGTTTGTACACGAATAGGGACATAGACTTCATAAGTTTACTTTTCGGGCGACGAAGCTTTCCCAAATTTTAATATGACGAAACTCACGTCTCCAAATATTAGATATTATATAAATAAACAAGTTAAGCTGAAAACACCACACATAAACAACTATCGGTTGATCTTTTTAGAATGTACTCCTTTGCCAGGACGTAAACTTTTCTAAATTTGCCTATACGATGTTTTAAATTTATTATATTACAACCTTTTTGTTATATAATTTCAGTGCCATAACACGTTATTAAATTAAATGTCGACCAAAAACTTTATTACAAAGCGTCGGCTGCCGCGCTTTCAAAAGAATGGTTCCACAGGTTATGTCCACAGATACCATAGAGGCTTTTGAAGTTTCTAAATGACGCGCGGTTGCCAAGCGACTCGAGAGAGCTGCTAATATAGTTTATATCGAGAACGAAGGACACAGTATAATAAACTACGGGTAGCAACCCTAGTTACTCGTCGCCTTTCGGCACCGGCACGAGCCGACAAAGGGCACGTGCGTAGGTAACTAGAGTCGGTCGGTAATGCCACAGTATCTATCTATCCAGTAACTTATCAAAGTCGTTTTAGTGGTATAATTACCAACACTCCCCGTCAGAACGTTGTTAGCACCTTTTTTTTTCATTTATTAAAACTTATTTACTGCAGTGGTTATAAGCCTGTATTTTTTCGTATGAGTCCAGCATAATACAATTAACCACAGGGACTGTGTAAAAACAGCATAATGAAAACGTTTATAATTTTAATGTTTAGGCTTAAATATTATTTACCTTTATTGCAATTTTTTCGTTTTTTTTTTTAAACGTATCCCCACACTAGGATTTATTCCTGTGTCGTGGGTGCGTTTACAAACATGAATATTCACACACACAAATACCCAGACCGGAACAAATAATTGTGGATCACACAAAGATTTGTCCCGTGCGAGAATCGAACCCGCAACTATTAGACACAGTGGGCGGAGCGGCTTAAGCTCTTAACCACTGCGCTAAATCGTTCGTCTTTCATAAATTGTTTCAAGAAACCTGTTTTCTCATTTTACGTATAAGTATTCTCATTATATATAAGTATTCTCGAATCTCATAGTTGTGTGTGTGTGTGTGAATGATGTACGCTGTTGGCCGCGAGGCCTTTACAGCTTCACCAGACTAAAAGGCGAGCGTGCAACCACTACGCTCTAGCCAGCCAGAAGGGCAAGAGGCGACATACTCGAGGGCGCCTCGAAGAGGCGCCCTCGGTTGGGACAGTCGCTGTAGGGGGACGGGTGCACTACTAAGTGCACCGGTCAACCGCCGGCTATGGGAGGGGATTTACTACTACGTCGTCGTCGTCGCCCGTATTCTGAGCGGAAAGAAGGGATGACAAAGCATCGGGGGGGTCGGTGAGAACATGTCGCGGCCGGCGGTGGCGGCAGGGGTCGGGGGGGAGATCGTAGTCGGCGGTGGCTACGATTAACGGATTCGCATGGGTAGATGCGTTCGCGAAGTGACGTGTTGACGCCTTTTTAATAAAGGCGCGAATAGGTTCGAGACCTAGATCGGAGTGGAGGTCGACGTTCCGTACGAACCAGGGGGCTCCTACGGCTTTACGGAGGAAGCGGTTTTGAACCACTTGGAGTTTATCGATGTGAGAGGGGGCCGAATGCCCGAACACAACACACGCATAAGTCATGATGGGTCGAACGCAAGTTTTGTAAAGTGTCACCTTATTTCTAAGGGACATTTTACTCCGCTTGCAGATTAACGAATGGAGACGACCGAGCACAAATGATGCTCGGTGACGGACCCGCTTGATGTGCGGGCCGAAGGACATGGTACTGTTTAGGGTGACCCCTAGATATTTGACCTCTTTGACCCAGGGAATGGGTCGGTCGAACATGGTCACTTGGCCGAGATTACTTCTAGGGCGGCGCAGGGAGTGGCGCGGGGTGGCACCCCTGGAGAAGAACACCGCAGCGCTCTTGTCCGGGTTCACCTCAATACGCCACTTCCTGAACCAATTCCCTAGGGAATTGGCGGATGCCTGAAGGTGTCTGGTAATGAAACCCTTATTCCTATGCGAGACGTAGAGAGCGGTATCATCCGCGAATAGGGCTAGATGCGCCTTACTCGAACGAGGAATGTCGTTCGTGTAAAGGCTAAACAGGAGCGGAGAGAGAACTGAGCCCTGTGGGACTCCAGCACTGATGGAGTGGGAAGTGGAGCGCGTCATTTCGACGCGATAACGGAAGGCGCGATTCGACAAGAAGTCTCGTAAGATGAGCACGAGTCTGTCCGGCACACCCAATTGGTAGAGCTTGTAGATCAAGCCGTTGTGCCAGACTTTGTCGAATGCCTTCGCGACATCTAGGAAGAGGGCGCCCGTGTAGATTGGTTTGGGTCTATTGAGACCGGAGAGGATGTGCTCCGTGATGCGGTGCACTTGGTGGACGCAAGAGTGTTTGGCTCGAAAGCCAAACTGCTCGTCGATAAGGATACCCCTGGACGTTACGAAGTCCTTGAGCCTCGCCAGAAGGAGGCGTTCGTATATCTTGGCCAGGGAGTTGAGGAGACTGATAGGGCGGTAGCTCGCGGGGAGATTGCGAGGTTTGCCGGGCTTGGGAATGCCAATGACGTCCGCCTCCTTCCACTTAGCGGGGAAGGTGCAGTTCGTCATGGCGGCGTTCAAGATGGCCACCATGAGGCAGATGAGTTGGGCGGGCAGGCATTTCAGAACGCGATTCGAAATACCGTCAGGGCCGGGGGCTTTTTTAGATTTAAGACCCATAATCACATCTTCGACCTCCGTTTGCGTGATAGGAGGCAAGGAATCGACGGGGGGGAGGGATGCCCTGCGCTCGACTTCCCTGTCTACCGCGTCGACGTGGGACTGGTCGACGGACTGAGAGCTGGGGGCGCACTGGCTCTCGAGGGAGTCGGCGAGAAGCTCGGCCTTTTCGTCGTCGTCGAAGGCTGGGGGCGCTGCGCCTGAAGGGCGGGACAGCGGGGGCATGTCAGTCGTGGAGTCGGATTTGAGGCTACGCGCCAGCTGCCAGTAGGCCAGATGCGACGGCGCGATGCCCTCTAGGAGGACACCCCACCGTTCCTCCCGGACCTCCGCGACACGACGCTTTACCTCTCGTTGTAAAGCGCGCATCCGGGCCCGATTGGCTTCGGTGGGGTAGGAGTCGTACGCTCGGATGGAAGCATTCTTGGAACGAATGAGAACCCTAACATCGTCCGGCAGTCGAAAGCGGTTGAGGTAGAGATCTTCCGCCTCGACTTGCTTGGACGATCGACTGACAGCCGATCGGATGTGCTCGGTGAAGGCATCTACGGCCTGATCGGTGTCCTGAGGGGACGGGATGGAGTCCGAGCTGAGAGGCAGGGGGGGAGGGTCGGCATCCGCCAAGGCCGTGCTTAGCGCATGCCAATCCACCACCGTCTTTTTGGGTCGCTGAGGGGCGGAAGGGGGGGAACCGAGTCTCATGACTACAGGTCGATGGTCAGAGTCGAGTTCCTGGACTACTTCCAAGGAGTGCAGCCGTAGGGTGACACCCTTCAGAAGCGCCATGTCCAGGACGTCGGGTCGGTGATTGGGATTGTTAGGATAGTGGGTAGGGTGCATGGGTGCGATGACGTCAAAGTCGAGAACGTCGACCAGGGCGTCAAGGCTCCTACCGTTAGGGGAAGTGGTGAGACCGTTCCAGGCCACGTGTTTGCTGTTGAAGTCGCCCGCCAGAATGACGGCGCTTCCCAGATTGAGAAGTGCTTCCAAGTCACTCCTGAGAACGGATTTAGTGGGGGAAAGGTAAACGGAGGCGATCACGATGGGCTGGTGCCCCGTGAGAGAGACGCGACAGACCGAAGCTTCGATGTTGGTGAGCGCGGGGGGATCGAGAGGGATGCAGTGCAGGGACCTCCTGTAGTAAATGAGAGTACCGCCTCCGCGGGAGCCGATTCTGTCATTGCGCACGAGGTTGTAGTTTGCGATCCTAGGATCGCGTTGTGCGGGCTTCAGGAAGGTTTCCTGCACGAGGAGGATATCAAGTTGGTGATCTCGGAGGAAATCAGCAACCTGATCTCGCTGGGAGCGAAGGCCATCGGCGTTAAAGAACGCCAGGGATAGGTTGTGGGGCTTTAGGCGGGGAGATCGTAGATCCATTATTGGGTGCGGGGGGATTGGGTTTTGAGGGACGCCAGGACGTCATAGACGTCCCTGTATTCCGCGGCCAGGAGAACCTGGTCCGCCAAGTTGGTGGCGGCGCGGAGACGAAGGGCGAGTTCGCGGACTCTGGGGAACAGTGCGGGGCTTATAACCGCCGAGACGCTCATTATCAGGTCGACGTCCTGACTGACGTTAGTGGGCGGAGGGGGACAAGCCGCCACCGGCGGGATCGCCGGTGCGCGCTTCGGGGGGCGGGCGGGGCCCACTGACGCAGGGTGGGAGGCCGCGGTGTAGGGCAGCGGCTTCACCCACGCGTTGGCGCCGAGGGACGGCCTGAGCGGCGGGGGAGGGGGGGCCAGCTTCCGTGTCGCGGGAGCGCGGGGAGCCGTGGTCGCTGGCGCAGAAGGCACCGGACGAGGGTGCGCTGAGGGCGCGGGGGGGTGTTGCGCTGAGGGCGCAGAGGGGGGGGCAACCGCGCGGGGGCGGCGGCGGCCGCCGCGCCTCGCCCGGCCGCGCTTCCCCTTCGGGGCCTTGGGGCAACCGCGATAGTTCGCGGTGTGCCCCTTGGTGCCGCAGAGGACGCAGCTGGGGGGCTCGGCCGCCGTCTCCTTCGAGCGGGCGCACTGGGACGTCGCGTGGTCCCCGATGCACTTAACGCATCGAGGGCGCGCGTGACAGTTTCGGGCAGAGTGCCCGTACAGTTGGCAATTGTGGCACTGCCCGGGCGTGCCACGTTTGTGGGGGGCCTCCACGGAGAGGCCAGATATATGGCACACGGCCTTCAGGTCGAAGACCCTACGGCCGGACTCGGTGCGGTCGAGGACGACCAGCACCATGTCGTACGCCTCCTTGGAGCGCCCATTGACCATTCTGTGCACCTGGCGCACAGGAAGGTCCTGGGACTGGAGGTCGGCCTTGATGACGGCGGTGTCCAGCTCCCTCGGGACACCGCGGATTACCACCCTGAGCTCCCTTTCCTCCTCCAGGGTGTATGTGTGATAAGCGATCTTGTTGGATCGCAGGAACGCGGATAGCCGTCGGTGGTCGTCCGAAGACGCCACCTTGACGGCTATGCCTTGCGCGGTGGAACGCGCGTGCGTGTAGTTTATCTGGCGATTATATATCGCCTTGGAGATGCGCTCCCAGGCGCTCTTGTCCTGAATGACAAGCGGCGGGGGAGTGATGTTCGGACGTGCGGGGCGCGCGAGGGGGGAGGCCCTCGCGGCCGCGTCGGGAGACGGAGACGGCCGGGGGCCGGAGGGGCCTTCTGGATTTTGGGTGGCGGCGAGTCGCGCGGTTTGCGCGCCCGCTTCCCATTCGCAATGGGAACGAAGTCGTCCTCCGACGAGAGCGACGGGGACGGGGACCGGGCGGGGGCGGCGCGTCGCGCGGTCGCGCGCTCGACCTCCATGTCCGAGTCCGAGAGAGGCTCGGACCCGCATGGCGAGACGGGGCGGTCGGCGGGGGTCTGGGGCGGCGCGACTAAGTCAGTTCGCGGCGCGGCGAACGGAGTCGCGGGGCGCGCAGAAGGCGCGGGGTGCGCGGGGCCGGGGGCCGACGCGCGCGCGGGCGACGCGTCGGGCGAGGCGGGCGAGTACGTCGCCCTGAATTCCCGGACTATGTCCGGGCAGCGTAGGACGATGTACTTCGTGAGCTCCCGGACGAACTCCGGAGGGAAGTCTTCCGCCATTTCCAGAGGGGAAATGGCAGGGCGAGTGAACTAAAAAAAAATAAAAAGGGGCCCTAAGACCCGGGCGTGAACGTTGCCCTGATCCCCCCACCGGGCAGCGGCGGGGGGGTGGCACTACCGGGGAGACGCGGTGTGCCCCTTCGCCTTAAGGGCGAACGGGCGGCACCAAACCCTAGCTGCTCCGGGGCGAAGAGAACCGCCGCACGGAGAACACTAATATCGAAAACAGTTATGAAACTCACCGTTGAGAAAACAAAGACCGCGGGAGGGCCGGCCGCGCCGTTGGCCGACGCGGCTGCCTAGCAACCCACGTGATTGGTCACGCCGGGCGATACGCGAACCGTACCTACACGGGACGCAAAAGCATACGCACAGCGAATGCAAACACGTAAACACGCAAGCACAACACACGTAAGCACAGCCGCGACAAACCACGTAGGTCACGGAAAACGACCGTTACTAAAAACGCGGGAAGGCCGACCGCCGTCAGAACGGCGAGTCTACCTAACGGCTCGCCTTGTTGCTACGCGCGAGCCAGACGCGGAGAAGTAACGTCGCAAGCCCGTATATGCGTACGTATACACGTATATGAGCCAACCAGATCACCACTCCACGCAAGCGCAGGCGTTTCCAACAAAGCAAGTCGAAATCGAATACTACGTAACACGAAAATAGCGAGCGGGCGAGCAGCGCAGTGACACGACCGAACGCGCGCGAGGCACAGCCAGAACTCGAATCTCATAGTTATTGAGAGTGTTTATGATAGATTACTCGGAAATTGTATATAATTATATTTGTTAAAAACCACATGACTTACTAAATATCAATAGAACTATCGACGTGTAGAGCGCGCGTCTGTGTGCGTGAGTTTAATTCGGACCATAAGTACTAAGATGTTTTACTGTATTATATTACACTGTGGTAGGGCACACCACATACCCCGCGCACTGAGATCCCGCGTTTCTCTGTTCATTCGGCCTGAGGATTTAGGACGAAAATATTGTCATAACTTTTTTGCGGAGCGCAAAGTATCGCGTATATTTCGACACGATTTCACTTCAGATTACTTTTGTGTGTGTACTTTTAGTAGCAGTTGTTTAAACTAAACTAATTTCCACAAACATAAAGAAAGTGAGTGTGAATCGTGCGCACACAGGAATATTGTAGGAGCTTAAATTCATTTCTATTAAGTATATTCGCATATTTCAACGAATAATTCCACACTTTTTGGACATTATAGTCATTATGGATAAAGAGGAATATAGTTATATGTCAGTTAACACGTTGGACACGGACATCAATGAACAGTTAGATCGAGATGGGCAGTCTTCAGGGCCGAGCTCAATCACGTCGATATCTTCACCCCCGCGTCTTGCACTACTTGACGGTACATTTTACAAATATTTACCAGAAGAATCAACAGCACATATAATCACAGCTCTGTGTACTAAATGCTCGCCCGTCACTACTAAAATCAGAGGATTCGACAACTGTTCATCCAATTTTCTGAGTCACCTCAAACGGAAACATGGACAAGATTATGTAAATGAATATAAAAGATACATAAAAACAAAGAAAAATATTAAAAAAGGTGCATACATTTAAAAAAAAAATACCTACTAGGGGCTTAAGAAAAGTTGAAGAGGTCCAGCCATATACACCAGAAAAATTTGCACAAAATATGATAAACTTCTTGATTGATTCTTTGATCCCATTGGGGGCTATAGAAAACCTATATTTATTAGAGATGTTTAGCAACTTGAAGATATCCGATAAGAATTTGAAAGTTGTAACCGTCGAAGTTTGAGTCGCCGTATAAATATATATTATGCAGAAAAATGTCTGCCATAAAATCTGAACTAAAGGCTGTTGATTTCGTGTGCACTACAACTGATATCTGGTCGGGAAAGAAGAGAAGCTTCTTAGGTATGACTGCACATTGGATCACAAAAGATTTGAAACGTGTTTCAGTAGCATTAGCATGTCAGCGGTTCAAAGGCATTCATAGTTACGATCGTATTACTAATTTAATTAAACAAATTTATACAGAATTTGGCTTAAACGGTAATAAGGTAGTCGCAACCATTACTGACAACGGCAGTAATTATTTAAAAGCATTTCGCGCTTTTGGCGTGGAACTTACAAACATCAGTTGTGACAAAACCAGTCAGCCAGAAGATTCTTTGTTTGAAGAAATAAATGTGGAATCTGACTCAAGTCTGGACGAAGAAGAATCCGAAGATTTTATTTGCGTGCCCATATAAGATGCTGTGCGCATACATTAAGCTTATGTGCTACCGTTGATGCCAATAAAGTTTTAAATGACAAAGGTACTCCATTATCTCATATACATACCACCGCATTAAAAAAATGCAACTCTTTATGGAATGCAGCTGGTCGTCCAAAAACAGCTGAAATTATACAAGATTTATTACAACACACATTAAGTCGACCGGGTGAAACCAGATGGAATAGCCTATATGATTCACTTCAACAAATTTTATATAATCAAAAAAAAAAATTTCAGCTTCATAGAGCTTTAAATATTAGTAATCCCATAAAAGATGTTGAATTTGATTACTTGAAAGAATATTTGACATGTGCTGCACCAGTAGCAGAAGCACTAGATATTATGCAAAGTAAAACCAATGCCTATTATGGCATTTTATTGCCATGTCTGTTTGCATTGATAAGAAAAATACAAAAAATTGAAAGGAGAGGCAATTTGATGTACTGTGCACCTTTAATCGAGGCGTATAGAATAAACGTTGAAACGAGATTTAAACAGTTTTTTAACCTTAACACTGCTGAGGCAGAACATGCAGCAATAGCTGCTGTATCGTATCCCTGTTTTAAAAATAAGTGGCTTTCTCGCTTAGATAATCAAGACCAAACTAGGGTACAGAATCTTTTTAAAACCCTTATTTCAAAAGAACTCAATGAAGAGCCTCAACAAATTATAGCAACTAAAAGTCGTAATGAAATTTTTTTTGAATCTGATGCTGACTCAGATAGTAATATTAATGTGTCACCTACAGCGGCTGCCAGTACTAACATGCCTATAACAATGACTGAGCTATTAATGCTACACTTTTTTGCTGAAGAAAGTGAAGAATTAAGTCTGCTGAACAAATACCCAGAAATAAAAAGAGTCTTTATAAAATTTAATACGCCATTACCAGCTTCCGCAGCAGTTGAAAGATTGTTTTCTTTTGCTACTATGACCAATTCACCAAACAGTCATAGATTATCAGATCAAATGTTTGAAAAGAGAGTCGTGTTGAAGTGCAATTTAACCTATTCAAAGAATATACAGAAAACATTTTAATTATGTGTCATTAAATCGGAACATTAATTTAAATAAAAATTGATTTTTAATATTTTTCGTTGTATATTTATTTAACACTATTGTTGCTCCTTGTTTAATATTAGCCCTGTTAAGAGACTGTCCCACTGCTGGGCACGAGCCTCCTCTCAAACTGAGAGAGTTTAGGCCATAGTCCACCACGCTGGCCTAGTGCGGGTTGGCGAACTTCACACACCTTCGAGAAACTCTTAGGCATGTAGGTTTCCTCACGATGTTTTCCTTCACCGTTAAAGCAAGTGATAATTAATTTTAAATACGCACATGCTTTCGAAAAGACAGAGGTGCGTGCCTGGGTTTGAACCCGAGACCTCTGACTTTGCAGTCCAACGGTCTAACCACTAGGCTATCACTTGTTTGCTATTGTTTATCTTGAATTCTTATGACAAATTCAATTTGTCATAAGAAGACAAATTGACTTTGCGGGTCGAAAAAACTAGACCAACATGTCTCGGTTGGTTCGAGATTTAGAAACTCCGTCGTGTTTTAGATCGTTAGATTTGTCTTGACAGTACTTTAAACTCAGATGGCGGCCACGTCCTGATGATGGATCCGGAAGGTGGCCAACGGAACTCCTAGGGTCTATAGTACTCGTCATAACCAATCAAACGGGGTAAGATGGTCTAGATATTTCCCGGTACCTACATCCTTCCATTTTCGCATTTGATATCTGTTTTGTCATTCTTTCTTCCGAATTTCTTTATGCCCGAACCAACGGAGCATACCCTTTTGCATCTTTACACTAATATTATCATTCATACCTACAAGCTTTCTTACTATGCTATTGCGAATACGGTCAATCACGGCACATCTTCCGCAGTGCTCGAATTTCGACCGCATTTATCCTACTTTCATTCTTCTTCTTATATACCCAACCGTCACTGCCATATAACAGCGTTAGGACAAGCACTCCTTAATGCATGGCTTTCTAAGCCTTTTGGCTTAAGCCTGACGAATCACCTCGAGCCTTTCTTCTCCAATCGCCTTTCTTCTCTTTCAAACATTTCTTTCACTAAAGTTTTGGTGGCACTCTTGCATTGCCGTATATTTATTTCTTCAGCTCTGTCATACTGTCATTTACATTCAAAGAAGAAACACAGTCCTGTCACGTTTTCTTCTTACTTTGTACGAAGCTTTGTAACTCTCCGTCCCAACTTCCGCTGTGCTTTGCTTTTTTGAGCAACCACATACTTCTTTCGCGGATTCTAACAAACTCTCTTTTAGGCTATTTCAGCATTCATTTATATTCGAGTCCGAAGTACCTGCTGTCAAAAGCTTCTCCCGAACCAGAGTCTGTATGAACAGATCTTTATACATTCTTCTCACTCTTGCAACTTTTCAATTATAATTCTTTTATGGCCTCGAAAGGGTATATGCTCTCGCCATTACCTCTTCTTCTAAACAAACCACTAAACCACGTAACTATGAGATAGTATTCCGATTCAAGAGTGGGACCTCTATATGCACGGATATCTTAAAGTTTGCTCTGGAGACGGTTATCTACTAAGATCAAATCTATCATGCTTTTCTGTTCATTTCTTCTCCACGTAATATAAATCGCTTTATGTTGGAATATCGTATTTGACACAAGAAGGCCTCTTTCCAAACATGCATCTACAATGAGCTTACCCGCATCATTTACTCTCTTATCACCATAAGGACCTAGAGCAACGTCGTAAGATTGCCACCTGGTTCCCGCCCATTTATTCAGGTCGTCGCACAAAATCACCTTTTCATTTGCACATCAGTCAGATTCAAAAGTTCCCTGACATTATCCCAAAACTCTCAAGCTCCTGGTGTGTCAACAAGCTTACGGAAGCGTATGCTGCATCCAAAAATACCCTAGTGAGACTTAGGATTTAAACGGACTCAGAGAATCTTGCATAGTACAGGCCATAGTCTCTCACTCCAGAAGCCAGGCGATGGGACAGCAAGATACCCACCCCCTTGCTGGCACGACCACTCAGTGGTACCCTAGACTACACGCGTCGCCTCGGGGAGACGACCCAGCCTAGATGGCTGGCAGGGGTCGTAACGAGCACGCTCTTGGACATAACCCCCGAAATGACATACCCACATTGATGTTACTTCGAAAGTCGCATCCGCCATCTTGGATTTAAAAATTAACGCTATATTCTTTATCAGCTTCCCCCAAACCCCAAAAATGACACCCATACTGATTTTACTTCAAAAGTCGCGTTCGCCATCTTGGATTCCAATATGAACGTTATATTCGTTATCAGAATCTTCTAAAACCCCAAAAATGAAACTCATATCGAATTTTACAAAAAAGGTCACAACCGCCATCTTGGATCCAGAAACTAACGCCATATTCGTAATCAGCATCCCCTAGAACCCCGAAATCGATACCCATATCGATTTTCATAAAAAGTCGCGCCCGCAATCTTGGATTTCAAAATTAACGTTATATTTGTTATCAGCATCCCTTAAAACCCCAAAAATGAAACCCATATCGATTTAACTCCAAAAGTCTCGTCCGCCATCTTGGTTCCAAAAGTTAACGCCATATTCGTTATCAGCATCCCCTAAAACCCAGAAAGTGACACCCATATTGATTTGACATCAAATGTCGCGTCCGCTATCTTGTTTCCAGAAACTAACGCCATATTCGTAATCAGCATCGCCTGAAATCCCGAAATCTATACCCATATTGATTTTAATAAAAAGTTGCGCCCACCATCTTGATTTCAAAATTAACGTTATATTTGTTATCAGCTTCCCCTAAAACCCCAAAAATAAAACCCATATCGATTTTACTTCAAAAGTCGCGTCCGCCATCTTGGATCTTTAAATTAACGTTATATTTTTACTCTGCATCCCTTAAAACCCTAAAAGTGACACCTATATTGATTTTACTTCAAAAGTCATGTCCTCCATCTTGGATCCAGAAACTAACGCCATATTCGTAATCAGCATCCGCTAATACCCTGAAATCGTTACCCATATCGATTTTCATAAAAAGTCGCGTCCGCCATGCTGGATTTTAAAATTAACGTTATATTTGTTATCAACATTCCCTAAACCTTGAAATCGATACCCATATCGATTTTCATCAAAAGTCGCTTCCGCCATCTTGGATCCAGAAACTAACGCCATATTCGTAATCAGCATCTCATAACGTTGTATTTGTTATCAGCATCCCCTAAAACCCCAAAAATAAAACCCATATCGATTTTACTTCAAAAGTCGCGTCCGCCATCTTAGATCTTTAAATTAACGTTATATTTTTACTCAGCATCCCTCAAACCCTAAAAGTGACACCTATATTGAGTTTACTTCAAAAGTCATGTCCGCCATCTTGGATCCAGAAACTAACGCCATATTCGTAATCAGCATCCCCTAATACCCTGAAATCGTTACCCATATCGATTTTCATAAAAAGTCGCGTCCGCCATCTTGGATCCAGAAACTAACGTCATATTCGTAATCAGCATCTCATAAAACCCCGAAATCAATACCCATCTCGATTTTCATAAAAAGTCGCGTCTGCCATCTTGGATTTTAAAATTAACATTATATTCGTTATCAACTTCTTTCAAAACCATAAAAGTGACATGCATATTGATTTTGTTACAAAAGTCACATCCACCATCTTAGATCCAGAAATTAACGTCATATTCGTAATCAGCATTCCCTAATATCAAAAATGTGACTCCCATATTTTACTTCAAAAGTCTTATCGTCGTATTTTACTTAGATCCAAAAATTCACGCCATATTTGCAATCAGTATTCCCTGAAACCCCAAAAATGACACCCATTTTACTTCAAAGGTCACGTCCGCCATCTTGGATGTGTTTAAAATATATTGTCCTGTGTTTAATTGTTAATTGTTTAATCGTAAACATGCAAAAAACGATTAACAATTGATCAATTGTAATTGCAACGTTTTACAATTACCATTGATCAGTTGTTAATTGTGAACCCTACAATTAACAATTAATTTTTCAATCGTCAATTGCAATTGATTTTTTCTGCGATTGAAATTTCAATTGTTTGGTCCTACAATTGAACAATTAAACAATTAGTGCCCAACACTGGTAGCGAGAGCTGGGTATGTAAGAAGGAGAATGAAAGTAGGATAAAGGCGGTAGAAATGCGAGCTCTGCGGAAGATGTGCGGAGTGAAGCTGACCGACCGCATTAGCAACAGCATAGTAAGACAGCGAGTAGGTATGAAAGATAGTATCGGTGTAAAGATGAGAAAGGGCATGCTCCGTTGGTTCGGGCATATAGAAAAAATGCCAGAGGAAAGAATGACAAAACAGATATACAATGTGAAAGTGGAAGGATGCAGGTACCGGGGAAGACCTAGACTATCTTACCACGACCAAATAAACCGAGTCTTAACTGATGGAAAAGTCAAGATTCTCCGTAACCGGCGAGCGTGTATGAGACGAACTATGAGAGTCGAGGAAGCCAGAGAGGTATGTAAGGAAAGAACCTGTTGGAACTCTGTACTCTCTGCCTACCGTGCAAGGGATCTGGCGTGAGGTTATAGATAGATAGATACCATTAATTTCATACAAAAATGTGACAGCCTCATAAAGCATACGTAGTCATCGCTTTATTTTGTATTTTAAAATTAAAACCTTTACTAATAAAAAAACAAACAGTATCACTCCGGGAGTGCCGACAGAAGTGAAAACTTGAACAATTAAGTGTGTATTTTTTGAATCGTCAGGAAATATTTTTTGATTTTTTTTATATACAGTGGTAACAGTGTCACGAGTTCAATGGTTTTTTCCCATCTCAAAAAATGCCAACGTGCATGTGTATCTATGTACGTACATACACAATATAGTGCATACTTATATACAGAGGTGTCGGTAACGGCAAAAGTGTCGTTCAATGGTTTTTTTCCATCTCCAAAAATGCCCAACGCACCTAAAGAAGTTTACAGTTCAAAAACAATTTTTCTTACACAATCTATTATTTTTAGTTTAAAACCAAGTAGTAATGAAGGAATTGACTACAGCACCTTGAGATTTATTTGATATTACGTGTATTGTATTTATTTCATAATTTCATATCATAATCATGTCAATGTTATAAAATTTAGACCGTGTTACACACATGCAATTGTACTACTGTTTACACGCAATCAATATTATGCATGTATCTATTTGACGTGCAAATTATATACGCCCTACTATTTGTATTTTTCTAATTAAACGGTTTCGAGTATTCTGCATTATAAGTAAAGCATGATGTTTAAGTGGATATTTTTACTAATATCTATTCATTATAGAGTAATTAAAAAAAAAAGCCTTAGTTAAGGTATCTTGTTACTTTTTATTGTATCTCTGGTGGGAAGAGTGAAAATTGGTGTCTATCCACTTATCATGTAAATTCCGCAAAGGTTATGCGACAGTCTATACTGATGGTATACAAAGTTACTACTCGACTTGGCTACACACAGCTAATGAGAAATCTGCAAAGGACATTGTCGAAAATTGCCCCAGAACAAACAAACATTTGACCCATGCCATCATTATTTATCTATTTTATTAAAATAATGGCAAATATCCGTATCTAACGGACAATTTGCAATCTAAAACGAATATTTCAAAGTAATGTAAGTACTTATATCGAAGTCAACGACTCCTTAACTGAATGTCAACCCACACAATATAACCTCATAAATATTAATGGCTACTGAATAATAACCTCAAAATTTTATATTTTTTGTGCAATATTGCAATTCCCTCACTTGTCCGTTCAATATCAAATGCTTTAAGAGAATTTATGAGTGATTTGAAATAATACAAGTATTTTTTCATTGCTGTTGGTTCTGGGACAAATCATGTATTGGCGCAGAACAATGTGTAAATAAGATAAATCTATGTTGATAATATTAATTAATTATTTTTTACAATTGAGTAAGTACATAAGGTTTGTTTTAATGATAAATCTTCTCAAATACCCTAATAACCTTAGATAGCTAAACAAAATGGCATGACGTGTTTGTTTCAATAATACGATTCTCATTTATATGTGGAGTTGCCATAAATGTTTGCTCACCTCAAACTGATTAAGCTGATGTTGCTAAACTTTGCTGATTGCTAAGAATACGCTACGAGACTTTATTAGAATAAAAATAATGTATTATTCAAAAAAGACTTAGCAACTAAGTTACAATTTCTATGAGTCCCAAACTAGACGAAAAATCTGTATCTTGGGACCCCGTAGAGTTGACTACTTATGAGTAAACTTAATATAGTTACAATTACTAAAGCGAGCCGGAAATTAATGACATATTATAATAGAATTATTTTAATAATAAAAGAAAATAAAACTAAAGTAGTAATTAATACTTGTGTGCATTGTGTACCTGGTACTGTGTATGATTATAGTCCAAGGGGCCCAAGACCTTACTTATTCTCTAACAACATATTATAGAATATAATAATTTATATAAGTAAAAGGAATATATCGAGCAAATATTAGTGGAAGCATAGGAAGAGGTCGCTGAAGGAGAACCTGTCACAACCAAATTAAAGAGTCTCTTTTGAAAATAGTCAAGGGCGTACGTATTCTTAATCGACGGAAATGCATGAGATGTATGAACGTAGATGAAGCGAAAGAGATGTGTCAGAATCTGCTGTCTACCGAAGTGTGATAAAGGCGTGAGTGTATGTATTTATATAATACATCGGTGAATCTTTTAAATCATCAAATATAGAAATTCAGAAGACTACAAAGTCGCGTTATACTCTAAACTTAACCTATTCGTTTAGTACTACATTTGTACTTATACAATCGAAAATATTTAATGATGAGCAATATATTTAATATCCTAATAAAAGCTTTTTTATATTTTCAGTCCCTGGCATGGAGGGAAAAGTGGGGAATAGATACAACTCTACCCACGTGGCAAGCACCCGAAGTCCTGGAAAAACACTTCCCTAGCGGTAGTACTGGCTTCGACAAAGAAGGATCACCAGGTACTTTTTTTAAACACTGCTCCGGACAAGAAACTATTTCTATGTTGTGGATGGGTTCACAAACATAAATTACACATGTGTGTGTGTGTGTGTGAATGATCTACGCCGTTGGCCGCGGGGCCTTTACAGCTTCACCGGACAAGAGGGCGAGCGTGCATGGTTGCTACGCTCGAGCTAAAAGCGCAAGGGGGCAACTAGCTCAAGGGCGCCTCAAGGAGGAACGGCCTCGACTTGGGCAGTCGCTATGGGAAAGGACATATATTAGATGTCTCGCACTGGTACTCTGCACCAACCGGCGGGCAAGGGATTCTTCGACATCGCCGGGCAGGTCGGTTTCCGATCCTGTGTGCGGTATCTGTATCCGAAAGAAGGGATGTAAAGGCATCGGGAGGGTCGATGAGAAGACAAATTTCACGTTCAACAAACTCATCACATACCGAAACAAATGTTTGTGGCTCATAATATTACGTTCCGTGCGGGGATTAAATTCGATCTCGTGCAGTGCTGTAAACGACAAACGCAGGTTGCTTTCGAAAACTTAAGAGTTTCAAGCAGCGTTTTAGACTCTAAGCGGGGTCCTAGAATTGGGGCAATGCTGCTAAACCGCGGCAGTTAGCATAAAAGTGGACTTGAAAAATGTAAATTAAATAACATAGTTCCATATGATTGGAACTAACGGAATGGCACAAACTGTTGACGTTTGGCTATCTGGGCCTAAGAAGAAAACACGAAAAAGGTTTTAAATAAAAAGTACTTGCTTCTTTTCAGTGATCATTGTCCCGTTTGTGGGTCTGGATGCGTGGGGTCTTCTCCACGCTGTCACCAAGACTGACGTCATCCGCATGATATTGAGACATCTAGAGAACTACTTGGAAATTGCTAAGAAACAGGCTTCGACACATGGAGCCGCTGCTTTGAAGGTAGGTACCACTTTTGAAAATATCTCCACAAAAATTTTACACCTCGTCTGCACCTTCTCGGTCTACACTGCCTCTCCCTAAGTAATTATTCCTGTGTTGTGTCGATACGTTTATAAACACAAACTTTACAAACCGATCGGAAAAAACGCCACACAAACATTGGTTTCGTGCGGGGATCAATCCTCTAGTCGATTCTAGCTAAGGAATCCACATTCAGACCACTAGAATAAGGGGGGAACCCGTGATCAACAAAACTCCTTTCTCAATTCCGTATTTCAGATCACAGTGATATTTGACCTGGAAGGCTTCAACATTAAGCAGTACGCGTGGAAGCCCGCCGCCGAGATGGTGTTCACTCTTTTGCAGCTGTACGAAGCTAACTATCCTGAGATACTCAAGACCTGTTTCATAGTAAACGGTAAGCACGTTTTTTGATCATATTCTTAATCCTATGCTTTCAATATTTTGGGGGCTAATAGTATACCATAAGACTCGGACGCTTCACGCAGAAATTTTGCTTATTCCAGGCTTCAACGCACCCTTTTAGGTACATAGGTACCTTACTCAAGTGGTTCAAGTTGGGGAAATAGAAAAGAAAATAAATGCCGATGATTTTTTTATGTGGTTCTTGTCCTCTACTTAACAAAATTCTAAAACTAACTGACAGCATGAAGCATGAAATGTTGTGCAGAACTTCCTTGTGAAACATGAGCACAAGGAAAGGATTATTCAAAATTCCTCCTTTGAGACATTAAATGGAGGGTACAAAATATAGACGACCAATTCTTTACATGGGAATCATTAATTTGGGCCTTACCCATGTTCCCAGGCAAACGTTGACCACATTTGCTTTCATTAGTGTCTCATCTAATTGATTTTCCATTACATTTCAGCTCCCAAAGTATTCTCGCTAGCCTTCTCAGTGATCAAAAAATTCATGCACGAGTACACCATCTCCAAGATCAAGATATTCAGTTCTGACACGAAAAAGTGGCAGGCTCAGGTGCTAACACTGGTGGATGCAGACCAGCTCCCTGCACACTACGGTGGCACTATGGTGGACGACAACGGAGACCCGAGGTGCAGCCTTATTGTAAGTACCTAGTTAAGTACAGGACCTATTTTGGTACTATTGTAGGTATTCCTAGCTTAGTACAAGGCCTAGCTTATTAGATACAGTACGTAGGTAAGTCAGGCGCTGGCCTAGCTAATTACAGTGCGTAGTTACACTTACATAGTTTACATTACATTCAGAATCAGAGTATTTTTATTAATGTATACCATTATAGTATAGAATGACAAAACAGATATACAATCTGAAAGTGGAAGCATACCTGCAAATGCAGGTACCGGGGAAGACCTAGACTATCTTACCACGACCAAATAAACCGAGTCTTATCTGAAGGAAAAGTCAAGAGTCTCCGTAACCGGCGAGCGTGTATGAGACGAACTATGAGAGTGGAGGAAGCCAGAGAGGTATGTAAGGAAAGAACCTGTTGGAACTCTGTACTCTCTGCCTACGCCGCAAGGGATCTGGCGTGATGATATAGATAGATAGATTATAGTATTTATGAATCATCAGAAAAGTAACAAAGACTCTACCACCACTTTGGAGTGTCATACCTGTAGAGAAGGGAGTTCCTTCCTCCACGATTACTCTTTTAAAATATTATTTTTACATTCATTAGGTAAGTACCTAAGTTAGTAACTAGTTTAATACGTGGGTTAATACAACATTTCGATGTGATACAGTAACACTTTGTTATCACCACGTCGTACTCGTAGAATACTTTTATTTTCCACAGTTGTCGCAGAAAGCGATTTAAGTAATTAGTTTATCTACCAGCCTCACGAACAAGCTGGTTTCCGAAGAGGCTTTAGTACCATAGGCCATGTGGTATCCATCCACATGTATCTAATCTATCGCAGCGTATGTATGTACATACGCTGCGATAGATTATACAGAAGACTGAGGAATTTAATCGGCCCCTATGCTTGGCGTTTGTGGATTATGAGAAAGCCTTCGATTCGATCGAGGTCGGTTCTTAGATCTCTCCAGCGATGCCGCATTGACTATCGGTACATCGAAGTGTCGAAATCTCATAAATAAGCTCTGAGTTGCTCAGCAAGCTATGGAAAGAGCTATGCTCGGCGTTTCTCTACGTGATCGAATCAAGAATGAGGAGATTCGTAGAAACACCAAGGTCACCGACGTAGACCTCAGTATTAACAAGCTGAAGTGGCAATGGGCGGGCCACATAGCGCGAAGATCGGACGGGCGTTGGGGCAAAAAGATTTTAGAGTGGAGACCACGTATTGGCAATTGCAGCATAGGACGACTGCTTGCCAGATGGACCGACGATCTTGTGAAAATCGCAGGAAGTCGTTGGTTGCAGGTGGCATCCGACCGGTTACGCTGGAAAGCGATTGGGGAGGCCTATGTTCAGCAGTGGACAAGTATAGGCTGATAATCATCTCATCCTATACTTGTCCAGCCTAAAAAATACGGAATATAAAAACAAAGGGAACGATTAAATCTAGAAAATAAGTAGAGAAAATGTTTATAATCGGTCAAATAGAATGTATTGTCGGTCAAATAGTAAGTATTGTCGATGGTTCGATCTAATCAGCCGCTCCGCTTACTGGATCTAGTAGTCAAAGTTTCGATCCCCGCTTAGGATTAATATTACTTACTATATATCTATATCATCACGCCGGATGCCTTGCAAGAGAAATAAATATTATTGTGACCCCCAAATTTTGCTTTTAGCCTTAATGTTTTCCGTAAGTAGTATATAAATACTGACGACATAGGAATAATTCTCAGAGCGGCTCAATATTGTTTAAAATAATATTCATTTGATAAACGTTTACAGGTGAAACCAGGAGGGAAAGTACCAAAGAGTTATTATTCAAACAACCCCGCGTACATGTCGGAGAAGGACTACAAGCGTGTCACAATCAAGACTGGAGATAAGTACGTCGTCGACCTGCTTTGTATGGAAGATGACAGCGTTTTGAAGTAAGTTTCAAAAAGCAGAGACGTAATAACCATTAGTACCCTGTCGCGACAATACGTTCACCTCCGCACACAGGATCAGACACCGACCTCGCCGGGAAGATCGAAGAGTCCCTTATCCGCCAGCCGGTGCAGAGCACTACGGCGAGACACCTAGTACATACCCTCCCCATAGCGACTGCCCAAGCGCCCCCTTGCCCTTCTGGCAGGAGCGTAGTGGTTGCACGCTCGCCCTCTTGTCCGGTGAAGCTGTAAAGGCCTCGCAACCAACAGCGTAGATCACTCACACACACAAAGTAGGTTCACTTCCTAATATCCTACTTCCTACTAATATTATAAACGCAAAAATTGCTGAGGATGTATGTATGTTACCCCTTCACGCAAAAACCACTCAACGTATTTTGATGAAACTTTACATTAATATAGCTAACACGTACGCTATGATTTAGAAAGATATTATATATAAATACCGGCGGCTGCGCTCGCGATAAGTTTGTAATTTTAACTACTATCAAACTAAATAAACACCCCTTCTGGCTCGAGCGTAGTGGTTGGAACGCTCGCCCTGTTGTTCGGTAAAGCTGTAAAGGGCCCGCGGCCAACAGCGTAGATCATTCACACACACTAAATAAACAGCCGCCGGTAACACCTAGTAATAAATATATCAACCTACACTGTCCAACTGCATAGTAAAGTCCTTCTTTCACAAATCAATAAGAGACTGAATAGGTCAAACTCTTCCACGCGGACTCAAATCGGGTAGGTGGAGGAAGGTTTGCGTGTGAGACAGCAAGTGCTGTTGGAAGTTTGATGCCTTATAAATGCGGCTTAGCAACCACATAAATTATTGATATGTGTAGTTATTACCACAAACTAATACTGCCACAGTGGTCTAGTAGTCAGTCTAGTTATCCGACTGTACTACCTACACACGACAGAAAAAAACTTCCGTGATATTACACATGAAAGTTGATTTACAATCTGACGCTTTCCAGATGGGAGTGCGGAGTGGACAGCCACGATATCAAGTTCACGATTATTAGACGCGATGAAGAAGGCAACGAGTCCATCGTCCACGGCCCCACGAAGATCAACGAGGGACCCGCCGACATCGGAATTTTGCCTGTCACCGGACCCGCTACTTGTAAGGTTCTTTTTTTAATAAAACGTGTTTCTTATCGTTTCGTTAGCAGACATGTTGGATTTATATAAAAGCGGCCTAGAAAGCGGCCCCTCTCTTGCCAGTAATGCTGTAAATGCTGCAGCGTAGATCACACACACACACAAAGCTGCTACATCAACTGCATTATCGGTAGCAGTCATTAGATCCTCCGTGCCGTCTGTGCCTAACAAAACGTCCATCCATCCGTTCTACAAATGTACTTATGACCTGCTAAAGGTCGCGGGTAAAGGTGGAAGAGTTCAGAACAAAGCCGGTCTTCGTAGTATAGCCCACATTAGAAATGATTCCTGGTTTCATTATGACCAATTAAACACGTAACGTGGTACCTTACGATAACTTCGTGAAATTATCGTCTAATGGCACTGCAGAATACCCTGAATAAAGGCTCTGTATTGAGTGTGCGTTCACAATTATGAAATTCACGTACATAAACATTTAGACCAAAGCACACTTTTGTCGGTCACACAATATTTATCCCGTGCGGGAAAGTGAGCGTCCTACATTTTAGATTCTTCTACTTTCGCATTGTAGGTATATATATAGAGAGAGAGAAGCCTCTCTATATGCCTGAACTACTGAAGCATACCCTTTCTCATCTTTACACCGATACTATATTACACACCTACGCGCTTTCTGACTACGCTGCTGCTAGTTATTTAATAATCAATCATCAATGAAAATTGTACCAAAAAAAAATTACGACAAATTTTACATTAAAATAATGTTTTTTTTAATGATAATGCCGCTTTATGTAATGAATTGTTATTGATGTTTTTTCTCATTTTAAGTCTATCAATTTCTCCTCCAGATTCCGTGGTGTTCGACAACAAGAACGCGTTTCTCCGGAACAAGAAGGTGTTCTACGATGTGTTTATAACCGTCCCGACAAGAGACCTCAACATGAGCGACGAACCGGAAGACTTGGACAAGTCAGCCGCGAGCGGCAGCGAGACCAAGCCATAAACACCCTCTTACTAAAGACTAGGAAAAAGACTCCACGCCGTTTATGTCGAAAGCGAAGGACTTCTAAATATACCGGTCCGTTTGTACCATGAACAACGTGAAGGGTGGTGGTCCTCATAAAACTGCATGGCAAAAACTTCGCAGATAGTGTACCAGATGCAAAGAAGTGATGCGCAACATTTAGACAATTGATACATGTCGATCGTTTTAAGTACTTTTATGACATCATCATACTTGCGTGCTTTAACGAAAAAAGGGATTTTGTCTAAACACATGATTTCGTCTCATCAGACAACCTAATGGGTGAATGGTTTTAAAACTAATCGTCCTTTAAATTGCCAATTGTACATGCATGCCTCACGCACACACATCACTAGGTTTCGACATGAACAACGCCGAGACCTTCTATTTTTCCTAGTCCGTGACTTATTCATATATGTATTTATCAGTGAGCGTGTATCCTGTAGTTTCAATATAACAAAACCTCGAAAGCCAGCACGTATATTATAAAAAAAGTATCGCTTGCTTAGCGGCAATTCGAGTGAAAGTTCTGCGAGCTCATAAAAACAACAACCTGGGCTCCGTTAACATAGGTTGGCTCGGAGAGCAGAAGAAATTTTGATTGTATTTAAAATACGGTATGAAGGCATTAAAAATAAGATTCTTTTTTAAATTTTAATTTGTGATAGGCAGGGGAAGATGTTTACAATGCGCTCAGTGAAGAACTTTAAAAGCAGCCAACCGGCTCCTTTTGTTCGCGAGCTCTGTCGCACGCTGGCTTTATACGTGGGCTGTGTTAAAAACAAGAGGTCTGGACACGGAGTTAGTAGTTCTATACAACATAGTCTAACGAGATTTATTGCCTACCGGCAACCTCTCGCTTGGTAATAAACTTTGAAACGAAGTTATTGTCTGGCTCATTGACAATCATAGAAAAGTCTATATTCTGTGGGATAGGTACTATTATACTTCATAGTATTATTAACCTTATGTTCAACTCAAGTTCAACTAGTATACTACCGGCACAATAGGATGGCACATTTGACAGCGTTACAATATATTTACGGGACTCCATAGTGCGCAGACGTCAAAAGCGTCATAGTATGATGACGCTAGTGTAGCTAGGTATTCAAAGACCAATCTTCACCTCACTTGTCTTAATCTTGTTTCCTTTTTACCACTTGGCATTGTCTTGTAAATTTATCTGATACATAATTTTTTTATCCTCTAACTTCCCGGATCCTCCGTTTCGTGAAAACTTCAAAAGCGACTAATACATTTTGATAATCAACCGGTCAATGGTAGATAAGTATTTGAATTATTTTCAAATCCCACAGATTCTAGATTACTTTCGAGATTTTTTATTTATTATTTATAAGTTATTAAAATGCATTGTGATTCTGTAGGTATATATAAACCTACTTATGTATTGTACAGCCTATGTATTTTTATACAAACTAGTTAATAAGTACCTAGGTATACAGGGACAGTTATTATAAAATGGTTTAATGGTTATTTAGGTCAAAAAGAGGTCACAAAATAGGGTTGACGTAAATACGTTAACATTTATATACATATTATTTACAAAGGACAAAAATATTAAAATGTATTTTATGAAATGGGAGCTCAATGGTTTTATATGCAATTGTAATTTAAGATAAAAATTATGCATTTAGAATAATGTAACTAGACAAAACAGAAGCATTTCTGTGATATTTTTTATGATGTTTTTTTTGGCCCTAACCAAATTTCACATGGCTTTCAAAGGATTGGCTTTGAAATCGCTTAGTTCGGCATCCTAAGGGATATTATAAATAGTACAACTTGTCGATTCTTTCAAGGGCAGAAGGGTTCCCAAGTGGCGACCACGTAGCGGATGACGTGGAGTGGATAAGCCCCCCACAAGACGGACCTATGTTCTGGTGAAGAGCGCTAAACTGCTCTTCGTGGCTATCTTTTGGGTGGCCTATATATTGTAGGGAAAGTCTTTACGTCACGTTGTTGACGCACTGTATCATTATTGCATTAGTGCCATTATGAGAAGTCCCATATGACAGTTAAATCTACATAGAATAGGTAATTATGTTACGATAACAAATTCAAAGATTAAATTACTTAAATTTGAATGATCAATGACTTTTATTAAATGTCATTATTCTTTGCCTATTTCATCTGTTAAAAGGGACTTCTCATAATGACTTTACCTAATCCTGCTCTAAATTATAGTATCGAGTTACATTTCGCTGTTTGCACATGCTTATGTTATCTCGTAAATGTTGGTATGATAAGGCATTTTACCTACCTAAATTACCGTCATGCGTAGATAAGTCCTTTATTTGAGCTTGTAAAATGTCTATCTAACAAAAATAATGTTCAATTGTGGTTGCTGCACTCCGCCCAAATAAAAATACTTCCCTTCGTAAACAGAATCAGTTACTAATAGCTAACACATAGGTAGTGTTATTCGCCTTCAAAGTTTAGTGTTTCTATACTCAAATGTTTGATTCTAAGTCACATACAACCTTACTTAAAAGTGTATGTAAGTCTGCAAATTAAATTACTTTTTTAACTTTGTGGTCTTGCGCCTACGCAGTTTGTGCATTGATTGTAGCAATTTAAGCAATACCTTTTGAAAGCCACTGGCAATGTTCGGTATACTACTACTAGTATATCATCACGCCAGATCCCTTGCGGGGTAGGCAGAGAGTTCAGAGTTTCAACAGGTTCTTTCCTTACATACCTCTCTGGCTTCGTATATGTAAGTTCGTCTCATACACGTTCGCCGGTTACGGAGACTCTTGACTTGTCCTTCAGATAAGACTCGGTCTATTTGGTCATTTCTGGTATATTTACCTATTCGCTAACTCGATACATTCCTACTTACATATATCAATATGCTACTTACGACTTAGTCTAAATTCATTAGTAAAGACGGATGTGGTGACCTCAAAAAGGTTTAAGCACTTAGTGTGTAGGTATCTACTTATTTTATAATATTAATTGCTTAATATATAATTCATGATACACATATCTGTGAGTTTTCCTAATATAATCCAAATTGATGAAGCTAATAAATTATTATCATGTTGAAATATGCCTTTATCATTTATATATATTTAACTCGAGTGTTCATGATAAACATGTGCATGTCTAGTAGTTTGCATGCAATTTGGTACCTACTTTATATTTTATCTAGAAGCACATAAAACACTATACTGAGAATCAAAAAATAGTACTTAATTAACAACTTAGTGGTAATCTTTACGAAAGGTCCAGATCATCGCGCCATCGTTCCCCAGGCGTACTCCTACGTCGATGTCAATCTGTATGCATTCGACTAACAAAGTCTTTACCTATTATAAAACATTTATCGCCGGCGATAGGCTACGGCCATGGCAGTGGTTGGTCACTACCCTTCCACCAAAGTCGTGCCGCCAAGTGACCCAGTCGTGTTCCGGCATGTTGCGCGGAATTGCCATATGAAGAGGCAGGTCTAGCCCGATCTTACTAATTCGGAACTCTGACTAACTTTCGTCTCCTCAGCCTATTTCAGAAGGAACAGGATATTACTAAGTCAGCGAGCCACATATTCGGCCCCATCGTCACTTTTCATCAAGATAGATAGGGGGTAATCGCTGACCGATAACCGTTGGGTAGACGTGTTCTTGAGTGGAGACCACGGCTCGGCAAACGTAGTGTAGGATGCTCTGCAGCTAGGCGGAGCGACGATATACGCAGGGTGGCTGGTAGCGGTTGGAGAAGAGCCAAAGACGGGTCTTTGGCCCGGGTCTGGTCCCGGACTCAGTGGCATGCCTTAGGAGATGTGCATGCATGTTCAGCAGTATTTGCATGCATGCAGTTGCATGCATGTGATGCATGTTCAGCAGTAGACTGATACACAAAACATTGAGTTAAACTTAAGAACGTAGTACACAAAAATATCACCAAATGTTTTAAAATGACGTTCCATACCCACCGTGCCTACCACTAACCAAAATTATACCACGCTTCCTAAAATTGAGTTGCGACAACATAGTTGTAGTCGCGGCCATAGTCCACATTTTTTTAGATCAGTGTGTCCCAATTAATGGTTGATGTACCCCTGGGGGTACGTGAAGTTAATCTATAGGGGAGCGGGGGGTAGCCCCGGTCGGCGGGTAGCCTCGGCCACCGCAAATACTAGTGACTCGCGTGTTGTTACCTATAAGTACGTGTTATGTCTGTGTGCGTTTACTAGCCATTCGACAAAAACTGACAGTTGAAGTCACCCGACCGCGGTGCTCGGACGCAAATTGAGTGTATTTTGTTTTTGGCGGACTGGTTGCGCGGGATACCAATTGTTTCGGAGGCTATATTTATTGAATAAACGTAGGTAATTATTTATACCATATTTTTTTACATATATCAATACATTTCTATTTCATATATTTAAGTTTATCTTAATGTGTAATAATATGCTTTTTAATAAGAATTTTTTGTTTGATGAAAGTTGTATCGGGTAACCCCGGCCATAGGAGCTGACGCTATTATTCCTCATATATTTAAATCTAACACCTAATATTAATTTGTTGCAGTGGTACAATGGCCAAATTTAAGAATAGAACTACAAATCGCGGAGACTGGAGTAAAGAGAATATGAAAAAAGCAATTCAAGCCGTCCTTGACAAAAAATATTCTGAAAGAGCAGCCGCAGACCGATACAAAGTTCCACGTACTTCTTTGCAAGATCGTATTAAAGGTATAAAACAAGGTTATCAGGTCACTCTTAAACCAAAATTAGTACGTTTTGAACAAACATTCAAACCTGAGTTTGAAAGACAACTCTGTGAGCATGTTATAAATCTAGATAACCGTCTTATGCCTTTAACAAGAAGTGAGTTTTTGCGCCTTGTCTTTGAATTAGCAGAAAAACTTCAAATTCCTCACAGGTTTAACAAAGACAAACGAATGGTAGGAAAAGATTTTTTCTGCGAATTTAAGAAAAGGAATCCATATGTGGCACTTAGAACTCCTGAGGCAACAAGCTTGATGCGTTCTACAGGTTTCAATAAACCTCAAGTTGATCGATTTTATGACCTCCTCATCAGCCTATATGAGCAATTTAATTTTCAAGCTTCCCAAATTTACAATGCTGACGAGACTGGAGTCTCGACTGTCCATAAAAATGATAAAGTTTTATCAGTAAAAGGTAAAAAACAGGTTGGGAAACTCACTTCAGCTGAAAGGGGACGTAACATTACTGTCATGATTTCTATGAGTGCGTCGGGTCACTTTGTACCCCCTACGTTCATTTTTCCTCCGAAAGCGGATGGATGAATGCGGAGATATTTTTGCAGTGGCTTCAACATTTTAAGAAACATGTTCACCTGTCAGAAGCTCGCCCTATTCTACAAATATTAGATGGACACCATAGCCACAAAGATCTGAATGTTATTGAATATGCTAAAGACAGTCACATTCACATGCTGAGCACACTACCCCATACGACACATAAGATTCAGCCATTAGACCGTGTATTTTTCAAGCCTTTTAAACAGGCTTATGGATCAGCAAGCGCATCATGGATGCGTCAGAAACCGGGTGCTCGACTAACAGATTATGACGTTGCTGGACTGACAAATATAGCGTTTACCAAAGCTGCTAGATTAGAGATAGCCCAAAGTGGTTTCCGTTGCACAGGTATCCAGCCCTTTAATCAAGATGTGTTTTCAGACCTTGACTTTTTAGGTTCTGCGTTAACTGAGATACCAATTGAAGCTAGATCTAGTGAATTTACAATCCCGACTCCTGATTCTGCAGCATCTGAAAATGAACCAGGACCGTTAACTAGCGCTTTAAATGTATCGTCAGCTGCCATCGAGCTTCAGCAAGCAATACCAACCATGAATGATGAACCAACAGCTAGCGTTTCAGCTGCGCCGCTAGCAACCTTACAAGAAGCAGTACCAAGTTCAAGTGTTGATGTTGGGAATATTAATGATGTGCTTAAGAATTTGTCACCTCTTCCGAATGCCTCAAAAAAACGTCTGACAGCTCGGAGAAGAAGAACACAAAAAAGTGAAATTTTGACGTCTTCGCCTTATAAAAAGGAATTACTGGAGAAGGACAAAGATACCAAAGCTGCGGTAAAGGTCAAGAGAAACATGAAAACGGGAGTAAAAGTTAAGAAGGTTGCATCTCAGCCAGATTCGCAACATCAGTAGACGGAATGCATTATTTGCGGTGAAACATTCGATGAGGATTGGATCCAATGCAAAATATGTGAGGACTGGGCTCACGAAGCATGTGTAGATTTAAATCCATCTCATTTGTACTATTACTGTGATGTATGTGTCACCAAAGAACGCATTATTCTTTAAATACCTTTGTGGCCGGAGCTACCCGCGATCTTTAAGAGATACCCAAATTTGATTTATATTTCAAGTGGCTTTAATTACAGAGTGATTATGTTGTTGTCTGAGTTTTCGATATTTATCTTAAATAAATATAACGTTGATTATTTTTTATACTTTTTTTATTATTTTACGTAATAAATATAGTCATAATATCGAAAACAAAAAAATGGCCGGGGCTACCCCCCTCTCCCCTATGTGTAATTATAATATGTATTAGTAATTGATGTAATCTATATGTGACGCGTAATCTCTTGATTTCAACAACAATCGCCGAAATATACTTTGAGTCTATTATAGGGTAACCACATAAACTTGATACTCCTTATGGTAGCGAGCGGGGCAGAGGTGAGCTCGACCAATCTAAACCAACCTCCTCCCGCCTGCCCGTTGGCATATAATTCATCGCTGTTGGGGTACACGAGATTATTTTTAAAGGGGCGCGCAGAAAATAACTAATTGGAAACCACTGTTTAAGATTCATGATCGCGGTACGTTCCTTTGTAACTGTCACCTATGACCTTAGAGCATGTTTAATGCTATAAGCCTATGACAGCTCACATAACAAGTTCAGCCAATATATTTATTTACCTTGCAACAAAAAGAATAATAATTATTATAGACAGTGTCTAGACTTCACTGATTACAGAAGAGCTAGTAGCTTAATCATTCATCATCATCATCATCTCAGCCTATACTTGTCCACTGCTGAACATAGGCCTCCCCAATCGCTTTTCAGCGTAACCGGTCCGATGCCACCTGCATCCAACGACTTCCTGCGATTTTCACAAGATCGTCGGTCCATCTGGCAGGCGGTCTTCCCACACTGCGCTTGCCAATACGTGGTCTCCACTCTAGAATCTTTCGGCCCCAACTCCCGTCCGATCTACGCGCTATGTGGCCCGCCCATTGCCACTTCAGCTTGCTAATCTTAACGGCTATGTCGGTGACCTTGGTTCTTCTACGAATCTCCTCATTAATCATTATTTATCACCAAATGTTAACTGAACTTTAGATATCAAAACACTAAAATAATAAAATATATTTTATTAAACAATACATGCCATTCTTATGATTACATTTTATATACACTCTAGAAAATGCTTAGTACAAATTTTAGATCCAGTACAAATTGGATCTAATCCTCATCTTCAAACAGCATCTGCAGGAGTTCCCTCTTGTTGCACTGACTGCCCTCTAGTCTCTGTACACCCTTCCACTTGATGATGGTAGGAATCACCATCAACTTGGTCCGTGTGTCTGTTCTAAATGGGCAAGCTTTGTCTTTCCAGCTAAAACAAATATTCCAGATTATACTTTGAATGTTGGGCGTAATGTAGAACACTAAATTTAAAAAAAATCTTTTGTCGCTCGTCTGAATCCTCTCAAGGGGTTTTAGACGAGAGGCGTTAGTTCAAGCGTACCCCTGAACACTATCGCCTAGCACGTCATCACAACACGACTTTAAAGGCAATGAGAGTAACAATGGAAATAGCGAAAATCTACGACGCACTCGCAATTCCCGCAGGACCCTTGGATGCGGACGCCAAAAACAGACACTGGATGGAGAGCAAGCGAGACGCACCGAGGCGGACGGGCGAGCGCTATCATCTAACTCTCCCACTCGGCCTGGTCACGGTTATCTCGGCGAGAGTGTATTACCGTCATTACATTATGCAGATGCACGTTACGAGGTGTACGCCTGCACCGGGTACGCAGCACATTTGCCTCGTAATATGGATACCGCCATCATCGCGTAGATGCGTGGGCAAGTCAGTGTGCGGTAGTAAGACCGCCACAATCTATCCTATATTATATCCTCAATGACAATATTACGACGCTTATTAACATTTGAGACATTGCCTACTGAGCTGAATAAATATAGTGTAGTTCGCGCCTCGCAAAGTGCATATTCGGATTTACATGCGCATTTTGGCCTTAATCACAAAAAGGTAGGTAAGTAAAACTATATATGGTTGATTGCCAAATCTATAGTTAGTTCTTCTTATGGATGTTGTAAGTAGCAACGAAAGTATTTTTTTTATATAAGCGATTGAGCTAGCCACCGATATAAGGTAAATAATGTAACATTGCTGAAACAGGTTGCATTTTGTGATATTTTTGGTGGAGATTATAAAACTTCAGTATTTAAAATTTTTGTTTGTAAGAAACGTAGCCCCACTCAAGGATTTATGCCTGTATCGTGGGTGCGTTTACGTACAAACATGAAAATTCACATACACAAATACCCAGACCGAAACAAATAATTGTGGATCACAAAAAGATTTGTCCCGTGCGGAAATCGAACCCGCGACAGCTCGTAACCACTGCGCTAAATCGTCCGTTGCCAACGTCGTTATTTCGCCAAATATTTCGTCAGGGGCATAGCCTATGAAGTAGTATACCCACGAAGCAAATACGAAGAGAAGATGATCTAAGCTAACGAGCCTTTTGATTTTATACAAGCCTTGACGTCATCGTGATAGGCGTGGCTTACCTCAGCTTGTCATCGCTACTCGCTCCATTTACACGTCTCCTCGAGTTCGCATAGCTATCAAATAAAACCCTTAAAATGAAGTCAATTATCTTAAAATACAAAAATTACTTGGATCGACATTCTGATCACACAAATAATATCATATTTCACATGTATTTTTTTCTTAATTTATTAGAATACTTCTATATTAAAAAATGCCATTTACCGTAATATAATTGAACTTATAAGGAACATTGACATGGACGAACCGTTTATTTCTTACCAGTATCCGCCAGATGGCAAATACAAATGTGGGTTGGGTGGAACGTCCCCTCGTCCTGTACCACCCTGCGCAATGACACATTCCATTCTATAGAAAAATCTGTTTAGGCCATCTCCCCATTCGTATTTTCTTCGTGAGTATACCTATGCTTATTCGAACTGAATACTTACTAGTCTCTTTCACCAACGTCCACATAAGCAAAGATAATGTTCTTGTCCAGTTCACTTAAGTATGCCTTCACAACTGGTTCAGCTGTGGACAAAACAAAACTTACAATCTACTTTATAGCACAAATATCAGATTCAAAGCAAGTATAAATAAGCTTTGAATTATATTATCCCATATGAATAATTTAGGTTCAGGCAAAAGGGTTGCTTTGGAATTTTATTTAGTGAAGGTGATGTACGAAAAATGTAGGGAAGTAACTTAGTTAGGATTTCCATTTTTACCATCATTACATTAGCTCGAAGAATTCTATTACATGACGAAGGCTATTCCTAAAGATTGCCATGGTGACTATGACCATTATCAGGTTGGACTGTGTAGACCAAAGGTTCCAGGACTGTTTTTTCATAGACCACTTTCAAAATTTAGTTGGTTCCGGTGGACCCCCTGCAGCTACATTTCTACCATATTCCCAAACCTCGACAAAAAAATTGAAGATTAGGACATCTAACTATGGAAATTTGCGTTGTGGCTGATTTCCAACCACGAATTAATAGGTTTCGATAAAAAAAAGTGAGAATTGATGGGTTAATTAATTAATTGATTGTGCTGTGACTGGATGTCAAAAAAGTAAAGTTGGCTGATCAAAAAAGTGATTCCATCCAACTTTACTTTTTTGATATCTACTCACAGCACAAGGAACTAATCAATTCTCACTAATTTCATTTAGAAAACTCCCCATTCGGAGTGGTAAACGTAAAAAGAAAAATAGTATATTTTTTTGTGTTGTATTTATTCAAATATGTAATTATTTCACTATTATTTATTATTGTTATCATATTACATTATAATATGATAACAGTCGTAATATAATTAAAATTAAACATTACTAACGTAACGTAACTTCTACAATGAAAATCACAAATTAGTCATAATTTTAATGGGAGGGATGTACTTGATGGATTGACAGCAAATAATTAATATTTGGCTTCAGTTTTGGTTAGAAATAACCGCAAATCTCCCCGTTCCGTGATATTCAATCTGCTCCTTTTTTTATTAAAAGGTTTGTAACGACACTAAAACTTTTTTCTAAAGGTATGGCGAGGGAAACGCTATCAAAAGCTTTCTCGCAATTGCCCACAGTACCAGGATATTTTTCGGGTATTTCTGCCTGCAGTCAAAATGTGTGATACCCTCTTTTAAATTTCACCTTCATCTCCTCATTAGTGCTAAGCTCGAGTAGCTCCTCTTGTAATATTACATTCTCCACTTCCGTTTTATCAAATGGATTTATGATCCATGGTGGTATTTCCATAGTCAGAATATCTACAAATCTAATTTTGAAGTCATCATGCAGGGCAATTAAATGTTGAACGTATGTCTGAATATCCTCATCAAGGCATTCTACCTATGACAAGTTTAAAAACTGAGAAAATTCGCGTCGAAAAGCTGAAAATACACCCTTTGTTTTTATTAGATTGAGCGATTGGTGCAATCTATCACTCAAATTTTTCGCTACTAGGTGTAGTCGGTTGATAACTCAGTGAATTGCAGTTACCTCTGGTATAATTCTTTAAAGATGGCTTATAAACCCACGATATCGCCCGACCATGGCAGGAGCTCCATCTGTTGCCACCAAAATAACGTTTGTGGAATGGAATCGTAATCGGTATATTTAAATTCATAAAAATCGGTAGTATAGACCAATATAAATGATAGATGCTGAAAGCTATAAGGGGGATAAGGGAATAATTTAATTGTTATGTATTTTGACCATTTTAATGGAACCCCATGAACACTGTAAATTCTAAACTTAATCTTACCTAATTGACAATATATACACCAACTTCTGCCATTCTCTTTCTTTTTACCAGTAAATAGAAAATATACATTCGGCCCTTTACTAGGCAACTTATCAATGAATTGAGTAAACTCTTCATAATTGTTTATATTGCGAATATTTATTTTACCCATAACGATATATGAAATTCACTTGTAAACAATGTCAAAGATATTTATGTTGTGTAGATACCAAAAAGTTTTTATATAAAAAGTACAACTACATATACTTATGTACCATAAATCTACACTAGTGTGTCAAGCAAAGCTTCACCATCTCTGACTAGCTCTATTTGATGTTTAAACTAGCTAGCTTTAACTGCTGAGTAACACTTATCGCGAAGTAAATAATTAGCATTTATTAATTTTAAAATATTCCTGTGTCGTGGGTGCGTTTACCTCTATCTATATCATCACGCCAGATCCCTTGCGGGATAGGTAGAGAGTCCAGAGTTCCAACCTTTCCTTGCATACCTCTCTGGCTTCCTCTACACTCATAGTTCGTCTCATACACGCTCGCCGGTTACGGATACTCTTGACTTTCTTTCAGTTAAGACTCGGTTTGGTGTATTCGCAAATATGAAATTCACATGCACAAACACCCAAACTAAAACAAATATTTGTGGGTCACACAAAGATTTGTCCCGTGCGGTAATTGAACCCGCGATTACTCAAGCCAGTGGGTGGAGCGACTCAAGCTCTTAAGCACTGGACCAAGCAGTCCGTCACTTAAGGGTGAAGAAAAATTCCCTAACCCTTTCAAGCTACTTTTTGTAGGTTTGCTCGCTGTTCGTGGGGTGTTAAAATTATTCTTTTTAGAGCTTTTTGTACGTCCTTTTACACGAGCTGCCTTTGGGCGTATTACACACAGAGGCAGTACAACGCTCTGCGCATACAATATAATACTCCGTTTAGAGTGCTGATGGAACTGCCCCGGTTCTGCAGCGCGTCAGGAATGTTCGCCGAGGCGAGAGTTGATTGCTTTTTCGCCACTATGCGGAAACGGTGCGCATCCCTGGTGCGGAGGGTTCGGGGCAGTTCCAACAGCATCCTAAGGGCCATGGCTGATAGACTCGACTGTCAGTACATGAATCATTGCTGTATGCTTCATGTACAGACTTGATTTGTGTGACTTATTGTGTTTTGTTGTTGTTAATGTTTCTTTACTAACCCTAATATTAAGACTAAATGTTTTACTAACATGTGACCCCAGTTGGTTGAAATAAAGAATTTATTATTATTATTATAACTCAAAATCTCTTTGAGCTACACTTGTAATTTTTTTGTTTTGCCCCTACGGTTACAACAACTTTAGCCCAATTTTCATTAATTTAACTGTGTTGGTGATTGACATTGTAATGTCTAAACAAACGAATCACTGATGAGTAGTGAATAATATAGGAATGAGCGTATATTCCCCAAAAGAGATAGCAGAGGTGGACCAGGTCCCAATTTAATGATAAAACTAATACTGGGATATTTCTTTTATATAATGACTGTTTTGCCAATCTAGAATTCGAACCCAGGACTTGTGATTTCCACATAATTATATCGTCAGGTATAGTGCAAAACTGCATAACTAACAACAGGCAATACGGCGTAAATTAGGAATGGAAAAACTTTACAGGGGAGCCAAAAACTGAATATTTTCTCTTTTACCCAGCTAAAGTGTGTTTGTACTTTTAGATATCATGAAGGTAAACAATGCACATTTTAAAATATCTAAGGCCCACTTGCACGAACCAGGGTTAGTGTTAAATATTGACTAACTCAAGGACTAATTGATTAACTAAACATTAAGTTAAAGGCAATTTAACGTTATAACCTCGACTTACTTGACTTAGACTTATGCTCTTCTGCAAAGTTTGCCATTCCTAATTTAAGCCATTGTTAGTTATGCAGTTTTGCAATATCCCCGACAATATGCCATAAGAATTAATGAGACAGTCTGTAAAATTAAAAGATAAAGAGCCTAGTTTGAAATAAACGATGTTAATTTCTAAATAATCAAAAGTCTGCATCCATCTGAAATTTTATAGCAGATGAGGGATAATTTTGTTTCGAAAACATCCATACTAATATTATACATATGAAAGTTACTCTGTCTGTCTGTAACCTTTTCACGCCCAGACCCCTGAATAGATTTTGATCAAATTTGGCAAGGACATAGATTTATCCCTGCGAAGGACATAGGCTACTTTTTTTAAAATTTATTTGGCAAGGACATAGATTTATCCTCGCAAAGGACACTTGCGTAATTAGATCAACAGTTGCAAAGTCTACAATCTAGTAACTTTTAAATAGAGGTCTTAGAAAGAAAAAGAGGTACCATTTTTTATACAGCAGAATCCGCTTATATATATGACTGGAGACGCGGTTCTCCCAATCCCGAAAGCGGCCGCCGCCCGTGCCCACAAAGTGGACTGTATTGCGGAAGATGGTAACTGTTATATAAATATTCGACTGGGGGCTTATGCAATCCACGTACCTTTTACTCTGGAGATCCACCAGTGCGCCTGGCTATAGGTGACGGCCTAGCGCTCGGAGACCTCACGCGGCTCGCTGATTGTTTGGCACCCCGGGGTGGACGCAAGCGGTGCTAGCTTTCGGAATCCTTCCTTCTTCGCGTTTTCGACATACGAAGACAAAGGCTCTTCGTATGCTCGGAGTGTGCGCGCGGGGGTCAACACAACAACACGTCCAACGAGAAGGATGCGCTGTCGCACAGTCATCTAGGCACACTGATCGGGCTGCTCCGTCGGAGGGGGTAGAAGCAGCTTAGGCCGCCCTACGCCAGATGGCGCGCAGCGGTGGTGACACAGATGTGGTGGAAACATAAACCCCGATCTAATTACCTATGTAGCTAATAGATGGCGCTAACATTTCCCCCGCCCTTAATGGGTTGCCATTAAAGTTACCTATTCACCAAACAATATCCTAAATTCGCGGCGGATATCTCAATTAAATTATGCAGATATTGCAGAAATACAATACTGCACGAATACTTAATAAAACTATTTCTACGCGGTTATAAATTAGCCTACTGGTTCGGCAACGGACACAACCGTACAACCGGACGCAAAAACGTACCTTTAGCGGTACGGACTGAGACAACGCGAACAGTACCATCTTTGGACGCGTGAAGCTTTTCCACTACGCCTAGTGGCCAGGCGAGAGGTGGCGCGGCATCCACAATAATTATAACGACCGTGCCAAGAGCTATAGGGACAGCGGGCGTGTTCCACTTCTCTCTGGTTTGCAGCGCATGCAAATATTCGAGACTCCATCGCTTCCAGAATGACTGTACTAACATATCTAATAAACTATAACGCTGAAGTATACTAACGGCTTCAACTTCAGCTGCCGGAAACGAGCACAACGGCGCGGTGTGCAGAAAATGGCTTGGTGTTAACGCGGTCGGTTCAGTTGGATCTGAACTTAAAACCGTGAGAGGACGCGAGTTGAGTATGCACTCTATTTGTGCAAGAACTGTAATAAGCTCTTCATATGACAGAAGCTGTTGACCGATAACCTTAAACAAATGCGTTTTAATGATTTTGACCATACTCTCCCAACAGCCTCCAAAGTGTGGTGAAGTAGGCGGGATAAATTTCCACTCAATGCGGTTCTCAGTCAACTCTTCTTCAAAACGCGGGCGAAACTCCGAATTCAAAAATTTATACAGTTCTTTCAGATAGGAATTAGCGCCTACAAAGTTTGTACCGTGGTCAGAATACAAGACCTTGACAGGGCCGCGGCGTGACAAAAATCGTTTTAGAGCAGCCAGAAAGCTAACGGTACTAAGATCTGTTGTACACTCAATGTGCACAGCACGAGTGGTCAGACAGGTAAATACGCAAAGGTACGCCTTGAGTGCCTTAGCTCCGCGACGTCTGATAGGCGTATAAGAGATGGGACCTGCGTAGTCACAACCGGTGTGCGTAAAAGCTTTAGCTACCTGTTTAACTCTACTGTCTGGCAGATCTGCCATCAACGGAAAAGATGGTCTGGGTTTCATTCTGAAACAGACATTGCACTTATGAATACGCTGTCGAATAATACGTCTCGCAGACAAAATCCAGTATTTTTGCCTAAGCAAAGACATCACTAACTCAGGACCCGCATGCAAGTACTTGCGATGGTAATAATCTATAAGCAAGTCTACGACGTGACCTCGACGCGGTAACACCATAGGGTGTCTCGACGAAAATTTTAAATCAGAATTCGCGAGACGACCTCCAACACGAATCAATTCATCTTCTACAAATGGTCTGAGCTTTATTAACGCGGCTGAACAATTCTGATTATTTCGTAAATTAATAAAATCATCATAAAAATACTTCCTCTGTAAAAAATGTAGTAATTTCCTTTCAACAAACTCCAAATCAATTGCGGTAATAAACAAATTCTCTCGGCGAGGTAAAACTTTCAAAACACGGTACACCAAAACTAAACTTCGTAGTAACTTGCTCCACGATGAGCAGCGGTTAGCTAACGCAAGTATATCACCATCTTCTTGAGGCGCGGAAGACGTTACAGGATGTGCGAGGATCCTCTGCTCAGGGATATCTGCAGGTATATAATCGATGTCCTTCAACGGCCACTGCGTAGAGTCTAACAGAGCCCACGGCGGTCCCTGGTGCCACAATGGGTGTGAAACCAACTTAGCAGGCGTCAATCCGCGAGACAGACAATCCGCTGGATTATCTGTTCCGGATACATGATAGAAATCGCTCGCGGGTATGTTATCGGTTAGCTTCACAACGCGATTAGCAACAAACGTCTGCCAGCGGTGGGGGGAACTTTTTATCCAATACAGAACGACTTTTGAATCTGTGAAAGCATATACTTTCAAGCCGGGAACGCGTGAAGAGTAAGTGTCCACGACGGTGCGAAGCAGCTGCGCCAGCAGGCCTGCAGCGCACAGCTCTAGTCGTGCCACGGACAGCGGCTTCATTGGCGCGACTTTAGATTTAGCGCACACCAGGCGGATGGTGTTGACGCTCGCGGAAGAAACATGCATGTACACAACACCTCCATATGCATGTTCACTCGCGTCCGAGAACCCGATCAACGTGACGACACAATCGCTGCGCACACCTAAATGTCGCGGGATTTTAAGTTCGTTCAAAGATGGTAACTCTGAACAAAATTGTTTCCATCGTCTCACGACATGAGGTGGCGGTTCCTCGTCCCAGTCGAGATTCAACTGCCAAAGCTGTTTGATCAGCAGTTTAGCATAAAGAATTGCGGGGGCCACGAATCCCATTAAATCCCAGAGGCGGGCTACGGTTGACAAAATGGAACGCTTAGTACACTTACCTGTCAGCGGCGACACTATAAAATGAAAAGTATCATTTTCTGTCGACCACCGCAAACCTAACACTTTGTATTGGTCGGACTTATCAAATTCGACGTCACGGCGAAGAACATGTGTCCCAGGTAAATTTTTTAAAACAGATAAGGTGTTGCTGTTCCACTTGACTAGATCAATTCGTGCGGATTCAAACAAATCGATGAGCTCGGTGGCCACGGCGATGCCTTCTTCGTCCGCGGGGACGGAGAATGCGACGTCGTCCATACAAAGAGAGTCGGCGGCGAGCGCGGCGCGGGCGCGTGGGTACCTGTCTCCTGCATCGCTTACTAACTGCGCGATGGTGCGCAGCGCATGGAATGGACTTGATTTCACTCCGAAGCAAACTCTATTGAACTCTAATAAAATCAGCGGGTCATCTGGGCTAAACCGGTATAAAATACGCTGGAATCGGCGATCTTTTTCCTGCATGATTAATTGTAAGAACATTTGCTTGCAATCTGCGGTCAGTGCTACAGCGAATAACCTAAAGTTTAAAATAATCTTAAAAAGATCACCCTGTAGATTCGGTCCGCTATGTAAAATGTCATTCAATGACACTCCTGTGCTAGTCCTACAACTAGCATCTAAGACAATCCGTAACTTAGTTGTGACTTTATCCTTGCGGATAACTCCGTGATGTGGGATCACATACATCGGAGCGGATGGGTCGTCATCGGTCACTTCTCTTAAGTAACCTTGATTAAGGTGATCGCGAATCACTTGATCGTAAGCGGCCCGCAATGTAGGTGAAGACTCGAGCTTTCTTTCTAGACAAAGAAAGCGCTTACGAGCTGTCTCGTATGATTCACCCAACATATGAACCGAATCGCGGAATGGCAATGCCACAATATACCTACCGCTAACGATATCGCGTGTAGTGGTAGTGCGGTAAAACTGTTCACACTCATCATCTGCCGGATGATGAGGTTGCGGGATTTTCAGCTCCTCTAGCTCCCAAAACCTACTAATTAGCTGGTCTATAGGCCGCTCCGGCGCTACAGAACAACAGCACGCGGTAATAGTACAAGAGGCGCGGTGTGCGCACGCGGTCGCGCACTCACCTCGCCCACACGCACTGATAATCGGCACGGCGCCCATTACCACAAAACCCAAGACGGTTTCTATTGCTACCAGTCCGGACGCGTCCCCTCTGACGACGCCTGGCATCAAAAGGTGCGGGAAAACCGCTGCACCGAGCAGCACGTCCACACCGCGGGGCGTGCCGAGCGTGCTGTCTGCGAGCGGCAGATCTTCCATCGGCGGAAGCGCGGACATATCTACATACGCGGTCGGCAAGTTGTCCGTGATACGATCTAATACCAACGCGGTAATCTCAAATTTCACGTTCCTTTTGAATCGTGAATAAATCTCAAAGTTTGCGGAACCCTTAATTATTTTTTCCGAACCACCTATCCCCTTAACTACGGTACGCGGTATATCGCTCGGCCTAATACCTAAACGATTTAAGCATTCAGAAGTAATGAAATTGCTCTGAGATGCACTATCAAGTAAACACCTAACTACATGTTCACGACCTGCACTATCGAAAATAATTACTTGCGCGGTCGCAAGTAAAACCGTTGTGTTCGCATTACATTGCTGGCTATTAACGGCCGCGGTATGATGCGCAGGCGCAAGTACCGAGTTCGACGCGGCAATGGATGTCGTACATAACGACACGTCCGTTCGCTGTTTCACTGTAGGCGGCCGCACACCACTTGCCTCACTCGCACGCACGGGTGACGGACCCGATGGCGTAGTGGTTAGCACGGAGAGCGCTTGGGAGTCAGAGTTCGATTCCGCTTTGAATGGTGGTTTTTCAAAATGAAGTGAACTATGATGCCTGCGTTTACATAACGAACAAACACTAGTGGAATGACATTCTGAAGCCATATGTTTCAAACTTAAACAATTAAAACAAGCATACAGCCGTTTTGCAGTTTTAAAACGAGTGTCTGGCGGCATTTTATTGAACGCGGGACATTTATACAAATGGGAATGTTTAACTGAGATACACATACATTTTTTATCGTCGACAACGTTTACAAATGTATGCAACTTGGGTGGCTGATTACTAACGCGGTGCCTACTACCTTCTACTTTTCTTGTAGAATTTGACGCGGGAGTCCGTTGTAAAATCTTAGATTGACTTGTTACAAACTCAACCAAGTTCTCAAACGTAGGTATAGCAGTCGAACTAACACTCATCTCAAAAGAACGAACAGTCTCATGGTCAAGTTTTTTCAACGCTACTTGCAAAAGAATTAAGTTTGACAAATCATCTAATTTAAGATTATTTAAGGCTCGTACGGACGTTACAAACTTATCGAGAAATAAATTAAAATTATCAGCAGAAGCACAGTTTAAAGGCTTAAAATCAAATAACTGATTCAAGTAAGTAGAAGCCAGCATACGTTTGTCTTCGTACTTATCAATTAAAATTTGTAAAATAAGTGCGTAATTATCTGCGCTGGGTGTAATGCCAGCACAAACTGCTTGTGCTTTGCTGCCTATTTTACCTAATAAATAATATAACTTTTCCGAGTCTGTAAGCGAGGGATTATCGTGAATGGTAGACTTAAAGCTTGCGTAAAACAAAGGCCACGAGCGAATATCACCATCAAACGACACTAAATCAATGGGCGGCAGCGAGGGCCGACCCTTAAGTGGCGAGTAACCACTCGCTGGCGACTGAGAAGTTGTGGAGAACTGTGCCTTACAGCTCTTGACACGGCTATACAGCTGTTCAAATGCGATTAAACATTTATAATTGGGTTTAGCGGTTGGATTGACGGAAAGCAAACGTTTGTTATAACTATCCAATACCTCGATGTACTCTGTTCTCATGTTATCTATATTGGAAACGGTACATAAGAACCTGTCCTTTGCAGGTTGATCATTATCTTTTATCTTCTTGATCGAATCATAAATTTCTTGAAAAAATTCAAATATCGCGTTACGTTTGCATTCTAAAATAGTTAATTCGCAATCAGCGGTTTCACCTTTCGACATTTTGAATAAAATAAACTAATAACTACTAAAATCCCAATATTAAACTCGAAGATTCTACAAAGGTTCAAAGTACAACTTGTGACCTACTTAGCAATGACCGTGCACCGGTCGTGCACGGCGCGGCGCGATACACAGAACTACCTACAATTAAATTTAACAAATTCAAAAATATTTGTTAATTCCCGAAATATCTGATAATAATCTATTCAAACGATATAAAAAAATATTATTATATGTTACAAAGGTGGTGGTAACTATAAGTTATAATTATATTGCGATATCTCACAAATAACAAGATATTCAAACGGTACCTACCTATGGTACGTAACAAAAACAGAACAAATATTACTATTATTGTTACGAATATGCGGTTTAAACACTAACTACTAGTTGGCAAACCCAATAAGACCGTAGGAAATATAACAACGAGAACGGTTCTCGTCGTAGGGCAACACCTAGCGCGGGCGCAACTAACTAGTCGCGGGACCAACCTAACTACTGTGACCACGGCGGTCAGCTACTGCAAACAATAGTCCTCAACAATCCGACGAGGGGGACCACAACATGGAGACGCGGTTCTCCCAATCCCGAAAGCGGCCGCCGCCCGTGCCCACAAAGTGGACTGTATTGCGGAAGATGGTAACTGTTATATAAATATTCGACTGGGGGCTTATGCAATCCACGTACCTTTTACTCTGGAGATCCACCAGTGCGCCTGGCTATAGGTGACGGCCTAGCGCTCGGAGACCTCACGCGGCTCGCTGATTGTTTGGCACCCCGGGGTGGACGCAAGCGGTGCTAGCTTTCGGAATCCTTCCTTCTTCGCGTTTTCGACATACGAAGACAAAGGCTCTTCGTATGCTCGGAGTGTGCGCGCGGGGGTCAACACAACAACACGTCCAACGAGAAGGATGCGCTGTCGCACAGTCATCTAGGCACACTGGGCCCTTATTCGCTATGACAATTTAAACACGAAACAAGACGTGTTATCAAACATACGTGTTATTGGCGTGGAATGGAATTCTGTATGCCACTGTCAGATTTGAAAACATGACAAGGCTCGTCACACGCCATGTTTCGATCTGTCAAAATAACACGCTTCGCGCTTGCGTGTTATTGAAAACATGTTAAAAACTTACTAAGGTAATTCAATGTAAACAAACATTTTTAAATAGTTTTATTGCAATTTAAATGATATATTATGATCATCACGTCGTCGTCGTAGTAATAAATTATTACTCATAACCAGTGACATTAGAAAATTGTGGTGGCTCATCTATTAAAGTGAACTTCTCAATTTCAACAATAGTGTACACATTTATCTTAAAAATATGGTGTTTTGTTTTAGTTTGTAGTCACAATGAACCGGACGAAAGCTTCTACAGCCCAATTAGCATATTTACCCACCCACAGGTGGAATCTGGGTACATCAATTGTTCTCTTCAAGGAAGGTCATCGAGAAATGTGGAAAGACCTAACCTACCAATGTAATGCGTTAGGAGGCCTATTTAAAACTGTGATCATAAAAAACAGGTACGTATCTACTAAAATAAATGTGACTTTTGTTATTTTATAAAGACAAATAATTTGTGGTGTGCTACATTATTGATTTTGTGGTGAATTCAATATTTGTATCATTGATTTAATTATAGGGCATAGGTGGATGATGTTGACCTAAAATAACATAATAGGCTATTTTTCATTATCAATTTTCATTACAAGTAGAATGTAGGGTTATTATAATGCATTTTCTATTAGTGAGTCTTAATTGTTCATCAAATAGTGTTGCATATATTATAAAGCACTAATTTTGCATCTAAAATCATATCTTTCATATGAAACTTCTTTTACAGAATTGCTGATGGTTGAGAAAATTAGAACACCCAAGTTGACCCATTCTTGTAGAGGAAGATGTGCGGTGATGTCATCTGTGGTGGGAATTTTTATACTAATGAATGAAAGAAAAATGTTTTTATTTCAATTTGTTTTTCAATTATAGCTGCATAATTATGGTGTGGTAACCTTGGTAGCAAAGTGGAACCATTACTGTGTGGTATACCAAACTGTATAATTTTGAATGTTTGTTGTTCAAATCAAATAAAATAGCATTTATTGTGGTCATAGGTTACAAAGATGGTATGTGTTGTTGTTCTGATGAGGACTTACAAGTTTCCATTTAACAATACCAAATGACTTGCATGTGATTATTGATTTGTTATTCATAAATAAAACTTATTGATTTACCAATTACTTTTGTTTCATTTATACTTTTGTTTCATTTATATACATACCTGCCCCGCAGGGGATCTGGCTTGATGATGTTTTTATTATTTTATTTTTTATTTTCTTTATTAATTCTTTAATTTAGATAGATACATAGATTATGTATCTATCTATGTATCTGTGTAGATAGATAGCTAGTACAGATAAAGATACATAGTAAATAAACTAAATAAAAAAGTATACCTTTTAATTCACTGTATGTATATTTGCAAAACAAACTTTAAAATAAAAAATAAACACCGTCACGCCGGTATTCCCGGAGTGGGGGGCAGAAGGGAATAGGAACAACTAGGTTCAGGGAGGACCGGCCTCGACTTGGGCTGTTGCTATGGGGGAAGGCATACATTAGGTGTCTCGCCGTGGTGAACATAAAAGAAACTTGTGCATCTCTGCACTGGCCAGCGGACAAGGGATTCTTCCACGTCGCCGGCGAGATCGGTGTCTAATCCTGTGTGTGATATCGGTATCTGATAGGAGGGAAGTAAGGGCATTGTAAGGGTTGCTGAAAATATGGCGCGGGCAGCAATAACGGCTGATAGGAGGCGAGTCAAGTGCGTAGGCGGCAGCAGCTAAAAAGGGCTTATATAAATAGGTGCGAATGGGTTCAAGGCTGAGATCGGAATGGTGCTAGGTTTAGTCTGGTTTTTCTTAAGTGGCCAATTTTATGAAAAAACATGGTGTGACAACTAAAGACACTAAAGTGGTCGGTTCGAACGAAGAGCAAGGATTGGGGAATTAATGAATGAATAAAATAAACTAATTTTGAACCAATTTTTAAGTTATCACACAATATTTTGATGTAAAATTGACCACTTAAAAAAAACAGACTATATATATATATATATATATATATGTGTGGGACAAGTCTTTGTTTGTTTAGGTGTGGGTATAGGTTATTGTATTTGACATTCGTACGTTCTAAAACTTGGATCTTTGTTTAATGTTAATTAAAGTTGCCGTTTTTATATCTGGCCCTACTTATTTACTTAGTTTTCAATAGACACATACTTAAAACCATGTTATCAGCACATATAAATATATTTTTACCGAAATTGAATAAGTTGAAACGAATATTCGAAAAACCGATACTTTACCGAAATTAACAGATGTAAGATTATGAACGAATCCAGCGAAATCTCAAATTAAAAATCAAATTGCCGTAGACAACATTCCTTACGGCATACCGAATACCATTTTGTAATTCCACGCGAAGGCTCGTCAAGGAAGCGTGTTTATGTTTACTGCTTGTTATGACGTCACACGTTACTTGCGGGGAATCTCATGTGGCATAGCGAATAAAGGCCCTGATCGGGCTGCTCCGTCGGAGGGGGTAGAAGCAGCTTAGGCCGCCCTACGCCAGATGGCGCGCAGCGGTGGTGACACAGATGTGGTGGAAACATAAACCCCGATCTAATTACCTATGTAGCTAATAGATGGCGCTAACAATGACATTGAAGGGAAATGAGGGGATTAAGTCACACTAAGAGACCCTCATACAAAGCGTAATCTTAGTATATTAAATATTACATAAATATTATTATTTTTGTTAGAAATAGAAAAAAAAATGACTACAAAATGTATGTATCTACAGAACTTGAATTTTTTTTACTTAGTCAAATACAGGAACTAAGCCTGGCCTAACAAAATAAAATTATAGTAATATACTAATACTTTTTACATAAGAAATAAACACAATTTCTTAAAACTAGGTCATAATAAGCGACATATCAGTAAGCAAAGTCATTACATCCAAACTTTGCTTCAGAGACATTTATATGGAATGTAAGAAAATAACCTGTTGGAACTCTGTACTCTCTGCCTACCCTATAAGGAATCTGATGTAATGATATAGATAGATAGATTATATGGTACCAAAGTTCACACTGCAATAACAGCATATTAGAAGGTTAGTCAATATAGCTGGAATCGTAATAAACAGATTTTACTTTATTATTGACTGATTTTGATGGAACAGTGACTTAATTAAAAGTAATTTCACTATATTATAATGTTCATTGTGTTCAGTAATATATGGTAAAAAAAGTAACAAATCACTATTTTGTAGATGACTTTTTGTACTTTGCACCAGTCAAGTTGACCCCTTAACTTCTTTAGATTCATGGTGCATTGTATAAACCAGGTACAGGTTTGGTGTATCATATTCTCACCAAATATGAATTGGTTTTTTATTTTCAACTTATATTTATAATATTCAAATTATGAGCAGAGGTCTTTTAATATTCACACATGTTGTATAACTAAATAAATATTGGGATTGATAAAACTTTGAAAAAATTCAAAGTTTTACAAATGCTAACATACCAAGTATGATTTTATGAGTAAGAATCAAAGGCTCTATAACAGCAAATTATAACAAAAAATCATTAATATTGTTTTATTTTCTCTTCTGCTACCTTTGGGAACTTGGAATGGTCTTCATTTGTATTTTACATTGTATCACGCTACCTGTATGTTTTCCAAATAAAAATTAAGCTTGAAAAAGGTTTTCAACATACTAACCAATTGTCTCTTTGACAATGGTAATAAAAAAGCTTTAGGAATAGATAAAGCCCTATTTATTTCTTCCTAATAATAATATGTATATACGTAACTTACCTTCTACGCAGTCAGGGCACCAACTGCCTCCATTCGGCAATTTTGAGCCACTGAAGTAGAAAAGTACTGGGGGACCGTTGGGGTCGATACTTTCCGTATACTTCGTGAACTCATCAAAACCTTTTATTTCTACCAAAGAAACCATCGTCGTGATAATCTTAGTATTATCGCCGGTATAAAGTATATACGTGCACTCTTACTATGTTACAATTACACATTAAACTGTGATAATAATAAAAATATAGAGCTGCAAGTGAAAAATCCATATAGCAGATAAGTCTTACGTCAGTGTCAGTCTGGCATTTGACATTTACGGTTCGGCATAATGGCATCATCTTACTTCTAAGGGCACATAGAGGTAGGATTAAAAGCGTAGAGGGATTATAAACGCAGTTTAGCCGTACACTTTTTCTGGACACTTGGTACCATTTAGGTAACCAATTTAAAAATCTTTGTTTCTAAATGGTCCGAACTTCTTTTTTATACAAAATGTTATGGCTTGTCATTTTGACATAGGCTCCACGCCAATTTATCGGTTAATTTTTGTTTGCTAGTGAATGTGCTCTCGGAGACTTTTAATTAGTTTTCAATTAATAAAAAGATATATAATTAAAATGTTTGTGAAAACATGGTGCCACACAACTATAATAACGTGCTTTATATTCGATAGCAAATCTTACTGGTCTAGAAAAGCAGATGAAGCTAAATTATGTAAGCTTCGGCCGCTGATTTGGTTTTGCTGTATCATGGTATAGATAAAATGTAATTTTTTTAAATAATGTAACTAGTTTTAAGATGCATAATAACTACATCAGATTGACTGTTTTTTTTTTGAGCATAAATCATTAGATTTAGATAAAATCTTAATAATCGTATTCCCAAAGAGATATATGATACATGATACATAATGATGAGAAAATTTACATCGATATCGACAACATTTTCGAAATTGGTAATTATATCTTAACGCATGTTTTTTTCTGTTTTAGTATACCTACAGATATTGCAGCCTAAATGAATAGTGTTTTTATCCAATACTAAGAGCACATTAGAGTTGAACTCAGTATAGTCGCATCATTTAAAACATTTTACAAAAGAGTGCTTCGATGTTGGACTCAAATAGCGAAGATTACAACTAGTAGCAATTTTAATGTAAAATTCTTTTTTTTTTGCAATAGGTTTTATCTTAAATATTTCGCTCGCGCTTATATAGAAATAAATAAAAAAAAAGTTATGAAAGGCCCACACTTATCTTTCTGGTTCAAATCTTGTGATCCATTTTTCAAGCACTTACGGGTATCCAAGCTAAAATTTGGCATACGTATGTAAGTCCAACGACAATGCAATAATATGGTGCCATGGAGCTGGTTTGATGATAGAGTCGAAAGGTGGGTATAGGAACAAGTGAACTATATAACGTAACCCCCTCGTGTTTAGGCTGGTTAGATTGGTATTGAGAAGTATTATATAACTAGATAGTGTTCAGGGTCTGATGAAGAAGCCGAAAGGTGGCCAATGGAAGCATACAAGTACCCAATATAACCCTGCCGTGTTTGGGCTCGTTGGATTTGTCTTGACGAGTTCTGTAGACCCGGATTGCGTCCAGGGTCTCATGATAGAGGCGACGGGTGACCAACAAAACTACCCAACAACTCAACATAACCCTGACGTGTTGGGGCTCGTTACATTTGTCTTGACAAGTACCATAGTACTTTTCGGGCTCCGTTGTGTTTTTGCTACAAAAGCTTGTTTTAAAAAAGATGTTTTTTAATTAAAATTATTATATAGTCAAGATTCTTCAGATTGTCAATAGCTAGATAGAATTACTGTTATTGATAACTACAAAACTTAAGTAAGTTACGGATCTATAATAGGCGCTATGAGATACAGCAATACTCTGTACTCTCTGCCTACCCCGCAAGGGATCTGGCGTGAGGTTATAGATAGATAGATAGATAGATACAGCAATATTTTGTGTTGTAAAAAATATTTAATTTTCGGCTTATTACCCGCAGGGTTTATAAAATAAATTATTTGTATTCAAAATGATTTTATCGATAAAGCTTTCGCAGTTGTATGGGAAAGTACTAATACTACATCTATGGGAAAACACAAGTATGATCTATATCTTTAATGTCAAAAAAAAAATACATGTGTCTAACTGGTAACGATGGATCTGTCCCTTTTCTGATCACTGACATACCATAAGTTTAAGCAGTGCAAATATATAATCTTGTAAATATTCCCTCTATGCTTCTAGTTGATATCGCAACAGTCGGAGTTAAAAAACCGGCTCTAAAAATAAAGTGCACAATTCCAAATTGTGTGGTTTTTGTCAATGTTTGGCATCCAAAAATAAGTACAAGTTAAACAATATTATTATAGAGTTGACTGGTACTGGTGGTACGGTATTAACCGAAAGTCAGTCTATTAAAACCCTCAATATTAGATTGTGACATCAATATTATCGATTTTATATAGAAATTGAGGTGCGTCTTGCATCTGCTGCTTGTCCAGTTGGAAAGACACCTATAAGAAACTTTTGGTTGAATATCCATATTTAATATATCTCTTTATTAGATATTTAAATAAACGAACTAAGCATATTAGGTTTCATAAGTGTGTATGAGATGAACTATGAGAGTGGAGGAAGCCAGAGAGGTATGTAAGGAAAGAACCTGTTGGAACTCTGTACTCTCTGCCTACCCCGCGAGGGAACTGGCGTGATGATATAGATAGATAGAGATAGATAGAGATAGATAGATTTCAAAGTATTGATAATGAGATTCGCGATCTAACACCTGCACGACTTGTCTGCTTCCGACAATGTAGTCAATGTGGCCGCTTTTGGGCCGTATCCATATAATTATAAAATGTTTGCCGTCGAACCGCCAATAAGAATGAAAATGGATCTTTCAATATACCATAAACAATAATATTATTCTCAATATCCCATCGACAAGTATTTTCTAAAGCCATTGCTCTTTGGCTTTAGCCGCAACCGCTTTGACAGTTTATTTCAAACGGTTGACGAAAATATTTAGGTCCCACTTTTAATTTTTAGTTTTAATTCTGATAGGTTTTATGTTGTGCGTTAAGTGTTGTATGAAGAGTGTTATATACCAAAATGGATGCATCAACGAATATAAAGCCAAAGACGATAGCCGAAATGCTCCCTGATTTGACTGGTAAGTTTTGTTTACATCCAAACCACAATCAGCGCGTATTTATCTGTAACTTGCGTAACTCTTGAGCGTAGTGCAAAACAAGTCAATGAATAAGAGGCTCCTACTTAAAGTGCGGCTGTGATATACCATACTGTGTACTACATAAACCGCGCTCAACGAACAATAACTGAATTTTTCGGAATGTCTTCATTACCACTATTATATACCTATTATAGGGGTACTGGCGCAATGATGAGATATATTAAAATTATAGTTGTTTTGATGCTTGATAACTATTTTTGTTATGAAGTTTGTATAATTATTTGTTTTGTTCTTTATTAATTTTGGGATTGGGTATTTCATTTAATTATAATCACAATTTGAGATAAAAAGATTCCAAACATATTGCATACTAATGTTATTAAACTATTTAGAGATTTGTATCTGTAAGGAAAGAACTTGTTGGAACTCTGTACTCTCTGCCTAACCCGCGAGGGAGCTGGCGTGATGATATAGATAGATTTAGAGATTTTGTTTTAAATCCTAATGTCTTCTCTTAATTTAGGTATTTTGTCCAAGGATGCCATTCAAACACTTACAGCGAAGAAGCAACCTCGGTCCACAATTGCACATACTCTTACCTCTGAAAAAGTGTTAAAACCGATGACAATTGCTGAAATGAGAACCAATATTATGTGTAAGTGGCTTCAATAATATTTTGACAATAATAATATCAGCCTATACTGCCCTTCTCTCACAAATCGAGGTGAGAGAGATTAGGTCATACTCCACTACGCGGACCCAGTGTGGATTGGTGGAGGCAGGTTTGTGGCCACCTGCTGTTGGAACTTATCAAGCCGCCTTTAAGGCTTCCAACTCGGCTTAACGACTACCACATTAAGTGGTAACCGGGACCAACGGCTTAACGTGCCTTCCGAAGCACGGAGATGCTCGAATATGAAAATGCCACAAACGGTCACCCATCTGAGGCCGACAGAGTCGAATGCTGCTTAACCTTGGTGATCGGTAAGAACACCGCGGTCGCACAGCGCTACGAGCGCCTTTTGATAATATTCTCTTTGAAAGATTATGTGTAAAAGACTCTAATGCTATAATTTGTAAAGTGTTAACTCTTTGTAATATCATTAATTATAATGAAAATGGTTCCATAACATTGAAATTAGGTTAATTGTGTTGGTTTACGTCAAAACTCATACATTAATGCACTCTTTAGAGCACAATACCCATTCTTTATTATGAAGAAATTTGTTAATATTTAGACACCAGCAAATATTTACAGAAGTATTGTATAGTGTAATTGTTTTTATAATCAGCTTACAAAAGATTCCTAAATCTTTGAGGTGCTGAAATTTCTAAGAAAGACACTCTGAGGTCATATTCATCTGGATTTTTTTTTTTTAAACGTGGCCCCACACTAGGGTTTATTGTGGGTGCGTTTACAAACATGAAAATTCACAAACACAAATACCCAGACCGGAACAAATAATTGTGATCACACAAAGATTTGTCCCGTGCGGGAATCCAACCCGCGACTATTAGACACAGTGAGCGGAGCAGCTCAAGCTCTTAATCACTGCGCTAAATCGTCGTCGTTATCGTTTTGTTATTGGTAATTGCCTCCAACACATGTGCCATTACGCTTGGATTACATTGTTATTAGGAAATTTTGTTGGTGTCAGTTACTAAAACGCACTAAGCAAATGCACAACTAGTAAACAAACTTTGAAACCGTCAAGATGGCCAGTAAAAGAATAGTGTTATGTATATAATGTAATTTGATTACCTATTCAAAGAAATAAAATTAGAATTTATTGTAATTGGTGAAATTTGGTTATTTTTCCTTCTTCTCTCCGTATAACAAAAAATATTTATTACGAAAAACTGCTTGGTTCCTTAAGATTCCTTAAAAGAGTTTACACTGTAGTCCTTTTTGATACGAACTAGCTGTGAGGTAACTCCAAATTTGCACAAGCACTTGTTCAACTTGCAGTCCTGAAATGCTATAAGCAATTTTCTGAAAAATGTACTGTTAGCCATGTATATCATACCAGCGCTTTAGTAACACATGTTGACAAAGAGCTCGTGCAAATGCTAGGAATACTAATCTAGATTTCAAATATACCTCAGATAGACTCAGTAAATATGTTAGTAGTTAAAATATTGAAGGAGTTAGTAAATTAGATATTTTCTAAATGTTCGTTTGTAAGTTGACTTCTTGCCTCAGCTAATGAAATGGAATAGAGTTCCCTAAATGTGGATAGGTTTTATGTATTTATACATACACTCACGCCTTTATCCCACTGCGGTAGGCAGAGACCACAGTTTGTCACATACTACAATTCTGACACACCTCTTTCGCTTCATCTACGTTCATACATTTCCGTCTCTTCTGATTCTAATTTTTCAGCATTGAAGGCACGGTCTCCGAAAAAGTTTGTTCGGACAGCCACATCCACAAAGAAGAAAACATGGAACTCCTCTGTGAAAGTTGAAGGCAAAACTGTTAGCCATACAGCCAATGGACAAATGAAGCACAATCCAGCTAAAAAAATGCTTAACTTCCAACCTAAGACTAAAGTGAGTATTTTCTTATTAAAAAGTGAATGAGTTTGATTTATAAACTGTTTTATAATTGCCTTTTGTAAAAAATAGAATGTCCTATTGATATTAGGACCATTCTACTAGGGCAATTGCTAATAAAAGCTGTTTTTAGGGTATGATGAAAATGACGAAACATATGGATACTTTCTTGGGTTGCCACAATTTTCATGTAGAATACTATAACAGACATCTGTCTAATTATCATTGTTGTATGGCAATGTAGTTTTAATAGTGTGACCTATGCTCAAAAATTTAATGTCAGAGTGGAGGAGCCATTGTTTAGCCTCTGGTATCAGCTGGTGTAGTCCCTCGAATCTGCTGCTGAATTTCCAAATGGGATAGTCCTTGTCTGTCTGTCTGTCTAATATAATATTAATACTTGCAGTCTATTAAAAAATATTTTTCTATAAAAAGTATTTTTCTTAGTGAGGACCTACTAATTTGTAATTAATTTTAATTATTATTTGCAGGCTGTATCTAATTTGAGGGCTACTATGGTTTCGGAGTCACCAAAATTTCCTAAACCAGAATTCAGAGTTAAGAAATCTTTAGCTTTGCAAGGTAAACTTAAAATTAACATTCTGTTTTGCATTTCATATCTATACTAATATTATAAAGAGGAAAGATTTGTATTTTTGTATGTTTGTAATGAATAAACTCAAAAACTACTGGACCGATTTCAAACATTCTTTCACCATTAGAAAGCTACCTCATCCAGAAGTAACATAGGCACTATAACATAGACCCGGTAGGTGACGTTGTTGTCGACTGGGTACGAAGTCGTGGGGAACTGGTAGTTTATTAATAATTTGTGAATTCTTTAAATAATTTGTAACTATGATTTTAGCTCGAAATAATGTAAGAATAAGTGGCATAAGTCACATACCGGAAACACCAATATTTAACAAGCCAGTGAATAACAGAATGATTCTAGCAAACAAAGAGAACATAATAGTGAAACAGCCTAGTGCTAAAAAGATGGTTACACCAAAACCTGCCATTCAAATAAGGATAGTGCCTGATACACCACTTACTGATGAATCATGCAAGTCTAGCTGTGATGCCAGCTTCTTGCAGAAGGAGAAGGAGATTAATGAAATTGAAGAGAAGATAAAGGCAATAGCTGATGAAAGAACGTTAGAAAACATTGCTGAAATTACACCACCCATTTCAACACCTTTCAAAGAATACAGAAGTGTTCAAGAGTATTTTAATAATTCAAGTGATTTAGAGAGCTCTGCAATCTACAATAATAACACTATAATGTGCTTTGAAAAGCCCACAGACTCCAACCAAGTTCTGCCTGACAAGAGAGAGGAGAGCGTAATAGTATCGCTATGTGATTTACTCAATAAAGCAACAGTCAATAATAATTCAGAGAAGATGAGCACTGAAATTGATGATTTGTTACAAATTAAGAAACAAACAGAACACAACATTAAAATGATTGAAAACAGTATATGTGCATTGAATAGTATGAAGGAATCACAATTGAAATCATTGCATTATGTCAGCAAACTAATAAGCGAGAAAAGGGATTCAGAAGGCCATGATAAAACATTAACTGACACCAAAGAGATATCCAAAGCTGTGAAAACAGAGAAAATAAGTCCAGAAACGAGTGCAGTTGTCGGTAAACCCTGTTCTGTGATAAAGTCGTGTTTAAAGTCTCCATCTTATAAGATACCTAAAAAGAATTTATGTTTAAGGAAAAAGGTGTTCTATAAATCTATGCCTAATGTATCAAGTGATGTTAGTACACCTGTCAAATCTGATATGGGGAATAGGGCTTTGGGTGTGTACTTAAAGATGAAGGAACATATGAATTTTCTAAACACTCCTGTAGCCAAACCCCGCCGAATCGAAATGTGTGACACGCCAGCGGTTACTTCCCATAATCTACAGCAACAACTGGATAAACTCTATGGGGAGATTTAGGACATGTACAAAAATATTATGTTGACATAAATTAAATTAAATTTATCCCTTGTAAGGTAGGCAGAGATAACAGGCATTAAAATTAATGTAGTAAAGTATTTCTAATATAATTACGTAAATTTAGTGATCTATTTGAAAGTTATGAATTGCGTTGGTCTAGATATTAAATAAAATTATGTATAATAGCAATATTTATGTTTCACTTAAACGCTCCTAGTGAGAATTGTAGTTCTTTGTACATAAGCAGTGATTATTTGTGTAAAGAATTTCAGGACATTATGACAGTTCAATATATTATATTTTTTTTTTAATTTAATTAATATAATGGAACAGTGATATTTCTTTGACCAAAACTTGTTTCAAAATATGTTTTAGAATGGAAGATGGTTAAAATCAACAATTCAACATGCATGAGTTTTACTATTTACCTTACTAAATCTTAATTTGCTACTAATACTAACATATCTATCTATCTATATCATCACACCAGTTTCCTTGCGAGGTAAGAGGAGAATGCGAAGTTTCAACAGTTTTTTTCCTAAGATAATATTAAACTAACATAAATTAATTGTTAATCTTAACCAATCTTAACAGAGGTTTAAGTCCGTTATTGCAATTTTAATAAAATTGTTGATCATTAACATCATAATTGTTAGTTTTGACAGTTTTCAATTTACTAATTCAATGCTTTGCAATTCTTGTAGTACCTATCAATAATTCTTATGGTTTTCCATACCATTCCGTAGGTACCAGTTCAAACAATAGCCGACTTTTGGCACAATTGTAATTGAACGATTTTTGTAGCATGTCATAATTACAAAACGTAAAAAATAACAAACTTGGGGCATAGAGCTAGACTGATTCGCTATGCTTTTATCAGCTTTTAATATACAATATTTTAAATTAATATAATTTGCATAATGTATGAAAAGAAATTTTGTGTTTAAATAAAATGGTTGTAAATAATAAGGATTTTGTTAATATTCCAACAAATACCATAAACAACATAAGTACACTGCGCCGGATAAATAGGTTCATATTGTCAATGACTTATGGTAACTTGCTTTGAATAATTGTAATAAGGTTTACACCTGCGACGTAGTACGTTTAACACGTGAACTAAAATATTTCACTGAATTATTAATTCTAAATGCATTAATTCAGATGTCGTAAAGTGTTATTTTGAAAGCCTTATTTACAGCGCAGTTTAACGTAACTACTCCACCGTTACATTAACTTTAACGGTGGAGTAGATAATTATTATATATAAGAAATAAGTAAGATGTAGGTACCGGGGAAGACCTTGACTATCTTACCATGACCAAATAGACCGGGTCTTATCTGAGGGACAAGTCAGGAGTCTCCGTAACCGGCGAGCGTGTATGAGACGGACTATGAGAGTAGAGGAAGCCAGAGAGGTATGTAAGGAAAGAGCCTGTTGGAACTCTGTACTCTCTGCCTACCCCGTAAGGGATCTGGCGTGATGATATAGATAGATAGAAATAATTATCGCAATGTCAAGACTTTCAACGACTTTAGAAGATAGTTTTGTGGCTAGTTACAAAAATGTGAGCTTGACTATACTATTCTATTATTTGTCTATAGGCCTCGTATTGTGCCTACATTTTTTGATAAGTGATAACAAAGTATCATTATCAAATTGTCCTGCAATTTCGACCAGAGTGATACTGCTCTGATCAAAGGACCACACACTGTGATATATTTAAATAAATTGTAAACTCAAAACACGAATCGAGGTACAATGGCGTTATCAAAGCCGATAATGAACTTAGTGGCATCATATTTACAGAATTTATACTTGCATCCAATCAAAACGAAATCAATTACGAGGTAAGATATCTGCGAATTATCTAAATTGTTTTGTTGCAAAAGTTCAAACTCCCTAATAATTGGCAGTGTTCAAATTCCAAAGTCCAACCACTAAGTTTTTAAGGGATGTTTAATATACATATATAAGGTAAAGTATAAGGATTCTGTCATTTATTAAACTGTAAGTTACCTAAATGTTCATAATAATAATTATAGTTTGTGTAGGTCAAAGGTGAAGGATCTTCAGTTTTATTTTTTACAGATTTTTTTATTCTCATATGTAATGCAGAAACATTTTACCAAATGGTAAAATTCATTAAATTATACAATCGCTTGTTACTTCTATCTAGTTATCTATATTATCACGCCAGATCCTTTGCTTCTTTCAAGGACTTAAAAATGAAAGAAATTTTCGGAATTACTTTATGTTAAGTTTATTACCAACCCATTATTAACCCGTTATTATTAACCCAGGCACGCACCTCTGTCTTTTCGAAAGCATGTGCGTATTAAAAAATTATTTATCACTTGCTTTAACGGTGAAGGAAAACATCGTGAGGAAACCTGCATGCCTAAGAGTTTCTCGAAGGTGTGTGAAGTTCGCCAACCCGCACTAGGCCAGCGTGGTGGACTATGGCCTAAACCCTCTCAGTTTGAGAGGAGGCCCATGCCCAACAGTGGGACAGTTTCTTAACAGAGCTAGTATTATTATTATATTAAGTTTATTAAACTGTACATAACACAGGTAACCTATATAGGTTTTATCATAGATCCAATGAATAATAAACATAGGTATCTAATTAAAAATTCTTCATGCTAGCATCTAATCTTTCTGGTTAATTTAAGAAACATAATCAACTAGTAAAGAGTTCTATAGGTCACCTTTGGTTGGTTCAAGGAAGTTCAAGTCATCATCACAGATTTTGCTATAACAAGCAAACATTTTTTATTAGGTTGATATATTGATTTAGAATATTCATAAAACTATTATAAGATTCTGTAAATAATTTGAACTTTTTAACCTACATCATTTTATAAATAACATCCTAGTGAGGAATGATGAGTTGACAATATTTGTATGCCTTACACAGTTTTGTGTAAAATTCCAGTTGTGTGGTGGGCACAGCTGGCAGCATTGCTTCACAGTTGGTGGCTGGTGACAAGGTCAAGCTTGACCCAATCTTGGCCTTTGGTTTGTATGGGTAAGTAACTTTTAATTCCAATAAGAAATAGTCAACCCTTCAAAATTCCAGTAAATAAAACAACGATTTAAGATTCTATTGAAGAAAATGAAGGAAGACCTAAACCTATAATGATTATTCACACCGCTTCTTCTTACTGTAAATGTCAAAGGCTAAATCTATAGGCCTACCTTCAAATGTGTTGGCTGTTTGAGATTAGTGAAAAGCTTAGAATAAGGTCTGTGATGGTAATTATTATGTAGTCCCTCATAATATCGACAAGTGTGTTCAGAACTGTTCAAAAATATGTTTGGTTCCCCAGAAAAAGCTTAGGTATTTTCTTAGGTATTTTAGGTATTTAATATCTGTAATCTTCAAAATGTTGCTTTAGGATTTTAACTTTCCACTATACAATTTGATATTGATGAAGATAATGATTATTACAGCCATTATCTGAAAAACTATCTACTCAGATGAAATCAAATCATTTAGGTATTTTATAAAATCCTACAGATACTTACAAATTATGCAATACATTATTTTTTACAGATTACTCTTTGGCGGCAGCATACCACATTATTTCTACGAGTTTTTAGAAAGATTGTTCCCTGAAGATGTAGTGGTCTTTCCTCTTGCGAAGAAAGTCTTGTTTGAGAGGTTGCTATTTGCGCCGTTTATGCAAGCGTTCTCCCTGTACACTCTCGCCAGGTTCGAGGGCAAGAATCACAGAGCGGCATTGAAACAGCTGTTTGCGTTGTACAAGCCTATATTAGAGGCCAATTGGAAGTGGCTCACTTTGTTCCAGGTCATCAACTTGGCTTTAGTGCCTCCTATGGTGAGTTCCTTCCCTAAATTCAAGTTCAAATTATTTAGATACATTCCCATTTAATCTACTTAACAGTTCCAATGTAGAAATAATGGAACCTTTTTTCTCATTATCTTAATTTTTTTTTTTTTTCATTTTTTAAAAACAGCCCCACACTAGGATTTATTGTGTCGTGAGTGCGTTTACAAACATGAAAATTCACATACACAAATACCCAGACCAGAACAAATAATTGTGGAGCACACAAAGATTTGTCCCGTGCGGGAATCGAACCCGCGACTATTAGACACAGTGGGCGGCTTAAACTCTTAACCACTGCGCTAAATTGTCCGTCAATCGGGACTAAGTTATACCTATATAATATATATATATATATTTATTCTTTTTATCTATTCATACTGGATTGACATGTGTGAAGACTCAGGAGGGTCCAGATGAAAATCAGCGTCTCGCACTTATGCCTGACACTAAGCTGATCTGGATACCTATTTGGCTCAGCCGTGAGACACATACTCATGTGTATTACTTTGTTGTGTTCCAATTTTGTATTTTTTCTTTTAATTTTATAGTTTTTGTAATTTTATAATATCTCTATCTGTGTCCCCCATGCTGTGACATATAAAATTTCTTTCTTTCTTTCTATATTCTCCGAATGAGGGGGGTAAGATGTACAATGTATACCCACAATTCACCGACAATGTTGTCCCAATATTACAGGAGGGTAGTCTATTGCCATCATACTGGCTACAATTACAGACTCTCCAATCCGGGCTCGGTTTCGAACCTATTCGCGCCTTTATTAAAAAAGCGACAACCCGATATTTCGCGAACGCGTCCAATCATAGTGACCCGCTAATCGTTGCCGCCGTCGAGTACGAACCTAACTCCCCTCTTATCAGCCGCTACCGCCGTCCGCGGCATGTTCTCACTGATGCCCTTACATTCCTTCTTTCAGATACAGATACCGCACACAGGCCACCGACCTCGCCGGTGAGGTCGAAGAATCCCTTGCCTGCCGGCCGGTGCTGAGCACCACCGTGAGACATCTAGTAGTATACGACCTCCCCCATAGCGACTGCCCCAGCCGAGGCCGTTCCTCCTTGAGGCGCCCCTAAACTGTTTGTCCGAGCATTGTGGTTGCACGCTCGCTCTCTTGTCCGGTGAAGCTTTAAAGGCCCCGCGGCCAACAGTGTAGATTATTCACACACTCACACACACACAATTCCAGACGTAATGTCCGAACTAGGATTCGAACCTAGGACTTCGTGATCACCAACTGCACTATGCGCCACTAGCCCAACGAGGTAATCGTTATAAAATTTCATTTTGGAAATTGCGTTAACTAAATATGTACTTTTGATTTTTCCAGTTGAGAGTGCTCTTCATGAACCTCGTAGGCTTCGGTTGGGCGATGTTCCTCGCCACGAAGAGACGCCAGCAGGCTCAAAACAAAGAGAACTGAGCAACTCATTCCTTATAATAGGTGGTGGATGATTATAACCCTGTGATCGACCCACATAACGTGGAATATGTTATTATAATTCTATGAAATGCTCAAAGTATGTATGCTTGTGATGCGCCAGGGTTGGTATCGTGGCTTCATTTACACAAGGACCCACTAAATTCTTTTTCCTCCAGTCGAAATATTTGGCAAATTACAAATAAAAAATTTGGAAAATCAATACACCCAATACACCCCTTTAAGTATTTTAAGAGTAAATGTTGCTAAACATTCCAATAAGCCAGAATATTATAAACCGATTTATACATTTTTAAACCTTCATAATATGTGATGAGTTGTGAGCGCTTTTATATTTTTATATGGGAAAAATAAGCTAGATAGAGAATGGTGTATAATAAAAGTAATCGTGTCTGTAATGGTTACTTTATTTGACAACAGCAATTGGATCCTTTATATCAAGAAGTCTTTTATCTAAATATAGATTATTTTGTGAAATATTTCTATTTACGCTAAAATCAAGTTTGCGAAATCAATTCTTACGCAGTGCATTTAAAATGAGAGTTGTCTATACAATCAAATTATTACTCTTTTGTATATTTTTATATAATATTAAATTGTTTTACTGTTAATCGAGTATTATTGAATATTTCTCACTTAACTCTTTATTGCTTAGTTATTACAAAGTCATCTGTTTCAATGAAACACAATCAATATTATAGCTAGCGTAACCTACTGACTATTCTTAAAATAACAAATAAATTAATCTTACAATAAATAGAAATAAATAGGTAGTAATTAACTAATAAAATTAAATATTGAAAATAATTAAAATATTGGTTGTCATATAAATATATTGCACTTAATATAGGGTGGTTTCTCACTGACTAGAGTATTTTCTGTTACTTAAAACTAAAATTGAAATAAAATTAACAACAATAGAAAATGTGTAAATAAAAATAAGATAGAGATCCAATTCTGATTTCCAATAAGAAATTCACAGTTAAGCACAATATTTGACTAGAACAAGTATTTATCTTAAATATATAACCTTAAAAACGTCGATCAAAAAATTCTATTTGGCCGATAAAACAATTATATCGGAGTACATATTATTTACAACTTCGCATGTTTACTTTGGTGAATGAATTGTACTTGAATTTCTGTCTTTATGAGATTCGAAAAATATCAGAAGTGTTAGGGCACTCCCATATCACTAGGATGCGGTGACGCACAACCGTCTTAGAACTTTTAGATAGTTTCGGATTAGGGTGTGACTTCATTCTAGCGATGCGAAATTGCACCGCAGTGTTGTATAAGCGCCCTTAGTGCATTTAGGGATGGGCCGTTTCTAAATATAGAAATTATTTTTCAAGAATCCAAGGTTGAGTAATCAGATAATAACGCATCGGAAAATACCCGTATAAGAAATTACTAAGGATGTAACTTGAATCAAACGAATGAACTTAAAATCTACACGCTAACCATCGAATTATTACGTACCTAAGAAGTCAATTGAATTCAAAATTTAATGACATTGTAACTCTTTGTTCTCTACTCAGAAACGGCCCAAATACTTTCTAAATAATCTAAATAGTGAAATGAAAGTTGATTTACTCCCGGTCTTCTTTCGGTGATCTGGACCAGCTTCTCTGGGACGACTGGCTGCTGTAGTAACTGGCTGTTGTCGGCGTCGATGGGGTAGGCCTCCGGTATGGGATCGGTCGTTTCCGAGCGCTGTTTTCAGTTAATTTGTTAGTATGTTGCAATGAAAGTTAGTACGTTATATGAAACATGCATTATGGATGAAAGAAAAAACATCAAAGGTCGAGTGTTCTTGTGGACTAATAATTTTCTCAAGAAATGAAGTAGAAACTTATTGAACAACTATACTTACCTTTAAAAATAAAAACATATGTAGCAAAATGAAAATATAGCTTCTCGTGTATTCTACATCATAATCTGTAGTATTTCTAGCTCTACTATCATGCAGCGATAAAAATAAAAAACAACAAAAATATCATAATAAACTTTAATGGGATAAAACAAAACTGAATAATCTTAATACGAAAACACACTCGCAGTATGTTCTATAAATACAGCACACTGTCTACATCTGGCGGCCATCGCTGTGAAACTCCTGTAACGAGTTATTATCTTCTTCTATACTTGTATCTGTTTGGCGCGTATGCAAGATCTATTATGGGTGCGCTACGGAAGAAAAACAACTTTTAAGTTACGATTTTCCAAGAGAGTTGTGCCGCTATTTATCGCTTGTAACGTACTAACAGTAATGTTCGTCTTGACAAAAACTTTATCGACGACACGTGAAAACCTCGTAAATCAATTTTTTTTTTTTTGCCAAAATAGGATTAATTTTTAAATAGACACCCATTTACAGTATAGTAGTTAACGCGGGCATCGGACTTGGCGGGAAGTCGAAGAGTGATGTTGTCAATTTGTTTTAATTTCCAAAACTTGTGTTATTTCGAATTATAATGTGTAATATTGGTGGAATATTAACCATTATGTGTTCCTATATGTGCATGAGTGAAGGTAATTGTAACAAAGTGATAAAACGTGCCTTTTCGATTTCCCTCAAAACGGCCGTCGCAATTGGTATGTGAAGTATCCATCACTTTACTATCCAGGGTGGGGTACTTCATTAATTTCATAATCATCGTTGTCATCAAATTCATCGGGGAGTCGAATTAATTTAAACAAACACGATTATATATCTCACTGGACATTGGCAAAATACACTTATAATTAGTGTGAAGCCATAACTTTAAGAAGAAGAAGAACACTGCCATCTATGACTGTAAATGGAAATATGGTCAAAATAAGTCTGTCATTTTGAAATGAGAAACTCCGCAGGACTCGGTGGGCGCGTTTAGTTTTAGATACTTATGAGGTTTTCACTCGTCGCTGATGTTATGTATGATCATGATTACGCCAAGCAGAGGGCTTAGCTTGAACAGATTGACGTTTGCGTAACGCTATGGAGTTCCTATGCCAGCCTTTCCAGACTACAAATTTATTAAATAAATATGGACCTAACACCACGCTTTATTGACAAAGTTACACTAACGTCAATCTGTTCGTGTTAAACCTGAAGTACGTTACAGCCGTTAGGTTCCAGCACTGCTCACTTGCCAACCCCAGGTTTAATTGATATTTTGGTAACTCTATGCACATCCCATACACACTGAAAAGTATCTATCACACATCTTAATTGAGCCTCGTTATAATTACAGTAGAAAAAATAAATTAATAATACTTTCAAAACATTAGTAAAGCGAACTCTAGTGAGACTAATAGAATATTCTAAATTTTACAATGTAGCACACCCTGTTAGCATGATCAGTATTAGATGCACGCACACATCAACATAATTAATGTATATTTATGACGTTTTGAAAGACCGACCAACGAGTATTCAGAATTTCAATTCACAGCCAATTGAAAAAAGAAAAATTTATCTTCAGTCAGTCTTTAAGTTAGAACCCAGAGAATATTAAGAAAATACGATGAAGAACTTTAGCAGTATATTACGAGAAAGTAGGACTTAATATTTTAATACAATACATAATATTACTTAAACTAATTTCACACTAGCACAAACACTTCACTAATCGGAGCTACTACTCGTGTCTTCAGAACTCGTGCTATATTTTCGTGACTTTTTTCTATAAAGAAAAACAAAAGACAAAATAGATAATGGAGAAAAATATGAATACTAAAATATGCCATATCATAGTATACATAGCTCTGATCGTATTTTGGCCCAAATACACAAACCGCGTAAATACATACGTATTGGGGATCACGGGGTCAAATTAATGAATAGTCAGTGTCATTTTTGACCATAAATAAAATGTTTACAAGGCGTATTGGATAGGTGCTCTATCCTGAAGCAGGTGATAGGTATATACCTACCAGTTGAGCGTATGCTCAACTTTTACTATACAGATTAAAAATTAAATCCAAAATTAAAAAGAAAATCACCATTTTCTAACAGCTTTTTTACTTCCAGTAAATGGCATCATAGTAATTCTATCTCCCTATCTATATCATCACGCCAGATCCCTAATTGTTATTGTTAGTTGTTTTGATGGGTACTGTCACCTGCTTTAAGTTTTGTGTACCTGTCCTTACACCCTATTATAGTGAATCGCTAAAATAAAATGAAGGTAATATTATATATAAATCGTTAGATGTTGATGAAATACTATGATATGACACAAACAAACGCAAAATAAATTAATAAAGCACATCTAAAAAAATCCGGCTAAAACAAGCGACACACAAAATATGTTAAACACCTATATACACTGTGCAATGAGCTACATTTATTTGATCATTTTTCACCTCTATATGTCCATGATGACGTACATGACATTATCGATTTACTAATAAAATGAAAATATTGAGGTGCAAAATTTTATCAAATAATAAATCATTACACTCTGAAAACCCTAATTGCTAAATACAGTGCTGTAAATAAATAACAAAGGCAACTTTAAGTTAGATAAATTTTCAAACCAAATCAGAAGTTTCTAGTAATATTCCGTTTTGATCAAGAAATGGGAAAACACCACGAAAACAGGTGAGAAAAAAATCATGTTCTTCCACTATGACATTTTAAAGAAAACAAAAATAGGCCTGGCCCAATCAACTTAAACCAAAATGTTCACCAGTAGTTCAATATAGAATCTAGAATAAACCAAGTATTAAGAAAGGGATACACTACTCTACTGTATTTGGGAATTAACTCCTTTGATAGACAAAGGCAGGAAGGACCGAACTACCATAATTTTAGACTCTTTTAGGGAGCTCCTAAGAGGTGTGTGGGGAGAAGAGGTAATTATATGAGCACTGTATCTAACGGCGATACCTCGTAATGCGGCGCCTATCCAAGAAGCTTGGCGATCCGGCGCGTCTCGGGATCGAGGGCGAGCGCGATCGCGAGCGCGGCCGCGACTCACTGGATCTACGGTAATCGGCGTACACGCCCGTCATTGTTCTGTCATTCGTATCATTCGCGCAGGTCGCATGCATGCATTCGGTTCGAATGTGTTCGATTTTCATTATAGCGGAAAGAGAAACGTCACTGTTAATATTTGTGATCATTGTCGTGAGCCGATGAGCTGTTTCTATGAAAGACGAATATTATAATATTGATGTGAGATTGTGGATAAAAATACGAGTAATTATGTGAGAAAAATCGAATAGTGAGTAGACTAATTAACAATTTCGACTTTCTAGTTAGATCGGCGATGCAATTACATGTGAAAAAGTGTTTGATAGAAACAACTCATGTATGTACTTCCAACAACAAATCTTGCTAATATTGATAATTCATTTTGCGGTTCGTACGTTCGCCTGTTTTCGGATATGCATTTTTCTAAGGTTTGTTGCTGGAACTGATGAAATATAAATATGGATAAGGAAACGAGGAGAACGTGTGTTTACCTGGAGGAGCGCGTGGAACGTGACGTGCTACGCGAGGAGCGTGACGAACTGCGACTGCTGTATGAACTCGAGCGACTCGACCGCGAGCGCCTGCAATGTAAACATATTATTTACTATTTCAAAAGTAAAAAACAATGTAAATCCACCATACATGTTGGTGGCAGTGTTTTGGTCATACTTTAAGGGAGTAATTTTTTCAAAATTCCTATGTTTTCACTAATTTTTCTAAACGTAGGTATTGCTGTAATATGTTATATATTTTAAACAAATATCTATTGGTGTAGAGGTAATGTTTTTTTTTTTCTAAAATTGTGGGAGAGTGTATTAGAGCTACATTGGGTTCGAGCACACTTTTTTCACTTCACATAGGCAATTAAGCAGTTCCTACCTCAGTATAATATATTGAATGAATACGTGATTAAATACTGTATTAAGTATGATGACTGGCATTATTATATTTTTGTAGTAATTGAAAGTAGTGTATTGTCATTCTCATGAAGTAGTCAATGCTGAATTATATATATATAGGCATATGCAATGCACGCCACTGCTTACATGCATTCTATTTTATGGAAAAAAAACGAGCGAGCCTTACAGTCTCGCTCGTTTATGATGCTCGCTAGTCGCATATGATGTGTAACATCTCACATGTTATCCTACTATGAAATTGAGATGACTCATTAGTCAAATCAAATAGCGCGCGCTCATTGGTCAAATCAAATAGCGCGCGCTTCCCCGGTTCCACTGCGCGCGCTCATTGGTCAAATCAATTAGCGCGCGCTTCGCCGGTTTCCTGCACACACATTTCCGTCCCTTTTCCAAAATCACTTCCACAAAAAATATCCAGCAACCGAGAGGAAACTTGTTACACATAAAAAAAAAAGTGTTAATAAAAACAAGGCTTACCTCGAGGAAGAATACGATCGCGACCTGGAGCGCGAAGACCTGGACCGGGAGCGAGAGCGGTCGCGCGAGGACTTGCCGCACGAGCGCGAGCGCCGCGACGACGAGCGCGACCAGCTGCGCCGCGACCCACTTCGCGACCGCGCCTCTCGCTGCGTCACACTGTCCCCGCGAGGGGGACTCTCCTTCTTCGGACAAGGCTCCTTCTCCGGACTCCTCTGCTCCACTGGAGATTTTTCTTTTTCCTTTTCTACGACGGGACTAGCCGGTTTGTCCTCGTCGCGCGCCTCACTGCGCCCGGCCTGTGACGTCGACGGCCAGTTCGTCTCCTCGATTCGCTTTCGCTCTATCGACGCCTTCGCCATCTGCACCAGCTGTTGCTTCAGCGCTTTTATATCCAAGTCTTTGGAGTGCATGTCGTCCTGGCGGTCTCTCTCGTCGAGACGCAGAAAGTCGTCCTCAGAGACGTCGTCCTCGCTGGAAGAGCTGCGCATACAGGCGGCTTTCGGTTTGTAGCTCTCCGCTACCTCTTTAGTTTTCTTCTTCTTGGGTGCTAGGTCGGAGGGGGATTTGATGTATTTACGCTTGTCCTTCTCTGGCAATTTCTCGATAATGTCTCGGTAGCGCTCGGGACTACGCCGCGCCGGTGAGTAGCTGAGACTCGACGTGCTTCTGCTCCTTTGACGCGACCGTGATCTCGACCTCTCCTTGTGCGAGTCCCTGCGATCGTGATGTCTATCTTTATCTTTCCTATCTCTATGATCTGTCCTTGGTGAAGATGTGCGGCGTTCGGACGACTTTTTACTCTTTAAGTTTGGTGTCTCGCTCTTCCGTTTTTCCTTTTTAGAGCTTTTACGTGGGGTAGGAGATTTGGATCTGCTTGGAGACGTTCTGCGTCGCGGCCTCTCCTCGGGGGAGGAGGACCTTCTGCTCGGTCGATTGTTTTCGCGTTTGTTTTCCGAAGATTTTTTATATTTGTCAATTTTGCTCTTCGGTGGTGATTCTTTCCTTTTATACTCCGGTGAAGGGCTTCGTCTCCTTTGCTCTCTCGGCGCAGGGGATGGTTCTCTCTCTTTGTAGTAGCGAGCCTTGTTTTTCGAAGATTTTTCTGACCTTTGTTTAGAAGGTGGTTCATCCTCAGATTCTGACGACGAAGATCTTTCTGGTCTCGAGTTCTTGTATGACTTAGCGGTGTCTTTTCGAGAATCTCGGGTTTTGTACTTATTGACGGGAGATTTAGCTTTATATTCCGGAGACTCTTCCCGCTTTTCTACGGAAAGGCTTCTGTTTTTCCTGCGCCGTGGCTGCTCTTCATGATTTTCTTTATCTCTTCGTTTAGGCGGTTCCTCATAACGATCATGGTTATTTTTATTGCTCCTTTCATACTTGCTGTCCCTTTCCCTTTCGCTGTATGCCTCCTCTGGTCTTCTCTTTTTATATTCTGGAGATTCACTCCTCGGAGCTCTTCTGTCATCACGGAATGAGTTATCTCTGTCTCTGTCATTTCTGCTGCTTTCCCTGGCATCTTTCCTGTTATTGAAGTAACTATCATCTCTTTTCCTGTAGTCTGGGGAGGAGCTCTTCCGGCGTCTCTTCTCCGGCGGAGGAGACGAACTGGACTCTCTTTGAACCTGTTTTTTACTTCGTTTCTCTGATTTGCTTTTTGGAGGTGACTCTGCTTCCGATTCTGGCGAAGAATCGTGTCTGCGTTTCGAGCGTTTATCACTTTTAACTCTATCTTCTTCCCTGGATGTTTCACGTTTTTTGTTATCTACTTTAGTGATGTACGACCTCTGTCTGTATTCAGGGGAGGAGTAGCGGTCCTCGCGGGAGACGCTGCGGTCCGCGCGTCGTCTGTTGGACTCGTTTTGCCTCGACTCCCTAGCGGGAGGTTCGTCACGTTTGTCATATTTCCTATTCCGGTCCTCGCGATCCCGTTCTCTCTGTTCTTTTCTATACTGAACATCATTATTCCTCTCCTCTACTGAGCGTTCCCTCTGCTTTTCTTTTGTATGTTTTACTGGGGAACTGCAAAACAAGTGTTCAAGTTACTTACTGGATTTTTAATTGGAAAATAAATAAAGATTAATTATATATGTTTCACCTGTCTCTGCTTGAAGCCTCGCTGCTGTCACGGCGTCTGCTACTCGACTTTTTCTGTTCAAAATTGGACAAAACGCATAAGTGTCGTTGTTCAAACAAATGGATATAAAACACCAGTGCCAATACAATAGACTATAGTGGTAATGGCAAATAAACAAAATCCACTAAAAGTTTGAATGAAATTCTTCAGAGGCCAATCAAATTACCGGATGAAGAATTTCGATAAAATATAACATAAAAAAATATCACTTTTACACATGCACTCTAGTATGGAACAATAAAACAATATATAGGCGTCAAATAAATAGAAGTTTTATAGTTGAAATTATATAAAATATAATTTAAGCTATTGACGGAAGCGAGTTGAAATCAAAGAAGATATCATTTGGAAGTGTTGTTTTTTGTACGCTAACTTTTTGGAATGTTATTACAGAGTCTATCCATAACATTCTCATTTTAAAAATCAATCCATAAATATAATAACAGTATAGAATACAATAAAAACATTTTCGAATAGACAATAATGTTGGCACCAGTGCGTTACTTTCTTATAATTAATGTATGTTAGTAACACATTACGACTTCAAGATAATCAATTACGTATATATGTACATGTAATACACAAAAATCAAATGTAAATATAACACTTGGGGAACGTACCTTATTTAACAAACGGTGGTGGTATTGTATACCATTTAAACATGTGGAGCATCCTTAATTAGTTTTGGGTAAATGAGAAGAGGGAGAATGTTATGGATTAGTTACATTTTAACAAACAGTCTCGTTATTAATAAAAGCACGTGTGTTATATGAAAACGCAGGATTTTTTATTGTTTTAACTCTACAACTAACATAAATTCATACTAAAAATATAAATGTGAAAGTAACTGTTTGTCTGTTACCCTGAACCACTATACATATTTATATTTAATACGTGAGGTCGCGGGTAACAGCTACATTATTATATATTTATGTTTATTCAAATGTTGCAAGTAAGTTTTCATAAAACACACAGTCACGTCGGTTAACACGAACAATTTGAAACCACCATCTGTTTTAAGGACTACACCATGCATGTAAATAAGTGCGCACACTGGACCCACACAGTCGCCCATGACTTGTACTATACTCTCATGACACCAAACGTTAGTCACAAAGGTCATAGTTGAATGCATTTCCAAAGTAATCACGGAGTACATTTTAGTATTCACCCTAACATAGTGTTCTTACTGAGTGTTATTGTTTTGTGATATACTTACAGTATACGTTATTTCTTCAGATAAAGATGGCTATCCTATGAAATGATGCACAGTTAAACAGATAATTTTTACTGGCTATTTCTTGTATTTACAGAGAAAACAAAATAAAATGAGGTAAGAAGACAATAACATTTAAACAATTCGATATGACTTCCCAAAGTGGAGCTAATGTAACACGTCGCAGATTAGCTATACACTTGAAGCTCGGAACTCTAGGACGCATGCCAGAACATTACACCAAGACATACAAGCATCTTGCACGCAAGGAAAACACCATGTTAAGAATTCCAAGTATCGTATTCCGATACACTAGTAAATTACGAATGCGATTGAAAGTTACTGGCATGCAAATGCAATTCTTGCCATCGAATTTTACTTGCAAATTTGGACGTGGTGGTTTCTTAGCGTGTAAGCCTCTTGCCTATCTCGATGCGAGATACTGACATGTGTATTGCCCAATACGTTGAAATATAATTTTGTGGCTGCTACTAAGTTCGATAGACAATCAATGCAGAGACAAGGATGGTCGGGGCCGTGTAAGGAAGTTGTAAACAAATCAAAATTCGTGAAGCCAATATTTTGAAGAGTGCCGAAAATATCAAAAATAGTCTTGTATCAGGCCATTGTGTTCGGTACACATCATTTGAACATAACAAAAATAAAGAAAGCAATGTGCTACTTGAGCTACTCGGTCGTTGCGAACTCGTACTAAGGTAACGCTAGGAAGGAAAACCATTTGAGTAAGGGTGTGAACAGTCAGTGTAGATGTAGGCACGGCGGAAGAGCCCCGAGTTAGAACTACGTATGTGTGGAACAACCCTTATTTATGTAGTCCCCAACCCCCAAACACGGAGTAGTATCGTTAGACCTTTTAATTGCCAAAGATTATGTTTTATTGCGAAGCGAATAAAATGCACCAATAACTATTTATAACATTTTTAAAGCCACCTATAGAGTCTGCCTTTAGTGATAGCTTAAAATTGAATAACAACATTTCCGCAAAATGCTGAAATTGCATAAAGATTATGAAAACAATAGCAGTCTCTAAGTTGTGAATTCTGATTAGTAATAAAAGTTTAATGTACAGAAATACATGTTCAAATACTGTAGAATGATGATTTAGATCATGTATAATAAATTATTTATTTCTACAGGATCAAGTAAGAAATCGAGAAGTAAAAATGTCCCGACCAAATTGTGGAAAAATACTTTGTTTTCTGGAGATTAAAAGACTTCACACCACAATAAATTTATAATACTCCCGTATAGTTAGGTATTTCTTAAACATTCAATAAATCCTGTTATTGAGATTATGATGAGACATTTTCAACCAAAATCTAATACTTTTAGAGATCAGAATTCAACGTCAAGCGGACGCTATCATTTACCAAATATATTCAAACATAATCTTTGTTTTATACAGCACTCCTATAAATCATTGCCTCAGTAGCTATAGATGGCATCGTTATGGCAACAGACAATTATATAACATAAACAGTTCAATTACCTTCTTTTTCTTCTTCTGTCTTTCGTCTTCGGAACTGCCCGAGTCGCTGTCTTGAGCACCTTCCGAACTGCTGGAACTTTCTGTGTCTGGGGACTTGGAGCGTTTCTTTTTCTTCTTACTGGATTCTTGCCTAGACAAAGATTAACATAGGTGCCAACAAAGTCGATTTTAAAAGACAACATTTATTTGTGAAAATAATTATACGAGTATAACATGTGGTGACCAAGATCACGAGTACAAACGAAAGAGTTGCGCGTCTTGTTTCTGCTGTTAATTAATTCCGATTTAAGGGCCTACCGCGATCGACCATTTATCGACCGAGGGACTAGCAGTGATGCAATTACTAAACAAAAGAATAATAAGGTACGGATATATGGAGCGTGCGCTCGGAAATAAACGACATATACGCATATTTTATCATTTTCTAAAAAAAAATACACTATGAAATTAAATACCATACCGTATACATAACGGAGTTCTTGTCCCAACGCTGTTATATGGTAGCGAGAGCTGGGTATGTAAGAAGGAGAATGAAAGTAGGATAAATGCGGTAGAAATGCGAGCTCTGCGGAAGATGTGCGGAGTGAAGCTGACCGACCGCATTAGCAACAGCATAGTAAGACAGCGAGTAGGTATGAAAGATAGTATCGGTGTAAAGATGAGAAAGGGCATGCTCCGTTGGTTCGGGCATATAGAAAGAATGCCAGAGGAAAGAATGACAAAACAGATATACAATGTGAAAGTGGAAGGATGCAGGTACCGGGGAAGACCTAGACTATCTTACCACGACCAAATAAACCAAGTCTTATCTGATGGAAAAGTCAAGAGTCTCCGTAACCGGCGAGCGTGTATGAGACGAACTATGAGAGTCGAGGAAGCCAGAGAGGTATGTAAGGAAAGAACCTGTTGGAACTCCGTACTCTCTGCCTACCCCGCAAGGGATCTGGCGTGAGGTTATAGATAGATAGATGAAATTAAAAATTGTTTTACAAGAACTTTCCTACAATTTTATTGATTAGTTCTTAAACATTTCGCGTTGTAATCAGAAAATATAAAACAACACAGAGTTTAGATTTTTGAAAACTTCTTTAGACGCGTTCGGCATTTTTGAGACGGGAAAAATCAATTGAACTCGCGACACTGTTACCGCCACCTCTTTGAAGTGAAAACTTCTTTAGACGCGTTGGGCATTTTTGAGATTGGAAAAAAAACCATTGACCTCGCAACACTGTTACCGTTACCGACACCTCTGTATATAAGTATGTACATATGTTATGTATGTACGTCCATAGATACACATGCACGTTGTTCAAGTTTTCACTTTTGTCTGCACTCCCGGAGTGCCATTGTTTTTTTTCTATGAGAAAATTTCTTTAATCGTGTATTCCTTTTACCAGATTCAAAAATATGCAGTCAAAAATCATATTTCGAACTATAAAGTCTCTAATCCATAAACTTTTTAATGTGAATGGAGTACAAAACATGTATTTAAGCTGTAGCCCCTTAAAGCGAACTTATAAGCGTATATTACATGTCGCACCTTCAGAACAGTATAGACTTAATTCAAACATCTAAGAATCGAGTTACGGTCATAGAGGGCCATTAAAAGGTACGCTCTCTCTGGAGAGTATTAAAACAGCGGCGTTTTTTTCAAAAAATTAAGAAATACGATACTTCGGTCTCTTTCGCTTTCCCTCCCTCTACGCTCGGTTCTGAAAGGACGCGATTAGTTTTCCAAAAACTTGATTCTTAAGTCACTATTGTTCTGAAGGTGCGATGTGTTGACCAAGAGCACGAAAGCAAACGAAAGAGTTGCCAAACACTGCACTTTTTCTGGTTACTGCTGTTAATCCCGATTCAACGCGAACTTATTAGCGTGTATCTTTTACCGGCATGTAAAGCACAGAAGATTTTGATCGTATGTAAAACGTTCTAGTGCTATGACATACGATTCAATGTTACGTGTAACGATGGGCCAGAAATAAGACATTGTTTGGGCATGGTTTTACAAAAACATATCAATCATCAAAACGTAATAATGCAAACTGTACTTTATTTCTGTGCAGTTAACAATCTTAATCGAGTGGCACGTATGTGGTTGAAATGGTATTGCTTATTAGCGATCATTTATGCCATATGATTGTGCTAAAGTTTGTTTTAGATACGATCAAAAATGTGTTCTGCTCATCAAGCCGGTCTGCGAACGAACAGTTTCTTTACTTTAACATGTCACCAATCAAAAAGAATTAACAAGCCTATAAAAAAATCAAACAAGTACCATTTCAAAATGGCCTTCTTCCCCAGAAATTTTTTGATACATGCGTTCATACGCAAATTATTGAACAGTGACGCCTTTATATTAAATTGCCCATATTCGTTCAATAATATGCTCGTTTGTCACGTTCCTAGTCTTTCGTTTGTTCTCGTTCGCTTGGTTTATTCAAGACGGTATGGTACTTAGGGATTTTTAAAACGATCGTTATTAAAAATTTTTTTTTTTTTTTTTTTTTTTTTTTTTTTTTTTTTTATGAAAAACGTAGCCCCACACTAGGATTTATTCCTGTGTCGTGGGTGCGTTTACAAACATGAAAATTCACACACAAATACCCAGACCGGAACAAATAATTGTGGATCACACAAAGATTTGTCCCGTGCGGGAATCGAACCCGCGACTATTAAACACAGTAGGTGGAGCGACCTAAGCTCTTAACCACTGCGCTAAATCGTCCGTCATATTGAAACAGCTGTGCAATTACACATTAAGGTTACACGTCTTGCATTGTTGACTTAGATTATGAATAACAAGATATCTGTTCTCCTCTGTTCCTCAATGATTTTATAGGCAGCGTCAAAATTTTCAAATTCCTTTTACACTAGTATCATTAACTGGATGTATCTACTTTATAAGTTTGTGCCATACCTATGTAAATAGTTCCACAACATTTTTTTCTCGCTGAAATGATTACGAGATATAATTTGGTACGTTAATTGGAAAATTATCAATTAATATGTATAAAAACGTTAGAATATACTTGCCTCTTCGACAGCCGTACTATCACCTGTCTGGATTCAAAGGTAATCTATGAAATTTACGCCAATATTTATGAAATTGAGCAAATATGATAAATTAAAAATAGGAAAAGTTAGATAATGAGATTTGGATTTAAACTCACTTTTCCTTTTTATTCTTTTTGGACTTTTTCTTCTTCAATTTCTTCGTTTCTGGTGAAGCACTGAAAAAGAGGATCGGTACTTAAAAATCAAAAATAAACCGCATACAAGTAAGAATGAAAAGAAAGGAAGAATAGCATTTTACTAAACGTATATCAAACAGCGCATGTAATAGGAGGTGAGCCGTGACACTCTACTTGACTGTTGTTTAAAGATGATCGTCTCAAAGGGGCTATTTCCACTCATGGTAATTTATAGTTTTTTAAATATTTCACTAAGCTAGAATCCTGTATAAACAGTAAAATAATGTTATTGTTTACCTTCGCTTCTTCTTTTTCTTGGTGGCGTGCGTGTCCCGCTCGTCGCGCTCGTGGCTGGGCGTGCGCACGAGCGGGTAGCGCTGTGCGTGCTCGCGCGCGCGCCGCTCGGGGTCCAGACTCGTGCCCTCCACGAACCGCGGCGAGATGCCGAACGCGTCGCGCAAGCGGGCGTTCTTCTCCTGCTGCGCCTCCGCGACCGCGTGCGTCTCGCGAACGCTGCGCGAATAACACGCGACTGTTGAATCGACGATAACAAAACGGCTGATAAATTAGATGCGTAATAAATGCGCTCCTCAATTGGGACTACAGATATTGCAATAATAAGAGACACTAGAAATCGTATAACCGCGGGACCCTGACGCCAAACATGTGAAAAAATGCCACAATATCATTCAGAATTGCGTAGAAAATTTTATATGATACAGTGGCATTGTTATTACATATTTTCAACTTCTAATGTTTTACGATTTCTGTAATTGCGACGTATTGACACACTACATACTAGGGTTCGCTTTTGTAGGACATGTAGGTGGCGCCTACATCAACACACATTACGCACTAATGCGTCATAGACCAGCCTAACGTGCATGGCCTCTCCGTGCACATCTTACGCCGCAGTGTAGCAGCGGCTTAATTCATAAGCTTAACTGTTTCGATATCAAAATAGAACTGCTCATGTCATTCTTGACTTTTTATCCGAAACAGATGAATTTGTGGTATAAATGGGACACATTAAGACATCTATGTAAAAGTGATTTATTAAAATTTCGGATCATAGATTAAATTTGAAACCTTATCATAGAAGACTAACTCATATTTACCTGAATGGCACCTAAGTGCGCTAAAAAGGGGGAAACAGTAAGAAAAAGATAAGAACCAATTCTGTAACTTAACAAATCCTAGTAAAATAATATTGTGAGCAATAGTATATATATAAATACGGTACGGGCACAAAACTTATATTTCAATTAATAGCTGTACATACGTACCGCGAACACGTAACATTTAATTAAATGCGAATTGGCTATCGCCGCGCGCGGGGCGACCCTAATCGTTACAATAGCCTATAAACTGATCGATAAAATTGTGCACACCTTATCACGGAACGCATGGACTTCCTCTCCTCGTCGTTGGAGAGACAGACCTGCAAATTGTCGTTAAAATTGTTGCGTTCTGTTGCGGAACAGTTGCATCGGCAACAGCAAGAGTTCCGGAGCCCCTCGAGGATGGTGCGGAGGGCTGGCTCGAGGGGGTCGGCCGCGGAGGGGCCCTGCCGAGGGGCGCCCGCGGGCATCACGCTCGCGTCTGGCTCCAGCGAGGAGGCGCGCGCCCGCCGCTGCGGGCCCGCCAGGACCGCCTGGAACGTGCCGCGCCACAGCCGCTCGAACACGATCCTATTGTTTTGCTCGCGACGCGGACCCCTGCCCCTTTGCATCTTATACACTACTTACTTAACTAATGGAAGACTTGGTTTCTTAATGCTAATGTTCTAATACTAGATGATGGCGGTTGGACCGCTGGAAGACGATGTGAGAGATGAGGTGCGGGGCTACATGGCGGAGCGGCCGGCGGCGGCCCGGCGGCGCTACTGAGGGCGGCGAGCGACAGGAAGCACGCCGACGCGCGCAGCCTGCGCAAACATCGGATCCACGCTCCGTCGCGACGCCCCCACACAAAGGGCTATTTACCCTTGCGCCCTTTGTGCTAATATAGAGAATTCGCAACGCTCAGAATATATCCCGTTATTTTTCTCTTTGTATGTAAAATAAATAGACTGTTTTCTTTTGAAGATAATTTAATAATTAGATACACTAGATGTAGATAGACTAAATTTCAACATTATTGTGCAATAAATAACCCATGTCGCATTTTGATTTCAAAGTCATTTCATCGTCCACTTTCAACCGATCAAACATTAATTCCGTATTGTTGCAATGTACCTATAGATTGTATGACATTCATGGAATGCTTTTAGGAAAAAAAACGACGCTATTATTTCCATGACTAATGGTGAAGTATTATCAGACATGTGCCGCTTAAGTAATAATTGGACAGACTGGTATTTTAACATTCTAAACTCAGAAACCGGCCAGTTATCCTGTTTATCTTTATTATCTATTCATTTTCTTTCCCGCAAGGGACCTGACGTGATGATATTAATAGATCTATTCATACATACAAACGGGACTGCTGGTATCGTATATTGGTATTCCAAATTGATCACATGCAGACCACAAACGCTTATTGCCGTGACAGTTTGCCGATCAATGTTAAATGATTTCTGTTCTCTAGTCTCGTTCAACGACCTCCACAGCAATTATGAGTAGAGAGTTCCAGGTAAGTATCTATTCTCTAGTACTTGCCAGCTGCAAAAACCACGCAATAGGGTACCGGGCAAAATTGGAAGTATCAGAATGGATATTAACTATATTATTTAAATTAAGGAAAAAATATCATTATCATCAGCTAAAAGACGTAGAACAGAAGAAGAAAGAAATAAAGATGGCAATGCAGGACAGAAGCTTTCTGCGATACACAGGCACCTTGTGGAGAGCTGACCACTTTACGTGTTCCGGTACAAAAATGTCTGAAACTGCTGATTTTTGTAATGCCCAGCAAATGTCGCCATAGTTGTTCTTATTGATAATATATCACTGGTTTCAAGTTTCGCGAACCTATCCCTTACACCGTGAGTAGTTTCAATTTGAATCAATATGCTTTTAGTGATATCTAATGATTGAATAAAATTTTATGAGTCAATATCAGTGTAATATTAATGGGTGAATATACGGTATATGGATTTTAACGGTCCGTTGGTTAATTTTATCTAAAACTTATTCTTTATGGTTACTTCACGGTAAAGTAATAAAGAATATCGTCTTTTATTTGATCCACATGGTCATATCCCGATAACTTTTTCTATCGAGACGTTAATGAGTTAAAATAGTGATAAATGTATACTTCCCTGGCGGGCCCCGATACCAGATTTTACTGTAATTTTTAACTTACTTTTTTTTCCTTAACCGGTATAATGTTTTTTCAAATGCCGTCATATAATTGAATATACATCAAAACATATTTTCTCATCATACATTGTAATTATATTCATTAACATCTCTCTCTCGGAAATCTTATCAATTTCATGGCACCCGACAAAAGTGTCACCCTCACCTGGCGGAATTAGATTTTTTACATAAAAACTTCATACGGTTGTCTTGAACCTTGAGCAACACGCGTTGAACTATGTAAACTTAACATCAAGCTAACGGCGTTGAGAATAATTCAAATAATTTTGCCTCAGTGATTTGTCAGTCGTCAGAGTGCGTGTTTGTGCCAGTAGCTTCAGTATTTTCCCTGGTAAGTGTATGTTTTTATATATCTGTATAATCTGTATAATACAATGATTATTGTGGGTAGATGTCATGGTTTTCGTTTATTTTTGGTAAGAAATAAATACGCGTGATGTTATTATTGTAGCTTACGTGTGATTTTGTCACTTTTCTGGCGTCACTTCTCTGGCGGTTTTTATGCCAGGGGTAGTACATATGACTCAGAGGAGTTACAAACATTTTGTTTAATTATTATTTACTATTATAACGGTTATTTTTATTTATTCTAGGTATTCACTACTACTAAATATACTGCAGTATCATAGCGAATACATAAAAAAAGCAACGAGGGAAGAGAGTTTGAAAAAACATGAATCTAAGAGATTACGTTACCAAAGAGTTAAAAATAAAAAGCATAAATATAATAAAAAAAAGAAAAACAGGCAAATTATGAGTATTAAAGACATGATTAAAAGGGAGCAAAGAGCTATTAGTAAAATATGTAGAGCAAAAACTAGACCGCATAGAGATCGTCTGAAGCAACAATCTACTAGAAATTATCCAGCCTATGTCTGGTAATGAAAACCAACCTCTAGTTTCACAAAACAACAGACTATCGAAGATCGAAGACGATCAGAAACTACGTAATAAAGTTATTAATAAACAGAAAAATGAAATAAAACGTTAAAGCAAAAAAGTACATGAGTATTAAAAAAAACTGCTAAGATGCATACAAAAACAATGAATGGCTCCGATCTCAAAATTTGTCGATCTTTTAAAGAATATTCTTTCTGGCAATTTATTATAGAGAACATTTTCGACATTAAAACAATAAAAGACCGTAGGGTTCAAAAATGTACATGAAGAACAGCAAACTGTACTCCGAAAGATACTGTGATATTCATCACTAAAGATATCAATACTTATCTAAATCATGAAGCAAATTCAGTGCACCAATATCAAACCATCAAAAGGTAATTTAACAGATAAAAAGCAGTCAACATGGACTCCTCCAATAACCACAATTCAAAATTTTCTGAAGACATTCATTTTGGTGGCTCACATTCCCAAATAAGTTTATATATTGTGGTTTTATATATAAAGGAAAATACAAAATGTTTGGCTACAATGTCAGTAAACCTAAACCATAACGTTCGTGCGATCTGGGCTCATCTAATCGGCATTCAGTAGATTCCGTAAATTTTTAAGCGATGTTTTCGTTACACAGTACCGAAACAGTTAAAATGTGTTATTAAAACGAACATTGTTTTATTTTAATATAAATTTACCTTTTTTAACTAATAATTAATGGTATCTCCCATTCCTGTCTTAATTTGTCACGCTGTAACTAGTGTCACTCCCCTGACAACACATTTTGCCCTGGAGCCTATAAAACTTAAAAAAAATTAAATATCTTCTGGCCCTTATTATAACATAAATAAATACAATATCAACTAGCAAAATAATGAATACTAAATTAAACAAATAACTTTTTCTTTGGGGACACTAAAAATACAAATACCGTATATTCACCCTAATACCGTTTGTTTCATTCAAAGTTTTTCTATTACTTACGGGTTTTTGAAGTGAAAACTACTTTAGGCGCGTTGGGCATTTTTTGTGATGGGAAAAACAATTGAACTCGCGACACGGTTACCGTTACCGACACCTCCGTATATAAATAAGTATGTACATATATTGTGTATGTACGTACATAGATACACATACACGTTGGCATTTTTGAGATGGTAAAAAACCATTGAACTCGCTACACTGTTACCGTTACCGACACCTCTGTATATAAAAAAATATTTCCTGACGATTCAAAAAATACACATGTAGTTGTTCAAGTTTTCACTTCTATCGGCAGTCCTGGAGTGCCACTGTATTTTTTTTATTAGTAAATTTTGACAATTACAGCTACAAACCTGTCAACATTCCATTGATTACTATTATTTTGGGATCCTCACAAGCTGATAGTGGACTGTGTGCATCTAATACAAACATACCGAATATAATCTATTACATGCTGTGAGTTTTATGGGGCATAAACCACACATGTAGTTAGTTGAACTGAGATCCGATAAAAATAATATTGTACAATATAACAAATAGCGAATTTTTCACACCATTCAATAAAATAACGAATGGTGAATATTAATTAAGCATAACACTGATACGCTTTGAAAACTTTCTTGATATGAAATTATACTATTTTATTCCTTTAGCCACTAAATTTTTCAATCAGTCTAAAGTCATAGCCATCACTTTAATTTTGTTGATATAAAAAATAGCCAAAGCTTCGGATTGACGACTTGGCCTAATTTTGCGGGCATAACGTGCCCACGATTGTTTCAAGACCGATATTTATGGTGACATAAAGACCTCCAGTCCCATTTCTAGCAATAGGAAATGTACTTAGCTATACAAATATTCAGATGGCTATTGCTCACAATTTGTGACCTTGACAATGCTTTAAGATAAATAAAGAATATATATGTTTGTGTGCAGAACTATCGAAGTCTTGAAGATAGGTTAATATGTATGAGAAATTAGGTCACGTTCACCTACATGCTATACAAATAGGGATTCCACGTATTTCACCGTGGAAACAACAATAGACAAAGCTTGGGTGTCAGTCAAGTGGAGTGGGAGTCAACTTTTCTTCCCGAGTTGAGAGCGAACTAATTGCTCATTAGTGATTCTATGCCCATAAAGAATGTAATATGTCATTCTTTACTAATCCATTGCGGGGCAAAAATTTATCTATTGACTCAGTGCAGTTTGGTGGAAGCAGGTTTGTGGCTACATGGGGTTGGAGCATATGAAGCCGACCGTAACAACTACCACATAGCTAGCATCCAGGTCGAACGACTTAACACGCCTTCTGAAGCACGAAGACGCCCAAAAATATAAATGGCTAGAATGAGCATCCATCTCTGTAGGAGCATAACACTGTTTTTTCTTAGTGAATGTAATGAATGCTGCAGTTCAACAAAGAACGGACGCTTATAGGGATTTCGTTGATACCATTATTTTGCTGTATGAGTATTCAGCTGTATAGATCCGGCGCTACAGAATATACACCAAAATTATATTGCCAATAATCCTGAACCGAATAGGCAAAGATGATCGGAATAATATTCATATTCCCAACCCGGACTATAAAAATAAATGATCTGTATTCCCAACGCTCATACGTAGTGTCCACGTTATAAGGGATAAATCAATTGCCAGGAAAGGCTATTTTATCTATAGTACACATTTTTTACTTCTACAGTTACTTGGACGACAGCCACAGAAAAAAGTGGCGCTAATGTACAACTCTGCAAAATACACGAGACCTAGCTACGGCGTTATAGAAAAAAATTATCAACACCAATCTTGCGTAGGATAAGCATAGATATTTAACGACATTTTATTTTCATACAGGTCAATTACAGCACATGTTTTAGCAATTGCACGGAATTCGGTTCGAATTTATTTTGACGTGTCAGAGAACAAAACAAGTGTACGTAACGCGATGTATCTCTATTTTTATCAATAATAAAACGTCACTCTCGTCTCGAATATTGAGAAATGTTTGGCGAATGTACGTCAATAATTAACGGCAATGATATCTGGCATCTGGTATTATTTATGAACTAGAACAAGACATTCAAATTCATTCCCCATTGCTGCGGAAGTGTGGTATCTAGATTGCAGTCAAAGTCGTTACAACCCGTCAAAGGCAAACCGTACTCAGAATTGATACCAATTTCTCTAAGAACATCAAATTCCTTGTGTGGTAGTCTCAAAGTAGAGTCCTAACTAGTACATTTTCTACAAACCGCGCGCCTTCGCACATGCTTGCCGGTTACGAAGACTCTTGAGTTCACTAAGTCAAACCTTACTCTTTTTTTATTTTTCGCAGGGGATAAATCTTCAGAAGATTATCAATCCTCTGCGGGGAAGACTGAGAGAAATCGATTGAAAACCATAAAAGCACGCACCTGTCCAGTCCAGTCGCACCTGTCCTTGATCGCTCAGCGGCGCTTGTTGTGTTGATCCTGGCAGGCGAGTCTCATCTCGTGCCAAAAACCCATGTATCCACTATCTTTAGCCGAAATCGCAGTGAGTAGGTGTGCCGCGACCGCACCCGTTAATTATGATACACATTTCTCCTGTCTGCCCGCACGTACGTTTGTTTTACGGTCGCGTGATTGTACTAAATGGAAGTGTCAACATTATATGCTTCAATTATTCCCCGAAGCACGAATCGTGATTTGGCATGGAAATCTGTGTCAGATTTCCGTGTGTCATGTTTCTTGATTACTGTAATATTTCATTTTAACGAACTTATATAATATAAATGTATAAGTTAGCTTAGGGGCTCCCTATACTGTCCTAATGATTAAAGACAACCAATACTGGACTATGATAAAGAAGGATAAGAAAATATTAGAGGCTTTTGAAATGTGGTGTAAGAGAAGGATGGAAAAGATCAGTCGGACAGAACACGTTACAAATGAAGACGTACTAATAAGAGTCCATGAAAAATGATTACTATTAGAAACGATAAAAAATAGAAGAGGAATGATAATAGGGAATCTTATATGACATGACAGTTTCATTCAAAACATCTTGGAAGGGAAAGTCGAAGGAAATGGAGGAAGGCCCAGGATAAGCTACACCAGTCAATGAATGGATAAAGTTTCTGTCAAGTCGTATAAGGATCTCAAATAGTACGATTTGGGAAGGATTGAATGGACAAGAGTTCATTTCTTAATTAGAATGTGACAAAGAAAGTATCATCATTACAGCACTTATGTGCAAAGGCCTTCTTTCGTAAATCGAGGTGAGGGAGATTAGAACTTATTCTGTTCTAACAAACGGACTGATTGCGGTGAAGGTAGGTTTGTGGCCACCTACTATTGGAAATTATTAAACCCCCTATGAGGCTACCAACTTGGCTAACGATTACCATATTAAGTGGCAACCGGGACCAACATCTTAACGTGTCCTTGGAAGCATGACACAAACACAATTTCACAAACGGTCAACGGCCGAATTGAACGCAACTTAACCTTGGTTATCACTAAGAACACTGCGGAGTCAAAGGACTGCCAGCACAAGATTTGACATAACATGTTTTTAAACTATTGAATAGTCTTTCTTTACAGTTTAACATTTTCCTTTTGATTTCAAATCGTAAAATACAAGTTTGAAGCAACGATGTATCACAACGAACACAATGTACCTGGTTCCACAAATTCTATTAAAGCATTTGCTTTTCACTATGCGTAATAAAAGCATTCTATATTAAGCGTAAAATATTTGTTTGGGAAACTAGGTTGCAGATTGATGATGTATTAGACGCTCTTTACAGTTATTTTATTTAATATGGGGGGATTTTCAATTGAAAATACCAAAATAAGCATCGAGGATTAGCGCAGGTTCCGATTCAAAGCGCTCTACAGTGCATGATTGGTCAGTTTACTATTGGTAAATAAATATCGACCATATCCAAAATTTAAACAGTTGTAAATAGACTGAAAAATCATCAGACAAAGGACAGCGCCATGATGTTTTTGTAAATTAACTGTAACTTTGTATCAATGAAACAATTATCAGGAGAAAAATGCGCGAGCAGTTTCCACCTAACTGCACTGACAAAATAAGAATCTCTATTTATCTATCATACTAACATTATAAATGTGAAACTTTGTATATTTCGAAGTTTGTAAAACGAAACGAATTTAGATGTAATGTAAACATAGGGTACTTATTATCTTATCTCACTACCCCTCAAGGGATCTAGCGTGATGATATAGATGATAGATACTTATTATCCCGGAAAATGTTAAGTTTCTGTCTAAAGTTAACGCGGACGAAGTCGCGGGCAGAAACTAGTTTATCTATAACCCAGCTCTTAAACGACTAGACCTAAAAGTAGCTCATTGATTTTTGCGTAAAAAAACCTGTAGAACCACAGAAACGGTACAGTCTTGCATTCGTGTTATGAATTGTGTAGAATTATGGCACATCTGTTCACCAAGCGCTTTGTCATTATCACGTTCCTAGCCTATAATTCTAATAATATGCCACACGACCTTAGTTATTATTGAAGAGGGGTGTGATCACCGCGCTAAGTCCTGCCCTCCACGGCGGGCGGGGATGGGGTGGGACAGACGTCATGCACCGCGATCGATATGCAAGGACCCCTGAATATCGGTTATACACGCGGCTAAACCGGCATATTTTACATTGCAGTTTATGTAAGCGTAACGTAACACGGATACGCGTTAAGTAGAAGATCGATGGAATTTATTTTTGTAGCTTTGGAGAAAACCTTTTATTATCTTTACTTTTGAGCGAAACAGGGCAGAATCTTTGTTATTCTGATAATATGGTTACTGTTTCTCCTAGCTGTTTGGACAAGAGAGGTCATTATCTAACTAAATTAATTTCACAAACGCTCTACCTATCTATATCATCACGCCAGATCCCTTACGGGGTAGGAAGAGAGTACAGAGTTCCAACAGGCTCTTTCCTTACATACCTCTCTGGCTTCCTCTACTCTCATAGTTCGTCTCATACACGCTCGCCGGTTACGGAGACTCCCGACTTGTCCTTCAGATAAGACCCGGTCTATTTGGTCATGGTAAGATAGTCTAGGTCTTACCCGGTACCTACATCCTTCCACTTTCGCATTGTATATCAGTTTTGTCATTCTTTCTTCGGACATTCTTTCTATATGCCCGAACCAACGGAGCCCTTTCTCATCTTTACACCGATACTCTTTCATAACTATTTGCTTTCTTACTACGCTGTTGCGAATACGGTCGGTCAGCTTCACTCCGCACATCTTCCGCAGAGATCGCATTTCCACCGCATTTATCCTACTTTCATTCTCCTTCTTACATACCCAGCTCTCGCTGCCATATAACAGCGTTGGGGCAAGCACTCCATTATGTATGGCCAACCGCGCCTTTCGGCTCAAGTGCTGGCTCCCAAGTAGCTTTCCCATCGCGCCATTTACTCTGTTCCCTACACTCACTCTTCTCTCTATGTCACAAACGCAACTTCATAAAATTTGTCAAAATCACACTCCAAAATTTTGACCTGATAAATGTTGGTATAAATTTTTTTTGAACTCTAATCACAAGAGCTTTATCCTAATTTTCGACGTGTCCAACGAAGAAAGTTCTACAATCCAGTATTTACATTTGGCATAAAAAACCTTCTCGACGGCCACGAAGGTTGCAAATGGCATTTATTTTGTTTGGCATATGTGACTTTGTTCTATGGGGTCGTTTTGATCATTACAATACAAACACGCGATTTAGCATTTTTATGAGTTTCTTTATAACAAGTCATATGAAACTTCTACATACGTATTATACGACTAACGTGACAGTATGACAAGTCGCATTGTAAGCTATAATAATATTAGGGCCCGCCACAGTTCGTTCCCAAAATAATTCATAAATATTATATAGGTCAAAGATATTTTTTCAAGACGACTTACCGTACAAAAAATAGCACTACCTGCTAGGTGAAATCTGTTCAACGAATTGAATTAGGTGCTTGTATAAATAGTTGCTTACTGAGTTCTTAGATTTACGCGAATATTACACATGAAATAAAACTATTTTTTCGGATTTTATCGCGGTTTATTTTTTATTTTTAGTTCCCGACGTTTCGAGTGCTTTGCAGCACCCATGGTCACGGGAAGGACTGAGGTGTTAGACGTCCAAAAGGCATAGTTGTTCCGGGGTACCCTCAAACTTCTTAATTATTTTTGTTTTTGTTGGTCCGATCTACGCAGAATGAGCTCACGGTGTCTTGAGGTCTTGCAGTGTTATGCTTGGTTTTGGATTTGATTATATTAATTACTGGATCCCAAGTCGATGGAAGCACCCAACCATCTTCTCTATTGAAATTAGGATGTTTTTTAATTTCAATAGCCTCGCGTACCATCTTTGGTAGGAATCGGTGTTCTTTCACGAGGATTTGTGGTCTATCAAATCTAATGCTATGGCGGGTGCGGTCAAGGACATGTTCACAGACTGCAGACTTCTTTGAGTGCTGCGAAGCACTCGAAACGTCGGGAACTTAAAAATCAAAATAAACCGCGATAAAATCCGAAAAAATTGTTTTATTTCAAAAATAGTTGCTATTTTACGTACAACGGTTGCAACAGATATCCACAGCATAATGAGCATTGAGACCTTCATGAGCGAGAACTTCTGGCCGAGGGGTGTCGTATTCAGAAGATTTCGTAGCAGACTAAGAGACTCCTGTACAGCGCAACATGTCGCCGGCAAAACATGTTACTTAGTTTATAAGTTTTATAGACTATATGCCTACTCCGCCAGGGATCTGGCGTGATGATATAGATAGATTGAAGTGGCTCCCTATTCGGCAGCGTCGGGATACTCATATTCTTTCTTTACTTTTCTCTGTGCTTCACAATCCTAACTCCCCTGCATATCTTCGGGAACGCTTTGAGTATTTGGTTCCCAGGGAAAAACCCTGTCGCTCTTTGTCTTCTCTTCTTCTTAGTACTCCTCGGCATACATCGAGCCGGTATCATAGCTCATTCACTGTACGTGCAGTGCGCTTGTGGAATTCTCTTCCACACTCCATACGCGATAGTTCCACTCCGCAGATTTTCAAGAAAAGAATTAAAGAACATTTCCTATCTATGTAAGTTATATGTATGTATGTATTATATCAAGTAGTATATTTTATGTAATCGTATAGTGTGTAGTATATTTATAGGTATATATTCTATCTATATGTATTCTATCATTTTATTATCTAAAACTATTCCCTTCGTGTTGTACACTCATTTCTATCCTTATTTTAATGTTTTGTCTCTCTGTCACTCAAAGGTTTGCTGTCAGAGAACTCAATTTTGAGTTAAGCTCGAATTTGTACATTTTATTTTATTATTATTTTTATTTTGTATCATTTTCTGTGTGTACAATAAAGAATTAAAGAATAGATAGATTATTTATATGTTAGTCTGTGTATGTATGTCCTATGGACCTGTAAGTTGCAAAGAAATATTTTTGTAAAATTTCAGTTGCCTGATGATTAAATGACTTATTATTGTACAGCTTTACAAGACATTTGCGTAGCTTGATAGACTCCTGGCAATGCCTCATAGACAGTTTAAGCTGGACTCTGTATGAAATATGTAACAATGCAAATTTGCACCAAGTGTAGTACTAAAATCTATCCCTTATATTCTATTTAGCCTATTCCCTTAGAAGTCAGCAGAAAAATGGCCAGTCCGAAAGTGGAAACTGTGGGAGTTAACAGCAAAATGGACCTAAAAATCAACAGGGCCCTTATTCGCTATGGGTAAACGCGGCGCGTTACAATAACTTTGTGAAATTACCATGTTACGGTATTCTGTATGCCAATGGAGTAGCAGTAAACGACCATTTCACATTGCAACGTAGTTATGTATACTTTACATACCCCACTATCATATAGCATCGTGGTTATGTAAAGTTTACATACCCCACTATTGATTTGCATGTCCATTTCATATGGCATCGTGGTTATGTAAACTTTACATGCCCCACTGTTGATTTTCATATCCATTTCACATGGTATCGTGGTTATGTAAACTTTACATGCCCCAGTGTTGATTTTCATATTCATTTCACATGGCATCGTAGTTATGTAAACTTTACATGCCCCACTGTTGATTTTCATATCCATTTCACATGGCATCGTGGTTATGTAAACTTTACATGCCCCAGTGTTGATTTTCATATTCATTTCACATGGCATCGTGGTTATGTAAACTTTACATGCCCCACTGTTGATTTTCATATTCATTTCACATGTCATCGTGGTTATGTAAACTTTATATGCCCTACTGTTGATTTTCATATCCATTTCACATGGCATCGTGGATATGTAAACTTTACATGCCCCACTGTTGATTTTAATATCCATTTCACATGTCATCGTGGTTATGTGAACTATATATGCCCCACTGTTGATTTTCATATCCATTTCACATGGCATCGTGGATATGTAAACTTTACATGCCCCAGTGATGAATTTCATATCCATTTCACATGGCATCGTGGTTATGTAAACTTTACATGCCCCAGTGTTGATTTTCATATTCGTTTCATATAGCATCGTGGATATGTAAACTTTACATGCCCCACTGTTGATTTTCATATCCATTTCACATGCCATCGTGGTTACGTAAACTTTACATGCCCCAGTTTCGATTTTCATATCCATTTCACATGGCATCGTAGTTATGTAAACTTTAAATGCCCCAGTGTTGATTTTCATATCCATTTCACATGCCATCGTGGTTATGTAAACTTTACATGTCCCAGTTTCGATTTTCATATCCATTTCACATGGCATCGTGGTTATGTAAACTTTACATGCCCCACTGTTGATTTTAATATCCATTTCACATGGCATCGTGGTTATGTAAACTTTACATGCCCCACTGTTGATTTTAATATCCATTTCACATGGCATCGTGGTTATGTAAACTTTACATGCCCCACTGTGGATTTTCATGCCCAGTCTCACGTAAATCGGTTAAATGTAAATCAGGATTTAGATCCAAAATATTTAGCTCAATGTCGATAATGCCCGGTTTCTAATGTGGGAATTCAAAACTTTATATAGAAAAATTTAGCGGATCGGGTCTCCAAACTAAAATTCACGTTTAACTAAAAGTAACATTTCCTTGTATGTCCAATAAGTACAAATATTGAGTGTTCTTCTCAAATTTCAAGGCCAAAACCAAGTAGTTTACTCATGCACTTCATCAATATTTTTCACCAAATGGCAATGGTTACGCAGAGAACTCGTCAATACTATATCGATTCAAACGACGGACCTCTAAATGTTATTGGAACCGAAACCTAGACTTGCGTGCTGACATAGACAAATACATTTTTCTTTACCAGCAACATAAACCTAGTGACGTAACTATAGCACAGTTGTTAGCAATAATGGTTGATGTTCTAGTGTAACGCACATCGGCTACTCGAGACGAAGGTTGACATTTCCGACACGACATCGAGCTCGGGATGGTTATAAATTACATTATCGATATTGCTCGACGGTTATAGATCTGAGGAGAAATATAAATAGCCGGTCAATAGGTTTTGTGAACTAAATTCGATACGAAAAAATAGGGTTGGAATATTTGATGAAATTGCCGAAATGAAATCGGTAAGATGTTACTTGGATAGTCGATTTTACAGTAGTCGTATAAAGGTTTATTTTACGATTGGGAAAGTTAGGGTTGGTATTTGTAAAGTTTATTTCAGCCTTTTAAGAACATTTTATTATTTTAGCGGTTAGCAATTTTAGTTTTCAAATTTATCAAAGTCTATCTAGCTAGATTTTGTAAAGAAAGAATTGTTAATACCGTTTTAATTTACAGGCACTGATAAACCTGAAGTTTATATTTTGCTTACGTTTTTATTATTATTCTTTTTGTTAGATTATTGGTCGGTATTAAAATGACCTATTTTTTTTTTAAACGTATCCCCAAACTAGGATTTATTCCTGTGTCCGTTACCAAACACCATTCACATACACAAATACCCAGACCGGAACAAATAATTGTGGATCACACAAAGATTTGTCCCGTGAGGGAATCGAACCCGCGACTATTAGGCACAGTGGGCGGAGCGGCTTAAACTCTTAACCACTGCGCTAAATCGTCCGTATATATTTATTACTTTATTACCTCTCTATTACTGTATATATTTATTACTCTAACTAAAACAATTTAATGAACTTAAAACAAATCATAATATTTTTCAAGGGCGAACCCGAACCTTCATTCTATAAAAATATACGCAAACTTCCAAGTTAGACTTTTAAGCAATTAAATCCCTTCCTAGAATGATTTACATGTTTACGATACACTGTAATTTACCGAATCGGGCAAAATATCTATTTATATCTTATTTCTTTGTTATTTTCCAACGGACCCTCCCCGTAAAACGGTATTTTAAAAACAGGGTTAAGAAATCATGAAATTTTATTGAAGTAATTTTCTTTGATAACCTTGTTAAGGCTATCTTTTGTAGGTACGAAATAAGCGACTAAAATTAATTTTACCGTGGAGTAATGGCAAGTATATTAATTAAAACGGCCACACTTATTTGAATTTCCCCGTGTATGTACATGTTTCGGATTTAACGTTCATTTTATCGGCAAATTGAACAGAATGAAACCGAGGTTTAATTAATTTGATGCTTGAAAGTGAAATATAATTGTTGCTGTTCGAATCCTTCTGAACCCCATTTGAGTTTTCATCATTATTCAAAACTAGCTTCAATATTTATTTAAAACCATTACAAAATCTTCCAGAAATGTATGCAAATGTCAGTTTTAGGTTCAAAAATATATTGCACTGGAAAAATAATACTGCCCCATTGTGGGGCAAGGGCTTCTCTCAAAAAATAAAGTCGAGAGAGAATGGGCTATACTGCACCACGCGGGCCTAGTACAGATTGATGGCGAACTCAGTATGGATATTATACAATATACAAAGTTATTTCGTTCACGTTAAAAGCATGCGCATCATGCAAAATAATGACTTCACAAATGTAGTGGTAACTACTAACGCATAAATTACCGAAAAACATTTTCATGTAAACATACTTCTAAATAAATATTTACATAATAGAGTAGCAAGCGCACACACATCTAGTTTAAAAACCTGACATGCGAGAATTTGTGTTATTTCAGTTTTATGCACTGGGTATACAAATAAAACTCTTATTGATACACGTAGATACAGATCACTGCACGTTTCTGTATAATTCAAATTCTTGCCAGTCTTAACAATTTGAGAAATACAGTTGCCGGCGAATCGTGCCTTAGGGAGTTGGTAAGGTCGGTTGCTCCCGTCAAGTAAGGGGATGAATAAGTAAACACTTACGCAACTCTTCCGAATTCGTCCCTGGGCACTTCCTTGTCGCCACTGGTCTCCGACAGCTTCGCTCTGAACGCGGCCACGCGCGCCGCTATCTCCTCCTTCGGCAACCTACGCAACCACACCAATGACACACTCATTATTTCTATTAAAATAAACGTATATTAAAATTCGAGCGCGTTCAGATACACGCGCGAACCGTTCGCTTGTACTCAATTGATTCACGAATGTCTCGGGGCGAGAACAACGTTCCGCCGACAGCCGTAATGAAAATCTTATAATAAATTTCTCAGCGCAATACCTACCAGTGCATGATACGGCGAGCCGCTATAGCCGCGTTGAATTACTTTTCGAAAACAATAAAACCCGATAAGACCGTTCTCGTTCTGCCACTGTAAGCTGAATGCGAAAGGAGACAGCGCTTATTGAATAATATACGAAGGGTGGCCTAGTCTCGCGCTGTTGGATTATTGATTGGACTCCGGCGCAAGGGCCATCGCCCCTAAACGAGGGTGCTGATCTATTCATGCAATAGACTTCGGAAAGAGGGGGTATAGTTTTATGGAAATGTAAAGCGAAACAAGTTATATTTTATTGAGTAATAAATCGATAAGGCAACGTGCGCGCACATGTGCAATACAAATAGAACAGGTTGTAGCTACTCTTAAGTTTTAGAGCGTATAACAACAGCATGTAACGTGGCAGCTATAAGTAGAGTTTATTTTAAACTTAACTAAGTTATGCAAATCTGCTCTGCCCTAAACGATATCTACCGCTAACGCGATAAAAAGTATTTTTGTACTCTATGCATTTCAGGAAGTACCTATCTGGATTAATATGATTTATGACTCTATATTTTAGAATCTGGTAAAAGGATAGATAGATAAACTCTTTATTGTGCACCAATAATGTAACAAATAGTGATTGGACATAAACAACATCACAAGTAACACAAAGGGCGGCATTAACGCTAATGAGCGATCTCTTCCAGGCAACCTTAGGATGGAGAATTTTTAAGTGATAGGAATGTACGGGAGTGCACTAAATTAGAATGATAGTAAGGAGAATTATTAACATTTCTTGAATATAATAACAACAAAAAGACGCTAAGTTAATAGATACAGAAAATAAACTCATACAAAATTTTCACTATAGTAAAAATACTTAGGTCATCCGTATTGCTTTAAATTTTCGGATTCCAACGCGAAACGCGTACGAACTAGTCAATAGAATTTACTTAAAACATAGCGAATAATTGTAGCAAAGTTCTTGTAAAGCAGTTTTTTATTTCATAGTATAGTATTTTTAGAAAATGATAAATTTGTTTTTGCACATACGTCGGTTATATGGTATATATCCATCCCTTATTTTTAAATTTGTAAAATATTTGCATTACTGTCACTATCTCGATCGATAAATGGTCGATCGTCGTAGGCTCTTAATATGAATCTCTATAAAAGTCTAGTTTACTATTGTTATTTGAACTATAATGAAAATTATGCAGAAACAATTAAGGGATGTCCACTATACGTCTCTTGAAATTATGTATATGTTAGAGGACAATATAATGTAGGTCATTATGATAATTTATTCCAGGGCATAAAAATCAAGATTACATAATCTTAATCATATTATATTCACGTCCGTTCTTCAGTTTCAATATTTTTTGTTGGTATCGTAATATTTTGTAATCGTTCGGTTCCCTTTTCTACTTCCGAAAAAGTTTTAATGTGACATAACTATATTTCCGGTTTGGAATTTTGAAATTGATGGACCCTTTGCAATACGAAAAATGAGCGATTAATTAGAGTGCTAATTATGGGTTATTTCCAGACTTCCAAAACCTATTGTTTTCAAAAAAATCTTTCATACGCGACTTCCACGACTGTATATTTTCTTTCCCACGAGATCCATGAATAAGTTTTAAAGTATGGTCAGCTAGAAAAAATTATGAAATACCAATCTTCTAGTAGAAGTGTTTTTAACAACCAAGTGTATTTGTATTTATTTTAATGGCGATTATCATAGAGATAAATTACGAATAGTAAGAAAAATGGCTATCTAATCCAATTACATCCAGTAACTTCTATCTAGTTATCGGCAATGTACCTTCTCTCCCTGTTCATGTTAATGGTACTGTGTATTTCTTGGAAGTCGTAGGATTTAAAAATAAAAGTCATGGAATTGATGGGAACAACATTTCGGAAGTCTGGAAACAACCCCTAATTATATAGCTATCGGAAAGTACCCACAGTAGGAAGTTAAGTTATACCTAGACATACTTCTTCATATGGTTTAGATACATGCAAGGAACCCGTGCTTCTATTTGTAAATCAAATTTGACTACAGAACGTCTAGGCTGGACACAAGTAAACACAAATAAGATTTTATTTTTTTTACTGAAAAGAAAAAGTTCAGTATGATTTCCTTGATCATGGCTGAATTGGAATTGGTTTTCGTAAATTACCCTACTTTTTGCAAGAGCAATTACATATATGATAACACTCAATTTTAACGAATTTCATTTATTAAATACGATTTTTATTACTTCAGAGATGTTAGCTATATTAAGCATTTTACATAATTAAAAATATATAAATACAGTCACGCCTACATTCTCTAAACGAAGAAGGCAGAGCAGAATAATGTTAGGTCTTAGCCAATGTATACTAATATAAGGGGGGAGGGTGCAAGTCTATTTCCATTATAACTGGCCAATTCCATACTCTACTAAGCATTTTTAGTTGGAAAAAATACCAACAAAACGTTGTCTTATATCAGTTTTCAATCGAGGACCTTATCATTTCCAGCCATACTATCCACCATTAAAGCCTTTGTTATTCTATCTATCATATACCACGCCAAATCTATTGCAGGATAAACATAGACTAGAGTTCCCATTGTTGTTGATGTAACTCTTCTATTGGAGATACTTATTTCTTGAATGATTTTAATTTTAAAAAGCCTTTTTAAAAACAAACATTCATAGCAAAAACACTGATGATGGAGTGGCCACTCCATCACCACCAGCTCCATGGTGCCATATTATTGCATTGTCATCGACTTTACATATGTATGCCAAATTTCAGCTCAATCAGATACCTGCAAGTGCTTGAAAAATGAATCACAAGATTTGAACTGGAAAGACAGACAGACATACGAACATTGCAAGTTACATAAAAGCTTGTAAAAACAGGAATTTTTCCACATAATAAACTCAATAATTTATTGTGGCACTATGCCAGGAAAAGTATTAACTTTTATTTGTACTTGCATAATATTAGCATAGGGAAGGAATCTATTAGATTTATATATCAATAGGCTAAATGATTATAATGGCATGGTATGTAAATATTATGTATCTATCTATCTATCTATCTATATCATCATGCCACTTGTGGGGTAGGCAGAGAGTACAGTTAATATTATGTAAATTAAAGAAAGAAAGAAAATAATTTATTCACTACCACAAATAAGGCACAGTGTATACAATTACAGGTTATATTGATATGTTTGCTGCGGCAGTGAAAAGGCTACAACTCAGCATAGATGCCTCGCTTGTAACAGCTTGGCGCTGATTTTCTGTTGCACCCGTTAAAATACGAGGAAGTAGGGTGAGAGACACAGTTTAAAAGTATATGGAGAAGATATAGATAATGTTGCTGCAGGTAAATAAACACAATATGGAGTTTTCTACTCAAGATAATTATATGTATATAACATAATTTAATTAAATACAATATACGAATATAATTAATACAATATAATACTACAATGTATATCAAACCAGGAGTGAGGTAAGTAAAAACCAAATCAAGTCCAGGGCTAAAGAACAGCTTGTTTCGCTATCAGACATGTATTATACAGGGATTTAAAAGTGCTTTTGGACATCGGTTTCGTCAGTGGTGGCGGAAGATTATTCCAACATTTAGTAGCCTGATAGCGAAAGCTGCCCTCAAACGCTCTAGTTTTATGAAATGGAGTGGTAAGAATAAAACAGTCAGCACGCCTAGAATTGTACGATTTATGGAAGGTATACCACTCAAGTTTGTTGTATAAATATTTGGGTTTCTGCTTCCGTATTATATTACATAACAGTCCGGCAAAATGAAGATTTCTCCTGGATTCCATATTAAGTAAGCCAGCTTTGTTTAAGTAAGGTGTGATATGACTCCGCGGTGGCACTTTATTGCAAAATCTAATATTATAAATAAATTGGCAATAAATGAACATAACAGACCTTGTAGTAGGGAATGAACGTAGATTTCATGTTTGTTAAAAGGCACCTACAACAAAGGAATAAATCTTAGTGTAAAGCTATTTTTTTAACCGACTTCTAAAAACCTCCTTTTTATCAATTCGACTGATTTTTTTGTACGTATATTACGCGATCATTCCGCCAATAATGAATCGATTTTGAAAATTTGCATTGGGTTCAGTACAGCTCCTAGGTGGTCCTTTTCTAATTTTATCGGTATTGAACCTTGGATTTGGAAGATACACCAGGGAACTCCTTAACGACAAACAATATGAATGCGTAGATTGAGATATTATGGGTATTACGTCAATCCTATAGGTACCCTGCCATAGAACTAATCAGAATATTAACCGACTTTAATAAAGGAGGCGGTCGACAATTTGTCTGTTTTTTTATAATGTCTTTATTTATGAACTGATTTTGATGATTCTTTTTGCGTTGGGTTTAGTATAGTTTCGAGGTGGTCCCATTTTAATAAAATCGGTATTAAACTTTGGACTTTGAAGATACACTAGGGGACTCCTTAACGGCAAACAGCACGAATGTATAGATTCCGTTATTATATTAATCCTGTAGGTACCTTGCAGTACAACTTAGCAAAATAATATAATAAAGATATATAAATATTAGTAAATAGTTCATGTGTCACTTAAAATATTAAAAAAAAAAACACGAAAAACCGACTTCAAAAAGCATGAAATAAATATTTGAAGTCGGTGCCAAGTAACCGACTGCACTAACCGGTACCGACTTCAAATATTTATTTCTTGCTTTTTGAATTCGGTTTTTTTTTTAATATTTTTATTTTATAATTTTAAGTGACAAATTAATTATTTACTAATATTTATATACCTATATTATACTATTTTGCCAAGTTGTACTGCAAGGTACCTACAGGATTGATATAATAACCATAATAACGGAATCTATACATTCGTGCTGTTCGCCGTTAAAGAGCCCCCTGGTGTATCTTCAAAGTCCAAAGTTCAATATCGATTTCATTAAAATAGGACCACCTCAAAACTATACTGAACCCAACGTAAAAAGAATCATCAAAATCAGTTCATAAATAAAGACGTTATAAAAAAAACACAGACGAATTGTCGACCTCCTCCTTTTTTGAAGTCTGTTAATATTCTGATTAGTTCTATGACAGGGTACCTATAGGATTGACGTAATACCCATAATATCTCAATCTACGCATTCGTATTATTAGTCGTTAAGGAGTTCCGTGGTGCATCTTCCAAATCCAAGGTCCAATACCGATAAAATTAAAAAAGTACCACCTTGGAGCTATACTGAACCCAATTTTCCAACCCAAAAAGAATTTTCAAATTCGTATCATAATTGGCGGAATGATCGCGTAACACACATACAAAAAAAAACACACAGTCGAATTGAGAACCTCCTCCTTTTTAGAAGTCGGTTAAAAATACCCGGCCGAGAACAAGAATAGACAATCCAATACGGATATGGCAAAGAGAGAATAATATTGAAAAACATATCATCATGAACCAAAATATGTCAACCAAATGACAACAGTCTCTCGAACTTGACGGACGATTTAGCGCAGTGGTTAAGAGCTTGAGCTGCACCGCCCACTGTGTCTAATAGTCGCGGGTTCGATTCCCGCACGGGACAAATCTTTGTGTGATCCACAATTATTTGTTCCGGTCTGGGTATTTGTTTGTGAATTTTCATGTTTGTAAACGCACCCACGACACAGGAATAAATCCTAGTGTGGGGCTACGTTTTTAAAAAACAAAAAAAAAAAAAAAAAAAAAAAAAAAAAAACTTAAATCCTTTATTTTGCATAAACCCTGCGAGGGTTTATGCAAATAACAAATGGTCATATTAACATTTTTTTTTCACTTACTTAATCTACCACCGGATCGGAACGAGAAGATCCGGCGAGAAACTCAGCGGGCCTGTCTTTTTTTTTCATATATTTTTATATTATACAAAATCATTTATGCCATTCAGCTCCAGTGTCATGCCTTATGACTGAGATATAAGATTAATAATAATATTTTTAAATATGTTATAATGAAAAGCTTCTGGGTGGACCAGTCTCCACAAGCAGCACCCGTTCACGAGTACGACTACTTGAGCAGCCATCACCTCCCTCGACCATATTAGAGGGAAGGAAATGACCCGCACCAAATAGCCACTGCAAGCATAGACTTTTTAGTGAGCATGACCAATCCCAGACCCCAGAGTTCAGTAAGAAAAGTCTACAAAAGTAGCAGTACTTCGAGCTCGTTTGGCACGACACACTATGCTTTGACATTTTCGTTTACATTAAACATGTACTTGATGACTAATAATCGTCATTAAAATAAATAGTCACTCCAGGGGAGAAGGGCAAGAAACTCCGCGGCCAAACAAAAGCTGAACTTTTGAAACAAAAGCTGTTCTGTGTACACTGTCAATTGTGGGGTGTGGAGATTAGGTACATTACACTAGGTAGGGCTAAAAATGAGAATACATAAAAATTACACAGGCCTACAACGATTTTGGTGCCGGGGTGTTTGAAACTGATGTTAAGTATGTCTTACATGGTGATATCAAAAATGATACCTGTTTTTTTCTATCAGCTCGAGTTCCCGAGATATAAAAAATAGTTTTCAGAAAAAAATAATATTTTATTGGTATTAAACATCAAGAAATTGCCCTTTAAGTGATTTTCTAGAATGAGACTGACGTGAGCAATCTCGCATGATTCCCCAGCAATAGTCGGCCATCATATGGGTGTCCCACCTTCCTTGGTATCTATTCTCCATCGTTTTTATGTCTTGGTGGATTCTCCTTGTTCTTCGCTTTAATCTCCTAAATTGTATTGAGTTCTTAGATTTACGCGAATATTACACATGAAATAAAACTATTTTACGGATTTTATCTCAGTTTATTTTTTATTTTTAGTTTCCGACGTTTCGAGTGCTTTGCAGCACTCATGGTCATGGGAGGGATTGAGGTGTTAGACGTCCAAAAGGCATAGTTGTTCCGGGGGTAAATCTTTGTTTCAGAGAGCACAAGGGATCTGTGACAAGAAACATCTGGCTGCCGAGCTTCAACATGTCAAGCAAGTCCTGCACGACAATAAGCTTCGAGTCCCACGCCAACGTCACAGTGACCGAGTGAAACCAGCCACAGTTGAGCGTCTCCCTGCTGTACTACCTTACATGAGAGGAGTCACAGACAAGATTGGCTACATCTTGAAGCGTGCTTCAATTAAAACATTTTATAAGCCGCCGAAGAAGATCAGTCAATTTTTACCATCTGTCAAGTGTCAGATCCCTCTACAAGATGCAGGAGTTTACAAGCTTGATTGTGAATGTGGTCTCTCTTATATAGGACAAACAAAAAGACCGGTAAAAACTCGGGTTAAAGAACACATAGCTGACCTAAAACACCGTCGCTCAAAGAAGTCTGCAGTCTGTGAACATGTCCTTGACCGCACCCGCCATAACATTAGATTTGATAGACCACAAATCCTCGTGAAAGAACACCGATTCCTACCAAGGATGGTTCGCGAGGCTATTGAAATTAAAAAACATCCTAATTTCAATAGAGAAGATGGCTGGGTGCTTCCATCATCTTGGGATCCGGTAATTAATTTAATCAAATCCAAAACCAAGCATAACACTGCAAGACCTCAAGACACCATGAGCTCATTCTGCGTAGATAGGACCAACAACAACAAAAATAATTAAGAAGTTTAAGGGTACCCCGGAACAACTATGCCTTTTGGACGTCTAACACCTCAGTCCCTCCCGTGACCATGGGTGCTGCAAAGCACTCGAAACGTCGGGAACTAAAAATAAAAAATAAACTGCGATAAAATCCGTAAAATAGTTTTATTCCTCCTAAATTGTGTTGAAATTGATCTAGATGACTATTGAGATAGTGTAATTTTATACTCATCTTACAGCCTAATATTTTGAAACGAACCAGCATTTCTTCTACTAATTCTACATAGTTATCAGCCTTATGATTTCCGAGGAAATTTTGTGCAACTGCTACAAAAGATTTCCACACAAGCCTTTTTAGATCATTCATAGAAGTCTTAAAATTAGTGGTGCCTTTCATTAACTGACGTATTTGAGGTCCATCAAAGATACCTGCTTTTAGTTTTTCAGTACTTTAAGTACTGAAAAACTAAAAGGAACCAGGAAATTTCTGTGAAATAAACTGAAAACATTGACCATTTCTGTGTCATTTCATTTACAAACTGTTTCATCAGCCCTAATTTTATATGCAATGGCGGAAGAACCATTTTTTCTCTTGAAACTAAGGGTTCATTTATAACATTTCTTTCTCTGTCAACAAGAGCATCTCTCATAGGCCAATTTTTTTGAGTCCAATGGTGTGATTTGGCTTGACTGTCCCAGAGACAAATAAAGCATGGGTATTTAGTATAACCACTCTGTTGACCCAATAAAAAATTAACCATATTCAAGTCAATGCAGATCACCCAGTTATGTTCAAAATATTTTACTTTCTGTAAAAGAATTGAAATTACCTCATATTCTTCTTTCACAGATGTTGAGTGAGCAATTGAAACGGGAGCATATTTATTTTCATTATGTTGAAGAACTGCTTTGAGTCTTTGTTTACTACTGTCAATAAAGAGACGCCATTCATTGGGCTGATAGATCGTCAAACCCATGAACATCAGCAAACCACTCACATTACAGCAACACACAAAATTTTTATCAGATGAAAAAAACTGTAATAAGCGTTGTTCTCTCATGCGATATGTAGACACTCGAACATCTGAGGAAAGGCATTTTTTTCTTTTAATGTAGACGCTAGTAGCTCAGCACCTTCCATAGAAAGATCTAAGTCTCTGAAGAGATCATTAAGCTCATTCTGCGAAAATGGCTTAGAATTTGATGTGTTTCCGCAGTATTCAAAGTCATCATCTACTTGTGAAGAAATAGGTGTTTCAGCTTTTTCCTCCTGAGATTGCTGCACTACCTGGTGAAAAGCTGGTATTGGAACATTTTCTGAATGCGGATTAGGTCTTTGTGCTGAAGAAATATTAGGGTATTTCCATTTACAGCAATTGTTTTTGTTGATGCCCACCATATTAGTCATACAAAAGTAACAGTTGTCACAATGATTTTTTTGTTCTCGCCATATCATAGGCACTCCAAACTTCAAAGACTTACGTGTCCCTTTCTCCCACTGTAGCAAATGTTCAACGCATAGTTTACATACACTATGCGGCGCCCACACTTTATCTTGGGTTTGAATTTTAATACCGAAGTAAGCAAAATACAGATGATTCACAGTTCTGTTATGGATTTACACTGATCTTTTAGTATGTATTCACCACAAACATAACAAAATGTATCAGGATTGTTAACACAACATCTGGACATACTAGCCATAATGATATAGTAATATAAACTTTATCGATGTTATTGTAATAATAACTATTTACAAAAAAGACCCCGAAAAAAATTAAATGACGGTAGAAGGTAAACTAGAGCTGATGAGTAAAAATAACGTGTGACAATATATTGTACATTACCTACTTTATCCACCATAGGCAAAAACAGAGCTGCACCAAAATAAAAAAAAATGTTTGTAGGCCTGTGTTATCATACAGATTGAGAATATGACTATATACTTCATTTGCATTAGCAGGGACTTAATTGTTAAATACTTGTTTAATAGAAGGAAGAGAACATGAAAACAACATTTAGCCAAGGTTGAACGAGTCATCGAGTAATCTGTATTACAGCAGAGCCGGAGCAGCACCTATCATTTTTGTCATTCAAGTATTCATCTAAGGAGTAGTAAGCCTGTTTTTGTTCAAAGTGTCCTTTTAAGGCAGGCTTTAAATTTAGTTTCACTAAGATTAGCGACGTCAATTGGAAGTTTATTATAAAATTTAACACAATATCCCATAAAAGATGTGTGAATTTTGAATAATGGAAACTGTGGCTGATCTAACTTCTATATCTAATTTATAAAAGTGCCTAGTACCTAGCTGAGTAAACAGATTTAAATTTTTCCTGGTATACATTATATTTTCATAGATATATTGACATGGAACTGTCAAAATATTGATTTCCTTAAACAATTCTTTCAGAGAATCGTGACTACCTATGGCCTATAAATGGCCCTAATGGCCCTTGCAAAATAAAAATGGACTTGATGTCAGCTGCCCTACCCCACAGTAATTTTATTTTTTTATGGGAATCGTAAGGGTAATATCTCGTAAATTTGCTGAATGAAAAATACATTTTAATGCAACAACGCACAAAGTTATTACGTCACGATAAAGTGAAAACAACTTAGTTACGATTTAATTTAGGGTTACAATACTATGTAAAGGTTCAACTTACCCTTGTTCTTCAAGACTGTCCTCAAGTTCCGCGCACTTTACTTCTATCTTCCTCTTCCTCTCATGATCGAGAATCTCTCGGTTTGGTTGTTTATTCGAGGCAGAGTCCAACTTGGCTATTTCTTCTTCAGTGCGATAATTAACCGAATCTTTGGTTTTTCGCACCGACGCCCAATTTCTTTGCACGTAACCATTAGTACCCGAGCCTCGTGGCGTCGTTAAACCGATTCCATTGTACATTTTGCCGGTTTATTTACCTAAAATGCATAAATCAATTTTTGGCATGCACACTGACGAATCAATCACAGCTTCATAACCGAACAGTGTGACGATCATCGGTAAAATAGAGAATAATTTTCGGGATTTTAAATAAGTTTAATCTATGAAAATATCTCACCACTTACAATCACCTCGGTATTTTGATAATTTTGATTGGATTTAATTATCCTTCACACACACGTCCATCTTGGTTGGTTTTGATTTTTTTTTGTGGCAGTGGCTGAATGATAGTGCTGACTCCTGCTAACCTAATGAATGATTATTGTACGAAATCGATTATTCCAGTTCGCCATCTAATCAACTAAATGTAAAGTACAATTGTATACGCCTCACTGTTCATATATTTATAGTTATACAGTATATTTGTTCTGTAAGATTACCGCTTTTGGGTTCTGACTAGCGAATGTCAGATCAAGATTCATATTTCTACTGAGACATTATTTTCTGTAAAACTGTTTCGAATCTTGTAGCTCTCGTTTATCAGCATAAATTTAACACGCTAGCATATTGGACCAATAAGAGTGTAAGGATGAAATTTAATTCGTCTAAATATTTTAGCCTAATGTGAATTTGATTAAAAAAAATGTAAGCCGACAATGTGATTAAAATTTTGTTATACCAAGACATTGTTGGAGTTAAATGCCAGTTTAAAAAAGGACAGATATAAATATGCTGAGTTTATGTTTGTAAAACCATTTAATATTGTATTACTAATGTGTATCTCATAAAAATGCTCAAAGCCACTCAGCGAGATATGGAAAGAGCTATGTTCGGCGTTTCTATACGTGATCGAATCAAGTATGAGGAGATTTGTATAAGAGTCAAGGTCACCAATATAGACCATTGGATTAGTAAGCTGAAGAGGCAATGGGCGGGCCACATAGCACGGAGATCGAACGGGAATCGGGGCAGCAAGATTCCAGAGTAGAGACCATGTATTAGCAAGCGAATCGTGGGACGGCCTCCTGCGAATTGGACCGACGACCTTGTGAAGACCGCAGGAAGTCGTCGGATGCAGATGGCATCGAACTGGTTGCAATGGAGATCGATTGTCGAGGCGTATGTTCAGCAGTGGACGAGTATATGCTGAGATGTGATCGATCCTGTGTGCGATCCTAGGGCTCGCAACACTGACCGTCAGCTGTAGTAGAAATAGCTCTTGTCGTATTTATTGAAAATAATTTATTTAATTCCGTGTATTGTGTGTGTATTGATCAACATTACATGAATATTACGTGTATACATTGTTATTAAGTACCAGTGATTGCTGAATCGCAATAAAAAGTGAATAAACTTCGACTGGCTGTCAACTCGTCAACTCAACGGACAGGATTTGAAATTTTGGATTCGAATATGGCTTCACCAAAGGACGTTGTACCACCGACGCCGGTGTGACCTTAATAAAGCATATCTTTTATGCTTGGAAGAACTCTCAGGACGCCATTGGCATCTTTTGCGACCTGTCGAAGGCATTTGATTGTGTTGAACATGAAACGCTGTTGCTTAAACTAGAGCATTATGGAATCCGAGGTAAAGCGCTAAATCTACTAAAATCTTACTTAGGAGGATACAGACAACAGTGTGTCCAATAAGCGAAATGAAATCTCTAAGAGCTTTAGTTAACATAGGCGTTCCTCAGGGATCAATACTGGGTCCGTTTCTATTTTTGGTATATATAAATGACCTGCCTCGAGCAGTTGAAGGGTGGGCGAAGGTAGTGTTGTTCGCTGATGATACCTCTTTGATCTTTAAAGTAGGTAGACATGTAAATAACTTAGACGAGCTAAATGACGCTATTCTTCAAGTACATAATTGGTTCACATGCAACAATTTAGTGCTTAATAACAAGAAAACTAAATGTATACGGTTTTCTTTACCAAATGTGAAAAGTACTGCATGTGATATTATACTTAATAGCGAGAAACTTGAATTTATAAATGATACAGCTTTCTTGGGGATTACGCTTGACTCTAAGTTGCAACGGGGCCCTCATATTAAGACTTTAGGTAAACGACTCAGTTCCTATTCCTATGCCGTAAGAACAATCAGACAGCTTACTGATGTGGACACCGCGTGGTTGGTCTACTTCAGTTACTTTCATAGTGTCATGTCTTACGGTATATTATTGTGGGGTAGGGCAGCTGACATTGACTCTATTTCTATCTTACAAAAAAGGGCTATTAGGGCCATCTATATTTACGAAAACATAATATACACACGGAAAAATTTAGATCTATTTAATCAGCTAGGTGATAGGCATTGCTATAGCACGCGACATAGAAATAAATTTGGTCAACCGCAATTTCATCTGTTTAAAATTCACACGTCTTTCATGGGGTACTGTGTTAGATTCTATAATAAAATTCCACTTGACGTCACTCAACTTAGTAAAAATAAATTCAAATCTTGTATTAAACGTACGCTCTGCAAGCGAGCTTACTATACTCTAGATGATTATTTAAAAGATAAAAATGCTTGGATAGGTGCTGTTCTAGCTCCACCAGAATGTGGATAACATGTTCAGCTATAATTATTTATTATTCCTTCTCTTCCTTCTAGTAATTAAATAAATAAATTTGTCGGAAGATTTAGCGCAGTGGTTAAGAGCTTAAGCCGCTCCGTCCTCTGTGTATTAGACACAGAGGACGGAGACGGACAGTCGTGGGTTCGATTCCCGCACGGGACAAATCTATGTGTGATCCACAATTATTTGTTCCGGTCTGGGTATTTGTGTATGTGAATTTTCATGTTTGTAAACGCACCCACGACACAGGAATAAATCCTAGTGTGGGGCAACGTTTTAAAAAAACAAGTTAAATAAAATTTATCATTTTTCTTCCTCATTTCTTTATCTGTAAATGAGAGAACCATGTAGCCATTCCAATGAATAGTTTAACTTGGTTAATTTAGTTTAGACTCACCTGATACTACCTTGTTCTCCCATAACCCACAACAAAATGTAGATGGAAAAATTGTAAAAATACTGTTTTAAAAGAGTAACCGTGAAGTTTCTTGCCCTTCTTCCCCACAGGAATGACAACCCGAAGTGGTGGTAGAGTCTTTATTACTATTTTGACGATTCATAAATACTGTAATGGTTTATGAAAACAAAATATTCTGATTCTGATGATGATGAAAATGGTTCATATGAATCTTATTACCCTATCTAGATTATTGGTGTAGTGCTAATGTATGTATGGATGAAAAAACTATGAAGACTATATATACCAAATAAGTAATAACAACTAGCTTTTGTTAAAAAATTTTTTAGTAGAATAATCTTGAAGGCTATTTATACGATTCACCCATCCCTAAGGCCAAAGTGACAGCTGACAGTCGCAATGCCACGAACTGACAACTTGTCAGTTTTCAGGAATTGTCAGATTCCTTGCTTGACATACGCCGACGTTTCAATTTGAGGTTATTTGTTTTGTTTGTTTGTATTGGCTGGACAGGTATTCCGTTAATAATTAAATACTGTACATTGTTACAATTTTTAAATCAATAACAACTAAATCTAAGGAAAGAATAAACTATGCTCAATAAAATCCTATATAACACCGTGTTATGCCAGACATTTTCGCCTTGTGGGAAGTATTTGGTCGCCGGTAATATTTACAGTCAGGTTGCTGTATTTGAGTAAGTATATACCAAATGTTTGGCCTTTTTAGTTTACAAGATTTAGCTAGTTGTATAATAAAAAAAAAAACATATTAATCTTCCAACCATAAATTGGTTTTATCCAACATAAAAATAATGCGTGTTAGAGGCATTCAGGAATATGGATATGTTATTATATACTACCACTTACATATGCTTACTGAATGGACAGCACAGTGTAACTTAAAAAAGGAAAATGGGCAGATCAGCAATGTGGTCTTTTTTTAATAGCCTATCCTGTTTCCCACTGCTGGGCAAAGGCTTCGCCTTGACGTCTCCACATAGATCGATCCTGGTGGTGGTCCTATGACTTAAAAAAGGTTTTCGGTCCACTGTGGTTAAGCCTGGCAACAGACCAAATATGTTGAAAGGAGGCCTTTGTGTCAAAAGGACACACTGATCAGGGGACTGATGTGTAGTGAAGAGATATTTAATACATATTGAGTTTTTAGATTTGCAGGTATATTACTCATGAAATAAAACAATTTTTCATTCTATCGTATTGTTAATTCTGTGTAGATGGGACTATCAATAATATTTAAGAAGTTTGAGGGTACCCCGGCACAACTATGCATTTTGTACGTCTAACACCTCAGTCCTTCCCGAGACCATGGTGCTGCAAAGCTCTTGAAATGTTAGGAACTTAAAGATCAAAACGAAACCACGATAAAATGCAAAAAATAGTATTATTTCATGATATTTAATACAGTTTGAATATCATTATTCATAAAATATTCTTATCAGCAAGTAGAGGCATTAATATAGAAAATTTTGATGGATGGCTTGGTCCAGTAGTCAAGAGCTTGATTCGCTGCGCCCGCTGGATTTAGTAGTTGTGGGTTCGATTCCCACACAGAGCTAATCTTTTTGTGACACACATTTGTTTTGGTCTCGGTCTTTGTGCATGTGAAATTCATGTAAAATATCCAATTTGACGCCCCGATATACAAAGGGCGTGAGGTGGCTGGATGGGAACCTCCACCACCTCAGTAGAGCTGCGCTCGGGGAACGCGCCTCTCCCGAAAAAGATGTTCCTAATCTCGTCGAGGGCAAGGAATTTCCTAGGGCTAGAACTTACCGGTGGCTGAACCCCATCAGCCCAAAGCTATCACATGAACTATCTCATGAATAATGGGCGAAATGGGAGAAGAGAATGGAGGAAGCCAGAGAGGTATGTAAGGAACGAACCTGTTGGAACCCTGTACTCTCTGCCTACCCCGCAAGGGATCTAGCGATATGATATATAGATATAGAAGTCTATGTTTGTAAACGCCACAACAGAGGAATAATTCCGGGAAAGGGCCTTTTTTTAAAAAAAAAAGTCACACAAAACTGAGAATACTGAACTACTCCTTATTCTTTTCAGCTTAGACCGCATTCTCAATCCTGTAGTGGAGCTGAGTTCCGCAAACTACAATAAGCCTAAATATATTTATACCCTGGAATCTGGTCACCAAATATGTAGCTTAGTAAGCACAGACAAGTTTTTGATAGTTGGTTCTGTTAACGAAATCTCTGGATGGGATTGGAAGAATGTAGTACACTCAAAGCTGAGTAAACCTTCATGGGTGATTAAAATACCTTCGCAGTTGTCTATGGATCAGTGTGATGTGAACAGCCTATGGTTAAGTGATGATGAAGGAAAACTGTTTGCTGGTTGTGGAGATAACAATATTTATAAGTATAATTTGGAAGATGGGCGATTGATATCAACATTTGCGGGGCATACTGATTTTGTACATTCGGTCCATGGCAAGTGAGTGTTTATTATTATTACTATGATACTCTTAAAGTACGGCCAAACCAACCCGTTCAGCCGCGGTGGCGAACAGTACGTGTAGTAGTATTTCTATGGACGTGTTTACAGCAACGCTTCCTGCGTTCTCCACACGTGATCAGTGCAGCGTCTCCACTAGGCATGTCGATTCATTTAAAGAAAAATCGATCTTTGGATCGATTCGAATCAAAGGCGCACGAATCGATTCTCGATTACTTCGAAGATTAAATGATCGATTTTTGATTAATCGATTCGAAGTCGATTCTTATTAATTTGTTGATTTTTTTTTGGATTTTTTCCTTTTTATAATTTCTTGGTTCTTTCAATTTAGAGATTGTTTAAGACACTAAGAAATAAACTCATGTTTGGAACGTAATATTTTTAACAATAAACGTGTTTTGCCATTATTTATTTCCCTTATTTACACGACCTACTTAAGTCAAATTTTTGATTACCACTTTTTTATGATTGAATCGTGAATCGATCCGATTCGACGCCTTTCGGAATCCATACAGTATTTCTGATCGATTTAAAAAAATCGTTTATTCGACTACAAAATATCGTTTTTGCGATTAATCGATTGTAAATCGACATGGCTAGTCTCCACGCGCGAACATAGGGAGATAAGTACTGATCGCCACTACGGATGCGGCTGTACGCGTTGGTTTGGCGTACCCTAAAGGCTTTTGTTTCATAAGAATAAATAAATACTAAACTTAAGAAATGTTATCTATAAATATATAAACAAAAAATCAAATGTAACAATTGTACTTTTGTTTCTGTCTGCTTTATTTTTGTCAGTTATGGTTAATGATTTGCCTTACCATTTTGCAAGCTATAGTGATTCCTAACTTCTCAAGCACAAAAAATTATGGTCAATGTAACTGAGCTGAGTCCCAGTAGGTTGAGAGATTAAAATGATATTGTCAAAGTTTTTTTTTGTAACCAGCATATAATGTGTTGGTAAGTATTCAAGAAGTGTTCATCATTGTAGAAATCAGCAATTTGTCTCAGCTGGTGAGGATGGTTCAGTGAGACTTTGGGATCAGAGGACACCAAACTGCATAAATAAGATTGAACCACATACAAACAGCAAAGTGAGCCGCCCTGATGTCGGCAAGTGGGTTGGTTCAGCTGCATTGGGAGATGATTGGATTGTAAGTATCTCATTCAACACATCGCGTGCTGGCTATTTAATTTATATGAGCTTGCGCACTTTCACCTGCACACCCGTGTGTTTGCTCGACACTCGAGCTATTAGGATACGATTGCAATCTGAAGTCATTGAATTGGTATTGCCACCAATACACATGCAATAAAAAATACTCGCGCCTAAATCCGGAGGCCGGCCTGGTAGAGGTGTACTATATACACCCACATATTACCGACGATGTTAGATCTCAAAATAATTGGCAGCCATTATAGCAGGCACAGTTCAAGACACCAAACCGCAATTCAATATTTTTCCATAGAGAAGCAGACTGTCCAATCTGGGACTCGAACCCACGTCCTCGAAATCGTACCCCCAACCTGCATTATTGAGTATTAGACCAATGAGGCGGTCACAGTTGTAAGCCATTGCCTACCACTACACATGCAATTTAATTATAGTAATTTTTTTGAAGTGATAACTTCTTATGGGAGGTTAACGGCGCCAGTCTGTCTGGCTACCCTTTTTCTCATGCACACGGCAGCGGTAGGCATGCTCTTCTTCTCTCACTCTAACCCACAGCGCTCTTCCTCTCTCACTCTAACCCACAGCGCTAGTTTAAGTTATCACTTCTGTCGGGCGTCCCGAGACGCACAATTTTTTTTTTTAATTAACCGTCCCAAAGTTAATGATAATTTTGTAAATCACAATATCAGTAGTAAAGTGAATGTTGATATTCTTTATTTAATATCTTTTGTAGGTCTGTGGTGGCGGACCGCGCTTATCTCTATGGCACCTCCGCTCCCTAGACGCGGTCACCGTCTTCGACATACCAGACCACGGTATCCATGTGTCTTTCTTCCACGACGACTGCATAGTAGCCGGGGGAGCTGCCAAACACCTCTACCAACTCAGCTACGCTGGCGAAGTCAAAGTAGAACTGCCAGTATCAGCTACAACTGTCTACTCAGTTCTGTTGAGAACAACTCCTAACAAAGTGTTGGCTATAGCAGGCTCCAGTCCAGAGATCGATTTATGCACGACATTTAACTATAAGGATCAAGTGTTGCATTTCCGATGAGATGAGTGTATTATTGTTTAGGAAAAATAAATGTTTCAATGCTACGATAAAGCTTTTATTTACAATGTTTTTGCTGAAACATGGAAGCCTGGATTTATATAGAGTTGAGATTGAAATTATGTCCTTTTATACGATTTAAGTTGGATGCGCAGGAAGCTGGTCATCGTAGCCATCTTTGGGAGAGGCCTTTGATCCGCAGTGGTCGGCTTTTGCCTGAAGATACACATGATTTATAAGTAAAGGGGGGTAGCCTATTGAAATTGATAGAATTTCATTCATGTGAAATATTTTTAGTCTTAAATACAGATACTATAGGTAACTAACCTTTGCATACAAAACTGACTGAAAATAATTCCTTCTGTCACATAATGAATAATACTAATACTTCCGCTTTATCGTACTTAGTAACTTATACAGTGGAATTTAGTAATATTAATGTCATATGCAGAGAGGTCTGTAAGGTAAGAACCTGTTGGAACTCTGTACTCTCTGCCTACCCCGCAAGGGATCTGTCGTGATGATATAGATAGATATAGTAATATTAATGATGAAGCAAAGAATACTTATTGAATTAATCATTGAGTATGGCAAAAAAGATTTCTTTTGAGTATTCTTTTCTACTTATACCGCACGAAGTGACTTAAACAATGTCTGCATTTTGTTCGAACCCAGTGTGTAGACGATCAAAGGACAGCATCAATACGATGATTTTGTTACATCCCCATTCCTAAATCGACATCATCAAATGTAACCATGTCCAGCTACAACCGCCGGTATAAACCCCTGAGTCCCATCCTTCTTCCTCACATAAAACCACTCAGCATCCACGTCGGTCTCCACCTTGCCGCCCTGCACTAACACCACAACATCTCCCTTCTGCACACTCAACGTTTTATTCAACACACTACCTATATAATCACTGTTCACCACCAAAAGCGTTTGCCTTTTCACTTTCAACTCTCTATAGTTCTGTTTTTCGTGTATTCTATCCATATTAGAACAAACCGATTTAGTCTTTAAATATAAGGTGTCAAAGTCTCTTTCTGCGCAAGAGTTTTTTGTTCTTCTGCGCGTGTTTTTTGAGGTATTGCGGCATTCGGAGCGGGTTCTGCCTCTGAGTTGTTCCTTCTCGTTGTCTGTCCAATTGCCGCACGGTCGAGGGTATATGTCTGTACTGCTTTCCCAACATGGTGTCTTCTTTTGAGGTGTTCTGGAAATGTAATAGTGTTAATTAAATTTCCCTATCATTAAACGATCTTTTTACGAAATTATTGTGGCGCGCTGCGTTACGTGTTTAATTGGTCATAGCTTAAAAGGGACCTGTCTTTACGATAACAGATTTTTTTTTATTCTACATTCGTGTAAGAAGTAGGTATGTTACCAGAATCAGAGTCAAAACTCCACTCCGATCTAGGTCTCGAACCTATTCGCGCCTTTATTAAAAGGGCGTCAACACGTCACTTCGCGAACACATCTACCCATGCGAATCCGTTAATCGTAGCCACCGCCGACTAAGATCTCCCCCCCGACCCCTGCCGCCACCGCCGGCCGCGACATGTTCTCACCGACCCCCCCGATGCTTTGTCATTCCTTCTTTCCGCTCAGAATACGGGCGACGACGACGACGTAGTAGTAGATCCCCTCCCATAGCCGGCGGTTGACCGGTGCACTTAGTAGTGCACCCGTCCCCCTACAGCGACTGTCCCAACCGAGTATGTCGCCTCTTGCCGTTCTGGCTGGCTAGAGCGTAGTGGTTGCACGCTCGCCTTTAAGTCCGGTGAAGCTGTAAAGGCCTCGCGGCCAACAGCGTACATCATTCACACACACACACACACACGCTCAGAGTCAAAACATTTTTTATTCGTGTAAACTAATGTATTATTTTATGAATCGTCAAGAAAGTAACAGAGGTAACCACCACTTTGGGATGTTATTCTGTGAAGACAATGGGCAACAAAATGCATGCGAATCTTATCTATATTCAAGTGGAGATGGCAGCAACTGCAACCGATGAATAAAATAATTTGGAACAGGATAATATAACATAAATTTTTAACAAAACAACTATTAAATCTGGGAAACTTTTTACTGCAACCAGATTAAGCTTTAAAATGTAACGAAACGAAAATGGTTAACCATTTGTGTGACTTGATGTACCTAATTTCTATTAAATCTTTGAAATTGATTGTGTACAATCAAGTTCTGTGATAGTGGCTAGCTTCCTTTATACATTTTGCAAGAAGATCTATTCTTAAAGTTTTAATAACACATAAATGAAGCATTTGTGATGCTTTTCTTTATGCTCCTGCCACATCTGCCTTAACATTAGGGTTAACGACTGCGTCAAAATGCGCTTTAAACAAGGCGCCGAATCTCAAATAACGCATTAAACATTGGCTTTATCTGCGTATTGTCTTAGCGTGTTATTTAACGCATACGGGCCCAGGCGGAGCTGGAGAATTATCTTGACCCTTAAGTTTCGTAAACATACGAAATCGTTTTTTTTGTGTGTATGTGAGTGATCTACGCTGTTGGCCGCAGGGCCTTTACAGCTTCACCGGACAAAAGGGCGAGCATGCAACCACTATGTTCGGGCCAGAAGGGCAAGGGGTAACTATGGGCACCTCAAGAAGGAACGGCCTCAGCTTATGGAGTCGCTTTGGGGAAGGGCATATGCTAGGTGTCTCAGCGTGGTACTTTTCACCGGCGCGCGGGCAAGGGATTCTTCGACCTCGCCGGCGAAGTCCGTGTCTGATCCTGTGTGCGGTATCTGTATTCAAATGAAGGGAAGTAAGGCCATCGGGAGGGTTGGTAAGAATATGCCGCGGTTGGCCGCGTTCGCAAAGTAGCGGGTTGTCGCCTTTTTAATATAGGCGCCAATAGGTTCGAGACCAAGATCGGAATGGAGATCGACATTCCTTATGTACTACGGGGCACTGATGCTAACACTTTACGGAGGAATCGGGACTGGACAGCTTGGAGTCTTTCAACGTGAGAGCAGGCGGCGTGGCGCAATCGCGATAAATAGCCGAGACAAAGCATGCCAAAGTGGCGTATTGCACATAGTTTCGTTCGAAAAGCCCTGAGGTACGAGCTGGGATTTCAATTTGAGCGTGTGTTTACAATGGGAGCATTCTATGTACTGGGCTATCATCGCTTCACACATGTGTTCACATGGAGTTTTCTTGTTTACGCAAATATAATGTCGGTGGCGACCTCGCGCGACTACAACTACTTTACTTTTTTTTTGTTGTTATGTTTAGCTACTCTGTACTCTTTGCCTACCCCGCAAGGGATTCTGGCGATGATATAGATGATAGATGTTTAGCTAGAACGGATGAAGCGACTGTCGAGTAACACGCACCTTTATTAATTTTTCTTTATATTCTATTTAAACTGTAAATCATTCTTTGGACTTATTACAAGCTTTTATTTAACTTGTAATGTCTGTCTGTCTGTCTCTTTCTGGTTCAAATAATGTGATATCCGATTGAGCTGAAATTTGGCATACGAATGTAAAGTCAATGACAATGCAATAATATGATACCATGGAACTGGTCTGATAATGGTGTCGGAAGGTGGCCATAGGAGCATGTGAATTATAAAACGTAACGCCCTCGTGATTAGGCTTGTCAAAATGGTATTGGCGAGTACTTTACAACCAGATAGTGTTCAGGGTCTGATGATGAAGCCGAAAGGTGGCTAATGGAACCACCCGACTACTCAATATAATCTCACTGTGTTTGGGCTCGTTGGATTTGTCTTGACGAGTACCTCAGACCCGTGTGGTGCCCAAGGTCTGAACCAGAACTAGTGTTGTAAAAACGCTCGAGTCGGCGCTTAAAACGCTCGCGTCTTCTACGTGTTTCAACGCTCGTGAGCGGCGATTCAGCTCTAAACGCTCGACTTCAGCGGTCACTTTTACAACACTAATAGGAACTCTTCAACTAAGCTAGATATTTTCGTTGTGTTTTTGTTATAAAAGCTTATTTTTAAAATAATAATAATAATAATATTATCCCTGTTAAGAAACTGTCCCACTGCTGGGCACGGGCCTCCTCTCAAACTAAGACGGTTTCGGCCATAGTCCACCACGCTGGCCTAGTGCGGGTTGGCGAACTTCACATACCTTCGAGAAACTCTTAGGCATGCAGGTTTCCTCACGATGTTTTCCTTCACCGTTAAAGCAAGTGATAATTATTTTTTAATACGCACATGCTTTCGAAAAGACAGATGTGCGTGCCTGGGTTTGAACCAGTTTGGTTTTTAAAAAGGCTTTTTAAATTAAAATTATTTTATCTATCTTTAATGAACTTTAACATACCTATTAGGTAATATTCCAAGTGGCAAACAGGCGCTGTACAGTACGTAGCCCTCCTCCCCGTGCGGCGTCTGCGCATACAGCCACTGTTCGTTTTTGAACACCGCGTTCACGACCGTGCCCAGCGGGAGCGGCAGTTCGCGCTGCGACTCCTTCTGCGTTTGGTACAGTATGCTGGGGTACGCTATCACGACCGGGATGTTGCCTGGGCGGTCGATCGTCGCCTGAAATATAAATTGATGTATTGAGTTTTAGTACGCGAATATTACAAATGAAATAAAGTATTTTCACATTTTATCTTTTAGAGTTTTTCGTTTGAAAAACTGCGTTTGTCCGACCTAGGATTTGAACCCAGACCTCGTGATCGCAAAGCACATTATCCGCCACTAGACCAATGAGGCAGTCCAAGTATCAGTCCGTAGTCTGGAATTGTGCCCAGTATATGGCAATAGGCTCGCCCCCTACCTAACATCGTCGGTGAAAAGTGGGTGTACACAGTACACCTCTGTCGCCCTTATTTGCGGAATATAGGCGTGATGGTGTTTACCTTTAGGATTATTTTTTTGATTTTCAAGTTCCCGACGTTTCGATTGTTTTACAGCTTACAGTACTCTACACATTCGACTTCTGGACGTCAATGTCCCTCCCTTGACCATAGGTGTTTTAAAACACTCAACTATCCCCTACCTTAGTTGTGTAGTATGGAAGAACTATGTAGACCAGGGATTCCCAAAGTGGTCTGAAAACTGATTTTGGGGGTCGACGAGGCCTAAAAATCGACCCCTATTAATTAACACAAGTTCTTATTTTTAACTTTCAAGTTACGTGTACCAACTTGTTATAAGAATGACTAATATTTTAGTAGGAAGTATCATTGTTGTACCTTACTTACTTAACCAACGATATCCTATCTCTAGTTTTTTATTCCTATTGATACATTTAAAGTAATTTGGCCATAGGGGTCTGATGTATTAGTTCATTTTGGAAAAGGGAGCTCTTGCCCAAAATAGCTTGGGAATCTCTGATGTACGAGGCATGCCTTTTAAGATTTGTCGTTTGAAGAAAAAACAACTAGAACCTTATAGTACTTTTTATTGTTTTTCAAAGTATTCACCATGTAGCTTAATAAACTTTTCCATTCGCTCAAACTAGTTATTATAACATTTATTCCATTCTAAAGTGTGTTCAAAATGGCTGACTTGAAAGCGTCGACTGCTTCTTCACTGGACTGGAACCTTAGACCACGAAGACTTTTCTTAATTTTAGGAAATGTAAAGAAATCGTTAGGGCTTAGGTCAGGATTGTATGGAGGATGGTCAAGAATTTCTACTTTTTCCTGCTTCAAACACTCAATCGTTTGACGAGCGCTGTGTGAGCTTGCGTTGTCGTGGTGCAGGATGATGCGTCGCTTTGAGTTAGATTTTCGAAGTTCGGCGATGACTTGTGGTAAATAAACTGTGGTATACCACTCTGCGTTAACCGTTCTACGATCTTCAAGTGCAATGGTCGCAACATGGCCGGTTTTTCCAACGAACGTGGCCACCATCTTCTTTGAAGTGCTTCGAGAACGAACAACTTTAGTCGGCTTTGGCTCGTCTTGAAAGACCCAGATTGTAGATTGTTGTTTGGAATCAGGATCGTAGGCATAGATCCAAGATTCGTCACCACTGATGATGTCGTAGACGTGATTTGACTCTCCTCGGTTGAACCTTTGCAGAGTTTTCTTATACCATCTGACGCGGGCCGCCTTGTGATCGTCGGAAAGCAGATGCGGTATCCAACGGCAAACTGGCTTTCTCACACCAAGCGCTTCATGCAAGATCTTCTGAATGGTTGTCCCTGAGATGCCTAATAGAGCATCTATCTCTCGATACGTCACATGACGATCTTCGAGAATTAGTTGTCTCACAGCAATGATATTATCTTCAGTAAAGGCGGATATTGGGCGTCCTTCGCGAGATTTGTCACTAACACTAGTATGTCCACGCTGGAATTCTAAATACCAGCATTCGACAGTCCGCAGACATGGGGCTTCATCACTGAACACAGATGTTAGCTCTTCAAAACATTGAAGCCGTGTCAGGCCTCTTCTAAAGTTGTAGAAAATTATTTCACGAACATTTTCCTTAGAAAGATTCATTTTCGTACGTAACCTGACATATTCCAAACGACGCTGTGACTAAACAATAGCATTAATCCTAATACTTTCAACTGTTTTGAGATTCTATATTTAAACACATTCGAATATAGAACAGTTCCAAATTCAAAATTGCCGGGAAATATGGAAACGACAGAACTTAAAAGGCATGCTTAGTAGACTATAATTTCTGTGTGATGCAAGTTATTTTAACACAATTAAATCGTCTTAAAAAACATTGCATTGGCACATAAGGAATTATTCCTGTATTGGGTGTGTTTACGAACATTGCTGTTATATACGTTACTGTTACAGATTTATTTGGTAAAGTCCGGGATATTTATGATTTGGGTTTGTAGATGTACCAATAACTGGCCACACCTTCAGAGGTGTGGTCGTGAAAATGGTTATACCTATTATTTTAATAGCAGTCTTGGGGATAATCTTCCGTAAACTTACAGATGAAGCGATACAATCGAACATAATGGTCTAAGACGACTCAATAAACAATAATTAAAACCGGTTCCGCAATGCTAATTTTCAATCAAAACACTGTACTTAAACATTTTTATGCGTTTAGCAAATCATATCCTGTAATCTAACAAGATGCTCATGATACTTAGGTACTTAAATATCTAATTTTTAAACGGTCAAAAATTATATATTTAATCTTCGATGTTTAACAAAAGGTCAGACGCAAATTATTATGGTATCGTTCTTCTTTTGCATTACTGCCTCGTTGGTCTAGGGGTAAAGCGCATCGCTTTGTGATCGAGGCCCAGGGTTCAAATACTAAGTCGAATAAATGTAGTTTTTCTAACGAAAACTTCCCAGAATGAGTCCGGAGTCTGGTACTGTGCCCGGTATATGGCAATAGTCTCGCCGCCTATTACATGGGACCTTACATCGTTGGCGAAAAGTGGGTGTACTCAGTACACCTCTGCCACCCCCGCTTGGGGAATATAGGTGTGACGGTGTTTATTTATTTTATCGTGCTGCATTTTTAAAGTCTCCCATATTGTTGAGGTAACCAACCGTGTTCTAAAATAGCGAATTATATTGCATTGTAGTTAGTTGCCAAGGGGCGGCCGATAGGGATCTATTTTATGTAGATGTACTTTAGACATTACTTTTTGGCACAAATTTCTTTAGTGGTAATGGTCACAAACTCAGAAATCAACCAGTTAATTAGCACACGAGTTTGTACAAAACTAAGGACCGCGCACAGTTTAAAAAAATTAGAAAGACTGGCGACCAATGCTGTCGTCAATTTGTTTTAATTTTCAAAACTTATGATATTTCGGATAATAATGTGTAATGTTGGTGGAATATTAACCATTATGTATTGTTATGTGTGCATGAGTGAAGGTAATTGTAGCAAAGTGACAAAACGTGCCTTTTCGATTTCCCTCAAAACGGCCGTTGCAATTGGTATGTAAAGTATCCATCGCTTTACTATCCAGGGTGGGGTACTTCATCTATTCCATTATCATTGTTGTCATCAAGTTCATCGGGGAGTTGAATTAATTTATATAAACACGATTATGCATCTCACTGGACACTGGCAAAATACACTTAAAATTAGTGTGAAGCCGTAACTTAAAAAAGAAGAAGAAGAGAGACTCATTCACATTATTGCTGTTAAAAATATTTTTTGTCGTGTTGCCTTAGTACAGTTACAAGTTTTGGAAGACTTTCATACCAACTTTAGCCACTGTAACGTAGACATTGGTCCACGCCGTGCTGAAGCATTTTGTAATAATTATCTTACGTGTGTGGCGACAATTCCACGCGGCTATACAACTTGCACACCCGTATCTATTGACATTTAATTACTAATGGCCGGTTCCAATATTTAACTTACATTAATTTTGACAGTTTTATACACAATATGTCAAAATTCTATGCGCAGTGGCAAGTCTATCCTTGAGTTGAATATTGAAACCGACCGTTAGTCTTGAATTTTCTTAGCCAAGTTATGTCATGTGTTAAAAATTCTATACTTGGCTAAGAAAACTAGTATTAGCCCCGTTAAGAAAGTTAAGAAACTGTCCCACCGTTGGGCACGGGCCTTCATTAGGAACTACTCAAACTGAGAGGGTTAAGGCCATAGTCTGTGTGTGTGTGTGTGTGAATGATCTACGCTGTTGGCCGCGGGGCCTTTATAGCTTCACCGGACAAGAGGGCGAGCGTGCAACCACTACGCTCGAGCCAGAAGGGCAAGGGGGCAACTAGCTCAAGTTTGCCTCAAGGAGGAACGGCCTCGGCTTGGGCAGTCGCTATGGGGGAGGGCGTTTACTAGGTGTCTCGCCGTTTTGCTCTGCATCGGCCGGCGGGCAAGGGATTCTTTGACCTCGCCGGCGATATCGGTGTCTGATCCTGTGTGCGGTATCTGTATCCGAAAAAAGAGATGTAAGAGCATCGGGAGGGTCGGTAAGAACATGCCGCGGACGGTGGTAGCGGCTGATAGGAGGGGAGTAAGGTTCGTAGTCGGCAGCGGCTACGATTAGCGGATTTCTATGATTGGACGCGTTCGCGGAATATCGGGTTGTCGCCTTTTTAATAGAGGCGCGAATAGGTTCGAGACCAAGATCGGAATGGAGATCTACATTCCGTATGAACCACGTGGATCCGACGGCTTTGCGGAGGAAACAGGATTGAACCGTTTGGAGTCTATCGATGTGAGAGCGGGCGGCGTGCCCGAACACCTCACAGGCGTACGTCATGGTGGGCCGTATACAAGTTTTGTAAAGTGTCACCTTATTCCTAAGGGACATTTTACTCCGCTTGCAGATCATCGGGTAAAGACGACCGAGCACAAAGGCTGCTCGGTTACGGATTAGGCCATAGTCCACCACGCTGCCCCAGTGCGGGTTGGCGAACTTCACACACCTTCGAGAAACTTTTAGGCATGCAGGTTTCCTCACGATGTTAACCTTCACCGTTAAAGCAAGTGATAGGTAATATTTAATACGCACATGCTTTTGAAAAGACAGAGGTGTGCCTGGGTGTGAACCCGAGCCCTCTAACTTTGCAGTCGGACGGTCTTACTACTAGGCTATCACTGCGAACTAAGATTTCTAAGTAACTAACCTTTGACATTTCTTGCTTTTGACAGTTTTTCAACTATAGAATAAGAATTATGTACTAAGTGAATACTTGAGTAAAAGTAACTACTTAATCATGTTTTTAGATACGGTGACCGATGTCATATTATAACTATTTCTATGGTAATAACATAGACTGGTAATCGAAGCCATAAGTTGCTTACATAACAATTTAACCCCAACTAAAGTTGGCCACAAATCGCTTATCTTTCAAAAGTAAAGTCTGTACTTTACTTTTGAAAGATAAGCGATTTGTGAATCCTGTGATTATCTGCACAAAACTTTGGCGGAATCATCTCAATATTAATTTAGTTTATGTATATGTGTACTTATTATTTATTTTATTATATGTATTTATCTGTATCTATATTATATCGTTATAATATGTCAGTTCGATATAATATTTATTCTACTAATTATATATATGTTACATATTTTCCTCTACATTTTTTGTGGTTCTATGGTTCTGCACCTACTTCACTCGTTTCTGCATCGCCCTAAGGTAGACTGGTAGATAATGCCTCAGGCATTAAGTCCGCCTTTGTACCAATAGTGCAAGAAGAATTAAATAAATAAAGTACAACATAAAATTGCTTTAAAATTCGGTCACATCGTCACGGTATGAACCCCTGTTGATGGACATAGGCAGGGCATCGTGATCGACCTAGACGAAGATGGCGTGGCGACTTGGACACTTTTGCGCAAAAGACATGGAGACCTCTGGCCCAGGATCGATTTTAGTGGAGACGTAAAAGGCCTGTGTCGTCGACGTAATAAGTGCAGTGGCGTATTTACCAGCAGGCTGAGTAAGCTGGAGCCTAGGGTGGCAAATTTTAGGGAGGCGGCAAATTTGGCTCAAAAAATTGTTTTTTGTCTTACAGTAATAAAAAAAGCATTATTATGTAACCGTGTAGTTTTAAGGCATACCTTACCCCACCTTATAAGTATTAGATAATTGAGCTCTTTTTAGCTCAAAAATATACCCAAAGACTATTCCTTGTGTAAACTTAACTAAATCGTGAGTTGTAAGAATAATCTAGGAACTGACACAACGATCCCTTAGTTCACAATTATACTAATAACGGGAAAGCTGATGTAATAATAACGATAGAGCACAAATCATAAAATTTCATTGGCAAAGAAAATGTATTTAATATGATTGTGAACTAAGGTATTGAATTGCAGAGGTTAGTAGGGGCGGCAAAAAATGAATAGGTGTACTGGCGGCAAATGTGTGAATCCGCCATTGTAGCAGTGGGACACAGATTAGGCTATTCCACTCCGATCTCGGTCTCGAATCTATTCGCGCCTATATTAAAAAGGCGACAACTCGATACTTCGCGAACGCATCTTCCCATGCGAATGCGCTAATCGTAGCCGCCGCCGACTACGAACCCAACCCCTGCCGCTACCGCCGGCCGCGACATGTTCTCACCGATCCCCCCGATGCTTTGAAATCGCTTCTTTCCGTTCCGGATACGGACGACGACGACGAAGTCGTAGATCCCTAGCCTAGCCCGCCGACCGGTGCACTTAGTATACCTCCTTCCCCGCAGCGACTGTCCCAACCGAGGCCGTTTCTCTTTTAGGCGCCCTCGAGTATATCGCCCCTTGCCCTTGTGGCTCGAGCGTAGTGGTTGCACGCTTGCCCTTATGTCCGGTGAAGCTGTAAAGGCCTCGCGGCCAACAGCGTATATCAATCAAACACACACACAGATGAGGCTATTAAAAAGTATTATTTTACCTTATCTGAAATCAGATAAACTTTTTTTCTTCAAACAAAAATATGGCAACCCTAGGTATAGCCGCCCGAAGTGGACTGCCTCAATTAACATCATAACATTTAACCCCGCCAAGACCAAGATATATTGTTGTTTTTAATAAACCGTATTGATGAATTGGCCTGTCTGCTCTCGTAATAATAACACGAGCAATTGGAGCCTAAGACAACGGGTATCGGTGATTATCTTGAATATATGCTGCAAAAATAAAATTGCTTTGGATAATCAGCTGATACGAACTCGAACCTTTGGGTTATCGAATTTTAAGGTTCAGCGCACATGTAACGACATTCGCACAATTATTTCGGAAACTTTTTTTACTTTTATCATTACAATACGCAGCACTACATTATAAAAAAAAAATACTTTTTTTTTAACCACACTTGGAATTATTTACGTATCCCGTGGGTGATTCTAGAAACATTTTTTTTTTTAAAACGTAGCCCCACACTAGGATTTACTCCTGTGTTGTGGGTGCGTTTACAATCATGAAAATTCACTATTTGTGTATACCCAGACCGGAACAAATAATTGTGGATCACACAAAGATTTGTCCCGTGCGGGAATCGAACCCGCGACTATTAGACACAGTGGGCGGAGCGGCTTTAGCGCTGCGCTAAATCGTCCGTCAAAAATAAAATTTACTTGACTAAACGACCAAACCGAAACGTTTTGCTGGTCATGCAAAGATTTGTTCCGTACGAGGATCGAACCCACGACCGCGAGACTCGCTCAGATCACTACACAAACCGTCGTTTAGTGACCATGGATAAAGCGTCTATGTTTTGTTGCAACTATGTCTAGTCTAGCATAGTTACGAAAAAAATTCGCTTGTAGTATAGACTTCAGTTCTTCTTAAAGTTCTCGTACCTAAGCAATCTTTACAGTATACTTTGACCATTGGGAAATTCAAAATGCATAGTTACTTTAAAAGTTGTCGATTGCTGACGTATTAATTTTTACTAGTATTTATCACAATATATACAAGGTGTAACATAATAAACGCAAGACCTCAGACATTAGAGAATTGCTTCATAAATTCAAAACGAAAACCAAATTTCCTAATTTAAAGGTTTTTACCCCTTTTTTAAGCACTTATATACCCCAATTAACAACGAAACTTGTACGTGTATGTGTGCGTTTTGAGAAATACATTTTAGAAATAAATTTGAAATCTTCTTATTGCTATGAATCAAGAATAAATTTAGTTTTTTATAGCGCACTGAAGGAGTAAAAGCATTTTTTACAAATTTTAAAAGGTGCATTAATTATTGTTGGAATCAATTCAGTTACCGATTTAGAACAAACTAATTTCAGGTCTTGCGTTTATTTTGTTACACGTTGTATGTATGGGTATGACATTAGTACCCAACGAAAATCTTCGAAGTAAAATATTATCTTTTGCGGTTATATTGCTACGTGTGTGGACCGCCTTAAATGAATTGCAATTTCTCTCTCGTCCAATTTTGCGCCGATTTCGCGGTTCACATTGTCCAGTCGAAGTTTTTGTTCGGAATAATGCACAAAAAGCACCGCGCATGCGTAATATCATAATAACATCAAAGAAATGAATAATGACCGATATTTACAGGTGCATTTAAAATTAGTTTGTATGAAAAAGAAAATGTTTAATACATGCAATATCGCATGCCAAATAATGATGAATTACTTTCTTGCAAATTAAATGGGTTATGCCATACTTGGCGCTGTTTAAATTTATTACAATTTATCTTTAAAGGAATGCTTTTAGCCGTTGACCTGACTGCAACTTAATATCGACAGCTAAAAGGCAAAGTGTTGTAAAACCATTCGAGTATTTTATTTTAAATGAAGTTTTATTGTCCTCACTCTGTTAGCAAATTATAATCAATAATGCCGACGACTTTTAAACATTATACCTAATTCGAAAGGTATGGTGTGGTCATGCTTTCAAAAATCTAAATGTAATTGTGTAATCGCATAATATTATAATAGCATAGCCGCAAACTCACCTCACTCAGGAAACTATCCAAATCTCTGATGTCATAACCGAATTTCCTATTCGGGGTCCTTTTCTTCCTCCTATGTCGATGCCTGTGCTTTTTCCTCACATATTCTTCAGTACCTACACTGGTATCCGAATAAGTGTCCTGTCCATTCACAAACTCATCACACGCACCTCGAAACCTTAAATTATGGTAATACTCGTTACGACCTACGACTCTATCTTTCACTGCCTTGGGTTTGCACTTTCTATAAAGTTCCTCTTTACAATTTTGGGGCTGAAGTCTTTCCACATCTATTATTTTATTAACTCTATCTTCATGTATTTTTTCACTTGACAGTTTTGCATTTTCTAAATTTTCTTTTAATACCCACGTGAGTGAAATTTTTGATTTATGACGATGCGCCAACGGTGTCGAGTGCCAAAGTCCCATATCTCTGATTTCAGCGTATTCAACACTGGTGTCAGGGCTGTCATCTGCCGATGGTGATATTTTGCAATGCGCCAATAAATCCAGGACCTCGCATGCTGGAACCTCAGACTAGAAATTAAAAACGAAAAGAGATTAAAAGTCTATCAGAAGGAGACTTTTCATTAAAATATTGTTGTCGTTGCTGTGCGTACCGTATCATTTACTTCCTCAGAAGTACCGTCAACATCGTCCACCCGTTCACTGTAGGGCGGCGGTAAATCCTTAAACGTGATCTCTGCAAGCGAAAATAATAACCCTTAGTAATAACCATTTCAAAAATCACAATCGACCGTAACTCCCCGGCGGATACGATTAATAACGAGATTTACACCATAGTCAGCTGAGCGGATTATTGGGCATAAATAATCAGCTCGCAGTCATAACAATGAGAGTGGCCGAGGGAACAATAGCGTCCCGGGGGATGCGCGGCGGCTGCCGGCCTACCCGCGGCTTCCGTGCGCACGCACACCGTACTCGCGGCGAGGGGCATAAATCCCCGATACGCGCACCGCCTTCCGTCCGCGGCTTCGCGCCCAACACTGACTTCTCTCGCTGATAAACTATCGACATCGCCCTCCTCTAAAAAATCTCTGCACATTCTCACAGTTTAAAGCACTCGTGCGACTATGAATTCGCCCCGGGACACATATCATGTACAATTTATGCAAATTTAAATACTTTCGTATATTGTAATGAACCTAGTGAAATGATAGAAATGCTCTAGACACGTGCCACTAATTAGAAGGTGCTAACAGTTAAACAATGAAATCTAAAAGTTTTTTTTTAACACTTCTCACGCTTTTGTATAGCGAGGTGAACCAGAATAAACACCTGTGTTTATATTTCGTTATATTGTCAGGTGGCTGATTTGTGTCGGTGTTTTGTTTTCACATAACAGTAACAACGTTCTACTCGAAGGGAATTATGTGGTTTGTACATTCAGAATTAGCATTGTAAGAGAATGCGCTGTCATAAATAGGTTTACCGTCGTATTGGTCGGTCTCTCAGCTGAGAATGTAATAATAATTACTATATGTATGCATGCAATATTATTACATAATAATATTTTTTATATAGATAATAATAATATTCTTGATACACCGTGTTTTATACGTTCAATATCTGAATTCGAAATGTTCAGGAAAAGAAACAGGCTAGTGAAGACCCTGTATAATATGTTAAGGGTTTAGCATAAATAATTCCAATCAGAAAAGTAGCAAACGCATTTTCATCGTTACGGTCCACGAAACCTGATCCAATCCAAATAATCTGTTTTTTTCCGCAGCATCACTACTTACTAACCAATTAACCATTAAAACTATCAATTAACCATTAAAAAGCATATTTCTGTACAAAAACCGAGATTAAATTCTAGTAGTCAAATCATGCCGAAATAGCTCATTCCTACGATAAAAAAAAATCTTTTAAATATCAAGAATTCTGAATTTCTAACGGTATCTACTTAAATAAGTCGAAATATGCAATAAATTTTCGCAAAAATTAGACAGCAACGACATGCAATAAAAGTTTATAAATAACAATCCTCGTTCAAAAACAATATTTATAAAAGCAACAAATTTTTATTCAGACATTTATGGTCACATTAATTTTATTAGGCACTACATTAAATGATTTCCGATATCTCGCAATAATTTATCGCCCACGCATTTAGCTTTGGCGAATTTTCGTTAACCCAAACTACGGTGACAATTTTATAACTTTCTTTTATTTACTTACGAATACTTGCCATAAACTAAATTTATAGCATTAAACGCGATAAAAATTCCAGGATATCAGAAAGTACGTTCTCTTTGATTGTGACGCGAACGTTACTGAGTCGGAGATTTTGCAGTTTTATTGCTATATTATTATCAGAAATGCTCTATGTTTTCACATATTTAATATAGGAGTATATAATGTTTATATCATACGATGCTAATTTTTGCCTCTGCCTTACAAGCGTTCAGAGACTACGTTCAAGGTATGACTAAAAAGTGGTAAATTAAAAAATATGAATTTATGACGCATCTTACCATGCAATCTAATCATGCAATTTTTTAGAATTTACTTTAATAATGTGTCACTATCCTTAGCACGGCATTATTAACGCGTGTCGTTTAAATAATATCAATAAAATACTATAAACGACATCGCGGCAGGCCCAGACGAAGATGGCGGGACGAGCTGGACACATTCCTGGAAGACTGGCATTTAAAAGCCGAAAATAGAAACGAATGGAAGCTGTGGAGGGAGGCCTTTGCCCAACAATGGGACGATAGTGGCTAAAGTAAGTAAGTAATAATATTCAGATAAAATTCTGTACCGACTAAGAATTTGTAAAAAGCGATTCATGCAGAATAAGAAACTTACATAAAGTTTCTTAAACTTTATTTATTAATTAAGCAATACAATTAAACATTGTTGACCCACTTAAAGGCTGCCCTGACATGCGATTAAAAAGCAGATAATTTTGATCCTAAACTTACTCATATACTAGTATGAAATGGACAACTAAATTAACAATTAACTTAAAACATCGTCACGCCTATATTCACGGAGTCAAGTATTTACTTCGTGCCTATATTCCTTTAACGGGGGTGGCAGTGGTTTACCTACTGTGTAACTCACATAGAGCAGACGATATTTGGTCCCGATGTAACAGGGTGCGAACCTATAGTCGTTATATGCACTGGAAGTGTGCACTCTTTGCTTTTGATAGAAAAACCAAACTTTTTCAACTTCTTTTTCAAAACCAAAGTCAAGAGTCTCCGTAACCGGCGAGTGTGTATGAGACGTGAGTGGAGGAAGCCAGAGAGGTATGTAAGGAAAGAGCCTGTTGGAACTCTGTACTCTCTGCCTACCCCGCGAGGGAGCTGGCGTGATGATATAGATAGATGGACCAAACTTTTTTGTACTATACATTTTTAGACCAACGAGGCAATCTGTTAATAAAGTTACGTACTGTTACGTCATACCCCTCCCACAAAATGATTGGTATTACCTATTTTTTTTTTTAAACGTAGCCCCACACTAGGATTTAATCCTGTGTCGTGGGTGCGTTTACAAACATGAAAATTCACAAACAAATACCCAGACCGGAACAAATAATTGTGGATCACACAAAGATTTGTCCCGTGCGGGAATCGAACCCGCGACTATTCGACACAGTGGGCGGAGCAGCTCAAGCTCTTAACCACTGCGCTAAATCGTCCGTCCTATGTAGTTGAAACACATACTAAACTACAGCATGTACGTCGGTACTCCCGGCAATGTTGTGGTTCCACTCCGGCCCGCCTAAATCCGCGGCCGCGGTGAATTATTGTTTATTAGAAGACGAAATTAATTGCTTTTACTAAACGACCACCCACTTCGCGTCGAAGTTTTTAACTTTGATACTTATGCACTTTTGCTTTAAGGCTCTTTAAGGAGACTTACACACTAATTTATAAATTTCTTGTTCTATAGTCGTGTTGTGTTGGTTTAGTGGTGTATAGTGTCGCTGGCAATCACTAGACCCTGGGTCGAATCGAATCTTTTGTCGGAAAAAATATTTTTGGGATTTTAATATCATACATTTTCTTTGTACCTTGCTCCCTTTTATATTAAGACAGTGACATCATCGGCGAAATGTCTTCACAACACACCTCTGCCTTTACCACCCTCTGCTTGGGGCATATAGGCGTGACGGCGTATTATTTTTGTAATTTGGTGTTGTGTTAATTATTGTATCAATAAGCTGACTAGATCTAGAGTTGTTTAAATATGTGCCCCCTGAAATACAATCGGGAACTTTAAATTTTTGTGTGTCCTGTGCCGTGGGTGCGTTTACAAACGCAAAATCTACATACACAATCACCCAGACCGAAACAAATATTAGTGGGTCACACAAAGATTTGTCCCGTGCGAGAATCGAACCCGTGACTCATCGATCCAGTGGGCGGAGCGGCTAATGCTCTTAACCACTGCACCAAATCGTCGGTCAGTGTTTAGTTTAAATAGTGTTTTAAGAATTATGAAATGAAATAACTTCCCGACATATTATCTTAAATATAAGCAAAAAAGTGTACATTGTAATAAAACAAAAAAAAATAACGAAAGCGCAGTTATTTCCTTGTTCTTACCACGACGACGTGAGAAGATCGTATCACCGGGCATTTATTTTATGAAAAATATTTCATTCATTTCTTTCCGCATAATCCTTTTTATACTTTGAGAGGCGTGAAAACGGAAGACAATGCGTTTAAGCCGAAATCACGAGCATGTCGGTATGTGTGGAATGTGTCCCCACAATGCAGGGAATGCCGCGCGGATCACGACCCAACCGACTGCCGAAAACGAAACGTGCGCACACGCAGTCATGGGACCTGCCCGCGCACGCTCATCTTTTGTTATGCCTCAATTTATGTATTTTTTAGTATCTATTCGAAATTCCAACCCCCTGCCTAAAGCCAGGTGGTCATTCTATCGTTAACGCTTATAGAACTAGAAAAAATATACGGAAATGACATCTGTATATGTTTATCATCACGCCAAATCCCTTGCGGGGTGGACAGAGAGTACAGAGTTCCAACAGGTTCTTTCCTTACGAACCTCTCTGGCTTCCTCCATTCTCATAATTCGTCTCATATACGCTCGCCGGTTACGGAGACTCTTGACTTGCCCTTCAGATAAGACAGGGTCTTAGGCATAGGGAATAATATTTTACAACGAAAAGTAACGAAGATATCATAACGCGCCGCGTTACGTGGTCATAACGATAAAAAGGCTCTTATACTGTTCTAGTGTTGGATATGTAAAATAGTGTTACTTCTTCCCTCAGGTGATAATTTCTATGATCTCAGCTACTTCCTATGATCTATATGATATGTATATCAATGAGTGTTATTATTACAACCGTGTGTGTTACCTTCAACAGATTTTTATTTGAGCTCTCTCTCTCTCTCTTTGAGATTATAGTAAATAGGTAAATTAATCTGATCCGTAACCTAATATTTAATCACAAATCAAGGGTAGCCCCCCTAGCCACAGATAAATCTAAATAACAATAAATTAACACCATCACGCCTATATTTCCCGAGCAGGGGTTGTAATGGTGTACTGTACATCGAATTATTGGCGATAATGATAAGTCCCAACGTAAATAGGGAACGAATATAGTAGTGGCTATAGAGTCGGGTTATATAGAGTCATAGAGGTACTAACAGCATAGAGGGAGCATTAACACGATTATATAATTGCACTGCTTACACTTACGTCATGTCAGTAATAAGAAAGAGGACAAATCTGTCGTAATCACACATAAAGTTACACTCTTGTACCCTTTATTTGGACGTTAATTATTACTTAAAAAAAAAAAAACAAATAAAAAGTCACCGAGAACACAGTCACTAGACAAACAAATATTAACCAATAAATTTACGTGGAGCCTACATCAAAATGACATGGCATAATATTTTGAATAAAAAGGAAGGACGAACCATGTAGGAACAAATATTTTAAAATTGGTTACCTAAATGATACCAAGTGTCCATAGAAAATGTACAGCGGAGCTGGGTTTATAATCCCTCTATGCTTTTAAGTCCTACCTCTATGTATAGAGTTACTACAACGAGCACAATTCCAAATTTAAAAAATAGTAAAAGCACACATTTCCTATCTAGGCAATCCAATCAGATGCCGAACTACGCACGATTGCGCAGTCTATAAGAAAAAGTTGTATATATTTAGTCGAGCTTTCTTCACCATCACTTAACTAACATTTCCCACTATAAACAATAGTTAATGGTACAATAACGTATAAAATTCACGAATAAACTATAACCAGCTAGCCATTAGTTTAAACATGTTATTATGGAGATCATTATCGGTAAGTCATTAAGTTGGTCCACGAAATATTTTTTAGAAACGCCTGTGCTCGTCTCAGAAATTAAACTCAATCATATCACAGACCAGTATAAATGAATATACTGACAATAGCCATAGAAGAAATCGCAACAGTTCGCATCGCCACGACTCAAAGTCCTGTATCTTGCGCAGATGGCGTTGACTCTGCAAACTTTCATAACTGTTTCGTTTTATATCACGTTGATATAAAATCGATGAATCTAATTCTGAGTCGTGGATTTTCATCCACAACTCATGATCATTTATCTATCTCTGGACTAATGATAATAATTTGCCGCCTCTATGTATTTATGCTTTGGTGAACACTATAACATAAATAATAAATCGTTTACTGAGTTCTTAGATTTACGCGAATATTACACATGAAATAAAACTATTTTTACGGATTTAATCGCGGTTTATTTTGATTTTTAAGTTCCCGACGTTTCGAGTGCTTTGCTGCACCCATGGTCACGGTCACCCATGGTCCTTCCCGTGACCATGGGTGCTGCAAAGCACTCGAAACGACGGGAACTTAAAAATCAAAATAAACCGCGATAAAATCCGTAAAAATAGTTTTATTTCATAATAAATCGTTTCTTTATTGATCATCCAGAGCACACACATCACAGCCAGAACATATAGAAACAAAACACATTCCCTTAGAAATAAGGTGACACTTTACAAAACTTGTAAACGGCCCATCATGACGTACGCTTGTGAGGTGTTCGAGCACGCCGCCCGCATAGACTCCAAACGGTCCAATCCCGTTTCCTCCGCAAAGCCGTCGGAGCCCCATGGTTCATACGGAATGTCGATCTCCATTTCGATCTCGGTCTCGAACCTAGTCGCGCTTTTTTTAAAAAGGCGACAACCCGATATTTTGCGAACGCGTCCAATCATAGTAATCCGCTAATCGTAGCCGTCGCCGACTACGAACATAACTCCTCTCCTATAAGCCGCTACCGCCATCCACGGCATGTTCTCACCAACCCTCCCGATGCCCTTACATCCCTTCTTTCGGATACAGATACCGCACACAGGATTCCCAATGACTTGCCCGCCGGTTAGTGCACCACGGCGAAACGCCTAGTATACGCCCTTCCCCATAGCGACTGCCCAAGCCGAGGCCGTTCCTCCTTGAGGCGCCCTTGGGCTAGAGTCCCCCTTGCCTTTCTGGCTCGAGCGTAGTGGTTGCACGCTCGCCTTCTTGTCCGGTGAAGCTGTAAAGGCCTCGCGGCCAACAGCGTAGATCATTCACACACACACACACAAAGAAACAAAACACTGTTTATATTGTGTAGGGCACTGTAAGTCTATTAATTTAAACTGATCTGCGATAATATTATTAACATTATCTCGTCCAAATCTACTATAATATGCGATTATACATGAAAAGGTGATAAGTTCTATAATTATTTATTCTAAGTATTTATGTTAACTAAAAATATTGAACTGTGATCTATCCGATAACAAGTTTTGTAATTTTTTAATTGGTAATTATGCATAAATAAGTATATTATTAATTGGTAATATCGGTGTCAGACTGATACAAAATGATGAGACGTGTTTTGATGTCAAATACATGAATGATTGGTAGAAATTAGATATCAATGTGTTTATTGTAATTTCGTGTGGTTGTGTGTTTTGGACCTTGGATACATAAAATAATGTACAAAAAAATTTAAGGACTGAACAAATTTATAAGTATTTTATAAAGGGATAGCTTATTATTTTATATAAAGTAGGTAATATCAATTCGGAAAGAGAAATTAGGTAAGTTATTTTTTTACTAACATGACACGATCTTTCTCTGAATTATGGAAATTCGATGTTTTTTAATTCAGCTTTATCATCACATTTTACGATAGATTTTTAAAAGCTGGTTTTGTATTCTATCTATCTATATCATCACGCCAGATCCGGTGCGGGGTATGCAGAGAGTACAGAGTTCCAACAGGTTCTTTCCCTACATACTCCACTCCATTCTCATAGTTCGTCTCATTACCGGTTTTGTATTATTACCATTTATGCCATTACTTGATTTCTGAAATATAATCCTCGTGTGGCCTTCAGACAATCCTTGTTTAAGTTCCACAAGCTTTAAACTAATAAAAATCTTTAAAAAAAAAGGTAAACCGACTTCAAAAAGCAAAAAATAAATATTTGAAGTCGGTGCTGGTTGGTGCAGTCGGTTACTTGGCACCGACTTTATACAATATTTATTTTTTGCTTTTTGTAGTCGGTTTTTTTAAGAAGAAGCCTCATAGAAAGTGGACATGGCGAAGCCCCGACACTGTGACGAGGAACGAGATAGACTTCATCATGACTGACAGGAAGTCTATGTTTAGAGACGTCTCCGTGATCAACAGGTTTTATACCGGCAGCGATCACCGGCTTGTCCGAGGCGCTCTAAATATGAACTTCAGGGCCGAAAGGCATCGCATGATGAGGTCTACTCTCAGACCTACTGCGCCTCAAATAGCTTTAGGGTCCAAAAAGTTCCAACTGGAACTTCAACATCGTTTCGACCTGCTGGAAACCGAAGGCAATGTTGACGAGAAAACCGACACAGTGGTCAAAACGCTACAGGATGTGTCTCGAAGGGTGTTCCCCGGCAAAAGCGGTAACAGAGAGTCTAAACTCTCGCACGAGACTCTTGAACTTATGAGGCAGAGAGGGGAAATGTCATCCACGCAGGCGTCTCTGCCGGATGGGAGGAACCTCAACCGGAAGATACGGAAACTGGTGCGACGTGACCTCCGATGTTTCAACACCCGCGCCATCGCAGCTGCGATTGCACAGAACAGAGGCACCAAAGTCTTCGCTCGCCAGCTAGGTAGATCCCATCTGACGAAAATTAATACTGCGGGTGGCAAAATCGTAACCTCCAAGTTCGAGATACTCGAGGAAATTGAGAGTTTCTACAAAGACCTGTACGCATCACGGATGACTAAACCCACGAGACCCAGCGCTGACGACCACAGAGCCCCACTCACACGCCACCACACGGAAGACATCCCTGATGTCAACCAGGACGAGGTCAGAGTGGCTCTCGAGCAGCTCAAAAACAACAAGTCGCCAGGCGATGACGGAATCACCACTGAACTCCTAAAATCAGGCTGGACTCCAATCCTGAAAAAGCTAGCGAGCCTCTTTAATTCTGTCATCCACCAGGGCTTAACACCTCAAGCGTGGAGCGGGAGTGCGGTGGTTCTGTTCTTCAAAAAAGGTGACAAAACCTTGCTGAAGAACTACAGACCCATCTCACTCCTGAGCCACGTCTACAAGTTGTTCTCGAGAGTACTCACAAACCGCCTCGCCAGAAGACTTGACGAGTTCCAGCCACCGGAACAAGCCGGGTTTCGAAAAGGCTACAGCACCGTAGACCACACCCATACTGTTCGGCAGATTGTACAGAAGACCGAAGAGTACAATCAGCCGCTGTGTAAGGCTTTCGTGGACTAGGAGAAAGCCTTCGACTCCCTCGAAACCAGGGAGGTTTTGGATGCTCTGCAGCGATGTGGCATCGATTGGCGCTATATCGAGGTGTTCAGATGTCTGTATGATACCGCCACAATGACCGTCCAGCTCCAGGACCAAAAGACCAACCCGATCGAGCTGCGTCGAGGAGTAAGACAGGGGGATGTAATATCCCCCAAGCTCTTCACCAATGCACTCGAAGACGTCTTCAAGACGCTGGACTGGACTGGGCGGGGAATTAACATCAACGACGAATACATCTCACACCTTCGGTTTGCTGATGATATCGTCATCGTGGCAGAGTCACTGGAACAGTTAAGCGAAATGCTGCATAGCCTAAATGGAGCCTCTCGAGGTGTCGGTATCGGCATGAACTTGGATAAAACCAAGATCATGTTTAATGAACATGTCACGCCGGGACCGATCTACGTCGATGGTTCGATGCTCGAAGTTGTTCGGGAATATATCTACCTTGGACAAGTTGTTAAATTTGGTAGAAACAACTTCGAGAAAGAAATCAACCGCAGGATCCAATTAGGTTGGGCAGCATTTGGCAAACTACGTCACGTTTTCTCTTCGCCTATACCGCAATGCCTGAAGACTAAAGTCTATAACCAATGCGTCCTACCTGTTATGACTTACGGGGCCGAGACGTGGCCACTCACAGTAGGACTAGTCCACAAATTCAAAGTCGCACAGCGGGCTATGGAGCGAGCTATGCTCGGCGTCACTTTGAAGGATAAAATTCGTAACGAGGTAATCCGACAAAGAACCAAAGTTACCGACATAGCTCGCAGACTCAGTAAGCTAAAGTGGCAATGGGCTGGTCACATCTGCAGAAGGACCGACGGCCGATGGAGCAAGCTTGTCCTAGAGTGGAGACCGCGACTTGGTAAGTGTAAGGTAGGACGGCCCCCAGCTAGATGGACCGACGACCTCAAAAAGGTCGCTGGGACAGACTGGATGCGGAAGGCGGAGGACCGTGTGCAATGGCGCGTGTTAGGAGAGGCCTATGTCCAGCAGTGGACTGCGATAGGCTGATTGATTGATTGAACTCGGTTTACCTGTTTTTTTAAAAGATTTTTATTTAAGTATTTTAAGTGACACGTGAATTATTTACTAATATTTAAATACTTATATTATATTATTTTGCTAAGTTGTACAGTAAGGTACCTACAGGATTAATATATTAACTAAATTAACGGAATCTATACATTCGTGCTGTTCGCCGTTAAGGAGTTCCCTGGTGTATCTTCAAAGTCCAAGGTCCAATACGAATAACATTAAAATAGGACCACCTCAAAACTATACTGAACCCAATGCAAAAAGTATCATCAAAATCGGTTCATAAGCAGAGGAGTTATAAGAAAAAGGACGAATTATGAACCTCCTTTTTTGAAGTCGGCTTATATACTGCTTAGTTCTATAGTGGGCACCTATAGGATTGACGTATACCCATAATATCTCAATTCAGACATTCCTTTTGTTTATCGTTAAGGAGTTCCCTGGTGTATCTTCTAAGTCCAAGGTCCAATGCCAATTGGACCTTGGACTGAAATTAAAATGGGACCACTTTGGAGCAATACTGAACCCAATGCAAAAAAAATATCATCAAAATCGGTCCACAATTGACGGAAATATCGCTGAACATAAATAAAAAAAAAGAAAAAAAAAAAGCCTTTATACTACCGAACATAGAACCTCCTCCTTTTTGAAGTCGGTTAAAAATTCATCATAAAGTGGAACAACACAACACGACCATATATCCGTGACTCAAATTCGTGAATTAGCCTCAGTCAGGAATCCCTGTTGGAACTGGTAGAAGTGCGGGGCTAAATTAAGGGTAAGTGTAGGCAACCGATAATTGCACCGTGAGAAAATGTTTCCCGCGCCCCCTCTCCTTGTGAGGAGGGGGAGAACGAGACCCACGCTGCGTCCGCGCCGACATCGACAGCAAAAATGTTGCGGTATTCACTTTTTGGACCTTTTTTCGTACGAAAGTGAAAGGGAAGCGTTAGAAAATATCAAAACTCTAGATTACGTAATGCGGTAAATATTTTTAATTTCGTTATGATTGCTCGAAAGTTGTAACATATTCTTGGCAATCATTTGGCATCAATTGCATGTTAACCGAGTCGTGTTTTTTACTTATCTAACTAAACTTTAAATGTCAGCAACCTGTGATTTGCTTACTATGAATAATAGGTTAGTCAAATACAAGATCTATCTGGTTAAATCATAATTGATTTATCCAGACATTACTATGTCGAGGATCGGGGTTTTATTGGTGATTTGAACTTTCTTTGTAAAGCATAAATAGTAGATCTAGATCAGTAGTAGATAAATCTTTAGTTTATTTCAATTAAACTTTTAAACATTTTCACTCAACATAAAAACGTCGATTTCTGGCTAACAGCATTTTCGTTTCGATGTCTTCGGAAATATTGTAGCCGTCGTAATTCACTTGTTATTGATTGCAATTACAACTAAAATGGTGTAGTAAAATGGTAATGGTTTGTTTAAAAAGTTTGATTGAAATATAAATGCGCGGTACGATTACGGGCCGTAAAAGAGTATATGCGACGCGGACGACGCACATCGCATCGTAGAACCACGGTACAAAGGAGTATCGCCTACTACTTCTCTGTTCCATTACGGGTAACGTTGAAAGGGACGTATTTTATCTAACAGCGATACGTCTGTCGTATCGCGTTATTCTTACTATGCATCGTCGCACCGCAGTGTTCTGTAACCACCCTTAGTTACTCGAAGTTCTCTAGGAAGAATGGAAATTTCGAAAGTATATTTAAATCAGAGATAAATGTCATTAAAATGAGTGCATAATCATTAAGCAAATATTCTACAGATTTGGAAGGTATTGGAATTTGCATGGTTCATTTATAAGTGGCATTACAACCACTAACATATTGTATAACGCATAACGGAACCCTAAAACGAAAACGATCAGTCGCTTAATAATACATTTATATATCATTTTTTTCTATACCTAGTTCGCTTTGTTAACCTGCCTATCATTACTGAATTCCGAATTAAATCCAAACAAATTGTAATTGATTAATTCGTTCCATTAGCACATTGATTAATTAGAGTCTAATTGTTATGCAAACGCTACTTCCCCTATGCACATCGCGTTGCACGCAGCAATCGGCGAAAAGGCAAAATTGCTGTGCGGCAGTGTGGGGCAAAAATCAATTGATTAAACAATTGACAATTAACAATTGATTAATTGTAATTGCAGTGTTATGCAATTAACAATTGATCAATTGTAATTGCAATGTTTTGCAATTAATAATTGATCAATTGTAATTGCAAAGCATTGCAATTACAATTGATCAATTGTTAATCGTTTTATGCACATTTACGATTAAACAATTAACAATTAATCATCAAAAAACCGTCGGCGCAATGTAGGTGTTAAAAGCACACTTAACGTTGGCGCAATGTGGGAGTGTACAATGTACACTTCTGTCTGGTGTTGTAAGGCTTGAATCGGGAGTACGATGCTTGAATAAAAGCTTGCCTTCTAAAAAGACTCAAGACAAAACAAGACATAATCATCTATGAGATTTTAGGGGATGGTGATAACTAAAATGGCGTTAATTTTTGGATCAAAGATGGCGGTCGCGACTTCTTATGAATAATCAATATGGGCATCGTTTTTGGGTAGTATGCTGATTACGAATATGGGTTGATTACGAACAAATTAAACACTATATTCGTTATCAGCATCCCCTAAACCCCCAAAAATTATATCCATATTAATTTAACACCAATATCAATCTACTTGTACTTGTCATTATCAATCTAACCAGCCTAAACACGAGGGGTTTTGTCCAGTTCACATGTTTCTATGGCCACCTTCCAACTTCATCATCAGACCAACCCCATGGTACCAAATTATTGTATTGTTACTGAACTTACATACGTATGCCAATTTCAGCTGATTCGGATACCGTAAGTGCTTGAAAAAAGGGATCAGAAGAGTTGAACCGGAAAGACAAACAGACATACGAACAGTGAAAGTTAAATAAAAGCTTGTAAAAAATTAAGTATTTCTATTTTGTCCCTATAAGAACTGAATATTTTACAAGTTCCAGTTCCATATAAAAGCATTCGAAATTCGTTCAATACACTGCACCCCTCTGCCAACCCCCCGTGCTATCAAAATGTTTGTTTATAAATAAGTATCGCCGCCTATATAGTCGCCTTTCGGCAGCGGCACGAACCGACAAGTGCGCGCGCGTCAGTAGTAGGGTTGCCACCTATTATTTGAGAAAATAAAGTACATTGGTTTTTAAAGGAAGGCAAAAAAGTACATTGTATCTAAATAAAGTATTATTTATTTCATTTTACTATTTTGTTTAGAAACATATGTGTTATTACTTTTAGAACTTTTCAATCACTATTATCATTGCTAAACACCTTCACAGCATGTTAACAGTCTATGATAACTTAAATAGATTGGAAAAAGAATTTAAAAGTGCTTATAGTATTTACTATTTTTTTTAAGTTAGAGAAGTTGTACATGTAACAATGTTATTTTCTCAAATCTAGCTTACCATATATTCGGATTCTAACACCAGACATCATCCACTTTGCTTTTAATGCGATCAATTATTTTCTTTTTATGATTTATGTAAAATGAATCTTAAAAAATCAAATTTCGCCTACTTTACAGTTCTCATAAAGTACGAAGTATACTTACCCTAAATAACGTACAATACGTACTTGATAATAAACTATGGGTGGCAACCCTAGTTACTCGTCACCTTTCGGCACCGACACGAGCCGACAAAGTGCACGTGCGTAGGTAGGTAAAGTCGGTCGGTAGCGCCACAGTATCTATCTATCCAGTAACTCATCTAAGCTGTTTTAGTGGCATAATTACCTACACTCCTGCCAGAACGCTGCTAAGTTAAGCGCCTTTCTTTGGATTTATTTTTTGTCATTTATTAAAACTAATCTACTGCAGTAGTTATAAGCGTGTATTTTTTCGATATGAGTGCAGCGTAATACAATTTAACATAGATATTTAGCATAATGAAAACGTTTATAATTTTAATTTTTATGCTCAATAATATATTATTTACCTTTATTGCAAATTGTTTCTAGAAACACGTTTTCTCCTTTTACGAATAAGTATTCTCATTATATATAAGTATTCTCAAATCTCATTCTTATTGAGAGTTTTTATGATAGATTACTCGGAAATTGTATATAAGTATATATGTTAAAAACCACATGAGTTACTAAATATCAATTTGTCGATTCGAGTGGCCATTATTTTAATTCTAATAATAGATACATATTGAGAAACCATACAAGCCCTCATGTATTGATTTTGATAGCAATAAGCAAATAGCGATGTAGTAACTAATAAGTTTAAAGTGGTCATTTTATTCTAAATATTAAGGTCTAATAGCACAAAATGACAAAATATTTAAATTTGTATTAATTTTCTATCTATCTATATTGTCACGCCAGATCCCTTGTGGGGAAGGCAGAGAGTAAAGAGTTCGAACAGGTTATTTCTTCACAGAACGTTCTAATGTTAGTTGTTAAAAAAGCGTCCGTCTCGGACGTGCATGCCACCGCGCCTTATTACATGCGGAAAACTATCGAGAAGGCATGTAGAGCGCGCGTCTGTGTGCGTGAGTTTGATTCGGACCGTAAGTACTAAGATGTTTTACTGTATTATAGTACACTGTGGTAGGGCACACCACATACCCCGCGCACTGAGACCCCGCGTGTCTTTGTTCGATCGTTTACGACGAAAATATTGTCATAACATTTTTTCGGAGCGCACTTCAGAGTACTTTTGTGTGTGTTCTTATAGTAGTAGTTATTTAAACTTACGAATTTCCACAAACATAGAGAGTGAGTGTGAATCGTGCGCACACAGAACTATTGTAGGGACTTGAATTCATTTCTATTAAGTATATTCGCATATTTCAACGAATATTTCCACACTTTTTGGATATTATAGTCATTATGGATGAAAAGGAATATAGTTATATGTCAGATTACACGTCGGATACGGACATAAATGAACAGTTAGGTCGAGATGGGCAGTCTTCAGGGCCGAGCTCAATCACTTCTATATCTTCACCCCCGCGTCTTGCACTTGCACTTATAAACACAGCTCTGTGTACTAAATGCTCGCCTTTCACTAATAAAATCAGAGGATTCGACAGCTGTACGTCCAATTTTCTGAGTCACCTCAAACGGAAACATGGATAAGATTGTGTAAATGAATATAAAAGATACATTAAAACAAATAAAAATAATAATAAATTCCAAAAAAATAAAATACCAACAAGGGGCTTAAGAAAAGTTGAAGAGGTCCAGCCACATACACAAGAAAAATTTACCTAATATGATATACTACTACAACCACTACCTCTACCCCCCTATACCCCAACTATAAACCCCAAAAATGAAACCCATATCGATTTAACTCCAAAAGTCGCGTCTGCCACCTTGGTTCCAAAAGTTAACGCCATATTCGTTATCAGCATCCCCTAAAACCCTAAAAGTGACACCCATATTGATTTTATTTCAAAAGTCGCGTCCGCCATCCTTAATCCATAAACTAACGCCATATTCTTAATCAACATCCCCTAAAACCCCTAAATCGATACCCATATCGATTTTCATAAAAAGTCGCGTCTGCCATCTCGGATTTTAAAATTATCGGTATATTTGTTATCAGCATCCCCTAAAACCCCAAAATCGATACCCATATTGATTTACATAAAAAGTCGCGTCCGCCATCTTGGATATTAAAATTAACTTTATATTTGTTATCAGCATCCCCTAAAACCCCAAAGTCCATACCCATATTGATTTTCATAAAAAGTCACGGAGGCCATTTTGCATTTTAAAATTAAAATTATTTTCGTTATCAACATCCCTCAAAATCATCAAAGTGACACGCATATTGATTTTATTACAAAAGTCACGTCCGCCGTCTTAGATCCAGAAATTAACGTCATATTCGTAATTAGCATGCCCTAATATCGCAAATGTGACACCCATATTGATTTAACTTCAAAAGTCGCGTCCGACATCTTAGATCCAAAAATTCACGCCATATTCGCAATCATTATTCCCGAAACCTCAAAAGTGACACCCATTTTACTTCAAAAGTCACGTCCGCCATCTTGGATGTGTTTAAAATATATTCTGTGGTATGTTTAATTGTTAATTGTTTAATCGTAAACATGCAAAAAACGATTAACAATTGATCAATGGTAATTGCAACGTTTTACAATTACCATTAATCAATTGTTAATTGTGAAAACCTACAATTAACAATTAATTTTTCAATCGTCAATTGCAATTGATTTTTTTTGCGATTGAAATTTCAATTGTTTGATCCTACAATTGAACAATTAAACAATTAATGCCCAACACTGCTGTGCGGGCGCATTACTGGGCCTTTATTCGCTGTAACCAAACGCAGCGCGTTATGATATCTTCGTGAATAGATCGCGTAATGGTTTTGTGTATGCCATTGGAGTACCAGTAAGTTATCGAAACGCGACGCGCTATGTATTAAATTGGTTGTATGATAGCGAATAAAGGCCCTGCGTCCCGACTCGCAACATAGTCAGTCCGCTGCACCTGCAGAGTTAGCACGGGTGGTTATACTCCTCGCGCAGGACAAAATTTTGAGACATATCTAAAGATATGTAAATAATTATCTTTTTTGCGAGAGATTCTCCCTGCAATCGATTAGTTTCGATACACCGAGATGGATGCATAAAGATGCTGGCACACATGTGCCAGCATCTTTATGCATCCATCTCGGTAGATACATATATACATATCTATGAACATAAATCATATGTTCTTTAATTGTTTTATTGGATTCAAAATGTTGTGCTACAATGTATCCATACTTCATAAACAATGTGGTCACAGAAACGTAGTGCATTTTTTTAAATGTATGGAATAATGTGCATTAATTTGGGCAGCTGCGTGAGTTTGGTTCTCCCAACAGTCGTAAACTGCCTAAATCGATGGATGTTTCTTTGATGATTCAAAGATACTCCTAGTAGGTGCCTTTACATATTAGACCAGGACTCATTGATGATACCTAGCTTTATAGAAATGATGTCTCTTGACAAGATCGAATGAGAAGATTGGACAAGCAAATTGGACGCTGACGGAGTTACGATTCTACAACTGAGAGAGGTTTAAAGAAGCGTTGGAAGAATTCCTATAAAAGTGTCGAGCGGCTATAAAAAACCATTACAGTATGTCTAGAAACGAAATTTTATTCATTTTACAGTCATAATCTTACACTTCATACAAAGTCTAGACAAGCCAATTTGTCAGAACAGGTTTTTACCGATATCTATGAAAGTGATACCGGTATTTTTTTCTTGGACAAGTAGCTACCGTAATTTCGAATAAAAACTACTATTGTTACGATGATCGATCTTCAATAGAAAGCGAAATTCCGCGAGGTTAGTGGAACGCTTTCCTAATCTCGCAAAACAGTATGATGGCATGTGCCTATGACCAATCGGTAATCACAAATAGTTGTGCGCGATTCGACGCGGCCACCTGTCGCGTCCAGTAAGTGGTGACATCTTTAGAAAATGCACTCGTAATTTCGTTTATATTCCGTAACTAGATTTACACTGCGTCTATGTCCGCGAAAACATTGATGACTTGGTCGAGTGAAGAAAATATGGAGCAATTTAGTCGCAAAAAAAGCAGCTCGTGTGTTATGGGTCATACAATTCATTAGGGGTTGTAATGCAACATAAATTAACCAGGCAAATCGCAATACCTTCCAGATCTGTAGATTATTACCTAATTTTAATTCTTTGTGCATCTGAAAAGACGGTCTGAAAAGTTATCAGAATCTAGCAAGTACCCTCCATCTACGTATCTTATGACAGAACAAACGACTTCGAAATACTTATTTTTATATGTATTGATACAAAGTCCACAGCCCTCAAGTATTTTGTATTTTTTTTTTAAAACGTGGCCTCACTATGTTTTATTTCTGTGTCGTGGGTGCGTTTACAAACATGAAAATTCGCATACACAAATATCCAGACCTAAACAAATAATTGTGGATAACACAAAGATTTGTCCCGTGCGACTATTAGACCTAGTGGGTGGAGCGGCTTAAGCTCTTAACCACTGCGCTAAATCGTCCGTCGTAAAAGTATATTAGTCTCAACTTTTAGATGTAGGCATAACGATCTCTCACACAGACAGAGTATAAATCTGCGTAGATACAAGTAAACCTACTTTATAGATTACCATCTAAGTCAGAACTAATGGTAGTCGGCAGTTGACTGTGACGATTTGCAAATTGCGACTACGTTTTTAGATTAGGTGCCTATGCACAATCATTGTTGGACACCTTAGTACATATAGGCTATGAGAACTAGATCAACCACTCCTTAAGTGTTTTGTTAGTAATCTCTTCCTACCTAAGGCTAGACAGATAGCCTTTCAAGTCGACATTCAACAGTCTTCGTACATATTTACGATAGTATATCTAGCTAAACCTCTCTTTTGGGAAAATGATAGCGTTTTGGGTCGAGAATTACCTAGGAAGATTACTAAAGGCACACTATTGGTATAGTCAACTTTTGACGTGTCCCTTATCCTGACGGATTCACCTAAAGCTGACCCTTAATCCGCTTTCGCACGGGCCCTTCTTCAACATAGTGCTGAAGCGTTGTAAGGGCTTTTAAAAGAAACGTACTGTTAGCCGTTTGCTACATTCCAGCGCCTGATTAACACGCTTTGAAAAAGCGCTCGTACGAGCGTAAGGTTACTGCACTCGTGTAATGATTGCCTATGTAAATATAGCTTCATCGGATAGTAGTGTCTAGAAATAGTCCACCAATAAAGCCATCGATTTCTCTTCCATCATCGTGAAATACATATAATGTAAGTTGAACCGACAGAGTTTAGTCATTTTACAACATTGACCCTATCCTTAATGACATGACATACTCGCAGCTCACGGAAGACGCTGTCCTTTCCACTCGAGTCTGATCCACTGCGCTCTTATTCGTCTCGGATTACAAAATCTCGCATAATTTGTCTTAACAGGGAATGCAATTTGTTTAGAATGATGCAACTTGGTACCAGCCTTACGGCACAGTCTCTGTTTTGCTATTATATCATTTGTTTTACCGCTCTTAAATACAGGAATTGTGTTTGGATAGTCAAGTTTTTGAAGGAGTCAGTTAAACCAACTTGATGTAGCAATTTCATAATGGAGATAACATGTTTTGGAAAATAACCCATAGTATGTAGTAATGTTAATATTTTTTCGTGGTGCTTTACAACTGGGCTTATCCTAGTTGTAGTCTCCTTTTCTATGGCTGATATGCTAATTATTTTATTTTTTGTGTCTCCCACTTTGCAAAGGAGGGAAGTGGAATTTTTATTTTTCCTACTCCTCCTGTTTTCTTTCTAATTAAATTTGTTGCGGTGTCCAAGACAATTATAGCGCTTCCCGGGACATTCCAAGGTTCAATCTTTGGTGTCATCTAAGGAGACTATTGTGGATCCTGGCTTACGGGAGTTACAATGGCGGGAATGAGCGGCGGGTTAGTCCCAAAAAAAGTATGTAGTATTTTATATTTACAAAGGCTTGGTTAAGAAGTGTACGACCTCAGAAGTTAATTAATTTTCGTAATAACGAAAAACTATCATGCCTTTTGGGCAAATGATTTCTCAGGCATTTCCTAAAAAACACAAATAAACATGGGTATGTATGTCAACCCAATATCTCGTAGGTGTCTTCGACCTATCCGTTAAGCTATAATGTGATTAAAAACAAGTCAATCAACAATGTCGCTCTTTAGAATATTACCTATTGAAATATGAAGTAATTGATAACCGCCGAATATTTGTAAGTATAGCGAGCGTATACCTACGCAAATCCCATAAACTTTAATTGTTACATCTGTGCTGTACCAAACGTATCATTAACAATTCGACGTAGCGATGGTATCGAGAGCGCGATCATCGCTCGGCTGCTTTTCGGCGTCCACACGGAATTCCGTCTACTCAGACATTCGGGAAACCGATTAAAATTTTACAAAAAGAGCTTTACGTACAATAATTTAAGGTCAAGAAGGAGCGTGATCTCGACGCAGTGGATAAAAATTATTTATTTGCGTGGGGCGCGGCAATTAGGGGGGCGGGGCGCGTCTGCGCGCACGACCTCTCGACCCTCGGCCTGCGCCCGCGCCGCCCGCCCGTGGACACTCGTCCTGTCACGTTGACGGCTCAGCGAAAGAATTTTGAAATTGCATTCGCTCCGCAACACGATCTCACCTACATTCATATAGGTAGATAAGTAACAGACGTATTACTTTTCTTCACGAATTTCCGTTTAAGCTAAAATTGCTCGCTTGCGTGCAATACCGTATATTGTGAGCCTATTATTTTTTGGGGGGAGTTACGGGAAAATAATGAGTAAGTATTACAAAGTATTTATCATGAATATTGTACGAACAGTCGACTCAATTTATTTATATCCTTTGACATTTTTAAATTTAATACGCACATGATCACGCCAGATCCCTGGCGGGGTAGGCAGAGAGTACAGAGTTCCAACAGGTTCTTTCCTTACAAACCTCTCCGGCTTCCTCCACTCTCATCCTTATCCTTACTAATATTATAAACGCGAAAGTAACTTTGTCTGTCTGTCGCGCTTTCACGTCAAAACTTCTGAACCGATTTAAATCAAATTTGGTACACAGATAGTCTAGAGCCTGAGAAAGGACATAGGCTACTTTTTAATGCGAAAAAAGGGTTGTATCGAGTTGAAAGCCCCCCTTTGGAAAGTTCTATGGAAGATTCGTCATTTTTAGAGCTAGTAGCTTAAAACTTATTTTTTAGGCTGTTGATTCCATATAAATAAATATGACATTCAAACTTTGTAAAAGTTTTACCCTCAAGGATGTGAAATAACAATAGGAAATAGGGGATGAAAGTTTGTATGGAAATATGTAAGGTTTATGTGAATGTTTTATAAGTTTGCGACAAGAGACAAAATATGAGAGCTATTCTGATGTAACATTTACGGTGTCATTACAAATAGTAAAACTGAAGTTAATGCGAGTAAGAAACTTGCCAAGCACCGCGCCGTACGCGCGGGGTGGGGGGGGGGGGGGGAGTGCGGCGTGGTACGGCGCAGTGTAGATGGGGAAATATGCCTAAGTGTGCTACACTGCAAATAGCTCATTAAAGTATTTAAACGTATGTGTCTTATTTGTAAAATAATTAGCCTAAATAATTAAAAATGCTACCCAAAGACACTATTCCACGCGGACGAAGTCGGCGCGGGCACAGCTAGTTAGTATATACTAACTAGCTGTGCCCGCGCCGACTATAAATCCAATAAATATTACCAAATTGTCAAACCTGTAAGTGAAACTGTTTATGTTCACATTAGGTGTGTAAAAATGTGTTCTGTAACTACATGGTCGACATGCTTCATATATTCATAGCGCACAGAACTCATGGTCGATATTATTATTACATTCATAAAAGTAGATGCAATTACCGATACGGCGTCGTATCGATCGACGCACGCGAACGCATGCTCTCACCGCGGCCGGCGGAGATGCGCAAGAACAAGCCCCGACGAAATGTAGGCGGTTCGCGGGTAGAAATTAACCCCACTCTAGTATCTGATACCGCGGTCGGCTGAAGTCGAAAGCGTTATAACCAGGGTTTTAATAAATAATAGCTTAAAAAAACAAAAGAAATAAAGAAAAGATTATGAAATTATTTTAAGATAGTTGCAAGGGTGCTTTTTTAAACATGTTCATATTTCATATACGTAAACAGAAATTCGTAGCATTATGAAAAAATCAAAATACTTCTTATCCGAAGATAATTAAGTAGATAACCGTCGTACACGCGCTTAAAATTGAGCAGTGGGTTATGATCCATAAGCATAGGTGCTTTCGGGATAGGTCCCGTAATTGCAATTTATTATAAAAACCTGTATAGGAAATTGTGTGCATGATTTTAAATCCCTTTGGCCTAAAAATATGGACTGTAAATTATAGACGGACATTGAAGTAACTATTGTCTTTTTAAATTAGTCACGTCAAAATAAAGCCATCGATATGACACGTCCTATTTTTTAACAATTTTTCACTGTTGCGAAGATATGCACTTTTACCTATCAGGCGACACAGTAACCACATAACTCTACGTCCTAAGGTCCTTTTGTTGGGTTTTATGAGACCGACGTGAACTAGCCATGAAGTAGATTAATTTACGCGCCACACGTAGGGCACGCAGTTACCTACCAGCTTATTATGCGCAACATTAATGAACACTATGCGCGGACATGATTCGCGGCGTTTCTTTGGATCCTTGCTACTTATTGTTATCAATCATTTTTTTTGTTTTTGGCATCACGTCGACGCGTGTTTTGCCAATGTCGAGTATTACGAATATTCATTTCTTAATTAATTCAACTCCCCAATGAACTTGATGACAAAGATGATTATAAAATTGATGAAGTACCCCACCCTGGATAGTAAAATGACGGATACTTTACATACCGTTTTGAGGGAAATCGAAAAGGCACGTTTTATCACTTTGTTACAATTACCTTCACTCATGCACATATAGGAATACATAATGGTTAATATTTCACCAACATTACACATTATAATCCGAACTAACACAAGATTTGGAAAATAAAACAAATTGACGACATCACTCTTCGATTTCCCGCCAAAAAACCGCACGCAATCTTTTACTTAACTTGGAAATATTTTTGTCGAGTAAAATCGTGGTGACGATATCTGGGGGAGACCTTTGTCGTGCAGTGGACTTCTTTCGGGTGATTATGATGATGATAAGTAAAATGCATTTTATTTACTTATTTCAATTTGCCTCACTGCCTCTTTGGTCTACTGTCGCACGCTACAACTGGAAAACATGATATCTTGGGTGCAAATTCTAGGTCTGACGAAATGTAATTGAGATTTTCTATCCAGTGATCCTATGGTGTCCTACCGTTGCCATTAAGTATGTATCTAATTAATGGCAATTAGCTCGCTCTCAAGGCTCAAAGGCAAACCTTTAGCTAGATGGAGCGACGTCATTATGAAGGCGCCCGGTAAATTGTGGAATGGACTAGCACAGGACCTGTACGAATGGCGTGACAGAGAGGCCTACCCTCAACAGTGGGAAAATATAAGCAAATTGATAATGATCTAATATCGTCGACGGTATGTGGGTGTATATAGTTTGCCTCTGCCCCCCGCTTGGGGAATAGGGGCGTGACGGTGGAAGGTAAATAAACGAGAAAATAACGACGGCTTGGTCTAGTTGTCAAAGCGAAGGCTGCTCCACTCACTGAATCCACAACACACACTCCACAAACTGAAAAATTGAGTAGTCGGTGTTTGTGTTTGTATATTTATCATTCGTAAACGTACCCAAGCCACAGGAACTCCTAGTGATAGGGGCATAAAGAAAGGTGCATCGCTCGCTGTTTAGCTTAATGAGGTTAAAGGCGATGAAGACAGTTTGAGGCCGACGGAAACAAGGATTTCTGGTATTACTCTACTAAAAGAAGTAGTTCCTTGTGCAATTAGTTACTTAAATAGTCATTCTTACGTCGTTTATTAGTTATGTTACATTTCCTACCAATATTGCAACCGATATTTTTGAATCAATCCCTTATCTTAAGAAAGATGCAGTATGTAGGTAGTAAGGTAAATAAATGAATATATTAAGGGCCTACCGTGAAAAAAACGTGTTTTGTACTCCATGGACTTAAAGAAGTATATGGATTAGAGACTTAATATTTCTGAATATGATACTTGACTGTATATTTTAAAATCTGGTAAAGTGAAAACGCAATTGAACGAAATGTTCGCGATAGAAAAAAAAAATTAAGTCCTTTACATTTTCTTCAATTCTACATTTTCTGATTCCAACGCGAAATGCTTAAGAACTCATTAATAGATTTTAATTAAAAACATACCAAATCATTGTTACAAAGTTCTGTAAAGCAGTATTTTATTTCAGTGTAGTTTTTTTAGAAAATGATAATTTTTTTTTGCACATATGTTGTTTATTTTTGAGCCCGCGCTCAATATATCCGTTCCTAATTATTCATTTGTCAAGTAATTGCGTCACTCTTCCGATCGATAAATCGTCTTTCGCGGTAGGCCCTTAAGAGAGAGTAAATTAATGAAGTTAATTGATTAACCTTTTAGTACATTCGCAACCAAAGCATCGCAATATTTTTATATACTTCAATACAACAAAGTCATTGACACACATACGAAGCCCAAAACAAAAAACCTAATTTCACCGCACCTGCGCTCAAAAAATAACCCTTCTTAATGTAGACAAATTACGAAAATAATTGACCACTCACTTTCTCTGAATCTGCTGAATATCCTCTTCATCGTAGGAATCCCGTGATCAGGCCAGGTGTTCCCCGGCACGCGACCGCACCGCTAATGCTGGCCAGCGCAGCTGAACGTCACGGCTGGCTGCGCCGGCGCCGGTACAGCGCGGGGTGGATAAACTCCACATCTTAATGTACCCAATGCCCTGATATGGGTTCGTGTCCTTTGCAAACTTTGATGACTAAGTTACAGATGAGACAATGCCTTTGTTTTAATATTAGAAGGTTTTTTGGACAGGGTGATGGCAATGGAGAGCTAAATAAAAAGTTCGTTATGGCACGAGCGTGGGCTGATTGAATATTGATCGCCAGTTATATTTAACCGTTGGCTTTTTAAAATGTTGACCTACTTGTCAAAATAAGTTTGCAATGTTGTGACCAATGGAACATGCTCCTCATCAAAATAGGCGTGTATATCGGACCACTTCCCATATAACTAAGCCACTGAGATGAATAGACATATTTTGTTGTACGCGGGGCGATAATCTAGTCCTCAGTAATAATCACAAACCTACCATCTAACTAGAACTAGGATTTTTGGACGTCATCTATCTGTCCATCATTATCCGAAAATTATCCATTGTAAGACAATGGCCTTCTTCAACGATTGCCTCGACCCACTTTTTGATGTAGGCATCTATCTATGCATATCACCACGCCAGATCCCTTGCGAGGTAGGCAGAGAGTACAGAGTGCCAAAAGGTTCTTTACTAACATACCTCTCTGGCTTCCTTTGCTCTCATAGTTCGTCTAGCCATTTCTCATGTAGGCTTTCTAACTAGTAAAAGCCGGAAAAGATTTTAACCGCAACCTGCTCCATCTTTACTAGCAACAAATTACGTAAGAGATACTAACGCTTAGGAATATTTAATTAATCTGCTATAGAGTTAAAAAATATCCTTCCGAGTACTACGACACTTAGGAGCCAACTATGTAATGAACAACCGTGAAATATTGGCAACCACGCACTAGGAGCAAAGATTTTCCTTTCTTTCCAATTAACGTCCGGCCATAAATATAACAGTTCCTCCAATTAAAGTAATGCTACATAATAACAAAACGTAGGGCGATGGCAAGGTCCCGACAAAGTATGGAGCCATTAGCGGGGTTATTGGGTATTTCTGAGTGAAGATCATTTATGTCTATGTTTTTTCGAACATCTTACGCGCTATCTCTCTGTAATGTCTTCTAATGTCCTACCTAAATAATTATATGCTTTCATGATTCAAATCCTTGAAAAGTCTATTATAGTTTATTGGCGTTTTTAAGATTTATGCGAATATTGCATTATGAAATAAAACACTTTTATTTTATTTTAAGTTTTCGACGTTTCGAGTGCCGGGCAATAAGATTATCACTTCGGAAAAATACATAGGTATACCTACAGATGCATGAATATGAATGACAAGCGGATTACCAATGAGCTCCATCCAATTGACGATTTAGCGCAGTGGTTAAGATATTAAGCCGCTCTGCCCACTGCGTCTAATAGTCGCGGGTTCGAGTCCCGCACGGGACAAATCTTTGTGTGATCCACAATTATTTGTTCTGGTCTGGGTATTTGTGTATGTGAATTTTCATGTTTGTAAACGCACCCACGACACAGGAATAAATCCTAGTGTGGGGCTACGTTTTACAAAAAAAAAAAAAAAAAGGAAAGGGTATCTACTCACCGGTAGAATTTCCGCGTTACGCGAACTCGAAATTGAACGACAAAATTTAATGGTACGCAAATATTTTCCTGGTTATATCCTTGCTTAGACACAAAGGTGTATAAAACCTGGTCTCCGAAAGTTCACTATCACCGAGTACATAATGCACCCGCTTGAGCGGATTCACGCTTCGCAAAGCGCAACGAGCCACGAGCCGGTGTGATATGCTCCACGGAACCCGACCCGTGCCTTACACGTGTACATAGTTCCTATTTACAAATGTATTTATTAGTATAAGGATCATTTAACTCTGCGGATGATTATGTAAATAAAGCAACGATTCATTTTCACACTGCTGGAACGTTCAAGCCGCCTATAAGGATTCTTTGACTTAACGACTACCACATTTTGTGGTGATCAGCGACTACTTACTAACTTTGGTGATCGTTAATCACAAGTAAATCACTATAATAGGATACATTATTTAGATCGTTTAAGTGTACTGGTAAGATATTCCTATTTGTCCAAGGTCATAAAAGTAGGTCAATGTAGGACTGTATAGGTACGTTGATAAAATTAATGATATATTTCAAATTTACTTTCTAAGGGTTAACAAATGAAGAATGGAAGAGATTCCGATTTTATCATCCCGAATGATAACTTTACATAGGATCCTAACCTCTTCGGTCTGCTCGTTAGACAGCCATAATAGAACTTTTTACTTTTGTAATTTTCGCTTGACATCAAACATCAATGTCAGATATTTCTCCTTGTATCTATGGAAATATATTTTTTGAAACGATATTGATCAAGGAAATAATACAGTTCTATCTACAGCCAGTAAAACATAAGATAGTGTAATCTAAGCAATGACGGAAGATGATATACAAAAACCTGAACCATCGCGCAGCGTTCGTCATGCTCAATCATCGATTGACGCCTCTACAATTACCCTCGCGGAAGAGGTTTCTCGTAGAATCAGCAAAAATACTACTGTTATGGCAAACAGAAAACTATTTTCGGTCATGGTAGATGACGTCAATGTTACTCCGGAAGACATCATCGACCCAAATTTCGTCACCATGGATGAGTATTTCACACACGCAGCTTTCGAGACGAGACAACGTTTCAAAAGTGAAGCCGCTTTGAAATTCTCGAAATCGAACGCTGATGCGGGTATGAGGGTGTACGCTACCACGATCAACCTTGACGACATTCATATCGATCACACACAAAACACCGAGGGAGGATTCGTGCCTAAGGACCTAGTGTTAGATTTGGCTCCTTCAGCTTTTTATTTACCTAAAATGTGGCCTGTGTCCAGTTATCCTCCGGAAATATTTGTTGTTCTTAAAGAAACCGAAACGAACTTCTTGTTCGGGCTACCGAGTATATCGTACGAAAAGGCCACGGCAGAAGGCACTGCGGTTGAAGAAGAAAATGAGTACTATCAATACATTACTGTCGGTAAGGGACGCAATCGGAAGATGATTACCGAAGAAACTCAGACTAAAGAATGTATCAAACAAACTAGGCACACGCTCGCGACTCGGCCACAAAAAAAGAACGCGATAGTGTTCGCATCACTCTGGGATATGTATGACACATATGCACAGCTGGCGCAAATTCAAGCTGAAACAGAGCCAGACGAGATGGTATTATACCAATCTGCCGCACCTACTTTGTTGCGAAAGAAGAAAAAGAAAGCCGGGACAGTATCGAGAAGAGGCAAAACTTTTGAACAAATAGGAACAACGCCGCAATTTCTGGATGCAGTTCTGCTGACGGAACGAGTCCTCGCTTCACTAGAATACTCTGATGCCCAGAAAAAGTTTCGTGGGCTCATACGTATCGACCCACTCTCGCTGGACCTAATTTACGTATACACAATGAAGCCTTTGTGGTCTCTGGAATGTGAAGAAACAGCAGGCCGACCGATTTTAAGTATATCTTTTAACACAAAAAATCCAAACATACTTGCAGTGGGACACGGTAAGTTTAGTTACGCCGAAAGCTATAATGGTGTCGTTAGTGTATGGTGCACCAAAAATCCATGTAAACCCGAAAGAATATATACATTCGATTATCCCGTAACATCTGTGGCGTTCTCTAGAAAAAATTCCAACTGGTTGGCGTGCGGCTTTGATAACGGAGATTTGCTAATATTAGATATAACATCTTATCAGATTAAAATTGTAGCGAATAGTACGCGCGCAACGAACCCTTGCTTTGAACCGATGTGGGTCTGTTACTGGAGGGTCGTTGACAGAGGGATGGAATACGTAATGACAGCTTGCCAGGACGGCAGGATCAATAGGTTTGTCAGCACGAAATCACACGAATTTCTATGCACTCCAATGATGCGTCTCTCCACAGTAGAAGGGAAACTAAAAGGTATAGAGACCGCAAAGCCCTGCCTGAAAGTTGACGTCCCTATCACAAGATACCCGGCTGCTTTGTGCATGAAGTGGCATGCTAGTATCGACCACATATACATGGTAGGTACCGACGAGGGTTGCATTCATAAATGTTCGACGCACTACTTGAATCAACATATAGATGTTTTCCGAGCTCACGCGGGTCCCGTTTACGGCATAGAGCTCTCTCCGTTCATGAACACTCTGCTCGTGTCGTGCGGGGCCGACAGCGCCATCAGATTGTGGATAGATGGGATGGACGACGTTATAATGACATTGATGTGTCCGTCTGCGGTGTACGGAATAGCGTTTTGTCCGATAAATTCGACAATTCTAATTTCTGTGAGTGGCAACGTGCTGTCGATTTGGGATCTGCGTCGAAAAACTCACATACCGTGCGCAGAGTACACTTTCCCGGGCCACGTGGTACTTACCTATGTAAAGTTCTCAGATTCGGGCGACAATGTGTTTGTTGGAGACACGATGGGACGTATCCATACGTTCCACCTGGAGGACACGCCTATACCTCCCTATTATCAGCGGAAAATGCTCGATGAGACGATAAAGAAAGCTCTCTGTACTCGACCGCATATGTTAAAACAGTTGGAAAAAATAGAGAAGTTTCGAAAAAAATAAGTACGTAGACAAACATTTTGACTATATTTTCGGTTTCTTTTTGCATTTAATCATGTTTTAATTAATAGTATAAATACACTGATAGATTAATATAATTCCTATTAAAAATGTGGAAATGATTTTTTGATTTGATTTTTCTCACCGTTATAAAGTTATAAAACTTGAACATGAATATTGCATCTCTAAGATCGATAAGTAACCAAATCTCAAGAGCCGGTCTTAGCACGATAACTGACCGTGACGCTAGCAAGTTGATATTTTATCCTTGTCCTTGCCACACTACAAATTAACGTGCATGGATATATTACCCTAAATGGATTGAGGACTCTGCGGAAAAACGTGATTTATTTATTTATTTACATACGCACGTATATATATATATATATATATACTATTTTTATATTAAAATATAATTAATAGTATAAAATATAATTAATAGAATAATTAAAAGTATGGAAGTGCAAGATACAAGCTCACAAGGACAAGACAAGTGCAAGATGACAAGGGTACTCACTTAAACCCCTACGTCTCTTTCTAAGTAGGGTAACCAAACATTGGTACGATTATGGACTTAGTGACATATAACTAAGGTATAATCTCGGACACAGTTTATTGCCGTAATTTTTGCTTTCTACGCATATGCCACGTCTTAAATGAGTAGTAGTCAAAGTTTTTTATTAAATTGCCCATTCCCTTACTGACTGTATTAAGATTTAATTAAGAAGTTTGAGGGTACCCCGGAACAACTATGCCTTTTGGACGTCTAATACCTCAGTCCCTCCCGTGACCAGAGGTGCTGCAAAGCACTCGAAACGTCGGGAACTAAAAATCAAAAATAAACCGCGATAAAATCCGTAAAATAGTTTTATTTCATTTCCAAGGAATGTCAACAGATGGATCCGCACGGTTACTAGGTATTGAAAATAGAATTTGGGTGTATATTAAACGGCTACTCTGCGACTGTCATCTATCTATATTATCACGCCAGATCCATTGCGGGGTAAGCAGAGAGTACACGGTTCCAACAGGTTCTTTCCTTACATACCTCTCTGGCTTCCTCCACTCTCATAGTTCTTAGACTTGTCCTTCAGATGACTCGGTCTATTTGGTCATGGTAAGATAGTCTAGGTCTTCCCCGGTACCTACATCCTTCCACTTTCGAATTGTATATCTGTTTTGTCATTCTTTCTTCTGTCATAAAGTGACAATTCACTTGATCTGTGTTAGTTCCAATTTTGGACGCGGGACAAAAGATCCTTGTGGGACTGTACACAAAAAAACAATACATAAGACTACCAGCAGCCTACGCCGACTAACAATACAAAATACTAGAGTATTTTATATGATTGAAATAATAAAGATCAAAATAAGTGGTTTGTGTTTAATTTTATTTGTGTCATAAGGTACAAAATATAATTAACAATTATCTTCATGAGATAAATAATTTATACTTAATAAAAAAAACAGGTGCTATACACATAGATACTCTGATTATTAACTACACATTTGGAATGACTAGGACTTCGAGAGTTTTTGGAATTGATATTCCTTTTTTAGCTCTTTCAAATTCGCCTCCAGTATTGCTACCTGTGAAAATAAATATTCTTTTAGTAAAAATATTTTCCAAGAGCTTCTATAACCGCCAAGCGTGTATGAGACGAACTATAAGAGTGGAGGAAGTCAGATAGGTTTTTTAAAAAAAACGTAGTCCCACTCTAGGATTTATCCCTGTGCTGTGGGTGCGTTTCCAAACATGAAAATTCACATACACAAATTCCCAGACCAAAACAAATAATTGTGGATCACACAAAGGTTTGTTCCGTGCGGGAATCGAACCTGCGACTATCAGACACAGTGGGTGTAGCGGCTTAAGCTCTTTGTTAGGAAAGAATCTGTTAAAGGACATTGTTCTGCGCCCATACATGATTTGCCCCAGAACCAACAGCAATGAAAAAATAAAACGGATAAGCGGGGGAATCGCAATATTGCACAAAAGTATTACATTTTGAGGTTATAATTCAGTAGCCATTAATACATATGATGTTATATTGTGTGTTGACATGCAGTAAAGATGTCGGCTACTTCGATATAAGTAGTTACAATACTTAGAAATATTCGTTTTAGATTGGAAATTGTCCGTTAGATACGGATATTTGTAATTATTTTAATAAAATAGATAAATAATGATGACATGGGTCACATTTTTGTTGGTTCTGGGGCTATTTTCGACAATGTCCTTCCTGTATTTTCCGCCTATCCCGTAAGGGATCTGCCGTGATGATGTAGATAGAGCTATTTCCCTAAACATATGTTGTGCCTGAATAAGGAATAGTGTGATAAGAAACCGGCGTAAGTTGAAGGATCATGTGGTGACTTGGATTCAAAAAGAAATGTTAAATTGACACGGGAGGAGAGGATGAGTGTCAGCCAACTAAGGAAAGGAATACATCGAACAAAAAATGAGATAAAGCGCCGGAAAATGTCGCCTAAGAAGAACCTGGGTTACTACAACCTCTCTAGCAAAATTATTTTAAATTTTTCTAAATTGCCTATATTCACATCTCTTTCTTACAACAAAGTAAGATTATAATAGCTTTGTTAAAGATATTGTGGTACACGCCTCTATCACGACCAAATTAATGGTCTATTTGAAAAGGGTCAAATGCGTAGCAATCTTAATCTAAGAAATGCATGAGGAGGTGTATGAAAGTAGATGACACGCAATATGTATGTCCAAATCGTAGCATGAAGGCGAACTGTAGTCTCAGCTTATCCCAGTGAGACATAAGCGTGAGTGTACATACATATCAGTTTAGAGAACTTTATTACTCCAAAGAAACCTTACAGTTCACTTAGACATGAGCAATGAACATTACAATAAAAATAAGAAAAAGGTAGTTAATCTTACAATTAAAAAATAATCAATAACGATCAAATCAATAACAAAGAAGAAACTGAGTTCTTAGATTAACGCGAATATTACACATGAAATAAAACTATTTTTCGGATTTTATCGCGGTTTATTTTTGATTTTTAAGTTCCCGACGTTTTCAATAGAGAAGATGGCTGGGTGCTTCCATCGACTTGGGATCCGGTAATTAATATAATCAAATCCAAATCCAAGCATAACACTGCAAGACCTCAAGACACCGTGAGCTCATTCTGCGTAGATCGGACCAACAAAAATAATTAAGAAGTTTGAGGGTACCCCGGAACAACTATGCCTTCTGGACGTCTAACACCTCAGTCTCTCCCGTGACCATGGGCACTGCAAAGCACTCGAAACGTCGGGAACATAAAAATCGACGATTTAGCGCAGTGGTTAAGGGCTTAGCCCGCCCCGCCCATTGTGTCTTATAGTCGCGGGTTCGATTCCCGCACGGGACAAATCTTTGTGTGATCCACAATTATTTGTTCTGGTCTGGGTATTTGTGTATGTGAATTTTCATGTTTGTAAACGCACCCACGACACAGGAATTAATCCTAGTGTGGGGCAACGTTTTGTTAAAAAAAAAAAAAAAAAAAAAAAAAAAAACCGCGATAAAATCCGAATAATAGTTTTAGTTCATGAACAAAGAAGAAATGTATAAATGTTGCATGATTATTGTGGATGGCAGCTACTTTATCGTTCTATAATGTATGTATGTTGTATATACTTATTTGTATGATTTGGGTGTATTGTAACGCGATACAAAGTCAGCATTAAAATAGTCAGTTCCGTAAGTTGAGCCTCGGACTGCTAATTTTACTATCCGCACCTCGGACGATAAACAGGGAACTCTATAGAGTCACTTTATTGTCCGCTCGTTGGACTGTTAAGAGCCTTTTTGTCAGAAACGGGTAGAGGTATGACATTGGACGAAGCTAGAGAGGTCTGCAAATAACCTGCTAAAATGTGTACTCTCTGCGTACCCCTTTCCTTAAGAGATCTGGAGTAATGATATAAATAGGTTAGAGGTATCAAGTTAAAATTAATGTTTGACGGACAATTTGGTGTAGTGGTTAAGAGCTTCAGCCGCTCCGCCCACTGGGTCGAATAGTCGCGGGTTCGATTCTAGAGCAAATCTCTGTGTGACCCACAATTATTTGTTTCGGTGATACGTAATGTAAAATGAAATGACTGAAAACGTAATTTAATTGCGAGGATATAAATCACATTTGAAATGGTACGATATCGACATATAGTTAAGCGTAACGCAACAAACGCTACTAACCTCTTCAAATCGTAACTCCTGCCTGGCTTCCTTGATATACCCCCTAATAATATTCATCTGCTCCAACAGTGGGTTGTCGTCGTCGTCTTTGGCCGCGCTGTTGACTCTGCCTGCGCTGGGCCCGGCGAGCTCGTCCAGTCTGTCTCTTTCCCTCTCCATGCGTTCCCGTTCCATCTGTATCTGCCGTTCCGCTCGCTCATATCGCTGTCTGCGGACTTCCTCGATCTGAGCCTCCGTTGGTAACTTTCGTAGAGATAATAGGTCCTCCTGAAATAATTTGGATGGTAACTACATACGCTTTAGTAATACAGACGATGAGGAGTGATTTGAATGAGACAAAATAAATCCACCTAAGGCATTTAACTGGGTTCCTGCTAATTTTAAAAGACATCGCGGCAGGCCCAGGAAGATATGGCGGGCCGAACTGGACGTCTTTATGAGTTGCCCTTGATGGCTTTAAACAGAGTGGAGTGGAAAGTGTGGAGGGAGGCCTTTGTCCAGCAGTGGGACACCAACGACTAGATAATATTAAGTACGTCAGTAACTACAATGCGAAAGTGGAAGGATGTAGGTACCGGTGAAGACCTAGATTATCTTACCATGACCAAATAGACCGGGTCTTATCTGAAGGACAAGTCAGGAGTCTCCGTAACCGGCGAGCGGGTATGAGACGAACTATGAGAGTAGAGGAAGCCAGAGAGGTATGTAAGGAAAGAGCCTGTTGGAACTCTGTACTCTCTGCCTACCCCGTAAGGGATCTGGCGTGATGATATAGATATATAGATAGACGTCAGTAACTACGATCGTAGTCAGAAATCTAGACAGAACATTTTTTGGCCGACAAAGTAATAAAAGCGAAAGGAGGGGGGAGACCTTTGCCCTGCAGTGGGACACATTAGATTAATAAAAAAAACACCTTCAGGGTTATATTCACCATGGCCGGGTTGCAGTGGTGCAGTGTGTACGCCCACGTTTCGCCGCTGTTGTCATACCGCCATTTCAAATACCGGACAGCTACTTCGAAATTTTGTGGCTAAATACTGTTGGAACTCGCCGCCTCTAAGGCTTCCAACTTGGCTTAATAATTACCACATTAAGTGGCAACCGGGACCAACGGTTTAACGTGCTTTTCGAATGTACGGGACGAACATGAAAATGCCACAAACGGTCAGCCGTTTTAGGCCGACCTAGCAAAAGGCTGCTTAACTTTGGTAATCGCTAAGAATATCGGGGTCCTACATCACTATGAGCATCATTTTCTCTGTTTTCTTCTCTTTTTTTAGGAAAACGTAGACCTCACACTAGAAATTGCTTCTGTATCGTGGGTGAGTTTACAAATATGTAATTCACACAAACACCCACACAAAGATTAGTTCCGTGCGGGAAACGAACCCGTGACGTCTCGATCCAGTGGGCGGAGTTGCCTAAGCTTTTAACCACTGAACCAAGCCGTCCCCCGACCCTCTTGAAATTTACCTTAATATAATTAGCAGCTGCTAGTCTAATGGAGTTTTGAAGCCGCGCCTGTCTCGTGCCGGGCTCGACAGGGAAGCTGGCGATCTGCTTGCTCAGGAGGTCAATGCCTTCCGCCAACTTGCCAATGCGCCCGCGCATCGCGTTCACATCCGACAGGTTGTAGGTAGTTTCTCCGTCGAATAGGCTTTGACACATCTGTGGATAAATATACAATTTCAAATAAAAAACAAAATCTTGGATTGCTTCTTACGACAATATCAAGTCAGTCAACAGTTTCGTTTTAATTTAAAAAGCGATAATTCAAAAGCAAAGCAATGATATCCTAGTGGTTAGACCGATGGACTGCAAAGTCAGAGGTCTCGGGTTCAAACCCAGGCACGCACCTGTGTCTCTTTAAAAGCATGTGCGTATTAAAAATTAACTATCACTTGCTTTAACGGTGAAGGAAAACATCGTGAGGAAACCTGCATACCTAAGACTTTCTCGAAGGTTTGTGAAGTTCGCCAACCCGCACTGGGCCAGCGTGCTGGACTATGGCCTAAACCCTCCCAATTTGACAGGAGGCCCGTGCCCAACGGTGGGACAGTTTCTTAATAGGGCTAATATTATTTATAATTTTATTTGACTGCCTCGTTGGTCTAGTGGCAAAGCGCATCGCTATGTGATCACGAGGTCCTCGGTTCAAATCCTAGGTCGGATAAATGTATTTTTTCTAACCAAAAATTCCCAGTCCGGAGTCTGGAATTGTGCCCGGTATTTGGCAATAGGCTCGCCCCCTATTACATGGGACCTAACATCATCGGCGAAACGTGGGTGTACTCAGTACACCTCTGCCACCCCCTCTGGGGAATATAGGCGTGAGTGTGTTTTTTTTATTTTATTTAATACAAAAGCATGTCATTTTATGATTGGGACCAAACTCACAATCCCCATAGTACACATAGTACTCGAGCATCGGGTGCGCTCGGAATGTAGTATCGCCTTTTAATATACCCGTCTTAGGTCTCGGTATACAGGCAGCGACCGCTGAACACCAGACGCACCTCTCATTTTTGCTCGTTTTATTTAAACTAAAGATGCACGACTGCAAATAATCCGCCTATTCGAATCATCTTCAACTACTAATTTTCTGATCCAACTTGAACATTAGTAATATACTAATTTTTATATTCGAATGACGACTACTAATTAGTAATTACTAATGGCGATTCGATTAGATATCTGCGACTCTCACCCGATATGAATGAATTATTCGAATGATTCGCCGCTTCTCGGGCCATTTCCGCGCAAAAACCAAGTGTGCGAGGGAGCAGTAACAACTAAACTAAATAATAACGCTCCTGAGCCCTTATTCGCTATGACAATTTAAACACGAAACAAGACGTGTTATCAAACATACGTGTTATTGGCGTGGAATGGAATTCTGTATGCCACTGTCAGGACCTTTATTCGCTATGCCACATGAGATTCCCCGCAAGTAACGTGTGACGTCATAACAAGCAGTAAACATAAACACGCTTCCTTAACGAGCCTTCGCGTGGAATTACAAAATGGTATTCGGTATGCCGTAAGGAATGTTGTCTACGGCAATTTTATTTTTAATTTGAGATTTCGCTGGATTCGTTCATAATCTTACATCTGTTAATTCCGGTAAAGTATCGGTTTTTCGAATATTCGTTTCAACTTATTCAATTTCGGTAAAAATATATTTATATGTGCTGATAACATGGTTTTAAGTATGTGTCTATTGAAAACTAAGTAAATAAGTAGGGCCAGATATAAAAAAGGCAACTTTAATTTACATTAAACAAAGATCCAAGTTTTAGAACGTACGAATGTCAAATACAATAACCTATACCCACACCTAAACAAACAAAGACTTGTCCCACACATATATATAGTCTGTTTTTTTTAAGTGGTCAATTTTACATAAAAATATTGTGTGATAACTTAAGGCAATACAATTGGTTCAAAATTAGTTTATTTTATTCATTCATTAATTCCCTAATCCTTGATCTTCGTCCGAACCGACCACTTTAGTGTCTTTAGTTGTCACACCATGTTTTTTTATAAAATTGGCCACTTAAGAAAAACCAGACTAAACCTAGCACCATTCCGATCTCAGCCTTGAACCTATTCGCACCAATATTAAAGCCCTTTTTAGCTGCTGCCGCCTACGCACTTGACTCGCCTCCTATCAGCCGTTATTGCTGCCTGCGCCATATTTTCAGCAACCCTTACAATGCCCTTACTTCCCTCCTATCAGATACCGATATCTCACAAAGGATTAGACACCGACCTCGCCGACGACGTGGAAGAATCCCTTGTCCGCTGGCCAGTGCATCTCTGCACTGGCCAGCGGACAAGTTTCTTTCATGTTCACCACGGCGAGACACCTAATGTATGCCTTCCCCCATAGCAACAACCCAAGTCGAGGCCGGTCTTCCCTGAACCTAGTTGCCCCTATTCCCTTCTGCCCCCCACTCCGGGAATACCGGCGTGACGGTGTTTATTTTTTATTTTAAAGTTTGTTTTGCAAATATACATACAGTGAATTAAAAGGTATACTTTTTTATTTAGTTTATTTACTATGTATCTTTACTAGCTATCTATCTACACAGATACATAGATAGATACATAATCTATGTATCTATCTAAATTAAAGAATTAATAAAGAAAATAAAAAATAAAATAATAAAAACATCATCAAGCCAGATCCCCTGCGGGGCAGGTATGTATATAAATGAAACAAAAGTAATTGGTAAATCAATAAGTTTTATTTATGAATAACAAATCAATAATCACATGCAAGTCATTTGGTATTGTTAAATGGAAACTTGTAAGTCCTCATCAGAACAACAACACATACCATCTTTGTAACCTATGACTACAATAAATGCTATTTTATTTGATTTGAACAACAAACATTCAAAATTATACAGTTTGGTATACCACACAGTAATGGTTCCACTTTGCTACCAAGGTTACCACACCATAATTATGCAGCTATAATTGAAAAACAAATTGAAATAAAAACATTTTTCTTTCATTCATTAGTATAAAAATTCCCATCACACATGACATCACCGCACATCTTCCTCTACAAGAATGGGTCAACTTGGGTGTTCTAATTTTCTCAACCATCAGCAATTCTGTAAAAGTAGTATCATATGAAAGATATGATTTTAGATGCAAAATTAGTGCTTCATAATATATGCAACACATTATTTGATGAACAATTAAGACTCACTAATAGAAAATGCATTATAATAACCCTACATTCTACTTGTAATGAAAATTGATAATGAAAAATAGCCTATTATGTTATTTTAGGTCAACATCATCCACCTATGCCCTATAATTAAATCAATGATACAAATATTTAATTCACCACAAAATCAATAATGTAGCACACCACAAATTATTTGTCTTTATAAAATAACAAAAGTCACATTTATTTTAGTAGATACGTACCTGTTTTTTATGATCACAGTTTTAAATGGGCCTCCTAACGCATTTAATTGGTAGGTTAGGTCTTTCCACATAACTCGATGACCTTCCTTGAGGAGAACAATTGATGTACCCAGATTCCACCTGTGGGTGGGTAAATATGCTAATTGGGCTGTAGAAGCTTTCGTCCGGTACATTGTGACTACAAACTAAAACAAAACACCATATTTTTAAGATAAATGTGTACACTATTGTTGAAATTGAGAAGTTCACTTTAATAGATGAGCCACCACAATTTTCCAATGTCACTGGTTATGAGTAATAATTTATTACTACGACGACGACGCGATGATCATAATATATCATTTAAATTGCAATAAAACTATTTAAAAATGTTTGTTTACATTGAATTACCTTAGCAAGTTTTTAACATGTTTTCAATAACACGCAAGCGCGGAGCGTGTTATTTTGACAGTTCGAAACATGGCGTGTGACGAGCCTTGACATGTTTTCAAATCTGACAGTGGCATACAGAATTCCATTCCACGCCAATAACACGTATGTTTGATAACACGTCTTGTTTCGTGTTTAAATTGTCATAGCGAATAAGGGCCCAGATTTGAAAACATGACAAGGCTCGTCACACGCCATGTTTCGAACTGTCAAAATAACACGCTCCGCGCTTGCGTGTTATTGAAAACATGTTAAAAACTTGCTAAGGTAATTCAGCTTTTCATTTTATCCGCTACCTTAAAAATACACAAAAGTTTAAAAAACAGGGATGATTATAACTTAATTATTTCAAGACGAGTATTCAGAATTCCGCTTCCAGGGCCCTTATTCGCTATGACAATTTAAACACGAAACAAGACGTGTTATCAAACATACGTGTTATTGGCGTGGAATGGAATTCTGTATGCCACTGTCAGATTTGAAAACATGACAAGGCTCGTCACACGCCATGTTTCGAACTGTCAAAATAACACGCTCCGCGCTTGCGTGTTATTGAAAACATGTTAAAAACTTGCTAAGGTAATTCAATGTAAACAAACATTTTTAAATAGTTTTATTGCAATTTAAATGATATATTATGATCATCGCGTCGTCGTCGTAGTAATAAATTATTACTCATAACCAGTGACATTGGAAAATTGTGGTGGCTCATCTATTAAAGTGAACTTCTCAATTTCAACAATAGTGTACACATTTATCTTAAAAATATGGTGTTTTGTTTTAGTTTGTAGTCACAATGAACCAGACGAAAGCTTCTACAGCCCAATTAGCATATTTACCCACCCACAGGTGGAATCTGTGTACATCAATTGTTCTCCTCAAGGAAGGTCATCGAGAAATGTGGAAAGACCTAACCTACCAATTAAATGCGTTAGGAGGCCCATTTAAAACTGTGATCATAAAAAACAGGTACGTATCTACTAAAACAAATGTGACTTTTGTTATTTTATAAAGACAAATAATTTGTGGTGTGCTACATTATTGATTTTGTGGTAATTTAAATATTTGTATCATTGATTTAATTATAGGGCATAGGTGGATGATGTTGACCTAAAATAACATAATAGGCTATTTTTCATTATCAATTTTCATTACAAGTAGAATGTAGGGTTATTATAATGCATTTTCTATTAGTGAGTCTTAATTGTTCATCAAATAATGTGTTGCATATATTATGAAGCACTAATTTTGCATCTAAAATCATATCTTTCATATGAAACTTCTTTTACAGAATTGCTGATGGTTGAGAAAATTAGAACACCCAAGTTGTGAACACCATTTCTTGTAGAGAAAGATGTGCGGTGATGTCATCTGTGGTGGGAATTTTTATACTAATGAATGAAAGAAAAATGTTTTTATTTCAATTTGTTCAATTATAGCTGCATAATTATGGTGTGGTAACCTTGGTAGCAAAGTGGAACTATTACTGTGTGGTATACCGAACTGTATAATTTTGAATGTTTGTTGTTCAAATCCAAGAAAATAGCATTTATTGTGGTCATAGGTTACAAAGATGGTATGTGTTGTTGTTCTGATGAGGACTTACAAGTTTCCATTTAACAATACCAAATGACTTGCATGTGATTATTGATTTGTTATTCATAAATAAAACTTGTTGATTTACCAATTACTTTTGTTTCATTTATATACATACCTGCCCCGCAGGGGATCTGGCTTGATGATGTTTTTATTATTTTATTTTTTATTTTCTTTATTAATTATTTAATTTAGATAGATACATAGATTATGTATCTATCTATGTATCTGTGTAGATAGATAGCTAGTAAAGATAAAGATACATAGTAAATAAACTAAATAAAAAAGTATACCTTTTAATTCACTGTATGTATATTTGCAAAACAAACTTTAAAATACAAAAAAAAACACCGTCACGCCGGTATTCCCGGAGTGGGGGGCAGAAGGGCATAGGGGCAACTAGGTTCAGGGAGGACCGGCCTCGACTTGGGCTGTTGCTATGGGGGAAGGCATACATTAGGTGTCTCGCCGTGGTGAACATGAAAGAAACTTGTCCACTGGCCAGTGCAGAGATGCACTGGCCAGCGGACAAGGGATTCTTCCACGTCGCCGGCGAGGTCGGTGTCTAATCCTGTGTGTGATATCGGTATCTGATAGGAGGGAAGTAAGGGCATTGTAAGGGTTGCTGAAAATATGGCGCGGGCAGCAATAACGGCTGATAGGAGGCGAGTCAAGTGCGTAGGCGGCAGCAGCTAAAAAGGGCTTTTATATAGTTGCGAATAGGTTCAAGGCTGAGATCGGAATGGTGCTAGGTTTAGTCTGGTTTTCCTCAGTGGCCAATTTTATGAAAAAACATGGTGTGACAACTAAAGACACTAAAGTGGTCGGTTCGGACGAAGAGCAAGGATTGGGGAATTAATGAATGAATAAAATAAACTAATTTTGAACCAATTGTATTGCCTTAAGTTATCACACAATATTTTTATGTAAAATTGACCACTTAAAAAAACAGACTATATGTATGTGTGGGACAAGTCTTTGTTTGTTTAGGTGTGGGTATAGGTTATTGTATTTGACATTTGTACTTTCTAAAACTTGGATCTTTGTTTAATGTTAATTAAAGTTGCCTTTTTTATATCTGGCCCTACTTATTTACTTAGTTTTCAATAGACACATACTTAAAACCATATTATCAGCACATATAAATATATTTTTACCGAAATTGAATAAGTTGAAACGAATGTTCGAAAAACCGATACTTTACCGAAACTAACAGATGTAAGATTATGAACGAATCCAGGGAATCTCAAATTAAAAATAAAATTGCCGTAGACAACATTCCTTACGGCATACCGAATACCATTTTGTAATTCCACGCGAAGGCTCGTTAAGGAAGCGTGTTTATGTTTACTGCTTGTTATGACGTCACACGTTACTTGCGGGGAATCTCATGTGGCATAGCGAATAAAGGCCCTGAGGTCAATTCCCTCATGGCCAGACGTGCTCCAATCTATGCTCTGGTTAACACCTATAATAATATTTACAAGATAATAAACATCACACATTGTTCTTTGTACTCCTGCAAATCTATTGTAAAGAGTATGTTTTTAAATATGGGATACGACGACACTGAGAAACTTATTTGAAAGTTGGGCCACAGTCGTAACAACCACATAGACATGACCATAGACTCCAACTCAGTAGCCGACGTTTAACTGTTCCCTCATACATTTGCTCACGCATATACTCTCATACACTCACTCGTGTACACAAACACTCGTGTACACACACACACGCACACCCACACACGCACACACACACACACACACACACACACACACACACACACACACAAACACAGACACACAGACACACAGACGCACAGACGCACAGGCACACAGACACACACACACACACACAGACACACACACACACAGACACACACAGACACACACACACACACACAGACACACACACACACACACACACACACACACACACACAGAGACACACACACACACACACACACACACTCACACACACACAGACACACCGACACACAGACACACAGACACACACACACACACACAGAGACACACAGAGCCAGGTACGCAAGGCTCACAAGTATTAATTACTACTTTAGTTTTCTGATACTGATATGATACTTTCACAATATTACCATCTGACAAAATTCATGTATTCCTAAATCATCTTAACTCCATTAACCCTAAAATTCAGTTTACAATGGAGTTGGAGGCAAATAATTCCCTAGCTTTCCTAGATGTGTTAGTAATCCGTAACCCCAACAACACCTTAAGCCATACGGTTTATCGTAAAAAGACCCATACTGATAGGTACTTAAACGGTGAATCTCACCACCATCCAACACAGTTAGCTACCGTGGGTAAATCTTTGTTTCAGAGAGCACAAGGGATCTGTGACAAGAAACAGCTGGCTGCCGAGCTTCAACATGTCAAGCAAGTCCTGCACGACAATAAGCTTCGAGTCCCACGCCAACGTCACAGTGACCGAGTGAAACCAGCCACAGTTGAGCGTCTCCCTGCTGTACTACCTTACATGAGAGGAGTCACGGACAAGATTGGCTACATCTTGAAGCGTGCTTCGATTAAAACATTTTTTAAGCCGCCGAAGAAGATCAGTCAATTTTTACCATCTGTCAAGTGTCAGATCCCTCTACAAGATGCAGGAGTTTACAAGCTTGATTGTGAATGTGGTCTCTCTTATATAGGACAAACAAAAAGACCGGTAAAAACTCGGGTTAAAGAACACATAGCTGACCTAAAACACCGTCGCTCAAAGAAGTCAGCAGTCTGTGAACATGTCCTTGACCGCACCCGTCTTAACATCAGATTTGATAGACCACAAATCCTCGTGAAAGAACACCGATTCCTACCAAGGATGGTTCGCGAGGCTATTGATATTAAAAAACATCCTAATTTCAATAGAGAAGATGGCTGGGTGCTTCCATCGTCTTGGGATCCGGTAATTTATATAATCAAATCCAAAACCAAGCATAACACTGCAAGACCTCAAGACACCGTGAGCTCATTCTGCGTAGATCGGACAAACAACAACAAAAATAATTAAGAAGTTTGAGGGTACCCCGGAACAACTATGCCTATTGGACGTCTAACACCTCAGTCCCTCCCGTGACCATGGGTGCTGCAAAGCATTCGAAACGTCGGAAACTAAAATTAAATAAAAAAAAAAAAAAAAAAAAAAAAACGCTATAAAATCCGTAAAATAGTTTTATTTGATGTGTAATATTCGCGTAAATCTAAGAACTCAATACTTTAGTTTTATTTTCTTTTACTATTATAATTTGTCATTATTTTCCAGCTCGCGTTAGTAATTGTAACTATATTAAGTTTACTCATAGTTTAACTCCACGGAGTCCCAAGATACAGACTTTTCGTCTAGTTTGGGGCTCTTAGATAATGTCACTTAGTTGCTAAGTCTTTTCAACAATAAATTATTCTTATTCTTATTCTTAATGTAAACAAACATTTTTAAATAGTTTTATTGCAATTTAAATGATATATTATGATCATCGCGTCGTCGTCGTAGTAATAAATTATTACTCATACCCAGTGAAATTGGAAAATTGTGGTGGCTCATCTATTAAAGTGAACTTCTCAATTTCAACAATAGTGTACACATTTATCTTAAAAATATGGTGTTTTGTTTTAGTTTGTAGTCACAATGAACCGGACGAAAGCTTCTACTGCCCAATTAGCATATTTACCCACCCACAGGTGGAATCTGGGTACATCAATTGTTCTCCTCAAGGAAGGTCATCGAGAAATGTGGAAAGACCTAACCTACCAATTAAATGCGTTAGGAGGCCCATTTAAAACTGTGATCATAAAAAACAGGTACGTATCTACTAAAATAAATGTGACTTTTGTTATTTTATAAAGACAAATAATTTGTGGTGTGCTACATTATTGATTTTGTGGTGAATTAAATATTTGTATCATTGATTTAATTATAGGGCATAGGTGGATGATGTTGACCTAAAATAACATAATAGGCTATTTTTCATTATCAATTTTCATTACAAGTAGAATGTAGGGTTATTATAATGCATTTTCTATTAGTCTTAATTGTTCATCAAATAATGTGTTGCATATATTATGAAGCACTAATTTTGCATCTAAAATCATATCTTTCATATGAAACTTCTTTTACAGAATTTCTGATGGTTGAGAAAATTAGAACACCCAAGTTAACCCATTCTTGTAGAGAAAGATGTGCGGTGATGTCATCTGTTTAGGGAATTTTTATACTAATGAATGAAAGAAAAATGTTTTTATTTCAATTTGTTTTTCAATTATAGCTGCATAATTATGGTGTGGTAACCTTGGTAGCAAAGTAGAACCATTACTGTGTGGTATACCAAACTGTATAATTTTGAATGTTTGTTGTTCAAATCAAATAAAATAGCATTTATTGTGGTCATAGGTTACAAAGATGGTACGTGTTGTTGTTCTGATGAGGACTTACAAGTTTCCATTTAACAATACCAAATGACTTGCATGTGATTATTGATTTGTTATTCATAAATAAATCTTATTGATTTACCAATTACTTTTGTTTCATTTATATACATACCTGCCCCGCAGGGGATCTGGCTTGATGATGTTTTTATTATTTTATTTTTTATTTTCTTTATTAATTCTTTAATTTAGATAGATACATAGATTATGTATCTATCTATGTATCTGTGTAGATAGATAGCTAGTAAAGATAAAGATACATAGTAAATAAACTAAATAAAAAAGTATACCTTTTAACTCACTGTATGTATATTTGCAAAACAAACTTTAAAATAAAAAATAAACACCGTCACGCCGGTATTCCCGGAGTGGGGGGCAGAAGGGAATAGGGGCAACTATGTTCAGGGAGGACCGGCATCGACTTGGGCTGTTGCTATGGGGAAGGCATACATTAGGTGTCTCGCCGTGGTGAACATTTTTTTTATTTATTTATTCAGAATGGTACACCAACAGCACACATATTCTTACATTCGTACAATCATTTATCAGAATACAATCCTGATACGTGAGCCAATAACAGGTGTACACAACATTGGCTAGTTGCTTGCAGATCTTAAAACAATACATTAATCACGAGCACAATAAATATGAATAATATGTGGTTGGAAATATAATATAAAAAATGCAGAATTAATTCAACACAATGGTGTCAAGTCATAATTATAAAAAAATTCGTTGAAATTAAAATTAAAATTGAATCCACTTAAATCATCATTATAATTCATAATATTCTTTCGTAATAATTAAAATATCGATATTGAATCAAATTATATTATTTTAAATAAAAAAAAAAAAATTCTACAAAAAAAACAAAAACGAAAGATATTATTAAAATGATAATATTGTATTGAAGTAAATTTATTTAAAATAATAATGTTGTGTATATAATAGCTCATATCGACAATAATAGTTTCAGCACTTTACGTTTTAGGTTGGGTAATGAATCATAAAAAATATCAATGTCTATTTTAGAATTTAAACGGTTGTATTCGTTGCACATTCTGGTTAAAGGGGCATTCAGTCCAAGGTTAGATTTTACAGCGCAAGTGTGGAAAAGTTTTTCTATAGGATGTCGTGGAAGTCTAGAGGGAACATTTAGGTGTATAAGTTTTAGGAGGTCGGCAGAATTATTCAATTTGTTGTTTAAGCAATTGTGCAACATACCCAAGTCACTCAACTTACGTCGATTGCGCTAAGAAACTTGTCCGCTGGCCAGTGCAGAGATGCACTGGCCAGCGGACAAGGGATTCTTCTACGTCGCCGGCGAGGTCGGTGTCTAATCCTGTGTGTGATATCGGTATCTGATAGGAGGGAAGTAAGGGCATTGTAAGGGTTGCTGAAAATATGGCGCGGGCAGCAATAACGGCTGATAGGAGGCGAGTCAAGTGCGTAGGCGGCAGCAGCTAAAAAGGGCTTTAATATAGGTGCGAATAGGTTCAAGGCTGAGATCGGAATGGTGCTAGGTTTAGTCTGGTTTTTCTTAAATGGCCAATTTTATGAAAAAACATGGTGTGACAACTAAAGACACTAAAGTGGTCGGTTCGGACGAAGAGCAAGGATTGGGGAATTAATGAATGAATAAAATAAACTAATTTTGAACCAATTGTATTGCCTTAAGTTATCACACAATATTTTTATGTAAAATTGACCAATTAAAAAGAACAGACTATATATATGTGTGGGACAAGTCTTTGTTTGTTTAGGTGTGGGTATAGGTTATTGTATTTGACATTCGTACGTTCTAAAACTTGGATCTTTGTTTAATGTTAATTAAAGTTGCCTTTTTTATATCTGGCCCTACTTATTTACTTAGTTTTCAATAGACACATACTTAAAACCATGTTATCAGCACATATAAATATATTTTTACCGAAATTGAATAAGTTGAAACGAATATTCGAAAAACCGATACTTTACCGGAATTAACAGATGTAAGATTATGAACGAATCCAGCGAAATCTCAAATTAAAAATAAAATTGCCGTAGACAACATTCCTTACGGCATACCGAATACCATTTTGTAATTCCACGCGAAGGCTCGTCAAGGAAGCTTGTTTATGTTTACTGCTTGTTATGACGTCACACGTTACTTGCGGGGAATCTCATGTCGCATAGCGAATAAAGGCCCTGCTGGATTGTGTTTAAAAGTACGTTTTCATAAAATTTCTCGTTTAGAATTTAAATATAATTCGCGCGCGGTAATCAAGTGCTAGAATGAAACAAACGGCTAATAGTTAATTTTTTAAAAACCCCTAAAAGTGCTCCAGTACAAAAAGCGCCTGTACGAAAGTGAGGGTAAGCTGCGGTCCCGTATGATGCTAACCTACGTTCCTTTGTAGTCTGTGGTGCGACTGATAGGTGAATTCATTATTCGTTCGCCGAACCTTTTATTAATTATTCGTTCATTCGGACTGGCAATTCAAAGTCGAATGGGAGGCAGTTGTAACAAATTTTCGTGAATCATTCGAATAATTCGAATGATTTAAAAACTCGAATGATTCGAATGCAGTAATTTAAACGCATTAGGACATATTCAAGTGTCGTGGTTGCTCTTACAATCATTATTACTCATACACAAACATCGGAAACAAACATTCGCTAAAAAAGAGGATAAACTCCTCTGCGACACAACTGCTTGGCACAGCAATTATGCTATAGGAAAGTTTCCTTTCCCGTGACTACTACTAGTATTGCAATTAGTAAAACCACTTCTGCTGTGCTAATGTGACGCCAATACGATTGAGCAATAAACCAAACCCTTGATATCGCATAAGTTTTACCTTCTCATACATGGCTACAGCTGGCCTCGCCTGGTCCATCAAACTCTTCATTTGCTCGTAAGCTGTGACTAGCACGGTCTTAGCGTTCCGGCTGTCTTGAACCTGCTTCCTCAGCTCGATGAGATTGTAGCAGTGTTCACAGAGTCGGAGGCCATTCTTTTCAGTAATTTCATGGTCTGGTTGAGTTGAGGTCTGCGCTGCAGATGGATCCACAATCGCTCCTGTAAAGAAACAAAATGTTTGGTATAGTAAGGATTTATCCAATACAAATAAAGTTGTAAAGAAAATATGTTATCTTTCTAGGTAAGAATTCTACTAATATTATAAATGTGAAAGGCTGTATGTTTGTTACTCAATCACGCAAAAACGGCTCAACAGATTTGAGTGAAATTTGGCACACGGTTATTTGTTTACCTGATTAGGATACTTTTCATCCTGGAAATATGTTAGGTTCCTGTCTTAAGTCAATGCGGACGAAGTCGCGGGCAGAAACTAGTGACAAATAATGGTAAAAAATCTTTTTTTTTTTAAACATTTTTATTTTACAATTTTATGCGACAAGTGAATTATTTACTAATATTTATATACCTATATTATATTATTTTGCTGTGTTGTACAAAAAGGTACATACAGGGTTGATATTATAACCATAATAACGGAATCTATACATGCGTGCTGTTCGCCGTTAAGGAGTCCCCTGATGGATACATCAAAGTCCAAAGTTCAATACCGATTTCATTAAAATGGACCTATCTCGAAACTATACTAAACCCAACGCAAAAAGAATCATCAAAATCAGTTTAATAAATAAAGACTTTATAAAAAAACAGACGAATTGTCGAAGTCGGTTAATATCAGTTCTATGGCAGGGTACCTATAGGACGTTGACGTAATACCCATAATATCTCAATCTACGCATTCGTATTGTTTGTCGTTAAGTAGTTCCCTGGTGCCTCCTCCTTTTTAGAAGTCGGTTAAAAATGTACACAGATATGCTTATAACAGAGATAACAGACGTGTATTCTGTATGCGCACCAAATAGTCTTAATGTTATAGAAGGTGTGACTATTACTATTAAATTAGACACAAACCCGGTGTGTGTGTGAATGATGTACGCTGTTAGCCACGAAGCCTTTACAGCTTCACCGACTCCAGATTGCTATTAATAATTTATCAATATAAAAACTACACTTCGTTCGATCTAAGATTCAAACCCAGGACCTCTTAACTGCCAGTCGCACTATACGTCACTACAGAATTACCATCTATCTTACCATGACCAAATAGACCGTGTCTTATCTTAAGGACAAGTCAAGAGTCTTCGTAACCGGCGAGTGTGTATGAGATGAACTATGAGATTGGAGTAAGCCAGAGAGGTATGTAACTCTGTACTCTCTGCCTAACACGCAAGGGATCTGGCGTGATGATATGGATAGACAGATGGATAGAGTGGTCGCCTTAACTTAATGCATATAGAAATAAACTACTTACTAGCTACATTAATATCTAGGAACACAGAACAGTCATGGCACAGAATGGAGCCGCACAGTCTGCAATGGTGTTTCCTCCTTGTCAGGTTGAACGCTTTCGCACAGTTCGGGCACAGCTTCACCGATGAACCATCTAACCATGGTACTACCTAGAAATAATAAGTACACTTCATCTACACAGGGCCCTTATTTGCTTTGACCAAATGTGGTGCGTTACATGTTTAATTGGCCATAGTGAATAAGAATTCAGGTCTTGTTGGCCTTTTAGGGTGGCCTTCAGGCTAATAATATAATCATAAAAATATCGGTTGTAACTGTTAGGTAGCCAAAACCTTAAACAGGAATTACCTTCAAAACTAATACCAAAAAATAATGTAACATATTGTGTACCATATACTTGTCCAATACGTTAAACAAATTATTAAGCCTTGATAATAAGTGTATTCCACTTATTTCGGATAATTGGATCATCATTGTTCAATTAATAATAATAATAATATTAGCCCTGAACTTCATACACCTTAGCGAAACTTTAATACGCACATGCTTTTGAAAAGATACGAGGCGTGTGCCTGGGTTTGAATCCGAGACCTCTGACTTTGCAGTCCAACGGTCTAACCACTAGGCTATCACTACTTGACTAGGCTAATTGTTCAATTTATTTATTTATTTCCAACTTACTACTATCAATACAGGGTAATCCCTAATGCAATAGAGTAACGTTTTACTTCAGCTTATATAACAAATAGCGCTATTCTTGTGATTTGACTCCGAACCAAACAAAATATGTCTCGTTCATTCGCCACAAGGTTGGGGGTGCGCGTGTCTGGGGCCCTCTTTCAGTAGGTTGGTGCGCGCGCTCGGCATCTGCAACAGCTGCGGCCGCCGGCTACGGTATACGTACCTGTCTGGGACGCATAGACCTATCCGTGCTAGTATATTTGGATTGTGTACTTGCCCTCTGAGTATTTAGAATATACATATTCATCGTACCTAATGCGAGTGCGAGTACCCTCCGAACCCTCAATTCAGTATAGCCTACCATGCCTAAAATAAATAAAGTTGGATACATAAAGGGTATAGTGGATAGACCCCATATACACGTACCTAACATATTTACTCTGGGCTCGGTTCAACATGAGATTATATTTAATTTCATGTGGGCTCCAGGTGATTGCCTTGCATTTTAATTGACTACAAACCAGTGCATTGTATAATGTTATAATTGCCTTAATGTTTGTAAAGCCTCAAACCGTAAGAAGTATAAAGCCTAAATTCCTGTATGCTTTTTTACAGATCTTGATTATATGATTGCGAAACGTTAGGCCAGAATGAAAACAGACTCCTAGATCCTTTACTTCTGTAACTCAAACCAATAGAGTGCCCTCATTGTTGTAATTGTGGACAACTGGTGTGCGTGTGCACGAGAAGGTGATTGTTGCACACTTGAAGTGTTAAACTGTAAATGTTTTTCTTTACTCCAGGCTACCACCCTATCAATGTCCTTTTGTAGCTTTTCACAGTCATTCGTATTTCTTATCACTCTGTATAACTTCAAGTCGTCCGCAAATAACAAACATTTTGCGTCCTTTACCACTTTGGGGAGATCATTTTCCATAATGATAAACTCATTTGGTCCGAAATTACTGCCCTGACTTACCCCAGACCGAGTATCATACGGCTCAGAGACACATCCCGCGTATTCTACATACTGCTGCCTATCTTTCATGTAGCTTGTGAAAAACTTTAGTAAATTTAATTCTAATTAATTTGATCAGAATATAAATAAATTTGTTGATATCATACTATTGTAGCAATTTTAATGCAGGTCTGTGAATAACTAATGTATGAAAATATATCATTTTCTTCCTTTTATCACAATCCGCTTGATCAAACTATGGGATGAATGGAATAATTTTAATACCTCATATTATAATGAGGACACTAATATCAAACCATTAATTTGATAGGTGATAACAAAGTGTATTGCATATTTATTAACCTCGTTGCAGATAAATGCAAAGGTCAAGAATAAGATATATAACTGTAGTAATATTGGCAAATAAGTAGTCAAAAAATTATGATAAATCTATATTTATAGTTGTAAGTATGGCTATCTGTTGTAGTTGTAAGTATAAATACTATTCACAGTCCATTTTGCCTTGTGCAACAATATTTCTTTACCTATTTAGAAAAGACAATTGTTGTTCTTCATGGGTTTTTGTACAATAATACAACTGTTGCAAAGGCCTCTATTTAAAGGCTTTATGTAATAAAAATATCAACATTGACCTTCATATGTTTTTTGTCAAAAAAATACAGTTTGCACAGTTCTAGGGGTTATTAAATATCTATTATAATTAATTGGTACCTAGATAGAATACAGATACATAGAACTTATTAATACATGTCTTCTGAAAGGCATACAAATGGGAATGGAATACCAACAGGCAGTACAAGTTTTCACTCTTCATGAAAATTTAAAAAACAGAGATGGCCAATTTTCTTTAAGGACGATAATTATTTTTTAGTTTATGTTAGTATGAGAATGAGTGTGCTGTTGGCTAAGAGGCCTTTATAGATGCATAGGACAAGATGGCACTCTACAATTAAGCTATAAAACTGGTAAACTAGTGCTGGAGTGACTTCATGTGCCTCAAGAGAGCAACAGTATCAACTTATGCAAACCCTGCATGGCAGGGCATGAATTGGGTGGCTACCATGGTGTACTGCACTGGTCAGCAGTCCATGGGATTCCTTAACCTTGTCAGTAAGATCAGTGCCTAATACTGTGCGTTCACGCCATAAGTAAGGCCCAGTAAATGCTGATTATAGAGACAGCTCAACACTTATATCATGTATTATCATGTAATGAGAAGTTATTAGCTAAGTTGGAAATACAAAAAACACGATTAGACTCACTTCCTGTTCATGAAGTTTCCTCTGATTTAAATCACTGGGCATATTGCACACTAACTTGTCCAATCTTATTAACAACTTATTGGTCTCTGTCGCATACCGCTCCAGCCTCGCAGACCTCACGCCCTTCAAATAATCCGTAGAACTACGCGACACGCCTACCCCTTGCTCCTCATTCAAATAATATTGTTCCTGATAATTAAACTTTAATGCACGATCGAATGTCTCTTTCAAGTCCACATCTTCATTATTTAGTATGATTTTCTTCGCTTTACCGAATATATCTTTGAGAGATTTCAAAACATCCTGTTCTTCCTGGTGAAGGCTCTCAAAGTGGCTGGTCAGCTGCGAGGCCGATTTCAAGTCCGCTTTACATATCGGGCACAGGAAACCTTCCAATATCGCCTCGTCGTTGGAAGCAGCCATTGTTTACGCGGTGCTATTAATGTGACATTATGAATGCAAACTAATTTGTTATTATCAAGTAAAAAATCGTTAAATATTCACTATTACAACACCCATAGATAATATAAGACACCCCTTCAAAAACTCGCACTAATCACACACTAATTAGTAATTAGACGACGTTTAGTTTTGTCATTAAAAGCGACATTTGATTGAAAAAAATAGATTAGTGAAATCTTTATTTGGAATTCATAAAAAGTTACATATTTGCGTGTAATGTTAATCATTTATTTAAGCTTTTGGGTAATTCGATTTATAAAATAACACAAAATACCAGGTACCTATCAAGCAGCTAACAAAACGTCATTGTATGCTGCCAATGTCAAGTTGACATTTTTTATTGTTTTTTTACGGTTTTCGTACTAGCCTTTTAAGCAAGAGTTGACTCAAAAATTGGTATGACATTGCCGGAATAAATCATAATTGATTTGGGGTATTCCATAGACGAATAATGCCTAGACACCGCATATCGCCGCGGTAGCGTGTCAATTTTATGTCGGTGTGAGTTTGTGTATCTGCGTTAATGTGCGTAATTAGGCAAGTGATTACTGGTACAGGATTTATCGATAAGAAAATACAATTTGTTTAAAAAATATTTACTTCATGCAAAATCGTAATTGACTCATCTAAATTATGATTTCGAATTACTACGAGTAATTTATATAAGTTCACACATACGTATTATAATACAAATCTTAAAAACGAATCTGTAAACATTTATATTAGTATGTACAATTTAATACAATAGTAAAGCCTGATTGGTAATGCGCATAGCGATCACAAGGTCGTCGCTTCGAATCCTATGTCGGAAAATAGTTATTATGCGATAAAAAAAATCAAGTCCGGAGTCTGGCACTGTACTCGGTATAATATCAATAGACTCATCCTCTACTACATGAGACCTTACATTGTTGAACGACAAGTGAGTGTACACAGTACACCACTCCCACTCCAGTTCCATCACATGGACATCAACATGCTTTTCAGGGTTCAGATTTATCTACATATGGGCACGGCATACAACGCACCCTCGCAGGGAGGAGGGCACCATGCCAACTCATATAGAGGTCAAACCTCTAATCTTCATCTTTTAAGCAGTACTTCCCCAAGGGCAAAACTTCATTTCGCAACCGAGGCTCTATATGCTATCTCAATATAAAGCTTCCGTGAGGTAAGTAGTTTAATAAGCGTTTTATTTCAGGTAAAACGCCATTATAGTTAAAGATGAAATAATCATAAATAGGTCTAAATATCCCACCCCCGATTGGGGAATATAGAAATTATAATTTATCTAGTGTATATCCTATCCTTATCTACTAAATTTTATCCAAATACGTTTAGTCATTGTGACGTGAAACAGGAATGGTTAATGTTTCAGTATTAATTTAGTAATAACGACAGTAAGCGATAGGCGCTGTAGGACATCACTAGTGGAGAAGCGTAAAATGATGCATATTTGAAATATAAATTAAACCTTTAAACTCACAGTTAATTATCATCGTATATTAATTATATGACGTCAGTGATGTATATCTTTATTGTTAAATCCATAATTTTGCTGTTAAACTTCCCTATAATATAATAAGTGGCAATAAATATATACGTGTGAAATGATAATTCAGGATTTTTCACTCCTCCTTTCGTTGTCCTTGATTGACAAAATACAGCACAACACGACATAATTTCACTGTATTAAAGTATATTCAGTTATCACAATGATTTTCATTTATTTTTTAAGTGTTGAACCGGACGGTGCGGGGCGCATTTGTTATGGCCTAAGCACAGGTCACAACAGGCGACCAAGCACACGTACAGGGCGACGTTGCCAACCTTAAAATAGCTTTCTCATTCACTCAAAATGGTGATCGTGATTTACGTGTAATTGAGAGAGAAAAAAGATAATGTGTTGAACGATGACCGGCGGAGCAGCAACGTCGTATGACTCCCTCCAGGTAATTTTAGCTTAATGGGGTATTCAATCTCGGAATAAGGACAACATTACTCTATGTATTCAACGATACATACATTTTAACTACTAGGTACCATATCTTTACACACCTGATGTAATGGTGTAGCACAAATGCTGTATCCGAATGAATAATTTTGGTCCAGTTATATGAGCAAAAGCTCCAAGAAACTCTTAATAAGTACATGCTCGGTAGAAGCAAGTGTTCTTTGAGAGCGAAAATTACTCGGATCGATTGACTATGCTCTGATCTTATTCTATTAGATAGACAGTCATTACTAGCGATTTTGCAGATTTTACGCACTGACCGCAGTGTCAAGAGTTTGTTTTAATATTATTGAGCATAAACAGTCTGGCCTGCACATTCTACTAGCATTTTGCTAACTAGCAACTATACTCGTTACGTGTATTCAAGGTAAATTACAGAAGTCAGCTCCTTAACTTAGTATGAAAAGGGAGTAAAGGACAAAAACACGTTCTACATCATCGATTTCATATATTCAGTAGCACTAGAAAACAACGTTTTCAATTCTTCCAGCGCACTTTTAGTTTCAGGCCAGTTTTGTTTTTCAGAAGCCCGTATCACCGCCTGGCTCGTCAAACGCGCAGAGGACAGCTGTTGATCCGCCTGAACTTTGTCTTTATCTGTAGCTTCTTTGCAGGCGTTCAAACTGTATTCCAATAAAGATTGAGCTAATTCTATCACCTTTGCACTAGTTTCTGGATTGTTCGCCCAGTTGCCAGTCTAAAAAAATAACATTGATGTCAATATTAAATCCTTTATATTTTTTATTTATGTTACAATAAACTATTGTATATTCCACAACATATCCTCTAGTTTCTCAATGCAACTCCAGCGCAAAGTTGAGTTTAAAAACTATCGATAGTTGACCTTCAAAATTAGTAGATTATGGATAGCATCGATTATATCGATAGTACACGGTGCACGATAGTATTGTCTGCAATCAACAGTATTGGCCGATCTGAACTATCAATAGTATATATAATACTACTGCGTATCAATATTATGGATAGTATGAATAGTTTTAAATCAATACCATCGATAGTATTGTCTGTAATTAATAGTACTGGCCGATCTGAACTATCGATAATATAGATACTATTCCGTCTCAATATTATGGATAGTATCAATAGTTTTAAATCTGACTGCCTCGTTGTTCTAGTGGCGAATAATTCGCTTTGCGATCACGAGGTTCTGGGTTCAAATCCTAGGTCGGACAAATGTAGTTTTTCTATCTAAAAATTCCTAGTATCAGTCCCAAGTCTGGAATTGTGCCCGGTATATGGCAATAGGCTCGCCCCCTATGACATGGGATCTAACATTGTCGGCGAAAAGGAGGTGTACACAGTACACCTCTGCCACCTCCGCTTGGGGATTATAGGCATAACGGTGTTTATAAATCTGAACTATCGAAAAATCGATAGTATGGTTACCATCGACAGTCTACTATTCTTCGACATCACGATAGTATCCATAGACTATCGATAATATCACTATACATCTCTAGCGCAAAGACCTCTTACCGCGTTTTCTAGACATTATTGTTTCTCCCTACAATGGGCCAGCCTCTTCATGAAACAGTCTATCTCATTCTGCCATATTTGCCTTGGTGTGCTATGATACGGTTTGCATCAAGTGGGTTCCATTCTCTGGTTATTTTTGCCTATTGGTTGTTCAACATCTTACAGACGTGATAATAATCTTCAAAACATTATTTTTTAAATTTACTTACCTGCGTAAATCCTTTGTACGCTTTCAACAATCTTTGGGCTCTCAGTAGATATGTTGGACTTAAATCGGAGTATAACTGCCATAACTCATGCTTATTTTGATGTATCGAAGTTATTCTTCCGAACAATTCCAAGACTTTTTTCTGCAATCTAAAATAAAAAAGTATAAATCTTATTTTGGTGAAAAGTGGACTACACCACTTTTCAATTTTATGAATTGAGAGATAGAAAAAAATACTGAGCGCCCAAGAAACTCTTAACAAATATACAATGTAATTTTTAATGCCACCAATGCCGATCTATCAGAATCAGATTTTTTTTATCTCAATTAAACCATTACAGTATTTATAATCGTCAGAAAAATAACAAGGACTCTAACACCACCATCTGTATAACTAATACAGATTGATTCTTCATGTCAAGAGTCAATAGTAATTACTTCATAAATACCGGCCCAACGGAAGACCAGCGCTGGTGGCTTAACCTTTAAGCAGCCAGCAGTATGCTGAGTTATATAATTTTTAGGTTATATAATTATATATCTTTTTTATGTATATTAACGTTTTGTTAGTATAATACGTCTTATGCCTACTCTTTGCTGAAATAAACTTTATTTTCTTTCTTTCTTTCTAAATAACAAGCAATATTATATACAAAAATCTACTCTCCTAGACATTTTTTTCATACCTGTCAGCACTGTTTCCGTCGGCATCTTTATTGTCCTGCACAATGGCGCGTACGAGAAGGGACAGCACCTCAACATCTTCGAACTTATGTTTCAGGTCCAGGATGCGGTGGATTCCACGAATCACATCGTCAAAGTGGCCAGTGTCCATACTTACTATTACCACGTTCTCCCATAGCTAGGAAAATATAACAATACTTTCAGTCTCCGCAATATACAGTGCCAGTTAAGAAAAAAAAAAACTTGTTAAGAAAACAAAAAAATAGATTAACATTATTAAGACCAATAAACTTAGGCATTGAGTTTTGGCGGGAAGTCGAAGAGTGAAGTTGTCAATTTGTTTTAATTTCTAAAACTTGTGTTATTTCGACTAATAATGTGTAATGTTGGTGGAATATTAACCATTATGTGTTTATGTATGTGCATGAGTAAAGGTAATTGTAACAAAGTCATAAAACGAGCCTTTTCGACTTCCCTCAAAACGGCCGTCGCAATTGGTATGTAAAGTATCCACCGCTTTACTGTCCAGGGTGGGGTACTTCATTAATTTTATTATCATCGTTATCATCAAGTTCATCGGGGAGTCGAATTAATTTAAACAAACACGATTACATATAGCTTAAAGAAGAAGAAGAACTTAGGCGTTAGAGTGTATGCCACTTACGGCTGGTTCCAAAATTCAACTCGAGGATAGATTGGCCTGCTACAGATAGAATTTTAACATATTTTGTATGGAAAATCTGTCAAAATCCTACTGACAGTAAGCAAATCTATGAATATTGAAACCGGCCATTACTGTATCGAATAATCGCGGGTTCGGTCCCTGCACAGAGTAAATCACGAAGAAAATACGAAGAGAAGATAATAAGATTTTCCTATACAAGTAAGCGTGACACTGCGCGGGGTGGCTCCGGGCGAGAGGAACTTTCATGTATATATCGGTAGATGGCATTTCCAATAGATGTAATCAATGTAATTGTTGCATGTTAAGATACATCACTTCATTTTAGTTTTATTTATAATAAAGATAGATAATATTTAATAGCTATTGGAACTCGAGCGAACGTGTGAATGGAACGAGTAGCGATGACAAACTGAGGTAAGCCACGCCCACCACTATGACGTCAAGGCTTGGTGTAATTCAAAAGGCTTGTTATCTTAAGCCATCTCCTCTTCGTTTTTGACGGGCGATTTAGCGCAGTGGTTAAGAGCTTAAGCCGCTCCGCCCACTGTGTCTAACAGTCGCTGGTTCGATTCCTGCACCGGACACATCTTTGTGTGATCCACAATTATTTGTTTCGGTCTGTCAACGCACCCACGACACAGGAATAAATCCTAGTGGGGGCTACGTTTTTTAAAAAGAAAGAAAGATTTACTTCATGGAGAAAATCATTGTGTGTTTCTGTCTCGGTTTTAGTCTATAAAAATATCTATTGTGAATTTTGAAAAAAAATACATAATAATGTCTGCTTTAAATTAGGCCATATCAAAACCCTCTTTTTCATTGATGTAACTTAAAAGATGGAATATATTGATAACATTACCTTAAAATTAAAATTGACTGCCTCGTTGGTCTAGTGGCAAAGCGCATCGTTTTGTGAGCACGAGGTCCTGAGTTTACATCCTAGGTCGGACAAGTGTAGTTTTTCTAACAAAAACTTCCCAGTACGAGTCCGGAGTCTGGAATTGTGCCCGGTATATGGCAATAGGCTCGCCGCCTATTACATGGGCCCTCACATCGTCGGCGAAACGTGGGTGTACTCAGTACACCTCTGCCACCCCCGCTGGGGAATATAGGCGTGACGGTGCATTACCTTAAAATTGTCATAATTGAATCTAAGAGCCTCCATCAGAGCTCTGTACGCCCTATTCTTGTCTCCCTGTTTCACATACACTTTAGCGAGATTATTCCATGCTTCAAACGAGTTCGGCTGTAGGTAAGTATACCGTCTATAGGATTTAGCTGATAACTCCCAGTTTTCTGTCTCAAGAGCTGCAAAGCTGAAAATAAAGATGATTAATAAATTTATTTTACAAAGCAAGTATAATCTTACTTTGATGCAAGAAAGAGATATGGATAGACGCAGTTTCTAGTTGTCTCTTTTTCAAGGCAACGTAAGATTTAAATGGTTTTGTGAAAAAGGTTGTAGTAACCACCTAGATCTCATACTCATTCAGCCCTCATTCGTATGTTCGACATTCCTATATTCGACGCTTTCAACGCGTGTTTTTCAAGCGCTTTTTTAACAAATGTACTGTTTTCAATTTGTTTCATTCTAGCACTTTTTTTAAACGCGCTTTGAAAAGGTGCTCGTGAGAATTAGGGCTTACACTGCAATATTCAAGTACTTAAGGCACTTTCGAGTAAATTCTGAAATAGACTAATAGATAATTAAAGTCCCAAGTACGTGTATATATTATATAAGGAATTTCATCATCTCTAAGTAGCACTATCAGACGGTAAAACAAGCCAGTTTTATTTGCCGAGTAATGCTAATCGAGGTAACTAACCAGCACTTCACTAGAGTGTGGTAAAAAGGGTCCTGAGTATCAAATGTTGCCTGTACACAAAATGAATTTACTACCCTAGAATAAACGAATGGTAGAAGTGTAAAATTAATAAAATAGCTTACGCCAATCTGAGCCAAACCCTCTCCTGTATCGAATTGATTTCCACTGATTTCTCATAATGAGGTATACACTCATCATACTTCTTGTGGTCGAATAAGAAGTTGCCCCAATGCCTTTGCGCTCTGCTACTCTTGTAGTTAGAAAATTCCCACGCCTTTTCGTAGCACTTTATATCATCTGGAAAGGGAAATAATATTATGGTGATAACGTATGAACCCTGTCCGACGAATTTCAGAACAAGGAATGGTTTTGGAGACTATTTTTTGTATACTAATGAAATTACATTAAAGTAACACAACACCAATTAAAATCGGATAATAAAAAAATATAGTCCTACTATATTGGTAAAAAAATATAGTACTACTATCACACTGGAGCTATGACCAGTTGTTTTGTACGCGCTCTTTACATATTTTATAGTAACACTTTCTCTTACTATTATTATTATGCTTTTTATTATATACCTCTACAACATCTCTATTTTGTAAATGAGAGGACTATGTAGACACTGACCAATATCATGAATCTAAGTACACTTATGATTAATCTATACTTAAGCACATCTATTTAGCTCGTTCTGCATTGTTCTCCCATACTCCATAAATGCAATGTATACAAAAAGAATTGTAAAACTCATTTTTAAAAAAGAGTAACCGTGGAGTTTCTTGCCCTTCTTCTCCACAGGAATGACTTTCCGAACGGGTGGTAGAGTCTTAAGTAATTAATAATTTTCTCTTTTTGACTATTCATAAGTGCCTTTTGGTCTACATGAATAAAAAACTTTTGATTTGATTTGATTTTGATTTGATATCCTATGAATGAATATATATAAAATATATATCCTATAATATGAATGTGTGAATGTCTACGCTAGAGACTAAGGGGCCATTAAAGCTGACGAGCGTGCCTCATTCAAACGGTCAATAAATATATGGTCAGTGAAATAAAGACTCTTTTTATTTTGTATAATTGGCGGTCTCATTGCCGAAAGCAATTTTTTCCACACACCCAGTACATTGAAAGAAACAAGATAAGGAATGATAGAGGGAAGTCAGTTTATCAATATTGATAGATACCATCTCATACAGCAAGCCCTCGTTCGCACGGGCGTTTTTCAAGGCTCTGTAAGCGCTTTTCGAAAAAAATGTACCGGTTGCCATTTGTTTCATTCCAGCTCTTGATAAAAGGGTGTTGAATGAACGCTCCTGCGAACCTATGGTCTATCCTATGGTCATCAGATTTACAATAAGCGTTAATAAACAAAATTTTACCAGTGGCATCACCCAGCAGGCAGTATAGTTTTACTGTGGGAGTGATATCTATTTGTTGTTGTATCACCTCTGCTGCCTGAAATCAATAATACATTAATACACCGTCACGCCTATATTCCCCAAGCGGGGGTGGCAGAGGTGTACTGAGTACACCCACGTTTCGCCGACGATGTTAGGTCCCATGTAATAGGTGGCGAGCCTATTGCCATATACCAGGCACAATTCTAAACACCGGACTCGTACTGGGAAGTTTTTCGTTAGAAAAACTACACTTGTCCTACCTAGGATTTGTACCCAGGACCTCGTGATCACAAAGCGATGCGCTTTGCCACAAGACCAACGAGGCAGTCACATAATACATTAATGTAGATCAATATGTAATTTTTCAGGGTCGTATGTAATCGAGGCGCTCGTAGCGCTGTGCGACCGCGGTATTCTTACCAATCACCAAGGTTAAGCAGCGTTCGACTCGGTCAGCCTGAGATGGGTGACCGTTTGTGGCATTTTCATATTCGAGCGTCTCCATGCTTCGGAAGGCACGCTAATCCGTTGGTCCCAGTTACCACTTAATGTGGTAGTTTTTAAGCCGAGTTGGAAGCCTTAAAGCCGGCTTGATAAGTTCCAACAGCAGGTGGGCCACAAACCTGCGTCCACCAATCCGCACTGGGTCCGCGTGGTGGAGTATGACCTAATCTCTCTCACCTCGATTTCTGAGAGAAGTCCTTTACCCAGCAGTGGGCAGTATAGGCTGATATTAAGTAGATCAATCCATAACAGAGTACAACAAGAATATATTGAATGTTTAAACTGCATACAATCAATATTGTACCAGGCACAATTCCAGACTGATATTGAGAATTCTTCGAAGTAAAAACACTTCGTCAAACCTGGTATTCCAACTCGGGACTAATATAAAAGCAATATACATCAATAATAATATCTCACTAGCTCTATAACTACTATGCCCGCGACTTCGCCCGCGTTGACTTTGGACAGGCACCTAACATTTTTTCCGGGATAAAAAGTATCCCGTGTATGTGTTATCTAGGTAATAAACTTTGACAGACCGAGAAACGACAGACGATTTAGCGCAGTGGTTAAGACCATAAGCCGCTCCGCCTACTGTGGCTAACAGTCGCGGGTTCGATTCCGGCACGGGACAAATCTTTGTGTGATCCACAATTATTTGTTCCGGTCTGGGTATTTGTGTATGTAAATTTTCATGTTTGTAAACGCACTCACGACACAGGAATCACCTAGTGTGGGGCTAAGTTTAAAAAAAGCGATTTTTGCATTATTTAGTGATGAACTTCCAAATATACAAACTTTCACATTTATAATATTAGTACGATTATAATCATAAAACATTTATTAATATAATATGTCATACATCGCACCTAGTCGTTGCAAAATACAACTTTTTTTCTTTCTTTCATTCAATAACATTTCTAAGCGTCCTAGAGGATCTTCTTATTTTTATCACCTACCTTATGTCTCAACTGGAGGGTTGTATAACAAACTATAACGTCCTCCCATAGCTGCAGTTTCTGATACTCTTCGAGAGCAGCCTTGACTAGCCCAAGGCTTAGGTACAGGTCCGCTAATTGCTGCCGCCACGTCCAAGCTGGCTGAACACCGGCCGCCCAAAGATATGATAATCTAAATAAAAAGTTACTTGTAAGAACTATTACCCTTCATTCGCAAGAGCGCATTTAAACGCGCGTTAAAAAAAGCGCTGGAATAACACAAATGGCAAACCAGCGCTTTTTCACTAAATGTACTGTTGGCGATTTCGTTCAATCCAGCGCTTTTTCAACGTGAGTTGGAAAACCGTTCGTATGACTGATTGCTTACGAAGATTGATTTAAACCCTTAATTCGAGATACCTATGGTTTTTTGGCGGGAAATCGAAGAGTGATGTTGTCAATTAGCTTTAATTTCCAAAACTTGTGTTATTTCGAATAATAATGTTCTATCTATCTATCTATATCATCACGCCAGCTCCCTCGCGGGGTAGGCAGAGAGTACAGAGTTCCAACAGGTTCTTTCCTTCCATACCTCTTTGGCTTCCTCCACTCTTATATTTCGTCTTATACACACTCGCCGGTTACGGAGACTCTTGAATTGCCCTTCAGATAAGACACGGTCTATTTGGTCATGGTAAGATAGTCTAGGTCTTCCCCGGTACCTACATCCTTCCACTTTCGCATTGTATATCTGTTTTGTCATTCTTTCTTCTGGCATTTTTTCTATATGCCCGAACCAACGGAGCATACCCTTTCTCATCTTTACACCGATACTATCTTTCATACCTACTCGCTTTCTTACTACGCTGTACGCGAATACGGTCGGTCAGCGTGACTCCGCACATCTTCCGCAGAGATCGCATTTCGACCGTATTTATCCTGCATTCGTTCTCCTTCTTACATACCCAACTCTCACTGCCATATAACTGCGTTGGGACAAGCACTCTGTTATGCATAGCCAGCTGCGCCTTTTGGCTTAAGTGCCGGCTCCCAAGTAGCCTTCCCATCGCACCATTCACTATATTACCTGCATTCACTCTTCTCTCTATATCAGCGGTGTATTTCCCATCCTTACTGAAGGCGCATCCAAGATATACAAACTCATTCACTTGCTCCAGCACATCGTTACCAACTACAATCCTTGCATTCGTTCTGGTTTCTTCCCGTTAAAAACCATAATTTTGGTTTTCTTCACATTCAAATGTAAGCCATTGATCATGCAGTCGTCTCTCATAACTGTGACTAGTGTTTGCAGATCAGTGGCTGTTGGCGCTATCAAAACCGCGTCACCTGCATACAATAGGTGGTTTACCACTAAATCACTTATTTTTACCCCTTCATTCGTTCATTCATCGCATTCAGTCTTTGAAGACTTTTATCCAGATACACAATAAACAGTCTAGCGGACAACACGCAACCCTGCTTGACGCCGATTTTAACGTTAAACCAAGGTGACATGTTACCACCCACTCGTACGCATGCCTTGCTGTCCACGTAGGTGGACTGGACGGCTAGCAACAGGGTGCCGTTTATACCATACTCTGGCAAAATGTCCCAAAGTCTCTTTCACTCGACTCTATCAAACGCCTTCTCCAGGTCCACAAAACCGCAGAAAACCTTCCGGCCTACTGCCAGATGCTTTTCTACGATGTTGCGGAGGGAGAAAACTTGATCCGAACATCCTCTTCCAGACCTGAAACCTCCCTGTGCCTCGCACAACATTCCATCGGACTTCACGCGCATTCTTCGTTCAATAATTTTACCATACACCTTAGCTGCCAAGCTGATCAAACTGATGGCCCAAAATAATGAATTATAATGTTGGTGGAATATTAACCATTATTTATTCCTATTTGTGCATGAGTGAAGGCAATTGTAACAAAGTGATAAAACGTGCCTTTTCGATTTCCCTCAAAACAGCCGTCTAAATTGGTATGTAAAGTATCCATCACTTTACGATCCAGGGTGGGGCACTTCATCAATTTCAGTATCATCTTTGTCATCAAGTTCATTGGGGAGTTGAATTAATTTAGAAATGAATATTCGTAAACTTTGTACAATGGCATAATATAAACGCAATTGCCAAGACAAAAAAAACTCTGAACTCGGATTTATCAGATAAAATTTAGTTTTTTTTATTCGTTTTAATTTTATGTCTATCTCATTCATTCAGCTACGTGCTATACTAACACCATCAATACATATAACAGAAATAAGATTTCCAACAAATGTTTAACAATAAACATACTAATTATTTTTAGTTTTAAAGGCTTTTGTCACATTGTTAATTTCAGACCAAGCCTACGGCTTCAGATTTGGGCGAAAGGCCAAGGCTAGGTCCGAACAACCTATCTTTGGTTGAACACTAGCTTTGAATCTCAACTAAAACTTATGCTGCTACTTTCATCTGACATGGCGCCACTAATCTTGATCCTTATAACACCCTTTCTTTCTCCATATCATCACGCCAGATCCCTGGCGCAGTAGGCGCAAAGTACAGAGTTCCAACAGGTTCTTTTCTTACAGACCTCTTTAGTCTTCTCTCAGAGTTTGTCTCAAACACGCTCGTCGGTTACGGAGACTCTTGACTTGCCCTTCAGATAAGACACGGTCTATCTAACAATATGTCCTACTGACACACACACACACAGAGGTGTACTGAGTACACCCACGTTTCACCGACGATGTTAGGTACCATGTAATAGGGAGGCGAGTCTATTGCCATATACCTAGCACAATTCCAGACAAAGGACTCGCACTGGGAAGTTTTCATTAGAAAAATTACATTTATCCGACGTAGGATTTGAACCCTAGAACAACGAGGCAGTCTAATGACATGTCTTAATGACAATAGCATTTAAAGCTGATGTCGTATTCCCAATTAGGGCATGGTTGACTGGTAATTATTGACGTACCTAGTAGTAGGAACAGCGCCCGTCTTATCGTTAACGATGGTCTCACACTGCAGCATGGCCCTCTCCACGGTGCGCTTGTGTGTGGCCTCCAGCTTGCACCTGATGAGCAGGGCTGCAACCCGCGTCGACCATGCACCCTTCTTTTGGGATAGCACAGCTTCTATGTAAGGTTGAAGTTCTTCATACATTAGGTCATCTTTTGGTTGAGCTTTGAGAAGGTATTGCCTGGGGATAAAGTTGCATAAATATCAACCATAGTTATTATCCCTAAGCAGTGTTAGGCCTTATTATAGCAGTTTCCCGCGACTTCGGACCCGGTCGACAACAGCGCCGCCTACCGGGTCTATTTTATATGCCTATGTTACTTCTGGACAAGGTAGCTTTCCAATGGTGTAAGAATCATTGAAATCGGATCAGTAGTACCGGAGATTACTCCGAACATCCAAACTCACAAACTTTTATCATCATCATCATCTCAGCCTATACTTGTCCACTGCTGAACATAGGCCTCCCCAATCGCTCTCCAGCGTAACCGGTCCGATGCCACCTGCATCCAACGACTTCCTGCGAATTTCACAAGATCGTCGGTCCATCTGGCCGGCGTTTGTCCCACGCTGCGCTTGCCAATACGTGGTCTCCACTCGAGAATATTTCTGCCCCAACGCCCGTCCTATCTACGCGCTATGTGGCCCGCTCATTGCCACTTCAGCTTGCTAATCTTAAGGGCTATGTCGGTGACCTTGGTTCTTCTACGAATCTCCACATTCCTGATTCGATCGCGTAGAGAAACGCCGACCATAGCTCGCTGAGCAACTCTGAGCTTTTTTATGAGACCTATTGTAAGAGACCACGTCTCTGATCCATATATCACAAACTTTACCTCTTATAATATTAGTATGGATTTTTTTTTATTTTTAGGATCAATCAACTGAAAGTTTAATTGTAATTAAATGAATCCCTCCGAGATACTCCAGAATAACAATGACTTTTGAAAGTCCAACGCCTCAGTCCCTCCCGTGACCATGGGTGTTGTACAGCACTCGAAACATCGGGAACTTAAAACCAAAAATAAACCGCGATAAAATCCGAAATTGCAATTTAATGTCTTCACGATTAATTTTTAATTGACCAAATAGACCGGGTCTTATCTGAAGGACAAGTCAGGAGTCTCCGTAACCGGCGAGCGTGTAGGAGACAAACTATGAGAGTGGAGGAAGCCAGAGAGGTATGTAAGGAAAGAGCCTGTTGGAACCCTGTACTCTCTGCCTACTCAGTAAGGGATCTGGCGTGATGATATAGATAGATAGAAGATTAATTTTTACCCAAATTTAGCCCAAAGTGAGTTAAAGTGAAATCTATTTTGAACTGAGCGTGTTGAACTGAAATGTATTTTGAACTGAGCGTGTTGAACTGAAATCTATTTTGAACTGAGCGTGTTGAACTGAAATCTATTTTGAACTGAGCGTGTTGAACTGAAATGTATTTTGAACTGAGCGTGTTGAACTGAAATCTATTTTGAACTGAGCGTGTTGAACTGAAATCTATTTTGAACTGAGCGTGTTGAACTGAAATCTATTTTGAACTGAGCGTGTTGAACTGAAATCTATTTTGAACTGAGCGTGTTGAACTGAAATGTATTTTGTAGTGGACAATTGAGGCCATAAGAACAAAGGTTTATTAACAGAATTGATTTGGTCTGGATTTGTAAATACCCTACTCTAATGCATTTCAGTCCAAAACTCGGTAAAAACCCTTATTTATGGTTAGGCCACACTGTTTCTGACAGCCACAAATATGAGTGGCATGGATAATCCTATTTCCTACTAATATATATTTTTTTTACCTGTTGGAACTCTGTACTCTCTGCCTACCCCGCAAGGGATCTGGCGTGAGGTTATAGATAGATAGATATATTTTTTTTTATACACTGTCATGCCTATATTCCCCAGAGGGGGCGGCAGAGGTGTACTGAGTACAGCCCCGTTTCGCCGACGATGTTAGGTCCTATGTAATAGGGGGCGAGCCTATTGCCATATACCGGGCACAATTCCAGACTCCGGACTCATACTGGGAATTTTTCGTTAGAAAAAATACATTTGTCCGACCTAGGATTTGATCCCAGGACCTCGTGATCAAAAAGATTTTTAATTTTTTTAAAAAAAAGCGGGGCCCCACACTAGCATTTATTCCTGAGTCGTGGGTGCGTTTACAAACATGAAAATTCACATACATTAATACCCAGACCGAATCAAATATTTGTGGATTACACAAAGATTTGTCCCGTGCGGGAATCGAACCCGCGACTATTAAACCCAGTGAGTGAAGCGGCTTAAGCTCTTAACCACTGCGCTAAATCGTCCGTCGAATGTATATAATGTGAAAGTTTGTATGTTTGGATGTTTGTTACTCAATCATGCAAAAACGGCTGAACGGATTTGGATGAAAATAGGCACACAAATAGGTTATTTCCAGGATTAATATATAGGAGACTTTTTATCTCGGAAAAATGTAAGGCTCCTGTCTAAAGTCAATGCGTACGAAGTCGTGGGCAGAAACTAGTGATATATAAATTATATAACCATTAACATTGTCACAAACACCTCACATGTGATACTGTAAAATAATATATCTATATCATCAGCGCAGATCCATTGGGAATAGGGAAAGATACAGATTTCTAATATGTAGTTCCTTTATCAACAGACCTCTTTTGCTTCCTGTACCCTTCAATCAATCAATCAGCCTATCGTAGTCCACTGCTGGACATAGGCCTCTCCTAACACGCGCCATTGCACACGGTCCTCCGCCTTCCGCATCCAGTCTGTCCCAGCGACCTTTTTGAGGTCGTCGGTCCATCTAGCTGGGGGCTGTCCTACCTTACCCTTACCAAGTTGCGGTCTCCACTCTAGGACACGCTTGCTCCATCGGCCGTCGGTCCTTCTGCAGATGTGACCAGCCCATTGCCACTTTAGCTTACTGAGTCTGCGATCTATGTCGGTAACTTTGGTTCTTTGTCGGATTACCTCGTTACGAATTTTATCCTTCAAAGGACGCCGAGCATAGCTCGCTCCATAGCCCGCTGTGCGACTTTGAATTTGTGGACTAGTCCCACTGTGAGTGTCCACCCCGTACCCTTAGTCCTCATACATTTTCACCGATTTCACAGACATTTACCAACCATGATACTTACACAGTCAATAAACACAGAATCTGCTCCAGGCTAGGAAGCTCAGCCTGACTGATCTTCTCTTCATAAGCAATCTTGTTAAGCCTCACATCATCTTGCAGCTCTATATCTGGAGGCAGTTCAGAACCACCATGACTCTCTTCAGCAGAGGGTCTGTCTACACTGGAATCCAGCTCACTGGATAGAGCTAATTGGGGAAGTGTTGTTTGTTGGAATTTGGTCCTTTTGCCAAGAATACCTGCATCGTTAACATATGCATTAATATAATATAAAGACCAGCCAAAAGATGTCTGCAGTAAAAATAGGCCTCTGTCAAAGATCACCAAAACCACTGCTCTTGTGTACTTTTAGCATGTTATTAGTCCATCTTGTGGGGGGCCTGTTCACTACTTGTCTTCTGGTATGTGGTTGCCACTTAATAAACTTGCTTTTTACTCCAGCTTCAAATATTTTAGTAAAGACACAGACAGACGCCTTGGCCTAGTGGTTAAGAGCTTAAGCCGCTCCGCACACTGGATCGAGTAGTCGCGGGTTCGAGTCCCGCACGGGACAAAACTTTGTGTGATCCACAATTATTTGTTCCGGTCTGGGTATTTGTGTATGTAAATTTCATGTTTGTAAACGCACCCACGACACAGGAATGAATGTGGGGTGACTTTTTTTTTAAATAAAATAAATGCCGCTTTGTGGGCCGCGTCCGCTATAGTTCGATGTACTTCTCCATCGATGTACTTAGAGGGTTCGTGTCCGGTTTAGAACTTTCATACGAGTATAAAAGGCACACTTAGCGCGGGGACAGATACAATCTCTTTTCGGAAGCGGCAGCAATCAAATTGAGAACAAGCGATCTAGGTGGAATACACCGGCGACCTTAGCAGCGATATACGGATACTACGAGTGACTCAACGGCATGGAAGAAGAATTTGGGTACTAACGAGAGTAGTACTAGTGTGTGTTTAGTGCTTGTGTGTACTTGCGTTGGACAAACTGTTTTGTGCATACAGCGCCTTATAAAGTTCTTCACACGGTACTAAAAGCCTGAAAAGTTACCAACCAGTAAGTAACAGCTTTAAGCCAGCAATATCCTTGGCTTTCATTAAATACTCCTCAACTTTCTGGACTCTCCCATACATCAAGTAAGCTTGTGCGATCTCTAAACACAATAGTATTTGTAGTCTTGGCTTATCTTGCATGGTCTGCAGGTAGTTGGCAAGCTTTGCTATTATGATTTCTAAATCAGAGTAGAGAGAGGCACTGGTGTCCTCTAATGCCCTTTGATGGACTACTTTGCTTCGAAAACACCACCACAGATGGAGCTGGAATTAAAATAAAATAAATTACTACATATTATGAAACAAAGTCTCTCCACTGCGTCTGTCTGAATGCGATAAACTCAATAACTACTAAACAGGTTTTCATATAGTTTTCACCAATGGATGGAGTGTATCAAGAGGAAGGTTTATGTGTTTAATTCATTGTGATGCCTGGGTGGGTCACTAGTATTTACTAAAAATACATCTATTAAAAGTTATCAGCGCCTATAGCCAAGTTGACAATCTACAGTCGTACGCTAATAGAAAGCGGAAAAATGTATAGGAATGTCATTTTGCAACGAAAAGTCACGTGGTCAAAACAATGCGCTATCGATTGCGATAAGAGAGTAGAAACAAAACGCTTGCAACTTGTCTAGGCCCTCAGTTTTATGCATCTTGATCGTCAATAGATGGCCTGGACCAGAGGTTAAGAGTTTAACCTGCTCCACTCACTGGATCAAGTAGTCGCAAGTTCCATTCCCACATGAGACAAATCTTTGTGTGATCCTCAACTGTCTGTTTCAGTCTGGGTGTCTGTGTATGTGAATTTTATGCTTAGATATCCACTTCACATGACTAATTGCTAGTGCGGGGTACTTTTTTTTAGTTTAGATTTGTTTGCTAGCAGTGGACTGCTACAAAATAAATGGAGATTTGAAAAAAGGACTACATCATTTAAGAACTATTTGACTTAAAATGTTCCTTTTACCTGTGTGTTATTATAACAAAGGAATATGCAGCCTGATTTAAACATACTATATGTTGGAACTATGTACTCTCTACTTACACTGCAAATCTGGTTTTACTGAATAATTTATTATTCAACTAGTTTCTGCCTGCCACTTTGTCCGTATTGACTTTAGACAGAAAACTTACATTTTTCCGGAATAAAAAGTATCCTATGTGTTATGTTGTTATATCATCATGCCAGCTCCCTCACGGGGTAGGCAGACAGTACAGAGTTCCAACAGGTTCTTTCCTTACATACCTCTCTGGCTTCCTACACTCTAGTTAGTTAGTCTAGTTCGTCTAATACACACTCGCCGGTTATGAAGACTCTTGACTTGCCCTTCAGATAAGACACGGTCTGCTTGGTCATGGTAAGATAGTCTAGTTCTTCCCCAGTACCTACATCCTTCCACTTTGCATTGTATATCTGTTTTGTCTTTCTTTCTCCTGTCATTCTTTCTATATGCCCGAACCAACAGAGCATACCCTTTCTCATCTTTACACCGATACTATCTTTCATTCCTACTCGCTTTCTTACTATGCTGTTGCAAATACGGTCGGTCAGCATGACTCCCCACATTATCACACTTTTTACCAATGAAATATCTAAATTGCAGATATATTGCGAAATATCCATGCAAAAAAAAAACAAGTCCTTACCAAACTTTGTGTTGATGCATACAATGCACTAAAGACTTGTGTTGAAAAATATAACAATTCCGGGTATAATATGTTTGTGGTTATCGGCTCAGAATCTCGTTGGAGTTTTAGGTTTGTATCAATTCCTTCTGGCCACTTTGTACCGAAATACTGTTCCAAATTTAATTCTTCAGGATGAGGGTTCCAATTCCGGTCACAAAATATTAGAAATGAACTGATGGATATGCACAGAATATTGTCTGTACAACTAACATCGCCTTGATGTTTTTGTAAAATATTTTGAAGAGCTTCTATTTCAAGTTCTGTTGATAATAATTCTTTACACAGATCAGCATCTTCTACTGTCCATTTTCCAGCCCATAATTTGGTGATGTTTGTATTATCTAAAGCGAAAAGTACAATTAATTTGTGTAAGCGAAATCAGCCTAGTTCACTGATTTTAATATTGTTTTATATCTTACCGGTACTCAGTTGATCATCATAATTACATAAATATAATATTTCATTAGGTGACATTATCAAAAAATATTTTTTTCGGGATATAAAATTTCTAAAATGTGTAAATCGGTACAGGGATTGTTTATTTCCTGTTTTTGACGTTAACCTAACCTCAATTTTTAGGTTAGACCATAATTATTTTTTTTCAATTTTCCCTCTTCTGGTGAAGGCAAAGGGATCTAGCCCATACAGCCTATATAATAATGAAATTGACGTTTACCCCATCCCGGGTGGTAAAGCGATGGATACTTTACATACCGATTGCGATGGCCGTTTTGAGGGAAATCGAAAAGGCACATTTTATCACTTTGTTACAATTACCTTCACTCGTGAACATAAGAATACATAATGGTTAATATTCCACCAACACTACACATTATAATTCTAAATAACACAAGTTAGGAATTTAAAACAAATTGACAACATCACTCTTCGATTTTCCACCAAAACGCCTCCTTAGACCATAAATAGGAGTAGAGTAGGAAGGAGGATAGTCGATATTCTTCACTTGGCTCTAATGTAAATGACACTTAAATTATTGTTATAGACAAATTACCATTGACTATGTTGCGATTTGACCTTGCTTGCTTGTCTTGTCTATGACAAACAAAATGGGTGTGCTTTTAGGTTAGGGGAAAAATATAATTTTTAAGAAATAAACATAAGTTTGACTACAAAAATGAAATATATTTATAAAATGGAATCAGTGCTGATTACTTTAAGTATTGTTTTGTGTACGGTGTTATTTGTGAAGTTACTTTTTAAATTACGGTATGTAAGTGAGGTTATAGATATGGCTTTCCCGCCTGATAAAGAAATGTAATTTTGTTTTTGCTGTAACGTTATTTACAGATCAGCCTTGCCTTGGCGGGTAAACTGTTGGTTCTGCAATAATAATTTTTGGGTGAAATATCCAGATCGCAATAGCTGGACTTGCCCGAAATGCGAACAGTACAATGGTTTCACTAAGGTTAGTTCACTCAATCATATTTCTAAGTTACATACTTCATATCGAACATAATAGAACATTTTTCTATCATCTCTGTGAGGTCAAACCCTGTTACATAACTTCCATAAAAATAATTCCAATAGGAATTATTTTTTCATAATATCTCCAAAAGCTGTACTGTCAGAAATTGGCAAAGTTTCAGCAATGTAGGTCAACTGAAACCACACATGAATAATTAGCGGAGTAGTACTAATATATTCATCCGTAAATGTCAAGATTGTCAAGTCCACTCAAGTCTCCCGAGTATTAAGTCATAAGTTGTTGAGAATTTTTAACATTACCTACTAGTTCTTTCAAGCTATATTAAAATCCATTGTAAATCTTAAAAGTACTAGTGAAAGAGCGTAGATCTGTTGTGTTGACCCAACATAGATAATTGCAGGTTGATAATTTGTCTTTTTTTTCTATCTATCTATGTCCTTCTTTTCTTTATTCTTTATTTTTTTAAAAACGTAACGCCAGACTAGGATTTATTCCTGTGTCGTGAGTGCATTTACAAACATGAAAATTCACAATCACAAATACCAAGACCGAAACAAATAATTGTGGGTTACACAGATTTCTCCCGTGCGGGTATCAACTATTAGACACAGTGGGTGGGGTTAAAGCTCTTAACCACTGCGCTAAATCATCCGTCGTCATCATGCTAGATTCCTTGCAGCGTTGGCAGATATTACAGAGTTACAATAGGCTCTTACCTTACATACATCTCTGGCTTCCTGCTTTTTTTCATTAGTTTTATTATAAAATTAAAAACTTAATTATATTATATAGGATGGAGACTACAATAAGCAGATCATAGCCTCCAATGATCAAACCGTAAAGACACCAAAGGTTTTCCAAAACAGTCCTCCTAAAAATGGCCTGTGTAAGATGTGCAACATCAACCAACAGCTGAAGGTGGCACAGCTGGCCAACTTTGTTCCTATGAGTGAAAAGAATTTTGACAATGAAATAGATGGATACAGGTGAGATTTCTTCTTCTTCTTTGTCGGTTCCTCATGCCTGAGGGTTGTGACCACCACCGTCAAGGTTTTGCACAAGCGCTCTCCAGGCTTCCCGGCATTCAGCCTGTTTGATGGCATCCGGAATACTGGTGCTTGTGGTCTGTCTGATGACATCTGTCCATCTGGTTGGCGAACTTCCTCTATTCCTTTCCTTTCTTTTTTTAGGTGAGATTTATTTGAATCAAAATTAAGCTCATGATAAGCAGACATCGTAGACCAACAAATAGGGTGTGTGTTTGTGAATGATCTACGATGTTGGCCACGGGGCCTTTACAGCTTCACCGGACAAGAGGGTGAGCATGCAACCACTATGCTCGAGCCAGAAGGGCAAGGGGACAACTAACTCAAGGGCGCCTCAAGGAGGAAGGGGGTGTATACTAGGTGTCTCGCCATACAAAAAATAGTTAATAATTTACTCGTTCTGCACTCCCATACACCATGAATGCAATGTACCTATACAAAAAGAATTGTAAAGTATGTAGAGTATCTTGCCCTTATTCTCCACAAGAAGGTCATTCCAAACAGGTGGTAGAGTCTTAAGTAATCTATAGCTTTTCGGTCTTGACTGTTCATAAGTACATTTTAGTCTACATGAATAAAAAACTTTTGATTTTGAATTGGTGCACAAGGCCATTGAAACAATAACTCAGTGTTGTACTGTTGTGTCTGCAATCATTTGGTAGTAAAATATTGATAATATTAGCTCTATGCAAAATGCCCTCTGCATGCAGGTAGGGAAGAATAATTATGATTGGCAAAAGTTTTTCTGCAAAGTTTGCATGTTGCATTTCATTTTATCTCTACTTGGTGTGATATGGACAGCCATATATGCAATAATTTGAAAAACTGCCAGTAAATTAGGCTTAAGACTAAATTTTCATTTACACTTTTTATCTCCATGTGTACTAATTATCCTACATTATCAGTCACTGTAATATGTTATGTTTGTTGTGCCTAATTGATAATGGATGTTCACTTCTTACTAGATCTTAAAACCTTTTTTCAGTAATTATGTTTCAAACACCTCATTAACCATTAGTGGGTGTGTGTGTCAGTGATATACGCTGTTGGCCGCGAGGCCTCTACAGCTTCACCGAACTTACTTACCATTAGTGTTCTAAAAGTTTGTAATTAGATCTGGTAATGAATTCTTTAAATATATTAAAATAATTTATATCCCCAAATTGCCTTCCAAGGTTATTAGAAATAATTACCCTGTTGTTTAAATTTTATAAATGGTATTAAATGGATCATATGTGGCAATACAGGTACACATTTTTTTAATGTTAATAATATTTTTTTTTTTACAGAATGCAGTTAGAAAAGGCATACAAGTTATGCAGTCCATGCAAAAAAGTTGTTCTAATGAAATTGCATAAAGAGAAGGAAACACTTTTGGGTTCAAAATTATTAGAGACAAGAACCCCTGAAAAGATGAATCGAAAGGATGAAAAGCAAAATGAACTTTTGAAGAAATTTGTGAACAATACCTCAATGTTTATTGCAGCTATACTTTTTATACTGGTTTCTTTTGAACTTTACACAAATTTAACATTAAGATATGAGAATTTACAGAGTACAATAACTAACATTATCCATATAGTTGTTGGTCTTCTAGAGCGATTGTACTCTATTGTGGAAATGAAGACATTTATGACATTCCCTTCATTAGAAAATTATTTCTATGACATACATAATACAGAAATGTTGCCAAACAATTTTATTTTAAGACATAACCACTTAGACAATTTTAATATTACAATGCAAAAGGCATTAGGTGGTTTCGCATGCTTTTTACAAATCATTGGACTTGTATGGAATGTGAACAGTATGAAGAGTACTATTATAATTGACTTGCAGTGGCTTATATTTGTTATTACAACATTAGGACAGAGTTATGTGACTTTGGAACCAGTATTTATTAGTTTAATTAAGGTTTGTACTATTTTGCTTTCTATTTCTATTGTCTAAATAGATAAATCATGTGTGTATACCAAGTTATCACCGGGAAAGTGCTGTAGATGTTATCTAAGATAACTAATGGAGTAAACCATAACCAAATAGACTGGGTCTTATCTGAAGGACAAGTCAGGAGTCTCCGTAACCGGCGAGCGTGTATGAGACGAACTATGAGAGTAGAGGAAGCCAGAGAGGTATGTAAGGAAAGAGCCTGTTGGAACTCTGTACTCTCTGCCTACCCCGCAAGGGATCTGGCGTGGTGATATAGATAGATAGATTAAAATGTGATAATATATTCCTGATTAGAAGGTATGGTTGTAAAGCTTTGTGTGTCATGTCAGTAAGCACATAAAAAATCTTTGTAATGGCTGCTATACACTATGTCGACGGTATGGTCACCACGCTGAGTATCATAGAAATTACTGAACCAAACATGGCATTACATTTAAAATGTCAAAGGACCATATGTGTAGGCACAATTAGCGCATCTGCATTTGTGCATGTTAGCTTCTTCACTCTATCTGTGCCGAGAAATGCCAAATTTAGAACCAGAGATAATGGTGGCTTAGTACAAGGCTAGTACTGTGTAGTTCAGCCATATTCCAAACACAACATGATATAATATAAACTGGGATTATATTGACTATTTATTTTTTAGTAAAATCTCAACAATGGAATTTTTGTTTCAGACATTCTGTACTTTGATAGTTATTGTAATGTACAAAATGATGAAGACGCAGCGCAAAAGGTCTCCAGCAATATTACAAGGTACACCAAAACGAATGAAGAATCTGGCAAATGCTTCAACAAACAATTTGATTGACGATGACGACGACGCCATGAATTTGGATACAGATGACGATGTATCACTAAGTAAATTTGGGCTACACAACTTCTCCGAATCTTCTAATGACACAGTCAGTCCATTAAACCCTAACTTGATTAATGGCAGGTCATTCACACCGAGAACTGATAGTATATGGACTAAACCCAAACTCAATTCAACTTTTTGTGTGAATCCTGTAATGATCAAAAGTCCTAGTTCAGTTTCTGATACAGTTTTTGTTAAACCATCATTCAGTAAATATCAGAAACTCGCTAAAGACGATTCTGATTCTGAACTAGATGAGAGTATAAGTTCCTTGTGTATAGGTAGTGCTGTAAAAGCGAAAAAGAAAACAAATTCTATATTTTCGTTGAGGAAATTTACAGCCACCCCTAGTTTTATCGCTCCGACTCCTTTGATGCGTAGACCTCTTATATCGCCCAGTAAATTAGGACATAGTACTTCCTGGGTGGCCGGCGGGTACTGGGGCTCCGAAGGAGAGCGACAGATATTTAACATAGATGGTAGTCGTTCCTCCAGCCAAAGTTCAGGATTTGAGTCTCAGACTTCTAGTATGAACCAGCGTAATGTGTTCTCGCAGCCTTCATCTCGCGAAGAGTCTGTGTGTGGCGAGCCGATGGTACTGGACCGATACCCGAGTATGAGCAACTTGGGTGGTTTTCAATCACCACAGAATTTTAGTCGAATTAGTTCACCGGTTTTCCCTCAAATGCAATACAATGGCCACGTACATATACCTCAGCCGAAGTTTGCTCAACATACTGCTTCTCCCAACCCTTACGCGCCCCAACCCCAATACGTACAAAATAATATGTTCAAAGCCCCCGGCCTGATAAAGCTGCCTCAAGCGAACTCGTTCACATCTTGCTAATGCTTGTCCGCTAGCCTCGCATTGACGTTTATATTATCATTCAATTCTTACGTATTTTTTTCTCACTTTTTTCTATAGTTTGATACATTTTTTTCAACATTTTTATTCAAGTTCCGTGAACTGCCATTATGTTAAGAAAGTTTATTAAGTTATATCATGTGTTAGTCGTAAGCGATTGTTAGTTGTAACGTTTGAGACTAAACTTAGTGAGTAAGTCTATTTGCTGATCTCGTGTTGGTGCCAGGTGTTGGCGATATGAAAGCATTAAGAATTATTGTATTGTTACAATTTTTATATGGACGTCACTGTCCTGTCTCGAACTAAATGTGATATTATAAAGACTAGTAATTTTTTGCAAAAAGTGAAGTAAATGATTCTTGATGTTTCATCATTTTGATGGTTTTGATTTTGTCATCTTAAAACGGAAACTTTTTGTGAAGCTCCTGTAATAAAAAAAAGGTAAGATTATATATTGTGGTTTCTTCTTCTTACACCTAAACCATGACCGCCAACTTCGCTAGCTAAAGGTTCGCATACCTAAACTGTTCAACACCAGCTCAACTCAATTATGTAGTGTTTGGCATAGATGGCCAAATCCGAAACTATTTACTACCGATTAGAGTCTCGTAGCCGATTTTGATGAAATCTAAAACTGCATCATTCAATTTTTGCAACAATAAGCTAGCGCGCCGTTTGAAATGGTCAGCTTCATAGTCGTATTACTGTTCTATACCCACTACGAGAACGTCTCCTATCATCAACGCACCTTTTTTTCCTTCAGGTCCAAAAAGTTGAATTTGCAAAATGTTGAATTTTCATTATGTTGAATTCCCAATATGTTGAGTCCAAACACGTTGAATTCTCATTTTATTATATTATGTATGTTCGCCGAGATTTCCGACAATTGAGGACCGATTTTGATGATTCTTTTTCTATTGGGTTCAGTGTAGCTTCAAGGTGGTTCCAGTTTAATTTAATTTTAATCCAATCAACCTTTTTCATCATCGGTATTGGATCTTGGACTTTGAAGATACACCAGGGGACTCCTTAACGGCAAGTAACTTAAATATGTAGATGGAGTTATTATAAGTATTGTGGTAATCCTATATGGAACTAACCAGAATATTAAGACTTAAAATAATGAGGAGGTTTACAATTCGTCTGTTTTTTATAACGTCTTTTATTAACGTCTAAAAAAAGGAAAACTGACTTAAAAAAGCAAAAGTCCGTGGTGTGCAAAGTGCAAACCACCACCACCACCTGAAGTGCAAAGTAACCGACTGCACTAACCGGCCGACTTCAAATATTTATTTTTTGCTTTTAGAAGTCCGTTTCCCTTTATTTTTAAGTTATATTTATTCTCATCATTACGGTGCTGCTTGTTTCTGGTTTAGGTATTCTCTATTTCGCCTTGTAGGGCACCCACGGGATAATACGGGTTGATATATTCTAAGTACGGACCCACACGGGAAAAATATGAGAACAGACCCAACAGATTCAACATTTGAAAAATTCAACAAAATGAGAATTCAACATTATGAGACTCAACATTACAGGAATTCCACATTTCTAAAATTCAACATAATGGGAATCCAACATTTTGAGATTCAACATATTGGGAATTCAACATAATGGAAATTCAATATTTTGCAAATTCGACTTTTTGGACCTGAAGGCTTTTTTACCAGGGGAAATCCTGCATAGGCCTTCCGCGAGCCTCGGTAAGCTCGCAGGGCATGTCGGATTCTTACCGATTAGAAACCCGAGGGTGGCAAACAAGACTTTAGAGGGGTTCCGGGATCTCCATATGGAACACACCAGTGCCCCTCTTGTGCCGCACTCCAAAGAGCCTGTCATCGGGGGGAGACTAGATAACACGCTCTCCTCTGCACCGACGCGGTGCTCACGGCGACATGGGCACGCCGCCATGCTCCTCGGGGTCGCTCATAAAGGACGCTTAGGGCCTCCGCCCCTCGCGTCCGCGACGCCGAAGACAACCCCCCCCCCCCCCCCCTGCTGATGTTGGTGCAGGGGGTCATGTCCGAGTCGCACGCGTTCTGGTTCATCATGAACGAGCTTGCGTAAAGTCGCGCGATGGCCGGCGAAGACGACGTGTGTAGGACAGTACAACAATATTTAAACATGTATCTGAGTACTACAGATCCGTACAAGATTCAAGCACACAGACGCGCGCTTTAGGCGGCTACTCGGCAGATTTCAGAGGGTATGTATGTACTACCCACTGACACCTGCCGAGAAGCCGCGCATATCGCGCATCTGTGTGCGTTACTCTTGTACAGACTGCTAGAACTAATATGATCTACTGTTTACATAAAACTTCACTGTGCGTGTAGGCTTTTGCGAACCCCTGTAACCTCTCAATCGCACCTCGAATCTTCTAGTCGGATTTTATTTCGTTTAACCAATTTCAGGTAGGTGTGATTAAAATCGACTTTAATTGATTACTGTTGGAACTCTGTACTCTCTGCCTACCTTGCAAGGGATCTGGTGTAATGATATATCTATATCATCACGCCGTTATGAATTAATAACGACTAATCCATTTAGTCGCTACTCCGTCGGAGAGTTGGATAATCTACTCACGAGTTCCGCGCTCTCCTCTCGCACCTCTGAAGGTACTGGTGCGGCCTCGGAGGGACGAATGTATCTTCGTACAAGGTTGATGTGTAATCGGACACGTCTGTGCACTTCCACTCGTATTGCATACACTTACTCAAACCCCATTCGGTAACATTACCCTGAAATATGTCCATAATTTACATCATGCATATGCAGATTATAAACATTTGTTTAAAACAATTTAAATAGTCATCGATAGCTCTTCTGTAAGATGTGGTAGATAAAAGATGACTTACAGCATTCAGCAGATAACACCACATCGGGTTACCAAAGATGTGATAATACAGAAGGAAAAATAATACCGCGCGCTTCGGCTCAATGGTTAGTGTCGTCTGAGATACTTTTGTTGATATTGGGACTATTCGCAGGGCACTTCTGACCGCCTACTTGAATACCTATGCATCATCCTCATATGTACCTAGATATAGTAACGAATTTTAAGCGGACAAGGGCTTGGTCAAGTGGTCAGAGTGTAGGCTTCATCGTTCACAGGATCTAGAAGAGGCGGGTTCGGACTTTGGACGGGACAAATGTATTTTTAACCGACTTCAAAAAGGAGGAGGTTCTATGTTCGGTTGTATGTATGCTTTTTTTTATGTATTTTCACCGATATTTCCGTCAGTTGTGGACTGATTTTGATGATTCTTTTTGCATTGGGTTCAGTATAGCTCCAAGGTGTTCCCATTTTAATTTCATTCGTATTGGACCTTGGACTTTGAAGATACACCAGGGAACTCCTTAACGGCAAACAATACGAATGCGAAGATTGAGATATTATGGGTATTACGTCAATCCTATAGGTACTCTACTATAGAACTAAGCAGAATGTTAACCGACTTCAAATAAGGAGAAGGTTCATAATTAGTCTGTATTATTTTGTAATTTCTTTGCTTATAAACTGATTTTGATGATTCTTTTTGCATCAGGTTCAGTACAGCTCCGTGATGGTCGATTATATTGGTATTGGACAATGGGTTTTGAAGATACACCAGGGGTTTCCTATACGGCAAACAGCATGAATGTGAAAATTCAGTTATTATGAGTTTTGTTTCAATCTTGTAGGTACCTCACTGTATAAATAAGTAGGATAATATAAAGGAGGTATATAAATAATAATAATAAATTCGCTCATTATTAAAATGGGTAAAATAAAAAACGTTTTAAAAAAAGGGAAGCCGACATCAAAAAGCAAAAAATAAATATTTAAAGTCGGTGCCAAGTAACCGACTGCACCAACCAGCACCGACTTCAAATATTTATTTTTTGCTTTTTGAAGTCTGTTTCCCTTTTTTTATAAAGTTTATTGTATGTGTAAACCATGTTCCTAGACACGCCGACGTAACAGAAATAATTCCTAGTGTGGGGTGAGTTAAGAACAATTTAACATACGAAGCACTGCATAAGATCAGGCTGCGGATAAAACTGGTGGGCGCATCTTTTGTAGTAACGTTGGATACGACCACACAGAGGCTTCGGCAGGTGGTTGTAGACGAGGTCGTTGGTCGTCGCGTAGTTGGGGCAGGAGTCGTGGCTATCTTGACGAATTATGGAGTACACGTTGCCCTGCACATTATAGGAAATGGTAGTTTTACTTAATAATATTATAAATGTGAAAGTTTGGATGTTTGCTACTTAATTACGCAAAAACGGTTAAACGCATTTGGATGAAAATTGGCACACAGATAGTTCATTTACTTGATCAACACATAGGATACTTTTTATTCCGAAAAAATGTTAGGTTCCGGTCTAAAGTAAACGCGGACGAAGTCGCGGGCAAAAACTAGTTTATCTACCTATATTATCACGCCAGTTTCTTGTAGAAGTGGTAATTAGTGGATTGGATGACATGGCAGGTAGTTAGGTACTGTTTCCAATAACCTCGGTGAGAAACTGACAACAAAAATATTCATAGTACGGAAACCTTGCGTAAGATCGGCTTCTTCTCGAAGGGCGGAAAATTCATACAAATGTCCGGAGTTTTAGAAATCTTTGTGCATCGGTAGCTAATTTCGTAAAACACACGCACGCCAAAAATGGTCTCCCATATTTACACGGCTACAAATTTCTAAAAATATAGGTAAATGAAGTAATCGTATCCCTGTACCTGCAAACTAATTAGTTTATTCAATCGAAAGTCAGGTTGTCTTGACTCTGGTTTCATTTTTTCATAATCAATATCTTCTTTGGGCGGAAAATACAAGGTACCTTCTTTAGGGCATTCAATCCTGTCCTCTACCCAGTTGCCTGATGATATTTGAGAGCAACAAAAATATGTGAATGTTTATAACAAGGTGCAGTTGATGTAGAGTTTATCTACCCGATTTACTAGAGACTTCCCTCCTATCAGCCGCTACCGCCGTCCGCGACAGGTTCTCACCGACCCTCCAATGCCCTTATAACCCTTCTTTCGGATTCAGATACCGCACACAAGGCCAGACACCGACCTCGCCGGCGAGGTCGAAGAATCCCTTGCCCGCCGGCCGGTGCAGAGTACCATGGCGAGACACCTAATATACCTCCTCTCCCATAGTGACTGCTTGAGCCGAGGCCGTTCCTCCTTGAGGCGCCCTTGAGCTAGTTGCCCCCTTGCCCTTCTGGCTCGAGCGTAGTGGTTGCACGCTCGCAGTCTTGTCCGGTGAAGCTGTAAAGGCCGCGCGGCCAACAGCGTAGATCATTCACACACATACACGATTTACTAGAGGAAATAGTTCCTCGTAAATAAAAATACTCGACCCTTTATTACTAAGTACACTAAGTTAATGCAGACGGAGCGGGCATAGTCCAGTTATAAAAACACCGTTACTTCTAGGTGCAAGGTAATAGGAGGCGAGCCTATTGCCTACTGGCAATGGCCGGACACGGACAGAATGCATTATACGCCACTAGACCAACGAGGCAGTCGCATTTTTATTATTATATTTCTACCTATTAAGTACTTCCAGAGGCGGCGTAAGGCGTGGGCGACGTGGGCCATCGCCTACGGCCTCGCGCCTTGAAGAACGCACCGAAAAAAAATTATTCGTCATAAAACGATAACTATAATATTGACATACCAAATTTAATTACTACTGTTATGTTTTTTTTTAAATATATCTATCTATCTATATCATCACGCCAGATCCCTTGCCCAATAGGTTCTTTCCTTACATACCTCTCTGGCTTCCTCCACTCTTATAGTTCGTCTCATACACGCTCGCCGGTTACGGAGACTCTTGACTTGTCCTTCAGATAAGACATGGTCTATTTGGTCTTGGTAAGATAGTCTAGGTCTTCTCTTTATATTTTATATTTATTTGTATATGTACAGGTTATTTTATTACCCGTGACGCCACTTACAAAGGTTCTGCCAGAATACCAGCGCTGCATTATAACCATAGTGCAGCAATACGCAGAGTCCTGTTTGGCCCCACACAATTGTGCCTTACTTTACATAACTGCCTGTTTACTGTTTTGTGTTGGTCAAAAAACGTTTTTTCTTTCTTTCCTTCGTACGTACATACTTCCACTTTCGCATTGTATATCTGTTTTGTCATTCTTTCTTCTGACACTCTTACTGTATGCCCGAATCAACGGAGCATAACCTTTCTCATCTATACACCAATACTATCTAACATACCTACTCGCTTTCTTACTACACTGTTGCGAATACGGTCGGTTAGCTTCGCTCCGCACATCTTCCGCACAGCTCGCATTTCCACCGCATTTATCCTACTTTCATTCTCCTTCTTACATACCCAGCTCTCGCTACCATATAACAGCGTTGGGACAAGAACTCCGTTACTTATGGCCAGCTGCGTCTTTTGGCTTAGGTGCTGGCTCCCAAGTAGCTTTCCCATCGCACCATTTACTTTGCTCCCTGCACTCACTCTTTTCTCCATGTCAGCGGTGTATTCCATCCTTGCTGAAGGTGCATCCAAGATATACAAACTCATTCACTTGCTCCAGCACATAGTTACCAACCACAAACCTTGCATTCGTTCTGGTTTCTTCCCGTTCAAACACCATAATCTTGGTTTTCTTTACAATCAAATGTAAGCCATTGTTCATGCAGTCGTCTTTCATAACTGTGACTAGTGTTTGCAAATCAGTGGCTGTTGGCGCTATTAAAACCGCGTCATCTGCATATAGTATATGGTTTACCACTAGGTCACCCATTTGTACACCTTCATTCATCGCTTTCAGTCTTTGAAGACTTTTGTCCAGATATATTATAGACAGTCTAGCGGACAACACACAACCCTGCTTGACGCCGATTTCAACGTCAAACCAGGGTGACATGTTACCACCCATCCGTACGCATGCCTTGCAGTCCAAGGGTTAGGCTCAGAATTACCATTTTCTCAAAATGACTACTTTATCATATTGTCCACTTTCCATAATGTCCACTTTCCCATAATGTCCTTTCCCATAATGTCCACTTTCCCATAATGTCCACTTTCCCATAATGTCTACTTCCCATAACGACCACATTCCCATAACGACCACATTCCCATAACGACCACATTCCCATAATGTCTACATTCACATAGCGTCCACGTTCCCATAGCGTTCACATTCCTATAATGTCTACTTTTTCATGTTGAATACTTTCTCGAAACACACGTTTTGCTTGCGCACCGTGGTGAGGTAGTCAATCTGTCTCAGCAAAGGCTCGACTGACTATTCACAATGGCGTGTTCATACCTACGCTTATGCCTTATGGCAGTGAATGTTAGGTATGCAGAAAAGCTTTAAAAGTAGAGTGAATGTTGTGGAAATGTGCTTTTGTATTGTAAAGTAATAAAACAATATACAAGTAAATTCCTTGTTTGTTATAAAATATAGCCATTAACAATATACCGAACAAACAGACATTTCCAAATAACAATTCAAAATCACAAACTATAGTGCGACATAGATATTTAGGCAGGTGGACGACATTGACAGGGCGTTGGTGTGAAATTAGTTATCATTTAGTAAAATATGGGAAATATCTCAACGGGTGGGTCCCGCAGGGTTACTGATTGAAAAAATAATATAGGTGAATTTCATAACATTAGGCAACTTTGCGCCAGTCACGAAGTGGCACTTCACTTGATGACAGCGTTAGTTCCAATTTTGGCTGCGGGCCAAAAAATCCTTGTATGACTATATCAAACAATTTGTATTTAAGTGACTATTGTCACATATCATAGGGACTAAAAAGTTTCATATGAGCTCTTTATTGTTGTCTTTAGCCAATGGACTGTGTATTAGCGCACGGTATTCGTTTAGTATAGTTAACAAAGTAGTCAGTTTTACCAAGTAGTCATTTTGGGTAAGTAGTCATCTTAAGAAGTAGTCATGGGAATGTAGTCGTTTTGGGAAAATAGTCATTTAAGAAATTGGAGTAGTCATTTTGGTAAAGTAGTCATTTGAGGAAAGTAGTCATTTTAAGAAAGTGATCATTCTGAGCCCAACCCTAGTCCACATAAGTGGACTGGACGGCTCGCAACAGAGTGCCATCTATACCATACTCTGGAAAATGCCCCAAAGACTCCTTCGCACAACTGTGTCAAACGCCTTCTCCAGATCCACAAAACCGCAGAAAACCTTCCGGCACATTGCCAATTGCTTCTCTACGATGTTGCGGGGGGAGAAAACTTGATCCGAACATCCTCTTCCGGTCCTGAATACCCTTGTGCCTCGCACAACATTCCATCGGACTTCTCACGCATTCTCCGTTCAGTAATTTTACCGTACACATTGGCTGCCAAGCTGATCAAACTGATGGCTCTGTAATTGGCGCAGTCATATTGTGCGCCCTTGTCTTTATACAAGGGTACTATGACTGCGCGACGTCAATCTGTGGGGACTCTACCGGTCCTCCATCAATGGTTTGCAAGGACCCGAAAGGCGTCCCGGACGCAAGTTTCACCATATTTGATCATCTCGGCAGATATCATGTCTACTCCCGCAGCTTAACCATTTTTCATACTTTTTATCGCCCATTCAACTTCTTCCGTAGTGATGTCCTCTGTTGATTCCGGTGCCGCAAACTCGTCTCTCGGCTCGTCTGCGGCACCAGTATCCGGGGCATCTCCATACATTTCTCCAAAATATTCACTCCACCGGTTTAGCACAGCTTGTGTGTCTGCAAGACTGTCACCATCCTTAGATTTTATCCTTTCTATTCTGGAGCCTGACGAACCACCTCGAGCCTTTCTCACCTTGCTCCAAAAGAGTTTGGTGTTGTTCTCGAAGTTCTTCGCCAGCCTCTCAATCGCACTGGCTCGTTCATGCTTTTCTTTCACTAAAGTTTTAGTGGCATTCTTGCATATTTCTTTCCTAATCTCTGTCATACTGGCATTCAGGTTCAAAGACGAAACATAGTCCTGCCACGCTTTCTTCATACTTTCTACTTCATAATTTTTGCATTTTTCTGTTTCTTAATTTTTGCATTTTCCTGTTTGCATTTCATTAGGCATATATAGGCACATATCTATTTATTTTGTAATACATGTTTAAGCTCAATTGTTATATGATCCCTATCATATCATCTTCGCCTTTTTTGTTTTTTTTTTTATAATTACTTCATTCTGACTTATTATTGTTTTAAATTGTTTTGTTTATCTCTAGTTTATTGACGTCTAATTTTAAGTGTATGCAGATACACAAGCATACAAGATGCTTGTGTATCTGCAGTGGTTTGATAAAAAATCTTTGTGTGTGTGTGTGTGAATGTTCTACGCTGTTGGCCGCGGGGCCTTTACAGCTTCATCAGACAAGAGGGCGAGCGTGCAACCACTACCTCGAGCCAGAAGGGCGAGGGGGCAACTAGCTCAAGGCGCCTCAAGGAGGAACGGCATCGGTTTGGGCAGTCGCTATGGGGGAGGACGTATACTAGGTGTCTCGCCGTGGTGCTCTGCACCGGCCGGCGGGCAAGGGATTCTTCGACCTCGCCGGCGAGGTCGGTCTCTGATCCTGTGTGCGGTATCTTTATCCGAAAGAAGGGATGTAAGAGCTTCGGGAGGGTCGGTGAGAACATGCCGCGGACGGCGGTAGCGGTTGGTAGCAGGGGAGTTGGGTTCGTAGTCGGCGCCGGCTACGCTAAGCGGATTACTATAATAGGACGCGTTTGCAAAATATCGGGATGTCGCCTTTTTTAATAAAGGCGCGAATAGGTTCGAGACCGAGATTGGAATGTAGACGATAAAAAATCATTATCTATATATTTAATCAAAATTAAGCGGTTTCAATATGTTTTTACCATTTCATGAAGTTAACCGTCGTGCGTATTTATATATAAATATAATTTGCCCACATCAAATTTAGCTCTTGCCCCGCCACTGAGTACTTCGGTGACTTAAAGAATGTTTAAAAGTTTATTCTCCATTCTGTATCTATGATGCCAGAGTACGGAGTTGGTAATTATGAATAAGATCACAAACATAATCTTAGAAAGTGCGGTCTAATACGTTTAGTATACAATTCCTATTCCAAACTAATTTAAAAAATTATCTATTTTCAATCATACCCCATGGGTGTGAAATCGCCTCATATTTAAGAATAATTTATTGTTCAAAAACGACTTAGCAACTAAGTGACAATTTCTATGAGCCTCAAACTAGACGAAAAGTCTGTATCTTGGGACCCCGTCGAGTTGAACTATGAGTAAACTTGATATAGTTACAATTACTGACGCGAGACGCGATTGTATTGCTGTTTTTACAGTTCTTTTTAATAATGATCCATTACCTTGTATAACTCTATAGACAAAAAGTTTTACTGAAAATAGTAAATACTTGCCAAAAAGTACTCCATTGCTATAAAAAGGAGTATTTACTAAAGCTTTTGAGATAGCTTCTGTTCGGCTGGGCGACTTTGGTCGCGTGTTGATGGTTGCCATTTTTTTGTATAAAAATTGTGTGTAATTTAATTTATAAAATTATAAAATAATCAGCTATAGTTGTGTTCTCTCATTGAAGATAGAAGTCATTGATACCTATGTCAAAAATGACAATATTTATTTTTTAAATTTAACACATTCATTTAAAAAGGCTGTATCCCACACAGGTGTACCCACAGTAAACCTGCATGTTTAACTCTGCTAATCCCTTAATTGATGCATTGCTCATACTGATATGGGCCACACCACTCAGTCCTCCATGGAGTCACTTGTGAGTTACACCCAGGGCACCCACAACCCCAAAAGTAGATTATGCAGACACAATACATTGACAATTTTTTGCACAATGACCTTGTCAAGTTTTAAGAAAGAAATGATTACTAATATGCTCTAGGGCAATAGGCTAATCACCTACACTATCTTCTTGTGGTCATAATGTTCCTGTTCATGGTTCTGAGGATGCCTAATTGAAGTCTGTGGCAAAGACCCTCAAATGGGTCCACTGCTTCTCTTGAATGCAACAATGCATTGATAGTCATGATAACAAATATGAGAAATGAATGATTACAAAGTTGCTACATTCTTATCTGGTATTAATAAATCTGGAACCTGTTGGAACTCTGTACTCTCTGCCTACCCCGCAAGGGATCTGGCGTGAGGTTATAGATAGATAGATAGAAAAAATCTGAGCCAGCATGTTGACTAGGTATTTTGTTTTTTTAAACGTAGCCCCACACTAGCGTTGATTCCTGTGTCGTGGGTACATTTACAAACATGAAAATTCACATACACAAATACCCAGACCGAAACAAATAATTGTGGATCACACAAAGATGCCCCGTGCGGGAATCGGACCCACGACTATTAGACACAGTGGGCGGAGCAGACTAAGCTTTTAACCACTGCGCTAAATTAAAAAAACATTGCAAAAAATAACATTTTTAATACCATAAAACAAACAAACACATTATGTAAAATGTAGTTAGTCAATATCCATAGGCAAATTAAGACTTGGTTTCGGCAATGACTGGAGCAATGCTGATAGTTGGCTTTCCATGGGGCCGGCTTGTTGTACTATATTCTTCAAATTCTTCTCAACTTTCAGTATATCTTGGTTGATCATTTCCATGTTCTGTAAATGTTTTAATTTATATATTATTATAATATGGTACCATTAGGAAATATTAAGATCCAGACCATGAAAAAAATAATAAGTATGAGTTAGACACATACAATTAGGATTCAATATTTAAAAAATTTGGTTTTGTTTGTTTAGCACCTATACAGACTGTTCACCATAAAATGTAGAAGCCAAGAATTAAACTTGTAGATGACATCATATCTTGTAAAATTATCTTGATTCAAGTTGGGCATTATAATTTTATGTGTATCTTCTGTCTGATCTTGTTCCGTAAGTTTTTCTTAGGAACCTCCGGAACTAACAATTAATATTCTTTTAGTATCTATGAGATTTACAGAACTCACCTCTAATAAGGAAGTATACAATTGTTTAACATTTTTATCACTGTATCGAATAAACCCACTCACATTTGATTCTGAATCTGAGGGTGCAATTGAAGTCATTGTTTGAGTGGTTTTGTAATGCTATCTACTGATTTAGTCCGTAACAGCTATTAAAATTTAAAAGTAAGTACCTATTTTATATAATATTCAGCCGATAAATAAAAATCAGTAAGGCGCTGTTTTTAAAATTAAACATCAACAACAACGACAAATGACATAACATTTCACCAACAACTGGTATAACATTCAGCATTGTAACAGCTGTCCTATTCTGGTTACAAGGTAATGAATATCTTTATCTCATTACCTTTTTATGCATTGAATGTCAGATACATTACCACTGACGGTGCTGGAACGCCCAATATGACAGTTTACAATCGTTCAGAAAGTAAGCTTATAACCACAGTATATTTGTATGCTTATAACGCCTATAACTTCTATATCCCAGTATAACGAAAATAATATTTAAATATAATACAATCAAAGTGTATTTATTGTTTCAGGTACATCTTAACTATTTTTAATACAGAGAAATGCGTATTTTGTTGTTTTTGAGAACATCCGTAAACAATTTTTAAACGTAATAAATGTCAATGTCATCCGCTGCGGAGAGAATCTCCTACTTTGGAGAAAAGCCAATTTTTTCGAAAAACGCTAATGAAAAACTCACTGCGTGTGATTTTTTGTGTGAAAAATTCAAAATAATTATCTGGAAAGTGTGCGTTACAGTGTTAAGTATTTTTATTTGCGACTAATCGAAGTATCTTGAATCGTTGATGTAAAAGGACTTTGTTTTTCTTGCACCTTTATTGATTAAAACTTTGAACTGAAAAATTATAACAAAAATAATGTTATATACCTCAGATATACTGCATTAATATAATTAATCATTTTTACTTCAAAGACCCATTATTAATTTGAAGAATATTAGTACAGATTACGTTATATTATTATTAGGTAGGTGAGTAATTTCTGCATTATTTAAATTTATATAATTCTGTTTTTGTTTTGCAATGAATTTAGCAGTAAATTTAATCATATATTGACATTTAAAATTCTAGGTTTTTTTATGTTTGTTTTACTGAGATAGAAATCTACAGATATTTATTATGAAAATATTTCTACTTTTACTAGTTTTATTTAGATGACAGGTTTCTATAAACAAAATGTTTTTATTCTCAATCCTTTCATACTGTAATAATTTTAACAGTATGAGTATATAAAAATGATATATATTTCTCCAATGTTATACATATATTGATGCCGTGCCTAAGTTGAATCGAGATAATATTATTGATATGATTTTAATCAGAATAATAAGTAAGATTTGAAGAATCCATTCTCAATTATATTTAGCCCAATATTCACTGTCATAGTCATCTCATTAATGTTATGTATCAAATGGATTATAATTATTTATTGCAATAATTTTTGAATGCAACATGTTTTGCAATAATTTTGCTAATAATTTTTGAATATTCTAAAGTTTCATTCTTTTGTTGCAAAGGAGTACTCAGAGTTTTTCAGTAGAAAATGAGAGATTACTTTACAATACTTCTGACCCAAATCATCTTCGTGGATACAAACATAATAAGCGTGGGCAGGTCACATATGCCGCAGAACCGATGGCCGTTGGGGCAGACTGGTTCTTGAGTTCAACTGCGTGTCGGCAAACGTAGTTTAGGGCGCGCTGTAGCTAGGTGGGGCAACAATATTCGTAAGGCAGCGGGCAGGGATTGGAGAAGGAGAGCTGAAGATCGAGCTCAGTGGTGTGCCATGGGAGAGGCCTACGTCCAGCAGTGACGACCACGGGCTGATGATGATGACGAATCATTATCTTTGTGAAACAAAAAAAATGTCATTTTTTACCATATCATCACACCAGATCTCTTGCGGGGTAGGAAGCAAGTATGGAGCTCCAAATGGTCCTTCCCTTGCAAAGCTCTGATATAGATAAATTTTTTTGACTGATTGTGTTCACTGATCAAACGTTTCATAGGGCTTCTGATATTTAGAAATAAACCTACACATTTCCTAATTCAGTGATATTATTTATGATTTAATTTTGTCTATACCCAAAAATTGTAAGTGCTCTTATTATTTAAACTCTGTCTTACAGTAAAAATCTATGTTGAAATTTAATTGTCGAATAGCACAATATTAAAGCCGAAATTTCTTAAAATGTTTGAAAGAAATGAAATGTTTTTTTAATGTGCTCATTTAAAATCAACAAAATAATGTTACCTCGTACTCTGTCTATCATGCAAGGGGTCTGGCGTGATGATATAGATGACAGAAAATAATGTTATAATCAAAAGTGGTTCTACAAAAGGAATCATTTTAGTTCCAGCTTTGGAGTAGTAAGGTTTTTCATTAGCACATTTGCAATATATGAATCCTTATCAAAATCAAAGCTAACAAGTGAACACTTGTAGTGATTGCCTCAGCTGAATAGGCGGCATTAGACATTAGCGGGTCGCCGTCGGCGCCTGCCGGGCTGGCGTCGCGACGTCGCCGTCTGCACCGCTCCCCCCTTCCCCTCGACGCCCTTACCAATCCACACACAACTAGCCTCAGTTTCCTTTAGATATTCTTCAGAAGTTCTTACATGGGATAGTAACGTGATTTAACAGCTGTAGAATTTTCTTTTGTTGATTACCAAATAATTTGGGTGGGTGGGTAATGTATTTGCAGTAAAATTTCGTAGATGATGAGTAATTAATAAAGTGCGCGAAGTCATGTCAGATCATGACGTTGATTGTGCCGCGGAGCGAACTGACGATAAACAGACTGATAAAAATGACCACGATATCGTTGATACTGAAGACTTTAAAGTGACGGAAGAACTAAGTGCCAACACATCGGTAGTAGAAGTAGATAGTGCCATAAACAATAAGGAAACACTTAGTAGTGAAGTAGATGAGAAGAAGGTCGTTTACGGTGCCAAAGATAAAGCGAAACTCAGTTGGACGTTAGATGGTCATGAATTTAAAGTATCATGGAGCCTGCCGGAAGGAAAAGCGACGGCGAACGATTATATTGCGCTATGTTATACAGGTAAGTTTAATTTAGATCTACATGTTATTTCTGAACTTATTGTCTAATTATATTAAAAAAAGCAAATTATGATCCTTATTCCTTCTCTAGTGCAAGGCTGCTGAGGTTGAGGTATTGTAATATACAAGAGATAATATAAACATTGTTTGTCATTGTAACATACCTATGCATAAAATGCCTATGCACCAGGAATAACACGTATTTTCAAAAAGGTCGAGTTAATTATACATACATTACCTAATAAACATATGGAGCAGTCAATATTTTCATTTACTGAAGATATCAGAAAATAAACTATTAAACCTGATTCCAAATAGACATATGACTATAATTAAGTAAATATCTACTCCGATGTGCTTAGCCCTAACTAGGGGATGCGATCTCGCACGATTTTTTCAAGCGTAGATCACGCGAGGTCAGGATCTTCAGTATGGCAATTAGAGAGACCTCTCAAATTTGAAAATTTTTATATGACATTGAAATTATTAAAATTCGGACTGGTTGATTTAAGATCCTTCCTATCTTTATCTATCATTACGGGCATTAACTACTAATTTAACAGCAACAAGCAACAAATGTAATCCGCGCTGTACGTGTATAAGTTCAAATTAATCACTAAAATGCACCAGAGACAACCAGCAAGGCCTCGTTTGCGGACTTATCTTTCTCTGGACCCAACGGTCATTACACACCGCGAATATTTAGCTGCTGCATAAACTCGTTAATTTCGCTAGATCTCGTACAATTTACGTGCAATCGTGCAATCGAGATCTCGTAACAATGAGATTGTAAATTATAGCAATAATCATTAGCTCTGACTTAATTCCATTTTCTTTAGGCACGAAATTTCTAGTATATCTGAATCAGAGAGCGAATAGTTAAATAGCATCCTAAAATCCTGATCTACTAGCTCTAGAATTATTACCTAAATGGAAACTTCGGCAAGATGCCGCTAGCATTGACTGGAAGGCTTTATTATTGTCTGACTCACTGGATGACAAAGTTGATATTTTCACATCGACACTGATTCGGTTATTTGATATACACGCTCCAATTCGTCCTATTAAAGTTAAACATCTTCCGGCACCTTGGTTGACCGATGATATCAAGCTCTTAATGAGTAAGAAAGTGGCACTTAAATCTAAATTTAAAGTGAGATCCACAGATTTCAACTGGAATAAATACGTCACCATTCGGAATCACTGCAACAAGGTGTGTAGAGATGCTCAACGCCAACATATCCATACTTCTGTCCAAAACGGTAACCCAGCAAAAGTCTGGAAATTTCTGAAATCAATGGGGATCGGCAAATCACGACAAGAAAACATTTCTAAAGATTTAGATATCAATCTTATTAATAAACATTTCTCTTCTTCGTCTAACTTTGATAAGACTGCAAAATTAAATACATTAAATTATCTTTCATCCATTCCGGTGCCCGATTATTCTCCATTTGTTTTTAGTCAATTTTCCGCTTGTGGTGTTAAAAAGAGCATAGAATCCATCACATCCAACGCAGTCGGCAGCGATTGTATAACACGTAATATGATCCTTCCTATCCTGGACGAAATCCTACCTATTATTTGTCATATTTTAAACCATTCCACATCCAGTGGACAATTTCCATCGTTATGGAAAGAAGCTCTAATAACTCCGTTACCTAAAAAATCGAATCCTACTTCCCTTTCCGATTATCGTCCTATATCCATATTGCCTTTCCTATCCAAGGTCCTTGAGCGCCTCATCCATGATCAGATCAGTAATTTCCTGAACAAGAATTGTCTCCTTAATCCTTTTCAATCCGGTTTTCGTCCTGGTCGTAGTACCGCTACTGCCCTGGTAAATATTACGGATGACATCAGACTTGGAATGGAAAATAGTAATCTAACTATACTTGCATTGCTCGACTTCAGCAATGCTTTTAATACAGTGGATTTTGATATTCTACTTGGAGTGCTATGCTCTATTAACATATCTCCAACGGTGATTGACTGGTTTCGTAATTACCTGTCTGGTCGCCGGCAAAGCATTCGCATTGAAGATACTTACTCTTCTTGGTGCAATATCAGTGCCGGTGTTCCGCAGGGTGGCGTTTTATCTCCTTTGCTTTTCGCTGTCTTTATTAATTCTATTTCCAACCAATTGCGTTCTTCATACCACCTCTATGCAGATGATCTCCAAATTTACATACAAGCTCCGTTGGCCAGGCTGTCGGGGGCTGTTAATACTATTAATAATGATTTAAATAAAATATGCGACTGGAGTAAAAGCTATGGCCTCATGGTCAACCCAGTTAAAACGCAAGCTATTGTTATTGGTAGCTCATAGGTTTACTACACGTGTCGACTGGTCCCAACTTCCCCAAATTAAATTTGACGGTGTCACAATACCAATAAGCACCACTGTAAAAAATTTGGGGATTTATATTGACACAAATCTCACGTGGGGTCCACAACTACAAAATCTTAGTCGCAAGATCTTTGCTTCTGCAGGTTCATTGCGAAGGCTACGAAACTTTCTTCCCACTGCCACTAAAATTACACTTGCACAATCTCTCCTTCTTCCTATCCTTGATTATGCAGACGCCAGTTATCTCGATCTCACCGAGAGCCAACTTAATAAACTTGAGCGACTTCAAAATTTTTGCATAAGGTTCATATTTGGTTTGCGGAAATATGATCATGTTTCAGAATTTCGTGCTAAGCTCAAGTGGCTGCCAATTCGCCTTCGCCGGAATGCTCACTTGTTATCGCTTTTATACAACGTCCTGTTTAGTTTAATCCAGCATCTCCCTCCTATCTCAAACGACGATTTGACTTTCTCCATGTAACACATTCAAGGTTCCTAAGGTCATCGGAGAATCTCAGACTAAAAACACCCATGCATTCCACAAATTTCTATGATAAATCCTTTTCAGTTCAAGCTGTCCGTTTGTGGAATGCATTACCTCTGACAATTAAACGTGCACAGACATTTTCTAGTTTTAAAACGATGGTTAAGAACCACTTCCTCTCTGCTGTCACTAGTGAGACGCTGTCATGATTAAGTAAATACTGTATATAAAAATTATTATATTTTTTATTTCTTAGTATATATATATATCATATATATGTATGTGTGTATATATGTATGTATATGTATATATATGTATGTGTATGTATGTGTGTATATATATGTATATATATATACATATATTACTTTTATTAGTTACTTTTAATATTAATGAATGTACGCCACCAACTGCCCTCTACTATGTTATATTTCTTTCGACTTGGTTGCCTGGAAGAAATTGCTATAAGCAATAAGGCCGCCAATTGTACCCTATATTGTTTTGTACCTTACATTATTGTTTATTTATAATTTGGTGTACAATAAAGAGTTTTCTATTCTATTCTATTCTACCCTCCATACGTAGATACATATTGTAATTGAAAATGATGACATCATCTGAGGTCAATAATACTACACTAATCAATGAATAGAGAATTCTGTGGGGATAGCTCTAACGAGGCCTTCGAATTATTAGATCTTGTTGACTTCCAATTATGTAAATATTTGTTTAACTCATTCACACTCAAGTTTATTTAAGACCCAATAGTTGGCAAACTTAGGTAAGTTTAGTGTGATCCTAGTGTATTTGATCAGGTATTTTAAGCAAACCCCAGACGGTTACTTAGTTATTCGTAAAATCTAGGTATAACGAAAGCTAGTGGAATTTAAAATGAAGTAAATTTAGTATAAATCAATGCGAGAGCGATATTTGGTTTACTAATGGATACACCTTTAGAATAAAACTGCGAGAGTAGCCACAAATTGCTAGTCGCCAATGTTAAAAATAAATAAGCAATACCATTACTCGTTAATTTACCTGTAGCAATAAATAATTCATGCATTCACGAAGGCGGGCTGCGATATTTTAAAAGCATATGTAGGAGCATGTAGATTTTTTATATCTTAGGTCAAAAGCATTCACTTGCATCGTAAAGTCGATCGCTAGACGACTGGGTGTCGAGAGATAGAACATTTGTCCTAAAGATAATATTGAAATGAAATAACCTATCGTACATATAAAGTTTGTATACCCAATCTCATTTTCATATTTACTTCTCTGATATACATTCTCGCGCTAGCCTATTTCATGTCCATTTTCGGCTTACTGACTCTTGACTGGGCTGGATATGATCCGAGAGTAAGACTCCATACTTGGCCGCGACGGCGGCTTGATTCGTTTTATAACTGTACACAGACGACGCCGCTACTGGTCATTGCATTAATTGACAACAGGAAGTACGGTCGTGAGCCACTACCCGCCCCTTTATAGATACCATCTGTGGAAATCTGAGAATATGATAATGAATCGGTAACCAGCGTTATCTTGAAGCCAAGGCTGCGCCTTCAAATTAATCTCCTCCACTTTTTTTTGTTTATCTTGAACAGTGAGAGTTGAAGCCGGTTAATGATCCTCAGCGGAGTTTTATGCTTCGATTCTAGATTCGCTTAAAGGAACGTGTCTTTAAGCTTGTGTTTACTCTTTATTGGCACTTACTTTAATGACTATTTTACGGGCATTGGTAATGTCGCAAGATCAATATTATTAAATTACGATTCTCCTCCCTAAAAGTCTGTTAAGTCCATTCAAATTTTTTGGAATGCTTAAATCAATTTATACAAGTTACGTATTTTAGGGGGTGTATGCTTTCAGTGGACCATTTTAATCAAGACTTATTTCATCTTACATCTTTACTTACGTGATTTCCATTCATCCATACCTACTATCAAAGTTAAATTGTATTCATGAATGGTATCATTGGACTAGCGAAAATTCATCAAGTATCAGCTTGATTACCACCTATAGGGTTTGTTAGGATTGCATGTACAAATAATCAAATGATTTCCAAAATAGTATTCATTTTAGTATTTGCATTTGTAAATTCCATTGAAGACCTTTTGAAATAAATATTTCAAGTATTGGACGTTATTGATAGAAGCTAAGGATTAATGCGGTACTAATGTTGGTCCGGGGGCAGTAGACAATGCCGCCCACACTCGCCCGGCGCCCGGCGCTGAGCACCCCACACGCCTTCGCATACAACCCCGCCCACGAGCTAACTTATTTTTCTCTCATTAAATTAGTATCATCGTCAGAAACCTGATATGCATATGCTTTCTCGCGATAAACCAAAAATATGAAATCAATTAATGTTTTAATTAAAGTCATAGTTTTTTTTTAACTAAAAGTAGTTCGATATCTGTCCCATTAATAGCATTCTATATTACAGCATCAGATAGAGTTAATATCTTAGTTTTTACCTTTTTATTTGTAATATCAGAGGCGTTCGTGGCGTTGGGGACCGTAGTATTATTGCAATTGTTAAGGTTACGCAGTGATCGGCTCATTTAGTCAGGTGGCCACAAATCTGCCTCTTACAATCCGCACTGAAACGTCGTGGTGGAGCACGACCACTTCGCTCTTACCTCGACTGCAGATATAACTTATATCAACTTCTTAAAGCGTTTATTGTTGTAAACTATAAACTTAAAAATCATTTTAAGAACACGCTTTAATAAAACAAACACGACAATGCTATCATGATTAGTTTGGAGTTCCTATAGCTACCTTTTGGCGCCATAATCAGACCAGCTATATGTTACCATGTTATTGCATCGTTACCGAAGTTACATAAGTATGCCAAATTTCAGCTTAATCGGATGCCAGTAAAGTGTTTGAAAAATCAATTACAAATATTGAACTCGAAAGACAGAGACTTAGACTTACGAACGAAACAAGTTAAATAAAAGCATGTAATAATCGAAACAACGTACTATAGTAGAACTTACGTCATAGCAACATGCATGTCGCCATTCTGTCTCAGGGGCACGAATTCTTATTTTAACAATAGCTGACACTTCAAAATTTACATTTATTCAATATTTTAAGTTGGAATAAACATACTTTACCATAAGGAACTTTAGACGTGTAAAATCTCACAATGTTTTAAAATAAAGATTTTGCTTGGTGAAAATCTTAGTGATAATATAGTATCAATAAAATCGTTTTATATTCTATTGGCTGTTACCCGCTTCTTCGCCTGCGTTAATTTTTTTGAGACCAAAGGGAGCTATGTCTTTCCCTAGGAGCCAATCTTACCAAATTATATCAAACTCAGTTTAGCGGTAAGAGCGTGAAAAGATAACCAGACAGCGTTACTTTCGAATTTATAATATTAATATAGTAGTTAATAGTATAAATCTTTGATGTCTTTTAATAGAACCAATGAATATGGTACCTACAGAGAAAAAAATCCTGTGGCCTTTTTTCCCTTTGAATACCTATGTGTTATGGAAACGAATTCGGCGAAAAGCTTAGGTCAGGGACTTCAAAATTTAGTTCTTGGTATCAATCGTAATGATACCTTTACCTCATATATTTTATAAGGAAGGAAGTAATCTTCCTCATGGAAGGTGGAAATATAAAATAATCCATAATATAAAGATCAATTAATGGTTCAGATAGGATCATTGATGAGCATGAGGAAAGTATAGAACTGGTAAAAGGAGATCAATCTGGATTGAAATATATTTATCTAATCTTTTCCACTGATTAGATATACAAAGTTGAACAACAGACCCGTGTAATCGAGTAATGCTCATACAAATCATAAAGCTCAACAAAGAATGTTATTCTGTCGATTTAACGTAGATTATTCAAAAGTGTGACCTCCGCAGTGATATGCAACATCGTTTATTTTTAGCCAAAGTTCGACGCCGAAAATTGTGAGATCATCACATGCAACACGAATGTTAATGTTGTCTTTAACGAAATAAAAAGCAGCAGTGCATCGCAATAAAGTGAAGCAACGTAGGGCACGTGCTATGCAAGTGACATTGTTACATAAACCGCCTGAGCTCTGTACTTAGAGCCTTTCACCGACACCGGTGCTTGTAATTTTCTTGCTAACGATGCCATTATTGCTGTAAATCCATCGGTGGCGCAACGGGATCTGATTTCAAGCCACTGTTTCACTAGCGGACTTGATTCAAGGTAAATTGACGATATTTAGAGATATGATGATGATGATGATCATAAATTTCATTTCTTATCCGTGGAGCTATGGACTTAAAGATGACGAAAAATTACTTAAGTACTAATCAACACATTTAAATCCATTATTATCTGCAATAGGTATCCTCAAATTAACTCTCGAATTTCTCCAGACTTTCGCCGCTTCTTTACTTGTATTTAATTTGTGTCGGGTCGCTGTTGCAATGCACACGTACAACCGGTCGTATTGCAAAAGATTGTATATTCATTGTTGTGTGCAATAAAATTCTTTAAATTACTACACAAGTAAAACAGTTCCACTAAATCGTTCTTTCGACAAACGCAGGAAGTTGATTTGCCTTTCTTTGCATTACAATGAGTGCTCGTCGGTTACTCACTACTCAAAATTTGGTGTGTTGGATTGCATGGCTCACGATAGGCCGCAGGTCACCACTCCGACATGGTAATCGCATGAATGAGCCTATGGGTCAGGCCCCGCACGCCTCTTGATGCCCCGCCACTCGATTTGTGAATGAAGCCCCCACCGGCGCATGGCCCGCTCTCGCTGTTCACGATCAGTCGCGCCGTCGGCCAACGCGCTAACACGCGAGCGCATGTTCCTGTTTCAAATTTTGACGTTTCGAAATTTGAAATCGTCCTACCTACGTGTAAAAAGAGTTAGTTTGATTGACAGTTGACATTTGAGTGAAAATTGTTCGCCTGCAGTTTCTTATGCGATGAAATTCTCGCAGTGAGACGCAGGTCGCTGTACTATAAAAAACCAGACCTCGGGAAAGCCGCCAGCTGTAGACACAGTTTGACGTATACGGTAGGTAAGTGATTATGATTTTTCTTTCATTCACCACGAAGCGAAGGCTAGGCAATTTACCGAGTTAAGGTGACACGTAGGCTAGGTTTGTTGAACGAAAAATACAACGGTGGGCTGGGTTTGTAGGTGGGGTGCCCACGTAATTTTATATTTGTAGGTGTTGTACGCCATCTCTTCTTCTCAATGCCTAGACATGCAATCAAATTAAGCAACCGTTTTAGTTACCTATGTAAAACACATGCAAGACATGGGTGAACATATTACAACACCACATTCATTCATAAAATAGAATAGCGTATTTGTGTACGAACGAAGTACAGCTCCCCTATATAATAGCTTTCCTGCAATTAAGTACTCGGTTATCATTGGTTAAATAAAACATTAGTTGCGTCCGGAATAGATAGTTGAGACTCTTAAATGTAGAACAGTTAGCAGTTTCTACAATAACATTTTCTAACAATTGACTGAACTTAGGAATGTTTTGTGAGAGTAGTTTAAATATTCAAGGCTGGACCGGTACCTCGCAAGACGTTCCGTTTTTGTTTATAACGTGTCTGCAAAAAAATGGTCAAGAGTAGGCGCCGCTGCAACACAATAGGCCGTTTAATAAGGCGCTAAGCAAAATCTACCTGAAGTCGATTCACGCCATTTTATTCTCGACACACGTCGCGTTGTTATTGATGAGCCCCTATTGTTTGTGTTGAGATATCGATCGCTTTCGATACGACACCATTTCGCGAATTTCCTTTTGTAGACATCAATTAAGCGAACAAGGTCGAAGAAGGTTTTTCGACTCAGCAATGGTTGTACAGTAAAGTGTTTTCGAGAGTATGAAAGTTAACCTATCTGCAAAATTGTTTCTAGGGTGCCTGTCTGAAATTGTATTATTTTTGGATCGCCAATTATAAAGTAAATTACAGTCAGCTTTTTTCGGAAAAAGATTTACGTTTAGAGTTTTAAGGTTCAGTACGGTTTCTGAAATTGTGGCGTTACGGACGGAGGTCTTCGTAATTAAAACCGCCGCATTCTTCATAACTAATATTGTTCTGTCGATCATAAACTTTGTCTAGGTATGGAGCTAATAAAACGATCATCCATCATAAGCCCACCAGCGGATATTAAATTGACACGCCTCTCAGAACACTCCTTCATCTCATCATATTACGTCGATATATGTACCTACATACTATTCAGACTGGTCGTTCATGACGATAGCTTTTGCGCAAAAAGTTTTTGCTTCAAGCAAACACGTGCAAGAAAACTTTATTAAGGAAATTACATCTACTTCAAATATTAAGGATGATGTTATTATTTAATGAGATGTTTTGCATAAATTAAACTTGATTTCGAAGGAAGTTGATCGACAGGAATGTTATCTTGGAGCATTATCAAATGTCTTATCTCTCGAGGATTTTAATAGTGGATAATTACTGTATAATTAACTAGCAATGTGTTCCAACGGTGCTCAAAACTGTGTCTAATGTATGAGAAGTTATTTCTGATATTTAATACTTTAGTATGTTATGGAACGGTTAATGCGGTGTATATGTATCTATCTATTCTTACATTGAGTTGTGTTCGTCTAGTGCTCTCGTATGGCATTTGTACTATTCAATTGTATTTCGTCAAATTATCATACATTTATCAAATTTCTTTTCTTTCTTTTTTTTTAAATAAGTGACAAAATCAGTTACATGTTCTGTGTTACATAAAAGAAACGGGTAGATTGATATTGAATAAACATATAACCCACAGCTTTGTCCAAACTATAATGCTGTTAAAAAGAATAGTCATGTGCGCCGGCCGACCAGCATGTATCGGTATGAAAAAAAAATAACAACTAAAGATTGCTACTTCTAGACGAGCTAAGTTTATTAATGATCATCTTTTTAAATGGATTCTCCGAGTCGGTAAAGATGTCACCATCAGGAAAGTGCGTGTTATATGTTTCCAAGAGCCGACGTAGTGGGACCCGCACACGAGCATTAGTTCTGCACCTAGGTCTGTAGAACAAACAGGGTGCGCGAACCCCACGCACCATCGCAGTTGTACCTAGGTACAACATATGTCATTCGTCAGGTCGTTACAGTCGAACTTATTATTACATAAGCCATAAAGCATCATACTCATAAGCAAAATACGCCTAGACTCCAAGCTAAACAAATTATAACGCATTAATAGTTGAGAATCGGGTATCCTAGTGAGAAAACATTTGTAGTGCATGAAACGCAGAAACTTTTTTTGCACCATTTCGAGCCTGTGAATATATTTGTGATAAAAGGGACTCCAAATTGGTACTACAAATTAAGTCTGAGAACGGATTAAAGCTTTATATAAAAGTAAGAGTGTACGTTTGAAATCTTTAATAGAGCGTACATTTTAAAAGCTTAATGTGAGTGGAAGTGTCGGAAGAAGTCGCCGAAGGAAAACCTATCACGATCAAATTAATCCTTTCCTATAACCGTCAAGGAGTAAGACAGGGTTGTTTATTCTCGTCACTCATATTTAATAAATTTATCGAAGCAGCCATCAAGAAAATTTCATGCCTTACACATATTGTGGTAAAGTTCAATGGTAAAATAAATAAATTCATTAGATTTGTAGATGATATAGCGGCAATTGCTGTCACAGGAAGACCTAGTATTATTATTAAGCATAATGCACATCACATTTAAAGAATTCGCTCTAAAAATTAACACTAATAATACTAACATCCTAACTACTTCTAAGTCCACAATAAACCAACTGCGTGAAATAATAATAGACAATACAATAGTTGGAAATGTTAATCGTTTTAAATATCTAGGAAGTTTAATTACAACAGATGCAAGATGTACCCCAGATATTAAATCCAGAATAGCAATAGCAAAGCTAGCCTTCAACAATAAGAGGAACATATTTGCATCCAAAATATAGAAGAACATCAGAAAGAAATTTATTAAAACATATATTTAAAGCATAGCTCTGAATGGTAGCGATACGTTAACTATTGCAAAGAAAGATAAGGAAATACTAAAGGCTTTTGAAATGTGTTGGAGGAGGATGGAAAAGATCAGTTAGACAGAAAAAGTCACAAATGAAGACAATGAAAAAAGATTGTTATTAAAAACGATAGAAAATAGAATAGGGAAGATGATAGGGCATCTTATACAACGTGTCAGTTTTAATCAAAACATCTTTGAAGGGAAAGTCAAAGTAAAGAGAGGAACAGGAAGGCCCAGGATAAGCTACACCAGCCAATTAATGAAGAAAGTTTCTGTTAAGTCGTATAAGGATCTCAAAGAGTACGCTTTGGGAAGGGTTGAAAGAAGTAAGATAAATACGTCAGCTGCATCGACAAGAGTTCAACTGTTAAATTTAATTTAAAAGGGTCAAGTGCGTAGCACCCTTTATCAACAGAATACATGAGGAGATATATGAACGTCGATGCCTACCCCTGTATCCCACAGGGATAAGTATGTATGTACGCATTTGTAATTATTCTAGGTAATATTTGTAATAACTGTGACCTCATAAATAAAATTTTATGTTCCATATACTACGTACCTACTAACATAAAAGCTCCCACTGAATGGTGTCGGACGCCGGAAATTAAATAGCCGAGCCTGCCTTCCTCTCTCGTGTTGCTTTTGCAGTTCTGTCAACGTTTTACAGTTTGTTCAATATAGTTTCCGACTCTGGTTGAAATATAACCGCCACTTTCATTATTTCTATTACATACGAGTATATACATTACGCCTCTTTACCCCCTCTTTGCCCCTTTTCCTCATTACGCTGCATCAAATTTAATGAATGCTATCCACACGATTTACATCTCATTTCCTTGGTTTAGTAATTATCTCAGTGTCTTATTATTCACATCCTACGGTCATACTTCTCACCTTTGCGGTTGACGGAGATGATGTGGGTACAATAAAAACTAAATTTAATTCAGGACACGGAGAACGTTAAACTGGATAAGACGTATTGCAATATTTAAAATAATCTTCGGAACGTCCAAGTGTTCAGCTTCAACAGGTATGTAATAAGTTCTTACTTGTAAATATTTCATTGAACTCTGCGCTGGCGTCATTGTATGCGGTCGTAGAATGATTCTCACGGAGTTTCGACGGAGACGCGAGCGGCCATTAGTCGTGTGCTGTGTTGCGACAGGTTAAAGAAATTGTGAGATAATTTCTCACGAGGCGATATACCGAGAACACTCGGGATCCCGCTGTTTCGCTTCAGTCTTAGTCGGCGACTTTTAATTAAATATCTTTTTTGAACATTGTTTCTTTCCATTGCAAAACGCCCGAGAAGCTTTACAAAGGAAGTCTGCAGTTGTTATTTTTTTGCGCAGCATTTTTTAATTGATGTTGTGTATTCTAACATTACGGTGATCATACTCGTATGTTATGTTATCTTCCTTTGTATCCACATTCTCGTTAAAGCAAATTACTACTCGACACGTCGTAAAGACATTAACTTCACACTTAGAGAGCCGAGCATTGTTGCCGAGTGAAAAACACAGAGAGGAAGTGATAAATTATGTTCGAAGTTTATACGATCGGCCGGTAATGGGCTATGAGCGCGCGATCGCTGCGCGAGCGCAGCATCACACAAGCGAGAGGGCTTGTGTGATACTGCGCGATAAGGAATCGTATATTATTAATTTTCGATGGTGGCTAATTTAGAAATTTTACTACAACTTGTTTGACACCCTCGGGCCCGGTATCCGCCAAATTAAGAATGGCAGAGAGAAGTAAAGGTGTTTTGTAAATAACACCTTTAGGATATGTACCAGCTTGTCCTTATTTCCATATCGCTCCGCTAGCTTTAGTGAATACAGGTCAAGGAGAGGAAGGAAAAGGAGACATGTGAGTGGTGTGCAGCGAGTAGATACGCGGAGCGGTGACAAGTAGTGATTGTTCATGCGCGCGCCCACAATTTAACCCAGCTAACCAGTACTCACCTTTTGGTGAAATCACCCCTTCCCGCTGCGCCGCTCTTCTCTTCGCCGCGTCCATTTATCTTTTGGTGGATATCGGGTCTTACTATGTGGTATTTTCATTCACTATATTTTTTTAATCAATTGAGTTTGAAACAACACTTGTTCCAAAAGTTATAAAAACTCACTATTATTCACTTTATACACTTAATATTATTTTTACATCCCCAACTTTTAGGGGTTCGTAGTTACTGCGAACAAAAAAGCGGAAGTCTTTGAAATCGGAACAAAAGTTTGGTTGACTTTTAAGCACTTATTAATATTTGTCCCTTCCGGAACAACCCTTGGCGGAGGGTGGATACGCGTTCAAGCGAAAACGGAAGTAGCATACGTCCGCCATACTTTGTTTCGTAATTGGCAGCACGAGCTTCCGGTTTCTCTTTTCAGAAATACTATTAATAGAGAAAACATTTTCATTCCCAAATATAATTAATACTTTCTTAAAATAATTGATTACATGAGTTGCGAAGAAAACATCCACGTACTTTATATTCAGTCTTTTCGAATAGTGATGTATGTTAATAGGAAGAGTTCAGTTGCAGAATACTTAGTCGTGCACCTAACTATCGAACGCCCATTTCATTTACATACGTCATTCTATATTTCACACCATTTCCAGATTGCATCTAAATTTGAAATCTAATAAGTTAGGATACGTTTTCTCGGAATAATTCCGCGTTTAATTTACCGCCCTAGTGTTTTCAATACTCTTCGGAATTTGTAAATTTCCACATACTTCTGGACTTATTTTTAGGAAACAACAATGTTGAATTCCCAACACGTGGATTTACTCCAGCTGCAAATAGCTGGACAGATTTGGCGACGCCACAATGCGTTGTTTCGAAAATAAATGGGTGTCATCAAGAAACGTCCCGTCTGCTGGGGCGCATCGTGCCCACATGGAACGCGTATGGAATACAATTACTCTCATGTCCCCGCTTATGGATGTAATTGTATGCTTTATTGTCCTGTAGGTACCATAGGCGGTCAGGAGCTAAGTAGCTGAACCAAGGACGATCGTCTGTGAAATCCGGTCAATGAAGTCACGTCTTCGATATGTCGATGTTATTGCTACTTGGGACGTGACTACGTATCTAAATACACCTAACACCTCGAATTTCGCGTTTCTGTATTATTTTCCCAAGATTTTTTTAGTTCCCATAAAAAGATTAGTAGAGGGTGGAGGTGCTAATGCACGAGTATACGCACATCCGGTCCGACGGGGTCCGTTAATTGGTCTGCGTAAAAGGGATATCGTGTAATGTGCCCCCGCGCCCCTTGTCCTGGCTTCCTGCCTCGCGACATCAGGTTGACGAAAGGTCGAGATCGTGAGCCTGTGGTATTTTAAAGAAAATCTGCCTTAAAAGGTTGTCCGTCCAATTAAACATTGGGATATCACCCCCTACCGAGTTTTGTCTTTCGATCTACGCAACAGTCACGACTTATACCTTCAAATATAGTTGGTTAGTCCGAATGCAGAATACTTTAAAAATTATGTATTAATATATAATTTGTGTAATAAATTTAAGTTATGTGCAATGCATGCTCTCTGTTTTTCATTTTGATGTTCCCTCCCATGGGTATATAAGATAATAAGATATCAATGAAAGAATTAACTACAAAGAACGCTTTCGATTGTAGAACTGGCAATTGCAATTGTGTCTTTAAAGACATTGAATAACAGAATAGAATTGCAATAAAATATTTTCGTTGGCGAACAATACAGATTATCCTTCTATCTTTACGGACCTACTGTATTTTGATTTGCTTTAACAATATCTAACTTGTTCTCGCTATGATTTGTTATTTTTTTCTCGACGTTTGTTTTTTATCATTTTTTTCTTCGCTAATGAACCGGTCCGCTTCAATTATATTTACAATGATTACCTTCCTTTTTGTTCCATTCATGTCTTGCAGTGTTGGGGTCAGTGATTAAAGGACTGCTATAAATAAGACCCGTAATTGTTGTTTGAGTACATGAGCAAATTTTGAACTTCCAAAGTAAGTGAAATTAAATTTGTCTTCCCACGAGGATATTCAATTTACTCAATCTACAGAACAGAGTGTAGGGTACAACTAACATATCTTTATTACGATCTGTAATCTGAACGAACCGTCATTTTCCCATGACGGGCTTCTGGACTGTGAACGACTTAATGCTATCATTTGTGCCTATGCTCATCCTAGCATGCATTTTATATTTACCTGTCGCAGTATTAAAATATATATTTAAAATCACGCTACACCCACAAAATTATTTTGCTTGTAATTTTTCTTTACTTTATACATATATTTTTACTTATTTGTAGGTTCTTATATTGATATTGGTTTTGTAATTTGCCTTATGACCGCCCGGTCCGACCGCTTAGCCCGACTGATTGGATCAAGTGATTTGTTTATCTCAGCTGCTTTAGTCCGATTGAAGAATCAGACTGTGAGAACTTTTATAGAAATTCGTAGATGCAGATATTATAAGTTCCAGTGGTTAAAGGTGCCGTCCTGAAAACTAAACAATCGAAGTAGCTTCTAGAAACAGTCAATGGGTTCGTTAGGTTAGGAATGGAAAGAGTAGTCGACCGATGGAAACAATAGGTGTTAACTTGCACATTTAGTGGACGGCTCTAAAGAGGATGTGGACTGATTACTGACTAGCTGAATGTGAAGTTAAGAAATATCTAGCCTAACGCTTTATTCCTGTGCCTAAATCACTTCGTTTTACTTTGATATTAGTTTCTGATAATAATGATGAATGATAATGAATAAGCTCGCATTGAACAATTTGTTAAGCCGGTGGCTGCAAGCATTTTAAATAGATTTTTTGTTAATAGCTTATGTTTTTATTTAGCAATAATTTGCGATGAATATGTTGGATGACAGATGTGGTAGCAAGCCGCATTCGCACGTATGTTTATAGTTCGCTCCGTGTGTAAACACATGCTCGCGTATTGGTGCTGATATGAAACAGTTTGTTTTTGTTAGTAGACCGTATTGTTATCATTCAACGCTTACGAATAGACAATACTGTCGGACTCATGAATGGATAATAATCGATCGTTGTTAGTCCTTGTTCGCGCAAATCCAGTTTGCATACCTTTACCTACCGGAGGTACCTATCAACAATTATTGTCGCTTTGATTAAACGGTTCGAATACATTTATTATATTTAACAGGAACTGACGTACATTTTTACGTCTAATCCTAGGTGTTTGCTCTGTTATGTTAGAATTTAAAGACGTGGCAATGAAATCTCTACACCATATAATCTATTGATCAGATTTGCTGTGTCATAATTGCACTATCTTCTAAGCTCTAGTTTTCTCCTAGTCCGCGTGCCATGATATCATCCAGTCAATGCGTGTAAATATAATACGAATGCATTTTAAGGTAATGCACTATTTTTATATCAGATATAACGTCCAGACTGGATTTTCCAGTTGTTTGTAGATTCATAAGCAACGTTGAAAACCCGTATGGTTTATTTATTACCGATGGAGAGTGGGCCGGTTCCGGTCGGTGCTTGCACAGGAAACCCGCAGGATATATCAGAATTAGAATCGCGAGCCGATGAACGGTGGGGCACTTGCGCTATGTCGACCGCACTTCCCATATCCGCTTATCAAAGTCCTTTAACTGTTTTCCTATTTATGACTTCAATATACCTTGTGTTAATTCATTTACCTTGTGTAACTACGAATTTAAAGAAAATTGACGATTACAAAGCGTTAACCTCACCTCTGTATCTTTTACTCACTGTTTTGAATACTTTCACTACTTCATGACCATGTTGTTAAATTTATTCGCAATTTTCGATCCCTGTGATTTCGAGTCCATTGGAATCGGTGTGTCGTTTTATTTTCGTCGTTTCTCGTTGTCCGTCGAACGGAAGTCATTATGCGCTTTCCGCTGTGCGATGTACTCCTGCCCTGTAAAAATATATTCATTAAATCAGTGATCATGGGTTCAACCGCCGAGTTTTTTCTCGCAAGATCATTGTTTAACATCAAATTTTCGTTTGTTTCTTTGCCGCCAAGTTCACGTTGTTCATTAGGAGACTATAAATCGCCTCTTTAAACGTCGTTTACTTTTACGATGGCTTTTGCTTTTTGATCCTCGTTTCTGTTTGTGCTCATCAAATGTGCGATGACGTCGCAGCGGGGCTGGAGCGGCTTCTTGCAACACTCGCGGGAGCATGCGACAAATATTGACACGGCAAATGTTTGTGCAGTAGAAAAAGCACGTACGGCTCTTGTGATTACTACGTTCACTATAGGTGGTACGCACAGATAATAGGCCTCCTGTGGACCGCTGAGATAACATGTCATGTTTGCACAAAACAAATCATGTTTGCTTACTTTATATCCTGAGGATTGCTGGTACACATCACCAGCGCACGGATATTATGCGCCCTCACGTTCTATTTGCATTGGTTTATGGATATGAGTTTATTGTCAGTCAGTGCAAGTTTGATTCTGCCACATAGTTAGGAAATATCTGCATCTAAATTGTAGATGTTGACTATAATGTGTACCCGTTTAGCACCCACAAACTTATGTTATTTTGACCTTTTTTTTAAAGTTCGCGTCGTGCACGTAATTTACTAAGCTATTAAAATTCTTAAGCAAAACATTGGTGTCATCATTTTACAAAATTAACTATGTGTTCGAGTTCATTTGCCAACGCATTTAATATCCGTAAACAAGCGCTCACCAAGGCCGCCTGTGTTTACGAGTCTTCTAATGCTAATAACACGAACACATTACAGATTAATATAAAAGGTAAAATTTGTTACGATAACTGACGAAACATATTTGTTAATATAATTATATATATAATTTACTAGACTTTTTATAGTATAATAAAAGGAGTTGAATAATCTTATATAAGACTTATCGACTAACCGGTCGTTTCCTCGAGAGAAAATTACTTTTTGTTTTAAGTTAATTAATTCTTTCACGAGTTGATATTTTAAGGCTTTTAATTGATTGTATGTACTTATAAACTATTAAAAGTTCCGATAATCCAACATCTTGCGATTTATTGGCATGTTGCGAATTGCCACCGGAAACAAATGCCAGTAATGAGCTTCGGATGTCGCTCACCTATTGTGCGAGCTAATAGATATTGACTTCCTTAGTTCAGGCGATGGTGGCAATAACACCGGTCTATAACGAGGCATTGTTCACATCTTATTCTGTTTTCAAGTCGCAAATCTGCGTTGTGAACCGATTGCTAAACCCGATTTGAGATTATGAGTGCACTGTCATATGCGGCCTGGCTGTTTAGGAATCCAGGTCAGCGTTCCTACACGGATCCGCAATTTAGCCGATACCAAATAATAATGGATCTAGCATTTACACTGCATGCACACGGTAAATTAAAATTCATGCTTGAGTTTGAGGTCAGTTATTAAGTAAACCGTAGTCAATCATAGATCACGCGCTAACTGTCCGTCTTTACACTTCATTAATTTTCTATAACACTTCGAATCATTCATTGAGTTTAGGTACGTAAGTAAATCACTCAGATAGACTGGGAGCTTGGCAAAGCCTTTTATACCGAAATGTGGGAGTATTAATAACGCAAAAGGCTGTTGGCTAAATAAGTAGATATTGAAGACTGTCACTATATATCTCTGTAAACAATTGTACTGCAGGCATGTCTTTCTTTATTGGTAACTCCTTGAGGCGTTTTTTGCAACTGGCGTTAGTGCCGGTTAATTATTAAAGTTATTCTCTCATTGTCTCCGATATTTGTTTGAGGAGCTGGTTGGACGGTCGGATTCTCAGCGCAGTGATCCGGTACTGCGTCTTCCTCGCGTTCCGCGGCTTGCCTGAGAACCGGGCTCGAATTATACATGGAACGGAACTAACCCTAAATATTTGCTTGTTCAATAGTCCGCAATGCTTCCGTTTACGAAATCTCTTTAGTATTTTTCAACTTAAAATTTCTCAGCAGATTTGCACTCAAACTATTGAGTGGAAATCGAATTATTCTAGTAGGAACTGGTTACAACATCAATTATTTATCATTATCGTATAGTAGTTGTAGTCTGCGCGTAAAATAGGCTCAAACGAATAAAAGCAAATTACCAGATGTTAAAAGTGGCGGCGTCATTAGCTCGGCCCGTAATCCCTTGGCGGCACGCGCAGGAACGCAGAACGTAAAGTGGGTTAGCATGCCGATCCTGGCATGACCAAGGTCGCACCGATACGTTACCTGTATTGTATATGTTAGCTTTATGCCATAGAAGTATGAAACTGGCTGCCAAAGAAACTTTGTTTTATATCTTCGCGAAGAATGGCAACAAATCAAGTTCAAATATTATCGTCCTTGGTATAGTTGGACCCGTTTAACTTCCTGTTACGAAGCGAATTGTAAACGCGAGCACGTCACTCATTCAAACTCAATCAAAGGATCGTGAATGAGATGTTTATTGCGTATGCGAGTACCTATACCTATACTTATGCATGTGTGCGAGAGTTGAAGCGTTTCCTGTTGTATAAGGTACTGTTGGTACACACATATTATCACCGATTATGTATCGTAATAATAAGCTTTTTGGTTTTCCTGTTTTATGTTTACAAGAAAATCGGAGCTTGTTTTGAGAACTTATGCAAATTTTTGAAATCATTCGGATTGTGTGATGCGACAACCTATTATTATGAATTTATTAATGGATGCATTAAAATGAGATTGCGTTGTGAAGCATAAACTTTGTAGCGTGTTAGATGGCTCGATGTGCGCAGCTAGCCGGCGCTGGAGGGCCGCAGCGCCGCCCTGCCAAGGCCAGCGAGTTCGTTAGGGCCATTCATGGATGCCTGCGCGCAGCCTCCTCCCCGCTCTCCCGCTGCGACAGGATATTCTCCCTTGCCGGGTGCTATGATGGACGATTGATAAGTTTATTTTTTAAACCGAACTAAGTAAAAAGACACCACGCGCAATCGTAATTCACCGGATGCACTAACGAGTGTAATTTTTTTTAACCCTACCGTGTAGCATTAGTTTGTTTTTGTTGAAGGTCGCATTTCCGCCATGACTTAATCCATAACTCAACCGGTACATATAGTATGCGATATCCATTAGAGCTTATTACGTTCTACTAAAAGAACTAACAACAAATTAAACTGTTTTCCTTTCCGTTCACGTAAGGATGCAATAGAATGTAAATAGTGTATGACGTCGGCGTGCGACTACCCGTTTGCAGTTTCCTACTAGTTAGCCGATGAATAGACTTTAATAAACAGGAGATGAGGTTTTTGATGTGAATAGAAATGTGTTGGTGCCGGGTGGAAGCAAAGAATTCAGTTTACATTTTGTCGAGCACAATGTTTATGGAATGTTGTAAGTATGGGCAACAATCCACCTAAAAGATTTGATCAACTGAAGATGCCCTTGGAATGAAATATTGATGAGTCCGTGAACAACCTTCGAAATCGCGAAACTGCCCAAATTACTAAAATGGCTTAAGGATAATGCCTCCATTCACACCAATATGGTCCTTAAGTGGGTGGAAGTAGGTAATGAATCGCCTTACACCAAATCGGAGGAACGCCGACACCGAGGTATTTTGGACGCGCATTGTGGGCAATTCGTCATGATTTGCGTATGTAAATCAATGGAGTTTGGTTGTGCGGGCGTAACGGTATTTTCGTCGGTCCACGGCAGGAAGGCGGATGCTATAAACACACTTTCAGCAGTGTTGCGATCGTGGCTTACCTAAAACGCTTTTGTTTAATAAATTAGCCGATGACACGTGTTATTATGTATCACTAGTCAGTGTTTATCGGTCCGTAGCCTTTAATGATTCATTTTTCAAAATTTCCCCCGCAATGTCGTGAGTTTGACAGGCACGTGCTTATACACTACGTTGCCGGATTATTTGACCCTCGCGTCGTCATGTTGGTCGGGCTTGGCAGCCGCGAAAACACGTAAGATGAATTTTTATGGTTATCGTTTAAATATTTGGACAGTAATTTATCACCTCGAGCGCTCTTTCAGATCGTCTTGTACCTTCGTTAATGGACAAGTTTTACAAAACATTTTACAACTGAATAGACACAATAAAAACATTGGTTATTTATAAGCTAATGTTATAAATACAATATTCAGTTTGGCCCATGTATAAAAACGAGCGAGAAGATATTAATTCATGTGGTTTTGCGGTTTCTTACCGCGTGTAGGAATTTATTGCTCAAATATTTCCTTTAAGGTTATTCTAACTTTGTTGTTGCATTAGAACTTGCTTGCGATTTTATTTTAGTACATACAATTAAAATCATACTATAACACAAAATTTATTACTAAATTACATTTATCTACTATATAATCGCGCCAGATCCCTTGCGGAGTAAGCAGAGAGTACATTACGAAGCAGGCAATTACATGTATTACTTTTTATAAGTAATATGGAAAGTAATGTTTATTATTCCTAAATAAACACCGACACGCAGATATTGCCCTAGAGGGAATGACAGAGGTGTACTGTGTACACTTTTCGCCGACGATGTTAGGTCCTATGTAATAGGGGGCGAGCCTATTGCTATATACCGGGTACAATTACAGACTCTAGACTGATACTGGGAATTTTTCGATAGAAAAACTACATTTGTCCGACCTAGGATTTGAACCAAGAACCTCGTGATCGCAAATCGCACTATTCGCTACTAGACCAACGACGCAGTAATAATCCTTTTACTTGTTATTAGTCTAGTTCAAATTTATTCTTGGTTAGATATCTTTTGGATAGTAAAAAAAGTTTTTTTTTTGTTTTTGTTTTATTAAAACGTAACCCCACTCTACGATTTATTCCTGTGTCGTGGGTGCGTTTACAAACATGAAAATACACATACACAAATACCCAGACCGAAACAAATAATTGTGTATTACATAATGAGACACAGTGGGCGGAGCTGCTTAAGCTCCTAACCACTGCGCTAAATATTAACTAGGCCGGGAGCTATCATCACCTGTAGAAGTAACTTGGAAATCCCAGGGTCCATTCATTTGGTATGGAAGTTACATAGTCGTCAAGTGTGACACGTGCTCTAACCAATACGGCATGGTGAAAGTAACAGTTGGTGCGGGCGTTGCCTATTTTCTATTTAATGAATAACAATTATAATATCGTGTGTTTGGGGATGTACTACACAGATGTACTGCAGCTAACGATATTTGGAAAGCCATTTTATGGTTCGCGATTTACTTTAGGACTAATTGGATAAAGATTTTTTATTCTGGTGTGCAGTAAATAGAAACTATAATTAAAATTATACTAAACTTGGCAGGAAAATGTAAATTATGGTAATTAAGAGATCTTGGTAGGGAAAATTGATTCGCTAGGAAAAGTGAATTAAGTTGTTATTCACATTCTTACATTTTTCGTCATAGCTTCCCCTGATCTATCTATCTATCTATCTATAACCTCACGCCAGATCCCTTGCGGGGTAGGCAGAGAGTACAGAGTTCCAACAGGTTCTTTCCTTACATACCTCTCTGGTTTCCTCGACTCTCATAGTTCGTCTCATACACGCTCGCCGGTTACGGAGACTCTTGACTTTTCCATCAGATAAGACTCGGTTTATTTGGTCGTGGTAAGATAGTCTAGGTCTTCCCCGGTACCTGCATCCTTCCACTTTCACATTGTATATCTGTTTTGTCATTCTTTCCTCTGGCATTCTTTCTATATGCCCGAACCAACGGAGCATGCCCTTTCTCATCTTTATACTATCTTTCATACCTACTCGCTGTACTACTTCCCCTGATCAATTAGTGTATTGCCATGTATAACTTTTATTTGTACAAATGTATGATCAAGGAAGAGATTCTCTCTAACTTGATCATAGAATATTGAATTGTAACCTAAACTTTGTACCCATACAATATGATTAAAACAAAAAAAAAGAAAGGAAAAAAGTAAAAGAGAATTAAATAAAAAACGACGATCCTGCTTAGTTTCTTTGCCGGATCTTCTTTTTTGTTCGCAGTTCTGATCCGGTGGCAGATTAGTACTTATATAAAGGAAAATTGACAATTTGTATCTACCCTCGCAGGATTTATACAAAGTTAATTATTTGAGAGAGAATTGATTGCCTCGTTGGTCTAGTGTCAAAGCCCATCGCTTTGTGATCACGAGGTCTTGGGTTCTAATCTCAGGTCAGACAAGTGTAGTTTTTCTAGCGTAAACTTCCCAGTACGAGTTCGGAGTCTGGAATTGTGCCCAGTATATGGTAATAGACTCGCCCCCTTACAGCTCTGCCACCCCCGCTTGGGGAATATAGGCGTGACGGTAATTATTTGAGTTTGAGTTATATTGTTTCCGTAAATCATAAATGAATGGAAGAAAGGTATGAAAGATAGTATCGGTGTAAAGATGAGAAAGGGCATGCTCCGTTGGTTCGGGCATATAAAAAGAATGCCAGAGGAAAGAATGATAAAACAGATATACAATGTGAAAGTGGAAGGATGCAGGTACCGGGGAAGACCTAGACTATCTTACCACGACCAAATAAACCGAGTCTTATCTGATGGAAAAGTCAAGAGTCTCCGTAACCGGCGAGCGTGTATGAGACGAACTATGAGAGTCGAGGAAGCCAGAGAGGTATGTAAGGAAAGAACCTGTTGGAACTCTGTACTCTCTGCCTACCCCGCAAGGGATCTGGCGTGAGGTTATAGATAGATAGATAGATAGATAGAAATCATAAATATACCTCCACCACTCCTACCGTGCTTTTGTTTGTCTAACTCGTGTTAGTCTGAGAGAATTTATCCTTAATCGACACTCCGTGTACCCAGCAATTAATAAATGTGTTGTTGACGTAAACTATTACTAGTGATTTGAATTCCGCGTTTTGCGCAACTTACTTTCTGATCGTTCACTTCCCGTCTGCGTTATTCTAGTTGCATGCATTATGCAAGGCTTCAGCCGTTGTCACAGCACATATTATTCTCCGTAAGAGCATTAACGATTGTCGCCTGAGGGAGAGCTGTCGTCGCCCCCGGTCTTTCAACCCACGCCTGTATGTGGGTACCTTCCACCCTACGCAAGTAAAAATGTTTAGCAATAAATATTAGTAATGCCAGTTTTGAATGAGCTTAGAATCTGTGACGCTTGCCTTAAACAACATTAATTTATTAAATTGGACACATTATACTATTTTATTGGTAGTTATCTTAGGAAGAAAGTAATGCCCGTACCAGATCTTGACGTGTTTCCTTGTCCTCGTCCACTGCGTCATAATCGTCAATATCTATACTCATAATGATCATAAAATAAATTTGTTTTCCAAGTTCCAAGCCCGCAGCTTTACCTTTTTAAGATGTGTGACGATTTACAGGTAAAAGTAAAATTCCGTCACATGTTTGGAACACCGCCACACCCACGTCACCATTGATCAATCAAAAAGGATCGACTGAATGGGATCAATAAGTATGGTGATTGTGGTGGGCGATCGGTCGTCGAACTGCGCGGGCGCAAGCCGGTGGTGGTGCGCTCTAATTCAATTTAACGACAATCTACTGCCGCGCGCGTGCCCACCAATCCGCCTCGCTACCACCTATGCGTTACTCAACCGTCATTATATCACGGTCCCTACGGCCATGGATAGCCCCGCGGATTACGTTACTTACGAGGCTTCATTACAGAACGCATTGAGTAATGATTTAGTATTACACTAACCATAATTTTGAGTAAACGCTTAATGCAGAGTGGCCTATAATAACGGTCGACGTTAAAGCATTAAGTAAGAAGCATTTTGTGTCAAAGGTTTTTAATATCTCGGGATTTATGGAGAATATATCATTATCTGGAAACGAGTCGTCGAATATACTCTTGAGTTTTTATCATCTATTGATTTATGATAATGGGAAAAAACTTTTTATATTTCTCTCACGGTAATTAGGCACTATCTCCATTGTCTTGGTGCTAATATTGTCTTTAGCCGGGACCGGATCTGCAAGGATGGGCTGTGTCACCTTGAATGCCGGATGCCGGCATACTGACGGAGGAGCTATCGGCCGTCAATCGTGTGAGCGTCTCGCCATATATATATTATAGTCGTCTGTCTGTTTGTCTGTGCGGCTACGAGGGCCGTTTTTATTTTACGACTATCCACGTCCGCTCTGCGAGTCCTCGTCCAAGGTCGACGCTACATACGAGCAGTCGCCGGTGCATCGATTGAAATTATAATCTTAATGCGTGCAGCCATGAGCTTATTATGTATTTAAGACGACTACAGATTAATGCGAATTAAAACATCCTTTAAGAACGATAGGATCAAACATCGCAGGTATTTTGAGGAAACAACGTGTCTCGTCTCTGAAGTCCGCAGCGGAAATGGATTGGACGTGGGCGACGCCTACGGTGTGCGCGAGTGACCGCTCTCAACTCACACTAAGTGACAAATTTAATATCATTATCTATTTCAGTAACTCCTCATCTCGGCTCGTTAAAATTTATTTTGTGCTTGTTTGTTCCAGGTAAACGCTGTTTGCATTCATCGTCACGATGCGCTGAAGGTCGAATACTTCATCAATTAAGTATTTGGTTTGTGTTAGTGTTTAATATTTTATTATGGTCCTGCCGGGCCTCTCATGGTTATTGTAATGTTTAACACTTGTCAACCGACCTGATCAATTGAAGACTAATATGCCGCTGCCTCTGAATACAGAATAGGATATATCTTAATCATACAATAGAATATTGTGACCATTCTCTCGGTGGGCATGGGCTGCATCACAATTTGTAACACTACGACTTATTTCCGCATCCGCTATTGTGAAGTTGTCCACTGCAATTTAATCATCTCTCCAAGTGACAAGATGTATTAGGGCAGTTTTACCATCACTTTTATCACTAAGCGTCGATCACTAGTTGTCGTCTCTTTAATATCTAGTTTAAGGTTGAAAATTGTTTGGAAATTAAATTCAGTGGCTCTCTTTGATGTAGAACGGGAATATCGACAAAGACGGATGTCCGGTGCCGGTCAGGATTTGTTTCACACGGGCGTTGCGCCTTCTCGAGTTCGTGGAGATGAAGACTACTACCGTACGATATTATTTATGAATCCTGTAATCTAACTACGTTTCTATTTCTTTTATTATCAATGCTAAAATTCATTGTAAGCTGTCAATTTTTTTTAGTTTAATCCTGGCTGCTGTCGGAATCGCGCTGTTAATGATGTTTGTTTAAAAATTAACGTTTGCTACATCGCATCCATAGAAATTTGGAAGAACGGGAGCTTCTAAAAATCCTTCCGGTCCTTTTGATATCGCGGATAAGCGGCGTATGCGCTTTTCAAAGGGCTAGTGTTTGCTCGCCCGTGTTTGAGTAAACATCATTTGTTGCGCGGGTGTGTGATTTCAGCCTTTTGTGTTTTTACTGCGCGTTTGTAGCGTGAAGCTGTATTTAATCTCATTACATATGCACATACGGAAGTTGGCTACCGAATTATTTCAATTATCCTAAAACATATTTTTATTTTTGAGACTGTGTTTCGCTCCAGAAGTAATGCATACCTACATTTAGATGCGCAATCGGTTGAATCAGCTACTACTAATGTCTGAGTTGGTCTTTATAAATACTCTTAGTAGTGTTTTGTAATACGTGTTGTCATTAGGAAGAATTTGTCATCTAAAAAAAATACCCGTTCGAAAAGGTACTTAGATTTGGTCTAGGTTCTCTCCATAAGGATTTTATCGATCGCAATATCCATTTCGGCCAGGATTCCCCGAGTTTTTCTAGCATGTGCCTGGGGATATTATTTAGTCCTATTTAATGATTTTAGTAGTTAGTAACCAGAATTTTTCTTTGAATTGTATTTTTGTGCTGTGGTAGTAACCGACTTTACAAACTGTTTGTAAATTTAAAAAATAAAACATATTTTTAGCGGTTTCGGTGCACAAGTGATTGATTCCAAGTGGATGGTTCTTTTAATTATAATTGACTTAATATAAGTTATAAATTGTCCTTCAGATAAGACTCGGTCTATTTGTTCGTGGTAAGATACCTTAGCCTTCCGCTTTCGCATTGTATAAATGTTTTGTCATTCTTTCTTCTGACATTCTTTCTATATGCCTGAACCAACGGAGCATACCCTTTCTCATCTTTACACCGATACTATCTTTCATACCTCTGAAGGACAAGTTAAGAGTCTCGTAACCGGCAAGCGTGTATGAGACGAACAGTGAGAGTGGGGAAAGCCAGAGCGGTATGTAAGGAAAGAACCTGTTGGAACTCTGTACTCTCTGCCTATCCCGCAAGCGATCTGGCGTGATGATATAGATAGACGTTATCTATACTAATATTATAAAAAGGTAAAGTTTGTGAGTTTGAATCGTAATCTCCGGTACTGCTGATCCGATTTTAATGATTATTTCACCATTGGAAAGCTACCTTATCCAGAAGTAACATAGGCTATATAACATAGATTCGGTGGCGCTGTTGTCGACCGGGTACGAAGTTGCGGGAAACTGCTAGTAAATTATATTAATTACACAACTAAAAGAAAAAAAAAATGCTGGCAACTTACAAAATGATACACACATCGATAGATACTATTAACTGTATACTTTACGTTTCTCATTTAAATAATGCAAAATCCGATTAATAAAGTTAAATTTGATCAGTTTTTATTTTATAGCTTTTATTTTTGTCGATGTGGAGAATCATGATGTTTTTGACCTTTTCTTGAGTAATATGCTCGCGAAGATTACAACAATGTGCATATTACTTCACTATAATGCTTGACTGTGAATAGTAAAACACTCGATGTTATTGATACCGTTAGCCCGCGGTATTTGGCGAGCTGAGCGGCGCGGCGAGCGTTTTGCATACAATACCCATGTCGGTAGGCTTACGCAACGCGCGGTCAACCGGCCGGATGTGACGACGCCGCCGCGGCTGCGCCTGCGCCCGTGCCCAATTGTGCGCCCAGATGTCTGCACTAGATAGGCTTTCCAATTGGCCTAGGATAATCGAACCATGAGTATTCTGGCTGGCGCATATTTAGATGATCGTATCGCGAGTTCTTTGAACCGGAAAATCGGCGTCTGGAATATCGATTACAGTTGTATGGGGTGTAATTGAGTACGTATTTGTATATTGGCTATTGTTCACTGAAATTGATGTTAATTAACTCATCTTTTTTTAAAGAAAAACGTAGTAATAATTCCTCCCTAGGAATAAATCATGTATCGTGGGTGCGTTTACAAACATGAAAGTCACATATTCTCAGTCTCCCATATATTTTAGTACATTAGAACTCCCCAAGCCGTGCCACCGCCGCGCTCCCGTCGCGTTGCGTCGGCTATTTGCTGAAACCTTTATTACGTTATGAGGAACGGAAAAATATACGAAAATAACATGTATGTTGCTGAAAAAGATTATATTATATACGTTTTCAATTTGGCTAGGCCCGCTGAGACTTCTTATGAAAAATATGGTTAGTAATCTACTTTAAACGTGCCGATTTACCACATTAATTTACCCGCTTACTGGCTTGAATCACAAAGGCAACCCTATATGTCTACCCACATTTTACCATTAGACATAATCAGTATTGTAGCTCGTCACATGACATCATGTCAGTTATCGCTCTGACCCGCATCGTTAATATTGAAATAAACTAAAAATGGCACAATCATTTGCATCCGCCATTACTCAGCTTATTAAGTAGCCATACCTACCTACTTTTTCCAGCGAAATGCTGATAAAGAATAATTAGGTGCCTACATAGTATTGTAATTTGTAGTTGTATAGAAAGGGTTACGCAAAGAAGTAAATGTTGGGAATGCTGCGGTAGATAAATTAGCGCGGTTAATTAACATTCGTCTAGTGTTATATTATGCTAATTACTATTTGGACGCAGGCGGCCTTTGCCGGCTTGATATCCACGATTTGGGCAGTCGTTGCATGAAATGGCGGATGATGCATTGTAGATACACATATACGAACACAACACACGAACACACATGGCTGGTATCTCAAAAAGAGTCCAACGGCCGAATACTCAAACGCTACTTAAATATTTAAGTCCCACTTAACTGTTTAAGACGTCTTTAACTTGCATTTTCGTATTCTCATACGTCATTTAAATCATCGTCTTAAATTTATTTGGACTTAATTTAAGTACCGCTTAAATGGCTACTTAAACCAAAAACCGTATTTTCAAACGCCTGTCAAAATCTGTCAAGTCTTCACTTAAATAGCTCTAAGATCGATCGGAAGACTTAGATTTTAAGAGTCTACGGGTGAGCCTATAAGCGTAGTGGATGTTGTCAAATAATGATATCCGTGCTCGTTTTTATGGTCTGGTACCCGGTATCACTTTCCTGATCTAACTACACTTAGTCAAATTGACATTTTTTCTTGCAGGTCTAGTGGCAAAGCGCATCGCTTTGTGATCACGAGGTCCTGGGTTCAAATCCTAGGTCGGCCATGTGTAGTTTTTCTAACGAGAAATTCCCAGTATGAGTCCGGAGTCTGGAATTGTGCCCGGTATATGGCAATCAACTCGCCCCCTATTACATTGGACCTAACATCATCGCTGAAAAGTGGGTGTACTCATTACACCTCTGCCACGCTTGTTTGGGGAATATAGACGTGACGGTGTATGACATTTTTGTTAACTTGTCTCCCACCGTTGGGCAAGAAAATTTTTTATATATTGCCTACTTAATAGCAGATTTGACTGATCCAATAGCCTGTAAAATCAGTTGTATCATCCCTGGTGGTCTGTATCGAACAAGGTCAGTGTTGAATCGCCACCAGCACAGAGACATGCACCGCACGTTGGACAAACGATGCCGGTGCCCAACATCCGGTCACAAGCTATGTAAATTAGTGTCACACTTGGACACACGATCGTACTATTGTCCTTGGTACTGTTGCTTCAGTACGTTTTTTGTTTTGTTGTTTTGTTTATAATTATCTGTTTTAACGTATGAAAAGACTAGTAGAGGTGGTTACTTCTGTATTCTTTCAATTAAACCTGCGCCTGAGTTCACAAACTTCAAATCCACCAACCCGAACACAAATAATATAATATAAAATTAGCCTTGTTAAGAAACTGTCCCACCGTTAGGCAAGGGCCTCCTCTCAAACTGAGAGGGTTTAGGCCATAGTCCACCACGCTGGCCCAGTGCGGGTTGGCGAACTTCACACACCTTCGAGAAACTCTTAGGCATGCAGGTTTTTTCCTCACGATGTTTTACTTCTCCGTTAAAGCAAGCGATAATTATTTTTTTAATAAGCGCATGCTTTCTAATAGACTGAGGTGCGTGCCTGGGTTTGAACCCGAGACCTTTGTCTTTGCAGTCCAACGGTCTAAGCACTAGGCTATCACTGCTGTTCACCCGAACACACAGGCCGAAATAATTAATTATGGGTGGCTTAAACATTTTTCTCGTGTGGAATCGAACCGGTGACTAATCGGACCAAGCCGTCGTCCATTGCAGTATCTTTCTTGTATATATTTTTTATATGGTTCTATAATTTGATACCGTATTTCGCCAATGTTAAGTAATAATAGAATATTTTATAAATTGGTTTGTTCTCGCCATTACGGCAAAAAAAAGCCATTTTGACCTGGATCCACTTTGGATGACATTGACATTGTTAACCCTTTTTTACACCCCCACCCCCGGGGGTACAAAAGGGTTAACATTTAGTAAAATTTTCCTATTTCCAAGGAAATATTTTAACAGGTGGGTTTGCACGAGTACTAATTGAAAAAGGACTTGGGTAAAATTCATATCAAACGGCTTACAACTGTCACGAAGTGACACTTCACTTGTTGACGGCGTTAGTTCCGATTTTGGCTGCGGGCCATAAGATCCTTGTACGAATGCATAATAAATGTCGCACCTGTCAAAATGAATGCAGTCACGCGAATCATATAGTATGTGCGATTCGAAAAAGATCGTATCTACAACATAATAATTAGTAATCTTCATTAATTGGAGTGGCACAAGAAGAAGAAGAACCAGGTGACGGCATTAATTATAATTTTCTCTGCAAAACATCTTATGAATGAAGTCTTAAAAGCGCCGACACGTAACATCAGTTAATCATCCGCCCGTCACAGGACCGCATATTGAATGCAAAGAATTCACTTATCTCAGATCGATTGCCTGGGCCTGCATAACGCCAGCATTGAGCGCAGTATCTGCGGTTCATCGGCCTGTGTTCATGCCTGTTGCAACAGCATATGCCATACCTAGAACATATTCAGTTTTGTTCTTCATGTTCGAACAACATCTACAAGAATTATATTTTGGCCTCGCCTGGGTGCGAATTCTAGTCACACAAAGTGCTTTTTCTATCGAGAAATTCTTAGTAGCACTTCGGATTCTGGAATTGTGGCCGATATAATGTCAGTGGGTTCGCCATCTATTTAATTCGGACCTTACAGCGTCAGTAATATAGTACAAGTTAGCCACCCCCGATGTAGGTGTTTGTTTTTATGTATTCAGTTTTTTTTTTGATCAGCTAGCTTCTACATATGAGTACGCGCAATAATAATATGCTGATAGACTATTTCTATGCATGCAATAATGTGAATACTGCCTGTACCTGTATATATTCAGAAAAAATGCTAGTAAATAGTGGGCATTTTTAATTAGGTAGATTTCGATTGCACGTTCCGTACATTACCAAAAATGTACACTATCAATTGAGATAATTTTTGTAAACTATTGCGGATATTTTAGCGCTACCGACACTGAACCAGCTAGCGGTTTCAAGATACTTTGATAGTCCCGCTTTAGTGGTTTAATCGATACTCCATTCGGATAAATTGTTTAGTTAGCACTTTGTATATTGCTTTTCCGATAGAGCACGTCGTTGATCGCGTCAAGTGGCTGAAGTGCCTATAAAATTGACGTCATTGAGGTTGAAACACGTTTTTTTAGTTATAAAACTTTCTACCTCACGTGTAACAACAATAATTTTAAAAAGTCGATTTAGTTACTGTACGATGATCTGGGTTTTAGATACATAACATGCGTGGTATAGTAATTTAATTATAATACTAAGCATTGAAAAATGCTTTTTAAAAATATTTTATGTAATTTTAAACTAGCTCGATATTTATACACAAATCGTAGTATATTCATTTAAATGTCCTTACGAACACACTTTAAGAACTATATGGATTAGAGACTTAATATTTACGAATATGATTTATGACTCTATATTTTAGAATCTAGTAAAAGGAATTTCGTTTAATGTAAACGAAATTTTCTCGATGAAAAAAAATCTAAAGTCCTCTAATTGCTCTACATTTTCTGATTCCAATGCGAAACGCATAAGAACTAGTCAATCGAATTTACTTAAAAACATAGCGAATAACTGTAGCAAAGTTCTTGTAAAGCAGTTTTCTATTTCATAGTGTAGTTTTTTTAGAAAATATTAAAATTTGTTTTTGCACACACATCGTTTATTTCCGAGCGCGCCCTGAATATATCCGTCCCTTATTATTCATTTGTAAAGTGCACGACTGTCACTCTCCCGGTCGATGATTGGTCGATCGAGGTAGGCCTTTAATGTAGTTATTTGCAGACGAATTAAAAAACTTTGGTTATTCTTTTCTGATAACCTTCAAATGTTTATGTTAGAAAGAAAGCACATCTATTTTTATCAGATCCGTTCGTTAGCCAGTAAGTGCGAGGATTAATGGCTTTTCCTTTATCAATATTAATTACTTTCACCGCACTAATGTGTAATTGCCGATATTTAGAGAGACGTGTGTCGTTCATTACTAAATGTAAAAAGCACTTATGCATACATGCTATTCGTGCATGTTTGAAGTTATTCATTCTTCAAGTACGACGCAACTTATTGGTTAAAAAAATGCATTAAGATGCCGCATTATAATGTTTATTGATTTAATTTTAGAGTCACCAAAGTTTATATCTACATAAAATTACAATGTCGCCACCTAAAATCAAATTTTATGCTAATTTATGAAAAATATGTGCTTCTGTTGGCGTAATACTTCACGATAATGTTTCATCAAATTTAAGTAATTTGTTTGTTAAATTCTTGAAATAGTAACGGTTGCAACTAATGTAACAACCATTTATATATGTATATGTATGATAATCTGGTATGTTTAATACTTATTATGGTCAGTTCAAAACTATGGAGCTATGACCAGTTGTTTTGTACGCGCTCTTTACATATTTTATAGTAACACTTTCTCTTACTATTATTATTATGCTTTTTATTATATACCTCTACAACATCTCTATTTTGTAAATGAGAGGACTATGTAGACACTGACCAATATCATGAATCTAAGTACACTTATGATTAATCTATACTTAAGCACATCTATTTAGCTCGTTCTGCATTGTTCTCCCATACTCCATAAATGCAATGTATACAAAAAGAATAGTAAAACTCATTTTTTAAAAAAGAGTAACCGGGGGGTTTTTGCCCTTCTTCTCCACAGGAATGACTTTCCGAACGGGTGGTAGAGTCTTAAGTAATTAATAATTTTCTCTTATTGACTATTCATAAGTAAGTGCCTTTTGGTCTACATGAATAAAAAACTTTTGATTTTGAATGATTAATCTATCTATATCATGACGCCAGATCCCTTGCGGAGTAGGCAGAGAGTACAAAGTTCCAACAATGATTATAATTATTTTCATTTATTCAATTAATTCTAATAAAACTTACTGTTCCTTGGTTTACGGTTGCAAAGACCCGGAAACGGAAGGCTTAGTTTTGGGTATCCGATCATCGTGAAAGGAAATTTTAAATATCCTTACAAAACTTGTACTTTGATTTTAGTTAAAAGCAGCTTATAAATTATCAATTTGAAGTTCCGGAATTGTAACAAAAGCTACTCAAACACGATAACAATTTAATACTTAAGTCTCTTCAACTAAAATTAGTGGCTAGCTAACTAAAATCATTAATCCTGTTGTAGTTTTGTTTCACTTGTACTTATTTATTACTTTAAATTTGTTTAAAGCTTTTTAAAAGTTTGTAATTACGGGTACTCAGTCGTTACATTACATTTCTAACAGGAATACCAGAGATGCTTAACACTTAAAAATCAGTGCGTGGCATGCAAACCGAGATACAAAACAGAACCTAAGCATGTCGCCGTCTAGCCGGCTAGCTGTCTTCAAACTGGTAATATCGGAATTTCTACTCACAATTACTGATCACGCTCGACCAGTTTTTATCACCTTATATTTACGAGATTAACTCGCGTCAAATAACTTATTATGATGTGTTTGATCTGCTAAGCCACATAAGCCAGCCTGATAAGGAGAGATATTGGGTGTAGGGTGACTGAAACACGAGATCCTGGAAGCTTGCTGCACGAAAGGGTCCTGTGGCGCGTTGTGAAATGCGTAGATTAATTAGTATTAACGAGCGTATTAGCATATTAACGCGTCAACTTGAAGAGATAAAGCGGATTACGGGTAATATATAAAGCCTTTGTGTTAGCTTTGATTTTTAAGGTTTTAAAGGCGGGTGTTATAAGCGATGGTCGCTCAAATGCTCAGCTCAGGACCAAGTTGATGTCCTGTCATGACCAAGAATGTTTATGTCAGTATGGGTATTGGTGATCATAACAGTGCCATTTACACTTAGTTTACAATTCACGTCGCGATGTTATTAAATAATGGAGAACAACTGGTTTACTACGAATTACAGAAACAGGAAGTTACGCGTGTCGTTTATTTCAGGTCAGTGTGCTACAATTATTGTGTGCCATCGCGGTATCAGCAAATAATATTGCAATGTGTATTAATTTTAAAACACTCAAAGGAATAATGCACGTAAAAGGTTAGTATAATTAGGCGTTTCTATTCAAAAGTAAAAAGTTTGCATTTAAAAATAAAATGTTTTTCCATGACTATTTGGATATAGATTTAGGCGCACTTAAATGATTATTTCATATCGGAAGTATTGTATATTTGTGGATAAACTGATATTTCGGACCTATACCCATGCTGTAACAAGTCAAGTTTTCCCTGCGTGGGAACGGAGTGATGCGACTGTAAGCAGGCGCAGTTCAGCCCATCGGAACGATATGAACTTCCTCGACGCACGCGTGGGAACATGGCTATCGATTGTATCGGTGCCTAAATACCTACCAGTGCCACCAGTGTGTCTGCTTTGCATGTTTACGACCGAGTTTCTAGGTCCAGAGTGAAGGAAAGTGCTGTTGCGATGGCCGTTTTATGTAAACCGGTGTAATCTGTGCTCATTTCTTGTGGCCAAGAATTTAGCTGCAACACGTGACCTTTGATTAACTTAAATAATCCATGTTTGAAAGTTGCCAAGGTAAAAGTTAATTGGATAATTGTGCTCGTTCTTAAAATAGGTATTGCTTTGGTTGGTGGTAAGAGTGGTCTAACTTGTGCCGAATCAGAAATCCTCTATTTATTATACTTATTTTAAATACCGAATGTATGATAAACCCAAGTAAAAAACATATATTTTCATTAAAAGAGAAGCCCATCCGGCAAAGACACTTGGTTACGTCCCCACGGGGCTGGTTTTAAATATATATGTTGACCTTCGTTGAACTTTACTCCGGACAGAATTAATTTGCCTATCTTGTATTCAGTTAACTGTTTCTTATAACGCCGTTTCCTAACAGGTTTCCAAAGTTTCGCCAAGTTCGCACGGCCCGTAGCGACAATTGAACGGGAGCAAATCGTACGAAGATAAGTCTGAGTAGACAACGCATCACCGCGGTACATGTTATGTGGGAATGCAACGCTCTACTTACCATTGCAGTGGGCGCCGTTACTTCCCTGTATTATAAATCTGAATGTAGATTATTCTATCTATCTATCTATCTATAACCTCACGCCAGATCCCTTGCGGGGTAGGCAGAGAGTACAGAGTTCCAACAGGTTCTTTCCTTACTGTAGATTATTCTTCTTCAAAATTACTGTAGTACTAAAAAGAGCCATCCATTAGATCAAGACAGATCCATCAGAAGGCTATGAGAGGCTATCTTTGAGAACGGAAGCAATATTTTGGGTAAAAGTCAGAATCAAATAAAACATAACGAGTAATATAACTTTGAAATTGTTAATGTGACATTACATATAGGCCTTTATAGTATTTCAGTTTTGAAGTAAATATATATATTTAACTGAGATTTGTATTAAACTTTTTTGTTACGTAAGTACTTATACGTCTTGTAGATGTCTTTAGTCTTTAGACTAGCGGTTACTGTTAATATAGGGTGGTGATTCTAACAATTATACTATTTAGATTATATTAGGCTTCTAATCATGTAGTTACTACTAAATCAATAACAACAAGAACTGATGTAAGAACGCGAGAATTCTCTGGAGTATTTGTTGGATATAACAAGTTGGAGACACGACATCGGCAGTTAGATAAAGATTTATCCAGGAATGTGGACGCGCCGGACAAGGCGGCGGCGGCGGCGGCCGGACCGTCTGTCCTCGTCGCCATTCTACCGTTAACGGCTCACCTGTCTGCAGTCTGCTTCCCTTTCTCAGAAAAAAATGTATCGCCTCTATGTAATGAACGTTTACGACGCCACACGACACAGGAAGGCTGTATCATACAACATGTCATCAATTAGTGAGCGTTCTCCAGTATTACTGATTGAAGGAATCTCGTCTTTTAGTCTGTATAAAAAATAAGGATTCGTTTTATATTAAATTAGGCTTCAGTACTTTTGCTTTGTAAAGTAAAACCACCTTGGCAGGCTTGAAATTAGTTCTACTAAGATGAAGTAGCAAGAAGTTGTTAGTTGGTTGTCTAAATAAAAAAAGTTTGATGTGCAAAAAGTAGGGCTGAGGTCATAGAGATTATAAATATCATAGTTGGACCACATTAAAGTATTTTAGTTTAGGAATTGAACAGGCCAAAATAGTCTACAGCCTGAAAATACTTCAAGTTTTGGGTATATGTAGAACCGTGACCCATGCAGGATAGAAGCAGAATAATATTTTATATATTCATTTTAACATGCTCTGAAGTCATATTTAGTTTAGGTTCTGATGCTTACCTACTTAACTTTCGCAATAAATTTTATTCAAAAAGCAAATGCTCACGTTACAAAAGGCTTTTGTTACTTATTCTCACAGAATAAAAAAATTAAAACCCGAATAATGAAACTGCACAATCGCACGCCACTTGTCTGCGAATCATGTTTTTGCACAACCATTGTTTGCAAATATCCAAGAATTAGTTCCCACATTATGTTCCGAAATTGTGAAGATCGGAGAGGCCACTGTGTGAACCAGTGGCAAATTTATGATAATGGGTTGCCGTGTAATAAATAGAATAAGAATAGGGATTTAAGTTGTTGGCACACGGATCTTAAGATATAATTAAGTCTGCCATGTCTCATCCATTTGTTACGTAAATACTACAGTGGACTTAGATTAGGATAGATTATGTTTTGTCCTATACAGATGTAAATGATTCATGCGCCTCATGACTGGTCCTCTTTACATGCAATTAACTAGTTGTATTCGCTATACAAACCCTAAAAATTAGCAGAGTTCGATCAAAAAATTAAATGTCATTAATTAATATTAATAGTATTAGATCGTAGCTGTTATCATATTATTTATACAGGATTAAATCCTCAATAACAGATTCTACCTAAAGACGATCTCTGACATTTCCAAGCCGATCCCGATCAATGGCATACGATGGTAAGGCAAATCGAACGTGTTTATCGCGTGTGCTGCCTTGTTTTCGTCAAAATACGTACCAATGGCCGTCAAACGACGAGTTTTTCGCCAATTGCTCGTAGCTTGTAGTACAGGAAGTGCGTGTAAGCATTCGGTTCATTCAAAGGCCGTGACAATGCCGCGGCTATTCGGCGAAGGTGCCTCCGACGGCCAAATTATAACAGTTAGATGTTTGCCAGTAAGAATATGCTAATTAGGAACCTTATTTGTAGTACATAATGGAACAGTGATGTCATCGGTGTAGAAAAAAGGATTCCTCACTTGATTTTACGATCTTATAGCTGCGTTGTGCACTTATTGCTTGCGATGAATGTGAATGAGTTTATTCTTATTTTCCCATGATGTATTACACTGGAGTGCTGAGTGGACATATTAGTCGACTACCTGATTAGGGCATTTGTATTCGTACTGCGGCCGTGGAGGTCGTTCGTCCCGGTGCTTGGATGATGTTGCTTATTCTTTAGCGGGGCGGACTCGCAATCTGGATTCCGCTTGCGCATTCGTAATAACGCGTTGAAAGCATTACGTTCATTGAATATTTTATTCAATTAGGTAAGCTTAGTAATCTGTAGATATATAATGTATATTCCCCTAGACAAAGGTACCCTACCTATATCTATTTAATATCTAGTTTTAGCGCTAGATTAAAGTCTCAATAAACGAGTTTCAATATGCGTGTCCTCATGCATAATATTCAAGTTCCTAAATTGTATGCTGAATTTATGACTGCCATTACGTGTTTGGAATCGGAGTAGGCGAGTGGCCACTCGGCAACCGGTCGATGGCGTTCGGCGAGGATATTGCTGGCAACGTTCCCATAAATTCCTCAGAATCATATGAGATTATAATGGCGGCGGAGTCACTGTGGGTGCGGGGCGCATGCTGAGTACCACCTTCGTCACGCGACTATATGACACGTTACTCTCTAGAGTTCTACCTATTTATATATCTATATCATCACGCCAAATCCATTTAGTAGAGTACTCCTCAAGAGTTAGTAATAGATAATAGGTCTAGCAAGAGTTACAAAGCTCCAAAGCTTACTATCGATGTCTAGCTCTGTTTCTGTATAAAAGAACTGTAACGAATACTCGAGGACCAAATTTATTCTATATAAATCGAATAAAAGACATCGCCACGATTACATTGCCCAAGCGTAAGTACTAGCGGTGAAATACATATTTCTCCGACGGCGACGATGGGTCCCTATATAATAGAAGACGACCCTACTGCTATTTGAGCGTGCATAATTTCAGACTCGGGACTGTTACTAAGCATTCTTCGACAGAATGAATTCAACGGTTAAAAACCAATCCAGACCAACGTGGTAGTGATAATTTCTATAAAAATGTACGTAGGTAAATGTAACTATTACACATCGTACTGCTCCTCAACCTATATTTGCCGTTAGCTGGATTAAAACCGAAAAACTGAGTCCGCGAAGATTTGTAAGAGAAGACTTGTTCAGCAGTGGTATTGTATAGGCTGATCTACAATTCACTACATTATGTACACAATAATATTCCAACAACATAAGCGATGTCGTCATTAGAACACATATGTGCGTGGCACACACCCACCGCCTTCGCTGTCGAACTGTTGTCAAATCGATTAGTATTGTTCCTTTCTGGGACGGTGCTAAGCCTCTAAATGGGTAACGGAAAGTGATAAAAGATATATTTACTTTCGAATAATTGAATATAGCCGTTTTGTCAACCTGTGAAATGATCGAATCGATAATTGTGTTTGTAAGACCTATGTCAATACCGGAAGTATTTAGATGGTCTGAAATCACTTTCAGTATTCGATATTTGTATGTAGTATTTACATTAGAATGATTTCTAAATTTGGTATGACGTAGTTGTTTTTTTGTTTGGTTGAATATATGCTTTAATAGAGTCTTGATATTTATCGTTTAGGTTCACTTTCCATGCTACTAGCTGTCTACTAGCTGTTAGCTAGTAGATTTTACTAAGCCATAGCTCATACTTTATATGCTAACAATATATTTTAACCGTTCGCCAATACAACTCTTAATTTATATTCAGAATCGGTCCTGTCCAATATTTACGCCCCGGCCATAACGTGTACAGTAAATTGATTTCACCATGCACTTTCTAGTTACTCCATTTCGTAGTGTTAGCGAAGTGGGAGTTTATTGACTCGACCGGTCGCCGTGCAGTTTGGCGGATGTAGGTGTCCGCAAATATTAGCGCTTACCTAATTCCACTACCCAGAGCCACGTTTGCTTTATTACCTAATCGGCTGGTTAAAATTTTCGTTGTCACCTACACTCACCTTTAGACATTCCAAGTTGCTTAATTGCGACGTAGGCGGAGCCATATCTACATCCCACCGTCGAGAAGTCGTTATTGAATGGAACTGTCAACGGAATTAGAGATCGGACTCGTATCTCGATCGAGGATTAAACCGTGATCTTTCATAACAATGCGTCGGGGTTCATCGACACCAATTCGGTATGACGGGAAGTCAGAATAATTTATGGTTATGACACGAGTAATGTGAAACATGCATTTTGCAGTGTCTACGGAGCAGCGCGTGGCATGCGCCCGCGGCCGCGCCGCGCCGAGGTCGCGATCGCTGCGCGTGCGCATTATGAATGAATATCCCCCTCTCCCCCTGCGCCCCACCACGCTGGCCATCTCGACGATCAATGGACCGCACGTGGCGATCAATACTATGTTAATATAGAGGCAAGAATTCTCATGTTGTATTTAGGTGCCATCAAATTTAGTATGATAATCCGTGTTCCAACAGCCAGAGAAGTTTGGTAAAGAGATGTGTACGTGTTCAACATTAGAGATTTAATTTTGTTTTAAGCCGAAATTAATTGAATTAGTACATTACATATTGAGTTTATAAAATTTTATTTCCACGCACATGTTAGAAATAACTCAAACAATAGCTATTAAAATTAAGCCAACTGTTAATCTTCTGATTTCCCGATCAAGTCTGTTGCTCCAATACTTCGTTGACAATGTTATCAATCTGGATCTATCTACAAGCCATTTCGATAACTTGTAATTGACAGCTAAATGCCCTATTAGTGGTGGCCAGCATTATTGAGTGGCCGTTGGCTGCCGTGGCTGGCTCGATGCTGCGCCTGCGCAGCCCACGCAGACCACTATCAGTTGAATTACATCTTTTATGATCCGAATTTGTTTTCACGGCTGCAACCAAAATAAACACACTAAAACTTTACTGGAAATACTTTATTTACATTATGTCATAGAAAATTACTGACCTTAATGAATGAGTTTCAAAGAGTTCATGCATAATTACGTCGTGTACAGTTTTTGACTATTATAATACATCCGAAAGATAAAGAATTGAGGAATAAAGCAATGTAATATATTATGATGTTATAAATTCTTACAATACCTACGCAGTGTGACAATTCCATCCAACCACGCAGAGATATCAAATCATTATTGCTTTTTCTAGGTCGGTCATATCAAGTAGCTACATGGTCCTTATTTGGCAAGTAGAACAGCCATCTATTACGGAATTATTGTAAAAGCATAAGTGCAGTGTGCATTGCCACTCAGTGATCCTTACTAGGTAACAACCATATCAAATGGTCAGATAATATCACGTCATGTTTGGCACGCGGTGACGCGTGGTTGTCGGCCCGTACCAGTCATTGCAAGGTTGCATGCTTTATTGGTGTATGTGAGTTTGTTTGCATAAGTTTATTTGCGTAGCATGAGATTTGAACTGGTTTATTCTTTAAGCAATGCACAAAACAGACGATGTCGCTATTAGTTGAACTGTTATGAGATAGGATACTTACCTGTCCAAATATAAGGTTTTATGGGCAGGTGTTTGAATGAAATCAATTTAAGAAGGTAATTGATTTTGCCTATATATTGACTTAATACGTACCTAACGTAAACGGACTTGGCTATTGAGACATTTAGTTGAACTGTTTCACCCAAACTAAATACTGAAGATATCTGGGGCCCCCAACAAGACTAGCCAAGCGAAGTGCAAGGGCACTACTACCTTTTCTCGAGGCGTTTCGTCGTTTTTTTGAACCCTCATAACTTGGGTTTGGATTATACCAGATTAACAAAGTTCTCGGGATATGATTTCAATAGTGGACTTATTAAACATATAATATTTCAATTGCATAGGTCTTATACTTTAGATTTTATTGATATCTAAAAAACCCCGATATCGTCAAAATTCAAAATTCTTAGGGTACATCCTGAAGTCCTAGAAAGCTGAAATTTAGTATGTAAGCTAGTATTAGTACACAAACAACAAAAAAATAATAAATTGGAACTTTTACCCCCCCCCCCCCCACCCCTTAAACTAGGGGATGGAAGTTTGTATGAGACTTCCATAAATTTTAATGCTAGAGGTTTGAAAATTGATATAGGGACTCCATGTTATAAATAATGATAAAATACACCCCAAAAAAAGAAAGAAAAAATGAACAAAATAAAAAAATATTGTCATAAACAACTTACAAAAATAAGTGAAATCCCACCAAAAACATTTTCATGTAAAATGTTGCCAAGACGAGACCAGACCGCACTGTCAAAAAGTTATCAGATGTCATGTAGAGCCAAGGTTCCCTAACTAATTCAACAAGCCGTAACTTCACAAACTCTACATTTTAGTCAAAATATGTGGCTTGGCCGTTTCGTTACTACTAGAACTATTGTATATCAGAAAAGTAATGAACAGTAATAATATATATATTCTTCGTTTTCTTAATCGTCTGCATGGTGTATGGTGGCAAGAAATCTTGAAATGACACTAGGGTCTCGTCCGGTACACTCGATACGATCTGCCTCGGATATCAATCCGAGGATGCGCACAATAGTTGGGAGATTAATAATGTCACATGAAATGCAGTGAGGTCCACGATACGTCCGACCACTCGGCCCGTGGCCAATCGAATAACAACGTAGCGCTTTCCGCTGTCTTACATCGACTATCTGTCATCGGTCAATCGTCATCTGACAGCTGCCATCTGTCATCGCTACACAACCAAACATACTCAAGCAATTATTAGAGGCATAGACTATGTCTATAGACAAGATAAAAGGTTACTAAAATGAAAATAACTGATTGACATTCCATTAACTGTGATTTTCATATAACAGGATACGAAATATATAAAAATAAATTGCCGTGTGCTAGTGTCGCAAAAACTCGAAAGTTGCTGGCATATTCTTTTTTTGTATTATTTAGAAAAAAAGAAAATTGGGTAACACCCAAAAGAACAGCAGAAAACTTTAATAATCGCTTTTGAATACAATCAAATCAATTTTAGCTGGTACGAAATTCACCGGGTCATCTTGTAAAAATAGTTCTAAGTTTTATATCATTGACGTCACTTACATCAAGAGGCTCTATACATATTCAATAATTTAATTCATTAGTTCCAATAGTTCTGTAACGTGTTCTAGGGGCCACTGAGGCGGCGTACGCGCACTGTACAATACGGAGTGCCTGTCACTAATGAATCACGCCGGATTTACATGTGGCGGAAAATCAACGAAGGTCGGATACCGAGGTAGCTTTTCCGAGAAACCACGTGATCAATTAACATGCACACACAAATAGCATATGCAGACAATCGAATTAAATAACATCAATTCAAACTTTATTTACTATGCCATGAAGTTCAATTTTAAAGGTATAATTTGGTAGTTCTTACGGCAGAGTGATGTCGAATTAATGTGTTACGTCACTATTCAGTAATCTGGTGTTAAAGAAAGGTCGGTCATTGCCTCTCCTAGCATTTGATACTTCGGCAATGACATTCGTCATTCTTATTGACATTTAGAGGCGATAAGTGTCAACGTAACTTATCATAGAAGGTGCTAATGGACGCAGTCTGCGTTCTCTGCGACGTCCAATATCCGTGGCGATCTGAGTTCGCCCTTCGGAATTTTAAGTGGTTTTTACTCGTAAAATTAACCGGTCCTTAAGGACCTTTTGAATGAACGGAAAGGAATTTTAAAATAAGCATGAGCCATCAGCCAATTTTATGATGGCGAGCGTATTAACTTGCAAATGTCTGCCGTTATTGGCTGTCTTATTGTGGATAAAAATATCGCTGATTATGGATTTTTAACTTGATTTATAATTGATTACACTTTTTTTTTTGCAATTTGGTAACATAAGTTCTGGTATAGGTAAACTAATATAGAATATCATTCATAATTCTTGATAAAGTCTTTTACGAAAGAAATACTCAAGAGCTACCATAAAACTTGTTAATGGGTTGAAAGCTGATCGTGTGAACGATGTAACGACACTTGAACAGACGTCATCGGGTCCGTAATGAGTCGTGAGCCTGTCAGATCGTCACTCCGCTAATGGGGATCTGTCATCGAGCCGACCCCCCTTTAAACTCTCGTTTCCTGACATCCAAATGTAATTTCGTTTATTTTAAGCTGGTTAAGTGTCTGGGTTATTTTTAGGGCTCTTGTAAAAAGTACTGTCAACATGTCTATATTGTCAGGCTTTCTATAACTTGCGATCATGCTAGGAAGTGCTTTTATTATATACTGCAAGTTTTTTTTTATAGAATATTATCCTAACTTAGTAGAAACTTTACCAAAGGTTTACAAGACAGAAGATTTTTGAAAGTTATTTTCTGTCACTTCCTTTAATCATTTGAATCAAATACAGTAGTCAATAGTCACCTACTGTGTCAGATCTTCTACTACCTACTTTCTCTAAAACAACTAAGGAGGAGGTAATATGATGTCTATACTATAAAGAGATTATAGCACACACTATTAACTTATTTTTTTCTTTGTCATTGACTTCGACCCTGTTCACTATATAAAAAACAGGCCCCCTAAAAACTTTGAACACGTCAGCATCACCGCACAACGACAGCCGACATTGTTTACTTAAATCAAGGATACGAGGTGTCGGTAACACCGCAATGACATCTCGTGTGAAATGGAGGGTTCCACTTAAAACAGATATCACGTACCTACGGCGTAAAACACTCTTAAAACAGTTGTGCGTAGGCGCAAGTGACAGATGAGCGGGGGTCGTGGACTGACCGTTTACTTTAACTACTGGCTTCCGCCAAAAGTGCGGTTAGGACGGACGGGGTGACACATACGTTTCGTAAGGTACGTTCACAACACAAGTATGATAAGATTATTAATCTTGCTTGTCCTTAAAGTTTAGGTTCCAGTAAGTTGCCTCAGCTTATGTTACTGTAATAGTTTAATTGTGCCTGTCTCACTTGTAGTTTGGTTGGAGTGTGGCTGGAGAACCATAAGGTGTTACACCAATATTGCAACCGGTAATCCGAATATTATATACTGAAAATTCGGACGTCGATAGATCGAGGAAGGCACAAAAACCGGAAACATCTATTCCTATTGCCAAAATTAATTAGGGATGAAGGAGGCGTGTAAAAAGTAAGTAAAAAAAAAAGAAAAGAAGGTAAAATACGTAGAGGAAAAGAATATGATTTTACCCAATATAAATAAATAAATAAATTAGTCATCATGAACATGCCCCTGCTGTTTTTACACCTCTCATTGTAGTACTTAAAGCTGTGATAATGATCGTTGCTGCATTCTTTGACTTCAAACTTAGAAGAATGTTGAGTCACTTTAAATGTTCGTATGCCAAGCTGACTAGTCATGATCTAGTGGGGTGATATGATTTGCAGTAATTACATTACAGGTGGTTTTTGGTCACTGCCTTACCTTGGTTATCTTTGCTAATCAAGGTATCCATTTAAATTATAATTATGCTCGGTCTTAGCCTGGTCGGAGTTTTCGAATTATAGTTGGTCATATGTATGTCAGGTTCTAGTCTTGGAGATAGGGAACTGCTAGGATGTTTGGACTTCACAGTTACACCCCAAAAAGGGACAAAATTCTGATTATCTCGCTATGAGCGAATTCTGCTTACCAAGCAAGGAATTGCTGAGCAATACAGCAGCTCTTCAGCTTTGGTTTCGCACTCTTTAGCCCCTATTTTCGCTCCTTGTTATTTAAAAGCGTCTTTCGCCACGTTTTGCTGTACCCGTTCGCCTCTCAACACGGAGCAAACTTACTTTTAATATTTATTAAGTACCCGTTCGCCCCTCGTTCAATAAAAGCAATATTTTAAAAAGAAAATGTGTATTGTAATCTACATTTTATTTCACTGTGACTATAATTTATTTTGGGTTGATGGCTTTAAAATATTTTTTAAAACGGTATTTTGACATAGACTAACGAAGGCGCGAACAGGACCATTTTTACCTTTGGGTTTACCGAATGGGTTCCTTTAGGCTATCAGAGGCGAAACATACGGGGCGAAGGGTGCGAGACCTAAGCTTCTATTGCTAACTTAAATATTTCTAGATCATAGAGCAGATTATTTAGGGATTGTTGGAATTCCAACAGATTTTAACAATCAAAACGATGTGGTGTTTTAAAATACATTGACTACAGCATTTTACGTTTACGTTCAATATTGCAAATATTTACAATTTCGTCCAACATCAGAGCTTTTATCTCAAAAATATGATGAACATATTAATACAAGTCTCAGCACACATCAAAAAGCCATTTTTTCGGCTCCGGGAAGTTACTGATTAACAGATGTTTCCTCTTCATTTTTGTCGGAATTTATTCACTCTTTTTTATTTATACCGTGAATATGATTCTCTATTCCCGAAAATTGAGCGGAAACAAATTGCTATCTGTGCATTTTTGCTTTTGTCGTCGCGCTTGGCTCTCCGAAGGGTCGATGCTACTAGCTAAGTGACGAAATACATGATAGTTTTAGATTCTTAGAAATAACATTCATCTAGGCCATGAAGTATTTTGATGTCCATATAAAGATAAAGTAAGTATATAGTTCACCACCGCAAACTACCTCACTGTAGGTCAAGGAACAAGAGACGGCTTAATCCCGCAATAAATACCGCAAATAGCGGTAGTTCACGCGATGTAGTAGATGCTCTGGTGAATCATTGAATAAAGTCTCGTATAAACTGGGTGTTGTCAGAAGCAGGACAACACTTGAAATGGCAGTATTTATGGCACCCGAACACGTAATCAGTTAGGCTTCTGCTAACCCCGGGAGGGGTGGCCATTTGGTAAGGGGTAAAACTAATACTAAATTATGAATGTCTCAAAAATAACAATATTTATTGCGCCGTTCTTAGATTTTGGATAATTATGATAAAGGGTTAAACTGACACTTTGTATTTGCTATGCTTTGATATAATGAACTGCTATGGATAGCACTTTGGCGTTTTGTAAGCGGGGTTTAGTTGTATAAATTTAATATAATGCTCCTATAACACCGGCCACTCATGTCCGCAAATATAAATTTGAATTCTTGCCGGTGTAATCCGGGAATGTCGTCAACAGTTTATTCGCAGACAGTTCACAGCACACCGATAATTATGCTATGTTTATCGCAAATCCCGCGGAAGCGTGCGCTGATCTCCGCCAGTGTCACGACATTTGTATCTCCCGTATCCTGCGGACGGAAGCGCACGGATGTTGCGTCACCGGGCGGAAATAGACGCCCTCTGTGTCATCGCGTGTGTCGTCACGCGCCGTCCGCGCCGTGGACCAGTTCACTACGCTAATTGTTGTGACACGTTGACTATAACCATGTAGAGGTTAAAAGCAACCAGGTAAAATAAGCGGAAGACTGTTAGTCATTGCGGCGGTTCGTGGATGACAGCTCCATCTCTGTGTATTTGGCACATGTGTTTCATGTTACGTTAAACGTCACACACCAGACGTGTTTAGCGTGAGCGGAATTTATTGAAATTTCGCTGTTATTAACGGAATAGGGATGTGACCAAATCAGCATTTTTATGGTTTTCTTGTAACATCGCACAGCTGGACAGTTCTTTATATTGTGTGACGTATAATCAGGAAATTAAAAATAAACCTGAACACTTAATATTAAAAAGTTATTAAGCGTATCAGTAGTCTGTGATCAGTACTTAGATAATAAAACAGAAAATCCTTGTAGTGGATAATATAAACGGCGACTTATGTAATATAAACCAATCTTGCGATTCCTTTAGATTGTCTCCATCCAAAGGTTGCCTAGAGGAGATCACTAGTAGTGATAATGCCGCCTATTGTTGCCCTACCTTGTAAATTTATAAAATTGTATTTCTATATTGTGTATCTTTGGTGAAACACTAAAGTGTTATCTATCTATCTATAAACAAAAATTACAAATCTAGATTATCTGCAAACATGTGTCTACATTTGAACATTTCGCCATGTCCGAGCTATTAACGAGTTTCAGTCATCACCGCTGTTAACAGAGGAAATTGCTGTCACTCGACGATCGGCCATATGAGCAGTTACGTGCCTATCTGTTAATGTCTCGTACAAAAAGCCCGCTAACAAATGAGTTGGAGCTAAAAAGTAATGAGAGGTATCGATCTTGCGGCTTCGGTCTTGCAGCTGAGTAATTATTTCCAAACGGGAAACATTTCGAGATAATACTAAATCTTCCCCCTTTTTGTTCACAAGCGTTTCCTTTTTTATCCTGCCGAAATGAGAGGTCTTATACGTTTAAAACTAAAGTCAGGAATGCTGTATCAGCGGAATGGTTCTTGGCTGTTTGGTAGAAATTCTCTTGGGGTTTGTATCGTTAAGTCGTGGACTTCGTTAACTTCCTGGTAGGTCCAGTGGCGAATGAATCCTAGACAGAGATGGGCAAAATGTAATCAGAATAATGATTACAATTGCATTTTGTAATGCAATTGTACTTAGATAAAAAGTGTAATCGTAATCGTTGAAGATTACAAAATGTAATTTTAATCGTTAATCATTAATACACAATCACGTCTATATGCTTCAAGCGGGGGTTGTTAATCATTAATCTGATTACATTTTGCCCATCTCTGATCCTAGGTCGGACAAAAATTTATTTTTTTCAGTAGCAGTCCAGAGTCCGGCATTGTGCTCGGTATGATGGCAACACGCTCGCCCCCTATTATATAGAACCTGATATCGTCGGCGAAAAGTGGGTGTACACAGCACATCTCTGCCACCTTCGTTTCGAGAATACAGGCGCGACGGTGTTTTTACTTTTTATCGTCAAAATGCCAACAGCAATTAGTAAATTATATAAAGTGTAAATTTTATGTCAAGAGCTTTTAAAATGATGCCATTTAATTACCTTTATCGATCGAATTTATCAAAGAGCTTTACCGGACAGTATCCAGGGCGTTGGCGCGTTCCAAAATAAAGCCGTGTTTTCGTGTTTGATGCAAACAAACGCATTACGCGCCGATATTTACGGCCGAATCGAACGCTTAATCAGCGGCAGGAAGATATTAACAGTCTGCTCGTATATTAGTCCAATCAAAATATGGTAATAGCCAGCGGACCCGGCTGGACTTACTTGCGGAATCAATTTGCCCCCGTGAAATTTATGGTCGTGTTTCCCCAATTAACTGGCAATTCGGTGGCTTCGATTATTTCGCATAAAACGTGCGGGCGACTCCCGCATCCGGTGATTATGTCGGGGGAATAATTTGTGATGCGCTTGCGCCGAACCGAGCGCAGCCTACGCCTGCTTGATTTTAGTTAGATAAAAAAGACAAGGGTTCGCCGTGGCCGTTGCATTTCGTTTGTTTGTTTTTGATGTCGACTCTTTTGCACCTGCGGAGGTTTTGTATTTCATGCTGGTACCGCCAATCCGCCGGCCGCCCCGCCAAATGAGATTTTGCGAGTAGTATTTTTTTTTGTTATCGCTACAGTATATTTTTTTATTTTTATTTTATGCCAGTATGAAAATTAACTTCATTGAGTATGCATGTGGTTCGATTATACGATTGTATTAATATTGGAGTTAAGATAATGCGTTCAAGAACTGTCTCTATATCTTTATTTTGATTATTGCATGTGTTAATTATATTTTTAGTGTTCTGTTGACATGTACAAACTAAAAAAAGGTACGTACGTAAGTGGAAGAAAGATGAAGTATATTAAAACTAAACTGCAGCTAAGTGCAATGGATTCGTTTTAAAAAAAGCCATTCTTGAATACCACTTCTCAACTACTCAATGAAAATTGAAAAAATATAACGTGTTCTTACTAAGCACAGCCATTTGTTATAATGGGGGCAAGCAGTTGTTAAAACGATTATGCAATTCAAAAAAACTCTCGTATTTGCCACTTTAAAATAATGATAATGGAGGATCTTGTTTATCTAGTCGAGCCGCATGCCATTCCGATTGTCACACATAGATGGTTATGCCCTAATCACCGACTATATGCGGGTACGCGTCCGTCATTATAGTTACAAGAAGCTAATAATATACTGTGTTTGTTAATAATAAGCGAGGGCCTGCAGTATTGCTGCACATTTTACTTCTTCTTTTTCATTTGGGTACCGACCAACCTAGTTTTAGAGATATTTAGGCCGCCTAAAGGCCTTCGACTTGTCTTACCAAAGCTTGGTTTAGTGGTCAGAGCGTAGTCCGTAAAATCTTTGAAGGAGGCAGAAATATTACGCCCTTACTTTTTATGAAACAAAAACACCAGCTTTATTGTCACACGATTTACTTAGTATTGCTTGCAACGAATTCGGTTCCTAAGATTTAGTTATGGTTGACTACGTGCAAAATGTATGTCGCCTATATAACTGTTTCATTTTGGTCTTTCCTGTATCTTCTTTCCGTTGACATCGCTAGAGGGTAAACGTGAGCAAAAGACGTCGTTAAGCTGAAAGAATCCACAAGGCGCCAGCATTGAAAAGTTAATTATAACATCGTGTACTTTGAATTTGTTTTTGTTTTCTGGTGTTTTGTGGTTTGGGTCCTTTTAGTTTAACTACGTCCAAGAGCTTTGTAAGTCTAAAGCCTCTTGGCAATATTTCACTCCTACCCCTGTCCTGTCGCGTAATAACATATCGTTGTCTCTTTTGCTTGAGGCGCATTCCGCTATGATAGTGATAAATATAGTTAATAATAAGCTCCGTCTGTTTGTCGCAGAGCCGGCGAGCGTCGGCGTCGTCGGGCGCGTGCCGGCCACCGGATGCGCACGCGGCGACATAATGTGGCTTCTTGATGAGCCTAATCAACCTTATGAAGGTAATTTTCTTGTTTACTACTTACCACGTTTTATGGGTATATTGTACGTATGTTGAGGGTATATAAATGTATGTTTTGTAATAACATAATAAGCAATGTCTTGTTTACACACTGTAAGTGGGGGTGGATTTCAAATGTTCAGCAACTGTCATTGTGTGAACGTAATTACAATATCTGACCATGCTTTGGCTATATTGGCGTGTGAGTTACTGGCGCATAAGGTCTGTCAAATCGCTTATCGGCACTTAGTAAGTGGCACAGAGTAACGTAACAGTAGACGTAGACGTAACGGTAGGTTGTGTTCTAGGTCTTTTACTAGTAGTCCTAGATTGGCATTTAAGTTTTAAGCCAAAACACTTCTTGCATAATATTTGCTTGCGATTTCGACGTTTGCCTATTTGGCTATACATTTTACTTACACTGTTCTGTTGTTATTACAGACTGTGAGCAACTCCTGTGCTTCCGCTACTACAATGGCGAGGGCGAGGAGTGCGCGGCGCAGTCGGCGCCGCTACCGGCGCGCTTCAAGGTGGAGCTGAAGAAACTACCGCTGCGCCTCAAAGAGGGCATGTCGCGCAAGCGCAGCGGCGACCACGTCTCGCCCTTCTCATATAACAACGAGAGCTTCGAGATGAACTCAGAGAACCCCCCACGTATCGAGTTTGTCCCGGGCACCAGCCACGATATCAGGCATCTCAGCGAGAACGTCAACAAATGCTCAATTAGTGTTTTAGAAAGTAACGGGAACAATCTCGAACAAAAATGTGATCCTAGTAAATCTATAGTTAGTAACGTAAGGCAAGAATCTCCAAATGTAAATAGTGAATCTCAGAGTGCTACAGACTGCAGGCCCACGTCGTCGGGAGTCAAGAAGAAGTGCCCGCCGCCCGTCGACACTGGTGGTGGGCAAGCGCTCAACGGCGTCAAAAAGAAATCGAAAGCGAGCAGCGGTTTCGACTCGCCCACATCTCCGGGCACCGAGTATTATAAAATATGGTCACCAAAGAATCCTTGCAAGATAATGAAGTTTGTTTATGACGTAGAGAGTGCGAACGTGCCTAGCGATGCAGAAAAATCGCCGGTGCCTCCCCTGCCGCCGAGACAATCGCATAAACCGCTCGAGAGAATGCACGCGCTACCCCCGCCCCAGGTACCGAGGCACAGAAAACCAAAAAAATTAACAAAGCCCGAAGATGCGTTCACCTTTGAATTGATAGACACCGACGAACAGTTCTTTACCGACAATAACATAACAAACTCAGCTGTTTTACAGGGTGAAATAAATGATTTTAAACCGGGAGAATTTTATTCCGGGAATCAGGTAGCGTCGTCGTCCACGGCTAGCTTTTGGAGGGGCGGACAGAACGTTGCGCCTTTAGCGACACCCGAAACTGATGGCAGCTTATGCGAATCTACAATCTCAACTATGAAATTATCTAGGATAAATGAGGAGAAAAAATTTAAAGAAGTTCCAGTACCTGAAGGATCGCCTAGTGCGAGTAGGAGTAAGATTTTGTTTATTAAGGATATAGGGCCCGATAATTATATAACGACGACATTCGCTAGGAAAGATAAACCAAGTCCACCCAAAGATGTTGTGGACGGAGTGAGTCTAACCCCAAACCATGCTAAGTCTGAGGAGAAAGCTCAACATACCTTTTTAAACGATATAAGTAATCATTCAGAGTTCGAAGATGACAACAAAAATCAGATAGAAGAGAAAGAAATTACTATATTGAAAGGCCACAAACCGCTTACACGGCAGAATTCGGGTCGCGCTACACCCACAATGATGACAGCGTTTTTGAATTCGTCACATATAGACCCTCCCACCAGAGAGGTGGATAACAACAGTTCAAACGGACCTAGTTCCTGCAACTCATCGCATTCGACGTCTCCAGTAGACGAGACGAACAAAACTTTGCCAAGCGTAGGAACTATGCTAATGAATCGCAAATATTCGTGCGAGTCGTCAACTCCCAAACATTCAAGTTTACCCAGACATCTATTAAAGAATCTCGGATGTGAGGGGACGCCTAAACATTCGCCGCATAAGTCTGACAATACAAAGAGTAATGGAGAAAGTCCAATAAGGCCTCATCCTAGAGTACTAACCCGAGTTGCAGCACTAGCCGGTGCAGCTGTGCCTCAGTGTCCACCGACGCCTACTCACCATGCGAGAAGACCTCGGCCTCTCCCCCCACCGGACCTCCAACCACCTCCAGTTCAAAATCCCGAAACGAGACTGCATGAGAACTTTGAAATGGTTGAATTTACCAATGAATTGCGGACTTCGGAAATAAGATCTCCTAATTTAGAGTTTGTGAACAGCAATCATTTCACGATAGTCCATGCTGGGCCTCCTGATGATGTGGTGCTGAGGAGGCCGAGACCTGTTGATGATAATGATGACAATGACAACGCACTAGCCTCGCCGACGCCGCTTCGACATATGGCCGGTATCAGACTGCCTTCGATACCGGAAAGAGCGTCAAGGCAGATGGCGTTGACGGGAGATTTTCCTGCTAATATGATTGGCGGGATTATCGAATGTGAAGAGCCTTTGCCTGCAGGTATGCATTTCATTTTAATTAATAATCTATCATAATCTTCCTTATGATTTCCCTTTATATGCAGGGCTAGAACAAGCGGCGCGACAGGACCTATATCGCAGATATTGTCGCCCTAGGCGTGAGATAACCGTTTTGTTTTACGTGCTCGCAAGGCGTGCTGTAACAGATGTTCGAAAACTCGTTTCAAGAATTGTAATAATATATAAACAAGACTATTTTAACTTACGTACAAAACTTGAATCACTAACTGCCTTGTCCTACTCGAGTAAAATTTTGCTGTTTCTGCTAGCTCTCCAGTCCTTCCGATTTTAAACTAATATTTTAATAATTACTTTAAAAACGGCAGGAAAATGGTTAAAAAAAGGAGTGATAGCCTAGTGGTTAGACCGTTGGACTGCAAAGTCAGAGGTCTTCCCACTGGGTTCAAACTCCGAGCACGCACCTCGATCTTTTCAAATAATGTGTGTTTTAAAAAAATAACTATCACTTGCTTTACCGGTGAAGGAAAACATCGTGAGGAAACCGGCATGCCTAAGAGTGTCTCAAAGGTGTGTGAAGTTCGCTAACCTGCACTGGGCCAGCGTGGTGAACTATAGCCAAACCCTCTTAGTGTGAGAGGAGGCCCGTGCCCAACGGTGGGACAGTTTCTTAACAGGGCTAATAATATTTATTATTATTTTAATAATCAAAAATGAGTGTGAAAATATTATGATTGTTGTTTGTTGATTCGTTCTTTATTTATCCGGCAGCTCCAGGCAGTTGCTTTCTGTCTTTGTGTTTTTTTATTAAGTTTATCCTTATTTGAGCCATTAATGTTGTTTCAGGATGGGAAGCCCGCATGGATAGTCACGGGCGGGTGTTCTACATCGACCACATTAACCGGACCACCACGTGGCAGAGGCCCGGGGTCAACGGCACCGCGCCGAGGTCGCCTGCGCCTGAAGTACAGAGAAGGCAGTTAGATCGAAGGTCAGTTATAACAAGTCTCACAGACATCACCCTTGAAGTAGTAGAATCTAGTATGTACAGTCGCACACGATACGCCAAGGGATTTGTTCAAATGTTGTTGTTGGTTGCAAGCCATACATATTTTCCTTGTCTTAATAAGGTTCATTAAACTTGTCCGGATATACCGATGTATGTTGGAAATCCCAACTAACGTGCAGGGCCAGCGACACTTATTGAGATTTCTAAAAACGATCCCACTTGAAAAGTTGTGGTCAGATATACTCAGAATACAGTTGATCCATGCTTTAGCCCTTTTGGTGAGTCTAGTCCCAAGCTGTTGGCTAGGGAAATAGTACTTATTATTATTAAGTAGCAATTATGTGTAAAACTCCGCATGGACAAAAATTAGATGAACGGCTTTGTCCAGCGGTTAAAAGTTTAAGCCGCACCGCACACTGGATAGAGTAGTCATAGGTTTGATCCCCGCACAAGACAAAACTTTGTGTGATACATAAATTTTTAACGACACAAGAATTATTTTTAGTGTGGGGCGAAGTTTAAAAAATAAATGTTTTCGGTCACAGATACCAATCGATCCGGCGAACAATGACGCGTACGCAAGTGTCAGAGGATGACAGCCAGGCGCCCACGTGCACGTCCCCGCCCCCCGCGGCCGGCGCGGGCACAGCTTCTACGTCACGCGGCGGAGACACGCCGCACGCGCCGCACCCTGCCGCTGACTTCCTGGCACGACCTGACTTCTACTCCATATTGCATATGAACCAGGTATGTTTTGGCAACCTGTACAATTTTACCGGTACAAAATATGCACGTACATCCTTGCGAGGACTCAGCGTCGGGTTTATAAGCCCCCTGGCTGAGGTTTCCATTGTCGGCCATAAAGATGGCCCGGTCCTTGTGTTGGGATTAGTGTTTCTGGTGAGACAGGCTTCTAGAACCCACGGTGAGGGGTGGCACGCCACCTCCGCCAATAAAGTGTTTGTATTTTTTGATGTACACTCATAAAACGCGATCTCTTACGCCTGGGAAGCCTTGAACAACTTGTTTACTTATCACTATCACTATAATATATTATAAAACAAAGCCCCCCCACTGCGTCTGTCTGTCTGTCTGAACGCAATAAACTCAATAAATACCGAACGGATTTCCATACGGTTTTCACCAATAGACGGAGTGATTCAAGAGGGAGGTTTATGTGTATAGTTCATTGTTGCGAAGCCGGGGCCGGTCGCTACTTTTTACTAAAATTCCCGTAACTTAAAACCTATGCAGATCATTTTACAACAATTTACAATCTTTTACATAATCCGACTCGAAGGACCAAATGAATTATTATCATTAACAGTAGACTGTAAATGATGATGATCCCACTGCTAGACATCACCTTTCCTAGATCGTTACTCAGCAACATTCCAGAATTTGGAATTGTGCTCGGTTTAACGAAACTATGCTTGCTGCCTGTTACATTGGGACCTAAAATTGTTGGCGGAATGTGTGTGTTCACAATATATCTATGCGGTGGCAAAAGTTTATTGTTTACACCCGAATTTACGAGCCAATCAGGGATACCCGCTTGCAGAATGTAGACTTTACGATGATTATTTATTTACTCCATCCTTTGTGACACATAAATTGCAATTTACATTTTCATTTAGCTAAATTGATCTTTATTTTATTGCAGGAAGCATCATTATTATACAACGGTAACTCCACGCTGAAACACATGATATCAAAGATCCGACGGGACACGTCGTCTTTTGAGCGGTACCAACATAACAGGGACTTAGTGGCTCTCGTCAACATGTTCAGCGAGGCAGACAGAGATTTACCTTTAGGATGGGACACCAAGCTCGATCGGAATGGAAAGGTGGGTCAATTTTTCGTAGGTAATACTAGTAGTTATCCGCAACTTGGTCTGCGTTAATGTTTTTTTTGATATAGGTAGCTTTTGACCTATCTATCTATATCATCACGCCAGATCCCTTTCGGGGTAGGCAGAGATATAATATATAGACAATATAGACTATTGAAATCAAAATATTAATATTTATTTTAATATTTTTATTTTAAAGTTTTGACTTTACGAGCTGTCTTGAGAAGGGTGTAAACTAGTGGTTAGTGTTCTGATAAAATCACATGATAATAATGTGGGTTGATTGGCACGGTAATACGTATTTATAATACCTATGTAATTAAATTAGCAATACGCGCGTCAAAGGGACAACTGAGTGAGTACTTGACTAATATTAAGTAGTATTGGTATAGGGACTAATATTATAGGAATTGGGGAGGCCTACGTCCAGCAGTGGACGGGTATAGGCTGAGATGATGAGGTTATAAAGTCCTAACCTCAATGTGAATAAGAGAGACAACTTTTCGATACCTGTCCACCTGCATGCCGCATCGGTACAACGTGTCTTCGATTTTGCCACGTAGTGTAGGTTAGGTTCTGTAGTCATACAGTATTTTTTGGGACTAATTCCGCCACATTCCCGCCATTGTAACTCCTGTAAGCCAGGATCTACAATGACTTCCATAGATGAACCAAGGTTTAAACCTTGGGGTGCTCCGGGAAGCGCTTTTATTGTCTCGGAACTCGCAACAAATTAAATTAGTAAGAAAAACAGGAGGAGTAGTGATATAGTATGTGAATGCACGGCAGCGGTTCTTCGTGGACCACGTGATGCGCCGCACCACGTTCATCGACCCGCGGCTGCCGCGCGCGCCGCAGGCCGGGCCCTTCTCCCCGCTGCTGCCGCAGCGCCGCCGCCCGCGCCCCGACCTGCCGGTGCGTCCACGGACACACGACCTTCACGTTTACATGTTGCTCGTGGATTTGTTTGCTAGTTCCGCTACTGGTACACGGTTGGCGGCCAGCGACAGAGTTAGGCTGGATTTATACATCCAATAATATTATCAATATTGACGGACGATTTGGCGCAGTGGTTAAGAGCTTAAGCCGCTCCTGGTCGGAGGTTCGAGTCGCGGGTTCGATTCCCGCATTCGTGAGACCCACAATTATTTGTTTCGGTCTGGGTATTTGTGTGATGTGATTTTCATGTTTGTAAACGTATCCACGACACGGCAATAAATCCTAGATTCGGGCTACTTTTTTTTTATAAAAAAATAAATCAAATTATATTGTCACTGTCAGTGCAACTGCGTCGAAAATTTAGCTTCTTGTATCACGTCAATATTCTTATGCGATATCAATATTATTAATGAAACCTTCACCGATCGTAAAGATCAAGAAGCGTTACTTTTCCTGGTAGAAATATACGCTTGAAAAAGTTTTACACATAATCTCCGTCTTTTAGATACTCAGATAGCAATTCCTCTAAGTATCTACTATGCGTTGATTCTTAAGCTATTAAGAGCTACACCGTTAATACTTCAATATTAGTCTCACTACACCATCGATAAATATTGACAATATTATTGGAGGGGTAAACCTAGCCATTAAATCGACAGGTTTGGTCATTGGACTACAATAAGTTAAATTTCTTATCATAGTCCACCTACATGGTTCAAATTGATCAATGCGACCCTTACTGTTGCTAACCGTGTATTCAGCATTTCTCGTTTCGTTGGCAGTTTTACGTTATAGATTTGACGATGCAAAACCCAGTTGGCTCTTAAGAGGTGAGATTTGTGACCCACGGCCACATGCAGTGTCAAAGTGACCGTGAACAACTAATGGGTCTCGAATCTCCACTCTACAGAACACTGTCATTGACCCTTTTATGTAGATGTCCTTGGTTTATTTGTATTTTTAAATAGTGGATTGCTTGTTTCAATATCTTTTCGTTGTTTCGTGCGAGTTGCATGGTTGTTTTTTGTTGCTTTGTTTTTTTATGTCTAGGCATGTGGCCATTGAGTGGTTGAGTACGTCATTAGTCTCATGTATTATGTAGTTTCTATTTGATTGTCGTTGTGCATTTGTTGTTTTGTTTTGTGTTTGTTCTTATCTTTAAGTATCCTTCATTAAATAATATGTATTACCGTATTATATTGAAACTTGTTAGTTTATTTCTGTCAAACACAAAGTCAAGATCGCACTTATATAGTAGGTTTTATTTGTGATTACGGATTTCGAACTACTGCTTATAATAAGTAGTTGGGAGTCTGATTGTTGCGTTGAAGGATGTATTCACTAACTGAACGTTTTTTACGCAGGCGCCGACCCCGCCTCCACGACCACCAATAACTGCGTCCGATGCGCAGGCGCATAACACACACCAAGAGATACCAGTCGCATATAACGATAAGGTATGTACTTATTGGTATAATTATTGAAAACAACTGAAGTATTACTATGTTAAATTTTCTATAACATTTATCAACGCCATCTATTGTTTTATAGTCCCGGGTGTAGTTCATAGATGGCATCAGTAGGCGTAAAGATGGTGTGATGGCTGAAAGCCATGGGTAATGAAATTATGACTATTTTTAGTTTAATTTAACAATATATAGAATAAGTAAAATGATGCGATGATGATGACTGCCTCGTTGGTCTAGTGGCAAAGCTCTTCGCTTGGTGATCACGAGGTCCTAGGTTCAAATCCTAGGTCGGACTAATGAAGTTTTTCTAACGAATAAACTTCTCAGTATGAGTCCGGAGTTTGGAATTGTGCCCGGTATAAGTTAATAGGCTCACCCCTTATTACATAAGGCCTAATGTCGTCGGCAAAAAGTGGGTGTACTCAGTACACCTCTGCCACACTCGCTTGGGGAATATAGGCGTAACGGTGTTAAGATGATGCGGCTTATTGTTTGGTTGGATCGCATCTCTTAAAATACTTGTTCCGTTTCGTCCTCAGTCTATTTGTGCTGTGTGATATCAGGCAATCGACAGCTTCAGGAATCGCAGATGTCTGGGGTCCACATCCCCTCGATTGTTGGCTAACTCTGATAATAGATTTTTCGAGACCTTTATGATGAAAAAAACCGGGGCCTATGACGATCTTATAAATCGGCAGCAGTTAAGAATCTGTTAATGTGTATATTTTTTAGTAGAATTGGTCGCCTAGTAAATATGAGCTAAGTTGCATTGCGATCGCAATTTGTAAACGCATCTGATCGTATTCAAAGGGTTTAAAGACTATTTTTGTCTGCAGGTGGTGGCGTTTCTCCGGCAGCCGAACATAATGTCGATCCTGCGCGAGCGCTGCGGCGGGTGCGGCGGCTCTCTACGGGAGAAGGTGAACACGGTGCGAGTGGAGGGAGTGGCTGCTCTCAACCGCTACCAGAACGATGTGCAGCTCACCTGCTTGCTAAGGTTAGTGCTGATTAATACACACACACACCGTCACGCCTATATTTCCCAGAGGGGGTGGCAGAGGTGTACTGAGTACACCCACGTTTCGCCGACGATGTTAGGTCCCATGTAATAGGGGGCGAGCCTATTGCCATATAGCGGGCACAACTCCAGACTCCGGACTCATACTGGGAATTTTCGTTAGAAAAACTACTTTTGTCCGACCTAGGATTTGAACCCTCGTGATCACAAAGCGATGCGCTTTGCCACCAGACCACCGAGGCAGTCAAACAATCATACGAAATAAATTTAGCGGACTAACGAATAACGGTTAAGAGCTTAAGCCGCTCCACTCTCTGTGTCTAATAGTCGCGGGTTTGATTCCCGCACGGGACAAATCTTTGTGTGATCCACAATTATTTGTTCCGGTCTGGGTATTTGTGTATGTGAATTTTCATGGTTGTAAACGCACCCACGACACAAGAATAAATCCTAGTGTGGGGCTACGTTTTTTAAAAACTAAAAAAAAAGATTTAATAAAATAAGGTTCGATTCCCGCACGGGACAAATCTTTGTGTGATCCACAATTATTTGTTTCGGTCTGGGCGTTTGTAAACGTTGTTTGTAAACGCACCCAAGATGTAGGAATAAATATTCGCGTGGGGCTACGTTTAAAAAAAAAATACGAAGGCCTCCCACAAAGATCACTACAACGACTGTTTTTGTGCTGGCTTATTTTCTTTCACTGCTGAACAAAGTTCTTTTCTCATAAGTCGAGGCTAGAAAAAATGGGTCATATTCCACGCGAACCCAGTGTGGATTGAAGGTGGCAGATTTGTGGCCACTTGCTGCTGGGTCTTATCAAGCCGTCAGGCTTCCAACGTGACTAAACTACTACATGAGGTGGTTACTGAAACTAACAGCTGTGCCTTCAAGACACGAAGACGCTTTGGAGTGAAAATTCTCCATGCCGATCTGGGTCTCGAACCTATTTATTAAAAAGAGACAACCCGATATTTTGCGAACGGGTCCAATCATAGGAATCCGCTTATCGTAGCCACTGCCGACTACGAATCTAACTCCCTTTATATCAAGCCGCTACCGGATTCCGCAGCATATCCTTACCGACTCTCCCGATGCCCTTACTTCCCTTCTTTCGGGTACAGATACCGCTCACAGAATCAGACATAGACCTCGCCGGCGAGGTCAAAGAATCCCTTGCCCGCCGGTCGGCGCAGAGCACCACGACGAGACACCTAGTATACGCCCTTCCCATAGCGACTGCCCAAGCCGAGGCCGTTCCTCCTTGAGCTAGTTGCCCCCTTGCCCTTCTGGCTCGAGCGAAGTGGTTGCACGCTTGCCCTATTGTCCGGTGAAGCTGTAAAGGCCCCACGGCCAACAGCGTAGATCGTTCACACACACACACACCGTCACACCTCAAACGGTCACCCATCGCAGGCTGACTTTACTGTATGGTTGTAATAACCCTTCATTTGCAAAGACTATGTATGCATGCATAGTGTAATCCACCTATATTCGTATCCCGTCAGCGTTAGTTAAGCGACAGTTCCAGTCAATTAGCCTACGACCTTTCCAATTCCGTATTCAGTTACATTTCGTACAATGACACAGTTTTCCACACCAATTCAGACCTTAATACTACCACAGACCAGTTTAAATTTATTGACTGTCATATGCACAAATGCATAAATGGCTCTTGACTCATAGTCCATACTTTCGTAACAGCCATTGAAACTTAAGTTTTTTAATATTCTACTAATATTGTAAACGCGAAAGTTTGTGAGCGTATATGGATAGACGATACTCTTTCACGCAAAAACTATTGAACGGATTTTGTTGAAATTTTTACAGTAATATAGCTTTTACATTAGATTAAAAGATAGGTTATCTATATATTATAAATGTAAAAATTGTGATGTTTGTTACTCAATCACGCAAAAACGGCTTAACGGATTGGGACGGATGGGATTTGGCACACGGATAGTTTTATTACCTGGATTGACGAATAGGATACTTTTTGGCCGAAAAAATGTTAGCTTCCGGTCGCGGGCAGAAGCTAGTAATTATAAATATACATACGCAGACCAAGTCGCGGTCGGGAATTAGATTATTTGACGTTGATAATTTACGATATTTTTGCTTATCAACAAATAGCATAGTAATGAAAGCGAGAAACGATATTTTGTAGGATACTGTAAGTCTATTCTACTTAAACTGGTCTCTGCTAATACAGATCTAATGCTATACAATTAGCTGACACAATTTTGTATATTACTAATTCTATACAGCATTAGTAGTTGCGTGTTTATTCACGTTATTTGTTAGTTAGTTGCAGTCGCAACTATGTATTAGAAATGATTAGTGTAGAAAGTCATATTTGCATACGGAAACACAGGAAACGATTTATTTTCGTTTCTGGAACGAGGCTTTTTCGGTGAATGTTTTTTGGCGGGTTTTGTCAATTTTACGCTTGTGAAACGCACCCATGGTACATAAAAGTAATTTCTTCGTAGGGGAAATAGGTTTTTAAAAATAGTTATTAATATTATGTACCTAATTGTAATTAAATAAAGGTAAGTACTCTTTGCCGTTTGTGGCATTTTCAAATTCGAGCATCTCCGTGCTTCGGAAGGCACGTTAAGCCGTTGGTCCCGGCTACCACTTAATGTGGTAGTCGTTACGCCGAGTTAAAAGCCTTAAAGGCGGCTTGATAAGTTCCAACAGCAGGTGGCCACAAACCTGCCTTCACCAATCCGCACTGGGTCCGCGTGGTGGAGTATGACCTAATCTCTCTCACCTCGATTAGCGAGAGAAGGCCTTTGTCCAGCAGTGGGCAGTATAGGCTGATATTAAGTACTCTTTTTTTTCGTTTATGGCATCACGACGACGCGTATTTTGCCAATGTCAAGTATTACGAATATAAATATTCATTCCTAAATTAACTCAACTCCCCGATGAACTTGATGACAACGATGAATATGAAATTGATGAAGTGCCCCACCCTGCATAGTAAAGCGATGGATACTTTACATACCAATTGCGACGCCCGTTTTGAGGGAAATCGAAAAGGCACTTTTTATCACTTCGTTACAATTACTTTCACTCATGCACATATAAGAATACATAATGGTTAATATTCCCCCAACATTACATTATTCAAAATAACACAAGTTTTGGAAATGAAAACAAATTGAAGACATCCCTCTTCGATTTCCCGCCAAAACTCGTATGTACTATTATTTGTAATTCAATATAATAGTGTAATGCAACTCGTAGCGCTGTGCGACCGCGGTATTCTTACTGATCACCAAGGTTAAGCAGCATTCGACTCGGTCAGCCTGAGATGGGTGACCGTTTGTGGCATTTTTATATTCGAGCGTCTCCGTGCTTGCACGTGCGGAAGGCACGTTAAGCTGTTGGTCTCGGTTACCACTTTATGTGGTAATCTTTCAGCCGAGTTGGAAGCCTTAAAGGCGGCTTGATAAGTTCCAACAGCAGGTGGCCACAAACCTGCCTCCACCAATCCGCACTGGGTCCGCGTGGTGGAGTATGACCTAATCTCTTTCACCTCGATTTGTGAGAGAAGCCCTTTGCCCAGCAGTGGGCAGTATAGGCTGATATTATAATGCAACTAAATTTATTTCCATTCATTTATTAAAATTGCACTATTAGTGATCCTTCAATTTGCCGGCTACCTTCACAATGAGATTGCTCTATCTGGCTGAAGGTCTAATTTCGGCCTTCGTCTCATTCTGGGACACCACACTGTCACGGAATTGGTCTACCTGTCATCATCCTGTCTCATCAAGTGTCTTGCCTATCTCCACTTTTGTCTCGTGATCTACCTTTTGATTTACTTGAGACTAGAACAGGTCCGGAACGAATGACGTGATAGAGAGGCCTCCACTCAGCAGTGGGTCGATACAGGCTGATTAAGGATAATAATTGCACTATGATAATCATATCCATAAATTAAGTAGGCCATTAAATATTATTTTGAAAGTAATGTGGGTTATTAGTTATTTAGTTTTCTTTAACTGCCTCGTTGGTCTGGTGGTTCAAATCCTAGGTCGGACAAATGTAGTTTATCTAACGAAATATTCCCAGTATGAGTACGGAGTCTGCCATTGTGCTCGGTATATGGCAATAGGCTCGCTCCCCTATTACATGGGACCTAACATCGTCGGCAAAACGTGAGTGTACTCAGTACACCTCTGCCACCCCCGCTTGGGGAATATAGGCGTGACGGTGTTAGTTTTCTTCAATGCCTCGATTGGCAAAGGCTTCCCTCCATGTTTTTCTACTTTATAGCTAAAATTGGATTGGGCTGGTCATATTTGTCGCACACATCTTAAGCAAAAATCACCAACTGGGTTCCTCCCTATTTAAAAGACATCTCGGCAAGCCCAGAAGAAGATGACGGTCGAACTGGAAGCCTTTATAAATAATTGGCCCTCAAGAGCCCCTAAATACATTAGAATGTAGGTTAATTATACGTAATTTAAAATGTTGAAAATATCTGAGAATAAATTAAATGTACAAATTGAAAACAAAGACTTCCATCTGCTCTACACTTACTACGCATCATACTTCAAGCAAGTATAAATTATTTTCATCATGGCAAGCATAGTAATGACTGAATGAATCACTTAGCGACGTGGGGATGACTCGGTATTGTGTAACATCTACCGTTTATACTGTGTGCACCTAATTATATGAAGGATAAGTACGTGCAATTTACTAACGTCCTGTTGTAATGATAGATATTACAGAAAATGGCAAGAAAATGAATATCAATAGAGACATACTTATATAAATAAATTTAATGCTTCTCCCATTACGTTGACGGTCGCAGTAGCTGCGTTTTTAATATCTTTTAATGGTTGAAGAGGTTAAATAGAATAACAAAAGAAATATTTATCATCATATCCGCTGAAAGACGTCCAATTCGGGACATAGGTTTTCATAAAAATCTCTACGACAATCGGCTTTCGAACTCAAATTATTTATTTTGTATAAACCCTGTATACTTACAATTGGTCATATTTACTTTTTTTTAACTTACTAATCTACCACCGGATCGGAACGCGGCCACTGCGAAGATCCGGCGAGAATGCTTGTGTTTTTTGTCTAATTTTGTGTTTATTTTTTTTGCATTATTTTCTGTATAAATACATACATACTTTGTATTCTACACAATCACGTTTTACCCGTGACTTTCACAGGACACCTTCTTATTATCCTCACTTCATAGAGACTCGAGAATCTTTCTGCCCCAATAGCCGTCATTTTTACGAGCGATGTACCCCACTAACAACCACTTAAATTGGGCATTCTGGGCGAAATTCCGATCATATCCTATTGCCCTTCGAGTGTCCCAAGAGATGTTTAGCCTTATGAGGCCCATCGTGAGCAATCATGTCTCAGTGCCGTAGGTAAGTGATGACTTGTAATAGGTACACACTGTTTAAGTTAAATAATAGTTCATATTTACAGATACATTACACATCGGGTGTGAATCATGTTTATCATCATCATCGTTTACTAAACCACTGCCGTGATCAAGTCTCTTCCTTTGTGTCTTTTCCGATTGACCGCTTGCATTAATTGCCTGAGCGTGTGGGAGGCTCGACCCACTGTAACGGTTAGATTCCCTTATAGGGAAAATTTTAAAAATAATGTTTACTAATTTTACCGAAAGACGACTTTTACCACGATTTAAAACCCACAGTGGCGTCCTTTGACACGATAGGGGGTATTCGGGATCTTCAAATGGAATCCAACGGTGCTCTAAATCTATGCCTCGCTCGATTATCTACATTTTAGGGAGTCAAGAATCGCTTTGATCACGGCGGCGTGGAGCGCCTCACGTTATTGGGTTCACTATTTTGGTGTTACTGAGAGCACACCTACTTATAATACAAGAGTTACCTTAGTATCTTGTGGTCTCTGACGATCTGAAATATAATTACCTGCCTAATAATTTACATTATTTATGGTATACAATGGTTTTAAACTTTAAAATTAACAATACTGATTAAAACGGTGAGCTTAGCGGTTATCTCCTAGAGAACATTTGAGTATTAAAAAATCATTGTACTGTATCTAGACTATCTTACCATGACCAAATAGACCGAGTCTTATCTGAAGGACAAGTCAAGAGTCTCCGTAACCGGCGAGCGTGTATGAGACGAGCTATGAGAGTGGAGGAAGCCAGAGAGGTATGTAAGGATAGAACCTGTTGGAACTCTGTACTCTCTGCATACGTGGCGTGATGATTTAGATAGATAGATTGAACTGTATAAAATAGAAACTATACCTACAAAAAGGATGCTAAAAGAAAATAACAATTATTACCATGAAACATAATTATTAAGAGCTGTGTGTGTTCTGGGCTGGCAATCTTCGTATTTTTGCTCTGTCAGTTTGTCAAAATCCTATTTTCTTTATTATCAGCTCTACTATTTTACGAAATGTCGCATTTGAATAAGTCTTGGAATACTATTCCGTCGTCCGATTTCCGTATATATGGACCGTTAAAAGGCAAGTCTATAATGAAATTAATTAAGAACTTAAAACTAAATTTATTTGTGTACGCTGCGCACTTGATTATATAACTCAATCTTGCATTCAAAGCTAGTAATTAAGACGAAATTGAACAGAAAAGTTTGTACTACATAACAATATATTTTAATTTAGTTCATGGTTATTTGTGGTTAATTCTATGAATAATAATGTCTCATTAATTTGAATACTATACTGCTAGCGTATTTCTATCTGTAGTGCGATCACGTTTACAATTGGTACGTGGTTATTTATTTTAAGAATCCACTACCGCAATCGAAAGCACAGTTCCTTTATGATATAAAATTTAAAATATATTCATAAGAACCCACTGACATTGAATTTAATAAAGTTATCGTAATTTTAAATTTGCGAGTTAAATCTGCTAGAAAAACGTGGTAGAACTGAATTATTCTCCTTATAATTTAAAATAAAATCAGTTTTTACGTTAACAAAGACGTTATTTTAAGGAGAAAAATAAAAGAAAATAGATTATTTTTCTGCCTTATCGCATATATTTGTAACATTGTAAACGAAATCCAAAAATAAATAGAATTGACGTTGAAACATTGGCACGTAAGGTATTCCTCTCGGCTACCTACGTGAGAGCAATAAATTTGTTGGTTGCGCTAGGTCAAGCATCACAATTTATTTACTAGGGTTTTTGCGAGGCGTCTGCGCACGCGCACGCCGCGCAGCTCGCAACTATTCAATTAAGGCGCGGTACGATCGCCGCCTGAACCATTATTTCTTTTTTCAGGTTGGTTCAGTATAACTGATGGGACATAACTTTTTACATGCTTTTATTTAACTTGCAAGGTTCTTATGTCTGTCTGTCTGTCTGTCTTTCTGGTTCAAATCTTGTGATCCATTTTTTAAGCACTTGCGGGCATTTGATTGAGCTGACATTGGGCATATGTATGTAAAGTTTGTGATAATGCAATAATGAGGTACCATGGAGCTGGTCACAATATAATCCCGCCGTGTATGGGCTCTTTGCATTTGGCTTGAAGGGTACTTTAGACCCCGATTGTGTCCAAGGTCTGATGATGGAGCCGGAAGGAAACCATAGGAACTCCTCAACTAAATATCTTCGTTGTATATTTGCTATAAAAGCTTGCGTTTAAAAAGGTCCTTTTAAATAAAAATTATTTTTAATTCTCTTACCGACTCACTTGGCGTCACAAGGACGATTCACACGAAAAGAAGATCACAAATTTTCGTCCCGAAAAAGTGTTCTAAACGTTTCTGACCGCGTCACTCACACACAATCTAACTTTTCGATCGTCGTCGACTTTTGTCGTTTCGGTCTTTCATCGTCGGTCGGTCTTTTATCCATCAGTGGGTGTCTTTCGGCTGAATATAGAACGCAATACATCATCGCCTTAAGGTAATCAGGTTTGGGTTTAAAGTGTTACTAACATCAATCACCTCGAGAAATTTGTTTGAAAATTTCCTTTGACAAAAGACCCAAAATGCAGGTTTTAGTTAAATAATTTAGATATAATTAATTAAAATAAAAAAGTACACAGTACAAGTTATAGAGCATATCTTCAGCTTTCTTTTCGTGTATATATTATACATATCCAGTCTACCATTGAATAGAAAATTTGCAATATATATTCAAGATAGAGGTTTTTAAAAGTATTAATTTTGGAAACCAGAATGGGTAAAATAAAATTTTACTCTATATATTAAATTCACGAACTTTTTTACATCTTCATTTTTATATATATTTCTTATCGCAAATACGCAGTACATTCATCAACGATCTTCTGTAAATAGAGCCTATTTTTGGCAGTTAGGGTTACGTTCCCCCTTAATAAATAATTAATTCGTACTGCGCAAACCTGGCGCAAACCCTCGACTAAACGATGCGATTTTTTGAGCTGCCAACAAACAATGCAATGAAATAAAAATTGTATACCTCTTATTTTTTTAGCAGTAGAGTTGAAATTGGCTTGGAGTTTTGTTGATACAAATCTCACTTATTTTCTTCATTGTTTACAAAGATTAATCGTACATGATTCAGTAGTACATAGGTACCATTTCCGTACTAAAGTAAGCTGATTTATAACGGAAAGAAATTGAAAACAGATAAGATACAAGTAACAACACCACAAGCTTACGAAATAGCATTAAGTAGAATCCTCGATGCCAGCAGGTAATTAAAAATGTACAAAAGAATATAATTACCTGATTATTATCTGTTATTTGTAACTTTGCAAGTTTTTTTTGTTGTTCGTCCCTATAACTGCTTAGGCTTGGGCTAAATCTGGTTGAAGATGCGTCGCGTATCGTCGGATGTCAAGGATGTATGACGGATGGATGTATGATTATGTTATATATCTGATGTGATATTATGTGTATATCTGTAAAGTATATAATAAATTAGACTAAATTGGACGTAATTCATTAGATTTCTGATGCCATCGGGATTTGTACTTACGTGGTGGTGCGAAAGCGAATGATGTCTAGCAGTCTAGCCTGGCAAAAGGCTCAACAAGGGGTGATCCTCATTGTATGCGCTTTTTTCCGACCTGATTGAATAACTATCGCGATGGTATATTTGTATTAAATAAATGTATTTCTATTTAATTAATAAATTCGGCGTTACGGGACTTGACGATACGCAACGCAAATTTAGTCAGATTTGGCCCGAGCCTTATGCCGTGGCCACGAAACACTTGCCATCCTCTAAGCGTTTATCGCTACCAGCGTCTTCTTTAGAGCGTCTAAATAACGCCACGGAGTTTTCTCGAAGCTCCAAACATAAAAAATCTCAAAGATAAAATATCATTTTCAACAGGCAAAATTTTATAAAGAATTTGGTATTGGCAAATCCAAATACATAGATATCTTAAATCTAAAAAGTCTTTTCTTGATAAATGCACTGCATATTGTTAGGTAAAGAGGTGACCAAATCTATTTATCTATATATCTGGTAACTATCGATCACGCTAGATCTTTTACGGGGTAGGCAGAGAGTACAAAGTTCCAACAGGTTCTTTCCTTACATACCGCTCTGGCTTTTCCCACTCTCATTGTTCGTCTCTTACACGCTCTGACCAAATCATTTTTATTATCCGAAATAGGGTAACATTTTCGAAAGATTAGTTACAAAAGTGATTTTTTTGTTACTTATTTTTAATTTCGGTTATATATAGGTGTAACCTATATTTTTATCATAAAATATCACCGGTGCTCGCACACACTACTATCTCACTATTATATTCTCGCCCGCTATCAAAATAACGACGACACACCAGTACAAATTCATTATAACAAAATTAGCTGGACTTGCAGCGCGACTTCGTGGCCTACTCCATATTTGACTCATACATTTGTTTTAAAGCTAACGCGCAGAGCGACTTTGTTAATAGCCTCGCCGCTTGTGGCCTTCAGGTTATTTTGCTGTCTGAGATGGCGATAACCCTAACAGCTAGGTGCATACAAGAACAGGAATATTCTAGCATTTTAAAATGCAGGGAAGGTTTTGTCTACACCGTTATTGTTGCATCAAATCAGGTTAGGGTTGTGATGCGAGTTCGATTTACACGATAGGTAAAGTTGTTTTACTTCCTGTAGACTAGTGGTTTATGTAGGATGGTAGGTGAGGTAAGCAAAACTTAAATTGGTGACAATGCCCGTCAATACGATCAACGATTGCTGTGACGACATTCACTGAAAATATAAAATAAGCGGTTTCATACAAAATGTTGATATGATATGCATGCAAACATTGATATATCATAACAAAATACACAGTCCCGTTCAAAAGTTAGACTAAAAACGTCCCCAAATTCACGTGAGTAGTTTAGTTATGATATAAACATAAATTTGGGCATAATTTATTTTATTCATTTTAGGTAAACTAACAGCTAACAAAGAACAAGTATGGCGTAAGTAGTAAATGCTGTAGGCCAATTATAAGTTTCCACATATAATTACATCATGAATAGAGCACGGTAGAACATAAAGTGACGATAAGACGTATAGGTAAATAACATACAATCATAGAAAACACATACAATTAAAGAAAAAAGAGACCATTTAACATATTTTTCAGCTGAGTGGTCGGTGTTAAATAAATCAATATCAATTGTTAGCGTTATAGCATTATATGATTTAGATGCCCTTACGAGAAATGAGTTTTGCTGTAAATGCACCTGCTGTATGGAATATTCAATAAGTTTGGTTGCCTTAAAAATGCAGAGGGAACGCGTAAACCGATCTTTTCGATCAGTTCGGGGCAGTCAATAGAATCATTCACAATGTTTATAAGAAAAGCTAGATCTGTTGCTCGCCTTCTTTCGTACAACGGTAACATATGAAATTTTTTGCAACGATGTACGTAATTAGGCAGATAAGTGCTGGAGCAGAATTGCAAAATACCTTACAAATCATTTCTGTATGTTTTCGATTATGTAAATATAGATTTTGTAATTAGGATTCCAAACTTGTGAAGAATATTCGAGGTGACTGCGAACAAATGTACAATAAAGGATTTTAAAAGTCTTTATCTTTATATTGTACCTTACTAGTATCACTTAAAGTTGTATTTGCAAAAAAGCGGAAAGTCGTTAATTTTTGATACCTTCCACTTTTCCTGCCTTTTGGTGGTGCCATTTTCGTGCGGCATTATCTATCTACCTATATTTAATCGATGCATGCATATAACGATACGGTTTTTTTTTAAATGGTACCACTAGGTCATGTCACCTATTTCAGGTTTTGCATGCCTGTGCCTTATACTGACATAAAGATTTTACTCCTAATACTTGTGTGTACTTATGTATACATATGTATATGTCATATCGTAAAAGATTTGATGTAGAAGTTTTATGTCGACGGACTTTACAAAGCTATAAATTTGCTTTTATATTACTTTACGGTCGTGGGGATAATCGTGCAATTATGAAACCAGCCTTCAGTCATAACTTTAGGAAAATATACACGAAAGATCGGTTTAAGATTTCCAAATAACTAAATGACTTGGAATCAGTATTTGAAGCTTTTGATTAGTAGCAAAACAATACGCCAACCCTACTGTATTCCTCGTTAAACCTTCATGCCTTTTATATTCACGAATATGTTAGCGGTTGTGATGATAGCGGACAAAGGATACTTAAATGAGGAATTCATCCCGTAATCATCTAGTAGTATGTCTGCAAGATACTCTGAGAGTTTCCTTAAACATAAGGAAATGAAAAATATTGCGTACGTAGTACAGATATTACCCATTTTCAGTCGAATCAAATCAAATATATTTATTATCACAGAAAACAAGCTAACTAGTTCATATTTTCTATATGAGCTAGTTAGCTTGTGGTCCAAACTAGGCGGGCCTGTCTCTTGGTAACCTTAGTTACAAAATAACATAAAGATATCAATAAACCTATGAGAGGGAAAAATGAAAATATTATACAAAAACATTAGAATAACTAAGTTTGACAACATTAGAATTACATGTTATTATTGCAACATTAAAGTATTCGTGGTGGATTAGTTGGTGAAATGCGTGTTCAGATGTTATGAGCAATGTTATTGAGAGAGTATGTGTAGTATGTGGATTTTGTGTGTGTGTGTGTGTGTGTGTGTGTGTGTGTGTGAATGATCTACGCTGTTGGCCGCAGGGCCAACAACTTAGATCCAGAAGGGCAAGGGGGCAACTAGCTCAAGGGCGCCTCAAGGAGGAACGGCCTCGGCTTGGGCAGTCGCTATGCGGGAGGGCGCATACTAGGTGTCTCGCCGTGGTGTTCTGCACCGGCCGCCGGTGAGGTCGGTGTCTGATCCGGTGTGCGGTATCTGTATCCGAAAGAAGGGATGTAAGGGCATCGGGGGAATCGGTGAGAACATGCCGCGGACGGCGGTAGCGGCTGATAGGAAGGGAGTTAGGTTCCTAGTGGGCGGCGGCTACGATTAGCGGATTTCTATGATTGGACGCGTTCGCGAAATATCGGGTTGTCGCCTTTTAAATAAAGGCGCGAATAGGTTCGAGACCGAGATCGGAATGAAGATCTACATTCCGTATGAACTACGGGGCTCCGACGGCTTTGCGGAGAATAGTATGTGGAGGTGTACGCGTGTGTGTGTATGTGTGCGCATATTAAATTGCTAGCAGTTTTTCAGTTTTATTATATGAGAGATTAATGAGTAAAATTTTGACGAAAGTTTTGCATGAGAAAAGAGAAAGATCTTTAATGTAACAGATGCTATTGGGATAAAGGGGAACGTCTGTTTAGGAGAGATGTAGTTCGTTATTAGATTTTATGGATAATAGTCTGGTTTGGATTTTAATTCATTATGATTTTAATTTTGGTATGAATAATTGTCGAACTCTGAGTACTGCAAATTCTTTGTACGGAGCATCTGTTGGGTAGGTAGAGGGATGGTTCGGTCGGGTAGAACTCATAATATTAACACCCTATAAGTAATGTTTACACATTTCTTTCATATTTTACCGTCAAGTCTTATTCCTTAAGCAGGGATGGCACAGGTCCACTGTCTACACTCACATATCGCCAACGATTGTGGGTCGCGTTACGTAATGACTGTTTCAAAATTCACTCGGCTTAGGTATAGAATCTGCGATGCACTCCTCTAGTGGAGTACACAAATAGCCTTTATTAACACTTAAAATATTTATCTTGTTATATACACCGTCACGCCTATATTCCTAAGGCGGGGGTGGCAGAGGTGTACTGGGTACACCCACGTTTCGCCGACGATGTTAGGTCCCATGTAATAGGGGGCGAGCCTATTGCCATATACCGGGCCCAATTCCAGACTCCGGACTCGTACTGGGAAGTTTCCGTTCGAAAAACTACACTTGTCCGACCTAGGATTTGAACCCTCGTAAACACAAAGCGATGCGCTTTGCCACTAGATCAACGAGTCAGTCTTATTTTATTTTGTTTTCTAAGCATTTAACGTCATATAACACTGCCTTAAGTCCAACATATTGTTTACGGACGATTTAGCGCAGTGGTTAAGAGCTTAAGTTGCTCCGCCCACTGTGTCTAAGAGTCGCGGGTTCGATTCCCGCACGAGACAAATCTTTGTGTGACCCACAATTATTTGTTCCGGTCTGGGTATTTGTGTATGTGAATTTTCATGTTTGTAAACGCACCCACGACACAGGAATAAATCCTAATGTGAGGCTACGTTTAAAAAAAACATGACAAATATGTGTAACTAACATTTCAAATAACGTTTTAACATTGAAACCTAAAATGCTTGAAATAGACATTTAAAATAATCAACATTCTACCATAAATGTCGACTTATCGTGCACCAGCTGACATACCCTAATTGCTTAAACAGACGAAAGTTGAATAGTGTACTTATTCTTTTAAACACACCCACGAACTGATAGCGTCACAATACACGTTATTTAGTGGGTCGATATGGATGGAACTTCGCGAGTTGTAATTAGATAACGATGGTTATTATGACGAAGAAAAATGGAGTAAAGATAAGTGTATGGGTAATTGCCGTACTAACTATGATTAAGTGTTCATGCTTTCTGCTTTGCCTGGTGCCAACTACTCTAGCACTAAATTATATATAATAAGTTTAAATGTAAAAGTTTAACACATTAAACGTTTTGAGACATTTTTGAAGTAACCGTGCGGACCTACCTGTTGAAATATTTCCTTGGTAGTGAAAAGGTTTTACTAAAAGATAATCCTAATTTTATCCTAACGCCTCCTGACAATGTCATCCACGGACAAAATATCTTTGTCGCAGTATACTCGCATTTATATGTCAATCTGAAAAAAGTTTTATTCTACAGCTATTTATTTCTATTCGAGTTTTTTTTAAACTTTCTCTTAATTCCCTCGATCAGCTGATCAATTTGTATTGAAAACTAAAAAATATCGCGAAAAATATAGCATTTGACCTGTCGTACTTCCTATCCCAAGGTGTGGTGCAGTTAAATTAATTTTAGTCTAATGGAACTAGACTAGACGTGGCGAGACGAGCTGGATTCCTATGACAAGGAATGGCATCAGCTTGCACTGGACCGGGACAAGTGGAATAAGGGAGGGGAGGCCTTCGCCCTGCAGTGGGATAGTGTAGGCTTATAATAATAATAATAATGGAACTAGAGATTCGTTTCTGAATTAGGACTTCAAAGATGTTCGATGTTCATGTGCAGTCAGATCATGATTTCAATAAGGATTAACTAGAATCCGAACAATATCAATGACAAAATTGTTCTTGTATATTAAAAAAATCTGTAAAATTTATGTAATCAATGACTCACCGTTGCAGTTAACTGTCAAAATTACTTAACTGCGCAAACATAAGTATCGTCGGCAAACAGTTAGGCGCTACTGCGCAGCTAGCTAACAATGGTTAACTAAATATTCAGTTTGTCTATCCTTGTGTTGGGATTGCCCAACATGAGATGGAATCAGAGTGTTTACTTGACAATCCCTCTAGAGGATTGATGTACACTATGTTTAATAATTTGAAAGCCATTTAAGACTGACTGCCTCGTTGGTCTAGTGGCAAAGCGCATCGCTTGGTGATCACGAGGTCCTGGGTTCAAATCCTAGATCGGACATGTGTAGTTTTTCTAACGAAAAACTTCCCAGTACGAGTCCGGAGTCTGGAATTGTGCCCGGTATATGGCAATAGGCTCGGCCCCTATTACATGGGACCAAACATCGTCGGTGAAACGTGGGTGTACGCAGTACACCTCTGCCACTCCCGCTTGGGGAATATAGGCGTGACGGTGTAACTCCATTTAAAAAGCAAGTACAGGTTAAGAAATATGGCATTTTGCTAATTGCAATGTTCTTTTTCTATCTCGTTCATGTGATGTGTATCACGTCGGACGTCATATAACAGAATTATAGAATTCTCTGTAATAACAAAGAAAAAAAATGTAGTCTACGTATATATGGCCATTAATTTCTAATACATTTATTTAAGAACTTATTTAAATTTATTTTTGAGTTAAAGCTTTTAGTTGCTAACAGTCACAGATACGGCTGGACTTGTTAAAGATACCATAGAGTAGAAAATATGTTTGTAAAACATTATCTTTATCATAGACGAAATCGTTTGTGTTAAGCTTAATGTGTTCGATAGAATGCGCTACTGGCTTACGAGCATTTCAGTGTTATCGCTTATCCTGTGGCCCTTTGCTGATAAGAAACTATGTGTCAACTGATGACCTTTGGCTGGGTCTCTAAAGTTACTAATTAAAATTTGAATGTTACATTTTTAAAAGTAATGTGTTGATAAAAATATGTATTTTAAACTAATATTTAATGACATAAAGATATTTATCGGATAGAAATATCTATGTGTCAACTGATGACCATTGGCTGAGTGTACTTACCTTATGTGTAGAATTACATAAATGTATCCAGTCAACCACCACCCAGCCAACATATTCGTTTTATTTGTATTTAGAACCCAAATTTAATGACATATATATCACTCTTCGTATTTTAGTCAAAATGTCAGCCATTTAAACAGCCATGATTTCCAAGCCAAGTAGAAGATGTTCTTTATAACATTCTGGCTGTTACAACCATTGGACGGAATTCATTGATCTATTTATAGATTCTAATTAATGTTTTTTTGGACTGTTATAACTTTAGCTAAAATTAATGAATCGCGTTCCCGTAAACATTTGGTTGTAATAATTTGAGGCGGATCGAGATATTGATATTGACTAGTATAAATTCTTATTAATATTTAAATAGAAAGAATGTTAGAAGAAAGAATGACAAAACAGATATACAATGCGAAAGTGGAAGGATGTAGGTACCGGGGAAGACCTAGACTATCTTACCACGACATTTGGTCGTGAGTCTGAGTCTTATCTGAAGGACAAGTCAAGAGTCTCCGTAACCGGCGAGCGTGTACGAGACGAACTATGAGAGTGGGAGAAGCCAGAGAGGCATGTAAGGAAAGAACCTGTTGGAACTCTGTACTCTGCCTACCCCGCAAGGGATCTGGCGTGATGATATAGATAGATAGATAGACAGAAAAATATGTATCCAGTAACTCACCATCCATCCAACATATTCTTTGTATTTAAAACCCATGTTTAATGCCATATAGATATTAATCAGATAGAAGTAGCTATGTGTCAACTGATGACCTTTAAATTAGGTACTAAACATCTTAAATAAAATTTGAATGCTACATTTTTCTAGGTAATGTGTAGATCTACTTAAATGTATCTAGTCAACCACCAACCAACATATTCTTTGTATTTAGAACCCAAATTTAATGACATATATATCGCTCTATGTATTTTAGTCAAAATGTCAGCTATTTAAACAGCCATGATTTCCAGGGAATTCAAGTGGAATATGTTCTTTATAACATTCTGGCTGTTACAACCATTGGACTGAATTCATTGATCTATTTAAAGATTCTAATTAATATTTTTTGGAACTGTGATTACTTTAGCTAAAATTAATTAATCGAGTTCCCGTAAACATTTGGTGTAATAATTTAAGGCGGAGCGAGAGAATAAATTTCTGAAATTTTTAGTAAATACTAAGTGATAGAGATCTTGGTAAACAAATCTATGTAGTATAAGCGATTATATTTAGGTTTATTTATTTTTTAAATCTTTGCTCTGCACTAGGAATAACTTCTATGAACTGGGTGCGTTTACAACCTAGACCGAAACAATGGTTAATTGGTCACACAGTTGTTAATGGATCAATGATTTGTCTCGAGTGGGGATCAAACTCGGAACTTATTGATCCAGTGAGCGGAACGGCGTTTGTTTTGACCTGTAAGCCAAGCCATAATCAATAATTTGATCGATAATAATAGCAAATTCTACGTTATTCATTTGGGTGTGATCAACAAATTTATGAAAAGATATCTTTAATTTTAATAAGGGTATAAAATACGGCTAAAATGTAGATATCTAAAACTTATACGTAGCGTATGTATTTTAAACCATTGTTAATCTCTTTGTACAATCTAATGTAGTCCTAATTAAAATTCATTTCGAGCGAAATAACTTTCGCAAAACTCTCAGTTTTCACTCGCTGTGTGTGTCAGTTCGAATTTGCATTTTGTGATTGTCAGACCGTGAACACACTCTTTATTATGGATATCAAGCCGCCAAATCTGATAGCAAACGATGGCTCGCGAAACTTTTAAAAATGTTCAGTGATGTTTTCCACACACAACATTGTAGAGAGATATTAAGATATATGGAAAAGTAAATACATTATTTCATTTAATATTAAAGACGTTTTTGCAATGCAGCCGAAATACCTACGACAAAATTCGACCCAGAACGTTTTTTTTTCATTATAAGTTCCACCACAGACCAAATATATTCCGTGGGTTCCACCGTCGTGCCAAAAAATTTAAGAAATTGCGTTTCTTGAAACAAAGAAAATTTCACCTTTTGGTTACGTTATTAGATCACCTGTGTTAGCTTCTTTCTAGTAAATTCATCGCTTATGGAACTTTTATAATTACCTAATAAGAATCACATTAGCGTGCCCTTATGTGGCGACAACATCGGCAGATTTTCCTATATGGAAATAATTTGGCACGTAAAGCGAACGCACGTGCCTTGCGAATGAATCATTGTGCAATATATGGTGTTAGGCTAAGTATCTGCATTAGTTTGCATAGTTTATAGATAAGTATCTCGGCTCTGAAGCCTTTTATGTGCGGAAATCCTTGCGGAAAGCTACCGGGGAAGCCTTTGAATTACTTAGAAATGGATGCTAGGGGTATGTGTTTATAATTAATGTGAATGAGTTATTTCATAGAAATTTTAAGGCTTATTTGTGTATGGAAATTTACAGTTGATTATGTAAAGAGAGAAGACTTAATGAAAATGATACTTTTCTGCAAATTACTGCAATCCTGAATCTTTTGATCAATGATAATGAAGAAAATCTAAATGCATTTGAATTTATGGTGAGAGATGATACCAAGTGGTTAAGACAGATGTATTGTGCTCATTCCAGATAGCAGGAAAAGGATTGGTCAAGTCTGAATTAGTTGGCGGCGGATTTATTTTGTTCTCTCTATCTATCTATATCATCACGCCAGCTTCCTCGCGGGGTAGGCAGAGAGTACAGAGTTCCAACAGGTTCTTTCCTTACATACCTCTCTGGCTTCCCCCACTCTCATAGTTCGTCTCATACACACTCGCCGGTTACGGAGAGTTAGTTTATTTTGTTAATTTTTAATATACCACTTAGTTTTATTTTCTGTCAGGGGTTGTGTTAGATATCACATAAATGTGCTGCTTTTTAAAAACAATATTAAACAAACAGGTAAAAGCTATATCTCAAATCTTGAGTAAAAACAACTACCCTTTGTAGTAAGTAACCCTTAGATAATATACATTTACGTAACATCTGAATGATATTTTTGCCGACGGTCTATTTTAACTACTAAATAAAGTTTCCGGTAAGTAAACATTTTCCCCGTAATCTAAAAGCCTGTACTTATACTTACTGTTAATATTCAAATCTTAGCTTAGTTAACTAACTCCGCGTCACCCTGATCTATTACTAAACAAATTTCAGGCTTATAGTCTTACCTTTTCTAAGAAAAATGTCTGTGCCCGGTAAACAGTGACAACAAGTCCTCTAAAGTCAAAAGGTTACGCTTATTTTTTTTGTATATACTGAACCCTAAAAAATTTAAAACCTAACTATGTACTTGTCTGTCTTCTTATAATAAAAATAAAAAGTGCAATTATCGTCTTAAATAGCTATTCTGGTTACTCCAATTTAACACAAAACAAAATTAATATCGTCTTTCGAGAAAATTCTAGATTAAGCGGTACTTTTCCACCACTAATAAGACGAGAATGACTCGTTAAAAGCAAATCAGTTAATCAATTCTTAATCATTGATCACCTACATTCGTAATCGATCACGCGAACAAAATCAATAGAAATAACGTTGTGTTTATATCATCGATATATTCGGTTTAAATTCAACCTAGAGCAGACCTAGTTTGGTTAAATTGTTGTGTTAAATCAGCACTTCCATGCCATTTTACTTCTGAACACATGGAAATACCACGATATCGAAGAAATATATAATAGTAATGTAAAAATAATATAAGCCCTATAAATATTAACCCTATATTAAGAAACTGTCCCACCGTAGGGCACACTGAGAGGGCTTAGGCCATAGTCCACCACGCTGGCCCAGTGCGGGTTGGAAAACTTCACACACCTTCGAGAAATTCTTAGGCATGTAAGTTACCTCACGATGTTTTCCTTCACCGTTAAAGTTAAAGTGTTAATTAATATTTAATACGCACTTGCTTTCGAAAATACAGAGGTGCGTGCCTGGGTTTCAACCCGAGACCTCTGATTTTGCAGTCCAACGGTCTAACCACTAGGCTATCACTGCTCTAAGGAAGATATATAGTCTAAGATATTATTATTATACCTAATTATATAACTTTGTGAATGTTTTCATGAAATAAATTATATGATTAATTATTAATTCAACCCTTAGTAACTTTCGGATCTGAGCAATTAGTGACCTCGAAACAATTTGAATTGAACACAGTATTTCACTAATGACTCATGATACATGTGCACACATGTGCAAAACTAAACGTAGATGAGTATACGTTTTATTTTAGCTGAATCAAATTAACTTTAGTAGGTAAATGCATTATTAATAAAAACGCTTGAAAATTAAATTAAATTGCCCGATAGATTCTGGAAACCTTGAAATTTTGTGACTGTGTCAGTATTTTTGGACATATATGAAACGTTTCCAAATGCATAAGAAGATTGTAAAGACCCTTAATTAATTAATGTGGTATGGCAGACTTGTGTATATCGAAGTTAGAGGCTCCCCTCCCAATATCATACCCGTGCTATTTATTATATCCGTTGATCTCAACGGATCTGGAGTCTGATATCTCGTAAGCTAAGCTCGTCGCTAATTACATTAAAAGCTAATAGCGTTGAAGATATGTGAGTTAGTACATATTACACCCCTTTCATCGCTTGGGGGATAAAGGAATTATATTATAAATTTATTTTTGTCATGGATAAAAAACACAAAAGGTCTAAAAGTGTCACAAATAGCGGAAAATTTCCTGTGACGTCAGTAAGTCCCCGGACACTGAAATTAGCTTTGGGAGTGGGGTAACGAATGACGTCAAGAGGCTGCGATACGCTTAGAATCTGTAGGTAACTAAAATAAGATTTTGTCTTTACGTCACGTTTAATGTATTGATCTAACTCGACATAGTACATTATGTAGTACATATTATCTAAGCAATGATAGACAAGTTGGCTGATCGCTCGTCTTAAAAACTCGAAGGCCTAGGCTTAAACCGAGTTGGTCTTGTTTTTTAAAGATATGTAAAATTTGTACCCGAAGAATGGCGATAAACTTATCCTGTGTCTCGTCGCATCTACCATCTGACCTATAAATACAGTGTATCTCTGAACCGTACGTTAGTAACGTTCTAAAACTCATATCTTAAACTCTAATAACACAACAATCAATGTATGTATTTCAATCAAACCAGATTAGAGCAAACAGATCGTGCTTACTCTAGCAATTATCCTCAAGCTAACCAGTCATTACCCAAAGATATCATATGGGACGGTCACGGAAATTAAGCCGCATAGATCTATATGAACCTAATTTCAATTATGAACCCGATTCCAGTGCAGAAAAGTGATTTAAATTAAAATCTAAATAAGACCATATAGTATATTTATTGTGATTGATTTCTGGTGCTAAGTTTTTTCTTATAGCTTATTAGTTAACTAATATATGAACTAACAAGCCACAATCGACGTTATGTTAATAAACTTGATACCTTCTATTTTACAGTAAAGTATTAATCTAACTATGAATTAACACTGACTGACGAACAATGCACCACTTAAACCAGTGGGTCTAGAAGCATGAAATTTTGGACAGAAGTTCCTTAAATACCGAAGATGAGCTTTTTTTAAAGGTCATACTCTAAGGTCTGTATTACAGAACTAAAATTAGTCAGTGAATCCAGTTTTAAAACCAACGTTTTAGTACAAAAATCTGTTTCATTTTTTTAAATCTAGATTCACGACTGACTTACGTTCTGTAATACTGGCCTAAGAGGGTTAAAAATTCCAGACACAATTCCAAACTCCGGACTCATACAGAGGTAGAATTTTAGATAAATTTCCTAATCTTTATATTCATATTACAAGTTCCATAAGTGTTGTTTTAAAAAACGAATTTTTAAACGTATGTTTCTCTATATAATTTGTTATTGGATGTTGTCGGTAGATATAATATTAGTACACATATCCAAACATTGAATTCCATTAGTTTGAAAATTGTACCCTGCTATGGTCTTCCATTATCGAAATTATAGCATGCGATGAACATATCCCACGGCGTACCGACACATTATCAATCATATTTGAACCGTATTTAAGAAGATTTCTTTGGTTATAAGTGTTTTGCAACCTTGGTTGCATCAAAATGCCTTTTTTATTCTCAGGGTTCTGTAGTTTTATGAGAAAAGTTTTTTAAGTCATTGAATAGAACCCCTTTTTTATCTGGGGAAACTCCTGAATAGGGCGTCTGCGAACCTAGGAGGAAGTTGGCGAGGCATGTTGGACTGCTACTGGCTAAAAACTCCGGGCTGGCATCGACATAGCCTAGGGGATCTCTCCGACAAACGCACCGGTGCCCCACTGCACCTCTAAAGAGCCCTACTTGGAAGGAACTAGTCTCGCTTCTTCCTGCGCCAATGCAGAAATTAACGTAGGAATAGGTTAAATTATTAATAATGTTTTGTATCTATATATAAGTTAAGTTAGTCAAGCAAGTCAGAATTATATCAACAGGGCTTCATTATTATGTTTATCGAAGCGAATCAGCTATGTACTTCGTAGATTTATTGAGCGTTTATTGTAATTAAAGTTTTTACGCACGAACTTGTACCCGTACACGAGCGCATCCGCATCTTGCGTGCTAGAGTTGCGCAGATAGATTGATCTAGATTGAGAACTCAGAACGTTTGTTTTATTGAATATTTGTTATTGAAGTTTTTTATTGTTTAATATATTGTAGCCACGTGTGTGTGTGTACTCACTTTAATACGTACTGGTAATGCAGAAGGTATTTATTTTCTCATTTTCTGATACAAGAAATATAAAAAAAGCAACATCACACCTACATTCTCCAAGCGAGGTGGTGCCAATATATTTAGAGTACAGCTCTTGAAAAGAGTTTGTCAAACTTTTGTCGTGGCATACTATGCTACACGTGCGATAAAACGGCTATCTAACCCCTAAGGTCTTCAACTACTAATCAAGCTCTCACAAATTGGTCGTACTTCTTTTAACAAAGATAAAAAAATTGCTGGGTATGGTAATGATTTTAAAGGTCTTTGTAATATACATATTAGAAGATGTTCGGATCAAGTTTTCTTCCTCCGCAACATCGCAGAGAAGCATTTGGCAGTGTGCCGCAAGGTTTTCTGCGGTTTTGTTGATCTGGCGTTTGACAGACTTGAGCGAAAGAGACTTTGGGACATTTTGCCAGAGTATGGTATAGATGGCACTCTGTTGCAAGCCGTCCAGTCCACTTATGTAGACTGCAAGGCATGCGTACGGGTAGGTGGTAACAGGTCACCCTGGTTTGACGTTGAAATCGGCGTCAAGCAGGGTTGCGTGTTGTCCGCTAGACTGTTTATAATATATCTAGATAAAAGTCTTTAATGAAAGCGATGAATGAAGGTGCACAAATGGGTGACCCAGTGGTAAACCAGCTACTATATGCAGATGACGCGGTTTTGATAGCGCCAACAGCCACTGATCTGCAAACACTAGTCACAGTTATGAAAGACGACTACATGAACTATGGCTTAAATTTGAATGTAAAGAAAACCAAGATTATGGTTTTGAACGGGAAGAAACCAGAACGAATGCAAGTTGCAGGGAACAGAGTAAATGGTGCGATGGGAAAGCTACATTTTTTTTTTATATTTATAATTAGACACTGCGGGCCCGGTTTGTCCCGCACCTTTTTTTGTTTAATTTATGTGTTGTTAGTAGTTGCTTTTATATGCACTTGTATGGTACATGTCGCTTAATTATTTTTTTTTGTTTTTGTTGTTATAGTTCTTGGGATTTGTTTGTTGCGGTACTTCAGTAGAGGTTTTTTTTTTCCTATAATTTTTTTTTTTAATTTATGATAAGACACACCGTCACGCCTATATTCCCCAGAGGGGGTGGCAGAGATGTACTGAGTACACATGAGACTGCGGGAAAGCTACTTGGGAGCCGGCACTTAAGCCAGAAGGCGCAGCTGGCCATACAAAAACGGAGTTCTTGTCCCAACGCTGTTATATGGTAGCGAGAGCTGGGTATGTAAGAAGGAGAGTAAAAGTAGGATAAATGCGGTAGAAATGCGAGCTCTGCGGAAGATGTGCGGAGTGAAGCTGACCGGTCGTATTCACAACAGCGTAGTAAGAAAGCGAGTAGGTATGAGAGATAGTATCGGTGTAAAGATAAAAAAGGGTATGCTCCGTTGGTTGGGGCATATAGAAAGAATGTCAGAAGGAAGAATGTCAAAACAGATATACAATGCGAAAGTGGAATGATGTAGGCACCGGGGAAGACGTAGACTATGTTTTATCTGAAGGACAAGTCAAGAGTCTCCGTAACCGGCGAGCGTGTATGAGACGAACTATGAGAGTGGAGGAAGCCAGAGAGGTATGTAAGGAAAGAACCTGTTGGAACTCTGTACTCTCTGCCTACCCCGAAAAGGATCTGACGTGATGATATAGATAGATAGATATATTATATAGGTCACACTAAAGTCATACCATGTCTCTATAATGGCATTCTTTAAATAACACGCACATTTGTACAAACTCAGGAACGTTAATAAAACTTGGCTTCTTTTGTCTTGAAAACAAACTATACGAATTATTGTATACTTATATCAATATTACTCATGTTATAAACAAAACAGAATTATCTGTTTTCACCACATCCTGTGGTTTTAGCATCTGCCGCACTTTTGTGGTTTATGTACTGTATGAATTCACTCTCAGCCAAATAATTGGCTGACTCTTCAAGATTTTACGTCTAAAATTAGCATTAAATCAATAGAACTGTTGAACCGTAAAATTAACCAGCTTAGTTCGTGCTAATTGCGGAACCATCGCAAAAAGTGTTTACAAGAATATATGCGATGTTAATTGAAACAAATACAAATAATCACTCGATTAGAATATTGTTTCCAAAAATTAGTTCCGGTATAAAAAGACATCGCTGGCCGAGCATAATAATGACGCCGGTAAATAATTTAATTTTCTACGTCAAATTATTTATTTTACTCCACTGGGGTGAATTATTCATTTTTTGCCTTTCACCTACTAATCTACCCCTGAACGAAACGCGACCACTGAGAAGATCCGGCGAGGATCTTAGCGGGATTGCGGTTTTTAACACTCTTTTTTTTAGTAAAAATACGAATAGGAACTTTAATTTTAACAACTAGAAACTTAATTCCTCTTGTTCTTTTTTAATTGTTTTAGTGAAACATCTAAAAATCAAGAGGAATTAAGTTTCTTTCATATAAAATACGCCCAATCTTACTATAATACTGAAAATGTCGCGCCACATGATACGTGATACTGACTTCGTGATGGCATCAGATAAACTGACTACGTAGGCGTATTACTTATCGTATGAGTATTTACAGGAACCTACGTAGACGTAGACGTAGACGATTTAAGGTATTATGAATTTCTAATTTTTACGGAATTAACGTGGATTTTTGTGATATAACGTTTGGGTAGACGTGTTCTCGAGTGGAGAACGCGGTTCAGCAAATGTAGTGTGGGACGATGGAGTGACGATATACGGAGGGTGGCTGGCAGCAGATGGAGGAGAAGTGCCAAAGATCGGGCTCAATGGCATGCCTTGGGAGAGATCTATGTCCAGCATTGGACTGATTAGGGCTGATAATGATGATTATGAACTGTTTTATTTGATAAACTTAACCGGCGAGCGTGCATAACTAACTATGGAAGTATAAGAAGTCTGTAGCGACAGACCCATTCAGCCAGGCCGTGCAGAGAGTACATTTTTCATCACATTTCTATCATTAATGATAGAAATAGATTATCGAGATCTTTTAAAATTTTACATACTCGACTATTCCAGATGCGTTTAAAGCATTTTACATCATATTATTATATTCTAGCGTCAGCCTCTAATTGCAACGCACTGTACACATTTAAATGTTAAGTAATAAAAAGGCGATGAGTTAAACACTCTCATTCCAATTACAGTAATCGCAGTACCACTTCTAATAATTCTTAACTAAGTTCAAGGGTTCTTAGCTTAGTTGAAAATACTTGACAGCGAATTATAACATCCTGTCGTTGATTTATTTATCCTGGTACTACATGGTCATTGGCTACACATCCATCGTCAGTTTTAACGTTTCTGAATGGGTTATGTGAAAAACATTTGTTTTCCCACCTCATATCTTTAATCTCAATTGGGCAAATAACTTAGTTAATTGCTCCCACTTAAAGAAACAAGTATCATTAAAATGATTTATTGAAGTAATAATTTAAATCGTTAGCGGAGATTAAAAAGTTTATGTTATTAATGATTAGATAGAATAGAGCAACTATTTGAATATGGTGTGACTCTTAAAATACTTCTTGTAAGCTCTCCAAAAACTAAGTTTCCTGATGGACAAAGGCCTATGATAACATAACATTATTAGTACTTACATCTTCTATTTGTTCCAAAATCGTTATCTCTTCTCCTTAGCAACTATTTCCTACACATCAATAATTTAACTTCTCGACTCTTGTCGCGGCGTTTTCAGGCTAGTTCCGCTGATTCCGCAACCTAAGTCAAAGAGACCAGAATCGATAGTGTACTGTACATATAATCTACATCCCAAATAACTCCTGCCATTACTGGATACCAAATTCTGCCCACCTCATTCCTTCATCCGCTTGCCGCTTTCATCAGTTTCGAATATGTCCATTACCTTTTGGAACTTGAGTCCCGGTGTTTCTTTAATAAAACGTTGGCTACAGTACCATTTGGAGGCAATTATTCTATTTATATAATATAATATTAGCCCTGTTCAGAAACTGTCCCATCGTTGGGGGCACGGGCCTCCTCTCAAACTAATAGGGCTTAGGCCATAGTCCACTACGCTGGCCAAGTGCGGGTTCGCGAACTTCACACACCTTCGAGAAACTCTTAGGCATGCAGGTTTCGTCACGATGTTTTCCTTCGCCTTTAAAGCAAGTGATCATTATTTTTAAATACGCACATGCTTTCGAAAAGACAGAGGTAAGTGTCTGGGTTTGAACCCGAGACCTCTGACTTTGCGGTCTAACCACTAGGCTATCACTGCTTTTTTATATTTGAGTAAATAAAAAAAACCATCTGGAAATTAAAAGCGACATGATACTTAGGGCCCTTATTTGCTATGACCAATTAAACAAATGCGACGCGTTAGGATAACTTTGAAATGATCGTTTAATTATTTTCCAGTGGAATATAGAATATTATTTCACGAAATTATCGTAACGTGCTGCGTTTGATCTTAGAAAATAAGGACACAGCTTGTATGACTAGTAACGCCGAGTTGACCTCAATATAATAAACAGTATTAATCACACGAAACAACAGTGTTTTGCAAGACGATATTAATCAGCCGCTAACTATGAGGGCTCGCCTGCCCTTGTTCGATGCGCAAGCGCACGCCATGCGGGCATTTGCATACAATCGCCCCCCGAATGAGACTAATTCTTGTAACCCACTTGTGAGGAATAAAAACAATTAATTGATGTGACGTTTGATGTCTTGGTACTTTAGTTCTGATGTACTTGATAGTCCAAGTTACAGTGGTGTAAATAGAATATTTTTCTAGCTGTTAAGAGTTACATCTGCGTCTCCCAACTCGTTCTTCGTCACGGGCACAGTGCTATCTCGCTTGTGTACTTATGTAACAATTCTCGATTATGCCGTTTTTTGTGACAAACTGTGTTAAAAATACGTGACAAAAAATTAAATGAAGAAAAATGATTTTTACTATATTCTTGTATACCTTCTAGTCCTCCTGGTCATTGAAGTACAGTATCTAAAGTTTTATTTTCTGTTGTTATGTTGAGTTACGAACTTGAATCTTAGTTACTCTAAACTCCGACCCAAATTCTTTGAAAAGCGTGAGGATTTACAACGTTGTTTATCATCTTAAAATTAGTTTCCGACCACCAGTTATTACACAAAGCTCCGTAGTAAATAATTTTGTCATCTCACAATTCGTATAGACGTTTACGATTTCGGTTCTCGCTAAAGACGCACATTCCGAGTGTTCCGCCATAACTCTTGGTGACGTCACGCTTGCTGCAAAACACCAATGGTTTATTTGAACGCAAAAAGATGATCTGAGATGGATTTCGGATGTTTACGGAAAGCTCGTTTTGTGCGCCATAAATACCACTTGGAATATTCGGTATGGTTTATTGTAGTACATTTAAGTTCATACGCGACGGCCGTTTTCGAGATAGATTGGGACACTGTTACCACGGAAGATTTAGTCAAATCATGACGATTACGAAAGATTACCTACACTAACTATCGGCCGGTTTCAATATTCAACTCGAGAACTCGATACGGATAGAATTTTGTCATATTTTGTTTGGAAAATCTGTCACAATTCTACTGACAGTAATCAAATCTATCCCTGAGTTGAATATTAACACCGGCTATAAGTTGTGCAGAGCTTAACTCACATTAGGCTTAATTAATAGAAAGGTGTAGGAATGGAGTTCCCCGTATGGCGACAGATTGTGAATATAGTTTCCCCACCATATGCTGGACCGGCAACGATTCATAAAAACTGGCAAAAATACTGCAGATAACGATAGTTCTAGTGAACTACACTGGTGCCACATGGAGAATAGCTTACTTGCGCTAAGTGATGTTGGAAGTAGGAGAGTGGTGGTTTCTGTGATATTTCCAGCCCCAGTTAGTTGAGTAACTGCTAAATCCAGAAAACGGTTGGCGTTGGGTAGATTATGGGAAATGGTAGGGTAAATTTTGACAATTCTAGTGTATTTGTAACATCAACAAGGTAAATAAGTCTTTTAATAAAGTAACTAGCACTCACTCTACTCTTCAGTCCTCAAATATTTTCTCACCATCATATTTACACAGCAATTATTCCAATTAATAAACAGTAGATTCTTACGTTGATTACCAAGAAGACTGAGCGTTTTTCATCGGCTTGTTTCTAAGACCTTGTGCCTTTAAATACTTGGCTCATCAATTATTTAACATCTATTCTGTTCGGAAAACAATGAATTCTTAGGTACATACGCTTCATTCTTATGTACAGCACTATTTTCCATTCCATATTTTATCCTTGAAAATACAAATGAAAATATGTATTTTTTTTTTTAACTTAGTCCCACACTAGGATTTATCCCTGTGTTGTGGATGCGTTTACAAACATGAAAATTCACATACACAAATACCCTTTGGTATTGGTTTGTAAATGTGTTTAGTGACATATGTATTACAAAATATCATAAGCCAAAAGGCGATATCGTAAGAAAAAAATTACCCCAGTAGACGACAAATTTGTATCGCCCTCCCGCCTTATATTGTCTTTGACATTCCATTCATACGAAACATAACTCTACAAATTTCCTTGGAACATATTTCCTTCTATATGAAAGAAACTTTTCGCGTAACAAATATCAGAATAAAAAAGGTAATCTGTAACGTCGCAAGCATAAAGTATCACAAAGACATGCGTGTGCGCAGAGCGGCGAGGCGCGGCGTGGGGCGCTATTTTCGCGCGCGGCCGCATCGCCCGCGTCGACTATTTTCAGACCGTTCAGTGATCCTTCCCTCTTTGACAAAACAAACAAACGTTTAACCTCTTGCATTTTACAGCGTTCAGGCTGGCTCGCCAAATGTTTCCATCAAATACTAATGAAAATAAACTCATGTTGTTTCAGGTAAGACTTTTCCTGTTGTTCAGCGCAAACGAGCAGTAAGTCTGTTAGTACATAAACATTTAGGAGAAGTCAGATTATAAAATTATTACTTAAATAATTTTATCACTGGTTCAAAATAAATGACTGTAATCAATTATCCTAAAAGCACAAAGACAGAAAGGAAAAAATTGCCATAATTTCCGGCAACCTTCAAGAAAACTTTTTTTCTATCCTGATTTGGCTGGTAATCATCAAAATATTATGTTATAGCAAACCTATGTATAAAAGCTTGCAACGTAACGGTTGAACTACTATATCGGTGTCTAAGCGTTCCTTATGAACCTTAAGCTTGGGCAATTGCAAGTACTCGATTCAGGTTAAACTAGAATGTCTGAATGTTGAACGCATTTGTTTAGCAAGATTATACCTTGAGCATAAGATTCCGAATAAAAATAACCATCAAAGGCATAAATCAAACTTAAAGGGCTACTAAACCTAACCAACATGGATATGTTGACTAGGATAAGTCACTCTTTTCGATTAGTTAATTAAACTTTCACAATATACATATTTTCGAATTAATAACATAAATGTTAATATTTGCAATCAAATCTTAATTATGCTGCGAAAGTGTAAATACATTTATATGGGTTCAATGAGGTTTCAGCACGCCATCACGCGTTGTAGCCACGTGTTCCCACTCGCACGTGCTAACCCTGAAATCCTTCAACTTCACGCAAATTATACACATATTCTGAACAATACTTGTTTACTAACAACTCTTGTTGTTGTATTTTGCATTCTGAATATCACCAACTTGGCCTTTATAGAGATTCTTGAATTAATAAAATTGAACAAATCTACACACGCCATAACTTCTGAACTGAAAGTTTTCAGCTCGTGAACGCAACTGCCCTTTATCGATGTTTAGTTAGCCGATATTTTAACTCTTTAAAAAAACATTTGTAAGATGCTGTGTTTAACAAGTTGTCTTTACCAAATATGAGCGTATAAATTATGATGAGTATCTGAGATTATATCACTGAATTTTACATTTCCACTTTTAGCATGTTTTATTACGTAAGCTCTAATTCGTAAAATACCCAGAGGCGATGTTTTCGTACAAAATACAGCTAAATTAAGACCGAAGACCGATTAGTGCGACATTTTCAGTATACCAAAAGTTTTTCGGGCGCACGTGTTGTCGATATTCGCCATTCTACTGGGATTCAAGAAATTACTATTAATACTTTAAATTACAAGTAACTTTGAGGTGCCAAATTACCCATTTTATGAATCAGTAGATGTTCTATTTTACCAGTATCATAAATTCGGTGTCGTATTTTCGTTAGTGTACTTTAATGAGTGCTGGAGCAAGTGAATGAGTTTGTATATCTTGGATGCGCATCCAGTAAGGATGGAAAATACACCGCTGACATAGAGAGAAGAGTGAGAGCAGGGAACAGAGTAAATGGCGCGATGGGAAAGCTACTTGGGAGCCGGCACTTAAGCCGAAAGGCGCAGCTGGCCATACATAATGGAGTGCTTGTCCCAACCCTGTTATATGGCAGGGAGAGCTGGGTATGTAACAAGGAGAATGAAAGTAGGATAAATGCGGGGGAAATGCGAGCTCTGCGGAAGATGTGCGGTGTGAAGCTGACCAACCGTATTCGCAACAGCGTAGTAAGAAAGCAAATAGGTATGAAAGATAGTATCGGTGTGAAGATGAGAAAGGGTATGCTCCGTTGGTTCGAGCATATAGAAAGAATGTCCGAAGAAAGAATGACAAAACTGATATACAATGCGAAAGTGGAAGGATGTAGGTACCGGGGAAGACCTAGACTATCTTACCGTGACCAAATAGTCTTATCTGGTCGTACAGGTCTTATCTGAAGGACAAGTCAGGAGTCCCCGTAACCGGCGAGCGTGTATGAGACAAACTATGAGAGCAGAGGAAGCTAGAGAGGTATGTAAGGAAAGAGCCTGTTGGAACTCTGTACTCTCTGCCTACCCCGTAAGGGATCTGGGGTGGTGATATAGATACTTTAATGTATTTATTAAATGTTTGCATGAATTGACTTTAAAAGAAGGAGGAGGTTCGCAATTCATCTGTTTAATTTTAAGCTCTGTTGTGTTGTATGTTTAACGATAAACATATGAAAAAATATCATGCTCTCTATTATTTTTAATCAATTGACAGAACTATAATGATAATTTGTAAGTACACCTACAGGTAGTGTTGTAAAAATGAGCGCTAAAGTCGAGCGTTTAGCGCTCAGTCGACGCTCACGAGCGTTGAAACACGTAGAAGACGCGAGCGTGTTAAGCGTCGACTCGAGCGTTTTTACAACACTGCCTACTGTTACAACTACTGGAAGCTGTTGTCTAACTGGGACTTGTTCTTTAACAGTGCATAATTATACACCGTCACGCCTCGATCACTTTCGCTGACAATATTCATCATCAACACCATCATCTCAGCCTATACTTGTCCACTGCTGAACATAGGCCTCTCCAGTCACTCTTAGATCTAGAATCTTTCTGCCCCAACGCCCGTCCGATCATCGGTGTTAGGTCCCGTGTAATAGAGGGCGAGCCTATTGCCATATACCGGACACAATTTCAGACCCCGGGCTGATATTTTTTTAAATTTTTCGTTTGAAAATCTACATTTGTCCGACCTAGTATTTGAACCCTTGTGCTCGTAAATCACATCATTCGCCACTCGAGTACACAGTACACAGTCGAGTCGGTCGCCCCGGGGTAAAACCTAGACACGTACATCACTAAGCAGAGCATTGTGGCGATCTTTACGGGAAGTCTTTGTCCTACGGATGCCTTTCGGCTGATGATAAATGATGATAAATATCACGAAACAAATATAAAGAGGAGATGGTTTTATTAGATTTCCCTATTCAATTAAGCGTGTCACTGTGCGGGGGTGGCGCGGGATGAAGAGGACGTTACACTCCGCCCACTTCTGTATCTGCTGAGAATGACAGACGTAAACCACGCCCACCGCGATGACGTCAGGGCCTAGTTGAACGATACAGTGCACAGTTGCTTAGGGTATATATGGTGCTTATACAGGGTTATTGGTAATTAATTAATAATCTCTTGAGGGCACGTTCTATACACCATGAGGAATGACTTAAGATTTTTTTTAATTTAGGGAAAGTAGGTCAGTTGTTTTATGAAAAAATATTGACACTACAAAATGTATGGAAAATCAGATAATTTTTTTGTTAAAATTAAAAAAAAGCACTTGTGAATATGTTGTTTCTTATAGTGTTTTGTTTCTTATTGCCATCAAGATGTTTTGAATTATTTACCAATAATCTTTATATGGTTCCACAGTAAACTTGTATCCCAAAAATAAAATATGATCACACATCGAATCCCATATTAAATTTAACCTTGGCCCAAATGTTACAAGACTGAAAATATAATCACCTGTCAACAGCACCGTCAGAATCCGCTAGTTAAGGGTATTAAGTGTAATTAGTGCGATAGCAAACAATGCTTGTAAGATAAGATCGATGCCCCGGATAGTGGGCGAACAATGTGGTCTGATGGAGATTAGCTAGCCCTTACAATACGTGGACGACTTGGTTAATTAAGAGGTCTGGTGGTTGGAAGCGAAGAGTTTATTTTAGCTACATTTATAAGCCTCGTTGGCGACCAACAAGGGGAGTGATAATGAGGTTATATTCAGAAAAATCTCAGTTGCTGTCCGGATTCTGGAATTGTGCCCGGTCGTAATAGACTTGTCCTCTATTAAATTGTGTCGGCGAATCATGGGTGCATAAGCACACATCTACCACCCCCCGATCGGCGTACCTCTTTTTAGGACTAGGGTAGAATAACATGTCCTATTATAGCTATGAAATACTATCCTAAGATAAATGGCGTTTTCATAATTATTAGCTTAGTTTTTATGTACCTACGAATCTTTATCTACTAACTGAATGCCACTAAGGCTTATGGAAGAATATGATGTTAGTGACAATCGAACTATTTTTTGGCACCTTAATTCATAAGTAAATATCTCTTAAAGTATAAAACTTAAGGCTACCTAGTTTGCGTTCAAAATATTCGTAAAAAAATACACCGAGTGAAGTCGTTCCCACGATGCAAATAAAAGATTTAGCGAAATAACAGTAAGTGCGCGGGCGCAGGTGCGTATTTGACAATAGACAACATGGCGGTAATTGTGCGTTCCTCGCATGCGAGGTTTGAGTATTGTCGCTTGAGTTTCGAACGTTTTATAATGGAATTCCATTCATTTTGATGTAGGAGTTACAGAGTTTTTTCTTCCCGTCTGGTATAGTATTTCAATGAAACGTTCGTCTACGTTCGGTCGTGACGTCTGCCGTCGCACCGAACGGGGCTGCGCTGTGTGGCGTCTCCCGTATATTTCAGTACAGTTACAATTCAATTCCTCCTCCTTTCGAAAGCCTTAAAACTAAGTCCAGATTTGCACGAGCGCTTTTTTATCGCACGGTGCTAAAGCGTGTTGAAAAAGCGCTCGTACGAATTAGGGATTACTATATTATTCGTTCGTTATTTACGTACCTGTTGTTTTTCAGAAGGTGATACGAAACAGTAACATTTAACAAGCTTTTAGTAATTTAAATATTTGTGGAAACATGTCACGCTGGTAAACATTGATGCTTTGATGTTCCTTCTTTATAAGTGCTTTTAATAGCTATTTCAGTTTATGTTGTATTCAGTTTTCGTATTCCAGTTATTTTTACATTGTTCCAACTCACCTCAGCCCCTTTACCATTAGTGATCGTTGTGTTTACAAACGTTTTTTATCAATCAAAAATAAAACAATCTCTTGTGTATTCGTTGTTACCTATACCTCAGGGTTCAAAGGGCCTAATTCGTTTTGGCAAAAATGATTTTTAACATTATCATTATTAAGATAAGGTTAAAAACTCATTTTCGTAAAATGCCCTTCACGCCCTTTGAGCCCCGAGATTGCGATATTTGTCATTCATAATTGACAACATTATAAATAATTTCAACGGGAACAGTGAGAATGGTAGAGTTACTGAGGGCATCCTGCTAGTAAAATCTATTGTTTGCAAATTTGTTAGCATAATTAAGCTTCTAAACGGTATTGGCTGATTTACGAAATATGTAGATGAATAAAATATAGTTATTTTGAGCGTCCAGTACCTTCTCTCTGACTTCGCACTTCGGACTTTTGATATTGATGTATTGTTTAAGAAATATAGCGCATATAATCTGTACTAACATCGATAGGTTAGTAAAACTAGATAGACACTGTCTAACAGTCGCGGGTTCGATTCCCTTCTTCGAAATCTTTGTGTGATCACAATAATTTGTCCCGGTCTGGGTTTTTGTGTATGTGAGTTTTCATGTTTGTAAACGCACCCACGGCACAGGAATAAATCCTAGTGTGGGGCTACGTTTTTTATAAAAAAAAAGTAAAAGAAAAGAATATTGTTATAATTTGTCGTTACTCATGCTAATCGTTATGATTGACTTTAAATACATCGTTATCCCGTGTAATCGTACGGTTATTAAGGATTGAAACTGGCATCCTCCGATTATCCGCTTTGCATTGTTACTTTACAAAAACGTTTGAAACATGCTTTCACATGTCACGAATGTATCTTGCAGCTGTTGTTATTTAATGCGTTTGTGTTGCTTTTCCTTTTGGAGTTCCGCGATTGTTCGATATTCTTGCTAAAATTTTGTCTTCTGGATTAAAGTTTGCGAGGTTTACTACTGTAGATTTTTATTACATATCAACTTATTTCATAAACCTGTTTCCTAATTTGTTAAAACCTTTAATTACATTTACGTAATCTTTTTTAATTACTATAGTCTGTTTCTTTGTCTAAATTTCACATGCTATTCTTTTGTTTTAAACTACACAGATATTTTTGTTGCTTTATAATGAGCTTTCTCATAAGGATGTTATTTGCGATTCCCCTTTATCTTAATGTTACCATTTAATGTTAATCACCGATAGCGTAATGCTTTTTCTCTTCAGTATTTTACTTATCTTTAGCTAAAGTTTCTGCAGAACCATCATTACAGATCTCGATACTGCCTTCAGCATATTTAGCGTAAAATTTGACCATAAGGTCAGTCTAATCGGCGCACCCTTTACTTCCCTTAGCAACAGGCTGGCTATAATAACTTTTTTTTACTAAGTAACGGTAAGCAGTAGTACGGACTGACTCTCGCAGGTAGAGATGCCGGCGCACATCCGACCGTTCCGAGGATTGATCTTTGATTTACAATTTCTTTGAACGTTCTTGGGCTCTCGAGTTTATATTTATCTCCTAGTCTACTCAGATCATAGTGTATTGTTACAAATATTTTAGAATCGTTTTGTTTGTCGTGAACAGCGGTATATTATATACCATTCAGGTGGCCTGAAGGCGTAATCAAATTGTTGTATGTAGTGTGGAGTAGGAGATTGATGACGGCTAATGTGATAAACCAACGTAATTAAAATAATTTAACTTTATATTATCCAGTGATGTTTATAGCACTTACAATGTATTTGAAATGTGAAATATACAAGCCATAAAATTGATGGAAAATATTTAAAATAGAAGTTGTATATAGATCAACAAGGTTGTTTATTTCCGAGCAAAAAATCTGGGGCATCCAGTGTACTTATTACTACAAATAAAATATGATTCAGAATTCGATTCATCAACGTTTTCGTTTTCGAAAACTCCAGTTGCGAGGCCACGGTCCGTAGGCGGCAAAAGGACGCGTGACCCAAACAATAGCGGGAATAACAAAAATCCCTTTCTTTTACTACTTAATGGCATCGTAATTATATGACAAATAGAGTAACGTTACATTGATAGTTTGTATAGAGCCCTGCGCCCTTGTGTCTTTGTTAAACAGACGGTGAAAGTAAAAGTACCTGTTATGAACGAGCGGCGCCCTTTTTATTGTACTGGAGACTGTTCTTAATGATTCAAATAAAGGAATCATTGCTCAAACCGTATTCATTGCAAATGTGGAGAGATTACTCTCAGTTTTATGTGCTGTTGATGTTTTTGTGGGTTTTTCCTATTTTTTCTTTTATGTTGAAAGAAAACAAACGTGTTTTGTATTTCATAAAAAAACACCGTGCGGTTTCCCCGTATTGGTTGTTTCGATCTTGTTATAGATTGTATTTGGAATCATTGGCATTTACTATTGCCAAAAATTCATGAGTAACACAAATATTCTATTATTGTATTTGTATATTAACTGCGGAAACGTTCGTCTTTTCATAGCCAGGTTATGAATGTATATCTACATCATCGCCTGTGCAAATGTGACTAATACTTCGTCTTAAACTCAGTGCTATTTATAATAAACATGATCGGGTGTTCTAGTAAAGTTCTAGTTTAACAGATCAATGTTTTTAATGCCTAATTGCCTCCTTCGTAGAAGTTGATAATTTAATGTCTAAAATTATAACTATAATGCTACCTTTAAATGTTATTATGAATACGGGTCAATGAAAAACGCAATTTAAATTAAAGTGCAATTACTCACTATAATGTGGCTAAAATTGTAGCTCCGAGTTTAAGATAATATATTGCTAAGTCTGGAAACAGTCCAGTCACTCCCAATGCCACGCCTGATGACACATTTGCTGAGCCAGAGACAGCGAAATTTGAGATAGATGCGTCCGCATGGCTTTTGCATGCTACCGACTAGATTTACTTAAGTTTATATATTTATTGATACGTGCATACATATATACACATACGCGTATAGGAAATACTAAGCAGGATTGTTAGCCGGTATTTGATGGGTTTGAAGATAAGCCTATGGTGACGCATTGTCATATAAAAATAAATATCTTTCCATATTATTACGCCAGATCCCATGCTGTGTAGTACATTCCCAACAAGTTCTCTCCTTACATACCTCTTTAGCTTCCTTTACTTCCATAGTTAGTCTCATACACGCATGCCGGTTACGGAAACTTAACTTGCCCCCAGATGAGACACGGTCAAATAACTAACTATGACTAAATCAGAAATCGGCTAAAAGAGACAAAATAACAGAAAGCTACCTTATTATAGTTAATAATGCTAAGCCATATAGGTCCATATTATGTTAACTGAAGAGAGAAAACAAGTCGATCCTTTCTAATTCGAAACAAGGTAAAAATAAGTAATTTGCCAATATTTGATTTTTATATGAAACTGGAAACTGTATTTAGTATCTATTAAAAGTATAAGTTGTGTGTGAGTAATGCGTATGCGTAATCCACGGTAGGCGTATCTACTAAGGAATGCAATCTCGACGCCTTAGAAGATCTCAGTCCTTTTTAACGTTTACAAGATTGATCTGGCACGTAAATCATACCTGATCTCGCAAGTTAATCAAGATTAACTAGTAATGGTTATTATGTATTTTTAAGCATGGATTAAACGCGATACGTGTTTTTTGGGCCCTGAGGGGTCACTGGATGAGGTTTGGCTCGTTGTCACTGGTGATGTGGCGTAGATTTTTGCTAAATTGTTGCCATTGCTTTAGTGATTGCAATAATTTGGTCAAAGAACTAAGATTCTTAACGTGTGGATGCTTTGTCTTGTTACGTAAACTGTGACTTAATTTAGTATAGATGTAATGTTCATTTTTAATAAATTTTCTACAAGGGAACCAAAAAATGGCAATAGGTACTGCGAAACCTCGGAAATTGCGAGAGCTCGTGAGATTAACTATTCCTGAGGGCCTAGACAAGTGGTTATTCTATTTTCGCAATCTATAGCGCATTATTTTGACCACGTGACTTTTCGTTGCAAAATGTCATTCCCTTACATTTTTTCGCTTTCTATTAGCGTGAACGACTGTAGATTGTCCACTTGGCTATAGGCGCTGATCTTGCCTTAGGCATAATTTTGCGAGATCGCGTTCCTTAGTATCTTGGGTAGGTCAGACTGCGTCGCTACTACGGTTTTTTTTATGCAATTATTCATATACCTACAATGCGTATGCACTTCTCCAAGGATTAACCTGACCACTCCGTGACGTAGTGATGTGATTCACCTACAATTACAGTTATCACGAATAATTGCAGTGGTACTATGTTGCTAATACACAAGTAATCTAGTAATGTACATAAAAAGTACGTACGTACGTTTTTTTCTACAAGGGGTAGGCCAAGGTGTTCATAGTACACCCTGGTTCATTGAAACATCTATAACCTCACGCCAGATCCCTTGCGGGGTAGGCAGAGAGTACAGAGTTCCAACAGGTTCTTTCCTTACATACCTCTCTGGCTTCCTCGACTCTCATAGTTCGTCTCATACACGCTCGCCGGTTACGGAGACTCTTGACTTTTACATCAGATAAGACTCGGTTTATTTGGTCGTGGTAAGATAGTCTAGGTCTTCCCCGGTACTTGCATCCTTCCACTTTCACTTAAACATGTTGGTCTCAAAGTTACAGGTCTTTCAAAAGTGATTGTTTGTACGCGATTACAACTGATTATTTGTTACTTTTGTAAAGGCAAAGTGATTGCAAAATTTTAAATGAAATATTTTAATTTCAAATACCGTTCACACTGCAATTTGGCAATTGCATTGCAGTTAGAATATGAGGCGATAAATTCTATAAATAAATTAGAAAAACAAAAAATTACCAACACATGTAATTCCTGTAAAAGAAAGTCCCGTGCAGTAGCGTTCATAGTTTTTATTAAAATCTAAGTCGAGGGACAATTAAGCTTATTCATTTAACTAAGAATATTATAAATAAGGTACTATTAAAAACAAAATGATGATTGATTCTGGAATCTGAGAGTTGCACAACATTTGAAATGATAAAGCTGGGGCAGGGAAGACCCTTTACGTCAATCTGGTATCGTCATACTATTGTCGCAGTACTTACACTATTCTAATCAATATTTCAAATGATATTGCGCCAAGCCTCTATAGTCAACTGAATAAACATATTTAATCGGTTATTACTACTCTGAGAATTTATCCTGCTAACATGTCATGTACGCAGATGACCTCCAAGGTTGGTTCCATTTTAGCTCTGGTTCCGTTATCTACTTTTTTGTATGAAAAACTGTCGCAGGAAAGTCAAAAGTCAAAGATTATTTGTTTAGGCCAATGCATAAGCACTTACAAACGCCAAAATTATTACAATTTTTACATCTACCACCGGATCGGAACGCGGTCTCCACTGAGAAGATCCGCCGAGAAACTCAGCGGGCTAGTCTCTTCACTTAATTTGTTTGGCCTTTCTGATAACCATTTTTTTTTCAGAATTGTTTTATACAGCATTATTTAATTTTGCTGATTGAGGAGCTGCTCAAACTCAATCTGTTTTATCGTCAAGATAATCCGAAATTTTGTAATACCCTTTCTTACACAGTCTAGTTTTGATTGCCTTTTTAAACTTATTGACAGGCATGTTTCGGATATCTATGGGTAATTTGTTGTAGAAGCGTATACATTGCCCCATTAAAGATGTATTAACATGATGAATGTCGCTATATTTATCAAAGTTACTGATATTCTTTTTAACATATAGAAGATTTTCATATATAAATTGTGAGGTGTTACCTAGAATTACAATATTTATTTCTCTAAATTTTTCCTTAAGGGAAGGAACCATTCTCATCCTAGTAAACTCAAGGATCTTGCAAGTTGCAAATAAAATTGAATATGATTTAGTTGGGTGTCTTGATTTATTTACTGTGCTTGACCTGTAGCATATACCTACTAGCATATTTTCACGACCCCGAAGAAGTGTAAATGAGACTACCCCGTTGGGGCTAAAAGAGGCTCTAGTGACGACCACGTACCGGACGTCGTAGAGTAGAATGGTTATGTTAGGTTGAAATTGGCACATAATTTGAGTTCATTTCTGGCTGATACAAAGTAGGTACCTGCTAGTTTTGTTTCGAACGAAGTCTTAACCATACGCAACTAATACTGAAGGACCTTTAAAAAGGCCATAACTCTTATACAACGATGTTTCATGCAAATTATGTCACACAAATCCGGATAAAATTTAAAAATGGCTGCGTATTCTTAGCCGGTAATACAGTTAGTTACGCGATTAAACATCATATTATTTAGGTACATCACTAGACAGGCATCGCGGAACATAATTATTTAATATACTAAAACAAATCACTTGTTATGGAAATTTCAAGTAAGGTTATATGAATATGAGTGACAGCCGTTGTTATTGTTTTTATGTTGATTGGAAATATCTATTTTCTCATGAATAGGCTTAGAGTACAGAGAATGGAAGCCCAAGGTGTTGGATTCAAAATTACATAACATCATTTTACTTTAAGGTTTCAATTTCGGTAGTAAACGTACATGTCAAACGTACTGCAGAACGCACTCAGTAGCGTGCGACTGAAGAGGCCTGTATTCTGCAGTGGGTTGCTGTGGGCTGAAGACGATGATGAACCTCCGGTCATCAAATCTCGGCTTATATATTTATCTGACTACAGTTACACACGTACCTCCATACTGAACATCTGATTACGATCATTATGTAAAATAATTCAAGCCCAGGTCGTGACATACGGGTCCAATGAATGGGGTGAAGAATCAAAACAGATTTGGGTCAACGATACCTCCCGACACGTGTGGTACACAAAAGATACGGTTTTTTACTTGCATCAACACAAGTTAATGTTAATCTTGGTGTACGGCATGAGGATCTAATCAATTCGTTATTTGTGTGCCTATTGTGAGGCAAATCATTTAGCTGGTAGGATGAAGTTAAGATGAATTTGACTTACAGAGCGGTAGCGGTCGTTACTTTGTGTACTGATATTTATATGATAAAAGTTATATTTTATTGAAATTTAATAATACGTGCATCATTACTTATTAAAACTCTAACATCTACTGATTGACAGACAGATAACACACAGCTTTAACCGATGGGTTTAGAAGCATGAAATTTTGCATAGGAGTTCCTTGCATAATGTTGTTGTGTACTAAGGAAGGACTTTTGATCATTCGTTCCCTTAGGGAATTAAGTTAAAAATGCCGATGGAAATCCCATCAGGCACGTGGCTGGTCCACTATAAATTAATTGATAATAAATGAGCTTTGTTTCAACAATTAAGATTTTTAACATTTTACAAAGAAAATGTAGATAGTAACACCCTATATTATCTAAGTATACGGTAATTCTAATGTTTTAGAAATGATATTAGCGCTCACTACGTGATTTAAAAAACATCGCGATTTTCTGTAAAGGTCATCGACACCTTTCCACGACCCGTCCACGTTCACACCTATAGATATTATTATTTTTTTATAACAAATCAACAGCAAACTGTTTACTTGACTAGCCTTAGGGCGGATAAAAAATACTAGTTTTGTGATCCGCTGCGGCGAAGTGAAAGAGGCGAGTACCGGTTAAGTATATGTCCTTCATGGTCTAAGTGGCATTGCGTGTGAGTGGACCTTAGATGCGTCCAGTTGCCTAGGACTCACTTAATTTTAGGTTACGGGACCCGTTCCACTTATACTTCGAGGAACAGGGTTATATTATAATTGATACTGGGATCCCTATATCGGTATGAGTAATTTCTACAAAAATATTTCTAGAATAGATGGTACGTGTTTTTCAGGGATACGGTTGTGTAGAAAGGTTTGGTAGGTTCAAATCGACAATGACATCATGATCGGCAGCCTAAAGATGTATGTAAATTGTAAGACTAAGGCCCCCCTAAATATCACCACGTAAATAGGCACAATGCTCACACACGATTCTTTAAGCATCAGGGATCAGCGATTTTACGACTGATTCAATGCTGAATTGTGTTTTGGTGAATATATGCGTTCGATCCTGTTTTGCCGATTTATGCGGTCAAAATCGCATGCAGCGGTACCAAAATGTTTTAACATAATTATTTTAACAACTGCAGAAGCAGCACCGAATTTGTGACAGACTAGCCGCGAACCCGATGGTATTTTCCCTTAGTAAATTTTAACCGACGAACCGACGATCTTTTGAAAATCGTAGAAAGTCGTTGGATGCGGATGGCATCGGACCGGTGGCACTGAAGAGCGATTGGGGAGGCCTATATTCAACAGTGGACAAGTATAGGCTGAGATGATGATGATGAATTTTTTACCCCTTAAGGTTTGATTATTTTAAAAACCTTCCTGTAGATTATCTACGTTATATATATCATGGTTTTAGACCTACCAGTTGTTTTTTGACCTATGCGTTGTCCGTTTCCGCAGATTCTAGAAGTCCTTACGAGAATCTTGACGAATTAAATTACCCTTCAATATTATTTCATAAAACAATAAGACTATAGTATAATAAGTATACGGCTATTATGATTCGACTGTATTTGTGCATTGAATCGTACGCTCATATTCATTGTCCACTTGAACAGATTTCCGGAAGGTACTTAATAATAATATGGTAGGTATAATTACTTATATAAAGTCAAAACTAAAGGAAATAAGGTCCTAAGTTGTCCATATTATATTACTTAGCTTATTGAATAAATAAATATAAATAATAAAAAAATATTATTTATAACAAGCTTTTATACAGCCAGGTAATGAGGAAATTTAAAATCGCAATTAAATGTGTACACAAAATTTCTATGCTGTAGGCCGTTGAAGTATTCCTTCGTCTGGAGCCAATCCTCCATATAGAATTAGGTCATGCTTACATGAGAGAAGTAATACTACGACAGGTTCTATCGTTATGGTGGTGTCAGCAACTGACCAACTATCTAGAGAAAAACTCAGTACTACCCATGTTGCAATCGGGTTTTAGAAAACAACATAGTACTTCTGCAGCTCTGCTTGATGTCACCGACAACATCCTGTCTGCCTAGGATCAAGGAATGTGCACACTTCTGATGCTACTTGACTTCTCATGCGCTTTCGATTGCGTTAATATGACTTTGCTTCTATCGAAACGTCACTACTACGGGTTCGATCAAAAGATAGTCCTATGGTTTCATAGTTAACTTAGCCAGACCAGCCAACAGATAGTTGAACTGCGATTGGATGATAGTAGCACTCAAGTGTTGGAACTAGCTCCTGTCAAAAGGGGAGCCCCTTAGGACTCCATTTTGGGTCCTATCTTATTTATTTTATACTGTGCTGATATGACAAACTGTATTAAGTCATGCAACTAACATATATATATTTAGATCATGTCCAAATCTATATTTCCTTTACACCAGACACATATGAATCTGCTCTAGTAGATCTGAATAATGACTATAGCGGAATGAGGAATATAGCGGAATGGTCAGAAAGTATTTGTCTAGTACTTAATCCATCCAAAACCAAATGGATATTATTTGGAACAAAAAATCATTTGTCGAAACTACCTGTAACTCTAGATGTAGATATAGCGGGGTACTCTATAGAAAGGGTGTATGGAAACGTAAACTTGGGTTATATATTGACTGTGATTTTAGGTTTGAAAAACAGCGGCTGCAGTTCAGAATTGTTTTTATCGTCTAAGGATTTTCTACAGAATGAGATCTTATCTATCCGAAGCGTTACGTGTACTATTAATCGAGTTGTTAGTATTATCAAAGCTCAATTATGCAGACAATGTATATGGCCCACGTTTGATATCCAGGACGAACAGCCTTATACAAAGAGTACAGAATGCTCGTGTACGTTTCTGTTACAGCGTACCCCCTCGACACCATGTTACACCATTCCTTAACAAACATGCAATTATAAAAATGAAACTTCGTCGTAAATTACACCTGGCGTGTCTTATTTTCGACGTTATTAAAATTGAATAAGAACTTAACTGGGTTACTATTCAGCGAAGCTGCCCGTCAAGGCAGTGTGCGGAACAGCTGTTTCCCCCGGCACAGATCGGCAGCTTTTAGGGGCCGTTATCGTTATGCTGCTTTCAATATTTGGAATAATCTTCCACCGCCCTTAAGGTTGATTAGCAATCTGGACACATTCCGAAAACAACTGCGTGCCTACCTTTTAGACTCGCAGCATAATCTGGCCAATGTAAATATCAACCTATCTATTATTATATAATTAGCGTATATTATGTAAGTATGCATTTAACTCTAGTAATGTACAAAATATACCTACTTACACGCGGCCGCGGCTTGCGGCGTATAAAATACGCCGTCGTATAAATACGCCGGCGTATAAAATACGCCATGGTGGGGGAAAAAGTCTTGCTGTTGAGTGACCTTTGAACAATAAACAAGAAATATTATATGTATTCATTTTTTTCTTTTCAACCAGGAACTATTTTTGTTTCTGGAACAGTGCTCACCTTCCAAGTTACGGCCAATGGGCAAATGAAATGTTATCCCCATCGGGCGGTCGCCTCCCCCGAGATCACAGATCATATTTACGCAAACCGAAAATGAAGCGAATACATGAATTCTGCAAACGTCTGCAACTTATTATCTAGCTCTTTAGTAGCGTCAAGGAGAGAGACAGCACCATAGTCTAGACGAGGTAGGAGAAGAACATAAGCTAGGCATATTTTGGTTTGGAAGTGCAAGAACTTTTAAAGACGCGTAAGTGACTGAAAGGAGATGTAGACCTGCAATGTGAGTGCTTCATGCGAGGTTGAAGTCCACAAAAACACCTTGATTTTTAATAGTTCTAAGAGTAGGGTTTAGCTACAGGATCAAACAGAATTTAAGTAAGAGCCTGTAGATTCATATCCTGTGCGTTCACATGGTATCTACCACCAGCGATGATAGCTTGAGACAGCCAGTTTGACAAACGATTTTGCCCACTTGCTGATATTTACATATATATTTAATATACATCAAGCTTCATCCACGTAGAATACTAATTTCTGTTAAAAGTAACATATCTTAGAAGAGTGCTATTTATAGGTGCATTTGTTCCTTATAGGTAACTGTGCAGGCAGTACTCCTAGTTTTAAGTAAGTTCTATATTTGGCTCATAATATAAAGTCTTAATATCCACAACAATGAGTCAGGAGTGTGAGCTCACTCTGACATCAACAATATGCACTGCACTAAAACGTTTCACTTATATACCCTTTTCGATTTCAAACGCGCGTAGGCGATTATCTGTTCTAGAATTTATTGTAGAATGACGTCAGTGAGCCCTAGGCCCTTATTCGCCATGACCAAACGTGGCGAGTTACGAAAAATTCGTGTAAAATACGACGAGTATCAGCTACATACGTCGCATAACATTGTTTTTCAAATCGCTTGCACACATCTATATTTTTGTTGATCAGTTTAACTGTTGGTTAGGGCTACTTAGAGATGGTGAAATTCGTACATAGACTTACTTGCAACTTTAATTGTCGATTAGTCAGCTTCAGACTATGCAGCTAGTAATTTGGTTTTGACAATAGACATTGTAAATATTACTGATTTGAAAATCTGAGAATGTCAAACGACATACGTTGCTGACTGTACTATTAAACGATTTCAAGAAGTTATTTCTACGCGCCGCGTTACGTGTTTAAATGGTTATACCGAATAAGGGCCCTGCACAAATACTAATCGAAACCGCCGAGTCACCGACAGCAGATTGAGGGTCAATTGTTGTTCACAAACGATACCTCCGGGCGCCCAACGCCACACGAAAGCGAGCAGCGTTTGCGAATCGCAAGTAATTGTCGCGTGCGAATATGAAACCTCGGGGGCTCTTCCGCGTAGATATTTTGAGGCATCCAACGAAATAACAACGCGGCTGCACGGACGTACAGATCAACGTAAAACAATGCAATTGCAGTGTCAGTTGCGACTAGGGTTTGCAAAACTTTTGAAACGTGCATTCCGCAATTTAAATGATATAAATGCGTGATCAGTGTGAAAAAAATGGGTATAAATATTTGTCGTATCCTATTATTTGAAGATCACAGTTAATGGAATGTCAAGCAGTTATTTTCAGTTTAGTAACCTTTTAGTCTTGTCTTTAGACATACTCCATACCTTTAATAATTGCTTGAGTGTGTTTAGTTGTGAAGCGATGACAGATGACAGCTGTCAGATGTCGATTTACCGATGACTGATAGGAGTGATCGTTATATTACATAACTGAAAAAATAATCTATTATTAATAAATAATCAAATCACCTATTATTTATTACCTCAGGCAAGTGTTATTTTTTAAGCGTTACTTATATTACATATTGTCCGACCAAAACCGCCTACCAGCCTGCCACGCGACACAGCGACACTGACTGACTGGACTTAAGGTCAATTTCACTTAGACGTATAATATTTTTGTCAAAAGTCACGTGTTATATTATGCTCTAAGACAACTACATATGATCTATTTTTAAATTAGTGTCCAGTAATGAAAGTAATATATTATTAGGTTATTTATTATGTTCCGTGCCAATATATTTGTTCGTATTATACGTTATTTATAACGTGTTGGTTACTACGTTAGATTATTTTTTTAATAAAATCAGCGCGGATCACTGGCGTGATCTTGGATGACGTACTTATGCATTTGTCGTGGGTTTGTGAGGGATTGCGGCGTCGCGTGTCAAATTGTTTGCAAATAAATCGTTGGTTTGTTTATTGTTATAACTGTATATAAAAGTTAGTTTTAGTTACGTGTAAATAATTAATTTATTACATAAATATTTCATTTTTATCGTTTAGCAGCTCACGGCGGCGGCGCGGCATGTTTTGCGACAATAATCAAAAGGCGTCGTTCAACGATGCGAAGTAATAACTATTATTAATAGCGTAAAAAATAATAGGCGTTTTAAAAGTAGCGTATCGTTATAACGCGTTTTTAATATATAGCCGTTGCGAACACTCCTAATGACTGATAGTCAATGTAAAATAGCGGACGGCTCTGCATTGTTATTCGACTGGCAACGGGGCGAGCGGTCGGACGTGTCACGGAGCAGCTAACCTCACTGCATTCCGTGTAAATATTAATCTCCAATTATTGTGCGCATCCTCTGATATCAAGGAAGATCAGTGTACTGGACAAGGCCTTAGTGTAATTTCAAGATTTCCTTTATGTTCGGACACCATGCAGATGACTATGAAAACGAAGATAATCCCACTTTTCACCGTTACAAGCATTGAAAACGGCCATCTCGAAAACCTAAGCGCCGACATATTCATTAATCAACGTCACTTTAGCTTTTACTAGCGCGCCTTGTGTAATTTCACAAATAAATACCTTCTTTTAGCCCGTACCTGCATCCAATAGAACGAGAATGAATCGCTAAATTGTCGATGTAAGATTTGTTTTCGCTGAAATTTTTCGTGCGCTTAGAATATTTTCATGCTTCAGACATCAGATAAAATTTAAAAACTAGCTATATAAAAATGTTCTTTGTGACTCAATTACAAAAAGGTTGTTTTTTTTTTGTATATTTCTCAGAGATTGTTTTCTAAAATTAATTTATGTAAGTCGATTCATTTAATATAATGTTTACCTGATTCAAGATTATGATTATGTTCTTATTTATCTTATCATGGAGCTTAAACTTAATTATTCCTGTTTTGATTGAGTATAACGGTATTGATTATTATAAATCAGCCTATACTGTCCCATTACTGGTTAAAGGCCTTCTTCAGGTAAAAAAGTTTAAGTCATACTCCACGACGAGGACCCAGTACGGATTGATAGAGTTACCTTTAAAGTTGTATGAAAGAAACTTTTTAGTTTAATAACAGCTCATTTCTCATGGAAAAAACAAAAGTGCGGAAATTGCAAACCCCTAGTTGTGACACGCGAGCTTACGAAGTTAAACGACACCCCCGTAGCGGTCGTAGCGAGCGTCCCCGGCTCTACGCCTCCATGGTGGCGCGCGATCGACGCGGCTAGTGTAGTCCGCGCCACCACGTCGCACGCACGCTCCGACCGTCCACTCAGCGCTACGAGTGCGATGCGATCGAGCATTCCATGACTGTGCACCCGATTTGATATTCAAATTGGATAATCAAAATAAGTCGTCAGGACTAGATTGTATTGTAATGAGGCGGGGACGGGCCGGACGATACATAACCAGGGCGGGAACAGAATCGGGGTCTATTTAAACTTGGATGTTCAGTTCATTACCTGTGAAATCTATGTGTCACTCGGTCTTATTGGTGAAGTGGCTGCACCAGTGATGAAGGCTTGCGTCGGAGGCTCCGAACTTCAGCAAAATTAATTCTTACGTGGAGCTCGAGGCGCGAGCGGCGTCGCCCCAGGGGGCGCGCCGCCGCCAATTCATCAAGGGTTGGAAGAAGACCATGGGTGTCATCTCCAAAACTTTTGGCGTTGTCTTCAGCCTGTGAGTAATATAATATATAAAACTTTAATTTACGCAACTTTCGAGAAAAGAGAAAGTATCATATGAAAATTCGTCTATCGCGTCAATTTATCTTACACGCAACGAGAGTAGATAAATAGTAGCAATAAAATCCCCATTACCCGACTCTAGACTGGCGTGATGCGCGCGTCGCACAGCGCTTGCGCAAGTGTTCCTATTCGCACGTTCGTTGCGTCGAGATGCGTGCGCTTTCAGCCGCATGCGTAACGGAACAAACAGACTCTTTTTAATATGTTTATTTATCAAAACTGTTTGTTTAAATTGTCTCACGGTAGTATATTATATTATACTCCAATTTGGTTATGTAAAAATTACGCCATGACTGCCATCATTAATTCTTCGCACTTCATCTTCGTTAATTACATTAGCTTATTCACACAGATTTGTGCAAGTATTCGGTTTTACCCGTGTACTCAACTTTTTAATTGGACGATCTAAAATAATTTCTTCATTATTTGCATTACCTATTCATGCGTACGTTTGCCTTTCTTTGCTTTTTCTATTACGTAGAGAATTGAATTCGTGTCATTTTGAAAATTAGCGTTTCTAGTTCACAACCAGAGTCTACTTTCTTTAATCCTATGACTAGTTCCTCAATTGTTACTTTCTGTTTTAATAGATATTTATGTATGTTAGCTTTTTATCCTCCAGAGCGCACTAAACGAGCTTTTTCAGAGTTCACAGAGAAACTTTAAGAATGTTAACTTCTTAGATTTACGTGATTAACATGAAATGACGTACGATTTAGCGCAGTGGTTAAGAGCTTGAGCTGCTCCACCCACTGTATCGAATAGTCGCGGGTTCGATTCCCGCACGGGACAAATCTTTGTGTGATCCACAATTATTTGTTCCGGTCTGGGTATTTGTTTGTGAATTTTCATGTTTGTAAACGCACCCACGACACAGGAATAAATCCTAGTGTGGGGCTACGTTTTTAATAAAAAAAATATATTTTTCGAATTTTATCGTGGTTTAATTTTACGATCCAAACGCTTAAAGTGCTTTCGTAAAATCATTGTATATTCTGCCACTACATTATTCTACTTTACAAAGTCACTGTCATTAGGTACCAATCTAAATATGTCAATAGTCATTACTGCAGTATTCGATTGGATGTCATATAATTATAGTAGATAGATAGAATACTCTTTATTGTGCACACCAAATACATTATAACAAAACAAAGTAGTTGTTGTAAAATAACAAGCACAATTGGCGGTCTTATTTTTTAATAGCAATTTCTTCCAGACAACCAAGTCGAAAGAAATACAACAAAAATAAAGGGCAGTTGGTGGCGTACATTTATTCGAATAAAGTAACTATACATATACAAAATATGACATACATATATAGTAAGAAATATATTAAATTTATACATAGTGCAATAGAAATAAACGTAACGTATAAATAAGGATAGGTAAATACAAAAGGTTAGAAGTTATGACAGCGTCTCACTATTAACAACAGAGAGGAAGTGGTTCTTAACCATCATTTTAAAAGTAGCAAATGTCTGTGCACGTCTAATTGACTCAGGTAATGCATTCCACAAGCGGACAGCTTGAACTGAAAAAGATTTATCATAGAAATTTGTGGAATGCATCGGTGTTTTTAGTCTGAGATTTTCCGATGACCTTAGGAATCTTGAATGTGTTTCGTGAAGAAACTCAAATCGGTCTTTGAGATAGGATGAAGATGCTGGATTGAACAGGATGTTGTATAAAAGCGATAACAAGTATAGTATCGTGTCCTCTATCCATAATCATATCTATGAAGGCTACCTCAAGGTTCAAAAACTGAACCTCATTACAGCACAATATAGTCTTCATTGACCTCCACATAATTGTTTTAAAGTAGTCTAATTCACAGCAGTCACGTAATGCTCTTGTCTTCACACGAGCCTATTTCGACAATTTGGTGATTACAGAGTTTGATGCAATCTCATTGTGTTCTTAACACGCGTGCATCTTGTAAATTGTGCACATAGTGATTTTCAGGTCGATTCAGATCTTTGTGACGTGAGTCGTCGATTAAATGAATTTGATCTTTTCACTGAATTTCGTACTTTTTTTCGTATTTTTGTATGTGTGTGGCAAAGGAATTTTACAGCTTTACCGGGCAAAAGGGCGAGCGTAGAGATACTAAGTTAGAGCCGGAAGAGCAAACGGGGCAACTTAGGTCAAGGTTGTCGCAAAAAGGAGCGGCCTGGGCATCGGGCCAGCGATATCGGACTCCGATCCTGTGTGCGGTGTTTATATAGGATAGAAAGAAAGTCAGAGCATCGGGAGCAAGGTACTTTAGTCTCATTCTGTGGATACGTTCAATACCTTACGATAAGTCAACTATCTACCGAATCGATTTGATATCATAAAATCCAAAACAAATGTGGTGCTCATTCTGAATAGTTCTGAATGATACGTACGAAATGACAAGAATATCGAATATCGAATTTCCGATCAATTCCAAATTCCGAATTTACGAACCGAATCAATATTCGGTTCGTTATCGGAAATATGAATTAATTTAATTTGGATTTGAAAGAACACTTCTCAAACTAGAATGAATGAACTGAAATGAATTTTAAGAAAACGTACTCACGAGACTAGAATAATTCTTAGTGTGGGACAAAATTCAGAATGAAGGAAAGAAGATTACTGGCGAGCACTTCTAGAATAACGGTCATTGGTAAGGTAAATACAAATTCTTGGCAACTGTAAATACCGCCATATACATATCCGGAAGGCCTATTTCTTCCGAAGTAGATACAACAAACTAAAAGTACAGTTTATAGCACGGAACGGCAATTCTTGCGCTGATTTATCATAATAAGTCGTTAGGACTCACGATTTCGATCACTAGTCGCGAATACTGTACCGTATAATTTTGCGGGATACTCAATTATCGTGACGTCATCGGGCATTGGCTCACACCGGAGCTGGCCCAGCTATCGGACCTTATCTAAAATTAACAGGGCAAAGTTCCGTAAATGTAGCAACGTGTTCATATCGATCGAACTTTACTTGGTAACCAAGTTAATCTTAATTAATATTCATTTTTATTAAGTATTTACATACATTCTATTGTTGTGACTTTGTTGATTTAACCTAGATTTTAGTTTTCCATTCAAGATATGCTCGTATATTTCAATAATATTTTCTGAGCAATTTCCATTGCGCGCGATCTGCAGGGTTAAAAGTACTTTAGAAATTTGCATTCAAATCGCTTAGTTGTAGGTGATTTGATTTAAATAATTTACAATGCCCGGGTTGTCTAAGGGTTTGCGCATAGGCACCAACCATTCACTACGGGTTTAATTTCAGTGTAGAGTAAATCAAGGAAATTATATTCTCTTGATTTGCACTCACTTGATTTGCATTTTTAACCCACATGACAAATTTATTATTCAACGTATTTAATTTATTATTTTAATGGGAACTCAAGAGTTCGGCTGCCACCTGAAGCATTGTTAAGTTTAATATAAATATTGGTATCCTTTGATGTATAAAACGTCTAATACTTTTTTAACACTTGTGATATATAGCTTCCTTTAAACCTTCAAAATTCCCCGAATGATAATTATATCCTGCTGTCGACATTCGCCGTGAGAATTCACTTTTTCTTTCATATTATTTCGAAATAAAGTTTCACGTTAGGTTGAATGTATGTAAGTATTATGATTAAAAAAATACTTTATGATATTTGTTTGTGACGCATTAGTGTGTGCAATAACTTCCGTCCGTGTGTGCAATAAGTCCTTTCATTGAGATTTATAAGTTGCAATTTTCGAAAACGACTTTCTGAACCTAACCATAAGAATGACATACTTTTAAGTATTAAGTAGCAATAAAACAAAAGATTACAACAGTCAGGAAGATATTTAAGAAACATCACCAGAACTTAATATTATTAAGTAGGGTCTTGTCATAACAGTTAATATTGCGACTTATATTACTGATGACATTGGTCATGCTGGCAAATTAATCAAGCGATAGGTACGTGAACATTAAAATTGACATTGACAAAACAAAGAAACCATTAAAAAAGCATTCATCTTTTCAAACATGTATTCAGTTTCAAATATGTCAACTAAGCATGTAGATAAGGCTTTTTTGAATACATCAGATTTTGTTTTTATTATATTTTTCAATTCTGGCACAAATAAAATCACAAGTACAATTTTTTTCTTCCCTTACTAAAGCAGACCACTTTAGAAAACTTTAGAAAAAATTGCTTTTAAATGAAATAGAGAAATATGGATCTAACAGGATACTTTTATAATCGGCAGTCGTCAATTTTATCGTTTTTCGGGATATGAATGTACTGTATTCGCTAAAACTTGCGATTATGGTAACGCGGTCGTAAGCTGATATTTGTTAAAACACAATGCAGCGTCTATGCAACTACAAAATCTCTAATCACCGATGCTAAGAGTGTCGTCAGTATTTTGGTCTCTTTTACCTCTTTTAAGCTCTATCTTAGCTAAGGTAAACAGAGTAGTTCGCAATTATCCTTCCCTGTGTAATCGCCCTAGTAAGAGGCAGAATAGTGGGATGGGCGCTTCCTTTATGAACGTACTTCGGAGTAGCGGGCGGCGACACCTAAAGAAATCTTTATTATGAACTTTTATAGAGCTTCGTCGTTTGTCGAAGGGGTAACAGTTATTGTTATTTTTTGACTGTCTCGTTAGTCTGGTGGCAAAGCGCATCGCTTTGTGATCACGAGGTCCTGGGTTCAAATCCTAGGTCGGACAAATGTAGTTTTTCTAACGAAAAATTCCCAGTATGAGTCCGGAGTCTGGAATTGTGCCCGGTATATGGCAATAGGCTCGCCCCCTATTACATGGGACCTAACATCGTCGGCGAAACGTGGGTGTACTCAGTACACCTCTGCCACCCCCTCTGGGGAATATAGGCGTGACGGTGGTGTTCATTTTAAATGAGTTTTTAAAAGCAATCGGTCGTAAAGTAGTGATGCATCAAAATGTCAAGCTAGGTGCGTAGGTATACTTGAACGAAATTTGCAAGGCGATGACACTGGAACAGCTGGTAAACTAGCACCTCTTCTTTTTTTGCTATCGTAAAATACTAGACTAAGCCAATACCCCGACAAGTGTTCCCGAAGAATAACAGATGATTAAAACTACCTGGGCAAATTGTGGAAACTGTAAATAACCCGTTGTCTTAAAAACGTGACATGAAAGTTATTTACTCATTGATTTATTATTTAGTCTGTTATACCGATATCCTTCATAATCTAAATATAAAACATATAACATAATTAATGCAAGACCTGAAAGTGGTTTCTTCTAAATCGGTAATTGAATGATTCTATACTGAAGTACGCTATATCAAATTAAATTAGTTCTCGATCAATACGGAGATTTCAATCGCTTCTCTACGATAACGCTTTCAAACGATTTCTATTCTAAATATGCACTCATACACGTACAAGTTTCGGGGATGACTAGGGTATAAAAGTCCTAAAAAAGTGGTGAATAGCTTTAAATTAGGAAATTTGGTTTTCGTATTAAATTTGTAAAGCAATTATCTAAATGGGGTGTCTGATAACATGCGTCATTTACGATACACCCTTTATAACAAATCTGTTGGCGTTCTAAATGTCCCCGCTTATTACTAATAATGATAATCGACTAAAACTCGACGTCACGTCGCTTGATATTTCAATACCATTCCGTTCATTTGTGTTTTGTATTATTTCTGTCTATTCATTACCTATTCATATTTTCACGCACTGCCCTTCATAACCTTTTGTCAGTTTGATATCACTTGTTGGAATAAAACTAATTTGTATAAGCCTTATTGAAGTTTGTTCTAAATTTGGTACCATAATGTATTTCTTACTTGGAGAAATAAAATATCGTCATGCATCGAGGTTTCTCGTAGAGAGAACAGATTTGTTACTGACTTCTACCCTTAAACTTTATAATTGATTCTAATTCATTCGCGCTCTAAACTGTCTTACACACCCGCCACTTCTCTTGATTCTAGTATAAACTTCATTCAATAAAATAGCGACACAACTCATGAAAGTTAGTCGAATTAGCACTTTAATTCGAAAACCAAAAAGCTCCCTCTACCCCTCAACCGGCATTGCTATAAATAGTTATATTTGTCTCATTATATTTGTGTAAGTAAGTTTGTATTCCCTAAAACTCTTGGTGTCAGAATTGACAATCCCACCGCGTGGGAATTAATAAATTTCTCATCGTTGTGGTCATCTACGTCACAAAAGGATTTAACTGTTCATGTGCTTCTACTTGTTTGTTGTAGACGGTCGTTGATTCATAAAATGAATTAAACACTCGTGTTTTTACGAAAGATGCTAAAAATGTTACTGCAGTTAGTTCTTCGAAACTAGTTACAGCTAGCAAGATATCGCAAACTATCCTGCATTTTTATTCCAAATCGTCAAGCAAATAAACTTATCAAGCTTGTTCTAACCGATTAGTATTGTATCTTTTAAATGATATCTAATCCATACCAACGATAGATAAGTACCTATTACGAAAGGCAAACAACGTAAAATTACACATCCCCATTACCCACTTCCAAAACAAACTGACTCAATGTTATCGCCACTCATAGCTTTTAAATTAACCATAGGACACGTCTTGAATTTTACGATTTATCGTAAATTGTACGGTTTTTACGGATCGGCATCGGTCTATCGTGCTCTGGTATCGTTAGTCGCGGTGTAACAATCAAATCGTCGTAAAGCGTAATAGGTCGTAATCCACTCAATATGGGAACTATCATTCTTTTAGATGGGCCAGGATACCCATAGACAAATTTATCTAATCAACATCTTAAACGATTTTAAATCTTATTGGAAGGTAATAGTGATGTGTTGTGTAAAAAATTTGGCAGTTTAGGAATTTTGGCCACGTTAGATTCGGCCGTCGCGATTAGGCAAACATCGCGCTAAAGATTGTAACGTGTGTGAAGAATTAGGCTCATTGTTTTTGTAACATTGCCCGTGCTTTTTTCAAACAGACAAGACAAATGTATTCGAAATTTATTGCAATGTAGAATGAAGTAATTTGTTTAAGCCTGTTTTCTTGAGTATATTTTTTCGTTTCTATAAACACCGCATCATAAATGTAGCTACATTCATGATAGGCAGCTGCCTAGCCTAAAAATTAGGATATTAATTAACCTCATATAGAATCTGACCTCGAAAATAAGATTGCAGTTCATCATCATGTACAGCTTGTATCTAACCACTGCTCTTATAAGACTCCTTAAATTGGCATTTTGTGTGTGTGTATGTGTGAGTGATCTACCGCTGTTGGGCGCGCAGTCTTTACAGCTTCCACGGATAAGGCCTGTCATTTGCACCAACCATCCCTCTGCTATGACAAACTAAACCATCGCGTCATTTTTTATCACGAGGGCAACAAGCAGAGTTATTTAATAAATTTACCGTTCCCTGCCGAGATTAACCTCTGAAAATCTACTGAACTTTCACTGTAAACCACCACCCTTACTGACTTGACATTGGTAACACACTTGATATGAATGAGAGTCCTATAATTGAAAAGAAGGAAAATCAGCATAATATCTTCATCTGATTTGGTACACTTGCAAATGTCACCTGAAAAAGAAGTTTCAAAAAGCTTTTACACTGGTTGTGCATGCAAAAAAAAACGTTCGGCATGGAAACAGTGTATCAAAGTGTAACAATAGAGCTTACATGAACACTAGAGGCAGTCGGCAGGAATGGCATTGTCGGACGAGTCAAACTGGTCCGCGAGGTCCGAGGGCTGGATGGTTGGCGTCGCACAATAGACGAGACATTTAGTCCTACAAGAATGCCCCTGAACTTGTTTTTTAGTAAAATGCTACTTTATATGGCGCAAGGTATAAATGTTTTGCAATTTAAAAAGGGTTCTCCGAGTAATTTGCTATTCTGGTACTGCGGAGTTTACTGCTACTCTATCACCAGGTCAGATCTCTTGCGAAGTAGGCAGAGAGTACAGAGTCCCAACAGGTACGGCGAGAAATTAAAGAGATTTAAAACGTTCTATTAAAGCGTTGGGACTATGGTTGGGACTATCTAATATGTTTTAAAGGATACTTCGCAATGTATACTTAGAGGAAATACATGAAGTTGGCATTTATTTTTGCTGCAATGCATTTCTTGATCGAGCTTAGTCATGTAGTATACCAACCTGTATTTAGAATCTTGTTATCATTCTCTTAAGTCAAGAGTCTACGTATACGGCGAGCGTGTATGAGACGAAGTATGAGAGTGGAGAAAGCCAGAGAAGTCTGTAAGGAAAGAACCTGTTGGAACTATGTAGTCAAAATCAAAATCAAAAGTTTTTTATTCATGTAGACCAAAAGGCACTTATGAATAGTCAAAAAGAGAAAATTATTAATTACTTAAGACTCTACCACCCGTTCGGAAAGTCATTCCTGTGGAGAAGAAGGGCAAGAAACTCCACGGTTACTCTTTTTTAAAAATGAGGTTTACAATTCTTTTTGTATACATTGCATTTATGGAGTATGGGAGAACAATGCAGAACGAGCTAAATAGATGTGCTTAAGTATAGATTAATCATAAGTGTACTTAGATTCATGATATTGGTCAGTGTCTACATAGTCCTCTCATTTACAAAATAGAGATGTTGTAGAGGTATATAATAAAAAGCATAATAATAATAGTAAGAGAAAGTGTTACTATAAAATATGTAAAGAGCGCGTACAAAACAACTGGTCATAGCTCCAGTGTCTGTCTCTACCTACCCGGCAAGGGATCTGGCGTGATGATATAAACAGATTATTATTCTGTCTTACTCTATAACAAAATAATTATAATAAAATAAGAATATAAATCTATTAGTTACTAAAACTAATAGTTCAATATAAATACAAACAATGATTCGTGTGTATACCCTTCTTTTTTAATGCAACCAGTGAAAAGCTCTTAAACCCTCCAACGTAGATACTCTGAATAAAATATGAAGTCTCGAGTCTTCGCCTGACCTACATTCGTATCTGGTACGGAAAATACTTTTGAGTTAAGTAGATTTTCAAATTTATTTAGCCTTCAATTGAGTTAATAGCGATATTCATCAACAAAATTGCCTTCAATGGGGGCATTTTCCTTTACAGAGGAAACAGGTATGATTGCAAATGTTAACTTATATTTTACGGTATCTAATTCTTTAAATACTCATAATTTATCGAAGATTAGTTAGAATGAGTATAATTTAAATATCAGTACTAATATTATAAATTCGAAAGTAACCATCTGTCTCTTTGTTTGTTATCTTTTCACGCCCAAATTTGATCAAATTAAGCAAAGAAATAGATTTTATCCTAGGAAGGACATAGGCTACTTGTCCTAAAAAAAGCTTAAGGGTTTGAAATACTTAAAAATAACGCAAACGAAGGTGCGGATACAACTAGTATAAAATATACACAAATGTGCGAGAAGAACGTTGAAAAGCAATGCTTGTTGTGTAGGTAAGGGATAATCTCAGAAATCACTGATCCTTGATTGATTCGATAGCGAAACCTTTTTGAAAAACAAAATGCATTGCTTGCTTGTAGCGGATATGCGAAGCTCCCCTTCCGTCGATTGTTTGCAAGATATCGGCCAAATTCAAACTCATTTTTAACAGACCTGCTTAAAACGTCGTACATCGAAATGGGTTACCAAGAATTATCTAAAAACTCATATATGATACCACTAATAATACGTCTTCTTTAATCTGTGCTAATATTGTAACATAGCTGAAAATCTACATTTCCATAAGTCTCATCCTAACCTTACTACACTTACATAAGGCATATCCGAAACTTCCAATCCCCGTTGCAAGTTAAACGGTTCTGATCATAACACGTCCACATTACATTAAAAATGGAAGAAAACAAACAAAGGCCAGGCGGCCGGCCGGTGCGCGGGAGTGCTCCTTCCAATCGGTCATTGTCCTTGGTTTCCTGTCATTAAACATTACTCATTACGCTTTACCTACACTTCTTCTATAGATTTGTGTATTTGTCCGTTTCGACACTTGTAAACGCCTGTCAATTCTTAATCAATTCTAAGGAATATTGAGGTTTGTTTCATTGGGGCCAGCTTGTTTGGATTTCTCGGACATTAAGTAAATTTTTTAGTGTTTGTTCAATATATGATTATAAAAATCTGAAAATGATATTATAAAAATTAAACAAATCTTTTAATGAAAATGTATGGTTGTTCCCAGTCTCCCAATATTTATTGTCGCACTATTTATACCGTCTTTCCCTAACAGTATGTCAACATAAACAGAGAGAGAAGGTGCGTTATCGATAACTATATGAAAATTACAAGGTATATTTGGATTAAGTAGCCATTGTTGAAACCTCTAAATATAGAGTATGCTTTGAAAATAGATAAATGGAGAAATATTCATGCGATTAGCTGTACTGACAAGAGTATAATTCTTAAATTAGTAGAAAAAGAATAGGTATTCTGGTCAACATGAGAGAGAGGATGATATGTTACAAATTAATTTGATAGAAGTCGGTGTGTTTCAGAGTATTCTGTCTGGGTCCCTTTTTTAATGCAGCTAAATATATGTATGATAAGACGTAGTGTAATGTACCATATGATTAGGTTATGAGAAGGCTGGCATGGTCAACGTGGACCGAAAAGCCCTTAATTAAAAAAGATAATAACAAAAGAGGGTAAGATGGCCTCAAAACTTACCCACCTTTGTAAGTAAATACTTACTAGTTGTTAAACCTCCACTAGTCAGAGTTCGCATAGTGGAGTATGACGTATCCTCTTCCATCTCGATTGGTTGGACAGTTTATACTTACTTGTTCTGTAAAACGTGGCCATGTTTGCCCGAAGATATGATTAACGGAGTCGTAAAATGGAAGATATTGGACCAGCAGCAGTAGAACATAAATAACAGCGTTAAGAAGTCTATGAACTGTGAAGTTTCCACTGCACTGCAATAATTATGGTTCAGTGATTTGTATTCTTGATTTTCTGGTAGTTCATTTAATTTTATTTATTGCATGCACTTTATTTATGAGGATAATATTTATTATTTTAATTAACTGTAATTTATAATGTGCGTTAATTATTATAATTTCTTACGTCATAAAGGTATGAATTCCGTATTTCTAGAAATCTTATAATATACAGCAGGGATTCCCAAAGTGACCGACCCCAAGGGGTCGAATTTTTGTATTTTTTGTATTTGATATCGGTTTTCCAGGGGTCGTCATAAACGAAAACTGCTTTTGGGGTCGACGAGGTCTAAAAATATTATAATATTGTGATAATGCGTAAAGAGTTGATTACCATCAGCACAGACGAGGAACTTAAGCAGAATTTCAACCAAGGCTATCAGAAGTTCTGGTTGCAACGCAACATTGGAACACAGTATCTTGCATTGTGGAAAATGGCTGAAAAATACTTTATCGCTTTTCCATCATCATACCTAGTCGAAAAAGGCTTGAGTGTGGTTACAAACATTTTGACAAAATAAAGAAACCGTTTAAAAATCAACGAACGTGGAGATTTAAGGCTGCAACTCCGGTTCAATATTAGGGATATTGAACCGGATTTAGCTAGGTTGGTAGAAAGTTACGAGGTTCATCCATGACACTGATTTTTTATTTTATTTATCATTACTTTGCGATTTTTTTTCAAAAAATAATTACCTATTTAAGTATTTTTACGTAATTTATATTAACCTATTGGAACTCTGTACTCTCTGCCTACCCCGCAAGGGATCTAGCGTAATGATATAGATAGAAAGATAGAATTACACTTGATATGTACTGAATTTTATGACTTTATTTTGTTAAAATTTAACTAACCGCAAAGTTTTTAAATTGGTAAGTATTTTGTATCAATAGGAAAAAAATGAGATAGGTTTTTAAAGTAAAGTGGTTATGGAGGTCTGAGGTATCAGTTTCTTTTAAAAAAGGGGTCTCTTGCCCAAAATAGTTTGGGAATACCATTATACAGGATTACTTGTAAAACAATATATAATCGCTGTAAAGATGAGAAAGGGCATGCTCCGTTGGTTCGGGCATATAGAAAGAATGCCAGAGGAAAGAAAGAAAACAGATATACAATGTGAAAGTGGAAGGATGCAGGTACCGGGGAAGACCTAGACTATCTTACCACGACCAAATAAACCGAGTCTTATCTGATGGAAAAGTCAAGAGTCTCCGTAACCGGCGAACGTGTATGAGACGAACTATGAGAGTCGAGGAAGCCAGAGAGGTATGTAAGGAAAGAACCTGTTGGAACTCTGTACTCTCTGCCTACCCCGCAAGGGATCTGGCGTGAGGTTATAGATAGATAGATAGATAGACTTGTAAAACAATGATCTCGTAGGACTCTATTACTCGTATCATTAATAACAACAACAAAAATCGACTGTGTCATTGAAAAAAATATTGGCATCCGACAAAATGAATATTGTTCGTTCAGTGGAACTTTGATAGTAGTTTAGTACATTACCAATATGTAAGATATTGTCCTGATACTACAGGGATTGCAGAAACCAAAACCTTATATGGCCCTTATTCGCTATGACCATTGGAACACGTAATCTGGCGCGTAACGATAACTGAAATGATCGTTTAATGGTAGTCCAATGGCATGCAGTACTATTACACTACACAACGAATAAGGACCCAGAAGGTTCTTATTTCAACGGCTTTTGTCATTGCACTAAATTATTCTGTACATGGCACGTAACGAGTATAATTAAAACACGCATAGCAATTGGGGTGGGCAGAGTTTAATCAGGTCCCATAACCCCCTCCCCCCATGTTCCCCCACTTCCGGCGCAACAGCGGCCGCGGCGGTTAAAGTAACATTAATAATTAAACTCTAGTTTAACAAGTCCAACACTCATGTACGTGTATGTACTTCAACGGACCTTTGTTTAATGTATTTAGGTTAGATATTGTGTGTTATTGTTTGAATGAATTAGAATTTATTGTTTGTTTCCTAATTAAACGATTCAACGGTTTGACTATCTATTTGTTATGTAAAAAATACAAATTATGACAACGCACCGGAAGTCTTTAGTCATTTAGTGATAAAAAAGGTTATTAACCATGCTGGTAGATAAGTGTTCTAAATTTACTATGCGAAATATACGAGTAGGTACTAAGTGTTAGCAAGAGAAATATAGGCACTCATTTACGTTAAATAAAATCGTCCTACATATAACATTTATTTATCTCTCTATTTATATCATCACGCCAGATCCCTTGCGGGTTAGGCGACGATATTATGTAAGTACTTAAAACAAGTTACATATATTTATGTAAAAGAGTAAAGAACCTGTCGGTACTCTGTTCTGTCTGCCTACCAGCATCTCGAAGCACTCTTAGCTATAAATGCCATGCCATTTTAGCTAAAACCATGATCACCTTTCGTTTGAAACTTACCAATTATATGAACATAACCTTTATGACTGCCAACTATCTATCTAAATCCCCAATACGATGATTTTATCGAAACTAGATGACAACCATTAAAAAATATGTTAAAACAATGTCATTATGTTTTAGATAAGCTAGTGTCGTTTAAAAAATAAAAGATCATGAGATGTCAATCACAGAAAAGGCTCGACCATTGTTTAAAAAGACTTATACGATTTAAAAGGCATCTATAATTTATTATTCGTAGTTGGAAGAACTATACCAACATGACAATTATGAAGTAAAAACAATATGCTTACTGTAAATTGTGTTCCACATATTTCAGTGTGAATAGAGTTCACAAAAGGTCAGGTATTTTTTAATATTTACAGGTTAAATGCCAATGTTCTTGTTCTGAACTAAAGAAAGTACTATTTACTAAATTCTTGTCTCTAGAAACGCTGAGTTAGTTTTTAAATACCGAACTAAATTTTAATTTAGATCAGTATATGACAAACGAATTAGCAGCAAAAAATAAAAATAAATTGGCAATAATATTGTTCCAATCTAATTTAATACCCGTAAAATAAGGTTACGAAAAAGCTTTAGATAGTTACAAAAAACAAACATAATTTATTATATAAATTTGAGATTACTTTTATAAAATAATATCTTAACAATACAGGTGATAATACCCGTGAATGCTAGCATATTTAGATAACTATTTGTCATTCCATGACTTCTCACAACCGGAAATTCTTCTTTACCCTAATTGAAGTGACGTGGAGGCCTTTTGCACTACTCCACTAATATATCGTACTTGTATTCTCAAAAACACGTTAATTGAACCTTGGATTCTGAACAAAACACGAATTCAGGGCGCCATAACCACTTGGTGTCCGTCGTCTACCTAAATAAATACAATACGAATAAAATTGTTTTTTTATATCCTTTACTAGCTTCTGACCGCGTCTTCGTCCGCGTCGACTTAGACAGGAACGTAAATTGTTTCCGGGAAAAATAGTAATAATAAAATCACCCTATACTGCCCACTGCTCGGCAAAGGCCTTCTCTCACAAATCGAGGTGAGAGAGATTAGGTCATACTCCACCACGCGGACCCAGTGCGGATTGGTGGAGGCAGGTTTGTGGCCACCTGCTGTTGGAACTTATCACCTTTAAGGCTTCCAACTCGGCTTAACGACTACCACATTAAGTGGTAACCGGGACCAATGGCTTAGCGTGCCTTCCGAAGCACGGAGACGCTCGAATGTGAAAATGCAACAAACGGTCACCCATCTCACGCCGACCGAGTCGAACGCTGCTTAAGCTTGGTGATCGGTACGAACACCGCGGTCGCACAGCGCTACGAGCGCCTCATAAATAGTATCCTGCATTAATCCAGGCAATAAACTATCTGTGTGCCAAATTTCATCTAAATCCGTTTAGCCGTTTTTGCGCAATTAAGTAACAAACATTTAAACATACAAACTTTCACATTTATAATATTAGTGGGATATTCTTCAACATTTCGATTTCGATTAAAAAATGTCTTGCGACAAACTTTAGCTCTCTTAAAACTGCCGACTGCATCGAATGGCGTTGGGTTTTATCAACTTTCTGCATTCATCGCTGAATAAAAATCGCATGTTTTAGCGACTTGGTCGCAGATCGAGGATCTGAAAAGCGATCTAGCATATCGATCGTCGATGCTAAAAGTAGCCTGTTTATTTCTGCCCTTAATCGTTATAATGTAGGGTTTTGTCGAAATCATTTTTCCTTTCGACACAGGCACCTACGTCATCAAATACTCATCAATATTTCCTCACTCGTTATTTATATTTACGAGGTCTCTAATGTACTGTACAGAATGTTTGTAATCGATTAGTAATTGTGTTGATTCAATTCTATAAACGGTTCGGAACGATGTATTTAATGAGCTTTTTAAAATGATTACATTTTGTGCATGTTGTAACAGACTTATGATATGTAGAGTGTATAACCTAAGTAAGTTTTTTTTTAATGTGCTAAGGTAACGTTTATTTGCTCTACGTACTCCTTCTAAGTCTTCTAAGTTCCATAAAAGACCTAATCATTTCAACAAAAATACTTTTATTTGCTCAAAGAATGATTATTCTGTATGAAAATTAAAAAAAAACTATACCTGTTCTTAAGCTGATATTAGCCAAAATCTGCGGAGCAATTCATAAACAACTTAATTCAACGCAAAATTTAATTTCACACCGCAACCCATTATCACAAACGGTGCAATCTCAGGAGATTTTTCAATTTATAAAATTCTCGGAAACTTAATTTATAGGTGAGATGGGCAGGTACGCTATGATTTATGAACGACGAGAAATAATAAAAGTTGCATGAATTATATTAAACGCTTTGTTTAAACGCGTGCCATACACTGTCTTTGTTAATATTGAACAATTAATTCACTAATTGTCGGTTTCTTATTAAGGATATCAAGATAAGTTGACACAATCTGATCGTCTTTGGGGTTCTGATTTGGTCATGCTCACTATAATGTCTTTGCTTGCGGTGGCTATTTGGAGCGGGTCACTCCCTTTCCTCCAATATGGTCGAAGGGAGTGATGGTTGTTCCAGTATTCGTGAATGGGTGCTGCTTATGGAGACTGGTCCATCTGGAATCCTTTAGACACTCTTTATAAATAACATCAGTAGTCTCATATCTTGGTCGTAAGGCATCACACTGGAGCTAGATCGTAAACTATTTAATTATAACCTAGACATTGTATCCACACAATATGATTGAAAAAATAGAAAGCAAACAAGAGAAAGAGAATGAAATAAAAAATTACAAGCCCGTTGAGTGTCTTCGCTGGATCTTCTCAGTGGGGGCAGGGTTTATACAAAATATATATAATATGAATTAAAATTTGACATTTTGCTACTGCTATCTCTTAAGTGGGGCTTAGAATCATAATCGACCATAAATCTTATTCTTAAAACTGCAAATAGAAGTGTATTAGTTGACGAGTTAGATTATAGCACTTTGAGTGATTCAAGATTAAGGCTGCCTGTTCACTGAAGAGAGGAAAAGCGGTACAGACCTAGAATAATATTAAGTAATGATTTCGCAAAACTGACGTCACCTAAATTTATTGCAATTCTATTGGTTAGTATTTTGCTACCTTTCCATAGATCCATTCTCTCCTGTGGACAGGCAACCTAACAACTGTCAACTCACTCCTAGAAGCGTTAAATTGACTGTAAACAACTTAAAGACTTTAGATCGAAACTCAAAGAAACTGAGATATGGATCGGTCTGATGAATTACTTGTCGACTTGACAAGTCTTAGCCTAAAAGATCGGTTCACTTAATCCTTTTATGATAAGTAAAACGGCATCTCTTACTGGGTGACATGCAAATTTAATAAGTATACTATTGTGTAGATTGATGATATTCGACATGTTACTAGGTGAGCTAATTATCTTTTCAGTGCTTTTAAGGAGACGTTATGACAAAACACATTAATCATAGGAAGTAATTTAGCACAAAATATAGGCACGTATCAACTACTAATTCCGCTGAGGTCGCTTCAATGTCGGCCGTTTCATAATTCGCTCGTTCTCGAACATATTACTTGAATTATAACTTAACAACTTGCCTATTGTTGTAAACCAATTTGGTACGGACCTACGTGATACTGTCGCCTACATTTGTTCTCGGAAGTAATTCGATATTTTTTCACTTGTAAACATTAAACATTGTCCGCGGAAAGCGTGTTAAATTTAATTTGTAATGTTACAATGGACGTAAAAAATGTTATGGGAGTCGGAAACGTATTTCAATAAACCAAGACTTACGATGTTTGGTAACGACACAATATGTTAAACATAGTAACAAAAGTTGTCATAAGAATGAAATATTAAAAATATACCTATTGGCAAGTTAGGCGGAAACAATAAAATTCCGTCTTGTCAAGTTTTACATTTGCGGGTGCATACATTAATTCACCTACCCTACCATTCACTTAACTTGGAAACAAGGGCCGTTAAAGTAATTGTACTAATACATATCTAATTCATCTATATAGGTATATCATCACGCCAGATCCCTTGCGAGGTAGGTACAAAGAGTACAGAGTTCCAACAGGTTCTTAACTTATAGACCTCTCTGGTTTCCTCGATTCTCATAGTGATTTAATATCATATCTAATTTATAATTTCAGATATTAGAGAAGACTGTTAGACTACCAACTAGCTTTTTAATTTTTTTGTAACTAGTATTTTTTGTATGCGACCCATTTTTATAACGCCTACGACACTAGTATAACTGGAGGCCAGTAATCAGCTCCCGCCAGGTTCGGCTCTACGACTGCCCGAAGGCGAGGAGAGCTCATCATGACCGATTATGTTTAGGGAACCTTAATTACAGGTGGCCCGACCTCTGCTTTAATGTTACAACTTTTTTGTCTTCATTTTTGAGGATAAGACCCAAAATTCTGATGGTCACTTGGTGATTTTGTTGCTTACGGTTTTAGTCTTTTCATTTTATACTCTTCAGTTTTCATTATTCTAGGCTATATGAAACTGTGATAATGTAGCTGTCTCGTATAATATTCGCTGTTGTTCATCGGTAATTAGTTGCGACGTTAGGGAGTATCCATTAATTACGTGAGGTGATTTTAGAGATTTTTTTGAAAGTAAGGTTAGATGAGATTCGGCTCGACTCCCTCCCCCCCTTGAACACCTCACGTAATTAATGGACGCCCTCTTAAGGCACTCGTTTTCAAGACTCTCATATTGATAGAATTACGTGTTAATGTCGTATTCCACAAAATGCGCATGTTTAGCATATAATGTAACATCTAATGCAAGATTTTAGGTTACAAATTTTTCGGTTTGGTTTATTCCATTTTGTATGAAAAATAAAACACGACCCTAGCGGACCAAATTGCAAATTTAATTCTTATTTAATTCCTCTCTAAGATGGAATAAACACATACTACGTTTTTAAAACTAGTTACTTCTTCACTTGCTTTCTTACTTAATGATAAAAATTTAGACCAACTTTCAAATTTTAACTAAATAAGTTTAAAACCGACGATTATTTTAAAATAACTAAACGCATTGTTTTCTGACGACTCCTATTGTTAGAAGTCATCAGCGGCAGCTGCTCGGCGATAAGTTATGGCCAAGGGCCGCCGGTGCGCGCTCATCTGGTGAAAGTATGCCTTTTGTACCTCCACACGAGTCGTTAGCGTCTTCCTGTCCTCCGTTATCTAGATACAAAGTGTCCCTTCATACTCCAAACAACGGCTGGAGTTGGGCACAAGCTGTGGTCGTTATTAATTAAATAACTACTACAGACACGAGATTAGATCTCGCCGCGTCATCTTCGATTCAACCCTGACACGAAATCAAGACGTCGAGCACCCGTATCGTCTTCGTTATCGGAGAGAAAATCGCAGTTGTAACAATAAGCGGCGGGCCGAGACACCTCGCACACCTGTCCGGCCGGGGGACGTGACCAGCGCGCAGCCGCGGGCGCGGACGCGTGCGCACGCGCTCCGCGCCGCACCGCCTGCCTGAATGCCTCCGATAGTCATTAACTTTCGGGGATCGGTGGCCTTCCAATGATATATGCGGAGGATGTGCCGGATGCTTACGTAATGATCCTATCACGAAACAATATCTCCAGCGTTTTGTTCACTTTTTAGAAAACGAAGATGCGATACGAATTCGCTCTCGCTTTGCGTGCCGGAAACTATTTTCTCACCGATCTATAACAAACCGTACGATTTACACGTACACACGTCTAACAGATAATAATGTGTATCGTTGCGAGTAATTTTAGTTCATTCCCATCGAAGCGCCGTCGGGGGACGGCCTTGCGTTGTGCGCGAACTGCACACTTAGAACTTTAACATTTCCTCAATTATCAGAGTCCTTGTCGCGAGTCGATCTCGCAAACAATGCTGCCGCCGATAGATAAAGACTATTGGACACGCGTCTTACATAATGTGTCGGTCGCACGTCTGTTTTAATAGATCAACTAAACATTAACTGAAGGTTCCTCTTAAAAGGGTTTGACGTTTTCGTTCGAGTGGCGCGTACGTGCTGTGGAGCACTGGTTTCGGCGAACCCATTGTTTGAGAGCGAATTACGCCGAAAAAAATCGTGTTTTGTTATGTCTACTGTTTCAGTACAGGGTTAGCTTTAAAAATATTGATTGCAATACTGAGCACAAATATCTATCCGAATAGGTCGGCGGAGTGTGCGTGCGCGCACGGCGTATCTTCACGTATAATTCACCGGGCCCAAATGAAATTATTATACTAATTACCGAATCTCGATCACGAGTGGGGGGCGTTGCGGTTCTAAATCTCCCGCTCTCCTAAATCGATTACGGGTATTACGGGCCCAGAGCCCGGCGTTTTGTCTCTGTCTATCCGGGCCGGCCTTGCTCTCGACTTTTTGGTTTATAATCTATCACGGTTCATTGCACCTGGTGGGTCATTTTGGCCGACGAATACCAGTACGTTTTTCGATTCGTGTGCTCTTATCTCGTTTGTTTAATGTTTTTAATAATGGTGGGTTGTTATAATTGTTTAAGACAGTCGTGTCATAAACCTCCCACATTAGCGCGCTCCGGGTTTATAGATGAGCTTCGGAAACTGAGTTTCACGCCGGCCTTTACGCTACTTTGTTATTATACTTTTTAATGGCCCACGCTCTAGTAAATAATGAAGGAGTCTCACTTTTACTCGATGCGACCGTTTTAATTGATAGTAATGAGATCGGTCAAGTGCAAGTCGGAAATAATATTTTTAAAATTCCTTAGAAAGCCATAATGTAATCTAATAGACGCAGCGTCCTAGAGGCATGAAGGTGGAGTCTTTGCTCAACACAGGGTGGGACAGTAATTGCTAAATAAAAGAAAAACAAAATTTATTTATTTATTTAATACTTTTTGCACAATTGGCACAAAGGCGGACTTAATGCCTGAGGCATTTTCTACCAGTCAACCTTAGGGTGATGCAGAAACGATTGAAGCAATTTATTGTATAAAAAACCTAAAGAGAGCTTTGATTTTGTCGTCGTTAGAAGAACCCAGAAGAACCGATATAGTCGTCGTTGTTAGGTTTTACACTTTATAGTAAACTATTGTTCGTGAAAACGTATTTTTAACGTGATATAAGTGAACGTTGTAAATTGGATAAGTAAATACTCTCATGTGGTCATGTGCGACCTTCCAAATATTTCTTGTGATGCTAACAAATAAACGAATTCTGTTATCACTGAGCGTGCGCAGAGTGGCCCCTTTTTCTGTTTTAATATTGCACTACTATGATAAGACGGCACGTTTTCTTTGTTATGTAATTTTAATATTTACGAACTCAGTCGAAAATTTCCATCTTTCTTATGGTATACATGTTACGGAATGTTTCTTCTTGTTTGTATTAAGCCTCGTATTAGTTAGAGGACGAATGTCCCGCGGCACATTGTGACAAGAACAGGGACAAGATGTGACAAGATGTTACGAACGACGACGTCCCGGAACATCTTATCCCGCGATCTGTATCCACATTTGTTTAGATGGTTGCATCATATCGCTCGAAGTGGTTTCATGCATGGTTTGTCAATTTTGTTGGCCAACTAGTCTACGCTCTGTGACTTTTGAGCCTCAACAATGAAACATCCTTGTGATGTCGTTTTGTTGAGGACGCGTTGCGCGGGATATTTGTTCCCTAATTAATACTATCTATCTAGGCAGAAAGTACAGAGTTCCAACAGGTTCTTTCCTTACAGACCTTTCTGGCTTCCTCCACCATCATAGTTCGTCTCTTACACGCTCCGGTTTGGGAGATTCTCAACTTGCCCTTCTGATAAAACACGGTCTATTTGGGCATGGTAAGATAGTCTATGTCTTCCCTACCTATATGCTTCTACTTTCGCATCTACAGCGTCATAACTAGAGTGTAACATCATACGTAATGCAAATAGCATTTATGCAACGGTTTTTTGACGATGGTCGTTTGCAATACGTTAGCCCTTCCGGAAGTACACGTAATTACTACAACGAACACCCATTCGAGTCCGTACGCTTCGTTAATCATTCTGGCTGTCAGAATTAAAAACTCCAACAATTGAAATATAATAGTATGACCTTTATTCTAAGAGTATGACTATATAGTGTGCAGTGACTATAAGACACGATTGTCTTATTTGAAAAGCAAGCCAAGAGTGTATAAGGCGAACTATGAGGATGGAGATAGCTCTCCGCCTGTCTCGCATGGGGTCTGGCATGATTATATAGATAGGTATAAATAAAACTACATACTGACTTCAACGAGTTGGGCTGCAATTTTTGCCTTGGAAATGACCTACTTGCGTCAGATTTACAAATATATTCACTATTATAATAATTACTGTGCTCCCTCGTGTGCAAATAAAGGATATTATAACATAAGGTTAATTGGTTATAATACCGTATAAAATAAGATTAATTATTCATCTCTTAATCTTTATATCTAAGCACAAATTTAAGTTGCCGAAAACCTTCACGCTTAAATATTATCACATGGTCTCTTTGTTTTGATAAAAAAATAATTAATTATTCATTAAAACTTTATAATTGTAGTGTAGAATTAAATGATTATCTTTATACATCTTAATATTTTTATTAGTCTTTGTATCAACTATAATTTGGGAATTAATTTTTTAACAATTTGCGTGGTACAAAGTGTAGAAGGATTCTGTGGCTAAACAATGACAACCGTGATGATTAAAATAACACCCATACTAGAGATTATTGTTAGATAGATAGATAACTCTTTATTGTGCACAACTTGTGTTATCGCAGTTATACGTGGCAGTACAGTCTGTATTACTCTGCCGTGGATTTTTATGAATATCCATGCACTCTGCTTATGAACATTACGGCGTTTGACACTAAATAGCTAGACTTACAGGCGCATGCATCTCTGGTCGTTACGACAAACGTGATGACACATTTAGGTACCATATTAGTGTACTCCGCAGTTAGTTATTCAATGTCGCGAAGGAAACGGACAGCATAGCTCTCGACGCAGTAACCCTACGATTTAACAACTATGGATTTCTAAATCCATAGTTGTTAAATCGTAGGGTTTTTGGTCTGGTCCCTTTTTACACATCGCAACGTCCAAAACATGGCAGAAAGGTTCTCTGGCGGCGACCACGTACCGAAAGATAGAATAGGCAACCCCAACAAGATGACATGATGACCAATGGCCCGGTGAAGGATAACGATAAAACCTATATGTGCACACCGCACAGCCGGTTGTTATGCCGATCTTTAGGGTGGCATTTGCCCTGTAATGAACGTTCAAAAATTATAAGCAAAAGATACGTCAAAGGCTCTATTTGTAGGCAAGCCTACATTATTCTGAAACATATTTAGAATACTAATTGAACTCTAGACGCAGTTTCAAAATGTCAACTGGTCTAAAATAGATCTCTAACTGATATAAATTAACAGTGAGACAAACAATTATACAACTTTAAAGAGCCATAAGTAGGTATGAATTAAGTGATACTTGTAACATTCGCTGCTACTTTGTCAAGCTGTAAGCACCTTGTGTGACAAACAGCATTAAGTTCTAAGGTTTAAAAATAATAATTTTACAACTTTGCTTTTACCGTTAATTGATTAAATATGAGCTGTATGCGTATTTGGTAGTGGAATGCGAAGGTGGAAGAATGTAGGTACCGGGGAAGACCTAGACTATCTTACCACGACCAAATAGAACGAGACTTATCTAAAGGACAAGTCAAGAGAATCCTTCACCGGCGAGCGTGTATGATACGAACTAAGAATGGAGGAAGCCAGAGAGTATGTAAGGAAAGAACCTGTTGGAACTCTGTACGCTCTTTCTACCCTGCAAGGGATCTGGCGTGATAATATATATATAGATAGACAATTGGATTTGGATGATGTTTTTAACAACCTACAAGCAATTATTCCCGTATCGTAGGTGCATTTACAAACATAAAAAAAAGGATACAGCATGAACCTCCTCCTTTTTGAAGTCGGTTAAAAATTACACAAACTTAAAAATTACTCAAACCAAAACAAACATCGTGGATCACACAAAGCTGTCCCCTGCTGAGATCGTAGCCGCGACTAGTTGTTCCAGTAAGCGACAAGGAGGAAATTCTACTGTTTCCTTAACTGTCAACTGGCTTAACAGTTGGCAACGTGGCTCTTCCGTGCTTTACTGTTTCCCTAATTCATGGTATTCCACATAATTATATAGAGTTCTTTATTGATCGTTTATTTTCTCTTCTACAGCCTGTTCGAGCAGGAGATCATGAGCTACGTGCCGGCGGGGGGGTGCGGTGCGGCGGCGGCCGGGGGCGCGGCGCCCTCGCCCGCCGCGTCCCCCGCCGCGACGCGCAGCACACGTGCGCCCGCGCCGCAGCGGCGAGACTTCGAGGCCAAGCTCCGCGCCTTCTACAGGAAGCTCGAGAGCAAAGGCTATGGCCAGGGACCTGGCAAGTTAAAGTAAGTTTGTTAAACCATCCTGGATACTTTTATCGTCAACGATCTTTGATTTTGCCGTTGCGTCGCATTTAAGCGTTCTCGTTAAAGGAGTATGGATTGAAACGTACAGTCCACCTCCTGAAAAGCAATCATACCATCAACATCAGTCGATGCTAAAATATATATGCTTTGGGCATAAGTTCGTTATGATTTTAGCGTCGAAAAATACTGTTTTAATCTCTTCGACCTATTAGTAGGTACTTTCAAAAGTGCAACTGTAACTTGCTGCAAAGTCAAAGTCAAAAATACAAGCAGTCTGATATGACAAAACATGACTCATAAAAGATTATTCTAATATTATCTGCCTCTACTAGCAAGATTATTTTTTTACATTCATTATGTATCAAGTTAACTAACCGAATGTAGATATCTCAGCTCTACCAACTATTGGAAGTCAATCACCAACCACTGATAAATTTCTCCACTCTTACCACTTCCAGACTGCATATACGTCGCGAACAACTTCTAGAAGACGCCTTCAGAAGGATCATGTCCTGTGGCAAGAAGGAACTGCAGAAAGGGAAGCTTTGCGTGCTGTGGGACGGTGAGGAAGGTCTGGACTACGGCGGGCCCAGCCGGGAGTTTTTCTTCTTGCTGTCCAGAGAACTCTTCAACCCTTATTATGGCCTGTTCGAGTATTCGGCAAACGATACCTACACCGTCCACGTATCGCCGATGTCGGCCTTCGTTGATAACCATCATGAATGGTAAGTGGTTGTACCATACTGTCATGATATTAAATTAGTCTTTGAGTTTTCTTCGTTAGGATGACATTTTAAAGTTGTGTTTGTAGTTTAGGTTTAATCACTTGTAAGTTTAATCTAGACGCATTTTACAATTGAACACCAAAAAGCAACAACATGTCAACCAAGTGCAACGTGGCATTTTAATTAATACTCTAATTGGATAATGACAAAATTCAATTTTTAATAGCACATTGTTAATGTATGACACATTATTGCTTATTTGTGTCTAATTATTTAAATTTATATGCCTTTTTAGATAAACGACATCAGGCGAAGGCAATTTAAGGAACACCCCTACGAATATTTTTTAAACTACTTAAATATCTATATATATAATAATCTTCAAAGATTTACAGAAGGGCGGAAGATTGAGGCGGTCGTAGCGCTGTGCGACCGCGGTGTTCTTACCGATCACCAAGGTTAAGCGGCGTTTGACTCGGTCGGCCTGAGATGGGTGACCGTTTGTGGCATTTTCATATTTGAGCGTCTCCGTGCTTCGGAAGGCACGCTAAGCCGTTGGTCCCGGTTACCACTTAATGTGGTAGTCGTTAAGCCGAGTTGGAAGCCTTAAAGGCGGCTTGATAAGTCCAACAGCGGGTGGCCACAAACCTGCCTCCACCAATCCGCACTGGGTCCGCGTGGTGGAGTATGACCTAATCTCTCTCACCTGATTTGTGAGAGAAGGCTTTTGCCCAGCACTGGGCAGTATAGGCTGATATTATTATTATATTATTATGATATACAGAAGGGCTTTTGCTTATCAAAAAATAAATATCAATCATATTATATCAAAGGATCTGCGTGATGCTACAAGTAGATAGATAGACATGTTTTAAGTTTTTCATGGTTTTTTTTATAATCATAAATCTTATACTTGGCTACAGATAAAGTTTGGCCTGGATAAAACAATGGAAAATGTATTTTCGCGTGTCGGAACATGCGATGTGAATATGTTCGCAATTATAAAATTAAAATTACAATGGGTTGCCACTCCAAATAAGTCTGATTTCGGCGAGAATCAAGCTTATAAAAAATATAATAAATTCAGCATTTTTTGAATGTTTCTAATACATGCGAAAATATATTTTATACGAGGTCGTAATTAAATGGCATTTACATATAATTCCAATTAAATTATGCGTCGTTATAAATCAAGAGGAATCAGTATTTTTGCCCGTCTTAATTTGTTCTATTTTACAAGCTTTTATTTAACTTGCAATGTACGTTTGTTCGGGTGGAATCTTGCAACTCAATTTTGAAGCAGATATTTTTAACCGATTGAGCTGAAATTTTGTATACACGTTTAGTTTGGATCACAATGAATGCTTAGTTGTGTGACGTCATTCTATATCCAACATGGCGGAACACCCAAGATGGCGGATTAGTTATTTTTTTAAGGCACTCTATCTATCCCAAGTCGATGGAAGCACCCAGCCATCTTCTCTATTGAAATTAGGAAAAGATTAGGAAATTATTTCGCTCAAAGAAGTCTGCAGTCTGTGAACATGTCCTTGACCGCACCCGCCTTAAAATCAGATTTGATAGACCACAAATCCTCGTGAAAGAACACCGATTCCTACCAAGGATGGTTCGCGAGGCTATTGAAATTAAAAAACATCCTAATTTCAATAGAGAAGATGGCTGGGTGCTTCCATCGACTTGGGATCCAGTAATTAATATATTCAAATCCAAAACCAAGCATAACAAACACTGCAAGACCTCAAGACACTGTGAGCTCATTCTGCGTAGATCGGACCAACAAAAATAATTAAGAAGTTTGAGGGTACCCCGGAACAACTATGCCTTTTGGGCGTCTACCACCTCAGTCCTTCCCGTGACCATGGGTGCTGCAAAGCACTCGAAACGTCGAGAACTTAAAAATCAAAAAATAAACCGCGATAAAATCCGAAAAAATAGTTTTATTTCATGTGTAATATTCGCGTAAATCTAAGAACTCAGTATACAAGCTTTTATTTAAATACGCTAAATAAAACTTTATCTTTAAAACTTTTACTATCAACTTATAACGTCATTACACAATTTCTATGATATAAAAGCTTTTCGCGAAATTTACCTGTGTAGATAAACAAGTAAATGAAATAACTTGATCTGAATGATTTTAATTTTTAAAATTTTCAAATTAAATATATACGAGTACATAAATCTTATAAATCGACTATTTATTTATTTTATAGAGTAAACTTGCGCTGTATCCATCTAAGAAAAATGTCAATTGTTTCCTGGATTCAGTCTGGTCGACCAGTTATTATTATCTAATCAATACAAGACAGGTGTATTGCGTGTGGATTGTACGCTATTATGACAAATAGCTGTAATTATGGACGTAAATTATCTATGGTATTGATGGCTAAGTAAGGTAGGACTAGGGATGCCACCCGTGCTTTATATATAATAAAGTGTTGTAGTCCATTTCAGTCTACATTTTACAAAAGAGAAACACAATTGAAAATATTTTGTGTTGCCGATATATATTTTTATTAAGTCAGTCGATTTTGTTTGGAAAAACTTAAAGATGGTTTAATGACATTAAAATTTATCATTAACTGTCACTGTCAGTACTTGGTCTTTTTTTTCTTGTACTAAAAATATTTATCAAATTAATAAATAGTTATAGAAAATCGATAATGAACTCATGACCAGATAGACCGTGTCTTATCTGAAGGGCAAGTCAAGAGTCTCCGTAACCGGCGAGTGTGTATGAGACGAACTATGAGAGTGGAGGAAGCCAGAGAGGTATGTAAAGAAAGAACCTGTTGGAACTCTGTACTCTCTGCCTACCCCGCGAGGGAGCTGGCGTGATGATATAGATAGATAATGAACTCGGGGAACTTGTCTATTTTTGTCTATCTATCCCTTGCGGGATAGGCAGAGAGTAGTTCCTACAGGTTCTGTCCATACAGACCTCTCTGGCTTCCTCCACTCTCATAGTTCGTCTCAACACGATCGCCGGTTACGGACACTCTTGACTTGCCCTTCAGATAAGGTCGGTCTATTTGTATGTTAAAAATAAATGTATAGTTTGTTTACTAAAATATATGTATTGTAGTAACCCTATGCATAACCTACAAACTAAAAGAATAAGAGATATAGATAATACAGCCAGACTCAGAGAGCTAAGAGAAAATATCAATATCTTCACCACTAATTTGGAAAGGGTCAGAGACAGACCGAACCTCTATAAAATGGTCTTGAGCAATTGCCGTAACGGGGGGTGAGACATTAATAAAAAAATTTGAGAAGTACCATATAAGTAAACAGAATTACACCCAAATATTTTATTATTTTTTCGTCTCATTAAGTACTATATTTTCCGAGCTGTTTAGTTTTTTTTTTATAAATGTAGATTAGTTAGATACATCTTATACGTTTGGACAATAGTGAGAACTACGCATTTATATTTCGAAGGATTTTTTGTGCTTCAATACATACCCACGTTTTTATATTATACGCATTGTTAAATTTCTGTTTGTTAGAATTTAAAATATAATTGGTAAATAGTACCACAAAAAAACACCACATTAAACTTAGCGATTATTAAATAATTTGAAAATGAATGAAAAAATGAAATAATACGTTTTAGAACAAATTAAAATGTTAATAAAATAAAGGGGAAAAAGTGGGGATACCTTAAAAATAAATATATTTATATGAAGGATAGTTCAAAGTAAAGCTTAGGAATCCACCACAATCACATCAGCTATGCTAAATGAAACTAAAAATACAACTTAAGGACATTTTTAATACTTTTTATCAAATCCTATGACATTAAGCCATCTATAACATATCAAATGTTTATTATTTAATATATACCTAGTTCCTATTATAGAGACATCCGTCGACGTCGTACTCATACGAAATGAGCTTAGGCACCGGGGTTATCGCACCTTTGTCCAACTATTGATTTAAAAACAATGTTATTGTTGTACATGTACGTCATGTGATTATTTTTTATTGTGGTTGCCATTAATATATTCTAATAGCTTACTATACTAGGGCTCTATGGTACTCGTCGTAATTGATCTGTAAATAAACTATGAAGACGAATTTATCAATTTTATCACCATTCTTTAAAAAAAAAACTCCAATTTTGCAGTCCCACTTGCTATTAACAAAAATGAAAAATAAACGCCACGTTGATACAATCAAACGATCTAGGTCTCCACTCCGATCTAGGTCTCGAACCTATTCGCGCCTTTATTAAAAAGGCGTCAACACGTCACTTCGCGAACGCATCTACCCATGCGAATCCGTTAATCGTAGCCACCGCCGACTACGATCTCCCCCCCGACCCCTGCCGCCACCGCCGGCCGCGACATGTTCTCACCGACCCCCCCGATGCTTTGTCATCCCTTCTTTCCGCTCAGAATACGGGCGACGACGACGACGTAGTAGTAGATCCCCTCCCATAGCCGGCGGTTGACCGGTGCACTTAGTAGTGCACCCGTCCCCCTACAGCGACTGCCCCAACCGAGGGCGCCTCGAGTATGTCCTTGCCCTTCTGGCTGGCTAGAGCGTAGTGGTTGCACGCTTGCCTTTAAGTCCGGTGAAGCTGTAAAGGCCTCGAGGCCAACAGTGTACATCATACACACACCCACACACATAATCTAGTACTTTTTACAGTGTTAAAAAAAAGTTACCTGCAACTCGGGTTGGTCGGTCTTACATTGCCCGGTAATTTTGGTGAATAAATGACATTTTCGGGTATAAACCTTTTTTAGAGCAACAAAAACTGTGGTAAAATAATAATGATCAAAAAGAGCATGGCCGTAACAGGCTATATAACAATTCCGTGAGAATGTATGCTATCGGAATACTTATAAATGGCTTAGGCTCACTTGCACGAACTAGGGTTAGCGTAGGCTGAGTAGGCTAGAGCCTAGGGCGGCATATTTGCCTTAATTTTTTTTTAAAGTTGTACATGATTGATCTTTTCTTAGCTCAAAAATATACCCAAAGACTATTTCTTGTGTAAACTTCACTAAATCGTGAGTTGTAAGAATAATCCAGAAACTGACACAACGATCTCTTAGTTCCCAGTCATACTAATGATGGGAAAAAGTTGGTGTAATGATTACGATAGGACAAATTATAAAATTGCAATTTCATTGACAAACAAAATGTGATTAATATGGCTGTGAACCAGGTTATTGAAGTGCAGAGGTTAGTAGGAGCGGCAAAAATTGGATAGTCTTCTGTCGGAAAATGTGAAAATCCGCCACTGGCGGTTGCTGTTGGCAACTCAAATTGAAGGCAATTTAACGTTATAACCTCGAGTTAGTCGTGGGCCTTATAAACAATAATTACTTACTAAATAAACAAGAATATAACATTTTTTTTTGTTAAATCTACGTTATTTCAACCATAAACAGCTTATAATGTCGCATAACTATTTATAACTCTCTTCCGTTATAATAACGTATTTTTATCGTGCCAGCGCGATGCGCGCCCTCTATGTTTATTTTTACACGCCGCCTTCGGTTCCGGCGCCCGCGCGCCTCTATCACCGTTCGCGGCTCGAATTACAACAAACACCATGTATTAGATTACAAACAAACAGACAACGCACTCGGCGCTGTATATAAGGTTTTTTGTGCATGTCTCACCTTCACATCACTTCTAAATATTACGCGATATTGTGTTACGTTAATTTTATTGGTGCGTAACGCTTGCCGCGGTCGTTGATGTAAAAAAAAGGTTTATAGGCTTCGTACCGTAAAATATTTGTTTTTAACTTTAGTTTTTGGCGCCAGTGTCATTTAATACTAGGAAACGTACCTCATCACGTCGCAACCATTTTGAAAAACTGTACCTTTATTTCGAAATTTGAAAAAAGAATAACGTTTTGTTTTTTTTTTTCATTTTAAGTAACTGTGCTCTTTGTTACCTTTATGTTTTAGTCATGGACACAAGTGGATATTAAACTCATCTTCATCCATACCATATACCATCCTTCATAAGAGTGATCGATTAACCGGTTTCGTCTCTTTCCCAGGTTCCGTTTCTCAGGCCGCGTGCTCGGCTTGGCCTTGGTCCATGGGTACCTGCTGGAGGCGTGGTTCACTCGCGCCCTCTACCGCGCGTTGTTGCGACTACCGCCTGCGTTGGAAGACGTCGAGGCTCTTGACTCGCAGTTCGCCGCTTCACTTAGATGGCTACAGGTTCGTAAAGTAACATAAAATATATTGATTCTGGCAGGAAACCATGATGTTCTATATAAACAGCTTTCCTAGGCGTTTAAATTCGTCCCTCGTGCCGTCATTCCCTTCCCTTCCCTGCCCGGCGTTCTCTTCGTTGGAGGTATATTAGCCGGAGACAAACGACAAACTGTATTTTTTGGATGGAGTAATATTTCGGGGGAAAAATAAACTGATGTGGAGTTATTTCATAAAAATGAAGGAAACACAAAGTGCTATTTGAAGTGATACTGTCCCTCATTCGAATACAAAGTGAATATGAATCGGCATAAATGGACGACACTGTGTGTGTAAATGATCTACGCTGTTGGCCGCGGGGCCTTTACAGCTTCACCGGACAAGAGGGCGAGCGTGCAACCACTACGCTTGAGCAGGAAGGGAACTAGCTCAAGGTCGCCTCAAGGATGAACGGCCTCGGCTTGGGCAGTCGCTATGGGGGAGGGCGTATACTAGGTGTCTCGTCGTGGTGCTCTGCACCGGCCGGCGGGCAAGGGATTCTTCGACCTCGCCGGCGAGGTCGGTGTCTGATCCTGAAACGGACGACAATGTCACGAAACTGATCTATGCCTTATATGGCAAGTGGCGTGAATGGCATAATAATATAAATTTGGTATCTAAAATCATAGTAAACTTACTATCATGAGGCATCTTACAATATCCACAGCGCTATTCTTCTAACACTACTAATCCTGGTTTTAGATTAATAAAATTATTATCTTTCCCCTATCGGCGAGTGTGTATGAGACGGACTATGAGAGTGGAGGAAGCCAGAGAGGCATGTAAGGGAAGAACCTGTTGGAACTCTGTACTCTCTGCCTACCCCGCAAGGGATCTGGCGTGATGATATAGATGGATCTTATCCCTATTATATCGGTTCTGAACTAGAGACTAATTAGACTATCAATGCGGATCTCCTGTTCATAAGGACGAATAATATTTCTACTATCTATGGTCCTGGCAATTTTTTTTTAACCGTAGCCCCACACTAGGATTAATTCCTGTGTCGTGGGTGCGTTTACAAAAATGAAAATTCACATACAGAAATACCCAGACCGGAACAAATAATTGTGGATCACACAAAGATTTGACCCGTGCGGGAATCGAACCCGCAACTGTTAGACACAGTGGGCGGAGCGGCTCAAGTTCTTAACCACTGCGCTAAATCGACAAATAGATAGCTAAAGTACTCTTTATTGTACACCAGTGATATTTACAATTAAATACATACAAAAAATAGTGATGATGAGTTGTTATGGTACCTATTGAAATATGCGTCTAATCGACCCTTTTTGTTGTTCCAGGCGGCGCGGAGCGTGTCCTCCCTGGAGCTGACGTTCGCGGTGTCGGAGCGGCTGGCGGACGGGCGCGTCATGGACCGCGACCTGAAGCCGGGCGGGCGCGACGTGCCCGTCACCGAGCGCAACAAGAAAGAGTACCTCGAGCGCCTCGTGCGCTGGCGCATCGAGCGCGGCGTCTCCGAGCAGACCGAGTGGCTCGTGCGGGGCTTTCACGAGGTCAGTTGATTTACATGTCTCGCTGAGTTTCTTGCCGGTTCTTCCCCGTGGAGGCGGCATTCCGATCCCCAATTTTAACGAGTCCCCTAGCGGTTCCCGGATCTGGAGAAAACTTATAAGAACGCGCTTGGTGCGTTTCTGGTGCATGGAATATTATTACTTATAGATTAATTAGGGACAACTAAATATTTCACAAAATTGAATGAATTGACTCATATTATGGTCACAAACTTATCCTTAAACATACAATAGTATATAAAAAATTGACCTGCTGACCCTAAATATGCTAAAATGGGTACCTGAATATTCTCAGTTTATTAAATCGCTTGCACACCTTTTTGAAAGTCTTTATTTTTGTCTAAATAACATTTAAAAATGTTAGACCAATATTTAGAAAGGATCACCAAACGTTTGTTTTTATAAAAATTATCTATAACCGCCTTAAAAATTAAGATAGATTAGTGAGTTATGTTGATATCTGAACTATGTTACCAACTCGTCGCTGTTTGTACAGGTCTTAAACCGATTATACAGTGTGTTCTTAATACGCTGAGCACAGAGAAGTCCAGCAAAACTTAAAACCCAAACTCAAATCGTTTATTTTGCATAAACCCTGTGGGGTTGTTTACAAATTGTCATATTTACATTTTTTTTTACTTATTATGTACCACCGGATCGGAACGCGGCCTCCACTGCGTAGATCCGGCAAGAAACTCAGCGGACTTGTCATTTTTGTCTAATTTTCCATTCTTTTTTTCATAATTTTTTGTATAGATACACATATTTTTATATTACACAAAATCATTTATGCGATCCAGCCCCAGTGTAATACGACTAAGTGCCTTACGACTGAGATATAAGACTAATAATAATATTATGTTAGTGACATAATGAGCTCTTGAAACTATGCATGTATTGACGTCTCCCCTGCCCCAGGTGGTGGACCCGCGGCTGGTGGGCGCGTTCGACGCGCGCGAGCTGGAGCTGGTGATCGCGGGCGCGCCCGAGCTGGACGTGGCCGACTGGCGCAACAACACCGAGTACCGCGGCGGCTACCACGACGCACACCCCGTCATCATATGGTTCTGGCAGGCCATCGACAGGTAACAGTACCTTCCATTCTCTCTCTCTCTATCATCACGTCAGTTCCTTTGCGGGGTAGGCAGAGAGTGCAGAGTTTCAACCGGTTCTTTCCTTACATACATCTCTGGCTTCCTCAACTCTCTTATCTGGTGAAGCTGTAAAGGCCCCGCGGCCAACAGCGTAGATTATGCTTACACACACCTCCAGCCTCATAGTTCGTCTCATACACTCTCGCCGGTTAAAGAGTCCTTTTGCCCTTCAGATAATACACGATCCATGGGTTACCTCTCATCCACCTTCCATTCTCATATTTTATAAATGGTCGACGTTCAGCGCTCATTTTTACAACACTACCTACTTTCGGATTGGTTAACGACAGTGGTAGACGTTATAACCATAATCAAAAGTCGCAAATGGAGGGCAGGACACATTGCGCTAATAAACCAAGAGCGACGGACCAAAAAGGTTCTAGAATGGAGACCAATAGCGATCATGCGAGGCAGATGCCGGCCTCCTAAAACATGGGTTAACGACAACACGCGGATCAAAAATTAGATACAAGTGGCACGGGAAAGAGTGACTTGCAAGGTGTTTGAGGAGGCCTATGTCCGTGATAATAATGATAATTTTGTCCCACTGGTAGCCAAAGGTCTCCCATAACCTTCCAGACCGATCTGTTATCTGCCATCTCTGGCCAACCCATTTGAAACCAGGATGCCCAAGTCGTCACGCCCTTTCCTAGGTCCTGCCGCGACGTCGATTCCCATACGCATGCACCCATTGCGTGACAACTCTCGCCCATCTCTCAGATTGCATTCAACAAACATGCCCCGCTCACACCCGTTTAAGCTTTACAAATACAGAGGAAAAAACTAGACGAAGTTCTATACGGCTACCGCAAGACATATTCTAATGTGCATACCCGCCTTTTAGCCAGGCGCAGTCGCGCTTACTTCACGCTAACAAGCGAAGTTTTCTCGTAAACATAAAAAAATTGAATTATGCCTTATGCACCATATAAGATGACTTATTGTAAAACTAAAAATATGAGAGCTAGGCCTCCTATATGGCGCCATCCGTATCGGTCCTGTACACAAACTGTGTACCGACCCCATTCACATTTTCTTTGCTCCATCGGATTGCCTTTGGGCCCTGTCTGCGCAACCAAGCATAGATCCAACTGCCAGTCCATATTCCCTATAACTCTGTGACCCATTTACCAACATCTCCAACTTTATTCCGCCTTCAGATTTCTATTTCTCTTATCTATTTATATAATCACGCCTTGTTGGGTTAGCAGAGAGTACAGAATGTCAACAGATTCTTTGCTTACTGACATCACGAATTTCTATTTTTTTGGTATCCTATGGTGTTGTGCTAAAGTTACAACGTAGAATAAAGAAGTGATTTGAACATCGATCAAACAGCAATAAGTTCACTCCCCATTATATATATAATTCCTCTGAGAACCCCTCTGGAATTACAGGCAAGTTGAATGCCTATAGAAAATACTAAAAGGGCATAACGCTTTTGATTACTATAATACTTACCTACTAGTGAAAACGCATGTCCCTAAATCGCCGTAACAATAAGACAAGAGTAAATATTTTTGTTACTGTCACAGGCCCGAAGTCCGTTATTGCAATTTTAATAAAATTGTGGATTATTGACATTATAATTGTTAGTTTTGACAGTTTTCAAGCTACTAATTAAATGCTTTCGTATTCTTATTGTACCAATGAATAATTCTTATGGTTTTCCATAGTCGTAGGGACCAGTTCAAACAATTGACGACTGTTGACACTATAATAATTGCACGATTTTTGTAGCATGTCATAATTATAAAACAAGTAAAAAATTGCAAACTTGGGACAATGTTTTTATGAATTGGTTTCTTGTTTGTCTGTTCGGTATGAATTTCGTAATCGATTCTAAACTTCCAGATGAGGCTTGAAACTTTATATATAGTTGAGAACTGGATGACAATGTTATATTTTATTATACACAAGACTAAAAGACAGAAAATATTTAGAAATAAATATAATATACTACGCAACACGCACTAAAAAGTATAATATTTATAACGAAAAACGACTGCACTTCCAATCATGCCCGTTGACATCACGTTTGTCGTATCTATTGAGATAACTGATGCATAAATACTTCACCTAAGTCACTAACAATTTTATTACACAGCTAATGATATTAACCGTTGTCTGTGTTATCAACAACTACACCCTACACTCATTAGTAGCCTATCTATTGCATGAACCGTACGGTTTTCGTTTTAAATTATGCCCTCTCGATACAGGCTATGCCTAGTGTGGGGACCATTAGGACTAGATAAATGTTTCTAGATTTTTATTCTCAGACATACCTACACGTTTAATAATTGTTCCGATGTTACTCATAAGAGCATGTTTGTATTTTTGAGAAAGAAAGATTTATTATTCTTTTTTTTTAGAAAAATGCTTATTATTGGGTGTCTATCTATCTATATCATCTGGCCAGACCCCTTGCGGGGTAGGCAGAGAGTACAGGTTCTTTCCTTACGTACCTCTCTGGCTTCCTCCACTCTCATAGTTCGTCTCATACACACTCGCCGGTTACGGAGAGTCATGACTTGTCCTTATTGGGTGTCTAAAACCAGCAATATTAAAATGCACATACCTAGTTACTTACATGTTTAATAAAAATAATATATCCCATTAAAATACATAATACAGTTCTATACCGAAAACGCTTACATAACTAAATTTAAACCGGCCGTTGGCCCCGTTTCAACAAAAAAAAAAGAACTTTTCCGTAAAAAAAGAAGAAAAAACACGTGGTTCGGAGTATGCTAATAGGCGCTAGCTGACCATTTATTATCAACAAGATAACCTTCACGAACATGTGGTTTCGCCAAAAAACAGGAAGTAGGTACATCGCTAAAAGCGCGCCGGCCATAAATACCGACGTAGTGGTTAATGGGTCAACACTATCGATTTTGTGTGAAAATTATATTGCCAACAATTCTCACGCAGTAGTTATTATGGAATAGAGTTGTAATAGAACTGAAAAAAAAACCGTTTATTGTAAAATTATGCATTAGGTATAGCAACTTGTAAGCACTTTGTCATAGTAACTTCGTCTTAAAAAACTCCTGCGTTACTGGACAAAGTACAGAAATGCGTATTTATCTCGTGACTGTACTTACTGCGGAAAAAGTGTCTCCGAACTTTTTTAATTAGTTGTTCAAATGCATTGATATGCAATTTAAAAAGATATTTTTTTTTCTATACAATCATGTCAGATACCTCGCGGGGAAGCTGGGAGGGAGTACAGTATCATACTTTTAAATATATTTAAGAAAAAAAAAATGAATACTCTCTCTCTCGTCTGATAATATAAATAGATAGGACAAGCACCTCTACCTATCATTAACAGGCATATCCCCCATTTGTTCCGTATATAATAACTAACGTGCTTACATGATCTGGATTTCTTTATCGACTTATCACGGATCATCAATTAATTCGAATGTTTTCCGCAGGTTTTCAAACGAGCAACGTCTCCGGTTGGTGCAGTTCGTGACAGGCACGTCATCCATTCCATATGAAGGGTTCACAGCGCTGCGCGGCTCCACCGGGCCGCGACGCTTTTGCGTGGAGCGCTGGGGCCGCGTGGAGTCGCTGCCGCGCGCGCACACCTGCTTCAACCGCCTCGACCTGCCGCCCTACCCCACGCCGCAGCTGCTTTACGAGAAACTACTGCTCGCCGTCGAGGAGACCAACACCTTCGGCATCGAGTGAACGACGGCTCAGAACAGATCAGCTTCAGGCTGCACCGCTTCGAGAAAACCGACCGCTCCAATCCTGATTTCATTAGGCTCTGAATATCATGATAATATACCGCCTGGAAATCCATTAGTGTTGCAGAGCTGACCGTATGAGAGCATTCAAAAGCAGTTGTAAATAATCTTATTACGAACATAGTCGTTGTAAATAATAGTCAATTGGTAGAGTAGAGGACAGACAAAGATAGTGGTACTCTAGACTTAACCATAATGTAGATGTGCCTAGATATTTATTGTTGTACTAACTGGCCACTTATCCTACGAGTTTATACTTTATTAACGCTTGTATTGTAAGTGTACATATACTGTGGCTGTGAAACAGGACTCGAGTCCCGTGTTTAGTAATTACGCTTTTAGGTACGACACTAATTTATAATTACGATTGTAATCTTCGGTGAACCCTTGTTATGGACTGTTTTTAAATTATTGCTTCATGTATGTTTTATACTTCGACATAATAAAATCAATAGACAAAATGATATAAATACATAAATAATTTCAATGATAAACAAAACATTGCGGTATTTCCTATTTCAATATCACTAGTCAAGTATATATTACATATGTTTGTCAAGTTCGTTGCCCGTATTAAATAATTCACATCTGCTAACAAGCTTACCTGTGCACCAGCATGTGTTTTAGTTACTTATAAATCTTGTAAGTCATGAATGTGCAAGTTAATGTGATTCGATTTTATATGTTCCTGTATTATAAATTCTACGTTCAGTATGTAACCGTTACTGCAGTGTACCATAGGTGCATTATCATGGGTTGCAGTTCTAGGAACGTAAATTATGATTTCTTAACTGTAAATAATGTTATTTATTATGCTTACTACTCATTACACTGCTGTGTACTTGATGTTTATTTTTGTAATAGTTCTATTATGTTGAATATTTAACTCAATTTGTGTATTGTTTTATTATCTGTAAATTTTAAGTAAATTGTTTTTGTGTGAACGTGATAAAATGTGTCAATATACAACATTACTTATGAATACTAGTTTTATTTATTCCCAGCCGAGGTTAACCACATTACTATCACTAGTTATCTCGCCAGGCACACTGGTGGCATATGCTAGGTTAATCGGGGGAGGAGAGTTATAAGGAGTTATACAGGAGAATTACTGCTAATCTATAGAAATAATGAAGAAAAATATCACACATACAAAATGTTTATTTTTCAGAAGTTGTGTAACAACAAAAATCAACCTTGTTATTTTTAAGACCTTATCTTTTAAACATATATCAACTATTTACAGTTCCCAGTCTGCATTTGTCAACACAAACTATGATAAAATGCAACAAGGGTTACTTTCACAATGCTCTACTCTAAATTGTGACGGAGTTATTCATTCTATCTTGTCACAGTCTGTAAGTTAAAAAACCTTAATCCATAAAACTCATCGTTAAATGATAAGCTGATGTGATTACAATATGATAAAAGCTACTGTTATTATAGATCCGTATGCGTATTGTAGCTATGTGAATCCAAAATTAAAACTCTTAAAATTATCCTCCCCCTCTATTATGTCCTGCCTCGTCAGTGAGCATGACCGGTCCACCCTGAACTGTGACAACTCAGAAACGAACCTAGCCAGTTGACTTAAAATATTCGAAGACAGTCTCCAAAGAGACCATCGAATTCTGTCATAATATAATACACACTTGTGTAAATATTTTGTATATTTACTTCAAAAATAACGGTACATACAATATTTTATAACTCTATCGAAAGGGAGAAGAGCAGAGGCTCACTGTTAATCTAGCCGAGAGAGGGGAAATCCTTGCTGTCGTCAACCTTGGGAGGAGCGACCTGCGGGCGCTGCGGCGCGCGCTCCTCTGTGGGCTCCTCGCGCGGCGGACCCACCACCCCGCGGCCTCGCCCACGCCCGCGTCCGCGCCCGCGCCCGCCCGTGCCGCCGCGACGCGCCGTGTCGTTGAACGTGAACTCGATGCCGAGGACGCGCTTCTGCCGACCCACGCGCTGGGGGTAATCAGACAGGTCGTACTCTTCGTCGCTGTCCTCGTCCTCACCGCGCTCACCTTCCTTCTTACGCTCCAGCATCACCAGGTTCTTCCACTGGCTGAGGTCCTCACCCTCACCGGCCTTGCGCAGGTTGTACTGCGGGGCGGTGCGCTGCGCGTTCCGCAGGGCTTTGTACTCGTCGAGCGTGAGCTCGCGCGGCTCCTCCTCGGCGGGCGCGGCGCGCTCGGCCTCCGGCTGCTGGCCGTCGCCGGCCGCCGCCGCGTCGGCCGGCTTCTCCTCGGCCACCTCGCCCTCCGAACCGGTTTTATTCAGTTCGTCGATATCGTCCTTCAGCGTGCCCCAGTTATGGGGTCCCGCGCCTTCACGCTTGTCCACCGGCTTCACTCCGGTCTTGTCAGAGCCGGATCTCCTGTCGAACTCGCGTTTTCCTCTGTTGTCGTACGGACGCGGCCCGCGCGGTCCGTCGCGACCGTCGCGCCCGTCGCGGACGTCGCGGACGTCGCGGGGCTCGCGCGGAGGACGGGGCCCACGGCGCTCTACACCGTCGGGATTGTCGCTAAAGTTGCGCCGCTCGTAATTAGGTTTACGGTCGCCGAATTCGCGCCTCGGAGGCCGAGGGGCCCCGTCCTTGTTCTCAACGGCGCCATTCTGCGGCCGGTCTTCGCGGCGGCGTGGAGGTGGGCGCTCGGTATTGCGGTCGTTCGGCCTAGCCAGGCCCTTGGGTTTAGGCTGCTCGCCGGTCTTGTTTTCCTGAGACTTCACATTTTGGGTTTCCTTGATTCCTTTCCTAATGGCTGGTGTGCCACTTTTAGGTTTGATCTCAGGCTTGCCCTTATTCTCCTTTTCGGCTTCTTTGGTCTTCTTTTTAAGCTCTCTTGCTTGCTCTCGCGCTTTTAACGCATCAAGAGGATCGGACTCATCGTCCAAGAAAAGAGCGTATCTGTTAACAACCCCCACACCGTAGGAATTCTCCATTGTGATCCTCTTGATGATTTAATCACACAATAACTGGATGTTTTTGGATTATTTTCACACACTTCAATAAGGCGACATTTTGTCTTATTTTATTGATTTCATTTAATATGGCGGACGATAGCGAACGCACCTAATACGCCATATGACGAAAAGGAATAGAGAAGAGAGAATCAAAATGGCGGTACAACTTAATTTTAATATTTTGTCTATGGTGTTTACCTGTAGGTAGGTATCGAGACGCAATCGATTAAATATTCTTTTTTTTCTATTAAAGACTACTAATGAAAGCTGAGGCAAATGGCGGCAATTTAACGTGGACAGATTAAGGGGCCGTTAGCACGAGCGGTTTTTGCAGCGCTGGAATAAATCGACCTAGACGATATTTAATCGCTTGCAAAATAAGTGTTCAAACGAGCGTTAAAAAAACACTTGAAAATGTTATGGCTTCACACTAATTTTAAGTGCATTTTGCCAATGTTTAGTGGAATGCTTAATCGTGTATGTAAGATTTGTAAAAGATTTCAACTCCCCGATGAACAATAATTAGAGATGATCATCTCTAATTATTGTTCATCGGAGGCTCTACCTTTTATTCTTATTGATCGATATAAAATGAAAGTGATTGGTGATGTTGCGAAACATCAATCTTTTATTAAACTTTCTTTATTGTCGATGTATGATTTGAGCTTTTGTAAAAAAAACATCGCTTTTAAAAATATTTATATTATTATAACACCGATATATCGTTTTCTCCCTTAGTGTCATCACTGGCAACACACATTGACTAAAAACTTTAGTCTTTAGGCACTGAGGTATTTTGGATGAGAAGATGTTGCGTAGTTTCCCCAACGCTGCCCAGCCGAGTTGGATTCGTCGATTGACCTCTCTCTCAAAGTTGGACCTACATAACCGGACTGCCTGTCCCAGGTAAATGTATTCGTTGACAACTTCAAGAGTAGAGTTCCCAACGGTGAGTGCGGTGGGTACGACATGGACGTTAAACATTATTTTTGTTTTGTCCATGTTCATTTTAAGACCAACTTGTTGAGATGCTCTGTTGAGGTCGCCGAGCATTCGTCCTAGATCTTCCAGCGACTCCGCCATGACCACAATGTCATCGGCAAATCGAAGGTGAGTGATGTATTCGCCATTGATGTTGATGCCAAGTCCTTGCCATTCCAAGAGCTTGAAGGCGTCCTCTAAGGTGGCCGTAAACAGTTTCGGAGAAATGACGTCTCCCTGTCTTACTCCTCTTTTTATGGGGATCACCTTCGTGCACTGCCCCTGTACTCGGACTGACATGGTGGCGTTATTATACAAGCACTTCAACACTTCGATGTACCTATAGTCAATGCGGCATCGCTGGAGAGATCTAAGAGCCGCCCAAGTCTCGATCGAATCGAAGGCTTTCTCATAGTCCACAAACGCCAAGCATAGTGGCCGATTATACTCCTCAGTCTTCTGTATAACCTGCCGCAGCGTATGTATGTGGTCTATGGTACTTAAACCTTTCCGGAAACCGGCTTGTTCGGGAGGCTGGAAGTCATCAAGCCTGCGTTCGAGACGATTCGTAATGACCCTCGAAAACAACTTATAAACATGGTTCAGTAGTGTGATGGGCCTATAGTTCTTCAATAAGGTATTATCACCTTTCTTGAAAAACAGCACCACCACACCCCTGTTCCATGCTTCCGGCGTTTTCCCTTCAAGCAAGACGGAATTAAATAGCCTCTGAAGGACTTTAAGTACCGGCAATCCGCGCGCCTTCAGAAATTCTGCAGTAATTCCGTCTTCACCCGGCGCTTTGTTGTTTTTGAGTTGTTTGAGAGCCATCCTAATCGCGTACAGGCTGATGTCCGGGATATCTTCAGTGTAGTGTCGGGTTAGCTTGGCTCTTGGGTCTTTTACCAAGTCAACAACAGGTTTAGCTACTGAGGTATAACTGTCCATAGAACCTCTCTATCTCCCTGAGCACCTCTGACCTATTTGACGTTACGTTTCTGTCCTCCGTCTTCAGCTTCGTCAACTGGCTCTGCCCAATAGACGCGTCTCTTGCGAACACTTTAGAGCCCTTGTTCTGCTCTATGGTCTCCTCAATACTAGTAATGCAAGGTGCATTGAAGGACCGTAAGTCGTGTCGCAAGGACTTCAATATCTGCCCATTAAGCTGCCTATAGGACTTAGCATCATCGGAGGTTTGGAGCGTCATGGAACGTCGCTCAGCCATGAGGTTTCGGGTGTAGTCAGATAGTTTTTGAGGCCTATTTTTACGGTGGGTCTTAAAATACTTGGACCCGACCGTATGGACAGTCTCTAAAAGCCTGTTGTTGATTTCGTCCACTGATGCGCTGCTGTCTAGCAGTTCGAAGCGGTTTGACAATTCGAGTTGAAAGTTCTCGGGGTTTTGGATATATGCATGAGTAGGTCGGAGCGTAGACTTCATCAGACGCGATCTTTCCATTTTGACATTAATATTTAATGTGCCTCTGACCATTCGGTGATCACTGCCGGTTTTTACCCTATGGATCACGGAGACATCATTAAATATTTTTCGCTTGGTGCTCATGATGAAGTCTATCTCATTTTTTGTGGAACCATCAGGGCTCATCCAGGTCCATTTCCTATGAGGCGGCTTCTGGAAGAAAGAGTTCATCATAAAGAGTCCCTCTTTCTCCAGAAATTCGGCCAGCCTCTGACCCCTGGGGTTGCGCTGCCTATATCCAAATTGCTCCACTCTCAACTCATCATCGCCACGTTTGCCCAGCCGCGCATTGAAGTCACCCATAACTACTGTAAAGTGTGCTTTGGAAGTATGGCTTTACTAATGTCCTCATACATAACTTCGACCTCATCATCTGAGTATGCCGAGGTCGGTGCGTAGATCTGTATGACCTTCAGCGAATATCTTTTGGATATTCTGAGTATCAGGTATGCTACTCTGCTCGACACACTAGTGATGGACACAACGTTGTTTATGAGTGACTTGTGGACGATAAATCCGACACCACCTTGGGACTGTTGTTCGCCCTCCCGGTAGAAAAACAAATTGCCGGATTTTAAGGCTATCGTGTCCTCGCCCTCTCTTCGGACCTCCGATAAACCAACTATACTCCAGTGCAACTCGTCTATCTCTTCTTCCAGCTCAACTAGCTTCTCATCTGTCCTCAACGTGCGTGCGTTGTATGTCACCAGAGCCAATTTTCGTCGTTTTTGATGGTAGCCGAATCTCTGCCGGAGATTCTTCGCACCCCTTGTCCTGTCATTACCATAGCTGCTACCGTGGCCAGGACGAACAGGACCACCGGGGACTAGGGGCCTGGTTTTGTACTTTTCTTTCATGTTGATTGGGGGATTTGCCTTACTCGCCACGCTTGGCAGGCGGGTTGGCGAGCGCAATTCAGTGGTCGTGGAATTATCTAGGAGAACACTGCTGCCCGTTCCCTAGTTGTATCTTTATTTATACCTTAATATAATTTCCTTCCAGTAGGAGAGAGGCGAGCAAGCTTTCCAAAGGGGTTAGGCTCAGAATGACCATTTTCTAAAAATGACTACTTGCCTAAAATGACTACTTTACCAAAATGACTACTTTCTTAAAATGTCTACTTGCTCAAAATGACTACTTTCTTCGCATTCATAATGCGCAATCCATTGGATCAAGAAAATAATAGAGAGCTCATAAGAAACTCTTTAGTTCGTATGATATGTGACAATAGTCACTTAAAAACAAATTGTTTGAATCAGTCATACAAGGATATTTTGGCCCGCGGCCATAATCGGAACTAACGCTGTCATCAAGGAAAGTGTCACTTTATGACATGCGCAAAATTGCTGTTTGTTATGAAATTTACCCAAATCCTTTTTTTAATTATTACGGACCCACCCTTTAAAATATTTTACTAAATAATAACCGTAATTTCATAACTACGCCCTCTTGCCAATGCCATCCACGGGCCAAAATATCTATAGTTTGGGATTTTGAATTGTGATTCGGAAATGACTTTGAACTAAATATTTTTAATAGTTATATTTTATAACAAACAACTAATTTACTTGCATACTGTTTTATTACTTCATAATACAAGAGCACATTTCCACAAAATTCACTCTACTTTCGAATTTCTTTTGCAATGCTAGACATTCACTGCCGTAAGCCATAAGCGTAGGTATAAACACGCCATTGTGAATTGTTAGTCAAGCCTTCGCTGAGACAGATTGACTACCTCACTACGGTGCGCAAGGAAAACGTGCGTTTCGAGAAAGAAGACAACATCAAAAAGTAGACATTACGGGAATGTGGACGTAAGGAGAATGTAGACATTATGCCCATGTGGTCGTTATGGAAAGTAGACATTATGGCAAGTGGACAATATGATAAAGTAGTCATTTAGGAAAGTAGTAATTTTGAGAAAGTGGTCATTCGAGCCTAACCCTTCCAAAGTACAACAGATGTTGACTGGAAAAGTTCATGGCAAGTTCAAGCATAGTAATGAAAAAAGAATAATATCAGAGAAGACTATGAGAGGGGTATATACTATAATGAATTCAATATCAGTCTTAGGAACGATAATCGCACTAATGAGATATTAGATTCAGAAGATTAAATACTATTATGTTGAATATTTAGATGAAAACTTTTTAACCCCGATTTGCTTTTTTTAAACGAATACGATACCTACTATGTGTGTTATTTCATTTTTCCTATTACTATACATTTATTATCAAATACAACCTACATATATGGAATTAGGTTTGCTAGTGGAGGAAGCAGTAAAGGTCTGTAAGAATCTGTTGATATATGGTTGATATTCTAATCTGCCTATGTTGCAAAAGATCTGACGCGATTATATTTGTACATAGAACAGTTTATAACTGCCCTACTCCGAGACTAGTCTTCCCAATTAAAGGGGTCAAAAATTAATTTTATAATAGGGATATTAATAATACGGCGATAATAATGAGGCGAGTTCGTCACGGGTAGTGGAGTGGAGGCTGCATTCGTGAAATAACTGACATATCCTGTAATTATTTTGTGTATTATTCAGTAGTATTCTTGGTTAGTGGGTTATTACCTTTCAGAGTAATAACCCACTTCGCTTCGCATTAATTAAAACTTTCGGGTCCAAAAAGTTGAATTCCTAAAATGTTGAATTCTCATTGTGTTGAATTTTAGAAATGTTGAATCCCAAAATGTTGTATTCCTGGAATGTTGGGATTCTCATAATGTTGAATTCTCGAAATGTTGAATTCTCATAATGTTGAATTTTTCAAATGTTTGAATCTTACGGGTCGATTCTCATATTTTTTCCGTGTGGTTCTAACTTAGAATATACCAACCCATATTATCCCGTTGGTGCCCTAGAAGGCGAAATAGAGAATACCTAAACCAGGAAACGAGCAGCGCCGTAATGATGTGAATAGATATAACTTTTAAAAAGAAAGGGAATACTATTTCAAAGCAAAAAATAAATATTTGAAGTCGTGTGTGCCGGTGCAGTCGGTTTCTTTGCACCGAACTCAAATATTTATTTTTTGCTTTTTGAAGTCAGTTTTCCTTTTTTTTTAAGTTATTTATTTTACAATTTTAAGTGATGAGTGAATTATTAATATCCTGCTTGGTTCTACAATAAGGTACATGCAGGACTGATGTAATATATAATAACAGAATCTATACATTCGTTCTGTTTGCCGTTCCTTATACCTTCAAAGTCCAAGGTTCAATGCCGGTTTCAACAAAATGGGTCCACCTCGAAGCTATATTCAAGCAAAAAGAATTATCAAAGTCAGTTCATAAATAAAGACGTTATAAAAAAACAGACGAATTGTAGATCTCATTTTTTTAAGTCTTAATATTCGGGTTAGTTCGATAGTATGGTACCTATAGGATTATCACAATCTATCTATCTATCTATAACCTCACGCCAGATCCCTTGCGGGGTAGGCAAAGAGTACAGAGTTCCAACAGGTTCTTTCCTTACATACCTCTCTGGCTTCCTCGACTCTCATAGTTAGTCTCATACACGAATTACACAATACTTATAATAACTCTTATCTACAGATTCTAGTTACTTGTCGTTAAGAAGTTCCCTGGTTTAACTTCAAAGTCCAAGATCCAATACCAATGGTTAAAATGGTTTATAGGATTAAAATTAAATTAAAATGGAACCACTTTTAATGAACCCAATGCAAAAAGAATCATCAAAATCGGTCCACAATTGACGAAAATATCGGTGAACATACATAAAAAAGCACACATACAGACAAACATAGAACCTCCTTCATTTTGAAGTCAGTTTAAGAGTATTAGGATTGACGGTCTTGTTATCGTACGTAACAAATATGAATTCAACATTTAGGGACTCAACATATTGGGAATTCAACATTATGATATTAAACATTTTGATAAGTTCAACATTGTGAGAATTGTTTGTTCAACATAATGAGAATTCAACGTTTTTGGACTCCACATTTTGGGAATTCAATATTTTTAGATTCAACATATTGGGAATTCAACATAATGAAAATTCAACACTTTGCAAATTCAACTTTTTGGACCTGAAGGAATTAAAAGGAACAGGAGAAATAAGTATCTTAACGCTTTGAGTCGTAGTATATGGGGGTGGTCATATGCGCGATAAAGGCGCCCTCAATTTGTTATTACTCTATTTACCAAGCTATATGTATAAGGGTAATTATGTGTGTAGAGCAAAACCAAATAACTGCGTCCAAAAAATAGGTTTATTACACATGTAAAGAATAATGTTATGTTGTTGAACTAAAAGATACAATGTTCGTTATTATTGGTATTTTATGATCACTTTTTTGCGCACGGATTAGTTATAGTGCTAGCACCCCTTGACCCTTTTCCACTTCCGACAGGTCCTAAGCATGTTTCTAACAATAGTCCACATACAAGATACGGATCACAATCACCGCCGGGTCTTCTATCTTCCATAAATCCCTTACCTTTCTCTTTTATATGTCTTTGAAGGCGAATAGACGCTTTTCTATTCGCGATACCCCATGTGAATTTGTCGAACGGCGCTGTCTCGAACTTTCCGGACAGTCGCATTCTGTTTGTTAGTTCGTCTGCACCATAATTTGTCATGTGCTTCATATGGTTTGTTTCCAATCTTTTGATACATTCCTCAATAAATTTGTATCCACCGTCAGTTCGCATTCTCTTTGAACTAAAGTTATGATGCATGCCGACACCAGGGTGAAAATGTCCAAAAGGTTTTGGATGATAAGTAATATCTACGCCGTAATCTTCGCCCACACGAGCCAAAATATAACGAGCCATCCACATGTCATCAGGGGCCTTTATGCCTGCAGTTGTACCTATTTGAAATTCCCAGCAAGCACTCATGACTTCAGCATTGGTTCCTTCAAAATCGAGGCCACAATACAGACATGCTCTTACGTGGGCTTCAGTTATGTCTCTACCTGCAATATATTTTGCTCCCACACCGCAGTATGAAAACTGATATTTAACAGCAGGAAACCCACCACCTTTCGGCCAACCTAAACCCCAGCCATCGACATCAATCATAGTGTATTCCTGTTCTAAACCAAACCACGGTTCATCATCTTTATGAAACTCACATAGTTCGTTGCAAAATTTCCTGTGATTAGTCTTTGCAGGGGTGTTAGCACTACCTTGGTATACTTCACATAAAACTAAAACATGGGGCTCCATTCTGAATGGATCTTTGCATACCATGCAGGGTTTTAAGGTAGTATCAGAGTTGTCTGCAGTTGCTTGCCCAGTAGAACTTCCATCGAAAGCCCAATTCGGTGCGGCTTCTGGGCTATAGGGCACGCAGTTCAGGATTCTGTCCTTACTTCTCATGTTTATACCTGGAAAAAACATTGAAGAAATTGATTATTGCAAAGGTTCAGCGTATCAAGACATATATTACTAGGTATGGTAAAAAATTGGAACGTGCCTGATCCATCGATCCAAACATACGTAGCTAGCACTTTGTTACATGGTATCGGAAGCCTTATGTACCTATCTAACACCTTTTTATTTAATATGTGGTTAATAGAATGCTTCATTAAATTCCGATTCGGCATAATTTGCACATTTTTGCGTTTAAGAACCCCAAATATACAATTTTTTAAAAGTTCCATTTTTTTACTTATAAAATTTAGCACATTTCAATGTTTTTTTACATGCGTAACTGATTTGTAAAATAAACTTATTCTAAATTCAAGTAATCATGACAAAATTATAAGTTTGTTTTTCTATTCTATGAAGGCCAGCTATAGTGATTTATAAAAACTCCAACTTCTTCAGCTAAATAAGATAAATAGGCTTGATACATGACAATAAATCCAAATATATTTATATCTGCTTATTTATTCTCACAATTTACTTGAACTCTGCAGAAAATTTGTGCCGAGCCTAATCGTATATTTTACCAAAACGTGTTAGTCATGAACCCAATGTTCACTGGCAAGTTTCTGCTAGAAGAGCACATACTCTGTAAGGGTCACAATCACCAGCAGGCCTACGGTCTTCTAGAAAACCTTTCTTTTTGAACATCACACTTCTCTGTAGTCTAATCGAAGCACTTCGGTCTGCAACTCCCCATTTGCAAGTATCGAATGCTGCAGTTTCGAACTTTCCAGTTAATCGTTTTTTATTTTCTAGACCGTCACCCAGTCCATAATTTTTTATATATTTTTCATGTTGTTCACATAAGACTTTGCAGACTCGTTCGATTTCTGATAGTCCACCTTCGTCTCGCATTTTCTTAATGCTAAAATTATGATGGCATCCAATACCAGGTTGATTTTTCCCCATTGGCTTAGGATGATAACTGATTATGATACCGTAATGTTCGGCTATTCTTTCAAGAAGAAATCGTCCAAGCCATAAATCATCAGCCGCTTTTATTCCGCTAGTCGTTCCAACTTGAAATTCCCAAGATCCTTTCATAACTTCAGCATTAGACCCCTCATAATCCATGCCGGAGTAGACGCATGCTCTTGCATGACTTTCCACTAGTTCTCTACCGGCAACGTTTTCCCCCATGCCACAATAGGAATATTGTGATTTTGTTACAGGATATCCACGAATTTTAGGCCAACCTAGTGGCCACATATCCGTATCAAACATAGTATATTCTTGCTCTATTCCAAACCATGGCTCTTGATCAGAAATATTGCTTAACACTTCCGCACAATGAGATCTGTGATTTGTTGCAGTGGGTTTACCGTCTCCATAAAAGGTCTCGCACAAAACAAGAACGTGTGGACTCTTGCGAAACGGGTCTTTATATATTGCCACTGGAATTAGCATAGTATCCGAGTCGTTAGTTTTGGCTTGACCCGTTGAACTTCCATCAAACGACCATTTCGGCACCGTTGATAACTCGCAAGGTACTTTCTCTAATATGCGATCTTTACATCGTAAATGTATACCGGACCCGTCGATCCAAATATACGTAGCGAATATTTTATTTTCTGGCAAAGGTAGATTTGTGTAATGGTGGAAATAAGTATTTATAGGTGTTGTTAATTTCGATACTCCAGCTGTGAAACTTTCTTGACCTAATTTTTTTACACCATTCCATTTTATTTTAGCAAAAACTTTATAAATGCTCCTGTTCTGAAAATTTCTCAAGCTTAACATTTTTATAAGACGATAACAAAAAATATTTATTATACAAACAATTATCTAACAAATTATTCATGTGTTATTTTACTAAAAACCTTTAGTTGGTTCAGAAAATATTTACGTAAAACTAGTGGGCTATGGCTTTTTTTCAAATATTAATCTTTTGTTCTGCAAGTACCTACATATTGAAGAGATTTCAATTTTACGTAATTATAATAAACTAGTTTCCACGCAGTGTGTACGGCTCATATCAACCATTGCGGTGCAGAAGCTTCCTGCCTCCTTTGCGCCAAGTATGGATATCAGCCAATATTCAGCCTTTTACGTCTTCGATCCTTCTCTTCATTGCTCTTCCTAACTTTAGGACCTTGCGGTATCCTATTCGTGGGCTTCATTCCATTCGTTTGGAGACTTACGGAATCCGATGTCTTGCGTTTTATACGGGAATGGAAACCGACTTATGCGGAATGTATGACTTAAATGTGTTTGTGTCCACTAGTACTAGTCAGTGATTTAACACTTATAACTTAGTGTTTAATGTAGAGGCTTTATACTCTTTATAGCATACTACAAAGAGTATATAATCACTAAGTGGCATACTAGCAGTTTCCCGCGACTTCGTACCCGGTCGACCACAGCGCCACTTACCGGGTCTATGTTACATAGCCTATGTTACTTTCGGATAAGGTAGCTTTCCAATGGTGAAAGAATTATAAAAATCGGTTCTATAGTACCGGAGATTACCCCGAACATCCGAACTCACAAACTTTACCTCTTTACAGTATTAGTATAGATTATCAACGCAGCAGTAAATACATAATCTATTAAATAACTGCACAATGGGCCTATCCACAAACCACTTTGTACTATTTTAGTTTATTCTCTTTTATACTTTAAGGTTCTTCGCAATGTCATCGCAATATGGTCAATGCATTAATAAATTCATGGACCAATGTCTTCTTGTTTCAAACTTCTTTGACGTCTTCGCAAACCAAAGATTAAATATAGATGACAGCTGAAAATTGCTTTTGTCAATGCGGGTCACTCATATGTCACTGTCAAAAAAAACGTGTGATGTGCCAAAGATGTGCCCAACTAAATTGTAAACAAAACTTGGATTTAAAGCCTGTATAGATCTTATTGGAGCATGTTCGATAAAAACTTGAAAATAATACTTGCAAATGGAAACGTAAGTGGTTTTGTTAATAGTAAATTTCTATTAGTATTGTATATCGACTGTTGGGAATGACCTTTTATTTCCCATATAATTATTATAATATAATATGATGCCTATATTGGCTAGATATAGTAAAAATAAGAATAATTTTAATGTTGAAAAAGACTTAGCAACTAAGTGATGAAGTAGTCTAGAATAAGATATTAACATCTGTCTGTACACAAGTACATATTTTTACAAAATAAATTATTGATTGATTGATAAAGAAATTTCTTATATAGCTCTTATCCTAGATGTTCACATTCTTTGGGCATATTATCTCAAACTCTAATCATAAACAATTAATCTCAAATACTTATTTTCTCAAACTGGTAGATTTTCACATTAAGTTTTTTACAATTAATATACCCGTTTATAACCCTCTCATTTGGCTGATTTGCTAATTTAAACTCACACTGGTTTTTTTTTCATAAACCCTGCAGGGGTGTTATAACAAATGGTCATATTTACATTTCCACCAGATCGGAACATGGCCTCCACTGAGAAGATCCAGTGAGATTTCTTATATTTTTTTTTTTCTTTTTGTATAGTTTTTTTATGAGGAAATTTTCGCAATCAGTCCTAGAACTATAAGTGAAACGGTTGTCGGCTGTTGGTGTGGCGAGTGTGCACTCCATCGAGGGCACTACTCATGTTATCAAGCAGCTATTTTCTTTCCTGTACCTTTAATATGTCGTGCCGTCTTAGGCGTTTAGGATAGTTTTGGTAAATAAGTTGTGCTGCTAGCTCGTTTGGGCTCGTAGCTAGGGGATGATGGTAATTGTTGGACAAAGCCTTGATTTCTTCCTTGACTGTTGTCATGTTGAGTTTTTCGTGGATTTCGTTATTAGTTACAAACCATGGCACGTTGGATATTGTACGTAAGATTACATTTTGCATTCTTTGGATTATGGCAATTTTAGAGTCGCTAGCGCTACCCCATAGCTGCATGCCATACATCCATATTGGTTTGAGTAGCATGTTGTATATTAAGAGTTTTTTTTGTCCACTTTTAATTTATTATTGCGGCCTAGTAGCCATAGCAAGGTTTTGTATTTCATATTGAGTTCTTCTCTTTTAGCTTTCACGTGATTCTTCCATGTCAAGGTGCATACAGAGATATTTTTCCCTATCACTGTGGGGTAAAGTATTGTCCCCAAGCTTAACGGCTGGATAATCACCTTTTCGTAGTGTGAATGTTACTTGGACCGATTAAGAAGCGCTCGATTTAATTCTGCCAGGAATTTATCGCGAGTAATCCTCTCTGTAGTAGATTTGATGCTAGGTCTTGGTCCATGCTACTAGCTAGTATTGCAGCATCATCAGCGAATGTACCCGTTGCGATCCCGCCACTACAGGTAAGTCTGCGCTAAATATTGAGTACAGCACTGGTCCTAATACTGACCCATGTGGTACACCTGCTTTGAGTTCAAAGAATTTGGATGTTTCTCCTGCTTCTTTGACTTGGAATATTCTACCCAGCGACGGACAATTTAGCGCAGTGGTTAAGAGCTTAAGCCGCTCCGCCCACTGTGTCTAATAGTCGCGGGTTCGATTCTCGTACGAAAAAAATCTTTGTGTTATCCACAAGTATTTGTTCCGGTCTGGGTATTTGTGTATGTTAATTTTCATGTTTGGAAACGCACCCACGACACAGGAATAAATCCTGTAGGGCTACGTTTTTTTTTTAAAAAAAAGACTGCATCAGCATATAATAGCTATGTGGAAGGCTATTCTTAGTTTTCCATAATAGGCCTTTATGCCAAACTTAGTCGAATGCATGTTGAATGTCAAGAAAAGGTGATGAATAGTACTCTTTCCTTTCCAAGGCTTCTCTAATTTTGTTATTTTTGTATAGATAGATACATTTTTATATTATACAAAATTAATCATGCAATCCAGCTCCAGTGTGATGCCTTAGGACTGAGATACAAGACTGTTTTTAAATATATGTTATAATGACAAGCTAGAGGATTCTAGGTGGACCAGTCTCCACAAACAGCACCCGTTCACGAGTACAACTACTTGAGCAGCCATCGCCTCCCTTAACCATATTAGAGGGAAGAATGTGACCCGCACTAAAAAGCCACTGCAAGCATAGACTTTTTAGTGAGCATGACCAATCTTAGACCCCAAAGGGCAGTCAGAAAAAGTCTACAAAAGTAGCAGTACTTCAAGCTCGTTTAGCATGACAAGCTACACTGACATATTTGTTTTCATTAAAGACGTACTTTATGACCAGTAATCATCAATAAAATAAAAAGACACTTCAGATACACAAATTTTTTCCAAGCATGATCTGCTAATATGAATTAAATACCTACCTAAAACAGAAGTATTGAATATTGGACCTCCCACTTTCGAAGTATTTGAACAACAAACTTGACTGTGACTGCTTTTTAGAATATACTAGCAGTTTGCCATGGCCTGACCCAGTCGTCAACAGTACTGGGTTTATGATACATCTGGTTAATGTTGTTACTTCTAGTAGCTTACTGATGGTGAAAGAAATATTAGAATTGGCCCAGTGGTTTATCCATTACAAACAAACAAACAAATCTTTGCTCTTTACAATACTAGTAAAGATAACTTAGTCTCATGTTGTTATGTAATAATAATATTAGCCCTTTTAGGAAACTGTCCCACCATTTGGCATGGGCCTCCTTTCAAACTGAGAGGGATTAGGCCACAGTTCACCATTCTGGCCTAGTGCGGGTTAGCGAACTCCACGCACCTTTGAGAAACTCATAGGCATGCAGGTTTCCTCACGATATTTTCCTTCACCGATAAAGCAAGGGATAGTTGATTTTTAATATGCACATGCTTTCAAAATGACAGAGGTGCATGCCTGGGTTTGAAAACGAGACCTTTGACTTTACAGTCCAACGGTCTAACCACTAGGCTATCACTGCTGTTGTTAGTGTACAGCAATATGTAAGAATTTTAGTACTTTGTTACAATAACCCCTCCTTCGCACGGACGCTTTTTCAATGCAAAGTGCTGAAGGGCTATAGAATGCTTTAAAAAAATGTACTGTTAGCCATTAATTTCATTACAATAACATCATGTTTATGAAGACATGAGTTTTTTTTTATGACCAGTAACACAAACAGTCCGTCAGTCAGTTAAATACTGCTCACCTTGGTGATTATCACAAACATTGCAGTACAACAGTGCTAAGAGAGTCTTCATATTGTCGATGTTGATGTCTTCATATAAGTGCCATAATATTGACGGATGGCTTGGTTCAGTGTTTATTTATTTTTTTATTTATTTTTTATTGGATCACCAACGTAAGATACAGTAATACAATATAGTGGAAACTTAACATTTAGATTATAGCTAACGGTTCTTACAGTTATAGGTAATCACAGCATGCTGGGTTATTTACAAGTTTTTTTTAAAGTTGCAAGAAAAGTATTAGGGAACCAGTAAGTGCAGTTATCAGTAGGTATGCAAGTCAAACTTTTTGAGCTTGGATATGAAACAAGCGAGACTATCAAAATGGACATCGAGTTCTGGTATTTTTTTGGTAAGTTCGTTGTACAGGCGAGACACACGAACGACAGGCGAATCACGACCTAAGTTGGTTCTGCAATGTATAGTATGAAACGGACTACAGGGATATCTGAGTATTCTATTGGGTACATTGTACTGAACCTTGTTCAATAGGGAGGGACAATCAATGCAATGGTTTATTAATTTGTGAAGAAACGATATGTCTAGGTGAGCTCTGCGTGTGGACAATTTTTCGAGGTGGAAAAACTTGGTTTTATCATCTATCTATCTATCTATCTATAACCTCACGCCAGATCCCTTGCGGGGTAGGCAGAGAGTACACAGTTCCAACAGGTTCTTTCCTTACATACCTCTCTGGCTTCCTCGACTCTCATAGTTCGTCTCATACACGCTCGCCGGTTACGGAGACTCTTGACTTTTCCATCAGATAAGACTCGGTTTATTTGGTCGTGGTAAGATAGTCTAGGTCTTCCCCGGTACCTGCATCCTTCCACTTTCACATTGTATATCTGTTTTGTCATTCTTTCCTCTGGCATTCTTTCTATATGCCCGAACCAACGGAGCATGCCCTTTCTCATCTTTACACCGATACTATCTTTCATACCTACTCGCTGTCTTACTATGCTGTTGCTAATGCGGTCTGTCAGCTTCACTCCGCACATCCGTGGTTTTATCATTATATGATTTTATAGATCTTGGTACTTTAAAGCGATAGGATAAGTTACGAACTACTTTTTTTGGACCCTTTCGATTCTTTCGACACACCACGCTGTGCTACAGTATTCCAGTTTACTTCTTACGTAACTGTTGTACAGCTGCAGTATCGTTTCTGGCTTTTTAAAACCTTTTGAGCATCTCATTAAAAAGCTTATACCTCTCCACGCACTAGGTCAAGTAGTTAGGGTTTGAGTCCCGCATGGGATAAATCTTTGTCATCCACAAATATTTGTTTAAAAAAAATAAAAAATATTCCTAGTTTGGGGCTGTTATTATAAAAAAAAATGTGAAGATCCCAACATGTCCAGATCCCACAGCGATTTATCATAGTGGTTTTTGTACTGTTACAGTATAAAAGCGAATTCAGCATTTCTATGCAACTACGAGGTGATGCAGATACTTCAGCAGCTCAAGGACAATACACAGAAGAAGCACAAACGGGAGGGTTCTCTGGCGACTGTCACATATGAAGTATGTTTTGTACAAGGTTTTTTCTTAAAATGCTAATCAACCTGAAAGACTATATTATCTATACATATAATTAAAAAGAATTAACACCGTCACGTCTATATTCCCCAAGCGGGGATGGCAGAGGTGTACTGAGTACACCCACTTTTCGCTGACGATGTTAGGTCCCATGTAATAGGAGGCAAGCCTATGGCCATACTGGGATTCATTTGTCTGACCTAGGATTTGAACCCAGGACCTCGTGATCACCAAGCGATGCGCTTTGCCACTAGACCAACGAGGCAGATATAATACATATAATAAAACTGAAACCAAGCCGAATCTGTACTTTGAATATTTTATTTGGGGTACATTTCCTTATCGATACAGAGGCCGAAACATTTATTTTGTAATTATTGTCTGTCTGTCTTTTTGTGTTCGTCACACAAACACACGCACACGCACGCGCGCGCACGCACACACTCACACACCCACACACGCGCACACGCGCACACACGCACATACGCACACACGCACACGCGCACACGCTCACAAAAGCACGAATGAAAAAAAAATTGATAAAATATTATCTATAATCATTTTTGACGTAAAATGCACGGGTGCTATTGGCGATTATCATTAATATAATAATAAATAAAATCTTTTATTTCACACTAGAAAGTTCATAATGTTAGTATGTACAATAATAACTTAATAAACTAATGTTAGTAAGAAGAACATGAGTAAATGCGAAGTGGCTGTCACACTAGAGCACTGCACACTTAGCAACAGGCGCGTGCAGCTGTATCCAGTGCTCCAGCACTGGGCAGTCCCACCTATTGAATAATGCTTTCAGGATGCTGTTTGAGCTAGCACGCCATCTATGTAGGAGGGATGCACAGCTTTTTACGGCTGATGGCATGGAAACCATCAAGTCCAGCATCTGTGAACATCCCAGAGGCACTACAAAACCGTAGCAGCCCTAACAACACCCTGAAAGCATCATTGTACTGAACACGCAGGTCGCTGTATGCCCTCTGCGTATAGCCAATCCACAGACTACATGTGTACTGTGACCGACAGTAAGCTCTAAAGAGTAATTTTCACTTGTGTAGTACATCGTGCGAATCTGCGGGCCAGCATATTACATCGGACAGCCAACGCCCTGCGTGTACTCTATATATCCTTGTTATCTCTTAGGTCTTCAGTGACCCAATGACCTAGGTACTTAAACTGAGTTACTTGTGTTAGGGGTTCTTATATAATAATACTGGTGGCACTTTCAAGTACTTTTAATTAAGAGACGAATTAAGAATAGTATGAAAAATGGCTACTTAATCCAAATATACCCATTAATGCCATTAAGTTATCAACAACGCAACTTTCCCCGTTCATGTTGACTGTACTATATATTTTTTGGAATTGGTGAGAATAAAATTTTGGATGTCTGGGAACAATCCAACACATGTGGAACAGTAGTTTTAGAACTAATTACCTATGTAATAAGTTCTGGTTAAATTGTAGATAGAAAGTGATGTTTTTAATAATAAATCAGTCTGTACTGTGGGTCTCACTACTGGGAAAAAGCCTCTTACAAATAGGCATGTCGATGTAAAAGCAATTAATCGAAAAATTGATTATATGAGCCAGATAATCGTTTTTTTAGATTGATCTGAAGCACTGAAACGAATCTGAAAGCCCTTGAATCAGATCGATTCACGTTTCAATTATAAAAATATGGTAATCGACAATATGACTTATTTAAGTAATGTAAATCAAGCATTTAGAATAACTAAAAACATTTATATTGTTAAAGGTACTAGGTGCTAAACTAAACATTTTTTAAAGTCTTGTCTATTTGATTACCCCTAAATTCAATGCATCCAAAAATGATACCAACAGGAGGATTCAAAATAATATTTTTAGTTTATCAGCACATTAATATAAATCGACTTCGAATCGATTAATCGAGAATCGATCTTTAGATGCTCGATTTAATCGAGAATCGATTCTAGTGCATTCGATTCGAATCGATACAAAGATCGATTATTTTTATAAATGAATCGGCATGCCTGCTTACAAATGAAAGTGGGAGAGATTAGACCATACTAGACCACGCGGCCCCAGTGCGGTTTGGTGGAGGCGCGTCTGTGGTCACATTCTGTTGGAACTTATCAAGCCGCCCATAAGGCATCCAAGAAAATTACAAAAATTCGTGGTAACCGCAATCAAGCATAAAGACGCTCAAATTTAAAAGTACAACAAGCGGTCACCCGTCTCAGACTGATCGAGTTAAAATCTGCTTAACTTGGTCATCCCTAGAAACCCCGCAGTACCGCCGAGCTACGAGCGTCTCATGCTTTAAATGCAATGCACACAATGCACTGGAAATAATGTAAATGTACACATACTGTACGAGTTACCTATTCACAAAAATTCTTTTGCTTTTTACAAGCTTTTATTTAACTTGCAATGTTAGTATGTCTGTCTGTCTTTCCGGTTCATATCTTGTGATCCATTTTTTAAGCACTTGCGAGTATTGATTGAGCTGTAATTTGGCATTCGGTAAGTTCGGTGATAAGGCAATAACATGAGCTGTTCTGATGATGGAGTAGGAAGGTGGCCAATGGAACCACCCATGTACTCAATATAACCCCGCCGTGTTTGGGCTCGTTGGATTTGTCTTGACGAATACTTTATACCTAGATGGTGTCCAGGGTCTAATGATGGAGCCGAAAGGAAGTACGGGAACGTTTTTGCCAAAAAAGCTTGTTTTTTAAAAAGGTATTTTTAAATAAAACAATATTATACAATATTTCTTTAACGAATAATACCTGGAACTGGTTTCGCATGTTTTCCGAGGATTAGGTAGGTTAGATAAAGTTATATCACTTATCTTAATTTATTTGGATTTGAAACTCAATTTTGCGACATACATAAGTTTCAACATTTTTTTTTTTATTAGACTGGGCGTAAAATGTGCCAGAATTTAAATTGAATGAACTTATCATCCGGCTTTTACCTCCGACCCTCACCAGGTCATCGGGTCATTTTGTGGGGGCCTGCCTACGCCACGTCATCCCGCACGAGGTCTCCACTCAAGAACCTTTGTGGCCCAACGGCCATCAGTTACCATTAATAAAATTAACCAATATTTTCAGTCTGTACATTTTTTACAAGATACCGAGGCCAAAAACCAAAATGCTGAGTCAATACAGAAGTTCTTGGAAGCGATGAAGCGGTTTAAGTTGACGAAAATTGAAAAGCTGATGATGGTCAACACTCCGCCCAGAACCGAGTTGGAGATACAGCTGGTAAGAATGTTATGGAATATAATAACGACGGCTGCGCTGTCATCGTTCAACTCGGTCGGCCTTAGATTGGCAGACCGTTTGTGGCCTTCTCATATTCGAGCGTCTCCGTGCTTCAGGAGGCCAGTTAAGCCGTTGATCCCGGTTACCACTTAATGTGGTAGCCGTTAAGCTGAGTTGGAAGCCTTATAGACGGCTTGATAACTTCCAACAGCAGATGGCCACAAACCTGCCTCCACCAATCCGCACTGGGTCCGCGTGGTTAAGTATGACCTAATCTCTCACCTCGATTTGTGAGAGGAGGCCTTTGCCAAGCAGTGGGACATTATAGGCTGATATTATTGTTATGTGGAAAATCTGTCAAAATACTACTGATGGTAAACAAATCTAATAATATTAGCCCTGTTAAGAAACTGTTGACCTCTGACTTTGCAGTCCAACGGTCTAACCACTAGGCTTACACTGCTTTTTAATAAATAAATCTACCCTTGAGTTATTTTTGTAACTGTGATTAAAAGCTAAAGCCGCTCAGTCCACTAGATCGAGTAGGTTCGATCTCCGCACTGGATGAATCTTTGTGTGTTCCACAAATATTTTTCCCGAACTGGGTGTTTATGTTTGTGAGTTCATGTTTGTGAACGCATCTACGACACAGAAATTTTATAGTGTGTATCATATTGATGGATACTACCAGTCTTACCTGTCCTTAACAAACATTGTTTTTAGATCGTCCAAGAAAGTGAAGAGAGGCTGTCGGAAGATGACGTCAGGAGTGTAATAGAAATTGTGAATAAACATTTTCCAGTGACTGACTCATAAGTAGAAAACTTTCTGTATAAATTATAGAGCCTTTAAAGTATCATGTCGCACCTCCGCTCAAATAGTGTCATACATAACTCAAAATCGTATTTTCTTTAATAGTCGTAGGTTCTCAGTATAAAAACATTTTTTTACAAACGGTGTTTTAATTTCTATAAAATGGCATATTATATTGTCGGCGTTACAGCGTTTTTAAGGCGATGGCGATTTTAAGGTGTTCCCGCAGCTTGCAGGTCAAGTAACTTGAAATAATAAAAAAAGAAACAATTTGGAGTTGTGACACTATTTGGGCGGAGATGCTACATGCATAAGTTGCCTTTTGTATTTTTAATACAATCAAGGGTAAATATAGATAGATAGATCAAGGGTATTTTGGCGTGTAACGACGACAATGGAGATGTTTAAAAATCTTCACATTACACTTCGTTGCGGCGAGGCTTCGTAAACAATGTCTCACCGTTATAATCTCTATCTATCTACTATATCATCACGCCAGATCCGTTGCGGGGTAGGCAGATAGTACAGAGTTCTAACAGGTTCTTTCCTTACATACCTCTCTGGCCTCCCTTCACTCTCATAGTTCGTCTCATACACGCTCGCCGGTTACGGAGACTCTTGACTTGTCCTTATAATTCATTTATTTTCTGTAGACAAAGGGAAACATCCCTAGCTTAAAATGAGTTTTACTACATTAAAACGAGATGAGTGGAAGAAGGAAGGGGAAGCCTGTGCCTTGCGGTGGGACAGTATGGGCTTATAATAATAACAATTTACAGCATTAGTGAAAAAATCCTTTGCGAGAGACTGGTGTCCATACTAGGTAGAATCTAAGTTACCAGGCTCCCAGCGTATGACTTAGGATATGTTATATGAAGCATAAAGATTTATCTAATATCTAAAGTTACACGATGCGATGTGCGCCGTCGTGGATTATTGCAACGCTTCGTCGTACTGCAGTGTTGTGTAAGTGCCCTTAGTTTTTGTTAAACTTTAATTGAATTTGTTATTATTAGCTGACCGACCGTATTCGCAATGGCGTAGTAAGAAAGGGAGTAGGTATGAAGGATAGTATCGGTGTAAAGATGAGAAAGGGTATGCTCCGTTGGTTCGGGCATATAGAAAGATTGTTAGAAGAAAGAATGACAAAACAAATATACAATGCGAAAGTGGAAGGATGTAGGTACCGGGGAAGATCTAGACTATCTTACCACGACCAAATAGACCGAGTTTTATCTGAAGGACAAGTCAAGAGTCTCCGTAACCGGCGAGCGTGTATGAGACGAAATATAAGAGTGGAGGAAGCCAGAGAGGTATGTAAGGAAGGAACCTGTTGGATCTCTGTACTCACTGCCTACTTCGCAAGGGATCTGGCGTGATGATATAGATAGATATATATTTTGTTATACTGTTAATACAGTGCCTACATAAAAATGCACCTTATCAGTAGTTTTAGCTTGATAAATATACAGACAACCACAAAACAAGGTGTGTTTTATATATTCTGAAAAGTATTATGTGGATTTCATTCCCTGTATAGTCTATTCATATGGATATCAAGTCTCCCATTAATATTAATTTAAGTGTATTATTGAATAGCATAAAACTTTTAAAATAAATATCTGAATAACAATTCTGAGCGTATTACTTTATAGTAGGCTAAATGTTATGCAAACCAGTTTGACATTTATTTCTTTTTTGTCTGTGTAATATCGTTGTAGCGCTATTATTTATTCGCAGATATATATATTAATATTCATTTTATTACTTAAGTGCCAAAAGTAATAATGTACAGTCAGTAAAATATCGTTTTATTTCTGGACTGTAATATACAGGATGGATTTTTGGGACGGGGCGGTAAAGGCAGCTACCTCAACTGTTGTGTCTTAGGAGACTGTCCTTAACTTTATGCGACGTTTTCAGTTGAATTTAAAGATTTTGAAAAAAATGTATCCAAGGTGTAACATATATAACGCAAGACCTCAGGCACCCCAATTAGATTACTGCTTTACGAATGTAATACAAAAATCCAACTTCCAATTTTAAGGAGTTTTATACTATTTTCTTTAACTCTTCGGTACCCAATTAACCACGAAAGGACATAGTTCTGCACCCATACATGATTTGCCCCAGAACCAACAGCAATGAAAAAATACTCGTATGATTTCAATGCACTTATAAATTCTCTTAAGGCATTTATTATTAAACGGACTAGCGGGGGAATCGCAATATTGCACAAAAAGTATTAGATTTTGAAGTTATAATTCAGTAACCATTAATACATGAGGTTATATTGTGTGTTGACATTTAGTAAAGATGTCGGCGACTTCGATATAAGTACTTAAAATACTTTGAAAAATTTGTTTAGATTGCAAATTGTCCGTTAGATACAGATATTTGCCATTATTTTAATGAAATAGATAAATAATGATGGCATGGGTCAAATGTTTGTTGGTTCTGGGGCAATTTTCGACAATGTCTTATAATAAATAATTAACTTTTGTGTGTATATTGATGTGTGTGTAATAAGAAATCCATTTAAAATAGCCGTTTTGCTTTGGATAATGTTTAAATTGTTTAATACAGCGGATTGACAGTGTAACAGCAATTTGTGGTAATTATACAAATAATTGGAATCGATTCAGCTGCCGATTTAGATTGCTGCAAACTACTTTCAGATCTTACGTAAATTTACACGTTGTAGTTAGCAAGAAAATGGGCAATATACACAAAAACATTTTTTGATGCCAATCAATCCTGTTTCTTATAAGAATCAAAAACTTCTATTGGACCAACTGAGGTTGGAGTACCAGAATAGTCAGAAATGGCAAAAAACGTTTCCCATACATTTTGTAGAAATACACCATAAGTATATTTGTTATGGAATGAGATATTATTTTTTTGTAATTAAAAACAAACTTCATCCTGGCATTTTTCCTTTCCATTGTAAATTATGTAATAGGTTCATGATTGTGTGATACTTTCTCGTATGTTACCGTCCAAATGTTCTAGGGACTTGACTAAATGAAAGTTATTAGCAATACGCACTAATATAGACTGTTTTAGGGCAATTTTACATTAAAACAACATATGCACAAGGCGAATGCCATCGTCTCACTAAACAGCATCCATGTTTTCTTTCTTTCCAAAATGTTAATGCTGATTGCTGGCATTCTAGAGGATTTCGGTTGGTTCAACCTAACTTCCAAGCATTTTACGAGGTTTGCAGGTACTTTGTACATACAACATTATCCTTACTTAAAAAAAGACGTGATCGAAAAAGGCGAGTTCGATGCAAAACTTGTTCAAAAAAACCTTAAAGGCAATATGCCTTATCTTATTACCTGTTAAAATGGTAAAGTAATATTAAAATGCTGTTGAGTTTAGCCTTTGACCAGAGTGATTGCGAGTGCGGGCGCGGCAGCGGAAGCGATTTGATGGCCATTGTTCGAGATTCGTGCAACGCGACAGCGGCGCGGAGCGGGGGCAGCACGGCGCTGCGTGGTGGGGCGCATACACCGCTCGAGTCAGTCGGTTATTCAGCACCCGACGCCATCGGCGGCACTCACGCGCTTGTTGTTATAATTGTTACTTGATTATACGTTATTTAAAGTTACAGTCCATATCTTATTTGCATTCTACAACATAGATCATTAGATCACAAACAGCCATAGTGTATCGCGCATCGTTGAATATTCCGTCCGACTACCGATAGTGGTTGTTAGTTATCTAATCCTATTCTAAATCGTTTAATCCACGAAGCTGCGCCCTCACCGTTTGTCGTTAATTTCTCATACGAAATATGTATAAATTCTCCTGGTAGTAGGCAATTTAATCTTTAAGCTAAATATTGAATCCGGTCTTAATCAGTTATATGACAAATGTGCAAGGTTCTGATAGTGTTTTAATTGTATAGTTGTAGAACTCCGCATTGTTATACTAAAAGCGATTGTTATATTATACTACAACGAGTTACTGTTGCTTGTCACACCTATCATACTCAAAGTAAGTTACTTTCTTCCCATTTTACATCCTACTTATAAACTATATCAGCAATGCGATATTCTAACAGTCCGACAATTATTTATTTTACAAACAATTTTAAAGAAACATTCAGGTTTACCTTTCGACTCCCAAATTATGAGTGATAGAAGGCGAACAACATCTATTTTTGAATCAATAAGATTTAACACTAGTTTTTCCCACCGGTTCTACTGTTTTCTCGGAACATATCTCTACAACATCATAAATAAAAAAAATAATATTTATCCATTACCTTTCCGTAAATGTAAATTGAGGGTCAGTTCATGGTTAAAGAAGCTGGATTATTACGAAACTGAAAACCTTTTAACACCGTTATCCTGAATTAATAACATGATATTTTAAATTTTATATTGAGAAAAATACAGATATGTATATATATATATATATATATAAATACAGATAAATACATATACACGCATTTATACACATTTTCACACACCTCATACACACACACATACACACACACACGCGCACGCAAACACACACACACTCACGCACACACACTTTTTATTAATACTACTTTTATATTTCATCTTTTTTTTTGTTATTATTAATTTAGAAGTATTACTGTTATTAAATATGTCATTTTCCGTGAGGTGGAGATCCTGGTGATCTGTAAAACAGGTTATAACGCCTACTTCAGACACCAGTCTCTTTTGATTTTTGTAACTTATTAACGTATAGGTAATACTGTAAATGCTGAGAAAATAAAGATTTTTTATTATTATTATTATATTATTATTATTAAATCTCTGAGGCCACAAACAACCATGTCGTACTTTAATCAAATTGGTCCTGCAACCGCCCTGTCTTAGCTCTTTACTCTGTCCAACGCCTGACGCGTTTTCAAGGCATGCATTTCAACCGAATGTGACACAATCCTCCTAACCCATTTTTAAGCGTGAGTGATTTTTGAGAGCGTTTCCAAGCAATACGTTGATGTAATGCGACGCTATACTACACGCCATCGATAAAACTTTTTCTGTCCTTTGCTACACGCGATATAGTCCACTACAGAACAAAGAAGATATACCTACTTTTCTTATTCCGTGTAGTCGATAAAGCGCGTTATAATTAATGCTATTCGCGTTAACCGAAATCGCTTATTGCCAGGCACTCTGTCTGAACCCATACACGCTACGATTATACCTACCTTGAATTGATAGGCCAATATGTCGATCCTACAGCTTATAAGTCTTATAAAAGTGGTACTTCGCTTCATAACAGAGTCGAGGGTTGAAGTAAGTTAAGTGTCATATATCCATTTTAAGCTTGCAATCTTGTTATTTTTACTCTTAGTACTTTCAATAAATCGTTTTTAAAATTAATGAAAAATATATTGTTATGAAACTATGAATGCTATATATTAGAATTTAATAAAGGTTGGTATTAATTCTACATACTTAAATATAATTTTAAATGATATATTAGTGCCAAAAGAGTACCTTATTAAAGGTAAGTTTATTTTTTATATTTGATCATAATACCCGACTGTTTGGTGCCTAAGTATTTATTTTCTACTAGTTAACCGCCCGGCTTCGCACGAGTGTACTAATGAAGAATATGAGACTATTCTGACTATATGTTTAAAGATCCCCCTACTGTCTTTTGTCTCTCTTTTTATATGGAGATTTTTTAACTCAAATTTATCACTTTTTTCTATAATTTTTCAAACATTTTCTTTCATACAAACCTTGTCCTGACAATTACAAACACAACAAAAAAGAATTAGCCAAATAGGTGCAACCGTTCTGAAGTGATGCACTTACATACATTCGGCAATTTATCTTAATTTTAAACTTCTTTGTTATTTATATAGATAATTTGACACAAGCATTGTTTATTACTTATATATATATATATAATTTATTAATTAATATTTTTAGATATTGTATCACTGTCATGCGCTTTTTAATATCGTCAATTTGTTACGGTATCTACTTATCCATGGAGTTGATGGCCCTACATTATTACAGGCCTATTAATATTTTTGTTGCAAAAAAAAAGAACGCACCTTCTTGATAAAACAATTCTTTACATACTTTTGTCGACGGCTTAGTCTAATAGTCTTCGCGTACGTAGCATAGGCTGCTCAGCTCACTGAATCAGGTACCCGCTGGTTCGATCGCTGCACGGGACAAATGTTTAATCCCAAAATATTATATCCATAATGAGTGTTTGGGCTCACGATCACACCTGCACAGGAGTAATGGGGATTATCTATTTTTTAGGGTTCCTTATAAAATCATTTTGTTGTCTCTGTGTCTATCTGTCCGATATTTAAGGCCGATTTTTCAAGAACACATAACAAGTTGAAATTTATGTCCATCTAGATGACTCGGTAAACTTCGTACCACCAAAAATTGATATGATTGTAACTCTTTGATTGATATATTGAAAGTAATCCGAAGTTGCAATTAGCATACAAAATTAACGATTTCGATTCTCGGCTGTTCCATTGGGTTTTTCCAAATCTCCTTTTTTCCTAAACCACCCCACTATTGGGGCAACCAATACAAAAAAAAAATATTCAAATAGGTCGAGCCATGTTCGAGTTTTTACGAGACTTTATAATATAGATAAGTCTACAGTCCCTTGGCGGTATAAAAAATTGGAGCTTATAAGCCAATGCAATCAAAAGATTTATATGGCCACTACAAACTCTGAGTGAGTCAGTGTCTACTTCCCGTTGACCTAGAACCATAAAATTTAGCAAGAAGCACAATAAAAGCATAGGAAAATCCGAGAAATCCTCGATTCCGACAAAGAAAATAGTGACATTTAGTGGGATTTTACGGAACCCCTAGAGCGCGGGTTCTACTCGCACTTGGGTAGTTATTATAATTCGTGCTTAATGAATAATGATTTCGAGACATAGCGTTGCTAATCATTTGTCTAAATGACTAATGGGATTTCATATTTTTGAAAAAATTACCTTGCATTTTTTTTATTGTCACTCATATAACCTCTACTACCGGTAACCGGAATGGTCCGGACTGGTATGATGGCGATAGGCTGGCTCCCTAGTACACGGTACCTAACATCGTTGGCAAAAAGTGGCTGTACATAGTACACCTCTGCCACATCCGCTTGGAGAAAATAGGCATGTTAAAATAAAACTATTTATCGGATTTTATCGCGGTTTGTTTTTACTCGGGTAAAAGAACACATAGCTGACTTAAAACACCGTCGCCCAAACACGTCTGCAGGCTGTGAACATGACCTTGACCGCACCCGCCGTAAGATCAGATTGATAGATCTCCTCCTCAAATCCTCGTGAAAGAACACGGATTCCTACCAAGGATGATTCGCGAGGCTATTGATATTAAAAAATATCCTAATTTCAATTGAGAAGATGGCTGGGTGCTTCCATCGACTGGGGATCCGGTAATTAATATAATCTAATCCAAAACCAAGCATAACACTGCAAGACCTCCTTCTGTGTAGATTAGACCAACAAAAATAAATAAAAAGTTTGAGGGTACCCCGGAACAACTATGCCTTTTGGACGACTAACACCTCAGTCCTTCTCATGACCATGGGTGCTGCAAAGCACTCGACACGTCGGAAACTTGAAAATCACAAATAAACTACGATATAATTTGAAAAATAGTTATATTAATGTATAATATTCGTGTAATCTAAGAAATCAGTATATAGTCATGTTTTTTAGATCTTCAGGTTTGTTCCAAGCTCGTGTACTGAGTATGTCCCGACTCATGCTGCACCGTGCCGTATGGAGCCCGCCGTCGCGCGCTGTTCTCGTGCTGTGCGACATGCTGTCGCTGCCGGTCCACACCAAAGAGGTAGACGTGCTCGGCAACCAGCAGAAGTCACCGGCTTTCAAGAAGGTGACAACTCCTTGATAATCATATCTCTATAAATTAAAATTTCTTTAGTAGTGCAACAAGGATCTTTTACCACGTGACCAAAATTGGAAATAACGCCGTCATGTGACTTCATGATAGTTCCCTGAGTTGCCGTTTGCTATGAAATTTACCAGAGTTCTTTTTTGAATAAGTAGGAATGTTTCAAATAAAAAATAATATTAGCCCTGTTACGAAACTGTCCCGCCGTTGGGCACGGGCCTCCTCTCAATCTGAGAAGGATAAGGCGATAGTCCACCACGCTGGCCCGGTGCGGGTTGGCGAACTTCACACACCTTCGAGAAACTCTTAGGCGTGCAGGTTTCCTAACGATGTTTTCCTTCGCCGTTAAAGCAAGTGATAGTTAATTTTAAAAATGCACATTCTTACTAAATGACAGAGGTGCGTGCCTGGGTTCGAACCCGAGACCTCTGACTTTGCAGTCCAACGGTCTAACCACTAGGCTATCACTGCTTGTGAATGTACTAAAAGACTTTTTATTTTGTTCTTTAATTCCACAAGTGCATCAACTCTCTTGAGTTAGTTACATCGTGCGAACCCACCTATTGAAATGTTTCCCTGGTAAAAAGTAATTTTTACTGAATGGTAAACACTAATGCAAAAGCGCCAAACTATCTTTGTCGCAAATATATTTGTAATTATAGGTGGATTACAATAATGTGTGAGATGTTACAGTTTGAATACGTACTCTCTGCTCCGTCGTCTGGCGTACAAACCGTACCTCCATTATCATTAGCCGAAGGAAGTTTCAATCAATCAATCAATCAGCCTATCGCAGTCCACTGCTGGACATAGGCCTCTCCTAACACGCGCCATTGCACACGGTCCTCCGCCTTCCGCATCCAGTCTGTCCCAGCGACCTTTTTGAGGTCGTCGGTCCATCTAGCTGGGGGCCGTCCTACCTTACGCTTACCAAGTCGCGGTCTCCACTCTAGGACACGCTTGCTCCATCGGCCGTCGGTCCTTCTGCAGAAGGAAGTTTACTAAAGTATTTTTCATGAAGGACGGGTACTGTGACAGTTTTAAGTGTCAAAGAAAATTATACTTTATTCAATGGCAATAAGAGGCATGACCTATTTCTATACTTATGGTGTTATGCATTAACATCATTGAATTAAATATTAATTTCGTTTGGCACTTAGAACTGTCACAACCCATGTTATGTGAAAAATATTATAAAGGACAGGCCTCTCCCGAAGATCGCCACGACAACCGGCCCTTAGAGATCGTTCATTGATCACGTGAGGCTCGAAAGAGGGGAGGGTGTTCGGAAAAATCACGTTGTATCACAAGGGGGAGGGGGTGTAGTGAGATATCACGTGTATCAAATAGAAAGTTGCTAAAAACATCACGTACTTATTTAATGGATGACCCCTTATGAAGGGTCGAAAACGTTGAGACAATCTAGAATATTATGGCACATATTCGCTATGACTTGTGTGTGTGTGTGTGAATGACTACGCTGTTGGACGCGGGGCCTTTACAGCTTCACCGGACAAGAGGGCGAGCGTGCAACCACTACGCTCGAGCCAGAAGGGCAAGAGGGCAACTATCTCAAGGGCGCCTCAAGGAGGAGGCCTCGGCTTGGGCAGTCGCTATGGGGGAGGGCGTATACTAGGTGTCTCGCCGTGGTGCTCAGCACCGGCCGGCGGGCAAGTAATTATTCGACCTCGCTGGCGAGGTCGGTGTTTGATCCTGTGTGCGGTATCTGTATCCGAAAGAAGGGATGTAAGGGCATCGGAAGGGTCGGTGAGAACATGCCGCCGACGGCGGTAGCGGCTGATAGAAAAGGAGTTAGATTCGTAGTCGGTGACGGCTACGACTAGCGGATTTCTATGATTGGACGCGTTCGCAAAATGTCGGGTTGCGCCATTTTAATAAAGGCGCGAATAGGTTCGAGACCGAGATCGGAATGGAGATTCGCTATGACTAAACAGTGCGTTACGTTCCCTTCATGGAATAATCGTGTAATAATATTTTTGAAGTCCCTTTAAACTTAATCTCAAATGATTTATTTTCTGTGAACCCTTTACATTAACACGTAAGTTTTTTTAACTTACTGATCTACTACTGGATAAGGACGCGGCCTCCACTGAGAATAAGAATATAGATCAAACTGAGATCTGACATCCCCCACGTCTTTCGTATCGAACTTGGATCCCTTTTTTACTGGGTATAAAATCCACAATTAAGAACAGTCAACTATATTCTTGTTTCTTCTATTTCCTTTTGTGTATTGCTGGTGAAACAATAAAATGTTATCAATCTAATTGTGGCGTTGTTCCACTGCGATGGTGGCTACTCTGATTTCAATATGTACATTATCTTTCCTTAATATCAAGTACTCCTTTTGTTTTAAGGTTATTATTTTAGAATTCTGTATAAATTTGGAGCTGTATGTCTCAGGTAACTGTACCGAATTCTGAGTTACCATTTAAATGTGCTTTGCGATCTCGAGGTCCTGTGTTCAAATCCTGGGTCGGACAAATGTAGTTTTTCTATATATCTATCTATATCATCACGCAGATCCCTTGCGGGGTAGGCAGAGAGTACAGAGTTCCAACAGGTTCTTTCCTTACATACTTCTCTGGCTTCCTCCACTCTCATAGTTCGTCTCATACACGCTCGCCGGTTACGGAGACTCTTGACTTGAGAATGTAGTTTTTCTAATGAAAAATTCCCAGTATCAGTCCGGAGTCTGGAACTGTGCCTGGTATATGGTAATAGGCTCGCCCCCTATTACATGGGACCTAACATCGTCGGCGGAAAGTGGGTGTACAGAGTACACATCTGCCACCCCCGCTTGGGGAATTTAGGCGTGACGGTGTTTATAATTTTCTTACTTTATTTTTCAGTTAAATCCGATGGGGACGGTACCAGTTCTTGAGGACGGCAATTTCGTTGTTTCTGAGAGGTACTCAAATTCGACATTATCCATAGATTTTTTTTTAAAGTAGCTCTACACTATCTGTTATTCCTGTGTTGTGACTAAGTTTACAAATATTAAATTGATATCCGCATGCACCCAGGCCGAAACAAATGTTTGTGGGTCGCATAGATTAACACTGTGCGGGGATCAGAGGCGGATTAAATTTGACGGACGATTTAGCGCAGTGGTTAAGAGCTTAAGCCGCTCCGCCCACTGTGTCTAATAGTCGCGGGTTCGATTCCCGCACGGGACAAATCTTTGTGTGATCCACAATTATTTGTTTCGGTCTGGGTATTTGTGTGTGTGAACTTTCATGTTTGTAAACGCACCCACGACACAGGAATAAATCCTAGTGTGGGGCTAAGTTTTTAATTAAAAGAAAAAAAAAAAAAAAATGTCGAGAGCATAATCATATTGTTTCAGTGTTATTATTGTTAGCCAGTTCTAGGTAATCTTAATCATCTCGTACACTTAATAAAGTCAACATACTTTTTAAAAATTTAGCCAATCATGAACTAAATTTCTAAGGGTTATTAAATATTCGGCTTTGGCTTTGTCTTCGGCCGAAGGTTTTGGCGAAAGCCCATTAATCGGTTTCGGCAAAAATCGACCTTTGGCCAGACTACTGTTTTCTGATGTGTTGTGCTGAATAAATATTTTTCATTAAAGTTCTTATCAATGTCGGTTTTTTTTTACAGCCACGCCATAATGAAATACGTCCTGGGTACATACGGCGGCGACAAGCACGAAACCCTGTACCCGAGCGACGTGCGCACGCGCGCTCTCGTGGACCAGGCTATGTTCTTCGACGCCGGTGTGTTCTTTAGGGCGTTACGGACTATTGCAGTAAGTTTATATTATCGAGCCTTCAAATAATTCTTTATTTTTAGGATTCTAAAGAAACCTTTATCTCCACAAGGTGTAACTCGATAACTGAATTGATTACAACCATTTTTATTGTATCTTATAAAAAAAAAAGACACCCTCACGCCTGTATTCCCCAAGCGGGGGTGGCAGAGGTGTACTGAGTACACCCACGTTTCGCCGACGATGTTAGGTCCCATGTAATAGGGGGCGAGCCTTTTGCCATATACCGGGCAACATTCCAGACTTCGGATTCGTACTGTGAAAACTACACTTGTCCGACCTGGGATTTGAACGCAGGACCTCGTGATTACAAAGCGATGCGCTTTGCCACTAGACCAACGAGGCAGTCAGTATATTTTTTTTTTTTAAATTTTCAATAAATGCTTTTACTCCTTCAGTGCGCTATATAAAAAATAAAATTATTCTTGATTCACACACATACACGTACAAATTTCATTGATAATTGGGGTATAAAAGTGGTTAAAAAAAGGGTTAAAATATTTAAATTTGGAAATTTGGTTTTCGTCTTGAATTTATGAAGCAATTCTCTAATCGGGGTGTCTAAGGTCTTGCGTTACCTACGTTACACCTTGTATATCTTTCTGCCAAATAAAAGAAATCAATAAAATCATTATTTATCTCTTTTCGATATATAACGGTATCTCGCTCTGACCCACCGTATAATGATAGCCTGTGGTTCCAGCGGGTGGCGTTACACCAGCGGCTGCCTGGGCTCACGCCGCGGGCAGTCCAGAGCATCGAGGAAGCGTTCGGGATGGCGGACTCGTACCTGCAGGGCCGGGGGTTCATGGCCGGGCAGCACCTCACCCTGGCGGACATATCCGCCGGCTGTACCGGCAGCGCGCTTAACAGCTTGTACAAAGTTGACTCTGATAAGTGAGTCACTAATTGAAATAAAAGCCAGCCCCTCCCGTGTTGATGGGTGCTGCAAGCACTCGAAACGATGGAACTTTAAACATCAAATCTTAAAAATCATTCACACATACACATTTCAACAACAAAACATTTGGACAAAAGTCTTCAAAGACTGAAAGCGATGAATGAAGGTGTACAAATGGGTGACTTAGTGGTTAACCATCTACTTTATGCAGATGACGCGGTTTTAATAGCGCCAACAGCCACTGATCTGCAAACACTAGTCACAGTTATGAAAGACGACTGCATGATCAATGGCTTACACTTGAATGTGAAGAAAACCAAGATTATGGTTTTTGAAAGGGAAGAAACCAGAACGAATGTAAGGATTGTGGTTGGTAACGATGTGCTGGAGCAAGTGAATGAGTTTGTATATCTTGGATGCGCCTTCAGTAAGGATGGGAAATACACCGCTGACATAGAGAGAAGAGTGAGTGCAGGGTACAGAGTGAATGGTGCGATGGGAAAGCTACTCGGGAGCCGGCACTTAAGCCATAAGGCGCAGCTGGCCATACATAACGGAGTTCTTGTCCCAACGCTGTTATATGGTAGCGAGAGCTGGGTATGTAAGAAGGAGAATGAAAGTAGGATAAATGCGGTAGAAATGCGAGCTCTGCGGAAGATGTGCGGAGTGAAGCTGACCGACCGCATTAGCAACAGCATAGTAAGACAGCGAGTAGGTATGAAAGATAGTATCGGTGTAGAGATGAGAAAGGGCATGCTCCGTTGGTTCGGGCATATAGAAAGAATGCCAGAGGAAAGAATGACAAAACAGATATACAATGTGAAAGTGGAAGGATGCAGGTACCGGGGAAGACCTAGACTATCTTACCACGACCAAATAAACCGAGTCTTATCTGATGGAAAAGTCAAGAGTCTCCGTAACCGGCGAGCGTGTATGAGACGAACTATGAGAGTCGAGGAAGCCAGAGAGGTATGTAAGGAAAGAACCTGTTGGAACTCTGTACTCTCTGCCTACCCCGCAAGGGATCTGGCGTGAGGTTATAGATAGATAGATAGACATACACATTTTTTTTTTTCCGTTTTCCGATATCGTGCAATCGGCTTTCTAGCCATTAGCAGATGGCTTGTATGCCAGTGGTTGGCGGGTTATGTTCATCCTTCCAGTGAAGGATGTGCCTCTTATTCGTTTTTTTTTTATCTATCTATCTATCTATCTATAACCTCACGCCAGATCCCTTGCGGGGTAGGCAGAGAGTACAGAGTTCCAACAGGTTCTTTCCTTACATACCTCTCTGGCTTCCTCGACTCTCATAGTTCGTCTCATACACGCTCGCCGGTTACGGAGACTCTTGACTTTTCCATCAGATAAGTTTTTTTTTATCATATTGCCATTATATGGCGATGTTTTAGTCTATTGACTTTTGATGGTTCAATCATAGCTTTAGCTAGAAGGTTGTCATGTGCTCCTATTCGCTGTTTGTACAGTTTTACTCTTTGCTCAATTTCTTCTTTGATTGTTTTGATCTGTAGATGCTCATGTAGTTCAGTCGTTTTAATAAACCATGGAGCACTAGATATGATTCTGAGAGCTTTATTTTGAAATCTTTGCAGGATTTCTATGTTAGAGTTCTTTGCTGAACCCCACAGTTCAATTCCGTATGCCCATACAGGTTTTAGTAATAGTACTGCTTTGTAAATTAGAATTTTGTTTTCTAAGGTCACTGGCGATGAGTTCCCCAGGAGCCATTTAAGTTTTCTAAGATGTATGTTGAGCTCATCACGTTTTTTTTCAATATGATGTCACCATGTTTGCTTTTTATCCAGATATATGCCCAAATGGAACAGGGGTGTGGTGGTACTGTTTTTCAAGAAAGGTGATAACACTTTACTGAAGAATTATAGGCCCATCACACTGCTGAGCCATGTTTATAAGTTGTTTTCGAGAGTAATTACGAATCGTCTCGAACGCAGGTTTGATGACTTCCAGCCTCCCGAACAAGCCGGTTTCCGGAAAGGCTTTAGTACCATAGACCACATACATACGCTGCGGCAGATTATACAGAAGACCGAGGAGTATAATCGGCCACTATGCTTGGCGTTTGTGGACTATGAGAAAGCCTTCGATTCGATCGAGACTTGGGCGGTTCTTAGATCTCTCCAGCGATGCCGCATTGACTATCGGTACATCGAAGTGTTGAAGTGCTTGTATAATAACGCCACCATGTCAGTCCGAGTACAGGGGCAGTGCACGAAGGCAATCCCCATAAAAAGAGGAGTAAGACAGGGAGACGTCATTTCTCCGAAACTGTTACCTTAGAGGACGCCTTCAAGCTCTTGGAATGGCAAGGACTTGGCATCAACATCAATGGCGAATACATCACTCACCTTCGATTTGCCGACGACATTGTGGTCGTGGCGGAGTCGCTGGAAGATCTAGGACGAATGCTCGGTGACCTCAACAGAGTATCTCAACAAGTGGGTCTTAAAATGAACATGGACAAAACCAAAATAATGTCTAACGTCCATGTCGTACCCACCGCACTCACCGTTGGGAACTCTACTCTTGAAGTTGTCGACGAATACATTTACCTGGGACAGGTAGTCCGGTTAGGTAGGTCCAACTTTGAGAGAGAGGTCAATCGACGAATCCAACTCGGCTGGGCAGCGTTCGGGAAACTGCGCAACATCTTCTCATCCAAAATACCTCAGTGCCTTAAGACTAAAGTTTTCAGTCAATGTGTGTTACCAGTGATGATATATGGATCAGAGACGTGGTCTCTTACAATAGGTCTCATAAAAAAGCTCAGAGTTGCTCAGCGAGCTATGGAGAGAGCTATGCTCGGCGTTTCTCTACGCGATCGAATCAGGAATGAGGAGATTCGTAGAAGAACCAAGGTTACCGACATAGCCCTTAAGATTAGCAAGCTGAAGTGGCAATGGGCGGGCCACATAGCGCGTAGATCGGACGGGCGTTGGGGCAGAAAGATTCTAGAGTGGCGACCACGTATTAGCAAGCGCAGCGTGGGACGACCGCCTGCCAGATGGACCGACGATCTTGTGAAAATCGCAGGAAGTCGTTGGATGCAGGTGGCATCGGACCGGTTACGCTGGAAAGCGATTGGGGAGGCCTATGTTCAACAGTGGACAAGTATGGGCTGAGATGATGATGATGATGATGCCCAAATACTTGGCTACCTCACTGTGAGGGAGTGTGACGTTTCCTAATTTTACAGGTGGACAATTATCCTTTCTGAGCGTAAACGTCACGTGTTTTGATTTGTTGGCACTAGCTCAGATTAGATAGATTCAGCCATTTATTTATCCAGGTGTTTATCTTATCCAGGTGACTTTGTAACACTAGCGAGGCTGTATACGGCGATAAGCTGTTGGACAGGGCAGCAGGGGTTGGTATGTCTGTCGTGTATATCAGATATAATGTTGGACCCAGAACGGAGCCTAGGGGTACTCCAGCTAGTATTTCATGAAAATTTGAGTAAGAGTCATTCATTTTTACCCGAAAGATTCTGTCTTCTAAATATGATTGAGTAGTATATAATGATTATGTGGCAACAATTTCTTAATTTTATACAGTAAGCCCTGGTGCCAGACCTTGTCGAAAGCTTGCTGTACGTCTAGGAACACAGCCGAGCAGTATTCTTTCCGTTCTAAAGCCTCTCTTATTTTATTCAACACTCTATGTACTTGTTCTATAGTTGATTGTCCTGTCCTAAATCCAAACTGTTGTTGTGGGATATTTTTTCCATCGTTAAGTGTTCCGTTTAATCTAAGCAGAACTATTTTCTAGAATAACTTCTACATTACAGGAAATAGGCTTATTGGCCTGTATGATGACACTAAGTGTGGCGGCTTTCCAAGCTTTGGAACCATAATGATCTCTGAAATCTTCCATATTCTTAGAAAATACCCCGTCCTTAGTATTCCATTAAAGCGTTATAAAGACAACGGCTTTTTTGGGAAGTTGTTGTAGTAATTCCGCCGTTATTAAACAGAATCCTGGCGCTTTCTTTAGTTCGAGTTCCTTGATGGTTTCCATACTTCGCGGGGTGTACAGTGCTGCACGGGTAGACTGAGTTGTAGGTCTGATTGAAGGTAATTTTGTATTTCATCATTGGTCGTTGCATCACCAACATCGGCCAGGAAAGATCCGAAAACTTCAGCACGTTCGCCCTCTTTCCTTTCCATGTATCATTATCCAGTTTTATGGGATACTGAGTAGTTTGCGGCGCCGCTTGGCTATGTTTTACCATATTCCAAAGCGAATACTCATTCCTTGCCCTAGCATCAAGATTTTCTAGTTTGTTCTTTAGAGTATCGTCTTCAATGGTTTTTAAATAGTTCCTCAGTTCTGCAGCCGCTTTATTCAGTGCCCTTTTATCAGAAGGATGCCGGCTGTTATGCCATATTCTCCTAAGTCTCCTTGTTTCTTATTTCTTTGGAGATATTTTTGCTACCTGTTTTGTTCATGGTCATTGGTGTGCACTTCCAAGCTGCTGTCTGAATAAGATTTGTTATGTGTGTGGCGGCTTCGTCGATGTTTGTATTTGTTTTTAACGATATTTTAAGATTCACCTTATCCTCGATGTATTGTTTGAATTCGAGCCAGCCAGCCTGATTGCTGTACAGTTTTTCTTTAGGTTTTCTTGCTATTAGTGTTGTACTTATAGTAGTGGCTATCAATGGTGTGTGATCTGAGCTACTATCTAGGCTACTTTCAACATTTAAGTACAGATTGCAAAGTCCTTTGTATATGAAAAAGTCTAGTAAGTCAGTAGTTTATTTGGTCTGTTGGCCAATATGTGGGTTCACCTGTACTCAATAAATGCAATTTATTTTTGTCAAGCCCTTTTTTTAGTTCTCGACCCCTGGGCAGGGTTTAATCGGGATCCCCAAAATACATTTTTAGCGTTCCAGTCGCCACCACATATGTATCTTTGTCCAAGTGTATTAAAATAATCAGTAAAACAGTCTTCCTTCAATGTGTGTTTAGGTGGACAATACACAGCAGACATGGTTAATGAACTATGTTTATCATGAACTATTATTGTAGTAGCCTGAATTTGAACAGTTTGGTATTCGTAGGACGTCATGCTTGATATGCTTTTTTATAATAATTTCTGTCCCTGCATGGGCGGTCCCGTCGGGATGAAAGGTTGTGTATATGCAATCGTTTTTTAGAGTAAATATGTGGTATGTTCATACACATATAATAATAATAATATACTGCCCACCGCTGGGCAAAGGCCTTCTCTCACAAATCGAGGTGAGAGAGATTAGGTCATACTCCACCACGCACAACCAGTGCGGCTTGGTGGAGGCAGGTTTGTGGCCACCCGCTGTTGGACTTATTAAGCCGCCTTTAAGGCTTCCAACTCGGCTTAACGACTACCTCATTAAGTGGTAACCGGGACCAACGGCTTAGCGTGCCTTCCGAAGCACGGAGACGCTCGTATATGAAAATGCCACAACGGTCACCCATCTCAGGCCGACCGAGTCGAACGCTGCTTAACACAGGTCGCACAGCGCTACGAGCGCCTCCCATGCCTACATACATACACATGCCATTATTTTATTTCCTTTGAAAAGGAAACTCTAAATAAGTAGTGTGGCGGACATTGCATATAAAGAATTAAGCACTGCCTGCCTTAGTATAACGTATTTGAACGAGATATAACTTATTAATTACAATATTTAAGTAAGTATTGAGTTAGTAAAAATTGTGCCCGGTATATCTCAATAGGCTCGCCCCCTATTACATGGGACTTAACATCGTCTGCGATAAGTGGATGTACTCAGTTCACCTCTGCCACCCTCACTTGGGGAATATAGGGGTGAGTGTGTGGTGTTTAAGTAAGTATGATGACTGATAATATTTTATTTATGAAGTAATATTTAAAGATAATGAGTGTAACTGAATTCTTATGAGGCAGGCAGTGTTTAATTGTTAATATGCAATGCACGCCAGTGGACTTGGGGCTTCTCATATTCGACACAAAAATAACCTTGATTTAGAAAAAAAAATGTTGATTGAAAATTTTATTTATTTCTTAGTATGGTATCGTGTCTTATCTGACGTGTAAGTTAAGAGTCTCCGTAACAAGTGAGCGTGTATCAGATGACCTATGAGAGTAGCCGTAGCCAGATAGGTCTGTAAGGAAATAACCTGTTAGAACTCTGTATTGTATTCTCTGCCTACCCCGCAAGGTATCTGGCGTGATTATAAAGATCGATCCATAAAATAAAAGAAATATCATGTTTCCGTAGGTACCCGCACTGCGCCGACTGGCTGGCTCGCCTCGAGCAAGAGCCTGCCTTCCAGAGCGTCGATCAGATGCGCGTGAGTTTCGCGCAGCTTATCCAAGACGCGTGGGACAGCAATAAAAATAAAAATGAGAATAAAAAGTAGTAATGTGCCAATGAGTGTTGTTTTAATCGTAATATCTTAAGAGTCTCCGTAACCGACTAAGGTGTATAAGACGAACTTTGAAAAGTGTGGGGAGGAAGCGGGCGAGGTCTCTAGAAGGAACCCATTGGAACTCTGTACGTTTTGCCTACCGCTCTAAGGATCTGGCGTGATGATACAAATATATATAGACGTCAAGGTTTCTCTTATCGTCATCTTGGTGAGAGAATCTCGAAAATGAAACTTTAATCATATTTAGATTATAACATCGTTATGGTTAGAAACAACAACAAGAACAAGCCGGTTTCCGGAAAGGTTTTAGTACCATAGACCACATACATACGCTGCGGCAGGTTATACAGAAGACTGAGGAGTATAATCGGCCACTATGCTTGGCGTTTGTGGACTATGAGAAAGCCTTTGATTCGATTGAGACTTGGGCGGTTCTTAGATCTCTCCAGCGATGCCGCATTGACTATAGGTACATCGAAGTGTTGAAGTGCTTGTATAATAACGCCACCATGTCAGTCCGAGTACAGGGGCAGTGCACGAAGGTGATCCCCATAAAAAGAGGAGTAAGACAGGGAGACGTCATTTCTCCGAAACTGTTTACGGCCACCTTAGAGGACGCCTTCAAGCTCTTGGAATGGCAAGGACTTGGCATCAACATCAATGGCGAATACATCACTCACCTTCGATTTGCCGACGACATTGTGGTCATGGCGGAGTCGCTGGAAGATCTAGGACGAATGCTCGGTGACCTCAATAGAGTATCCCAACAAGTGGGTCTTAAAATGAATATGGACAAAACAAAAATAATGTTTAATGTCCATGTCGTACCCACCGCACTCACCGTTGGGAACTCTACTCTTGAAGTTGTCGACGAATACATTTACCTGGGACAGGCAGTCCGGTTAGGTAGGTCCAACTTTGAGAGAGAGGTCAATCGACGAATCCAACTCGGCTGGGCAGCGTTCGGGAAACTGCGCAACATCTTCTCATCCAAAATACCTCAGTGCCTAAAGACTAAAGTTTTTAGTCAATGTGTGTTACCAGTGATGACATATGGATCAGAGACGTGGTCTCTTACAATAGGTCTCATAAAAAAGCTCAAAGTTGCTCAGCGAGCTATGGAAAGAGCTATGCTCGGCGTTTCTCTACGTGATCGAATCAGGAATGAGGAGATTCGTAGAAGAACCAAGGTCACGGACATAGCCCTTAGGATTAGCATGCTGAAGTGGCAATGGGCTGGCCACATAGCGCGAAGATCGGACGGGCGTTGGGGCAGAAAGATTCTAGAGTGGAGACCACGTATTGGCAAGCGCAGCGTAGGACGACCGCCTGCCAGATGGACCGACGATCTTGTGAAAATCGCAGGAAATCGTTGGATGCAGGTGGCATCGGACCGGTTACGCTGGAAAGCGATTGGGGAGGCCTATGTTCAGCAGTGGACAAGTATAGGCTGAAATGATGATGATGATGATGATGGTTAGAAAAACCCCGTCGCAGCGTTTATGAAATAAAAAAAAAAACACCGTCACCTATATTGCCCAAGCGGGCCGACCCCGCTGAGAGGTGTACTGAGTACACCCACTTTTCGCCGACGATGTTAGGTCCCATGCAATAGAGAGCTAGCCTATTGCCACATACCGGGCACAATTCCAGACTCCGGATTCATACTGGGAATTGAAGCCAGGGCCTCGTGATCACGAAGCGATGCGCTTTGCCACTAGACCAACGAGGCAGTCTAATCAAATAACTTGTAGTAATATAATTTTACAAGGCGCATGACGCAATTCTTTTTTCTGTAAAGTTATTTCTTTCGCACATAGGGGAGAGAAGAGCAAACCGGAGCCTGCAGGTACAAAGGTCCGCCTTAATAATTAAAGACTATTTACAATCTTATTGAATGGTTGGTCTCTGCCTTGTTGGTCTAGTGGCAAAACACATGACTTTGTGATCACGAGGTCGTGGGTTCAAATCCTAGGTCGGACAAGTGTAGTTTTTCTAACGAAAACTTCCCAGTACGAGGCCGGAGTCTAGAATTGTGCCCGGTATATGGCAATAGGCTCGCTCTCTATTACCTGGGACCTAACATCGTCGGCGAAACGTGGGTGTACTTAGTACACCTCTGCCACCCCCGCTTGAGGAATATAGGCGTGACGGTGTGTGTGTGTGTATTGAATGGTTTACGTCAAACGATAGTTCATGCACCCGCTCTCGGTCTATGTCCCCAATACTACACTAAAACTGCCCTTATTTTAGAAAATAAAGTTTGTTTTAGGGAACGTACCCATACCATGTGACCCATTTTTTACAATATTTTAAACCCTTTCCCCCCCGTTTGCTACCACCCGTAGTATATGCCAAGACCCCCTCCGTCTCTAGTTTTCACGTAGTAATTCATAAATGCGGTTTTCAATAATTTTTTACAAAGTTAAAAAAAAATATTTAGCTTAATTTGCCTCGAAAAAGCGTCAGATTTCCCTAGGGGAAATTGACTACTTGACGAAAACCTAAGCCAAGTGGCCAAGCGTAATATTTTAAAGAACTCCCTAATAAATTCAGAATGTTGTTGTTGGTATGAAAAAATAAAACTGACGAAACTCGATAGTTGCGTCCGTGCCACAGAGTACATTATACATCCGTGCTATCATTATAATATTTTTACATACAATGGGCTGTCACTACCCATTGCTAATTATAATAATATTCTAAGTGCCAAACGAAATTAATATTTATTTCAATGGAATTAAGGTATAAAACAATAAGTATAGAAACGGGTCATGACTCTTTTTGCCATTGAATAAAGTATAATTTTCTTTGATACTTACAACTGTGTGTGTGTGTGACTGATGTACGCTGTTGGCCGCGAGGCCTTTACAGCTTCACCGGACTTAAGGGCGAGCGTGCAACCACTACGCTCGAGCCAGAAGGGCAAGGGGCGACATACTCGAGGGCGCCTTGAAGAGGCGCCCTCGAGTATGTCGCGACAGCGACTGTCCTAACCGAGGGCACCTTGAAGAGGCGCTCTCGGTTGGGACAGTCGCTGTGGGGGGACGGGGTGCACTACTAAGTGCACCGGTCAACCGCCGGCTATGGGAGGGGATCTACGACTACGTTGTCGTCGCCCGTATTCTGAGCGGAAAGAATGGATGACGAAGCATCGGGGGGATCGGAAAGAACATGTCGCGGCCGGCGGTGGCGGCAGTGGTCGGGGGGGGGGGGGGATCGTAGTCGGCGGCGGCTACAATTAACGGATTCGCATGGGTGTCGCCTTTTTAATATAGGCGCGAATAGGTTCGAGACCTAGATCGGAGTGGAGATCGACATTCCGTACGAACCAGGGGGCTCCTACGGCTTTACGGAGGAAGCGGTTTTGAACCACTTGGAGTTTATCGATGTGAGAGGGGGCCGAATGCCCGAACACAACACACGCATAAGTCATGATGGGTCGAACGCAAGTTTTGTAAAGCGTCACCTTATTTCTAAGGGACATTTTACTCCGCTTGCAGATTAACGAATGGAGACGACCGAGCACAAAGGATGCTCGGTGACAGACCCGCTTGATGTGCGGGCCGAAGGACATGGTACTGTTTAGGGTGACCCCTAGATATTTGACCTCTTTGGGTCCAGGTGACCAGGGAATGGGTCGGTCGAACATGGTTTCTTGGCCGAGATTACTTCTAGGGCGGCGCAGGGAGTGGCGCGGGGTGGCACCTCTGGAGAAGAACACCGCAGCGCTCTTGTCCGGGTTCACCTCAATACGCCACTTCCTGAACCAATTCCCTAGGGAATTGGCGGATGCCTGAAGGTTTCTGGTAATGAAACCCTTATTCCTATGCGAGACGTAGAGAGCGGTATCATCCGCGAATAGGGCTAGATGCGCCATACTCGAACGAGGAATGTCGTTCGTGTAAAGGCTAAACAGGAGGGGCGAGAAAGCTGAGCCCTGCGGGACTCCAGCTCGGGTGGAGTGGGGAGTGGAGCGCGTCATTTCGACGCGATATCGGAAGGCGCACTTACAACTGTCACAGTACCCTTCCTTCATGAAAAATGCTATACTGCCTGGCGCAGTAGGGAAAGATATATCTATTTATCACTACTGCGCCAGGCAGTGAGCTAAAAGACGTGAAGGGTCCACACCCTTGTAGGATTTTACGACAAAATGTAGGATTTTAGGCTAAAGAAATATATTTATTATGTATTTTTTTGTTTTTGAAATAATAAAATTAACATGGTCACGCCTTTATTCCCCAAGCGGGGGTGGCAGAAGTGTGCTGTGTACACCCACATTTCGGCGTCGATGGTATATACCGGGCACAATTTGAGTTCCGGACTGATATTAGGGATTTACAAAAAAAAACTACATTTGTCCGATCTAGGATTTGAAGCCAAGACCTCGTGATCTACCTCGTGACCACTAGACTAACAAGCAGATTGTTTTGTTTTTAAATTGGCATTTCTACCTTATAGCTGCTATGTGGGACGCCTTTAATATTAAATAATATACCTAATGGTGATAAATGCTCTAATCAACACGTCCACGATGTTTGGAATGTTACTGACTAGCCCCTCTGCGGTGCCAAACTCCCCGTCAATTATTATATGCGCACGAGTCGGTCGAGTCTCTCGCTCGACGAGAGTTCAAAGTACTGTCGCGTGATTTTGAGGTTATAATTTTGTTATCATTATTTTATCATGAGTTTTATCAAAGAAAGGTGTCTGGGATTCCTATAAAAAAAGGTTCAGTTGTAATTATAACATAGTGCGTATTTAACATTAGGTATGTTAACAAACACTTTTCTTTATTTTTACCAATATATTGCCATTTTTTATGAAATGAAATGAAATGAAATTTATTTGCTTGAAACATGGTATTACAATAAGGTGTTGCATTATCTCGTAGTTCAGCACATTTCACCTTACAGGTATGCAAATATTAAATATTTATTAGGTAATAGGAAATACAAAATATGTCATTAATGTCAATATATATTCTAAATTAAAATAATATCGTTCATTCATAATAATTTCGTATAATTTTCTATATTACAGTTATTCTTTCCTATTCATATTATTATCTTATTATCTTAATATAATAGTCCCAATAAAATTATTTATGTTGCATAACCGAGTAGAATTCATCAAGGGTGTAGAAGGTGTGGTCTATAAGCCATTGCTTCAATTTTTTCTTCATAGGCAGCGCTGGCATTTCTCTTATTTTTTTTTGGTATTTTATGGAATACTTTGATACACATAATATATGAACTCTTTTGGTAGATAGATGTTCTAAATTTTGGAAATAGTAATCTAGTGGGATCCCTGTTTCCTGTTATAGAATTACTATACGCAAAGGTGAAGTGGGTTGGATATTTTTTTACAAAGATGCAAACTTCTTATATATATAATCCAACCAGAGTTAGGATATTGTTGGATTTAAATAATGATCTACATGAGTCGCGTGGCCCTACATTGTTTAAAGCACGTACACATTTTTTTGCGCAAGGAATACAGTTTTATCGTCTGTTGAATTACCCCACAGTGGTATTCCATATCGTAAGATATACTCTACATAGCCATAATAAGCAATAAGAGCAACCTTTTTGCCCACTACACACTGAAGTTTGCGGAGTGCAAAAACGTATCTGTTTAGTTTAGTGGAGGTATTTTTTACGTGTAGTTTTCAATTACAGTGTTGGTCTATAGTGAGACCCAGAAATTTCAGGTCTGACACTTCTTCAATATTTTGACCATTATACATAAGGTTTAGATTTTGTTTTTTCCCTTTGTAGTTATAAAACTGTATAAATTTTGTTTTGGAAATATTTGCGCGTAGGTTATTATTATTGAGCCAACTTATTATAGATTCCACAGTAGAATTCAAAACCTTTTCGTGCGAGATTGATTTATCATTGTGTGGAATAACTACGGAAAAATCGTCTGCAAATAATATAGATTGGTGATTTGTTATTTTTGGTAGGTCATTTATGTACATTATAAAAAGCAAGGGTCCAAGAACGCTACCTTGGGGAACTCCAAATTTATTAGGTTTAAGCGAGGATTTGTATGCGGTGAGATTCTGTTGTGCATCTAGACGAGTCACCTCAACACATTGCTCACGGTTTTTGATGTAACTTTTGATCCAGCCTAATGCTGGCCCGCGGATACCGTACCTTAAACATTTTTCTATAAGTATGTCATGCTCCACGCAGTCAAAAGCTTTTGTCATATCAAAGAAGATTGCAACTACTGGAAGTCTTTTGTCAATATTTTCAGTAACTTTATTTATTAGTGAAAAAGCTGCAAGTGTAGTAGACTTTTCTCTTTGGAAACCATTTTGTTCTATTCTAATAATATTATTTTTCGTTAAAAAGTCGTTTAACCGAGAGTGCATTGCCTTTTCAAAAATTTTTGAAAATATTGGAATTAGTGTAATTGGCCTATAGTTGCCAAGTTCATGTGGGTCGTCTTTTTTAAGCAGCGGTTTTACTATTGATGTTTTTAGTCTATCAGGAAATGTACCCTCCGTAAAAGAAAGATTAATAAGGTAGGCTAGGATAGGTGCAATTGTCGCTGCACTTTTTTTTAGAATGTGTGTTGAGATAGAATCATAACCCACTGATTTAGTGTTATTTAATGATCTGATTATTTTTATAACTTCATATTCACAGCAAGGCCTCAGAAATATACTTGAGCTTAAGTAATCTAGGTTCGAAATGCATTTTTGTTTAAATTGTTGACTAGTTTCAATTGAATTAATAAAAAATCATTGAATGCATTAGCAATTTTTAGTGGAGTCTGTGTTTATGTACCATTTTTATAAATACATTGAATTTTGTCATAATTTATGTCATTGTTTTCCTTATCTTTAATAATGTCCCATGATGCTTTACATTTGTTTTTGGCCATTTTTAGCACTTTACTGAAAACATTCTTTTTCTATTGGGTTATACAGTTTTTTAGTACTCTTGTATATTTATGATATTTTGTTTTGTTCGTAGTATTTTTATGTCTATAATATTTGAACCTAAGCATTCTTTTGGTGGTGCTTGATATTTTGATTCCCTTGCTTATCCATTTAGGGGCAGTTTTTCTATTAGCTATTTTTATTTTATGCCATGGAAAACAGAGATTATATAAAAGACAAAAAAGATCGTGAAACGTAATAAATGCAACATTAAGATCGCTTGTATTGTCAATTTCCTTTATCCACGGTCTTTTTAAACAATCAATGAATTTGTCAATGTTATTTTGGCAATAATTTCTTTTATACACGTAGTATTGAGTCAATTTTTGTCTTTTAAGTACAGGGAAGGTTAGTGTTTGACATGTGTTATGATCTGACAGATTATATTCATGTAAGTGGCCAATAGGCCGCTTAATATTACTTGCTATGAGATCAATGCATGTATTTTGACGTGTCGGGGTATTAATATGTAATTCCAGGTTGTAATTATGTAAAATGTTCCTCAAATTATTAGTGACGTTGTTGGTTTTCATCATGTTAATATTAAAGTCCCCGCAAAGAATTATTTTTTTATTTTTAAAAGATAATTTGTGTAAAAGAATATCCAACTTTTCACAAAAAATAGACACTGATGATTTTGGTATTCGATATACACAGAGTGTTATGAAATGTTGATTGGTTTATAATCGCAGACTGTAACGATTAATTAGTCTTGTTTGTGTTGTTAGTCTTATATGGTCTCATATACAATCATATCAATGAATGGGTTTTTAATTTGTAAGTAATGATCTCACTTTAGAATAATTATATTTATTCTAAGGATCTCGCTAATTAATCAACAACAATAGTATAGGTGCAATACTATTGTTGTTGTCTACCTACATACTACCTGGCACCTATCTACCAATACAAATCTGACATTGCTTAGCAAACGCTTAACAATTATTTAATAAAACTTACATCGTTTTGCAATAACCTCATCATAAGAATATTCATTTAAAAATATTTTTTATTAGTTTTTGCCTGCGTACACTGGCTGATTTACACATTTGCCGCCAGTAGGCTATTAAATTTTTGCCGCCCCTACTAACCTCTGAAATTCAATACACAACTTATTATTATAAATATCTTTATAAAAAGTCTCACTTAAGACATTTAAAATTAAAATAAGTTGATTAGAAAAAAAAGATGTTTGTTTTAAAAAAATCCACATAAGCCGTTAAAATTACTTATTTTTTTATTAAAAAAAGCATCTCGTGGATTGAAAAAAAATTTGGTAAGCCCAGTGATCATTTTCTTTTCTAATAAGATGCTTTTTGTATCATTTATTACATATACATGTTATTACATCTGTTAATTACGATATAATGTAAGGAAAAACCGAGATCTAACATAGCATACCTTCGCACGTTAGCGCTTAAAGCATGCAATATTTAAGTGGTGAAACATATTACACGTTGATGGAAATGTGTGAGTTTACCTAATAACATTTAGGTACACAGAGAAAAAGAATAGTAATAGTTAATAAAAAATGGATCAAAATTACTCATTTTAAATTGTAATATTAAAACGCCATTGAAATATTTTTAATTTTTTTTATTCATATTCCCAAAAGTATACTTTACAAATAGTTTTTTTTTTCAAATAAAGACATGGGGGTATTGGGTATACTGTATAGTACTAAAATATTATAATTTTTTGTTTTTAAATTTAAATGTTGGTTTGTTAAATAGTTTTTGAGCGGGAAGAAACCAGAACGAATGCAAGGATTGTGGTTGGTAACGATGTGCTGGAGCAAGTGAATGAGTTTGTATATCTTGGATGCGAATTCAGTAAGGATGGGAAATACACCGCTGACATAGAGAGAAGAGTGAGTGCAGGGAACAGAGTGAATGGTGCGATGGGAAAGCTACTTGGAAGCCGGCACTTAAGCCAACAGGCGCAGCTGGCCATATGACGAGAACGGAGTGCTTGTTCCAACGCTGTTACATACCAGCGAGAGCTGAGTATGTAAGAAGGATAATGAAAGTAGGATAAATGCGGTGGAAATGCGAGCTCTGCGGAAGACGTGCGGAGTGAAGCTGACCGACCATATTCGCAACAGCGCAGTAAGAAAGCGAGTAGGCATAAAAGATGGTATCAGTGTAAAGATGAGAAAGGGTATGCTCCGTTGGTTCGGGCATATAGAAAGAAAGTCTGTAAAAAGAATGACAAAATAGATATATAATACGCAAGTGGAAGGATGTAGGTACCGGGGAGGGCCTAGACTATCTTACCATGACCAAATAGATCGAGTCTTATCAGTAGGACAAGTCAAGAGTCTCCATAACCGGCGAGCGTGTATGAGACGAACTATGAGAGTCGAGGAAGCCAGAGAGGTATGTAAGGAAAGAACCTGTTGAAATTCTGTACTCTCTGCCTACCCCGCAAGGGATCTGGCGTGATGACATAGATCGATAAATAGAGATTAGTTAAATTTTCGAGACTTCTTTTCTCCGTGAGTTTAATCATTTTTTTTTATTTCTTAAGTTAGTCTCTAGCTTGTTCAGCTTGCTGGTAAATACGCCACTGGCCCGCGATTTCGTCCGCGTTCTCTTTAGAGAGGAACCCTAACATGTTTCCGGGAAAAAGTATCCTGTGTTAATCAAGGTAATAAACTTTCTGTGTGTCAAATTTCATTCTTTTTTTTTTTAAATCTTAGCCCCACTCTAGGATTTATTCCTGTGTCGTGGGTGCGTTTACAAACATTTAAATTCACAAAGAAATACCCAGACTGGAAAAAATAATTGTGGATCACACAAAGATTTGTCCCGTGCGGGAATCGAACCCGCTTGCCCTCCCGATGATCTTACTTCCCTTCTTTGGAATAAAGATATCGCATACAGGATCAGACACCGACCTTGCCAGCAAAGTCGAAGAATCCCTTGCCCGCCGGCCGATGTAGAGCACTACGACGAGACACCTAGTACACGCCCTCTCCCATAGCGACTGCCTAAGCCGCGGCCGTTCCTCCTTGAGGCGCCCTTGAGCTAGTTGCCCCCTTGCCCTTCTGGCTTGAGTGTAGTGGTTGCACGCTTGCCCTCTTGTTCGCGGGAGCTGTATAAGCCCCGTGGCCAACAGCGTAGATCACTTACACACACACACACGCACGGACGCACGCACGCACGCGCAAGTACGCATGCACGCACGCACGCACGCGCAAGTACGCATGCACGCACGCGCACACACGCGCACGCACGCACACGCGCACATGCACACGCACACACGCGCACGCACGTGCTCACTTACAGACGCACATAAAAACTGGTATTACCCGCTGAACGCTGCCGAGAAGCGGCGTAGAGCGCACGTCTCTGTACGCGATCCTTATTTGGACCGCTAACAAGGGCGTCGCCAAGGGGGGGGGGCAGGCAAGGGCAACTAACCCCTGCCCCCCTAGAGATTAAAAACATAGCCAATGCAAAGCACCAAAGTCCTCTTATTTGACTTTGTTGACCGATCAATTCCCTACGTCCAAACTCGAATGAGATATTCCAAGTATTTTCGCAAATTCATTCCATTGTTAGTGTCCTAAAATAGCCAAAAACCTTCTTGCCCGTAACGGGAAAAGCGTTGAAAATATTGATCGCTGTACCGTGCGCACCGTGTACGGTGCGATCGTTTAGCAGCCTCGGGAGATTTAAAACCTGACTAAGAAGCACCATGGGGAAAAATTGCCTCACTAGCCATGTGTGTGCACACAAATATAAACTGCATGTGCTTTTCTCATAATGCATATATCAACTTGCACCCAACCACCCTTGCCACTAGACTACGTTGTCGTCGTCAAATCTATCTATATGACATTCACTATCATATCACACAAAACCATTATGGGGTCGGCAAAGAGTAGAGGTCCAACAGCTTCTTTTCTTACAGATCTTTGTCGCTTCCGCCACTCTCATAGTTCGTCTCATACACGCACGTAGATTTCGGACACTCTTGCTTTGCCCATCAGTCTGCTACTTATAATATGCCTATAACCCTAAAAGACTATAATATTTTACCCATAGAAACCTAAACATCAACCACAGATTTGTTATAATCTAATCTATCTACTTATATCATCATGCCAGATCCCTTGCGGCGTACCCCACACAGAGTATAGTCCCCACAGGGATCTTTGGGCCCGCGGCTGAAATCGGAAATAATGCTGTCATCAAGTAAAATGTCACTTCATAATAGTCGCAGAGATGCCGTTTGCTATTAAATTTAACCAAGTTCCCAACGCCCTATGTCATGTCACCCACAGTCCAAAAGCTGTGTGTGTGTGTGTGTGTGAATGACCTACGCTGTTGGCCTCGAGGACTCTACAGCTTCGAGGAGTCCAAAAGCTACTTGTCGCACTGTATATAGAAATCTTATATTTGTTTGAATGCACTCAAATGTACACAAATGAACATTGTCAGTGTCTTATTCTAGTTAAGGGCCCTTATTTGCTATGACCAATTAAATACATAACGCGGCGCGTTACGATCACTTCGTTTAATAAGCGTGTAATGATACTCTAGTAGCCATCGATCAATTAACGAAAAATGCCACCATCAAAAGGCAGGCAAACATGGACGGTACTAAAACATTAACAGGCTTCCCCTTTTTTGCAAATACAACTTTAAGTGATACGAGTGAGGCACAATATGCCTTAATTTATGTTTATACTATAACTGTGTTTATAACTAACTATTACGTGGATAGGTATGATATGTTGATGCAAGGCTACTTGCATTGACATATCATACGTGAAAGATCGTGTAATTATATTTTGTATGCTAATACAGAATACATTTACACGATCTTTCATGGAGTTATTGTAATATGCTGCGTTTGGTCAAGCCAAAAAGAGCCCTAAGGGTAAAAGAATTTATTATATTAGGAAATGTCCCGAATAATATTGCACCGTGCCTTCGGAAGCCCCCCGGCGCGGGCGGTACTGATGTTGTGCGAGACTCTAGGCGTGCCCGTCGAGATCAAGGAGGTCAACATTGTGCGCAGAGAGAACCGCACGCCTGAGTTTTTGAAGGTAACTTATACATTCAGAATCAGATATTCTTTTAATTCATGTAAACCATTATAGTATTTATAAATCATCAGAAAAGTAACAAAGACTACCACCAGTTCGGAATGTCGTTCCTGTGGAGAAGAAGGGCAAGAAACTCCACATTGTTTAATGTTACTCTTTTAAAATAATTTTTTTACGAACTTTTTCATCTACATTTTGTTGTGGGCTATGGAAGAACAATGTAGGTTGGTCATCAGGTGAGTCATCATAAGTTAAATAAAGCAAGTTATACAATTTATGAGAATAGCTACATGGTTCCCTCATTTACAAAAAAAATGGTACACAAAAAAAGGAAGAGAGGGAATGTTAACTAATAACAGGTGAATTGGTTGGCATGACTCAAGTGGAGCTGGAATAACATCTATCCAAGCATTTTTATGTTTTAAAAAATCTTCTATTGAATAATAAGCTTACTTACAAAGTGTTCGTTTAACACAAGCTTTGAACTTATTTTCACTAAGTTTAATGATGTCGATTGGATTTTTTTTATAAAATCTAACACAGTGTCTCATTCATGACGCTATGAGGAAGATTTGACTGTTTACGCTCTCCATTCCGATCTCGGTCTCGAACCTATCCGCGCCTATGTTAAAATGGCGCCAATCCTCTACTTCATAAAAGCGTCCAACCATCGGTACCCGCTCATCGCACCTGACACCTGACTCCCTTCCTATCAACTGCTACCGCTGCCCGCGTCATATTCTCACCGACCCTCCCGATGATCTTACTTCCCTTCTTTGGAATAAAGATATCGCATACAGGATCAGACACCGACCTTGCCAGCAAAGTCGAAGAATCCCTTGCCCGCCGGCCGATGTAGAGCACTACGACGAGACACCTAGTATACGCCCTCCACCATAGCGACTGCCCAAGCCGAGGCCGTTCCTCCTTGAGGCGCCCTTGAGCTAGTTACCCCCTTTGCCTTTTCGGCTAGAGCGTAGTCGTTGCTCGCTTGTCCTCTTATCCGGTACAGCTGCAAAGGCCCCGCACCCAAAATCTATGATCCGATCACTCTGCAAGAGAGTGTACAATGACCTCGAATCAACGACTTTATAAGGAGAAGGCTACTGTTTTGCAAAATATTTAAAAATGTAAACTTCTTTTTATGCAATCTGAACGTTTGCAATAACAGTATTCTGAAAGTCTCTTATGGGAGTAATGGTAGGTAGGTAGGCGTAATGGTAGGTCCATTACGGGTCCATAATCGATTATTATTCCTGTTCATATCTACCGCCTGGAGGGGCTTTTGGTTTGTGAAGCAGCTGCTAAAAGGCGATCTCCCTATCAAATTAAAGCGCAGACTCATGGACATGTGTATTCTTCCAATCCTCACTTATGGCGCACAGACTTCGTCTTGACCAAACATCAAAAGTCCATTCTAGCGGTTTGTCAGCGGTCCATGTCACGTAGTATTTTTAATATTAAACTAATAGACCACGTCTGTCGTCAAGAACACCACATTACGCCCCATGACGCAAATTGCCGTCGTAAGTCAAAAAGCCGCCAAGCTTAAATGGATCTGGGCCGGCCATGTCTGCCGCATGTAAAATGACCAATGGGTGAAAATAATAACTGACTGGTCACCACGAAATACAAAAAAACAATGCGGTAGACCCAGGCGGAAAGGGTGGAACGAACTACACACCTTTTTCAAAGACTGGCCTGACAAAGTCACGAACGAAAGAGGAGTAGAAAAAGTGGAGGGAGGCCTTTGCCCATCAGTGGGACACGAATTGCTCATAATAATAATATCTACCGCAGTTTCTCGCGTATCCGCTTGGGGCCCTGTACAATTTATACAGGCAAGGCGCACGGTATAAATGTTTTTGTAACTTATAGCAAGGCTAGTGTTCCATTGCAATATCATCCAACGTATTTTTATACTAACATAGTTAGTACCGATTATTTATTATTTGCTGTTGCACAGTTAAACCCCATGGGAACAGTTCCGGTGGTGCAAGATGGCGACTTCGTTCTGTGTGATAGGTACGTATAATTCCGGGTAATTTAACTCAACAGTCGCCTGGGCCTCAATAAAAAAAATAATAAATAAGGTATATTTTTCATCTCGCTATTATTACTAATTTTTTTATAAGGTACTTTATCATGTTTTTTTTTGGGACTATATCATGGCAATTCACGTTCTTAGGTTTTAAGTTTTAAATGTCACTAAGCCTTGTCGCTAAGGAATTTCAGATTCGGAATTATAAGTATCTTATTTTAAACTAGCAGTTTCCCGCGATTTCGTATCCGGTCTACAACAGCGCCACCTACCAGGTCTATGTTATATAGCCTATTTTATTTCTAGATAAGGTAGCTTTCCAATGGCGAAAGAATCATTAAAATCGGATCAGTAGTACCGGATTACCCCGAACATCCAAACTCACAAACTTTACCTCTTTATAATATTAGTATAGATATTTACTTATTTAGGTATATGAGAATCTTAGGTTCGATAATTAAATATAACTATAATATAAACTATTTACTGTTGTAAATATTATATTGTAGATAGCAGTTTCCCGCGACTTCATACCCGGTCGACAACAGCGCCACCTACCAGGTCTATGTTATATAGCCTATTTTACTTCTAGATAAGGTAGCTTTCCAATGGCGAAAGAATCATTAAAATCGGATCAGTAGTACCGGAGATTACCCCGAACATTCCAACTCACAAACTTTACCTCTTTATAATATTAATATAGATTATATTAATACGTGAAGCAAAAACTTTGTACCCCTTTTTACGAAAATTACGCGGACGGAGAAGTATGAAATTTCCCACACTTATAGTTTATATAGAGAAGGAGTGCAGAAAGCTAATTCTTTTTTAATTATGCTTAAAAATACAATTAATCTATAAAAAAACATTACACACACTACCATGTATTTGCCACACACACGCATATATAGTCTTTGTTTATTGTTAAAGTCTGTGGTCAAATTGAAAATAGATTAATATTGTTTGTCTTTAATATTATTTGTCTATAGTCAATGACTATGTTTGACATTCAGTATGACTATTAGTCATACTGAATATCAAACATAACCAGCAAACGATAAAAGATTAGGTCGAATTTCGACCAATGAGCGACCACTAGTTAATATAGATATATCTATCTAGCTTTCAAAATTGCGACCTTGTTTACTTAAAATAAATGTACATACATGACAACCGAATGATTTTTTCGATGACGTGATGTTTTCCAATTCAGTATCAATTTCTACGACCTATGTCAATGTTTCTTAATATTCACAGTCACGCTATAATGAAGTACCTCCTGGCTGCGTACGGCGGCGACAAACACCAATCGCTGTACCCCTGCGACCTGCGCTCGCGCGCCCTCGTCGACCAGGCCATGTACTTCGATGCTAGCATGTTTTTCAGAGCTTTGATGAATGCAGTTGTGAGTTATATCTAAGTTATCATAACAATAGTATAATCAAACCGACAGGTTCGTACAGGGCAATGGAGGGAGCTATGTTTGGAGTTTCCCTGCGGTACGAATTAGGAATGAGGATCCACAGGGTAATCAAAGTAACTGATCTCTGAGAACTGCCAAACTTAAATGGAGATAAGTGGCGCTTGTTGCTTGCAAAACTGATGGCCCTTGGAACTATGCACTCAAAGACATGAAGTGGGTAGGCCCCCTACAAGAAGGACCGCTGACCTGGTGAAATTTCCGGTAAAAAGTTGGATCCGTTAAACATTAAAAGCGGTATTTTAATTAAATAAATCTAAATTTGAAGCTGCAAAACATCAATATATTCTTTTGATCAATGCTGTGAAATATATAACATCATACCAAGGAAGATCGTCAGTTAAAAAATCATGAAACTGGACAGATACAAGAGATATAATTTGTCAATACTTACTTTATCCAGGGAGGAGCTTTCTTTCTCGGTCAGACAGGCCCTTCGGAGCAGAGCTGCCGTGAGGTAGAGTCTTCGTACAGCGTGGTAGAGGCGTACCTGCGCCAGCGCAAGTACGTGGCGGCGGACCACCTCACCCTCGCAGACTACTCCGTCGGGTCCACTGCCACGGCTATTCAGGGGATCCATAAACTAGAACCTACAAAGTACGTAATGTAGAAGTCGTTGCACAGTGACCGGTAGCATCAAACGAGTTTAAAAAAAAATATTTTGGGTTTTAGTTGCGTTACTTTTGCATTCTTTGAACTCGGTTTCCCTTTTTTCAAAAGCGAATTATACTCGTATATGTTTTTTTTGTTTTCAATGTATTTTTATGGGTGTATAATAAAGACTAATATGTCTGTGGTATCTGTGGTAGGTTTCCTCATTCTGCAGAGTGGTTGGCGCGACTCAGCGAAGAGCGCGTGTTCAAAGAAGTCAACGCGCCCGGAGTCGCGTTCCTCACTAAACTCATAAACAAATCTTGGGAGAGTAATAAGAATAAAAAGTAAAAAAACTGTTTATTTTACTTATTATATTTTACTGTTTAAAAAATAAACCCGTACGTTTATTTTTTATTTAATTTAAATTTAGACTTCACCACGCGGCGTGCAATTACGACTGGACGCGGCTTCTGGATTACTTTTATTCTAAGGTAAAACAATACTCACGAGCACAATTATTATAAAAATTATTTGGTTGGAAATGTAATATAAAAATGCAGAATTAAATCAACACAATAGTGTCACGTTGGCTAAGGTGAGATCGAACTATTTTGAAATAAGACCACACCCATAGTTTCCTAAGCTCTTATTATTTGGGCCATTTTTCGGACAGTCACCTTTAATTGAGGAGCAATAATATTTCAAACCCTTGGTGTGTTAACCATTGATATACATGTTAAACATGAAAATTATATACACAAACTGTCCAATCCAATCAAATTTATAATCTATGGCTCCATCGTTAACCGATGATTCTGCCAATGTCAAACTTGCCAAGTTAAAAAAAAAAGTGACGAACAATTGGTTTAAATATGAATGAGAGGTAAACTTAATGAAAAATACCAGAACATCAAATTAACTTGGGCAATAAAGAGAACTTTGTAAAGTAGGTACGAAAAACTGTTTTTATAATAAATTGCGGCAAAGTCAAAATAAGTCAAAGGAAATGTAAAAAAAGAGGATGAAAGAAACGCTTATGAAGCATAATATGAAAACAAATATTAGCTATAACCTAATATGATTTACACTGATAAACTTGTATAAAGTATTAATTAACGGTGAATGTGCCAAAGACAGCATATATGGGATGTTTACCACACAAAATGTCCGTAATCCGTATCTATATACATGTCTTGAGTAGTTTCTTTTACTCAAATATTTACTTATTACATCATTTTTATTCTACATACAGGTACTAGAAGCATAGAGGGAGCATTTACAAGATTATATATTTACACTGCTTACACTTATGTCATGTCAGTGATAAGAAAGGGGACAAATCTATCGTAATCAGTTACACTCTTGTACACTTTATTTTGCCATAAATTATTACTTGAAAACAACTAATAAGTCATCGAGAACACAGTCACTAGACAAAAAAATATTAACCGATAAATTTGCGTAGAGCCTACGTCAAAATAACAAGCCATAACATTTTCAATAAAAAGGAAGTTTCATCATCATCATCTCAGCCTATACTTGTCCACTACTGAACATAGGCCTCCCCAATCGCTTTCCAGCGTAACCGGTCCGATGCCACCTGCATCCAATGACTTCCTGCGATTTTCACAAGATCGTCGGTCCATCTGGCAGGCGGTCGTCCTACGCTGCGCTTGTCAATACGTGGTCCCCACTCTAGAATCTTTCTGGCCCATCGCCCGTCCAATCTTCGTGCTGTGGCCCGCTCATTGCCACTTCAGCTTCGTAATCCTGAGGGCTATGCCGGTGACCTTGGTCCTTCTGAGAATCTCGTCATTCCTGATTCAATCACGTAGAGAAACGCAGAGCATAGGTCTTTACATAGCTCGCTGAGCAACTCTGAGCTTTTTTATGAGACCTATTGTAAGAGACCACAACTATGATCCGTATGTCATCACACATTGACTAAAAACTTTAGTCTTGGGGCACTGAAGTATTTTGGATGCGAAGATGTTGCGCAGTTTCCCAAACGCTGCCCAGCCGAGTTCGATTCGTCGATTGACCCCTCTCTTAAAGTTGGACCAACCTAACCGGACTGCCTGTCCCAGGTAAATGTATTCGTGGACAACGTCAAGAGTAGAGTTCCCAACGGTGAGTGCGGTGGGTACGACATGGCCATTAAACATTATTTTCGTTTTGTCCATGTTCATTTTAAGACCCACTTGTTGGGATACTCTGTTGAAGTCACTGAGCATTCGTCCTAGATCTTCCAGCGATTCCGTCTTCGCCCGGCGCTTTGTTGTTTTTGAATTGTTTGAGAGCCATCCTAATCTCGTACAGGCTGATCCGGGTTAGCTTGGCTCTTGGACCTTTTACCAAGTCAACAACAGGTTCAGCTACTGAGGTATATAACTGCCCATAGAACCTCTATATCTCCCTGGGCACCCCTGACCTAATCGACGTTACGTTTCCGTCCTCCGTCTTCAGCTTCGTCAACTGGCTTTGCCCAATAGACGCGTCTCTTGCGAACACTTTTGAGCCCTTTTTCTGCTCTATGGTCTCCTCAATACGCCTTTTATTGAAGGACCGTAAATCGTGTCGCAAGGACTTCAATATCTGTCCATTGAGCTGCCTATAGGACTTAGCATCATCGGAGGTTTGAAGCGTCATGGAACGTCGCTCAGCCGAAAGGAAGTTTGAACCATGTAGAAACAAAGATTTTTAAATTGGTTACGTAAATGGTACCAAGTGTCCAGAAAAAGTGTACATCTGAACTGGGTTTACCATATTATAAGTATACTGCAGAGTCTGTTCTAGAGAATTGTAACTACCGTCTATACTATGATCGCGCTATATTAACAGACAGAACTACACATTACAATAGACCTGACGTTACTATACATAACAAAAAAGACCACACAGCTTTCATCATTGGCATAGCCATAACAAACACACATAACCTTCAGAAAACAATAGCCGAGAAATTGTCTAAGTATACAGACTTAAAAGATGAAATCAAACGTATGTGGCGATTAAACAATGTTACCATAGTCCCTATAGTACTATCAACAACTGGTGTCATTCCCAAACAACTACATCAATCGGTACGAGCACTCAACCTTCCGCCTTCCTTGTATATTACTCTACAGAAAGCTGTCATATTAAACACCTGCAGAATAGTTCGCAAATTCCTACAGACAGACAAAGACCATTCTAATCCATCCTCACCATCCAATATACTCGTACAAATACAGACAGATAATCAAACAAGCACGTACTCATTACCGAATCAAAGCTAGAACCTTCCCAGTTAACACTTGGCTTAGGCCCGTATTAGCTCGGTATACTGATATGATCGAGACGTAAAATATGTAAAAATGAAAATTCCAATACTTAAAGATCTGAATAAGTTCTTTTGGCACCGACAATCTACTAAGCTTTTGCCACAGGATATCGTAGCAGACCAAGTCAAACGCCTTCGACAAATCGAGGAAGCAGGCGTAAACGGGGGTATCTCGTTCAGTGTAGTACTTGACAGTTTGCTTTAAACACAATATAGCTGTTTCTGTAGACAACCCTGATCTGAAGCCGAATTGGTTATCATGAATTTCAAGATGTTTATCTAGATGTGTGCTGAGCAAACCATCAAGCACCTTCGCCAGTGATATCGGTCTGTAATTGTTTTTATCACAGATATCCCCAGTCCTGTTCTTCACTATTAGCACCCCCACAGTCTTCATCATTCCCACCGGTAGGTATGAGTGCCCAATACACAAAGTGTAAAACATGGCAAGCACTCCTGGCAAATGAACACCAGCGTGTCTAAGATGCTCCACAGTCAGTTCATCATGGCCAGGAGACCTACCACGCGTCATAGATTGAATGACGTTCCTAACATCTTTCGCTGAGAGTCAGACTTTTAGCTCATACTCTCGTGAAACCCCTTCACAAACCGACCGTGATGGCCCTAATATCGATTTTACGGCAAATTGTTCTTTGAACACATCAGTAAATGTAGTCTTCTTCCCTAGAAGTGCCACTCCGCCGTATGGACGACCCTGATGCACACCCACTGACGTATCTACTGCCGATGTGCCCGTATATCCGAAATCATCGCCAATATCACTTAGAACATTGATATCATCGGGCATCAACCAAGTTTCTTGCAACGCAACTATGTCAGATGTTCGACGCAGCTGCCTAATATTTTTAATGGAGCGTTTCATACTTCTACAGTTAAAGCTTACGAACTGACATATAGAACTATTGGCCATTGTTTAATATTTGCCGACTACGATATTATTATCGTTCGCTTGCTTCTTTTTGAAATTAATAAACCGTCTGAAGATTATACCTTCAGGCCATAATTTTTCTTCCAAAAACATGGATACTTTATGCTCTAAAACAAAGAATTTGTAAGCATAATAATCTTTCTCACGATTAAAAGTGATTTTCTCAAGGCTTATTGATTCCTTCGTTTTTTTAAATATATAATCCGTTATATTCCGCTTTCTCTGTCGTGGATTTGTGCACTTTTGTTATGAAAATCGGTACTTTTCTATCTGCGGCTTTGAAATTCCCGTCCTTATCATTCGAGGTACTTTTGGTCTCTAAGTAGCGATATTTCCCAGGTCTTTCACGCCGACTTACTTTTGACCAGCCTTCATTATTATCGAAATAATCTTTTAAAAAATTTTCATTTCGGTTCAAGTGAATTACGCATTGTGGCATTGTGTTGACGTTATCAGTCAGCTGTTTTATAGTACTACACAATAACGGTGTATCAGCCTCTCGCTTTGAACCGGTTTTGCATGGGCCCACGGCATGATTCACTGCACCGCTTCCCTCGCCACTGTCTACAGTTGTGGACGGTTGCCGCAACGCTGAATCATGAGTGTGTAAAGGTACCCTCATAACATCTCTGTAACTTTTCGGGTTATGATTGTCCTTTCGAGTAGTTGACGACTCGTGAATACTAATAAAAGACTCATTTGAGGATAAATTATGCACATTATGCGCTAATCCCATTGGGCCACTATCCAACATCCATGCTCCTCGCTTTGCATTGACTTTACTTACAGAACCTTGATGATCTGAGTCATTTCTAATCCGTGTGAACTCTGTTCTTAAATCTTGCAGCTGATCTTGTGTGACATATTTAGCTTTCACCTCCTTGAGTTGTATTTGCACTCTAAGTAGGTCTTTCAATAGTTTCGTGCAATCTAAATGGTCGAAGGTAATTGGAGGGAGTTTTTCGAGTTGACGAGCCACGAAAACAGGAATCACATCTGGCTCGGCCGACTTGAATAAATTAATGATGTCAGCCAGATTTCTCTCCTCTTTGCCTTTGTTCTTGCGCCTAATATTAGACTTATCCGTGGGTATGGAATTGAATAATAACGATTTCGATTCTTTTATTTCTTCGCTGGAAAATGAGGTTTTACATATTCGTACCAACGATACTTCGTCAATCACAGATATTTTATTCTGTATACAAGCTGTAACATAATTAACGCAAGACCTGAAAGTAGTTTGTTCTAAATCGGTAACTGAATTGATTCCAACCATTTTTAACGTGCCTTAAATTTGTTTTTAAATTTGGAAAATATGCTTTTACTCCTTCAGTGCACTATAAAAAACTAAATTTATTCTTGTTTCATAGCAATAAGGAGATTTCAAATGCATTCCTAAAACGTATTACTCAAAACGCACACATACACATACCAGTTTCATTGTTAATTGGGGTATAAAAGTTCTTAAAAAAGGGGTGCTTAAAAAGCTTTAAATTCGGAAATTTGGTTTTCGTTTTGAATTTATAAAGCAATTCTCTAATCGGGGTGTCTGAGGTCTTGCGTTATTTACGTTACACCTTGTATAAGCCAATAGTTCGTCAATCACTATATTACAGACATTACACTTCAAAATATTCGTCATAATTAATTACCGATCTACGAGCCACAAAACACGCCCGTCGCATGTAGATGCGCGCACGACACTATGCTTTTAAGTCTTACCTCTTGCTTACCTCTATGTTATTCTATAGTTAAAAAACTGTGAAAAGTGAGAAACGTCAAAAGTTATGCATAGAATATTAAACACAGCACAGGACATTATTTGGCAAGTTAATTACAAGTTAATTCCTAAATGTCCATAGATACGGGTGTCAGCCCGAAACATATAATTGTGGGTTGCACAAAGATTTGTCCCGTGCGGAGATCGAACCCGCGATTACTTGATCCAGTGGGCGGAGCGGCTTCAACTCTTAACCACTGCACCAAGCCGTCCAACCAATTCTTCTAACGAAATTCCGTTAAAACCGGTTCTAAGCCGCCGTCTCGATCAATGTTATCGTATGCAGCTAAATGCCATTGATAGCCATTTCTTATACAACGCACAGAAAAATTTCATAATTATATTGTACATTAGCGAAGCGTGGGACAGCTGCCTGCCAGATGGACCGAAATATTTGTGAAGATCGCAGGAAGTCGTTGGATGCAGCATTCCGATGTTGGTTACGTTGGAAAGCGATTGGGGAGGCCTATGTTCAGCAGTGGACAAGTATAGGCTGTGATGATCATTGTACATTATAGCCCTATAAATGTTCTGGTGGCACATGGTGGGATTGATGATTATGCGAACCTGGGCTTAAATTCTGAATCGGATAGTTTTAAACGAAAAAACGAAACAGGATCGATTGAAATTACAAAAGTTTTTCCGTGAATTGCCCATTTTTTTGCAGACTGTACATACATATTTTCAACATTTAGGAAAACAGCTCAAATTGCTTTAAAAAATTAAGAATAGTCTCTAAACCTCCTTCTCCTTATCGGTGCGGCGCTAAAGAATAGGTAAAGGTTCGTTTCACTCCAGCGCTTGTTTAACGCGCATTGAAAAAAGGCTCGTGTGAACGTTGGCTAAAATAACCTTGCATTGTTTATAAGGCCTACCAATTCCAGTTTCTTTCTCAGTTTTAGTAGTTATTTTTATCTATGTTCTCAGTCAACATCTTCGTTTGAAGCAAACTACACGTATAATTTGTTACTTCATGTAAGTCTTATTTCCGTTCCTCCATAATATTATTAATTTCACCCAATACTACCATACTTTCAACTCCTTTAGTCTAGTGGCACATAATGAGCACCAGGTTCTGAATTCGAATCCTAGGTTGTAAAGAGTGTGCTCATTCTACCCAACCCCTGTCAAAATAAGAATCAAATAAATACGGCCATTTTGGCCGTACCATGCCAACTATTCAAAAATGTGTATCAGTGCCATGCAGGGCTGCCAACGCCAATCCTACGAATTCCTCAAAATCTAGATCACATTCCCCAGAATTGGGAAAAACAACATTCCGATTCCATTCAAATTCCCCACAAAATTTGGTTCGTTTCTGGGTATTTTCTCAGGTGTCTTTCTTGTAAATTAAGCGGTAATTGTAATGATAGCGAATTACATATTTAAATCAGCTCTTGTTATTTTTACAATTATAACGTTTATAAATAATAGTTAAGTTCATTTAAATAAATGAGTCGTTGTCGGTGTATAAATTATATTTTATAGCCAAAACAGGAAATGATAAAATAAATGAAAAACATTATTGTTGTCAAATTCTGGCTGGCTGTGGGTGTGGCTTTTTGTCACATGTCACCTAATACTTGCGAGAAAAACTTAAATAGAGCCATATGTTAAATACTTTGTCCTTGAGTTTGTACCCACTAAATCCCCAATAGACACTGGTGTCATGATATGTAAGTTATGTTAGAGTTCTGTACCTCAATCACTAAAAATGGAATTTATGTAGGGTTTACTTTCTTGTCCGTCTGTCTGAACGTTTTTTCGAGAACGCGTAAAGGTATCAAATTAAAACTTATGCCCTAAAGTCTTTTAATAGACGCATTTAAAAGTTACGGCCTTTTAAAGGACATTGTTCAGCGCCCATACATGATTTGCCCCAGAACCAACAGCAATTAAATAATACTGGTATGATTTTAAAACACTTATAAATTCTCTTAAGGCATTAATTATTAAACGGGCAAGCAGGGGATTTGCAATATTACACAAAAAGTATTAGATTTTGAGGTTATAATTCAGTAGCCATTAGTACATTTGAGGTTATATTGTGTGTGTTGACATTCAGAAAATGACGGCGACTTCGATATAAGTACTTACAATACTTTGAAAAATTCGTTTGAGATTGCAAATTGTCCGTTTGATACGGTTATTAGCCATTATTTTAATAAAATAGATAAATAATGATGGCATGGGTGTTATGTTTGTTAGTTTTGGGGCAATTTTCGACGCAATGTCCTTTACGCATAAAAACGTGTATCTGTTTTAACCTAAAATCATAGAAATATGGCAATAAGCAAGATTACAGTACAAATAATAGAAAAAATACGTCTTTTTTATTTGTAATTATATTGGATAAAAATTAAAATTGCAACATAGAATATGGTGCACTTGTGCGGAATTGTCAAAGCACGAATTCTACACGAACTTGTCAGGCTTTTCTTTATTAATTAGTTTCACCAACAGTTATGTACAACAACCCATGTGTAAGTGATAAAAATGAGTTTACAACTAATAATATAATTAATAACTGGTGAATACACCATGCGTTATAAGTATGAATTCTGTAAAAAAGGATTATCAAAAATGGTTCATTCACTATTCTCTTAACCATCGTAGTAGCAACGATGTCTCGACCAGTACTGTACAAGATGGACGCAAGTCCCCCCTCTCACGCTGTCAGGATGCTGGCTGACATCATCGGGCTGGAGCTGGACCTTGAGGATGTAAATATCGTGACCGGTGAACACAAGGCACCTGATTACATGAAGGTAAGGAAAGTTACTGAGGCTTTTGAAAAAATCAGTACCAATGCGGCGTCTAGCTGTGCCCAGTATAATGGCATTCAGCTCACCGCTCAGCGTTGGCGAATTGTGGGTGTAGATACTTACACCTTTGCCACCAACGCTACGGGAATATAAGCGTCAATGTCTAAAAAAGAAAATGACTTTAAGGGCACTTTAGGGGAGTTAAATGGGAAATACATAGTAGATAGAGAAGTAATGATAACAGCCTCTTGTCTGTTTTCATACATATAATCTTAAAAAATGTGCGTAACCAATAGTATTTACTTAAAAACATAGCGAATATTGTAGTAAATGTCTTGTAAAGCAGTTTTCAGCGCGCGATCAATATATCCACCCCTTAATATTCATTTGTATAGTAATTGCGTCACTTTAACTCTCCCGGTCTGGCCCCGGTCAAGTTGTAGCATATTTTTGGAATTTGTGTAGATCGTTTTGAGAAGAGGTCATGACCCTTGTTAGCCCCCCCCCCCCCCCCACCAAGGCCTGCATCTAACTGAAGAGAGAATCCCAAAAAGTTATTTGATTCCTTGCCATTGTTTGCAGCTAAACCCCATGGGCACTATACCGACTCTTCGAGATGGAGACTTCGTTATTTCGGAGAGGTATTTATATTATCCATTTATACCATGTTATTGGGGCTTTAATTTCAATCTAGATCTACATTATCAATCCAGTTCTCTTGCGGAGCAGGCTAAGAGCGTTTATTTCAATCAAATGTGAAACAATAGAATTCCGCTAATCGTAGCCGCGGCCAACAGCGTAGATCATTCACACACACACATACGGACACACACAGCGCCACCGTTGATCTCACGTCGCGCTCTATCACTACATATTACAAAACAAAGTGCCCCCCCCTGCGTCTGTCTGTCCGAACGCTATAAACTCAATAACTACCAAAAGGATTTTCATACGGTTTTCACTGTGTATGTGTGAATGATCTCCGCCGCGGGGACTGTACATCTCTATCGGACAAGAGGGTTTTTACCAACGGACGGAGTGATTCAAAAGGAAGGTTTGTGTGTATAATTCATCCGTGCGAAGTCGGGGCGGGTCGCTAGCTTTACAACAAAACTGCAATAAACTTCGCACATTTCTTGACAAGGGGTTCTTCTTCCAGCCACACGATAATGAAGTACCTGTTGTCCAAGTACGGCGGCGCCGAGCACCAGGCGCTGTACCCAAGCGACCTGCGCACGCGCGCGCTTGTCGACCAGGCCATGTACTTCGACACCGGCGTGTTCTTCATCAGAGTCAAAGTCGTTGTTGTGAGTAATGTAATGTTAAGATATTCCTCCTATTTTTCTTCAGCTGAAACAATGTCTACACATGACGCATAGCCCCCCCCCCCCCAAATATTTGCACGTGAAACAGTTTTGTGCTGCGCGCAATCAGCTTTTACTGCTCCTTTAGCTGTTACTGGAACTGAATTGTGTTTATTTGGTTCGCGTCACTTCCGTTCCTCTAATATGGTCAAGGTAGATATGGCCTCTAATATGGCTGCTCAAGTAGTCATACTCGTGAACGGGCGCTGCTTGTGGAGTCTGGTCCACCCAGGATCCTTTAGCTTAATATTGTTTAAAAATATTATTAGTCTCATATCTCAGTCGTAATGCATGACACTGGAGCTGGATCGCATACTTAATTTTACTAGTGGTCGCCCATAAGTCGATATTCGACCTACTCTTTCATCGTTTGCTGGTTATGTTTGACATTCAGTAAGACTATAGATAAATAATATTAAAGACAAACATCAATTTGAGGTGTAATGTGTCAAATACATGGTAGTGTGTGTAATGTTTTTGTCATTGATTTAATGTGTTTTATGCATAATTTTAAAAAAATATTAGCATTCTGCACTCCTTCTCTATATAAACTATAAGTGTGGGAAATTTCATACTCCTCCGTCCGCGCAATTTTCGTAAAAATGTGTACAAAGTTTTTGCTTCACGTATGATATGATATAATATGAAAATATATGTATACGAGGCATGCATTTTAAGTTTTGTCGTTTGAAGAAAAAACATAACTAGAACTTTATAGTACTTTTTATTGTTTTTCAAAGTATTCAACACGTAGCTTAATACACTTTTCCATTCGCTCAAACCAGTTATTATAACATTTATTCCACTCTAAAGTGTGGGTGTTCAAAATGGCTGACTTGAAAGCATCGACTGCTTCTTCACCGGACTGGAACCTTTGACCACGAAGACTTTTCTTAATTTTAGGAAATGTAAAGAAATCGTTAGGGCTTAGGTCAGGATTGTATGGAGGATGGTCAAGAATTTCTACTTTTTCCTGCTTCAAATACTCAATCGTTTGACGAGCGCTGTGTGAGCTTGCGTTGTCGTGGTGCAGGATGTTTCGTGTCTTTGAGTTAGATTTTCGAAGTTCGGCGATGACTTGTGGTAAACAAACTGTGGTATACCACTCTGCGTTAACCGTTCTACGATCTTCAAGTACAATAGTCGCAACATGGCCGGTTTTTCCAACGAACGTGGCCACCAACTTCTTTGAAGTGCTTCGAGAACGCACAACTTTAGTCGGCTTTGGCTCGTCTTGAAAGACCCAGATAGTAGATTGTTGTTTGGAATCAGGATCGTAGGCATAGATCCAAGATTTGTCACCACTGATGATGTCGTAGACGTGGTGATTTGATTCTCCTCGGTTGAACCTTTGCAGAGTTTTCTTACACCATCTGACGCGGGCCGCCTTGTGATCGTCGGACAGCAGATGCGGTATCCAACGGCAAACTAGCTTTCTCAGACCAAGCGCTTCATGCAAGATCTTCTGAATGGTTGTCCCTGAGATGCCTAATAGAGCCTCTATCTCTCGATACGTCACATGACGATCTTCGAGAATTAGTTGTCTCACAGCAATAATGTTATCTTCAGTGAAGGCGGACTTTGGGCGTCCTTTGCGAGATTTGTCACTAACACTAGTATGTCCACGCTGGAATTCTAAATACCAGCGTTCGACAGTCCGCAGACATGGGGCTTCATCACTGAACACAGATGTTAGCTCTTCAAAACACTAAAGCCGTGTCAAGCCTCTTCTAAAGTTGTAGAAAATTATTGCACGAACATTTTCCTTAGAAAGATTCATTTTCGTACGTAACCTGACAGATTCCAATCGACGCTGTGACTAAACAATAGCATTAATCCTAATACTTTCAACTGTTTTGAGATTCAAACTTTAAACACATTCGAATATAGAACAGTTCCAAATTCAAAATTGCCGGGAAATATCGAAACGACAGAACTTAAAAGGCATGCCTCATACAATACAGAAAATTATGAAAAAAAAATTAGTAGAAAAGCCCCCCGGGTTTTTCGCCGCATCTTCTCAAAGTTCACGATCCGATCCGGTGGTAGATTAGTAAGTTATAAAAAATAATGTAAATATGGTCATTTTAAGTACCCCCGCAGGGTTTATACGAAATAAAGAGTTTGAGTTAAAAACAAAAGCAGCTAGCTTTTGTTTGCTGATATCGCCACGCCTATATTTCCCAAACAGCGGTGACAGAAATAGGTGCACTGCGTACGCCAAATACTGAGAGATAATGTAATAGGGGACGAAATACCGGACACTTCAGACTCCCCATTCCACACCATCGAGCGTAGTGGTTGCACGCTTTTCCATTCGTCCGATGAAGCTGTAAAGTTCCCGCGGCCAACAGCGTAGATAATTCACACATACCCACAAATCCTGACCATCCACATATTATCCATAGTCCATATTCCAGACTTAAGAAATAACATTCTTTCTGATGGTTCCAACCCAGGTGCGAACCTCGTGAAAGCTACATGTATTATGTGCCGCTATCCCGTATTCAGAAAAAAAAAACAATCTAGTTATTGAAAAATACCTCACTTTAAATAATGACTTTTGGTATGTATATATGTAAGTATATATATATATATATATATATATATATATATATATATATACTTATTATGCCGCGGATTAATTTTAATGGAGTGTCGATTCCGTACAGTGAAACGGTAAAAAACTTTGGCTTAACGATGGATCGCTGTATGAGTTGGACTAGTCAGCTGCAAGACGCCAGTCGCAAACGAAATGCTGCAGCAAGTTCTCTTAGAAGACTGCGAAACTTTCTGCCTATTACCACAAAAATTGCTCTAGCACAATCTCTGTTGCTTCCTTTTCTCCACTATGCTGACATCTGTTATCTAGATAACTCAAGTTTATTTAACTGGTCTTCAGTGAGATCTAGATCTCACTGAAGACCAGTTAAATAAACTTGAGCGTCTTCAAAACTTTTGTATAAGATTTATATTTGGCTTGCGCAAATATGATCATGTATCACAGTTTCGTTCTAAGCTCAAGTGGCTCCCTATACGTCTTCACCGGAATACTAATATCCTCTGTCTTCTGTACAATATTTTATTCAGTCAGTCTTCCCCGCGTTACCTTAAGAACGATTCAATTTCCTTCACTTTTCCAACTTGTATTCTTTAAGGTCATCAGAAAACTTGGCTCTCGCAATGCCACTACACTCTAGCACCTTTTACGACTGTGGAACTCACTACCTGTTTCTATAAGATGTGCTCCATCTATTCATATATTTAGAGGTCAGGTGAAAAAGTTCTACATCACCGATTCATTAAATTAAATTTGCTGGATGTTTTCTATATGCTGTTGCTAGTTGCTTCATATTATAGACTTATCTTTGGAGCGTATATATTATTTTTACTTGTGTATACAAGCTGTAACATAATAAACGCAAGACCTGAAAGTAGTTTGTTCTAAATCGATAACTGAATTGATTCCAACTATTTTTAATGTATCTTACTTTTTTTTTAAATTTGCAAAAAATGCTTTTACTCCTTTAGTGCGCTAAAAAAAACTAAATTTATTCTTGATTCATAGCAATAAGGAGATTACAAATGCATTCCTAACCCGTATTTCTCAAAATGCACACATACACGTACAAATTTCATTGTTAATTGGGGTATAAAAGTGCTTAAAAAAGGGGTAAAAACCTTTAAATTTGGAAATTTGGTTTTCGTTTTGAATTTATGAAGCAATTCTCTAATTGGGGTGTCTGAGGTCTTGCGTTTATTATGTTACAGCTTGTATATAGGTGTATTATTTGAGGAGTTTATTTTATTTTTTTATTTTATTTTATTTTATTTTATTTATGATAAATTTATTTGTGTATTGTTATGTTCTGGTAGCTAAGTACACCCCTAATTCTTGTGTTTTCTTTAGACCCTCTCCATCCAAAGGTTGCCTGGAAGAGATCACTATTAGTGATAAGGCCGCCCATTGTTACTACCTTTCAATTGAAATATTGTATATTTTTATTTCCTTCTGGTATTTCTGGTGGAACAATAAAGTATTATCTTATCTTATCTTCTTATCTTACCGTGTGCGCTTTGGTAGGTGCGCTAAACGGAATGGTGCATCATAATGATTATTGCTAAAATTAACTTATACGAGTGGTGAGCGAGCAGTAATATGAGTATGAAATGTAGTACTATTACCATTTAAGGATCAAACAGTCAAAACAAAGACACAAAGGAAAAAAAAAAGTTTGTATTTGTATTGTCATGAGATACACGATATTTAGCTGATATCACATATACATATCAACAATTTAACCACAAAATGCCAAAACGTATGAACGATTAACATTGTCTTAAAAAATACGCATGAGGAAAAAGATACAACAATGGAACACAACAATGTAATACACATGAGTATGTGTTTCACGGCTCAGCCAAATATGTATCCAGATTAGCTTAATGTCAGGCACAAGTCTCACTTGATGACACCGTATTTTTAGATTTTGACTGCGGGCCACAAGGTTGTACAGTTAGTACACAGCCATTTAAGTTTTTTTTCGGTTTTCTGTACTAAAATTCCAAGTTTAAATATTTCAAATGTCGGTATATTCAAGATTTATTCGTATAATCAAGAGACCTGTTTCCTAGAGAGTGAACATAGCCATCAAAGTAAAAATTAATGTCTGATCCACGTCTGATCAGTTTAAAAAAACCCTGCAATCTGTCCATATATGCTGAAGCGGCGATTTCCTACGTATTCTATTTAATTTTTACAAGCTGTTATTTGACTTGCAATGTTCGTTTGTCTGTCTTTCCCGTTTAAGTATGAATGCCTTGTTGGTCTTGTGGCAATAGGCTCTCCACCTATGACATGGGACCTAACATCGTCAGTGAAATGTGGGTGTACTCAGTAAACCTCTGCCACTCCCGCTTGGGGAATATAGGCGTGACGGTGTGTTAAGTATTGTGATCCATTATCCGAACACTTGCGGGCAACCAATTGAGCTAAAATTTGGCATATATACACTCCATTTTTGCAAATTATTTCTTTCCAGTGTAGGTTAACATTTTCTAGTGATACCCGCACTTTGCCGCGTGGTTCCCGGCTTAGAATAGGACCAACCCATCTCATCCCATCGGGTGTCGTACAAGGCGACTAAGGGAAAACTAGGGAATGGGCAGCAGCGTTCCCTTAACACTTCGACGACCAATAACTGCACTCGCCAACCCGCCTGCCAAGCGTGGCGAGTATGGCAAACACCCCCAATTATAGAAGAAAGTAGGAAAACCAGGTCCCTAGTCCCCGGCGGTCCTGTTCGTCCTGGCCACGGTAGCAGCCATGGTAACGACAGGACAAGGGGTGCTAAGAATCTCCGGCAGAGATTCGGCTACCACCAAAACCGAAAATTGGCCCTGGTGACATACAACGCACGCACATTGAGGACAGATGAGAAGCTAGTTGAGCTGGAAGAAGAGTTAAACAAGTTGCGGTGGAGTATTGTTGGTTTATCGGAGGTCCGAAGAGAGGGCGAGGTCACGATAACCTTAAAATCTGGCAACTTGTTTTACTACCGGGAGGGCGAACAGCAGTCCCAAGGTGGTGTCGGATTTATCGTCCACAAGTCACTCATAAGCAACGTTGTGTCCATCACTAGTGTGTCGAGCAGGGTAGCGTACCTGATACTCAGAATATCCAAAAGATATTCGCTGAAGGTCATATAGGTCTACGCACCGACCTCGGCATACTCAGATGATGACGTCGAAGTTTTGTATGAGGACATTAGTAGAGCCATACATACTTCCAAAACACACTTTACAGTGGTTATGGGTGACTTCAATGCGCGGCTGGGCAAACGGGGCGATGATGAGTTGAGAGTGGGGCAATTTGGATATGGGCAGCGCAACCCCAGGGGTCAGAGGCTGGCCGAATTTCTGGAGAAAGAGGGACTCTTTATGATGAACTCTTTCTTCCAGAAGCCGCCTCATAGGAAATGGACCTGGATGAGCCCTGATGGTTCCACAAAAAATGAGATAGACTTCAGCATGAGCACCAAGCGACAAATATTTAATGATGTCTCCGTGATTCATAGGGTAAAAACCGGCAGTGATCACCGAATGGTCAGAGGCACATTAAATATTAATGTCAAAATGGAAAGATCGCGTCTGATGAAGTCTACGCTCCGACCTACTCATGCATATATCCAAAACCCCGAGAACTTTCAACTCGAATTGTCAAACCGTTCGAATTGCTAGACAGCAGCGCATCAGTGGACGAAATTCCAAGTATTTTAAGACCCACCGTAAAAATAGGCCTCAAAAACTATCTGAATACACCCGAAACCTAATGGCTGAGCGACGTTCCATGACGCTCCAAACCTCCGATGATGCTAAGTCCTATAGGCAGCTTAATGGACAGATATTGAAGTCCTTGCGACACGACTTACGGTCCTTCAATGCAAGGCGTATTGAGGAGACCATAGAGCAGAACAAGGGCTCTAAAGTGTTCGCAAGAGACGCGTCTATTGGGCAGAGCCAGTTGACGAAGCTGAAGACGGAGGACAGAAACGTAACGTCAAATAGGTCAGAGGTGCTCAGGGAGATAGAGAGGTTCTATGGACAGTTATATACCTCAGTAGCTAAACCTGTTGTTGACTTGGTAAAAGACCCAAGAGCCAAGCTAACCCGACACTGCACTGAAGATATCCCGGACATCAGCCTGTGCGAAATTAGGATAGCTCTCAAACAACTAAAAAACAACAAAGCGCCGGGTAAAGACGGAATTACTGCAGAACTTCTGAAGGCGGGCGGATCGCCGGTACTTAAAGTCCTTCAGAGGCTATTTAATTCCGTCTTGCTTGAAGGGAAAACGCCGGAAGCATGGAACAGGGGTGTGGTGCTGCTGTTTTTCAAGAAAGGTGATAACACCTTATTGAAGAACTATAGGCCCATCACACTGCTGAGCCATGTTTATAAGTTGTTTTCGAGAGTCATTACGAACGAAGGCTTGATGACTTCCAGCCTCCCGAACAAGCCGGTTTCCGGAAGGGTTTTAGTACCATAGACCACATACATACGCTGCGGCAGATTATACAGAAGACTGAGGAGTATAATCGGCCACTATGCTTGGCGTTTGTGGACTATGAGAAAGCCTTTGATTCGATCGAGACTTGGGCGGTTCTTAGATCTCTCCAGCGATGCCGCATTGACTATAGGTACATCGAAGTGTTGAAGTGCTTGTATAATAACGCCACCATGTCAGTCCGAGTACAGGGGCAGTGCACGAAGGTGATCCCCATAAAAAGAGGAGTAAGACAGGGAGACGTCATTTCTCCGAAACTGTTTACGGCCACCTTAGAGGACGCCTTCAAGCTCTTGGAATGGCAAGGACTTGGCATCAACATCAATGGCGAATACATCACTCACCTTCGATTTGCCGACGACATTGTGGTCATGGCGGAGTCGCTGGAAGATCTAGGACGAATGCTCGGTGACCTAAATAGAGTATCCCAACAAGTGGGTCTTAAAATGAATATGGACAAAACAAAAATAATGTTTTATGTCCATGTCATACCCACCGCACTCACCGTTGGGAACTCTACTCTTGAAGTTGTCGACGAATACATTTACCTGGGACAGGCAGTCCGGTTAGGTAGGTCCAACTTTGAGAGAGAGGTCAATCGACGAATCCAACTCGGCTGGGCAGCGTTCGGGAAACTGCGCAACATCTTATCATCCAAAATACCTCAGTGCCTAAAGACTAAAGTTTTTAGTCAATGTGTGTTACCAGTGATGACATATGGATCAGAGACGTGGTCTCTTACAATAGGTCTCATAAAAAAGCTCAAAGTTGCTCAGCGAGCTATGGAAAGAGCTATGCTCGGCGTTTCTCTACGTGATCGAATCAGGAATGAGGAGATTCGTAGAAGAACCAAGGTCACCGACATAGCCCTCAGGATTAGCATGCTGAAGTGGCAATGGGCTGGCCACATAGCGCGAAGATCGGACGGGCGTTGGGGCAGAAAGATTCTAGAGTGGAGACCACGTATTGGCAAGCGCAGCGTAGGACGACCGCCTGCCAGATGGACCGACGATCTTGTGAAAATCGCAGGAAATCCTTGGATGCAGGTGGCATCAGACCGGTTACGCTGGAAAGCGATTGGGGAGGCCTATGTTCAGCAGTGGACAAGTATAGGCTGAAATGATGATGATGATGATGACCCGCACTAGGCGAACCTGTATCGCGGGCATCTTTATTAGACCGTGTGCCCACGTAAAGTTGTAACTTCGTAAGCGTCGTTGTTGTATTACTTTTCCTACTTACTTAATTGTAAATATTTTATTAAGTTTAATATAATAGTAATAATAAAGAGCATGCCTAATAACCTAAATTTTATATTTGTATGAAATCTGATAAATAATATATATGTGTATACAAAATATATAGGAGAGATATATTAAATTTATACACTTCCACACACGCACACACACACGCACACACGCACTCGCTCACGCACACGCACACACACACGCACACACACACACACAAACACACACACACACACACACACACACACACACATCCGCACGCACACACACACACACACACACACCCCGCACACACACACACACACACACACCCGCACACACACACACACACACCCGCACACACACACACACACCCGCACACACACACACACACCCGCACACACACACACACACACACACACACACATACATACATACACTCGCACGCACGCACACATATATGTAACGGACAATTATAGAATTTTAGATATTATTTTTTCTGCTTGCTCATAATTTATACTGAATAGGTAGTTTCTTACGATTAGCTTAACTTTTGTTGGAGGAAGTTGTTTTATTTGGCAAGCTTTGGCTACTTTATTATATAAATATGGGTGCAGAAAATAGCTGTGCCTCTGTGCAAATGACGTACTAACCGCAGGGACTGGGATTCGATACACTCTTTTATTTAAAACAAGGGAGAGATTGTCTAATTTTATTACACTTTTATGCACTTTATCAACGACCAATGCAATATAAAGCTTCCTAACACCTAGCACTTTCCAAGTTTTATACAGTTGATCAGTTGGATACATTCGGTTTTTGTTAAGCATTATCGTGAGGACTGATCTTTGCGTTCGCTCCAACTGCAACATTATGGAACTACCAGCCCCACCCCAAACTGTCAAGCAATAGCTTATCAGAGATTGACATAGGGCTAAGTATACATGTTTTAATAAAGTCTGAGTAGCGCTGTTTCTAAGAGCTTTCATTACATGGATAAACTTTCTAATTTTTCCTGAGTAATGTTGAATGTGGTCTTTGAAGGATAAATTTTGGTCAATAATAACAGCAACATACTTTATAATAGCAGTATGCTCAATTGCAGTGCATTGGCAGCTACGACTGTTTGTATTATATGCACAGTCATAGTTGTGAATTTTAATGCTTATGAAATGGGGAGGGGACGAGGCTTTCGTTTTATGGAAAGCTATATATTTCGTCTTGGCAACATTAAGTGTAAGCAAGTTCCGGTTTAGCCAATTTCCTAGGTGCGAGATTCCACGTTCTACTTTAGCGAAAACCTTTTCCCAGTTACTATCACCAAAAATCAGGGCAGTGTCATCCGCATAACAAATTATCTTTGTGTCCTCCATTATACTATCCATTATATCATTCATATAGATCAAGAATAAAGTAGGTCCCAAAACACTCCCCTGTGGCACACCGAAGTAAGTATTCATTTGTGTACTCACTGAATTTCCTATCCTTACGCATTGTCTTCTATTTGTAAGGTAGGATTTTTTTAACTAATTTTAACCAATTTATACTGACACCTCTAATTCCGTATTTGATTAACTTATTCAGAAGAATTTTTATTGATACCGTATCAAAGGCCTTCTCCAGATCTAAAAATACACCAATGCAGGCTTTGTTATCATTCAATTTGTTGACAACATGTCTTGTCAGGACCTCAACTGCATTACTAGTAGATCTGGCGCGCCTAAAACCAAAGTGCATTTCGTTAAGCATATTGTTTTTTTTAAGATAATCTATCAGCCTTGTATTCATAACTTTCTCCAATATTTTGGAAAGACAAGGGAGTAATGAAATAGGCCGATAGTTAGTTGGATCTAATTTTAGGCCATTTTTGTAAATAGGGCATACTACAGCAACTTTCCATTCATCTGGGAACTCTCCATTTTCCATACTTAAATTACAAATGTGTTTTAATGGTATCAATATATATTTACGAATGCGTTTAGTTAGGTTATTGCTTATATTATCTAACCCTGAGGAATTTTTATTGGGTAATCTTTGTATCACGGAATCGATTTCATACTGATGATGATGATGTCCTCCCAGACGTATCCGTCGACGGTGACACCCTTAGCTCGTCTTCGCCTGGGCTCTTGCATGAGCGCGAGCATGACTCGCAAAACCAAATTTTGTTTTGAAGGTCCTATTGCAAGAAGCGCAGTAAAGAGACCCACTTGAATTGCGAGTATAGTTGTAGGAGGGCTTGGGTCGAGTTTTTCGGATCAGGCGTTTGGCGTCAAGGTCTTCAAGACGGGAACACTCAAAGTTTTCTATGCCCGTGTTGACAGCAGTTCGCCACTCCGACCTCTGCGTTGCAAGCTCCTCCCATGACTCACTAGACATGCCAATTGCAGTCAAGTGGCGTTTTAAGACATCCCTGTAACGCAGAAACTGTCCTTCAGGCTTTCGTTTACCTGAGCTAAGCTCAGAGTAAAATACCTTTTTTGGTAATCTGGAAAACTCCATGCGTACAAGGTGTCCACACCAGCGTAGTTGGCCTTTCATTAGCATACACTCCATTCCAGCGAGCTTCGCTCGACGTAGAACCTCCGAGTTTGGCACACGATCCTGCCATCTCACCCGAAGAATTTCATACTGGTCGGTTGGTGTCATAAAAAAAGAGGTTAGACTACTGTAATTCAAATCTAATCCACTACTAAGAGTTTTGGAGTTTTGGCGGGAAGTCGAGGAGTGATGTTGTCAATTTGTTTTAATTCCCAAAACTTGTGTTATCTTGACTAATAATGTGTAATGTTGGTGGAATATTAACCATTATGTGTTCTTATACGTGCATGAGTGAAGGTAATTGTAACAAAGTGATTAAACGTGCCTTTTCAACTTCCCTCAAAACGGCAGTCGCAATTGGTATGTAAAGTATCCACCGCTTTACTATCGAGGGTGGGGTCCTTCATTAATTTCATTATCATCGTTATCATCAAATTCATCGGGGAGTCAAATTAATTAAAACAAACACGAATATATATCTCACTGGACACTGGCAAAATACACTTATAATTAGTGTGAAGCCATAACTTGAAGAAGAAGAAGAAGAAGAAGAGTTTCTTCTGTCTCTTGCAATCCCTTTAGTATTACATTTGCAAGATTTGAACCAACTGTTGAGAAAAATCTATTACAATGATTTAGGGCATCTGAAGAGGACTTATGAGAAGTTAGTAATTCATTTGCCTTTGAGTATGGTTTTGAGACACAGCATATATTTTTTATCACATCCCAGAGCTTGCTGGGATTACTCGTATTTCTTTCAAGCAAATCTCTTTCATAATCACGCTTAAGCCGGTGTAGTAGATCATTAAGGTAATTACGGTATCTTTTGTACGCCATTTGCAGAACCACATCCTTTGGACTTTTTCTGACTTTTATATGTAGATTATCCCGAACTTTCATACACTTCATCAAACCAGGTGTTATCCATTCCTTTATGTTATATTTACTCCGGCTGACTCTAACTTCTTTGCTATTTTTTCCATGACGTCTGTAATGATTTTCATGAATGTTGTTGTAGCTTCAGAGACTGACTTGGCATTTATTACGTTTGACCATTTTGTGTTATTTAGTTCGAATTCAATAGCTTTATAGTCAAGTATTTTAATTAAACGACTTTGTGCTCTTTTTTTGTTGGAGAAAATCTTATCTCTGTCATGGCTATGTCATGGTCAGTAATTGCCGTTTTGCAGACTACACCCGTACATTTGAATTTTGAACTTAAAAATATATGATCCAGGCATGACTCGTATCTAGCTGGTTTAACAATACTAGGTATCAGATCATTTTCTGCCATAGTTAACAGGTATTCCGACTCATTACTTAGGTTAGACTGAAGAATATTGATATTAATATCACCGGCCACGATAATACAGTTTTATTTTTCAGGTATTTAATGGATGCATCCAATTCATTAAGAAAACAATCTATTTTTCTGAATGACGGTGAACGATAAACCCCTAGAATCGTAAATTGATTCGGTACTTCGATTATAAGGCAATTTGCTTCATTAAATGTTGGTTCTGTTATAATAGGTTGCCATTCACTTTTGATATATACTACCACTCCACCCGACCTGTTAATATATCTATGACTTCTAAAGGATGTAAGTAAAGTTCTACTTCGGACTTCTATGTAAGTAAAGTTGGTGACAATGCAATAATATGGTCTGATGATGAAGTCGGAAGGTAACCATAGGAACATGTGAATTATATAACGTAACCACCTCGTGTTTAGGCTTGTTGTACTTTGGACCGGACGGTGTCCAAGGTCTGATGATGGAGCCGGAAGGAAGCCATAGAAACCCCTAAATATATTCTTTCTTTTTTTTTGCTATAAAAGCGTGTGTTAAAAAACTTATTTTTAAATTAAAATTATTAGCCTTATTATAATTGTTGTATTAAAAATACTGTTAGTGCCCGGTAAGAATTTATTTTCCTTTTCCAGTTGCCAACGATATTCGAAGGTCTCAAGGAGCCGTCAGCGAAGGTCCGGGCGGAGATAGACGATTGCTACGGCGTGGTGGAGGCGTACATCGGAGACAAGAAGTACGTGGCCGCGGACCACATGACGCTGGCCGACCTCGCCTTGGGCTCAACCGCCAAGGCTATGCAGACCATACATGAACTGGATCCTGCTAGGTAAGATTTTCATTTATATCTAATCCACGGATCTGATCCTCTCTATTTCATAAATTTATCAGCATGGATTAAAACTTTTTTTGCTATTTAGGAATGCATCCATAGGTACCTATGTTATGGACGCACTTTAGTGGTAAGTGGAAAAATTAAATCTATATTGGGGTTTATATTGAACTCAATACCGGACATTAAATTTGACAAATAGATTATTATTAACTACAAAACTTTTTAACTTTCGAGTATTTTTTCTGGTTTTACGGGTATGTTACCTCATGCATTTTCTGTGTTTTGACCGAAAATCGACGAAGTTACTTTGAATCACAGCAGTATTAAGTTTTATTTACTTTCGTGCTCTTAATTGTATAACATGTCAACCAAAGTTTGATGACGGCTTGATTCAATGGTTAAGAGCTTAAGCCGCTCTGTCCACTGGATCGAGTAATTGCGGGTTTGATCCTCGTACGGTACAACTATATGACCGTAAAAAAATAAACTACCGCAATATCAAAATCAAAAGTATGTTCATTTAGTTTCGGTATTGATATATTTTCATTCAAAACATCTCTCAAATCTTACTTAATTCAAAACTGTTTCTATTCACTATCAGAATATTTAGAAGGGCCACGATAACATAATCTCAAACGTTGTGTCAGCGTACAATTTACATATCTATTGTAATAACTTAATTATATTACTTCATTAATTCATGTCATACGTACTGAACATTTTTATTACAACTGTATTTGCAATGCCCGTAAACGGCTACCAAGTCATAAGCATTTTATAATATTAAGATCTCATAATTTTGTACACTTAGTCTGCAAATAAATATTTGAATTTGAACCTTTATATGGTAGGCGTAGGTATGTATTATGTAGATTAGTATGTAGTTTAATTTGATGTAAATAATTCAATGATAGTGTACGCCACCAACTGCCCTATTTCTCTCTTCAGCTCTTTGGTATGTTGGTTGTCTGGAAGAGATTGCTGTTAGTAATAAGGCCGCCAATTGTACTAACATTTTATATATGTATTTTTTATTTTCTTTGTTCGTTGTTCTCTACTTAAGTTGGTGTACAATAAAGTGTACTCTATCTATCTATCTTTGTATGCGTCACAAAATACATCACAGTTTATTTTTGTCAGATTTCCCCGCACCGCTGATTGGTTATCACTGTTGGACCAAGAATCATTCTTCAAGAAACTCATGGTACCCTGTGCTAAATCATTCGACCAAATAGTCAAGATGTACTGGGAAAAAAATAGTCAGCAATAGCTTCTTTCATGTTCTCAGTTTGTAATACGTACTTAGGTGTAGACGTACTTACGTCATGGGTTAATAATAAAATCAATTAATTTAAATAGACTTACTTTTATTATATCTATGGGTGTCTAAATAAAAAAGTGCCGCTTTTTCACGAACGCGTCCAACTACTCCAACCTCCTAATTTTACCCGCCTATGCTACGCACCTGACTCCCCTCCTATCAGCCTTTATTCCCGTTCTGAGCATATTCTCACCGACCTTCACGATGCCCTTACCTCCCCTTTCAGATACAGATACCGCACACAGGATAACACCGAGAAGCAGAGGCGGATTAAAAGTCAAGACCGCCCTAGGCAAGCACCTTTTCGGCGCCCCATTAATGAATGTAACAAACATTAATTAATGTAATTGGTCTTACTATATGTGTGGTAAAGATTACTCCAAGTTGGAGTTGGCATTTCTTTACTCCAATTGGTAGTAACCTAAACTACAGCTGCTGTTGTAGCAACCACAATTTATTTCGTGCCTAGCCTACACGGAAGTATTGTTTTGTAATTACGTGATACAATCCCGATAGACGTGTGAAACACGTCTAGGGTTTGTGTCACGGTTGATGCTCGCGATGGACGCGACTGGACGCGACGATCGCGCAACATTCGTCCCGCTTTAATATCGTTTTTAATTGTAATTTACTGGGCCAGGGGGCTAGGCAGAGGCGGATTATCCCTAAGGCAAACTAGGCTACTACAAAGGGACGCGCGCGTTTCCACGCGCGCGGTTCCCTTTGTAGTCTCGCGCCCCTAGGCACGTGCCTAGTTTTCCTTAGAGGTAATCCGCCTCTGCCTAGAATCTTTAGCCCGCCGGCCCGCGCAGATAGATCACTACAGCGGGACACCTAGTATATGCTCTCTCCCATAGCGACAGTCCAAGCAGAGGTCCTTCCTAGCTTTCTTCCTAAGGCGTCCTTGAGCTAGTTACCCCCTTGCCCTTACGACTGGAGCGTAATTGTTGCACGCTCGCCCTCTTGTCCGGTGAAGCTGTGAAGGCCCAACAGTGTTGATCATTCACACTTACACACACACGCTTAAATACGTCTTTATAAGCACTTATAAAGATTATAGACTATCTAACATAATTTTATTGTTCAAAGTTGTTATCGTGGTTTATTTGCGTGCAAAAATACGAGCGTGCAAGAATAAAGTAGTTATTCGTTCATTGAATTCGAAGTAGGTAAGTGGGTGTAATTCGTTTTAAGGTAAGTCTCTACCTATATACTTCTTGACAAAGTTTTAACTCATAAATGTATAACGTGTTAGGTTGATACTCGTATTGTTTATAAAAACTATTTTTTTTAAATAGGGAAACCGACTATTAAAACGCAAAAGTAAGATCCTTAAAGTTAACTAAGCGGAATAACATAGAATCAAACGCAAAAAGAATCATCAAATTTGGTCCATAATTGACGAATATATCGGTGAAAAAAAAACACCGTCACGCCTATATTCCCGAAGCGGGGGTGGCAGAGGTGTACTGAATACACCCAATATCGGTGAGCATATATAAAAAAATACATGACATAGAGCCGAACATAGATTTTTGAAGTCGTTTAAAATAGGTGTAGTTGTTCAAAGAACAGTGTGCCTATAATAGAGTTTCGTGACATGTTAGTTGAATTGGGCCTCTATCAAACTTTTCCTACAGTGTCTCGTCAAACTTTTCCTACTGTTTGTGTTGCAGGAACCATGTCTCAATTAATACTATACAGAACGGTCTTGGGTCCGCCGGGCCGCGCGGTGTTAATGTTGTGTCACACCTTAGGTCTTCGCGTCGAGATTAAAGAGGTCGACGTAATAGGCGGGGAGACCCAGACCCCTGATTTTAAGAAGGTACACACCCTAACCTTGTACCTTCAGGACTAGCACAGGCGGCGCAGCAAGGCATTCATTCACCGTTAAACCGTTGACTTACATGTTAGCATTGCGGTCCGTGACAATAGTGTGACACGAGAAAACTTGTTTCTAGAATTGTATTTTATCACAAGCTTTTTTAACTTGCAACGTTTGTTTGGATCAAATCTTGCAAGCCGATCCAGTTTCTCGTATACGGAATTGAAATTCGACATGTTGGTTCTACTGACATCATTCCTATGGATGTCGTAGAAGGTTGCTAATGAAATAAACCTTTGTATAACATTTAGCTCACTCGAGCGAAAGTGTACAGGGAAGGAGACATGAAATCCAGCAGTGCAGAAACTAAATCCCTGTGGAGTTTCGTGTCCACTTCCTTGCTCATTAAATTGGTTTAATACTCGTGCTGTGCATTAAAGATGCTTCCGTTCAAATCATAAGCATAGTAACTATGTTCTAGTGTAGAACATAGTTACTGTGTTTATGATTTGGACGGCAGAATGTGAGGATGTAAACACGAACAAACCACCATCACGCCTATATTCCCAAAATGGGGATGACAGAGATGTATTGTGTTGACCCACTTTTCGACGACGATGTTAGGTCCCATGTAATACAGCCTATGCTCGCTCCTATAACAACGTTTGATATTTTTTTTTTTAGTAGGAAACCTACATTTGCCCGACTTACGATTTGAACCCAGAACCTGATCGCAACGCTCCGATCTACTCGACACTAGAACAACGATTCTGTTTCGAGTGTTTTTATCTACCTATCTATCCATATCATCACGCCACTTCCCTTGCGGGGTAGGCAGAGAATACAGAGTTCCAACAGGTTCTTTCCTTACAGATTTCTCTGGCTTCCTCCGCTCTTATAGTTCGTCTCATACACGCTCGCCGGTTACGGAGACCTTGAGTATTGTTATAGTATAATGAAATTTACAGCTTAACCCCATGGGAATGCTGCCAGTGTTGCAAGACGGTGATTTCATTTTATCTGAAAGGCAGGTATTACCTTGTGTTATTTGCTATCTTATTATTGGCTATTTTCGGACTGAGAAGACCTTAAGCGCACTTCGACCCAATGGGATCTTTTGAGCGGTCCTTTGGCCTAATGCTGCTTAACTCCTGTGGAGTTGGAAAGGCCAGCCCTAGTAGCGTCATTCGCAGCGCCTGAATTCTGAATACCACGTCGCTGTACAGGTTCATCTGGAGCAGATGTTCTTTTGTGCTATAATGGCCTGTGTATGCTCCAATTAGTTACCTTACTTGTAGTCTACTAAGTTTTAGTAGTCTTTGCTATCGCATGTGGTAATAAATTCTTGTATTTTCCTCCCACTCTTCCCATTTAATTTGCTATTTCTGTGTTATTTGCTAAGAAATGTTTTTGAAGTTCTTTGGTTGAAGATACTAAAGGATATAGGCGGTACGCGAGATTGGATGCTACGCAAGGATATTTTAAGCGACATGAACCTAGTACATATTCAGCTAAAAGAAATCGTTGAATCCACAAAGACGCGTTATTCTCCCATTTTCTTTTTTTTCTTTAAAAAAACGTAGCCCCACTCTAGGAATTATTCCTGTGTCGTGGGTGCGTTTACAAACATGAAAATTGACATACACAAATACACAGGCCGGAACAAATAATTGTGGATCACACAAAGATTTGTCCCGTGCGGGAATCGAACCCGCGACTATTAGACACGGTTGGCGGAGCGGCTTAAGCTCTTAACTACTGCGCTAAATCGTCCGTCCGTTTGGCTCTGATAATGTCACCAGAAGAATCATAGTTACCGGTATAGCTTGAGAATTATCCCAAATTTATGTGCCAGGTGGCGGGGCACACCACACGCGAAACTCACGGCTGTTGAAACAAAAGTTTCTAGAGTAGCCGTCAGCTACCGGAACCCGTGGAGTAGGGAGGAGCATCATAAGATCGACCGATGACCAGTTGAATGTCGCAGTAAAATCGTAAAAGCTGACAGTACAGAGCCTGAAATTTTACTTTGTCCTAAACAAAAAACGTATATTTGCTGTAAAAAAGAGACGTGGAAATCTACAGTTTAAAGTTGCATCTCATTCTTACGGAAAAGTTAAAATAATAGGCTGATATGGTTGTTTCAAGCTTAAAGTCAGTTAATAATGTTCATTTCCAGTCACGCTATAATGACTTATTTGGTGGGTGCGTATGGCGGTGACAAACAAGAATCGCTGTACCCGAGCAAATTGCACACGCGCGCGCTTGTTGACCAGTGCATGTACTTCAACGCTAGCATGTTCTTTACAGCAGTGAGGGCCATAGTTGTGAGTAGTTTTAAAGATCTTTAGTATATATCTAAAAAATACATAAAGATGAACATAGTACCTCCTTATTGTAGTCGGTTAAAAAGACAAATCTTCCACGATATGTTAAAAGTTTTCGGCGCTATCGAGTTCTATTATAATTTGGACAACGAATACGCGAGGAACATAAATCTGCATTGTTATTGTGGTCAAAAACAATGCAGAACCTTGTCCGGTGAAGCTGTAAAGGCCCCGCGGCCAACAGCGTAGATCATTCAGACACAAAAACAACGTAGAATGCGGGGAAGGGGCGAAAACTCTTAGAATATTTTACAGTTTATATTTGTTTATTTTTGAACCCTATGTTGCATAGGGGAAGATAGTGACTATTCGATTTAACGTGTTCCCATTTTTAAGGTCCTTTCTGATATGGAAATTTCCTTATGTACGATATTTTCTTTCAGCGATATACTAATTCCATGAATACAAGGCGAGCGCTCCACCATTGAGCTGTTACATCTTAATCTTTTAACGTTTATTCAAATGGCTTTTAGTTTAGAGCATTCTTCTATGGCAAGCTAGGACCTTCGGAGCGGAATCTCCAAGACCTGGAGTATTCGTACGGTGTGGTAGAGGCGTACCTGCGCCAGCGCAAGTACGTGGCGGCGGATCACCTCACCCTCGCAGACTACTCCGTCGGAGCGGTAGCCTCGGCCGCACCGAGGATGCTACAAACGGATCCTAATTTAAATAGGTAAATGTATCATCATTTACCGATTTAAATTTAAAAAATATTGACAAATTCTTCTGGAATTGAAAATCGATATCCAAAGTTTACGGTTACAGAAAATATCGTGAGGTAAGCCCGTTCCCGTAACCCGCCCCAGCCACAACGACAAGTTGGAGCACGGTGGGGATTTTAGCCTGAAGGAGTTTCGGCATAACCCCTCACTTTCCCCTAGCGAGCAGGTATTCTATGTAGGATTTCCCCCAACTCAAAAAAATATGTGCCCAAAACAAGGCTCTTGCTACGGATTTCGATATATGATCGAAATAATGAATGAAATAATGAAATACCACGGTGAACTATGACTGTACATATGAATGAATTTTTGGAACGGAGTTCTTTTACGCGGCTTACAGAGCGAACTGGCAAAAATCGTCACCTTTCCCTCTCTTTCTCTTTCTCTCTGTCCCTTTCTATTATATACAGTTGTATGCGTGTAAATATTATTTAAATTTGTTTTTTGTTATTGTTTTAATTCAAACGGGATTTATATTGTGTCATTATTGCAATTTTATAATGGAAAGCCGAGAAACAGAATCTGCAGCAAGTGCAAAAAAAGTATGCAAACTTAGATTAGTAAGTTAATAAAACATATAATTTCTTATTTAGAATTTTTATATATAATTTAATATTTTTTATTTGATACGGCGAATAATTAATTATTTGACGGATGATTTAGCGCAGTGGTTAAGAGCTTAAGCCGCTATGCCCACTGCGTCTAATAGTCGCGGGTTCGAGTCCCGCACGGGACAAATCTTTGTGTGATCCACAATTATTTGTTCCGGTCTGGGTATTTGTGTATGTGAATTTTCATGTTTGTAAACGCACCCACGACACAGGAATAAATCCTAGTGTGGGGCTTTAAAAAAAAAAATATATATTATTGATATTTAATTTTAAAAGAAAGTTATAAAGAGAGAGATGAATAAAAGAGGGCTGCGATTTTTGGCGTGTTACACCGTACATATTATACCACGTTTAGGCCTCGGACACAAAGTCAGCGGGAGCGGGGCGGCGGCGGCGCGGGGAGCGGCGCGTTTCAATGCATACATTTATATGGAACTGGCCTCAAAGGCAGCGGTGCGGGGAGCGGGAGGCGAGCGGCGTACGAGCGGTGCTTACCAATCTAGCGGTGTCCGCGCGTCTGCATTGACGTAGTGTTGAGTTGTAGTATTCTTTTTTGCTTTTTAACGACCGAAATTTCAAAATCCCCGCCGACGCGTTGGAGCAAATTATTACAAGGATTTTTGATAGAACACCAATATGGAACAGCAAAGACGGTCTAATTTCGGTTCTAATTTCTCGTAACACACCACTACGCCGCTCTAGCGCCGTGCGGTCTGCCCGCTGGCTTCGTGACCGGGTACAGCGTTGCCGCGCCGCTCCCCGCGCCGCCATCACCGCCGCCCCGCTCCCGCTGACTCCGTGACCAAAGCCTTAAGAGTTGAAAAGTTGAGTTGAGTTTCTGACGGGGGTCTCCTGACCGAACAATTTTTTTCTATGATTGTTCACCACTTTTAGGTAAATACATTAGTTTATTAAAACATATAAATCAGTCTATACACTACTACTCACTGCTGGGCCTCTCAAATTGAGGCGAGAAATAGTGGGTTCACTACACGGAGCTATCGCCGATCGAAAAGGCGGCGGGCAGGTTAGTGGCTGCCTGTTGTTGAAAATAATTACAGCTTTTAAGTAAACAAAAGTTTTGTAAGTAACTAGGCATGTCGCAATTTGCAATATGTACGATGATCTATGACAATATATCCGATCTAATTCAGTAAGTACGAGTATCTTGAGTGAGTCTATTGACAGGTTCCCACGGTGTGCTGATTGGCTGAAGCGCCTTGAGGAGATACCTGCGTTCAAGAAAGTCAATGCGCCCGGCGTCGCTTACGCAAATAAGTTTTTACAAAAAGCTTGGGAGAATAACAGAAATAAAAAAATAAATCTGTGATGTTTACATACAACCAGTATATTTTTATCCTTACGACATGGTTAAAAATATAAATAATGGGAGTAAGATGAAAATTTACACGTATGCATTGAATGGAGTGCTATTCGTTAAAACTTTTATACTTGGAGATATTTAAACTTGAACTGAATAGACTAGCGCCTTAATAAATAGGTAAAGCAAACGACGATAAACGGCATACCTGTACTACATGCGCAGGCACGATAGATATCAACTTCTGTAGGTCATCATCTCACTTAAAAGTCGTAGGTGTGTGCGTCACAGAAAAAAGCCCACTATCCGCTGGACATTCTCACCGACCCTCCCGATGTCCTTACATCCCTTCTTTCGGATACAGATATCGCACACAGGATCAAACACCGACCTCGCCGGCGAGGTCAAAGAATCCCTTGCCCGCCGGCCGGTGCAGATTACCACGGCGAGACACCTAGTACCTTCCCCCATAGCGACTGCCCAAGACGAGGCCGTTCGTCCTTGAGGCGCTCTTGAGCTGGTTGCCCCCTTGCCCTCCTGACTCGAGCGTAGTGTAGCGCTGGCCCTCTTGTTCAGTGAAACTGTAAAGGCTCCATGCCCAACAACGTATATCATTTACACACACTGAAAAAAGCCGTGGTTTCTTTTCATCCGGTAGTGGACGGGAATCACTAGCAAGGCACAACTGTTCCGTGTCACACAGGATACGGATAAATTTCATAACTAACTAACTGGCCGGCGTTCACCAGTTGGAGACGCACTAGAAGAAGACAAAATGGTTTAATGGAGAATGTAATGTCTTCGAAATACGTGACCAGTGGCTAGACTTAAATCATTTCCACGTTATAAGGTGGAGGAAGGAAGGATATTTGAAACAAAATTTATAGTATAATTTTAGTAATTTTATGCTTACTTTCGATTTATATTAATAAAAAATCGATAAATAGGTAAATTAATCGGCTTCCAAGGAACAGCATAGAATTTTCTAATGCAAAATGAACACACTTCCTTTGGTCTGAAATTCGAATTAAAGTTTATTGCGAATCAATGTTGTTGATTCATGTTAATATAACTTTCGGATTTAACTTTCTGAACCTCTTACCTGTGTAATCAATTCTTGTTGCTGATTAAAATTATTAGATTTATATTGATAATCGAACATATTCGATTCTGTAGTTGAACATCTAGTTACAAGATATGTATAAAAATGGCCTTCAATATGCACAATACGCAGACACAACTTCATACATACGACTGTAGTTAACATTTTCGTTCGAAGCTAAATACTCGTGTGTTTGGTGGAGGTGAGTGAGTCTTATATTTATTTATATTATAATTGTGATTCTGATTGGATGATGAGAACTTGAGGAATGTAAGTTTTTTTGTAAGAGATAAATAGGTATGTACATTTTATATAGTTAGGTACTTATTTTCTTCGCAGACAATGAGAAGGAAGGATATGACACATTTGGAAGTAACCTTATTTTTTAAATAGTGGTGTTCATTTAAGGTAATTAAACTCGTCACATAACCATGCGTAAATGTATCCATTAAGAAGTAGTACAGTGGTATCGACCGTTAAGGTGATAACACTTTACTGAAGAATTATAGGCCCATCACACTGCTGAGCCATGTTTATAAGTTGTTTTCGAGCGTCATCACGAATCGTCTCGAACGCAGGCTTGATGACTTCCAGCCTCCCGAACAAGCCGGTTTCCGGAAAGGCTTTAGTACCTTAGACCACATACATACGCTGCGGCAGATTATACAGAAGACCGAGGAGTATAATCGGCCATTATGCTTGGCGTTTGTGGACTATGAGAAAGCTTTCGATTCGATCGAGACTTGGGCGGTTCTTAGATCTCTCCAGCGATGCCGCATTGACTATCGGTACATTGAAGTGTTGAAGTGCTTGTATAATAACGCCACCATGTCAGTCCGAGTACAGGGGCAGTGCACGAAGGCGATCCCCATAAAAAGAGGAGTAAGGCAGGGAGACGTCATTTCTCCGAAACTGTTTACGGCTACCTTAGAGGACGCCTTCAAGCTCTTGGAATGGCAAGGACTTGGCATCAACATCAATGGCGAATACATCACTCACCTTCGATTTGCCGACGACATTGTGGTCGTGGCGGAGTCGCTGGAAGATCTAGGACGAATGCTCGGTGACCTCAACAGAGTATCTCAACAAGTCGGTCTTAAAATGAACATGGACAAAACGAAAATAATGTCTAAATTCCATGTCGTACCCACCGCACTCACCGTTGGGAACTCTACTCTTGAAGTTGTCGACGAATACATTTACCTGGGACAGGTAGTCCGGTTAGGTAGGTCCAACTTTGAGAGAGAGGTCAATCGACGAATCCAACTCGGCTGGGCAGCGTTCGGGAAACTGCGCAACATCTTCTCATCCAAAATACCTCAGTGCCTTAAGACTAAAGTTTTTAGTTAATGTGTGTTAACAGTGATGATATATGGATCAGAGACGTGGTCTCTTACAATAGGTCTCATAAAAAAGCTCAGAGTTGCTCAGCGAGCTATGGAGAGAGCTATGCTCGGCGTTTCTCTACGCGATCGAATCAGGAATGAGGAGATTTGTAGAAGAACCAAGGTCACCGACATAGCCGTTAAGATTAGCAAGCTGAAGTGGCAATGGGCGGGCCACATAGCGCGTAGATCGGACGGGCGTTGGGGCAGAAAGATTCTAGAGTGGAGACCACGTATTGGCAAGCGCAGCGTGGGAGACCGCCTGCCAGATGGACCGACGATCTTGTGAAAATCGCAGGAAGTCGTTGGATGCAGGTGGCATCGGACCGGTTACGCTGGAAAGCGATTGGGGAGGCCTATGTTCAGCAGTGGACAAGTATAGGCTGAGATGATGATGATGATGATGATCGACCGTTAACCGAGCATGCTGTAGGTAGGAAACCATACTGCCAATTGTCCAATATCAGTTTTTTTTTAAGTTTTGTTTTTTGAAAACCAGACAGAACAAGAATCATACTAGCTTTTTTTACAAAAATATCAGTGCCTACAGGTTAAGGACGGGTTGAGCAAGTTTCGAATAGTTACACGCAAGTACATGATATGTTTCCTGGTGTTATTGTTACTTTGTATGATTATGTAACCGTATACATAATATCAGCACCGCGCTACTGATGAAATAATAGATAAATATGGCTATCTATAGGATCGCAAGTATACAAATGTTGGTGTAGGTGAATAATGGGGTTATCCACGATCTTCAAGTCCAAGTTAATAATACACACATCGTCACGCCTATATTCCCCAAGCGGGGGTGGCAGAGGTGTACTGAGTACGTTTCGCCGACGATGTTATGTCCCATGTAATAGGGGGCGAGCCTATTGCCATATACCGGGCAGAATTCCAGACTCCAGACTCATACTGGGAAGTTTTCGTTAGAAAAACTACACTTGTCCGGCCTAGGATTTGAACCCAGGACCTCGTGCTCACAAAGCGATGCGATGCGATAATACAAGTCAATACAAACTGTAGAAACACTATTGGTGGGAAAACTCTTTTCTTATGATAAGGACGACGCGCGACGGTTAGGTTTAAGTCTGAAGTTAGGCTCATTACATCGAGTCACCACGGTTTCGATCTCCGCACGGGACTTATATTTTAAATTCGAAAGCACGATAACTCTGTCTGTTTGTCAGTTAACTTTACACGCCTAAGCCGCTAAACAGTTTTTGACCAAATTTGGCAGTGCAAAAGAGGAGAAGAAGAAGAAAGAAAGAAATTTTATTTGTCACAACATGAGAGACACGATATTTAGCTGATATGACACATACATATTAAGCAATTTAACTAAACAGTTACAAAATGTGCGAACGATTAACACTGTCTCAAAACAAAAAAACAAGGAAAAAAAACAAAAAAGAAACACAACGGAATACACATGAGTGTGTGTCTCACGGTTGAGCCAAATAGGTATCCAGATCAGCTTAATACCAGGCACAATTGCGAGACGCTGATTCTCATCTGGACCCTCCTGAGTCTTCACAGATACGTTTTATCCGAGAGATGGACATAGGCTTTTTATCCTAAACAAACACTTAAGTGTGAAATAGGGGATGAAAGTTTGTATAGGGAACCCATCATTTTTCAAGTTAGGCATATGAAAATTCATACATAGACTTTTGGTAATAAATTAAGGACTAGGTGTTTCAGCGTTTTTGAAAAATCATTCCTTAGTGAGATAAAACGCTATCAATGTCAAATTACAAAATAACCGCGTGCGCAGCCGCGTGTATTAGCCCGTCTTATTATAAGTCATAGATTTGTTTAGGTCTGGATGTTTGTGTATGTGAAATTTATGCCTACATCCACCCCTGATTCCCTAATAATTCCATGTGTGGAGCATTTTATAAGGAAATATATACCTATCTACTTAAATGTAACGCAGGCACAGCTGGCTGCAAACAAAAATTAAGAAAACGTTTATTTTGCAATAGTTAATATGGGTACATATATGTAAGCACTAACAAAGTTAATGATTTATTATATATAACATAAATTAATTTAAATTAACTGTTTCTCCTATATATAATTAATTTACATTATAACTTATAATAAAAACACTCACTTTAAACTAAAATATAAAATAACCCAAAGAGAAAAAAAAGACCTTAATCAAAAAGACCGCATCCGCGTGGAATGGTGGCAAGAATGCTGGCTGCGTTTCCTCGCTGAATATACAGACCAATCTTCTGAGCGAGGAATGAGCCAGCCCCTTTTATTGATAACTTGTTTTGAAGCCGAACTCCATGGGCCCAATGTTTCTACGGCAAACGGCACAAATATATAATTGTTGCTAACTATATATATAGTTTCTTACGTAATAATAATAATAGTTATGTACCTACGTAGAACAAACAGCAATAAATCCGAAAAATATGATTTACTTTAATTATATTATTATCGCTTGCGTGTTGAGAAGGCAAACATGGATACCTATAATTATGACGCTTATTAAAGAGATGAATTTAACCCATACACTCACACACACATCCGCAAACATGCCTTTTTTATTATGGTGTTCGGCTAAACTGAAGGGATGTAACATCGAGAAGAGTAGCGGCCCTTCTTTTGATATTACAAGAACAAAACGAACGAACTATACAGATATTACGTCCTCAAAATTTATACATATTATAATAAAACTGTAAGGGGGTCGTGCCTGTACATAGAATATTTATAGGAAATAACAACCCAGGGGTATCGATGTAGAAGGCAATTCTGAAATGTTTGGCTTTCGTATCTGTTTGCCTGTCTGTCTGTCCAAGGATAAGAATAATGATAACTTTCATAAGATTTTAATGAAATTTTGCATGCGGTTACCTTAAAATGTTGGCTAACGTAAAATCAAAAGGTTTATCCAGAAAAAAAAAACGAAAATAAGCGAAACACTGAATTTCTAAAAAGACACTTTACTTCAAATCTGCTTGATGAATTTCAATAAAATTTTGTGTAATTGTAGCCTGTACTAAAAAATAACAATTCGGGTAATTATATTTTCTAAAAATCTAACAGTTTATGCGGAAAGAAAAAGAAAGTCGAGATTGATAAATCATTCATTATTCCCAAACAACTTAGCTACTAAATTGTCGCGGGATAAACTATAAAACTTAATTACTGATTGTCCCGAACTGCAGTGTTACGACGTAAAATATGTGCTTTTGCCTAGACATGAATTACTCCATGAATTGATATTGGACTTAGGTTCGCCTTCTCACGAAAAATTCCAGTGGTTAAAAGCACTTAGTCGAAATTGTTCATATACGTTTGATTTAAACACTCAAACATGGTTTCGTGCATAACACATGATGCATTCAGGATTGTTTCTTCTGGAGAGAACTCTAACGATGGATGGGCCGGATACAAAACTTTAACGATGATTAATATCTCAAAAGACTAACCCAAAATGTACTGACAAAACTTTGCTACATACGAGTACTTAGCTGGCAATATACCGTTTTTAGATATTAGTACGCTAAATTATAATCTTTGAAGGGTATGTAGAGAAGATTGTAATCAGAAATATTTTACCGATAATTTTAAAATTAATAGATAAACTGATAATCGTTCTTTTTTTATGAGACGGCGTTAGTGTTGTGTGTTGAATAAGACCACGCTATAATTTAGTTCATATTTTACAAATACCACCTGTGCAGGCCAATTGGGGCTTAGACTGAACCCGGTGATAGAAATAGTTGATAGAGAAATAGGTCTGGTGGAAGTTGACTACACGGTTCTCCCGGGATATCTAGCTGTCATTTCTTCATACTAGAATGACAGAATGAATCTTACTAACCCTTGTTTTAGGTCTCAAAATAATATTCGAGATACTTTTTATCCTGGAAAGAATCACGGTTCTTGCGACGTAGCTGGTATTTATTCATATTAAAATGGCTAAACGAATTTAATAGAAACTTTAATTGAAGGTATCTTACATCGTAAAATAAAGAACACAGCACACACAACAGAACACTTTTATCTTGAAAAATAGCACGGCTTCTGCGGAATATCCATTACTCCTTCATACTAAAACGGCTTAACGGATTATAAAGAAACTTAATATGAAAGAAACTACACAGGTATACAATGCGAAAGTGAAAGGACGTAGAACAGCAACTATTTATAGTTTCACAAATTAAATTTACAATTATATAAAAACAGCAAATCATTATTAATAAAAAAAACCGTAGTAAAAAAAGAAATATACATATTTACATAGGGTCAAATGGTCGTCGCCGCTGTCAGTTGGTAGTGTACCTAGAATAGGACGCAGATATCGGGGAAGACCTAGACTATTTTACCATGATCCAATAGACCATGTCTTATCCAAAGAGCAAGTCAAAAGTCTCCGCAATTGGCGAGCGTGTATAAGATGAACTATGAGAGTGGAGAAAGGCAGAAAGGTCTGTAAGGAAAGAAGTTACTTACTTAACTTACTTTGTCAAATCGCAGGTACAAAAAGTGATCAAACGAACTTACCTGAAGTGAAGTGCGATCATTATTATAAGAAGTCCTTAGTTCGAAGATATAAACCTTATGCAGCGCTCTCGTCTCGCTCAGCAGCCGCGCATCCTTTAGAGACTTGAAACGTCAACGCCTCCTCTATGGTACTCGTATCTGTGGACATATCCTCTGCGACCATTTCTTTTAGAACTAGTACATTTCAACTTTACCAACGAGCAGGGCGGGTTGGGTATTTATATCTTCAAACGAAGGACTTCGTATAATAATGATCGAACTTCACTTCAGGTAAGTTCGTTTGATCACTTATTATACTGTGCCCTTCGTTCTCGATATAAACCATATGCAGCTGTTTAGAGCTATAAGGGTAAAGTTAAAGTATACAACAAATACATTTTTTTTTTAAGCGCGAGCTCTAAAAATAACATGTTATGAGTACATTTGTAGTATAACACATTCCCGTTCTTTGTATTGCTATACAACACAAACACAATATATAAACGCAGTTTATATATTGTGTTTGTGTTGTAAGTAGTTTGTTTTAAATCGGTAACTGAATCGATTACAACAATTTTTAATGTATTTTACATTTTTTTTTTTTAATTTGAAAAAAAATGCTTTTATTCCTTCAGTGCGCTAAAATATTTAAATTTATTCTTGATTCATAGCAAAAAGAAGATTCCAAACGCATTCCTAAAACGTATTTCTCAAAATGCACACATACACGTACAAGTTTCATTGTTAATTGGGGTATAAAAGTGCTTTAAAAAAGTGTAAAAGCCTGAAAATTTGAAAATTTGGATTTCGTTTTGTCTTTATGAAGCAATTCTCTAATCGGGGTGTCTGAGGTATTGCGTTTATTATGTTCAATCAATCAAATCAGCCTATTGCAGTCCACTGCTGGACATAGGCCTCTCCCAATTTGCGCCACAATACACGGTCCTCCGCCTTCCGCATCCAGTCCCACCCTGCGACCTTCTTCAGGTCGTCGGTCCACCTAGCTGGGGGGCGCCCTACCTTACGTTTGCCGAGTCGTGGTCTCCACTCTAAAACTCGTCTGCTCCATCGGCCATCAGTTCTTCGACAGACATGGCCAGCCCACTGCCACTTTAGCGAGCTCACTCTGCGGGCTATATCAACTACTTTGGTTCTTTGACGGATAACTTCATTTCGGAGTTTATCCCTCAAAGAGACTCTGAGCATAGCCCGCTCCATAGCTCGCTGCGCGACTTTGAGCCTATGGACTAGCCCTACTGTAAGTGTCCACGTCTCGGCACCGTATGTCATGACTGGTAGAACGCACTGGTTGTAGACTTTCGTCTTCAGGTATTGCGGTAAAGGCGAAGAGAAAACCCGACGTAGTTTGCTGAATGCCGCCCAGCCCAACTGGATCCTTCTGTCGACTTCTTTCTCGAAGTTGTTCCTACCAAGCTGGATAATCTGCCCAAGGTAGGTGTATTCTCGAACAACTTCGAGCATCGATTCTTCGACGTAGACTGGTCCCGGCGTGACATGTTCATTGAACATGATCTTGGTTTTATCCAAATTCATGCCGAAACCAACACGTCGAGAGGCTACATTTAGCCTGTGCAGCATCTCGCTTAACTGTTCCAGCGTCTCTGCTATTATGACGATGTCGTCGGCAAACCGAAGATGCGAGATGCACTCACCGTCTATATTCACGCCCCGTCCCGCCCAGTTTAGCGTCTTAAAGACGTCTTCAAGCGCGTTGGTGAAAAGCTTAGGGGATATTACATCCCCCTGTCTCACCCCTCTGCGCAGCTCAATGGGGTTGTTTTTTTGTTCCTGGAGCTGAACGGTCATAGTGGCGGTATCATATAAACATCTCAGCACTTCGATATAACGCCAGTCAATACGACATCGTTGCAGAGCATCCAGAACTGCCCAGGTTTCGATGGAGTCGAAGCCTTTTTCGTAGTCCACGAAAGCCATACACAGCGGCTGATTGTACTCTTCAGTTTTCTGTACAATCTGCCGAACAGTATGGATGTGGTCTACGGTGCTGAAGCCTTTTCGAAACCCGGCTTGCTCTGGTGGCTGAAACTCGTCGAGTTTTCTGGCGAGGCGGTTTGTGACTACTCTCGAGAACAGCTTGTATACATGGCTCAGAAGTGAGATGGGTCTGTAGTTCTTCAGCAAGGCTTTATCGCCTTTTTTGAAGAACAGAGCCACCGCACTCCCGCTCTACGCTTTAGGTGTTAGGCCCTGGTGAATGATGGAATTGAAAAGGCTTGCCAGCTCTTTGAGAACCGGAGTCCCACCAGCTTTGAGGAGCTCGGTAGTAATTCCATCATCACCAGGAGATTTATTGTTCTTAAGTTGCTCGAGAGCCGCCTTGACCTCGCCCTGATCAACATCTGGGATGTCTTCCGTGTAATGGCGCGTAAGTGGGGCTCTGTGGTCATCATCGCTGGGTCTCGTAGGCTTACCTGTCCGTGATGCAAACAGTTCTCCATAGAAGCCCTCGATTTCCTCGAGAATCTCGAACTTAGAGGTCACGGTTTTGCCATCCGCAGTTTTGAGTTTCGTCAGACGGGGACGTCCGAGCTGTTGGGCGAAGACCTTAGTGCCCTTATTCTGCTCGATCGCAGCCTCGACGATAAGGGTGTTGAAGCGTCTGAGGTCGCGCCGAATCAGCTTTCGGATTCTAAGGTTTAGGTTCTTCCGATCTGACGAAGATATCTGCGTAGGTGGCATTTCTCGTCTACCTCTCATAAGTTCGAGAGTCTCGGCCGAGAGTTTAGAGTCCCTGTTTTTGCTTTTTTCGTACAGAAACTTTCGAGACACGTCCTGTAGCATTCTGACCACTGTGTCGGTTTTCACGTCAATATCGCCAATGGTTTCCAGCAAGTCAAAACGGTTTTGAAGTTCCAATTGGAACTTTTCGGAACCCAAGGCTGTTTGGAGCGCGGTAGGTCGGAGAGTAGACTTCACCATTCGGGCCCTTTCGGCTTGAAAGTCTATATTTAGGGTGCCTCGGACGAGTCGGTGATCGTGGTCAGTATTGAACCTGTTGATCACAGAGACGTCCCCAAATATAAACTTCTTATCCGTCATGATGAAGTCTATCTCGTTCTTTGTCACGTTGTCGTTTATTATGTTACACAACTCAAATTCTATCCCAACAAAAATCTTTAAAGCGCCTGTTATAGTACGCCTGTTGTCCAAAATTCATTACTACCGGGTAATAATAATCAATCATTACTTATCGGATGTCAGTGCAGTCTCCATCTGTTATGTCTTCTTTAGATATCTTCTATGTAACGAGAGTTGAGGAATTATCCATTCAGGGTTTTTTAAATCATGAATTTAAACACTTTATAATAATTCTTGCATCATAGAAAACGCGTGACGTGGCGTGACGTGGATAGCCGAAGAAGAATCCAGATGGGAAGGACTAGAGGTAATGAAGTTTGAAGTGATAACAGAAACAGATATCAAGAACACTGTAGCGTGAATAAATAACTGAAAATCTGCGGGAATCGACAGAATACATAACTTCTGGTATAAAAAGTTTATACGCTCCATAAGATCTTAGCTAAAAACTTAACTCAGATAATCCACAGACAACAAAACACACCAGCATTTATAGCGCAAGGTATAACATATATGATACCAAAAGGAAAATCCACAACCCAACCATCACAATACATACTGATAATATGCTTGAGTATATGAGTAATTTTAACACCCCTCGAACAGCGAGCAAACTTTCGGGAGATCATGTTACCTCTTATAGACAACGCCCTGCGCTCTCTCTCTATATCTGCATCGTCCTTCAAGCCTGAGCTCACGATATGCTCAAGATATTTAAATTTTTCAACCCTATTAAGTGGGGTACCGTTGAGTCTGATGGCTGGTATATAATTTGGACATTTACCTCCGGCCCGAAAGACCATGCATTCACTTTTCTTAGTGTTATATATTAGGCCATGGCTGAGCGCATATTTTTCACATATGCCAAGCAGTTTTGACAAGCCACAGACTGACGCACTCAGCAACACCATGTCGTCCGCATAACTGATATTATTATGGGATATGCCGTCAATATGGCAGCCGACACGAGCACTGCTGAGCTCCTCAATCAGAGCGTTCACATACAGGTTGAAGAGCTTGGGCGATGTCACCCCTCCCTGCCGTACTCCTCACTCCAACCTGTAGGTCTCTGAAAACTCATTCGACCATCTTACGACGTTGACCTGGTTCTGATTTAAAGATCTGAATAAGTTCTTTTGGCACCGACGTTCTACTAAGCTTTTGCCACAGGATATCGTAGCAGACCAAGTCAAACGCCTTCGACAAATCGAGGAAGCAGGCGTAAACGGGGGTATCTTGTTCAGTGTAGTACTTGACAGTTTGCTTTAAACATAATATAGCTGTTTCTGCAGACAACCCTGATCTGAAGCCGAATTAATTATCATGAATTTCAAGATGTTTATCTAGATGTGTGCTGAGCAAACCATCAAGCACCTTCGCCAGTATAGTAGCCAGTGATATCGGTCTGTAATTGTTTTTATCACAGATATCCCCAGTCCTGTTCTTCACTATTGGCACCACCACAGTCTTCATCATTTCCACCGGTAGGTATGAGTGCCCAATACACAAAGTGTAAAACATGGCAAGCACTCCTGGCAAATGAACACCAGCGTGTCTAAGAAGCTCCACACTCAGTCCATCATGGCCAGGACAGGAGACCTACCACGCGTCATAGATTGAATGACGTTCCTAACATCTTTCGCTGAGAATCGGACTTTTAGCTCATACTCTCGTGAAACCCCTTCACAAACCGACCGTGATGGTCCCAATATCGATTTTACGGCAAATTGTTCTTTGAACATGTCAGCTATACATTTATGATTATTTATACTGTTGACGCTCACAGGTTGGCTCGGCTTACTACTCAATTGACTGGTAGCCTTCCAAAAATTACGAAAGTCGTGTTTATCATGAAGTAAGGCCAGTTCATAAAGGCACAAAGGTTCTTATCTTAATAAATGTTTCATGACTGTATTGATAGGACTCATCTTTTCTGGCTACCCTGCAAGAGGTCTGGGCTGATCATATTGATAGATAATTATTAGTTTTATGTTAACTGGATAGACGTAGACGTAGATATTTTAAGTATCTATGAGTGTAACACAAATTATCCCACAACCTGCCTGCCTCAGCATCGGTAGGTTGAGATATTATATTTGGACTATTTCCACAGTCCTGTTGCTTGTCAGTTACAACAGGCATTGCCATAAGTAGAGATTACTTTGGCTGATCTGCTTATAAACCCTGTTCAGGGATAAGTATTACTGGATTTACCTTTTTAATACAAGTGCTCATAATTTTGCACAATTCTTTGTGTAATAAGCTCCACTTTCGGCTATTTCAGAATTATTCTACGTATTATGTCTAATAATGAAATCAATAAAAACACTTATGTTTTTTACAAGGGAGTGGCTTATTTTATTAATAATGTATTGTTATTCATAAATAATGCCCCTTTAATTACTCTCTCGGGAAGTCTCCTTTTGGAGATATAATATCACAAATTGCTTATAGTTTATAGCAATAGTCTTTGTATTTACTGTTTAAGGTAGGTATGTTAGGTAACATTTTTGATTTTTACCATTATAGAAATGTGAACTGCACAGGAACACCTCATGGGTCAAACCTATGAGTAGTATGACCTTAAGCACATATCTCGCATGGGCCTCAAGTCTTGCGGATCACGCCGATGCATCTCGTGTCCTTGAATTACCATCAAGTCTTGCGGATCACGTCGATGTATCCTGTACATCACCCGTGTCCTTGAATTACTATCGATCCTTAACAATCATCATCATTGATGAATTTCCCCCTAATTTCTCTCATTGGAGGTATTACATCGCCAATTTATAGACGGTTAGTAATTGTTTGCAGGTATATTGCGTGTAAAACTGTTTTTACACAAATAGGGACATAGACTTCACAAGTTTAGTTTTCGGGTGATGAAGCTTTCACAAGTCTTGATATGACGAAACTCACGTCTTCAAATACCCAATATATTAATAACCAAGTTAAGCTGAAAACGCCAAAAATAAACAACTATCAGTTGATCTTTTTAGAATGTACTTTTTTGCCACGACGTAAAATTTTTCTGAATTGGCCTATACGATAATTTAAATTTATTTCACAAGGTCACGTGAGTGTATTAAAACCTTTTATTATGCAATTTCACTGTAGTCCATTGAAATGTTACATTTTTTAGGCCTTACCTTGCGTTTTTGAGAGGACGCAATTTTATTTTTTTGATGTGTAGGGGGTGGGGGTCAGTGTAAAGCTAAAACCAAGTTTGTGGGGTCGCCACCCTTGTCCCACGGCCGCCATCTTGAAAATAGGGGTTGAAATGGTTTTTACGACATACCTCTTAAACTATTTATCTGATAAAAAAATTTGTTAACATTTTTTGTTGCAAATTAAATTCTCTACAACTTTGGTCTAGTAACTTTTTGTCGTAGAACTATAAATAAAAAAGATATAAGCGAAAATGTTCAGAAATTCGAGAAATAAAATATATTTTTCGATATAACTTTTTTTTATCATTTTACGAAAAAATGATATTAGACCATTTTTGTAGATCGTTTTTTAAGGAACAACTTTGATAAGCAACATTTTTTTCATTAAGTTAATAGCTAAGGTTTTACAGCGCTCCGAAGTGAGTACTATTTTTTAGTACTCTTAACTATACATATATTATACGTGTGTACTAATAATGTGTCATCAGTTATTGTTTTTTTTATTATGTTATTATAATTTTTTTAATTATTAATTTTGCAATATTATTAATAATTACCTTACCGCGCAAGGGATCTGGCGTAAGGGGAATAGATAGATATATAGATTAATAATTAATTATTGACTCATGTATCAGATAAATAGTTTAAGAGATATATCGTAAAAACCATTTCAACCCCTATTTTCAAGATGGCGGCCGTGGGAAAAGGGTGGCGACCCCACAAACTTGGTTTTAGCTTTACACTGACGCGTGACTACACATCAAAAAAATAAAATTGCGTCCTCTAAAAAACGCATCCCCAAATGTAACTTTTCAATGGACTACTGATATTTCAAGATTATCAAAGTAAATGTCAACCAAAACTTTATTACAAGGCATCGGCTGCCGCGCTGTCAAAAGAACGGTCGCAGAGGTAATGTCCACAGATACCATAGAGGAGGCGTTGACGTTTCAAGTCTCTAAAGGATGCGCGGCTGCTGAGCGGGTCGAGAGAGCTGCATATGGTTTATATCGAGAACGAAGGACACAGTATAATCCTTGCACAGCCCACGGGAATATTGATTTGGGACTTGTGATTTTGAAATAAAGAAGATATTTCATGCGCATACAGACATATGTAAAAAAAAATGTTTGTCCCTGTCTAGAGAGAGAAAGAGAATCCAAATTTCCAGAACGGCGGAACCGATTTTAAATACACTATCACTGGAAAATGAAGGATTTTTCCGAAATTGTTACAGACTTTTAGCTCGGAAATGCAAGATTCCTGTGGGATATTTGTTTTTACTTCTCTTTATTAACACGGCTGACCGAATTTAAAAGAAACTTAATATGGAGGTGTCTCATAAGCCTTGGAATAATGCTATCCCAAAAAGTCCTACTTACCTATGTCAAATTACAAAATAAACGCGTGTGAAGGCGCGGGTAACAGCTAGTAAATAAATTAATATGGTATGGTAGCTGGTCTGATGATGGAGCCCGAAGGTGATCATAGAAACATTTGAAATATACAACATAATACCCTCGTGTTTTGGCTTGTTAGATTAGCATCGACAAGTACTATACAACTAGATAGTGTTTAGGGTCTGATGATGAAACCGAAAGGTGACCAACGGAACCACCCAACTACTTAATATAACCCTGCCTTGTTTGGGCTCGTTGGTGACGTGTCTACAGACCTGAATAGTGTCCAAGATCTGATGATGGAGCCGGAAGAAAGCCATAAGAACTCCACAAATAAGCATGATATCCTCGTTGTATTATTGCTATAAAAGCTTGTTTTTAAAAAGGTATTTTTAGATTATTTGATTCTTTCTATTCAGAATCACTATTCTATATTATATGCAAATGCGACGTACATTAAAAATACAATTATTTCAAAGACCTGTCTGTTAATTACTTAATACACAGAATACCAACTGCGCGAGAATGGAATAAAGAAGCTTCGTTTATCTTTTCTTTGATTTCATTTTTCGTCTTATTTTTACTAGTTTAAGCTACTACTAGTTTTAAGTCGATAGGTACTCGAATAAAGTACACGGTAGCGTAAGTGAGGAACCATGAGAGTGTGAGGGAAGCGATTGAGATACTCCAAGATGAGCTCAATCGGTGCATTGCGTTTGGATATCCGTGGGGGTTTTTAGTGTGGTTAAAGTCCCACATACCTCAGTACTCCCCACAGGGGATTGAGTATCCTCTGAAAAAGAGGAAGAAAAAAAGGTACTTGATTAAATGGAACATCACAATTAAAAAAATAAGTTAGTTACCTGCATGACTCCCTTGTTTATTTTATTTTTCATTTCAAATGGAAGGTTTTTAGCACATCGTAAACTTTTCATTTGTTTCTAGAATCAATCGATCCCAATGACCAGCCCACTGCTATACAAGTTGGATGCCAGTCCGCCGGCGTGCGCCGTGAGGATGCTGGCCGACATCATCGGACTCGAGCTGGACTTGAAAGATGTAAATCTTATAGGGATGGAACATAAGTCCGCTGATTTCTTGAAGGTACGTAAGAAACAACAAATCGTATACATATTTTTAATTAGCTGACACTTATACGTTAGGTTCGAAAAAGAATATATATATATATCACACACAATATGAAATGTATACTTTTGAACCTTAAAAAAATATATCCAAAAATTCTTAAGTATTACTTAAGAATTTTTAAATAACTTTTTTTGGAACGTTTTATACACGGTGTAATTTTAGTCGAGCCAAAGCCCAGGCAATGTATCCAATGCCTACTGTTTACTGGTGCTAAAGAAATGAAAAAGAAATGCTTAAGTATCATCTACCTACTGACCTATCCGAATATCAAAGCTAGGGTGAAAATTCGGAACACAGAAGGTATCTACCAGCTAGATGACGGCTGACAAGCGGCGCCGCCCGTCATGTTGCGCTTGGTACAGATGTTTTTTAATGCACTAAATTAGTATTGTTATGGATATGCTACTTATTGAATTACGTTCTTTTTTTAGTACTAGTGAACAGTAGGCATTAGATACATCCGGGGTTTCGGTCCAGGACGACTAAAATTACACCGTGTATAAAATAATAATAATAATAATAAAAATCATTTATTTTCTCCCACAAGTTACATGCATCATTCTAAATTTTACATTGAAATATTGGTAGGGAGACAGGAGCCCATACTAAGTAAAACTTGCGTTACGGGTCTCCTGGCCTCCTTATCCCAGAAAAAAGAATCATTGCCATTGTAAGTTACAAGTTGCGTAACAGGGAGTGTGCTAGATGCAATAATGTGTGTGGTGTGTGTGTGTGTGCGTGTGTGTGTGTGTCTGTGTCTGTGTCTGTGTGCGTGTGTGCGTGTGCCTGTGTGTGCCTGTTTTTTTGTGCGTACATGTGTGTTAAATGTCTCTATGTCTGTTTAACAGTTTTTCTGTGTCTTCGTAATCAAGCGTGAGAAGCCAATGTACGACCTTTCTCCTGCATTCTTGTTTTGAGTTGGGATATACTGCAAGCAATTTATTAGCAAGATTGTATAAACGTGCGCCTTGAAAAAAGAAGAATTTATCGCTAAAAGCGGTTCTTGCCGGTTTTGTTGGACATATTTGATAGTTACGACGTCTGGTTAACGCTGGGTGTTTTGGGTTAAAATGTAGGAGCTTGTGTTGTTTCAGAACAATTGCAAGAATATACAGTTGCCTGACTGATAGTACTTCTGCTAGTTTATATAATTCCAACGTCGGGAAAAGTCTTGGTTTGGAAAGACTTATTTTCAGAATAAGTCTTTGAGCCCGCTCTAATTCAATAAGGTGACTCTTAGCAGTTCCACCCCAGGAAGAGATACAGTAGGCAAGAACAGATTGACAGAGTGCCAAATATACAGTTCTCATAACTTTAGGGTCCGCTACATCTTTGAGCTGTTTAAATATGTATGCTAATTTACGGACTCTCTTGGCGACATTACAAATGTGTTCCGTAAAGCTAAGGTTTTCGTCAATGGTTACCCCTAGATATTTTATGAATTTAGTTTTTTTAATTTGTGGGCAGTTACAGCTTGAGCCAGCCGATTGATTACAATAATGTGCTATAATTTCTTGTAGAGGGAAGTCAGAATTTCGTAGTGAGAATGTTATAAAATGAGTTTTACATGGGTTTAGAGTTAGGGAGTTAATGGCTAGCCAATGGCACACTCTATTGAGGCCTGCTTGGGCATGTTTAAATACGCTAGACCATGAGTCCCCATAGAAGGTGAGAGTTGTGTCATCAGCATAAGAAATAATGTTGCAATTCTGTAGTTTTAGTTTGCATAAATCGTTGATATAGCACAGAAATAGAGAAGGTCCCAGGATACTACCTTGTGGGACCCCAAAGTTAACAGAGCCCTTGTCGCTTAATTTGTCACCTATTCTTACCCGCTGTGTGCGACGTGAAAGATAGCTTCTAAATAACTGCAGTTGTGCATCCCTGATACCCATTCCCTCTAGCTTCAACAGTAGCTTGGGAAGAGAGACTGTGTCAAACGCTTTGGCAAGATCTAGGAAGATTGTTAGACATTTGCTTTTATTTTCCAACTTAGTCGCGATAAATTCTGTAAAAGAGTGTACGGCATCTTCTGTTGATCTATTCCGCCTAAAGCCGTATTGGGCATCAGTTATTAAATTTTTGGTTTCTAAAAAATTGACAAGCCTCTTATTTATAATCTTCTCCAAGACCTTCGATAAAGAAGGTAGGATAGATATTGGGCGATAATTGTTGATACAGTCTCTCTCCCCACCCTTGTGAATGGGTACCACTATTGACTGTTTGAGAGCATTAGGAAATACACCGAGCTGTAAGCAACTGTTAAAAAGACTTGTTAACGGTGGAACTATATACTCTTTGAGCAGTTTTAGCAATTTGCAACTGATGCCATCCCATCCGGTACAGCTACTTGACTTAAGACTTTCAATGATGTTCCACACCTCTTCGCAATCCGTGTCTAAAAGAACAAAAGACGGGGTCGAGTTACTTTCAGTTCTCATGTCGGGTGTAACCGGTATAGGGGGTATTTTATTTGCTAAATTTGCACCAATGTTCACGAAAAACTCATTTACCGCATTGATAGAATCAGTTGGCGTTACTTTCACGGTTAACAATTCATGATTTGATTGTTTAGATTTATGCGAGTTGGTAATATTTTTGATACTATGCCAAAGCTTCCTATTGTCATTCCTTGCCAGTTGTAATTCATGTTTCTCGTAGTTTATTTTACACTGTTTAAGTATTGAGTTACAAAAATTTCTGTATCTTTTATACGTTGTGATAAGTATAAGATTATTTGGCTCGAATTTTAATCTTTGATGCATTCGATCCCTATTTCTTATGCATCTTAGTAAGCCAACAGTAATCCATGGTTTTAGTGTTACTTTATTACGTGGTATATTTACTTTTATTGTATTGCTAGTTAATAAATTTCGTAAATATTCTAAAAAAATATTAGTAGCTACGTTTGGGTCTCGGTCAATTAAAAGTTTGTTAAAGTCAGTATTTTTACATTCAAGAATAATATTGTCATAATTAATTTTATCAATTGTTTTGTTATTTATTATATTAATTCTATTTGTTTTAAGGCAAAAAAAGATAGCCTCATGATCTGTTATAGCCGAATTAAGTATTAGTGAGAGTGACGGTAAATTTGTCTTTAAAATCACGTGATCAATACAACTTGTACCTCTGGTTCTAGTGTCATAAGCAGGGATCAGTCCATGAAAAGATAATAATTCGAGGTAACGTGATGTGTAACTGTTTGATTCTAAGATATTGAGGTTAATGTCACCAATTATGAAAATATTTCTGAAAGAAGATAACTCAGATAAAACATCATTCAAAGAATTTAAAAAATTATCAATATTTCTGTAGCAGGGGGGTCTATATATTGATATAATTACTGTATCATTACTATTTTTAATAACAAGGCAATTCGCCTCCATAAGAATAGGTTCTTCGATTTTGTGATTTAAAGATTCGTGTATGAATAGAATCACTCCGTCATTTTGATTGTGACGTTTCGAACTGCTATAAGTGTAGTAGCCATCTAAATTAGCCACACAAGATAGCCAGCATTCCGTTAATACGATAACGTCACAGTTTATTTTTAACCGTTTCAGTAAGATGCATAAGTTATTATAATTTTTATTAATACTACGAATATTTTGATGTAGAATTTTCAAGTAAGATTTAGGGTTTTTGATAATGTTTCCACATTGCTCCGGTTCACAAACATGTGATTCACTTGCGTCGTAATTATCCAATTGGTTAATTAAAACGTTAACATCCGAGAATTTTAAAATTTGAGTAAATAATAGTGACGAGGTAAAATTGCAGTATAATATTGAAGGCAGAGAAGTCGTATTATTTTACTATTTAAACTATGCGTTATTGAGTCGCTAATTACTCTTAGTTTTAGCCATTGAATCAGTACATAAAAAAGTATTATTTGTTGGCTTTTGGAGGTGTGTGTGATGGTTAATGTGTGTGTACGGATTGTAGTGTATGTGTTATAACTTAAACTAATCAACATGCAATTACAAATTAAATCGATTTTTTTATGAAAGTATAATAATAATGCTATTACTCGACCTATTTTAAAGACGCACAATGAGATGGTTTCAAGGTGATAAACTATCCTTGGTCACATTTTCAATTTTAATTTAGATAAATCTTCTTCATCCTTCAGTCTAATCGATAGATCTCCTTCCTTTTTCCGTAAATATATGGCCGCTGGTGTCGACCAACAGTACTTGAACCCTTGGGTAGAAGCAAAATCCCTTGCAAGGAAATGAAGTCTTTTCATTTTCGGTGTTAGATAGTCTGATAGATATATAGTTGTTGAGAGCCCATCAATTTGAATTTTAGAAGTACTTAACTTATTAGTACTATTTTCTTTATTGTATAATTTAAAGGAGGAGATTATTTTGTTCTTTAGCATAATAGAAGAAAAATCTATGATAATTGGTCTTTTTAAAATATTATTTTTCGAGTAGCCCCTATAAATGTTCCTTATATCTGCCGGCACCAAGGGGACATCCAGTGTCTTACAAAGGTTCGAAACTGTAGAATATGGGTTGGCAGTACTTTCGTTTTTCGATAAAGGGATATTTCTCAATTCAACACAGGAGCTTTTGGTGGATCTATCCAGATATTCTACTCGTTGTTCAAGCGATTGAATATATAACAAATCAGCCTTTTTTTCCTTTTCCATCTTTTCAATTTTTAGCTTAATGTCGTCATAGTTACTGGAAATTAGGTCTATGCAAGCTTTCATCTCCCTGTTTTGTTCCTTAATCGCCTCGACGGAATCAAGAATCAGTTGATATTTAAGTTCTTGAGTTTCGGCCCATGATTTGAACATAGATTCCATTTTTGCCATAAAATACTCCATATCATCTCCCTGTCTCCGCTTTTGAGGTCTTTGGGTTATACCAGATGGAGTATTTGTTTGTTCAGTTATTTTACTGAGTTCAGGAGCCATCAAAGGCGATTCCGAAGGTGAAGGGCGTTGCAGCGACATTTTCTAACAATTTCCGTTAAAGTGTAGATGTGTAAAAAAACTGGTGGTCGATGTATTTTACTCACGGTTCTTTGCTCTAGTAGACCAACTGCAGTGTCTATTCCCTGAGGCAATAGGCAATTGATTCCTACTACTTGTACTGAATTTTTTTTCTATGGCAAGCAGGAACGATGACAGATGTCAAACAAGTGGCGTCTAGTGACAGTTGACAACTTGTTGACAATACCTTATGACGTACCTATGACGGTAGATCGCAGTGGTATATTTTTAGATGATAGCTTTAGATGACAGTCTTCTATGGCATAATTGCGACGTAGCTTACCGGTTATCTGCGTTTCAACTGATGCTATCTCCTTTGCACAACTGATCTGCGTTTCTTGTTACTTTATGAGCGCCTGGTACTTCACTGAATTAATTTTTTATTAATATTTTGCGAAATTAAATGAAATTTTGATTGTAACAACTTGTACAAGCACACGTGTAGTCACTATCGTGGTCCGGGAGGGAAGGGGAAAATATTTCTATTAAGTATTGTTGGTTAATTTTAAACAACAAACACTACATTAGTCATACAGAATCAGAATCAGAATATTTTTTATTCATGTAAACCATTACAGTATTTATGAATCGTCAGAAAAGTAACAAAGACTCTACCGCCACTTCGGAATGTCATTCCTGTGGAGAAGAAGGGCAAGAAACTCCACGGTTACTCTTTTAAAATAAGAAATTACAAACTTTTTCATCTACATTCTGTTGTGGGGTATGGGAGAACAATGTAGGTTGGTCATCAGGTGAGTCTAAGTTAAAAAAGTGAATAATACTATTTATGAGAATGGCTACATGGTTCCCTCATTTACAAAAAAAGTACATATTGTGTTAAATTAATAGAAGGAAGAGAGGTAATGTTAACTAACAACAGTTGAATAGGTTGTCATGACTCAAGTGGAGCTGGAATAGCATCTATCCAAGCATTTTTATCTTTTAAATAATCTTCTATTGAATAATAAGCTTGCTTACAAAGTGTTCGTTTTACACAAGCTTTAAACTTATTTTCACTAAGTTTAGTGACGTCAATGGGAATTTTGTTATAAAATCTAACACAGTGCCCCATGAAAGACGTGTGAATTTTTGACAGACGAAACTGCGGTTGGTCTAATTTATTTCTATGTCGTGTGTTATAGCAATGCCTATCACCTAGCTGATTAAAAAGATCTAAATTTTTTCTAGTATACATAATGTTTTCATAAATATATTGACATGGTACCGTCATGATATTAGCTACTTTGAACAGTTCTCTTAAAGAGTCACGACTATTCAAGTTATAGATGGCCCTAATAGCCCTTTTTTGCAAGATAAAAACAGACTCAATGTCCGCTGCCCTACCCCACAATAATATACCGTAAGACATGACACTATGAAAGTAGCTAAAATAGACTATCCTCGCGGTGTCCACATCAGTTAGTTGTCTGATCTTCCTTACGGCATAGGCAGCGGAGCTAAGCCGTTTACCTAAATTCTCAATATGAGGACCCCATTGTAACCTGGAGTCAAGCGTAATCCCTAAAAAAGATGTATCATACTTGACTAAAAATAGACTGCAGCCACAGCTGATACAGCTACCTAACAAAATAATTAGAGGCTAATTTAATAGGTAGTTTTAAGGTCAAAATGATGATGAGTGATCGTTTGTGGTATTTCATATTCGAGCGCCTCCGTGCTTCGTCCCGTTTACCACTTTATGTGGTAGTCGTTAAGCCGACTTTGCAGCCTTATAGACGGCTTGATAAGTTCCAACAGCAGGTGTCCATAAACCTGCCTCCAACAATCGGCAATGGGTCTGCGTGGTGGAGTATGACCTAACGAGTCTCTCACCTTGATTAGTGTGAGAAGGCTTTTGCCCAGCAGTAGGCAGTTTAGGCTAGTATTATTTATTATTATTATTAACTCATTTCAGATAAACCCAATGGGCACTATACCGACTCTTCAAGATGGAGACTTTATTATTTCTGAAAGGTAGGCACCACCTTGTTACGAAGTTAACTTCATTATTAATTAAACTCATAGTCAGACGCGCAACCGTGGTGTTCTTAGCGATCACCAAAGTTAAGTTGGGTTCGGCTCGATCGGTCTAAGATAAGTGACCGTTTGTGGCATTTTCTTATTCAAGCGGCTCTGTGCTGCGGAAGACACGTTAAGCTGGTGGTCCCGGCTTCCACGTTAAGTTTAGTTAGATGCCTTATAGGCGGTTTGATAAATCTAACATAAGGTCGTCACAAACCTGCCTCCACCGTGATAAGTTCCAACAGCACGTGGCCACAAATCTGCCTCTACCGTACTGCGCTGAGTCCGCGGGATGCAGATTAATTCGGATCAACCCCATTTGTGAGAGAAGACCTTAGCTTAACAGTGCGACAGTAATGACTTTGCACATTACTTGACAAGGGGTTCTTCTTCCAGCCACACGATAATGAAGTACCTGTTGTCCAAGTACGGCGGTGCCGAGCACCAGGCGTTGTACCCTAGCGACCTGCGCACGCGCGCTCTCGTCGACCAGGCCATGTACTTCGACACCGGCGTGTTCTTTATCAGAGTCAAACTCGTTGCTGTGAGTGTACATTGGTACTAACTTAGTACATTATAAAAAGGTACATTACATACTTCTTGTGCCTATTAAACCAAGAGTTACCCTATATTCACACTTTTTAAACGCGTGCTCGTCAAACGCTGGAATGGAAGAAACGGCTAATGCCCACTTGCACTACGAACCTATTGCCACCGGGCACAATTCCAGACTCCAGACTCATACTGGGAAGTTTCCGTTAGACAAACTACATTTGTCCGACCTAGGATTTGAACCCAGGACCTCGTGATCACAAAGCGATTAAGTCTGCACTGTGTTGTATGAAAAGGTTTAACATGAAACAATGTAATATTTAGTGTAAGTCTTTTTGATTGTACTATATAAACTAAAAAAAGGAGCTTCGGTCAAACAGACGGACAATAAAATGATCCTCTAAGGGTTCCCATTCCGTTCCATTTTCCGTTCTGAGCTAAGGAACTATAAAAATGCAATTTTCCAAAACACATATACATGAAACGGTATATGTAAATAATGTTATCTAATCGTACCAGTCTAAAGGTGTCATCAATTGTTGTATATTGGGGATATTTTTCTATTCCAGTTGCCAGCAATATTCGAAGGTCTCAAAGAGCCCACAGCGAAAGTCCTGACAGAGATAGACGGCTGCTACGGTGTGATAGAGGCATACCTCGGAGACAAAAAGTACGTGGCCGCGGACCACCTGACGCTGGCCGATATCTCTTTGGGTGCAACCACCGAATCTCTACAGGGAACACGGAAATTGGATTCTGAAAAGTCAGTATATTTTGTAGATTTTGATAAGAGACTGTACTATAGACAGATGTTGAATTAAAAATATATCGATGTAGAATTTCAATCGGATCTCTCGCCAGATCTGACATAGCGAGTTGTGTCTCTTTAAACATTCTTTGCCTTTCTTCTTCCTCTTCCCTCCCTGCTGAGAATCGCGACGACGTACAATCCGTCTTCATTGGGTGCGGTCATATGCAGTGGACCACACGTTGTTAGTGGTGAGAAGGGATTTCCTTATTAAAGGAATGTTCTTCGACTTGGCCGGGCCAGCCTCATATATCTGTAGACCTACCCCTCCTTATCTCTTGTGCTAATAGAGCATGTCAATGATGAAAGTGAATTGTCTGTTGTGGATCTTAGTAGATTTTCTAACTTTACTAATCATTTAAAACTATCATTTGCATTCGCTTTTAAATTTATGCATAACTTAAGAAATAAAAACACGGTGACATCTCTTATGACTTCTGTAAAGATATTGATATTCGTGGGTAGAGGTGAGATATGGATTCTTTTAAATCTGTGTATGGATATCATCCATTCGATGATGGCTCTTATTCTTTAAACTTGTCAAGTTTGACGTTGGCATAATCAATTGGTGGATCTTTTACAACATATTCATGTAGAAAGTGTAGAGATTTTAAAACCAAAAGAGACATAGATACTTTAGTGTCAGCAATCCTTATTGCTGATATCAAAGAGCATATACTACGGGGCAAATATACCTAATTGCACGAACTTTGGCATCTAGTCCCAACCCAGACGGACAATAATGTTTTCTACATTTAGTGATAGCTGACAATTTCTTTAATACCCTACTAGTTTATTTCGAGAGGCGTCTAGGTACATATGTTGTTTGCTAAAAACATTTATATTTACAAGTTTCCTCGCACTTTCGCGTGGTTATCTCGTCTGGAACAAGAATCATTTTTCAAGAAAATCATGATTCCTGGTGCAGAAAAACTTGATCATGTATTGAATTTGTTCTGGGAGAAGAATAAAGCACAATAAAATAATAAAAAAGATTTAATTTACTTATGATATATTTATATTTTAGTTGTTAAAATTAAGTTAGAATTATCGATTAAAAAATTCGTTTGTTGCCCGTGGTACTACCAGCTTCTACTACCAGTAGTAACACGGGCTATAATTATTACCCGTAGTACTACCAACAGGCCCGGGAACCTTATTTTACCCGTGGTACTATCAGAACTACGGGCAGAAATCAGCGTCATTCTCCCTTTATATAATTTTAATTTGAAGAGATCTTTTAAATACAAGCTATATAGCAAAACAACGGAAATATCTGGCTTATTTGTGGAGTTCCTGCGGCCTCTTTCTGGATTAATCATTAGATTGCTTATTGTCTAGGTGTATAGTGCTTGAAATAAAACTATTTTCGGATTTTAACGCGGCTTATTTTTTATTTTTAAGTTCCCGACGTTTCGAGTGCTTTGCAGCACCTATGGTCGAGGTCACGCAAATTAAAAATAAGCCGCAATAAAAACAAAAAAATTGTTTTATTTCATGTGTAACATTCGCGTAAATGAAACTGAACTCAGTCTATAGTATATATAGTACTTGTTAAAATGGTCATTGTTGCATTGTCATCGAATTTACATACGTATGCCAAATTTTACCTCCATCGGATATCCATAAGTGCTTGAAGAAATGGATCACATAATTTGAACCGGAAAGATATACAAACGGTGCAAGTTAAATAAAAGAGCATTTCCAACCGAGATGTTACCGTTCATCAACTGCACTAGAATGTGCCGTATGTTATCGTCGTTTACAATGTCACGTCGTCTCCTGTTAAACCGTTTCTCATCCTTTGACATGATTTTAATACAACTTTTTAGGAAAACTCCAAATACGGTCCTTGAGCTGTTACCTATGTAACTACTTTATAAAATTGTCACACAAGTTAATAGGTAACTATTATAGTCCAGAGATATAGACCTGAGTTAGACCCTTAATTTAAGGTTTAAACTTGACTCCAATAGGTAAAAATTATAACCTCAAATCAGACAATAACTGTGGTTTAGTGCAGCCAACCCTGGTTTGTGCAAGTGGGTCTGATGGTTTGTTACGGAGCGCCGAACATTAGACGGCATTGTCCTTTGTAGTGTGGCTAGGTCAGCATATCAACTCGAGTAGCATCACGCTAACGTCAATGCGATTCGTGGCCCTCAGAGCTGTCCGCGCCACAGAAAAAAGAAATCTAGTTACTTTTTTATTTCGTGGTCCACGGAGTCAAATATAACTATAGTGCGACAAGGATCTTTTGCCTCATGGATGACATTGACAGGGGGCGTTGGTGTAAAATTAGGCTTAACATTTAGTCAATTTTTCCTACTATTATTATGTATCTCGCTGAGATTCACGGGCTTTACCCGGACCTTTGAAAGGCTTGCATGGGGACATGGGTCCAACACGTAGAGGCCCTTTGCGAAAAGTAAATGTTATGTAAGCCACCTGCTGAGATCACTTGCTGAAAATTAAGAAACATAACCAGCGAACTGACCCTGGCAGGTGCAAGGACTATTGTAAATTATGGAAACAAAACAAGGGCTATGTAAATGAGGTTTGATGGACAAAAACTGGACTATTTCAAAGGGGACGGACACCGGCCATAATTAGTGATACCTAATTACCCGAGCCCGGCGGTGACTCGCCGCTTACTAGACGGGCCCTCATACGGTCGTCCTAGGACAACTGAGGGCAACACCGGTGTGAGCGGCTCAGAGCTGTAGAGAGGTGTGCTGCGCTTGCTCCGAAGTTACACGCGGCGTTATGCCCTTTAACACTTCCACCCCTGGAGTACATCGACGTAGGACCGCATTATCTTTCTACGTCGATATAGCTCTCACGGCTCCTCTCTGGACGGCCAATTAAGGCTTGCCAGAGCAAAGAGTCCTGCCCGAAAGCAAGAAGAGCAAAGAAACCGAAGGGTGCCCCCTTCGGTTTCCACTCGACCGACGAAGACACGCCGAGTTGGGGGCCCTGACCGACTCTCTGAAGCAATCGGGTCAGTGGTGTTATTATTATTATTACTATCTGGATCACAAAAAAATATTTACAAGTTTCGTTACGGGAATATTTGCAACAAAAACGTGCTATCTGATAGAACATATGTATTCCAGTAAGTACGCTTTTGCCCGGAATATAAAATAATAACTTATTAACATTGTTAGGCTATTTCTCCAAATACTTCGCTAATACTGAGGCTATCTATGATCGGTGATGTAGTCGTTGATTCGCATGCATGAATATGTTCACGAAGAGAGCTTGAAAATGATTTACTGACCGTACGCAAATCTCTCGTTGAGTTGAATATTGAAACCGGCCATTAGAGTAAAAGATTAGTCCTTACTCTATGGATGTATATATTCCATGATAATAATAAGGAATGCATCCCGGCAAGGATCTTTTGGCCCGTGGTCAAAATCGCAATGAACGCTGTCATTAGGTGAATGCGCAGAGTTGGCGTTTCATAGCAAACATCATTTTGACCACGGGCCAAAAGATCCTTGTTGGGATGTACTCTTTATTATTGTTCGGGGCGACGCCTTCATATATTAATAAGCATATATGTAATAGATTAGGATTAGAAATAAGCATTGTAATAGACTTAAGTTCATAGCGCCTAAAGCAATAGCACATAAGGATCACGTAATAGAAATATAAGAGTGTAACCCTAGAAAGGGATAAATAGGATAGAAGAAAAAAACCCTAGATAGGGACAGATGATTGTACGCTCTGATTGATTTATAAGAACAATGAAGCTCGTTGCAAAGCCCGCCAGTTGTTACCCTATAAAATTGTATCTAAGCTCGCGCGACATCGCGCTGCGTACTACGTTCGGGCGACTGGAAACCCATATTTTTGAGAAGAACCTCTGCGCGTCTGTCTTAAGAGGGTCACAACTGGTGGGTGGAGCAGTGTTTGAAGAACTTGTTTGGTTTTTCACTTGAATCTTCCCCCGTGACACACACTGGCCAGAATTGCAACAGGGCGCACGCCGTATCATATTCGTCCTGTTCAATTATTATCATAGAATATATACAGCCATAGAGTAAGTACTAATCTTTTACTCTAATGACCGCTTTCAATATTCAACTCATGGATAGATTTGCTTACTGTCAGTAGGATTTTGACAGATTTTCCGTACCAATTAATGTCAATATTCTGTCGGTAGTAGGCAAATCTCTCCTCGAGTTCAAAATTAAAACCGGCCGTAAGTGTATATCACACAATGACATAACATAATTTATCGGAATGACACAACATAATAATAGATCTATACGTCACAGAATGTTAAACATGCGATTTGATTTAGATGATGATATATATAGATAGATTACACCTGCGCATTTAGTTATCATTTTTATTCGGAGGGAGATACTCGTGCGTAAGTCTTATATTTATTTATCTTTTAATAACTTATTGTGTTTTTGATTGGCATGAAATATTTAGCACAACGTAAAGGAGTATTTCTATCTATCTAGATCATCACGCCGTATCCCTTGCGGGGTAGGCAGAGAGTACAGAGTTCCAACAGGTTCTTTCCTTACATACCTCTCTGGCTTCCTCCACTCTCATAGTTCGTCTCATACACGCTCGCTGGTTACGAAGACTCCTGACTTGTCCATCAGATAAGACCCGGTCTATTTGGTCATGGTAAGATAGTCTAGGTCTTCCCCGTTACCTACATCCTTCGACTTTTGCATTGTGTATCAGTTTTGTCATTCTTTCTTCGGACATCCTTTCTATATGCCCGAACCAACGGAGCATACCCTTTCTCATCTTTACACCGATACTATCTGTCATACCTACTCGCTTTCTTACTACGCTATACGGTCGGTCAGCTTCACTCCGCACAGCTTCCGCAGAGCTCGCATTTCCACCGCATTTATCCTACTTTCATTCTCCTTCTTACATACCCAGCTCTCGCTGCCATATAACATCGTTGGGGCAAGCACTCCGTTATGTATGGCCAGCTGCGCCTTTTGGCTTAAGTGCCGGCTGCCAAGTACCTTTCCCATCGCACCATTCACTCTGTTCCCTCCTCACTCTATGTCAGTGGTGTATTTCCCCTAGTAGGTGTACGATTTATTCGGACTTTATTTTGTATGTATGTAAATGTAACGCAGGCACAGCTGCAAATAAAAAAATAAGGAAACTTTTATTTTGCAATGAGTTGTTATAGACATGTATATGTAAGTACGAACAAAGATAATGAATTGTTAAATGTAATGATAATAGTTATGTACCTACGTAGAACAAATAGCGATAAATCCGTAAAATTAGATTTACTTCGATATTATTATTATCGCTTGCGTGTCAAGAAGGCAAACATCGCTTATCTAAGCAGGAATTTAACCCACACACTCAGGCCTCGGACACGAAGTCAGCGGGAGCGGGGCGGCGGCGGCGGCGGCGTGGGGAGCGGCGCGGCAACACTGTACATGGTCTCGAAGCCAGTGGGCAGACCGCACAGCGCTAGAGCGGCGTAGTAGTGTTACGAGAAATTAGTAGCTTTGTTCGCGAACGAAATGTTTAAACAGCGACGACAACATCTTTTTAATACTAATTCCTTCCTAAAGTTTGAAGGGCAAAAGAAGATGTAAATTCCTACATGTTCTATCAAAAATCATTGTAATAATTTGCTCCAACACGTCGGCGGGCATTTTGAAACTTCGGTCGTTACGTCTCACTACGTCAATGCAGACGCGCGGGCACCGCTAGATTGGTACCCACCGCTCGTACGCCGCTCGCCGCCCGCTCCCCGCGCCCCTGTCTTCGTGGCCAGTTCCATATAAATGTATGCATTGAAACGCGCCGCTCCCGCTGACTTCGTATCCGAGGCCTCACAGGCACATCCGCAAACATGCTCGTATAATGCAATTATTTATTATGGTGTTCGACTGTACTGAGGGGATGTAACATCGAGAAGAGAACATAACGAACAACTGTACAGATTTTACGTTCGTTTGTCCGCTAAATCTACTAACAAATTAAAAAAACCACGGGGTCCTGCGAAACTACAAAACATGCATTAAGCGCAGGACCTCGTGCTTTCATATATTTTCGAAACAAAATACTCGATACGAGAATCGAACCCGGTCAGTTCAAAAAATGTTAACATTATTTTTTACGATATTAATTGCGAAGGTAACAAGGAGCAAATGTAACAATGAAACCTTATAACTATGAACCCTAAATAGAGTAGGAATCGATCACCACCTAATCCACTCAACCGAGACTCTAACCACCCAGCTACTTCGGTAGCCTTGTATTTTTTATGAGCGTTTATTTCACTCCCAATGTTCTTATGTCTGTCTGTCTGTATTTCCGGTTCAATTCATGTGATCCATTTTTCAAGCACTTGCGGGTATCCGATTGAGCTGAAATTTGACATACATACACGTATGTAAGTTCGGTGACGATGCAATAATACGGTACCATGGAGCTGGTCTGATGATGTAGCCGGCAGGTGGCCATAGAAACATTTAAACTATACAACATAACCCCCTCATGTTTTGGCTTGTTAGTTTGATATTGATAAGTACTACACAACCAGATAGTGTTTAAGATCTGATGACGAAGCCGAAGGTGGCCAATGGAACCAACTAAACAATATAACTCCGTCCGTGTTTGGGCTCGATGGATTTGTCTTGATGATTACTTAAGACCCGGATAGTGTCCATGATCTGATAATGGAGCCGAAAGGAAGCCATAAGAACTCCAACTAAGCATGACATCCTCATTGTGTTATTGCTATAAAAGCATGTTTTTAAAAAGGTATATTTGGATCATTTATTTTTCTAATTAGAATGACAATTCTGTATTATATGCAAATGTGCCGTACAATAAAAATACAATTATTTCAAAGACCTGTATGTTAATTAAAACATAGAATACCTACTGCGAGAAAATGGAATAAAGAAACCTCGTTTTTCTTTTATTTCAATTTTCGTTCTTATTTTTACTAGTTTAAGCTAGTACTAGTTTAAGTGGATAGGTACTCAAGTAAAGTAGACGGCGGTGTAAGTGAGGCACCGTGAGAGTGTGAGGGAAGCGATTTAGATACTCCAAGATGTGCTCAATCGGTGCGTATCGTTTGGATACCCGTGGGGATTTTTGGTGTGGTAGAAGTCCCGCATACCTCAGTTGTCCCCACAGAGGATTGAGAATCCTCTGAAGATGTTTGCCCTGCGCAAAAGAAAAAAAGGGGACTTGATTAAATGGAACACCAAGTTAAAAAAAAAAACAATATATATATATCATCACGCCTGATCCCTCGCGGGGTAGGCAGAGAGTACAGAGTTCCAAAAGGTTCTTTCCTTACAGACCTCTCTGGCTTCCTCCACTCTCATAGTTCGTCTCATACACGCTCGCCGGCTACGGGGACTCTTGACTAAAAAAATAAGTAAGTTAACTGTGTGAGACCCTTGTTTATTATATTTATCATTTCAAATAGAAGGTTTCAGCATAACGTATACTTTTTTATCTGTCCCTAGAGTCAATCGGTCCCAATGTCCCGCCCACTGCTATACAAGGTGGATGCCAGTCCGCCGGCATGCGCCGTGAGGATGCTGGCCGACATCATCGGACTTGAGCTGGACTTGAAAGATGTAAATCTTATAGGGATGGAACATAAGTCCGCTGATTTCTTGAAGGTACGTAAGAAACAACAAATCTATCTATCTATCTATCTATAACCTCACGCCAGATCCCTTGCGGGGTAGGCAGAGAGTACAGAGTTCCAACAAATCTTATACATATTTTTAATTAGCCGGCACTTACTCATTATATCGTATGAATCCCAAGTTCGACAAAGAATATAGGTAAGGCTTCGTATTTGCTTCATGTTATAAGCAGTTAATATAACTATCTAATGTATGTACTTGTCCAGTCATGAAATGTATACTTTCGAGCCTTTAAAACTTGAAAAATTAATCAATAATATTTAGGTAATAGAAATATTTTGTACAGGATTTAATTTTGGTCGAGCCAAAGTCTAGGCAATGTATTCAATGTCTACTGTTTACTGGTGCAACGAAACGAAAAAAGAAACACTTAAGTATCATCTAACTTCTGACTTATCAAAGCTAGAGCACAGAAGGTATCTACCGGCCACCTGACGGCTGACAAGCCGCGCCGCCCGTCATTTGGCGCTTGGTATATAGGTGTTTTAATGCACTAAATTAGTATTGTTATGAAGATGTTACAAGAAGGTAACAGAACACTTAATTAAGTGTTCTTTTATAGTACCAGTGAACAGTAGTAGGCATTAGATACATCTGGATTTTCTTCAGGACAACTAAAATAACACCGTGTATAAAATATTTCTATTAAATATTGTTGGTTAATTTTAAACAACAAACACAGTATAACCAAAAAATAAACTGCAACTACATCTAATACTATCCTAACCTAACAAAATAATTAGAGGCTAATTTAATTAGTAGTTTTAAGGTTAAAATGCAGGTAGAACAAGTTCATAACAAAACAAACAAAAATAAAAAAGCACATTATTAACTGAGGCGCTCGTAGCGCTGTGCGACCGCGGTGTTCTTAACGATTACCTAGGTTAGCAGCGTTCGACCCGGTTTGCCCGAGATGGATGACCGTTTGTGGCATTTTCATATTCCAGCGCCTCCGTGCTTCGGAAGGCACGTTAAGCCGTTGATCCCGGTCACCACTTACCAGCAGGTGGCCACAAACCTGTCTCCACCAATCCTCACTGGGTCCGCGTGGTGGATATGACCTAATCTCCCTCACCTTTATTCGTGAGAATAGGCTTTTGCCCAGCAGTGAGCAGTATGGGCTGGTATTATTTATAATTATTATTAACTGATTTCAGATAAACCCCATGGGCACTATACCAACTCTTCAAGATGGAGACTTTATTGTTTCTGAAAGGTACGTGTTTGTTACGTATTTAACTTCATTATTAATTAAACTCGTAGTCAGACGCGCTCGTGGAGCTCTACAACTGCGGTTTTCTTAACCAAGGTTAAGTTGCGTTCGGCTTGGTCGGTCTGAAATGGGTGACAGTTTGTATTTTCTTATTCGATCGTGCTGCGGAAAGCACGTTTACCCGGTGGTCTCAGTCGCCTAGTTAGATGCCTTATAGGCGGCTTTAGAATTTTCAACATCAGGTCGTCACAAACCTGCCTCCACCTTGATAAGTTCCAACAGCACGTGGCCACAAATCTGTCTCCACCGTGCTGCGCTGAGTCTGCGTGGGGCAGCTTAATTCGGATCACCCCCATTTGTGAAAGAAGACCTTTGCTTAACAGTGCGACAGTAAAGACTTAAGCTTTGCACATTTTATTCGTCTGTAACTACAAAGTTGCATTTTTACATATTTAATTTTTATTATGACGGTATTTTATCGATCTTAGTAACAATAATTAAGAAACTGACTCAATTAGAGTGTAAAAGTAATACTTAAGGTTTTAGATTATATCTACTTAACTATAAAATTGAACCAAAAAAATAATATTATACTGATTTATGTGTAAAAACAAATATAGGCACACTAAGAATTATTATTACCTTCCGTATTGTGTGTGCGTTTGCAATTTAAGTTTCATATAGTCTATAGAGTTAGTTACCTAGACCCGAGACAAAAATTACGAATCACACAAAGTTTTTTTTTTGCGAAGATTAAACGCGGGCAACTACTATATAAAAACTCTGATTGATTGAGTCAAATATTTAATCATAAAACGATAAACGTTACCTGGCCACAATCTGGTTGTCCACTGCAAAATTTCATATATTAAGTAGATAGGTATTGTTTAAGATAAAATAGTTTTTATGTTAGAGGTCTATAAAGAAAGAACCTGCTGGAATTGTCTACTCTCTGCCTACCTCGCTAGGGCACTGGCTGGATAATATAGATAGAGAGATAGAGTTATAATATTAAAAATATTCCCAAAGAGCATTTTTAATCTCACAATTTAGTCCAGCAAACTGATATGTGCCAAACTTTTAATAGTAAGCTCTATTATAATTTGTCTATAGATTCGCTTAATTATTAGCAATCTACACTTGCAATCATACAAAATCGAGTGATGACATCTTGTTGAACGTGGTCGTATATCTGTTTGGGATTCACACACCTAGAGCTATTTGGGGTAGCTCAACCACATTGAATAGTTTATAGTATAAAATGGGAAACCATTGTTTGCCTACTTTCTTTATTTTGTAAATACTAATAATTTAATGAATAAAAACAACGTAAGTGTAAATAAAAAAACGTTTTAATTCAATATTATGATATAATTATTACTTCAAACCAATAAACAACAATCATATTATCAGTAATAAAAACTGTCATAAGTAAAAACAAAAAATATAAACCCAGTGTTAGCGACGGACGATTTAGCGCAGTTGTTAAGAGCTTAAATCGCTCTGCCCACTGCGTCTAATAGTCGCGGGTTCGAGTCCCGCACGGGACAAATATTTGTGTGATCCACAATTATTTGTTCCGGTCTGGGTATTTGTGTATGTGAATTTTCATGTTTGTAAACGCACCCACGACACAGGAATAAATCCTAGTGTGGGGCTAGGTTTTTTTTAAAAAAAAAAAAACAAACAAATAATAGCCATTTCAATTGGTAGAACATAGTTTAACATGATTTAAATTAAATCTAATTATAAAACAATATCTTTTAAAATTAAAATAATCAATGTTATATTACAAATAAATGTGTAAAACAAAAAAGTAAAAAAAATGTATAACAAAAAAATAAACTCGTAAAAACAAAACAAACAATATAATGATGTTAAAATAGTTTACAGTGTCTACAATATGTTACCAAATAAGTTAATCATACATAGCCATGCGCAAGATGTTAAATGGCATTCATGTTAAAAACGGTTTATTCCAAAAATACGCGGACGGATGGAAACTGGCATGTCAGTCAGGGAGATCCAATGCTAGATCTTTAATATCTGGTGGCCCGCCATTAGCATCTAGCACTGCATCCAACCTGGCTTTCATGCCAGTTACCATGTTCCAGCACATATCATGAGGATCCCCCCTCATCATTTCCCACGTCTCGATGGCCGTTTGCCTCAAGTTTTCTATGTTGCGCACTTCTGACACATCCTAATTAAGAACCATCTGTCCCCAGAGGTTCTCAATTGGGTTTAGATCAGGGCTCTTCGCAGGCCATGGTATAACTTGAATGTCCGGCTGTGCTTGGAGCCATGCCTGAACAACTCCAGCACTATGTATGGAACTGTTGTCCTGGCAAAGATATATGGTGCCTGTCGGATGGTGCAATCGCACAGTCGGCACCATCACGTCTCTTAAAATGTCGACATATTGCTCTGCATTTAGGCGACCAGATATCTCTACCAGTTCACCAGGACCAACAGAACTCATCCAGCCCCAAAACCCTAAACTCAGCCGACCACTTGACCTGTTGGGTAACGTATTTTGGACTAAATATCTTTCATTATCTTTGCGTTTCAGTATTTTACGCCCATCTTTATTCGATTTAAATGTTTTTTCATCAACAAATATAACTACATTGTTTTGCCAGTCAAAGTTATAATACTCGAGGCAAAACCTAACTCTGGCTTGTGCGTGGGCTCTTGAAAAAACAATTTTTTTTGCTGGGATTCTGGTTTTTAATCCAGCAGCAAGCAACCTGTGGCGTATTGTTTGGGTTGATACCTGAAACAATGGTAAATTACTTAATCACTATAATTATATTTTTGAAAGAATGCACACCCATACTTTGGTATTGTTCCTGTGTCGTGGAAGCGTTTACTATAACACACAACAACAAGTGCTACCCATACTCATGTGATTTTTTTTGAGTCGAATGGCCTACGCCCAAGCACTAGACCAAGCGGGCGGTCATCTAAGCTCGGCCAAACTAAGCTACCTATTTAATGCTAGTCAATTAACTCATACGATATAATTACAATGTTATTAGACATTAGCTGCCTAAGGCATTATTCAATCTAATATCTGGGTAGAAATGCATATAATTATTATGACGTATCAATGATTTTGTTCGAACTAAAAGACGGACTAGAGCTATATTAAGAATAGAATGTAAAGTAGTCATAACAGATAAAAATATTTGGCTTAAAATCGTTAATATGAAACAATGCGTATTTTATTTTACACGCTAACAAACATTATGATTTTAATTAAACGCAAATATTCATTTTCAGATCTTTTGACATTCTACTTAAATGCCTTTTTAACTTTTAATAAGTAAAGACTATGTTTGGTTGCGTTAAAATTGTAACAACTTACAAGTCTTCAAGCACAAATAATCAATTTAGCTGTTAATTATTGGAAGGCTGTTATGGGCATTGGCTCAATATTTTTAGTTACAGATTACTTTTTCAGTATTAATTGTAGTCAACTTACGCTATATTGTGTGGCAGTGACCTGCGTATTTAAAAATGGCTGATTACTATGCGCCGATACAATGGCGGCATCTTGCGCTGCGGTGGTGGCGCGCTCGTAAAGCTGCCGGTGATGAGCCGATAGGTCACCCCCAGTCTCCTCATTTCGGCGCAGTCAAAAGTTGATTGTTGTCCTCTAAAACAATTAAATTTAAATACATATCACTAGCCGTAAAATTATAGTAATAGGCACTGGCCAATTGCTGAGCTACTATGTTCTTACTTCTCAAAAATATTTAATTTTTAATCTTTTACAATCTCTTTAGGGAACAATTTTTGACATGAATCTCATAAAAAACAATAATAAAAGCCCACCGTTCAAATATAAAAAAAAAGTTATTACCATGTATTTAATTTAAACTTTTTAAATAAATTGACACACTTGCATCAACGAAATAAAACCCCTACGTTTACATTTGCATGACAATTTGAACTTTATTTAAATAGGACAAACTCGGTCGTTTTAAGTTACTAACTATACTTCTGTATTTTCGATTAATTGATTTATTTACTACAGTAAATTTGTATTTAATTGTTGCGGATCATTCTATCAATCAATTAATCAAAATATACCAATAAAAAAAAAAAACAATTAATTTATTTTCAATAAATTTAAATATATATGTTTATCACTCACCGTTATCCCCATCCGCCTTTCAATTTCTTTTATAGTGTAACCACTCTCTCGCAACGTCACTATTAACTGCCTCTGTTGTGGAGCCATTATAATTTACGCACACGCACTAAATAAAAAAAATATTAAAACGGAAATGTGTGACGCAACAATCCCTTAAGCGCGATATTATGGCACTGATTGAAAATGACAACAGACGAGACGTTGCGTGCGAGCAACCCACACGCACACACCCGCACGGGCACGGGGTGCAAAGTTTTACAATACAGTGTGTTTGTGTGGGTAAGCTCGGGAGTCCTTGTCCCACGATTCTCTGGATTGTATGTAGCGTAGCTATGGGTATGTTGGGTGTCTAACTTGATGTGTCGCCGTGTGTACATTAGTACTAAGTTGATACATTATAAAAAGGTACATTACATACTTCTTGTGCTTATTGAACTAAGAGTGACCCTACATTCGCACTAGCGCTTTTTAAACGCGTGCTAGTCAAACGCTGGAATGGAAGAAATGGCTAAGGCCCACTTGCACGAACTATGTAATTTAAAGGCGAGCCTATTGCCATATACCGGGCACAATTCCAGACTCCAGACTCATACTGGGAAGTTCTCGTTAGAAAAACTACATTTGTCCGACCTAGGATTTGGACACCCTGGACCTCGTGACCACAAAGCGATTAAGTCTGCACTGTTTTGTACGAAAAGGTTTAAGATGAAACAATGTAATATTTAGTGTAAGTCTTTTTGATTGTACTAAATAAACTTAAAAAAAGGAGCGTCGGACAGACAGACGGACTACAAAATGATCCTCTAAGGGTTCCCATTCCGTTCTATTTTCCGTTCTGAGCTAAGGAACTACAAAAACGCAATTGCCCAAAATACATATACCTACATGAAACGGTGTATGCAGCTTCTTAAAAACGGTACGGAATTTTATCTACCAGTCTAACGGTGTCATCAGTTGTTGTATATTGAGGATATTTTTCTATTTCAGTTGCCAGCAATATTCGAAGGTCTCAAAGAGCCCTCAGCGAAAGTCCTGACAGAGATAGACGACTGCTACGGTGTGATAGAGGCGTACCTCGGAGGCAAAAAGTACGTGGCCGCGGACCACCTGACGCTGGCCGACATTTCTTTGGGTGCAACCACCAAATCTCTACAGGGAACACGGAAATTGGATTCCGAAAAGTCAGTATATTTTGTAGATATCGATAATTGACTGTGCTATAGACAGATGTTGAATTAAAAATATATCAATATAGAATTTCAATTGACGAGATCAGACATAGCGAGTTCTATCACTTTATACATTCTCTTCCTTTCTTCTTCCTCTTCCCTGCCTACTGAGAATCGCGACGACGCACAATCCGTCTTCATTGGGTGCGGTCATATGCAGTGGACCACACGTTGTTAGTGGTGAGAGGGTGAGATTTCCTTATTAAAGGAATGTTCTTCGACTTGGCCGGGCCAGCCTCATATATCTGTAGACCTACCCCTCCTTATCTCTTGTACTAATAGAGCAGGTCAATGATGAAAGTGAATTGTCTGTTGTGGATTTTAGTAGTTTTTCTAACTTTACTAATCATTTAAAACTATCATTTGCATTCGCCTTTAAATTTATGCATAACTTAAGAAATAAAAACACGGTGACATCTCTTATGACTTCTGTAGAGATTCATTTAAATCCGTGTATGAATATCATCCATTCGATGATGGCTCTTATTCTTTAAACTTGTCAAGTTTGACGTTGGCATAATCCATTGGTGGATCTTTTACAACATATCCATGTAGGAAGTGTAGAGATTTTAAAACCAAAAGATACACGATACTTTAGTGTCAGCAATCAGCAATCCTTATTGCTGATATCAAGAGCATATACTACGGGGCAAATATACTTAATTGCACGAACTTTGGCATCTAGTCCCAACCCAGACGGTCAATAATGTTTTCTACATTTAGTAATAGCTGACAATTTCTTTAATAGCCTACTAGTTTATTTTGGGAGGCGTCTAGGTACATATGTTGTTTGCTAAAAACATTTATTTTTACAGGTTTCCTCGCACTTTCGCGTGGTTATCTCGTCTGGAACAAGAATCATTTTTCAAGAAAATCATGATTCCTGGTGCAGAAAAACTTGATCATGTATTGAATTTGTTCTGGGAGAAGAATAAAGCACAATAAAATAATAAAAAAGATTTAATTTACTTATGATATATTTATATTTTAGTTGTTAAAATTAAGTTAGAATTATCGATTAAAAAATTCGTTTGTTGCCCGTGGTACTACCAGCTTCTACTACCAGTAGTAACACGGGCTATAATTATTACCCGTAGTACTACCAACAGGCCCGGGAACCTTATTTTACCCGTGGTACTATCAGAACTACGGGCAGAAATTATCGTCATTCTCCCTTTATATAATTTTAATTTGAAGAGATCTTTTTAAATACAAGCTTTTATAGCAAAACAACGGAAATATCTGGCTTATTTGTGGAGTTCCTGCGGCCTCTTTCTGGATTAATCATTAGATTGCTTATTGTCTAGGTGTATAGTGCTTGAAATAAAACTATTTTTCGGATTTTAACGCGGCTAATTTTTTATTTTTAAGTTCCCGACGTTTCGAGTGCTTTGCAGCACCTATGGTCGAGGTCACGCAAATTAAAAATAAGCCGCAATAAAAACCAAAAAATTGTTTTATTTCATGTGTAACATTCGCGTAAATGAAACTGAACTCAGTCTATAGTACATATAGTACTTGTTAAAATGGTCATTGTTGCATTGTCATCGAATTTACATACGTATGCCAAATATTACCTCCATCGGATATCCATAAGTGCTTGAATAAATGGATCACATAATTCGAACCGGAAAGATATACAAACGGTGCAAGTTAAATAAAAGAGCATTTCCAACCGAGATGTTACCGTTCATCAACTGCACTAGAATGTGCCGTATGTTATCGTCGTTTACAATGTCACGTCTTCTCCTGTTAAACCGTTTCTCATCCTTTGACATGATTTTAATACAACTTTTTAGGAAAACTCCAAATACGGTCCTTGAGCTGTTACCTATGTAACTACTTTATAAAATTGTCACACAAGTTAATAGGCTATTATAGTCCAGAGATATAGACCTGAGTTAGATCCTTAATTTAAGGTTTAAACTTGACTCCAATAGGTAAAAATTATAACCTCAAATCAGACAATAACTCTGGTTTAGTGCAGCCAACCCTGGTTTGTGCAAGTGGGTCTGATGGTTTGTTACGGAGCGCCGAACATTAGACGGCATTGTCCTTTGTAGTGTGGCTAGGTGAGCATATCAACTCGAGTAGCATCACGCTAACGTCAATCTTTTCGTGGCCCTCAGAGCTGTCCGCGCCACAGAAAAAGAAATCTAGTTACTTTTTTATTTCGTGGTCCACGGAGTCAAATATAACTTTAGTGCGACAAGGATCTTTTACCTCATGGATGACATTGACAGGGGGCGTTGGTGTAAAATTAGGCTTAACATTTAGTCAATTTTTCCTACTATTATTATGTATCTCGCTGAGATTCACGGGCTTTACCCGGACCTTTGAAAGGCTTGCATGGGGACATGGGTCCAACACGTAGAGGCCCTTTGCGAGAAGTTAATGTTATGTAAGCCACCTGCTGAGATCACTTGCTGAAAATTAAGAAACATAACCAGCGAACTGACCCTGGCAGGTGCAAGGACTATTGTAAATTATGGAAACAAAACAAGGGCTATGTAAATGAGGTTTGATGGACAAAAACTGGACTATTTCAAAGGGGACGGACACCGGCCATAATTAGTGATACCCGAGCCCGGCCTAGATGGGCCCTCAAATGGTCGTCCTTTCTTTTTTTTTCCCCTGTGGAGGAAATCTTTTAAAGACTAGCCTCCCACCTGCCTCTGGGTAGATAGGCAAGGGAATGTCGGACTCTCTGCTGCGGTCTTCGCCCCACTTTGTGTGACGCGGGGACCGCAGCAGCATACCGACTAAAACCTCCACGTGTTCCGCCTGCCGCTTTTAGGAAGGCTCTAGGTACGGGGACTTCATCCGCAGCCTCTCCAGCGGTTGTCCTTAGTATGGACCCACTAAGTTGCGACCGCGACGCCGCAGAAATTCTCTCTAATGTCGGGGACGTGCGTCCGGGAAAATAGACACACCCCTTCACCTCGAGGGTGCAAGTGTAGAGCAGGCGACGGCCCCCAATGCCGTCACCCGCGCACCCTCTTTACGGTGGCATGAGGTCGGCATGTCGTCGCCTCCTGCGCTCGCGTCTCCGTCGGCGGTTTGAGTCAGCCAGTGGATCGTCCTCCCTGGCTCGCTCCGCCTCCTCCTTGCGTGTCATGACCACCTCAGCAAAGGTGGCCACCGCGTCCCATGATCTCTCGCTGCCGACCATAGAGCGAACAATCGCCGGCAGCGAGAGATCCGTTCCCACAATCGCAATTAGCGAGCTACGCTGTTCCGCCCAAGCAGGGCAAACCTCGAGCGTGTGCTGCGCAGTATCCTCGGCGCAACCACACTCGTGGCACCTCTGGTCGGCCTCTCTCCCAGCCACACGGTGCAGGTACCTTCCGAAGCAACCGTGCCCTGTTAGAATCTGCACAAGCCGGAAGGTAAGCGTGCCTGCCTTTCGGTACACCCACTCCTTCAGCACTGGATGCATCGCCCGTATGGTCCAGTGGCCTCAAATGGTCGTCCTAGGACAACTGAGGGCAACACCGGTCTGAGCGGCTCAGAGGTGTAGAGAGGTGTGCTGCGCTTTTTCCGTAGTTACACGCGGCGTTATGCTCTTTAACACTTCCACCCCTGGAGTACATCGACGTAGGACCGCATTATCTTCCTACGTCGATATAGCACTCACGGCTCCTCTCTGGACGGCCAATTAAGGCTAGCCAGAGCCGAGAGTCCTGCGGGCACTCTTTGGTTTCCACTCGACCGACGAAGACACGCCGAGTTGGGGGCCCTGACCGACTCTCTGAAGCAATCGGGTCCGTGGTGTTATTATTATTATTACTATATGGATCACAAAAAATATTTACAAGTTTCGTTACGGGAATATTTGCAACAAAAACATGCTATCGGATAGAACATATGTATAACGTGTTAGGCTATTTGGAGTTCGCTAATACCGAGGCTATGATCGGTGATGTAGTCGTTAATTCGCATGCATGAATATGTTCACCATGAGAGCTTGAAAATGATTTACTGACCGTAAGCAAATCTCTCCTTGAGTTGAATATTAAAACCGGCCATTAGAGTAAAGATTAGTCTTACTCTATGGATGTATATATTCCATGATAATAATAAGGAATACATCCCGACAAGGATCAATTGGCCATTGGTCAAAATCGCAATGAACGCAGTCATTAGGTGAATTCGCAGAGTTGGCGTTTCATAGCAAACGCCATTTCCACCACGGGCGAAAAGATCCTTGTCGGGATGTATTCTTTATTATTGTTCGGGACGACGCATAGATTAATAAGCATAAATGTAATAGATTAGGATTAGAAATAAGCATTGTAATAGATTTAAGTTCAAAGCGCCTAAAGCAATAATATAAGCAATAGCACATAAGGATCACGTAATAGAAATAGAAGAGTGTAACCCCAGAAAGGGATAAATAGTATAGAAGAAAAAACCCTAGATAGGGACAGATGATTGTACGCTCTGATTGATTTATAAGAACAATGAAGCTCGTTGCAAAGCCCGCCAGTTGTTACCCTATAAAATTGTATCTAAGCGCGCGCGACATCGCGCTGCGTACTACGTTCGAGCGACTGGAAACCCATATTTTTGAGAAGAAACTCTGCGCGTCTATCTGAAGAGGGTCACAACTGGTGGGTGGAGCACTGTTTTAAGAATTTGTTTGGTTTTTCACTTGAATCTTCCCCCGTGACACACACTGGCCAGAATTGCAACAGGACGCACGCCGTATCATATTCGTCCTGTTCAATAATTATCATAGAATATATACAGCCATAGAGTAAGTACTAATCTTTTACTCTAATGGCCGCTTTCAATATTCAACTCATGGATAGATTTACTTACTGTCAGTAGGATTTTGACAGATTTTCCATACCAATTAATGTCAAAATTCTGTCAGTAGTAGGCAAATCTCTCCTCGAGTTCAAAATTAAAACCGGCCGTAAGTGTATATCACACAATGGCATAACATAATTTATCGGAATGACACAACATAATAATAGATCTATACGTCACAGTATGTTAAACATGCGATTTGATTTAGATGATGATATATATAGATAGATTACACCTGCGCATTTAGTTATCATTTTTATTCGGAGGGAGATACTCGTGCGTAAGTCTTATATTTATTTATCTTTTAATAACTTATTGTGTTTTTGATTGGCGTGAAATTTTTAGCACAACGTAAAGGAGTATCTCTATCTATCTAGATCATCATGCCGGATCCCTTGCGGGGTAGGCAGAGAGTACAGAGTTCTAACAGGTTCTTTCCTTACATACCTCTCTAGCTTCCTCCACTCTCATAGTTCGTCTCATACACGCTCGCTGGTTACGGAGACTCCTGACTTGTCCATCAGATAAGACCCGGTCTATTTGGTCATGATAAGATAGTCTAGGTCTTCCCCGTTACCTACATGCTTCGACTTTTGCATTGTGTATCAGTTTTGTCATTCTTTCTTCGGACATCCTTTCTATATGCCCGAACCAACGGAGCATACCCTTTCTAATCTTTACACCGATACTATCTTTCATACCTACTCGCTTTCTTACTACGCTGTTGCAAATACGGTCGGTCAGCTTCACTCCGCACATCTTCCGCAGAGCTCGCATTTCCACCGCATTTATCCTACTTTCATTCTCCTTCTTACATACCCAGCTCTCGCTGCCATATAACAGCGTTGGGACAAGCACTCCGTTATGTACGACCAGCTGTGCCTTATGGCTTAAGTGCCGGCTCCCGAGTAGCTTTCCCATCACACCATTCACTCTGTTCCCTCTTCACTTTATGTCAGCGGTGTATTTTCCCTAGTAGGTGTACGATTTATTCGGAATTTATTTTGTATGTATGTAAAAGTAACGCAGGCACAGCTGCAAATAAAAAAATAAGGAAACTTTTATTTTGCAATGAGTTGTTATAGACACGTATATATATATGTAAGTACGAACAAAGATAATGAATTGTTATATGTAATGATAATAGTTATGTAGCTACGTAGAACAAATAGCGATAAATCCGTAAAATTAGATTTACTTCGATATTATTATTATCGCTTGCGTGTTAAGAAGGCAAACATCGCTTATCTAAGGAGGAATTTAACCCACACACTCAGGCCTCGGACACGAAGTCAGCGGGAGCGGGGTGGCGGCGGCGGCGGCGTGGGGAGCGGCGCGGCAACGCTGTACGCGGTCTCGAAGCTAGTGGGCAGACCGCGCAGCGCCAGAGCGGCGTAGTAGTGTTACGAGAAATTAGTATCATTGTTCGCGAACGAAATGTCTAAACAGCGACGACAACATCTTTTTGATACTAATTCCTTCCTAAAGTTTGATTTATTGTGGGCAAAAGAAGATGTAAATTCCTACATGTTCTATCAAAAATCATTGTAATAATTTGCTCCAACACGTCGGCGGGCATTTTGAAACTGCGGTCGTTACGTCACACTACGTCAATGCAGACGCGCGGGCACCGCTAGATTGGTACCCACCGCTCGTACGCCGCTCGCCGCCCGCTCCCCGCGCCGCTGTCTTCGAGGCCAGTTCCATATAAATGTATGCATTGAAACGCGCCGCTTCCCGCGCCGCCGCCACCGGCGCCCTGCTCCCGCTGACTTCGTATCCGAGGCCTCACAGGCACATCCGCAAACATGCTCGTATAATGCAATTATTTATTATGGTGTTCGACTGTACTGAGGGGATGTAACATCGAGAAGAGAACATAACGAACAACTGTACAGATTTTACGTTCGTTTGTCCGCTAAATCTACTAACAAATTAAAAAACCACGGGGTCCTGCGAAACTACAAAACATGCATTAAGCGCAGGAACTCGTGCTTTCATATATTTTCGAAACAAAATACTCGATACGAGAACCGAACCCGGTGCGTTAAAAAAATGTTAACATTATTTTTTTACGATATTAATTGCGAAGGTAACAAGGAGCATATGTAACAATGAAACCTTATAACTATGAACCCTAAATAGAGTAGGAATCGATCACCACCTAATCCACTCAACCGAGACTCTAACCACCCAGCTACTTCGGTAGCCTTGTATTTTTTATGAGCGTTTATTTCACTCCCAATGTTCTTATGTCTGTCTGTCTGTATTTCCGGTTCAATTCATGTGATCCATTTTTCAAGCACTTGCGGGTATCCGATTGAGCTTAAATTTGACATACATACACGTATGTAAGTTCAGTGACGATGCAATAATACGGTACCATGGAGTTGGTCTGATGATGTAGCCGGCAGGTGGCCATAGAAACATTTAAACTATACAACATAATCCCCTCGTGTTTTGGCTTGTTAGTTTGATATTGATAAGTACTACACAACCACATAGTGTTTAAGATCTGATGATGAAGCCGAAGGTGGCCAATGGAACCAACTAAACAATATAACTCCGTCCGTGTTTGGGCTCGATGGATTTGTCTTGATAAGTACTTAAGACCCGGATAGTGTCCATGATCTGATAATGGAGCCGAAAGGAAGCCATAAGAACTCCAACTAAGCATGACATCCTCATTGTGTTATTGCTATAAAAGCATGTTTTTTAAAAAGGTATATTTGGATCATTTATTTTTCTAACTATAATGACAATTCTGTGTTATATGTAAATGTGCCGTACAATAAAAATACAATTATATCAAAGACCTGTATGTTAATTAAAACATAGAATACCTACTGCGAGAAAATGGAATAAAGAAACCTCGTTTTTCTTTTATTTCATTTTTCGTTCTTATTTTTACTAGTTTAAGTGGATAGGTGCTCAAGTAAAGTAGACGGCGGTGTAAGTGAGGCACCGTGAGAGTGTGAGGGAAGCGATTTAGATACTCCAAGATGTGCTCAATCGGTGCGTATCGTTTGGATACCCGTGGCGGTTTTTTGTGTGGTAGAAGTCCCACATACCTCAGTTGTCCCCACAGAGGATTGAGAATCCTCTGAAGATGTTTGCCCTGCGCAAAAGAAAAAAAGGGGACTTGATTAAATGGAACACCAAGTTAAAAAAAAAAAAAACATTATATCTATATCATCACGCCTGATCCCTCGCGGGGTAGACAGAGAGTACAGAGTTCCAAAAGGTTCTTTCCTTACAGACCTCTCTGGCTTCCTCCACTCTCATAGTTCGTCTCATACACGCTCGCCGGCTACGGGGACTCTTGACTAAAAAAATATGTAAGTTAACTGTGTGAGACCCTTGTTTATTATATTTATCATGTCAAATAGAAGGTTTTAGCATAACGTAAACTTTTTTATCTGTCCCTAGAGTCAATCGGTCCCAATGTCTCGCCCACTGCTATACAAGGTGGATGCCAGTCCGCCGGCATGCGCCGTGAGGATGCTGGCCGACATCATCGGACTTGAGCTGGACTTGAAAGATGTAAATCTTATAGGGATGGAACATAAGTCCGCTGATTTCTTGAAGGTACGTAAGAAACAACAAATCTTATACATATTTTTAATTAGCCGGCACTTACTCATTATATCGTATGAATCCCAAGTTCGACAAAGAATATAGGTAAGGCTTCGTATTTGCTTCATGTTATAAGCAGTTAATATAACTATCTAATGTATGTACTTGTACAGTCATGAAATGTATACTTTCGAGCCTTTAAAACTTGAAAAATTAATCAATAATATTTAGGTAATAGAAATATTTTGTACAGGATTTAATTTTGGTCGAGCCAAAGTCTAGGCAATGTATTCAATGTCTACTGTTTCCTGGTGCTACGAAACGAAAAAAGAAACACTTAAGTATCATCTAACTTCTGACTTATCCGAGTATCAAAGCTAGAGCACAGAAGGTATCTACCGGCCACCTGACGGCTGACAAGCCGCGCCGCCCGTCATTTGGCGCTTGGTATATAGGTGTTTTAATGCACTAAATTAGTATTGTTATGAAGATGTTACAAAAAGGTTAAAAGAACACTTAATTAAGTGTTCTTTTATAGTACCAGTGAACAGTAGTAGGCATTAGATACATCTGGATTTTCTTCAGGACAACTAAAATAACACCGTGTATAAAATATTTCTATTAAATATTGTTGGTTAATTTTAAACAACAAACACAGTATAACCAAAAAATAAACTGCAACTACAGCGAATACTATCCTAACCTAACAAAATAATTAGAGGCTAATTTAATTAGTAGTTTTAAGGTTAAAATGCAGGTAGAACAAGTACATAACAAAACAAACAAAAATAAAAAAGCACATTATTAACTGAGGCGCTCGTAGCGCTGTGCGACCGCGGTGTTCTTAACGATTACCTAGGTTAGCAGCGTTCGACCCGGTTTGCCCGAGATGGATGACCGTTTGTGGCATTTTCATATTCCAGCGCCTCCGTACTTCGGAAGGCACGTTAAGCCGTTGATCCCGGTCACCACTTACCAGCAGGTGGCCACAAACCTGTCTCCACCAATCCTCACTGGGTCCGCGTGGTGGATATGACCTAATCTCCCTCACCTTTATTCGTGAGAATAGGCTTTTGCCCAGCAGTGAGCAGTATGGGCTGGTATTATTTATAATTATTATTAACTGATTTCAGATAAACCCCATGGGCACTATACCAACTCTTCAAGATGGAGACTTTATTGTTTCTGAAAGGTACGTGTTTGTTACGTATTTAACTTCATTATTAAATAAACTCGTAGTCAGACGCGCTCGTGGAGCTCTACAACTGCGGTTTTCTTAACCAAGGTTAAGTTGCGTTCGGCTTGGTCGGTCTGAAATGGGTGACAGTTTGTATTTTCTTATTCGATCGTGCTGCGGAAAGCACGTTTACCCGGTGGTCTCAGTCGCCTAGTTAGATGCCTTATAGGCGGCTTTAGAATTTTCAACATCAGGTCGTCACAAACCTGCCTCCACCTTGATAAGTTCCAACAGCACGTGGCCGCAAATCTGTCTCCACCGTGCTGCGCTGAGTCTGCGTGGTGCAGCTTAATTCGGATCACCCCCATTTGTGAGAGAAGACCTTTGCTTAACAGTGCGACAGTAAAGACTTAAGCTTTGCACATTTCTTGACAAGGGGTTCTTCTTCCAGCCACACAGTAATGAAGTACCTGTTGTCCAAGTACGGCGGCGCCAAGCACCAGGCGCTGTACCCGAGCGACCTGCGCACGCGCGCGCTCGTCGACCAGGCCATGTACTTCGACACCGGCGTGTTCTTCATCAGACTCAAACTCGTTGCTGTGAGTGTACATTAGTACTAACTTGGTACATTATAAAAAGTTACATTACATACTTCTTGTGCTTATTGAACTAAGAGTGACCCTACATTCGCACTAGCGCTTTTTAAACGCGTGCTAGTCAAACGCTGGAATGGAAGAAATGGCTAAGGCCCACTTGCACGAACTATGTAATTTAAAGGCGAGCCTATTGCCATATACCGGGCACAATTCCAGACTCCAGACTCATACTGGGAAGTTCTCGTTAGAAAAACTACATTTGTCCGACCTAGGATTTGGACACCCTGGACCTCGTGACCACAAAGCGATTAAGTCTGCACTGTTTTGTACGAAAAGGTGTAACATGAAACAATGTATTATTTAGTGTAAGTCTTTTTGATGGTACTAAATAAACTTAAAAAAGGAGCGTCGGACAGACAGACGGACTACAAAATGATCCTCTAAGGGTTCCCATTCCGTTCTATTTTCCGTTCTGAGCTAAGGAACTACAAAAAGGCAATTGTCCAAAATACATATACCTACATGAAACGGTGTATGCAGCTTCTTAAAAACGGTACGGAATTTTATCTACCAGTCTAACGGTGTCATCAGTTGTTGTATATTGAGGATATTTTTCTATTCCAGTTGCCAGCAATATTCGAAGGTCTCAAAGAGCCCTCAGCGAAAGTCCTGACAGAGATAGACGGCTGCTACGGTGTGATAGAGGCGTACCTCGGAGGCAAAAAGTACGTGGCCGCGGACCACCTGACGCTGGCCGACATTTCTTTGGGTGCAACCACCAAATCTCTACAGGGAACACGGAAATTGGATTCCGAAAAGTCAGTATATTTTGTAGATATCGATAATTGACTGTGCTATAGACAGATGTTGAATTAAAAATATATCAATATAGAATTTCAATTGACGAGATCAGACATAGCGAGTTCTATCACTTTAAACATTCTCTTCCTTTCTTCTTCCTCTTCCCTCCCTACTGAGAATCGCGACGACGCACAATCCGCCTTCATTGGGTGCGGTCATATGCAGTGGACCACACGTTGTTAGTGGTGATAAGGAATTTCCTTATTAAAGGAATGTTCTTCGACTTGGCCGGGCCAGCCTCATATATCTGTAGACCTACCCCTCCTTATCTCTTGTACTAATAGAGCAGGTCAATGATGAAAGTGAATTGTCTGCTGTGGATCTTAGTAGATTTTCTAACTTTACTAATCATTTAAAACTATCATTTGCATTCGCCTTTAAATTTATGCATAACTTAAGAAATAAAAACACGGTGACATCTCTTATGACTTCTGTAGAGATATTGATATTCGTGGGTAGAGGTGAGATATGGATTCATTTAAATCCGTGTATGAATATCATCCATTCGATGATGGCTCTTATTCTTTAAACTTGTCAAGTTTGACGTTGGCATAATCAATTGGTGGATCTTTTACAACATATTTACACGATACTTTAGTGTCAGCAATCAGCAATCCTTATTGCTGATATCAAAGAGCATATACTACGGAGTATATACTACCTAATTGCACGAACTTTGGCATCTAGTCCCAACCCAGACGGACAATAATATTTTCTACATTTAGTAATAGCTGACAATTTCTTTAATACTCTACTAGTTTATTTTGGGAGGCGTCTAGGTACATATGTTGTTTGCTAAAAACATTTATTTTTACAGGTTTCCTCGCACTTTCGCGTGGTTATCTCGTCTGGAACAAGAATCATTTTTCAAGAAAATCATGATTCCTGGTGCAGAAAAACTTGATCATGTATTGAATTTGTTCTGGGAGAAGAATAAAGCACAATAAAATAATAAAAAAGATTTAATTTACTTATGATATATTTCTTACTTTAGACTTATGTTAGAATTATCGATTAAAAAATTCGTTTGTTGCCCGTGGTACTACCAGCTTCTACTACCAGTAGTAACACGGGCTATAATTATTACCCGTAGTACTACCAACAGGCCCGGGAAACTTATTTTACCCGTGGTACTATCAGGAGTACTACGGGCAGAAATCATCGTCATTCTCCCTTTATATAATTTTAATTTGAAGAGATCTTTTAAATACAAGCAATATAGCAAAACAACGGAAATATCTGGCTTATTTGTGGAGTTCCTGCGGCCTCTTTCTGAATTAATCATTAGATTGCTTATTGTCTAGGTGTATAGTGCTTGAAATAAAACTATTTTTCGGATTTTAACGCGGCTTATTTTTTATTTTTAAGTTCCCGACGTTTCGAGTGCTTTGCAGCACCTATGGTCGAGGTCACGCAAATTAAAAATAAGCCGCAATAAAATCCGAAAAATTGTTTTATTTCATGTGTAACATTCGCGTAAATGAAACTGAACTCAGTCTATAGTACATATAGTACTTGTTAAAATGGTCATTGTTGCATTGTCATCGAATTTACATACGTATGCCAAATTTTACCTCCATCGGATATCCATAAGTGCTTGAAGAAATGGATCACATAATTTGAACCGGAAAGATATACAAACGGTGCAAGTTAAATAAAAGAGCATTTCCAACCGAGATATTACCGTTCATCAACTGCACTAGAATGTGCCGTATGTTATCGTCGTTTACAATGTCAAGTCTTCTCCTGTTAAACCGTTTCTCATCCTTTGACATGATTTTAATACAACTTTTTAGGCAAACTCCAAATACGGTCCTTGAGCTGTTACCTATGTAACTACTTTATAAAATTGTCACACAAGTTAATAGGTAACTATTATAGTCCAGAGATATAGACCTGAGTTAGACCCTTAATTCAAGGTTTAAAGTTGACTCCAATAGGTAAAAATTATAACCTCAAATCAGACAATAACTGTGGTTTAGTGCAGCCAACCCTGGTTTGTGCAAGTGGGTCTGATGGTTTGTTACGGAGCGCCGAACATTAGACGGCATTGTCCTGGGTAGTGTGGCTAGGTTCGCATATCAACTCGAGTAGCATCACGCTAACGTCAATCTTTTCGTGGCCCTCAGAGCTGTCCGCGCCACAGAACAAAGAAATCTAGTTACTTTTTTATTTCGTGGTCCACGGAGTCAAATATAACTATAGTGCGACAAGGATCTTTTGCCTCATGGATGACATTGACAGGGGGCGTTGGTGTAAAATTAGGCTTAACATTTAGTCAATTTTTCCTACTATTATTATGTATCTCGCTGAGATTCATGGGCTTTACCCGGACCTTTGAAAGGCTTGCATGGGGACATGGGTCCAACACGTAGAGGCCCTTTGCGAGAAGTTAATGTTATGTAAGCCACCTGCTGAGATCACTTGCTGAAAATTAAGAAACATTACCAGCGAACTGACCCTGGCAGGTGCAAGGACTATTGTCAATTATGGAAACAAAACAAGGGCTATGTAAATGAGGTTTGATGGACAAAAACTGGACTATTTTAAAGGGGACGGACACCGGCCATAATTAGTGATACCTAATTACCCGATCCCGGCGGTGACTCGCCGCTTACTAGACGGGCCCTCAAACGGTCGTCCTAGGACAACTGAGGGCAACACCGGTGTGAGCGGCTCAGAGGTGTAGAGAGGTGTGCTGCACTTTCTCCGAAGTTACACGCGGCGTTATGCCCTTTAACACTTCCACCCCTAGAGTACATCGACGTAGGACCGCATTATCTTTCTACGTCGATATAGCTCTCACGGCTCCTCTCTGGACGGCCAATTAAGGCTTGCCAGAGCAAAGAGTCCTGCGGGCACCCTTCGGTTTCCACTCGACCGACGAAGACACGCCGAGTTGGGGGCCCTGACCGACTCTCTGAAGCAATCGGATCCGTGGTGTTAATATTATTATTACTATCTGGATTACAAAAAAATATTTACAAGTTTCGTTACGGGAATATTTGCAACAAAAACGTGCTATCTGATAGAACATATGTATTCCAGTAAGTACGCTTTTGCCCGGAATATAAAATAATAACTTATTAACATTGTTAGGCTATTTGGAGTTCGCTTATACTGAGGCAATCTATGATCGGTGATGTAGTCGTTGATTCGCATGCATGAATATGTTAACGAAGAGAGCTTGAAAATGATTTACTGACCGTAAGCAAATCTCTCGTTGAGTTGAATATTGAAACCGGCCATTAGAGTAAAAGATTAGTCCTTACTCTATGGATGTATATATTCCATGATAATAATAAGGAATGCATCCCGGCAAGGATCTTTTGGCCCGTGGTCACAATCGCAATGAACGCTGTCATTAGGTGAATGCGCAGAGTTGGCGTTTCATAGCAAACGCCATTTTGACCACGGGCCAAAAGATCCTTGTCGGGATGTACTCTTTATTATTGTTCGGGGCGACGCCTTCATATATTAATAAGCATATATGTAATAGATTAGGATTAGAAATAAGCATTGTAATAGACTTAAGTTCATAGCGCCTAAAGCAATAGCACATAAGGATCACGTAATAGAAATAGAAGAGTGTAACCCTAGAAAGGGATAAATAGGATAGAAGAAAAAAACCCTAGATAGGGACAGATGATTGTACGCTCTGATTGATTTATAAGAACAATGAAGCTCGTTGCAAAGCCCGCCAGTTGTTACCCTATAAAATTGTACCTAAGCGCGCGCGACATCGCGCTGCGTACTACGTTCGGGCGACTGGAAACCCATATTTTTGAGAAGAACCTCTGCGCGTCTGTCTTCAGAGGGTCACAACTGGTGGGTGGAGCAGTGTTTCAAGAACTTGTTTGGTTTTTCACTTGAATCTTCCCCCGTGACACACACTGGCCAGAATTGCAACAGGGCGCACGCCGTATCATATTCGTCCTGTTCAATTATTATCATAGAATATATACAGCCATAGAGTAAGTACTAATCTTTTACTCTAATGGCCGCTTTCAATATTCAACTCATGGATAGATTTGCTTACTGTCAGTAGGATTTTGACAGATTTTCCGTACCAATTAATGTCAATATTCTGTCGGTAGTAGGCAAATCTCTCCTCGAGTTCAAAATTAAAACCGGCCGTAAGTGTATATCACACAATGACATAACATAATTTATCGGAATGACACAACATAATAATAGATCTATACGTCACAGAATGTTAAACATGCGATTTGATTTAGATGATGATATATATAGATAGATTACACCTGCGCATTTAGTTATCATTTTTATTCGGAGGGAGATGCTCGTGCGTAAGTCTTATATTTATTTATCTTTTAATAACTCATTGTGTTTTTAATTGGCATGAAATATTTAGCACAACGTAAAGGAGTATCTCTATCTATCTAGATCATCACGCCGGATCCCTTGCGGGGTAGGCAGAGAGTACAGAGTTCCAACAGGTTCTTTCCTTACATACCTCTCTGGCTTCCTCCACTCTCATAGTTCGTCTCATACACGCTCGCTGGTTACGGAGACTCCTGACTTGTCCATCAGATAAGACCCGGTCTATTTGGTCATGGTAAGATAGTCTAGGTCTTCCCCGTTACCTACATGCTTCGACTTTTGCATTGTGTATCAGTTTTGTCATTCTTTCTTCGGACATCCTTTCTATATGCCCGAACCAACGGAGCATACCCTTTCTCATCTTTACACCGATACTATCTGTCATACCTACTCGCTTTCTTACTACGCTATATGGTCGGTCAGCTTCACTCCGCACAGCTTCCGCAGAGCTCGCATTTCCACCGCATTTATCCTACTTTCATTCTCCTTCTTACATACCCAGCTCTCGCTGCCATATAACAGCGTTGGGACAAGCACTCCGTTATGTATGGCCACACAGGAATAAATTTTAGTGTGGGGCTACGTTTCTTAAAGAGAAAAAGAATATTGTTTTCCTTCTGCCAAAGAGATATTTCGCCAGGTGGGTTCGCACAGTTACTAATCAAAAAAAGATCTTGGGTAAATGTAATAGCAAACGACAACTCTGCGACTGTGATGTAGTGACATTTCACTTGATGACAGCGTTAGTTCCGATTTTGACGGCGGGCCAATAGATCCTTGTATTCTTTATTATTATCATGGAATATTTATATCCTTTAAGTAAGGACTAATCTTTTACTCTAATAATATTAGCCCTGGTAAGAAACTGTCGCACTGTTGAGCATGGGCCTCCTCTCAAACCAAGAGTGTTTAGGCCATAGTCCACCACGCTGGCCTAGTGCGGGTTGGCGAACTTCACACACCTTCGAGAAACTCTTAGGCATGCAGGTTTCCTCACGATGTTTTCCCTCACCGTTAAAGCAAGTGATAATTAATTTTTAATACGCACATGCTTTCGAAAAGACAGAGGTGCGTGCCTTGGTTTGAACCCGAGACCTTTGACTTTGCAGTCCAACGGTCAAACCACTAGGCTATCACTGCTCTAATAGCCGGTTTCAAAATTCAACTCAAGGATTGCTTACTGTCAGTAGGATTTTGACAGATTTTCCATACAAAATATATCAAAATTCTGTCGGTAAGTGTATATCACACAATGACATAATATAATTTATCAGAATGACACAACATAATTATAGATTTTCGTCACAGTATGTTAAACATGCGATTTGTTTTAAAATGGCCTTCACTGATAGATTAAATGATACGTACCCACTTCATCTACAATAAGCAATTAAGCATATAATTTGATGTACATATATCTCCACAACAGTGATAGCCTAGTGGTTAGACCGTTGGACTGCAAAGTCAAAGGTCTCGGGTTCAAACCCAGGCACGCACCTCTGTCTTTTCGAAAGCATGTGCGTATTAAAAATTAATTATCACTTGCTTTAACGGTGAAGGAAAACATCGTGAGGAAACCTGCATGCCTAAGAGCTTCTCAAAGGTGTGTGAAGTTCGCCAACCCGCACTGGGCCAGCGTGGTGGACTATGGCCTAAACCCTCTCAGTTTGACAGGAGGCCCGTGCCCAACAGTGGGACAGTTTCTTAACAGGGCTAATTATTATTATTATATCTCCGCAAGGGTTCGGCGTGATGATACACAAGGTGTAACATGTAAACGCCAGACCTGAAAATAGTTTGTTCTTAATCGCTAACTGAATTGATACCAACAATTTTTAATGTATCTTACATATTTTTTTAATTCCAAAAAAATGCTGTGACGCCTTTAGTGCGTTTTAATAAACTAAATTTATTCATGATTCAAAGCAACACGGATATTTTAAATGCATTTCCAAAACGCATTTCTCAATACGCACACATAAACGTTCAATTTTCATTGTTAATTGGGGTATAAAAATGCTTAAAAAAAATTATTTCGGAATTTGGTATTCGTATTGAATTTGTAGTGCGCTCGTAGCGCTGTGCGACCGCGGTGTTCTTACCGATCACCAAGGTTAAGTGTTCGACTCGGTCGGCCTGAGATGGGTGACCGTTTGTAGCATTTTCATATTCGAGCGTCTCCGTGCTTCGGAAGGCACGTTAAGCAGTTGGTCCCGGTTACAACTTAATGTGGTAGTCTTTAAGCCGAGTTGGAACCCTTAAAGGCGGCTTGATAAATTCGAACAGCAGGTGGCCACAAACCTGCCCCCACCAATCCGCACTGGGTCCGCGTGGTGGAGTATGACCTAATCTCTCTCCATCGAATCGTGAGAGAAGGCCTTTGCCCAGCAGTGAGCAGTATAGGCTGATATTTATCTATCTCTATCTATATCATCACGCCAGCTCCCTCGCGGGGTAGGCAGAGAGTACAGAGTTCCAACAGGTTCTTTCCTTACATACCTCTCTGGCTTCCTCCACTCTCATAGTTCGTCTCATACACACTCGCCGGTTACGGAGACTCTTGACTTGCCCTTCAGCTAAGACACGGTCTATTTGACCATGGTAAGATAGTCTAGGTCTTCCCCGGCACCTACATCCTTCCACTTTCGCATTGTATATCTGTTTTGTCATTCTTTCTTCTGGCATCCTTTCTATATGCCCGAACCAAGGGAGCATACCCTTTCTCATCTTTACACCGATACTATCTTTCATACCTACTCGCTTTCTTACTACGCTGTTGCGAATACGGTCGGTCAGCGTGACTCCGCACATCTTCCGCAGAGATCGCATTTCGACCGCATTATTATATATTATATTAAATTTGTGAGGCAATTATCTATTCGGGGTGTCTGAGGTCTTGCGTTATTTACGATACAGCTTGTATATAGATAGATGACACCTACGCTTTTAATTATCATTTTCATTCGGAGGGAGATAGTCGCGCGTGAGTCTTATATTTATTTATCTTTTAATTATTGTGGTTTTGATTGGTACAACATATTTAGCGTGACATAAAGGATTAGGTGCACGATTAATTCTGGTTTTTTTTGCGGGGACAATAACACATTTACTTGTAATATAATAATAATATAATATTATACGAATATTGGCGTTTAAATGCAAAAGTCGAATGTGTAAGTCCCGGGGAAGACCTACACTATCTTACCAGAATAGACCGTGTCTTATCTGAAGGGCATGTCAAGAGTCTCCGGAACCGGCGAGCGTATGAGACGAACTATGTGAGTGAAGGAAGCCGGAGAGGTCAGTAAGGAAAGAAGCTGTCGGAACTCTGCATCTCTATTGATCTTTTTTACGCTCGTCAAGTTCTTGTTCTAGATCGTTATAGTAACCAGAAAGGGAAAAAAATAATTACCGGTGCCGGATTTAAGTCTATCATCAGCCAAAAGTCGTTAACTGCAAGACAAAATTCTCCTTAAACCTTTGAGGATAATAGAAATAGAAGTTGAGGGGGAAGGATAGTAGTGGTAGTTAATGGAAATTGGCCTTTGGGTTGAGTAAATATCGAATACTCAATTTTTTTTATTAGAGAGATACATACACGTACATAATATAGGTATTATTGTTACTTTGTATGTTTACGTTATCGTATACAATTGTGTCTTTAAATGAAGGGGGTTATCTAAAATCTTCAAGTTCAAGTTGACTGCTACAGGTTGTGTCGTAAACATTAAATAACCATAATCCAGAAACTGCCTTCAGTCGCAATTGCACGCCGCGCGGTGAAGCCCAAAAATTAACAAACGTCTCGCACTCACCGCACTTCCCACCCGCATAATGTTGCTAGTTAAAAATGGTTTACCACTTTCTGGGGTTTATGTTCAGTAAGAAATTATAAAATCATTATTGTTTATTTCTAGCAATAAGATGTATCTTTATATATATTTACGATGGAAATGGACGCAATTAAGTAGGTTTTTAAAATAAAACGCGATTCCATTAGCAGTAAGTTAATAATTTTTATTTTTTTTATGTCAATAATTATTTTTTTATTTGTGTCTTTGCGTTACAATTACGAAGTTCTGGGATCGATTCTTAGGGTGGAAAAAAAAGATATTGTATTTAATATCCCCTTTGTTGAATTTTTTTTTTTAATATTGTCTGAAATGTGGGTGTACGCGGTACACCTCTGCCACCGCCACGTGGCGAAATATGTTTTTAGTATCTAACATCGTCGACAAAATGTATATCTGTAATTCATCCGGCTTCATATTATACTACTTTGAATAAAATTGTATCTCGACTTTAACTATCTACTACTGCGTGATACATATAAAAGCGTCATTCCATATAGCTTTTAGTAATTAAAAGTGAAAAAAACACTTTCGTCATTGTAACTAAGTAGATGAATCATTAATGTACTAATAAGTAACTAAATTAATAAAAGTTAGTACTATAACAACTAAGACTCATAGTAAATAAAAGTAGGGAAAAATTACACTCGGTATTTTTTTTTCTATTTATTGGGTAAACAAACAACATCACAATAATTTTAGTACTTAAGACATATATAAACATTTTTAATGATTGTGACAACCACATCGTATACCACAAGTATGGTAAATGTACCGTACCGACGTACCATGACACTCCAAACCTCCGATGATGCTAAGTCCTATAGGCAGCTCAATGGACAGATATTGAAGTCCTTGCGACACGATTTACGGTCCTTCAATACAAGACGTATTGAGGAGACCATAGAGCAGAACAAGGGCTCCAAAGTGTTCGCAAGAGACGCGTCTATTGGGCAAAGCCAGTTGACGAAGCTGAAGACGGAGGACGGAAACGTAACGTCGAATAGGTCAGAGGTGCTCAGGGAGATAGAGAGGTTCTATGGGCAGTTGTATACCTCAGTAGCTGAACCTGTTGTTGACTTGGTAAAAGACCCAAGAGCCAAGCTAACCCGACACTACTCTGAAGATATCCCGGACATCAGCCTGTACGAGATTAGGATGGCTCTCAAACAACTTAAAAACAACAAAGCGCCGGGTGAAGACGGAATTACCGCAGAGCTTCTGAAAGCGGGCGGATCGCCGGTACTTAAAGTCCTTCAGAGGCTGTTTAATTCCATCTTGCTCGAAGGAAAAACGCCGGAAGCATGGAACAGGGGTGTGGTGGTACTCTTTTTCAAGAAAGGTGATAACACTTTATTAAAGAACTATAGGCCCATCGCACTGCTGAGCCATGTTTATAAGTTGTTTTCGAGAGTCATCACGAATGGTCTCGAACGCAGGCTTGATGATTTCCAGCCTCCCGAACAAGCCGGTTTCCGGAAAGGCTTTAGTACCATAGACCACATACATACGCTGCGGCAGATTATACAGAAGACCGAGGAGTATAATCGGCCACTATGCTTGGCGTGTGTGGACTATGAGAAAGCCTTCGATTCGATCGAGACTTGGGCGGTTCTTAGATCTCTCCAGCGATGCCGCATTGACTATCGGTACATCGAAGTGTTGAAGTGCTTGTATAATAACGCCACCATGTCAGTCCGAGTACAAGGGCAGTGCACGAAGACGATCTCCTTAAAAAGAGGAGTAAGACAGGGAGACGTCATTTCTCCGAAACTGTTTACGACCACCATAGAGGACGCCTTCAAACTCTTGGAATGGCGAGGATTTGGCATCAACATCAATGGCGAATACATCACTCACCTTCGATTTGCCGACGACATTGTGGTCATGGCGGAGTCGCTGGAAGATCTAGGACGAATGCTCGGCGACCTCAACAGAGTATCTCAACAAGTGGGTCTTAAAATGAACATGGACAAAACGAAAATAATGTGTAACGTCCATGTTGTACCCACCGCACTCACCGTTGGGAACTCTACTCTTGAAGTTGTCGACGAATACATTTACTTGGGACAGGTAGTCCGGTTAGGTAGGTCCAACTTTGAGAGAGAGGTCAATCGACGAATTCAACTCGGCTGGGCAGCGTTCGGGAAACTGCGCAACATCTTCTCATCCAAAATACCTCAGTGCCTAAAGACTAAAGTTTTTAGTCAATGTGTGTTACCAGTGATGATATATGGATCAGAGACGTGGTTTCTTACTATAGGTCTCATAAAAAAGCTCAGAGTTGCTCAGCGAGCTATGGAGAGAGCTATGCTCGGCGTTTCTCTACGTGATCGAATCAGGAATGAGGAGATTCGTAGAAGAACCAAGGTCACCGACATAGCCCTTAAGATTAGCAAGCTGAAGTGGCAATGGGCGGGCCACATAGCGCGAAGATCGGACGGGCGTTGGGGCAGAAAGATTCTAGAGTGGAGACCACGTATTGGCAAGCGCAGCGTGGGACGACCACCTGCCAGATGGACCGACGATCTTGTGAAAATCGCAGGAAGTCGTTGGATGCAGGTGGCATCGGACCGGTTACGCTGGAAAGCGATTGGGGAGGCCTATGTTCAGCAGTGGACAAGTATAGGCTGAGATGATGATGATGGTAAATGTTGTAACTACTGGTTGAGAGTCGTATAACTGTAACTATATTATTCCGTTCCACCGCTACCAATACACAGCACACACACTGTACACTCACAGTATTTTAATCGAAGTCACTCTAGGAAGTCACCCCACCGTTCCTCCCGGGCCTCCGCGACACGACGCTTTACCTCTCGTTGTAAAGCGCGCATCCGGGCCCGATTGGCTTCGGTGGGGTAGGAGTCGTACGCTCGGATAGAAGCATTCTTGGAACGAATGAGATCCCTAACATCGTCCGGCAGTCGAAAGCGGTTGAGGTAGAGATCTTCCGCCTCGACCTGCTTGGACGATCGACTGACAGCCGATCGGATGTGCTCAGTGAAGGCATCTACGGCCTGATCGGTGTCCTGAGGGGACGGGATGGAGTCCGAGCTGAGAGGGAGGGGGGGAGGGTCGGCATCCGCCAAGGCCGTGCTTGGCGTATGCCAATCCACCACCGTCTTTTTGTGCATTCGAAATCTCCGTATTGCTTTGAATTAAAAATAATGGTCATTGTTCTGCGTCCATACATGATTTGCCTCAGAACCAACAGCAATGAAAAAATGTGTGTATGATTTCAAGTAACCTGTAAATTATCTTTATGCATTTATTATTAAACGGACAAGCGGGGAATTGCATTATTGCAAAAAAGTATTAGATTTTGAGGTTATGATTGAGTTGTCAACAATACATTTGTAAACTCGTTATATAATAATACAATAGCAATAATCAAATTGATCATTATTGAATGTAATTGATTGAGTATATCCGATTTAAATCTCCAACCGTAATTCGACAATAACTTTGACATTCGGAAAAGATGTCGACGACTTCGATTTAAGTACTTATAATACATAGAAATATGCATTTTGAATTGCAAATTGTCCGTTAGATACGGATGCTTGCCACTACTTAAATAATATAGATGAATAATTATGGTATAGGACACATGTTTGTTGGTTCTGGCGCCATTTTCGACGATGTCCTTTCGTTTTTTATAGCGCACTAACAGAGTAACGGCAGTTCTTGCAAATTAAAGAAAAATGTAATATACATTAAAAATAGTTGGAATTAATTCAACAACAACAACAACACCGTCACGCCTATATTCCCCAGAGGGGTGTCATAGGTGTACTAAGTACACCCACGTTTCGCCGACGATGTTAGGTCCCATGTAATAGGGGGCGAGCCTATTGACATATACCGGGCACAATTCCAGACCCCGGACTCAAATTGAGAATTTTTTGTTAGAAAAACTACATTTGTCCGACCTAGGATTTGAACCCAAGACCTCGTGATCACAAAGCTATGCGCTTTGCCACCAGACCAACGAGGCAGTTATCGATTTAGAACACACTACTTTTAGGTCTTGCGTTTATTATGTTACACCTTGTATATTGATATTAAATTAGGTTTGGACGTCTACCTATCTAAAATTTGTGCCTGGAAATACACCCATAATACAAGAATAATTATTGATGTGGAACATTTCAAAAATAACACATAACGTTTAACCTAAATGACGCCAGACTTCACAAATTTATTAGGAAAAACAAAAATTCAGTTTTGAAGAGTTAATTACCATTTTTTTTGAAAAATAGATATATCTAAATTAACTACAAAAACCTGATGTATTGAAGATTACTGTTAAGAATTTCCGCGATTTTAATGGTACGATTGAAATCGCTGTATTGCTTGTAATCTTGGTTAAACGTATTTAGGACAGCTGATTGAGTAACGAATGGAATGTGTTACAGCAATTTTTGCTTATATTAGCATTAAAAAATATTGAACATTTATATTAAAAATACTTGGAAACAATACAAAATCAAAATTGTTTTATTCATGAAGACTAAACAGTACTTGTAGCTGCAACCCGTTCGTAATCTCATTCCTGTGGAGAAGTAGGGCAAGAAACTCCACGGTTACTCCTTTAAAAATGAGTTTTACAATTCATCTATCTATCTATATCATCACGCCAGATCCCTTACGGGGTAGGCAGAGAGTACAGAGTTCCAACAGGCTCTTACCTTACATACCTCTCTGGCTTCCTCTACTCTTCAATTCTTTATGTATGATAATAAATAAAGCAGTGATAGCCTACTGGGTAGACCGTTGGACTGCAAAGTCAGAGGTCTCAAGTTCAAACCCAGGCACGCACCTCTGTCTTTTCGAAAGCATGTGCGTATTAAAAATTAACTATCACTATCGGTAAGGGAAAACATCGTGAAGAAACCTGCATGCCTAACAGTTTCTCGAAGGTGTGTAAAATTCGCCAACCCGCACTGGGCCAGCGTGGTGGACTATGGCCTAAACCCTCTCAGTTTGAGAGGAGGCCCGTGCCCAACGGTAGGACAATCTCTTAACAGGGCTAATATTATTGTTATATTTATGATAATAATGATTCGTTGTTGTATATGTATAGCTGTAAATTTTGCTGGTTAATCGTATTACATAACCCAAATACCTATACACTGCCACGTTATGATAACAATATTAATGTAAAAAAAACTCGCGATAAATCCGTAACATTGTTTTTACTTGGTTTCTCAATAATATTAACAAGCGATAACACATGTCTCCTAGGAAGGCATTCGTTTATATTGGTAATAATGTATTGAGGCGATTATTATTTTAGAGAGGAGACTCATCGCAAACCTGATAATAATGTATTTTAGGTGGTATTCTATCTCCCCCTTTGAACCTTTTCTAAAAATAGCGTAAAAGACGTTTCTAATCTATACAAATGCGCCTTTAGTTACGACCACGGAAGTAGTGTTTTTTTTCCGTGGTTCACATATGTTCTAAACAAAATTTTCGTTGTGATCCCTCCAAATAGTCACCATTGCGATTTCTTTCGAGAGAAGATAGCCACGTCTGCTCTTGACCTTCATGATGAATTATGTTGAGACGCTTCTATTTGCTACTGATAATAAAAAGCAAAGAACGCCTAGATCGCTAATCTCACGGATCTTCAAAATACTGAATGCACACCTCGACGACATTCCTGGCAGTTCTGGTCGCGATTTGTTTGCGGGAAGCACGGATTTTTATTCCTATTTTTAAGGTCCATAATACACATGCACAGTTCGAAACTTCGAGCGGAAAACTACTGTATGTATGTGATAATAGGGTCACTGAATTTGTAAAGAGATAACCAACCTTTATCAGTGAACCGAGTACCTACACTTTAAAAAGATCTAGTTTATTACCAGTCGTCACCACTGGCGACAAATGGGAAAAAAATCCCATTCTATTGCCCGTATATTACAGAACGGAAATCAGTCGTGAATCTAGTTTTAAAGACTCATTTTTGTACTTAAACGTCTTTAATATGTATTTTAATCAACAACAACAACCAGATCCCTTTCGGTGTAGGCAGAAAGTACAGAGGTTCCAACAGGTTCTTTCTTTACATACTTCTCTGGCTTCCTCCACTCTCAAAGTTCGTCTCATACACGTACGCCGGTTACGGGGACTCTTGATTTGTCCTTCAGATAAGACTCGGTCAATAAATAATCAACACACACACCGTCACGCCTATATTTCCCAAGCAGGGGTGGCAGAGGTGTACTGAGTACACCTACGTTTCGCCGACGATGTTAGGTCCCATGTAATAGGGAGCGAACCTATTGCCGTATACGGGTCACAATTCCAGACTCCGGACTCTTACTGGGAAGTTTTCGTAAGAAAAACTACACTTGTCCAACCTAGGATTTGAACCGAGGACCTCGTGATCACAAAGACATAAGCTTTGCCACTAGACCAACGAGGCAGTCAAGGATAAATAATCAACTTAAATTAAAATATTTGACACTATATTCTATAAAATAAAAGAAACCTAAGCACGACTTTTTACAACTTAAAAACTATAAAACAACATCATCATGCATCATCAGCCGAAAGACGTCCACTGCAGGACAAAGGCCTCCCCCAAAGATCGCCACAACGACCGGTTTTGTGCTGTACGCATCCAACTTCTACCCGCGACCTTCACCAGGTCATCGCTCCACCTTGTGGGGGGCTTGCCAACTCCACGTCTTCCTGTAGAGGGCGCCACTCGAGAACCTTCCTGCCCCAATGGCCGTCAGTTCTACGAGCGATGTGTCCCGCCCGCTGCCACTTAAGTTTGGCAATTCTGAGAGCTATATCGGTGACTTTGGTTCTCCTGCGGATCTCCTCATTTCTGATTCGATCTCGCAGAGAAACTCCGAGCATAGCTCCTTTCATTGCACTTTGGGTGACTTTGAGCCTTCTTATAAGGCCCCTCGTGAGTGACCATGTCTCAGTGCCGTGAGTCATCACTGGCAACACACACTGGTCAAAGACTTTTGTCTTGAGACACTGCGGTATTTGGGACGAGAAGATATTACGTAGCTTCCCGAACGCGGGCAGCCGAGTTGGATTCGACGATTGACCTCTTTCTCGAAGTTGGACCTCCCTAATTGGACTGTTTCTCCCAGATATACGTAATGGTCTACAACTTCGAGTGTAGAGTCTCCAACCTTCACAGGAGTGGGTAAGTCATGGGTGTTTGACATGATTTTCGTCTTATCCATGTTTATTTTAATACCCACTTGTTGAGAAACTCTGCTGAAGTCATCGAGCATAGTGCCGAGGTCTTCCAGGGTCTCAGCCATGACCACGATATAGTCGGCTAATCGAAGGTGAGAGAGGTACTCGCCGTTGATATTGATGCCATGTTCTCTCCAGTCCAGAAGCTTAAAAACGTCTTCCAGCGCGGCGGAAAACAGTTTTGCGGAGATAACGTCTCCCTGTCTCACGCCTCGCTGCAGTTGGATTTGGTTTGAGTTCTGGCCATAGAGACGGACTGACATCGTGGCGTTTTCATACAAACTCTTCAACACTTCGATATAACGGTGATCTACTTGGCACCGCTGGAGAGACTGTAGCACAGCCCATGTCTTAATCGAATCAAAGGCTTTTTCATAGTCCACAAACGCTAAACATAGTGGCCGGTTATACTCAGCAGCGTATGTATGTGGTCTATGGTGCTAAAGCCTTTTCGGAAACCGGCTTGTTCGGGAGGCTTGAAGTCTGCGTGTGAGACGATGACGAATGACTCTCGAAAACAGCTTAAAGACATGACTCAGAAGTGATATGGATCTATAGTTCTTCAATAGGGTTTTGTCGCCCTTTTTGAAGAAGAGAACCACCACACTCCTGTGCCATGACTTTGGCGTTTTGCCCTCGACAATGACGGAATTAAAGAGCTTCTGGAGGGTCTTTCGTATCGGCTTCCCACCTGCCTTGAGAAGCTCAGTTGTCATACCGTCATCGCCTGGCGCCCTATTGTTTTATATATACTAATCTCGTACAGACTGATGTCCGGGATATCTTCTGTGTAATGTCGGGTCAATCTGGCTCTTGGGTCTTTGGCAAGATTGCTAACAGGGCGTGTTAACATGTATAACTGTCCGTAGAAGTTTTCGACCTCTCTCAGGAGTTCAGGTTTGGATGATATAATCCTGCCATCTCCGTTCTTTTAGCTTATTTAACCGGCTTTGTCCAATAGACAGATCTCTAGCAAACACTTTAGAGCCCTTGTTCCGCTCTATAGCCTCTTTGATTGTGCTGGTATTGTAATCGCGCGTGTCGCGGATCAGAGACTTAGAGATCTGCCTATTGAGCCGCCGGCATGCAGAAGCATCGCCCGGAGAATGCAGGACCATCCTGCGTCTTTCCTCCATTAGCTTTAGGGTATTAAGTTTTTGGTTCTTTTTGAACGGTGGGCTTTGTAGAACTTGTTCCCGACCGTATGGACAGTTTCCACGATGCTGTGATTGTAATCGTCCACGTCTACGCACTCGCCTAGACATTCACAGCGATTTTGAAATTCGAGCTGAAAGATATCTTGGTTCTGGATTTGGACAGGGTCAGGACGGAGCGCAGACCTCATCAGTTTAGACCTTTCGAGATTGAAATTAATATTCAATGTGCCTCTTACCATTCGGTGATCGCTACCTGTTTTGACCGAGTTGATCACAGAGACATCATTGAATATTTGCCGCTTTGTCGACATGATGAAGTCTATCTCATTTTTTTTGACGCCATCGGGACTCACTCAGGTCCACTTGCGGTGTTCCCGCTTCTGGAAGAAGGAGTTCATCATATAAAGTCCCTCCTTCTCCATGAAGTCCACCAGCATATGCCCCCGGGAGTTCCGTTGTCCAGTACCAAATGTCCCTACTCTCAGCTCCTAATCGCCTCGTCTGCCCAGTATCGCGTTGAAACAACAAAGAACAATAAATAATACATGATGATGATGATTGATCCGACCGATTTCGGCCATGGCGACCACTTTGACCCCTAGTACAAAAATAAAAATAATACAATAATACATATCTAAAAACTATATCTGTACATACTATTTAGATAAAATACATTTTTAAATTAAACTTTTATTATTAAATAAAAAAATATTTTAAATACGTTAGTTTTAAAACTAGATTCTCGACTGATTTACAGCGCAGCATCTTGGTGAGGTAAGTAACGACTAGGTTTAAATTAAATGGTAGTTATACGTATTAATAAAATTCTACTTAGCTTTACGGGTAAGGATAAGTATAAAAAAATATATACTTAGTCCCACTAGGGGGACAGTAGGTAGGTCTAACTATAACTGGCTGGATTTGCTTTGTTCAAAATTCCCAATCGATATGCCGAAACGGAATTCCAACTGTATGTGAGTAATCAATATTTCTATTTCAAAAAAAAAAAAAATCGAGGGATTCCGGCACATAATGAACTTTTATTTCTAGAAACAATCTGACATAAATGTCTCGTCCTCTGCTGTACAACTTGGACGTCAGTCCGCCGGCATGTGCCGTGCGGATGCTGGCAGATTACATCGGGCTTGAGTTGGACTTCAAAGAGATAAATCTTATGAAAATGGAACATAAGGCCCCTGAATACCTGAAGGTACGTCCTGAACAACTTTAGATACTCTATTGTTTGAATTTAATTGCCAGCTGCCGCGTTGTATCCGTGGCGAATAATGCGCGTAGCGATTACGATCTTACGTCAGACTCAGTGTAATTTTATACACCGTCACGCTTATATTCCCCAAGCGGAGGGGGCAGAGGTGTACTGAGTACATCCACTTTTCGCCGACGATGTTAGGCCCCATGTAATAGGGGGCAAGCCTATTGCCATATACCGAGCACAATTTCTGACGCCGGACTCATACTGGCATAGTTTTCGTTAGAAAAACTTCATTTGTCACTAGACCAACCAGGCAGTCAATGTAATTTTATGATAAAAAAACTCCCAGTATCTGTGCCAAGCCTGGCATTTTGCCCTATATGTAAAATAACAAAATGCTCGTCCCCTATTACATGAGGCAGGGGTGACGGCGACGATGCTAGTCCAAGTTAAATAGAAGGCTAACCTATTGCCAACTTTAGCATTAACCGAAAAACGTCTATTGCAAGCCAAAGAACTCCTCAAATATAGGCACGACGACCGACTATGTGTTTTAAGCATCCAGGTTTTACCGGCAACCTTCGCCAGGTTATCTTCTGGTGGGCCTTACCGGGTACATGCCGGACTTTTTCCTTTTTTAAATAAAAAGTAGCCCCACACATGGATTTACTCCGATGTCGTGGGTGCGTTTACAAACATAAATTCACATACACAAATACCCAGACCGAAACAAATAATTGTGGGTTACACAAAGATTGGTCCCGTGTGGGAATCGAACCCGCGACTGTTCGACAGAGTGGGCGGAGCGGCTTGAGCTCTTAACCACTGCGCTAAATCGTCCGTCCTCCTCCTTTCCAACTGAGAATTTTTTTAATAGGATATCCCCAACAACACGTTTCCGAAAAAGGATGCGAACCCAGGATATCGTGATCTGCAGCCGCAGCATGCGCTGCAACAAAGCAGTCGGCAATAAAAAAGTCAAGAATACCTATGAGGTACACAATTTTAATTGATTGTTGTCAGATAAACCCCATGGGCACTGTACCGACTCTTCAAGATGGAGACTTCGTTATTTCTGAAAGGTAAGTAAGTACCTACTTAACTTCGACATTGACTTTATCATCAAGCTTGATTGAGCTGGAGACCTTCATGAGCGAGGAGTTCCAGTCGAAGGGTGTAGCAGATTCCTTAGGAAACTACCAGAGATACCTGCACAGCGCAAGATCTCGACGACAATACATGTTACAAAGGTTATTAGTTTAATATATTAACAGTATGTTAATCTGTAAGGTATCTTATGGGTATTTTATGGGCCAGTCTTCAGTAAGTTGAACAAAAAAAATATTTTTGTAAATTTGTATTTCATCATCATCATCAGCCCGTGTCAGTCCACTGCTGGACGTAGGCCTCTCCCATGGCACGCCACTGAGCCAATTTCTATTTCCTGACGTAAAAACTAATGTTTTTACGTCAGGAAATAGGAGGGAAAGGACATCGTCGAAAATGGCCTCGGAACCAACAAACATGTGGCCTATACTGTGATGATTTATCTGTTGTATATTATAGTAGTTGCAAACATCCATATCTAACGGACAATTTGCAATCCAAAAGGAATATTTCAAAAAACTTTAAGTACTTAAATTAAAGTCGCTAACGTCTTTTCCGAATATGAATGTTGTTATCGATGTGTGTGTGTGTGTGTGTGAATTATGTACGCTGTTGGCCGCGAGGCCTTTACAGCTTCACCGGACTTAAAGGCGAGCGTGCAACCACTACGCTCTAGCCAGCCAGAAGGGCAAGAGGCGACATACTCGAGGGCGCCTCGAAGAGGCGCCCTCGGTTGGGACAGTCGCTGTAGGGGGACGGGTGCACTACTAAGTGCACCGGTCAACCGCCGGCTATGGGAGGGGATCTACTACTACGTCGTCGTCGTCGCCCGTATTCTGAGCGGAAAGAAGGGATGACAAAGCATCGGGGGGGTCGGTGAGAACATGTCGCGGCCGGCGGTGGCGGCAGGGGTCGGGGGGGAGATCGTAGTCGGCGGTGGCTACGATTAACGGATTCGCATGGGTAGATGCGTTCGCGAAGTGACGTGTTGACGCCTTTTTAATAAAGGCGCGAATAGGTTCGAGACCTAGATCGGAGTGGAGGTCGACGTTCCGTACGAACCAGGGGGCTCCTACGGCTTTACGGAGGAAGCGGTTTTGAACCACTTGGAGTTTATCGATGTGAGAGGGGGCCGAATGCCCGAACACAACACACGCATAAGTCATGATGGGTCGAACGCAAGTTTTGTAAAGTGTCACCTTATTTCTAAGGGACATTTTACTCCGCTTGCAGATTAACGAATGGAGACGACCGAGCACAAATGATGCTCGGTGACGGACCCGCTTGATGTGCGGGCCGAAGGACATGGTACTTTTTAGGGTGACCCCTAGATATTTGACCTCTTTGACCCAGGGAATGGGTCGGTCGAACATGGTCACTTGGCCGAGATTACTTCTAGGGCGGCGCAGGGAGTGGCGCGGGGTGGCACCTCTGGAGAGGAACACCGCAGCGCTCTTGTCCGGGTTCACCTCAATACGCCACTTCCTGAACCAATTCCCTAGGGAATAGGCGGATGCCTGAAGGTGTCTGGTAATGAAACCCTTATTCCTATGCGAGACGTAGAGAGCGGTATCATCCGCGAATAGGGCTAGATGCGCCTTACCCGAACGAGGAATGTCGTTCGTGTAAAGGCTAAACAGGAGCGGAGAGAGAACTGAGCCCTGTGGGACTCCAGCACTGATGGAGTGGGAAGTGGAGCGCGTCATTTCGACGCGATAACGGAAGGCGCGATTCGACAAGAAGTCTCGTAAGATGAGCACGAGTCTGTCCGACACACCCAATTGGTAGAGCTTGTAGATCAAGCCGTTGTGCCAGACTTTGTCGAATGCCTTCGCGACATCTAGGAAGAGGGCGCCCGTGTAGATGGGTTTGGGTCTATTGAGACCGGAGAGGATGTGCTCCGTGATGCGGTGCACTTGGTGGACGCAAGAGTGTTTGGCTCGAAAGCCAAACTGCTCGTCGATAACGATACCCCTGGACGTTACGAAGTCTTTGAGCCTCGCCAGAAGTAGGCGCTCGTATATCTTGGCCAGGGAGTTAAGGAGACTGATAGGGCGGTAGCTCGCGGGGAGATTGCGAGGTTTGCTGGGCTTGGGAATGGCTATGACGTCCGCCTCCTTCCACTTAGCGGGGAAGGTGCAGTTCGCCATGGCGGCGTTCAATATGGCCACTAAGAGGCAGATGAGTTGGGCGGGCAGGCATTTCAGAACGCGATTCGAAATGCCGCCAGAGCCGGGGGCTTTTTTAGTTTTGAGACCCATAATTAGATCTTCGACCTCCGTTTGGGTGATAGGAGGTAAGGAATCGACGGGGGGGAGGGATGCCCTGCGCTCGACTTCCCTGTCGACCGCGTCGACGTGGGACTGGTCGACGGACTGAGAGCTGGGGGCGCACTTACGGTTGGAGATGTCAATCCTATCAATCGGTTATTCAATAATGATCTATTTGGTTATTTCTCGTGTATTTTCACAAAACGATTTTACAAAATGTATTGTTGGCTACTAAATTATTACCTCAAAATCTAATACATACTTTTTTTGCAATAATGCAAATCCTAGGCTTGTCCGTTTAATAATGAATGCATGAAGACTATTTGCAGGTAACTTGAAATCATACTCACATTTTTTCATTGCTGTTGGTTTTGGGGCAAATCATGTATGGACGCTTGTCGATGTCCTTTAAAAAAATCCTAAGTCCGTTGTTCGGTGTCTGTTCTAGAGCGAGTCAGTCGTGGCTTTTACTATACAAAGATTTCGGCTTCTTTGTACAGTACGGTTCGGACCCATATAATAACAATTGTATGACGAGAAGGTAGATATCTGCCTCCCTTAATTCTGTGATAGTTACGCATTGTAGGTACATTTCTTGATACAGGATTTTTCTTCCAGCCACACGATAATGAAATACCTGTTGTCCAAGTACGGCGGCGCCGAGCACCAGGCGCTGTACCCGAGCGACCTGCGCACGCGCGCGCTCGTCGACCAGGCCATGTACTTCGACACCGGCGTGTTCTTCATTAAAATCAAAATAATTGCGGTGAGTATACACTAAACTGGGTACTGTTACACGGTATTAGGTACATCAGGGTATATTTTTACTTTTTAAAACAATAAACTGTCTATATATTTTTACACGGTATGATCTTTGAGCTGTTATCTATCAGCTACTTTAAGAAACTGTTATAAATGTCAACAGTTAGACAGTCTATAATAACCATGATACACTGTGCCATTACTGACAAAATTTACCATAAATCTGTAGATGCTGTGCTAAGTATCTACGGAATGATTGCTGGCGTATTCCAAATTATTTATTTCTTCCAGTTGCCGGCAATGTTCGAGGGTCTCAAAGAGCCCTCAGCAAAGGTCCTTGCAGAAATAGACGACTGCTACGGCGTGATAGAGGCGTACATCGGAGACAAGAAGTACGTGGCCGCGGACCACCTGACGCTGGCCGATTTCGCCTTGGGCTCAACCACCAAGGCTATGCAGACCATACACAAATTGGATTCTAAAAAGTAAATCTTTTGTGGAGCTACTGACCATACCATGATATAAATCATTGATGTAGGCCACTCAGCTGCAAGGCTGAAATGGAGCTGGGCTGGAAATACACATGTATCTGTCGTATGCCGGATACGCTTTGGGCAAAAACTACCACAGAGTCGACTAAGGTCCATTGCCTCGTGTTGAGAGCGTGTATGAGACGCTGAGATAAGAGTGGAGGAAGCGAGCGAGGTCTGTAAGGGAAGAACTTGTTGGAACTCTGTACTCTCTGCCTACCCTGCATGAGAACTGGCGTGATGATGTAGATAGATAGAGTATTGTGTATATTGCATACGTTTTTATAAAATGTAGGAAAATTTGTTGTCTGCGTTTAGAATTCGCTAACAAAAATACTACAACAATGTATCTACTCCTATGTTATTTCTGAAGGTTTCTCGGTAGGCCATTTGATTTTTGCTAAAGACATTTATTATTACAGGTTTCCCCGTACTTCCGAGTGGTTATCCCGTCTGGACCAAGAATCTGTCTTCAAGAAGATCCTGATTCCCAATGTTCAAAACCTTGATCAAATGTTTCAAACGCTCTGGGAGAAGAATAAACAACAATAAAATAATTTAAGACTTAATATGATGAAATAAAACTATTTTACGGATTTTATCGCGGTTTATTTTTATTTTCAGTTCCCGACGTTTCGAGTGCTTTGCTGCACCCATGGTCACGGGAGGGACCGAGGTGTTAGACGTCCAAAAGGCATAGTTGTTCCGGGGTACCCTCAAACTTCTTAATTATTTTTGTTGTTGTTGGTCCGATCTACGCAGAATGAGCTCACGGTGTCTTGAGGTCTTGCAGTGTTATGCTTTGTTTTGGATTTGATTATATTAATTACCGGATCCCAAGACGATGGAAGCACCCAGCCATCTTCTCTATTGAAATTAGGATGTTTTTTAATCTTATTTTTTAGTCACTGTGTGTTACCAATGGTGATATATGGATCAGAGACGTGGTCTCTTACAATAGGTCTCATAAAAAAGCTCGGCGTTGCTCTACGCGATCTAATCAGGAATGAGGAGATTCGTAGAAGAACCAAGGTAACCGACATAGCCCTTAAGATTAGCCAGCAAGTGGCAATGGGCGGGCCACATAGCGCGTAGATTGGACGGGCGTTGGGGCAGAAAGATTCTAGAGTGGAGACCACGTTGGCAAGCGCAGCGTGGGACGACCGCCTCCCAGATGGACCGACGATCTTGTGAAAATCGCAGGAAGTCGTTGGATGCAGGTGGCATCGGACCGCTTACGCTGGAAAGCGATTGGGGAGGCCTATGTTCAGCAGTGGACAAGTATAGGCTGAGATGATGATGATATTATTTGTTTTAAAAATATGAAAAGGTAAATAATTAATTGGTCCTATTTGAATTAATGTCTTATTAAACGACGTTATTACAGAAATACATAGACTTATTTTTAGATTGTGAGTCATCCCCAATTCTTTCAATTCGTATAAGCTATAAGTCCCATTGCTGGGCGAAGGCCGTATCTCACAAATCGGATTGAGGGTTAGGCCTGTAAGTAACCACTACTTTACTGATTGGGGTAGGGGGTATTTTACCAATTGTGTTATCATCATCAAATACATCTAGAAATCAAATTACATAAGAAAAAGCCGTGATTCATTATGTTAGTCGACATAGACGAAACTAATTCGGTTAATTAGTCGATTCTCATTACTAATAATTTTAATCTAAAACGATTTTTTAAACGAATAGCTATTATACTGAAAATATGATGGAGGTATCTTGCATAGTTGAAAAGTTGCTATGGCTTCCTTCCGGCTCCTTCATCCAACCCTGCCTGCTCCCTTCCTAGGTTTATGGTACTTGCCAAGACAAATCCAATGAGCCCAAACAAGACGGGGTATATTGTTTAGTTGAAGCGTTCCAATGGTCACCTTCCGGCTTCAACAACAGACCCTAGACACCATTTGCATGCACTTTATACTTGTCAAGACAAATCAGACAAGTCTAAACACGAGGAGGGCTTACATTATTAGGTTGTCACCGAACTTAGGTATGCCAAATTTCAAACGAATCGGATGTCCGCAAGTGCTTTGAAAAATGGATCACACAATTTGAACTTGACAGAAAAACATAGAAAGAACGTAAGTTAATAAAAGGACGTTTCTCTTAGGTGTCCTTTTGGTAAGAAAACAATAAAGCATGTATAATAAATATGAATGTACTATATATATTATATGTATGTATGTATGTGCTTGCTTTGTGACTTGAAATATTTATTTTTTGGTTTAAGATGTCGGTCTCCCCTTTTTTATAAAGTTATTTATTTTACAATTTTAAGTGTTGAGTGAATTAATTATTAATATACCTATTTTATATTATTTTGCTTAGTTCTACAGTAAGGTACCTTCAGGATTGATATAATACCCATAATAACGGAATCTATACATTCGTGCTGTTTGCCGTTAAGGAGTTCCCTGGTGTATCTTCAAAGACCAAGATTCACTTGCGAATTCATTAAAATGGGACCACCTCAAACTTATACTAAACCAAACGCAAAATCAGTTCATAAATAAAGACGTTATAAAGAAACAGACAAGACGAATTGTAAATCTCCTCCTTTTATGAAGTCGGTTGAATAGTTCCATAGTAGAGTACCTATAGAATTAACACAATACTTATAATAACTCAATCTACAGATTCGTATTATTTGTCGTTGAGGAGTTCCCTATTGTATCTTTAAATTCCGAAGTCCAATACCGATGAAATTAAAATGGGACCACTATGGAGCTATACTGCCATATATATATAAGCCAATGGAAAAATAATCATCAAAATCGGTTCGCAATTGATGGAAATATCGGTGACCATACATAAAAAATAAAAAAAGCATACATACAGATGAACATAGAACCTCCTCCTTTTTTAAGTCGGTCAATAAAAGAGGATGAACCCACTGGGAGGATAACCGGTAGGGCTTAGTGTAATTGGCGAATGAAATTAATTTCAAAATATTGCGAAATCATCAGTCTGAACAATAAGAATTAAATAAGTATTTATCTGATAAGTAGGCATCTATAATAAATAATGTTCATAACTTCTGTGTAATCGTGACCGTATGAATCAGAATCAGAATATTTTTTATTCGTGTTAACCATTACACTATTTATGAATCGTCAGAAAAGTAACAAATACTCTACCACCACTTCGGAATGTCATTCCTGTGGGAAAGAAAGCAAGAAACCCCATGGTTACTCTTTTAAAATAAATTTTTACAAGCTTTTTCATCTACATCTTGTTGTAGGGAATAGGAAAACAATGTAGGTTGGTCATCAGGTGAGTTTACTTTAAAAAAAGCAAATTATACTATTTATGGGAATGGCTACATAGTTCCCTCATTTATAAAAAAAAGGAACCAAAAACATGTTAAATTAATAGAAGGGAGAGAGGAAATGCCCCACCTCACAATAATATACTGTAAGACATGACACTATGAAAGTAGCTGAAATAGACTATCCTCGCGGTGTGCACATCAGTTAGTTGTCTGACCTTCCTTATGGATTTAGGAACCACTTTTCGGCTTTCATGGTTAAGGAAAAGTGACAAAACAAATTTCCGTCGCTTGCAAATTTCCCAATACACAACGATAATGCCATCTCATGCCGGTAGGACATAAGACGGCATTAGATACGTAGATTAGATTATAGACTTTACCACCCAGAAAACAAGATTTGAATTGTTGGTTGATACTATTTATATAAGTTAACTGAAAATGGTTTTCTAGAAAATCCAGATATTAATGGGATAAAGCGGGGATGGCAGATGTGTACAGTGTACACCCACTTCTCCCCAAAGATGTTAGGTTCCATGTCCCCTTCGGTTATTGTTCAAAAAATACGTAATAAATAAGTAACATTTTCGATAAGACCCAAGTAAACTTAGGTCCGTATAACAGAACGTAAATCAGTCGTGAATCTAGTTTTAAAAACTATTTCTTATACTAAAATGTTCGTTTTATAACTAGATTAACTGACTGATTTTCGATCTGTAATACGAGCTTTAATCTATGTTACTATTACTGACTCTAGACGGTGTCTACCTTTATATATACATGTACGTACTTACAAGTTCCTATGAAAGTAGAAGAACAAAGCCAGATGGGTATGTAAGAAAAGAACTTGTTGGAACTGTATACTCTGCCTACTCTTTGAAGCTGTAAAGGCCCCGCGGCCAACAGTGTAGATCATTCACATACACACACACACATACAAAAGCCTACTCCGCAAGAGAACTGGCGACATGAAAAGGTTATTCGTACCTAATTAGTTACCTAATTTTTGAGTTGTTTGCTGTCAACGGATACGTACTCCGTTGATAGAAAAGAACTCAAAATGTCCATCTTTGAGGCTTTGCTTTAGGGCGCGGTACCATTTGACTTTGGTTTGGCTTAGCTTTACCCAAATAAATTGAAAATAATTTACCTTTATTGTCGACAAAATTGTCGACATAACATATTGTATAAAGTATATCACCGCCATCTGTGTGATCGCTGTGAAACAAATATACCTACTTGCTATGACAGCTGAATACTATCGTTCAACATTCAGTAGATGACGCCACAACCGGCATATTTATAATTACAATTAAAATAATTTAATAACTTTTACTTTTAAGTTTTATGAAATTTTTACAATGTTATGTGTCGCTCCCTACCTTAGGAATTCTCTTTTAAATTTTGATTTTCCGCTACTAGCGCTATCTATTTAAAATTCTATCAATTATAGTGATAGAATTTTACAATTGAAGTACAGCACCATCTAGTGTTATATAAAACAACTTCTAAGTTATGTACCCATTGACCTTGCTTTGCAACTTTCGAACTTAGAACGTTGGAACAACGACATTCGCCGGAATCGGAATTTGAATGGTATGAGCAGGCTCGACTCGAGTCGCAACGGCAGAAACGTGTACGGCGAAGTGCGGTCGACTCGTCGATGCGCAGCTGTCCCGCCGCGCTTGTCAATTTTTAGTTTTTCCGAAACGCGTGTGTAAATAAACAAATTATTACATTTCCTTGCGATCAACGATGAAGTGATACTAATGTTTGTTTATCAATCGTGTCGATTCAAAGTGGAGCGTTTTGAATGAATCCGTAACCGCTTCTCGCAATGACAACGGAGAGCACTCAGTTACCTTTTGAGAAACCGGAGGCATTAAAATGTTTCATGTGGTCTAATTGATGCAATTTTTACATAAATAAGTGTATACGTTGTTTATAAGGACTATAGTGAATCGTTTAGTGACGCTTTGAAGTTTATAACCGTCGTTTCGACTCGGTCGTTAGTCGTCTACACGTTGAAAATGAGTGTATTAAGTGATTTGATCAAGGACTTCAAAACAGCGGGAGATGGACTGCTGGAACTGCCTGAGGAGAGGCTCCGGACCATCATGCGTACGGAGCCCATCACCTCGGTGTACCACGTCGAACAGACACCTTTTGCAAGGTTCGTAACTACACTCGCCAAAGTTTCAAAAAGTTCTGCGCATGTGATTAGTTACGTCACGTTGTATTTTTATCTTTAAACTTGAGGAATACCTACTTAGGTTAACGTTTAATATAATATAACGATTTTATTAAAACATTAGAATAGATACAGATAAAATTTGATGATCCTAGCTGTAGACGTGATCAGAAACTATATAATACCAAAGTTAATAAGTAAACATTTTACTTCTCAAGATATGTGGATCACTCCAAAGAACTTTAAAAGCAATTCCTGTGATTTTGAATTAAAAATATAGTTCAAATAATGTAGGCAAGCGCTGACATCATGGCAAATTTGATAGCATAGAGTTGCCTGTAAGTAATCTTATATTTATCATTTCTGCTTGTTGTAGAATAATACAATAAATATAACCTGACAGAATTGTAGATACCTGTGTCGAGTACAATTTACATTGTTTTCAAAGTGATTGCAAACCAGATGTATTGTAGTGTTTATCATGTTATTCAAGATAATAATGACTGATGAATGTGGTGGAGTATGATAATTTTGATAAGAAGCAGTATTCTAGCTTCAACAACAGGGTTTTAGCGATATAATATCAACAAAAACTATTCTGTTATCCAATTTTATTATTTATCCGTGCTAAAATAGCATTTCCTGTGAACCACATCTTAAAACAGTACTTTCCAGAAAATACTGACAACACGTATCTTAAAAGTTATAATAATATATTATATTGGATTTTATAGCTTTTATTTGTAACCTTTTGAATTTATGGTGATAGTAGAATATAAATTATGACAATCAGTCCGATAAAATATTGAAGACTGTTTATGCAAAATAGATTTATTTGTTAACAGATTAAAATATTATTAGTTATAGTGCAATCGGGATAACATTTAAGCTCTCCCTATTAAAAAGTATCTTGAAATTGTAAGATTCCGTGTATATTCTGTTTATCCATAATAAATAAAAAAAAATTAATTAAAAATCCATCATTAGATCATGATCCTCAGAATATTACTTAACACTTAACTGCGCTTAGGCAAGTAGATAAAGTTTTTTAAAGAAATATATGTTGATCATGATAATAGTTATCTGTAAAAGACAGTGATAAGACATTCTTTTGGTAAATCCTACAGAATTTGGCAATAAAAATAGTCCTTGCTAAAAATAACCATACAACCAAAACAATTACATTGAAAATCCTTAGTTTAAGAATACAATGATGAGATGTTCCATTCAATTGCTTAAAAACTAGGACCTCATTAGTAATTATTAATATGGTGTTTGGTAAATGTACCAGGTTCAAATATTAGTTATTTTTCCCGGGGAAGTTGTCCCCTCGGCCACAGTGTAGATCATTTACTGTGTGTGTGTGTGTGTGTGTGTGAATGATCTACGCTGTTAGCCGCGGGGCCTTTACAGCTTCACCGGTCAAGAGGGCGAGCGTGCAACCACTATGCTCGAGCCAGACGGGCAAGGGGGCAACTAGCTTAAGGGCGCCTCAAGGAGAATCGATCTCGGCTTGGGCAGGCGCTATGGGGGAGGGCGTATACTAGGTGTCTCGCCGTGGTGCTCTGCACCGGCCGGCGGGCAAGGCATTATTCGACCTCGCCGGCGAGGTCTGATTCTGTGTGCGGTATCTGTATCCGAAAGCATGGATGTAAGGGCATAGGGAGGGTCGGTGAGAACATGCCGCAAACGGCGGTAGCGGCTGATAGGAGATCATTCCCACTCGCACACACCCACACAGGAAAATGTTACGTATTTCCTTGATTTGGTACCGAATTACTGTTTATTTAGCATTGTTATTTTACTTTGTAATACGTATTTACAACAGACTACTTTCCTTCACTCGGTCCACGAACATTGGTATTAACCTTTGTGCAGAAACTTGACATAATTAACCAATCAATCAGTGGTGCAAACCCGAGTGCACACTGCATGCGAAAGTATGCCGCATTGTGCTCAAATGTCGCGGAACGCGGCCGCCGCGTCGCGTCGACACGTCCGACAACTTTTCCCGTCGATTCTTGCCGCCATCTTCCTGTGCGGCCGACGTTGCGCCGGCGCAGCTGTACGCTAAATCTTTGCATATTGATATACAATAATGATCAAACGACGTCCGCTTAGGGCTGTATTGATAAAGCCAGATGAAGGGATATGATTCGCCATAAGTCTTAGATCTGTTAGTTGTGTTCCCTCTTCAAAGCATCTTTATTCTGCAAAATCTATCTAGATCATCATGTACATCCATCTCTGCGTAGACAAGGATTCTGCTAAATCATCCTATTTTTTGACATAAACTATTGAACGAACCTAATATTTTGATCATTCATTTAAGCTTACTATGTTGTATGTATGTATGACTGCCTCGTTGGTGATCTTGAGGTCCTGGGTTCAAATCCTAGGTCGGACAAATGAAGTTTTTCTAACGAAAACTTCCCAGTACGAGTCCGGAGTCCAGAATCGTGCCTGATATATGGCAATAGGCTCGCCCCCTATTACATAGGACTAACATCGTCAGCGAAAAGTGGGTGTACTTAGTACACCTCTGCCACCCCCGCTTGAAGAATATGGGCGTGACGGTGTTTATTTATTTATCTTACTACTCGTATGTTTGAAACAGTGATGGGCAAAATGTAATTAGATTAATGATTAACCACGGCCGCTTGGGGAATATAGGCGTGATGGTGTTTTAATGATTAACGATTATAATTACATTTTATAATCGTCAACGATTACGATTATACTTTAAATCTTTGATCTATCTATCTATATCATCACGCCAGATCCCTTGCGGGGTAGGCATAGAGTACAGAGTTCCAACAGGTTCTTTCCTTACATACCTCTCTGGCTTCCTCCACTCTCATAGTTCGTCTCATACACGCTCGCCGGTTACGGAGACTCTTTGTCGAGTCAAATCTTTAATCATGATTAAATATTACAAAATTCAATTGTAATCATTAATCTGATTACATTTTGCCCATCTCTGGTTCGAAATATACAGTTATAGTCGTACTATGCTTATTTATTATATGCGTACACTTCAAAAGTTGCCGCGTAATACGATTAGATATTATGTTAAAGAATTCTTGGTTTTGCTGTTTCTAAAAAGAGCTGTTCTTAGTAAGTATACAATTTAAGTACATTTATATTGAACTTTATCTATTTTAAGAACCCGAGGTCGTTACCTTCGCAGTAATGGGAAAGTACAAATTTCCGTTTTACAAAATCGATTAGGGGGCGTCCATTAATTACGTGAGGTGTTCAAGGGGGGAGGGGGTCGAGTCAAATCTTATCTAATCTTACTTTGGGGGGAGAGGGGGTCTCGGAAAATATCACGTAATTTTTTTTGCAAGAAAAAGTAAAGTTGCGAGAAAATAGTATTTAATTAATTAAAAGATTTACTAAAATATGGCCAAATCATATTTAATAATAGTTAACGAGATTTTTCGAACGCCGCAAAGCACAGTAGCCTGTCGTTTGCTTACACGCCACTGCCAGCCGAACAAGCTGATTGGCAGCGACGCACGTACAGGTTCCGACCTGCTTTGTTTAAACTCGCATTGTTCGTTACTCGACGACTCTCAATGCTATCACTCATTTAAAAGGAGTTATCAAGATTATTATAATGCATACGTCAAAAGACACGTTTATAAGACAAAAAAAATCTATCCAAGACGATGTGATAAAATTATGGAACGCAGCAAAGCAAAAATTTCCGAAAAAGGAAGATTTGGTACAGCATGTTCAGCATGAGATCTCACGTGAGATTGGGAGTTGGGGGAGGGGGTTGAGCCAAATCTCACGAAATCTTACCAGGTGGGGGAGGGAGGGTTAAAAATCTCTAAAATCACCTCACGTAATTAATGGACGCCCCCTTACCTGAACGGTTTACCTACCTGCTTATCTGTTTAGTAGCTAACTACATGCACAGGTGATTTAGGTGCGACTGGTTCCTCTGGTAAATCGTATGCTTCGTTAAGACTGAAAGGGTATTGTTTGAAAATAATGTAATTTGTTAATTAATAGGTGGTTACTCTTTGTGGTTGAAAACTAGAACGCAACACATGCGTTATTTGCGCAATGACTTTTAGTTAAGTGCTATTTCATGATTCACTATTTATTGATTTACTAATTAAAAAGAAAATGACTTAACTGTTTATAAAGAATACGATTTGATAGGTAAGAAAGAGTTTGTGTGTATGTGTGTGTGTGTGAATGATCTACGCTGGTGGCCGCGGGGCCTTTACAGCTTCACCGGACAAGAGGGCGAGCGTGCAACCACTACGCTCGAGCCAGAAGGGCAAGGGGGCAACTAGCTCAAGGGCGCCTCAAGGAGGAACGGCCTCGGCTTAAGCACTCGCTATGGGGAAGGGAGTATACTAGTTTTTTGGCCGTGGTGCTCTGCACCGGCCGGCGCGCAAGGGATTCTTCGACCTCGCAGGCGAGGTCGGTGTCTGATCCTGTGCGCGGTATCTGTATCCGAAAGAAGGGATGTAAGGGTATCAGGAGGGTCGGTGAGAACATGCCGCGGACGGCGGTAGCGGTTGATAGGAAGGTAAGAAAGACGTGACACCACGAACTAATAATAATGTGACACATCTAAATCTTTTTCTAATTTCTTGACGCCTTTGACTTCAAGATTTGAATCACGCAAGCGAAGATTACACAAAATTTAATAGTTCCCATGATAAAGGTTTGTGGCGCCACATACCTAAATATTAATAGTACCGACAACTACCTCAGTAATTCTGGTAGGTACGCAGTACTCCACGTAAACACGCGATATTGTTATCTGCTCGTTCTAAATACTAACTACTCATGTGTTTTGGCTTTGAATAATCTACTTTAGACATAGATGACGGACGATTTAGCGCAGTGGTTAAGGTCTTAGCCCGCCCCGCCCACTGTGTCTAATAGTCGCGGGTTCGATTCCCGCACGGGACAAATCTTTGTGTGATCCACAATTATTTGTTCCGGTCTGGGTATTTGTGTATGTGAATTTTCATGTTTGTAAACGCACCCACGACACAGGAATTAATCCTAGTGTGGGGCAACGTTATTTTAAAAAAGAAAAAGAAAAGATAATTTTAAATATTTTATTCATTCATCATCAGCCCGTGTCAGAGTCACTGCTGAACGTAGGCCTCTCCCATGACACGCCACTGAGCTCGATCTTCAGCTCTCCTCCTCTATTTTAAATATTTAGAGCCTACCATTTTTTAAGTGTAGCCCCACACTAGGATTTATTCCTGTGTCGTGGGTGCGTTTACAAACACGAAAATTCACATACCCAGACCGAAACAAGTAATTGTGGGTCACGCAGATTTGTCCCGTGCGGGAATCGAACCCGCGACTATTAGACGCAGTGGGCGGAGCGGCTTAAGCTCTTAGCCATTGCGCTAAATTGAAGGTTTTTTTCATGTATTTTGCGTGTAATTTGGCTAGAACTTATAAGGTACTTTATCGTCTAGTCCCATTTCTTAGTATCCTTGGGGCAGTGTTTTCTTCAATTAGCTCCAGAGATGCAGTCTTGTTACAAAATGATCATGACCTAGACTACTTTGTGGCAATAATTGACTTAGTTCGCGCGTCATCAACTCGTCATACGACCGTCTATATTGTCAGCATTTTATGTGGTTACATACTTAGATAAAAACTAGTGCTTAGGGAGAGAACAATTGGGAACACTATCTTCTACTTATCTCTCAGTATTTATAGGTTTAAGACAAACTTTCAAAGGCTAGACTAGTCACACCGTCATGCCTATTTTCCCCAGAGGGGGTGGCAGAGGTGTACTGAGTACACCCACGTTTCGCCGACGATGTTAGGTCCCATGTAATACGGGGGCGAGCCTATTGCCATATACTTCGTTAGAAAAACTACATTTGTCCGACCTAGGATTTGAACCCAGGACCTTGTGATCACAAAGCGATGCGCTTTGCCACCAGACCAACGAGGCAGACTAGTCTAGCCTTTGAAAGTTTGTCTTAAATTGAATTTGATTTTAAATTCGATGAAATCCAGGGTTATTAAAAAAAATAAAATTGGTTTATTTACCTAGTTTAAAAACATGTATTGAACAGCAGTTCTTTCGACTGTTTTAATATGTATTTTAAACTTCTTAAACACGTTTTAAATAAGTACTAGCTTTGAAAATAAAACATGCTCACGTACGTATAGAAAAGTTTTTTTTTTTACTTCTATTTATTTATTATCCTTTTTATTGCTTTGATATCAAAAACGATTATCAAGAATTACAGAATGGTGAACTGATATACAATGCGAAAGTAGAAGGATGTAGGTACCGGGGAAGACCTAGACTATCTTATCTATCTTTTTTTAGAAAGATAGATAAGATAGAAACAGCTAAACCAAGAATTCTTTAACATAATATCTAATCCTATTACGCGGCAACTTTTTAAGTGTACGCATATAATAAATAAGCATAGTACGACTATTACTGTATATTTCGAACCAGAGATGGGCAAAATGTAATCAGATCAATGATTACAATTGTTTTTGTAATATTTAATCATGATCAAAGATTTAAAGTGTAATTGTAATCGTTAAAGATTACAAAATGTAATTATAATCGTTAATTGACCAAATTGACCGGGTCTTATCTGAAGGGCAAGTCAGGAGTCTCCGTAACCGGCGAGCGTGTATGAGACGAACTATGAGAGCAGAGGAAGCCAGAGAGGTATGTAAGGAAAGAGCCTGTTGGAACGCTGTACTCTCTGCCTACCCCGTAAGGGATCTGGCGTGATGATATAGATAGATAGAGACTGAATGGTGAAAAATCTTTTTATACATGGAACCCATTAGTAAATCCCAGTCGAAGAAGTAGGTTTCTTCATAATTCTTCATTGGCATTTTTTATTATAAGATATAAAACTATTATTCAATTATAATAATAACAAATTAAACATTATTTTAACAAATAACACACACCGTCACGCCTATATTCCCCAGAGGGGGTGGCAGAGGTGTACTGAGTACACCCACGTTTCGCCGACGATGTTAGGTCCCATGTAATAGGGGGCGAGCCTATTGCCATATACTTCGTTAGAAAAACTACATTTGTCCGACCTAGGATTTGAACCCAGGACCTTGTGATCACAAAGCGATGCGCTTTGCCACCAGACCAACGAGGCAGACTAGTCTAGCCTTTGAAAGTTTGTCTTAAATTGAATTTGATTTCAAATTCGATGAAATCCAGGGTTATTAAAAAAAATAAAATTGGTTTATTTACCTAGTTTAAAAACATGTATTGAACAGCAGTTCTTTCGACTGTTTTAATATGTATTTTAAACTTCTTAAACACGTTTTAAATAAGTACTAGCTTTGCAAATAAAACATGCTCACGTATGCATAGAAAATATTTTTTTATGCTTCTATTTATTTATTATCCTTTTTATTGCTTTGATATCAAAAACGATTATCAAGAATTACAGAATGGTGAACTGATATACAATGCGAAAGTGGAAGGATGTAGGTACCGGGGAAGACCTAGGCTATCTTACCATGACCAAATCTTATCTGAAGGACAAGTCAGGAGTCTCCGTAACCGGCGAGCGTGTATGAGACGAACTATGAGAGTAGAGGAAGCCAGAGAGGTATGTAAGGAAACAGCCTGTTGGAACTCTGTACTCTCTGCCTACCCCGTAAGGGATCTGGCGTGATGATATAGATAGATAGAGACTGAATGGTGAAAAATCTTTTTATACATGGAACCCATTAGTAAATCCCAGTCGAAGAAGTAGGTTTCTTCATAATTCTTCATTGGCATTTTTTATTATAAGATATAAAACTATTATTCAATTATAATAATAACAAATTAAACATTATTTTAACAAATAACACACACCGTCACGCCTATATTCCCCAGAGGGGGTGGCAGAGGTGTACTGAGTACACCCACGTTTCGCCGACGATGTTAGGTCCCATGTAATAGGGGGCGAGCCTATTGCCATAAATAACTAAAATAAACTTGATTTTATTTTAAAATTCCGTGTTTATTTTTCAACTCTGATTAATTCTACATACCTACGAATTCCATCTTCAAAATTACATTTCGTCCGAGCTAGGATTTGGTCACAGGATCTCGTGATCGCTGCGCTCATTATTCGCTACTAGAACAACAAAACAGTAAACACTAATTAATGTAATTATGGATTAGAATACCATTTTTAATAATTATGAAGATTATGACGCGTATCGCATCACACATGTTGTTCGTAACGCGGTTATTGCTTGCAACGGGTCCTATTACAATAAAATACATGTGTTTATATGTACTCTACAAATGTACACCGTAAGCATGTTTAAATTCATTTAAAAACAGGTAAAATACTAAGAATTGCACCACTGCCTACCAGAAATATAAATCTATTTAAGTGAGCAATTCCTGACCAGCGACATCATCCTTTATCGACATCGGTCTATATCTATACTTCTATACTATAATATTATAAAGAGGAAAGATTTGTATTTTTGTATGTATCTAACGAATAAACTCAAAAGCTACTGGACCGATTTGAAAAATTCTTTTACCATTAGAATGCTACATTATCCCTGAGTAACATAGGCTATATTTATTTCTAGAAAAAATTAGGGATCCCTTCTAAAACTTCAATAATGTAACTCAAGGTGTAAAAAATTTGCCATACAATGTTTTTCATCGCATGCGCTGCGGAAACTATTGATGAAAGAACAAAAAATGTTCTACAATATTAAACAACATACCAATATCTACAAAAAACTTCGGGATACCATATGTCCAACTATTGTAGTTACGTCACTATAACTACTTTTTTACATTTTAAAACTTGATATAAATGCCGACCAAAATCAGACCATGTTATCCATACCTTTGTATTAATCCTTATCCAAATAAATTTTATCGTAATCAAGACTGTTTCAATACCTGCATATTACTTTATGAATTATTTAAATCGGACATTCCATTCAAAAGATATAACGAATTTAAAAATGTGAATTCTAACAAAATACTAATAGAAAATAAACGCCGTCGCGCTGTGGCCGGTGTGGCCCCACGCAGCGCAGCGGGCAGCGCGGCGAGGAAGAATGCGGGAGAGCCGTGCACATCTATGAAATAGGTAGCCGCGCGTTCCTACGCAGCGGACGCAATATCCACCCGTGCGAAGCCGGGACGGGCTGCTAGTCAATGAATAAAGCTATAACATAATTTCCATCTACCACCATCTTCCAAGAAAACCAACTAAATACCTCTTGCAAAATGTATTTAGTTTAAACTTCCTTATATCGATTTCGCATAATAATATTTCTATCTCTACGGTTATGATATGCAAATTGGATTTGAATCCGACGTATACGTCGATTTCTATAATAGAAAATTTCCTAAAATTAAAATATTTTGTGTTGTAATCCTCCGATATTATATCCTATCATTTAAATAAAATGGTTCGCCTATGAATTGGAAATTGGACTAATCAAACTTTAGTGTCGTCTTTTGTAGATCATTAAAGATATCTATTGCTATAGCATTATTGGGTAATAATAATATCAGCCTATTCTGCCCACTGCTGGGCAAAGGCCTTCTCTCACAAATCGAGGTGAGAGAGAGATTAGGTCATACTCCACCACGCAGACCCACCTGCTGTTGGAACTTATCAAGCCGCCTTTAAGGTTTTAAGCACGAAGACGCTCGAATTTGCACAAAAGATTACCTATCTCGGGCAAACCGAGTCGAACGCTGCTTAACCTTGGTAATTAGTAAGAATACTGCGGTCGCACAGCACTACGAGCGCCTCTTATTGGGTAATGCGTAAACCAAATTGTAACATTTTTTGCAAAGAAATAAACGCTACTAAATAGAAACTGTTTGGGCACAAGTTTAATCTATTACTAAAGCAGTATTTCTTCATTGACATTACAAGGTCTTGTCTTGCCATTTGTCTGTTAATATCGGCACTCGTGTCAGACTTCGACCGAACGACTAATTGCTCTTTTGGTGCTTTGCATTGTTATTTTTCTGACGTTCCCCTTGTGATGATGCCACAAGCACTCGTTGTGAGCGAGTCCGACTGGTTCCCAAAATCCATTTCCCCTTACCTAGTGTAGTTATGTGGGGATTTTTATATCAGACTTCCCCAGATGTTGAGATAGGACATTTGAACGTGGTCGAAGTTTGAAATGTGAAATTTGAAATATGAAACAAAAATAAGTCGTAAGAGATTTCTTACCTAGCTAAAGTACTGTGAGTGTACTGTCTGAATGAATTAACTCACCATCGTCTTATCAGTTTTCTATCACACGATCACCCCTTTACGGGGTACAGCAGTAAATCATCCGACTGAAGCTTGGATGCCGTCATTGTAAAGAGTTTTTAAGACCTAAAAAGCTCGTGGCATCAGACAACTATCTCGCATCTCGCTTGAACTATCGCTTTTGTTTTTGCTGGTTTTTGTCGGCTCTTCAGACCCGTTGCTTTCCAAATAAACGCCAAGATAACATTGAGTCCCTAAAATGTATAACAAGAGTGGCAGTTGCCAATTTCCCCATGTTGATGTCGCTTATTTTAATTGATTAAAATCCATAACATTTAAAAGAATGTATTAAAATTAAAAACATGGAAATTTGAACATTTTAAATAAGTGTTATATCTTAATGCTTTTTTGTTCTCAATTTCAATCTTCAATTTAAAAATTACATAAGCCTCTCCATTGCTTAATGTTTGATGTAAGAGTAGAAAAACAGCCGTTTTGTAATAATATTTATGAATATGCTAGTTATTTATTCTTGATTTATTTTATGATAACGTCTATCGTATTGTATAGCATTATCAATTCCAAATGCACTAATATTACATGAATCTTTTGATTTAAAAAAGATTCATCTAATATTAGTGCTAATTAAAAGATGTTGATCAATTCATTCTACTTGGAATCGTTGCTATTCGTTTATTTTTGGATCAATTTGGCTAACTATGAAAAATTGATTTTAATTACCATCTCACGTCATCGTTTAGTATTTCTTATTAAATTCACGTATTCGCCTAGTAGAGCAACTTTGCTTTACGCCTGTAAAGGATTGGTCATCATGTCAGTCCGCAAATGGATATTCATGGCAACAACTTCGCAAGCTTTTAAACCTGTCTGAGGAAGCGAAGAACATTGGACTAAGCTAAGGTTTCCTACTCCATTTCGATATTGGATTTGATTATGTATTTCAGATTTATTCATGACCCAACCGTGGTTTGAGTAACGAATTTTGCGTAAGCGTATTAACTTGCATTAGGAATATTCTTAAGTCAGAATTTGGCTCGACTCAAGGTTAGTACTGTGGCCCGCTACACTTTAATGACTTTATATTTTGATTGATTAGCTGTGTAGGTCAGAGCTAATGCCCTCTACCGTACCATAATCTTGCAATGCCGCGGTAATTATACCATGTTGTCGTAAAATATTTTTAATTAAAAAACTTGTTTGGCGGAGTAAAAGGCTGGAATCAGTTCCAAACCGGATATGCAAGTTCTTTCTAATATTTTCATACGAATGACTATACATAAAAGTAACGTTAGATAATTTCTACGGTTAGACCGGGTGAGGTGATTTATTTCGTACATTATAAAAGTAAACTATAGGCAGTAGCCTCCGGTCACTCGGTTACTGCTAGTTTAAGTGAAATTCAACATTTCAACGAGCCGCAGCCGGCTGGCGTCTGAGTAAATGAAAGGAATCGCTTAGCGCCCGCCAGCGGTTATTGGCAATTTCTCCGTGCGACGTCGCCTGGGGCGCCTCGTTTCCCGGGAGCCCGCCGCGACTCGTCGAGATAGCAGTTTTTGCTCGTCCGGCGACGCCGGCGCTGCCGAGATGTAATCGTGGACTTTCTACAGCTGAGCGGTTGGTCGCCGAAGCGTTTTCACTTTCATGCGGCGGCGGAATGCGGCCGGACCTCCGACCCGCGCCCGTCGTGACACCGCCACAGTACCTCCCCCGCCCTCCCAGTGCCCTTATCACGCGTGCTCTATACACACGCGCTCGACCGCCGTTCGCATATCGCCGCGCCCGCGAAGCGTATTACTATCCGATTATAGAATAACTCGTGGCGACAGTAACGGTTCTCTCTCATACGGATGTCTCGGGCCGGGAACCTGTCCCTATTCCGTCATCGGCGCGGCTAACGTTCGCGTAGCATACGATCGGTCGCGGGTTAATTTTGATTCTACAAGCGGCCCGAATACCTGAGTTGGATGCCGGCGCCGGCTGGCGAGCTATCCGCGCTAATATCTTATTCGTGTCATTAGTGCGAAATGCCAGCCGTTTGGCACCCGCGGCGCCGACCCAGCGTTCCCTCGCGGCCGATGCACCGCCCTGGGCCGCACCAGCTAAATTCGGGTCCGTTGCATCACGCATCACTTTCGGTTTCGTTTGTCACGCGGCTATTTTAGATCGGGTGTCGATTATTAGAACGCTGTTTTTAGCTGACGACCCGTTAGGAGTTCGGACCGCGACGCTCTCGTGACTAATCTCTAAAACGCTCAGGAAATTCGATTAATTATATTACTATACATTTCGTAATTTTTATTCAAATAAGACTACGACGGCTAAAAGTACATACAGTAAGGCATTGCTGCATTTCAAAGTCGGCACCGAGTAAGCGGCGAGTCTCTGCGGCGAGCTGCAGTTATCTCGACTTGCGGAACGAAACCCGATCCTTATGCAGCGACACGCGAGCGAGGCCAGCGCGTCCACCGTGTCCCCGTCGAGCGTACACCATGCGCTGACTACCATTAACTCTAGGCTGCTATTTTTCCTCAGCCATGCCGCTCGGTCGCGCCTTCCGTTCCCACGATTCGCTGACGTTTTGTCTTGTTCCCTTCGTATAAGTAACCAATTGTGTAAATATGGTGAAGTTGTATTCGTTTGTCGTTTTTACTGGCTGTTGTCACGCTTGGCGGACGTCCCGGAATGGGCTCTAGAGGGCGGCGGTCATGCCCTTAGACCGCAAGGCCGCTGTGCAACGGACGAATATTCACCTGCTCGGGAGCCTCAGGCGGCGGGTTGGGCAAGCGCTGCGACACCTCGCCGCCCGTGGGCGATCCACCGTCGAGAACAATCGAGCTTCTCATACAACAACACCGCCGATGGAATGCGGGCTTTTGATAACGTTACAAAACCGTCTGTAACGGTGGGCCAATGTCAACACGGCTTCTGTGTTGACTTTAGATTGTCTGTATGGTAATACGGTCGTCGGCGCGCGTGTTTGCATCGCGTATTCGCCGTGCATTTGTGTAGGCGACTAGATTTTCCGACGGCCGGGTTGGGCCACTCCGCATAATGTGGCCACGCGGTGCGGCAGCGCAGCGAAAGTCTGGCCGACCTTCGGTGTCTAGATATGGATGGTAATATGCACCTCGGATCTTGATATACCTAATTACAAGTCGACTAAGATACTGGTAGGTTGACAAGTCTAATGGAATAAACGTTGACGGATTATGATATGCGGTTCCTCGGCCCTTCTTATCATGTTCAACATTTGCAATTCTGAATAATTAACTCATCTCTATTCCCTATGCAGTAGAGTTGTTAATTGTCCTTTAATGTTAAATTTGCATTTATGCTTCTATGGTAAAATAGAAGGATTGATTGCATGCGTAGATTCTATGATAGGATCGGCTCGGGAATGGCGTTGTCTTGTCTGTCGTTGATAATATTTTCAGTAATCCCAATCTTGAGTTAGTACCAGCAAGATATTATCTTCTCTTATCAGCAATGTTCCACTCGCTAAATTTATAATGCCTACGATCAGGAATGTGACTCGTTTTACATACGTATACCACACTGTTCGATTGTTTGTACTGACTAAGAGTTTATCTAGTAATAGTAGTTTGCGATACAAGTAGGTAACCACAAATTACTTACAAGCTTATGCATAATTATTGAGTTTTGCCTAAATGAAAAATGCCTTATTGTTATTAGTATTAGTACGAATGTTCGGAGCCCAAACAACCATTTTGAGTAATAACAAGCGCGTGCGCGCTAGAAGGGTGTCCACTCCGATCCAGGTCTCGAACCTATTTGCGCCTATATTAAAAAGGCAACAACACGACACTTCGCGAACGCTAGATGCGTTCGCGAAGTGTCGTGTTGTGTCCATGCGAATCCGTTAATTGTAGCCGCCGCCGACTATGACCCCCCCCCCCCGATCCCTGCCGCCACCGCCGGCCGCGACATGTCCTCATCGATCCTCCCGATGCTTTGTCATCCATTCTTTCCGCTCAGAATACAGGCGACGACGACGTAGTCGTAGCTCCCCTCCCATAGCCGGCGGTTGACCGGTGCACTTAGTAGTGCACCCCGTCCCCCCACAGCGACTATCCTAACCGAGGCCGCCTCTTCAAGACGCCCTCGTGTATGTCGCCCCTTGCCCCTGGCTCGGAACGCAGTGGTTGCACGCTCGCCCTTAAGTCCGGTGAAGCTGTAAAGGCCTAGCGGCCAACAGCGTACATCACTCACACACACGCTAGAAGGGTGACCGAAAGTGTTCTAGTAATGTAGGCTGTTTATAGCAAAGTACTTTGCGAGTGTCTTTAAATCTTCAGTCACTGTTGCCCAAACTGTAGTTGGTATGACAAGTCTGAGGCCTACGGATGTCTTGCTCAATTTTGCCACTATTCGCTACCAAGTTGGCTACTGATCAAATAAAAACAATAAAGCGCCAAACAATTGGCCCAGTGAACTGGTTAAAAACGTTGTTCGTCTGAATCAGACGTGCGCATGAATCATAATGTGTGTTTATGTAAGATGTGGGGTTTCCTGAGCCGAGAAATATACGGACTTACCCTAAATATGATACCCAATTTTGTGTCGCTTTGCAAACAACGCCAATTTTGATATTATATTAAGTAATTGTAAACAACGATAACCTCATCTCGAAATTTCTTTAATATTAATAAATTAAATAATTTCACGCGCGTCATTCGTCCCATACATTGCATACTCGAGTGCCCTTATCGTCGCTATTATCTCTGGTAAATGCAATAAGCCTGTATGTCGCAGCCGCCTCGATCTAATATTGACGTCTCTCGGTTACATTGTTTGCACGCTTGATGGATGCGGTACCACGTCGAGATTCTGTTTACACTCCTTTTCATAACCTTGAGCAGAGTTCACTGACTCGTCCATCATACACATCTCGCGTGTCTTTAATTGTACACTTCCGGAGTATTTCCATCCAGTCGGGACCTACGGTATCGGGCGTCACGTTCACGTGCATCCTGCCTTCGACCGTCTATTTATACCGTCTGATTTGTTGCACTCGTTAACCGTCAGCGATGCACAAAGTAATATCGAAACGTATTAGATTTTATTGTTGGAAAACTAATTTAGAACTAATAATACACGTGTCAGCGGTGATGGATCCCGCGAGCTCGTCTAGTGTTAGCCGTAAACGGCGCTGTTATTCTAACATACCACCATGGGGATTTATAACGCGTCGACCGGCGCTGCGTAAATATAATTAGAGAGGCTATTTATCAGCACGGCGGAAGGGCGCTTGGTATCGCGGCAGTAAATCTCCGGCGGGCCCTGACGGTTCAATCCGGCGAAGAAATGGAATGTCACTAATCGGCGTGGTAGGGAGACGCAGCGCAAATTCGTTTGCGGACCGCGCGGATCTACGACCCATACGTTACAATCAGCCAGGATTACGATTGCTGCCGCTTATTTGCTCAGACGGCAACAGCCTCGTGGCCGCTGATTAAGATTCCGGCATGATTCAACAGTATCTTGCTGCATAACTTTATGTTTTGGTGCGTATGTGAAGTAAGCAGCTAGACCAAGGGCAGAGACGTCTGCGAATGTGCAGTGGGCTGGTTAATTAGAGCCGTCGCCCCGGCCGCATCGACTCCGTGCACGCCGACCGACTCAGTGCGTTCCGTGCGATAAACATCACCTCTTATAACATTGAGAAGTTTTTTCAAATAGCTTCCTATTAACGAGGTATTGATTTATACATATGAATATAAAATGAGGTGATTCATGCATTTCGTAACGTTTGAGTAATCATTAGATAACGCTCTAAGGTCATTCATCAATCGATCTTAGTGCTTGTTTTCGAGGATTCAATTTGTGAAGTTGTTGTATAACTTAGTATGGAAAGTTCTTTGGGGTGTGGTCATGGTTATATGAGTAATGCTTGCGGGTACAGTGCGATTGGCTAGCGGGGTGGTCAGGCACGAGCGCAGGCGAAGCAATGGCATTAGCATAACCGCGGCGGATTCGTGTACCGCCCAGCGGCCATAGACCACGTTGCTCTTGTGGTACAAGTAGGAAAAGCTATGATATACTTTTTGGTGATTTGATAGTTTATCATTACCAGGTAGTACGAAGTAAAAAAGTAAGATGACTATACAAAACAAGAACTAAGTAGGTATCTTAACAGTTCCAATATTTTTAAAAACTTTCTGGTATTTTACCTTAAGTACTCTGATGTTTTCTTATTAAGTGGGAATTCAATGCTGTGTAACTTTGCTCATCTTTAAAACAAAGAAATCGCAGTATAAGGAAATATAATTTCAGAAATACTAAAAACAAGTTCGTTGTTTCGGTCAAATCACTTATTTTCAATGTCACCTTGTACCATTTTACGATACAAGTCCGCTGCAGCGTTATTGCCCTCTGTTATTGCACCAGGCGCATAAAATATATTTTCTTTGTCATACAATATGCGAATACACCCATGAATATTTAATGGGACACCAGCCGTAGCCCTGACCTTTGATTTTGGCCTTTCCCCATGCCATTGTTCTTTTGCCAGCCCCTTCTTCAATGAATGTATCTAATGTTAGCATGTTTTGTTTCAGGTGAGACCTTTATAATGGAACTGCGATTAGTGAGTTTTTATATGCCATAAGAAGCTTTAGTCTTAGTTCTTGTCTCAGTATAAAATATTTTTTTTATAAGGTTGACGTAATCAATGGTCGATCTACCGATTAATCCTTTCGACCGCTTACTCACCAGAATGCATGCTGCAACCTGTGGGAGCTTTAAAATATTCATATTTAATTTAATATTGTTAACCTTTTCCTGATGACTAATATACCGAGTATTTATATTTGCATTACTGGGTTCGAGACATCGAGGCGGCTATTGATGTGATGCCTAAACTCTGCCAAAGAAACTGCAGTGATTCACTATCGTGCGAATAGATATTTATCCATAGGATCGGGTTCAATGTTCTAGGAGTGATGAACTGAAATCAACCTCATGGAACGTTGTTAACTTGTCTAAAAAGGCCATTAGGAGGGAGTGACGGCCGTCGGCGTTGGCCGCGTGTCGTCACTCAACTCACGAATTTTTTGTCGCCGAAGACTAGTTATCTTCTTCCTCGTCGGTCGCTTTGATTAACGACCGTAACCCGATCTAGTGTGTTTTCGGTTTCTCCTACCGTTCGGCCCACATGAATAAATTAATTCAGAGGCAGATACATGCCCACGCATAGTGAATGTAATAACAAGAATTTAATGGTGTGGATTGGTGTAAATCAATTGTGGCAAGGCAAAAAAAAACTGTACCAATGGTAATAAACCCACTTATCTCATTATTGTCGATCGACTTTGAATCGAGCACGAAGCCATTTGCGTGTAAATTGAAGTCATCGCTGATGGATTCCCTGGTAACGTTAACATTTTATTTGGTTTGTGTCTGATGTAATGAAATTGTGATGGTTGAATCACCGGAAATTACATTCAATTATACATTCGTTCAATTCAGGGGAGATTAATGGATGATTGCACTAGATCACTATCGACGGAAAAAATCAGAACGGTCCGATTCGATAAATTGTGGTTCAGATGGTGTTCGGATAATGTTGTCGACGCGAAATCCAACCGATGTGCGAGATCAAACAACCCGTGAAACGGAGTGCGCGGATGCCAGCACGCCAAATGTGCGACTTTGTTCTCTCACAATGAACGTCCCTCTCACTCGCTCCCGCATCGCCGGCATTCGACGCGTCTCCCTCTAGCGTCAGTTTGTTCGATTTTGGGCGAGTGTGGCCGATGACAAAGCGTCACTTTCTACGGAGCGCACGCGCAGCGGCAAATGAAGTGTGTCGCGTACGCAGACAGCTGCGCGATAGACTCTGCTCTAATGTGCACCGGAAACCATCAATTTAGATAGTGCGCCGGATTGCCGCCGCGAAGCTCCTGCCCGTAGGATGCAACTGTTATACGGAGGAAACTGTGATTTATGACCTTCATTGTTTTGTGGCCGAGATCTCTTGGCCGGCATCCTCATTTAATTAAACGATTGCTCGTTATCCACTTACTAAATGTAATCAGTAAGTTGATAATCCCAACGGACATTTCATTCTAAATAAAAAAAGAATAATCTACATTATTTGCGAAATCTGATACGATCTGCGACCCCAGATGACTCTAGATTAGTATAACATCTGCCGCATCATTCCCCTAACCGAGCTACGAGTGTACTTATTCCACCCCTCTGAACACATAATAATTTGTCTTTATTAGAGCATCAAATGATAAATAAGAGCGAGTAGTTTTGTTATTCAGTTGCCTCTTACAGGTTTTAGAACACATTGTTTTGGAAACCAATATCGGAATTAGTTATTTTTCGTTATATTTCGCCTGGCAATGAAACTGGATTCCGTGACCGAGTATTCGGCCTCGCGTTGCAACATGCTTCGACGCTGTTGTTCTGCAGCCCCATGTTATGGCCATTGCGCGAATTGATATAGGCGTCGCGTCGTCTCTTGCATGTTATCGGCTACTTTCTCGCGTCCGAGCGAACGGTGTGCCGTTGTCGAAGTATTGTTTATGAAAAGTGGGTCAGAAGAAAGCGATAGAGGGGCGAGAGCGGCCGGTCACTCTCTGATATCTCCCGGTGAAGAGGTCACGGCCATTACACGAAAATAAACTGAAGTCAGACTCTGACGATGGCGGATAGAGCGTTTATCGCCACCGTAAGCTGAAAAAACAGCTGATTTTTTTTGTTCCGATCCGTGAACGCCCGATAATGGATACTCGATTTCTCTTTTGCTCATTTTTCTGTTGCTAATTGGTTCTGTGTTTATTGTAGTGGAATTTTTATTTGCTTCGGCGGCACTTTCATATTATTGTGTTTATCTGTTCGGATGTGTTCTTGTAAATATTCGTTTTGCGTTTGTGTATGTGAATGCAGCTTACACTTACACGGGCGCTAGCGCAGCGTTCTCTGTAGCAAATCAAGAATGCGTTCGCGCATCATGCGCGGTGTGGCAAACCCGCAGCGGTCACATAAGTACGCCCCGTAGACAATAGTCTTGTCGGTGATCACTCTTTGTTTAAGTGTTTTCTCGTCTCAAGGTCAGTTCGTGCCGTGTTCGTTGCTTTTATCTTTATTATGAGTTTTTATTGCTCTTTCCTGCACTTAAAATCCATAGTTTGGTGTCTCACCGCGTCCGGGATCCGGGGTCCGGTTTTCCACTCGTACATCTTTATTGTTCATCTTTATTGTCCGTGTTAAGTTTTATGTTTGTAACAAATACTTTTCTTGTATTGAAAGATATAAATTGTGTAATTGAATACCGTGAGGTACGATAGTCGTAGGGCAAACCGCACCGTTATCTGTGCCTGCGCCGGCCATATTTCACAGGGGCGCTGCTTCCTCCGTAATTGGTATGCGGCGTTTTGTCCAACTTCGTATCGATAAAACATCTCTTCCTCGTCGTATGTAACATAAGCTTATTGGACTTTAGGCACATGTAAGTTTTGGTTCCGTATTTTTTACATCTTATAGTAGTATTGCTGGAAGACTAAATTTTTACGCAAAAATTTTTACGCAATAATAAAAAATGTTATAGAGATAAATTATATTCAAGAGCTCGGATCTACTTAACAGACACATTTTTTTCATCTGTCATCACAGTAACTTACATCCATACCATAACTAAGGTGGCGTTCCAGGATTAATATCTGATAAAATAATAATTAAAAGACTGCAATATTCCAACAATGTTTTTCGAACCTCAAGTTATACTTATAAATTGTACCTCCAAGCGCAAGATTGACGCAAGTCTAATTAATTTGTGTAAACATTCCCGTTAATTGCGACTATTAGTGTAGCGCGTTATTTAGTGTTATCGCCGTCTTCGCTTTGAAGTTGTACCTGATCTATTTTATTTCAATGTGTCGTCTGTTGTCTTGCCTCTTGTGATACTTGTTTTACCACATCGGAAGGTCATTCGTCTATCAATGTGTTGTAAAAGTTCTCGTGTTGATATTATGGCGCTCGTACACAATGTAAGTAGCTGGTGCGGGTTGATGTTATAATGTTAGTTTATTGCATCGTGTAAGTGACCCCGTAAAAAGTGCGCTAGCCCCAGTGATCACGTATGTAACGCAATGTCACGGCGTCTTTTATCCGCGCCAGTAGATCGCACGTCTACATATATAGTATACAAGCACCTATAATGAATGTATGAAAATCGCGCAATTTAGCGCAGTAGTTAGGAGCTTGAGCCGCTCCGCCCACTGTCTAATAGTCACGGGTTCGATTCCCGCACGGGACAAATCTTTGTGTGATCGACAATAATTTGTTTCGGTCTGGGTATTTGTGTATGTGAATTCTCATGTTTGTAAACGCACCCACGACAGGCATTAATCCTAGTGTGGGGATACGTTTAAAAAAAAGCCACAAACTTTGCAATCTTAATATTTTTATATGTCTTACTAATATTGGAAACGCGTAAGTTTGAGAGTGAGATGGATGTATGGATGATGGTAAGTCTGTCACGCAATAATTTCTGAACGGGTTTTAATGAAACTTCACAGTAATGTAGCTTATGGGTACATCAGAATATCACATAAAGTATAATTTATAACGATATATAAAATAAACGCGTGCGCAGCCGGGGGTAACAGTTAGTCCTTCATATGTTTGAAGTTAAGTGTGAATTGGGCGCCACCTCACCAACAAAGCCGTCAATTTTTTCCCAACTCTCTTCGACGACTTCTTCTTAAGAGACAATTTTATTTAAAAGTAATAAGGACTCTAATTAGTATAGATAATTTATTTTACGATTCGTTTATTTTACAATTTGCGCACGTGACCAACATTGCATATTTAAATTACTTTGTTAGTCACAAACCTAATGAGATTCGATTTTTTGTGCCATGTCAATAAATATTGAATAGTTTACAGCCATATTAATTAAGTCTGGATTAAGTATGCGAAAACGGATTAGTATAGAATAATCACCCATAGTTGTACAGCTAATAGCACGTGGGATGCGCCTACGCAAACCGAGATCAATAAATCACTGAGACATGTGGCGTCCGCGACCTTTCCGCAATATTTCCATTTAAAAGAGCAAAAACTATCGAATGTTTATCATTGATTATAAACGCTGTAACGTAAACCTATTAATTATAAACAGTTTAATATTTTTGGTCAAGTGGAATATCAATTAGTGCGAAGTTTTAGCCAAAAGGAATTAATTGTATGAGCAAAGAATGAGTCATTCTATTGAGTTGTAATCCTCTAAAATATGATCTCCGACGTTGATTAGTTGACATTTATTGGGAGCTTAATGATATAACAAATTTTATCTATTACGTAGTCGAATGGTGATGCATCATCGTGTTAGAAATTATGTCTTATAGATAAAATTTTGGCCAACCAGACGTTGGTTAAGGTACTGAGCCAACGAACGAAATCGTAACGGTTTTCAAGTTCAAGGAGTCCGATACCAGACGCAGATCTTATCCTTAAAGTGTAGATCTTGGTTTGCAGGAGTTACGGTAATGGTGGTAATGGAAAAATGCGGTAGATTTAACACGCTTAATACGTAAAAAAACTAGTAGGTACTAACTTTAAAGATAGCCATGAAAGGAACACATATTGTCGTAAAGATACAGTTAAATGCTAAACAGTTCATATTTGAACATTCTTTTGATATTTGAAAAGCAGTGATAGCCTAGTGTTTAGACCGTTGGATTGCAAAGTCAGAAGTCTCGGGCACGCACCTCGGTCTTATCGAAAACATGTGCGTATTAAAAATTAACTATCACTTGCTTTAACGGCAAATGAAAACATCGTGAGGAAACCTACACATGCCTGAGAGTTTCTCGAAGGTGTGTAAAATTCGCCAACCCGCACTGGGCCAGCGTGGTGGACTTTGGCCTAAACTCTCAGTTTGAGAGGAGGCCAGTGCCCAATAGTGGGAAAGTTTCTTAACAGAGCAATTATAATTAATTAATATACGATAAGTTGCAGAGACTCGGACACAATAATCCAACATGTTGATCCTAAACTTGACCATGAAAACATAATCCTATCACAAACGATGTTTGTTGTAAGCTCCTTATGCGAAATCGAACCCGGTCTACCATATGTGACAAGGAAAGATTTGCCAAGGATTTGCATAATACAACAAGCGTATCTGTCTTGTAAGCTCCTGTGATCGTTTATAATTCATTTACACTTCAATCAATCAATCAATCAGCCTATCGTAGTCCACTGCTGGACATAGGCCTCTCCTAACACGCGCCATTGCACACGGTCCCCCGCCTTCCGCATCCAGTCCGTCCCAGCGACCTTCTTGAGGTCGTCGGTCCATCTAGCTGGGGGCCGTCCTACCTTACGCTTACCAACTACACTTGATCTCATTGAAACTAGAAAAACTTGCTCCTATACAGTTGAAAATAAATACAGTAAGTAAACGGTGTTATAAATACATGAGCTTCTGACTTATCTTTGTGTAGTACCAATATCCGTAGTTACTTGGTAGTCATATAGTGTCACTCCTACTATCTGGGGATGTTGTAACTAGTGGCTAAAAGAATAAAAATAATTTGACATTACGGCCATTAGCGTGCCACCTATTATGTCGGTTCTTTCAGAGCTTTAAGGTAAAATGTAGCAATCCCTTCTGGTTAAATTCGTGAATCGTCGGGCATATATGTAATTCTTACTGATATGTATCTACGTAACTTACGAATATAATATTTTCTATCCTATTCAGGGATTGTTGGTTAGTCATTCAATACACTATTATTATTTCAGGTGTTGTTCCCACCAAACTGATTGTTTGGATATCTCGATTATCAAAGCTTCTACTAACTCGCCTAGTTAGGCTTAAGTAACAAATAAGTAGACCCTTGCTGTAATAACGGTTAGGTTTTTTGCTGCCAAGCACTGAACTCGACGATATGTATACGTGATTCAAGATATCTGATATTGTAAAATTGTTGATATGCAAGTCATATCCAGCAAAGTCACCTTAATTCTAGATGACAAGAAGAAAAAGTTGTTGTTTCTTAAGACAGCTTAGTAACATGGTTCTTAATGTACCGGTTTTCGTGTCTAATGTGAACAAAAATACGAATTTATTTCAAAAAGTTGTTTTTTTCCACGACGCATAAACTTGACCGCGAAATTGTGAGAACAAGTGCCTCAACTTGTTCTACAATAACTTGCCAAGTTTTATTATGGCTTTTGTGACACACAAGTCTGCTTTTAGCTGAACACTAGTTTATTCAAACGTAGACCGTGTGATTAAAATGGTAGCTTGCATTTTGGACTGCAAATAGTACGCTGATTTAAGAAATAGGTTGCGATATTGAATTGCATTATATTTTCACCCGTTGTTTAATTTTAGCCTCGAAACGCGTTTGATCAAGTGCAAAATTAGGGATACTAATAGAAGCAACATTGAAGACCATATTATTATGGCCTATGAACTGCTTTTACCGATACAGTAGAATTATATAATATAGTCTGATATATCTAAATTGCCCTAGACGCTTCCTTATAGAGACACATGGCTCAAAGCAAATTTGTCTTTGGTGTGAACCCACTTTGAACGCCATGTGGGCGGCCTAGTGTTAGCACTTGAGGGTTTTTTCGACTTATTCCAAATATACACAGATGAGTCAGACCTCCTGCGTAGTAAAATCTAGTCCGACAAATTTTAATTCCTGAGGCCGATATAAAACAGTTTATGTTGTTGCGCTTATATTCCTCACAAATTCTAACAGTCAAAATCTTAATTTTCTTGGACATAGTCATTTACGATTGTAACGAAGGCAAAAATAAAACTTAAGCTAAATAAACTTAATATATTACCATTCCTTTTAATCTTAGAACGTTGTGTATTGTCTCGTAGAAATTTCAAGCAGAATCCCAGGTCCATATACTTAAGATAATATGATGTGAGTTATTTATTGGTTAAAGTTAAGGAATGTGCCTAGTGATCTATCTTGTGTAGGTACTCATCTGTTGAAGGTTGTAAGATAAGATATAAAAAGATACTAGAGTTTTACTTGCAGTGTCATCTATTACAGCCATATAATATTCAAGATAAAACAATTTTAAAGTATTTTCACGAGTAATATTAGGCACTTCACTAATTTCATTTAAATATCATTTTGGATAGGAGAATTGGTGAAGAATCGTCAGTTACGTAAAACATTACTCGCATAAAATAGAATTGAAAGAAAAATTGGCGATAATACATGTAAAATCTTTTGTACTGAATCATCATCCACTGGAACCTGTTAGAAATCTGTACTCTCTGCCTGCTCCGCAATCCCTTGCGGATCTGACGATGAGGATCTGACGTGATGATATAGGTAACCTTTATTTACCTATACCATCACGTAGAGTCCATAAAAAGTTTCTTCCAATCCAGTCTAGATGTAACAGACATACTAAAACAAATAAAATCTGATCCCTTAACGGCACAGATCGAAATACGTCATTTTTTTAAATTTTTATATATGTGTTAATGCCAAGTACAATACACTTTGCCTCACTCGACTGACGGTTGATATCTCATTTTACTATCAGTGGCCTTACTCTTGAATCTTAACTCAATACATTGGTATTGAAATTACAGCAATTCCTACTCTCGAACACACTTGGACAATGATTAAATACGACGCTAGCGCCACATTGCTTCAATATTGGGTGGAAATTGAATTAACTAATAAGAATTGCCTAAATCCGTTAATGTCAACTAAATTGTTACTCTTGACGCCGTTTGACAGCTTCGTCTTGTGTTTAATATTGCGTTGGCATTGTGTTTCTAGCCAAGAACCAAAGTGCAACTTTTTACAAATTGTGTTGAAATTAATTAGTGTTTTGTGACCATTTTTAAACTTTATTCCGTAATTATGGCACGTTTAGTTCTTATGCAGGGTATTTTACGCAAGTCTGCAATAAATAACAGACGTAACGAGCGTCGTATTGCGCGATATATGGACAAAGCTTTTTCTATGCCTGCCGATGAATTTCGACGGAATTATAGAGTCACAAAAGACTTATTTAATGAAATCTATGAGGAATTGAGGCCTCATATGAAATCGCCAAGAAGACGAAGTGATATAACACCTAAATACAAGGTTAGTCATATTGTTAGTGTTTTTTTCTTATTTATGTATTTCATCAGTAAATTTTAATTGATTGGGCTTTTGTTTTTTGCCGTAATGGCGACAACAAGCCATTTTTTATAATTGGCTGTTAGATTCTATTATAAATTGACATTGGCGAAACCCTGTTACAGTTCAATAAAATAGGAAGAAGAATAAATATTTAATTTTATTTTCAGATTCTAGTTGCATTATCTTTCTTTGCAACTGGTAGCTATCAAAAACTTGTAGGAGGTACATATGGGACACTGATGTCTCAGCAATCGGTGTCAAGGGCTATACGGGAAGTCACTAATGCTCTGAATGTCCAAAGTGTTTTAAATAAATGGATAAAATTTCCTCAAACTTTCGAAGAAAGAAATGCAGTGAAAATACAGTGAGTGTAATATCAATTAAATTTACTCTTAGCTACTCTATTTATTACTTATTGATCATTGACAACATACTGTTTCATTGCAGATTCTATGAAAAATTTGGTATTCCGGCTGTCTTAGGCTGTATTGATGGCACTCACGTAGCCATAATACGACCTAAAGAAAATGAGGAAAGATATTTTAATAGGAAACATTTTCATTCTAGAAATGTTTTAATAGTAAGTTTATCTTTTAAGTACTTACACCCATGTATGGGTATATTTTTTTTTAAGCATGGCACTCATCTACCTTTTTTTCCAGATATGTGATGCTGATTTAAACATAATGGCAGTAGATGCTTCATTTGGAGGAGCAACACATGACAGTTTCGTATTTAACCAAAGTGTTATTAAGACACACTTAATGGAGTTGGTTAATTCAGGAGAAATTGTTTATTTACTTGGTAAGTAGTTGTGGCAAAATGTATTACTTTTTACTGTACTTAAATACCATCAAATAGATAAGTTCATTAATTTATTATTGATATTCTCTTTCAGGCGATTCTGGATATGCTCAGAGGGAATATATGATGACTCCTATCATAGATGCCCCTGAGGGCTCTCCCGAAGAAAATTACACTGCAATGCACTGCTCTGCACGCAACACTGTGGAACGTACTATAGGTGTCCTTAAAAATAGGTGGAGGTGTCTATTAGGGCATCGAGTGCTCCATTATCACCCGGATGTTGCTGCAAAAATTATTATTGCATGTTGTGTTTTACACAACATGTGCAATAAACGAGAAATTTTACATTTGGAGGTCGATAATTTCCAAGTTGAAGATAATCCTGCACCAAGGGACGAGACCTATAGCAGTGCACCTGCTGAACTAAGAGTTGGGATAGAAAGGCGAGCACTTTTGGTACAGCAGCTTTGGAGAGCTAGAAGATGAACTTTAGTTTTATTTTAATTACAATGTTCTTAAATATAAATTACTATAGTTAAGTTTTACTTTAGTGTCTCTGATTTGTCCTTTATTTTGAATATTACTTTTTTAACACGCTTTCATTTCAATTAATAATAACACAAATTTATCAAAACAACATTTTTTATTTATCCATTTATATATTAATAGTAAAACAAAAATTAATAATTCTATTAAGACTGCATTGATGGTCTAGTGGCGAATTGTGCGCTTTGTGAACACGAGATCCTGGGTTCAAATCCTAGGTCAGACAAATGTGGTTTTTCTAGTGAAAAATTCTATGTCAGTCCAGAGTCTGGAGTTGTGCCTGGTATATGGAAATAGGTTCGCCCCCTATTACATGGGGCTTAACATCGTCGGGCGATAACTGGGTGTACGCAGTACACCTTTGCCACCCCCGTTTGGAGAATATAGGTGTGACGGTGTTTTTTTTATTAAATTACATAAATTTACCACTTCGCGAAGATATGGCAACATAATAACTAACTAATACTTTAAAAAAATTAACAATTAAACAATACTATTTCCGAACGTTAAACGATGACAATACACTAAACAATAACACTAATAAATAACTTAAACAAAAAGGAAACTGACTTCAAATAGTAAACTAAAAAGAAAAAAAATTGAAATTGGTGCCTAAACCAAAATACAAAGAAACATAGAACCTCCTCCTTCTTGAAGTCAATTGAAAAGGTGCTAATTTACATTTGAATTTGACAAATTATTTATTGCCATTACTACTGACGTAATGGCATTAGCTATGTTGCCTAATTCATCAGCTACCCTTTCCATAGCTCCAAAAGAATTTGACAATCTGATTAAAGCTTCCGCTGTCATCCTCTCTGCTTCCACACGTCTCTCCTCTATTAGTGCAAATCTCTCCATCTCTGCACTTCCCCTTGTAATAGAGGAGTGGCGACGTCGACGACGAGCTTGGGAAGCTTGGGGGATTGCAGCAGTTCCACGTGTCTCTACTGATGTTCCTGAAATCAACATAATATATTATAAAAAAAAACCGATCAAATACTCTCACATCAGGATTAATTTAATTAAGTACATACAATAGGGGGTAATACTTTTTTGCTACATTATAATGAACTACCAATTTGTCAAGTTAACATTTAACTATTAATAGGTATGCATTAATTAGATTTACTATTTATATGCATGGGTCACATCCCAAAATAAATGTAATAAAGACTTACTTCTGATTCCTGTATCACTTGTCCCATGTGAGGTGCCAGGTATTATAAGTTCGGATGGGTGGCCAAGTTCAGGGCAAATAGTAACTGAACTTGGTGGGTTTGGTGTCTCTAGGTCTACATCTAATGGAGTTACGGCAACATTTTCTTCTGAAGCAGGTTGCTCCATAAGTATTGGGTTCTGTAAAATAAAGATTTGATTAAAGACTGATATTTTTGCATGGAATATGCATTATAGTAAAAAGGGTTTTGTAATTACCAAGATTGGGAACGGATCAATGGCAAATTGGCGATCACCAGTAGCAAACTGTTGCCCCCCTAATACTGCCACCATCCTTTCGTCCAGTGGCGATAAGGTGGGCATAGAGTCTGCAGGGCCACCACCTGTGCGTCTCATGGATGTTGCGTGCAATGCACATTGCTTTTTTAATGCACATTTTTTTTCAGTCCAATACTAAAAACCAAATTAATGTTAGTTACTAACATGAGCACATAAGTTTGTTGGTATACCAAGAAAAATATAGGAAGTATATTATATGTACATACCTTGGCCCAACCTTGACCATCCTTATTGGCACCTCCAAGAGCATTTAATGTTGTGGCTAAGGACGCCCATTTCCGTTTTGTTTCCTGTTTAGCTTGGGATGATCTCAATAATCCTTTTGCTAAACTAGGATTTTGCTCTAAAAACTCCACTAACTTTTCAATTTGAGCATAAGTTGGGCGGCCTGACATTTTTGCTGAAAAGAACAACAAATAGGATTAGATGATTATATAAAAAAAATAGGTAACTACAATATAATATGATTGTAGTTCACAGAAAATGTGCAATAAAGTTTACTTACTTTCTTTTTCACAAAACTTCGTCAACTTATACACGTCGAACCCACAACACTTCTCAAGCTGTACTACTAAAGTTCATGCTAAAAAGAATAAACTTATGCACCCCACACTTAAACCTACATAATTTACTTTTAAGGGCTACACTTAAAACTATCGATGATTAGAACACTTGAAATTCCCACTTTAAATTCCGATATCTCAATTGTTTTGTTTTGGTTAACTTTTTTTACAGACTAGGCAAAGGAACGCCTCATACAGCCAGCATAAATTATTTTTTAGAGAAAAAATTGATGATGTTCAATGTAACTTAAACAGTTATGTTAGAAATTAGTATAATAATAGTTTTTTGTACTAAATCAATTTTTTACCGTGTATTTGTTTTAGTTATTCATATTTTTCAACATTTCGACGAACTATCGTCATAGTAGAACAACTCTAATGCAGCCCTATAAGTTGCCAACTTCACGTATAACGACGAAATTATTGGCCAATGTTAACGCAATTTCAATTCCAATCCAATGTTAACGGATTGCTTGTCAAGAGTACCGAAATATGACACTTGAAATTTAACATTGGACAAGAATTGGCTTTTTATTGGAATTGACATTGGATTCGAGAGTAAGCCCCCAGGTCTGTGCTGTCCATATTGTATCGACATGTACTCGTCGTAATTCATGTTGTATTGTACCTAAGACCTGATAATTATTTACGGCTGTGTCAACACATACTTGGACATTTTCCTCGTGTGGGTTTGTTGACAGCCAATTACAGCATTTTGAGCAGATCGTTTGCTAGAAATTAAATAACATAACACCGGACACCAATACTATTGAACTGTTTAATTTCTAGCACACATTGTAAATATGACCTCGTCTAACCTGGAATACTATTGTATTCCAGGTTAGACGAGGTAATATTAGTGTTGTAAAAATGAGCGCTGAAGTCGAGCGTTTAGCGCTGAGTCGACGCTTACGAGCGCTGAAACACGTAGAAGACGCGAGCGTTTTAAGCTTCGACTCGAGCGTTTTTACAACACTAGTTAATATTTATAATGTACAGTTTATATATTGTTTACTTAATCGTAAATATTGGAATTGCCTTTATTATATTTAAACCATGATTTCACTACCTCATAACATTACTAGTATAGGTGTTGAAGAATGATTCGCAAACGAGGTCAATAGGTGCTAAAATTCTGCAAAGAATTGGATGTTTTGATCTTTCACACCAACTGTCCGTGATATGACCAACTGTCCGCTGATCACCTTTATTAGTGTCTTCATGCTTTTTGTCCAAAACATTTTACAAAATCAGCATACCTTTTTACGTTTTAGGTAAGATTACTTCTTTAATTTTAGTAAAAAAGCGAACATTACCAACAGGGTTTACTTTGTCTGATTATTAAATTACGGAAACTCGTATTTTTAATTAATATCAGTATGGTGTAATCGTAAAACGGCGAATTTATTACTGTTTTATGCGGAATTAATGGGCCAACAAGTGTGACCTCTGAACGGACTTTACTCTTTGTGACTTAATTTTATCGCTACAGCAATACTTCGTCTGTTACTGAGACTTGTGTACTCAGCTAAATCGTTTTTCGCCATATAAAGACTGTTTATTTTAATGTTATTTTTCGCCTTCCGCCTGGTTTCTTTGTGGAGAACGTTATTGTTGATAAGATAACGTCCAATAATACGGATTATCTGTATGTGTGTTGGCTTTGACTATCATTTATTTCGGCGTGGCCATCACGTGGTTCTTATACTTCAGTACCTATTCTTTCCTAAACCTTACACATACGAAAACCGAGGATGTAAAATTTACCGTAGCCTCTTTTACGTCATTCCCTATTTGGTAAGACGCGTTAGCTACTAATTTAATTACGTCGAACCAGATAGGTGGTCACTTGCATTACCGGATACATGGGCGTGCAATCAAAGATTTGAATAAATTAACTATCATTTTGAAACATATGGTGGTACAAGTTGCCGGAAACATTTATTATGAAGTTGTATATGAACATATTGCAATAATCTCATCTTTAGTATGTAACTTACCAAAAATAACAATTCGTTTCTGAATTCATATTAATCTTTATACTTTCTCATTAAAAGCGAATGCGAAATCACCATCATTACACAACGACACTTTATTAAAATTCGTATTTCTATTAGAAAACATCACATTAAGAAGTCAATTGATAACCTAAAGGTCCCGGTGGGTAAGGAAGCGTTTCTATCGTTGCATACAAGTCATAAATAATAGCGTTCATATCCTACGTGCCATTTATCATAATATTGTCTATCGGCCCCGTTTTATCTCGACAATGGTCGGGCAGGTGGGTGTCTGCCGTTTCAATATTAATTGATCCTGCTGGGTTGCGGAATCGTTTTGTCCTTTTGTTTCATCTCGAGCGTTGCAATCTTATCGGCTTGTTCGTTTGAATTATAAAGTGGTAGTAGGGTGGTGTAGAAGATAATTGTACGGATGTATTTTTGCTGTGAACTTTTGAATTTGCAAAAGGCGTTATATCTAATTTCTGAGACAATTCTAGAAAAGAAAAAACAACGCTTTGCGCTTCAAAATTAATTAATATTTATTATTATTATCTCATATTTAGGTGATTATATCCAAGTAAAATATTGAGTTGCCTATGGTATAGTTAGTTAGTTAATAGTTCTTGTGAAAGTCCTACCATATCGCATGCAAAACAATAACAAAATATAGGCGGATTAGCTAGTGTGAAATGATGACGCCTACATTAAACCAAGGATTGGTGGCACCTATTTTGCAGACAATGCTAGGTCTCAAAATAAGAGACGGTTTGCCATTATACAAGGACGATTCCAAACTCCGGATTTCTACGGAGATTTTTTAATAGGAACATCCGAATAACACCTTACCTACAACACAAGCTGTTTACAACTAAATAAGTAAGAGATTCGACCATTCAGGTAAACCCCAGATAGTTTACCAGTAATACAAACACGAGCGTAACTTCCTCTTAAAAATCATGTTATATAGAATGCTCATCCAAATATCTATATGGAGCTAATGCTTATGTTGAAGCTTGTTCGAGTAAATAAGTAATTCAGTAAGTAACTCGGGCCTAGGTGTCTGAGGTCACGCGGACTCGAAACAGCTACCAACTAGGTGCGTTCATCTCGCTCAAATGACGCAAGGTTATCGAGGTGATCGCAAATCATGACTCGCATGTAACTTTAATTTGACGATAGTTGCCAATGTTTATTTGTACAGTTATTCGACACACATAGTCTGGAGTCGTTTGACGCCAACTAGCCGTTGTAGTGCTCTCGACCCCGCAACCTTTATTCAAAGTGCTGGGATAAATCCACCAGCCGAAGTTGAGCCCTCACCATCGAACACTGTGTACACAGTTTTAAATTACCTGTAGGTTATGTGTGAATGGGCGTTCGGAGGGATGCCCGTTAGACTAGGGGTCATCGGCAGGTGCGGATGTCTTGACGAGCGTGTTCTTCCTATTCTGGCTGTGCATTGTTGAAGAAATGAGTGGCTAGTTACTGCTTTGTCTCGGCGTCGAGTTCTCATGGCTAAGCGAGGTGCGGCATTACAATTGTTGCTACTTTTGTATCTTAAGTAACACAGGCGATGTTTCTAACAGGATAAAAATATCGAGGTGTTAGGTCATACGGTAACCGCAGAACTGACAAACAGGATGTGATTGAACACATTGAGCTAACCTTGTTCAATTAGCTTTTGTTAATTGGCATACAACAATTATTTATTCGTGTTAAAAATCGCCGACTATTGTTCAATAGTTATTGATTCTCATGTCATTAAGTTTCTTTTAAAGTTTTTTGCAGTATCATTATTGTATTGCAAATCCTTGATTTACGTTCCAGCCATACATAATGGTGATAAAAGTTAAAAATATTACCATTAATATTATCGAAACAAAGTTGTCGTTTATCGGTCGGCAATTATTCGCTTAAAATTAATCATTCGATCCATTGCGGAAGGTACAAAGGGGCTTAATTCCATTGTTCGACAATACATTGTTAAAGCTTTCGTGCGAGTAAATTGATTATTAATAACACGTGCATCAATAAAATAGCCAAAAACGCATCTCCGATGAGGGTTGGGGCAATTTGCATGAGATTAATGTTACCGCTGAGTTGAATTTTTGTTCTTAACGTGTTATGGGTTATCATTAACATTTTTACATTCATAGCTTTTTAATCATAAGTTATGGGCGAAAATGTTTTTTAAAACATGCCTTATGGACGTATAAATTATAGCCTTACGATTAACCTGCACTCTAATGAGGATGGTAAAGAGTTAAAGAGTCGTTGAATACTAAATCAGAAAGTGGTACTTCGTTATTAAACCGGGAAAACAACAGGATATTTTATCATTTACATTATTTATAAGAATTTAACGTGAACATGTATTTTAACAATACTGCGTGCAAAAAATATGATTCTACTTGTCCTAATAATTATTACTAGTACTAGATCGTTTGAGATCCAAGTTAAATCCTCGTACTGAGTAAGTCACGTAATTGAGCCATTTAGAGAATGACACTTGGCATTATGTTACATTATGACCAAATTTACTTCGGCGAAGTCCTGGTGTACTATATACACCTGTACCCCGTACGAAGAAAGCAGACATGAGAAATAGATATTAAATTTATATACCTGTCGCCCGCTTTGTCACGGGGATTTCGTTTTTTTTCCACAACCTACGAGTTAAATTACATCTTTTACTTTGCACGTCTGTCATTCATCTTAGACTACGCCCTCTTAGATACGGTCGTGAAGTTATCTATGTCTGTAACACATTGTTATATAGGTAATCAGCCACTGTATCTTAAAGTAATTAGTCGCAGTTCTCATATCTTAATACTTTAATGTTTAGTCACTGTCAAGTGCAATTTAACATTTTCGTCACGTTAGTTGTACGCAAACGATTAAGATAAGTACTGTTATAAAAGAAACCGTGTAACTTTAGTTGGTTGGCGAACAACACAAGTAGTTCCACTGGTTGAACATTATGTATTTTGTTGTAAAAAAAATGCGTGTGGTGTCTAATAATGCCACATCTCACTTAATACATTGAAATAAAAACTACGTATGCCTAATTAGTCATAAATGGTCTTATCTTAAGTTACATCTATGTATATAAACATTATGGCGTTCAATAAATACTGAGTATTGAGTAAAAATGCGCAGGACAAAAGCCTCCTTCGAAGATCGTCACAACGAGCGACCATACACATATAATTTTCATCCTTCAAGAATCCAATTTCCATGAGTCTCTCCAAGTCAAACACCAACCAACGCCCATGCCACAATACCCTGGCAGAGTGTGAACCCGGCGTTGGGTTTAGTTGACGTTTCCCACGAAGCTGTTTGCGCTCGTGAAACGTAAAATGTTATGGTGGCCCGTTATTTTATTTTTAAGTTAATACCCCAGTGCATTGCGAAGCGTTGGCTATGCTGTTTTGATTGCTCGTGGATTTTATTTACCTCTTTCACGCGGCAGTGAGGAGAACAATGGACATACAACTGGACAGTGCGAAAATCTAAATCAAACAAGAAAAACTTATTAAAAATTTTTGGGCCACTCTTTACTATCTCCGTCTTCGTTATACTTGGACCGCTTCGTGTAATGGACTGTTTTTCTAAGTTCGTCAATCTTCATGACGGCATTTGTCATTTTAAGTAATATACTGCATATTGATCGAGAGTTAGTCATAGATTACCTGGGATTAAATGTTGCCGCTTTCATTTTAACATAATACTTACATTTCTTTGTGCAAACATCGTATCGTGTTATTGGTCTCCGTTTGAATGTAAAGTGGAGTTGTGGGACTTTAACTTGCAAGTTTAGCCAAAAATACTAGATGGTTGTTGTGTTGTTAATCTCATAACTTTTAATATATCAAATTTTGTTTCCGTTAACTTATCATTATGGAAGCTAAAAAGTATCCACAATAACGATGCTGAGATGACTGTCATATTCCTCCTTTAAATTACGCAATGATTTGAATCGTAATCGTGTCAAGAGTAAGCCAGGTAGATCGTGATATTTATTGATCGTAATGGTCGACTATAAAGCGGCCTCTAACTATAACAATAAATAACTTACTGCACGATATTGCAATCCGAATATCAAGACCAACTATTCACCATTAGCTTTCTTTACGATACTAAGTTCATGTTATCGTAACTTTGAGGCTCTGTCCCAATGTTGCGCAGTTACTTAGCACGGATACGCAACACATGAATACTTTGCGCACTTATTATGTGTGTAGATTATTTACGCTGTTAGCCAAAGGGCGTTCACAGCCTTACCTGGCAAGAAGGCAAGGGTGCGCCAACTACGCTCAAGTCCACCTACTCCAGGAGTAACTATGCTATTGCTATTGGAGAGGGCATATACCAACATATACCAAATATCTCGCCGTGGTGCTCTGCACAGGCCCGCGGGCGACGAATATTTCGTCCTCGCCAGCGAGGATGGTGTCTCAGTAGACCTGGCTTTGCTTTTTGTGAAAATTAAGTTGCATGCGTGCGTGTATGTGCGTGTGTGTGCGTGTGCGTGTGCGTGCGTGCGTGTGTGTGTGTGTGTGTGTGTGTGTGTGTGTGTGTGTGTGTGTGTGTGTGTGTGTGAATGATCTACGCTGTTGGCCGCGGGGCCTTTACAGCTTCACCGGACAAGAGGGCGCGTGTGCAACCACTACGCTCGAGCCAGAAGGGCAAGGGGGCAACTAGCTCAAGGGCGCCTCAAGGAGGAACGGCCTCGGCTTGGGCAGTCGCTATAGGGGAGGGCGTATACTAGGTGTCTCGCCGTGGTGCTCTGCACCGGCTGGCGGGCAAGGGATTCATCGACCTCGCCGGCGAGGTCGGAGTCTGATCCTGTGTGTGGTATCTGTATCCGAAAGAAGGGATGTAAGGGCATCGGGAGGGTCGGTGAGAACGATAACCCAAACTTACACACGAACTTCCTATGGATGTTCGCTCTGAGAATCGGGCTAACTTGCGTACCTTCTCCATGTAAATCTTACGCCGCATTAGAGCAGTAAGCTGACAGCTATATCGCTTGTACTGTACACGGGTCGTTAATAAAGTTGACATAATATTGTTGCGTCGTGATTCTAGCGACAGATTTGTTGAGCGTGCCACCGTTAGTCCGAATGCTAATTGTCTTAACTGTCACCTTCTTAATTTTTATTTCACCGCTACTTGAGACCACTGTTTCAATGTATAGTGGGTTAGCGTACAGCTACGTTATGGTGTACCAAAATATGAACAGTCAGTGAACTGCTGATGTGTTCAATAAACTTGACATAATATTGTTATTGCCTTCACTACTCCTGTGTAAGCTGTGGGACGTTATTAGCAACGTTTGCATGTTGGTTATATTGTATTAGATGTATATATGCCTTTCATAAGTGACCTAGTTTGTGCTTTAAACTTTATGAACTTGTATACTCGATCACAGTGAAGTTATCCACTTAAGGTGAAATTTAAAACGACTACTTTCAATAATCTTTAGACCCTATGTTTTTAGAATATCAGTGAGGAGACGTCAATCTGTCATAAAGATATTGTATCTTACTAATATAATATATACGGAAATTAATATGTTTGCATGTTTATTACTCAATTACGTTTTAAATGTCTGAATGGAGTGAGATCAAATATGAAATTTGACAGAGAGGAAATTATAAGCTCGGAAGCTATATATGCTTAGTCAAAAAAGAAATACATCGCGGTCGGAGCGGCGGAAAAAATCTTGTCTTTTATATACTACGAGATATTTATACCGTTTAATGTATTCTTCATTATCAACGATCCATCTTCTTTAATTAAGACCTCGCAGTAACCTTCACACTTCGTTTCCACACAACAGACCACAAAATTTAACTTAAACGATGTTAATTAACAACCCGTTTTCAATTCTCCCAATATTTACGATCCGATCACGTGGGCGCATCGATAATCGCGCCGGGACGTATCGACATCATTAAACAATAACATATCAAATACGGACACTTGAAATTGAACTTTCGTACTCGTATCTAAAGTTTAGATTGGATTATTATATTGATTCGGTTTAACACGGTATTGCGTATATGATCAATGAACTTTGCCAATCAAATCACAGCCGACCGAATTCGGCTGGTTACCGTTAATTCGCATCGTCTCGTGTCGTCCGGCCTTTCGATTTATATGCGACGTAATCGGTTCTTACGGTAAACGCCGTCTCCTCTCGCATACGCCGGTCTATAAAACATTGAAGACGCGTCGAACATACACGAAGACTTGTCTTAAATTAAACGATTCTGTACTAGGATGCACAGTCTAGAATTGGATTGATCTAGCGACTAGTTTGAGATAGTTTACTAGAATTGACACCATAAAAAATGGCGGTAGAATATGTAGGATTACGGTACCATGGAGTCATTACGAAACAGACTTATGTATGACTTATGTAACCCCATTGTGTACCGTTAACTTCATTCACACTATCTCTATAGCTCCTAAGTTTTATTTTGATCTGGAATCTGAACGTAAAAAGCAATATCCAGTGAAAAAGTGCAGGAATTATACGAATTAAGTACTATCTATTAGTACTTCCTTTTGACCGGAATTGTATCGATTCTTGCTCGAGTGATCGTCCGATGAAGTGTACTGCAGTATTTGGATTGTAAATATTATATAGTACTTTTAAGGTTCCAAAGAACTTTGTGATTGTAAACGAAATATTTCCCTGTACGGAAGTCTTTTGCAAAGTATTGCGTTTTCACTTCAATACCATTCGATACTATAGATCACAACCTTTAACCATAACTTTAACAGCGACGTGTTACGTAAATACAATGTCAGTGATGATGCGTGATCAGTGAGGCTCGGCAGTGAGATGTTCAGTTTCCCCGCTCGCCTCTCCTCATCCTTTTTGTCGTTTGCACGCAAATATGAGCTAAATGTCGCTCGTTAACCTTTCAGTGAGAACAGATGTAACCCTCCGGCAGTCCCCCATAATTGCGGAAGTGGGCTCTGCCGCGGCTGCCTCACCGGCAACGTTTATAGTGTTATCTTTGTCATCTGTTTGCCTAAATGGCCCTTTAAGGATTTTTCCTACACTTCTTTGTTTCTTTTTCATTGCTTTACCCTTATGTATGTTGGGTCAACGTGTGACATTTCATATCCGTATGAGATCTCTTGTCATTTCGACTAAAATATACTATGGGAATCAACCGCCTGACCACTTAGAAGCGAGATTTGCTTGACGAACTAGGATATAACGCGTATTATTATGTATCTTAGATAGGAAACTTATTAGGCAAACTTCGCCAGTTGACGGTGATCATATGTCATGACAAGTTTTATTAGTTATAAAAAATATTTAAAATACGCCTACGAATATATTATTTTTGGTTAAGCTAATTCACTTTCCCTCCGTCACTTTCTTTTTCATATACAAATAGGAACGCCTCTCTTTCCGAAACACATTAATTGTACAACAAATATGAGTCCGCCCACTCGACCGAACGGCTGTTCAATTAATTAGACATGCTTTCCACCATCCAGGAGCTATAATGCGTACGTGAGTATATATCCTATTATGCTTAGGCAAACAGTTCACGCACGATTTGCGCGGCGCCGGCGCATGCGCACTGCGCTTCGGCGACCTAATTCCTTGAGTGGGAAGCGCAGGCGTCGCGACGACCCGGCGGCGTTGCACTCACTCATTACCTAGATTTTTAGCGCATTATCAGTCAAAGACCTCATTTCTAGAATAAGTAGGCGTATTATTTGGTATTTTAGTGTCGTAAATTTCTACAGCTAGACATTCATCTTGAAATGTGATATATTTTTCACACCTAATACGGACTCTTACAGAGGTTGCCTAATTTTAGATAATTAACATTGACACACAACCAGTATAATTAAATCGTCATAGGTTACTGTTACAAAACAAAATAGACCCTTGATATTTGTCGTTGCATATTTTATTTGGTTCGGCTCAAGGGCGAGGAGTTCACACCGGACATGTGACGCGGCGGTCACGACCACGTGTCGACTCTCGCGCACGAACTGTGCACTCGATCCATTGTGCCATTAAAATAGACATAACGAACCGTCGAAAGCGACAAGGTCACGATTAATTTTGACGTCGATGTATCACTAATTGAAATAGTTAAAGCCACTTGACCGTACAATTAAGATACAATATCATATCTTCGTGGACTATAATTAAAGTCTGTCCCAATTAATCCGATACGCACCTCTAGATGTGACGAAATGTTGCGGTTTCTACACGTTAATATCGATAAAAGACGCCGATCTTATTATTAGTGCTGGCGGTGTTTGTTCAATTTCAACTCGAGCTGTCCTTCGAATCGATGTGTATACGATCGATTTCTGAATAACCGATTGTGTGAATGATGGCAAGCGATTACGCAGTGACAACGGCTCAAAGTGAATTAAATTTGAATCGATTTACGCATAAAAGGCTAGTTCGTGTCTTGTCTTATTCATGAGTATAAAGATGAGCGGATTAAGAGCGAAATAAAAGTAGATGACATATTTTTTTTCTTACATTATATTAGAAAATACTAATATTATTGTACATTTATATTTCTCATCAAATAAAAGGAAGGCTCGTTTTTTCCTCCACCCTTTTGTGATGTTTTGATTGATGTGCGGTTGACCTTGGAAATTCATTCAATCTTAATAACCAGTTGTAGCGCCTGCGTTTTTTTTTTTATTATTAAAAAACAATATTGCAATCTACGGTCTATTTTCTTCGGCGTGTCCAATCAATCATTCGCACTCCGTTCTAACGCAACGCCTGTCAACGATTATAATGAATATTCCTACACACGATCCAATTCACTCATATTAATATCGTTACGAAATCGAGCGCAGCGAGAATTCGAATCACTGCAACCGTGAACTTAGTGGCCGGGTGACAGTGCACAATGATCACTATTAAATCATTTGTTACTAATCGATTACTATGACAGCATTGATGCACAATCGAATCGGTACGACATTCCGATACAATGGTCCTTGAACGGTATTAACCTCAATAGTTGTGCAAGCATCGATCAATATTGTCTCGAACCGAATCTGAATCGATTCGTCGACCCACTTGGCTCCTCTCGTGTCAATTGATCTGCCTTATTGCGAAACTACTGAGCCCTACGTTGACGATGATGAATAGTAATTATTATTCATCTATTGTGATTGCTCAAGGACGATACATTGATGTTCATTGTACAAGTCTAATCGATTATAAAATTAATGATGCGCTTCTTTGAAACCGAAAAGGTAAACAAAAAAGGTACTCCCTCCGGAAAAGGGAAGTGAACGTTTATTTATTGTTTTCTATAAGTACATAGTTATTAGTTGCGTTTGTTTTGCTGGTTACATAATTAGAAGACATTAATATCAACAATGAACGGTTGCCGTGAAACTTGTAAGTGTACTTTTTTTCTACGAAATTGTTCGTAATAGGAGGGAATTTTAACAAACGAAGATTCTTTCACCGAAAAGTTTTATACTGCTAAGCCTAAACTGTGGTGTTTAAAGACTAATCTAGAAAAAAGAGGACAACAAAGGAACGCTATCAACAAAAAATGACCCATTTATGGGTACATATGTCAGTAGTCCATTTGTCCATCTGTTTGATCAGTAGATAATTTGTGTTTATTAGCTGTGATTGGTTAGCAGGTCAGACCGGCACGCCAATTGTTCGATACGACAATTGCTGTTGAGCTATTTGCCTCGATACTTGCTTGTTAATTTGTTCTCTGTATACCAATCGCAACCATTCCATTAAACGTAGTACAATAATCGAAGTGACAAGAAACAATACTTCTTGTGACTTTGATTGTTGTAGTTCTTTGTGTCGAGATTATGTCAATTACATCGCTAAGTATTGCCAATGACAACATAGTTAAAAAAAATGTAATGCGAACTTGTCATTATCTTTTTTTTCAAGCATGATCTGCTATGAACATGGAATGTAAATTTCTCACGCCGTTTAAAAACCTAACTAGTCGCAAGAGTAAAGATTCTCAGTTAAATTATAGGTTAGAAAATGAGAACAGAATGCATATAGTCTAAGGATAGTTGTTCGCACACTGAGAATGCACGTGCATAAAATACATTGTAATAGTTTTACAAAACTATTCCGCTCGGTAAACACGACGGGTTCAATGGAAACGTTGCGATGACGTACCCCGAATGATTCGTGGCGATAATCGTTTTGTCGCATCACTAGCATCACCCATTTGGTATTTTCCCGCCGGAACATTTATTGAATGAGCATCGATATTAACGTATCATATTTCGGTGATTCTCGTTTTCGGTTTTTGATATTATGACTATTTGAAAACATGAGGAGGTTTCGTGGTAATGATGTTTTTTTATTTGGTTTCAGGTAAATATTGATATGCTTCGAAAGAGTACACATTTCTCCTAACGGTAAGACTCCAAGTACCCATAAATTTAAATGTATGAATGATGGACTTAAGCTCCATCAAAATAGTTATTCACCATTGCTTTGCAAAATAATTGTACTAGTTGCGAAGTGGACCTTAAATCTCTTCTGTTTAATATCGACCGATTAATTCAAAATAATTATATAGTAAACACACCGCAACCAATAATTATCGTTGTAACGCAATCGATGTTATCTTTGTTAACATCGAGTTATTACAGGGTTCTAAGTCGCTAGATAAACTGCTAGATTCTGACACATTGCCCAAAAGTTGCGACACTGATTGACATAACTAATTACCCTACCGTCCCCGACGCCACCGTCACGGGCAATTATCGCTTGACACACATGCTTATGTTCAATTTATCAATTGGCTTATCCGATTAGCCCTGACTGACGTAATTCATGTAAAGCACGCAAACTGATGGATGAAGTTCGTAATTTGATGTTTTTGGGTCAGCCCTAAGATGATTAGTGGTACTACTTTGAAAAGAGATCATTTTTCAATTTTAGTTGAGGATAGGTGATGATAATTTATTGTTAGGACGTTTTCATGTCTAGTTCTTAGTGTGTGTGTGTGTGTGAATGAGTGCGTTATGCCCAAGAGGACTTAAAATTTCATTGGACAAAAGGCGAGCTTACAATAACTACAGCTGGAATGCATCTGCTAGCATCCGACCGAAAGTCGATTTAATAGGCCATCGCCAAAACCTTCGGCTGAAGTCAAAGCCGAATGTTTAATAACCCCAAGAAAGGACATTGTCGAAAATTGCTCCAGCACTAACAAACATTTGACCCATGCCATCATTATTTATCTATTTCATTAAAATAATGGCAAATATCTGTATCTAACGGACAATTTGCAATCAAAAACGAATATTTCAAAGTATCGTAAGTACTTATATCGAAGTCGCCAACAATTTAACTAAATGTCAACACACAATATAACCTCATATGTATTAAAGGTTACTGAATTATAACCTCAAAATTGAATACTTTTTGTGCAATATTGCGATTCCCCGTTTAATAACAAATGCTTTTAGACAATTTGTGGGTGATTTGAAATCATACAAATATTTCTTTTATTTCATTGCTATTGGTTCTGGGGCAAATCACGTATGGGCGCAGAACAATGTCCTTTGGTTCATGTTTGGCAAAATTTTTAAACAAATTATCTTGACTGTATTAATTTGACGAGATGATTAGAATTACCTACAGCTAGCTTAAAATAATAACACTAAAATAATATTATTTATAATATTTCTTTACTTAAAAGCATTCGTAAATCGGAAAAGATCGTTCAATTTCGGCGTTTGCGTAAACCTTCGGCTGCGGCCAAAACTTCAGCCCATTTTGGCGAAGGTGGTATTTTTGGGCGAAGGTGGTATTTTTGGACGAAGGTGGTATTTTTGGGCGGAGGTGGTATTTTTGGACGAAGGTGGTATTTTTGGACGAAGGTGGTATTTTTGGACGAAGGTGGTATTTTTGGGCGAAGGTGGTATTTTTGGACGAAGGTGGTATTTTTGGATGGTGGTATTTTTGGACGAAGGTGGTATTTTTGGACGAAGGTGGTATTTTTGGGCGAAGGTGGTATTTTTGGACGAAGATGGTATTTTTGGACGAAGGTGGTATTTTTCAGTCATTGCGCGCGCGCTGCCGTGCACGGACGCGTTCAGTGTGTATACGGTGATTTCTCGCTGTGTGCAATGGCCTCGAAGACTGTGAAGTGCCCTAGTTGCAACGTTGTGATAAACGAACTGTTAGCTTTTTTACGAAATGTGATGGATTTTATGGACGAAGAGAGTATCCATCAATTGTGTACTACATCCTTTTCAGCAGAAGATATTGTAACAGCTAAATGTCTGCTGTTTGAGTCTTTACCCAGCGGGAAAAAGATGCCAGTTAGACGGAAGGACGGAAAGAAGAAAATGTCACGAGACCTTGATGATATTATCGGTCTTATGAAGAATACCTTACCTGAGATGTTCCCCATATTCGTGGCCAAGGAATTGCATAGGCTTCCCCCCGTCACCTTCGATCATGTGGATGTGACGCGCCTTTTAAAGGACATACTAAAGCTACAAAATCAAGTAAATGTACTAGAAGAAAAAATCGTTACAGTAGACAAATTTGATATGCTCAAAATGGAGGTAGACAACATAAAACACGCATCGTTATTAGGCAATTTTACACCTAACATTAATGTGAATAGAAGACGTGGGGCCTGTACACTCACCAGCCCTTTAAATAGCGGCCCTATAGGCCTCCAGTATGTACCTATGACGGAGACACATTTATCAGAAGACACAGGATCTAACGGCACTGATTCATACATAAAAAATACGTCGCTCTTAGCAAACAACGAGGACAATGCTATCTCATTTCCACTAGAACGAAATGACGCGACGGAAGATTCAGTGCAGCGGGAGGAGCGCGCGGCTACCGTGGTTTCGGACAGTGTGAAGGAGACGAATTGCGAAAACAGCCAGGGACGACACAATCAACAAGGAGTAAGAAAGACGGATCAACAAAAGAGGCGAGTGGACGCCGCCCTGCGCACTGCGGTTTCGAACAAAGCCGTTATTGCATCGGGTACCGATGCGCAAGCGACGACGGCAACGGCAACGGTTGGCTCCCCTACTACTGGTGAGTGTGAATCAGTTATCACGCGGGCAGCGGCGGTCGTACAAAACGTCAATACGAGCGAGCGAGCGAGGGATTTGAGTCGGCGAGAATCGAACCCGGTATGTGATCATGTAGTAGCGGAATCAAACACTGAATGGACGGTAGTGCGAAGTAAGTCAGCTAAACGATATAAGCTTATCGGACAAAAGGGCTTAGCCTCTATTGCACCGGGCGATAAATTTAGGGCCGCGGATATTAAAGTGCCTATATTTATTTCTAACGTTTGCAAAGAAACCTGTGTTGATGATATAATTAGCTATATAAAAGAAAAGACTAATGAAAGTGTTACCTTAAAATTGATAAATATGAAAACAGAGAAAAATTATAATGCCTATAAATTATTTGTTCCTAAGCACAAATTAAACCTGTTTTTAAATGATCAGCTGTGGCCCGATGGCATAACATTCAGGCGTTTTGTGCGTTTTATGTATCGAACAAAACCGATAAGTCCGAAGGTTAAAGCTAATTAAACTGTTATTATGTATATAGATAAGGATTATGAATATAAGACCAGCAATAGTAAATTCACCAGCTTTAATTGTAAATCAATTAAACGGTCTATTGATTGTGTTCGTAGTATTTGTGCTATGTCTGACTTAGTAGCCCTACAGGAGACATGGCTACTCCCTCACGACATTCCATTTTTAGGAACTATAAGTGAAGACTATGAATACACAGGTAAGTCGGCTGTAAATACATCCGCAGGTGTACTGGTAGGAAGGCCGTATGGAGGAGTAGCCATTCTTTGGAGAAAGGGCATTTTTGATACCGTTTCAATTTTAGAATGCACCAATTCGCGTCTTGTGGCCATTAAGGCAACCATAGGAAGACGTTCTATTATTGTGATCTCAGTGTACATGCCAACGGATGCGCACGATAACCTACCTGAGTTTGCTGAAGTCCTAGGAGAGATAAGTGCCATTGAAGCGAGCAATGATGTTGAAAGCATTTTTATATTGGGTGATTTTAATGCTCACCCTCACGAATTATTTTTCAATCAACTTTTAAATTTTTGCACAGATCAATCCTGGATTTGTGCAGACATAGAACTTTTGGGGAAGGAATCGGACAACTACACATTTTTAAGTGAAGCCCATGGATGTAGGAGATGGTTGGACCACTGTGTGGTCTCTCAATCTGCCTGGAAGACGGTTGTAAGGGCGGGTATTGAGGAAAATGTGTATGTGTCCGATCATCTACCTTTATTTATTGTGTGTAATCTGGAAATTGTTAGACAAAAATTGCTGATGCATAGTGAACCATGTAATGGAGTCATCTGGGGAGAGAGGAGCCAATCACAGATCAATCGTTATCATGATATCTGTCATAATATTTTGCGTGATGTTGATTTCCCTCGGGAGTTCATGAAGTGTAGCTACGGGCCATGTAGCCTGTCCCATCACAGAACTATACTTGATGAACTATACAGCACTATTGTACAAACTTTATGTGAGGCCGCAAAAGACACAAAACCGAGAGGTGGAAATTGGCCAAGACATGCCGGGGTAGTATGCGGTTGGAATAAACATGTACGAGACGCGCATCGGGAGGCTGGGCTTAGATTTAGTATCTGGGTACTGGATGGACGGCCGACGGCAGGAGCATCATATAACCAAATGTGTGAGGCTCGCAAAATTTTTAAAAGTCGTTTGAGATGGTGTCAGAAAAACCAAGAACAAGTTAAAATGGATATGATCGCTGAACAAAGAGCCACAAAAAATTTCAGAAAATTCTGGAAGTCCACTGGTAAACTAGATGTCAGGCCCAGTCTCCCGGTGAGTGTGGGAGGAAAGAATGACTCCACGGAGATTGCAAATATGTTCATGGAGCACTTTAAAATGAGGTCTCCGTTGGGCCCACCGACTCTAAACACTGTGGCTGAAACGGACTGTCCAGGAAAGGAGCTACCATTACTTTTCTCAGCCAAACAAGTTAAGGAAGCTATAAATTACATGAGTCGTGGCAAATCTCCTGGACATGACGGGCTCAGTATCGAGCATTTTAAATTTGCGGGAGTTCACCTCCCGAGACTCCTGTCCCTGCTTTTCACGATGTGCGTCAGTCATTCATACCTTCCAACGGAATTAATGAAAACTGTAGTGGTACCCATTGTGAAGAATAGAACAGGGGATATCTCGGACACGGGAAATTACCGACCGATCTCCCTTGCGACGACAACTGCCAAGATATTGGACAGTTTGCTTGATGGTTATTTGTCAAAACATCTCAGCTTGCACGATGCACAGTTCGGTTTTCAGCCGGAACTGTCAACTGAAAGTGCTATCTTAGGCCTCAAGCATACTGTCCAATACTACATTGACAGGAGGACGCCTGTGTACGCCTGCTTCCTTGATCTGTCCAGGGCCTTCGACCTTGTATCGTACGATGTACTCTGGAAGAAGCTCAGGGACGGGCGTCTACCGGCACCGATCCTCAATATTATTAAATATTGGTATTCGAACCAGACTAATAACGTAAAGTGGTCGAATGCACTTTCGGAGTCGTATAAGTTGGAGTGCGGTGTAAGGCAGGGGGGGCTGACGTCTCCTAAGCTCTTCAACTTATACGTTAATGACCTGATTGTTGAGCTCAGCAGTATGCGTGTCGGATGCCATGTACACGGCGTGCCTGTCAATAACATGAGCTATGCGGATGACATGGTGCTGCTGAGCCCAACAGCGGCAGGTATTCGAGAAATGTTGAAGGTATGTGAGTCTTATGCGGCCTCACATGGATTAATATATAACTGTAGAAAGAGCGAGTTCATGGTCTTTAAGGCCGCCGGTAAATGCCCAGAAACAACACCTGACATTACCCTAAATGGCGTGAACATAAACAGAGTCCATAAATTTAAGTATTTGGGGCATTTCCTCACTGACGACCTTAAGGACGATGATGACATTGAGAGGGAGCGCAGGGCTTTGGCGATCCGAGGTAACATGCTGGCCCGCAGATTCTCCCGCTGTACCGATCAGGTCAAAATCACCCTTTTTAAAGCCTACTGCCAGGGTATGTACACGGGAAGCTTGTGGGTCCAGTACACCAAAAGGTCGTTGAGTAACCTGCGCACGCAGTATAATAACATTTTCAGGATATTGTTGGGGCTGCCCCGCTTTTGCAGTGCCTCAGAGATGTTTGCGAGAGCGGACACTGATGGCTTTGCCGCCATCATGCGTAAGAAAACTGCATCACTGCTGCGCAGGGTGCGGGGCAGCCGTAACAGCATTCTGGGGATGGTGGCGGAGAGTGTGTCTTCTCGTATCCTTAAGCAGATGGTGTGGAGGACGATCAATTAGGACCGTTATTTGTTATTTTAGTTATTTGTATTGTTTTCGTTTTCTCCTTTTACTAACACTAGGCATAAGTCGTCTGTATACTAACACTTTGGATCAATGTTGTCCGTAAATAAAGAATTTATTATTATATTATTATTATTGTTAGTATTTTTGGACGAAGGTGGTATTTTTGGACGAAGGTGGTATTTTTGGGCGAAGGTGGTATTTTTGGACGAAGGTGGTATTTTTGGGCGAAGGTGGTATTTTTGGACGAAGGTGGTATTTTTGGACGAAGGTGGTATTTTTGGACGAAGGTGGTATTTTTGGACGAAGGTGGTATTTTTGGACAAAGGTGGTATTTTTGGACAAAGGTGGTATTTTTGGACGAAGGTGGTATTTTTGGACGAAGGTGGTATTTTTGGACGAAGGTGGTATTTTTGGACGAAGGTGGTATTTTTGGACGAAGGTGGTATTTTTGGACGAAGGTGGTATTTTTGGACGAAGGTGGTATTTTTGGGCGAAGGTGGTATTTTTGGACGAAGGTGGTATTTTTGGACGAAGGTGGTATTTTTGGGCGAAGGTGGTATTTTTGGACGAAGGTGGTATTTTTGGACGAAGGTGGTATTTTTGGACGAAGGTGGTATTTTTGGACGAAGGTGGTATTTTTGGGCGAAGGTGGTATTTTTGGACGAAGGTGGTATTTTTGGACGAAGGTGGTATTTTTGGACGAAGGTGGGTGCGATATACTTTGTTATCTGTTACGTTATCTGTTACTAGAGAAGTCAGGAGAAATAAACGTTATTATCATTTGTAGTGGTCGCCCATTGGTGAAAATTCGACCATAATTAATTTAAATTATAAGTTTGAACATTATTAAGGTTCTATTGTCAAAGACTATACTTCTATAATCACAGATTTCGCCAAGGGTACACTGTTAATTTGCCTATTTTTTCCAAACAAATTATATGAAATTTAAATTAAAAAGAAACAAAAAATGATTAAAATTAAGAATACCTTTTTTTATTTTTTTTTATTGTAACAAAAAACCATGCGTTAAATTATGTGATGAGACACAACAGACATGATCTGTCAAATATATTTTGTTATCTTTTACGTTATCTGTTACTAGAGAAGTCAAGAGAAATAAACGTTATTATCATTACTAGTGGTCGCGTAGTTTTTTTTTTTTTTAAACGTATCCCCACACTAGGATTTATTCCTGTGTCGTGGGTGCGTTTACAAACATGAAAATTCACATACACAAATACCCAGACCGGAACAAATAATTGTGGATCACACAAAGATTTGCGTGCGGGACTCGAACCCGCGACTATTAGACGCAGTGGGCAGAGCGGCTTAAGCTCTTAACCACTGCGCTAAATCGTCCGTCAATGAAACAAAAAATGAATAAAATTAAGAATACCTTTTTTTTACTTTTTTTATTGTAACAAAAACCATTCGATAAAGTATGTGATGACGAGACACATAACAGACATGATCTGTCAAATATATTTTGTTATCTGTTACTTTACTAATAAATATTTTCTTAGCCATTCTTTGTTCAGATATTTTTACGCAAAACTTTATTTTTATCTTCTCGCTTGCCGATAATTCTATAAACATGGAAGGCGGTCGACCTTGTGTACCAACAGACCTTCGATATGTTTTAGTCATAACAAATTGCACTCTCGGAATCGATGTGCCGGCCATTATGTCATAGTAATACGTGAGTGACGCAATCGCGACGAGGATTCGTGTCAAAACAAACGTTTTACCTATAATAAAGCGAATTTAGGACACGTTTATGCCCCTTTGTAACTTTTCATTAATAATTTTTTGTTAAGTCGAATGTAAGTTTTTGTATCTTGGATGTGCCATCTAGTAAGGATGGGAAATACACCGCTAACATAGAGAGAAAAGTGAGTGCAGGGAACAGAGTGAATGGCGCGATGAGAAAGCTACTTGGGAGCCGGCACTTAAGCCAAAAGCCATGCATAACGGAGTGCTTGTCCCAACGCTGTTATATAGCAGTGAGAGTTTGGTATGTAAGAAGGAGAACGAAAGCAGGATTAATGCGGTCGAAATGCGATCTCTGCGGAAGATGTGCGGAGTCACGCTGACCGACCGTACTCGCAACAGCGTAGTGAGAAAGCGAGTAGGTATGAAAGATAGTATCGGTGTAAAGATGGCATGTTCTTACCGACCCTCCTGATGCCCTTACATCCCTTATTTCGGATACAGATACCGCACACCCGATCAGACACCGACTTCGCCGGCGAGGTCGAAGAATCCCTTGCCTGCCGGCCGGGGCAGAGTACCACGGCGAGACACCTTATATACGCCTTCTCCCATAGCGACGGTCCAAGCCATAGAGACTGTTCTTCCTTGAGACGCCCTTGAGCTAGCTGCCCCCTTGCCCTTCTGGCTCGAGAGTAGTAGTTGCACGCTCGGCCTCTTGTCCGGTGATGCTGTAAAGTCCCCGCGGCCAACAGCTTAGATCATTCATACATACACAGTACAGAGTTCCAACAGGTTCTTTCGATTCCTTGCAGACCTGTTTTATATTATTAGTCGTATAAGAACGTGCCCCACAACTGCCGGCTCCTGATCTTGCCACATTGTAGTTTAGCAATTTTGATATTTAACACGATAATGATCTTTGCTCAGTATTTCCTTTGACATTCTCCAAATAGCCCCTTAAGTTTAATTGGCATAACTTACTTTATGACAAGAAGCCCGCCTGTAATCAAAATAGTTATTAGTACCTAACATTACATAGCGCGAATTGAATTAATGGTTTTATGTAACATATTTTGTTAAACTGTATAAGAAAATACGATAGCGTTTAACGACACCAGAATAATCTTATCGCGGCAATTAATGTATATAACTGCGTCTTGCGAGTATCGTTAATTTATAAACTGCGTAGTCGTTTAAACCGACAAGCGAATTTGGTATTACCTAACGGTAGTTGATGGTTTTTATAACGCATTTATGGCTAGGGTAGAATTTCAAGTCTTGTAGGAACTCTGTACTCTCTGCCTACCCCGCACGCATTCTGGCGTGATGATATAGGTAGATACATAGATGGAAGATTTCCGAATCTCTCTTTTTGGGCTCTGCGAAAGTTTCGTGTGTTTATGCGTAGAAGTATAAGACTTGTGTAGAGAAATCGCATAAAAATATACTTTAATACACCGATGATAGAGTTCAAATGAATTTGAGCTGTCAGCGGCTCATGTGGCATTTTCATAATCAATTTGTTAGGTTAAAGTTGATATTTTTTTCACTACCCGTATTGTACGGGTCTTTCCAGAACCCGGGTCATTAGGGTTCTACCGAAATGAGTGCCTTATTATTGTTGGGTTCTTTTTTCATTTATATTTAGACTATTTTCCTTTCTTTTTATCAACTGCCTTAGAAGAAAGGTAACGTTTTTAAGATGTACTGAAAAAACACAAACTCTGGCAAAAGCCTAATGAAACCATAATATCGGGCCATAGTATTTGAATATTATATAACAAACACGATTGACGCATCATCAATCAAGTTGACATTATTGTGTCGATCAAATATACAGAAAATTGGGTTATACACACCGCGATAAATAAGTTTATTCTTTATCACGCGGCTTAGGAGGGTGTTAACCTTAGATACCTTTGGCCGCTGCCGCCGTCCGCGGCATGTTCTCACCGACCCTCCCGATGCCCTTACATCCATTCTTTCGGATACAGATACCGCACACAGGATCAGACACCGACCTCGCCGGCGAGGTCGAAGAATCCCTTGCCCGCCGGCCGGTGCAGAGCACCACGGCGAGACACCTAGTATACGCCCTCCCCCATGGCGTCTGCCCAAGTCGAGGCCGTTCCTCCTCAAGGCGCCTTGCCCCCTTGCCCTTCTGGCTCGAGCGTAGTGGTTGCACGCTCGCCCTTTTGTCCGGTGGAGCTATAAAGGCCCCGCGGCCAACAGCGTAGATCATTCACACACACACACACACACACCAACAACTAGATACCTACATACAAATACGTCACACGCACGGAACCAATGTCATGTCAACCTCAATATCTTTTACTGCTGCTATTTATAAAAAAATCGATCTATCTCTATCGTCACGCCAGATCCTCTGGCTTCCTCCACTCTCATAGTTCCTCCCGTCCCTTACACACTTGCCTCAGACATAAATAATACATTTTATGTAACGACATTGGTAAGATTTCGTCTTCCAAACAAAAAACGCCTTGCGTATACTCTCGTTAGTGCATACTTTCTCGTTAATTAAGAACCTTTTTTCTTCCATCGTTCCTTCTGCTCGTGTGAATGCCTTATGTAGGTCCTTTTAACTGTATTATGCTATCTGAATATGGTTTTTTTGTTTTACATTTGCTCTATCTTCCAAGAGCCGCAATAATAACGTACTCGTAGAATGAATGAAGCCGCTCTATTTAACAAATTCATTAAAACGCTCATAAATCGCGCTGAACGTTTTTTACGATCTATTTATCTTACAAACGGAGTAAACAGTGGCGTCTAAAGACGTAAACAAAATAAAGATCGGCATTCAACCATCTAGGCATTCCCGACTTTTATAGCGCCGAAAAAATAAGCCAGTGGGTTATTGAACCAGAGTAATCTTTAAGTTAAATCGTGCTTTTCATATGAAAATAAATTTAGAATAATTCTAGAAAAACGCTCAGGAATTAATAATTTAACGCGAAAATGTTCCGAAACGGTTAACCGTTCTGGGGATTGAACCTGCTAAACGAATCGAAACAAAATATTCTTTGATGTAATTGCCATTTTAAATTGTGTATGTTTGTGGGGATGTGTGCTCATAATTAGAATAGTCATGTAATCACGAAATAGTAAATTTCTTAAAATGTAAACTTAATTTACTTCTCATAAGGAGACGCGCAAGAAGAAAATAACCAGACAATGCTTTAATGAAAACGCCCCACTTCCCCAATGAATGGGGAATATTAGGGTAAGTCTGATTGATGGTGAAGCATTCAAGGATAACGCATTTTTGTCTCTGTACTAATCAAGAAATGATTAAATAGAATTAAGTTCGAGTACAGAGTGATACATTATCTATAACACGTCGAAAGCCGGACTAAAAGCAAGTACTAAAATAAAGCACTATTTAGTTTCCAAAGTCATAACAAATGCAGTCTCGTCAAGTGGGTGGCTGGCGGCGTGCCTTGTGCCGGCGCCGACCCACCTGCCTACTTGTGCAAGATTTATGAGATCGGGACTCAATACTACGCGTAGACAACTTGAAAGTTGAAACTTTTACACGTGTGATACAAGCCATAAACAAGATTTTCCCTTTACGGCTTCTGTGTTGGAGAGCTTAAGCCAAAAGATCGGTCGGATTTGGGCATCTTGTTGATTTTAGTGTTTTATGGCGTTGTGTTTATGGCTGTTTTCTTTTATAAATATATAATTTTATAGGGTGTCCTAAATTACTCTCAGCTCTCTTGGTTTCTTTGAATTCGTAAAGGTTCCAATCGGTCAACCTCTACATCAATGGTAGATGTTTTCTGTTGTAACTTCTGGAAGACACATTAACATACATATATTATATATCAGTCCACACCCACTAACGACCTAATGCCCCGTTTCTTTACGGATGATCACAACATACCGGCCAATAATTTATACGATATTCGAAATAAATCATGTAAAGACGTCCATTGCAGACCTTTGTTCTGAAGTGGACGTCTTTTAGCCAAAAATAGATAAATTGTGTAATAGAGTTCCAAACTCATTTGTCTCTTCACCTCACTTTATTAAATTAATACAAATAATGAATCACAAGTATATGGCCAATCTATTCAACGACTATAAAACACAATCAATAACCAAAGAAATCATACATTTATGCAGTTTCTAAACCGCCTGTTAATATAATAGACCATTAAAATTTATAGATTTGGCAAACTTTCGACGTGTTTTAGTTACGTTGTTGTTCTATAATGACACGGGTCGCAAATCGCTGGTTACGAAACGTCTGCTGACGATTTCTATCGAAAGTCGTGATCTTGAACCTATATTTTGGTTCTCGGGTCCTATGCTCGGAATCGACCGGTTCGAGACGATTCGTCATGTCAGCTTACGCGTGCTCACCCGAAAATTTGCCACAAACTGACTAAATGAGAAATGAATGTCAAAATTTGTAGTTTTCTGATAATGATTTGAATATAAACCTCTTAATTGTAGACGAACAATTTTTATAGAATTGCTTGCAAGGATTAGACTTGAGATCATAGTCTTGTTAATGCCCTTCTTCGCGTACAAAAGAAGAAAAACCCATTTCTGAATTCATCGTAATCACATCAGTAAATCTAGAGAAGAACAATAGAATTTCAAAAAGTATCCCATCGTTACAAGTGAAGTTACAGCACTCGAGTAATCAAGTAATTTCCCATTACCACGGCATTATGTAACTCGCTTAAAGGATATTGTGAGCTAGCAAACGAGCTTTTAATGCTTGCATCGGAAGTGTAGATTAGAAAATTGCACTTGCACATCGCGTACCAGACCACTTTCACTGACATTGTAACGTGTCTAGTGGCTCCTTGAGTAGCAGGCTTATCTACAGTCTTAATGAGGTCGTAAAATCTGCAAGGGCTGAGTTATTACTAGGGACCACCTTAAATATCTCAATTAAACTCTTGGGGTTTATATTTTGTTTACTGATGGCGATTGGATGATTGTGGTAAGTATATATATATATATATATATATATATATATATATATATATATATATATATATATATATATATATATATATATATATATATATATATATATATATATATATATATATATATATATATATATATATATATAGGTAAGTACCTTATACTTCGAATCTTGCGTAATCCTTTTCACCTAAAATCTTCAAAGATAGATCATATTTGTCTTCTGGAAATACACACTGAGTATAGGCGTATAAGAGTCATCCACCATCATTCTTGCTTCATTTCCGAAAAATACCTGAAGGTTCAAGTATTTGTATAATCGAACAATAACCTTCTTATGATTAATCGTGCTCGCGACATAATGGAAATACTTCCTCAGTTGCTCATTTGCAACATGTTTACGTTCTCCAATTGCTCTAGCTGAGGTATTGTTTCAGCTGACGTTTGTATTGGGACCTGCCTGTTGCTACTTGCTCCCGGGAATATGTTTTAATTGGCTCATCATTTCTATAATACGAATCAACAGAGTACCGTTGACCTGCTAAATTGACGTTCCACGAATTTTATAAATATGCGACTAGTTAAATATTTCTCCGAAATGTCGTTTCCATTGCTTGTTTGTATAAAACTGTCAGTGTTAAACCGGTATTTGTTATTTGTAAATACATTGATATAATACTGTAGAAATCTACAAAAAGTTGATATCAAACAGGGAGGTTTCATTCAGCAAGAAATTGGGCGAAACATCTCGACTTCGGGCAGTTCGGACTTCGTGTAGCTGCCATTGAAAATCAAGTCACGTCTGCGTACGTGAGGGGAAAAGAGCAGTGCGGTGCAAAAAATAATAACGAACTATTGATTGATTCAGAAATAGCGTTTGTATGGACTGCCGGTTGAATATAAGTAAAACGGATTTTACTTATCTTATAGATAGCAATCTAAGTTGCTAAAAACAAACACGAGTTTTTTTAATTCAGGAAAACTGGATGCGAGTAGCCGAGGATCGTACCCAGTGGCGTGCACTTGGAGAGGCCTATGTCCAGCAGTGGACTGCTATAGGCTGATGATGATGATGATGCTTTTAGATATCTGAATCTACGGGTTTAAGTTCAAAAGTCAAAGAGAGTCTAAACGTTTAAACAACTACATTACTCACGTAAATAACGGTAGATAGATAAATATACTATTTAAGTCAGCAGTACGAGTATAACACGATTCAAAGCGAAGCTGTTTAATAAGAATTGCAACTCCGCCATGATGAATAGGCCTCTGTTGACTACAGTGTTATCGTGCGATCTTGTCATCGCGAAATCGTCGCGTTACAGATATTGCGCAATGGTAATTGAGTCGACATCCATGGGAAAGAACCGATCGGAGTAGGCAGATACGAGTACTTGAGAACCAATCTTATAGCTGTAATGAATCGAAGATAATGGACACGTGCTTCCTACCAAGGAATAAAGTATTCATATGATAATGTATTAGTTTTATCATGATAGAAATGTTAAATACTCTTTGGAAGTAATTATTTGCCGGAAATCCTCACATATATCGATACCTGTGAAATTGCTGTGGAAAAAACAAACTAGTAAATCTGGTCGTTTGGTTGTCACTAATGCTGTTGCACTGACTGATGCTGCTGAATTAATGTCGACACTTGCGGGATAAACAAAGGAATTTCAGATCAATTCAACGCCATTTTGCGGCGAAAAGTATAGGGGCACTGTTAAGTTGCACAAGCACGAGAACAAAGACAAGACTCAAAGTACGTATGTACCTTTGTATTCCATATTCAACGTTGCTTATGTAAACGAAACGTGAGCCCTTTAAAGCCTTGAAAAAATTGCGTAACATTGAAAGTGTTATTTTTCCGTGGTTCCCAAAGCAATTGTTTCCTTAAGCCTCGTCATTAGTATGGGCAGGCGTACCGTGATTAATGTGGTCATATTATTTAAACGTGTGTAGGTAGAAATTAGCTGTACGTTTTGAAGAGGAGGGAAATAAATGAACGGCAATTTACAGTAGATTTTCAATATGGGAACTCGGTTTATTGTTTGTTGGTGACAATACTGAGGTTGATGTTGTAACGGTTTTGAAAAGCCAAGCTTTATAACACTGTTGCGTCGCGTTTTGGCATTTTTCTGCATCCGACTGCGTGTCAAAATCGTACGTTTTAGTGACACAAATGGTAGCATGGAACTTCAGAAAAGCGATCTATAATTACACATTATGTGCTCTGGCTAACGGCAATAATTATAATCCGGATCAGATTATAATTATCGCCATTAAAGCCAATCACATGTACTGCACTGTAAATATAAAGGTACAGTCACAACAGTGTAGTACTGAATCGTATAGGTTATAACTACTCATCGATAGATTGTTGGAACTCTGTACTCTCTGCCTACCCCGCAAGGGATCTGGCGTGAGGTTATAGATAGATAGATAGATTAATTTTAGATATTCACCATTGTGCTTTGTTTGATCCGTTTATTGACCTCTGCGACCTGAAGTGACACAATATGCCACATTAATATGAATCTAGCGTAAAGATTTCTTTCTCTTTTTTGTCGTCGGAAGATTTTGTTATCTCGACGCTTCAGACGGTTAGATAAATGCAAACAAACAAAAAAGAAAAAGTGAACCGCAGGTTCAGACTCCCTGAGGCCTTATGCGCTATAACCAAACGCGGTATGTCACGATAACTTCGAGAAATGTACATGTAATGATATTCTGTATGCTATTCCGTATTGTAACACGTATTTGATGGGTCATAGCTAATAAGGTCCCTGACACGTTTCGCAAAGCATTTGCATGACGCGCGCAACCATTCGCTCTTCTACATTAATTCGTTAGATATGATTATGATAGATCGATCTGTTTAATTGGCTCACTCGCCAGTGCCCACATATAAATGCAATGCATAAAATATGAAATGCACCCACTGCAACGCGTCAGCCATTTAGCGACGCATAAATTTTCGTCCATTTTATGAGGTCTTTCACATTGTTTTATTGTTCATATTTTAGTTTGAAATATGTTTTGCATAATTAGTTTACTGATTCATGTAATTGTTTCAATTGAAGATGTAAATTATACTCGCTGATGACCGTTTTTATTGGTGTTAACTTGACCGGCAATAAGATGTGAATTTATACATGGGGTCGTTAAGGTTTTATTGGCGAAGGTTTGACGCGTTCCGTAATTGTTAAATTTTAATAACCTGAAGTTGGGAGCTGTTTTGGCTCTATGAGTGCATATTGATTTACCTTTTGTCTTCAGACATTTGTTTTGATCTATCTATCTATCTATCTATATCATCACGCCAGCTCCCTCGGGGGGTAGGCAGAGAGTACAGAGTTCCAACAGGTTCTTTCCTTACATACTTTGTTTTGATCATCATTGTTAATAAGAATCAATATATTATAATCGTCTTCATTGATTACAAATTGCAATGGTGTTTTTAACTTCCTCCTGGCTTTCATGTAATATGAGGTAGCTTTTACTATACAACAATACTTAATATCTATCCAGCAAGGGATCTGGCGTGATGATATAGATAGGATATTATAAACCAAATTAGAGGCATCATAATCTTATTCATGCAAAAGTATATACGATTTATCGTTGTTCTCGTTATGCTAATGTTAAGGTAACCGTTACGAATTGAATATCTAGTTAACATTCAACCTCGAATTAAAACAGGACCGCCTAATAATTATGATGGCTTAGATTTCAACAAGCAACCAATCGTAAATAAAGTTAATGTCACATCAGTATTGTACCGTAACGAGGCTGGTCCCAATTCGGTACCTGACCCTAATTACGTTTGCGGTCTAAAAAGATTAAATTGGTATACAAATACTGGTCATGCCAACGTTGCACGCCAAAGTCTGCTTAATTTGACAAGAGTTCATGTATTACTGTCCTTGTCATTAGCCCAGCGAATAAGATGGATGACAATTAATATTTCGTGACAAGTTGGTCATATTTAATTTTAGTTCATCATGCATCCATTCATACATTTGGAGTTAAGTTCAAATTGTCTCTTTAAAGGGCTTGTGAAGGGACTTGCATGGATGGTTCACTAACTTTAGTTAAACTTATTCGTGGATTTCACTTAACAGGAAATTTGCCAATACCAGACCCTAAATATCTTAATTTATGATCTCCATTCGTCAACATTTCGTAATTTGTCACCCTAGATATAATTTCAATCTAAAAGTCCTCGTTATAAGTACCATAATCACATGTGTAACCCACTCTAGATAACGATTAATTTGTTGAAAGAAGTCACTGTTAATCAGTGATAGCGTAGTTGTTAGACCGTTGGACTGCAAAGTAAGAGGTCTCGGGTTCAAACCCCGGCACGCACCTCTGTATTTTCGAAAACATGTGCGTATTAAAAATTAACTATCGCTTGCTTTAACGGTGAAGGAAAACATCGTGAGGAAACCTGCGTGCCTAATTGTTTCTCGAAGATGAGTGGAATTTGCCAACCCGCACTGGGCCAGCATGGTGAACTATGGCCTAAACCCTCTCAGTTTGAGAGGAGGCCCGTGCCCAACGGTGGGACAGTTTCATAACAGGGCTAATATTATTATTTAATGTACTGTGAAAGAGCATTGTAACTTATTACTTAATCACGTAATGTGTACGCTCGCAAATCGTCAGTAATGTTGGTTTTATTACAGCAAAAAACCCATGTTGAGCAACATTTAACCATCGGGTTGGTCGCCGGTAACAGTGGGTAGTTTGACTTTTATTCCCCAAGTGAGATTATGGTAATTTACATGTTGAGTATAATTGTATGTTCCGCAAAACTCGGGTTTGGTGCAATGGAGTCATCGTAAACACGCGACACTACCCTAGTTACATCATCTTGGCAAGTCCTCATGTATTGCAGAGTACGTGTCACCATGTTCTCTCGTTATTTTCTTCTCTCTACCAAGAGGAAAGATTTTGGGAGTGGAAATCCAATTTTCGATGCTTACTTTCGTGCAAACTCTTCTTGTGTGCAAACCACGAGTTCGTAACGGATACGGCTTTAAAAATATTTTGAACGTCCATGTGGTTGTAAAATATTTATCACTTAAATAAAATGTATTAGAATAAGAATCAGAATATTTTTGTATTCATGTAAACCACAGTATTTATGAATCGTCAAAATAGTAACAAAGACTCTACCACCACTTCGGAATGTCATTCCTGTGGATAAGAAGGGCAAGAAACTCCACGGTTACTCTTTTAAAATAGTATTTTTACTATTAAACATTAATAATAATAATATGCCCGCAGGGCAGCTTGTGGCGAGCTGTTGGTGAGTAACGACACCACGGACCCGAGTGCTTCAGAGAGTCGGTCAAGGCCCCCAACTCGGCGTGTCTTTGTCGGTCGAGTGGAAACCGAAGGGTGCCCGCAGGACTCTCGGCTCTGGCTAGCCTTAATTGGCCGTCCAGAAAGGAGCCGTGAGAGCTATATCGACGTAGGAAGATAATGCGTTCCTTCGTCGATGTACTCCAGGGGTGGAAGTGTTAAAGGGCATAACGCCGCGAGTAACTTCGGAGAAAGCGCAGCACACCTCTCTACACCCCTGAGCCGCTCACACCGGTGTTGCCCTCAGTTGTCCTAGGACGACCGTTTGAGGGCCCATCTAGTAAGCGGCGAGTCACCGCCGGCCACGGGTAATTAGGTATCACTAATTATGGCTGGTGTCCGTCCCCTTTAAAATAGTCCAGCTTTTGTCCATCAAACCTCATTTACATAGCCCTTGTTTTCTTTCCATAATTTACAATAGTCCTTGCACCTGCCGGGGTCAGTTCGCTGGTTATGTTTCTTCATTTTCAGCAAGTGATGTCAGCAGGTGGCTTACATAACATTAATTTCTCGCAAAGGGCCTCTACGTGTTGGACCCATGTCCCCATGCAAGCCTTTCAAAGGTCCGGGTAAAGCCCGTGAATCTCAGCGAGATACATAATAATATTAAATATTAATAATACAGTTATCACAACATATAAAACACAGAAGAACATATAAAATTGTAGTCGCATTACGTCGTTATTGCTCCGACCATCGTTCAACGAACGCAATCCACTTATCACACTATTCTACCTAGATTAACATAATAAAATAGTCTATCTATCTATAACCTCACGCCAGATCCCTTGCGGGGTAGGCAGAGAGTACAGAGTTCCAACAGGTTCTTTCCTTACATACCTCTCTGGCTTCCTCGACTCTCATAGTTCGTCTCATAAAATAGTGCTATATTTTATTGATTTAAACTAAGTACGCTAGATGTTTGTGTAGTGTATGTTATCGTACTGACTAAGCTTAACCAAGTCCGTAATAATCAATAGTCATCGTATGTCGCTCGGATTTGCTGTGTTCACCGCGATTAAAAACGCAAGTGAACTTCACGTTACAACCCGCTTATTTTTCCTTGGTCGATAAGTTTTTTCCTAGGTTATTACTTTAATAGAAGGCTTTATGATGCGGCCATAACTTCAATTTTTATTGATCCAAGTTTCTGTTTGCTTCGCCGCGTCTCAATTAGCGTGTTACAAAACGTATTAAACACGCACATGTTATATAACATGTTACAGCGATAATGGTAACACCCTTGATGTTACCATTATCGCTGTAGCTTTAACGTACTGAAAAACATTTTTCATGCTTCATTACCTGAATGAAGCATGAAAAATGTTTTACAGTACGTTAAAGTTTAGTTTAAGCGACCGTTGCATTTATTCATGTAAGTTGTTATCAAAACCTACATTTGATTTAGATCCTAACAAATACTGCCGAACAGAATTTGATATTCTTCACATTTCACCTAGATCCCATAATAATAAATCAGACTTTCGACTTTCTAACGTTGTACAAATTTCCAGTTTCCCAACATCTCGGAACTAGCGCGCAACAAATTTCGTTGGCCGTTCCAACCCTGGGTCCTTATTCTCTATAACGAATGAACGAACGATGTGTTTACACTTTTTTTTTTTTATAAATACGTAGCCCCACACTAGGATTTATTCCTGTGTCGTGGGTGCGTTTACAAACATGAAAATTCACAAACAAATACCCAGACCGGAACAAATAATTGTGGATCACACAAAGATTTGTCCCGTGCGGGAATCGAACCCGCGACTATTCGACACAGTGGGCGGAGCAGCTCAAGCTCTTAACCACTGCGCTAAATCGTCCGTCATACTTCGCGTCACTTAACGCGGCGCGTTACGTTACCTTCAAGAAATGATCGTTAAAATGGTACTCCAATAGCATACAGAATACTATTACATGATTATTTTACGAAGCTACCGCAACGTATGGCGTTTTTCATAGCGAATAAGTTCCCCGGTCCCGACAGACATTTCACTCGTTTCCTACTTGCGGCTGGCTGGCGGTCTGGGCGACAGATTACTACCGGACGCCGTTTCGGCGACGCACAATTGCTGCTTAACGGCCCGTTCCCCAGATTTATTTCGCCTACACATAAGTTAAGAACAGTTAAGAGCCCTGTTCACGGCGCAACATTCGCTTAAATCACAGCGACACGCCGTTCGTCGTCGCGTCGTCAAAATTCTTGTGCTTAATTCTCGTCCGATGAATGCGTTTCCGTGTTGCGTTAGATATTGGAGGAATCAGAAGAAAAGGTTTATACGTACCAAATGGATGGTGTTGTTGTTGAACGTTTGCAGTTATAATTTTAATAACAATGGTGCAAAGATCAAAATCATTTTTTTTTCCAAAATGCTAGGCTATGTTTGCTTCTGAATAATTACTAATTGCATTGTAATTCATCTTAATACGTCTAAAAGAATAAGTCTAGACTTATCAGAATCAGGGAAAGTAGTCCTCAACCAACCTCTGCAACCTATCTTCCTAGAATTAAAAATGTTCAGGTTTCGATTGATTTGCATTTGATTTGAATGATCGAGGATTCAAATACTGATTTGCATTCAAAACAAATGCAAATCAGTATTTGAATCCTCGATCTCGAGAACAGGCGAGCATTTACCAGCCAGTTAACACCGTTTCTTTCTATTTCCAACACTGAGTAATTCCATTCCCAAAACAATATTGCTTCTACACAACCACTGCTTTAAAAATAAATGCTTATTTTCTTTACTCCATATTTACCTATTAGGAACCCTATGATCAGCTGTAGCTTACCGTATTAACTACTGTTTTCTCAATCAATGTCGTGAACTCATGACACATTCTGAGTACCGTGGATGTCTCTCTTTACACCTACGCTGGCTGCGCCGGTTTATGGCACCGCTAACGACCAGTAACACGATACCCGAGGTGTGAACTAACGAGGCGGTCCTGAGAAATTCGCTTATTATTAGTACCTGGAACCGCTCGCCTTAACCGATCCACACGTCAACAGTAGCCAGGCCCTTTCATCTTGCTGTGATTGGAATGTTAGTGCTAGTATATGGAGTCAGATTTTGCTTGCAGTGGCAACATGTTGCTGAATTGAAGCCAAAATTTATGAAGCCAAATTTACTATTCAATAACTGTAGCAATGTTCATATTTGCACTAACATGTTCTCGAGATGATGAAATAAGGAAGCAGGTTAAGGTTTCCGGAGAGATCTGTGTCACTTAAGTAACAATTTTCACACATTCACACGTTAGACGTATTATCCTTAAACTAACGTACCTACTAAGTATTCCTATCCAAGCGCGTATTCAAACCAATATTTTAGGACCCCACAGGACGAAAATGTCTCAAATACAAATTTTATTTCCAAATAGGATTTTTGGAAGAAAATTTTAATGTCTGGAGGTTTTTTTCGAGGGCTTATGACCATGCACATTTTCCTTAGGACGGCGCCTGATGCTATCCATGTTTAATTATCAAAAGTTTCAAAAATACCTCTTCTCGGGGTCTATCCTGCTTAACTCTACATAAAACAGCAACATTTCCCTAAGAAACTGCAACACAGAATATTCCAGAACCAAAATGAAAACATAACTCCTCTCGTATTGCGGATCAATATCCTGTGGTTTATTGTTATTATATCTGAGCGGAGGTATCGGGCACCGGGCGAAACATTAGCCGGTCGTGGGGCCAGAGCTGCAACAATGGCGCGGCGCCGGCCGTGTCGAGATGCCCACAGCATCCACTGATAATGCGCACTTCAATAGGATTCATAGGGTGGTACTTCGGGGCCTTTCGATTTCGACCTGGATACTTATTTATTAATGAAGCGTTAAAATATGTGTTTTGTGTTAGATTGCAGAACGTAAACGAATTTGTTTATTATTAAAGATGCCCTTTCCTAACGCAGTTGAATCTATATTCCTTGTGCGTAATATAATAACACTATCAGATATAGTATCTAATAAAAGTCTTGACACTATCAATAAGCTCGGTGATTAGTGATTATGATCTGTATTTTTTTGCTTTAGTTGTCTTCGTTTGCATCTGTTCACCGACATTTACTATAATAATTATATTCAAACTTTTTGCCTTAAGAAATTTATGATATATATTTTTTCTTAAGCAATTATTTTGCATCAACAACTTCGTTAGTTCTGGTAACCTTCTTTTACTGATACAGAAAATACTTGCAAAGTATTTCCATAAAGTTTTTAAATTACAGCCTGCAAGATTTTTTCATAGAATCGCACACCCTGTATCGTAAGGTTGGTGGCGTGCGCCGGCGCCGACTCCTCTAATAATAGTCGCATTCCATTCCCTCGCCCTGGAAGGGCTCACCTCGCGATGCGCGCGCACCTGCCGCGCACCACTTTCCTTTTTCATTTGCCAAACGCTTTCGCTGCACCATGATTCTGAATTCATAGTAACCAGAAGATAACTTAAACAATTAGACCGACAATTATTTATAGGCCGACGGAGACCAATCCTTGCAAAATAAAATTATATGAATAAATAAATAAATAAAATAAATTAGTTCTGACAGTATTGACTGGCTGGTTGTGAGGTTGTGAGTCTATAGGTTGCGTTTAGTGGGTGGGTTGGAGGAAACTGGATGACTGGACTTATCCAGCTATAAAGAGGCTGGGATTGACATCTAACAATAAACTCTTATTGCTTATGTTTATTTTTTCAATTCCTTCAGAAAACTGCCATGGTAAATAGGTGCTTCTAAGAAATAAAAACTCTCGAATGAAAGTATATTTTATAGTTAGTCGTTAAAAATGAAATAGCTTCAACGGAAAGCAAGGTCAACGTTTCCAGAAGCTTGGGGGCGATGTGTCTGGGACTATTAAGGCGATCAGGGAGCGTGTCAGGTCACCGGCGCGGAACCAGCGAAGGGCGTGCGTACGCGCAAGACTGTAGTATCTGCACCGTGAGAAACGACGTTGCTTACGTTTATTGTAGTACTACTGGCCACATTTCTTTGTTATCTACATATGTATAGGGAATTTAAAGTTATTTTATTTTTAAAAAGGAATCTTTCCCACGACCCTGAAGTGGTAGGCAAAGATGCTCACAAAGATTTTTTGGTTTCAAATATTATTGTTAGTGAGGTGAGGTTATTCTTAAATATGGATATACAGATGCTTAATCTGAGATGGAAAATGTATGAGACTGCTTTTTATGGTTGTCCTATGCATATTCTTTATTAGATTTACAAAATGGTAACACAACAGGGAAGGGAAGAATGTAAACCGGGGTACCCAGGGCACTCCCCTGGTTATTTAACTAAGTAGTTTACTGCTGACTTATTTTTACAGCGCGGGCTAAAGTACTGTTACATTGTGTTGTTTAATGTGGCGACTTCGAAGTTATTATGCTAACCGATTTAGTTGCAGGCTCAATAAATTACGTTGTCTCATTGACGTTCAATCTTGCGGTTTGTATTCAGGAGCGCGCAAATGTGCGTCAGATTGGACTCCGAACATCTTGACCGTTCATTCTATGTCAATGTTTATGGGATACAATTCCGAGTAGCCGCTGAGATCCATGAACGTAGCTTTGCTACTACCGTGAAAGGGAAAATATAGATTTTAATGTTAAAATCGTTTCGACGAATTTCGGTTGGAGATTTTTTGTGAGCAATCAAATATATTCGCGTCATAATGTTGCATCATGTCTTTTAAATACTGTGATTCATTAAGTAGGTTTAAGGTATTTTCATGGGCAATCTGTCGTGGAGGTTTTTTTAGTTGACATTAAACCTTCTAAAAGAAGCATAACTTTTTTTTTTTTATATGTAGCCCCACTCTAAGATTTATTCCTGTGTAGTGGGTGCGTTTACAAACATGAAAATTCACATGCGCAAATACCCAGACCGAAACAAATAATTGTGGGTCACACAAATATATGTCCCGTGCGGGAATCGAATTCGCGACTATTAGACACACTGGGCGGAGCGGCTTAAGCTCTTAACCACTGCGCTAAATCGTCCATCAAATTTACGCGATTTTACGCTCTATTACTACTCTATACTTTCATTTACGCGATATTACTACTCTATTGGATTATGGATATGGATATATTTGAATATGCCATCAGTAATTGTTTATAACGATGATTTTAAAACGTTGCAGTATAAGCAGCAGGTATATTCCATTCACATTAAGATAAGTTTAATGTTAACTCACTTATTTTCTTAGAAATAATGTATTCAACATGTATATACTAAAGCAAGACAAGACCACTCAAGCCGTCTTTATCATAGAATATCTAAGGAATTTTAATCTACAAATGTTCTTAAGAATTACATTAATGTTTACCGCGCCACATCTTATCACAGATGGCTATAATATTGTTACACATACGTCGTACACAAAGCTAATGCACTAATACTCCACGTGTATATGGGTCATTATAAAGCTTGATAAGAAACGCACAGGTTTGTCGGGTTTTATTATTATATGTGGCAGAAGTTTTATTACTTTGGTAACGGTTGGATCTATCTATCTATCTATAACCTCACGCCAGATCCCTTGCGGGGTAGGCAGAGAGTACAGAGTTCCAACAGGTTCTTTCCTTACATACCTCTCTGGCTTCCTCGACTCTCATAGTTCGTCTCATACACGCTCGCCGGTTACGGAGACTCTTGACTTTTCCATCAGATAAGACTCGGTTTATTTGGTCGTGGTAAGATAGTCTAGGTCTTCCCCGGTACCTGCATCCTTCCACTTTCACATTGTATATCTGTTTTGTCATTCTTTCCTCTGGCATTCTTTCTATATGCCCGAACCAACGGAGCATGCCCTTTCTCATCTTTACACCGATACTATCTAACGGTTGGATGAAGTATATAAAATGATTAAGTGTAAATCCTTACGATTAGCTATGAAATAGATACACCGTCACGCCTGTACTCCCCAAGCGGGGGTGGTAGAGGTTTACTGAGTACACCCACGTTTCACCGACGATGTTAGGTCCCATGTAATAGGGGGCGAGTCTATTGCCATATACCGGGCACAATTCCGGACTCGTACTGGGAATTTTCGTCAGAAAAACTACACTTATCTGACCTAGGATTTGAACCCAGGATGTCATGATCACAAAGGGATGCGCTTTGCCACTAGACCAACGAGGCAGTACTATGAAATGTTTAGGCGGAAAAGACCACATCTCTGTACCATCGTCTACGTCGTATAACTCTACTAACTCTATACTTAGGTACCTTTCAAAGTTCACATCTCGATATTTTTACGAAAATGTTACTATCACCTTCATCAGTAGCATTCGGCATACCAATAATATATAACCATTCGTGTACATATTACAAAAATCATTAGCGACATATTTGTCTGTCAACTCGTGCTATCACAATCGATGTCAAAACATACTGCTTGATAAGCAGATGATTCTAGCTACGCTATAAGAATGAAAATAAGAATAGGATCTAATTGCGGAGAACTTCACTAACCAAATATTTAATTTTTATAGTGCCGTCCATGTTTAAGTCCTTTAAAATGACGACCAAAGTTAAACAAGCTGTCTTGACAAATCTATGTTGAACATATAATATTATTTTCTCCTGTCCCAACATAAACTAGTGGCACCACGAAAAGCCGCGTGACCTTTTCGCCACGTATGTGAAAAAAAGATTAGAAATGCTTATTAAGTGATTCAGATGGTAGATAAGTAGCTTAATTAGATTTAAAAAAAAATGTAAATGACTATTTGTAAGCGCCCACGCAGGGCTTATACAAAATAAATTGTTTGAGTTTGAGTACTACGTGGACCATTATATATGATACAGTGGCTAACATTGCAGCATATCCAACTACGGAAAATCTTCCAAAAGATGTAACTTAAGAGTATTATTATTCTTCGGAAAGTATTTGAACAGCAATAATGTGTGTGAGAGACTGTGTATTTGTTTGTATGTGTGTGTGTTGTTATGTGTATATTTGACGAGGTAGAGGACGACGACGACATCATGCGCTTCTTCATTACTAATGTCTTAATAATAATATTAGCCCTGTGAAGAAACTACCCCACCGTTGGGCACGGGCCTACTCTCAAACTAAGAGGGCTTAGGCCATAGTCCCCCACGCTGGTCCAGTTGGCGAACTTCACCCACCTTCGAGAAACTCTATGGCATGCAGGTTTCCTCACGATGTTTTCCTTCGCCGTTAAAGCAAGTGATAATTATATTTTAATACGCACATGCTTTCGAAAAGACAGATGCCTGAGTTTGAAACCGAGACCTATGACTTTGCAATCCAACGGTCTAACCACTAGCCTATCACTGCTGTCCTAATGCCTTATTATTCCGATTTCTGTGAGTGGCACCATTTCACTATCGTTACCCCCTAGTCCATCTCGTAAAGGATAACTTCACGACAGACGCATTTACTTTCATATATCTCGGTGTTTAGTCGGCGGCATTAATTAGCGGGCTTGAATATGCACGCGGTGGGGCCGGCGCGTGCCGGAAGGCCCGCTTCCGTCGCCCCCGGCGCTATGGGACTTTCCAACGGGATTGTTTGAAGCCTGGAGGCAACGCACGTACTTGGTGCTTCAATTTAATATTCCTTCGAGTTTAAGATGATCTGTAGAAAGAAAGAGGTATGTTTGTTTACAGTGACAATGTGTTTTCTAGTTACAGAATACGCGAAATCATACTTGGGAACAAAAATCTTGTGAAAGAAACAAGGACCGGACATTAAAATGTATGTCGCAATATTTCTTTCTGAATTTAATATTATAAATACAACGCACGTATTTGGCGCTTAAAGTTAATATTCCTTGGAGTTTAAGATGACCTGTAGAAAGAAAGGGGTATGTTTGTTTACAGTGACAAAGTTACAGAATTTGCAAAATCATTCGGAACAAAAATCTTGAGAACATTTTACATTACTTGTTTACATAAATCAACAAATGTATGTCGAAATATTACTTTCTGAATTTTATATTTAAATACAAAAAATATATTTTGCTTTATGCTAATACAATTCAAGTCTTCAAATTAAACTTTCAACAATTACCACGTTATGTGCACTAGTGGAAAAAAAAATCTCATGCCTGAAGATCGCCTTTTGTATTGGAAAACTTATTGCCCTCATTTACCGTTCCCGACCTTACGACTCAAACAAAGCGATAAGCAATAAGCGTACTGCGCACACGCAAATGGCGCACATCGTTATCTAACGCGACGATCGTTTACACAGTTAGAGGACGCAATTATCACCTAGTACACCTGTTCTACGTATGCTAATGACAGAGGTAAATCACTTGTGATCGACTTTGTATCTTATGATAAGATCTTAGAGTCACGCGCACACCATTTTCGGTGCGCCCTGGGATCCAATTACAACTCGGACGACGGACGACACTTTGGACTTGCAAACCCCATTCGCATGTCAAGATTATACTCCACACTTCCATGTTTCCACTTAAGATGGTTAAACAGAAATAAATTGACGCAAAGTAAGTTGACATACCATCCTTTTCACAAGTGAAGAAAGTTTTTGTAAATTGACGATTAGACGCCATAATACATGGTAAAGACGGTGAACTAAGTACGCCTCTACTTTCCTTTTAGCTTCACATTATCCGTGTTTCGGTCTCGACTCTCGTTTACGCACACTGAAAACAATATAGAGTTCGTACAGCAATAAAGCGATTTGACGATGTTCTTAACGTGAGAATCGTGTCCAATAAAAATGTCCAAAAGGATTATTTATGTACACTTAAAACGAGCTGTATTAATATTTTCTTGTATTCAGAAACGATCAAGAGATGTCTTACTTTTAATTCACGTTTGCGAATTAATCTTGCCCGCGTCAGCGCTGAAGGTCAATCGTTTAAGGCGATGGTTAATTAAAGCTAGCTCGATTTGTCTGTAGTTCAGAGATAATTTCCTTGTTATAAGATTTGATTTACGCATCGCAGGCATCCTTGGACGATGAGGTGTTAAGCCGTGACCTTACACAAAAGGCGTGATCCGGTGATTCACCAATATTTTAGCGTTTTGCTTTTGTACGATAGATGCAACCATATGTGGTTGGCTTCTGGTGGAGATCTTGCAATCAGTCAACGATCGACTTAGCGCATTCTTAACGTATTCCGAAGAAAATCGGCACGCGGAGTTTCATGTGACTGATTTGCAGAGCCTGTCGTTAGGATCCCAAAGTGATTTGTGTGTTAATGTGACTCCACCCATTTGAAATACATAAGCTTGCCAATGTTATGCTAATTTGTAAACACGTTCTGAGAAGCTTCAGATTATTATTTCCGCAAAAATATTTAGCAATTATAAATTTCTACGGCAAATTAATAATATCCTCACGATCGGGCGCAAGATGCGTTAATTGGTCTGCAATCCACATTCTAAGCGAATTAATGAACATGCGCAGACTCTCGCCAGTCGATTTCTCAGTTATTTAATTTTTCGCTCGTTTAACATATGACGAGACGACGGCCGTTATTTGTGTTTACAAATTAAGGTAATTACCGTAATACCCCTGTCACAACCTTTTAAGTTCAACGCATGCATTACACGATTCGACGTAGATTTCGCTTGAAACCGTATTTTAGTTCTTATTGCTTGTAGATTAAGGTGTTAGCTGAATATTTTGGAATTCAGCGCGAAATATTATTGTAGTACGCCCTTGAACGTTCAGTTCCGGGCTGTTATAATGTCGTTTAAATAAAAATATGCGGCACGGTCCGCGCGAAATAATTGCGCGCAACGGAGCTGCGAATCACAACGCACTGTTATGCATCGACGCAATATATCGAGCGATAACTTTATATTTTCACGGGCAAAATAAGAATTTTTTGCACTGATTTGGGCGTAGGAAATGTTCTCGCAATGGAATAACTCGCCAACGCGCTTATCCTTATTGGGAGGCGAGTCGAGGTTCCTGAGGCGCCGGAACGCTCGGTATTTTATATCATAATATAAAACTTCTTAAACGTTGCGGACTAATAAAATAACGGGTATTAACCGTGAATTTACCTGTGGGAAAGCACGCCTCATATCGGTGCAGAAGACGTATTTATGGTTGTTCTAAGGTTGTTTGGAGTTTCCTTCGCGTTCGCCGCCGTTCAAACAAAGGTATATGTTAGGGTATGATCGGGTGTAATCTCACATCTTAGGGCCAAGATTATCTCGCCGACGCGTTGTTACTTTCAGATACAGCCACGCTTCTCTTGCACATGGGTAATAATCTTTTGTGCGACGCGATGAAGTTATTTATCCATCGATTGGCCCATCGGCATCAGATATTGAGGGCCTCGGGTTCTCAGTTAATACTTTGTAAACTGTTGACCTTAAATGTAGGCGCTTTTGGCCCCTTATAATAACTGATTGGCAAAGATCGTGATGGTAAGCAACACTGAACTAGTGTTGTAAAAACGCTCGAGTCGGCCTTAAACGCTCGCGTCCTCTACGAGCATCAACGCTCGTAAGCGTCGACTCAGCGCTAAAAGCTCGCCTTCAGCGCTCATTTTTACAACACTACACTGAACACACTTGCATGCTCGGTCTGTGACCAAGGCAATCCATACATATTCATGCTTTGGATGTCACGTAAATTCGTTAGTTTTTTTATAAATATTCTCAACCAAACAACACTTTAAAACTAAGCAGCCCGTAAAGACAGTCAAGATAGAGTATTGTCGAAAACAGGTTGTTCGTTTCTATCTATCGATTTTAAGGCGCAAATACTTATATTGATTTCAGCAGGCGTAAATTGCGCAAAAAGCTCGGATTGTAAAAGCACATGTCAGAGGTGAGGGTCGCGCTAACCAAGTTCAGATAACAATGTCGCGTTGACGCTTGACCCCGGCTGCGGACGGCGTCAGTTTCGGCGTGGCGCGGTCGGCGGCCCGTCGCGGTCATTTCATCGTAATGCGATTACAATGATGCCTGATTCGCAAATTGGCAGTGACCCAGTTCGGATGCCAGTGGGCGGGTCGGAGGTCTTCTAGACCTCGCAAATATCTCCCCCGCTGTTTCGTCTACGCCAGCTGGAACTTCTTCGTTAAGTGATATTCTGCCTATAAACTCTACAGAAGGGGAAGATGATTATAGTATAGTACACGCTTAATTCACTGGGGTATTTTAGTTGCCGGCATAGCCTCCTATGCTTCGGTTTGAAATGTATTTCAGACTTGTTAAGTTTCTTATGATGTTTATCTTTACAGTCAGCAAATGGCAATCACACATAGATTTCGAGAAACTCAATAGTTGTTTCGCAAAAGTATCTCTGCTTCTTATTGGATATAATCATATGGCAAATTATGCTCGCTCTTGTTACAAATCTCGATTTAACGATCCCGTTATAAGTTTGTCTCTTGATTGAATTTCTTCCGTACCGTTTTTTCGATTTTGTTTCGGTGCGTAATGGTTGTGCAACCGAATCGGCGTGTAATTGTGGGGGAGGTCATTGTTTGTAACGGAACAGTCCGGGTGTGCGCGTGGTGTGAGATGAATTCCATTAGGACGGGCACTGCGTGCGGCTAAGGTACGTTGTCAGTGCTGCGGTCGTTTACATCGCCCAAGCACCAGTGCGCGACGCCGAAACCGTCTATGGAGATCAAACCGCAAGCCGTCATCCTCCTACGTTGTAACGTGAGGTCCGGCTCCATTTCAAAACTCAAACGTGTATTATGCCTTCGAAAGTTTTCACCTTGACACCACAGCTTGATACGAGCGAAATGTTTGTTGCGACGCAATTGGTATATGTGTTCTTAAAATGCAGATTCATTTATGATTGCCCCCCTTCACGATGAAACCCTTCGAAGCTGTAAGTTATTTAATGCCTCTACAAAATTGTAGTAGAAGGGATAAAAAGTATTATTTATTTTGACGCGTTGACTAATGAAGGACGTAATATGAGCTAATTGCTTGTTTGTATTCTGGTCGTACATCGGTCGTCATTTCGCCATGCTTTTCTTAGAAAGCGAAGTGTCCCACTTGATGCCAGGAACAGCGACCACCACCGGAAGCTACGGCCACGTCATACTAACTGTTGATTTTCACTTTTATCATGCACCACAGCGATGAAATGGAAAATTATCATTGTTTACATCCACGAAGCGTAACGCGCATAATAAGTGAGCTATACTATGATATCGAGTTCTCGCTCGCTCTAATTAGGGCAGGTTATAGCACAAACAATAAATTAGGCGAACGGTGTCGTAATTATCTTATCACCGTATAGACAATGCGCCCGCTGAGATACGCGAGCGCACCGCACGTTATCGCGACCACCCGCCGCCACCGGGAAACGACGTCCATACAACATTATTACAGGAACATGAATCAGCCAACACCATCCGTCGTACGAGAGGCACAGCACTATAGTTCTTAGAACCAACGGGCTGTCGATGCCGTGTGATCGAACTCATAAAAATTCTCTGGTGCGGAGTGACCACGTCTTCTTATGCGAAGACTGCTAGCAAGAATCTTGTCTTCTCTTAACCAGCCAATGGGTTGACCAACGCGCCAGCAGTTCCATGAAGTCGTTAACGATCCCGGCGACACATCGTCTAATGGACTGCGTGCTCACTTAACTATGCAAATTACTGCACGGGGCTTGATGCGCGCCTCGATCGTGTCGCGACTTACGCAATTATTCAGTTTTAAAATACTACCCCTTACGTAATGCCAGCTGATAAACAATCACTATCGTTCACTACTATTTATTGTTCCCAACGTCAGCCTTGGTGGAATGATAGTCTCGCCCTTTCGGTATCGCATTATTATTTCATCCATTATTTACTACCTCGTCGGCATTATCTCGTCATGCCGCTCCTAATAACGTCTCGTTATGGGAAACTCTCGTTTGTGGCCAATAAAATAATTGAATATCTGTCCGTTGATCGGCGCTCCAAGAACTAGCTCTTATCTGGAGCGTAATAAATCGGCGCTGCCGGTCGCGATCGAACCGCGGTCAGGCGCCTGATTAATGAGTTAACATTTTTTAATTAACGATCTAGCCGCACCGAAGAATTATTAGTACGCCGAGGGCATCGCGACTACGAGCCTGCGTTTCGACGGCGCGCCGTGCGAAGCTTTCGCTGTAGCAACGTTCGGCTAAATTATAAGCTCAGACTGAAGAGTTAATTGCGTGTTTATCGTCGGCATTAGGTATTTCACGTTGGATAATCGCCGCGAGGCGGTCGCGTCGTGATCCGAAGTTTTCCCGCGTTGTGCAAGACGCCATTGTTGCGTTTACTTCACATGGTGCGCCTACACGAACCTCCAATGTATAGCGATCTGTATCGGTTTCGGATAGTACCGTCTCAACATTGTTATTTTTGTCATAGTTGCATGAATCGTTTACAACATCTTCGTCACGACAGTTGACGTAACACCAGTTACCACGCTCCGATGACACATTATGTTTTTGCGCACTTCTTGTTGTAGCCTGTTTTGTTGCGGTCGCTAGTGTGCCATATTAGATACTCATGACTTTAATTAACCTCAGGTCTAGTGAGAATTATTAATAGGTGGAATACGTATAGTTGTGTGTGCAATATCAATAACGTGACCTCAGTGTCGGACGTCGTTACTCTCGGATAATGTCAGCTCGTCAGCGCGCATTCAGTCTCGACATTTTGTTTATGAAAAGGAGCCAAAAAACACCGTTTGACTAGGACCCTTGCTCTTCACACGATAAGGGCCGGCTGCAAGCGTGCCTATTGTTACACAAAGTAACAACCCCTAGACTTATCATGCCCAGTTCCCTGCTTACTGCCGCCGTTTAGATTCTTATAATGGCCAGTTTCATGCCCATTCCTCTTTTCGGTACCGCGCATGTGTGCTGATTGTAATAGTGTCCTGTGTAATATTTTAAACGTATTACCCATTCAAATATGTCGTAGCCCCTGTCTGTTTTATAACAATTGTAGCTGGCCGTCTTCCCTCGTACTCCGCTAACTTTCGATTCGCCCTATGCCTAATTCTACAAGTAAAATATCTCCTGCGTTTTTGCCTATCACGCATCAATTGGAAGTCAGGGTATTATATGCCTCAAGTGCGTTCGTTAGCGGACTATTGAGTGTTCTTGCATACTGCTGGTATTCGTGCATTGTTAGATTATATGATGAGTATTAAATTGTCTTTTCAAGTAACACACGGAGAATCGTCGAGAGCCGATGTCGTATTTAAAGTTGCATTGCGCATTCATACTTGTAGCGATTTTGAAGTGAATAGCAAATAAACGCTCGCAATGTTACATGCAAATGCATTATAATCACTTAACCCTTGTGGATTCAAAGCAGGAATTACTTCATCGGCCACGCCGTATCGCGATACGTGGAATGTGCCAAACAATATTTTTCAATTAACTATCATCGTACCTACTCGCTTATCTAATCACGAGAACGTGACATGCTTAGAAACAAATCGATTGCGACACAATATAACGAATCGATAGAATCGATGTTCGATTAAAGAGACCACCTTGAACCGTTTATGCCGTTTCGCGTCCAATTGTTGCACAAGCGTGCCTTTTCGTTGGTTGCCGGTCCGCTACCGCATCATTTCATATCTAATTCAATTACAGAAACACGTGTAAATGTCATAGACGTTAATAAAAGAGTTGCGCGTCTCCGTGGTGCGCTTGCGCAAATCTCCTGAGATTTGTCTGAGTTTGTTCTTCTGTTTGGCAATTGTTACTTTCACGGATTATGTTGTAATAAAAACAACTAGGTTTAGGTTTAGTAAAGCATTATACATAATGTATTCTTGGAGGTTTATATTCTTAATTTAAGTCTCTAAAGGTAAATGGATGAAATTTATTATGAACTTTTCATAAAAATAAAACGTATTATTATTTTATTTATTTTTTGATGGTATAGATAGATGGCGTGATGATATAGATAGATAGATATAGGTATTATTCTAAAGAAATTAGGGTTTATATTTTTTTGAAAAAAAATTAAATTAAATCGAGTAGGTTAGCTGTAAAGATCAAGATATTTGCGTCGCGTTGTAATATTTTGGTTAATATTACATTGTTTGTTTTTCTTTCCAGGTAAGCTGACATTCTGGATTCATCGGGAGGTGTGCGTCCACTCGGTATGTGGCAGCCGTTATGAGTGTCAGTAAAACATGGTCGCTCGTTAGGCATTCACGGAGGGCGCGAGCGTTCGTGCCCACATCAATATGCGCCCGCGCACCTCACGGACACGATTTGACGAATGAATCACACCATTTTCTTCGTAGAGTTGTTCACGTGACGTCACGATTTCAGTGTCGCACGCGCATCAACCACGAAATTAAATTATGATAAATATTTTACATATCCGCTTGCATAAGATTAGTTTTTATGATCTCGTGAGATAGGAAACTGCAGATAATTATGTTTTCGTCTAGCGATTATTTTATGATGATTTTATGGTAATTTTTGAATTCCTATTAATATGTTAATCCCATCAATAGGTACACCTATGACATATTGCATAAACTGTGACAATAGTTGTTCGTTAGGTCCGGGGAAAACCGTTCGCCGTGTTGTAACAGCTGCTTTATTTAAGATCGACATTCATTCTGAGTTAAATATCGATACACTTACGCTAAATCGTGTCATTCGCGTTCAACGTGACATTCAAATTAGAACTCTAATTTCCATAGCAATAATATTTAATTACCAATGGAATATTTGAATAATTGACACTTTACTGCTTATCTGTGTTTATATACGATCACGTGTTTGATAGCTCTTGGGCCAGGGTCGTTGTTTGAACATTACCAGCTCCTTTCTAATTACAAGTACTGTAACCTTCTTATCTTAATAGAATACTGTATAACTTCAGACTAAGAGACTGAATGTGTAATGTATACAGTGTGACAACAACTAAAGCGGAAAAAATATTGAATCTATTGATGACGTTTAAACATCTTCAAATACTCTGTCTATTATCCTTAACTTGGTGATCACGAGGTCGTGGGTTCAAAGCCTAGGTCGGACAAATGAAGTTTTTCTTAGGAAAAACTTCCCAATATGAGTCCGGAGTCTGGAATTGTGCCCGGTATATGGCAATAGGCTCGCACCCTATTACATGGGATCTAACATCGTCGGCGTAAAGTGGGTGTACTCAGTACACCTGCCACCCCCGCTTGTGGAATATATGTGTGTGTGTGTTATCTTTAAATCTTCCTCTTCAACATATTTAGTTTCATGAAAGCCTCCTCCATTGTTCTGTAAATTGTATTCTAATATGATTTATGGATTTCCATTGTGTGCCCTTTTATCGGTATAGACCAATAAATAGCGCGCACCGAAGGATAATAAACTTGGACGGGTACCCGACGACGTACATCACACAAGATGCATTGAATCATACTAGGTTAGAAGAGGATAGAACTACAGGTCCGAGATACTTAGGGCGCAGTCAAATTGACCATAGATTGGAGATACCAAATCGCTGTGACAAAGCATCAATATCAGCTGATGAAGGTTGACTGCAAGACACACATCTTCCCCAAACCCTTTACCAGGTTCATAGGTCCACCTTGTGGGTGGCCTGCCCACTCCACATGACAAAGCTTACCAGAGCGTAACTAATAGTTTCATATTCTTCTTAGGATGGCAGTCAGCTGTGCATATTTTTCTTGTCTTTTGCGTGACGAAATATTTCGGCGACGCAAGTAGGTACTATTTAGTAATGTTAGAGCTATTTAGTAGTTAAACTGAAATTTGATTTTCGAGGTTAAGGCGTATAATAGGTTCACATTCGGAGAAATTCCAGCTCTGCTAGTCCAACTAGTGTGGTATATACTTACGTGCAGATTGACGTCTATAGATCAACAGCTCCAAGACTAGTAGTCTAGCGTTATTCGCTTGGTATATGACACTTAAATAATCTACTTCCATTGTTAATAATTTAACGTTAATAGTTCCAGTTAAATCTCTTAAACTAGTTTAACTAGCGCACTATCTTCTAATAAGTAGCTCAGCAATGAGTATAACCACAATATACTTATCGGAAACAAGCATACTATCCGCCAGTTAATAGCTCGCCAGTCTGATCGTGCCCTACCACCGTTGCTTATAGCCAATCGGTCAAACGACAACGGGAACCATTTAGTTCCTGCCATATTTTACGACGCCCCGCTCCATTGTGCCGCTCTGTGGAAAATCTTCGCCTCGCGAGTACAATAAACCTTCGGGTACCTGCTTATTTTTATTATAGTAATAAGCTTTGGTAGTCATTAGAAAACGTGTCTTGGTGATAAAAGATAGAAGATTTTATTAGTGACGCTGATTTTTAGGCGCACTTACAATATAATAATATTATTTCCGAATATTTTTCTGATGGACGAAGGCCTTACAGCCATCACATTCATGTTCGACAAAATCTAAGCAAATTTTCTATTTACCAGTGTGTGTGTGAATGATGTACGCTGTTGGCCGCGAGGCCTTTACAGCTTCACCGGATTTAAAGGCGAGCGTGCAACCACTACGCTCTAGCCAGCCAGAAGGGCAAGAGGCGACATACTCGGTTAGGACAGTCGCTGTAGGGGGACGGGTGCACTACTAAGTGCACCGGTCAACCGCCGGCTATGGGAGGGGATCTACTACTATGTCATCGTCGTCGCCCGTATTCTGAGCGGAAAGAATGGATGACAAAGCATCGGAGGGGTCGGTGAGAACATGACGCGGCCGGCGGTGGCGGCAGGGGTCGGGGGGGAGATCGTAGTCTGCGGTGGCTACGATTAACGGATTCGCATGGGTAGATGCGTTCGCGAAATGACGTGTTGACGCCTTTTTAATAAAGGTGCGAATAGGTTCGAGACCTAGATCGGAGTGGAGGTCGACGTTCCGTACGAACCAGGGGGCTCCTACGGCTTTACGGAGGAAGCGGTTTTGAACCACTTGGAGTTTATCGATGTGAGAGGGGGCCGAATGCCCAAACATAACATACGCATAAGTCACGATGATCCGAACGCAAGTTTTGTAAAGTGTCACCTTATTTCTAAGGGACATTTTACTCCGCTTGCAGATTAACGAATGGAGACGACCGAGCACAAAGGATGCTCGGTGACGGACCCGCTTGACTTGCGGACCGAAGGACATGGTACTGTTTAGGGTGACCCCTAGATATTTGACCTCTTTGGCCAGGGAATGGGTCGGTCGAACATGGTCACTTGGCCGAGATTACTTCAAGGGCGGCGCAGGGAGTGGCGCGGGGTGGCACCTCTGGAGAAGAACACCGAACACCTCTTGTCCGGGTTCACCTCAATACGCCACTTCCTGAACCATTTCCCTAGGGAATTGGCGGATGCCTGAAGGTTTCTGGTAATGAAACCCTTATTCCTATGCGAGACGTAGAAAGCGGTATCATCCGCGAATAGGGCTAGATGTGCCTTACTCGAACGAGGAATGTCGTTCGTGTAAAGGCTAAACAGGAGCGGAGCGAGAACCCCCATAAGCTTTAATTACCGGTGCGTTGCATTTGGCAATCCCGGAGCATCTTCCTGTGCTAAAAGTGTTAGGCTACCGCGGGGTGTTTTCTAATGCGCTGAAAGTGCCACGTACCGCAGTCCTTCTCACAGAGAGCGTTTTTCCTGTTTTTTTTTCTCCTGTGATAAAGAAAAGCCTTGAATTCCCTTATCTTAATAAGGTTGGACTAAAGACCAGATCAAGTGGTCAATTATGGGATTACCAAGGAGTAACCGTAACTCTAGAACGCGCAGTCTGTACGCGCTGCGCACTGATGAGGCACCTAATACCTAATGAGCTTGCTCCCATTTCCATCATTATGCTCACTATGCCCTTATCTCGCATGAGCATCGGACTCATATCGGTTAAAACGGCCCGTGAACGGGGAACTGGCGCGAAACTGACAGAATAGCGGTCCCACCGCAGGGCAAGAGCGGCGCGACCAGGGTTGGAGAAGAAGCACAAAGCTTGGAATATCATAAAATCACTTGTCAAATGTTCAAGACGAATTTCCGATCGCCTCTTATTAAACTACTGATCAAAATCATTATCAGTCTAAAGACGTCCACTGAAGGACAAAGGCCTCCCTCAAAGTTGGCCATAACCGGTATTGTTCTTAACGCATCTGACCGGATCATCGGCCCCTTTTGATTGTCAAAGATCTAAGTCAGTAAAACTGCGTTATTCACTGTGGTACCTGAAGTGTTTCATGGAAAATTTATCGCAAATAACATTTTAAAAGAAATTTCTACGTAGATATCTATCTATCTATATCATCACGGGAGATCCCTTGCGGGTACGTATATATATATATATATATATATATATATATATATATATATATATATACCCATTAATTTGATTTATGCAAACAATAAAGTTTAATTATCGTATTTTATTGCGGTTTTTAAACTACGGCAACATAGATATACAATCCCACAAAATGGTTTTATTTTATATGTAATATTCGCATAAATGTAAGTAGTGAATAAACTATTTTCCGTTTCCGTTCCAAATGTCATTTGCAATACATTTCTATTCAAGAATGTTTTTACTCTAGTATAATAAATTCTTAAATCCATCACTTCTTTTCTCCTAGTTGGTAACCCTGGATGCAAGTAGGCCGTTGATTACAGCGTTTCCTCAACATTATTAGTTGTCGACAAAGGCCGCGGTTTGCGGTGATCGGGCCGAAGCCTTCGGCTCCGCAGTACTCGGCACTCAAAGCTCAGCGATGCAACGGTGTCTACAACGATATTCATGTTACACATCCGCAACTGTCTCTCACATTTGAAATGGACACTTGTAACTCGATATAATATTCCGAACGACTCTCTCCTTTTACCGCTTAGATAAAAATGCAGAGCGGAACATTTCCCGGTGCACCTACTCCTGCGGATCAGTCGCGGTAGTTCTGTTTCTATTGTAAAAGGTGCGTGTGCATCGCAATTCGGTCGCATTGTAGTTCAAAGGCCAGTCGCCGTTACGGCGTCGGTTACTCACAATGGAAGCGAGAGCTGACTCCCGTGAGTGCAGCTTCCGTAGATAAGTATCGCGTTCTCGGACCTCCGACACGTCCATTTGCGACTTCCGAGATACACGAACTCTCACTCGTTATATGTGATGCCACATTAGTTATAAATTAAACAGTTCATACTTGCATATATTGACTTCATATAAAAAACAAACAGAAAATATGTTAATTTTTAACTGAAGGTACATCATCAAACAAACGACTATGAAGTGTAAATTTGCGGTTAACGTTTCCTTGAAGAATGGGGACGAACTTTATGTGCTTACCCTAAATTGAAACCGAAATTCCTGAACATTGCATCATTGCGGAATGACGTAACGTTAGCGAATTGAATACAGAAATGCCCAAAATTATCTTTGCCAAGATCGCTGCGATCATTTGCCCTCGATTTTAGGCCCTGTCATTAAGTTGTTTATGCGATATCCAAACCTCCCCATGTAAGGAATGTTCCGCAGTGAACAGAGTTAACGAGACACGTCTTTGTCGTGGGTGACCACCGCGATGTCAAGTTGTCGATGAAAACAACGGATGTCACGTTGAAGGCCGTGATAATGATCTTAACCATATCCGCGAAGTTAATTTGGTTTTTGCATTTTTTAGGATTATACTATATAGATATGGAGTTTGAAGATGCGCTCATAACCTTTCATTTTTAGTTGTTAGGTCGCTTAGGGGTTGATTACCAAAAACCTCTTAATGCTCGCGTACATTATAAAAGAAAACCTTGTGCAAATTTTCAAGTTTCTACAGCCAGCGTTTTGTGCGCAAATATTTAGGTCAGTCTGTCGGTCCGTTTGTCATCTGTCTACCGTATGATGTTTCCTGAAGTCACATTTTGCAATAAGTCTAGAACGATTTAGGGAAGTAAGCTATCGAGTAAATTTATTATTATTGCAATGGAAACAGTTTATATCTTGTTCCAATATAGAAATACATATATCCACTTGCGTTACTGCAAGACTCCGTGATATTTCAAGTCGGGAGCGCCTCGAGCAGGCTTGCATTACATTAGATCACGTCGACCACCCTGACAGGGGATCAACTAACACGGTATGAAAATTGTACGCTCATACTCGCACGTACTATTTCTAAGGACTCGGTACGCATGACTGACATCTCCCATTTATAAGTAATCAACCTTTGATATAAACACCAATCACATTATTTATAGCAAGACTGGATTGTTTTTTGAATCAGCTATTGATATGCTTACTTGATGTTTCTCCATCAAGTTCTCATGCAGTTTTATTTATACTAAAGCAAAAACATTAATCTTGTAGACCACTGACAAAGTCAATTTACTTCAGCAACTTACAAATTAATGAGGCATCACAAGACAAATATTTTTATGATAGCGTTACCACCTAACCGTGCAAAAATAAAAAGGCGACCGTTGTGTTCCGTTGCTCGGATGTTGCGTCACCGAAATCTTTTCACTGAAAACAATGGTTGTGGCCAAACGGTGATTATTTCAAGTGTCGGATATTTGCATGAGTTTGTCAGTCCGACCCCCTAACCGAGGGTATTGTTCAACAATTGAATGGCTGATAATAAGTGAGCCTTCAGCGGCTTTCGTAAGTGGGACGGACTTTAGAAACTCGACAAAGGTATTGAGAGATTTTTGGGTGGTTCCACAGTTTTGTGTTTTTATTTGGGTCGTTCATCCGAATTGGCAAATTCAAGGTGATTTAAGTTTGGGTCGGTGATGAGATGTTTTTGGAGTTTGTTATTGCTGTTTTATTCAGTATAACGACCTATTACATAGAGATTCGTGAATCAAATTACAAATAGGAACGATGACTTTGGCAGATATAGATTTGGTTAATTAGTTTGCATCAGAACTGCTATATAGCTAAATAATGAGGTTGTTGCTCTAGAATACAATCCTCAGCAATCTCTTAAATTTGTTTTGTCCTGCATTTCTATATCCCAGAATATCCGCTGCACCAGCCATGCTCTCAATTAAAGTACTTCCTAGCAAAGTTCATGTGTAGTTGCATTCACATTTACCCTCTTCCACTCGCACAGTCCGTAGGGAGCGGGCCTGTCAGTGACCCTCGGAGGAGCGCTCCGGTGCCCATTAATTATTCTATTACAGCAATGGCACTCGTGAACGCTGCGCGTGCGCACGCCTTTGATCCGACCATGCGCTTCAATTCACTACATTACTCGTCACACGAACTGCACAAAATGGAGTCTGCGTTGTCAGAATAATCTTTTTTTTTTACCTTTTTTAAGTTAATAGAAAAGATTTTTCTGTATCTCAATTACAAGAACCTTGATGTATCTGCGTGTTATTTTTATGATGCACTTTTATTGTAGCTCCTGTAGGCTGTAATATTCTTGGTGTTGGGAACTTTATAGAGGCATAAGTTGCATGTATCTTGTGCTACTATCTCGGAATTCTGCATTCCTGATTCAATCATGCTTCGCTGTTGTTTTTATATGTATAACTTTTTATATATTTTTATATTCTTAATTTAGTTCGTGTTTTTGTTCGACAGTTTTACATTTATTTATAGTCAAGTCATTTTAACTTGTAACTAGGAATTATTCCTGTGATTTACATACAAAAACACCCAGATCGAAACAAACAACCACTGGACGAAGACGTCAGCGTCGTTTTTATTCCTCATATTAATGTTTTTTTAATCATGTTCTTCATCATCCACGTATTGGCAAGCGCAGCGTAGGACGACCGCCTGCCAGATGGACCGACGATCTTGTGAAAATCGCAGGAAATCGTTGGATGCAGGTGGCATCGGACCGGTTACGCTGGAAAGCGATTGAGGAGGCCTATGTTCAGCAGTGGACAAGTATAGGCTGAAATGATGATGATGATGCATCATGTTCTGGAAGTTGACTAAACGACTTCCAGAACATGATCATGTAGATACGTAATTCTTAAACATGCTTTCATCCATTAATTGTCGAAAAATACACATCCTCAAAACTTACGAAGTAGGTACTCAACACACTAATTTGATAATGATTTGATACATACGTTCATTATTAAATTAACTCTTCATACATTATCCAACCGCTGCGACCGCCCTGTGACTGTAATGACGGACATTGCCATTCGGCTCGCACATAATTCCAGAGCATTTAATAAAATAATGCGCACGCGGCTGGTACTAATGACACTTGAATGGTTCGGTACGTGACCCCTGTTGATGCAGGGAATGCGGTGCAAGTACGGGCGGATATTAGGCTTAGATAGAAATTATGGTTTCCTTACAGGCCTCTGTGCCCTCCAATAGATACCGTAGTCCTTCTTATTAGTTCTCATGTCTAACTAGGCTGCGGTCTGTATCACGCTTATATCGATATTAGTGTCTTTCGTACCGCAGCCCTAGTTAGTCCTAGGAATTTACTACTTTTTTTATATTTAGCTCCTTAAACGTAGGTACTTATTAATTCGGATATAGTTTGCCATTTTCTTCTATAAATCTTTTTTTTTTGTGATGTGTAGACGCTAAGGAGACATTTTCACAAAACAATGCAGGGTGTGAAAAGAGATTAATTGACAATATCAGATTAAAGCATATCTGTAAAATAATATAGTTACTTATTTTAGTTATGTTGATAAGCATTTTTTTGGTTGTGTGAGCAACTATATTCTTTCTTTGTTTTAAAACTATAAGTAAAATTATGAAGTACGTAATGATACTCGCTTTATAAATTCAACCGCTACTCGCTTCCAGTCGCAACTCAATCTCGAGGTGAAAGGCGGCATCGTGATCTGCGTGTTCCTCCCGTGGATTGCGCACGCGCACCGTGCCCCAATTCGCCTAAGTGGCTGCCCCGCTGACGAATGGGGATCAATTCTAGTCCGCGATAAAACAATTTATTGGCCTATCTCCCGCAACCGCGGCTAAATAATTTGTTTATTGATAATAAAAGAGGCCGTTGCGGATTTTATGAAACGATCTCCGATTGATTTATACAACTATAACAAGATTTTTTGACTATGCACGTTCTCATTTTTTTATCTTAATCGCCAGATAAAACTTAATGGCCGATACAATTAAAGTTGAAATAAGAATTATTATGCTCAATACATCCTAATTTTTAGACAAGGCTATATGCTATTGTTATGGTAATTTATGGTCTTTGGAGTACTTAGTAGCGAATAACATGGAGAGAATGGAAATACATTTACAATCAGTATATTCAAGGATTTAGGATTTGGAAAACGATACAAAACAGCTTGTAACTATTCTGTAAGTTCAATAGATCTTCGCATTAAAGTATTATAAAGCACCACTTAATGGATTTGTTATACGTTTGGAAACTCAAGGTCCATTTAAAACCTCGCTAATATTCTTATATTGTTATATTTATCGTTGGGGATTCATTGAACTATCAATGATTCGCTTATTAGACAATTTAAATATTTTTAAATCAGATACCGTCATATTAACCGATAGGAGATTCTAAACCGGAATATACTAGAGTAAGTAAGTACCTCTGAGTGCTTAAGCATAAATCATCTTAGCTGTTGTCATCAAACTGCGATCTCTAAGCTCACTTGGAGGCTTGTGCTACTTAGACGGCTCTCGGCTACTAGCCCCCTCACTAAAAGGGCGGAATATTAAATATACTACGTTAAGTACTACAACTGTTATTTTCAACTTTTAAATTGAAATATCACATTCACACACAGGCTGCTATTGCGCAAATCGCAGATAATAGTTTTTTTTTTTTTTTTTTTTTTTTAAACATAGCCCCACACTAGGATTTATTCCTGTGTCGTGGGTGCGTTTACAAACATGTAAATTCACAAACAAATACCCAGACCGGAACAAATAATTGTGGATCACACAAAGATTTGTCCCGTGCGGGACTCGAACCCGCGACTATTAGACGCAGTGGGCAGAGCGGCTTAAGCTCTTAACCACTGCGCTAAATCGTCCGTGGGATGTTGTTTTCCAACATCCCACAGATCTGCCCGTAAATATACAATAGCTTAACTACGTCCATTTACCCGGTGCTAAATTAAGTGAGTGGTTATTGGTCCGCGTCCCGCATGCGCATCGGCTAGCGAACGCGGAGGATCAGCTTCTAATTTGTCCTAATGAGCCGCATCCTCCTTGCCGGCGCCCGCGCACACAACGCGAACACCAATTAAAAGACTTCATTGACATTTAAACTTCGAATCATTGTGTACTTTTCTGACAAATATATTGTGGGAAAAATTACGAGAAATATGTATTGTGAAGCTTTTTAAAGAAGCTAAACGCATATCTCGGATGGTCAATGAAAATCATTTTACATATGTTCAAGCCAAACACGAGAACGCAGATAGCATTGTTTAGCGGAAAGATCAACCATAGATGGCAAATCTAATAGCCAAGATGATAATATGCTAAAGTCTGTATATAGATAGTAATCGACATTCGTCATCGTGACACATCTTGAAGCATGTTCTAAACATCAAAACATGTTTCGGTTGAATCACTTAAAGACGAGCTACGCATCAACACAGATAAATCAACCAAAATCAGTTGACTGCCTTATCTGATCAAAAGGATTTGAAACAGTTCACTAACCCCCTTTTTTACATGCGAGTTGTCGTACCTAACACACGTGGATCGGTGAAACACGTTCCAAAATATAGCAAAATGAAAACGCCACTTGACAAAAAGGACCCCAACATAAACGCACTCCGTCAGAAAATATTAACGAACCAAATGTGTCCGGAGACGTTATCTGACAATAAAACTTGATTATTATGCAGACAGCTGCGGAAATATATTTTGGTTGTTGTTTGCTCAAGGCTTTTGTTGGGAATAAAAATGTTTCGGCAGGATGGGCACGGCAAGATGTACGGCTTAGAAAAGAAATGCCAGCACGGAACGACTAATTCGGTGGTTGGATGTTAAGGATATGCTGAACCTATCGTGTACTATTGAACCATAAGAACACAATGTTTTGTTAGAACTAGAATTAAAGGAACTGTTGTAATATCATAGAGCAAAGATAATTACGAAACAATCGTTTCCAAAATGTGACCTATGAAAGAATTATATTATAAATTGTATTTGCTGATTGGTTTTAATCTACCTTGATAATATATTTCACATGGATTGTTTAATGCCTTAACAGCCAATCGATCGCTAAAGTTATTTCTATTGGATAATAACGTGCATTGAAATTTGCAATATATTGCCGTAAAATGTCAAACGTAGTGCAGTTGTCCTCGGGTTGGTGAAGGTGCGCGTGCTCAACCCGATCCAACACAATAGAATATTTCGCGCGCTATTAGAATACAATAACAAGGTCGCACCAATCCAATTTGCTGTTATATATAATACAGCCCAATTGAGACTAACTCGCATTCCGTCGATTCAATCGCATAGATTCGCCTTCAAAATTTTACCGGGTTGCAGCCTATTAGCGGGATTGACATCTGAATGACTGTAGTGGCGGTGACCGACGGTCGATGTATACCGACGGGCGATTCGCGCATGTCTTGTAATTAGGCGTGTCAATGTCAATAGACGATTGTGCGGGCATCAATAGGAGGACATGCGTCTGCGCAGCTACGTCTATCATTGGTTTTTGCTTTTTATCGGATAAGACATGATTAATATTTAATGAGGTAGGAACCCTAGATGGCTTAGCTTTGTCTAAATATAGCTTGTCAATTAAATTTTCTATTGCATACATGACATGAACAAGGCAAAGGGGCGTGCTATTATTTCATTTTAATGACTTCAAACTGTCTGTAGTTATTAAAATTTTATATTTATCCATACCGCTACATAAATATACAGAAATTAAAACTTGATCTGGAACATTCGAATTTGCATATCGAAGAACTGATAGAGACTATAACGTTATATTTTGCTATGTTTATCGTACGTATCTTTTTGATCAAACGTTCAGGAAACCTCATCTCAATCTCTCAGTATCCAGTTGCTTGAACATGAGAACGCCAGTTTACGTCCAGGTATTGCGGCGTTTTTGCACAACGTATCGTTAAATGTAAATAAGGCTCACGTATCGGCCGCTGCGTCCCACTGACATCTATCTATCTATCACCAAGCGCTCACCTGCGCTACGGTGTCAAGATCATGCTCTTGCACACCCAAATATTTTGCAAATGACCCGCATCGATCTCTTACCAAATTGCTTGAATAAGTGATTGTTTTGCATTGTAACATTACTTCATTTTTTATACGAACCGGTTCTGTTGGTTTTCTCTAACATTGCAATGTCATATTCAAATATTAACAAGGACTTAACACTCAAAAGTGTCTAAGATGATGCTCGTATCTTATATTAGAATGTTTCCTTAAAAAATAGCAACTACGGTCTATTACATTATAGCAAAGTTTTAATTAATCTATATTTTATTGTACTCCGATACATCGGCACCATATTTTGCAATGAATAAATTATATGATACAAATCTATACAAATTCATCATACGGTCGAAGCTCGCAAACACTCATAAATAACGTTTTATAGTTGTCACAAACAATAACTAGTTCCATTTCTCAGTTAGCTTTGAGATAAAATCTCGCGGGCTCCAATACGGGCGATCGAGCTACGGGACGGTCTCCACTCAATAAGGGAACGCCACCAGATAAAAGATATTTCTGCCTTACGGATGCTAAAGGACTTGAAACGGATGCCTTGACCTAGATGCTGGAGCAATACTCCGTGCTTAGATGCGATGTTTTGAAAGCAGATTACGAGAATGGTCTACGAGTGGTGGTAATGAACCAGATACTCGTAGATTTAAAATTCTATTGGATAGATTTAAAACACAGATATAATGGTTATCTATTTTTATGTATTTTTTCTAGGACAAAAAATGGTCTACTATTCTCAAAACTGGACGTTAAAAAGAATTGTCAACAAAATGCTGCCGTTAGAAAGTGCGATATTTGACGTCGTCCCAATCTCTATAGTAACTAAAACTTCATTTTCTACTAAGTTTTTTTTGCTGGAAACCGGTTAACGACGGAAATTTCATTTAGTACTTACTTCATTTTATGTTCTTGTGCTACTTGTGTGAAAAGATGCTCACAGGCCGCTGAATTGACCGATTGGTAAGCGACGAAATAAAGCACCATGAAGCATGCTTGAGCATAAGACCGTTGTTGATATGCTTCTCCATGCCTCATAGTGGGTAATCTGTCAATTCCGGTTTTTGTCTGTAAACTGCAGTAGTTAAGGCAGGCAACTAACTAAAGACAAGTTCGTGTGTACTGTTGCATAATAATAAGGAACACAATGTTAACACGCCCTACCTAAGAGCTCTTAGTGAGACAAGCATATTTAACCAAAAGTTTATAGCGCGCCTCAAATCTAAACCACCTATGTTTATTGACGTTCTTTGTTGCAAATCGATTTTAATCATTAACTGTACTTATACAGTTAATCTTAGCTATTATATGTACCTAAATTAATCTCATGTCCATCGTACGCGCAGCGAGTTGACTGCGCATGTCCTAGATATCATTTGCATGTTACCTTCGACATACATATCTGGCAGTAATAACTTACATCAATAAACTGTTAACGCAATTGTTTAGAGCCAGTATTTCCGCTGTTGTCTGTTGGTTTTGGGGCGTTAAAAGTATAGAGGACACACTATGTTTGAAAGACATCTTAAGATGTATTTATGTGGAATGCATGATAATAGATAGACAGACAATTTGGCACAGTGGTTAAGAGTTTAAGCCGCTCCGCCCTGGGTCGTTTGTTTGACCCATAAGTTTTTGTTTCGGTATGGGTATTCGTGTATGTGAATTTTCATGTTTGTAAACGCACCCACGTCACATGAATAACTCCTAGTGTGGGGCTACTTTTTTTTTTAATATTCTATAAATATCGATTTCAATCGCCGCGCATCAGGTTTGATCTAACTTGATTACTAGACATTTTAAATAGCAGTCTACATAGACTGCCAAACACCTAAAATAAGCATTAATTCTACCAACAATAGCTTAGAATTTGAAATCGAGTTTCCTAGTAACGCCAGTGTCCCCGCTTCGTCGTTATTGTCAAACAAGCTATTCGCAGCGCGGTTGAATGCGAATTTGATATTTTTTCAACGGTTTGTCTTTATGATTCCACGTCCGCAGCCAGTCCATGACTCACCGAGGTTACTGTACCTACCGGGCGTGCCTCTTCGACGCTCCGGTCACATTTTAGCAAACACTGACGCGAACGAACACGAACCCAGACCGTTGTATTTGACTACGAATTACTCGAGACAACTTCGTGTCGCGACTAACATCGCCAGGAATGCGCTTCTCGCTGCCAACTTAACAGACGTGAAACGATCCTTCGACAATGTTTACACAGTTGCAGCCGTTTTCATTGTCTCTTTAACTATCGATAACAAAATTCCACAGCTAGCAGCAATAGCTACTGTCACATTGTTACATATGGCGTTCTTTTATAATTACTTTCTAAGAATCGGTCGCATTAAACATATGAATTAACACGTTCGTCTTATCGCCAGATACCGTACGACCTTACAAAACCTATAGATACAACAGTTAGCGCTCCGAGGTGATAACTGAACGGTTTCAAACTTTTTCTCTCTGACTCATTGTGACACACTCGTTTGCATACTTTTTCATTCCTCGCACACTAAAGATGTGAACATTGTTTAATTCGTTAGACATATTGGCGTCATTTTTTTCGTTTCGTTTCATAATGGTTGTCTGGGGCACACTGCTATTCTAAATACGAAGTTTTTTCAGAAGAGCGAGGCACGCACGACCCAACAAAAGGTTATTGTTGCATATTTGTCGACTGTTCCCACGACGGTCAGGTTGCGATCCAGATTCGATCACACCCGGAGACCATTGTGTTCCAACTTCGAACACATTATACGTCTGCCAACTGCCGAGACAGTTTTATTATATGTCTGACATGTGTTGTTCCAGTCATTCGATTTAATCAGCAAACATAGAAAGGAGGATGTGACATTTCGGTAGCGATCGCCAATCGCCCACTGATTTGCGAAAACGCGATAAGAACAGCAATTTGGTATGACCCAAATACGGACGATATGCACGCCGATACGGCCAGCTATTGCGACGTCAGATAAATCTGTGTGCGTTGCCGTAATTGTAACACAATATAATATTAATTTGGAGCACGCCAACGCCACGAGAGCGTGTGTGGGCGATCCAGGGGACTCGCGGACCACTCGATTCTTTCGACATCTTTGATCGTCAGTCGATATAAACGAAACACAATATTTCCGATTCCGATCAATCAATAACAATAACTAGTTTCTTTCATGTCTCGCAACATTTGTTTTTTAACGATTTAGCAATGTTGTCGCCCGCATAGTGGCTGTACCCGTGGGTAGCTTTACTAGCTATTTTAAACCGTCAAAAAAAAGTTTTCGTAAATCGCGAGGTACCAAAGTATCTTGTTGTTTAAGTGCTGAGAGGGCTTGCGCAAACCGGTGTCTTGACCTGCGTTGACGCAACGTATTGTCTCCGCGCATCTAGCTAAAGTGACGATACGCTATACAGCGAACGCCGTTTTAATATTGCGAAAACATTCATGTTCATAAAGGTACCAATTCTTAATAGGACGTCGTCGCTTTATTACTGGAATCACGTATGATTAAGAGAACAGTATGTATTCTCAAATATAATTGGCCGTGTGTCACGCGCTCCATATTCACTTGCAGCTGTGTCGCAATATTTGCACGACTCTCACGAGAGACGCCGCTTATCACCGCGTCGTGATAACGGCCCGATTGTGTAAACGCTTGCGACACGATTCCGAGAGCGCTAGGATTAGTCGCTACTAATTGAAACGTCCGAGTCTTCACAGTGGGCGGTTCGGACGCGACAGCTTAATTACCTCTGTAAACAACTCGTGAACACCGAGAGTTGGCCGTTGTGCAAGCAGACACTGACCGCGGGAATCTACGCCCTATGTACCAACAAAATATCGCGACACGCACCATCGCGGTCGCGACCAGACACGTTGCATTGTTCCTTAATCGTTACGTTATTCTGATTTCGATTGCGACAAGACCTTTCGACTCCGGCTAACGTTCGTTTGTTTAGTTTCGGAGAAGTGAACTTCGCCGAAGCGGAAAGAAAGGAAGTCGTTGATGTGTTCACTCGTGTTTGTTTACTTTATGCCGGAGCGTACCATTGTACGGCGCCGGAGTGGCGCGTGTACGGACTATTTAAAAATGAGCAATTCCGCAGACGATATAAACGGCTTCTGCTTTCTGTAGCACCCAGGGTACGGCGCGACGCTGAGCACTGGACGCATGGCGGCCCCGAGCGTGCGCGAACGCAATTAGCCGCGCAGTGCGACACCGACGCCCTCCGCTGACCCGGCTTAATGTCACCGCCTAGAGGCCGACCAAATGTAAACAAGCTTAAGTAACTCACCTAAGAAACACCGCTCAGGGTCCCACCGACTTTAGGTGCTATTTCCCGGAAGTGACACCTTAGTATAACATTTTATACCTGTTAATTATTAAACTGGCCGCTCCGAGCGATATTTCCAGATAAATGCAGAGTGTTGAGTTGTTATCTAATAATAGTTCAGAGAATGGAGACGATGTCGGGCTCGGCGATTATCCCATACCAATGTAACACCTCGCCATATAATTAGCACGTCTGACGGTGAAATTAATTTATATGAGAATTTTCTGTTCGCGTCAATATTGCGCCTGCGTAAACGTGAGTCCGTTGCGTAGGCGCCTCTTGATAGTTACAATTGCAGTCGCTTTACTGACAGGTCAAGGATACCGGGCCATTAAAACGGTGAACAAAGACCCGATAACATTTGTTATCTTAACATTTTTAACTAGAAAGGTGTCTTTTAAACAGATTTATAATTTAAGAGCATGGTCAGCTGTCATGGTAAAGTCACGATTAGCTCATAATATTTTGAAGTATCAAGGTTGTTTAAAATATTGTTTGCAATTTCTCAGTTGCAACAAAATCTATTAAAAATATTCCTTATCTTGGCAGCAATTAGAAATGTCAAAGTGGCGTGTACACAACAATATGTCTAAGCGTACGGCGCACAGGCGTGAGTGTAGTTAATATTGGTAGATTACGATCGCCTAGCAATTAGTTGGACATAATCGTATTACGAGTGACAATAGTAATAGCGTGGCTGCGACACTGGCCCGGGGATATGCTAATAAATGAACTGTCGCTTACTTCGTCCACGGTGACCTTACGTTCACCGCGGAGCATGCATAACTCCTGTAGGCAACCGGCTAAATGGCCATTATAATATAATAGTGCAAGGGCTATCGGCTTGGGAATATGTGCTAATTGGGATTTTATGATCTTAAAGTTTACAGCGAGCTTTCTTTGCTTTGTCGGATTATTGATATTTACTCGTCGCAGTGTTTTTCAAAATCACGTATTGTTTATTGGTCTTACTTCTAGGAATTTGATGTAAAATATTTTGGATTTATTAAGTATGATGAATTATTTTTTCTACTGAAAAGGGGATATGGCTGGTAAGAGTCCCAATACACAGTTAACTTAGTCTGTTTATATTCGTCGTAGTGAAGCCATCATCGTCACAGTCTCTCTAAAGTCCATCTTCGGACTAAAATCTCCTCAAAAGCCTAGAAAGTCACTTTGCCTCGTGCCACTTGCATCCAATATGAACTCGCGTGTTTTTGGATGTCGCTATGTCTGTGAAGACATATTTTAGTCGAAGTTCAGTGATTTTGGTTTATATTCACTTTTAGCATTAGGTTTGACTTTGGAAACCCTAGGTAATGCAGAATTCAGTCCTCTCGTCTTGTTTTACATTCCATGAGTTTGACATGGATTATTACGACGTTTGATTATAATACTCGATACGAGTGGAATGCATCAAAACCGTAATAATATCTGTTTATTCGTTGTTTAGCGGTGTTACAGTCACGAATCACGAGTTGTCTAGAAAGGGTATCGTGGCTTTACTGTTATTTATACCTTTAAGGTGTAATACTCGTATCATAATCTTACATTTTACTGATATCCCTTACTTACAGTTTGGGTAAGTAAATCATGTATGTTTCCGAAAAGTCACAAATCTTTCTTTGAAAATTATAAAAGTAATACTTATTGAAACAAGTACCAGATATTTAATCAGCAAAAACATTGAGGACTAAATAAAATTAAAGTTTTAAAAATAAATACTAGACGGTAATATATAAGGAAATGTCAAAAAGTATACAAGGCCGTTACGATTGGTACATATTTTTTGTGAACTCGACACAATGTCGGATATTGCGCGCGCGCATTGCGTCCTGGGTGTGCCACGCCCTCTACGTTCATTATAAACAATTTATTTTTATGTATGGGCAAAAATGTGAATCAAATGAAATATAACTTTTATTTACAAAAGCACAACGTGTCGCTCTCAGTATGTGCAGCTAATTAAATGTGAACTCGACCTAGAAAATAGTTGATAGTCTATAACGTTTTACTAAGTTAGACAACAGAACTACTTCGTTGCGTACAAGGTGTGTGTGTGAATGACCTACGCTGTTGGACGTGGGGCCTTTACAGCTTCACCAGAAGGGCAAGGGGGCAACTAGCTCAAGGTTGCCTCAAAGAGGAACGGCCTCGGCTTGAGTATATACTAGTGTCTCGCTATGGTGCTCTGCACCGGCCGGCGGGCAAGGAATTCTTCGATGTTATTGGTGTCTGATTCTGTGTGCGATATCTGTATCCGAAAGAAGGGATGTAAGGTCCCTCCCGGAATCGGTGAGAACATGCCGCGGACGGCGGTAGCGGCTGATAGGAGGAGAGTTAGGTTCGTAGTCGATTAGCGTACAAGGTATTGTTCAGTGGCGCATAAGGTTCAGTGTTCGAATATTAGGTCAGGCAGTGTTGAGGTTTTGCAAGGGTTTGAAAATTTCTCTGTAGCAATCCGGAATCGGAAAGGAAGGGATATCGCAAACGAGGAAGCCAGTACAAAAATGGTTTGATGATGCGGTTAAGTGCGTTGGTAAGACCTGGCTAAGTTTGGCACGGGATAGGGATATATGGCGTAAAAAGGAGGAAGAGTTATGCCCTGCACTGGGTGGAATACCCTGGATGTGATGAATCCGGAGTTACATTGGGACCTATCATCGTCAGCGAAATGAGGGTGTTTATAGTGCACTTGAACCGCCACTACTTAGGAATATGGATGTGATATTAATTTTTATTTTTTTCATTTATATATTTTTTTTTAACAGTGTTTCTTGGACTCTTAAATAAGACATTCCGCTGCATTACTTAACCAATCTTTAACTTGGTGCCAGATTTAGCAAGTTGATTGTATTGATATGGAAGTCAGTATTTTAAAAATTCCGTATCACACTTCACCGAAGTACACCCTTCAGCTCTTGTCAATGGGAACGAATGACGGATTGAATACACTTTAATTCTTCGAAATGCATTGTTATGTTTCGCGGAATCTTTACCCGTATTATTTTGCGCTGATTTCGTTAAAACATTTATAGCCATTCCTGCACGTGGTAACTTCTTTTGTGGATCGTTCGGCTGTGAAATTCTTTTGTGCTTCGTTTTTTTAAGGATCGTTAGGTATTTAGGGAAAAGCATTATATGTGAGAAGAAGAAAAAATACTAAAATACTATAATTAATTTGTCAAAGACAACTTCGTCTAGTGGTTAAGAACGTAGGCTTTGTGTGATACACAATACTTGTTTCGGTCTGGGTGTTTGTGTACGTGTATTTCATGTTTGTAAACGCTCCCGCGACTCAAGAATAATTCCTAGTGTAGGGCTTCGTTTTTTAAAGACAAAAAAATGTCAGATACGACTATTACATAAAAACAAAAATGCAATATTATTTTATATAATATAATATACATAGCATAAAGCCATTTTCAAAATTAAATATTCAATACTTAAACCAATCACGTTCCAGCTTATAAATATTTAGATAGGTGCGCGTGCGCCCTTCTGTAGAAGTCTTCGTGTCGTACAAGCCGCGCCGACAAGCCGACGGTTCCGTGCCGTGACCGGGTCACGAGACGTGTCCGACATCGGACCACTCGGAGGGTCCCGTCGGTCCGCGGGACCTTATGAATTGTTAATGGACATTTGTAGCTATGGGAACATTTAGCTTGTAATGTCCATCTCCTTTGACATTTTAGAAAGTTACATTTATTTTATTTAACTTTTTAGCATTTAACGATTTAGCGCAGTGGTTAAGAGCTTAAGCCGCTCCGCCCACTGTGTCTAATAGTCGCGGGTTCGATTCCCGCACGGGACAAATCTTTGTGTGATCCACAATTATTTGTTCCGGTCTGGGTATTTGTGTATGTGAATTTTCATGTTTGTAAACGCACCTACGATACAGGAATAAATCCTAGTGTGGGGCTACGTTTAAAAAAAAAAACCATCATTCCCGTGCGGGAATCGAACCCGCGACCATTAGACACAGTGGGCGGAGCGGCTTAAGCTCTTAACCACTGCGCTAAATCGTCCGTCGTATTAGAAATACTATTACACTCTTTATGGGGCCAAAGGTAGGAAATGGCATGCGTAGGTATATACCGATGTATTTTTGAGACAGCAATCAGTCAGCCTGATATGCTTCTAAATGTAACCCCCCACTAGGTAAGCTGATTAAAATTTAGAATAGTTACTCTAAATAGCGTGATAGCCTAGTGGTTAGACCGTTGGACTGCAAAGTCAGAGGTCTCGGGTTCAAACCAGGCACGCACCTATGTCTTCTCAAAAGCATGTGCGAATTAAAAATTACTGACCATTTGCTTTAACGGTGAAGGAAAACATCATGAGAAAACCTACATGCCTAAGAGTTCCTCGACGGTGTGTGAAGTTCGCCAACCCGCACTGGGCCAGCGTGGTGGAGTATGGCCTAAACCCTCTTGATTTAAGAGGAGGCCCGTGCCCAACGGTGGGAGAGTTTCTTAACAGGGCTAATATTATATTCTAAATAGAAAAAAAGGTCATCACTTCGAGTGAGATTCCAATCCACATAATCTCCATACCAAGTAGCTAGGTTTTTTTTGCTGTTACGAAGTTTCTGAAAATTCATAATCTCTGAATACCATTGTTGCTTACAGTTTGCATTGCAACTTAAAATGTTTAGTATACGGAACCAAAGGTCTAACATACAAACTTGCGCGTTTTTTCTACCTCTACAAAGCGATGCATCGATGCAAGAAGCGCCTCCAAGAACTGGCGCTAATTGTGCGCGGACGCGGTGTATTTGATGTTTTTGCACCCAGCCCCGCCTGTAATGGGGGAGGCATCTCGATCTCAACCGCTGATTGTATGCGCTGTATGGGAAGCGGTATCTTTGGTATCGTTAAGGTTCAAATTATTGTGTTAAAAACATTGCCGTGCTTTGCAATAAAGAGATATTACGTATCCTGATAGAATTGTTATCAATTTATGAAGTATGCTAGTTCAGGGATTCATTTAGGGTTTTATTTCACGTCTATTCCACATCATCAGCCAAAAGACGTCTACTACAAGTCAAAGGCCTCCCCCATATATCACCACGGGGAGCAGTCTCTTAAACGACCTGATTTAATAGTCCAAGGTTGCCTGTAAGAGAAAATTGCTTTTTACTAGTGTCCGTATTTTTGGCCGAAGCCTTAGCCGATTAATAGGCCTAAATTTTTAAATACTTATATTTGGTGTATTAACGAACTTGTATTATTTTCATTTGGTTATTTACTGAGAATGGTGGCCGGCCGGCACAGGCGATGTCACCCCTGCTCCCCGCGCGTCGCCTCTTCCGCCACGCTCTCGCGCATTCATTCGGAACTCGTGTGTGTGTGTGAATGATGCACGCTGTTGGCCGCGAGGCCTTTACAGCTTCACCGGACTTAAAGGCGAGCGTGCAACCACTACGCTCTAGCAAGCCAGAAGGGCAAGGGGCGACATACTCGGTTGGGACAGTCGCTGTAGGGGGACGGGTGTACTACTAAGTGCACCGGTCAACCGCCGGCTATGGGAGGGGATCTACTACTACGTCGTCGTCGTCGCCCGTATTTTGAGCGGTAAGAAGGGATGACAGAGCATCGGGGGGGTCGGTGAGAACATGTCGCGGTCGGCGGTGGCGGCAGGGGTCGTCGTAAATCGTGCTTGCTAGAAACCTTCGGTTCGACCAAAACTGCGGCCCATTTTGACGGGAGCTGAAGTTTTAGTCGAAGGTGTTATTTTCGGCCAAGGGTTCGTTCGGACACTCCTTTTTAGTAATAAGGCCGCTCTGTGTTACTTTGAGTATTCAATCAATCAATCAGCCTATCGTAGTCCACTGCTGGACATTGGCCTCTCCTAACACGCGCCATTGCACACGGTCTCCGCTTTCCGCATCCAGTCTGTCCCAGCGACCTTTTTGAGGTCGTCGGTCCATCTAGCTGGGGGCCGTCCTACCTTACGCTTACCAAGTCGCGGTCTCCACTCTAGGACACGCTTGCTCCATCGGCCGTCGGTCCTTCTGCAGATGTGACCAGCCCATTGCCACTTTAGCTTACTGAGTCTGCGAGCTATGTCGATAACTTTGGTTCTTTGTCGGATTACCTCGTTACGAATTTTATCCTTCAAAGAGACGCCGAGCATAGCTCGCTCCATAGCCCGCTGTGCGACTTTGAATTTGTGGACTAGTCCCACTGTAAGTGTCCACGTCTCGGCCCCGTAAGTCATAACAGGTAGAACGCATTGGTTAAAGACTTTAGTCTTTAGGCATTGCGGTATAGGCGAAGCGAAAACGTGACGTAGTTTGCCAAATGCTGCCTAACCCAATTGGATCCTGCGGTTGATTTCTTTCTCGAAGTTGTTCCTACCAAGAAAGCCTTCGACTCCATCGAAACCTGGGCGGTTTTGGATGCTCTGCAGCGATGTGGCATCGATTGGCGCTATATCGAGGTGTTGAGATGTCTGTATGATACCGCCACAATGACCGTCCAGCTCCAGGACCAAAAGACCAACCCGATCGAGCTGCATCGAGGGGTAAGGCAGGGGGATGTAATATCCCCAAGCTCTTCACCAATGCACACGAACACGTCTTCAAGACGCTGGACTGGACTGGGCGGGGCATTAACATCAACGGCGAATACATCTCACACCTTCGGTTTGCCGATGATATCGTCATCGTGGCAGAGTCACTGGAACAGTTAAGCGAAATGCTGCATAGCCTAAATGGAGCCTCTCGAGGTGTCGGTCTCGGTATGAACTTGGATAAAACCAAGATCATGTTTAATGAGCATGTCACGCCGGGACCGATCTACGTCGATGGTTCGATGCTCGAAGTTGTTCGGGAGTATGTCTACCTTGGACAAGTTGTCCAATTTGGTAGGAAAACTTTGAGTATTACCTTTTGTTATTTGAGTTACATGTCTATGTGTACGGTACTTACGTCATATGTTGAAATAGTTTCCTATATTACAGACCACTCATATTAAATCGGATTTAATTAAAAATCTCTAAATATCAAGGCTTCAACATGAAATCGAAATTCAATCATATTTGGATATAAACATCAACAGAGTTAAAGAATAATATGTCAATAACTCAAAATTTTCTACTCATAAGTGAGCTTTATTGCGATTTAATTAAGGTTTTAATTGAAACTGGTTTATTATTGAGATGTTCTTGCATATTTATGTCTAATTACTATGATGCAAGTTATCAGGAATGTAGTGCTGGGCTCCGGAGGACGTTAGCCCGACTAGAGATTGGGTCAGTGGATTAAGTCGATGGTTCACACGTACTGATCCTTTGTGATGACGTCGGATTAGTGTTGGACTTGGTGCCGTCACTGGTGTTAAAATGATGTGGTTCCGTTGAGTGAGGCAGGGGAAATATGATATTTCATTTTATTACCACTTGCCCTATCCCATTATCACTTATCCTACTTAATTATTTTAGGTATCGCCGCTCTATGGAAATCAACCGTATTTTAACGTAGTTGGAGAGAGAAAATTAACAACACTTTCAAATTTTTACAAGTTATTATTTTACTTGCAATGTTTGCTGAATTAGAACCACTTCCTTATTCTACGGAGTTGAAATTTAACAATTTCGTTCAGTTTCGATGACAATGTATTTTATGGTAAGCATGCTCTGATTCTACACCCAGGGTTGACTTCAGGCGAAGAAACTCCTCAACAGCCAACAACATACACACAACATTTTGTCATCATCATCATCATCATCATCATCATCTCAGCCTATACTTGTCCACTGCTGAACATAGGCCTCCCCAAGACACAACATTTTGTATATGCATTCAATTTTTGATTGGCCGTTTTAAATTGCACCATTCCCTGATTATATAAAATCTTGTTTTTTTACTATTAAGTTATTACTAAAGAAGAATGGTAACCTCTTTTCTTTCTGTTTCTGAATATCTAGACACGGTGTATATATGTACTAGAGATAACACATTTTACTAGTGCTCCATTCTAAAACTAATATTGGAATAAATACCAGTGTGGGATCACGTTTTAAAAAAAATAATCATAATTTTCTCTCAACAAATTCTTCTTTGGTAAGGAAACATTTAAAGTACTCATGTTTTAATCTCAAAATATTACTTTATTATAAAACTTACCACTCATTTACGCAGTTATCACGACACATCAATTCATAACGCATCGCAATCTCTCGACACTCTACGGACCCCTAAAACCCGCGCCAACGAGCAGATAATCTCGCCGCCGCGATGTCATTACATTTGATGGATAGTTAAGATAAGCGATGAACACCCGCCTCTATGATCGAGATCTTAATTAAACTCTAATGCTGGGGAAGTCTAGTCAGAAACAACCCGACAATTAAACGTTTGCGTCATAAAGGAGACGGAAAATGCACAATGTAGCATGTGTGAAGAATGTCCTTGTTCACTTAGGTTTATTTGCAGAATGACTCATTAAATACAAATAAGCATCACATATATTTCTACTTAATGAAAATCTAATACTAACTGACAACGCACTGCTTAAACCAGCAGACCTAAAAGCATGGGATTATGCACAAGAGTCGCTTATGTGTGTAACGTAAATAAACACTTAGAAATGGTTTTTGAAAATTCATCCCTTAAGGCATTCCCCCCTTAATACAAAATTTAAAGTTACCGATCATGGGAAATCCTATCTGGCACACGGCTAGTGTATAATAATATTATCGAATTTGCACCAATTGTTTGACGTTGACATAGAACTATACATGTTTCATGCTAATCGTGTAAGTCGTCATGCAAGTCGGCCTCATTTTTATACACTTGATATAATTTAAACAGTATTATCATTCCGTTGAAAATTTCGTTGTGAGTCCAATATATTGTTGTACGCCGGTAAAGTACTAGAATTGGAACAGGATTTTGCTCCAGAGCTGTCATAACAGTTTCCGCTTACAAGCTTAACTATTACAGCTTCCTAAAACATCGTATCTACATTTAAACCATTCCTTCACATAGATTATTTGAAACTTCAAAATATCACATTCACGGTATCCTAAATTCCTCTATAAAATAAAGATACAATCAGTTACATTGAATTTAAATTGCAAAAAAGATGTAATCATAACTATGAATAGTCATTTCTCAGTAAGATCTTACGATAATGGCGAGTAGAACTTGATTTTGGTCTGGAGTCTATTCATTAGACTAAATTTTTGTTACGTGCACCTGCCTACACGAGTTGTTTTTCCTCTAGGCGCGCTATCGGGTGATCTGCGCGGGCGCACTCCCTTGCGCAACAACGAGCGGTCATATCGGCCTTGTTCGGCGTTTTTCGCCACTTGTACGATGTCTCAGAGATATTGCGTTGGTGAAACTAACGTTATATGACTGCGTTGTTTGTTTCTTGTTTTCCTCTATTAGTTTTAGCCTGGTACTACCCATGAATAGTAGCTACAATAGTTTAAAGGTCTAGCTTAAAATAAATCTTACTTACAGCTGCAGCAATTAGAGCTCTTAATTTTTAGATTGGACCATAAGAAAATACTGTTAACCCTTAAGTAAATTTGAATACATTTTTGTATAGAACTAACACAACGTGTTAAACGTTGAACTGACACGCAATTGAAAACGTTGCGTTGCCAATTGCGTGTCAGTTCACAGACCTAGTAAACAAAAAGAAAATGTGCAGCCATAAAAGTAGATCCACACAATACCGCAGATAATTCATAAAGTTCCTCCGTGCGCTCACGTGAAATTGAAAACCTCTCGAAAGCCATTACATACATGGTTGCTTAACCCATAAACGTTGCTTTCTCAGATTTATGCAAAAGGCAAAACAAATTAGTTCGATTTACTCGCTTCCTAGTTCGCTGCCGATTTCTCCCATAAAATCTACCGTGCGGTCGCCATTGTTCGCCTCGGATCGAAAGTAATGCTTATTCCCATTTTTAGTGCTCTAAACCTTTGCTCTTTGGTGGTGGCGTGACACGCGGCCACTTTGTCGATGTTATGCTTTTGACAATAGCAATTTTCGACACCGTTGCAAAAGAAAAGAAACTCTAACCTGGACACCTAAAGTGGACTTTCGTTTGGTGTAATAGTCGTTATCGCGCCCCAGTCTTGCGGGCCAGAGGGTAGCCCTTTGAACTGGCCGCAGGCAACGGGGACGGCTTACTTGAACCCATAAAGTTTGCAATTTAACCTCACTATAGTGCACGTTGGTGTTTTAATTTATTTTTACAATCAACGTTGTTTGTAACGTGTGGATTATAAGATACGGATATATATGGTTGTAGAGATTACAGAACGAATTAGTACACTAAAAATAGTTCAAGTAAAAATACTATCCTCTTGAGGGGGTTGCATAATTATTTATTGCGAGATCTAATAAAGTCAAAACAAATTGTATTTTTCCGAAACCTTTTTCTATTTGTACTAGCTAATAATAGCGCTGAAGTTGTGTCGCATAATACGAGTATAATGGTCTTTATTTATATACAAGTATATTTAAAAAAAAGCAAAGTATACATGCCTACATATCTATATCACTAAGTTACAATTCCCAGGTTTCCGCACGATATGTGAACGCTTTAAATTTATGTACATTTAGTGCCAATAAATATGGAACGTGATTGGAGATGTTGAGTATTAAAGTTTGATGGACTCTTCGTATAGAATGATGTCATTAGTCTAAGGTCATTTTACCTACACGTGTTCATCCCATATCCACGTGTTGAAATCATAAATTATTATCTAGAAATATAGTTGGGAGACAATAGGTGCAGTCATACTTCTGAATTTGCTGCTTGTGGAGACTGGCCCACTATAAACCCCGGCCTTAACCTAACCTTATTTTTACCTAGGTAGTTTTAGTTAGCTGTAGGTGCGTATAACTGGGTGTGCACGGGGTGTTATGATTTTTAGTCCGTTTCAAACATTTATCCGTTGGTAATCCGAATAAAATAAAAAAAAGTCAGTACTGCGGTCACAACTAAAAAACAGCCGTTACAATCCATGCATCTTATCAAAAGCCAATCACAAAATGCATATAAAACATATAAAGTCGGTCACGAATTACCTTTTTTTGATGTGCCGTCTCCATGGGCGGGTATTGTAACTGTGATGCGTTTATTGTGCCGCGTAGCATCAAAGATGCGGCAATTTTCAAACACGCTCGCTGGGAAAGTGGATACCGGATGTGGAAAATTAAGCACACGATACGCATAATTCTTGCATATTTGTAAGAATTGCAGCCGTGGAGCCGTCTAGTGGATATACTAAAACCATATAATTTAATGGAACGATTAGGGAAAAATATAATAAATATCCAAATTTTACTTATACCTTATATGATATTATAAGACGACCTTCGTTCACAATGTTAGTCGTCATGGCAAGAAGCTGACTAACCATTTCTAAGGCGAGTTCGAAATCATTTAGGTGAAATGGGTACTGGGCATGGTAAAGTTTATTAATTCCGAAAATGGTTCAGTATAAATATAATTATTGTACTTCCATGCAAATAAGTATAAATTAAGGAGAAATTTCAAAATCACGTTGTAATTGTCTTACCTCTTTTCGAAATACTTTACCGAGTACACAGCAACACAGCACAGGTTGATTTGTAATTATTATGTTATTATTATATTGTACTTAATTCTAGACTTACTCAGCGCTTCTTCATGCAGTGGATATCGTAAAAGATTAATGAGGAGGTATTCAATTTAGACAATCCCGAAAGTGGAGCAGTAGTGCAGTTGTGGAGCGACTAAAACAAATCTATATTTTGATATAATTTGTTGAAGCGACTAATCTAAAGACAACCCTTTCAAGAAAAAAGAATTAACATCTCCTATCACGTGCTCGAGATAATTTCGATGAAGTGCAGACTTTAGGAATGTATGATGGTGACATACAAAGAAGTATACACGGATTCACATGTAATTAAATTAATATGTGTAAAATAGTGGTATAGTTTCCAGCGACTATGTTTCGTGTGCACCGATATGTGACGGATCTCTCGCTAACTCTGACTGCATAATTGTTATGTACAATTATGTGTGCCGTAATTACGTATATGCTGTAACCGCTGTAATGCTCGCATTATGTTATTGCGTATCGCGTGTGCGCATGTTATTATGATTAACGACCCGATTGTGTGGGCCTTGCACCGTTCGGAGGACCACCTTGCAATATTTTACAGACTAGGTTCTATTGAAATCTTTTAAGTTTGGTACTATATAACCATTCATACATTTTTTTCTTTAACTTCACACGTGAGTATACCTGTATCTCTATGTTAAGTTAAATATGGCAAACAAATTTGAAACAACTTGCTCTTGAGTTATCTATATCATTAACTCAGATGCGACAACGGTTTGGTTTAGTGGTCAACGCTTTGAAAAAGTTAGTTTTAACTTATATCATTGAAAATATTTACAAAAAAAACTTCTTAAAACGGGTTACGTTTGTTTTAGTTGGATCTATAAAACCTTTAAACATTATGTATATGAGATAATTTATAGGTCGAATTCTCGAATCGCGAACGTGAATCCACTCCTTCGAAGGGGCTAACATTATAAATTTATAATGCCACCTTCAATATAATAAAATGCCACAGATTTCGCATGCGATTTAATTGAAACTATAAATTGTACTAGGTACTACATTACCACAATATGATCTATTGAATTTGGGGAATATTGAATCTAAGAGAATTCGGCGATCTTACTTGAAAGGTAGGAAAGAAACCTATTTCAGTTTACATGCATCCCACTCACTACCAGATAATGCTAAAGCATGACCATTCAACAGAAAAGAACTGACAGCCGATATTTATCTCCCGATACAAAACAAGAGCCATGACACTCCGTCGGAGATCTTATAAATCTGTGTGGTATTTTGTGACCATTTACAGATTTGTAATATTCATCAAAAAAAAATTTATTAACCTTAACATTTTCGTTAATGTTTGCAAATAAATCCGCTTTCCCAAATTTAATTAATTCGTGAAATCAACGGTTGGTTGTGACAGAGTGCCATGATGAGCGTTTATAAGAAAAGTTAAATGTGCAATGTTTCATGATTAGGGTTTTGTAAGAAAAGTAAAAGCTACGTTATCTGGATTAGTCCCATACCTGAATAAGAAACAAAATATGGCCGATTAATTCCTTGTGCCGAGACCTCTATTGTTACGTTCGGGGCACTAGGAAAGCGCCAATTCTCTAAAGGAGAAAAACCGCAATCGGCTCACGTATTACAAACGACTGATATTTGGGTAGAAATGTTATCTCTCTAGATTTCTATTAGTAGTTCTTATAAATTTGGATCCAATAGTAGAGCCTGTGTACTTTTAAAATTTCTCCAGTCAATTGATAGTGAATATATCAAAGGGCCAACGCTAAGTTCGACGCTCCGCTGAAACTAAATGATAAGCTTATTCTGAAGAGACCTGCCGCGTTCTTTGCTTCGGCGGCGTCCACTGTGCACGTAATAGAGCTATTACACCGACATTAATCAAACTGACTGTTACGTTGACTAGGGCTGACCAGACATAGTTGCTCGAGCATTTCCAAGATAACAGCAAAGAAGGGCACCAATGACTTGGTGAAGGTCATGAGTAAAGCTGAATACGTTCATCACAAAGCCAGTCATTGTGGTGACTTTGGCGCTCTTTGTCCTATAGTGCGGTCTTTGTTTAATAATGGACGTCTTTCGGCTACGGCAGTTACGAGGTTGAAGGCTGAAAACACAGATATTTCTCGAGGCTTAGAATTACGGTCTTGATTTAATTATCATTTATCATCTTTTCCAGTGTATTCTGCTCTTGTATAACGTAGTTTATTGATGTTATGTAAACGTAGTTCAGTCAGTTTATACACAATATAAGTGCTTGAACATAATTATTATCAGATAGAGTTGCCAAGTAAAAGATAATCTTAACAATTGATGTGTTAAAGCCATGCCACATTCTGGTACATGTGCAGAATACGTTGTTGCTCTCAAATGCAGACGGACGATTTAGCGCAGTGGTTAAGAGCTTAAGCCGCTCTGCCCACTGCGTCTAATAGTCGCGGGTTCGAGTCCCGCACGGGACAAATCATTGTGTGATCCACAATTATTTGTTCCGGTCTGGGTATTTGTGTATGTGAATTTTCATGTTTGTAAACGCACCCACGACTCAGGAATAAATCCTAGTGTGGGGCTACGTTTTTTAAAAAAAAAGAAAGAAAGAAAGAAAGAAATCAAGCGAACCTGGTTGAAAACAACGTGTAAAGAGTTCAACCTAAGGAAGCTATTTGTGCGTCAAGTATGTTTTAAATCATTATTTCGCGCAGCCCTAGACTGCTGCCGTAGTTTACCAGTGATCACCGTCAAATGCAAATTCGTGAAATCTGGAAAACGTGGATTTTTATCGAGACCAGTTCGCAGGGGAAAAGAACTTTAACCGGCCAATTAATATAATTGAAGTCATATAGATTTTATAGCTCTACGATGGGTTTGTAAGATCATTTCTAAATACTCTATGCCATAACCATTTATAACGTAAGATATCGTAACCGTATTGCGTAAAACCATTATTTATTTTATTTTCATACTTTTCTTGGCTGATAGACATGACAAATTAGTGCGTGTGAGTCGCCTATTGTCTGTTTGACGTCACATGCGCAATTGATATTTGTATCGTTACGCAAAGCACGCACAAACGAAATAGTTAGTACATTATCAGATAGAGCTGCAATATTGTACACCCATTGTGTTGCTTCCACGATAAAGATTGAATAGGAGCGGGTTGCGCGTGCGCAGCGGGCATCGCTCAGTTTCCGGTATACTTGACCCGATTCGCGATTATTATATCTGTTAAATGCACAACAAAAGAACTGACAATAGTTTTTGAATATTAATTGCAGAAATAGCGACTTCACACGGGAAAAGGTAAAATGAAGGTCTTATAACGAAATCGTAAACACGACGGTTACAGTTATTTGTTTGATAAATTGTCGGTTGTCACTTGAGGCGATGCGATGGTGGTGTTGTTGCTTGTGAAATGCGTGCGCGCACATAAATGCTACGTTTTGATATCGGGAAATATACACGTACATAATTGTTTAATTCGCACGTAAAAATATTACGATATATTGAGGAATTTTCTTTGAATTCAGTTGCAGGTTTATTATGCAATTAATGATAATAAAAAAGAATAACGTAAACGTATTGTATGCCCAAGATCTTTTACGAATAAAGGTGAGAGGGACAAGCTGGCCTAGGATAGACTTACGATTATTGAATAATCTACCTATATAAATTAATGCCTAGTAATTATTATAAAGACCAGTATTTTCAGCTTTAAATAAAGCTACTCATAATGATTGCGCGATGTCTATGTAAGTATGTAGGTAAATATAATATTAGCCCTGGTAATACTGTCCCATCTTTGGGCACGGGCCTCCTCTCAAACTGAGGGGGTTCAGGCCATAGTCCACCACACTGGCCTAGTTCGGGTTGGCGAACTTCACACACCTTCGAGAAACTATTAGGCATGCAGGTTTCCTCACGATGTTTTCCTTCACCTTTAAAGCAAGTGTTTGTTAATTTTTAAAACGCACATGCTTTCGGAAAGACAGAGTCGCCTGGGTTTAAACCCTAGACCTCTGACATTGCAGTCCAACGGTCTAACCACTAGGCTAGGTAAATAAAATATGAGTACATTTACACTAGTTACATGACCGTCAAACATCCTGTTAGGCATAAACAAAGCGGAGTTCTGTGACCTACCTTCTTTTATGCTGTCACGTTACTACGTTATGTTATCTTAATTCTTAAAATCTTTGTCTTGTACTCGATATTTGCACGGAAGCATATCAGGGGCACCACTCTACAGCTCTCGGTGCCTGTCAGAAATCAAGGCCAATGTTTTGACAAGAGATAGCCAACTCATCCGCCATTATCGGTGAAGCCATCGAGATTTGAGTGTCCGGAAATGTTTGTGTTGTATTGAATGGAGGCTTATCAAAATAAAATTTATTGTGATAAAAGTTAAAAATACATTTGACTTAAAAGTTGTTGATTATTTTTGTTTGTGCTTGTGTTACTGCGATTTTTGGCGTAGACAAGTTTGTATGGACTGTTTCTCAGGATCAAAATTTCACTGGGCCTGAATTCAAATATTGCGATCCAAGTCAATCACAAAAAGTGATTACAATGAAAGTGCATGGAATCTTTTGTTTCCTAATATAATACTAAATTTAGGAGTTCCCTACTGTAAAAGGAAAATGGAAGGATAACCTATGGTCTATCCCCTACTCTGATAAAACGACAAGATAACCTACCATCCTAAAGGATAGACGTCTAAAACAGTCCAATAAAATGATAATATTAACAAATATGACTAATCTAAACTATAACTGGTTAGCAACTAGTGAACCCACCAGTCTCGCAGCTCCGTGACTCAGTGAATGAATGTAACAATGTCGCGTCACCGCACGTGTGGCTAAACTTGGCAAAAACCGAGCGGAACCCGCCCGCCCGTCTGTCACGGACACCCGACAACCGTGAGCATAGGATTATAAAAAAAATGGACTACAGGTTTGACTTGCATTTTTTACTGGTGGTTACAAAATACCTGCGCAAAATGTCCCAGTTCATGTTCAGGTCATTGTTAACACCGTCATGACTTTATTCCTCAAGCAGGAGTGTTAGAGGTGTATTTCGTAGAGGATGTTAAGCCCCAATATAATAAGAGACCGCCTATCGCTATTGCACCGATCACAATTCCAGAGTCATCGTTTATTTGTAATCAAGATATTTTATATGGCTTAATATGTATTGTTTGGATGGCACTATGATATAATATCTAGATAGATGAAGAGCAGTGATAGCATAGTGGTTAGACCGTTGGAGTGCAAAGTCAGAGGTCTCTAGTTCAAACCCAGGCACGCACCTCGGTCTTTTCGAAAGCATGTGCGTATTAAAAATTAATTAACACTTGCTATAACGGTGAGGGAAGCATCGTGAGGAAACCTGCATGCCTGAGAGTTTCCCGAAGGTGTGTGAAGTTCACCAACCCGCACTTCGCCAGCGTGGTGAACTATGGCCTAAACCCTCTCAGTTTGTGAGGAGGCCCGTGCCCAACAGTGGAACAGTCTCTTAACAGTGCTAATGTAAAAAAAAATCTAGATAGATAGATTAAACATCTATGTATAAACTGTGTAATATCTGTTGCTTTAAAATAATTTTTTGTATGTTTTGTATCTCATGTTTAATGACACAAATAAGAATTGCATCATACTAAGATATTTTAAATGAAGGTTTATTTTAACAGCTTTTGTGTAGGTGTCTAACACACCTTTATCTTTACCACTCATCTACGTAAGTTGCAACACTAACCATAAATTAAGGGAAAAATTGGATAGGTATCTCAGTGAACGGTACTGGACATCGACACAAGTCACATGGTCACCGAATATTTACATACAAACGGCGCGGCGGTTTATCGCGATATCGGTTCCGCGTCGACGACGTATCGCCGAGGCGTCTAACGATATCGCGCGTTTATCGTTTTTATTGGACATCGCTTGAATTTTACACTGGTTAAACCGATTTGATACAAGTTATATAGAGCATTATTACAATCGTACGTTCTAAATCTACAAGAAGGACGATTATATTTATTTATATTGTGTTGGTATGTCAATCTAAGGAATGAAAACACAAAATGTTTTAAATAATAAGACGATATTAATATCTCTCTTAGCCGAATCTGCTATTTAAAATATACTATTAAATACTTTTATTCACAAAAAGTCAGGGTAATTTTGATATTGTTTTATTAGTATGTGATTGTATTCCTGCGAATGAAGAAAAGATTTAAGTTTTTTTACAAAACGGAACTTAAACCAGTCAGGCACACTCGCATGTTCGATACGTGCAACATTCAGGGCCAAGTCTACGCACATCTATTGGCTATAAACAAAATAAATCCACACGCGGAGTCGTGTAACCACTGGCCGTACACGGCGCTAGTGTGCCCCATAAATCTACTCTGTGGTCGCTCACACCGACCGCATGTATCATTGCTATATCCGTGTGTGGTCACCCTACAAGACGGGTTACACCGCGAAAAACCTGCACAATCCAGAAATTAATATTTTTCATACTGCTTTATATGGATTTTTATTGTATACTTAATGGTTGGAAGCAAATAAACGAGTGTTTTAATGAACGCATTATTGTGTCCGAATGGATTTATTGTTATTTTTTGTATGAAGCTTGGATGTTGTTCCGGAATTTAATTATTCATATTTAATTAATGGTGGGTTTTTATTAATTTTTCATTAATGCATAGCAATAAAATATATGTTCACTGTGATAATGGTATGCCTTTTTATGCTACGTTCGTGGAAACCTATATGGTTTTTGAATATCTATATATAGTCTGCCTTTTCTTGTTCTTTGGAGAGTAAAACTGAATCATCACAGTAGGTCTATCATCCCGAATTTGTCGTATCTCGAAGTAACAAAGCTAAGTTTGCATAGTAGATAAACTAAAACCGTCTCACCAACTACGAGATCCCTAACGAGATCGATATCCCATAAGTGGGTTGATACGAAGCGACGATAATTATTATGAATATCGTAACTTCGATATATACTTATCACACATAATTTCATCTACATTTGCATTTGTTATCTATATCAAAAGTAGTGTTGGCCCCATAAACCGTCGCAGTTCGATATGCGTGCGCGTCGTTATCGCAATCGATGCGGCGCGCGCAACGCGCCCGCGTCCGTGTTCCGCCGTGATCGCGGCGATAGCGCGCAGCTCACTGGCGATTGTACGTGTTTTTATCAAACATTCCTACCATCTGTATTGTATCTATTTCTTATGTATTATATTGTCGACGCCGTTCTTAGATCAGCAAAAAGTGGAGGACGTGCGCTCTATCATTCGACGGTGTTGTGTTAGTTATTCTTTGTGAGACATACCGTGTTCATGTATGTAACATCTGAATAAAGTTCAGCTCACACGTGGCAGTGTGACATGGAAAAGTATGTAAGCTTTACGCATATCGGTTTTGAGTCCACTTCCGTGGTCACTACCGCGGTTTTCATTCTCACGCCAGCTAGATTTACGTCCACTTCTCTGCTTATTGTCGTGCGAGGCATTAAATTCAGTTCACTGTTCATGCATTATTCTAAAACTGATAGCAATGACCACGATAGTGTGATTCGTTCGTAATACCATCAAATCATCATATTCCTATCTGATTATTGAGAGATATTTTATAAATTATATGTATTTAGTTTTTGTATAGTATGTATTTTATTTATAATTATGTTTATTTTATTGTATGTTTGAATGTATGTTGTTGTTTAACTGCCCTCTTATTGACCTTCTCATCTCTCTACACTTAAAGGTTCGCTGGAAGAGAACTCATATTTTGAGTTAAGCTCGCCTTTGTACATCGCCTGTAAAATTACAATTGTTTTGTACGGTACATTAAATAAATACAAATAAAACATCGTCTACGTTAAATTAGAATTGTTCCTTCTCCATTTTATTTGTTTTATTAATGGGTTATTTCTGGGGTGATTGGTGTTTTCAGATGTCGTTAATACTGACCTCTTATTGCGAATACTGCATAACGATACCCACTTTATATGGCTCCAAATAATTTACCTCAGTATCTTAGTTTTCTCGTCGACCTCGTTTAGACATTAAACAGGTTCTTATGCATTTACCAGTGTGCCTAAGTTTTTTGCTCACGATCAGACGAGGCTGCTTTTTGCAAAGTTCCTTTATTTATATTTATTTTTGTCGTTATTTATCGGTATTCTGGGTTCAACACACTAGGTTAATCAACCGTGGATAAGGTTTTACTGCACTTGGATTTTATTGAAATTTAAGTAACAAATATAAATAAATCTGAAGAATAGATATAAACTTCACAAATTTCATTCCCTAAGCGAGTGCAGAAGTGCACATGGAAATTTCGCCGACGTGCTAAGGTCCCAATGCAGTAGGGGCGAGCATATTCCTTACTGAGAGGCGCTCGTAGCGCTGTGCGACCGCGATATTCTTACCGATTACCAAGGTTAAGCAGCGTTCGACTCGGTTGGCCCGAGATGGGTGACTGTTTGTTGCATTTTCATAGTCGAGCGTCTCCGTGCTTCGGAAGGCACGTTAAGCCGTTGGTCCCGGCTACCACTTAATGTGGTATTCGTTAAGCCGAGTTAGAAGCCTTAAAGGCGGCTTGATAAGTTCCAACAGCAGGTGGCCACAAACCTGCCACCATCAATCCGCACTGGGTCTGCGTGGTGGAGCATGACCTAATCTCTCTCACCTTTTGTGAGAGAAGGCCTTTGCCCGGCAGCGGGCAGTATAGGCTGATATTATTATTCCTTATTATACCGGACACAATTCCGGGCTTTGGGGGACTACCAAGAGATCTTCCATAAGAAAAACCCCATTGATGCTGTCCAACCTCTGATTCAAGTCTGAACATTAGCTGTATTATGTTATACTAAACAACAATGCAGTAATGCAAAATAATAGTTCATAGATAGCTATGTGGGTATCGATGCACAAATATAAGTAGTGGTTGAGATATTTTTGTTTGTTTTTCCGTATCCGATCATCCGAATTGTTTAATGAACTGACAAAGAACAAGATTAAAAAACAACATACATAATAAAAAAATAATTAATGCTTTCGATTTCCACATCAGCGTCATACACTAGATCTTCAACAAAGCTATGCATAAATTAGTGTCTAAACATTTTTCCAGATTGGTCATGCTCACTAAAAAGTCTATGCTTGCAGTGGCTATTTGGTGCGGGTCACTTCCTTCCCTCTAATATGGTCGAGGGAGGTGATGGCTGCTCAAGTAGTCGTACTCGTGAACGGGTGCTGCTTGTGGAGACTTCCCCGTCCACCCAGAATCCTCTAGCTTTTCATTATAGCATATATTTAAAAATAGTCTTATATCTCAGTCGTAAGGCACCACACTGGAGCTGGATCGCGATTTATGATTTTGTATAATATAAAAAAGGTATGTATAAAAAATATGATGAAAAAAAATGAATGGAGAATTAAACAAAAAAGACAAGCCCGCAGAGTTTCTCGCCGGATCTTCTCAGTGGAGGCCGCGTTCCGATCCGGTAGTAGATTAGTAAGTTAAAGAAAATGTAAATATGTCACTATGTAAGCACCCCCGCAGGGTTTATACAAAATAAACGATTTTAGTTTGAGTTTTCCATACATAGACGGTTCTAAGTAATCTTGCTACTTACCGTGACCTATACCTAGGTATAAGTACTGAATGTACAATAATATCTATTCGTGCACAAAACACCGGGTGTAGTTGCGAAACCGAGCTGATATTTAGAGTATAAATGGTAAGGTTTTACCAATCCTTTGTTCGTAAACGCGCTCGCGCAGATTGTGTGGCGGCCTTAGAAACGGCGGAGAAGAAACACGGCGAATAATTAATTGTATATTTTGACGATTGAAAATCACATTGGAGATGAATCAAATGCTATAAACTAACTAATCAATGAATGACTCTTAAGATACAAACAATATTAGTGTAATAAAACGGGCTAATGATTTTGATATGAATCATCACAGATGTAGATCTATTATGTATAGTATTATGGTCTGAATCACTTCCAGAGGGAAGCGAAGCGGCGTCTGGAAGCGATTCAGACCATAATACATAACACCTGGCTTAATGTAGTTTTTATGTCATGTGCAAATATATAGCTTATTGAAGGCAATAAAAATGCGTATATTATTTATTATCTTACTAACAAGATTCTCGCACCTGCCATCTTTAATAATCTTTTAGTCGTTATTAATGCGTCCTGTTTTATAATAATACGTTATTACGAACATGTACCAATAATGTTAAATAAGAAAAGACCATCTAAATAGTACCCAATAAAACCTTTATATTAAGTAAAACCTTATCTCGGCGGATAATAAATGATTTATCTTGTGATCGTCGGCTGTTAGTAAGATTAACACGAGAATTTATAAAACACATCGTTTGTACTTTATATGCTGATCAGTGGGTTGGTTCTGCTAGTTTTTAATTAAACGAACACACATTCCTAATTTAAAACATTACATACTTTTTAACATGACTTACAAAGTTTTTATATGTAAACTGTTCGCTGAATATATGGCCACACACTGACAGTAAGCCCGCACGATCTAACGATATTTGTCTTTGTTCCAGGTAAGAGATGGTGTGACGATGCTTCTGCGGGCGGTCGCCAATCCCCGTGTCATGTGGATTCCGTATGATTGATGATGGGTGAGCGGGGCTTAAGGGTATGAGTAACTGTGAGATATTTCATATTTTATGAAGGTATCATATTAATGCGTTTTCTTTGTACATTCGTCTTTTACTTGGCCTCGAAACATTGTATGAATCATGGATACTGCGCATCAAATGAAGGTTAAACTCCAATGATTCTCAAACGTATAAACAGTAAGGGTGCTTTCAAATTACTCGAGAAAGCCCTGTCCTAGAGCGTAACCGCATCATGCCACAGTCATAATCTAGAGATTCAAATTGCATGAAAATTTCTAATCGCGCCACAACTGTTTGGTATGTAATTAGAAGGCACCCTATAACAATTACTATACTTAAAATATTAATTCGTAGAAGTAAAGAGTATTACAAAAACAAACTAAAGTAGTAACTGCGTTTCTTTTGGAGGAGACTTTTGTCATGCAGTTAGTGTTGGGCATTATTCAATCATTTTTTTATTGTAGGATGAAGTTATTTAAATCTCCTAAGGAACTCAGGATTCACAATGACTTTTAGAAGTCAAAGGGCACAGTCCCTCCCGTGACCTCCTGAATCCTAAATATTTCAATATTTTTTCACAATTAATTTTCGCCCAATTTTGCCAGCAGTCGTCTTTCGGCTGCTAATGATACACCGTGCGTTTGGACAAATGTTGGTAGACATTAGCATTAGCAACACATTTATCAACTGCCTTATCTGCTCCTAATACATAATCTTTTAATTAAACTTTAATTTTTTTTTTTAAACTTAGATAACGTGAACGTTTTTTTTAAAACCCCACACTAGGATTTATTCCTGTGTCGTGGGTGCGTTTACAAACATGAAAGTTCACACACACAAATACCCAGACCGAAACAAATAATTGTGGAACACACAATTATCGTCCGTCAATTTACCGTCAATTACCTCCAGTATCGGTATAAATAGGTATTACGGTTCCAAAATATGCAAATATTTCGATCCATTAATAACCACTTTGCTGGTGCTACCTCTACATTCTACCGAATTAATTATAGCTCGTATATAATCTATGTAAGTAAGTCACCTACTTAGTAAATGCCACTATATCAATACTGTATCATGTCATTTAAATATTTTCCTGTTCAACACATATAAATGCGACTGCCAAATCTAATTTAGATTTAAAATATATTGATGTTAAATATGGCCAGATTATACACATTAAAGAATTGTTTTATCGGGAAACAAAATATACATCTTTAGCTTATAACGATGGATTAAAAGAAATACCTAATATTTTCAGAGAAAATTTCAACCAATAAACAAAACTATAACAATAAATTAAAAAACTTAAACCAATCTCATGCGAAGTTTTTTTTTTTTTTAAACGAGAACGTAGCCCCACACTAGGATTTATTCCTGTGTCGTGGGTGCGTTTACAAATATCCAGACCGGAACAAATAATTGTGGATCACACAAAGATTTGTCCCGTGCGGGAATCGAACCCGCGACTATTCGACACAGTGGGTGGAGCAGCTCAAGCTCTTAACCACTGCGCTAAATCGTCCGAACTATTACTATACTGCACAATTGTGAATAACTTCTATCAGATCTAATTTATTACTTGTCTTTAATCTCGATCTAATCTCGTTTCTGCCTGCGACTTCGTCCGCGTTGAGTTTAGGCAGGAACCTAGCAACCTTCCGGACTAAAAAATATTTTATGTGTTAATCCAGGTACTAGACTATCTGTATGCCAAATTGCACCCAAATCCGTTCCGACGGTTTTGCGTGATTGAGTACCAAACACCACATTCAAACTTTCACATTTATGATATTTTGGATTCATGTTCGATGGCAGTGTTATGCTTATTTGTTTGAGCAGATATCATCATCATCTCAGCGTATACTTGTCCACTGCTGAACATAGGCCTCCCCAATCGCTTTCCAGCGTAATCGGTCCGATGCCACCTGCATCCAACGACTTCCTGCGATTTTCACAAGATCGTCGGTCCATCTGGCAGGCGGTCGTCCTACGCTACGCTTGCCAATACGTGGTCTCCACTCTAGAATCTTTATGCCCCAACGCACGTCCGATCTACGCGCTATGTGGCCCGCCCATTGCCTCTTCAGCTTGCTAATCTTAAGGGCTATGTCGGGCTATGAGCAGATATGGCTATTAAATATTATTTTTCGGTCGCTCCTGAATTTTATCGCTTTAGGCAATGACTTATCATGCCTAACGCCAAGGGCAAGCCTTGGTTACTTAAAGTACAATTAAGTAAAAGTTATCAAGTTAAGGATAGCATTTTGCAGTGCTAATTTCTATCTATCTGTATTACCACCCTGAAAATTTAAAAGTAAATTATAGCTACCTGATTTTGGAATAGGTATGAAAACTATCAAGTTAAACATAGTAATTTTGAAGTGCATTTATATCCCCCAAACGAAATTAATCCTTTTCGACGTTTATCAGTACGATATAATTATAACTGGCCTGCCGCCGCGGCGTAGCCTATTATAATTGGCGCCCCCGGTCCTCTCGGATCCAGTTCCTACAATTATAGACGCACGTCCGAGCTTAAATTGGTCCTCTATCATTAGTCTCTATCTAAGGGCCCATGTAAATACACTCTGAATATTAATGAGATCCTTGGAATGCAAAATCTCGTAGTTAGAAAACCAGGCTAAGAATTTTCCTTGCTTGATAAGTATCTAGGAAACTTGGTTACAATGTAACTTCAAGATCACTTTGCCATTTGTATAAGATACAATTTCTATTGAAGGTTCTCTTCCGTGTGTCTGAATTAGCAGTGGTTAGTGGCAATTGATATCTACTAGTGTTGAGTTAAATGCTTGAGAAGTTAGTAAGAGATGTCATCATTTCGGATGGGGAATTAAGTTGCCGACTTATTTTTAAGCCTTATTCTTAAACAAAATGAACCTGAGTGTGTAATGATAATAGTCTTAACAAAGAAATATTTACATATACAAATGTTTACAATTAATTGTACACATACTCTCATTGAAGATATCCCGGACATCAGCCTGTACGAGATTAGGATGGCTCTCAAACAACTCAAAAATAACAAAGCGCCGGGCGAAGACGGAATTACCGTAGAGCTTCTGAAAGCGGGCGGAACGCCAGTACTTAAAGTCCTTCAGAGGCTGTTTAATTCCGTCTTGCTCGAAGAGAAAACGCCGGAAGCATGGAACAGGGGTGTGGTGGTACTCTTTTTCAAGAAAGGTGATAACACTTTACTGAAGAATTATAGGCCCATCACACTGCTGAGCCATGTTTATAAGTTGTTTTCGAGAGTCATTACGAATCGTCTCGAACGCAGGTTTGATGACTTCCAGCCTCCCGAACAAGCCGGTTTCCGGAAAGGCTTTAGTACCATAGACCACATACATACGCTGCGGCAGATTATACAGAAGACCGAGGAGTATAATCGGCCACTATGCTTGGCGTTTGTGGACTATGAGAAAGCCTTCGATTCGATCGAGACTTGGGCGGTTCTTAGATCTCTCCAGCGATGCCGCATTGACTATCGGTACATCGAAGTGTTGAAGTGCTTGTATAATAACGCCACCATGTCAGTCCGAGTACAGGGGCAGTGCACGAAGGCAATCCCCATAAAAAGAGGAGTAAGACAGGGAGACGTCATTTCTCCGAAACTGTTTACGGCCACCTTAGAGGACGCCTTCAAGCTCTTGGAATGGCAAGGACTTGGCATCAACATCAATGGCGAATACATCACTCACCTTCGATTTGCCGACGACATTGTGGTCGTGGCGGAGTCGCTGGAAGATCTAGGACGAATGCTCGGTGACCTCAACAGAGTATCTCAACAAGTGGGTCTTAAAATGAACATGGACAAAACCAAAATAATGTCTAACGTCCATGTCGTACCCACTGCACTCACCGTTGGGAACTCTACTCTTGAAGTTGTCGACGAATACATTTACCTGGGACAGGTAGTCCGGTTAGGTAGGTCCAACTTTGAGAGAGAGGTCAATCGACGAATCCAACTCGGCTGGGCAGCGTTCGGGAAACTGCGCAATATCTTCTCATCCAAAATACCTCAGTGCTTAAGACTAAAGTTTTCAGTCAATGTGTGTTACCAGTGATGATATATGGATCAGAGACGTGGTCTCTTACAATAGGTCTCATACAAAAACTCAGAGTTGCTCAGCGAGCTATGGAGAGAGCTATGCTCGGCGTTTCTCTACGCGATCGAATCAGGAATGAGGAGATTCGTAGAAGAACCAAGGTTACCAACATAGCCCTTAAGATTAGCAAGCTGAAGTGGCAATGGGCGGGCCACATAGCGCGTAGATCGGACGGGCGTTGGGGCAGAAAGATTCTAGAGTGGCGACCACGTATTGGCAAGCGCAGCGTGGGACGACCGCCTGCCAGATGGCCCGACGATCTTGTGAAAATCGCAGGAAGTCGTTGGATGCAGGTGGCATCGGACCGGTTACGCTGGAAAGCGATTGGGGAGGCCTATGTTCAACAGTGGACAAGTATGGGCTGAGATGATGATGATGATACTCTCATTCATTCCTGGCGAGGTAGTTTAAGAACCGGGAATATCATGATAATAACGAGAAAGTTGAGATATCACGAAGATGAAACTAAACTAATGAAACCGAACGGCTGGAACATTGAGTAGAAAGCGAAAATCGTGTAATTACCATGGATTAAGTCAATAACGCATAGCTCTCGTATAAAAACTTAATAATTGACGTTTATATGAATACCAATACGACGGTTTTATGCGTGTTCAGCTTTTATTTTCATTCCGGTGCGCGAGCGCAGCCTATACGACGACACCGATCACCGAGCGCATCTCGGAACGGTATCAACAACTTGCGTGCGAGTGGTTATGCAACGCGCGGGCGACGTCCTTGCTGCGCGGGCGCGGGGCGGGGGGCGAAGGCCGCGCGGGGGCGACGACCCCGCTCCGTTCGGTAACCACCCCGCTTTTTATTGCAACCCAACCCGCCTACGGAACCTGTCCAGACGAGTTATGGCCACCGATAAAGTAGACGTACTTACGCCAGGGATTGCAAATTGTATTGGATAGTTTTTACCGCCGGATCCTAGGTAGGACGAAAAAGCATAATTGTCGGCGACTATGGCTAGACGCCATTATATCACTGCGCCATTTTAGGACAGTGATTATGTAATACTTTTGCGTGTACGTGACTTTTATGTTGGTCGAGACACCTTTATCTATTTAGGAAATCAAACACTCGCCAAAAATGGGTCGGTCATATTTATATACTGCAAAAATTAATGTGTTTCTTAAAGATTCTTTCTGTAATTTTTTTAAGTTCTATTCATGTAAGATTGTAGTGCATTCGCGGACGCGTGCGCTCGCGCATTTCGATCCGACCGCAACTCGGCGCCGCAATAAATTACCGCCAGATATGAACTGTGAACATACAAACATTCATGTTTACATGCGTTTTTGCTTCATTTCTTGAAATATTTATGCTTCAATATGAATAATGGCTGCTTGCCGACATGTCGTCGTACCTCCGTATATTATGTCTGAAAGAAAAATGGAGATGTTCAAATCTTTAGTAACAAATTGAATTGAATCTTCAGAATCAATGGAACTCGATAATATTTCAAATTTACATTATTACGTTACACTTTGTTCGTTCGTTGGTTTCGTTGGTATCGTTAACCAGTAATTCAGACCACATTTCATCAACTTTTAGTCTAGTAGAATAAAGTTGATTTATGATACATACTTCCTTTAGCTATGACAGATTTTTTCAAAAAATTACTTTCGTGTGAGCTATAATGAAATTAACATACCACGCATGAATGCTTAGATTTATAAATTCTAATATCTACCGGAACATGCACATATGTATGTTTTAAATAGTCTGCATACAACTCAAGTCTCGTGGCATCTAAAATAAATACACAAATCAGTGTCAAACATAGGAATACTGAATCGCATCTCTCGTGGCTCACGCTGTTCTCTGTCTTGTATTTGGCAACGAAGCAAAGTGCCTGTAAGATTTATTTATTTTAAATGTTTCGTGTTTACTATTCGAGGACGAAATTTCCCGTTTCACTATTTAGTTCAATAGGTTTTTTGATTGATGAATTTATTTTAAAGAAGCGGTAATTTAGATTTTGAGATCGAGTTAAAAAAAGGATTGCGATACAATCAATAGTCTTCGAGATGTGTTTTAATTAAACTTAAATAAACGATTACTTAAGGATTTAAAATTAAAAGTATGTATGTCAAGGGTAATCGAAATTGAGTATCACAACTTCTATAAGTTACCGCCATTTTACGATTTTCTAATGATCATCTCAGGTTTATCACTAGAGGCAAACGGCTTGTACTCTCAGTAATATCGTGTTTATAATCAGAACTACGACTGAATATGAATAATTTAAATTCATTTAGTTTCACCTTGTGAAAGGAATGTTTAAATTTCAATGTCCTAAAAAGATCACTTTAGTAGGGTGATGGGCAAAGATGACATGAAACCGGCCCATCGCAAGTTGATGCAGATCAAGCCGTGTTGGACCAGCTTCAGATCTAGTTGAACGTTACAGACACGATCAATTGTGGAACATAGTAGTAACAGAGAGAGAAAAAAATAAAATAATAAAGATAGAGGCGTGTAGACTGTAGAGAGGCTACTTATAGAATCAAAACAATACAAAAATCAAAAGCATTCCTATCATTACGTCTCTTCTGTAAAGTTCTGTGAGTCAGCTAATGAAGCCGGTAAAAAAGTCTAATCCGGTCACTGACAGTATACAGTCAGAGTTCACGATGACATCCTGGTATCCAAGACAAAGCATTTATAAAAATGATTACGCAATGAAAAGGTCAGAATCGTAATAAATCGCGAATTGGATCCTTAATATAAATCATACTTTCACCGGTCGAAAGTGTTGCAGTGTCGACGCGGGCGCATCCGTCCCGACGCATATTGTTACGTCAACTTAATGCACCCACGTTATGCAATGAAGGATTTATCCTTTATTTTTGTCTCGACTTGAGCACAACGACGTATTGTATGTAACCCACTAGCATTTACGTTTCATAATTTATTATAGCACTCAGACATTAAAATATTGTTATTATTGATTAAGCATGCATAATGTATGCAAAGGGATCGATGATATGCAAATAAACTTACATGCCTGCTCATAAAGTGGCTTTACTACATGGTAGAATTATTGGGTTAAATATGGCAAGAAACAACATAAACCATGGTGTCAAATATTTCGAGGAGACCGATAATAATAAAAAGGAACTTGAGAGAAAGGGAACAAACAAAAACAATATGTATCTGATGATGTAACTACATCAAATATTGCGACAGAAAAAGAAACTGACATAAATGACGTGTTAGAAGTTCTAATATTTCAACATCATTAAGGCTTTTTAGACGTCTAGTGACAATCACTGAAATCTATATTTTAATGCCATCGATACGCTAACGTGACATCATCATTCATCATTACGTAAAATGACAATAAGATACCCATTATTTCGCTAGAGAAAATAAATAAGTGTATAATTTATGTGCACTACCTGGTATGGCGAAATATATAATAATCTGTGTTATTAGGCAACTAATCAAATCCACAAATTCTTAGTTAAATTTGCACAAATTGTGTTTGAAGGTTTATGGGTTTTTGATTACGGTCGATTTCGATTTCTTAAACACTTCAATATTTTGAAAGACTAATTATTGCCACGCAATTGCCTTACCATTTCATAATATTATGATAAAAATGTGCATACGTAAAATCGTTGAACTTAAAATCCAAGTCATAAATTTCAAGTCTGATAGTTAATTTAACTCAATGAGGTCGTCCTTCATTAGTTACATTTAATATCTAAATATTTATTCTTATTTTATGTGTAGTGAGAAATGTTTATTAAAAAGGAACTTTTTTTTTAACTTTGACGGACGATTTAGCGCAGTGATTAAGAGCTTAAGCCGCTTCGCCCACTGTGGCTAATAGTCGCGGGTTCGATTCCCGCACGGGACAAATCTTTGTGTGATCCACAATTATTTGTTTCGGTCTGGTCTATACACACAAATGTGTGAACTTTCATGTTTGTAAACGCACCCACGACACAGGAATAAAACCTAGTGTGGGGCTACGTTTAAAAAAAAAAAAAAAACTATCCCACCGTCGAAATTAAAAATCACATGCATCTTAGCAGGTGTTGATAACTTAGAAGTCTCTGAACAAAGTTTGTAAATTAAACATGGAGTTCATAAACTCTATTCAATACAATACGAATCTTTATAGTTGTTTTATCTGAAACTTCCGCGAAAATAACCAATTTGCATGCTCTTCAGATTAGCATAGAAATCAAAGTTATTTATTTTAAACTAATTGGCATTGACCGACTTGCCGCTTCCTCGTCGGCTTTGTTTATAATCTTCAGTTTTCCTTGTTGCATCACCGTTGTCATGATATTATAGACAATAATGCGTCGTTATAATAACAATAAGTACCTCTATTCATTCTATTGTTATATAAAAATGTAATGCAGCTTTTCTAATATGTTTCGTAATAGTGCTAACTTTATTATTAATCGTATTGGCTTCGACTTACAGAGTCTATAATAAACTAACTAAAAGTATACAGTTGCTTTTTATAACATTTATAAAACGATTAAAGTCTTTCGTAATCAAATTAGTTACTAAACTTTTTAAGATCTGTAGCTAAAAGTCATGCTTCAACATTTGATTTCACACTGAATACCGTATCATTAACTTCGCATTTGATACCGATTAAACTTTTTCTTGGATCATAAATCGTTTTAATTTTAAAATTACTTCTAAATCACTTCTCACCACATGTTCCTTTAAATTCGTTTCGGTCCCGTGTACCTGCTTGGGTTACTACGCACTAACCCTAAAAGGCGGCTCCCTTTAGCATCGCGATTCGGAGAAAAAATAACATTAAAATTCGTCGGAGGATTGGTTTGTTCGCGTTTGTCCGGACGTGGCGTCCTTCGAGCGAGCAGAATCGTGCAGCGCCAGGAACCGCCGGCCTTCGCCCCGCGCCGGGACGCGCTAAAAATAGCCGCGCGCCCTTGAGGAATACGTCGAACAGGATTTATCGACCGCCAGTCTCGCCCACCAGACAGGTTTAAAATAAGATTTTCGTTCAACTGTCAATTTCCCATTTTATTATGTTCCACATTCGGATTACAGGTTTAAAATAAGATTTTCGTTCAACTGTCAATTTCCCATTTTATTATGTTCCACATTCGGATTCGACTCGTATTTCGCACGTAAATTATCTCAGTGTTGTCATATCAAACAATATTAACTTTTTAAACATGTGTGCATGACAAAGCGTTTAAACTAATCTCCGTGTTTTATTTGTAAATATATATCTCCTTTGTACTGTCTGTTGTGTTACCGAGAAATTATTGTCTACCCGGATTAAATACCCGCGTATCTACTCGATACGTCATCTTTATGGCTGGTACTTACAAAAACGCATTAGTGTTACTTACCAATATTACCGCGAAGGTTATAGTTTTATCATAATAATGGAGTTGAATGAAAAATGATGCTACACGACATTGCACTTACCTGTTATGTTATTTAAAGTCGAACTTAAGTTGTATAAGTTGTTTGTCGATATTCAATATCAGCACACGTGGCCCATTAGTGTACCGAGTCGAGATACAAGCGCTGCGCATCAATAATGCACAGTGTGCGATGCGCTCGCGCACCACATACAAATGATCTATTTTTATCTGCCAAATATGGAACTTTTTTATTTTGTGCCGCCCTGCATGTTTAATCTGCTCTTTCGAAGAATTTCTACACGGGAAAACCATTTAAAATGCGATGTGTTTAATACGTAAATTCCGAAGGTTTGCAAACAAACATTTTGGATTTGTTTGCTAAAAAGGCAAACACATGCACATAACATATAGTAAATACTCTTTATGTATAATGCCACCACCCGGTCTCGGTTGGTTTACCGGATAGCGAATAGAAGTATATAGAGTCATATTATTTCCGCATTAATGTGGTGAAAAAGTGAAAAAACTTAAAGCAGGCTGTTATTGGAAAGTGTTTAATATGGTTTGTCCCGAATGTACAAAAATTTCAACCGTGGCGCGTACCACAGTCACTTTAACTATGATAATCTTTTCTTGTATTAAAGAGATGTGGGTATACGCAGGATATAGGTGCTTTGTCTCTTTTACACGACAAAAGTAAGATTAAAATAGTTTTTCTGAATCGGTATCACATTTACCATATACTTATAACACTAGAGAGTGGGAAGCGGTGTTATAGGTATATCTTCGTTGTTGTCTCATAAAAATGTCAAGCTAGGTAAAGTATTTATGTGTATCATATATATAAATAATAAATAGGACCTACGAATCTAACTAGATCTCACAAAACTATAAATCACAGCGTAGCAGACCTAGACTGAGATGTCGGGTTGAACTTGACATTTGCCTGAAAAAATGGTCTTCAAAATCCGTACAGAGAATCGAATGGAAGAAGTAGGAAAAAGTTTTTTTTTTTTTATTTAAAAAACGTATCCCCACACTAGGATTTATTCCTGTATCGTGGGTGCGCTTACAAACATGAAAATTCACATACACAAATACCAAGACCGGAACAAATAATTGTGGATCACACAAAGATTTGTCCCGTGCGGGAATCGAACCCGCGACTATTAGACACAGTGGGCGGAGCGGCTTAAGCTCTTAACCACTGCGCTACATCGTCCATCAGTCGTTGTCGTTTGCACAACAGTGGGACGATAAAAGCTAAATAATAACAATAAATAACAAACTTGTCTTTGGTACCCGATATACAGTTCTTTCTGAACATATTATGAAACAAGCAGTAATACGATCATAGCTATCCTCTGTCAATGCAATGTGGGTCAGCTCATTATAACGGTGCCCGCCGTAGGCGTCACAATGGCACTTGAATTTCAAGATAGGATTTCCTGTTCGTGTGTTTATCAGAGAAGATCCACTGGTCCGCCCGCGCTAAAAAAAAATATCCAATAATAGATCGAGAATTCATTATAATCATTGCTGTTGATGCTTTGGTTTCGTGGGCAATGGGCGTCGATGTTAAGTATGCTCGATACTTTGTATATTTTGACAATGTACAATAATAACACAGTGAAGTAAGTAGGAAGGAATATGCAGACGCCTCGTAGGGCGTGTACTGTTTACATGGTATGGTATTTAGAGTAATTCTCAGAGAGCTCAGTACGGTTGGTTTTGTAAATGTTCTAATACAACTGGTTACAACGAAACAACTGAGTTACTGTACTGTATCTCCTTTATAATGTGCTACTTCAAAACCATTGCAATAACTAGTATTCGCAATTTTATTATTGTAACTATTTACTATTGTCACTGCCACGCGTTTCCTAACAATGATTTATTCGCAATTAGTTTCAATACTCGCTCTCTCATTCGTATAGTACCACGCCTAGACACGTGTCTACCGCATTAACTGTAGAGAAAATGCTCCGGGGGATTAAAAAAATCCCTAGTAGTTACCCCTCCACCGTCTAAAGGTCTTTGTTCATTGAGATGTGAAATATAAACATGGAAACAGTACGTATGTATGGAAGCGTTGGTGCATAACAGCGAGAGCACTCAACGCCGCCCCAATGGCGCCCCACGTGGGACCATATTTGTTTAAACATTACTTATCGTTAATGCACACCCGCGAAATGCCGATTCGCTTGCCCGCGACTGCTCCCCTTGTTTAACATACAAACAATACGTTATTTGCAGTTTATTTAGGATCTTTAAAAGCCATTCTGTACACGTCATTGTTTTCCGAAAGAGGGAAAAGTAACGGTTTTCTAATACTTGAGCATTCTATAATTCTAATATTATGCGTAACGGTCTTTGTCGCTTTACCATAATGAGCTCGAGAACGGTTGGAGTGGGATATCGGATACACTGTCGTTTCGCCCACATTGGAGACATAAACGACGATTAATCGTTATCACGAAGTGTCGTTTACGAATAGAACAACAAGAGAACTGTTAACAGGGTTACTGTTATTAGCCATCATAAGTTTGCCAGAAAATGGTCGATATCCGAATTCGATATCTATGGAACACCTTATTGCCTTACTGTTTGTCAATTCGGAAAGTGATCACATTCCGAATTGCTATTGTCTGGTGTAGTTGGCAATTTTAGACCAGTTGCAAGTATGTTTACCAATCCAAAGAGAGGAACGTTTGGTTTGTCTATTACATTTTAATGCGATCCTACCTTTGTGATTATTATTATGTGTATAGTAACACGTTTGCTAGTTACGTTCGTTCATGGTATGCGTTTTCTAGTTTGACAAGACGACATAACTCATATTGCACAATTAACTTATTGAATTCATTCAACGCTGCGCTGTTAACAGATCTACAAGACGTTGTGTAAATAAAACAGTCTGTTCGGTATAATCGTGCTATTTATCTTTGGACAAGACAAGTTAACTTTTTAAATGAATGGTGACAACAGTGAAAAGAAATATTCCTCTATGTCGTCGATGTTGTAGATTGCTTGTAACTTATACAACAAACCTTTAATTTATTCAGTCGGTGTTTAATCTATGTTCGGACTTTATATTTCCGTTGGATGTTGTTACAGAATTTATTTATGGTTACTTTACGCGTGGTCAGTTTACGATCATATTTGTTAACTGTTGACTTACAAATTCCGGAAATTCTTCTCAGCAATAGCAATATTAAGTTTTAAATTTTAAATTTGACTTAGTTACAATTTTTCTTTCTATATCATCACGCCAGATCCCTTGCGGTGTAGGCAAAGAGTACAGAGTTCCAGCAGGTTCTTTCCTGAATAATTATCTATATAATAATTTCTGGCTTCCTCCACTCTCATAGTTTGTCTCATACATGCTCGCCGGTTACGGAGACTCTTAACTTGTCCTTAAGAATCGGCCTATTTGGTCATTGTAAGATAGTCTAGGTCTCCCCCGGCACCTACATTGTCCACTTTCGCATTGTATACATTTTTTTTACCTTGATATTTAATGTTAACCGTCCAATAGTCTGTAGTGTCTGAATCTAGAACTAAAAGTTTAGTATCTCTCTATTTGTAATCGATCAAAAAAAGTAATACTTAGGCGACCCTTTTATGCTTAAATCAGAAAACGACAATAATGATACTAAAACACGTAGTGCGTTATACCTGACACTTTACAAGTCCCTAGTAATTGAATCTTAGAGTCTAAAGCTTAGACATAGCACATGTTAATTCTGATGCAAATTATCGCCGTTTTTTCGAGTGGGCGTCAAATTTACTTCGCCTCTGTCGGAAATGCGACATGAACAATGCCTCTAGTTTTATGATTAATTAAGCATTTATTGCCCGACCAAACCTATCATCGTGTTTAGTGGGACCTCGAAATTGTATATCATAAAACAAATCTAGTTTAAATAATGTCTACTTTCTGGAATTCGATGTTTAGACTGCATAAATTTGCCTGTAGACAAAAATTATACAATTATACAGATTTTAATAGCACCTTTAAACTTAGAAGATTATTTAGAGTAAGTATTGATATTAAATATCCAGTCAGAACGTATCGTTGCTGAAGTTATAACCCAAAATAAAAAATTTGGCGTTTGGTAATCTTATTAATCCAAAGATCGCAGTCTTAAATCTTCATTATTTTTTCGACCGTCATAAAAATATGCCTACATATCGTTGCACACACGTAGGCGCAGCCTCAGAACGCCGCCACTCACGTATCAGATTCCTAACTGTACCGTCGCACAGTTTACTGCCGCGACATAGATACTGAGGTAAAAACGACAATAAAAATTCAATTCAACCATTCTAAAAGAGATTTTTTATGTTAAAATGCTATCGTGTTGCGTAAAGCACCCGTAAATGCTGGCGCCGCAGCTTTTGAAATGATCTGGTGTATGCCAGACGACGGTTCGAATAATTTAGTGATATGACATTCTTGACGGCTGTCTGTGACGGACGATGGGTGGCATCACAATGAAGTTTTGTAATGATGGATTGTTTGAGTGCTACGTGGTAGCGAACCGATAAGCTACCGTTAAACTTGGTAGCTATACGATAAGTAAGCTTATTCCCATGTTTTAAGAATTATGCCAACTAGCATGACGTCATCCTGGAACTCGCTATAAGAAATTGCGTTTTGGTTTCCGGTGCAATTAACTTGAAATGTATTCTGAATAAATATTCAATTTTAAATGGAATTGAACCTCTTAAGTTTTACTCGTGTAGAATTAGGAATACAAGAACGACTCGCACAGAATTAAAAGAATTTTAAGTTCATACATAATCGTATTTTTCGCTTGACGAAACAAATAAATTGGCGATACCGTGCAGGTAATCTTTAGGAATTTCAAGTACCGTTTTAATTTAATGCAACTTAAAGACACTGGTAGCAATAAATTTGAACATTTTATCCGACTTTTGACGCTTCTCTGAAAATTGCGTTAGATTGTTTATTCCTTACTAGCGGTTGCCCGCGACATTGTCTGCGTGGATTTCATGGGTTTTAATCTTTTTTGTGCGGAATCCTTATCCTTTGTTCTAACATAAAAGTAAGTTACTCCTCATTACATCAGCTATCTGCCAGTGAAAGTCCCGTCAAAATCGGTCCAACCGTTTCGGAGATTAGCCGGAATAAACCGACTGTTCACTTCATTTGTATTTAGTAAAAAGCTGTTATTTTGACATTATAATTAGACACTTCAATTTTATTTATTTGTATAAATAGGAGAGAACCTTACTGGCCCGAAAATTTAAGTCAAAAAAGCTCATACTGCAATATTTACCTCTCTATTCAGTCAGTAAATAAGAAACTACATATTTTTAAAACCGTCAAGTTTTTTCGTCGTAATCTCTATATAACAAGCATTAGCCTCATTAACATTGTACCAGCAAAAAAACTTGGCGATGATAATTCGTGTTATGCCTTAGTCAATGACAATGAACTCCACCTACATGCTCATGGAACGATGACGACTCGTTACAAAATAGTGGCGACTGGCGACGAATCATTGAAATATAATCTCAAAGTCACGTAGCGCAATATTTCACTGGTATTATCATTTATCTTGCGATTCGTGATGTTTTTTGTTCCTCGTCTGTTAGTTCGTGTGTCGTTTGTCTGTCTTCGACCGGTTAACGTCTTTGTCCAGATCTAGAAATGAATTGTGTGGTTTTGGGATGATGTCAACGATAATTCATGTTTAAACATTATTGATGTCTGATATTGCAATTTATATTTGTTACTCCATCCGTGAGTTTTTTATTTTGATATTTGGCACTCTATACTTAATCTTCCCTTCACCTGACTTTAACACTATTAGTATTAGTAACTCTTATGAAACATTATCGTTCCGTAATGACTATTGATGCTAAGTTTTATGATTTTTGCACTCGATTGATCCTTATATTGTACAAGTCTTCTTGCTCGTTTATAATGTGTCCGACCATAATGCATTCGTGCGTTTCGGTTGAGTTGCGACCATGGTCACAAGGAGTCTCCTCATAATGACTCCCATTTCGTACATTAATTACATCTATTGTTCACCAGAAATTTGCATTTGAGGAACTTAGATGTACTTAGTATCCTACATCCTGCCAAAAATAATTAGAAACCCTGTGCATTTCCTGGATAGCCTTTTAATTCATTGCAACAAAAATGAGCCGTCACAGATACTATTATGCAAATAAAACGTATGCATAACGCCCTTCGAGGATTCGCACGTGCAAATAAATCGTGTTTAAACGGCCAGTTGAAGCAGCCCATCAAGGAAGACATTAATATTAAACTTCACGCTTTTTTTGCCTTGATTAACAGCTTTTAGCGCGAACAAGATGACGTCCAGCGCTTTATTGTCTTGCCGGCGCCTCATCAACCGCTTAATGGTTGTCTTTTTGTGATCATAAATTACCTAACGTGCGTCTGTAAGAATTGTGATGAGTAATTTTAGTGGTATTTTTGCTATTTGTTTTAACGGGTTTGTGTTTCCTGTTTGTTATTTTGTATTTATAGATGCTATGGTTCAGAGGTTCGTGTATAAAAAGGGTTTATTGAATGACGTGACTTTATTTAGGGGATTAAGTAAAAACTACGTTATGTTCTTACTTAATATAGTTAAGTGAATATTCCCTTTTCGGAAAGCATACTTTTTCAAAATTATTGTGTTTTCTGTTAATTTGGAAGATGACTTTTCTGACACTAGATATTAGTCTTAGCTTCAACTTAGAATTAATTTATGTCAGTACTGGCCTGATGTTTTTTACATACTTCTTCCGGAAGTCAAAGTTTTGATCACTCTTTAATCACATAGTTTATTGATTTTGTTTGTTTTCTGTAAGTTTATATTCTCTGTAGCATATAAATATAAAACTAAGTATTGTAATGTTCGTATAATACATTACGTTATACACATCCGGTTTACTTTTTTTCAATAAAAAGCTAAAAGTACCCATTTAGTAAACATTGGCTTATTAAGATAAACATTGCCGTTATAAGATGAATAATGAACTTGTAATAAGTGTTAAATAAGCCCATATTTAAAAGGCACGTCGTCTGGTGAAGATGAATGATAATCTTTTAGTCTGGCGACTTAAAGGATTCATCCCAGATTTGCGATAAACGAGAAAAGAGACAGGGCAGGACTTATACCCATATTCTTGGAATAAAGAATCAAAAGCATTAATTAAGTCAGAGAACTTAATTATATAGAACAGCCGAATAACAGTATTGTGATAACTTACGCAACATAATATCAGGATTAATTTCGCTATGTGTCTTCAAAGAATATTTTTGTTGATATGTACATACGTAGCAAAATGCATATACTCATCAGACTGTCTGCAAGGGTGATTACAATGATAGGGGTGCATGCATATGCGGTTGGGGGCGGATTATGACGAACTGAAGACACGCACTCAAATCACAATGTTTTGCAAGCGTGCTTTTAGCGAAATGTGTTCCTCTCTGCCTTAGGAGGTATAACTCCAGCCAGTGTTTCTGTTTGCAGGTGACTCGTACTAGTGTAAACCATGGAAAAACTTTTTGATCAAAGGTAAAAATCGGTTGGCTAATCTTACTAGCAAAAGCATATTTTTTTAGCTTGCGGCTAAAGTACCTACTAAAAGACAGTGACGTTTACTTCATTGGAGTGGATTCCATACTTAGCCCGGAATCTCATATTACGCGCTAATTATAGTTGTCATCAATGACTAATGCCTGTTTGTGACGTCTTAAAAAAAAACTAAGGTGAGCACACGTCCTTGCATATTTGGCAATTTACCAACTTTTTATATCACTACCGCATTGTTGTTATGTAAACCGTTTAAAAATCAGGTACGGTGATGTCATCCAGGTGAACATATATTGATAAGTGGATTCTTACGTACTGACCTTCTTCCTAGCGAACTAACCTCGTCCTTTAGTTGTTCTTTAAAGAGGACAACTTAAACTACGTAGTCATCTTTAAGAATGTTGGTACTGTGGTGTCTAGAGGTCTGCTCAAGTCGAAGGTTTGTTGGTTCGGGGCCTGCGCCCTTGGTCATAAAGTTAAGCTAACGTACGGATATGGCCTCGTAAATTGCAAGTGATATTGTACACCGCTCGACGATACGGCGAAGTATGTCAGAGAGGCCGTAGTGTATACTACAGTAGGTGTGTAGATTATACTCAGCAGTGCGAATAACATATTATCTATCTATCTATAACCTCACGCCAGATCCCTTGCGGGGTAGGCAGAGAGTACAGAGTTCCAACAGGTTCTTTCCTTACATACCTCTCTGGCTTCCTCGACTCTCATAGTTCGTCTCATACACGCTCGCCGGTTACGGAGACTCTTGACTTTTCCATCAGATAAGACTCGGTTTATTTGGTCGTTTAACATATTATACTATATAATGTATATTTATAAACTCTATACCTATCAATACTACTTTACTTACTTACGTTACTGTAATAAAAAGTAAAGAGCGAATTACATATCAGGCTACCATATTTTATAATATGCATGCAGACTTTTTTTCAAACCATCGTCGGTTATGTGTGAAATAATGATTTATTGTGACATACATATGGTTCGTAATCACTTGTTTATTATCCAATCTGCCATAATTAACTACTTTATCATAACGCCTACCTTATCGGGCGTAACCGGGAATTATGACGTATCCCTTCTGTCCGGTGACGTGTGTTAGTCGTGCCCTATCGGTGGCGCCGGCACAGCTGCGCGCGAGCACGTCGGGCAGTCATCGAAACAAGTGATAGGAACAGATTTATCTACTTCCTATTTTTGCACAAGGATATTTTTCTATTATATCACACTGGAGTATTCTCAAATTTTACGTGAATACGTAGCTACATAACTTTAAAAATATAAATATATATTTCGCTTGTTTTCATATTTAATGGCACATACCTATATGTCTCAGGGCATACTCCGGTGAGTAACAATGTAAGATTGCCAGAGTTTAAATTGTCTAAGTACGTAGGTACAATACTAATGTGAAAGGATGTAGTTACTGGGAAAGGCCCAGATCTACCCACTTATATCAAATTGAACGTGTTCCTTCTGAGGCTTAAAGATTCTCTGTAATCGATGAGTAGATATGATGCATGCATTAAGGAAGTCAATAGTCTTCCTTGTAGAGGGTTATCCCTACTGATTGAAACTCGTATTTTGAAATAAAATTACCGTTTGGATCTGTCAAAAAGGAATTGGCTTGAAAATTAGAATTTTGGATACGTATTATTTAGGCCAGGTATTAGATGACGCTCGTTACAAATACCTTACCGATACAGAAATAGGCAATATTTACGCCGTTTAATACACGTATTATGACAGGTCGTTACCTGCCATAGTAGCCTGCAGCTTTTACATAAAACAAAATTATGAGAAAAGATGCGCCAGCGTACGTCAGCCACATGTTTTCGATGGATTATTAATTCTCAAGTACAGTAGGTAAGACATATACAAACTCAGACTAACATTCAAAGTACAGCAAAAATGTGACTAGATCAGTTTGTTAGTAGTAAGCGTAAGAAACGATGCACGCGCGCAAGGTCGCGCTGACTCAGCGCACACGTCCACTAACGTCTATTGTTATCACAATCACCTGCTTCGTGGTGATATACTGACGCTTCTTAACCTTGCCGATGCTTACACGTAATAGTCAAACTTGTTAAAATTAACATCAGGAAGTGTAATTATGTGGGCAAGCGTGTAATAACCTATTGATGACGATGATGGACATCAATAGCAAAGTAGAAGGTTTTTTTCTAATTTTACTCTTGGAGCAAACAATTTCTGTAATACCCTTTGTTTCTGTGCAATTTAACATCTACACGAATTATAGTGTGTATTAAGTACAATTAATACAAAGAGCTCATTATAATTTGTACGATTGTTTGTTTAAGTCAACGCAGTTGCACAGTTCTTAGAAGTCCTACGGGGACTTCCCCATTCTTAGGCATTCCCAATAGATGGCTAACCCATTTTAACATTTTCATCAACATCATCGTATTCCAAACATAAAAGTTACCAAATACATTCTAGAACATTATAATCTATATAATGCTAATCGAATCTGAACATCAAATTTTCCGCTCGGTCGACTCAAAGCAATATCAACCAGAGATCAACGATTTCAAAACGTCTTTTTGTAATTTTAATCTACTTTCGCAAAACAAATATTTGTAATATAATCTCAGGTAAAGTTGCTCCGAATACCGATGTCCTAACTCTGTGACTCGTGAAATTGCTTTACCTTTCTTAACAAAGATGTCACAAGAGCCACGCTATTTCCATGTAAAGGCTACCTCAGACTGAATCATGTGATTCCACAACAATCCTTTTGTATAAATCGGTGACTTCACAACAGTCAGTTACTTTATTTTTCGCAAACTTCTGGCAATACTACATTAATTGCTAGCAAATTGCGACAAGAAGCTTAGAAAGGAAAATATCTACAGTCCAAAATTTAAAAATCTAAAAGGTTTTGGGACGTTTAACCAACATTATGAATCAGTATTTAAAACATTGTTTCTACTTTTTTGATAACCTGTTATCCAATTTCTGAGCAAAGGTTTCCTCTTTTCTCCATTTTACATGATACTCTTGTGCTCTTCAACTTAAACGCGATAAGTTCGATCTGAAAGACGTTCAAGAAGCAATCTCGACCGACCTCCGCCGCCATTACTGGCTTCTCATTCAACATTGTTTATTACAGTTTTTCTACTTTACCATGAGAATGTCTGAATACGTCGTTTATTCGCAATTAGTTACTCATTAACGTTTGTTTTGTTCGTTTAAACATGACAATTTTGTACTTTTTCACCGTCGTTTTGTCGTTTTTTGTCGTAACTGAACGATACTTTGTCGCTGTTTGTATGTAAAATATGTTCATTGATGCTAGTGGCCATTAAATTAAGAATTATTTGCGGCGAAATTATTTTTGGCTTGCTGGAATGTATAATGTTGTGGTATAGGTTATTAAGTTGTCTGTCACAGAGCTGAAAATAAACAACATCTCTTCGTATATTTGTGGGTTTATAAATTTTCTTGTGTTCTTTCGAGACTTTCAACATTTACGAGGTCTACATAAATGTCAATATAAAAAATTACTTACTCATGCTTCTATACATCCAGACTTCAATTAATCATCCATAATTTCTGTCACCTAACAATTTCCAATAACTACGATTACAATCAACCCCAGCGGTAGGGTTAAATTGTTGCTAGGGATAGAAATAATATTGCAAACCGCATATTACTACCTAGTCTGACTCATAACAAAGACCCTCGCTTGGTACCGCCCAACACCATACACGGACATACATCACACACATTTTTATCCCTTTTAAGACTTTACGTGGGAACAACTAGAGCCGGTCGTTCCGTGGCATATTGCCAGCGATTGCTAACCTACCGGTATGCGACACCTATTGTTTTTCAAAGATACGGTATCGTGCCATACCGATTATTCTGTTACGAAATAGTTACTCGAAACCGGGATGGTGTAATATGATTGATCGTTAACTTGCGACTGATACAGGAATATAAAGCTCTGCGTGTTAGTGCTCATTAAAATTCTTGTCATCGATCTCGAACATTCACAAGAGTAAGAAGTTACTATATCAGTATACTCCCGTAAATTTTGCTTTCAGCAAGTTTTACCTGTAAGCTGTTAAAAAAATCACTGTATACATGTAGTTCTACCCAAAATATTCAACTCCAGATTAATCTTATGAACGAACACCACTCTGCATTACAATAACGGTAAGATGTCATAATACTCGTTTAATAGCGTCTATGCAGGCAAATGAAGCGGTCACGGCGCTTTAATAACAATAGCGGACCGACGGGCGATAAATCCGACGCGAGCGCAGGCTCCAATCCCTGCTTGTAATATTGTTGTGTAAGAACCACGGTCCAGTGCCCTTTTGTTATCTGTGAAATTAATGCGTTCAACTAAACACGTTGGGCAAATTGACAACCCCTGCGGTACGCCCTATGTTGAAATATAAGTTTAGTCTATTACGAGTTTATCTAGTTTTTATTCGGCTCAAACACAACTATTTTCCTTTCATTCCTGTCATATTTTAGATGTTTCACACATCGCATCCCGGTCTAATAATATCCCTAAAACATTTTCATTAGGGTTAAGTTTGTGATCTTACTTTATTTTAATGCAATAAGACTAAATCAAACTAATGTAATGACACTAGCAAATTCCCAGATAGTTTTAGAAAAGCCTAAATTTCAAAGAGAAACAGGTTAACAATATTATAAGAAACCATAACATTAATTAGGTCTTCTATGGCTATGCTACATCTTCGACAACGACCATAGTTGTTATGCACCATATTTATTAATGTTCAGTCGCACAACTATATTCAGCCCATCATAATCATCCTCAGAACTAATAAAACGTCATATTATTTAGTAGAAATAGCCAAGGACGTGGTAAACATCTCATAATGACGCCAGCGGAACGTTTAACAAATAATTAGAGGCGTTTAAGTGCGCACGTCGCAACCCTTAACAGTTTCTCCGGAACTATAAAATTACGACTGTGGTATGTCGGCTGGCAGTACAAAAACGGCGGATGATAGCGGACGGCCGAACTAAAAATAATATTCCCGTCGCCGATGATAATGAAGACAAGACCGGATTGGTGCCGACAGCCGCAACGCGATTCTGATGGATTATGGTCGAACGACCTGAGTGACCGCGGGGTGCAAGAAAGTGACTTCACGTTAAGTCGCACTTACATGTATGGCTCAGACAGAGCTTGCATTTTGTTTTTAATAATCTTAGATATGGAAACTCCTTAATAATTTCAAAAATTTGTAGGAAGTTGTAGAACGATAATGGAACATTAATATACCAATTTCGTTGACTTGAAATACAACTTTCAAATATTACTGTTTCTCTTTGCATCAATGCTGTTATTGTTGTCCACGACCTTTCCAAATCCAAATCCCTTTTACTGAAGTTGCGCAAGCGCAGTGCAGCGTGCGCCACCGCGCTCAACGTATGGACGACCTATTTCGATTACATCGCCTGGAACCGCGATTGTTACCAATACGATCACGATTCCTTTCGCAAAGGTGAAAAATACTTTGAGAATGCCACGACTTGTCATTTCGCAGTCACGAAACACGCCAGCAGCCAAATGTCATCTAAATGTGTAAACATATTTTCTGTGAATGAAGCCAGTTGCAACACATGTGAAATATCGAGGTCTCTCGAGTGTCGAGCTGCAGATGTGTGCTATAAACCGCCAATTATGTTAATAATGGCAGTAAAATGCAAGAATGCAGTTCAATAATAACACGAATCGAGTCTATTCCGCTTGCAATTGGCTCTACGAAACTGTTTCATATGGTTTTATGACTTCCTAAGCGAATGCCACTTTAATATCTGGAATAATTTAAGAAGCAAGTAAAATATTTGAGATCGCGGCGTGTGCCATTTGAACTACCACCCAGTCTGGGTCAAATTTATTGGATTATAAATGTTCGTTACTTATAACAATAAAGTTGCTAACGGATTTGCTTAATCGAGTTTTCTTTTGCATCTAATACTCGACTGTCGTATGTTCTCGTTCGAGAATTAATTGAGTATCAACTGCACTGAAAGGTCGAGTTTATATTTAACTGTCACATTCATATATATTTAAAAGGTTAATTAAATAATGATTTCGTCTTCCTTACTCGCATGTTTGTTTATAAAGCTACATCCTTCCTCCTTCCTATAAAAAGCGTTAGTTTGTCTTTTTTGTATTATAAAATTATTTAATGATGTATTATTGTATATGTATAAAAATGTTGAAGTAAACCAGGACTTATGTTGTAATACAAAAATAACGTCGAAAAACCTCTGATGACTTTCCAGGTTCAAATTTGCCTAAACAAATGAATATGAACTCTATTAGTATTTTGTGCACTTATGAGTAAAGAATTGATATATAGCTTTTTGCATTTGTAGGGACAGATATAATATGAAAGCAACTTTTTGCAGCCCAAACCCAGCTATTTAGAACTACCTACACAGAACTGGACGATTTGATTATTTATTCTTGCTCGTTATCTTACGCAAAGCATAAGGCAACTTCTAGCAACAACTTTCTCAATCAGTAGAGATTAGTGTTGTAAAAACGCTCGAGTCGGCGCTTAAAACGCTCGCGTCTTCTACGTGTTTCAACGCTCGTGAGCGTCGACTCAGCGCTAAACGCTCGAAATCAGCGCTCATTTTTACAACACTAGTAGAGATATCCGCTGCTCATTATCAATAAAGTAAAATAGACTGACCAGAAACAAAACCTCTTCTTCTCTTGTATACACTGCTTTACCGTCACTTGATATTTAATCGTATATAAACGGCCACATGCTTGTAATTGACGTACTTAAGCCTGTAGATCGGGGGTACGGAATATTCTCCAATTAACAGATGGAACGGTTGATGATAATTCGCCGTGTCGTTTCCTGCCCGCTAATGACGATGGATATTACGATCTCCATGGAGACACCGCCATGGGAACAAACGATTCGCTATTCATGCCCTCAAGTTATTATAAGTGCATTAATGTTAGGAGACATTGGCGTTGAATTATGCGTATGCGTGGTTACAAGGACAGTTATTAGATAAACTTATAGAAACAAATGTTTTTGTTGTAATCACGAAGTTTGTTGCTTAGAAGTTTATAGCTTTATCAATCAATCTATAATGGAAAAACTACATGTATAAGAGTAACTATTTTGTGATAGATTGTTAAGGGTTATATCTAAATCATGCTTTTGTAGAAGCTAACGCAGCAAGTGACAATATATTTGTTGATTTTATATATCACGTAATGTCTGTCGCAGAAACATAATGTTATGTAGAAATAACTCATTTTACCGTGTGTGCATTTGATGACATGTGCAATACTGAAACGCGCAGCCCGTACGTTAGATGCGGCATGTAGCATTAGTGGTACAGTCGAGCCGGATTGACTCTGGAACGCGCCAGTAAACAATACCGGCTTATGTTTGTTCCTATTCGAAATACTTAGTTTATCTATCTATCTATCTATATCATCACGCCAGCCCCCTATCGGGGTAGGCAGAGAGTACAGAGTTCCAACAGGTTCTTTCCTTACATACCTCTCTGGCTTCCTCCACTCTCATAGTTCGTCTCATACACACTCGCCGGTTACGTAGACTCTTGACTGCTACTTAGTGTACTTCCTAGAAAATCAATTTGAAATGTTTCATATAACTTATACGTATATTTAATATGCATTCAATTTAGGCTAATGTACTCAAGTATTGAGGAAAGAATTTAACATTTGAATAATTGAGGTTCAATAAATCTTGTCTACTAACTTACAATAGGAAAAGACACTTATATTAACGTGTAGGACTCAGAAAATAACAAAAGTTGGAACAAGGTTTATATGATCCAAATAGTATTTGCATTCTATTAACATTTCACATAAATGGAAAACAGGATATGAATTTCATTCGCAGCATGAAGCGAAGCAACTCGTTTAATTGCACCCCGAAAAAATCCATTCGCAATCGACATTCAGTGAGAAGTTTTTTAGAGCACCTAATCTAGTGTAACGAAACTTTTCTGCAAATTGAAACCGACGCCAAGATCATTTACGATACAAGATACTTCTTTGAGTTGAAAAAAAAATTAACTCCTCTCGGAAGTGTACAAAAAGGTGTTAAGAATCTATCAATACTGAAACTTCAAGATTTTGGTGGCTCAGAAAAAACAGGTAATGTTGGTAAATTTATTTATTTAAATACCTTGGGATAAAGAATACAGTTTAATCTTCCATTTGAACTTTACGTGGCTTTGCAATAGTATTTCGTTTTTTATTAGTGATGCTTTTGAGAAAACCTACATTAAAAAGTTTTGAGCTAACAAATGCCTTGTTATATCGCAATTCTTCGAATCCAAGTTGTCATTTATCACTATGTAATTTTTAAGCGACATCACTTCCGAACAGAACAAAGTTAGGAGGATTTTTTAGTGAATCATAAAGTCATAGTTCTGAACTTACTAAACATAAAACTTGTGAATTGAAATGAATATTTAGTTTACAGTGCCGTCCATGAATAGAGAGAAATTACGAATCCGAATTCCTTCGACGTCGACCTTGCTCTTCGAACGAGCAATTACCGCCCAGCCTTCTTAATAGCCGCTAATGACGACCACCGCTTCCTCCTCGTGAGACATGACCGTTCAAGTTTAACTCGAATTGTCTTAATGGACCCCAGACGAGACGAATCGCGAACAAAAAGCATGTTGACCAAGCCAAATTTGGCCAATGTGCAGGTTTAAGGGCGAATTTTTGTCAGAATTATTTGATGAATCTTAGTTGTGTGAAATTGTCTTTCATAATTAGAGGGTCTGATGTGATGATATAGATAGGTAATGAGAACATGACCCTGTCCTATAAGTGGTTTTGAAAAATCTGTTTATGTATGTGGATGACACATTGTAGATTACTGTGATTGTTATTGTTTAAATATTACCTAAAGGTTTGTGGTGTGAATTTTCTGGGTCATTATATAATACTAAATACTATGAGATGCCATAGAAAACAACATACAAACGTCACTTGTTATGTAACGTTTTGCTTAAGCCACTAAAAATTAAACATCACTTTACCACCAAATGTCAGCTTTCCACCATGGACGACTAACAAAAAACATTTCGTAACACCAAATTCAAAATTATCACTTGCTTTAACGGTGAAGGAAAACATCGTGAGGAAACCTGCACGCCTGAGAGTTTCTCGAAGGTGTGTGAAGTTCGCCAACCCGCACTGGGCTAGCGTGGTGGACTATAGCCTAAACCCTCTCAGTTTGAGAGGAGGCCCGTGCCCAACGGTGGGACAGTTTCTTAACAGGGCTAATATTATTATTAATACTAAATTCACGTGGAGATTACAAACTGTTATTACAATAACAGTGAGCTCTCGCCTCTATTACTGATATATTGAAATGTTGATACAAACTAGCATCATCATTAACGAGGGTATGTCGTTTTCGATGCACATCCGATGTATGGCCGTGATGGGTTTAATCAGTTCTCCATCTGTTTCAATTTGAGCGGCGAGGACAATGGCGAATGCAGATGATAAGTGATCCTAAACCTGTTAAAATAGAGAGAGGCTGCAATTGGTTAAAACAGAGTTAGGTAATTTTTTTGATGCCGATGTTGAAAATCTATATACATACATTATATTATTTTTTAATAATTTTCCGTTTCAGAGCAGTATAAGTCCAGTGGTAAAGAAATGGAAACGTGATTTCTGAACTTAAAAATCAAAATAAACCGCGATAAAATCCGAAAAAATTGTTTTATTTCATGTGTAATATTCGCGTAAATCTAAAAACTCAGTACGTGATTTCTGATTAAAAGTTCGAATTCCAAAAACACATTACATTCCATTGGACTCTTTAAGGAATTTATCCGTAATTTTTGTCAGAATGGTTAAGGTACTTTTTGTAGTATGCATCGCTTTTCCATGTAAAAGCTACTACAAATGATACTTTTTTCGTAATTTTTATTTGAAAAACTTTACTTAGACGAGTTTAATCTCATCCTGCATCGTAATATGACTAACTGCTCGTAGAACATTGCTCATCAGCGTTCACCATAAGCGTATGCATACGCAACACCGGCACCGCAGCCCTGCGTTCGCACGGTCCAGTTTGCCGGGCGCCCGCGCATCGCGCCAAGCCGCGTTCGAAATACAAAAGCGGCGAATCCGCTTACGATAATTAGAATCAAAGCGTATGCATGCAACAAACGTACACGCTTGAATAGTGGCAGTAAGGGCCATTTTAATGAGAAATTTAAAACATATTCCAACGATCAGTATCTGTTTTAAGCATTTGTTAAGCAGATACATTGCATGTATGGTTCAAGTGACGAGCTATAAAATATATATATAATATCAGCCTATACTACCCACTGCTGGGCAAAGGCCTTCTCGCACAAATCGAGGTGAGAGAGATTAGGTCATACTCCACCACGTGGACCCAGTGCGGATTGGTGGAGGCAGGTGTGGCCACCTGCTGTTGGAACTTATCAAGCCGCCTTTAAGGCTTCCAACTCGGCTTAACGACTACCACATTAAGTGGTAACCGGGACCATCGGCTCAACGTGCCTTCCGAAGCACGAAGACGCTCGAATATGAAAATGCCACAAACGGTCACCCATCTCAGGCCGACCGAGTCGAACGCTGCTTAACGAAAGAGCTTTAAAATAATTAAAAAAATGACTTTTCGTCATTTAAACCAAACTTGCTCAAATTGAAAACGCCGGTCAATGTATTTTAAACTTAACATTGTATTAACAATTCAATTAAACGTTTAAATCAGCTGCAGTCTATATAGGGAACGAATTTAACTTTTTTTTTGTGATTATCATAGTAATAATTTCCAGTTCTATACATTGTAAGTTTCACGCTCTCATTTTTAATGTTAAATGCTGCGTAGTGCAGCTTTATTGTCGGTACCTACCGCGGCGCGGGCGCATTGTTTTGCTCTCATTTCCCGATAACATCGGCCGATCGGCACGGGTTGAGCGATAAATTTAATTAAACCACCTGTCGGTAGCGGCCGCTGGAGTATGATATCTACTGCAAAATATGTAGACGACGGGAAAAATGGGGGATGATAACAACCTAGGTAGTTTGTTGCTGTTGATAATAGAGATATAGATAACATTAGAGATTAAAGGAGGATAAAAGCTATCAAGGCAGCTTACTGTTTATGGTACAATAGACAGTTTATGGAGAAGCTATATAAATGCTATCATATTTATAAGTTAATTATGCATCCCGGTAATACAATTATTATAGTCGCCTTCTCTCGTTCTTTAGTTTCCGTCTCTCGTTAATGACTAGGTTCTAACTCGATAGCAGCAATTGTTACTGGTCTATAAATTCTTTAGATATACAGCGAGTCAACTAGAATTGTTCCTATGGTTATTATGTTAAGTGTAGTGTCTTATAATAGCTTTCCATAACTGTGATCAAATGTCTCATCTACCGTAGTATAACAGCATTCCTATGCAACATCACTAAAATCTTAATGATTATTGCAAATCCATGAATAATTCACATCATATACATAAATAATCTCATTATAATCCATCGTTATCTATGAATCAAAGACTATATTACTAGTTGTGAAACTCGCTGTTTCAATAGTAATTCGCCTTGAAACAACTCTCTAGATCCAAATGAAACAGTAAAGTACAATTTATAAACAAAAAGTCTATTGTTTATACATTCAAATCACCTGATCAATGTTACGCAATCGGTAGATCGAAACAAAGAAGATTGATTGTGGCGTCTCGAGCGATCCTAATCGATTAGATCGAGCGCTGACTTAGTGTTTTTGTTCAGTTTCGATCGGGATGCTTGACCGAGCATTTGAAGAGTTCATTTACGTTGCGATAACGTGAACAAAAAACGCCTAAGATTGGAAATGGCGGATGACCTCTGGTTGGACTAGTCATACACAAAAAATAGTTCTGAATTAATGTACTTGAGAATAGCTTCTATGAGGGCAATATTTTGAAGACTTCTTGTTTGCAATATTTATCACTTCTCTTGGTCATCAAGTGCTATCAAGTTAACGCTAATAGGAAAAACTTCACAATGTCAATGTTCAGTCTGGGTCTAATACTTCTGGCCATCTAACTTTGTAATATTATTACTGATATTCTCTCTAATGTTTTTAAACAAAATGTCTCGATCAACTTCAACCATTATATTGATGTGTAAGAAGGAGAATGAAAGTAGGATAAATGCGGTAGAAATGCGAGCTCTGCGGAAGATGTGCGGAGTGAAGCTGACCGACCGCATTAGTAACAGCATAGTAAGACAGCGAGTAGGTATGAAAGATAGTATCGGTGTAAAGATGGGAAAGGGCATGCTCCGTTGGTTCGGGCATATAGAAAGAATGCCAGAGGAAAGAATGACAAAACAGATATACAATGTGAAAGTGGAAGGATGCAGGTACCGGGGAAGACCTAGACTATCTTACCACGACCAAATAAACCGAGTCTTATCTGATGGAAAAGTCAAGAGTCTCCGTAACCGGCGAGCGTGTATGAGACGAACTATGAGAGTCGAGGAAGCCAGAGAGGTATGTAAGGAAAGAACCTGTTGGAACTCTGTACTCTCTGCCTACCCCGCAAGGGATCTGGCGTGAGGTTATAGATAGATAGATAGATAGATAGATTATATTGAATTGCAAAATATCATATCTAAATCATTGCTAAACAACGATTGCGTTCCGATACAATTTCATTTATCATGTCTCCGGACATACGTACGTCAAGCTGTCAGAATGAGTTCGATTTTAGTTTAAACTTTGACCTTTGCACATTACCCAGTCACGACCAACCTTGAGTACTGGATATTGGGGACTGGAGACCAGATATCTTGGAGGTACAGAGTCTTTCTAAACGTGACTAGTCGCGCGGCCTTCATCCGCCGCTCCCTTTTAGATTTGCGATATTAATCTACTTAACGTCTGTTGTGCTCCGCTGATGTGTGTCGATATGTCTTGTTATGGGCATTTAGTTTATCTTAATGTTTTCTAACTTTTGCTCATTCAGTGCTGTTGTAGATGAGCCAGAAAATATCTCGGGTACTTGTTACTTGAATAATCCGCTACATTAGTTTTCTTATTTTCTGTTATATCAACATCAATTACTACGCTATCTATCTATATCATCACATCAGATGCTTTGCGTGGTAGGCAGATAGTACAGAGTTTCAACAGACCTCTCTAGTCTCATAGTTCATCTCACACACGCTCGCTGGTTACGAAGATTTTTGACTTGCCTACCCTATGTTACGTTTATATGTACATATTTCATCATGTATATTAACATATTTATCAGATCAGCAGTGTATATTTTACAAATAAATAATAAGAAACATAACGAAGTAATAAATAAGCTGAATCTGGATTTATCATGTTTGGATAAAGCAGTATAATTGATTGTTATTTTACATCCAATAACTTAGGTAGATGATTTAGTTATTTGTTACAATTGTTATCAAGTATGTGATTTCAAGTAATAATTCAACAGTTATTCTCCCGCTTTATAATGATTTGATGCATCTTAACTACCACCAGACCAGGACATTTTCACAACATACCATAAATTCAAACTAATTATATAACGAGCTAATAATTATGTAACTGATCCTTACATACTTGTTTTACCACCGATATATTCTCTTGTACATGTTAATAAAATGTATACCCGTCGAGAATTACGTGTAGTGCAAGCACTCAAGTACGATAATCTTAGATTCCTTGTCTTGTCTTATTACACCCTTAGATATCTTGATTGTATTAAACACTGCTGCTATTAAACATACATCCGTGATGATATTTAATGTAATAACGTGTGTTTACTCGTAAGTAACAATTATTATACTGGTTATGTTATGAGCTATACTGCTTGTGTAACGTGCCTCGTATAATAAGAACACATCACTTGACATTTCTGCATTTATGGTACAAAAGATCAAGTTTTAATGGACCCTTTTGTCATATTTACTAGAACCATCTTAATTTGATCTATGTTTTAATATTTTCTCATGAGTTATAATTTTCTTCATATAAATAAAACCCGTTTTATGGCACGTTTTGCGTGGATTTAAAATTTTAATAGTCTTGACTATTCATATAGTCAAGTAATATTATGGACTTTGATGTTGTGAACTGAGAATACGTTTCTTGGAGCATTTTATTTGTTATTTTTATAAAATGACTCGTGTAGCATACAAATAATTTATTCCAATATGTTATTTTTTATATTCACATATTTCCATTTATATTTGCCGCTATTGTTCTAGTGGTAATATGTTAAGCCCATCTGGGTAGAAAATAGACGAATGTGTTTCCATGAAAAACATATCGCCCGCATTGCTTTTTAATTGATCCACATAGCCTCTGATTTTAAAAATGGCCGTTTATCGCTATGATGGGTTAACAGTCACCTCTTATCCAATTCAAATTGGCGTGACTCAGTATCGTTTCAAACGTGCGGGCGATGTGAACCAACTCGTAAATCGCTCCTCGAACTCATAAAACTCGACAGAAAAAAAATTTAGTTCGGTAATAAACGTCGACCTTGTTTTTTTCGACGTATGTGAGCAATCCCTTCGCGAATTCCATTAGTAACGCTCCGAGGATCTTCACATAAAAACAAACCGTGTATGGTCTGCTGATTTAAGCACCAATATCCAAATTTGAGTGCTGAATGAGGCTGTCCTAACGTAGGTGTTACTGTACCGACCATCAACTGTTATCAACAACAATGCTGGGCACCGCAAATGGTACCAACGGACATTTTTGGTGCACCATGAAATCTCGCTTAGACATTTTCGCGGAGTTCTTCCGCGTTACTGCTGTGTAATTGCCGCCATTGTGTGGTATCTAATTCCAGCATGGGCGGTTAATTGCCCCCCTGATTACTGCTTCTGCGACGATTCGTTTCGGCCCCGGAACGCGGAAAGAGCTGTAATTGCCGCAAATCAGTTTTGACAGCGCATTCTGACGAATGTAACAAACCTTGAACTTCTTTTGTTGTGTTGATCCATCGTGAAATAATTTGACATGGTGTCAAATTGTGATTAAATATATTGTGGCTAGTCACGTCGACTAGACGAATTAATTGTTGTTAAAATTCAAAGTATCTAATGTGTGATATTTCATTTTAATTGTTTACATGTCATGATTTTTTAAAATAGGTTCCCATTTATCCGTAGCACTAACAATGTTCGGTAAGAATGCGAACCACTTCCGCCATATGGTTGGCGGCGCCCGCGCATCGTGCCGCGCTGTCCGCTTTACGACGCATGCGTGCTGTCGCGGTTACACTTTGTTGGTTTTTATCTAAACACACCACTGTAACCAGGACCCCTTTTAACCAGACCACACGTACTGTTCCCTGGAAGTTCAATGTATCGAGGTTCGAATCACCTGTTTACATATTATATCCTATCGGCGATGTATGTGTGGTCCTACAATGCGAAGGTGCTCTTACCCTCTATTTTCTCATGTTTATACTCGGAATACGTGAACTATAAATAACCCAGAAACTGACAATAACCGGTTCAAGTTCCTTAACATCTAGAACGACAATTTGTCCTTGAGTAATTGGCTATAAAATATGTATTTTTTTTCAGGTAAGAAAGAGACTTTATTGACCACCAAACACGACACCTGTCGGACGTGCGTCGTCATGAAGGTATAGTGTCTATAAATTGCCTATTTTACAGTGCTTTGTTTGCTTAGACCTGTCCCCCGTCGTGCCATTTACATTTTTTATATCGGTGCGACAGCCCTCTGCTTTTACGTTATAATGCGACATCAATTTTATAAGATCCACTGCTTTATTTCTTGGAACGATTTCATTTGAATGAAACCGGACATTTAAAGGGCTCCATAATGTGTACATGGCTATAAATTAAGGTCCTTTGTTTTGGTTCGTCTTTGATTCAAATAAATCTTAACCGAGTAAATATCATGAGAACCAGATAAATGGCGCTGATTTTTGTTTCGGAAGTATCTTATTTGTTATCATCGCTGTTGGTTTCATTATATTTGTGGAGCACAATTCGCTCGCGTTTACCTTTCAAACTTGTCAGGCAAGATTTACGTTAATAAGTCTTAATTTACGAGTATTCTATTGTTCAGTAGACTATATTTGTGGAAAAATGATCATCAGATTATCGTAATCCTATCGTACAACAGAACAATGATATTAAACATCCGAATCATCCTTGACCCGATCTCTAAACACCTGTCTCGTATCCTTCCTAGTTGGACGTGTCGGTTGCGCATAAAACAATGGACCCTAATGCTGGCGCCTGATTGAACAATAGCTCCTAATGCGTGCAACATGAGGTTGATGTACCTATTGTATTTAATATTGCTATTAGACATAGGTCCAAATCCAAAAGGCGATTGTAATAATGTTATATCTACATAGATTTATTTTAAATGAGTCCTGTTTCAGACAAATTACTGACAGGCATAACTCTCAAAATAATGATAGTGATACGGACAACATCTTCTCAGAATGGAATTTTATTCAAAATATCAAGAGAACATCGCTAATTACACCACCTTCCAAATTTCCCGATCATATATCTGTCAGATTCGAACGGGTAATTGGTAACCAATCATGGAGAAAGCCAGCATCTACCAATCTGCCGGACCTCGATCACTCTACGTCACATTTTGTCCCCATTCGGTGTTCTGACCTACATTGTCCGAACCATTGTCCGAAAAGAAAGGCGATCCAGTTTTTAGTCTCCTGCAGTTTAGGAGTTAATTAACGGTTATTAATCATAGTCACGGTGAGGTAGTTTCTAAAAAATTTCATCTTTTGCTTGCAAAAAGATCTTGTTATATTGCTTTCGTTGTATTTCTTTTATTGCTCTGAAATCATCATACTTAACTTTATTTTATGTTACGGTAACTTTTTCTATTTTTTTAATTACGTTAACGTTTTATAAGACAAGCTCATCATTTTAATCGTCTATTAATGTTATGTTTACTATCTTACTGGTTTATGTCTTCCATAATTTTTCGCTACAATTACTTCGGTAATAAATGGGTGCCCAACAGTCTCGAAGCTCTGACTATATTTTATCAATTCCATCACGAGTACCGTTACGATGATTTTTTCACATTGTCCCCATAAATAAATCCGGTCTTGTTTATCGTCTGGCCCGGTAACACCGTAATTTGGCCATAAGTCAACTGTTAATCTGATGCAAATTGCTTTGCGCGCTCCTCTCGATGTATTGTTGACCGATATCCAATTTAGTGTTAAACGTGATACCATATTTCATTTATAAAGACCCAGTGTTGCTTTTTATGTATCAACCACTTTCATTGTACACTTTAAAAGACGCAATAATACTGGATAGTTGAATCCTATCTATCCATTCTTATATATCCAACTCTCACTGCCATATAACAGAGTTGGGACATGCACCCCGTTATACATGGCTAGCTGCGCTTTTTGGCTAAAGTGCCGGCTCCCAAGTAGCTTTTCCATCGCACCATTTACTCTATTCCCCGCATTCACTCTTCTCTCTATGTCAGCGGTGTATTACCCATCTTATCGGTGTCTTCCAGTAAAGGTTTGCAAGGACCTAAAAGGCGTCCCGAACGCAATTTCCACCATATTTGATCATCTCGGCAGATATCATGTCTATTCCCGCAGCTTTTACATTTTTCATATTTCCTTTCGCCCATTCAACTTCTTCCTTAGTGATGTCCTCTGTGGATTTTAGTGGCCCAAACTCGCCTCAGCACCATTTCTCCAAAATATTAACTCCACCGAATTAGCACAGCTTGTGTGTCTACAAAAATGTCACCATCTTTAGTTTTATCTTTTCCATTGTGGAGCCTGACGAATCACCCCGCCCCGCCTTTCTCACCGTACTCCAAAAGAGTTTACGTGTTGTTCTCGAAGTTTTTCGCCAGCCTCTCCTCCTCAATCACACTAGCTCTTTCACGATTTTCTTTCACTAAGGTTTTGGTGGCATTCTTGCATTGCCGGTATATTTCTTTTTTCAATACTGTCATTCAGATTGAAAGAAGAAACGTAGTCCTGCCACGCTTTCTTCGTACATTCTCCGAAGCTTTTTAACTCTGTGTCCCACCATGCATCACTTTTCGCTGTGCTATGTTTCTTTGAGCAACCACATACACGCGGATTCTACCAAACACTCTTTCAGCCCATTCCAGCATTTATCTATATTTATTTAAGTCCGAAGAACCTGCTGTCAAAAGCTTGTTCCGGACTCTGTCTCCATACGTTCTCCTCACGCTCTCATCTTGCAACTTTTCAACCTTTATTCTTTCAAAGCCTCCGAAGGGCATGCGCTCTCGCCAGTGCCATGACTTCCTGAACAAATCACTTAACCGCGCAACTACGAAATAGTGGTCCGATTCAAGAGTGGGGCCTCTCTCCTCTCTATACGCACATTTATCTTGGAGTTTGGTTTTGAGGCGGTTATCTACCAGGATCAAATCTATCATGCTTTTCTGTTAATTTCTTCTCCACGTATACATATGAATATCTCTTTTCTATAAATACAAGAATTGGTAAGGAGAGTAAGTTAAAACTAATAAAAAGTTTTTAAAATCGGTGCATAAATAAGTTGCAAGGCATATTAACTTGAAAGTGTAAGCTGTGTTCTGTTTGTAGTTATGTATGTTCGGTTAAATACCCAGTTGCAATACTTTGATAGAACCTGTTAAGCAAAGCACAGTACAATGACGCGGATATACGGTAATTGTTATAATCTCGAATAACAGTAATCCGTTCCGAAATGATTTTTAAAACGTAGCCATTACTTTAATAGTTGCGAACGGATGGGTCTACGTTCTAACGCGTTTGTGCGTCCCGTGGTTAACTCCCATAGTGTGTTATGCTCTGTTATGTAAATCTATAACACTGTATTTACCGTAATATGCGCCATCATCGTATCTCTTGCAAGTTGTTTGGAGAAATCTCTGAAAGTGTTATGATATGAAATTGCAGTAGCAGCAATTTGAGATTTTATTTCTTCGGTATTTTCGTCTGGTAGTAAGTTAATTCCATTAATTGATTGTTTATTAACACATAATAAATGTTTGGATTACTCATTTAATTACACGTGAACGTAAACGGTGATTACTGAAATACTAAACAGTTTTTTCGATTCTTAGTAGTTTCTCTCTAAAAGAGTCGCAATCGTCGAAGTGTGAATGCGTTGGGCGCCACGGTACAATCGTGACAATTGTTAAAAACTCCAAAACCCGCGAAAGCTGTTGCATAACATCTAAGTCTGGAATTTTCATGCTTTCTAATTAATTACATAATTTAGTCGTTTATTGCTAATTAAAAGTATGTCGTCTAATAAAATACAGTATTTATTGCAACTTAATTTGTGTGTATTAATCCACAAGGTGGGCAAATTATAAAATCATGAATCGCATATGGCCAGGTTAATGGCCAAAACAGTAGATATGTGTTAGAAATAGCTGAAATATTATCTTTTAATTATATTTAATTAAAGTTACTTCGAATTTTCTAGGCGATTTCTCCGCCCTTCCACACAGAATTCTGGATTTCAACCTTACCACCGTGCCGGTATCGTTAGCATAAAATTTACAACCGCGTTAATACCCATCTGTGTCGAGTAAATATTTTTATTCGCCGGCGCACTAGTAACATTCAATCCACTAACCTCATTATAGGATCTCGTCGGTTTCTTTCATGACTTCTCGATTAAAATCATCCAACCATTCCGATACAAAATCGATTATCATACAGGCATATTGTGTATACTCTTCGATTTTTTACCCGACAAATCATATCGATTAATTTCTCGGCGTTCGGCTTCGATGTAATTGAAATGTTTTCGGTGTTCGTTTTGAGCCCATATCTCGTTACGTTTATAATGTTTCAGACATGAAAGGGGATCAATTGTTTGATTATTAGGCGCTTGTACAAATTTCTTGACGATATCTCCGATATGTTTTCAAGTATCGTTGATTACTTAAAAATCATACTGATGATAACAACCAATATAAAGATAATAAATTATAATAGGCTTATAATGTTGTTTCCTAAAATAATGATTGCTGTTTTCTCACATTCCTACATCTCTTTGGTACATAAAAGTTGTTGCAACAAAACGATAAAATTCCGCGACTAATGGCCATCTCCGAGCAGACTGAGCAACATGGCATGTGATTTTGTTCCCTGCGCTTATCCCTCACGTGTCGTGAGCTAAGATTGCAATTTTGCAACTGTCACCGTTTTATTTGTGTGTCACATTTGACATCTCGTTGCGTAAAGCTTATACGTCATGTGCGCGTTGAGTCGCGCGTCCAATTGACGGCGCCCACGCATCGGGCCGCTCGCATGCGCAGCATTTTGTTTGTAGAACTCTCGTACCTTTAATGTGTATAGATAAGATACGCGTATCTTGTAGTTTTTTACTTTTTAGCGCTAACATTACATATGGATGCAATTAGTTTGCACATTTTTATGCTCGCTTTTTTAAGCCACTTTTAAACGATTTACGATGCGGAAGACTGGTGTTTTCTTTTTATTATGCAACTTCAATGCGATCGGGGGACATAGGTTATGTTTTAATAAAATACTTATAGAGCTTCTATACTTCTCATTGTATGACTTGATATAGAGTTATATTATAACAAGCCATAGTATAGCTCTATATCAAGCACTTTGTGAGTAAACAGAAGTCGAGAGGCTTTTTTGACTAACTAACTTAGCATTACTCTGTACTCCCTGCCTACCCCGCAAGGGATCTGGCGTGATGATATAGATAGATAGAAAATCATGCATACTATTAAAATGCATTATCATCAGAACTGAACCAACAGGTCAAATATCAACTCTGTAGGATAAGAGGAATTGGTTCTAACTCTCCTAGCAAGAATTGCCCTAAACAAACAAACATTTTAAGTTAAAAGCTTGTAAAAAGCTTCCCATACCTATCACACTTCGAACGGACATTGATCAAGTCGTCAATACTCAATACGGGTCGTCGTCATTCATGTTCTACACCTTATTAAGGTCAAACGGGTACCATCGGATAAACAAAGTCCGTCGCATGATCGATGGGCCGGCGCATAACGGGCCGCGTCCGGTGTTAACGCTAGTGTTGGATGCGTGCGCGCACATTGTACGTGTGAATAAGCCTCAGTTGGACTGACAGCTGAATGGCGATGCGTTTGACGGATCCGTATTCTGGTGCCGTACGAAATATCTACTGGTATTGATTTAAATTAATTTACTAAATTTACCTTTAAAAACATTAAATAAATAAGATAATCAGACGGATGTCAGAAGGGAGTCAAGAGTCTCAGTAACCGGCGAGCGTGTATGAGACGAACTATGAGTGGAGGAAGCTAGAGAGTTCTAGGATATGAACTTGTTTAAAATCTGTGTTATCTGTCTACCCCGCAAGGGATCTGTTATTTAATTCTTCAGCTTCAATCCAGTTAAATAAACAAATATAACTTAAAATTTAGTTTTTAGAGATTTCATATATATAATAATAATAATATTAGCCCTGTTAAGAAACTGTTCCACCGTTGGGCACGGACCTCCTCTCAAACTCAGAGGGTTTAGGCCATAATCCACCACGCTGGTCCAGTGCGGGTTGACGAACTTCACACACCTTCGAGAAACTTAGGCATGCAGGTTTCCTCACGATGTTTTCCTTAATTTTTAAAACGGATATGCTTTTCTTAAACATAGGTGCATTCCTGGGTTTGAACCCGAGACCTGTGACTGCAGTCCATCGGTCTAATCACTATGCTATCACTGCTTTGTTTCATTTCATTTTTTTTTTAATTTTTTATGATTTATTTATTTTCCTTGTGATCTTTACGACTGAAAGAAGTAATACCTAAATATTGTTTTTTATAATTTCTCTATATATTAGTCTAAGTCATGTCGAAGTAATCAGAATAACGACATCGCAGAACAACTGCTGTACACTTGTTCGGTCCCGCGACACCGCTGCACCGTTAAGGTCGCAACCGCGCCGACCTCTGATGTTTAATTAACTTTTATTTGCACGCGACCATAACTCAGTACCACAGATACGCGGCTCATTAAACAACTGTTTTCTGTGTTTTGTTTACCGTTTGTAGGGCCGGGGTCACTGACTTTACGACAGATTAAATGTGACCTGCGGTGGTGTCTTTGCCTTTATTTAAGTATTGTGTATTTAGTTGCGGATTTATTAATATTGTAATTATTAATGCCGCTGGTAATCTGGTACTGGTACGCTGGTGTTTATACCTTTATTTATTTTTGTATAAAGTGATTTATATTAAGAAACTGTCCCACCGTTGGGCACGGGCCTCCTCTTAAACTCAGAGGGCCATAGTCCACCACGCTGGCCCTGTGCGGGTTGGCGAACTTCACACACCTTCGAGAAACTCTTAGTTATGCAGGTTTCCTCACGATGTTTTCCTTCACTGTTAAAGCAAGTGATAGTTAATGCTTTCGACAAGATAGAGGTGCGTGCCTGAGTTCGGCCCCTTATTACATTAGGGTGTTAAATTGTCATAGAAATGTGGGTATATACAGTACGTCAATGCTACTCCCGCTTAAACATAAAACATGACAGTGTTTTTTCATTCAAAGCTATATTTATTTATATTTTATCATTTTGATGATGTACGTGATTCCAAACTCTATATTAATTCCCTGTAGATTGGTCTATCTAGATCACTACGCCAGGTACCTTGCATGGTAGAGAGTACAGATTTTCAACAGGTTCTTTCCTTATAAACCTCTCTTCTTCTTCCACTCGCATAGTTCGTCTCATACACGCTCGCTGGTTACGGAGACTCTTGACTTGCACTTCAGACAAGACACTGACTAATAAAACGCATCACAGAAGTGGTTCCACACTTGCATTGATTGTAAAATATACGATAATTAAACGCCGGTCGACGTAAAAGACACCAGAATAAAATAAAAATAAGAATCCCATTCATTCTCACAGCGTATCTCATGACATTAATCATTCACAGAAACGAAGCAGACGTTTCGCAATCCTTATTATGACTTATGAAAATAAATTGCACGCAATTTTCAAGATACGTATTAATGTATGAAATTAACAAATTAATGTTGACACCATATGGTATTGGAGTAAATGTCAAATTAAGTTTCAGACTATTCTGTTTAAGAATTTCCTTGCTGTCGTATAATGAAGCTTATATCGTAAAATGAATTTCACTTTAATTAACGTATTATCAGGATTGTTAAAATTTAGCCAACGAGATAAGGCCCCTATGGAACAGGGACCGTGCCTATTGACATAATACCGGGCACAATTTCAGTTAAAGAATAGTTAGTTAATTAATGAAATGAACATATATCATCACGCCAGATCCCTAGAGAGGTAGGCAGAGACTACAGAGTTCCAACAGGTTCTTTCCTTACATTCCTCTCTGGCTTCCTCCACTTTCATAGTTCGTCTCATACCCGCTCGCCGGTTACGGAGACTCTTGACTTGATCTGCAGATAAGACTCAGTCTATCTGGTTATGGTAAGATAGTCTAGATCTTCCTCGGTAAGATAATCTAGATCTTCCCCGGTACCTACATCCTTCCACTTTCGCATTGTATATCTGTTTTGTCATTCTTTCTATATGCCCAAACCAAGGGAGCATACCCTTTCTCATCTTTACACCGATACTGTCTTTCATGCCGACACGCTTTCTTACTACGCTGTTGCGAATACGGTCGGTCAGCTTCACTCTGCACATCTTCCGCAGAGCTCCCACTTCCACCGCGTTAATGAAATGAACATTGCTTTTATTATAATAACTCGTCCTATTAGAATTGTATGGAAGGATGAGGGGGCGACCTTTGGCCGGCAGTGGGACGCAATAGGTTAAAAAAATATCGTCCTATTGGGATAGCAGACAGCTCTTGGTGGGACGAGTCGCTAAATGAGTCCTCCGGACTGCATTGTCTAACCTAGGACCAATTGATCGTTAATCACTAGACCAATGAGGTTACCCATAGCGACTGCCCAAGCCGAGGCCATTCCTCCTTGAGGCGCCCTTGAGCTAGTTGCCCTTCTGGCTCGAGCGTAGTGGTTGCACGCTCGCCCTCTTGTCCGGTGAAGCTGTAAATGCCCCGCGGCCAACAGCGTAGATCATTCACACACACACACACACACACACAAATATACCATTAAGGACTTGTTATGATATTTTATATAACTTCGCTGTAATTGCTGTTATATTTTATCAGCGCTGCATTATGTAATTATAAGTACAGGTGGTAGTTGTCATTTAGTGATTGTATTGTAAGTCTGACAACGCGTCTGGTGTGTTTCATTGTTTATGTAACTCCATAACTTAGCACTGTTACTATGAAAAACATTTATTAAAATTAAATACTTGAAACAAGTCAAGAGTGTCCGTAACCGGCGAGCGTGTATGAAGCGAACTGAGAGTGGACGAAGCCAGAGAGGTATGTAAGGAAAGAACCTGTTGGAACTCTGTACTCTCTGCCTACCCCGCAAGGGATCTGGCGTGATAATGTAGAGTTTGAGTGGGAAAGACATGTTTAAATAATATTGATCCAGAGTAACAATGTGAATGTTTAATTTCCTCTCAACCTCCTTCTCTTCAACTCTATCCTATCCAGGTTCCAGATCTACTCAAAGTTGAAATTCCAAACACCAGATTTTTTTTGTAGAAACCCTAAACACTTTTCAATTTACTTCTACCACTGGATCCACATTACTAATTAACGCTATTACACGTAAATATCTTCCCTCCATTACTCTTATACATCGAATCGTGCCTGCGTGCTCATGACTAAGAGCTAGACGATTTGTTGGCAGGCTTCGCACTTCTCGAGTGGCCAGCCCTTTGTCTAGGCGTGAATAAGTGCTGTGGGATCCGTGCACAAAGCTTTACACTCAGACTACAGTTACACTCTCAATATTATACGCTGGTACTCAAGAGAGCAAAAACCAATGCTAATTGGATAACCATTGGTTTGGGATAAATTTTTAGCAGAAGTTTTGTCGTTTGCATTGTTTATAATGTTATTTGAAAAGGGTATTCGCCGCTAACATGCTTGTGTACTTAACGTAAAATTTAGGAAAGTATATCAAAAATGAAACCAATGTATTATCATACTCAAGCGAAAACAATAGTTAAGCTGTTCCGATAACTCCACTAGCGTAGAATTTGTGGTGCTTCTTTGATAAAGACATTACAATTCTAGCTATTAACATCCAGACATACTTGCAGACCATAATAATTTTTACATATGTACGTGTGGAAAACTACATCTTCAAAGTTCCAAATCTTGAACCAAAAATTTGGTATGAAACTGCCCATATACAACCGTGAGAAAAGTGATCGTAAAACGCAAAATCCCGTTGTTCAGCAATTCCTCAAAACTGTTGTTCGTGCGTTTATGGTGTACAAATCGATCATGTTGGTCGCTCGCGATGGCGACTGGTTGTTCGGCAATAAAGCACGGAGTGGCCCCGGGCTAGCAGTCCTGTTATACGCCAACACCGTGGGATAAGCCTCGAGCTCCGACGTGTGATGTAATTGCCGCATAAAATTGCTGTTACGGTTATTGAGTCTGTGTTTTCCTTCTTTCTCTGAAGCAACTGATCTATTGTGTAAAATATCGTCTTGCAATGGCAGTTTTGATCAAATTGTGTTACTGATATATGTGATGGAACGCCTTGGATACTTGGCTATAGAGTTCGGATTTACAGTGCTTCATAATACCGAACCCTTAAAGTTCAACTTAAGCTTAAAGGTTATGCTGTATATATCCTCCTGCCTCCTTCATTTGCTTAGTTTATTTTTTAATATGAAAAGGCGGTAAAGTTTCCCTTTATTTATCGTTGATCTAACTGCTTGTCATATGGACACAGTAATTATATACTAGATTACGTAAAGCGTCAGCTGTTGGAAACTTTTGGAGGGTCTCTAGCTAGAGGTTTGCAATACTATAATGATCTCTGAGGGACGCCGTAGCAATCTTAGCATTTATTAGCCTCTGAAACATCACCAAGACGTGGTTGTCGACTATAACACGTAATAAATCCTCCATGAGACCCATTACTAGTTGGAACAAAGGAAATATTATGTTTAATGTCACATATTATGATGGAACAATGCGTGTGTCACGTGGACTTCAGTATGCGGAACTGAGCGAAGAAAATACAAGCGTTTCGATGACGGGTCGTTTGGACGGTTCTAGAGTATGACGATAAGCGGTAGTTATGCTACCGGTGGTAACACATTGGAGCTTTATAATGTTCGTTGGGCTATTGGTGAATAGTGCGTGTAGTGATCGTGAGGTCCTGGGTTCACATCTTAGGTCTAACAAAATTTGATTTTTCCATGGAAAATTTCCAGTTTCCGGAGTCGTGCCCAGTACATGGCAAGAGGCTCGCCGCCTAATACATGGGCTGGGTGTACACAGTACACCTTTGCCTACCCCGCTTGGGGAATATAGGCGTGATTGGTTTCTATTTTTTCATATTTGTATTTATTATGAAGTTTATATATTTATAAGTTAATTAATCCTACAAGACATTTAAAATAAGATAGCTATTATAGGTTGTTATTGATTCTTGAGTCATATCGCCAAGCAGCAGTGCCAATGCCGCAGATGTTATGTCACTCGCGATTCCTGCGGCAGGGGCATCGGGCAAGAGACGGACGCCGGGGGATTTTAGTGGGTGCAAGCCCCACATAAATGCTACATCACCAAAGCCCGCGATGTGGCAGTATGCGCTAGGCATTTCCCCCAGAAAAAAAGTGACAATGCTGTAAATTTTATCTTTGTATTGACTGTTTAGTTCAGTCCTAAAGTCCTATGATTTTTTTGTATGTGTGAATGATCGACGCTGTTGGCCGCGGGGCCTTTACAGCTTCACTGGACAAGAAGTATGAGGAATCAATGCATACCATCGAGGTATGCGTTGATTCGGACATCTTTAATGTACGACTGACCACTCCAAGCTTTTTAAAAATTGATATAGAAACACAAAAAATTAAGAAGTTAGCTTTGACGCAAACATTGTTGCCTAGCATCAAGAATATAAAAATAAAGTAAATCAATGTTTTAACGCTAGTCAAGCACGCAATTAGTTGAAAATAATAACTATGGGAGTTAAGCAAAGAGCCCAAGCGCAACTGCGCGCAAGCTTCGCATTCCAGAACTCAATTAATATTCCTACCTTTATAATGAACCCCTCAATTAGCGCGGTTAAAAATAGAAAAGTTTAATTATTTATTCATTTTATGGTAGCCAACAATATGGATTGATGTCTTAATTAGCGCCCGTAATCGGTGGTTCAGTATAAGTTTATTCGGACCACATTCCGTGGTCCGACGTCGACGAATATTAGTGAGACTTTCTCGTTGAAGACGTTGACGACAGGGCATTTGTTTATATGGAAATAAAGGAAACACGTTTTTTTTTAAACGTAGTCTCACACTGGTTTATTCTTGTGCCGTTGGTACATTAACAAACATGAAAATTCATATATACTAATACCCAGACCGAAACAAATAATTGTGGATCACACAAAGATTTGTTTCGTGCGGCGGCTTAAGCTCTTAACCACTGCGCTTAATCGTCCGTCCCGAAAATATGAAGTTGTCTGAATATGAAAGGAATAGCAGAAATGCCTCCAAAACTACTGCCTGAATTTTATGTTAAATTAAAATGAAGGTATTGTAAATTTTACGAGTATTTCATATCGCTATTGTATTACTTATTCTATTCAGGGGGATTACCACAACCCCCTTAGCATAAGTATTTAATATTACATTGCCGTGAAAAATAGACATAACTATTTAATATTACATTGCCGTGAAAAATAGACATAACTATGAACTGCATATATCCACATCACTTTCATACAGCTAAGTAAGATTATAACAAGCTTTGTTAATTGTGGTACGTGCCCTGAACTCAAATGTTATCACAAGTCCATTTATAATATGACTTAGATATTTTTACCACTACGGCGAGGGTATTAGGTTCGAAATGACGTATTTGGTGTCTTATCTAACGATACAGTACCGGCACTCACGCTAGACTCAAATTACGGATTTCACTCGCAAATTACCATTTCGCGAAGTGACAGGCGTCTTTTTAAACATAATTTGACTTGTAACCTCTGACATGTTACGTAAACTGGGTCAGTGTGAAAGAGGAATAAATATTGCTTATGCGTAGCCTGCCTCGTTGGTCTGGTAGCAAAGCGCATCGCTTTGTGATCACGAGGTCCTGAGTTCAAATCCTAGGTCGGACAAATGTAGTTTTTCTAACGAAAAATTCCCAATATGAGTCCGGAGTCTGGAATTGTGCCCGGTATATGGCAATTAGCTCGCTCCCTATTACATGGGACCCGACATCGTCGGCGAAACATGGGTGTACTCAGTACTCCTCTGCCACCCCCGCTGGGGAATATAGGCGTGACGGTGCTTATGCGTAGTATTTTCTTTCAACAATCTGACAGGGATTTCTTTTTAAAATATTAAACTTCTGAATCCGAGAATTTCAAGATTAACTTCCCTTAAACAGAACCTATGCAGGCAAACAGAACATAAGCAATGCTTTTAATTCACAATAAAAAAAAAACCCGAGCGTTCATTAATTTAAAGTTACACTAACCGATTAAGTACTTGAATTAATGTTGCTTTTTACGCCAACACTTTTTTAAAACGGTAAACATTATTACACAGTATAGTATTTTCGTCACAGGCGGATACGCCGAAGGTCACAAAGACAAAGACATGTGAAAATTATTGTTTTCTTACATCACAGTAAGACGAAGAAGTGCCCGAAAGCATAAAAAAATCCTTAGCAGAATAATAACGAATTATGCAATTAGCGTATTATGTATCTTAACGTTCATTAGCATAACGGAACTATTAGAAGCAATTCTAATTCCAATTTTAGAGTATGTGTGTATATAGTATGGCTGTGATAAAAAATATATATTATATTAATACCTTAGAGCTTATCAAACAGCTGCCTGTAGAAAGCAATAGTTTGTCTGCTTAACTATTATTATAAAGGGTTGAATGATTTATCGAACTACGCATGTGAAGGCAATTGGTGGACATATTCTTGCCATAGCTGCATTAAAAAGAAGTGTGAATCGATTCTGATAGTACTACTAACAATGGGTTTCACTCACAATTTTATCAAAGATTTCATAGATAGTATCGGTGTAAAGATGAGAAAGGGCATTGATTGGCATCCGTTGGTTCGGGCATATAGAAAGAATGCCAGAGGAAAAAATTACAAAACAGATATACAATGTGAAAGTGGAAGGATGCGGGTACCGGGGAAGACCTAGACTATTTTACCACGACCAAATAAACCGAGTCTTATCTGATGGAAAAGTCAAGAGTCTCCGTAACCGGCGAGCGTGTATGAGACGAACTATGAGAGTCGAGGAAGCCAGAGAGGTATGTAAGGAAAGAAACTGTTGGAACTCTGTACTCTCTGCCTACCCCGCAAGGGATCTGGCGTGAGGTTATAGATAGATAGATTTCATAGATTATACCATTCCTCTACGTGCTCCCAGTGCAGATTGGTAGCTACCTACTGTTGAAGCTTATCAAGCCGCCTATGAGGTTTCCAACTTGGCTTAAGGTCTACCACACTGAGTGAAAGCCGGGACTAACGAGACGCGCAAAAACAAAAATGCCTTCAACTGTTACCCATCTTAAATTGACTAAGCTGAACACTGTTTAACCTTGCTTATCGTTAAGAACACCACGACCTGGGACCGCTGCCTGCCAGTACACAATATGGTAACAAAATAAATTTGTTCTTGTGAGTGATTTTTTCTACGCCATATTCTGCCATTATTCGACTCATCCTTAGATAAATACACCTGTAGGTCGTAACCCGCCTGAAGACAGTAATTTAAGCAATTTGTAAAACTTTTAACGACTGGTTGATTGATAATAGCATGCGAATTTTAAACCAAAGATATATACCTGCCAAATTGGAAGTCCATGTATAGACTAACACCAATTAGAAATAAAGTATCCATCAAAATAATTACAGTAGTTATCCTAATAGAAATTTCATGTGGGCGGGTACAAAAATAGTCTGCCATACTGGCAATGCCAATATATCGTGAGATAGATAACAAAATGGATGTAGCACTTATTCTGTCTATGCAAAATATGTAGTTATAATAATATGTAGGAACATTGCAGCACTGGAGTCGATGGCAACATTGTAACCTTAATTGACTTATCATCTCGTACGGCTGTCACTTATAAACCACTTTTGTTTTGTTCGGAATAACTTATTGCAAATAAATAGAGAGTAAGTTATATTGATCTGACTTGCGTTTTACACCAAGGATTAATGGTGGAATAATTTATTAAATTGGTAAAGAATACCGACATAAATACCTGATTTTCAGGGCTACTACAGTCTTTTTGATTAACACTGGTAAACTCAAACATGAAGATTTAGAAAGTTATACGAACGGTGCAGGATAAAGCTTATCCACAGCTTTAACATAAAAAATAACAATAACTACTGTTCATCTGTTGACTAATAGCCCAATCCTACATGTAACTGAGACATAAATTTGCTTTGTGCCAGTTACAATCAGAACAAATTAAACGTCCCTTGAAAAGCATCAACAAATACTCGTACAAATTTAAAAATCACTCTTTTCTTGTTTCACACGAGATATTAACATGAGGCTGCTATAACAGCAACAATGTAACCGCCGTCCCGCTGAGTTGTGTGCGCGTTTAATTGCTTGTATGTCACTTTAACGTCGTCTTTAACTCTCGATGTTTGCACTGAAATGCGTCAGAATACCGTGTATCAATTCTTTTCTCGTTTTGTTAAGAGCCAAGTTGCGTTTATCCGCCATTATTAAGATCGTGTAGCGCAAAATTTAACATTCTTATAGCGACGGTGCGTGTACGCACGAGACATTACGGACGCTTTTAACGGCCGCATTCGAGACAAAAGGTGTTTGTTGTTCCATTTTTAAAGAAAATAAATCAAGCTGGTAGTGGTGAATGTTTTCTTTCTGAGGACTTTTTTTATGTATATTACCTTCGTTTCATGTGACTTCTTGGAGAATTTTAGATTTCTAAAACAGAAGATGATGCTAACTTTCATACTTATTTTTAGTATTAAGTATACCATAAAATAACGATTGCGATAATTTATCATAAGAAATCTTATGTTCTTACTCTTGCCTTATTTCATTTTTTAATCTTCCTTAATTAACATGACTTTTACTCTTTTTAAATCCTTAAATAACAAAATAATCATCGTCATCATAAGCTGTATGAATTCCCATTATACGGCATACAGCACACAATACATTTCCATTTACTCTTATTTTATGTAATACCACCACCACTCATCTAACTAGCAAGTCATTGTAAACTAATTAACAACTCGTCTCATTCATGTCACATTCCTCCACAAATCCCAACAAATAAACCCGATCCTGGCCGAACCCTACGGTATCCATCACGTAGATAAGCGGTGCTTTGTCTCCGAGCCATCTGAACATGGAGGCGAAATATTATCATACGAGAGCGACGCCGCATGACAAATGTCGGTTTGGGTGTCACGCGCGCTGTATCAGCGGATTGAGATACGCATAACAGATGATGGCGCAAGCTGTGAGAGATAACGAGTCGAAGGGATAGCTACTATTTTTACCATCTTAAACGGAATCCCAGTAGTAGTCCCAGAGTAGTCGCGGGCCTTCGAAATACAGTCCTTCGCTAAACACCAAGAATTCAGCAAACAATTTTCACTACCTAATGAAAGTTTAAGATAACCTAAGAAGCAAGTTACTTGTCGACAGAATGCAATGACGAGACTCCACGGTCTAACGATCCCTTTCCCATAACTGGCCAAGCCGAAGTCTGACTTCCCTAAGAGTAGTTGAACTACTCATTTCCATTGGCATGCATTCATGCCCATTTCAGCCTGGAAGGGCTCCAAGCAGAATAGTCGTTACACCTTCACACTCATGTTCGGTTTAGATGTATAGGCTGTTGTGGCTAATAGCGTAGATATTCACATACTTATTAAAACACCTGCTAGCCAGCGCTTTTTTCCAGCAAATTATTTGACGTGATTCCACTATGTATGGAACTAGAGAGTTATTACGCATATTTAAACAATGCCAGGGCCTGCCCAAATATTGTCATGACGACCAGCTTTGTGCTGTCAGCTTCCAGCTTCTACCAGCGATCTTCACGTGGTTCATAGGTTATTTACATACTTACTTACAATTTATTATATTTACAATTTCAATTAAATTTAGCAAAATACTATTTTAAGCAGTGATAGCCTAGTGGTTAGCGGTGAAGGAAAACATCGTGAGGAAACCTGAACGCCTAAATTTCTCGAAGGTGTGTGAAGTTCGCCAACCCGTACTGGGCCAGCGTGGTGGACTATAGGCTTAACCCTCTCAGTTTGAGAGGAGGCCCGTGCCCAACAGTGGGACATTTTCTAAACAGGGTTGATATTATTATATTATTATTACGTTTTGTTACGCGCATTATTGCAATCGCTCTCCGCTCGTAACTCCAAAAGACCCTCCTCTTGATATATGCGTGTGCGCAGCCGGCCAACCAACCCCCCTTTTTGTCTGGCCTACGTAGGTGGAAACCTTTTTATTATGTTACCATTCGTAATAGTCCTTACTACGAGACACCGGCGGCTCCACCCGAGGGGTCCCATTGTCTTATTTGTTTTATTTATCGTTTTCCGTTGCGTGTAATTTGAAAGTCGAGTGGGTTTTTTGTTGGTCTGTCTGGAGCAATTAACGCAATGGTAGGGGACGTGGCAGAAACGTCGTGTTTTGTGTGTCTGATGTCTGATATATGTTGCGAGTTTTATAGGAGGGCGTTGTACTGATAGAATCAAAGAGATGCAAATTATGCTTCAATTTTCATGGCCACATTTGTTTTATTACACATACATCGACACTACATCATCTTAAAAAGGCGGTTAGAAACATCCTTCAAATGCTTGTTTGATGTTTAGATGTTTGGGTGTTTGTTACTCAATCACGCAATAACAGATGTACGGATTTAGATGAAATTTGGCACACAGATAGTTTATTACCTGGAATTACACATAAGATCCTTTTTATACCGGAAAAATATTAGGTTTCTGTCTAAAGTCAGCGCGGACTAAGTCGCGGGCAGAAGCTAGTTCTAAATATACACCGTAATAAAAAAAACTGTTCAGGTTTCTGCAATGAAAAGACCTCTAGTAACAGATTTGTTCATACACTAAAATCGTCTGCTTCAATTAGGTCAATACATAAATAAAATGTCAATTCCCTATTCATATGCATTAAATCACTTTCATTCAATTCTCATAAACACGTAATGCACGTAGCGAACCTCATTTCCAACAGCAGATAGTCTATTTATTTACCTGCCTATATTCAAAACAATTCATATAATGTTGATTTTTTTCCTTTATAATTTCCAGCTAATTAGTATGACAACATTTTATATTGTATATGTAAATGTCAGGATGCATCGTGAGACAGACCTTTGTTTCTACCTATAAAGGCATTTATTATCTTATAATATATATATATGACTGCCTCGTTGGTCTGGTGGCAAAGCGCATCGCTTTGTGATCACGAAGTCCTGGGTTCAAATCCTAGGTCGGACAAAAGTAGTTCTTCTAACGAAAAATTCCCAGTATGAGTCCGGAGTCTGGAATTGTGCCCGGTATATGGCAATTGGCTCGCCCCCTATTATCGTCGGCGAAACGTGGGTGTACTCAGTACACCTCTGCCACCCCCTCTGGGGAATATAGGCGTGACGTCGTGAATTTAATGTATGGAGTATAATTTCATTTAACATATTGAAAGGGAAGAAACCAGAACGAATGTAAGGATTGTGGTTGGTAACGATGTGCTGGAGCAAATGAATGAGTTTGTACATCTTGGATGCGCCTTCAGTAAGGATGGGAAATACACCGCTGACATAGAGAGAAGAGTGAGTGCAGGGAACAGAGTGAATGGTGCGATGGGAAAGCTACTCGGGAGCCGGCACTTAAGCCATAAGGCGCAGCTGGCCATACATAACGGAGTTCTTGTCCCAACGCTATTATATGGTAGCGAGAGCTGGGTATGTAAGAAGGAGAATGAAAGTAGGATAAATGCGGTAGAAATGCGAGCTCTGCGGAAGATGTGCGGAGTGAAGCTGACCTACCGCATTAGCAACAGCATAGTAAGACAGCGAGTAGGTATGAAAGATAGTATCGGTGTAAAGATGAGAAAGGGCATGCTCCGTTGGTTCGGGCATATAAAAAGAATGCCAGAGGAAAGAATGACAAAACAGATATACAATGTGAAAGTGGAAGGATGCAGGTACCGGGGAAGACCTAAACTATCTTACCACGACCAAATAAACCGAGTCTTATCTGATGGAAAAGTCAAGAGTCTCCTTAACCGGCGAGCGTGTATGAGACGAACTATGAGAGTCGAGGAAGCCAGAGAGGTATGTAAGGAAAGAACCTGTTAGAACTCTGTACTCTCTGCCTACCCCGCAAGGGATCTGGCGTGAGGTTATAGATAGATAGATAGATAGATATTCAATTTTCCAAAATAATACTATCTATCTATCTATAACCTCACGCCAGATCCCTTGCGGGGTAGGCAGAGAGTACAGAGTTCCAACAGGTTCTTTCCTTACATACCTCTCTGGCTATCTTTCATACCTACTCGCTGTCTTACTATGCTGTTGCTAATGCGGTCGGTCAGCTTCACTCCGCACATCTTCCGCAGAGCTCGCATTTCTACCGCATTTATCCTACTTTCATTCTCCTTCTTACATACCCAGCTCTCGCTACCATATAACAGCGTTGGGACAAGAACTCCGTTATGTATGGCCAGCTGCGCCTTATGGCTTAAGTGCCGGCTCCCGAGTAGCTTTCCCATCGCACCATTCACTCTGTTCCCTGCACTCACTCTTCTCTCTATGTCAGCGGTGTATTTCCCATCCTTACTGAAGGCGCATCCAAGATATACAAACTCATTCACTTGCTCCAGCACATCGTTACCAACCACAATCCTTACATTCGTTCTGGTTTCTTCCCTTTCAAAAACCATAATCTTGGTTTTCTTCACATTCAAGTGTAAGCCATTGATCATGCAGTCGTCTTTCATAACTGTGACTAGTGTTTGCAGATCAGTGGCTGTTGGCGCTATTAAAACCGCGTCATCTGCATAAAGTAGATGGTTTACCACTAAGTCACCCATTTGTACACCTTCATTCATCGCTTTCAGTCTTTGAAGACTTTTGTCCAGATATATTATAAACAGTCTAGCGGACAACACGCAACCCTGCTTGACGCCGATTTTAACGTCAAACCAGGGTGACCTGTTACCACCCACCCGTACGCATGCCTTGCAGTCCACATAAGTGGACTGGACGGCTCGCAACAGAGTGCCATCTATACCATACTCTGGCAAAATGTCCCAAAGTCTCTTTCGCACAACTCTGTCAAATGCCTTCTCCAGATCTACAAAACCGCAGAAAACCTTCCGGCCCACTGCCAGATGCTTCTCTACGATGTTGCGGAGTGAGAAGACTTGATCCGAACATCCTCTTCCAGACCTGAAACCCCCTTGTGCCTCGCACATTCCATCGGACTTCAAAATAATACTATAATGAAAAACTCTATCTTGAATATATATTGCAAATGTAGATTGCATATGTTTAAAATATACACGAAAAAAGCTTAAAATATGCTCTATAACTTGTAAGGATAACGTTTTTTTAATTAATTTTATCTGAATTATTTCTGTCCTCCGGGCACGCTTTTAACTGTTGTCAATGTCATCGAGACGATGGAATTTTTTCGAACAAAAATTCTCATTAGGTCATTCACACACACACACAAAGCCTGGTATAACGACAATAGATTCGACCCCTTTCACATTGGCACCGAACGTTGTCGGTAAAAAGTGAATGTATAGAGTAGTACTCATCTGCCACCCCCGCATGAGGAATATAGTCGTGACTGTTTTTTTTTATTTTACACCTATTAATATTGTTATAAAATTAAAAAAGTCAATTTTGTATTGTTCTAGGTAAGTTCCCGGGCATTAGATTCATCGATCGAACCGTCTCCGCTCAACTATGTGCGTATCAAATTCGATTACATTATCGATATTCACTCACATTCTATAACTGCCGTGCATTTGTGTTTATTTATTTATGTGCTTGTAAATCGATTTCCAGTGTCCAACGAAAATTTCTCTATTTTCGCACCTAAGCCGCGTATAGTATTTATTATGAGTATTACCTCTCTGGTGTTTCGGCCACGTGTTCAGGAATAAATTACCTGGTTATGTTCGGTCGGAGACATATGCCACTGAACACTCTTCGTTTTTTAATTCCCTTGCACACTTTTGTTTTGTATCATATCCATAATATTTCGTCGTCTATATAAAATTTTAATACGTGGCTAATATTTGGGTATGTCAGTGTTCACCAACATTTGAATATAAAGAGTAAGAGTATTACGATTCAGTATCTTATGTCACTGTGTAGAAATAAGTTTTGTTTTTAGTTCCAAGTTTATGAATTAGTTAAAGAATCGACTTAAATTTTATCAATATTTAAATACTTTTATTTACTGAATCTTGCTTAAATAAATCGATTTAGTTGTAAAAGTCAATTAACTACAACTAATCGGATTTGTTTCAATTTCTTCTGTAGATAATGAGTATGAAATTATATTATCTATAGGTAAAATTATGAAGTCACTTTAAAAGGCTTTTGAATATTAGTGTCCGTTTCATGAAAGTTTTAGTATCTTATCTTAAGTACAAATGTAAAATATTACCTTGGATTTAACATGTTTAATCCTTAATCTAGTTTATATAATTGTATGTAAAAGAAGTAATATTAATATAGTACTTATACCAAAATACCATCAATTATCTGCTTGGGATTTCGTGTTGATAATAATTAAAATTATTTCCGAAAACGGACAACACAGCGGGATATCAATCGATAGCCTTAGTTTCCAATGGATTACTACTTTTATTTATATCCACTTAAATTTATTTTAAGAAAGGCCCATAAACAAGCTCCGACACCACGTTTCTTGGAAGTTTCAATTATATATCGATACAGGATCCGAAACCACAATAGATGTAAATCATGTCCTTGTGGCTGATGTTCTCGGAGCTATTCCAAAAACGAGGAGAACAAACACATTGTATTTGAACGTCAACACGACTTTTTTCCCCAAGAAAGTTTTAGCAACAGTGTTGCGAAGCGACTGGTACTAAACAATACAGGCTATGGATAACTGCCCTGTAGAGTCTGAGCAGACGAGCTGCATCAAAACTGACAAAACGAACACCCACAATAGGAATTATTCCTGTGTCGTAGGTGCATTTACCAACATGCAATTTACATGCTCAAACATTCAGAGCTAAGCATTTGTTGCTTGCAGAAATCAAACCTGCGACAACTCAATCGAGTGGGTCAAGCGGCTTAAACTCTCAACTAATAGACCAAACCGTCATCAGACTGCGCAGTCGGTTCCAGTCGGCGTGCAGTTCTGATGAAAATTAATTCTAGAGATGACGGAATCGGTTGGCAGTTTTGATGCAGTTATGTGCACCTGCCTGCACCTGTGTAACTGCACCAAAACTACAATTTTGTAGTTAGCATGCAGTTCAAACGCAGCTCGTCTGTTAAGATGCGTTAACTCTGTCGTCTATTGTCGAGGCCATAAACAGTTTACTGCGTTCGAGTTATGCAGTCCATCTCCGAGCTACCAAGTTTGGATTGAGATTCAAATTGCCCTTCGAGTCTCTCAAGTCTGTCATTCATGTCCAATGCACGTATGCGAGAAAGAGGTGATACTCGCGCCTTTTATATCATTAGAAAGATTTCGGGTAACTTAAGATTCCTTTTGAATTTTTATGTTCATGCACTGACATTGCAATGCTATATAGCCGTGTATTAGTAAAAAAATATCGCAAGCTTTGATTATCTATACTCCCAACGAGAGGTGCTGCTCTGTGTCTCGGTTTAAGAAGTTTTTAACCGACTTAAAAAAAGGAGGAGTTCGTCTGTATTTTTTTCTTTTTTATCTTTGTTACCTCATAACTTACGACTGGGCGAAGCCAATTTTAATGATTCTTTTTTTATTTGAAAGCTGATGCTTCCCGTGTGGTCCCATTTCAATTTGGTCCAGTTCTGACAATGGCACCCATGAGAAAACCATATAAGTCTAAAATTAGCATTATTCTCATTTTCATGGGTATTACGTCAATCCTATAGGTGCCCCACTATAGAACTAAGCAGTATATTAACCGACTTAAAAAAAGGAGGAGGTTCATAATTCGTCCTTTTTTTTATAACTCCTCTGCTTATGAACCGATTTTGATGATACTTTTTGCATTGTGTTCAGTATAGTTTTGAGGTTGTCCTATTTTAATGTTATTGGTATTGGACCTTGGACTTTGAAGATACACCAGGGAACTCCTTAACGGCGAACAGCACGAATGTATAGATTCCGTTATTATAGTTAATATATTAATCCTGTAGGTACCTTACTGTACAACTCAGCAAAAAAATATAATATCGGTATTTAAATATTAGTAAATAATACACATTTTTTTTTAAAGATTTTTTCTAGGTATGTTATTATTGTGCATCTCATTAGAATGTTCCGAAACTCTTTCAATACAAAGATACCGCATTTAATTTAGTCTTATTCTATCTTAGTTAATGTTTAGTTTGTTAAGTAATAGCGACTTAAGTAGTAGGGCGCGTACCTTCTTCACTGGACTAAAACTCTTTTAGAAATCTAATCAAACATATAATTTAGTCAGGTGTTAAAGGGAATTATAATAAATTACTCTGCTGCTGATGAATATGGACAAAACAAAAATAATGTTTAATGTCCATGTCGTACCCACCGCACTCACCGTTGGGAACTCTACTCTTGAAGTTGTCGACGAATACATTTACCTGGGACAGGCAGTCCGGTTAGGTAGGTCCAACTTTGAGAGAGAGGTCAATCGACGAATCCAACTCGGCTGGGCAGCGTTCGGGAAACTGCGCAACATCTTCTTATCCAAAATACCTCAGTGCCTAAAGACTAAAGTTTTTAGTCAATGTGTGTTACCAGTGATGACATATGGATCAGAGACGTGGTCTCTTACAATAGGTCTCATAAAAAAGCTCAAAGTTGCTCAGCGAGCTATGGAAAGAGCTATGCTCGGCGTTTCTCTACGTGATCGAATCAGGAATGAGGAGATTCGTAGAAGAACCAAGGTCACCGACATAGCCCTCAGGATTAGCATGCTGAAGTGGCAATGGGCTGGCCACATAGCGCGAAGATCGGACGGGCGTTGGGGCAGAAAGATTCTAGAGTGGAGACCACGTATTGGCAAGCGCAGCGTAGGACGACCGCCTGCCAGATGGACCGACGATCTTGTGAAAATCGCAGGAAATCGTTGGATGCAGGTGGCATCGGACCGGTTACGCTGGAAAGCGATTGGGGAGGCCTATGTTCAGCAGTGGACAAGTATAGGCTGAAATGATGATGATGACTCTGCTGATTACGTGATCTATTTTATTAAGAATACGAATTGAATGATTACCTACAAGTTTTACATTATATTTTATACAAATTTCTAATGGTTTTGCAGTATTTATTGGATTCCTGCTAACGTATCGGATTTCCCTGTACGCTATATATAGTGTTTTCCTGTTGTTTATAGTACGACAGGGCGGATTAATTAACTGCAATTGTTTGTATTTGGCTTTATATCAATTAGTTCTAATGCAAATGTGGTGTCTATGTTAACATTAGTCTGATCGAATTAATTATTTTGATTTATTAATGGTAATAAATTGCGGTTTGCGCGGGCCAGTAGTAGATTGATAAAAGTTGACCTTTAAACAAATAAACAAAATACATAATTGTGTTATATAGGAACACCTGAAGTGTTTTAGGAAAGCCCCGGAGTATGCAGTCCTGACAGAAATCACGTCAGCATCTAAAAATGTACCAAAAGCGACCCTAGTATCGTTTTGGTGCTACTTTTACCGTAATTAGTTGATAGCGTGTAGGATAAAAATCTGATTACCGATAAAAAAGATAGATAGATAGATAGATAGTTACTCGTAGTATTGCACGCCAAGGCTTAAGTGAAAAGTGATAACCATTTCACATTGTGAAACAATTTCCATAAGTTCCACATTGTTACGTGTTGGCACGTACGATTTTCGTCACAGCGCATGCCAGTTTTGGCTATCGCAGCATCGCATGCGCCGCGGCAATGAACTTGTGCCGCGCCGCGCTGCGCCCGCGCATTGTCTCTGATGTCCGACCGACACCGGCGGGATCGCGTGCGCACGCTTCAAGCATGGATCGTGTGATATTCGTTAATTAAACCGATTTTTGTTTATTATGAAACAAGACCAATGACCGAATTGAAGCGCATCATGTAAAAGTTATCTTTTAATTTGATACAAGAAACACCTTTTGACGGTGCAATCAGAGCTTTTAACCTAAATACTCTTAAATATTATAAAAATTCGCCCGTATCAACACAAGGTCATAAATCTTGGCGCAACACAAATTCTTGATCTTAAATCAAATGGTACACACAGTACTTTCTGCTTCTCGCAATGTCCGAGAAGAAATCTTCCTTTCTCCTTATTCTTATATTGATTATTGTTATCATGAAGTCATTAGGCATCCAGCATCAATATTATTTTGACTAATTTCTATCCATTTACCAAGTCATTTACCCACCTACAAATTAAATTACAAAAACACGAAAAAAAGCCCGTTTAATCGCACAATCGCAGCGGTACTTCATACCCATACCCATGTGCGCTGAAGAGTTTCGTTTGCGTTTCGCCGCGTTACACGCCCAATAGACGTCCAAATCGTGGACCGTATGAAATTTCATCGCAACATGATTTTTTTTCACTCACCAGTTGGTTTGATTTAGGGTTGCATGTATTAGAAAATTTGTAGAACTTTTTATTTGTGTGGCACCACGTAAAAAAGCTATAATGCTATTAATCATTATGTTTTGCGAAAAACATAGTTTGCACAAGTCATCTCCATATCTATCTATCTATATCATCACGCCAGATCTCTTGCGGGGTAACAAAGTTCCAACAGGTTCTTTTCTTACATACCTCTCTGTCTTCCTCCACTATCATAGTTCGTCTCATACACGCTCGCCGGTTACGGAGACTCTTGACTTGTACTTCAGATAAGACTCTATTTGACATCATCGGTCATCCCCATATACACATTTAACAGTATTTTTGTTCTCTATCTACAAGACGTTTCACACGAGTTAGTTGAACATAATCGCATGGAAATCTGCGTCCTAAAAACGTAGTCCTATAAATACTTGTCACGCAAGACGCTGCCGCTTTATAATGATTTAATGTTTCCAACCATTCGTTTCAATACCCGATATAAATCGAGAACAAAATATTTTCGTATAAGTTGACATTCGTTTAGATTTCAACTTTTAAGGATCCACGATGCTTCCAACACGTTCTCCACGTCAATCAAATTAATTGAATCAAGAGAAATAAATCTTTATTAAGCCATCGATACCTGTACTCTCAGAAATGACTATGGCGGATTAAGGCGGAAGAGTGACAGTGTTGGCAGCCCTGCTCTGCAATGATTTCCGTGCGGGAGTGCGTTGACCGGCCCGTTGAACCCTCCGCGGGTTCACGACCGTTACCGACATTCAGAGGCGAAAAAACTATATTGTTCGCCACATGCAAAACGTTTCATTTGCAATCACTTGCACAGCCTTTACTACGTTGTCAATTGTTGGGAGAATAAATACTATCAGCTAGCATGTCATGAAGGCATATAGCTATTGTGGTAGAAAGAGACCTGTGCCCCAAGTCTGCTATTTTTTACGTCTTTTGTAACTGTTTGAGCTGGTATCTTCGGCTATGGAAAACCATAAGAATTATTGATAGGTACCATAAGAATTGGAAAGCGTTGAATTAGTAGATTGAAAACTGTCAAAACTAACAATTATGATGTCAATGAACAACGATTTTATTAAAATTTTAATAACGAACTTGGGGCCCTCGACTCTTGATTTCTTTTTTAAACTTCAAAACTTCTAGAGAGAAGCGAAAAGATGTGAAGAGTCATAGTAAATGTATTGCTTTAAACAAAACTGCATATTAACCTAATTATAGGAGTAATAGGATTATAAATTATGTAAATAACATATATTAATCTTAAATATTGCCTTATTAGTTCTATCTAATTTATTAAGGTTAGGTTATCATTCTTTTCAGGTCACCTTCGAAAATGTTTATTGATGATTAAAGGATTTTGCCAATTTAGATAACTTCTGCGTACGATAGATAACAACTTATATTATGAGTGCGAATACGTAAGTTGGAAAGATGATAGTAGACGTTCTAAACAACATAATAAATATAAACGACTTGACGACAGTTGCTTATTTGCACTTAAAATTCACTTACAGACGTGTTGAAATAAAGTTGTCATTGTGTAATACCTTGTCTGGCACGAAAGCGCCAGACGCAATCTAATCTATTTTCAGTCTAATGATTCTGTTAGTTTATTAAATTGATGGAGGCTTTAAATGAAAAGTATTGTAAGAAAGAGAAAGCGTTGATTCTGCAGGGGACTCTTGCGTTGCAAGTGTTGTTCTGTATCTTGTTGTCCACTGTTTCAATCCTTGATGACTTATTCTGCCTAGGTCTGTCGGGTTTAAAAGATAAAATTATGCCTTTGACAATATGCTTACCCCTTTTTACATTTGGGAAATAAGATTCTTAGTAACGTGTGGTTGAACACAGTACACCTTTGCCTTCCCCATTTAGGGAAATATTATAGTTCCTGGTCGTTCGATAAGTCGTTAGTCCTTGTCTGATAGCATCTCACTATAATGGCCGTTTTCTATATTCAACTCGAGGATGAATTTGCTTACTGTCAGTAGAATTTTGAGAGATTTTCCATACAAAATATGTCAAAATTCTATCCGTAGTGGGCATTCTATCCTTTAGTTAAATATTAAAACCGGCCGTAAATCAATCTAACCACCATCTAAGGTGAAGTTATTGCAACGCCAGTTCATCATAATCTTTTATAAGGGTTAAGTCAAGTGGCGTTTTGTTTTTATTTTCAATCGCTAACGCATTGTTCGTTCCACGTGACTTTTTGTTATAAAATGCCATTCATCTTGTATTCTATTAGCCGTAAAGACTACGGAATGTAAAATGGCATTGGACTAGGAAGCCGAGTAATAACTGGACTAGGAATTTACTCCCCCTGAAAAAGATTCGTAGTGTACCACATGGTGGTCAGCTTAATATCAAACTAGAACCTATATACTGCCTCGTTGATCTAGTGGCAAAGCGCATCGCTTTGTGATCACGAGGTCCTGGGTTCAAATCCTAGGTCGGACAAATGTAGTTTTTCTAACGAAAAATTCCCGGAATGAGTCCGGGGTCTGGAATTGTGCCCGGTATATGGCAATAGGCTCGCCCCCTATTACATGGGACCTAACATCGTCAGTGAAATGTGGGTGTACTCAGTACACCTCTGCCACCCCCTCTGGGGAATATAGGTCTATATATCACAGTACAATATTTATCGCGATGGGTCGATATGTAAAATAAACATGTTAATGACACGACGAGTGATGCGCGGCGCAGCGCACAGACCGGCGCAAGTGCAGCTTCTGATCTACTTTCGCAGGATACTCATAAACTTGGTAACGATAATGATAATACTGCTAATATTAATAATTATAAGAATATAGGATATATTAGGTCATGTCAAGAGTCTCCGTAACCGGCGAGCGTGTATGAGACGAACTATGAGAGTAGAGGAAGCCAGAGAGGTATGTAAGGAAAGAACCTGTTGGAACTCTGTACTCTCTGCCTACCCCGCAAGGGATCTGGCGTGATGATATAGATAGATAGATAAGGATATATTCAGGATTAAAAGTCATAACTATTGATCGACTGTCACGTGCATCGTACTAGATTACGTATCACAAAATAAATTACAACGTCAAGGAGAGGTCTTCGTCCAACAGACGAATACAGAATAGATTATGAAAAAAAAAATTGTCAGGCCTATATCTTGCAGTGGGGTCTTTCAGCTGATAACTGAAATATATACTATCAAGATTCTATGTCTCTAGGCGCCTCTCTGGGCTTGGAATTTTCCATCATTGCTAACGCTTTAGTGAGATTGTCTCAAGGAGTCCACGCGACTGAGATTTTGGTCTAATTCCTTGATTATAAGTGGAGTGGAATCCCGCAAACGCATGCGGCAGGAAAAAATCAAACTAAGTACCATAAAAATAAAAAAACAGTATTTCAACCAGGCCGTCTTCTGGCATATACATTTAATTAGCCTTTAAACCAAGTCGTCTGAAGTGGACACAATACATGTGTGTAGCTCTACAATATACGAGCAACTGGTGCAAGTTGAGGCAGTTCCGTGTGTGAGTCGTATCGTATAAGCCACCGCGTCAATGTGCGTGAGTTTAATGCTCGTGCATTTGCCGTAAGGTTGCCGGGCGAGTTACCTGCGCGTGTAGTCCGCTCATGCGCTGGCATAATTACTGGCACCGTGTATAAGCAACTTTAGGTACTTAAATATTATTATCATATTATTACCAACCGATTATTTATACCTTACTTTATCTATTATTTATCAGTAACGTATCATATTAATCACCACTTCATAGCAATTGATATCGCTTAATCTTATCACATGAGTCGCCGTTGTTCCACGGCGCCTACGCATGTAGATTTGTAAGGGAACAGCGACCGCTATTTAGCGGCAGTAAAACAATTATTGTTTACGTCAACGTTATCTAACTTTAAAAGTACTTTATTCTTGGATAGCGTGTCTGCTTATTTTAGAAAATGTACATTTGTACCTTGATTTTGTTGTAAATGTATTTTTTTTGTAGAAAAAATGCAGTAGCCTCATTGAAAATTAGACGCAATAGTAACTTTTTTTCTGTATATTAATGTGTTTTCGTAAACATAAGTTTAGAGATAATTACATATTATCTCACAAAAATGACTTGCGTTCTAATAGTAATAAGTCTCGCCACCTAGAGTACCAAATAAACAGTGCTAAACCAGTATTGATTAGTCATCTTTGTAGGTACTGATATCGCGTAATCTTATCGTTTACGCTATGCCTCAAAGTCGCGCGTTGGCGCCTCGCATAGAATTCTTATGCCTTATTTTCAAGCCTACTAACCCCGGTAGTCTTGGAACTCCACTATACATCTAATAAAAACTATACCATGTTTACTCTTTTTTTGCCGCAGTATCTCGTGGCTTGTGTTGTGGTACTCCGGCGTCGGACGCAGCAGTCGCGCCACGCGCCGGCGCCTGCGCCGCTCATGCAATATTTATGCCTTTATCAGGGCTGCTTGGTTCCTGCTGTTCTTTAACCAGGCTACTGTCTTTGTTTGCTTTAATCCTGCAACATTTTCAGTAGTAGTCGAAGATGTCGTTTGCGCGTCCTTTTTTACTAGTTGTTATAAAGAAGTTGAAGCGTTATTACACACCAAATTGTCTTTTTGTTCAGAACACGTAACGCATGCATGAAAGAACAACATCCCACAAGAGATCTTAGCGTGAAAACACTGTCACGCCAAGCGTGGGTGGCAGAGGTATAATGTAAACACCCACTTTTTGCCGACGACGGTAGGTCCCGTGTAATAGGGGGCCTATTGCCATATACCGAACAAAATTATAATCCAATATTGACGGGTTAATAAAGATATAAAGTGAGACCAAAGAACACACCAGAGTTTTGGCGGGAAATCGAAGAGTGAGTGTTGCCAATTTGTTTTAATTTCCAAAACTTGTTATTTCGAATTATAATGTGTAATGTTGGTGGAATATTAACCATTATGTTTTCCTATATGTGCATGAGTGACGGTAATTGTAATAAAGTGATAAAACGTGCCTTTTCGATTTCCCTCAAAACGGCCGTCGCAATTGGTATGTAAAGTATCCATCGCTTTACTATCCAAGGCGGGGCACTTCATCAATTTCATTATCATCTTTGTCATCAAGTTCATTAGGGAGTTGAAATAATTTAGAAATGAATATTCGTAAACTTTGTACAATGGCATAATGAAAACACAATTGCCACAAAAAAAGAACATACCACACTTTACTTACTTTCACACTAATATTTGCATTTGGCTTTTCTTGATCTTGTTGTAGAATCTACAAATACTACTTCATCCACATTTTTACTCTTTATTGGGATTTATTACAGTTTTATTTTACATAAGATTTATCAACCCTGCAACCAAAAGGCTTTTACAGGTTGTCTAATTAAAAAGCTATTGGTATCAGCAAAAAATGTAGTCTAGACATGAAGCGTAGAAACCGAGATACGTGTCGCATTTTCTAAGTAATCATCTTTGTTTTGTGAAGCCTTTTCGAGGAATAAGCATGTCGTGCATAGCTGTGATTGTTGATAATATAACCTTTTTGACGACCGTCTAGATATTATTTATACAGATAGAGTATTCCACACTAAACGTCGGGCTCAGTTAGACGGTCTGATAATTTCGGTTGTTTTAGTAGATTGCCATTATTCTGGGACTATGATGCACCGGTGGATTTTATTTTTATTTAGTGTGGAATACTCTATCTGTATAAAAAGACTAGCCCAGCTTAGCAGAGTGCGGTATTAATTGCGGTCCATGGAGTGTCGTATTCTTAATATTAAACTCACATACCACGTCAAGAACACTACACTACGCTCCATGATACAAATTGCCGACCTAAGTCTAAAAGCCGCCATGTTTAAACGGGACTGGGCCGGCCATGTCTGCCGTATGGAAAATGACCAATGGGCCAAAATAATAACTGACTGGCCCCACGAAATACAAAACATACATAGCAACGATCCGAGTGGAGTGGAAAAAGAGGAGGGAGGCATTTGCCCATCAGTGGGACGCATAGTGATAAACAAATCTTATAAACGTTCTTGTACAAAGCTCAGCAAACTTTCCAAACATCGACGTTAAGAAATTAACAAATGTTCATTTTATTCTACGCCTTACAATGTATGGCCCGTGAATTGCTAAATACAAAGTGCGCATGATCACAAAATATGCTCATACGATCGGACATAGCAACAAAGAAGATAATAATGTTATTGTGATTTGTGCAAACGCACATACAATAATTCCTATCGTATCGATGCAATTATTGTCTTTGCTGTTGACGGTCGACGCCACTTGACGTCGTGTGTAGGGTTGTTACGTTGAAGCTTAATGTTAAATGAATTCCAAGTTTGCAAAACAATGTTTTAGCGGAGGTTTTATACATAATATGTCATTAGAAGTAAATACTTATAAGAAAATTATTAAGTGCTATATTCGGTAAGATTTCCAGTCCTAGACTATCTTACCAGTACCTAATAGACTGAGTCTTATCTGAAGGACAAGTCAAGAGTCTCCGTAACTGGCGAGCGTGTATGAGACGAACTATGAGAGTAGAGGAAGCCAGAGAGGTATGTAAGGAAAGAACTTTTTAGAACTCTGTACCATCTGCCTACCCCGCAAGGGATCTGGCGTGATGATATAGATAGATACATTTTCTGTTCTTGGGTATAGCTCTATTGACTTGTAAGAAGAGTAGAGTCCCAAATTACATCAAGGGACTGAACAAGTTTTCCGCTGCTGGGATCTTATTCACAATAACCAAACGCGTTACGATTACTTTATGACATGATTATGTAATAGTAGCTATTTTATATGCCACTGGAGTACCATTGAACTTAAAGTCATCATAACGTGTTTGATTGGTCATAGCCATTTTGTGTGTGAGTGATCTACGCTGTTGGCCACGGGGCCTTTACAGCTTAACCGGACAAGAGGTCACAGCCAATAAGGGACCTACTTTAGACGCATTTTGCATACATTTATCAGGACAGTCTTTTGGGTGTCCTATTATCCTAGTAACACATACTTGTAGATCCCACCATAAAACCTACAATTTTACAAAACATTTACGTGTCATCCTTGTCTCTCCGCGTCGTCGCTTGTCACTGTATTACCGCCGATGCAAATATATGTCAACACTTATCTTTATTATCGACGCCGCACCAATCCTCATTATGCTGCTTCGTTGTTACCTATCGATTATCAATCGACTGCTTTATTATTTACATTACTTCACTTGCGCTTGCGCTTTCATAGAGTTCATTAACTGAATACTGATTGATAAAACATTTTATATACAGTTTAGTTTCACTAATAGTATTCACTCTTTATTAGTAGATTAGTAGTAGATTTGTTTGAGCCTCGTGTCCCGTCTTCTTTGACCTTTTATCCCGTGCCATAATTATGCAGTGTAGACTTACATGCTCCTGCAAAAATTGTTTTGAAAAGAAAGAAAATATGATGAGAACAGTTGTGTTTTTTTTTCTTTAGGCCTCCATACCAACGAACGTTGAGGTCATCAATCGATAGGCATCAAAGTTTCCTAATAATCTCCATTTTTGGCATTCTATTGCGCTGACTACATGAAAAACCTCTGTGGTTCACCTTATTCACTCATCGGATTTATCCATGAAATTATAATATATGAATAAACAGAAGCTTTTAATTCGAACACAATTTGCATCACCGACGTTCGTCTAAACAACTCAATTCGCCGTAGGTAGACGCTTATTGTGCTCGCACGCAAGACAAACGCACGCATTTGTGTAGTCATTGTTTGGTGGCGTGAGAAGCAGGCTGGTAACGGACACAGTGCCGGTTTGACCCTGCCGGTTACCGACCTGACTATTATCTTAGTTAGAATTGGTTGCAATCTACCAATGATTTTGTATGAATAACCACGAACATTTCCCGAAGAGACAGTGTGGGAATTACCGCTATGTAATTTCTCTTTAGGGAAGAGGTGTTGTGTATGTGCACAGAGTTCGTTCTCAAAAAACAATCAAAAATTACAATCTTAATTACATTATATTCATAAGTATACTTTAGAACTAATTTCTCAATAACACAATTTTCATAACCCAAAAACTTTTACCGGCTAATTTCCAATTTTCTATAGAATCTATCTATGTATGTATCTATATCATCACGCCAGATCCCTTACGGGATAGGCAGAGAGTATGCAGTTCCAATAGGTTCTTTGCTTACAGACCCCTCTGGCTTCCTCCACTCTCATAGTTCGTCTCATACACGCTCGCCGGTTACGGAGACTCTTGACTTGCCCTTCAATAATCATCAAGTGGAAGGACAAGTGGCAACTCGATATTTCGCGAACGCGTCCAATCATAAAAATCCGCTTATCGTAGCCGCCGCCGACTACGAACCTAACTCCCCTCCTTTCAGCCGCTACCGCCGTCCGCGGCATGTTCTCACCGACCCTCCCGATGCCCTTACATCCCTTCTTTCGGATACATATACCGCACACAGGATCAGACACCGACCTCGCCGGCGAGGTCGAAGAATCCCATGCCTGCTGCCGGTGCAGAGCACTACGGCGAGACACCTAGTATACGCCTTCCCCCATAGCGACTGCCCAAGCCGTTCCTCCTTGAGGCGCCCTTGAGCTAGTTGCCCCCTTGCCCTTCTGGCTCGAGCGTAGTAGTTGCACGCTCGCCCCTTTTGTCCGGTGAAGCTGGAAAGGTCCCGCGGCCGACAGCGTAGATCATACACACACACACACACACACACACACACACAAAAGGTGATAGAACTTATCAATACAAACAAAGTTTATCATGGCGACACTGGAAAGCTATAAAAAAATCAGCACTTTTATACATTGTGTTGGAATAGGTAACACCATATTTTTTAAAAACTGTATTATTTCATTTCCAGGAGTGTCGTCATAATAGTTGATCGTATTGATGACTATAACATCTTTCATGTTTCACACATCTGCCGATAACACTATTAAGTACCTACTTAGCCTGAACGATTATGGCAACTAGATACCTTTTACCTGAAGCGACTATCAACACGGGGAAATACCTAAAATATAAGCAATGTATGCATACATTATGTTTCCATAAGCCAAATTGACGTATGAACCGATAAATATCGGTCGATTATTATGATACCTGCGGGCCTCGGACGGCGCCGGGTCTGTCCGCAAGGCTGTCCGCGCTATGACCAGGCAAATTTCAGCGGCTAGTGAACAAGTGCGCGTGCGCAGGGTTTTAATTATTCCCGGTACCTCAATAGTTTAATTGAAAGTCGTTTTGGTAAGTCAAGGCAAGGCAAGGTTGTGTTTCAAGGAAATTGAAAAACTGAGAAGCCTGGTAACAGATCATGGCTTAGGTTCAGCATATTTGTTTGAGAGTAGAGGAATCCAGAGATGTATGTAAGGAAAGAACCTGTTGGAACTCTTATCTCTCTGCCTACCCTGCGAGGGATCTGGCGTAATGATATAGATAGATAGATATTTTTAACTAAGCTTACTAATTTCTGGATTTAGGTTACTTACATATGTTTCCCTGTGATATTTCGCCTTGTAATGCTTTATTAAATAAGTAAATGAGATTACGTGTGTCTTCGCCAATCTGCCACGAAACTGTAATAACAAATAACAGACACCAAGCATTAACCCAGCTACAAAAACTATTATAACGAAATAAAAATGCACAAATCGATAAAAAAGAACTTAATAATTTCAACACAGATATTGCACGCATATCGAATGCACACCAAACTTGTCTAATTAACCCGAATTATCGAACAATGCAACGCCGGCAAAATCTCATTAGGTTCCATTACGTTTCGCACCGGTCTCCTTGACCTGCACTGATTCACAGCTGCAATCGCGTCCAAAATCGTTAATATGTACTTTTGTAATACACTTGTAATATAAACCTTTGAGCACATAGACGCGATTTCCTTGCGACGGACTTTCCGGTCACGTCCCGATTGTGGCAACTATAATATTTTTCACTTAAGGTGGGTACTGTGACAGCTTTAAAGAAAATTAATCTTTAATTCAATAATGTTAAGGCATAACCATAAAAAACCTGTTGGAACTCTGTACTCTCTGCCTACCCCGTAAGGGATCTGGCGCGATGATATAGATAGATAGTGAAGGCATAGCCATAGTTAATTATAGAAACGGGTCATAACTCTTATTGCCATTGAATAAAGTTTAATTTTCTTCGACACTTAGAACTGTCACCGTACCCATCTTACATAAAAAATTCTATAAAGGTCAATCGAATATTTACTGTTCGGTCTGCTGTAAGTTGATATTTAGCAACATTTCCTATTTCGTAAAGATGTATACGAATTCAAACACAGTTCAGACTAAAGAATTTAAACAATAAAAATTGGTTGTTGCAGCTTAAAAGACTGGGTGGAAGGCGAGGAGGCGTCCCGAGATAATTTTTGCCATAATACTATTAAAAAGTTATAAAAAAACGAACCGGCCCCAACGCAGAAAACAATTAGAAGGAACATTATACAAATCTAAATCAAACATTCTTAATGTAAGTGGTTAATGAAACTAATAATAAACTTTGGTTGTTTTGCTAGCTTATAACTTTTATGATACATATGTACTTTTGGTAATTACAAATCTACTGCAAGGTATCTGACTCAATGATATTATACCTATAGTTTTGTTAGTAGAAATTTTAACCATATTTTTTTTAAACGTAGCCCCATACTTGATTTATTCCTGTGTCGGGGGTGCGTTTACAAACTGAAAATTCACATACACAAATACTCAAACAAATAATTGTGGGTAACACAAAGATTTGTCCCATGCTGGAATCGAACCCGCGACTATTCGGCACAGTGGGCGGAACGGCTTAGACTTAACCACTGCGCTAAATCGTCCGTCATATTGATCGATTATTTTCCGCGGGTCAGGATTGCCTCAGTTTGTACGCCGCTTTATAAACTTTATTGCAGAGTTCCCGCGCGTAGACTATTCGTAAACGAACATTGTTCTTTCGGTTTCCGTGTTTGGTTTTCCCATGACCCGACTTGTTCCAGTTTAGTTTAATGGAAATTCTGCTGCGGTGTTGTATCGCTCGAGTCTTTCACTTTTTTAAACGCTGACTCAGACAGCTTACTTTTCTGTGCCAAGGGTTTCGTCGGACGTTGGGAAAAAATCCGTGGAGTGTTTAATGAAAGTGTATGGTTATGGTAAAATCTAGTGATTATTTGAATACGACTCTTTGTAATATAAGTACAAGGGACATTAAATACTGCACTATATATCTATATCATCACGCCAGATCCCTTGCGGGGTAGGCAGAGAGTACAGAGTTCCAACAGGTTCTTTCCTTACATACCTCTCTGGCTTCCTCCACTCTTATAGTTCGTCCCATACACGCTCGCCGGTAATGGAGACTTGACTTGAGCAGACTAGATATTTCTATATAATTTAAAAGGACACTAGATACTGGATTATATAGGATTTCTATTCATTTTAGACACTTCAAACCATTTACCCATGCTTTTTACGCAGGAATCGGCAAATTCAGCCATTCCGCCGAAAGAGCGAACAAACCTGTCAACATGACCACACGCAAGCCCCAGAGGACTAGCATTAACACACAATTCTACTCCTCTTAATCGAAAGTTTCCAGCTACAAAAATAAATTCCACCCCATATACTATACAATATAAATTGGTCCATTACATATAATACCATCTAGCGACTGCAAAACGTCTTCATTGTTACGACTCAGTCGGACAACTTAAAATACCTTAAACAACTTATCTTAACGAGAGACAGAATGCGTTTAGCGGTATTTTTAGATGGCACTATACGCCGGGTCAGACAAGTCACACACGGAACGCGTGGGTCGACTGAATGGTCGGCCGGTGAATGGGAGTCTTTAACGGCCAGCACAGGTCGATGAATGGGCGGCCCATTCACGGACCGACTAACAGCGGAGACGTTATGCGTGATCTTTACAGGTCCAATAGACCTGGGTTTTATTACGTGTAATTGGAAATTGCCTGCTATTGAATGTAAATTTTCGTTTTATAACCTTATATTGTTGATGCCATCCTTTATATTAGGTCTTTATTAAGCAATCGCCGTTCTATGGTAAGGCGAAAAGGCAAGTCAAATTCTAATATATCAGTGAGATCACGGACGAAAGACGGCAACCATTGGACATTAAAGCTAGACTGGATATTATATTGCCCACTAGCTTCTAATCGAGTAACTTGATTCAGAATGTAATAAAGGGTAGAAGGAAACTAATCTAAGGGTTAGAACAAAACCGTATGGATGGAAGGTGGTGGCGAAAAATATGATAATTTTGCAAAAGACCTGTCTGCCATTTGCTGTCGACTGGGTGTGTAACTTTCATATATAGTTTGAGACTATAGGAATTCTCCGTAGATAGTATCGTAGATCTGCGATGTATGCTATCCGCATTCCGATAAATGCAATAATATTGCCACCGTACAAGAGAAACCTTCGCGTCAATAAATCTCTCAAACATCAACAACGACAAATACCTCATCAATTAATCTACTTCTATTTAACTTATTACAAATAAATTGCTAATAGTAATATTCACGCCCCGATACAACGCTCGCGCCATAACCGGCGTGACGTGTACGGCGCCATGAGAGCAGCTTCCAAACATGGCGTTATTGCTATCAATACATTTAATTGGTGACCGACTCCGGGTCGCATCGGTACGGGGCAATTATATTACCATATCTGCTAGAAATATGCGGTCCGAATATAGAGTTTCATAGTGAGGCGACGTAACAATGATGCGTTATACTATATTCTAGTTGAGTTTATCTCCTACTTAGAGAAAATATTCATAACTTAACAAATCTTGCTTAAACATCGTTACCATTATGTTTGGATAACAATACTATACATTTAAATTTGATAAACCTCGATACCGATAAGGATATAGGAAGGGGATGCAAACGAAAATGCGATATCAATCTAATATATAAATTTATATCCAGGCACCAGATTCCTTACTAAATGTATTCCACTCTCAACATTGCAGTAACAATTTCGTTCTTATGTGTACATGATCGTAATGACCATATAAAAAGTGAATAAATCCGTAATTGAAATATGCATGTCATTTAATGAGGAGTAAAGTATGAAGCATGGTTCTCAATCAGTACGCGGTGGCGCCAATTGAGAAGACGTGCGCTTGAGCAAATGCCTACTGCAATTGAATTTTTATAATGGCTAATAATATTATATTATGTGTAAACTATACTAGCTATAAAAAAGGAACCTAAAAAAAAGGAATATGAAAAAATTCTAAATACACAAATTAAATTTACAGCACTGAAACTGAGATATATTTAAAAACAAATGTTAATTTGTGGTTCATTAATTAATTGTGTTCCTAGTGTCCCAGATTAAATATTGGACTTAATAAGGGACGGTACCGAAATTGAAAATGAAGTTAATTGTCAAATATATGTGTCGCTATTATTATTGTTAAAATAATTACAGCATGTTTGCTTAATCCAATTTATTTATCTTAATCTTATTTAAGTACAATGTCAAGATTTGTCAGAACCCAATCTATAGCGGAAATATTGTTATCGTTTGATATCTTGACTTATTTATCTGGGTACCTACTATTGGTATTGCCATGTTTCTGTACTTCCCAACAATCTTTATGTACTGATACGTAGGTGCTATATTTAGCAGAACAAACCACACCTCAAAAGAGGTCTCAAGATCATAAACAACTCGATTCTCGACTCAAATAGGGGCCTACCCCTATTGGTAGTACGATTCGCCCTTGTATTTGCTACAATAGTCGAGTAGTGTTACTCGATATAATCTCAGTAATCGTATAAATACCTCTAAGTATAAAATTTTCGTTTAAATAGAATGTAATGTGTTCAACTAGGTAAATTTCTAATTTAACCAGATCTATCTATCTATATCATCACGCCAGATCCCTTGCGGGGTAGGCTGAGAGTACAGAGTTCCAACAGGTTTTATCTCCATTCTCATAGTTCGTCTCATTTAACCAGATGGTTGCGATAAACGACGTACATAGGTTGGCCAAATAGTTAGACTTGTTGGTCCATTATGCTGAACAGTTTACACTTCAAATACCATTGAATTGAATACACTGGCGTTCACTTAACTGGTTAGCCAATTAACTCAGTTGCTAATTAATCGCAGCTTAGAGCGAAACATTGGCTATAAAATTAATTGCGATTGATTATAAACAGAAAACGACATGATGCGAAAATGCTGATAAAAAAATTCGCAACCCACAAGGTACTGGATGAGTCCATTACTCTACCGACTATAAAAGTAAAACAAAATAAAACGTATACACGTTCGCACCTCGGTAACATACAATTCTTGCTGTTGAAGTGGCTCGTTAATAAAATACTCGGTAATACGCTCTATGAGGAGAAAACTCGGTTCAACGAGATCAATATGGACGTATGCAGTCGCCACGCCGACGGGTCGTAGTTGCGTATAAATTGCTGCCCGTCTGCCGGGTCCGTCTGGAGAGCTCCCGTGTGGTCTGTAAGGGGTAGCACACAGTACGAATAGGTAATATAAAATTATTTAACAACTGGAAAGTTTGCCCTAGGAGAGGTTGCAATGGTTAGACAGTTATATGTAGATAAACCTGATAAAGACATTACAAACGAAGGCATCTAGATCTAAACGTAAGACAAAGCCAAACCTAAGCCATAGTTACAATTATTCAATACCCTTTACCACTATTACTATATCAGCCGAAAGACGTATTCTGCAGGACCTCATAGGTCTCCCTCAAAGATCGTCGCAGCGTCCAGTTCGTGCTGGCCGCATGCAGTACTTAAATCGAGTTTTGAATTTGTCAAATCTGATGCTCCTAGTGATAACATATCTCTACATATGCAAGAACACTTAGTTTGTCATCCGTTTAAAGTCCTCGTACCAAAACTTGCAACATTTGGCACAGACGATGTAATCTGCGCCAGACAGTCTTTATGGCACCAACTTCGATACGACTGTATAATTGTCTCGGAAAAATATTACAAACCATATTTTTCTTTCATTGTAGGAGATGCTGGCTTGTTTCCAACGATTTGTATTCATTCATGCTTATTCATTTATTTAATTTATGTGCGTAATAAAATAGGGAAATAATATCAAAGACGGGTCTGTGTTTTGTTATCGCGTTTTTTCATTCTTGCAAACAAACGATTGTAAGGAGATGCTTTAGTTGTAATAACGCAAGATATGATAATTTATTTTTGTAATAGAATCTCTATTTGACTCTATTGTGTTCAAATCCTAAGATAACATAAGCAAGGATGGCTGGCCACTAAATGAATTGGACATTTATGTAAATGAAGTGGCAACATTCAATGAGACCGCTATCCAAAAAGATCTTGTAGTATGTGTATATAAAAATTACCACATTATGCCGACGGAAATGTAATCTCGTTTAGGTTTCTCTAAATGTCTTTCACGGTAACTGTTATTATAAGAAAAACAGTTTTAATGGGATGCTCAAATTTATTATACCTTTAAATCGGGTCATGTAGGTCAAGTTGTAGCTAGAATTCATAAGTTATTTCTACAAGGCTAACGAGATGAAGGCACAAGCTAGTGGAAGCATAAAAAAAGATAAGATCGGATTTAACATTCATGCCTTTAATGAATAATTTGGAAAATGCTACGGTGACTATAAATTCAACGTAATCTAACATCAAGTATTTCTTATTAACTAAATTCAATGAACGGTCTTTGAAACTCAGCGTCGGCGTTTACTTGAAAAGATCATTCATGTAAATATCATAATGGCTTGATAAATTACTAAATCATATGACTACTCGGTGGACCTTATTCATTGATCTAAGTACAAATTCAATTACAGACCCGTCATTACATCTCGTTATGTTAAATTTTATTTAAATATGCTTTCATCATCGGATCGAATGACGAAATGAATACCACATTCAAAATTTAAGTAATCGTTTTCATTTTAAGCCACGACGTCACGTATGTCTTTGATATATTTACACCGTCACGCCTATTGGGGAATCCCAAGCGGGGGTGGCAGAGGTGTACTGAGTACACCCACGTTTCGCCGACGATGTTAGGTCCCATGTAATAGGGAGCGAGCCTATTGCCATACACCGGGCACAATTCCAGACTCCGGACTCGTACTGGAAAGTTTTCGTTAGTAAAACTACACTTGTCCGACCTAGGATTTGAACCCAGGACCTCGTGATCACAAAGCGATTGTCTGTTGGAGATTAACAGCCTTCCAATCTTTTCTTGATGTAAGAAAAGTTTAGCATCTTTACCACGTTCTCTATCAATACTCAAGTGGGAATGATGCATGAGTGTGGTATTCAATCTGACGTTCCTTATAATTTATTTGCTTATTTTTGATTCCATCTGATTCCCTTCAGGTATTTGTATGAAATGACCTTAACGTGGATTGATTTCGTTCAAACTTTAGTTCATTTTTGCTCGTAGCCCTCTGGGACCGCGGGGTTCTTAGCGATCATCAGGGTTGGGCAGCGTTCGGCTCGGCAGTCATTAATAGGGGCCTGTCTGTGATATTACCAATTTTGAGAGATAGTGTTTCGAAAGCCATGCTAATCAATTGGTCTGCTGCTGGTCAACCTTAATAAATGTGGCTTGATGACTTCCAGCTAAAGATGCCCACAAACCTTCGCTTCTTGCAGATCGCACTGAATCTACGTATTTGAGTATAAGCTCCCTCATCTCAATTTGTGAAAGAAGGCCTTTGCCGAGCTATGGCGCTGTATATGTATACAGCTATCCGCCCCGCCCACTGTGTCTAGTAGTCGCGAGTTCGATTCCCGCACGGGACAAATCTTTGTGTGACCCACAATTATTTGTTTCGGTCTGGGTATTTGTGTGTGTGAATTTTCATGTTTGTAAACGCACCCACGACACAGGAATTAATCCTACGTTTTTATTAAAAAAAGTAAAAAAATAATATTTCTAACAACTACTATCGGTTTAGTGCAGAACAGATGCAATATAAACATATATGATATACATACTATAAGTATACATAATTTACATCACTCCACGTCCCTTAAAGGGAAGTTAAGTATAATATAACTTAATAAAGTTGAAAGAATAAAATCCCCCAATATGGTAATATTCACGTCGCACTCCATACAAATTAGCACAATAGACGTCAATAAATGTGTGCGCGGGCGCACCGGGCGCCGCTTAGTGACCGTTGGCCGCTGCATCTGCCCACGCGCACGAACGCAGCCATATGTTGCAACACCGGTTACCATTGCACTGATTTTTTGTCTCCTGTCAAATTTTCGTCCTTCATATAAGTATTGAAGTCGCAATAACAATAGCTTTTGAGTGATATTAGGAATATTAAGAATATCCGGCGAGAAACTCAGCGGGCTAGTCTTTTAATTTAATTTGTATGGGCCTTTCTGATAAACATTTTTTTTGTTTTTCAAAATTGATTAATGTTGCTGATTCCCTGCTGCTCAAGCCCAATCTGTTTTATCGTCAAGATAATCCGAAATTTTGTAATACCCTTTCTTACAGAGTCTAGTTTTAATAGCCTTTTTAAACTTATTGATAGGCATGTTTCGTACGTCGTTAATATAGGCTTTTAAAACATATCTCAGCTAACAAAAAACCTTGGACATCGATCTCAAATGCTGCCAATCTATTATTTCTACGCAACAATAAAATTAAATATAGGTTATAGCAACAATTTATTTTTCGAAAATGGCTCTCAACGTTCGCTTCCCACGAGGCGTTTGATTTACGACATCGCTTTTTGTGTTTAAGCATCTCGTTTGACCGGTCCAATTTTCTACTCCTGCGCATGTTTTTAGAAATTCTGCTAATATGACCTTGTTTTTTATTTCAGGTGAGTCAGGATTCAAGTGGTTTGCATTTGCGGATTGCGAGAGTGAGTTTTTAAAAAAGTGGTTATTCTTATGTTGCCCATCTGATAAAGAACCGGATTTTCAAAATTAGTTTCATAGTTTAGTTTCCATCTAAAATGCGATCCTGCTTAAAAATGACAAGCAAGGAAGGACCAAATTACCTCTTCCGAGGACCATATTAATCTTAAATCTGGCAAAGACGTAGTGGCTGATTGTAACTCTAACTCAATCCAGGGTGTGTTTTCAATTGCAATAATAAATCGTAGGCGATGTAGTTAAGAGTGAACCATTGCTTTCAATCGAGAAAGCCGAAGGTCATATTAAATTGGCTGCCAATACACCTTCAAACATAGCCATTACACCGGCGAGCCCTTCGCACAAAGAGGCCAGCCCATTCGAGCGGCCCATACAAGTAAAAAAACGTCGTAATGAATGCAATTAACAAGTCTGTACGCAAACAAAGAACTCAATTCACCCATAGTCAGGGCTGCCAGCTGTTCCACCAACTGTCATGGTTTGAAGTCCGTTACTTATGTTTCGGAGAACTATCTATTAGGTCAGAATTACTGAAAAGCTTGAGGGGTAGTCTTCAAACAAAATTATTGTTACTGCGTCTGTAACAATATTATTCTTCAAATAATCTCTAGCCCGACGGGCTAGAATTTCCAAAAGTGTCTGTCATGTCGTATATGGAACTTAAAGAGTTTAGCCCTTGAATAAGAAAGAAGACGTAGGTAGTCTGGGGCAAAATTTAACGATTGCTAAGTATAATAGTGGCACAAGTCAAAAATGTGATTATTTGATTTAGCACTCTAATTTCAAAACTATAAAGCTCATTTCTCCTGCTCCTGCATTTTAGTTGTGTCGCTACATTCGGATAGCGATGCATTTTTAGTAGTATCGCCGAATGGAAATTCGGCTAGCAATTCTTTTCTTTCATATATCATCGAGGCTGCCATCCCTACACATACACGTGTCCAATTGAACGCCAGTGTGAATTTAATTGGAAAAGCGCAACGGGCACAGTGCCGCCGTTAATTAGTATTGTAAACACCATCTCATAAACGGAAATGCCATTGTCTGAATTTAAATTGCTTTATTTACGCACATGTTCGCTGGAATTTTTGCATCGTCTCATTTGGTTGCGAGACAAAAACTTGCCTAGCAATGATATTGGGTTTAAAAGCCGTAATGAGACAAACTGTCTTGTATTAATAGGGGACGTTATTCCAAGAAGGCTGTGATTCTTAGGGATTATGTTACGTAGTCCTATGTTAATAGGATTTCCGTTGAGTTACGTAAATTATTTAATATCAAACACGACTCTTATCTGATATTGTCGTTATCCGCGACTGTACAAGACGCTACTAGGATTTCCGTCAAGATGACCGCAACGGCCCCTTTCAGTTGCAGCGCACTTTTAGCCCTTGCCATTTCGCCAGTGTAACTAACATTGGCTATATCAGTCCAACAGCATTACTCTCTCTTCCGGTGGTACATAAGTGCGATTAAACAAGCAATTTTTTTTAATAAGGTATGCATTGAAGAGTACTTGAAAATAAATTAAAACATCAACGAAAATCATACTTAAAATATCAATTTCATTTCACATGTAAAATACATGCCCTTTTTATTATCATCATCAGTACACGAAAGAAAAGTTTCCACTTTAACGATTAGCATTCCGTATGCAGGTCTAACGTTTTGTAAGATATGTATTTTAGAAAAAAAACGTAGCCCCGCACTAGGAATTCCTGTGTCGTGGGTGCGTTTACAACCGGCTACGATAAGTTAAGTCTAACCTAACCTTGTTTCTTTCTCAAAACTATCTAACTAAACAATTACTAACTTAAACGAATGAGTCCGGAGTCTCGAATTGTGCCCGGTATATAGCAATAGGCTCGCCCCCTATTACATGGGATCTAACATCGTCAGCGAAAAGTAGATGTACTCTTTACACGACTCCCACCTTCACTTGGGGAATATAGGCGTGGCGGTGTGTGTGTAATTTTAAAGTTAACTATACCTATATTTTTTTTATGGTGAACCAAATAAATAAATAAAAGATCTTGTACTCGTAAAACCGCGAGCTTAGTTTTGAATCGACCTTCACTGTATCAGTATAAGCGAATAAGGGATTATGTGTCTATTTACTTTTTGTCCTAAACTGTGTATCGGCGGTCTCGCAGTTGAATGAGTCACACTGTGAATATTGCTCCTAGGGTTGCCACTAGACAAGTTTTATTATAATTTCAACCAATATTCCGCAAGGAATAAAGCGCGATGATATAGATAGATATGTAGGTATAACAAAAAGGTCGACACACCTTTATATATCTTAATGATAATAATATCTCGGTTACGACTACATCTAAACATCTAGTGGTATGAGACTACGGGAAAAATCTTATTGTGATCCATAAAAATACTGTATTGGCCTGGGTGTTTGTTAATGTGAAATTCATGCTTGTAAACGCACGTATCGTCATTGTGGGACAACCTTTTTATTTTAAGTAGTTTCTGTATGTGTACAGTTTCACTCAAGTTGTATAAATAGCCTTTGTATTGCTAAGAGATATATATACATTTTCATAAAGATGAAAATATGGATACATTTTCTCTTTAAATCATGCCCATCATCATCATCTTTCTTGGTCTTCTTTGGTATCTACATCCATCCACTTTCGCACTGTATCTCTGTTTTGTCATTCTTTCATCTGACATTCTTTCTGTATGTCCGAACCAACGAAGCATAACCTTTCTCATCTTAACACTGATACTACATAGTGTGATCGGGTCTTATCTGAAGGGCAAATCAAGAGTCTCCGTAACTGGCGAGCGTGTATGAGACGAACTTTGAGGGTGAAGGAAGCCAGAAAGGTATGTAAGGAAAGAACCTGTTTGAACTCTGTACTCTCTGCCTAGATATAGATGGATTTTGCTGTCACTGCGTAATTACCTCGCACTCGTAATTCTTCCCAATAATAACTTTAAACACAACTTTACTCGCTTTCCAGGTCATTAAAATAACCTGACAGTTTCATAAAAACCGTCATACAAAGGTGACAGCCCTATCCACACAGCCACGGTGTGGGTGGAAAGTCCAATACAAATATTGCCAATTTTTATTTTGCAAACAACAGGGGTCCGATGTTTTGAGTATAATCGCCACATAAACACAATGTTTGTCAAAAATATTGAATGGCTATGGCGCAACTTGTGCCTATTTAGATGTTGCCTCACGATGTAAATATGACGATATTCCATGTAAATATGACCAAACTGGCGGCTCAAGGATTGTGTGATCTTAATTAAGTGGTCTATCTTCGTTAATTGTGTTAATCATTTAAACTAATTTGTAGAAAACAGCGCATGCATTGGTGTATTAGTATCGTGTATATTGTCTATTGATGGGTTGTATGACTTCCTTATTAAGTTTTACGGAGAAGTGCCCATTTAAATTTCTCCGATACCGTTTTGTTTCTCTATGTACCCTGCGAAGGATTTGCCATTATCATATCCTATAGTAAATATTTTTTATGGCGTGCCTATGACCACAGTCACTATCTTTATCTGTAAGACTACCACTGCAGAACAAAGGCCACAATCATTAAATATCCAATAATTAATGTGAAATAACAAAAAACTGCACATATCCGATTCATCTGAAATCTGTAAAACGTTTCTCCGCCCATACATTATACGTTTGTTCCAACATTCCTAGCCGTTGACGCGTGAAATCATAAATCTCGGTGTTCGTACTCGTAAGTGCACTTGTGGATTGTTTTCATACGTTCGAGTGTTGCGGCAAATAATTACTGACCGCCGGATAACATCTAGGGAACTGCGTACGCGCATTAGAGTAAAATCGCACATTTAACGGCCGCGCTCTAAAGGGTACTTAAGGCCAAGTACGAATGCTACAATTTTGGAAAATATTTACTAAATTCACCAAAAACCTTTATCCCTTACTTTTGAGTTGAAATCTGTGTGTCTACATCGTTTGAAATATTACTTAGTTTAATATCGTTTGAAGATTACACTTACTTAGCCAGTTTCGTTTTAAATACAATTTCTTAAAAAAGAATTTTGAAATTTGTATAAGAATAAGAATTTGTGTAATGTAAACTGTAAAAACTAAGATAAAATCAAAGAAGGTATAAATATTACCTACATTCAATACATTTCAGAATCAGAAACAGAATATTTTTTTATTCATGTAAACAATTACCGTATTTATGAATCGTCAGAAAAGTAACAAAGACTCTATCACCATTTCGGAATGTCATTCCTGTGGAGAAGAAGAGCAAGAACCTCCGCGGTTACTCTTTTAAAATAGTATTTTTACATTTTTTTTTCCATCTACATTTTGTTGTGGGATATGGGAGAACGATGTAGGCTGGTCTATCAAGTGGGTCTAAGTTAAATTACACAAATTATACTATTCATGTGAATGGATACATGGTTCCCTCATTTACAGAGAAAGAAATGAGAAAAAAAAGAAACATTTTTAAATTAATAGAAGGAAGAGAGGGAATATTAAATAATAATAGCTAAACTAAAACTAACCCCCTCAGCCTGTCAAAATAGCTTGGAAGTTCTAGACTTAAGTGTTACTGTGTGCCAGTCAACAAATTAGACCCATTAGATTTATTGTGTCCTACACATCTATCCTTTCCTTTGACGATTTACATACCCCCGTAGATTTTATACCAAATTGAGTTTGACTTTATTCATTTTGATCCGAGAGTATATGATTCTACATTTAGTCTTCGCATTATCGCGCCAGCCGTGCGATAAATACATTATTTTAATGGACAGCAACGCCCCCTGCGCTGAATAGCCCTCGCAGCCCGCCACTGAAAGTGCTAATGGTTCTTTGTCTCGGCCACAATGCCTTTTCTAAAGAAACCATTTTGTATTACGATACAAAATTCTTTAATGCGAAGAACGGCCAGAAATTACTGAAGAAATATAATCTAGTTTTGTTTTTTATTGGAGCAAAGGTGGAAAGCCTGATTTTACCTACGGTCCAAACGGTAATCGATGTCCAATTTCCGAATGCACAATCAGTAGTTAAACCTTTTTCTGAAAAATCCAATTTTCATAATTATATAAAAAACATGTGAAGACATTTTCCGACGCGAACAACTTGAGTTATTATCGTTCAAAATTTCTTTTTCTGTTACTATGTCTTTGGTAAATAATATCTCATGGAACATTATTCAATTATCATTATGTAACAGGTTTAGATAGTCAGATTTTTTTATTAAAGTTAAGTTACTCATCCTTCTGCAGAAAATCCGTTCGGGTGTGACACTACCATAAATTATCTTAGTCCAGTTATTCATTATCTATGTCCTGTATTTTTCAAATTGGACACTAAAGCCCTAGATAAAAAATAAACAGTTAACCCACCGCCATAGACCTTTCCCAAACCTGTAAGTTAAGTTAATCGATCGGCTGTTACCTCGTGATCTTAACACGAATAGTTTGAATGGCTTCCAATCCTGTCTGCGCATTCCTTCCGCTCATGTTACACTAGCCTCGACACGTGGCACGTGGAATTTGTCACCTCCCGACGGCTTTCACTTTCGATATTAGAGCGGGGGTTGCCATGTTCTGTTTATCACCCGAATAGGGAAAATAATCTACAAGGATTACCGTCCTAATGTTAAAATATGAACTTCAGTCCTTGTCATTAGTGTAAGGAGTGTTTCCTAAGTTCGAAGCTCTAAGGGATGCGTAAGGTCAAATATTCATGTTAATTAAACGAATTTGGGAATTTGATTATTCTTTGCCTAGTAAAATCTAATAAATATCGAATGAAATTATACATAGTCATCAAAAAACCTCCTAACCTTACTTCTGAGTTGAATCGAAGAGTATCTATATCTACCTATCTATATCATCACGCCGGATCCCTTCGAGGTAGGCAGAGAGTACAGGGTTCCAACAGGTTCTTTCCTTACATACCTCTCTGGCTTCCTCCACTCTCATAGTTCGTCTTATACACGCTCGCCGGTTACGGAGACCCCTGACTTGTCCTTCAGATAAGACCCGCTCTATTAGGTCATGGTAAGATAGTCTAGGTCTTCTCCGGTACCTACATCGAAGAGTAGTGATAGATTTATAGCATTCCAGTTTTAAAATGACTGTTGTCTTCATCATCATTATCAACCAAAAGGCAAAAATCTCTTCTGAAGATCTTTGGGAGGGACCTTTGCCTATAAGTCAGAGCGTCGGGTTCAAACCCGAGCACGCCTCTCTGTCTTTTCGAAACCAAGTGCGTAATAAAAATTACTTAGAACTTGCTTTAACGGTGAAGGAAAACATCGTAAGGAAACCTGCATGCCTAAGAGTTTCTCGAAGATGTGTGAAGTTCGCCAACCCGCACTGGGCCAGCGTGGTGGACTATGGCCTAAACCCTCTTAGTTTGAGAGGAGGCCCGTGCCCGACGGTGGGACAGTTTCTTAACAGGGCTAATATTATTATGTACCTGGTGTTGTAACATCAGAAGTGGACATTCAGAAACTCTTTGGAAAAAGAAATCAACATCAATTTTTGTATCTGAGCTAGAAAACCTGATTTTACCTTTCGCTCACAATTGTTAAAAATATTGATCTAGAATCAGTACAAAAAGTGAACATTTGGGTAAACACTTGAGTCATATATTCCCATTCTCCCCACGCGAACATGGCAACCCCATTCCCAAGCACGTCTTACGTGTTTATTCTGGCGCGGTTCGACGAACCGAAATTGTGTTTATTTAACAAATCGCCGCGCCTGCGCCGTCTCTACCGGCGACGCGGGGAATGCGCCCGCGAGCACCGGCGCGTACGCAGCTTAATGAGCCATAAATCCATTCGATATTATTGAGTGTCCGCGGCTCGAATTAAAGATGGCCCGCGGGTGAATGTGGACCGTTGACTAAGTAAGCTGAATGTGGCCGAAGTCATCTTATGCCATAAACCTGTAGCCGGCAGCATTATTCTGTTTAAGTTAAAATGTATACTGCACTGTAGCTAACAAAAAATAAACTATACGTTGCTAATATTAGGATTCTGACAGAGAAGCCACGCTGAGGAATGCTATTTAGACGAACAGCTTGAATGTTGAGTACTATTATGTTTATGTATAGGCATATTACGGATGTTATGTCCGGGTTTCCAGTTTATCCTTAGATATTTCTTTGAAAGGATGGATAGATTTACGTATATAATGTTCTCTTAGTGGTTAATGGGTCCACCTCTGTTTAGAAAGTTTCATTTTCTCCCTGTCAATTAAAACTATGGGTTCACTGGTTTTTGGATAGTTTTTTTTTATTGAAGTAATAAAAGCCGCAATTAAAAAACTACACGGCTGCCCTAAACCACTAGCAGTCGCCCGACTCAACGCGGTTTCCGTTATTCTAAATTTAAAATCACACACAGCGCCCAGACGCACCGGATTTGCCGCACGCGAAACCAAAACTGAGCTTAACCGTAACAGCAATTAAGAACAAAACCGCAAATCAAGATATCTAAGGAAAAAAAGTTCTCAGCGGGAGTCGTCATCACAATGGACGGAATGGACGGTATCCCATACTTCGGCGTGTGTGCGCCGGCAGTGACTCACCGCGGATATTCAGCCGTGCTGTCAGACTTACTACAGACGCCACTACAGTATCTTGAAATTTTGCCAATGCTAGTTTCGCGAACGTTTATCGTAAAATCCAACGGCTGGCAATGACCCATATTGAGGCAGGTCACGGGCAGGGATAGCCCGATAATAGATCGGCGCACAGGAGGCTGCAGAACAACATGTTACAATGCATCTCTTGACATTGATGCTATAATTAATCGCTGTCGAAGCAAAATCGGTATTTTTTATGAAAGTCATAGATAAATCATCACCGGATAGAATCATGCAAACAAAGAATTTGTTGATGTAGTGCTAGCCTACCGTTGTTCAAGGTTTAGCTACTGGAGGTGAACGCAATCAGTGGATGTAATTATCTAATAACAATTTTTTATCAGACCTTGAAAAACTAATTTTGAACACTATTTTTAATCAGTTCAATAGATTGAATTAATTACAATTGGATTGTCATGCTGAAATTACATTTAATTTATATGTCAATTAAGAACTGTTAATTGGACTTTGGATTATATAAATTGTGCAAAGTAATAGTCTCATTATCTGAATTTAGGTATTCGATTATAGATTATACTAGAATTGTAGAAGTTTACGTTACAAAAAATGGTTGCGTTACCATCTTGGTCATTCATATATATCTTGGTTACACGAGCGAATGAAACATGTTGAGCTCTAGAAATTGGTTATTTTATAGCCACGAGTGAATCTTGGCAAGGAGTATAGTTTTCCTTTCAACAGAACTAACCCTTTCCCACTTAACCGGCTCCAACAAAAGTGAAGTGGCAGCAACGTATACCGCTATTCCGCGTCGAGATAAGCATGTAATTTACTGCGTCTTTGATGTGCAGCGACGGCCGTGGGCGGAATACTGAGCGAGCATTGTGTGCGCACTGCGTCCTGCTAGCCGCGTGCACAAAAGGCTGTGTAATTGCAAGCAGTACTGCCCCCTCGTTCGGAGACAATGCGGAAATAAAATGATCGCCAGTAGTGACCAATGGCACACTTTTGTCAATGTTGAAAACGGGTATTTGAAAATTTGGTCCTAAAGTTAGTGAAAACTGGATCGCAATTCGGTTTAACCATTGATGGTTGGTGTAAAAACTGTTTTCTTTTTTTTTTATAAAAACGAAGCCCCGCAGTAGGATTCATTCCTATATCGTACCACAAATACCCAGACCGGAACAAATAATTGTGGGTCACACAAAGATTTCTCCCGTGCGGGAATCGCACCCGCGACTATTAGACATGGTGGGCGGAGGGACTTAAGCTCTCTCTTAACCACTGCGCTAAAGGTAACCAAGATAAGAAGAAATTTAAATGAAGTTGTCCGAACTGTTGTCAGTAAGAGTCTCCACGGCTTATAAGAGATATGCCATAACTTTAAAAGATCGGATTTTTTAAAAGCTCCTCGACTAAATATTTGTGCGCGAACATTAGAAACTTGCTGTTTCTTAGAACTACTTTTCATATATATGTATTTTAAATCATTTGACTGATTTACACTAGCGTTCTCATAAGGGACAAGCTATCTACTTAAAGCGCCCATATATGGACCGCCTCATGTACCGACTTCAAAATAGCTCCCGATCCGATAAATGCAATCGCAAAGCATTTTTAAAATGGCGAACAGTCTACGAACATCCACTAAATGGAATTAAATGAACTATACATTGCAATAACAAAGACAGCAAAACACCGTATCCATAACATAGGCACCGAGTGCAATATCATAACCGCAGCTACGTCTTTGTTTATACGGGCGTCAAATGCAAAATGTGCAGCTCAATCGGACGTCTTTAGCATATATTAGCGTCCCCCGCATCGCCGCGAATGGCACGCTAACCTCAGCGGCCCAGTTGCGCGGGCGCATCGTTATCATAATATCCATTTCCGCCGATATCGTGCGCCCTCCATCCCGGTGCTTCAACCTCACATGATTTATTACTCTCATTACATATAGATTCATTTGTCTGAAGCCATTATAGCCTGTTGCACTTATTAATCGGTAACGTTCTATGCCCTTGGGCCATATTGGGCTGGTTTAAAATTTAAAGGAGTGAGGCTAATTGTCTATAATAAGAATGCCACCTTATTCTAGACAACTTATCTGCCCCGATTTCTAAATAGGTATATTTAGTTAATTATTGGCTAATCATTGGCATTTAATTCACCAGATCATCCAGTAACTAAACAAACAGGATATGATTTATTATATCCAATTTATCCATTCGAGCATAATCGAAAATCCCAGTGATCGATTTTAGTAACTATCATAGCGCATATGATACTCGCAAACACTAATTAAATGGTACTTCTTAAATAATCGCCTGTCAGTCGTTTGGCGATCTCGAACAGACGATTGTCTGACCTTGAGTGTCGCCATTTAACTAACCTTTGTCATTTTTCATAAAGTCGGTAGCTGTACAGATGCGAGGATTAAAGATGTGTGTACAGTGTGCTAAAAGTGCTAACGATAAATTGCCAAAATTATTCAATGTTAGTGTCTTAACTACTGAACTGATTGATCTGGAGGCGTTCCTTCGGTCACCTAATATAATATCAAAAGATAAAGTGCTATTAACAGGCATAACAACAAAATTACATCACCAACAGATGATATGGAAATAACTACAAAGGTGCGATAGCTGTTGCAAAAGGCAATATCGATATATCAGCATTAATTTTGTGTTAGGTGCTGCTTACTTATGTTTATGTTTGTACATAGATTTGACCATACGACCAATGTGGACTGCCCCCTTAGACGTATTATTTGTTGACTAAACATAAATTGCAAGCAATCGATCATCGCACTCATGACAAACGGTTCCAGCGACAACTTGTTGATTCATCCTCCAAATGGCTACTGGGTATATCGTATAAGGATGTCGACGGCTGTAATTACTTAGCAGCATAGAAAGTGTGGGTGTTTGGTGGCCAACTAACGTCTAGACGGAGGCGTGCCGATGTGTGTTCGCTAATTGCTCCTGCAGGCAACATTTCAAACGGCTGTCCAACCCAGGCTGTCAAGAAAAGCCTTTCCCGTTCAATTAGAGGAAAAGTTACAAATCAGTCGCTGAATCTTTTGCATATTCTAAACATCCGTGTTGTCAATTTCTTTCTCTTCTTATAGATTTCCTCTAGTTACTTGGATTTATTTGCTGATACGATTCTAATGTAACATTTAGTATTTCATAATTGGCGAGGTTGTTATTGTTTTCGTAAATGTAGTCAAATCGCCATGACACCCGATTAACAGTGGGTGTGACGATCAATCTCCATAGGTAAATGACCATTCCACCATATCTCATCGTTTATTATTTCAGAACTTTGTTAATATCGCCGAAAATAATTCTTTGTAAATTGCCGTTTCGAATTTAAACAATTAAAGCAAGTACTCTTCATTGAGTTTTATCTTTGTGCAGAATTGGCAATGGCCCATTTTCGCCTTTCAGTTTTGTTCCAAATAATTTTCTAATTCATCCTCAATGCAATGGTAAAGAAATGGTAATTAGCTGCCAACTGTGTGGATACAGCGACTATGGTTGCGCTTGCGCACACAATGGGGCGTAACCTTGCGCTCTTTCCGATTGTCGTCGTATCGATACCGCGGCGATAGACCGGCAGTGCTCGATAGATTATATCGATGCATCGGTTTCATGCTTTGTCGTGTACCATGTTTACGGAACTATATCAAAGGAACTGGGGTGGCTAAATTTGTTATTAGGGCTGCCACATGTTCAAATTATTTGCACATTTTGATATTTTAATGTATATTGTATATTTAATCTAACTTTTACGCAACACTACTGTATTGCTAATTTCATAAATGTAATAAAATCAGCTTAATTTTGTGTAAAAAACATTCTTTCAAAGCAGATAGTAGGTAACTTGTATGTCACGTCTGAAAACATTTCCATATTGACAGCCAGCCCTACCTCCTATTCTAAACAAACGCCCTCGCTATCAGATCTCGACGTATTTGGAGTAAAATAGAATAGAAAACGAGCGTTCCCCACGTAAGGCCGTCTCGAAAGAAATCGTGAGGTCACTCGATACGAGATCGGTGCCCGCACCTTGAAAGGTTATCGAGAGAAAGTTTTAGTAGCACGAATCGTGCGCATCTCTTTGTGTACGGGTTCCGACCGGACGATCGATTAGTTAAGGCTGCGTACTGATGAACAGGTTTTAAGGGAAGATGTTGATTGTACTCATTACAAAGCTTATCAGCTTTTAGAACAAGATGATGCAAAGGACTTACATGTCGCAAGAACTTCTTTCACGTACTTATGTATGATAAATAAACCTGTTCTGTTTATCTGATCTTAGTGAAGCGGTGCATCAAATAGCTAAGTAAACATCTCCACTACATATACAATTTCAGAATTTTATTATATTATGTCTCTTATAGGCTTAAACGGTCTAACTTATTTAGACTTAATTGTAAATATAACAATTACATATGGAATCGTTGTACCAGAAGTCGACCAACTGCTGAAAAATATTCTTCAGCAGTAAAAATATTCTTCGGTTGGTCGGTTTCAAGCATTACTAGTGCCTTTACAGAAATATATCGCTGGCTTATTAATCCGTCAATCTACGCTATTTGCCGCAAATAGTATAATGATAATAAAGGTCTCGTTCTCCTTCATATATTAAAATTTAATATATTTGGATATTGTGCTATTTTTAACCTATTACTTTTAAGAAATCAATTGACTTCCATCGTGATATGTCAGTATCTTTCAGAAATTTATTTAGGTTCTTAGAATTTACGTGTGACCTATTCATCAATAGTTATTGAAATAGTTTAGAATCGTGATGTTGTTAAGTTTTAACGAGTACAAGTGAATGGCTGCTTTATTAAATTGTTACATACTCAATTTTATTGACGAGTTCGTGATACAATCAAATGAGCCACAAATCCTTGATAGTCTAAGAGGTCTGAGTATAGACCTTTCAGCTTACTGAATCCAGTGGTTCGAACCCCAGTTTGTAAAGGTCATTTAGTTATTTGTTCTGGCCCTTATCCGTTGTTCGTTTTATATTAGTAGTCACTTTCTTTTCAAAATTAGTACCCGTTGAACATTTCTTTAACCATAATTACAAGACTTTTATTATCATAATTACAAGATCTTTATAGGCTACATTCATCGAGGCACGTGACCGGTACCTAAGGATCTCAGCCCGATGCAAACTCCCGATACAGGCACAGTATAATCAACACCAGGAAGCCACTAGATCCTGTTAACAACCGGGAGATGGCGTGACTGGGAGCCATTAGTAGGACTAACTATCCGACGATTGTGCAACATAGTAGATGCAGGGCCTCTTGAATATTCCAGACATCGTCCTATTCACATACTGATCCTATAATATTAAGAAATGTATTTAGTACAGAAGTGTTGTATTCAAACGTTATATCATTATTGTAATATTTTTCCTTGTTGTAGACAACCCTATACCGTGATATAATAATAAACAAGAGACTTATCTTGATAAGCATGGCGCGCTATGCTGTGCATGCGCATCTTAATACAGGGCTTCTAAACCATCGTCAGGGAACAAGCCGATGATATGTTATTAGCATAGTATCAATAATGTTAGTGATTGTGTGTTTTTGTATTGCATATCGTGCGTTTATATATCGTAGCGTTTCAATCATGATTCAAGATTAAACGTGTACAAATTGTAATCGTTAATCATTAATACACCATTACACCTATATTCCCCAAGCGGGGGTGGTTAATCATTAATCTGATTAGATTTTTGCCCATCTCTGTTTGCTACTATGTGCTTCCATTTTTGCTATTACCGAAACCCAGGTAGGTGCTAACTCGAGCTGTCTTGAACCTAATTACATTGTCTTTAACTTCCTTTACCTTGTTATGTCACGGGTTACAAGCTATCCGCGATAAACATATCAAATGAAGAAAAATTACTTCAGATAACGGTATCAATTATATCACCGTTAGGAACACACAATCCACATGCATCCAATTCGCCACACCAATCGCCGACTGGTTATTCTGTGAGAACCCGTAACAATTGCATTTGCACGCCAACAATAAAACTAACATTCCCACAATTATAACACGTCGTACAAAAAACTATGGCGAAATACTCCATACAGTTTCATAAACTTGACATCAAAATAAACCCGTTTTTTGGTTATTCTCACTCTTGAACTTGGAGACCGTGGCGACCGTACGATAGATTTTTTGCGCAATTTGGAGTATTCTGGCAGGATGAAAAATGTTTTGTTTCATGTAGTTTTTGTTTATATCAAATTTTTATGCTATGGGCAGAAATGTATATCATAATATTATTATATGTAGTCATAATATTGGGGGTGAATTTTATATAATCCGTAAATATGGCAACTAAGAAAATCAGCTGATCCCTACATTTCGTTTGAAAAGGAATCGAGTTATATCTATTTACACGAAACAATCATTTTATAATTTTAGTAAATATTTCTGTTATAATCAGTAAATTCAAGTATCTTAATTTGAACGGTGCCTCCCGATGTCAGTTTGCCTTCAGACTTCTTCGAGACTATTCGTTCGATGTCCTCACAAAATAAATCAATGTAGGCGAACTCGGATGAATAAGCTATTGTTAATAAGTCATGCGCCTTCCGCACCGGCGCCCGCGCATCCACTGCGCCTAATGAGATAGACTTGAGTGATGCTAATGACTATATTAGTCGCGTTCTGTCGTCTGGCGCATGCAACAATATTTGACTAAATTTATTGACTTAGTATTATCTATTTTACCAATTATAAAAGCCTTTTTCAAACTTATTTTTATTTAAGCTTTATCTGTAGAGTAAATTGAAACAGCGAAGGGGGGCCTTTGCTCAATAATGGCACACAAACGGCTAAATAGAAAATGTAGAGAATTTTTTGGGCAGTGCAGTAAGGGCAGCTACTTTCACCGGTGTAGCTACAAGAAATCGGTCAATTCAGCATCCACAGATTTAAAAAACAATGTACAGTCATTAAGAAAATGGGTGTTAACAAGCTTACAGACTTGTTTGGCGCACTTATATACAACCTTCGTGGCATTTTAGTATGAAAGCAGAAAACGCACTCTACTAATAAGTCCATCCGTTAATTACATCCATTTATAGTTCCAAATATACACTACAATTCAAATGACGCAAACTTACGAGGTAAAATATCACAATTAATAATATGGTGAGTCCATAATTGCCAGTGTCTGTTACTTTTTCCTTTTACGATTCCATTAACATTAATTAGGTCAAAACCATATAAGAACCACAAGACCTTTAATTAAAATAAAATAATATTTGTTTTATCTGGTAATACAATAATTTTCATCCTTTAATTACCTTTGAGGTTGCTTGGGTTGGTATATAATATAAATAATAACCTCAGCCTATACTGCCCACTGCTGGGCAAAGGCCTTCTCTCACAAATCGAGGTAAGAGTGGTCATGCGGACCCAGTGCGGATTGGTGGAGGCAGGTTTGTGACCACCTGCTGTTGGAACTTATCAAGCCGCCTTTAAGGCTTCCAACTCGGCTTAACGACTACCACATTAAGTGGTAGCCGGGACCAACGGCTAACGTGCCTTCCGAAGCACGGAGACGCTCGAATATGAAAATGCCACAAACGGTCACCTATCTCAGGCCGACCGAGTCGAACGCTGCTTAACCTTGATAATCGGTATGAACTCCGCGGTCGCACAGCGCTTCGTGCGCTTTTGGGGTTGGTATACATTATGGATTTTTAAATGCTTCTAATGTCTATGACCAACCACTCACCCTTACGAACAGTAGTGGGCGGCACCTATTACACTCCACCTTCTGCATCACATCTCAACACATTAATTACATATGCCACTTGTTTTTCAACCGACAAAGTGCACCCATACATCTTAATTAACAATATGTCATCTGTCTTACCATGAATCATAATTGAATTACGTTTTTCCATACAAAACGGTGCCGCTAATCACATCGCCCACGCCGTTGTAAACAATTGCAATTGCGGAAACAACCGCAAAGTGATACCGTGGGGCACCTCGACTCGTTAATAAAGTTGCAATTTATGCGCTAATTAATGGCACAACTAGTGGGAGGAGCATGTCTCGATGCAAGGAAATATTCCATTATATGGGCCCCTTTTGTGTTAGTCGGTCTTATTAGGTTTTTAACTAAATAAAAGGGGCTAGAGAAATTACCAGCGTTTTGGTCTCTTCTGTTCTTATTCCGCAATCGATGATGCCCTGTTCTGACAACGTTACTCTACGATGTAAAATGTCATCCCCGTACATTTTTCGTTTTCTGTTAGTGTTAACAACTGCAGAATATCCACTTGTTTACTGGCCCCGTAGGCTAGCTCCGTATTGGGAGTGTCAGCGGCAGGTCTAACCTTTGAATTATATCTGTAATGAACATGATATTGGGTAGAGAAAAAATGGTACCATTACTTCGCTTACTATCTTCCACTCTGCCCAATTCTTTATCCACTTCCCTATACAATGCCGCGTGAGTAGTTTCATGTTGATTTGGAGCCTCAGCCGTAAGACAATGGGAACTGTGTCCATCATCTTTAGAGCTTTGTGCTTTAGTCCTTCAGCGACCAACGGCGGGTCTGAAAACCTGTCTTAAATGGTTCGTTATATCTAATTTAAATAACAACAATTCTTTCGTCGGTATACGCCGAGAGGACGTTATTAAACAAAAAGCAAAAAAAATACTAATATTAAATAATGTTTATCGATCTCCCGATAAATTTTAAACCTTACAAGTGTACACCTGGTGCTGGCACGATAAAATCAAAATTTTCCATCGCTCAGCCGCAATAAATACCCAAACTCAATAGTGGGCGGCGCGGGGCGGGCGTCAGCTGTGCGCACGCGCACGCACGGCAGGTGCTCGGCGGAACGCAGCACCCCCCTCGCACGTATGCCCCTCGCATGTTCGTGTTAGAGCTGCATAAGTAAGGCCGTTTTGTTTTTCAAATAAAATGGGGAAATAGCAGTGTTTTAGTTGTCTCCAGCTCGTTAAAATCTTGGACCTAAGATGTTTCTCGAATCATAAAACCTGCTTTGTTTTTGGTGATGATAATATAGCGATTTTCTTGGAGCTATTTAATCATCTACAGATCTTTGAATGATTATAGAAGTCTCAAATTGTTTTCTTACAATGCGTTGGGCACAGTATCCTCGGCTAAGTACTTGTGACAAAAATTCTCAAAAAGTAAGCTGGTGAAACGAGTTACATCTGGAATCGGGCTGGGTACTTTCAAAGTCAAAACTAAAATAGTGGAATAGACATTTTAGTGTCGTTCTCGATATCCTAAATTCTCAAAAGAACAATTAAGCCGTGTGGAACGTTACCTCTGAAAACGGGTTGTTTACTCTTTTCAGTTCAGTCTGCGTGTCTGAATGTTTTGCATCAATTCCGTGACATAAAGCTGTCGGGAATCGAGGACACCCATCCTGTGCAGCTCACAACAGCCCTACTTGGCACCAGCTCGGGGAATGTTAATTAGTCCAATTTGCATGTCTGCGCGACACGCCCGCCGCTTGCGCACTCACATTAAAATTTTGTGGCCCGAACATGATCGCACTTGTTGGTATTATGCGCTTGCGCAATTATACTAACACTTTTCGGGAGTTAGTTGTTAACTAATTTATTTTTTTCTCTAACTAGTGGCACCCTTCTAAATGCTTTAACGAAATTTGACTCTCCCTACGTGCTATAGAATTATGAAGGCCTATGCCACATAATCAAGAAGGTCGCTTGGTGCTAAGAGCTACGCTACATGTTTGGTAAAGTTTTGTTAGTCACATAGTAACTTTTTAGGGAAAGGAGACACGGTAGGTACTTCAGCGTGCCATACTTCGCGCTTCAAGCTGCACTACTCCGTAGCTTGACACTTAATGAAACTTCTACCCGATATCTCTGGCCTTAAACCACTTGTGGTCGACAATATCGCTCAAATCCAAAGATAAAAACAAAATCTTAACCAATACATAAAATATCGATATTATTTCTATCGATAATTACATGACAGTGTAATATAGAGCGTCGGTCTGTATGTCTCCATTTGTCCAGGAACGCCCCCGCGCGGCGCCGGCGCGCCCGCTCCAATAACATTAATAACATTCTAGATACTATCCTACTTAGAATAGGGCCACGGAATGGGCGGGATGGGAAATATAAGATTAATATACATATGGATTTAGAGATATAGGCAAACTCGCAAGAATAGCCACGAAAGCATGCACACTAGGATTAGTATTCCAAAATCCTAGCGATCATTGCCTAGGTTCTCGAGTAGCGACCACGTATTGGAAGACGTGGAGTGGTCAGGCTAGATGGTCTTTGGGAGACGCTTTTGTTCTGCAGTGGACGTCTTTCAGCTGGAGATAGATAGCGAGCGTGGACACGAAGTCCATTTATGGCCGTTCTCATTATCTAACTCGAAGATAGATTTGGCTACTACCAGTAGAATTTTGACATATTTTGTATGGAAAATCTGTCAAAATACTACTGACAGGCAAATCTACCGTTGAGTTGAATATTGAAACCGGCCAATAGTGGTAGGTCGATGCTAGTGATCATTAATTTCTTAGTGTGTTTTGTGACACTATTTTAGGAGCTAAGAAAGCTATCATACGCCTGAATTCCAGAGGTGGTATCAAAGTCCTCCACCCTATTTTAGTTATCAGTGGCTTTATAAGCTAACTAGCAGTTTCCCGCGACTTCGTACCCGGTCGACAACAGCGCCACCTACCGGGTTTATGGTTTATAGCCCATGTTACTTCTGGATAATTTAGCTTTCTAATGGTGAAAGAATCACCGAAATCGGTCTAGTAGTTTTTGAGTTTATTTGTTACAAACATACAAATCATTCCTCTTTATTTAGTGTAGACTATGCATCTATAAATAAATATACACCATTTTAATAAGACTATCATTGTTATGTATTCGAGTTTTGCTCTTCGGCCTATTTCTTCGCCTCAAACCGATGCCGGTTAGTATATTGTATCCTAGTTTTATTCCTAGCCTTCCAGCTCGGGTGTAGTCATATTTTTTACGGCTAGCACTACGGCGTGTAGTAATTTCTATACATAGTTGATATTAAACCACCCATCCAGACCTTGGCTTGGTCTAGTAATAATGAAGGATAACGTAGTCCGCACCTAATAAATCTGAGTTAACCACGTAAACGCACCCAAGACAGGAATAATGCCTAATGTGGGGCAATGTTTAATTAGATGACACGAAGGCTTTAAAAAAAAAAAGAAAAAAAAAACTATGAGAGTCGAGGAAGCCAGAGAGGTATGTAAGGAAAGAACCTGTTGGAACTCTGTACTCTCTGGCTACCCCGCAAGGGATCTGGCGTGAGGTTATAGATAGATAGATAGATAGAAAAAAAAAGTTATCAGATATCTGTATAGTGCCTCAGTCTAGTCTCGTGCAAGCAATAAGTGATATTTTATTATTCATGAAATTCATTTTTAACGATGGCAATCAACTTAATCATGTTCTTTGCTACACAATATGTAACGCTCGACTTATATGGCGAGTGTTAGGACATTGTTTGTTTCATAAAATATTCATAATATTATAAATATGGAGACTCGAGGTAAAGGCGAGGAAATTAATGGCAAAATATACTTAAGTAATTAATTTGAAGCAGCAGTATTATAAACTTAGATTAACATTAAATAGAAGGCTTCACGCAAGGCATTACACTATTGCACTACCGAGTAAGTCTATTGACACTTTAGAGCCTTCCGATGACTACTTCCCTCCAGTCGCTTACAAATACATCACACAGGATAAAATAGTTTACCCAATGATCTGCAAGCGGAGTAAAATGTCCCTTAGGAATAAGGTGACACTTCACAAAACTTATATACGGCCCATCATGACGTACGCTTGTGAGGTGTTCGGGCACGCCGCCCGCTCTTACATCGATAGACTCCAAACGGTTCAATCCCGATTCCTCCGCAAAGCCGTCGGAGCCCCGTGGTTCATATGCAATGTCGATCTCCATTCCGATCTCGGTCTCGAACCTATTCGCGCCTTTATTAAAAGGCCACAACCCGATATTTCGCGAACTCGTCCAATCATAGAAATCCGCTAATCGTAGCCGCCGCCGACTACGAACCTAACTCCCCCTATCAGCCGCTATTGCCGCCTGCGGCATGTTTACAACGACCCTCCCGATGCCCTTACATCCCTTCTTTCGGGTACAGATACCGCACACAGGATCAGACGCCGACCTCGCCGGTGAGGTCGAAGAACCCCTTGCCCGCCGGCCGGTGCAAAGCACCACGGCGAGACACCTAGTATACACCCTCCTCCATAGCGACTGCTCAAGCCAAAGCCGTTCCTCCTTGAGGCGCCCTTGAGCTAGTTGCCCCCTTGCCCTTCTGGCTCGAGCGTAGTGGTTGCATGCTCGCCCTTTTGTCCGGTGAAGCTGTAAAGGCCCCACGGCCAACAGCGTAGATCATTCACACACGGATAAAATAGACCTCGATGTTGAAGAATCCTTTGCCCTCCGGCAGGTGTGGAGCACCGTGTGAAGACACTTAGTTTATACCCGCCCCTATAGCGAATGTCCAAACTGCGACCTTTCCACCCTTGTGGCGCCCTTGAGCTAGTTGTCCAATTTGCCCTTCCGGTTGGAACGTAATTGTTGCGTGCGCGCTAATGCCGGTGGAGCACGTTTTTACATATCAATTTAATTATAAAAAAAAGCACCTTAGCCTATATTCCCCAAGCGGGTGTGGCAGAGACGTACTGTGTACACCCACTTTTCGCCGACAATGTTAGGTCCCATGAATTAGGGGGCGGCCTTTTGCTATATACCGTGCACAATTTCAGAGTTCTGTCTGATACTGGGAATTTGTCGATAGAAAAACTACATTTGTCCAGCCTAGGATTTGGTGGTCCAAACGTCGACGTCTAATTATTTATTCATTTATTAAAAAGGCACACCAACAGTACACATGTTATTACATTTATAAAAAGTTGTTACAAATAAATTTAAAGTTCTGATATGTGCACCAATGACAGGTGTACACATCATTGCTAAATTAGCTTGCAAATCTCATTTTATTAATAATTGTAATATGATGTCAATATGTTAAAAAAAAGCAAGTGAATAGTGAGCATAAATCAGTCCGATAACAATTTAAAATACTAATAAAATATAGCTTAGAGGTAATACAGATAATGGTGTTAATGAACCTCTTGTTCACAAAGCATATTATTCGCCAGAAGACCAACGAGGCAGTATATTTATCAATTTATTCATAAATTTATTTGTAACAGAAATTACGTGTTAGAAAACCAGAGTTAATAAATCAAGCAGGTACCAAACACTTCGAACCCGTAAGTATATTTAAGCAACGTCACATTTCAACATAACTACACTAGGATACTTGATCATTTTTCATCATTCTCATATCGAAACTACTCCATTGCCCCACAGATAACAGATAAGCCCCATAAAACATCTCGACGCATTGTCTGCCCCCCCCTTCATCCATCTCCCTATTGCGTAAACGCATCCGCGGCTGCTTGCCCAACGATTGCTCCCAAACTGTCGGATAATGACTGAGATAAAACCTCTTATAACGCAAAAAGATAATAACAGACACAATCCACTTTATTATAGTAGTGATTGGGATTATTGCTTAAACGTTTCGAAATTGGTCGGGGTAATTTTTGTAAGATTATTCACGAAATTATACGGTTCGATTTTAATGCCGCCGTGGCAGTTAAAAATAAAATGAGAAGAAGGATCATCCGTGGACTGGGTTCAGGAATAGGGAGCAAGTAATTTTTTTGATTCTGTGCACGCTATAAGAGATGTTGTTTTCTTTTTAAAATATCAATATTCCTTGACACTGGCAAAAAATGCTAAAAGAATAGTTAGAACCCATTATTTAAAGAAGAACACAATAGAATTTTCGTGTAAACTGACAAAAAATTTGTTATTATACTGTTTGTGATGCTTCTAATGCCACCAAGTACAATCAACCGTATTTTATTAGTGAAGCGTGACTAATGAGACAGGACAATAGCAAATATGCATACCGTTTAGGAGCGCCATAAATTAAAAGAAAAAATAACAGGCATTAATAGTGTTTACTATGAACGATGCTTCGAGAGGGTTCTTTAAAAATCATTGTGGACGTAATATTCGAAAACTCTCGATCCCTAAAATTAATTAACGCACACAACTAGGGGTTTAATTTATTTCCATTGACGCACAATACCATTGTACAAATTTTCTAATTTAAAACTTGATTTCATCGCTTGTTTCGATGAAGCATAAGGGTGTTTCTTTCAAACCTAAAGCTGGCTACACGATACACGATTAGTACTTCATTTCTTATTTTTTATAGAAGGACTGACTGATATAGTTAAAAAAAACTTCTGGTTTAATTGAGTGTCACCGGGAGGTGAACATGAAAGTGGACAACGCATGTATGAAACTGTATATACGGTGTCCGATTTTATGTCAACTTCCTTACTGTCTTGCAAACAGGATTCTATAATAGGATTAAAGATTAATAATTTCGATTTTCCTAATCAATGTAATGCCATACACCTATGTCTATTGAACGAGGTGATGTCAGTGATTCTAAGCGACTACAAAGTGGGATACTACTAACTCTTCCAAATCATTCGCACGAGCGTTATTTCAACGCGTGTTAATGAAGCGCCGATTGAAACAAAAAGCTAATAATACATAAAAAAAGTGGCTACAGCGTTTCAAAAACGAGCGTCAAAAGGCGATGCAGGCTAATAGATTTATCTGGGACTTTAACATCAAATATTCGTAACTCTATTCTCCGCCCGTCTGTACTCGGACTACATCCGCCAGTGTTTACCAGTCACGGTGACTGGTGTGTTGACCCCCGCTCCTGCATTCGCGTGCACTTACATCGTAGGGAGCAATAAAGCTTTCTATTAATCGGATCGAGGGTTCCACGACAACGCTACTAAAACTTTACAACTTCCTCCGGCGATAGCTGCGGCGCCCGCAACTGTTTGCTCGTCTCTTGCATTTGATGGTCCGCGATTTGTATTTAACTTAGTTTACACATTAAGCTTTTCTAAAGAGAGTAGTCTCAATATCTGTAGTGCACGTAACGCAGTGTTACGACACGACACTTAGACACGTAAAGCTGTCGAACATATAAATACTTGCAATTACATCTATGGTACATATAAGACTATCAGTATGTTATACTGGCACCGCTCTCGTACAAAACCCAACTATTATCAATTGAGCAATAATGGCAAAGCCGCTCCATTTTATCATTCTTCTTATGTATTCAACGTCAAAGGCGTCCGTGGTGTTCTTAGCGATCTCACCGTTAAGCAGTTTTCGTCTTGGACGGAGGTGGTAGACCCGTTTGTGGCATTTCCATATTCGAGCATTTCCAAGCTTAGGAGGCTTTTTGACGGCCTCTTTAGTCTAGATAATGCGCGTAGCTCTGATCATGAGGTCGGGTTCGAAAAGGTGGGTCTCCCTAAATGTTAGTTTTTCGATAGAAGAATTTCTAGTACCAGTTCGGAGTCTGAAATTGTGTCCGGTATACCAATGGCAACAGGCTCGCCGGACAGTACACCTCTGTCAATCCCGCTTAGGAAATATAGGCGTGACGGTATTGGAAGCCTTACGAGCAATGCACTGGGTATGACGTAGTTCGATGATTTTTGCTTATGATGATGATAGCTTGATTTATTACGCAGCATTAGTTCTTCCTTTGACGCTGATAGTCGAACACTAATCGCGACTAAATCAGGCTTTGGCGCTCCTTCGACGGATCGTTTCGTACGTCCACGACCAACGTCATCGCATGCAGCTAGATCGAGCCTTGTTTGGGTGATGGCTAGACGCCGGCGCTCCGAGGGCACCTGCCCGCCTTACTTAGCAAACATGCCACCTCGAGAATCTAAAACTTTTATGATGATCGCATCGCCTGAGTCACGATTCTATTGGCCGTGGTCTGATCAACGATTTAACGCATTTATCTATAATGTGCGATTAAGAAATACGATCGAGATGATGGATGGCGCGAGCGGCGTCCTGTTACGGTGAGTACGATCGATCGACGATTCAGATAAGCATCGGTATAGAATCGAGATATCGGACGCGCGTCGCTGACGGCGCATCGATCGTCGGACGTCGATTGTGCAAGCGCTTATGAATAATTACCGAGTGTTACCAACGGACGTTCGATTCACTGCCAAGGACGTCGTTTCGCTTTTAGTCGGTCATCGATCCCGCGTGGAGTTGTGCAACGGCGGGGTTCCTCCGCGGGCCCGTTGCGCCACCAGCTCAGCACCGTGAGAAGCACACGCGACTAACGACGCGTCGCCTGCCCGCTCACGAATCGCTTTATTATGCAGAAAGTGAACAAATGGACTCGGACGCACCCGCCGCGCACTCATTACGGGACCCGGCGGAAAGTGAACGCACAGTATGATGAACGGATTTATATCAACGTGATTGTGATTTATAACTTCGCAGCACTCTTGGCGATGTTTTTATATGAAAAAATGAGTGTTTTATCGATGCGATCCCTGCGGCTCGCATATTCATGAAGTTGACGGGCCGCCATTAATGTTTGTTGCAGTTCAACTTTATCAAACGGATGGGGGCGATAAACAGCTAAATTACCGTCGTGACTTGTCCCGATGTGCGTGATTATGAAATTTTTTATGCTACATTACGACTCTGAGCGTAAGCTCTTGCATCAAACTATAATCTTGATCTATAATAGCTCTTGTCACAGCTATCGATGAATTGTTTCCATCTACGGCTTGTGCAAATGTACCGTCGCAACTGCCTCATTATCTTCGTAACGCTCGGTTTAAGCCCACGACTTATATGGTGTAATTGTTTACAATCTACTCCCTTTTGTGACCTGCCTGGCAACTACACTAGCCGTGACTGTTTGAAGCAGGGAAGTGCACCAGCAACATACTTATCTCAATATTGACACTGAAAGCAGTAACTTGTAATTTTAGGTAATTCATATTTCCAAACCAGTTATGTTATTTGGCAGCCATAGTAAAAGAGATGATGACCTTCTCTAGTGTTTTAAATACTAAAGAGGTGGTTTAGGTTAGGAAAAAATTGATTCTGCGTGAGGACTGTAACTGAGGTGTCTGCAGCCTTTGGCTTGGGCATGTACGGGAATACGTCTAAAATAGAAAAGGAGCTATGAAACATCCATACTACAACTGTAACTTGTTCATTGGTCCTTATACCTCGTTATCGTGGCAAGAGGAAATAAGGGATACTTGTACAATAACTGAGCCAGCAAAATAACACGGTGCAACTTTTCACGTTAAATTATTCCCAAAAAAGTAATCCTCACCTCCGGCTCTGGCGTCGTTTTTGTCGACTCCGGCGCAGCTGCATCCAGAGGGGCAGGTGCGTTCGTTTTCGGCGAAATTCGTCGGCAGCGTATAAACGTCCTGTGCGTTTTGCTCTGTAATATGTCGGAATCTTGTTTGTTTGTAAAAACATGTGACAGTACATACCCGCACGGCTACTCCCAAAGGAATTGTGGGTATTCGGAGCTGGAGGATTCTGTACACCCGGACTTCAAAATAGTCTTAACAGCTAACGTAATAGAGCTTATTTTACTGTCGTAAGAATATTTTTATAGACGTTAATAAGATTATTATACTCGAATAGTAAGTAGCCTTCGCTATATCCATAAGATAGAGTGTTAATATTCTTTTATTAATCACAAAAGGAATGATATTTCAAAATGCGTGTATTCTACTGGATGTTATACATCTCATTATTAATAACGAACCAATAATTAAATCATTATGAACCAGATAAAGCGATATAGTTCATAGTTCTAATAAAATCACAATTGTCTTCGTAATCACCTGTTTACCCATTGACCTCACAAAATATGTTTTGTAGAATACAACTAACATTTTATAATATTATTTTAAGTGTTGTATATCTTCATCTTGGGCTGCGCAATAGGCGGAGAGATGGCACACCGCGGGGTCAACGAGGGACTTGACCCGGTGACATGGTGTCAATGATGTTTTCCGTGCCTTTTACGAGACCCACGGCCCGTGGGACATAACTAAACGTTGCGATATTGAGGCCGCAAACATTTTAAGAATATATTATCTCCGATCAATCCATGCTAATATTCCACGGCGAGACATCTAGTATACGCCCTCCCCCATAGCGACTGCCCAAGACGAAGCCGTTCCTCCTTGAGGCGCCCGTGAGCTAGTTGCCCCCTTGCCCTTCAGGCTCGAGCGTAGTGGTTGCACGCTCGCCCTCTTGTCCGGTGAAGCTGTAAAGGTCCCGCGGCCAACAGCGTAGATCATTCACACACACACACGCAAAAACCATACTAATATTATAAATAAATTCGAAAGTAACTCTTGTCTCTTGTCTGTTATTTTTTCACGCCCAAACCGCTTAACAGATTTTGATCGAATTCGCCAAGGATATAGATTTTATCTACGGGACATAGGCTACTTTTTGTCTCAAAAAAAGCTTGAGGGTGTGAATACGCGACTAAAAATATTTATAGAATAGTTATTAAGAAAAAAGTTATTGCGGAAATCGACTTGTTGGGACCGCCCTAACTACTGAGCTATCAAAACAGATTAATTCATAGCGTTAGAAAACGAGATACGGATCGATTCCCACCGGTTTTTGTTTTACAAAACCCTCTTCTACTTGGGGTGTCTCTAACTGAGGCCACCATCATCATTTTCAATCAGCTTATATCTATCCGCTGCTGAGTGTATGACTCTCCTCTATCACACCATTCATTCTGGTCTTGTTCTAATCTATTCCAGTCAGTCAGCATTGCATATTTTTTCATGACTTTTGCAAAACGATATAGTTTTCTAAAACGAGTTGAGCCTACGTGATAACCTAAGAATATTACTGTGAACATAATTTAACAGCAATCAACTGTCATACATACAGTCATAGTTGTTTGTAGGCTCAACTCATTCTAGAAAACTATTCCGCAACAACTTTTCCCTTGTACTTTCGACGGCATATTGAGTCTAGCATATGTATGGTATAACGCAAACAACATTAAGTTCAAGCATCAAGAAAATGCTAATTGAGAAAGATGGAAACTCTCTAATGTAAATTTAGTTTTCAAGAGTTTTTATTTGTCATATGGCAGCGAGAGCTGGGTATGTAAGAAGGAGAATGAAAGTAGGATAAATGCAGTGCTAATGCCAGCTCTGCGGAAGATGTGCGGAGTGAAGCTGATCGACCGCATTCGCAACAGCGTAGTAAGAAAGCGAGTAGGCATGAAAGATAGTATCCGTGTAAAGATGAAAAAGGGTATTCTCCGTTGGTTCGGGCATATACAAAGAATGTCAGAAGAAAGAATGACAAAACAGATATACAATGCGAAAGTGGAAGGATGTAGGTGCCGGGGAAGACCTAGCTAGACTATCTTACCATGACCAAATAGAGTGAGTCTTATCTGAAGGACAAGTCAAGAGTCTCCGTAACCGGCGAGCGTGTATGAGACGAACTATGAGAGTGGAAGAAGCCAGAGAGGTATGTAAGGAAAGAACCTGTTGGAACTCTGTACTCTCTGCCTACCCAGCAAGGGATCTGGCGTGATGATATAGTTAGTTTATTTGTCAAATTTCATGCATATATTGCTAGTCGAATGTAATAAAGGCACAACTCAAAAATATGATTATTCGAGTATGCACTCTAATTTCAAAACTATAAGGCTTAACTTCTTCTGTTCTTGTTTTAGTTGTGTCGCTATTACATTCGGTAGCGTTATACTCATAGGATGGGGGGCAACGTTTCGTTTGTGTACAACGGTGGGGCCGAGGGCAGGTTGATATGAACTGCCACGGTGCCCTAAATAAATTATATGGGGCATGAAATAATGATGGGAGGGGGAGAAGTACAAAAATCTCTGTAGGGTGAACTTACTTTACGGATGGTGTAAAATTAGTAATTCCGGTTTTATAAGACAAATAGTAGGGTGATATTTGTTATTAAATTGATTTAATTACCTGTAGGAAAATGGATTATTTATGTTTTCAGTTTATGTTAGTTTAAAACTATATTGGTATACTAATTATCAAGAATCAACGCAATGAAATTTCAAACTTTAATATAGAAACTACATAATTCATACTTAGCGTTACGCTTTCAACTCTACTTTCTGAAAACATAATTTAATACTTAAAGATTTCGTGCTTTCTTTTACATATAAATGCTGTTTTCTACCATTTTATTTACTTAAATGAGAATAGTAATATAGGTATGTACCTATAGGTTTTTGACATGTGATCGCACGATGCCAAATATGCACTTAAAACGGGTCCTAGATGTCCGTTAGGTCCACTTTCTCTCTAACAAGAATACGTTTTTTTTCAAACTGTACTCAATATTATATAAATCAACTACGTACCTAAAGTAAAAAAGCTCGAGTCCCAGACACCCCCAGGCCGTGACCTGAAAGTAGGTCATACGAGTAGGGCACGGGGCGGGTCCCGCCCGCACCCCACACCCTTTCGACCGCCCCCGGCCTCCCTCGCACGTGCCCGCCCGACATTGGCCCCGTTAGCTATTGTTTCTCATAACCAACTCGTAACGCCAGTTAATTAGAATTGGAGGGTTACGTGATGCGACATTGAACTAGTTACGTGGGAAATATTTTTTTAAATTAAGTATATTTTTATTATTATTATTGTCGTTTGTCTACGGTTAGAGATGTTAAGAAACTTCGCTTGACATAACCTTATAGTTTTTGAAAACACACAACAACAACACCAGTTGTGTTGTGTGATCCAGTGGTGGACCGGCTTAAGTTCTTAATTACTTGACCAAAATATCCGTCAAATTACTATGACTTTGATTAATATTAGTTACTATAATTGGAATAAGACCAATCATGCCGCAGAATAAATTCCATTCTTTCGGTAACGAGAGAAAATACCTGAAATGAATCACGCATTACTCGCGAATATCTCGTAGATGTTGCCTCCGATAAGTTGGCGAGTTAATTCGGTAGTAAATCTATATGCTTGTGGGCGCGGACATTCCACCGAACTCCCGCTGATAGTGTAGCCGTATAACTCGTCCAACATGAGACACGCGACTCGATTTTTACGTTTCTAATGTAATGTAACAAAACAGTGACGTATTCGTAGAAACTACTTATAGTTTACACCTTTGATTGCCTTGATCTGAAGATCTTCCGTTTTATGTAGGCGTTTAACCAAGACATTATAGCGAAATTCAAAATTGCTAGTAAATGTTACTCTGCTAAAGCTCATGAGTTGAATACATATTTACATAGAATGGATTTCGATCTTTCTTCAGTTAGTCCGTTTATTTCTATTCATGATTAAAGTCAACAACTTCCTCTATCTTGCCAAACGTATAGGACAAAATTTTATCAGCCCGCGATTCACGTCTTGTGTAAGTTATTAGACTATTTTGTCTTGTCCATATGTGAATAAAATGCAAGTCTCAGTTTACTTGTGTCAAAATAATGTCACTGCACGCCATGTTAGCACGCACACTGTAATCTTACTCCTTCAATAAAATCCGAGACATTTGTCTTGACGCGACGTCTGTGCTAACCGTGCTGGATTTCTCTACAAATCTACACAGCTGGTGGCAATTGCGCGGCGTACCGCAGGGCGCCGGGCGCCAGCGCGTGCGCCGGCCCGCGCTAATTGCGAACACCGTGCTCGCAATCAAAGCGAATATTTATGCCGTACCCAGTATTAGCTGTAAAGCGTTTTACACCTCTCTCCCGTTCTCGACTTATTCGCACGATGTGAAAGCGATGTAAATAAACCATTACAGGGGCTGATGCAGTTGCGAGATGCGTTTAATGGAACGCCTGTGTGGTCCCGAACAGATCTGATTCTGGGAAGCATGGCGATCGGTCATCTTCCACTCGGAATAATTCGGACGGAACATCGGAATGGTTAAAGGCGGCTTATAATGACCAGATTCCGTGTCTTTCTCTTTCCCTTTTAAGTTTAAAAGACAGGATATCTTATGCGAGACATATATTTACAATAGATAGAACACGTTCTGATATTTCAATTCTTTTCCGGTGAAGCTGTAAAGGCCCCGCGGCCAACAGCATAGATAATTCACACACACACACACACACACACACACACACACACACACACACACACACAAAAGATATTTCAATATTTTCGCCCTTCATTTACTTTGGTATTACTGCAAGAAAATATAAAGCCGAAAAACCGCAAACGTAGCTTCTTAGCTAGGCATATGGATCTACTAATAAACCCGCAAACAACAATTTGACGTAGCCAAAAACTCGAATCCGACCTTTGCTTAAATATCATACGCAATTAAGCGCAGGATATAACATATACAATATTATGTGAAAGTACCAAGATTTCAATAAATTAATCATGAAAGCAATGTTATTTAAAGTACAGAAAGGGCTCCAACCAAAGCTGTCTCTAAAGGTAAAGGTTGTCAATGGACACAACGCTAAATGGTATCGTAAAGTTTGCTGAAGAGAACAACAGGAGAAAGTAAGATATGGGACGACAACCGCTTTCAAATGCCTTCCTTAATCCAATGTAGTTGGAACGATCATTGATTTTCGAAGCTCGTGTTTATTATGTCATTGTCGACTATTGTTAGGGTATAGACATAATACCACAGAGAGAAACTATTGAATTAACGAATTGCCTGAATTAACGCTGCAGTTTTCTGATAATATCGTTGAACCTGTACCCACCTATTAATAACATTAAAGGAATTTTCCCAATGAAATGCTGGGACCACTTCTAGAACTGGAATATGCTGCACTACCTTTCATTTTCTTAAGGCGATTAAAGAGGTATAAATCATTCGATATTGATCCAGCAGCTTTTTCGGGCAGTAGGTTCGCCCACTGTTATGTTGACTGTTGAAGATCGTCTGTGAAACGTGTAGTTAGTATTCCAATTACTACTCCTTTTGAATTCTAAATAAATAAATTATCAATACTAGAGGTAAGATTAGTTAAGTAACGATCTTTTATAGAATCAGGAACTGAATAATAAATACGCAATGTCAATCTTTTGTGATAATTTCAAACAACTGAATTTTGATTCGACCAAATTGAAATCGTATTGGTGTTCCTTCTTCGCTTTGATTGATTACGGTTTTAAATATTGATCATTTCGTCAACAAGGAGTTTGTGGCGCATTAGCATGACGAATGACTAGTCAATACAATCAGTATTAGGTACCTTAGCATATACCGTATACCAGTACCTTTACCATATACAATTTCCGGAACATTCCACCACCAATCAACAGTCGTAAAAATAGTTTCCATGTCATTAAAGGTATAAAGGAGGGATATAGTATGTGATGTATGGGGATCCAGGAACTTGCCGTGGACTGCGTGCGCGCCGTTTCCATCAAACTAACGGTAATTATCCTGACTAATGCCGGTCTAATGGCGCGTTGTGATATGTTTACGACCGTCAGTTTGTCTTGTACGACCGGCTTAATAATGAAATTGGCCCGTTTCGACGTCGTATAGCGAATTCACGATTGTTCGCGAACATAACTTTTGATAACTTTCCATTTTCGATTATGATTTTGATGGTATTCTGTTGGGATATATTGACTGAGTGTGCTAACTTTCTATGTGGAAGCTGATGTGAATTGTGGACAGAGACATGCTTACTGGTTCTATTTGACTATTGTCGTCGACTATTGTCTGCTGAAACTATTAAATCTACTTTTCTTAGGTTTATTATCTATATATATATCTAAAACATCTTTTATACGTGACATTTATACGTCTATAGGCATTTGTATATTTATGATCATAAAATGTACTAAAATTAAAACACGTAAATTTGTTAGTGCATATACAAAAATTACTGGATGTATTTCAATGATACCTTATGAAAATGATACCTTTGAAATAGCATATAGAAAAATATATCAGGGTTTTCTCTTTTTGTTAACAGAGGCAAATTTGCGTCAGTCCGTAAGATCCGGCACCTGGTGTCGGGCGAGGAGTACGCCGCCAAGTTTATTCGCAAGCGGCGGCGCGCCGCAGACACCATGCGCGAAATCCTGCACGAGGTGGCCGTGCTGGCGCTCTGCGAGGACTGCTGCAGGGTCGTCAGTTTGCACGAGGTGAGTGTTCAAACTGCTGGGCAGAGGTCTTATCTCACAAATCAAGGTGAGAGAGTTTAGGTCATACTCCACCACGCAGAGCCAGTGCGATGCTGTGAAGGTAGGTTCATCGCCAGCACTTGTTGGAACTTGTCAAGCCGCCAAACGGTCGCCCATTTCAGACCGACCGAGTCGAACGCTTAACATTAACATTGCAGTCGCGCAGAGCTTTCGTTCATTTATTCCACATAAAATAGGATACTTTTATCTGAATTAACAATCGGCCCTTTATCTAGTCGGCCTATTGCGAAATGTATGCTTATGTTTGCAATGTTCACAACATAATTAAATTGCTTTTATGCTGGCTTTTTTATGTATGTTCGGCTAAATTTGACAAACACTTCGACTGTCAAGTATAAAAATTCTCACTGTAAAGTCCATGACCGGTCATTAGCCAGACCACTGTTAATTCAATTCAGTTATCTATTTTGGGTACTTTATGATATTGTTTAGCGCGATCGTTGCTTCTGCGCAATTCTTTTTTTTTACTATTAGGTACCTACTTAAATGATTTGGCGCAAGGGGTGTGGTCGTGCTAATGGATCATATGACCAGAGTAGAAAGACCGCACTGCAATTAATTTAGCGTTTTATTATAGTTTAAAATAAGGTAATTATTGGGGTCTAGATTTTTAGTTTAGCTACTGTCTAAGTCGAGTTATGGTGATTTATACCTCACGCTTAACATATCCGTAGTATTCAGGCAGATTGCCGCTATTCCTTTTTTCTTGAAGCAGTGGAAGAGACGGCTAAAGGGAGTAGAAACCATTGAAACTAACGTGGTTTGTGGATTGGACCATTTGCGATTCAAACCAATTTTTTTGAAATGAGAATTGGACCAATCGCGCCTAAATGTGTGAAAACCACCATTACTTCGAGGATGAAGTCATGATTAAACGCCTAATATAAGACAGGTAGCAACCAATATACAAATAAATGGCGAGGATTTAGACCTTGTAGAGTCTGAACTGTATTTCTAGGTATCACTATTGATGCCAGATTACAATGGGGCCCCCATATTGAACAATTGTGTGGTCGGTTAAGCTCAGCGGCATATGCCGTAAAGAAAATTAGATTATTTCATAGCTAACCTTGTTTATTTCGCTTGTTTTCGTAGTATTATGTCATATGGCATACTGTTATAGGGATGCTTTGCAGAAGTAAACACCATTTTCCTTCTACAGAAAAGGCTGTTCGCAATTTACAATTTGGCCCCGAAAGCTTCCCTTAAGGAAAATTTTGAGAAATAAATATTGTAATTGTTGCCTCACATGTCTTATAAATGAAAATCTTCTATATGTTAAAAAGAATATCAGTAACTTTGAAAAAAATACCGACATTCATTATGTTAAAACACGTAACAAAGATGATCTTATTGTACATTCTACTCGTCTCCACAAAATTAGTAATTCTTTCATGGAGCAATGTATACGTTTCTACAATAAATTACGAACAAACGAAACATGTCTATCAATAAGTTTAAAAAGGCAATCAAAACTAGACTGTGTAAGAAAGGGTCCTATAAAATTTCGGATTATCTTGACGATAAAAACGATTGGGTTTGAGCAGCTCCTCAATCAGCAAAATTAAACAATACTGTATAATACAATTTAAAAAAAAAACAGGTTATCAGAAAGGCCAAACAAATTAAGTGAAAAGACTAGCCCGTTAAATTTTTTGCCGGATCTTCTCAGTGGATGCCGCGTTCCGATCCGGTGGTAGATGTAAAAAATGTAATAATTTTGACTTTTGTAAGTGCTCTTGTATTGGCCTAATAAGTGAAAAAATGGTCAAATAAATAATTTTTGACTTTGACTACTAACATTCTAGTCTAAGACTTGTCTTCTTCTAAGCTGACATCATATTATATCTTGTAACTCAAGTAAACCCTCCCCATCCATTTCCAGGTATACGAAACACGTTCAGAAGTTGCCATAGTACTCGAACTGTGCGCGGGCGGCGAGCTCCAGCGTCTACTGGACGAGGAGGACCGTCTCACCGAGGGTGCAGCCCGGAGAGCCCTCCGCCACGTGCTGGAGGGGCTGGCCCACCTGCACGCGCGCCGCGTCGCGCACCTCGACCTCAAGCCACAGAACCTCCTGCTGACGGCCGGCGGGGAAGAACTACTCATATGCGACTTTGGCATCAGCAGAGCGATACAGCCAGGCGCGCAAGTCAGAGAGATATTGGGCACTAGGGATTATGTTGGTGAGTTTTGGATATTATGTAATATTTTATTCACTTAATATTTTCTGGTACTAAACTTCGAGTGTAGAAATATTTACACGATGTTATTTTGAGAAGTATTTATGAAGTGGCTGAAGGGATCCCTTTGCAAAGAGTAGGCATTTTTGCATGCTTGTTTCCAAAATTCTTGCCTTTCGAGTAATATTCTTATTAATGTTAATTTACGATTTGGCAGCGTGATCCGACAGTGTACTTCTACCAGCATTGATCTCGAATGCCTTTATCTTAAATGACACCAAAACAGCAATAGTGAGAATACCCCTGCTACATGCATATAAAAACTTACAGCTATACAGGGGTAGGTAGAAACTACAGCTCGCCTGCCACATTTAATTTAAAAGCAAAACGTGACTGCCGATGAATAGGAAAAGCGAAAACCTTCATCGGCACACCTCTACAAATGACTGTGATTAACAGTACCATTTACACATAGGTTCAATGGGAGCTAAAGTGGACACACGCAAATTATATACTATTCAGTAAACGTTTACGCAGTATTGATCTGCAAACTAGGTTTATGCGAATATATGATTCCCTGATTGCTCGTATCTTGTTAAAATGAAGCATGAAATGATAAACGAACATATTGTGCGAAACCAAACGGACATTATCATGGTGAACCGGTCATCATTCCGGTATCTCCTATACCGGAATTGTGTGTTAAGTGCTCAAACGTACCCTGGCGCAGATATACGATCTGATCGCAACCTCGTTGTTGTAAACATGCGATGCAAACTAAAACGAGTGTTCAAAAAGAAAAGCAGCGAGAGACCAAATGTAAGAAAACTTACAGATGAGGACACAAGAGCTAAAATGCAGATAAAAATAACAAGTGGGGATCTAGTTCTACCGCACTAACACAAATTGATGAGATCTGGGATGGGTTAAAGTCGAAAGTAAACAATATCTGTTACAGTTTTCTTCAACCATCACCGTCATCTAGAAGAAAGGAATGGATAACTGATGGAAGAACGGATACTGTGCAAACATACGAATGAAGACCGATACAAGCAGTACAATCTGCATGGAGATAGCAAGTGCCCGTGTAGCATTTCTCACAAATAAATGTGAACTTATGGAAGAACTTAACCGGAAACATGATAGTTTCAATGCACAAGCACATTAAGGAAATGGTGGGGTGGAACCGCAGGTCTACTACTGCCTTGGTGGATGCCGGAAAGAATCTTCTTTTGGATGTTGAAAGCAAGAAAAAGTTCTGGAGGGAGTACATTACAAATATGTTCGGAGATACATCGAGAAAACTTACTGCGCTCGTAGTCGATAATTCTGGGCCCTTTATTTTAAAATCAGCAGTTTTACTAGCATTGAGAATAGCAAAGAAAGGGAAGTCGCCTGGACCCGATAACATCTCAATCGAAGTATTACAGCTCCTGAAGGAAGATCATGTTAATTTGATAGCCCATTTTTTCAATTAAATCTATGACACCGGAGTATTCCCTAAAGATTGGCTGAAATCAACTTTCATCACTCTACTAAAAAGCAGAATGCAAAGATGTGCAAAGAGTTTCGAACGATTAGCCTGATCAGCCATGTACTGAAAGTATTCTTATCGATCGTGCAGGATAGGATCCGACCAAAGTGTGATGAACAGCTAGGAGAGAGTCAGTTTGGTTTTTGATCGGGTGTCGGTACCCGCGAGGCACTCTTTGCATTAAATTTTCTTGTACAGAAATGTCGTGACATGCAAACTGATATTTTATTGTGTTTTATCGACTACGAAAAAGCATTTGACTGCGTTAAACACGAATTGCTAATAAAGCACCTGATGAATATTGGTTTGGATGGGAAGGACATCACAATAATAAACAATTTGTATAAGAACCAAATGACTACTCTGAAAGTGGAGTACGAACACACAGAGGTGGTTGATATATGCCGTGGTGTCCGTCAAGGCTGTATTTTGTCCCCGCTGCTTTTAAATGTTTATTCCGAGGCTATTATGTCTGAGGCTCTCGATGGAGTTGATGCGGGGTGTTAATGGACGGGTCATTAACAACCTGCGCTATGCGGACGACACTATTCTGATCGTCATATCTGAGAGAGACTTGCAGAGGCTTCTAGACAGAGTCCATGAGAGTAACGAAAAAGCTAGCCTGTCCATCAACATTTTGAAAACCAAATATATGGTAGTATCCTCCAATCCCGCATTAAAACCAGAATTATCGGTAGGAACTAAAGATCTTGAGCGAGTCCGAGATTACAAATATCTCGGTGTTTGGGTGAATGAAGTATGGGGCTCTGATCAAGAGATAAAGACCCGGATAGAATTTTCTCGAGCATCGTTTAACAAAATGAGGAAAATTCTGTATTGTCGGCAAATTAACCTTAAGCTCAGAAATCGTATTCTCTTATGCTATATTTGACCTATAGTCATGTACGGCTGTGAAGCCTGGACTCTTAAAGAGGATACCAAGAAGCGCCTTGAAGCATTTTAAATGTGGTGTTACCGACGCATGCTCCGTATAAGCTGGATACAGAAGGTTAGCAATAATAGAGTTCTCCAGCGTATTAGTATGACCCGAATATTAATGCAAACCATCAAAAAGCGAAAAATTGGATATCTCGGACACGTGCAGCGCCACGATAGATATCAGCTGCTTCAATTGATTATGATGGGCAAAATTGAGGTCAAAAGACGCGTTGGACGACGGAAAAAATCATGGCTGCGGAACAGTAGGGAGTGGACCGGAATTGCCAGCGTTGAGCAGTTGTTCCGTATAGCTCAAGAAAGAACCACATACGTAGAGCTGACGGCCAACCTCCAGTAATGGAGAGGCACTTGCAGAGAGAGCAGAAAGATGAAATAATGTAGCAACTGGTTTTTGCTACATTATAGATGTTTCCATATGTCAGGTCTTATAACTTTAGTTGAACGATAAATTTATTTTGGTTATCCTAAATTTTACGCTCTCACAGGCGTGAAACGAGGATTTCATGCTCATCCGATCAAGAACCAACTTACTTTCTTATCGACGGTGGAAATCTCAATATCACTTTACGAATTGTGATTTGAAATTTCCACCATCGATATTTTCGATGGCTTTCACATAGTAACCTCGATTTTTCTTCTTTTTCAGCTCCAGAGATCCTTTCGTACGAGCCCCTGTCCCTCGCCGCAGACATCTGGTCGGTGGGTGTGCTGGCGTACGTGCTGCTCAGCGGTTACTCGCCGTTCGCTGGCGACACGAAGCAGGAGACATACCTGAACATCGCGCAGTGCCAGCTGTCCTTCCCTAAGGACTTATTCAGGGGCGTCTCGCAGCGCGCGATACAGTTTATTAAAGAAACGCTTGTTGTTGATCCAAAGTGAGTAAAATTGATGATCGACCGTTTCTTGCCCGCTTTCCCTGAAAGTTTGGGCAGTAGAAAGTGATTTAGTGAAGTACTTAGTACATTTATATTTCGCTCAAGTGTTTCTGGTTCAAATGTGACAGAGGAAGAGACTGTCGACGTTTTTCGCTTAATCTACACATAAACAATTAAGCACGTCAAAGCCTTACCTCTGATTTTTCGGCACACTCGCAAGGCAGAGTAATAATCATGAAACTGGGCAGAATGAATGTGATTTGTATGTTTTCATGTGTAGACAAATTTATTGTGAGGCATCGTAGGTAAATTGGTAAGACACACTGAAGAAAGCCGTGTTAATATTCTTGCACAGCCGTTTTATTCCAGTTTTCTTCTCACTATCACGCGAATGTAAATTTGTGGTAAATGAATATCTATATCATCACACCAGACCTCTGAGTTCCGACAGGTTCATTCCAAAGGCGAGATGTTTCTAAAATATATCTAAGGACCATTCTATTCTGTTCCAGCGGTCGTCTTACAGTGGAAGAGTGCCTGGAGCACCCCTGGTTGAAAGACGAGGCGGACTTGCCGCGCACCATCGTCGGCGTCGGCTTCGACGCGGCCGAGCTGGCCAGCGACGCCGACGCGGACAGCGACGACAGCGGCGCCCCGCACGCGCCCCACCCGCTCGGTGGACTCAACGGGCTCAACGGAGTCAACGGAGTGAACGGGGTGAATGGAGTGAACGGCGTCAACGGTCACAACGGCGTGAACGGCTGCAACGGGACTAATGGGACGCATGATGATGAAAAAGGTGAGTTTGAAGTGACGACTGCAGAACAAAAGTTTTCCTCCAAAGATGTCCACAAAGACCGGCTTTGTCTTGTATGCATCTAGCTAAACCCATCTATTTACCGTTTTGTAATATTTTATTTGGAATTCGAAAGTATTTAGATAGTGTAAGGTCCCTAACAATTTATTTTTTCTACCAATTTTGAACCGTATTGTTTGTGCATGCGCAGAGTCATGTGCGGCAGAGAGCCCGGCGGGCGCGGGCGAGTGCGAGCGCGGCGCGGCGCCGCTGAAGCACGCGCATGCGCGCGACGTGTCGCCCACCTTCCCAGACGCACCCTCCACGCCCAAGGTAACCTACACATTTCTAAATAATAAAAAATCAAATCTTTACACATACCTCTTCTCTTCACGTAAATGTGTATGAATTATGAAAAAAATTAACTCTTATTTTTTTAATTTATTAAACCGTTCTCCACATCATCATTATCAGTCCACTGTTAGACATAGGCCTTCCTCCCAAGGCACGCTACTGAGCCTGGTTCTAGGCCGTTCTTTTTACCCTTTCCTACACTAGCAAATTATTTCTGTGTTGTGGGTGGTTTATAAATGTGAATTTTACATACACAAACATCCAAACCGAAATGTTAATGGGTAACACGATGAGTTGTCCCGTGCGGATATCGAATCTGTGATTATTCGATCCCGTGAGTAGAGCGACTTCCGCTCTAACTACTAGACCAAACTGTCATATAAATCGATGAACGTCTCGATAAATGATTCTATCAACATAGTTTGTGTCGGTTCCGGTCAGGTCTCGCGCAAGTCGCACCCGCACGCGGCGCCGTCGGTGCTGGCGCTGTGCAAGAAGTTCCAGCCCGACTACGAGAAGCCGGCGAAGCTGGCGCACGGCGCGGCGGCGCACGGCGGCGAGTGCGAGTGCGAGGGCGGCGCGCATGCGCACGCGCACGCCGCCTGCCTGCGCCTGCGCCCGGCGCGGCCGCCGCCCGAGCGCGCCGTGCTGTGCTAGCGCTACGTGTGCTGCTCCCTGTACATATAGGCTAGGCGCAGCTGTACATTGTCCGCAGGCGGCGGCCCCGGCCCTCGCTGTACATATCGCGTGCCGGCGCCGGGGCCGGCTATTTATTGGCGGCCGGTAGGCTAAGTGTTGGAACGTGAGGGCGGCCGGCCGCAGGCGGAGCCCCGGGGGCGCCCGCCCCGGCCGGACGCGTGTTTATCGCCGGCGCGCAGCGTCGGGACCGAGTTAGTTCCGCACCGGCGGAGTTGTTGTCGTGTAGTATATTCAAATTTTATCACCGCGCGTGTCGCTTAGCTAGGTGAATTGTTTACGGACGTCGTGAGCTCAAATTGTGAGACTTCATTTTCTTTGTAAATGTGTTTAGAAGATGTCATCTGTGCGCACGGTCTGTCCTCTGTGCCGTTACATTATTAATGTAAACTTATTGTACATTTGAAGATCATTTTAACCGTTTGTTTTTTCGACTAATCTCGAAGATTCATTTCATTTTTGAAAGCTGTTGTGATCCATAACTCATTTGTAAAAAAATAAATTATTGTGATACGAAATAACCGTTGTTTTTCTTATGATCCTAATTACTTCACACTGATACCCATAAAGTAGGACAATAAAACAAATTCTAAGTATGGGGAAAATTGAGACACATGACATTATTACATCGAATGTTCCCGTTTTCCCTTAACACGACGGAAACAGCAAAGTTTGTTTTAAATAATTTATTTTCTAAAAACATGTAACATTGTGTATAATATACAATAAATCATTATAATAAGACATACCATAAAACACACAATGTCAAAATATAAACCGTTCGTTCACGTAAAATGATTACTTGTTCTTCAAAATTTCTATATTAGATGAGTAAGTATGGGGAAATTTCTCCAACCATGGGAAACCATTGGCATAACAAAGATTTGAAGAAATATTATACACGACGCGGGAATCTAACATGGTTTTTTTTTGTCAAAAAATGATAGTTGTAAGCAGTACATTTTTCTCTGGTAACGACACAATAAAATTGCAAAATATTTTTATCTATTTTAGTATCAACATTTTCAAAATGATAGATTTTTTTAAATGAGTATTAATCTTGTATTGCATTCGCTAATACAATAATGAAATCGATGACATCCTTCCCTAGACCAAATCTTTATAGACTTCTCCATACTGATCCATCGCAATAGGTCACTTGTATAATGAAAACATATGACTGATACACCTTAATCTATATAAACAATATCTTTTCATGGTTTACTGAAGATAGACGAATCAAATCTATGTTCCATTAAGTTGAATTCTAAGTTGTTCTATCTGACGCTTTACTACTGCACCAACTAAAATTTGGCTGCGAACCGAATCACGCTATCGATATTATGGCGCCGAAACAGCGTAAGTGTGGCAAAAACGTTGCACGCTTATTCCGCTTTTGAACACGTTTATTAGCGCTAATATCGATAATTGTGTGATTCGGACCGCGCCCTCTACCGCCACGGTATCAATTTTATTCCCTTGTTTTCATTAAGAGGCGCTGTATCTTTCCAAGTGCTAAAAATGTAAGCCAATTCTCAGCACTCCCGGTTATGAGTGAGTGGTATTCCACTAGTCCAATTACTTTGTTCAAATAATCATTGGCAACCTGAAAGCAAACTTACAGGTTATAGTGCATTTTTAAACACTGGACTGCACAAAGAACATTTAAAGCGTGGATTCCCGTCCTAAATCATACTAAAACTATAATACTGAATGTCATAGAAATTTGTGGTTCCTGAACCGAACTTATTGAACAGAGATGTGGTTCGCTACTCCCGTTCCAGCAGGTTGAGTACATAGATAATTTTAAACTACACTAAATTAGTTACTATGGTTACTATTCTACATTTCTGACGTTTCGGCAGGGCGATCACCTCTGGTTTATATGAAACCCAGTTCCGCGGCAGAGAAATCGACATGAAACTGGGCAACGCGAGAATGTAAAACGCGGCAGTGATAGAGTGGAGTGAGTGAATTTACATTACGCGTTGGCCATTTTCATTTTTGCTTACTGTGCCGCGCCGACTTTAAATTAATCGGAATAGAAGAATACTATTATATTTTACACACACAATTTCGACAATAAAACCAATTTGACTAGATTAAAACCAATTTTAATCACGCCACATATTCACATTTCCATAATATTGATAAAAAATCAATGTATGTGTAAAATGGATTTAAACATCATTACATTATAATATAATTATTATTCATACAAATCTATGATTGATTACTCGATAACATTATAATTGGTATGTCTATTTCAATTTATTCTATCGTAGCTTGAAGATGAAAGACACACGGAGGCACTAAACTAAAATAATATAGCTTTTATAAGCCTGGTCCAGATTTAAGGCCTTGTCACACACAACGAACCAAATGAGGCTTATTTTATTTTGTAAAGTTTTATACAATAGAAACGCCTTACCACCCATTTGGTTCGCTTTGTGTTTGACAAAGCCTCCTAAGTGTTATGCATCGTGGGTAATTTTGGACAGAAAAATGATAACCCCGTACCAGGAGACATGGTGCGGGCATGGCTGCACAACACAGCTGCTCAACGTGCCAATCTTTAAGAGAAGCCTGTCCTGCGGACATACGGCTGAAGATGGTGATAATGATAAGTATGGTGAGTGGACGGCACGTCAGTCTTGAATGGGTCAGTAAAACAGCTTCGATCAAAACACCTCGGGGCGGGCAGACTACTGAACGGGGAAACGGACTGCCTTTGTGTGGTTTGGATTGGCCCTAGCATGCGGTCAGCATTATTTCCCTAGTATGCTTTAAGCAGATGTTAAGAGTTATACAGGTCGGGCAACGCACGCCTCGTAAAGTGGGTACACAGCTTACATATTGTAACATTGTCCACACGAAGTGTACCCTTTACGTTACGATACATCACACTAGTCTGGACCCGGCTTTGCCAGAAGTTTTAATTAACATAAATGAACCAAGTTGATAACATTCCATTGATTTAATACATTAATATACACATTTCATTGCGAGATTCCTGCGTAATGAAACAATACACAACATTCCAAGGCATCATCTAAGTTACGCACTAGGTACTTCATAAGATTGATATGAACACGGTAAGTTCTACTGGGCCAAGTGACTAGCCGAGTGGAAGTGATAGAGGGTCAGTGGACTTGGTATTTTGGCACTTTCAGACATTTAACGACCGAGTTGTGTGATGATTATTCTATATTTACGTATGATAAATATACGAGTATTATATGATTTAATATGTCGTAGTAAGATAGTAAAGCCGGGATAAAATTATATCCCTAGTGATATAATAGTTTAAGTTCGCACGAACGCTTTCTCAGCGCGCGTTAATAGCGTTGGAATAAAATAAATGGCAACCAGTACGTGTTTTTTAAAGGACTGTTCAGCGCTTCAGCACCGCGCATTGAAAAATCGACCGTGCGAACGAGGGGTACGAAACCATTTCATTACTATTTAACTACGGATTTTACTATAAAACCGCCTCAGTCTAGGAATATAATTATATAACGGGGCCGTGATTAATTAAGTGAAGTAATTGTTGACCGAACGTTGTGCTAGGTATGTGGTTTGCTAGACGCAATAAGCAACCACATTCGCCGGGTTAGGTTGGGTCCGCCATTTATGGTGAATTAGGTTAGAATTTTGACAAAACACATAAGCCGGGAGGGCGAGGAGAGCGTGCCGCGGCAGTGATCGGCAAACGTCAGATCCGAGATGGCCGCGCTAACGGGGCTAGGGCAGATCCAATTACCAAAGGTTGTATTGTTTTTAAAGACGCTGCTTGTTATACGCAATTTACACACTTTACACAAGTGAGCAGTTTCGCGTCAAGTGAGGGAAGGTTACGTTCTACTTCTCTCCCTACACTATCACTGCCGGGCGCTTCCTTCGTTGGCGGTTTTTTTGGGCGCCGAAAGACTGACAGGCCACGCCCACTCAGTGTGGCCGGTTTAGAAATCTTTTTGGAACGATGGGGAAAAATTAAGGTTAGGAAAAACTACGATAAAAAAAACTTAAGAATAATTAATATGTCAGGGTGGTGCATCAGAAAAAACATGAGAAAGTTGTCTTAGGGGGGCTGAAAATTGTCTTAGGGGATATTTTTATGAAAACAATATAGTTTCGGGGAAAAGCCTCAACGACCAGCTCTGTGCCGGACGCATCCATATTCTACCCGCGACCTTCACAAGTAGTCTTTTTAATTTATTCTTCAGATGGTTTTCAAATACTTCACTAGATTAGTTTAGGGAACAAGTTGTATTACTAGTGAGATCGTTTTATAGTTATATATTTTATGTACGATATAGTTATAAATAACTATCATCTGGCACATGGGCAAGTTACTGCGGATGTAATTATATCCCGGTTTTAACTATTATATCTCGGTCTTATATCTATTTTACTGCGGGATATCGCACCTTCGCTCAAATAGCGCCGTAACTCAAAACTCCTTATATTTTTGTGTTGATAAAGGGATAATGGTTCTACGGTTCTATTTAAAAAACTATTTTTTACGGTGTTTTAATCTCTATATTATGGCATATTACACTTTCGGCCGCTTTGTTACGGCGTTTTGAGGCGATTCTGCGTGTTTCTTTAACTTGCAGGTTAAGTAACTTAAAAGTATATAAAAAGAAACGGTTTTGAGTTGTGACACTATTTGAGCGGAGGTGCGATATATAACTCATAAGGAACAAGGGCCCTATCGATACGATCAACTTTTAATATGACAACACTCTTCTTTACCCGAAAGACGTCTACCGCAGTCCATAATCTCGTACGCATCCGGCACAAACGGATACCTATTAGTGTTGTAAAAACGCTCGACTTCAGCGCTCATTGTTACAACACTAATACCTATTGATAAGTACTAACAACTATTTCAGGTAATACCCTAAATAGTTCACTGAAATAAATACGAGTATACTTATAAAGGAGATAAATCACATCAAAGAGAATATGATAAGACATTTTTGGGCACAATATCGATTTCTTATTCAATTATGCATACGCTTAAAATAGCTCATGTGCTGCCCAGATCTTTTAAAAATAACTCATTCAGAGGTGAAACATGATTATTTTAACATGGACATCGAAAAATTGTCTACGTACCCTATACCACCTCTGTCTACCGTGTACTTGGAACACATAAGATTATAAGGCTACTAACCAACAATTTTGCCACCGACAAGATGGAGGTCATTAGATCTCCTGTTGTAAATGATAAAATCGGTCGGCCATCGTCTAGGAACTTACTAAACATTATATATTTGGACTACCTTATATTAATGTTATATCAAGGCGGAATTATTGCCAACATAATATACATACACACATCATACATCCTTATAATAATAATTTATTAATAAGGGCCCGAAGCACAATGGCGGACAGCACAGTAGAGAATTTTGCTAAACTGCCGCGGGGAAATCCTCTGCAATAGCAAGATTTTTGAGCATTCAAATATGTACTTTATTTCGATGAGATAAGTATTGAAATCCTTCGCCATGCCATCCGCCCGTGTGCGCTACCACTAACTATGTCAAAGTCTGTTTGAAAAATTTTGATCTGATAATTTATGGTTTATGATCTGATAGTTAATATTCTATTTCATAGTATCAGTACAAAGCTATTTTGCGGATTGATACATAAAGGGCGTACACTCAAACGACTCAACACCAACTCAAAGTAAATAATAGAAATATGAACCTAAATTTTCTTTTTTAACCGACTTCAAAAAGGAGGAGGTTCTATGTTCGGTTGTATGTATGCTTTTTTTTTTTATGTATGTTCAGCGATATTTCCGTCAATTGTGGACCGATTTTGATAATTTTTTTTGCATTGGGTTCAGTATATCTCCAAGGTGGTCCCATATTAATTTTATTGACATTGGACCTTGGACTTAGAAGATACACCAGGGAACTCCTTAACGACAAACAATAGGCATGTGTAAATTGCGATATTATGGGTATTACGTCAATCCTATAGGTACCCTACTATAGAATTCACTGGTCACTTAAAATTGTAAAATAAAAATCATTTATAAAAAAAGGTAAACCGACTTCAAAAAGCAAAAAAATAAATATTTGAAGTCGGTGCCAAGTAACCGACTGCACCAACCAGCACCGACTTCAAATATTTATTTTTTTGCTTTTTGAAGTCGGTTTACCTTTTTTTATAAAAGATTTTTATTTAAAGACATCTTGGACAACGCACTACTAACTAGTTCATAGTCGCAGACAATGTACGGAAAATGGCGTGTATATAAGTGTGTGTGAATGATCTACGCTGTTGGCCGCGGGGCGTTTACAGCTTCACCGGACAAGAGGGCCAGCGTGCAACCACTACGCTCGAGCCAGAAGAGCAAGGGGGCAAGGGGCAAGCTCAAGGGCACCTCAAGGAGGAACGAACTCGGCTTGGGCAGTCGCTATGGGGGAGGGCATATACTAGGTGTCCCGCCGTGGTGCTCTGCACCGGCCGGCGGGCAAGGGCTTCTCCGACCTCGCCGGCGAGGTCGGTGTCTGATCCTGTGTGCGGTATCTGTATCCGAAAGAAGGGATGTAAGGGTATCGGGAAGGTAAGGTAAATCGTGTATCAATGCGACACGATGAAAAAATATCCTTGTCTTATATTTTTTACAATAAAATCCCTACATTTTATAAAACTTAAGTGTTTAACGTGGCGGAGGGCCTCGTTTGTCTGTCTCTTTAAACGCGATAAACTCGAAAACTGCCGAACGAAATTTCATACGGTTTTCACCAATGGATGGAGTGATTCAATATGAAGATTTATGTATATACTTCACCTGTGCAAATCCGGGGCGGGTCGCTAGTTGTTATAATACATAAAAGAATATGTCTGCAGTGATTTTAATTCTACTTTAGCACAAATTCATGGTTCCATGATTTAAGTTGTTGAGTCGTTTAGGTGTGCAATGGCAAGTAGTGACACTAGGGATGGGGGTATTGAAAACACTTTAATTAGCGACATTCATTGATGAACTTCATCATAATACCACACTTCTTTCTTAGCATCAGTTGATTATTAATAATACATGAACGTTACTTTAGGATATTCTTCCTCGATTTGACGCTGCATATCAAATTCCATAGTAATTAGTAGCTTTTTAACCAACGTATCAAACGCTGTCTTATCCAAATCTTATCTGTAGGACAAGTCAAAGTCACCGTAACCGGCGAGCGTGTATGAGACGAACTATGAGAGCGGAGGAAGCCAGAGAGGTATGTAAGGCAAGAACCTGTTGGAACTCTGTACTCTCTGCCTACCTCGCAAGGGATCTGGCGTGATGATATAGATAGATAGACGTATCAAACGTTTAGTTGTACGATCGGCCCTATAGGGACGCCTATCCGTTTTGTGGATATACATACCATTATTTAACGCACCCACTCATAAACGCGCCACTGAGAATCACTCGTATCACAACACTATATATACGTCGCACGCGCATTTACTTGGAAATATCCTTTTCTCACTCGTTACTTAACTTTATTGTTGTAATGTAGTATATTAATATTATAAAATTTCTTCTAGCATCTAAAGTCTTGACAATGAGTACACATTTGCGAGCGAATAATAAGTCTTTTTAATATAGAATGGTGTTTAAATGGACGTGTGTACTCTTTTCATCCCGCTTGCACAAGGAACATGGCGTATCACAATACTATATACAAGGTGTATCGTAAATAACACAAGTCCTCAGACACCCCGATTAGATAACTGCTCCACAAGTTCGAAAAGAAAACCAAATTTCGAAATTTAACATTTTCATGCACTTTTATACCACAATTAACAATATAACGTGTACTTTTATATATGCTTATTGAGAAATACGTTTTAGAAATGTATTTCACATCTCCGTATTGCTTTGAATCAAGAATAAATTTGGTTTATTATAGCGCACTAAAGGAGAAACAGCATTATTTAAAATTAATTAGAAATCGGTATCGGTGTAAAGATGAGAAAGGGTAAGCTCCGTTGGTTCGGGCATATAGAAAGAATGTCTGAAGAAAGAATGACAAAACTGATATACAATGCGAAAGTGGAGGGATGTAGGTACCGGGGAAGACCTAGACTATCTTACCATGACCAAATAGACCGGGTCTTATCTGAAGGACAAGTCAGGAGTCTCCGTAACCGGCGAGCGTGTATGAGACGGACTATGAGAGTAGACGAAGCCAGAGAGGTATGTAAGGAAAGAGCCTGTTGGAACTCTGTACTCTCTGCCTACCCCGTAAGGGATCTGGCATGATGATATAGATAGATCGAGATAGATAATTAGAAATTGATTTAGAAAATTGAAAAACAAATTTAGATGTATTAAAAATTGTTGGAAACAATTCAGTTATCGATTCAGAACAAACTACTTTCAGGTCTTGCGTTTATTATGTTACAGCTTGTATACGCCACACGCGCAGGTACTTGACAGAGATGGGCAAAATGTAATCAGATTAATGATTACAATTGCATTTTGTGATATTCAATCATGTTTCAAGATTAAAAGTGTTATCGCAAACGTTGACGATTACAAAATGTAATTGTAATCGTTAATCATTTAATCACCACCACGCCTATATTCCCCAAGCGGGGATGGTTAATCATTAATCTGATTACATTTTGCCCATCTCTGCTTGGAAATATCCCTTTCTCTCTCGTTATAATATAATAATAATATCAGCCTATATTGCCCACGGCTGGACAAAGGCCTTCTCTCACTAATCAAGGTGAGAGAGATTAGGTCATACTTCACCACGCGGACCCAGTGCGGTGCGGTGGAGGCAGGTTTGTGGCCACCTGCTGTTGGAACTTATCAAGCCGCCTTTAAGGCTTCCAACTCGGCTTAACGACTACCACATTAAGTGATAGCCCGGACCAACGGCTTAACGTGCCTTCCGAAGCACGGAGACGCTCGAATATGAAAATGCCACAAACGGTCACCCATCTCGGGCCAACCGAGTCGAATGCAGCTTAACCTTGGTAATCGGTAAGAACACCGCGGTTGCACAGCGCTACGAGCGCCTCTCGTTACTTTATTGTTGTAATGTAGTATAATAATACCTAAAAAATTCTTCTAGCATCTAAAGTCTTGACAATGAGTACACATGTGCGAGCGAATTATAAGTCTTTTTAATATAGAATGGTGTTCAAGTGGATGTGCGTACTCTTTTCATCCCGCTTGCACATATAACATGGCGTATCTATACGAGTGAAAGGACAATGAGGTCGTAGGCTTCGTCGGCAGCCTTTCTTTATTGGCACAAGTTGACACACAAAAATGACACTCCAGTAACCAAAAGACAACGACAATCTCTTTGATAAGGCGATTGTAGACTTACTTTGCTGTAAAAAAGAGATGTAGATATATGCAGTTTATAGGTTTTCTCTTTTTTACGGGAAAGTGAGATTAAAATAGCTTACCTTACCAAATAGACCGTGTCTTAACTGAAGGGCGAGTCAAGAGTCGAACGACGAAGAGACGACCTATGAAAGTAGAGAAAGCCAGAAAGGTCTGTAACGAAAGTTCTTGGAGATTGTGGAAACACAGACCAATCGCATGAGAGATTGTTCACTAACAACATTGCACGCTTTCTTCCTAACGACTTTTAACATCTGATTATTGATTTCTTTTATTTGGCAGAAAGATATATAAATTTGGTTCGAGAATCGAATAACTGAAACCATCCTTAATATTTATTGGTAGTTGGTGTGTTTAATATTAACAACCAACAGTGCATAAAGTATAACACAAATATTTCTATCGTTTAACCACTCCAGTTGTGTATTGAATACTGCCCAAATAACTTTAGTGGCAAAGATATCTGCCGGCTATCGAACCCCCTACCCTCTCCCACGCAGGTCGCTGCTACGTCAGTGTCCGTTCACGAGGGCACCGCTGGAGCTCTTCATGTCGCTGAGCTGGTCCGAGTACTCGGTGTACATGCGCTGCCATCGCAGCTGCCGGACGAGGATAGACAGCATCTCTTCCAGAATATCGTGCTTTTTGAATCCCTGAAATAATAATTTTTGTCAGTCGAGAGTGGAGGAAACGAGAAAAGTCTGTAAACACATCTCTGAATGTACTGACGGATTTTATTTTTTTTGTGTGTGTGAGTGTGTCAATGATCTACGCTGTTGGCCGCGGGGCCTTTACAGCTTCACCGGACAAGGGGGCGAGCGTGTAACCACTACGCTCGAGCCAGAAGGGCGAGGGGGCAACTAGCTCAAGGGCGCCCCAAGGAGGAACGGCCTCGGCTTGGGCAGTCGCTATGGGGGAGGGCATATACTAGGTGTCTCGCCGTGGTGCTCTGCAGCCGCCGGCGGGAAAGGGATTCTTCGACCTCGCCGGAGAGGTCGGAGTCTGATCCTGACTGACGGAGTTATGGTGCAGAGCTCCAAGGAGAACAGATATAAAGTGTTCTTCTTTACTTAGAAAATCTGATGATGAAGATATACAGATGAGAGTGGCGCTCCTAGTGCTGTGCGACCGCGGTGTTCTTACCGATCACCAAGGTAAAGCAGCGTTCGACTCGGTCGGCCTGAGATCGGTGACCGTTTGTGGCATTTTCATATTCGAGCGTCTCCGTGATTCAGAAGGCACGCTAAGCCGTTGTCCCCGGCTACCACTGGATATGGTAGTCGTTAAGCCTAATTAGAAGCCTTATAGACTTGATAAGTTCTAACAGCAGGTGGCGACAAACCTGCCTCCACCAATCCGCACTGGGCCCGCGTGGTGGAGTATGACCTCTCTCATCTCGATTTCTGAGAGAAGGCCTTTGCCCAGCAGTGGGCAGTATAGGCTGATATTATATTATTATAAGAGATGTCAGTAGTTGTAGTCAACGGAAGACGTGAGGTGGGCAGGCGAAAGGTCGCAGAATAAATTTGGATGCTTATAGTACAGAGCCGGTCGTCGTTGCGATCTATGGGGAAACTCTTTTTTTTTTTTTTTAAACTGTATCCCCACACTAGCATTTATTCCTGTGTCGTGGGTGCGTTTACAAACATGAAAATTCACATACACAAATACCCAGACCGGAACAAATAATTGTGGATCACACAAAGATCGTGGTTAAGAGTTTAAGCCGCTCCGCCCACTGCGTCTAATAGTCGCGGGTTCGATTCCCGCACGGGACAAATCTTTGTGTGACCCACAGTTATTTGTTCCGGTCTGGGTATTTGTGTATGTGAATTTTCATGTTTGTAAACGCACCCACGACACAGGAATAAATCCTAGGGTGGGGATACGTTTTATTTAAAAAAAAAATACTGGGAAAAAATAATATTGGAAAAAAGTCACGGATAACAAACTAAAGAAAAACCATCTTTTTTTGTATTTTATACAAAAAGAATGTGAGGGTGGTGCATCAGAAAGCTATGGGAAAGCTATTTTTATGAAAACAATATCGTTTCAGTAAAAAAACATCTGATGTCGGGAGAAGAGAAACACAGAGCGATGCTTGAAGTGTGAAGGAGTATGTGAACGGTCGACGCTGCCGCGGTACTGCTCAATGCTTGTAGCAGGAAGGGTCGGCAGTAGCAGTGTATAAACCGTATAACACTTACTAGAACAACGGGCTGCCATTTCTTAGGCGTCGAGGTGCAGTGGCTCGGTCCCAACAAGTCGTCTAGTATCGCCCTCAGCTGGTCCTCCGTACCTGCAATAGTTACATCTTATAGCTAAAGAATCTTTCTTATGTATCGGAGAAAATATTTTCAAAAATTCTCAGTAGTCTATAGGCAAGGTCTATGATGTTTATGGTACTTTTAAATTAAATAATTAACTTTTTAAAAAAGGAAACGCCCAGTTGCAGAGACAAAAGATACCCTACCAAGATAATTCAAGAATTTCAAGATAAATTGGCTACTGGTGTCATTATTATTAGCCTACAAGTTGTTTGTCTGATCTGGCAGCTGAGGAAAAATGGACGTTATCTACACGTACCGTGGTCGACGAGATGCGAGAACAGCGCCGTGAGCCAGTGCCTGTAGTCGTTGGCCAGCCCCAAGTGCAAGCAGCTCGCCGCCTGCGCCTCCAGCCAGCTGCGCGCCGCGCCCGCGCGGTAGCTGCTCATAACAGAATAGTCATGACGGTTGACAACATTTCAATTTCGTAACAATATAAGAATAATGACCTGGTGAAGGTCGCGAGTAAATTAACCAATGAAATTGATTGACACCCATACAATTAAAACTAAAATTATCACACATACATCAAGTCATAATAACCTAAATAATATAGTAATAATAATATTAGCCAAGAAACTGTCCCACTGTTGGGCACGGGCCTCCTCTCAAACTGAGAGGGTTAAGGCCAGAGTCCACCACGCTGGCCCAGTGCGGGTTGGCGAACTTCACACACCTTCGGGAAACTTTTAGGCATGCAGGGTACCTTATCATGTTTTAGCAAGTGTTTTAGCAAGTTATCTCTGTAAATTTTTCTCTAAGGGAAGTAAATTACATGGAATCACCACTCCAATACATAAACCGTTATATGCACCGATATTATTATTGAAGATGATAGTTTAAAATAGCCCGAAAAAGAATCTCGTCACATTAGAGGCGCGGCGTCAATAAGGCGCGACGCAGGAGCGCCCTGGGGAGTTTTAATATATTGAAATGTACGAAAGCCGCCACGCTCGTCGCACATCGCGACGGCAATCACAATTTTTAAAATACACATGCTTTCGAAAATACAGCTCTGCGTGCCTGGGTTTGAACCCGAGACGACGTTGCAGTCTAACGGTGTAACCACTAGGCTAACACTGCTGCTCCAACGGCCTAATCACTTGGCTGTCACTGCTTCATTACCTTATAAGTACAGTTAAAAATTATGGAAGACTTTCGTACCAAATTTAGCCGTCTACGCAGCCCTGAAGCATTTTCTCATATATGTGGTGATTAAATCACGCGGCTGTCCGACATCTCGTGTCTATTTATTACGGTATAAGTGGTCCCTTCCTAACACAAATAATAATAGGATAGGTATTTTATGTGTGTGTCACCTGGTGGCCAGAGATGTCTGCGTGGGCCTGGTGTGCTTGGCCAGCGGGTACAGCGGCGACAGCGCGTGGTGCGGGCGCGGCGCGCGCGTGGCGGCGGCACCTCCGCACGCGCGCCACACGGGGTCGCCCGCGTCCGCCCACACCACCCTGCCACCACACCGGCATATCAAAGTCAAACTCACAATATTTTATTTGTAAAGGCCAACAAAACCGCTTACAAACGTCATAGATTATTACATTCTTAACAACTACCACCGGATCCGAACGCGGCCTCACACAGAGTAGATCCGCCGAGAAACTCGGCGGGCCAGTCTTTTAACGTAATTGGACAGCCCTTTCTAAATTGTATTTTAATAATGTCTATCTATCTATATCATCACGCCAGATCCCTTACGGGGTAGGCAGAGAGTACAGACTTCCAACAGGCTCTTTCCTTACATACTTCTCTGGCTTCCTCTACTCTCATAGTTCGTCTCATACACGCTCGCCGGTTACAGAGACTCCTGACTTGTCCTTCAGATAATACCCGGTCTTTGTGTTTAACAAAAATATATTTAGGACTTGCCGAATGTGGAGCTGCTCCAACCCGATCAGTTTTAGCGTCGATATATTCCTAAATATTATATTATTTTTTACTACTTCTAGTTTTAATAGCCTTTTTAAGCTTATTAATAGGCATCTTTCTATTTAATTTGTTGTAGAAGCGTATACATTGCCCCATGAAAGAGTTGCTAATGCTTATGGAGCCGAGTAGAATGTACAATAAGATCATCTTTGTTCCGTGTATTAACATGATGAATGTCGCTATATTTTTCAAAGTTACTGATATCCTTTATAACATATAATAGATTTTCATATATAAATTGCGAGTCAACAGTTAGAATATTTATCTCTGTAAATTTTTCTCTAAGGGAAGTAAATTACATGGAATCACCACTCCAATACATAAACCGTTATAAGCACCGATATTATTATTATTGAAGATGATAGTTTGAAATAGCCCGAAAAAGAATCTCGTCACATTAGAGGCGCGGCGTCAATAAGGCGCGACGCAGGAGCGCCCTGGGGAGTTTTAATATATTGAAATGTACGAAAGCCGCCACGCTCGTCGCACATCGCGACGGCAATCACAAACGAAGTGCGATGAAAACAAGACGCTATACTATATGAGTGGGAGCGAGATGCCAGTATTGCTGTTTAGAGCACATAACAACTACGGACGCTGCTATCGCGCCCGCAGTGTAACGTACGCAGCGCCCCGGCGTGCGCCGGCCGAACGTTAGTTTTTCGAATCGTATCTAGCGACCCGCCCCAGCTTCGCACGAGTGTATCACAAACATACACCATCCTCTTGAACACTCCGTCCATAGGTACAAACCTTATGAAAATCCGTTCGGTTGTTATTGAGTTTATCGCGTTCAGAAAGACAAACGCGGCAGAGGGATTTTTTTTATAATATGTTATGATAGTGGAAGACTTAGGTTCTCGTTCACCACCTTCGAATAAAGTGCTGGTACGCCACTTTTCGATTAGCGCTACTCGGCATTTAAAACTGCTTAGCTTAACCGTTAGGGACTTCACAAAATATTGTAATCAATTTTATGGCAATAAATTATTATTATTAGTATAATTTTTATGTATCTCGCTGAGATTCACGGGCTTTACCAGGACCTTTGAAAGGCTTGCATGGGGACATGGGTCCAACACGTAGAGGCCCTTTGCGAGAAGTTAATGTTATGTAAGCCACCTGTTGAGATCACTTGCTGAAAATGAAGAAACATAACCAGCGAACTGACCCCGGCAGGTGCAAGGACTATTGTAAATTATGGAAAGAAAACAAGGGCTATGTAAATGAGGTTTAATGGACAAAAACTATTATAATAATTATTATTAAAAACATTATTACTTGCAACTTTAATTGCAGATTAGTCTATTTCAGATTTTACTCAAGAGTCATGAAGGAAGCCCCTCCTTAGATAAAATATATTTATATATTATTTAGTAAAAGAAAAAGATGACGAGTGTTGTCACAAAAATAACTAAATGTGAAAGTAACTTTCTCGCGCCTAAACCACTGAAAAGATTTTGATGAAATTTGACAGGGTAAAAGTCATTTACAATTATAATTATATCATCATTATATTAATACGTGAAGCAAAAACTTTGTACCCCTTTTTACGAAAATAGCGCGGATAGAGGAGTATGAAATTTCCCACACTTATAGTTTATATCGAGAAGGAGTGCACAACGCTAATATTTTTTTTAATTATGCATAAAAATACATTAAATCAATAAAAAACACATTACACATACTACCATGTATTGGACACAATACACTTCAAATTGAGAATAGATTTATATTGTTTGTTTGTAATACTATAGTCTTACTGAATGTCAAACATAACCAGCAAACGATGAAAGAGCTTTTACAAAAAACATCGTTTACAGATAAGTTTGTATCATTAATTAAATTATCGAAATATGTATGTCAAGTTCAATGGACAGCATTTTCTATTTGGTTTTTTGTTTCAATAAAAAAGAAATTAAAAAAAGGTATTCTTTATTTTAATCATTTTTTGTTTTCTTTTTTCATATAATTTGTTTGAAACAAATAGGCAAATTAGTAGTGTAGCCTTGGTGAAATCTGTGATTATAGAAGTATAGTCATTGACAATAGAACCTTAATAATGTTCTTATAATTACAATTAATTGTGGTCGAAGTTTGACCAAGTATTTTTTTTTTTTAAACGTATCCCCACACTAGGATTTCTTCCTGTGTCGTAGGTGCGTTTACAAACATGAAAATTCACATGCACAAATACCCAAACCGAAACAAATAAATGTGAGTCAAACAAATATTTGTCCCGTGCGGGAATCGAACCCGCTATTAAACACAGTGGGCGGAGCGGTTTAAGCTCTTAACCACTGCGCTAAATCGTCGGTCAAATTATAAATACTAATTTAAGGTGGTGCATAAAATGATGATATGATGATAATAAAATTATTTAAATTCACTCACCACGCGCATAGCTGTTGACTATAAATGTAGCTCTTGCCGTTGCTCAACGAGATCAACGGATTTCCGTCCTCCAGTAGAGAACAATTTGTCACCGTCACTGTCGGCACAAACATACATTTTGTATAAATAATTAGAGGAAAATGCACGAACTTGGATAGAACTTGGCTGCTTGAACAAAGAAACATGAATTTCTTTGAATTATTGCGTTTTTAAATTTCGTTGCCTTACTCTAACAATTATTTATTTGTCGTCGACGTCACAGAAACTGTCTGTGTCTATTAAGTGGTTTTAAAGATTTGTCTCGAGTTGTGATCGAATCTGGGACTACTTAAAGTCAAAGTGAAATAATTTATTTTGTTCATTCCTTGCGGGGGCGGTTACAAATAGACAATTATCATTCTTTTTAATCTAATTTAACTACTAATCTACCACCGGATCGGAACGCGGCCTCCACTGAGAAGATTCGGCGAAGAAACTCAGCGGCCTTGTCTTTTTTCTTGACTTTCTTTTCAATCATATTGTGTGGATACAATGTTTTAGTGACAATTAAAAAGTTCTACAAAGCAGCAGTACCCAAAGCTCGTCAGGCAAAACACATACATATATATATATATATATATATATATATATATATATATATATATATATATATATATATATATATATATATATATATATATACACATATATATATATATATATATATATATATATATATATTGGTAAAAACCTAATGAAATCCCATGCACCAGCCAGTTCTCAAATAAGCGTGTACATGCTGCATTTGTTTTATGTGTATAGACATACACAAAAAAAGGCAGCTACAATATATTATAGTACAGATCGTAAGCTGTCGAAAATGTCATCTAATAATACCACTTTGGTCTTCTTCTCATTAAATTGTATTTTTTTCAATTTGAACTCACCGCCTGGCGCGAGAAGGGAGTTGAAGCAGAGAGGCTTGATGATACAGGTGGCGGTCGCCAGCTGGTACATCGTTAGCTCCGCTCTCGTGGTCACCACGGCCAGGGTGTCTCCGGACAGTGTGAGTTTAGCCGCTTGTGACATTAGTGCTGAAATATTTGTGGAGATTTTATGATGAGGATACTACACATTTTGTTTTACATACATAATGGCGACTTCGTTTTGACTTAATGTACCTGATATTTAGTGTCTCGTAGCATCCGTATGTGTGGGGCGCTGTAGCGTCCGCACTGGATACATACGTACCTATGGGCGGCAGCGCGCGCGCGGGCGTGGGGCGCTGCAGGCGCCAGGCGTGCAGCGTGCCGTCCGCACACGACACGCACGCCCAGCGCGCGCAGCACGCGATGCACGATACAGCCGAGCCTGCGGCGGGAAACGATACACTGGTACATTGGTCACATTGCGGTCGCAGCGGGGCGTGACGCGACGGCGGCGGTGCAACGTGGAGAGTTGTAAATGTACGGGAGGCGCCATAGCGCAGCCACCGAGCTATCAACGATTATGAACAAAGCACGGCGAGAGCGGGTCGCCAATACGTATGTGAGCGCGACGCTAGAATTGTGTTGTTAAGCGGGCGACGCGATGCCGACGGTGCCGACGCGACGCGGTCCCGTCCACCGAATTTTTAATGCCATTCTTTTGGGCTCATCCTCACAATAAAAAAATTCGAACCATTTTTTCATAATTCTAATACTTAGCGGAATAAAGGCGCATGTTGATAAATTGTGTATGGAGCACAACTTATCATGTCGCTTTTCTACGAAGTTAAAGTCGATCCAGTGTTGGCACTACCCAGGTATCATTGTATAGATATTCATATATACCAACTTTTTATGCGCATAAGCCCTTAAGCTGTAAAGGCCCCGCGCTCATCAGCGTAGATCATTCACACACACACAGCTAATAAGCCCGAACTAATAGTTCAGATAATTAGTACGACAAATAACGCTTCAATCTCATTTGGGTTCAGTAGTTTTTTATCCCTAAAAGATATCGATCAGATACGAATGTAATATCTGTGGCATCAAAAAAATTTTTGCTGTGAATTGCCCATTTTCTTGGCGACTGTATATTTTTATTAAAATCTTTGATCGCACCTTAAAATGTCTCAAAAAGTTAAGGATAGTCTCTACAGGCCGTTGTTTTGTAGCTACAACAGTTAAAGTAAATGCCCACACTACCCTGTCCAAGAAATCTACCACACTCAGCACATTAATTTAGATTTCGACGAAGATCCAGGTAAGATAATAATGTCAAGCGGTTGATACACCCACTAACCACTGAGTCATCAAAAGCACGACTCAAGCGCAGACAATTATCCTGTTTTGTGGAGAAAAAAATAAATGGGAATGACATTTTACAACGAAAAATCACATGGTCAGGACAAGTGCGATTGCGACGAGAGAATACAAAAAAAACGCTTGTCTAGGCCCTCTGGTCCGATTCAATATTGCGCTTACGACGCCATGAGCTGTCACAATCGCGATTGATTCGGAACGCGTTGACAAAAGTCAGTAATGAGGAGTAATGAAATCGTGATTCGGACCACAGCGACACAGAATCAGAATCAGAATATTTTTTATTCATGTAAACCATTACAGTGTTTATGAATCGTCAGAAAAGTAACAAATACTCTACCGCCACTTCGGAATGTCATTCCTGTGGAGAAGAAGGGCAAGAAACTCCACGGTTACTCTTTTAAAATAAGAAATTACAAACTTTTTCATCTACATTCTGTTGTGGGGTATGGGAGAACAATGTAGGTTGGTCATCAGGTGAGTCTAAGTTAAAAAAGTGAATAATACTATTTATGAGAATGGCTATATGGTTCCCTCATTTACAAAAAAAGTACATATTGTGTTAATTTAATAGAAGGAAGAGAGGTAATGTTAACTAACAACAGTTGAATAGGTTGTCATGACTCAAGTGGAGCCGGAATAGCATCTATCCAAGCATTTTTATCTTTTAAATAATCTTCTATTGAATAATAAGCTTGCTTACAAAGTGTTCGTTTTACACAAGCTTTGAACTTATTTTCACTAAGTTTAGTGACGTCAATGGAAATTTTGGTATAAAATCTAACACAGTGCCCCATGAAAGACGTGTGAATTTTTGACAGACGAAACTGCGGTTGGTCTAATTTATTTCGATGTCGTGTGTTATAGCAATGCCTATCACCTAGCTGATTAAAAAGATCTAAAGTTTTTCTAGTATACATAATGTTTTCATAAATATATTGACATGGGACCGTCATGATATTAGCTACTTTGAACAGTTCTCTTAAAGAGTCGCGACTACTCAAGTTATAGATGGCCCTAATAGCCCTTTTTTGCAAGATAAAAACAGACTCAATGTCCGCTGCCCTACCCCACAATAATATACCGTAAGACATGACACTATGAAAGTAGCTAAAATAGACTATCCTCGCGGTGTCCACATCAGTTAGTTGTCTGATCTTCCTTACGGCATAGGCAGCGGAGCTAAGCCGTTTACCTAAATTCTCAATATGAGGACCCCATTGTAACTTGGAGTCAAGCGTAATCCCTAAAAAAGATGTATCATTAATGAACTCAAGTTTCTCATTGTTCAGCATAATATCATGTACAGTACTTTTTACATTTGGCAAAGAAAACCTTATACATTTAGTTTTCTTGTTATTGAGCACTAAATTGTTGGATGTAAACCAGTTATGTAGTTGAAGAATAGCGTCATTTACTTCGTCAAAGTTATTAACATGTCTACCTACTTTAAAAATCAAAGAGGTATCGTCAGCAAATAACACTATCTTCGCTCGCTTTTTAATTACTTCAGGTAGATCATTTATGTAAACTAAGAATAGGAACGGACCCAGTACCGATCCCTGTGGAACGCCCATTTTAACTAAAGAGCCTAGAGATTTAGTTTGATTTATTTGAACACACTGTTGTTGTCCTCTAGGTAAGATTTTAAAAGATTAAGTGCTTTACCATGGATACCATAGTGCTCCAATTTAAGCAGCAGTGTTTCATGTTTCACACAGATTCGATGATTACTATCAAACAACTATTATATGAGTCGCGTAAAGCAAAACCGACATAGATGTTATCGATATCAGAAAATCAGCGCTAAGCTGTTTCAAGCGAGGCATCTATGCTGAGTTGTAGCCTTTTTACTGCCGCAGCAAACATATCAATATAACCTGTAATTGTATACACTGTGCCTGATTTGTGGTAGTGAATAAATTATTTTCTTTCTTTCATATCGATCGATATAGATGTTGCTGGTATTGCTTCGGCAGGACGAATTTGCCCTTCCAGTTTATAGGCGTCGGTACATTACCGCAAGATTTTTAGAGATACTAGTTTCTTATCCCGTATAACCCGTCACGCCAATATTCCCTAAGCGGGGGTGACAGAGGTGTAAAGAAAAAACTATGTTATATTTTTCAGGAATTAAATAAAGTCGCTAACTTTATAATTTAATATGGACGTTTTAATAAAAAAATCTTACCTAAATAAGTTTCCCACACGGGGTCGCTGGACGCAGAGTTGTTGGGCAGTAGTTGTAACCGCGACAAAGCACCGTATTGTGTGTTACATGCTTTGTTCACTACCTGGCATAGAATAATATTTGTGTTAAGAATTGATTGCTGTGCTTTTTGTGTGTTACAGTAACATGTTTCCCTCATGTTATTGTAACACCTGGTTTAAATTATGCTCCCGCTGCCACTTCCCGTATAGAATGTTGAGTAGTATGTGACCGTGTTGACTGTTCACATACTTCAGTCGTACTTAAAGCATCGTTCTGTGTTTTTCTGTTTGTAAAAACTTCCTACATCAGATTATTTTTTCCCCGAAATGTTAGTTTTGATAAAAGTATCATCAAATAATTTTTTATACTTGTTTGTTTGTGCTTTTTGTGATCATTTGTCTTTATATTTTTTGTATTTCATAAGTTTTTTAAATTTAAATAATAACTGACTGGTCCCCACGACATACAAAAAGACAACACCCGACTCAGGCGGAGATGTCGGGACGAAATGGACAACTTTTTGAAAGACTGTCTTTACATGGCAACGAACAGAGAGGTATGGAAGAAGTGGAGGGAGGTCTTTGCCCAGCAGTGAAACACAAATGGCTCATAATAAATATTAATCAGTTTCTTAGATTCTTATCTTCGAGTCTTTTTAATAATTATTTTTTACCGATAATTGCAAGATCGACTCGCACACACGGCAACACTAAGTACTGATAGAGCAGTCCCTTGGCTCATGTCAAAAAAACTGCCAATCAAGGGAGCGCCAGGCTGTAATAGTGTAGGAAGGGAAGTAGAGCGTAAGTGCCGCATTTATACGACTGAGCTACCCTCACTTCCCGCGCGAGTTCCGTCGAAGTTGTAAAGCGTCCGCAGCCAACAGGGTAGATCATTCACCCATCACCAGCACGAATGGTCGCGCGAGTGGGCAGCATATAGGTAAGGTATATCGGTATGAAGTACCTGCAGGCGCAGCAGGCCGGCGGCGCGCACCACGGGCCCGGCCACGCCGAGCGCGGGCGCGGCCAGCAGCTGCGCGGGCGCCGGCGCAGCCCCGGGCGGCGCGGCGCCCGCGCACGCGCGCTTGCCGCCGCCCAGCTCGTCCGCCCGTGGCCCGGGCAGCCCGCCCGAGCCGCGCTTGCGCAGCCGCTGGTCCAGACCACTGACACAACCAAATATACACTGTAATTAAGTCGTTTCTATCTACCTATCTATACGCCATATCCCTTACGGAGTAGGCAGAGAGTGCACAGTTCCACCGGGTTCTTTCCTTACATACCTCTCTGGCTTCCTCCGCTCTCATAGTTCGTCTCATACACGCTCGTGCGTCACGTCTTCTATTATCTCTACTTTTGACTTGTCCTTCACATAAGATACGGTCTATTTAGTTATGGTAACATAGTCTAGGTCTTCCCCGATACCTACATCTATCCAATTTGACATTGTATAGCTGTTTTATCATTATTTCTTCTGATTCTTTCCAACAGAGCATACCCTTCCTTATCTTTACACTGTTACTATCTTTCATACCTACTCACTTTCTTCCTAATTCTAATTAAGTCGAACACCGAAGGAAGCTGCGCAACTCAGCTGGTTGGAAGAACACCGAAGGTATCTGAACCTTCGGTGTTCTTCCAACCAGCTGACGCGCTACACCGCCTCTCAATGTCATTTTGCGTTTGGTACAGGCGTTTTTTTAATTCACTAAATTAGTATTAGTAATGAAAATGCTACTTACTAAAGCGTTCGTTTTTCATCTTTTTATAGTCCTAGTGAACAATAGGCATTGGATACATGACCCGAACTTTCTCTCCAGGACGACTAAAATGACACCGTGAATATAGTAAATTTTTATGAGGACTGTTAAAAATTGCTTTCACTAAAAATAATTATTAGCTGAGTTAAAAACCACTTCCATTAATAATATTTAGGTAGCGCAGTGTGGGGTTACAGCCTGCCAGATAGACCGGCGATCTTGTGAAAATCGCAGGAAGTTGTTGAATGCAGTTGGCATGAGACCGGTTACGCTGGAAAGCGATTAGGGAGGCCTATGTTCAGCAGTGGACAAATATAGGCTGAGGTATATACACGACAAATGTTGGAGTGGGTAGGCCTCCCACAAGATGAACCGATGACTTAGTAAAGGTTGCAGATAAATGCTGGATGCGTACAGCGCTTAACCAGTCGTCGCGGCAATATATGGGCAACACCTTTGTCCTATCTTACCATGACCAAAAATACCGTGTCTTATCCGAAGGGCAAGTCAGGAGTCTCCGTAACCAGCGAGTGTGTATGAGAGGAACTATGAGAGTGGAGAAAGCCAGAGAGGGCTGTAAGGAAGGAACCTGTTGGGACTCTGTATTCTCTGCTTACCCCGCAAGGGATCTGGCGCAATGACCTTTGTCCTACATTGGACATCTTTCGGTTGATTATGATGATCTATATGATCACGCCAGATCCCTTACGGGATATATATCCCTGTTGTTAAAGGCCCCTCGGCCAACAGGCATACATATATACACATACGTGCGCGCACGCACGCACACCCACATTATCGTTGTACATGTGTCATTATAAAACTGAAGCAATATCAAAGAAAATAGCGTATTTACACTGTTAGCGATTAGGTGTTGCAATGTGGCCTTTTAGATTCGACTTTAAATCAATTCGTGTCAACATATGTTATTGCAATGTTTGTGTCGTGCCGCGTACGGTCCTGAAAGCCTCGGGGAATGTCCCGCAACACGTGTTGCCTGAGATGTCGGGCGGACTCTAGCAAAGTCACTTAATATCGCTCGACTTAAAAGCCACCCGCGTCACGAAACTTTGTCGCCTAATAAATAGGAGGCTTTATTTAGGTACCCTGAATAACCACACTACAGCGCGACTTCCTCGATTGAAAGATGCTAAAAAAATTGAGACTAATACTAGAACTTAAAACTAACTTGTCGCTGATCCTGGAAGTGTTGAAGGAAGTGGCGTGGTTGCTCACGTTGGGGTGTATGACGATGTCGTCACGCACCTCCACGCGGATGCGCGACTTGCTCTGCGATGATGTGCTGAAGCAATTCTCCGAACCGCCGGGTTGGGACCCTAGGGACTCGCTGCAAAGATAAGGAAGCCTTCCTCAAGAACTGACTTACTACTGAATTACTCTAACCTAACATCAACCTTAATGCACTCGAAACATAACAACAACCTGAAAATAAAAAAAAGGTTATATAATCCGAAAGGTCTTGGGTTGCTTTAACGATGAAGAGTTCCTCGAAGGTGTGTGAAGTTCGCCAACCCGCACTGGGCCGGCGTGGTGGACTATGGCCTAAACCCTCTCAGTTTGAGAGGAGGCCTGTGCCCAACGGTGGAGCAGTTACTTAACAGGGCTTATATTATTATTATATATAATCCGAAAACAATATTTATTTCATGTTTAGTGTTTGAATAAATGTTAGAACTTAATATGTAAACCTTGTTTTTTTTTTTTTTTTTTTTTTTTAACTTAGTCCCACACTACGATTTAGTCCTGTGTCGTGGGTGCGTTTACAAACATGAAAATTCACATACACAAATACCCAGACCGGAACAAATAATTGTGGATCACACAAAGATTTGTCCCGTGCGGGAATCGAACCCACGACTATTAGACACAGTGGGCAGAGCGGCTTAAGCTCTTAACCACTGCGCTAAATCGTCCGTCGAATTTAGCCCAGTGGGCGGGTAAGCACAGATGTGGACATACACCGTGGCAATGCGTTTTCGCGGTGTTTGTGTTTGCAAATATGTATGTGTATAGATTCAAGATTAGTGAATATGTTATTTTAGTATAGTTTTACTCACTTGGCATCGGCGTGTGTCAGCGGTATGAAGACGGGCGTGATGCGCCGTTTGCCGTCCGAGGTGCGAGTCTCGATTTGCCGGTCCATAGGACGGAAGGGGGCTGGCGAAGTGTATGTAATGCTAGTGGTTGTCGGACTCAGCATGGTCTTGGACTGAAAGAGATTAGGATTTTATAGTATATAATACATTATCGTTCACATGGGCGAATAAACGAGCATTCCAGTTATTTCATAAATTAATTGATAATATTACTAATGTCTATCTATCTATATCATCACGCCAGATCCCTTGCGGGGTAGGCAGAGAGTACAGAGTTCCAACAGGTTCTTTCCTTACAGACCTCTGTGGCTTCCTCCACCCTCATAGTTCGTCTTATACACGCTCGCCGGTTACGGAGACTCTTGACTTGCCATTCAGATAAGACATGGTCTACTTGGTCATGGTAAGATAGTCTAGGTCTTCCCCGGTACCTACATCCTTCCACTTTCGCATTATATATTTGTTTTGTCATTCTTTCTTCCGACATTCGTTCTATATGTCTGAACCAACAGAGGATACCCTTTCTCATATTTACACCGATACTATCTTTCAAACCTACTCGCTTTCTACCTACGCTGTTGCGAATACGGTCGGTCAGTTTCACTCCGCACATCTTCCGCAAAGCTTGCATTTCGACCGCATTTATCTTACTTTCATTCTCCTTCTTACATACCCAGCTTTCGCTGCCAGGTAACAGCGTTGGGACAAGCACTCCGTTATGTATGGCCTGCTGCGCCTTATGGCTTAGGTGCCGGCTCCCAAGTAGCTTTCCCATCGCATCATTCATTCTATTTCCTGCATTCACTCTTCTCTCTATATCAACGGTATATTTCCCATCCTTACTGAAGGCGAATGCAAGATATACAAACAAACTCGTTTACTTCCTCCAGCACATCGTTACCAACCGTAATCCCTGCATTCGTTCTGGTTTCTTCCCGTTCAAAAACCATAATTTTGGTTTTCTTCACATTCAAATTAAAGCCGTTCATGCAGTCGCATTTCATAACTGTGACTAGTGTTAGCAGATCAGTGGCTGTTAGCGCTTTTAGAACCGCGTCACCGGCATATAATAGGTGGTTTACCACTAGATCACCCATTTTTACACCTTCATTCATCGTCTATGAAGACTTTTATCCAGATATATTATGAACAGTCTAGCGGACAACACGCAACCCTGCTTGACGCCGATTTCAACGTCAAACCAGGGTGACATGTTACCACCCACCCGTACGCATGCCTTGCTGTCCACATAGGTGAATTGACAGGCTCGGCTTGGTGGAGCAGGTTTGTGGATGAGGATGCTATTGAAACTTAACAAGCCGACGATTGAAAATAGATGCCTGAAATGGTCACCTCTCTCGGACTGACCAAGTTGAACACTGTCTAACCTTAGTTACTACATTTTTCTCCCATACCCCACAGCCAAATGTCGATGGATGTATATGCATTTATCAGAATCAGAATATTTTTTATTCATGTAAACCATTACAGTATTTATGGATCGTCAGAAAAGTAACAAAGACTCTTCACTTCAACCACTTCGGAATGTCATTCCTGTGGAGAAGAAGGGCAAGAAACTCCACGGTTACTCTTTTAAAATAGTATTTTTCGTCTAGCGTACGAGGCATGCCTTTTAAGTTTTGTCGTTTGAAGAAAAAAACACACCTAGAACCTTATAGTACTTTTATTATTTTTCAAAGTTTTTACCAAGTAGTTTAATACACTTTTCCATTCGCTCAATCCAGTTATTATAACATTTATTCCACTCTAAAGTGGGGGTGTTCAAAATGGCTGACTTGAAAGCGTCGACTGCTTCTTCACCGGACTGGAACCTTTGACCACGAAGACTTTTCTTAATTTTAGGAAATGTAAAGAAATCGTTAGGGCTTAGGTCAGGACTGTATGGAGGATGGTCAAGAATTTCTACTTTTTCCTGCTTCAAATACTCAATCGTATGACGAGCGCTGTGTGAGCTTGCGTTGTTGTTGTGCAGGATGATGCGTCGCTATGAGTTAGATTTTTGAAGTTCGGCGATGACTTCTGGTAAACAAACTGTGGTATACCACTCTGCGTTAACCGATCTACGATCTTCAAGTGCAATAGTCGCAACATGGCCGGTTTTCCCAACGAACGTGGCCACCATCTTCTTCCTGCTTCCAGAACGAACAACTTTAGTCGGCTTTGGCTCGTCTTGAAAGACCCAGATTGTAGATTGTTGTTTGGAATCAGGATCGTAGGCATAGATCCAAGATTCGTCACCACTAATGATGTCGTAGACGTGATTTGACTCTCCTGGGTTGAACCTTTGCAGAGTTTTCTTACACCATCTGACGCGGGCCGCCTTGTGATCGTCGGTAAGCAGATGCGGTATCCAACGGCAAACTAGCTTTCTCACACCAAGCGCTTCATGCAAGATCTTCTGTATGGTAGTCCCTGAGATGCCTAATAGAGCCTCTATCTCTCGATAAGTCACATGACGATCTTCGAGAATTAGTTGTCGCACAGCAATGATGTTATTTCAGTGAAGGCGGATTTTGGGCGTCTTTCGCGAGATTTGTCACTAACACTAGTATGTCCATGCTGTAATTCTAAATACCAGCGTTCGACAGTCCAGGCAGACATGGGGCTTCATCACTGAACACAGATGTTAGCTCTTCAAAACACTGAAGCCGTGTCAGGCCTCTTCTAAAGTTATAGAAAATTATTGCACGAACTTTTTCCTTAGAAAGATTCATTATCGTACGTAACCTGACAGATTCCAATCGACGCTGTGACTAAACAATAGCATTAATCCTAATACTTTCAACTGTTTTGAGATTCAAAATTTAAACATATTCGAATATAGAACAGTTCCAAATTCAAAATTGCCGGGAAATATGGAAACGACAGAACTTAAAAGGCACGCCTAGTATAATAAACTTGTTTAGTAAGCGTACTTTTAATACAAGCTTTGAATTTATTGTCACTAAGTTTAGTGGCGTCAAGAGGAATTTTAGTATAAAATCTAACACAGTACCCCATGAAAGAAGTGTGAATTTTTGACAGACGAAATTGCGGTTGATCTAATTTATTTCTATGTCGCGTAATATAGCAATGCCTATGGCCTAGCTGATTAAACAGATCTATATTTTTTCTTGTATATATTATGTTTTCATAAATATACTGACATGGGACCGTCATAATATTGGCTTTTTTAAACAATTCTCTGAAAGATTTGCGACTACCTAAATTATAGATGGCTCTTATACCCCTTTTTTGCAAGATAAAAATAGACTTAATAAAAGAAACGTAGCCCCACACTAGGATTTATTCCTGTGTCGTGGGTGCGTTTACAAACATGAAAATTCAGACACATAAATACCCAGACCGAAACAAATAATTGTGGGTCACACAAAGATTTGTCCCGTGCGGGAATCGAACCCGCGACTATTAGACACAGTGGAGCGGCTTTCTTAACCACTGCGCTAGATCGTCCGTCAAAAAGTAAAAAGTAAAGTTAAAAGAGTAACCGTGGAGTTTCTTGTCCATCTTCTCCACACAATGACATTCCGAGGTGGTAGTAGAGTCTTTGTTACTCTTGACTATTCATAAATACTATAATGGTTTACATGACGAAAAACATATTCTGATTCTAGTGATCGCTAGAACACCGCGAGACTGTTGCACTATTAATTACTTATACTATTATTTCATAATACATATATCTCAACCGGCGCTGAGGCGCTCAAAGCGCGCTGTGTTACCGCGGTGTTCTTATGGATCATCAAGGTTAAGCAGCGTTTGGCACGGGCGGCCTGAGATGGGTGACCGTTTGTGGCATTTTCATATTCGAGCGTCTCCGTGCTTTGGAAGGCACGTTAAGCCGGTGGACCCGGTTACCTCTTAATGTGGGAGTCGGCAAGCCGAGTTGGAAGCCTTGTAGGCGGCTTGATAAGTACCAACAGTAGCCACAAATCTACCCCCATCAATCCGCCCAGGGTCCGCGTGGTGGAGTATGACCTAATCCCTCTCACCTCGATTTGTGAGAGAAGGCCTTTGCCAGCATAGACTGATATTATTATTTATTTAGATTATATCTCAACCAATATTACATATTATATACATAATGGCGAGCGTGTATGAGACGAACTATGAGAGTGGAGGAAGCCAGAGACGCATGTAAGGAAAGAACCTGTTGGAACTCTGTACTCTCTGCCTACCCCGCAAGGGATCTGGCGTGATGATATAGATAGATAGATAGATAATTTGCTCGGTTACCTGTGACTTGTCGTTCTTGGGCGTACTTTCATCTTTTGGTGATTCTTTCTTGGCTTCTTGCTTCTCTCTGGCGAGCAGAATTTCGGGACATTCCACCAGCAAGTTGGAGGTCAAATCCCCACCAGACTCGTTCGCCAAACATTTGCCATAGATTTTTTCGTAGAATGCATTCTTAAACAAAAAAAATTTAATATACAGAGAAATTGTGAAGCTTCCTTTTTGGAAGTCGGTTAAAAAATCTATACAACTGGTGTCCGATTGAAGGTTTGGTCAAATAGCCGACGGAACGCAATGGGAGCGCGACGGAAGCGCTCGGCTACGGCTCGGCCGCCCGACACTAGCGACTCGCTCGCACGCGTATTGGCATCTCGCTCCGCCTGTGTTCGTTAGTAATCGCGTCGAGCGCGGAGGCGGCGGGCTGTGATGTTTGCCATCTCACCGAGCGGGCCTGCGCTGTGTGGCGTCTCCCGTACCATTCGGTGAATCACAACTCCCCAAGCCGCGCCACAATCGCGCTGCGTCGGCTATGTGGCGAAACCTTTAAAGATTAGCATATAGCTTACGAAGGTACCGGATAAAATCTAGATGCATACTGTCCAAAGCTGGTCCTTGGGGTGATCTTTGTATAATATTGGACGTCTCTAAGCTGATCATGATGCAGCTATTGATTCGTATTATCATGGAAATTATGATATGTAATAGATTAACATTACTAAAAGCACGCTGTTTGTTTTTAGCCCATTCACTAACACTCATTATACCCAGTTTATACACTGCTACTGCCGCCACTTCCCGCCAAAGACCGTTCACATACTCCCTTCGCACTTTAAGCATCGCTTTGTGTTTTTCTTATGTTTGCAAAAAGCTCCCGACATCAGATTTTCTTTTCCCTGAAGCGATATTGTTTTCATTCAATTTTTATACTAGCTTTTCCGTGGTTTTTCTGGTGCGCCAAACTCAGATTTTGTTTGTATTTTATGTATTTCATTAGTTTTTATCATTAAGTTTTTTCCAAACAATTATTTTTACCCCATTCCAAAAAGACTCTAAGCCTCCCACTTGAAGTGGGCGTGGCCTGACAGTCTTTTGACTGAATGAATATGAGAAATAATAGTGGGGGAAGGAAAGTGGAGCGTAAGTGGCGCGTTTATAGGACTAACCTTCCCTTCCACTACACGCGGAAGTGAGCAGTGTGTAAATTGGGTATTAGACAAGAAAGAATACTCTACCACGCAATAGGTCTGAAGATTGATGCTCTGTTCGGATTAACCTAGGCACACACAGGCTTCCACTCAGGTGGAGCAGCCACACTAAATAGTTTGTTAATTTATAAACAATTAAAGTCTTTTTATCTTTACAGCTACTCCTATAAATTTCGCGGGGAATAGAAAACAACCTTTATAAGCAATCTGTCAAAAATTGCATGGTTTGTTTTTCAACTGGATAGTTCGTTTTCAAATTCTGGATCAAACTATTATTTTAGACGTTAAGATACCTACCTTCTCCTCTATAGTGAGCGGGGTACCGATTTCTTTATTCGTGAATTGTATACACGCAACAGTGCCATCCGAACTGCACGCTAGTAAGTTCAAACCTGAAATAAGAAACCACGTTAAATAACCCCTGTGTGTGTGTGTGTATGTGTATATGTATATGTGTGTGTGTGTATGTTTGTGTGCGTGCGCAAGCGCGTGAGTGTGTGTGAGCGAATATTACAATATATCTATCTATCACCACCACTGCCCCACTTGGGGAATACAGGCATCATTACGCCAGATCCCTTGTGGAGTAGGCAGAGAGTACAGTATTCCAACAGGATATTTTCTTACAAACCTCTCTGGCTTCCTCCACTTTCATAGTTCGTGTCATACACGTTCGCCGGTTACGGATACTCTTGACTTGTCTTTCAGATAAGAAACGGTTTAATTGGTCATGGTAAGATAGTCTAGGTCTTCCCCGGTCGGACGAGAGGCGACGACGGCCTGTCACCACTGCGGTGGGGACCAGGATTCCGCCCAGCACACGCTCGAAGAGTGCCCAGCGTGGGCTTCCGAGCGGCGGATCCTGGTCGACAGGATCGGACCGGACCTCTCCCTGCCGGCAGTAGTAGCGGCTATGCTGGCAGGGAAATCGGCGTAGACGGCCGTATTCTCCTTCTGGGAGACTGTGATGTCCCAGAAGGAGGAGGCGGAACGGGATCGGGAGAGGGCCGAACCCGGTCGACGAAGGCGACGGCGCCGGGGCGGGGGCACAGCCCGCCCAGGCCCCTCAAGCCCAATAGCCCGGGACTTAAGAATACGGTAGCCCGTTTTCTTAAGCCCCGGGCGTAATGTAATACTCGCGACCCCGGCCTTAATATCTGCCCCCCCCCCCCCCCCCTGCAACAACATCAGCAGGGGGACCTTCGGGGTCGCGGACGCAGGGGGCGGGGACACTGAGCGTCCTAAACGAGCAACCCCGAGGAGGAAGGCGGCGTCGTGAGCACCGCGTCGGTGCGGGGGGAGCGTGTCACCGGTGCGTTCCATACGGAGATCCCGGAGCCCCTCCAAAGCGCTGATGTCGGCCACCCTGGGGTTTTTAGTCGGTAGAAATCTGACAATATTACGATAAAACTGCTAAAGAGATTATGATAACCCGAGGTGTCTCACCATCCGAGCTCCAGGAGAGGTCGAGCACGCTATCACTGAAGAGGTCGTGCACGACGACGAGCGGGCGCTTGAGCGAGGTGAGCCAGATGCTGAGCGCGCGGTCGCGGGAGCCCACGGCCGCGCAGCAGCACTTTTTGCCCTCCTTCACGAATATGTTGTTGTTGAAGCGCTGACCAAAATATAAACTCAAACTCAAATAATTTACTTTGTATAAGCCCTGCGGGGCGCTTACAAATAGACAATTTATATATTTTTTTTCTTAATTTAATTTAACTACTAATCTATCAGAAAGATTCTAGAGTGGAGACCACGTATTGGCAAGCGCAGCGTGGGACGACCACCTGCCAGATGGCCCGACGATCTTGTGAAAATCGCAGGAAGTCGTTGGATGCAGGTGGCGTCGGACCGGTTACGCAGGACAGCGATTGGGGAGCCTATGTTCAGCAGTGGACAAGTATAGGCTGAGATGATGATGATGCTGATGACTAATCTACCACCGGATCGGAACGCGGCCTCCACTGAGAAGATCCGGCGAAGAAACTCAGCCTGTCTTTTTTGTTTACTTCTCTTTCCCTTTCTTTAATCATATTGTGTGGATACAATGTTTAGGTTACGATTAAATAGTTTATGACCTAGCTCCAGTGTGATGCCTTACGATCGAGATATGAATATAATGATGTTATCTGTAAAGAGCGTCTAAAGGATTTCCGATGGACAAGTCCCCACAAGCAGCACCCGTTCACGAATTTGACTGCTGGAACAGCCATCACTCCCCTCGACCATATTGGAGGGAAGGTACTGACCCGCGCCAGACAGCCATCGCAAGCAAAGAGCATTATAGTGAGCATATATCCCCATTCCTGTATTTATACAAGCTTTTATTTAAGGCCTAAGCTCTCAGTTTGAGAGGAGGCCCGTGCCCAACGGTGGGACTGTTTCTTAACAGGGCTAATATTATTATTATTATTTAAGGGCCTACCGCGATCGACGGTGAAGGAACCGTCACATTGATGCAATTACTTTGTAAAAGAACAATAAGGGACGGATTTCACGGACGATTTCGCGCAGTGGTTAAGAGCTTAAGCCGCTCCGCCCACTGTGTCTGATAGTCGCGGGTTCAGTGAATTTTCATATTTGTAAACGCACCTACGACACAGGAGTAAATCCTAGAATGGAGCAATGAATTATATAAAAAAAACAATAAAAAATATAGACCGCGTGTTCGGAAATAAACGACGTATGTGCAAAAACATTATATCATTTTCTAAAAAACTACACTATAAAATAAAAATAAAAAGATTTACAAGAACTTTGCTTCAATAATTTGCTATGTTTTAAAGTAAATTCTACTGATTAGTTCTTGAGCATTACGCGTTGGAATCAGAAAATATAAAGCAACAGAGATGACTAGTTTTTTTTTCTATCGAGAAAATTTTGTTTAATCGTGTATTCCTTTTACCAGATTCTAAAATATAGAGTCAAAAATCATATTTCGAAAAATTTAGTCTGTAATTCATATACTTGCTGAAGTGCACGGAGTACAAAAACACGTTTTTTCGTGATAGCACTTTAACTTGTAATGTTCGTGTGTCTGTCCGTCTTTCCGGTTCAAATCTCGTGTTCCATTTTTCAAGCACTTGCGGGTATCAGTTGGGAGCTGAAATTTGGTATAGGTATGTTTGGTGACAATGCAATAAGATGGTGCTACGGAGCTGATGACGGAGTCAGAAGGTGGCCATAGGAACATGCAAAATATACAACGTAACCCCCTCGTGTTTGGGCTTGTTAGATTGGTATTGACAAGTACAACCAGATAGCGTTCGGGGTTCGATGATGAAACCGAAAGGTGGCTTATGGAACTACCCAACTATTCCATATAACCCGCTATGTTTGGGCTCGTTGGATTTGTCCTAACGTGTGCTATAAACGGATGGTGTTTAAGGTCTGATAATGGAGCCGGAAGGGAGCCACAGGAGTACCTGAACTAAGCAAGATATCTTCATCGTGTTTTTGCTGTACAAGCTTGATTTTAAGATAATAATAATAAAATAATATTAGCCCTGTTAAGAAACTGACCCACTGTTGGGCACGGGCCTCCTCTCAAACTGAGAGGGTTTAGGCCATAGTCCACCACGCTGGCCTAGTGCGGGTTGGTGAACTTCACACACCTTCGAGAAATTCTTAGGCATGCAGGTTTCCTCACGATGTTTTTCCTTCACCGTTAAAGCTAGTGATAATTAATTTTTAATATGCACATGCATTTCGAAAAGACAGAGGTGCGTGCCTGGGTTTGAAACCGAGACCTTTGATTTTAAGAAGGTCTTTTTATATTAAAATTATTACGAAATATTGTTGACTGCATCAATAAAATCGTAGAGACCAGTTCTATATACTGGTATAACGTATTAAATCCTACGATACGTCTAGACGGAGATACCCAATGGTGTAAGAAAATATATCCACAAAATATGAAATGGTATAAGACTCAAGGAAACATAAGTTTATTGCAATAGGATTTTCTGTAAATAAGGAATAATACAATTTATCTCATCCCTATAATTTTAAAACTCTCAAAACTTCGTTTCATGCATTTTTTCTTCACCTGTAAAATTTGTGATTTAGCATTTAATATTGTATTCCTCTGAGATACAAATTTGTTGATGCCGTTGGCGTAGAAAGAAACACGAAATAAAATTAATAAAATGTGCCACTATACAGAAATTATTTCTAGTGAGAAGCATTGACCGAACACGACAGAAGAATTATTCCTAGAGAGAAGCATCGTTTTTTATACCAGACTTTTATTCAATACTCTAAGGCGCTCGCAGCGCTGTACGACCGCGGTGTTCTTACCGATCACCAAGGTTAAGCAGCGTTCGGCCCGGTCGGCCTGAGATGGGTGACCGTTTGTGGCATTTTCATACTCAAGCGTATCCGTGCTTCGGAAGGTACGTTGAGCCGTTGGTCCCGGTTACCACTTAATGTGGTAGTCGTTAAGCTGGTTGGAAGCCTTATAGGCGGCTTGATAAGTTCCAACAGCAGGTGGCCACAAACCTGCTAACATCAATCCACACTGGGTCCGCCTGGTAGAGTATGATGTAATCTCTATTACCTCGCTTTGTGAGAGAAGGCTTTTGCCCAGCAGGGGGCAGTATGGACTGATATTACAATAAAGTCTCACTAATCCAGCACTATTAAAATTAGGGGGTGCTGGATTATGGGAACGTTCGGATTACTGGATTGTATAGAAAGGTTCATAATAAATATAATAAAGCATTTCGTAAAGGGAATATATTTCTTCTCCGCGCGTCTTCCGACGTGCTCTGGCAAATACGTAATAGATCGTTCAATTTCGGTGCTTGCTAGAAACCTTCTCCTTCGGAAGGATTTTTTTTTAGGATGCAGTCCCACACTCGGATTTATTCCTGTGTCGTGGGTGCGTTTAAAAAACATGACAATTTACATACACAAATACCCAGATCGGAACAAATAATTGTGGATTACACAAAGATTGGTCCCGTGCGGGAATAGAGCCCGCGACTATTAGACACGGTGGGCGGAGCGGCTTATGCTCTTAACCACTGCGCTAAATCGTAGGTCAATCTTAATAGATCCTTCAATTTCACTGCTTGAAACCTTCGGCTTCGGCTAAGACTGAATTGGCCATAAGTGGTATTTTTGGCCGAAGCTGGCAACAGCCGAAGGTTCGGTCGGACACTAGTGCCGGATTATTGGACGTGCCGAACTACTGAAATGAAGGATTAATGAGACAACTGTATTATTATAATTAGTATTGAGTACTCACAGCACAGGTGACAGCCTTCCTATGTCCGACGAAGTCCTTGTCGCAGCGCCAGCCGTCCCGCTCCACCACCTGCGCGGTGGGCCCGCCGCCGTTCATGGCGTGCGCCGAAAGTACGTACTGCCCGTCCGGGGACCACGACAGCCGCAGCACGTGCGTTGTGCCTGACGTACCAGAAGAACGTGATTTATACTACCTAAACTAAATATTCAAGTTTTTATAGTTGACACCGTCACGCCTTTATTCCCCAAGCGGGGCTGGCCGAGGTGTACTAAGTACATCCACGTTTCGCCGACGATGTTAGGTCCCATGTAATAAGGGGCGAGCCTATTGCTATATAACGGGCCACAATTCCAGACTCCGGATTCGTACTGGGATGTTTTCGTTAGAAAAACTACACTTGTCCGACTTAGGATTTCAACCCAGGACCTCGTGATTACAAAGCGATGCGCTTTGCCACTAGACCAACGAGGCAGTCACTAGAATAAAGTGGCAGTCAAATTAAAAAAAAATTCTTGACGCAGGGTAGTTAGACTCTCTCGAGAGGATAGTGCGTGTCATGTGCTCCCGATACGCGCCCACAAAATAAGTGTGCGGAAACTGGTTTCACTATAAGTGGATGTCTACAAAGGTGGACGGTCGCTGGCGGGTCGCGGATGATTGCTTGCGCTGATGATTGCCCGTCCCAGTCACAGCGACAAGTTGGAGCACGGTGGGGGTTTTAGCTGGTAGGAGTCTCAACATAGCCCCTCGCTTCCCCCTCCTTATCCTATGTAGGATTTCCCCCAACACAAAAAAATGGGTAGTTATAGTCTATTCCAATCAAACTTTAAAACTGTGTAAACAATCCGTGATGGATTGTTTGATTGATTTTTAGATATTTTAGTTGTGATTACAATCTATAACAAGTGTTATAAGAAGGCGACAGTATTTCCGAGGACATCTAAGTGCAAATGCTGTTAGCGAGAAATCGACTTATTTTCGTTGAGTGAAAAAATTTCAAAAGTTTTAAAGTTTGGTTGCAATAGACTATAGTTTTTTGGTTGGAGAATCATATTCGTAAAAATAAGGCTTAAGTTATGCAGTCTGTAAATTGTTTTAGTTCATTTATTTATTTGTATATACATAGTTAAAAAAAAAAAAAAATATACATAGTTACTAGTTATGTTATTTCAATAACAGTAAAATATTTTTCGCAAAAACACATTTCATATATAAAATAAAAAAAATTAACACCGTCACATCTATATTCCCCAAAGCGGGGGTGGCAAAGGTGTACTGAGAACATTCACTTTTGCCGACGATGTTCGGTCACATATAAGAGGTGGCGAGCCTATTGCCATATACTGGGCACAATTTCAGACTCTGGACTCATACTAGGAAATTTTCGTTACAAGAACTACATTTGTGGAACCTAGGACTTAGACCCAGGACCTCGTGATCGCAAAGCGATGCGCTTTGCCCTAACACGAACGAGGCATATACATATATAGTAAATTGGGTTATATTGCATCATCAAATATGATTCATGATCATTTGGATACACAGTCAAAAACTGCTGTGGGAGGGAATTATATTATTTTATACATTATGGAAACACAATGGCATAGATTTTGTCTTTGCTTATTTATTGATCGAGGATGTAAGTATTGTTGGCCGCGGCCAACATCGGAACTAACGTTGGCATTAAGTCAAATGTCACTTCATGACAGCCGCAGAGCCGCCGTTTGCTACGAAAATTTACCCAAGTTTTTTTTTAAATTAGTACCCGTCCGGACCCACCTTCTGAAATATTTCCTTGGAGGTAGGAAAATTTTACTAAATGATAACAATAATTTCACAACAACGCCCCCTGTCAATATCATCCACTGGCGAAACGATCCTTGTGACACTATACAAATTCCTTATGTTGGTTTATATGGATGGTGGAAACCTCAATTGATATATCAAAAAAAAACCTCACTCCTATATTCCCCAGAGGGGGTGGCAGAGGTGTACTGAGTACACCCACATTTCGCCGACGATGTTAGGTCCCATGTAATAGGGGGCGAGCCTATTGCCATATATCGGGCACAATTCCAGATTCTGGACTCATACTGGGAATTTTTCGTTAGAAAAACTACATTTGTCCGACCTAGGATTTGAACCCAGGACCTCGTGATCACAAAGCAATGCGCTTTGCCACCAGACCAACGAGGCAGCACAAATAATCGAAAATTTGATTACTAGAATTCAGACTAATTTCAAAAATGAAAAACCCAAAATCCCCGTTTCCTCAGTTTCTTAGTCGTGTCAGTAATTTATCCAATCCAAAATATGGAACGTAACTTGTTGTCCTCTTGTGTCAATTAAGATTTCCACCATTGATATACCTGTTGATATAAAAGTCATGACACTTACCTCCACACTCATCAAATGGCTCAGTGATTGAAATTTCCTGTGCCCAGTCAGCTGTTTTCCACACTCGGAGTGATTTGTCATCTGACTGTGAAGCTAGATATTTTCCAACCTGTAACAATAGTCACCAGCAAATTAACTTAACAGCTTATTTTTATTCTTAGGTTTAGGTCTACAAAATGGAAAGCACGACCAGAGTATACCATGAGCTTCACTTTATAATAACAATCCTAGTTCTGCTTCAGTTTAAAAAACAATAGTATGTCAGATTTAATTAAAACTGTGAAATTACTAAGGTGAGGCTCATTGATTCAAATTGCTTTTGATAATAAAAGAGAAAGAGAGACACAGAAAAGATGGCCACTCAAATATTTTTATATGTCGGGTGGCGTACAAGGCGATTAAGGGAAAACTAGGGAATAGGCAGCAGCGTTCTCCTAGATACTTCCACGACCAACGAACTGCGGCAAATCCCCCCCCCCCCCCCACCGCAATTAAAAATCGATGAATTCAATTGAAAAACGATGACATCTGCTGAAGTTAGAAACTGTGTCGCAGATGTCAATTGTTATTAAGTTACTGACATTTTTAAGTACTTTAGCACCCATGGTCACAGGAGAGACTGAGGTATTTCACTCTTATTCGTGTTTTGGCCATGGTGTCAAGACAACATAATTAAAGAATAGCTTACCAAATATCTCGCAGGCGCTCGTAGCGCTGTGCGACCACGGTGTTCTTACCGATCACCAAGGTTAAGCAGCGTTCGACTCGATCGGCCTGAGATGGGTGACCGTTTGTGGCATTTCATATTCGAGCGTCTCCGTGCTTCGGAAGGCACGTTAAGCCGTTGGTCCCGGTTACCACTTAATGTGGTAGTCGTTAAGCCGAGTTGGAAGCCTTAAAGGTGGCTTGATAAGTTCCAACAGCAGATGGCCACAAACCTGCCTCCACCAATCCGCACTGGGTCCGCGTGGTGGAGTATGACCCAATCTCTCTCACCTCGATTTGTGAGAGAAGGTCTTTGCCCAGCAGTGGGCAGTATAGGCTGATATTATTTATTTTACCAAATATCAGATACATTTTAAAGAGAATAATCACGAAGTATGTATGGTAGGTAGGTATGTAACCTGCTTCCAGTTCACACTGGGTATACATGATGGAGTGGAGTAATGTATTCCCCTTCACAACGTTTCGTAAAGCCTTTGCATAACACTGGGATACTATAGGCTTATATATATCATATCATATATATCATTATAGATATCATATCAATATATTATTTAAATTATAATTTTAATATCATTTAGTGACATAAATTTAATTTTAAGAATGTTACTACAATTTATTGACATGTTATCTTATTATTGTAATTACTGGTTGACATACATAATTAAGTATTGTTCAGTTGTCTTAAAATTAATAATAAAATATTGTATGCCTAATTTAGGGTAAATTGTGTTTGACCCGCGGAATTAGACCATAAGACCTGGAATTGTAATACCACAATTTATGCAATAAATACTTTGACTTTGATCATCATCATCATCTCAGCTTATATCCATCTACTGCTAAACATAGGCCTCCCCAATCACTCTCCAACGCAACGGGTTCGATGCCACCTGAATCCGAAAACTTCATGCGATCTTCACAATATCGGTAGTCCATCTAGCAGGCGGCCGTCCCATGCTGCGCTTGCCAAAACTGGTCTCCACTCTAGAATCTATCTGCCTCAATGGCTGTCCGATCTTAGTGCTATGTGGCCCGCCCATTGCCACTTCAGCTTACTAATCCTATGAGCTATGTCAGTCACCGTGGTTCTTCTGCAAATCTCCTTATTCCTGAATCGAACACGTAGAGAAACGCCGAGCATATCTCAGCTCTTTTCATAGCTAGCTGACATATTTATAAATAAACTTGTGGCCTTACTGGATCCCAAGCAACTCCTTTCACCAATCCTGTGTGGCCATTCAGGACAGACACCATCTCAGGGAACTTCTCGGCATTCCATATGATGATGGTGTTATCTACACTGCAGCTCGCGAGCCATTTGTCTAACGGTGACCATGCTAGATCTAGCACATCCCCTGTTGAAGAGAAATATATGCAGGGTGAATTTAGGAGATAGGGCGGTAAGGGCAGCCACAATGATTTACCAGAAAATGTTAGTGTCTGACCGACTGCTCGAATTTTGACCAAAGCCGATTAATAGGCCATCGCCAAAACCTTCGGCAGAAGCCAAAGCCAACGCTGAAAGTTTAATAACTTTAAGAAATTAGGTACATGATTGTCAAAATTTTTAAAAAGTAATGTTGACTGTATTAACTTCACGAAATGAATAAAATTACCTACAAATGGCTTAAAATAATAACACTGAAATAATATTATTTATACAATTTATTTTTATAACCATTCGTAAGCCCCTTCGCACACGGGTCGTAAGCGTAGTCGTATCGTAAGTGTATCGTTACAACGCAACGCGTACGAGAGCTGCAGTGTTCTTCAAACGTATCGTCGAGTAGGCGTATCGTTTTGTAAGATCTCAGTTGAAATCATGGCATCAACGGTACCAGATGTTTTAGGGGAATTTATTGAAGATCTTAATTTCTCTTTAGACAAAGAGGATTCGTTAGTGTATACTATATTCTGCCCAAGCTTTGTCCGTTACATCTTTCCTTGAATATTCACTTAATGAATATAGATAGACAAGGAAACGTTTAAACCAGTTTCACGAATTCAATCACTTTTTCAGTCATATTAATATTAAAAAAATTTACGCCAGTACGCTACGACTATCGTAATGACAATAAACATCTCATACGATTCAAAGCAATACCGCTTCGTGTGTGGACTTGTTTGAACATGTACGCGCTCGTATTGCTCTCGTCCTACGCGCGTATTACGATACGCTTACGATACGACGCCGTGTGCGAAGGGGCTTAGTCGTATATCGCAATAGCTCATTCAATTTCGGTGCTTGTTGGAAGCTTCGGCTTCGGCCAAAATGGGCCGAAGTTTTAATTGGCTGAAGGTGGTATTTTTGGCCAACAGTGGCCGAATTAGAAGCTTTGGTCGGACACTACAAGATGTATACAGTTCAAAATCTATCAAAAAGTTAAGATTAGTCTCCTAAGACTGTTTTCCTATAGCTATAATGGTTGAGGTAGCTGACTATCTCAAATATCTGCCCTATCTCAAAAATTATTGCATACTATTATTGCAGTTTTTCTTTCACTTGCAATTTATAACGACTTCAATAATTTTTGAAGTGGAAGGATGTAGGTACCAGAGAAGACATTTTTTTTCCCTAGACTATCTTACTATGACCAAATAGACTGAGTCTTATCTGAAGGACATGTCCTCCTTAACCGGCGAGCATGTATGAGATGAACTATGAGAGTGGAGGAAGGTATAGAGGTATGTAAGGGCAGAACCTGTTGGAACTCTAGACTCTCTCCCTACCCCGCAAGGGATCTGGCTTGATGATATAGATATATAGAATAATTTCTCACACAATTAGTTAGATTATTGAGACAAGTTTAAAGCATTTTTAATAATAATTAAGGATAGACTAGACATAAGCATTTCATTTCTCAAACTCAAATAATTTATTTTGTATAAGCCCTGCGGGGCCTTCTCTTTTTCTTATCGTTTTTTTTCAATCTTTAGGTTACAATTAAATAGTTTACCGTCTAGCTCCAGTGTGATCCCTTATGATTGAGATATGAATCTAATGATGTTATGTATAAAAAGTGTCTAAAGGAATTCAGATGGACCAGTCCTCACAAGCAGCACCCATTCATGAGTTCTTAATTATGAATGGGTCATATGCTGGAACAGCCATCACTCCCCTCGACCACATTGGAGGGACGGGTGACCCGCACCAGACAGCCACCGCAAGCAAAAACATTCTAGGTGTAGTAATCACATTCCAAATGCTAGGTGCCTAGCACGCTGTCCATAAGTTTATCCTTTATTATATTAGACATAACATTGTTGACTGCCTCGTTGGTCTAGTGGCGAAGCGCATCGCTTTGTGATCACAAGGTCCTGGGTTCAAATCCTAGGTTGGACAATTGTAGTTTTTCTAACGATAAACTACCCAGTACAAGTCTGGAATTGTGCCCAGTATATGGCAATAGGCTCACCACCTATTACATAGAACTTAGCATCGTCGGCGAAACGTGGGTGTACTCAGTACACCTCTGCCACCCCCGCTTGGGGAATATAGGCATGACGGTGTATTTATATATTACACCCATACCTTATAACAACTCTAACAGTCCAGCTCGGTGAATTTAAGCATGTTGTGTTCATTGTTGTATTTATTACATAAAAATATTTGTGGTAAATTTAATAATGATTTAGCGCAGTGGTTAAGAGATTAAACCGCTCTGCCCACTGCCTCTAATAGTCGCGAGTTCGGGTCCCGCACGGTACAAATTTTTGTGTGATTCACAATTATTTGTTCCAGTCTGCGTATTTGTGTTTGTGAATTTTCATGTTTGTAAATGCACCCACGACACAGGTATAAATCCTAGTGTGGGACTACATGTTTACTTTAATTTAATTACCTGCATGGCCTCTCAAGGTTGATAAACACCTCCACGTCTCAGCTTTATGCTTGCCTGGTGCACCTGGGGCGACACTTAGCCCCCACACCATCACCAACCTGTCATCACCACCAGATGCCAGGTACTTGCCACCGTTGCTCCACCGCACACAGTTTACACATGCTGTAAAATAATTCAGCTGTTTACACAAAGAATCACTGAGATGTTTTTATAACTGTTCAGTGACTCCTCATTAAAGGCAAGTTCCTATGTCTTTATGCATACATGACTGTTACCATATTTTTATAGAGGGATAAATAGCTATTAACCTGTGGAATGTTGAGTTACAATTATTAAATTCAATAAGAAAATATGTAGCTTATGCCACTCAAAATTTACAATAAGATTTATTGGATTCCTGTCCTGAGAAGTATGTAATTGTATTGGTTTTTCAAGTGAAGTATTTATAATAAAATAACTTTTCATAATGTTATCAATGCAAATATTCATGACATAGATATTTCCTCGCATTCAAGAACCGAACAATAAGCAAGATTATTAAATTGCATCGATACTTAGTACTAACCCAAGTGATTATCCATTTGACAAAGCATTTTGGGTATATTTGGATCAACCTCGACGGCTTCAAATAAAACTGGGTTTAAGTTCCAAACCACGACCCGGCCGGAGTCGCCACCCTGTCCGCCGGTCGCGAACCGCTTCCCTGTGGGATGTATATCCACCGAAAATATCGGTTTATCTGAAAAATAACAAATAATCAATCAATTACTTCGATCACTAACAATACCACATCAAAGCACCTTATATTTAAACAAATTACCTTCATGGTTGACCCAACTGGGCTTTAATAACTTCATTTAGATTATGGTAGTGATTTTTAAGTGAAAATAATGAGTAATACTCAAAATAAATAAAGCGATAGCACTTTATTTATTATATGAGGTTGACAGTTGATTTGACAGCGGCATCAACACCGCCCTCCCGGCAATTTAGAAGTGCGTTCGAAACCTGGAGATTTGTAAGAAAAATGTTTAAAAAAAAACTGGTCCGTGCAAAAATGTAAATTGCATACGAATTTGAGTAGAGTCAAGCAGTCAAGCAGAGTGGTTATTATTCATGTCCTTTTCTCTGTACACGCGCGCGAGTGGGTTGAATGTAAATAAGGGACACAATTTTTGCTCATGTTAATTATTGTATAATTGAACATTTATCATGTTTCTCTCCAACACCTCATACATTGGTAGCTGGGTATTATCACAAGATAGGGTAATTTCTTGACTTTAGGTATTATCAAACATTTTCTTATGCTACAACTTTCGTGAACCCACGTTCCGTTTCAATCCAAATTATTGATTTACAATACATACATGATTATCTTTGTCTCTTTTTGTCCCATGCTGATAATGAGTAAGATTGTAAGCAGTTGCTATGGTTACTGAACGAAATGCACAAAGAAAATGACACACAGCCAGTCTTAAAACACTATCGAGTGCGTAATTTAAATGTATGCTGTATCACTTTCGGAACGAGTAAATAAAAATAAGAAAGCGGCATGAGAGGGGCGGAGACTCTTATACCAGTTAGGTTTTTGTCTCTAACGAGTCACCTCTGCGTTGTGATTACATTGCTATGGGAGACCGAGAAGAGCATTCGCCTATGTTTGCCGAGGGAACACTACGAAGATCACTTCCAGATCTATTACAGTCGGTGAGTTAAAATGACCCAGTTCTCAAGCGTTTTGCGAGACTAAATTTAAATTCGCTTCGTACATGTAAGAATAATGTATTATAATTAGATCGATATGCATTTGTTGTCATCATGGGATTCTTTGTTTTCAAAGGCGTATGATTTACATGACAAAAGCTTTAGTTTATCGTATTTATGTACATACTGTAGTATATACTATATATAATATATTCTTAATAAAACAACAGAAAAATTATAATAGTAATTTCCTACATATATTTGTATTAGCTTGAGTTCAGTAGCTATTGGTTCTGATTTAGCGCACGTTTTCGCCAGAACGCCTACCATAATATTTATAGCAATTTTTTTTTAGCTGTTAATTGCGTTTTTATCCTAACAATTTTCTAAGGCAAATAGAAAAATCATAAATGAAACATTATGACTCAATTAATTTTATTCTTCTTTAAGATTGGGAAAAATATGTCCCCAGCATATAAGGCATTATTTATTAACTGCTAGCATGTGCATGGACCGCTTATTTTTGTGTTAAGCTTAAAAAAATTTAGAAGGTACCTAAATGATAACAAAATAATAATAATAATAATCAGGCCCGCATGGCAGCTTGTGGCCAGCTGTTAGTGAGTAACGACACCACGGACCCGAGTGCTTCAGAGAGTCGGTCAGGGCCCCCAACTCGGCGTGTCTTCGTCGGTCGAGTGGAAACCGAAGGGTGCCCGCACGACTCTCGGCTCTGGCTAGCCTTAATTGGCCGTTCAGAGAGGAGCCGTGAGAGCTATATTGACGTAGGAAGATAATGCGGTCCTACGTCGATGTACTCCAGGGGTGGAAGTGTTAAAGAGCATAACGCCGCGAGTGACTTCGGAGAAAGCGCAGCACACCTCTCTACACCCCTGAGCCGCTCACACCGGTGTTGCCCTCAGTTGTCCTAGGACGACCGTTTGAGGGTCCATCTAGTAAGCGGCGAGCCACCGCCGGCCACGGGTAATTAAGTATCACTAATTATGGCCGGTGTCCGTCCCCTTTGAAATAGTCCAGTTTTTGTCCATCAAACCTCATTTACATGGCCCTTGTTTCTTTCCATAATTATATTAGTCCTGGCACCTGCCGGGGTCAGTTCGCTGGTTATGTTTTTTCATTTTCAACAAGTGATCTCAGCAGGTGACTTACATAACATTAGCTTCTCGCAAAGGGCCTCTACGTGTTAGACCCATGTCCCCATGCAAGCCTTTCAAAGGTCCGGGTAAAGCCAGTGAATCTCAGCGAGATAGTAATCTCATTTACATAGCCCTTGTTTTCTTTCCATAATTTACAATAGTCCTTGCACCTGCCGGGGTCAGTTCGCTGGTTATGTTTCTTCATTTTCAGCAAGTGATCTCAGCAGGTGGCTTACATAACATTAACTTCTCGCAAAGGGCCTCTACATGTTGGACCCATGTCCCCATGCAAGCCTTTCAAAGGTCCGGGTAACGCGCGTGAGTCTCAGCGAGATACATAAAATAATCATATTAATCGTAGGAACAAAGTTAGTGCATACAATTTTTTTAAAGCACTTTTTTAATTGTGTTAATAACTATACCTAATAATTGCATTTGATAGGCAATATTATGTAGTTTTCCATTGTAATCGTTAATCATTGATACACAATCACATCTATATTCCCCAAGCGGAGGTGGTTAATCATTAATCTGATCAGAGATGAGAAAAAGGAATCAGATTAATGATTAACCACCCTCGCTGGGGCAATATAGGTATGCCGGTGTAATAATGATTAACGATTACCATTACGTTTTGTAATCTCCAACGATTACGATTAGACTTATAATCTTAAATCATGATTGAATATTACAAAATGCAATTGTAATCATTAATCTGATTGCATTTTGCCCATCTCTAAATCTGATTATATTTTTCCCATCTCTGGTAGTATTATTAATACTTACCATACTAAATAATTTCCTATTTAAGCTAAAGTGATGAAACTTGTCTGTTGCAATAATATAAGCAAGATATTTAATAAACATATCTTTGTTTGTTTAACGATTACAATAACATTGTAATTGTAATCTTTAACGATTATGGTTGCACTTTTAGTCTTGAATCATGATTGAATATCACAAAATGCAATTGTAATCATTAATCTGATTACATTTTGCCCATCTCTGAGTCTATGTATGAATTCCAATATGCCTAACTTGAATAATGATGGGTTCCCCATACAAACTTACATCCCCTACTTTACATCCTTGAGTGTAGTATTTAGGTGAAAATAGCCTAGTAGTAACTGTTGGAACTCTGTTCTCTCTGTCTACCCCGCAGGAGATCTGGCGTGATGATATAGATAGAGAGATAGAAAGTAGTCTTAATCCTTTTCCCAAATAAAAAAAAATCTTGTCGGTGAAGCTGTAAAGGCCGCGGCCAACAGCGTAGATCATTCACACACACACACACACACACACACACACACACACACACACACACACACACACACACACACACACACACACACATACACACACACACACAAATTCCCGACTAAAATGTTTGACCAAAGGACATTGTCGAAAACTGCCCCAGAACCAACGAAAATTTGACCCATGCCATTATTATTTATCTATTTTATTAAAATAAAGGCAAATATCCGTATATAACGGACAATTTGCAATCCAAAACGAATATTTCAAAGTAATGTGAGTACTTATATCAAAGTCGCCGACATCTTTACTGAATTTCAACACACAATATAATCTTATATGTATTAATGCTACTGAATTATAACCTCAAAATCGAATAGTTTTTGTGCGAAATTGCGATTCTCCCGCTTGTGCGTTTAATAATAAATGCCTTCAGAGAATTCATGGGTCATTTGAAATGATACAAGTATTTTTTATTTGCTGTTTGGTTCTGGAGCAAATCATGTATGGGCGCAGAACCATGTCCTTTGATCAAAATCTATGCAGCGGTTTAGGTGTGAAAAGGTAACAGAGAGACAGACAGACAGAGTTACTTTTGAATTTATGATATTAGTACGGATGTAAATGTATTAACAACTTTAACTGTCTCGTTGGTCTAGTGGCAAAGCGCATCGCTTGGTGATTACGAGGTCCTGGGTTCTGAAATCCTAGGTTGGGTAAATGAAGTTTTTTTAATAAAAACTTCCCCATATGTGTCCGGAGTCTGGAATTGTACACGGTGTATGCCAATAGGCTCGCCTCGTGTTACATGGGACCTAACATCGTCGGCGAAAAGTGAGAGTACTCAGTACACCTCTGCCACCCCCGCTTGGGGAATATAGGCGTGACGGTGTTTTATTTTAATTTTATTAGCTGGCCTTTTGCTACATATCGCCGGCGATAAGTCCTAAGGGATATAATAAAATAAAAATACTCAGTTATTTCACTTTTACCAAGGTGACATATAGTTATCTTTACAATATTATTTGATCCTTTGTGGCAGGCTGGTATCATTCCCCCGGGACCTACCATACCCGATATTTCGCGAACGCTTCCAATCATAGGAATCCGCTCATCGTAGCCGCCGCCGACTACGAACCTAACTCCCCTCCTATCAGCCGCTACCGCCGTCTGCGGCAGATTCTCACCGACCCTCCCGATGCCCTTACAGGCCTTCTTTAGGATATTGATACCGCACACAGGATCAAACACTGACGTCGCCGGCGAGGTTGAAGAGTCCCTTGCCCACCGGCCGGTGCAGAGCACCACGGCGAGACACCTAGTATATGCCCTCCCCCATAACGATTGCCCAAGCAGAGGCCATTCCTCCTTGAGGCATCCTTGAGCTAGTTGCCCCCTTGCCCTTCTGGCTCAAGCGTAGTGGTTGCACGCTCGCGCTCTGTCCGGTGAATCAGTAAAGGCCCCGCGGCCAATAGCGTAGATCATTCACACACACACACATAGACCCTACCATATTTCCGGCAACCTACCATATTGCCAGACTATGTACTTGAGAATTTTTTGATTGAAAAATCTAGATTAAAGTTCGCCCGACTTTGGACTTGAACCTAGGACCTCGTGATCGCCAGCCGTACCATTCACCACTAAAAGTGATGTGAATGAAACACGACGCCAGGTGTGATGTCAAGTATAATAAGTACACTGAACTGGTTCTAAGTGGTTAAATGGAGTACCAGTGTTTACATTGCGATTGTGTTTGGGATTAGCGGGTCATTGTAAGATATATGTGTGCAGATCATCTAGTTGTAGTTGTGGAGGTCTGCAAGGATGGCAACAATGAAGAAACAATGAAAGAAATGGTTTTCTATCTGTATCATATGTCATAGCCCTTGCGGGTTATGCAGAGAGTACAGAGTTCCAATAAGTTCTTTCTTTGAAGGATGTTTTAACGCAGTGGTTAAGAGCTTAAGCTGCTCCGCCTAATGTGTCGCACGGAAAAAATCTTGGTGTGATCCAGCCTGCCGAGGTGTCCGAGACCGACACCTCGGCAGGCTCAATTTAGGCTATGCTGCATTTCGCTTAACTGTTCCAGTGGCTCTGCCACGATGACGATATCATCGGCAAACCGAAGGTGTGAGATGTATTCGCCGTTGATGTTAATGCCCCGCCCAGTCCAGTCCAGCGTCTTGAAGACGTGTTCTAGTGCATTGGTGAAGAGCTTGGGGATATTACATCCCCCTGTCTTACCCCTCGATGCAGCTCGATCGGGTTGGTCTTTTGGTCCTGGAGCTGGACGGTCATTGTGGCGGTATCATACAGACATCTCAACACCTCGATATAGCGCCAATCGATGCCACATCGCTGCAGAGCATCCAAAACCGCCCAGGTTTCGATGGAGTCGAAGGCTTTCTCGTAGTCCACGAAAACCATACACAGCGGCTGATTGTACTCTTCGGTCTTCTGTACAATCTGCCGAACAGTATAGATGTGGTCTACGGTGCTGTAGCCTTTTCAAAACCCGGCTTGTTCCGGCGGTTGGAACTCGTCAAGTCTTCTGGCGAGGCGGTTTGTGAGTACTCTCGAGAACAACTTGTAAACGTGGCTCAGGAGTGAGATGGGTCTGTAGTTCTTCAGCAAGGTTATGTCACTTTTTTTGAAGAACAGAACCACCGCACTCCCGCTCCACGCTTGAGGTGTTAAGCCCTGGTGGATGACGGAATTAAAGAGACTCGCTAGCTTTTTCAGGATTGGAGTCCCGCCTGCTTTTAGGAGCTCAGTGGTGATTCCGTCATCGCCTGGCGACTTGTTATTTTTGAGCTGCTCGAGAGCCACTCTGACTTCGTCCTGGTTGACATCAGGGATGTCTTCCGTGTCGTGGCGTGCTAGTGGGGCTCTGTGGATGTCAGCGCTGGGTCTCGAGGGTTTAGCCATCCGTGATGCGTACAGGTCTTTGTAGAAACTCTCAATTTCCTCGAGTATCTCGAACTTGGAGGTCACGGTTTTGCCATCCGCTGTATTAAGTTTCGTCAAATGGGATCTACCTAGCTGGCGAGCGAAGACTTTGGTGCCTCTGTTCTGTTCAATCGCAGCCGCGATGGTGCGGGTGTTGGAACATCGGAGGTCACGTCGCACCAGCTTCCGGATCTTCCCGTTGAGGTTCCTTCCATCCGGCGAAGACGCCTGCGTGGATGACATTTCCCGTCTCTGCCTCATAAGTTCGAGAGTCTCGAGCGAGAGTTTAGACTCTCTGTTACCGCTTTTGCCGGGAAACACGCTACAGGATGTGTCTCGAAGGGAGACACATCCTGTAGCGTTTTGACCACTGTGTCGGTTTTCTCGTCAACATTGCCTTCGGTTTCCAGCAGGTCGAAACGATTTTGAAGCTCCAGTTGGAACTTTTCGGGCCCTAAAGCTATTTGAGGCGCAGTAGGTCTGAGAGTAGACCTCATCATGCAACGTCTTTCGGCCTTGAAGTTTATATTTAGAGCGCCTCGGACAAGTCGGTGATCGCTGCCGGTATTAAACCTGTTGATCACGGAGATGTCTCCATATATAAGTCTATATTCCTGTCAGTCATGATGAAGTCTATCTCGTTCCTCGTCACAGTGTCGGGGCTTCGCCATGTCCACTTTCTATGAGGCTTCTTCTTAAAGAACGAATTCATCAAGAAGAGCCCCTGCGACTCCAGAAAGTTGACCAGCATCTGCCCCCTGTGGTTTCGGCGCCCCACGCCGTGGGGTCCGATTATCGTTTCGCCGCGTTCTTTTACTCTCACTTTGGCATTGAAGTCCCCCATAACAACGTTGTAGTGAGCCTTGGTGGTGCCATGTAATGCCTTGGCTATGTCTTCATACATAGCTTCGGCTATGTCGTCGCAGTATGTCGAGGTCGGCGCATATACCTGTACCACCTTCAGGGTGTACCTGTTTGTGATTTTAATTATGAGGTACGCTACCCGTGTCGACACACTGCTGACTTCCACAACGTCGTTAGTGAGAGCTTTGTTGACCAGGAAACCGACACCGCCCTGAGAGGGCCGATCACCTTCCCGAAAGTAGAACAGGTGGCCTGACTCAAGGGTTATCGTGTCCTCGCCCTGTCTTCGGACTTCGGATAACCCCAATATGTGCCAGTTTATGCGACCTAGTTCTACCTCGAGTTCAGTGAGGTGTTGGTCCAGCCATAGAGAGTGTCCATTGTACGAAGCCAGGTTCTGGTGTTTTTGGTAGCCTTGTGTCGTAGCCCGGAGATTCTTCGCACCCCCTGCCCAGCTGTTACCGCGACCGCTACCGTGGCAGCAGACAGCGGGATTACCGAGAACTGGGGGCCTTTGCGTTTGGTGTTTTAACATGTTAAGAGGTTTTTGGCCTACTATACCACGCTGGCCAGACGGGTTGGTATAGGGTTTGTTTCAAATTTTCCTTTTCTGGTCGTTGATCGGATGACGTTACTACCTTTGGTGGACTCTTACCACCAGCCTAGCAAAAGTATGGCTACTGGGGCATTCCAAGTTTTTCTTTCGCTTCCAGCCCAGTAAGGAAGAGTTAGGTAAACATGAACAATTAAAATTTAGCGCTCACTAAATAAAATTATTATTAGGTTTTTATCGTGATTTTTTTCTGGACCCGTTTCGAGCGCTTTACAGTAGCCATAGTCATAAGAAATTTCTTCCTGAAAATAAATTGCAAACAAATCCGAAAAATTACTTAATATCTATTTATTAGAAATAACCAAAACATTTAATTACTTCGTAGAATATTGGCAAGAAGACTGGTTGCGTTTACTGGTTCATTAACTGTGCTGATTTATCTAAGCAGGTAATAAGCCAGTCCACTGGTCACCTTTGGGACAGACAACACCAATTTTTCCATCTGTCCCCAAACGGAGAAACATGTAGAGACAAATTAAATTGCTCTCTGGACGCAAGCAGCCTGAGTATTCAGTATACAGCCAGAGCATTTACTTGAAAAGGTCTCTATTGAGATGTCTCTAAAATCGAATATTTACTGTTTGTTTGTCCTTGAACACCCTAAAACGACATTGTTCATACATGATTTGCCTCAGAACCAGCAGCAATGAAAAAATACTTGTATGATTTAAAAGCACCCATAAATTCTCTTAAGGCATTTATTATTAAACGGACAAGCGGCAGAATCGCAATACTCCACAAAAAGTATTTAATTTTGAGGTTATAATTCAGTAGCCATTAATACATATGAGATTATATTGTGTGTTGGCATTCAGTAAAGATGTCAGCGACTTCGATATAAGTACTTACAGTACTTTGAAATATTCGTTTTAGATTGCAAATTGTCGGATAGATTCGGATATTTGCCATTATTTTAATAAAATAGATAAATAATGCTTGCATGGGTCAAATGTTTGTTGGTTCTGGGGCCATTTTCGACGATGTCCTTTCTAGGTAATAGAATAGCGGTTGTCTTTACTGGGGATAATGTCGTCAAAAGATATTAAATAGTTTTACATCATACATACGTAGACAGTCTGGGATTAATAACCTTCGACAATATCGCCGTGATGATAAGGGAAGTAGTAACTTCGACTCAACTCTGCTGCGATCGGTCAGCAGCCCTATAATCGGTCACGATAAGGATAGACTTGAGACAAGTGAAAGAACGGGTTAGGATTAGAATGGCCACTTTTTTAAAATGACTACTTTTACCAAAATAACTATTACTTATGCAATAAACACCTCTGTGTAATATTTACCCCAAGTTCAGAAGGAGGGTAAAGTTTTACTGGTAATGTAAACTTGAAGATTTAACATTTATCAGGTGCGCGAGCCTACATGAGATGAAGTATTAGAGTGGAGGAAGCCAAAAAGTCTGCAAGGAAGGAACCTGTTGGTACTTTATTCTCTTTGCCTACTCCGCAAGGTATCTAGCATGATGTTATAGATACACAGATAGAAGTTACTAATATTACGCATTTGCGTTTTCTTTGTTTTCAATAATTTCTATCTATCTATATCATCACGCCAGATCCCTTTGCGGGGTAGGCAGAGTACAGAGTTCCAACAGGTTCTTTCCTTACATACCTCTCTGGCTTCCTCCTCTCTCATAGTTCGTCTCATACACGCTCGCCGGTTCCATAGCCTCTTGACTTTTCCTTCAGATAAGATTTGGTTCATTTGGTCGTGCTTACATAGTCTAGGTCTTACCCGGTACCTGCATCCTTCCACTTTCACATTGTATATCTGTTGTGTGTTTCAATATTGTATTTCAATCATTTTGTCTTGTTTAATTGATTACTTTGCAAAACTTATAGATCCGACACCCCTGTGTACACCGACCTACACCAATATCCAGTTATAACCAGTTCAAATTGCCAGCGGTCATTCAAAGTTTACAAAACACGACGTGTTATGGAGCTGCGTCTTACACAACCGTTAGTGCGCAAGCGCAGCTCTGAACCGTTTAACCTGGGTCCGAGTCTTCTCCACGGAAACCGTCACGTGTTTACCGTTTTGATTATTCCAAGTTCAAAAGCGTTTGCTTGAATTCTTGATTGCCTTTTTTTGTGTCATTCATTTAAATATATGGGGTCCACGGCTTCCAGCCAAGTGAGTTCTTTTATCTTATCTAAAGTTGTTTATAAGAAGGAAATAAGATAAATGGTGTTTATCGTTATAGTAAATCTCGCTTTTTTCTTATTTATAACGTTTATTTTAAGACATACGTAGCCCCACATGACTTATTTCTGTGTCGTTGGTGCGTTTACAAACATAAAAATAGACATACACAAATACCCAGACCGAAACAAATAATTGTGGGTCACACAAAGTTTTGTACCGTGCGGGCATCGAACCCGCGACCATTAGACATAGTAGGTGGAGCGGCTTAAGTTCCTAACCACTGCGCTAAGCGTTCGTCAATATTAGCAATAATGAAAGAATATGTGGAATATTGAGTCCATAGGAAGAATAAAGAATAATTACCGATTGACCTTATCAAACCGCGCCCCCTATTCGTTCTCGGCCTCTACGACCCTGTCACCCTTGTATTCACACTGGACCCGATAAATGATAGAGCCACATTCCAGTACCTCTACCATAACTTGTAGTTGTGAAATCTAGCAAGCATATTATGGGGACTCACCACAATGTCTGTAGCAATGTTATTGTAATCATACCCTGCCGTGAGAAAGAGGATACACACAGTTTACAGCTCCGACTCATTCTCACGGCAAAGAATGAAAGTTTGTATGTTTGGATGTTTGTTACTTAACCATGCAAAAATGGCTGAACGGATTTAGATGAAATTTGGCACACAGGTAATTTATTACCTGAATTAACACATAGTATACTTTTTATCCTGAAAAAATAAGGTGCCTGACGTAAAGTCAACACGGACGAAGTCGTGGGCAGAAACTAGTATATTTATAATAATTTGCTAAAACGGTCGTGAAACCCCCCTTTATGTAGGTGGTTTCTCGCGTATTCGATGTGTGATAAATTGTCTATTTAAAGGCTGAGCGGAAATGTATAGAATATACACGAAAAGAAAGCTTAAGATGGGCATTATATATTGTATTGACGACTTTTTTATTTTGATTAATTTCATCTAAATTAAGTGAGAAAACCTGTAATTAAGGTTGTTCGGGCATACTTTTCATTCTTGTGAAGGTCACCAGGTAAGGTAAATTTTAAAACAAAACTCTCAAGAGCATTCACGTTAGTTATCCCCTTAATGGAATTCCATTGAATGCAGGTACTTGACTCCCGTAAGTTTCCATTTGAACATTAAAAAAAACAATAAAATCTACATAATTATCACGATTCGCGATCAATGCCACGGTTCATTCGAACCTATTCGCGCCTTTATTAAAAAGGCGACAACCCGATATTTTGCGAACGCGTCCAATCATATGATTCCGCTAATCGTAGTCGCCGTCTACGAACCTAACTTCCCTCCTATCAGCCGCTACCGCTGTCTGCAGCATGTTCTCACCGACCCTCCCCAAGCCCTTACATCCCTTCTTTCGGATACAGATACCGCTGATGGGATTTCTCGCCAGCCGGTGCAGAGCACCACGGCGAGACACCTAGTATATGCCCTCGCCCACAACGACGGCCCAAGCCGAGGCCGTTCCTCCTTGAGGCGCCCTTGATCTAGTTGGGCCCTTGCCCTTCTGGCTTGAGCGTAGTGGTTGCACGCTCGCCCTCTTGTCCGGTGAAGCTGTAAAGGCCCCGCGGCCAACAGCATAGATCATTCATACGCTCACACGATCAATGTCACGGAGAATAGGTGATAAAAATATTAACACTTGGTTTGGCCATAACTTGACGTAACACATTATTCATATGCAATGTTATATTATAGCAGCTATGAAAGGGTCTGATTGTTGTATTTATTTAGGAATCGACTGATTTCACCATTGTTGTCTATATAACGCCGTTTCTTAATTTGCTAATGGGTCTTCTCCACGCGCGAGATTTTCGTAACGATAGTGTTGTTTCGATACGATGTAAAATAGGTATGCACATAAGGATGTCATTTCCGTGACTGGTAACACGCTGGTTCCGACATATGGATAGTCAAGTCTATTTATCAAGTATAGTACCTAATAGTCCCACCTATCCTGAGATTTTATAAAGATAATAAGAGATGACATGAAGATAATAATAGTCATGTTCATATGTCAGGCCTAACAATAGTTGAGTTAGGCTCAGAATGACCACTTTCTCAAAATGACCACTTTCCTAAAATGACCACTCCATTTCCTAAAATGACTACATTCTCAAAATGACTACTTTCTTAAAACTATACTAAACTAATACAATGCGCTAATACGCAGTCCATTGGCTTAAGACAATAATAAAGAGCTCATAAGAAACTTTTTAGTCCGTATGATATGTGCCAATAGTCAGTTAAATACAAATTGTTTGATACAGTCGTACAAGGATATTTTGGCCCGGGACCAAAAACGGAACTAACGCTATCATCAAGTGAAGTGCCTGCCACTTCATGACTGGCGCAAAGTTGCCTAATGTTATAAAATTCACCTAAATTCTTTTTTTAATTTGTAACCCTGCGGGACCGACCTCTTGAAATATTTCCCATATTTTACTAAATGATAATCCTAATTTCACACCAACGCAATAGTCATATGTAGAGATCTTACGGACTTACTTAATTAATCGGAGCAGAGTCATTGCTTATGGGTATCATTCCTAAGGGTGCGCTGCTTCGGTATTTTATTCTAGTATAAAGGGAGTTTCGTGCAGCTATATTTATTTATTCACTATTTGATGCACTCGCTACAATTGCCAGACGCGGCGAGTTTTGAAGACAGGCTAGCATAAGAATACCTATAGATTTTTTCTCGAAAATGGTATGACGTCGGCATCGTCGCGCGTAACACGCTTGTGGATATCCTTCCTTAGCGGTTCGTACGTGTATGTGTTGTTTTCAAGTTAACTGTGAAGACGCTTATTAATTGCGACTGAACCGATTTGCTTGAAACGCCTCATTCACGTATAAACTCCCTACACAACACTACACGTACATACGATACTATACCAGTGTGAATATGAAGAAACATAATGATAAAAAGGTGGGATATAATAAAGTGTTATGTGGCCTTTGTTTGTGTTAACTGTGCTTGTGCTTTGATCATTAAAGGAAGAGCTTTTTTTTATGTTTAAGCTCCTCGTCTTGTGCATTTTTAAAGGTATTTTTTAATAAGTCTAAGGTATTTAATTGCTTACAGACTTTTAATTATTTTTTGTTTATTTAATTAAGTTGACAAATAGTTTTGTCTCTTTGTAAAGCTGTGCGAGTTTGTTATCAAGAAAACTTTGGTGGTAATATTTTTCGAGCTATCTATACTAATATTATAAAGAGGAAAGATTTGTATTTTTGTATGTTTGTAACGAATAACGTCAAAAACTACTGGACCGATTTAAAAAATCCTTCCACCATTAGAAAGCTATCTTATCCAGAAGTAACATAGGCTATATAACATAGATCCGGTAGGTGGTGCTGTTGTCGACCGGGTACGAAGTCGCGGGAAACTGCTAGTATAGTATAAAAATACTTAGCCAGCTGAATTTATTAACATAGATATTTATACTAATTTGTCACCTTAATTTATTTAACATATTTGTTTTACATTACATTAGTGATACAAATATTATTTGTGAGGGATATTTACTCGTATAAAATATATCAATTTTAACTGTGATTAGCACAGAATACAAATATAGTGATTAGGCACGTAAATAGTCAATCGACCTATATAGTTATCGTACTGGAGCTAATTAATGCCCGGGGTACACGAGGCCAGCATTTTAAGACACGATTATAACAAAGTATCTGCGGTTCCAACCTGCCGCTGGGCTAAACTTTACTTAAACATGATGTATAACTTACAATATAACAAATTTAAAGATCACGCAGGGCTGATTATTCAATCAACAGATAAAAGTTGCCAACTAATTTATAACCCAACTGATTATAAAAAGTGAAGCAATTGCAATGGCATTTTATTCATATAGTTGTTAACTGTGATTTTTAATCTGTTTACGTGTATTTCAGCGTATGAATCACTTTTATCATGTAATTGAAACATATATGTGCTTTGTCATATATCCTTTATCATATGACAAGAATAAAATTTAGGGACTCTACGAGATCAGAATTAAGAAGGAACCCAACCGACAAAATTCATTTAAGCCCACTGGCTTAAAAGCTAAGTATATTTAACAGTTGGGAAGCACTGGGCTTGTAAAATTATAATTTAGAGTGTGTGTAATATGTCTTTTATATGTATAATACCGTATGTGTATTATATATATGTTTATCTTTATCTCTATCTCTATTATATATATGTAGATACTTTATTGTTTTCCTTATGAAATCCCATTACCTGGGGTCAGTGAAATCTAGATCCTTTTATGAAACCTATAATTTTGTGAATGCATTTTCATAATAATATAGTTACGTATATTTATACTTAAAGAAAGCAGGTACATTTTTATCTAAGTTAATGTTTTTACCGTAATGTAGATTGTAGATATTCTTTTTTTTAAAAACGTAGCCCTGCACTAGGATTTATCCCTGTATCTTGGGTGCGTTTACAAACATGAAAATTCACATACACAAATACCCAGACTGGACCAAATAATTGTGGATCACAGAAAGATATGTTCCGTGCGAGAATCGAACCCGGGACTATTAGACACAGTGGGCGGAGCGGCATAAGCTCTTAACCACTGCGCTAAATCGTCCGTCAATATATAACACACATTACACACATATTATCTGAAGGACAAGTAAAGAGTCTTCGTAACCGGCAAGCGTGTATGAGACGTACTATGAGAGTGTAAGAAGCCAGAGAGGTATGTAAGGAAAGAATCTGTTTGAACTCTGTCCTCTGTGCCTACCCCGCAATGGATCTGGCGTGATCAGATAGTTAGATAGATGTGTATTATCGTATTATTATGTATGTGTATTATCGTGGGTGCCAGTCCTTGTTTTCAAACATTTCTAGAACTATCACAAATAGAATTTTAACTTGGTAAACCAGTCTTGAGAGTACCTATCACTTTTCTAGAATGGTACGGCCAGATATGTCATCGTTTTATAAATAGTAGAATGGTACATTCAAGTTCATAATAACAAATTGACATCGGATTTTTTTGGAATACACCTCCAATAAATACACCTGTTCAAATGTGAACCGCCTATATAATTAAAGGTCGTGAACAATTTATCAGTTACTTTCTATAATGTTTTTTTTAATAGCTAGCAATCATGCGCGACTTCGTCCGGTGCTACTATTTCATTTTATTATTGAGAGCTAATTACGGAATGCATGCACATATAAACCTTCCCAAAGAATCTATTAAGCAATAAAAACAGGATAAATTCTGTTCAATGGTCTTTGAAATTAGTTTGAACATATAGAAATCCATAACTATCTTTTGCCCATGGCTACGCTTGCGTGATATTCTCAATAGTCTTTTATAGTTTAAGTTCTGATAAATTATAAATCCAATTCAGTGTTTTCATGGTCAGCATGCTATGTGCGTTGCATAGGTACTATAAAGAGCCCAAGTTTGAATAGCTTGTCATCTAAATGATTGGTGAACCAGATACTCGTATCTAGATACAGGTAGAGAGTACCTTACCTCACAGACTTCTGTTCCTCCACTCACATAAATAGATAGATGAACTCTTTATTGTGCACCAATAATGTAACAAATAGTGATTGGACATAAACAACATCACAAGTAACACAAAGGGCGGCCTTATCGCTAATGAGCGATCTCTTCCAGGCAACCTTAGGATGGAGAATTTTCAAGTAATACGAATGTACGGGGTTGCACTAAATTAGAATGATAGTAACCAGAAATAAATACTAGGGTAAACAAATACATATTTGAAAAATGACGCGAAACTATAATAAAGGTGCTAATACCGGATCTGGTAAGCGGTCTGATAAGTAAAATTCCTTTACTTGTTCTTTAAAGCGTTCTAATATATAACATAGTAAGTTTAATATCCCATAAACAAATATACGTAGGTATGTCATGCTTTTATTATTGCGGAAGTTGTAATCACAGGCCTCCGTGGTCCCTGCGCAGCCGTCCCTGCGCAATAGCGGTGTTCTAGCGTACCTCATGGTTCTCGGCCTCGGTCAAGACTCGGCCAGTCTGAGATGGGGAACCGCTTGTGGCAATCCACGATAAAAACTTGTTTTTGTACGCCATGCACTTCAAGAAGTATATAGATTAGAGGCTTAATATTTAGAAATATGATTTTTGACTATATTTTAGAATCTGGTAAAATGAATACACGATAAAACAAGTTTTTTTCGATGGAAAAGAAATCTATCTATCTCAATTGCTTTACATTTTCTAATTCCAACACGAAACACTTAGGAACTAGTTAATAGAATTTACTTAAAAACGTAGAGGAAGCTTTGGTCAAATAGCCGATGGAGCGCGACGCAAGCGCGCCGAGCGGGGCTGCGCTGCGTGGTGTCTCCCGTACATTTCAGTACATTAAAACTTCCGAAGCCGCGCCACCGTCGCGCTTGCATATTATATTCATTTGTATCGGCGAAGACCTAGACTACCTTACCGTGACCAAACAGACCGTGTCTTATCTGAAGGGCAATTCTTTTATTGGTGTTACTTTAGATGAATTACTTTTTAAGTCTGTATCTAAGGGTGTTACAATGTAAGCTATCTTATACAATGGTATTTCATTTTTGACTGCCTCCTTAGTCCAGTCCAGCGCATAATACGGATGGTCATCACCAGGTCACTACTGAGGTCCAAGGCCTAGGTCGAATAAAGTGTGGTATTCTATCGGATTTCGGAGTCTGGAATTGCGCCAGGTATAATGCCAACAGAATATATATAACATTGGAACTTAACATTGCATCGCCGGTTATATTTATCGGTCGGTTATTTATACAATACACCTCTGCCAACCCCGCTTGCAAAATACAGGCATGACGGTGTTTATTTCTTTTATTATGAACTAGCTGTTCCTACAACTTCGTTCGCGTCATTTTCAGGCGTTTTATATTTCATACCCTTAAGGTTTGGTCACATAGCCGACGGAGCGCGACGGGAGCGCGACGGATGTGCTCGGCTACGTTCGGTCGTGACGTTTGCCGTCGCGCCGTGCGGGCTGTGGTGTGTGGCGTCTCCTGTACATTTCAGAACATTAAAACTCCCCAAGTCGCACCACTGTAGCGCTCTCGTCGCGCTGCGTCGGCTATGTGGCAAAATCTTTAAGCTTTTTTTAGACAAAAGGTAGCCTATGACCTTGTCCTGGACAAAATCTAATTCCTTGCCGAATATGGTCAAAATCTGTTCAGTGGTTTGGGCGTGAAAAGTTAACAGGCAAACAGACAGACACAGTTGTCTTACGAATATATTTATTAAGTATGGAAGTATGGATGTAATAATATTATTAATTCGAGTAACTCTCTTTGTTACCTTTTCATTCCTAACTCTCTTTATTCAGATTTTAATAACATTTGGCAACGAGATAGATTCCGATTTAGAATTATTAGAATTATAGCCCATATTGTTCCTAGGGAAGAATATGGGCTATAATTTGTTTTAAAATTAACGTACACAAAGTCGCGGGTCACAGCTGTGTGAAACAATAAAATAAAAACCTTGCTTAAAAAAAGGAAACAGACTTCAAAAACCAAAAAATAAATAGGTGAAGTTTAAGTTTTTTATTTTACAATTTTTAGTGATGAGTGAATTTATTATTATTATTGATATACCTCCTTTATATTATCCTACATATTTATACAGTGAGGTACCTACAAGATTGATATAATACTCATAATAACTGAATTTTCACATTCATGCTGTTTGCCGTATAGGAAACCGTATAGGAAAAGAGGAGCCTTTTTTAAAGTCGGTTAATATTCTGCTTAGTTCTATAGGAGGGTACCTATAGGATTGACTTAACACCCATAATATCTCAATCTACGCATTCGTATTGTTTGTCGGTAAGGAGTTCTCTGGTGTATCTTCAAAGTCCAAGGTCCAATACTGATGAAATTAAAATGGGACCACCTTAAACCTATATTGAATCCAGCGGAGAAAGAATCGTCCAAATCGGTTTATAAGCAAATAAGTTATAAAAAACACAGACGAATTATGAACCTCCTCCTTTTTTGAAGTCGGTTAACATTCTGCTTAATTCTATAGTAGGGTACCTATAGGACTGACGTAACACCTATATTGTCTCAATTTGCACATTCCTATTGTTTGTCGTTAAGGAGTTCCCTGGTGTATCTTCAAAGTCTAAGATCCAATACCAATGAAATTAAAATGGAACCACCTTGGAGCTATAGTGAACCCAATGCTAAAATAACCATCAAAATCGGTCCACAACTGACGGAACTATCGGTGAAAATACATAAAAAAAAGCATACATACAACCGAAGAACCTCCTCCTTTTTGAAGTCGGTTAAAAATAACAGATTCGTGTGACGTTCAAAATATTCCATAATGACATGCATGGAATTCTCCGCGAATAACATTGATTTAATTTTATTATAATTAGGCATGTCCAATGACTCAACTTATGCTGAACAAATAGAACCAGTTGATTGTTATTTACGTTCATCGATTTATGATACGTTTTATAGTTAAGTTTCCGAAAACTATTGGTGCTTGAATTTGTTCTAGATTGGTCGAACGCAACCACGTTATAGGTATATTGTGAGTTTTTAAATGCTATTTCATTGTCATAAGGTAACTTTGCCACTTCAAAATTGCACGGAATTTTTAGGGTCTCGTAGTGTCAGGAGATCGTGTTGCTTCTAGTGATCACAATCGGGTCAGTCCTAAAATGGGTGACCGTTGGTGCCGATTACCACTTAACGTATCGAGTCTAAGACTTCACCGGTTCGATAAGTTCCGAAAACCCTAGGCCACAAACCTGTAATAAACACCCCGTGGTGATGTATGACCACGAATCTTCCGTAAGTATGGACTCATTCATTGTAACTTGAATGAAAATTAAGTTAATGGATTAATAATTATCACTATACGACTTCTCTTACAAAGCGAATTTAAGACTTATTTTAAGTTCGTGGGAAAAAATCGTCAGGATTCCAAACTTCTTCAGGAATTCTCAGTCAAGGGAAGATTATCTATGTATAAAGGTATATGCTTTTACCAAATCAACAAAACCCCGCGGTGGTCCGCCTCTACATGATAGAAGGGCTCTGGAATCAACAATCGGAAGTCACCCTTGTCCCTCTCTTATGCCTCCGTCTGCCACATCTTAAGTAAAACAAAGTCACTTCGTACCCAGGTTGACACAGAGCTATCCCCATGCTCTTTCGTGATCGCTTCGTCAACTGGATGCCACGGGCACTCGAAAGTTCTATGATCTTTTAGGGGTCAGCCCGTTCTTCTAGGGGTCTGATTTTAGCACCATTCGAGTCTTTGTAACCACACGCTTTATTTATAATAATTGTTTACATAATAATAAATTATATCAATCCAATTTTACAGGTGTGTTAATTCTAGAATGCCTATTTGTGTTCGTTGACGTCTAAAAATCGAAACAAAAGAATCGTGCTTTACAATGTGTAAATGAAGCTATTGATAATTTTGCTGAAAATGAACCATAATAAGCATGGTAGAGGAAGATGTTGTTATAAATGTGCTTCTGCGTGTTTTTAGCAAGTAAATGTTAACTGTTCTAATTTGTGTGACGGGACTAGTCGCGTGCGCACCAACCCACACAAGTTGCCATAACAAGATACAACACAAGTACAGAGAAATAAATAACAATAACAAACATATCTGAAAATATCAGAGGTTGTGTAAGGTCGAACCGGATGCTGCTCCAGCATGTTGCTGCATCATAATGTTTTAATAAAGTATAGCGCTGGTATTGGAACTTTTTACAAGCTTTTATTTAAGTTTTAGTCTTTCCGGTTCAAATCTTGTTATCAATTTTCTAAGCACTTGCTGGTATCCGATTGAGCTGAAATTTGGCATACTTATGTAAAGTCGGTGACAATACAATAATATGATACCATGGGGCTGGTCCTATGCTGGAGTTGGAAGGTAGCCATATGAACATGTAAACTATATAATGTAACCCTCTCGTGTTTAGGCTTGTTAGATTGGTATTGACAAGTACTATACTTATTATAAAACTATATGTATTACACCAATTATATATATTTAGTTTTCGTATAGTGTGTTATATATTTATGTTTATTGTATAATTGAATGTGTGGCTGTATAACTGCCCCCTTATTGACCTTCTCATATCTCAACACTTAAAGGTTCGCTGGAAGAGAACTCATATTTTGAGTTAAACTCACCTTTGTTTATCACCTGTAAAATTACTATATACAATAAAGGATTAAATAAATAAAACCAGTTCAGAGTCTGATGATGAAGCCGAAAGATAGCCAATGGAACCACCCAACGACTCAATATAACCCCGCCATATTTAGGCTCGTCAGATTTATCTAGACGAGTACTTTAGACCTGGATGGTGCCCAAGATCTGATGATGGAGCCATACGAACACCTTAACTAAGCAAGTCATCTCATGAAATAAAATTATTTCTCGGATTTTATTGCGGTTTATTTTTCATTGTTAAGTTCCCGACGTTTCGAGTGCTTTGCAGCACCCATGGTCTCGGGAGGGACTGAGGTGTTAGACGTCCAAAAGGCATAGTTGTTCCGGGGTAACCTCAAACTTCTTAATTATTTTTGTTGGTCCGATCTACGCAGAATGAGCTCACGGTGTCTTGAGGTCTTGCAGTGTTATGCTTGGTTCAAGGCGCTGTTTCGTTTAAGACATCTGTTGTGTTTTTGCTTAAAAAGCTTGTTTCTAAAAAGGTCTCTTTAAATAATTTTTTTAAAACAAGGGCACGTCATTAATGACAATAATCCCGCCGGCCGTCGCAGAGCACCACGGCGAGACACAAAGTATATGCCCTCCCCCATAGCGACTGCCCAGGCCGAGGCCGTTCCTCCTTGGGGCGCCCTTGAGCTAGTTGCCCCCTTACCCTTCTGGCTCGAGTGTAGTGATTCCTCGCTCGCCCTCTTGTCCGGTGAATCTGTAAAGGCCCCGCGGCCAATAGAATAGATCATTCACACACGCGGTGACAATAATGAAAAAGCATTTTTCATTGGATTGGCTTGGTCTCTTAGCTAAATGCATTGTCTCAATAATTAGCTTCGTGTAAACAGTCCATAAGTTAAGCATGCGCTTGATTACAGGTTGGTAGCGGGCCTCGCGGCGTCCCTGGCCCTCATCATAGTAGAGCTGGTTTCCTTCGTTTCCGGACTAACCATGTTCTCCCCTTCCGTCTGTCTACTCTGTATCCTTTGTTAATACGCTTTTAAGCCTAATTTAATTCTTTAATTGCTTTATTCTATACATATCTGTTGCTGTCGGGAGCACTCTACATGTCTGTTGCTGTGCTCCCGACCATTACATATTCATAGTGCGACAGATCCAAATCCTTACGTTCAATTACCTCTAACTACCTAGGACAAGTGATTCGGAAAATAAATAAACACTATCAGCCCAATATTCCGCAAGCGGGGTTGGTAAAGGTGTACTGGGTCCAGACTATGACAAGTCAATCATTAAAAAAATAAGTACCGCCACGCTTTTATTCCCCGAGGTGGCAGAGGTGTACTATATGTAAATACCCACTTTTCGCCGACGATATAAGGTCGTAATATAGTAGCCGATGAGCCTATTGCCAAAATTCCTGTGACACTATCCGATTTAGGAATCGAACCCAGGACCGTGTGATTGCCAGCCGCACGATGTCACGAGCCACACTAAATCAACGAGGCAATAATATCAATAAAATAAATCATAGGATATCATAGGTCTGTAAGGAAAGACCTGTTGGAACTCTGTACCTACTCGCTACCTACCTCGCAAGGGATTTGGGGTGATGATATAGATATACAGATAAATAGATACAGATATAAATCATAACAATCGTGTTAAAACTGTCATATCCGATAATTCCCTACCAAAGGGACAACTATTTTTGTTTTTACCTGGTGAAAATCCAGCATAGACTTCCGCGAGCGTCGGGGGAAGCTCGCGGGGCGTGTCGGATTCCTACCGACTATAAACCAGGGATCTCCGTATGGAACGCACCAGTGCCCCTCTTGTGCCGCGCTCTGACGAGCCCGCCATCGAAGAGAGACTTGATGACACGCTGCCCCCGCACCGATGCGGTGCTCACGGCGACGTGGGCCACACCACGCCGCCGTCCTCCTCGGGGGCCAAAGGGACCCCTGCACCACCGCTTGGACAATTTCGCCCTGACGGTGGCGGTGTGGCCCACGTCGCCGTGAGCACCGCATCGGTGCGGGGGCAGCGTGTCATCAAGTCTCCCTTCGATGGCGGGCTCGTCAGAGCGCGGCACAAGAGGGGCACTGGTGCGTTCCATCCGGAGATCCCGGAGCCCCTCCAAAGTGCTGTGCTAGTCTATATTTCTGGTTTAATGTGAACCGCCGTAAACCCTAAGGGGCTACCGCGAAAAAACGTGTTTTTGTCGCCATGCACTTCAAGAAGTATATCCTCTGGGGAAATCTTGCGCGTTTTCGAGGGAAAATAAGCCAAATTTTTTTTTTTTAACTTTCTGTTTGCAAAAAATGATTGAAAACCCTAATTATGAATTACTACGTGAAATCTAGAGGAGGAAGGGGTCTTGGCATATACTACGGGTGGTCACCAAATTGTAAAAAATGGGTCACATAGTATGGGTACGTTCCCTTAGATTTTGAAAACGGCTAGAGGTATTGTAAATCAAATCAAATCATTTATTTGTAAATATATATCTGCTGTTAGGCATGCAAATACATACAATTTTACATTATATATTTTAGTGTCATAATATAATTAAATAACATTGAACCATCATTATAAACATATCGATTAAAATTAATTACTGGTAAAGAAATAAATTTGTTATGTCAATTTATGAAAAGAAATTTACGAATGTCATTAAGTTTGTCATTATTACATTATCGTTCATAAGTTATGAAATGTGCTCCAGGTTATCTGCTAAATATTCGGCTACAGTATAGTAAGCCTTGTCTATTAATAAACATTTTAATATGGTTTTAAATAGCTCATAACTTGTGATTTGCGATACACTAGTAGGTAGATGGTTATACATTCGCGGTCCCATACAAAATATACTCTTATCAAACGTTGTGATTTTGTGTGGTGGACAATTAATTTTAAATTTGTAGCGTATACTTTTATAATTGATTAATATTTAAATGTTTCTTGATAAAAGGAAACCGCTTCATATATATAGATACATGACACTGTTAATATTTTAAGACTATCCGTTTCATGCAGTTTGCAGATAGCATGTACACATTTTTTCTGCGATTTAAACACTCGTTCTTTGTCTGTTGAGTTACCCAAAAACATTATACCATAGGGCCTAGACAAGTTGCAAGCGTTTTGTTTCTATTCTCTTGTCGCAATCGATAGCGCATTGTTTTGACCACGTGACTTTTCGTTGCAAAATGTCATTCCCATACATTTTTCCGCTTTCTATTATCGTTAACGACTGTAGATTGTCAACTTGGCTATAGGCGCATATCTCAATACGGCGAATTCTATTATTTGACTGCGACGTAATAATTATACACTACGTTGTAGTTTTGATTCAGTAAGATCATGCAACCTTCGAACAAATTAGCAATTGACTAATTAATTATATCTGTTAAATCTTAAAGAATACATATTGTTTACATGTTTTAAATACGAGGAGGGATCAAAAAGTAGTGAGAATGAGATAGAATATAATGACTATTGATAACTTAATAATTTATTTTTCTACATAGTTTCCGAGTCTCTCTACACACCAGTCCAGCGCTTTTCCAAGGCTTCAATCCCTTTCACAAAAAAAGTTTTGTCTTGGTCCTGCAAAAAGCTCTCCACGGCATCCATCACCTCGTTATCGTCTTCGTACCTGTTTCCCTTTAAGTATTTTTTCAATTTGGGGAACATATAAAAATTGCTAGCCGCCAGATCTGGTGAATAAGGGGGGTGGTCAACCAATTCGAAGCCAGCTTGCTGAATGGCACCCATCGCAACTGCCGACCTGTGCGCGGGTGCGTTGTCGTGATGAAACAGCACGCCCCTTCGAAGTTTCCCTCTCCTTTTCTCTTTGATGGCATTCCTCAACTTGTTAATTAAAGCTGCATAATATTGGCCTGTAATAGTGGTTCCACGCTCCAGGTAACCAATCAACAATATCTGAGTCCCAAAATATTGAGGCCATAACCTTGCCAGCCGATGCTACGACACGAAACTTCTTCGAGGTCGGTGATGATGGCCGTTTCCATTGCGAAGATTGCTGTTTTGTGTCGGGATCAAAATGATGGAGTCATGTTTCGTCCATTGTTACGAAACGAGACAAAAAGTTTTGAGAATCTTCTTGAAACTTCTCCAACAATATCTTCGAAATGTCAAGTCGATTTTGTTTCTGACTGTCGGTTAACATTCTCGGCACCCATCTTGCGGAGAGTTTTCTCATATTCAAAGATTGTTTTAATATGGATTGAATACTTCCATATGAAATGCCCGTTCCTTGAATTAAGTATCGGATGGTAACTCTTCGATCGCTCAATATAATTTTCTCGACTTTCGCAACATTTTCTTGGGTGACTGACGTCGATGGACGGCCGCAACGATGTTCGTCTTCCGTGCTCGTTCTCCCTACTCGAAATTGAGAAGCCCACCTTGCGACAGTGGAATACGGCGGAGCAGACTCTCCTAATGTTGCCTCCAAATCGCAATGAATCTCTTGCGTCGTTATCTTTTTTAAACAGAGGTATTTAATAACGGCTCGCACTTCGTTTTTCTCCATTTTCGAGAACACGTTCCGACACGAAGCAAACAAATGACTACATTCAGAAAAAAACAAAAGAAAATCGAATATTTTTTTAAAAATTAATATTACAAATATGTATCTGAGCTATGTCTGCCATTTTTTTATAATTTTTTTACCAATAAGTATGTCGTTCTCACTACTTTTTGATCCCCCCTAGTATGGTTCTATAGGAAAGGACGCGAACAATATTTTAACACATTTGTAGTTTTACTGACTTCTTTGTTTTATAACATGTTTCATTTTGTATAATATTGACATTAATTATTAAACTAGGATGATTTTTTTTTATTTAGCCCGTAACTGGATAGCGAATGCCACTTTAAAGATACCTTCACGGCAGGTTTCTTAAATAAGAATTTGGAGATAAGTTCTTACAGGAGTAGAAACCTATTAGTGGTGGATATGTGTAGACTGCCTCGTTGGTCTAGTGGCAAAGCGCATCGCTTTGTGATCACGAGGTCCTGGTTTCAAATCCTAGGTCGGACAAATGTAGTTTTTCTAACGAAAACTTCCCAGTACGAGTCCGGAGTCTGGAATTGTGCCCGGTATATGGCAATAGGCTCGCCTCCTATTACATGGGACCTAACATCGTCGGCGAAACGTGGGTGTACTCAGTACACCTCTGCCACCCGGCAGATATTGGGGAATATAGGCGTGACGGTGTGTGTGATGTGTAGGTAGCTGTGTCAAAATAAAAAAAAAATTGTCGCTTAGATAAGTATGACTTGAAGGGCAACAGTTTAATATGGTATTATTTGACAGATTGCTATGTAAGTAATGCTTAAATTCAAATTCTTAAATCTGATACTGGCAAACCGGCAGTAAGGCTGAGTTTACATGTTCGCGTCACGCATAGTCGCGCGAAAATATTCACTGAACTGCATGCGACCGTGAACATTGCATTGAGTATATGCTGATAAATGTGCTTATCAATATACTGCCCGACAATCTAAACTTAGCGCAACGCTTAACTGCAAACGTCTCACTTATGTGCGTTTTATTTTAATCTTGGTAAATGGAAATGACACAGTAAACTTGTAATTCCAAGAGCGACGTAATGGAGATAAAAATGTTCTGTTCACTGGCATCATTGCATTTTTAATTAATTGCATTTTTATGTATTTTAAGTATTGTGGAGTGATGAGTTTACTATACTTCATATATTTTCGTATGAAAAGACTAAAAAGTTGAACCTTCTAAAAGTTTCAACAACAATTTATTGAAGCTTTTGTAGCCAAAAATAAGTCTAATAGATTTATTTTGATAACTAACTTACGACAATTAAGATTGAGTTTGATAATTAACTGTTAATGATTGTTTATTGACAAGTATTTTTTTTAAATTACGCGCACGTCGGATCATATGCGTAGTTCCCTGATTTTAATTAAAAAAAAAGCGTTTAAGTAGAGGTCTCTCGTGTTCTTAATTCTATACGAAAAAAAAATACAGATCGCAATTTAAACCATACATTAAAATTCTCAAACTACCTATAATGGGCTGTAAGTCCTACACGCATGATTACGTTCTCACCTAGGCTTACAAGGACCCAGTCTGATAACAGTTGTCGCTTGAAGCTGGCGTACACACGACTAGACTAAGTTGACCCAATACTAAAATAGCTAAGGCTTTCGTTTACAAGTTCCTTAACCAACTTTTCCAGCGTCAGCATGCCACGGAGCTGGCTCGATAGTTCTCACGTACTTTGTGTTGAACGGCTGGCAGTGCGACTGGTACTGGCCACTGTTCGCGCTGTGCAGTGTGCTGCCAGTGTGCGCCGATGTGCCCGCAGCTTTACTCGCAATCTGTTCTATGAAGTGGTAGTTTGAGATTGCAATTGTTGACTGCCGGTGGTTTATTCAGTGGTGGTTTTAAATATTGACTCTATAAAGAAAGACTTTGTATTCCGTTTGTAGCATATTTGGATCAATTTTGATCTTGGACGCAATAAACGAAAGTTTTTCATAGGCCCAGTGTGAATTGTGACTAATAGGATTAACAGGGAAAGCTCTAGCAAAAGTGTCTTTCAACAATGAATTTGAAAAGTTTCTTCACTTATGTAAGTTTTGATTTACGGCTATTTTTAGTTTAATTAATAAACATTTTAAAACTGGTATTAAGACCTTGAGTTCCGTTTCGGTTGAGCAACTAAGTATTTTTGTTCACAATGATGATAGTTCATTTTGTTTTTATTGCTGTTGCGTATTTTGTGGTCTGATGTTAAGGATCTAAAATTTATTTATTTATTTCCACTCTTACAGCGACTTTTACAGAACATTATAACCCTAATAGAGTAGTGTCGACATTTTATTTTGATATTATTTATTTATTACACAATATATAAATGTTACTTTCAAATAGTTCCAGTTTCAAAAAAGATTGATATCAAGGTCTCCAAATGCATTGCAAGTGGTGTATGTCAAAATTTTTCTCGGACATTACATATCAAATTAGTGAGGCTGTAAAGGCCATAATGGCCAATAGCGGATATTCCACGAACACCTAATACGTGTTATCCATGACGGATCAAAAAGATCTTATAGGCTTATCCGGTGAATTGTTTAAGGCCATATGTGGCCGGGGATTACTCAGTTCTAAAAATATAGGCCTATAATTGAAGGATTTTCGTAATTGATGCATCCGTAACCGGCGAGCGTGTACGAGACGAGCTACTATTAGAGTGAAGTAGGGTTAGAGAGGTTTGTAGGGAAAAAACCTGTCGGGACTCTGTGGTCTTTATCGACCATGTGAGGATTATTTCATCTATCTATCTATATAATCGCACCAGATCTCTTTCGGAGCTGACAGGGAGTATAGAGTTCCAACAAGTTCTTTCCTTTTAGACCTCTCTGATATACACGGAAGAAAAAAAACTACATATAGATTATTATTATAAGACGATATATCGTATACGATATATCGCAAACAGCTTCCTTCTTCCACTTATTCCCGAAGCAACTACACAGTGAGTCTCACCTAGAGGTATACAATGACGAGCTGGACTCGTTTAAAAAGACGACTGGTATGAGCTCGCACTAGACCAGGATGATGTAGATTATTTTCATATTATTATATTCAGGCATTTAGCATCCCACTGAGTGTGAACCCCTAGTTCAGTCAAAAGTTACTCTTGAGTCCAGTGGGACTCAGAGGAGCACGGGACTAGAAGAACTTATAAATTAAACATTATCCTGCAGGGCTAAAACTAACAGCGCGATAAGACATTAATGTCTTATCTCCCCGTTTAGTCTTACGTGCTAGATTGGGGTGCCGTGACAAAAGTTTCACACAATAAAACTCGTTTCAAGAATTACATGGCGTTGATGTATCGACAAAATTATTTTGTCTTGCGCACAAGACTAAGCCTTGCTAATCGTAGTTTCTCTTTGTCTGAACCAAAATAGTTACGTCCAATCTTTCGGACTGTCGGGTCATGCGGTCACAGGGTACTCAACAGATGTTGGCGGATTCTTAATGGTACACTTTATCTTGGTCTACAGGTAACCACAGAGCTACAGCAGCTGACAACATCGAACGAATACAAAGGCGGATGGTCATTTTACCTTGTCCTCGCTGGGATTGCGACCACTCTCGGATCTTCGCTGCCAGTTGGATACCACATTGGAGTTGTTAATACACCGGCACAGGTAATAATATTATATAATAACGTGGTCCTGGCAAGATTGCCAAACTGTAACATATTCGGTTTTGAAAATATTGCCAAATGATATATAACTTATCATGATATTAAGGGAATCAGGATAGGATAGGATATTACTGTCCACTATAGCAGTTTGCCGTCGCTCTGTAGGCGACATCGCCTTCATCGCGTTTCAACCTCATGACCACATGGCCAGGTTGAACGCGCTGTGTGCGAAGTATTTGCGAGCGTGTAATATGCAAATGAGTATATGTATAAAGATATGTAAAGCTAAAGTGGCAGCGGGCAGGTCACATATGCCGCAGAACCGATGGCCGTTGGGGCAGACTGGTTCTTAAGTGGAGACCGTGTGTCAGCAAACGTAGTGTAGGGCGCCCTTTAGCTGGGTGGGGCGACGATATTCGTAAGGCAACGGGCAGGCATTGGAAGAGGATAGCTGAACATTGTGGTCAGTAGCGTGCCATGGGAGAGGCCTACGTCCAGCAGTAGACTGACAGGGGCTGATGATGATGATATGTAAATATGTTTACTGTGATACCGCGAGAAATTTGCTTTATATATAATATATATAACCATTAACTATTAAAGCCGAAATTTAAATCGATAGGTTATTTGTTGTGTCAGAGCGATGGTGTACTGCCGATGCTGAGCGTTAAGCTAGTATACTTTATCATGCACTTAGTCTCTTTTAACGACATTTATTGGATCGATATAAGCTGCTTTTAAGTATGGCTCCTAAGGCTATAATTGGCCATATATCGTGTATGTTTTCAAAAGCCATTTTTGTAATGTCGTACAGAAGCGACCATAAGACAAATCACAAATCCATTTGGCCAGAGGTAATAAAACTTTTGTTTTTCGAGTTGTTTAAACAGTATCTTAGTGCACATGAAGGCATATTTTGGTCTTAGCATTCGGACGTACTCGTATTAAGTATCTAGCGCAAAGTATGTAGGAGGTGTTCTTTATTACATAAACTCAATGGTACAAAGCCTAAATTGTTCGCAGGTGATAAAACAATTTTGCAACGAGAGCTTCGTGACTCGGTACGACGTGGTGCTTGACGAGAAATGGCTGAACGTGCTTTGGTCCTTCGTGGTGTCCATCTTCATCATTGGAGGATGCAGCGGATCCATACTGGGTGCTATGCTCGCCAACGGCTTGGGGAGGTAAGTAAAAACCTTTCAGCAGCTTGCGGTAAAATAATATAATATTTCTCCTTCATTTTGTTTTAATAAATAGTCGCGCTGGTTTGGAACTTTTGGTGCTGTGCCGTAGACGCGGTTTCAAATACAAACATGCTTTAGTGACTAGATCGTCACATTAGGTACCTATAGATATTACCTTTCGTCATGAAATCGTAGTCGTATCGCAATCGTAGAAGGTCAGAACAAAGATGGGTCGATGATGTGGTTACGTTCGTAGGTAAGGCCTGGTCAAGATTGGCTTAGGATAAAGATATGTGGTGTAAGGGGGACCAGGCCTATGCCCTGCAGTGGGTGGGATGAACTGGAAGTGATGATAGATTTTCCCGGTGGGGCAATGATAGAAGTCAACTAGTTTCAATACGAAGTCTATAGGTGTAATGTTTCCTCAGGATAGAAATTAAATCCCTGTACTCCGTAGCGTAGTTTATTTTCCGTATGACTTCCGTCACAAACATCACATAAGTTAATCAATTCCGTCGCGACCATAAAGGTCGCTACACTACAATAGGTATCCTGGGTGGCTAATCAGCTCTTCTCAGAATCGTTTTTGGTGGCTTTAAAAGCAAAAAGTAAATTATTCTTTTTAAATGTTGTTTAGAATAAACTATATCATACATATTCTGTTTTAATAACAGGAAAATGGCGACGGTCGTAACGAGCGGGTTGTCCGTGATCGGATCAGTATTATTTGCGGTGTGCCAAAGAGCTAACTCTGTTGAAATGCTTATATTAGGAAGACTAATAGTCGGCTTGTCTGGAGGTGAGTCAAATTTAATTTTTTACTAGATGCTGTCAATGCGTAGTAGTTACTGTAATTTTTTTTTTTTAAATACTTAGCCCCATATTAGGATTACAAATATGAAATTTCACGAACACAAATACCCAGACCGGAACAAATAATTGTGGATCACACAAAGATTTGTCCCGTGCGGGAATCGAACCCGCGACTATTAGACATAGTGGGCGGAGCGGCTTAAGCTCTTAACCACTGCGCTAAATCGTCCGTCAATGTGTATTGTTTTTGATTTTCTCCAAACTCTATCAAAGATTATACGTCTGTCCTCTAAATAAATGCTCGCACTGCTTATTTGCTTCCATGAATATAATTAATTACATATCAAAAAACATGGTGATTCAAGTCACATTTTTTTGGCTAAGGCTGATATGGTCCATTCGTCTAAAATCCTAGATGTGAAAAAAATTCTGCGACAGACACCCCGTTGAAACTCGTATAAAAAGATCAAATTTATTTGTTGTCATCCAATGCTATGCTTTTTAATCCAACTCACCTTTTGATAAGTGGCATACCGCTCTTATATTGGAATCATCTATGCCATCTTTTATAATAATTACATATATATTCTAAGCTTATTTTTCTTCATCTTTTGATCAATTGAAGCAGATATTGGCGCTTGACTGCTATGAAGCGATAAGATTCTGTCGATCTTCTTTAGTATTTACTACATTTTTTCTGGAAATGACTATGGGTGTCCGACTAACTCATTTTTTTTTTTTAAATAGATTAATCCTTATTTACCTAGTTGACCGCTGAATGGTACCTACATGATAAAAGCGTCTCCCTACTACAAAAGGAATATCAAATATTGCCACCTCCAAAAAAGGGCAAATTACGCGAGAATCAACCCGCGTAATTTTTAACGAGTTACATACTGAGCTAATAACATAGGCCAAGTTTAAAATTCGTGTAGAAATCGCGTGCGTCTTAAGTATGTTACCTGGCAGTGTTATGTGTGCAGGATTAACCACCAGCATTGTGCCCATGTACCTGACGGAGCTGGCGCCGCAGCGGTTGACGGGCGCTCTGGGGGTTGCCTGCCCTATGGGTGTCAACGTCGGCGTGCTGGTCGGCCAGATCATGGGGCTCAAGTTCTTACTGGGTGAGTAAAGTACATACCCTGGATTATACTTGCCTCAGTTGCGCGGTGGAGGATAGAGAAATGGACATGGAAATGTTCGGCGCGAGAATGTAAACTAATGCTCGCGCTTCACATTTTCATATCCAGCCAGCTCTCTTGCTGGCTGCTGTTCAAGCTGGGTGAATGTAAACGAGTGTTTCGACTACTGCACCCTGAGAAGTGATTGCAAAAATTTGAACTTCTATCAAAATTAAAAATTATGTTAGTCGACATACCTTATGTTTGGGATAGCGCTACAAAGATCCGACTCTCACTAAACAATCCCTTGAATTTCATAAAACATTTTATCATTATTTCAGACTTTTCATGCACCCATTTCGTTCCAGGTCGAGACGAGGACTGGCCGTATCTCCTATCCGCCTGTGCATTACTAGTTATTATATGCTTACCAGTATTATTTATACTGCCAGAAAGTCCAAAGTACTTATTTGTAGTGAAGAGAAACGAGGAAAAGGCCTTAGAAGGTGAGAATTTTTTTTTCAACCTACTGGTACTAGGCATATCACATTCTGTCTTAATCCTAGTTTGATGATTTACTCAGATATGTAAAATTCACGTCAACCCAGACTCTTGAAATGAAACAAAAAATCGGCTTGGACTAGTTACAACACAGAATTGAACGGAACAAATCTTTGTGTAACCCATAATTTATTTGTTTCAGTATGAAGGTTCCTTTTTTTTTGTAAATCTAGCCCCACACTTGGATTTATTTTTGTGTCGTGTGTGCGTTCACAAACATGAAAATTCACATACACTAATACCCAGACCGGAACAAATAATTGTGGATCACACAAAGATTTGTCTCGTTGTCTCGAACCCGCGACTATTAGGCACAGTGGGCGGAGCGGCTTAAGCTTTTAACCACTGCGCTAAATCGTCCGTCATTCATTGGCACGCACCCACGACGAAGTAAAAAATCCTAATCTGAGGTTAACCTTTTGTACAAGCTTTTATTTACCAGAACGAATGTAAGGATTGTGGTTGGTAACGATGTGCTGGAGCAAGTGAATGAGTTTGTATATCTTGGATGCGCCTTCAGTAAGGATGGGAAATACACCGCTGACATAGAGAGAAGAGTGAGTGCAGGGAACAGAGTGAATGGTGCGATGGGAAAGCTACTCGGGAGCCTGCACTTAAGCCATAAGGCGCAGCTGGCCATACATAACGGAGTTCTTGTCCCAACGCTGTTATATGGTAGCGAGAGCTGGGTATGTAAGAAGGAGAATGAAAGTAGGATAAATGCGGTAGAAATGCGAGCTCTGCGGAAGATGTGCGGAGTGAAGCTGACCGACCGCATTAGCAACAGCATAGTAAGACAGCGAGTAGGTATGAAAGATAGTATCGGTGTAAAGATGAGAAAGGGCATGCTCCGTTGGTTCGGGCATATAGAAAGAATGCCAGAGGAAAGAATGACAAAACAGATATACAATGTGAAAGTGGAAGGATGCAGGTACCGGGGAAAACCTAGACTATCTTACCACGACCAAATAAACCGAGTCTTATCTGATGGAAAAGTCAAGAGTCTCCGTAACCGGCGAGCGTGTATGAGACGAACTATGAGAGTCGAGGAAGCCAGAGAGGTATGTAAGGAAAGAACCTGTTGGAACTCTGTACTCTCTGCCTACCCCGCAAGGGATCTGGCGTGAGGTTATAGATAGATTATAGATTTATTTAACTTGCAATGTTCGTATGCCTATCTCTCCGTCCGTTTGCCTTTTCGGTTCTTGTAATCCATTTTTCAAGCACTTGCAGGTATCCGATAGAGCTGAAATTTGGCATACGTATGTAAAGTTGGTGACAATGCAATAATATGGTACCATGGAGCTGGTCTGATGATGGAGTCGGAAGGTGGAACATGTGAACCACACAACATAACCTTGGGCTTGTTGGATTGGTATGATATGACAAGTACTATTCAACCAGATGGTATTCAGGTTCTGATGATGAAGCCAGAAGGTGTCCAATGGAACCACGTAATTACTTAATATAACCCCGCCGTGTTTGGGCTCGTTGGATTTGTTTTGACGAGTACTTAAGACCCGGATGGTGTGGGTCTGATGATGGAGGTGGAAGGAAGCAATAAGAACTCCTCAACTAAGCATGACATCTTTGTTGTGTTTTGCTATAAAACCTAGTTTTTAAAAAGGTATTTGTTTAATTATTTTATATTAAAAATAATTTAAAAATACCTCGATTTGGGGCAGTGGTTAAGAGCTTTAGCCGCTCCGCCCACTGCATTTAATAGTCGCGGGTTCGATTCCCGCACGGATCAAATCTTTGTGTGGCCCGCAATTATTTGTTTCGGTCTGGGTATTGAATGTGTTGTATTGTATGTGAATTTTCATGTTTGTAAACGCACCCACGACAAGAATAAAAAAATATAGTATAGGGCTAAATTTTTTTTTTAAATAATTAGGTTTCTATAGTTCCTGTGTTGATGTTAATCTAGAGAACTATGTTCGGAATGTCTGAAATAGTTCCTTATAGAATACTCTTTACCAACATTGTTCCAATATAGGTATTTGGTGTGTGTGTGTGAATGATGTACGCTGTTGGCCGCTAGGCCTTTACAGCTTCACCGGACTTAAAGGCGAGCGTGCAACCACTACGCTCTAGCCAGCCAGAAGGGCAAGGGGCGACATACTCGAGGGCGCCTTGAAGAGGCGCCCTCGGTTGAGACAGTCGCTATAGGGGGACGGGTGCACTACTAAGTGCACCGGTCAACCGCCGGCTATGGGAGGGGATCTACTACTACGTCGTCGTCGTCGCCCGTATTTTGAGCGGAAAGAAGGGATGACAAAGCATCGGGGGGGTCGGTGACAACATGTCGCGGCCGGCGGTGGCGGCAGGGGTCGGGGGGAAGATCGTAGTCGGCGGTGGCTACGATTAACGGATTCGCATGGGTAGATGCGTTCGCGAAGTGATGTGTTGACGCCTTATTAATAAAGGTGCGAATAGGTTCGAGACCTAGATCGGAGTGGAGGATAGGTCTTTGGTTTGGATGTGTTTACAAACACAAACTCCACAATCCGACTAGTGCCAATTCTAACTGTCATCAAGCTCAAGCTAATAAGCTTTAACATTGTTTATAATTCCAAAAAATAAAAAAAACCCTTATAGCTATGAACATACTTCTCAAACCGACAGACACGACCTTACCGCAGAAATCGGATGATGATGAAGATTTTTGTGAGAATAGAAGTAACGAAAGCATCTGTTCCCTTCTTTTACGGTCCAGTGTAAGGGACACTGGACCGTAAAGGAAGGGAACAGCTGCTTTCGTTTTGCAAGTGAACAATATGGGCTTACTATAATAATAAATATACATCATCATCATCACCCGGACCACGTCCACTGCGCAAGACAAAGGGCTCACCCAAAAATTGTTAAATCTCAGCTTTCACCTACGATCATCACCAGGTCATCCGTCCATAATGTAAATAAATAATGAATTTATATCAATTTCATCATAAGATTTGCTTATCTTCATCGTCCATTAATTACGTGAGGCTCGAAAGGTGGGAGGGGGTTCGGAAAAAGGCTCAAAATATCAGAGGGGAGGCTGAAGTGAGATATCATGTGTATTTATTTTTTCGTTAAACGCGCGATTTCTGATCCTAAGAGCGATGCGTGACCTCAAGGTCACTCACTTTGAAATTTTTTATGTAACACAAATTTTTATAAAGAACGGGGTGCGGCGGCTTAAACCTTTCCACATATCACTAGGAGAGGGGGTAAATTTTGCTAAAATACATTACGTGATTAATAGACGACCCCTAGGCCGAACGACGTCCACTGCAGGCTACAACCCAGAAATCCCCAACTCACAGCTGCGACCATCACCAGGTAATCGGTTCACCTTGTGAATAAATGCTACTTCTCCAGAATTAAGTCGTCTCCGGGGTGTCACCCCAAGCGTTCTGGTGGAGGATACGGAGCTGCTTCGCGAGGAGGTGCGGCACAACGAGGCGTCCGAACGCAGCGGCGAGCGTGGCTGGAGTATGATGCGGGTGCTCCGGGACCCTCGCCTGCGCCTGCCGCTGCTGCTCGCCTGCTCCATGCAGGCCGGTCAGCAGACCAGCGGGATCAACGCTGTAAGTGGAGCTTTAGATTACCATCCATCATTAGAATCATAAGAAGCGACGAATTATAACAAATTTTGTGAAAGTTTCTAGCGAAGCAAAATGTTGGCAGATAGCAAGGAGGACTTGCGCCAAATCTATCTACAAAATACAGTAAAACCCCTTCAATTGGCTGCAATTAACAGTCGGTTTTGCTATTTTTTCAGAAGAATTTACTTAGCATTAACAATTAATACCTATTATATGAAGATGTATAACTCTAGGTCTCAACAACATATGAAGATGTATAACTCTAGGTCAGAACTGCGAAACGTTTCCTAGTAGCTAGCTAACACTGTCCAGGGGGATGCAGATACAATCTTATTTTTCACTGTAAGTACTCTAGTTAGTTCGTAGCAAACTTCCAAGTTTGTGCACTACTAGAGTCTGTTTTGGAATCGCATTTATTATTGCTGTTGAGTTTCATAGAAGCCACATAGCTTCCATGGAACTGCAGTCTGCAGCACCATACACCACTAGACCAAAGGAACAACCAATATGTTCTGGTCATTTCTTCAGGTGTTCTACTACTCCCAAACGATATTCCGTCAAGCGGGTCTCTCGACCTCCAGCTCCCAGTACGCGACTATCGCCTGCGGGTTCATCAACGTGTGCACGGCGGTGCTGATGCTGAAGCTGCTGCCGCGGTACGGCCGGCGGCCATTACTTCTGTCCTCTATACTCAGTGCTGCGCTGCTTCTGGCTGCGTTGGCTGCTGGCATGAGGTTTATTGTGAGTAAGAATACTTAATATTCCGATATGTGTTAGCTTTCTTGAGCTCAATTGATCTAGCCAGAAGCCCGTTACTGCTTAGATCATTTAAGTGCATGGACGATTTGACTATCGTGTTGGTATTTCGAACATGACTCGAGCTGAAGTCTGACCATCCTAACCAAATAGACCGTGTCTTATCTGAGGGGCAAGTCAAGAGTCTCCGTAACCGGCGAGCGTGTATGAGACGAATTATGAGAGTGGAGGAAGCCAGAGCGGTATGCAAGGAAAGAACCTGTTGGAACTCTGTACTCTCTGCCTACCCCGCAAGGGATCGGGCGTGATGATATAGTAGTTGTAGTATAATAGAATTAAAATCGTGATGTTATATATGTATGCGCAGCGTGGGACGGCAGACTATCAGATGGACCGACGATCTTTTGAGGATCGCAAGAAGTCGTTGGTTGCAGGTAGCATCGGCTGTAGTGGAGAGCGATTGGGGAGGCCTATGTTCAGCAGTGGACAAGTATAGGCTGAGATGATGATGATGCATGTATGGTTAGCAACCGATATGGTGACTTGGTTTTTGTGGTTAGAGCACAGAGCGCTCCACTTACTAGATCAAGTGGTTTTGGGTTCGATCCTGTTATACAGCATATATACATTTGGTGACAAAAAATATATTTGCATCGATCTGAATGTATCTGTATATAACTGTTAGTAAATCCATTAACGACATAAGAATTTAATTTATAGTGAAGGGTTACCTTTAAAACTACTTGGAACCGTAGGATGTAGTTAAGACTGTTAACGGTTCAATAGCAGAACCCTACTTATTGGCAAGTCTGAATTTTTGTGTACCAAGGATTAACAGTAGAGTTGCGCGTGGTATCACCTTTCTGCCTAGCTATAGCAGAACAAATCTCGAGAAACATTCGCTTCTTAACAGAATACAAGACACCTATAATAAGTTGGAGAATATATTTATTTATTTATTTATTTTTAGGAAAGCTTACAGACTAATGATACAGATGAGATAAAAACATAAACATATTACAAATTGCTAATAACAAGCTTCCACATTTAGCATCTACATAATTCAGTCGCAACTACAAACAAACCAGGCCGTAACTTAATAAGAATTAGAACTAGTAAGGTTTAAATAATAAAAAATATTCTTATGATTTATAGATACAAATATGACAAGTAAGAACATTCACAAAAAGAACTTCACCAGGGCAACTAGATAGGTTGAACTAAGAGCTAACGCTGGTCGCTATCTACAAAAAACTCGGTACTCATACGTTTTCTAATTGAACTCGAGCTGGTACAAAAGAGGTCTAACCCCAATTGTAACGACAGGGAATTAAAGCTGGCTGCGCTACGCAAGAAATACGCATTTCGTCTACAATTCGAAGAGAACAAGTGCACATTTAACAAGGGACGCTGTCTAAACAATGATACGATTCTTCAATGGAAACGTAGTATACTGCAACCGTTAAAATAACTTACACTAGAAATACATTGCATGTTTCTGGCCTTTTATAAATTTATATTTCCATTTAATTTTAATTTTTTGTTTATCATAAGCTAATTTTTATATCAGATTTATATTAACCTGATATAAAAATTACCTACACTTGAATGTGAAGAAAACCAAGATTCTGGGTTTTGTAAGGGAAGAAACCAGAACGAATGTAAGGATTGTGGTTGGTAACGATGTGCTGGAGCAAGTGAAAGTGCGCCTTCAGTAAGGATGGGAAATACACCGCTGACATAAAGAGAAGAGTGAGTGCAGGCAACAGAGTGAATGGTGCGATGGGAAAGCTACTCGGGAGCCGATACTTAAGCCATAAGGCGCAGCTGGCCATACATAACGGAGTTCTTGTCCCAACGCTGTTATATGGTAGCGAGAGCTGGGTATGTAAGAAGGAGAATGAAAGTAGGATAAATGCGGTAGAAATGCGAGCTCTGCGGAAGATGTGCGGAGTGAAGCTGACCGACCGCATTAGCAACAGCATAGTAAGACAGCGAGTAGGTATGAAAGATAGTATCGGTGTAAAGATGAGAAAGGGCATGCTCCGTTGGTTCGGGCATATAGAAAGAATGCCAGAGGAAAGAATGACAAAACAGATATACAATGTGAAAGTGGAAGGATGCAGGTACCGGGGAAGACCTAGACTATCTTACCACGACCAAATAAACCGAGTCTTATCTGATAGAAAAGTCAAGAGTCTCCGTAACCGGCGAGCGTGTATTAGACGAACTATGAGAGTCGAGGAAGCCAGAGAGGTATGTAAGGAAAGAACCTGTTGGAACTCTGTACTCTCTGCCTACCCCGCAAGGGATCTGGCGTGAGGTTATAGATATATAGATAAAAAAAAAATGTGCATGTTGTTTCACGCCTATTATTGGCGAGTAGGCTAGCATAAGCTTAGATCAAATAACTTTTATACTGTATACGCCTATAAGCTGTTGGTGTGCCAATAAATAAATAAGACTATTATTTATTTTTCAGAATGCGGCGGATAGCATGCCCTACGTTTGCATGGTGGCCGTATTCTCCTACGTTCTAGTCTACGGGTTTGGTCTCGGGCCGATACCTTATTTCATCGCGTCAGGTATGATTGTCCCAAACCTCTTGTTTCTTGATAACTTACCTTTGCATATAATAATGGTCTTCTCTTACATGTTGAAGTGACAGATTAGGACATTCCACCATGTGGACCCAGTGTGTACTTTGGAGGGTTTCTTACAGGGTTTCTACTTGGTTTATTGATAACCACATAAAGTGCTAATTGGGGCTTACGACTTAACATATCTTTTGAAGTACGGAGACCCCACAAAATTGAAATACCAGAAACAGTCACCCATCTCAGATTAACATGAAAATTGCAAAGCATTGATAGTCTAGTGCAGGGATTCCCAAAGTGATCGATATCGAGCTCATTTGGTCGATATTGGTTTCCCAGGGGTCGACATAAATGAAAACTGATTTCGGGGGTCGACGAGGTCTAAAAATTGACCCCTATTAATTAAAACAAGTTCTTATTTAAAAATTTAAAGACACTGTGTATGTTGTGTTACGTGTACTAACTTGTTATAAGAATTACTAATATTTTAGTAGAAAGTATCATTATTGTACTTTACTCACTTAACCAACCGCAAAGTTTTTAAATTGGTAAGTATATTGTATCAATAGGAAAAAAACTAGAGATATGATTTTTAAAGTAATTTGGCTATATTTCTGTGGTATCAGTTCATTTTGGAAAATAGTTTGGAAACCCCTGGTCTAGTGTTAGAATACTTTTCAAGTATTGACGACGTCCGTGGTTCATACCCTGCTTACAGTTCTGTTTTTGGAACCTATCACTTTTTGACGGTAAAGACAACATCATAAGTAAACTCTTTGTCAGATAAAACCTAAAAAATATATAGAAATATAAATCTTGTGCTTAAATTGACAACCTCGGCTCCTGTCACATTAGGCTGAAAAATAAGACGAAATATGGGTGTACAATGTCCACCTATCTTCGGGGAAAAATCAACTGACGGAGGTCCATTGTAGCACAAAAACCTCCTCAAAGATAGCCACAATGACCTGCGTTGTACTGAACGAATCCAGTTTTATCAGTGTCCTGACGGGACCTTAACCTAGTGGGAACCCTACAAGGTGATGGTAAATAAGAAAATCTTTTAAAGAAAAAGGCTTTTTAAGAAAACTCGGTTTACGACTTCAAAAAGCAAAAAATAAATATTTGTAGTCGTAGCTGGTTGGTGCAGTCGGTTACTTGGCACCGACTTCAAATATTTATTTTTTGCTTCCGAAGTCGGTTTACCTTTTTTTTAAATGATTTTTATTTTACAATTTTAGGTGACGAGTGAATTATTTAGTAATATTTTTATACCGATATTATATTATTTATTAATATAATGACTATAATAACGGAATCTTTACATTCGTGCTGTTCGCCGTTAAGGAGTTCCCTCTTGTATCTTCAAAGTCCAAGGTCCAATACCAATAACATTAAAATAGGGCCACCTCAAAACTATACTGAACCAAATGCAAATAGAATCATCAAAATCGGTTCATAAGCAAAGGAGTTATAAAAAAAGGACGAATTATAAACCTCCTTTTTTGAAGTTGGCTAATATACTGCTCAGTTCTATAGTAGGGTACCTATAGGACGTAATACCCATAATATCTCAATTTACACATGCCTATTGTTTGTCGTTAAGGAGTTCCCTGGTGTATCTTCTAAGTCCAAGGTCCAATGCCAATGAAATTAAAATGGGACCACGGAGCTATACTGAACACAATGCAAAAAAAATCATCAAAATCGGTTCACAATTGACGGAAATATCGCTGAACATACATTAAAAAAAAAGCAAGCATACATACAACCGAACATATAACCTCCTCCTTTTTGAAGTCGGTTAATAAATAATCACCGTCATGCCTATATTCCCCAAGCAGGGGTGGCAGAGCGGTACTGAGTAAACCCACTTTTCGTCGACGATGTCAGGTCCCATGTAATAGGGGGCGAGTCTATTGCCATATACGGGGCCCAATTCGTAACTCCGGGCTCATACTAGGTATTTTTTGTTAGAAAAAACTAAATTTTTCCGACTCAGGATTTGAACCCAGGAGAACCTCATGATCACACAGAGATGCGCTTTGCCACTAGACTAACGAGGCAGTCCTTGCGGAGTACGCAGAGAGCATAAAATATTTAATATGAGGATGTCCATGTAGTTTTGACGAACGATTTAACGTAGTGGTTAGGCTTCTCTGCCCACGGTGTCTAATAGTCGCGGGTTCGATTCCCGCACGGAACAAATCTTTGTGTGACCCACAATTATTTGTTGCTGGGTATTTGTGTATGTGAATTTTCATGTTTGTAAACGCACCCACTACGTAGGAATAAATCCTCGTGCGGGGCTACGTTTTTATTTAAAAGAAAAGTTTAAGTAAATTTGTTTGTTTCTCATCCAGAAATGTTCGAGGTGGGTCCCCGGCCAGCCGGTATGGCGTGGGGCTCGCTGGCCAACTGGGGCGGCAACTTCCTCGTGGGCATGTCGTTCCCCACCATGCGGGACGCCATCGGGCCATACTCCTTCCTCGTCTTCTCTGTGATCACAGCTGCACTGTTCCTGCTCCAGTAGTAAGTATATTGTGATAAAGGAGAGGAGTTACAGAAACTGTTATCCTTGGTAGGGTGACGACAGCTTGGTCCAGGGTTAAAAACTTAAACCGCTACGCTAGTCGTTCTCAATTAGTTTTTTTTGCGGATCCCTTCAAAAACTTCAGAAACTCGCGTATCCCAAAAGCCAAGACCTGTACGCCAACGGAAAGACGGGAGATTAGTTCTCCCGCTACCATCAGGAGGGTTAAGTTTATGGCGGTTAACTATAATAATAATATTAATAATATTAGCCCTGTTAAGAAACTGTCCCACTGTTGGCACGGGCCTCCTCTCAAACTGAGAGGGTTTAGTTCATAGTCCACCACGCTGGCCCAGTGCGGGTTGGCGAACTTCACACACCTTCGAGAAACTCTTAGGCATGCAGGTTTCCTTACGATGTTTTCCTTCACCATTAAGGCAAGTGACAGGTAATTTTTTTTTTATCTATAGTTGTCTTAAATATATTAAGCCATTGTTGTTTGTGTCATTTATATTTTCTAATAAAAGTAACTGAGTCAAGAGGTTACCGCGCATACTCGTTTATATAACTACACGTAATCCCAGTGGTAGGCGTATTACTAATTGGGGAAGACTGCGCGACGCCTATTGGGTCGTCTGCTCGATCCAGACCTGACCAGCCTTATCAAATTTCTTAAAAAAAAAAGCTATCATCATGTCAGGTCCCTTGCGGGGTAGGCAAAGAGTACAGTTCCACCAGGTTCCTTATATACCCTCTGGCTTCCTCCACTCTCATAGTTCGTCTCATACACGCTTGCCGTTTACGGAGACTCTTGACTTTAGATAAGATAAGACCCGGTCTATTTGGTCATGGTAAGATAGTCTAGGTCTACCCCGGTACCAACATCCTTCCACTTCGCATTGTATATCTGTTTTATTATTCTTTACGAACATAGAACATCCTCCTTTTTGAAGTCGGTTAGGAATATCTGCCTGCTTTCCTAAATTTATTTTGCGATGCACCATAATGGCGTAAGTGGCCACAGGAACTCCTCAGCTATATATTAAAACCCAATCGGGTTTGCATTTGTTGTTTATAGTATTTTTTCCATAGGATGGGTAGTGACAGTTCTAATTGCCAAACGAAATTAATATTTAAATTAATAGTGTTAAGGCATAAAACTATAAGTATTGCAACGGGTCATGCCTCTTATTGTCATTGAATAAAGTATAATTTCGTTTGGCAATTAGAACTGTCACTACCCATCCTATGTGCAAAATACTATAGTCTTATCTCATAGGTACTATAGTTGAAGGTAATGTCTAGGGTTTGAAAAATCTTTTACTTGTTTTTCCAAAGATTTGTTTACGCTTATTTTTATAAACCTTTTTTTTTCTTTTAAAATCGTTACCCCACACTAGGATTAATTCCTGTGTCGTGGGTGCGTTTACAAACATGAAAATTCACATACTCAAATACCCACACCAGAACAAATAATTGTGGATCACACAAAGATTTGTCCCGTGCTGGAATCGAACCCGCGACTATTAGACACAGTGGGCGGGGCGGGCTAAGCCCTTAACCACTGCGCTAAATCGTCCGTCAAGCAAGTTACCGAGCTTATACTTTACGTGACTGCTTCGTTGGTCTAGTGGCAAAGGGCATCGCTTTGTGATCACGAGGTCCTGGGTTCAAATCCTAGGTCGGACAAATGTAGATTTTCTAACAAAAAAACTTGCCAGTATGAGTCCGGAGTCTGGAATTGTGCTCGGTATATGTCAATAGGACCACTCCCTATTACATGGCACCTAACATCGTCGGCGAAAAGTGGGTGTACTCAGTACACCTCTGCCACCCGCGCTTGGGGAATATAGGTGATGGTACTTCCTTACGTTTATTTTTATGAATCTTTCTTTATCCCCCAGCTTATACTTCCCGGAGACTCGTGGGAAAACTCCCACTCATGTTAGCCAGCTTTGCAGTCGCGGGTTCCGCTCTCGTCCGCTGATGACCACACAGACGAACCACGTATGACGTCACAATTGGCGAAGGTAGGACACAGTAGGTGCCAATTAGTAAGAAAAGTAAGGAGTTACAAATAGTGTTATGAGATTAAGTATATTTTGTATTGGACCAGAAAATGAAATGAATGTTCTTTTGAAGATTTTATCACGGTTTATTTTTGGTTTAAAAGGCAGCCCGGAATAACGATGACTTGTGTTGTGGACGTCAAATACCTCAGCCCCTCTCGTAAAGCGCTCGAAATGTCGGGAACTTTTAAACCGAAAATGAACAACAGTAAAATCTGTAAAATATTTTTATGGCATGTGTATCGTGTACTCGTAAATCTAAGAACAAATGTTGAACCAGAAAACTTAGTTTCATCTGATTTCTTGGTGAAGAGTACTGTTTAGTAAATGACGCAGCATAATACCGGCGTTTGTTAGGGTCTTATTTTATAGGATCGCACACCGACCTCGCCGGCGAGGTCGAAGAATCCCTTGCACGCCGGTCGGTGCAGAGCACCACGGCGAGACACCTAGTTTACGCCCTCCCCCATAGCGACTGCCCAAGCCGAGGCCGTTCCTCCTTGAGGCGCCCTTGAGCTAGTTGCCCACTTGCCCTTCTGGCTCGAGCGTAGTTGTTGCACGCTCGCCCTCTTGTCCGGTGAAGCTGTGAAGGCCCCGCGGCCAACAGCGTAGATAATTGATCCACAGATACACAAAAAAAATTTTTTTTCGGAAAATTTATTTTAAATAGTCCGTTTGAATCGTATAAGATATTGTTCGAATCGTTTAATTATTATATAATATAGTTAGTAGGGCGCGGGGAGACCATTTAATTGGTTTATACATTTACAAATTAACACGTTAAAACTAATTTTAAACACATAGTCACGCAGTGCATACGCTGAGTCTAAGATTCTTTTGTGGTGTATATATATATAGCTTATAATGTCAATTTAAGTGTAATGATATATTTTTATCGTTTTCATACTAAGCCAGGAATTGGCTATTAATAATATAGTTAAATTGTATTATTTAATCACAAAGCTTAAAACCACATTTTAAGGCACTATGTCATTTATGTAAGAAACTGCGCCGGCGCAGCTGAAATGACCAAATGTTATATTTTTATGGTTTGCTGTAGATTTCGTAGCTATGATTTAATTCTTATATACTTGAGAATATTTAGTTTTCCTTTGTTTAAAACTGAACCAATTATTTTAATAGATACCTATAATATATAAATATGAGATACCAAATGGTGTTAGTATTTCAACGGTGTCTAGAACTTAATAAGACTGTTTAGTTTTATTTTAAAATGTGGTTCCTTACTATAGGTCAAAAATAATTGTTTAGCTTATTATTATTTAGCCAGTAAAACTTTACTGCTACTACTATTGGACTGCTACTGAATTAGTTAGATTTTTTTTGAGTTAATTTTGAATCTGGCATAATCCCACGTTATTGTTTATATACTTATGCATATACTTACTTTTTTCAATAGTAAGTGCATGCGCACTTTTATAAAAATCTGAACATGGTCGACAAAATCCCGACAAAATTATCACCTCAATCTATTATTCCATATCTGTGGTCCAGCAATGGGCGGTTTCAATATCCAACCCGATGATAGATTTGCCTACTATCGGTAGAATTTTGACATGTTTTGTATGGAAAATCTGTCAAAATTCTACTGACAGAAAGCAAATCTATCCTTCTTCCTATTCCGGCCAATAGACACAGTTATCATTTGTAAACAGTTGAGCATATTTATACTAGCGGTCCGAAAAAGGATCGCGCACACAGACGCGCACTCTACGCAGCTTCTCAGAGGTGTTAGAGAGGTCATTATAAACTCGCCATAAAGTTAATTCATTACATGTTTGTCAGTCTTGTTACGTTCAGGCGAGGTTACAATAACCCGTTCAGGCTTTTGTGCGTGCATGCGTGCGTGCGTGTGTGTGTGTGTGTGAATAATCTACGCTGTTGGCGGCGGGGTCTTTACAGTTTCAACGGACAAGAGGGCGAGCGTGCAACCTTTACTCTTGAGCCAGAAGGGCAAGGGGGCAACTAGCTCAAGGGCGACTCAACAAGGAACGGCCTCGCCTTGGGCAGTTGCTATGGTAAAGCATATACTAGGTGTCTCGCCGTGGTGCTCTGCACCGGCCGGCGGACAAGGTATTCTTCGACCTCGCCAGCGAGGTCGGTGTCTGATCCTGTGTGCGGTATCTGTATCCGAAAGAAAGGATGTAAGGGCATCGGGAGGGTCAGTGAGAACATGCCGCGGACGGCGGTAGCGGCTGATAGGAGGGGAGTTAGGTTCGTAGTCGGCGACGGCTACGATTAGCGGATTTCTATGATTGGACGCGTTCGCGAAATATCGAGTTGTCGCCATTTTAATAAAGGCGCGAATAGGTTCGAGACCGAGATCGGAATGGATAGTGCTAAGGCCTCGCGAGCGTCTGTGTGCGTGATTCTTACACCGACTGGTAGTACTAATGGCCGGTTTCAATATTCAACTCAGGATAGATTTGCTTACTGTCAGTAGAATTTTGAAAGATTTTTATACAAAATATGTCAAATTTCTATCCGTAGTAGGCAAATCTATCGTTGAGTTGGATATTGAAACCGGTCGTAAGTTGCTCAACTGTTTACATGTGTTGTCTGTGATATAGATCGAAGTAAGTAACCCATTTCTGTAGTCCACATGATTCGTACTGTCCAAGGTCTCCTCGGTCAGTTTGATCCAAGTTAACAGAGGTTGCAAACTAAATTTCTGTGACCGAAATAGTTAAATATAACCAAGGTCACTCTGGTAAATTTAGTACAAATGGACAACCATTGGTAACTAAATTTCCTATTGTCCTGATGCGTTGATCATTAATGTACTAATGCCCGGTTTCAATATTCAACTCAAGGATAGATTTGCTTACTGGCAGTAGAATTTTGACAGATTTTTCATACAAAATATGTCAAAGTTCTATCCGTAGTAGGCAAATCTATCCTTGAGTTGGATATTGAAACCCGGCGTAAGTTGTTCAACTGTTTACATGTGTTATCTGTGATATAGATCGAGGTAAGTAACCAATTTCCTTATTATTGTCCAGATTACCAATTATAGTCCAGATGATTCGTACTGACCAAGGTCTCCTCGGTCAATTTGATCCAAGTGGACAGAGGTTGCAAACTAAATTTCGGTGATCGAAATAGTTCAATATAACCAAAGTCACCTGGTTAATTTGGTACGAATGGACAACTATTGGTAACCAAATTTCCTATTGTCCTGATGCGTTGATCCGACCAAACAAATATCTGTGGAATAGGTATCTCCTACATGTTGCCAACTGAACGATTCATTTCAACAATCATAGCTATAATAGCAATGCTTTAACATACAGACGATTTACTGCAGTGGTTAAGAGCTTAAGCCGCTCCGGCCACTGTGTCCAATAGTGGCGGGTTTGATTCCCGCACGGGACAAATGTGTGATCCACAATTATTTGTTCCGGTCTGGGTATTTGTGTATGTGAATTTTCATGTTTGTAAATGCACCCACGACACAGGCATCAATGTGTGGGGCAGTTTTTTATTTTAAAAAAAAGAGAAATATCATCGGGCCTGGTCATTTGTGGGGTAAACAAATGGATGGATCTTTGGCAATAGGCGTTTTTCTTAAGCCACCACGATGTTCACGAGACTAATTAATCATAATTTATTATCGCAATTTTATTGGTCTTAAGTTTGTATAGGATAGTTTGTTTTTCGTCACATTTCTTTGCGTGTCTAGAGGGATGTTGCTTAGTATTTCTAAGTGATAACCTGTTCCTGTAGCAAAGCGCACTTTCTAATAGACATGGGTCGATCTTTATTGATTCGATACAAGATATGAAACATGAAAGAGAACTACAGAATTATAACATTTATATATCTATATCATCACGCCAGATCCCTTACGGGGTAGGCAGAGAGTATAGAGTTCCAACAGGCTCTTTCCTTACATACTTCTCTGGCTTCCTCTACTCTCATAGTTCGTCTCATACACGCTCGCCGGTTACGGAGACTCCTGACTTGTCCTTCAGATAAGACCCGGTCTATTTGGTCATGGTAAGACAGTCTAGGTCTTCCCCGGTACCTACATCCTTCCACTTTCGCATTGTATATCAGTTTTGTCATTCTTTCTTCGGGCATTCTTTCTATATGCCCGAACCAACGGTGCATACCCTTTCTCATCTTTACAGCGATATAACCTTTGTATAGAAAAAAATGCCTCATTTGTATCTAAATCTTGATCTTACATTCACCAACCAGTCAGTATATAAAGGCTCTAATCTCACAGAACACACAAAATGCTTCATAGTTCATTCCAGTCTGAATCTAAATCGCAATCTTACATATACTAAACTTAGAACGAATACGCGACGCGATGTCGGTCGGTAAGCCGACAGTGCTTGAATTTAGCTGATTCAAAAGCTCCAAATGAGGCATATTGGGATTCGAATCTTTGCACTCTTTCAGATACAAATGATCGAATCTGAACCGTAAAGCACTTTTGCTAAGTCTACTTTCTCAATCGTTTACGCAATACGAAAACGGAAAAATGTACGGAAATGGCATTTTAAGACGGAAAAGCCACGTGGTAAGAACAAGGCGCTATGGATTGCAGCAAGAATATAAACAAAATGCTTGCCACTTGCCTTGGGAGGGCCAAGGCAAGTGGCAAGCATTTAGTTTATATATTCGTGCTGCCTAGTTTCATGTCTCATCAGTCTCTAAATGGCATTCGAGAGAGCTCTATGTAACCCAGTATATAAAGATTGGTTTGGTAGTAGTATATACATAAATCAAAAGTACAAAATGTGTAAAACAACATTGTCTCTGTAGCCTACTAGACTCCTCCTAGACTGGTTAAACCTAAGCACTGAGACCCAAGCATAAAAGGTAATATGATTCGTTATTTTTGTCTTTGAACAGAAAATAATAAATCTCTTTGTAGTCTAGAGAAAACATAAAAAATCGCATTAATGTCACCCCTATTATTATTATTAACTAAGGTGTACTTCCGTTAACTCGAGTCAATTTTTAGTTAAGTATATCAATTAATTATATGTGGTAGTATCGCACAAAATTATTTAAAATTATTTGTAAGTTGACATCTGTTACGTCCATTTTCTCGTAGTATTAATTTTTTACAATATTTGTCACCATGAAGCTTGCATAATAGGGGTCAATCTTTGCGTAATATGAAACTTATTAATGTGTTTTACCTATAAGATATGGATTTCTTAACATGAGGTGGGAATTTTCCTACCTTATAGAGTCCTTATAGAACCAGAGTCACGTATTAGTAAAATGAATACAGGCCTTACTGGTGGTTTTGTATCTACCAGCAATGGATGCAGAAAGGTTTTTAATATCGTTGTTTAATATGACCTTTTGATTTTAATGGTATCAAGGGTGACCCCTCTGTCATGAAGTTAAACGCATAACTCTTTTGTTTTCAAATTGATTGGATTATTTAAAATTGTAACTCGAATACGCCGTCTAGCAGTTTTATTGTACAATTTTTGACAATAAAAAATATTTAATATGAAAAATCTGTTTTATTTGCATCAATGGTTTTATGAAATAATTATTAATGTCTTAAAAGATCCCCGAGCGCATGCTACCTAAATAAATTGTCAAAATGTAGTTAGTATTTCGAAATAAGGTTGTAAGCAGCTACATTAATATTGAAAGTTTTATGATTTTTGAAAAGGTATGCTCCGTTGGTTCGGGCATATAGAAAGGATGCCAGAAGAAAGAATGACAAAACAGATATACAATGCGAAAGTGGAAGGATGTAGGTGCCGGGGAAGACCTAGACTATCTTACCATGACCAAATAGACCGTGTCTTAGCTGAAGGGCAAGTCAAGAGTCTCCGTAACCGGCGAGTGTGTATGAGACGAACTATGAGAGTGGAGGAAGCCAGAGAGGTATGTAAGGAAAGAACCTGTTGGAACTCTGTACTCTCTGCCTACCCCGCGAGGGAGCTGGCGTGATGATATAGATATAGATGATTTGTGAAAATAAATAATAACTAGTAGTCTATCTGACGAGTAGACTTCGTTGCAGTGCCAACAGTATTACAAACGTATTAATACAATAGACGTCCCATTTGGAAATACAGGTATAATCCAAGTTTTAATACGGGACATTACAGCACTGCCCGGTCTTTATCTCAAATGTGTTATTCTTTTTTACTAGTTATTTTTTGGGAGAAATATATAAAAGGGTTTTAATTATTTCTCATGTTCCTGTTCCTATGGCGCAATTAACACTATAATACATTATGCAGATAAAGCCAGTATTTTAATGCGTTAATTAAGATGAAGCATATGTGACATTTAATGTCCTAGATAATAAATAAGCAGCTAAGATCTGCCAAAACTTATGTACAATCTTCTAAGAAAAATCTAGTTCCATTTTCTTCTGATAATATATTCTTCGAGCATCTTAAGGTAGTCCCAGCAGATGAGGGTCATAGATTGAGGGGCCAACATCAGAAGGCTGGCGCCGCAGTTCTTGTACAAAGCCAACAGGCCCTCACAACGGACTATTTTCAAAAAACAATCCAGTCCGTCGTAAAGAACACCACAATTCTGAGAATCCAGCGTTGGGTAAATTTTTGAATAAATCAAAGATCTCGTTTGATAAGGTCGACTAACCCAAGGCCAATTGCTCAGCATTCCCAGTTCAAAGCTTCGTTAGGATATGACAGATGTTGACCACCACAGGACCACTTCGCCCTGTTTTTTTACTTGAACTTGGCTTGACATATTGCCAGCGGCGCTGACAAAAGAAAATCAGAGCGTGCCGCGTAAGTAGTCTAAATTGTGCATTTCATTTTTAAATTGGAAAAAGACACAACAGAGTGGTCAAAAACGACTAAATAGGCTGTCCTACACAAGTTAGACTTTCTGCAGGTCTGAGATCTTAGACAGCCCGATTAGATAATTGCTTCACAAATTTAATATCAAAACCAATTTTCCAAATTTATTTATTTTTACCCTTTTTTACGCACATAATACGTTAAATGTCAATAAGTCCATAATCGTACCAATGTTTGGTCACTCTACTTAGAAAGGGGCGTAAGGCTCTAGGTGAGTATCCGTGTCGTCACAATTTTTTCGCAGAGTGCTCAATCCGTTTTAGGTAATAAATCCATGGAACACGACTATACGTTAAGCGCATTTGACAGAAAATCTTTAAACGTTCTCTGCTTCAAACTAAACGTATCTATTCATTCTTTTTGATCCAAACTAAAGTAAAACACTTGAGGGGTTTTTTTAAATAAAATATTTATTATAATAATATCATGTTTTATTTCAGTAAAATAATTTATCACCATGAAGTGGGTCGGGTTTTGGCGGGAAGTCGAAGAGTGAAGTTGTCAATTTGTTTTAATTTCTATAACTTGTGTTATTTCGACTAATAATGTGTAATGTTGGTGGAATATTAACCATTATGTGTTCTTATATGTGCACGAGTTAAGGTAATCGTAACAAAGTGATAAAACGTGCCTTTTCGACTTCCCTCAAAACGGCCGTTGCAATTGGTATGTAAAGTATCCACCGCTTTACTATCCAGGGTGGGGTACGTCATTAATTTCATTATCATCGTTGTCATCAAATTCATCGGGGAGCCGAATTAATTTAAATACGATTATATTTCTCACTAGACACTGGCAAAATACACTTATAATTAGTGTGAAGCCATAACTTGAAGAAGAAGAAGAAGAACACTCGTCATACATACAATTCATTGTTCATTGTATTTATTATGTATATTTTGAATGACTTATATCATTATTTTACAACATAAATCAGAAGAAGGTAAAAAAAAATAATGAGGTTGCTTGCGTTATAAATAATAAAAAAAATATATTGATATTTCCATCACAGGCGATCAAGGGTCAATATTAATATTAAGTTTGTTATTAATAATAACAAACTTAATATTAATAACAGTCTCTCCGATATTTCTATGCCAAAATGTACTTCTTTCTCTTTTCACCAAGTTACAGAAGGAGATATAAAGAAAAATATCCTATCCATTTCCACTAACGCAGTGGGTGATGATGGTCTGCACATTCAGATGCTTCTCCCCATTTTAAATACACTTGTTCCTGTCATAGCTCACATTGTAAACTATTCCCTTGTTTCAAGCTCCTTTCCCTCGGCTTGGAAGAAGGCTCATGTCCTACCCCTACCTAAAGTTGCTTATCCCACGTCTGTATCCCAATTCCGTCTAATTTCCATTTTACCAATCCTATCTAAGGTCCTTGAGAGTGTGGTCCATAGTCAACTGTCCTGTTATCTCTCTTCTAACTGCCTGCTAAGTCCGTATCAAACTGGTTTCCGTCCTGGCCATTGTACTGTAACGGCTCTTGTTAAAATTACAGATGATATCCGTTTGGCCATGAAAAACAAGCTTCTCACAATTTTGGTACTACTGGACTTCAGCAGTGCTTTTAACTCAGTTGATTTTGACATCCTCCTAGGGATCTTATCCTCTCTTAATCTATCTTCTTCTGTGATCAAATGGTGTGATTCTTATCTTCGAGGTCGGTCGCAGTCGGTCCGTTACGATGTCTCCTCTGACTGGTGTGATCTGACTGCGGGCGTATCCCAAGGTGGTGTCCTTTCCCCTCTTCTTTTCTCGGTTTTTATTAACGCTTTAACTAAAATTTTATCTTATAATCTCTACGCAGACGACTTGCAACTTTATCGTCATTTTAAAATATATGAGCTTCCCGAAGCTGTTGATGCTATCAATAATGATCTTATAAAAATTAACGAGTGGGCTAAATCTTTTGGCCCGCTAGTAAATCCCACAAAGTCACAAGCTCTCATTATTGGTAGCAGATACTAGTTCAATCGCTTATATCAAAATGCTCCTCCACCGGTACTCTACGACTCAGTTCCTATAGCCTATTCCACAAGTGCTAAAAATCTAGGTGTCTATATCGACTGCCATCTTTCGTGGAATGTTCACATTGCAGAGATAAGCAGAAGGATTTATTGCTCCTTCCAGTTTCTCAAGCGACTCCAGAAGTTCCTGCCCTTTCATACTAAAATAACTCTTGCTCAATCTCTTCTCCTTCCCCTTCTGGACTATGCTGATGTTTGTTTCTTGGACGCAACGGAGAAGCTTCTCAATAAACTCGAACGGCTTCAGAATTTGTGCATCCGCTTTATTTTCGGGCTCCGAAAGTACGATCATGTCTCTGAATTTCGGGCGCAGTTAAAGTGGTTGCCTATTCGACGTCGTCGAGATACTCATATTCTTTCACTCCTCTATTCTCTTCTTTACAATCCTAATTCACCATCTTATCTAAGGGAACGCTTTGAATATTTAGTCCCCAGGGGTAAGCCCTGCCGCACATCTTCTTCTCTTCTTCTCCGTACTCCCCGTCACACTTCTAGCCTTTATAATGGTTCTTTCACTGTTCGCGCGGTGCAGCTGTGGAATTCACTTCCACACTCTATACGCGAAAGCGTCTCACTCAACGTATTCAAGGGCAAAATTAAAGAGCATTTCCTTTCATCATGAATCATATATTTATATATGTATGCATATACTATAATATATAATTATTGATATTTACTATATATGGATAAATGGGTATATTAATTTATATTATCTTGTTGACTTATATGTGTATGTAATGTGTTGTGTATTTATGTATAGTTTTATTCCATTGTACACTTGTTACTGTCCTCCCTACTTTTCATCTCTCTATCGCTCAGGTTAGCTGTAGGAAAACTCAATTTTGAGTTAAGCACACCTTTGTTCATAAAATATCCTATGTATTGATTCATTGTGTATATATGTGTACAATAAAGAATAAATAATATTAAGTTAAGTCAAGTCATTATTAATATTAAGTTTGTTTAGACACTATTCTACCACATAATATTATAGGGTATACTTATATATTTTTGGATATACATTATATATCCAGGGACGGACAGGTTAGCAAAACCTGAAAGAGGTGAGGTGACCACTTATTTATCAATACGAACAACTGTAGGTAACGCTTAAGAACTGATTACATTACCCGGCCCCGACTTCGACTTAGAACGTTTAGTGATTCAGTCATAACATTAATGTATCGATATAATATGATATTGGTGCCGCGTAAAAAAGGATGTGAAAATTAAAATGATTGATGATGTATTGAAACATCAATCTTTTATTATTATTAGTATGTCTCTTTGTCTTTCCAGTCCGGTTAAAATACAGAAATAGGTAAAATGAAAAATAATTATATCGATACATTGATGTTTATCATAACGGAGACTGCATCAATAAACGTCCTAAGTCGGGGTCGGGTAATGTAATCAGTGCTTTACCGGATTAAAAAAACGGCAGTTTTTAGGTATCTCTTGTTTTTTTTTATAAAATTATCTCCTTCACGTCTATATTCCACAAGTAGGGGTTCAAAAAGTGTATAGTATATATCCACTTTTCGCCTACGACGCTATGTCGCATTTGGTACTGGAAATACCACTGATACTGGAAAAATTACATTGTTGTCCAAATTTAAAACTCACACCCAGGACCTCGTGATCGCTAAGCAACTTATTTGCAAATAGACCAACAATGCATTTTGTTCTATGTCCATAAAGTGTAATAATTTACTGTATTGATGGCTATCATCTATTTCAGGGTTTGCGCAGATATCCCTCACACCGTTTAAATTTCATTGGTTATAGTTGAAACACTTAAATAAAATTGTGGCTATTGCAATTACTCCGATGTCATATCCTAAGGTACTCCTCAAGGATCTTCAGCTGGTCCCAGCAGACAAGGAGCAAGACTGTATGGGGACCAAGCCTCATGTAGTTGGCACCTACGCCTTTGTACAAAGACATAGCGCCCTCTGACCGGAACATCTTGACGAAACAGTCGACCATACCGTTATAGAGTTTGCCGCGGTTTTGCGCGTCCACCGCTGGAAGCAAAAAGACAAGATGCTAAGTGAAAGTAAAATAGACCTGTAATGTATCAACTGCTTAGTCTATTTTGGGGCAAGCGGAATTAATAATCTTTCTGTAAGCTCTGGGAGCTGGTACAATCGCCTGTAGTGAATACGCGCATTGCTTAATTTACAGTTTTAATAAGAGCATTATTGTCTAACTGTATTTAAACTCGTCTTATGGTGTTTTTATTCGCCATTACGGTATTTTAGAACGTTGTGGCAAAAAATGGTTTCAACCGCTCCTGATATTATGCTTTGTGATCACCTCTATCATCCAGCTACCTATAGTATATAAGTAGTTCCAAAATTTATAGAACTTTAATTTTTTTTCTGGAGTAGGCAATAAATTTTTTTAGGAGTAGGCAGTAAGGAGATTTCTGACTCCTGATGATGTCTCACGCCTTAGTATAAGTGTATACTATATCTCATATAGACTCACGTTGATTAGACAGCCTCGTGGCCACAACGTCGAACGGATTTAAGCACAGCGTCATCACCAACCCGCCGAGGTTGGCACCGACGAAGGAGAGCATGAGGGGCGAGTCCACGAACAAGTTGCGTGAGCGCAGCCAGTCTTTCGCGAACGTAAAGCTCAGGATCTGGGAGGCGCTGCCTACGGCGCCACGTGGAATTTGGGGATATACTCCCCGGAAAAGACCTGAGATAAGGGAGATAAAGGAGTGTAGATATTAGTATTTATAATTGTCCTTTCAAGATATTCCGTACACTAGAATCAAATTGGGAACTCGATTAAGTCAAACAATCGGTACATATTATTGTAGCAGTGTAGTTCGAGAGGATAAAACTTGTAAATTGTATTTAAAGCAATTATTGACCTATTGAATTATGTTGGGATTGGTGAGAGTCTAGACCAGGGATTCCTAAAGTGGCCGATATCGACCCCAAGAGGTCGATATTTCATTGGTATTGGACCTTGGACTTAGAAGATACACCAGGGAACTCCTTAACGACAAACAATAGACATGTGTAAATTGAGATATTAGGGTATTACGTCAATCCTATAGGTACCCTACTATAGAACTAAGCAGTATATAAGCCAACTTCGAAAAGGGAGGTTCATAATTCGTCCTTTTTTATAACTCCTTTGCTTATGAACCGATTTTGATGATTCTTTTTGCATTGGGTTCAGTATAGTTTTGAGGTGGTCCTATTTTAATGTTATTGATATTGGACCTTGGACTTTGAAGATACAAGAGGGAACTCCTTAACGGCGAACCGCACGAATGTATAGATCCCGTTATTTTAGTCCTGTATATTAATCCTGTAGGTACCTTACTGTACAACTCAGCAAAATAATATAATATCGGTATATAAATATTACTAAATAATTCACTCGTCACTTAAAATTGTAAAATAAAAATCTGCTGGTTGGTGCAGTCGGTTACTTGGCACCGACTTCAATTATTTATTTTTGTAGTCGGTTTACATTTTTTTTTAAATATTTTTTTGTATCAATAGAAAAAAACTAGTGATAGGATTTTTAGAGTAATTTGGCTATGGGCGTCTGAGGTATCAGTTCATTTTGGATAAGCGGTCTCTTGTCCAAAATAGTCGGTAAATGCCTGATCTAGACTATCGGACTAGTTTAACGTTGATTGAGGAGTAGGTATATCAGAAGAAAATGGTAAAATTGGCAAAATGTGATTGCAAGAAATGAAATTATCAGGACTTTGTACTCTATACCCAGAGTTGGGCAAAACTAGTTGTGAAAAAACTAAGTTGCAATTCAAATATTTCGGATTTTGTCAAGGCCTACTTATGGTTTTTAAGTGTTCTGCAGCACCCATAATCACTGAAGGGACTGACACGTTTGACGACCAAAAGTTATTGTTATTCCGGAGTATCTCAGAAATTTCAATTGATTGATCCTACAATTGATAAAAAAATGCCCATCACTGTCTATGCCTGAGAGATAATGGGTAATTTGTCTATACCAACCTTTAACACCTTCCTTAGAGTAAATATCAGCTAATGCACTAAACGCCCCACTATGTTTATGCTGATGTCCAACAGCGATAGCCTTTGCTGCGCTGGCCTGAAGTCTGGTTTTCACCAAAAAGAACGGAGTACCAGCTATGGAACCTAGTGCGCCGCCAATGCCGGCTGCCGCAGCACCCTTCAGAATTGAATTACGCCCATCAGAAGTTTTGGTGAGCCCTCGTCTTTCGGAGATGCGGAAGACGCCTAACCTGCAAATGTTGAAGATGCCCTGGGTTGTCGTTGGAAAGGGTAACTGAAAGATGTTCATATAATTCAAAGTGTGAAAGGTTCTAAGAAAATGATAAACCAGGGAACTAAAACAAAAATTTGCAACAATAACATTTGTGTTCTGGGTATTCAAAATGCTTTTTTATAATGCTACACAATACTAGCTACGTCTCATAATTTAGATAAAAAAACCACTTTGTTATTCTTTCAATCCGAGTTCCTTTTCACTGATGGACAAATCCTTGGACTTGCTGCTAGGAGTAAGTCTCCTCCAAAGATCCCCATCACAACCGGCTTAGCCCTGTCCGTAAAACTTACCGGAATGTATTCAAAAAGAACTGAAAGCCCAGCATAGCGACCAGGCCATTCTGCAGCGCCACGAGTCCTTCCGTCCTGGCGATCACAAATAACCCATGGGGTACATTCTTATAGTACACGGCATGTTTCCCCCTCGCCTTGAGTTCGCCCTGGAGCTGCAGCCGGGTCTTGACTACTTCTATGGGGTTCGTGAAGAGTGTAGCAAACATGGCCGATACTCCACCCATGCCTAAGTCAGTTATATCACGACCGATACTGACTTGTGTCGTTTGTGCGGCCATTTTGGAAAGTGTTACCTGAAAAGGAAAATTAATCCGTTATAAAATAGAAATGTGTGTTAAAATAAGTATTTTTAAAATTAGAGATGGTAGGGTTAATGAGAAGTGGATCGAGATTATCTCCCAAATCTAGCAATTATTAAATAGCTGATATTATCAATGCAGAAGGCAGGTTTATAGTTACTGAAAGCAGGTTTACCGTATTAAGGTACCATAACAATCTCTTAGAAGTTCTAACACTTTGGGTTATCAGTTGTCCCAATTTAGGGTCTCAATGGCAATTCGCTATGATTGGTTGGAGGCTATAAAATATCATACACGAATTAATAAGTATCGATCGTTGCATCCACGAAGAAGTGATCGCCTTTATCCTATACGCTTAGGTACAATGTTATTAATAGAACTAGAATTAACCTCGTGAGTGTCGCATGCACACATGGGTGTGCAGAAATATCTCGGGCGCGATGTGTCAAGTGAGAAACCGGGTGTACATAGGCAATGCGCTGTTGTTGGTCGAGCACTTTTTACGATTTAACACTAGCGACATTTGGGACTGATATACAATCATTAGTACAGGAGTATTGAAAATAATTATGGCACATTGACGGTGATATTGAAGCGAATCGAGTCTAATAAAGAAATATAAACCATGCAAGTCTGTGGACCGCATCGGCCATTTGATAAAGTATGCAAAAACCAGTTGCAATTCCGAAAATTCCCGACAGTTGGCGAGCGTGAAAAATGAAAATCGCTGACACTGCAGAGGTTAAGAGGACTCGTCTTTGTGAATTAAATGATCTACCTACACGGGTCAATTTCTACAAAAAATGTTATAGCCTTACTTCTTTATCATGATCAATATGTGCGATTCCTAATTTGTGATTGTATGTGAGTTTCTTAAGTAGGTGTGTGTGTGTGTGTATGATTGATCTACGCTGTTGGCTGCGGGGCCTTTACATCTTCACCGGATAAGAGAGCGAGCGTGCAACCACTACGCTAGAGCCAGAAGGGCTAGGGGGCAACTAGCTCAAGGGCGCCTCAAGGAGAAACGGCCTCGGCTTAGGCAGTCGCTATGGGGGAGGGGATATACTAGGTGTCACGCCGTGGTGCTCAACACCGGTCGGCAGGCAAAGGATTCTTCGACTTTGCCGGCGAGGTCGGTGTCTGATCCTTTATGTTATCTGTATCCGAAAGAAGGGAAGAAAGGGCATCGGGAGGGTCGGTGAGAACATGCCGCGGACGGCGGCAGCGGCTGATAGGAGGGGAGTTAGGTTCGTAGTCGGCGGCGGCTACGATTAGGGGATTCCTATGATTTGACGCGTTCGCGAAATATCGGGTTGTCGCCTTTTTAATAAAGGCGCGAATAGATTCGAGACCGAGATCGGAATGGAGATCGACGTTCCGTATAAACCACGGGGCACCGACGGCTTTGCGTCCGACCGTCAATCGATGTGAGAGCGGGCGGCGTACCCGAACACCTCGCAAGCATACGCCATGATGGGCCGTATACAAGTTTTGTAGGTACGTACGTATTTGCTTGCCATTCTAAGATTGGAAATAGGGTTTTGTTATAAAGGTAAACTAAATAAAATATCAAGTCAATTTAAAACTTTATTTTTATAATACCTGCGGGCCTTTGTTTTTAATGATATTTGAATACATCGCATTGGATACACTTTAAAAGGGCTCCATTCTACTATCAAAATTCTGGTAAAATCGAATCATAACCGCTGCCGTTCCATAGCGTTTAGGTGTTTTCGTATTCCTACTACTAAATTACAAACACATTGATCGGTGGCGTTTATAATTCAATTTCACCAGAATTTTGTTAATAGAATTTGGGCCTGCAGTCTCGACATAGATAACGATTGCTGTCTTACCAAATTCGGTCGATAAGACCTAGCGAATTGTTTTAACGAAATTCTGTGTTTGTTTTTTGTAGTCACTGTCAGTAGAAGTTACTGTCAAAGCTATCGATTTTTGTCGGTATCATAAAATGATAGCTTTGACATTAGAGACTACTAAGTGGCGATCAACTTATCGACCGATACCGATAGATTATCGATTGTTCTCTATATCGAGACCGCAGGGCTAGACCAATCTAGTCACAATGATTCGTTTCTCACCTAACTACAACAAAATAATGTTAAAGGCACTGAGATTGACGTAGAGATTTTAGGGCGATAACAAATTCCTTATTAACTAAATAACAATTAATAAATACGTCAACAAATAAAACAATTTTAATATTTTTATCATCATATGTTTTATGCCTATATACTATCAAAAATAAATCACTCGCAAATAAATTTATTTTGTTGGATCCATCAGATCTTTGGTCGGAAAACTATTGATTTGTAATTCTTTATCGTAGCATTTTATTTAAATAAAATTGCAAATGAGAGAAAATACGGAAGACATTGAGAGATTTAATTCAATTGTACATATTTTATTATATATTTTACTTTTAATTAAATAATTTATAAATGCCCGATACAATTATTATGTTTTCTTAATTGTTAGGTACTTTAAGTTCTTGGATTATTCCTAATGATATTTGCATGCCTAAAGGTAGAATATGGCGTACGACCATTGTAATTTTAACATCCACTGTAACCCATTTTCGCAAATAAACTGATTTGATTTAACAAAACTTATTTAACTAAAACTGAATTTATCTATCTAAGGTTCAATATAGACTGGACATATTACTATTCGAGCATGCTCAAGTAGTTTTTAATTAATAAATAAAATACCTTACTCCATTCACATTAGGTTGATGAATTCCAACTCTATTTTAATTGGATAAGAGCGATAATTATCAATCAGTGGAAAAATATTCAACCAGTTTTTGGCTTATAGTTTGTCGTTTATTTGATATAAATCTTACTGTCTTGTTGCTCTAGTGGCTAAGCACATCGCTTTGTGATCCGGAGGTCCTGGGTTAGAATCCTAGGTCGGGCAAATAAAGTTTTTCCAACGAAAAATTCCCAGTTTGAGTCTGGGATTGTGCTCGGTATATGTCAATACACTCGCCCCCTCGCATGGGACCTAACATCGTCGGCGAAAAGTAGGTGTACTCTGTACACCCCTGCCACCCCCGCTTGGGGGAATATAGGCGTGACGGTATGGTGTTTCTTACTGTAATGGACATACAAGTAATTAAACATTAAGATATTTATCGAATCTAATGTGAATTAAATGCTATAAATGTACACAAATTGTTTACATGCTACTTGGACAACTTATAGGTTTCAAATAATACTGCGTTACACTGGGGTAGGGGGTTTAGTTGTTCAGGTACTAAAGTAACGTAAAACTAACATATTGTATATTAATATAATAATATTAGCCCTGTTAAGAAACTGTCCCACCGTTGGGCACGCGCCTCCTCTTAAACTGAGAGGGTTTAGGCCATAGTCCACCACGCTGGCCCAGTGCGGGTTGGCGAACTTCACATACCTTCGAGAAACTCTTAGGTATGCCGGTTTCCTCACGATGTTTACCTTCACCGTTAAAGCAAGGGATAATTATTTTTTTAATACTTCTTGCTATTTTAGTATATAATATATATATATATATAATTAACATGAGAAGAATGACCATTCGGTTGCCAAAGGATAATTGTAAACTCCGTTCGTTAACAATAAAATCGTGAAACTGTAAACTGACAAAATATTGTAAACAGACAATATCTCTGTAATACATGTCGTTTCTGTTGTTTAGGGATTGTCCATTAGTCACGTGAGGCTCGAAAGCGGAGAGGAGTAGGGTGTAGTGAGACGTCACGTGTATTTATTTTTTCGTTGAGCGCGCGATTTCTAACCTAAAAGCGGTACGTGACCTTGACTAGCCTTAAAAAATTACCAGCAAAAAAATACAGTTAAACCTCACCACATATCACCATGAGGTTAAAAGGTCGCTAAAAACAACACGTGATTAATGGACGACCCTTTAGATTAGACTTATGATAATCAACTAAATCGACAGGAAAAGACTGCAAATCATTGAAAATTATTATATTATTCTCCGTTTACAAATTATTATATTATTTACCGTTTCGAAAGTTTACAATCTCGTCAATTTTTTATAAACTAACGGTGCTTAAAATCATCCGATGACATTCATATATTTTTCTATACTTAGGAGTATAGGTAGATAGTTGACTACTACTACTATAAAATTGCCTTGAAATTAGCATCTTATTATCAAATTAGCATATTTTTAAATAAAAAATGTACTATTGACAATGTAAAATCTTTATCACACGGATCTTGAATAAAAACAAAGGATACGATGCGTCCTTATATTCAAGTCATACAGGGCCTGCCATGCGGTCCGAGTGAAGTAAACATTAAGTAAATGGTCATACGCGTTCCAAAACAGCGTAAGCGCGCTAATTCTTTGGCGAAATTACTTCGTTTCGGCACGCACATATAAAAAGTTGTCATCAATATTACCGTCATTCGGACAGCAGTCAGGATATTGAGATAGGTGCGTAAAACCTGAAACGGTTTTTTTTCTATTTAGTTCCTCACTAGGAATTATTCCCGTGTCCTGGGTGCGTTCAGTAAACATTAAATTCTCATACACAAATAGCTAGACCGAAACAAACATTTGTGGCTTTCACAAAGATTTGTTCCGTGCGGGAATCGAACCCGCGACTACACGATCCAGCGAGCACCCTACGCTTTTAATTGGACGAAGCTTCCGTCACTGGTGATAGTAGGTATTTATTGATACAAAAAAATGTTAACTATTGCGACATTTATAGGAAATGGGAAAAAACCCGCTGTTATCAAAGAGTAAGGACTCCTTGCTAAAGGAGCTTATTGTTATATTTATTATTCTTTTCCAATGACTGTTATAGTTGGTTTTATTGATGGGTACTATCACCTGTATCAGGTTTTCCAAACCTATACTTAACACCGCGTATAATTTTCAAATTAAAATTGCGTGACGTTGTGCTGATTGTGCCATAATAAATTGAATATAAATATTGTCATACACAAGAAAAATAACACCGAACATAATTAACATTCAATAAAATAATTGAGACAATAGAAGCAGTAGCTTGAAACTGCCTCTTGATATTGGCAAAATACGCTTAAAAATAGTCCAAGGCATAATTTTAACAAGAGGAAAAATATTATTAACTGTAGACGACAAAAACGTCCAAATATAAGAAATTGCCTCAGTATCTTATTATTTTTTAACACATTTTATCTAATAACTCAAGGTGAATTATGACGCAAAAATGGTCAACTCAACGGTCACGGGATGACAGTTTATAGTCATACGTCATTGCGAATCTTACAAAACAATTTTACATAACACATTATGTTACCTATTTATCACACTGTTTAGGATATTTTAATAATTTATTATCTTTTGCTTATAAATAAATTTCACTTATTACTAGTATGAACTGGTTTGATGGGATTTTATAACGATAATAAAATGTACTCTGTACTCTCTGCCTACCCCGCAAGGGATCTGGCGTGATGATATAGATAGAGAGAGAGAGAGAGAGAGAGAGAGAGAGAGAGAGATATTAAAATACTACGTAGGTCAATCATGGGTCAATATTTAATTCTATACTGTACAATTCTAAATGTTGGTAAAATTAAAGACTACGAACATATTATCTTTAACATTTCTTTGGTTAATTTATTGCTACAACCACTTTGCTACCTACGCAGCAGGGAGCAGAATTTAACCAAAGGGTGGTTAAATTCTGCTCCCTCGCAAAGCAATGAACATAGAAGTGGACATGAAACGGGCCACCGTGAAAATGTAAACTGCGATATTAAATCGTGAAAGTGATCTGTAGAAAAAATTTACACATCCACGCGTTTTTAATATAATGCATAGGTAAAATTGCAGGGTCTTAAGATGATATATGGATCAAAGAACGATGTAACATATGTGTCCGAGAAAATCCTTTGCAATTATTAAGTGTGAAACCTCCGCCCATAATCGTGCGGTCATCGTCATAAGTCGTTGAACATTCTCAGTATTTCAAATCCCTTGCACATTTTCGTTTCGCATCAAATCTATTATGTTCCCTAATTAAAGTAACATTTATTGATACTGTTCTTTTTTGATTTTGCAAATGATCACATTTTTGATTTTGAAAGGGCTTCTCTCACAAGTCGAGGTGAGAGAGCTCACGTTGTTCACCAACATTTGTTAAATTAAGAATATTGAGCTACTTATGTCACTGGGTGTACAACCAGCCTTATAAATATAATAATGATTCGCTATTGAGAAATCCGACAAAAATACTACGCTTTCATTTCCATCTTTTTTTGTAGATCCTTCAGTATGTCCCAGAAAACTAGCAGGAGTACTGTGTGAGGTGCCTGGCGCAAGTAGGAGGGGCCCATGCCCTTGTAGAAGGCTAGGAGACCTTCTGTCTTGGTTATTTTACGACAACAATCTATTAAACCGCTGTAGAGGACCCCTCGGCCGTTTGCGTCTACGGCTGAAAAGAATTTAAATAACTTATAAGTATGGTAGATGATTTTGGAGACCATTTAATTAGACTGCCTCGTTGGACTAGTCGCAGATAATACGTGTAGCGATCACTGAGTCATGGTTCTGAATCTTAAGTCAGACAGAGTAGTATATCAATGGACATCGTGTAATTTTAAGAACGAAAAATTCACAGTGTCGGTTTGGAGTCTGGCATCGTGCCCAGTATCATGGCAATAACTCGCCCGGTATAAAACTTCATTGTAGTTTATCGATGTTTAATATATACTGTTTAAAGACACGAACTCGCGTCATGCCAAATAAATAATATCAAAAGCGTGTAGGTACAGTCACGATCAATAATATGTAAGCATTTTCGTATTTTTGCCATATTTCACAGTAACGGTTTTGGTTGCCCGCCCACATACGCTAATGGGTGACCAATTTTTTGTTGGCAAAAAATGAAAATATACGGATATGGCAAAATTAAACTTCCCTGCTACTACTGCCCGATCAGCAAAAAAAGGTATTATCTGTAGAACAGACAGACAGGACAAAGTGATCCTCTAAGGGTTCCGTTTTTACCGACCGAGATACGGCAATTATTTACCCAGTCTTGTTGTATACTCTATTGTCTATTGTTTGCGATATAAAAGGAGCAAATACAAGAACTATGAGAGTGGAGGAAGCAAGAGATATAAAGAAGGAACCTGTTGGAACTCTGTACTATCTACCTGCTCCGCAAGAAATCTGGTGTAAGGATATAAGTAAATAAAAATCACTTACATTGGTTGTACAGCCGCGTCATGATGACGTCCATGGGAGTTAACCACACCGTCTTGACGAGGGCACCGATGTTGCTCGCCACAAACGCTGACAGATACTTGGACTGTTGAAACACGTTGTTGTTGTCCATCCACTCTTTACATCTGCAGAGAAATTATTAAAATAAGAAAGAAAATTTTTAAAACAGCAAGGCCTGTTAATTTCGCGGACAGTTGCTCACGCGTTCCTGGAAACCAATCCAGCCACAGCCACGGGAATATTAGCCGAAAGAGTCTCGGCATCACCCCTCGTTTCACCCAGTGGTGATCGGGTATCCTTAAAAGGATTTGCTCCATCAAAAGAAAGGCCACAACGTGGCCTTTCTTTTGTATTATATTTCCAGTATTTTGTATCTATTCTTTTTCTACAATCGATAGCGTCTTATTTTGACCACTTAACAGTTCGTTTTAAAATGTAATTTTCGTACATTTTCCATTAGTTGACTGACTTTCTTCAGTTGTTAATAACTGCAGAAAGTCAAGGGGGCAGGTTGCAATTAGTTTTTCCTCAGCTACGTTATTCACAGCTACAGGATGTGTAGACAAATTAATTTGTTCTCTCAGACATGGGAGTGTTCCCACGAAGTAGTCACGCTAGCCGCCCCTTTTCAATTCACCTTTTACCTTATTCCTATAATTTGTCATGCTTCCCATTAATATTATTCTTTCTCGTGACAAAATTCAAATCAGTTTCGTGAATGAAGTAATTGCTTCAATTTGAAGTTTGCTAAAAGTTGATTTCGACGATACTCAAAAGCTAGCTGGAAAGTTACCTTAAGATCTAAACCAGGAGCTTACTCGGGAACAAACTCATGAGGTATCTCACACCCTTTGGATTATTGTGTGTGTGTGTGTGTGAATGATGTACGCTGTTGGCCGCGAGGCCTTTACAGCTTCACCGGACTTAAAGGCGAGCGTGCAACCACTACGCTCTAGCCAGCCAGAAGGGCAAGAGGCGACATACTCGAGGGCGCCTCGAAGAGGCGCCCTCGGTTGGGACAGTCGCTGTAGGGGGACGGGTGCACTACTAAGTGCACCGGTCAACCGCCGGCTATGGGAGGGGATCTACTACTACGTCGTCGTCGTCGCCCGTATTCTGAGCGGAAAGAAGGGATGACAAAGCATCGGGGGGGTCGGTGAGAACAGGCGGCAGGGGTCAGGGGGGAGATCGTAGTCGGCGGTGGCTACGATTAACGGATTCACATGGGTAGGTGCGTTCGCGAAGTGACGTGTTAACGCCTTTTTAATAAAGGCGCGAATAGGTTCGAGACCTAGATCGGAGTGGAGGTCGACGTTCCGTGCGAACCAGGGGGCTCCTACGGCTTTACGGAGGAAGCGGTTTTGAACCACTTGGAGTTTATCGATGTGAGAGGGGGCCGAATGCCCGAACACAACACACGCATAAGTCATGATGGGTCGAACGCAAGTTTTGTAAAGTGTCACCTTATTTCTAAGGGACATTTTACTCCGCTTGCAGATTAACGAATGGAGACGACCGAGCACAAATGATGCTCGGTGACGGACCCCTTTGATGTGCGGGCCGAAGGACATGGTACTGTTTAGGGTGACCCCTAGATATTTGACCTCTTTGACCCAGGGAATGGGTCGGTCGAACATGGTCACTTGGCCGAGATTACTTCTAGGGCGGCGCAGGGAGTGGCGCGGGGTGGCACCTCTGGAGAAGAACACCGCAGCGCTCTTGTCCGGGTTCACCTCAATACGCTACTTCCTGAACCAATTCCCTAGGGAATTGGCGGATGCCTGAAGGTTTCTGGTAATGAAACCCTTATTCCTATGCGAGACGTAGAGAGCGGTATCATCCGCGAATAGGGCTAGATGCGCCTTACTCGAACGAGGAATGTCGTTCGTGTAAAGGCTAAACAGGAGCGGAGAGAGAACTGAGCCCTGTGGGACTCCAGCACTGATGGAGTGGGAAGTGGAGCGCGTCATTTCGACGCGATAACGGAAGGCGCGATTCGACAAGAAGTCTCGTATGATGAGCACGAGTCTGTCCGGCACACCCATTCGGTAGAGCTTGTAGATCAAGCCGTTGTGCCAGACTTTGTCGAATGCCTTCGCGACATCGAGGAAGAGGGCGCCCGTGTAGACGGGTTTGGGTCTATTGAGACCGGAGAGGATGTGCTCCGTGATGCGGTGCACTTGGTGGACGCAAGAGTGTTTGGCTCAAAAGCCGAACTGCTCGTCGATAAGGATACCCCTGGACGTTACGAAGTCTTTGAGCCTCGCCAGAAGTAGGCGCTCGTATATCTTGGCCAGGGAGTTGAGGAGACTGATAGGGCGGTAGCTCGCGGGGAGATTGCGAGGTTTGCCGGGCTTGGGAATGCCAATGACGTCCGCCTCCTTCCACTTAGCGGGGAAGGTGCAGTTCGTCATGGCGGCGTTCAAGATGGCCACCAAGAGGCAGATGAGTTGGGTGGGCAGGCATTTCAGAACGCGATTCGAAATGCCGTCAGAGCCGGGGGCTTTTTTAGTTTTGAGACCCATAATTAGATCTTCGACCTCCGTTTGGGTGATAGGAGGTAAGGAATCGACGGGGGGGAGGGATGCCCTGCGCTCGACTTCCCTGTCGACCGCGTCGACGTGGGACTGGTCGACGGACTGAGAGCTGGGGGCCCACTGGCTCTCGAGGGAGTCGGAGAGAAGCTCGGCCTTTTCGTCGTCGTCGAAGGCTGGGGGTGCGCCTGAAGGGCGGGACAGCGGGGGCATGTCAGTCGTGGAGTCGGATTTGAGGCTACGCGCCAGCTGCCAGTAGGCCAGATGCGATGGCGCGATGCCCTCTAGGAAGTCACCCCACCGTTCCTCCCGGACCTCCGCGACACGACGCTTTACCTCTCGTTGTAAAGCGCGCATCCGGGCCCGATTGGCTTCGGTGGGGTAGGAATAGTACGCTCGGATAGAAGCATTCTTGGAACGAATGAGATCCCTAACATCGTCCGGCAGTCGAAAGCGGTTGAGGTAGAGATCTTCCGCCTCGACTTGCTTGGACGATCGACTGACAGCCGATCGGATGTGTTCGGTGAAGGCATCTACGGCCTGATCGGTGTCCTGAGGGGACGGGATGGAGTCCGAGCTGAGAGGGAGGGGGGGAGGGTCGGCATCCGCCAAGGCCGTGCATGCGCTAGCATGCTAATCCACCACCGTCTTTTTGGGTCGGTGAGGGGCGGAAGGGGGGGGGGGGGGAACCGAGTCTCATGACTACAGGTCGATGGTCAGAGTCGAGTTCCTGGACTACTTCCAAGGAGTGCAGCCGTAGGGTGACACCCTTCAGAAGCGCCATGTCCAGGACGTCGGGTCGGTGGTTGGGATTGATAGGATAGTGGGTAGGGTGCATAGGTGCGATGACGTCAAAGTCGAGAACGTCGACCAGGGCGTCAAGGCTCCTACCGTTAGGGGAAGTGGTGAGACCGTTCCAGGCCACGTGTTTACTGTTGAAGTCGCCCGCCAGAATGACGGCGCTTTCCAGATTGAGGAGTGCTTCAAAGTCACTCCTGAGAACGGATTTAGTGGGGGAAGGTATACGGAGGCGATCACGATGGGCTGGTGCCCCGTGAGAGAGACGCGACAGACCAAGGCTTCGATGTTGGTGAGCGCAGGGGGATCGAGAGGGATGCAGTGAAGGGACCTCCTGTAGTAAATGAGAGTACCGCCTCCGCGGGAGCCGATTCTGTCATTACGCACGAGGTTATAGTTTGCGATCCTAGGGTCGCGTTGTGCGGGCTTGAGGAAGGTTTCCTGCACGAGGAGGATATCAAGTTGGTGATCTCGGAGGAAATCAGCAACCTTATCTAGCTGGGAGCGAAGGCCATCGGCGTTAAAGAACGCCAGGGATAGGTTGTGGGGTTTATGGCGGGGAGGTCGTAAATCCATTATTGGGTGCGGGGGGGTTGGGTTCTGAGGGACGCCAGGACGTCATAGACGTCCCTGTATTCCGCGGCCAGGAGAACCTGATCCGCCAAGTTGGTGGCGGCGCGGAGTTGGAGGGCGAGTTCGCGGACTCTGGGGAATAGTGCGGGGCTCATCACCGCCGAGACGCTCATAATGAGGTTGACGTCCTGACTCACGTTAGTGGGCGGAGGGGGACAAGCCGCCGCCGGCGGGATCGCCGGCACGCGCTTTGGAGGGCGGGCAGGGCCCACTGACGGGTGGGAGGCCGCGGTGTAGGGCAGCGGCTTCACCCACGCGTTGGCGCCAAGAGACGGCATGAGCGGCGGGGGACGGGGGGTCAGCTTCTGTGGCGCGGGAGCGCGGGGAGCTGTGGTCGCTGGCGCTGAAGGCACCGGACGGGGGTGCGCTGAGGGTGCGGGGAGGTGTTGCGCTGAGGGCGCAGAGGGGGAGGCAACCGCGCGGGGGTGGCGGCGGCCGCCGCGCCTCGCCCGGCCGCGCTTCCCCTTCGGGGCCTTGGGGCAACCGCGATAGTTCGCGGTGTGCCCCTTGGTGCCGCAGAGGACGCAGCTGGGGGGCTCGGCCACCGTCTCCTTCGAATGGGCGCACTGGGACGTCGCGTGGTCCCCGATGCACTTCACGCATCGAGGGCGCGCGTGACAATTACGGGCAGAGTGCCCGTATAGCTGGCAGTTGTGGCACTGCCCGGGCGTGCTACGTTTGTGGGGGGCCTCCACGGAGAGGCCAGAAATGTGGCACACGGCCTTTAGGTCGAAGGTAGGGTCTTCGACCTAAAGGCCGGACTCGGTGCGGTCGAGGACGACCAGCACCATGTCGTAGGCCTCCTTGGAGCGCCCATTGACCATTCTGTGCACCTGGCGCACAGGAAGGTCCTGGGACTGCAGGTCGGCTTTAATGACGGCGGTGTCCAGCTCCCTAGGGACACCGCGGATTACTACCCTGAGCTCCCTTTCCTCCTCCAGGGTGTACAAGTGATATGCGATCTTGTTCGATCGCAGGAACGCCGATAGCCGTCGGTGGTCGTCCGAGGACGCCACCTTGACGGCTATGCCTTGCGCGGTTGGATTATTGTATTTAGCTTTAAACAGTAGCAAAGTTATACTTACACAGAAAATGACGCAATTTGTGACGCAGATCCAATGGAATTCCTAAGCATCATTCCATGAGCTCCTCTCCAAAGTCCAGACAGTCCGTTCTTTTTGTAAATCTTCTGTAGAGCGTACACCATACCAGGGTGCGCGTGTTGCGTCCCCACAGCTATCTTCTGGGAAGAATACGACATCAGCTGGGTCTTTACCATCTGCAGTGGACTTCCTAACATAGCTCCGCACATCCCAGAAATGCATCCGAAAACTAGACTGTTCAAAAACTTCGTGTTATTCTTCTCGTCTCTCAAAAGTCCCAAGTTATCGGCCTGCTGGTATATACCTAGCCTAAAATAGGATTATTCAGTAGAATTTATTGCTGTTAAGTTGTAAAGATTACTAAATAAGATAAGATATATTTGCAATTGTCAGTTTACAATGTTTTCAGTCTGCCACGAAAACAACAAACAATGTTGTAGCCACGAATACAAAATTCAAACAATAATGCTGTCACAAACACAACATACAATGTTTCTGTCAAGAACACAACATATAATGTTCCTGTCATGAACATAACATACAATGTTCCTAACACAAACACAGCATAAATGTTTCAGTCACGAACACAACGTACAATGTTGTTGTCATAAACACCACATACAATGTTCCTGTCACGACCACAACATACAATGTTTCTGTCACGAACACAATATACAATGTTTCTTCCACGAACAAAACGTACAAAGTTTCTGTCACGCACACAACATACAATGTTTCTATCACGAACACAACATACAATGCTCCTATCACAAACACAGTACAAATGTTTCTGTCACGAACACAACGTACAATGCTCATATCACAAACACAGCATATTTTTATCTGTCACGAACACGACATATAATATTCCTGTCACGAAAACAACATACAATGCTCTTATCCACAAACACAGCATAAATGTGCCTGCCATGAACACAACATACAATGTTGTCGTTATGAACACAACATATAATGTTCCTGTCACAAACACAACATACAATGTTTCTGTCACAAACACAACGTACAATGTTGTTGTCATGAACATAACATGCAATCACGAATAGAACATACAATGTTCGTGTCACGAATATGTCATATTATTTGCTGAATAAAATATATTTTCTCTCTCTCTCTATCATCACGCCAGTTCCCTTGCGGGGTAGGCAGAGAGTACAAAGTTCCGACAGATTCTTTCCTTACATACCTCTCTGGCTTCCTCCACTATCATAAAATATATTTTGATACCTACATATTTTCATGTAGGTATAAAGAATTAATGATATTTGATTAATCTTGTTTTGTATCCAAATTAGGACTTTCTCTACTCAATAAAGTTGGTCATGTTTATGTTAACTCAAGCATCTTCTGATCTTGCAGAAGAAACGATTCCAAAGATAAAATTAAAGCATCCATAGAAACGCTAAGCAACATAAATAACTGAACACTTTCAGGCTTTTAAATCGCTTACACATTACATAATTTAGCTTTGCATTATATCGTTTATTTTTCTTAATCTACCTATATAATATTATTATCTTGATCTGAGTATAATAATATTGCTAATATTTGCTTTTGGAATGTTTCCCAATGATGTGAAATGATGAGTATTACTGATTTGTAAAATTAGGTATGTTCAGCCACTTATGTCACTAATTGTTCATTTATACTTATAATAGTTAAAGTAAACAGACTTACCTTACCCCATTTACAACGAGCTGAAAATACAATGCTGGCACTAATCCCTTCTGCAGTGCACCAATCCCATCATGCTTCACAATAGTATACATCGCGTGCGGTATGTTTTTATAGTATACGACGTGTTGCCCACGTGCGCGCAACTCGCCCTGCAGTTGCATGCGTGTCTTCACTACGTCAAACGGGTTGCTAAAGAAACCAGCGCCGACGCCGGCCATACCGCCGACAACGAAGTCCATTGCGCTACGGATATATACGTCTTTACGTCTATGCGTGCGAAATAGGGGTAATGGATTGAGCGTTTTTTTAAAAAGTCGCCACTCACGTCATTTACACACATGTTTATACCGAAGATTTGTCGGTGACACAAAGATTTGTTCCATGCAAGGTTTGGACCTACAATAATCTAATGATTTAAGCAGTCTACTTTCTTAACCAATAGATAAAATTATTGCCAATTAAGTTTAAAGGCGTATTTATTAAGGTCGTCCAATTTCAGCCTGGTGGTAGAATTTCTATTAATGAGTTTTAGAGGGTCATGGGTAACAGGATGTGCTAGTTTGCTGATGCATAAATGAATGTTTGTGCCCATTAAAATTAAATATCTCCTGAGGATTTAAAAAGTTTGGAATGCGATAGGTGTCCGACAAAATTAAGCTGGTAATTTAGCATTTTGTTCATTTTAACATATCCATCACTAGTCATCGTTCACATGGAAAATTGCCGGGTATCTTAAACAAGGGTATACACAATGACCGCTTTGTGATAAATTATTGAAGTGTGTATATAGTATGTCTTTTTTGCAAATTAGTTACTTTTTCTCTAATAATGTTGAAGAAGTCAACTCTCAACTTCTAGCAGCTGCCAACAAGCAACAAATCTGGGCAAAAATTTACCAATAGCCAGATTTACCCACACTTTTAATGAAATATCCTGTGACTCCAAAGACATAGATATTTTTAGTAATAAGCTGGGTCAGTTTAAAGGCCTTCTTCCAAATCAAATTAATAACGTAATTAAAAAAAGAAATATTTAAAAAAAATATTATTAAAAGATTTTTATTTTAGAATTTTAAGTGACAAGTGAATTATTTACTAATTTATAAACCTATATCATATTATTTTGCTGAGTTGTACTGCAAGGTACCTATAGGATTGCTATAATAACCATGATAACGGAATCTATACATTCATGCTGTTCACCGTTAAGGAGTCCCCTGGTGTATCTTCAAAGTCCAAAGTTCAATACCGATTTCATTAAAATGGGACCACCTTAAAATTATATTAAACCCAACGCAAAAATAATCATCAAAATCAGTTCATAAAGATGTTATAAAAAAACACAGACGAATTGTCAACCTCCTCCTTTTTTGAAGTCGGTTAATATTCCGATAAGTTCTGTGCCAGGGTACCTATAAGATTGACGTAATACCCATAATATCTCAATCTACACATTCGTATTGTTCGTCATTAAGGATTTCCCTGGTGTATCTTCCGAGTCCAAGGTCCAATACCGATGAAATTAAAATGGGACCACCTTGGAGCTATACTGAATCCAATGCAAAAAGAATCATCAAAATCGATTCATAATTGGCAGAATGATCGCGTAACATATATAAAAAAAACATACAGTCGAATTGAGAACCTGCTTCATTTTAGAAGTCGGTTAATAATATTTGTCATGACATAATTATATAATAAATGTAATAAAATAAAATAAAATAAATAGTAAAGAAAATAATTTAATGGTTAATAAAATATTCTATAACTTAATCACTTGTAAAATTTATATTATTAAATAAAATCACTAAATAATTTGTTATTAGGTATATTATTTTTTATTGAATTTACTTCATATTTAATCATACTACTTTGCATGCTGTGGTTTTCTATAATTAAATTTCTATAATTATAATTGTTCTTATGTTATTAGCTTTAAGCATGTTACATGGATTCTTTGTTGGGGACCCATGTTAATAAATAAATAAAGAAAAGTTATTCATGTGGAAAAAAGAAAAATAATCAGTCAGTGGAAATTCCAAGCATGAATGAAATTGACAATACTCGTTGATTATTTATTTTAAATTATTGTGATGTATCTAAGTAGTATCAATGGTAAGGTCGGGATTGCGTAAAGAAATTCGCACATTTACAGATTTATTTCCTATGACAGGTTTCGATTCCTGTCTGGAACGTAGAACTATATCACTCCATATTGTGTATTGCACATGTAATTTGATTTCAGACAATAAAATAGCTTGATTACACTGTTATATTCTAATTACAGTACAGATAAAAGGCCTGCACTTGACTAATCTTTAAATAGTTAAAAATAAACTGCTGATTAGTTTTCCAGATTACTGTTACTGGTCACCACCAGGCTTATAATTGAAGATGCAACAATACTGGAGCCAAAATTAATCTGCCAGTTATTATGAAGAAAAAAATAGGAAAATAATAAATGTGACTTTTCAGTTAGGTATCCAAAATGGTAACCAACCAAAATCCCTTTAGGGAAATATAATATTGTGTGTAGTTGCATTTGGAATTTGTAGGTATCGGGATTGTAACAGTGTTACAATTGCATCCCTACTAGTAATAAAAGTTTGTAGATATTTTTATTGGGCATGTTCAATAATGGTATGTTAGTTATAATATGAAATATAGATCATAATGTTAGGTTACATTAAATTTTAATATTAATATTATAGATGTTAGGTGCAAAACGTTTAAGACAGCGTAATACAAATACACTAGTATTAATTAAAAACATACACAAGATCTCAGATTTGTCACCACCTTTTAAATAAATTAAAAATAACTTTTTTTTCTACATAATAATGATAACCATGGCAACCGCTGTCAACGACACCTGTCGTTTTGTGTAAATATTTTTTTTTTACGTAGAAATATAGAAAAGTAACCGTTTAGGCATTAACAAACAACAAAAAAAACACAGTCTCAGAGCAAAATTTACAATGCGAACGTGGGTTCGCAAAATGTGGATTTGGACAAAAATATATAACACATCTGTAAATGGCCGAGCCCAGCCGAAGAAACCCCGTGCGGCTGTGTCGGCAGCGGGATGCCCGGACACCTAGCGCACGCCCAACACCCTTGCCCGGCTCGCCCACCTCGCCCCAGCCTTCGGAGGATGAAGATTTTTTCACACCGCCGACATCTGGGGCCTCTAGCGACGATGCCGGGATATCGGCGTCTCCACCTATATTAACATCTGCGAGGAGAGGACGCCCACCGCTACCGGCACGCCTAGGACCAGCGGGACATTGTGCTCCGCCCACGGCCCCTGCTACCGGTGGTGTAGTGCGCCGCATGAGATGGACTCCGGAATTAAATCTGAGTGTCATGCGGGCCTACTATGGTGCTACAGAGGGAGAAACCATCCTCACCGCTTACCGTCCGAAATTATTGTCTCTGTTTCAGGGGCTTCACCGACGACCAACGACTATCGGATCAAGTACGTGCCATCCAGCGGTGCAAGTTGTTGGATGACACAGTGCTTGAGCGACTGCGCCGCGAAGCACTTCCTGCTCGTACTGAATCCAACGTGCGAAGTGTCGAAGAACCTATCACTTTAAATAACTTCGCACGATCGGAGGAGGTAAATAGCGAGCAGGTAAGTGTTAGGGACCAGCTACAGGAGCAGGTGAGGAGAGCTCTGGAGGATGCCTTTGCGGAGTATCGGTCTGCACCGATTTCCCTTAGACCATGCCTACCCCGTTTGCCCATGCATAGACGTAACATTTCGCTAGTGGGTGCCCTAGACAATGTTTTAAAGCAACACTGGGAGACCAGTGTGGACTTATGTGATACCCACTCTATTTTGTACTGTGGAGCGGTGGCGGTGTGTCGGGTGGCAGGTGTAAGATTTCCTAATCTACATCGAGCCACCCAACCCACAAATGCTAAACCATTCTGACAGTGCAGAATAGAGCGGCGTATAAATATGGCTAGGACGCTCATAGCGAAATTGTTGTGCTTCCAGGCTGGAAACAACCGCCCGCGAGTTATGCGTTTTGTGGCTCAAGCCTTTTGCAGGCTCAGGAGTGGCTCCTGTGGACTATGTGGCAGGGGTCGCGGAACGCATAGACTTCTGGAAGCAAAAAGTTTATGCATGGGCGAAGAGGATTCGCAGGTATAAGGCGAGAACAGACAGATACCACGTGAATCGCACCTTCCAGACGAATCAAAGGAGTGTATACCAGGCTTGGGAGCGCCCCCAAGAGAGAGTGACTGACGTGCACTTGCCAAATGCGGCCGTGATGGCCGAGTTTTAGCGTAAAATTTGGTCAGTGCCCGTCAGTCACTCCGAGGGCGAATGGTTTGATGTTGTTGGACGATCCTGTGGGCCCATTCAAGAAATGGAGCCCGTAGTCATAAGCCGTGAAGATCTGGCCTGTGCGGTTCGTGCGGCGCCGAACTGGAAAAGTCCGGGGCCGGATGGACTGCACGCATTCTGGCTAAAGAGGCTCCAGGGCTCACATTCTCGTCTAGCGACTCAATTCCAAGAAGCTCTTCAATTGGGATCGCTCCCTAGCTTTATGACATCGGGTGTTACTCACTTGATTCACAAATCTGGCAGTACTTCGGAACCTAAAAATTATAGACCGATTACATGTCTACCTACGGTCTATAAACTCCTTACATCCATTCTGAGAATAAAAATCAATCATCACCTTAAGGCACAGCATATTCTATCGCCTACTCAGAATGGGTGTAAGGGGGATCCCGGGGTACAAAGGATTTGCTCCTCATTGATATGTCCATTTGCCAACAGGTGCGACGATCCAGAAAGAATGTCTCCATGGCCTGGATTGATTATAAGATGGCCTATAATTCGGTGCCTCATACATGGCTGGGGAGGGTGCTAGAGCTGTACAGAGTACACCCGGCGCTATGCTCTTTCCTCGCTTCGTGTATGGGGCAGTGGACCACAGTTCTTCGTCACCCAGGAAGTGGAGGCCTTTCTGGTTCGTCGGACTTGATAAAGATAAGCAGGGGTATCTTTTAGGGCGACTGTTTGAGTCCGTTGTGGTTCTGCTTGGCTTTGAATCCATTAAGTGCTATACTTAAGGATTCAAAGCTAGGTTACCATTTGCGGAGGGAAAGTGAGCCTATATCTCATCTACTGTACATGGATGACCTCAATTTGTACGCTTCGAAGAAAACAGACCTGATGGAGTTGCTCAAATTAACTGGCAATTTTAGCAATGACATCGGAATGGAGTTTGGAGTAGACAAGTGTGCGGTCATCCATGTACAAAGAGGGAGAGTTGAAGATTCTTTTAATCTACAGCTCTCTGAAGATATATCCCTCAGGTCTCTCTCTGAAATGGATTCCTACAAGTATCTTGGTATGTCACAAGCCTTAAGTATAGCTGAACAGGATATGAAACAATCATTGAAAGATCGGTTCTTTGCCCGCCTGATAAAAGTGTTAAAAAGCCTTCTATCTGTTGGAAACAAGGTCCGAGCTTTCAATGGTTGGGTCATGCCTGTTCTTAAATACTCTTCTGGCATACTAAGGTGGACTGCGGTCGGGTAACCTCCTAGTGCGCCCGACCCATTGCCAGTCCCGCGGATACGTCCAGAGGAACGACAATGGGCACGGGACGGTGCACCCCGGGTATCGTCAATAACTTCCCTTACGGGGGATCTTGTTGGCAATGGCGGATGACCCGACATGGCGCAGTGCTTGGGATTGGGTGCTGCGGCAGGGGAATAGGGGGGAGGGGGGACAATCTCCTGCGTGTTTGTGCCGTGCGCGGTGACCCGTACAGCAGGGTGAAGGAGTCCTGGAGGTTGAGTCGGCGATGGACCGGCAGTTGTTGTCTGTCGCTAGCAACACGCCTCTTCGGTCTGGATCTCTGTCCAAACGGGAGGCTATCACGTAGCCGCGTGGTAGTCAATCGGCTGAAGTCCATCCTTCAGATGGGCTAGGCTAGGGTTCTGGGGTGAAAGGGTCCGCAGGCGGCGGTGTGAGCCTACACTACGTGGGAGTGAAAGCGAACACCGTTAGTCTCGTGGACAACTCACCCTGGAATCCTATACTTTGGTGATAGCCCTAGTGCTTATATAGCATCCCCAAAGGTGAGGGCTCCGTGGCGGGTGGGGAATCATCAGAGCGAAAACTTTTTAGGTCATATGGACAAAATAAAATTAAACCCCAACATGGTCTCCGAAAGGGAACAAGGTGCATCATGCACACAAGGCCCATCAGGGCAAAACACCAAGCCTACGGGCAACAAAAAGGCAAAGGGACGAGTGACAGCAGCGAACCCGACCGGTGGCGCCAGTCTGGTCCCTACAAGCAAACAACCAGGCGGTTCTAGGGGAGAGTCAGTGTCTTCCGGTCTACCCCTGGTTGCCAAGGCGGAGGTCAAGGCGTCTGGCTCTGCTGGACCCGAAAACTGTACCGCTCAGGCGACCAGCGTTAGCGGACAGCGTGACCAGGTCTCCCCGAAAAAGCGCAAGCGTGCCAGTGGCCTTGCTAAGAGAAGGAGGCGCATGGAGCTGGCTAGGCAAACTGCCATCTCCCGATCACCTGTGAAAGAGGTAACACTCACGAAACGGGCAAGGGAGATTAGCGATGAGGCCAGGGATACCACGGGGGACACAAAGCGAGCTCGCATTGGGTCCTCCTTCAAGGATGCCCTGACGACAACAAGGATGGCCATCATAGCGGATGACTATCCGAAAACTATGCTGGATGAGAAGAACTGGGAAGAAGCCTGGGAATTGAAGCAGTCATTCTGGGTGAGGATGAGGAGCGATCCCATCCTTGCCATAGAATGGAAAGGTATCCAGGGCGGAATCATCAGCATTGCATGCTCAAGCGAGGAAGCGATCACCTGGCTGAGACATTACGATGGTCAAACCCTCGGAAATGTCAAGGTAAAGGTGATCAAGGACAGGGACTTACCCAGGCCTGTTAAAATGGCCTGGAAAAGAACAAAAATCAATGAGGAAGTCCCTCTGTCTGAAGAACTTCAGATGCTCCAGCGGCTCCACAAAACCATCAACACGGACCGCTGGAGAGTCGTGAATACGACGACGGAGGGACTACTAGCTAAGAGTATTATACTCATGGACCAAGTCTCTGCTGACTTTATTAAGGAAGCGAGATATATGCTGCATGCGGGTCTTGAACGCAGCTATTTTAAGGTTCTCGAGACTCCCGGGGACAAAGAGGGAGCTGCGGAGAAACCCGCTGAACCGACGGCGAAACCTCCTACCGCTCCGGTTGAACCACAACCGGATCACCAGCGAAATGAAGGGACCGCGGAGGAACTGATGGAGGAAACGCTGCTTGCGGACCGTCCGGCCCCGTCGCCAGCTATGTCGACGAGATCGGACGGGCTTGCGGGCTTTGAAAACCTGGGCATTGCCTCGTCCCCTGCTGGGACGGATGAAATTGCCCTAGAGTGCAGCGATCTGGAGAGCTGCAAGTAGGGGAGTCCCTAGTCTGGACTTCCTGATTCGTACACAAACTCGACGGCAACGGAGCTTGGTCTAAGGTGTGTGCAAATAAATCTACATCATTCTAAGGCGGCTACGGCGATACTAGATCGCCAGCTGCGCAGGGTTACCTTTGATGTAGCACTAATACAGGAACCCTACATATATAGGGGACAGATACGGGGCTTAGATGGGGCGGGGGGTAACCTGTTCCATAACTGCTTAACCAATGACATGAGGACCTGCATTTTTGTCAGAAATGGCATAAGTGCAATGCCTCTGTCCACTTTCTGTTACAGGGATCTCACCACGGTGAAATTAAAATTGGAAGGTAAAAGGGGCAGTCGGGATGTTATCTTCTCGGCTGCCTATCTGCCCTACGAATATGCAGACCCAGTTACAACACAACTACGTGACTTGGTCGACTACTCCAGCACAAACAACTTTGAGCTCATCATTGGTTGTGATGCCAACGCGCATCACATCGTCTGGGGCAGCTCGGACACTAATCAGAGAGGGGAAAAACTTCTGGAATTTCTGGTAAGTTCTCCTCTACAAATTCTTAACAAAGGCAATGAGCCCACGTTTGTGAATAAACGAAGGGCGGAAGTTATCGACATCACAGTTGCCAGCAACAAAGCGAGTAAGAAAATTGGCAACTGGCATGTCTCCAATGAGATCTCATCCTCAGATCACAATTACATATGTTTCCGGTACGAAGCTGAAACGAATTACATAAATGTAAAAAGGCGCAACCCCAGGAACACTGATTGGGCCGCGTACAAAAGAGACCTAAAGATAGAGCTTGGAAAGTTCAGAGGTAGGCTCAACTCCATATTAGATATAGAGTTTGAAGCAGATAACGTAGTTAGGGCGGTAAATAGCGCCTGGACTAACAACTGTCCGGAGAGTACAGTCCTAGCGAAGCGTGTACCGTGGTGGACGCCAGAACTTGCAAAGCTGAGAGTAGAGACCCGCCGGACATTTAATCTGGCAAAAGCAACTAAGAACTTCGGTGCTTACTCTATGATACTCACGAGGTTCAACACAGAAGTGCGGAAAGCAAAGAGAAGGGCCTGGAAAAGACACTGCCAAAGCATATGCAGCCTCCCAGAGGGTATGAGGCTAGCCAAGGCAATATCTACGGCCAAAATAAATCCACTTACTACAGTAAGGAATGAGAAAGGAGAACTCACAAACAATGGGAAAGAAACATTGAGAACGATGTTCAACGTGCATTTCCCGGGTTCAGTAGAAATACAGGAAGAGGACACCATTTATGATGTCAATATGGATGAAACTCAAATGGGCCTTGAAGAGCTTTCAACCGTTTAAGGCCCCTGGACCGGATGGTGTTTATCCCATTCTTTTACAAGAGGGGGAACGACTACTCAACCAACACCTGTGTAGACTGTTCAGGGCGTGTGTGGCCTTTGGGCATACCCCTAGGATCTGGCGGCAGGTAACAGTGACGTTCATCCCCAAACCGGGATAACCGAATTATGAGGATACCAAATCCTATAGACCAATCAGCCTATCATCGTTCTTTTTAAAATGTCTTGAGAAAATGATGGATAGGCACATAAAGGATAGTCCATTAAAGGATCATCCTCTACATAAGATGCAATGCGCTTACCTACCCGGTAGGTCTACGGAGACTGCATTACACTATGTGGTGACTCGCGCAGAGATGGCCTTGCAGCAAAAGGAAATCTGTGCTGCAGCTTTTCCGGATATTGAAGGTGCTTTCGATCGCACAACATTCTCATCCATTGAAACAGCTGCTACAGGGCATGGGATAGAACCTCTATCTATCTAATCAGATGGATCAAAAACATGCTAAAAAACAGGATAATCCAATCTACAATATTAGGAGAAAGTGTCTTCGTCAAAACGACTAAAGGATGCCCGCAAGGAGGTGTCTTATCGCCGACTTTGTGGAGCCTGGTAGTGAATTCTCTTTTGAGGATAATCAACAAAGGTCCGTTCTACGGAGTTGGATATGCGGACGATATAGTAATAGCAGTCAATGGAAAGTTTCCAAATACAGTATCGACACTGATGCAGGAAGTTCTAGACAAAGTCACAAACTGGTGCACGACAAATAGTCTTTCGGTTAACCCGAAGAAAACTAACGTGATCCTATTCACACGGAAAAAGGTACTAACAGGTCTACAAGATCTACATATGTACGGTAATAAAATTAAATGGGCCACTGAAGTTAAATATCTAGGGTTTATACTGGATAAGCAACTGCGGTGGCATGCACATGTTGACCATACCATTGCTAAAGCATTGACAGTACTGAATATGTGTAGGTCAGCATATGGAAAGACATGGGGCCTACAGCCCAAAATAATGTACTGGGTATACAAAATTATGGTAAAACCGATATTAATGTATGGATGCATCGTGTGGTGGCCCAGAACTAAAATACAAACCTGCAGGGACGATCTAATGAAACTACAAAGGACAGCCTGCCTGGCCATCACAGGTGCATTCAAAACAACACCGACGGCAGCTATGGAGCGGTTACTTAAGCTTACTCCATTACACATCGTCATTGAGACTGAGGCGAGGAAGGCGCTCTATAGACTGGAGAAAACTGGACTATGAAGCATAACAGCGCCAAGCCTTGAACACACCAAGCTAGCGCCACACAAGGAACTAGATGACATTAGGAACGAGATGTGACAAGATCTTGACCACGTACATGTTCAACAAAAGATTTAGCACCCACATCCCTACCAGGGAACAATGGAAAAGTGGTCTAAACAAGCAAGGTAAAGAACAAATGATATGATACACGGATGGATCCAAAACCAAGTCTGGAACAGGAGCCGGTGTATATACAGAAGGATACAATCTAAGCCAAAGCATGGGTAGATTTGCATCAATATTCCAAGCAGAGACCTATGCGATAAATGTTTGTGCAAAAGAGATATTGGACAGACGAATTACAGGCAAGAGAATCTACATTTGTAGTGACAGTCAAGCTGCCCTCAAAGCCATCAGCTCCTATGAGCTAAACTCGGCACTGGCCGTGGAGTGCGCATACCTTCTTGACAGATGTGGAGCGCGCAACACGATTAGATTAGTCTGGGTCCCTGGGCACACGGGGGTTGATGGCAATGAGTGTGCGGATGACTTAGCCAAAAAGGGAGCAATGGAGAAATTTGTTGGTCCAGAACCGTTCATAGGCATACCAGATGGTGCCTACAGAGGAGCGCTGTTCAAATATGCCCAAGAGCAACACGGGAGAGAATGGGAAACTAAAACAGGGCTGAAACACTCCAAGGATTTCCTTTCCACATGGTGTGACAGCGACAGCGAGAGACTGCTAAAACATAGCAGACTACAATTAAGGCAACTAATCGGAGCTTATACTGGCCACTACGGCACAAAAGAACATCTACATAAGATGAACCTCTGCAGCGTCGTGGCATGCAGGAACTGTGGGACAGAAACTGAAACCATGAAGCACGTTCTATGCCACTGCGACGCTCTGGCGGCGCGGCGAATGAAGCTACTGGGAGTGGCCTATCCAAACCCAGAGGAATTTCGGCTCTTCCCCCCTCTTGGAATCTACAGCCTGGTACAGGGAGTATTCGATTCTACAGGTATGTAAGAGCGTTAGGGCAAGGACAGCACAAAAGATCCCAACGGGTCGAAGTGCGCCTGAGGTCTCCTCGGTCCGATAAGCCAATGACAAGATAAGATAAGGTGGACTCAGTCTGAACTGGATGCCCTGGATAGAAAGGTCCGTCGATTGCTGACAGCGTATCGTATGCATCACCCGCGGTCGTCTGTTATGAGGTTGTACATCCCGTGGAAGTGCGGTGGTCGTGGGTTTAAAATCGCTAAGACACTACACAACCGCGAGGTGTGCAATCTCAGACAGTACTTTTTGAGTGTATCGAGATGGATATTACCGTGGTGATGTATCGAGATGTTGACGCAATCGATAGAGGCCTAACTCCGCTTTCCTTGGCAAACGAGAACTGGCGAAGGCCCCAGGTATTAAGTATTTTGGACCGCACAGCCATATGGAAGGGCAAGGAGCTACACGGACGGTTCTATCGGGCTCTTACAGGGCCTGATGTGGACCAGCTCGCTTCCGTGGCCTGGCTACGCTTCAGCAACCTTCTTCGGGAAACTGAAGGGTTTGTCTTTGCAATTATGGACGAAGTTATCATGACGAACAACTACCGGAAGCATCCTAAAGGACGGCACGGTTGACATTTGTCGGGCATGCCACCGTCCCGGTGAGTCTATTAGACATGTTGTTTCCGGTTGTTCTCGTCTTGCTAACGGAGAATACTTGCACAGACACAACCAAGTGGCTAGGATTATCCATCAGCAACTTGCTCTTAAATATGGCCTTGTGGATTCTGAGTACCGTACTACCAGTACCAGCCTCTTCCAGTTCTCGAAAGTGGTCATATCACGCTCTACTGGGATCGATCTATTATCACGGACAGGACTATTGTAGCCAATAAACCTGATATCGTGATGAATGAATAGATCGATCGATGCGTCGTGTAATGCTAGTTGATGTCACCATTCCGCATGATGAGAACCTTGTGAAGGCCTAAAAAGAAAAATTATCTAAATATTTGGGCCTGGCCCATGAGGTTACCGCCATGTGGAATGTTGATTCAACTATCATTATTCCGATGGTCGTTTCAGTCAACGGCCTTATAGCGAAGAGCTTCGATAAACATCTTGAGAAGCTCTCGTTAGGCACTTGGGTGAAGGGCCTGATACAGAAGGCAGTAATGTTGGACACGACACGCATTGTGAGGAGGTTCCTCTCTTTGGAGCCCTGACCACCGCTAGCTTGGGTCGTAGACCTTGCTGTCGGTGGAGCACTTTTTTTTTTTTATACAATGTATATAAGAATATTTGTATTTTATATTTTTATATATATTTTATAAGAAATTATACTTAATAAATATATACATAATAATAATAATAATACATCCAACCAATAATAGGAAATGGAGTTCACTTGGCTTAGGCCCGTGTACTTCTAAAATACCGAGTTAAAAAACTCGAGAATGTCTAGACAGATAAAAATAATAATAATACACTTTATTGTACACCAAAAAATCAATACAAGAAACAAATTTAATACAAAAATAGTACAAATGGCGGTCTTATTGCTTACAGCAATTTCTTCCAGACAACCTTTGGAAGGAAAACAAATAAGAATAAAAAGGGCAGTTGGTGGCGTACACTATTGATGATAATTTACAATACATACATATATAATATAAACCTAGTCATATATATATATATATATATATATACAGACATTACAATTTACACTATTACATACTATACACATATTATAGCTAAACACAGATAAGGATAAATAGCAAATAATCATATTATTGACAAATAGTGACTCTTAACCATGTTTCTGAACTAAACCAACTTGCACGTCTAACTGACACTGGCAATGCATTCCACAGACGGACGGCTTGAATGGTAAAGGATTTATCGAAGAAATTTGTGGAATGCATCGGCATTTTCAGTTTTAAATTTTCTGATGATCTCAGGAACCTCGAGTGTGTTTCATGAAGAAACTCAAATCGATCTTTGAGGTAAGAGGGGGTTATTGGATTATACAGGACACTGTACAGAAGTGATATTATATGAGAATTCCGGCGAAGGCGAATTGGCAGCCACTTGAGCTTTGTACGAAATTCAGAGACATGGTCATATTTACGCAAGCCAAATATGAACCTTATACAAAAGTTTTGAAGTCGCTCAAGTTTATTAAGTTGCTGCTCTGTGAGGTCAAGATAGCTGGTGTCTGCATAGTCTATTATAGGGAGTAGAAGAGATTGTGCGAGTGCAATTTTTGTGGCAGTTGGAAGAAAATTGCGCAACCTTCTTAATGAACCTGCAGAAGCAAAAACCTTTCGGCTGAGCTCCTGCAGCTGTGGACCCCAAGTGAGATTGGTATCGATGTAGATCCCCAAATCTTTTACGCTTTTACTTATTGGTATAGTGACACCATTAAAAATAATTTGGGGAAGTTGCGACCAATTGATATGTGAAGTAAGTCTGGAACTACCAATAACAATCACTTGTGTCTTAGTTGGATTAACATTGAGACCATAGCACCCACTCCATTCACATATCTTAGATAAGTCATGATTCATAGTATTCACAGCTTCCGACAGCCTGGCTAATGGCGCCTGTGTGTATATTTGGAGATCATCTGCGTGAAGGTGGTATGACGAACGTAATTGATTGGGAATGGAGTTAATAAAAACAGCGAAAAGTAAAGGAGATAGAACGCCACCCTGTGGTACACCGGCACTAGTGTTACACCAAGAAGAGTAAGTTTCATCGATGCGAATGCGTTGCCGGCGACCAGACAGGTAGTTACGAAACCAGTCAATTGCCGTTGGAGATATGTTAATAGAGCATAGGACTCCAAGCAAAAATGCAATGTGTCTTTATAACCGATCGATTTATAAAAAAATATATAAAAATAACCAATAATTTAAATATTTTTTCACACAAAGGAACGGTTACACAACAATTTTCATTCATAAAATCGAAATTAGTTTTAGGTTATACTCGTCTCGTTTATGTTAAATTCTACAGCGCAATGGCCACAAATGTACTGATAACATCAATACAATAAAACAACGCAACATACACATGTGTTAATATAGAATTACTATGTTAACTATCACTACAATCTTAAATGAATTCGCCTAAAGATATGTTACAAATTACTTACCTAATTAATTACAATAAAAGTGCAGATAACAACTTCATCTTCTGTGTTTCATCACAGATTTGTGTACTATCATCATATGCTGCTCCAAAGTGGATATCATGGAGGAAAATTTATTTTATCATATTGTTTTACGATTTCGTAATACATCGAATTCTTCCTACCACATACGTCAGGTTAACGTCAAATTGACAATTAATCAGCTGATAATTACGTTTCGGTACTGCAGTTACGCAATATATTTTAATGCTTTCTTTATAAAAATCTTATATCCAATTTATACAGTGCTTCTACCGCCACTTCTCGCCTAGAGCAACAAGAAGTACCGCAGCAGCGACGACTGTTCACATACTTCCTTCGCACCTCAAGCATCGCTCTGTGTTTCTCTTATGTTTGCAAAAATATATATTTTTCCTCCTTGAGTTTGTCATATATCTGGCAAACAAAAAATATAAAATGTATAAAGGTTGAAAAAGTTTTGCATCTTATTACTTATTTATTTGTCCATTTACTATACCTTCAAATTTTATTGTGAAAATATTATAGACGCCAACCGCTATTCAATGATTTAAATATGTAATTCAACAAAATATAACATCAAGAAAAAGTATAGTCTTTAGAAAAAAATCGAATATGGCCGTGTCAAACGCAATGTTTATTTTTGAAGTGATGGTCGATAATGTAAAAAGTCTAGTTGAAAGTCGGCACCTTGTTATAAGAAGCGAATTTGCCGATATTTTCTCACTGGAATTGAAAGATCCCAAACAAATGCACATAGTTATGCCTGAACCACTCCCATTGCCTCCAGAGCCGCCAGGTAAAAAAGGAAAGAGGAAAAAGCCGCCAAAACCTAAAAAACCTAAAAAAGGTAAAAAAGGTAAAGTGGAAGAACCACCACCGGAGCCTGTCATACAGTCTGGTCAATCAGTGCTGTTTACAAGCAGCGCCGATTTCCTAGCTCAAAACATGGAAAAATTCCCATTGCAGGTGTCTTTGTGGAGTAAGGAAGACAATTTAGTCTACATTGGTGCAACCATGATACCGTGGGATCCAATATTTTATGGTTACTTAGAAAAGATCTTTATTTGTCAACACCCTGAACCCGTAACGTTAAAAGAAGAGTACAATATATTTGAGGAGGGCACAGCTAAGTTGATGGCCAAGCTGGGAATGCAAATAAAATTATCATGTTTGACGGACAAAGTCACCACGGCATTCCGTACCCTTTCCGAAGATCCTTCAGTGCGAAAAGTTTTATATACTGGTATAAATTGCAAAACAATTTCATACATGTGCACTCTCAAAACAACAGACGAGGATTTTAAAGAAAACTGTAACAAAATAAAGAATAAATTCATCGTCGATAAGCCTAAGCCTGGTAAAATTGTATATGCCGACTACAAGAACGCTCCAGGCGCTAATCTTACGTTTTTCAACGACGGCGACTACTGTTGCATGAAGCATGCCGATAAACCTCCCGAATCGATTTACAAGTCTCCCGAATGCTGTCCTGACATTGACTTCATTATCGATTATGTGAAAACAACTATCGTATCTTGCAATGATAATATGAGAATGCTAACGCCTCGGCCGACAATAAAACCGAGAATCAAAGCGACAGATATTGATAGACTTTGTTATTGCAAGGAGACGGCGTGGCCCAACGGCCAATTAGTGGAACGATTCAAGAAGGAAGTACAGAGTGGGCCATGTCCAATTTGCATCGAACCTAGCAAGCTTGCTACGAAACCCCATGGTGGTACTTTTGATATAGCTAATATAAGAGGTCCATGCGGCAAGCCAGACTGCAGAATCGCCAGAGAAATGAGGGCGTACATAGATAACCTCGTTGACGAAGATAACGTTGAGTTTAACATCGATGATATCATAGGTCCTTGCGGTAGTAAGGACTGTACAGTAGCTGAAAGGATCCAGCAGTTTTTGAGGCGTGAGGGCGTGTTCACCCAAGGCCAGATAGAAGAGGGCCTGTCGACGCAATGTGCTTGCATACATAAGATGCAAGAGGCGCTTACTATGAAAAAATCTTGTGCCTCAATATGCAGTAAAGATTGCGAGAATAGTGAGAGTGATGCTTCTCATTGCGAAGGGAAAGGTTGCTCATATCCTCAGCAAGTATACCAAGTCTATTATTTCACTGTAGAACACGACTTTGATAAAGATAAAAGTGGAGCCGCCACACCTCCATCAGAATCGTCAAAATACAAATCTTGTTCTGAGGACACGTGTCCTAGTTTAAAGGCATATTCCGAAAACGCCACTTGCTCTAAAAGCATGTGTTCTTCTCAATATCTGAAAACTTATGAGGACGTTGGCGATGATAAGTGTCAGAGACCAGTGTGTCCTGATAAACATGCCGTATTTCCTCAAAGTCCCGCTGACAGCAATGTCGTTATAGGTTTCGATGAAATTCACAACCCTTGCTGCGTGAAATCATGTGATGTCGCTGAAAAAGTAAAAGACTTCATAGTAGATGGTGTTTTGAGCAAAAAAGATAAGACAGCATCAGAAGAAGCTGACTCATGTTACTGTGACTGCGTATGCACCTTTAGGTTTACCAAAAAGACTACTTATTGCGCGGTGTGCGGCGGTTACGAGTGCCTCGGAGATGATATGAAAGACCAACCGGAATTTCTGATACCACACCCGTGTCCCATATACCATAAGTTGTATGATAAAACATTTATAAGAGTGCCGAGTCCATGGCCTGAAGAAGAGCAAAACCAGGAGGCTGCTAGTTCCAAAAGTTCAAAAGGTGGCCTGAAATTGGGAACATCACTAACCGAAAAACGACCGTCTCGAACTAGGTCAATGCGGACCGTTTCAGAAAAGGATAGTGATGTGAAAGTTAAGAAACTAAAGAGTGCTGCGGTTAAGAAGAAAGTCGGGAAGTTTACAGCAGTTGTGAAAGAACGTGGGTATTGTTTATTTTATCCGAAAATATTCAAGTTACATTTTATTGTTCGCATAATAGCTAAGTCGGCCTTCGACAGCTACTGATTCTATACTTTTTGCCTATTGCTGTTTGTCAGCCATTGTTACGGCACCGCCCTTTACTCCATCTAGCCCCGTCTATTTCCACGAAACTAAGGAATCGGGTGACCAAAAGTTTTATTACAAATTGTCCCTTTTTTACGTGGAAAAATCTATCATGGACTACAGCGAGACTCGTGTAAACCTCACCAACACGACCACCGGCTAAACCCCCACGGTGGCTGGCACCAACACTAGAGAGGCTCGAGGATCTATGCCAGGAACTCCATGGTACCCCTTCGTGTAGTACACTGGAAGGGTATCGGGATCTCCACTAGTAACGCACCGCTGCTCCTTTGTACAGCGCTCTGAAGAGCTCGCCAACGGTGGGACACTGAACATGCTCACTCTTGCACCGATATTGTTTTTTCAGTGGCTTGAGCCACACTACGCTACCGTCGTTCTCGGGTTCGCAAGTGGTGGACACCTAGAGACCTCACGCCATGCGTACCCATAAGGTCTCGCCTGATACATAATGCCCCTAGGGGACTTAAAAGGAGTTAAAGAGCTCTCAATTATTAACTTCGTTCATTGTTAATATATCTAGCGTCTATATATTTCAGAAACGACACCACCTGTAGAGAAAAAACCTGAAACCAAGTACCCTTATCCTTCTGTACCCAAAAACATGGGTTGGAATTGGACCGCCGAAGATATACCAGGATTAAAAGTGAGTTTCTTTTTACAGTGTGCTCGTTATCGGGGTGAAAAGAATAATGGTGTTGTTTTATTCCTTGCTTTAGGGTACGAATCGAAGATGTTTGTAGTACTGAATTAAATACATACTAATACCACAGATTAAGTAATGTCAAGATATGCTCATGATCAAATTGACCGTGTCTTATCTGAAGGAGTCTTTGTAACCGGCGAGCGTGTATGAGATGAACAATGAGAGTAGAGGAAGCCAGGGAGATATGTAAGGAAAGAACCTGTTGGAACTATTGTACTCTCTACCTACAAGAAATCTGGTTTAATGATATAGTTGAATGTTTATTTTTGTTTTGACTGCCTCGTTGGTCAAGTGGCAAAGCGCATCGCTTTGTGATCACGAGATTCTGGGATCAAATACTAGGTTGGACAAATGTAGTTTTTCTAACGAAAAATTCCCAGAATGAGTCCGGAGTCCAAATTGTGCCCGGTATATGGCAATAGGCTCGCTCCCCATTACATGGGACCTAACATTGTCGGCGAAAAGTAGATGTACTCATTACACCTCTGCCGCCCCCGCTTCACCGTTACGCCTATATTCCCAAATATAGGCGTGACGGTGTTTATTTATTATGGGTGTTTAAAAAATTAATTTATCTTTTTTTAATATTTTTATTAGCATTTCAGTACGTTGTCATAATAGGGTTCACGTGGGGCCCTTATACGCTGTGACTAAACACGGCGCGTTACGAAAACTTCGTGAAATCATAATGAATGATAAAGGATTTATTTTCTCTTAAAACATGTTGGTAATGACCGCGTCATGATATTCTGGATGCCACTGGAACACCATTAAACGAACATTCCACAAAGTTAACCTAACGCGCCGCGTTACGTGTTTACTTTGTCATAGCGAATAAGGGCCGTCTTTATTGATCGTTACTGTGACAGTGTATTTTAGTGCATACATACCTATTGATTGTGACTTCTCGGTCTCGAACCTATTCGCGTCTATAAAAAAGTTCACAACCAACCATCGGAACCCCCTATTCGTAACCGCCGGCGACTACGCATTCCCCTCCTACCAGCCGCTACGGCTATTTCGCGGCATATTTCGCACCGACCCTCCTGATGTCCTTACTGCCTTCTTTCGAATAAAGATACCGCACACAGGATCAGACACCGATCTCGCCAGCGAGGTCGAAGAATCCTTTGCCCGCCGGCCGGTGCAGAGCACCACGGTGAGACACGCTCGCCCCCTTAGCGACTGCCCAAGCCGAGGCCGTTCCTCCTTGAGGAGCCCGTGAGCTAGTTTCCCCCTTGCCCTTCTGGCTCGAGCGTAGTGGTTGCACGCTCGCCCTTTTGTCCGGTAAAGCTGTAAAAGCCCCGCGGCCAACAGCGTAGATCACTCACACACATACACACACAAAAGACTACCTAGGTACTTACAGCTTGACTAACTCCTCGTAAGTCAAGCTGTAAAGGCCCCGCGGCTAACAGCGTAGATCACACACACACACAGGGGTAAGTTTTTGTTGATTTTAATTTCGATTTTTTTTTAATAAAAGTTTTTAATTGCCAATTACCTATTGATCAGTTTCAATATTCAACTCAAGGATAGATCTGTCAAAATCTGTCAAAATTCTATCCGGCAAATTTATCTTTGACTTAAATATTCAAACCGGCTGGTGGACAAACAAGCGTACTTACAAGATTGTGAAAATATCTCTAATGATTTTTCGTATTTTTCAGAGAACCATCAATGAAAACCCGTAAACAAATTGCATCTACTAAAGTCTAAATATAGCCCCAAAATTAGCAAATTATATTCTTCAAAAAATATTGCAAAATTAATTTTAATTTTAATTGTCATATGCACAAATACACGTATATTAAAAATAACAACTTCGTTTTATTTCAGTTTATTTTATTTTTCTAATGCTAGTAAATATCTGCATTAACTATATAATTAATATTACAGCCTCGCCCAAAATGGAGGCCAGGTGCAGCGAATAAGATCTTGGTGAGAAGATACAGGGCGATACGAGAAGGCATCGACACCATCGCCAAAAAGAAAAGAGCAATGATGCAACGTAAAAAGAAATTGGAAATGAAACCAACGTTAGTGGTGTCTAAGAAAGATGGAGAGTACATCGTTCAAATGGAAGTGTTCAAGAAATATTCCAAAGAGAGACTGCGCTTCCAATATCCCTATGAGGAGAAACAACCTATAATCTACACGATAGGTAAAACGGACGAAGAAAAAATTAAGATCCAAAGGCAGAGAGACAGGAGGGAGCGACGAGAAACCAGACGAAAGAGTCGGTTATTGCAGTCTACCTTCAGGGACAAATGCCAGGAGATATGCTTAAAAGCGTACAACCAAGCTATTGGTTTACAACCATTGCCAAATCCAAACGAACCTGAATGCCCATGTCAGACTCAAAAAAATCCAAACCTTTCGCCGCCAATAGATTCCTGTTCGTGTTCCGATGTGGGAGGTACCATATCCAGTAGTGACACAGACCACGACGAGTGGGTGATAGAATTTAGCCCGCCTGCAGCACTATGGGACGCTAAAGCTAAGCATCCCCCTGTATTAGCAGATAATGAGTGCCAATACTCTTATTTAGACTATAAAGTCAAAGTATTAGATAAGACTGGTAATCCTGTACCTCGTTTCTTCAAAGGTCCAGATGGTAAACAGGAATGCTCCGATTTAGGCGGCTTCTGGAGTCCAACCCACGTGTGGTTAGAAATTAATAAAGACGGCTACATAGGGCCCGATAATAGGTGGGTGCCCATGAATTTTATTGGCCCTGATGGTATGTTCTATTCTGCTGAAGAAGGTAGCTTTACAGATAGTAGTGGACAGGTATTGAAAATAGGCATAGACGGTTATATTGATAAGGAAGGGAAATGGGCTTGGTATTCTAAAATAAGGAGGAAGAGTCCGTCGGCAATCATGGGTAACGGCGGGAAAAAAGATGGGAAGACGTCACCTGCTGAATCAGCCGCTAAAGGCAAAGACGGTAAGGTCCAGGCTAAGGATAAACCTTCTGCGGCAACTTCCAAAGGGAAAGAAAAGAAACCGAGTCCAATACTATCACCTAAAGGTGGTAAAGGCTCCCCCAAGAAAATTGACACATCTGGAAAGGCAAAGGCGAATCCCGTGGTGATGAGCGTTTCAATTAATTACAACAGGTTCAAGTCGCCACGTCTGTCACAAGTCGACAATATGAGGTATATAGATCCGAAAAAGATTGCTAAGTATCGGGAAATTATGGACGATCTTCAGATGTATTCAGATATTGGAGATTTGAGGGTTCCAGCTAAATCTAACAGGGCATCCAATACTCCTAGGAAGAAGGTGTCGCCGTTCACGATTCACGGGGCAGTTCAACATGAAAGACCTGGCAGAAGTCTGAATTCTTTGGCTGTAGTTAAATCCCTCGCGAACAGAACGTCCGTCTCATCGCAAAGTGGGTCCCCGTCTCCGGGAACGAAATAGTTGAATACAAAAACATTTAAAATTATATTAAAAAATAGAAGCAGTCGAAATAGAAACCGTTACATTGGAATTTTTAACAGCTTGTGTTTTTATTATTTTGCGTTTTATTACATCTTTCCGAAGAAATCAAAACGTTTTTGGTAAGATAATTGCTAGAGTATTAATTAATTACCATCCATGTATCTTGTCAAAAAATGGTTAAGTTCGTGACGCTCCCATGAACTGAGTCACAATATAATTCTGGTTACAATATAAGTTTATTGATTGCATCCTTTGTTTAATACTAGCACCCAATGAAAGTGGCTATCAGGAGGTTCGAGGTTCGAACCCAAGGTCGTCCAATATCTCTGACTTAATTTAGATCAAATTCCCATTTTACGAGTCCAGAAGATTTGATAAAATTTGTACAACGTCCGTCTTAGACGAAATGTACATTATTGGGCAAAGCCATTGAAGAAGAAAAGTGGAATAAGGCATAGGCAAGACCTTTAAGTAAGGCACAAACGTAGGATTGGTGGTATTCTTTCAAGAATATACTTTCTAGATTATATTTATATAACACAGGCCTACAACGATTTTGGTGCCGGGGATTTTAGAACTGATTTTAAGTATGTCTTATATGGTGATATCAAAAATGTTACCGGTTTTTTTCTATCAGCTCGAGTTCCCGAGATATAAAAAATACAGTTTTCAGAAAAAAAAAAATTTTATTGGTATTAAACATCAAGAAATTGCCTTTTAAGTGATTTTCTAGAATGAGACTGACGTGGGCAATCTCGCATGATTCCCCAGCAATAGTCGGCCATCATATAGGTGTCTCAACTTCCTTGGTATCTATTCTACATCGTTTTTATATCTTGGTGGAAACGTTCTCCTTGTTCTTTGCTTAAATCTCCTATATTGTGTTTAAATTGATCTCGATGACTATTGACATAGTGTAATTTTATACTCAAATTACAGTCTTAATTTTGAAATGAACCAGCATTTCTTCTACTAATACTACATAGTTATCAGCCTTATGATTTCCGAGGAAATTTTGTGCAACTGCTACAAAAGATTTCCACGCAAGCCTTTCCAGATCATTCATAGAAGTCGCAAAAATAGTGGTGTCTTTCATTAACTAACGTATTTGAGGTCCATCAAAGATACCAGCTTTTAGATTTTCAGTACTAAAACCAGGAAATTTCTATCTATCTATCTATCTATAACCTCACGCCAGATCCCTTGCGGGGTAGGCAGAGAGTACAGAGTTCCAACAGGTTCTTTCCTTACATACCTCTCTGGCTTCCTCGACTCTCATAGTTTGTCTCATACACGCTCGCCGGGTACGGAGACTCTTGACCAGGAAATTTCTGTGAAATAAACTGAAAACATTGACCATTTCTGTCGAGAGCCTTAACAAACTGTTTCATCAGCCCTAATTTTATATGCAATGGCGCAAGAATGATTGTTTCTCTTGAAACTAAGGGTTCATATATAACATTTCTTTCTCCGACAACAAAAGCATCTCTCATAGGCCAATTTTTTTGAGTCCAATGGTGTGATTTGGCTCGACTGTCCCACAGACAAATAAAGCATGGGTATTTAGTATAACCATTCTGTTGACCTAATAAAAAATTAACCATCTTCAAGTCGACGCAGATCACCCCCAGTTGTGTTCAAAATATTTTGTTTGATTTGATGTGTTTCCGCAGTATTCAAAGTCATCATCTACTTGAGAAGAAATAGGTGTTTCAGCTTTTTCCTCCAGAGATTGCTGCACTACCTGGTCAAAAGCTGGTATTGGAACATTTTCTGAATGCAGAGTAGGTCTTTGTGCTGAAGAAATATTAGGGTATTACTATTTACGGCGATTGTTTTTGTTGATGCCCACTATATTAGTCATACAAAAGTAACAGTCGTCATAATGATTTTTTTCTTCTAGCCATATCATAGGCACTCCAAACTTCAAAGACTTACGTGTCCCTTTCTCCCATTGTCGCAAATGTTCAACGCATAGTTTACATACACTATGAGGTGCCCACACTTTATCTTGGTGTCGAATTTCAATACCGAAGTAGGCAAAATACAGACGATTTACAGTGTCTGTTCGATCGATTTACGCTGATCTTTTAGTATGTATTCACCACAAACATTACAAAATGTATCAGGATTGTTAACCCAACATCTGGACGTACTACTAGCCATAATGATATAGTAACATAAACTTTTTCGATCGATCGAATCGATGTTATTGTAATAATGACTATTTACGTAAAAGACCGGGAAAAAAATTATATGAGGGTAGAAGGTAAACTAGAGCTGATGAGTAAAAATAACGTATGACAATATATTATGCATTACCAACTTTATCGACCATAGGCACAAACAGAGCTGCACCAAAAAAAAAAATTTGTAAGCCTGTGTAATAGATATTAAAACTTTTTTTATTTTTATTTTGGTTGGGTTTCAAGCCGCAAAACGAGTAGGTATATAAATTCCTGATCCTAAATAAATTTTCATTATAAGAATAACTGGGTAATAGCATCCGGACCTATATTATTTTTGTAAAGGTAAAAGAGAATATAATAATAAATAAATTTGAGAATGGCTGGTTACAGAAAATCAAATTATATTTACGTGTTTAAAAAAAAAAGAAATTTGTGACATATTTGGCTAAATTAAAAATTTCAAGTTTATTAATTATTTAAAATTTATTGATCAATTATTCACTGAGAATTTAGGTTTCATTTTGTGTATATTCGTAATAATCACATTTTATTAATCCATAAATCAATTAACACACGACATGGCTCTTTCGGATTCAATGTTCTTATTCGACATAGTTGTTGAAGAATTGAGAAGCTTCATAGATTGTAAGGAGTTTTACATCAAAAGTCAATTCGGGAATTTGTTTGATATTATCTTGAAAGATACCAATGATCTGGATGCAATATTACCGAAGGCTAAAAAGAAGAATCGAAAAATGAGAGTGCGAAATTTTAGATCTCATAAGACCCCATTGGAACCAAAGATGTTATCAGGCCAGTCAATATTATTGGCTACAAATGTAGACGTACTTGTATCGAATATGAAAAATTATCCTATGGAGCTGACGCTATGGAGTAGAGAGCCTCCTAATACTAGGTTAGGTTCAACCCACATACCGTGGAGCTCAGCCTACATAAATTATTTAAATAAGCTGCATAGGAAATCAGAGCCGACCCCAGTCACAGTCGCAGCGGACTACAACGTTTTTGATGAGTACACCTCCAAATGTATGGCTATAATTAAGTTGAATGTAAAGTTAAGATATTTCAAAGATAAAATTACAACTCAATTCAGATTTATATCTGTAGATAAACCACAAACATTTATGTACACTGGCTTTAATTCTAATCCGACGAATATTTTAAGTACAAGCAAAGATGCGCCTATAAATTTGGCAGAGGAAACCGGTGATATAAAAACTATATGCAGTAATAGTAAGTCTAAGTCTAGGAGATCAAGTCCGGAAAAAAATACAAAAGATGTTATAGAGAAAGAAACAGACCCGATTCCTAATACAGACATCGACAAAAGCAAAGTAATCTACAGAAAAAGCTATCATGAAATAGAAGTTAGCAAAGAAATCGATAATGTTAAGTCCAAATCATGTTCATCGATCAGTCGAGAACAGTTTAATATTTTAGATTACATTTTCGGTGATATTGATGGCCCTACAGGGAATCAAATTTACTGCGTCAATTACTTTACAGTGGACAATACTTTATCGAATGCCGCTGATTCTCCTAAGGATTCAACTAAAGCGGTGAACTCGGAGAAATCAGAAGAACCGAAAGGACGGTACAGCTTTAAGGTGTGCAGCAACGACTGCAAAACTTCTGAAAGCACCTGCTCGTTAGATTTACCCGAAGAAGCTGCTCATTTGATCACTATGGCAAAATGTAATCATGTTACTTGTGAGAACAAAACACAGAGAACCCCAAGCACTCCACTCGACGATTGCATTTTGTTGGATTTGACCAGTCTCAAAAGAGAATGTTGCGACATGACTGAGCAAGTGGAAGAGGTAGTTGGAGGAATGAAAGCGAAAATGAAAATAGACTCTGAGAAGCCGTGTTTTTGTGAATGCGAATGTAAATTTGGCTTCGTTAAAAGGACTACGTTTTGTAATATTTGCGGAGGATATGAAACCACAGGTGAAGACCTCGGACAGAACTCTGAATTCAGCTCACCGTTTCCATGTCCGATTTTTCACAAACTAATTGATAAAAATAAAATGAAAACATATAGTAATTCTGGTAGCGACGGCAAAAAGAAAGGTGAAGGATCGAAGACGAAATCTGTCGCAGATAAGACTGAATCCGAAAGAGATAGTAAAAAAGGAAAAAAGAAAAAGAAAGACGATAGATTTAAATTTAACTACGGTTATACAGGTATACGTACGTATTTACATGATTTTTTTTTTGTCATGGAATTAATGGTAGACATTTAGCTCATCTTGAATATGTTACCTAATTTGTTATTCTCGTCTTAATCCCTGAAATGTTGGGCTTAAATTAGAGACATTCAACCACCTATTTTGTTATTCTGAACGGTATGTCACACAGGTTGAAGGCCTTTTCAATTGTATTCATTTGCATAAATTTCCAATATTTCAGCTCCTAAAATTGGACATAGTCAATGCGGATTCCCGTGTACTGGTACTTTGGGCGCAGTCCCCAAAAACATGGGTTGGTTATGGACTGCTGATAATGTACCTGGGTTGAAAGTAAGTTCTCAAAATATGAATTACAATATATAATACGTTAAAATATCAACATAATAAAAGGTGTATATAGTTTTTTTTTTTATATTATTTTCTTTTTTTTTCATAGTTCCGACCGATGTGGAAGCCTGGTGCTACGAACAAGCATGTCGTTCGATTACTCAGAATGGCAAAGAATCCAGGCAAAATAATATCCAAAAAGAAAAAGAAAGATCAGTCAAAAAAGAAGACTCTAAAGCGACCGCTACTTGTTATACATAAGAAAGATGGTGAATATACTGTCACCATGGAACCAGTGAAACAGTACAGTAAACCGAGAGCTCCTAATCAATACCCGTATGAGGACAAACCAGTATTGACATATACGATCGGAAGGACCGAAGAAGAGAACAAAGAAAGGCAACGAAAGAAAGATCGCGCGCGTAGGCGGCTAGAAAGATCGCAGCGTGAATTCATTCAGAGTGCTTTTAGGGACATGTGCCAGGAGATTTGCCTAAAGACTTATCAACAGGCGCTTGGAATTTTACCTGACATTGAGAACCCGACTTGTCCGTGCTATCCAGCAGACCCTGGCCCAGACAGAATAGACCTGGACCACTCCTGTTCTTGCTCCGAAGATAAGAGTCTCACTGGCTCTGACACAGATTCCGATGAGTGGTTCGTTGAATTCACTCCACCTAATGCCACTTATGATCCCACTTACAAAAGTAAGAAAGTAGTAACCGCGGACAATACATCTCAGTACACTTATTTGGATTATAGAGTGAAACTACTTGACAGGTACGGAAATTCAGTACCGAGGTTTTTCAAAGGACCCGATGGAAAACAACAGTGCAGCGATTTAGGCGGATTTTGGGGCCCAAATCATAAATGGTTAGAAATAAACGTCGATGGTTACATAGCACCGGACCAGAGATGGGCTCCTAACACATTTATAGGACCTAATGGAGACTCAATTGAGACTGAAACTGGTAAATTTCAGATTGCCAACGGCCAATGGCTAATGGTTGGGATTGACGGATATATAGACTGTCAAGGCAGATGGAGAGCTTATCCTAAGCCTTTAGGTGGAGATCAAATAAAGCGTAAAGTTGGTACTAACAAAAAACCCGCAGTGAAAAAAGCACAGAAGTTAGATTATAAGCAATCGCAAGCAACGTGGAGTTGCTTTGGCGACGCTTCACCAATAGAATTGTCCAAAATGGGTATCTTGGGTCATGGACCAAATAAGAGATTGTTGCTGTCGAAATTGCGGGATATGATCTCTCAAGGGGAAGATGTCAAGTTGCCTATGCTTTCGACTGTGCCTAGACGACCACCCTTGAAAAAAAATAGGGGGCGCGATCTTCCTGCTGCTAATGTGTACAATTCTCATACGTATTTTGAAGAGAGGGTGAAATGTAGACATCCAACGCCGTCAGACAAGGGCGTGATTGCTACAGACGCGCATGGACACAAAACCTATTTTAAAATGAAGGAGCGCAAAAATAAGAGGACTCGTGACAGATTTAGGACTTTGACGGACCAAGGCATCAGCTTGAGTTCATTCCACGCACCATGTTTCCATTCGTTTATCAGCACTGAGATGTTGAAGAAACAGCAGAACGAACGCATCAGGGCTCTATACTCGCAAAGCGCAAATAAAAATGATATCTCAACTCAAGTCGGCTGACATTGTTCTGTGTCCAAATGTTATAATTTATTTGGTGTAAGAATTTGTTGTAGGTTTAGTATAATCGAACTAAGTGGTAGTTATTTGGTATGTTCTAAGTCAAATTTTGTAACGTTACATAACTGTAAGAAAAGTAAATATATAAAATTATGAACAAGCTTAAAACGGTTTTAAGATTATTATTCAGGATTAATCAAATGCTGCAATTGAGTAAGCTTTGTCTTTTATTACTGCATCAGGTTTTGGTACTAGTTTTGCCTTGTCGAGACCAAGTAATTAAGAGTGAACGAAGGATTACACAAGCAACTAATACTATATTAGGTTTCACTTAATGTTCTTTTGTTTGCTAGTTAATGCTCGGCTTTCACGAGGCATGTGATTCCAATATTAAAGTCATTAATTATAAAATTTCAGGAAATATCTCTTGGTTGGAAACCAGGCGCTATATCCAAGCGTTTGCTAAGCAAACTGAACAAAGCTAAACAGCAAACATCGCCAGTTAAAAAAGTGAAACTGACCAAGAAATCTAAGAAACGTGTTGAAGATAAACCTACTCTAATCATTAGCAAAATAAACGGGGAATATCGAATAGAAATGCAGGTTTCTCCTGAAAATAGTGACACTAATGTAGACCAATGCAGTCCTTTGGTGTACACGATTAAGAGAGAGGACAATGATGAGAGGATTGAAAAAAGGAAGCGAAAACAACAACGGATTATTAGAGATGCTGTTGACAAAGTTTGGTCGGATCCTTACCACCCTGAAGTGTGTGAGAAGACCTGTCTAAAAGCCTATAAGCAGGCAATAGGCTTATTACCCTACGACCCCAATAATCCTGAATGTACGTGCAATGATGAGGAAGCTGAAGAGAGCGTAGAAAGTTGTTCTTGCAAATATTCTGATGATAGCTCTGAAGGTAGTTCTATGGATCTCGACTGGGAAGTACATTTTACTCCACCTAATGTTTATCACGTGTGATTTATTGGAATCGAGTTATTTTTTTAATAAACTTATTCTTCTTACTAAATATTCATTAATAGACACATCATTTTATAGCTGAAATTATTTACAGTAGAGTGTTGAAATCATTCGTTTGAGTTGTCTGTTCTTGAAAAATGGTTTAAATTTAGTTCATTTTTACAACAACACACCATAATGATCACATCACGTTATAAATGAATACTGGAAATGTGGTACCTAGTGATGCTTCCCAAGAAAGTATTTGTGACTTAATGTCCGCTAATGGTAACCAGTATACTATATCTATGGTAAAACAGTAAGTGTAGTGGCCAGTAGGAATAATCTGCTACCCTTTTGTTTTGCAAATTCCAAAAATAGACAAATAGGTACTTATTATTTAATTTATTTTTTATTATGTATTAATAAGTTATTCAGCATGTCCCATATAACGAGCGAAAGGGTTGTGTGTGGTGCTATCCTTAAGTACAGAGGTCCTATGCCTTTGTAGAGTCCGTGAAGACCTTCTGTTTTGTATATCTTGGTCAAGCAGTCTCCCACACCCTTGTAGAGGAGTTCTCCGGTGGCTGCAGATCCTGGAAAGGTTGGTGAAGTTGGATAAATCTATGATCCCATGGTGGTGTAACTCCACGCCTCCCATTTCGCTGTCCCATTTCGACCAATGCCTCATCGCAGAATACAAATAGTCATCTGCACGAAATAGAGAATTCAAGAGTAGCTAGCGTGCGTAGTTTATAGAAAGGAGAAATCTATATCCGTAGGTTATAATCGACATATGTACATACAAATTCTTTTGAGCATTCCGACGCCAATAATGTTGAATACTAATGCGTATATTATTAAAGAAACTCCACAACGTATAAAGACAAAAATAGTGTTAATGATAGGCAGACTAGGGAATAGTTGCTGAAGCACCAGAAACAAAAAACAAGTTTAGAAACATCCCATATTTACAAATACGTAAGAAGCAAAGATATAAGTACTGATATGCGTTGATTTACAGGTAAAGGGCAAGAATTTGGCACTAGACATTCTGTATGTCATGACATGTCTGTATACATGAAACAATACATATAGACACACCTTATGCGAACCCAATAAAAATATATGACTAGCTTCCGCCCGCGACTTTGACCGCGTTGACCTTAGACAGGAACCTAACATTATTCCGGAATGAAAAGTATCCTATCTGTTAATCCAGGTAATAAGCTATGTGTGTATCAAATGTCATCCAAATCCGTTTAGCCGTTTTTATGTGATTGAGTAACAAACATCCAAACATACAAACTCACATTTATAATAATAGTAGGAAGTAGAATTAGTATAGTGGAGACGACAACTAGGAATAGACGGACTTTACACTTCACCACTATAATTAATGATATGATATTATGTGCGGAATATTATGTGTGCCAGTTAAGAATTATTATAACTAAGTTACGTATGATTATAAATCCTGAAACGAAAGTTGTTTGCTCGCAGAGGAATGGCATGAAATCATCCTCAAGAGACTCGTGAAATGATGGCACCTGATGACACCCTTAAACGTGTGCTTTGCCAACTCGTGTATCGTGTTTTTAACCTTGCATTTTCTCCTATATGCAAATATCTTTAAATACATGCATGCATGATTCAATATGTGCCTAGTAAAGTCATGGCACCAAATACATTACGATTTCCATTACCAGCATCCATATTCCAAACTTAATCCACCAAGTTCCCACTCCCAGTTCCCACACCGATAACATGCTACATGCACCCACTTTACCAAGACATTGGACAACATCAACAATTACCCTGGTTGTAAAGCCTGGTATTGACAACATCCAACGGGGTCTCTAAAACTATGCAAGGCACTCCAGATATGACGCTCGCGACAACAGCGAGCATGATCGGTGAGTTCTCACAAAAGCCGTGCGCGCGGAGGATCTCTTTGAATCTGTAATGCAACATTACCCTGGTTGTACATTCGGACGGTTGTTACGTCGAAGGGGCAAATGATCAAGGCTACAACGACCCCGCTGGCCGCACTTGCCGTGAATGCCAGCCCCAATGGAGTGTTTTGGCACACGCCGTATGACAGCAACGCTTCCTTTGCTCTGAAGTAGAAATCATATTTTAATGATCTTCGAATTACGGTAAATCAGAAGACCCAGTTTTGCTTTGTAAGTTTATTTCTAGACCAACAGAATTGAGTTAGGCCTTCCCTATATTTAAACACCCATTGATCAAACATCATTATATCACAGACCCAAAGTTTATTGCGCCTAGCCTATAAGCATTGTGCCAGAAAACGTCGCTTCTTCGATCGTTGTGTTGCGACGTCACATTGCTTTGATATGGCGACCTTAATTGGTCTAGCTCGTATAAGATAAATTTTTGAGATTTTTTTTTTATTTTAATTTTATTAAAACACCAAAAGAGTCCATATTAATACATTAAAAAAAAAAAAACAGTTCAACTAGAAACACATTCCGATAGGTACACCAATAACAGGTGTGTACATCATTTACCATTTTACAAACCATAAAATCTAAGTCGAGAAGGGAATACAAATGATATGCGATTTACATTAAATTTAATTGATTATTTATATATATATATGACACCTGGATACTGTCTGACTGTCACTAATCATCTTTGAATATCATATTCCCGATAATTGTTTCGTGAATGTTACCGAAAGAAAGTTACTTTTACTTTTAGGTAACCAATATTTTTTGAGTCTACTTAGAAACAGAACGAAAATCTTACGCAGAGAACGTGGTGAGTTGCGCTGCGCTGCCGATGGCTAGCCTCGTGCAGGTCGCCGTGACTCCGGCAAAGAAACCTCTCAAACCATCAGTCTTGTATATTGTGATGAATCCGTCGTACATTCCTATTCAAAGACAATATACACTTTAAAAAGTTGATTAGTACTGATATTTTTGTTTAGGTATTCTTCTATATATATTATAGGTAGGTATGTCTTATCTATCTATCTATAGCATCACGCAAGATCCCTTGCGGGGTAGGTTACAGGAGGAGGGTACAGAGTTCCAACAGGTTCTTTCAGGTCAGGTTTAGATATTATGTGACTGGAAAATCTCACACACAAATATCCAGGCCGAAAGCAATGTTTGTGGGTCACACAGAGATTTCTCTTATGCGGGAATCGAACCCGCGACTGCGCTCAAACAACAAGTCGAGACAAGAGTATCGCAAACTTGTCAGTTTGGTTGGCAAGTATAATACTAATTTGATTATTGTATGCACCACAGAAGATTTTTTTTTCCGTGGTATGTATTGATTTCACCGTGTGAGTGAGTACAAATGCGAAAGAGTCAAATTATTCTCATCCGAAATAATAGTTCGGCGACGTACTAGCTCACCATTATACCTGTTCCGTATAATCAAGTCCATTAGTGATGTCACCAAAAAATAGTTCCTTTCAACTAAAATTACAGAGTGTACCGGACTTGTTTCTATATTTGCCGCATCTTCGTTCCTTTGTGGAAGAACTCGATTTAAATTTTACCTTTATACCTATGCTGTCTCCCAACAGCAATGCTCGGGTGCGAGCTGGCCTGTATCCTGGTCTTCAGAACTGAGGCAGGGTTGGCGGCTATACCACTCATCACGCCGCTGGCGCTCGACCAGAATATTGTCTTTTCTATACTGATGTCGCCTTTTTTATTCTTCGTCCATCCCTGGACTTGAGCCACATGGTACATGCCTAATCTGAAAAATAGAAGGTTTCTAGGTAAATTTATCTGTTTACATTATGACGTCAGGTCGGACAGAGTAACTAAGAACCATAATTATGAAATCTGACGAACTATAGAGCGAAGGAGGCGAGAGAGGATGGTAGAGAATAAACTTGTTTGGAATTCTGTATCGCTATCGTTATTTTGTAATGGAATATACAGCTGTTTTTTTGTAATAAAAATATCTTTCATTATGTCATTTCCGCAAGGGTCGAGAGAAGTGTATTTTGAACATTGACATATCTTTCAAAAACTTGATTGGGTTATTAAAAGACCATCGAAAATGGAAATGCTCAATAATCCGGTGGGATACATCGATAACTTTATTTCTCTGTTGGATTCTATCCTTCAGAGAAATTCCAAGGACATCCTTTCCACTTAGTGTCTAAAGAACAATGGCGAGATCCTACCTGAATGTTTTATGAAGTGTCTAAAAATACGACATGTGCAAATATTAGTAATATAATTCAGTCGGTTTTTACACAGTAATAATTTTGTGTGTAAACTCGCGCGATAATATTTTTTAAATTAAAGTGCTTCATTTGACTACATTCATAATCATATTCTTCTTCTTCTTCTTCAAGTTACAGCTTCACACTAATTATAAGTGTATATTGCCAGTGTCCAGTGAGATATATAATCGTGTTTGTAAAAAATTAATTCGACTCCCCGATGAATTTGATGACAACGATGAAAATGAAATTAATGAAGTACCCCACCCTGGATAGTAAAGCGGTGGATACTTTACATACCAATTGCAACGGCCGTTTTGAGGGAAGTCGAAAAGGCACGTTATCCCTTTGTTACAATTACCTACACTCATGCACATATAAGAACACATAATGGTTAATATTCCACCAACATTACACATTATTAGTCGAAATAACACGTTTTGGAAATTAAAACAAATTGACAACATCACTCTTCGACTTCCCGCCAAAACTCCCTCATATAATCATATTCATTCATTTTATTTGAATTACCATAATTGCCACATTTGAAAAAATTAATATCAATAGTAGAAACTAATAAACATTTGTAAATAAACGTTTAGTAAAAGACTATTGGTTTATAAAAACTCTCGTATGTTTTACTTTCAAACAGTTGAAATAATTTCTAGATATTTAATATAAAAAAAAAAATATATACACAACGTATTTTAAATAGTTTATGGAATTGATTGAAAATAAATGTAGTGGCAATACTTCTTAATAATGACTAGGAGTGATCGAAAATACATACATAACTGAAAAAATAATCTATTATTAATAAATAATCAAATCACCTATTATTTATTACCTCAGGCAAGCGTTAATTTTTAAGCGTTACTTATATTACATATTGTCCGACCAAAACCGCCTACCAGCCTGCCACGCGACACAGCGACACTGAAGGACTGGACTTAAGGTCAATTTCACTTCATCATCATCATCATCATCATAGCCTATACTTGTCCACTGCTGAACATAGGCCTCCCCAATCGTACAATTTCACTTAGACGTATAATATTTTTGTCAAAAGTCACGTGTTATATTATGCTCTAAGACAACTACATATGATCTATTTTTAAATGAGTGTCCAGTAATGAAAGTAATATATTATTAGGTTATTTATTATGTTCCGCGCCAATATATTTGTTCGTATTATACGTTATTTATAACGTGTTGTTTACTACGTTAGATTATTTTTTTAATAAAATCAGTACGGATCACTGGCGTGATCTTGGATGACTCACTTATGCGTGTGTGTGTGTGAATGATATACGCTGTTGGCCGCGAGGCCTTTACAGCTTCACCGGACTTAAAGGCGAGCGTGCAACCACTACGCTCTAGCCAGCCAGAAGGGCAAGAGGCGACATACTCGAGGGCGCCTCTTCGAGGCGCCCTCGGTTGGGACAGTCGCTGTGGGGGACGGGTGCACTACTAAGTGCACCGGTCAACCGCCGGCTATGGGAGGGGATCTACTACTACGTCGTCGTCGTCGCCCGTATTCTGAGCGGAAAGAAGGGATGACAAAGCATCGGGGGGGTCGGTGAGAACATGTCGCGGCCGGCGGTGGCGGCAGGGGTCGGGGGGGAGATCGTAGTCGGCGGTGGCTACGATTAACGGATTCGCATGGGTAGATGCGTTCGCGAAGTGGCGTGTTGACGCCTTTTTAATAAAGGCGCGAATAGGTTCGAGACCTAGATGGGAGTGGAGGTCGACGTTCCGTACGAACCAGGGGGCTCCTACGGCTTTACGGAGGAAGCGGTTTTGAACCACTTGGAGTTTATCGATGTGAGAGGGGGCCGAATGCCCGAACACAACACACGCATAAGTCATGATGGGTCGAACGCAAGTTTTGTAAAGTGTCACCTTATTTCTAAGGGACATTTTACTCCGCTTGCAGATTAACGAATGGAGACGACCGAGCACAAATGATGCTCGGTGACGGACCCGCTTGATGTGCGGGCCGAAGGACATGGTACTGTTTAGGGTGACCCCTAGATATTTGACCTCTTTGACCCAGGGAATGGGTCGGTCGAACATGGTCACTTGGCCGAGATTACTTCTAGGGCGGCGCAGGGAGTGGCGCGGGGTGGCACCTCTGGAGAAGAACACCGCAGCGCTCTTGTCCGGGTTCACCTCAATACGCCACTTCCTGAACCAATTCCCTAGGGAATTGGCGGATGCCTGAAGGTTTCTGGTAATAAAACCCTTATTCCTATGCGAGACGTAGACGCGCGGTATCATCCGCGAATAGGGCTAGATGCGCCTTACTCGAACGAGGAATGTCGTTCGTGTAAAAAGGCTAAACAGGAGCGGAGAGAGAACTGAGCCCTGTGGGACTCCAGCACTGATGGAGTGGGAAGTGGAGCGCGTCATTTCGACGCGATAACGGAAGGCGCGATTCGACAAGAAGTCTCGTAAGATGAGCACGAGTCTGTCCGGCACACCCAATTGGTAGAGCTTGTAGATCAAGCCGTTGTGCCAGACTTTGTCGAAAGCCTTCGCGACATCTAGGAAGAGGGCGCCCGTGTAGATGGGTCTGGGTCTATTGAGACCGGAGAGGATGTGCTCCGTGATGCGGTGCACTTGGTGGACGCAAGAGTGTTTGGCTCGAAAGCCAAACTGCTCGTCGATAAGGATACCCCTGGACGTTACAAAGTCTTTGAGCCTCGCCAGAAGTAGGCGCTCGTATATCTTGGCCAGGGAGTTGAGGAGACTGATAGGGCGGTAGCTCGCGGGGAGATTGCGAGGTTTGCCGGGCTTGGGAATGCCTATGACGTCCGCCTCCTTCCACTTAGCGGGGAAGGTGCAGTTCGCCATGGCGGCGTTCAATATGGCCACTAAGAGGCAGATGAGTTGGGCGGGCAGGCATTTCAGAACGCGATTCGAAATGACGTCAGAGCCGGGGTCTTTTTTAGTTTTGAGACCCATAATTAGATCTTCGACCTCCGTTTGGGTGATAGGAGGTAAGGAATCGACGGGGGGGAGGGATGCCCTGCGCTCGACTTCCCTGTCAACCGCGTGGACGTGGGACTGGTCGACGGACTGAGAGCTGGGGGCGCACTGGCTCTCGAGGGAGTTGGCGAGAAGCTCGGCCTTTTCGTCGTCGTCGAAGGCTGGGGGTGCGCCTGAAGGGCGGGACAGCGAGGGCCCGCACTTATGCATTTATCGTGGGTTTGTGAGGGATTGCGGCGTCGCGTGTCAAGTTGTTTGCAAATAAATCGTTGGTTTGTTTATTGTAATAACTGTAAATAAAAGTTAGTTTTAGTTACGTGGAAATAATTAATTTATTAAATATATATTTAATTTTTAACGCTTAACAGCTCACGGCGGCAGCGCGGCGTGTTTTGCGACAATAATTAAAAGGCGTCGTTCAACGAAGCGAAGAAATAAGTATTATTAATAGCGTAAAAAATAATAGGCGTTTTAAAAGAAGCGTATCGTTATAACGCGTTTTTAATATATAGCCGTTGCGAACACTCCTAATAATGACATTTGTGTTGACAACTTCAACTTACCAAAATATTTTACGGTATTCTTTTTCTCCTGGTTGTTTGATTTGTTTTTAGTTTTAAACCTTGCAGCTACTCGATTTTATCGTAAGAAACTGATTATTTCTTTCTCTAAACGGACTCCGATCGTACCTCAAGAAATTGTGTAGATACGCTTCGCTCGGAGGCGGAAAGGTGTGACAGACCTACACGCATTATGTGCGTGAAAATATTATATTGGAGTCAATAATGCTCAGCAATATAAGTCCTGGATCAAAACAAGAGAACACGCTCTACAACTAGACTCTTAGCTATAGTATGTGACGAAGAATACATATTTATAAAATAAATCTTGATAACCATTTTTTACCTGTTTTTATTTTACCTATTTTATTTTGATGCAGTGTATGGGTGGTAACTAAGTGATAACAAAAATAATGAATCAACTAATTCTGTCCCACTGCTAGGCAAACGTCTCACAAATCGAGATGAGAGATAGGTCATAGTCGACCATCTTTACATATTTCATATGAGAGTAAGTAGATACTTAAACGTAGTGCCTACTATTATAATTTCTAATGGTTGCAAGTAACCCCTTTTTAGAAGACTCGTAAATATACTAGACTGCCTTGTTGGTCTAGTGGCAAAGCGCATCGCTTTGTGGTCACGAGGTCCTGGGTATCCTAGGCCGGACAAGTGTAGTTTTTCTAACGAAAACTTCCCAGTACGAGTCCGGAGTCTGGAATTGTGCCCGTTATATGGAAACAGGCTCGCCCCCTGTTACATGGGACTTAACATCGTCGGCAAAACGTGGGTGTACTCAGTACACCTCTGCCACCCCCGCTTGAGGAATATAGGCGTGACGGTGTAAATACAAATCACCAATGACCCAATGCTAACTACCTATTAAGAGGTAATTTCATTACATTCATATTGATATAACCTCAAAACATGTAAAATTATGACTGCATTAAGTTAAATGGGTACTATTATATTTTTTATGGTTACCGTTGAGTGTTTTAGAAGCCTCAAAGTTACAAAAAGCTCATGTCTTGACATATAGATATGAATATATGAAATATTGACATAACCTGATCTGCAAACACTAGTCACAGTTATGAAAAACGACTGCATGATCAATGGCTTACACTTGAATGTGAAGAAAACCAAGATTATGGTTTTTGAAAGGGAAGAAACCAGAACGAATGTAAGGATTGTGGTTGGTAACGATGTGCTGGAGCAAGTGAATGAGTTTGTATATCTTGGATGCGCCTTCAGTAAGGATGGGAAATACACCGCTGACATAGAGAGAAGAGTGAGTGCAGGGAACAGAGTGAATGGTGCGATGGGAAAGCTACTCGGGAGCCGGCACTTAAGCCATAAGGCGCAGCTGGCCATACATAACGGAGTTCTTGTCCCAACGCTGTTATATGGTAGCGAGAGCTGGGTATGTAAGAAGGAGAATGAAAGTAGGATAAATGCGGTAGAAATGCGAGCTCTGCGGAAGATGTGCGGAGTGAAGCTGACCGACCGCATTAGCAACAGCATAGTAAGACAGCGAGTAGGTATGAAAGATAGTATCGGTGTAAAGATGAGAAAGGGCATGCTCCGTTGGTTCGGGCATATAGAAAGAATGCCAGAGGAAAGAATGACAAAACAGATATACAATGTGAAAGTGGAAGGATGCAGGTACCGGGGAAGACCAAGACTATCTTACCACGACCAAATAAACCGAGTCTTATCTGATGGAAAAGTCAAGAGGATCTGGCGTGAGGTTATAGATAGATAGATAGATTGACATAACCGTGAGGTTATAGATAGATAGATAGATATATTGACATAACCTTAAAACTAAAATGTTAATATCTTTTTTATTCGATGTCTCAAATAAAAATTCTCGGTGTTTATGTTTAATTAATGGAAACCCTATAGTTTTCACATTTTTTCATTCATAGACGCTTCAAATCGATACCAGGCAAAACCATGTATGGGAGTTTGCCATTGTCCTTTATGGGCAGACCAACCGTGAGTGTCCGGATTCTATCCTTCAGATAAATTATAAGGAAATCTTTTCCCCTGAGTGACTAAATTTATGGGCAGACCAACCGTGAGTGACCACGTTGCGATTCCGTAACTCATAATGGGCGGGACGTATTGAATAAAGAATTTTGTCTTTTTAGGCCTTGTGAGCTACATGCAATAAAAGCGGTTTTGGCAGGAAATCGAAGAGTGATGCCTTCAATTTGTTTTAATTTGTGTTATTTTAAATAATAATGTGTAATGTTGGTGGAATATTAACCATTATGCAATCTTATATGTGCATGAGTGAAGGTAATTGTAAAGGAAGGAAGGTATATAAAGTATTCATCTATTCAAGGTGGGGCACTTCATCAATTTCATATTCATCGTTGTCATCAAATTTATTGGGGTGTTGAATTAAATTAGAAATAAATAGTTATATTCGTAATACTAGACATTGGCAAAATACGCGTCGTCGTGATGCCATTAACAAAAAAATAATGAGCACAGTTACTTTATTATTATAGATCAGTCTATGCTATCCCACTGCTGGGCTAAGTGTGGATTGGCGGAGATAGGTTTGTACCCACCTCCTGTTAGAACTTATCATGAAATGTACCCTTATTTCGTCAATCTAATTACCTGACAGAATTCATGGTGAACCCCAACACCATAGCCGGCATGAGTCCTTTCTGCAGCGCAAGCGCACCGTCCGCACGCGCGATGACGTAGATTGCGTGGAATATCCCGCGGTACCGCGTAGTCTGGTCGCTGCGCGCGCGCAACTCGCCTTGCAACTGCAGCCGGGTTTTTACGACATCCATCGGATTGGTGAATATTGTAGCGCCCGCGCCGGCTAGCCCGCCAATAATGAAGTCCATTTTTGAAATTGACTGGAACATCGGTGGTAGTGGTCTTAAGCATTATAAAATGTATTGGTATGGACCACGTGCAACAGGAAAGAAGTAAGATAGTTTAAAATTAACATCGTCATTATTGACCGAAAGATCTCTACTGCAGGACACAGGAAATCCTCAAAGATCGCCACAACGCCACGACCGGCTTCGTGTTGCACGCATCCAGCTTTGAATCTCGATTTTTACCAATTCTTCGGACCATTTTATGGGGTACCGGTATCTTCTGGTACGTGGTTGTAGCGACTCCTATACATCGCTACATAGTTGCTACTACCTACCAATAGATGGTGCTGACGTTATACATGTCTAGAACGCGATATTAGAGTGCGCACGACGTGTTACATATATACAAGCCCCCGACAACAACTCTTTGGGAGAGTGGCAGGCCCCACCAGACACAACAGCCGTCTGGCTGGAAGATCTTCCCTTTGATAAATCCTGCTACAACGTTCCTGCCAAATGGTTTATTACTCGAAGTCTTTCTGCCCTAACGGCCGTCGGTTTTACGGCACGTTAAAATTTGCAGTCTTCTCATAAATATTGCCATAAAGAAAACGTAACGCTATAAAAAAACTGACGGACGATTTGGCGCAGTGGTTGCTGCAGCTTGAGCCACTCCGCCCACTGGGTCGAATTGTTGCGGGTTCGATTCCCGCACGGGACATATCTTTGTGTGAATCACAATTATTGGGTTCGGTCTGGGTGTTCGTGTATGTGAATGTTTGTAAACGCATCTACGACCCAGGAATAAATTTCGGATTTGTTTTTGGGTCGTGTTTTGTTTTTTTAAAAAGAAAAAAAATAGTTCTTTACTTTAATTACATTGCAAATTTATACAAGATAGCACTTTAAAAATGTAATCGGTATTTATTCTAAACAGTAACCATGGGCATGCTCCGTTGGTTCGGGCATATAGAAAGAATACCAGATAACAGAATGACAAAACAGATATACAATGTGAAAGTGGAAGGATGCAGGTACCGGGGAAGACCTAGACTATCTTACCACGACCAAATAAACCGAGTCTTATCTGAAGGAAAAGTCAAGAGTCTCCGTAACCGGCGAGCGTGTATGAGACGAACTATGAGAGTGGAGGAAGCCAGAGAGGTATGTAAGGAAAGAACCTGTTGGAACTCTGTACTCTCTGCCTACCCCGCAAGGGATCTGGCGTGATGATATAGATAGATAGATAGATAGTAACCATTAGCCTTAATACAGTCTTTCAAACGTTGTGGCACTGTTATAGAATATATTAGAAACTCTATGCTATCATGGTATTTGGAACATGCCATGCTCTCTCAATAAAATACGTTGAACGGTCCTTTTAGCAAGATTATTACTTTGCCTTGAGAAGAAGACGAAGCTATTAACTGCTTTTATCCACGTCGCATAACAAAGTAATATTATGATAATACTGTTATATATGCATATTGCGTTAAAGATATGGTGACCATACCGAATATATGGTATATTTTTAAAAAATGTTTCATATAGGTAATAAAAAAACGGCATTTTTCGTAACAATATTAATGGCAAAGCTAGGTAGGTAAGTGTACTAACTACATAAGTGAACGCTGATTAAAGTAACATCTGTCAAAATATTTATTGTCAATAATCTATGGATATATCTATATTATCCTGCCAGATCCCTTATGGGCTAGGCAGAGAGTCACAGTCAATCTGTACAAAGTAAACACGCACAGTTCTATCTATAACGCACATTTTTATGGCATTATGATACTTAAGAACTCACGTGCCTATGTATTTTAATTCAAACACGATACGTAAATAAAATTGATTTACCTAAATAATAAAATCACATAAGTACTTACCTAAGAGTTTCTCGAAGTTGTGTGAAGTTCGCCAACCCGCACTGGGCCAGCGTGGTTGACTATGGCCTAAGCCCTCTCAGTTTGAGAGGAGGCCCGTGCCCAACTGTGGGACAGTTTCTTAACAGGGCTATTATTATTATTATTATTAAGTACTTACTTAATTAAATATCACAAATTTAAGGTTATTAACTTTTGACACTCACACACTAAATAATAAATTAATTAAATTATTACAACAGTCATCTTCGTTCACATTATTAATCAAATAAAAAAAATCGCGAGGCAACAATCGCGTTTTAATAAATTATCTGTCTCGTGACATTGAACGCAGGTACTGTCTTCGTCAACTGGAAAAGGCACAACTGCCTCAAATGTACATGGTATTTTATTTTCTAACGCTTAAAAAACAAAGATGCAAATAGCGTGGAAGTAACCTTGTATACGACTTGTGCGAATGACGTGTATTGTGACGTCAAAAAGATTTTGGCGGGCGCGTACACGGAAGCCAATGAGAATGATGTAACTATGTAACTTGTTCGATGGTCGAACAGCGACTAAATGCGATACGCGTTATCTTACTATAAAATTGAATGAATCATTATTAAATATGGCATAGTTTTGTTTAAACGAAGTTCATGGCTATAAGAGCGATGTAGATATAACTGGAATGCCACTGACTCCGCCCGTGTGAGCGTACATTCAAAAACAAATTTCACTTTAACACTATAAATGTTAGATGGAAACCGGACACCTTGACCTTTCCCTGGTACTCATCCCCGTACTACGAAGAGGTCAAGATGTATCTCCGATTCCACCCAACGCAACGTAGTAATTTAAGTCATACTGTTAAACCTTTCCAAATATTAATTTATTGACTTTGTTAAAAGTAATTCCGTCTTTCTGTGATACAAAATCAATAGACCTTATAAATTACTTGTGTAGATAGAGCGTGTGTGTGTGAATGATCTACGCCGTTGGCCGCGGGGCCTTTACAGCTTCACCGGACAAGTGCGCGAGCGTGCAACCATTACGCTCGAGCCAAAAGGGCAAGGAGGCAACTAGCTCAAGGACGCCTCAAGGAGGAACGGCCTCGGCTTGGGCAGACGCTATAGGGAGGGCATATACTAGGTGTCTCGCCGTGGTGCTCTGCACCGGCCAGCGGGCAAGGGATTCTTCGACCTCGCCGGCGAGGTCGGTGTCTGATCCTATGTGCGGCATCAATATCCGAAAGAAGGGATGTAAGGGCATCGGGAGGGTCGATGAGAACATGCCGCGGACGGCGGTAGCGGCTGATAGAAGGGGAGTTAGGTTCGTAGTTGGCGGCGGCTACGATTAGCGGCTTCCTGTGATTGGATGCGTTCGCGAAATATAGGGTTGTCGACTTTTTAATAATGGCGCGAATAGGTTCGAGACCGAGATCGGAATGGGCTAGAAGGAGCGTCGCGCGCTCGTAAACGGCTTAAAATTTATGTACCCATGGGTAGATAAATTGTAATACGCACACGCACACGCACTCACACATTGACATCTTTAGAACAAACTTTCACAAAAACGAATACTGGCGACATGCACACATGCGTGACTGAGACCGCTTTTAGGCGCCATTTTTGTTAGCAATGCTCTTCTTCTTCTTCTTCTTCAAGTTATGGCTTCACACTAATTATAAGTGTATTTTGCCAGTGTCCAGTGAGATATATAATCGTGTTTGTTTAAACATTAAATTAATTCGACTCCCCAATGAATTGGATGACAACGATGATAATGAAATAACGAAGTACCCCCTGGATAGTAAAGCGGTGGATACTTTACATACCAGTTGCAACGGCCTTTTAGAGGGAAGTCGAAAAGGCACGTTTTATCACTTTGTTACAATTACCTTCACTCATGCATATATAAGAACACATAATGATTAATATTCCACCAACATTACACATTATAAGTCGAAATAACACAAGTTTTGGAAATTAAAACAAATTGACAGCATCACTTCGACTTCCCGCCAAAAACCCGAATCTTTGCAATGCTCAGTCTAAACAATTCTTCGTCTTAGCAATAGACAAATAGAAAATTAATAACAAAATTATTTCGTGAAGTCCTCTAAATGTTCAAGACCGCTATAATTACTTTTACTTTTTTAAATTTCTTCAAAGAAGAGGTAGACTCGCAGTTCTTTTAAGTTTACCGTACTATAGAATAGGAAGTGAAAGTGAAAGGAGAACACTGAGATGCTTTATTACGTGATCTTCATGAATTCTAATCTTCGATGTTTCTCGCATGTCACAAAATTTTGTCGGCATGACTGGAGAGTCTTGTAAGCAATGAGATATATATACGTCAGTACAATAGAATTCCCCAGCAATGCTAGCACGTGTGACAAAATAGTTATCTCACGCCTATGGCGATAAAATCTATGACATATGTATATTTTGTCGCGCCGTCTGCGCTAGCCCTGCTGGGTGGATCAATTTTGCTACAGCATTTGGTACTTTCCGGGAAATCCCAAAGCGCCTATTATGCCAAAGTATGTTATCGCGGGGTTTTTTGTGCGTCAGCGCGTGCATGCTTGCATGCGTACATGCATGTATGCGTATTTGTTTGTGGGTAATGAGCAGCTTTTACAGCTTCACTGGACAAAAGGAAGAGTGTGAATGCCAAAGCCGGAAAAGCAAAGTGGGAAACAATTTAAGAGATCGTTAAGGGAAGACCAGCCGCGGCCTAAGCAGTGACTATGGATTGCGAATAAATTCAGAATCAGAATCTGAATATTTTTGAAAATGAAAATGAAAAATGAAAAATGTTTATTTTCTTTAACTTATGGTACAAAGTTTTACAGTTAGTCGGAGTCCCCATTTAAGCATAATATTGCTTGTGTTTGAGGACTCCGCTCTTCCCTTGAGAACCAATACAATATTACCTTGTAGTTTACAATGAAGAGTTTCTTAATAAAATAAGCATATAAGTTTATATAACAAACTAAAAATAAAAATAAAGTAGGTAACAAAAATTTAAACAATGGTTAAGCGCCAATAATGCGTGTTTATGTTATATGTTTGACGTTAAAAAAAAAAGATGTGTTTGTTTATCATTAAGTGTGTTTTAAGTATGTGTGTGTGTGTGTGTGTGTGTGTGTGTGTGTGTGTGTGTGTGTGTATGTGAGTGTGTGTGTGTGTATGTGTGTGTGTGTGTGTGTGTGTGAGAGAGAGAGAAATAACGATGCACTCAAGTAAATAAATTCGTATACGAGTTTGCCTGTTAAAGTAGAAACATATAAATTTAACTAAAGTCAATATAAGGACTTAAGCATAGCCTCAATGTCATCATAGCTTTTAGTATTAAGCCAGGTCGTTAGGGTCTTTTTGCAATCGGAGAATGTCAGAGGATATATGTTCAATTGTTTGTTCAAATAATTATATAGGCGGGATGACTGTTTAGTGTATTGTCTTTCTGCAAAATTTGAGTTTACTGTGATTTCTGGAACCACCCGATAATTAGTTCTTTTTTGAAGGATATTTTTTTCAAAAGGAAGGCTTTTGTGTTTCCTTAAAACTATATGTAAAATATATAGCTTTCCAACAGTAAGCAGACCGGTATTTAAGTAAAGGTTTTCTGTTGAGAATCTGTACGGTTTAAAAGTTATGACCTTAAGTAGCAAACGCTGTGCCCTCTCCAATTCCAGAAACTTTACTTTGGTGGCACCCCCCCAGACTGGTAGGCAGTACGTTATAATAGACTGTGCAAGCGATATATAAATTTGTTTAAGGACGTCTATTTTAGCTACATAACGTAGGGTTTTAAAAATCCATGTCAGCTTTCGAACCCGGTTCATGATCGTTTCTGTGTGAAAATGCCATGTTATACGCTGATCAATAATTATTCCTAGATATTTGATTTGTGAGACTTTATGTATTACATCACAGGAGCTGTTTAAAATGAATAGATGGTTGTGTGCGGTTGTACTTCGAAAAACAAATGTAGCTAGTTTTAAGGGCATTTAACGTTAGTAAATTTACATCTAACCAGGCTGCCACCTTCATCAGTCCAGCTTCGGCAGTTATCCGTACATTGTCCCAAGTATCATCAGAAAAGATTATAGCAGTATCGTCTGCATATGAGATGATATGTCCATTATCGATACACATATTACATAGATTGTTTAAGTATATAAGAAACAATGTAGGTCCCAGGACACTCCCTTGAGGGACGCCGTACGTAGCTGTTTCTTCTCTACTGGTATAATCGCCTTTAACTACTTGTTTACGATCTCTCATATAATCCCTGAGAAGTTTTAGGGGATTTCCTCTGATGCCTATGTCCTCTAACCTGCGCATGAGAATGGAGACGGATACCGAATCGAATGCTTTTTTCAAGTCTAAGAATACCACAAGGCATTTTTTTCCTTTGTCAACTATATCAGTTATTATAGATGTAAGTGCCAAAATGGCGTCTTCGGTAGACTTTCCTTGCTGAAAACCAAATTGTGTAGGGGCAAGGAGATGAGTTTTTGCCAGATATTTAATAAGTCGGGTATTTAAAAGTTTTTCTATTATTTTTGAGATAGTGGTAAGAACTGAGATTGGGCGAAAGTTCGACGGATCAGACTTGTCTCCATCCTTATGCACAGGTGTTATAATGGCTTTCTTTAATGCTGCAGGGAAAGTACCACATTCAAAACATAAGTTTGTTAAATGAGTTATAATAGGGACGACGGTCACTCGAACTGATTTTAAAAAGCGAGAGGTAATGCCATCCCAACCTGGGGCACTACTCGACTTTAAGTTCATTAAAATGGCATTGACTTCTGAGGAATCAGTATCCAGGAGTACAAATGAGGTCGGGGGAATTGATATATTAATCTCGAAATCATTTTGAAATGTATCTCTATTTCTTTGTATGATATTATTTGCTAGCAGCTCATCAACTTTTACAAAGAAGTTATTTATATTATTTACAGCCTCATGAGGGGTAGTGTATGTTTTTAATAAATTAGTGTTTTGTGATTTTACTATATTACGATTCGTGATTATATTTATAGTCTTCCATAGCTTCTTAGAATCATTTTGAGCCTTAGCTAGCTGATCTTGCTGATATTTGCGTTTAAGTTTTTTGATGAGATAGTTGCAATGGTTGCGATATCGTTTAAAAGTAATTTTTAGAATTTCATTGTGTGGATCTGCTTTTAATTTCTTCTGCATATTATTTCGATTTCGTATGCATCGCAAAATACCTAAGGTCATCCATGGCTTTATGATTCGGTTTTTTTGTGAAATGACAGTGGTTATAGTATTTAGTAGTAAACATTTCATAAGGCTATTTATAAATAGATCACAAAGAATATTCGGGTCTCTCACAGTCATCAAACTTTGCAAGTCGAGATTTATCATATATTCTACCGCGTCTGCTATATTCAATGTCTTCTTAATTTTACATATTGTATGTGTGTTATTTTTATAGGACAATTTGAAAACGGTCATAAGATGATCCGTAATAGTGGTGTTTACAATAACAATAGTTGCTGTTCTATTTGCAGAGTGAATTTTCAGCATAGTGTGATCCAAACAGTTTGTACCTCGTGTAGGTAGCGTATGTCCCGGCAGAAGGCCGTGCATAGCCAGCATATTTAAATAGTTCAATCTGTTCGAGCGCTCATATGAGTTTTCATCTTGTTTATAAATTAAATTTATATTTATGTCCCCAGTTATAATTATATTTTTGTTAGCTGTAATTGTATCAAGTTGTAAACTTAGGGAATTTATGAATTCTTCAGCATTTTTTATCGAGGGTGAACGGTAAATACCAAAAATTGTCATATCATTGACATTGATCTGTACGCAAGACGCATGCATAAGCTTAATTTCTTTAACTTCAGCGAGAAGGCCACTTCTTATATACATAACTACACCATCAGATTGGTTTATATGGTTCGTTGTATTAAATGAATTATAGTTGTCTATTTGTGGAATTTGCTTATTTCGGTGGAGCCAGCATTCACTTAGCACTAGGAGGTCAACATGAAAATTAAGTTGGGTTATATTGATTAAAAGATCATCTGTGTTATGATACACACTTCTGACATTCTGGGACAGCATAGTGAAATCAGTACTTTTAACACTCATAACAGAGTGAATATTCTGAATGTTACATGAGTGTACTTTGGCTATGTCCAAATTATCCATTTCATTAATAATATTTAACAAATTATCCATATTTCACATGGTAAGAAAGTCTACTAGTTAGAGCTAGAAGGTTAGACTGTAAATTTATATGATTGCAGGTTTGATATAAGTGTGTGCATCGTGTGGAAAGGAGCATTAGTGACAGAATGGTGGAAATTGTGAAATATTTTGTAGGTGTTTGTGAGTGTGTTGTTTGTGTTTGCGCACTTAAAACTAGTAATTTGATTTTCTTACACATGAGAAAAGTGTTTGAGAAAAAGTAGCCAACAATATAAGAGTTAACTGCAATTGCGTCAGACAAGTAAATAATCTAGTCACGCCGCCTGTATGAGACTGTTTACTTGACACTCCGACTTTATTGTTATGACAGGGGGATATTTTTATTCATGTAAACCATTACAGTATTTATGAATCGTCAGAAAAGTTACAAAGAATCTACCACCACTTCGGAATGCCATTCCTGTGGAAAAGAAGCTCAAGAAACTCCACGGTTACTCTGTTAAAATAAAATTTTTACAAACTTTTTCATCTAAATGTTGTTGTGGAATGGGAGAACAATGTAGGTTGGTCATCAGGTGAGTCTAAGTTAAACAAGACCCTCATTTACAAAAAAAAAGTACACACAGGGAGGTTTTGGCGGGAAGTCGAAGAGTGATGTTGTCAATTCGTTTTAATTTCCAAAACTTGTGTTATTTCGAATTATAATGTGTAATGTTGGTGGAATATTAACCATTATGTGTTCTTATGTGTGCATGAGTAAAGGTAATTGTAATAAAGTGATAAAACGTGCCTTTTGACTTCCCTCAAAACGGTCGTCGCAATTGGTATGTAAAGTATCCACCGCTTTACTATCCAGGGTGGGGTACTTCATTAATTTCATTATAATCGTTGTCATCAAGTACATCGGGGAGTTGAATTAATTTAAACAAACACGATTATATTATATCTCACTGGACACTGGCAAAATACACTTAAAATTAGTGTGAGGCCATAACTTAAAGAAGAAGAAGAAGAAGTACACACAAAAAAACCAGGTGTCTTATTATGGCGCGCTGTATTCCTGTATTAGTCAGCAGATAAGGGATTCTTCCACCTAACTGTCGAGAGCGAAGTTAAAAGAGAAGTACCTATAAAATTGTATGGCAACTTATCCATGAACAACCACTTCCATTAGAAAAAGTAAGATTTTCTTGACGGACGATTAGGGCAGTGGTAAAGAGCTTAAGCAAGTCCGCCCACTGTGTCTAATAGTCGCGGGTTCGATTCCCACTTCAAATCGATTTCCACAATTATTCGTTCCGGTCTGAGTATTTGTGTTTGTGAATTTTAATGTTTGTAGCACCCACGACACAGGAATAAATCCTAGTGTGGGGCTATGTTTAAAATATAAAGCAATTCCCTTTGAATATAGTCAAAGCGAAACCACCAGAAAATAATATGGTGAGGTGATTTTTGTTCGGAAAATCAATTAGTTCGTTTCGACGACAAATTTACAGTGTGTTTTTTATCAATTTAGTAGATAGTTGCTAAGTAATTATGATAAAAGATTGTTGAAGCAAGTATAGATAACTTATGGATTGGAAATCAAGGGCAGATTTCATTAATATAGCGATACACTATCGAAAATGTGCACTAGTTCATATACTTGTAGAGACTTCCGTGTTCCGTAGTACGTTAACAATCTTTGCTCAGAGTAAAGTCTCGCTAGATTTTTTATAAGTTATCTGTGCTTACAGTCATCCGATGAGACATAACTATCACCACCCATAATTCTAGCGGGTGTGGTTAGGTTGTCTGTCATGAACACTGTAGCCAACCCCACAGTTTTAATAGTATTTACAGTTTTTTGAGAACCTCCTCAGTTTTCAGTTTAGGTCTGCAAATCTATAGTTTTTTATTTAAGATTTTTTTCTGATGATTCAGGATATTAGGACAAAGTTATCAAATTATTAAATTGTCACCGGTCCTTAATACGTGCAAATTTCCAATTTAATCAGACTTCTTGATGTTGGTGAGAAATATGTTGAAAGATTCCGTTACATAGATAGATACAAGCCAGGCTAATTATAGCGTATAATTCAAAAAGAAAAACAGTAGATATACAGCATTTTAATCAACATTTACAGTTTTCTAAAGTTTTTTAAATCGTGTTGTAGTTTTACTCTAAGACAGGGTTGGCAACACTGGTCATGAAACGTAACAGAATTCTTTGAAAGTGGGCGTATACAGCTGAATAGTTCACGCTGATCAACCAATTTGTCTCATTCGTTAGCTATTGGCAGTTTCAGGAAATCTCTGTCTAAATCTCTACCATAAAGCAGCTCTACAATAAGTTTTACACGTTTATAGAACATATGACAATTAGTCAAAGGCAATAACCGTCTTGTCCTTGTCCACCATTTTCAACCTCCGTTATTACACTTTAATTAATTTTATCCGGCCTCCTAATCTAGGTTTAATGTATCTGTGTCATTTTAATTAGTTTGTTACTAATATTGCCGGTTTTGGTGTTTTGGCGGGAAATCGAAGAGTGATGTTGTCAATTTGTTTTAATTTCCAAAACTTGTGTTATTTCGAATTATAATGTGTAATGTTAGTGGAATATTAACCATTATGTATTCCTATATGTGCATGCGTGAAGGTAATTGTAACAAAGTGATAAAACGTGCCTTTTCGATTTCCCTCAAAACGGCGGTCGCAATTGGTATGTAAAGTATCCATCACTTTACTATCCAGGATGGGGCACTTCATCAATTTCATTATCATCTTTGTCATCAAGTTCATTAAGGAGTTGAATTTATTTAGAAATGAATATTCGTAAACTTTGTACAATGGCATAATGTTAACGCAATGGCCACAATAAAAAAATGGCTGGTTTCAATATTTAACGCATGGATAAATTTACATACAGCATACAAAGTATGTCAAAATTCTATCCGTAGTAGGTAAATGTATCCTTGAGTTAAATATTGAAACCAGTCGTAAGAGAATAAATACGAGAGCTCTTCTAAAATGATGGAGGAGACTCTAGCTAGAACCTGTACGTGCAGAGCAGAGTAACGGGAAGACTTTAGTTCTCAATAAATAATTACCACCGCTTGCTTCCGGGTGTACCGACTTCCCGAAGGAGTAAGCAGACGTGTCCACAGTACACGTAATTATTTTGCTATGGTGATTTTACTATTGTGACAGAGGGCATGCCTAAGCTGTAAATAACAAAAATACGATTTTAAAAAGTAGCCGTGGAATTTCTTGCCTTCTCTACAGGAATGACTTTCCAAAGTGGTGGTAAAGTCTTTGTTACTTTTCTGACGATTGACGATAGATCATCATCATCATCAGCCCGTGTCAGTACACTGCTGGACGTAGGCGTCTCCAATGGCACGCCACTGAGCTCTATCTTCAGCTCTCCTCCTCTAATCCCTGCCCGCTGCCTTACGAATATCCTGATAAAACATATTCTGATTCCATGTTTCTTTCTTTTCTTTCTCTTTTAAAAGCATTGCTACGTTCCGGGAAGGGAGCAGAGTTCTTCAAAGTCGCACCACGTCACAGTGTGGTGAGTACATTTACAAACATGAAATTGACACACCTCGTGCGCGGGGACCGAACCTGCGACTCTATCCAGTAATCCGAGCGGCCTATGCGGTACTTAACCAAGCCATCATCAGGTCTCTCCGAACATAAAACATTTTTAAAATGTTGGTTATCTGTTGGATCTGCTGCGAAATAGAACTGCTTTAAATCAAAGATTTGAATACCTATATTAAATTTCCGAGTTAAAAATGTTTGATCCAATTTTGTCAGTCCCGTTTTATGGAACTTACTTGTGAAATGTTGGTACCCGCTCTTATTAGTCACGGTATCACACCTATACGCCCCTTATTATTTAAAAGCGGCATTCGCCCCTTTTCGCGGTACCCTTCGGCCTTTAACACGGGGCGAATTACTTATTTTTAACATTTATGAAGTATCCGATCGCTTCTCGTTGAATATGAATATTATATTCCAAAACAAAAACACATTTTAATCTGAATTTTATTTCATTGTGCCTCAATTTTATTTGGAGTTCAAAACTTTAAAAAAAACTGTATTTTATATAAACTTTAAACGAGGGGCGAACGGGACCATTTTAACTTTCCAGGAGTGAATGGGTACATTTATGCTATCCGGGGCGATACTTACGGGGCGAACTTGTGCGAGACCTTCGGCACTTCACGCGGCAATACTACGTACTTATTATAATAAGCATGGAGGAAAATTCTCGACCTTCAAGTGAACTTGTCTGATATTGACCCCTAGCTTGCCTTCTCTATGAATGAGTAAGTTTCCGTCCTTCGCGTGACGGTGCTTATTATTTGACGCGCGAGAAGGGTGATTAAGCAACGACGAGGTTATTCATGAAGGAAGGGTGAGGTGTGAAGTTATGAGAGGTAAACACGTCTGAATTTAAGGTAAGTACTTAACTTAAAACATTGTGTGATAGAATTAAAGGTAACTAAGTGTAAGTTCTATTAAGGTGTTTTCTGTAATAAGTTTCAATGTTCGGAAACCTGTGTCTGTCAATCTTGTATGTAAAAGTTTGGTGGTTTCATTATGTGACCATGTCATTGATAGATCTACCTAATATATTATCTTATTTAAAACTATGAAATAAGTGTTTCATAATAATATAGAGATATCGAAATACCATTCAAAAACTAAAAATTAAAAATCAAATGTATCTATATAATATTATTCAAATAATTGATTAATGTTAGTAAACATTTGCATCATCTATCTATCTATAACCTCACGCCAGATCCCTTGCGGGATTTGCATCATGATCATGACATGTAATAGTCCTAATATGTGTATCATCTAGATTATTTCGAAAACTCTGACAGTGAATAAAAACATTGATTAACAAGCCAATGTTTAAGTCACCTGCCAAAACTACTTACAGGCAGTTCTTTTATATCATTCGGAATTGCATTGTATATACCCCCACACATGGCATAACAGCTTTTTAAATACAATGATGTTTTAGGCACTTTACGTAGTCGATACGGATTTCTAGTATTTCTTTGGTAGACATCTTTAGCGGTATAAAATAAATTAGGATGTAATTTAACAAACTTAGCTGCCTCCTAACTTAACTTGATTTGTCGTACTTTTTGTATAATGGTTCGACTATGGATAATCTAAGTGGTTTCGGAAAGCAAACGATAAATTTATTAAATATGTAAGTACTGAAATGTATTTTATAAAGCTAGCTTTACAAATTTCTGTCGCTATTGAATCATAACCTTCCGCATTAGTATTATTATAGATGAAATTATCGTTTGAGTTTCATTATGATCAAATTGTTTAAAAAATATACTATTACATACGCTTATCTCATTAGTGTGTGTGTGTGTGTGTAAGTGATGTACGCTGTTGGCCGCGAGGCCTTTACAGCTTCACCGGACTTAAGGGCGAGCGTGCAACCACTACGCTCGAGCCAGAAGGGCAAGGGGCGACATACTCGAGGGCGCCCTCGGTTGGGACAGTCGCTGTGGGGGGACGGGGTGCACTACTAAGTGCATCGGTCAACCGCCGGCTATGGGAGGGGATCTACGACTACGTCGTCGTCGCCCGTATTCTGAGCGGAAAGAATGGATGACAAAGCATCGGGGGGATCGGAGAGAACATGTCGCGGCCGGCGGTGGCGGCAGGGGTCAGGGGGGAGATCGTAATCGGCGGCGGCTACGATTAACGGATTCGCATGGGTAGATGCGTTTGCGAAGTGTCGTGTTGTCGCCTTTTTAATATAGGCGCGAATAGGTTCGAGACCTAGATCGGAGTGGAGATCGACATTCTGTACGAACCAGGGGGCTCCTACGGCTTTACGGAGGAAGCGGTTTTGAACCACTTGGAGTTTATCGATGTGAGAGGGGGCCGAATGCCCGAACACAACACACGCATAAGTCATGATGGGTCGAACGCAAGTTTTGTAAAGCGTCACCTTATTTCTAAGGGACATTTTACTTCGCTTGCAGATTAACGAATGGAGACGACCGAGCACAAAGGATGCTCAGTGACGGACCTGCGGGCCGAAGGACATGGTACTGTTTTGGATGACCCGTAGGTATTTGACCTCTTTGACCCAGGGAATGGGTCGGTTGAACATGGTCACTTGGCCGAGATTACTTCTAGGGCAGCGCAGGGAGTGGCGCGGGGCTGGCACCTCTGGAGAAGAATACCGCAGCGCTCTTGTCCGGGTTCACCTCAATACGCCACTTCCTGAACCAATTCCCTAGGGGATTGGCGGTTGCCTGAAGGTTTCTGGTAATGAAACCCTTATTCCTATGCGAGACGTAGAGAGCGGTATCATCCGCGAATAGGGCTAGATACGCCTTACTCGAACGAGGAATGTTGTTCGTGTAAAGGCTAAACAGTAGGGGCGAGAGAGCTGAGCCCTGCGGGACTCCAACTCGGGTGGAGTGGGGAGTGGAGCGCGTCATTTCGACGCGATATCGGAAGGCGCGATTTGACAAGAAGTCTCGTATGATGAGCACGAGTCTGTCCGGCACACCCATTTGGTAGAGCTTGTAGATCAAGCCATTGTGCCAGATTTTGTCGAATGCCTTCGCGATGTCGAAGAAGAGGGCGCCCGTGTAGACGGGTTTGGGTCTGTTAAGACCGGAGAGGATGTGCTCCGTGATGCGGTGCACTTGGTGGACGCAGGAGTGTTTGGCTCGAAAGCCGAACTGCTCGTCGATAAGGATACCCCTGGACACTACAAAGTCTTTGAGCCGCGCCAGAAGTAGGCGCTCGTAGACCTTAGCCAGGGAGTTGAGAAGACTGATAGGGCGGTAGCTCGCGGGGAGATCACGAGGTTTGCCGGGCTTGGGAATGCCTATGACGTCTGCTTCCTTCCACTTAGCGGGGAAGGTGCAGTTCGTCATGGCGGCGTTCAATATGGCCACTAAGAGGCAGATGAGTTGGGCGGGCAGGCATTTCAGAACGCGATTTGAAATGCCGTCAGAGCCGGGAGCTTTTTTGGTTTTGAGACCCATAATGAGATCTCCGACCTCCGTTTGGGTGATAGGAGGTAAGGAATCGGTGGGGTGGAGGGATGCCCTGCGCTCGACTTCCCTGTCGACCGCATCAACGTGGGACTGGTCGACGGACTGAGAGCTGGGGGTGCACTGGCTCTCGAGGGAGTCGGCGAGAAGCTCGGCCTTTTCGTCGTCGTCGAAGGCTGGGGGTGCGCCTGAAGGGCGGGACAGCGGGGGCATGCCAGTCGTGGAGTCGGTTTTGAGGCTACGCGCCAGCTGCCAGTAGGCCAGGTGCGATGGCGCGATGCCCTCTAGGAAGTCACCCCACCGTTCCTCCCGGACCTCCGCGACACGACGCTTTACCTCACGTTGTAAAGCGCGCATCCGGGCCCGATTGGCTTCGGTGGGGTAAGAGTCGTGCGCTCGGATTGAGGCATTCTTGGAACGAATGAGATCAATAACATCGTCCGGCAGTCGAAAGCGGTTGAGGTTGAGATCTTCTGCTTCGACTTGCTTAGACGAACGACTGACAGCCGATCGGATGTGGTCCGTGAAGGCATCTACGGCCTGATCGGTGTCCTGAGGGGACGGGATGGAGTCCGAGCTGAGGGGGAGGGGGGGGGGGGAGGGTCGGCATCCGCCAAGGCCGTGCTTCGCGCATGCCAATCCACCACCGTCTTTTTGGGTCGCTGAGGGGCGGAAGGGGGGGAACCGAGTCTCATGACTACAGGTCGATGGTCAGAGTCGAGCTCCTGGACTACTTCCAAGGAGTGCAGCCGTAGGGTAACACCCTTCAGAAGCGCCACGTCCAGGACGTCGGGTCGGTGGTTGGGATTGCCGGGATAGTGGGTAGGGTGCATGGGTGCGATGACGTCAAAGTCGAGAAGGTCGACCAGGGCGTCACGGCTCCTACCGTTAGGGGAAGTGGTGAGACCATTCCAGGCCACGTGCTTACTGTTGAAGTCGCCCGCCAGAATGATGGCGCTTTCCAGATTGAGGGGTCTCATTAGTGTTGCGAACTTGTGTGAATGTATTTGTACTTAACCTCCCAGTAGACTTTTGTCTACATAGGCTATAAAACCTACCTATCGGATAGGTATATTGAATTCCCTTACAATGTCCAGAAATGAAACACGTGTAGGTAAGTTATACATTTCCCATAATATCCACGTCGATATTTGTCCTGTCCTCGACATAACATATAATCCAAAACGCGCGCGTGCGAACTTGACCTAAATTTAATTTTAATTTACCTAGTAGCTATCAATAATATGGAGGGGCTATTATTAGTGTATGGTCATAGAGTTACGGGTTTCCTGGTCCCTTAGAAAGTTTGAGCATGGATGCCCATCAGAGACCCTTTTGGAGAGTTAATATTTTTTAACGTTAAGTTAGCTACCTAGTTCAAGTGGTGGCGCATGCATAGTCGCTATTCATTCCGATCTAGATCTCGAATCTATTCGCGTCTTTATTAAAAAGGCGACAATCCGATATTTCACGAACGCGTCTAATCATAAAATCCGCTATCCTATCTGCCGCTACCGCCGTCCGCGGCATGTTCTCACCGACCCTCCCGATGCCCTTACATCTCTTCTTTCGGATACAGATACCGCACACAGGATCAGACACTGACCTCGCCGGCGTGGTCGAAGAATCCCTTGCCCGCCGGCCGGTGCAGAGCACCATGGCGAGACACCTGGCGAGTATACGCCCTCCCCCATAGCCACTGCCCAAGCAGAGGCCGTTCTTCCTTGAGGCGCCCTTGAGCTAATTGCCCCCTTGCCCTTCTGGCTCAAGCGTAGTGGTTGCACGCTCGCCCTCTTGTCCAGTGAAGCTGTAAAGGCCCTGCGGCCAACGGCGTAGATCATTCACACAAAGCATAGTCGCTAAGAAAAAAGTTCATATCAAATAAAACTACTTTTCGAATTTTATAGCGTAATATAATTTTATTTTTCGGATTAAGTTCACGTTGATCCGAGAAATAGTTAATATGCACATCTTAGAACGTAATATAAACAAGTTCATATTAAAAAAAAAACCTTACCAGCTAAAATTCAATTTCCTTACGTTTTCGATAAAGAGTAAAGTCAGATATCTAGATCTACTAATTACATTGCCTAGACCCGCATTTGTGTTGCATAGAGCTAACCTTTTGCTAGTTTGTCTGCCAAAATCAGGAGAACTGAAGGGGTATTTTAAAAAGAAAAAATGTAGGTAACATAGTACCGTACTTACCTTGAGCCCTTGACATTTCTACTACATAATTCAATCGTGAACCATAACGAGGGAAATTGCACATTCGCCAGTAATTTGCAATCCATCAACCATTGAAGAACACCACAAAGTTCCCATTGAACCGCGCAACAAATGATATTCGACCTTATGGTGCAAAAAATATAGGTAATTTTAGATAGATTAGGAATGTATCACCTGTTTTATATAACTTGCAATGTGTGCTTACGGTTTCCAGCTCAGATCATATAAATAATGTTCTGAAATTTCCACCAACAGACTTGCGTAGATAATTGAAAAATAATTTTATACAGACTGTTGTTTTGCATTCTCGCAGAATTTATGGTATATATATATTTATAATAGACAGAGTACTTAATAATTCTACACTACTTAAAATTAGTTAGGTATATCTATATATCCATATCATCGCGCCAGATTTCTTGCGGGGTAGGTAGAGAGTAGAGTTCTAACAGGTATGTTCGTTTTTAGTCCATATTGTTACCAATACTCATTTGATATTAATTGAAAATAACCTTAATTGCAGCGATATGTACGTAGTATTGTTTGCCTTTCTTTGTCTAACCGCCTAGGCCTTATATACACGTGGGTGACTTCGGGTAATAGGACAAGATTTTTATTAAATTAATAAATAAATAAATTTTTTCAGTGTTTCGTTTTTTTTATTAGGCACAGCACTTACAAGTAAGTGAACACAGCTTACGTCATAATATCTTAACTACAATCTTTCCATGATTTTCCTTTCACGCTCGTGGACAGCAGGGTAAGCACTAAGCACGTGACTCATGAGCAGATGTTAAGTCTTCAAAACTTTCAGCGTTTTGTGTCTGCAAGCACAGCAAACGTTTGGGACACGGCCCCCTAGCTTTCAGTTAGTGGTGTTCCTGTTAACTGAAAGCTAGGGGTCCATATCCCGTGGTGGACACGCACCTAATTCCCCTCCAATCAGCCGCTACCGTCGCCCGCGGCGTGTTCTCACCGACCGTCCCGATGCGCTTACATTCCTTCTTTCGGATACAGATACTGCACACAGACACCGACCTCGTCGGCGAGGTCGAAGAAACCCTTGCCGGTGCAGAGCACCACAGGGAGACACCTTGTATATGGCCTCCCCCTAGCGACTGCTCAAGCTGAGGCCGTTCTGCCTTGAGGCGCCTTCAGCTAGTTGCCCCCTTGCCCTTCTGGCTCGAGCGTAGTGGTTGCACGCTCGCCCTGTTGTCCGGTGAAGCTGTAAAGGCCCCGGCCAACAACGTAGATCATTTACACACACACACACACACACACACACAAAGGATGGCGTTGAAAGTAGCTCCACACCGCCGTACCTAAAAACATTTCTGTTTTCCACCAAGACGTGCTCAATAGAGTGGTGTGGGTATAATAGATTGGAGTAGTGAAGTGGAGTAGAGACTTTTAACCGGACACCGGGGGACATCGTCACACCTATATTCCCCAAGCGGGGATGACAGGGGTGTACTACTGTGTACACCCACTTCCCATGTAATAGGGGGCGAGCTTATTGCCATATACCGGCCACGATTCCAGACTCCGGATTCATACTGGGAATTTTTCGTTAGATGCTCGTATACTACATTTTTGCGACCTAGGAGTTGAACCCATGATCTCGTGATCACAAAGTGATGCACTTGTCACTAGACCAACGAGGCCGTCTATTATTTTTTAAATACTTTGTCAGCAGACACTGGCCGATTACACAGATATTCTTTTTGGCTTCAAAGGTTAATAACACGAAACTCAATATGTATATTTTTGGATACCACCCCCACCGACCGAACCCCACCAATTTATCAAAATACTTAATATTAAGGTACATTGATTGAACACATGTCAATAGCCTAGGTGACAAACCATGACAAAAATCATATTCGGACTGTTCAACCCGTGAAGACCTTCACACATCCGATCGATGGACAAACGACCCAACAGAGTATATTGTTCCACAGTAATTACTGTCATTATCTCTACTTACCAGCCCTTACGCCTATTTTCCCCAAGCGGGGGTGGCAGAGGTGTAATGAGTTTCCACTGTTCCCTGACCATGTTAGGTCCCATATAATAGGGGCGAGCCTATTTCCATATACCGGGCACTATTCCAGACTCCAGACTCTAAAGTTTTCGTTAGAAAAACAACATTTGTCCGACCTAAGATTTGAACCCAAGACCTCGTGATCACCAAGCGATGCGCTTTGCCACTAGTCCAACGATGCAGCTTATAGACTTAATATTTAGAAATAATGATTTTTGATTCTATATTTTAGAATCTGGTAGAAGGAATACACGGTTAAACGAATTTTATCAATAAAAAAATGTGATGGTATCTCTATTGCATTATATTTTCTGATTCCAACCCGAAACACTTAAGAACTAGTGAATAGAATTAGCTTAGATTCATAGCGAATAATTGTAGCAAAGTTATTGTAAGCACTTTTTTATTACATAGAGTAGTTTTTTATAGAAAATGATAAATAAATAAACCGAGATACAATGTGAAAGTGGAAGGATGCAGGTACCGGGAAAGACCTAGACTATTTTACCAGAGAGTATTTTATAAGAAAAATATTTCTGGTCTTGTTTGTAAACATCGTGGTCAAACGCGCCGCACTGAATGCACTCCTCGACTACGGTGTCCTAGCTGCGATCTGTTTGAGGATGTGTGTAATGATAATTTTTGTTTATTCTTTAGGTAATCGAACAGTTGTTGTTGTGTTGCTCCGTTTCTCGTTTTCTCCCGTGTATCACTCATACTCCTTTTCCCCGACAGGGCCAGTCAGAGGAGTGCATTGCACATATATTTCGTTGAGGAGACAAACTTATTTCTACACACCAATGGTCCGAAAACCATAATTGATTTTTGATCGAAACTATCGCCAAAATAATTAATTAGATCGCGACGAATAGATTCAAGCCATTGAAATTTTACAATTGTATTCGATTATCAATGGTAACTATTGATTTTGTTCATTTGAAATGCGTGAAGGCGAAAAATTCTGTTCAGGCAGCTTGAAGCTCAGTTTAGTGATAATATCGGTGGCGATAATACCATACTTATATGTCTTCACTTTAAGAGAACGTTAGTTTCTATGAGTATAAATTTAAGCGAAATAAAATAGAAATGAAACAAAAACAATTAAAACTGTTTGCATATATTCAAAGAGTTTTTGGGTAATAGAAAATAATTCAACACAATAATTATATTACTGTATTTATAAATTACTATTATTGAGACAAAAAGGATTTAAGTCTACCTATTGAAAGGAGTACAAACCATCATCGCAATGGCCAGTACATATTTCAATTTTGTCGGGCACTTTAATGAAACAATCGTAAAACAAATCAGTCATTCTGACTTGCCGCGAATCGCCGAATTACGCGTTTTTTCAACGAAGTCCGGAAATCAGGAAGTGATTACAATCGCGTCTGTGTAGCGACGTGCCGAGTGACGTCACGCCGGTCAGGGCGGCTATCGCGCGTGAGCTGTTCGATTGGAGAGGGTACGGCGCCCAAGGTCAATCGCGGCTGTCGGCGGGCGGCCACGCGCGGCTCCGCACGCCCAATGCTTCCCGGCCCTCTCGCGCCTTTAGACCCGCACAAAACGCGCGCGCTCACAACTATATACGCGCCGCGGAAACAGAACGCGCGGAAAAACAGAACAGCACAAACTAGGATGCTGGAAAACGACATCCATGTCAAACCCACCCTATCCCCGTTCCACCCGCTTCCCGCCATCGGACAGAAGCTCGAGAGATCCAAAACCAAAATAATAGTCTTTGATCTGAACGAAAAGGACACTTTAGATCGCACCGTCAAACTTCAGGATGTGCTCCAACCATTGACGCCGCTCACGATACATGCATTCGCCAGAAAGAGCTCCGTAGACCAGATAGATATAAAGAAACCGCAGCAGTTGCTGAGAGAGAACACTTACGATGTCATTGAACCGATTTACGTGACCGCTGCTAGCGCTAAATTGAAGGAACAGGACGCAACCGTAACTAGAAAAGCAGTAATGGAGACAAAGATTGATAGGGTGTCGTACGAAACGATAGCTTCGCCGAAAACAAGATTCAAAAAAGCTGCATTACAAGTTGCCAAGTTGTCCACGACGCCGGACACAGGGAAACTGTTGTGTCTGAGAGAGAAACAAACGTTTAACGTGTGTCGAGACAGCGATAAAAGTTTGTGCAAACTTGAGGTCCTACCTCAAAGTCCCGCGCGAAATCTAGACAAACTCTCTGAGATTTTCCAGAGCCTCGACACGAAATGTCGACACAGAGATAAGATGAAAAAAGAAAACTGTTGGTTCTAATTATGATTCTAGATTAAGGAGTGCTATTTACGTTTATGAGAGGGGGTGTATCTGTTTTATCAATATAACCTAAGTGTTAAAGTTTTAAAGTAAGAGTCAGTTTATTTTTATTAAAGTTGAATGTGTAAGGTATATTGCTCAAAGTTTTGGCGTTGTGCGTTAACTTAATATTTTATTAAAGTGTGTCACAAGTTTTAAAAAATAGTTTTTGTTAATAAAGGTACTTGATCCTCTTGCTTCTTCCCCCCGATGCTTTGTCATCCATTCTTTCCGCTCAGAATACGGGAAACGACGACGTAGTCGTAGATCCCCTCCCATAGCCGGCGGTTGACCCGTGCACTTAGTAGTGTATTTCTTAGCACGCATTGACATTGTAATATAAATAATGCAAGTTCTAAAATGATCGAAGAAAGTAATTTACCCTCAGTTACGGATGAGCGACGATTACCACTTAGGTACCATTGTGTGGGCCGCCTACCCATTGTGACTAACTAGGCTGTAAAAAATACACATCGATTGCCAGTGCAAATTTTCTAATTTGGCAGCCCACATATAAATTTCTTCTCTCCATTCCGACCTCTGTCTCGAACCAATTCGCGCATTTATTACAAAGGCGACAACCGATATTTCGCGAACGCGTCCAATCATAGGAATCCGCTAATCAGCCGCCGCCGACTACGAACATAACTTCCCTCCTATCAGCCGCTTCCGCCGTCCGCGGCATGTTCTCACTGACCCTCCCGATGCCTTTACATCTTTTCTTTCGGATAAAGATACCGCACACAGGATCAGACACCGACCTCGCTGGCGAGGTCGAAGAATCCCTTGTCCGCCGGCCGGTGCAGACCACCACGGCGAGACACCTAGTATATGCCCTCCCCCATAGCGACTGCCCAAGCCGAGTTCGTTCCTGCTTGAGGCGCTCTTGAGCTAGTTGCCCCCTTGCCCTTCTGGCTCAAGAGTAATGGTTGCACGCTCGCCCTCTTGTCCGTTGAAACTGTAAAGACCCCACGGCCAACAGCGTAGATCATTCACACACACACAATCAATTTCTTCTCAACCCCAAAATGCTACCATTTCGTACAAAAGGTACAAAACTGTATTTATTTCTTACCTGCAAGCATTTACATTCTGCACACAGGTCTATTTTACCTTATTATTATTATAACTCATCCTCAAATAATAGAAAAATGTCCAATAAACCTAGATTACCTCAGATCAGTGGCACAATTTGGCACACACATACATAAGTGTGTGCTAAAGGTGAGGCGCTCGTAGCGCTGTGCGACCGCGGTGTTCTTACCGATCACGAAGGTTAAGCAGCGTTCGACTCGGTCGGCCTGAGATGGGTGACCGTTTGTGGCAATTTCATATTCGAGCGTCTCCGTGCTTCGGAAGGCACGTTAAGCCGTTGGCCCCGGTTACCACTTAATGTGGTAGTCGTTAAGCCGAGTTGAAAGCCTTAAAGGCGGCTTGATAAGTTCCAACAGCAGGTGGCCACAAACCTGCCTCCGCACTGGGTCCGCGTGGTGGAGTATGACCTAATCCCCCTCACCTCGATTTGCGAGAGAAGGCCTTTGCCCAGCAGTGGGCAGTATAGGCTGATGTTATCATCATTATATTAATACGTGAAGCAAAAACTTTGTACCCCTTTTTACGAAAATTGCGCGGACGGAGAAATATGAAATTTCCCACACTTATATTTTATATAGAGAAGGAGTGCAGAATGCTAATATATTTTAAAATTATGCTTAGAAAATACATTAAATCAATAAAAAAACATTACACACACTACCATATATTTGACACACACACGCATATATACTCTTTTGTTCATTGTTAAAGTCTGTGGTCAAATTGAGAATAGATTAATATTGTTTGTCTTTGATATTATTTGTCTATAGTCTTACTGAATGTGAAACATAACCAGCAAACTATGAAAGAGTAGGTCGAATTTCGACCAATGGGCGACCACTAGTTATTATTAGTATAAATACGTGTAATTCCTAAAATTCTATTTCTGTAAACAAAGTTACTCTTATTTGAAGGACAAGTCATTCTCTCTCAATCAAGAGATTCTCTACCCGGCGAGCGTGTCCGAGACATACTACTCGTATAAGAGTGGAGGAAGCGTAACATCTGCAATTAAGAACTTGATGGACGGAATACTTCTCTCTGCCTACCCCGCAAGGGATCTGGCGTGACAATATAGATAGAAAGTTAGACTTAACATTTTTTTCTTCCAATTATCGAGAATTCAAGGTTGCGAGTGGTATGTTGACAGTACCTTGACCTTGGTTATGTCAACAAGTGGGCAGTTCTCGCCGATCCCCCCACATGGAGGGGGATCACCCCACGGACTGTCCATAAATGCTTATCGTGTGACCATAACTACGTCAGTGAGTCATGGATATTTTTTTATTGGATCGGATCGATAGAGCACTACCATTAATTTGCTGCTGGATTATAGGTTTCACTTTATGGAAGTTGTTTTTTTAAAACGTAGCCTCGCACTAATATATTCCTATGTCGTGGGTGCGTTTAGAAACATGAAAATTCACATATACAATACCCAGATCGAAATTAATGAATATGATTCACACAAAGATTTGTCCCGTGCGGGAATCGAGCCCGCGACTGTTAGACACAGTGGGCGGAGCGGCTTAAGCTCTAAACCACTGCGCTAAATCGTCTGTCAAACCGTACCGTCCGTATTAACGAATGTGAATGAATATTAACGGTAGATCAAGAGACATAAGAGAAAAAATGTAAACGGACTAGTTGCGCCCGAGAGCTATTGGGGAGGCCTATGTTCAGCAGTGGACAAGTAAACGGCATCCTGGGAGTAGGTATATCGAGCTCATCCTGGAAGGCTAAGTAGGTATATCGGGCTCATAGGGCTCCGTAACTTTTACAATAACATTGCCTAATTTCCCATTTTAGCTCCCAGCGTCAGAGGTGTGTTGAGTACACGGATATTGCGCTATGTTAGATCACAATGTACCTAGTAGAAGCCGAGTCATTGCCTTTGTACCGGGCACAATTTTAGACTGCTGTTGGGAATTTTGCAATAGAAACACCTTTTGTGTGTGTGTGTGTGTGTGTGTGTGTGTTTTTGTGAATGATCTACGCTGTTGGCCGCGGGGCCTTTACAGCTATATCGGACAAGAGGGCGAGCGTGCAACCAGTACGCTCGAGCCAGAAGGGCAAGGGGGCAACTAGCTCAAGGGCGCCTCAAGGAGGAATGGCCTCGGCTTGGCCAATCAGAGGGCGTATACTAGGTGTCTCGCCGTGGTGCTCTGCACCGGCGGGCGAGCAAGGGATCCTTCGACCTCGCCACGAGATCGGTGTCTGATCCTGTGTGTGGTATCTGTATCCGAAAGAAGGGATGTAAGGGCATCGGGAGGGTCGGTGAGAACCGTGAATGATATTGACATGAGGCCTTGACGTAAAATTTTGGGTTAATATTTAGCAAATTTTTCCTACTTCCAAGGAGATATTTCAACAGGTGGGTGCGCATATTTACAAATTTAAAAAAGAACTCGGTTAAATTTCTTAGCAATCGGCAACTCTGCCACTGTCATGTAGTGACATTTTACTCGATGACAGTGTTAGTGCCGATTTTGGCCGAGGGCCAAAAGATCCTGGTACGGCTGTAAATTAACTTTGTCGTTCTTATATTCGCTTCCCGCACCACCAGTTAACTTCTAAAATACGATTAGTGTCACTGCGCAAAACTACTTGGAGCGTACTTCAGAGACACAGTTATAATACGCTAAGAATTATTCCTGTTTCGAATGTGTTTACAAATATGTCATTCACATGCACAAACACCTAGACCAAAACAAATATTTGTGGGTCATACAAAGATTTTTCGCGTGTGGGAATCGAACCCGCGACTACTCAATCCAGTAGGCGGAGCGACTCAAGCTCTGAACCACTACAGGCCTTCCATCGCTAGTATAGTAGGAAGTATACTATTTGCATAAATCTAAGAAGTGTCTAATAATATAAATCTAAGAAGTCTATGACGTGTTGCGCAACAATTTAGAAAAACTGGTCTTAGGCGTGAGATATTGTACTGACATTCCCTCTGCAGTACCATGCCTATTTGATTCTGGCTCGAACGTAGTGGTTACACGCTCGCCTTCCTTGCCGGTGAAGCTGCAAAGGCCCTGCGGCCAACAGCGTAGATCACAGATACACACGCACTCGATCGATCGACGTCGTCGATGAATATTTTCAAATTTCGTTACGTGTGTAGACGTATCTTTACCTTCTGTTAAATGAACAACAACCATCACACGAAACATAGGGGTGATAAAACTAATGCTTGCATCACTTCACCTAATTTTATCCATCGCGGTCCAACCTTGTAACGAAAACTTCAACAGAGCCCCTATTCGTTATGTATGACCATTAACCTAATAAAATGCTATATGATAACTTCGTGAAAACGTCGTTTAATGGTATTTCAGCGACATACAGAATATAATAATATTAGCCCTGTTAAGAAACTGTCCCACTGTTGGGCACGGGCCTCCTCTCAAGGTTTAGGCCATAGTCCACCACGCTAGCCTAGTGCGGGTTGGCGAACTTCACACACCTTCTAGAAATTCTTAGGCATGCAGGTTTCCTCACGATGTTTTTCCTTCACCGTTAAAGCAAGTGATAATTAATTTTAATACGCACATGCTTTTAGAAAAGACAGAGGTGCGTGCCTGGGTTTGAACCCGAGACCTTTGACTTTGCAGTCCAACGGTCTAACCACTAGGCTATCACTGCACTGCATACAGAATGCTATTACACAATCATTTCACGAATTATCGTAACTCGCCACGTTTGGTTACAGTGAATAAGATACACAGCGCCTAGGGTACCTTTAAGGTTTTGCCACATAGCCTACGAAACGCTAGGGGAGCGCGACGGTAGCGCGGCTTGGGGAGTCATTATGTACTGAAATGTACGGAAGACGCCACACAAGGCAACCCCGCTCGACGCAACGGCAAACGTCACTACCTGCCGCCGTCGCGCTCGACCCGATTACAAACGATGCACGGGGGAGCGAGACGCCACAATGCGTGCGAGCGGGTTGCTAGTATCAGGCGGTAATCCGGCCGGCGCGACGTCGCTCCCGCAGTGTGACGTGTGCGCCGCGCTGCCGACCGCCGACGGAGCGTTTCCGCTCCCATCGCGCTTCGTCGGCTATTTGATCAAACCTTTACCAAATAAACAATATACACAACGTTTATACTGTACATAGTTCCATTACACAATAAATAACGCATATCTATCTATCTATAACCTCACGCCAGATCCCTTGCGGGGTAGGCAGAGAGTACAGAGTTCCAACAGGTTCTTTCCTTACATACCTCTCTGGCTTCCTGGACTCTCATAGTTCGTCTCATACACGCTCGCCGGTTACGGAGACTCTTGACTTTTCCATCAGATAAGACTCGGTTTATTTGGTCGTGGTAAGATAGTCTAGGTCTTCCCCGGTACCTGCATCCTTCCACTTTCACATTGTATATCTGTTTTGTCATTCTTTCCTCTGGCATTCTTTCTATATGCCCGAACCAACGGAGCATGCCCTTTCTCATCTTTACACCGATACTATCTTTCATACCTACTCGCTGTCTTACTATGCTGTTGCTAATGCGGTCGATCAGCTTCACTCCGCACATCTTCCGCAGATCTCGCATTTCTACCGCATTTATCCTACTTTCATTCTCCTTCTTACATACCCAGCTCTCGCTACCATATAACAGCGTTGGGACAAGAACTCCGTTATGTATGGCCAGCTGCGCCTTATGGCTTAAGTGCCGGCTCCCGAGTAGCTTTCACATCGCACCGTTCACTCTGTTCCCTGCACTCACTCTTCTCTCTATGTCAGCGGTGTATTTCCCATCCTTACTGAAGGCGCATCCAAGATATACAAACTCATTCACTTGCTCCAGCACATCGTTACCAACCACAATCCTTACATTCGTTCTGGTTTCTTCCCTTTCAAAAACCATAATCTTGGTTTTCTTCACATTCAAATGTAAGCCATTGATCATGCAGTCGTCTTTAATAACTGTGACTAGTGTTTGCAGATCAGTGGCTGTTGGCGCTATTAAAACCGCGTCATCTGCATAAAGTAGATGGTTTACCACTAAGTCACCCATTTGTACACCTTCATTCATCGCTTTCAGTCTTTGAAGACTTTTGTCCAGATATATTATAAACAGTCTAGCGGACAACACGCAACCCTGCTTGACGCCGATTTTAACGTCAAACCAGGGTGACTTGTTACCACCCACCCGTACGCATGCCTTGCAGTCCACATAAGTGGACTGGACGGCTCGCAACAGAGTGCCATCTATACCATACTCTGGCAAAATGTCCCAAAGTCTCTTTCGCACAACTCTGTCAAATGCCTTCTCCAGATCTACAAAACCGCAGAAAACCTTCCGCCCCACTGCCAGATGCTTCTCTACGATGTTGCGGAGTGAGAAGACTTGATCCAAATATCCTCTTCCAGACCTGAAACCCCCTTGTGCCTCGCACAACATTCCATCGGACTTTACGCGCATTCTCCGTTCAATAATTTTACCATACACCTTGGCTGCAAAGCTGATCAAACTGATGGCTCTGTAATTGGCGCAGTCATATTGTGAACCCTTGCCTTTATACAAGGGTACTATGACTGCGCGGCGCCAATCTGTAGCGACTCTACCGGTCCTCCAGCAAAGGTTTGCAAGGGCCCGGAAAGCGTCCCGGACGCAAGTTCCACCATATTTGATCATCTCGGCAGATATCATGTCAACTCCCGCAGCTTTACCGTTTTTCATACTTCCTATCGCCCATTCAACTTCTTCCATAGTGATGTCCTCCGTTGATTCTGGTGCCGCAATCTCGCCTTTGGGCACGTCTGCGGCATCAGCATCCGGGTCATCTCCCGCATCCCGTCATCTAACGCATATCGGAATTACTTTATCGAATACAATGATAAATATAGTCACAGTGACATAGGTATTATTGCTAGTTGCAGTCACATGGAGAATATACCATTAAAAATAAATGGTACGGCTATATTAGGCTATGGCAGAGGTGCACTGTGTTCTCCCACTGTTCTCCAATTGTAATAGTGGGCAAGTCTATGCAATTATACCGAACACAATTTTAGACTTCGGCTTGATACTGGGAATTTTTCAATTAATAAATTACACTTTGTCCGAGCAACGAGACAATCCATACAACATACCATTATTGGGTATGAATTTGTCCTGCTTTTAATTGCAGTATAATTAGATAGATCATTATCCCAGTCGGTTGTCGGCGCGGAAGGCATCACGCGATCCATCGATGCAATGCTTTGCATAACCCAGTTAAAACTGGGTTTATGTTTGAACAATAAGCAAGTTTCAGTGGAAATTTGCATCGTTCAAATATGGTGCCCTCCTTTTCATACACAAAATACATATATGTAAAACTCCTGGTAGATACAACAGTCTTATGCACATACTAGGCATTGTTGGGCATTATCTTATTCAATTAATTTATTAATTATCGGATCAATCAATTGAAATTCCAATTGCAATTCAATTTTATCCTCGTATGGCACACCGGAATAACAACTACTTTTACGCCTCAGTCCGTCCCGTGACCATGTGTTGCAAGGGCGTCGTCAATCGATAGTTAGGGGCATATAGAAGTTGATACGTGGGGTGATTAGAAATTGTCATTTTACATTTTCTTTTAAATTACTAATCTACCACCGGATCGGGACGCGGCCTCCATAAGAAGATCTGGCGAGAAACTGAGCGGGCTTGTCTTTTTTGTCTAGTTCTCATTTCATTTTATATCATAATTTTTTGTATAGATACATATAAATTTTTATATTAAGCTAAATAATTTATGCGATCCAGCTGCTGCGTGATGCCTTACGACTGAGATATAAGATTAATAAAATTATTTTTAAATATATGCAATAATGAAAAGCTAGAGGATTCTGGGTGGACCAGTCTCCACAAGCAGCACTCATACACCTACATATGTATTTTCATGACTATATCGCCAAAATGACGACCAGTGTCATTAAAAATGTCAATACCCAAAAAATATCCGAACGGCTCAACATCAAGAAAACCTGTTAAATCGATTCTTCTTTCGCGATCTTCCAAATATTGTGCAGTGTTATTTTAATCATACAAAATGTTACTATATCGGGGCGAATAAAATATTACGTGTGGGCGTTATACCTACACAAATGCCTACACACCCCGGGGAGTTTTGTGTTCTATCCCCCCAACTACGCCTACAAAACTAAAAGTGTCTAATTCAACCTAATGTTCTATTTCACCTTAGTACCTTCTTGTCGAAATGATTTATCATCATTATACACATATTTTCCAAAGAAAACTTAGTTTATATTACTTGAAAAAAGTTACTGAAGTATGATCTTGATGATGAAATCTTATACTTTTTAATGAATTTATTACCGACTCAATGAATGATGGTCATCAAGCTGACGTAATATATACGGATTATAGTAAAGCATTCGATCGTATAGATCACAAAATTTTAATTTGTAAACTCGAATGCGCTGTTGTAAGGGGTGATCTTTTGAGATGGTTTAGTTCTTATATTGATAATGGGAGTCAAACAGTCGTTCTAGGAAATTATATGTCTGGGTGGATGCGTATTCCAAGTGGTGTGCCACAGGGTTCACTTTTAGGCCCACTCCTTTTTCTCATTTCCATTTCGGATATTGATAGCTGCTTCCGTAACTCATTTATTCTAAATTTTGCTGATGATATGAAAATATTTAAGTCAATAACATGTGTCGAAGATGCTGAAGCCTTGCCAACTGATCTAGCGCGTTTAGACTCTTTCTGTATGAAAAACAAACTAGATCTTAATGTCAGCAAGTGCACAAGTATTACTTTTACAAGAAAACAAAATCCCATAGCATTTAAATATTCGCTCAAAAATAATGAACTCCTACATGTGGAGAAAGTTAAGGATCTAGGAGTTGTACATGACTCGAAATTAATATTTGAAAACCATATTACTGCTATTGTCAATAAAGCTTCTAGAGCTCTTGGTTTCATTATGCGTTCATCCAAAGATTTTCAGCAAGCCAAAACCCTCAAAATATTGTATTCTACTTATGTGCGCTGCCATTTGGAGTACGCATCACAAATTTGGAACCCTAGATATGACATTTATATCTCTCGCTTAGAAAATGTTCAGATGAAGTTTATGAGATATTTAAACTATCGTACCAAAATGATTTCACACAACTACAATGCAACCTGTAAGCACCATCATTTTCTACCACTTCATGCGCGTCGGGATATAGCGGATTTATTATTTCTTGCACGTATTGTTGCCGCTATAGACTGTCCAGAGCTACTCAGTAAAATTGACTTCTATGTGTTTAAGCATACTTTACGTCGTAGTCAATTTTTTGCTCTTCCATTCGCAGCCACTAATTATCGCCAAAACAGTTTTCTGTACCGTGCTTGTGCGGCGTATAACAGAATTTCTAACATCTTGATATTACTGGTACCAGTCTATCAATATTCAGGAGTAAGCTTGTATCGGTATTTTTTGACGAAAAGATTAACACCAAACTGAAGTAGTTCGACTAGTTGAGCAGTTAATATTCATTGAATGATTTTCTTTTTCTTTATATTTTGTTTTGTAACTATATATAGGTTTTTTTTTTGTTACACTGGTATTTCTGTCGGATCGATTAATTATAGTCTATTTCTATTAGTGGAGACTTGTAAATGGCTGTCTATCTCTATTTTATATCATATTTATACCATAATAGCTGATAGTCTACCAAAAATTGTAAAAATAAAATAAAATCTATCTATCTATCTATCTATAACCTCACGCCAGATCCCTTGCGGGGTAGGCAGAGAGTACAGAGTTCCAACATAATATAGTTCATAAAATAAAATGATAAGAGTTTATGGTAATACCTAAATAGTTAATTAGTTTTACCTCCTAGATGAGAACCTTATAAATACTAGCTGTTACCGCAACTTTGCTCGCGTTATTTTCAGGTATTCATTTCAACCCTTGAATTTTTTTGGAGGCAAATCAAATAGCATTTATTGCGGTCATAGGTTACAAAGATGGCAAGTATTGTATTGTATTATACAGCATGTTTCACTATGTCCGACCCGCAATTAGGCATACAATATAGAGGTAACTGAATAAAATTAAACTTATTACAGTAATCAAATCATATGCACGAAAATAAATATATAAAAATTGCACACAAAAAAGAAAATAAAAATAATAATTCATTGTATAAAATGCAGTGGAAAAAATCAAAGTAATTACAATTGTTTTAATATACATCTTATCAAAATGTGTCATTGAGAAATTCCTGGATAGTGAATAACATTTTGCCAGTAAATCATGTAGCAATTTCTTGAATGCATTTAGGTCTTCAGTATTTAAAATAAAGCTTAGTAATTTATTGTAGATTTTAGATGCCATCCCGAGAATGCTATTTGACGAAAGTTTGGCAAAGGGTAGCCTAAATCCTTCACCTAGATAAAATCTATTTCCTTGCCGAATTTAAACAAAATCTGATCAGCGGTTTAGGCGTGAAAAGATAACAAACAGACAGGCAGAGTTACTTTCTACTACTAATATTTGTATGAATCTCCTTATGTATTTACTTACAGAATTCAATTCAATTAAACGTCTTTATTTGTGTACAATAGGTACAAATAATAATAATAATAATAATAAAATAGTTTATTTAGATCAAAAATGGAATGTATACAAATTTCAATTGAAAAAACGATGACATCTGCAGAAGTTAAAAACTGTGTCGCAGATATCAACGCCCTCCTCCGATTACATAAAAGCAAAAGTGAAAAAAAAAGAAAAAAACATGCATAAGAACGTAATATTAATAAATGTGCAATTCTGTGTACATGTACGTGTGCGTGCGTGAGTGTGTGTGTGCGTGAGTGAGTGTGTGTGTGAGTGTGAGTGTGTGTGTGTGTGTGTGTGAGTGTGAGAGAGTGTGTGTGTATGTATTTGTATAGATGTTAAGATGTGTGCGCATGTATGAACATGTGTCGTACATTTATATGTATGATCATATTTTGACGTGCTTATAAAACAGACGCCTTAAGAAGGTTTTCGGTTTCTTCATAGGACAAAGAATTTAGCCATTCCGTGCATTTTAACTTACATTTAAAAAGTGACAGAGAGTGGATATTTAAAACTTTATTTATTCTATTATATACGATTGGACTAACATAATAGTAATGCCGCCCCGCTATAGCCGTGCGGTGGGAGTGTGTTGGACATGGATTATTCAGTTTACGCTTCGAATTTATTATTTTTAGGTCGTATGTTGTTTGGGTATGTTTTCGAGTAATCATTTTTAGAATAAAAAGTTGACGAACATTTAAAACTTGGCAGTGTGAATATAATTCGCTTGTGGGAAATCGTATTGGTTTATTACTAAGCACCTTAAGAATAGCTCGTTGAGCTCTTTCGAGTCTTAACATGTGCGTCTTAGCTGCGCCGCCCCAGGAGATGACACAATATGATAAGATGGATTGACCTAGTACATAATAAACAGATTTTAAACATTTGAAATCTAGTACTCTACTTAACTTCTTAAAAACAAATATAAGCTTTCTAACACGAGACAATGTGGATTCAATTTGTAGCTTCCAAGCTAGAGTGCCATCCAAAATAACACCAAGGTATTTCAAGCAGGGGACACGTTCAATGGATGTGCAGTTACAAGAGATAGAAAGCGGGACAGCAGCTCCGAAACAGATGTGAGCGCGTATAATATAATTTAAAGGGGGTTGTGAAGCAAGATTTGGGGTGAATGGAATAAATTTTGTTTTAGACAAATTTAGTGTAAGGAGGTTTGTAGAAAGCCAGTGCATGACAGTTCTTAGAGCGTTTTCAGAATGTTCACGAACCTCCTTCCAATCCTGTCCGTTTACAAGAAGAGCTGTGTCATCAGCATAGGTAATTATTTTGCAATTGGGAAGAGATAGGTTGCACAATTCATTGATGTAGACGAGAAAGAGAGTAGGGCCAAGGACGCTACCCTGAGGGACACCAAAATGAATTGACTCCACACTGCTTTTTAAGCCATCTATCATGACACATTGCGTCCGATTCGTCAGGTAACTGCGAAAAATGTCGAGCGCAACACCCCTGACACCTAGTAGTTCGAGTTTGGATAGCAGTATGGGGATAGAGACAGTGTCAAAAGCCTTCGATAGATCCAGAAATATGCCCACTGTTTTTTGCTTCTTTTCGAAATTCTTGATCACGGCATCAGTTAGTTCAAGGACCGCGTCTTCAGTAGACGTACCACTGCGAAAGCCAAACTGATTTGCCGATAGGACACTATTTTCATTCAGAAATTTTAGAAGTCTGGTATTTAATACTTTCTCAAAAATCTTGGACAAAACAGTTAGAACGGAAATAGGTCGATAGTTTGTGACACTGTCCTTATCTCCACTTTTGTAAATAGGGTGCACAACTGCCATTTTAAAGGCATGCGGGAAGACACCAGAAGAAAGGGCTGTGTTGAATATATGTGTCAGTATGGGGATGAGAATGGGTGGTAATTAATAATAGGGGTACAGATCTCTATGTCCCGCCATATATGCATACAAAGTCACACATATCGCTAAAATACTTATAAAAATCTAGGTATAAATATATATATATATATATATATATATATATATATATATATATATATATATATATATATATATATATATGTCAACAATTCTAATTATGTTGAACAAACCGGAGTGTTATTGTTTATTTAGTATATACATAAACACCGTCACACCTATATTTCCCAACCGGGGGTAGAAGAGGTGTACTCTATATACACCCTCATATCGCTGACGATGTAAGGCCCCAATGTAATAGGCAGAAATTTTCGATAAAAATGACCATGGCAAAATCAAATCAAATATGTGAATACGGGCTAATATATTACATGGTAATATACGGGCTAAAATATAATAGATGGTAAAAAAATATAATTAGTCATCATCATTATCATATCGCGATGTACTTCAATAATGCGGCATACGATTAAAATTTTATGTCAGAGTGAAGGATCCATTGTTTAGCCTCTGGCTCCTCCGGCTAATCCTCCGCTAAATTTCCTAGTAGGGAAGTCCTCCAGGATGTGCTGGATAGTTTGTACCGAGTCTCCACAGTCACAGTAAGGAGATTCAGTGACGCCCCACCCGTGCAGACGAAAATTGCAACTTGCGATTCCGGTTCTGATTCGGTTGATGGAGGGACACACCAGCCGTTGAAGCCCTGTACCACAGTCGAGGGGTGGCTATGCTGATGTAACCCTGGGAGGTGTCCGAACTCTCCCATTGCTTTCTCCACTCTGACCGGATTTTGAAGTGGTTCTGGATTTTGTTGTCGCACGCTGTAGTAAGCACGCCGTATACAAAATAATTACACCAATATGTATCTAGTTTGGCAACCAGCGAATAAGAATGCACCTTTTACTCATTGTCTGATCAGAAGTGCTAAATGCGGTCGGAAATATCTGTTTATCGATGTTTGACGGTTAAAGACGTTTGACCTCTAGCAACGAGCCGCATTGCCCGATCGATATGTGACAATGAATAAAAATATTCCATAAGGGTTATAATAAATAATAAATTTGGTTACACTGACTGCCTCGTTGGTCTAGTGGTAAAGCGTATCACTGTGTGATCATGAGGTCCTGGGTTAAAATCCAGGTCGTACAAATTAGTGTCAATAATAAAAATTATTAGTATAAGTCTGGAATTGTGCCTAACTACATGGGACCTAACATCGTTGGAAAAACGTGGGTGTACTCAGTACACTTCTGCCACCCCGCTTAGGGAATAAAGGCGTGACGGTGTTTTCTTTATATTTGGTTATATTTCATTCAATCACCCTCTGCTGTTCAACTGCTAAGCAAAGGCGTAATTTCACACAGCCCTTAGTTATGTGTAGCCCCACTAGTTATCCCTGAGGTGAAAGAGATTAGTGGCGGGAAGTTGAAGAGTAATGTCGCCAATTTGTTTTAATTTCCAAAACTCGAGTTACTTCGAGTAATAATGCGTAATATTGGTAGAATATTAACCATCATGTATTCTTATATATAGTATGCATGAGTTAAGGTATTTGAAACAAAGTGATAAAACGTGCATTTTCGATTTCCCCCAAAACGGCCGTCGCATTTGGTATGTAAAGTATCCATCACTTTACTATCCAAAATGGTGTAGAAGATATTTGAAACAAAGTGATAAAACGTGCATTTTCGATTTCCCTCAAAACGGCCGTCGCATTTGGTATGTAAAGTATCCATCACTTTACTATCCAAGATGTTGTAGAAGGTATTTGAAACAAAGTGATAAAACGGGCATTTTAGATTTCCCTCAAAACGGCCGCCGCATTTGGTATGTAAAGTATCCATCACTTTACTATCCAAGATGGTGTAGAAGGTATTAAAAACAAAGTGATAAAACGTGCATTTTCGATTTCCCTCAAAACGGCCGGCGCATTTGGTATGTAAAGTATCCATCACTTTACTATCCAATATGGTGTAGAAGATATTTGAAACAAAGTGATAAAACGTGCATTTTCGATTTCCCTCAAAACGGCCGTCGCATTTGGTATGTAAAGTATCCATCACTTTACTATCCAATATGGTGTAGAAGGTATTTGAAACAAAGTGATAAAACGTGCATTTTCGATTTCCCTCAAAACGGCCGTCGCATTTGGTATGTAAAGTATCCATCACTTTACTATCCAATATGGTGTAGAAGGTATTTGAAACAAAGTGATAAAACGTGCATTTTCGATTTCCCTCAAAACGGCCGTCGCAATTGGTATGTAAAGTATCCATCGCTTTACTATCCAGGGTGGGGTACTTCGTCAATTTCATTATCATCGTTGTCATCAAGTTAATCGGGGAGTTGAATTAATTTAAACAAACACGATTATGCATCTCACTGGACACTGGCAAAATACACTTAAAATTAGTGTGAAGCCGTAACCGTAACTTAAAGAAGCAGAAGAATAGTTTTAACTTCAGCAAGCGTATCTATTACTACTGATTGGTGAAGATCACAGACTAATAAGAGAGCAAGCGTGGAGATGGGTTTGTGGCCACCTGCTGTTGGAACTTATCAGGCCGCCTATAAAGCTCCAACTCGGCTTAACGATTACTACATTAGTGGCAAACTGGACCGTGTGTCTGTGTGTCTGTGTGTCTGTGTGTCTGTGTGTCTGTGTGTCTGTGTGTCTGTGTGTCTGTGTGTCTGTGTGTCTGTGTGTCTGTGTGTCTGTGTGTCTGTGTGTCTGTGTGTCTGTGTGTCTGTGTGTCTGTGTGTCTGTGTGTCTGTGTGTCTGTGTGTCTGTGTGTCTGTGTGTCTGTGTGTCTGTGTGTCTGTGTGTCTGTGTGTCTGTGTGTCTGTGTGTCTGTGTGTCTGTGTGTCTGTGTGTCTGTGTGTCTGTGTGTCTGTGTGTCTGTGTGTCTGTGTGTCTGTGTGTCTGTGTGTCTGTGTGTCTGTGTGTCTGTGTGTCTGTGTGTCTGTGTGTCTGTGTGTCTGTGTGTCTGTGTGTCTGTGTGTCTGTGTGTCTGTGTGTCTGTGTGTCTGTGTGTCTGTGTGTGTGTGTGTGTGTGTGTGTGTGTGTGTGTGTGTGTGTGTGTGTGTGTGTGTGTGTGTGTGTGTGTGTGTGTGTGTGTGTGTGTGTGTGTGTGTGTGTGTGTGTGTGTGTGTGTGTGTGTGTGTGTGTGTGTGTGTGTGTGTGTGTGTGTGTGTGTGTGTGTGTGTGTGTGTGTGTGTGTGTGTGTGTGTGTGTGTGTGTGTGTGTGTGTGTGTGTGTGTGTGTGTGTGTGTGTGTGTGTGTGTGTGTGTGTGTGTGTGTGTGTGTGTGTGTGTGTGTGTGTGTGTGTGTGTGTGTGTGTGTGTGTGTGTGTGTGTGTGTGTGTGTGTGTGTGTGTGTGTGTGTGTGTGTGTGTGTGTGTGTGTGTGTGTGTGTGTGTGTGTGTGTGTGTGTGTGTGTGTGTGTGTGTGTGTGTGTGTGTGTGTGTGTGTGTGTGTGTGTGTGTGTGTGTGTGTGTGTGTGTGTGTGTGTGTGTGTGTGTGTGTGTGTGTGTGTGTGTGTGTGTGTGTGTGTGTGTGTGTGTGTGTGTGTGTGTGTGTGTGTGTGTGTGTGTGTGTGTGTGTGTGTGTGTGTGTGTGTGTGTGTGTGTGTGTGTGTGTGTGTGTGTGTGTGTGTGTGTGTGTGTGTGTGTGTGTGTGTGTGTGTGTGTGTGTGTGTGTGTGTGTGTGTGTGTGTGTGTGTGTGTGTGATGAACGCTGTTGGCCGCGAGGCCTGTACAGCTTCACCGGACTTAAGGGCGAGCGTGCAACCACTACGCTCGAGCCAGAAGGGCAAGAGGCGACATACTCGAGGGCGCCTTGAAGAGGCGGCTTCGGTTGGGACAGTCGCTGCGGGGTGAGGGGGTGCATTACTAAGTGCACCACCCATCTCAGACTGACCCAGCCAAACGATTGACCATGGTGATCGTTAAAACACCATCTCTCTGGTCTTAGAGACTTTACATCGCATAATATATCCTCAAATCAGAATCCGGTCGGTTTTCACTACTTTCTTTTGACTTGGTGTATACAACCTATATATATTTAAACTCGGTATATCGAGCCCGTTCTATTAAAACAATTTCCCGAGGAAAATTCCGAAGGAAATTTATAAATTTTTCCTACATTGACTATTTTTTGGAATTTTAAACCCCTAAATTTTCAGATTTTTCTTCTGGCGAAATTCCAAATTCGGTATCGTAGCACAGCCCTCGTCAGCCCCTATCCGCAGACACCCCAATTGTAGGGGTAGCGCGAAATTTGACAAAACCGCATACCGAACCGAGGTACAGTGCTGAGTGCGATAATTTGGGTTTTCGTCGATTTTCCATAGTTTCTTTTGACTTTAGTATAGTAAACATTGAGATATTTAAACTCGATACATCGAGCCCGATCTATCCGGACCATTTCCCCAAATTTTTTCGAAGGAAAGTTATAAACTTTCCATACATAGACCGTTTTTTGGATTTTTAAATCCCAAAATTTTCAAAATTTTCTTCTAGCGAAGGTCCAAATTTGGTATCGTTGCACAGCCCTCGTCAGCCCCTATCCGCAGACACCCCATTCGTAGGGGTAGCGCGAAAAATCGCAGCCCAGCAGACCTGTAACAAATAAAACAGAATTAACTCCTATAGAAAAACCAGGATCCAAGGCTACCACACTGTTCCAGGAGGGCAAGGCCCAACTGGAACAGTCTGGAAACCTCAAAACCACGATCAAGGAAAAAGTTATGGCAAGTCTGTCAGGGTTATATGAGATAACCCTCAAACAGAAGGAACAGAGACAGGCACTCATGTTGCAATTGGAACGGCTGAACGGACAGAAGGAAGAAGAGTTACGGAGCATGCAAACAGACCACCTGAAACAACTGACTGGACTGACGGACACCATTAGAGAAACAAATTTAAGCGCACCGGTGGCGGAAGTACTCGCAACAGTTAAGACCATCAGGGACCTGATTTCCTTTGATGTAATAGGGCAAGATACCACAATACCGAAAGGGGCACCGAAGTGTGACAACATGCACAACCTGGACCAACTAGTACAGGAAGTTAAAGAGCTGCGTCAGGTCTCGGAAGAGACGGGAAAACAGGTTGCGGCCTTAAGGGAGACAACGCCCTCATATGCCGATGTCCTTTCGGGACCTGAACGAAGCCAAAAAACACCAAAAGCCCTGCCTAATCACCCCAGTCACTCGATAATAGTGTCCTCGGAAGAAGAGATGGACACGAGTGACGAGGTGCTCGGCAAGGTTAGGAAAACCTTGGAAGCCAGAACAACCGGCTTCCAAGTTCAGAAGGTCCGAAAAATAAAAAACCAGAAGGTGGTGCTAAGTTGTCACAGTAAAGAGGACCTAAACAAAATTAAAACCAAACTCAAGGGAAATCAGGAGCTCAAGGTGGAAGAAGCCAAAAATAAAAATCCGTTGGTTATACTTAAGGATGTGATGAGCTACAACACCGATGCAGACATAGTAACATCATTAAAAACTCAAAACGCGGGACTGACTGCCGACATGACCGGGGAGGACCTGGAGGCGACTGTCAAATACCGCCGGAGAGCACGAAATCCACATCAAAATCACGTGATTTTGGAAGTCTCCACCAAATTCTGGCAAAAACTGACTACAGCAGGGCGGGTCTTTGTAGATCTACAACACCTGGTAGTGGAAGACCAGTCCCCCCTGATACAGTGTACCCGGTGCCTGGGATACGGCCACGGCCGCAAACTATGCCAGGAGACCGCCGACCTGTGCACCTACTGTGGCGGGCCGCACTTGCGAGCAGACTGCCCGAGGAGCACAGCCGGCGAGAAACCAGCCTGCCGGAACTGTACAACGGCGAAATACGGGGACACGGAACACAACGCCTTCAGTTGGGACTGCCCTATCAAGCAAAAATGGGACAGAATTGCTAGATCAAGCGTAGAATACTGTTAAAGCCGAAGACACCACAAAGATCATAATAACCGAAGGAGCCAAAAATAAAAACCACAAAATAATAGAATCAAACCTACAAAGTAAAAAACCGACGACACAAAAACAAATCCAAGACACACAAAAAAGGAATACGCATAATGCAAAAGATCTAAAAACCTACGTAGGACTAATATTTAAACCTAATCAACACAACGGTAACATAACAATACAAGAGAGAAGAAACAAAACGAAATCTATAAAATCGGCCACCACAAATCTATACAAATATACAAAAATCTGGAAAACCCCAGAAACAAGGACAAATAACACAGCAGTAACAACAATAAAAACAGGAAAACGGAAGATTGGCGGTAAACAAAACTATTCTGAGGATAGTAAACCAATCAAACCCTACTCATATAAACTTAAAAGGAAAATAAAAATAAACATACCAGATATAAATTTAAACTATAACACAAGAATAATCAAGCATATACTGGAAAACCACACAAAAAGGAAGATACAAATAATAAGAAGAACATACAACACCATGAAAGCAATCTGGAAGAAATATACTCAAGAATCTAAACAGTTATCAAACAACCAAAACATAATACCGGAACTAAACTCAAGAATAAAGAAGAATAAACAGATGGAAGAAATAGCTAAAATCCATATACATAACAAACAGAGAACACATAGACAAATTAAAATTATAATAAAGACTAAAACAAAACATAGATACTCATTTCGGTGGACCGTGAAAAAGGAAAATATTAAAATAAACATCACAGTGAAACGAAAAGGTACTACCCATTTAAACATTGGCAGAAGACCATATTCAGGTAAGCAATGTTTACACCTAATAAAGTTACTGGGAAAACATGTACAGAGCGATTTGAGGAGTGATAACAAGGGAAAAAGACCAACTTCTAGCGTAGATCGTGGAACCGCGTGCCAGGGAAATCGCCAAATACTCGGCGACCGCACTCTTCCCGCGGGATAATAGACGCATAGATAATGATATCCATAAATCTATTAAAGAAACCAGGAACGACAAACAGCAAGTTGCCGAGTAAATTCAAAATTATTATCATAACAACCGAAATAAAACCTCCAACAAATATGAACCCAAAAGCACCAGGAACAAACTGACCAAAACAAAAACTGCAAATAAGCAATGAAGATCAGAATGAAAAATACCTAGAAATCGAAAAGAGAATAAACGCAAAAACCCCTTATCACATCAGTCGCAAATATAAAAGAAGTCACTAAAACAATAGAAGTTAAAAACTATGAAAATAACCAATGAAAATTATAAATAAAAGGAACACTACAATAAAATAACCAAAAAATTAAAACAAGAAAGCCAAATAAGTAACGAACCTACAAAATGGCTCCGAAGGATATCGGAGGGCCTCACCTATTCACTCAAATAAAAAAAAAAAAAAAAATCAGAATCCGGATTCAGTTATATGAATTAATATATTTTATTTTTATTAAAATAAATAACTTAAGTGTTTAGCAGTCAACATTTTAATGCTTAAATAGTAATATGATCAAAATATATTTACAATATTAATAGGTATACTGAGTTACAGATTAAATAAGTTTCATACATTAGGCAGTTTTCTTGGCATATCCAAATGTAATAAATGGATCGAATTCGTAATCTTCGTTTCCAGAGCTGAATGTTTTATTATCGTCGTCGTCCGATGATCGTTCGATGACCCTTTCTACATCATAGCCAGTGAAGGAAAAACAGTCTCTAGACAAGTTGACTTTTCAGTGACATGTGACAAAGACATATTGGCACGCGGATGGCATTGCGAATTGATGAATTGGTGTAATATTAGGGTTATCATTTCGTAAAATTTTCCTTCTCTCAGGGAAATATTTCAACAGATGAGTCCGCACAGTAACTTATTAATAAAAATCTTTTTAAAAAAAAAAGGTAAAGCGACTTCAAAAAGCAAAAAATAAATATTTGAAGTCGGTGCTGGTTGGTGCAGTCGGTTACTTGGCACCGACTTCAAATATTTCTTTTTTGCTTTTTGAAGTCGGTTAACCTTTTTTCTTAAAGATTTTTATTTTACAATTTTAAGTGACGAGTGAATTATTTAGTAATATTTATATACCGAAATTATATGATTTTGCTGAGTTGTACAGTAAGGTACCTACAGAATTAATATAATGACTATAATAACGGAATCTATACATTCGTGCTGTTCGACGTTAAGGAGTTCCCTCTTGTATCTTCAAAGTCCAAGGTCCAATACCAATAACATTAAAATAGGACCACCTCAAAACTATACTGACCCCAATGCAAAAAGAATCATCAAAATCGGTTCATAAGCAAAGGACGAATTATGAACCTCCTTTTTTGAAGTTGGCTAATATACTGCTTAGTTCTATAGTATACCTATAGGATTGACGTAATACCCATAATATCTCAATTTACACATGCCTATTGTTTGTCGTTAAGGAGTTCCCTGGTGTATCTTCTAAGTCCAAGGTCCAATGCCAATGAAATTAAAATGGGACCACCTTGGAGCTATACTGAACCCAATGCTAAAAAATCATCAAAATCGGTCCACAATTGACGGAAGTATCGCTGAACATACATAAAAAAAAAAACATACAACCGAACATAGAACCTCCTCCTTTTTGAAGTCGGTTGAAAAGGAAAACTCTGGTAAATTACAGAGCAATCAGCAACTCTAAGACTGGGGCTTTCGTTTTTTGCCGTAATGGCGACAAGAAACCAATTTTTATAATTTACTGTTATACTCTATTACTACTTGACATTGGCGAAATACACTGTTAAAGTGTGCGGCCATTACTTAAAATAAGAAGAAGAAGAAGAACTCTAAGACTGTCATGTCACTTACATTTCACCTGATCACAGGGTTAGTTCCGATGTTGCCCGCGGGCCAAAAGATCCTTGTGGGACGTACCGAAAAATGTACGGGAATGACATTTTACAACGAAGTGACGTGGTCAAAACAAGGCGCTATCGTTAGCGAAAAGAGAATAGAGTTAAAACGGTTCCAACTTGTCTAGATCCTCTTTGGGCTTACCTCAATTTCTTTAGCGGAATTATTGTATTCTTATTTTGCTGTGAGAAAAAGACGACATACCCAGTTTATAGTTCTATCTCTCTCTAACAGAAAAGTAAGATTACAATAATTCTTCCAATTTATTTGTGGTATTTTTTAAATTTCTGACTGCCATAAATTCTACAGTCATACTCTTTACCCCTAACTTCTTTATATGAGTACTTTTAACTAACAAACCATTTCATGTTTTAATCATGATAGCAAATTGATGAGCCTCATAATTTTTTAAATCATGCCTGCCAAAAATTATAGTCAATACTCGTATTGGTATGAGATACGTCATACATTATATTTATATAATCATTCGTTCTCAATCCGCTACACATGTGTAACGTGAAAGCAACAATGAAATTGTTTTATGCATCATCTTGCATTCAAATTTCCTTCAACCATCTCTTCATCATCCGTCTACAGCAGGTCACTGCTCGTCATAGGCCTCTTCAGTGCATATCACCGAGTATGATTATCAACTCATCTCATCCAATTTCTGCTATCTCTTGCTGTATGCCTCCTATTTAAAACATGTCACATGGTATTTTTACAGTTTCCAAACTATATCTTGAGATAAAACTGACACTTAAGGTTTGGTCACATAGTCGACGGAGCGCGACAGATGCGTTCGGTTAGCGCTAGGCACACATCAGACGGCCGCCTACAACACTAGCGTCCCACTCCCACGCGTAATGGCGTCTCGCTTCCACCACGCTTGGTTTTTAATCGCTGGTGGCGTGACGTCGGCGAATCGTAAGGTTTGTGCGCTGTGTGGAGTCTCCTGTACATTTCTGGACATTACAACTCTTCAGGTCGCGCCACCGTCGCGATGCGTCGGCTATGTGGCGAAACCTTTATATTTGACTTAATTCATTAGTTTTCACATAACTTAAGTATATTATTTGAGTATTAAACCCCTGTTAACAGGCTGGCTCCAGGGTTGTTCTGTAACTTGGCAATCTCATCCTTGAACTTTGCTATGGTCTCCTTTGCGAGATGCAGCTTCTCCTTAAGCTCTGATATCTCACTCCTGACCTTTGTTTGTGCTGCTATTATCTTCTGTAATGTCTTCTCTTTCTTCTCTTCAACTGGAAGTATGAAGTGAAGATTAGATTACATAAAATATTGTCAATGTAACAGGGTTATAGTTTCTTTTTTATTATTTAAAGATTATTTTTTGTTATTGATTGCTCTAATATGAAAATATTGCTACCTACTTACTATTGGGAAGTACCATTGGGAAGAACCTCAACCACATAGAGAGTTACTTCAAAGCCCTGCCCATATTGTCCAATCAAGGATCGTTTATGAACTATGTATAGGTACGAGGCATGCCTTTTAAGTTCTGTCGTTTCCATATTTCCCGGCAATTTTGAATTTGGAACTGTTCTATATTCGAATGTGTTTAAATTTTGAATCTCAAAACAGTTGAAAGTATTAGGATTAATGCTATTGTTTAGTCACAGCGTCGATTGGAATCTGTCAGCTTACGTACGAAAATGAATCTTTCTAAGGAAAATGTTCGTGCAATAATTTTCTACAACTTTAGAAGAGGCCTGACACGGCTTCAGTGTTTTGAAGAGCTAACATCTGTGTTCAGTGATGAAGGCCCATGTCTGCGGACTGTCGAACGCTGGTATTTAGAATTCCAGCGTGGACATACTAGTGTTAGTGACAAATCTCGCGAAGGACGCCCAAAATCCGCCTTCACTGAAGATAACATCATTGCTGTGAGACAACTAATTCTCGAAGATCGTCACGTGACGTATCGAGAGATAGAGGTTCTATTAGGCATCTCAGGGACAACTATTCAGAAGATCTTGCATGAAGCGTTTGGTCTGAGAAAGCTAGTTTGCCGTTAGATACCGCATCTGCTTTCCGACGATCACAAGGCGGCCCACGTCAGATGGTGTAAGAAAACTCTGCAAAGGTCAAATCACGTCTACGACATCATCAGTGGTAACGAATCTTGGATCTATGCCTACGATCCTGATTCCAAACAACAATCTACAATGTGGGTCTATCAAGACGAGCCAAAGCCGACTAAAGTTGTTCGTTCTCGAAGCACTTCAAAGAAGATAGTGGCCACGTTTGTTGGAAAAACCGGCCATGTTGCAACTATTGCACTTGAAGATCTTAGAACGTTAACGCAGAGTGGTATACCACAGTTTGTTTACCACAAGTCATCGCCGAACTTCGAAAATCTAACTCAAAGCGACGCATCATCCTGCACCACGACAACGCAAGCTCACACAGCGCTCGTCAAACGATTGATTATTTAAAGCAGAAAAAAGTAGAAATTCTTGACCATCCTCCATACAGTCCTGACCTAAGCCCTAACGATTTCTTTACATTTCCTAAAATTAAGAAAAGTCTTCGTGGTTAAAGGTTCCAGTCCGGTGAAGAAGCAGTCGACGCTTTCAAGTCAGCCATTTTGAACACCCCCACTTTAGAGTGTAATAAATGTTATAATAACTGGTTTGAGCGAATGAAAAAGTGTATTAAGCTATGTGGTGAAAACTTTGAAAAACAATAAAAAGCACTATAAGGTTCTAGTTGTTTTTTTCTTCAAACGATAAAACTTAAAAAGCATGCCTCGTACACCCTTTGGTGCTGGTTACCACTAGATACAGTAGTTGTTAAGCCAACTCGGAAGCCTTATGGGCAGCTTGATAAGTTTTAATAGCAGGTGGCCATAAACTTGCCTACAGGAATCTGCACTGGGTGTGTACATAATGGGTATATAACCTAATCACTTTCACTTAGATTTGTGGGATGGTCTTTATGCAGTGGGTCAGTACAGAATGAATTATATTAAACTAGTGGTTGCTGGTTATCTTCATTTGCTGGTTATGTTTGACATTCAGTAAGACTATAGACAAATAATATTAAAGACAAACATCAATTTGACGTGTATTGTGTCAAATACATGGTAGTGTGTATAGTTTTTTTCATTGATTTAATGTTTTATGCATAATTTTAAAAAAATATTAGCATTCTGCCCTCCTTCTCTATATAAACTATAAGTGTGGGAAATTTGATACTCCTCTGTCCGCGCAATTTTCATAAAAATGTGTACGAAGCTTTTGCTTCACATATTAATATATAGATAATTATAGTAATTGTTTTGATTACTTACAATCTGTGTCATGTGTCCAAGATCCATTTGTAATAGGCTTTACACTGTTCAGAAAATGCTGCATCAGTTGGGTTGGCTCCTGGAACACTATCTCCTCATATGACTCACTGACCAGGGTCCGGCCGACTGCTGGTGGAGCACCTTCTGTTACCGGTGACTGGAATAATTTCAGTATGTGATAGAGGGTTACCTGTAATCAAAAATTAAATGATTACAATTTCTTCATAGACTATTTTATTCTGTCTATATGTCAACAACAACAACACATCATCATGCCAGATCACTTGTGGGTTAGGCAGAGAGTACAGAGTTCCAACAGTTCTTTCCTTACATACCTCTCTGGCTTCCTCCACTCTCATAGTTCGTCTCATACATGCACGCCGGTTACGGAGAATCTTGACTATATATCAACAGATTTTATTTAATTAGGCATTATACACAGGCTTATTAAGGAGATTCAAATATGCTAATGTAAAATGCAACCTATGCATTGGGTAAATACAACCACTAATAGTTGATATTTTAAGATATATCCAGGTAGCAGACTTCCTTGCCCACAGGCAAGTGCAGAGAACCACAGCAAGACACTGATTTTATAAACTCGCTCACAGTAAATGCTGAAATAATAATCAAGAAATGGAAATATTTATTCAGAACCACTGTAAGATTTGATGTCCTAATGTCAAAATTACTGTAATAAAACCCGCCAGTATGAAAATGAAAGGATAGTAACTTTGTATGTATTGTATGTAAAAAAAAAACTAGAATAATATAGTTACACGGTCACGCCTATATTCCCTAAGCGGGGGTGGCAGAGGTGTACTGAGTACACCCACGTTTCGCCGACGATGTTAGGTCCCATGTAATAGGGGCGAGCCTATTGCCATATACCGGGCACAATTCCAGACTCCAGATTGTACTGGGAAGATTTCGTTAGAAAAACTACACTTGTCCGAACTAGGACTTGAACCCAGGACCTCGTGATCACAAAGCGATGCGCTTTGCCACTAGACCAACGAGGCAGTCAATAGAGGGAGTCAACTAGAATAATAGTTTCACTATTTGTTTAAGCCCCACAGAACCTGTGCTTTTGTTGTCTCCATACCTATCCTATTAAATATCAGTATAAAAATACTTACAGGTCTTTCATTAGGATCATGGAAATATATCTTTATGACAATTTCGAACTCTCCCCATCCCGTCTCAGTGAGTTCGTACGGCGGTTTTGTTACTATTCTGTTAGGGTTCGTGTAGCTCTCGTGTAGTTTAAAATGCACTTTCTTCACATAGGACATGTCTTCGTTAGCGTAAGACTTCACGTACACGGTCCATTGATGCGTGTGACCGTCTTCTTCGCGTTTCTTGCCAAAATAACACGCAATATTTCCGTAAACTATCGGCTTTACTATAACAAGGCCCTGAAAGGAAGTTATAACAGAAACTAATGTCAAAATTACTGTAGTTCTTAAATAAGGGTGTGTTTATACGTATTTTAGTAATAAAACCCGCCAGTATGAAAATGAAAGGTTAGTAACTTTGTTCAATAAAATAATGAATGAAAAGCAACTGTACCTTGACTCTACCCCCTGAATCAGGGCCGAAGTCTGTTTGTAAGCTCATATCGAGATCTATTTTTGACGACAGCTTGAAAATTTCAAATATCTCAACTTTGTAAACATAAAAATACAAAGCAAACAAGCAAATCGAATCGAGTTTGATTGACAACTTAGAAAAAATAATTGATGTCCCTTGTCAGTTTGACATTAGCTATCTTCTTCTTCTTTTTCTTCTTCAAGTTATGGCTTCACACTAATTATAAGTGTATTTTGCCAGTGTCCAGTGAAATATATAATCGTGTTTATGTAAATGAATTCAACTCCCCGATGAATTTGATGACAAAGATGATAATGAAGTACCCCAGCCTGGATAGTAAAGCGGTGGATACTTTACATACCAATTGCAACGGCCGTTTTGAGGGAAGTCGAAATTACCTTCACTCATGCACATATAAGAACACATAATGGTTAATATTCCACCAACATTACACATTATTAGTCGAAATAACACAAGCTTTGGAAATTAAAACAAATTGACAACATCACTCTTCGACTTCCCGCCAAAACTCATGATTTGTTATCTTATTGGTGGCAGCACTGATATAATTAATTGTTAAGGAAGAGTAATATCGATATTTTTCAGTATTAGGTAAAATTAATGTCGAATACATTCACAGGATCAGCACGCTGAAGTGGCAGTGGGCTGGCCATATTTGCCGAAGGACTGATAACCGCTGGGGTAGACGTGTTCTCGAGTGGAGACCGCGGCTTGGCAAACGTAGTGTGGGACGCCCTGCAGCTAGATGGAGCGATGATATACGGAGGGTGGCGGGCAGCAGTTGGAGGAGAAGAGCCGAAGATCGGGCTCAATGGCGTGCCTTGGGAGAGGCCTATGTCCAGCAGTGGACTGATACGGGCTGATGATGATGATGATGATGATGACATTCATATTACCTAATACTGAAAAATATTAAGTAATATTTGAATATTACCAAAATATCTTTGTCGGACTATAACCAAAGTCGTTCCTCACAGATGGAGATATCACAAAATAAAATTATAAATGAATCTATATACACGACAACTTATACAATAAAAATAAAAGCTTTACAGCTTCTTAAGCGACTAATTATGACTACTTCCTAGTATTGAAAATATTTTCTATGTATTATAAAGGATATTATATAATCTTCTGTATGTGACCGTGTTCCGATCCAGTGGTAGATGTAAAAAATGTAATAATTTTGTCGTTTCGAAGTGCTTTTAAATTGGCCTATACAAATAAAGAATTTTTGACAATGACTATCTTCACCAAAATTACAAAAAAAGACTACAAACTAACCATACTTACTGAACAATAAGTGCATGGATACTTATTGGAGGTATAAAAATATGTAAACAGTAGAAAATCTTAGTACTAACCATGTACTTACGGTCCGTTTAGGAATCACACATATAGATCGACGTTCAACGTGGCTTCTCGGGAGGCAGTTCTTTGTCATTATTCTTGTGGTATTGAAATAAAATGCAATTTTTGATTTTCATATTTACTCCCTATTAGAAGGCAAGTGAACAATGGTCCAACAAGCTCTTATCCTAATTGTCATAATAATATAATTGAATAACTTTTATACTAGCTACTTAATTTCATAGGCTCTAAGTTATAATGAGCACAGATTAAATAGTCACAACATTGAACATGTATGTTATCGCCTCACGGCGACTACCGGGTCATGCAGCTTAGGCCGTTTGAGAAAAATACACCAATATTTAGAATCTTTACCAATATTTCCTAACATCGATGGGAACACATCCAGGGGTCCTTTGGGGGCACGTGTAAAAAGGTAAATAAGCGGTCATTGGCCTCTCATGAGTTAAAATTTGTGATCAGTGCGCGTCGTCTCTGTATCTGCGAGTAATGGATCGCTTTCCTCTTTGAATCTGGAAGATCTGGAGCCGTGCCTCGACGCTGACACTCTTTGTGTGAATGTGAGGAGATTGGGAACAAGAGCACTGCAGGGTGTGGCGGGCGCGGAACGTGATGACGTTCGCGTTCCGGGAGAAATTCTCGATGTTCTAACTGGATAAGCCACCGACAGTGGCATGTATAAGCTCGATTTTCTTGCTCTCAACGATTTCTTGAGACTACTGTCTAAACGTCGATGACGTCTCTCGTCGCTCGGCCTACGTAAAGTTGAGTCTCTTGAAGTTTGGGTGGGGCTTGTAGGCTGCGGTGGAGATTCGCAAGCGCCCGCCGCTTCCGGCGACGGGCAGGCGAAGAGATGCCGAAGGCCGTACGCTTCGTGGTCGTAGACTGTATCGTCTACATTGGACAACGATCGATGGACCGGGGGTGAAGACCCTAATCTTGGCTTACAACCACCATCACAATACATCTCGCAGTCGATAAGCTCCAGTTCAAGATCGAACGAAGGGTCCTGTGAACAAAAACAATAATTGTCTGAACTCGGATCGTCGAATTGACAATAACATGGTATTTTTGTTGGCCAGTTGTTCTTGAATAAATTTCATTAAAGATAAATATTAAGTACCTATATACAAGGTGTAACATAATAAACGCAAGAACTCAGACACCCTGATTAGAGAATTGTTTTATAAATTCAAAACAATAACCAAATTTTCAAATTTAAAGCACTTTTATACTTAAAACACTTATTTAAAGCACTTTTTATTTTATACTTTTTAAAGCACTTTTATACCACAATTAACAATGAAACTTGTACGTGTATGTGTGCGTTTTGAGAAATACGTTTTAGGAATAAATTTAATTTTTTGATAGCTCACTGCCGAAGTAAAACATTTTTTGCAAATTAAAAAAGATGTAAGATACATTAAAAAATGTTGGAATCAATTCAGTTACCGATTTAGAACGAACTACTAGTAGATAATGTTTATCTATTAGGTGTAACTGCACTTATTATACATAAATATATGCATTAACATTATGAATTTCCAGAAAGGACTGAGCCTGAGGTTTTTTAGGTATGTTGCCTACTAGATTATTTTTAACAATTACCAAGGGTTGGACAGGCGATGTGATGAGGTTCTCCCGGAAGGCAGCAGGCGTATCCCTGCGTGGGGCAGAGTGCTGAGGGTGTGTGGGATGTGGGTGTGTGGGATGCTGAGTGGGGCCTGGGGGAGGCGCGGGGGGCACAGGGGGCACACGCGGTTCCGTCAGTGAGGACAGGGAGCGTAGCAACGGCCCGCACCCCACGCTGCATTCCTCGTAGTTGCTCGCGCACGAGTATGGCGGCGGTATGATTGAATTTGCCTGTTAACATTACAAATATTGTTAAATATAAATAAGGCTTTAACTGCTTTCTTGGTTATTACTGCTTGAATTAAATTATTAGGTACCTCATTTGCTGCGTTGCAAATGAAACTGGAGTTGAGAGATTCTGCAGTACTCGTCGCTGATAGAGAACCTGTAATTATTGGAAATTATCTATAAATAAGCAGTAGAGAACTAACAACAGCCCCCCAGAACAAACGACCGTGTATTATCTTCTTTTGATAGAGGGAACACACTGCACATCACTTTTTACATTTCCTATTTTTATACACTCACATACACTGATAATACATATCATTTTGGCCATTGCCCACACAGGTAGCCATTGAATTTGGACGAGTTTCGGAAAACTAAAGTTAATTAGACAAAATAGAGACAGAAAACAAAAACATTAACTAACAGTGGTGACATTGAGTTTAGCTAATCTCATTACTCCTTGGTGTTTTTTAAATACTTTCTTTACAGGATTTAACATTTTTCGTCGTTAATACTCGTATCTATTGAAGTATGGAAATATACTGTCTACATTAAAGCGGTTAGATCCCGCAAGGGATCTGGCTTGAGGTTATAGATAGATAGATTAAAGCGGTCACTATCTAATTGAGTTAGTTCACAAACCAGTTTGCAGTGTGTTATACCACAAGCCGATTAGATGGAAACCGTCTGAATAGAAATAATTATATTTAGGTAGGTAGTTTTCTACGTCGTTCCCTGTGCCTATATAGGTCAGGTAAAGAGAACGAAGTACCAACAAATTTCATTCTTACATAGGTTTCTTACCTCCTACGTTTTATACACACTCATCAGTTCCGTAGACCTTTATTTATGCTAATATACTTAGACTGGTCTAGACTAGGGCTTAGACGGATCTACCTATACCATCACGCCAGATTCTTAACAGGGTAGGTAGAGAGTACAGAGTTCCAACAGGTTCTTTACGTTTTGACCTCTCTAGCTTTCTCCACTCTCATAGTTCGTCTTATACACGCTTGCCGGTTACGGAGACTCTTGATTTGCTCTTCAGATAAGAAACGATCAAATTCTTCATGTAAAGATAGTCTAGGTCTTTCCCAGTATATGTACTGGGAAAGACCTAGACTAGATGATGTAGGCATCCTTCCAGTTGCGCATTGCATAACTGTCATTCTTTATTATGACATTCTTACTATATGCCCGAATCACCGGACCATACCCTTTCTCATCTTTACACCGATACTATCTTTTTCGATTGGAGTTATCATAATAACTCAATGCATACTATGGTAACACTACTATTACTATTAAAATATATAGGAAAAACATTTAAGTACCTGGGGCGCGAATTACATTACAGTTTCTGAAGTAATGTACCATGAGGTAATTCCCGGCTTTACCTTCCCCCTCTCCGCACGTGATGACAAGTGGATAGAGATCAGGTTTTGACGTGACCTGTGACGAGCAATTTAAATTATTTATTTAAAATCTATTATCGAAAGTCTTCATATACGTCATTCATGCTTTCTCTAACTACAAAAAAGCTTTCGAGCGCTTAATATTCTGGTCTCAATAGGAGATCGAAACAAACAGCGGGATATACTATTATGTATCTCTAAGTAGCAACTTACTCTAAAATAATAATTCAATATGTTGAACTCTCACAGATATCGTTCGATATATTCATTGATCGTTAGGTACTCTAACTAAGGGCAAGCTATAAACAATTTTAAGAGTGGTAGTATGGGTAAGAAACTTCTTTCACTAATCTATAGTTATAAATATTATCCCTTTACAAGTATAATACATAATATGCCCTCAGCACACACATGCAAACATCGATTCACAATAACCGTAAAAGCCTAGAAGTGTTATCGATAAATGAGGAGATATCGTAATAAAAATAAAATGGCGTAAATAAATAAACCTCGAACTGAAGTAGTTTCACAATAAGAATATCACTTCAGAATACGGTGGTGGAGCCTGGTGAAAGGAGCCGCAGCGGCTGTAGCGCGGCGGCGGGTACACGGAGCCGGCCGAGTCATGCTCCGATGTGGGCCGCCGCACGCAGCACGCGAACGAACACATGTACACGCCTTGAGGACCAGAGAGAGACTTCTTGAAGAAGAGGCACCATACGCAGCAAACCAAAATCCCGCCGAGAGTTCCGAGAAGAAATAGCACAGGCCTGTGAAAAAATGGGGTTTTAGTATTTCGCCTAAGTACCTATACAAATGCCTATACAAAATACTATTAAATAATATGCCATCTATCCACCATCAAAGATTGCCACGACGATGGACCGACGATGTGCCGTCCGACCTTTTTATTTCAAGTCTGTGTGTCCGACCAACTAATATGTATATAATTGATATTAAAACTGTTTACCCAAAAAGTGTAGAATTTCGAGAAATAATATGGTATTCCTAAAATTGATCTTATGCCAGGTTTTTTGGCGGGAAGTTGAAGAGTGATGTTGTCAATTTGTTTAAATTTCCAACACTTGTGTTATTTCGACTAATAATGTGTAATGTTGGTGGAATATTAACCATTATGTGTTCTTATATGTGCATGAGTGAAGGTAATTGTAACAAAGTGATAAAAAGTGCCTTTTTGACTTCCCTGAAAACGGCCGTCGCAATTGGTATGTAAAGTATTTACCGCTTTACTATCCGGGGTAGGGTATTCCATTAATTTCATTATCATCGTTGTCATCAAGTTCATCGGGGAATTGAATTAATTTAAACAAACACGTTTATATATCTCACTGGATACTGGCAAAATACACTTAAAATTAGTGTGAAGCCATAACTTAAAGAAGAAGAAGATCTTATGCCAAAAATACATGCTACCACATTCATGAAATAATTAAAAAAAAATAAAGATTGTCAAAGTTTCTCAAACCTTTTTTACAGCCGCCGATATACAAAAATTGCCTTACCACTGCGCATACCAAGGGTAAACATAGCTATGTTCCCTGAACGGCTCGTCGGTGTCACGGCGCGAGGGCATGGTCGGGGGCGCGCAGCAACCCTGCTCGCAGCATAGCCAGTGCGCTGGGCATAGACGGCCGTCCGGGCATGGCGTCTCACTGGCACACTGCAATTGATGAAGGTCAATTGCAGTAGGTATAATGTTTGATAGGTACTTGTCATGACCACTCTCCTCGTAGGCGTAAGCTATTCAATATCAAAAATAAATAAATTTAATGCGACGACTACTAACATCTTAAACAACCGTTTCGTTAAGGAGGCTGTGTGCTCTGTTCACTAGATCAAGAACGTAGTCGCGGGTTCGATCCCAACGCAAGAAAAATCTTTATGCTATCCACAGATATTCGGTTCGGCATAGGTTTTCTGGATTTAGTATAGTTTTTGTTCTGGATTGATTCTAGTTTAACATTTTGCCACCATATGTGGCTACGGAATCCGCTTATATCTGAATAGGTCTTCAATGCATCACTTCATGTGATGTGCAAGTGCTAATATTATATTCATGAAACACTACGATCCTATTCAATACAGAAAGGCTTCAGAGTGTCGTATTCAACAAACAAGGGTGGTATATAAATGCTTCTCTTACACGCTATTCATCTTGGGCATAGCGTAGTAAAAAAAGAGATGGGAAACTTTTTTAACTATCAAGTGAAAGTCAGACTTTGTTCAACAAATAGACACCGTCATGCCTATATTCAAGTAAGGGTAGCAGAGGTGGTGTTCAATTTTTTTTATTATATGTAAAAACATATACCAACAAAACAGTATAAACTACCTCGTTGGTCTAGTCGCGAATACTGCACGCAAGAATCACGTGGTCCTGGATTCAAATCCTAGGACGAACAAAAAGTTACTTTTTGATTAAAAAAATTACAGTATTACGCTGGAGTCCGGGCATTATCCCCGGCATTATTGCAAGACACACCCCCTAATATCGTCAGGGAAAAGTGGGTTTAAGGAATATACCTCTGCTTTGCACTACCTAATTTATGATTTAACAAAATTCTTATCTAAATGTATTCAATATAATGTATTTACAACGTAGGTATAGAAGTGAGACAGTTTGTACTTTATAAAAACACTAGTTTTCACAAGACACTTTTTACCCTGTTACTGAAAGAAAGTTCAACTATATGGTAGACTACGGCAGATATTTTTCTCTTATAAAAGAACCTGTACAGTACAGAGATCCTGTACTCTCCGTAAGGGATCTTACTACCCCGCAAAGGATCTGGCGTGATGATATAGATCGATTTTTCTCTTATAAAAGCTTATATAAAGTAAATCTTACAATACGTTGTCATAGCAACGACAACGCTTCGAGCATACCTATCATCTTGATAGTACATACGTATTATCTTAAATATTTTTTATTTATTATCTAAATTTAACTATATTTTAATACCAAAGAATTATAATCTACCGCATATACCACCAATATTATTGATTTATAAATAAAAGCGGCATACATTTCGCAACCGCCAGGTGGCTATCGATAAAAATAGCCTCGGCCGCGGTTTTCGCGGGAAAACCAGGAGATAGGCTGCACCGCGCATGATTTGCCGCCGATCGATCGTGCTGTCAAATTGGGCGAACGTATCAAAGTCATAAGTGCCACACAATTACACCTACATTTTTAATTATAATTTAGTAGTTTAAATGACCTGATTAGTAAGTTAGATCAATATTTTAGGCATATTCCTGGCATCTAAATGATTTGAAATTTTTGTTGGTCATTGAAATAATTTATTATTTTCTTTGTTTATTTTTTTTTAATAATTCAATTTTATTGGTGGTCATTAGGGGCACAGACGCTAACAGAGTAACAGACACTACGCCCGACTTACATTTCCAAATAGATAATATTGTGAAGATTCTATTAGTGTAGACTAATTCTATTAGTGTAGACATATAGAATATATTAGAAACTGAAACATAATTTGCAAAAAACACAGCAAAATACAACATTTAATATATATATACTTACAGGAGCAGGTTTAGTAATTAAAATCCCGAGCATGGACAAAGCGAAAAAGGCGAAAATCATTGTTGTGATCAGCAGCGTCGTATGGCACGTCATGGAGGTATTTCTCACATAATTTGTTACCTATAACGAATGAAAGTGCAATATGCACTACGCAGATCTACGTCACAGGCTATGACTTAATTCCCGCCATCCCCGCGCCGGTCCGCCGCGCGGGGTCGCGTGGCACTGACTACCCATACCTCCGAGGCGACGCCCAACGTACGAGAGACATCCCCTACCTCCCCCCATCGTAAATATAGATGCCATCGCCAATAACCGGGGATCTTTTTGCACTGGACACTTGGATTGTTAGTGCCAACATTGTTTTGTGGCTGCATGACCGAGAAAAGTACGCCTTGAATAAGTGATAACTGATTCTACGAGAGCAGCTACAAATTTGCGGAAAAGTATTATGCTAACGAAAAATGTAGGCATGTTTGAGGCTGATACAGTGAAGGTTCGTGTTAAGGTCGTATTTGGAGTAATGTTAGTCGTAAATGCGTAAATTTGTCAGAATTAGGTTACATGTACGGCTCGTGTAGCATTTTAGAGATCTCGTAGCGAAAGTTTTGGAAGTCGATAACGCTTTTCCTCTTATTTACTGTGTCAAGTGTACAACCTAATTTCATTGGTTAGAGTTGTGATGAGAAACAAATCTCCTAATTGCTATAGGCATGATTTGAACAACAATTTGTCTATCAATATATTTTTGAAGATACTTCCTTACCTAACAATTTACCGTAAACTGTACTATACTTACTTATGATACATATATAGCCTTTTAAACGATATAAAGAAACTGTTCACCTAACTGACTAAAACATGAAACAAATTCTGATGGTCGATTCCATTTATAATTTCAACCAGTTAATAAAATAACATAAAACCTAATCCTCCTAATAATCGTGACTTTGTGTTATTGGTTTGATTTGGTGCACCGTAAGATAGTGACAAATTCATAAGTCACTGCTCCATTGTGGCGTAGTCTGTACGTACACAAAGGGCCTCAGACCATGCATCCGTGCGTAGCGCGTTTGTTTATACAAATCGACATTTTCGTAGCTAACGCCCAACTCTTAAGCTCACATATGGAGTGTGTCCATTTGCAGCAATCTAGAGGCGGCTTTAAAGCAGAAGATTCGAGCCAAAAGCTCAGCCTTGACCTTTCAGTCGAGACCTAAATACAATTTGGCGCATGAAAGAAAGAAAACTTTATTTGCAACGAGTGCGATACATTACAGACAGATGGTCATGTGGTCAAGTAGGATGTTACATGTACATTAAACATTTATAGCATTGGTAATGAAAGTCTTCGATACAAAAACATGAGGACTACATCCTTAAATATTTGTAGTGTAATCCCACTCGTATAATAATGTATTCAGCAAGACATACGCTGAATCATGTAACCTCTCCTTTATTTATATGCACGCAACATTTTCTCTTATAGTTACTGGCCTAATAGTTTTATTTCTTTCTAGTTCAATACAGAGTTCCAACAGGGTTGACTTTAAATAATTAAATGTAATTTAAGTGTAGTATAAATTCACCATGTATTTACTATGCAATAGATTCATTTCAGAATTGGCCCAAGATTAAGTTAAGATTTTAGTGTGAATACAAATTTCAGTTGCAGAAAAAACTCATACCGAAATGGATACAATACGAGTATGTTCTGCATACACACATTGTTTCCAGGATTCATAGTGCCGGAACTACTTGATCATCATAGCTGTAAGACCTACAATCTTATAATACAAAATTATGAGCTGTCGTTTGAAAGTTTCAGTTTATTTATAAAAAAATACCGTCACGCCTATATTTATAAACGCAGGTGGCAGATTACACCCACTTTTCGCCAACAATGTTACGGCCCTTGTAATTGGGGGCGAGTCTATTACCATAATAACGGACACAATGCCAGACTCCGGATTGATACTGATATTTTTACAAGTTTTTATTCGAATTGCACTGTTCGTATGTCTGTCTTTCCGGTTCAAATCTCGTGATTCTTTTTTCAAGCACTTGCGGTTATCCGATTGAGCTGAAATTTAGCATACTTACATAAGTTCAGTGACAATGCATTCATATAGAACTATATATAATAGAACTTCACAACTACTCAACATAACCCCGCCGTAGACATAACGAAGACCGACAAATACCATAGTACTTGTCGGTCTTCGTTATGTCTTTGCTATAAAAGCTTGTTTTTAAAAAGGTCTGTTTAAATTTAAATTATTTTAACAAGTTCAGGCCGCGTGGTTCCCGGCTTAGAATAGGACCAACCCATCTCATCCCATCGGGTGTCGTACAAGGCGACTAAGGGAAAACTAGGGAATGGGCAGCAGCGTTCCTTTAACACTTCGACGACCAATAACTGCGCTCGCCAACCCGCCTGCCAAGCGTGGCGAGTATGGCAAACACCCCCAATTATGGAAGAAAGTAGAAAAACCAGGCCCCTAGTCCCCGGCGGTCCTGTTCGTCCTGGCCACGGTAGCAGCCATGGTAACGACAGGACAAGGGGTGCTAAGAATCTCCGGCAGAGATTCGGCTACCACCAAAACCGAAAATTGGCCCTGGTGACATACAACGCACGCACATTGAGGACAGATGAGAAGCTAGTTGAGCTGGAAGAAGAGTTAAACAAGTTGCGGTGGAGTATTGTTGGTTTATCGGAGGTCCGAAGAGAGGGCGAGGACACGATAACCTTAAAATCCGGCAACTTGTTTTACTACCGGGAGGGCGAACAGCAGTCCCAAGGTGGTGTCGGATTTATCGTCCACAAGTCACTCATAAACAACGTTGTGTCCATCACTAGTGTGTCGAGCAGGGTAGCGTACCTGATACTCAGAATATCCAAAAGATATTCGCTGAAGGTCATACAGGTCTACGCACCGACCTCGGCATACTCAGATGATGACGTCGAAGTTATGTATGAGGACATTAGTAGAGCCATACATACTTCCAAAACACACTTTACAGTGGTTATGGGTGACTTCAATGCGCGGCTGGGCAAACGGGGCGATGATGAGTTGAGAGTGGGGCAATTTGGATATGGGCAGCGCAACCCCAGGGGTCAGAGGCTGGCCGAATTTCTGGAGAAAGAGGGACTCTTTATGATGAACTCTTTCTTCCAGAAGCCGCCTCATAGGAAATGGACCTGGATGAGCCCTGATGGTTCCACAAAAAATGAGATAGACTTCATCATGAGCACCAAGCGACAAATATTTAATGATGTCTCCGTGATTCATAGGGTAAAAACCGGCAGTGATCACCGAATGGTCAGAGGCACATTAAATATTAATGTCAAAATGGAAAGATCGCGTCTGATGAAGTCTACGCTCCGACCTACTCATGCATATATCCAAAACCCCGAGAACTTTCAACTCGAATTGTCAAACCGCTTCGAATTGCTAGACAGCAGCGCATCAGTGGACGAAATCAACAACAGGCTGGTAGAGACTGTTCATACGGTCGGGTCCAAGTATTTTAAGACCCACCGTAAAAATAGGCCTCAAAAACTATCTGACTACACCCGAAACCTCATGGCTGAGCGACGTTCCATGACGCTCCAAACCTCCGATGATGCTAAGTCCTATAGGCAGCTTAATGGACAGATATTGAAGTCCTTGCGACACGACTTACGGTCCTTCAATGCAAGGCGTATTGAGGAGACCATAGAGCAGAACAAGGGCTCTAAAGTGTTCGCAAGAGACGCGTATATTGGGCAGAGCCAGTTGACGAAGCTGAAGACGGAGGACGGAAACGTAACGTCAAATAGGTCAGAGGTGCTCAGGGAGATAGAGAGGTTCTATAGACAGTTATATACCTCAGTAGCTAAACCTGTTGTTGACTTGGTAAAAGACCCAAGAGCCAAGCTAACCCGACACTACACTGAAGATATCCCGGACATCAGCCTGTGCGAGATTAGGATGGCTCTCAAACAACTAAAAAACAACAAAGCGCCGGGTGAAGACGGAATTACTGCAGAACTTCTGAAGGCGGGCGGATCGCCGGTACTTAAAGTCCTTCAGAGGCTATTTAAGTCCGTCTTGCTTGAAGGGAAAACGCCGGAAGCATGGAACAGGGGTGTGGTGGTGCTGTTTTTCAAGAAAGGTGATAACACCTTATTGAAGAACTATAGGCCCATCACACTGCTGAGCCATGTTTATAAGTTGTTTTCGAGAGTCATCACGAATCGTCTCGAACGCAGGCTTGATGACTTCCAGCCTCCCGAACAAGCCGGTTTCCGGAAAGGCTTTAGTACCATAGACCACATACATACGCTGCGGCAGATTATACAGAAGACCGAGGAGTATAATCGGCCACTATGCTTGGCGTTTGTGGACTATGAGAAAGCCTTCGATTCGATCGAGACTTGGGCGGTTCTTAGATCTCTCCAGCGATGCCGCATTGACTATCGGTACATCGAAGTGTTGAAGTGCTTGTATAATAACGCCACCATGTCAGTCCGAGTACAGGGGCAGTGCACGAAGGTGATCCCCATAAAAAGAGGAGTAAGACAGGGAGACGTCATTTCTCCGAAACTGTTTACGGCCACCTTAGAGGACGCCTTCAAGCTCTTGGAATGGCAAGGACTTGGCATCAACATCAATGGCGAATACATCACTCACCTTCGATTTGCCGACGACATTGTGGTCATGGCGGAGTCGCTGGAAGATCTAGGACGAATGCTCGGTGACCTCAATAGAGTATCCCAACAAGTGGGTCTTAAAATGAATATGGACAAAACAAAAATAATGTCTAACGTCCATGTCGTACCCACCGCACTCACCGTTGGGAACTCTACTCTTGAAGTTGTCGACGAATACATTTACCTGGGACAGGCAGTCCGGTTAGGTAGGTCCAACTTTGAGAGAGAGGTCAATCGACGAATCCAACTCGGCTGGGCAGCGTTCGGGAAACTGCGCAACATCTTCTCATCCAAAATACCTCAGTGCCTAAAGACTAAAGTGTTTAGTCAATGTGTGTTACCAGTGATGACATATGGATCAGAGACGTGGTCTCTTACAATAGGTCTCATAAAAAAGCTCAAGGTTGCTCAGCGAGCTATGGAAAGAGCTATGCTCGGCGTTTCTCTACGTGATCGAATCAGGAATGAGGAGATTCGTAGAAGAACCAAGGTCACCGACATAGCCCTCAGGATTAGCATGCTGAAGTGGCAATGGGCTGGCCACATAGCGCGAAGATCGGACGGGCGTTGGGGCAGAAAGATTCTAGAGTGGAGACCACGTATTGGCAAGCGCAGCGTAGGACGACCGCCTGCCAGATGGACCGACGATCTTGTGAAAATCGCAGGAAATCGTTGGATGCAGGTGGCATCGGACCGGTTACGCTGGAAAGCGATTGGGGAGGCCTATGTTCAGCAGTGGACAAGTATAGGCTGAAATGATGATGATGAACAAGTTCTTGTTAAACATGCAATGTTCGTATGTCTGTCTGTCTGTGTCTGTCCTTCCGGTTCAAATATTGTGTTCCATTTTACAAGCACTTGCGGCTATCTGATTAAGTTGAAATTTGACATACTTATTATAAGTTTGATGACAATGAAATAATATGGTACAATGGAGCTGGTCTGATGATGGAGTCGGACGGTGGTCATAGGAACATGTGAAATATACAATGTGACCCCCTCGTGTTTAGGCTTGTTAGATTGGCAAGTACTATACAACCAGATAGTGTTCAGGGTCTGATGATGAAGCCGGAAGATGACCAATGGAACTACCCAACTACTCAATATAACCCCGCCTTGTTTGGGCTCGTTGAATTTGTCCGGAAAGATTTGCCATAGGAACTCCTCAACTTAGCAAGATATCCTCGTTGTTTTGCTATAAATTATTTTGTTTTAGCTATTAAAATTGTTTTCTATATGAATTAACATTTATCGAAATATTACCTTTTTGTCTGACCGATCGACGCGCATAGACTAACGAGGCAGTCTTACTTTTTTACTTATCTACCTTCTCTATTACTCTTTCTTCTTTATTATCTATCCTTGTGAGATGGAAGCCAAAGGGTAACAATAAATTGTTTTCCCACCAAGCTGGATTAACAGCAGGTCTCGTAAGATACGACTAACGTTATATATCGTTTTGCTACCGACAAATATGCGATACCAAAAAGGAAGTATTGTGTGGTACCATATCGAAGGAAGGCCTATTTGGCTGAAATTTTTCAGAAGTGAGACAACACTCCTTGGCATGTCAGTGTGTATGGTATCCACATGTCTGGGTTACTGCTTAGTGCTCTCCAAGATTGATGTTGGTCGGCAATGAGTCTTAAAATGATACCAAATTACATTAATGTTTTACAATGGATCTATCCATATCATCACGCCAGAGTAAGGGGGGGGGGGGGGGGGGGGGGTTCAGAGAGCACAGAGAGCCTTACAGACCTCTCTGGCAATGGATGCAATATTAATTATGGAGGAAAATGAGGGAAAGAGGTATACCGGATGCTTTGGTAGGAGTGTTTCGATTTTGGTACAGTAACCAGGTAAATAGTGTATGATGGGCTTATCTGATGAGTACAGCTTGGACTGCGGAGTGCGACAGGGGGGTCTTACATCACCTAAACTCTTTAATCTATATATAAATGACCTAATTGTTGGTCTCAGCAACGTGCATGTCGGATGTTACATAAACAATGTGTGTTTTAATAACCTGAGTTATGCAGATGATATGGTACTGCTGGCACCAACAATTGGGGCTCTCAGGAAATTATTGCTTATCTGCCAGAACTACGCACTGAGTCATGGATTGTCATACAATGTCAACAAAAGTGAATATTTGGTCTTTAAGGCCGTTGGAAAAAATTCGGATACGCTTCCACCCGTTACTCTAAACGGCGTACAACTAAAAAGGGTCAGTGCTTATAAGTATCTAGGGCATTACGTCACCGACGACCTTAGGGATCAAGTAGACATTGAACGGGAGCGCAGGGCATTGGCGGTGAGATGTAATATGCTGGCACGCAGGTTTGCTCGGTGTGGTGCGCGGTTCAAAATCACCTTGTTCAAAGCATTTTGTCAGACTCTCTACACCGGCAGTCTGTGGGTTAGCTGGACATTGAAATCGCTAAATGTCCTGCACGTACAATACAATAATGCTTTTAGGATGCTGATGGGGTTGCCGCGATGTTGCAGTGCATCAGCTATGTTCGCTGAAGCGAGGGTAGATGGTTTTGATGCTATCTGGAGAAAACGAACTTCCTCCTTATTGAATCGCATTCGTGGCAGCAATAATAGCATTCTAAAAGTAATAGTTGAACAATACGACTCCTTTATAGTAGGTAGGTTAGTAAAGAGGGTTAACTCTCCACTCATCACATATATAAATTAAATCACGGTTATATACAGGCTGAACTGATCAGGTAAGGGTATCTGATTTGGATTTATATTTATATTGTGATAATGGATTCTATATTTAATTGTAATTGTATGTTACTAACACTTAGACCTTAAGCCTACTAACCGATAATGGACCATATTGTTGTCTGATAAAAATATAATAAATTAAAATTAATTATGGGTGAGGAGAATGGAAAATAGTGAAGAATTCTGTTTTCATTCTGTTCATTTCATTTGTCAATTTTTTAGTAAGCGCTGTCACATGCTACTTTTTCCTGCTATACATTTTTTTTAATTTCGTAATTATAAGCATTCATTAAATTCTTATGTATAGGCAACGGTTGTATGTAAAGTGCTATAAAGTAATATTAGAGTACGGTATGGTTTTTCTTCAATATGTGGATTGAGAACAGGTATTAGTATCATAAGTAATTAAATACTCGTTGAGCTCATCCCTAGTTCCCTACCCGGCGCCTTCAGCTGGTGAGTTGTCAAATTCATTGTGTGGATTCGATCTGTCAAAACGTGAAAAAGTCTTTTACGTATTTTTGGCCAAAAACATGATTGTTAAATTAAAATTTATATAAATTAACATATGCAAAATGGTTCGAAGTTTATTAATTATTTTTATGTTAATATTTAGTGTTAGGGCATGGGATGATGATGATTTCGAAGTGTTTGACGTGGTCGAAGAAGTAAACCAGAATTTTTATGAATTATTAGGCGTAACTCAGGTAAGATCATCTTAGCCTTGGTTTTAGATGTGTTGTTTGGTTTCTAATATTCATGAAGCATGTTCGTAATTAGCTAGACAAGATGGGTACTTAGGATCCATGTAGCAAAATTGGTATTTTGTAACGTGTTTTTTTTTTGTTATCAATTACTTTGATTTCGACCTTTCCTTTACGATAGTACAAATTTTAATCTGAATCCTAATTATCAGCCAAATAAATAGGCTTAACCACAACTATAAATTATAGGAGACTACTTACTGCCTGTGACTTCGCCCATGTTGACTTTAGACATTGACTTTTCTCTCAGTATAAAAAGTAAGATAAAAATCTTATGTATTATTGTGTACCCAAATTTCATCCAAATCCATTCAGCCGTGTTTGTGTGATTGAGTAACATATCTAAATGTACAAATTTTTGTAAGATTTTGTGTCAATTGATTTAGTTTTTCAAGGCAAAAAGGTGTATCAATAAATAATAAATATTTCATAGCTGCATACCTACTTTTACTGTTACAATATATGTTTAAAATACTTTTTTTTTTGTCGGGGGAAATGCCTGCGGCATACTGCCACACTAGAGTAGGCTTAGTGTGGCAGTTATGTGGGGCTCGCACCCACTAAAACTCCCCAGTGTCCTTTGCTTGGCCGAGTGCTCTGTCACAGGAGTCGCCTCATGGGCATTTCGTCTGCGACAGGGCGGGCCTCAGTCTGAGTCTAATGTTTCCACATCTGTTTGTGTGACTCTGACAAAGCGCGCGTGACACGGCGCCTTCTCTTCTTGGGCCTGCTGCTGGTCAGGCATCGAGGTGCCCTCCTCTGACGGCTGCAGGCCAATTTAGCGCAGCCGTTAAGAGCTTAAGCTGCTCCTCCCACTCTCCTGCGTCTAATAGTCGCACGTTCGATTCCCACACGGGACAAATCTTTGTGTGATCCATAATTATTTGTTATGGTCTGGGTATTTGTGTATGTGAATTTTCATGTTTGTAAATGCATCCACGACACAGGAATAAATCCTAGTGTGGGATAACATTTAAAAAAAAAAATTTTCAAGGAGTTAATTACCGGTGTACGCCCTGCTCCTCCGCCTGGCACGCCTTCTACGGGCGGGATTCGAGGATGTTTCCTCCCGCTTCCGCTCCACCTCCGTCTTTGCTACCATCACTACCTCGGAAATGTTTAAAATACCTTGCAGTAAAATATGTAACACATATTAACAATTTTGTTTTATTTTAAGGTAGCCTTAATTTATGAGAAAATCTAAAAAAAAAAATATGTTTTTAGGAAGCATCACCATCAGAAGTCAAGTCAGCATTCAAGAAACTGACCCTTAAGCTCCACCCTGATAAAAATGATGCCCCTGATGCTGATGTGCAGTTCCGGAATCTGGTCTCAGTGCACAACATACTTAAAGACCCGGGAAAGAGAGAGAAGTAAGTGGAAGTAATTTTATATTTTGTATAGAAGGCAATGGGAATGTGGGTAATATGAACTCTGCTTATGTCTTCTACACTTAATAATTATGGTGTATAAGATATTCGAGGATTTAAACCTATACAAAATATAACATAGAGTGAGGATTGCAGATATAACATAGTGTTGAAGGAAAGAAAGACAGGAAGATAAGACATTTATTCAACCACACTCACATAGACATTGAGATACTAAAATTAATCTCTATCTACCTATCTATATCATCACGCCAGATCCCTTGCAGGGTAGGCAGAGAGTACAGTAAGGGTAAAATAAATTACGAAAATAATAACAAAAAAAGCTAAACAAAACATTTACAAACACCAGAGGTTATGTGGGGTGGAATAGGATACTGTCTTAGCATATTACTACACCATAATGTTGTATCATAGTGCAGCGCTGGTATTCTGGCAGCACCAATAAGGGTGAGTTGATTGAAAACACTAGACAGTATTTTGTTCTTCTATATTTTGATTCAATTAACCATCTTCTTGTGACTTGTGTACCATCGTCAAACTTGAAGGATGACTACAATATGGCTGCATTTTGTGTGCAGTGACCAGCTGTTACCAGTGGTACAAACATCAGTGTCAGATGCACAGCAATAAGACAATTAATAAAAGTCATAAAAGTACTTACAGTCATACAAGGATCTTTTGACCCGCGGGCTGTTATCAAGTAAAATGTCACATCATGACAGTCGTAGAGTTGGTCTTTGTTGTAAAATTTACTTAAGTTCTTATTTTAATTAGTAAACATGCAGACCCCGGCTGTTAAAATATTACCTTGAAAGTAGGAAAATTTTGCTAAATGTTAACCCTTATTTCACACCAATACCCCCTTATCAATGTCATCCAGAAGCCAAAAGATCCTCGTCGGACCATAAAACAAATGTATTTACAAAAATATGGTTTGTTTTAACAGATGGTTTTCTTCTCATTTGGGCAAAAACCTAATGGATTGATGAGATATGAATACTGCTTGGAGTCCTCCTCATTATCCTTAAGAATTTTTGATATTTACTCTATATTTCATAATATCTCTTATCTTTCTTTTTTCAGTATACAGCATCACACACTAAATGAATTTATGTATTCTACCAATTTCAATTTCAACCATAAAATACAATAAATAACTGTTTCCCAAGAAATGATGTAACATCTTGTGCAAAGTGTCCAACATCAACTGAATTTGCAAGAGCAGTTACACCACTTATTGTGTTCATTGAACAGTTGAGAAACTGACAACTGTGCTTAATGCATTCAAACTTGGTAATCGATTCTTTTTCAAGGGAGAAACATAACTTAGAAAAATAACACTCTGCTTACCATATTAGGGTTCTGGCATGATATATATCAGTGGTTACCAATTAGCTTTTCCTGTGCACCCCTTTCAAAAATAACTCAAACTTGCATACCCCATAAGCCACAAACTGTGCTCCAACGGTGTTTGTGGAGACGTTTAGTTAAGAGATTACCATGGGTATCCCTTCATATAATTTCACCTACCTCCAGGGGAACGCGTCTGACTAATTAGGGAAGACTGATATGGATAGATTAGGAAGAAAGTAACTAAATGTCGACAGACTGCATCATTGATTGATTGCATGACTGCAGCATCAAAGAATAACAAAACTGACTAGACTCTTATCATAATCAAACAGACTGTGTCTTATCTGATAGGCAAGAATTTTGTCATGAAGAAATAGTGAAAGGAAGAGAGACCTGAGGGCCTAGACAAGTTGCAAGCGTTTTGTTTCTATTCTCTTGTCGCAATCGATAGCGCATTGTTTTGACCACGTGACTTATCGTTGCAAAATGTCATTCCCATACATTTCTCCGCCTTCTATTAGCGTTAACGACTGTAGATTGTCAACTTGGCTATAGGCGCTGTAAAGAAAGAATATGTTGGCATTCTGAAGGCTTAGCACGAAAATTTTATTATTAGCTCAGCATTGAGAGTTGTGACACTAGTGAGTGGATATGCCATACTTGTCATACTACAATTTTGTACCCTGTATTTATCTTGCAAAGCATCTCGAGTGACAATCTAGGTAGAAAGCAAGATGTAATAAAACTTAACCAGATGTTCACTACTTGCAACTGTCTTTCCCATATTGGGTATATTCCATAAGATACTATTAACTCTCATGGTTTTAAGGACTGCTTTAAGTCTCATTAACTCCTAAATGTATGCAATATTTTCCTCCTATGTAAATTAAATGATAATTAAGTGACCAACGGCACAGATGGGCAAAATGTAATCCGATTAATGATAACGATTACATTTTGTAATATCCAATCATGATTGAAGATTAAGAAGGGTTTTTTTTTTTAATTTTTGTTATTTATTGTGCACACACAAATTGTTACAAATGATTGAAAATACAAAGTAAATTAATGTACAAAGGCGAGCTTAACTCAAAGTCGAATTCTCTAGCAGCAAAGCTTCGAGTGATAGAGAAACAAATGATCAAAATGAGGATAGGAATAAGTGTACAACACAAAAGAAAGCAAAGAAAATATATTTACACATAGAAAAGGTATAATACTTACGTACTAAAGGTTTAATACATGCAATACATTACCATAAAATAGACAACACGAATATTTAATCTTAATTGTTGAGGATTAAACAAAATGTTATTGTAATCGTTTATATGATTATATTTTGCCCATGTCTGCTGCAGCTGCAATTATTTTTACTCACAGTAGTAAAATGCAGTGGGACACTAAAGGTTAACAAAAAAAAAATAAAGAAAAAATAACAATAGACTTCACCATGACTATGTAACCCAAGTGGGGGTGGCAGAGGTGTACTGTGTATACCCACATTGTGCCAAAAATGTGAACGTCCAGACTACTACGGAGAATTTCACAGTTAAAAAAATGACTACACTGACTAGACCTGATATAGGAATGAGTACTTGGATCGACGGTCAAAGACAAGACAAAGTCATTTTTTTTATTTGTATAAGCCAATATAAATACTTACTTTAATGCGGCCTCCATTGATATGATCCGACGAGAAACTTAGTGTAGTAACTTATCTTGTTTTATTCAACTGGCCTTTTTCATAACCATTTTTTTTCTCAAAATTGTCACTACAGCAATGAAGTAGTTAAAATACCTATAATAAGTTAAATTTACATTTATTTTTTAGATACAATGAAGTGCTCAAGAATGGTCTTCCGAACTGGCGGTCGGCGGTGTACTACTACCGGCACGTGAGGAAGATGGGCTTGGCTGAAGGCTCCATCATCCTGTTCATCATCATCTCATTCGGCCAGTACGCCTGTGGATGGGCTGCTTATGTTGAGAAGAGGTTTACTGCGGTAAGAATAATTCTAGGAATCTTCTGAATATATTAATAAATAGTTCCTGCCCGCGACTTCGTCAGCGTTAACTTTATATAGGAACAGAGATGGGCAAAATGTAATCAGAAGGCCAATTCTCGTATTTAATTGAATTTACTTACATTTGGTATTCTGCTCTACTAAAGTATCGAACGGATTTCAGTATCATCTCAGTCTAATTTCGATATAATGTAAAGTTGTTTAATTTAAAATATATTGTTAATCATTTGTTGATTACATGTTAATCGGCGGGCTGCCACAGTCTAAATAAAAAACATCTCAATGAAATCTTCAAATTGACGATATTTTGTATATTTGTTGTTCATGTCAGTACACAATTTTATCGGAATACCGTTTACATTTTGTTCAACTTTCGGTCCGATTTCGATTAGGTCAATATTTATATTTTACGAGAATACCATTTGTGAGATTTATGCCATTGAGATTAGATCGAGACTGCATTTTGAACACTTTTAATTTCGAGAATTGGCCCCCAGATTAATGATTACAATTGCATTTTGTAATATTCAATAATGATTCAAGATTAAAAGTGTAATCGTAAACATTGAAGATTACATAATGTGATTGTAATCGTTAATCATTAATACACCATCGAGCCTTACATTTTACCCATTGCTGGATAGGAACCTAACATTTTTCCTGGATAAAAAGTATCCTATGTGTTAATCCAGGCAATAAACTATCTCTGGGCCAAATTTCATCCAAATCCATTAAGCCGTTTTTGCGTGATTGAGTAACAAACATCCAGACATACAAACTTTCACATTTATAATATTAGCAGGTTTGTGGCAATGGTAAAGGCTGATTAATTATCTTCTTTGGTCAATGGAAATAAGCCAATTGTAGAATAGCATCAGACAATATACCTGTTGATATCATTAATGGCGTTGAAAGTAGTTAAAAAGCTTAAATTTTTAAGTAATTTATATTAACTTGTCACAGTAATAGGTATTGTTTCGATATTGTACCATTGTTGGCTAAATACGGACGACAGACGATTTAGCGCAGTGGTTAGCCCGCCCCGCCCACTGTGTCTAATAGTCGCGGGTTCGATTCCCGCACGGGACAAATCTTTGTGTGATCCACAATTATTTGTTCCGGTCTGGGTATTTGTGTACGTGAATTTTCATGTTTGTAAACGCACCCACGACACAGGAATGAATCCTAGTGTGGGGCAACGTTTTTTTTTTTTTTTTTAAATAAAAAAATAATATACCGTCACGCCTTTATCCCGAAACGGAGGTGGCAGAGTTATACTGAGTACACCCACGTTTCGCCGACGATGTTAGGTCCCATGGCCTAAATATACCTCGTGCCATTTTCTGAATAAACAGAAGATGAGTTTTAAATAATTTTGGAAATGTGGGAATGCAGCATTATCACGATTGCAACACTGATTCAAATGAAAAATGCTTAAATCTTAAAAAAATCACTTAAATTCTAATAATGAAAATAACATTAAAATTCAATTCAAAATCTAATATTAAAATATTTGCCCAAAATGAGTTGCATTTCAGTAAAGATATGCTAAACACCTTTTATTATACAGTTGGTGCTTTAGAGAAATCATTCTTAAACTATGTACATAGAGTCCTCTTTTTACATCATTAACAATATCATTAAACACATTCTTCCATTATTTCAGGAACAAATACTAAACAGCAGAGGCAAGAAGCACTCTAAAAAGTCTGGCTTCGACGCCGGTTTGGCGGAGATACTGGACCAGCTGCCGAAGCCCAGCGTCAAGGACACGCTGCCGTTCCAAATACCCAGGTTCATATGGTGGTCGATTACGGCCGTGCCGATGGCCGTGGTGGAGCTCAGGAAGAGACTGAAGGAAAAAGAGGAAGAAGCCAGGAGACAGAAAAAGAAGTGAGTTGTGTAGATTTAGTGCTAAAGTAAAGTTAATTTGAAAAAAACTAATTGAAGGTGGATTCTATAAGTTAATATTATTTTTGTGTTATAATTGCACATACACATTTTATGTGTGTATAAAGAAAATAATAATGTTATAATAATAATATTAGCCTTGTTAAGAAACTGTCCCACCTTTGGGCACGGGCCTCCTCTCAAACTGAGAGGGTTGAGCCCAGTGCGGGTTGGCGAACTTCACGCACCTTCGAGAAACTCTTAGGCATTCAGGTTTCATCACGATGTTTTCCGTCACCGTTAAAGCAAGTGATAATTAATTTTTAATACGCACATGCTTTCGAAAAGGCAGAGGTGCGTGCCTGGGTTTGAACCCGAGACCTCTGACTTTGCAGTCTGATGGTTTAACTACTGGGTTATTACTGATACTGGTTTTTTACGATTTATTAATTCACGATTTACAATAAAACTAGTTCGTAAATACAGCGAAACATTTTTTTTTTTATTTTGGTAAATATGAACCAAATTTCTTAGGGTTACTAAGCCTTCGGCTTGGGCCGAAGGTAATGGCGATGGCCTATTAATCGGCTTCGGCTAAAAATCTTAAAAGACGAATAAAATAATGTGTGTAGGAATGAAAATATGAACAAATTGTTTCTCTATTATTCATTCTATATTCTCTTTTTTTTTTTTAATGTAGACCCCCATTCCTGTGTCGTGGGTGCGTTTACAAACATGAAAATTCACATACACAAATACCCATACAGAAACAAATAATTGTGGATCAAACAAAGATTTGTCCCGTGCGGGAATCGAACTAGCGACTACTAGACCTAGTGGGTGGAGCGGCTTAAGCTCCTAACCACTGCGCTAAACCGTCCGTCTAAATAAATTAATGTTGAATCACTCTCATCAGAGAGGAGGAAGAGAAGGCCCGTGCCGAGCGCGAAGCAGCGGCCGCGGGCGAGGCGCGCGCGGCGGGCGGCGCGCTGCGCAAGCGCCGCGGGTTCGTGCCGCCCGCGCGGGACGCCTGCCTGCTGGACCCCGCCGAAGAACCCGAGGGACCCGTGGTCGTGCCTGTCCGACAGGTACGTAACCACACTAAACTATATTATAGTGTTTACACACCAACGGACAACTTGACAAGTGTAAATGTAAAAACAAAGAAAAATGTTGCCTGCTAAGACCTAGGGTGAAGACAACTAAACCAGTCGACATACATTTTTGACATATGTAAAAGTAATATACTATTAGTCCTGTTAAGAAACTCCCAACGTTGGGCACGGGCCTCCTCTCAAACTGAAAGGGTTTAGGCCATAGTCCACCACGCTGGCCCAGTGCGGGTTGGCGAACTTCACACACCTTCGAGAAACTCTTAGGCATGCAGGTTTCCTCACGATGATTTCCTTCACCGTTAAAGCAAGTGATAATTAATTTTTAATACGCACATTCAAAAAGACAGAGGTGCGTGCCTGGGTTTGTGCCCAAAACTTTGCAGTCCAACGGTCTTACCGCTAGGCTATCACTGCTGCATGTAAAAATTGTAAGTATTAAATTAAGGTTTAATTTTACTCAGTTAGTTTGACATAAATTACGATTTGTACCGATCATGTTCTATTAAAAAGTTAGTTTTAATTGTGTAAGATAATTTTATGCCTATTACCTACCGACAAAAAGTAAAAACCAATTTGTTTCGTAGAAATATGAACACAACTATAGAATATTAGTACTAGGGGGTAGGCTTTTCGGCGACTACTAACTTTTGATATCTGCCGGAAAGCCCTATGGAATGCCACGCATTGTGATTGACACATCAGAATAAAGGCAACGCCCGCAATACCACAAAATCAGTTCTCATTTCAATATTTTTTTATTTTGTGCAAGCACTAAAACTAGTGTCCATTGGAAGAATCTAGCCCGTAATGACCGGCCTTGTTGGGTCCTGTCTCACTTGCAATGTATTTTACCACTTATAATAATAATAATAATAGCCCTGTTAAGAAACTGTCCCACTGTTGGGCACGGGCCTCCTCTCAAACTGAGAGGGTTTAGGCCATAGTCCACCACGCTGGCCCAGTGCGGGTTGGCGAACTTCACACACCTTTGAGAAGCTCTTAGGCATGCAGGTTTCCTCACGATGTTTTCCTTCACCGTTAAAGCAAGTGATAATTAATTTTTAATACGCACATGCTTTCGAAAAGACAGAGGTGCGTGCCTGGGTTTGAACCCGAGACCTTTGACTTTGCAGTCCAACGGTCTAACCACTAGGCTATCACTGCCTACTACTTACATATTGTGGAATGCAAAGAAATGAATGTGAATATGACCTAGCAGAACCTCACCTCGACTTAAGGAGGTCTATATAATAAGGCACTATAGTTTAACGCAGCATACATTCCAACTTTTTTTTATTATATATAGGCACCAACACCAGTGATCGTCGGAGGACTCTGGACAGATGATGACCTTGCGGAACTGGTCCGGCTCGTGAAGAAGCACCCGGGCGGGTCTGCCGACCGCTGGGAGCACATCGCCGAGGCCATGGGCCGCAGCGTGCCGGAGGTCACTCACATGGCCGCCAAGCTCAAGGACAACTGCTACAAGATTCCCGGCCAAGAACCGCCGGAGCAAGCTGTCGTGGAACCGCCTAAAAAGGTAATTTGAAGGTTAAAGTGTTTGTTGATTGATGAGTCATGTGTAATTTGAAAAAATAGATTAACACCGCAACAGCGTAGTAAGAGTGTGTGTTTGTGTGTGTGTGTGTGTGTGTGAATGATGTACGCTGTTGGCCGCGAGGCCTTTACAGCTTCACCGGACTTAAAGGCGAGCGTGCAACCACTACGCTCTAGCCAGCCAGAAGGGCAAGAGGCGACATACTCGAGGGCGCCCTCGGTTGGGACAGTCGCTGTAGGGGGACGGGTGCACTACTAAGTGCACCGGTCAACCGCCGGCTATGGGAGGGGATCTACTACTACGTCGTCGTCGTCGCCCGTATTCTGAGCGGAAAGAAGGGATGACAAAGCATCGGGGGGGTCGGTGAGAACATGTCGCGGCCGGCGGTGGCGGCAGGGGTCGGGGGGGAGATCGTAGTCGGCGGTGGCTACGATTAACGGATTCGCATGGGTAGATGCGTTCGCGAAGTGACGTGTTGACGCCTTTTTAATAAAGGCGCGAATAGGTTCGAGACCTAGATCGGAGTGGAGGTCGACGTTCCGTACGAACCAGGGGGCTCCTACGGCTTTACGGAGGAAGCGGTTTTGAACCACTTGGGAGTTTATCGATGTGAGAGGGGGCCGAATGCCCGAACACAACACACGCATAAGTCATGATGGGTTGAACGCAAGTTTTGTAAAGTGTCACCTTATTTCTAAGGGATATTTTACTCCGCTTGCAGATTAACGAATGGAGACGACCGAGCACAAATGATGCTCGGTGACGGACCCGCTTGATGTGCGGGCCGAAGGACATGGTACTGTTTAGGGTGACCCCTAGATATTTGACCTCTTTGACCCAGCGAATGGGTCGGTCGAACATGGTCACTTGGCCGAGATTACTTCTAGGGCGGCGCCGGGAGTGGCGCGGGGTGGGACCTCTGGAGAAGAACACCGCAGCGCTCTTGTCCGGGTTCACCTCAATACGCCACTTCCTGAACCAATTCCCTAGGGAATTGGCGGATGCCTGAAGGTTTCTGGTAATGAAACCCTTATTCCTATGCGAGACGTAGAGAGCGGTATCATCCGCGAATAGGGCTAGATGCGCCTTACTCGAACGAGGGATGTCGTTCGTGTAAAGGCTAAACAGGAGCGGAGAGAGAACTGAGCCCTGTGGGACTCCAGCACTGATGGAGTGGGAAGTGGAGCGCGTCATTTCGACGCGATAACGGAAGGCGCGATTCGACAAGAAGTCTCGTAAGATGAGCACCAGTCTGTCCGGCACACCCAATTGGTAGAGCTTGTAGATCAAGCCGTTGTGCCAGACTTTGTCGAATGCCTTCGCGACATCTAGGAAGAGGGCGCCCGTGTAGATGGGTTTGGGTCTATTGAGACCGGAGAGGATGTGCTCCGTGATGCGTTGCACTTGGTGGACGCAAGAGTGTTTGGCTCGAAAGCCGAACTGCTCGTCGATAAGGATACCCCTGGACGTTACGAAGTCTTTGAGCCTCGCCAGAAGTAGGCGCTCGTATATCTTGGCCAGGGAGTTGAGGAGACTGATAGGGCGGTAGCTCGCGGGGAGATTGCGAGGTTTGACTTCCCTGTCGACAAGAGAGTGTGTATGTATAAAAGATAGTATGGGTGTAAAGATGAGAAAGGGCATCCTCCGTTGGTTGGGGCATATGTATGTTAGTCTGTAAGGTATATTTTCTATGGGCCTGTAAGTTGCACAAAATTATTATTGTAAAATTTCAGTTGCCTGAATTATATTACTTATTATTATTATATAGAAAGAATTTCAGAAGAAAGAATGACAAAACAGACAAACAATGCGAAAGTGGAGGGATGTAGGTACCGGGGAAGACCTAGACTATTATACCATGACCAAATGGACCGTGTCTTATCTGAAAAACAAGTCAAGAGTCTCCGTAACCGGCGAGCGTGTATGAGACGAACTATGAGAGTGGAGGAAGCCAGAGAGGTATGTAAGAAAGAACCTGTTGGAACTCTGTACTCTCTGCCTACCGCGTAAGGGAGATGTCTTTTCCCTCAGGCTTATCTATCTATATCATTAAGACAGATGGCTTGATGATATAGATAGATAGAGATTAACACTGGGGCTCCTATTTCTCACTAGCGGCAGTGGAGGTGTAGAGGCAGGAGGGGACGAGCTTATGGTCATTATACCGGACACAATTTTAGACAGATATTAAAAAATTTTTAAGTGATAAACCACACTGCCAGATTTTTCGGACCTAGGACCTAGAGATCGCCAGTCGCAACCTGCGCCACTAGACCAATGAGGCAGTATCACTATTACTACAAGGCGAAACAGGATCGATTAGCATCAAAAAGATTTTTTGTGTAAATTGTCTATTTTCTTGCTGACCGTACATTTTTTCAAAACTTGTAAATGCATGTAAAAAATTAAGGATAGTCACCTAAGACCTTTTTCCTGTAGCTAAAAGGGTCCTTACTGCCCCCTCTCAGAAATCCACTCTGTAAATAAAATTTCGATGTGCGTGTGTTCGTAATTCTTCTCCTCCTAAACGGCTTTAACGATTTCAATGTTTTTTTTTTTTACTTTTGGTGTCATCTGGATGGTTCTTAGATATTGGTTGGGCTTGATAGGTGGCGCTGTTGTCAAAAACTGCTAGTGAGTAATGTCCGATTGAAGGTCGAATTTTTGCTGAAGCTGAAGTCGGTTAATAGGCCATCGCCAAAACCTTCGCCCGAACCCGAATGATTAGTATCCCTAAAAAATTTGGTCAAAATTTAAAAAAAGTTATATTTACTCTATTAACTTGACGAGATAATTAAAAGGGGGGTTTTGGCGGGAAGTCGAATAGTGATGTTGTCAATTTGTTTTAATTTCCAAAACTTGTGTTATTTCGACTAATAATGTGTAATGTTGGTGGAATATTAACCATCAGTGAAGGTAATTGTAACAAAGTGATAAATGTGCCTTTTCGACTTCCCTCAAAACGGCCGTCGCAATTGGTATGTAAAGTATCCACCGCTTTACTATCCAGGGTGGGGTACTTCATTAATTTCATTATCATCGTTGTTATCAAATTCATCGGGGAGTCGAATTAATTTAAACAAACACGATTATATATTTCACTGGACACTGGCAAAATACACTTATAATTAGTGTGAAGCCATAACTTGAAGAAGAAGAAGAAGAACATTGATAAGGGTCTGTTTTGTATGAGACCGCGAATGCATAACCATCTACCTACTAGTATATTGCAAGCCCTAAGTTATGAGCTATTTAAAACCAGATTAAAATGTTTATTATTAGATAAGGCTTACTATAGTGTCGCCTAATATTTAGCAGATAACTTGGACCACAATTCATAACTACGCTTCGCACTATTATAACCTCATTGCCAATGATATAGATTTATTATATTGTACTCTGGGTGAATTTACAAAATTAACATTATATACTTTATGTTATAGGTAGTCTAGGAAGATATTTTTATATAGGTATTTGTACATTTTGTTTATTAGTTTTATTTGTTATTTTTTATAATTTAGAAATGCAACACTTTTGTATTGGGAAAACCTGGAAAGGTAGTGCTAGGTTGGATAGATAAATAAATAAAAATAAAGTAATAATGACTAACTTAATGGAATTTACAAACTTATATCTTGACCAGTAATTAATTTTAATCGATATGTTTATAATGATGGTTCAATAGACTTTTACATTGCATATCTGTTTTGTCATTATTTCTATATGCCCGAATCAACGGAGCGTGCCCTTTCTCATCTTTACAGCGATACTATCATTCATATTCATACCCACTCGCTTTCTTACTACGCTGTTTTGTAAAATAGTTTGTTTTAATTGCCTTTATGAGTTGTATGACTTTCATTCTGAATCTTGTGCATCCCTCAGTTAGCTGCATCTTGTGTTTTATTCACGACTCTTGTATCCAAGAACTTGAACTTGTTGGTACCCGTAAGTTTGCATAGGAACTTGACAACCTGGATAGATAGATAATGACTAACTTAATGGAATTTACAAACTTATATCTTGACCAGTAATTAATTTTAATCGATATGTTTATAATGATGGTTCAATGTAATTTAATAATATTATGATACTAAAATATATGATGTAAAATTGTATGTATTTGCATGCCTAACAGCAGATTATGGCGTCACAACATCAATTTGTAACATATGTAACACCCATATTCGCAAATAAATGATTTAATTTGATTTGATTTGAACATTTACATACTTAAAAGTTGTAAACGTAATAAATCGTTTAATTTCGGTGCTCGCAGGAATGTTTCGGCTTGGGCCAAAACTTCGGCCCATTTTGGGCGACGCTACTAGTAAGTAACAATATTTGTTCATGGTCCAGGTGAAAACTCGCAAAGCAGAAGAGACGTCGAGCGGCAACTGGTCCCAGAGCCAGCAGAAGGCGCTGGAAAATGCGCTTGCCAAGTACCCCAAAGGCGGCGCTGGCGACCGCTGGCAGAAGATCGCCAACTCCGTGCCGGGGAAAACCAAAGTATGTTCTTTCAACAAACGTTATGGTTGATCAGTTTTGATAACTTTTCGCTAGCATACAGAATCATAGCTCGCCCCGCCCATTATGTTGTTGTCCAATGAACGATGATGAGACGAAACCCATATGTTGAGAAAAATAAACACTTTTTTGTAAAATCTATCTATCTATATCATCACGCCATATCCCCTGCGGGGTAGGCAGAGAGTACAGAGCTCCAACAGGTTCTTTCCTTATATACGAGTACCTCTCTGGCTTCGTCCACTCTCTTAGTTCGTCTCATACAAGCGCGCCGGTTACGGATACTCTTGACTTGTCCTTCAGAAAAGACTTGGTCTTTTTGGTCATGGTAAGATAGTCTAGGTCTTCCCCGGTACCTACATCCTTCCACTTTTACATTGCATATCTGTTTTGTCATTCTTTCTATATGCCCGAATCAACGGAGCGTGCCCTTTCTCATCTTTACAGCGTTACTATCTTTCATACCTACTCGCTTTCTTACTACGCTGTTTGTTTTAATTGCCTTTATGAGTTGTGTGACTTTTGTTCTGAATCTTGTGCATCCCTCAGTTAGCTGCATCTTGTAATTTATTCACGACTCTTGTATCCAAGAACTTGAACTTGTTGGTACCCGTAAGTTCGCATAGGAACCTGACAACCTGGAACGTTCTAACATTATTCACCTACGAGATGAAATACATACATATTTTAAAACGTAACGTAACGTACATACATAATCCCCCGCCGCGTCAGTCTGAACACGATAAACTCAATAACTACCAAACGGATTTTCATACGGTAATCACCAATGGGCAGAGTGATCCAAGAGGAAGGTTATATATTTCATTTTATTTGGAAAATAAACAGTATTACAAATCTTTATGAACAATAAAATAAATGACTTTAACTACCATTTAGATGTTTTCGCATACATATTGCTTAGTTACTAGTCTATTCTAAACAATAATTTGGACAATGAAAAGGAGAAGAAACAATAATAAGAAGTAAAAAAAAATATATATACAAGCTGTAACATAATAAACGCAAGACCTGAAAGTAGTTTGTTCTAAATCGATAACTGAATTGATTCTAACTATTTTTAATGTATGCTAATTTTTTTTAAAATTTGCAAAAAATGCTTTTACTCCTTCAGTGCGCTATAAAAAGCTAAATTTATTCTTGATTCATAGCGATAAGGGGATTACAAATGCATTCCTAACCCGTATTTCTCAAAAAGCACACATACACATACAAGTTTCATTGTTAATTGGGGTATAAAAGTGCTTAAAAAAGGGGTAAAAACCTTTTAATTTGGAAATTTGGTTTTCGATTTAAATTTATGAAGCAATTCTCTAATCGGGGTGTCTGAGGTCTTGCGTTTATTATGTTACACCTTGTATATTAGGCTATAATAAATATATTAGGCTATAATTCACCAGTGCAAAGCTGGGGCGGGTATCTCTATCCAGTTTTTTCCACGAACAAATACCGGTTTTCCTACACACCGTCACGCCTATATTCCCCGTTTCGCCGACGATGTTAGGTCCCATGTAATAGGGGGCGAGCCTATTGGGAACATACATACATACTCATACTGGGAATTTTTTGTTAGAAAATCTACATTGGTCCGACCTAGGATTTGAACCCAGGACCTCGTGATCACATAGCGATGCGCTTTGCCACCGGACCAACGAGGCAGTCGGCGACGGTTTTCCTATTTAATGTTAATATTTGTTCTTAATACAGTAGTCTTATCTTAAGTCTTATAATAAACTTAAATGTTTTGTGCGTCGTCTTCTACATTATGAATAGTTCTCCTTGATATGTAGTACGACAAGGATCTTTTGGCTCACGGATGAGGTTGACGGGGGGGGGGGGGGGGGGGCATTGGTGTGAAATTAGCGTCAAAATTTAGTAAAATTTTCCTACTTCCAAGGACCTATTATTTCAACAGGTGGGTCCGCAGGGATATAATAACGGATAATTAAAAAAAGAACTTGGGTAAATTTCATAGCAAACGGCAATTCTGCGATTGTCATGAAGTGGCGTTTCACTTGACGACAGTGTTATTTCTGATTTTCGCCACGGGCTAAAAGATCCTTGTGGGACTGTACGTCTGCCCGTCAGCCACACATCATCTCTTGTCACTATTAATAAACACTGTCACGCCATTATTCCCCAAGCAGAGGTGGCAGAGGTGTACTGAGTACACCCACGTTTCGCTGACGATGTTAGGTCCCATGTAATAGGGGGCGAGCCTATTGCCATATACCGGGCCACAATTCCAGACTCTGGACTCGTACTGGGAATTTTTCGTTAGAAAAACTACACTTGTCCGACCTAGGATTTGAACCCAGGATCTCGTGATCACAAAGCGATGCGCTTTGCCACCAGACCAACGAGGCAGTCGGCAACGGTTTTCCTATTTAATGTTAACCTTTGTTCTTAATACAGTACTGAACCCAGGATCTCGTAATCACAAAGCAATGCGCTTTGCCACTAGACTAACGAGGTAGTCACTATTAATTCATTTTCTTTTAATTTAAAAATAAATTTACCATATATTCTTCATTCAGAACCTACTAAAAAGTCCAGATATACCACATACATGTAATCTTTTCTACAAGATTTAATTTATTTTGTTTTTTTGTAAGTCGTTCTTCTCGGTTCAAAGTTTGTGATCATTTTTTTCAAGCGTTTGCTGGCGTTGAATTGAGCTGATCTGACGATAGAATACCAAGCCCTTAAGAATATATCGCCGAGGTCTTGATGTGATGTTTTTTTCTTTAATTTAAGCTTATTATCTTGTTTTCCTCTTTCTCATGTACTCGTTTAATAGAACAGTCTCTCCCCTCAGAGGATTACCTCTGTAGCAGTATTATTTTACGAGAGAAAGATATAGAGTTATGCAAGATGATATACAAGCTGTTACTAACTCATTACTAGCAACTTATGGACGGATATACATCCGAATTAAAGATTTTACGTATAAACCGCAATTATTCTATAAACCATTTTAATTTTTATGTATTTACTTAAATAAATGATTCTAGGAGGAATGCATGCAGAGGTGTAAATACCTATCTGATATGGTGAAGAAACAGAAACAGAAGGAGGAAGAAGAAGCCCAGAAGGAGACAGAAGTTGAGTCCACAGCTGATGCCGACGAGCAGAACGAGGGCACATGACTTTTTTCTACCCAAAACAAGAGCTCACTTGACAAAGTATTTTAGACCTTATGACGTTGATGTAAAGTTCCTGATATAAACGTCGCGTCGATTTTAAAATTGAATGTGTTAAATGTGTACAAAGTAAATATTCGGATAAAAGTACAGTGTTTTACTTACTATCTATCTATATCATTACGCCAGCTGTCGCGGGCTAGGCAGAGAGTACAGAGTTCCAACAGTTTCTTTCCTTACAGACCTCTTTGGCTTCCTCCACTCTCATAGTTCGTCTCATACACACTCGCCGGTTACGGAGACTCTTGACTTGCCCTTCAGATAAGACATGGTCTATTTGGTCATCGTAAGATAGTTTAGGTCTTTCCCGGTACCTACATCCTTCCACTTTCGCATTGTATATCTGTTAAGTCAATATATCTTCTGACATTTTTTCTATATGCCCGAACCAACGGAGCATACCCTTTCTCATCTTTACACCGATACTATCTTTCATACCTACACACTTTCTTACTACGCTGTTGCAAATACGGTCGGTCAGCTTGACTCCGCACATCTTCAGCATAGCTCGCAATTATTCGGCTTTCATTCTTCTTCTTACATACCCAACTCTCACTGCCATATAACAGCGTTTATATTTCCCATATTTGATCCCATATTTCGCACATTTAGCGGCTGAATTATTAAAAATCAATTCTTTAGTTATGTGTTGTGCCTTTTGCTTTTATTTTCAACTGTTGATTGTTACTCGTACTGGAAGACATTTAGTGAGCAGGCCCCTCCCCGCAAAGTGGACGCATAACCGACAACACAAAGCAAGTCATCGTGTAATCTTTGGGGAAGGCCTATGTTCTGCATCTTACGTCTTTCGGCTGATCATGATGATTGTATCGTATTTGTCTAAAATTCTACCCATGGATAACATACTGCTCTTGAAATAATACCTGCAGTGAGCAGAGAAGTGGGTAGGAAACTAGCCAGCGCTAGAATGTAAACCGCGGTCGGTATAGAGCAGGAAATCTATACAACAGCTGCATCTTCATATAATTTCCATACCAGCAGCACTGTTGACTTTTGTGACCTTCCCTGCATACTACAACCCCAGTAAACTGTATAGTACGCGCGATTTAACATAACATAGCCGGATCGAAGTTGGCGCTACGTAAAACAGATTGTTCACTCACGCCTGGTAGCATGTTATTAGTATCCTTTACTACTTATCGAACGAGGTAGGGTAATTGAAAAAAAAATATATTGTCTATTGATAGACAAGATATTTTTTTATATATTCCCTTTTTTAGCGATTATGCACGTTGTAGATTATTTAAAAAAAGGGAGTGTATGGATGTGCAGCTGATTGGTCGTTTCTTGATTTACAACAATATTTTTATTATTGACTAACATATTTTAAGAATTTTTTCTTTATTTATATACACCTCAACAACCTATATAATTTTATTAAATCGTGATTTTATACATATATCATTAATTATATAAATTGTAAAGACATTTTTAAATATAAAAAAAGTAATGTAGGTAGTTAAAAAAAACTGATCACTTGGTTTCGCCAAAACTGTATAAAAGCCCGACGATCGAGCGGCCAGGGGCATTGCCGACCGCCGAGCCGAGCGAAGCTCTGAAAGTCTATTATTATAAATACTCCTTGTGGAAACCACGTAAAGGCACAGTGAGCAAAGTTAAGTATAATATTATATTGTAATAATAATGTTTCTTATTGATTATCTCCGTAATAATATTCTATTCCTATTTGTGATATTATATATTTCTTTTATTGCTTTATAGCTTATATAAAAAAAATATAAGTAAATTAATTACTTTGGCATTTATTTTAATAAATTGTTTGTATGGATCATGTAGACCGAATTAGTAAATAGCCCTTTGAAACTTTTGATTAAATTTTAAAAATTGCAATTCTGTTTTGCTTTTTATTTTTATTTTTTAAGACCCACATAGGAAATAATTTAACATACGCACAACAGCGTCTACTGAATCGTGTATTTATTCCATATTTCAATTTCTTACATATGCCATTTCGCAGGTACTTCGTATGCCATTTTCTGGAACTTCAAAAATTTTCTCCAATTTGTAAAATACGTACTACCTATTTACTTAATTTTATTAGATATCGAGATACAGAACCAGTTCTAAGTACAGGCAAAAAATGGATTAGAAAATTCGGACACTTCCTGAATTTTTTTGACTTACGACATTAATTAAGTGGAAAGGCGATATATGCTTCTGTTTCCATTTATGGGAACAAAAACCTATGTGCGTAGTTGGTATTCGATCAGGATTTTTAAATAGGCCTGCGTTAGAAAACTAATATCAATGGTGTTAAAATTAACAGAACCAGAACGAATGCAAGGATTGTGGTTGGGAACGATGTGCTGGAGCAAGCGAATGAGTTTGTATATCTTGGATGCGCATTCAGTAATGATGGAAAATACACCGCTGACATAGAGAGAAGAGTGAGTGCAGGGAATAGCGCGATGGGGAAGCTACTTGGGAGCCGGCACTTAAGCCGAAAGGCGCAGCTTGCCATACATAATGGAGTGCTTGTCCCAACGCTGTTATATGGCAGCGAGAGCTGGGTATGTAAGAAGGAGAATGAAAGTAGGATAAATGCGGTGGAAATGCGAGCTCTGCGGAAGATGTGCGGAGTGAAGCTGACCGACCGTATTCGCAACAGCATAGTAAGAAAGCAAATAGGTATTAAAGATAGTATCGGTATAAAGATGAGAAAGGGTATGCTCCGTTGGTTCGGGCATATAGAAAGAATGTCCGAAGAAAGAATGACAAAACTGATATACAATGCGAAAGTGGAAGGATGTAGGTACCGGAGAAAACCTAGACTATCTTACCATGACCAAATAGACCGGGTCTTATCTGAAGGACAAGTCAGGAGTCATAATCCGTAACCGGCTCCGTAACCGGCGAGCGTGTATGAGACGAACTATGAGAGTAGTGGAAGCCAGAGAGGTATGTAAGGAAAGAGCCTGTTGGAACTCTGTACTCTCTGCCTACCCCGTAAGGGATCTGGCGTGATGATATAGATAGATAGATTAAAAATAACATTATACTACTGCGTAATGCTTATTATGATTTTATGAAATACTACCAGGTTTCCGCGGTTGACAACAGCGCCAACTATTGGATCTATGTTATTTCTGGATAACGTATCTTTCTAATGGTGAAAGAATCATTAAAATCGGTTCAGTAGTTTAAAAGTTATCAATTACAAACAAACATACAACTCTTTGCCCTTGTAATATTAGTATAGATAATATAATGATTAGATTTTATAAACCCAATAAAACAAATAATTATTTTTCAATGATTGCTGTAATATTTACAAAAATACGTAATTATAATTTATTTTCGCATTAAATCGTTTACTTACAGAAATAGTTTACAACTATAATATATTCATTTAATACTAAATATATGACAAAATTGATCATTTTCAAGATTCGATAATTGCTAAGAGGTTTCGTTTATCTTTGTGGTTTCTCCTCGGTGGGTCCGAAGCGGTGGTAGATGTCTGGTATGATGTCTTCGTCTGTATCTGGTTCTTGGTATTCCCGATGGTACCCTCCGTGGTACCCTCCCTTACTCGGCGGGTTTTTAGTTCCAGAATATCCTGGAAATTAATACATTATTACAATCTACAATACACAGTACAATCACCTAATTTTCCCCCTTTTCCCATTGGTAATTTCAGATTCCCTTAGGGGTTGATTTTTTTTAAATCATTTCTTAGGTTTCACCTACAATGTATAAAGAAGTCATGTCATGGATCCACCTGTAAATTCTAGTTAACGGAGAGGGTAAAAGAAGTCTAGAACCAATTCGCATTTTCTATTATATAAACATTTCATGAAATAAGATCCTTTTGTAACGAAGTGTAACATGCCCATTTTTCGAAATCCTCTTCATTAAAGGTCACTTCTTGAGAAATCCCCATAGTGCGCCTAAAGTTAGAGTTATTATTGTGGAAAAGTTTGTAGTTAGTATGTTATTGGGTATTCAATTCAGAACGGGGTTTACCGCGCTTTTAAAATTAAAAGCTGAAAGTCCCCATAAATGTGAAAAATGTAGCAAGATCTGTTATTCTTCAGTTACTTTATGTAAATATAAATAAATAAATTAATCATTAAGTATAATATTATATAAGGTTGCAAGCACGTAAGAGACCTAAAAGACTAACGATCCTCTACCAATCCGTGTGGTGGCGTATAACCTAATCTTTCTCACTTCAAGTTGTGAGCGAAGGTATTTCTTGTCCACAAGTGGGGCAGCAGAGGCTGGTTTTTAAAGAAAGCGGATGATAGTACTGACCGGTTTTACGTGGTGGCCAGGACGGTTGCGCAATCGAGCCGCCCGAACAAGCTGCGCAGGCACAGGCGGAGGGCGAGGCCACGCGGTGCGGCTGCACGGTGCCGTCCTCGCAGCTCAGCGACACCTCCAGTGGCTCGTACTTCGTGGCCTGACAGCACTCGCACTTCGTGTCGTGCACACCGGTCTCTGCGCATGATAAAAATGGAGATAATTAATAAAATAATCCCCACAATCTGTTTGGCTTCGACGGGGTAAATATATTATAAAAAATTTTAAGTACAAAGAAATATACTTATTTAAACCATAGATAATTACATTAATAGTAACATAATATAGTAGAACTATGGCTGCGGTCCGGACGACGGTAATATCGATATTAAGACTATGCGCGCTTACGCCTTTTTGGAAGGCGCGAATTTTAATATTAACGTAAATCAGTCCGCAGCCTGTAATTATCATCACTTTTACTCTCCCGGTCGATAACTTATCGATCGTGGTAGGCCCTTAATGTAGTAGGTAGAATCAGAATATTTTTTATTAATGTAAACCATTACAGTATTTATAAATCGTCAGTATAGTAACAAAAACTCCACCACTTCGGAATGTCATTCCTGTGGAGAAGAAGTGCAAGAAACTCCATCGTTACTCTTTTAAAATATTATTATTAAATTTTTTCCATCTACATTTTGTTGAGGGGTATGGGAGAATAATGTAGTATCAGGTGAGTCTAAATTAAATTAACCAAGTTATACTATTCATGAGAACGGCTACATGGTTATCTCATCATAATTAGCCCAAATTAGTCGTTCAAAGTTCGTGGTCCATGTGATTGGTTCGTGTGACCAGCCCATTGCCACTTTAGCTCGCTGATTTTCAGAGCTATGTCGGTGACTTTGGTTCTATGCCGGATAGTCTCATTTCTAATTCTATCTAGCATAGAAACTCCAAGCATGGCTCTCTCCATAGCTCGCTGAGCTTACAGACCAGTCCCATCGTGAAAGTCCACGTCTCAGCTCTCATGGTTCTCTCATTTACAGATAAAGAAGGTAGGTAATTGTTATGGACTCACGGTTGTTGTATAACGTGCCAGAGTCGCAGGTGCCGCGGCACTCCTTGAAGCCGCGCAGCGGGCGCTTGTTGACGCACAGCCCGTGCCGGCCCAGGCGCATGCGCAGCAGGCCGACGGACTCTGCGCCGACGATGCTTTGCGGCACGCATTTACCTGGACAACACATAAATTTGCTGTAATTTCCATCAGTGGAGACTTTAATGGCAGATTGTTTGTAGCTAAGACTTCCCAGAACTGTAAAAATATACATATTAAATAACTTATTGCGAAATAGGAGCTGTATATATGTTTAAGTTCAAATTTTGAAAGATTTGACGGACGATTTGGCGCAGTGGTTAAGAGCTTATGCCGCTCCGCCCACTGGGTCGAAAAGTCGCGGGTTCGATTCTAGCGCGGGACTAACCTACAATTATTTGTTTCGGTCTGGGTATTCGTGTATATGAATTTTCATGTTTGAAAACGCACCCACGGTACAAGATTAAATCATAGTGTGGGGCTACGATTTATTAAAAAAAAATGAAACTTTTATGGAACAAATCTAACAAACATTACCCCACGGGTAGCGGCCTGATCAAGGACGAAGATTCCCCCTTAAAGCCCTTGGGTTCTGGCTGCTTCACGTAGTCTGGAGCACTTTATCTTGGTGCATACTAAAAAATCTCAGTACCTACGTGTATTTAGTAGCGATCCGTAGACTACAACAGTGCGCGGTATATTGACCATATGCTCGCCCTTTTTTACGTTGGGACTTAACATCGTCAGTGATACGGCTGTATAAAGTGCACCTTGTCATACCAGCTTGGGAAAAATAGGAGTAACGCCTTTTATTTTTCGTTTAACTAAACTAAACTAAAAAACTAAACTTTCAAAATACTTTTTCTAAAATAAAAGTAGCCTAAGTTACTCCTTATAACATCAGTTAGTGAAAGCCCCGTCAAAGTCGGTCCAGCCGTTTCGGAACAAACAGACAGAGATACAGAAAGACAACATATTTTTTTTTGTTTTTAAGTACCTGTATAGTACTTCCATATGCATTTAGTAAATAGCCGTTATTTGGACAGACACTTCAATTTTATTTATTTGTATACATTTTCATAGATGCGTGTTTACCTCATCACCAAAAAGTGATTTTCAAAACGGTAAGGGTTTTCCTTATTTAAATCATTGAGATTTATGGAAGACAACTTATGCACTAATCCCAGATGGTAACAAATACAAAATATTGCTCCAGGCGAGGCTCGAACTCGCAACCCCGGCATCGCTCACGGCTACTGCCTTATAAGTACCGTGCGCTAACCAATTGCGCCACTGGAGCTATGGGCGTAGGTTGCTAAAACATACCCCTAACTGGACATCAAAGAAGGGTTATATAGAAACTTGGACTATTCATCCTAGACTTCGCAGTAACCCTGCCAACCTAGTTTTTTCATTACGCGTTCTAAACACATCGATATTAATGTATCTATCTATATTATCATCAGATCCCTCGCGAAGAAGCAGTGAGTACAAAGTTCCAATAAGTTCTGTCTATTTGATTTTATAATCACGCCAGTTCCCTTGCGATGTAGGCAGAGAGTACAGAGTAGAAACATGTTCTTTTTTTACAGACAGAGGTCTGTAAGGAAAGAACGTGTTGGACCTCTGTAGGCAGAATTTGTAGGGTCATAAAGAGTCTTCGTAACCGGCGAGCGTGTATGGGACGAACTATAGGAATGGAGTACCATTCTTATAGTTCGTCTCATACACGCTCGCCGGTTACGAAGACTCTTGAAACGCCCTTCAGATAACACACGGTCTATTCGGTATAAGTTCTTTCTTTATAGATTTCTCTGGCCTCCTCCAGTAAATAGTCCTACTGACTCCTTGACGATAGTAAGTGTTTCTCATCCTTCTTCAACATTAAATAGGTAATTGCGTTTGTTAGCCGAATATTTTAATGTGCACTGTTTAGCAAAAGAGCTTTGTTGAGGATGTAAAGTAGATGTGGATGGTAGATGTTAAGAAAATCTATTATCTAAATTATTTAAGTGAACCATAAAAAATCAACCAGAACAGTCGACGAAACCTACTACATGGTCAGTATGGAGACCGCCGAAATAAGGGTTTCATTAATCCGATTTCGGACCCGGATGACTAGTATTAAAAAAATACTTTTATTTTTGAACTCTTCTTGTTTCAAAGGTTCCGATACTGACTCCTCTTGATAACCAGGTATGATACGTACACCAAGTATGATAGATCAAGTACAGTATAGAATATACACCTATATTGGTTTGATACAAAAACGTTGCTCCAGGCGAGGCTCGAACTCGCAACCCCGGCATTGCTCACGGCTACTGCCCTATAAGTACCGTGCGCTAACCAATTGCGCCACTGGAGCTGTGCCATACTTCCCGATTGTGCCTACTGGTCGTTATTATTCGATATTAATTCAGTTTAGTCACGCGATGCGATACTTTGTAACCACTATTTCTAAACAAAAACGTTCTTCTCGAAGGGGCAGGCGGATGGTGTATATGAAAGACTCATATTTTCCCGATAAAGTTTTGGCTCAAATGTGAGCTTATTAGGTGCCCAAGAGGCATTCCTCGAGCATATAATTTCATGGCTTTCGAAAATTGTTAGGTTCTTTTGGACATGGAGGTTGCCTCAGGTGAAAGTTTGTATGTTTGAATGTATGTTACTCAATCACGCAAAAACAGTAGAACGGATTTCGTTGAAATTTGGCACATAGATAGTTTATTACCTAGATTACCACATAACATATTTTTTGTCCCGGAAAAATGTAAGTTTCCTGTCTAAAGTAAACGGGGGCGAAGTCGCGGGCAGCAACTAGTAAGTAATAATAATGGTATATATATTTCAGAAAAATCCCTCCTGTATCTCCTGTTTTTCGGGGATTAAATTCCAGTATATTCCAACAGTAGAGCACTGGGCTGTAATACAATCCTTACAACGTTCTCAAGTAGACTATAGGTATATCGAGGCCATCAAAGAAGTCTACCGTAGCGCCACCCTGCAGGTGAAATTACACACGCTGGCAAATCCCATACCCGTGAAAAGAGGGGTCAGACAGGGTGATACTATCTCACCGAAACTATTTACGTCCTGCCTAGAAGACATATTCCGGCTCCTCGACTGGTCCAATAGAGGTTTAAATATAAATGGTGAACGGCTAAGCCACCTCCGCTTTGCAGACGATATCATTGTATTCGCAGAAGGTCTCGATGATCTGCAAATTATGGTTGAAGAACTATACTCTGTGTCGCTACATGTTGGTTTGAAAATGAACACATCTAAGACCAAAATAATGTGCAATAATAGCCCTGTAGATCACATCCTCGTACGTGAACAGAAAATAGAGCGGGTTGATGAGTACATCTACTTAGGACAAACCCTTAGCTTCAATAAGAACAGGCAAGAAACTGAAATCCTACGCCGTGTTCGATTGGGATGGGGCGCTTTTGGAAAATTGTCCGACACATTTAAGAGAAACATACCCATGAATCTCAAACGTCGCACCTTCGAACAGTGTGTCCTGCCCGTTATGGTATATGGAGCCGAAACCTGGACGCTCACAAAATACAACTTAAATAAGCTACGTGTGAGCCAAAGAGCTATGGAGCGAGCTATGTTAGGTATATCGCTAAGAGACCGGGTCCAAAACATCATAATCCGGGAAAGAACAAAACATACCGACATAGCTCAAGTGATAGCGAAAAGAAAGTGGAGATGGGCAGGACACATATGCCGGAGATCGGACAACAGATGGGGGAAAAGGGTGCTTGATTGGAGACCGCGAACCGGCCATCGAAATGTAGGTAGACAACCCGCAAGATGGACTGATGATCTGACGAGGGTGGCCGGAAGGGATTGGATGAGAAAAACGCAAGACCGAAGGGAATGGAGTGCCATGGAAGAGACCTACACTCAGCATTGGGTGGCTACGGGTTGAAAATGATGATGATGATTATGATATTCCTTGGGCTTACAAGGCGATGGTTTTCGATGCTGGGTGCCATAATGCTGTGTTGTAAAGGAGATATTAATTGAGAGTGATAAAATTCGCTAAGTAATTAGTGTGAAGCCATCCTATAGAGAATAATTCTTACTGGCTTTCTCTACTTTTATTCATCATCATCATCATCATATCAGTCTATTTTTGTCCACTGCTGAACATAGGCCTCCCCAATCGCTCTCCAGGGCAGCCGGTCCAATGCCACTTGCGTCCAACGACTTCCTGCGATCCTCACAAGATCGTCGGTCCATCTGGTATGTGGCCGTCCTACTTTTATTATACGGGTCATAAATACGATTTTGAAAATATTTCTGTACCCATGTTTGTTACGTTTTTGCCTTCCGCGAAGCGAGTTTGGCAACACTGGTGCGTATCATATACCACGACGACAGCCGCTGGCATTGCCATGGATCGCGTCCCGCTCAATACCTTAACCACTTTATACATTGCATATATTAATGATTCAGCTTGTGTTTTAATACAGTCTTCTACAGGTCGAAGACCTAACAATGCTTTGGTCTAAATTACTTTAATAATGAAGTTAGTCCAGCGATTTAATATCAATGGTACTTACTGAGCGATTCCGCCGGTATTTCGCAGATTTGGCAGCAGGTGTCGTTGACGATATTCTCGGGCGCGCACGTGGACACGTCGGGGCAGGCCTGCCGCGATGACGTCACGAACACCTCCTCGCCCGCCTCCTCACACGAGTACGTCGTGCAGTTGTCCGGGGACTGCCATGTTGTGCCTGCGTCCAAGGAAATATTAAAAATATAATGTCTGTTTCAATCATGGGGTGGCAGATGTATACCCATTTCTCGCGAGCGATGTTTGGTTCCAATGGGACCAGTCTATTAGCATCATATCGATCATAATATTGGATTTTGGATTTGTAGCGACACCTATACATCGCTACAAAGATCTGCATACTTACTAACAGATGGCACCGAATATAAAATCGACAAAGATTCTCCATTCTATCTATCTATATCATAACCCCAGATCCCTTGCGGGGTAGGCAGAGAGTACAGAGTTCCAACAGGTTCTTTCCTTACAGACCTCTCTGGCTTCCTCCACTCTCATAGTTCGTCTCATATACGCTAATTCATGTCTAGAATGCGATATGGGAGTTCGCGCGACGCGTAATATATATACAAGCCCCCGAAAACAACTCTCGGGGGGAGTGGCAGGCCCGCCAGACACAACACCTGCCTGGTTGGAAGATCTTCCCTTTTTTCAATCCTGCCACAGATTGATACTAGGAATAGACCTCAGGACTTTTTAATCTTTACGCGCGTTATTCGCTACTAGAGCCATGAATATACTTTTATTATACGCGGTTTATACACTGCTACTGTCACCATTTCCCTTCAAGAGCAGTATCGCGGTAGCGTCGACTGTTCACATAATCCCTTCGCACTTCAAGCATCGCTGTGTTACTTTTGTGTTTGCAAAAACTCCCGACATTAGATTTTCTTTTATCCGAAATGATAATATTTTCATCAAAATATCTGCAAGGCAATTTTTATACTAGATTTCGCTTGGGTTTTCTAATGCACCATCCACACATTTTGTTTTGGTATTTTATATATTTCTTTAGATTTATATTTTTTAAGTATTTTTCCATAATTTTCTTTTCCCATAACTCCAAAAAAATGTATACTGGCTACAGTAGCCGTGGCCTGTCAATCTTTTGACTCCCGCTCAAAAAACCGATGGGAGCGCGAGGCAGTGATAGTGTGGGAAGGGAAGTAGAGCGTAAGTGGTGTGTTTATACGCGTAACCTCCCGTCACGTGACGCGAAAGTGGGCAGTGTGTAAATTGGGCATTATTTAACTATGGCACTGACCGGGGCTGATGAGCTTGTCGTCCAGCACGCAGGCAGCGTCGGCGCAGTGGCCGCAGCACACGCCGGCGGGCGGCGCCACGTAGCGCTGGCCGCGGCGACAGCCCCACGTACACGCGGTCACACTCTCCACTTGAGCCAGCCGGCCTGACGCGTCGCGCGCGCACGTGATGTTCTTGCACGGGTCCGGAGATGGCCAGGTTTGACCCTCCTGTAAGCAGATATTGATTTAAAAAAGTATCAGGTCCCACATGCGCAGCGGTTCAAGTGGCGGACGTTCAGAAAGGACCTGTAGCAGGCCCTAAAAAAGGCCCTAATATTTTTACCAAAATTTTAGTCTGTTTATAAAACAGATTATAATTTTAACAGCAATGGAATGAAGTGTAAAGTGCACACATTTTGGAGTCATACATGTCTTATGGTTGGTTCAGCGTGACTGCCGTCTTAATGATATTTGCATGCCTAAAAGCAGAATATGGCGAACGACCAATATAATTTTAACATCCACTGTAACCCATTTTGGCAAATAAACTGATTTGATTTGATTTAAATAACGTATTTCTTTCTTTCACTAAGTGTGTCTAGGATTGGCGGAAAAGAATAAAAAAAAGCCGTACATAAATTTCTTCCGTACCTGATATATCTTGTCTCCGTCGCGGCAGGCGACTGGTTCCTGCACGGGACAGCACTTGCCGGGGATCTTCTGGTCGCTGAATACGAATTGTTTCTTCAGAGCCTCGGGCACTTCCGCACACGTCTCGTTGGAACACTCCACTTGCAACTGCGGATAAAGTATCGTAACTTAATAACATGCCTGTATGTCGGGGTATCATACAAGTTTGCTAATTAAAAATATCCAATAAAATAATAATACTATGTCCATTGTAAAAATACCTAGCTTATTTATGTATACTAGTTATAGGTGCTAGTTATATTTATGTTCAGGAAATACCGTAAATCCTATATTCCCCAAGCGACGGCGGTTTACGCCCACATTTTACCAATGATTACGACACGGCCATCTATGGGTTAACAGACAATAATATCGGTGCTATAATAATAATATTCGCTGTACTGTAACTGTCCCAACTTTGGGCACGGACCTCCTCTCAAACTGAGAGGGTCTAGGCCATAGTCCACCACGCTGGCCCAGTGCGGGTTGGCGAACTTCACACACCTTCGAGAAACTCTCAGGCATGCAGAATTCCTCACGATGTTTTCCTTCACCGTTCAAGCAAGTGCGTGCCGGGGTTTGAACCCGAGACTTCTGTCTTTGCAGTCCAACGCTCTGACCACTAGGCTATCGCTGCTTTTTTCTAACTATTAGGCTATCACTGCTTTTTCTATCGGTGATTTACTGGCCACTAATACAAAGGTAACTAAAACGGTTACTTTCAACCAAAAACCAATTTTACGAATGGAACTCAATCACCAGGAATTTATACCTGTAAAAAATGTAGTTTTATTAAGACAACCATCAACTTTTAGTAATAGAGAGCTTAAAAGTAAAACACATACAACAAGCCAATGTCAGGGTATCATAGCTCAACCTCAAACTCAAATTTTGCAAAATGGAGGTGCTTACAAATAGTCAATTTACATTTATTTTTGAAATCTAATTTAACACATTTAAAAAAAGTAAATTGACTATTTGTAAGCGCCCCTGCAGGGCTTATACAAAATAAATTATTTGAGTTTAAGTTTGAGTTCTACAAAGTCACTAGAGGATTTAGAAAACAAATATAAATTATCGAGACTAAGTCTCACGTTAAAAAAGTTATATAATTAGTGAAGAGACAAATAATAAGCTTACGGTGCCATCGAGGTTGACGCAGGTGTAGTTAGCGCAGAAGTCCTCGGAGGTCCATTTCTCCCCGATGCGGCGTTCTTTGCCGTCCACCACGCACGCCACGGGCTCGCACTTGCCACAGCACGCACCACTATCGGGAGCCGCCGGGAAGTACTTCCAACCCTAGCGGTAGATGGTATTTATTATATAAAGTCCAGCAAGAACTATGAGAGTTTTTGTTGAGAGATTTTGTGTGTGTGTGTCTGTGTGTGTGTTTCAATGATCTACGCTGTTGGCCGCGGGGCCTTTACAGCTTCACTGGACAAGAGGGCGAGCGTGTTACCACTACGCTCGAGCCAGAATGGCAAGGGGACAGCTAGCTCAAGGGCGCCCCAAGGAGGAACGGCCTCGACTTGGGCAGTCGCTATGGGGAAGGGCATATACTAGGTATCTTGCCGTGGTGCTCTGCACCAGCCGGCGGGCAAGGGATTCTTTGAGCTCGCCGGCGAGGTCGGTGTCTGATCCTGTGTGCGGTATCTGTATCCGAAAGAAGGGATGTAAGGGCATCGGGAGGGTCGGTGAAAACATACCGCGGACCACGGTAGCGGCTGATAGGAGGGGAATTAGGTTCGTAGTCGGCGGCGGCTACGATTAGCGGATTTCTAGGATTGGACGTGTTCGCGAAATATTCGGTTGTATGACAGTGGAGACCACAGAGGTCTGTAAGGAAAAAGCCTGTGGTAACTCAGTACTCTCTTTGGCGGCTGTTGAATGTAACTAGTTTGACATGTTACGTTTTAATGCTTTACTTAAAGCCTATTTTAATTTCTATAGGTATAGACATTAACTCAGGAAAAGCATGAATAAAAAGTTATTTCATGTACTGTATAATCGTGAATAATTTTACATTTGACGAAGGTCTACTGTGCCATAAAATTTGACATTAATGGAAAAGGATTTTGATAAAGTAGAACTGAAAGATCGAACCTTAAGAAGATACAAGTTTGCTTTAAGAGGTTTGTGTACAAACCGGTTGGCAGTCGGTGTGACACTGTTGCACCGTGGTGACCTTCTCGAGTTTGCCGTCCGTGTCCGTCTGCGTGCACTCGTAGCTCTCGCACGGGCTCTCCGGCGAAGTCCAGTTCTCGCCCACCTGGACACAGATAAGTATACAGTTTTAATAAAATAATAATAATAATAGCCCCGTAAAGAAACTGTTCCACCGTTGGGCACGGGCCTCCTCTCAAACTGAGAGGGTTTAGGCCATAGCCCACCACGCTGGCCCAGTGCGGGTTGGCAAATTGCACACACCTTCGAGAAACTCTCAGGTTTCCTCACGATGTTTTCTTTAACCGTTAAAACAAGTGATACTTAATTTTTAAAACGCACATGCTTTCCAAAAGAAAGAGGTGCGTGCCGGTGCGGTTGAACCCGAGACCTCTGACTTTGCAGTCCAACGGTCTAACCACTAGGCTATAACTGCGTTTTAATTATCAATAAATAAATAAGCCCATATTGTTTCTATACTGAGCGAAGGCAACAGCAATCGAGATGAGAGATAGCGTCTCCACCATGTCCAGTGCAGATTCATGTAGGCAGGTTTGTGGCCACCTGCCTCCAACTTAACTTCCTTGACGTCTTTAATGACTATTACATTAAACGGTGACTATGACAAACGACTAATAGCCGGTTTTAATATTCAATTCAGGGATAGATTCGCTTACCGGCAGTAGAATTTTGACAGATTTTCCATACAAAATATTGAAACCGGTCGTAAGTCGGCTTCCGAAAGCACGCAGACATAAAAGGAATAACAGACGAAGATTCTGCCGTTGTGATATTTGGGCACCGATATGTTAATTGAGGAGCTCGTAGCGCTGAGGTATAACTGTGTTTCCAAAGTTAAGCAGCGTTTGGGTCGGTCAGTCTAAGATGGGTGACCGTGTTTGGCAAATTCATTTCCAAAGATCTCCTTCAGAAGCCTCCCTTAGACCGTTACTCCTTTTTACAACTTAATATGGCAGCCGTTAATTCAAAATAGTAGCCTCTGGGCTTCATAAGTTGCCAAGCAATACTCGGTGCGTACTATTGAAGGCAGGTACATGGACCTGCCTTCAATAGTACGCACCGAGTCCACATTTATTTTATTTATTTAAAAAACGTAGTTCCACACCAAGATTTATTCCTGTTTCGTGAGTGCGTTTAAAACATGAAATTACACATACACAAAAACCCAGACCGAAACAAATAATTGTGGATCGCACAAAGATTTGTCCCGTGCGGGAATCGAACTCGCGACTATTAGACACAGTGGGCGGAGTGTCCTAAGCCTTAAGCACTTCGCTAAATCGTCCTTCCACATAGTGGTGTATGATCTCTCTCAAAATAATATATGTGAAAAGGCCTAACAGTGAAACAGCATACTGATGTGTTTAAGTACCTACACTTATCATAATTTATTTTCTATGGACTTCTAACTTTGTCTAAAGGAAGGTTGCATTCACCAATCTGCACTGGGTAACGTCCTATTCTTTTTCACCCTATTCTTTTTGTGTGTGTGTGTGTGTGTGAATGATCTGTAGGCGGCGGGGCCCTTACAGCTTCACCGGACATGAGGGCGAGCGTGCTACCACTGCGCTCGAGCCTGAAGGGCAAGAGGGCAACTAGCTCAAGGGCGCCTCAAAGAGGAACAGCCTCGGCTTGGGCAGTCGCTGCGGGGGGGAGCGGATCCATAGGCTCCCCCTCCGAAGGCGGGCTCTTCGGAACACATAGGGGAACCGGTGCGTTCCTAACGGGATCCCCTGCCCGAATTGTCGATGTCGGCCACCGTGGAGTCTTAGTCGGTAAGAGTCCGACATGCCCCGCTAGCTTTATCCGAGGCCGGCGGAAACCAATGAGGATGTAAAGAAAAGGTGTCTCGCCGGGGTGTTCTGCACCGGCCGGCCGATCCAAAGACTATGGTATTGTTTAGTATGACCCCTAGATATTTCACCTGTTGGTGCAAGGAATAGGTCGGTCGATCTGCGTGTCGATCTCTCCCCCGGCGTCAGCGTCGTATGTTACGCTGACGACACATTGGTGTTGGCCGAGGGGGACACCTTCGAGAGGACCATAGGGCTCGCCGAGCTTGGGGCAGAGGTCGTCGTCGCCAAGATCCGCGAGTTGGGCCTGGAGATAGCGCCTCATAAGACCGAGGCGCTATGGTTCCACAAACTGCCGAGGAGCAGGGAACCACCCGACTCGTGGGTTCGCGTTGGAGACTAGCCAGTCCGGGTGGGGAGGTACCTAAAGTACCTAGGCCTCACCCTGGACAGTCGCTGGGGCTTCGAGGAGCACTTCGAGCGCCTAGTCCCCCGGGTCGAAAGGGTAGTGGGTGCTATGCACAGACTGCTGCCCAACCTTGGGGGACCGTCGGAGGAGGTGCGCCACCTCTACGGGGGGGTCGTGCGATCGGTGGCCCTCTATGGGGCGCCCGTGTGGTCACACCGACTGTCGGGCGTCCGGCGCGGCAGAATGAAGATCCAGAGCCTGCAGCGCAAGATGGCCATCCGCATCGCACGAGGATACCGTACCATATCCTTTGAGGCGGCAACACTCTTGGCACGTTTTCCGCCGCTCGACATCCTGGCGGACATGGACGCGAGGGTCTACGACCAGACTCGTGGCGTCCGCCAAAGTGGCGAGGGCGTGCCTGCGCTCGAAGAAGTGAGACGGCGGGAACGACGGCGCGCTCTGGAAGAGTGGCGCGCGAGGCTCAGTCAAGAGCACATCGCGCGCAAGCGCGTCGTCCAAGCTATCCTGCCGTCCTTCGAAGCCTGGCACCAGCGGAGGAGAGGGCGAGTCACCTATAGACTTACTCAGATAATCACCGGTCACGGTTGCTTCGGTGATTATCTGAGGAAGATCGGACGCGAGGCGACGACGACCTGTCACCACTGCGGTGGGGACCAGGATTCCGCCCAGCACACGCTCGAAGAGTGCCCAGCGTGGGCCTCCGAGCGGCGGATCCTGGTCGACCGGATCGGACCGGACCTCTCCTTGCCGGCAATAGTAGCGGCTATGCTGGCAGGGGAATCGGCGTGGGGGGCCGTATCCTCCTTTTGCGAGACTGTGATGTCCCAGAAGGAGGAGGCCGAGCGGGATCGGGAGAGGGCCGATCCTGCTCGACGAAGGCGACGGCGCCGGGGCGGAGGCACAGCCCGCCCAGGCCCCCCAGCCCAATAGCCCGGGGCTTAAGAATACGGGCTAACTCGCGTCCCCCGCCGTAATATCTGGCGGGGGACCCCCCCCTGCATCAACATCAGCAGGGGGGCCTTCGGGGTTGCGGACGCAAGGGGCGGGGGCCCTGCGCGTCCTTCACGAGCAACCCCGAGGAGGACGGTGGCGTGGTGTGGCCCACGTCACCGTGAGCACCGCGTCGGTGCGGGAGGGAGCATGTCATCAAGTCTCCCTCCGATGGCGGGCTCTTCGGAGCGAGGCACAAGAGGGGCACCGGTGCGTTCCATACGGAGATCCCGGAGCCCTTCCAAAGTGCTGATGTCGGCCACCCTGGGGTTTTTAGTCGGTAGGAATCCGACACGCCCCGCGAGCTTCCCCCGAGGCTCGCGGAAGTCCTATGCAGGATTTTCGCCAGGAAAAAAAAAAAAAAGGCTGATTTATATTCAAAAAGGAAGGTATAATTTACCTTGTAGATGTTCTCTCCGTCCCTGCAGGCGATCTGCACGGGCTGCGGGCAGCAGGCGAAGGGCACCGGGCGGGGCTCCACCACGAACTGGTCACTACTAGCTATAGCCGGGCACTCCGACACGGCGCAGCGCCCCGCGGCGCCCAGCGGCGTGGCCTCGCAGCGGCACGAGCGGCATGGGCCGTCCAGCCACACTGCATCCACCTGGGGGAGAAAAGGATTCGCTGATATCACTCAACGTGTAACCAAAAATAAGCATCTATATTCATCTTCAGTAATACATTACAGCAGTGATAGCCTAGTGGTTAGACCGTTGACGACTGCAAAGTCACGTCTCCATCTTTTCGAAAGCATGTGCGTAATAATTAACTATCACCTGCCTTAACAGTGAAGGAAAACATCGTGAGGAAACCTACATGCCTGAGAGTTACTCTAAAGTGTGTGAATTTCGTTAACCCGCACTGGGTCAGCGTGGTGGACTATGGCCTAAACCCTCTCAGTTTCAGAGGGGGCCCGTGCCCAACGGTGGGACAGTTTCTTACCAGGAATGTATCTAAATATGGGTATCGGTAGTTTAAATAATGATGATTCGTTGAAGAGAAAGTGACAATTTATCCCTCAACAACTCAACAACCACAAGAGTATTGCCACAAAAATTGTTATGAAAAACTAATTGTTAATGAGATGTACATGTGCTCCATTAAATACGACGGTAATAATACAGATACTTCATCCGGAATCGTGGACGTACGAGGGTTGGCGTAGTGAAGTGGTTTCGAGGTGGAGCTCCACTGCAAGACTATGTTAAGGGCACCAGACGTTTTCAAACCGAGACGAGCAAAGCAAAAGAAGGGATTACCAGTGCATTCAGTTCGAAGATTCCGCGGCTCTTCTACCATGCTGAATAAGGTTACAACTGGGGTATTTTAACAACCGTACGGAAGAATTTCCAGTCTTCCGTGGGGTTATAGGTACTTTTATTGAAAAATGTTCAAAATATACCCGTATTTTGAAGATTTTCCAATAAAAGAACACAGATACAATAAAGAAATGGAAATATTACCAAATAATCTCTTTTTGATCAGAATCAGTATTACTATCATCTCTATGTGTGTGCTTGTCTATCTATCTATCTATCTATAACCTCACGCCAGATCCCTTGCGGGGTAGGCAGAGAGTACAGAGTTCCAACAGGTTCTTTCCTTACATACCTCTCTGGCTTCCTCGACTCTCATAGTTCGTCTCATACACGCTCGCCGGTTACGGAGACTCTTAACGGTCTTTCGACGCTTGTATTATTAGTAAAGAACTCACATCTTTCAAAACGACTTGCTGCGTGGTGCGTGTCTTTTCACCGCCTTTAGAAGCGGCTTCCCATTCCAAGGTCACGACGCATTTGTCTTTGGGCAGTTCTGAAAGAGATCGTATAAAGGTCGTTGCATATCTTAATCAATCAACACCATTTCAGCTTAAAGTAAAGCATGGAAATGTGAGCATTATGCCTCGCTACGTGCAGTCAAATTTCTAAATCAACCATCGCAGGCGGAGCGCGGTTTACAAAACGTCAACTTCTATCACTTTATTTTGAAAATTATAGTTTAAATGGCAATATATTAAGCTGATAATTCAATGCTTAAGTTAGGGCGGAGTTGGTGTTAAAGTAAAAACAGATCAGCTACCAATCAATAGCGTTTGTTCTGACTTCTAGTTGTAAAGCACCAACGCCTAATGCTCCAAGTTCTAGGCAGATTGTAGATGACATATCTCGTTGCCATCTTGTGAAAATGTAAGTCTTGTTTTTAAAGTGGTATACTCCGCAAAGAATGTTCAGAGGCAATGACCAACTTACGAGAGCTTAGTAATTCGACGGACGATTTAGCGCAGTAGTTTAGAACTTAAGTCGCTCTGCTCACTGTGTCTTGTAGTCGCGGGTTCGATTCCCGCACGGGATAAATCTTTGTGTGATCTACAATTATTTGTTTCGGTCTGGGTATTTGTGTATGTGAATTTTCATGTTTGTAAACGCACCCACGACAGGAATAAATGCTAGAGTAGGGCTACGTTTCTTTTTTAAGAAAAAAAGAAGAAAAAATGGTACAATGTAAGGGAAACTTACCACACTTATACTCCGGGCAGCACTTCCCAGTGATGTTGTTGGTCTTCAGGTCGTGGTACTGCGGGCAGGCGGGCGGCTTGGGGCAGGTGTCGGGGCGGCAGAGGAACTGCACGCGCGGGCAACAGCCTGAGGAGTCCACCACCCGGTCCATGCCGGGCTCCATGATCTCCACCTCGCTCTCGTCCGGAAGAGGCTCGCACTCGCTCAGTGGTTTGCATTCTGTGGTGATATTGGGATTTGAATGGTACGTTTGTGGAGCTATATGAGCTAATTACTACTTTTAGAAAAAAGGGGAAAGAGAAGTAAGTGGAAAAGACAAGCCCGCTGAGTTTTTTCGCCGGATCTTCTCTGTGTAGGCCGCGTTCCAATCCGGTTGTAGGTTAATAGTAAATTAGATTTAAAAAAAAAATGTTAATTGACTATTTAAACACCCCCGCAGGGCTTATACAAAATTAATTATTTGAGTTTGAGTTAAGGTGAGAAGCTGGATGGCTTTTCAGATAATTCACTATAGCCTTTTAATAAAGAAGGGGATATAAGTGTATGTGTCGGTTGTTATCCTGTTGATAAAATTAGTAGTTAGTTATTTTTAAGTCTTTAACCGACGCAAAACTGCAAAAAATTGCTTTACTTACTTAATCTATTTCCTTCTGAAGATGCATACTGTAAATTATTTGTGGGTACAATAGAGCGCTGTTGCGAATACTCAAAAATACATGTTTTTTTATATCGGGGAAAAGTAGTACAGTGTGAGGAGGGAGTATTTAATAACCTACCACATGCGAACTCCTTGCATCCATCAGGCGTGGTCTTCTGTTTCAGCACTTGACCGAAACCACACTCCATCTTCTTGGGCTCCGTACAATTTGCCTTCGGTTTTGGTACTGCACAAAAGTTTTTATAGATTTTTATTTTATTTTATTATTATAATTCGTATATATGTAATATTTTAGATTATTATTATAATTTGTAACGACAACGGTTTGGGTAATTTGTCAAACAGCACACATTTATCGAGATACCGATTTTGCTGGCAAAGTCGATCTGTTTCTAGTTATAATAATAATATCCTGTTTAAAAATGAGTTTTTTAATTACGTTTGTATAGAGATTTTATATGTTGTATAAATATAGATATATAGACATTTAATATGGATATGTGACATATATGTTGGCAACATTGAGCAAAAGTAAGACCAATTTTTTTGTTGTGGCAATATAGCAATTTTTTTTTACTTGTAACTTGTACTGGAGATTCCGTATCGTTGTTAATCAGACATTTTATACTTCATGATGCCAGAATGTTAATGTATAATTTTCACCATATAACTCTGACTATCAATCCACGCTCTGTTACAGGGAGTATTTGGATAACCAGGTACCTAAGAGTATCAAGGCAAAGGGCAGCCCAAAAGATCCCGATGGGTCGAAGCGCTTGTGGCAACTCAGCTCATAAAACACCAATAAAAGATAAGTATTATGATGATAAGGTAAGATATCATCAACTGCCTCGTTGATGTAGTGGCAAAGCCCATCCTGGGTTCAAATCATAGATCGCACAAATGTAGTTTTGCTAATTAAAACCTTTCCATTATGAGTCCAGAGTCTGGAATTGTGCCCAGTCTATGGCAACAGGCTCGCTCATTATTACATTGGACTTAATATCGTCGGCGAAATGTGGATGTACTCGGTACACCTCTGCCATCCCCGCTTGGGGAATAAAGTAAGGTAAATAAATTTAGACGATTTAGCGCAGTGATTAAGAGCTTAAGCCGCTCCGCCCACTGTGTCTAATAGTCGCGGGTTAGATTCCCGCACGGGACAAATCTTCGTGTGACTCACAATTATTTTTTTGGTCTGGGTATTTGCGTATGCGAGTTTTCATGTTTATAAACGTACACACGACACAGGAATAAATCCAAGGGTGGGGCACCGTTTTTTATAAAAAAGAAAAATAAAAAAGGCAAGGTGTGACGGTGTAAGATATCACTATGACTGAACTATAGCAGTAATCCCAAGCGGCAACGTGGAGCCAATAGCGAAGTTATGGACAATGTGAACACTTACCGCAGACGTACTCTGCGCAGCAGCGTCCAGGCGCAGCTGGTTTAGTGATCATGTCCTCAAGGTCTGAGCAGGCGGGCGTGACGCACATCTGCGTGGTGCAAGCCACGTGCGCTGCGCTCTCGCCTGAAAGCCGGCTGCACGTGCATTTCGTGCACGCGTCCTCCTGGTAGCGGAAACGTTGGATGTGTTTAGAACCGCGAACATACAGTGACATAACAGTAAAAATATATTGCGACCAGGATTTTTTGGCCCGTGGATAATATTGACAGTGGGACGTTGATGTGAAATTAGGGTTATCAATAAGTAATATTTTCTATTGTGATCACGAGGTCCTGGGTTCAAATCCTAGGTCAGACAAGTGTAGTTTTTCTAACAAAATCTTCCGGAGTCTTGAATTGTGCCCGGTATATGGCAATAGGCTCGCCCCCTATTACATGGGACCTAAAATCGGCGGCCAAACGTGGGTGTACACTTCTGCCACCCCTGCTTGGGGAATATAGGGGTGACGGTGTAATAGTTTATACTTCCAGGGAAATATTGCAACAGGTCCGCACGGTTTCTAATTAAAAAGGAACTGGGTAAATTTCATAGCAAACGGCAACTCTCTGTCTGTTAGGAAGTGACATTTCAGTTGATGACAGCGTTAGTTCGAATTTTGGCTGCAGGCCAAAAGATCCTTGTACGACTGTATGCAAATAGTGGAACATGTTAGTACTAGCGGTGCGAATAAGGATTACGCACACAGACGTGCGCTCAACGCAGTTTATTTTATTTTATTTTTATTTTAGGTATATTTGGGAAACACACAGAACAATAGTATTAAATCTTAAAATAACTATTAAAGAGTTCACAATCCAATCAAGTTTCCACTAATAAGTGATACATATTAATATTTAATAGAAGAAAGTCAACAAGTCATAGGTTAGCATAAGAGTTAAGATTTTAAAGATTTTATAAGAGAGCTATTAAATGATGTAATTGGTAAAGAAAATAAATCTATGTCGGAGAACCTTATATTATTGTACTTACACGAACGACGAATAAATGTATTTGCACCATAATTAGTTTTGGCCGTAGTTGGCTGAAGCAAGTTTGTCTTTCTAGCATTTATGCGGGGGCACTTAAATAGGACTTTACTTAATAGATACGAGGAATCAACATGGTTATTAAGTATTTTATAAAGAAACTTTTGGTCCCTAATTAGCCTTCGATCCGAAAGAGCCATTAATGTGGTTGGGGCTGGTAGGTTATAGCGATTAGAACGATAAACTAGATGGTTTGTAAACTTGTTATGAATCCATTCCAACTTGTCAATGTAAACTTTATACTGAGGATTCCAAACAACCGAACAGTACTCCAATATAGGTAGAATAAAAGATCTATATAAAAGAAGAAGGGTGGAATTTTGTTTGAAGTCTTTACTAACTCTAAGAATAAAACCTAAAAGACGATAAGACTTTTAAAAAATTTCATTTATATGGTTTTCAAATAGAAGTTTGGAATCAAGATTAATACCTAAATCCCTTACGAGGGTGGCTCTATGCAGGGTCTGCCCATTTATGCTGTAATTATATAAAATGTTATTCTTTTTGCGTGAAAACGTTATAACACTACATTTGCTGCAATTCGAGAACAGCATATTGCGATGACAGTACTCAGCCAAGTTGTTGATGTCGTCTTGTAGACGGATACAATCTTCAGGTGAATTAATTGTTTTGAAGATCTTTTTGTCATCGGCATATAAAAGAAAAGAAGAATTCCTGAAGACTGAGGCGACATCATTCATAAAAATATTAAAAAGTAAAGGACCCAGATGCGATCCCTGGGGCACTCCCGAAGGGACGGGAATAAATGTAGAGCAAAAACCTTTAACAGTAACTGCCTGAGACCGATCCCTCAAGTAGGACTCCAGCCAGCGTAATAAATCACCATGTATTCCAAACCTAAAAAGCTTACTGAGTAGTATGCCATGATTTATTTTATCAAAAGCTTTGGAATAGTCAGTATAGACCACATCTACCTGAGAACCACTTTCCATTGCATTAGTCAATACGTCAACAAACTCGCAAAGATTACTTTCAGTTGATTTTTTTTGTAAAAAACCATGCTGTTGTTCTATAATATGGGGTCGAACGGCAGGAGCAAGAAAATCATAAATAATGCGCTCAAATAACTTTGGTATAACACTCAGTTTTGAGATGGGACGGTAATTAGCTACGCTGTGTTTGTCTTCCCCCTTAAAAATTGGCACAACATATGACTTCTTCCACATCAAAGGCACTGATCCAGAAGACAGTGACTGCTTAAAAAGGAGATACAACGGATAATAAATTTGTTCACAACAGTTGCGCAAAAATAATGGAGGAACCCCGTCCGGCCCAGCTCCTTTAGAAATATCAAGTTTTTTTAAATATCTCAACACGATTTCACCGGAGATATTAATAGAGGACAAGTCAACACAACCATGGAAAGGCTCACAGCCAGTAACATTTCTGCAGAAAGCGGAGTTAAAATGTTCATTAAACATTTCGCATATGGTGCTACCTTCAGAAGAGGATTTTTCGTTGAGAGAGAAACTGTCAGGTAGATCTCCAGTATTCCTTTTGGATCGAATAAATGTCCAAAACTGCTTACTGCATTTTAAAATGTTTATTTCACATTTAGAAATATACGAATCATAGCTAATAATTTCCTGTTTCTTTTGCCTTTCACGAAGCATCGAAAAAGTACAATAATCAGCATAACGACCGTATCGTTTCCATTTCTTATGAAATTTTAGTTTCTCCTTCACAATTTTAATCAAGGCCAATGAGTACCAAACTGGGTAATTGGAGTAATTACGTATTGATCTTGTAGGAACGTAATTTGATATTATTTTGTTTAAAATCCTGTAAAAACAACTGACTGCCGAATCAATATCCAAACCTTGGAAACAGGCAGACCCTTTAGTCGGGTAGTCAGCTTCTGGAACCTACCGAGAAGCGATATAGAGCGTGCGTGCTTATATGTTTACTGACGTGTTTTTGTGGTATAGTCTGCCACCTATGTCGTGGACATAGTCAATTTACAAAATCACCAATATTCTTTATTTTCTCTCTATTTTACAAACCAGCCACTGGTCTGCAAACACTAGTCACAGTTATGCGAGACGACTGCATGAACAATGGCTTACATTTGAATATCAAGAAAACCAAAATTATGGTTTGTGAACGGGAAGAAACCAGAACGAATGCAAGGATTGTGGTTGGTAACGATGTGCTGGAGCAAGTGAATGAGTTTGTAAGATCCTTATCCAAGATATTGGATGCGACTTCAGTAAGAATGGGAAATACACCGCTGATATAGAAAGAATAATGAATGCAGGGAATAGAGTGAATGGTGCGATGGGAAGGCTACTTGGGAGCCGGCATTTAAGCCAAAAGGCGCAGCTAGCCATGCATAACGGAGTGCTTGTCCCAACGCTGTTATATGGCAGTGAGAGTAGGGTATGTAAGAAGGAGAAGGAAAGCAGGATAAATGCGGTCGAAATGCGATCTCAGCGGAAGATGTGCGGAGTCACGGTGACCGACCGTATTCGTAGTAAGAAAGCGAGTAGGTATGAAATATAGTATCGGTGTATAGATGAGAAAGGGTATGCTCCGTTGGTTCGGGCATATAGAAAGAATGTAAGAAGAAAGAATGACAAAACAGATATACAATGCGAAAGTGGAAGGATGTACCGGGGAAGACCTAGACTATCTTACCATGACCAAATAGACCATGTCTTATCTGAAGGGCAAGTCAAGAGTCTCCGTAACCGGCGAGTGTGTATGAGATAAACTATGAGAGTGGAGGAAGCCAGAGAGGTATGTAAGGAAAGAACCTGTTGGAACTCTGTACTATCTACCTACCCCGCGAGGGAGCTGGCATCACGCCAAATAATAATACCAAATAATAAAGATAGAGCTAGATAGATTTTACAAACGTTGGTGAACGTAAAAACCAAATAATTAGCAACATAATCAAATACATTTAGACCAACAAAAATAAAGGATTTGACACAAAAAAAGGTGTACAAGCGATTTGGAAAACTGAGAATGTTAACTTACTGTTCGGCACGGTAAAATTCAGAGATATTTGAAAGAGAGACAGATTTTTTATTTGTCACAGCACAAGGGACCTAAATTAAAAAAGATCAAAATGAAACCAAAATTTGCAATCGGCATCTAAAAAAAGTTTGTGTAAATTGCCCGTTATATTGCTGACTGTACATTTTTTTTTCAAAATTTAGGAATGTAGTTCAAAATGTCTCAAAAAGTTAAGGATAGTCTCCTAAGACCGTTTTCCTGTAGCTGCAACGGTTAAGGCTACCCGTAATGCCCTATCCAAAAAAAAATACCCTATTATATACGATTTTTTACAGAATAGAATTCATAAATTAGACACCAGCCATACTATATCAAATTCTAAGATAAGAAAAACTTATTATTACTTAAAATTTAATTAGCTCAGTCCGGTTATTAATGTGCACATAAATGTTATTTTGGGCATAATAAAATTACCTGCCACTCGTCGCCGGCGTAATGTTCCTTCTTGGCGTCGCACGGGAAGCATTTGGTTGGCTCAATGCAAGTGTTGTTAACACGCACCTAGCGGCAAAAAGTCACGTATTTATTATACCACCAACAAATCTTATTTCATAACAAATACTAGTTAGTCGTATAATAATAAATCTGTTCGGAAAAGTATCTTCTTGAAAAATCGAGATGAGAATATGTTATAATAATAATATCAGCCTATACTGTCCCAGTGCTGGGCAAAGACCTTCTCTCACAAATCGAGGTGAGACAGATTAGGTCATACTCCACCACGCGGACCCAGTGCGGATTGGTGGAGGCAGGTTTGTGGCCACCTGCTGTTGAATCTTATCAAGCCGCCTATGAGGCTTCCAACTTTTCTTAACGACGACCACATTACGTGGTAGCCGGGACCAACAGCTTAACGTACCATCCGAAGCACGGAGACGCTCGAATATGAAAATGCTACAAACGGTCACCCATCTCAGGCCGACCGTGTCGAATGCTGCTTAACCTTGGTGATCGCACCGAGGTGTTCTTAACACCTCGGTGGTACAGCGCTACGAGTGCCTCGAGAATAGGTTACCTAGCTCATACTCCACTGCGCAAGCCCAGTGTGGATTGATGGAGACAGGTTTATGCCCACTTATCAAGCCACCAATACGGCATCCAACTCGGCTTAACGACAGAATTGGGATAGTTATATTGTCAATTAGTTTCTGCCCGCAAATGAGTCCGCGTTGACTTTCGAGAAGAACCTAACATGTATCCGGTATAGAAAATATTCTGTTTTAATCCGGATAATAACTATCTGTGTGCCATACTTCATCCAAAGCCGTACAGCCGTTTATGCGTGATTAAGCAACAAACACCCAAACATCTAAACATACAAACTTTCAGAATTATAATATTGATAATAATAAGTAGGCAACAGGATAAAAAAAGTGTGAATTTTTGGTATGAAATATTTGATTGTCTGACCTTTCCTTCAGGACAGAAGCATCCTTCGACCGGTTGCTTGTCGCACTTCTCTGGGTTCTTAGTCAATTCGTCGTTGTTGTCGCATGTCCTCTCGCAGTCTACACATGCACGGTATACCAGAGGCTCCTCGCTATATGTAAATATAATAATATTAGCCCTGTTAAGAAACTGTCCCACCGTTGGGCCTCCTCTTAAACTGAGACGGTTTTGCCCATAGTCCACCACGCTGACCCAGAGCGGGTTGGCGAACTTCACATACCTTCGAGAAACTCTCAGGCGTCAGGTGTGTGAGACGAACTACGAGAGTGGAGGAAGCCAGAGAGGTATGTAAGGCAAGAACCTTTTGGAACGCTGTACTCTCTGTCTACCCCACGAGGGATCTGGCGTGATGATATAGATAGAGATAGATTTACATCGATTACATAGAATGTAGCAAAAAAGGTTTCAAGATGGGAAAAATATATGTTAACGAAAAACAGGCGCAATCTTCACATCAATGTGAATGTGACTAATATGTATTTTTTATTCTTGTTGACTTGTGTTAAGCTAAGCCACAAAATTAATTAATTCCTTTAATTATCATTTCTTAATAAATATATATTTTTAAACTTTCTTTTTTACCGAGGCTTCGCGACCCCCTTATACAAGGTGTAAGGTAAACAACGCAAAACCTTAGATACCCCGATTAGATAATTGCTTCATAAATTCAACACGAAAACCAAATTTTCAAATATAAAGGTATTTACTCTTTTTTAAGCGCTTACTTTTATACCCCAATAAACAAGGAAACTTCTACGTGTATGTGTGCGTTTTGAGAAATACGATTTAGGAATGCATTTAAAACCTCCTTATTGCTATGAATTAAGAATAAATTTAGTTTTTTAGAGCGCACTGTAGGACTGAAAGCATTATTTGCAAATTTAAAAAGAATGTAAGACACATAAAATATTGATGTTATCAATTCAGTTACCGATATAGAACAAACTACTTTCAGGTCTTGCGTTTATTATGTCACACCTTGTAGAGGCTTAGCGATTTCCAGGAGGTTACGACCCACACATTGAAAAACACTACCGTAAGGGATCTGCGTTTAGCTCGCGAAGACCTCTCTTCAAAGTGTCGATACGAGTACCGGCCACCGTGGGGATTTTAGTCGGTACGACTCCCAACCCTCTGCGAGTTTTCCAAAAGCCCCACGAAAGCCTTAAGCCAGATTGTATTTCTAAGAGCAAGATAGTCTCACCAGGGGTACGGGCAGAGGTCAGCGCGCCAGGCGGGTAAGCACACGCCCTGCCGGCGGCAGGCGGCCGCGTACCGCGCGAGCGCGGCGCACGCGTCGGTGGCGTTGGCGCACAGCTCCGCGTCGCACGACTCCACGAACGGCTGCGGCTCCACCAGCGCGTGGCACTGCATGCACACACGTCATGCTCAACAACGGAACGATATTAGAGGAAAAAAACAAATCAACACCGTCACACATATAGTCCCACAGCGAGGGTGGCAGAGGTGTACTGTGTAAACTCACTTGATCACAAATTGATCACCTGATCGAGTGAACTCGTATCAGAAAGTGTAAAAAAGTCACGATAAAACAAAAGTCGTTCAGATTGACGCATAAATGCAGGAACTTTTGGAAATTCTGTTTCCCTGTCACCCAGAATAGCAGTAAGAAGCCCCCCACTCACTTATCATCGTAAAATCACAATGTATAATGTACTATGTATACACATAGTCACAGACATCAATCTATTAATCTGAGAAAAACGCCGTTAACAACTAGCCGATGCACGGACAAACCTAAATCTGGTTTTTAATGCACCGTTTATGTAATAATTTCAATGTTACCACTGTATTCTTTTAATAAAAAAATTATGTTCAAGTGGGATGTTGTATGTTCCTCTTTTTAACATATCGTTATCTCTCTTTATATAACAATCGGTCATGTACTCTATCTAATAGTGAGCCAACGTATTTTCCATATCATGGTATACTCACAGCTCCGAATCTATCGGCATTGTAGAGATTGTAGCAGGGATTGGAGTCGGGCGGGGGCAGCACGCACTCGGGCGCGGGTGGCTGGTCGCACTGCTGCTGCTCCGAGATGTCCAGCGCCTTCAGGGCCTCGGGGCTCGCTTGCCAGCTTTTGCCGTACTGTCATTCAATGTGGGAAGTAAAGCAACATTTTCACAACTATCCGCTGCTGCTTATCAAGCTGCTCATAAGAATTTGGCGACTACCATATGATGCGGAAACAGGAATCGGCAAAAACTACTAAACTACTTTTGGAATATAAATGGCCAGCCCACAGAACATTTATGACGAATATTATACATTAAAATAAAAACGTATTGTTCGTCTGAACAAACCTTATGCCTACAAGGTCACGCGTTCGTACTAGAATGAAATTTATAAATCAGCAGTATGAGAGTACTAATTTGTACATTAACGAGTTTAAGGCAGGCGACCTTGGCGGGCACAATTTTGTGCGTTAACGAGTATAGAGTTTAAGGACTACAGAGAAAAACGTGTTTTGGTATTTCATGGACTTTAAGAAGTATATGGATTAAAGACTTAATATTTCAAAATATGATCTTTGATTGTATATTTTAGAATCTGATTAAAGGAATACATGATTAAACAAAATTTTCTCGATACAAAAAAAAACCTATTGCTTTACATTTTCTGATTCCAATGCGAAATGCTTAATCAATAGAATTTCTTTAAACCATATCAAATAATTGTAGCAAAGTTTCTGTAAAGCAGTTTTTTATTTCAGTGTAGTTTTTTAGAAAATGGTAAAAATTGTTTTTGCACACACGTCGTTTATTTCCGAGCGCGCGCTCAATATATCCATCCCTTTTTATTCTTTTGTAAAGTAATTGCATCACTGTCATTCTTCCGGTCGATAAATGATCCATCGAAGCATGGACACGTTCGTAAATGGAAATGTACAAATAGTTACCCATCTCAGAGTGCCTGAGCCTAATGTTGCTTCACCAAGGTGATTGGTACTAACACCGGGCTACTAGTCTCGTGTAGTGTATGTATAGTTTAGCTTACCAGTTCGAAGTCGTCGGTGCGGGTGCCGTTGCTGGTGATGAGGAAGTCCTGGTAGCCGGCGCACACGCCGCACAGCCCCTGCGTGCGGTTCGCGAACACGAACGACGGCACGCGCACACTGAACTCCAGCTTGGCTTGGAGCACCGTCAGCTGTTCAAAGTCAAAATATTTTATTGGTATAGGCCAACAAGAGCGCTTACAAATGTCAAAAATGATTACATTTTTTACAGCTACCACCGGATGGAAACGCGGCCTCACACTTAGAAGATCCGGGGAGAAACTCAGCGAGCTAGTCTTTTAACTTAATTGGACTAGCCTTCCTGCTTATCATTCTTTTTTTACAAAATTGTATTTTAATAATAAAGTATTTTACAAACTATATTTCGGAGTTGCCGAATGAGGAGCCGCTCAAACCCAATCAGTTTTATAGTCGATATATTCCGAAATATTATAATATCCTTGACTACATAGTCTAGTTTTTATAGCCTTTTTGAATTTATTAATAGACATACTTCGGATAGCTTTGGGTAATGTGTTGTAGAAGCGTATACATTGCCCCATGAAAGAGTTGCTAATTCTACGGAGACGAGTAGAATACTCAATACGATCATCTCTGTTCCGTGTATTAACATGATGAATGTCGCTATATTTCTCAAAGTTACTGATATTTAAAAAGAAAGTCTACTGCTTAAAAACTCCAGATGACTATATTTTTTAAAGACTGATAACTATTTTTAATGATAGCTGTCCATGCATTAAGGATCGTAAAACGGTTCATCCAATTATTTATTAACTTGCTAAGGCCCACCTGCACGAACCAATCGAATTTATGACGTTAAGTTGAAGGCAATTTAACGTTATAATTTCGAGTTAGCCAATAGGTAAAGCTAACCTTGGTTTGTAAAATAAGAACTATCTTTGATCTTGGTTTATCACGACATATACCTACCTATTGTCAACAGTGCGTATTATGTTAATAATAACTGCTATTTTCTGTACTTATTTGTAATAAGATAAAATTATCAATGTTCTTGATATTTTTTTAAAATATATACCAAAGGTTCGTGTGAACTTAAAAAATATATATAGTCAGTTTTTTTGGGTATGTGTGTTAAAATACTTTTTTCAATTGGGATTAGAATAATAGATTTATTTTTGTATTGAAGTTAAAAAATATTGATTTTGAAATTTAAACAATAATAGCCTTTTTTTCTTAAGAACGGTGTAGGTGTTGTGTGTGACGCACCGCCCTACTATATATAAGGTAGCGTGTAAGGTTAAGAGAGTATAATAAACATTATTGCACTAAGAAGACGTATCATTCGACACACCTAGTCGCCCTAACCAGCAAATCATTGCACAAGTAGTCCTAAGAAATTTCTATAAGCCACAAAAGTTAATTTATTGAATAAGAGCAAAGAAATAACTGAAAATGTTGTTGTTTGTGAAAGAAATCATAAATTATCTCATGTTCTTTTAATCCAATAGAGGTGTGTGTGTGTGTGTGTGAATGATCTACGCTGTTGGCCTCAAGGAGGGACGGCCTCGGCTTGGGCAGTCGCTATGGACGACTACTTCTTACCTCAACGTGTATATCGGGCAATAAGATGGCGATGTCTTGTCCATTGAGCTGGTCGATGGTCACCCAGCTCTTCTTGAATGGGTACTTGTATACCGCCGTGTCGCCGATCGTGGTTTGAAGCTGCAACAAAGAGTACATTAATAATGAGGACTTGCATCCCTTTTGAGGATAAAGCACTCACAACAACAGTACAGACTTCTACTACTGTAGACATTGTGTCTTTTTTATTTACTTCTCTTTCTCTGTTTTTTTCTTCTTTTACAATTATATTATGTGGATACAATGTTTAGATTACAATTAAATAGTTTGCGATCTAGCTCCAGTGTGATGCCTTACGATCGAGATATGAATCTAATGATGTTATCTGTAAAGAGTGTGTAAAGGATTCCTGATGGACCAGTCTCCACAAGCAGCACCCGTTCACGAGTATGTCTGCTGGAACAGCCATCACTCCCCTCGACCATATTGGAGGGAAGGGAGTGACCCGCGCCAGACAGCCACCGCAAGCAAAGACATTATAGTGAGCATGACCAAACCAGAACCACAAAGACGGTAGCCAGATTGTGTCTACAAAGCGGCAAGCAGCAAGTTAAGAATTACCTTCTTCGTAAGAGGATCCTTGGTGACGTGAATGACGTTCTTCTCGTACATCAGGTGTATGATCTTGTTGCAGACCATAGCCGGGTTGTCGTCGCAGGGCCCGGTGGTGGAGTACACCTGGTACTGGTGGTCGCCGGACTCGTTGCGGTCGCGAGACGCCAGGTAGGTGCAGTTGCCGAGGAATGGCAGCTCATCGCCTTCGAAGGTCACGTAGGTGGCGGGGCTGCCGGCGCTGTTGCACGTGCCTGGGTGGAATTGTGTCGAGGATGTTAAGAGGTGTTTAGATTTCTGGACAGGAAAATATAGGAACAATAATCTATCTTCATCATTACTCCAGTTTCCTTGCGTCGTAGGGAGAGAGGACAGAGTTCTAACAGATTATGTCTTTACAGGAATAACAATATTAGAAATTATGTTAAAAAAAATTACCTGTTCCGGATATACAAAATAAATGATTTGACCTTAACTTTGAACATAACGGCACCGTTGAATTTTTTTTCATTTTTATTGTATAAATGACGACAAGGTATGAGAACAAGGTTGGTAGTATTCGCAACACACGCATATGCGTATGTGTGTATGTAAAAATTCGCGCGCGCGTGTGTGCACGTTTATGTGTGCGCATGGGTAAGTGTGCGCACGCTTGCGCATGCCGGGTGCGCGCGTGTGTGTGCTAGTATAACGTGTTTCATTTTGTTGTGCTATTTTAGCACCGATTGTACTCAGAGGTACGCTTAACATAGGCAGCTCATATACTTGGCAGCCAGTCCAGGGTACTCGAAATAGTCGTGTACTCACAGTCGAGGCAGTCGGCGGGCAGTATGCACTGGTCGCCCTTCCTGAGCTTGCCCTCGGGGCAGTAGCAGCCGGGGAAGCACTGGCCGTCCTCCAGCGGGCACGCGTGCGTCACGCCGCCGTACGCCGCGCACGTCGGCTCGCAGCGCTTGCGGTAGCAGTCGAAGTGCACCAGCGGCGGCGGACACTCCGCGGCTAAACAACAAAATAATCGTCTTAATTGGAAGCCACGGACTTTTATGAAGACAAAGTTATTCCATGTCCTTAAAGGGAAGGGATGTAAAGACGGGTCTTTACATTTTAAACGACACAAACTATAGAAGACCAAAGGATATATTCTGGATCTGTTAAGGGTTAGGGCTACAGAAAATGTTTGTCTTCTGTAAGAGCACTGTCCTTTTAGACGCAACACACTCTCATAGGAGACAAAACTTTGAGTGCCCTCAGTGAGCGTCTTAAATTTTTAGGCACCAGGATGAGTTTTCCGTTCCCTCAGTGCGTGTTAATATTTTAGATGCCAGAAACTTCTATAAAATTTCTATAGTGTAGTAGTAGTACGTGACGACTTATAAATGTATAAATAATATATCGTAAAAATTTAACCTAATTAAACTTAGTTTAATTTTTTGTTTGTTCCTTTTGTTTATTTTATAATCAGCAAAATGAAGTTTATAAACAACTAAACGCAGGCGTGATTGGTGACAACCTTAAACCCATCAGGGGATAATGGGGGCAACTTTTTTTTTCTCCATTTAGGCTCGACAGCTTGCCAACACTTCTCTCCGCGGCCTTTGAAGACCATCATACAAGTTTTTTTTTGACGGAAAGTCGAAGAGTGATGTTGTCAATTTGTTTTAATTTCCAAAACCTGTGTTATTTCGACTAATAATGTGTAATGGTGGTGGAATATTACCATTATGTGTTCTTATATGTGCATGAGTGAAGGTAATTGTAACAAAGTGATAAAACGTGCCTTTTCGACTTCCCTCAAAACGGCCGTTGCAATTGGTATGTAAAGTATCCACCGCTTTACTATCCAGGGTGGGGTACTTCATTAATTTCATTATCATCGTTGTCATCAAATTCATCGGGGAGTCGAATTAATTTAAACAAACACGATTATATATCTCACTGGACACTGGCAAAATACACTTATAATTAGTGTGAAGCCATAACTTGAAGAAGAAGAAAACCATCATACAAAGTAGGGTTAAGCAGAACTCACGGCAGTCCAGCATGACTCTCCAGTCAGCGACGTCAATGTCCCTGTCGGCGGCCAGGCACTCGGCCACCAGCTGCTCCACCAGCAGGCAGCGGCACTCCTCCTCGGTCCTCTTAGTGCCGTTCACCACCAGATCCGTACACTCGCAGATCTTCTCCAAGCAGATGCTTCGCCATTTGTTTAGGTTCAGGACTTTGGCACATTGTGAGAGGGGCTCCTGCCTGTTTGAGGAATGTGAAGACAAAGACGAAGAAATTAAATGTAGGTGGCGTGACTAGACATATGCCATGGATTTGACCACGAAGAAAATACAAAGAGGTGATGGCCTAATCTAGCGAGCCTTTTGTATTCCTAATAGCTTTGACGTCATCTTGGTGGGCGTGGCTTACTTACTAATTTACACATCCGCTCAAGTTCGCATAGCTATTAAATATTACCTTTTTTACTAAAAATAAAACCCTTAAAATGACATGGACGAACAGTTTAGCTTTTACAATTCTCATCGAGATGGTAAATAAAAATGTGCGTTGGGCGTAACGTCCCTCTTGTCCTGTGCCACCCCGCTCAGTGCCACGCCTAAGTTCTTATTACGCCATCTCCCCTTCGTAGATTTGACGCTCTAACTGTTTTGTCTTGATAAAAGGTTGACACAAGAGGAATAAACTAGTTTTAATAATTATAAGACCATATTGACTTGCGTACAAGATTGCGTACCAAATAGACCGAGTCTTATCTGAAGGACAAGTCAAGAGTCGCCGTAACCGGCGAGCATGTATGAGACGAACTATGAGAGTGGAGGAAGCCAGCGAGGTATGTAAGGAAAGAACCTGATGGAACTCTGTACTCTCTGCTAATCAGTCTGTTAAGTATCCACCATTTGACTGATAAGACTATAAATGTCATTACTTCCACCGCGGAGGCAAGTTATTTTTATATACAATTTAACCTTATTAAGCAAGATACTGGCAATTGAACTCAATTTCGTAGCCGATCTCGAATCAAAACAAGAACCTCCAAAAAATATCTAGCAAATTATAGTAGGCTGACCATTTGACTTACGTGATAGCATCGCAAAGTTTCCAGGCCCTCTGCTGCTTAGCAGGCGGTGTGACCTTGGTCTGGCAGGCGGTCGGCGACAGGCCGGGCTTGGCCCAGCCGCGCCCGAACTCGTCGATGGTGCGCGCGAGGCGCCCGTCGGGTAACTGGCGGTCGTTGCGGGAGTTGCCGTCGAAGGCACCGCACAGACCGTCCACAGAGCCCTTGTATTTTTTAGACACCTGAATAAAAAGTAGTATTATTTCAGAGATGATTTCAATACACAAGAAGAGAAAAGATGATAAATCCAGTGCTACAAAAGATTGCAAGAACCTGTAGGAATTCTGTACTCTTTTCCCCGCAAGGGGTCTGTTATTTATTTATTTATTTTATTTATTTGGTAAGGAAAACCAACAGCTGCACTTATGAGAATACAAGTAATGTAAGCAATATAAAGCCAATTACAGGTTTTCACGAATAGCTCTGAATTTGTGTCAGAAACTTTACCAAACAATACTAATACACAAATTCATGTTACTTAAGTAATTAGTTACATTTGAAAAACCTTGAGGTTCAGCAGCTCTCTTATCTTATTGCTCTTAATAGATAGTAAGGGCAAAGTAAAGGGCAAGTTAAGAGTCTTCGTAACCGGCGAGCGTGTATGAAACGAACTATGAGAGTGGAGGAAGCTATAGTGGTATGTAAGGAAATATCCTATTGGAAATCTTCACTCTCTGCCTAGCTGCAAGACAGATTCCAATACATTGTAGGCCAAAAACAAGACCGCAAAGACAAAAAGTAGGCCGCTCCTCTCACTGGTTAAAATAGTCACGGCACGGGATTACACGGCACGATTTGAGTAAAATAAAATGAAATTATGAATGAAGAAGAAATGTCCACCAGGGTGTTTTTACATGTGAAGTTTGTCTTAGTAAATCGATTCACAACCACGATTTGGCAACTGTGTAATCTTAATAACCAAGGCAGAAAAATTACATAACATTATTACTCACTCCAATCTTAATGTCACCCTCCGAAGTGTAGAGGACAGTGAAGTTATATTTCCTGGATTTAATGGAGATGCCGTTGCCGAGCTGGTCTACGTCGAAGCTGTTCTTCTGGAAGCAGATTTTCTTGGTCTGCGCCACGGTATACTCGTAGTTGTTATACTCGATCATCATGTTGGGCTTAACTAGGATCAGCTGGTCGTCTTGGAGAACTAATAGTTCGTTTACGCAGCTGGCGTCTTTGCACTTCTTGCGGACTGTGAGGAAGATTTTATGTTAGAGATATCACATTCGAGACAAAGCGCTCGTAGAGTTATAGTGCCGCGGTGTTCAGTTGAGTGATGGAGAGTCTCCATGCTTTGGAAGGCATGCTAAGTCCTTGGTGCCAGCTACCTCTTAATGTGGTACAAGTCACGAGGTTATGAGTTCCGAGGCCTTTTAAACGAATTGATATGTTCCAACAGCAAGTGGCCCCAAATCTGCCTTGGAGTATGATCTATTTTCATTCATTCATATTTTATGGTAATGTAGTAATTTGTAGATATATATCTGTAGTTTATACCTTTTCTATCTATAAATATCTTTTCCTTACCTTGCTTTTGTATTGTTAACTTATTCCTATCCTCATTTCGATCATTTCTTTCTCTTTCACTCAAAGGTTTGCTGGTAGAAAACTCGACTTTGAGTTTGTGTACATTAATTTACCTTGTAACAATTTGTGTGTGTACAATAAAGAATAAAGAATTGATTTGTGAGAAGCTTTATTGCTGAGTTATTGTTATTTATCATGAAATTGGCTATCATTTTTATTTCAAGAGGACAAGGCAGAAATTCTGTCGTTGCGTTTTGTGACAACAGAGGAAAAAAAAAAATAATGGACAACTACTTTGAAAACAAACAATATTATAAAGCACATTCATTTAGAAAATATTTATGTCCGCTCCTAATCGTCCTCTCATAGTCATAGTAGCATGCTATCTGGACAAAATCTGATCAATTTGATTACAGAATTTACAATAACACATATTTGATCTCCAACAATCTTCTAGCACCTGACCAAAACTTCAAAAAAAATCTAGAGAGTTACACTGTTCAGCTACTCACCAAGTACAGTCCAGGCATCAAACCGGTTCTCTCTAGCCAGGATGTGGAAGCAAACATCGTATTTGTATTCTGCACCGTCGAACGTGTTGAAGGTGCGTCCAGTGACATTGCAGAACGCTTGTCTTTCCGGTGGTGGTACGCATTCGTATCTGGAAGGAACAATTCACGTGTATCCGCTACTGGTTGTCTAGTTATAAGCACTTGGCGTAGATAGTTTGATCACATGTCACCATTACGATGGGGACTAGGATTCCGCCCAGCACACCCTCGTTGAGTGTCCACGTGGGCCTCTGAACGGCAGATCCTGGTGGGCCCGATCGGACCGGATTTCTCCTTGCCGGTAGTAGTAACGGCTATGCTGGGGACCCGGCGTGAGGAACCAAATTCTCCTTTTGTGAGACTGTGACGTCCCAGGAAGAGGCGGACCCCCAGCCCAACATTCCAAGGTTTAAAAGTACGGGCTAACTCGTGTCCCCCACCAAAAAATCTGGGGTGGACCCCGTGGAGGCAGCAAGCGTTAGTCACGAACGACCCTAAATAAGACGGCAGCATGCAAACACATAGTTCATACACACGCGCGCATACGCAGCCGCACTCAAAGCCTAGTAGTAAACTTACTGTGGGCATTTGTTGGAGCCAATGGGCACGTTCTCCAGCTTGAGGGTGTACCCAGCAGGACAGGACACGACAGAGCACACGGGCGGCGGAGTCACCACGCCCGGGCGGTACGGCGGCAGCTTCGGCACGCACTTGAACTGCTCGCACTCCTGCTTCGTCTGCGGCACTGCTGTGTTCACCTCGGGCTTGTCCAGTGAGAAGGCTTGGGATGGTCGAGGAGCGTGGGGCATGCCTAGGGACAAAGGTGTTTTTAAGGTATCATCAGCTTATTCTGTCCCATTGCTGTGCAAAAGATTTCTCTCACAAATTGAGGTGTAGGAAGAACGTTTCCTACATCTTCTGCATTCTTCTCTTTCTAATTAAATTAGTTCCAAGATAAATTAAAGCGTTCCTCGAGACACGCGAAGGTTCAAACCTTGGTGTCAGCTAAAGAGACAATTGTGGATCTTTGCTTACAGGATCTACGGTGGTGGGAATGTGTGGCGGGCTTGGTCTCACGAATCGAGGTGAGAGATATGGTACCACGCCAACCCAGTGCGGCTTGGTGAAGGCGATTTGTAGGCGAAGTTGGCAGAAGTCTATCATACACACCCAAATTTTGCGGAATTTTTGGTTTACGATTATTTTATAAGCATATTTAACCATCAATCCGTATAACATTATTGTAATCTGAGTTTCTTTAAATAAACAACACAAAGCAATACTCACCATATCCGCCCTTAGAATATCCGCCTTTCGAGTATCCGCCCTTCGAGTATCCGCCCTTTGAGTATCCTCCTTTCGAGTACCCGCCCTTCGAGTAGCCTCCTCTGTGGTACCTCTGGTAGGAGTACCGAGGTCTGGGGGGCGGCAGGTCTGAGGTCGCAGACCCGTAAGAAGGCCGCGAGTTCTGAGTGTTGGCCGTGTAAACTACTGAGTATCCAGGCGGACACTCCACTTTCGGACATGTCACAGCTGCAAAGAGAAGTGCAACGTAACTTAATGCAATAAAATTTAATTTCTTTATAGTATGAAGAGGGCATAATATTTAGAACTGACCAAGCACCAAATAGGAACTTCAGTGGGATTTACTAAGGTGCAAAGGACTTGAGGAATACAATTGAATACAATTATTGTTAGTAATTTTCGGTTAATTATTTCCGTTATTTCCATCCTCCACAGAGGAAGACCCACTCAGGAATTATATTAATTTCTTCTGCTGTCCATCGAGTGGGGAGTATAGATCTGATAGTTCCTGATTCACCTGTGCTTTTGAATTAAGAAAATCATTCAAATGGTTTATTCACGTCTCGTTCGATTTATCTATATGTCACATCAGGTCATGCCTACATTCCCCAAGGAGAGGTAGCGAAATGTATACGCCCACATTTCTTTGACGACTTTACGAGAAGCAATTACAGATACCCATAGAATTATAACGATTTTTATAGGTATCTGGAGTGGCTGCTTTTCCGCTGATCACCTGGTCCATTTTCTTTTAGTTCGCCACTGGGTCCAGCTGACAAAGTTGAACGCGGAAATGGCGTGAACTATTTTATTTATGGATCTATGGGTCTTCGCCACTTCGAAAGAAAACTCGTACCCCAACGACCCGGCTATGTTTATGACCGGGAAAGGATAACTCGACCAGGGGGCTGACTCACGCCCCGAATCCGATTCCCTACAACTAGTAAGGAACGGTTCCTGCGAAGACCACAGTGTCAAACTATTCTGAGATATCGGGTTGCTTCTAAGATTTTTGCGACAACATTTTGCCTTTTCTAGGATTAAAATTCACGATTTTGTGATCGCCAGCCATACCTAAGTATGGCTGGCGATCATTGGTCTAACCCAATGAGATAGATCTACATCATATTATTATGTTTTGTAAGTATTATAAAGCAAACAAAATAATACTAATACCGACGCGTGCAGCAGCGTATATAAAATTGGAAACATTTTTTGTGAATATGTTAGTTGTTTGATTTTAATAAAATACTAGGGTTATTTGTTTTCTAAACGTAAATAAATATACTAAATTCCCAAATCACACATTATAGAGTAAACACGAGAGTGATTAAAATAACACGCAAGCGAACCCGCAGAGAGCGACTAATTTGTGAATTAACGTAAGCGCTGTGAAATATCAGCGTAAGTTTCACGCACTAAGCATTATATTTGCCAAGGATTACAGAAAACCTTACCAGGTCTATTAGAATTTACATTTTGTTTGACTTTAATTTGTTTTTTTTTCTTTGTTTTCTTCGTCAAGGGTTCATACTTGCGATTTTTAAGCGCCGGTGCTTTAACGGGTCTTCTAAACAACTTATGCCGTCCACGGAACCCTAAAACGGAAACCATGCTAAAATGATTGCAGACTTTCTGAATACCGTACTTTGAAGATACCGTAATTTATTGAGGACTGCAGCTTCGTATTTTCCTTTGGGAGTGAAGAAGCAAGGGCCTGAAATGTTCGCAATAAATTCCATCCGAAGCTAGACATGAATTAGCATTGAGATAGGCTCACGTTTAGCTGTAGTAGCGACGGCAGCGACTGTAGGCACCGTGGTAGCGACCACAGGGAGCTCGGTGACCGTCGTCCTGGGCGTGGTCACGGTGCTGGTGGTGGTACAGTCCTTCTCGTCGTCGGGGCAGTCTTGGAGGCCGTCGCACCATTTCTCCAGCGACAGGCACAGCTTGCTGGTGCGGCAGATCTTGGTGCCAGGTGGGCAGGCCTCGCAGGTACACTCGCAAGTTGATGGAGATAGTTTCGGTACCAGGTCCTGGGTATAAAAGTACCAAATACTAATATAAATAACCAATCACATATATAAAATCAAGCTATGCCAAAGGCTTAAAGTTCTCTCGAAACATGATGTTTGCAATTTATATGGATCTTAGGCTTACAAGAATACAGCAGTGAGAAAGAGACCGACAATTTGTTTGTCTATTTTTTTTTCTTACTGCGAATAAAGATTGCAATAATAATGCTAACTAAGCCCCAAGATCGTTGTATTTTATTTTGGATTCATTCCGTTAGACAAACGTCGGTACTCACCGGTGCACAAGAGCATTCCTGCACGGGCTTGCAGTCGGTGATGCCACCGAGCTTGCACACGCACTGGTCGCAGTTAGAGCCCCTGAACGTAGACCCTACTGGGTATCTGGGGAGCACAGAGCATACAACTTTGTAAGTACGAAATTTCCATACTTATATGAAAATAATATGCATATTATCCCCATAGAGATAAACAAATTACACATATAGTACTATATATGTGTGTGTGTGTGTGTGAATGATGTACGCTGTTGGCCGCGAGGCCTTTACAGCTTCACCGGACTTAAAGGCGAACGTGCAACCACTACGCTCTAGCCAGCCAGAAGGGCAAGAGGGCGCCCTCGGTTGGGACAGTCGCTGTAGGGGGACGGGTGGATCTATTACTACGTCGTCGTCGTCGCCCGTATTCTGAGCGGGAAGAAGGGATGACAAACCATCGGGGGGGTCGGTGAGAACATGTCGCGGCCGGCGGTGGCGGCAGGGGTCGGGGGGGAGATCGTAGTCGGCGGTGGCTACGATTAACGGATTCGCATGGGTAGATGCGTTCGCGAAGTGACGTGTTGACGCCTTTTTAATAAAGGCGCGAATAGGTTCGAGACCTAGATCGGAGTGGAGCAGTAGTATATATTTCTTATAACAAATACGCAGTACATTAATCAATAATCTTCTGTAAATAGAGCCTATAATTGGGTGTTAGTGTTAGGTTCCACCTTAACACAAGTTGAACATTAGTATGGGGTACTCACGTCATGAAGGACTCAACGCAAGGGCACTGGTCCCTGGAGACGCAGTTCTCTCCGTCGTAGAAGGGAGTAGGTGCGCGGCAATCGCAGTCGGTTTCCGCGAGCGGCGCGCCGGGGCACGCCACGCACAGCTGCCGCGGCACGCTCGGCTCGCGGTACCGGCTCGTTGTGACCTCTGGGAGGGTCTCCGTTACAGCTGGACAAGTATTTTTGTCTTTCAAAATGTAGCCTGACACTAGGAATTATTCTAATGTAGTGGGTTCGTTTCCAAACAAAAAACTTACATACACAAACCCAGAGACCGGAATAAAGGACATTGTCGAAAATTGCCCCAACAAACCCATGCCATCATTATTTATTTATTTTATTAAAATAATGGCAAATATCTGAATCTAACGGTCAATTTGCAATCTAAAACGAATATTTCAAAGTATTGTAAGTACTTATATCGAAGTCGCCGACATTTTCTGACTGTCAATACACATAATATAACCTCAAATGTGCTAATGACTACTAAATTATAACCTCAAAATCTAATACTTTTTGTGCAATATTGCAATCCCCCCGCTTGTCCGTTTAATAATAAATGCCTTAAGAGAATTTATGAGTTATTTGAAATCATACAAATCATTTCATTGCTGTTAGTTTTGGGGCAAATCATGTATGGGCGCAGAACAATGTCCTTTTTGTGGGTCACACAAAGAATTTTCTCGTGCAAAGATCGAACCCGCAATTACTTTTCTGAAGACATAAGGTAGTTTAACAGATTCAGATTCACTTGCGAGTGGTCCGAATTTTGCAATATTAACCGGCATTTATCCGTGTAGAATGTTCATACTTTGGAAGATTACCCGTGTACCTAAGAATATTTGATCAAATCTCTAAAGTTCTATGATATGAAAGTGTGTCAATGAAATATTAGGTGATCTTTAACGGCACGATTTTTTCGAAAGTTTTCGTTTTAACTTAAATATAAATATCCGATTCGTTTTTTCTTAACCGAAACATATTCTTACAAGAAAATTGAAATTTTAGATAGAATATTAGCTGTCGAGATAAATGAAAACCTATTTTCGGTGAATGGACTTAACTTATAGTTCAACTATTAGTAACTTGCATATCCGTTAATCTATCTATATCCGTTAAATTTTCCGAAAATTAAATACTGTCGAAATTCACTCACGATAAGGCTGGAAGCATCCAATAGGCTCGATCTTCATCTCGATATTATTCTTCCACGATATCGGCAGTAACTTCAAGTACTGTGCGTGTATTGGCGGTTTGAAGGCATTCACCACCGTGGAGCTCCCGTCGAAGTTCGCAGCAAATATCTTCTGCTCGCCCTTGTCGTCCACTACAGGGTTGAAGGTGGAGAGGTCGCAGGTGTACATGATCTTGTAGGTGGTCACCCAGCCTGAGGGCCCGCCTTGCGTCTTGATGCCAGTCAAGTTGCGGGGTGATGTGAAATTAAACTGGGTGGGAGAAATATAATCTTTATTTTGAAAATAATAGAAGCAACCTTGTACTTGTGCATTATTCCTAAATTTTAGAGTATATTACAAGACGTTCATGGGAAAGCTTGAGGGGAACGATTTGAGTGTGTGTGTGAATGATCTATGCTGTTGACCGAAGGGGCCTTTACAGCTTCCCCGGACAAGAGGGCGAGCGTGCAACCACTACGCTCGAGCTAAAAGGGCAAGGGGGCAACTAGGCTTGGGCAGTCGCTATGGGAGAGTCGCACTACTAGGGTCTCACCGTTGTGCTCTGCACCGGCCGGCGGACAATTTGAGAGCTTCTAATTAATATATTTAAAACCAAAACCAAGCATAGCACTGTGAGACCTCAAGACTCAGTGAGCTCATTCTGCGTAGATCGGATTAACAAAGATAATTGTATATGTGATATTCACATATAAAACATCCAGACCGAAACAATTATTTGTGGGTTACACAAAAAATTACTCCGTGCGGGGATCAAAATCTTGTCTTTTCGACCCATAGCGCTCTATGGGTCGAATAGTCAAGATTTTGATCCCTACACTATAACTACTGGATCAACTATCATCAAACCTGAAATCTGTAACGTGTAATTATGTAAAACGAAATCATAAATGTTGAGTTATGACACAATTTAATTGAAGACGCGATAAGGACGCAAAAAACACCAGGTTTCCTGCTACTTTTTATTTTTTTCTTTTGAAAGTTACTTCTGTTGTCCTTACCATGACCCATTCCCCAGGGGTGCTGTACAGCGGGCGCCAGCCCCGGTCGCCGTCCAGCTTCAGGTAGCGGCTGTCGTCGCTGTTGGAGCTCACTTGGATGCTCTGCAGCGGCAGCAGGGCGCCCAGCCCCAGCGGCTCGTCGCACTGCAGCGGCGCGGGCTGGGAGACAACAGGACTCTCGTTAAATAGGTATGAATCGATATTAAAAAGTGAGTTATAGTATCTCAGAACAAAGTATTTGAAGAGTGTTGCCTACGGCATTGAGACATGGTCGCTCACACCGGGCCTCATAAGATTGCTAAATCAAGGTCCCCCATAGTGCAATGCAAAAAACTATGCTCGCAGTTCCACATTGATCGCATATGAAACGAGGAGATCAGTATGAGAATCAACGTCCTCGACACAGGCCCTGGATTGCCAAACTTAGGCGGCCGTCAGTGAGACAAATCGTTCGTAAAACTAACGACAGCTGGGGCAGGAGGGTTCTCCAGTGGTGACCATATACCGGAAAACGTGGGGCCTCCTATAAAGTAAACAAATGACCTGATAAGGGTTCGCCGGTAGTGACCATGTACCGGAAGACGTTGTGTGAGCAGAAGATAGTCGATAAAAGCTGGATGCGTTCAGCACCAAGTACGTCACCATAGAGAGCTTTAAGGAAGGGCTTCATCCGGCAGTGGACATTTTTCAGCTGATGATGATAACAGAGTACTCACTGTTGTGCTAGCGCTGGGAGTGGTGGTGGTGGAGCTTGGCTCCCTACAGCCGAGGAGCTCGAGCCGGACAGCGATCTCCTCGTGCCAGGTCAGTGGGTTCACGCGAATCACTTTCGCTTCGATAGGCGGCTCGATCATTTGCTTGAGAGGAGTGGTGTGGTCGACCGGTCCGCGGAACACCTGTACAAATTTAAATAGAATTAAATAACAAAAACTTCTTTTCGCCCTATGGCAAGTAAACAATAACCAGTGAGTATGAAACTAAGAGTGGAGGAAGCCAGAGAGATCTGTAAGCAAAAAACCTATTGATGATATAACAACACGTCACGTGTATATTCTGTAAAACCACTAAAATATTTAGTCTCAGTCCAGTATTAATCGTTAGGTTCCAGTGTAATAGGGGAAGCCTTTCGTATTCTACTGGGCACAATAGGTACCTGAATGGCCGTGAGAAATTTTGTATAGAGAAATCCTTTTACATTTTTTAAATTTTCGAACACCTTCGTGCTTAGGAAAGCACTTTAAGACGTTGGTCCTGGTTACCACTTAATGTGGTACTTGTTTGCCAAGTCAAAAGCAATATAAGCTTGATAAGTTCCAAGCAGATGATCAAACTTGCTTTCACCTTTGCGCAGTAAGTCCGCGTTGTAAAGATAGATTGCCAATTCCCTCTAACCTTGCTTTATGGAACAGGGAACAAGGGATTCAGCAATGGGACAGTATGTATATTGTCGAACTGCTGCGGAAAGACCTTTAAATTAACTGGTCCATTTATACATCGCACATCTCTAAAAAAAATTGTATAAAAGCACAACAGTAGTACATACCTTAGGTTTCCCGTCAGGGGTATTGACAGTGGAGAAGGTGACTCCGTCATCTCCGTACAACACTTGGTAGCTGGTGACGTACTGGTCGAAGAGCGGACTGCCCTGCAGCATTACGCCGTAAATCGGCTCCCGCTGCGGGAGCTCCACCTGGATGTACTGGTTCGTGTCCTGTACTGCTGGGTTCCAGCTGCCAGCTAAAATGCCACATAAAAGATACGATGTATATTATTGTACAGCCTACCTTCATTGCTCTGCAAAAGATCGCGTGTTAGTTAGTGTCCGACAATTTTGGTCGATTCGGCTGGAACGAAGTTGTTGCACATTCGCACTCTTGCCCGGCGAAGCTGTAAAGACCCCTCGGCCAACAATATAATCATTCATAAAAAAAACTTATTGCCGATACTTCTATTAACTATGTAATATACAAACTTAAAGTTGGACTGGTCTCCATCTCGTACATTTTTCCGACACTACTATACTATATCGGCCGAAAGAAGTCGACTGCAGGACACCAAAGTGTCTCGCCAAAGAACACCACAACAAACAGTTTTCTTTCATGCACGTCTTTCGGCTCGTGATCGCCATTCGAAAACTTTTTGCCCTAAATTGACCGTCAGTTCTACGATGTGCCCTGCCTAAGTAACACCTGTTTCCTACAAATAACACCTTATTTCAATCTACTGGTAATAACCTAACAAGGCATAAACCTGTTGTTTTTCCAGTTCCTAGAAAATCAAATACAAACAACTACCAAGTAGCATTCTTTAAATTTTAAAAAAATACCTATACAGAAACCTATGTCTAGCAATGAAGTTTAAAAGTGTGACCATAAAATTAACCTTAGAAATGGTTAAGTTCTCACCAGTGATGTCAAGAGGATGCCCATTGAGCTTGGCGTACTGAGGCTCGAAAAGTCCGCTGGCAACTGAGCTAGCCGAGAATGCAGAATCCGGCAGCGGCTGGTCACCCCACATCAGGTCTATGTAGCTGTTAACATATGGAAAATATGGTAATTAATGAAGATTAATGGAAAAAAGAGGACTACTTTGGATCTATAAATTAGGTTCTATAGGTCATGGTAACAAAACAGATTAACAATGCGAAAATGAAAGAATGTAGGTACCGGGGAAGATCAAGACTATCTTACCAAGACCAAATAGATCGTCCTATCTGAAGGGCAAGATGCTTCGAAACCGGCGAGCGAGTATGTGACGAACTATGAGAGTGGAGGAAGCCAGAGAGGTATGTAAGGAAAGAACCTGTTAGAATTCTGTACTCTCTACCTACCCCGCGAAGGAATTGGCGTGATAATATAGATAGATAGATCGTGGTGGAGTTAGACAACGACATCAAAATACTGAAGTATTCCAAATCATGTTTCTGTTTCACTAATATTATGGAAAGTACCCAGTTTAAGGAAATCAGTTGTTGTTACAATAATTTGTTTGATAGATACTTTTCATGGAAAGGGTCCCAAGGGTTTCAAATGCGGGATCAATCTTGTGGGATGCGAGAGAAGACGGTCACATTTAATTAGTTCATACATTGACATGTTAATCGATAATACTGTGTGAATCGTCGTGGCCGGCCGGCTTACAAAATGTTTAATATGTAATGCCTTTAAAGCGAGAGGGGGCCCTTTTTCATAAGCTCCGGGTAACATAATACCTGGAGTCTCGGATATTTTTCATTGTTCAGTTCATTTCAGTTATTCGGAACAACGTACTGGAGAAGACATCCCAAGTATTTTTATTACAAGAAAAGTTCGATTGGTTACACTATTTATCTTTGTTCCAGGTGCTTCCTACAACGTGACATCTTCGAGTGCTAAGTTTTATTGTAAAAATATGCCATTTGTGCTCTGAGATACTGTTTAATCAACTCTAAAATTAAAAGAATTTATCTATACATATAATAAAACTGTAACCGAACCGAGCTCTGTATATTGAACAGTTTTTGAAAATTTTAATTGGGGTACACAGCTTTATCGATATAGAGCCCGAATTATTGTCTGTCTGTCTGTCTGTCTCTTTGTGTTTCAATCACGCAAAAGCTACCGAACGGATTTCAATGAAATTTGGTATGGTAATAACTTATACCCTAACTTAAAATAACTTTTTATCCCGGAAAAATGAAGCAATCCGGGATTATTAAGCTTTATGGGTTATGCCCATAAAACATCATTATTTTTATTATTGTTAGCGGTAACCTGCGTTAAAATGTGTGATTTTGCCTACACATGAATTCTTCCATGAACTAATAATGGGCTCCGATTCGTCTCCTCCTGAATAAACTCTTCAGTAGTTAATAGCACGCGCACGAGATTGTTTATACACATTTGATTTATATTTTGATATTATTTCTAGCATGAACCGATGATGGAGTCAAGATTGTCTTTTCGGGAGTGAACTCTTTAATAATGAATGACCCCGGCACGAAACTTTCCATATTCGTTTATTTAAAGAAGAAAGGCCAGTCTACCTATGTCAAATTACTAAATAACGGCGTGCGTAGCCGCAAGTAACAGCTAGTTAACTTTAAAAACACAAACATCCCCGCTAACCCATACGTAATTTCCCTAGTATCTATCTATCTATATCATCACGCCAGATTCCTTCCGGGGTAGGCAGAGAGTACAGAGTCCCACCAGGTTCTTTCCTTATATACCACTCTGGCTTCCTCCACTCTCATAGTTTATTTCATACATGCTCGCCGGTTACGGAGACTCTTGACTTGTTCTTCAAATAAGACCTAGTAGGTATTACATAATAAGTCTACGTTATTTCTCTGTTTTTTTTTATTGTACAAAGACTTACTTATCAGGGTTGCATTCAGGAGGCGGAGACACAGTGCTGGTTATTATCAACGGAGCCGCGATCGTTGTCGGCTTAGTGGAGGTAATCGTAACAGCAACCGTTGATGGCATTGTTGGTGTCGTAGGCGTTGTTGGCGTTGTTGGAGTTGTTGGAGTTGTTGGTGTAGTTTGTGTTGCTGGCGAAGTCGGTGTTGTTGGTGTGGTTTGTGTTGTGGTCGTTTTTGGCGTTGTTGGTGTCGTCTGTGTTGTAGACGTGGGCTCTCTACATCCGATGATCTCAAATCGGACTGAGATCTCCTCGTTCCAGGTCAAGGGGCGGATACGAAGGAACTTAGTTTCGAGGGGCGGCTCTATCATTTGCTTCTTCGGTGTGTTTTTGTCTGAAGGTCCAGTGAACGTCTGGAATAAACAGAGTTTCCTAATTAGAATGCTTTTGAATTATTGCATATGATTATATGATATATTAGACCTGATCATACTACAGGGTATATATCATAAATTATTGTTACAAACTACGTGGCCCATTCTGCATGTGAAATTCATGTTTGTAAACTCATCCTCGACCCATAACTTATTTTCCCGGCGCAGTATGAATACCTATAATATTGATGTTAGCACTTATACATGCCTGCCGTAACGGCGTAAGTGAGCCAGCAACTTGACACAGTTACGTCGTTTCGGAACACGTATATAAGCACTAATATTGATATTTACAATCAAACTTTAAAGCTTTGTGAACAAACGATCACCATTTTTAGATGTTTTAGTTGTAATTGCATTCTATAATAAGTGTAACATGAAGGCGACAATATTTCCATAGACATTGAAAGGAAAATGCTGTTAGCAAGAAATCGTCGTCTTTATGAATAGACTTTTTTTTTACGTAGCCTCACTCTAGGATTTATTCCTGTGTCGTGGGTGCGTTTACAAACATGAAAATACGCATACACAAATACCGAGACCGAAACGAATAATTGGGGATCACACAAAGATTTGTCCAGTGGGCGGAGCGGTTTAAGCTCTAAACCACTGTGCTAAAGCGTCCGTAGTAGAAGTAGACTATACGTGATAGTGCGGGGTAACGCCATTTAGAAACATTCCCTATTATACCTTGGGTTTCCCATCAGGTCCGTTTACGGTTTCAAAGTTGACTCCATCGTCTCCGTACAGCACTTGGTAGCTGGTGACGTACTGGTCGAAGAGCGGGCTGCCCTGCAGCACCACGCCGTAGACCGGCTCCCGCTGCGGCAGCTCCACCTGAATGTACTGGTTCGTGTCTTGTACTGCTGGATTCCAGCTGCCAGCTGTGACGAATATTATAAAGTTCGGGTTAGACAAATATTATAAAGTCTCCTGACCGAATGGCAGGAAAGATGGGATACAACAACAAGGGGCCGTCACATCTACCTGTTCTTTCCATCCGTACGTGAGCGTTTGGCGAGAACATTGCTGGAGGTGGACCACTGTGTGGCTCAATTCCTCACCGGACATGGCAAATTTAAAAGTAAATTATTCTCTTTTAAACTGGTACCTTCACCGCTATGTCAGTGTTCCAAGTCTAAGTACGAGTATGAACAACCAGCACACCATGTTCTTTGGGAGTGCAGTCTCTGGCACAACGAGCGTACCATTATGTTAAACAGTCTGCGAAATACATCTGGGGTAATCTACTACACGGATCTTGCAGAAACTCGGGATAATTTCCGTGCGTTCAACCGTTTTTGCCATACCTATTACTGGAATCAAACATGGCTCACAAATAGGCCCAGTTAATATTTTTTCGTGACCGTGGTGCTTTACAACTGGGCTTATCCTAGTTGTAGTCTCCTTCTCTATGGCTGATCTGCCAATTTTTTTTTTTGTGTCCTCGCTTTTTTTTTTTTTTTTTTAAAAAACGTTGCCCCACACTAGTTTTAATTCCTGTCGTGGGTGCGTTTACAAACATGAAAATTCACATACACAAATACCCAGACCGGAACAAATAATTGTGGATCACACAAAGATTTGTCCCGTGCGGGAATCGAACCCGCGACTATTAGACACAGTGGGCGGGGCGGGCTAAGCCCTTAACCACTGCGCTAAATCGTCCGTTGTGAAGGAGGGAGTGGAATTTTTATTTTTCTTACTCCTCCTGTTTTTCTTTCTAATTAAATTTGTTGCGGGTTCCAAGACAATTAAAGTGCTTCCCGGGACACCCCAAGGTTCAAACCTCGGTGTCATCTAAGGAGACTATTGTGGATCCTGGCTTACAGGAGTTACAATGGTGGGAATGTGTGGCGGGCTTAGTCCCATTAAAAATAAAAGTTATTGTATTACTTGGCAACCATTAAGGCGATCTAGAAGCAACTGGCGACGGTGCTGATGGTTTCGCCTCCACGTCGACCGGCTGTAGGCCTTCACCGCGTGATGGAAATTAATGTGTAACAATAAATCTTGAAGACTTAATTGGTAACCGAGACGACTGCGAGAACTGATGCGGTACACATTTATAGGCACCTAGACGGCGATTTGACGGGCATCCTTCCATCATTATGTTATGCAGTATCCTGTTTAACCCATCTACAGTCCGAAAATAATGTTTTGGCCCGCGGCCAAAATCGGAACTAACGCGGTCATCAAGTATGACACTCGCAGAGTTTCTGTTTACTATGAAATTTGCCAAGTTCGATTTTTAATTAATTGGAATATCTTCTCGATCTCGAATCGATTTGGTTAACTGAGCAAGTTCATGCGAGGTACGTTAGCGGTGGGTCATACTCCTACTTACTAAAAAGCTGATAGACATATCTAGTGTCGATACACTAAAAGGGGTCTGTGGTTTTCAGTAAGGAACGCACCGGTGCCTCTTTGTAAGCTCCGGTGCCCTTCTGCACGCTCCGGTTCCCCTCGGCACGCTCCGGTGCCCCGCTGTACGCACCGATACCCCTTTGTAGCTTGTAGTGTACCTGTGATGTCGAGCGGGTGTCCGTTGAGCCGCGCGTACTGTGGCTCGAACAATTCGCTAGCGACGGAGCTCGCGCTGAAGGCTGACTCCGGCAGTGGCTGGTCGCCCCACATCAGGTCTACGTAGCTGGACAATGCAACAATCAACTTTATCTACCTCTTTATCTCTTATATCATCACGCCAGGTCTCTTGCGGGGTAGGCAGAGACTACAGTTTTGTTTTCAGTTTAGTTCCAATAGGTTCTTTCCTGACATACCTCTCTGGCTTTCTCTACTCTCAGAGTTAGTCTCATACACGCTCGCCGGTTACGCAGACTTTTGAATTACCCTTCAGATAAGACACGGTCTATTTAGTCATGGTAAGATAGTCTAGGTCTTCCCTATATGCTCGAACCAACGGAGCATATCTTTTCTCATCCTTACACCGATACTATGTTTCATACCTACTCGCTTTCTTACTACGTTGATACGAATACGGTCGGGCAGCTTCACTCCGCACATCTTCCGCAAAGCTCGCATTTCTATAACCTCACGCCAGATCCCTTGCGGGGTAGGCAGAGAGTACAGAGTTCCAACAGGTTCTTTCCTTACATACCTCTCTGGCTTCCTCGACTCTCATAGTTCGTCTCATACACGCTCGCCGGTTACGGAGACTCTTGACTTTCCCATCAGATAAGACTCGGTTTATTTGGTCGTGGTAAGATAGTCTAGGTCTTCCCCGGTACCTGCATCCTTCCACTTTTACATTGTATATCTGTTTTGTCATTCTTTCCTCTGGCATTCTTTCTATATGCCCGAACCAACGGAGCATACCTTTTCTCATCTTTACACCGATACCCTTTCTTATCTTTCATACCTACTCGCTGTCTTACTATGCTGTTGCTAATGCGGTCGGTCTGCTTCGCTCCGCACATCTTCCGCAGAGCTCGCATTTCTACCGCATTTATCCTACTTTCATTCTCCTTCTTACATTGGGACAAGAACTCCGTTATGTATGGCCAGCTGCGCCTTATGGCTTAAGTGCCGGCTCCCGAGTAGCTTTCCCATCGCACCATTCACTCTGTTCCCTGCACTCACTCTTCTCTCTATGTCAGCGGTGTATTTCCCATCCTTACTGAAGGCGCATCCAAGATATACAAACTCATTCACTTGCTCCAGCACATCGTTACCAACCACAATCCTTACATTCGTTCTGGTTTCTTCCCTTTCAAAAACCATAATCTGGGTTTTCTTCACATTCAAGTGTAAGCCATTGATCATGCAGTCGTCTTTCATAACTGTGACTAGTGTTTGCAGATCAGTGGCTGTTGGCGCTATTAAAACCGCGTCATCTGCATAAAGTAGATGGTTTACCACTAAGACACCCATTTGTACACCTTCATTCATCGCTTTCAGTCTTTGAAGACTTTTGTCCAGATATATTATAAACAGTCTAGCGGACAACACGCAACCCTGCTTGACGCCGATTTTAACGTCAAACCAGGGTGACCTGTTACCACCCACCCGTACGCATGCCTTGCAGTCCACATAAGTGGACTGGAAGGCTCGCAACAGAGTGCCATCTATACCATACTCTGGCAAAATGTCCCAAAGTCTCTTTCGCACAACTCTGTCAAATGCCTTCTCCAGATCTACAAAACCGCAGAAAACCTTCCGCCCCACTGCCAGATGCTTCTCTACGATGTTGCTGGCATGCTCGCATTTCGACCGCATTTATCCTACTTTCATTCTCATTCTAACATAACCAGCTCGATACCTAAATTTAAATTATTGCAAATAGACCCTTATAAAAGAAAGACAAGGTATAATTATTAAAGTTTGACTGGATCCTTACTTATCTGGCGAGCATTCTGGCGGCGGTGACGTCAACTTCACTTGAGTGGTTGGTGCGGCCGTAGTGGTCGTGGAAGTAGTCGAGGGAGTAGTGGGAGCAGGCGAGGGCAGGATGTGCGGCAGGATGATGGGCAGGTGCGTGGAGCCGGCCACGGGCGTGCTGATCACCACGCACGCGCTCGAGTCGCAGTGGAATTCGTTGTCTAAGCACTGGCATTTCATGCACCCGTCGACTACGACACCTCCCGGCTGTTAAGGTAAAGTAGACATTAAATGACATGGAAAATTATGCTGTTCTTTTTAATCCCTTATCTTCCTTTTTTCTTTTGGATTGCAAGCTTTGGATTTCGACTTTTTTCGAAAACCACTGCTTTCGAAAAAAGTCGAAATAGTTTTTTTTCCGAAAATCAAATAGAAAAATAAAACATACGGCCCAATCACACGGAAATCACCAGAGAAATGGAAATGCCACTGGCTAGCGGGGAATATAAGCCGCGGCAGTGAGTAAGGAAGCAGATTAGTTATCAAAACGTTGCATACTGCTCATTTTCATGCAGGCACCTTCCGAACGAGTGAGCTGAATGTAAATTGTGAATTTCGTTTTAAGTACTACAGTTCTAATAGTAACAACTACATTACTTATAAAAATTAATTCGTCCCAATCCTTCTATCACACAATAAAATGAATAGGGATAAGCAGACAGGTCCTCTTTTAATGGTCTTACCTTGACAATGTTGCCATCTGAGTAACAAGTGCAGTCCTTCCTCGGCACACAGGTGAACTCATCACGCCAGTAGGAGCCCGCTTCACAAGTAGTGTTGACACAACCCTCTACACACATCTGCGACAGAACAGACTTTAGTTACAACTTTTTTGATTACCAAAATACTGTGTCACTAGATTTTTGTTTAGTCGGTCCAGTTAAAAAAGGGGTCGTACACACACTGAACTTGGTCAGTTATGTTATCCTTTTACACAATTTACAAGAGAGCGCCCTATATTAGTCATTTCCCTTAAATATAACTTGTGGCAGACACTAAGGCAGAACAGTTGTGGCAGGATTTGGTAAAGTAAAGATCTTCTAGGAAGATGGGTATTTTGTCCGGCGTGGCGCGGGCAGGTATCGTGTGAACTCTCATATCGCGTTCTAGACATGTGGCGTACTATCGTCAAATGTTAAGTGTAATCTATAGATTGGTATTTCCAACCTTATAATAAAATGTCCTAAGAGCTGATAGTCATCCTGGGGTTTTTAGTCGGGACGTCAGTACGGTATTTTTTAGACACGTCCCGCAAGTTCACCCTGTGCTCGTGGAAGTCGCATGCTGGATTTTCCCCAGGCAAACAAAAAATCCTGCTGCCTACTGCTGACTGCCTCGTTGGTCTAGTCGCGAATATGAATACGATAACGAGGTCCCAGGTTCCATATCCATATCTTAGATCAGACAAATGTAGTTTTTCTATTGAAAAATTCCCAGTATCAGGCCAGAGTCTGGAATTCTGCTCGGCATATGGCAATAAGCTTTCTATTACATGGGACTGAACATCGTCAGCGAAAAGTGGATGTATATATTACATCTCTGCCACCCCCGCTTGGGGAATATAGGCGCGATTTTGATTTTTTTAAATAAATTTAAGCCTAGATATAGAACCAAGTTGTACGCACCCACTATGAGAGTGGAGGAAGTCAGAGGTCTGTAAGGAAAGAACTTGTTGGAACTCTGTACTCTCTGCCTACGCCGCAAGGGACTGGCGTGATGATATAGATAGATAGATAGATTGTAATCACCTCTCCCGTACACCGGCCAGCTTCGACGAGTGTGCGTTTGAAGTGATCGCACAGTTGATCGCACCGGTACGCACACTCAGAGTAATGCTGCCCGGGACGGCAGTATGACTGCGTTGTGGGCTTCTGGTACGCCGTCGAAGTGGGTCCTGTGTAAAATTAATATTGTTTCCAATTGAGTTGTAAGGTGCAAAATACAAAAGACGACCGACCACGCTCAATTTTTGAAATCGGTAATTTTCTTTATTTTAGAAACATTCATTAATAAGACCACGGGAAATAAAATTATAGATTTAATGCAAAATACAAACGATTTAAAAAATTTAGAATGTTCAGACACATGTTATTTACTGTATATATAATAAATTCAGCGACTTACGCAATTAACTGTACATATAACAAAACTAACTGTATCAAGAAGGAGATACATCAGTCTTTTTTAAATTCATCCAGACGCATTTATGTACGCCTAATGTATTCAGCATATTTTTTATATATTGTCGAAATTCAGCTAATAGCGAAGGCTGAATTGAAAACCAAAGAAAGGTAATATTTAAAAAAATATATGTCTGGAGGCGCCGGGTATCGATCCCGGTACCTCTCGCATGCTAAGCGAGCGCTCTACCATCTGAGCTACGCCCCCTTGTTACGCACATTCAAACACATGGAATACTAAACAGAAGAATACACATAATTCTTATTAATAAAAATATTCTGGAGGCGCCGGGTATCGATCCCGGTACCTCTCGCATGCTAAGCGAGCGCTCTACCATCTGAGCTACGCCCCCTTGATTCTCTCATATTCAAACAATAAATTTAATCATAAGCCAAGGTTCAGAAAACATATAAAAAAATACGAAATGCCTTCTAATTGTTTAAGATTTTAAGGGACTGTAGGAATAAAAAAACAATTTTACTAATTTGTGTTCAAGTAGTGATACTTAAAGCAGGTTACCAACCTGTGAGCGGCACCGGTGTAGTGATGGTCGTTGGTTGAGTACCTGCAAAACGGGGAAACAGTGACATTTCTGTTAATATTTACCATTTCGAAGTGAAGTCTTGAAGGCCGATTTTATTTTCTAGAAAAACATAGCCGTTTTAAGGATTTATTCCTGTACCCTGGGTGCATATTTCACCCAAACAAATATAGGCCGCGGGGCCTTTACAGCTTTACCAGACAAGAGGGCGAGCGTGCAACCACTTCGCTCGAGTCAGAATGGCAAGGGGGCAACTAGTTCAAGGGTGCCTCAAGGAGGAACGGCCTCGGCTTGGGCAGTCGCTATGGAGGAGGGCGTATACTAGGTGTCTCGCCGTGGTGCTCTGCACCGGCCGGCGGGCAAGAGATTCTTCGACCGCGCCGCCGGGCCGTGTCTGATCATTACATCTGCTTTACAAATTACTCACTATTACGTGGCCGAGTTGGGCAAAAATTTATTGTGAAAAGTTACAATTAAAATATTTCGGACTTCGTCGCGATTTATTTGTGGATTTAAAATGCCCGATGTTTAGAGTGCTCTACATCACCAATGAGCACCGAAGGGACTGAAGCGTTTGACGTAAAAAAGTCATTGTTTTTCCGGAGTACCTCAGGGGGATAAATTTGTGGGATCAATCAATTGAAATTTCATTTTTTTTTTTTATAAGGAACGTATGCCCATACTAGTATTAATGCTACTACTACTATTTATGCTTGTGTCGTGGGTGCGTTTAGAAACATGACAATTCACATACACAAATACCCAGACCGAAACAAATAATTGTGGGTCACACAAAGATTTGTCCCGTGCGGGAATCATACCCACGATTGGGCAGAGCGGCTCAAGCTCTTAACCACTGCGCTAAATCGTCCGTCGTAATAAAAAATTACAATAAAATTTCAATTGATTGATCCCACAGTGAAAAAATGTCTAACACTGTAACGCGTGTCGGTAAATGTTGCAAAGGCACTGGCCACACTTTCTAAGGAAAAAAAATAATTTCAGACCCATAAATAAATAAGAGAGATAATGCTATCCCACTGTTGGGTAAAGCTCTTCTCTCAAAAATACGCGGATCCTGTGCGTATCGACGTAAGCAGGTCATCCGCAGTTGGAATTGCCAAGCGGTCGATACGGCTCGCAACTCGGCTAAACAACTTTCAAAGGAAGTAGTAGCAAAGCCCTATGGCTGAACGTGCCTTCCAAAGCATGGAAAGGCGAAAAAATGGAAAATCAACAAACGGTCATCTTAGACTGGGCGAGGCGAAAGATGCTTATTTTTCGTAGCCGCTAAGAGCACCGCGACGTCACAGCGCTACGAACACCTATTAAGGGTCCACTGCGATGGACCATTTATCGACCAGGAGAGTATTAGTGATGCAATCACTTTACAAAAAAAATAATAAGGAAGTATATATTAAGCGCGCGCTCGAAAATAAGCGCCGTATATGTAAATATTTCTTTTATAATTTTCCAAAAAATCTACACTATGAAATAAGAAACTGCTTTACCAAAACTTTGCTACAATTATAAGTTAATTCTGTTGATCATTTCTCAAGTATATTACGTTGGAATCAGAAAATGTAAACCAATAGAGATGACTTTACATGTTTTTATAGAGAAAATGTCGTTTTATTGTGTATTTCTTTAACCAGATTCTAAACAGTCGCAAAAACATATTTTGAAATATTAAGTCTTCTAATCCATGCCTGCGTCGTTGGTTTGGTGGCAGAGCACATCGCTTTGTGATCACGAGGTCCAGGGGTTCAAATCCTAGGTCGGCCAAATGTAGTTATTCTAATGAAAAATTCCCAGTATGAGTCTGCAGTCTGGAATTGTGCCCGGTATATGGCAATAGGCTCGCCCCCTATTACATGGGACCTAACATCGTCCGCGAAACGTGGGTGTACTCAGTACACCTCTGCCACCCCCGCATATGCAGTGAAGTGAAGTGCGTGGGGTACGAAAACACGTTTTTTTTTTGCGGTGGCCCTAATGGGCCACACATGGGGCCTATAAATCTATATACTTCATTATTCTATAAACTTCATTATACTAAATTAAAAAATGAAGGATGACATTGGGCTTGTTTACCTGGAGTCGTAACAGTGGTGGTCACACACTCAGGCCTGAGTTTTTCCACAGTTTGTGGCCAGTCGCACACCATCGCGGCCGGGTTGTACCACGTGCCGGGCGCGCAGTCCTTCAGCACGGGACCATCAGGCGCGCACTCGTAGAACTTGCTGCAGTCCGTCGGATGAGCCTCGTTGGGGCGCACTGAGTTCTCGCACACTGTAGGTTCTGTACACGGATTACAACGAGACGTTATTTTATGAATACAGTTGTACAAGGATCTTTTGGCCAGTGGCTTAAATCGAAACTAACGCTGTCATCGAGTGAAATGTCACTTCATGACAGTCGCAGAGTTGCCGTTTACTATGAAATTTACCCAAGTTTTTTTGTTTAATTAGTTACCGTGCGAACCCACCCGTTCAAATATCTACTGGGAAGTAGGAAAATTTTACTAAATGTTAACCCTAATGTCACACCAACGTCCCCCTATCAATGTCATATATGGGCCAATAGATCCTTGTCGCTCTATACGCACTATTTTGCAAGTGACTCGTTGTCGTGACCATCTGTACTAGTCAGGGGGCGTATCACAACCTTCCTATCGTATTTTACTAGTTGCTGCCCGCGACACCGTCCGCGTTGACTTTAGATAGAAACCTTACATTTCCGTTGGATAAAAAGTGTCCTATATGTTAATCCAGGTAATAAACTATCTGTGTCTCAAATTTCACTAAAATCCGTACAGCCTTTTTTGGGTGATTGAGTAACAAATATCCAAACAGGATTATAAGATTATAATTGCCTTAAAAAAGAGACTTTTTAGTTCAGCCTCTTTCTCGCAGCAAAACAAGATTGTTATGTTACCATCAGGCTATCACATCTATTTCAGACTAATATTAAATCTATCTATATTATCACGCCAGATTCCTTACGGGGTAGGCAGAGAGTACAGAGTTCCAACAGGCTCTTTCCTTACATACCTCTCTGGCTTCCTCTACTCTCATAGTTCGTCTCATACACGCTCGCCGGTTACGGAGACTCCTGACTTGTTCTTCAGATAAGACCCGGTCTATTTGGTCATGGTAAAATAGTCTAGGTCTTCCCCGGTACCTACATCCTTCCACTTTCGCATTGTATATCAGTTTCGTCATTCTTCCTTCGGACATTAAAAAAAATAATAAATAATTTTAGTATATCTGATATTGTCAGTCAAAAGTCAGCATCTGTCAACATTCGGATAATTTTTGAACGAACCAATCCAGACCTCATTTTTTTTAAAAATCTAATTATAAATCGTAATTTGCTGATGAAAGTAATAGCCTCAAAACATCTACACAAAAGTTGATAAAAGTAGGCAATTCAACTTACTCTCGCATTCGCAGTAGACCCGTATCTCGAAGTCCAGACACGCTTTGCTATGTTCCTTGCAAACCAGACCTCGCTCCAAACTGCACTCGACGTCCAGCCCGGTCTCCTTGGGCGTCCTGTGGTCGCCGACCGTGCGGCACTCAATCTTCTTCATCATGTTCTCTTTGCACATTGGTGACCCGATGGTCTAAGGAGATAACGATATTTTGGATAAGAAAGGTTAGTTTCAGTAATTCAAATTATTTATTGCGTACATGCTATCCACACTAAATCCGCATGTTAGACGGACAGCCTTTTTCACCTCGATTTTTGAAGATAAGATATTTTCAAACAAAATCTGGCTGATCTGAATATAAGAAAAGTTTTTAATAGTCGAGAAAAAATAAATTTCTATTTCTAGCATTATACGAATTACGCAGTAAGTTTTAGTGAACCAAAAACGTATATACGATACATTCAAATATATTTTGTTATTTATTTATTTAATGCTTTATGCACTACAGGTATAAAGGCGGACTTAATCCCTGAGGCATTCTCTACCAGTCTACCTTAGGGTGCTGCAAAAACTAGTGAAGTAGGTGCAAATCCATAGAAGATAAAAATAAAGAGATACAAAAAAATATAATAAGATACATAGATATGGTATATATAGATACATATAACCAATATCTATCTATCTATATCATCACGCCAGCTCCCTCGCGGGGTAGGCAGAGAGTACAGAGTTCCAACAGGTTCTTTCCTTACATACCTCTCTGGCTTCCTCCACTCTCATAGTTCGTCTCATACACACTCGCCGGTTACGGCGACTCTTGACTTGCCCTCCAGCTAAGACACGGTCTATTTGGTCATGGTAAGATAGTCTAGGTCTTCCCCGGCACCTACATCCTTCCACTTTCGCATTGTATATCTGTTTTGTCATTCTTTCTTCTGGCATTCTTTCTATATGCCCGAACCAACGGAGCATACCCTTTCTCATCTTTACACCGATACTATCTTTCATACCTACTCGCTTTCTTACTACGCTGTTGCGAATACGGTCGGTCAGCGTGACTCCGCACATCTTCCGCAGAGATCGCATTTCGACCGCATTTATCCTGCTTTCGTTCTCCTTCTTACATACCCAACTCTCACTGCCATATAACAGCGTTGGGACAAGCACTCCGTTATGCATGGCCAGCTGCGCCTTTTGGCTTAAGTGCCGGCTCCCAAGTAGCCTTCCCATCGCTCCATTCACTCTATTACCTGCATTCACTCTTCTCTCTATATCAGCGGTGTATTTCCCATCCTTACTGAAGGCGCATCCAATATATACATATAATAATAAATACACATATACACAAATGAAATTAAAATTGAGATCATTCTGCTAAAGTTTTGAGAAGATAATCCTGTACTTTATTTTTAAAAGACGAGCGATTTGTGGCCTTCCTGATATCCTGAGGCAGTGCGTTCCATAGCAAAATGGATTGTATAGAGAAAGAAGAGTGTATAACATTAGAATGGTGAGAAGGGCATTGGAGAAGACGATTATTACAAGAGCGAAGATGTTTATCATGATTAGAGCATAGAAATTATAAAAAAATATTTCGTGCGCACCTTAAAAGCCCTTTGAAACTATGTCACGCCGACAATTTTATTGTTGCATATTACTTAGTGTATGCCTTTAATAATATTATACTAACTATTTCAAATATCATATATCTAATAATCTATTTCAAACTGAAACTCATATAATTTATTTTGTTTAAACCCTGCGGGAGTCCTTACAAATTGTCACTTACATTTTTTTACCTAATCTAACTACTAATCTACCACCGGATCGTAACGCGGCATCCACTGAGAAAATCCGGCAAAACACTCAGCGGGCTTGTCTTTTTTATTTGATTCTTTACCTTTTTTCCATTCTATTTTTTTGTTTAATATTATTGTGTGGGTACAATGTCTATGTTACAATAAGAAGTTTACGATCTGGAGTCAGTGTGATGCCTTACGACCAAGATATGAGACTAATGATGTTATTTCCAAGCAGTAAGTGTCTAAAGTATTCCGGATGGAGCATTCCCCCACAAGTAGCACCCGTTCACGAGTATGACTATTTTTTTTTATTCATTTATTTGGCTCTTTAACAATGATACACCAATAATATAATAATAATACATGGTCAACTTAAACCTAAGTGCCCCATTACTTAAAGAAGAGCACAGCATGCACTAAAAATTAGTCTACGACGTGAAGACGACACTCAAAGTAAAATAAAAAAAAATTAAATATTATACTATGTTAATATTTAGACACTACTGAAAAAAAAAAACAAAAAATAAGGAGAAAACAAAAAAAATAAAAGTAATTACTAATAAAAAACAAAGACAAAGAAGCGAGAATACATTGAAACCATTGATGTCATCATGTTATCCTTACTACTGGAACTTATAGTATTATGTCTTATGGCATACTACTATGGGGATGCTCTGCAGAACTAAACACCATCTTCGTTTTACAGAAAAGGGCTGTTTGAGAAATTTACAATTTGGCTAAGGAAAAAAATTCAGAAATAAGTATTCTAACTGTTGCCTCACAATTATATATGAAAATTTCTATATGTTAAAAAGAATATGAGTAACTTTGAAAAATTTAGCGAAATTCATCATGTTAATACATGGAACAAAGATGATCTTATGTATATTCTACCCCGTCTTCACAGAATTAGTATACGCATCTACAATCTATTACCCATAGAAATCCGAAACATGCCTATCAATAAGTATAAAAAGGCAATCAAAACTAGACTGTGTAAGAAAGGTTACAAAATTTCGGGTTATCTTGACGATAAAACAGATTGGGTTTGCTCCTCAATCAGCAACATTAAACAATGCTGTATAATACAATTTTAAAAACAAAAATGGTTCTCAGAAAGGCCAAACAAATTAAGTTAAAAGACTAGCCCGCTGAGTTTCTCGCCGGATCTTCTCAGTGGAGGCCGCGTTTCGATTCGGTGGTAGATGTAAAAAATGTAATAATTTTGACGTTTGTAAGTGTTTTTTTATTGGCCTAAACAAATAAATAATTTTTGACTTTGAACAGCCATCACTCCACTCGACCATATTGGAGCGAAAGGAGTGACTTATTCCAGACAATCACCACTAGCCAAAACATTTTAAAAAAGAAAAAAAAAATATAGTATGCACAAACCAGAACCCCAAAAACGGCAGTCAAATTGTGTCTACAAAGCAGCAATACCCCAAGCTCGTAAAACACAACACGCTGAGATTTTTAGCAAATAATTGTGGGTCACACAAAAAATTATACCGTATGGGAATCGAACCCGTGACTATTAGACACAGTGAGCGGAGCGGCTTAAGCTCTTAACTTGATTTTTGATTTTTGATTATGACTTTGACAACCACTCTGCAAAGTCTTAACTATAAGCCATTCAACTTACCAGTTCATTAGCACGAGGCAACGGTTCGTTGTCGATGGACTCCCCATTGGGTCCGACTTCGGGCGGGCCGCGGTTGATCCAGGGGGTCCAGCCGGAGATGCACTTGAGCTGCTCGTCGTGAGGCTGCGGAGTTGTCGAAGACAGCAGGCGCGGCTGGGGAATTAATAACATGTGAGTATGTAAATCTTGCAAAGATATTGATTAATGGAAGATAATCGATCGACCATGGCACAGTTTGGTTTAAAATTATTAGTACATCTTTAGTGATTTTGTGAGCATGTTAAATGGTTGATCCTAACAATTGTCATTGGGCTTCTGTACTTACGTAACTTAGGTTGAACATATCTCAAACAAAAGAATAATATTAGCTCCAAAATTAGATGTTTTTTAAATTATTTCAATCTTCAACTAATTCACTCAAAATGGTATTCAATTACATTATCAATTCACAATGCCCACGTTACATTTTTCCCAAATAATTCATGCTCCGAACCATCATCTTGCATATGACTTGAAGTGTAGATTAACTCTAACAACGCTCATCATCAGTGAGGATGGGAAATATAACGCTGACATAGAGAGAAGAGTGAGTGCAGGGAACAGAGTAAAGCTACTTGGGAGCTGGCATTTAAGGTCAAACGTGCAGCTGGTTACAAAGTGCTTGTCCCAACGCTGTTACGTGGTAAAGAGAGCTGGGTATGTAGGAAGGAGAATAAAAGTAGGACAAATGCGGTCGAAATGCGTGTTCTGCGGAAGATGTGCGGAGTCAAGCCGACCGTATTTGCAACAGCGTAGTAAGAAATCGAGTAGGTATGAAAGATAGTATCGGCGTAAAGATGAGAAAGGGTATGCTCTGTTGGTTCGTGCATATAGAAAGAATATCAGAAGAAAGAATGAAAACTAGATATACAATGCGAAATTTGAAGGATGTAGGTACCGTCGAAGTCCTAGACTATCTTACCATGATCAAATAGACCGCGTCTTATCTGAAAGACAAGTCAAGAGTCTTCGTAACCGGCGAGCGTGTATAAGACGAACTATAAGAGTGGAGAAAGCTAGAGATGTCTGTAAGGAAAGAGCCTGTTGGAACCCTGTACTCTCTGCCTACCCAGGAAGGGATCTGGCGTGATGATATAGATAGATAGATCATAAAAGCCGATGGCAGTTCGAATTCTGTCAATTGAGTTTCAAAAGCTGTCGCCGAAAGTACAGTCAATGACAATATTGCATTACAGTGAAAAAGTACTAATAGAGCTTTTTTATCGTTTACGCTGGATTGTAACTGTCACTTACCGTTTCAGTAGAACAAGGTTGTCCAGTGCAGATCCTCTGCTTCTTGGAGCAGCGGCAAGTGTGACAAGCATCCTCTTCAATAACGTCGCCTTCGAACACCTCCGTTCCGTTTTCAAGAGTCATGCACACGGGCTTGCATTTAGCTCTGGGCACGCAATCTTTGAGAGTACTGTTTTTGTATACTGTGCCTTCTGGACAGGACTTCTTAGGCTTGCAACCTGAAAAAAATTAAAAGTATTGACCAATATTTTTTTTAAGTTTTAACGAAGAGCTTTTTTAGGAATCGAGAAGAGGTGGATATTTGGAATTTTACACCATAAATCCCTTATCTCCAAACGGAACTCTCCGTTGGGCCTCTGTTGAGTTTACTTACTAATAGGCGTAGTAGTATTAGTGCTAATAGGTGTAGAATAAAAAGCCATAGACTGCTACAGTTGTAAGCAAAACATTAAACAGATTTTCTAAAGGCATTATTATTACTGCAAATATTGTTGTTGACTTCTCACAATCAGTCGTATACAAGGTGTAACATAATGAACGCAAGACCTGAAACTGTCGGTAACTGAATTGATTCCAAATGTTTCTTTTTGTACCCTATATTTTTTTTAAATGTTCTATAGTTCTGTTACTAATTAACTCTAGAGTTTTTGACAGGAAATCGAAGCGTGATGTTGTCAATTTGTTTTAATTTCCAAAACTTGTGTTATTTCGAATTATAATGTGTAATATTAAATCTCATATAATTTAAATCTCATATCTCAATAATATTAAATCTCACCCTAGATTGTTCTGGACTTTTGTCAAGGCTACAAAAGGCAAGTCCGCGTACCCTAAAACCTTGAGTCTAGGAAATGATAAGTTTTCAAGAGGTGAAGACATATGTGATGCTTTCAATTTATTTTTTAAAAGCGTTTTTGGAATTCCTAGTTCTTGCTACACACAATCTGAGAATAGCTCGATTGGTTTCCATACACTCTCAGTTATACAGACTAGTACCGACGAGGTCAGAAGATTATTAGAAAAACTAGATAGGAACAAAGGTGCCGGTAGTGATGGAATCCCTCCAGTTTTTTGGTCCAACTGTGCGCAAACTCTTGCATTGCCCGTTAGTATAATATTTAACCGTTCTTTACGTGAAGGAATATTCCCTAATAAATGGAAATCCGCGCACATAATCCCCATTTATAAGAAAGGTTCTAGAACTCAGATAGAGAACTACAGAGGGATTTCTATGTTGAACACTATCGCTAAAGTACTTGAACGGCTCGTTTATAAAGAAATCTACCCTTTAATTTCCCAACATATTCCCGCTGAACAACACGGTTTTGTGAAAAAACGCTCTACCACTACAAATCTAAGTTGTTTTACGAATTACCTTCTTTCGAATATGGATAATGGTGGTCAAGTTGATGTGATTTACACGGATTTTGAAAAAGCTTTTGATCGTGTGGATCACATCATCTTACTAAATAAACTACAATCACTCGGTATACACGGAGATTTGTACCGTTGGGTCCAATCATACCTTACATGTCGCTCTCAGGCGGTTGTCATAGGCGGGTATCGATCGAACTTTGTAGGTATACCCACGGGTGTCCCACAGGGGTCACATTTAGGTCCCCTTTTTTACAATGCTTATCTATACGACATAGGTTCTTGTTTAAAGCATTCGGAATATCTCATGTACGCTGATGATACAAAAAATTTTTGTAAAATTAATAATATAAATGATTGTTTACAAATGCAAAAAGATCTTGATTGCTTGTACACATATTATGCGCAAAATAGGATAACGGTCAACATACAGAAATGTGTATGTATTACTTTTTCACGCAAAACAAAGCCAATTACGTATAACTACACTTTCGAGAATCGACCTATTGACAGATCCAAAATCGTCCGCGACTTAGGAGTATATCTAGATAGCAAAATGCTGATGTCTGAACACACGCATTATGTAAGTAATAAAGCTTATCGGAACCTTGGCTTTGTTCTGAGGGTATGTAAACCATTCTCTGATATAGCCGTTCTAAAAACAGTTTACTTTGCGTATGTGAGAAACATCCTCGAATATGCGAGCCCCGTGTGGTCTCCTCAGTACATTATACATAAAGACTGCCTGGAGAGAATTCAGAAAATCTTTATTAACCATTTAAATTACCGTAAACGTAATAGTTTGAATAATTACCAAAGAAGTTGCCGTATACATGATCTGTTCCCATTGGAGCAGAGGCGCATTATCTTGGATATGTGCTTATTGTTTGACATAGTTCATAGTAATATAGATTGTTCCGACCTCGTATCTAAAATTGCTTTTCGAGTGCCTTTGTATCGCACACGACACACCTCTTTACTTGACGTACCCTTCCATTGTACTAACTACGCTAAAAACACTATATTATCGCGTCTTACTCGCACTTATAACACTTTATTTAGCCGCATCGATCTCTTTGCTTGCTCAAAACTTAAATTTAAAAAGCACGTCGTTAGCACTATCGCAGCTAGTAATATAAATTAAAACTAAAGTAATAATTATATTTCACTAAACAGTATGTTTTAAATCAACGATGGCGATATTATCATAATGTCATCTTTTCTTTTTAAATTCATTTTATTCACCCAACAATGCCTTTACTTGTATACACAGTAAGGAAAACCTGTTATTGGCTATACTTGAATACATAATCTTAGTATGCAATAATTGTATAACGCTGTTGGTTTTCTGAATAAATAAATAAATAAATAAGTAATGTTGGTGGAATATTAACCATTATGTATTCCTATATGTGCATAAGTAAAGGGAATTGTAACAAAGTGATAAAACGTGCCTTTTCGATTTTCCTCAAAACGGCCGTCGCAATTGGTATGTAAAGTATCCATCACTTTACTATCCAGGGTTGAATTAATTTAGAAATGAATATTCGTAAACTTTGTACAATGGCATAATGTAAACGCAATTATCACAAAAAACTCTAAAACGTATTTCTCAATACGCACACTTACGCGTGTAAGTTTCATTGTTAATAAGGGTATGATAGTGCTTAAGAGAAGAGTAAAAAACTTTAATTTAGGGAATTTGGTTTTCGTTTTGAACTTGTGAAGCAACTAATCGGGGTGTCTGAGGTTTTGCGTTATTTACGTTAAACCTTGTATAAAATCTGTACTGTAACAGTAATAAGGCTGATTATTGCTAAAGTATGTTACCTTCGACGCAGGTGTCCTGCTCGCAGCTGGTGGTGAGGTCTGCGTAGTAGAGCGTGTTGTCGCACGTCTCCACGGGACACGCGGACACGCACGCCTCGTAGTTGGAGCACTCCTCGTCGCATTGCATCGCTGCCGAGAACGATTAGTGTTAGATTTTGGAAATATATATTTAGCATACTATGGAATCCAATTGTTAGATGTGGTTCAATTGAACAAATTACATAGACACTGTGGAATCCAATAGTTGGATGCAGCAGTTCATTATGGATGATTATGCTGAAAGAAGTCCACTGCAGAACAAACGCTTCCCCCGTAGATCGCCAAGCCATATGCATGCAGCGGACTTCACACGTAAATCAAATATTCGAGGCAAGTTTGACGGACGATTTAGCGCTGTGGTTAAGAGCCGCTCCACCCGCTGTGTCTAATAGTCGCGAGTTCGATTCCCGCACGGGACAAATCTTTGTGTGATCCACAATTATTTGTTTCGGACTGGGTATTTGTGTACGTGAATTTTAATGTTTGTAAACGCACCCGCGACACAGGAATAAAACCTAGTGTGGGAAACTTTTTTTTATAAAGAATAAGAATTACATTTATTATATTTCAGGCGGTTTAATTGAACAAATTACATAGACACTGTGGAATCCAATAGTTGGATACAGCAGTTTTATTGATGATGATGCCGAAAGACATCCTCTCCAGAACACAGTCTTCCCCAAAGATCGCCATGACGACTGGCTTTGTGCTGCACGCGTCCAGCTTTTACTTGCGACCTTCACCAGGTCATCGGTTATGTAGCAGTTGGTTTGTGGTATAGTATGCCTAGCTGTTGCTGTTTAATCTGTGTATTACAACGAATAACTCTGTCCAAATTAGTTAAAAATCTGTTATAAAATATTTTGGACGTACTTAGTTTCTTTTTTTTAAATCGTAGCCACACACTTGGATTTGTTCCTGTGTTGTGGGTGCGTTTACAAACCTGAAAATTCATATACACAAATACTCAGAACTAAAAATTTTCCCGTGCGGGAATCGAGCCCGCGACTATTAGACACAGTGGGTGGAACGGCTTCATCTCTTAACCACTGCACTAAATCGTCCGTACTCTTTATTGACCCGTCTATGCACGCAGGCATATGCATATGCAGCGAGGGCGGAACAGGCGTAGTCGCAGTCAGCGGAACCTCCGCGTGGTATAGACTGAACGTGTACCGCTACATGCTACCCAAAGCAAATTCTCGCGGCAAGTCTCCTGCATCCTCCACTGGAAACTGACTCCCCTATGCGCATAGGCATACGCATATGCAGCGGGCACTATACAAGCGCAGTCGCAGTCGGCCGCACCGCTGCGTGGCATAAACTGAACGGGTAGCGCTTTATGACATCACACGTAAAGCAAATACTCACGGCAAGTTTCCTGCGTCCTCCACTTGAAGGTGACCCCCCTATGCGCGCAAGCATACGCGTACGCAGCGAGCGCGGTACATGCGCACTCGCAGTCGGCGCCCGAGTCGCAGGCGCAGGCGTCGCGGATGCAGCGCTCCACGTACCGCGCCGCCGGCACCTCGGCGTGGCACAGAGTGAACGGGTAGCGTTTCATGGCACCGCATGTGCTCATCGCCCATTCTTTGCGCTCCGGACGTTGCTTGCAATGGTCCTGGGAAAAATTCGTGCCTTATTATCAATCTCTGCTCGCAGCGCTGTGCGACCACCAAGGTTAAGAATGTTTTAGCTCGGTCGATCTGAGATGGGTGACCGTTTGAGGCATTTTCATTTTATAGCGTGTGCGTACTTTGGAAAACATGTTAAAGCCGCTGATCCCAGTTACCAATTAATGTGGTTAAGTCAAGTTGGATGCCTTCAAAGCGTTTTGATAAATTCCAACAGGCCACAAAAAACACACACTGGCCACAAACCTGCCTCCACACAGGCTCCGCGTGGTTGAATAAGACCTAGTTTCTCTCACCTCTGTTTGAGAGAGAGGGTCAGCTGTGGGGTAGTAGAGACTGATATTATTAGGATATATAATTAACCTTTACTGATCCACTATTGGACAAACACTTTAGTCATTAAATAATGTGAGAGAGAATAGGTAATTCACACGAACTGGTGGAGTCCTTTTCATGGAGATATTTACGATGGTCATCTATGTGGCTATCATTCTGCTTCCTGTTCTTTTGCTTTCGGTACCCATAACCCAGCTCATAAAATATTTTAAAGTGCATTATATTATGTGCTTACCAATAGATTCTGTGGTTTGGGACAAGTAGGCTTAAGTTTCCAGGAGTCAGCGAAGATCAGAGAAGAGGACTCTGCGATACCTCCACCCGAAGGCGTTTGGAAGTCGTCTCGCCTGTCGTTGTTGTAGTTACCACAGAGACCTTTCACCTGATGGAATAGAGCTCAAATTAAAACCTTAAATTATTATCGTTACTAGATGATAATGATGATAAAATAGAACGTAGCCCCCAATAAAAGGCGACAACCCGATATTTCACCAACGCGTCCAATCATAGGAATCCGCTTATCGTAGCCGCCGCCGAGTATGAACCTAACGCCCCTCCTATCAGCCGCTACCGCCGTCCGCAGCATCTTCTCACCGACACTTCCTAACATCTCTTCTTTCGGGTACTGACACCGCACACAGGATGAGACACCGACCTCGCCGGCAAGGTCGTAGAATCCCTTGCCCGCCGGCCGGTGCAGAGCCAGCCTACGCTCTAACCGCTAGAGTAAGCCGATAAACTTCTCTCTGTAGGTGTTTTGAAAGGCAACAGCCGGAGTAACCCCAATGTACATAATGGTAATAAGCTTATAATCTATCACGTCAGATGTAATTTTTCCAATTATTCCTAACCAGATATGTAATATAAAATGCTACTCACCCTTCCTTGCCACATGGAGTCGACCTTGACGTAGACCCTCATGCCTCGGTCCCATTCCAGGCTCATACCCAGAGACGGCACGTCCAGGAACACGTAGGCACCGGCAAGACGCATCTTTATCCTATTTATATATGGATAAATACAATAATTAGGACAAGATAGACAAGCGAGAAGGAGGAAATTCGAAGTACTACGACGATAATGTGTATTCTTACTTATTCTTCTTGATACCAACGCTCTAATACATACAAGCACGTCTTCATAATTCATGGCTCTTAAAGAAGATGCTAGTTAAAAAACGTTGCAAACCTTTTTAGCTTGGAGATGTCGGGGATAGGTGCGTCCTTTGTGAGCGACACGATCTCTTCGCTCCCTCCGCTGCCCACTTTTAGTGTCACGGACTTGGAGCACGTGGCACCCGTTGTTCCACAAGGGACGTTCTGTTGTAAGTTATGAACTTCATTCAATAGAGAGTTATGACACTACATTATCGGATAAGTAATTATGCACTCTTAAACGAGGAGAAGCACATAAAGCGCTGCATGTTTTAGAAGGAAGACTTGATAAGTATCCCATCAGTCAAAATCCCGTACAAAAACTGGTAGAGGTTTGGGCATGCATGTTTACACACATATTCTCTTGTACTAGTCCATTATTACCAATCCTTGCATGGACTTATCATTCTGTTGTTTTTTAAAAGTTTCCTAAATTGGCGTGCAGCCCGCACGCAATTTAGCGCGCAGCCCTATATATGTCTGAGCTTGGAAAAATGATGCCTCGGCAGTCGTTGTCCGAGGAACAACGCCCACTTACACAAAATTGCACACCAATATTCGTTGTAAATATTGACCCAATATGTAGCTATAAACAATATACTATTTCAAAATGAAAAGCATGTTGCAGTATAGCGCTTGAAAAAATAATGTTTTTTCAAGCGCTAATCTGCAACATGCTACTATATGCTTCTTCGGACACATTATGCGGTCTTCAAAGTATTGTCTGGAGAAGCAGATTATTTTAGGCAAAGTGGACGACAGATGTGCTCAGGGAAGGGCACCTGCAAGATGATTTGACCTGCAAGGTGGTAGTATGCATCGGGCGGTACACTCCGCATATGACCGCACCCAATGGAGACTGTTTCTGCGTGGTGGCGATCCTCAGCAGTGAGGGAACGAGGAATAAGAAGAAGATACTGCAATATTCGATTGAGCGCAAAATAAACCAACCTGAATCTCAACATCGAATCCATCCTTGCTGTCCATAACTCCTTTAGCCAGCAGGTACGTGCAGACGCCCTCAAAGTCGTAGGCGGCGTCGTCAAAGGTAACAACGTGCGAGTCACCCCACGCTGAGCATACGCCGGCGCACTTGCGCTGCGTGCACGACCAGTTGCCGCTCTTGCATTCGCTGATGGAGAAGATGGAATAATTATTATTGGTGTATTTTATCTTTACGGCATTATTAGTACTGCAAATAAAATGTACAATTGTAAAGTAATAACTAAGCTAGTGTAGAGTAAGGTTGTACACAATTCTTTAGAAAGGACTAACTACAAACTGGGAAACAAGTTACTAAGTAGTTCGAATGCAGATGCACGAATGTAGTGTAGTAGAGTTATATATTTTTTATGCACGACTTTTACCCCCTCATTTATAGGACTTGGGTGGGGACAATAATAAAGAGGCTCTGTGTATAAGGAAAAGTTAACGAAGTCATCATGTTGGACAATCAGTTAGTTCGGTTGGAAAACTATTTCTCTTGTCTAATGCTTTTGAACAGAAATGAGCTTTATAAATAATAATAATAATAAGTCATTTAATCCAGGCAACTGAAATTTTACAAAAATATTTTGTTAAACTTACGGGCCCATAGAATAAATACCTTACAGACTAACATACATATAATATATAAAAACTTATAAACTAAGTAACATGTGTTGCCGGCGACATGTTGCGCTGTACGGGGGTATCTCTCAGTCTCCCACGAAATCTTCTAAAAAGGACACCCTTCGGCCAGTAGTCCTCGCTCATGAAGGTCTCCAATTTGGCAGTGGGAACTCGCACAACAAAGGAATTAAAAGCCGCATTGTGTTGCGAATTCAAGTTCTCGACCCTCAGAGTATACAAGGACTTCTTGCGGGCATACTCCACAATGTCATCGGCTTTGGTGGTGTAGTGTAGCCGTGACACGTACAGCAGCGTCGTCGGTACTGCTGAACGCAGGAGTGTGCCATCGTCGACCGGTGCAGACCCACACCGGTTTCTTCGAGGGGGCTTCTTCTTCTTCTTTTCCACCTTGATGAAGCCTTCCTCATCAACTTGACCCTTTGTGGTAGTCCGAGGCACCTTACGTACCTTCCCAGTTGTCCTCTCTGGTGCGCGGGCGGCAGCGGCGGCGTAATCACGACGAGGAGAAGCCGTGTTTACGTTTGACGTCACCGGCGGGGCCGTGGAGGTGGCGGGACGCGGTGTACTGCGAACGGCGGGGTGCGGTATGCTGCGGGCAGCGGGGCGCGGTGTATCGCGCGGGCCCGTAGCAACAGCTGGCGAGGCATCGGCCGACTCGAAACTGCCGACGGATGCATTTTGCGCCCCGCGACGAACGTTCACATTACAGGCCTCGTGCGACCTACTTTCCGGGCTGGCGCCACGCAATGACGCCACCTCTTCTCGTAGTTCGCGGATGGTAGTTTCCGAAGCCTCTAACCTGAATTGCACTTCGGCCAGGCTGGACTTTAGGGTGGTTATATCCTTCAGCAGCCTGGTGACATCGACGTGGTCGAATGTGACGGGGGGTAGCCTTTGCAGCTGCTTCGCCACAAAAGCGGGCACGTCGTCGGGATCGGTCACCTTCAACAATCTGATTATGTCTCGGAGACTTCTCTCGCCCTTTTCGTCCCTCCTGCGAGACGGCATCTGATCGCTCTTACCAAGCGATTCGTACAACAGCACCTTCGCATTGCAGATCTCTTCCAGTTTGAAGTTAGTCTTGCATATCTGCTCGATGCTAACTTCATCCATGGTGTCGATGGCGTGCTGTAAAAACGCCAACACTTCGTTGGCTATGAGTTTTTCGGAACTCATAGCGGAAATGACGTGCAGCGGCTATCGCCGCGCAAATCGCGAATTGCAATAATTCGTATATGCAGTGTGGCACGTCCGAATCCGAGGGCGCACTGCACTGCACTAGTTTATCTATGTAATACATGTATCGTTTTTGCGAATATGTCAGACAAGTATATATTGTTAAACCTTTAGAAAAAGTCAGATGACGGCAAACATCACAAACATTGTTAACCACGCAGACCAAATTCAGGGTAGTCAGGTGTGCGACTGAGAATGGTTGTCCAAATGTCTAAAACAATCAGTGTTTTTAGAATTTTTCAAGCGTCTATAACTGCCTATAAAAGTTATGTGATTCAAAGTATGGATTTACCTTTGTAGTAGTGTCGAATATCTATCTAACAGGTACACTGTTCACGTTTAAAATCAGAAATCATCAACATTTGTGTCTGACCAAGCAAGAGCTGAGAAATTGTCAACATTTGTGTCTGCTCGAGCACTAGCTCAGAAATCGTCAACATTTGTGTCTGCCCTAGCAAGAGCTCAGAAGTGTCAGCAATTTTGTCTGCCCAAACAAGAGCTTGAAATCGTCAACATTTGTGTTTACCCAAGTAGGAGCACAGGAATTATCAACATTTGTGTTTTTCCAAGAAGGGCTTCATAAATTGTCAACATCTGTGTTTTTTCCAAGAAGGACCTCAGAAAATGTCAACATTTGTGTATGTATTCTGAAATCATAGTTGATCCTGGTCTTAAGTTTGAACGTTTAAATTATTGAATTAAATCGCCTTACATCTGATATCAAGAATGATTATCATATACATCTGTGTCAACTGCTGAATAAGCAAAACAATTGCCTTCGGCGTTGTTTTAAGTGAAAGGTCACGTACTTGACGCATTGCATATGCGAAATTTATGCAATTGTCCGTTCGTGCAAGTATTGTTGGACTTCAACAACTAATTCAACGGGGGCGTAGCTCAGATGGTAGAGCGCTCGCTTAGCATGTGAGAGGTACCGGGATCGATACCCGGCGCCTCCAGACTATTTTTTAAGAATAATAATGATATCTTTTGTGTTTAGTAAGAATAGTATATTTGTTTGATCGCATATGTGACAAGGGGGCGTAGCTCAGATGGTAGAGCGCTCGCTTAGCATGCGAGAGGTACCGGGATCGATACCCGGCGCCTCCAGATTTTTTTAATTAATAATAATTATTTGTATTCTTTTGTTTAGTACTCTATCTGTTTGAATGTGTGTGTAACAAGGGGGCGTAGCTCAGATGGTAGAGCGCTCGCTTAGCATGCGAGAGGTACCGGGATCGATACCCGGCGCCTCCAGAAGTTCTTTTTAATAATAATTACGTGGTTATTATTGAATATTTAACCTGGGTTTGAAAGTGTGTGTAACAAGGGGGCGTAGCTCAGATGGTAGAGCGCTCGCTTAGCATGCGAGAGGTACCGGGATCGATACCCGGCGCCTCCAGAAGTTCTTTTTAATAATAATTACGTGGTTATTATTGAATATTTAACCTGGGTTTGAATGTGTGTGTAACAAGGGGGCGTAGCTCAGATGGTAGAGCGCTCGCTTAGCATGCGAGAGGTACCGGGATCGATACCCGGCGCCTCCAGATTATCTTTTATTAATAATAATTATGTGTATTCTTCTGTTTAGTATTCTCTGTTTGAATGTTTGTGTAACTAGGGGGCGTAGCTCAGATGGTAGAGCGCTCGCTTAGCATGCGAGAGGTACCGGGATCGATACCCGGCGCCTCCAATGAGTTTTTAAATACAATTGTAGCACGAAAACTTTTGCCGCTATGGCAACATGGATAGTAATAGCCTGTTTTCATATTTTTTTCGAGGTGCAGCTTTAGGTTTCGTATAGATAGAATACTAACGAGTGCTTACAGTTCATCGTGTTACCATCCGAGAAATCTCTGCTACCTTGGTGGCAGGAGCATTGGTCTGTACGCACTGCTTACAATGTCTACCTATAGACTACATCAACCTGCATACTTACAACTGGTCACATCCCTCCTTCATTGTGTGTCCATCCAGAAAGCCTTCGCCACTGCAGTAGTAGGGGGTACAGACTACTTCTTTGTACGCATTCCCTTAAATATATCCCTTAATACTAACTGCATTTAGAGGCTATACTCACCATTGTTTACATTCTTCCTTTATCGTGTGTCCATCCGGGAAGCTTCTGCCACCGTGGTAGCAGGAATACTAGACGATCTGTACGAACTTCTTACAATGTCTATCTATAGACTATATTCCAGGACATAATCACCATTGGTTACATTTTTCCTTCATCGTCTCCATCCGGGAAGCTTCTGCCACCGTGGTGGCAAGGCCACAGACCACTTGCCTGTACGCATTTTCCTCAATATCGCTTTTTTCACTACATTTATAGTCTATACTTACCATTGGTTACATTCCTCCTTCATCGTGTGTCCATCAGGGTAGCTTCTGCCGCCGTGGTGGCAGGGGCACTGGGCTGGTTGCACGCATTTCTTGGATACAGTTTCTAGTACGTAGCCCTTCTTGCATTGGCAGCCGGGGCGGCATTCTGCAGTAGTTGTGGTAGGAGACAGATGCATGTTCTGAAAGGATTCTTTTTTTTAAGTGGATAAGGTCTATATTTAATTACCAACGGATAATGCTACAGCGATTCTCCGTTTAGTCAGCGCGGACCTGATAGTCTGTATAAAGACTAATCTAGTGCTGGCATCAGTCTTTTACTAAGGCATTCAGTTGTGCAAAACTGTGTTAACTAATTAAAACCATATTTGTGAAAGAAAAATAAAGCTTAAGTATATAAGCACAAGGACGTAAGTACCAGGGATGACTTAAACTATCTTACGATGACCAAATAGACCGTGTCTTAACTTACAGGCAAGTCAATAAGCGGCGAGCGAGTATAAGACTAATTATGAGAGTGGACGAAGTGAGAAGTCTGTAATTAAAGAACCTGTTGAACTTCCGTACTTTCTGCATAGATAGATTCCTTGTGGGAATCCCCATGAAGTCGATACATATTTTTCCGACCCTTAAAATATCTTAGTTGTAGGTACCTTGCAAGTGAGTGGTTCAGCGATCTCGCAGGTGGTGAATTCCATGTTGTTAGTGGCGCTGCAGTTGCTCCGCAGGTCTTCGGCTGGTGGGTAGTTCTGGATGTCTTCGGGAGTTGCCGGCTCACAGTCCCAACGGGCGCCCACACAGGTGCTGGGGCATAAAAACTTCATTAAGATTTTTCCGTGAGATCCAAGTCGAAGACTAGCGGGGAATTGTGGAGAAACATGAGAAACTGACAGATTTCAGTAAAAAATGTATTCTACGTACGTTTGAGATAGTTTTGTATTATTGGTTTTGCGATTTTACTGTGGTCATAAATGTTGCGAAACAAAACTTGACGATTTGGTTTAGTGGCTAGATCGTAGCTTTTCTCACTAAATCGTGTAGTCATAATATGAAACATATAAGTTCAGTCCATGAGTTTTCGTCTGGGGTCCCTTCAGACCTTTCCTATTTTATGTACTCCATGAAATGGTTTTGGTGCGTTAAAATAAGTGTTACGTTTATGACGTATAATTCGTCTGCTCTACATAAAGTGAAAGGTAAGCACGCACACGCAGTGCGCAAATATACGATACAGTGCCAATACCGCTTAAGCGCATTAAACGGTTACGCGAAAATGAAAGTTATTTTAAGTGTAATTAAATAACAAATTTCATTTTTATAAAAATGTCAGTTACGTAGTTTTTGCACCTTGTGGTCGAATGAACCATGCAAAATGTGTTAAGTTTTGTTTGATTTCGACATCTATTTCAACGGGGGCGTAGCTCAGATGGTAGAGCGCTCGCTTAGCATGTGAGAGGTACCGGGATCGATACCCGGCGCCTCCAGAACATTGTTTTTAATAAAAATTATGAAGTTATTATTGAATATTTAGCCTGGGTTTGAATGTGCGTGTAACAAGGGGGCGTAGCTCAGATGGTAGAGCGCTCGCTTAGCATGTGAGAGGTACCGGGATCGATACCCGGCGCCTCCAAACTATTTTTTTAAATAAAAATTATGAAGTTTATATTGAATATTTAACCTGGGTTTGAATGTGTGTGTAACAAGGGGGCGTAGCTCAGATGGTAGAGCGCTCGCTTAGCATGCGAGAGGTACCGGGATCGATACCCGGCGCCTCCAAACTATTTTTTTTAATAAACATTATGAAGTTCATATTGAATATTTAACCTGGGTTTGAATGTGTGTGTAACAAGGGGGCGTAGCTCAGATGGTAGAGCGCTCGCTTAGCATGCGAGCGGTACCGGGATCGATTCCCTACGCCTCCAGACTATTTTTTTTTAATAAAAATTATGTGTATTTCTCTGATTAGTATTCCATCTGTTTGAATGTGTGTGTAACAAGGGGGCGTAGCTCAGATGGTAGAGCGCTCGCTTAGCATGCGAGAGGTTCCGGGTATATTGTATTGTAAAGCAGTGATAGCCTAGTGGTTAAACCGTTCGCAGCCCGCAAAGGTATCGGGTTCAAACCCAAGCCCCCACCTCTATCATTTCGAAAGCATGCGGGTATTAAAAATTAACTGTCACTTGCCTCAACGGTGAAGGAAAACATCGCGAGGAAACCTGCATGCCTAAGAGTTTCTCGAAGGTGTGTGAAGTTCGCCGACCCGCACTGGGCCAGCGTGGTGAACTATGGCCTAAATCCTCTCATTTTGAGAGGAGGCCCGTGCCCAATGGTGGGACAGTTTCTTAACAGGGCTAATATTATTATTTTATTGTATTATGAATGTATGGAGGTATCCATACTTATATTAGTCGCATTATAAAATGTTTATTCGTACCAGAGTTCTCTCTCCCGTCGTCCCGCTCTCACTTCCATGTAGCCAGCATTAAACTGCAAGCCCTTGTGGAAACAAGGGCAGAGGCCGGTCGGCACACACACTCCGGTGTCATCCAGAAGCTGTTAAACGGAAGTGATTGTGTAGATCAGGGATTCCCAAACTAGTTTGGGCAAGAGACCCCTTTATCAAAATGAACTGATACCTTAGACCCCATAGCCAAATTACTTTAAAAAATCTCTAGTTTTTTTCATATTGATACAAAATACTTACCAATTTAAAAACTTTGCGGTTGGTTAAGTGAGTAAACTTGACAATAAACAAATAAACATAAAATCAAGTAAATATTGAGTGTAATTAATAATTATTAATACAAATTACATAAAAATACGTGAGTCGGTAATTATTTTTTGAAATAAAATAAAAAACTTAAAAATGGCAATATAAAAATAAAAAATTCCGTGTGATTGATGAACCTGGTGACATTCTACCAATCTAGCTAAATCCGGTTCAATATTTGTAAGTTGTAGCCTTAAATCTCCGCGTTTGTTGATTTTAAAACGGTTTCTTTGTTTTGTCAAAATGTTTGTTACCACACTGAAGCCTTTTTTGACTAGGTATGGTGATGGAAAAGCGACAAGGTATTTTTAGCAATGTTCCACAGTGCAGGATACTATGTTAACAACCAGAATTTCTGATAGCCTTGATTGAACTTCTGCTTAAGTTATTATTAAGCTCCTCGTCTGTGCTGATGGTAATTACCTCTTCTTGCATTCTGATATTAATAGGGGTCGATTTTTAGAGCTCGTCGACTCTCATAATCAGTTTTCGTTTATATCGACCCATGGGGTCTCACACTTTTGGACCCTTGGGGACAATCTCTGGTTAAGATGTTAAATATTATTTTAGTGTATTTTGTGTATCTTGAGCCCCAAATCATAGAACAAATTGGTGAGCGACATAAGTTACTGACTACTCTCTATATTTCAAATCGGTTGAAAAGCTCATGAGTGCATCAAATCAATTAGTTTTTAATCAATAATATTATTTAGTTTGAGAAAACTAATATTTTAAAAAAACGGAAAACAGAAACTGTCGTAACCTGTCCTTAACAAGAACCTTGAAAAAACATCTTATACTCAAAAACAAGTCAAACTTCCCACCCAACATCATAGATGTGATAGAAAGGAGGATTACTTTAAGGAAACCCTAAAACAACTTAAATCCCAAGTAGAGAAAAAAAAGAGAAAGGGAAACATTGCCTATTTAAAACAGGACAAACTCACAGTGATCAAACCGAAGGACAATAATAGGGAAAATAGGAAGAGAGAAACTTCAGGCTCTTCCAACCAATCAACACAAAAGAAAGCTAGCATAAATAATCCCTTAAAAAATCCAACCCAACCTCCTACTAAAGCCCACGGGAACGAAATCATTAAACCAAACATACTAAACTATATAGAGAAAACAAGATCAGATCCCCAGCTAGATAATCCAGAAACTAATCAAGGCCGTGGAAAAAAAATGTTACAGTAAATAGTTACAAACAAAAACAACAAACCAATCGTCTCCCACCAAGGCTGGTCCCCACGGGAGCACTATACCAAAACCCTCCAGCAAAAAGAAGTGAAACATTCAACATTGCAACACTTAACACGAGAAGCCTGAGGAAACAAGAAAGCCTACTGGAATTGGAAGAGGCGCTACAGCACGTAAAGAACGACATCTTAAGCATAAGTTAAATGAAAATATCACAGGAAAACATAGTGGAACACAACGATTATATATACCAAAAAGGCAAAACAGCAGGCTATAGAGGAGTGGTCTTCTTAATTAGAAGAACATTGATAAACTACATACAAGAGGTGATAGGAATCTCAGAAAGAATAGCAATACTCAACATCAATATGCCAAGATATATAAAATTGTGGACAATCATACAAGTATATGCACCCACAGAGTCAGCACCGAATGCGAAAGTGGAGGCTTCTACTCCATTCTGTCAGATACAATAAAAAAATATTACAACAAACTATCTCATAGTCATGGGTGACTTTAGTGCACAGGTTGGCTATAGAGAAGCCGGCGAGGAACTGATAATGGGCAAAGATGGATATGGCAAGAGAAGTGATAATGGTCATAGAATAATTGAACTTTTACTACAGAACAACCTAACATTGCTCAATTCTGTCTTCAAAAAAAAAACAAAATTAAATGGACCCGGCTATCACCTGACGGAAGATATAAAAACGAAATTGACTACATAATAACTAACAAACTAAAGATTTTCAATGATACACACATAATACAGAATTTAAATTTTAATACAGACGACCGTATGGTACGTTGTGGATGAGGCCCATCTACAAAAAATACAAAAGTCGCATTAAATTGGAAACAACAGGTGACTCATTTCCTATAAACAGAGCCGTGAGACAAGGAGATCCGCTCTCTCCCAAGCTGTTTAATGCTGTACTGGAATACATATTTAGAACATTAGATTGGGAAAACTACGGTATCAACGTCAACGGTAGCAGCCTAAACCATTTGAGATTCGCTGATGATATTGTCCTGCTAGAAGAAGACCCTAAAAACTAGAACACATGCTAAAACTCATAGCGGAAAAAAGCAGAGTTGTAGGATTAGAAATGAATGCAAACAAAACGAAACTGATGACCAACTCCACAGAAGTCAACATAGAGGTTTACGGAAACAGGCTAGAATATGTGAAAGAATACGATTACCTAGGTCAAATTATATCCCGCGAGGACTCTATGTCCAATAAAATAAATAAAAGAATAGCCTGCGGATGGAAACAATACTAGTCCCTAAACGAAACAATGAAGAACACAGATCAAAGCATGCATACCAAGAGAATGACTTTCAACACCTGCATCCTCCCGTGCATAACATACGGCTGCAAATCATGGGCGTTAACGGGCAAGCACAGAGAAAGACTAGCTAGTACACAAAGGGTCATGGAAAGGAACATGTTAGGAATCAGACTCAGGGATAAAATCAGAAATTCTGAAATAAGAAGGAAAACTAAAGTAGCAGGTATAATGAAGTTATTGTAAGTTATGTCCAACCCTACTTTCAATGCTCTATACAAGTGTATAGAGCATTTAAAGTGGGGTTGGATAGGACATACGCTACGTTGCAAAATAAACAAATGGAGCAAACAAGTAACCTTATGGTACCCAAAAGAGGACACTAGAAAACAGGGGCGTCCGAAAAAAGATGGAAAGACGATATCCGCCTAACCTTGGGGCCATACTGGACCAGAGGAGCTGAGGATAGAACTCAATGGAAAGAGCAGGAGGAGGCCTATGTCAGGAGGCACGCCGATTTGCAAGACATACTATAACAAATAGAATTTGGAAATATGTATTGTCAAAGTTGTAGCGAATTCGGAATATAAATGGCTTTATTATTATTATAATATTAAAAAAAAGAGAAATGGTTTGGACAATGCTCACCAACGTTTGTAAAATAAATAGTGCTACCGATTTGAAAGATTAAAAATGCTAAGCGACTTATGCTAATAACTGTATATAAATATCGTTGATCCCAGGTTCCAGCAATCGAAGATCGACGAATCTTTCGGTACAATAATCAAACATTTTTTTGGTGTTGATTCTGATGATATTCGGTAATGGAATTTTCGGGAAAGATTCTTGCAATTGTCCAAGACTTTTTCTTGCAATTGCCCGAATATTCCGCAAAGAAGTATCCAAGCAAGAATATCTCTGTGTTAGTACCTGTCCGACTGGGCAGGCACATCCCTCGACGCAGCTGGGCTTGCACACGCCACTGGCCGCCAGCGCAGTGTCCGAGCACTTGCGCAAGCAACTGTCCGCGCACACTGTGTACTCTTGCCCGCCGGTACATTGTAGCTCTACGGAGGAAAAGTGTATTTATTACTCTCTATTTCGTAGCAGAACGTCGTATACATGTTTAAGCCTCAGAAAAAGAAAACATTTCCAATTGTTAAATTTAAATTTAGGCAAGCGAAGGAATTGTGAAAAAATTTATAGACAATTGAGCAACTCTTTATTTCGTTGCCGTCTTTTTTGTTAGTCCCAATTAAGTAGCTACGTTAAAAAGGTGTTTTTGTACTCCATGCACTTAAATAAGTAAGTGGATAAGAAATTTAATATTTACAAATACGTTTTTTCAATCAATATTTTAGGATCTCGTAAAAGGAATACACGATTAAACGACATTTTTTTGAGAGAATTATCTAAAGACATCGTTATTGCTTGACATTTTTTTTTAATTTCAACGCGAAACGCTTAAGAATTATTCTATAGAGTTTACTTAAAAACATAGAGAATAATTGCAACAAAGTTCTTTTAAGGCAGTTTTTTTATTTTATAGCGTAGTTATTTTTAGAAAATAATAAAATTTATTTTGGCATATACGTCGTCTAGTTCCGAGCGAGCGCTCCTTAATTTTAGCGTTCGGTCGATAAGTGGTCCAGTGATTTATTGTCGCTATAGCCCCTTAAGGGCCTACCGCGAAAAAAGTATATAAATTAGTCTTAATATTTAGAAATACTATTTTTGATTCGATATTTTAGAATCTAGTAAAAGGAATATACGATTAAACAAAACTTTCTCAATAAAAAAAAATCTAAATTATTAATAATTATATTATTATTTACATTTTCTGATGCAAACGCGAAGCGTTTAAGAACTAGTCAATAGAATTTACTTAAAAACATAGCGAATAATTTTAGCAAATTTCATAATTTTTTATTTCACAGTGTAGATGTAGTTTTTTACAGAAAATGATAAAATTTGTTTTTGCACATTCGTCGTTTATTTACGAGCGCATGCTCAATATATCCGTCCCTTATTATTCATTTGTAAAGTGATTGCATCACTTTTACTCTTCCGGTCAATGAATGGTAGCTCGCGGTAGGCGCTCAACATTTCTGAAGTGAAAACTTCTTTAGGCGCGTTGGCATTTTATGAGATGGGGAAAAACCATTGAGCTCGCGACACTGTTACCGTTACCGACACCTCTGTATATAAGTATGTACATATATTGTGTATGTACGTACATAGATACACATGCACGTTGGCATTTTATGAGATGGGAAAAACCATTGAACTCGCGATACTGTTACCGTTACCGATACCTCTGTATATAAAAAAATCAAAAAATATTTCCTGACGATTTAAAAAATACACACGTAATTGTTCAAGTTTTCACTTTTGTCGGCACCCCCGGGGTGCCACTGTTTGTTTTTTTTTTTAAACGTAGCCCCACACTACGGTTTTTTACTGTAACGTGGGTGCGTTTACAAACATAAAAATTCACATGCACAAATACCCAGACCGAAACAAATAATTGTGGGTCACCCAACGATTTGTCCCGTGCGGCAATCGAATCCGCGACTATTAGACAGTGGGCGGAGCGGCTTAAGCTCTTAACCACTGCGCTAAGTCGTCCATCAAAATGTTTAAGAAAGTACCATATAGAGTACTAACCGGTTTATTGTGACGGGAAGTCGAAGAGTGATTTCGTCAATTTGTTTTAATATCCCAAACTTTTGTTATTTCGAATAATAATGTTGGTGGAGTATTAACCATTATGTGTTCTTATATGTGCATGAGTGAAGGTAATTGTAACTAAGTGATAAAACGTTCCTTTTCGATTTCCCTCAAAACGGCAAAATTGGCATGTAAGGTGTCCATCGCTTTACTATCCGGGGTGGGGTACTTCATCAATTTCATTATCGTTGTCATCAAGTTCATCGGGGAATTGAATTAATTTATACAAAAATGATTATGCAACTCACTGGACATTGGCAAAATACACTTAAAATTAGGAAGAGAAGAAGAAGAGTACTAACCGCACTCCTGCACGCTGTACCGCCACTGTATGAAGACGCCGGCCTTGGCGCACGTCATGGCGTAGTCGCCCAGCACCGGGCACAGGCAGCGCGCCGCGTCGCCCGCGCACGCGCACATGTCGTACACGCACGCCGCGTAGTACGGCTCCACGTCCACGTGCCAGTGGCACGCTGGGGACGAACACACCAAACCGTTTATAATAATAACATCGTCACGCCTATATTCCCCAAGCGGGGGTGGCAGAAGTGTACCGAGTACACCCACGTTTCGCCGACGATGTTAGGTCCCATGTAATAGGGGGCGAGCCTATTGCCATATACCGGGCACAATTCCAGACTCCGGACTCGTACTGGGAAGTTTTTCTAACGAAACTACACATGTCCGACCTAGGATTTGAACCCAGGACCTCATGATCACAAAGCGATGCGCTTCGCCACTAGACCAACGAGGCAGTCAATAATATCAGCCGGCGGTTTATAATAATATCAGCCTATATTGCCCACTGCAGGACAAAGGCCTTCTCTCACTAATCGAGGTGAGAGAGATTAGGTCATACTCCACCACGCGAACCCAGTGCGGATTGGTGGAAGCAGGTTTGTGGCCACCTGCTGTTGGAACCTATCAAGCCGCCTTTAAGGCTTCCAACTCGACTTAACGGCTACCACATTATGTGGTAGCCGAGACCAACGGCTTAACGTGCCTTCCGAAGCACGGAGACGCTCGAATATGAAAATGCCACAAACGGTCACCCATCTCGGGCCAACCGAGTCGAACGCTGCTTAACCTTGGTAATCGGTAAGAACACCGCGGCCGCACAGCGCTACGAGCTCCTCGTTTTACATACCAAACCGTTTAATATTCAGATATTATGTACTATTTAAGTCAAGAGTCTCCGTAACCGGCGCTACGAGCTCCTCAGAACTTTATGACTAAAAAGGACATTGTACTGCGCCCATACATGATTTGCCCCAGAACTAACAGCAATGAAAATGTACTCAAATCACCAACTATTTCAAATCACCCATAAATTCTCTTAAGGCATTTATTATTAAACGGACAAGCGGGGGAATCGCAATATTGCACCAAAAGTATTAGATTTTGAGGTTATAATTCAGTAGCCATTTATACATATGAGGTTATATTGTGTGCGTTGACATTTAGTAAAGATGACGGCGACTTCGACATAAGTGATTGTAATTACTACTAATTGTAATACTTTGAAATATTCGTTTTAGATTGCGAATTGTCCGTTAGATACGGATATTTGCCATTATTTTAATAAAACAGATAAATAATAAGGGTATGGGTCAAATGTTTGTTGGTTCTGGGGCAATTTGCGACAGTATCCTTTGCTACTTGTGTTCGCTTATAACAGTCTCTGTAGTCCGACAAGGATTTTTTGACTCATGGATGAGATGAACAGGGGGACGTTGGTGTGAAGTAAGTGTTACCATTTAGTAACATTTCCCTAGGATGCAGGTACCGGGGAAGACCTAGACTATCTTACCACGACCAAATAAACCGAGTCTTATCTGATGGAAAAGTCAAGAGTCTCCGTTACCGGCGAGCGTGTATGAGACGAACTATGAGAGTCGAGGAAGCCAGAGAGGTATGTAAGGAAAGAACCTGTTGGAACTCTGTACTCTCTGCCTACCCTGCAAGGGATCTGGCGTGAGGTTATAGATAGATAGATAGATAGAACATTTCCCTACTTCCAAGGAGATACGTCGGGTAGGTCCGCACGGTTACTAATAAAAAGAAGAATTTGGGTAGATTTTATAGGAAACAGCAACTCTGCGACTGTCATAAAGAGATAACAGCGTTAGTTCCGATTTTGGGCACGTGCCAACATATCCTTGTCGCATTGTACTCTTTTACTAGACGCTCTCTTAGTATATCATGTTATCCTGGTAAACCCGTCAAGCAATATTCAAACGACCTGTCACAAGTAGCCCCCCTCCTTATTATGTAGATTTATGAAGAAAAAAATAAAAAAAATAAATAAACACCGTCACGCCTATATTCCCCAGAAGGGGTGGCAGAGGTGTACTGGGTACACCCACGTTTCGCCGACGATGTTAGGTCCCATGTAATTGAGGGCGAGCCTATTGCCATATATCGGGCACAATTCCAGACTTCGGACTCATACTGGGAATTTTTCGTTAGCAAACTACATTTGTCCGACCTAAGATTTGAACCCAGGACCTCGTGATCACAAAGCGATGCGCTTTGCCACCAGACCAACGCGGCAGTCATGCGCTTTGCCACCAGACCAACGATTAATTTATGAAGACATACATAAAAAGGTCGATACGTTAATAAAAAAATGGGTATCTCGAAAATATAATAACTTTGCTCGAAGAGATGTGAATATGCACAATTTATAGCTCTGTCTCTGTTTCACACCAAAGTAAAATTAATAAATCATTAGTAAAATGCGACGAACTATGAGAATGGAGGAAGCCAGAGAGGTATATATGGAAAGAACCTGTTGGAACTCTGTACTCTCTGCCTACCCCGCAAGGGATCTGGCGTGATGATATAGTTATGTTAAACAGGCAGTGATAACCCCCAGAAACTTACATTCAAACAATCTACTCTTCAACTTGCTACAGTACTTCTCAGCCGCCTCCTTATTCTCAATGTTGGTCTTGCATGGGTGTTCCGGTTCCTTCGTGTCAATGTCTGTACAGAACTCCCTGGTCTTCCACTTGTTGGCGAAGGCTAGGGCCGACTGCTCAATATCATTCTCAGGGGTTAGGAAGTCGTCTTTTTGGTTCAAGTTAAAGGTGCCACAGAGACCCTGAAAAAATATTAGGATATAAGGAAAGTTGTATGCTAAGGGAAGTTTTAGTTTAAAACAGAAGGCCAATTCTCGTATTTAATTGATACTCAGACTGAATCTTGACTGAATTGAGACTTACATTTGGTATTCTGCTCCACTAAAGTATTGATCCGATTTCAGTATCTTCTAAGTCGAATTTCGATATAATGTCAAGTTATTTAATTTCAAGTATATTGTCAATACACAAATTGTCACACCAATATTCCCCAAGCGGGGGTGGCAGAGGTGTACTGGCTGTGTAATTACATGTTAATCTCAGCTGCCACAGACTAAATAAAAAGATATCTAACTGAAATCTTCAGTTTGACGATGTTTTGTATATTTGTTGTTTATGTCAGTTCAAAATTTTATCGGAATACCGTTTACATTCTGATCAACTTTCGGTCTGATCTTGATTCGGTCAAAGTCAATATTTCAAGAGAATTCGATTTATGACATTGAGATTGGATCGAGATTGCATTTCTGAACACTTTTAATTACGAGAATCGGCCTTCAGGTTGTCGTCATGGCGATTTTTCGGGGAGACCTATGATATATAGTGGAAGTCCTTCGGTTGAAGGAGGAGTGAGCTTTACCTTTGGAGGATTTATTTTCCTTTTTTATTCTATTTGGTGTCACTACTAAGCAATGGCAATGGCAAATCAACCATAACTCATTTTTTTAGTATTTTTTTTTATAAAATCCGTAACCCCACATTAGGATTTATTTCTGTGTCGTGGATGCGTTTACAAACATGAAAATTCACATACACAAATACCCAGACCGAAACCAATAATTGTGGGCCACACAAAGATTTACCCCGTGCGGGAATCGAACCCGCGACTATTCTACCCAGTGGGTGGAGCGGCTTAAGCTCTTAACCACTGCGCTTAAGACTCTCCGGTGATCTTGATCCTTGGTTATTTTAAATAAAATGTTACGCCGCTTTAGGAAATATTCCTGTTTTATATGCGATTGAGGCGCTCGTAGCGCTGTGCGACCGCGGTGTTCTTACCGATTACCAAGGTTAAGCAGCGTTCGACTCGGTTGGCCCGAGATGGGTGACCGTTTGTGGCTTTTTCATATTCGAGCGTCTCCGTGCTTCGGAAGGCACGTTAAGCCGTTGGTCCCGGCTACCACTTAATGTGGTAGTCGTTAAGCCGAGTTGGAAGCCTTAAAGGCGGCTTGATAAGTTCCAACAGCAGGTGACCACAAACCTGCCTCCACCAATCCGCACTGGGTCCGCGTGGTGGAGTATGACCTAATCTCTCTCACCTCAATTAGTGAGAGAAGGCCTCTGTCCAGCAGTGGGCAGTATAGGCTGATATTATTATACGCGATTACAAACATGAATTTCATATACAAAAACCCAGACTCAAAACAAATAATTGTGGATCACACAATGATTAGCCCCGTAAGCAAAGCAGCCTATGCTTAAACCACTGGACTAAGGTGTCGTCTGCTACCATCTTTTTTATATACAGGCTCTTTCAATAACTTCTAGAAAAACATACTATATACCTTAGTTTTGCCTTGGAATTCTGGCGGTACGTCGACAAAAACGCGAGTATTTCCGTCCCACCATAGGTCAACTTTGTTCGGCAGTTGAACTGAAAAGACGGCATATTATTAGTTACAAGCAAACTAGAAATGACAGTGCATAGGTATATACCAACAGTAATATTCCTGCTCCAATTTTCGTAATACGTGAATTAGCACGACAATTAAGACATTACGCATGTGTAGCCAATGTTCATCATCATCATCAGCCCGTGTCAGTCCACTGCTGGACGTAGGCCTCACCCATGGCACGCCACTGAGCTCGATCTTCAGGTCTCCTTCTCCAATCCCTGCCCTGGTTCTTGAGTGGAGACCGGGTGTCGGCAAACGTAGTGTAGGGCGCCCTGTAGCTAGGTGGGGCGACGATATTCGTAAGGCAGCGGGCAGGGATTGGAGCCAATGTTATATTGCGGTAATTCAGATTTGGCAATGTTATTATTACAAGCGCATTTTTTTTATAAACGTAGCTCCATTAGGATTTATTCATGTATCGTGATGCGTTTACAAACATGAAAATTCACATACACAGATACCCAGACCAAAACAAATAGTTGTGGGTCACACAAAGTATTGTCCCGTGCGGGAATCGAACCCGCGACTATTAGGCACAGTGGGCGGAGCGGCTTAAGCTCTTAACCACTGCGCTAAATCGTCCGTCAAACCGTACCGTCCGTATTAACGAATGCCGATGAATATTAACGGTAGATCAGAGACATAGGAGCAAAAAAAAATCAAGGATCGTAGGATCGACGAAGTTCTAAATTATCTCATGAGGACCATACAGACTAGGTAGATGGATTTTGATATTTTTTTATTGTGATATGTTGGTATATAATATGACGATTTTTTTTAAGAAACGTATCCCCACACTAGGATTAATTCCTGTGTCTTGGGTGCGTTTACAAACATGAAAATTCACGCACACAAATACCCAGACCGGAACAAATAATTGTGGATCACACAAAGATTTTTCCCGTGCGGGAATCGAAAGCGCTACTATTAGACACAGGGGGCGGAGCAGCTCAAGCACTTAACTGAATGAATAGCTGAATTTTCAATACATCCTACTGATCCCAAATACGAACCTATAACGAAGAGCGAGGAAGCAGCCCGGATCCTGATGTCTCCAATGGTGACGGGCAGCGACGGCACCTCCTTGCCGTTGACGAGGATGTAGCCGCCCTGCTTCATGTGCACGTTGGCGCCGTTATACGCCAGGCTCACTGCCTTGGTGCATGACGGCTTGCCTTCGCCCTTGTAGGGACCGAGGTTCATAGCCTGGTGGAAGGAAAAATTGACAATAATGGACCACCTAGTGTGTAGATATTTATATAATTAAAGAAAATTAGTTTTCGCCCGCTACTTCAACCGCGTTGACTTTATACAGGAACCTTATATTTTCCCGGGACAAAAAGTATTCCATACTTAATATAGACACTTTCTCATTTATAATATTAGTAGGATAGGATTTTAGTCAGACGAAAGTTATGACGTATTTAGAACTCAAACAGTATGCTTTGAAAATAGATTATTGGAGAAAGATGCACATCAGCTGCACCAATAAAGGTACAACATTTTAAAATAACAATATTAGCCCTGTTAAGAAGCTGTTCCACCGTTGGGCACGGGCCTTCTCTCAAACTGAGAGGGCTTAGGCTATGGCCTAAGCCCCTAAATTGGTAGACTATGGTCTACCAAACTGGCCCGGTGCGGGTTGGCGAACTTCACACACCTTCGAGAAACTCTTAGGCATGCAGGTTTCCTCACGATGTTTTCCTTCACAGTTAAAGCAAGTGATAATTAATTTTTAATACGCATATGCTTTCGAAAAGACAGAGGTGCGTGCCTGGGTTTGAACTCAAGACCTCTAACTTTGCAGTCTAACTTTCTCACCACTAGGCTATCACTGCTGTGTACAACATCATCATCCAATCGAATCAACGAACGACACGTCACATATTTTGTGTCCTATTGGTAGCAAAATCATTCCATGTTCTTTCCGTATTTTACCAACTCAACAATCAGGTTACAAAAAAAAATCACATATCCTTTAAAGTATGGATATGGGTACTATTGTAATTAACTAACACACACACTGCTCTAAGTAAAATTACTGTAAACGAAGCTTGTGGAGATACAAATTTCTTTCGGAATGGCTTATGTCCCTTGACTACGAGAGCACTGAGGCGTTACTGTCTATACCCAAATAGGTATGAGTGTAAACTTACCCTCTGGCAGCACACACTAGCTAACCTGACATTCATATACCAACACCCACCCGCACGTACGCGCGCGCACACACACAGTCACTCACACACACACACACACACACACACACACACACACACACACACACACACACACACACACACACACACACACACACACGCACACACAGTCACCCACACATACACACATACTCTCTCACACACACACACACACAAACACGCACACACACACACTACCAGCTCTAATCTTGACACCGCCACTTTCGACTAACATGAAATGTTATTCAGATTATGAGAGAGCCGAAATTAGCTCTTATGGGGAAGCACGGTGCACTGGTGACCTGAAATACAGGTATTACCTAGTTTAGGCACCAATCTCCCACAACAAAAACTGCATTGTAATATGGCAATCTTCCCATGTAATGTTATATTGTCACGAGAAATAAAAAAATGATATTATTAAATTGAAAACCATTTTTCGGAAAGTTATGCGGGCAGGTACTTTTCTCTCAGCCAACAGAGCAAACTAATCACAAAACGGTGTCTTCTTAGCGTTTCGACGGCAAACATGATTATAAATATATGGATGCGGCCCAGAAGGTGGCCACACTGATTTTATTGTCGGTAGCAGACATCAAATCCTGCTGAGTGCAGGTGTTACGGCACGCAGAGCATGATATAAGGTGGGACACCGCACAAACACCCCAGATTAGTACTGTCCGTAAATCCCCACCTAATCATGTGTTCCTTGCTTTGGCCGACCTGGGTCCGAAGCCTATTTAAAGACTTCCAGACTGGCCATGGTAATTCATGTGTAGGTACGGGACTCTCAGTAGATGAAACAAAGGGATTTGGTAGTGATACTTCTTCCCTACAAAGGTTGCGCCTCGCTTTTATTGGCTTCAGGGTTAATGGCACACTTTATAAAGTGACCACAAAACGGTGTGTCCACGAAACTGTAGAGAGACCTATCTATAATGAATTAATCACAGCCGGTTGATGTGGTATATTTTCATACGTATAAAACTAGAAAGGACTCAGTTCCAGAACATTTTATATGACGTTCACATATTGTCAGATACTGATACAGATAGAAATCGTAGGCATACTCATAAGTAGTAAGACTAAATGACTCTGTAAGACCTCATATTGTAACCCATATTCAAGCAAAAGACTAGACTATCTTACCATGACCAAATAGACCGAGTCTTATCTAAAGTACAAGTTTAGTTACGGAGACTCTTAGTCTCCGTAACCGGCGAGCGTGTATGAGACGAACTATGTGAGTGGAGGAAGCCGGAGAGGTATGTAAGGAAAGAACCTGTTGGAAGTCTGTACTCTCTGCCTACCCCGCAAGGAATCTGGCGTGATGATATAGATAGATAGATATTCAAGCAAAAAAATGAATTGATTTTGAATTCAGTTGCTCTAGTGGCAAACCGTATCGCTTTGTGATCACGAGGTCCTGGGTTCAAATCCTAGGTCGGACAAATGTAGTTTATCGAACGAAAAATTCCCAGTATGAGTCCGGAGTCCGGAATTGTGCCCGGTATATGGGAATAGGCTTGCCCTCTATTACATGGGACCTCATATCGTCGGCGTAAAGTTGGTGTACTTAGTGCACCTCTGCCACCCCTGCATGGGGAATATAGGCGTTAAGGTGTTTTTTTTTATTTAGTGTTAATGGGAACACGTTCGGACTCACCTCAGTGATGGCTCCAGAGCAAGCAACGTTCTCAACCTCCACAGTAAGGTTTTCAGTCTTCAGCATTGTGTAGGTGCAGTGGCCCATGAAGTCGTAGCGCAGTCCGTCGAACGTGGAGTAGTGAGGGTCTCCCACCGCCCCACAGCGGGCGCCACACGCCACTTTGGTACACGTCCATTCCCCGGATTGGCAGGTACTAGGAGAATTCACAAAACATTTAACTAGTAGACAGATAGCTTGGTTCAGTAGTTAAGGGGGAACCTAACCCTAACTCCCAAAAATAGGCTCTATTTACAAAGGACTCTTGATGAATGTACTGCGTATTTATTATAAGAAATATATATAAAAATGAGGATGAAAAAGTTATTAATTAGTAGTGGAGAATATATTGCATAATAATACTTTAAAAACTCTATCTTGAATATACTATATTGTAAATGTTCTATTCAATGGTAGAATGGATATGTATAAAGTATATATTAAAGAAAGCTTAAGATATAGTCTAACTAGTATGGATGACTTTTTTGTTTTAATTAATTATATCTCAACTATTTGAAAAAAGGGCATTTTGGGTCCTCCGGCAGAATTGGGCAAAATATAGTTATGAAAAAATTAAGTTCCAATTGAAATATTTCCAGTGATAGCATAAGCAGTGATAGCCTAGTGGTTAGACTGTTGGACTCAGACTGAAGTAAGAGGCCTCGGGTTTAGACCCAGGCACCCACCTCTGTCTTTTCGTAATAAAAAATAATTATCACTTGCTTTAACGGTGAAGGAAAAAGATCGTGAGGAAACCTGCGTGCCTAAGAGTTTCTCGAAGGTGTGTGAAGTCCACCAACCCGCACTGGGCCAACGTGGTGGACTATGGCCTAAGCCCTCTCAGTTCGAGGGGAGGCCCGTGCCCAACAGTGGGACAGTTTCTTAAAGGGCTATAATAATATATAATATTAGCCCTGTTGAGAAACTGTCCCACTGTTGGGCACGGGCCTCCTCTCAAACTGAGAGGGTTTAGGCCATAGTCCACCACGCTGGCCCAGTGCGGGTTGGCGACCTTCACACACCTTTAAAACACTCTGAGGCATGCAGGTTTCCTCACGATGTTTTCATTCACCGTTAAAGCAAGTGATAATTAATTTTTAATACGCACATGCTTTCGAAAAGACAGAGGTGCGTGCCTGGGTTTGAACCCGAGACCTTTGACTTTGCAGTCCAACCGTCTAATCTCTAGGCTATCACTGCTCTTAGGCTAATATTATATATATTATTATTAAAATATTTCCAATTTCGTCGCGGCTTATTCCGGAGTACCTTAGGTGGATTAATTTAATTGCAATTGGAATTTAACTGATTGATCCTTCAATTGAAAAATGCCCAACACTGTTCTCCGAGTAGTTTTTTCACTGTAGTTAAGGTCATAAGACAAAGGAAATTTTCAAGCAAAAATTCTCAAGGTCATTGACGTTAGTAATTCCCTTAACAGTTTAAGCTCCGCCCGCTGAAACGAGTAGAGGTCCGATCCTCGCCCTGGCAAATATTTGTGTGACCCACAAACATTTCTTTCAGTCTGGGTGTTTGTGTATGTGATGTTTAATCTGTGTAAACGCACCCACGACACAGGAGTAATTTCCAGTGTCGGCATACGATTAAAAAAAAATTAAAGTAAATTTTTGTTTTGTCTGGGTATTTGCGTATGCGAATTTCGTATTGGTAAATACACAGGCACGAGTATTCTTGACATTTTTTTGAACGTAGACACCAATAAATGTACTGATATGCAACTTCGTTAAAGAAAACAGTAATATAAACGTGTAAACTATTTACCAAGTATTACAGTCCTTCCTAATTGTAGAGCCAGGCTTAAAGTTCTTGTTCCTCAGTCTACAAGGACATTCTTCCTTCGGGATACAACGGCCACCTTCAAGCAGTAAGCCTTCGGGGCAGAAGCAACCCTCAACACAAGTAGCGTTGTCAGCTTTAGCCGGCAGGAGTGGGAACGCGCAGCTAGGTTGGGAGTCTGGCCCGCAAGATTGGTAGAGTTTGCCGTCTGGGCAGTTCATTGCTGTGAAGAAAATATATCATGAAATATACAGAGACACACAGGTAGTATGATATTAATTTAATCAGTGACTATAAACTATATTATTATTATTATGTATGTCGCTGAGATTCACGGGCTTTACCAGGATCTTTAAAAGGCTTCCATAGAGACATGGGTCCAACACGTAGAGGCCCTTTGCAAGAAGTTAATGTTACGTAAGTCACCTGCTGAGATCACTTGTTGAAAATGAAGAAACATAACCAGCAAACTGACCCCGGCAGGTGCAAGAACTATTGTAAATAAAGGAAAGAAACCAAGGGCTATATAAATGAGATTTGATGGAGAAAAACGGGACTATTTCAAAGGGGACGGACACCAGCAATAGTTAGTGATACCTAATTATCCACCGGCCAGCGGTGACTCTTATTATTATTATTACTGCTAAACGACGACGGTTTGGTTTAGTGGATTGCGGTGTTCCATCCCCGCCCAGGACTAATCGCCATGTGATCGATACTTCCTTATTCCGTGACGTGACGCACAAATGTTTGTCATGTAACCAGACACAGGAGAGTTTTGGCGGGAAGTCGTCAATTTAATTTCCAAAACTTGTATTATTTCGAATGATAATGTGTAATATTGATGCAATATTAACCATTATGTATTCCTATATGTGCATGAGTGAAGGTAATCGTAATAAAGCGATGAAACGTGCCTTTTCGATTTCCCTTAAAACGGCCGTCGCATTTGGTATGTAAAGTATACATCGCTTTACTATCCAGAGTGGGGTACTTCATCAGTTTCATTATCATCGTTGTCCTCAATTTCATCGGGGAGTTGAATTAATTTAGAAATTAAATCCTTTTATTTTACCTCCGTTTCCATAACTTTGAACAATGGCATAATGTAAACGCAATTGACATTAAAAAAGCAGACACAGACACTCCACCCACTGGATTGAGTAATCTATGTAGCATGTAATTTTCATGTTTATGAACACAGGAATAAATTTCTAGAGGGGAAACATTGTGGTAAATAGAGAGAAAAAAGATTTCGTACAGTTATTTATTCAGGTAGCCTATTTTTACAACAAAGCTTTTTACGATTCGGAAACAACGATGCTATTTCCAAAGAGGTCAATCCCAAGATCTGTCGGTTAATAAAGTGTTATGGGTACAATCAAGATGATCGCAACATGTTCTTATCTCTTCTATAACATCGTTCATACATACACACACACGCACACGCACGCAAACACACACGCACACACGCGAGTACGCACACACGCAAGTGCGCACTCACGCACGCAGGTGCACGTTTTATGTTAAATGTAATGTATTAAGAGGTTTTAAGTTTATAAAGTTATCAGCATCTTATATTTATCAATGTAACCACTTAGTAACACAATACACTACAATTAAAATTTAATCGTCTCCCTAATGTTGTCTAGAGGTTTTAGTTATTCATATAACACCGACCGTATTCGCAACAGCGTAGTAAGAAAGCAAATAGGTATGAAAGAGAATATCGGTGTAAAGATGAGAAAGGGTATGCTCCGTTGGTTCGGGCATATAGAAAGAATGTCCGAAGAAAGAATGACAAAACTGATATACAACGCGAAAGTGGAAGGATGTAGGTACCGGGGAAGACCTAGACTATCTTACCATGACCAAATAGACCGGGTCTTATCTGAAGGACAAGTCAGGAGTCTCCGTAACCGGCGAGCGTGTATGAGACGAATTATGAGAGTAGAGGAAGCCAGAGAGGTATGTAAGGAAAGAGCCTGTTGGAACTCTGTACTCTCTGCCTACCCCGTAAGGGATCTGGCGTGATGATATAGATAGATAGATAGATATAACACTTACGGCAGGTGTCAGCGTCGCGCCAGTTCTTCATCTCCTCGACGCCGTGACGCAAGCACTCTTTGGCGTACACAGATACTGTCTTGCAAGCGCACTCCTCAGGACCTGATAGAAATGATTTTTTATAACATTCATGACATAATAATTCTAAAGAACGACCCAAACTGATGATATTCATGCCTTGGACTAACAAAGTCAGAAACGAGAAAGATGTTGGCGTCGTCTAATGTTTATACTAGCTAGTCGTGGGTTCGGTCCTCGAACGGGTCAAATCTTTATGCAACCCCACACATGTTCTTGTTTTCGTATGGTATATGTGATTTTCTCACTGCTTTAATACTTTTGCTGTGTATGTGTCTATCTCCTAAAAATCGAGTTGAGGGAAATTAGGTCACTCCATCACGCGATCACGCGGACTCAGTGCGGGTTTGTGGTCACCTGTTGGAACTTATCAAGCCACCCATATGTTTTTCAACGGCTTAATGACTGCCACATATAGTAATAACTGAAAACAACAGCTTAACTGGCCTTCCGAAGTATAGAGAGGGGAGTGGGAATGACACAAACGGTCACCCATCTAAGACTGTTCGAGCCGAACGCTACTTAACCTTGGTGGTCAACACCGGGGTACCTACTACAGCGGTACAGCGTTACAAATGGCTCTAAAGCGCTTCGCAAAAGTAAAAAAAAAATATGCAGAGCTGATTGTCAACCTTTAGTAGTTGTAAAGACACCCCAAGAAGAAGACAGATTGTAAAATATAACCTAACAGTACCTATTACTTTTATTTGAGACCGCCTCGTTGGTCTCGTGGCGAATAATGCGCTTTGCCACCACGAGGTCCTAGGTTCAAATCCTAGGTCGGACAAATGTAGTTTTTCTATCGAAAAATTTCCAGTATCACCCCGGAGGTTGAAACTGTGTCCGGTATATGGCAATAGGGTCGCCCCTTTCACGTGGGACCTAATATCGTCGACGAAAAGTAGGTGTACACAGTACACCTTTACCACCCCATTTTGAGAATATAGGCGTGACGGTATGTAGGTACTTATTGTTATTTGAACAATAAACTTATTTTTATCCATACTTACTTAGACTTGTGGTGCACGCGCAATAGTCCCATTGGCATGCTTCTAGCAGTAAGGAGACGTCCATGACCTGTGCATTAGAACAATATTCTAAATTTCTTTTGTGTACAACAAAGTCAACAGCATCTGTTAAATCAAAAATCTTTCTCTCTTCCCACGCAAAACTGTCGTCAAAACCTTACTCATGAATCTCTCATATAATGAAGCTGTAAATATGTCAGTAATTTACAAAGCGCACACACATTCACACGCACACAGACTGACACACACACAAGCATACAGACACACACACACACACACGCACACACACGATCACGCGCGATCGCGCGCGCGCACAAGCACTCACACCTCCACATAACATTACTCTTAACATCTGTACTCGCATTTCATTAACTAATCCACCACGAATACTTTTATTAATAAGTATTTCTAATGTTTCAAATTTTGTCAAACTTCCCTCTCATACGGTTATTGATACCTTATTAATGTTGTTTTGTAACTCGGGTTCCCAAAAGACAGGGCATGTCTTGTTGTTGCCTAGTTTGTGACCACAAGCTAGCTTTTGTTTTCTATTTTCATGATAATAAATATACTTGATTACTTTTTTGGCAGGAAATCGAAGAGTGATCAATCGTCAATTTGTTTCAATTTCCAAATCCTATTTCGAATTATAATGTGTAAGGTTGGTGAATATTACCCATTATGTATTCTTATATATGCATGAGTAAAGGTAATTGTAACAAAGTGATAAAACGTGCTATTTCAATTTCCCTCAAAACGGCTGTCGCAATTGGTATGTAAAGTTTCCATCGCTTTACTATCCAGGGTGGGGCACTTCATCAATTTCATAATCATCTTTGTCATCAATTTTATCAGGGAGTTAAATTAATTTAGAAATGAATATTCGTAATACTTGACATTGGCAAAATACACGTCGTCGTGATGCTATAAACACATATATATATATATATATATATATATATATATATATATATATATATATATATATATATATATATATATATAGTATCTATCTATCTATATCACCACGCCAGCTCCCTCGCGGGGTAGGCAGAGAGTACAGAGTTCCAATAGGTTCTTTCCTTACATACCTCTCTGGCTTCCTCCACTCTCATAGTTCGTCTCATACACACTCGCCGGTTACGGAGACTCTTGACTTGCCCTTCAGCTAAGACACGGTCTATTTGGTTATGGTAAGATAGTCTAGGTCTTCCCCGGCACCTACATCCTTCCACTTTCGCATTGTATATCTGTTTTGTCATTCTTTCTTCTGGCATTCTTTCTATATGCCCGAACCAACGGAGCATACCCTTTCTCATCTTTACACCGATACTATCTTTCATACCTACTCGCTTTCTTACTACGCTGTTGCGAATACGGTCAGTCAGCGTGACTCCGCACATCTTCCGCAGAGATCGCATTTCGACCGCATTTATCCTGCTTTCGTTCTCCTTCTTACATACCCAACGCTCACTGCCATATAACAGCGTTGGGGCAAGCACTCCGTTATGCATGGCCAGCTGCGCCTTTTGGCTTAAGTGCCGGCTCCCAAGTAGCCTTCCCATCGCACCATTCACTCTATTACCTGCATTCACTCTTCTCTCTATATCAGCGGTGTATTTCCCATCCTTACTGAAGGCGCATCCAAGACATACAAACTCATTCACTTGCTCCAGCACATCGTTACCAACCACAATCCTTGCATTCGTTCTGGTTTCTTCCCGTTCAAAAACCATAATTTTGGTTTTCTTCACATTCAAATGTAAGCCATTGTTCAAGCAGTCGTCTCTCATAACTGTGACTAGTGTTTGCAGATCAGTGGCTGTTGGCGCTATCAAAACCGCGTCATCTACATACAATAGGTGGTTTATCACTAGATCACCCATTTTTACCCCTTCAGTCATCGCATTCAGTCTTTGAAGACTTTTATCCAGATACACTATAAACAGTCTAGCGGACAACACGCAACCCTGCTTGACGCCGATTTTAACGTCAAACCAAGGTGACATGTTACCACCCACCCGTACGCATGCCTTGCTGTCCACGTAGGTGGACTGGACGGCTCGCAACAGGGTGCCGTTTATACCATACTCTGGCAAAATGTCCCAAAGTCTCTTTCGCACGACTCTTTCAAACGCCTTCTCCAGGTCCACAAAACCGCAGAAAACCTTCCGGCCTACTGCCAGATGCTTTTCTACGATGTTGCGGAGGGAGAAAACTTGATCCAAACATCCTCTTCCAGACCTGAAACCTCCCTGTGCCTCACACAACACTCCATCGGACTTCTCGCGCATTCTCCGTTCAATAATTTTACCATACACCTTAGCTGCCAAGCTGATCAAACTGATGGCCCTGTAATTGGCGCAGTCATATTGTGAGCCCTTGCCTTTATACAAGGGTACTATGACTGCGCGGCGCCAATCTGTAGGGACTCTACCGGTCTTCCAGCAAAGATTTGCGAGGACCCAAAAAGCGTCCCGGACGCAAGTTCCACCATATTTAATCATCTCGGCAGATATCATGTCTATTCCCGCAGCTTTACCATTTTTCATATTTCGTATCGCCCATTCAACTTCTTCCATAGTGATGTCCTCTGTGGATTCTGGTGCCGCAAACTCGCCTCTGGGCTCGTCTGTGGCACCAGCATCCGGGGCATTCTCATACATTTCTCCAAAGTATTCACTCCACCGGTTTAGCACAGTTATATATAGTATGTATATATATATATATATATATATATATATATATATATATATATATATATATATATATATATATATATATATATATATATACTTATATGAAAATAACACGGCCGCCCCCCAAGAAAGAGTTACATAGTTCTCAGTTTCACCTTTGAGCATTTGCGGAACTTGTCCTTGCTGAATATCTTGTTGCAGAACTGCAGCGCTTTCTTCATGTCTTCGTTGGATTTCGACTCGCACGCGCTCGTCTCCGTCGGGCTACTGTCGCATATATCTGTAGAAATAGATTCACAATTATGAAGTGCCTCACCCATTACATATTTATCAAATTGTATTAAAAATTCATACTCATTATTGGCTTGTCATTATCAGTACTATTCTTTGCAATGCATAAATGATTTTGTATAATATAGAAATATATGTATCTATACAGAAAATGATAAAAAAAATAATAAAGAATTAGACAAAAAAAGTTCCCCGAGTTTCTCGCCGGGTCTTCTCAATGGAGGCCGCGTTCCGATCCGGTGGTAGATTAGTAAGTTAAAAAAAATATGTAAATATGATCATGTGTAAGCACCATCGCAGGGTTGCCACAAAATAAACCATTTGAGTTTAATGTAATTTTCTATTTGCTGTAATTTTTCTTTAGGCAAATTTCTTTTATTATGTAAAGTATCTCTGAACTGCAACTATAAGACATTTTATAGAAGTAGCAGATTCTATCCCTACCGATACTTATTTTAACTAGATTAGCCTGTAATTTGCGGAAACACTATGTTTCCTTAAACCACAGTAACAAAGCGACTAAAGGTTAAGAATTAACGCGAAGTCCACCTGAGAATATAATGAATGGGATACTCGCTCTGTAACTTAAAATATAAAAAAAGACACACACGGTCATACCTACATTCTACAAGTACCGCTTGGAGCCTTTATAAAGAAAAAGAAAAAGTAGTCTAAGAACAGACCGTCCCGTCTTACAGTAGAATAGACCGTGTCTTATCTGAAGGACAAGTCAAGTCTCCGTAACCGGCGAGCGTGTATAAGACGAACTATGAGAGTGGAGGAAGCCAGAGGGGTATGTAAGAAAAGAACCTGCTGGAACTCTGTACTCTCTACCTACCTCGCAATGGATCTGGTATGGTCATATAGATAGACTTAGTAGTCCGGAGTCTTGAATTGCGTCCGGTATAATGGCAACAGGTTTGCCTTCTATTTCACTGGGATCTAAAATCATCAGCAATTTGTGGATAGAGACATCTGCCACCATCGCTGGAGGAATATAGGCGTGGCGGTCGTTGTTTTTTTTTTTATTATAACATGTAAAGATTCGTATAGTTCGACCTGAATTTTGTACTTAGTTATCTGCCTAAAACTAGATACTCAAACCTAACATTTTAGCTGACCGTGTCTATTGTTTTTTCATCCTATCACTACATAATGTGAAGCTTCGTATAGTTCTAATTGTATTTGCCTAAAAACTAGATAGTCAAACCTTCAACCAACATACCTCCAATCTTATTGACTTGCCAGGAAGAGGCGAGTACAGAAGTCGTCTTGGCAAACTTGCCATCTCTCGTCGTCAAGTCGTTATCCGGGTTCCCATCCAGCCGTCCGCACAGACCCTCCGTGTTGTTCCATAGCAATACTGACCCTTCTACCAAGATCATGTTCTGGAACAAACAGGTGATTAGTAGTAATTTAACATTTTATTAAGCTACTAGCAGTTTCTCGTAGCTTTGCATCCGGTCGTCATTAACGCCACCTATCGAGTCTAACTATAGCTTAGAACCGTTCTGGTACCCTACAAGTAAAAAAAGACATCAAAATTGTTAAAGTTATTCAGGAGAATTACGAATACACTCAATTAAGGGGTAATATAACCCAACTCTCATAAAAAGCTTCTTTTTATAGAAGATTGTTGATGAATGAAAATAAAAATTAATGAAATGAAAAGGTCGTGAATTTATTGTATGGAGAAAAATTTAATTTTCCAAAAAAAATACTTTTAAAAGACTCTAATTTGAATATATATTACAAAAGTTCTATTCAGTGGTTTGGATTATTGTATAAAATATACACGAAAACAGCTTAAGATATGCTCTATAACTTGTATGCTTTTTTTATATTTAATAACTATATCTAAATTGTTTAAAAGTCAAGAGTCTCCGTAACCGGCGAGCCGTAATTCCCTTAAATCAGCCTATAGGTACTGCCCCATTGCTGGGCAAAGGCCTTCTCACACGAATAGAGGTCAGAAAAATTGGGTGATACTAAGCGGACCCAGTGCGGATTTGTGGAGACAGGTTTGTGGCCACCTGCTATTGGAACATATCAAGCTAAGCTTATATGCATAAGGCTTCCATCTTGACTCAACGACTACCATATTAAGTGGTAACCAATTAAGATACTTAAATTTGAAAGTGCCATACATGGTCACCCATCTCAGACCGACCGAGCAGAAAGCGGCTTAGCCCTGGATAAGAACACCGTAGTCACAGCGCTACAAGCGCTTCGGTCTATCTATATCATCACACCAGATCCCTTACGGGGCAGAGAATACGTAGTTCCAACAGGTTTCTTATATATAGACCTATCTGGCTTCCTCCATTCTCATAATTCGTCTCATACACCGCGATCTCTTGAGACTCTTGACCTTGATTTGCCTCGTTTAGACAAGGCCTTAGTCGTCCAGTTAAAGCAATATAGACGGAAATGTTTACTTACATTAGTGTCCCACTTCAGGGTGACTCCGTGCACGTCCAGGCTGACAAGCACGTGGTCGCTGGGCATCGACACTCGGATCCCGGGCAACGAAGCCGGGATCGGAATAAGTCGCTTTGTGTTACGGAACACCACCGATCCGTCCTCTGAACAAACAAAATAGAGATTCTTTAAAATGACTGCCTCGTTGATCTAGTGGCAAAGCATCGCTTTGTGATCACGAGGTCCTGGGTTCAAATCCTAGGTCGGACAAGTGTAGGTTTTCTAGCGAGAACTTCCCAGTACGAGTCCGGAGTCTGGAATTGTGCCCGGTATATGGCAATAGGCTCGGCCCTATTACATGGGACGTAACATCGTCGGCGAAACGTGGGTGTACTTAGTACACCTCTGCCACCCCCGCTTGGGGAATATAGGCGTGACGGTGTTTTGTTTTTTTGTTTACATTCTATGCATCTCCAAATGCTTCGTTGATCTATTTGCGCATTGTAGGTGGGAGACTACGAGGTCCCAAGTCCGAATCCTATTACGGACCATTTTTTTTTATCAAAAAATTCTCAGTCAAAGTTTGGAGTCTGGGATTGTACCCGGAATAATAGCAATAATCTAACCCCCCCCCCCCCCCCCTTGTTATTTTGAGACCTAACGTCGGTGAAATATGGATATAGTACCCCCTCGCTTGGGGCATTTATGCGCGACGCTGCTTTTTTGTATCACTACATTTTATTTATTCTATCCTTATGCATCTATCCTTACAGGTCAGAAACCCAATGCGATAGTGCGGCCCCTTAAATGACACTAAGGCCCCCCGCCGCGTCTGTCTGTCTGTTTGAACGTGATAAACTCAATAACTACTGAACGGATTTTCATACGGTTTTCACCAATAGACGGAGTGATTCAAGAGGAAGATTTATGTGTATAATGCACTCTGAGGTAAACGGCTGTTACAGTTAAATAGTAATTTTATAAGAGTCCGATTCGTCCTTTGGAAATACGAAATCTCAAAACGTTACTGAAATTAGTATATTGGAAATTTTTTGCCAAAAAGACTGCCTGCCTCGTTGGTCTAGTGGCAAATCACATTGCTTTGTGATCACGAGGTCCTGGGTTCAAATCCTAGGTCGGACAAATGTAGTTTTTCTAACGAAAAATTCCTAGTATGAGTCCGGAGTCTTGAATTGTGTCCGGTATATGGCAATAGGCTCGCCCCCTATAACATGGGACCTAACATCGTCGGCGAAACGTGGGTGTTCTCAGTACACCTCTGCCACCCCCGCTTGGGGAATATAGGCGTGACGGTGTTTGCCAAAAGCACTCGTAAGTAGATTAAAGCCTGTATTATCCGTGTAAGTATCTTTTTCTGTCGTATATTGCCTATAATCGTTTACCTCCAATAGCAAGCACGTAGAACTTCTCCTCAAGGTATACGGTGATCTCACTAGCGCAGTTGCCCTTCGTCTTGCAACCAGCGTGATTGACCTCCACAGAGTACTTATGCTCCTTGGCGTCGCGGACCATGACGTGCTGGCATGGCGATTGGAAACTAAAAAAGGGAGTGATTTATACTAAAAAATCTTCCTTGAAATCCTAGATGGGACAAATTATTAACGTAGGTGCTTTACTGTAGAAAGATTCTCCGTAGCAATCCGGAATCCGAAATGGTTAATTGCTTTAGGCTTGCCCCTTTTTATGCAGAAATTACCATTGTCAGCAATACTTGGGTATACCAAGACAACCAAATTATGATTCGGTGTTTTATGATTGTATAATATGCGTTATGATTCGGTTATCATTACCACAAAATATTTTTTAGGATCCTCAAATGTTAGCGACATCCTAAGCCGAGACTGTTACTCCTTCAGGCGCCCTTGAGCTCTTTGTCCCTTTGCCCTTCTGGGTGGAACATAGTTGATACACGCTTGCTCTCTTGCCAGATAAAGCTGTAAATATCGCTCAGCCAACAGCGTAGATCATTAGGATATACAAAATCCTTCAAAGAGTGGTGTATGTGGAAGGTATGCTAATAGAATTTTAGACGGACGATTTAGCGCAGTGGTTACGAGCTTAAGAAGCTCTGCCCACTGTGTCTAATAGTCGCGGGTTCGATTCCCGCACGTGACAAATCTTTGTGTGATTCACAATTATTTGTTCCGGTCTGGGTATTTGTGTATGTGTTTTTCATGTTTGTAAACGCACCCATGATACAGGAATAAATCCTAGTGGGGGCTACGTTTTTAAAAAAGAAAGAAGGAAAGGGGGGTATATTGGGACAGTGTTCTGGATTTTCCTAATAGGAATGTACGTACCTGTATATCTTGCCATCAAAGGTCTTATAATGCACACCAGCCCAGCTGAGGCAGGTGCCCCCCTTGGGCGTGTAGTCCTGCACCACAACGGTGACCGGCCGCTGGGATCCACCATATCCGCCGTGTCCGTAGTGGTTGCTGTGGGTTTGGCTCTCGCTGGAAGGTGGCTGGTGGCTGCGGCCTTCGCTCGTGGACTCGGAGTAGTAGGTGTAAGACTGTGAGGTTTTTTTTATTTTAAAAACATAGATCCAGCCTAGGAGTTATTCATATGTCGTGGTTATAAAATAAAATTCAAATAATAGACACTCAAATCGAAACAAATTTTCCGTGCGGGTTCGAGCTCGCTACTTCTAGATTCAGTGGGCGAAGTGGCTTAAGCCCTTAACAACTGGACCAAGCAGACTTCAAAATATAATTTTGAAATAAACACGCCTTCTTTCCCCTAGCGGGGGTGGCAGAAGTGTACCTCTCTACTATGTACACTCTGGTAAATATCTTTTACATCTATTTACAATGTTCAATAGCATTAACAATAGTGTAATGAATTAGACAATCCACTAAATAAAAGAAAATAATTTTACCCTGTTGTGCGACGAATGGGTGCCCGGTTGGATCATCACCATATCAGCTGTAAAGATAGAAAAATATATAATACAGATTACTTCCTTCTTTTTCGAAGCCGGTTAAAAATCAAAGTGGGATTAAATCGAATAAAGAAAAAAATATATACAGCATGCGCAAGTTTCAATTTTCCTTTGATCGCCTCTCGAAATCGACCTTGAGCTTAGTTTCGACTTCAGTAATGTTGATACGCCCCGTGACAAAGGAGCTGAGAGGTTAATAACTTGCAGATCATTGATACTGAATTACTGGTAATTAATTATAAAGTCTTAATTAATCAAACCAGTGATGATATATGGATCAGAGACGTGGTCTCTTACAATAGGTCTCATAAAAAAGCTCAGAGTTGCTCAGCGAGCTATGGAGAGAGCTATGCTCGGCGTTTCTCTACGTGATCGAATCAGGAATGAAGAGATTCGTAGAAGAACCAAGGTCACCGACATAGCCGTTAAGATTAGCAAGCTGAAGTGGCAATGGGCGGGCCACATAGCGCGAAGATCGGACGGGCGTTGGGGCACAAACATTCTAGAGTGGAGACCACGTATTGGCAAGCGCAGCGTGGGACGACCACCTGCCAGATGGACCGACGATCTTGTGAAAATCGCAGGAAGTCGTTGGATGCAGGTGGCATCGGACCGGTTACGCTGGAAAGCGATTGGGGAGGCCTATGTTCAGCAGTGGACAAGTATAGGCTGAGATGATGATGGTGATGATGAATTAATCAAAGTTCGAATGTAAGTAAGTATTACATGGCTAACAAAAATAAATTTTAGAAAACAAAATTTTTGTTAGAACGCATTGCCTCAAGGTAAAATTACACAAAAATTAAACTCGCTCCCATCTCCCATGAACAAAATCAACAGCGTGTACTCACGGAACTGGCAGTGCGGTATCGGCTGCGGCTGGAACACGCCGGTGGAGTAGAGACAGGTGTAGAGCTCCGCGGGCGGCGTGCTGTACGTGGTGCCGGCGGGGCAGTTTAGCCGGCAGCTGAACTGGTCGTTGTCGCCGAAGCAGTCGTACGCGCCGTTGAACGCCAGCTTGCGGATGTCGCATACCGTCGCAGCTATTAAGCAAAGTTCCTTAACCTTCTTGTTTAGAATATTTCGCAACAAATTCGGATGTTGGACGGTTTAGAGTCCACTTTGCCCACTCCTTGCTCCTTGGCCCTGGATTGAGTAGTAGTGAATTCGATCTCCTCACTAAACAAATGTTTGTGACACTAACAAATATGTTTCGATTTGCGGCTGTATATGAATTCATGTAGGTAAGTATGGGGCTACAACTTATTTAAAATAATAGGGCTTAATATCGTAGGGCATATATCGGCGTACACAGCATACTTCTGTTAACCTCGCCTGGCGAAGATAAGATCATACTTTTTTTTTCAATTATAATGAATGTGAGAGATGCCCAAGACCGTAGTTGTAATTTTAAAACTGCTAAAATTATTTTACCATATGGAGAACCAGCCATCAAACCCAAAAAACCTCATCAACCCCAATCATAGAAGTCAAAAAGAACCTACATTATCAGTCTGTCAGTCAATCAAATGCTCCAAACGTGCAATACTCTTTTTAACAGAAACTAAAAAGCAAATTTTGACGGACGATTTAGCGCAGTGGTTAAGAGCTTGAGCTGCTCCGCCCACTGTGTCGAATAGTCGCGGGTTCGATTCCCGCACGGGACAAATCTTTGTGTGATCCACAATTATTTGTTCCGGTCTGGGTATTTGTTTGTGAATTTTCATGTTTGTAAACGCACCCCGACACAGGAATAAATCCTAGTGTGGGGCTACGTTTTTAAAAAAAAAGTAAAAAAAAAAAAAAATTACAAACTTACAATACTGGCACTGGGGTCCTCTGTAGTCAGCCGGGCACTGGCACGTGTTGACTGACAAGCATACTCCCCCATTTTCGCAGGGGGGAGTGCACTCCGGCAAGCAGTCGGGGATGGTGGTAAAGTCAGCGCGCGTGGGCTGCCACTGACCGTCGGTGCAGCGTAAGTTGGCCACTGTCGACCCGTCTATGAACTTGTGACCTGGACTGCATGTGATTGTGCATAACCTGGGCAACAATGTCGAATAAATTAGCCTATACCGTCGTCACCGATGGGCGAACCCCTTTTTATGTAGGAAACGAGGTAAAAGGATAGGTCGTGCTCCACCATGCGGACTCAGGGCGGATTGATTGAGACAGGTTTCTGGCCACCTGTTGCAGGAGCTTATGGCCTCAAAAGTGCCACTAAATTATCTTTACGAGTACCACACACAACAGCAGCCAAATAGTGGCCGATGGCGTAGCGTGATTTCCAAAGCACGAACAATAATTAAACTGGTGATAAATAATGTCAAATAATACTAAACCTATAATAAACTACGAACTGAGAAAGCAAATGGCGCTCTTTATTACACCCTATTAGCTAGCAGCATCGATATCTTTTGGAAAGATCCACCTATCCAGAGACCTAATCCAAAATTAAATTGCGAAGTGAACAGAATAGCAATTTGTGAACGACACTCTACCTGTGTTACCTACCACTGTATTCGTTATTCATACCGTGTTTATTTCAAATGTTAAAGTTCTTAGCATAGCAGTTAACGAACATTGGCTAAGGTTGTTATCCACGTATATGTCCATATATCTTGCTATAGATCATATACCCGTATAAAGTGACACATAAGTCCGACTGCTTTGTTTGTATAGTGTTGGCGATCCTGAGTTGGAATAGGACAAAGAATGACTGGGGTTTTTCAATCGAAACAGTCATAGTAGCAATTCAGAGTGTGAATCTGTGCGCGTTGTAATGGTTATAGGCTAGCACCCTTTATGCAGCAAGCAGAATGTAGGAGCATAAATTTGCCACCCGCATCTGGTGAATAGAGTCGTAAAAGTCTGATACGTACTCCGGAGAGCATTTCCTCGCAGAGTTCATCGGCAGAGGAGGGTAAGTGAGGCAGGGCTTCTTCTCGAACTCGCAGTACTTGCCGTGGAAGTTGCCGGGGCACTGGCACGTGTTGGTGTCAACACAAATGCCCATGTTCTTGCATTCCGGCTCGCATTTTGCTGTTAAACGATACAAATATGTAGAGTTTGGAATTGAATCGGTCTTAAATAATATTTTATTAAATATTCTGTTTAAATTAGCTCTTATTATTCCCTAAATCGTCTATAAGCACAATTATAGATTTCCGCAAAAGAACCAAGAGTTTAGAAAACGTTATCATTGCATTCGGTCAGCGACTATGGTTTCCTTTGGCCTATCTGTAAAAGCTTGGTATTTATTAGCAACGGACCGTATTGCGTCCGCTGCTACTTCGTCAAATATTAATATAATATTAGCCCTGTTAAGAAAATGTCCCACCGTTGGGCACGGGCCTCCTCTCAAACTGATAGGGGTTTAGGCCTTCAAGAAACTCTTAGGCATACAGGTTTCCTCACGATGTTTACTTTCACCGTAAAATCAAGTGATAGTTATTTTTTAATACGCACATGCTTACGAAAAGACAGAGGTGCGTGCCTGAGTTTGAACCTCTGACTTTGCAGACCAACGGTCTAACCACTAGGCTATCACTGCATAATTGTAGAACTTATTGGTAACGTCTATTTATTAACAAATATATATAAGGTGACGTTATTCGAAGTCGAGTCATATTATAGGTAATATAAAACGCTTAGGTTACAATGTCGTGCGTAGTTAATGATGCCGATTCCGACAAAAATATCCTGATAAAATTAAGAGCATATTTGAGCGGTCCGAGTATGTAAGGATTACATTAAAAGTACCAATTTTTTTTTAATATTTCATTAGGGAAATCGATATCAGGATAGGGGGATCAGTGATGAAGCCCCATGTCTGCGGACTGTCGAACGCTGGTATTTAGAATTCCAGCGTGGACATACTAGTGTTAGTGACAAATCTCGCGAAGGACGCCCAAAATCCGCCTTCACTGAAGATAACATCATTGCTGTGAGACAACTAATTCTCGAAGATCGTCATGTGACGTATCGAGAGATAGAGGCTCTATTAAGCATCTCAGGGACAACCATTCAGAAGATCTTGCATGAAGCGCTTGGTGTGAGAAAGCTAGTTTGCCGTTGGATACCGCATCTGCTTTCCGCCGACCACAAGGCAGCCCGCGTCAGATGGTGTAAGAAAACTCTGCAAAGGTTCAACCGAGCAACTCAAATCACGTCTACGACATCATCAGTGGTGACGAATCTTGGATCTATTCCTACGACCCTGATTCCAAACAACAATCTACAATCTGGGTATTTCAAGACGAGCCAAAACCGACTAAAGTTGTTCGTTCTCGAAGCACTTCAAAGAAGATGGTGGCCACGTTCGTTGGAAAAACCGGCCATGTTGCGACTATTGCACTTGAAGATCGTAGAACGGTTATCGCAGAGTGGTATACCATAGTTTGTTTACCACAAGTCATCGCCGAACTTCGAAAATCTAACTCAAAGCGACGCATCATCCTGCGCCACGACAACGCAAGCTCACACATCGCTCGTCAAACGATTGAGTATTTGAAGCAGGAAAAAGTAGAAATTCTTGACCATCCTCCATACAGTCCTGACCTAAGCCCTAACGATTTATTTACATTTCCTAAAATTAAGAAAAGTCTTCGTGGTCAAAGGTTCCAGTCCGGTGAAGAAGCAGTCGACGCTTTCAAGTCAGCCATTTCGAACACCCCCACTTTAGAGTGGAATAAATGTTATAATAACTGGTTTGAGCGAATGGAAAAGTGTATTAAGCTACGTGCTGAATACTTTGAAAAACAATAAAAAGTACTATAAGGTTCTAGTTGTGTTTTTTTCTTCAAACGACAAAACTTAAAAGGCATGCCTCGTATTCATAATGTGAATTAATTAAGAAAGAAATCTGTTATATTGGAATGTTTCAAAGAACATTGCTGCTGCTCAGACATATTCAACTCGATGGATTACTCGGGCTTGTTTATAAGAGGATCTGATCCTTTACGAATTATCGAGTGTTTGACGCCGATGAGTTCCAATTAATGCGTCGTTTTGTTACATAGCGATGATTTTTCGTTCGAATAACCAAGTGCATAAAAATATATTGATTTAGTTCGAAATATAAAGAGATTTTCTGGGGAACTCTAGATAACTTTGAATTATAGAGAGGTTCGAATTATCGCAGGTTTGAATTAACGAGAGTCGACTGTAATAGGTTCTACCCCTAAACAGTATTCAACTCCAATTTTTAAATTTAAGTCATACGACACTAGGTGGCTTCAAGGACTGCTACAGACAAGACACGGTACCTAATAGATCGTAGCCAGAACCTAGTATGCAATTCTCCATGTTCTCTACCAAACGAGATACTTAACAAGTTGATATGCACGTTTCAACCACCATGCATCGTCCGCTCTTGAACTTATCTAATTCATCCCGATAGCGCTAGGACGCAACCGTGACCTGCATTATCGTGTGGATGTACTATTATCTAGTGACATTGCAATGTATTTAGGTCGTTATTATTGTAATTTGCGAATCGTTAAGCGGACGTTCGCCGGTTGCTGGCTTAGATTTGCTGTGGCATCCGTCGGGGCTGATAGCGACGCCCACGCGCGTCGATAATCGTTCCGTACCTAAATTGTTTAGAAATCTAATCTCTTTAATGTAAACATTTAATTAAAATAAAATACTTATAGAAATCAACATTCACTGTCCCATAGCTACGCAAAGCCTTTTATCAAATATCGAAAAGAAAGAGAATAGGTAGTTTTCCCCTACATGGGTCCTGGGCGTATTAATAGTGGGGATTTTGAGGCTAATAAGTTCTACAATTATGGTGATAATTCCGCTTATTCATTTTGGCATAAGTTCACTTACTTATATTATACAGACGAAAGTTTCTGAGGTTGGATATATGAATATTTGCTACTCTTTCTCGTAGAACTAACTGAAGGGATTTTGATGGAACTTTAGTAGCATAGCATTACATCAGAAAGTTATCTTAGTAAAGTTATTAATATATTTCTGCTACTTACGTGCATAAGGCATGTTGGCGTTGTTATAGAACTCCTGATAGTTAGGCCTGCAAAATAAAAATAACAATGTGTAAGAACAGCATTCGTGTAAAAAAGTAAAATATATCTATCCCGCGACTAAATCTTTGAAGCGGGCGTCAGCATTTACAACGGTGATAGCATTTGCAATAACAACTCTTTTAACGTTCAATCCCAGTAAGATAAATGTTCCTAAAAACTTGCCCTATTCACACGTAGCTACGATAACCGTTCCTGTACCATAATCAGGGTAGCAACTGCGAAAAGATTTCTCGCGCAGGACGAAATTTTGCCGGCCCTTGATTCGAATCTTGTACGCAAGTTAAAATTGTTTTTTCTATACGGGAATACAATTCTTAAAATTAGTTTTCTCGGTCAAGCTTTTGTCACAGCACGCCATGCTAGCACGGAAGACAAGCGGTCATCTAACGTTTAAGGCGACAATATCCGTTACATATATCTTGCCGCATGACTTGCCGTGTGTTAGCCCTTCTGGAGCTGATTGCTGCTCAATCTCGTTCAGTAAAACTGGGAGTGTTATAGAATGCAGGTAACGTAACATAAATAATTTTATTTTAAAAATACTTTTTTAGAACAAGATTTAATGCAGCAAGTAATTATGAATTTTAAAAGGACCAATCAATATTAAATCTGCATGTAAAATTTCGTATCTATACTGTTGACTATTGAGGAGTTCCTTCGTCTGGAGGCAATCATAGTTGTGCAATCAGGTCATGCTTACCATAAAAATGCATTGTCATTGGAGCTGAACCAACATGTCAAATTTTAACTCCGTAGAATAAGAGGGAGTGGTTTTGACCTAAACCAACAAACTAACAAATTTGCAAGCTAAATAAAAGCTAGTAAAAAAGCCTCAATTTTATATACTTACGCAGTACCAGTATTAGAATACCAAGTTTTAGTCTCTGAATATTTATTTTTAGTTCCAGAGTAGGCATTCTTCGTTCCACTATAGGGGGTTTTGGTTCCGCCGTACCGAGCTGTTTTGGTACCGCCATACCCGGCCGTTTTGGTACCGGAGTAGCCTCTAGAATAACCGGTCTTGGAAAACTGTCGGTTTTTCAGGTAAGGCGGCATGTAAGCGGGTGCTTGGACGTCGGATTGCCTGAAAATGGTCAGAAATATTATAGGAGAGTTATTTTCCATATAAAGCAGCTGTATCGATGTCTTACGTCCGCGGCATATTCTCGCTGACCCTCCTGATGCCCTTACATCCCTTCATTCGGATACAGATACCGCACACAGGATCAGACACCGACCTTGCCGGAGAATCAAAGAATCCCTTGCCCGCCGGCCGTTGCAGAGCACCACGGCCAGACACCTAGTGTACGCCCTCTCCCGTACCAGCCAACACAGTTGGCTATATGTAGGAGTGTACCCAAAGGGTATAGCAAGCAAAGAAAACATCAAACTACCAAGCCACGTGATAAAGATCGACTCATGTTTGATCTTGAACGACCATTTTATAAAAACCACCCGAACCACCACCACCGAAAGTTTCAATTATCCTATTCTCAGGCCCGTACTACAGATGAAACAAGACCATAGTTCAACATCAAAAAATTACAGACTTAATTATTATTGTTTTTCAAACTAGGCATAGGGTACCTACACGATGAGACATACAGAAGGATTACGTTAATCTGGCCCCGTGTTGTTATAGCACGTGAATCTATTTGTAAATTATAATTATTTGATAACATTAATAGATATGTATGGTTACATAACTCTGAAGTCAATGGCATCTTATCGGAGTGGTTTGCGAATGTCAAAACGGGACGCAACGCTTGCGTATAGTACCCAAATAAGTGACTAGATTTGAACTTACTGGCCTCCACATTTAAAATGAACATATACACCTATTTTTTTTGAAGTTGGATTACGCATAAGAGGTGCTCACATGTTCAGAAACTGCTGTTTTTGAACATTCATAGATAATGTAGTTACATGTGTAGATAGCTTCCACTACATTCTATCAAGAGTCGTGCAACTGCACCTATTTTTTCCATCAGTATCATTAAACCGACATTTAAGAGGGCTAAATTACAATTAATTTTCAAGACGTAGGGATATTCCATAGGTGTGTGTGTGTGTGTGTGAATGATGTACGCTGTTGGCCGCGAGGCCTTTACAGCTTCACCGGACTTAAAGGCGAGCGTGCAACCACTACGCTCTAGCCAGCCAGAAGGGCAAGAGGCGACATACTCGAGGCGCCCTCGGTTGGGACAGTCGCTGTAGGGGGACGGGTGCACTACTAAGTGCACCGGTCAACCGCCGGCTATGGGAGGGTCCATAGGTGTTTTTTTCCTATAGTACTATAATTCTAGTGCTTAGATTTTCAAATATCAATGTATCTAATTTGACATCAAAATAAATAAGTGCCTCGTTGGTCTAGTGGCAAAGCGCATCGCTTTGTGATCCCGAGGTCCTGGGTTCAAATCCTAGGTCGGACAAATGTAGTTCATCTAACGAAAAATTCCCAGTATAAGTCCGGAATCTGAAATTGTGCCCGGGATATGGCAATAGAATCGCTCCCTATTACATGGGACCTAACATCATCAGGAAAATTTGGGTGTACTCAGTACACCTCTGCTACTTCCGCTTGGCGAATATAGGCGTGACGGTGTGTGTTTCGAAAAGCTACAAAATGATCAAAATAAGGACGCGGTCAAGTTGAAAGCTATTGGACAACTATCCAGTACCTAGCTGATTGCTAGTTTATAATAATAGTATAAACATTAATATCAACTTATACTTTCACAATCCTTCAAAATAAAATTGTTTTACCGGTGACGGAAAACATCGTGAGGAAACCTGCATGCCTAAGAGTTTCTCGAAGGTGTGTGAAGTTCACCAACCCGCACTGGGCCAGCGTGGTGAACTATGGCCTAAACCCTCTCAGTTTGAGAGGAGGCCCGTGCCCAACGGTGGGAGAGTTTCTTAACAGGTCTAATCTTATTATTATTATTACTTTCCCACTGCTCGGCAAAGACCTGTTCTCACGAACCTGGGTGAGAGAGATTAAGTCATATTTCAACACGAGGACCCAGTGCGGTTCCTCTGATATGTAGTTTAAGATTAGTTAAAAGCAATTTCAAGCAAGCTCTGTACTCTCTGCCTACCACGCAAGGGATCAGGGGCGATGATATAGATAGATAAAAGCAATTTGATATCAGTTAGAGACAGTGACGGGCAAAATGTAATCAGATTAACGATTGATTCGCTTGGGGAATATAGGCATAATGGTGTATTAATGATCAACGATTACAATTACATTTTGTAAACTTCAACGTTTACGATTACACTTTTAATCTTGAATCATGTTAAATATTACAAAATACAATTGTAACCATTAATCTGATTACATTTTGCCCATCTCTGGTTAGAGGTTAAAACAAAATGGCAATATAATCACTAATTATTTGCTAACGAATGCAAGGATTGTTGTTGGGAACGATGTGCTGGAGCAACTGAATGAGTTTGTATATCTTGGATGCGCATTCAGTAAGGATGGAAAATACAACGCTGACATAGAGAGAAGAGTGAGTGCAGGGAACAGAGTGAATAGCGCGATGGGAAAGCTACTTGGGAGCCGGCACTTAAGTCGAAAGGCGCAGCTGGCCATACATAATGGAGTGCTTGTCCCAACGCTGTTATATGGCAGCGAGAGCTGGGTATGTAAGAAGGAGAATGAAAGTAGGATAAATGATAACGTTGGAAATGCGAGCTCTGCGTAAGATGTGCGGAGTGAAGCTGACCGACCGTATTCGCAACAGCGTAGTAAGAAAGCAAATAAGTATGAAAGAGAGTATCGGTGTAAAGATGAGAAAGGGTATGCTCCGTTGGTTCGGGCATATAGAAAGAATGGCCGAAGAAAGAATGACAAAACTGATATACAATGCGAAAGTGGAAGGATGTAGGTACCGGGGAAGACCTAGACTATCTTACCATGATCAAATAGACCGGGTCTTATCTGAAGGACAAGTCAGGAGTCTCCGTAACCGGCGAGCGTGTATGAGACGAATTATGAGAGTAGAGGAAGCCAGAGAGGTATGTAAGGAAAGAGCCTGTTGGAACTCTGTACCGGGATCTGCCTAAGGGATCTGGCGTGATGACATAGATAGATAGAACTATTTGCTAGTTCATTGTCAACTATTGAAATTCCGGCTCAGCTAATTCAACTAGTGTAGCATCTACTTGCTAGAAGATAGAAGTCTATGTGCTAACTCACTAGGTTCTAATAAGTATCTCGGCTATGAGTACCACCGCCATAAGTAAGGCGATGTACTTTTAATAATGTGACCTACGTTCAAAATTTAAGGCAATTACTAACTTTTATGACATTTCCCTTGTCTGATAACTTTGACAATAGTGGAAAGTGTGCCCGGAGAATCTAAAATGCAGGTTTTATTTCAGATAAAATAGTTATAATTAAATAAAATAAAAAAGTCATCCATACAAGTTATAAAGCATATCTTAAGTTTTTTTTTGTGTATATTTTATACATATCTAATCTACTATTGAATAGAACTTTTGCAATATATATTCAAGATACAGTTTTTTTTTAATTATGTTGAAAAATTAAATTTTATTCTATACATTAAATTCACGACCTGAAATCACGAGATGAAATCTTCATTTTTATATATATTTCTTGTAAGAAATACGCAGTACCTTCATCAACAATCTTCTGCAAATAGAGCTTATTTTTGGAGTTAGGGGTAGGTTCCCCCTTAAGTGTGTATTCCTTGATAAAACTGAGACGGGGCCGTAGTGTGATCGAAGTGAAAATTTTGATCTATCTGACGTAGGGACGGGTCGGGAGTAGTTTACGATAGTAATGATAACGATGAACAGTGCCCCAAGACTGCAATTTTTAGGTGTTGTAATTACAATTGTGCCAAAAGTCTGCAATTGTGTGAACTGGTACCTACTACTATGGAAAACCATAAGAATTATTGATAGGTACAAAGGTAAAACATTGAACTAGTAGACTGAAAACTATCTACACCATCAAAAGTAACAATTATGATGTCAATGATCAACATTTTTTAAATTGCTATAACGGACTTAGGGCCAGCTGAATCGCGCGGTAGCGAACAGAAGAGCATACATTACTATATATTTATATTCATCAAAGTATCTCAGAAACACAGAGTTGCAATCACCACGGGATCATAATCCTATACAGCATTTGTCAGTAACAGTTTGACAATTAGAACATAATAATATGTCCATTACTCCGTAAAAATCAAGCCCCAAAATTCAAAATACTCATAAGGATTAGGTATTGAACGATTAATAAAATTAAAGCACCAGAACATAAGTGAAGCACTAAATAAAGCCTGAATTATTCAAACTTAACGACAACCTGCTGAAGTGGTTGAGTATAGACCGCTCCGCACACTGGATCTACAAGGCGCGGGTTCGATTTCCGTACGGGACAAATTATTGTGTAACCTAAATTTGTGTGAACGCACCCACATCATAACAATAACTTCCAATGCAGGGTAACTTTTTCATTGCTGGCTTCATTATGTTTTTAATCCTAACATATTTAGTATGACTTATTCAAACTAGACTTTTCTAAAAGCCCAATTCACTACAAGCTAAATTTAAAATACCTACCTATATATAACCACAAATCAGCAAAGAACTATATGATATAAAATGGAACGTTAATTTTAAAAACAAAAAGAACGGCGCTTTTAGAGGTGTTTCGACTGTTTTCGACTTCTTTGACGGCGCCCCTTTAAAAAATGCCAAAATATTAAAAGTAAACAAGAAATGCTGAAGGCATAAAAATAAACAGCCATGACATTAAAATAAAACAAATGAATACTTGAGGATCAGCATATTTACCCATATTGGTCTGCAGGAGCTGCTCCATAATCATTGCCGTTTGATGCCGGTATACCGTATCCGGCGTTAGTGATATATACAGCGTATAGTAAAATAAAAGCTTGCGTTATTAAATACATTTTTGTTTAAATAAATTATCCATTTATTACGTTCAATTCAATTAAAACAACAGTCTATGATGGATGACCAACCCGGACTGGCTCCCGAATGCCTATGCCTGTTTATTTTATCTTCGGCTTATATAACTCAGGATATACGAGCATCATCCTCTTGATAAAAATATTATCTGCCACCGCAGGATTTGCTTTAAACAAATGTAAATAAAATAAGAGGAAAAGCAGCTCGATGCTGAACATTTTTGCATATAAACAAATGGCAAAATTGAAAAAAATATTAGGTATTCCTTATAATGCAGTATTTGCCTATGATTAAAAAAAAAACAATGTAAAAGTGGCGCCAAAATTATGATCGGTGAAAAATTAAAATAAATTAAAAAAGCAATGCCGTTTAAAAGAAAGAGAGCACGTAACACAGTTTCTAGTAAACAGGTAAATATTAAATGAAATAATGTTTATCTCAGAAATAAAAACAGAACTGACATTGGGATCATCGTGTTACTTATTCATAAGTGCATGACATGTGTGACCTACAATAAAATTCTGATAGGTGCTCATGAGACGTAGGTATCTACCAAGTTTTTATAATTAAATATATCGTTTATTTCATAAATAAACAAACGCAAACTATTAGACACCACAAAGGCGAGCGAATGACCCTTATTCGCTATGACCAAACGGGGTGTTTGACGATAACTTCGTGAAATGATTATGTAATAATATTAATTTAAAAAGACCTTTTTTTAAAAAACATGCTTTTATACCGAAAACATAACCCAGATAGCTGGAGTTGTGGCGGGAAATCGAAGAGTGATGTTGTCAATTTGTTTTAATTTCTAAATCTTGTGTTATTTCAAATTATAATGTGTAATGTTGGTGGAATATTAATCATTATGTATTCCTATATGTGCATGAGTGAAGGTAATTGTAAGAAAGTGATAAAACGTGCCTTTTCGATTTCCCTCAAAACGGCCGTCGCAATTGGTATGTAAAGTATCCATCACTTTACTATCCAGGGCGGGGCATTTAATCAATTTCATTATCATCTTTGTCATCAAGTTCATTGGGGAGTTGAATTAATTTAGAAATGAATATTCGTAAACTTTGTACAATGGCATAATGTAAACGCAATTGCCACAAAAAAAAACAAGATAGCTTGCTTAGTTGAGGAGTCCGAGCTTCCGGCTCCATCATCAGACCTCGGATACCATCAGGGTCTAAAATACTCATCCAGACAAATCCTACAAGCCCAAACGGCGGGGTTATATTGAGAGCCCCACACTAGGATTTATCCCTGTGTCGTGGGTGCTATTACAAACATGAAAATTCACATACACAAATACCGACACCCAAACAAATAATTGTGGGTCACACAAAAATTTGTCCCGAGCGGGAATCGAACCCGCGACTATTAGACACAGTGGGCGGAGCAGCTTAAGCTCTTGACCACTGCGGTTAATCGTCCGTCAGACTTTGAACACTATTTAGTTATATAGTACTTGTCAATACCAATGTAACAAGCCTAAACACGAGGGGATAACGATAGTTCACATGTTCCTATGACCACCTTCCGACTCCATCATCAGATCCGCTTTATGGTACCATATTATTGCATAGTCACCGACATTACATACGTATCCAAATTTCAACTCAATCGAATACCCGCAAGTGCTTGAAATAAAAGGATCACAAGATTTGAAACGGGAAGACAGACAGACATACGAACATTGCAAGTTTTACCTTGCAATGTTCATATATATAGTTATTTATAAAAGCTTGTAGAAAAAGGTATTCTTTATGCCATTGGCATACCAATATACGATAATTTCACGAAGTTGGTGGTGTTTAATTGGTCATAGCGAAAAATGACCTAGGCTGCGGTCCGAATCACTAATATCGATATTAGCGCTTATACCTAAATAATATACGTTCCAAAACGTCGTAAGTACGCCAATTCGTTGACGCACCTTCGCCTTCGGCACTTTCTGGTTTAGTGTCCGACATTTTCCTGGACGTAGATGTCTCACGGCGTATGAACTTCATCGAATAATATTGTAATGTTTCATGGAACTGTTTACAGTTAAAAAGTACACGGAATAACGATCGTCCTTGTACTTTTTACTAATATGACAATACCATACCATGCAAAATTGACTGGACCATCACGTTGCCTCGACTATGCTGTTGCTGACGCACTTTGGTAAACCACAAGATCCAATTGTAAAGGGATTAGTAAAAAAAATTACTGTGTTTAATCCTCTTTAAGTTTCCACTCGGGTTATTAGATTTAATTAAAAAATTCAAAACGACTTATTTCCGACAGGGTGTCCATAGTTTTAGTAACAATCTTACTTACTGCTAGTGTTAGTATATTTAGGTACAATGATTAGGCACATTAAATAAACGTTTAACTAAATAATGTCTTCAGAAGTTATTAAGTCCTCAGTCTTTCCTAGTTCTCTCAAGATACCCAAAAAACTGATGTGCGAAAACCCCACTTACCGTGTTTGATATTATTTTAATTTAATGTACGCCGCATTTGCTATTTAGTGAATCTCAATATAAAGATAAAATCATCGCTTCAAATGGGAATAGAATCCACGTAATCCGGTATACCGGGGCGATCGCTCTTAGCACTGAGCTGCCTAAGCAGAGATGATATTTTCCCTTTCTATACAGGATTATTGTTAATTAATAACTTCTTAAAAGCAACTTCTGTGCAGCATGAGGACGTATTCTCCGAGGTTTTTTTTTTAAATTTGGCAGTTGACAATAGCCCTGTATAATCACCATTCCAATTACCCTACGTAAGGAAGCGTTGGAATGAAAAAATGGCTAAGAGTCATCCATCAAATATAGGTAGATACACGCTCTCCGCACTTAAAATGGCACCACCAAAAGGCAGACAAAAGTGGACGGTACTAAATTATCAGGATTCCGCTTTTTTGCAAATACAATCTTAGGTGATACGAGTAAGGTACAATATGCCCTAATTTACGTTTATATAATAACTATAACCAACGTGGATTTGGGGACGTCTTAGTGCCACTTTTGAACGGGACTGTGTATCTTGTTACGATATATCGATGCTAAGAGTACATTTTTTTAAAGCGCTATACATCGCTTCAAGTTGAAAAAGCATCCGTGCGAACGAGGGGTTACTGTGTCGATAATATGAAATATTCGATTCTCAACAGAAAAAATGCGTAACCACACGACTGATGGAGATTAGCCTGGAAGTAGATAATTATATTTATAAAAATAAAACCATATCTGAAAGTGAGGCACAAGGGTTCATCCATGAAGTATCGTCTTACAAATCAATCTGCGGAACAGACGAGCGATGTTTGCAGGTGAGAACGAAATATGAGATATAGTGCGAAAAGGATCTTTTTGCACATGACTTAAATCGTAACTAACACCGTGATCACGTCAAATGTTACTTCCTGACGGTTCGCCGAGTTGCCGTTTGCTATGAAATTTACCCATTTTCTAATTAGTATAATTAGTTATACTTTTTTTTATTTTGTTTTACAATTCAATTTGGTTAACTGCGTTCACATGGTGCAGTTTGATTAAGTTCATTGAACAAGTGTCAACTCTTTCAAGTTAGTTACACCGTGCCAACATACTTGTGAAAAAAACACCTATTGACATATTTCCCTGAAAGTAAGAAATTTTTACTATATGGTAACCCTAATTTCACATCAACCACCATTTTAGTGAAATGAACTAAATGAGTCTCGAGTATCTATATGATCATACTCAATCCCTAATATAATTTTCTCTTGAGATGAATAAGACATCCCTTGTGCGGTGTAGGTAAAAATACACAGTTCTTAGAGTTCATTCAACAGAGGTTTTGGAGTCCATAAATCTCTAAATATTATAAAACAAAGTCCAATGCTTTCGAAAAAGCTAGAGTTGCGAGCCGGGATTTGAAATCTGAACTTCGTGATTACAAGGCGAGCGTTCTACTAGTAGGCTACCACTTGTCATTCAGTCTGGTATAAAATAATGTGTTTTGGGAATAACCCTATTTCCGAAATAGAATATAATGCCCACAACAAATCCTCCCAGCGACAATCAGATGAATCGCGGGCGGATATAAAGTGCCGGAGATATCAATTATCTTGGAAATAATAATATACAATAAATTTTCCCTATGAATTTATAACTAAATATGTTATCGCATAATAATAACAATCAGCGCAAAAATATCCCGTTCTCGATGCGAAAATAAACATGATAAACAATGTAGAACACATTTTTTTTAATTAAAACATACATACTTGCGCATCATCACGACCATTATCCTGGATGGGGCGTTCAGAGACGCACGGCTCATATTTATATTTCATAAGTGTACATTTCACAAAACGTCTCACGTACCTAATTATGCTTGATCTGTGTTCTTGTTTTGTCTTTTAATGTGCCATAAAAGTTATTTTTTTTATTTAAAAAAAAAGTCTGCATGCATATCATATGCAGATCCCTGACGGGGTATAGATAATACAGAGTCCCAACAGGTTCTTTCGTTACAGACCTCTGTGGCTTTTTCTAGTGGATGAATGTAGGTACCAAGGAAGACCTAGACGGGTTCTATGCATATTTGTAAATCTCTCTCTAAATGATATCGTACCATAAATAAGAAATTTACATCACATAATTCATAAATATTTCATGTATTTATAGGTTATTGAAAAACTCACAAGAATTATGAAAGGTATAATCGCCGAAAACAAAGAGCCAAATAGCATCATTTATAACGAAAATACACATTCTGAAGACACAGACATGCTTGATGGTTCGATATCACCAGTGTACTCGATACCTGATGAAGATAGAACTTTATTTACACAAGAATTATCGCAAATTGTAGACGAAAATATGGCCGAAAATGACGAAGGGAATGACGTCATAAATTTATGCAGCAGCGACGAAGAAGAAATTCTACAAAACAATATAACTGAGATAGAAATACATAAAGCAATTTCTAATCTGTCTCTCACTAATAATAACGAACCAATACAAACGACATCAACTGATGTTGAATGTTCCCAAAGTATACTAAAGGATATTGAATATATTGCTATGGGAAATGACACACAAAATGAAAAAATTACTAAAAAAGTATCTTTTAAAAAATCCAAAAGTATTACGACCACTGCTCTTTCAAGAATAGAAAAGAAAACTGATACGATTACTAACGTTGCCAAGCCTGATGATGGTTTGACTGCAGTCTCAAATTCAATAAGAAATGCAACAAGTAATATACAAGGCATTGATACTCGAGTAAAAAATTTAATACATATTCCAAGGAACAAAATATGGCCCGCACATACTCAGTCAAGACCAAATATTAAATTGTTTTCTATAACAACAACTTCCCTTGGTTCAAACCACATACTTAATAATAAAATATGTGGGGGAGACCATAATAAAACCATTGACAACTTGAAGAGAAATGAAAAAGTGTATTCGAATAAATACGTAACTACTAATGCAACTTTTAAAGAAAATACAAAACAAAATCTTTTAGATACACAGTTGAATACGGATATGAGTTCCAACAAAGATCTAAATGAATCACAAATTAAAAACTGTCCTCCACCAAATATAAATACAAAACATTATAATAACAACTTCAGCGGACGTAAGATAATCACATATGCAACACCTAAAAACAAAGAAAATGATGAAAAGTTAACCTTTAATGATAATGCTTGTACAACAAAGAAGAAAAGGACTAGAAAGAATAAGAACCATGAAATTGTAGGACAACGCAATACGTTAAATAAACAGCCTGTAAAGAGAACTGTAAAAAATAAAAATAATTATATTGTAAATCACAACAAAAAGTATAATAAGAAAATAGAGATATATAACAAAAATACAGAAAATGATTTGTCATGGGTCGAGAATCTACGGTTCATTAGAGAAATTAATGAGGATGAATACGATCGTCGATTAAACTTTGAAGAAAGTTTTTGGGAAAATTATAGTCTTCCTGGAGATTGGGATGACCAAGACTTTAGTTATAACAGTTGAACAGTACATTTTTCAGAAAATATACTCGTGGTCTTTTAGAATTATTAATCAATAGAATTTAGACAAATTAATAACGGGATGAAATAATTCGGGCAATGTAAAAGATTTATTTGAACTGCGTGCACGCAAGAACGATTTACCCAAAATAATTATATTATAAAATCAACGTTATAAAGACATTAGATGGGTCAAAGAAGATAATTGGCAAGTTGTATTGAAACAAAACGTATGATTCAAAAATTTAATAGTCAAGACAATAGTTATTGACAAGAGTCACACATATAGAAGGCTATACAATTGTAGTAACATAAAAATATATTTATAAATACATTATAATTGATTCTGTTGTAATTTCATTGGTACTCATACTAATTTTCAGTATTGCGCTTGTCCGCCAGAATCTACAATACAAATGGTAGTGTTCTTAAATTTACATATTTTCATATTTATTGTGTTATAGGCCTGCAAAAGCTAACATTAAATTTAATAATAAATCTTTAATAAAATAACAATAATATCCCGCTAATACTGTACGCACATTAGAATATAATTTAACACCACGCATAATAAGATAACCATATTATAATTTTAACATCTCACTGAATCGGCCATATACTGTCATCACTGAGTAATCTTTACCGAAGTAAACGTGATTAGTATGGTATTAAAAACAATACAATTATTAAGTACAACATAATTACTACAAAAAACCACCATGAATATGCACTTGCATAACATAATACATACAATCATGTTATTTATAAACGAGGTAATCTTTGGACTTGTCAAGTAAATTTTTGACAAATCCGAAGATTAACCTCGGTGTAACTATACCTCGTTAATTAATAAAACTAATATACTATAGCTAATTGATAATTCACAGTTCATTAAATAACAAGTGATTAATAAAATCAAAGTGTGTACGACTCACTGTTAAGTGATAATTGCAAGTGACAAGTGCGGAAGAGCTATGGAGTAAGTGAATAAAGGCGGCATATTTTTTTTATAAGTAGCCTCCACTCGTAATGTCGTCGAAACTGACACTGGGTTAACAAATTACATTAACAAAGCATCTTCTTAATTAGTTAATAATGTTGTTTGACCTCTATCATGCATAGATATTGACCATTTGTACCTGCAAAAATCACTAAACACTGTGTGAAGTGTGTTGATATTCACTTTGTACCTACCATAAACTCTAATAGTTTGTCATTTGCATTTATAACTTAACAAAGTGTAACTTAGCCTTAATAAACCAGCACTAACATGGGGTAACAGGTGCACTAAGATACCTGTTGACTTGGTTACTAGACATTAGAGTCTACAAGTCATCACATTTTATTAGCAGTCTGCAGACCTTTAAATTCAATTAACGAATAGATCCAACCAGACCTAGATTTTGTTATATATATATTATTATCAGAATAAACTTTATATAGTTCAATATGATTTTTTTTTTAACTCACTACAACAATTTTATAGAGAGTGTAAGGGACAGGACTATGCCACCAAATTGTATGAAAGTGCCATTATTTTTTATTTAACCTGCAATGTTCGTATGTCTGTCTGTCTGTCATTCCAGTTCAAATCTTGTGATCCATTTTTCGAACACTTGCGGGTATGCGATTGAGCTGAAATTTGGCATATGTATGTAAAGTCGATGACAATGCAATAATATGGTAGTATGGAGCTGGTCTGATGCTGGAGTCGGGAGGTGGCCATAGGAAAATGTGAATTATACAACGTAACCCCCTCGAGTTTAGGCTTGTTAGATTAGTATTGACGAGTACTTTACAACCAGATAGTGTTCAAGGTCTGATGATAAAGCCGAAAGGTGGCCAAGGTAACCACCCGACTACTCAATATAACCTCACCGTGTTTGGGCTCGTTGGATTTGTCTTGACGAATAATTTAGACTCGTATAGTGTCCACGGAGCTGGAAGGACGCCAAAGGAACTCTTCGACTAAGCAATATATTTTCGTTGTCTTTGCAAAAAAGTTTGTTTTTAAAGGGCTTTTTAAATTAAAATTATTAAGTAAGTATTGCTCACTGATTTTTCCTTTAATGTTCGGTTTATGTCACCGACCTCAGTAAAAGTTGTTCGTAATGATAAGCATTATAACCTGTTTTAGGTTATGCACATCTGTTCCTCACGCCCTGTATATGCCATCGAAAACCTTTCAACTATAAACGTTTTAGAAGTACTTCCGAATGATTAACTAACTTTTCACAGGATTAATTTAATTCTAAGGAACCATCTCCACGAGCGAGTTCCTTACAACTCTAAAGATGACTCTGCCACGTAACAGACATGCGGCGAGGCATAGCGAGTCTGTGGTGTCATCCTTATCAAAAAACCTTCTACTTCTTGTTTGGTAAAAGCCTTGTACTGTAAAATGTATTCCAACATAGCGAGCCACGTCATTTTCTTTCATTTTAGTTATAATAGTGTAATCTCGTTTCATGGGTAACGTCGTTTCAGGCACCTTGTCTGAGCGGTACGAAACGAGGTCGCATATCCATTTATAACTCCATTTTTAACGAAAAAACTTGTACTAAAATCTTTAGTGTACGCCGCAAGCAACTTGCTCGTAGATCCGATTCATAGCATGATTTATGCAAAAGCTACCATAATATTTAGCTAATAATCTCGTCTTAATAAGATTAAACATGTTCCAACTATGAAGTACTAATTATATAATGCAATTTAGTATATACTATCATTATCGTACATTATAATAACACTATGTATTATGAATAATCTTTGCATTTTCGTGTCATGGTTTTTATTTTACTTTTAAGCTGGAGCCTGTTTCACCAATAATCCGATAATAAAACAAATTGACAGATGGCGATGCGTCATATAGTTTCTGACAGGTAAACTGTCAATTTATTTAGAAGCGGTGGAACAGGTCCCTATACAATTTGACATTAAAATTGATTTTAAATTTCAAATTTACTATAATAAAGCCTTATTTGTAGAAGCACACATTTTCATGTATTTGAGACATTGTTTATAGACTAATATAATTTAGACTTAGAAGATTAAGAAATAACATTGAATATATATTGTAACGGAATCTGTGTACTAAAACTTACATAAAACTTTCTGACTTATTTGTAAAACTTAAGCGAAATTATCACAACAGTAAATTTAACTTTAATTCAATAGAATATTTCCTTGTGTGGCTGTATTTATAAATAATATATTATATGAATTAATATATGAAAAGGGCAATTGACTAAAAAACTATGTAAAATCGATGAAGCTATGCCATAACGGCATTAGTTTCAAGACCCCCCCCCCAACCCCCCCTTTTGTTAAAAGCTGTTTGAGATCGATTTGGTTCGTTGCCAACATCGAAAACTTAGTCGCGATGCAGATACATTATTAATGTATAAGCACCACATAAAATAATTCTTTTTGACAATCTTAACTACATATTTTGACACAAACGAATATTGTTTCGCACATATATTTTATACTAATTCAGCGGTAGGTACTTAACACAAGTCCAGCTTGATTACAATTGCCGGCAAAATGTCGTGATCACGGAGTGTTAATTAACAGCCAATGAAAAACTTGCAAAAGACAATGAAATGGCCAATAGCGGACGACGGTTATTTGAACGGGCCAATCGCGTAATTATTGCTATCGTCTTCCGCGCTTTTCACTCCACAGAAATGCATTCCGCTGACGAGCTGTAAGCGCTTTTAAAAAAGATGTATAGTTAGCCTTTTTTTCATTTGCGCGTTGAAAAAACGCTCGTGCGAATTTGGGGTAGCAAGTAAAATAAAGCCATGAGTACATCACCAGTCATGGGTACGCTGAGGTGTAGAATTTGACGTTATTAGAAATGTGGTGAGTATAAAATAGAATCGATTGAATATCGAAACGAGAAAATTTTTAAAGAAAAATGAATCAATGTTATTAAAAATAATTAAGGAACAAAAACGAACAAAATAAAATAATCTCATTTTTTATTTACTAATCCAGTCATTGGTCAAAAAAATCTTCTGCCAAATCGCTTGATTCGTCGCTTATGTGTATTATTATTAAAAAATCTATAAAACTCTCCGTTTTAATATGTTAAGATAGCGCAACCACTTTATTTATTAATTTCTTGACCATGAGAATACTAAATATTTCAGTCAGATACATAGATTAATATAAAAATATACATAGATTAATATAAAGAAAAACTGGACAATCGATTTTGTACATTTTAAAAAACAACATATACTAACGATCTAATTGTTGGAAGTCCTTATAACGCAAACCGTTACAATTTACATAATTGAGTAATAGAGTTTTATAAATAATAATATCAGCCTGTACTGCCCACTGCTGGACAAAGGCCTTCTCTCACAAATCGAGGTGAGAGAGGTTAGGTCTTACTCCACCACGCAGACCCAGTGCGGATTGGTGGAGGCAGGTTTGTGGCCACCTGCTGTTGGAACTTATCAAGCCGCCTTTAAGGCTTCCAACTCGGCTTAACGACTACCACATTAAGTGGTAACCGGGACCAACGTGTTAGCGTGCCTTCCGAAGCACGGAGACGCTCAAATATGTATATGCCACAAACGGTCACCCATCTCAGGCCGACCGAGTCCAACGCTGCTTAACCTTGATGATCAGTAAGAACACCGCGGTCGCACAGCGCTACGAGCTAATTTGAGATAAATAATTTTGCAAATTTATGAACAGTATATGATTTAAATGAAAACTAAAGTAGATTTTTGATGTATTTATATTGCTGTTTATTTTTTGGATATTCAATATTCTTAAATACAATATGCATGAAATGGAGTATGATCAAACGTCACCGTACCCATGTCCCGTGAAACATACTATAGTGGCAGTTTCTACCCACGTAACTTACCAGCTAGTCTGCCCCGATATAGAAGAAAGCCGCTAAGTGCAAAACTTGATAACAAAAAACAAATTTGATACTGAGTTCTTAGATTTACGCGAGTATTACACATGAAATAAAACTATTTTTCGGATTTTATCGCGGTTTATTTTGATTTTTAAGTTCCCGACGTTTCGAGTGCTTTGCAGCACCCATGGTCACGGGAAGGACTGAGGTGTCAGACGTCCAAAAGGCATAGTTGTTCCGGGGTACCCTCAAACTGAGGAAATTTCTTCCGGTGACGATGGGTGCTGCAAAGCACTTGAAACGTCGAGAACTTAAAAATCAAAATAAACCGCGATGAAATCCGAAAAATAGTTTTATTTCATCTTAAAATTTGAGATAAAATATAAATACTAAATAATGTATGTACATTGTTAATGTACAGTAACGTCATAAAGATCTGCGTTTTAAATAAAGACATTACGATTACTCTCGTATCAGGGTAGTAGTATATTCCTACCCAAAATGTCGAATTACCGTTGTAAGTTGCCACACAAGTCTTTGAGAATAATATAGCGTGTTGCCAACACATCTTGGGCAAACGAGACACCTCGACGTGAAACGTTGCGCAAAGTTTGCTTAATCACAATGGCATCACACAAAGATTTTAATTCCATAGATAAAAAGTTGTTGAAAAAGCAATTATCAAAGTTTAGATCGTTTAATCACAGTATAAAAATAAATAAAAATATAAATAAACAGTGGAACACCTTAAACATATACGGATCAAACCTTCTTTTTCTAACAGTTTAAGATATCCGATTCACGAAGCAATCTCTCTCTAACACTTTCCAACCCCCTCCTATCAGCCGCTACCACCGTCCGCGGCATGTTCTCCCCGACCCTCCTGATGCCCTTACATCCCTTCTTTCGGATACAGATACCGCACACAGGATCAGACACCGACCTCGCCGGCGAGGTCGACGAATCCCCTGCCTGCCGGCCGGTGCAAAGCACCACGGCGAGGCACCTAGTATATGCCCTCCCCCATAGCGACTGCCCAAGCCGAGGCCGTTCCTCCTTGAGGCGTCCTTAAGCTAGTTGCCCCCTTGCCCTTCTGGCTCGAGCGTAGTGGTTGCACGTTCGCCCTTTTGCTCGGTGAAGCTGTAAAGGCGGCCAACAGCGTAGACCATTTACACACACTTTCCACCTTTGGGATTAAGACGAGGGCGATAGGATTTCTGTCGTCCTAACAATCAATCTAACTTCAGCATTATTATAAGACCGCGGACATCCTATCGTCCTGAACGATCGTCTCAAGCCTGAACTTGGAAAATGTTGGAGAGAGAACGCTTCTCAAATCGGACGTCCGACAAAAAGTACGAAAAGTAAAAAAAAATATTTTCCACAATAATGCTACTTACGTTAATAGTTCGTAATTAAAACTATTTCATATAAATTCCTAATGAAATTTCTTTAAGGAGTGGACTGAAGCCTAAACCTGTATTTCAGGACTCCAGGTCTCTCTTTCACGGTAAATTAAAAGTGTAGGTAAGTATTTGTCAAGGAAAGGAAGATGTGATCGTGAAGAAACATGCGAAAGGCGCGAGCTCGGCGCGGCTTGTCGCTAAGTTTCCGCGGGTTAGAACCCGCTGAGGCCATACCATTGTATATATTAGCTTAACTACTGACAGACTTTACGCAACCTTTGCCACCTATCAAACGCACTTATAACGTTAAAGATGAAAAAAAACAATGTTTATTCCTAGCCAACGGCTTTGTCAAACCGTGTGTTTGTGACAAAAAGGAAAACAATCCCAAAAGTTGCCAAACTGGCATAATACATGGTAGCAGAGATAGGCAAAATCTAATCAGATTAATGATTACAATTTCATTTTGTAATATTGAATCATGATTCATGATTAAAATTGTGAACGTAAACATTAAAGATTACAAAATGTAATTGTAATCGTTAATCATTATTACACCATCACGCCTATATTCCTCAATCGGGGTTGGTTATTCATTAATCTGATTACATTCTGCCCATCTCTGCATGGTAGCAAGCGACATGAACAAAAAGCCGCCAAAACATCTTGACATACTCACGTAGTCTAATAAATTCCTCAACCTTTACATGTACTCTCTCTTTATTTATCCGCCTACTGGAATTAACTAGGTAAAAATAAGCAATAACGTGTCAATCGTTCTCAATACCACTCAAATTTGAATTATATTTATTCATTAATAGAGTTTCCATTCAAATGTCGCTTATGTCTTTTGACACGTGTTTGCTTATCGATATCCTACTAGGACTCAACAATTCATTGTTTTCCTATTTAATTTCACATTATATCGCTTTAAAAGCTAAACTTTCCTCTGACCTTGAAGAAGCCCATACTAGTCTTATTATGCAGTAGTGAAGTCACGCCTAGATAACTCTGTATGACTATAGGAGAGTGGTGAATGCAGCAAGCCGATGAGGGGATAGCCTCTATTGCCCGTTGCAGCTTCTGGGCAAATGTTTCCATGTCATAAGTTACTCTCTCTTCTACTCCACCCTCTGAAAAAAAATCTAACTGGTATGATATCTTCCTGATATGTTACAAATCTATATCATTACGCCAGCTCCCTCGCGGGGTAGGCAGAGAGTACAGTGTTCCAAAGGGTCTTTCCTTACAGACCTCGCAGTGGAGGAAGCTCCACTCTCATAGTTCGTCTCATACACTCTTGACTTGCCCTTCAGATAAGACACGGTCTATTTAGTCATGGTAAGATAGTCTAGGTCTTCCCCGGTACCTACATCCTTCCACTTTCGCATTGTATATCTGTTTTGTCATTCTTTCTTCGGACATTCTTTCTATATGCCCGAACCAACGGAGCATACCCTTTCTCATCTTTACACCGATACTATCTTTCATACTTATTTGCTTTCTTACTACGCTGTTGCGAATACGGTCGGTCAGCGTGACTCCGCACATCTTGCGCAGAATTCGAATTTCGACCGCATTTATCCTGATTTCGTTCTCTTTCTTACATACCCAACTCTCACTGCCATATAACAGCGTTGGGACAGGCACTCCGTTATGCATGGACAGCTGCGCCTTTTGGCTTAAGTGCCGGCTCCCAAGTAACTTTCCCATCGCACCATTCACGCTATTTCCTGCATTCACTCGTCTTATTTTACAAATGGTTACTTATACCTCTACAAAGAGTCACCTGGTTACCAGTAAAGCAGTAAAGTACTACATTACCAATTTCACTTACTAATACCTGCTTTACTCATTCGATGCAATTTTTTTTTTCCTTATCTGATTTCTAGTCACTGCCGCGGTAGGTGCGTGCCATATAATAGAAGCCAATGACGCGCCAGGCGCGTCATATCCAAATCTGATGATTACATACATGCATACACTCACGCCTTTATCCCACTGGGGTAGGCAGAGACTACAGTTTGCCACATACTACGATTCTGACACACCTCTTTCGCTTCATCTACGTTCCTACATCTCTTCATACATTTCCGTCGATTTAGAGTGCTTCCAGTGAGTTGCACTTGGCCCTTTTCCAAGAGACTATTAATTTGGTCCTGATAGGTTTTCCTTGGGCGACCTCTTTAAACGCTTCCACTGATATATGCTTGATATATTCCTTTCGTTAGCCGCCTGTCACACATCCTCTCCATACCAATTCAACATACCTCTTTCAATTCTAGTCACCACGTCATCCTTCAACTTACATCGGTTCCTAATCACACTATTCTTCATTCGGTCAGCAAGGGTGACTCTACATATACTTCGTAAAGAGCGCATTTCCGCAGCATTCACTCTACTTTCATGCTTCTTTTGCCATACCCAACATTCACTGGCATACATAAGCGTAAGACACCATTGTGAATAGTCAGTCGGGCCTTTGTTGAGACAGACTGACTCTCACCACGGCGCGCAAGGCACCGTTCACTTAGTTGCCCGCGATCACTCTTCTTTCAATATCACCGTCACACCTTCCATTCCTTGTGAACCTACTTCCCAAATAAACAAATGCATTCACTTGTTGCACTCTTGCGCCTTCTACATTAATATTACATAGTCATAGCTTCCTCTCTTGTAGTCAAATTAGTAAAATAACTTATAGAAGTAGTATACACAATAATATACTATTAACAGCCGAGTACGCGCAACTCTGTTGGGACTCTGTACTCTCTGCCTACCCCGCCAGGGAACTGGCGAGATAATATAGATAGATAGATAAGATGCGTCATCCTTAAAGATCCAATTATGGTCCTAGCGTGGCATCAATTGTTTGTGGCTGCGTAAAATATTTATGAAATTAAGGTGGCAATGCATCGGTTCATTTCTTTGTTTTTTAACTTACACTAGTACTTGCATATAACAAAATAAAAATCTTTTATAAAAAAAGGTAAACCGACTTCAAAAAGCAAAAAAATAAATATTTGAAGTCAGTGCTGGTTGGTGCAATCGGTTACTTGGCACCATCATCATCATCATCATCTCAGCCTATACTTGGCCACTGCTGAACATAGGCCTCCCTAATCGCTTTCCAGTGTAACCGGTCCGATGCCACCTGCATCCAACGACTTCCTGCGATTTTCACAAGATCGTCGGTCCATCTGGCAGGTGGTCGTCCCACGCTGCGCTTGCCAATACGTGGTCTCCACTCTAGAATCTTTCTGCCCCAACGCCCGTCCGATCTTCGCGCTATGTGGCCCGCCCATTGCCACTTCAGCTTGCTAATCTTAAGGGCTATGTCGGTGACCTTGGTTCTTCTACGAATCTCCTCATTCCTGATTCGATCACGTAGAGAAACGCCGAGCATAACTCTCTCCATAGCTCGCTGAGCAACTCTGAGCTTTTATGAGACCACGTCTCTGATCCATATATCATCACTGGTAACACACATTGACTAAAAACTTTAGTCTTTAGGCACTGAGGTATTTTGGATGAGAAGATGTTGCGCAGTTTCCCGAACGCTGCCCAGCCGAGTTGGATTTGTCGATTGACCTCTCTCTCAAAGTTGGACCTACCTAACCGGACTACCTGTCCCAGGTAAATGTATTCGTTGACAACTTCAAGCGTAGAGTTCCCAACGGTGAGTGCGGTGGGTACGACATGGACGTTAAACATTATTTTTGTTTTGTCCATGTTCATTTTAAGACCCACTTGTTGAGATGCTCTGTTGAGGTCGCCGAGCATTCGTCCTAGATCTTCCAGCGACTCCGCCATGACCACAATGTCGTCGGCAAATCGAAGGTGAGTGAGTGATGTATTCGCCATTGATGTTGATGCCAAGTCCTTGCCATTCCAAGAGCTTGAAGGCGTCCTCTATGGTAGTCGTAAACAGTTTCGGAGAAATGACGTCTCCCTGTCTTACTCCTCTTTTTATGGAGATCGCCTTCGTGCACTGCCCTTGTACTCGAACTGACATGGTGGCGTTATTATACAAGCACTTCAACACTTCGATGTACCGATAGTCAATGCGGCATCGCTGGAAAGATCTAAGAACCGCCCAAGTCTCGATCGAATCGAAGGCTTTCTCATAGTCCACAAACGCCAAGCATAGTGGCCGATTATACTCCTCGGTCTTCTGTATAATCTGCCGCAGCGTATGTATGTGGTCTATGGTACTAAAGCCTTTCCGGAAACCGGCTTGTTCGGGAGGCTGGAAATCATCAAGCCTGCGTTCGAGACGATTTGTGATGACTCTCGAAAACAACTTGTAAACATGGCTCAGCAGTGTGATGGGCCTATAGTTCTTTAATAAAGTGTTATCACCTTTCTTGAAAAAGAGTGCCACCACACCCCTGTTCCATGCTTCCGGCGTTTTTCCTTCGAGCAAGACGGAATTAAACAGCCTCTGAAGGACTTTAAGTACCGGCGATCCGCCCGCTTTCAGAAGCTCTGCGGTAATTCCGTCTTCGCCCGGCGCTTTGTTGTTTTTAAGTTGTTTGAGAGCCATCCTAATCTCGTACAGGCTGATGTCCGGGATATCTTCAGTGTAGTGTCAGGTTAGCTTGGCTCTTGGGTCTTTTACCAAGTCAACAACAGGTTCAGCTACTGAGGTATACAACTGCCTATAGAACCTCTCTATCTCCCTGAGCACCTCTGACCTATTCGACGTTACGTTTCCGTCCTCCGTCTTCAGCTTCGCCAACTGGCTTTGCCCAATAGACGCGTCTCTTGCAAACACTTTGGAGGTTTGGAGTGTCATGGTACGTCGCTCAGCCATAAGGTTTCGGGTGTAGTCAAATAGCTTTTGAGGCCTATTTTTACGGTGGGGCTTAAAATGCTTGGACCCGACCGTATGGACAGCCTCTACCAACCTATTGTTGATTTCGTCCACTGATGCGCTGCTGTCTAGCAATTCGAAGCGGTTTGACAATTCGAGTTGAAAGTTCTCGGGGTTTTGGATATGTGCATTAGAAGGTCGGAGCGTAGACTTCATCAGACGCGATCTTTCCATTTAGACATTAATATTTAATGTGCCTCTGACCATTCGGTGATCACTGCCGGTTTTTACCCAGTGAATCACGGAGACATCATTAAATATTTGTCGCTTGGTGCTCATGATAAAGTCTATCTCATTTTTTGTGAAACCATCACGGCTCATCCAGGTCCATTTCCTATGAGACGGCTTCTGGAATAAAGTTTTCATCATAAAGAGTCCCTCCTTCTCCAGAAATTCGGCCAGCCTCTGACCCCTGGGGTTACGCTGCCCATCCAAATTGCCCCACTCTCAACTCATCATCGCCCCGTTTGCCCAGTCGCGCATTGAAGTCACCCATAACTACTGTAAAGTGTGCTTTGGAAGTATGTATGGCTCTACTAATGTCCTCATACATAACTTCGACCTCATCATCTGAGTATGCCGAGGTCGGTGCGTAGACCTGTATGACCTTCAGCGAATATCTTTTGGATATTCTGAGTATCAGGTACGCTACCCTGCTCGACACACTAGTGATGGACACAACGTTGTTTATGAGTGACTTGTGGACGATAAATCCGACACCACCTTGGGACTGCTGTTCGCCCTCCCGGTAGTAAAACAAGTTGCCGGATATTAAGGTTATCGTGTCCTCGCCCTCTCTTCGGACCTCGGATAAACCAACAATACTCCACCGCAACTTGTTTACCTCTTCTTCCAGCTTAACTAGCTTCTCATCTGTCCTCAATGTGCGTGCGTTGTATGTCACCAGGGCCAATTTTCGGTTTTGGTGGTAGCCGAATCTCTGCCGGTGATTCTTAGCACCCCTCGTCCTGTCGTTACCATGGCTGCTACCGTGGCCAGGACGAACAGGACCGCCGGGGACTAGGGGCCTGGTTTTCTTGCTTTCTTCCATAATATTGGTTGGGGGTGTTTGCCATACTCGCCACGCTTGGCAGGCGGGTTGGCGAGCGCAGTTTTTGGTCGTAGAAGTGTTAAGGGAACGCTGCTGCCCATTCCCTAGTTTTCCCTTAGTCGCCTTGTACGACACCTGATGGGATGAGATGGGTTGGTCCTATTCTAAGCCGGGAACCACGCGGAAAGTACTTGGCACCGACTTCAAATATTTATTTTTTTGCTTTTTGAAGTCGGTTTTCCTTTTTTTATAAAAGATTTTTATTTTACAATTTTAAGTGACCAGTGAATTATTCTATAGTAGGGTACCTATAGGATTGACGTAATACCCATAATATCTCAATTTACACATGCCTATTGTTTGTCGTTAAGGAGTTCCCTGGTGTTTCTTCTAAGTCCAAGGTCCAATGTGAATAAAATTAATATGGGACCACCTTGAAGATATACTGAACCCAATGCAAAAAAAAATATCAAAATCGGTCCACAATTGACGGAAATATCGCTGAACATACATAGAAAAAAAGCATACATACAACCGAACATAGAACCTCCTCCTTTTTGAAGTCGGTTAAAAAGGCTTTACAGATAACAAGATAATATTCAAATTGTTCAGAGATTTTTGTTATAAGTTATTCACCTTTGTGCCAATAAATCGGATGTGATGCAAAGGTAAGGAATGGTACATCCTGGCTGAAGGGGTTCCAAACAGTCTTCAGTGACAGCGGTTCGCCTTTGTTCCACATCAGCCGGACGCCGCGAAGGTTGCGCTCCCTGGAATTTAAAGCCCAAATAATTAATATTCAGGATATCCATGGATAATGTAATCATTATATTTCTACTCTTAAAACTTCCTAACTACCAAATACATAAGTTATTTCACAAAAACAATTTGGTGCTTCTTTCACACAGATTGCTTGTTCCAGAGGTTAAAAACCGTTCCGCCCACTGGATCCAGTAGACAAGGGTTCGTACAGGACAAATCTTTATGTGACCCACAAATATTTGTTGGGGCCTGGATGTTTGGACCCACGACACAGGTACTTCATAAAGGCTACTAAAAAAAAAATGAGTGTGGTGATTGGCATCGCGTAACTAGTCATTCTATTGCTCCTGCTCTACCTGCGTTAACGTTAGTGCTAACGCCTACGTCAGAATGCGCTTTATCTAAGGCGCTAATAAATAAGACGCTACCGCTTCTAAACGCAATTAAACATAGGCTACATATGCGCGTTATCTATTTAGCATGTTAATTAACGCATTAAGGCACCGTTGGCGGAACAGGAGCACACAACTTAATCTAAAATAGAAATAAAATGCAGCTACTACTTTTTATATTTAGAAAAATGCTTACCACCCTACCATATTTTGAGTTTTTATTTATATATATTTTGGTCAGCATATAAGCATTGCTATTTAGCGCGGCAATGCTGCCAGCGTTCTAGATACACTATCAACTGACAGTGGTATTGAACCATTTGGCCCTATGTAAATATGTGTACTTCTTTTTTTACACACACACAATAATTCTTTGCTGTTTATTATAATATTCTGATTATATTCTATCATAATCAAGATCAAGATTGTAATCGCAATCGTTGAAGATTACAAAATGTAATTGAAATAGTCAATCAATAATACACTGTCACACCTATATTCCCCAAACGGGGGTGATTAATCATTAATCTGATTACATTTTGCCAATCTCTGTGAGATTCAACAAAGCTACAGGCACTTAACTTATAACACACGAAGATTTAGCACAGTGTTTAAGAGCTTAAGCCGCTCCGCCCACTGTGTCTAATAATCGCAGGTTATCGATTCGGGAAATCGATTCCCGCACGGGACAAATCTTTCTGTCACCCACAAATATTTGTTTCGGTTTGGCTATGTGTATGTGATTTTTCATATTTGCAAACGCACCCACGACACAAGAACAAATCATAGTGTGAACTACGTTATTTAAAAAAAACCTTAACAAACAACTACATTAAAGGTTTTATTCATGTCCAGATATTTTTTGTGAGTTGGTACAGCGCTACAGGAAAAAAAATCGTGTGCACTAACAACACCAATTAGCATGTGTGAAAACAATAAAAAAAGATAAGCTTTAATGAATATTTAGTGAGTTCTGTTAACAGTGTTCAAGGTAACTTGTAAATGAATGGTTTACTTGTAAATGAAGTAATCTGCGGTTTTCCTTGAAAAAATAAGTATTTATATTGTTCCATGCATTGATGGAGCTACGTAAGCCGCAATTCTATTTTATACATTTCTGAACAAGAGTTTGCATTAACAACAATTTCTATTGAATGCCCAGTTTCCATATTTTTCTATGGTAATTATTTACACACCGTCACGCCTATATTCCCCGAGCGGGGGCGGCAGAGGTGTACTGAGTACACCCACGTTTCGACGACGATGTTAGGTCCCATGTAATAGGAGGCGAGCCAATTGCCATATACCGGGCACAATTCCAGACTCCGCACTCATACTGGAAATTTTTCGTTAGAAAAACTAAATTTGTCCGACCTAAGATTTGAACCCAGGACTTCGTGATCACAAAGCGATGTGCTTTGCCACCAGACCAACGAGGCAGTAATTATTTAATTCTACAAAAAAGTAAAAATGTGTAAGAAACTTTAAAAAAAAGACAAAGATACCGACTTTGTTTATTTTATTATTAATTAAGGACCTGCATGAACAACTACGTTGAGACTCCAAAGCTGTGATATGAGTCCATGATTTCTATAATTACCACGTGTCTACTTCTAGTATGAATTGTTATTAAACTACAATCCATAGAAAACTTTATAATCAGCAAACAAAACTATTAATTTATAGGAACCGGGAACAAGCAAATATAAAACAAAAAATAAACGTTGAAAAAGCTAGCAACACTGAGGCTTATTATCCGCCCGTCTACAGCAACTCAAATGTACCTAGGTTCAAAATACTTGGGATCGAACAGTTTACTGGCGGCGTGGTCCGCCGTGTCGTCTCCGTCATCGGGGCCAGGCCGCCGGCACAGCCGGTCGATGACGCAGTCTTTCACCACCGTAGTGACACCAGTCGCAATACCATTTAGCCGACTGTTGGAAGCAGGAGATTGAGACAACAAAAGACTATAATAGCTTGACTCCCCGTTTCAAGACTTGACCACAAAGAAGATAACACTCTGCATTGCTGCATTAAATTGAGAATGACTTCATCTAGTTTTTAGAGCTCGCTCCACTTAACGGATCCAGTCGTGCACCGGACCAATCTTCATGTGGCCCACAAATGCTTATTTCAGTCTGGGTGATTTTGGATATAAAATCCAGGTTTGAAAATAAACACAGGAATCATTCCTAGTGAGGGGCAGTATAAAAAGGTGCATCAACATTGATCAATTATGCAAAAACGTTCATCTTGGTGTATAAAATAGTTCAAGGTGTAGTTTTAATACTTTTAAAAGGGAAACAAATGTTTTAATTATACATGAAGAAGGCATTCATATTCACTTTTATGCTGCTTATAATTAAATTGAAAATTTTACATGTGGGACCTGAGACCTGACTATCTGTGGGAGTATGTTACATTTTGGTGGTCTGAAAATAGACATTTACTCACGGGACCAGTGATGATGGTGGATACACTAGTTCACCAATCACAATGGTGTCCAAATCATCGAGGTACGTCTTCTTGAAGTCCAGTTGTTTCATGGCAATGAAATCATACTTAATGGTCATCACCAATCTTGATGTTAGTAGAATAATCCTTTCTTTTTCATTGTCCCATAATGTTATCCTGGAAATATAGTAGGAAACTGTTGCTGCTTTTGGTTTTTAATTATAAATACAAATAAGTAATAATCGGATGAGAATATAAATAATATATCCTTGAATGATATAGTTACTTATATTCTCATCCTAATATAATATCATAGTAATGCATTACAATAGTTACATAAATAGAACAACTTTACAGATCTTATCTGCCTTAAAGGATATAAGGGCAAATGCACAAAACCTTAAATAGGTGATAATATATTATCAATAGAAATAACTTTTTGGATGGCGACGCATGCAGGGACAATCAATAACTTCATACATTATCATAGAACAGATAAACATTTTGTATGAAAGCCTTTACATTTTTTATTCATATTTGATTGTATTGACAGGTCCTATAACCTGTGTCAGGTTTTGTGAGGTTAACAAAACCTGACACAGGTTATAGAACCCGTCTATTGCACTCTGTCCAAATTACATTATTTTTTTTACATACTCAGTCAATAGCCAGGATCCCAAATACTCCCCATCCTCCGGAAACAATAATGCGGTGATGCACTCCTGTATGGCGTTCTCCACCACACCCTTGCGGAATGTGAAGAAATCCTTGATGTTTTCTTTGTTAAAAGGTACGTCGTACCGAGGGTACACCGTCTGCACATTCTCTGTAAGAGTGGCTGTGGCTTCATTAGGTGCATCCTCATTTCTCGCATCTAAAAAAAGACAAAAATACTCTTTTTTTGTCAACTAGCTAATACTTACGACTGCGTGTGTGTGTGTGTGAATGATGTACGCTGTTGGCCGCGAGGCCTTTACAGCTTCACCGGACTCAAAGGCGAGCGTGCAACCACTACGCTCTAGCCAGCCAGAAGGGCAAGAGGCGACATACTCGAGGGCGCCCTCGGTTGGGACAGTCGCTGTAGGGGGACGGGTGCACTACTAAGTGCACCGGTCAACCGGCGGCTATGGGAGGGGATCTACTACTACGTCGTCGTCGTCGCCCGTATTCTGAGCGGAAAGAATGGATGACAAAGCATCGGGGGGGTCGGCGAGAACATGTCGCGGCCGGCGGTGGCGGCAGGGGTCGGGGGGGAGATCGTAGTCGGCGGTGGCTACGATTAACGGATTCGCATGGGTAGATGCGTTCGCGAAGTGACGTGTTGACGCCTTTTTAATAAAGGCGCGAATAGGTTCGAGACCTAGATCGGAGTGGAGGTGGACGTTCCGTACGAACCAGGGGGCTCCTACGGCTTTCCTCCGTGAAGCGGTTTTGAACCACTTGGAGTTTATCGATGTGAGAGGAGGCCGAATGCCCGAACACAACACACGCATAAGTCATGATGGGTCGAACGCAAGTTTTGTAAAGTGTTACCTTATTTCTAAGGGACATTTTACTCCGCTTGCAGATTAACGAATAGAGACGACCGAGCACAAAGGATGCTCGGTGACGGACCCGCTTGATGTGCGGGCCGAAGGACATGGTACTGTTTAGGGTGACCCCTAGATATTTGACCCAGGGAATGGGTCGGTTGAACATGGTCAGTTGGCCGAGATTACTTCTAGGGCGGCGCAGGGAGTGGCGCGGGGTGGCACCTCTGGAGAAGAACACCGCAGCGCTCTTGTCCGGGTTCACCTCAATACGCCACTTCCTGAACCAATTCCCTACGGAATTGGCGGATGCCTGAAGGTTTCTGGTAATGAAACCCTTATTCCTATGCGAGACGTAGAGAGCGGTATCATCCGCGAATAGGGCTAGATGCGCCTTACTCGAACGAGGAATGTCGTTCGTGGCTTTTTTAGTTTTCAGACCCATAATGAGATCTTCGACCTCCGTTTGGGTGATAGGAGGTAAGGAATCGACGGGGGGGGAGGGATGCCCTGCGCTCGACTTCCCTGTCGACCGCGTCGACGTGGGACTGGTCGATTGACTGAGAGCTGGGGGTGCACTGGCTCTCGAGGGAGTCGGCGAGAAGCTTGGCCTTTTCGTCGTCGTCGAAGGCTGGGGGTGCGCCTGAAGGGCGGGACAGCGGAGGCATGCCAGTCGTGGAGTCGGATTTGAGGGGGGTCCCTCGAACGGGCGCACTGGGATGTCGCGTGGTCCCTGATGCATTTCACATATAGTAAACGATTTACAACTTATCTTTGTTCGTTTGTTATTGACAAACTCTCAAACTATTGAACCAATTTTAATCATTCTTACTCCAATAGTAAGCTACAATATATATAGCTATAATATATAATATAATAATAATATATAATATAATTGTGCGAAAGAGACTTTGGGACATTTTGCCTGAGTATAGTATAGTGGAGTAGATGATTTACAACTAGATCACTCATTTGCACACCTTCATTCATCGCTTTCTGTCTTTGAAGACTTTTATCCAAATATATTATAAACAGTCTAGCGGACAACACGCAACCCTGCTTGACGCCGATTTCTACGTTTAACCAGGGTGACACCCACCCGTACGCATGCCTTGCCGACGGCCCGCAGCAGTGTCATTTATACCATACTCAGGCAAAATGTCCCAAAGTCTCTTTCGCACAACTATATTATATATAATTATTATATTAACTTAAGCCAAAAGGCGCAGCTGGCCATGCATAACGGAGTGCTTGTCCCAACGCTGTTATATGGCAGTGAGAGTTGGGTATGTAAGAAGGAGAACGAAAGCAGGATAAATGCGGTCGAAATGCGATCTCTGCGGAAGATGTGCGGAGTCACGCTGACCGACCGTATTCGCAACAGCGTAGTAAGAAAGCGAGTAGGTATGAAAGATAGTATCGGTGTAAAGATGAGAAAGGGTATGCTCCGTTGGTTCGGGCATATAGAAAGGATGCCAGAAGAAAGAATGACAAAACAGATATACAATGCGAAAGTGGAAGGATGTAGGTGCCGGGGAAGACCTAGACTATCTTACCATGACCAAATAGACCGTGTCTTAGCTGAAGGGCAAGTCAAGAGTCTCCGTAACCGGCGAGTGTGTATGAGACGAACTATGAGAGTGGAGGAAGCCAGAGAGGTATGTAAGGAAAGAACCTGTTGGAACTCTGTACTCTCTGCCTACCCCGCGAGGGAGCTGGCGTGATGATATAGATAGATAGATAGATATTATATTATAGCTATATATATTGTAGCTTACTATTGGAGTAAGAATGATTAAAATTGGTTCAATAGTTTGAGAGTTTGTCAATAACAAAGGCACAAAGATATCTTTCCTTTTTATAATATTAGTATGACTGACTGCCTACTCAGGGAAGGGCACATGCAAGATGGTCTGACGCATTTAAAAAGGCGGTGGGTGGCAGCATGCATCGGGCGGTACACTCTGCATATGACCGCACCAAATGAAGACTGTTTGTGCGTGGTCACGAACCTCAGCAATGAGGGAATGAGGAAAATGATGATGTCTGCCTTATTGGTCTAGTGGCAAAGCGCATCGCTTTGTGATCACCAGATCCTGAATTTAAATCCTAGGCTGAGTTGAGTCCGTCGCCTGGAATTGTGCCCTGGAAGGTGACAGAACATCGTTGGCAAAAAATGAGTGAACTCAATACACCTCTTCCACCTCATTTGATGAATATAGACGTGACAATGTTAAATATAAGTATAGATATTATAATTGTTATGGTTAATACAAATTGTTATGGTGCAAAGAGAACAGTGATAATATCACGTCTATTTTCCCCAAGCAGGGGTGGCAGTGGTGCACTGAGTACACCCACTTTTCGCTGACGATGTTAAGTCCCATGTAGCCTATCGCCAAATATCGGGCACTATTCCTGACTCCAAACTCATACTGGGAAGTTTGCATTCATCATCATCATCATCATCTCAGCCTATACTTGTCCACTGCTGAACATAGGCCTCCCCAATCGCTTTCCAACATAACGGGTCCGATGCCACCTGCATCCAACGACTTCCTGCGATTTTCACAAGATCGTCGTACCATCTGGCAGGCGGTCGTCCCACGCTGCGCTTGCCAATATGTGGTCTCCACTCTAGAATCTTTCTGCCCCAACGCCCGTCCGATCTATGCGCTATGTGGCCCGCCCATTGCCACTTCAGCTTGCTAATCTTAACGGCTATGTCGGTGACCTTGGTTCTTCTACGAATCTCCTCATTCCTGATACGATCGCGTAGAGAAACGCCGAGCATAGCTCTCTCCATAGCTCGCTGAGCAACTCTGAGCTTTTTTATGAGACCTATTGTAAGAGACCACGTCTCTGATCCATATATCATCACTGTTTGCATTAGAAAAACTTCATATGTCCGACCTAGGATTTGAGCCCAGGACCTCCTGATCACAAAGCGATGTGCTTTGCTACTAGACCAATAAAGCAGTAGAATATTTATACAATTTATAATTATAAAATACTTACATACATAATTATATAAACTAGTTATTAATACATTACATGCTACCTAGCATAGATATAAAATAAAAAGTGAGTATAATTATGAATTTATGGAAAATCAACTCAATACAAAACCTTCATCTTTGGCTAATTGGAATAGTAACGCAACTAAAAAAGCAAAAACAAGCAGAATCAAACTTTATGCTATTAAAAATTAGAGTGCATATTGAATTGACTAAATTGAGGTGTACCATTGTTATATTCGCAAGATGAATATTTAATTACATTAATCTACATAAAAAATCTTTATAATAGAATCTGGTGAATCGTAACATGTGTTTTTATCAAAACGTCATCATATACAATTAGAAAAAACATATATCGACTTACCGGCAAATGAGGACGTGGAAGACGTCAAAGAATCGGCACCAGATAATACTGACGGATTTATATTTGACTGTGATTTTTTCCTACCAGTATTTTCGGCAGGAACACGGTTTTCTGAACTCTCCGCAATTACGTCGGTCGATAACTGCAAAGTGCCGCCGCGGAACTCCAGATCTTCGTCGAGTAAGTCACTCATTGTGTACTTTTTATTGATGTAAATATTATTAATCACTGTTTTCCTTCTTTTTTGATTTTTATCGCTTTACGTAAATAAAAAAATCGACCGTATAGATAAGCGACGTCAAATGTCAATGTCAATTGCGTTTTGTTCAATGTAATGTTTGTTTCGTACTTCCAACATGGAGAGTTATAAGTTGCTATGGAATTATCTAGCATTTTGAGTTTTTTTATATTCATGGAAATTTACTGCAATCTGTTCTAATCTGAATTATTATTTGATGATTATTTGTAATCTTTTTTGCATCGTTCATATTTTTTGTCGATTCCATATACAAAGAGATTTAACCACTACGTTTAGTGACGGTAGCTAAGTAAAGCACCACCTAACCGCGGAATTTAAATTATTTGAACTTGAATTTCAATTATTTCACAGAACAATAATCAGTAATAACAATATAGAGATAGCCAAACACACTTTTTCTTGGTTTTATTTACGCTTGCTAGTCTATCCGATACTATTTTTTATCAGATCCTTTGCTTGGTAGGCAATTATTACAGTTCCAACAGCTTCTTTCCTTACAGACCTCTTGCATTTGTATGTATTTATTCAATAAGTATTTTTAAACGTAGTCTGCAAGGAATGAATAAACAAATGATATTATTGTGAAATTAGAAGGATATGGATATTTACCGTGGCTAAGAGAATTAAGGGTGTCCGTAGTCTCTGTAAGCGGCAAACCTATATCATGTTAACTTTTAGAAGTAGAAGAAGCGAGAAAGTAAGAAGGTTGTGGTAATCGGCATCGGGCTAGACGCGCCCTGTCCGAAGGTTCCATAAATTTCCTTCTGCAATTTTGGCGAAAATAGTGTTAGGCCTTCCACTAGTAGGATTAGGTAAGATTTTGGTAGGATTAAGTAAAACACTTTCATATTTTTATTACAAACGAGTATTTTTATTTTACAAAAGTAATGAAAAGTTATCGGTAGTTATCGTTTATTACTTATATTCTGGCACATGTTGTATAGTAAATATGGCGGTTTGATTTTAATAATCAATATTTGTTTTATTAATTTTGCTTATTGTTAACAAAATTTGAACTTAAATAATATTCTATAAACTGTACAACGTAGGTAACTTATACATTTATTTAACCTGAATATATACATAACTATTTTATTATTGTGCTAAAGAAACTTGGAAGTTATCGTGGATGGGTCAAATAAATGAAATGAAATTGAGGCCTTTACAGCTTCACCGGACTTAAGGGCGAGCGTGCAACCACTACGCTCGAGCCAGAAGGGCAAGAGGCGACATACTCGAGGGCGCCTTGAAGAGGCGGCTTCGGCTGGGACAGTCGCTGCGGGGTGAGGGGGTGCACTACTAAGTGCACCGGTCAACCGCCGGCTAGGGAAGGGGATCTACGACTTCGTCGTCGTCGTCGCCCGTATTCGGAACGACAATAAGAGATGACAAAGCATCGGGGGGATCGGTGAGAACATGTTGCGGCCGGCGGTGGCGGGGGCGGCAGGGGTCAAGGGGATCGTAGTCGGCGGCGACTACGATTAACGGATTCGCATGGGTAGATGCGCTCGCGCAGTGTCGAGTTGTCGCCTCTTTAATATAGGCGCGAAGAGGTTCGAGACCAAGATCGGAGTGGAGAAATTGATCAGATTTTCAAACCCGCCAGGCGATACTGTGTGGGTACACGTGCACGATTTTAGGTCCTAATGTAATAGGGGGTAAGCCTATTGCCATAATATTACTCATTCTACAGATATTTAGTTTATGATTAATTTTTCAAAACTTCAGTGATAGAAACTGCTGTTTTATCCTGTATATTGTGTGAAAAATATATTTCGTCCAAGTTCTGAGCTCCAAGTCGATGGATATAAGTTTCAAAACATATTGCTTAATATAATACAGATCTAGATTTTAAGTATTTATAATTGATTTTATACAAGTATATAGATACATTTAACCCCTTGAGTGTCGCATGCACACACGGGTGTGCAAAAATATCTCGGGCGCGACGTGACGAATGAGAACCCGGATGTATATAAGCTGGTGTTGGTCGAGGACTTTTAACGATTTAACACTAGCGACATTCGGGATACACAATCATAGGTAATAAAAATAATTTTGACACAATGCCGGTAATATTGAAGCGAATCCAGTCTAATAAAAAATATAAACCATGCAGGTCTGTGGTCCGCATCGGTCATTTTCTTTTCGTAGTCGAAACATTGACATGTTTCTCATCATTTCGCGGCATTATCATATTGTTTATGTGATCAGAAATTTTATAATGAAGACAATAATATACATTTTATGTGGTAATAATCTTATTATACCGCGAAATATAGATTTTTTTGATGAGCTTTCAAAAAACAATAGAAATTCCAAAAAATCCTGATAGTTGCCGAGCGAAACAAATCAAAATCGCTGACACTCCAGGGGTTAAGCTACTTTCAACGTTATCTACTTATTTATTTTAATATAGGTAAAAATGCATCGTGTATCTTTACATTTTTCTTAACAGATTTTTCCCAATATTTAAGTATCAATTCTTCTTCTCGAATGCGGTACTCAAAAGGTAAAATAATATGAGGAAGAACAACATTCCTGATTGTATTTTCAAAAAGTTTTATGTTAAATAGATACTGTTGTTTTGCTGTATCACATTCAACCCACACACGAGCAGGGTTCAGTAAAATTAGCCATGAAACTAGCTAGAGTGAGAATATAAACTGAAAAGCGCACGTACATGAGATGAGTGTTATGTTATATTCACATGCCCGTACTGCTGATTTTCGTGACAATTTTACTGCGCACAATCGCGGGAATGGGCAGAGTGTAAATCAGAAGGTTAAGTAGACAAGGTTGTAAAGTAGGTCGAGACAGGTAAGGCCTAGTAGCAGCTGCATCGGTCCGTGGGGCAGTGGGGCGGGTACACGATGCACTGGTCCATGCAGTACACGTCGGCACCCTCGCGTCCTTCCAGCTCGCCTATAGCTTCGCACACTTGCCTGTTGGGGGAAAGAAGAATTCATTTTGTAAGACATTGGTTTCAAAATACCTTATTAAGATTTGCGTGGGTTTTATAGTTGAATTGTTCATTATTAAGATGTCTCATTGTTATAACCCTATTAATACATGGGACATCCATTCAAATAAGGCACAGGATCCACTTGTAAGGGTCCATAATCTTCCTTAAGAACTATAAAAATCAAGGACAGCACTCATAGCCCTCTTCAGCAATCCTTTAAATTTCCGTGCTACAATCAACACGGAATCCATACCTGTATCTAAGTAACCAAAAATAAAACTTAAAAGACTTAACTAGTTCTATAAAAGTAACCCGCTGCAGGTCAAAGAGCTCACTTCCCTATTTCCACTCAGTTTAGTTTATGTCAACACTGGCCTAATCTTTCTGCCATTTGACTTCCCATAGTAGACTAAAAAAAGATGATTGAAATATAGTTAACTACTCACGGGCAGGTGCACAGGTCTTCGGGGCAATGGGGTGGGTACCGCAGACAGTTGGTCTGGCACCAGCTCAGCATTCCAGGAAGCTTGCGGAACGCTGGCGTCGGCACGCAAACTTGATCCCTATTGAGTTACACGGGGGAGCATTAGTAATAGCCTAAACCTGTAGTCAGATACGTGAGTAGGTACAGGCCATAGAGAATTCTATTCTGTACTTCGTGGTACAGGCAGTAATTTGTACACATGGTATTGTATGCGTGATATCAAAAAGACCGTCTGAATGACAGTAGTAAAATAATCTTAAGGGCTAACCCATAAAATGGGTTTTATTTATCCAATCTTAGCTACGGTCACTAAATGAGAACTTTTTAGTAAATTGATCTAAATTAGTTGTGTCAGCTTCCCGGGGCGCATCACCAGCCAAGCTAACCGCCTCCTGTTGCGCCCTTACACAATAAATATGACATTGCCTCAGCTCTCATTCAAAATATTGGTACCTATTTCACTAAAATGTATGAAACTGCTGGTTTTTTTCATTTCCTGTATAAGTCGCCATATTAAAAGTTCGTATTGATAATTACTATCACTTATTTCAGTTTTTGCGCATCCATCCGGTAGAGGACACGTAAAGACACATTCTCAGAGAATTAATCTACAAACACTGTCTATACTTACTTATCTAAAATTTATGTACAGATAAAAAAAATGTTTTTTTTTACAATCTCAACTAACGAGAAACCAGAAACCTAAGATGAACAAGTTTTAGTGTTGATTTTACTTCGTATTATTAAAGTAGATATGTTGTGATTTTATTGGAATTGATGGTGACATTCTTGCAGACACACAAGCTGTGCTAAACCGGTGGAGTGAATATTTTGGAGAAATGTATGGAGATGACCCGGATGCTGATGCCGCAGACGTGCCTAAAGGCGAGACTGCGGCACCAGAATCAACGGAGGACATCACTATGGAAGAAGTTGAATGGGCGATAGGAAGTATGAAAAACGGTAAAGCTGCGGGAGTAGACATGATATCTGCCGAGATGATCAAATATGGTGGAACTTGCGTCCGGGACGCTTTCCGGGCCCTTGCAAACCTTTGCTGGAGGACCGGTAGAGTCCCTACAGATTGGCGCCGCGCAGTCATAGTACCCTTGTATAAAGGCAAGGGTTCACAATATGACTGCGCCAATTACAGAGCCATCAGTTTGATCAGCTTGGCAGCCAAGGTGTACGGTAAAATTATTGAACGGAGAATGCGCGTGAAGTCCGATGGAATGTTGTGCGAGGCACAAGGGGGTTTCAGGTCTGGAAGAGGATGTTCGGATCAAGTCTTCTCACTCCGCAACATCGTAGAGAAGCATCTGGCAGTGGGCCGGAAGGTTTTCTGCGGTTTTGTAGATCTGGAGAAGGCATTTGACAGAGTTGTGCGAAAGAGACTTTGGGACATTTTGCCAGAGTATGGTATAGATGGCACTCTGTTGCGAGCCGTCCAGTCCACTTATGTGGACTGCAAGGCATGCGTACGGGCGGGTGGTAACAGGTCACCCTAGTTTGACGTTAAAATCGGCGTCAAGCAGGGTTGCGTGTTGTCCGCTAGACTGTTTATAATATATCTGGACAAAAGTCTTCAAAGACTGAAAGCGATGAATGAAGGTGTACAAATGGGTGACTTAGTGGTAAACCATCTACTTTATGCAGATGACGCGGTTTTAATAGCGCCAACAGCCACTGATCTGCAAACACTAGTCACAGTTATGAAAGACGACTGCATGATCAATGGCTTACACTTGAATGTGAAGAAAACCAAGATTATGGTTTTTGAAAGGGAAGAAACCAGAACGAATGTAAGGATTGTGGTTGGTAACGATGTGCTGGAGCAAGTGAATGAGTTTGTATATCTTGGATGCGCCTTCAGTAAGGATGGGAAATACACCGCTGACATAGAGAGAAGAGTGAGTGCAGGGAACAGAGTGAATGGTGCGATGGGAAAGCTACTCGGGAGCCGGCACTTAAGCCATAAGGCGCAGCTGGCCATACATAACGGAGTTCTTGTCCCAACGCTGTTATATGGTAGCGAGAGCTGGATATGTAAGAAGGAGAATGAAAGTAGGATAAATGCGGTAGAAATGCGAGCTCTGCGGAAGATGTGCGGAGTGAAGCTGACCGACCGCATTAGCAACAGCATAGTAAGACAGCGAGTAGGTATGAAAGATAGTATCGGTGTAAATATGAGAAAGGGCATGCTCCGTTGGTTCGGGCATATAGAAAGAATGCCAGAGGAAAGAATGACAAAACAGATATACAATGTGAAAGTGGAAGGATGCAGGTACCGGGGAAGACCTAGACTATCTTACCACGACCAAATAAACCGAGTCTTATCTGATGGAAAAGTCAAGAGTCTCCGTAACCGGCGAGAGTGTATGAGACGAACTATGAGAGTCGAGGAAGCCAGAGAGGTATGTAAGGAAAGAACCTGTTGGAACTCTGTACTCTCTGCCTACCCCGCAAGGGATCTGGCGTGAGGTTATAGATAGATAGATAGATAGATAGATAGATTAATTCCTTTGGATGAACCCACCCTAGCGGATGCGTGGTATACACGGTGTTACTTTAAATGCGCACAGCACGCATCCCTTGCGCAACTAAGACGGTTCGCCAGCGCATGTGCAGTTCAGTTCCTATTGTAACTGAGATGCAAGTACACAGTTGATAGTGAAGTGCGCCCGCGCTCGGAGTTGTTCCCAGACTTCCAAAACCCATTCTTTTCGAAAAAATATTCTTTCTAACATTAGTTCCCGCGACTTTCAAATTATATATATTTTTGAAGCAGCAATCATCAATGGTGATGACCAATCTTCTATAAGGAATATTTTAATTAACCTATGTAGTTTAGGTATATTATTTAAAAGAAACACCAAGGCAAAAAAATAACGACAATATTTTTTAAGTCAAGAGTCTCCGTGTGTGTGCGTGTGTGTGTTTGAGTGATATACGCTGTTGGCCGTGAGGCCTTTACAGCTTCACCGGACTTAAGGGCGGGCGTGCAACCACTACGCTCGAGCCAGAAGGGCAAGGTGCGACATACTCGAGGGCGCCTCAAGGAGGAACGGCCTCGGTTTAGACAGTCGCTACGGGGGGAGGGGGTGTTATTAGTGCACCGGTCGGCGGGCTAGGGGATCTACGACTTCGTCGTCGTCGTCCGTATCCGGAGTGGAAAGAAGCGATGTCAAAGCATCGGGGTCATGAGTCTCCGTAACCGGCGAGCGTGTATGAGACGAACTATGACAGTAGAGGAAGCCGGAGAGGTATCTAAAGAAAGAACCTGTTGGAACTCTGTACTCTCTGCCTACCCCGCAAGGGATCTGGCGTGATGATATAGATAGATAGAGAGATTTTTTTAAGTAAAATTTCACGGGTGATGATTCTCATAAAGAGATGCAATACATAAGTATGAAATATAGCTGCTTAATCCAAACATACCCAGTAATTTCCATCTAGTTATCGCCAACGGACCTTCTGTCCCTGTTCATGTTGACTGTACTGTATATTTCTTGGAACTCGTGGGAATTAAAAAATCTAAGTCACTAGCAGTTTCCCACGGCTTCGTACCCGGTCGGCAACAGCACCACCTACCGGGCCTATGTTATATAGCCTATGTTACTTCTGGATGAGGTAGATTTCTAATGGTGAAATAATTTTTAATATCGGTCCAGTAGTTTTTGAGTTTATTCGTTACAAACATACAAAAATACAAATCTTTTTTCTTTATAATATTAGTATAGACAGAAGTGATGGGAATACAATTTTGGAAGTCTGGAAATACGTTGATAGCGTTGGGAAAGTAACCAAATAAGGTATTAAACATACAACGTAACAAAGACATAGCTTACTGCCGTGGCAGGCGACTGACCAAATGTAGAAATAGTTTTTTTTAAACACTAGGATTTATTACTGTCTTGGGTGCGTTTACCAAGATGAAAATTCTTACACAAATACCCAGACCGAAACAAATAATTGTGAGTCACACCTAGATTTGTCCCGTGCGGGAATCGAACCCGCGACTATTCGACCCAGTGGGCCGAGGGGTAAGCTCTTAACCACTGCGCCAAATCGTCCGTCTCCTTTACTCTTTTATTCGCCTTTCGCTTTTTATCCAGTGAGGAATGGCGAAATTCTACCGAACGGTGACCACGCCGCCCCTGCCTTTCCCAGGGATTTACCAAATTTTCATGCTTAATTTTAAAACATTTAAGGTTTCGCCACACAGCCTTAGGGAGTTGAAATGTACGAGAGATGCCGCACAGTGCCGCCCCGCTCGGCGCGACGGTGGCGCGGCTTTGGGAGTTGTAATGTACTGAAATGTACGGGGGATGCCACCCAGCACAGCCCCGCTCGGCGCGACGGTGGCGCGGCTTGGGGAGTTGTAATGTACTGAAATGTACGGGAGACGCCACCCAGCGCAGCCCGCTCGGCGCGACATGTACGGGAGCCGCTCGACGCGAATTTGTTCATGGGATTACAAACAAACACCCAGACCGAATAATTGGGGAGATTTGTCCCATGTGGGAATTAAATCCGGACTGAGCGGCCTACGCTCAAACGTTTATAGCCATCATTTAGCTAAGTATTCAATGTAGTTCGTTATCCGGGGGCTACTAAAACCTATGTATTTTTGTGTGTGTGTGTGTGAATGATCTAAGCTTTTGGCCGCGGCGCCTTTACAGATTCACCGGACAAGACGGCGAGCGTGCAACCACTACGCTCAAGCCAGAAGGGCAAGAGGGCAACTAGCTCAAGGGCGCTCAAGGAGGAACGGCCTCGGCTTGGGTAGTGCGGAGGGCATATACTAGGTGTCGGGACGTGGTGCTCTGCACGGTGTCTGATCCTGTGTGCGGTATCTGTATCCAAAAAAGGGATGTAAGGGCATCGGGTGGGTCGGTGAGAACATGTCGCGCCCGGCGGTAGCGGCTGATTGGAAGGGAGTTAGGTTCGTAGTCAACGGCGGCTACGATTAGCGGATTCCTATGGTTGGACGCGTACGCGAAATATCGGGTTGTCGCCTTTTTAATAAAGGCGCAAATAGGTTCGAGCCCGAGATCGGAATGGACCTAAACCGTTAATCAACTTCAGTTTATAGTAATCATTCAAATGAAGTTCGTTATGCGGGGGCAACCAAAACCTATTTACAAAATTTTAATTTTACTTTGCCCTCGAAACGCAGACAGAGCTGAAAACTATATCCTCATCTCTTTCATATAGCAACATAAGATTATAATAACTTTGTTAAAGAGGTTATGGTACGGAGAATCAAAGGTAGGTCTATAAAACTAGTATATCTAAAATAATACAAATTATACATTAAGTATACATTCTTGCTGTTACAAAATGTTAGTCACGACGAACATTTTATACAGAACTGTAGGTAGTTACACATTCCATACTTTATACAAAGAGGGTAATCAGGGGAACAGTTGGTTAGTTACAAACGAGTTATTTCTACAAAATTTACACTACGACATCACATATCTTCAGGTCAAGCGTTGCATTACATTGTTAAAACAGTGATTGGGTCAGAATTGCTTCTAGATATAGTTTCAGGTAATTCATAGTAATTCTTTAGTTCTCATGTTGCCTTCCAATAAATCTTGACTCAAGTAAAACCAATCATATTAGCACAACTCCTCCGATGGAAGCGTCTTAGTATGGGCTATATGGACATAGGTCTTGTTTCTTTCTTTTCTCTTTTTAAAAAACGTAGCCTCACACTAGGATTTATGCCTGTGTCGTCGGTGCGTTTACAAACATGAAAATTCACATACACAAATACCCAGACCGGAACCAATAATTGTAGATCACACAAAGATTTGTCCCGTGCGGGAATCAAACCCGCGACTATTAGACACAGTGGGCGGAGCGGCTTAAGCTCATAACCACTGCGCTAAATCGTCCGTCGCTGAATACAACTCTTTGCTAAAAGAGCAAGTAACAATCCTATACATTCCTTCTACTATAATTTCTACATCGAAGATCAAAGCACCCTAGTGTAAACATAGCTGAATTCAATTCTTTGCCGCAGAAATAGTATAAAATATGCTAAATTCAGCATAATTTATTGCATTCTTGACCGAATCATTGTTTTCACGTAATTACAGAAAATCAGGATGGGGGTGAAAAATTTATTCACAAAGGCACCACCACGTGGACAGCCAAAACCTTTAATCATTACAATGTAATTAAATTATACCTAATAATCTGTGGGACAGAGTCCTCCAAGGATTCTGTATCAATATCGTTGCTGAAAGAAAATTTATACAATAATTATAATTTGTGCACGTTATTGACAAATAAGTATGTATAAAAAAAGTAATAAATCATACATATATAGTTATATTTTACCTAATTATGTACGGTTCCTTTCGGATATCCTTGAGTTCTTCTCTGAAATATTAAGCCACAGGATACATAGTTTACAAAAACATAAACACATATTATATAGGTGTGTGTAAAGATAAAACATAAAAAGAAAAATAGAATACGTGATATTCCCGAATAGCACACGAATCACTTGAAATTTGTGTATTTTCATACCTGACGACGATGGGGTAGACATTCTTGGGCATGTTAAGATCTCTGTAGTAGAGAAGGAAGGGATAGTCTCTCCTCAAGTCTCCGGCGAAGGCTGGGGGTATGCCTCCGGTGCTGGTAACCACGCTGACGTCGGCGCAGTTTCTGAACGTTTCCGATCGTCCACATCCGACTGCCTCCGTTCCGTTTGGGCACACACCCCACATGTTTCCTATCAAATTGATTTACAAAAGTTTTTTTTTATGTACACCAAAATCTACCTTAGAAGCCAGGGAGTTCTGAAAGGAAAGAACCTGTTGGAAATTTGTGCTCTCTGCCTACCCCGTAAGGGATTTGGCGTGATGATATAGATAGTTTAATAGAAAAACTACCAACTTATGAATAGTAAAGAGAAAAAGGAAAGTAATTATTTAAGACTATCCGTCTCTATCGTCGTTCCTGTAGAGAAGAAGGGCAAGTAATTCCACGGTTACCCTTCAAAAAATAAGAGTTCTAGAATTATTTTTGTAAACTGTGTGACGACATGCTAATCAAGAGTCTTCTTGAAAGACATTCGACTATAATAACGAATGACAAACATTAATCTTAGTTGTCAGACAATAAATTGAGTGATTAGACCTTTGTCACGTTGAAATATTTTCACATTTATTTTGGAACCTGTACACAAGACATTTATTAGTATTCGTTGAAATATGGTAGCTCACCGTTATTACTTTAGCGACGGCATACCTATATTTGCACAGTTTTTTCTGGGAATACATAAAAATCTTGACGACTGGCACCTACCTTGTCAACGCAGCCATTAATAATTTAAACAATTTAATCTCTTTGTCTCAAACCGAACGCCAACATTTATAAAATTTATTTAAAACAGAAAATTCATCATCTGGCGCATCCATACTTATTAACATCTCTACTTGTAGGTGCTTTCGATGAAAAAGTTTGCCGAGCGGTATATCATATTAAAGACACTAAAGTTATAAACGAAGCACCACATAAGAACTTTTAAGGCCTCGCCCTAGTTAAAGTTCTCGTTCTAGGCTGGCCTCTTTAATTTATAGATTAGACTAAGTGATCGATTATCCACATCCTTCAGTGGTGTGAAAATTCGATCCATATCGAAGTGGACTTTATTATTTGCTCATCATCATGCATTATATCATTTTTTCATCATCATGCATCGTATCATTATACCATTTGTTCGTCATACACCGTCACGCCTATATTCCCCAGAGGGGGTGGCAGAGGTGTACTGAGTACACCCACGTTTCGCCGACGATGTTAGGTCCCATATAATAGGGGGCGAGCCTATTGCTATATACCGGGCACAATTCCAGACTCCGGACTCATACTGGGAATTTTTCGTTAGAAAAACTACATTTGTCCGACCTAGGATTTGAACCCAGGACCTCGTGATCACAAAGCGATGCGCTTTGCCACCAGACCAACGAGGCAGTCATTTGTTCATCATCATGCATCATATCATTCTGGTCAGTGGAGAAAGCAGTGAGGGAGTTCGGAGGTCTCCTAGGATAACATGACCATAACCGATCTCTAGACTGTAGTACAGGGCTTCAAAGGACAACGGCTTGTGTGATCCTCCATCAACCGAATCAGAACCGGAGTACCGGATTATCAGTGTATTATCAGGTGGGAATTATCAGTTGGGGCATCACTAAATTTCCTAACTGTGACTGTGGCGATATAGTGCAGACTATCTTACACATCTTGAAGGATTACCCCACTAGGAAGTTCAGCGGCGGATTCGAGGGCTGGCCCAGCTGGCACCAGAGGCTAAACAATGGATTCTCCACTCTGACATAAAATATTGATCGTACACATGTCGATGACGATGATTATTTGGCTAACGTTACTTACCAGTGTAATAAGTCCATTGCAACACACATTGTGTGCAGGTCACGTAAGGAGGCAGCCGCACCCTATACCTGAAGATTTCCTTCTTGGCTGTGTCCAGGGGAATCAAGAACCTGTCGTCTCTTGTCTCGGAGATGTATAGCGGATACCTGAAATAACAAAGGAAATATTTTATTCCGGATACAGGAATACTATTAGTTAGGACAATTAGCATAAACGTATCTAGCAAATTAAAAAAGTCAACAAAATCACTAGGCAAAACTAAATACAAATTTGCAATTTGTTAGCACGTTCTGCCTTGATTTTCCTATCACCTTGCAATCATTGGTGGCTCGTAAGATTGGCACATCATTAGCATATAAAAATAAAATGTTGTATCTATTATGTATAGGTATGTCTGTAGTATAAAAGTAATCAAAGATGTCGTTTTCAAATGATAGATGTTACAACCGATCAATCAGACGTACAGTGTGGTTTGTTAGTTGGTAATAGATGATGACGCTAATGTCTTGTCCTTTTCAAGAGTTTGTAGAAAAATTTGCAGTCGGAATTTCCGTAAACAAAATTAGGATGGATGCCCAAGACTCACCTGTCAAAACATTCTTGCGTAGCTTCTTGCTTCGGGTTGTTGTTGGGGCACAGCTTCATAATAAAGGTTCCAAGATGATTTGCCGTTAACTCCACTTCGACTTCGATTTCCTGAACAAGACTTATTATTGTAACATTTACTGACTAGCACAAGTTTTTATAGTTTTGTTCTGGCAAAATTCATCATTAACTTGTTTTAATAAGTAGGTAGTGACCTAAGCATATCAGCTAATGCGGGAACAAAAAGGAACTTTAAAGGAATAAGTACGCTTTGCGATAGTTTGATAGTGTGCTGAAAAGAACGGGCTGCTCCAGGTATTGCAGATGTCAAGGTCATAGGCCCCTAGTGAACAGTTGACGGGACGGTTAAGCGATCTCCACCCTGCCGAGAGCTGTGAACAACCAAGGCGAGCTCGAAACGAGCGAACCGAAAACTGGCGTAAAATTGTGCATAGCTAGAGATTAGTGCAAGTGTATGTATGGCAAGTTATAAAAGGAGATTTGTACTTAAGAAGTAAGACCCACCTGCCCGACACTGTAGTGGCGGGTGACGATGCCCTTCCCGTACATGCCGCCGGCCTCGTGCGGCCGCGGCTCGCTGATGTGGTGCGCGTCGCCGCACACGCCGCACTTGCCCTCGTTCTGCTCCCATTGAACTGTAGAGTTGTGAACGTAGATCAGCAGATTCGGTATTGATAGACCAGTATTAAATGGGTATTAGCGATATCTTTTCCTCCTCCTTTTAACTCACAGATCCACTCGGAAATATCTGTTCACTTTTTGAGCCAATCTTGGTTTGATTGACCAACTATCAACGACTCGATAAGAAGAAGAAGATGATCAGAGGACATAAAGAGACCTTGACCCAGCACTAAGCCATAGTTAGAGAAAAAAAATAGCTGCTTTAGAAATTAGGCATAGTATGGCTTTTGCCTACCTAGATACATTCAGTTAGTTCTACTTTAGTCAGCTTATTTTAAAAGATGTATTTACAAAAAAGCAGGACAGAAGTATTTACCGGATTTATATATTACCGGATTTATATTTGTAAAGACAAAAGTATTTACCGCTAAACCGCAGGCAATGCTGTAGTATAATAGTATGTTATGTTATTGTAAAATTAATCCTCTTAAAAAATTGTATGACATTTTTATGGAAAAAATCCATGAGAATTTTGACATATTCATTTGCTCAGAAATGTTAATCGCACTGGTTATTTTGATATCACATCTATAAATGTCGCCTTAAAATATCTATCCACTCTGTCGTTTAAATACCAATTTATTCAACTGTTCCATCCCAAAAGAGTGCATAATAAATAATGATTATTGATGGCTTACCTACTTTAATAGTACTTTAATTTAGATAAATATGGTCATATCTACTTTGAATGTCAATATCCTAACTTATTATGACATCATCTTAGAGGGGGTCAGCTCACATGCCATAATGGCTACAACAAGCCAATTTTTATAATTCACTATTATAATCTATTATTACTTGATATTGACGAAATACACTGTTGAAGTGTGGGGCCATTCATTAAAAGAAGAAGAAGACATCATCTCACTATAGATCGTACAAACCTGAAGACGCGTGTAAGAAAGTGTGTAACGATACACTAACACGCTACCAGAACTTTGCACACTTCATCATAAGCGACAGAGAAGCTAGGGGTTTCTATGGGGATCGAACGATCTACACCTAATTATATTTTTTTTAGTGCCGAGGGTATAGTTTGAGGTATATAATACGTACTAATTTCATAGTATTTTGGTGCGTTACCATTGTTTTAGCAGATAAAAGCCCAGGGTAAGGTCGAGATGCCGAGAATTCGCACCTAGAAAAGGGGCCAGAGGCCCTGAGCATACTCCACACATGAATCTAATGTGACCGGTGGCGGGAACGGCCCACGCGTTCGTGAGTCATGGGATGTGAGTTTTTCCCTCCCGGGTACTTCGGAAACTTGCATACTCAGACAATTTGGAAACTTGCACAGAGGGCACTTGCGCAACGGTGGGTTTCTTTCGGAGATCCCAGAGTGCAAAGTTGATACCGGTCAGCCCTGGGTTATTAGTCAGTGGGACTCCGACCTGCTATGGAGTCCTATAGGATTTTCCCCAAGTTGAAAAAAGCGAAACCGTGATAGAAGTCGCACGTTTAACTAGGCAAAAATATCTCCTATGCGCTTACAATTCACGCATCATGCATTTAACAATAAACTCGTAACAATTTGAATTTTTATTTCGGTGACTTTAAATACAATTACTCGATTGTGTGTTTAAAGCTAAACAGAATAACGACGTGACCAGCATAGAGTCGAGCTGGACCCCGATTCTACTGAGAATAATTCGATAAAACTAAATCTTAATCGTCGTCGAAAAGTGTTTAGCTGAAGGCTTAGCACAATAAGATTAACATTAGCGTGACGCTAGCGAGCTGCTATGCTATCCTTGTCATACTACAAATTTATTAATTAAACATGAACGTGACAGCACGCTCATTCGTTAGCGTTAAACTAACCTCAATCTTTTTGTGCTAAGCCATCTGTTCTTATATTAATGGAATACGAAAAGACTGATCGGCGGCAGGCGAGATTTGGTTTTAGCGGAATTCTGTTAGCTGAATGGCAGAATTGGGGCTCTGAGCAAATAGGATGACCTTGTAGGACGACAGTTCGTTGAACTCCGTTGTCCAGCGAGCCGTCGCGCATCATTAGCGAGATCAATAGACAATGAGAAAAAAATTGTTTGCTTTACATACGAGTGCAAGGATAACGCCACATCCGTAATACGGATGTGGTTTTTATTGCTGGCAAGCAAATTAAAATTGTATATATAGTGAACTTTGTGAGGCATGATTCAAATTATTAAAAAAATATATTATATTAATTATTAAGTAAGCTGAAGTGGCAATGGGCCGGTCACATTAGCCGAACAACCGATAACCGCTGGGACAAACGAGTTCTTGAGTGGAGACCGCGGACTGGCAAACGTAATGCAGGACGCCCTCAGGCTAGGTGGAGCGATGACCTTCGTAGGGCGGCTGGCAAAAACTGGATGCGAGTAGCCGAGGATCGTACCCAGTGGCGTGCACTTGGAGAGGCCTATGTCCAGCAGTGGACTGCTATAGGCTGATGATGATGATGATGATGATGACTTATTAAGTACAAATCTAATTATATGAAATTCTAAATGAACAAGACTTTCCGGTGAACAGGATAATAACGATGATATAGAAATTAATAGACTGTGTCTTATCTAAAGGGTAAGTCAAGAGTCTCCGTAACCGGCGCGCATGAGAGTGAAGTAAGCCAGAGAGGTCTGTAAGGAAAAAATATGTTGGAACTCTGTACTCTCTGCCTACCCTGGGATCTCGCGTGATGATATAGATAGATAGATAATGAAATTGATGAGATACCCCAACCCTAGACAGTGTCATCTCGAGCATCGTCAGGGTAACATGCAGTCGTTTTAAAGAAAATTGAAACCTTTCATTATTTTGTTACCATTCATCATCACCAGTTTTCTACAACCCACTGCAGGATATAAGCCTCGTCCCCTTTTGTGCCATTCTTCGCGGTCCTGTGCCAATCTACCCCAAGTTCTTGTTACCATTACCTTGCACCTTATAAGAACACAAAATTATTAACATTTTACCAGCATTACTACATTAGGATTAGTAAGCTGAAGTGGCAATGGGCGGGCGCGAATAACGGACGGGCGTTGGGGCACAAACATTCTAGAGTGGAGACCACGTATTACCAAGTGCAGCGTGGGACAGCCGCCTACCAGATGGACCGACAATCTCGTGAAGATCGCAGGGAGTCGTTGCAGATGGCATCGGACCGGTTACGCTGGAAAGCGATTGGGGCGGCCTATGTTCAGCAGTAGACAAGTATAGGCTGAGATGACCACATTATACATTATTATTCTAAAAAATACAAGATTTATTTGACTTACTCACAAAATCACTCTTATATTTACTAAACTCCCCACACGTTGAGTCATTTAAATATCAAAAGTATAGGGGTTTGTGCTTGTGCATGGTGGAGGAATTTTCGTTAGGTGTAATTCATCAGTTTTCATTAAGGATTATCAATTTCATTGGGCAAAATCAGAATCAGAATCGTTAGAAAGACAGTTCGGCTGTATATGACATGGCCGGTCAAACAAGTAATTAAAAATGTTTATTTATATTCAGTATTCGTTTATTATTCCAATGGCGGTATTATTAGAACAACCACTCATAGCGCTGCGGGTTTGTTTGAAGATTATCAAGGTTAACCAGTGTTTCACTCGGTTAGTCTGAGATGGATGACCATTTGTAGACCACCGCTACTACTTGATCCAGTAAGAGAAGTGGCCTTTTAACTATTACAGGATTTGGTTCTAGGGCAAAATATATCAATATTTTCCTTTTCAATAAATTATCTATAGGTATTTATCAAAAATCTATATTTTTCTCGAATATCAAATTCGATATATATATCATCCGTTGCTTAGGTCTACATACAACAATAACTTAATTGGAAATAAATCTAGTTCGTCTTAGCTTTTTAAAAATTTTCAGCTTTGTATCTTCGCGACTTTGAAAGAAAAAAAAACACCGTCACGCCTATATTCCCCAGAGGGGGTGGCAGAGGTGTACTGAGTACACCCACGTTTCGCCGACGATGTTAGGTCCCATGTAATAGGGGGCGAGCCTATTGCCATATACCGGGCACAATTCCAGACTCCGGATTTAGACTGGGAATTTTTCGTTAGAAAAACTACATTTGTCCGACCTAGGATTTGAACCCAGGACCTCGTGATCACAAAGCGATGCGCTTTGCCACCAGACCAACGAGGCAGTCAAACGACGAGGCGACTTTGAAACTGTCGAAAAAAAAACTAAATATTTACCTTTCATTTATCACCTGTAAACCATCAAAACAAGCCGGCGCACAAGCTTTGGTATGTAAGCACCAAACAAATACGGAACGTATTTGTCTATCTATCTATCTACATCATCACGCCAGATCCCTTGCGGGGTAGACAACAGGTTCCTTCCTTACATACCTCTCTGGCTTCCTCCACTCTCATAGTTCGGTCTCGCCGGTTACGGAGACTCGGAATGTATTTGTACTTAGCCGGTAATCGGAAGGATTATTACTTTATTATTAAAGTAATAATAATTAATTCAGTCCTGTTTTGACATTTGATATTGACGAGCGACACATGGGTCGCCGGGTGACTGGTTGTAGAGCGTTTAATGATTCGTTTCAATAATGCCACTGACTCTATCACGTGTCAAGGTTAAGGCTGTTTGTTGTATTTGACGCCATTCGGAATATATTTAAAACAAATTAGATTAGATCTGAAGTTCGAATTTACAAACAAAACAAGGTAGGTAGATTAAAATACAAATTTTACTTCGTTGGTCTTGTGGTGTATGGTGCGATTGGCGATCACTATGTCTTGACTTCAAAGCTTAGGTCGGACAAATTGTTACTGAGGATCGTCTATCGAACAATTTTTCAGCTGCAGTCTGGAGTTTTCAAAATATGTCCGGGAACAGTTCCGAACTTCAGACGAGTACCGACAGCCGTTTTGTTATAATAAGAATCAGCTTGGCTTGCCCCTTATTACATTGGTACCTAAAATTATACGCGATTTATACTGCCGAATTATACAGCCACCCTTCGGCTCCATAGGGCAATGTCTACATAAGAAAACGTCTTTGTATGCAGATGTCTACAGATTTCTTTACCATGCCCAGTATACCATACCATTACCAAACCATAAGCAGCATTTTCTCTACACTACACACAAATGTACAGTGCTTATCACCAAAAGCAATATGACGTAACACTTCCAAAACGACCCACTGAACCCAAAAAAACTTTGAACCCCACCCTTCAATACAAATTCTTACCGGCATACCCTCCGCAGAATAGCTCGTTGTCATTATAGTTGACAGGGTTGGGGAAACCGAACCGCCACATGGAGTTCCTCGCTGGTGGGTCCATCAGTCTGCCGTGGCCTTCCGCGCCACGCCGGGCACTGCCCAACATCTGGAAATAGAGACAAATGGTGGAAATTAGGGTAAAAGCTGACAAAGGCGAAGGGTTTTCAAAATCTTAGATGATGTATAGCTCGAAATTATACTTCGATAAATTGTGCCATATATATCGATGTAACATATCTAAACTGAACAATTACGTAACGATTATCGTACTAAAAATCTCGTTCATTCGATATCAGATGCGAGATTATCGAATGAAATGGGCGTAAACCTTTCCTTCTCTAAACCGATTAAAAGCATGATACATGTACATTAAATCATGATTAATGAGATTCGATTAACATTTTAACATTCCCAGTAATATATCATCCTGATAAAAGCAAAAAATTAAAAAAAAAATATTGGTCAAGAATTCCGCGCTTACCCCGCATTTTTCCCCGCATTATATGGGGAATTCGGCACGTTTCAAAAGCATGCAGATCGCACATTCCCGCATCGCACCTCGGGGTTGAGATAGTATCAACTACTTAACATATTTTATTAAAAAGATCGCTCACGCTAGCCATAATTTAAAAAAAAATAATAATAAACACCGTCGAACCTATATTCCCCAAGCGCCGGGTGGCAGAGGCGTACTGTGTACACCCACTTGTTGCTGACGATGTTTCTTAACATGTAACAGGGGGGAGGTGTAGAAAAACTTCATTTGTTTAGGCCCTCGTAATCACTAAGGGATGCGGTTTGCCACTAGACCAACGAGGCAGACTATAATTTAAAATAGTATATTTTAAATCAATTTTCAATTTGCCTAATAAGTTGGCTATCGTTCCGGGATCATATCAAGTTCATATGGAATTGTGTTAAAATAAAAATATCATCTCAATGACCTACAGAGCCTGTTCTATGATAACTTCTAGAAAATGCAGGTAACAAAGCTTGTGCCATTTTATATCACCCATATTTCTATATAAAAAGCTCACGATCAATATTCATCAGCATAATGTTTGCAAAAAACAAAAGGCCATCAAGAATTATCTACGATTTAATTACCATAATAACACTTGGTATTCGACGAAGCCAAATATTCATGGTGACAGGTCAAAAACCTCTAGCCAGCGAATATCTAGAATCATAAATAGTCCTACCGAATCTTGTAACATTGTACTTGTCTGATAAAGCAATAATTTATCATTTATGGGTTTAATAAATAATGATTAGGTAATTTATAACCTCTTCATTCAAAGAGTTCTTTACCTGCAGTAGGAATATCCAGTATGTAAGGAAAGATGTTCCACTGGAACGTGGCCTCCTCAACTCCATCTGGAAAGAAAAAAAATCATTAAAAGAGCCTTATCTATAAAATATCTAAGATATAGAACATAGGTAATCTAATGGATGTTATTTATTGGGATAGGTGGAGTGTTTCTTTGTATATCGATGGAAAAGTGCCGATATATGCAAAGTGGCTGGCTGGCAACGATTGGAAGAGAAGAGCCGAAGACCTGGCTCATTGCCTTGCCTTGGGAGTCTTATATTCAGGAGTGGAATGCGGGCTGATGAGGGCTGATTGATGATGTTAAATGTCATTACATTTTTTTCCTCTCGTATTAGAATATTCGTACAATCGGAATTATCTTATTAAAATTGACGCTCTGTTACCATAAGAGCTGGTGACTTTATTGCCTACATATCTCAGGTTACGTTCCTGACTGCCACGATGGTTGACAACTGCAAGTAACTTATTCCTCAGACAGACTAAATATTTGAAATAGTTTTTAGTAATCATCTACACAACTGGTACTTAGTACGTACTTATAATTTATTATTGTTACCATGCAGTAATTTGAAAATAAGTGATTAATATTCTATAAATAAAAGGACATGGAAAACAAATTATAATAATATTATCATGTTTATTTCATTGAACTTATTTGGTAATAATTTAATTTATTTTAGTTTTCCAAAAATGGCGACATGATCACATTCCCAGCAGGTGGACGACGCAAATTTGAATGCAATCACGGTTAACCGTTAACTTTATTCAGAGAGATAATGTTACGGGATAAAAGAATTAGCTTGGAAATATCATCGTAAATCCAATAGATTATTTCTTAAAGAATTCTTCGATACAGTCAAAAGAAAAAGTCGTCATTTCTTTGCATTTAAAAATTATGATGAAAGTGGCATTTCAAATTTAGGATGCATATTTATAGCAGTAAATACCACACGAGCGAAAACTCTCGATGCCCTTATTTTCTTCCTACAGCCTATAAATACCCGAAATAGGATCAGACACAGACTTAGCCGGCGTGATCAAAGAATCCCTTGCCCGCTGACACCTGCTTTATAGCCTCCTCATAGCGATTGCCGAGGTCCTGGCCATTCTTGACTTCAAGCGTCTATGAAATAGTTGCTCCCTTTGCCTACCATATTTCTTGCACAGTGATCAATTTGTCCAGTGAACCCTAAAGGCCCCTCGACCAACACAAATAAACATACTCGAACATTGCTTTTTTGTTTTTTTTTTTAAATCACAATACAAGAATATTTCATTAACCGAATTTTGTCACTGACCATACGTAAAGAAATTTGATAGTGTTGTTCATGGTGTTTTGGCAATAAAGTGTCACTTAATTTTTTTTTATAAAATGAGTGTCGCAGTCAGCTAAACGAGCGTCCTCGGCCAATAAAACATAATTTATTTTATATTCGGCAGCCCGACGCGAGAAGCGAATTAAATATTCAGAAATAACAAATTGTAATATCATTCTGTTGTGAGTTATAACAAAATTATTATCTTAGATTATTTCATTGGAGGAATAGAAAGTTATGAACCACGAAATAGCTATTAGTAAATATATTTATAGTGCGTGAAAATAAAGACTGATTTTGACAGAGAATGGTTTGTAGAAAATCACATCAATTTTCAGAGGAAGATTGGATTATGTATCGAAATATATTTTTTTTGTCATGTAAGAAACGATAAATCGAATAAAAATATAACGATTGTTCTGAATAAGAATTAATATCCATCTTAAAATAAGTTATAAAATTATTTTCACATTTTTGTTTTTTTTTTTAACAAATCTAAGACATGAGGGTACACATGCCACATTTTATTTCAGATGTTAATCGGATTATAAACGATTACACTTGTGTATGATTTGATCGATACTGATTGATGGATTCACATCAAATTGTTGAAGCAGGATAATTTAGTTGAATTTTTATAATAATGAGTCATCTCCCATACATGACATTCAGAAACCCTAACGACCAAACACATGAAATTTTATTGTTGTTTGTCAGAGTTTCTTAGATTTATATATTTTAAGTTAGGTAGAGGTATTTTGAAACTTGTTTTACTATGAATCGTAAATAAGACTTAAAAAAAAATTATAATTCTCTTTCAGTATTCCAAGCTTAGTTAAATGTTATTTACATATCGAATTCTTAGTAGGTAATATTCTGTTTGTTCGAAGAAAACTGGAGATTTTCTTAAATGTATTGTGAGTCTATTAGTAGCACCGTCATAGAGTATAGGATAAAATATGTATAGAAAACAGTGTTAAAAGCTTTGAATAGCCAGATTGTATGTAGTGTAAGGGACTGTATTGCTACATGGGAAATAGATTCATGTTGATACCTACTTATCAATAGCTACAATCAACTATTACTATAAATGACGGCACGCATAAAAACTTGAAGGAATTCCAAAAAAAAATTGTTCAAATATACGAATAACCATTATTGAAAACTTTACGTCATTCCTATTTCTTTTTTTTTTTCTTAAAAAACGTTGCCCCACACTAGGATTAATTCCTGTGGCGTGGGTGCGTTTACAAACATGAAATTCACATACACAAATATTGAGACCAAAACAAATAATTGTGGATTTGTCCCGTGCGGGAATCGAACCCGCGACTATAAGACACAGTGGGTGGGGCGGGCTAAGCCCTTAACCACTGCACTAAATCGTCCGTCATCCTATACATACCTACATAATAACAAACAATCTATTCAAACTTTCCTAATACGAAAATATTCTCAACGACCAAACTAACACCTATCTGATAATAAATTTTGTTCAAACAATATACGTTTTCCGAGAACAAAGCAGACAAACCCGCGGCCACAACGCACGTTATGACCATAATACTCGATAATCATACATTGCTCATACATTTCTCGCTAAACTAACAACAAACAGGGTTACCTACCGCGAAGCATTTGCATAGAATGGATAATTGAATTTTGACCTCAACGATTCAATACTACTGTTGTTACACACGATTCTAGCTCTAAATCTGTTGGTAATACAGTCGGATTTAACGACAATGATGTCGCTGAAATGACGTCGGTTTGATTCATAAGAAGTGACGGACGAAAGTGTCGGAATTTGATTCAACGATATCAAAGAAGTCAATGAGTCGTATTAGTTATTCTTCATTGATGTGAATCTTTTGGTTATTTTTTCTGTGTAAGACACTGAGTAATTTTCTGCAACTAAAGACGAAAAGAATGAAGTTGTTGAATGATGAAGAATGAAGCGTCGTTGGTGAAACTTTTTGATCACTTTAATACTTTGTAATGTCCAGCCGAAGTTTCGGCTTGGGCTACCTTCGGCCAGAAATACCACCTTCGGCCAAAATTTCGGCTTCGGCCAAAACTTCGGCCCATTTTCGCCAAAGGTTCCCAGCAAGCACCGAAATCGAACAATCTATCCTGTTTTACGATTTTTTTTGAAACGTAGCCCCACAATAGGATTTATTCATGTGTCGTGGGTACGTTTACAAACATGAAACTTCACATACACAAATACCTAGACCGGAACAAATAATTGTAGATCACACAAAGATTTGTCCCGTGCGGGAATAGAACCCGTGACTACAAGACAAAGTGGGTGGAGCGGCTTGAGCTCTTAAACACTGCGCTAATTCGTCCGTCAGTCTTACGAATGCTTTTAAGTAATTAAATATCATAAATAATATTATTCTAGTGTTATTATTTTAACCAGTTGTAGGTATTTAACCATCTCGTTAAGTTAATACAGTCAACATAAAGTTTAGCCAATTATGAACAAAATTTCTTAGGATTATTAACTTCGGCTTTAGGTTTTGGTGATTAATCGGCTTCAACTTCGATCCAAAATTGACCTTCGGTTGGTCACTACTACTTTGTATACTAAAACAATTTTGTAACAGTTCTACTAATACACAAATAAGGAGAACATCGGAAAAATATAGAGAAACATCGTTGTTACATTTTCTTATACTACATGTATCTTATTCTTATATATATTTTTATGTCGGAAGTGCGTGTACTAACATTCAATTCACATACACAAACACACAGAACGAAGTAAATGTGTGGATCACACGAAGACTAGTTCCATGCAAATATCAAACCCGTGACTCCTTATCCAGTGTGGAGCAGCCTAAGAACTATCCACTAGACTAAAATAATATCTTTAACAAGTTTTTGCCCGTGACTTCGTCCGCGTTGACTTTAGACAGGAACCTAACATTTTTCCGGGATAAAAAGTACCCTATAAGGTTATCCAGGTAAAAAGCTATCTATGTGCCAAATTTCATCCAAATTCGTCGAGCCGTTTTTGCGTGATTGAGTAACAAACATACAAACTTTCACATTTATTATATAAGTAGGATATGTAACTTATCATTCTATCATCCTTTCTCGCTTAAGTTTATGACTTATAAGTCGTGTCAAAGTTACGGGGCGTTGACAGGCCAGCATTGTTTGTAGGCGTGTAGGTCAAGACCCCCGCGGCCTTGACAGTCGTTAGATGCGCGCGCGCAACTTAACTAGTTATGCTAACACAGGGTGGCAACTGACTCGTCAGAAGTAATGAAATGACTAATTGATGTATAAATGATTTTACTGAACTGTAATTTCGTGCGTTCGAGAATGATTTGATAGATTTTTTTAATACCTAACTTTTTATCTCCTAAATAATGATGTAAGTTTTATATTTGCTGTTAATGGTTGTTAATGATGGCTGTTTTAGTGATTTAGATTGATTTTTTTTGTAATACGCCTATTTGCTATTAATATTTTTTGCTATTTTATGGTAAAGCCATCTTCATCATCACTCTGCGTGAGCGAATTAAGAGAACAAAGTGATCGATCGTGTCACTTTAGAATAAACTACAATATTATTCAATTCCACATAAAAATAAGTGTACAGGCGTATATCAAATTAAATGCCGGAAGCGAAACAGTGTTCTTAGCGACCATCACGATTAGGAAGCGATTGTGTGATTATTATATTTAAGCGTCCCTGTGCTTCGGAAGGCGCGTTACGCCGTTGGTCCTGGCTACCACTTAATGTGGTAATCGTTAAACTAGGTTGGAAGCCATATCATTATTATCATCTCAGCCTATACTTATCCACTGCTGAACTTAGGCCTCCCCAATCGCTTTCCAGCGTAACCGGTCCGATGCCACCTGCATCCGACGACTTCCTGCGATTTTCACAACATCGTCGGTCCATCTGGCAGGCGGCCGTCCTACGCTGCGCTTGCCAATACGTGGTCTCCACTCTAGAATCTTTTTTCCCCAACGCCCGTCCGATCTTCGCGCTATGTGGCCCGCCTATTGCCACTTCAGCTTGCTAATCCTGAGGGCTAAGTCGGTGACCATGGTTCTTCTACGTTTCTCCTCATTCCTGATTTGATTACGTAGATAAACCTCGAGCATAGCTCTGTCCATAGCTCGCTGAGCAACTCTGAGCTTTTTTATGAGACCTATTGTAAGAGAATATATAGGCGGCATAAATTCCAACAGCAAGTGGCCACAATCCTGCCTCCACCAATCCGCACTGAGCCCGTGTGGTGGACGCTCTAACCTCTATTTGTGGGAGAAGGCCTTTGCCCAGAAGTGGGACATTAGAGAATTATTTATTATTATTAAGCGCAATAGAGACAATTCTCTGATTGTTACAGCCATAACTTCCTAGAAAATTTGCATAACTGCCACCCTAACATATTAAAAAAGTTGTAGGTACGCGACGACGTGCGAACAAAAATAATTTGACGTAAAAACTTATTGGCAATGTACTTATTTGTAAATGCCAATAAAAGGGCACTTAGTATTTTATAGTGTTCTTAAATTACCTTATCTTGTTTATTATTCAGATATAGATATCTTTAAAAAGCGTATAATACGAAAATAATAATCGCATTCGCCACCCATTACGAATACCGAATATTTATATGTTAACATAAATGTTTGCATATAATGTATGATGATCATTTACCTGAATACATTTTGGGTATTCTTATAATATTATTATTGACATCAGCACAGAAAAAGATGGATAATTCTTTTTTTTCAACCATAACTCGACTTATGAATAATAATTTTTATTCACATGAACAAACTTACAGACCTGATGCTGGGATCGAACCTGCGACTGTACAAACCAATGAGCGGCCTACGCTCTACCCACAAAGCCAAGCAAGCCATCGACATTTCTGCATATTCATTTAAATAATTAGAACGATTCTAGGGCAGCTTCTGTTACGTTCTTCTTCATTCGACTGTCTCATTCGTCTAGTAACTAGGACTGTCTCATTAGAAAGTCTAGTGTTCGAGCCCGATCGGAAAAATTTTAATGTTTCTATCTAAAAATTCCCAGAATCGGTTCTGAGTCGATAATGGCGATCGCCTTTTATTATATTGGGCCCATCTTTGGCGATAAATAGATGTACAAAATACACCAAACCGATCCGCGTTTGAGGAATATAGGCGAAACGGTGTTTTTTATTTTCATGGGCACGAGCCTCCCAAATAATTGGTTTGGACATTCGCACTTAATTTCATTAACCCACTTCACCTTTAAGCGAAAAAGCGAACATTTCAATTTATTTACTTAGCAGAATACAAAGAGATGTAATTAATAATTTAAACGGCCAATTTAAAAATACCTCAAAATGAAAATTCGTATAATACTTTTTATTTTCTCATTATCAATACGGGAAATAATTGGATGTTTCTCGTTCTTTACATAATAACGGATAATTGGGCGAGAATTGACCGTGTCGTAAAGAATACGAATAATTCTTACAGAAGATATATTATTTATATTTTATGATCTGTTATGTACATGATTGTGTCTCTCATTTTTCTCCCTATCGAGCACCGAAATAATCAATAAGTATAGTAACGACAGGTATCGACAGACAGCACCGGCCCTGAGGGCCTAGACAAGTTGCAAGCGTTTTGTTTCTATTCCCTTGTCGCAATCGATAGCGCATTGTTTTGACCACGTGACTTTTCGTTGCAAAATGTCATTCCCATACATTTTTCCGCTTTCTATTAGCGTTAACGACTGTAGATTGTCAACTTGGCTATAGGCGCTAGGGTAGCGCGAGACAAGCGGTCGCTCTGGGTGCCAGGTGGCAAGGGACGCCAAAAAGCCAAATGCGAAAAACAATTTCCCGCGATAAATAAAGTTTTGATGGCGCCTTTTTATCGAATTCAATAAGTGTTGAGGTCTGCAATAAAAGTTGATTTATTGAATATTTGGGAATTATTATTTATCCCACTTAATATTATAAATGTGAACTTTTGTATGTTTGTTACTCAATCACGCAAAAACGGTTGAACGAATTTGGATGAAATTTGGCACACAAATAATTTATTAGCTGGATTAGCACTTAGAATACTTTTTATCCCGGAAAAATGTTAAGTTGCTCTCTGAAGTCAACGCGGACGAACTTGCTTAACATTAAATCGAAGTACAATTTACGTGAAGTGAAAGCGTCGACCAAAGGGCGCTGAAAGACAATCTCGCTCTACCCTGATCAAGGGTTAGGGCCGACGCTGATGACAGACTGGGATTTAAATATATCGTTTAATAAAATATTCAGACATGCTTTATACCACTATTTCTATGAAATAAAACAAATTTTCGGATTCCTTTTTACAAGCTTTTACTTAACTTGCAATGTTCGAATGTCTGTCTGTATTTCCGGTTAAAATCTTGTGAACCATTTTTCAAGCATTTGCGAGATATCCGAGCTGAAATTTGGCATACGTATCTAAGTTCGGTGACAATGCAATAATATAGTACCATGGAGCTGGTCTGATGATGGAATCGGTCATGTGAAATATTCAAGGTAACCCTATCGTAAAATAAAACTATTTGTCGGATTTTATCGCGGTTTATTTTTGATTTTTAAGTTCCCGACATTTCGAGTGCTTTAGTCATGGGAAGGACTGAGGTTTTAGACGACCAAAATAATAGTCCAATATTACCCTACCGTGATTGGGCTTGTTGGATTAGTCTTAACGAGTGCTTAGACCCGGAGGTGTCTAGGGTCTAATGGTGGAGCCGGAAAAAAGTATTTTTGCTATAAAAGCTTGTTTTTTAAAAGGTCTTTTTAAATTTATATTATTACCTCTAGTTTTCGACATCGACATACAGCGGGTTTAGTTTATTTATAGTAGAGATAGATTGACAACAGCGATTCCTTGCCAAACCGACATTAATAGGTCGTCACCACCCGATCATCTTGTTGAACGAGTTCTAAAGTATTAGCTGAACTCCAACAACTATATATAATGCTAAATGTCGCCAATAACCCGACTTTATTGTTTATCGTGAAATTTATATGCTAATGCGTTGGGTCCACTGTCACTTGAAATTATGATTATGCCACGATGTTGACTATTGGAATTTTTTCTTACATTATCTTAATACAATGCGAAAGTGGAAGGATGTACGTACCGGGGAAGACCTAGACTATCTTACTATGACCAAATAGACCGAGTCTTATCTGAAGGACAAGTCCAGAGTTTCCGTAACCGGCGAGTGTGTATGAAACGAATTATGAGAGTGTAAGAAGCCAGAGAGGTATGTAAGGAAAGAACCTGTTGGAACTCTGTGCTCGTCTTACCTTGCAAAAGATCTGGCGTGATGATATAGACAGATGGATTATCTTGATAAAATTTTCCGTGCCTTCATAACAATCACTATTTTCATATACATAATAATAATTATCGTATGTTTTGCCCACAGAACGGCTAGTGGTGAGATGTTGGTGAGGATCGACATCAATGGCCCGAATGCGACTGAGATCGCTTTTGGGCCTTCTTTTCGGCATGTTTATTAAAGGGGAACCGCATGACTCAAGGCTTTGATAGCTGTCCAGAAAGGAGTCGTTAGAGCTGTACGCACTCGCCTCCTATCAGCCGCTACCGCCGTCCGCAGCATGTTCTCACCGACCCTCCCGATGACCTTACATCCCTTCTTTCGGATACCGCACACAGGATCAGACACCGAGCTCGCCGGCGATATCGAAGAATCCCTTGCCTGCCGGCCAGTGCAGAGACACCTAGTATAAGCCCTCCCCCATAGCGACTGCCCAAGCCAAGGCTGTTCCTCCCTGAGGCGTCCTTGAGCTAGTTGCCCCCTTACCATTCTGACTCGAGCGTAGTGGTTGCACGCTCGCCCTCTTGTCCGGTGAAGCTGTAAAGGCTCCGCGGCCAACAGCATAGATCATTCACACATACAAAGCTATACGCTCCAAGGGTGGAATTGATAACGCCGGTAGTAACTTCAAGAGAAAGTGCAGCACGACTGTGTTGTCTTCAGATGTTATCTTATGACGACCGTTTGAGGAACCAACTTTAACGATATAGAAGGTTAGATCATTATTATATTCGGTAATCAGTGTTCCCAATACCCACGCATGGAATAGGGGGTGGGAACAGAGATTTTTTTATTAATTGTATCCGACTGTATGTATTTTTAATGGCCTTTTATTGGTGTAAAAATGTTATACTTGTCACTGATAATAAATAAATAAAAGGTTCTGGAGAATGTATTTATATACAAAAATGTGTTTTACTTCCATTAAAAAAGCGTTCGGTTTGCTACTTATTGCTATTAGAGGTATACGATGTCGATTTCATAGTCATACAATAGCGACCCAGCTGTGTATCTGATGGAAATGAAATACTGATGACCATTTTTATTAATTGCGACCTGACTGATGGGCTCGAATGCCGAGCGATGACTGATTGACACGATTTATATATATGTGCCTCATACAAAATAGTGCGAACTCATCAAATGTGTCCCTACGAACCAAAGGGCTAGTCTCTCGTGTAGCAAATTACTACTGAACGCGTAGAACCATCGATCAAAATATGCGTACAACACCAGTTTTACATGGTCAGTTGCAAGTCTTATCGAAACTAAGGGTTGACTTTTAGTTATTTGATCATAGTTTGGTATATTTAAAAATAGACTGAATGGTAATCGTTAGTCTAGTGGCAGGAGAACTCCATTTTTAAAAATAGGTGTAGGCCGTTATTGAAAAATAGGATATATAAAATCTCTACGAAGTGTCATTAGATACTAAGGCAGGTCAATAAGTCCGTGACTTTTTGGATTTCCCGCCTCTTAATTAAAATGGCGACACTGCTCCTGTCAGCAGGCAACTGTCAGTTGACTCCTGTCAAAATTTGAACAAGGCTTGTTCAACAAGCTGCGTCATTTAGTTTGTGTTTGGCAGCCATTGATAGCAGACTACCACGCGTTTTGAGAAGAAAATGGAAAAAAGTTAATTTCGTATGCTCATTAAGCATTATTTTTTGCGGAAAAAGCCATCACTCAAACCAAGGCTAAGCTTGATAAATAGTATGGGGACTCTGCACCATCCATTTCCATGGTAAAGAAGTGGTTTACTGAATTTCGATGTGGCCGTACAAGCACGGAAGATGCCGAACATTCTGGACGCCCAGTTGAGGTCTCTACATCCGAAACAATTTAAAAAATTTGCTATATGGTTTTAGCTGATCGGAGATTGAAAGTGAGAGAGATTGTGGAAGCCATATGCATCTCACTTGGCTGAGTGGTTTCAATTTTAAATGATCACTTAGGTATGAGAAAGCTTTCCGCAAGATGGGTGCCGCGTTTGCTCACAATCGACCACAAACGCAACCGTGTGACAATTTCGCAGGAATGTTTGACGTTGTTCAACCGCAATATGGACGAGTTTTTGCGCCGTTTCGTAACCGTGGACGAAACGTGGATCCACCACAATATACCGGAGACCAAACAGCAGTCAAAACAGTGGGTTTCTCGGGGGTGAATCGGCGCCAAAGAAGGCAAAGGTGGGCTTGTCAGCTAATAAAGTTATGGCGACCGTTTTTTTGGGATGCACGCGCTATAATCCACATTGACTACCTTCAAAAGGGGAAAACAATCAATGGGGAATATTATACCAACTTATTGGGTCGATTCAATGAGGAATTGAAAAAAAAAAGACCGCATTTGGCCCAGAAAAAATCGCTTTTCCACCAGGACAATGCAAGGGTGCACACATGTGCAGTTTCCATGGCAAAAATCCATGAATTGTGCTACGAATTGCTCCCTCATCCGCCCTATTCTCCAGATTTAGCCCCGAGTGACTATTCCTTGTTCCCAAACTTGAAGAAATGGCTCGGCGGAAATACATTTGACTCTAACGACGAAATCATCTCACAAACAAATGCCTATTTTGATGACCTCGACAAATCATATTTTTCGGAAGGGATAAAAAAGTTGGAGAAACGTTGGACTAAGTGTATAGAACTCAAAGGAGACTATGTTGAAAAATAAAATAACTTTTTATCTAAAAACCTGTGTTTCATTCAAAAAGTCACGGATTTATTGACCCGCCCTCGTATGTAGAACTTATTATTGCCAATTCCAGTAAATTGATATCAAGATCACGTTTTTAAGAATATCTTATTACGTTATTAAGTCACTTATCCCTTGTTCATATTAATACCTCTTTAAAGGACAATAAAGGTCACAATTTTATGAAAAACAAACTAGGAATTCCGTATATTGCAATTAATGGTTTTCTTTGTAGCGCTGGCCAATGATTTTGGCCCTACGCTGGTATTCAAGTTGTTTACCTTATACTTATTAACTACACAAAGATAGTCTTGTTATTTGTGTCAAATTAATGTACATGAGGATCTGATCGGCCATTATTCGCTATGAGAAATAAACAGGTAATGCGGCGCGTTATGATAACTTTGTGAAATAATCGTTTACTCCAGTGGCATACAGAATACGAATGGCATACAAAGGCGCTCGTAGCTCATCAAGGTTAAGCAGCGTTCGGCACAGTCGGCCTGAGATGGGTGACCGTTTGTGGCTTTTCAAATTCGAGCGTCTCCGTGCTTCGGATGGCACTTTCAACCGTTGGTCCCAGTTACCACTTAAAGTAGTAGTCGTTAAGCCGAGTTGGAAGATTTACAGGCGGCTTCATAGTTCCAACAGCAGGTGGCCACAAACCTGCCTCCACCAATCCGCACTGGGTCGGCGTGGTGGAGTATGACCTAATCTCTCTCACATCGATATATAAGAGAAGGCCTTTGCTCAGCAGAGGGCATTATTTGCTGATATTATCGACGATCATTTCACGAAGAAATCATATCGCGCCACGTTTAGTCATAGCGAATAAGGCCTCGCTCGGCCATTATCTTAAATTATCGCTTACAAACCGAATGTAATTGTATTCAATTTATCTTCGGTATTTTAATAACGGGAGTGGTTTGATTACAGGTTTTTTCGCTCAAGTCATGAATTGTCTGATTTTGGGTAGCACTTTTGATGTAGATATCGACCAAGAATCAAGGATGACAGCATTATCAAAAAATGTCATTATTGTTTGCGCGGGCGGCTTGGCCCCGTAGTCTAAGCGTACACCGTTATCCCCGGTTTATACACTGCTACTGCAGTCACTTCCCGCCGAGAGCAATAATCAGTAACGCGGCAGTGTCGACTGTTCACATACTCTCATCGCACTACAAGCATTACTCTGTTTCTCTTATGTTCCCAAAAACTCCTTACATCAGATTTTATATTCCCCGATATGATACTGATTTCATAAAAATATCCCTAAGGCAATTTCATTTGCAATGCATTCCCATGGTGTTACCCTCACATTTTTTTGTATTATATGTATATATTTCTTTAGATTTTTATCCGTAAGTTGTTTCCAAAATATTTTTTTTCCCCATAATTCCAAAAAGATATCTAAACCGGCCACACTGGGCGTGGCCTGTTAGTCTCTTAACTCCGGCTTTAAAAGTTGTAGTAAAGAATAAAACTTGTGACCTTACCGATAAGAGTAACTACATGCCCATTTCCCTTGCCACCGTTATCGCTAAGGTTTTTGACGGTTTGCTTAACACACGACGTTAAATGAATACATATCATTGCACGACAACCAGTTCGGATTTCGTCCTAGGCTGTCCGCTGAAAGCGCTATACTGTGTCTTAAGCATACCGTTAAATATTACACACATCGCAAAACGCCTGTGTCTGCGTGGTTCCTCGATTTGTTCAAGGCCTTCGACCTTGTAAGTTATGCCCTACTATGGGACAAGTTGAGGAGTATAGACTTGCTACAGGAACTCGTTAGCGTGTTTCAGTACTGGCATACGCACCAGTCTAATACCGTCAGGTGGGCGGGTACAATGTCGGATCTGTATCAGTAAGAATGCGGAGTTAGACAGGGTGATTTAACATCTCCAACTTTGTTTAATTTGTACACATACGAGCTGGTCGTAGCGCTCAGCAATCAATATGTCGGCTGCCACAACGACGGCATATGCGTCAATAATCTAAGTTTTGCAGATGACATGGTGTTGAAGAGCGCATCGGTTTGTGACATGCGAGGAATATGCCACTTTGAGGCCGATAGTGTAAAATGTCCTGCGACGATACCGCCTACAAAGCTCAACGGTGTTATCTTAGAACGGGCTAACCAGTTCAAATATCTAGGACATATACTTACTGCCGACCTCAACGACCAAGATGACATGGAACGGGAGCGGAGGGCGTTATCAGTAAGGGTAAATATGGCCTGCAGATTTGCGCTTTGCTCAAAAGAAGTAAAAGTTACGCTCTTCAGAGCGTACTGTACATTTACACGTGCAGTCTGTGGGCTGAATACAATAAACAGAGTTATAACGCCATCCGCGTTCAGTACAAAAACGGTTTTAGGGGCTGCACCGATTCTGCAGCATATCGGGCATGTTTGCGGAGGCGCACACCGCCTGTTTTAATTTATGCGCAAGCACGCCGCGTCTTCGATGCTCAGAGTACGGGCCAGCTCTAACACTGTCCTGGCATTGATCGCGTATAGGCATGATAGCCCTTTCGTCCGGCATTGTTCCAGCAGACATGTCGCTGAACCAATGCCGGAAAGAAAGTATTGAAAGGGAACAACGTATTGACTTATGAAAATTTAATGTGATTGATTTTATTTTTATTTAATTTATTATGACTATGTTAATGTATGATAATTTTAATGTTGATTGTATTGGTGTTACTTGCCTAAAATAAATGGATTAGAATTTGAATTTAAAAAAACTACCGACGAAGGAAGCGCCGAGAATGATAGTGTGGGAAGGGAAGTAGAGCTTAAGTGGCGCGTTTATACGACTAACCTTCCCTCACTTCACGCGGAAGTGGGCGGTGTGTAAATTGGGTATTAGGTTTATTGAATGGAGCAGTCGCATGGGACAAATCTTTTTGTAACTCAAACTTATTTCAGGCTGGGTGTTTTTGCATATGAGAATCATGTTTGTAAACGCACCAGGAATACTTTCAAGTGTGGTGTAGAGCTGCCCCGTTGGTCTAGTACCACTTGGTGCAGATGAAGATCCTGAAGGCCTGGTTTCGAATCCAGGCGCACAAACTACTATTGAGGTTTTTCAAAAAAACATTCAGAGTAACAATACCAAGTTTGGATTTGTGCCCAATATAATATCTAGCCAATAGGCCGCCTCGTCTTCTGAATGTGGGTGTTAATAGTACACCTCTGCCACCCCTGCTTGGGGAATATCCTTTTTCTTATAGTGCCTCTCCATTATGGTAGGTTGGCCGCCAGCTTTGCAAATCTACCTCTATCCTGAACCGTAGGGAACAACTGCTCTGCGCTGGCGATTCCGGTCAGCTTCCTAATGTTCCGCAGCAGAGATTTTATCCGTCCTCCAACACATATTTTGCCTTTTTAGGGAATATAAACAATTTTTAGAGCTTAGGCCGCTCCGCCCATTGAATCAAGTAGTCGCGGGATTCCCGCACGCGACAAATCATTGTGTGTCCCACAAATATTTGGTTTGATCTGGGTGGTATGTGTATGGAAATTTCATGTTAGTGAACGCACCCAAGACACTAGAATAATTAGTATGGGGACACCCCCATATTAGGATTTATTTTTTATATTTAATTTTTTTTTTACATTTAAACTTAATTTAGAAGACAATATTTATAAAATCTCAGTGAAATGAAGGAGCTCTTTATACACCTCTGTTTTACATGTTCCAGGTGTCAGTGACAAGTCAACAGCTTTACATGTTATTAACAATACAATTGAATTGCAAAGTTCATTGCGATTTCACAGCCCGTCGGCACACCTTCAATGCAATTCCGAGTCTATATCAGATGAATACGCTGACAATGATAATATTTCGATGTGGACGAAGCAACCGCCGATAAAGATATCCAGGTAATTTTTAATTATTTTAATTACGGAGCAGCGGCTGTATAATTGTTTTTAAATGAGGATGCAGTTTGATTAAGAGTTTATGTAATGAGACAAGGATCTTTTAGCTTATGGATGACATAACAGGGAGTTGGTGTGAAATTAGGGTTGACATTTAGTAAAATTTCCCTACTTACACGGAATATATCAACAGGTGAGTCCGCACGGTTACTAATTAAAATTATGCCATATTGCCATTTGTTATGAAATTTTAACTTGGGTAAATTTCATAACAAATGGCAGCTCTGCAACTGTCATGAAGTGACATTTCATTCGATGACAGCGTTAGTTCCTATTTTGGCCGCGAGCCAAAAGATCCTTGTACGACTATACCTATACTACCCTGACCCTGCAGTCTCAACATAGGTAACGACTGCTATTTTAGCGATTTCTGTAGATAACTCTCAACGAATTTATTTTAACGCCATCTGGTAGTTTCTATTGCGAAAGCTATCGCTTTATAATACCAAAATGTTAACTTTGACAGTAAATACTACTTATGCAGAAAATTTCGTTACAGCAAAACTTAAATTTTAATATAGAACTACATTTAGCTATTCATTTGGTAAGAAATGAAGTCTAAATCCAAAACATTGACGGGTCTCCCTAATATGTACATATCATAATCAGTTCTAGAGAACTTGTCATTAGCCTGTTGGAACTCTGTGCTCTCTGCCTATTCTCTCAAGGGATCTGGCGTGATTATTTAGATAAATACATACCTACTAACAATAGACTTAGTGAGACGGGTTGACTATCTTGTATCAGTAATTTCTATTTGCATATGATGGCAATTCCGCAAAATCGACAACTTAAGGACCTAGAGCGATCGACTATTTATCGTTAGAGCGAGTAACAGTGATACAATTAATTTACTAAAAAATAATAAGGGACGGATATGTTGAGCACGCGCTCGGAAATAAACGACGTATGTGCAGAAGATAATTTTATCATTTAGTAATAAAACCACACTATAAAATAAAAACTGCTTTACAAGACTAACTACTTTATTACAGTTATTTGCTATATTTTTAAGTGAATTATATTGATTATTCTTAAGCACTTTGCGTTAGAATAAGAAAAGTAGTACATATGACTGTAGATTTTTTTTCCTATCGATAAAAATCGTTTAATCGTGTATTTCTTTCACCAGATAATAAAATATACTGTCAAAAATCATATTTCGAAATATTATGTCTCTAATCCATACACTGACTTGACTGCCTCGTTGGTCTAGTGGCAAAGCGCATTGCTTTGTAATCACGAGGTCCTGGGTTCAATTCCTAGGTTGGACAAATGTAGTTTTTCTAAAGAAAAATTCCCAGAGTGAGTCTGGAGTCTGGAATTGCGCCCAGTATATCTTATCTTATCTTAATGTTGGCTTACCGGACCGAGGAGATCTCTGGCGCACTTCGACCCGATGGGATCTTTTGTGCTGTCCTTGACCTAATGCTCTTACGTACCTGAAGTGTCCAATACTCCCTGTATCAGGTTGTAAATTCCAGCAGGGGGGCAGAGCCGTACGAGTAGTTCTTCTAGGTTTGGATAGGCCAATCCCAGTAGCTTCATTCGCCGCGCAGCCAGAGCGTCGCAGTGACAGAAGACGTGCTTCATGGTTTCAGTTTCTGTACCGCAGCTCCTAAATACCACGTCACCGCATAGGTTCATCTTGTGTATATGTTCTTTAGTGCCATAGTAGCCTGTGAATAATTTGTGTCCGGTATATGGCATTAGGCTCGCCCCCCTATTACATGGGGCCTAATATCGTCGACAAAACGTGGGTGTACTCAGTACACCTCTGCCACCCCCGCTTGGGGAATATAGGCGTGACGGTGTTAGCCATATACCTCTTGAACTGCATGGAGCACAAAAACATGTTTTTTTTTTCACGGTAGCCCCTTAACTTGTACCGTTTTTTAATTATACTTGCAGCAGACATGCTAATACTCAGACATACCCAATTCCATCAATTCTGCCTCCTTTTATGATGTTTATATACTTACAATACAAATCGAATTCTTTCCGTATAAATACATGCTGTTTCCAATAACTTATGGTCGTATTTTTTTAACATTGACAACTGAAAAATCGACTGCAATATTTTATTACCGACATGCATACGAGTATTTGCGTCGAACGACTCAATTCAGCTTGAAGAGTATGTCCATCTTTAAAGGTCTTATGTGGGCGCTTTGAATGTTGTGTGGTAAAGGAAACCTTAGATCCTTGACGATATTGTTACTTTTGCGAGGTAAATACATGCCGAATAACGTGCGAAGTACTTTATTAGGCGCTGTACACACAAAACAGTACGTCGAATGCAAGTAAACACAAGCACTAAACACACACTAGTACTAGTCTTGTTAGTACCCCAAATAATGCTTCCAAGTTGCTGAGTCACTCGTAGTATCCGTATATTGTTGTAAAGGTCACCGATGTATTTCACTTAGATCGCTTGTTCTCGATTTGCTCGCTGTCGCTTCCGAAACGAGCCTGTGCCCGTCCACGCGCTCTGTGTTCCTTTTATACTCGTATGAAAGTTCTAGAACGGACGCGAACCCTCTAAATACATAATAGAAGTAGAAGTACATCGAACAATAGCCGGTGCGGCCCACAAAGCGGTATTATTACTACATACATATTTGTACGTGAACTAGTAGGTACTTGTGTACTGCGACCGCGCGCCGGGGATAATTAAAAGGGAGGAACCTTCTAGATGTTTTAGCACTTAATCACGGAATCTTGATATTTCTTGACGGATTGATAGAGGACCTAAGGGTGTGTAATGCGTTTTAAAATTAACATTCCCCTATGAGGGGTTCGGGGTGTATTGGAGTCGTGACAATATAAACTGTCTATCTACGATATAATAAATAAAATATAGCCTATGCTGTCCTACGGCTGGGCAAAGCCTTCTCCTAAATATCCAAAGAGATTAAGTCATTCTCCACGCTGACCTCATGCGAATTGGTGGAGGCAGGTTTGTGGCCTGCTGTTGGAACTTATCAAGCTGCCTATAAGGCTTCCGGTTATTCAACTTTACGACTCCAACATAAGGTGGTAACCACAAATGGCTTAACCATCCCCCCCGAAGTACGGAGATGCTCGAATATGCCACAAACGACCCATCTGAGTCCGACGGAGCCCAACGCTGTTTAACCTTGATGATTTTACGAACATCGCGGTCGCACTACGAGGGCCCCATAATCGCCTCGGCAATATAAAATGAGTTAAATAAAAAGAAATCAGCTGCTAAGCCTAGCTATTCAGCGTACGAATGCAACCAGCCTTTTGGAAATCTTTTTCAACAACGAAGACGTAAAGACATTTTTGTGTTTTGTGATTGCTGCTTCTCCGTGAATCGTTTGAGTTTTTAGTGAAATTGGCACGAGTCTATTTCTGGTTGAAGCAAAATAAGGACGTAATGTATCTACCTCCTTGTTCTTGTCTATGGTCATTTCATATTTTTCACTACAACGGGCGACTGTGAGGATTAAACTGCAGAAGTTAGTTATTCAAAGTTTCTTTCTGTTCTTTCGTTCCTCTCGTATAATTGTGTTATAAAATGCGCAATATGAATATATGATCAAACGAAAAAAACGTTCCGTGTTATAGAAAACCACGAATAACACTTCAAACTCAGGACCTTAAAATCATGAAGCCTATTTAAAGATAATAAAAGATTGCACAAATTAGTGCTTACCTACCGCCCTTGGGTTCACAGGTCGTAATGCAGGCAAGGAAACACTTATGTAGATATTAGGGATTCACTAAATGACAATTATGGCCCTCATAAACTTGACTTTTATTAGATCCCAAAATGCCGTGAAGCAAATTGCGCTGTTTTATCCTTACTTTATTTGCGATTCTCTCCTCTCCGTCAATTAAAATTCCATTTCGTATACATGTATAATACTTTTGGATTTTTTTTGTTAATTTAGGACCCTTTTAGGATCTTGTGCGTTTCTTAATTATCATTTTTTATCATTACCATAATATCAAATCACGTAAATTTACAATATACCTATCAAATTATTAGTTTAAATAGTTATTTCAATCAACCAACTCTATCATTTATATTTATGTTTAAGAGAACTGCTCAAACAAATCCAAAAACCTGTATTTTTAGTATTTAGACACATCAGGAATTAAAGATTATTACTATTTAAGTATAATACATTGTACAATCAACGAAGACGGACTCAACCTTTTCTTTTAATGGATTAACACACATCGTTCCTCGATACTAGTGGTTCCCAATAAAAAAAATATGGGCACCCCTTCAAAAAATTACTTACATTGCATACTCTATAAGCCACGAACTGTACGCCGACGGAGTTCGTGGCTTATAGGGTACCCTTAGTCAAGGTTAGCACGCATACCCCTTCATATAATTTCACGTACCCCCAGGGATACGCGTAGCACTAATTGGGATGTTTCCCAATAGATGATAGTATGGATGGTATACACGAATAATAAGATTGCAAAAGAAAGTGTATCAAAACTGGAAGCCGCACTCCGAGTTATTGCTCTCCTTATTAGATACTAGCAGTTCTCTGCACCCGGTTGTATGGATAATGTAGCTATCTAATGGTAAAAGAATTATTAGAATCGTTTCAGTAGTTTCAGAGTTTATCGATTACTAACAAACAAATCTAATTATTTTAGTTAGTTCGCGTGTGTATAATTCAGTACCTGTAAGTGTTAAAAAACAATCGAATAATCGATATGAATTGACCTTAACGTTGGATTATATCAATCGCTTGAGTTATCAAAGCCGACAATAACGCCATGTACCAATTAAATAATCGACGTGTCCAACGAACAAGGTCCTATAATCCAGTATTTATATTTAGCAAAAATAACCTTCTCGACGGACACTAAAGGTTAAAATTCCATTAATTTGTTTGGCATATGTAACTTTATTCTATGGGACTGTCGTGCTGATCTATTATTGAATAGCGATGTTCACCTTCTATTACATGTGTCATTCAGTCATCAAATTATGAGATGTAACACTTAAGGCGACTTGCATCACGATTGAGGCGTTTCCATTCCAATCTCGGTCTCAAACCTATTCGCACCTTTATTAAAAAGGCAACAACCCGATATTTCGCGAACGCGTCCAATCATAGGAATCCGCTAATCGTAGCCGCCGCCGACTACAAAATTAACCCTCTTATCAGCCGCTACCGCCGTACGCGGCATGTTCTCCCCGACCCTCCCGATGCCCTTACATCCCTTCTTTCGGATACAGATACCGCACACAGGATCAGACACCGACCTCGCTGGCGAGTTCGAAGAATCCCTTACCCACCGACCGCTGCAGAGCATCACGGCGAGACACCTAGTATATGCCCATAGCGACTGCCTAAGTCGAGGCCGTTCCTCCTTGAGACGCCCTTGAGCTAGTTGCCCCCTTGCCCTTCTGGCTCGAACGTAGTGTTTGCACGACGAACAACATACATCATTCACACACATAAAGATTGAGATGAAAAAAAGAAAATACATATATTCAACCACACACACACACAGACAACGAAATACTAAAAACAAAATACACATTTACCAACCAAGCCAAGTATGGAAGTCGTTATCTTCATAAACATGTCATTGTGCCTGTATCAACTTCATAGAATGACAGCATTAAAAAGACAATTATCTAAATAGGATTAGTAATAGTTAATGTTATTTAGTGAGTCGTTGCATAAGTAGAAGGTCTACTGATACGGAAATCGAATACGATTTTTGTATTCATTACGAGCTCTGATGATTGACTTATTATATACTAGTTTCTACTCGCTACTTCAACTGCGTTGACTATAGACAAGAACCTAACATTTTCCGGGATCAAAAGTATCTTATGTGTTAATCTAGGTGATAAACTATATGTGTGCCAAATTTCAACAAAATCCGTTTAGACGTTTTTGCGTGATTGAGTAACAAAAAATTTAAACATACAAACTTTCACATTTAAAATATTGGTAGGACTACGAACTGGAGTAGACACCTCAAGTAATGTTTTTGTAGAAAAACTTAGAGAGCATAGACTCTAGTCTCCTTTATTTCAGGTGCTTCTCGCTATCACACCCTCAAGTGCTAAGTTTTGTATCAAAAATATGCCTTTATGTGCACGGAGATACTGATTAAACAACTCCAGAAACAAAAGAATGTATCATCTATGAAAACACAAACATCCTTTTTTTTACGTGGGGTAATCCTCTTTACCGTCTAAAACCACATTTCGGGGAAGGGCTCCGGGATCTCCGTTAGGAACGCACCGGTGCCCCTGTGTCGTGCTCCGAAGACCCCGCCTTCGGGGGGAGCCTGTGGATCTGCTCCCCCCCTGCACCGTCGCGGTGGTCACGGCGGCATGGGCACACCACGCCGCCGACTTCTTCGGGGTCACACGTGATGACGCTTACCCACGCCCCAACATCCCACGACGCAAAGGGCCCCCCTGCGGATGTTGGTACAGGAGGGGTCTCCCGCTAGATGTTGCGGCGGGAGACACAAGTTAGCCCGTATTATAAAGCCCCGGGCTACTGGGCTGGGGGGCCTGGGCGGGCGAACTCCGCGGTCACCAAGTTGCACGCCATTTCCCTGTGAACGCGTGGTCCTACCGCTAAGTCCGATCGATTGGACCAAGTGAACTTTTTTTTCCTACTGGTTCGATTCATGGATCGGATAGATTTGGATCGATCGGAATACAGGGAAACGAGTATTCTTGGTTCGACTCATTGAACCACGACTAAATGTGAGTACTTAAAATCAGACCGAGAAAGTATAATAATTATAAATATCCATCTATCTATCTATATCATCATGCCAGACCCCTTGCGGGGTAGGCGGAGAGTACAGAATTCCAACAGGTTATTTCCTTACATACCTCTCTGGCTTCCTCCACTCTCATAGCTTATTATAAATAAAATAATGTTTATTTATTAATTTAATAAGTTTTGAAAATAAAATCGCTTCAAATCGAAAATAAAAACAGGTATAAAATAACGATAGTCCTCAGTTCAATTTTTTAATCTGACCAAGTGTTCTAAAAGATCTATAGTCCTCAAAGTCCGCTTGTGTGTGTGTGTGTGTGAATGATGTACGCTGTTGGCCGCGAGGCCTTTACAGCTTCACCGGACTTAAAGGCGAGCGTGCAACCACTACGCTCTAGCCAGCCAGAAGGGCAAGAGGCGACATACTCGAGGGCGCCTCTTCGAGGCGCCCTCGGTTGGGACAGTCGCTGTAGGGGACGGGTGCACTACTAAGTGCACCGGTCAACCGCCGGCTATGGGAGGGGATCTACTACTACGTCGTCGTCGTCGCCCGTATTCTGAGCGGAAAGAAGGGATGACAAAGCATCGGGGGGGTCGGTGAGAACATGTCGCGGCCGGCGGTGGCGGCAGGGGTCGGGGGGGAGATCGTAGTCGGCGGTGGCTACGATTAACGGATTCGCATGGGTAGATGCGTTCGCGAAGTGACGTGTTGACGCCTTTTTAATAAAGGCGCGAATAGGTTCGAGACCTAGATCGGAGTCGAATCAATAGGAAAAAAACGTTCACATGGTTCGATCAATCGGACTATGCAGTGGGACCACGCGGTTACAGGGCACCATTTTACAACGTTTTATTTTTGTTTAACATATCTTTTCCTAATATATAATATATCATATCTCTAATGATAAACTCAATGATCTGACGAGGACGATGTGTAGGTATCAGATTCTGTAACTATGGCAACGGGGTTGCGCATTCCCTTAGAGTAAATATAATCTCTATTCTAAACGCATCACATGATCGAGTATAATTTCGCGTCAAAACTAGCAATCACTAATCATGATACATGTCAATGCCACGTACATAATAGTGATAAATAAATACAAAAGGTAAACACCGTCACGCCTATATTCCCAGAGCCGGAGTGTACCGAGGAGGCTTACTTTTCGCTGGTGATGTTAGGACCCATGTAATAGGACTATTTCCTGGACTATTTCCATATACCGGGCACGTTTCCAGACTCCGGACTCATACTGTGAGGTTTTCTTTAGAAAAACTACATTTGTCCGACCTAGGATTTGTACCCAGGACCTCCAGTTCACAAAGCGATGCGTATTGCCACCACACAAACGAGGCATTCATAGTGATACTATACACTATAATGAAAAAAATGTAGGTCTAGCCAATAATTTAAAAGAAAACGTAAAAAAAAATATTATAACCGACTAAATACCAATAACTTCGAAACCATAAAATAACTGAGTTTCGAGATCGGCTCAAGTTGATAAGCGGCAAGACAAGTAGATAGCTGATACATTCTACATACGTTAATCGGTTAACGAACTTATAAGAATACTTATTTATAAGAAGAACTTAATTTTTTGTATTTTTTTTTAATTTTTATATAGAGCCATTGTTGCTTTAGTTATGTATCGACCCCTATACATCGCTACAAAGCTGTCGCGCACAGGTGGCGCCGAATATAGAATAGACAACAATTCTCCATACATGCCTAGAATGCGATATGAGAGTTCGCACGACGCGTAACATATATACAAGCCCGCGACAGCAACTCTAGGAGGAGTGGCAGGTCCCGCCAGATACAACATCCATCTGATTGGAAGATATTCCCTTTGTCCAATCCTGCCACAATTTTCCTGCCGGTGACCCCTACGATGTATAGGGGTCGCTACAGTTCCAAAAAAATTAACGACACACCTACATACGAGTACTTTCCTCAAACCGACGTCTATATTTCTATGTCCACTTAAGAGGCTTACCTATTGTCATTTACCAGGTACATTTCCCAGATCCAGGCTACTATTGAGAATTTTTGGGCACAAAAATCTCTATCGAAAAATTCTCAGTATGGATCAGTTGGATTCGAACACAAAAACCTCGTGATCGTCAACCGCAACATACGCCACTAGACCAAAAAGGAAGTCAAGCGACTTCCTTTTTACATAACCCACCTAATTATTTATTTTTTAAGCCCTGTTAAGAAACTGTCCAGCCGTTGGGCGCGGGCCTCCTCTCAAACTGAGAGGGTTTAGGCCATAGTCCTAGTCCCGTCCCAGTTCGAGTTGGCAAACTTCACACACCTTCGAGAAACTCTCAGATATGCAGGTTTCCTCACGATGTTTTCCTTCATCGTTAAAGCAAGTTATCACTTGCTTTTGTTCATTTTTAAAAGGCACATGCTTTCGAAAAAACAGAGGTGCGTGCCTGCGACCCACTTCATATCAACCATTTATATCTGTTTTATAAAATGAACAATACTCCTCCTTGCGTCGTTTCCTCAGTGCTGAGGGTTGTGACCTCAGAAGTGGGATGCAGACAGTATTCTCTTTTGCACAAGGTCTTTCCATCTTGTACGATTTCCGACAGTATGTAATGCTACATGTACTTGGGTTCCAGCGTGTTGCACTGTTGAGCGAATCTGGTTGGTCCAGCGTGTCGAGCAGCGACCCCGAAATCTATTTCCTTCGGTCTTTTCTGTGACTAGTGAAGTATTTCTTGACTGTCTGGGTTTTGACGAGCGATGTGATCGAAGTACTTGAGAGTATGGCGAAGACAGATCGATGTTAGTCTTGTCTGGATTTTCAGTTGACGCAGTATAGACACGTTTGTTCTTTTCGCAGTCCAGGGGATTTCGAATTCGTCCACATTTCGAATGCATCAATTCGCTTATGGTCTGATGCTTTAAGAGTCCACATTTCGGCTCCATACTAGAAACTGGAGAATATATACGAGTTTTGTTATTGTTTTTTGTGTGATATTTCGATCTCTCCAGATTCGTTGCAGTTGGAACAATACTGAAGTGATTTATATTTTTAACTAACCAACTACTAACGTAGAATTTCGTCCATTATAACCGGTCCGGTGCGTTTTCTAAAAGAAGGGCGTTACCTAGCATTAAAACCGGGATTGGGAATATAATCACCTGGGTAATTTTCGCCGGACGATTCATCATCATAATCAGCCTTTTGTGCCAATCTTCACGGTCCTGTGTTAATCTAACCCAAGTTCTGTATATATTCTGGTTATTTTATGCTAATTAGTCGCATTTGATTACGCATACGACTTGGAACGAATTGCTAATGTAAACAAAGTATTTTCCGATACATCCAGCATACAATATCGCGCACCTACAATGCAATATTTTGTTCTTAAAGGCTCCAATACTGGACCAGTCAGCTGGTGTCCACGGCAATAAGGAGTGGTGTTTATGGACGGTGGGTGGAAGAGCGTTGAACCGCCCTTGACATTCAGTGTTTACGGCTTTGCGACCGGGGGCTCGACTGTACCGTGTTTATTGCCTACAGACAATCAAATCGTATAGACTGGGAAACTCATTGACCGTAATAAACACTTAAATAAAAAAAAGTGTTATTATAACAAAATGGATGCAAACTAAAAGCTGGTACATTACCGATTCCAAATATGTATATTTTTATGACACTCTTTTAACCCAATACAATTAACAAAATAACTTTACGCAGTTGCGTTTTTGTGTTTTTTGGTTTTGTCAGGTTAATGGAATAAATAAAGGAAACCAACGAAAATCTATATTAGTGAGAATGGGTCGGACACGGATTGATCCTGATCCTGCTGTTGGAACTTATCAAGATGTCCATAAAGCTTCCAACACGGCTAAACGACTACTTCATGAAGACGGACCAATAGCTTAACGTGTCTTACGAAATACAGTGACCCTCGATAAGGGACTTGCCACAAACAGTAACCCATTTCCAGCCGATCGAGCTGAATTCTGCTAAACCTTGGTGACCGCTACAAACACCACGGTACCACAGCACTACGAGTGTCACTAGTCCTGCTAGCTTCTACTTAATGTTACTTTTTGGGGTCTTCTTGTTTAATGTCTGGCTGGACCGGGCTGAAAATCAACGCTACTGTGGTTTACTACCGCGGCCAAACTGAGCTCTTTAATATTGTGTGTTCTATAAAGAACACTTCGCTGAAACACTTATACTTGAATGTTCAGTATTCTAATTTAAGCCAACTAAATGTTTTTTCTTTCTCTTATTAGAATGCACGGTTGCGCCCTACGAGGGAACCATACCGACAACACGTCCAAGTAACCGTTACAAACCAGCTCATTTGGTTAAAGATGACATAATTTGACGAATACAGTTCGTCGCCGTAGACACTCTCTCAATATAAAAATATAAAATAAAGTTTTTTATTTAGGCCAACCGAAGATAGCTCATCAATATGTTCCAATTATTTAAGATTTATACTGTGACAACACGTCAATAAAGATGACTTTCTCGTTGATTTAGCGCATGGTGTAGCTGGTGGCTATAGGTTCGAAAACAAATCCAAACAATATTATTAATGATGGTTTGTCGAAAAATGTTCAGTAGTAGACCGGAGCCTACATTGGAACAGTATAATGGCAAAGACTCGCCCCGTATTACATTACGAATATTAAGAGCTAACATCGTCAGCAAATTTTTGGTGTATATAATTACACGTTTGTCACCCCGACTTAGGGAACTTGCCTAGGTTTTTATAATGTTAAAATTCGATTAATAATTTTAATTCTATTAATATTCATTCTGTTTAATTTAAATTCTGTAGATTTTAAGTTCCTGATATTCCCGTAGACACACAGTAAAGGCTAAGGTGTTTGATGTCCAAATGTCATTATTACTTCTAAAACACCGTCAAAGTCAAAGTCAAAGTATATTTATTTGTCAAAACATGTGTAGGTACATAGGAAGTAAACATCGATAATAGAATCAACATGTTTTTGCCAAATCCGGCGTACAAATATAAAATGTTTCCGTCACGCCTATATTCCCCAGGGGGGGTGGCAGAGGTGTACTGAGTACACCCACGTTTCGCCGACGATGTTAGGTCCCATGTTATTACTTCTCTCAGACTTTATTTTTTGATTGGTACTGAACCATAACCTAAATTCTAATATTTACCAAAATTCTCTAAAACAGTATGCGTAACAGAAAAAAATCGTATAACCGTAACAGCATGCTTCAGTTTGTCTTACGCCATCCCAAAACAGCATGGCCAATACTCTATGTAAATTCTATTAGATTCAGAATGATACCTATAAAAAGGCAACTGTGAAATTATTGCTCAGTTTAAAAAAAATAACGCCTTAGAAACAAGACGTTTATGGAATAAAATATTATGTAACATTGTTGAAAGTCCTTTGTCGCATACCTAAACATATGTATTGTTAGCAAGCTATAAATAATTCTGATCTCACTTTAGAAATTCTTGTTCTTTGAATGTCAATGTCACGCATAGCATATAGATATTCGGACGAATGTACACGCGACATATTTATTGCAGTTAGTCTCCAAAAAAAATTGTATCACTACTGGAATCTGGAAGAGTTATAAAATTAGATGACTTTTTCAACATTTACCTATTTGGTAATACTCAACATTTAATTTACCATTTAGGATCTTTGAGACAAGCAACGCTTGCACAACGATGTGTATTTTTTGCCAATATTTGATAGGTCTCTTTAAAGGGATATACATTAAAGTGCCCGTACATGATGTGTTGCAAATGTGACTTGCAAATGACATAGGACTGGCGTCCGTCTATCTATCTATTTATATATTGGCGTGCAGGTGCCAAATGCGCACCAGTTTCCTTAACCGTATATGTAACCAATATGTGAGTGCTATAAGCGACGCATCTTAAAATTGTCAAACCAGAAATCGGTAACCAAATATTTAAGGGAGAGCAATATTGTTTTCATATAAAAAGAAAAGTTTAAGTATCATTAACCAACCCGCACTGGACCAGTTTGGTGGACTATGGCCTAAACCCTCTCAGTCTGAGAGGAGGCTCATGCCCAACGGTGGGATAGTTTTTTTAACAGGGCTAATATTATGGTATTTGTATCATTTAGATTGTCAAATTGCATAGTATGTGTGACCAATCTGGGTAAGTGACCAATCTGTCTCTACCGTCATTGTTTCAATGTATAAGAAACGTCACTCGTTCATGTACCTATATATCTACCTACGCATTTAATTTTCTAAGTAAATACAATATGTGACACATCACATCATTTCTTAGGATCACATTCACTTTTAAGGATCCTTTGGAAGTATTTCCTAGAATGTTGAATGCAATGCGTAACCGCCCAACTATCAACTGTCAATATTCTTTAATTTAGACTCGTATCTTTACCTTATATAAAATCAAGTAGATAAGATGAACTGACGCACAAAGCGCCGACCTTGCATTCCACCTCCAAGCACCTGCCCATTTTATTCCTGTCAATTCTAGCCACATTCCTCGCTCTACCAAAATAAAAAAAAACTGGAGCAGAATGTCGCCAGTTGTACAAAATTAACCCAAACTGGTCCACACGATCTGCATAATTGGTTAAAAATATTGTTTATTTACAAAACCTATTGGCTCGCCCCCAAAACGCTTAATTTGTTCCTTATAAAGCTGGTTTTTGTAGCAATTAAAGTATCCGTTAATAAATATATGCCAAGTTGAATTAGCGGGGCCAGTAATAAAAACACATGTACCTATTTAATAATGGACACACTGTCAAAATTGTCGAGAAAAAATATAATTACCAGATTACCTACCGCAGGAGTGAGTATATAATTATGTGTATGTCATTGGATAAATACGCCCCTCACGTTTTTTGTTTCAAATTATTTTATACTTTTTCGTCAGGTTTAAAGATGTTTATATATTAAAATTCTGTAGATTAAAGTTTCCGACATTTTGATTGGTTTGCAGCACTCATGGACTTAGAAAAGGCTAAGGTATTTAATGTCCAAATGTCATTACTAGAGATAGGACCCATTAAATTAATTAAGAGGGTTGAAACTAACCCAGAATAACAACGCCAAACACCTCAATTCTTCCCGTGACCAAAAACAATTGTAAATTTCAGTAAATTAAAATCAAAACTAAATAGCAAAAAAACTGTAAAAGCAGATTTATTTAAAAATAAATATTGTACGTGAACGAATAAATTGCATAATAATTAAATATTTTTATTATAATTAACTAGATTCCTATCTTCTTTGTAAACACAACGATGATTCATTTCATTTAATTGTTCTGTGTATTTATTTAAATTACTTTCAGAGGATGACATCAAAGAAGACGTTGATCCGACAGCTATTAAATATTTAATAAGCTTAAAATGTATACAATGATCTTTCGTTATAATCTGTGATCAACTCCCACGCAGCTCTAAAAAAAACTCTGATCGCAATGTAGAATCTAATGAGATTGGTATCGCGAATAATCGATTTAATACACTAGGGGAATGCTAATGCTATTATTATAATAGGTCCACAGTTAATGTGAATCACATTGCTTCGGCAGTAAGAGACTACACAAGATGAACACAACAAGGAAAGTATTAAGTAGGAGGTGTTGTACGAAAACTGAAACTATGAAGCATGTTCTATTCAGATGTGACACACTGGCATGGCGGCGAATGAATTTACTGGGGGTGGCTTATCCATATCCAAAGGAATACAAACTCTTCCCTCCTGATGGAATGTACAGTCTGTTACAGGAGTATTTGGACCACTGGAGTTAAAGTGCGCTTAAGTAAGATAAGACAGTGTGGAGCAAAAGCGATTCAATTAAAGCCTATAAGTAAAACGCTCCACTTATGTGTACATCCCATTCTTTGTGTAATGACTATCACTTGTTTACGTTGAACAAAACATCATCAGAATTCATGTTAGAACTTAAGAAATTTTCGAAACATTATGTGATCTAGAAACGACAAAGGGCATGAACACATTGAGACCAAAAACAAATTAGTGAAATTTGGGAACAACCTCTGTTAAAGTTTAAATACAACACAACGCAAGTTGAAAAATCCGAATTGACTCCTTTAGTGACTTTGAATGATACCAAGCTGGATAAAAACCGGACCGATAACAGAAATGACTTTGTACTTGAACTTCCATATTAATATGGCAATAAAATGCATGCCAACTTTGTTGCTACTTTATTTCCAGTAGCGAGCGACGCCGCCGAAAAAAAAATAAAGCATACTAATTAATGTATATGTAAACTATTATATTTATATATTCAGGATGGAAGATAACACACAGTTCTCCAAGTATTTGCATATGCGTCTGTAAGGAAAAAACCTCTTAGAACTCTGTACTCTCTGCCTACCCCGCAAGGGATCTGGCGTGATGATCTAGATACAGGATGAAAGGAACAAATTTGCAAACCCTGAGAGATATGATAGTACCCATTAATACAATCAAGTATTACTATAATGAGACCAAAAATAAAAAAAAACGGTTACATACAAAATGTGTGAAACTTATAACTAACTTACGTGCAGGCGGGTCTAGCTCGATCACATCGCTCGATTTGGAACCCTGTCTAACTTCCGTCTGCTTAGCCTATTTCAGAATGAATAGGATATTACTGAGTCAGTTACCCACATCTTCGGCAATTCAGCCGACACAAGGGTCAATCGCTGAACAGCGCCTATAGCCAAGTTGACAATCTACAGTCGTTAACGCTAATAGAAAGCTGAAAAATTTATGGGAATGACATTTTGCAACGAAAAGTCACGAGGTCAAAATAATGCGCTATCGATTGCGACAAGAGAATAGAAACAAAACGCTTGCAACTTGTCTAGGCCCTCTGTTCTCAATAAAAAAAAACGTTGATGATCGCTAAGAACACCGACAGAGTAAGTAACACCGCTATGAGCACCTTTAAATGTAAATATTCTCCACGTTTTTAACCCAAGCGCAAACAGAGTTCTTTTTAAAAACGCCGATATTCTTTAAAAGGAAAATTGGTAACCCGATAAGAACCGATTTTGGAAATAAAACAGTCACAAAATTCGCTCAGCGGTGTCGGATTCGCAAAAGAACGGCAGAATAATGCCAAATTTAACAGTTAAGAGACCCGTTTCAAAGATTTCGAGAGGAAAAAATAACAATTTGAATGTATTAAGTACACAATTCAGGATTTTTTACAATGAAGTGAATTTTATTTGTTTCCTTTATTTTTGAAATAGATTGAGCTGTAAATAAAGTTAAGTATAGTTTCTTGCGGTATGATATAGACACAAAAATTTCACTATGGTCGTATGTCAGGAATATTTCTACAGTACAAATATACTACTACTTTAGACAGGAACCTAACATTTTTCCGGGATATAATAATAATACTAGCCCTGTTAAGAAACTGTCCCACTGTTGGGCACGGGCCTCCTCTCAAACTGAGAGGGTTTAGGCCATAGTCCACCACGCGGGCCCAGTGCGGGTTGGCGAACTTCACACACCTTTGAGAAGCTCTTAGGCATGCAGGTTTCCTCACGATGTTTTCCTTCACCGTTAAAGCAAGTGATAATTAATTTTTAATACGCACATGCTTTCGAAAAGACTGAGGTGCGTGCCTGGGTTTGAACCCGAGACCTTTGACTTTGCAGTCCAACGGTCTAACCACTAGGCTATCACTGCATTTTCCGGGATAAAAAGGTCATAAACTATCTGTGTACCAAATTTTATCCAAATCCGTTCTGGAGTTTATGCGTGATTGAGTAACAAACATACAAAGTTTCACATTTATAATAATTAGTAGGTTAGTAAACCATATAGTCAAAGAACATAATAGGTTTCGCCACATAGCCGTTGTAACGTAGTGACGTACGGGAGACGCCACACAGCGCAGCCACGCTCGGCGCGGCGGCAAACGTCACGATCAAACGTAGACCAGCGCTTCTGTCACGCTCCCGTCGCGCTCCGTGGGCTATTTGGCATAACCTTATATGTTACGGCTTGGTCTTATTTCTACTGATCAGACCGTAGACCGTCCCGCTTACTGAATTGAGTAGTCGTAGGTTTGATAACCGCACGGGACAAATCTTTGTGTGACCCACAAAATTAAATTTAGCGCAGACGACGGATGATTTAGCGCAGTGGTTAAGGGCTTAAGCCGCTCCGCCCACTGCGTCTAATAGTCGCGGGTTCGAGTCCCACACGGGACAAATCTTTGTGTGATCCACAATTATTTGTTCCGGTCTGGGTATTTGTGTATGTGAATTTTCATGTTTGCAAACGCACCCACGACACAGGAATAAATCCTAGTGTGGGGCTACGTTTAAAAAAAAAAAAAAAAAAATGTTTGGTTCCTGGTCTGGTGTCCGTGTGTGTGCATAAAGTTCATTTATTTGTCAACGAACCTACGACATAGAAATAATTCCTATAGCATGCTTACGTTTCCTTTCTGAAAAAACAAGTAGGAAAAACCACAGGAAAAGGAATGTTATCAATAACAAAGGAGGAACACCTACATTAAAATAGGTAGATATGTAAGATACGGAAAGTTCAACCACAATTCAGCGAATTACTGAATGAATAATTGGTTTTCTTATGAAATATTGCAGCCTAGTAGTTTTGCGCGCGGTTAAGTGATTCGTGACCAACTTGACGTGGACGACACAGAATAAAAAATACACCTTTTTATTATGCAGTGAGTAACTACACAATGTAGGGTACCCTTCCAATGCCCTCAATTTTCTCCTTTCGAATACAGATACCGCTCATAAGATCAAACATCGACCTCGGCTGGGAGGTCGATGAATCCCCTTCCCTCCTAGCCGATGCGAAGTACAACACCTAGTTTGTTCGCTCCCCATAGCGACTGCTCAAACCGACGCTATTTTTCTTTAAGGAGCCTTTGAGCTAGTTTCCTGCAATACACTTTCGGAAGGAACGTTGCTGTCCTTTTTGTTCGGTGAGCTGTAAAAGCCCCTTGGCCAACATAGCGTATTCACACACGGAACAAAATATATAAAATTGTCAACATTATATCAAAACTAGATGAAACGAATATCAGATAAAAAGAATATCAGTAACTTTGATTAATATAGCGACATTCATCATGTTAATACACGGAACAAAGATGATCTTATTGTACATTCTACTCGTCTCCACAGAATTAGTAATTCTTTCATGAGGCAATGTATACGCGTCTACAACAAATTACCCATAGATATCCGAAACATGCCTATCAATAAGTTTAAAATGGCAATCAAATCTAGATTGTGTAAGAAAGGGTAAATACAAAATATCTTGACTATAAAATAATTTAGGTTTGAGCAGCTCCTCAATCAGCAACATTAAACAATGCTATATAATATAATTTTGAAAAAAATGGTTATCAGAAAGACAAATGAGGTTAAAAGACTAGCCCGCTGAGTTTCTCGCCGGATCTTCTCAGTGGAGGCCGCGTTCCTATCCGGTGGTAGATTTAAAAAATGTAATACGTTTGACGTTTGTAAGTTATCTTGTATTGGGCTAAACAAATAAATAATTTTTGACTTTAATGTACCCACAACTTCGTGCGCGTTATTTTCAGTCGTGTATTTCACACTCTCAAGCTATTCTTTTGATACAAAAGGTAGCTTATGTCCTACCCCTAGATAAAATCTATATCCTTGCCGAATTTGACCAAAATCTGTTCAGCGGTTTGGACGTGAAAAGGTAACACACAGACGGACAGAGTTACTTTCGAATTTATAATATTAGTACGGAGCAATAGGTTCCCTTCCTCAAATGCACACACATAAGTTTATTAGATTTGCATTGATTATCAAGAATCTTAGGCCTAATCTTCATAAGTCAAGAAACAAACTCTTTCTTTTTTTAGTTTAGTAACATTTTGGCCATAAAATATTGATTTTTGCCAATGGTTTTATGCGCCATAAATTATTTTGAAACGGATTCCTTCCTCGCGAGACAATTCGCTTAAACTGTTCATTTACATAAGCTATCCGCTTACGTACATAATGCGTTACAAATGGCTCATAAAAATAATAGAGAAAAGGAAAAAATAACTTCGGCAGGTCGATAACCGGACCGCAGACGCAAATATTTGGTCAAAACTCTTGTGTTTTTTGCCTAAATATTGCTTTTGGATATGTTTCATAAGTTCTGTAAATGGACGACGAATTTCAAATTAGATTTATCAGCCAATAAAATCCACTATATGGTAAAGGCTGGATGATAAAAGCTGGACAAATTAGATTAGGGACAGGAGTATTATTTGAAACGCATCATTACTTAAGATCTTTACATATGTTTGATAGGAAATATCAAGTGCATAATTTGAAGCAGCATTGTAATGTACAACTTACGATTCAGAAAGGATACAAACCTGCAATGTTTTGAACAACTTTAATCAGAATTTTATACAGGATTAAAGCGATAGATACATCCAGTCGAATATATAGATTTACTATAATAATATTAGCCTATACTATCCCACCGCTCGGCAAAGGCCTTCTCTCAGAAATCGAGGTGAGAGAGATTAGGTCATACTCCATTACGCGGACCCAGTGCGGTTTGGTAAAGGCAGTTTGTGGCCACCCGCTGTTGGAACTTATCAACCCGCCTATAAGTCTTAACGACATTACGTAGTAACCAGGACCAACGGCTTAACGTGCCTTCCGAAGCACTGAGACGCTCAAACATGAAAATGGCACAAACGGTCACCCATCTCAGGCCGACCGTGTCGAACGCTGCTTAACCTTGGTGAACGTTTAGCACATCGCGGTTGCAAAGCGCTACGAGCGCCTCGATTTACTAGAATAAACAAAAATAAAACAAACAAGCTACGTATCAACTTAAGCTAGGGCTACCTACCAGTTCAGCATATAGCGAGCGGTAATAAACCATGGAGCTGATTTTGAGCTATTAGATATCATGGGTAGTTAGAGCTACACTAATTCATTTGAAGTATCCAAATAGAGCATCAGGTATGTATATTCATTTATATCTGCTTATATTATTAGCCTTGGATCATCACCAAAGTACAGCTAGTAACATAAATTTCTAAACAAAACCATTTTTTTAAATTAGCCCTTTTAATAAACTGTCCCACCGTTGGACATGGGCTTCCTCTCAAACTGAGACGGTTTAGGGCATAGTCCACCACGCTGGGCTAGGGCGGTTTGTCGAACTTCACACACCTTCTAGAAACTCTTAGCCATGCCGGTTTCCTCACGATTTCTTCCTTCACCGTTAAAGTAAGTGATAATTAATATTTAATACGCACATGCTTTTGAAAAGACAAAGGTGCGTGCCTACGTTTATACCCGAGACCTCTGACTTTGCAGTCCAACGGTCTAACCCATCTATCTATCTATCACTGCTGCTGCAAACCAAAATACTTATCAAAATTTAATATCAACAGTCATAAATGACAATAATTCTGTTAAGCTTTGTAGTAGTACATTTGTGTTACTTTTATCGTTCTGAATATCTGCATACTGCGGTCGACTTTTACTGCGAACCATACCTATTATCCGTCACAAAGCCACGCACAAAGCAATACTTTCTGATTCACCATACGACGAGTCACGAAGCGCCCGTCCTCAGCAGTCGCCTTGCCAGCGAAGGTGTTTGATTTACATACATGCGTACGCGCAATTCGTCAGTTATCCGCGTTCTTCACACAATGGTACTTGCATACGATTGATACGGTCAAAGAAAACGACAATGGAGCTTTATGGAGCAAGGGCGATAAGACATTCTTTTGACTGTATTTTTTTCGAATTGAGTGGTTTCGTCAGCCACAGATGAGCAGCTTTACAAATGTAAATAAAGGTTAATTTTTAAAGAGTCAAGTGTTCTGGACCCTGTCAAGTTAAGTTCATGATATTCTTTATTAAAAGCTTACATTCACATGTTAATATGAAAAAAATATGAACTCAAACCAAAAAAATAGATTGAGGGACAATACTTCAGCAGTTTTGAAAGTTCTACTTTCTATCTATCTATCTATATCATCACGTCAGATCCCTTGCGGGGTAGGCAGCGAGTACAGAGTTGCAACAGGTTCTTTCCTTACATACCTTTCTGGCTTCCTCCACTCTCTCTTGACTTGTCCTTTAGATAAGACCCGGTCTATAAACCGTCTAATTTCTTAAATGTAAAAAGGAACGGTTAGAAAAAAAAAAAATTGTACCATATTAAATAAGAATCGCAGTTGCTATTCAATTCCTGTTAGAGAACTATTAAAAGAAAATCACAAACTAGAGTATAAATACCTTTTTTTTTTTCAAAATTTTTTTGTATTTTATTAAGCAACTTTGGCTGCTAACGGTATACAGACAAGGTCGATCGTAAGATAAGATTATTAATTAAAATAATTTTATTGGTGTTTTCCATAAAAATCTTAATATGCATAGCTATAAAAATAACATTTTCCTTTTTAGTATCAGATAATTATAACAAAAAACTTCAAAATGTATAAGCACTTAGATTAAAAGCAAATAAAGAATTAAATATTTACCAAACCATTAAAACAAAATGCCATCGGGAGCTACGAATAACTTCGGCAACGTTAGTAAGAACCGTTAACTAAAATACTTGTATGAGCGAATTGGCGGATGGTTTTTCGCAGTGGTTAAGTGCGCCCACTGTGTCCAATAGTCGCGGTTTCGATTCCCACACGGGACAAATCTTTTTGTGATCCACAATCATTTGTTCCGGTCTGGGTATTCGTGTATGTGAATTTTCATGTTTGTAAACGCACCCAATACACAGGAATAAATCATACTGGGGGGCTAAGTTTAAAAACAAAGATAGTAGAGCGCAAAGATGGCCTGTTTAGATCGAGCTCCTCCCAACTTTATTATAAAAAGAAATCGAATATAGTTACCTAGTTTATGTTTATCAATATCCAACAATACCAGCGGGATACTCAGAACCAAATACAAGCTATGAAACCAAATACCCAGTTTTGGTTTATCCTCATCATCCGCCAGTGTCAGTCCACTACTAGACATAGGCCTCTCCCCTGGCACGCCACTGAGCTCGATCTTCAACTTGCCTCCGCCAATCTCTGCCCGCTGTCTTACGAATATCGTCGCCCCAACTAGCTACAGGACGCCCTACATTACGTTGCCATTGACTTTTGGTTGCAAAATGTCATTTACATAATTTTTTTACATTTTCTATTAGAGTTAACGACTGAAGAAAGTCTTTTTGACTACAGACACAGGACATCTTTCGAAATCACACCTCTTGTATCCAGGTCTGTCCATATCGTAAAGGTACTAACAGCCAAGCAATCAAGATTTATCATTTTACGAAAAGCCTATGTAACCGCACACCTATCACGATTCGAGAGTTAAATCCGCATCGCTTAACATGGAAAGCCTCTTAAGCAAAGGTCAATGTTTCGGTAGCGAGTACCAGGGGACCATGTGATGTATGAAGGTTGTATGGTTGGCGAAGTAGAACGCAGACCACTGACAGTTGCAGCGTGCATGAACGATTTCGGATATCAGATTAAATACTTAATTACGATAATAATGACATTTCTTTCTTTCAGAAAAGCCAGGGACGAATAAAAAATGTCACATTAAAGTTGGCTGGAATTGGTGCTTTTTTAGATTCGGTAATTAATACCCCGAGTGTCGAGTTAACACCCGTGTGTGCGCAAGGTCATATAAAAATAGCTGGTAAGCGAGACAGGAATATCTGGATCATTGTATAGCTTACAAAGCCTTTAATTGACAAAAATTTAATTTGCTCAGGTATATTTATTATACCTACTGGCCACACCAGTCGGTCCGACACATATTTTCGGGCCCGCACCGTCCCTGTCGTATTTATCCGATAGAAAACCTAAGTGCGTTATTTCAGCTACGTGCTATACCTATCATAATCAATGTTATAGAGATAGAGTATCCAAAAAAACTGTAGAAAATAGCGATTTGTATTTATTTACCGATTTATGAAGTGAGCGTCAGGGGCACGACAACAGATATAAAATCAAGTAGTGAAAAGGTTATTAATTTATTCAAAATTCGGAGGTGTCGAGCTTTTAACCGACGAAAGGACTCATTCATAAAATGCGCAGACAATGACATGCTTTACAAACACCTTGAACGCGAAACAATACAATAACTGACTACCGACGGATAAATCATGCGCAAGCGACTGCCGCTCGCCCCGTCGAGATAACACACGGCCACGTGGGAAAGGGTACTGTTTAATGGTGACTGCACATCTTTTTGATTGTTTTATCAACTTATTTTATTTATTAAAAAAGACCACCTCGGCACCTATATATCGCGTGTTACCTAGATTTTTCAAGTAGATAAGGTAAAAGGAGGTATATGAACATTAATTTGATTGTTTTCTATTGATAAAGGAAGTCGCCTTGTGTTAAAGTCAGCAACTTAAGCTTAACATGCTCAGTTATTCAAATCAATTGCACGTTATGGTCATGCATCAAATCCAATACTTTTGTTGATCTAAATATATACAAGGTGTAACATAATAAACGCAAGACCCGAAAGTAGTTTGTTCCAACTCAATAACTGAATTGATTCCAACAAAGAATGAGCCAACAAAGAATGTCTTGCAGTGCAAGACCTCAAGACACCGTGAGCTCATTCTGCGTAGATCGGACCAACAAAAATAATTAAGAAGTTTGAGGGTACCCCGGAACAACTATACCTTTTGGACGTATAACACCTCAGTCCTTCCCGTGACCATGGGTGCTGCAAAGCACTCGAAACGTCGGGAACTTAAAAAACAAAAAATAAACCGCGATAAAATCCGAAAAAATAGTTTTATTTCATGATTCCAACAATTTTTAATGTATCTTATATTTTTCTTTTATTTGCAAAAAAATGCTTTTACATCTTCAGTGCGCCATATAAAAACTAAAACTGTTCTTGATTCATAGCAATAAGGAGATTTCAAATGCATTCGTAAAACGTATTTCTCAAAACGCACGTACAAATTTAATTGATGATTGGGGTATAATAATGCTTAAAAAAGGGTTAAAAGCTTTAAATTTGGAAATTTGGTTTCCGTTTTAAATTTATGACGCAATTCTCTAATCGGGGTGTTTGAGATCTTGCGTTATTTACGTTACACTTTGTATGAATATGTTGCTAAAAATTTTGTGGTAAACAGTGGTCACCAACTTTTGTAAATTAATTAATATTACTGATTCGAAAAACTGAAAACGTTAAGAGATTTCGTCGCTGACTGTACGTTTATTTATTTATTAGGTTCACAAAACAAATTTTAGTCCGAAAGTGTACAATGTTTGATCATCCATATTTCAAGCTCATTTGGAATTTTCTGTGTCCACATAGAATTATAGTCTATAATTCTAACTATGTGGACACAGAAAATTCCAAATATTAATAATAAAAGGGAGGGTTAGTTGAGTTAGTGTAGTTCATTAAATCTAAAGTTAGTTATAATTTTTATTGTTATTGTTTAGTTTATACCTAATCTTATTCAAAAAATACCTACTAGAGGAATAATAAATTAGTTTCTTCTTCTTCCTCTTCTTTAAGTTATGGCTTCACACCAATTTTAAGTGTATTTTGCCAGTGACCAGTGAGATATATAATCGTGTTTGTTTAAAATAATTCAACTCGCCGATGAACTTGATGATAACGATGATAATGAAATTAATGAAGTACCCCACCCTGGATAGTAAAGCGGTGGATACTTTACATACCAATTGCGACGGCCGTTTTGAGGGAAGTCAAAAAGGCACGTTTTATCACTTTGTTACAATTACCTTCACTCATGCACATATAAGAACACATAATGGTTAATATTCCTCCAACATTACACATTATTACTCGAAATAACAAAAGTTTTGTAAATTAAAACAAATTGACAACATCACTCTTCGACTTCCCGCCAAAACCTCATCAAATTAGTTTACTTTGGTACGGTAATTAAGGGTCGGATCCACAAATAATTTTATAAACATCCTTTTTGAATTTAGGGAGACTATTACTAAACATGTCCAAAGAAGAATGTGCACAAACTGTGTCGTTATAAAGGCGGCCCATCCTAGTAAGAGGATTATAGAACGATGTGTTATTTTAATAAAAAAAATCAAGGAAAACAGAGCACGAGAAGGGTTACAAGATCAATAACGGGTATTAAAATTAAGTTTAGAAATAAGGGCAGGGGAATAAATATAGGAGTGAATAATTTTATAAAGGCAGATTAATTCATCACATTTGCGCCTAGAAGCTAGAGAGGGCATTTTGAAGTTGCATACACTTTGCAATTACATGATCATAGTGAGCATGAAATGTTAATTTTTCATCAAAATACACTCCTAGGTCTTTAACAATAGTATTGCGTTGCAATATTGAGTTACGTTTTTGACAGAAAGATTCTCAATATAGATAGCCCTTAGTCGGTCATTTTCTGGCCCCGTTTTAAATCGGGATCTTTTAGTGTGTGTGAGTAATCTATGATGGTCGGGGGACTTTACAGCTTTACTGAATAAGAGAGCGAGCGTGCAACTACTATGCTCGAGTCAGAAGGGCAAGGGGGCCTCAAGGAGAAACGGCCTTGGCTTAGGCAGTCCCTATGGGAAAGGCATATCCCGGCGTCCTCCTCCATTCTCGGCGTAGCGCTCTGCACCGGCTGGTGGGCAAGGAATTCTTCGTGTCTGATCCTATGTGCGGTGGTATCTATATTCGAAAGAAGAGAAGTAAGAGCATCAGAAGCGTCTTCTCCCGATGCCCTTACATCCCTTCTTGCGGATACAGATACCGCACACAGGATCAGACACCGACCTCGCCGGCGAGGTCTAAAAATTCCTTGCCCGCCGGCCGGTGCCGAGCACCACGGCGAGACACCTAGTATACACCCTCCCCATAGTCACTGCCCAAACCGAGGCCGGTCCTCCTTGAGGCGCCCTTGAGCTAGTTGCCCCCTTGCCCTTCTGGCTCGAGCGTAGTGGTTGCACGCTCGCCCTCTTGTCCGGTAAAGCCGTATAGGCCCCGCGGCCCACAGCATAGATCATTCACACACACACACACCCACAAAATCGGGAGCCTCGGCGATAATATGCCGCATCCGGCGGTAGCGGCTGATAGGACGGGAGTCAGGGGCGATGGCTAGGATTGTCGCCTTTTTAATATAGGCGCAAATAGGTTGGATCTCAAGATCGGAATGTGCAATGTGTCTTATTAATATTCATTATCACTATAAACACACCGGTTTTTTTCATAATTTCTTTATAAGTCACATCTTTTGAACTTTTTGTGACATTCCAGAATGAAATAAAATCGATATAAATTCCAAATAAATAACTTAAAAGCCATATTCGTAACAATATCAATTACCTACTAAGAGTATTGATTGCATCAATAAAATAAACTTCTGATCTTTTCTCGTTGGTAATAAAATGATAATAAATTAGCAAAAGGTCCCCTTATGTATTAACAATGGACAAATGGCTGGATATATAGGATGTTGTGTTGGTATAAATTCTTAATTAATATGTAAATAAACACAATCTTTTTGCAGTAAAGAACTGGATTCGGGAAAATGTTTGCGATTTAATTAATAGTATTTACCTGCTTAAAATATCACTGGCATTTTCCGCGAGAAAACAAAAACTCACGAACATTTCACGAAAGTCGATCACGAAAATTATCGTGGCTTACAACCACCAGTAAATTATAGTGCGACAAGGATCTTTTGGCCCACGGATGACATTGACAGGGTGTTGGCGTGAAATTAGGGTCAACAATTATTAAAAATAATATTTTTCCAAGGAGATATTTCAAAATAACAAACAAAACAGATATACAATGTGAAAGTGGAAGGACGCAGGTACCGGGGAAGACCTAGACTATCTTACCACGACCAAATAAACCGAGTCTTATCTGATGGAAAAGTCAAGAGTCTCCGTAACCGGCGAGCGTGTATGAGACAAACTATGAGAGTCGAGGAAGCCAGAGAGGTATGTAAGGAAAGAACCTGTTGGAACTCTGTACTCTCTGCCTACCCCGCAAGGGATCTGGCGTGAGGTTATAGATAGATAGATAGATAGAGATATTTCAACAGGTGCACGGTTACTGTACTAATTAAAAAAATATATATTTATATTTAAAAATTTAATATAATAGCCACTTTCGCCCTACTTCCCTTCACATACTATCACTGCCACGTTAGCGGTTTTTAGAGCGGGAAACAAAAGACTAACAGGCCATACCCATTCAGAATGGCCGGCTTAAAAATCTTGTTGAAATTATGGGGAAAAAACAATTTTGGAAAAAAACTTAAGAACAAAACACCCATGAAATATATAAAAAACAAAAATGTGAGGGTGGTGCATCAAAAAAACCATGGGAAAGGTAATATAAAAATTGCCTTGAGGATATTTTTATGAAAACAATACCGTTTCGGGGAAAGGAAAATCTGATGTCAGGAGTTTTTCGCAAACAAGAAGGACAAAGCGATGCTTGAAGTGTGAAGGGAGTATGTGAACGGACGACGCTGCCGCGGTACTGCTCATTACTTTGGCGGAAAGTGGCGGCAGTAGCAGTGTATAAACCGGGTATGCTGTTCTAAGTATCAAACATTATAATTATGTTGTATGCTATACTATTATTGTGTTTTTAGTCGGGTCGTGATAATATCAGTCTAATACATTTTGTTTGACTGGGTCGAGATTATTCCCATTTTAAAATCTTTAATAGATTTGAAAATAGGAATTTAATTTTTTTATCCAGAATTGGAGTAGCAATCATTTTGTTTCATTTTTTAAAAGCATTTCACTCTTAATATATTCGTGATGCTGTTAATAATTGGCATTTATTTAAATCGCTTTACAATTGACTTTAAACGTATTCCGACCTCGTAAATATAGTCGAGTAAGGAAGCGCACCATTATGAAGTCAACTCGGTGTGATTTAAGGTTTTTCACATTAACATAATTTAATATTATGTAAATATTTCTTGGATACAGTTTAATGTAGTATACGCCTGAATATTATTTAAATATTTCAATGGTCTGCCTACATACGGAATTGTTTATTGCGGGGTAAGGTAAGCACCATTTTTTCTTTAGGTCATGATAACGACTGAAGGAGTAAATCCGAGATATTTTTACAACAAAACAAACACCGTCGTACAAGCAACATTCCCCAGTAAACGCGTAACCATAACGTCTAGAAATTGTCATGTAACATTTTGTATGCTACTGGAGTACCGTGTGTGTGTGTGTGTGTGTGTGAATGATGTACGCTGTTGGCCGCGAGGCCTTTACAGCTTCACCGGACTTAAAGGCGAGCGTGCAACCACTACGCTCTAGCCAGCCAGAAGTGCAAGAGGCGACATACTCGAGGGCGCCTCTTCGAGGCGCCCTCGGTTAGGACAGTCGCTGTAGGGGGACTGGTGCACTACTAAGTGCACCGGTCAACCGCCGGCTATGGGAGGGGATCTACTACTACGTCGTCGTCGTCGCCCGTATTCTGAGCGGAAAGAAGGGATGACAAGGCATCGGGGGGGTCGGTGAGAACATGTCGCGGCCGGCGGTGGAGGCAGGGGTCGGGGGGGAGATCGTAGTCGGCGGTGGCTACGATTAACGGATTTGCATGGGTAGATGCGTTCGCGAAGTGACGTGTTGACGCCTTTTTAATAAAGGCGCGAATAGGTCCGAGACCTAGATTGGAGTGGAGGTCGACGTTCCGTACTAACGGTTTTGAACCACTTGGAGAGTACCATTAAAGGACCATTTCACGAAGCTATCGAAACGCGCCGCTTATGTTTTTAATTGGTCATAGCAATAAGTGCCCCTGAGGGCTGCCATAGACTAGTGGCATTAGCCAATATAGAAATTCCAGACTCTAGACTGCAATTGAGAATTTTTCCATGGGATGCCCTAATAACCCTTTTTCCGGCCTAGAATTTGGACCTATGACCTCGTAATCAACGAAAGTACAATTCAACATTAGACCAACAGAACAGTGTATTTTTTAAAGTCTGAATTTAGATTTTACACAACCTCCACGTCTGTCAAAGTCCGTGACGACTCCAAATTTGAAGCATCTACGTTTGGTATGTTCTAAATTGTTTCTTTTGGCCTTAAACATTATTAAATGTCAATGCAATATTATCTTCAGTTATGTTATAGGCCAGATTGTATCTCAGCGTCAAAGCTAGTAACGTACATTAAAATACACTATATCTAGATAGTACTTCAACTGTGTATGTCAAAATCACCATTAGCCAAGCATATTATCTACTCAGTTTTTCAGGACAGCAAAAGATATGTCACCTCATTATAATATACAAAATAAACTTATATAACATAGAGAGTTTGCAGAGGTGTACTGTGTACACATAACTAAAGACAAACTTTGTCTGATCTAGGATTAGAATCCAGGACCCAAAGTATTTTAAAATGTTGCTGTTTCATTGATATTGCACAGATATATGTAGTGTCCATTGACTTATGAGATTATATAAGAAGAAAACAAAGACCCAAAATCCTATTTTAGGAAAAAAAAGGTCTTTCTATAACCACTTCACATATTCTATTACACAATCAAACGTGCCCGTCATTCACAGCCGCGCAACTGCAAACGCAAATCTCCAAAACATATCCCAGTACGTCCCAAACCCAGTTCTTTGTATTAGCTCGCGGAACCGATGTCCGCAGTGATGGTAATGTCAGGGCCACGCGGCTCTAACTAGTCCCACCACACGCTGACATTTCTGCCGGCCGCTCCGTAGGTGTCACTCATATCGATATTAAATAAATCAATGCAGGAATGCTGTTATGATTAGAGGGCCAACGTTTAGATTGGTGATAGATATGGCGAGATTTTTACTTTACTTCCTTAAAGAGAATTACCCTGTACTCTGAGTTTTCGGACTATGGAAATTCGTGATTCCTCGTAGTCCAATGAATCGGACTAAGTGGAAATTCGGGATTCCACGTAGTCCAATGAATCGGACTAATAGGAAAAAAAGTTCACGTTAACCGATCAGTAGGATTAAGGGGGAAACTAACCCTAACTCCCAAAAATAGACTCTATTTACAGATGTTGGTGAATGTACTGCGTATAAGAAATATATATAAAAATGAAGATGAAAAGGTCGTGAATTTAATGTATGGAGTTATATTTTACGTATTCAATTTTCTAAAACATTACTTTTAAAAAGTAACTTGAATATATATTGCAAATGTTCTGTTCAATTGTAGATTGGATATGTATAAAATATACACGAAATAAAAGCTTAAGATATGCCCTTTTACATATATGGATGACTTTTTTATTATAATTAATTCTATCTATCTATAGATAGATAGATAGAATAAGATAGATCTCAATTATTTGAAAAAAACCGCATAATGTCATAAGACAAAGGAAATTTTTAAACAAAATTTCTCGAAGTCATTGACGTTAGTAATTCCCTTAAGTGGTAGGGCCACGCGGTCACAGGAGAGAATAATATTATCGTCATTAGCCAGAAGACATTGTTCACTGCAGAACTAAAGACTCCCCGCTGCTATGTTATACGCATTCAGCTTTTGTACGTAATATAATTAAATCACGCATAACATGAAAGACCTCAAGACAATGAGCATATTCTGCGTTGATCAGACCAACAAAAATAATTTAAAAGTTTAAAGGTACCCAAGTAAAAAAAAAATCAAGAATCTAGAAGGATTCGTGTACAGAACTTGATATTGTAGAAGGAAGTGTTTACAGAGCTATATTTTTAGTTATGGGACATTTGTGGTAAATTGAACCCTTTGGAAATACTACTATGGTGAGAAGTTTTATGTTCGATTAAATGTATTTTATAAATCTTATTTTGAAATGTTATTACATAATATGTTTGTTTATGCCAGAGAGGTAAGTAAGGAAAGAAGCTGTTGGAGCTCTGTACTCTCTGCCTACCCCGCAAGGGATCTGGCGTAATAATATAGATAGATGTTTGTTTATGTATCTAGAATAAGTTACCTGTAGGTTGCGGGAGGAATCAAAGATCATATTAAACACTACGGGGGAACTTTACATTTCGAAAATTGTGTATTACAAAACCACGTACCGATGCACCAGAGCCGTTGTCAAAATTTCAAGAAGACAATAAAATTCCAATAAAAGCAGATCGATAACACGTTACGCAATGATTATTGTAACCGCCCGCGCATTGTTAAACAAGAGGCGGTGGGCTGCGCGCGCGCACCTATTGCAAATTACCCGCGCGGAGACAGACACCGTCCGCATACTTGCGAATAAAATGCCACGCTTTCTTTTGTATGATAAATGGATGATACTTACAGACTTTTAATGGCATGATAAATAATTTCTTGTTATTATTATATTGACAAGGTGGGTACAAAAAAGAATATTTTTACAAAGTACAGTGCACACGATTAAACTTAGTCGGATTTAAGTAAGCTTCTACGATTAGTCGCGCATATAATAAATACTGACCAACTGCTGAGCAAAGGCCTTTTCCTGCAAATCGATATTGGAAATAGTAGGTCATACCTCGACCATGCCGACGCAGTTCTGTGCTGCGCATTGGTGGAGGCAGGTTTATAGTCATCTCAACGGTCCCACAGAACAAATTTACACATGCTAAACAAAATAAATTGCATTTGCAACTTTCGTACCCATCGATAAGGCTTATTTATGCCTAACATAAATACTGGATTGTTGGACTTTTTTCGTTGGACACGTCGACCTGCTGTTAGAGAAATTATGCGACTTCCAGCTTGAAAGAACGACTTAACGCGGCTTGCCAATCACAGAAACGCGAATACCCACCGAAAATCGGCATCCCATCTCAGTACCGACCAAGTTGAACGCTGCTTAATTAACCTCGCTATTGCTAAGGTAAGAACCGTAGTCTCACAACGCTACGCGCGCTACGGTAGCGCAAAGTCGGTAAGACAAGAGTTATTATAAATAATATCTTATCTAATGAGTTCTTAGATTTACGCGAATATTACACATGAAATAAAACTATTTTTTCGGATTTTATCGCGGTTTATTTTTTGATTTTTAAGTTCCCGACGTTTCGAGTGCTTCGCAGCACCCATGGCCACGGGAAGGACTGAGGTGTTAGACGTCCAAAAAGCATAGTTGTACCGGAGTACCCTCAAACTTCTTAATTATTTTTGTTGGTCCGATCTACGCAGAATGAGCTCACGGTATCTCGAGGTCTTGCAGTGTTATGCTTGGTTTTGGATTTGATTATATTAATTACTGGATCCCAAGTCGATGGAAGCACCCAGCCATCTTCTCTATGGAAGTTAGGATGTTATTTTAATTTCAATAGCCTCGCGAACCATCCTTCGTAGGAATCGGTGTTCTTTCACGAGGATTTGTGGTCTATCAAATTTGAAGTTATGCCGGGTGCGGTCAAGGACATGTTCACAGACTGCAGACTTCTTTGAGCGACGGAAAGCACTCGAAACGTCGGGAACTTAAAAATCAAAAAATAAAACCGCGATAAAATCCGAAAAAGTAGTTTTAAATCAAATATCTTATCTATTAAAGTCCCTTTATTTCCCCCTTATCTATTAAAGTTCCCTTATTTTTGAGAAGTGACGGATACGAATTCCATGGAATGTACTAGGCTGAGTCGCGTAATGTGTTTTTCGCGCCAACTTCCCCTCGGCCATGTAAGATCGCATGTATTGTAAGTAGGTAAAAAGTTTCATAATTTAGAATTGAAAGCAGTGATAGCCTAGTGCTTAGACCGTTGGACTGCAAAGTCACAGGTCTCAGGTTTAAACCCAGGCACGCACCTCTGACTTTTCGAAAGCATCTGCGTTTTAAAAAAATAACTATCTATCTATCTACCTATAACCTCACGCCAGATCCCTTGCGGGGTAGGCAGAGAGTACAGAGTTCCAACAGGTTCTTTCCTTACATACCTCTCTGGCTTCCTCGACTCTCATAGTTCGTCTCATACACGCTCGCCGGTTACGGAGACTCTTGACTTTTCCATCAGATAAGACTCGGTTTATTTGGTCGTGGTAAGATAGTCTAGGTCTTCCCCGGTACCTGCATCCTTCCACTTTTACATTGTATATCTGTTTTGTCATTCTTTCCTCTGGCATTCTTTCTACATGCCCGAACCAACGGAGCATGCCCTTTCTCATCTTTACACCGATACTATCTTTTATACCTACTCGCTGTCTTACTATGCTGTTGCTAATGCGGTCGGTCAGCTTCACTCCGCATATCTTCCGCAGAGCTCGAATTTCTACCGCATTTATCCTACTTTCATTCTCCTTCTTACATACCCAGCTCTCGCTACCATATAACAGCGTTGGGACAAGAACTCCGTTATGTATGGCCAGCTGCGCCTTATGGCTTAAGTGCCGGCTCCCGAGTAGCTTTCCCATCGCACCATTCCCTCTGTTCTCTATGTCAGCGGTGTATTTCCCATCCTTACTGAAGGCGCATCCAAGATATACAAACTCATTCACTTGCTCCAGCACATCGTTACCAGCCACAATCCTTACATTCGTTCTGGTTTCTTCCTTTTCAAAAACCATAATCTTGGTTTTCTTCACATTCAAGTGTTAGCCAACAATAACTATCACTTGCTTTAACGGTGAAGGAAAACATCGTGAGGAAACCTACATACCTAAGAGTTTTTTGAAGGTATGTGAAGTTTGCCAACCCGCACTGGACCAGCGTGGTGAGCTATGGCCTTAACCCTCTCAGTTTGAGAGGAGGCCCGTGCCCAGCGGTGGGACCGATTCTTGAAAGGGCTAATATTATATTATATTTAGAATTGAATTTACATCCAATAATATTTACAAATTTCTTTTTCTAAATCACTTGTCATACGGAACTAATAACTTTATCATAACATGTCTGTTCTTACACCAAATAAGCTGTACCATCACTCAAAGTTAAATGGCTAAAGGCACCCTCATACGAAATAGCACTTTAATTGAAGACAACAAAGTATACATTGAGATATCTTCAAGCAGGCGTGGAAAGCAGTGATTGACTTAAGCACACGAATCGAATTCATAATAAGCGTAATCTGACTTATCACTGGATGGTATTTTGTCGATCTTTATCTTTTTAAAATTGCTCTTAAAAGAGAAAAAAAAGGACATTAAGAACGAGTATAATACGAAAATGACAACTGTATCAGTAAACTGTCAAATAAAGTTAATGTAATAATCATACAATGATGTAGTTGGTATTTAAAGAAATTGTGCTTAATTAAATGATTGATAATTTAGGTAGTCTAATATATTTTACTATAATATAAAAGATTGCAAGCCTTTTTTTAATTTACTTTGTTCTTTTGTCTAAGCAGTGATAGCCTAGTGGTTAGACAGTTGAACTGCAAAGTCAGAGGTCTCGCGTTCAAACCCAGGCACGCACCTCTGTCTTTTCGAAAACATGTGCGTATTAAAAATTAACTATCACTTGCTTTAACGATGAAGGAATACATCGTGAGGAAACCTGCATGCCTAAAAGTTTCTCAAAGGTGTGTGAAGTTCGCCAACCCGCGCTGGGCCAGCGTGGTGGACTATGGCCTAAACCCTCTCAGTTTGAGAGGAGGTCCGTGCCCAACGGTGGGACAGTTTCTTAACAGGGCTAATAATAATATTAGGCAGACGGACAGACAGATATAATAATAATAACCTGTCGGTCCGTCTGCCTTACTTTCCGGGTCAAAATTTGTAATCCATTTTTGAAATATTTCCTGACATTCGATTGAGCTATAATTTGGTATATCTATGTAACTTGTATGACAATACAATAATATGGTACCATGGAGCTGGTCTGATATGAGGACGGAAGGTGGGCATAGGTATCCTCAACAAAGCAAGACAGTGTTTGAGCTAATTAGATTTATCTTGACAAGTGCTGTAGCTCTACGTGGGACCAAGGTCTGATGATTAATACGGCGTATTTGGATTATAAAAGCAGTAAAAAGATTTTAAGGTTAATAATAGTAATACAATTGCTAAATTCGCCTACTTGTTAAACAAATATATACAAATCTATTAAATTTGAATTATAATTGACGTATATTAAAAATTAAATTAAGGTTATTAGGTAAAAGATTAAACATAACTCATTTAGGCCACACATTATCATAAATCTTATCCTTAATTTATGTAATTTTCCAATCGACATCTTCTTTTTTAACATAAGTAAGCCATTGTAATTTATCTTAGGAGCTAATGTCGATGTAATATGTCGGATTAATACTTACGTATAATAAACAAATAGGTAAGATATTTAACCTAATTACTGTTCCTAATTCGTAGCTATTAACATATATAACAATTTTATTATTGTGGTCATAATGTGTGTGCGTGTTATTATTATGTGTAGGTACTATTTGATCTATAAACTATGTATCTATTATTTTATTTAATTAAAAAACTCATAATTCAATTTGATTCAACGAACTATGAGAGTGGAGGGCACTAGAGAGGTCTGTACGGAAAGAACTTGTTGGAACTTTGTACTATTGTGTATTATTTTTTAAACTTAATCGAACCCGGGACTATTAGAGTCACAGTAGGTGGAGCGGCTTAAGCTCTTAACCGCTGTGCTAAATCGTCCGCCAACCAGTACCTTGATGTATTAATATTATCATAGCATGAATTTTCCTCTGCCATCCCCGTTTAGGAAAAGGAAAGCGACGGTGGTGTATTTTTTGCATGAATTTACATTTTTACTATTGAAATGGTGCATGCGACTGGCGATACGAGGTCCTACTATCGAGTCCTAGGCCAGACAACATGTGCTCTTTCTATAGATAAATTCTCATACGTTTTCCGAAGTCCGGATTTCTCTATGGTATTGATCATAATCTCGCCCGATTATACAGGTAGGTGACCACAGTACACCTCTGCCCAAGCTTGGGGAATATAATAAACCGTGATGGCGTTTTCTGCCCTCGCTTAAGAAATCATGGTAATTTATAATTTCAAGGGCTGCTTCTTTGGTGATAAGAATGACGTATTTCATACAACACGGTAATCGTAGCACGCTATAAATCGCGCTCATAACTTTTACCACATACAGATGCATCTTAATTTTTATTTTCGCAATAAACTCTCCCTCTCTTTTATCTGTCGCGAAAGCAATAATAAATTAAACATAATAAAAGGGTAATCTTAAGTCGTACATTGTTATTTATTATGTACGGTGCGCGTGCGCCGCTCTCAGCGGGACCACCTGACGAGAGAGATATCAGGATAATTGAACTTCTGTTTAGGGATGATCGATATCAAAATCGATATTTCATTATTTAGTCAATAACATAGAATGTGAGACAAATATGAAAAATTTCGGCATCCTGCTTGTTAGTTATGATGCATTTTGAGCATCCTGCTTGTTAGTCATGATGCATTTTGGGCATCCTACTTGTTAGTTAGTAATAATGCATTTTAGGCATCCTGCTTGTTAGTCATGATGGATTTTAGGCATCCTGCTTGTTAGTTATGATGCATTTTGGGTATCCTGCTTGTTAGTCATGATGCATTGTTGGCATCCTACTTGTTAGTTAGTAATAATGCATTTTAGGCATCCTGCTTGTTAGTCATGATGGATTTTAGGCATCCTGCTTGTTAGTTATGATGCATTTTGGGCATCCTGCTTGTTAGTTATGACGCATTTTGGGTATCCTACTTGTTAGTTAGTAATAATGCATTTTAGGCATCCTGCTTGTAAGTCATGATGGATTTTAGGCATCCTACTTGTTAGTTAGTAATAATGCATTTTAGGCATCCTGTTTGCAAGTCATGATGCCTTTCAGGCATCCTCCTTGTTAGTCATGATGCATTTTAGACATCCTGTTTGTAAGTCATAATGCCTTTCAGGCACCTTGCTGATTAGCCATAATGCATTATTCCGCCTTTTTAGTCATTCTGCTTTTTAGACAACTCGCTCACAACCGATTGTAATGTATAAGTAAGTAGACACGGACACTCGTAGTGCTGTGGTGCCGCGGTATTTGTAGCGAGTACCAAGGTCAAGCAGCGCTCGGCTCGGTCAGTCATAGCTTGGATGTGGAATTTCCATTAACGAGCGTCACTATGCTTCAGATTGGTTACAGTTACCATTACTGGTGATAATCGTTATGCCGAAATGGAAGCCTTATAAGTGGCTTGATGAGTTCCATCAGCAGGTGGCCACAAACCTGCCTCCACCAATACGCATTGAATCTGGCTGAAGTATGACCTAATCTCTCTAACCTCAATTTGTAAGAGAAGCCTTTGCTTAACTGTAGGTACAGACTGATTTTTATTTTATTCGGAAAAAAACATTATCTAACTTAAAAACGTTGTAATTCTTAAGTTACTAATAATAGAATAAGTAATACTTCTGTTTATGTGATAAATTAAGTATGCAGGAACATAAAAATCCTCAGTTCATTGACCTGGATATTTTGCATTTAATAAACCGGTTACATATTTATATTACAGTCGCTTTAATCCGTCTGATAAAATTTACAATTTATAGTTCGATTAAAAAAAATCTGTATATTTAATAGATTAGGAGCTATTAAAAGTAGTTTTAATTTAATTTGTTATTATTTAACACTAAATCTCAAATGTGTAATCACCTTCTAATGAAGTTTAAAAGAACATACCAACGACTTGTTCATATTTGTGTGTGTGTGAATGATTTACGCTGCTGGCCGCGGGGCCTTTACAGCTTCACCGGCAAGCGTGCACCCACTACCCTTAAGCCAGAAGGGCAAGGGGGCAACTAGCCTCAAGGAGGAACACCCTCGGCTTTGTTCAGTCGCTATGGGGGAGGACATATACTAGGTGTCTCGCTGTGGTGCTGGGATTCTTCGACCTCCCCGGCGAAGTCGGTTTCTGATCCTGTGTGCGGTGTCTGTATCCGAAAGAAGGGATGTAAGGGATCGGGAGGGTCAGTGACAACATGCCGCGGACGGCGCTAGCGGCTGATAGAAGGAGAGTTACGTACGTAATCGGCGGCGGCTACGATTAGCGGATTCCTATGATTGGACGCGTTCGCTAAATATCGAGTTGTCGCCTTTTTTAATTAAGGCGCGAATAGGTTCGAGATCGAAATGGAATTTGTTTATATCTGGGTGTTGTACTGTTTATGGTATGGAATAAGGACAAATTATGATTGTAGGCATATTATAGGGCAGAAGAAGGGTAGCTTAAAAAAACTATATAGTCCGATAAGGATCTTTAGGCTCGTGGACGCCATTGAAAAGGCGCGTTCATGTGAAATTACACCATTTAGTACAATTTTCCTACTTCCAAGGCGATAGCATGGCGATAGAGAGAGATTTAACAGGTGGGTCCGCAGGGTTACTAAGAGTTTGAGTTTTAAAAAAGAACTTGACTAAGTTTCATAGTAAACGGCAACCTTAGAGTCTATCACTGTAAAGTTGACGGCAACTCTACGACTGTCATGAACTCTGTGACATTTCTCTTGATGACAGCGTTACTTCCGATTTTGGCCACGAGCCAAAAGCTTCTTGTCGCAAAGTACTTTTGCTAAATTTAACCTCAACGTCGTAGTCACATTAATCACACTATCAATCACACAACGAACCACAAACAAATTATTAGTTCTTTGCACTTTTTTGGTACTGATAAATTATATTTGGGGAGAGTTTTGGCGGGAAGTCGAAGAGTGATGTTGTCAATTTGTTTTAATTTCCAAAACTTGTGTTATTTCAAGTAATAATGTGTAATGTTGGTGGAATATTAACCATTATGTATTCTTATATGTGCATGAGTAAAGGTAATTGTAACAAAGTGATAAAACGTGTCTTTTCGACTTCCTTTAAAACGGCCGTTGCAATTGGTATGTAAAGTATCCATCGCTTTACTATCCAGGGTGGAGTACATCATTAATTTCATTATCATCGTTGTCATCAAATTCATCGGGGAGTCGAATTAATTTAAACAAACACGATTATATATCTCACTTGACACTGGCAAAATACACTTATAATTAGTGTGAAGCCATAACATAAAGAAGAAGAAGAAGTATATTTGAAATATGTTTAATATCGTTTCGAAATTCAAACGCCATAGCCAGTACCCGTCCTTTTTTTCTTCACCTTTAAGAAATAACCGCGAACACGATGTCTTGAGAACAATATTTTTCGAAATGATTTAGTAACATTAAACGGCATTAATTCCTTGAAAATATTGCTTTACCATACCGAGTGATGAGTTGATAAGTTACAATGGGAGGACGTCCCATTATGTTTTATGGTCATCGAGATTTTCTTTATGCAGACTGGCTGCATGTGGATAAGGGCGTCATGATTAATTGTACAGTTAAACTTTACACTATTAGCTTGCGCTAAAGTGAGAGCCAATGAATATTGCATGTTTTGAATGAAAACCGTTTTAATAAGGCAAAATACCTATGTAAATATTTAAACAAGCTTTTTTTGAGAATAATATAGTGTGTACTAAAACGAGTAGAAGACAAAAAAGACTTTGTTTGAAAACAATACTAGTATCCGGCAGCATATTAGTATTTAGTAGCAATGATAGCCTAGTGATCAGACCGTTGGACTGCAAAGTCAGAGGTCTCGGGTTACAACCCAGGCACGCACCTCTGTCTTTTCGAAAGCATGTGCGTATTAAATATAATTATCACTTGCTTTAACGGTGAAGAAAATATCGTGAGGAAATCTGCATGCCTAAGAGTTACTCAAAGGTGTATGAAGTTCGCCAACCCGCTCTTTTTTTTTTTTAAATGAACGTAGCCCCACACTAGGATTTATTTCTGTGTCGTGGGTGCGTTTACAAACATGAAAATTCACATACACAAATACCCAGACCGGAACAAATAATTGTGTATCACACAAAGATTTGTCCCGTGCGGGACTCGAACCCGCGACTATTGGGCCGAGCGGCTCAAGCTCTTAACCACTGCGCTAAATCGTCCGTCCATCGCTCAGGGTCAGCGTGGTGGGCTATGGCCTTAACCCTCTCAGTTTGAGACGAGGCCCGTGCCCAACGATGGGACAGTTTCTCAGCAGGGCTAATATTATATTATACTAGTATCCATTCAGAACTATTCTCATGTAGATGGATAGGAATCTGACTGCATTATCAGGTCATCTCCGACTAATATAATTGTTATGTCATAGGAACAAAAACTGAAAAATTTAACTTTATAAGTCATGAAAAATCACAAAATTTTGATTCTAAACAAATACTAACATACATACAAAATAGTAGTTTGTAAAAAAGGTTTTTCTTTCTGTAAATAATTTTTATGGAGTTGTATAATTCGAATATTTTGGAATTGAGAAAACTTCCATATCTCTATCTCTGATCTCTAGTGGTAATTATACCCTTTTTTATTTACATAATGTTAAAAATTTTACGACGTTTATTTTGAGAGGTAGTTTTTTGATAATTGTTCGACACATAATTTATTAATGTGAACAATGTTTTAATATTGTTTAGATCCCTCGAGATATCCATGCTCTCAAGTCACAAATTGTCTCAAGTCTATTTCAAGACACAATAAAAAAATCGGGCTGTCAAAAAATTCCCGCCTGACAAAAATAGGCGGGAAATTCAAGCTTCCAAGCTTCAAAGAATTTAGTTTTTTAAAACGCGGTAAACGGCGTTCGTGCAAAATGGCGTCAATGTAAAAAAAAAATAGAATGAAATCGTCGATGACGGCGATGCGCCGACCTTGCGAAGGGACGGGTCTCCTACACAATGCCGGAAAAAACACTCTAGGCGACATTTTGACGGGTTACTACAACCTGTTGACCTACCATATCTGATTCTTTGCTAGGCGCCGAGGACAATTTGACAACAGGCTTTATGTGCAATTACTTGTGCCCGTTCAACCCCTATTCCAGATTTACACCAAACCGGCAGGGTATCGTGCAGTGCGGGCATGTAGAGTTTAGATAACCACTCTGCTTAATTTCATGTCCACTTCCTTGCCACTGCCGAGGCAATCTCGCTCTAGCCATTTTTATTTCAGAACACCAGCGCTGGAAGCTTACGCTAAGGCTTGGCTGTAAGCCAGCGTTTGCACGGGCGCTTTTTCAACACGCGTTTATAAAGCGCGGGAATGACACAAACGGCTAGCGGTGCATTTTTTTATGCACAGCGCTTACAGCGCTTTAGCACAATGCATTGAAAAACCACCCGTGAAAACGAGAAGAACTGCTTTAAACCCCGTTATAGCTTTTAGCTGATCGAAGGACCCGTTTTGATGACGACAAGATTCTATATTCTATGCTTTGTATTTTTATTTGTACATTTATTTATTTGTCTAAACTTTCTTTAATTTCTCTGCTCTTTGCCACGTGAGTGAGCTTAAAGTAAATCAGAGATTATACTAGACTAGAACAATAGATAGAGTACTAAGAGATTCTATGCATACCTCTATATACGCGTGCTTAGTTAAAATACCAATAATATTGACTGTGTATGTTCTCGCATCATCACATCATCGTCGTAGGTGTACAAAATACATCTCAACCACTCGCGCTGAAGAATATAGGGTTGGATCATTATAGTTCATGTTATAATTTGTTCAATACCTTGTCAATATGTTTTACTGAAAAGCTCATGTTTACCTACCAATTATGATTTGACCTTATAGGAATAAGGAAAGGTACACAATTCGCAGGAATCTGTCAAAACATTTTGAATAGGTAAATTACACTGCCATAAGGAAGCAATCGATTACACGCAAGAATTGAGAGACGTTTCGATTATATGTTTACGAATTCTTAAACGAAAACAATTAATACAGTCTCTTTATACATTGAGTAATGATTATTGGATCTGGCGTTGTCTTATGTATGCGGTTACATATCACATACCATACATAACGGTACGGCAACCTCGTCGAGTGTTGGGCACTACGTCGTTTCACCCTACGAACTGTTCACCCCACGTTGCAGATTGCATAGGTGTTCTCTTTACAAGCTTTTATTTAACTTGCAATCTTCGTATGTTTGTCTGTCTGTGTCTTTCCGGTTCAAATCTTGTGATTTTCAAGTATGTAAGTTTGATGATAATGCAATAATATGGTACTAATGAGCGGGTCTAATTATGGAGTCGGAAGGTAGCTTTAGGAACATGTGAAATATACAGTGTAACCCCTTCATGTTTAGGCTTGTTAGATTGGTATTAACAAATACAACAACCAGGCAGTGTTCAGGGTCTGATGATGATGCCGCAAGGTGGGCAATGGAACAACCCAACTACTCAATATAACCCAGCCTTATTTGAGCTCGTTGGATGTGTCTTGACGAGCAGTTTAGACCGCAATAGTGTCCAAGGCCTGATGATGGGGCCAGAGGAAAGTCATAGGATTTAAAAAATTTTTGAATGTGCTATCTTACAGCTTACGGCGAATCAACGAATTCTTTTTTCATACTTCATCTATTCGGATCATCGAGCATTGTTCGCAAATTTCGAATATTACGATCTTTTGGTACCGCGTTTCGTCTAGCTAGGTGATCCTAAGATTACCTTCGCTATAATATTATATCTATGAGCAATAGGTACCTAGAAGATAAAACCATGTCTTAGTTTCAGATCGTGTGAGTGGTGCTGAGTTTAGTAAACAATTTTACAAGATTTTACCATAATTAAAAGCGCAAAACGGCGATTTTAATTGAACTTCTAAACATTATTCCCCAATGTGCCAGGTTTTTTAGGTTGGATATCAAAGTTCAAACTGTAAGTTTAGTTTTCGTATTCAATTCGTAAAGCCTAATCTATAAGGGATGTCTTAAGTTACACATCGTGTGTTCCTACTGTTGACTATAAATATAATAAAAATTACAACAGTCCCCATAAATATACTTGAGTCTGCAACGATTGTAATTGTGTCAGAGATGCTACTGATTCCTTTCATTCTGTCATAAATTCACATCATCATTCCTCCGAATCACATTGAGATAACTTGTGCCGGCCATTAATTTAATTTAAATAAAAGAATTGTTGTTACGAGGGAGTGTCACTTGATGTGTCAGACAAGCCGATAGGATATAAACAACTGTTTACAACGGAGACAATGTAGCTTGTTGTCATTTGAGACTGTTCATGTCGTCCGTCGTTCGTCATTCAATTATTAATAATTTATTTTTACTACTTCGAGAATTTGAATAAATGTTTTTTTTTAAATTGTATGCACAGTTACAAAATTACCTAGTTGTCAGTAATTTAATTTAATTGACACTTTTAACATTTAAACTAGTGGGCTGGTTATTTTATTTATAACGTGAGCTGAAATGTAGCGGCAGTCCTATGAAAACTTTTCTCCATATCGTAGAAAATCAGATATGGCAACATAAGTTATCTTGTCTGACTTCTTATTCATCTGAAGAGATATATAGTACTTAAAGTATAAATCAAGCAATTAACCAATATTTCCATAATAACGCCATGAATCTTTTACGCGCATTAAGCTCACGGCTTTTTCACTTCTTAAGGAGTGGATAATTAATTTCGAACTTTCTTGCTCATTACCATTTTGTTTAAGCATGAATTATTCAATACCAGCGACCATATTAACTTAGTATAGTATATTGATTATCGGTAGGGATCGTCAAGACAAGTTAATGGTCTCCGTAACCGACGAGCGTGTATGAGACGAACTATGAGAGTGGAAGTGAAAATTGATAGTGATGATAATAATAAAGCCAGGTATAAAAATTGATAGTAAGATTCAAAAGGTACCGAATTGGAGTTTTTAAAATCATACTGGAAGAAACTTTTAAAGTTGTTGGCAACTTGGCCTGGGTTGGCCTATTGTCTATTCCCTTCCTCGTCAACTGCTAATAAGTAACTATATTTTTTTAAACTAGACTAGACTATGATCATGCCAGATCCCTTGCATGGTAGGTAGAGAGTACCTCTGTACTCGTTTGATCTCTATCAAACAGGTCCTTTCTTTACAAACCTCTCTGGTACTCTCATAGTTTATCTCGTATACGCTCGCCGGTTACAAAGACTTGACAGGCCCATCAGTAACGGCACAGCCTTTTCTCATAGTAATTTCTTTAAGTCACTAACCTAACGCTTTTTTATTAGCTAGATACTTGACTTGCCCATCGAATAAGCCACGGTCACTTCCCATAGTACCTTTTGTAAATTCGTTGAGTGGAAGAAGTACTTTTTTATTGGTTACTTTAGAATCAGTATGGGCAACATTACTCGCACCTGTATAGGTTGACTTTATAGTGTTTTTAATGAAATTAAAAATCGCAGAACCTATAAAAATAGCGAACAGGTGATTGTCCAAATGTAGGTGGTACGACATTCTTCTTACATTTTTCTGACGGCGACACCCATCGTGTTTACGAACTACTTGAAAGTCAATATATGTATATTATTGCCACCTGATAATAACAGTTTTCATTTGACATTCAACGAAGCGTAAAAATATTTGTCTTTAAATCCTTTCCATATCTATACTAATATTATAAAGAGGTAAAGTAGTAGTTAGATATGTATGTTTGTAGAAGTTAATCTCTGGAACTGCTGGTCTGATTTTTTAAATTATTTTGCTGTCTGGAAGCTGTATTATTTCTGAGCTATTTATTGTGATAAAAAAGGGCCAAATTAGAATATAGCTGCGTCTTAATTCGTGGGCAGCAGTCGGTTATCATCAAAAAAGAGTAGATATTAGTCACACCGAGTTTTACTCGTTTTTAGCAGTCATGCCATATAACATATCCAAGTATATTCATCAGCATGGTCAGCTTATAGCAGCCAACTGCTGAATATAGGCTTTTCGAAATAGGTATATATCGGTGTTAACCACATACCAGTAAAGGTAAAGATAGACCAGCAACCTTTTCACAAGGTTTTATTTAACTTACCAGGTTCGTATGTCTGTCTGTCTGTCTTTTCGGTTTAAGTCTTGTGATCCATTTTTCAAGCACTTGCGGGTATTTGATTGAGCTGAAATTTGGCATACGTATGCAATGTTAGTGACAATGCAATAATATGGTACCATGACTGGTCTGATGATGGAGTCGGAAGGTGACCATAGGTGTTCCTATAGCCACCTTCCGACTTTACATGTTTCTAAACAATATACAATGTTACGTCCTCTTGTTTAGGCTTGTTAGATTGGTATTGACAAGTACTATACAACTAGATAGTGTTTAGAGTCTGATGAGGAAGCCGAAAGGTGGCCAATAAAACCACCCAATCACTTAATAGCCCCGCCGTGTTTGGACTAGTTGGATTTGTATTGACGAGTGTTTTAGACACGGATGGTGTCCAAGGTCTGATGATGGAGCCGAAAGGAACTCCTCAATTAAGCAAAATATCAGCGTTGCGTTTATGCTATAAAAGCTTTTGGTTAATAAAGTCTTTTTAATTTTTTATTTAATTAAACATCTGCGAGCACCGCAATAGGATATGGAATTAACCTGTCGAATAACCACAGTTCGTGTACAAATGTCATCTGAACTAAATTGTTCAACTCAAAATCATAAAGGTTACGCTATAAATAATATATGAAGAATATCCTTCAGTCATAAGTCATACAACAAAACGGTCATACATCTTTAAAGAAAAAAAGACAGTCGTTAACCTCAAACCATTGAATCATTCCAATATGAATCCAGCAATCATTACGATCATTTTGTATTTACACGTCGAACCGAGTCGGGTTTTAATACCCCCAATGACTTAAAAAGGTGGTAATATTTCTTATCCATCGCCCACTTTTTAGTTCATCGAGCAACTTTATTCAATGGAGGAAGCCATTATTGTGAAATATATTGATGCGTGGCGCTCAGGAATGCGTCGAGGTTGCCATATCAATAATATACATTTTTTTGTGTATTTAAAATTATTTGCTCTGGTAGCACATAATGATTAAAGTTAACCCTCTAAAGCTTCAGCGTTGACAGTTATTGTGCAACCAAATACTTTGGTTGTGTGCACAATCTTTTATTTTAAAGTTGCGACTCAATTGTCTGCCATAAATTGCTTTTGAATTAATATTTATGATTTGAACAGACCAAATAAGTATTAAATGGCCATAATACGAATATCAAGACCAATAAAAAACATCTTTACTACTCCTGTCTGAGCCGGGTGTTTTTATAATAATTAGATAAGTGTCAAAAATGTAAAAAAAAACATTTTGAGTCCTAAAAGGTCAATCAGAAATATATGGCCCCTCGTCATTTTGTACTTTGTTGTATGATTCGAAACAGTCTCATTTTATCTCGCTTACGTAATTCACGTCACATTACCCACGCATCTGAGATCGTTTCATTTCACGAAAACCAGCTCAGAATTTAAGTCGTGAGTGTCATATATTTGTGGCTATGTTGTACCTACTGTTAATTTCTAGTGACAACTTTGACAGTTATTGAAACATTTTTTTTTTCGCCCTTTACGGACAGGCGAAGGTTCAAAGCCATACTGCCAAGTCTTATATTTGTTTAAATTAATTCAACTCCCCAATGAAATTGATGATAATGAAACTGATGAAGTACACCCTGGATAGTAAAGCGATGGATACTTTACATACCAATTGCGACGGCCGTTTTGAGGGAAGTCGAAAAGGCACGTTTTATCACTGTTACAATTACCTTCTCTCATGCACATAAAAGAACACATAATGGTTAATATTCCACCAACATTACACATAAAGTCGAAATAACAAAAGTTTTGGAAATTAAAACAAATTGACGACATCACTCTTCGATTTCCCGCCAAAACTCTTATTGAAACATAGTAAGGCAAGTATCTTTTGGCCCGCTGCCAAAATGGGAACTAACGCTGTCATCAAGTGAAACGTCACTTCATGTATTTGTTTTTTTTAATTGTGTCGTTATTCTGTTCAGCCAGCAATAGGTATGTGTTATCTAAAAACTTAATAAAACACACACAAAACCACTTTTGAATCAATTACATCATTCACATTATAAGTAAAAATAAAATAAATATGACTTAAATTATGTATAAACCAAAACAAAATAAGAAGAAAACCAATTCACCTAATATTCAATTCAACAAATTATTACTTAAATTTGTCAACGAAATCGCCTCATAACACGCGAAGACCGTAAAAATCTGTTAAAGTAATAATTATTGGATTGTTTACCCCTTATCTCATTACATTAATGTCCTGAGTTGTAATTTAATGCATCGGAGACTTACCTCGTAAATGGAACATGATTAAAATGACATTTTGAACGCAAAGTATTCAGGTGTTTTGATGTTTCTACTGTCATAAGTATAAAGTCGTTATATATAGTGCGACAAGGATCTTTTGGCCCGTGGATGACAATATAATAATAATAATATAATAATAATAAATTTATTCATTTAAGATCAGTACATGATACAATCTTATTCGAACTTATATTTAAGTAGGTATATTTACCAGTTTGCCTGAACTAGGTCGAGACCTGTGTTTCAGGCATGATTAGTGCTAAAGTATCGTAAATCTAATAATTTTAATTACAATAATATAGCTTATTTGATTAGAAAGTGGCTTAACTAATAACATATGTTTTATTCTACTTTTATAATAAAATTAAAGTTATGATATGCTATGAGAAAATATGTTATCTACAAATTGCTAGTAATTGTTCCGTCTGTTCGTAGGACATTCTTTGTAAATAGTTATATAGCATTTGTTTGCAGCTAAAATAATTTAATTTGTATATGTTTAGTGCTTTATTTATTCTATTGTACAGAAAAGGTCCTAGAAAAGTGAAAAATCTATTAGTATATATATGTTTTGAAGATGAATTTGAAAGGCAGACTATATCTTTCCGTCTCTTATTAATAGTCATGTCAGCTGTATAAGCGAGTGTTTTATGTTGTTTTAATAGTAAGTGCATTATAAAGAGTTGGCGGACTGTTAACACCTTGCAGGACTTATATAACAGGATAGTGGGAAAGCGAAAAGAATGGAAATTGGCAACTTTTAGAACTGCTCTTTGGGCACGTTCGAGGGGCAGTAAAACAGTTTTTAGGGCTCCTCCCCATGAGGTAATACAGTACTGGATTATGGACTGACATAGGGTTAAGTATACTTGTGTCACTAGTTTTGAATTAGCAATTTTTCTGAGTATTTTAAATACATATATTAATTTACGGACTCTTCTGACTAAACATTCAATGTGTTGGTTAAAGGAGAGTGTATCGTCGATAATAACTCCGAGGTATTTCATATGGTTGGTGTTCTGGATAGTATGACAGTTGCAGGTGTTAACTGTGGGGGTTTTACAATGGTGTGCATATAGATGAGGGTTAGTTACAGTGGGGTATGGCTTGCGCATAACGAAGTGAACATATTCAGTTTTGTCAGCATTTAATGTTAATAAGTTGTTATGAAGCCAATTATTTACTAAATTAAATCCAAGCTGTGCATACTCGTACAGCTCGTTAGTGGTTTTGGCGCTAAAAATTAATGCGTCGGCGTAGGATATTATTTTGCCGTGTCCAATATTTAGATTACACAGGTCATTAATGTAGATCAGGAACAATGTAGAGGCAAGTATACTACCTTGAGGGACCCCAAAGCCTGTGTTTCTTTGGTAATCGCTAGTAAAATTATCTATTTTAACACATTGGCACCGTTCGTCTAGGTAGTCTGCAAACAGTTTTAACTGCATGCCCCTAATGCCTAGAGCCTATAGTTTTTCCAAGAACAAAGGAATAGAAACGGTATCGAATGCTTTGGCTAGGTCAAGGAATATTCTTAAGGTTTGATATCCTTTGCCAAGTTCTTGTGTCACAAATTCCGCCGGCCGGTGCAGAGCACCACGGCGGGACACCTAGTATACGCCCTACCCCATAGTGACTGCCCAAGCCGAGGCCGTTCCTCCTTGAGGCGCCCTTGAGCTAGTTGCCTTGCCCTTTTGGCTCGAGCGTAGTGGTTGCACGCTCGCCCTCTTGTCCGGTGAAGCTGTAAAGGCCCCGCGGCCAACAGCATATATCATTTACACACAAGCTTTCCTACCACCATTCCGCATGCATGCAGAATATCATTACACCATCTATCTATGTATATATATCATTTCGCCAGATCCCTTACGGGGTAGGCGGAGAGTAGAATTTTTATTGAAGAAAGCTCTTTATTGGAAACTAAATTCATTACAAAGTAGTGATAGTAAAACAATATAAGCTACAATTGGCGGTTTTATTGCTAATAGCAATTTCTCCCAGACAACCAAATCGAAAGAAATACAACAAAAGTAGAGGGCAGTTAGTGGCGTACATTTATTAAGATTAAAGTAACCATACTTATATGAAATATATTACATACATATTCAAATACATATAGTAAGAAATAAATATTTATACATAGTGTAATTAGCATAATGCACTTAAGTAACGAAATTACTTAAGGAAAATTGGGGTAAATACAAAAGGTTGGCAGTTATTTATGACAGCGTCTCACTAATGACAGCAGAGAGGAAGGGGTTCTTAACCATCGTTTTAAAACTAGCCAATGTCCGTGTACGTCTAATTGGCACTGGTAATGCATTCCAAAAATGGACAGCTTGAACTGAAAAGGATTTATCATAGAAATTTGTGGAATGCATCGGTGTTTTTAGTCTGAGATTCTCCGATGACCTTAGGAACCTTGAATGTGTTTCATGGAGGAAGTCAAATTGTTCTTTGAGATAGGAGAAAGATGCTGGATTAAACAGGACGTTGTATAAAAGTGATAACAAATGAGAATTCCGGCGAAGACGAATTGGCAGCCACTTGAGCTTAGCACGAAATTCTGAAACATGATCATATTTCCGCAAACCAAACATGAATCTTATGCAAAAATTTTGAAGTCGCTCAAGTGAACAGTACGGAGTATAGAGTAGTACAGAGTTCCTACAAGTTCGTTCATTACAGGGTATTTTCATAAAATTATCGAAATGCGCCGCGTTTGATCATAACAAATAAAGGCCCTGGATTTAATCATGTTAGGAATCGAAGCTTGTTCACATTTGGAAAACATCATGAGCATGACAGGTTTTATGAGGTGACGAGTATTTTTTTTAAAGCTGCACAATTATTTTTCGGTCAATTAATTCATTTTTATAAGGAGAGAAGGTTAACACTTCGGTAATGATTGATTATTACTACACGAACGAAAATATCAATAATATTGTTATGAGCAATACTTGTACAAAAGCTAGAGTCAGGAAGTTTAAGAATACTGGTGAATGGGGAGTCTTAAACTATCAAAAGATCGTTGTTCGACTGCATTAAAAGGTATTAAGGAAAAATCATTTGTAAAACGCTTATCATTTTGAACTTGAAATGGGTGCTAAAGTACATAAAAATATGAAATTTTACTGTCCTTTATAACCTACAAATTACGCTATGAATTGCTGCAATAAAATAACTTATTTTTTCTAAACAAATCATAAGTTTGAAATCTCAAGTTGTGTATCAATACGGCATTTCTAAACTCTTAAAACGACATCATGCTTCCTTACAGCTAATCTATATCTCTGATAGTTATAGACTGACTCATTTCGATGGATCCCTTTGCACCTGTATCAATAATATTCAGATGAACCAATTCAGGCGGATCTAACCGCACCTCTATACCATTTAACTAAGATTAAATTCAAATGCTCTACCATGAGTTATACACCGACTTCGAAACCTATATATTGTTATATGAAAAAATCCTACCCCATCCATCCAAATCGTTAGTGGATATGCGTGAAAACCTGACAGTGAGCATAAAAATGACCGGGAAGACAACCTAAAGAAGAAAAATGTTTACTATAGAACATAAGCCTCTCACAAAGATCGCTACATGGCCAGCTTTATGCTGACCGCAAGTATGTTGTTACTGAAATGTAACCTTAGACCAGAATTTTTACACCTGCCATATTTTTATAGAAATATTGTAAATAGACAACTATCTATAGTCTATTCCAAACAAACTTTAAAAGTTTTTACAACTTTTTTCACTCAACATAAAAACGTCGATTTCTTGCCAACAGCATTTTCATTTGGATGACTTCGAAAATATTTTCTCCTTCATCGCTTGTTGTAGATAGCAATCACAACTAAAATATCCAAAAATGGTGATGGTCTGTTCACAAAGTTTTAAAGTTTGATTGGATTAGACTATATATACCTACATAAATAGATAGATGGTGAACTTTTTACCTTGATATTAAGATGTTTAATGAAACTTAAATGATTCTTAGTATCCAGTACCTTTGGTAACTTTGTGTACCCGGTAAGCGATGTAGCCTGATGATATAATAGGTGGATAAATAGATAAGAACCTACTCTTTGTCACCTTTACGACGTACACCAAGGAGTGGCGTTACTACACGGGTACTCGCAATCTCTCGGCCACATAAATTGGATTATTATTTTTAATTGATCAAGTCGAGAATAACACCGGATAAAACGCGGTTTTTGTGCCGAACGCTAAAAAATAACATTGAACTTGAAATGTTGTATGACTGGATTCGATTCCACATACCTAAATATCCTTTTTTTGCCGACCAACTCTATAAACTTGCTCCATTTTCGCTCCAACTCTAGCTTGACCTTTCCAAATAATGACGAGAAAGAGAAAAAACCTTTTAGGTATGTATATTTTGTTACAGCGATTAATGATAAATGTGTTTTTGTAATGGTCATACCTAATCGTTATGGAGGCAAAAAGATAATTGTTTTATTATAATATATAATCACATTGTTGGTTTAGAAACGCGTGGACACTGTTACGCTGCCACCCCCGCTTGGAGAATATGTATGACATTTTTTTTTTATATAAATTTTGGGGCTACCTACACTAGGTTTTATTCCTGTATCGTGGGTGCGTTTACAAACATGAAAATTCACATACACAAATACCCAGACCGGGACAAATAATTGTGGATCCCACAAAGATTTGTCCCGTGCGGGAATCGAACCCGCGACTATTAGACACAGCTGATCGCCACTGCGCTAAATCGTCCGTCGTTTATTTTTCTCTTACTGTAATGATCTGAGAAGACAATCGTACTACTTACAGGACTAATACCGTAGGCGCGACAAGTTATATGTACATAATAATTTTGTCGCCCTAGATAACCATTTGTCTAAAGGTACGGCCACACCAACGCGTTCAGCCGCGGCCGCGGTGGCGTCCCCGGCGGCAATCATGGTGGCGAGCAGTACCTCCCTATGATTGCGCGTGCTGACGCCGTCCATATAGCGCGTGCAGAACGCAGGACGCGTTGATGTGAACCTTTCCATACAAATATTACTGCAGGAGCTGATCGCCACCGTGCACGCCACTGCAGCTGCGGCTGAACGCGTAGGTCTGGGCGTACTTTTACGTACTAAGTATGGCGTGCCGTGAAATAAGTTTCGAAACGAGACTCGTTTCGTTTGTATTGACGTATAGACAAGACTATTTTTACTTGCATACAAGGCTCGAATCACAGCCCAACAGAATTTTTTTTCTGCGCGAGAAATGTCTTGCTGACCATGCTAGTGACTCTAGTAACATAACTTCGATTAATACAAAGGAGTTTAGCTGTTTTCGTACACTACCTTCTAATTTGACGGACTGCTTGGTCCAGTATTTAAGAGCTTAAGCCGCTCCACCCACTGGATCAAGTAGTCGCAGGCTCGAGCTCCGCATGGGACAAATATTTATGTGACCCACAAATATTTGTTTCGGTCTGGGTGTTTGTGTATGTAAATTTTGTGTTTGTACACGCATCCACGACACAAAAATAATTCCTAGTTTGTAGTACTTCCTACATTTTTTATATAAAAAAAGGATTTGCGAACAAAATATCGGCGATGGTTAAGATATGGTTTTTGTAGAGTTTTATTAGTAGAATTGGGGCCCTGACTTTTAAAAAGAACTTTTAAACTCCCATTTTGTTTAAAAATCTTAATTCGTACAGGTCCAGGAACTGCATACTTCCAGGACAGGGGGTAACTTATTATAATAAACTCTGAAAAATCAACCAAAGTGAAAAATCAACCTCTATTTTCAATGAAGTCGGTTCATTAATAATCGCCCATTTCTACTACACCATGTCGTGTATGATTCTGCGTTACCCGATTCCAAATACGTACTCGTAATATACGAATATAAAAAAACACCGTCACGCCTATATTCCCCAAGCGGGGGTGGCAGAGGTGTACTGAGTACACCCACGTTTCGCCGACGATGTTAGGTCCCATGTAATAGGGGGTGAGCCTATTGCCATATACCGAAGTTTTCGTTAGAAAAACTACACTTGTCCGACCTAGGATTTGAATCCAGGACCTCGTGATTACAAAGCGATGCGCTTTGCCACTGGACCAACGAGGCAGTCATATGTTATGGTATGGATAATCCATTATTGAAGCCGAACATTATACGACATAACAGTTTTTTTTTAATTAAGTTTTTACGCAAATATGCATAAATGCGCACTTATTTAAATTAATATCAATAAACGTAAGAAAGAATTCATCTTTTATAAATGGAACAGCAAAATATTGCGTTTTTTTTTTTATTGCAATAATAAAACGCATTCTTTGTAAAATCTCGATTTTATAACAATAATATCGATACCCTATACGGTCAGATATCACATTCATTCGAAACTGGTAGGATTGATAATTAAATTTAATGAATTATACCGGTCATGTTTAAATGTCATCAAAAATGTATAATAATTTATAACCGACTTCTAAAAAGGAGGAGGTTCTCAATTCGACTGTATGTTGTTTTTTTTTGTATGTATGTTTCGCGATCATTCCGCCAATTATGAATCGATTTTGAAAATTCTTTTTGCATTTGGTTCAGTATAGCTCCAAGGTCCAGTATAGCTATAGGCCAATTTGATTGGTATTGGACCTTGGATTTGGAAGATACTCCAAGAACCTCCTTAACGGTAGAAATAAATATTTGAAGTCGGTGCCAAGTAACCGACTGCACTAACCGGCACCGACTTCAAACATTTATTTCTTGCTTTTTGAATTCGTTTTTTTTTTAAAAAGATTTTTTGATATTTCAAGTGGAATTGTTTGAAATACCGGCCGGGCTTAGGAAATGTTTATAAATAGTAATAATATTAGCCCTGTTAAGAAACTGTCCCACCGTTGGGTACAGGCCCTCCTCTCAAACTGACAGTTTCTTAACAGGGCTAATATTATTATTTTTATAATTTACTACTGTAACATCCACCGGTGAAAGAATAAAATGTATTTTTGTTTTATTATAATAATATAATAATAATATCAGCCCATACTGCCCGCTGCTGGACAAAGCCCTTCTCTCACTAATCGAGGTGAGAGAGATTAGGTCATACTCCACCACGCGGACCCAGTGCGGATTGGTGGAGGCAGGTTTGTGGCCACCTGCTGTTGGAACTTATCAAGTCGCTTTTAAGGCTTCCAATTCGGCTTAACGACTACCACATTAAGTGGTAGCCGGGACCAACGGCTTAACGTGCCTTCCGAAGCACGGAGACGCTCGAATTTGAAAATGCCACAAACGGTCACCCATCGCGGGCCAACCGAGTCGAACGCTGCTTAACCTTGATAATCGGTAAGAACACCGCGGTCGCACAGCGCTACGAGCGCCTCGCCTTTTGTTTTATTAATTTCCTGTTATTTTATATATTGCCATTAGCCCATAATTTTCGTCGTTTGGATTAATAATATGCAGGTTCTACTATTCCTGAAGTGGGATAGCGTGATTTTTATTTTAGTCTTGTGGAATTGCCTTGTTGGTCTAATGGCGTATAGGTCATTCGGGTAGCAATCACGAAGACCTGGCTTCGAGACCTAGGTTCAACAAAGTGTCGCTTTTTATCGAAAAACCTTTAAGATCTGGAAATGTGCCCAGTATTACATGGAGATAAGAATGACATTCTGAAGTGTTTCTAAAGGAAAAATCTACAGTCTTTGTTACTTTTCTGATGATTTATAAATTCAAAGTCAAATCCATTTATTATGCAAGATACATCCATACAATCAACCTTAAAATTATCACACATAAACATAGTCATAATAAATTAAATAATAATGCAATCAAATCAAATAGTCACATTACATATAATTACATTTTCAAAAGTCAATAAGCTGTTCCCTTTCAATACTTTTTTCCGCCATTGGTACGACGTACAACGACATGTCTGCTGGATCAATGCCGGATGAAAGGGCAATCTAGCCTACCCGAGAACATTGCCAGGATTGTGTTAGAGCTGGCCCGTACTCTGCGCATCAAAGAAGCGGAGCGCTTGCGCATGGTTATATGAAAACAGTCATTGTGCGCCTACCCATACGTGCCCGACGCGCTGCAGAATCGGGGCAGACCCACCACCGCCCTAAAAGCGTTATGGTGCTGGACGCGGATGGCGTAATAACTCCGTTTATTGGAACACACACACACACACACAAACACAAGCGTGCGCGCACTCATGCACACATCTACTACACGCATACACACATATTTTAACTTAGTTTTTAAATTTAATCTCATTTTTTTTTATGTTAACAGTCATATTATACAAGTAATGTATGTTATGGAAGAACAGAGACTCCTAGCACAGGTACTACATACTCAAAAGCAGTCTCTAAATACGGCTAATTTATGATATGATTTTAAGTTAAAGAAATACCTTTTTTAGATTTTATTTGTACTTTTGTAAAGCGATGTACAGTACGCTGTGAAGAGCGTAACTTTTTTTCTTCTTTTGAGCAATGCGCAAATCTGCGGGCGATCATATTTGCCCTTACTGATAACACCCTCCGCTCCCGTTTCATGTCATCTTGGTCGGTGAGATCGGCAGTAAGTATATGTCCTAGATATTTGAACTGGTTAACCCGTTCTAAAGTAACACCGTTGAGCTTTATACGCGGTATCGTCGCATGACTATTTAGGGTTAGCTTCAATAAATAATATTCTAATTCTGGACCTTAAACAATTAGTGAAAAACACAGGATGGTGAAATACAGAGGAGGTAGGTGCACACTACACTACTGCCACCACCGCTTGGGAATATAGGCGTGATAGTGGTATATTTTTGTTCACAAACTTTTTTTTTCTCCCGTAAACACAAAGATTTGTGCCTCATGAAGATCGATACCGCGACTACTCGATCAGTGCGTCGTCAGTATGCTAACATCACTAGGCCTTACCTTCATTTATTTTACCCGTGTATCTAGTAATCTAGTAATGCCTTACCTTAAAGTCGCTTACATTCTCGCGCTACCCATTTCTGTTAACTTCTTGAATGAGAAGTCACTCAAGGGGTACGAAATCACGCGGAAAGAGCCACGGGGGGTAATTAGTATTTAATATTTATCGTTTCTCGAGCCATTTACCGTTTCCTATAGAAATGTATGCCGATATTCATGAATTAATGGCAATTATTAGCATAAAATAATTTCCAACTCATTTAGATGTGTGGCATGTGCAAATTAGCTCCTTATTTATAATCTTGTGCCTCCGGTTAAAAAGTTGATAAGTTCCGACCCTAACCGTAATAGTGTGGTAACATTAGTTTTTATAAAATACTACTACTTTTCTGCAATATCGTCAGCAGGAAAATCACAAAATTATACAATATTTTAACTGTTTTAGCAAAATTAATTTTATATTGTTTTACCACCGTCACGCCTATATTCCCCAGAGGGGGTAGCAGAGGTGTACTAAGTACACCCACGTTTCGCCGACGTTGTTAGGTCCCACGTAATAGAGGGCGAGCCTCTTGTCATATACCGGGCACAATTCCAGTCTCCGGACTCATACTGGGAATTTTTCGTTAGAAAAACTACATTTGTCCAACCTAGGATTTGAAGCCAAGACCTCGTGATCACAAAGCGATGCGCTCTGCCACCAGACCAACGAGCCAGTTTGTTGTTGTTTGTTATATTGTTTTATAAATTTATTTTTAAGGATGTTCTTCTTCTTCTTTAAGTTATGGCTTCACTCTAATTAAGTGTATTTTTCCAGTGTCCAGTGAGATATATAATCGTGTTTGTTGAAATTATTTTAATTCCCCGATAAACTTGATGGCAATAATGATAATGAAATTAATGAAGAACCCCACTCTGGATAGTAAAGCGGTGGATACTTTACATACCAATTGAGACGGCCGATTTGAGGGAAGTCGAAAAGGCACGTTTTATCGCTTTGTTACAATTACCGTCACTCATGCACATATAAGAACACATAATGGTTAATATTCCACCAACATTACACATTATTAGTCATAATAACACAAGTTTTGGAAATTAAAACAAATTGACAACATCACTCTTCGACTTCCCGCCAAAACGTCTAATGGATGTTTTTTCAATTTATAAGGAGTTTGGTTTACTTAAATCGATAGTTCAAACTACTTCAGATGCTTATTATCTAAGTTTAAATTATTTACCAACACTGCAAAACAAAACGTTATAGATCAACTCCAGATACATTAAAATAAATATAATCAAATCATACGTTCTAATAATCTCATTGTATAAGATTTATTGCTGAAAATAAAATGTTCGCAATTATTAAAAATATTAATTATAATAATCCAGACAAAGTAAAAAATATTGATTTGCGAATAACTCTGATAAAAGTGTGAAAAGGTCAACAGCCATTAAATTAAAGTTTATGATGACATAGAAAAAATAGACGCTAAAGATGATCGAAATAAAATAAAACATAATGTCATGCAGATGAAAACGTCGCAGATATTTTTCGCGCGTCCAACAAACATGGCGCACCAAATTTACATTACAAACCGTGAAATTACCATCTGCCATTATTTCTGGGCTTTCTGGTGATAGGGCTGCCAGGCCCTTGAAATAGACCCTTTAAATATTCGATTAAGTTCATGTGTACGTGTTGCTTAAAATATTCAATGATCTAATATAGCTATGGAGTATTTAAATACACGTTGCCCCTACTACTTAGGAATTAATCCTGGGCTCTTTTTCGCTACTACCAAACGCGGCGATAACTTCGTGAAATAAAAGTGTAATGGTATTTTCTATGCTACTAGTTGGAGTATTTACTATTAAACGATCAATTCAGGAATGAGTCATACCGAATAAAGGCCCTGAATCGGTACAAACATAAGTTTTATAACCCAGACATATCAAAATATAATATGTTTGAGGCTCCCGCAAAAAAAAAATAGTGTGGGGATCCAAGTTTCAGCATGTGGAGACCTATGCTCTAAACCAAGACCAAGCTAGCGTCAAGTTAAGGTACTAAAATTTTATGATGGTATTGTTCAGTTTGAGCGTAGGCCGCTCGGGGTTCGATTCCCGTCTAGCGTAGGACGCTAGTTACGTAATTTAACATAGTCAGGACTTGCTAAAACCACCCACAATCTTTTGTACTGTACACACTCAGAACATAAGCGTTGCTTGGTTTGGAGCTGTGAAAATGATATTTTCGAATGACGTTATTTATTGTTATTGTAGAGCAATCCAAGCGCTATTAAGTGTCATATAACGAATTCCAATGAATTCCTTGTCAGAGATTCAGCAACAATACGAGGCATGCCTTTTAAGTTCTGTCGTTTCCATGTTTCCCGGCAATTTTGAATTTGGAACTGTTCTATATTCGAATGTGTTTAAATTTTGAATCTCAAAACAGTTGAAAGTATTAGGATTAATGCTATTGTTTAGTCACAGCGTCGATTGGAATCTGTCAGGTTACGTACGAAAATGAATCTTTCTAAGGAAAATGTTCGTGCAATAATTTTCTACAACTTTAGAAGAGGCCTGAAACGGCTTCAGTGTTTTGAAGAGCTAACATATGTGTTTAGTGATGAAGCCCCATGTCTGCGGACTGTCTAACACTGGTATTTAGAATTCCAGCGTGGTACCATACTAGTGACAAATCTCGCGAAGGACGCCTAAAATCCGCCTTCACTGAAGATAACATCATTGCTGTGAGACAACTAATTCTCGAAGATCGTCATGTGACGTATCGAGAGCTAGAGGCTCTATTAGGCATCTCAGGGACAACCATTCTGAAGATCTTGCATGAAGCGCTTGGTGTGAGAAAGCTAGTTTGCCGTTGGATACCGCATCTGCTTTCCGACGATCACAAGGCGGCCCGCGTCAGATGGTGTAAGAAAACTCTGCAAAGGTTCAACCGAGGAGAGTCAAATCACGTCTACGACATCATCGGTGGTGACGAATCTTGGATCTATGCCTACGATCCTGATTCCAAACAACAATCTACAATATGGGTCTTTCAAGACGAGCCAAAGCCGACCATAGTTGTTCGTTCTTGAAGCACTTCAAAGAAGATGGTGGCCACGTTCGTTGGAAAAACCGGCCATGTTGAGATCGTAGAACGGTTAACGCAGAGTGGTATACCACAGTTTGTTTACCACAAGTCATCGCCGAACTTCGAAAATCTAACTCAAAGCGACGCATCATCCTGCACCACGACATCGCAAGCTCACACAGCGCTCGTCAAACGATTGAGTATTTGAAGCAGGAAAAAGTAGAAATTCTTGACCATCCTCCATACAGTCCTGACCTAAGCCCTAACGATTTCTTTAAATTCCCTAAAATTAAGAAAAGTCTTCGTGGTCAAAGGTTCCAGTCCGGTGAAGAAGCAGTCGACGCTTTCAAGTCAGCCATTTTGAACACCCCCACTTTAGAGTGGAATAAATGTTATAATAACTGGTTTGAGCGAATGGAAAAGTGTATTAAGCTATGTGGTGAATACTTTGAAAAACAATAAAAAGTACTATAAGGTTCTAGTTGTGTTTTTTTCTTTAAACGACAAAACTTAAAAGGCATGCCTCGTAGCACTAAATAAATATTAGACAGTCTGTCACGTATATCTTAAAATTAAAAAAGATTATTTTTGTTTATAAAAAAACATCATCAGGCAAATTACTGCATCTAAATCACACTCGGTGAGGAATGACACATTTATTACAGAAGCTCCGTAAAACAGATAAGTACTTTGATTAATTCATTATTTACGTTTTTGGAATTTTTAAAAGTGTACTGACTTTGTGCCACCTTGGAAATTTGTATCTAAATGCCAGTACATCTAATATTTAAGGTAATTGCAGGTATTTGTCTTAACTGCAATAAACTATTCCGCGGTCGTACTAGAAATGACAAAACCATTTGGCACGTGTAACAAGGTCTCGGAACTGTTACGTGACAGCCCTACGTGATAGGTATCACATCACACAAAACGATCAGTGGTCGGCATATCATCGCCTTAAAAAAAATGAAAATGTCAGCCACTATAAGTTGTTTTAATATTATTACTGGCCAGTGTGTTTGACAATTCTGCTTTGTTTATTAGCTGTTAACACACCCAGTTTACAGTGCTTAATAGGTTTTCGACTCTTCTAAACGGTACATTTTAAACTCTATTTATATTCATTTATTAACTGCCGTGTCAAAAACTCGACTCGTTTGTCGTAAAAATTAAATGCTAGGAATTATTTTATCGACACTTAAGAAGCAAATAACGATGGTTTTTTTAAAGTCGATAAAATAGCTGTTGTTGGCAGTTTAATTATAGAATAGAAACAGATATTTCAATATGCCTTTACTTTATTTATAAATATGTTGAACATAAAATAAGCAAATGACAAGATAATAGTCGACATGCCTTTAAAATACCATCGCTCACCGCGGTGCATTTAAATTAATTTTAAACCGCATAAGTAAGTAACTGCATGTAGATAAGTAATACACATAACTTTATTCAGACTTGGCAATGTCAATACGTATTACTGGATAGAGATGCGCAATATAACAATAACTTCACTTACCTTAATAGAAATATCCAAGCTATTAAATTTCACTGAATTCACTAAAATCCCGACAGTGCACGTGGTCCTAGCACAGTAACGTTGACAACACCGATTAAAAAAAATGGAAAACTAATGAAAAACTATTCTAAATTCAAACGGCGCGCGAAACTGTAGAAATGTGTCAGTGGCGCGTCGCGGCGGACGGCCTAGCTGCTATGCGTGATCGAAATGATAACAAGATGGGAGCTAACATCGAATTTTTCGAAATTTTGGGAGCGGTAGTGCCGCATCGGTGGCGAGGTTTTGAATGGCGCCGCGTGCCGCTGTACATCCAAGACTGGCTAACAAAGCGGCAGGACATCGACTTTATAAATTGATTTTGTCCAACACGACGTAACTGTTCTGTACCTATGTAGATTCGGCTAGATGATTCTTAGACGATGTTTTTAATCAAAAAACGTATTAGTGTGCACTCGTTAATGGCCGTGACAGCCTCTTTGGTGTCCGCGGCTGGCGATCGCGTGGTCCAGGGTTCGATTCCTAGATGGAACAGTGATCGTATTATCGTTTTTAGTAGTTTCCTAAATTTGAGTCGATGCTAACAATTATTTTGTCCCATTGTCCCAAGAATAGATGATAAAGATTAGATTCATCGAATTAAAAAAAAAACACCAAACTGCCTACCCCGCAAGGGTTCTGGCGTGATGATATATAGATAGATAGAAAGCCTGAATACTCGTAGTATCAATAGTATTTTAAAGATATTTTTGTCACTAATACAGGTGAGGGCTTAGCACTAAAAGATTGACGTTAACGTGATTCTAGCAAGTTGATATGCCATCCTTGTCACAACAAGAATTTTACTAAATAAAGATGAACGTGACAGCACGCTTACTCGCTAGCAGCACGCTAACGTCATTTTTTTCATGCTAAACCCACTGAAACGCTAATAAACTCTCTAATAGAGACCGAAAAAATGTATGGGACTAACATCTTACAATGAAAACTCGCGTGTTAAAACAAGGCGCTATCGATTGCGGCACGAGAGGAGAAACAAAATACTAGCAACGTGCTTGCAAATGGGCTAGTCCCTTAGGATGGGTTACCTGCCTACTAAATTACTATGTACTAGATACCCCGCCTAACTAAGCTCCTACATAATCTATAACCTGTTTAAATTCAGCCCACTTACGCGGCAATGAGCAGTGCAATGGACATAAAAGCGACCAGAGCAAGAATATTATTCTCGTGAAAAGATGCGAAAAGGACAAAAACTCAAATTAAATTAAACAAAAAACAAGTGAAATGAATTTTAGCTAAGAACACTCCTGATAAAAAAAAATCAAAATCAGTTCATCCGCTTAGAAGCTACGATGCCACAAAGAGACACACAGCATAACACAGTAAACTTATAACACCCCTCTTTTTACGTCGGGGGTAATAAAAATAAGTACCTAGGAAGAGTGTTCATTTTGTAAACTCTACATGCATGCTTTCCTGCACGCTACCATATAATTATGCTATATTAATATAGAATCAAGTAATTGTACAAAAACGGGCACAGTCGTCGGTACAAATATTTAAGTTGGTTGTTGACAAAGAGAATGTCCGACAGCGCAAATATTTGGAATCTATTAAAAATACTTACCTATTTGTTTAAATATCTGTTCAGATAAAAGCGATGTTCGCTTCTGCTGTGTGTACCAAAAATATCTAGTGGTATTTTGCCTAGTATTTGTATGAGGTGTCGATCTAGCCGCAGATCGAACACTCCGTGGAATATACCTCGGTATTTTTCGGTAACTACGTTGTGTGTCCTTGTATCTTATCGTTAAATATTCACATTGTTACACGTGTATATATAGAACCTTTAATGAACTTAGCCTAAGGGCAGAAATAATACACTAGCAGGACCACAAAGCAAATAATATTCCGTGAACAAAACACTTAAACTGCAAGCCCTTATTTATCCTAAACGGAAAATATTTAGGGCGCATCTTTGGGATTGCACTAGTCTAGTCCGAAGAGAAAGACGTTGCCGCGACGTTGTCGAGAAATCGTGCTGTCACGTTCATCTTTATTTAGTTAATTAGTAGTGTGAAGAGGACGGCGTTTCCACTCAATCTGTTCGTGTTGAGCCCTCTGTAACTATACTATGTATTTCTAGGTTTTAGGTAAAGCCGGCTTAGAATAAATTTAAAAAAGGCCTAAAACAACATTCTTAATAAACAAATAAAACGCGACTACGCATACGAAACCCTATAAAGGTACCCGAATAAGTAAGTGGATAGTTACAAATTACTGACTTTATCTCAACAATAAACAATTATTGAGTTTTAAAACATTTAGCTCCGCTGGTGCCAAAACGCTCAGTCTTCACAGCTGCCGATAAATAAGAGTAGCGGCTCAATAAATCCGTTGATAATGATCTACCGGTCCTTTTCCGTTGATATAACCGTCCAAAATGTAAGAGACAGCGGGACGAAAAACCTGGATGATTCTGTGCGTGCATTATTAGTAGATAGCTAATGGTAGAGGTAAAGTAATTACCAAGTAATGCCTTTGCAGATTGATGGACTTCGTGATTTTATAGGCTATAACAGAAGCAATTACAAAAGTGCCTATAAGCTATAGAATGCACTTTCGTAGCTGCGTCTGTTATATGTAGCAACAAATGATGTGTGGTCGACCCAAGTTCTTGGCCTCACGCTCGTTCTGTTAGGAAGTAATTATACGTTTGATTCAAGTGTGTGTTCGTCAATTATGTTTATTTGCAATCTATATTGCGACTTGCATCGCGTTTTGGACATTTTTGACTGCAAAATTAGGTAGGTATATTTTAATGACAGCGCAGTATGATCATCCAAAATCGTTGTGTTGTTGCCTAGAGCGCCGTTAATATTTATGAGAACGAAGGATAATTTTTGTTCCCATACAAATCGTGATTCGCCGATCGCTAATATCGATCACTATTGAGACATTAGTTTCAATCGTCCGATTTTAACAACATTCTAGAATAATTATTCACTTTATTACTGTACATGTTATTACTACATTTTGTCCAGTTTCCATTTAATTATCGCCAACTCTACAATATTAGAAAAAAATAATGAAAACGAGGATTCAGACCAAACAACCTTGTTCGCTATTTACAGAACAATTATCATAGGCAACTATAATGTCATCAGTATTATATTTATGTCATACACATTTTCTAAGTGATAACACGGAGCCTCGACTCGGTTATGTATTGAGATCAAGTTTATATTAGCCCAATGGCCTAATAAGCTGCTTGTTGGCACAGGTGCAAGTCCGCACTTGCGTAATCTTTGCGTAAGTATTGTTCAATTTCTCTGAAAATTTACAAAGCTTGATCTACTTAGTCTTTGTGGATTAGTTGCAAACTTTGTTAAAACAAATATTGTACTATATTTTAAGTAACTCTATTAAATATAACTAAAATTTATGAAATAAATTATCTTATCTGGGTACCGGGGAAGACCTAGACTATCTTACCATGACTAAATAGACCGTGTCTTATCTGTAGGGCAAGTCAAGAGTCTCTGTAATCGGCGAGCGTGTATGAGACGAACTATGAGAGTGAAGGAAGCCAGAGAGGTCTGTAAGGAAAGAACCTGTTGGAAGTCTGTACTCTCTGCCTACCCCGCAAGGGAGCTGGCATGATGATATAGATAGGTAGATTATCGTATCTTATAGAATCCTCAGAAACCTGCATTATTACATAGAGATAGTTAAATCTATAAAGACGCGCAGAAAGCGTGCTGTCACGTTCAACGACCTACCCATAGTCACTCCACATGTTTATTTAGTAAATTTACATGGTGAAAAGGATGGTATATCAAGTCGATAGCGTTACGCTGACGGCAAGCTGTTCGTATTAAGCCCTCGGGTCAATGAGATCCGCCTCTACCTTTCTTGTAATTGCTTACAGTAAAGTTTAAAATTTTCTGATAGTGTATTAGTTCTATCTTTCGTTACACACATTGTTATCGTTACACGGGTATACTGACAGAACAATCACACACTTTAATATTGCATAGTAACTTAGGACAAATATTATTGTAGATGTTCGAGGATTCAATGAACTACAGTTGTCCATAAACTTGGAAAACTACTTGGGTACATTTTAACTTGTTTTTACGAGGTATTTTATCACTACAATATCTACAACAAAATTGAAAGCATTTGGAAATTTAGCTTTCAAAAGTCATACTCCACTTTTCAGTTCGCTAATATATACCTTCCTATCTCAAAGTGGGTAAACCCAAAACCGTAAAGAAACATCGTAGGTTTTTCCAAACTTCCAAAGAACTCTATTTACAACTGTTTTATTACACATGGCGCCGCATAAAACCGAGTAAACACACAGACATAGTAAACACAACATATTATTGGAAAACATTCCTTCATGTCATTCCCGATACGATAATTTGTTCGCTGACCGAATACAGTAGGAAAGCAAGGAATGCCGAGGCGAGGCAAGTGCCACAGTGCCGCTGCATTGGAATTCGGCGCCGGCGCGTGATCTTCATAAGCAAATGAAAACGATAAATCACTCGTCTCTGCCTTGGCGGGTCGGTAAACTTATGCAAATCGAAACACCTGGACTAGGTCTATTTATTAGTGTACTAAATTACAGGTGATTTAATTTGACAGCAAAGTTAATAATGAACGCTGCACAGCTGGGAGGCAACGATAGAAGAAACTGCTTTTCTAGTAATGTTCGTTAAAAAAAAAACAAAGTCTATGCTCCAGCTGTTTGAAATAATTTTGAAGAGAGATCACTTGTGATCATAAAGATCATGAATACCGACTTATTTTTTCTACGGAAAAATATGTGATTATAGTTAACAGCACTGGCAGTTTGTAACCAGACGATAACAAAAAATAGCTTTCATGATAACAATCGGCGAATAAATAAAAGAAATAAATATATAAATAGAAGAAATAAAATAAATAAATGTATAAATAATTAGAACCAGATTAGTACCCCATACACATACATTATGTAGGTGATTTTCAAAACAATCATGGTCTCCACAATCAAGGAATTGAAGACAAAAGAAAAAGCTTATGTCTTAAACCCTACGCCCAATTGATGCAAATCAAAAGGATTATTATGTTCACTCGGAGCTTAAACTAATGTGAAGCGAAAATTTTACATTAAAAGAAATATTAATAATTATTTTATTCATATACTCGTATGAGAGTGTTTTATACTTAAAAAATGGCTTTTCTGGAAAAAAGTAAATATTAAAGTAACTAAGTAAATTTAAAAAAAAAATATATAGTTACAAGTTATGGAACTTAATCTAAAAATAAAAACTAATACAATTTACAAATTGTTAATTTTTTTAACGAAAGAATTAAGATAATCGTGGAAAATATCAATGCTGTCGGAATTTATTTCCTTTTAAGAACTCATGAGACGATTTATTGGTGCAAACTTTCCAAGGTTAGTATTATAGAAGGCTATATTAAATTGGTTTTTAATTTGTTTTCGAGGTATAGTTTATATATATATATAATATTAGGTACGTTAAGAAAACCATTCACAATTTTATATAAAGTAATTAAGTCTGTAGATTTATGTCGTTTTTCTAGCGTGTCTAAACTAAGATTCGATAATGATGAGCGTTTTAACAGTAGGTTACTTCTGCATCCATATCTAACCAACTCAGATAATAACAATTGCTATTCTACAAATAGCTCGCACAAAACGAGACTTTAGGAACGCCTTACATAATTCTGATAGCAATAAGTCGATTTTAATTTACGCAGGCGTTTCACTTTTAGATTGTTCATTTGTATAATATAGTGCTACAAGGATATTTTGGGCCGTAGATGACAGACTTTTGGCGTTTGGTCCGTAGATTGATTGGGGGCATTGATGTGAAATTAGGGTTATCATTTATTGTGTGTGTGTGTGAGTGATGTACGCTGTTGGCCGCGATGCCTTTATAGCTTAGGACTTAAGGGCGAGCGTGCAACCACTACGCTCGAGCCAGAAGGGCAAGGGGCGACATACTCGAGGGCGCCCTCGGTTGGGACAGTCGCTGTGAGGGGACGGGGAGCACTACTAAGTGCACCGGTCAACCGCCGGCTATGGGAGGGGATCTACGATTAACGGATTCGCATGAGTAGATGCGTTCGCGAAGTGTCGTGTTGTCGCCCTTTTAATATAGGCGCGAAAACGTTCGAGACCTAGATCGGAGTGGAGATCGACATTCCGTACGAACCAGGGGGCTCCTACGGCTTTACGGAGGAAGCGGTTTTGAACCACTTGGAGTTTATCGATGTGAGAGGGGGTCGAATGCCCGAACACAACACACGCATAAGTCATGATGGGTCGAACGCAAGTTTTGTAATGCGTCACCTTATTTCTAAGGAACATTTTACTCCGCTTGCAGATTAACATATGGAGACGACCGAGCACAAAGGATGCTCGGTGATGGACCCGCTTGATGTGCGGGCCGAAGGTCATGGTATGGGGCGTTATCATTTAGTAAAACTTTCCTACTTCCAGGGAAATATTTCAAGAGGTGAGTCCACACGATTACTAATAAAGAAAAGAATTTGGGTAAATTACATAGCAAATAGTAACTGTGCGACTGCCATGAAGTGACATTTCACTTGATGACAACGTTAGTTCCGATTTTGGTCGCGGCGCACAAGTCTCTGTCTCATTTCTTTCTCAGTAAATGAGGGAACCATGTAGCCATTCACATGAATAGTATAATTTAACTTAGACCTACCTGATAGACCAGCCTACATCATTCTCCCATATCCCACAACAAAATATAGATGGAAAAAGGAAAATGTAAAAATACTATTTTAAAAGAGGAACCGTGGAGTTTCTTGCCCTTCTCCATAGGAATGACATTCCGAAGTGGTGGTAGAGTTTTTGTTACTTTTCTGACGATTCATAAGTACTGTAATGGTTTACATGAATAAAAAATATTCTGATTCTGATTCAAGATCTAGTGTTGTAAAAACGCTCGAGTCGGTGCTTAAAACGGTCGCGTTTTCTATGTGTTTCAACGCTCGTGATCGTCGCCTCAGCGCTAAACGCTCGGCTTCAGCGCTCATTTTTATAACACTAACAAGATCCATGTAGGACTGTATGTAACTTTTATCCACAAACCGGCCATTGATCCATTCTTTAAGAGCCTGCACACTTCACATCTTTTGGTACTTTTAAGGAATTTTACCAGGTCAAGGATCTAACGTATGGAGGCTTGCCTACCTACTTGCACGTGGTCGCCACTGAACAAATTTTCTGACCCAACGGCAGTCAGATGCGCGCTACACCGGTTTATACTCTTTTGTCTACGGATACTCGCTATTTCATTTCAATCAATCAGCCTATCGCAGTCCACTGCTGGACATAGGCCTCTCCTAACACGCGCCATTGCACACGGTCCTCCGCCTTCCGCATCCAGTCTGTCCCAGCGACCTTTTTGAGGTCGTCGGTCCATCTAGCTGGGGGCCGTCCTACCTTACGCTTACCAAGTCGCGGTCTCCACTCTAGGACACGTTTGCTCCATCGGTCGTCGGTCCTTCTGCAGATGTGACCAGCCCATTGCCACTTTAGCTTACTGAGTTAGCGAGCTATGTCGGTAACTTTGGTTCTTTGTCGGATTACCTCGTTACGAATTTTATCCTTCAAAGAGACGCCGAGCATAGCTCGCTCCATAGCCCGCTGTGCGACTTTAAATTTGTGGACCAGTCCCACTGTGAGTGTCCACGTCTCGGCCCCGTAGGTCATAACAGGTAGGACGCATTGGTTGTACACTTTAGTCTTCAGGCATTGCGGAATAGGCGAAGAGAAAACGTGACGTAGCTTGCCAAATGCTGCCCAACCCAATTGGATCCTGCGGTTGATTTCTTTCTCGAAGTTGTTTCTACCAAATTGGACAACTTGTCCAAGGTAGACATACTCCCGAACAACTTCGAGCATCGAACCATCGACGTAGATCGGTCCCGGCGTGACATGGTCATTAAACATGATCTTGGTTTTATCCAAGTTCATGCCGAGACCGACACCTCGAGAGGCTCCATTTAGGCTATGCAGCATTTCGCGTAGCTGTTCCAGTGACTCTGCCACGATGACGATATCATCGGCAAACCGAAGATGTGAGATGTATTCGCCGTTGATGTTAATGCCCCGCCCAGTCCAGTCCAGCGTCTTGAAGACGTCTTCGAGTGCATTGGTGAAGAGCTTGGGGGATATTACATCCCCCTGTCTTACACCTCGACGCAGCTCGATCGGGTTGGTCTTTTGGTCTTGGAGCTGGACGGTCATTGTGGCGGTATTATATAGACATCTCAGCACCTCGATATAGCGCCAATCGATGCCACATCGCTGCAGAGCATCCAGAACCGCCCAGGTTTCGATGGAGTCGAAGGCTTTCTCGTAGTCCACGAAAGCCATACACAGCGGCTGATTGTACTCTTCGGTCTTCTGTACAATCTGCCGAACAGTATGGATGTGGTCCACGGTGCTGTAGCCTTTTCGAAACCCAGCTTGTTCCGGTGGCTGGAACTCGTCAAGTCTTCTGGCGAGGCGGTTTGTGAGTACTCTCGAGAACAACTTGTAGACGTGGCTCAGGAGTGAGATGGGTCTGTAGTTCTTCAGCAAGGTTTTGTCACCTTTTTTGAAGAACAGAACCACCGCACTCCCGCTCCACGCTTGAGGTGTTAAGCCCTGGTGGATGACGGAATTAAAGAGGCTCGCTAACTTTTTCAGTATTGGAGTCCCGCCTGCTTTTAGGAGCTCAGTGGTGATTCCGTCATCGCCTGGCGACTTGTTGTTTTTGAGCTGCTCGAGAGCCACTCTGACCTCGTCCTGGTTGACATCAGGGATGTCTTCCGTGTTGTGGCGTGCGAGTGGGGCTCTGTGGTCGTCAGCGCTGGGTCTCGTGGGTTTAGTCATCCGTGATGCGTACAGGTCTTTGTAGAAACTCTCAATCTCCTCGAGTATCTCGAACTTGGAGGTCACGGTTTTGCCATCTGCAGTATTAAGTTTCGTCAGATGGGATTTACCTAGCTGGCGAGCGAAGACTTTGGTGCCTCTGTTCTGTTCAATCGCAGCCGCGATGGCGCGGGTGTTGGAACATCGGAGGTCACGTCGCACCAGCTTCCGGATCTTCCGGTTGAGGTTCCTCCCATCCGGCGAAGACGCCTGCGTGGATGACATTTCTCGTCTCTGCCTCATAAGTTCGAGAGTCTCGAGCGAGAGTTTAGACTCTCTGTTACCGCTTTTGCCGGGAAACACCCTTCGAGACACCTCCTGTAGCGTTTTGAGGCTATTTCATTTAACAAACCAAAAAAAATGGACTCCCTGGGACGCCTATAGATGCTCGGTGTTAATCTTGGAAAACAGGATGTTTGTGGAGAGCCGTTCTATAGTGGACGTCTTTCGGCTAGAATGATGATAATGAAATATTATGTACTTATATATAACACTACCCTCCCAATGCCCTTACTCTCCTTCTTTCAAATAGAGATACCGCACACAGGATCAGACACCGACCTCGCTGGCGAGGTCGAAGAATACCTTGCTCGCCAGCCGATGCAGAGCACCACGGCGAGACACCTAGTATACGCCCTCTCCCATAGCGACTGCCCAAGCCGTTGCCATTCCTCCTTGAGGCGCCCTTGAGCTAGTTGCCCCCTTGCCCTTCTGGCTCGAGCGCAGTGGTTGCACGCTCGCCCTCTTGTCCGATGAAGCTGTAAAGGCCCCGTGGCCTTATTCTCCTCTTAAACGGCTTGACCGATTTTAATGATATTTTTTATACTTATGGGGTCACCTGGATAGTTCTTAGCTATAACGGTGGAAAAGGTAGCTGGCGCTCTTATCCTTAAAATTTATTCGAATGGTCATCACATCATGAAGTCATAGGGATTAGGAATTGAAACCAATAAATCACTATAATACATTTATATTTAAAAGATCTCTCAATATCATTTACATTCGTAAAAACTTCACATTATAATATTTACATTTGTCTCTTGTCACAACGCATTTACAATAATAATAGATCACAAAAAATATAAAAAAAAAACTTTATCTGAAATAAAAATGGAAAATCCAAAAGTAGGTCTCCATTTTCGCGTAGAACCTCATTTGATCATATACTACATATTTACATTATTTACAATAAAATACTGTATTCCATCTGAGTCGTACACATAAATAAGACAGCACATTTTCTGGGGAATATATTTTAGAGGAACTGTGACGTCATTTCACTGTAGAGCGATGATGACGTCAGAGTTTAGAAATGATGATCTTGTTTTTAGGTAAATTTATCACTGTTCCAATGTTTTTGAAAACCATTTTTTCATTTCGAACTAATAGAATGGAAGAAGCGTGAGTGGTATGTAAGGACAAATCCTACTTTACCTAGTTTTCCCCTACGATGTTAGGTACCATGTAATACGGAGCGAGTCTGTGGCCATTGCACCAGGTACAATGACAGACTCCAGATTAATACTCGAAATTATCTAGATTAGATTTTGAACTCAGGACCGCTACGCGAAATATTCGCCACTGGACCTTAGAATAATACACCCAGAAGCCGCGCGCAGGCGCAATTGTACGTCGCGCGGTAAAGCCAAAAATTCAACAAACACCCCGCACTCACCGCACTTCCCACCCGCGTAATGTTGGCAGCGCGGAATTATTACCACTTTTTGGGGTAAATGTTGATGACAGAGTACATGATAATAAAATCATTGTTTGGGGTAATGTGTATTCAAGAATTCGATATACTTGTACTATTATATTTTTTCATCATCTTAACTAAATATTAAAACCGTGATGTAGTGGTTAACTATATTAATACCATTGAATACTACAACTAATAAATCCCTTAAAACAAAACTTCAGAAACATAAATTTGTTATATTACAAAGTGGACGTGATATTTAAATAATGCGGCACCTGGATGCGTTAGATACGTTTAAAATCTTATCCTGTTATGTTTCTTTTTGAGCTCATCAGCAATTTTACATGTAAGTATGACACTTGACGGCATAATTCAATTTAATTTGAGACGCGCAGAGCACGTTATCTCGCACGCCGGTCACAGAGAGACTCGCGTGAACGAGTGACTACCTGCTTCGCGGGTAGTAATTGTTGCTTCAATTTGATGCGCGCCCGCGGCTTCTAGATTATATATTCTGAGCAATAGGAAAACGAGGCATGATGACAACAATATTCATCGGATAAATACCAACTGGGGCGCTTAAAATATGTTATAATATAAAACTCATTTACAACACTTTAACAAGATCATCTTTTCTTTCAAAGCATAGAAACTTAATACATTTAGATACAAAATGTGTGAAACATATCGAGATCAAACTTCATAATGGACTAACTGTTAGCCTGAATTTGGACTTTTTTTGTTATTAACACCATGGTTACTTGCTAGAAAAAAACTAAATATGACCACATTGGCTAAAGAAGATGTCGGTTTTGCTTTGGTGCCTCAATGACCTCGAAATAGCTATGAGATCTTAGAGGCACCAAAGCCTTTTTTGGCAAGATCATAAAAAAGGTCAGCCAAGATTTTTCTATCCTGGCAATACAACTATTTAGTTTATGATGAAGTTGTCAATTTTTTTTGCGAGCGGGAGGAAATGGATGGTTTATAAGTTTTATGTTCTGGCAATCGGTGTTTTGATATTCTAATTTTTTAAAGATGTTCCTATGAGAGTGGATTAAGCCAGAGGGGTCTGTTAAGGAAGAACCTGTCGAAGCTCTGTACTCTCTGCCTACTCAAAAGGATGTGGAGTGATGATAGAGAATATTTTTATTTGCACTGACATTCCCGAAATATACAAATTAATAAGATAAAACTTTAAAAAATAATTAAAACATGGGTACTATTACCCATGTTTTAATTACGAGAAATAGTGTACACTGTACACCACATTTCGCCGAAGATTTTACGTGCCAATGTAATACCCCTATTACAGGCCTATTGCTATCACATCATGCAATTGCTAAATTAGGACTGAAACCTTCGACCTAGGATTCGAACGCAACACCATATGATCGCCATCCGCACCACAAAGCAAATACGAAGAGATGGCGTAATAAAATGTACCTATACAATTAAAGCGTGCCACTGCGCGGGGTGGCACAGGGCGAGAGGAACGTTCCGCCCAACGCACATTTGTATTTGCCATCTGACGGAGAATGGTAAAAACTAAACCATTCGTCCTTATCAATGTTACTTGTAAGTTCAAATATATGACGATAGATGGCATTTTTAATATAGAAGTATTCTAATAAATTACGAAAAATACTTACAAGTGAAGTGTGATATTATTTGTGTGACCAGAATGTCGATCCAAGTAATTTTTGCATGTTAAGATACATCACTTCATTTTAAGGGTTTTATTTTTAGTAAAAATAGATAATATTTATTAGAAATGCGAACTAGAGCGGACGTGTGAATGGAGCGAGTGGTAATGACAAACTGGGGTAAGCCACACCCACCACGTCGACGTCAAGACTTTTAGGAATTCAAAAGGCTCGCTAGCTTAGGCTATTTCCTTTTCATATTTGCTTCGTGACCGGCACCATGTGCCCATATCCCGCAGTGTTTTGCATTTTCTGAGAATAGGTATCAACATTCTGCATGAAACAGCTTATAGTTGTAGTCAGCAAGGCTAGCACGGGCGGCAACACTTGTCTCACGCGGGATAAAATTTTGTCTACCCTGTGAATAGACTCTTGTACACAAGTCAAAATAAGTATTAGCGAATAGAGGTATACAAAAGATTTTATGTTACGATAGTGTTTTAAGTCATTTTGGCATGCAAATTACAGGTTTATTTCAGTGACGCACAGACAGTGAATCTAGTCTATACAATACAATTCTTAAAAAGAGTTTCTCGTACCAAACGTTTATGCGTAAGACAAAACGGTTATATCACGCCTAGGACGACAAAATCCGTGACATTATATCTTGTCGTGTCGCCTGTGCTAACCCTGCAGGTTTGCCGTACCCGTTTGTTACACTCTGTATAATGGTGAATTCCAATTGAATCCAAACATTTTGGTACAAGTTATCAACAATATTATGGCTATAATATATTGTCATAATAATGACTTCTGGATTGTGTGCTCCATCAACAGCGCTAAATGCATTGTGTGAAGTCAATCACTAAGGCAACAGTCAACAATGCACCTCCTCATGTCTTAAATAAATTTGATTATAAATTTCACATTTACTACCAATTAGTGTTGTTTTACTGTACCAATCTGATTCTTATCAGATTCAAACAGTAAGAAAACACAATACAAGAACATATTTTTTTCCAGGTTGCTAACAGAAATTCATTGACAAGATTACCCATATAATATATCGGGGAACCTTCACTGGTAATTCATTAAGTGTTTCCAAATTCTGGCCTAACAACAAATGAACGCAACATCAATAACAATGCTGTCTTAATAACAATACCTTAAGCTCATTGTAGAATGCTGACCACAGCGTCTCGGTCCACGGAGCTGGAACCACTCCAGCCCCGTCCACTCACACTCTAGCGTAGAACTACCGCCGGCGGGCCACTCACTCGAATATTATACGCACTTTGAATACCGCGGGGTCTATGACGCGCGCCGTTTTAATGTCACTTTACCGCGCGCTAACTGGGAAACGTATATCCGTACTCGCTCTAAGTTTGTTTTCTTCACCCATATCTGGAAAAGAGGAGATTAATGTAGTATTTTTAGATTGACGGACGATTTAGCGCAGTGGTTAAGAGCTTAAGCTGCTTCACCCACTGTGTGTAATAGTCGCGGGTCCGATTCCCGCACGGGACAAATCTTTGTGTCGAAAATTTTTTGTGTCAGTCTGGGTATTTGTGTATGTGAATTTTCATGTTTGTAAACGCACCCACGATACAGGAATAAATGGTAGTATGGGGCTACGTTCTTTTAAAAAAAAAGGATGAAGTATATTTATCCATATCACCACGCTAGATCCCTTGCGGGGTAGGCAAGTGTAATAAAGTGACAGACAAAAACATGATATATGGTGGAAAGGTATTCTTAACTCCGATTAACGGTATTCAGATTTACTGACTAGTAAGTATTAGCAAAACTTTGGCTAAAAACAACATAGCATGATTAAGTAATGTGGTATAGAAATATATATTAAATATTCCTTCTTTTATCTATTTCATACATAAATAATAATAATATTAGCCCTGTTAAGAAACTGTCCCACTATTGGGCATGGGCCTCCTCTCAAACTCAGAGGCTTTAGGCCATAGTCCACCATCGAGATACTCTCAAGCATGCAGGTTCCTGACGATGTTTTCCTTCACCGTTAAAGCAAGTAACAGTTTAATTTTTAATACGCACATGCTTTCCAAAAGACAAAGGTGTGTGCCTGGGTTTGAATCCGAGACATCTGACTTTGAAGTCCAACAGTCTAACCACTAGGTTATCATTGCTTTTTTTCCTTATATTCCATGAGAACACAAAATACTCATACCCATACCATTACAAATAAATTAAATTGAAATGTATGTCAAAAGTTAGAACCCGAACCATGCTTTTTATTGGCTATTGATCTTTGTCTATCTGTCTGCTCGTTAGTCTAGTATTTTATTCTAGTGGGAGTTTTAATAGAAGATATAAGACTTTTTAAAGATTATTCGATCCTTTTTATTCTGGAAAAGTGCATCGTTCCTGCGGAATAGCTATTACTTTTCCATACTAACACAGCTGAAAGATTTAATGAAACTTAATATGAAGATGTCTTAGGTCTTTGAGTATAGAGTATAGTACTTAGAGTATAAACGAACATATTATCCCGAAAATACACGCGTCCGCGCGATTTTTTTCACCGCATATTTCGATATGAGTATATGGGTGGCCATCTACAGGGAAATTAAAGTCAAATCACAAAATGAACGCGTTCGAAGGCGCGGGCAACTAGCATTCAATATTATACTGACCGCCTCGTCCGTGATGGCGTGTATGTGGCCCGGGAACCTGGCCAGCTCCCGGCCCTCCACGTACACACTCTGCCCGCGGTGATACCACCGCCGCTCGTACAGTAACTTGCCGTCTTCCACACGAGTGTCCGTCGTCTCACCGCTCTCCCGCACTGGTGAATCACCTGGTGGCAAATATAAACAAAATTTGTAAGTAACGAATTCACACCGTCACGCCTTTATTCCCCAAGCGGGGGTGGCAGAGGTGTACTAAGTACACCTACGTTTCGCCGACGATGTTAGGTAGGGGGCGATTGCCATATACCGGGCACAATTCCAGACTCCGGACACGCACTGGGAAGTTTTCTTTAGAAAAACTACACTAGTCCAACCTAGGATTTGAACCCAGGACCTCGTGATCACAAAGCGATGCGCTTTGGTACTAGATCAACAAGGCAGCCAGTGTAAGTAGCGAATAAAATATAAAATCAACACCTTCAAGCCTGTATTCCTCAAGAGGAGGCGGAAAAAGTGTACTGTGTACGCCAATCTCCATTCCGATCTCGGTCTCGAACCTATTCGCGCCTTTATTAAAAAGGCGACAACCTGATATTTCGCGAACGCGTCCAACCATAGGAATCCGCTAATCGTAGCCGCCGCCGACTACGAACCTAACTCTCCTACTATTAGCCCCTACCGCCGTCCGCGGCATGTTTTCAGCGACCCTCCCGATGCCTTACATCCCTTCTTTCGGATAAAGATACCGCACACAGGATCAGACACCGACCTCGCCGGCGAGCTCGATGAATCCCTGGCCCGCCGGCCCTTGCAGAGCGCCAGGACGAGACACCTTGTATACACCCTCCCTCATAGCAACTGCCCAAGCCGAGGCCGTTCCTCTTTAAGGCGCCCTTGAGCTAGTTGCCCCCTTGCCTTTCTGGCTCGAGCGTAGTGGTTGCACGCTCGCCCTCTTGTCCGATGAAGCTGTAAAGGCCCTGCAGCCAACAGCGTAGATCATTCACACACACACACACACAAATGTACGGTGTACATTCACTTTTCACCGACGATGTTCAGCTCTAATGTAATATGGGCTGAGGCCTATTGTCAGTATACTGGACACAATACCAGACTTCACGGGAAAAATGCCATACTGGAAATTTTTATACCGAAAAATTACACACAGTTCAACCTTGGATTCGAATCCGGTACTTCGTGATCGCTAGTCGTAATTCGGTAATAATATGCTTGAGTGTAGTTTGACGGACGATTTGGCGCAGTGGTTAAGAGCTTAATCCGCTTCGCCCACTGTGTCGAATAGTCGCGGGTTCGATTTCGTGCGATCTGGTGTGATGATATAGATAGAAATAAAATAAAAAATCGGTCGTACTTCTAAGGTCAAACCATTTTCATGAGAGGGCCACATTAAGGGCCGTGTTACAGAACGTAAATCGGTCGTGAATCTGGTTTTAAAAATCATTTTTTGACTAAGACGTGAGTTTTAAAAACTAAATTTATGTCTGATTTACGTTATGTAATACGGACAAACTCAAACACAAATAATTTATTTTGTATAAGCCCTGTGTGGGCGCTTACAAATAGTCAAATTACATTTTTTTTTAAATCTAGTTTATCTACTAATCTACCACCAGATCGGAAATCCATCGGTCCAGAAAGTCGCGTATTGTCATTCTTTTTCTTTTTTTTAAAACGTAACCCCACACTAGGATTTATTCTTGTGTCGCGGGTGCATTTACAAACATGAAAATTCACATACACAAATACCCATAATTAGCGCAGTGGTTAAGAGCTGAAGCCGCTCCGCTCACTGTGTCTAATAGTCGCGGGTTCGAGTCCCGCACGGGACAAATCTTTGTGGGACCCACAATTATTTGTACCTTGTAAACGCACCCACTACACAGGAATAAATTCTAGTGGCTACGTTTAAAAAAAAAAACTTACAGGTGTTGGAGTTGAGGTGTTTCCTGGGCTGCGTGGGGTTGTGCGCGGGCGCGTGGTGGCGCGCGGGCGGCGGCGAGTGGCGCGCGATGGCGCGCAGGTCGGCCTCGATGTCGCGCTCGTCCAGCTGGAACGTCAGCGTGGTGCCCAGCGGCTTGCGCCGCTTCTCCGGCGCCGGCGCGGGCTCGTTGGCCCGCCGCCGGAGGATGCGCTTCATTACCGGCTTCACCTGATACGTTATACGATCTTGTAGTTACTTTCTAGAAAGAGACGTTAAGTAACTGTCCCTCAGTTGGACCGGCCCTCTCAAACTGAGAGGGTTTAGGCCATAGTCGAATGTGTAACCTATATAATAAGTATAGTGATATATTAGATATCCATTTCGACAGTCCTTATATATTTCGTAAGTCTTTATCAACTTTATAGTTCTGTTTCCTATTTAAAATTTAATTTATATATGTCTTAATGTAGACTTAATCTACACTATTAATTGAATGCAGCGTTTATCTGTTATATGGTGTGCAATTAGATATAAGTACCTAGAACTAAAATTTTAAACGTTCAGCATTTAAGATGGTAGCACCTGTTGATAAACCCAATAAATAAAATAGTCCACCACGCTGGCCCAGTGCGGGTTGGCGAACTTCACACACCTTAGGCGTGCGGGTTTCCTCACCATGTTTTACTTCACCGTTTAAGCAAATGATAGTTAGTTTAATAAGCATATGCTTTCGAAAAGACGGAGGTGCGTGCCTGGGTATGAACCCGAGACCTCTGACTTTGCAGTCCAACGATCTAACAACTAGAACATCACTGTTCTTTTAAAAAACATGAATTTCACATGTCCAATTACCCAGACCAAAACAAATATTTGTGGGTCACACTAAGATTTGTCCCGTGCGGGAACCGAACCCGCGACTATTGGACCCAGTGGTCCGAGCAGCTTAGGCTCTTAACCACAAACATTTTATTTGTAAATTTTGACTACAGTAAATAGTGAAACCCTCGTTGGTCTAGTGACAAAGGGCATCGCTTTGTGATCACGAGGTTTAAATCCTAGATCACACAAATGTAGTTTTTCTAACGAAAACTTACCAGTATGAGTCTAGAGTCCGGAATTGTGCCCGGTATATGGCAATAGGCTCACCCCCTATTACATCGGACCAAATATCGTCGGCAAAAAGTGGGTCTACTCAGTACACCTCTGACACCCCCGCTTGGGAACATAGGAGTGACGGTGTTTTATTTCTGATTATCCCATAACCTGACGCTTATATCATCGTTAATGAATAAGCATTTACTACTAATGGTCAAATAATATGCCTTCTTGTAGGACATACCTATACTATACAAAATGACATAGAAATGCAATTACCTCCATTGAATCTCCATTCAGTTCCATACTGTGCCTCTCACTTTCAATCATCTTTCTCTTGTCCTCGAAGTCATTGAGAAGGTTTTCCCTCAACTCTATCTTCTTCTCTTCGAACTCCTTCGCGGCAGCTTTCCTCTCGGCTATGTACTCTCTCTCCACCACGTCGTACATGTGTTCCCTGTGGATTGTGAGATGATATGGACTATTTTTTAATGAAGAAGTATTGAGATTCAATTATAAGGGAATCTAAATAGTCATAGATGCCTTCGAAAGAACAGTATAATTGAAAAGACACAGGCATTGCGGACAACGGGTTGAAAAATTTAAGCTGAAAAAAAAGATATATATCTTACCATGACCCAATAGACCGAGTTTTATCTGAAGGACAAGTCAAGAATCTCCGCAACAGGCGAGCGTGTATGAGACGAACTATGAGTGAAGAAAGCCAGAGAAGTATGTAAGGTAAGAACCTGTTGGAACTCTGTACTCTCTGCCTACCTCGCAAGGGATCTGGCGTGATGATATAGATAGATAGAAAAGATAAGAAGGTTGCAACAACCTTGGACTAAGACTTGTCTAGACAGAGCATTGCTAATAAAAATGGCGCCTAATTGCGGCCTTAGTTACGTACTATGTGTGCGTGATGCCAATGTCCGATTTCTGAAAATTTATTCAGAAGCTGTATATGTGTGCGTGCACGTTGGTGTGTGTACTACAATTCATCTAGCCATATACATAGATTTTACATTTTATTAGTGTCTCTTACAATAGGTCTCATAAAAGTTAGAGTTACTTAGCGAGTTATGGAAAGAGCTATGCTCGGGGTTTCTCTACGTCATCGAATCAGGAATGAGGAGATTCGTAGAAGAACCAAGGTCACCGACATAGCCCTCAGGCTTAGCAAGCTAAAGTGGCAATGGGCGGGCCACATAGCGCGAAGATCGGACGGGCGTTGGGGCAGAAAGATTCTAGAGTGGCCGCCTGCCAGATGGACCGACGATCTTGTGAAAATCGCAGGCAGTCATTGGATGCAGGTGGCATCGGACCGGTTACGCTAGAACGCGATTGGAAAGGCCTATGTTAAGCAGTGCACAAGTATAGGCTGAGATGATGATGATGAGTGTCCGACCAAAGGTCGATTTTTGGGCGAAACCGAAGCATTAATAGGCCAAATCGCCAAAACCTTCGGCCGAAGCTAAAGCCGAAGGTTTATTACATAACTTTGGTTTGATTACCATTTGGTTTTTGATTGGCTACATTTTCAAAAAAGTCATGTTGACTGTATTAACGACTTAGTCAAATATAAAGGTCGTCGCCATAACAAATATAATCTTTATGATAGATATCCAAAGTATTATAGTCGTTAACAATACTTCTTAAGTTCGTGCGAACGGTAAGAGAGCTTAGACGATATTGAGATACTTTGTCTGGCGATGGCTATTTATAGGCATCGCCAAACAAACATGTTTACGCGGCGCCGCCTACGCAGAGTGCGGCGTATTAATTCATAATTGCTTATTAATTAAAACAGTTAGTGGAACTGAACTAAGACTAAACATGTAATCTGATATCTTGTTTACATGATATGTTAAATAAATACGCAGTTAAGGCAAGTTAAGCCGAATCATCAAAATAGTTCTTAGAATTGATTTGTATGAGCAATACTTTGTTTTTATTGCATTTTGTTTCGATTTGGTTATTTACTGACAACGGCGGTCGGCCGACGCAACACGATGTGACTCCTGCCTAGTGTTGTAAAAATGAGCGCCGAAGTCGAGCGTCTAGCGCTGAGTCGACGCTCACGAGCGTTGAAACACGTAGAAAACGCGAGCATTTTAAGCGTCGATTCGAGCGTTTTTACAACACTACACCTGCCCCCGCGAGTCACCTGTCCGCTCTCACGCATTCGTAACTCGTAAATCGTAATAGATCGTTCAGTTGCAGTGCTTACTAGACATTCGGTTTCGGCCAAAACACCGGCCCATTTTGACCGAAGCCGAAGTTTTGGCCGAAGATAGTATTCTTGGCCGAAGTTGGCCGAAAAGGAAGCCGACCTAAACTCTCTAACAATGATCAATTGGATCGTATTTTATCTAATGGGCCAGTCAAGAGGCACCATAACCGGCAAGTCTGTGTGAGAGTATGAGTGTGAAAGCAGCATGAAGACTACAGAACAGTTGGAGTTATACACGAGATCAATCAACTCCATAAGGGATCTGTCGTAACATAGATGGATGACGACTATGTAACTGGAAACAATCAAGGAACATTGTTCAGAGCCCATACATGATTTGCCCCAGAATCAAAAGCATTGAAAAAATACTTGTATGATTTCAAATCACCCATAATTTCTCTTAAGGCATTTATTATTAAACGGACATGCGGGGGAAATGCAATATTTCACAATAAATATTACATTTAGAGGTTATAATTCAGTAGGTATTAATACATATAAGGTTATATTGTGTTGACATTCATTAAAGATGTCGGCGACTTCGATATAAGTACTCACAATACCTTGAAATATTCGTTTTAGATTGCAAATTGTCTGTTCGATAGGGGTATTTGCCATTATTTTAATAAAATAGATAATTAATGATGGCATTGGTCAAATGTGTGTTGGTTCTGGGGAAATTATAGACAATGTCCTTTCATTGACCATTTTTAGAGTTTCTTTTATTGGATAATTTTATAGGTACTTAAGTTATTATAAATTAATACTCATAATGTAATAGAATATAAGTTTTAAAAAAATATAGCCCCACAGTAATTTTTTTTATTAATTAAAAAAAAAAATACATCGTCACGCCTATATTCCCCAGAGGGGGGTGGCAGAGGTGTACTGAGTACACCCACGTTTCGCCGACGATGTTAGGTCCCATGTAATAGGGGGCGAGAGCCTATTGCCAAATACCGGGCACAATTCCAGACTCCGGACTCATACTGGGAATTTTTCGTTAGAAAAACTACATTTGTCCGACCTAGGATTTGAACCCAGGACCTCGTGATCACAAAGCGATGCGCTTTGCCACCAGACCAATTATTAATTTCTGCATAGAAATATTGAGAGAATTTGTCCAAGGATTAAAGTCCTATAATTCAGTATTTAGATTTGGCATAAATAACCTTATAGACGGGCACAAAAGCTGCAAATGCCATTTTTTTGCTTGACATATGTAACTTTGTTTTATAGGACTGTAGAACTTACCTGTATATCTTATTGATCCGTAGTCTCTCATGCAGCTGGTGCTCTAGCCTCTTCACCCTTCTCAAGAACTCCGGGTGTACACCATCTTCCAACTGCTGCAACTGTTTCTTTAGGCTTGCCAATTTGTCTTGGTACAACCTGGAATTTTTTGAAGATGTTTTTTTTTTGTAATATGAAGATATGAGTTAGTGGAAGGTATTATACTGAGTTATTTCGAAAACACTTCATAGAAATGATAAAAATTTTGGTGTTCCATACGTTTTGTTGAGTGTCAATAAGATTTTTCTGTGAAACAGGAGTTTTTTTTTTTCTGGTTGTTTACCTATCTATATATATCATCACGGCAGATCCCTCGCCGGGTAGAGGGAGCATACAGAGTTCCAACAGTTGTTGTTTATGATGTTAGTAATGTAGTCCTGTGTTATTATTCATGTTTTATAAGTAATCCTGTATATGTATACAGATATATTATACTCTGTACTCTCTGCCAACCCCGCAAGGGATCTGGCGTGAGGTTATAGATAGATAGATAGATAGATATATTATACTACTTATATGTATAAAATAAAATGTAAACCATCGAAAGTTTCTAAAGGAAAAGTAAAATGGAGTAAAGAGACTAACTATAGACTATTTTAATTGTACAAAAGTAATGACGGACGATTTAGCACAGTCGTTAAGAGCTTAAGCCGCTCCACCCACTGTGTGTAATAGTCGCGGGGTCGATTCCCGCACGGGACAAATCTTTGTGTGACCCACAATTATTTGGGTATGTGAATTTTTATGTTTGTAAACGCACCCACAACACAGGAATAAATCCTAGTGTGGGGCTAAGATGTAAGAAAAAGAAAAAAAAACAATATATACACTTTTTTCATAATCACGTTGTGTTGTGATGACCAGCATCATGGCAATATTTTGATCTGCAGTATCTTTCAGCTAATAATGATATAAACATACCAATACCAACACAACCTTAAATTATTATTGTACTTGCTTCATTTGATTACTATAAGGGTTAGGCAATTCTTTACTCACTGTTCCTTGACTTCAAGAGGCTCATCATTGTTTGGTATGTCTGTCTCACTCGCTTCTTCTGTGTCTATAAAAAAAAACACAGATTTAAATCAAAATCAAAAGCTTTGTATTCATGTAGACCGAGAAGTCAAGAATGAAAATTAATAATAATAAGTTATTGATTACTTAAGTCTCTTCTACCCATTCAGAAAGTCATTCCTGTGAAGAAAAAGGGCAAGAAACTCCATGGGTACTCTTTTAAAATGAGTTTTACAATTCTTTTTGTACACCTTTTGTTTCACATGTTCATCAGTAGATTAAAGAAATCATAGGATTTAACACTAGCAAGGCGGTAGGGGTCTTTTGACATGAAATAAATCTTTCATTGCTTATTATTTTCTAACTATTTATTTATTTAACCATGTATGTCGTTATTATGATGAATTGCTTTTCTTAGTAAAATAAAAGCATTTGCATTGTAATATGTTAATCTAAACATTAACAAAAATAGTATTCACCAACAAAGGGGGCTAGGGTCATTTGACCTATTCAATAAAGGAAAGACTTATTGTTGTGGGTACCTTCATAATATTTAATTTTATTGACAGATCTTGTTGTATATACCTACATATTTTAGGTTTACTCTAAGTGTAGTCCTTGAGGGAATTTATATTTTTTTTGTCTAAAACTCCATAGAAAATGTCTCAGCGGGTCTGTGATACACAAAAATTGTCATTTCGGATAGCGAAAATGAAAGCTGAAGACAGAAATTTATATATTCTTGCTTAAGAATCTAGTTCTAGCGATGATTCAGACAGCAACATACCACTAGCTGCCATTTAACAAAGAACTAGAGGAAGACCATATCAGAGATGAGTATATTATGTTCGAACAACATTTTATGGGACTCACTCACTATAATATGATGTCAGTGACTGGCATATTATGGGAAACTGTACTTGAAAATGGGTCTGAGGTAGAAGGTCGATGAGGAAGTCATAATGTTTAGACTGAACAGGCAGGACCTACCGCTTATACACGAAGGTGAGTTGGAGAGAAATTCATGACAGCCTGGAAACTTTCGATAGATGATACGATTTTACGACATATCAAAAATTGTACTGAGGTCGAGCAAGTCAACAGTTGATCATACATTGATGTTTCCTTAGGAGAACTTCAAAAATTTATTTCCATTCTGTATGTTAGAGGTTGTTTTGTTGCAATAAATATATCAGTAAATCGAGAAAGAAGCGTAATTGCTATGAAACCACTTGTAAAACTTATGAAGTGTGTGACTTCTGCAAAAAACCTTTATGTGGAAGTTGTAACCACGCATAAATGTTTGTATCTCATAAGTGTAAATAGGTTTTTATTCGTTCAATTTTATGATACTATGTTAAAAAGCTAAAATTATTTAAATTTCCCTTGTTCTAATGAGTATTGCTAATTGTTTTTAGGAAAATATTGCATATCTTACTATAATATTTTTCCCATAGGATAGGTATTGACAGTTCTTATTGCCAAACGAAATTAATATTTAATTCAATGGTGTTAAGGCATACACAGTACAGAAACGGGTCATGCCTCTTATTGCCATTGAATAAAGTATAATTTTGTTTGGCAATTAGAACTGTCACTACCCATCCTATGTGAAAAATTCTATAATCTTACTAATATTATAAATGGAACTTACTAATATTTGGATGTTGATACTCAATCACACAAAAATGGTTAAATGGATTTGGATGAAATTTGGGACACAGATAGTTTATTATGTGGATAAACACATAGGATACTTTATATCTTGAAAAATGTTAGAATATGATGAACCGAGTAGAATGAACCTAGACCATCTTTGTAGGTTAGCTGTTTTTTCCTGTCTTGCTAGTTGAGATGCTGTTTGAGAGATCCTGAAGTGTATATCATTAGAGTGATGATGATGAACCAAGAAATAATCCCAATTCAATGAGGCAGTGTCTTCAAATAATTGTGACATTATAAAAAAAGAAATTATATTATTTAAAGACAGGGAGGAAAGATAAGCTATATTCTTCTATCTATTGATATCATCACCCCCGTTTTCCTGGGGGGTAGACAGCTCTCTGTCAACCCTGCAGGGGATCTAGTGTGCGTGCAGTTTCAACAAATTCTTGCCTTACAGACCTCTCTGGCTTCCTCTACTCTCATAGTTCAAGCTCATACACACACACCGGTAATGGAAACTCAGGATTAACTAATGAGCTATATCTTAATGAGAACAATCAGGTGTTTGTTGTTGTTTTTTTTGATATATTGTTTTATAATTGGACACACTGTAGACTAAGTTTTTGTTCGTTCAATCAATGCAATATATCCAACTGGATTGGAATACATAGTGCCGAGATGAAAATAAGCCACTTTAGCTTTCAAAGGCCATTATAATGGTCCCACTTATCTCCGATCTTTAATCCTTTTATAGTGAGGTCATCAGGTGTCATGTGTCTATAGAAATTGTGTATATTCAAAGTTTTGGTCAATTTTTGGGTGTATGTAGCATCACATTTTTATCATATTTATGGTGAAAGTGACAACAAATCTGAGCCATTACGTCATCAAACAGGTTAACAAGAAATAGGCGGGAATACGACAGCAACACTGGCCATTGTTTTTAAATAACCTTGTTGTAATTATATAATCTATGTTTATGTATTATATTCGATTAATTAATAATGCAGATAACAGGTTATAGTGATGATTAATGTGATAGATACCAAAATAGGGTGAGACAATGATCGTAAACATAAACAGACCTTCATCGCTGTCCTCGGCAGGCGGCGGCGGAGGTAACGTGTCGTCTCTGTCCCTGTACTCGTCCAGGTCGTCGTACCCGTCGTCCTCGAAGTCATACTCATCCCCCGGGCCCGAATATGGTGATCCTTGGTAAGACATAGTAGACGCGACGCGTAATAGTTGCATACAGATTGGATACGATCACCGTCTCAGAAACAAACTCTGACAACGAGTAACACTGATAACGACACAAGCAACAAATGGCAAGTGCCAGTTATGTCACTCATATAAAGAATTTAATTTAAATTCCACTTCGATGAAAAAACCAAATTGGAGCAAATTGAAGTTGTTATACGTCAAACTTAGCGGTGGAACCGATATATTAGTATTCGCTAAGATATTAGTTATATCAGGTGTATTCATGTATTAGTAATCCGACGGATTCTGATATACTAATATACTGATATTCTCTTTATTAATACAACGACCTCCTAACCAGAGTCGATTCATATTCATATTAGCACACATATCGCTTCGACACTCGAATATTGGCGTTCGTAAATATTCGTCGAATCTTCGGGTATTCAATATCATAACGGATGCAAGCGAGCGAGAAAGAATACATAATAGCTTTACCCCTCGTTCGTAAGAACGCTTATTCAACGCGCAGTGCTGAAGCGCTGTGAGTACTTTAAAAGAAACGTACTGTTAGCCATTTGGTTCATTACAGCGCTGGCTCCATATAGAAAGGCGTAAGGATTAAAGTGTTTTATTTATCATAACAAGGCGACCGCGGGAGCGGTATTTTTGAATACAACGATGCCGTCTTTAACTTTTTTAGTTTTAATTAATTTAAATTCATTTATATTAATAAAATTATTTATCATATTTCATATTAGTTTCATTTCGTGATTTCTCCAATATTATTGTGCCTTTAAAATATATTTTAACAAATTAACTATGGCTATATCACTATAAGTTAAACGGAAGCAACACTTTGTTGTTAAATTATTTTTCATATACATAGGATCATAATACAATCCACATAAATGTTATAAAATAATGGGATAATATTTTGCTACAACGTTATTATTTTGGTTCTGAAAACTATCAATACATAATCTATAAATAAAAAATATAAGGTTGAGTTAAAAGTATTGATACCTTTACTTACCTAAGGGTTCAAAGGGCGTAAAGGACATTTTGGCGGAAATGAGTTTTTAACCTTATCAAAATAACGATAATGTTAAAAACTCATTTTCGCCAAATTGTCTTTTACGCCCTTTAAGTCCCGAGGTATCGAAAGCACACTTGTAAACAGAGTCAAGTGGATTTGATGACCAAAACTTAAACTTTTAATTTTTATTAATTTCTGAGTGCAGGCCTGTAGTTACATATTTGACATTATTATTGTAACTATAATATTGAGTGAAAGTTCATAGAAAAATAGCGATAGTGTATAAGTATAGTTTTACTAAAGTTAGGTATAAGTGGTCATATTTTTTGTGAGATAGGTACGTAAGTAAAAAAGCTTGTATTATAATAATGAAGCGAGCTAGAGTAAGCGAAGTTTGGCATTATTTCACAGTTGATTCCGAACAAAATAAGCTTGCAAAATGTACTATTTGTAACTCAAAGTTCAGCTTTAAAGGAACTGTGTCTAATTTAAATAAACATTTGAAAAATAAACATTTAATTATTGCTACAAATAAAAATTCAAGGCAAAAACATGAACTTATTCCAGTAAAGCCAAAAACACCAAGCCCGTAACTGACTCCGATGGCAGTGCTCAGTCTGGTGATAACATAGCTCCATCTGTCGATGCTCACCCTGGTGATAACATAGCGCCATCTGTACCTCCACAAAATATAAATATGCCAAGCGCACATGCAACATCGGATCCGCAAACTTCTAAAAGTGTTGTACAACCAACCCTGAAAATGTTCACTAATACGAAGAAGTTATCAACCAAACAAAGAAAAGAAATAGATGACGCGTTGATGTTACTATTTTCTAAAAGTTTTCTGCCGTTCTCAACAGTCGAAGATGAATATTTTAAAAATTTTGTAACAAAACTTAATCCTGCATATCAGCTTCCAAGTCGTAAGCATGTATCAAACACATTGCTGGATGCTGAATATTATGAATGTTCAAATAAAGTCAAAGAACAACTAGCTAATGTCAACTCTGCTTGTCTCACAATAGACTGTTGGACGTCGTGAGCTCAAGAAGGATATCTAGCAGTAACAGCACATTATATTGATGACAACTTTAATTTAGAAACTGTCCTTCTACAGTGTCGCATTTTATCCGGGCCGCATACAGCCGCTAATTTAAGTACTGAGCTAAATGAGGTAATAAACGACTGGAACCTAACTAATAAAATAAGATTAGTTGTCTCCGACAATGCTCCTAATGTCCAAAATTGTATCAAAGAACTCCATTTAAAAATTTTTGGATGTTTTGCCCACACAATAAACTTAATAGCTAAAAGTAGCTTTACGACGGAGCAGGTTGTTTTTTTTTTTAAATAAATTAAGAACAATTGCAAGTCATTTTAGGCGAAGCAATACTGCCGTTGAAAAGCTTTTGAAATACCAGATCAATAGCAATGTTACCCATCCAAAAAAAATGATAATAGATGTCGCGACCAGATGGAACTCTACTTTCTATATGCTGGAAAGAGCTTTATTATTGAAGGAAGCAATAACAAGTACAATGGCAATATTACACTCGACTAGCAGTGCGAATCTTGAAAATATTAGTGCCGACGAATGGAAACTATGTGAAGATCTATGCACAGTTTTGAAGCCGTTGGAACAAGTTACTGTTCCGATTAGTGGTGAAAAATACCTCACTGGAAGTCTCATTATAATATTTAATAAATTATTAAATAACATATACTTTGAAAAACTTCCTAGCGAGAAAACTTTGCACTCTAGTGCTAAAGCAGTATGCAAAAAATATCTGAACAATTAAGTACAAGACTGGGTAACATTGAGATGAGCGGTACTTTCAGCGTAGCAACATTTCTTGATCCACGCTTTAAAATTACCCTTTTTATGGACAAAACGGAAGCTGAAGCAGCAAAAAAAAAGTGATCGAGCTCTCGATCACGGAAATAAATAAAGAAAGCGCTAGGCAGGCATCATTGCCCACGATACCGTCAACAAGCACGTCATCTGAAATAATAGAAAATCCGAACAAGCCATATAATTATATTGATATTTGGGCAGATGTAGACATTCAGGAAATATCTACTCTGGAACCCCCAACAGCAATAGCTATCGCTGAGGTTCAAAGGTACATTAATGACAAAATGATACCAAGAAACGCGTGTCCCAACAATTGGTGGCGAAAACATCATTTTTTGTACCCTAATTTGAGCAAATTATTTAAAAAGCACTGTTGTGTACTGGCAACTTTAGTGCCATGTGAAAGAGTATTTTCAAAATCTGGAGAATTGATTTCTGACCGTCGTACTCGTATTTCGGGGGAAAAAGTAAAAAAATTGATGTTCCTACACGCTAATAAAAGATAAATATAATGGACGTTATAAAAATGTGTTTTTTTTTATTCCAGTTCTGAATAAAATATCATTCGTTGCCAGTTCTCTGTGTGTTTCATCTAGAAGGGAGCATACACTTTGTTCTGAGGAGTACATATTAAACAACTTATTTGTCCAATAATACCAATATCAATGTCAAATTAAAAGATAAATATAACCTTCATAATAAAAGTAATATTCAAATATTAGTTTAAGTATTATAATATTACTTGACGAATATATTCATATTAGCTAATACTGAAAAATATCGGTATTAACCCATCTTTAGTCAAACTAGACAAAAAGCATCCTGATCAACGACTAAAACAAGATGTCAACAAGTTTTTTTGTATGGCGCTAGTAAGATTGTGAAATAAGTACGAATAAAAGAGAGATCCCATACTTTAGTTCGCATACGAATAAAGTTTTATTTTTGTCGTATTATACCCATAGACAATTATTACATGTAAAAGTTAGACGAATATTTATTAATCGACATAAACTATTATCGATTAGTTTATAACTGTTTCAAACTTTAATATAATTTGTTGCTCTTATTGCAAAATCACAATTGATCAAATACCTAATACTATAATTATGAACTTGTAAATTTTTAAACTCAAACGTCAACAAAAAACCTATGTAAAACGTAAGAAAATATATAAGATTTAGTGAAAAACAAGAAATCACCTAACAAGTCTTATTCCTTGAAGGTACAACCCATATTTTTTGTCTATTGTTATGATTTGACGTCACGCAGGTGGACGTCATCTTGAATGAAAAAATCATATTTTATTATTTATTTTGCTAAATTAAACACGTAACACGAAGCTACATTCAGTGTTTTACGACAAAATTAAACAACCTTGCTTGTGATGTATTCAATTTATATCAATTCTATGTGTTCGTGAAGAGTGAAGGTGACGCTTTACGTTATTGTGTCGGTGATGTAATTTAGGTGATTGGGTGGCTTCCTAGACCTACAATGGAAGAGTCCTCATTCACGATCCCCGCTGACGACAATGGTGATACTGAGCTCGACCCTAGAATACAGGTCAGTGAGTGAAAAATAATGTACTGAGTAACTATTAAACTAGACCCGTGTAACTGCAAAGATGAGTGTCAACTTTGTAGATTATTTCGCCAACGAGCACAATGGATACGATATATTATATCAAAACATGAAATACGGACTCATTGCCAGCAAAGAACTCTCCGAGTATCTTAGGGAGAGGTCGAATATAGAGGAGACGAATTCGAAATCGTTAGCGAAGTTAGCGAAACAAGCGAACAGCAATTGCGCCCAGGGTACGTTCGCACCGTTTTGGGGCGTACTCAAGTGTTCCGCCGAGAAACTGTCGAATTTACATCAGCACATGTTTCAAAAACTTAGTGAACTGGTAAAGGATGTCGCTAGGTATGCAGATGAACTGCACAAAAAACATAAAGCAGTCAAGGACTCTGAATCGAACACTTTAGAAGTGGTCCTACTGATACAGAACACAAAACAAGCACTGCAGAAGGCAAAAGATGTGTACACAACTAAATCAGGTGAGTTAGAGAAGTTACGCAAGGATAATGCATCAGCTAAGGATATTGAGAAGGCTGAGGTCAAGCTTAAGAAGCTCCATGAGGATTATAGGCAGTTAGCTGAGAAGTACAATCTGGTTAAACAGGATTTTGAAAAGAAAATGACTCAAACATGTAAACATTTCCAAGATGTGGAGGAGGCACATTTAAAGCAGATGAAGCAGTTTGTCAATTTGTATGCTGACATTATTCAGAACAACCATGACCTCATGGGGCAGGTGCACAGGGACTTTAAGCACCAGTGTCTTGAGCTAACAGTTGAAAAACTACTTGAACAGTTTTTGATAGAAAAATACAATGCAATAGAAAAGGCTGTTTTAGTGGAGCTGCCTCCATCATTACCTAAACCAAGCTCTGCTAATAACTCAATATCTGAGGCTGATCAAATATCTACTGTTTCAAATGGCTCCCACAAACCTGCACAGCCAGTTAAAGCTTCTAAGAAAGAACCTTCTCTATCTACAAAATCTTCTAGGAGAACTACCTCACTTTTGAACTTGTTCACACCAAATTTTCAAAGCAAAGAGGAACCAAGTGGAAGTATTGAAGGTGCCGCACCATGCTCCGCACCTTCCAGTCCAAGTGGAACACCAGCTATACCGGCAGCTCCCGACAAAGATGATAATATGGGCCGCACAACTCTCCGTGAATCCAAATGGTTCCTGCGCAGCAGACGAACAAAGCCTAAACTGAAAAAAAGTAAAAAGAAGAAGGATGAGATTTCTGAAAATTCCAATGCTGGTGAAAAGTCTGATTTAGAGGAGAAAGAGGAAGAAGCTCCAACAAAAGAGGATTTGATGAATTCTCCAGAAGTTGATGAGGAGGGTTACTGCATCAGGCCAAAAGATGAAAAAGGGAGTGCTTATTCCTCCACGGATTCAGATTCTGAAGAAGAAAGGGAACAGAAGATTCATGTGGAGATCAAACCTATAAGCAATGGCTGTGGTCCGATTTCCGCTAGCGTAGATGAGCTCAGGGCAACAGTTGAAAATATTTCCCTGTACAAAATTGGGACCACCAGACGTGGCTCCAATGCCAACACAAGTAAAGCAAGCAGAGATCTACTTGTAGATTTCTTTCAAAGCCCCACTGTCAGCAATCCAGCATCACCTCAAGGCAATGTCTCAAATCCCTATGCTCCCCTACCTGGAAACCAGTCCCATTTGCTAGAAAGCCCTACTCCTGTGTCAAATGCAGATGTTAGTGATTTGTTTTCTGAAGTCAGTGAAATGGGTCAATCAAACATTCGGACTTCTACCCCTACAATATCTTCTATCTCCCTTCCTCGCCCGCCTTCGCGGCGTTCAGAAGGGGACTTCCGCACCGCCGGGTCTTCAGGGTCCCGTGGTCCCTCCCCCCTTACAATAGGCATGGCGGACACAATACCTCTTGCTGTCGCCTTCCACGAGATTATCCACTCGTACTTCCGTGGTACCGAAGAATCAAAGTGCCAAGTTAAGATGTCAGGAGACATGATGCTGTCATTCCCCACCGGTATAGTCGGCGTGTTAGCCAACAATCCAAATCCTGCGAAACTTTGCTTTAAACTGAAAAATATACACCGATTGGATAATGTTTTACCAAACAAACAGCTTATCAGCATTAACACGATGCTGTCTACACGAGATAACACGGTTGTTGAGTTCAATATGTCAGCGTTGACTTCCCTGCTCAAAAGGCAATCGGAGAAGAACCCCACCGCGCAATATTTCAATGTAGATATACTGAAGTACCAAGTGCGACCTAAAACGGGCGCTGCGTCTTGTCCCTTCCAGATGGTGTCGTACTGGAAATGCGAGAACGACCACACTGATCTGAAAGTTGATTACAAGTATAATCTTCATGCTATGAGTCCACCGTCGCCACTTCTCAACGTGTCTGTATGTGTTCCTATGAATGGTGGTGTTCAAAATGTTATTGCTATGCCGAAGACCGCTTGGAGTGGAGAGAATGAACAAGCGATGTGGCGTTTCACGGAGTTGTCTCAGCATTCAGAGGACAGGGGCGTTGGTTCGCTAAAAGCTCGATTCGAGCTGACCGAAGGTCCTTCGAGCAAAGGGACCATCTCGGCGCAGTTCAACTGCGAGGGCGCGACCCTCTCCGGCATTGAGTTCGAACTAATGGGCAGCGGGTACCGCCTCTCGCTCGTAAAACGACGTTTCGTCTCCGGGAAATACATATGTGATAGTGATTTGAACTGATCGGTCCAAAACACTTATGAATACACGTTTGTATATAATTCTTGTTGTCATATTCAAAGTGTGTATGGGATGCGTAGGTATACTACTCGTTTCTATGGTGTATATGTTTTGGTACCTTATAGGACTGTTTCCTGTCCACAAAATAAAATACAATTATTGTATCACATAGTTTTGTCAATTTTCGAGTTAAATTGTTAGTTGTTAATTTGAAAATTGTATTACTTATCGATAAGGGTATGTTCACATCTACTAACTTATTTTATTTTTTCAGAATAGTTAATGTGCCATTTTGTACTGTATTTTGTAACACTGTTCCTTGATTGTTGCACTGACATATGCAGTAGACACTATTTTTGTTTACATTATGAAAGCCTTTTTATAAAAAATACATAAAATTTACAAACAATGGAATTATTGTTTACTAAAAATACATATAAACGCTTATTGTTGGTACAAAGCTACACTAAAATAATAACTTGACCCTTTCTCTCATATTATAATGACCTCTATATCACACAAAATATATTATATAATATATATACCTTTTAAAATAATCTAATTTCCTTGTATCAATTAAAGATCTTTCTTTTATAAAACTATAATTTTACATCTGCCTAGCAGAGTATATAATTTATTCAGGCCCAAAATTACACATCTTTAATTTCTAAATCAATGATACACCTTTAGCAAGATGAAAGCTTTAAAGCAATATCTCTTTGATATGTTACAGAGTTAAATATTATCATAAATATTTTAAGTTCTATGATGAGGTCAATAACTGGATATCAAACATTCTTAACAAACAATTGTGTATTTAAATTGATTAAAAACATACTTTGTTTGTACAAATCCTTGTTTTTAGGTAGTACTCTCTGTTATTATAATTTATAAGGCCTAACAATACAAGCCGATATTTGAGAAGGCCACAATTTATATTGATGAATAATATTTTTAATTTTTATACTTATTTATGATTAATATGGGATTTTACATTATATGTAATCTCTTATTTTTAAATTAATTTATTACTTTCATTACATATTTAATAAAAAATGCAATATGTGCACACACCAAGTGTTTTTTTTAGCTGTCATATGGTGGCTTGTCAGTATGTTATGAAAAAGTAAATATTGCATAAATATTTCTTATTCAAAACATATAACGGAGAACGCAGTTAGCAACTGTGTTAAGTCTCGTAGACGCTAGCTTTACCAATCTATTACATTTTTTAACCCCATGGATGAAAATTCGCCTATCAACTCTGTCTTTTATTCCACCATTTCATATTTCTTGACTATTCATAATTTTTAATATTTCTAGTTTTGTCCATTCCTCTTTTTTGCGAAGACAAACTATTATAGTAACTCATCAACAAAAAAAATCGCTGGCAGCTATTTAAAGAATTATTATCAACTATATTTGATAAAAAATGTATTAAATTAGTGTAAAGTCCCATAAATACATTTAATTCTTGGATGCGTGAATAGATTTTTTAGTTGTCATATTACAATTGTTATTGTATTGCAAATAAGATTCGTGGAATCTCCTAAACTTTTTTTATATTATTGATATCTTGATTATTTTGTTTGACATAACCAGAATTTAGTTGTTCACCTGTGAATTTTCTTAATATATATTGTTTTTGTTACATTACAATGAGATAACTTAATTATTTTGTAATTTAACTCACGTGTAATCTCATATTTTAATAGGTATAATGTCGATCCTTTTGGATGTCCCAGCGGCCTAATATAATTTGCAAAAAGCTAAGCGATTAACTTTACCAAAAGTTACATGTTCAACTATGTAAAGGTCAAACCACATGATAGTACCTACAACTGAACCATTCCATTAATATATTGTCTCATAAAGTAAGTATTATTTTAATATCTTATTATCACAAATTTCATTGTTTTCAAGTCAATAGTCCGTAGATTCGGCCGAGTTATTTATATTGTATTAAAAAAAAATCTCTTTCGTTTATTTAAAATTAGATAACGAATTGCAAAGTGCGTAAATATTTTTGTAAACGTATCTAAAAATTTATCGCATGTACGATTCTAATAATTCTGTAACAATTATGTTAATTTTAAATAAAATGTAATTCTAGAATTTATTATGTATTTTATTTGAGTGTTGCCAACATTGTGGGCGTGAATTATGTAAGTAATTTTTTTGCGTTCGCTTTTATTTTGTAGGGACAGGAAACGATCCTCTTATAAGGTACGGTTAGATAAACGCGATACTCTGTCTTTATCTAGACATTAGCGATAAATGTTTGTTTTGTGATAAATGCTGATGGCAGTATAGTCATGTCTCGGATGTTTCCCGTCTCTACATGTTGCTTGCTGTTGCCCCACGTTTGGGAGTACAATGTGCGCGTGCCATGCGACTGTCTCAAGTTCTTCAACACTTTTCAGGTGGAACTGGAGAAACTGAACGCGGCGACAGATGAGATCAACAAGTTGGAATTGGAACTAGATGTAAGTAATTTTTTTTTTTGTTTTTACTCATATTTCGGGCCCCAATGAACCTTGACTATTGAAATTCTATAATAAAAAAACTACAGTTAGTAAGAAATCAATAAATAATAATAGAATAGAAACAGAGAGAACCTAAAAACCTCGAAAGGGATGTGACTGACTTCAAGAATGGCGATAACCTCGCCCCATGTCACATTGAGAAGCACCTGAATACCCCGAAGAAATACAGGTGTCTCATGGACACATCCAGGGCAAACAGACAAGCGGACTATCCGACCCGACAGTCGTTTTCTTGTCTGAATATCTTAAGCTCGTACAAAAATCCCATAAAAAAGCACTGACAGTTCTTCCCGAATTTTCTGGGCCAATTTTCTAATTTTTCTTTCCATGAAACCTTATATAATAATAATACTCCGAGTATTACGAACATTTGATAAAAAAAGTGGCGAATTGGGATATCCATTCTCAAGTAATACGTATACGGACGCTCAATATTTAATTTCTTTTTATATGTATAGAAGATAGATAAATATTCAGGTTTTATAAGTTCGAATCGCTACAAATTACTTATCGGACCCCAATGTCAATTCCATGCATTTACCATTCTATTCGACTAGACGTTATGCCATTTATTTAGGTCTACTATATTGCTATATTTCTAACTAGAATCTTAAACGAATTTGCCTACTATAGTATTTTTCATGTAAGATGGGTACTGTGATAGTTCTAAGTGTCAAAGATAATTATACTTTATTCAATGGTAATAAGAGGCATGACCCGTTTCTATAATGAACTATGGTTATGCCTTAAGACCATTGAATTTAGGATTAATTTCCTGAGACACTAGTGTTGCAGTACCCATCTTAAGTGAAAAATATTATAATCTATACTCAAACTAGTATTCCGTCAACTAACCAGTAGGTATAAATATTAGTTGGCACATAGCTAGAAAAAGTACAACCCCTTCTATATGTGTGTGTGTGTGTGTGTGAGTGATGTACGCTGTTGGCCGCGAGGCCGTTACAGCTTCACCGGACTTAAGGGCGAGCGTGCAACCACTGCGCTCGAGCCAGAAGGGCAAGGGGCGACATACTCGAGGGCGCCTTGAAGAGGCGCCCTCGAATATGTCGGCCCTGTCGATCGTAGTCGGCGGCGGTTACGATTAACGGATTCGCATGGGTAGATGCGTTCGCAAAGTGTCGTTTGTCGCCTTTTTAATATAGGCGCGAATAGGTTCGAGACCTAGATCGGAGTGGAGATCGACATTCCGTACGAACCAGGGGGCTCCTACGGCTTTACGGAGGAAGCGGTTTTGAACCGCTTGGAACCCCTTCTATAATGACGAATGTAACATATGAAACGTTCTCTAATATTCTAATATGTAGTACGATCAGCAATATGAGTCGGTTAAAATTCGCAGTTTTTTAAAACTCATGCACTTTTTTTACATCACTTCCATTAATTTTTCGATCTAAACGTATTTTAATAATGATCATCATTTATTTCAGACATGTCCATAGTTATTAAATCATTAATAATAATTTAAATTAGATTAGGAATGTTAAAAATATTAATATCTATCAAAAAATATCACTAATTTGTGTGCAATAAAACCCACCTTTTCAACATAGGCGAGTCCCACCGATCATTAAAAACACTTAACTATTGGTACTGCCGCGCTCTTAATGGCTGCAAAGCCATTGGTGTGCGCCTCTGCAAACATTAGCGAGGCACTACATCGCCACAGCAGTCCCAACAGTAGCCTAAGTGCATTATTATTATTTTTTAAACGTAGCCCCCACATTAGGATGTATTCATGTGACGTGGGTGCGTTTACGAACATGAAAATTCACATACACAAATACCCAGACCGAAACAAATAATTGTGTGACACAAAGAATTGTCCCGTGCGGGAATCGAACCCGCGACTATTAGACACAGCGGGCGGAGCGGGTTAAGCTCTTAACCACTGAGCTAAATCGTCCGTCAATTATTATATTGTATACGAGTTTAATATGTTTGTAATCATTTAGCATTAATTCAGCAATGATAGTGGAATATAGAGTTTTCTGATTTGAAAAACACGCACGTAGCGACAGCCCAAGCCAAAGCCAATTTCCCCCTTTATCCTACCGGCCGGACCGAAGTTTTAGCACGCTCGTCCCCTCGCCCGGTGAAGCTGTAAAGCCCCCTCGGCCACAGCATAGATCATTAACACAAACATTTGAAAACTTAATATTAAGCGACTTAAGTTGTTGATTATACATAACCACTCAGTGTCTCCGAAAGCAAATCGCTGTACTGATAAATCAATCTTTTCATATCAGAAACAGGAAAAAAATGAAAACAATTTAGGTCATCGTTGGATATCGATAAAAGCACTATGCGCTTTTAGCATTCATTATTGACGCGGAAACACTGGGCTTTATAAAAGAAAAACACTATCACGCCTCTCTTGCCCAAGCGGGGAAGCAGAGGTGTACTGTGTACACCTATTCGACGACGATGTTAGATCCTATATTATAGGGGCGGGCCATTATGCCGGGCACAGTCCCAGACTGCGGACTGATACTGAAAGTTTTACCATTTTGTCTGGCCGAGGAATTGAAGCCAGGACCTCGTAATCGCAAATTCGTCACTAGACCTACGAGGCAGATTCAAATAGAAAAAAAAAACAATAGAAGCCATCGTTTAATATCAATAATATACAGCCCACATTAGCGAGTATGGCAATCTTATATGTAAGTCAAAATAACCCTAGATATACCTACACTTTATAAAATAAGCTCAGCCGGGGGTGGCAGAGGTGTACTGTGTACATCTTTTTGCCGACGATGTTAGGTCCCATATAATGAGCGGGGCGAGCCATCATACCAGGCATTCTGCCAGACTTCGGACTGGACCTCGGGATATCGAGATCGCAAAACGCATTATTGGCCACTATAACATACGAGGAAGATTCAAATAGGAATAACCATTATATTAATGTAAGCCTTTGTTGGATATCGATAATAGCGTTATGCGTCCCACATTAGCGAGTATAGCGCGCCCTAGATATCGTCACATTAATCATTGATGGCGAAACACTGGGCTTTCTTTGTTAGTATAATGGTGTTATCATTTGATATTTCATTTTGTGGCCTATTTCTGGCATTTTGGGACATTTGTCAGGAATCTAACATTATACGCGGTAAAACAACAATAGGCTCATCCCGTATTACATAGGACGTAACATCTTCCCTCTGCCATCCCCGCTTGGGGAGAAAGGGCGTGACGGTGTATATTTTCAGTCTTCGTAAGAGTACGTATTCACCTATTTCTACCAATATAAGCATTTATATCCCACAATTAACAAAGCAGTGATAGCCTAGTGGTTAGACCGTTGGACTGCAAAGTCAAAGATCTCGGGTTCAAACGCAGGCACGCACCTCTGTCTTTTCGAAAGCATGTGCGTATTAAAATTTAACTATTACTTGCTTTAACGGTGAAGGAGAACATCGTGAGGAAACCTGCGTGCCTAAGAGTTTCTCGAAGGCACACACCTTTTGCCTACCCGCACTGGGCCAGCGTGGTGGACTATTGACTATGGCTTGAGAGGAGGCCCGTGCCCAACGGTAGGACAATTTCTTAACAGGGCTAATATTATTATACAATAAACCCGGAAATCTTTGACAAAATGTGGGTGTACACTACACAACTCTGCCACCCCTGCTGTGAAAATAAAAGCGGGACGGTTGGATACTTCGCTACTGAACGTGGTATGGCTTCTTTTGATACTTTCACGGCATATCTATTTTCCATGTGCCGTGTCAGCAGAAAAATATCTACACCTATAACTTATAGAAGCCAAAAAAGGAATGGTCTTTACCAATAAATATTCTCTAAGCTTATTAAAAATATAATAATAATAGCCCTGTTAAGAAACTGTTCCACCGTTGGGGATAGGCCTCCTCTCAAACTGAAAGGGTTAAGACCATAGTCCACCACCCTGGCCCAGTGCGGGTTGGCGAACTTCACACATCTTCGAGAAACTCAGGCATGGAGGTTTCCTCACTATGTTTTCCTTCACCGTTAAAGCAAGTGATAGTTAATTTTTAATACGCACGTCATGCTTTCGATAAGACAGAGGTGCGTGCCTGGGTTTGAACCCGAGACGTTTGACTTTGCAGTCCAACGGCCTAACCACTAGGCTATCGCTGCTTTTATTAAAAATAGTTATGTAAAACATGAGAAATAGTGTTGTATTGTATGAAGGAAAGTGGATATGAAATAGCAGCATGTAAAGTTATTATTGGGGATTTTTTATTCAGCCATTATTCTCCCACCGTTGGACATAGGGGATTTTATCGAAAAATTCCTAGGAGCAGCCCGGAGTCCAAAATTTTGCCTTTAAAAAATTAGGACCTAACATTGTCAGCCGAGGATCGTACCCAGTGGCGTGCACTTGGAGAGGCCTATGTCCAGCAGTGGACTGCTATAGGCCGATGATGATGATGATAAAGATGATGGTCAGCGAATCGTGGGTGTTCACTTTATACCTTAGCCACCCCCGTTTGAAAACTGTAGTCCTGAGGGCTGCAAAATCCTACTTTCTTCTAATATTAATGTAGGACAAATCAAGAGTCGCCGTAACCGGTGAGCGAACTATGAGAGTGGACGAAGCCAGAAAGGTATGTATGGAAAGAACCTGTTGGAACTCTGTACTCTCTGCCTACCCCGCAAGGGATCTGGCGTGATAATATAGATAGATTATAAATGTGAAAGTTTGAATGTTTAAATGTTTGTTACTCAATTACGCAAAAACGGATGAACGGATGTAGATGAAAATTGACACACAGATAGTTTACTACTTGGATTAACAGATAGGATAGGATACTTTTTACCCTGGAAACATCTTAGTTTCCAATGTAAAGTGAACGCGTACGAAATTTCGGGCAGTAACTACTAGTATTACGAATGTGAAAGTTTGTATGTTACTCAATCATGTAAAAACGGTTGAACGGGTTTGGATGAAATTTACCATACAGATACTTCATTATCTGGATTGACACATAGAATACTTTTTATCCTGGAAAAATGTTAGGTTACGATCTAAAATCAAGAGAAACGAAATCGCTGGCAGAAGCTAGTGATACATAAATTGTTATTGTATAGATAGAAATGAATAGTGCAGATATCTCTTTTAGAAAGAGAGAGGTCTGTTAGAAAAGAACCTGTTGGAACTCTGTACTCTCTGCCTAACCCGCAAGGAATCTAGTGTCTTATATAGATAAATATCTCCTCCAGTAGGCATTTCGCGAACGCGTCCAATCATAGAAATCCGCTAATCGTAGCCGCCGCCGACTACGAACCTAACTCCCGTCCTATCAGCCGCTACCGCCGTCCGCGGCATGATCTCACCGACCCTCCCCCACAGGATCAGACACTGACCTCGCCGGCGAGGTCGAAGAATCCCTAGCCCGCCGGCCGGTGCTGAGCACGCCTTACCCCCTAGCGACTGCCCAAGCCGATGCCGTTCCTCCTTGAGGCGCCCTTGAGCTAGTTGCCCCCTTGCCCTTCTGGCTCGAACGTAGTGGTTGCACGCTTGCCCTCTTGTCCGATGAAGCCTTAAAGGTCCCGCGGCCGACAGCTTAGATCATTCACACATACACATATCTTCCAGTAGGCGATGACATTCCGAACGGATGCTAGTCTTCAATGTCAAGTAATCACTATCCTTTCTATCGTACCTTTACACAAATAACATCCTTTTGAATTTGATCTTATTTCCTGCCTATCCCGATTTATAAGAATTCCTTGATTGGTGTAACAGTAGCACTAGCACGGGCTACAAGACTTCCCGCGCTGGATAAAATTTTGTCGGCCCGTGATTCGAGTTTTGTACGCAAGTCAAAATAGTCTTTATAGTAGTCTTTATAGTACGTGATTCGTCAATACAATACAATTCCTGAACTCTTGCCAAATTTTGTCAGGGCCCGCTATGTTAGCACATAAGACAAAACGGTGACCGCGTTGTCCTGCTTAGTCCGACCGAGCGGATGACTTCGCGCCTAGGGCGACAAAATTCGATAGATCTGAGATTTATATCATATGCTAGCCCTGTAGGCCAAAGAACTTAAGTTAAGTTCGTACTCTTTGCCTATACTGCGATGATCCAGCGTGATGTTTTAGACAGATATATAGATAGACAGTAGTATAAGACAGCATTAGCACAGCTTACAGGCGTCAAGGGCACGCAGCGTGAAATGCGTCGCCTCGACGCAAACAAGATGAAAGAAATCCTGTTACACGCGTTCCGCTTAGCTGTTTAGCGCGACTCGAACCCGTTACCTCTACGCTTTGTTTACGCATTGTATTATTCTACGTAACATTGTACGTAAGACGGAAGCTACACGTGCAGTCCGACTAACGGTCAGAGAGCGCAATTCTTATTTATTTATTTTAGGCACGTCAACAATCCAACCACGAATTTGTGCATTTTACATTTCAATTTCTTTAAACTAGCATTTAATATAGCAACCGACATGCACGGCATTGTTATTGTGATACAGATCGAGATGACAAAAATCTTTAAAAAAAAAACAACTTTAAAAAAGCAAAATATAAATATTTGAAGTCGGTACCGGTTAGTGCAGTCGGTTACTTGGCACCGGCTTTAAAAAAAAATTTATTTTACAGTTTTAAGTGACAAGTGAATTATTTACTAATATTTATATACCTATATTATATTATTTTGCTGAATTATACAGCAAGGTACCTACAGGACTGATATAATAACCATAATAACGGAATCTATACATTCGTGCTGTTCGCCGTTAAGGAGTCCCCTGATGCATTTTCAAAGTCCCATTTTAATGCAATCCCAATTGCATTAAAATGGGACCACCTCGAAACTATACTAAACCCAACGCAAAAGTAAACATCAAAATCAGTTAATAAATAAAGACGATATAAAAAAAAAACATAGACAAATTGTCATCCTCCTCCTTTTTTGAAGTCGGTTAATATTCTGATTAGTTTTATGGCAGGGCACCTATAGGATTGACGTAATACCCATTATATCTCAATCTATGCATTCGTATTGTTTGTCGTTAAGGAGTTCCCTGGTGTATCTTCCAAGTCCAAGGTCCAATACCGATTAAATTAAAATGGGACCACCAGCTATACTGAACCCAATGCAAAAAGAATTATCAAAATCGATTCATTATTCAAATTCAAATTCAAATCATTTATTTGCTTCAATATGGGTTACAATATGGGATCTTATTATTATATCATTATGTTCTTAAGCCATATTCTACCAGTTAGGCATGCAAATATTATTATTTTAGAAGATGAATGTAATTATAAGATTAGTCTATATCATTGTCTATAGGAATTAATTAATAACATATGCTTTAAATTAATTAAAAACGTGATTAAAAATTATATTAAATTGTCATTACATTATATATTTCATTTGTCATAACATTATTATTGGTGGAATGATCGCGTAACAGTCGAATTGAGAATCTCCTCCTTTTTAGAAGTCGGTTAAAAACTTTAAATTATAAGTAAGTACTGCCTCGTTGGTCTAGTGGCAGAGCACATCGCTTGGTGATCACGAGGTCCTGGGTTCAAATCCTAGGTCTGACCCATGTAGTTTTTCTAACGAAAAATTCCCAGTATGAGGTCGGAGGCTGGAATTGTGCCCGGTATATGGCAATCGGCTTGCCCCCTATTACATGAGACCTAACATCGTCGGCGAAAAATGGGTGTACTCAGTACACCTCTGCCACCCTCTATATAAAAAAACTTTTTTAATACAAGCTTTTATAGCAAAATACAACTTACACGGCTGCCTTCCGGCTCCATCATCAGACCTTGGACACCATCTGGGTCTAAAGTACTCGTCAAGACGAATCCAACGAGCCCAAACACGGCGTAGTTATATTGAGTAGTTAGGGGGTTCTATTGGCCCAGAACACATCCAGTTGTATAGTACTCCTTAATACCAATCTAACAAGCCTAACCACAAGAGTGTTACATTGTGTAGTTCACATGTTTCTATGTTCCGACTCCGTCATCAGACCAGCTTCATATAATATAAGCCCTGTTAAGAAACTATCCCACTGCTGGGCACGGGCCTCCTCTCAAACTGAGAGGGTTTAGGCCATAGTCCACCACGCTGGCCTAGTGCAGGTTGGCGAACTTCACATACATTCGAGAAACTCTTAGGCATGCAGGTTTCCTCACGATGTTTTCCTTCTCCGTTAAAGCAAGTGATATTTTCTTTTTTTTTTATACGCACATGCTTTCGAAAAGACAGAGGTGCGTGCCTGGGTTTGAACCCGAGACCTTTGACTTTGCAGTCGAACGGTATATCCACTAGGCTATCACTGCTTCATAGTACCATATTATCGCATTGTCACCGACTTGACTTGTTTGCCAAATTTCAGCTCAATCAAATACCCGCAAATGCTTGAAAAACCAAACTGGGTCACCAGATTTGAACCGGAAAGTCAGACAGACAAACGAACATTGCAAGTTAAAAAAAAGCTGACAAAATGGAATATGTAATAAAATTAAAATTATAAACGTGGTCATTCTAGACCCTATAATTCCTTCGGTTCTTGTGTGAGTATTAGGAACATATGTTCGTAAACGCCCCGGGGCCGAAGCCGATGAATAATTCCTAGTGTGTGGCAGCGATCACTGAAAAATACAAGATCGATCCAAGAGCTTGTGTGTGTGTGTGTGAATGATCTACGCTGTTGGCCGCGGGGCCATTACAGCTTCTCCGAACAAGAGGGCGAGCGTGCAACCACTACGCTCAAGCCAGAAGGGCAAGGGAGCAACTAGCTCAAGGGCGCCTCGAGGAGGAACGGCTTCGGATTGGGCAGTCGCTATGGAGGAGGGTGTATACTAGGTCTCTCGCCGTGGTGTTCAGCACCGGCCTGCGGGCAAGGGATTCTTCGACCTTGCCGACGAGGTCGGTGTCTGATCCTGTGTGCGGTATCCAAAAGAAGGGATGTAAGAGCAACTTGAGGGTCGGTGAGAACATACCGCGGACAGCGGTAAAACCTTCATTAAAGAAAAATATCAATTAGTTCATACGGAAGACTGACCTGGTACCGTAGTACCTACTACAGTAGAACAGTCACTAGCAAGTTCCTCTTCCGGTCACTTGTATTGATTTCCAAGATGGATTAGATAATTATAGATATTCGTAGATCCCTACTTAAGTGACGCTTATCTTTATTTAAGTCTGACGGTTCCACTCCTAAGAAAAGACCTCTCTTATTTCTCCAGAAATGCTAATCTTATACTCAAATTAAAAACCTGCCATATGAATTCAATGAAAACCTACGGCCTCCCACTTGCGCATTGTGTCTGTTCGTTCTAACTTCGTAATAAGCAAACGATCCTTCATTAAAAGGTATAAGTACATCTTATTAGTTTTTTCTTCGATCTCCGGAATATTATTGCTGTTCCATTTGCTTTGTTGTTTCGAGAAATAAACGTATAAATTAATATTGAATAATGTAAACAGCGCACGACATTACGGGAGCAATTTAATAATTGATTTGACATCAGTTTTCCTTTATCTTTTGCCTTCAGTTAATAAGTTTTCTCCTCCTTTATTATACTATACTAAATCAATTTTCTTACAAAAGAGCTTTTAAAGGTTTCCCGTTAACTTTGATTTTTAACATGGCTTCTACAAAGTGGTCTTAATACCTCTTACTTTGTTCTAGCTTGCTTTCATCTAGGTGTATAATGTAGCTAAATAAATACACCGTAAGTAATCACGTGATTTATTTACACCGGCGATATTCAGGCTATATTTTCATTTTAAGTAATTCAAGAAGAAAAAAGCAATCAAGAGATCCTTTCATATGCTGTCTGTACACAAGGTGTAAAGAACAGCGCCTATAGCCAAGTTGACAATCTACGGTTGTTAACACTAATAGAAAGCTGAAAAATGTATGGGAATGACATTTTGCAACGATAAGTCACGTGGTCAAAACAATGCGCTATCGATTGCGACAAGAGAATAGAAACAAAACGCTTGCAACTTGTCTAGGCCCTCAGGTGTACAAAAGCTGTAGCTGTAGTGTACTTATCAATACGAACATCTTTTGTCGGAAATGAATAAATATAGCAGTTTTGGTGGAATATATACAAATAATTTGGTTGAAACCGCTTACTTTTTTCAATTGCCTGTGGGGTGTTGTCGCAGTTATATTTGATGGAACAGAACTGTATCAGGTATAACGTACTTATCCTTTACATCTTATTTACCAGCCTATGTCAACCATCTTTTAGGTACAAATACTGCACATGCACATGAGTAAATTCGTTTGAGCACCTACTTTTCGCGATCGATTGGCTGAGTCATGCGGTTCACGGCCTTTGCAATGTTCTGTTGCACCAAAAAGCGAATGTTTTAGTTACAGTGGTAGTATCAGAGATAGGCAAAATGTAATCAGCTGAATGATTACGATTGCATTTTGAAATATTCAATCATGATTCGAGTTTAAAAGTGTAATCGTAAACGATGAAGATTACAAAATGTAATCGTAATCGTTAATCATTAAAACACCATCACGCCTGTATTCCCCAAACGGGGGTGGGTAATCATAAATCTGATTACATTTTGCCCATCTCTGGGTATTATTAAGTCAATTAATAGGTATGTCTTGAGAATATCCGTCAGAAATCGATATTATTTGCGTAGGAATCGCTTATCTATAATAAAAATACCCCGTCACGATATATTCCCCAAGCTACGGTAGCCCCCTCGGTACTATGTGCAGGGATAGGGTGGCCCAAAATATATTTTTTTTATTAATTTTTATGTTGGACACCCCAACAATTTTTAACAGGTATGTGTGGTAGTAACATTGTGAATTTTAAGTTGCCTATCTGTAGCATAAAAGAGTGCTCAATCGAGTTTTGATATCCAATATTAAAACTCCATTGAGCACCATCTCTAGTGAAAAATGCTTAATTTAGATTTCTATTCATTTTGATTTCAGTTAAACTTCCTTGTGTTACAGAGATATTTGCTCCTAGAAAATAAAAACTAATTTGGTTATCAATTGATAAACTAACAAATAACACTATATAACTAGATAGTGAATTTTAATTAATACTAGTGGTAGCCCATGGTTCGATATTCGACCTACGCTTTCATCGTTTGCAGGTTATGTTTGACATTCAGTAAGACTATAGACAAATAATATTAAAGACAAACATCAATTTGATGTGTATTGTGTCAAATACATGGTAGTGTGTGTAATGTTTTTTTCGTTGATTTAATGTACGTTTTATGCATAATTTAAAAAAAATATTAGCATTCTGCACTCCTTCTCTATATAAACTATAAGTGTGGGAAATTTCATACTCCTCCGTCCGCGCAATTTTCGTAAAAATGTGTACAAAGTTTTTGCTTCACGTATGAATATATATATTTGTTGTGTGTTGCTATTCGTATTTATTCGATTTTTGTGTATAGTCTTATTACTATTTAAAATTAATATACTTAGTTTTAAGTTAGTTTACTGAATATTCTGCTTTGTTATATTTTTCTTTCTCATAAAATTCGAATTATTCAAGTTCAATGAGCACTCCCTTCTGGTTGAGATAGGATGCTAAAATTTATACCCCTACTAACATTTTTCTTTTCTTTAAACGTAGGAGTCGGATTTATTCCTGTGTCGTGTGTGCGTTTACAAACATAAAAATTTACATGCACAGAAACCTAGACGGGAACAAATAATTGTGGATCACACAAAGATTGTTCCGTGCGGGAATCGAACCCGCGACTATTATACAGTGGGCGGATCGGCTTAAGCTCTTAGCCACTGCTCTAAATCGTCCGTCAACAATAAACAATACATGTGTATCAAAACCAGGGGCTGGCGCGACTTCACGCAATGGGTTTTTTCCCTGCACTGCAGGGGTGACGATATTAGGTAAATTAATGTAAGGGAGATTAGAGTAGCCGAGGATCGTGCCCAGTGGCGTGCACTTGGAGAGGCCTATGTCCACCAGTGGACTGCTATAGGCTGATGATGATGATGATTCTATTTCATTATGACGCTAGAGCCCTTGCGGGGTAGACAGAGAGTATAAAGTTCCAACAGATTTTTTCCTTACATACCTCTCTGGCTCCCTCCACTCTCATACATGCTCGCCAGTTACAGAGACTCTTGACTTGTCCTTCAGATAAGACTCGATCAATTTGGTCATGGTAAGATAGTCTAGGTCTTCCCCGGTACCTACATCCTTCCACTTTCGCATTGTATATCTGTTTTTTCATTCTTTCTTCTGACATTCTTTCTATATGCCCGAACCAACGGAACATACCCTTTCTCACCTTTATACCGATACTATCTTTTATACCTACTTATTTTCTTACTACGCTGTTGCGAATACGGTCGGTCAGCTTCACTCCGAACATCTTCCGCAGAACTCCCATTTCCACCGCATTTATCCTACATGATGATGATAATGATAAATGTAATAGGGGGTGAGCCTGATAGAAAAACTTAACAACACTTTTTCCCATTCGAACCCATGAGAACAAAATCTCCTGCCACGTTGCACGTGCCAGTAGCTAAACCAACTAGGCATAAGGCAAAACAAATGTAGACATCGGTCATAATTCAAGTTTGGCTTACCAAAATCTTACCTTCAATCTCCGGTCTAAATCCTATATTATATGCATATGTGTAGGTATCCACTCGGGTGACGTGCTCCAGTTAATCTGTTGTGTCATACGGCCCGTAATGAGACGATTACAGAACTGCCTACCTACCTGTACTTAAGTTAATGCCGTAACATGTGCAATTTTCTAAAAAGTACCGAAGCTTACACTAAATTTTATCACGAGGCCCTTAGCCATTAGCCATTTAATGCTATATCTGTTGCCAAGCCTCTGGCGCCCATTTTGTAAATCGGCAAATTAATACAAATCGTTAATTTTAATCTATAAATATCTAAATGACTAAGTAACTTTTGTTGGATTGGTTGCATAGCAAGTAGCTTAATAAATGAAAGTAAACAAAATATGCACTAATTCAAAATTCTGTCCGATAAATCCGACGGCGACGACGATGACGGCCAATGTATTAAAGTCTAGATAGACTTTAACACATTGGCCGCCCCCTTCAGATTCATTAATGATTTATAATAGCTGGTTGCTATTGGTGATGATCAATGAAATTGAGCAACTACGGGTACGATCGGAAAATAAGTGAGTGATGCCTTTTATTAGAAGTCCAAACAATTCTGCTTAGAAGCAATTTAAACCTTAAGTCTGAGCCCAAGTCACTAGATAACATTTGTGACAGCAAATTGAAGACATACTGAAGGACGGGGAGGATCTAATTTGATTTGTAAATACAGAAGAAAATTTTGCTAACCACCCATTATTACGTGCAAATTTGTTTAAGGAAAAGTGCTCCAGATTGTCCAAATAAACCCAAAAGATATTTTAGGCTAAATTTATTATGTCTACATTTATAGTCAATCTTGTACGTTAAAAAGGCAGTTAAAATATGCACTAAACTTCAACACTCTTTGCGGTGAAATGAGAGCATTGCCCCAGTTTTGAGTCCCAATTCAGTCGATGCCAAGATTTTCCGTCCGGCATATGAACTCATTTGGTATTATGGGGCCAATTTGAATAGGTATATATGATATATTAGGTATATACGTGTCGTTTAAACAGGAGGAGGAAGTGCGCAAAATCTGAAGGATGTGATTATTACTGTGATAGACTTATTATGACGACGCCCTACGGGGGCATGCATTAATTACATGAACTATTTTTCTTTTAACTTGGACCCCTCCTTCCCCCTGTGTGAGATTCAGTGAGACTTGTGGGTCCCACCGTCTCCCCTGTGATGTCCCCGTAAGATTTACGCGCTAGTTGTTAAAGGACTAAATTCTCGAAGGAAATGTTTTTAATAGCTACGAGAGTTTTTAGCGTACAGGATGGGATACCAAAGACAAGTAAAATCATTTTTTTTATTATGCATAAAATTCATGTTTTTCAAAAGTTGATGTTAGATTTTCAATTATCTTTCATTACGCCAGATTCCTTGCGGGGTAGGTGGAGAGTACAGAGTTCCCACAGGTTCTTTCCTTACATACCTCTCTGGCTTCCTCCACTACAATTTTCAATTATGCTAGGTATTAATGAGATTTTACTGGACCCGTCCCGCCCCATATTGAGCTCGCGTAATTAATGGATGCCCCTAATCTATCTATATGTAGCTATCGATTTATATGGTCACCTCAAATACTCTGCGAATAGAAGGTAAAGCTCTTTCCCTTATAGACCTCACTTGCTTTAATTTATCCATTGCTTATGTAATTCCTTCATCAGAAACCGCCTGTAAAGAAATAGCGGTTTCGTACAAAATGTTGATATCTTTCCCTCCAAAATGTATGAAAGTGCTGATTTTTATTTTCATTCCCGGCAAATATCACCATCGTCCCAAGTTATTTATATTGATAAGTATTGTCACTAGGTATCGACTAAACAGCACTTTAATAAAGACTTAAGAAATTCCTAGATCAGAAACCGTCTATATTTATCGACATAGCTAAATTGTACGTGACACAGGTACTAGACAAAAATCCATACCAGAAAGAAAATATTATGGTCACGTAACCGTATCGCAAATGACCGAAGGTGCGTCAGAATGATAGCGGCGAGGCCGCGCGGGCGCAAGTGGTCGGCCGCGTAGATTAGGTCAATTACAGGTCTGGCGCACCGCACATGACACCAAACTGTTTAGTCGCATGATGTAACGTCCGAGTACGTCGATTGTTGTTTATGAACAAATATAGACCGTGTTGTGTATACTGGCATATGTGTATGAGACTATGAGAGTAAAGGAAGCCAGAAATCTATGTACGAAATGCACTTGTTGGAACTCTGTGCTATCTGTCTACCCTGCAAGATGTCTGGCATGACGGTATAGATGGATAGCTTGTTTCTTGATTGACGATATCAAGATGACCGCTTTGAATGTATTCAAAGAAATTTGGATTCGCTTAGTATATTCGAGATTGAGTTTTTAGATTTACGCGTATATTACACATGAAATAAAACAATTTTACAGCACGCATGGTCACGGATGGTGCTTTCCGAGACCATCGATGATGTAAAGCAGTAAAAACAGCAGGATCATAAAATATTAAAATAACCCTCAAAATCCGAGAAGCTGTTTTGTTTTAAATCTGAGATTTCTGAAACATGTTTAAATAATTGAGATCATTGTGTAAAGAAAACCTTACGTGTACTCCATTAGACTGTTTAGTCTGATTATAGGAGCATCCCCGACTCCATAGATAGCAATTCATAACAAAAGCGTTACCTAGACTTAGACAATAACGGTTGGACAAAGATTCAATTATTTTTAGCTTTGAGGAGATAAATGTGGTGATACCTAACCTACTACTTTGATGTAGTTGGGGACTGTCAGTACTGCTGCTGGCGAGAATTCACTAACTGCTACTCATCTGAGCTCTCTCAACTGAGATGTTACCGATGCCATGAGATTTATATATTATTTTTAGTAGCTGTTATCCGCGTCTTCGTATGCGTTTGAAGGAAGCTTATGATTTCCCCTGGATGTAATGTATTCTGTTTGCTCATAAAAAAGGCAACTGATAAAAAGAGTTACTTTCATATCTATAATAATTATTAACTATAGTCTTTTTCACATAGGATAGGTAGTGACAGTTCTAATTGCCAAACGAAATTATACTTTATTCAATGGCAATAAGAGGCATGACCCGTTTCTATACTTATGGTTTTATGCGTTAACACCATTAATTTAAATATTAATTTCGTTTGGAAATTAGAACTGTCGCTACCCATCCTATGTGAAAAATACTACAGTATGGTTTACTCGTGACATAAAGTGGGTAGGCCCACGACCGACAGTCAAATTGGACCTTTATTTTATTTAATTTATTTTAATTCTTTATAGTACACAAATGCTAACAAATAACAATTTAAAAGGAAAGTTACAGAAACAGCGTAGTAACAAAACGAGTAGGTATAAAAGATAGTACCGGTGTAAAGATGAGAAAGGGTATGCTCCGTTGGTTCGGGCATATAGAAAGAATGCCAGAAGAAAGAATGACAAAACAGATATACAATGCGAAAGTGGAAGGATACCCGGGAAGACATACACTATCTTACCATGACCATATAGACCGTGTCTTATCTGAAGGGCTAGTCAAGCGTCTCCGTAACCGGCGAGTGTGTATGAGACAAACTATGACAGTGGAGGAAGCCAGAGAGGTATGTAAGGAAAGAACCTGTTGGAACTCTGTACTCTCTGCCTACCCCGCGAGGGAGCTGGCGTGATTTTTATTTTATTTTATTTTCAGATTTCGAAAACTTACAGCTAGAACAGAGATAGTATATAGTAATATATAACAGAAGGCCAATTACAAGTTTTCACAAATAGTTTCACAAAAAAACAATAAAAGATTAGCACATGAATAATATACCAGTACGCACAGCTAAGACTAATATATAAAACATAGAATTAAAGATATCACACATAATGCTACTCACAGAAAAACAAACAATTTAGGGTTTTTTTAAGTTTTGGTACACTTGTACAGAAAAGATCTACATCGGTATCATGCACCACTGTACTAAAATGTCTGCAGGCTCGAATGATGATAAAGATAGATAGATAGAAAGAAAAGGAAAGTTTATGTACAAAGGCGAGCTTAACGCAATATTGAGTTTTCTTCCAGCAAACCTTGAGCGATAGAGAGATGAAAATAGAGTAGAGGATAGCAACATGTGTACCTACAGTAGAAATAAATATCATGTCCTAAACTAACCATACATATTATACAAAATATTACTAAATATACAAACATACATAAAAATACATATATGATAAATAAATTACCGATAAATATAATTCGTGACGCCCGGAAATGTTCTTTAGTTCTCTTCTTGAAGGCGTCCAGTGAGATGCTATTGCAGATGGAATGCGAAAGTGATTTCCACAAGTGCACTGCACGGGCAGTAAAAGAACCGTTATAGCGACTAGAAGTGCGATGAGGAGTACGGAGAAGGGAAGTAGATGTGCGACAAGGCTTTCCCCTAGGAACTAAAAATTCAAAGCGTTCCTTGAGATATGCTGGTGAATTAGGGTTGTGGAGAACAGAATAGAGAAGTGAAAGTACTTGAGTATCTCGACGACGTCGAATAGGCAACCACCTCAATTGCGACCGAAATTCCGAAACATGTTCGTATTTCCGGAGTCCAAAAATAACCTTGCTAAGTTTGCGTGTAAAAGATGGATACCACCGTACAGTACAACACAATGCCGATGTTTAGGGAGTCCTTTGTCCTGCTATGGACGTCTTTAGGCTTTAGATAGATGGTTTACTCCTAAAGCAAAATATCTATCACCATCTCTTCTTCCAGGAGTCTATGAAAACATTCCACCTGCTCTTGAATGAGACTTCGCGTCGCCTGCAGGCGTGGACCAAGAGACTTGGGACATGCGTGGACAAGTCGAGGCCGTACTATGATGCGGTGAACGTAGCCACCGCTGCAAGGGCGGAGTGCCAGAAAGCGGCTGTCCAGTTCCAGAGGGCTAGTGGTGAGTAAAATTAATCATATTTAAAAAAAAAAAAAATATAAAAGGTACTCTTTAAGTTTTATTGATATGTTGTAGACTGGAATATTTACAAAAAACATAAAATTCTGTACGTCACAGAAGCATCTAAATTCGCACTTAATATTGAAATATTATTATTAAATCGCATTTTGTTCATATGTCGTCGTTTAGCAAATCGATCATAATTCATTCATTAGTAGTACATAGTAGCAAGTGCGACACTATTTAACAACAGCGCTTAAAGAACTAAAATTCATTGCCTGTGAAGTTTTGCTTGTGAAAACACTGTAATAAAATCTAATTTCATGAGAATTAAAATATTCATTCTAATTCCTAACTAGGAGATTGTGTAACGTGTGGAAAAGCCCAGAGCGTATTACAGTGGGCGTAATGGCGGAATGCGAGATAACCGTTTTCAAATTTCAGAGAGAGACTTTATACATATATACCTACTTAATAAAATATCTATTATATTAAATAAATAATGTTAAAAAAACTATAAGTTCTATAAAATAAAAAAGTAACATTATAGCGGCCAGCATTAATTCATAGACAATCAGTTTTTTTTTATTTTTTTTTAATGCAAAAATATGCAAATGTCATGTTTTATTATTTAATATCAATTTAACCTACTTGTGTTAACGGGGCTGAGTTGTAGGTAATCACAATTTAATCTAATCCATCTAGCGGGACCGAGTAGGGCGTAAAATTGTGTTTTTATTAAACCCGCACCTTGCGGCCCGGCAATTTGTCATTAATTTATAAAGTGGGTCATTTAGTTTTCATGGAACATTTACAAATTATATATTCACGGCAAAAACGAAACGTTAATCCCCTAATAGTGGAAACAAAAGGTTTTTTCCCAGCAGTGGGCTCATATAAACATACTGTTACGACCCGAACATAACCCGATATCTTGAAAAGTCTTTATCGGGGGATGTAGATTCTAAAACACATAACACACCCTTAGGTCCCCCGATGATGTGACTAGAAAGATCTAGAATCCGCGCTTAAGTTCTGAAACGTCTAGAAGGTTCCACCCCTTTAATTATAGTCGGCACGCGGTCGCGGTATACAAGTACCCATTCGTTCCCGTTCAAATAGGAATGTTATAATAATACCGCTTTGTGGGCCGCGCCGGCTATTGTTCGATGTACTTCTATCGATGTACTTAGAGGATTCGCGTTCGTTCTAGAACTTTCATACGAGTATAAAAGGAACTCAGATCGCGGGGACAAAGAGTCTCTTCTCGGAAGCGGTAGTGATCAAATCGGGGAACAAGAGATCTAAGTGGAATACACCAGCGACTTTAGCAACGATATACGGATACTACGAGTGACTCAGCGACTTGGAAGCAGTATTTGGGTACTAACGAGAGTAGTACTATTTTGTGATTAGTTCGCGTGTGTATTTGCATACGACGTACTGTTTTGTGTGTACAGCGCCTAATAAAGTACTTTGCACGTTATTCGGCATTTAATTACCTCGCAAATGTAACAATACCATAAATAAGCATTGCAGTAATTGTTAAATAAGGTAGTATTTTAGGGTTCAACTCAAAATACTGTTTTAGTTGAATGCTTAATTAAATATTTCTTGCTAAACAAAAATTTATCTACGAAATCTTTATTTTAATCAATTTAATATATCATTTGCAATTTGAGAATCACTTTTCAGGCTAAGATATCTATCAATTTATTAAAGCTTGTCTGAGGTTTACTATCATTTGCCAGCTAATTCTTAACTTAATCATGCATGGTCCGTTGGGGTCAATTTACTAAAGTCAAAGGTCAAAGTTTATTGCCTATTTGTTTTATAAAAGTTATTGTAGCTTAAAAATAACTTAAAGCATGGAAGTGTAAATAATGGTAAGGTTAGTGACCGTTGACCTTAGCCCTGCCTTTGGAATAGGTAGTCGCTGTTGGCGTCATAACCTCAGCGCCTATAGCCAAGTTGACAATCTACAGTCGTTAACGCTAATAGAAAGCGGAAAATGTATGGGAATGACATTTTGCAACGAAAAGTCACGTAGTCAAAACAATGCGCTATCGATTGCGACAAGAGAATAGAAACAAAACGCTTGCAACTTGTCTAGGCTTGCAAGTTGACTTTCGTAAACGCTAATAGAAAACGAAATATGGACAGGAATGACAGTTTACAAGCTGCTATTGATTGCGAAAGGAGAACAAAGTACTTGCAACTGGGCTAGTACAAAACCACGCATAGACCACGTTAAATTCTAACTCTCAAATAACACCCCCTCAGGCGAGAATTATAAAATCATACTTCCGCTGACCAGTGCAGTCCCTTATCGAGGGAAGATTGGCTTTTTTGGCTTTGCACGATAGACAGAGAGTTCCAATATATTCTTTGCCTACAAACCTTTTTCGCCACGTATACGACGCTGTCGCTCGCAGATTACGGAGACTCGAACTGCCCATCAGATAAAACACTTGTCTATTTGTTGTAGGTAAGATACTCTACGTCTTCCCCGGTGTCTACGTGCTTAACTTTCGCATTTTACATTCTCCTCTCCGGTATTGTTTCCATATGTCCAAACCACCGGTGTATGCTCTTGCTGGAGCATATTGAGGAGAAACATACCTAATCATACCAGCACTTAACCATATGAGATAGGGGAACAGCAGGAGCGCCCGCGAAGCCTCATTATCGCATCGATAAGCGCACTTCCTGTGGCCGAGGGACCGCACTCGAGCGTCGACACCGGTCAAGGTTGCTGGCAATTTGATTGTCAATTGAATTATATAACTTTAACGACTGCATTTCCCAGGGGTTTGATGAAGGTCGAACGGTGGCTTCCAGGACAAGACACATTTCTTAACTGTACTGATATTCTATTAAACTTAAATTACGATATTGTTGATGCTATAGCGAAAGCAGGTTTTGCTATCCCAAAAGCGGGTTTATAGAAGCTCGGCACAGAGGACTGGTGCGTTCCATACGGAGATCTATAAGTGCCTCCCAAAGAGACAATGCCAACCTCCTTGGAAAACATTGTTTTTTCGATAACGAATGTGATCCTACTTTTTTCTATCTTCAGGATTTCCAATAACTTTTCTAGGTATTAAAAAAGCTAAGTAAAAAGGAAGTATTAAAAAGCTAAGTAAAAAGGAAGGCAACTAAGACCCCTATTGTGTTTTTACACGTCTGAGCCATTGCAGATAAACTCCCGGCCTTTATAAGCTGGGTCACGGAAGAGCGACCTCGCAGGTATTGTTAAATCGGTCGATCTTTCTTTTAACTTGGAGTAATTTTCGTCATACTGCCAAATGAGACTGCCAAATACAGAGAGTAAATGTAAGCAAACTCCTAAAATAGCCGATTCTTTGTTAACTTGATTACTTATAGCAAAAATAAAAGATCGAGGATGGAGGAAGCCAGTGGGGACTGTAAGGAAAGAACTGTTCGAATTCTGTGCTATCTGCCTACCCTGCAAGGGATCTGGCGTGATTATATAGATAGATAGATAAAAAAATAAAAAGATATTTCGTGTATAAAAGATCGTCATAACAAGTACTAGAAATATAAAATAACCCATACCAGAGAAAAACTAATGCTAATTAAAAACAAAAGTATCCACATTCATTTCACCTTTCTCAAAACCTAAACCATCCATCAGCAAGCAGGTCAGGTATTCATCTAAAAATAGCTCGACGGATCGACGGTTCAACCCATTAGCGTAACCTACCATCAACCTCCGCAAAACTTAGTAAAGGTGATAATCGTCCGCTAAACCGGCCACGACCAAGGCCAGGCAACAATTACGATGACATAATCATTATAAATCGATGATAAATACTGATTGGACGCGCAATGATCTGCGCGCGCGCACATAAAGCACTACGAACGTTCCGGGTAAATCTTAGTTATGGAAAGCATTTTAATTCATTTTATGTTATCACGATTTCATTGCACATGCGAAAATTCACTTTAAATTTTTAGTTCGGTAAGTGCTAGGGGTAAATAGCGTGCATGCTACTGTTTGCTAGGTACTGCAGTGATTTATGTGATATTTAAAGTGATTTTGCAGTCATTTCGACGAATGAATTAAATTGATATGATCACAAAACACCTATGAAATATTCCATGCACTGAGCATGTAATACACAATGTATTGTGTATTACATAATCTGTGGATGTACTTGCATGTTCGCATCTTACGAGTGTGAGGGTATGTTAATGAATGTAGATTCCATTGCATTAAGTGGAATTTAAAATGATGAAACATCTGAGTATTTTAATTGTCAATTGTGTAAGGTCATGGGCGCAAAAGTGCACGGACGATTTTTAAACGACTTCAAAAAGGAGGAGGTTATATGTTCGGTTGTATGTATGGTTTTTTTTTTTTTTTTATGTATGTTCAGCGATATTTCCGTCAATTGTGGACCGATTTTGATATTTTTTTTTGCATTGGGTTCAGTATATCTCCAAGGTGGTCCCATATTAATTTTATTGGCATTGGATCTTGGACTTCGAAGATGCACCAGGGAACTCCTTAACGACAAACAATAGGCATGTGTAAATTGAGATATTATGGGTATTACGTCAATCCTATAGGTACCCTACTATAGAATAATGCACTGGTCACTTAAAATTGTAAAATAAAAATCTTTTATAAAAAAAAGGTAAACCGACTTCAAAAAGAAAAAAATAAATATTTGAAGTCGGTGCCAAGTAACCGACTGCACCAACCAGCACCGACTTCAAATATTTATTTTTTTGCTTTTTGAAGTCGGTTTATTATTATAATACTTAAGACAAGTTCAACTATAGATTTGATGAACTAAACGATGTTTGTAGTACAGAATATTAAAAATTTAGTTAATCGCGCCTAGTAGCATGGGACTCAAAATAAAAAAAAAATGTAAATCGTAAATTTATGAGCCAAGCGGATTATTTGTAGCGTACAACACATTCAATGTATTATTCAATACAAGATGACAGTATATGTCAAAAAGAGAGACTGTGGTATTGGCTATTACACCCAACGACCTTGTTATGATAACACTAGATAAATCTACTATACTTATCAACAAAGATTTGATAAAGAAATATCAAATATTCTTCTAAGAAAAGCGTTGGGTATCTCATAACAAAGTCATCATAATAACATTCCTAGGCCACGTCTCCGGCATTCACAAACCCAATAAACGCTGCGCTAACACAATAAGCATAGCGATTAGAATTCCAACACTGCTGTAAGAATTCCAACACTATTCACATCTACCTACATTATACTACAGTACGAGACATGGAGATCTAAACAGCTGTTATTTCATACCATATTTAGAGCGTTCAGTATCTTATGTATGAAAACTTCATTCAGTTTGTATTATTAACATCAGGCGAAATATTTTTGTATTAAGGACTAGACCTCTCCCTGAACTTCGTACACACTTAAATTTATTTGATTGTAACTCCTCATAAGAACGCCATCTATCGAAAGTAATCTGAAGTGGCAATACTCATACAAAATCACCAATTTCGATTTCTTGGCTGTTTCTTTGGTTTTCTCCTAATTTTCTTTTTTCGTAAAAAAAAATTCCAACCGCTGAGCTATTTTTATATACAAGTTGTATCGTAAATAACGCAAGACCTGTGACACCCGATTAGATAATAGCTTCACAAATTCAATACAAAAACCAAATTACCAAATTAATTAATTTTTTTTACCACTTTTTTAAGCGCTTTTGTGCCCCAATTGACTACGAAACTTTTACGTGTATGTGTGCGCATTAAGAAATGCGTTTTAGAAATGCATTTTAAATGACCGTATTGCTTTGAATCAAGAATAAATTTTAGTTTATTACAGTGCACTAAAGGAGGATCAGCATTTTGTGCAAATTAAAAAAATATAAGATACAATAAAAGTTGGAATCAATTCAGTTATCAATGTAGAATAAACTACTTTCAGGTCTTGTGTTTATTATGTTACACCTTGTATACAGATAGAAGACTAACGATTAACCTCTATCTCATTTGATAGAAAGTGACAATAAGGCTGAAGGTGTGGCTTGCTAACTCGGTGATAGCTCATTCAACTCTGAAATAGGCTGTAAAGAAGGAAGTTTGATAGAGTTCCGCATTGGTATGATAAGCCTAGACCCGCTTCCTCGTAAGGCAACTCTGCGCTACACGTCGGAACACGACTGGGTCGCTTAGCGACACCACGTTGCTGAGAGGGTGGCGACCAGCCCCGGTTGTAGCCTACCACCAGTGAATGTGCTGGTCTTACACTTACTTATGTACAACATACTGGTACACTTACTTATGTACACAACATACTTATGTCATCATTAACACAGTTTAAGAAGATAAAAAAGTATTGTAAAAGGTTGTAGGAAGAATGTAGGTACTGCGTTGTAATAGGGGTTTTAGAATTCTACAGAATTCTATCCTCTAACATTCTTTCCATATGCTCGAACCATTTGGTATGCCGTGTGTGTATGGGCGTGTGTGAATGATCTACGCTGTTGACCGCGGGGTCTTTACAGCTTCACCGGACAAGAGGGCGAGCGGGCAACCACTACGCTCGAGCCAAAAGGGCAAGGGGGCAACTAGCTCAAGGGCTCCTCAAGGAGGAACGGCCTAGGCTTGGCCAGTGTCTCGCCGTGGTGCTTAACACCGGCCGGCGGGCAAGGGATTCTTTGAGTTCGCGGGCAAGGTCGGTGTCTGATCCTGTGTGCGGTATCTGTATCCGAAAGAAGGGATGTAAGGGCATCGGGAGAGTCGGTAAGAACATGCCGCGGACGGCGGTAGCGGCTGATAGGAGGGGAATTTGGTATGCCATTTTTATGCCTTAGGTACATATTATGTAAGTTATGTTACATATCTTATTTTGTATTGCATATATTGACATTTTTCATGCATATTTGGAGCTTGTTATTATGCATATAATCCGGTCTCTAGCTATGTAAATTCAATTTATGTATTTTGAAGACCGTAACCGCATTATAATGTCATAGTGTGATTCTGTTATAGGTAGGTAAATGGGTAGGTATTTAATTAATTCGTAACTAATCAATTGGACTATACTTACTAGAATTATAAATAGAGATCAAATAATTAAATGCTGATTATCCGGGGTATACTTGTAAATAATGTTAAATTATGGTATTTTAGCGTGATTTTTGTTGTAAGCTTTGTACTACGTTATATACATACTCTTTCAATATTTTTACAAATCTAGCGATAATTATATAATCTTCTCAATCATTTTATTTTTTTCTGTCTTGTAAGCGTAATTTTCCGTATTTTACCATACTATTAATGTGATTATTTATCTTCTAAAGCAGAAGTTCCTAACCAGGGGGCGTACAGAAATATGAAGGGAAAGAACACAAAAAAAATACGCGTAAATTATTCATCATAAATTGGCATTCTGTTTCAAAATGCGACGTCGTTTAGATGTTCAGGATATATTTCAATTACATAAATGATTCTATAAAAAACGTTTCAAATTTGTTTTTGTTTGTTTGTATAACTAAGAATTAAAATAAATAGAATGTTTAATATTTGTAGTTGTAAAAATAATGTGCTTTTTCATTGTTATTTGGGGGGCTGCGGAACAAAAGAAAGGTTGGGAAACCCTGCTCCAATGCTTCTTCGTATATGAAGATCCTCTTTTGTGGTTAGCTGTTCTATCTATCTATCAAAAATTAAATTTATTCTTGATTCATAGCAAGAAGAAGATTCAAAATGCATTCCTAAAACGTATTTCTCAAAACGCACACATACACGTACAAGTTTCATTGTTAATTGGGGTATAAAAGTGCTAAAAAAAGGGGTAAAAACCTTTAAATTTGAAAATTTGGTTTTCGTTTTGACTTTATGAAGCAATTCTCTAATCGGGGTGTCTGAGGTCTTGCGTTTATTATGTTACACCTTGTATATGAATAAATAAAAACCTTATAAATCGCCGCGTAGTCGAATTATATCAACAAAAATTTTCGTGTCCGTATTTATCCGTATAAAACCTGTGTTCATATTCTGTTATTACTCGCTTTATTCAGCTACATGCTATAATAATATACCTAATATAGTGCGACAAGGGTCTTTTGGCACGTGGATGACATTGACGGAGGGGCGTTGGTGTGAAATTAGGGTTATCATTTAGTAAAATTTTCCTTCTTCCAGTGAAATATTTCAACAGGTGGGTCCGCAGGGTTAGGGGACACTGTCATGAAATGACAGCGTTAGTTCCGATTTGCGGCCGCGGGCCAAAAGATCCTTATATGACTATAGATATTGAATACCCCACTAATAATAATAATATTAGCCCTGTTAAGAAACTTTCTCACTGTTGGGCACGGGCCTCCTCTCAAATTGAGAGGGCTGAGGCCATAGTCCACCACGCTGGCCCAGTGCGGATTGGCAAACTACACACCTTCGAGAAACTCAGGCATGCAGATTTCCTTACGATGTTTTCTTCACCGTTAAAGCAAGTGATAATTAATTTTTAATACGCACTTGCTTTCGAAAAGACAGAGGTGCTTGCCTGGGTTTGAACCCGAGACCTCTGACTTTGCAATCCAACGGTCTAACCACTAGCCTATCACTACTTTTAATATCCCAGTTTTGATTAGAATGACACACTTAGAAGTGTTGAAAATAAACAATTTGTTGTCATTTGCCGATTCATGAAGCTGACGCCAGTGGCACGGCATCAGTTATAAAATCAAGCGGTTATAAGGTTAATTGAAGTATTCAATTTTATCACGACTAAATTATTGATCGTATTAATAAAGGTCAAGTGCGTAGCACTGTACCGACGAAAATGCATGAGATGTATAAATATAGATGCAGCGATGTAGCATGTGGGCAGCTGTAGTTTCTGCCTACCCCTATGGCATATAGGCGTGCATGTATGTATGTATGTAATAACCATAACAATAATAAATCAACCAGTATTACAGAGTTTACTGTCTCGTTGGTCTAGTGGCAAAGCGCATCGCTTTGTGGTCACGAGGTCCTAGGTTCAAATCCTAGGTCGGACAAGTGTAGTTTTTCTAACGAAATCTTCCCAGTACGAGTCTGAGTCTGGAATTGTGCCCGGTATATGGCAATAGGCTCGCCCCCTATTACATGGGACTTAACATCGTCGGCGGAACGTGGGTGTACTCAGTACACCTCTGCCACCCCCGCTTGGGGAATATAGGTGTGACGGTGTGTGTATTACAGGGCTAGCACGGGCGACAAGTCTTTCCTCGCGCAGGACTAAATTAATTCAATAATAAATAATTCATTTAGTCTCGGACGCAAGTCAGATATAGTCTTGCTTATACGTTAATACAATTCTTAAAACGAGATTTTTCGTGTAAATTTTTTCGTCACGGCCCGCCATGATAGTACGTCAGACAAAACTGTTAGCCCAAGGGCGTAGGATAGTCCCACTCCTAGATCGACAAAATCCGTGACATATGTCTTGTATCGCCCCCTGCGCTCAGGGTTGGGCAAAAAATAATTGTGAAAACATTAAATTACAATTAAAGTTACAGTTACAGTAAGGATGGGAAATACACCGCTGACATAGAAAGAAGAGTGAGTTCAGGGAACAGAGTGAATGGTGCGATGGGAAAGCTACTTGGGAGCCGGCACTTAAGCCAAAAGGCGCAGCTGGCCATACATAACGGAGTGCTTGTCCCAACGCTGTTATATGGCAGCGAGAGCTGGGTATGTAAGAAAGAGAATGAAAGTAGGATAAATGCGGTGGAAATGCGAGCTCTGCGGAAGATGTGCGGAGTGAAGCTGACCGACCGCATTAGCAACAGCGTAGTAAATAAGCAAATAGGTATGTAAGATAGTATCGGTGTAAAGATGAGAAAGGGTATGCTCCGTTGGTTCGGGCATATAGAAAGAATGTCAGAAAAAAGAATGACATAACTGATATACAATGCGAAAGTGGAAGGATTTAAGTACCGGGGAAGACCTAGACTGTCTTACTATGACCAAATAGACAGGGTCTTATCTGAAGGACAAGTCAGGAGTCTCCGTAACCGGCGAGCCTGTATGAGACGTACTATGAGAGTGGAGGAAGCCAAAGAGGTATATAAGGAAAGAACCAGTTGGAACTGTGTGCTCTCTGCCTACCCCACAAGGGATCCGGCGTGATGATATAGATAGATAGATAGACAGTTAAAATATGTCGGGTTTTGTAGCGGTTTATTTCTGGTTTTTAAGTTCTCAACGTTTCGAGTGTTCTGCAGTACTCACAGCGGCCACGGGAGGGGCTTAGGGCCTTTAAAATCCCCAAAGTCATTGTAATTCAAGAGTACCTTACGGAGATATTAATCTCCTAATAAATTCAACTGCAAATTTAATTGATTGATGTCACAATAAAAAAATGCCTAACACTACCTGCTTACCCTGCTGGCCCACTGCTGGGCAAACACAAATAGGCGGATATCCACGCGGATCCAATGAGGGTTTGCTATTACAACGAAATTAAATATAAAAAAATAGCAATATCGTTATGATATTCACGTTATTTTAATGTTTTATTATGATAAAAATGTACCATGTACAAAATTTATTTTATAGTCGATTAGTCACCAATTTTACGAATTGATACGAGTATGTAACGTTTGTTCAGAGCAAATAAAATTGTGTGCGCCCATGTGCCAGGAAACCACTTATCGCGTTTATCAGTTAATGCGACTATAATTAATTGTCAAGTTTTGCATAATATTGAGTGTTGTAACAAATTACTGCAAATTAAACTTTGAACTAATTATTTTATATTTATGTTTGTAATTTGGGTTTCAACCACTTGAACATGCGGTCTAAATTACCCAAGATTCAGACATAATCTTCACTAGAAATCTACATACATAGATTTTTTTTTACGTAGCCCCACACTCGAATTTATTCCTGTGTCGTGGGTGCGTTTACAAACATGAAAAATCACATACACCAATACCCAGACCGGAACAAATAATTGTGGATCACACAAAGATTTGTCCCGTGCGGGAATCGAAGTCGCTACTATTAGATACAGTTACGCGAAGCGGCTTAACCTCTTAACCACTGTGCTAAATAGTCCATCATATATTCCCTAAGCGAGGGTGACAGAGGTGTGTCGTGTACAACTACATATCGTCGACGATGTTAGGTCCTAATATAATAAAGCGGACGATTAAGCGCAGTGGTTAGGAGCTTAGTCCGCTCCGCCCATTGTGTCTAATAGTCGTGGGTTCGATTCTCGCACGGGACAAATCTTTGTGTGATCCACAATTATTTGTTTCGGTCTGGGTATTTCTGTATGTGAATTTACATGTTTGTAAATGTACCCACGACACAGGAATCAATCCTAGTGTGGGGCTTCGTTTTTTTTAAATAAAAAATAAATAAAGGACGAGCCTATTGCCACTAAATACCAGACTTAACTCCCCAGACTCTGATCCGTTATTGAAACTTTTTGGAAAAATCGGACTGCCCGGCTGAGTTCAAACCCAGGACCTCTTGATCTCCACCCGCACTGTGGGCCATTTGACCGACGTGGCGGTAATTTTTATACAAAAAACAGTTGTCATTCCCCAATGTTAAAACACTGTCTATGTATCTATATCATCACGCCAAATCTCTTGCGGGGTAGGCAGAGAGTACACAGTTCCAACAGGTCCTTTCCTTACATAACTTCCGCAAAGCTCGCAGCGCTACCGCATATATCCTACTTTCATTCTCCTTCTAACTTACACAGCTCTCGCTAGGTACCATATAACAGCGTTGGGACAAGCACTCCGTTATGTATGGCCAGCTGCGCCTTTTGGCTTAAGTGCCGGCTCCCAAGTAGCTTTCCCATCGCACCATTCACTCTGTTCCCTGCACTCACTCTTCTTTCTATGTCAGCGGTGTATTTCCCATCCTTACTGTAACTTTAATTGTAATTTAATGTTTTCACAATTATTTTTTGCCCAACCCTGAGCGCAGGCGGCGATACAAGCCATATGTCACGGATTTTGTCGATCTAGGAGTAGCTTTTCCATCGCACTATTTACTCTGAGTGTTAAAACAATTTTTACTGAAAAACTTCATGTATCATAAGTCATAAGAAAATATTTGAATAGTAGATAGGTGCTAGACACATTACATGTGGTGCTGATTAGATACGCGGTGTTGATCTCGGCGGGCCAGCGTTATAGCTAATTTTATCTACGACCTTGTCTTATGCACATAACTTTATACTAGGCATGCCTTTTAAGTTCTGTCGTTTCCATATTTTCCGGCAATTTTGAATTTGGAACTGTTCTATATTCCAATGTGTTTAAATTTTGAATCTCAAAACAGTTGAAAGTATTAGAATTAATGCTATTGTTAAGTCACAGCGTCGATTGGAATCTGTCAGGTTACGTACGAAAATGAATCTTTCTAAGGAAAATGTTCGTGCAATAATTTTCTACAACTTTAGAAGAGGCCTGACACGGCTTCAGTGTTTTGAAGAGCTAACATCTATGTTCAGTGATGAAGCCCCATGTCTGCGGACTGTCGAACGCTTGTATTTAGAATTCCAGCGTGGACATACTAGTGTTAGTGACAAATCTCGCGAAGGACGCCCAAAATCCGCCTTCACTGAAGATAACATCAATGCTGTGAGACAACTAATTCTCGAAGATCGTCATGTGACGTATCGAGAGATAGAGGCTCTATTATGCATCTCAGGGACAACCATTCAGAAGATCTTGCATGAAGCATTGGTGTGAGAAAGCTAGTTTGCCGTTGAATACCGCATCTGCTTTCCGATGATCACAAGGCGGCCCGCGTCAGATGGTGTAAGAAAACTCTGCAAAGGTTCAACCGAGGAGAGTCAAATCACGTCTACGACATCATCAGTGGTGACGAATTTTGGATCTATGCCTACGATCTGTAGTGTAGCGTTTTAGTGGGGAGGAGTGTAGTATAGCGACCTTTATGGTCACGACACGATTTATGGAACGATGAGATGTGGGTGACGGATGTCATTCCACTAATAAATGATGCCACGGGAAACTGGGGTTTGATTTCTATCCTTAGGGAACATCACAGTGGCGACGAGTTAAATTACGTGTGTTTGGTGTGTTTAACGAAGTAATTATCATACATAAAAATGTCGATCGGAAAATTGAATGAATTTGATGTACAGTCTGGTATGTGGTCATCATATGTTGATAGACTAGATATGTACTTAAAAGTGAATAAAGTGGTAGAAGATTTAAAGCTACCGACTTTGATTGCTAGCATGGGGGACGAGGCTTACGAATTACTAGTAAATCTCGCTAGCCCAAACAAGCCTTCTGAGTTGACATACGTGCAAGTCGATAATCTTATGCGTCAACATTTGCAACCTTGTTGTCTCGCCGACTGATACCGTTTTCGTCAAAAGCGTCAAAATTCAGGAGAGAATATCGCAAGTTTTGTGGCGGAATTGAAGAAATTATCACGTAATTGTAAATTTGATTCAAGTTTGAATGAAAATTTGCGGGACCAATTTATCTGCGGGATCAGAAGCGAAGTAATTAGACAGCGGCTATTCGCGGAGAACGATTCGATGACGTTTGCAGATGCTGTCAAGTTAGCTTGTTCTTTAGAAGCGGCGAAGCGGGACGCAGCGGTGGTCGAAGGTGCGAAAGGGGATTCTGAAGCAACTGGCAGTGGCACTTGGCCAGTGCATGCTTTGTCATCGTGTGCGTGGCGCGCCGGGCAGGCTCCCGGGTGCGCTGGGCGCAGCGGCGCGGGCGTGCCGGGGAGACTGCCCGGCGCGCCACGCACAGTACACACGTACACGTACACGTGTAGTGTAGCGTTTTAGTGGGGAGGAGTGTAGTATAGCGACCTTTATGGTCACGACACGATTTATGGAACGATGAGATGTGGGTGACGATGTTTGGTATCGCCAGTTTTTAAAGAAAGAGAAATGGCTACCAGGTACAGTGGCTAGCACCTCAGGGGCTAAGGATTTTCAGGTTTCGGATGGAAAAGATAACCACATACATAGGGATATTGATCAGTTAAGGCGTAGGGATACGAATTTACTTGTGATCCTCACAATTCGTAATCGATCGCACGGGGTTGCACCGAGCGTGGATCCTCTAGAGGCCCAACCAGGGCAGGCAGAGTTAACGGACGCCCGCACGACGGGGCCGCGTCCGGAAACGGGGCTCGTAACGATTTCATTGCCCGAGGGGCGGCGACTTGAGCAACCGGAAGAGGAATACACAACGCCACCAGCCACGCCTGTACCGCCCCAGCCGCGACCCATTCGGAAGTGTAGACTAAATAAGTTACCGAAATAGAGTTGGTTCCTGCTGGTCTCTCCACAGAGTTGGGTTGTTCCCATTTTAGTGGGGAGGAGTGTAGTGTAGCGTTTTAGTGGGGAGGAGTGTAGTATAGCGACCTTTATGGTCACGACACGATTTATGGAACGATGAGATGTGGGTGACGGATGTCATTCCGCTAATAAATGATGCCACGGGAAACTAGGGTTTGATTTCTATCCTGAGGGAACATCACACGATCCTGATTCCAAACAATAATCTACAATCTGGGTCTTTCAAGACGAGCCAAAGCCGACTAAAGTTATTCGTTCTCGAAGCACTTCAAAGAAGATGGTGGCCACGTTCGTTGGAAAATCCGGCCATGTTGCGACTATTGCACTTGAAGATCGTAGAACGGTTAACGCAGAGTGGTATACCACAGTTTGTTTACCACAAGTCATCGCCGAACTTCGAAAATCTAACTCAAAGCGACGCATCATCCTGCACCACGACAACGCAAGCTCACACAGCGCTCGTCAAACAATTGAGTATTTGAAGCAGGAAAAAGTAGAAATTCTTGACCATCCTCCATACAGTCCTGACCTAAGCCCTAACGATTTCTTTACATTTCCTAAAATTAAGAAAAGTCTTCGTGGTCAAAGGTTCCAGTCCGGTGAAAAAGCAGTCGACGCTTTCAAGTCAGCCATTTTGAACACCCCTACTTTAGAGTGGAATAAATGTTATAATAACTGGTTTGAGCGAATAGAAAAGTGTATTAAGCTTCGTGGTGAATACTCTGAAAAACAATAAAAAGTACTATAAAGGTTCTAGTTGTGTTTTTTTCTTCAAACGACAAAACTTAAAAGGCATGCCTCGTATTGTGCAACCGTCTGTGTGCACTGCCGTAATCTCGACTAGTCTAGTAATACCTAATATACATACAGACTGATCAAGCGAAAGTGATTAATAGACAAGGTCAACGTATGACGGCTCTTTAGTCAACTGGACCCGTGGTACGAGTCGACTAAATCATTAATTATATATAATTCCTTTGACCGAATGAACCCACTCTTAAATCCATTTTGAAGTTGATACATTTGAACAAAATAATGTTTATGATTTTGTCAACTTGTCCCACGGGTCCAGATGGGAGCGGCTCCAGTTAACCAATTCGAATATGCATTAAGTCAACTGGGGCCCAAGTCTGCTATTTTTACGTAATTTGTAATTATGGCATGCTATAACATTCGTTCGATTACAATATGCCTATAGTCGGTAATGAACTAAATTCTTTATAGTTAATGTGTGTGTGTGAATGATGTACGCTGTTGGCCGCGAGGCCTTTACAGCTTCACCGGACTTAAAGGCGAGCGTGCAACCACTACGCTCTAGCCAGCCAGAAGGGCAAGAGGCGACATACTCGAGGGCGCCCTCGGTTGGGACAGTCGCAGTAGGGGGACGGGTGCACTACTAATTGCACCGGTCAACCGCCGGCTATGGGAGGGGATCTACTACTACGTCGTCGTCGTTGCCCGTATTCTGAGCGGAAAGAAGGGATGACAAAGCATCGGGGAGGTCGGTGAGAACATGTCGCGGCCGGCGGTGGCGACAGGGGTCGGGGGGGAGATCGTAGTCGGCGGTGGCTACGATTAACGGATTCGCATGGGTAGATGCGTTCGCGAAGTGACGTGTTGACGCCTTTTTAATAAAGGCGCGAATAGGTTCGAGACCTAGATCGGAGTGGAGGTCGACGTTCCGTACGAACCAGGGGGCTCCTACGGCTTTACGGAGGAAGCGGTTTTGAACCACTTGGAGTTTATCGATGTGAGAGGGGGCCGAATGCCCGAACACAACACACGCATAAGTCATGATGGGTCGAACGCAAGTTTTGTAAAGTGTCACTGTGTGTCAGTGTGTATTTCTAAGGGACATTTTACTCCGCTTGCAGATTAACGAATGGAGTCGACCGAGCACAAATGATGCTCGGTGACGGACCCGCTTGATGTGCGGGCCGAAGGACATGGTACTGTTTAGGGTGACCCCTAGATATTTGACCTCTTTGACCCAGGGAATGGGTCGGTTGAACATGGTCACTTGGCCGAGATTACTTCTAGGGCGGCGCAGGGAGTGGCGCGGGGTGGCACCTCTGGAGAAGAACACCGCAGCGCTCTTGTCCGGGTTCACCTCAATACGCCACTTCCTGAACCAAATCCCTAGGGAATTGGCGGATGCCTGAAGGTGTCTGGTAATGAAACCCTTATTCCTATGCGAGACGTAGAGAGCGGTATCATCCGCGAATAGGGCTAGATGCGCCTTACTCGAACGAGGAATGTCGTTCGTGTAAAGGCTAAACAGGAGCGGAGAGAGAACTGAGCCCTGTGGGACTCCAGCCCTGATGGAGTGGGAAGTGGAGCGCGTCATTTCGACGCGATAACGGAAGGCGCGATTCGACAAGAAGTCTCGTAAGATGAGCACGAGTCTGTCCGGCACACCCAATTGGTAGAGCTTGTAGATCAAGTCGTTGTGCCAGACTTTGTCGAATGATTATAGTTAATAAATACTGACAAATGTTTTAAGGGGTACGCCTATGGAAAACCATAAGAACATCATTAAATTACTAGATTATCAAAACCAACGATTATGATATCAATGAATGCCAATTTTGCTAAAATTGCAATAGCAGACTTGGTGCCCTTCTCCCACGGGTCCATTTTGAGTGGGTCAAGTTAACTAAATAGCCAAATGACATTTTAAGCAATTTTGCTGTTCATGCATGGCCCATCTATGCTAGCAAGTTTGTAGCCAAGTTGACCTCCTGTAGCCGTAAACACTGATTGAAAACGGAAGAATGTACGGAAATGACATTGTACAACGAACTCACGTGGTCAGGACAAGGCGTTATCTATTGCGGAAAGAGAATGGATACAAAATGCTTGCAACTTGATTAAGCCTACAGAAAGACAGTAATCTTTTCAGTAATATTATTCTAAACCCATTTTCTTATGATAAAACTATGGAGCTATAAGCTATTTATATCTACAAGTTTCTGACGTCAAGGTAGGATTACAATAATACTGCTGAAGAGATTGTCATGACCTCCCTGGTGTTCTGAACCTTCAGAATGTTACTGACGTACGTCTGATAATGGGTAACAACCCATTTTTTACCCTTTAACTTCTGATAATGGGTAATAACCCATTATCAGACATTAACCTTCCTACGGCGTATCCCTACGGTTTCTGAAACTGTGCACGCGCATATCATGTGCTACGTTCCAGTGACGAATCATTGTACTGTCATTTCCATACATTTTGACACTTCGGGACTTTAATTTCCGTAAGATTATCAAAATCATGTCACTGGAAGAGTTACCAAAATCATGTCACTGGAAGAGTGCTGGTACTTATACCACAGGACTTCCCTATTTTAAGTACCAGCCGCACAATTTATTGATGTGATCGCTTACCCATAGTATTTAAAAAAATCTGGTGGGTTTAAAACAAGCTTCTAGAATGGAGGAGGCTAGAAAGATCTATAAAGAAAAGCTGTTGGAACTCTGATTTATCTATTTGTAGAGCTTCACGCAGCAGCCAAGGAGACGGTGACGCTGGCCGAGCAGCGGTTCGTGAGTAAGCAGGACGAGTGGCAGTTTGACAGCAACTGGCAGGAAGTTCTCAACCATGCCATCATCAAGGTACGGAATTACGGTATTCACATATCTTTAGAATAGTAAGCATTTTAATAGTTTGGATTTCAATTTTAATAGCAGAGCTATTGTTAAAATTTTCGAAATTCTTGAATACGTTTGATCAGTTTTGGTTGTTTGATCCGTTTTATAGTTTATTTAGAATATTCTACCTAATTTCCTTATACTAGGCATGCCTTTTAAGTTCTGTCGTTTCCATATTTCCCGGCAATTTTGAATTTGGAACTGTTCTATATTCGAATGTGTTTAAATTTTGAATCTCAAAACAGTTGAAAGTATTAGAATTAATGCTATTGTTTAGTGACAGCGTCGATTGGAATCTGTCAGGTTACGTACGAAAATGAATCTTTCTAAGGAAAATGTTTGTGCAATAATTTTCTACAACTTTAGAAGAGGCCTGACACGGCTTCAGTGTTTTGAAGAGCTAACATCTGTGTTCAGTGATGAAGCCCCATGTCTGCGGACTGTCGAACGCTGGTATTTAGAATTCTAGCGTGGACATACTAGTGTTAGTGACAAATCTCGCGAAGGACGGCCAAAATCCGCCTTCACTGAAGATAACATCTTTGCTGTGAGACAACTAATTCTCGAAGATCGTCATGTAACGTATCGAGAGATAGAGGCTCTATTAGGCATCTCAGGGACAACCATTCAGAAGATCTTGCATGAAGCGCTTGGTGTGAGAAAGCTAGTTTGTCGTTGGATACCGCATCGCTGAACTTCGAAAATCTAACTCAAAGCGACGCATCATCCTGCACCACGACAACGCAAGCTCACACAGCGCTCGTCAAACGATTGAGTATTTGAAGCAGGAAAAAGTAGAAATTCTTGACCATCCTCCATACAGTCCTGACCTAAGCCCTAACGATTTCTTTACATTTCCTAAAATTAAGAAAAGTCTTCGTGGTCAAAGGTTCTAGTCCGGTGAAGAAGCAGTCGACGCTTTCAAGTCAGCCATTTTGAACACCCTCACTTTAGAGTGGAATAAATGTTATAATAACTGGTTTGAGCGAATGGAAAAGTGTATTAAGCTACGTGGTGAATACTTTGATAAACAATAAAAAGTACTATAAGGTTCTAGTTGTGTTTTTTTCTTCAAACGACAAAACTTAAAAGGCATGCCTCATATGTAGCATTCAGAATACTGCGGCTCTATTGATATTAATTCATTATGTACAAAAAATACCAGTTGAAAGTGTTTTTTGACAGGTCATGGATGCCGAGAAGAGAAAGGCTGAGAGCGGACGCGAGCACCAGAGAAAAGCAGTAGCTTATATTGCAGCAGAGAAAAAGGTTGGTTTTTATACTGTTTACCCGGGGGGGGGGGGGGTTTACTCTCAAACTTAGAGGGTTTAGGCCATAGTCCACCACGCTGGCCCAGTGCGGGTTGGCGAACTTCACACATCTTCGAGAAACTCTTAGGCATGCAGGTTTCCTCACGATGTTTTCCTACACCGTTAAAGCAAGTGATAATTAATTTTTAAATACGCACATCCTTTCGAAAAGACAGAGGTGCGTGCCTGGGTTTGAACCTGAGACCTTTGACTTTGCAGTCTAACGGTCTAACTACTAGGCTATCACTGCTTGTCAGCCGCTTCTCGCTTCTCGGCCTTTTGGCTAAGATCAAAGTGTAGTATCTGTTCTTTTCAGCTTAATAAAAGTTATTATAAAAAGTTAAAATATTTTCTCCAGGTAACCCAACTTGAGGAGAATCTGAAACGCAGCATCATAAAATCCCGAGTGTACTTCGAAGAGAAGAAACTGTGCGACGAACAGCTCCAGACGCAGAACAAGAAGATTGAGAAACTCCAGCGTCTGATCGCCGATGCTAAGTTCCGATACTCGAAATCTTTAAAAGCCCTCGAAAAGATCTCTGAAGAGATACACAGAATGAGAGGAGAGTATCCACCATGCAAAGACACGATCCCTGTAGGTCCTAGAGAGCCTGGTGTTGGAGCTGAAAGAGACGCCATCCACGATGAGGACACAGCCAAAGCTGAACATGAAAAAGATGAAGAATCCAGCCTCCAGGAACTCAGAATGCGCGTACGAGAACTAGCATCGAAACCTATAGAAAAAGACGTCGAAACAGACGAAGCATGGGCTTTAGAACTGAACGAAACCATCAACAAACTGGATCAACTCCTAATGATGAAAGAGAACAACCAACAGAAGAGATCCAAGTTCACTGCAAGCACTCCCCGAAATTCTAGCGCTCCATCGACCAGTATTAAGTCGGGCAAGTACAGCCAGCCGCCCAGCGACTCCTGGAAGACGGAGACCAATCTAACAAGGACTAAATCCATCAGCAAAGACGTGGTTTACGAACACAGCAACCCACCCATAAGCAAGACTGAGAAATCTAAAAGCATGATGTCTTTAGACGTCCTAGCTCTGGCCAGAGATACAAACATTATGGATCGTGAATCGTATCTTAAAGCTGTGATAGAGGACAAGTCCCCGACAGGAACGTATACCGAGAGTAATTCGGACAGGAACGACAGTCCCGACGAGATTCTCATGGTGGAATGTGACTCGAGTGATTCGACCCAGAATCCAGTGATTAGAATGACCAGTTCCACTGTTTCTGATAGTGATAACAGTTAAACGAGTTGTGGTCCCCGCGAGCTTGGTAATTGATGGATGTGTTAATTTTAAAAATTGTTTTTTTTTGTGGTTTATACAATTATTGTGTGTATCCGGATTATAAATTTCACGTTCAGATAGGTTCGTCGGTAATCTTCAAAGCAAAACATGTACCTTAGCCACAACGGTATGTATTGAGTCCTTAGATTTACGCGATTATTACAGATAAACTAAAACTATTTTTTCGATTTTATCGCGGTTTCATTTTTATTTTAATTCCGGCCGCTGTGACGTACCCGAAAGAGTACTTCACAGCTCGTTGGCGTTGGTACTTAAATCACTTGAAACGTCGAGAACTTGAAATCAGATATAACCCGCATAAAAATATAAAAAAAATCCTTGTAAATTATAAATTAAAATATAAAATTAAGTTCAACAATTTTGTTGAAAAATGGTATCTACTTTCACAATTACGAAAACAATGTGGAGGACGCCGTAAATTTATTATAAAATAGATTATGTTCTCTCACGTGATTTTAATCGCTAAAGATTAATTTGATATTTAGACGGACGATTTAGCGTAGTGGTTAAGAGCTTAAGCCGCTCTGCTCTCTGCGTCTAATAGTCGCGGGTTCGAGTCCCGCACGGGACAAATCTTTGTGTGATCCACAATTATTTGTTCCGGTCTGGGTATTTGTGTATGTAAATTTTCATGTTTGTAAACGCACCCACGACACAGGAATAAATCCTAGTGTGGGGCTAGGTTTTTTTATAAAAAAAAAAAAAATATTTAAATTTTAAATCGGATTAGATGTGTTTTATAAATTAACACGTGTGTCAGTTGCTAAGTTCGTCGAGAATATTTAGTAATATAATGCAACTTACATTTCCACTATTTAATGTCAATTTTTAAATGTTAGTCTTGTGATTTTTCTATAAAACAATTTTTTTAAATGTGAATAAAATATGGTAAAATTGAATATTCGTATTGATGGTCAGTTAGTTATGTGTTTAGTGGGTTTGTTTGCAGTTGTACAAAAGCAATGCTAGCATTTTTAATGGGCAGATGCACAGATTCGTATATGAATTGCCCAGTTGCAGAGGGTCGTTAAATTTTTAAAGGAATGGCATTCCGAAGTTGGGGTAGTCTTTGTTAATTTTGTGACGATCTATAAATATTATAATGAATAAAAAATATGCTAATTCTGTAAAAATTACATTAATAACTAAGGTAACTTTAAAATCGTAGCAACAAATTCCCGATTACCGTCATCTTTGAATTTAAAGACCGTCTGCTACTGGGCATTTGGCCACTGGGGCACTCGTAGCGCTGTACGACCGCGGTGTTCTTACCGATCACCAAGTTTAAGCAGCGTTCGACTCGGTCGGCCTGAGATGGGTGACCGTTGTGGCATTTTCATATACGAGCGTCTCCGTGCTTCGGAAAGCACGTTCAGCCGTTGGTCCCGGTTACCACTTAATGTGGTAGTCGATAAGCCGAGTTGGAAGCCTTAAAGGCGGCTTGATAAGTTCCAACAGCAGGTGGCCACAAACCTACCTCCACCAATCCGCACTGGGTCCGCGTGGTGGAGTATGACCTAATCTCTCTCACCTCGATTTGTGAGAGAATAATTCTAAGGCCTTTGCCCAGCAGTGGGCAGTATAGGCTGATATTATATATATTATACTGCTACTGGGCGTATATCTATTATTAAGGGTATATGATGAATAATACGAGTTGCACCTGTGTCTGAACATTGATAAAATACTAGCATTATAATAAAAGCACGTACGTAGAGATTACATGTTTCGAATTTAGTCTCAATTTCATAACAATTATAAAGATTAGTTTAATTTGCTCATACACATTTTACATAATACAGTTTATATCACTGCTAGTTTAAAAAATCATAATAATACCTGATTATACCTATCATGTGGACCCAAACACCCACATTGAAATAAATGTTTGTGAACCACACAAAGATTTGTCCCGTTCGGGGATCGAACCAGGGTCGACAACTTAATCCAGTAAGCAATACTATAGTTTTAAAATCCCATAATTAAGCTACTTTTCATTTACTAGCCATTGCAGTCCACCGACTATAGTTCACAAATTACACATAATAATTTATTGTTTCCTTACACATACTGTTGTATATGGCCTTGTTATTATTTGTTCACCAGTAGATGTTATAAGAATAATTACTTTTTAGGAAAACATTAATTTTACACAGATGCACGAAAGAAATAAGAAATAGGTCAATAATTTAGCTGCCTCGTTGATCTAGTGGCAAAGCGCATCGCTTTGTGATCACGAGGTCCTGGGTTCAAATCCTAGGTCGGACAAGTGTAGTTTTTCTAACGAAAACTTCCCAGTATAAGTCCAGAGTCTGGAATGTGCCCAGTATATGGCAATAGGCTCGCCTATTACATCGGACCTAACATTGTCGGCGAAACGTGGGTGTACTCAGTACACCTCTGCCACCCCCGCGTGGGGAATATAGGCGTGACGGTGTGTCAATAATTTAGTGGGAATATTGTATACTTTCAGTAAAGCTTTAGTTATATTATGCGCAGCAAATTATATTTTACACAAGGTTATTTTATACAAGGTTTAACATAAAAAACGCAAGACCTGAAAGTACGAAAGTACGAGTAGTTTGTTCTAAATCGGTAACTAAATTCATTCCAAATATTTCTAATTTTATATTTTTTCAAAATTTGCAAAAAATTCTGTTACTCCTTCAGTGCGCTATATCAAACTAAATTTATTATTGATTCAAAGCATTATTGAGATTTCAAGTGTAATTCTAAAATGTATATCTTTATATGCACACAAACACGTACAAGTTGCATTGTTAATTGGGGTATAAAAGTGTTTAAAAAAGGCGTAAAATACTTTAAAATTTCAATTTTGGTTTTCGTATTTGTGAAGCAAAGTTGTGGCAAAGCGCATCGCTTTGTGATCACGAGGTCTTGGGTTCAAATCCTAGGTCGGACAAATGTAGTTTTTCCAACGAAAAATTCCCAGTATGAGTCCGGAGTCTGGAATTGTGCCCTATATATGGCAAAAGGCTCGCCCCCTATTACATGGGACCTAACATCGTCGGCGAAATGTGGGCGAAACTCAGTACACCTCTGCCACCCCCTCTGGGGAATAAAGGCGTGACGGTGTGTATTTGTGAAGCAATTAGCTAATCGGGGTGTCTGAAGCTTTGTGTTAATTACGTTACACCTTGCATAAGACGCCATAATAAAATAATTAAGCACCGCTAATTAAATATTATCTGACATCGTTATATAAATTCTAGAAAAAAATATTGTTACATATAAGGTGCGGACTTTAAAGGTTGGTCTCCATTATGCGCACGTTCAGGCTTCTAACCTTAATACAGCTTTCGTTCACGGCTACTGAATACTACCTTCTCTCACACCAAAATCTCTAGTAGTATTCTTGTAATCTGACTTTGCCTTGGCAAGACGAATTGAACAGCGGCAACTGAACTGAACTATCGGCAATTCAGATTAATATAAAATGACGGCGTCGAGCATGCCTAAATATACAAAAACAAAACGTTATTTGCTATACTATACACATGTTTACCGTGTCCGAGCGCCTCTTTGAATAAACAACTTATGTCCTAAAACTTATGGTTGTAATTCATTGTAGAGGGGAGATTGAGTGAGTTTCTAGTAATTCGAGGTTGTTGGTTATGTCTTATAGATTTAGTTGAATAAAAAGTCTAAAATAGAATCTTCTTAGTATATAAATTTAATTATTAATTTTGTGTACGTTATCTAGCATATTTTTTCACCGAAAGATATTTCTTAGTTTTAAAAAGTATTCATGGAAATAATAACTACATATTCAATAACGAAATTAATTCTGCAATATTTTGTTCAAATATGATATTAATTACACATGCAAATAGTGCCTTCGTTTGTAACGAATTTTACATTGAAGATATAATCTGAACGGCTCATAAAGACTGGACGAGGTTGGTACTTAACGGTTGTATGTTTACTATTAAAACTACGTTATATTTTCATTATTTGATGTTGGCAGTGGCGCCGATTCTGTTGTAATTGCAACAATAAACTTAAACTAGTTACCTTTAGGTACCCATTCGAATAGTAGCTATAAGTATTCACTTATAGCTACGCTAGATATACGCTTATTTTCTAATTCTACCGAACTTAATTAGATTATTTGATTAATGGTATAAAAAATATGTACAATAAAATCGGCACCACTGTATAAAATAGTTAGCCGGCAAATAAGTTGAGCAAAATGGCGCCTCTGCGCCTGTCTAATTATGTGAAAAACAGGTACTGCGCATGGAAGACATTGCACAAGTTATTTGCCGGACACTGACGCGATGAGGGTTCTCTAACATACTCATAAGTTTAAGTAAAAATAAAAATATTTCTTAAATTTGTAAAATTATTTTAGGGCGATGCATTTAATTGAAATATCGAGTGAGGTATTTGTAAAATGAGTAATCTATGATATCGATCCAGATTTTTATATTTCAAAATGGCTACTATACGGTTGATAAACTAGTCTGAGGATTGTTGTGAAACATGACCCGTATAACTTCACTGATCGCCATTACTGATGGTATCTGTATAAGACCACACTTATTCAATAACCTTTCATTTTTTTTTAATTTTGCATTAATTCGGTACTTCAAAGAAATTGGACAAGCCCAATTTCTGGTAAAACTCATTATATTGTGAACTAAACTTAAGAATATGGTTTACATATAGCATTGCATTCATCAAATATAGCATTGTCCCATAACTTACCGATTCATCGCAGCATAGTGAAAACTCCTGCTACTCCTATACCATTACGCCAATTCACTTGCGGATATCCTAGAATAACTACACAGCGACTAATATAAAATTACGTATTTACACCAATTGAAAATCAATTAAAATTATATAATGAACTACCCTATTAGAATTTATAATTAAATACTAAAATGGTAGTTTTTAATTACTGTCCTTTATAGTACAACAAGAATCATTTGGTTCGTGGACGACTTTGACAGGGGGCGTCGGTTTGAAATTAGTGTTACTATTTAGTCATTTTCCTACTATACTTACCAAGAAGATATTTCAACAGGTGGGTCCGGTTACTAACTTAAAAAGAACTTTGGTAAATTTCATAGCAAACGGTAACTTTGCGTCTGTCAGGAAGTGACATTTCACTTGATGACAGTCTTATTTCTGATTTTGGCCACAAGCCAAAAAATCCCTGTCGTACTGTAACATATTTTACAATCTAAATTACGTGTCACAATGAAATTTGTAAAATTTAGCATGATCAAATGACACCTGTATGTATTCCTTCAATGCTACAAGAACTTTGGCCCGTGGGTGAAATTGACAGGGCGTTCGTGTACAATGAGGGTTACCATTTAAGAAAACTTGTCCACTTCCAAGGAGATATTTCAATAGGTGGGACCGCACAGTTACTAATTAAAAAAAAGAACTTGGGTAAATTTCATAGCAAACGGCAACCCTGCGACTGTCATAAAGTGATATTTCACTTGATGACAGCGTTTGTTCCGATTATGGCCGCGGGCCAAAAGATCCTTGTGGGACTGTACACTATTCATATTTTATACAGAAATACACTCATGATATACATATGTATTTTTGATTAAACTAATTTTATCAATAAATCAATAACTGTATTATTCTAAATATACACTCATCGTTCGGCACTTGCCTTACAAAAGTATTCAAATATCAATGTTCACTTATTGGCACCATTTTAAAATCTGTATCGCACTTTTAATATCTCATAAATGTATTTGCCAGTCAGATCCCGGTTTGTCTTAGATATTATTGAACTATATTTAACGTGTTTTCAATAAAATCAATGTGTCCTAAAATTACGTTTTTTTATTATTTAAAGCTACCCCAATAATAGACTAATTATGACCGTTATTATGTTACGATAAATGCGAATGAAATTCGTGGGATAATTGATTTGGTAGGCCAAGACATGTCATTTAAAAAGCCGACAATCCTAGGTGGGACTGAGCTGCCCAACTGTCGCACAGGAAATGACCAGTGGGTCGAAATATCAACTGACTGGTCATGTTGTAAAAATTAGCGCTGAACGTCGAGCGTTTAGCGGTGAGTCGATGCTTATGAGTGTTGAAGCACGTTGAAGATTCAGGCGTTTAAGCGCCGACTCGAGCGTTTTTACAACACTACTGACTGGTCCACGAAATATTAAAAATCAGGTGTACTTCCCGAAAATCAACTTACACGGCTGGATAACACCGGCACAACTCAATATGGAGTATCAGTTATTACAACTAATTAATTTTTACGAAACTTTTAAAATCAACGAAATAATCATGTTTAGCTATAAAATTATATTGTAGATAAACCTAATACAAAAAAAAAAGAATTAAACAAGATTTTTTGTTATATTGAGTTATCGAAGATCACGCGTGTCAGGTATTCTAAGGAACATGAATAAAAGATGATACGTTTTCATAATCCATTTATATTTCACAATATTCAACGGTCCCAATATAAACAATAGCTTACACGATCTATAATAACAGCGAGAATATACACAGAAGAAGGCACTTCTAGAGTGATAATTTTATAAAAAAAACTATGAATAAAAAATAAAAACAGTGGTCGTAAAACCCATTTGAAATACTGAGAGTAGAGGTAAAGCCGGAGAGCAAATACAAGGCAACAAGATCAGGTTTTCAAGTTTCAAACGAATTTTATATGCCACTTAACGTTCCTGCGTGCCATTTTACAAACAAAATCCAAATAAAATCGAATCTCAACTGCCGCCATATACCTACGAAAACAATTAAACGCTGTTGATATATAGCTGGTTATTATTTAGCGGATAATATTAATGTTGCTATTGGACATTATAATTATCAAGATTTTAATTGACAGCACAAAATCTTCATGTAATCTAATTTCTTTTTATAGTATATCTGGTGGAAAATTAAATAACGTGTTATCTATCTTAGTTTATTACAAGAACAGTTGAGGGATTATCAGTAAACCAATAAACTAAAGATGATTTATAAAATTCAACTTTCTCTCCCATCAGAAAGTTTAAAAGCGAAGAAAAATAAACTCTGACTGATAAACTAATAAGTTTATATGTTAATACAGAAAAACCTGATTTAGTTTATCCTAACATTGGTCTCCAGGCTAAAATTACAACATAAAAACATCTATATTATTATCAAGGGCGCATATTGTCCATATATTAGTCCACTGATAAGAGTAGTCGTAGATCCCTACCTACGACGGATATGTTGATTTCAAAGTTGATTTAAAAACTAGAATTTAATTAATAGTTTATTTAATTATCAGCACACTTCTAGTACATGGACAACTACATAAATATTGCGACCCTGTATCTTTGATATATCTCTATAAAAATGGAATATAATACAATTAGATCTCGGTGCTTCTCCCAGAAATAATAATGTATGAATAAAATAATTTGTACTGTTATAATTACAATATAATCACTCTGTACCAAACAACTATGCCGTAAGGCAGCAAGTAGCTTCTTGCAGAGTCATGCGCATCAAATTTTCGTGGTTAAATAAATTCGCGCAATTGAACGCAGATGAGGGGAAAGTGGTGTGTCAGAATCGTAGTATATGGCAAACTGTATTATCTACCTACCGCAGTGGGATAAAGGCATTAGTGTATGGATCAATACATTCTACAGCCGATGTAGTGGCAGGCCGTTTGATTAATATAAAAAAAAAATTACCCCTTTAATCGCCCTGCGATGATGGTAGGTGACCCAATGCCGTGACGTGGTTGTCCAAAAATAGTCAGATCTTAAGGCAAACTATCAGCCTGGTGGAGCGATGACATTGTAAAGGTAGCCACTCAGCAATGGAGAGATTCAGGCGGATTGACAATGATGTGTAGCGACGGCAATATACATCGCTACATAGTTGCGATTACCTACCAATAGATGGCGCTGACGATCCGCCATACATGTCTAGAACGCACTATGAGAGTTGTCTGTCTGAATGATCTATGCTGTTGGCCGCAGGGCCCTTACAGCTGCACCGGCTAAGGATATGTGACTTCGAACGAAGCCTAACATATATACAAGCCTCCAACAACTCTCGGGGAGAGTGGCATGCCCCGCCAGATACAACACCCGTCTGGAAGATCTTTCTTTGACAAATCCTGCCACAACGTTCCTGCCACAGATGAATGACTCTCTACGGACACACATAAGCAAATCGACGTTGCTAAGTTTTCTCTACATATTGTGGTCAATGTACAGAGTGATAACAATGTTACTTCACCACCTATTTCTATACATATGAAGAAGGAGTCATCTTGTAAATTACATTATTCCTTTAATACTACAACAGTTGAATTTGAGCGGTTAAATTTATATGTCTAAAGCTTGAGCTCTTGACCCGAAGACTGTATAAATTGTAATTTGGGTGCTAATACTTCAGGAATAAATAACGCAGATTATAATGCGACAAGGATCTATTGGCTTATGAATGACACTGACAGGGGGGCGTTGGTGTATAATTAGGGTTAACATTTAGGAAAATTTTGTTACTTCCTGGGAATTATGTCAACAGATGGGCCCGCCCACAAGTTACTAATTAAAGTAAGAACTTGGGTAAATTTCCAATTAAATTTCTTATCAAACGGCATCTCTGCGACTGCCATGAAGTGGCATTTCACTTGATGACAGCGTTAGTTCCGATTTTGGCCGCGGGCCACAAGATCCTTGTATGACTGTATCTCTGTAAATAAACTTCTGTCATTATGACATCTAGATAATTACAATATTCTGACGATATACGCTTTTTCATTTTCTTGATTTTAAGATGCGGGTTCGATTCCTGCACGGGACAAATCTTTGTGTGATCCACAATTATTTGTTCCGGTCTGGGTATTTGTGTATGTGAATTTTCATATTTGTAAACGCACCCACGACACAGGAATAAATCCTAGTGTGGGGCTACGTTTTTCTAAAAAAAAGAAAAGAAAAAGAAAAGAAAGACGCACAGTCGCATGCACTGAAATATAAACTTTCAAACTTATATAACCATCAACTTGTACCATAATTGTATGTACACTTTCATTAAAATAACGTTGTTGAAAATGTTTCATGACAATATAATTATTACAATATTTTTAAATCATGGAACGTATGCATTTTAGTACAGACATTTGTACATCAATTTCTGACATGATACTTTAGCAATATTGAACTGCTATAAATATTATTTAAAATGTTTTAAGGGAGCACTATTTCTGTAAAAAGAACAAAACAAGAAGACAAACAATCCCAATTAAAAAATCAATACACCAAAATAATTATTAAAACAATGAATCACCATAATAATTATTAAAAATATAACATTCGCTATCAAAAATAGTAATTATCATAAAAATAAATCTTTGAGAAAAGCCTGTTCAAATATAAGCCATATTCACCAACGCTGTGGGTAGAATAATACTGAGCGGTATTCCACCACATATTTTAAGAATTTTTTTTTGTAAGGAAATTCGCTCTTGATGCGAAAGCGTAAATATCATTTATATTTAAATAGACCTAAATATATCGCAAATGACATAAAAACATCATAAATAAATGTAAAGTAAATAAATGTATGCATAACGATAGTATTCGGGTATCGCCTAAGAACTAAACTCACTGGGCAGTGTTTAAATTATTAATACTATACCAAGGTAACGTTATTTCCCAACTGATCTAATCATTTGACTATTAAAAATAATTATAATGCATAATATTATGTTACAAATATTGGGGTAGTCGCACATTTGCGTTAACAATGGCGTATCTCAAATATATTAGTTTTTTACACAAAAGATAAGAAATATAAGGAACATTTTTACAAAAAAAATATCTTCTTCTTCAGCCGAAAGACGTCCACTGCAGGCCAAAGGCCTCCCCTAAAGACCGCCACAACGACCGGCTTTGTGCTGTACGCATCCAACTTCTACCCGCGACCTTCGCCAGGTCATCGGTCCATCTTGTAGGGGGCCTACCCACTCCACGTCTTCCGGTACGTGGTCAAATACCGTACCAATATAGTACAAACAATATAATAAATAAAAATTTATTTACTTGATAAACGGATAAATCGCAGATTTTCAGGGTTTATTTCATATCATTTACCTTATATTCGGATTATATACTATCCTATAAAGAAACATGCAAGTGCTTACATGCCAGAAAATTATTATGCAACTTTTCTATGAGGTAATAGTGAATGTTGCTAAATCTTGTTATTAAATGTACAATAATCAAAATTTAAGTTAGCGATATCATGATTTCTTCCTTCCATGCATGTTACTTGCATGCCACTTTACGTCACTATTCTCGCAAACGAACAACATTTCAAACGTAAACAAAAATCTGATTTTAGAATGAAAACTGAATTTCACTAATAAGTTCGTGTATAACACACTTATTTTAATGAGCATACGATCATATTGCATCGGTTTTTAGTCGATTAGTTAACGGTACATTTAAATGCAAATAGTTGTGACCATCAAATTATCTCATAAGACTGGTGAATCCAGATATTCAAAAATATACTTTTCGTCTAGATAAGTAAGACTTATTAATTTCCATGTTTGTCAATGGGTACCGAAAAACGCCCATTTCAAGAGCCGTTCCATGTTTGTCAATGGGTTACGAAAACCGCCCATTTAACATATACTTTAAAGCTAAATAACAATTTTGAAAATACTATGTGTTCACTATAAGACATACAACTCTATTTTTATACCATTAAATTTGATTTCTGATTACAGCCCGAATCATTGCTGTTGCATGCCTTTATTAAAGTTTTAAGAACTCTACAATTCTTCTTTTATCTCGTCTACGTAATGGTGACCTAATCACACACAATTTGGATCCCTGTTACCACTTCATGTGGTAATCAATAAAGAAAATTGAAACATTTCAATGTCTTGATAAGTTCCAACATGTGGCCACAACCCTGTGTTTTCCAATCTGGACTGGATCTGTGTAGTGTAGTATGACCTCGAGTATTGATTCTTCCACTCTCATGTCAATTTGTCATTTCGCACATTGCCCAGCAGTAAGCCAGTAAAGGCTAATTTATTAAATTATTGACTAATATTATCAAACACCAGCAGTGATAGCCTAGTGGTTAGACCGTTGGACTGCAAAGTCAGAGGTCTCGGGTTCAAACACCGGCACGCATCTGTCTTTTCGAAAGCATGTGCGTATTAAAAATTAATTATCACTTGCTTTAACGGTGAAGGAAAACATCGTGAGGAAACCTCCATGCCTAAGAGTTTCTTGAAGGTGTGTGAAGTTCGCCAACCTGCACTGGGCCAGCGTGGTGGACTATGGCCTAAGCCCTCTCAGTTTTGAGAGGAGGCCCGTGCCCAACAGTGGGGCAGTTTTACAGGGCTAATATTATTATTATTTTATATTATTCGAGAAGTCTGATGGAGTGTTGTGTGAGGCACAGGGAGGTTTCAGGTCTGGAAGAGGATGTTCGGATCAAGTTTTCTCCCTCCGCAACATCGTAGAAAAGCATCTGGCAGTAGGCCGGAAGGTTTTCTGCGGTTTTGTGGACCTGGCGTTTGATAGAGTCGTGCGAAAGAGACTTTGGGACATTTTGCCAGAGTATGGTATAAACGGCACCCTGTTGCGAGCCGTCCAGTCCACCTACGTGGACAGCAAGGCATGCGTACGGGTGGGTGGTAACATGTCACCCTGGTTTGACGTTAAAATCGGCGTCAAGCAGGGTTGCGTGTTGTCCGCTAGACTGTTTATAGTGTATCTGGATAAAAGTCTTTAAAGACTGAATGCGATGACTGAAGGGGTAAAAATGGGTGATCTAGTGATAAACCACCTATTGTATGCAGATGACGCGGTTTTGATAGCGCCAACAGCCACTCATCTGCAAACACTAATCACAGTTATGAGAGACGACTGCATAAACAATGGCTTACATTTGAATGTGAAGAAAACCAAAATTATGGTTTTTGAACGGGAAGAAACCAAAACGAATGCAAGGATTGTGGTTGGTAACGATGTGCTGGAGCAAGTGAATGAGTTTGGATATCTTGGATGCGCCTTCAGTAAGGATGGGAAATACACCGCTGATATAGAGAGAAGAGTGAATGCAGGTAATAGAGTGAATGGTGCGATGGGAAGGCTACTTGGGAGCCGGCACTTAAGCCAAAAGGCGCAGCTGGCCATGCATAACAGAGTGCTTGTCCCAACGCTGTTATATGGCAGTGAGAGTTGGGTATGTAAGAAGGAGAACGAAAGCAGGATAAATGCGGTCGAAATGCGATCTCTGCGGAAGATCTGCGGAGTCACGCTGACTGACCGTATTCGCAACAGCGTAGTAAGAAAGCGAGTAGGTATGAAAGATAGTATCGGTGTAAAGATGAGAAAGGGTATGTTCCGTTGGTTCGGGCTTATAGAAAGAATTCCAGAAGAAAGTATGAAAAAACAGATATACAATGCGAAAGTGGAAGGATGTAGGTGCCGGGGAAGACCTAGACTATCTTACCATGACCAAATAGACCGTGTCTTAGCTGAAGGGCAAGTCAAAAGTCTCCGTAACCGGCGAGTGTATATGAGACGAACTATGAGAGTGGAGGAAGCCAGAGAGGTATGTAAGGAAAGATCCTGTTGGAACTCTGTACTCTCTGCCTACCCCGCGAGGGAGCTGGCATGATGATATAGATAGATAGATATTTTATATTATTAAACACTTGTCTCAGTGAACACATAGCAACACATAGATACCTAAATCTGAAAATAATAGTAATTATAAATAATGATTTCATTCTGGATCCATCGACACTCACCCCACACTGTCACGAGTCAGAAGAGTTTTGGTCATTAGCCGACGTGATAGTTAATTAGAACCTAATTAACATTGTACTAGCGTGTATTATAGCTTGGAGTGCGGTTTCACCACGTCCCGCCACCAGGAGGCGCGCTCGAACGCGCCCGGTTGGCTGAATAAGGCTTTTTGGAGATTTTGGTATAACTGGAACAAAAATAAAATTATGAAATAATAGCTGGTGGCCTGAGGTAAATGTAATCCTATGGGCTATAATTTTTAATCTCAGAGACTTGATGGGCGTACCGTGGATTGCTAGTTTTTGGTACACTAGGATTTATTCCTGTGTCGTGGGTGCGTTTACAAACATGAAAATTCACATACACAAACACCCAGACCGGAACAAATAATTGTGGATCACACAAAGATTTGTCCCGTGCGGGAATCGAACCCGCGACTATAAGACACACTGGGCGGAGCGGTTTAAAAAATTGTACCTCAACCGTATTTTACCAAAAAACTTAACAAAAGTTCCGATTTTTTTTTTATTGCACTAAATAGTAAAGAATATTTATTCCAAATAATTTATTATTTGAAATAAAAATATTGTAAATGTAAGGAAATATATGATGGCTTTATTAAATCAAACGTTAAGAACTACTTAGTCGTGATTATAATAATAAAATTCAAGAACACACTAATTCCGTTAATTTGATTGATGTACAATAAATGTCTAAATAAGTAGGTATAGTTTAGTATGAAAAGGCATGCTTAAAAAATTCTTTTGTTGTGAATTATATTTTTTATTAGATAAATACACACTACATAATCTACGAGTATCTCCCTGTGTCATCACGCCAGATCCCTTGTAGGGTAGGCAAAGAGAACAGAGTTCCAACAGGTTCTTTCCTTACAGACCTCTATTGCTTTCTACATCTGACGGACGATTTAGCGCAGTGGTTAAGAGCTTAACCCGTTCCGCCCACTGTGTCTAATAGTCGCGGGTTCGATTCCGATATTATCCGATATTTGGGTATGTGAATTTTCATGTCTGTAAACGCACCTACGATACAGGAATAAATCCTAGTATGGGGCTACGTTTAAAAAAAAATAGTTATCTCATATACGCTCGCCGGTTACAGAGATTCTTGACTTGCCTTACAGATATGACACGGTCTTAAAGGGGGTCTAGGGATATTTTTTATATTGATACTAAGTTAGAGAGTTAATTATTTGGGTCAAAATATCGTAAATCGCGTATTGCGAATACATATGATGCAAATGTTATATATTTACACAATAGAATACCATAATCGTCTATTCATACACACACCCCCTAAAAAAATCGATTTAAATACCAACCAATTTCCGAAGTGTTGTTCAATGTGTTGTGCGTGTTATTGACGGAAGATTTAGCGCAGTGGTTAAGAGCTTTATCGGCTCCACCCACTGGGTCTAATAGTCGCGGGTTCGATTCCCGCACGGGACAAATCTTTGTGTGATCCACAATTATTTGTTTCGGTCTGGGTATTTACTGGGTACAAAATAAATAAGTATACTTTTTTTTATAAAAAAAGACAAATTATAAATGTGCAACGTACGTTTCCGTCGCTCCGGCCGAGCACGGAGTTGAGCACGAAGTCAGTGGGCGCGAGCGCATCCACGACGCTGACGACGTCACGTTTGAGCTCTCCGCACAGCTCCACTATCGCCTCGCGCACTAGCCTCGCCAAGGACTCGCCCTGTGGGACAGAATTATATTTTACAGTCCTTTTCATCACTCATGGGTACGCTGACGTTTTAGAATTTGACGTTTCTAGATATGTGGTGAGTGTGAAATAGAATCGATTGAATATCGTATCGAGAAAATTTATATCGAAGAATGAATAGATATTGTTACGACTTCAATACACTCCGATATCTCGTAAACCTCTAATCGGGGAATGTTAATTTTAAAATGCATTACACACGATTAGGTCCCGTAGCCATCTGCATAGAAAGATCTAGAATCCGCACTCAAGTGTTGAAACGTCTAGAAGGTTCCTCCCTTTAATTATTGCCGGCGCGCGGTCGCGGTGTATAAGTACCTATTTGTTCACTTACAATAGGTATGTAATAATAATACCGCTTTGTGGGCCGCGCCGCCTATTGTTCGATGTACTTAGAGGGTTCGCGTCCGTTTTAGAACTTTCATACGAGTATAAGAGGAACACAGAGCGCGGGGTCGGACACAGTGTCTTCTCGAAAGCGATAGTGATTAAATCAGAGAACAAGCGATCTAAGTGGAATACACCGGCGACTTTAGCAACGGTATACGGATACAACGAGTGACTCAGCGACTTGGAAGCAGTCTTTGGCTACTAACGAGAGTAGTACTAGTGTGTGATTGGTTCGCGTGTGTATTTTCATTTGACGTACCTACCTATTTTGTGTGTACAGCGCCTAATAAAGTACTTCGCACGTGTACTTGTCCGGTGAAGCTGTAAAGGCCCCGCGGCCAACAGCGTAGATCATTCAAAAAGTACTTCGCACGTTATTGGGCATTTAATTACCCCGCTACGTAACAATATTAATAAAAATAATTTAGGAACAAAAGGAGAACAAAATAAAAAAACTCAATATTTATTTACAAATCAAGCCAATTGGTCAGAAAAAGCGTCTGACAATTCGTCGCTTACGTGTATTATTATTAAAAAATCTATAAAACTCTCCGTTTCAATATGTCAAGATAGTGGATCCACGTTTATTTATTAATGTATTGCTCATGAGAATACTAAATATTTCGGTCACATACATAGAATAATATATTAAACCGTTACAATTTACGTAATTGAGTAATAGTCTTATTACACATACTTGTAAACTGTATACGATTTAAATCAAAACTAAAGTTGATTTTCGGTGTATTTTTATTATGCCTATTTTTTGAATTCTATATTTTCAATATTCTTAAATACAATATGTGTGAAATGGAATATGATCAAACGTCACCGTACCCATGTTTCGTGAAAACGACTTTAGGTGTTGCCTATAATGCTTATATTATACATCACCATATAGGAACCAAATATAAATTTTAGAAGTTCGAATAGTTTCTTATATCTTGGCACCAAGGGTGTAGGACTTATTATACTTTTATTATACGAAATTTATACATATGCATGCCCACTGCGATCACACTTCACTACTTTGCGGATGTGTTTCTTTGATACTACGGGTGTAGTGTCGTGCATCCTGCCAGTACTATGCTAGCTGGCTATGCTAGTTATAGTTATCTAGTGCCAAAAAATAATGCTAAGTCCATTGAAATCATTCATGTTAGCACATCGAAATTTTACAATCAATGTTAACAGAGTTTTTTTAGTTAAAACTTCCCAGTATTAGTCCGGAGTCGTCGGCGAAAAGTGGGTGTACTCAGTACACCTCTGCCACCCCTGCTTGGGAATATAGGCGTGCCAGTGTTTATTTAATTTATTTATTAACAGAGATTCTATTTGTTCTTGAATCTTCGTCGAAATACAGCGTTAAATATTATCGATTTATCATATCGGAAATGCTCTTTATTTTACAAACGTTTTGCAACGAAATCGTTACCAGCAAAGAAAAATATAATTTAAGGGGAAAAAGTGCAAGCGCTTTGACAAATTGAGTATGTTCAATGCCACTGATCCCAATATAAAAACCTAGACGGTCCAGAACACCACTCACCTGCGAATATCCTCCCTGATACAGCTCCACAAGATGCTTATCCAACGACCACAGTCCGTACAAATTGAAGAGTGTCGTAAGCACTGGCTGTAGCGAAGAGTCCTGCCTGTCCAGGGACTCCAAGCAGAAGATCACGGCCAAGTATTCCGCGTACACCTCCGTCAGCACCTTCCATTTATACACCTGCGACCTGGCCCGCGCCTCGAACTTGGTGAAGCCTTTGGCAAGCTCTGCCTCGTAGTGTTCGTGTGTCTGTTTGAGAAGCCAGCAAAGTAGCCATTTGTATGTTGTTGTTATGACTGGAAAAGATGAGATTTTTTGTTAGTTCTTCTATTTCTTTTTCAAACTAAGTAGCGTTACTGACACCCCCCACCAATCCGCACTGGGTCCGCGTGGTACAGTGTGACTCAAACTCTTTTACCTCAATTTTTGGCGGATGAGTATTGCTCTTTGGGCATTATAAACAAAGTCCCGTTACAGCTATGCGCGTGTAGAATACTCAAATATCATTCATCATAGTTCGGTCAATTTGCACAAGATATCCATAAATTATCATTATATTAAAACGTGAAGCAAAAACTTTGTACCCCTTTTAACGAAAACTCCGCGGAGGGAGGAGTATGATTTTTCCCAAACTTATAGTTTATATAGAGAAGGAGTGCAGAATGCTAATATTTTTTTTAATTATTAATAAAAATACATTAAATCAATAAAAAAACATTACACACACTACCATGTATTTGACACACGCACGCATATATACTCTTTTGTTTATTGTTAAAGTCTGTGGTCAAATTGAGAATAAATTAATATTGTTTGTCTTTAATATTATTTGTCTAGTCTTACTGAATGTCAAACATAACCAGCAAACGATGAAAGAGTAGGTCAAATTTGGACCAATGGGCGACCACTAGTACATATAAAATTTCCCTATGAATTAGTCTGTATATTGGTGAAAACAGCGTGAAATTCCGTGTAGAAGTTTTTGAGTTTATGCGTGCATACATAGAAAACTTGCGGCGGGCGACTTCGTTTGTATATATGACCTATAAATATTAAACAATTGATATGGCGGCGACTGCTTCGTTGGTCTAGTGGCAAAGCGCATCGCTTTGTGATCACGAGGTTCTGGGTTCAAATCCTTGGTTGGACAAGTGTAGTTTTTCTAACGTCTAGTTTTTAAAACTTCCCAGTACGAGTCCGGAGTCTGAAATTGTACTCGGTATATGGCAATAGGCTCGCCCCCTATTACATGGGACCTAACATCGTCGGCGAAACGTGGGTGTACTCAGTACACCTCTGCCACCCCCGCATGGGGAATATAGGCGTGACGGTGTGATATGGCGGGATGATGGCAGGTGGACCAAGACCATGACATGAGTGGTGGAACAAAAACGAAGGCCGAAGGGCAGACTATCATCCTGATGGAGCGATGACATCGTGAAGGTGACCAGCAAATTGTGGAATAGACAAGCACAGGACCGGACCGAATGGCTTGATAGAGGCCTACACTCCGTAGTGAGTAGATACAGCTTGATGGAGATGACCATGACACTTAAATACGGTAAGCGGCGGTAAATAGTGCACATCATCTAAAAAGAGATAATCGGCTACCTTTGGCTTCGTAGAGCGTCATCTCTGTCGCACCGAGCACTACCAGTGACGAAAACGACAAAACGTCAATGTACTGAGTTATAGAGACGACGCTCTACGAAGCCGTAATAGCTGATTATTTCCCTCTTTAGCTGATAGGCTGTGTGTGTGTGTGTGTGAATGATCTACGTTGTTGCCTTAGCACTGCGTTAGTGTGGTGTTAAGCAGCGCTCGGACTCGGTCGGACTGAGATGGGTGTCCGTTTTTGGCAATTTCATATTCGAGCGTCGCCATGCTTTTTGATCCGTTGGTCCCGGTTACTACTTATTGTTTGATAAGTCAGCTTGATAAGTTCCAACAGCAGGTGGCCACTAGCCTGCCTCCACCAATCCGCACTGAATCCGCGTGGTGGAGTATGACTTAGAATGGGAGAAATCCCACCTTGATTCGTGAAAGAAGGCAAAGGCCTTCTGTTGGGTCGCCCATTGTTGCCCACTCTTGGGCAAAGGCTCAACAGTGGGCACTATAGGCTGATATTATATTATATATAGTAAAAGCTTTGAAGAGAACTTACATTCCCTACTCTTGAGCTGTTCCGTCCGCGTACAGCCAAACCTGGCGCGTAGCACCTCGTCGTAGTCCTTCAGGAAAGCCACCGTGGCCAGCGGGCTGTCGACGGCCGCCCCAGCCCGGGCAGCTTCGTACTGCCGCAGCAGCCAGTTGCCAGCCTGCTGCGACAGCACGCTATTGTCTCCCTCGTACGTTACTGTGGGCTCGTGGTTGCTGCGGATGTCGCCTAAGTTTGCACACTGAGAAATATACCTCCCTGTTAATACCCGGGGGCCAATTCTTGTAATTAAGTGTTCAAAATGCAGTCTCGATTTAATCGCAATATCATAAAAGTTACAAATAGAATTCTTGTAAAATATCAATATCAATTCCGGACGGACGGACGATTTAGCTCAGTGGTTAAGAGCTTAAGCCCCTTCGCCCACGGTATCTAATAGTCGCTGGTTCAAATCAAATCATTGTGTGATCCACAATTATTTGTTTCGGTCTGGGTATTTGTGTATGTAAATTTTCATGTTTGTAAATGCACCCACGAAACAGGAATAAATCCTAGTGTGGGGCTACGCTATACGCACGGTATCTTGGAGTTTGCTTCGGAGACGGTTATCTACCAGGATAAAATCTATCATGCTTTTTTGTTCATTCCTTCTCCACGTGTACACATGTATATCCTTATGTTGGAATATTGTATTAGACACAAGGAGGCCCCTTTCCAAACATACATCCACAATGAGCTTACCTGCTTCATTCACTCTCTTATCACCATAAGGACCCAGAGCAGCGTCGCAAGTTTGCCGCCTGGTTCCCACCCATCCGTTCAGATCGCCACACAAAATCACCTTTTCATTAGCCTAAGCCAGATCCAGAACTTCTCTGACATTATCCCAAAACTTCTCAAGGTCCTGGGGTGTCGACGAGCTTACGGGAGCATATGCTGCCACCAAAAATACTTTAGCGACACCCAGTTTTAAACGGACCCAGAGAAGTCTTGCATCGTACAGGCTATAATCTCTCACTCCAGAGGCCAGGCGATGAGACAGCAAGATACCCACTCCCATGCTGGCATGACTGCCCTGCGGTACCCCGGACCACAGAGCCATCATGCCATCAGGAAGATCACAGGTTTCACTGCCCCTTCGCTTAGTCTCTGTTACACACAGAGCATCCAGGCGTCTCTCTTTCATTACATCAATCACCTCATGCATCTTATCTTCCATACCACCCCTTACATTCAAAGTGCCTATTCGGCACTCTGCACCCCACGACTCGCCAGTTCGGGCCCGGCGTGATGGGTGGCAGCCCCCATTGCCGCCTCCACCTATATTCGTACCGACGGGAGCGGGCCAGTACGTGTCGCCTCGGGGGGGGACGCCCTAGCCCGCACTGCGGTACGTCTTCGGTCCAAGATTGCAGCCATAATGACTGGCAGGGGACGCGACGAGCACGCTCTTGGACAGACCCCCCACAATTTCAGGTCACAATTTCGTTGGTAAGTAATCGATTCATTTCTTTCTTCATTTAAATATGCCTGTTGGACTCTCTTATGTAATTCAGTCGACTGATTTATACTGCCGTCCAAATCATAAACACAATAAGTATGAAATACAACTATTTTGCGGATTTTATCGCGGTTTATTTTTGATTTTTAAGTTCCCGTCGTTGGATCCGACTTGGGATCCGGTAATTAATATAATCAAATCTAAAACCAAGCATAACACTGCAAGGCCCCAAGACAGCGTGAGCTCATTTCGGCGTAAATCGGACCAACCAAAATAAATAAGAAGTTTGAGGGTACCCCGGAAAAACCATGCCTTTTGGAAGTCTAACACCTCAGTCCTTCCTGTGAACATGGGTGCTGCAAAGCACTCGAAACATCGGGAAATTAAAAATCAAAAATAAACCGCGATAAAATCCGTAAAAAAGTTTTATTTCATGTGTAATATTCGCGTAAATCTAAGAACTCAGTACACAGTAAGTATGTTCTACACTAGAACATACTTACTGTGATAATGATTTGGACGGCAGTAAAGTTCATATGACAAAATTATGTAGGTCCAATGGAATTAATAAGTGGGTTCATTAAACTCAATTATTCATGTAGTTTACCGAACTCCTGATCACTTCTTTTGGATAATAATAATTTATTTCGGATACTTGATCCATAATTTTAGGGATAGTAATACATTTATTAATATTAAAGTTAGTATATTTTTACATAAAAATAAAAATAGAAAAAGAAAATACTTTAACCTCAAAACACCCCGATGCCCAAGATGCTTGATTATTTGACTACATGTAGTCGTATCCAGCGCTCGAGCATCGGCGAGTCCCAACGCTCAGCTAATGCACTCAGTATGCCATTAGTATTAGGATCATGGATACACATCGCTTTCGCATGATCGTACTAAAGCTATCCGTACGGGCCACGGCAAACACGCCAGATGCACTACAAAATCGTGGCAGCCCCATTAGCACCCTAAAAGCATTGTTATATTGGCCGCGCAAGTCGCCATAAAGCCCCCTGCGCATAGTTAACCCACAGGCTGCACGTGTAAAAGGACTGGCAGTATGCCTTGAATAAAGTTACCTTAACGTTATCAGTACATCGTGCAAACCTGCGAGCCACCATATTACGTCGCACGGCTAGAGACCTGATATGAGATTATGAACTCCTTATGGGATGATGCTGAGCTATGCTCGGCGTTTCTCTACGTGATCGAATCAGGAATGAGGAGATTCGTAGAAGAACCAAGGTCACCGACATAGCCCTCAGGATTGCTTGCTGAAGTGGCAATGGGCGGGCCACATAGCGCGAAGATCGGACGGGCGTTAGGGCAGAAAGATTCTAGAGTGGAGACCACGTATTGGCAAGCGCAGCGTAGGACGACCGCCTGCCAGATGGACCGACGATCTTGTGAAAATCGCAGGAAATCGTTGGATGCAGGTGGCATCGGACCGGTTACGCTGGAAAGCGATTGGGGAGGCCTATGTTCAGCAGTGGACAAGTATAGGCTGAAATGATGATGATGATGATGATGGGATGATACTGGTGATGTGTCGGTGTGTCTGACCTTCATGAAGCCGTGCCCGGCGCAGGCCTCGCGGCAGTGCTGCGCGGCGGCCAGCACGGTCCACGTGACCAGCGGCTTGCTGCTCGACACCATTGCGTGGATCTCTGAAACCGCCTCACTCTGTACACGCAACAAACACGACGTTCAGTTCGTTTGTACACGTACATGATATTTTGGGGACAGGAAACAACATCGTTTAGTAATATCACTACATATTACAACATCGACAACGGCGCCACCTATACCTACCGGGTCTATGTTATTTAGCCTATGTTACTTCTGGATAAGGTGGCTTGCCAATGGTGAATAAATCATCAAAATCGTATCAGTGGTACCGGAGATTACCCTAAAAATCCAAACTCACAAACTTTTCTTCTTTATAATATTAGTATAGATAAAACAAAGTCCCTCCGCCGCGTCTGTCTGTCTGTCTGAACGCGATAAACTCAATAACTAGGTTTAAGAATCTTTATTTCTCTTTAAGAATAACTCTAATTCAATTACACAGAAATTAAAACTTAACAAAAATAAACTTAAGGTTAGCGTACAGAAAAATTTTTTCGTTAAAATATTTTTATAAATCAAAAGTGGGTAGTCAAAAATGTTCAATACAAAATGAACACAACAAACACGGATGTAAAGTAAGACTAGATATGGCATTGAATGTGATCTGCAATTATAAGAATTTTAGAATAGATTTGGAAAGAATATTTATTAACTTGTTTAGTTGAGAGGTTAAATGGTTATATTTGTATTTATTGTAAAGTGATATTATAATTTTTTTTATATGTATGTGGTATTTATTTATTTTATTATGTATGTTTGTTTATGTATATGTGTATCAGTTGAACGGTGACAGGTATTAGGCACATATGCATGTCTCTGTTTAGTTACACGTATTTGTAACATGTAATTTTAATAGTTTTTTAAAACTAGTCATACTCTTGGCGTCTTTTATATCTTTCGGCAGCTTATTGTAAATATTAACACCTTCAAATTTAATATTCTTTTTTCCATAGTTCGTTCTGGGTGGGCGTAGAACGAGGTAACTAACTCAATAACTACCGAATTTTAATACGGTTTTCACCAATGGACGGCGTGATTCAAGAGTAAGATTTATGTGTATAATTAACCCGTGCGAAGCCGGGGCGAATCGCTAGTAATAATTTATCTATCTATATCATCACGCCAGTTCCCTCGCGGGGTAGTCAGAGAGTTCAGAGATCCAACAGGTTCTTTCCTTCCCTCTCTGGTTTCAGCCACTCTCATAGTTCGTCTCATACACTCGCCGGTTACGGGACTCTTGACTTGCCCTTCAGATAAGACACGGTCTATTTGGTCATGGTAAGATAGTCTTAAGTCTTCCCCGGTACCTACGTCCTTCCATTTTGCATTGTATATCTGCTTTGTCATTCTTTCTTCCGACATTCTTTCTATATGCCCGAACCAACGGAGCATACCCTTTCTCATCTTTACACCGCTACTATCTTTCATATCTACGATAATAATAATAGACGGTTAAAGATAGAATCAACATTAACAGTGAAATGTCATTGTCTACATAATAACTCCACATGTTATTATATACCTATTTGTTGCCGACACCTAATAACGAATAGGTAATTTTCAGGATTAGCTCCCTGGTTGTGTAACGATCACAAAAAGTGTAAAATCTGTAGGAAAAGCTTTTTATTTGCGACAAAATTATATCCACAATCCCAGTTCTTCACACAGACCTAGGTAATGGCATGAACAGACACGAACTAGCATACATCATAAGTTGTACTATGGTACTACACAGATTAAAATTCTGTCAAGAACACACTAACACACGGACCAAACTTGTGTAATAAATATACCCCAAAATACAGACCAAAGTTATGCCTTTTTTGTGTGTGTGTGTGTGTGAATGATCTACGCTGTTGGCCGCGGGGCCTTTACAGCTTCACCGGACAAGAGGGCGAGCGTGCAACCACTACTCTCGAGCCAGAAGGGCAAGGGGGCAACTAGCTCAAGGGCGCCTCAAGGAGGAACGGCCTCGGCTTGGGCAGTCGCTATGGGGGAACCAAAGTTATGCCGTGAATACACACTAACACACAGACATAAGTTGTACTACAAACAGCCACTACCACACAGACAAATGTTTCACATGCACACACACTGTCACACCTATATTCCCTAAACCGGAGTGGCAAAGGTGTACTGAGTACACCCACTTTTCGACGACGATGTTAGGTCCCATGTAATAGGGGGCGAGCCTATTGCCGTATACCAGCACAATCCAGACTCCGAGCTCTTATTGGGAAGTTATTCGTTAGAAAAACTTAAGATTTGAACTCGTGATCATAAAGCAATGCGCTTTGCCACTAGACCAACGAGGCAGGCAGGTGTTTCACATGCGGTGTGCCCAATTAGCTAAGTCAAAAATATGTAAAATCTGGAACTCACCAGATTGTCGACCTTCATTCCAGCGTTGGACTTCTCGACGATGTCGAGGTATATCCGCGAGAAGCTCTCTATGTACATGCGGAACACCACCGCCGCTGCCACGTACCCGAACAGACGCCATTGCTATACGACAATAAAAAAAAATGTTGTAGCAGCACAGAAAAATAGAGATAGAGTTTTGGCGGGAAGTCGAAGAGTGAAGTTGTCAATTGGTTTTAATTTCCAAAACTTGTGTTATTTCGACTAATAATGTGTAATGTTGGTGGAATATTAACCATTATGTGTTCTTATATGTGCATGAGTGAAGGTAATTGTAACAAAGTGACAAAACGTGCCTTTTTGACTTTCCTGAAAACGGCCGTCGCAATTGGTATGTAAAGTATCCACCGCTTTACTATCCAGGGTGGGGTACTTCATTAATTTCATTATCATCGTTGTCGTTCATCGTTCAAGTTCATCGGGGAGTTGAATTAATTTAAACAAACACGATTATATATCTCACTGGACACTGGCAAATACACTTAAAATTAGTGTTTAGCCATAACTTGAAGAAGAAGAGGAATAGAGATAGGGACGGAGCACGTTAAACAAGTTTGTAGAAACATATTTAAAACATCGTTACGCTTATAAAGCGTGGCACTGCGCGGGGTGGTACACCCACATTTGTATTTGCCATCTGGCGGAAAATAGTACCAACTAAACGGTGTGTCCACGTCAATGTTACTTGTAAGTTCAATTATCTTACGATAGATGGCAATTTTAATGGAAGTATTCTAATAAATTACGAAACAAATACAAGTGAAATGTGATATTATTTGTGTGACCAGAATGTCGATTCAAGTAATTTTTGCATTTTAATACAGCACTTAATTTTAAGGGTTTTATTTTTAATAAACATAGATAATATTTAATAACTATGCGAATGTGTGAATGATGCGAGTAGCGATGACAAACTGAGGTAAGCCACGTCCACCACGATGACGTTAAGGCTTGGTGGAATTCAAAAGGTTCGCTAGATTAGGCCATCTCCTCTTAGTATTTGCTTCGTGGGGTACATAGACATTTCGTCAACGATGTTGATCCCAATGTAATGGGGGAGCGTGCCTATTGCCATAAGAGGATGTTTATTGCCATTAGGGAGCGCGTCTGTCATTAGAAGACGAACGTATTGTCGATGATTAAGTACAGCTATTTTTACGCTGCATCCCTCGGGCAGCATGCGGCCCGCCGAGCTTTTGCGAATGGCCCACCTGGTCTAGTAATCAAATTGTCAAACAATTTAAATTTGGCGCGGATCCAGAGAAAGTGTGGGCGCGCGGAGTATCCTCCTATCTGGACGATGTAATATGGTTAGCAAACAGCGACAAGCTAGATTTTGACAAAGTTTCGAAGAAGTGTTCACAAAAAACTTCATTTCTCCGACCTAGGATTTGAACTCAGGCCCTCGCGATCACCAAAAGATGCGCTATGCCGCTTTTTTTTTCTTCGGGATAATCCTGCATAGGACTTCCGCGAGCCTCGGGGGAAGGTCGCGGGGCGTATCAAATTCCTACCGACTAAAAGCCCCAGGGTGGCCGTCATCAGCACTTTGGAGGGACACCGGGATCTCCGTATGGAACGCACCGATGCTCCTCTTGTGCCGCGCTACGAAGAGCCCGCAATCGGGGGGAGACTTAATACACGCTCCTCGGCGTCGCTCGTGAAGAACACTCAGGGCCCCTCTGCCCCTTGCGTCCGCGACCCCGAATGCCCCCCTGCTGATGTTAAGTATTACGGCCCGCCAAGTATTACGGCGGGGGACCAGAGTTAGCCCGTATTCTTAAGCCCCAGGCTATTGGGCTGGAGAGTAATAGTGAGTAATAGGGGGCGAGCCTATTGACATATACCGGGCACAATTCCAGACCCCAAACTCACACTGGAAAGTTTTTTCGTTAGAAAAACTTTATTTGTCCGACCTAGGATTTGAACCCATGACCTCGTGATCACCAAGACATGCGAATTGCCACTAAACCAACGAGGCAGTTAACCATTATAATCCATAATTATGGAACATTTCCACCTAGGCGCAGGCGATTGTACCCACTGCCCAAACTCTTATAACCGAATGTTAATCACGCGCAGATGCGCACAGTGGAAGGTTCCCTTTCTTCCTTCTAGTAGTTAAATAAAATGAATCATTTTTTTCCATCATTTCTTTATCTGTAAATGAGAGAACCATGTAGCTATTCTCATGAATAGTTTAACTTGGTTAATTGAATTTAGATTCACACTACCTTGTTCTGCCATACCCCACAACAAAATGTAGATGGAAAAATTGTAAAAATACTATATTATACGAGTAACCGTGGAGTTTCTTGCCCTTAAAGTGGTGGTAGAGTCTTTGTTACTATTTTAACGATTCATAAATACTGTAATGGTTTATGGTTCATGAATACAAAAATATTCTGATTCTGAAACAATTCTATAGAAGGTCCGCCGGGAGCGCGTTAAGTAATTTTTTCCCACGTTAATTGTGTCATAATGGGGTTATTATGGTTGACAGTTGTTTATTATGAGGCCATTAACATGTCGTGCATTGTGCACATCGCGATCCCCAGATAACGTTCAGTCGTTGACAATAAAAATGACCTGAATGAATCTGATGACCCTTTAATTTCTAAAATCAATTTTCCGTATGTTCAACATTAATTAAACAAAACATTTGGTATTATTTTATTTTAATGCTGACTGCCTCATTGGTCTAGTGGCAAAGCGCATCGCTTTGTGATCACGAGGTCCTGGGTTCAAATCCTAGGTCGGACAAGTGTTGTTTTTCTAACGAAAACTTCCCAGTACGAGTCCGGAGTCTGGAATTGTGCCCGGTATATGGCAGGCCCGCCCCCTATTACATGGGACCTAACATCGTCGGCGAAACGTGGGTGTACTCAGTACACCTCTGCCAGCCCCTTCGGGAATATAGGCGTGACGGTGTGTGTTTATTTTAATGCTATAAACACGTAATACGGCGAGTGACAATGATCGTTTAATACTCTATAGTATTTTTCATGTAAGATGGGTAATGCAACAGTTCTAAGTGTCAAAGAAAATTATACTTTAGTCAATAGCAATAAGAGGCATGACCCGTTTGTATACTTACTCGTTTTATGCCTTAACACCATTGAATTAAATATTAATTTCGTTTGGCAATTAGAACTCTCACTATGTGAAAAATATTAGTATCATAAGAATACAGAACACAATAATTTCACGAAGTCATCGTAACGCACCGCGTTTGGTCATTGCGAAGGGCCCCGGTGGCGACAAACCTGCCTCTAGACTGCATTATTTCTATATATCTATATTATCACGTCAGATCCCTTGCGGGGTAGGACTGAATTATTTAATAATAAAAATTAGAATATCTTTAATTCATGTAAACCATTATAGTACTTATGAATCGTTATAAAAGTAACAAAGACTCTACCACCAATACGGAGTCATTTCTGTGGAGAAGAAGGACAAGAAACTCTATTTTATTTTTATTTTTTTCCATTTACATATTGGGGCAGTGTTGGGCCTTTTTAACCGACTTCAAAAAGGAGGAGTTTCTATGTTCCGATGCTTTTTTTTATGTATATTCGGCGATATTTCCGTCAATTGTGGACCGATTTTGATGATTTTTTTGCATTTACTTAATCAAGTATAGCTCCAAAGTGGTCCCATTTTAATTTCATTGGCATTGGACCTTGGACTTAGAAGATACACCAGCGAACTCCTTAACGACAAACAATATGCATGTGTAAATTGAGATATTATGGGTATTACGTCAATCCTATACGTACTCTACTATAGAACTAAGCAGTATATTAGCCAACTTCAAAAAAGGAGGTTCATAATTCGTCCTTTTGTTTATAACTAACTCCTTTGCTTATGAACCGATTTTGATAATTCTTTTTGCATTGGGTTCAGTATAGTTTTGAGGTGGTCCTATTTTAATGTTATTGGTATTGGACCTTGGACTTTGAAGATACAAGAGCGAACTCCTTAACGGCGAACAGCACGAATGTATATATTCCGTTATTATAGTATATTAATCCTGTAGGTACCTTACTGTACAACTCAGAAAAATAATATAATATCGGTATATAAATATTACTAAATAATTCACTCGTCACTTAAAATTGTAAAATAAAAATCTTTTAAAAAAAAGGTAAACCGACTTCAAAAAGCAATAAATAAATATTTCAAGTCAGTGCCAAGTAACCGACTGCACCAACCAGCACCGACTTCAAATACTTATTTTTTGCTTTTTGAAGTAGGTTTACCTTTTTTTTTTTAAAAGATTTTTATTAATTGTAGGATCAATCAATTGAAATTTCATTTGCAATTAAATTAATCCCCCTGAGGTATTCCGGGACGTCAAACGCCTCAGTTCCACTTAAAACGTTGGGCACTAGAATCGTTAAAACCACAAATAAGCCTCGACACAATCCGAAATATTTTAACAGCAACTTAATTTTTTCACAATTTAACACCGTCACGCCCATATTCCCCACGCGGGGGCGGCCGAGGTGTACTGAGTACACCCACGTTTGGCCGACCATGTTAGGTCCCATGTTATAGGGGGCGAGCCTATTGCCATATACCGGGCACAATTCCCGACTCCGGACTCATACTGGGAAGTTTTTCGTTAGAAAAACCACATTTGTCCGACCTAGGAATTAAACCCAGGACCTCGTGATCACAAAGCGATGCGCTTTGCCACTAGACCAACATGGCAGACCAAGTCGAAATATTTGAACTGCAAATTAATTTAATTTTTCACAATTTATTTTGCCCAATTCTACTGTGGGGTGTGAGAGAACAATGTAGGTTTGTCATTAGATGGGTGGCAATACTCACGTGCAACTGGTACTCTATGAGCGGGATCTCGTTGTCTCGCTCGCCGAACTGTGTGCGAGTGGCCGCGTATCGCACCGCTATGGCGACCGCGCTTGCTATAGAGTGACAGCTCTCCTGCATTATGCCGATGCGCCCTGGGGAGTTAACACTATCACTTTAGCAGTATTATTCTAACCTTATTTAGCTGTGAAAAAAGACGTCTATACTATACGCAGCTGTAGCTCAGAGTCTTACCCATGGAAAATATATTACAGTAATATAGGCCAATGCCTCTGCCTACCCCGCAAGGGATCTGGCGTGATGATATAGATAGATAGATACAATATAGGTCAAATGGACATTTACTAAAGTCAACATTTTTATATTTTATACATCTAGTGATAGCAAGTAGTGATAGCCTAGTGGTTAGACCGTTGGACTGCAATGTCAGAGGTCTCGCGTTTGAACTCAGGCACGCACCTCTGTCTTTTCGAAAGTATGTGCATATTAAAAATTAACTATTACTTGCTGTAACGGTGAAGGAAAACATCGTGAGGAAACCTGCATGCCTAAGAGTTTCTCGGAGGTGTGTGAAGTTTGCCAACCCGCACTAGGCCAACGTAGTGGACTATGACCTAAACCCTTTCAATTTGAGAAGAGGCCGGTGCCCAACGGTGGGACAGTTTGTTAACGAGGCTAATATTATTATTATATACTGTTAAAAGGATTGTAGTAGTACGATTAATACCAGGGTATGCGAGTAATTTATATTTTTTCTTACAACAGACACAGAAAAACGATAACATGGTTTTCGTGGGATCAATAAATAAAAGTGATGATTTGTAAAACCAGTTTCACAAAAGAACAGTGTAATAAAGTAAAATGTTAACACACGAATATTTTCAAATCATACTTTGTTTACACATAATATGCATATTAATTTTAAAATATCTATTATATACATCGAATATATCGATGATTATATATTGTAACACAGCTGAAATCCATTATTATTATTATAAACTGTTAAAAGGATTGTAGTACGATCAATACCAGGGTATGCAAGTAATTTATATTTTTTCTTACAACAGACACAGAAAAACTATAACATGGTTTTCGTGGGATCAATAAAAAAGTGTTGATTTGTAAAACCAGTTTAACAAAAGAATAGTGTAATAAAGTAAAATGTTAACACACAAATATTTTCAAATCATGCTTTGTTTACACATAATATGCATATTAATTTTAAAATATCTATTATATACATCGAATATCTTCTTCTTCTTCAGCCGAAAGACGTCCACTGCAGGACAAAGGCCTCCCCTAGAGACCGCCACAACGACCGGCTTTGTGCTGTACGCATCCAACTTCTACCCGCGACCTTCGCAAGGTCATCGGTCCATCTTGTAGCGGGCCCTCCGACTCCACGTCTTCCGGTACGTGGTCGCCATTAGAGAACCTTTCTGCCCCAACGGCCGTCATTTCTACGAGCGATGTGCCCCGCCCACTGCCACTTAAGTTTAGCAATTCTGAGTCAGTGACTTTCGTCCTCCTGCGGATCTCCTCGTTTCTGATTCGATCCCGCAGGATAACTCCGAGCATAGCTCTCTCCATCGCCCTTTGGGTGACCTTGAGCCTTCTTATGAGGCCCATCGTAAGCGACTATGTCTCAGTGCCGTTAGTCATCAATTGCAACACACACTGGTCAAAGACTTTTGTCTTGAGACACTGCGGAATTTTGGACGAGAAGATGTTACGTAGCTACGTACATCGAATATATCGATGATTATATATTGTAACACAGCTGAAATCCACTGAAACAATTAGTCATGGATACCCGCACGGGACAAATCTTTGTGTTACTCCCAAATGTTTTCCGTTTAGGTGTTTGTGTACGTGTATTCATGTTTGTAAACGCACAAACCACATAGTATTTCATTTATAAACAAATATGGTTACCTGCTGATAAATTCTCCAGAGCTGCACCCAATATCTTGGAAGGGTCTGAGAATGAGGACTCGTAGACTCCGTCCTCCGTGACGTCAGCTGTGCGGTTGAGCAGGTTCTCCCGAGGTATCCTGTACTGGTTGAACATTATGAACCTGGAACAAACACAAAAAAGTTAATACATTAATAAAAAATATATAAATTTAAGTCAAGAGTCTCCATAACCGGCGAACGCGTATGACACGAGCTATCAGAGTGGAGGAAGCCAGAGAGGTATGTAAGGCAAAAACCTGTTGGAACTCTGTACTCTGAGCCTACCCCACCAGGGATCTCGGGTGATGATATAGATAGTTACAAAATAAATAAAAAAACGCCCGTAGCGATTACGAGGGTCGACACTAATCCGGGGACGGACAAAATGTAATCTTTAGATAGAAAAAATCCAGAATTAGACCGGAGTGTGGTATGTGCCCAGTATAATGGCAGTATGTTCACCCCCTATTGCATAGGAATAGGGTGTACTCAGTACTCCTCTGCCACCCCTATTTGGAGAATATAGGCGTAAAGGTGTTTCTTTGCGTTTCCATCAAAGTTTCCGTAATAGTTGCGCCAAAGTGTATACAAGTTGTTAGTATTGATAAGTACCTAAGTATTATCTTCCGTTTTATGTATTGGGCACCTGTCCCTTACAATGGAAGACGGTGCTGCAAAAGCGATTGGTAACTTAATATTAAACTAAAAAGTTTTCTTCTCGATAACCCAAAACTTAGAAAACTGTCCATGCAATATACCGTCGTTGTCAAACCAATATCTGCTATTAGCCAGTTTCAATATCCAACGCGACGATAGATTTAATCTCACTACCAGTAGGATTTTGAGATATTTTGTATGAAAAATCTGTCAAAATTCTGTCAGTAGAATTTTGACAGATTCTACTGACAGTAAGCAAATCTATCCTCGAGTTCAATACTGAAATCGGCCACATGTGCACTTGTTGGAGATTTCGACATGTTGACTATTATGACTAGTCAACTAAACTATTTTTCACATAAGATGGGTAGTGACAGTTCTAATTGCCAAACGGAAATAATATTTAATTCAATGGTGTTAAGGCATAAAACCATAAGTATACAAACGGGTCATGCCTCTTATTGCCATCGAATAAAGTATGATTTTCTTTGACACTTACAACTGTCACAGTACCCATCTTACATGAAAAATAATCACACCGTCACGCCTATATTCCCCAAGCGAGGGTGGCATAGGTGTACTAAGTACACCCACGTTTCGCCGACAATGTTAGGTACCATGTAATAGGGGGCGAGCCTATTGCCATATACCGGGCACAATTCCAGACTCCGGACTCGTACTGGGAAATTTTCGTTAGAAAAACTACATTTGTCCGACCTAGGATTTGAACCCAGGACCTCGTGATCACGAAGCGAGCGCTTTTCCACCGAGGCAGTCAGTGAAAAATAATACAACCAAATTTTATATAAAATGACTGCTATGTGATTCGATGAACTATGGTCGCTAAAAAAATATGCCTTTTCAAGTAAAATTTCGCAGGGAAACGTTTTTATTCAATATCTCAAAAAATACTATACACATAACAGATATTGATTTGACAACGACAATATGGCATTAGTCTCTAGATAAATAAGTCCATGTTAAACAGATCCTTATCTCCGTAGACTTAGGGGATTATATGTCTTATTTATATGCTTATATTAACCCCTTCGAATTAGGTAATAGCGCTGAGATTTCTTTTCATAATATTAATATTATTACTTTGAGATAGAAGTTCAAATTGGTATGTATCATCAAGTTTAATTAACATGTTTCGCCCATTTCTTATGTCCTTATCTAGTCAGTTGATTCCACTATCTCTGATATTGTATTACGGATGGCAACCACAAAGATACTTAATATGCAGTTATAATATAAGTTTGTTTTGCGAATTTAAAATGTGATTATTATAGTTATCTCAATATCTCTGAGATATCGTATCGCGGATGGCAACCAGAATAATAATAAATTATCGCTACAGTTACTTAGACGGCCCTGACTGTTAGATTGTCTAGTGGCGCTGAAGCTCAAAAGTGTATTTTGTACATAGAAAATAGCCCAGTATCAGTCCAGTCTTAATTTTTTTCCTGGTTTTATGACAATAGGCTCGCCCACTATAGTGACCTTATATCGGCAGCGATGTGTGGGTATACAAAGAACACTTCGGGCACCCCCAGTTGGGGAATATTATAGACGTGACGGTTTTATTTTTTTTTATTAATTTCACTCATTGTTCTCTATACAAAGTTTGTACAATTAACATCATAGAAAGAAAGAATAGAAAGAAAGAATAGAAAGAAAGAATAGAAAGAAAGAATGCCCGAGGAAAGAAGACAAAACAGATATACAATGTAAAAGTGGAAGGATGCAGGTACCGGGGAAGACCTAGGCTATCATACCACGACCAAATAAATCGAGTCTTATCTGAAGGAAAAGTCAAGAGTCTCCGTAACCGGTGAGCGTGTATGAGACGAACTATGAGAGTCGAGAAGCCAGAGAGGTATGTAAGGAAAGAACCTGTTGGAACTCTGTACTCTCTGCCTACCCCGCAAGGGATCTGGCTTGATGTTATAGATAGAACATCATAGATTAACATTGGGTTCAAATCACCGGGCAGCGAAACTATATAAACTTTAACGGTACAATAAAATACGTTTCCGCCAATACAATAGCCGATAACGTATCCAGACATTGTAATGTATATCATTTATCTTTATTAGAAACCGATAGCGGAATGAATTGCCATACGGTAAATACTTTTGACCAACGACCTTGTAGCCTATGCAGCTGATAACGCTTATAATAATAATAGCCCTGTTAGGGAACTGTCCCACTGTTGGGCACGGGCCTCCTCTCAAACTGAGAGGGTTTAGGCCATAGTCCACCACGCTGGCCCAGTGCGGGTTGGCGAACTTCACACACCTTCGAGGAACTCTTAGACATGCAGGTTTCCTCACGATGTTTTCCTTCACCGTTAAAGCAAGTGATAGGTAATTTTTAATACGCACATGCTTTCGAAAAGCCAGACGTGTGTGCCTAGGTTTGAACCCGAGACCTCTGACTTACTTGACACTAGGCTATCACGGCTATAGATAAGATAACCGATATTTAAAGGTAAGCGATAAAATTGAGCAACTAAACACAAAACCATGCGGTATTTCCGTAACGTTCTCAAGAAATGGTGTTGTCACCTTCACTAAATATATATTTGTAGTGCAAAAGGAATGGCATATCAACTCGATAGCGTTACGATAACAACAATCTGTTCATGCTAAGCCTTTTAGCATTCATTACGTAATTGTAAATGAATCATAGTATATTATCGAATAATACATATATAATGATAATTTATCAGTTACTCATAACAATATCGGTGACTCGATTGATACGTCAAAATGAATTACGAAAAGGCATGTTTCATTGAGGTATACAATCAGCGTCAGAAAGAGATATCAGTTAGAGAGGGATTAGCCAAATTGCAAGCCTTTTCTATCAATTCTGGAATCGATAGCCCCCCTTCTTCTGATCACGTAACTTTTCGTTGGAAAATATCATTCCTGTACGATTTTTGGTTATTATTAGCGTCAACGACTGTAGACAGTAAAAACTGTTACTATACAGCAGTAAAAGATTTTATGGAAGAACTAGCTGTTACCCGCGGCTGCGCACGCGTTTATTTTGTAATTTGACATAGGTAGGTAGGTCTCTAAATCGTGTTCTTATTCAGCGCTAACGCCGTATCTTAAAAAAAAAATATACAATATCTAGGTAATTTCGTTTTAAGAAAGATTTACCATTTTACCTATTTATTATACACTTGATGGTAAAATACCTGATTTAAACCTTTTCTATAGGGTAGGTACCCTGCCAAAGATCGTTATTTGGCGTAACAATATTTAAAAAACGGTATATGCGAGCTAAGTATGTTACAATATGTCAGTACATGTTATGTCTTCTTACAAGAATATACAGTTAATTTTCATGACCAAAGGAACACGAAGTACAAGTATCAACGTCAGCAGTTGGAATTTTTTTTATCTATTTCTATACTATACTTCAGCCACTATCGTCCCATTGTTGAGCAAAGGTTCTAATTTCGGCTTTTAAATGCCAGTCTTCTAGGAATGAGTCCAGCTCGTCCCGCCATCTTCGTCTGGGCCTGCTGCGATGTCGTTTATAGTTTTGTGGGACCCAGTTAGTAATTATTTTTGCCCAAGCTGTATTAGACATGCGGCAAATATGGCCAGCCCATTTCCATCAGAAATTGTTGTCACGGAGCGCAGTGCACTGTTGCTAATATGGTCTGTTAGTTTAATGCCTAAAATGCTGCGTTCCATGTTACGCTGGCAAACCACGAGTGTGGACTTTTGAAGTTTTGTTAGAGACCAAGTCTGTACACAATATGTCAGGATAGGGAGAATGCAAATGCCCATGAGGTTACGCTTCCCGTACAATGGAAGGTTTCCCTTCATTAGGTCTTTCATTGACCAATAGCTCTTCCAGGCGTTTTCGACACGACGTTTGATTTCTTTGTCTTGTCTGGAAAGAGACTATTTTGGCCAAATATATATATACTCATGGACATTTTCAATCCCCACACCCTCCACTTGGATCTGGTTTCGGTTGTTGTTCTTCATGAGCTTGGTCTATGACATATTCATTTTAAGTCCGACCTCGCGGCTCGCTGCGTTCAAATTCTCTAACATGCTTTGTAGGTCCTTAGTTGAAGAGGAGAAGAGGACTATATACGAATCGGAGGTTTGTAAATCTCTTCTCCCCGATTGCAATCCCTTTTTCTTCCCAGCCGGCCACCACCTTAACAAATACTTCTTCAAGTACTGATATAAAGAGTTTTGGGGAGGGAGGATCGCCCTGTTTGACTCCTTTTTCTACATGGAATGATGGCCCTATTGTTTGTATTTTGACAGAAGCGGTACTATTGCTGTATATGGTCTGGAGAAGTTGGATGTAGGATTATCAATTTGGTTTGATTGCAGAGCCTTAAATAATGAAGTAAGATAGATACTATCCAAAGCCTTCGAAGAGTCTACGAAAGCTAGATACAGCGGAATATTGTACTCTTGGTGTTTTTCAATAATTATGTTGAGAGAGTAGATGTGGTCGGTAGTTGATAACCCTGTTCGGAAACCAGCTTGTCAAGAGGACTGATGGTTTTCGAGTGTTTGTGTTGTTCTATTCTCTAATATATTAATAAAAACTTTATAAACATGGGATATCAAGCTGATTGGACGATCATTTTGTATATCTGTTCATATAAGTCATTGGTGTCATTGGAGTCATTGAAGTAAGTCAAACATTGGACTGTGGACAGTGCGGACGGTCGTAACAGCATACGATTCTCAAAGTTTTCAACGGTTACGTGTTGACATTTTTTATTTCTTTTTATTCTGACTCAGTCATGTTCATCTGTTATGGTTGCAATAACGAAGCCAGGGATGGCGTTCAATTCTCCTTGTGTCTAAACCAATTCGACTTTCTATGTTCCGGAATAACCGAGTCAGGTTATAGCAAACTTGGGGATAGGTAAGCTACGTGGAAGTGTGGAGCCTGCAAAACTGGAACGTCATCTTTGAACCCTACCTCTGCAAAGTCTGTTGCTGGACGACCTAACACTCCGAACGATCTGGATGCTATTCGTTTCGAACTGAAGAAGCTTTCCGAGCAGATGTCTAGTCTGCCATCTCTGATTGCAAATGTTAAGATAATTCAAGCGGATCTGGCGGACCTTAGATCCATGAAATGGGAGCTGACAGAAGTTAAGTCCTCCATGGATTACGTTCATGCATCCATTGACTCATGCACGGAGAAACTTAAAGAGATTGATCAAGAAATTGATTTGACGGACGATTTAGCGCAGTGGTTAAGAGTTTAAGCCGATCCGCCCACTGTGTCTAATAGTCGCGGGTTCGATTCCCGCACGGGATAAATCTTTGTGTGATCCACAATTATTTGTTCCGGTCTGGGTATTTGTTTGTGAATTTTCATGTTTGTAAACGCACCCACGATACAGGAATAAATCCTAGTGTGGGGCTACGTTTATAAAAAAAAAAAAAATCCAATCCCTACAAAAGACTAAGGATGATATTACTTGACTTGAGCAACGCATGGATAAGGTTTGAAGCAACTATACGCGAGAAGGAGCAGAGAACTAGATTGAATAACATTGAGATAAAGGGTATCCCTGTGACCGAACTCCGAAAACCTTTTTACTATTATGTCAAAAATATGTAATATTGTAAACGTTATAATCGCAAAGGAGCAGATAAACTATATCGCCAGGGTACCGTCCAGGAATGATAGCCGTAATAAAAACATTATAGTATCCGTGCATAATCGTTACTTAAAAGAAGACTGTAGCTGCTGCAAGAAAATCTAAGCCCTTTAATTCTCGAGATCTTGGCCTTAGTGGTGACAGTAGGATCTTTATTAACGACCACTTGACTTTAGAGAGCAAAAGCTTACTAAATAAAGCTAAAACTCTTGCTAAGGAACGGAATTTTTCTTAGGTCTGGGTGAAGAATTGCAAGATTCTACTGCGGAAAAACGCGACGTCTCCAATACTTACAATAAAATCAGATTCCAACCTAAACAAGATTTATTAATATTCAGTCCATGTGCGCTAAGTTTGAGAAACGGTGGCAAATTGAAATATTTGTTCTATTAATTAGCATTGTATTGTCCCTTTCCTATTGTTCTATTGTTACTAGGAGCGGGCCAGACTAGTTGCGTTAATTATCGTACTTTTAAATGCAACATTAGTAATACACTGTACGTAGGTATTGATAAAGTCCGTTTTTCGTTTACTCATGTACGACTGTTAGATTTAATACTTAATTTTTACACCCATATTTGTTGTGAAACAATTGTTATAATACCTTCCCATTTTATTATGATAGTTTATTTATATAAATCGTTTTTTGTATGCGGCTCGGTTAGATTTGTAATTTTAAATTTAAGCTTATGGTATTTCTGTCAGCTAGACTGTCGGGTTTCATATTATTCTATATTCGATTTAATACTTAATTTTTACACCCACATTTGGTGTAAAACAATTGTTATAATACCTTCCTATTTTATTATGATAGTTTATTTATATAAATCGTTATTTGTATGCGGCTCGGTTAGATTTGTAGTTTTAAATTTAAGGTTATGGTATTTATGTCAGCTAGACTGTCTGGTTTCAGATTATTCTATATTCGATTTAATACTTGATTTTAACACCCATATTTATTGTAAAACAATTGTTATAATACCTCCCCATTTTCTTATTATAGTTTATTTATATAAATCGTTTCTTGTATGCGCCTCGGTTAGATTTGTAGTTTTGAATTTATGGTATTTCTATAAGCTAGGGTCTGGTTTCAGATTATTCTATTATTAGTTATAATAACATAACGCTATTTGTTGGTTTAAATACAAAACTACATAATTATTATGGTTATTAGATTATACTAACAAAACGTTCGTGGCTTACGGACAAAGGCATCTAACTTCTGTAGGAATGTAGCTTTAAATATTTTTTTTTTTTTTTTTTTAAACGTAGCCCCACACTAGGATTTATTCCTGTGTCGTGGGTGCGTTTACAAACATGAAAATTCACAAACAAATACCCAGACCGGAACAAATAATTGTGGATCGCACAAAGATTTGTCCCGTGCGGGAATCGAACCCGCGACTATTCGACACAGTGGGCGGAGCAGCTCAAGCTCTTAACCACTGCGCTAAATCGCTAAATCGTTATCATATAATAGCTTTGACTGAGACATGGCTTAACGCAGATTTTAATGACAGTGAATTATTTGATCACCGTTACCTAGTTTGGAGACGTGACAGGAATTATATTGATGTGGACCAGCGCTTAGGGGGTGGTGTTCGTATAGCGGTACGTCGGGACCTTATCGCAGAAGAGCGTAAGGATTGGTGCTCATGTGCTGAAGATATTTGGATTACCGTTAAATTAAAATGCTTAAAATTAATATATGTGTTGCGTATATATGTAATCAAAATAAGGGTTACTCTTTATTGACGCAATTATTACATATTTACACTGCATTAAATGACATTGTAATGAACAACATAACCGATACATTTTTAATCGTCGGTAAATTAAAAATTTACCGAACCTAATATGGCATCCCTCTAATAATGGAGATTCTTTGTATCCCACAAATATCCAAGGTTCCGTACAGTCGGACTTTATTGATATTCTTAACATGTGCTCTCTACTTCAATACTGGTAATGGGGATGTAATTTGTGATATGTTCAATTCTTTTTTTATTCAAACTTCCTGCAAGGTGCTACCATGAATGAGGCTGATTTAAATATCTTACCCCAGTCACAATCCGCATTGGATAACAGCTCTATAGAAGTTTGTAGGTCTGAAGTTGTTAAACTGTTAAAAGCTCTAGACCTGAATAAATCTGCAGGGCCTGATGGTATCCCTGCAATTTTTGCCGTTCGGAGTGCAAAAAGTTAATCTTTGCCCCTTTCTATTTTGTTTAGCCGCCGAAGGTTTAGTTCCTATTATTTGGAAAGGTGCATACATTACGCCTATACACAAGAAAGGTCCTAAAAATCAGGTATGATGCTCTACAGCCTTTGTAACAGCAAATTTGATTGCATGGACCTGACAAATAAACTGTGTTATATAGTACCCAGGAATGTGCACAGGCGAGCGGTGCGCGTGCCTCGGTTGTTTCACATTCAAAAATGCAGAACCAATGCCGGTGCGCGAGCACCTCTACGTCATCTCGTAGAAACCTATAACGCACACTTAAGTGACATAGACATTTTTGCCTTACCCAAACAACAATTCAAACGTAAGGCAAGTGAATTATTATTCATTGCAAACAATTAATCTTAAAGCATAGCTTAGCAGCCATACATGTCTCCTTCTTTCTTTCGTTCTGTATAACTCCATTATTAATTCGCGGACAATGTTGTGGGTTGTATGTTAACATATACTATATAATAGCTATCATTAGTGTAAGATATTATAAATATAACTGTTTTTTGTCCCCAATAAAATAAAATAAAGATATTGATGCTATTTGTAAGACTTACAAAAACATTTTGTATGCTGATGATATAAAGATTTTATGCCCAATTTCTGACATGGAGAGTTGTTTTTACCTTCAACAGGAACTTGAAAATCTTCAGACCTACTGTCAAATCAATAGATTTGATTTAAATGTGTACAAATTCCATGACACTTTGATAAGTAGAACTGATTCTAATAGGGACTGTAGTGTCATTTTTGACTCGAAACTGCTTTTTGACAAACATGTTGAGGAGATTGTTAGCAGGAGCTCCAAAGCAATAGGCTTTATATTTATATCTCGAGTGATTTAAAAAACATTAAACTTTTAAGACCCTTTATTGTGCTTTTGGCCGTAGCCACTTGGAATAAGCCTCGCAAATTTGGAATCCGATATATAACCTAGACGTGGATAGAATTGAACGTATACAAAAACGATTTCTTCGCTTTCTTCAATTTAAAACAAGAAAGTACACTAAAAACATCGTACAGTGTAAAAAATTTCATATTCTTCCACTTTATGAGCGTATAAATATAGCAGACCTGACTTACCTCTTCAAAATTTCTAATTGTTAGATTGACTGCCCCGAGCTTTTGAGTAAGATCGGACTACGTATGCACCGTACTAATATTCGCAAACCTAGTCTTCTCTATTTTTCAGCAGGAAAGACAAAATACAAGCAAAATAGCTTTTTAATAAGGTCATTTAGACTCTTTAATACAATTCTAAACCAAACAGACATAGACCTTTTTCATACCAGCGTTCCTCAGCTTAAGCGCATGCTGAATAAAAAGTTCTTTTCCTAATTTACTTTTTGATAAGTGTTGTTTTGTGTATCTTTGCGTATTTTTATTTGATGTATGTGCTGCCTTCATTTCTACTGGCTTACTTTTTTATGTCTATTACTTGTGCTGTGGAAACTTTTTAATGGAAGACTAATGTTATTACCACACTAGTTGTAAGTTTTCCTAAAATAAATAAATAAAATAAAACAATGTTATGTAAAAGTCAGTACTAATTTGAAGAATTTTCTTTTTACGAATTGCTTTGTCCCAGTATGTAGCTATATCATCACGGCAGCTCCCTCGCGGGGTAGGCAGAGAGTACAGAGTTCCAACAGGTTCTTTCCTTACATACCTCTCTGGCTTCCTCCACGCTCATAGTTGGTCTCATACACACTCGCCGGTTACGGAGACTCTCGACTTGCCCTTCAGATAAGACACGGTCTATTTGGTCATGGTAAGATAGTCTAGGTCTTCCCCGGTACCTTGTCCCAGTACTATCTTTTGAAGTAGTGATATGAGATCTCCCTATATCTGCCCTCGCTTAGCTATCTTTACTGACCTATTTCCTTCCAATTTATTCTGAATTTGGTGTTGTAGTTCCTGATAGCTTTTCTTATATTTCGTTTTACTTTCTTGTCTAAAACTTTATATTCTGAGGTGTAGTAGGTTAGTCGTTCTCTTTCTTTGATCATGGTTTTTGTAGCATCGGTTATTTTCTTTTCTCTATTTTTATTACATTCTATTTCTAACCACCTCTAAAAGATTATAGGTGGTCGTGAAGATATTTTAAACGGGTATGTTAACTACGACACGGTCATCAGGCGTGTAATTACTCGGCTGTTTGAAACATAATGGAAGAAGTGTTATGTAATACTTTAATTAATTTCGTATTTATGCAACGAAATTATTCGAAGCATTTTTTTCTCTAGCATATTCAACTATCCTGTTCCTAGATAAAGGTCTTGCCTTTAATCATGGACGATTAGTTTTGTGTGGTTACTACTTGGCCAGAGCTAGCATTATGATAAATTAACCTATACTGCTCCAGTGTTGGGCAAGGCATTCGGTCCCAAATTCTTTCCGGTCAAGCTGTAACGGCCCCGCGGCCAACTGCCACCTGCTGTTAGAACTTATCAAGCCGCCCATAAAGCTTTCAACTTAGCTAAAGACACATCGTCACACCTATATTCCCCAAGCGGGGGTGGCAGAGGTGTACTGAGTACACCTACGTTTCGCCGACGATGTTAGGTCCCATGTAATAGGGGGCGAGCCTATTGCCATATACCGGGCACAATTCCAGACTCCGGACTCGTACTGGGAAGTTTTCGCTAAAAAACTACACTAATCCGGCCTAGGATTTGAACCTCGTGATCACAAAGCGATGCGCTTTGCCACTAGACCAACAAGGCAGTCAAAGCATCGCTGAAAACACTTGGTCCTTCACCACATAAAGTGGTAACCGGACTTAACGTGTCTTCCAAAGCATTAGATAGAAGCCTATATTTTTTTAACTAAATTACAACAGTTAAATTCTCAAGGCAGGTCCGGCTTTTTTCTTTTATAAAAACAATTGATTACAGTAAAAAATAACCTTGTTTAACTAGCACTGTTTTGGCGTACCATTATGTTGACCAAGACATCGATTAGCCAATTATAATATTGTTTTTTTTATAATACTGACAATAAACATAGGCAATTATAGAGCATTCTTAAATATCGAATTTGGACAGAAATATAATGTATCATAGGGATAACTAGCATCAGTGCCTCATTTACATTTAAATAAGACTTAAATTTGTGAAATATTACATTTCTTAATATTTATTTTATAATTTAGAGAAAAATACAATTTTTATTTTTACTATTTTATTTTACTCTGCCTACCCCACAAGAGATCTAGCGTGATGATATAGATAGATAGACTATATTTAAAGTTTTCGTCTAACCGCTATTTCCATCAGTCTTTTTTTATTGTCTCATTTGAGCATCAGAACATTTAGTCGTAGTGTACCTAATGCTAGTAGTAACTAGTGTTATTTTTTTATTCATAGAGCGAAAAGGTGAATAAGAAAGGAGTATTATAAAACAACCCAAAACCAACCACCATGGGGGTGGGGGGTATTACGTCTGACATCTTTCACCTTTCGCTTCGCCCTCATCCCCTTTTGCCTTTTCAATGTCGATACATTTGGCTTAGAAGGCACCTTCATACGACAATAACAAAAAAATATATGAATAGCTATTATTTAGAATAGCCAATTATCGATTATGTAACTGTTATTATTAAAGTCAAAATTATTGTACGACATTCATAATAATTGTAATTTAATAATAATAATATAATAATAATAATGATATTATAATTGTAATGTGAACAATGATTAATGTTAGAGATTTTATAAATATGACAAATTTGCATGCCAAGTTCTCGGCGAAACATGTAGCACTGAAATAATATTATTATAACAAACACCCTTGCATAATACCATGTTTCAAGCAATAAATGATTTATCTATCTATCTATCTATCTAGAAATGCAACCTACGATTTCAGAATATTTTGATGATGTTTATATGAATTGGTTTATTTTTAATTTTATTGTCTAATAGTGTTATCTGCCTGGCTCATCATCATCATCATCATCATTTCAGCCTATACTTGTCCACTGCTGAACATAGGCCTCCCCAATCGCTTTCCAGCGTAACCGGTCCGATGCCACTTGCATCCAACGATTTCCTGCGATTTTCACAAGATCGTCGGTCCATCTGGCAGGCGGTCGTCCTACGCTGCGCTTGCCAATACGTGGTCTCCACTCTAGAATCTTTCTGCCCCAACGCCCGTCCGATCTTCGCGCTATGTGACCAGCCCATTGCCACTTCAGCATGCTAATCCTGAGGGCTATGTCGGTAACCTTGGTTCTTCTACGAATCTCCTCATTCCTGATTCGATCACGTAGAGAAACGCCGAGCATAGCTCTTTCCATAGCTCGCTGAGCAACTTTGAGCTTTTTTATGAGACCTATTGTAAGAGACCACGTCTCTGATCCATATGTCATCACTGGTAACACACATTGACTAAAAACTTTAGTCTTTAGGCACTGAGGTATTTTGGATGAGAAGATGTTGCGCAGTTGCCTGGCTCAATGAACTGAGTATTCATAATTGCTTTATCGTAATTTTCCCTCTTCTCTTTACTGTAATCGCTCCACACCTATTATTTAATATGGAAAAAGTTCATATAACATCGTCACTGTCAGGTTAAGGTTATAAAGTCGTAAGCATATAGACAAGATTTTTCTAGGAGACAAAAAAAACCTGTAATTTTGTTAGGTCTGCATAAATATTTATATATTTTGGTGGCAAATCATACAGTTTAAATAAACTTCAAATTTTGCTGTTAAAATATTTTAAAATTCTTCCAAATGCAGAATTCTAAACAGGCTTTTTTTGGAGATACTTTAGTATAAAAAACTTTACTCGCGTCCCCAGAAGGAGGGTATTTACAGACGACTTCTTGACATAAATTTCAGACCAGCTATCAATAACAGTAACTCACCCGTTATCAATGCCATTGACCCCGATCTTCTCGCCCATATCTCCGACGATGAGTCCAGGGTAAGTCTCCAGGGTCTCAGGGTTTCTGATGGGCACCACGAAGCCGTGCAGGCCGTGGTTAGTGCCGTCCGGCATAATCAGCTGTGCGAACAGCAGTGTGTGGGTGCATGTCCTACCTGGTAACAAGCAGTACAATTAGAAAAAGCAAGCAAGCAATTTGGAGAAAATAGATAAAGCTTAAATTTGAATTATAAAAAAAACCGTCAAGCCGTCATATCCCAGTGCCCGCGGCAAAGGTACGATTTTAGGTCCTAACGCAGAAGTGGGTGGGCATATTGTCATACCGGACACAATCCCAAGCAACGCCTGCTACTGAGAATCTTTGGATATAAAAATTCCAACAACACTTCCTCCAACCTTTTGATGGCCAGTAAGTACCATGCGCCACTAGACTAAAACGCAGGAAGACAATAAAAAAAGACATTAAAGGTAAAAGCAGTAGGCCTAAGATTCCAAAATTGCATACGTTCAAATTATTTTAGATGCCAGACCTATACGAGTTACCGTATATTCTTATAGATTTGTTAAAGAGGGCTATAAATTATGAATACCAACTAAATTTAGATATGGATACTACGATGACGCAGTTGCATCATATAGTGTTTATAAAATATCTTACATTACACATTTCAGCGTTACATAGTTTAGACATGCTGGTCCTTTCAATTCTTTAATAAGACAAAGTTAAGGCCGCGCGTGGGCATACCATCCGTGACACGAATATGTAAATAAGGTTATTATTGTTACTTTTCCGCTCAGAGACAAAAAAAAAATGGCGTAACCGGTCCATCACCTTATATGAGTTACATAAGCCGAGCAATTAATGACTGAGATATTCAAATTGGTATTCAAATTTTAATATCTCAGTCATTAATTTCTCAGTCACGTTAAATCTGTACGATCTGCACCACTTTTGCGTGTGTGTGTGTGTGTGTGAATGATGTACGCTGTTGGCCGCTGTTCACCGGACTTAAAGGCGAGCGTGCAACCACTACGCTCTAGCCAGCCAGAAGGGCAAGAGGCGACATACTCGAGGGCGCCTCGAAGAGGTGCCCTCGGTTGGGACAGTCGCTGTAGGGGGACGGGTGCACTACTAAGTGCACCGGTCAACCGCCGGCTATGGGAGGGGATCTACTACTACGTCGTCGTCGTCGCCCGTATTCTGAGCGGAAAGAAGGGATGACAAAGCATCGGGGGGGTCGGTGAGAACATGTCGCGGCCGGCGGTGGCGGCAGGGGTCGGGGGGAAGATCGTAGTCGGCGGTGGCTACGATTAACGGATTCGCATGGATAGATGCGTTCGCGAAGTGACGTGTTGACGCCTTTTTAATAAAGGCGCGAATAGGTTCGAGACCTAGATCGGAGTGGAGGTCGACGTTCCGTACGAACCAGGGGGCTCCTACGGCTTTACGGAGGAAGCGGTTTTGAACCACTTGGAGTTTATCGATGTGAGAGGAGGCCGAATGCCCGAACACAACACACGCATAAGTCATGTTTGCACTTCAAAGGGTCAACATCTAATATGGACATTTATTACTTTAGCGACACCTATTGGAAAAACATCTACACACCCTTATCATGTCTTTGAAGTGTTATTACTTAAATAAATATTATTCTCAGTTTTCTATGATGATCATTATATTAATAGTAGGTGATATTGATCGTTCCAACTACTCGTATCTTTATTTAGAAAATGTTATGTTTATAGATTTGCATGTGAATAATATAAAAATAAACGTGATTATTACGTAAGAATAATATTATCCTAATATAATCTAAACATAGTGAATTGCATTTGCAAAGGCAGATATAAATTGCTTTTATTTATATACTTTTTATTTCTACTCACTTGAAATAAAATTTCTTTTCTTTATATATCCATGGTAGAAATTTCAACTGTCGTATTGAAACTGAACTTACGTCGAAATGAACGTCGTACTTGTAAATGCGTGTCCCTTACGTCACAATGGAAATCGAAACTTATAGATGTCCTCTATGTCAATAAAACATACAAATTCTAAGTCAATGCAATATGAACATAAATATCTCAGACGTGGGATAAATTACGCCATTGTCCTATCCTGGGTGCTTGCCTACGAAATCAAATACAAATTTCACCTCAGATTTTAACTATACATCCGTTTTGATAATCTATCTCTGAAGTTTATTGCAATTAACGTTTATTAATTTTAAAGCCACTCAGCGAGCTATGTAAAGAGCTTTGATTGGCTGAAAGATAGAATCCGGAACGAGACCGATAGAGACAGAGAACCAGAGTTATCAACATAGATTAGTAAGCTGAAGTGGAAGTGGGCTGGCAACATTACTCGAGCAACCGATAACTTCTGGAGTAAACGAGTTTTTAGTGAAGACGACGGATCGGCAAACGTAGTACAGGATGCCCTTAGGCTTGGTAGAGCGGCTGACTGAAATTGGATGAGAGTGGAGCTGACGATCGTACTAAGTGGCGTGCTTTTAGAGCCCTTTCTCCAGCTAACTGCTGCTAACATTCTACAACACCAAAGATCCACGGTCCAAAGTTTCCTCTGTCCTTTCGAAATATACCGCGTGGATATGGATCCAACACGTAGAGACCTTTTGAGAGCCTCTACTGGAGAGATCAACCGCTGAAAATGTAGGAACATCGATAGGTGAAAGAGCTATTGTATGTTTATGAAGAAGACATTCACATTGGTTTATGGAAATGAGGCTACTGGGCTATTTCGAAACGATCCGACCATCCTCTATTACTAACATTCTACTGATTATCTCTGGCAGCCGGTGACTCACCACTTCTAGTAAGTGGTGTCCTCAAACCAAAAAAAACAATATCGTTGAAGTAATAGTAATTGTTTTTCAGTTTTAAAGCATCTACGAACATAGTTTTTATTGCTTTCAGTACGTCTGTAAATATTATTTATAGCGACATATCCGATAATACGGGAATGACGTTGGTTATTTCTAATGTTACATAACAACTTGCTTTTAGAATTGGTATTTTTTTTGTTGTTACGTGGGTATTTTAATAGCCATAGTGCATAAAAACGGAATATTGTTATTATGATGAAATAGCGTACGGTTGAAGTATTCTATGGGTTTTTGGATAAAATTCGTAAGATGGATGGGAGTGGAGGTCTGTTAGGAAAGAACCTCATGGAACTCTGTACATTCTGTGATGTTATAAATAGGATCTGTAAAGTAGATACCGACTCATCTTGAGAAACTTTGAAATCAAATCAATTATTTTATTGTTTCAGGGTGCAATATTTTTACGTGCAAACTTTTTTTTTTTCAAATCGCCTCCCCTTCCAACCTCCGGATTATTATCAAGAAGTTTCTACAGAAAGACCACAATAAATTGTCTCCCACCTAAGAATCGTACCTTCCTAGATGTGATCGCCAGGCGCACAATGTGCCACTAGACCAACAAGGAGGTCGACAGCAGTATTGCAATAATAACAAAAATTCAGCCCAAAATTGTCCTATCGCTGGGCAAAGGCCTCTCACAAAGTCAATGTGAGAGAGAATAGGTATATATGTACTCCACCACGCGGACCCAACGCGGATTCGTAGAGGCAGTTTGTAGGCACCTGCTGTTGGGACAATTAAAGTAAAATTCACACAAAGTTTTACCTAGATTACCAACCCAGCATTTAGCCGCTTCGAAGTCGGGAGTGTGTATGATGAACTGGCGTTGCACCGGGTCGTACGTCGCCGTCGTACGCATCAGTCGCGCGTCCGACCCGTGCGCTACCTCCGTCAACGCGAAACTCGCTAGCGTCTGGGAATATTGATAACATATTTAGATGATCGCCAAATCCATGTTCAGTAAATTAAATACTATTATTAGCTATAAACAAGAGAGTATACCACGGATTCACCGATATACAATGTGTAAGAGACAGATTTGAAATTACTTTTAGAATTTGCTCCAAATTAACCAATTTTTGCATCGAGATAGGTACCAAGAGGTAGCGATAGCGAGTAGGTATGAAAGATAGTATCGGTGTAAAGATGAGAAAGGGCATGCTCCGTTGGTTCGGGCATATAGAAAGAATGCCAGAGGAAAGAATGACAAAACAGATATACAATGTGAAAGTGGAAAGATGCAGGTACCGGGGAAGACCTAGACTATCTTACCACGACCAAATAAACCGAGTCTTATCTGATGGAAAAGTCATGAGTCTCCGTAACCGGCGAGCGTGTATGAGACGAACTATGAGAGTCGAGGAAGCCAGAGAGGTATGTAAGGAAAGAACCTGTTGGAGCTCTGTACTCTCTGCCTACCCCGCAAGGGATCTGGCGTGAGGTTATAGATAGATAGATAGGTACCCTTTATTACACACTTGATAGGCATTTTAAACTGATTGAGAGGCATAGTCACGTCCTTTAAACTTGTAGGTATATTAGCAGGTACATTTTTGTGTGTGTGTGTGAATGATCTCTGTTGGCCGCGGGCCCTTCACAGCTTTACCGGCCAAGAGGGCGAGCGTACACCCAGTACGCTCGAGCCAGAAGGGCAAGGGGGCAACTAGCTCAAGGGCGCCTCAAGGAGGAACGGCCTCGGCTTGGGCAGTCGCTATGGTGGAGGGCATATACTAGGTGTCTCGCCGTGGTGCTCTGCACCAGCCGGCGGGCAAAGGATTCTTCGACCTAGCTGGGGCAAGGTCGGTGTCTGATCTTGTGTGCGGTATCTGTATCCGAAAGAAGGGATGTAAGGGCATCGGGAGGGTAGGTACGAACATGTCGCGGACGGCGGTAGCGGCTGATAGGACGGGAGTAGTTCGATTAGCAGCGGCTACGATTAGCGGATTCCTATGATTGGACGCGTTCGCGAAATATCGGGTTTGTATTAACAAAGGCGCGAATAGTTTCGAGACCGAGATCGGAATGAAGATCGACATTTCGTATGAACCACGGGGCTCAGACGACTTTGCGGAGGAAACGGGACTGAACCGTTGGGAGTCTATCGATGTCAGAGGGGGCGGCGTGCCCGAACACCTCACAAGCGTATGGGCCGTATACAAGTTTTGTAAAGTGTCACCTTATACCTAAAGGACATTTTACTCCGCTTGCAGATCATCGGGTAAAGACGACCGAGCACAAAGGCTGCTCGGTTACGGACTCGCTTGATGTGCGGTCCGAAGGTCATGGTATTGTTTAAGGTGACCCCTAGGTATTTGGCCTCTTTGACCCAGGGAATAGGTCGGTCGAACAATTGCCACTTGACCGAGATTACTTTTGGGGTGGCGCAGGGAGGGGCGCGGGGTGGCACCTCTGGAGAAGAACACAGCAGCGCTCTTGTCCGGATTCACCTCAATGCGCCTCTTCTTGAACCAATCCTCTAGGGTGTGGGCTACCTGGAGGTTTCTGGTAATGAAACCCTTATTCCTATGCGAGACATAGAGAGCGGTATCATCCGCAAATAGGGCTAGATGCACCTTACTCGAACGAGGAATATCGTTAGGGTAAAGGCTGAATAAGAGGGGGGAGAGCTGAGCCTTGTGGGACGCCAGCTTGTATGGAGTGAGATGTAGATCGCGTTATTTCGACGCGATACCGAAAGGCGCGATTCGACAGGAAGTCTCGTAAGATGAGCACGAGTCTGTCCGGCACGCCCATTAGGTACAGCTTGTAGATCAAGCTGTTATGCTAGACTTCGTCGAACGCCTTCTTGACATCGAAGAAAGGGGCACCTGTGTAGACGGGTTTGGGTTTGTTGAGGCCAGTGAGGATGTGCTCCGTGAGGCGGTGCACTTGATGGACACAAGAGTGTTTGGCTCGAAAACCAAACTGCTCATTGATGAAAATACCCTTGGAGTTATAAACTAACTCGAGAGAAATAAATTTCAAAGCTTTTGAGCCGTACCAGAAGCAGGCGCTTGTAGATCTTTGCCAGGAAATTGAGGAGGCTGATGGAGCACAACCGGGCCCAGTTGACTTCGGTAGGGTAGGATTCGTACGCTCGAACTGAGGCATTTTTAGCCCGAATTAGTTCCCTATCATCGTCAGGCAGTCTAAAACGGTTGAGATCCTCCGCCTCGACTTGCTTTGACGAACGACTGACAGCCGATTGGATTTGGGAGGTGAAGGCTTTTACAGCCTAGTCGGTGTCCTGAGGGGACGGGGTGGAGTCCGAGCTGAGGGGAAGGAGGGGTGGGTCGGCATCCGTCAAGGCAGCAGTTCATATTTATGATGTGTATATAGTATATAATTATACTAATATTATAAAGAGGAAAGATTTGTATTTTGTATGTTTGTAACAAATAAACCCAAAAACTACAGGACCGATTTCAAAAACTCTTTCACCATTAGACAGCTTTCTTAACTAGAAGTAATATAGGCTATATAACATAGACCCGGTAGGTGGCGCTGTTATCGACCGTGTACGAAGTCACGGGAAACTGCTATAATAACAACATTAACCCTGTTAAGAAACTGTTCCACCGCGCGGCACGGGCCTCCTCTCAAACTGAGAGGGTTTTTATTACTGAGTATAGTATAATTTTATAAAACATAATATACATCATAAAAAAGCTCAGAGTTGCTCAGCGAGCTATGGAGAGAGCTATGCTCGGCGTTTCTCTACGTGATCGAATCAGGAATGAGGAGATTCGTAGAAGAACCAAGGTCACCGACATAGCCCTTAAGATTAGCAAGCTGTAGTGGCAATGGGCGGGCCACATAGCGCGAAGATCGGACAGGCGTTGGGGCAGAAAGATTCTAGAGTGGAGACCACGTATTGGCAAGCGCAGCGTGGGACGACCACCTGCCAGATGGACCGACGATCTTGTGAAAATCGCAGGAAGTCGTTGGATGCAGGTGGCATCGGACCGGTTACGCTGGAAAGCGATTGGGGAGGCCTATGTTCAGCAGTGGACAAGTATAGGCTTAGATGATGATGATGATGATAATACACATATTAATATAATATAGAAATTGTCAGTTACTCTAAATGTACGTTAATGCTAAAACTATAAAACCATGGAAAATTGGCAGTTGAAGCTTGTCAAATCTTGATAAAATCACAAATATTCACGCCTTTTTCTGCCTACAGAATATAAAATTCTTTAGGCGGAAAAACTTTAATTATTAAATATAGATTCCCACACTAAGCTGCTATTTCTTCATCCCCTATTTCGATCCACTTACTTCTCTATTCACAAATGTGGCTTGGTAGAACTTCAAGTGCCTCTCTGTTCCGAGGGAGAGCAGCGCGTTTGAAAACAGGTATATGCCGATCGCCATCTTCACCGACACGCTGGGATTAATACTTTGTACAGCCTCGTTTATTGTCATTATTGTACGCGTCTGCGGACAAAAAATTACTTAGTTATACCCTGTATCTTATTTGGAAAAACGTAGCCCCACGCTAGGAATTATTCCTGTGTCCTGTGTCCTGTGTCATGCGTTTACAGAAAATAATTTCATATTCACAAACGCTAAGACAGAAACAAATGTTTGTAGGTCACAGAAATATTCGTCTTGTGCGGTGATCGTACCAGCGATTACTCGGTCTAGCGGGTGAAGGACCCACTCTCTAAGCCCTAGACCAAGCGATCTTTTTTTTCGTATAAAAAAGAAACAAGCGCATCCTGACATATCTGAAAGTGTGTGAGAAACCCTGCAAGTTTTAAAAATCATGCCCTAACAACAATTATGCGGATGGTGCTGTTAAATAGGGTTTCCTATAATGGTAATTATCGATGTGAGCAGATATCGAAACAGAATCAGTTTTCACCGCAACGTTAGGCGACTTGTGTTCCTGACCGTAGCTACATTTGATACTTAAGTTATTTCATCAATGACTGCTATGGGCATTTATTTCAAATGCAAAGATTTATTTACTTAAGGCCGCACAAGGTCTCCTGTGCAGAATCCTATTGTTGTTTTAGTGTGTGGTTGCAGTCTTAACGCTTTAGAAATTTTAATGTCCGAAGATATGGATTCGTTTGTGGGCCGTGGGTACCGTTAATGGTTCCATATACTTTCGCTATCTTTAGGTTGATATAGTTATCAAGAACAACCACGAGTTCATTTCATTAGCCAACGCTAAGGGTTTCATTTCATGTTACGCAATTGATTACATATTACGTAGTGTGAGGCCATAAAACAAGAGAAGAAATATTACCTACTGTCAATAATGGAGAGGAATCACTTTATAGGCGTACATTGTAAAAAAAAAACTAACAGTGGCACTCCGGGAGTGCCGACAGAAGCGAAAACTTGAACGATTACGTGTGTATTTTTTGAATCGTCAGATTTTTTTTTATATACAGAGGTGTCAGTAACGGTAACAGTGTCGGGAGTTCAATGGTTTTTTTCCCATCTCAAAAAATGCCAACGTGCATGTGTATCTATGTACGTATATACACAATATATGTACATACTTGTATACAGAGGTGTCGGTAACGGTAACAGTGTCGCGAGTTCAATGGTTTTTTTCCCATCTCAAAAAATGCCAACGTGCATGTGTATCTATGTACGTACATACACAATATATGTACATACTTGTATACAGAGGTGTCGGTAACGGTAACAGTGTCGCGAGTTCAATGGTTTTTTCCCATCTCAAAAAATGCCAACGTGCATGTGTATCTATGTACGTACATACACAATATATGTACAAACTTGTATACAGAGGTGTCGGTAACGGTAGCAGTGTCGCGAGTTCAATGGTTTTTACCCATCTCAAAAAATGCCAACGTGCATGTGTATCTATGTACGTACATACACAATATATGTACATACTTGTATACAGAGGTGTCGGTAACGGTAACAGTATCGCGAGTTCAATGGGTTTTTCTCCTTTCTCAAAAAATGCCAACGTGCATGTGTATCTATGTACGTACATACACAATATATGTACATACTTGTATACAGAGGTATCGGTAACGGTAACAGTGTCGCGAGTTCAATGGTTTTTTTCCCATCTCAAAAAATGCCAACGTGCATGTGGATCTATGTACGTACATACACAATATATGTACATACTTGTATACAGAAGTGTCGGTTACGGTAACGGTGTCGCGAGTTCAATGGGTTTTTTTTCCCATCTCAAAAAATTTCAACGTGCATGAGGATCTATGTACGTACATACACATTATATGTACATACTTGTATACAGACGTGTCGGTAACGGTAACAGTGTCGCGAGTTCAATGGTTTTTCCCATCTCAAAAAATGCCAACGTGCATGTGTATCTATGTACGTACATACACAATATATGTACATACTTATATAAAGAGGTGTCGGTAACGGTAACAGTATCGCGGGTTTAATGTTTTTTTCCCATCTCAAAAAATGCCAACGTGCATGTGTATCTATGTACGTACATACACAATATATGTACATACTTATATGTAGAGGTGTCGGTAACGGTAACAGTGTCGAGGGTTCAATGTTTTTTCCTATCTCAAAAAATGCCAACGTGCATGTGTATCTATGTACGTACATACACAATATATGTACAAACTTGTATACAGAGGTGTCGGTAACGGTAGCAGTGTCGCGAGTTCAATGGTTTTTACCCATCTCAAAAAATGCCAACGTGCATGTGTATCTATGTACGTACATACACAATATATGTACATACTTGTATACAGAGGTGTCGGTAACGGTAACAGTATCGCGAGTTCAATGGGTTTTTCTCCCATCTCAAAAAATGCCAACGTGCATGTGTATCTATGTACATACTTGTATACAGAGGTATCGGTAACGGTAACAGTGTCGCGAGTTCAATGGTTTTTTTCCCATCTCAAAAAATGCCAACGTGCATGTGGATCTATGTACGTACATACACGATATATGTACATACTTGTATACAGAAGTGTCGGTTACGGTAACGGTGTCGCGAGTTCAATGGGATTTTTTTCCCATCTCAAAAAATTTCAACGTGCATGAGGATCTATGTACGTACATACACATTATATGTACATACTTGTATACAGACGTGTCGGTAACGGTAACAGTGTCGCGAGTTCAATGGTTTTTCCCATCTCAAAAAATGCCAACGTGCATGTGTATCTATGTACGTACATACACAATATATGTACATACTTATATAAAGAGGTGTCGGTAACGGTAACAGTATCGCGGGTTTAATGTTTTTTTCCCATCTCAAAAAATGCCAACGTGCATGTGTATCTATGTACGTACATACACAATATATGTACATACTTATATGCAGAGGTGTCGGTAACGGTAACAGTGTCGCGGGTTCAATGTTTTTTTCCCATCTCAAAAAATGCCAACGTGCATGTGTATCTATGTACGTACATACACAATATATGTACATACTTGTATACAGAGGTGTCGGTAACGGTAGCAGTGTCGCGAGTTCAATGGTTTTTACCCATCTCAAAAAATGCCAACGTGCATGTGGATCTATGTACGTACATACACAATATATGTACATACTTGTATACAGAGGTGTCGGTAACGGTAACAGTATCGCGAGTTCAATGGGTTTTTCTCCCATCTCAAAAAATGCCAACGTGCATGTGTATCTATGTACGTACATACACAATATATGTACATACTTGTATACAGAGGTATCGGTAACGGTAACAGTGTCGCGAGTTCAATGGTTTTTTTCCCATCTCAAAAATGCCAACGTGCATGTGGATCTATGTACGTACATACACAATATATGTACATACTTGTATACAGAAGTGTCGGTTACGGTAACAGTGTCGCGAGCTCAATGGGTTTTTTTTTCCCATCTCAAAAAATTCCAACGTGCATGAGGATCTATGTACGTACATACACATTATATGTACATACTTGTATACAGACGTGTCGGTAACGGTAACAGTGTCGCGAGTTCAATGGTTTTTCCCATCTCAAAAAATGCCAACGTGCATGTGTATCTATGTACGTACATACACAATATATGTACATACTTATATAAAGAGGTGTCGGTAACGGTAACAGTATCGCGGGTTTAATGTTTTTTTCCCATCTCAAAAAATGCCAACGTGCATGTGTATCTATGTACGTACATACACAATATATGTACATACTTATATGCAGAGGTGTCGGTAACGGTAACAGTGTCGCGGGTTCAATGTTTTTTTCCCATCTCAAAAAATGCCAACGTGCATGTGTATCTATGTACGTACACACACAATATATGTACATACTTATATACAAGTGTCGGTAACGGTAACAGTGTCGCGAGTTAAATTTTCACTTCAAAACCCCTCATCAAAGTTTGGTATTATTTTATTTTAATGCATGACGCATTGGCATAGAATATAGCGAATCTTAACCCACTCGAAGCTATGTTTTTTTTTCTTTTTATTTAGATTTACTCTTTTATAAAAGTCCGCTATATTTAATCTATCTATCTATATCATCACGCCAGATCCCTTACGGGGTAGGCAGAGAGTACAGCGTTCCAACAGGCTCTTTCCTTACATACCTCTCTGGCTTCCTCTACTCTCATAATTCGTCTCATACACGCTCGCCGGTTACGGAGACTCCTGACTTGTCCTTCAGATAAGACCCGGTCTATTTGGTAAGCTAGTCTAGGTCTTCCCCGGTACCTACATCCTTCCACTTTCGCATTGTATATCAGTTTTGTCATTCTTTCTTCGGACATTCTTTCTATATGCCCGAACCAACGGAGCATACTCTTTCTCATCTTTACACCGATACTCTCTTAATAATAAATAGAACAATAATTTTAAGAATGCGCTTGTTTTTAGGAGCACGCGTGTATTACGTAATGCAACATGTTCGCGCACCGCTCTTGTATCGTGTGTCGCACTTGACTTCTTAACCACACTTCAAAAACAACCCTTAGCTCACTTGCTGAGGGCTTAAGGGGCTGCCAGGATAGACAATTTATCGACCGGGAGATTGATAGTGATGGAATTACTTTACAAATGAATAATAAGGGACTAATATATTTCACACGCGCTCGAAAATAAACGACGTGTGTAAAATAACTACACCATGAAATAAAAAAACTACTTGACAAGAACTTTGCTACAATGATTCTCTACTAGCTAAACCCGCAACTTCGTTCGCGTTAGTTTCAGGTGTCTATTTCACACCCTAAAGTTTTTTTTAAGACAAATGTAGCCTATGTCCTTTCCCTGGATAAAATCAATATCCTTGCAGAATTTGAAAAATCTGTTTAGCGGTTTGGGCGTGCAAAGGTAACAGACAGAGTATAATATTATTATGGGTCTCTTTAAGTAATTTTTGTTTTAAATAAAAAGGCATAATATCGCGTTGGAATCAGATAATCAGTTTTTAGATTTTTTTTCTATCGAGAAAATTTCGTTTCATCTTATATTTCTTTAACCAGATTCTAAATCAAAATTCTAACTAAACTTTCCAGTATGAGTCCGGAGTCTGGAATCGTTCCTGATATATGGCCTCCTATTACATGGGACCTAGCATGGTCGGCGAAAAGTGGGTGTACTCAGCCACCCCCGCTTGGGGAATATAGGCATGACGATGTGTAAAGTACAGTCGAAAATCATATTTCTAAATATTAAGTCTCTAATTCAATACTAACTGAAGTTCATGAAGTACAAAACCACGTGTTTGTCGCGGTAGCCCCTTAACACGAACAGATTGACGTTAGCGCAACGTTAGCCTATCGAATTGATATACCACCCTTTTCACACTGCGAATTTACTTAATAAAGTAAGTGCGCTGTGCGTAGTTACAGTAACAGTTGCAGTATCGGCGCCTATACCGTATATTCGACTATTTATAGTATTTTTTATGAAGGAAGGGTACTGCGACGGTTGTAAGTATCAAAGAAAATTATACTTTATTCAATAGCAATAAGAGGCATGACCTCTTCTATACTTATAGTGTTTGCCTTAATACCATTGAATTAAATATTAATTTCGTTCGGCACTTCGAACTGTCACTAGCCATCTTATGTGAAAGATATTATAGATGCACCGTTGATAGAGTAGTCATCGCGAATAAGCGCATGTATTACATTACATTATCTTTTAACTTAGTATCCGATACTGAGTTCTTAGATTTACGCGAAAATTACACATGAAATAAAACTATTTTTTCGGATTTTATCGCGGTTTATTTTAATTTTCACCGTCGCTCAAAGAAGTCTGCAGTCTGTGAACATGTCCTTGACCGCACCCGCCATAACATTAGATTTGATAGACCACAAATCCTCGTGAAAGAACACCGATTCCTACCAAGGATGGTTCGCGAGGCTATTGAAATTAAAAAACATCCTAATTTCAATAGAGAAGATGGTTGGGTGCTTCCATCGACTTGGGATCCAGTAATTAATATAATCAAATCCAAAACCAAGCATAACACTGCAAGACCCCAAGACACCGTGAGCTCATTCTGCGTAGACCGGACCAACAAAAACAAAAATAATTAAGAAGTTTGAGGGTACTCCGGAACAACTATGCCTTTTGGGCATCTAACACCTCAGTTCCTCCTGTGACCATGGGTGCTGCAAAGCACTCGAAACGTCGGGAACTTAAAAATCAAAATAAACGGCGATAAAATCCGAAAAAATAGTTTTATTTCATTAGTATCCGATTTTAAACTTAATATCGCGGTGACCTAATAATACATGCTAGCGATATCCGCCTACACATACATCATTTTGTATTTGTTTTGGCAAACGTTTTTTGGCCGACATTAACTTCGAGTATGAAGTTTACTTTAAGGTGACTGAAGGTTCTGAAGGTTGCCTTTTGTCTGGGTAATTAATGATTGAATTTTAAACGCCGCACGTAATGAAAATCTCTTGCCAAGGTGGAAACGAATTTTGTGAGGACAGAAATCCTTGAGTTTTTTTATACTCATTATGGATTTTATTGTACACGCAGTCGATTCACGTTTAAATTGAGGTATTGATGAAATCTTTAACACCCAAACGATATTTGCAGCCGCTGAGAATAGCGAATAATATCAAGCGGTATTCCGCCGGGCATTTGTATGAAGCTGTAGCCGGGCAACTTCAGCAGAATACCGCTCCGCTCGGACTAAATCCGAACACAGACACTGAGCATTAACAGATTGACGTTAAGGTAACGCTATCGAGTCGGTATCTCTATAATATGCCATGCTTTTTTTACACTACTTTACTAAAAAGTTGACCGTGACGGCGCGCTTTCTCGACAACCTTACTAAAACGTCAAATTGTTTGTGCTCAGCCCACAGGACTTCAAATGAAGCACGTGCATGTGGTACAGAATCACGATATACTCACCCTTCTACTGTAACTGGAATTGACCATCTCTTTAGTGTGAAATTTGTACTCGTTTATCTTCTTCAACTGCAGCTGTGTGAGCCGTTTCTGTTCCTCGACGGAGGGCGTGACTTGATTGTGCGCAAACAGCAGATCCTTCTCCAGGGTTTTCCATATCTTGTACTAAACCAAAAACATGCATGTTTTAATATTATTGTTACGACTTCAATACACCTCGATATCCGGTAAACCCCTTATCGGGGAATGTTAATTTTAAAATGCATTACATACAATGAGGTCCCAAAGCGATCTGTCTAGAAAGATCTAGAATCCGTGCTTAAGTGCCGAAACGTCTAGAAGGTTTCACCCCTTTAATTATATCCGGCGCGCGGTCGCGGTATACAAGTACCTATTCGTTCCCGTACAAATAGGTATGTAATACTAATACCGTTTGTGGGCCGCGGCGGCTATTGTTCGATGTACTTCTATAGAGTACTTATAGGGTTCGCGTTCGTTCTAGAACTTTCATACGAGTATAAAAGGAACACAGAGCGCGGGGACGGACACAGTCTCTTCTCGGAAGCGGTAGTGATCAAATTGGAGAACAAGCGATCTAAGTGGAATACACCAGCGACTTAAGCAACGATATACCAATACTACGATTAACTCAGCAACTTGGAAGCAGTATTTGGGTACTAACGAGGGTAGTACTAGTGTGTGATTAGTTCGGGTGTATATTTGCCTTCGACGTACTGTATTGTGTGTGCAGCGCCTAATAAAGTACTTTGCACGTTATTCGGCATTTCATTTCCACGCAAACGTAACATTATTATGTAGCTTTAAATAGCTCTCACTTCCACCACTAACACCCTGTATAGATGCAGAGATGGCTATATGTAAACAGATTAATTTAGTTATCTTCAATAAATTTTGCCTATCTCTGTAAAAATGTCGCAGCCAAATTGTAGAATTAACCGCCTTACAAGGCGAGGCAGGAGAGAATAGGTCAAAAAGGGAATAGAAGGCCAATCTGTGGCTACATGCTGTAGGAACTTATCAATCCTATAAGGCATCCAACAGCGGGACCACGTGCCTTCCGATGCACGGAAACACTGGAAAATGGATTTGCCAAAACCGGTCACCATCTCAACCCGCCTGAGCTAAACGCTGCTTAATCTATGCGATCGCAGAACACCACGGTCATATCACAGAGGAATACGAGCACCGATGCATAAAAATAAGTATGAGCATAACGAAATAACATACAGTCTAAAATAAGCCAATACCAGTCGTATGCGGTCATACCCGCAATCTCACTTTCCTCAATGAAAACTAAGTAAATAATCAATTCCCAGTTTCCTATTAAACATTATATCACGCCGATATAAATATTTTCAACGCTCGCTATAAATCAGCATGATAGTGGCACGAGCGTGATGTAAACACCTTGGTTTAGTCCTCGTCCTCTTTCGTACATTTAGTAACATTGAGCTTTCATTATGTTTATGACTCTTAATATCAAACGAAACGAAATGTTGCAGGATTTACAACAGATGCTGACCAGCCTGGCCAATTCTTCCGAAGGCAAAGATGTCCGCATGGACTTGGACAAGAACAAGGTAATGTTTAATCGGCATGCAATACCGCTATTCTCGAGATTGTTTAAGAGCAAAACTGCAAACTCTGCAGTTACGGGAAAACAACTTCGAGAAAGAGATCAATAGAAGAATACGGCTGGGCTGGGCGGCATTTTAAGCCAAGCCTAAAGACGAAAGTCTTCAAACGGTGCGTTCTGCCCGCTATGATTTACGGAGCCGAATTGTGAACACTCAACGTTGGACTGGTTTACAAATTTAAAGTCACTCAGCGAGCTATGGAAAGAGCTATGCTCCTCCTGCTATGAGTTCCTCTGAAGGATAGAATCCGGAACGACGTCTTTCGCCAGAGCTTATCGGATTAGTAAGTTAAAGTGGCAATGGGCCGCTCACGTTAGCCGAACAACCGATAATCGCTGGGGCAAACGAGTTCTTGAGTAGACACCACGGACTTGCAAACGTAATGCAAGACGCCCTCGTATCTTCTTAGGGCGGCTGGCAGGAATTGGATGAGGGCAGCCGAGGAAGAGGGCTATAGTAGATGTATGGATTAAGGTAGATGATGGATTCATCTTCTTTTTCCTAATAATGCGCAAGTTCTTATCTGCATTGATCAATTTAATTTTGTTGTTTTTTCCAACATTTTCTCATTTATTTAACGGGATTCTTGCTAAGCTTCATCTAATCAAGACGTCCATAATTAAAGTGTACATACACTTTTATAACACGACAGTGGAAACTTCATCAAAAAAATATAAAAATCAATTCTGTCTGAACAACCTGACGTTTATATACGTCTTCCATTTAGGATTTAGAAGCGGTAATTTACTTACAAAATACATCACGGTTGTTTTATTAATAACAAAATAAATCTTTATAATGTTAACCTATCTAATATTTAGGTAAAGTTAGTGTTTGGATGTTCGGGGTAATCTCCGGTACTACTGATCCAATTTTAATGATTCTTTCATCATTGGAAAACTACCTTATCCAGAACTAACATGGGCTATATACCATAGACCAGGTAGGTGGCGCTGTTGTCGACCGGGTACGAAGTCGCGGAAAACTGCTAGTATCTTAAGGATGTAGGTAGTTCAATTTCAATTTTTCATGTGGAATGTTAAAAAACTATTTCAGATATAACAATGCAAAAATGTAAAGTGGACACATTAAAAATTATATTGATTAATGAGCAACATTCCAAAATGACAAATGAGCCAAAATAACAAGACGGCTATTGTGCCACGAAATTTGTAAATATCATATCGACACGACCACATACCGATGGCCTACGACTGTAATTAATGTATTATTCATGTATACCTAAATCACAGACAGACAGTCAGATTTAAATTTATAATCGATAAAGGTTTATAAATAGCCCCTTCGATTGGCAGTTACATGAATCAATGAATTGTGAATGCGATAACTTACGTTACTTTTCCACATATTTGTAAAACCCCACGAGATAAAAGACATGTGTGTACTGTTCATGTAATTGTCGACTATCACGACAGATACCGTAACATGGTGATGAAATTATGCAATATCCATTTTACAATGCGGGGCAAAGGCCTTGTCTCACAAACAGAGATGAGAGAGATTTGGTCATACGCCACCACGCGGAACCCGTGCGGATTGGTAAAGACAGAGTTGTGGCCACCTGCTGTTAGAACAAATTAATAATAATAATTTCAAATTTTGAACCAACTTGGATCACGTGTTAATAGAATATTCATACTTCATATTAGGGTTAGTAAAGCAACATATTAACAATAACAAATACAGTTACACTAATCAAGTAGTCTGTACGTAAACCATACAGCAATGATTCATGTAACGACGTCGAGTCTATAAGCCATAGCCTTTAGGATGCTGTTGAAACTGCTCCGAACCGTGCTCATAGTGGCGAAAAAACAATCAACTCTCGCCTCGGCGAACATTCCTGAAGCGCTGCAGAACCGGGGCAATCCCATCAGCACTCTAAAAGCAATATTATTTAATATATGCAGACAGGCATAACATTTACCTGCGGCCCGGAAAATAAAGTCATTGCTTTATTAGTATCATAAAATTAAGAAGGTAATTATTATGTATGGTATAATTATTATTACTGGTCGCCCATTGGTCGAAATTCGACCATAATTCATTTAAATTATAAGTTTGAACATTATTAAGGTTCTATTGTCAAAGACTATACTTCTATAATCACAGATTTCGCCAAGGCTACACTGTTAATTTGCCTATTTTTTTCAACCAATTATATGAAATTTAAATAAAAATCAAAATGATTAAAGAACACCTCTTTTTTTAATTTTTTTTTAATCATAAAATCCAAAAAGAAATTTCTGTCCATTAAACTTGACATACATATTTCGATAATTTAATTAATGATACAAAACTTCTCTGTAAACGATGTTTTTTGTAAAAACTCTTTCATCGTTTGACATTCAGTAAGACTATAGACAAATAATATTCAATACAAACCAGAGACAAACAATATTAATCTATTCTCAATTTGAAGTGATTGTGTCAAATACATGGTAGTGTGTGTAATGCTGTTTTTATTGATTTAATGTATTTATTAAGCATAATTAAAAAAAAATATTAGCATTCTGCACTCCTTCTCTATATAAACTATAAGTGTGGGAAATTTCATACTCCTCCGTCCGCGCAATTTTCGTAAAAAGGGATACAAAGTTTTTGCTTCACGTATTAATATAATGATATTGTATTAATATGTGCCATTGTTGTCTTATTAGTTTAATTGTTGTCTTATTAGTTGGTAAAGTTCTCATCAAAAACAATAACATATTAACATACAATCAAAGTAATAAACCTAAATGAATCAGTAAATTGAGATTGAATTATGGCTTGTTTATTTTATTAATTTAATAAAGTTAACGATTAAAAAGTTTAACTTTTCTGAGGTAGAAGACCTATGAATCTTTTATACTTGTACAATGACGAACTCAAAGAGTAGCTTATATATTTAAACATCTCTGTCCTCTACCTAAAGGTTGCCTGGAAGAAATCGCTTTAAGCGATAAGGCCGCCTTACTGTACCTTCATAACCATGTTCGATTTTGTTTCTATGTGTCATATTTTATGTGCATAAAAGTATATTATTATTATGATCCATAGCAATAGATCCCCCTATATATATATAACTTCTTGCATTTCCGAAACACACCATATGCAAGTTTTAGATACCGAACACATCTGGCAAAGGGTTAATCCCACTTTAATCACCTGGGTGATCAAAGATGCTGATCAATTAGTGGGTAGTCAACCAGCAGAAAATCACCTAGATGACATACTTTGGAAGTCAATGCAACTATTGCTTGAGTTGTTTGCAAGCAATTGCAGTAACTCAACACGTGCCGTGTCGCAGTGCAGGAATTATTAGCTTTTTATCGCGCATTATAAAAGAATTGGGTGCTGCAAAGCAATCGAAACTTCGGGTACTTAAAAACAAATATAAACCGCTATAAAATCCGATAAAATAGTTTTATTTCATGTTGACTTAAGACTGTTGGGTTACTTGGTATAAATAAGGAAATCAAAAATGTGAATGACTTCATTGTGAATGCAGTGCTCTAACAGACAAGTATCTGCTAGTCTTGGATTTTCTGTTCATTTCAAGAGATTTTACAGTTTAATATTCCAAGATGTTGTCCACACATAGATTTTAGTTTATTTTATATAGCAGTTTCCCGCGACTTGGTACCCGGTCGACAACAGCGCCACCTAGCGGGTCTATGTTTTATAGCCTATGCTACTTTTGGATAAAGTAGCTTTCTAATGGTGAAAGAATCATTACAATCGGTCCAGTAGTTTTTGAGTTTATTCGTTACAAACGTACAAAAATACCAATCTTTCCTCTCTATTATATTAGTGTACCAGCATACACCATTCGTGTATAACCAGTGATAAGTACACGACTAATAGAAGTATATATTCTTCAAAACTAACCTTTTCAAACACTGGCTAATTTTTCAACCTGATTCATGTAGACTATCCACATAAATGAGGCGCTCGTAGCGCTGTGCGACCGCGGTGTTCTTACCGATCACCAAGGTCAAGCAGCGTTCGACTCGGTCAGCCAGAGATGGGTGACTGTTAGTGGCATTTTCATATTCGAGCGTCTCCGTGCTTCAGAAGGCACGTTAAGCCGTTGGTCCCGGTTACCACTTAATGTGGTAGTCGTTAAGCCGAGTTGGAAGCCTTAAAGGCGGCTCGATAAGTTCCAACAGCAGGTGGCCACAAACCTGCCTCCACCAATCCGTGCTGGGTCCGCGAGGTGGAGTATGACCTAATCTCTCTCTTACTTCGATTTGTGAGAGATGGCCATTGTCCAGCAATGGGCAGTATAGGCCGATATTATATATCCACATAAATCAGGATGAAAAATTTGCCAGTCAAGTAAATATTTGTAAAACTAGAAAATACACAATTGATACCATATAAACATCTTTAAAACAAGTTGTTCGTAAATCTTTAATTATTGATATAAAATATCAAATCATATAACTTATTTCCTTTAAACCTGTGAGCATTTAAGACAATTTTATATTTTTTTGAATTTATCTTTCAATCTACAGAATGGAGAACAGAATGGATACAAATATCAGCTTTTTAGTAACATTTCTTAGCCTCACGTCTTCTTGTCATGTCAAAATAATATATGAATATGGATATCTAAATTAGTTTCTTAGTAGAGAAACCCTTTAATTTAAATAAAGATATAGACTTATAGTCACATTTTACAATAATGATGGTAACAATACTACAACCTATTGTTTTCCTCAACAAAATTGGTGTCTCCTCTATGCTTCAATAAGCTTGTAGGAAGGACAAATAACATTTTATTGTTAGGTATGCGTAATGTCAATGCTATGCAATAATTCATTTTATATTTTCATGAATTTATCTGCCGATCTTGATAATACTCATCAATTACTTCGCATTTACATAATTAGCCATTTGAAATTCACACATGTGCATTAAGCATAAACAAATACACAACAAAGATAAACTAGTTGACCCGGCGAACATCGTACCGCCAATAAAAGTTTTCTGAACTTATATCAATATAAATACTACTTTTACTGTTTTCCTTGCAAATAGTCGCAAAATTAATTTCTGAACGCATCCTGTTTAGATACGAACAGTTTGTATGGAAAATTAAAATAGTTGTTTTTACTACTTTCCTTGCAATTTCTTTATATTTTCTCACCTTTTAAACCTTCCTTGGACTGCTACAAATATTTCAAAACCAAAATTAGCCAAGTAAGTCCAGCCGTTCTCGAGTTTTTGTGAGACTAACAAACGTCAATTCATTTATATATATATATATATATAAGAAGAAGATTTCACACGCACTCACACTCAAGTCATTTCCAACGATAACAATGCAAATTTACAAAAATTTTACAAAGTGGTGGTCAGTGGTATTTGAAGCATGTGAATAGGGCCCTATGCGAATATAGCATTACATTATCGGATAACAAAATATTACCACCCAGAATTGTCGTGGTTGTTGTAAAAGCTAACTGAAAGAAATACCTCACTAGAATAAACTAAATGTTGGTATATGTTAATACGTAATTAATAATAATAACATTAGCCCTGTTAAGAAACTGTCCCACTGTTGGGCACGGGCCTCCTCTCAAGCTGTGAGGGCTTAGGCCATAGTCCACCACGCTGCCCCAGTGCGGGTTGGCGAACTTCACACACCTTCGAGAAACTCTTAGGCATGCAGGTTTCCTTACAATGTTTTCCTTCACCGCTAAAGCAAGTGATAATTATTTTTTGCTACGCACATGCTTTCGAAAAGACAGAAGTGTGTGCCTGGGTTTGTACCCAAGACCCCTGACTTTGCAGTCCAACGGTCTAACCAATAGGCTATCACTGCTTTTATTACGTAATATTAGAAATATAAATAAAAGAAAATATCCATTTTAGGTCCAGAGTCTGGCGTTGTGCCAGACTCTGGACTAAACTGATTTTTTTGGCCGGTAAAATGGCAATAGGCTTCGTCCCCTATCACATCTATCAGAAACCATGAAGCACATCCTCTACAACCGCGACGCCCCAGCGGCGCGGTGAATGAAGCTACTGGGAGTGGTCTATTTAACGTCTCCATAACAGGCGAGGGTGTATGAGACGAACTATGAAAATGGAGGAAGCCAGAGAGGTATGTAAGGAAAGAACCTGTTGGAACTCATCACGCCAGTTCCCTTGCGGGGTAGGCAGAGGCCTACCCCGCAAGGGAACTGGCGTGATGATATACATAGATAGATAGACGACTACTGGCTTAGATACACAGGTTTAATTTTTATGATTACCAAATTAAAATTTCCCAAATAATACTTATACAAGGTGTAACGTAATAAACGCAAGACCTCAGACACCCTGATTAGAGAATTGCTTCATATATTCAAAACGAACACAAAATTTCCAACTTTAAAGTTTACTCTTTTTTTAAGCACTTTTATACCCCAATTAATAATGAAACGTGTATGTGTGCGTTTTGAGAAATACGTTTTAGGAATGCATTTGAAATGTCCTTTTTACTATGAATCAAGAATAAATTTTATATTTATAGCGCATTGAAGGAGTAAAGAAAATTTTAGCAAATTTAAAAAAAAAATATAATTCATTAAAATTTGTGGGAATCAATTCAGTTGCCGATTTAAAACAAACTACTTTCAGGTCTTGCGTTTATTATATTACACCTTGTATTACAAATTCACATCCTAATAATCCTACTAATATAATGGGTTATTTCAGAAATCCCATTGAGCTGCCCCCTCAATGGGAACTTGTGGATTTTTTTCCACAAATTCCTATTGCTGGCTGATTTCCTTGTTGATGGGGATTTATGAGGCAAAAAATTCCACAAATCCCCATTATAATGTAATTGAGTTGTGGATGGCGATATTTTGACAAAAATTCCATAAATCCCCATTGATGAGGTGAGACAGTAAATATTTGTGGATAAAAATTCCACAAGTTCCAATCAACTGATAATTCCAGTCCAAAAATCCAGATAAAAGTACCAGGACATTGTAATAGACAAGGAGATCTCATGAAAAAGATTGGTGGGCAGATATGCTGCCTCTACTGCCTGCTGACATCTGAGGAGCTGAATACATCTGTGCTGCTTCGATATTTAGGTATTTTATATAACTAATATGGATTTCCTTCAAATGTGCTCACTCATCTTTTTCGAGTACCTTGGTCATATGGTCATTCATATGATCTCTAGTCTGCCATGATGTTGTCAGGCATAAAAATATTATAATCAAAATATTATAATATTCCAATCAAAATAAATTGTATGATATTATTTTCGTATCTCTGTGGTTTCTTATTTCTTCGGATTCATATGATTGACAACTCTTTGGTATAGGATTTATATATTTGGTTTTTTTTTTTAAATAAGTATCAGTTTACTCCAAACATCAATTTTAGAGATAAATGTTTAGGACAAAATATGGTGTTCATTTTGACTATGCAAACTAACATTATTAATATTCCTTACAAAATTTATGAGTCATTCAATTTCTATCACAAAATTAGGCACCAGAATCTTAAACAAATAATCCAAACATTCCAAATTTAAAAACTTACCTTAAGTTTCAGCAACTCGATATCTCCCTCCAATGCCAATTTAAGGCGTTTCCAATCAAAAGTGGAGGTTCGTCTGTACACATCCAGGGGCCCGCTCGGGAGATCGGGAACAAAACTTAGATCTTCCATACTAAAACAATACCACATAATAATTTTACCGTCTTACACCAATAATGGGTACATACACGCAGCAATTTTATTACACCGGATGACTAAACGATACGGGGACATTTCAAATTCCCTCGCATGAATTTGTTTCAAAGGTGATCTGTGTAGACGAGTTATTCGGGCGGTGCTGATTAACTCTCACCTTGGTTATGAATGGAGACTCAAAGGAAATATTTAAAAGTTGTATAATTTACTGTTTTCTGAATGTTATATGGTAAAGTAATAATTTCCGCAGAGGTTTTAAAGACGGAAAACCGCTGATAACACAAGTAGAAGCGGCGCACGCTGTTTTATTGGGCACTCCGCTAACACACGTCACGCATCGGATGATCGTCTGAGCTGTCACTGTCAGTGTAATGTGATTGTCAAAATTGACAAGTGATGTATTTTTGTGCTTGCAACCTTCAAGAAAATGCTACCAGAGCAATTAATTGTTGATTTTCATCAAAAGTGGCAAATTTGATTCCCAGTCCTCAAACATTCCACGTTAAAAAGAATGATCTACCTTAGGCCGTGCGTGCAGTGCATTTACACACCAACTAAGATAGACTTTGGTAAATACTCAATAGCATGGGCCATGTGAAATTTTCTTTAGTTTTAATCTATCTATCTATCTATCTATAACCTCACGCCAGATCCCTTGACCCTAGTTTTAATCACGTTATAATGATACCATGTTATAAGGATATGAGGGTTCATATCCTTTTGCATAACACATTTGAATTTATAAACTTTGATAAAGGATGATCAAATGCATTAAAGTATGAGAGTGGCCTCACTTGAACTGCCTATTGTAATTGTTAATTGTAATTTTAATATGAAGAACCTCGGTGATATTGACAGCTGTAAGGACATTATCTTTGGTAAGGACTACATAAGCTCGAAATAGCAAAAAAATTTTGAAAAATTTTAATGGAAGAAACGAAATTGTACATCTAATCAGGCCTAAAAACTTTTTGTTGACGTTAAAATAGTACTTACAGACCACTCTAGCTTCCTCCACTCTCATAGTTCATCTCATGCACACCTGTATACTCGCAGAATCTGCTGGTGATGATATTGATAGATAGATAGAAAATAATACAGCAATCTTACATTGTAATATTGGAATAGGACATACAAATATCAACTACCGCCATCTGTTGGCCAATGATAAAACACTTTCTTAACTGGATGCTCACGATTCGCTTTCAGTTTCATATTTTGTTCTAAAAGCTGGCACGAATTGAAAGTATGTCAATAGATGGCAGTACTAGGAACAAGTATAATTAATGAAACGTGCGACAGAGATAAACATATTCGATGGGAGTAAGGTAGAAAGAGAAAAATACAGACACCACTACAGCTATATTTTTCACACAGAGATATTTTAAGTTACGGACGCATAAACAAGAAAAGAGAAGTTGTAAAACAACAAACTGTGTTCGCTGCTTTTCTATCAGATGTAAAATGGACGGGCGGTCGTGTCGCTGCGCGCTCGCGAACTCCGCGTGTTCATTGTAAAATCGATGTTTATTGTTTTATATTTTGACGTGAAAACGAATATTGTTTACGCGATTGTACGACTACTTCGGTGTTCGGTTGCCGAAGGAGATTGTGTTTTGTGCATGTGTTTTTTGTATGACGTTAGCGCTCACTTAACTTGCAGTGATTTCGCTGATAGCTCACTCACCGGTGGGTGCGCGCGTGATAAACTACGTGTTCGGTACGAAAAAAGGCGAATACTCGTCTAGTGTGGGTGTTATACAGTAGCAACATGCTGTGTACGGTGACATAGTGAAACTTGTATTGACCCTGACCTCTGGCAATCATGTCTGGGCGATCGGATTGCAGGAAATTTGCACCAAACATCTTCAACAAGAGCAAATGCACTAATTGCTTCCGACAGAAGGAGGAGCATAGTGCTGAAGCTTTGGAATCTAATCGGGTAAGTGTGTGTCCTGGCTAAAAAACGTTATTGTTCAATATTGGAATGCCGTTTGTTTCTAATCACACAAGACAAAATATTCGCGTGTAGTTGTGTTAGTTGTATGGCGTAGCGTGTGCTGAGCATGTGTGCGTAAGTCGAGTTCTCTTCAGGTGTTGATATAACGGATTTCATGAGTTATTTTAAATTGTATTGAGCAGCATGTAGTCACAATGTGGATATAAGGTCTACTTAATAACACAGATAATAATACCTACTTACGGTATTTTAAATCTACGTTTATGTAGGTAACATTATTAGTAGGTTTTTTACTTTTAAACCTACCTACCCACTTTTCGATATTGAATTCTATTCACATATGAAATAAGAAACAAATAGTTAAGTGTACATCATGTTTGAAATTTGCTTGTCGAACATTGACCGAAAGTCCTTCCCGTGACCATGGGTGCTGCAAAGCACTCGAAACGTCGGGAACTTAAAAATCAAAGTAAACCGCGATAAAATCCAAAAAAATAGTTTTATTTCATTGACCGATAGTTTACACAAGTTTATTATACCTAGATATCTAAATAAGTACCTACACAAAACTACTAAATAAATATGTACCTATCTTTGCTATTAAAACTAGGTTGCATGCAGTACGTTTTCGCTGAAAAAAATAATTGCCAAACCAACTACTCACTGGAGTTCGACAATTTCTCCAGTGATTAATGAGAATAGAATAGTTAGTATACTGGTAATCAGTTCTGAGTTGGGTTCGTCTGTATGTACAACATCGAATATTATAAAAATTAAATATATAATGTGACTTAGCGCATAGTCTGAAGCTACTTTGCGAAACCTGTGTCTAATTTCTTATTCTTAATAGTGAGCGAAAATGTGATTTTCCTATACAATTAGCCAATGATCATGAATATAAATTAATCTTTATGCCTATAATTCGCCTAAATAGGTAAGAACAACAGCTTTTTCATTCGAAGAGAAATCTTTACCATCTGTGGTACAAAACTTATCTTAGGTGTTAGAGATAAGATAACAATTAGGTTTTAGAAAAGAGTTAAAAATACGTATTTTTTAAACTATTCTCTGCAACAGCCGGCTCTTACACACAATTTGAGGAACTTATAACACATCTACATAAAATATTAGAACTTTTGAAACTATTAAAAACACTTCGCTTTCTTTTTTTTGTAATAGTTTCTTGACCATATACTACTACCACTATGCCCTTCAGTAGGTGCCCCACCCTCGGATATTAAAGCGATAAATACTTTACATACCAATTACGACAGCGGTTTTGAGGGAAATCGAAAAGGCACGTTTTATCACTTTGTTACAGTTACCTTCACTCATGTAAATATAAGAATACATAAAAATTAATATTCCACCAACATTACACATCATTATTCGAAACAACACAAGTTCTGGAAATTAAGACAAATTGACAACATCACTCCTCGACTTCCCGCCAAAACTCCTTCGCATTCTAAATTCCCGCGCATTTACGATTTTTGGTGAGTAAAAAAGTTATACCTAGCAATAGCATCAACTCGGGTATTGTGCCAAAGTGGACCACTAAGGTCGACCATTAAAAAATAAATAACTTTGTTAAAAATATATTTCATATAGGTATTAAAAGAGCAGTTAAATATGTAGGTGAAGTGCGATTAGGGAATCTTTTATATTTTGATTACTTACCTCGATCGGATATTTTCCCCAATAAAAGATGAGTAATGCAAAAAAGCTGTTCTTAGATTTTGTACAAGTTCAACAGGTCATTGAACTTTTCAACTAACGTTTTTTAAATACACCCTGTTATGGCGAAATTTTACCCATGATTCACATTCAGCTGACTCGTAAGGCAGCAAGCTAAACAGTGGACATAAAACTGGTAAACTTATGAATGTTCTGTTTCGAGATCCTGTTCGTTTTACCTACACCGCCTTACCATAATCTTGTTTACATTCTCCCGGTGCCTAGTTTTCATCAACCTCTCTTCTCACCGCAATGCAAGTGGACGCCTGAAGTCCCTTTTTTGCGGGTTCAATACCTATCCTATGTAAAGTACTAAGTGGAAATTTGCACATGTTTTTAGAAATACAGTTCGGATTAAAAGTCACCGGATTTTCAAGACTTGTTTGCATCAAATTGCAGACGTGACCGTGGTCAATTAATTGGTACTTACTAACTCGTGCTGTTCTTTTTCTGTTGCGAAATTTCCTTCTATTAGGCAACCCTAAAAACATGGGCAATCTATCATTGCCAGTGCTCGATTTCACTGGTATTTCACTTTCTTCAAAGGTTTTGAATTTTTATAACCTATCAGATGTATCTTCTTCTTATTTTAATGAATGGTCCCACACTTTTACAGTGTATTTTGCTAATGTCAAGTATTAATAGAAATTAATTATAAAAATTGGCTTATTTGGCGTAACGGCGACATTACGGCAAAATATAAAAACCATCAGATATATCAATAGTAACATGTTCATTTAGCTAAACAATGTCAATACTGATGTGACGACTATACAAAAATAATAGATTTTATTTTGTGTAATGACATTTCATAAATGTTTTGCCAATGTCAAATTGTAAAGACGAAAGTTTCTCCTCGCCCATCAGTCACCACTTGGTCACCACTTAACGCCACTATTTTTAAATAGAGGATCGTGCGGTGTTGAAAATAAATTTGTATACATCTGAAGTTTCATTACAATATTAAAAAAAATGTCGGGAACCACTTGACAGCTTTCACAAAACAATTTCAACTTGTGTAACAACAAAAATAACACGATCGAGGTCATATTTACGCATGCATGCGCATGATTCATTTCAATAACGATTCTAGTTGGAATACTATAGGCAAACAAACGGCTAGATAATAGTACCGGAGTATTACACGTAGTGTACCTAAGTAGGTAAGTAGGCGAATGTTGTTCTTTTAAATACTTTTGTTGTACTGACAAAAATTATAAATAAAAACTTGCATGCAAAACTTTTTGCATGGTTCACTCTAAGCCTTGAAGGTGACTTTTAAAAAGTGATTTCTAGGTATTAGATAATTCATAAGTTACAATGTTTACTCTACATATTTATAAAGACCATAACTACCTCAAGCGTAAGTAAGTTTGTAATAATTATTTCTAATAATTTAATAAGTTTCTGCACCCAACAATACGGATTGATGGCATTTATATTATTTAATTACCTCTCTCAAATTTGTTTTAAATGCTACCGTCTGCCATAATGAATTATTCCTGAGAAGGTATCACATTATAAATGCAATATTTAGCGAACGTCATCTTCGACTTTGGCTTTTGAGAGTAATTTACTTTTCAGAAATGTATTATAAAAGTCTGAATATGTATTGCTAATTACGACATATAATTGATACTGCAATCGTGATAGCGATAGCACGATTAACGTCATTAGGAACAAACAAACTGATATCGCGGCCAGGGGGACTGTTGGGTGATTTTGTTTAATAATTTTCATTATTGTAGGCATTTATAGCTAACTAGTTTCTGTCCGCGACCTCGTCCGCGTTGATTTTAGATAGGAACCTAACACTTTTCCGGGATCAAAAGTCCTATGTGTTAATCCAGGCAGTAAACTATATGTGGCTCAAATTTGATACGAATCCGTTCAACCGTTTTTGCGTGATTGAGTAACAAACATCTAAACAGCCAAACATACAATTATTTTCACTTATAATATTAGTAGGATTATGAAAGTGCAAGAACGGAATTTTATACACTAATTATATCGCACCTTCAGAACGGTATAGACTTAACTCAAAAATCTAAGAAATGAGTTACGGTCACAGAGGGCCTTTAAAAGGTACGCTCTATCTGGTGAATATTAAAACAGCGGCGTTTTTATGGTAGAATTAAGAAATACGATACTTCGGTCTCTTTCACTTTCCCTCCTTGTACCCGCGCCGCTCGGTTCTAAAGGGACGTTACCCAAAAGTGCAATATAGTATTATGAACCTCAGAATTGCGGGTAAAGAAGGATCGTGGGATGTTAGTCATTTGGAATTATATTACAACCGGATGACCTACCAGACGCGAACCCTTCTCGGGGTTTAGCAGTAGTCTAACTGACTGGGGCTGTGGATCCTATATATGCTGTTAGTGTATCTATCGTTTTCTTGCAACATCCAGCACCCAAACGAGTTCTCCTCCAAAGTAGCACCAGAGTATTACCTTGTTTAAAATATCGCTATTCTCGGTATTTGCCGCTAAATTAGGTCCCCTTTTCCTACCCGTGTGCACCTTACAGTAGGTAAATTATATTCATACTCCCGTCTCCACAAGGATTAGTAAATTATAATAGCGGCACCCAAGATACGACATTTAAATTTAACAAAATATATAAGTATGCTGCATTTTATTATGCTTCTACATAAGTATTTATGTATCTTCTGACTTTTGTCGACCGATATTTGCTTAATCGTATCTGTAATTTGTTTAGGGTTATTGTAAATTGCCTTAATCATTATTTGTCATTACTCATTGCTATTATTACCAATATTCGGTCTTTTCCGTTATCATCCACTTCGAAAGTCAACCAACCATGCCCTTATCTGCAAATGGGCAATAATTGAACAATTAACCATTCACAAAAAAACTTTACAGAATGGCGTCACTACTATACCGACAGACAAAGATATCGTTATACGATTACACTCAAGCAAAAGTGAGACAGTAGACCACCTGTCACAAAAACTGGGTTTTAATCAGATAATAAGACCGCCGTAGATATTGTCGATAATTCGGTTTGAACAAATATGTGAGTGAGTTACGAAGACGCAGCACCTGTGACAACATCGTGTACATGATAAGTAACCCTGTTGAGGCCCGTACTTTGCTATCAATAATTGTAAACAATTTTTTTTAGGGCCGGTCTATTTACTCGGGTGAAACGGGCTTTTAATCAAATTAAATCGGGTGGCAGTTCCATAAAAACAGTAATTTTGTAAAGCCAAAAGCAAGTTATTTGAATATTTGGTTAGGAAAACGAAGTCACAGGGCGTTCGCTGTTTGCACGATTTTTGAAATCAATTTAGCAGATCATAATTTAATTGTCGCCTCAGTTGCAAGTGTGTTCCAACACTCTGTTGAAATTTCGAAAGACTTGTAAAGTCTATTCGCTTGGCTGTGACAAGCATCTTGAGAAAACTCTTTACGAATGAAGGAGTATTGGTATCATGCAATAACGCCGAATCATAAGTAAATTTGTTTGCTTACAGAACATAACAGTCAAAAAAGTCTTATGCAGGCTAATTACATACACTACACCTTAAGTCGCCATCTTTATAGCGATGATTGTGCAAACAAAACAGTCCAAGTGGACATTATTATAAGTTATATTACATTGATATTGTACCTGAAATAGCAAATCTACTGTCAACATAATTGAGCACAAAACAACCATATTTGGCCGACGACACAATGTCAAAGCCAAGGCTAAAAACACAATACCCCACCTAATAATGCCGTCTGAGATCTCAATTCTGCGGAAATATGAATCTTATTTCTTGAACGAATGGAATTATTTCTATGATGTTTCAAAAAGGCTACATACATAATAATCAAGAAATGTCAGAGCCTCAAATGGTGCGGTTCGGACAATTATCTTGACAAATGCTCCACTAACGAAGCGGACTGACCCGCGCCATGTTGGATGCGCAAGGTGACGCGAATAGGAAGTTAACGATCGATACAATGAACGCTAACTTCAGAGACTTTGCAAAATAGATGCTAATTTTTTTCTATATTTGCTTGTGTAACTAAGGTCGGTGAAAGTTTTCGCTTATTTAGCGAAATATTTTCCTCGCATCGATTGGCTGGCGCTTCTCGTATGCAGAAACGTCACGGTACAGCGGTGTTTATCTATTTAATCATTATTGTTTGCATGGAAAGTTCTTTCTTGTCGGCTGCAGTTTATTATTTCCCTAGGTGGGTTATAATTTCTTTCATTTCAATGTTGACAGTTACAATCTCTTATTTAATTAGCCAGGATTTTACTTGATACTGATAGCTGTGACATCTATAACCGGCTAATACACTTTCGGGCATTGACAGTGATTCCGGATTCAATTAAGTAGCTATCTCAAATAATCAGGCAAAAATCAATTAATAAATTCCAGAGGTATAAATGTATGCATCAGTAGCGATGCTGGTAGACTGACTTACACTTCTTGGCAAATCTTAATGACCGGAAGTGATATATAAATTATGCGTTCATTTGTAATTAGCATCACGTTTCTACCATTAGCGGCACCCCTGATGCCTTTTAAAAAACATTAAACAATCTTTGACGTAATGTTTAGAGTTTGATAACGCTATCATCACACAACGTACTGAATAAGATTTCGTCGTACCAAATATGTGCGCATGAGTACTTCCGGCTATCTCGTATGTCTGGGTTGATTAATGTGCTACTATTCTGATTGCTCAAGGTATTTTTGGCTCTGGTAAGACATGAGTGTTTTTATCAAACATCAAAATTCCAGGATTCGTTTAACGAAGGTTTATTTCCAATAGTAATCCTTGGCTAATGCAAATGCCTTAATTATCTATCTATATCATCAAACCAGATCCTAGCCTTAATAATGACGCTATCTAATGGTGCATACTCACCTGCTTCGTGTAATAATGCTATCAGATTATAATTATACACCGCAATATGATAATAAAACTGATTGGGTGTAAGCAGCTCCTCAATCAGCAGCATTAATCAATGATGTATACAATTTTGAAAAACAAAAAAAATCGTTATCAGGAAGGCCAAATAAATTAAATTAAAAGACTAGCCCGCTGAGTTATCGCCGGATCTTCTCAGTGGAGGCCGCGTTCCGATCCGGTGGTAGATGTAAAAAATGTAATAATTTTGAAGTTTGAGAGTGCTATTGTGTTGGCCTATGCAAATAAATGATTTCTGACTTTGACTTTGAATAAAATATTAAACGTAATTTCTACAATTTTCAGTAATTAATTTTCGCATTATTATTTATTTTATTAATAAATTAGGCTAAAGTGAAAATAAATTAGCTTTTCCCGCTTTCTCGTTACTTGTTACTTGGGTTTGGGTTGTGGGTCGTGCCCGTATATGTTTGTTTTAACAAAATTAACGTTTTGCGCGAACAGGTTTCAGCGTTTTCGTCGCTGGCAACCCGCGAGTGGCGCCAAACCAGCCGCACTTTTGCGGTTAATGCGTAAGCGCAGGCGAGTCGAGTTTAGTACTTTGACACACTTGTGTGTCACAAAAACTAATTTTGAACAGGTTACACGTGTGCCGCGCCATCCTTAATGTTTTGCAATTAAAATAGCAGTTTTTTTTTAAACTAGTGTCGAGACTTTTCGAGTTTTACCAGGACGCCTTGTTTTTGTCGGTTACAAACTCGTTCCGTCAATGCCCTAAGCAATCTCAAATTCTTTCTTCTTCTTCTTTGGTGCAGTTTTTTCGTTTTCCTTGCAAGGTTATTTCAGTTTCATTTATGTGGTTATGTTATTTTTTATGTACGCGAATGGGTGGTCGAAAAATTCGGGGCACATATTTATTACTTAGTATTTAGAACGTCCACAGTTCACCAAAATTAAGTGAAACAGCTCACGTTCCACGAAAACTTATTATCAAGCTGCTTAATTGATGTGAAATAGTTTTTGCAATTGTAAATGTACAGTCGGTAGTACAGCTTCAATAATATGTAAACACTTTGCAAAGTTGAATAGTAACTGATACCTTTTACATAGATTTTTAATATTCTCATATTTTAGTTACTATTAAATATTAATTATGCACTTTATTAACATACTATTGCCGCTGACTGTACATGTACAGAAAGTATAAATGGCGTTCCTGCTACCTAAATAAATAAATCTTGTAAACATTTCTCATAATAATTAATTGCTTAAGTTATTTTGATATTGAAAAAGTATTTCTCTACTCCACCTGTCTCTTTTCAATACGGCCGTACCAATTAAAATTCAACCAATTCGAGTGTACACGCTAATTCGTTCTGTCAAAACTCAAGTGCTCTCTTTAAAGCCATCATAAATCCATATTACAAACACACGGCGCGTTGTAAATATTTATTTATTTATTATTATTAAATATTTGTACTTATGTTTGTAAAGGCTGTATTAACTACGGGCAGTCTCCAAAAACCTTTTGATCTAAACTGCCGAGTAACAAAGACGGAGATGGAATAGTTAAACTAAAAAAAGAAAGAAAATAGGAGATGTTGCGTTCCGTTCCTATAACGACGACCAATGTAAGAGGGTACGCGTGCGTGTACTGGTATGATATTTTCAAGTCTGTTAATCTTTGGCTCGGAGCGGAGAAAGAGTCCAGATTAGGCTGGTTGGGCTAAGCTTGTAGTGTAGCATAAAAAGGAGTGCGTGAGGAATGCGCCGGCGCGATCGCCAGGTGCAACGGCCGCGCGCCCCGCCCCCGACTGGCATTTTTGTGTACGCGCACGCCTAATGTGTGAGACTAGAAATTATTTGGAAATCCAACTTGGTGGCAATTAAATATACGTCTATCGAAACTTCAATAATCACATTTCTTAAACGACTGCGGCCAAAAGTAACCTATATTTTTGCTACACCAATTTCTTCAATCAGAAAATATTAACGGCGAAATGAAATTTGAAAAGCTATCCTATAAACCGTTACCGGCACAACGGGTTACCAGCGCCAAATAACAATAATATGTGGGTCGCGTCGCGAACTCGACACCGGATAAGGCGAACAATTAAAGTCAACATTAACACCTCTTTGACAATGCAAAACGAGCGCAGCTCGTAATACGATAGTGTATCATATTTACGTCTTCATTGTAAACCGTTTAATTAAAAATAACACGAGCGTAGAACATCTGTGGGAGCGGACCGGTACTCCGTAATTTGATAGTGTTGGAATGTGTTGCCAGTTACGAATGAGGTTTATCTATGTAGGTTGCAAATGAAAACTTGTAGCGAGTATTGTATTTGTAAATATTTGTTTTTTTTGTAAGTCATGAATTGTTTCCATATTAAGGTATGTTTATTCATAAGTTAGTAGCTATTTAAGATAAAAAAATAATATTAGATACCTCCTATGATCAGAATACGGAAGTGTCAGAATATCACATTAGATTTACCCTTAGTTGGGCATCTAATTATGTTCATTGAATAAGTTCTAATACAATTAAGTATCTTGTTAAATAGTCAGCCAGAGAGGTTTGTAAGGAAATAGCCTGTTGTAACTTTGTAGTCTCTGCCTACCCCATAAGGGATCGGGCGTGATGATGTAGATAGATATAGATAATTATGTATTATCGCTTATGCTTTACGTCATTAGTTAGTCAATTTATCCTAAATATGTACATAGGAAATCTTATCTGATGTTTGCCTAAGTCATACGTAAGATAGTAAAGGATAACAAATGTTTGTATCATTAAAAGCGAGTTTGGTTAGCTATTGAAGCATATATGATAGCAAATATGAGGCGCTCGTAGCTCTGTGCGACCACGGTGTTTTTACCGATCACCAAGGTTAAGCAGCGTGGAACTCGGTCGGCTTGAGATGGGTGACCGTTTGTGGCATTTTCATATTCGAGCGTCTCCGTGCTTCAGAAGGCACGCTAAGCCGTTGGTCCCGGTTACCACTTAATGTGGTTGTCGTTAAGCCGAGTTGGAAGCCTTAAAGGCGGCTTGATAAGTTCCAACAGCAGGTGGCCACAAACCTGCCTCCACCAATCCGCACTCGGTCCGCGTGGTGGAGTATGACCTAATCTCTCTCACCTCGATTTGCAAGAGAAGGCCTTTGCCCAGAAGTGTGCTGTATAGGCTGATATTATATGTATTATATTTTGGTTAGCTATGGCAAACATAAAGAAGTAATTTCAATGCTCTAATTTAGATATAAATCTTGCTCGCCTTAGCGCAACACAGATAAAAAAGTATGAATGTCTGGAGAAAGGGAACGTTTTAAATAACTATATTACAGGGCTCAATGAAATGTATTTCTTTTTATTGTGCGGACACTTCCATCAAACAATCCCACCAAATCATACCGCCTAATGACCGTCCTTTATTCACGGTTTATTCTTTGAGCTCGCTGTATTGCGTTACACCAAGCTAAATCTCTATAAAGGTAATTTATGCTTCGAATTAAACTTTACGAGCCCCTCTGTCTACGAACGGAGAGATGTCACATATCAAATTCATATAGAAACCCGTTCTCACGAATGCACCTGTCAGATTAATTCTGGATACACGTTTGTGATCGGCAACGTAAACATTTTTTATGGAACGAAAATAAAATATTAAGCAGAAGACATTAAGCGCCTTTTACACGTCGTTAGTCAACTGCTCTAAAACGGAACGCATTATAGCGAGGCGGCTGCGCTAAATAAATGCACACTAACTTTGTTAGTCGAGTGACGGAACCAGTTCGAGTAGTCGATTGTGACCAGTAGACATGTAGATTTAAACTGAATGGAACCCGACTCGTGTTACACCACTCATTAACAACTTTTTATTTAAAACATATTCTTATTATACTTAAGTTATCTTAGAAATGTTTCGCCAGTCACGATGCGTTTTTACATTACCATTTTCGCAATCTGAACGAAAGATAGCGGCGTCGGCCTAAAGCAAAACTCTAATTAAAACATTAAAAACACAATTTGTTTCATTTTCCGCGCACAATCTTAAAAAAAACAACAACATGGTGGCATTTGCATACACAAATGAGTGCATAGCGCGGCTTGCGTGCTTTTAATTGCAAACTATTTTTATTATTTTATTTAGTCGAGTCCGCTGTCGATACGCGGGATCGTCTGCGGTAAATGGGCTACTCCTTGATACTGTTGTTTTTATGTTTACGTGTTGTGTCACCACTGAAAACACATTCCGGTTTGATGAGTCGTGGAACCAAACCAAAAGTGTACCGTTAAGTACGCATCCAATAAAATACTAGTAGGCCGCATATGGTAATTTGGTAATTGCGTGTTTATCCGTGACCACGGCTGTATTTAACATCGAAATATTCATCTCTTACAGAGAATCGCTTAAGTGAATAATAAATCGATTTAATTTCTTTTTTTTTTCATAAGAAATATGCAGGCAGCGAACTGATACATTGACTGTAAAAAAGTCTGTCAATTTAATTAATTACGACGAGCCAAGCGTTTAGTTCGAGCAATTATTGATAATTTTAAATGAAGATCCTAGTGTAACTCGAAAGGTGGTCCCGCAAAAGGTCTGCGATTAAAAATTAAGCAATGATTGTGATGCAAACCGAACGCAACTTTGAAATCGATAATCGATGTCGTGGAATCGAGTTCGGAGAAAGGTTACGTGTTTTCGGCTATAAAATCGAAACCAGATTTTACGGGTCTTCGTTTTTAGTCATTTTAGGCACGTTTTAAATTTTGAAATTAAGGAAAATCAAATAAAATACCGTATGAAATAAATGGTATTCCATTTTAAATATTTGTACTGCCTACAAGCATTTTATACTGATTCCCTTGTAGTATTTCATTTGTGTAGTAGTATGCCTAGTGTGTCGCGCATTTTCTCACAGAATCAAACGGATGATGCATACCGTTTGATAATATTCGGATAATAAATAGATTAACTTGTGACTATAATTTTAAGATTTCAAAAATAAAATATTCATTAAGTGCTTTCTACGGTTTTAGTTCATGCGAGCTCCGATAAAAAACGTTTCTTATTGCAAAGAGTTATTGAAATAGATTTATATGTCATATTCAGATTTGATAAAAAGACGTTAAAGGTCAATTGTGTTGCGATTTTTCAGAGTCCCTGTGGAAAACAGTAAAGTTAATTATTTAGAGTATAAATTTTAGGCAGAATCAATACAAACCAAAACTTCCGAAATCTATACGTTGATCTACTATTCTCAACGAATACATCATCTACCGAGGACTTGTCGACGGCTTCGTCTCGTTGTTACAGCGTAAGCCGCTCCACTTATTAGAAAGAGTAGCCGCAGGTTCGATCCCTGAGCGGAAAAAATCATGGTGTGACCCACAAATATTTGTTTCGGTCTGGGAGTGTGACAATGTGAATTACATATTTATAATCGCATGCACGGTACAGGTATTTAATTCCTACTATGTGGTCTCATTTATTTTAACTAGCTATACCCGCAATTTCGTTCGCGTTATTTTCAGGCATATATTTCACACCCTTAAGTTTTTTCAGACAAAAAGGAACCCATGTCCTTCCCATTTCTTTTTTTTAAAACGTAGCCCCACTAGTGTTTATTCCTGTATCGTGGGTGCTTGTACAAACATAAAAATTCACATACACAAATACCCAGACCAGAACAAATAATTGTGGATCACAAAGATTTGTACTGTGCGGGAATCCAACCCGCGACTATTAGACACTGTGGGCGGAGCGGCTTAAGCTCTTAACCACTGCGCTAAATCGTCCGTCCCCTGGATAAAATCTATGTCCTTGTCAAATTTGATCAAAACGCATTCCGCGGTTTGGGCGTCAAAAGGTAACAGGGAAACTGACAGACAGAGTTACTTTCGAATTTATAATATTAATGTGGATTAAATAGTCGACAATGACAAAATAATAAAGGATTTTCAATTACCTAATGCGATGCGATCGTCTAGTTCGATGGCCGACGTCGGCGACCGACGCGATCTTAAGAACTGAGTATGTTTAATTAAGAAGTAATTTACTGCTAACTGGAATTCTGAATGGAGTTAGTTTTCTATCCCGTCGTAGCCTGAGGGCGATTTGGTAAGCTTGACAAATAAGCAATAAAGTGTTAACCATATCCCCAGTCGCATTGTAAAAGAAACTTAAAGATTGAAGGTGTAAAGTTCAATTTGGAATTAAATGTGTTTTATGGTTGGTGGTCATTGTACAATGTCGCTAATGTTACGTGTGCAATGATTAATGTTATCTACATAGCGTATACTGATTTACTAAATTACTGTTGCTGTAAAGTGAATTCGTTAGCTTAAGTTAATTGTTAAGGCATTGATAAGGCGAGTTATACACAAGATTTTAAGGTCTCCCTACTGTTGTAAAAAAATATATATAGTACATTTTTTCTAAAAGCGCTTACGGCGCTTCAAAAAAGCATGTCAAAAAGCGCTTGTGCAAATCGGACTTATTACTCATATCTGCATGACAAATTGATCCAGGAACTTAATTTTAATGGTGGCCCTAACACACTTCTAAATCGATGTTAAGAAGCGGACCAGTTTTCGCATAATTTTCTCTGCGAAATTTATATACCATTAGCAATTGAAATACAAAATTATCTAGCATTACCACCTGACAATGTTATACGCCGGCGACATCAGTTTCCATTCTAAGGTTTTCTGCAAACTGAATAAAGATCATATTTTCAAATATTATTCATCATGAATACTAAAGAACCAATTTATTTTATTTTATTATGACTGCCTCAATGGTCTATGGTCGAATAATGCGCGTAAGGATCCGAGGTCTTGAGTTCGAGTAAAAAATAATTTTCGATAGAAAAAATATCCACTATCAAAATATTTCGAATTTCGTCGCGGTTTATTATGAGTTTATAAGTTTCCGGTGCTTAACAGCACCCATTGGAGAAAATGAGGCTTCACGTACAAAAGTACTTGTTATTCCGGAGTACCTTAGGGAGATTAATTTAATTGGAATTGGAATTTCAGTTCATTATTCCTACAATTCAAAAATGCCCGACACTGATAAGGGGCGATCCCTATTACATGAGACCGATGGTCGGCGCAAAGTGGCTTACTATTTACACAGTATACCTTTGGCACCCCCGCTTGGGGAAATAGGCGTGACGGTGTTTTACTTTTATGAATACACATAATTGTTTAGACTAAATTTATTTTATTTTATTATATGGATACTTAAATTCGACAATTCATATCTTAACATTGTAGAAATTTGGACTGAACCAATATAGAATTTAGACCATCTAGTGCAGTAAGTTGACTGCTCTAGGATTTTTAAATATTTGGCTAGTGTTTTATACTTAAGACTAGTTTCTGCCCGCGACTTTATCCGCGTTGACTTTAGACAAGAACCTTACATTTTGTGTTAATCCAGGTAATAAACTCACTGTCTGCCAAATTTCATCCAAATCCGATTGAGTAACAAACATCGAAACATACGAACTTTCATATTTATCTACCCATAGTGTAGATAAAATGTAGTACACACACGCATTCGCACGCACAACTTGACAGCTTTTGAACAAATTCTCAAAAAGTTGAATACTGGCATCACGCACTCAGTGCGTAACTGAGGCCGCTTTTATGCGCCATTTTTGTTAGCAACGCTCCACTCTAGACAAGTCTTAGTCTAAGGTTTTATAATTGAATGAGTGCGCCCATGCAAAGGCTGCGAGCTAAGTTTTAATTACTTTTCCCCTCGTGTGTATAAAATCAATCAAGTTTGCTAGGTTAATGCAATAAATTATATGATACGTAGAATTAGAAGAAAAAGTAAATATGGTTAATGTTGTAATTTAGACCATCATCTCAACGAAGGAATTTCAGATTTTTCAGAATTAATTAAAAAAACGCATTTACCACGAATGAAAAATAATCAGCTTATTACTTAGGAAATATAGGCGTGGCGGTGTTATATTTTTTTAATTTTAGTTTTTTTTTACTTAATATCGAAAAATAAAAAACTAAAATTAATAAAATCATGTTTCTGGGAAAGTCAGGCAAAAAGGTACGATATTGGCCAGCAGCCTATGTGACCCTACTCGTCTATCTCACACCTTAGCAGTGGGTGAGACTATAAAAACGAAGTTTTATGCGGTATCCAACGTCGATATCTTATAAACTTATTAACTGGTAAATAACATCTGTAGCTGTAAACCATTACTACTTGATATAGTGCTCCTCGACTTCGTCTACAGCCACCTTTTACTTATTAAATAATACAAGTTTATTTAATTTTTTGCTAATGTCAAGTTAATTTTTATAATTGAACAATATTGCAGGCGACATATTTGGAATTCAAAATATGCAACATCCATACAGCTTACACAAAAAAAAATAAGTGCTGCGTGCGTAATCTATACGGATTTTTAATGTTGCGAAACGCGCCAGTTACGTATTTCGTCGATTGTTCGGGCGCTGTCAGTTTCGCGCGGGAAGCCGAATCCGCCATTGTTTAAAAATGTTCGGATGCACCGGGATTGAATTTCGACACATGCCTGCTCACAACACATTGTTCTTGCACACATTTCCAGAGGAACCGAGTGTCAACAAGTAAGTTTTCATTGATCCTCATTGTTTTATCACTTCGTTTGCAATGTTTACTCTTTGGAAGATGATCCGCTATTGTTGAATACAGGATGTCGCGAAGTTATCAACAAAATGCTTGATGAGCTCATGTTTACATAGCAACGAACATTGCTAACTAGTCGGGTTGAAGATAATTGAAATTAGAATATCACACTCGCGAAAATGAGATGCGTAATCAGCCTTGAGAAGGTTCGCGATTATTAGCGCGTTCTTGTTTTTCATTTTTGGCAAAGCAAAGCAAATTCATAACATAGACACCTCTTTGTAATGGTTCTCAGATTAGAGAGTTCAATTTTAATGCCAGATGAAGTCTATCGGGAATCTTATATCTAATGAGGATAATTTAGTTCTTGGCATCTTTACCGTATGTGAATGGTTTTAGATTTTTATATAAGTCCTTTAAGATCACAATTAAGAACATTTGATATGACATAGGTCGATACCATTAGAGTGGAATAAAAAACTATATTTGCTTTTTATAATTCTGTTAAATTATGTTAGCCCTGCCCACAGTTGGGCACGTGCCTCCTGTCAAGCTGAGAGGGTTTAGGCTTTAGTCTACCACGCTGGCCCAGTGCGGGTTGGCGAACTTCACATACCTTCGAGAAACTCTTAGGCATGCAGGTTTCCTTACGATGTTTTCTTTCACTGTTAGAGCAAGTGATACTTCATTTTAGACAGACGTGCGTGCTTGTGTTTGAACCCGAGACCTCCGACTTTTCAGTCCAACGGTCTAACCACTAGACTATCATTGCTTTAATTTTGGAACCCTAAATTCCCATAGATCAATCTTATTATGACGATTTGATAATATTAAAACAATGTTACTGGAATAACCTTTTGGTGCACTTTAGAATTTTACCTTTTGTGAGCATAATTAAAACACGGAATCGAGTTTAACTTCCAAAGGTATAATCAAGCTTGATCACAGGAAACAATTACAAGTCTTACAGTACTTGGTGAGTTAGTACTAAGGTATATCGCAACCGTACGCATGTCCCACAGTAACAATCGAATGCCCCAGCCGTGTACTGTCGTACCCTCGGTCGAAGCATGCGAAGAATTAGCATACTCGCAGAACACCATGCCCACGCGAGGCACAGCCCATCCATCATATCTGCTGCTGTGTGCGTGGACTGAGCCACTTTACTGCCAATAAAGGATACGGGGAAAATCTTTGAGAATTGGGACTTAATGTTACTTAGAACTGGTTTTGTAATGATGTGAGTTTGGTAAGTAGGTTTGTCATTTGCCAATATTGATTGATAAGTTTGGGAAATATGGGGCCCTAATTGTTTTCCGAGTTGCGGTATGCTGTTTTGCTGATTAGCTGTATTGGAAGTAAAAATGGTAGTTCAATAGTTTGCCAAAGATGGTAAAGAGTTGATCTAAGGAACAGACTATCACATGCTACGTATCGTCATCATCACACATCCGATTTGTCTGTTTATTTTACTGAAACCAGCGGTTTCAAGAAAAATAATTAGATTGGTTTTCAATCGAAGTTTTATAACGGTGAAACCATTTGAGCAAAATCTGATACAGTAAAAACGTGAAACGGTTGCAATCACATTTTTTCACAACATTTTTCTCACTTGGTAGTTTCTAATTGCATACGGTTAGAATTCCATGGCACAGGTGTACCATAACTAGGTATTGCGGAACCCATTCTAGATACAGTAGTGCTAATGATTTCCGGTCAGCATATTAATTAATTCCATGTTTCCTCATAAACAATTAATATACAATTATAGAGCGTTGTGGTTATCGGTGTTTGGTTTGGGGTGTTATTGTTGAGTGGAAACCTACAAAATAATCTTTAGGTTCCTCATTAGAGGAATATTCTATTATATCTTTGTTAGATGTATCATGGTTATGTTATGTATACCAACATTAAATGTTGATTGTCACAACAACAGCTACCCACATTTGTGACTTCAAAATTTACGTTTTAATGTGAACTTTAATATATTAGAACGGTTACCAGATAGAAGAACGTCCTCCAAAGATAACCCTTGCTTTATTGTCATATTTCCATAGGGGTTATCAAAAATTATAAAATTATTATAATTTGGCCGCTTATCCTAAGTATATTCAACAGTTTGTGATTATTGACAGAATTGTGTAACAACAAACACTGTATACAGTGTTGATTATAATCAACAAAACAAGGTGTTATTTCATCTTTTGCACCATAAATTGTCCGTGTTTTAATCGACTTCAAAAAGGAGGAGGAATCTTTTTTTTCTATGTATGTTCACCGATATTTCCGTCAGTTGTGGAATGATTTTGATGATTCTTTTTGCATTGGGTTCAGTATAGCTCCAAGGTGGTCCTATTTTAATTTCATTGGTATTGGACCCTGGACTTTGAAGATACACCAGGGAACTCCTTAACGACAAACAATACGAATGCGTAGATTGAGATGTTATGGGTATTACGTCAATCCTATAGGTACCCTACTATAGAACTAAGCAGAATGTTAATCGACTTTAAAAAAGGCTCCTCCTTTCCTATACGGTTTCCTATACGGCAAACAGCATGAATGTGAAAATTCAGTTATTATGAGTTTTATATCAATCTTGTAGGTACCTACTGTGTAAATAAGTAGGATATTATAAAGGAGGTATATAAATAATAATAATAAATTCACTCATCATTAAAAATTGTAAAATAAAAAACCTTTTATAAAAAAGGAAACCGACTTCCAAAAAGCAAAAAATAAATATTTGAAGTCGGTGCCAAGTAACCAACTGCACCAACCAGCGCCGACATCAAATATTTATCTTTTGCTTATTGAAGTCGGTTTCCTTTTTTAAAAGGTTTTTTATTACATTGTATGCTGTCCTAAGCCAGTTAAATCGATCACAATATTTCTAAAAGAATATCAATTTTCCAGATGCAAAGCTAATTTATCATTACACATAGTAATACAAAAGCGTCATAATTTAAAATTTGTCATACATTGATTGTTTGCTTAAGCCATGTACGCGCGGCCTCAACGCCCACGCCGGCTAACGCTATTCAATGACATGCCATAAGGACCGTAGAAATTTTGTTTCGACAATTGCATCGCATGTTGAAATGAACATGCAGGCAGACGTGCTTCTGGCGGCGACCCTTGTTAAGCTAAATTCTCTTGGAGAACATTGAGCGAAATTAAAGTTTTATCCTCATTTGCTATCTTTCTGAGTAATCGAATTCCTAAGGTCAAGTTTATCCTCTTAAATCATCCAGTCAGTTTGTTTTAGCGTATTAAAGGATAATGAACCTATTAACTCTCTGTCTACCCCTCAAGGGATCTGGCGAGATGATCTAGATAGATGAACCTATTAAGATGTTTTGCTTTCTTTGGTTAGTAGCTAACGTAGTATCAATATTGGTGCCCGAAATCCTATAATTTGGCTTATTGGTGGAGTGGTGGCTGTTTTGGTGGAAAACTTCTGAGCATTTTCTCACTGTTATGTAATTAACTATCGCCCTTATCTGATTAAAATCTAGTTGTACTTAATGTGTAAATTGCCGCACGCAGCTGGAGCAAATATCAGTTAGCAATTATATTTAAATTAAATAAAGCTATTGGTCCCTGAAAACGCTGATGAAGAGTGGTTTTTCATTGAAACTGAAGCGAAAAATCATGTTCGTTCTCCTCATATTCACTTATGGCGCACAGACTTGGTCTTTGAAAAAGATACAGAAGTCTACGCTCGCGGTATGCCAGCGCAACATGGAGAGCAGTATTCTAAGTATTAAAATTACCGACCATGTCAAAAATAGTGTACCGCGTTTCATGACACAAATAGCTAATGTTGATTTAAAAGCCGCCAAGCTAAAATGGGATTGGGCTGCTATGTCTGCCGCATGCCAGACATATCGTGGGCTAAAATATTAACCAACTTATTTTACAACACATCGCGGCTGGCCCAGGAGGAGATCGTGGGATGAACTAGACTAGTTTCTGCCCGCGACTTCGTCTGCGTTGTCTTTAGACAAGAACCTTAAATTTTTCTGGCATAAACAGTATCCTATGTGTTAATCCATTTAATAAACTATCTGTGTGCCAAATTTCATCCTAATTCGCTTAGCCAAATTGAGTAACAAACATCCAAACATTTAGTAGGATTAGTAGATTTGGCCCTTATTAGCCTTAAACAGAGGGGAGTAAAAAATATTGAAGGTGGCCTTTGCCCAGCATTGGGACACTAACGCCTAGATAATAATTATAATAATATAAATAAATAAAGTCGATATATCATTACTGATGGGAAACTATTCTGTTAAATCTTGGCCTTAAACTTTTGGGATTGGTAGATGATCACGGGACACTATTAAAAAACTACTAGCGGTAGCTAAATGGCCGATCGTTACCGATATTTGTGTATATATTATCTTAAATCACATGTTTTAAATGTAACTTGTCTTCATTTCACAGTCAATTGATCGTCAAAGCGGTAGTTGGACAACCGGGTGTCTAACAAGCAGGTTATTTTCATCGATAACATCAAAACTGGAACCAGGATTAGAAAACGGCGTATTGAGCAAACTACATTAGTACAGTTAAAATTTTGTTTCTTTCTACAAGCTTTTATTTAACTTGTAATTTTTGTATGTCGTCTGTCGTTCCGGTTCAAATGTTGTGATTCATTTTTCAAGCACTTGCGGGTATCTGATTGAGCTAAAATTTGGCACGCAAGGTTCGGTGGCAACGTAAGACGATGTAAGTTCCAGAAGAAAGCCAAAGCAACTCCTTACTTAAGCAAGATATCTTCGTTGTGTTGATGCTATAAAGCTTGTTTTAAAAAGGTCTTTTTACAAGATTTTTATAATAATAAGAATGTATGATGTTGAAGTTGAAGGTATTGCACGTGGTACGAAGATTGTAAAAATATAATCTGATGTTATCGAGATCTCGATGCGGTGGTACATTAAAACTAATAACTTTCCAATATCTCCGAACCTCTGATATCTCTGTGATCGTGTATTTGATTTAATCAAAAGTTGATAGAGAATTAATAGTTATTGACAATTCGGAAGCGAGTGTGCACACGGTGCACCTTTGCCACCACCTTCCTAACTTGTGGAATTTAGACGAAATATTGTTTTTTTCGGTATATTTTTTTAATCCTGCCTAAGCAGTATCTCTTTCTTTGACACTATTAAGAAACTATGAAGCTCTGTAAGGAAATAGCCTGTTGGAACTGTACTGTCTGTCTGTCCCGCAAGGAATCTGGCATGATGATATAGATGAAGGTTAACTAGTGTAAACTACTGACACCGGTGTAACTCTAATAAAGCATATCTTCGATGCCTGGGAGAACTCACAGGACGCCATTGGCATTTTTTGTGATCTTTCCAAAGCATTTGATTGTGTGAAACATGAAACACTGCTGCATAAATTGGAGCACTATGGTATCCATGGTAAAGCACTTAATCTTTTAAAATCTTACCTAGAGGACAGACAACAGTGTGTTCAAATAAATCAAACTAAATCTCTAGGCTCTTTAGTTAAAATGGGCGTTCCACAGGGATCGATACTGGGTCCGTTCCTATTTTTAGTTTACATAAATGATCTACCTGAAGTAATTAAAAATCGAGCGAAGATAGTGTTATTTGCTGACGATACCTCTTTGATTTTTAAAGAAGTTAGACATGTTAATAACTTTGACGAAGTAAATGACGCTATTCAATAACAAGAAAACTAAGTGTATAAGGTTTTCTTTGCCAAATGTAAAAAGTACTGTGCATGATATTATACTGAACAATGAGAAACTTGAGTTCATCAATGATACATCTTTTTTAGGGATTACGCTTGACTCCAAGTTACAATGGGGTCCTCATATTGAGAATTTAGGTAAACGGCTTAGCTCCGCTGCCTATGCCGTAAGGAAGATCAGACAAGTAACTGATGTGGACACCGCGAGGATAGTCTATTTTAGCTACTTTCATAGTGTCATGTCTTCGGTATATTATTGTGGGGTAGGGCAGCGGACATTGAGTCTGTTTTTATCTTGCAAAAAAAGGCTATTAGGGCCATCTATAACTTGAGTAGTCGCGACTCTTTAAGAGAACTGTTCAAAGTAGCTAATATCATGACGGTCCCATGTCAATATATTTATGAAAACATTATGTATACTAGAAAAAATTTAGATCTTTTTAATCAGCTAGGTGATAGGCATTGCTATAACACACGACATAGAAATAAATTAGACCAACCGCAGTTTCGTCTGTCAAAAATTCACACGTCTTTCATGGGGCACTGTGTTAGATTTTATAACAAAATTCCCATTGACGTCACTAAACTTAGTGAAAATAAGTTCAAAGCTTGTGTAAAACGAACACTTTGTAAGCAAGCTTATTATTCAGTAGAAGATTATTTAAAAGATAAAAATGCTTGGATAGATGCTATTCCAGCTCCACTTAAGTCATGACAACCTATTCAACTGTTGTTAGTTAACATTTCCTCTCTTCCTTCTATTAATTTAACACAATATGTACTTTTACTTTTTGTAAATGAGGGAACCATGTAGCCATTCTCATAAATAGTATTATTCGCTTTTTTTAACTTAGACTCACCTGATGACCAACCTACATTGTTCTCCCATACCCCACAACAGAATGTAGATGAAAAAGTTTGTAATTTCTTATTTTAAAAGAGTAACCGTGTAGTTTCTTGCCCTTCTTCTCCACAGGAATGACATTCCGAAGTGGCGGTAGAGTCTTTGTTACTTTTCTGACGATTCATACATACTGTAATGGTTTACATGAATAAAAAATATTCTGATTCTGATTCTAAAAAACCGTTCCACGTTTTGTATTCCCACGGAGATTCTCAATGATCTTGTATTATAACTAGACCACACAACACAATCCCACAAGTCAGGGATCGAGAATATGAGCATATATTTTTTCTAAGGATGCTAGGATAATGATGCCGTCAATCGTATACCGTGGATTATCGTAATAGGTTACTATATACAGGTACCTCCACAAGTTCGCACTGAGTCGGCATGGCGATGAATTTATTCTTTCGCGCTTTGATTTGTGAGAGTTCCTTTTAACGAAAGACAAAATGAAAAAATATAACATTTTGTGGCCACACGCAAGTACAACGAAATAACAACAATTACATATTTACGATATCAGAGGTTCTTCACCATCATTAGCCCGCATCACATCGCATCCACTGTTGGATATAAGACTCTCCCAGGCTCGGTTTTCGGCTCTTCCCTTTCAACTGCTGCCACCTTGCGTATATCTTCGTCATATATTGTGTGGGGTAGAACAGGATACTGCTCGACCATGTTGTTACATCATATCTTATTATGGTGCAGCGCTGGTATTCTGGTAACATCTATAAAAAGGGACCTTTTCCCAGCTATTTAATACCATAGGCTATCAATCATAATGGTACAGTATTCCTGTGCAACCAGCTCGTGCGATATCTTATAATGTTTACCCCGTGGGACCAGCCATCTTTTGTATTTAGAAGTTAGAAATGCAAGTCGAGATTACCGTCTAGGCGTAAAGAAAACTTGGTCTAAACTTCAGGCAAATATATAAGCCCCTTCGTTTATAAAATTTTCCCGTTAATTTCACCAAAAACATGGTGCACAACTTGGATTAAACCAGTGTTTAAACACTGTTTTTACATTTATTATACGAGCGAGAGTTCGTATAATTCACGTTAATCCGTTTTACGTCTTTATTTACGACAAAGTTTCTTTTTTATTCGGTAGCAAGTCGAGGGACATTGCGAAATCGTTTTCCTTGTTAAAGCATTGCTTACTATGTATTGTAGAGAAATTTAAGTTTTCCTTTGGTAGGTTTTCTAGATATCTCATAAGGATAAGATTTGACACTGTGACTACATGACATAGGTACTTATCTAAATCCTACTAATATTATAAATGTGAAAATGTTTGTATGTTTGGATGTTTGTTACTCAATCAGGCAAAACTAGCTGAACAGATTTGGTTGGCATTAGCACACAGATAGTTTATTACCTGGATTAACACATAGGATACTTTTTATCCTGAAAGTAAGGTTCCTTCCTAAAGACAACGCGGACGAAATCGCGGGCAGAAGCTAGTATTACATATTTCTACAGGCATCTTGAATAAGCGGACACCCGAATAATTGTAACAATGTTGCCATATTAATTATATACATCGAATAAACTGCATAAGGTTTCTTTATCGCCATCGTTAAAAATGCATTATATTAGTGCAACGATACTGTTAAATATATTTTTTTTTCTTTGCAGGTAAGTTATACCGCTTTGGATTTCTCCATAAACCTTTACAGAGTTGATCTGATTAGCATCACCCCTTTTTTGCAGTCATTAAGTGTCGGTAAGTGGATATTAATAACTATTTTATTGGGCGATAACGTGCGAAATGGTTATGGTAGATTTTATTTTTGTTATTGGCACTGTCAGCCACACTATGTAAATATTTATGAAATTAATTTTACTTATAGATATGGAAATAAATAGTTTTTTTTTATTCGACACCTGCACTACAACACGAAATGATTTTATAATGAAAATAGAAATGGCATACAGAAAAAAATATTTTGATAGTTCGACCACACACAACCAGATGTAAAATTATTACAAACCATTTTCTAAGCCATAAATTTTTCGATGGCCTCAAACTAATTTACCGACATGACACTCGAGCTAATTGAAATTAACATGACACCTATTTGTGTCATTACAAGCGTTTTATAACGTGCGTGGACTGAAGGCCTAGATAGCACGGTTTAATTAGCGTGCTGTGACATTGGGATCGCGCGCGCAGTTCGCGTTGGCGTCTAATCCGTCCGTGCGCGGGCGTTTCTTATGTCACAAAACGAATATGTAACGGTTTTCGGATTCGGTTATACTGTTAGATTTTATTTCGTTGTTGGAATACCAATAAATAATGCGGATAAAGGTCAGTTATCAAATCTGTGTCGTATCGAAAATTTGACAGTTAACTATAAGCTGATTGATCAGTTTTCATCTTGTGACAGTATGTTCTAAGCGTATTTACTAAATACCATGACTATAGACGTTATCGTATCGATCCCATAGACGTTTGGGATTCTCGTTATTAATTCTTCTAACGCCTAAATACTACCGCTATTTCGTCATATAAAAAACAACCGTCAAAAAAGCTATGGAGGTTTTTTTGCACTCCTTCATTGTACAGTTACATAAAGGTATGTAGAGTTTTGGCAAGAAGTCGAAGTGTGATGTTATCAATTTGTTTTAATTTCCAAAACTTGTGTTATTTCGACTAATAATGTGTAATGTTGGTGGAATATTAACCATTATGTGTTCTTATATGTGCATGAGTGAAGGTAATTGTAACAAAGTGATAAAACGTGCCTTTTTGACTTTCCTGAAAACGGCCGTCGCAATTGGTATGTAAAGTATCCACCGCTTTACTATCCAGGGTGGGGTACTTCATTAATTTCATTATCATCGTTGCCATCAAGTTCATCGGGGAGTTGAATTAATTTAAACAAACACGATTATATATCTCACTGGACACTGGTAAAATACACTTAAAATCAGTGTAAAGCCATAACTTAAAGAAGAAGAAGAAGAAGGTATCTAATTACTACTGACTGTCCTGTTATTATGATTATACAAAAACACCGTCACGCCTATATTCCCCAGAGGGGGTGGCAGAGGTGTACTGAGTACACCCACGTTTCGCCGAAGATGTTAGGTCCCATGTAATAGAGGGCGAGCCTATTGCCATATACCGGGCACAATTCCAGACTCCGGACTCATACTGAGAATTTTTCTTTAGAAAAACTGCATTTGTCCGACCTAGGATTTGAACCCAGGACCTCGTGATCACAAAGCGATGCGCTTTGCCACCAGACCAACGAGGCAGTTTATACAAATTATATTATTGAGTATTTCGTAATTTCCAGGTGTTATTAACAAATAACCGTTAACCCAAATAAAGAATAAAACAATTGACTAGTTCGCGGGCTTTCAACGTGACGTTTGATTTCCCGCTAACGCGTCCGGCGGTCGCCCACGCATCATCTGATGTTACCGTATAAGTACTTTCTGATCCAACGGGACGGCTCCTTGTCAAATGCATCTGTATCTAAGCGTATTATGATGTAAAATGTCGTGACACTGATAAAAATGTGCCACAAAGAGCGCCTTTTATCTGATGCTATACGTACGAGTGTGTTGCATTTGTTAATTCCTCTAGTCCATGAAACATGAACCTTAGATAATATCTCGACTTCTTTAGTTTTTTTGCGCAACAACTTATAGTTACATCCAAGTTACATCTTTTATTTTACATTTATGTCACGCGTGTCTGCTGTTTATTTTTTTGGAGATCTCCAATTAAATGCTAAATTTAGCATGTCACAGATACAGAGAGATCGGATCGTCTTGTCTCCTTGGACCAAAGAGGACATACCAGTAGGTAGCATGTTACCAAGTTGGACGTTGTTAGACGCCCGAACAGTGGGTCACTTGCCAATCTTGTCCATGTATGGTTAATTTTGTCGAGGTTAACTCGGACGTTTCACTTTGCATTGAAATCAACGTTGGATTTTTTGTTTATGCATTTAAATACACTAAGTACTCTTCGGTATCATATACCTGATTTAAAAAGTCTGTATAGTAAATGCAACAATTCCGTTGATATCAGTCATAACATACATTAGAATGCTTGAAACCTTTCTAATTCTCCGGAACCCTCAAAAAGGATTTTAAAATCGAATTTAAAAGCTTGGTGATTTTTCTGCATTAAAATCCATAAATATTTACCGTCATAAATCTTACGTAAGCAAACACATTACGCCGCCAGAAAGCATAAAGTGCGCCTTTAAAAGTAAACCTCGTATGAGTTAAGACAACCCAACCCGCCGCGAAACACCTAAAAAGGCCGGTCAGGAAATTACCACATCGTAAATAATTCATGCATTATTACTCAATCATGTCTGTGCAACGGTGAACGTTTCAGTGGGACGTATTTTTTCGTTCGTGTTCCGTTTGTGCCCGGGCCGTTTTTATCCGCACATTGTCCTGTCCGTCGAGGCGCACCACCGAGGCACACGAGGCTTGGTCCATGACATAGAGAAAGGAATCTATAGAGGACCTTAAATCTCTTTCTATAGGAACGATAGGAAAAGGAACTATATTTTATATACAATACTTATATAAAACAATTAGGAGTTTTTTCTATTATAATCGCCTTCGCTTTTATCAAGGCGATGACTATGAGCTAGCTGCTAACACATAGATTGTCTGCGCTCTCTCGCTCATATACCTTTATGTGCTTTATTGAAATAATATTTCTGTACGTTCGGCGTACCCCGCAAGGGATCTGGCGATATAGATAAAAAGATATTTACATTGTGACCAAAGAACAAGGAGTTATGGCGATACATAGTCTATGGTCCACGATGACTCACGGTCGCAAGCATGTTGCAAGTACCCCGTTGACAGCTTCAGCTCTGTTCAAAAACGCTATATTCATATTTACAAAAAAAGCATAATATATCTCGTTCCGTGCTCCAAGTTTAAAATGTGTAACGGTACTCGTAGCGTCACAGTGACCTGACGAAAAAGTTCCGAACGTCGACCGGTCACGGTTAAGCGTCACAGGTGCGCCTACGTTCACTTTCAATCATGCTACGATTTATTTTTATAGTTTTATACTACTTTAGGTCTGAGATACGATCCGAATCCACGCGACTTAACTTATAATCGGATAATATATAATTCATCGTTGTGTCAATCTAAACCCATAGTGTACGTTATCGTAAAATTTTATATTCGGCGAATAAAATTTATAACATTCGGTTTAGTTATCTCGAACCGCTATTACCAGTTTGTTAATTATAAAGAGTAATATGGCAGAGTTCGTGCGAAGATGCCGCACAGTATGGCGGTCACGGCCTCGCTGGAAAATTATAAAATAAACGTTGATTCTGGAACACCGCTAATTTTTGATTAATGATTTACAACCATAAAAATAGTGAGGTTTCCGGCAGGAATATTAATTTTATTCATTCTTTTAAAACGAATTATTTTTCAATAATATTTTCGGATAGTTATTTATGCACATTAATTTTTTTTTGGGCCGTCAGCATGGTTTCTACCAAAAACGACATTCTCGAAGAAAGTCATTTAAAGTAAGCATATTGATTTTACTATAGTTGAACTCTAGGTACATAAAACAGAATCATCCAATTTATTTAATATTTACCAGTGAGTGTAAGAAGAGTTGCGTCTTGTAAAGTTGTAAAATGTAATGTACAAAAAAAAACCAAAACGTTTGTGGCGCCATAAACGAACAGAGATAAAAATTAAAAAGTTAAAATTATTCTTTTTAGTTCAAAGAGGCGACGCATGTTTCAACCATATTTATGCAATTTGCACATGTTCTAGTTTCTTTTCTAGGAATAGATTGTAACATTATACTGCCCGATTCTATTTGCATACATATTTATAAACAAGGGTAGATAACAGTATAGTCTAGTATTGTATCGTCTTCGTACCGGTTTGAAAGAATTATCAGGGTGCTCCGTTTGATACCTGTTTCAATATTTAAATGACTAGTTTGATGATTATAATAAATTATAATGATGTAAAATTGAGAAATCCAGTCGGTGATATACCGGTGTCGGTATAATTCACCTAGATTGACGAATAGAGGTAATAACAAGGATTTGGGACAAATCATTTAACTGGTCTGAAATACCTTTTCTTTTATTTAAGTTTAAGCACCTATCTATCTATATCATCACGCCAGATCCCTAGCGGGGTAGGCAGAGAAGGGTAGGTTTTAATTTAGTTTATTGCTAGTTTATGGCATACAGCATGGATTCGTGTTTATGTGTAAGGCAAAGATATCATAGGTGTTATTTTTTCTGCGTTCAAATCCAATGACAGGATGTTTAATAGACAAAAGACGATTTTTACTTTGTTAGTCGACTTTTGGATTATGTATAAAGAGTGGTGTTTAGCATGATTTCCTACAACCTTACGAGTAATTTTTAACTTGCTCACTTTAATGTCTTTGCTTGCGGTGGCTGTCTGGCGCGGGTCACTCCCTTCCCTCCAATATGGTCGAGGAGTGAGCGGGTGCTGCTTGTGGAGACTGGTCTATTTGGAATCCTTTAGACACTCTTTACAGATAATATCATTAGATTCATATCTCGATCGTAAAGCATAAATCACACTGGAGCTAGAGCGTAACCTGTTTAATTGTGACCTAAACATTATATCCACACATTATGATTAAAAAAAAAGAAATTAAAAACGAGAAAAAGAAGTAAATAAAAAAGGAAGAAGAGAAAAAGAGTTTCTACGCCGGATCTTCTCAGTGGAGGCCGCGTTCCGATCCGGTGGTAGATTAGTAGGTGAATAAGATTTAAAAAAATGTAAATTGTCTAATTGTAAGCGCAGGGCTTATACATAATAAATTGTTTGAGTTTGAAATAAAGTAAATTTTTTTAAACGGTAATTATTTTGTGGATCGATTTTCAGAGTACTTTAATGCGTACATATATACTTTGGTACACACCTATATAATAAATATCATTGTGTATAATAAAAAAAAACTAGTTTGAAAACCTTATTTGTATCGAAACTTGTGTAAATACCTCTCAGTAAAGTGGCCTAATATCAGGCACTAGTATCTTTAGGGTTACCTTTAAAAGGTTTAAAACATTTTCTGCGTTAGTAGAATATCGCCACTTCTCATTCGATCACGTTAAAGGACAGTAGTCATTAATGCAGCTGTCATAAGACACCATATTAGGCGACTTATACACTTACTAAACTAAAACATGGCCAATAGTCGAATTAGTAATCGACTAATTAAATTTGTGTTTTACTATAACTGCGTTTAGAAAGTTGTTCTGTGTGGGCGAATAACTTTAAACATTTATGTACAAAACTTGAAATTTAATGGCGTCATAATATAACTTGATAGACGGACTGTCTAACGTCAAACGAATCTTCCGATTACTTTATTTAAATAAAAATGTCACTAAGTAATGAAAGTTTAAGCTCACGTTAGCAGGTTTTGGGAAAACTATGTGTTTTACGATGTTTATTTACAATTCGCTTAGTCGATTATTATAGTTAATGGTATCGAGTATAAACTCATTTGCTCTCAGATGGATGTCATAACTTAAACTGATATTTATCTTGTCATTTAATACGCTAATAAATGTATATTAGAGTCTAACTTCATCTAGACGTATTTATTTATTTCTGCTTTAAAGCTTCATCGTGTTAGGGAATTTGTATTTCTCTGTCTTTCTCACCAAAGATCGATGATAATAAGGTCCATACGGCATTGCGAACTCAAGCTGTAGAGTGTACTTTATCGCTATCGTAAATATAACATTTCTCATGTATCTTGTAATAAGTACTGACATACAATCGCACAATTAGTGCGCGCATAAAAACCAATTAGCTAATTAAGATAACTCGATACAGGGAACGAGTATCTTCATTAGACCCACTTGCACGAACCAGGGTTAGCCTATTGACTAACTCGAGGTTGTGGCAGGGACGTTGTGGCAGGATGAGTCAAAGGGAAGATCTTCGAGCCAGATGGATGTTGTGCCTGGCAGGGCCTGCCACTCTCCCCGAAAGTTGTGTGTGTGTGTGTGTGTGTGTGTGTGTGTGTGTGTTTGATTGATATACGCTGTTGGCCGTGAGGCCTTTACAGCTTAACCGGACTTAAGGGCGAGCGTGCAACCACTACGCACGAGCCAGAAGGGCAAGGGGCGACATACTCGAGGGCGCCTCAAGTTGGGACAGTCGCTACAGGGGGAGGGGATCTACGACTTAGCCGTAGACGATCGTATCCAGAGCAGAAAGAAGCGATGCCAGAGCATCGGGGGGCTCGGCGAGAATACCTGAGAGTTGTTGACGGGGGCTTGTATATACGTTACACGTCGTGCGCACTCTGATATCGCGTTCTAGACATTTATGGCGAATCGTCAGCACCATCTATTGGTAGGTAGTCGCAACTATGTAGCGATGTAAAGGGGTCGCTACAAGGTTATAATGTTAAATTGCCTTCAACTTGACGTTATAAGCTCGTTAGTCAATAGGTAACGTTTACTCTGGTTTGTGCAACTGGGCGTAGTGAGTGTCGAGTCACTGTCGAGTCACTGCAGAGTTAGTCGATTCTATAATCGTTATAGTTGACAATGCTGGTAATTGAATTTACTGTTTCAATATGTATGTGTACACATATGTTTTGAATGTTGTGCCAATTTATATAAATAATAATCTAATTTAGAAAGACCAGTACAAAAAGACAATTTCCACAATTATACATGGATGAAAAAAATCTTGTACTCTTTACTGGCTAGCATTAACTATGGGAGCTATCATCTCTTCAGCAATATTATAATAATTTTACTTTATCATAAGAAAGAGACATGATATTTATTAACGTCGCCTCCTTACGGCAAAGTAAGACTACAATAATACTGCTAACACACACGTTTTTTTGGGACTACGCCCGCCACACATTCCCACCATTGTAACTCCTGTAAGCTAGGGTCCAAAATAGTCTCCTTAGATGACACCAAGGTTTGAACCTTGGGGTGTCCCAGGAAGCGCTTTAATTGTCTTGAAACCCGTAACATTTTTTTTTGTGTGTTGTGTAGTGCTAACGCCTTAGTAGTATCTTAAGTTATTTTTCTTAGTTATAAGGTTTAAGAAAATTGTTGTCAGCGATTGAAAGAAGAATCACCCATACACTATTTGACATTGCGAGAGTACACCTCGATTAAAACCCGGTACAATTAATAGTGCATCCACCGGCACACAATCGAGAATGCATCAATACTTTGTTTTAATTACCCGGTTTATATCTGCAAGTCGCCACGATACGGAAAATTAGCAATGTATATCGTTTCGTACGATGCCCTCAGTTGAATAAAACGAGAGTGGTTATGACGGCTATGCTTTGACTAATAAACTGTACTTGCGATAGACTCCTTCTGATATTAAATTGTTTTTTAAACGAACATTTTACTTGCATTTATAATTAATGTGCACAGTTCCTTTAACTGTGTGATATATCGTACTAATACGAGTATCATAGATGTGAAAGTGTGTGTGTTTGCATGTTTGTTACTCAATCACGCAAAAATTACTGGACGGATATGGAAATTTGGCACACAGATAGTTTATTGCCTGGATTAACACAAAGGATATCATAACTTTTTATTTCGGAAAATGTTAGGTTCCGGTCTAAAGTCCACGGGGACCAAGGCAGAAACTAGTTATTGATAAAGCGAATTAAAATTTGAATTCAAGACTTCTATTAATGTTAAACAAGATTATATTTTATTTATTATATTTATTATAGATTGTACAAAACAATCAAACATTTTCTGGAAAGGTTTATTCTCATAACTAAGTTTTAATAATAATAATATAATAATAATATCAGCCTATACTGCCCACTGCTGGGCAAAGGCCTTCTCTCACAAATCGAGGTGAGAGAGATTAGGTCATACTCCACCACGCGGACCCAGTGCGGATTGGTGGAGGCAGGTTTGTGGCCACCCGCTGTTGGAACTTATCAAGCCGCCTTTAAGGCTTCCAACTCGGCTTAACGACTACCACATTAAGTGGTAACCGGGACCAACGGCTTAACGTGCCTTCCGAAGCACGGAGACGCTCGAATATGAAAATGCCACAAACGGTCACCCATCTCAGGCCGACCGAGTCGAACGCTGCTTAACCTTGGTGATCGGTAAGAATACCGCGGGCGCACAGCGCTACGAGCGCCTCCAAAGCAAGTTTTAGCAATACCTTATTGTGATAGACAAATTAAAATAGACTAAATGACAGCAACTAGCGTACCTACATTTGCAACATATTACATGAACACACAAATCTGAAATTACCGAATCACGTAGACTTTCCGTAATGCCAATTTGTAGGTGACCATACTACAGTGCGACAAGGATATTTTGGCCTGTGGATGACATTGACGGGGGTTGGTGTGAAATTAGGGTTATTATTTAGTAACCGGCGAGAGTGTATGAGACGAACTATGAGAGTGGAGGAAGCCAGAGAGGTATGTAAGGAAAGAACCTGTTGGAACGCTGTACTCTCTGCCTACCCCGCAAGGGATCTATCCTCGAAATATTTCAGCAAGTGGGTCCGCATGGTTACTAATTAAAAACAAGAACCGCATTATCACGATTTGACATTTCACTTGATGACAGCGTTTGTTCCAATTTTGGCCGCGGGCCACAAGTCCTTGCCTGTACGTGTTGTCTGGCTAAACCTCATAATATCTATCAATCTATATCATCACCCCAGATCCCTTGCGGGGTAGACAGAGAGTACAGAGTTTCAACAGGTTCTTTGCTTACATACCTCTCTGTCTTCCTTCACTCTCATAGTTCGTCTCATACACGCTCGCCGGTTACGGAGAATCTTGACTTGTCCTTCAGATAAGACACGGTCTATTTGGTATAATACTTTTCCACTTATTATAGTCTGCAAAACGGCTGTACCAAATGCTAGTAGAAATTTTAAATATGTAAAGTTTTACATACAACAAGAAAACTATGTTATCAACCTATAACGACTAGGTTTAGTGATATGCCTAACCTCCGACGCATCCGCGAGCTGAAAGCCTTCGTATAATCTAATTCAGATTTAATAAAATCTAGACCTAATGCTAAGTATCGTTAGCTCCATTTAAGTGCATTTAGTTTTGAATATAACTGGTATCAAATTGAATACGTGAATATGCTCGCGAGTATCTTGACTATTATAGGTTAGTGTTGTCAGTTGTGTGGAATTTTGTAGGATTTTCTTTTACTCGTCTGATAAATTAATAGGAAATCGTCCTAAATGTTAACTTGGTTCCAATTTTGGCCGCGGGCCACAAGTCCTTGACTGTATGTGTTGTCTGGCTAAACCTCATATTATCTATCAATCTATATCATCACCCCAGATCCCTTGCGGGGTAAACAGAGAGTACAGAGTTCCAACAGGTTCTTTCCTTACATACCTCTCTGGCTTCCTCCACTCTCATTGTTCGTCTCATATACGCTCGCCGGTTACGTAGATTCTTGACTTGCCCTTCAGATAAGACCGGTACCTACCTTCCTTTTCTATCCTTTCACTTTTGCATTGTATATCTGTTTTGTCATTCTTTCTTCCGATTCTTTCTTCCTTTTTCTTTTCAGTGTGGGAAAATCTGTGTTAGTGACTGAAATCCTAATTGCATCGGCACTATCTTTATAAATAATGCACGGGTGCCATTTTGGAAATGCTTGCATGATTGAAGTTTGACTGCTTTATACATAAGTCACTGAATGTTCTAAATTTTTCAAATCGTCAATATTCTTTAACAACAAAAGTTGGTGAACCAAATATTAGCAACATATTAAAATATTACTCAGATCAAGAAAATAAGGATTTGATGCAAAACAAAGTGTTTTAAAAAACTGAGCATGTTTAGTGACTTAAGTTGTTGACCGTCCATTAAACTTTAATTCGATTCCAGTTAGTTTTTTCCTAGCTAGGTTGATACAAAGAAAGTGGTGACACAATTTAAATTTAACATTCGTAACGCGTTTCTTTCATGTCATAGTAGCGTTAACAAGATGGCGTTATTTTCGTTAATACCGTTGATTGAATGACAGTTGACCGTTACAATACACAGAATAACTTTACTTTTTACCTGATTGACTTAGCAGGAAGATATGGGGTTTTTAAGTGGGCTACAGAGGTGGCTTCACAAAGATACACTTTTTGTTGGCTTTGCTATCCTCCTTGAAATAACTATCTGAGCTTTATTTGGATACAAAAATACGCTCGCAAACCCTTCTAAATAATCTCATCTGCGCATCAAATTTTAGCTGAAAGTAAATTTGCAAACCAGCCGAATGATGTACAGTGCAGCACAGTACTGTGACGAATAGTATAAAAGTTTAAAAGGGAGGTGTATGCCCAACGAAATTGAAAACCGATTTAGTTAATGACTCAATTGACTGGTATTTAAACCTGGAAACGTAATTTCTTTTAAATTTATTACATTCATAAGTTAAAATCCAACATTAAACACACAACAGTGTCACACTACAAACAGAACAAGTGTTCAAATCCGGGATAACATATCAAGTCGTTTCCTCAACTTGAACTTTTTTCATGCGACTATTTGTATCGGTGCCATCAATCTCCGTCCATGGCACCCAATCCCCCCTGCCCCCTAAGCTCTCCCACCCCCTCCCCGTCGCCCGCGCTGCACCTGCGCTTGAGCATCTTTATTATTAGACGTCGCGACGCATAGTTCGTTGACCCCGGCGACCTGCTTACCGAAATAAATCGTGCACACGTGCCGATTAAGCTTTTGTCAGCTATGCAGAATTTTTGTGTGGGCATTGTAATTAGACACCATGTTTGAAATTGCCGGTCACGTTGGTCGCGATAATGGGGGGCCTGGGTCCAGGTCAGTTCAAAATTCTTAGTCGGAGGTCTTGCACTGTGCCCGGTATAATATCAATAAGTTCAGTTCATTATTACATTGGGACTTTATATCGTCAGCGATAAGTGCTGTAGACTTACTCCACTTTTACATTCCCGTGGGAATTTTAAAGTCCTCTTCACTACAGTCTTATAAAGAATTTAGAGTGGTTCTCCAAATGTCATTTTTAAACTTAGATTGAGTTACGTGGGCTTGTGTTTCGTTTGGTGCAAATATTTATGAAAAAAATACTCCGGGGGTTTCATTAGTCTCACTTAATAATATATTTGCCGTGAATTTGAAACAATCTATTTTAGTAGTCACTGTAATATCTAGCTGTACACAAAATCGACTCAGGATTTAAAAAAAAACCTTTATATTCCCGTGGGAATTTCGTATAGCTTGCTCTAAAGAATTTAGATTTATCTCTAAAGAATTTATATAAATACAACATGAGCAATTTATTTCTCATGTTACTAAGTTAGGTCATTGTAACACATGATTGTGTTGTCTCATCATGAGTTACGTGGGTTTGTGTTCCGTTTGGTGCAAATATTTGTAAAGAAATACTCCGGGAGTGTCATTAGTCTTACTTACCGTAAACCGCATGTAGATTTAAATGTTCAACTTCTGACAATATTTATGTAACATTAGCCGAATGTTGTGTTAAAAAAGTACTCAAATATTTGCGTTTCCTCATTATGAATACTGCGAAATGAAATTAACAGATCTTGCTATGAGGTTTTTAAAAGATAAGAGAAGGAGGGAGAATAGACAAGATAATATAAGTTAAAAAAAAATTGTCAATATGTAAGTGTTGCGCATTAATGGCATCTGCCTAATACATCTTAGATAATAACACAACCCGACTGCTTACATTATACTGCTTCGTGGGTCTAGTGGTTCATGGTTCGGCCGGTGATCATGTGGTTCTGGATTCGAATCCTGAGCCGAACAGTGTTAATCAAGTTTTCTAACAAAATATTCTTAGAAGCTGTCCGGAGTCTGGAATTGTGCCTGGTTTAACGGCAATAGGCTCCGCCCCATATAACATTGGGACGAAGCATTGTCAGCAAAATGTGGGTGTACACTGTGCACCTTTGTCACATTTTTATGAGAAATATAGGCGTAAAGGTAATTTATTTTTACACGAGTAAAAAGGGGAGTTCAACTATATTTTAATAAGTGACAGACTAAAAGACAAGAATATAGGCTCCGCCTTATTGCATTTAAAGATCCATTACACGCATAGAGAGCTTTTAACTCGATAACACGATAAACTTGATGACGGACGATTTAGCGCAGTGGTTAAGAGCTTAAGCCGCTCGCCCACTCTGTCTAATAGTCGCGGGTTCGATTCCCGCACGGGACCAATCTTTGTGTGATCCACAATTATTTCATATAAAACTATTTTTCGGATTTAGTCGCGGTTTATTCTTGATTTTTAAGTCCCCGACGTTTCGAGTGCTTTGCAGCACCCATGGCCCCGGGAAGGACTGAGGTGTTAGACTTCCAAAAGGCATAGTTGTTCCGGGGTACCCTCAAACTTCTTAATTATTTTTGTTGGTCCGATCTACGCAGAATCTAAGTCGGGAACTTAAAAATAAAAAATAAACCGCGATAAAATCCGAAAAATAGTTTATTTCATGTGTAATATTCGCGTAAATCTAAGAACTCACCACAACTATTTGTTCCGGTCTGGGTATTTGTGTATGTGAATTTTCATGTTTGTAAACGTACCCACGACACAGGAATAAATACTAGTGTGAGGCTACATTTAATAAAAAATCAAGTGTATGACCATTTTTAACCGGTATCCATACAATTTTAGATATAAAAATGGTTCCCTGGCGTAACTGTTGGTAACAGACTTTTGGCTCTTTTCTCAAGCCGAGTCTAGACTCGGCTTTAGACACGAATAAAGAATTGCACGCTTTAAATCCCTCAATTAGTCAAAGACTTTTTATATCAATAATTATTCCTTAAATATCAAGAAATATATACCACGATACCTGGTTAATTAGTAACTAATAGAATTGTGGGACTACCAGGCAGTAATTTTTTTTTTATTTTACATCATCAGTAATCGCGCAATTATTACCAACTTCAAAGTCTCCTTTGTCTCTCTGTCCAAACATTTTTTTATCTAACTGTGGTCTCACTCGTCACATAGTTGTGTCACACATCGCATACGCTCCTAGCGTCGACTCTCGAAGAATGAGGAACCTCCTGGCCGCCCCAACGTGTGAATACACTAATAAAACCGCGACCACTGCTGACCTTTCATTTTATCGTCACACGGCTGTACCACAGCTTAAAACAGCTGACTAACTCCGCGGGCGTAACTGCGATACAGACCTTGTTTATCACTTCAGTGCTGAAAAAATCTTCCAAATATTTCCAATATGCTGTGGGGAAAAATGAGCCAAGTGGGACTTAATCTATACTGCGAGTGTAACGCAACGCATCTTTGATTTTCGCGTTTGGTGGTGGAAAAATCTTCCAGATATTCTTAATTTCTTGTAGGAAAACTGACGTAATGGACCCTGTAGGGTTTTAGTAAGGTTAAAGGCCTTTAACTATACTAAAATCCCCCAGAAATCCACGGTGCTCTTTATCGATATCTGAGACACCAGAGGGTCATATTGTGGATACATACACACTGTTTCTGTACTAGGCAAAGGTCTCATAAAAAGTTGAGAGAGAATAATAGATCATACTTCACCTCGCGGATCCAGTACAAATTGGCGGAGGCTCTTACGTATATACAGAAGTATCTCTGAGTGCATGCGATGGGCGTCGACTCGGCCCGGTCGAGTATGAATTACTTCATACAAAAGTATGCTGTACTATTATCGTTACCGTGCGATATTTGCTTGCTTCCCGGCCGGGGCGCGGATCGCCCCGGGCCCGTTGTAGTGTTAATCATACTTTAGCCTAGCTCCAATGTTAGTATAGTGTGGGTCAGCCGTCGCAATAAGCTGGAACTCGGCTGTATTGTAAAACGTTTCTGGGTAATCCTGTTTTTATTGCGGCGACTTCGTGATGTGCATCGTGGTCGCGTTGGCACACGTCGAGTGCATAACGATACGATACATATATTTATCGAATGTCAATAAACTCTGAATAAAATAATCGACTAATGAATCCGGGATCGGTTGTTGAGGATCGGAATGTTTGAAAAAGAGGCTTTTTAAATTTGGTGTCCTGAAAACCAATTTTAAACAAAAATTATTTGAGAAAGAATTTATTAAAAATGGAATAAGTTATTTTTTATTTTGCAATACTGAGGTACATTGTTTTTAAAGGCACGTTAATCCGTGATTCGAAAAAAATATACAGCCTTTAATATTGGCTATCATTCAATGATTTAGTCGTTAAACCGAGTTAGAAGCCTTACGAACGGCTTGATAAGTTCCACCAGCAGGTGGCTTTATATCTGCCTTCACCAATCCGCACTAGTTGTGCGGGATGACTTATTCTCTGCTACCCTGCAGCTGTGGAACTGTCCTCAGTCCTTTCTCCTTTGCCACGTCCTTTAATAGTCATCATCAGCCCGTGTAAGTCCACTGCTGGACGTAGGCCTCTCCCATGGCACGCCACTGAGCTCGATCTTCAGCTCTCCTTCTCCAATCCCTGCCCGCTGCCTTACGAATATCGTCGCCCCACCTAGCTACAGGGCGCCCTACACTACCCTACGTACGTAACAGTATATTAAAAATAATACGTAAATAATATATTCATATTGCAACTCAATCTATCGAAACAATTAAAAATTGCAACCTAACGGCATATACGCTTTACCAAAGAATTCAACTTAATTAATGGTCTAAAAGAAATCAATTCGAAGCACATAAAAATAACTGTTATCTCAAATCTAATTCGGCTACTGTTTGTGTCCGAGTTGAAATATTTGCGATCCCGTAAGAGCCGTCTGATTAATGGAGACATGTCCAATTTTATATACAATGATATTCAATATTGAGGCTCCATTGACAATTGTTGTGGAAGGTAATCTTTTTATGACCATACAAAGTCCGGCCGTCGGTTTCACCTACGAGATATTTTTAATTTACTTTTAGTAGTTTGATATCATCATTATTTTAATTACCCATTTTATAAAAGGTGTTAGAAAGATGTGTGCCTAAAATAAGTTTCACTATGACGTATACGGAAAAAAGAAAAAACCAGTAGTTTCACACAATTTGATTTAAAAGTTATCAAGAGCTTGTATTGTATAGAATTGCTTTTTTATTTCCGGGGAGTGGAGTCATAGTAATAGTTTATAGTACTGATAGGTACTATTTATTTATTAAAAGCCACACCAACAGTGAACACTTTATCTTAGTCATAAATAAAACAGTTTTTTTTTATTTAAAAAAACAAATGATTTGCATAAATACGACCCACGACACAGGAATAAATCCTAGTGTGGGTAGCCCCATACTAGGATTTATTCCTGTGTCGTGGGTGCGTTTACAAACATGAAAATTCACACGCAATAATACCCAGACCGAAACAAATAATTGTGGGTCACACAAATATTTGTCCCGTGCGGGAGTCGAACCCGCGACTATTAGACACACTGAACGGAGCGGCTTAAGCTCTTAACCACTGCGCTAAATCGTCAGCTGATGTGTACACCTATGATAGGTGTGCACGGCATTTACCAAAAAGTGACTAAAATTTATACAAGGTGTAAAATAAATAACGCAAGACCTCAGACTCCCCAACTAGATTAAGAATTCAATATGAAAATCAAACTTCCAATTTTAAGGAGTTTTCTACCATTTTTTAGCTTTTTGGTACCCAAATTAATCAGAAAATTTAATAATTAATTAACTTTTGCATGCGTATTGAGGTGTGTGTAATATAAATAAATTTAAAATAGCCGTAATGCTTTGAATAATTATTGAATTTTGTTTAATACAGCGTACAGACCGAAAAACAGCATTTTCTGAATTAAAAAAAAATTAACTAACTTGAAAAATAGTTGGAATCGATTCAATTGCCAATTTAGAACAAAGTATTTTTAGGTGTTGCGTTAATTATGTTACACCTTGTATAGTATAGTTATACAAACTTTTAAGAATTAAAAAATAAAGAAAATCATGTATGCGAATTTCAATGCAGGTTCCAGTACCTTTTTTAAACGCTGGAAGTGACACATAGTATATATCAACATCGTGCTTACTGTTAAATAAATTGTATTCATTACACATTCGGAATATGGGCAAGTTAAGGCCGAGATTAGTTTTAACTGGAGGTAGATGGAAGGTCTTTGTAACAGGTTGCCGAGGGAGTGTACGAGGAACTGTCATAGAGATGTGGTTCACAATGTCACTACAGCAGATGACATTATTTAAAACTTTATATAGAAAAATAGCAGTGATAGCCTAGTGGTTAGACCGTTGGACTGCAAAGTCAAAGGTCTCGGGTTCAAACCCAGGCACGCACCTCTGTCTTTTCGAAAGCATGTGCGTATTAAAAATTAATTATCACTTGCTTTAACGGTGAAGGAAAACATCGTGAGGAAACCTGCATGCCTAAAAGTTTCTTGAAGGTGTGTGAAGTTCGCCAACCCGCACTAGGCCAGCGTGGTGGACTATGGCCTAAACCCTCTCAGTTTGAGAGGAGGCCCGTGCCCAACAGTGGGACAGTTTCTTAACAGGGCTAATATTAGTATAGAAAAATTAGGTTGTGGATTTTTCGACGATTGGCCAAGAATATAAGTTAAAAAAATTAAAGGTACTATGATGTGTTTCAGATTTTGCGCAACTGTCTCTTAAGCCCTTTATAAAAAGGATTATCTACAAGATGAACATGAAAAAGTGATATACACTTTTAGCTCCCATATTGCTTGCAAATCTCTTTAATTTTAGAAGCAGATACGTGATGCATATACTACAAACAAGAATACAGACACAAATATTGTTAAATAAGTTGCTTTGACTTCTGTTCGATGCGATTTATCACATTTTTTTATGTTTTCAATGAACAGACAATGCTGTTACATTTTTATTTTATGTACTTATAGAATACAAAATGTGTTAAATGAGAAACTGTTAACGTTATTGAAATAAACGACCACCGATATATTTTTCATTAAGGAAATAGGTGTAATATTAAATATCGAGTTGTTGATGGGTTCATTGTATTTCTTATATAGTTTCTTTATTGTGATAGTAATGGTTTGATGAAGAGTTTTTAACGAATAAATAATATTGTTTTTATCGAGAAATTCTTAGTGATAGTCTGAATTCCGGTGTTATGTTGAGTATTATACTCACCGCCTCTTGCACTAGGAGTGAACATTGTCGGCGAAACCTGGGTGTACTATGTACACCTCTGGCACCGCAGCTTGAGGAATGAAAGTCTGACATTTTCTTCACGTGTATTCCTGCCAGCTATAGAATCCCTTGCCCGCCGGCCGGTGCAGAGCACCATAGCGAGACACCTACCCATAAGTATACAATCTACATGTCATAAAGTGCTTTAAATCCAACCTACTAATTGGTTGATTAAAAAAAAACACTTTAATTAATAGTATTAAAAATTAAATATTTATAACACAAGTACTAAAATTGAATGGTCTCAGACTCTATCATATATCCAGTATCTACATTATTAAAAATAATCCCAGAAAATGTCAAAGTTTAATTCTATTTCGATGCATTCGCAGACGGCGTTATAATGCACGTTATAGAACTTTATACCTAGTTACTTTCAGCTTATCAGAAAAGCTGGTCAAGTTAACGAACCGTACTTCTGAATTGAAATCATTTGTAATTATTATTAGTATAATATTATGTTGATCATCATCAATAAATACTTCTATACTAATTTGGCACATAAGTTTTATGATTAAATTATTGAGTTATTAAGAGGACTCTGAAAAGAAAACAATGTTTTAGTGTCCGTTTAGCTATTATGTTTACATCGCGTAAAACCACGAAACCGATTTTGAAAGGAAATTCATATTTGCAGAGCATATAGTCTGAATTTAACAAGTGCGATATGTTTGATCAAAACCGGTTGGGTAGAACCCGAAATATACCTTGACCTCTCCATGAGAGGTCATGTTTATTTGGTATATTACCAAGACAGCATTTTCATATCATAAAGATTTTAATACACTAAGTTTTACGCGGGTGGACCAGTTACCGTTTTATTAGGACGCGGCATCGCACTCGTTTTAAAAATGTAACCTTTTAAAGAAATTTACATTCACAAAAATACAGTTTTTTTTTCATACAGTTCCATTAGAATTTAGAATTTTAGTTTTATGTTAGAAAGAAAGTTTAGATTTTTTGCTTTTATATAGACTTCATTTTTATACCCTTAGTAACGTCGTTATTTCTTATTGCTTTTTATCATAACTTTAGGTGTGTTGCTTAGTCTTTAAGATTCCAAGCTGTGATCTTCTGTAAGTGAGGGAGTACCCTTCCCAAAAATTGTATCATGCTTAATATATCGACTTATGTATATCTTTCGTTGAAGAACCATGTAATGATAAATAAATAAACATCCAGAAGTTGGAATTGTACAGCACAAAACCGTTTGTTGTGGTGGTATTTAGGAGAGGCTTTTGTCTTGCAGCGGACGTCTTTCAGCTGAAGACAGATAAACATCCAGACTGAAACAAATATGTATCACACAAAGATTTACCTCGTACAAAGATCAAACCCGCGACGCAACGGCTTAAGCTCTTAACCACTGAACGAAACAGTCCAACCGTTTAAGAACCTATCGGTGATACCGGCCAGATTGCGTATGATACCGTTGTGCCCCGTGACGTAAATATCCATTCCGAACTCGGTCTCGAACCTATTCGCGCCTTTATTAAAAGGCGACAACCCGATATTTATGTTAATCGTAGCGGCCGTCGACTACGAACCTAACTCCTTTCCTACCAGCCGCCGCTGCCATCCACGGCATGTTCTCACCGACCCTTCCAATGCCCTTACATCCCTTCTTTTGGATACAAATACTGCACACAGGATCAGACACCGACCTCGCTGGTGAGGTCGAAGAATTCCTTTCCCGCCGGCCTGTGCAGAGCACCACGGCGAGACACCTAGTATACGCCCTCTCCCATAGCGACTGTCCAAGCCGAGGCCGTTCCTCTCTGAGGCGCCCTTGAGCTAGTTGCCCCCTTGCCCTTCTGGCTCTAGCGTAGTGGTTGCACGCTCGCCCTCTTGTTCGGTGAAGCTGTAAACCGTGGCCAACAGCGTAGATCATTCACAAACACAAACACACACACGTGACGTAAATATGGTAGACGCGTCGCGTATTGCTTGGCGCGGAAGTCTAAGAGTGTACCTGCTGCTTACAAGCTGGGCTCTAGTGAAGTATGTGTTGAACTAAGTTTAGCAGACGGATCGATACTGGCACCAGACGCGGTCTGCCAGTTTTGTTTTACTTCTCTGTCTGGCGTCTAAGTTTATGTGTGCGCTCGTAATGGTACTATTTCTGTTTGGGTTAGTCAACCGGGATTAATGGTTCACTTTTTGTTATGTTATCCGGGTATGGTTTAGGTGTATAATTCAGATTTAAGTTGGTATAATGTTGGCATGGCATTAACTCATTCAATTCTGTGTACACCCGTTGAGGTAGCTCTTTACCTATGTAAGGGCACTCTTCTATTTATTCAACTTTCAATAAAAAAAATCCGAATATCAATTTCCGCAACAGAGCAATTCCTTCTTTCAGTGAATCAGACAGCTTTATGTTCAGAACGAAAATATTATAAAATTTGATTCACACCGCTAAGATTCATCATCATCATCAATCAGCCTGTATCTACCCACTGCTGAGTGTAGGCCTCTCCTCTATCATGCCACCGCTAAGATTGCTAAGATAAATCTAACGAACAGGAAAATAAGTTAAACAATGTACGAAAAGACTGCTTCTCACTTAGTTACAACAACGGACGCGTTTTCCAAAAACTGAACCTTTTTACCTAATGTGAAGACGTAATCTTTAAACAGAGTGGATAGTTTGACAACTATCCATAGATAGTACCTAGCTGTATCAATTTCAACACTCCAACCGTAAGCGCAAAACGGAAATATTATAAAAAAGGAAAACTAAATTATAAGTAACAAAACGTAAGTAAACTATTGTTAACAGATGCTTTACACTTCGTTGCAACATCGGATGCAATTTCCAAAAACTGAATCCGAATTACGTAATATAGACGTAATCTTCAAATAGAGTGGGCAGTTTGTCAACTTATCGATAGATAGTGCCTGTATTTGCATCAATACTACGTAATGTGATGTGCAATTTGCACTATTATGTAAAATATTGATATGCAGTGTGTGAGATAATTACGTAAACTTTTATGACGGTACTTTGACTACTCTATATTAAAGAGATCATTAAAAAATGGCAAAACAGATATACAATGCGAAAGTGGAAGGATGTAGGTACCGGGAAAAACCTAGACTATCTTACCACGACCAAATAGACCGAGTCTTATCTGAAGGACAAGTCAAGAGTCTCCGTAACCGACGAGCGTGTATGAGACGAACTATGGAGTGGAGGGAGCCAGAGAGGCATGTATGGAAAGAACCTGTAAGGAAAGGCGTGATGATATAGATAAACAGATAGATTATTAATGTGAAATAGTTAAATGAGTGTATAAATACGAATGAAGACACTGCATGCGTCAGTGATTAGTGACCAGGGTTGGTTACTCAGTAGCTTAACAATTTAACTACCAATCATAAATTACACACATCCATAATGACACCCGAATTTTATGATTTTCGGAAATGACCTCCGTTCTTGTCGTAGGTGGTCATATTTATGTCGCCCAACTCCCTTGGTGTGATGTCACATATTTTGCAATGTTTAAATTAGAAATTATTACATCGAAACTGCCCTCTAGACATAAAGAGTATTGATAGAATACTTCAGATTTTTATCTATCTATCTATCTTTAACCTCACGCCAGATCCCTTGCGGGGTAGGCAGAGAGTACAGAGTTCCAACAGGTTCTTTCCTTACATACCTCTCTGGCTTCCTCGACTCTCATAGTTCGTCTCATACACGCTCGCCGGTTACGGAGACTCTTGACTTTACTTGACTCAGATTTTTATATTACTTAAGATGTCTCGAAGCTGTCCTTGTCGACTATGGCACATTTTGTTGACCCTCCCTCTTAACCTGTTATGTAATTTATGGATGGCTACTAAATATTTTCTAATCATCTTTTTGTTGATGATTACATCGAGAGTTTTCTTCCGGCAAAATACTTATCCAGTGTCACCAAGTGTGACCTAAACAATTTCTTTTTTGATCATAGACAACAAACGATTTGCCACCGTGAAATCGAATTCGATCTAGTCTCAGACAAAATCGTTTTTACTTATTTGCTATTAAAAGTCAAGTGAATATTTTCTTTCAGATTTTTGTGGCTTGAATTGCGGAATTATTTGACGGAAATGAAGAATCGGCCGTATTTTAGGGTCCTTGACTTCATGCATTTTTTTTATGGGCAGCAACGATTTTTTTTTCTTAGAGCTGGTTATTCACATGGTGTTGTCTCCTATACCAAAAGTTGTTCATTCTAATGGAGTCTTACATACCTAAAAATACTACCTGTCTGATTCAAATGTAGCTAACAATAACGTTTCCAATATATGAATTCTGCCCTAAAACCCCTAAATAGTTTAATTCACAACAGCAACCTTTACATGAGAGTGGAGGAAGCCAGAGAGGTCGATTTAGAGACCTGTAAGAAGAACCTGTTGGAACTCTGTACTCTCTACTTACCCCATGACAGATAGATATAGTGTGACAAGGATATTTTGGCCCCTGGATGACATACACAGGGGGCGCTGGTGTGAAATTAGGGGTATCATTTAGTAAATTTTTACTACATCCGATTAAAAAATATTTCAAAAGTTACTAATTAAAAAAAATACTTGGGTTAATTTCATAGCAAACGGCAATTCTGCGACTGTCATGAAGTGACATTTCACTTGATGAAAGTGTTAGTTCCGATCTTGACCGCAGGCCGAAATATCCTTGTACGTCTGTAGACAACCTTTACAATTTTTGATAATACCTATAATAATATCAGCCTATACTGCCCACTGCTGGGCAAATGCCTTCTCTCACAAATCGAGGTGTGAGAGATTAGGTCATACTCCACCACGCGGACCCAGTGCGGATTGGTGGAGGCAGGTTTGTGGCCACTCGCTGTTGGAACTTATTAAGCCACCTTTAAGGCTTCCAACTCGGCTTAACGACTACAACATTAAGTGGTAACCGGGACCAACAGCTTAACGTGCCTTCCGAAGCACGGAGACGCTCGAATATGAAAATGCCACAAACGGTCACCCATCTCAGGCCGACCGAGTGGAACGCTGCTTAATCTTGGTGATCGGTAAGAACACCGCGGTCGCACAGCGCTACGAGCGCCTTCGATAATACCTAATACATCATTAAATATCAAGCCAATAGGTGAAATCGTTAAAACATATAAACAAATCTTTAAAACCTAAGTATATTTTCAACTGTATCAAAGTCATCCAAATCGTCCATATGGACGGATGTTCCCAGAACTGTGTATCGCAACGCAGCCATGTGGCAGTGATGGGCACACGACAACAGACAGATGCAGTACTGGGTTGTGTCAGATACCACCTTTCAACAGGCTTGAATCAGAAAAAAACTTTGTTGATATTATGTTCAGGCGGGCCTCTTGACACGTCACCCAACAAATGATGGTTGATTACACATGTGTGTGTAATCCACCATTTGAATATTCAGTAGTTTTTTTTTATTTTTAAATAACTATCACTTGTTTTAACGGCGAAAAGAAAACATCGTGAGGAAACCTGTATCTCCTAAGAGTTTCTCAAAGGTATGTTAAGTTCGCCAGCCCGCACTGGGCCAGCGTGGTGAATTATGGGCTAAACCCTCTCCGTTTGAGAGGAGGTCCGTGCCCAACGGTGGGACAGTTTCATAACAGGGCTAATATTATTAGTTTTTGTTTTACTTTATACTCTCCGTCTATTCCGCTAGGGATCTGACGTGATGATATAGATAGATAGTATTTTCCCGTAGCACCACCCGCGCAGATGTCAGTTTTTTATTTTTAAAAACCTAATACCATTTTTAAACATGAAATTCACCTAGAGATTTGTCTCCTACTGGTATCGAACCTGCAACTATTCGACTCAATGGGCGGAGTAGCGTAAGTTCTTAACTAAATACATTACCCGTCCCTATATCCCCCATATGTAATTCTAATCTACCCCTCTGCTAAATTTCATCTAAGTCTTGTGAGCGGTTTAGGCGTAATTGACTATCAAACATATAAAATGTAAAATTTAAGCAATAGGGTTAAATTTTGTACGTAATACGTGCAAATAGGACGAGGTAGACTTAAGCAGTAACTGATCGTATATATGTGAAGGATCTAGTGATCATATCGTTTGTTTTCAGTCTGAAGATGAAGCTAGATTCTCCCAAATCTTATTCGCTGTGACCTAACGTTGCGTGATACGGTATCTACATGAAATGATCGTATATATAAAATTCTGTATGCCACTGGATAGCTATTCTAGTATTTTTCATGATGGAAGTGTACTGTGACAGTTGTCAGTTGCTGACAGTGTCAAAGAAAATTACACTTTATTCACTGGCAATAAGTTGCCCTGTTTCTGTACTTATGGTGTTATAACAATTCAATATTAAATTTGTTTGGCACTTAGACCTGTCACGACCCATCGTATGTGAAAAATATTATAAACGGTCATATAACGTAGTTATAATAACGCAAAAGTGAATAATAGCGAATGCGACTGGAGAAGTGATAGAGAAGACTAAAGTAGTAAATATAGAGAATAGAATATCTGTTGGCGTTTTATTGTTTCCGTCTATTGTATGAAGAATAAAAGAGTAAGAGAAGTGGAAAATATAGAGGTTACAGAATCAATTGTTACGTGTAATACGGCCCATTTTGACCTGATTCGTTCGGTTTTAGTGCGAAGCTAAATTTACAATGAACTAGTTTTACGTTTTATGATGTATCTTTGTTATGGCTATAAAACTTCTGTGTTAACGGTTTTGGGTCACATAGTGAACGTTTCCTCTACATTATTTACATTCAAGTATATTTAGTTTTCGTAAGACTATTTTGAAATCTGATACACTTGGGCAGTTGTGCGTTTTAATGACATTCTCCTACCCCTTGATCTACTTGCCGTTATAATAAAGTAGTAATTAGCAATACGTTACTTAAAAAGGTCGTGAGTGGTATTTGGAATGTGTAATCACTTATTTCGAACGTTTACATATCACCAAAATGTTTCACCAAGATCGGGCAATAAGAAGATCCCATTACTGCTTGATCGATGATTAACAATTATAACTTCTTCAGTCGCCTGTACTATAATCTTATAAGATTTAAACAAAACATAAAATGACTTTAGAATAATCAATTATATCTTCAGGCTCGTTTAGCGGCTGGTTCCACAACGAGTTCGTCCCATAAAAGCTAGAAAAAAAAACAAGCTAAAATCGCTGTCGCTTGGCAGTGTGCCCAGAAGGCTGGCACCTTTGTCACGTTGGATGGTAATTCTTGTGCAAGATATATGCTAGTCCTTTGGTCTCCTGTTACTTTGGGGACCCAGTCTCTACTGTTTGGACATCAAAAATTTGGTCGCCAATATCCACATCCTCAAAATACGACATTCATCGGCCTCCTCCAACTGTTCATGTATCCCATCTTTATAGTAACCAAAACAAAGGAATCATCCCAGCACCGGCATCGGAATCCAAACGCTAATTTGTACTAATTCACCGGCACAGTTGCCAAAGTAACGGTAATGGAAATACAATTCTGGTAAATATAGCGCGTTCGATTCCAGCGGGACACTAATTGGCGGCCACCATTGTTCTATGGTTTCAACGGTCGCTATCGAAACTGAGGGCAATCTGTGACTCGTTGTTTTACGTTCGATGTCGGGAAATAAGTTTTCTTAACTGTTGTTCAGTCGATTTTGAGTAAGAGAGATGCCAGGACCCCGGGAAAATTGTATAACGATCTATCGATATTTTTTGTCTTGACTCCATTATAACGAAGGTTTTTATTTATTCATCTGTTTAAGGGATAGTTTTTGGATCTTTGTTATTGTACGTCATTTTACTCTTTCCCTTTTGCACGGGAGTAGTGTGTTTTCTTGATAAATAGTGACGTTATTATTTCCCGTATTTCTCCCCTTCTTTCCCCACCAATGACTGGTAGACGGAAAACCACCATATTAGTGATCCATACCTTGTTCTATCTATTTATCTATATCATCACGCTAGATCCCTAGTGGGGTAGGCAGAGAGTTCCAACAGGTTCTTTCCTTACATACCGTCCTGGCTTCCTCAACTCTCATAGTTCGTCTCGTTCGCCGGTTACGGAGACTCTTGACTTATCCTTCAATACCTTGTGAACACTAAACAGACCTTCTGTCTTATGTCTCGTGCAGATTATAGCAAGTAGCAATACATTTTGATTTGCGAATAGTATTTTATAGGTCACAACCTTACAAAGGATGCAGGTACCGGGGAAGACCTAGACTATCTTACCACGACCAAATAAACCGAGTCTTATCTGATGGAAAAGTCAAGAGTCTCCGTAACCGGCGAGCGTGTATGAGACGAACTATGAGAGTCGAGGAAGCCAGAGAGGTATGTAAGGAAAGAACCGGAACTCTGTACTCTCTGCCTACCCCCCAAGGGATCTGGCGTGAGGTTATAGATAGATAGATAGAACCTTACAAAATGGCTGTAGGAACCTTGGCTTTATTTTAGAACAAGGTGATTAAATCTATAAAAAAAAATGAATTACCTGCCTTCGTGAGACGTCCATTATTGGTGATAGATACTTAATCCATTCACAAAGTAGACACAATAAAAGTGTATAACTAATTAAAGAAATAATTTAAATTTTAACGGATTTTGAAACTTACCGTTAATAGAATACCAACAGTTATGTCCTTCCTTCATCCAGTTGTGACAAATTTATCGTGTAACTAACACTAATATAAAATAAATAACATTTCAAGAATCGTTAATTCCTACTTAATAGACTCGATTAGTAATAACAAGCTGTATTTAATATATCGTTAAATTGCTTGCACGCCCCATAAAGCGAAGACGGTTGCGTGCGAGACGATACAGTGTTGCCATGTATCGGTTTCCTGGACGCAGAAATAATGTTTAGAGTATGGCGCTACTATGACAGTGTTTGGATGTGCATAGTTTGTATAATGTATTAACGTTAGTTGATATAGCAATCGAATTGGTTGCGTATGGGTTTTAATTACTAGAAAGTACGTTTTGTAATCATGAAATCAAAGACAAATCAAAGGTGAATAAAAATATGAGGCAACAAATCGATCCCGAATTTAAATGCTTATTGTATTTCTTTACCAAAAAACAGTTCTTTTAACATGCAATGTAATGGGAATGTAAATAATTTACTTTATTAAGATGGCAACCCTCCATTTACCATAAGTTGCCCATTGAAGTAAATATATAACTTTTTTATCAGTGTCTATAGACGTTAAGGTATAGCATCTCTATCTTCGGTTTTGTCTAAGTATTTGCTAGTACCCCTGAAACTTCACTGTAATACGCATACTTTGCGCAATCATTCTATTACAGTTTAAAACCCTTGCGTGCTGTTCCTACAAGCTCTATTTGGCGGCAAATATTCCTATTGCGCTACCACAGATCAAAAAGCATATTTTACGGGGTATAGGTGCCATCTTAACCTAGTTTGAGAGCATAACTATTTTATAGTTTAGTCTATCGTTATAAAAAATATCGTTTTATTGGAACTATCTTGTGGCTTAATATCATATAAATATTATAATACTTAAAATGCGGTAAATATTAAAAAACGGTTTTGTAATGATCGACGATATTTTTGATATGGTTCTCGAGAATATGCCACGACTCATTTTCATAAAAAAAAAGTTAAAAAAATAACAACATTTTTTTCCAATAAAACCAGCAATTCGTATTCAACCAGTATCAATTGCTTCCCATCCGTACGGTAATTGGCCTGTAATTTCAAGCCCTGGTGGCAACTGTCGCTTAAATTGATCGTGAAGGAAATGGTCGAGGAGGTGCAATGATGGTGGTCCAGGGAAATGATACTGGAGGTCGAGACCGGATACAGTACTTTATATTTATTGTTAACGTGTAATGTTAAAAGCCTTATGATCAGCACCCGGCTCAAAACTATTAAAGATTCATATAACTTTATAACGAAGCAGTGATAGCCTAGTGGTTTGACCGTTGGACTGCGTTTTAAAAATTAACTGTCACTTGTTTTAACGGTGAAGGAAAACATCGTGAGGAAACCTGCACGCCTAAAAGTTTCTCTAAGGTGTGTGAAGTTCGCCAACCCGCACTGGGCCAGCGTGGTGGACTGGCCTAAGCCCTCTCAGTTTGAGAGGAGGCCCGTGCCCAACGGTGGGACAGTTTCTTAACAAGGCTAATATTATTATTATTTTATAACTTTATTATCCTTGAGAAGTATAGCCAGTTTTTGAGCTTCATCACTAAGTATTTTGGTCTTTATTATTATTTACGTTAGCATAACTTAAGGAGAGTTAAAAACCATCAAATTCTCTTTTTAAGTATTTTGCTGTTTTAGTGCAAACAAGCTCTGCGCTCACATACTTCCCTAGTTTTCTTAACATTGAGCTATTTTTGTATGTATCACTACATAAAAATACAGTCTAGAAAACTCTTGAATACCTTGATCTATAGGAAACACGAAGTCCCGATACAGGAGCGAACGGTAATTAATAGAAGGTCACGTCGCGCCGTTAGATGCGCGGGCGCATCTCGACATATATAGCAAGCGGTCGGCGTCCGGCCTCCCTTTATATAGCAGGCGCCCTTTTTAGCCGCGCTCACGCACGTTACGTACGCACAATAAATCGATCTTTATTGGATTAGTTTTTGCTATTAGAGGAGTAACGAAATCTAGTGTAATGCGAAGTTGGCGTTTTTCCAGTTTGAGTTCTGGTAAGCACCCAGCAAGGCAGTTGCGGCTGGAAGCCAACAAGTAATCTGACTTTATAATGATTACTCCAAGATCAATGTATTTCGTGATTTATAAATGTAATGTCTGTCGCCTGTCGTTTGTAAGTGTCTTAAACTTGCTTTAATAGGAATTGCGTGAACGTTTTGTCATTTTGTCTTATAATTAGGTATAATTTATAAGTAACAAGAAAATTTAACTAGCACATTTTGCAATTGTTTGACAATAGGCTCCTATTTTGAAAACGTACAAGTTCAAGAATTATACGCACCTGTCAATCATCCATTCTTTGTTACTCTTGTTGCTGATAAGGTTTTTAAATGTTAGTCACAAGAAGAATCTAGTAATTGAAAGTAGAAGCATGAAGCAAATAAAGATTTACGGCATTATTATCGTATGTTTTGTAAGGTAGACCTTATAAATTGAATTCAGATCGTAAGAATTTTACCAAATATAAATCAGACTGCAAATATAAAGCAGTGATAGCCTAGTGGTTAGACAGTTGGACTGCAAAGTCAGAGGTCTCGGGTTCAAAACCAGGCACGCACCTTTGTCTTTTCGAAAGCATGTGCGTAACTATCACTTGATTTAACGGTGAATGAAAACATCGTGAGGAAACCTGCATGCCTAAGAGTTTCTCGAAGGTGTGCGAATTTCGCCAACCCGTACTAAGCCAGCGTGGTGGACTATGGCCTGAACCCTCTGAGTTTGAGATGAGGCCCGTGCCCAACGGCGTGACAGTTTCTTAACAGGGCTAATATTATTATTATATAAATCAGACTGAGCTAGCCAAAGATGCAATTAAGAAACACCTGAAAAAAAAGTATCTTTGACCTTCGTAAGCCTAGTCTTTGCCTAACAAGTATTGTCATACCACAACTTACATGCAAATTCAATACGTAAAGTTAGCTGAATACTATTGAGCGTACGCACAGCAATACTGTTAGTCACTAATAGGCTTTTGTGATAATGCGTATAGGCAATATATTGGGGTCAATCCACGGGGTCGCGATGGGCTCGCAGATACGCTATCAAACAGGCTGGGTGTTGATAGTCACTTGGCTGGAGACACCGTTAGCTGGCTAATTAGAGATGCTACGGGTGTAGTGATGGACGATAGGCATTTTTACACCCTTATTAGTGCTACGGTTGATAAAGGAAGAGTAAATTAGACTTTACCACATTCTGAAACAGATTCATTTGAGAATGGGTTTGACAGGAAATAGTTGATAGATGTTGTCAGTTTTTAAACATGTGTTGTTTTGGATATTAGGTGTTGATAATGTTGTTGAAGTTTTAGGCACTATGCATTGGTGTATCTGCATTAGTGAAGATATAGGTAAGAAAGTGTTGAAATGTGAAAATTTAGAATCGTCTGTTGTAATAAAATGTTGGTCTGTAAAGTTCACCACTTTTACTGACACTTCGTTAGTTTCGTTATCATTAATTTCGCAGGTTAGTTAAATCAATTTAAAAAAACAACTGAATACTCAATTATGCTACGAGACATTGGTGAAAAGTACACAATTTTGGGGTCGATTGCCATTTTCATCATGTGATGGGAATTTATTCTGGTGTAAATTGTCGTTGTCAATTCTATTACTCCTGGTTGATTGTATAATTGAATAAAATACGATTGCCAATCATAATAAGCTAAAAGAAGTCCAGGAACAAAGGTTCCTTAAAAGATCGCCACGACGACCGACGTCATTTCAAATTAATTAATGTAATTCTAATACTCGTTTACGATATAATTAAAGATTCATTTTAATCGTAAACTAGTAATTCAAGTTTTAATGGCTGAAGCGTTCTCGAACATGGGAATTCTCATTGATGAAAACATTGGCCTTTTGCATTGGTGAAAGCGATTCATTGATTATTTCTGCAATCGGTGTTATGGCATACTATAGAAAAATTAACACAAATGCATTAACTTTTCTATTCATTATCAGAGAAGGATAAACCATTTGACGTTATCGTAATGTTGTCGAGAAAGTGTTTTGGCATGTTCATCTTTATTTAGGAAATTTATAGTGTAAAAAGCACATCAACTCGGTAGCGTCACGCTCAATTTGTTTAATACTAAGCTCTCGGTAAACATAACTGAAACTTGTAACATAAAATAACTACAATATTGCAGATGAGGGTCTCCAACAAGCTCTCAGGAGCTAGAATGCCGCTGTGCATTATTGCCATGACAATTAGAGTTGCTATGCCATAGCGACGAGTCGCTATCGGGTTCGGTAATCGCGACCACGTCCACCCGCGATAGGCGACAGACACGGCCGAGTACCGGTAGTTATTTGCGGAATTTTAACTGGAAGTTACAGCTGTGGGGTGCGACCTACGCGGTAAATATTGTCGCCGATACGTTGGTGCTTAATTGATATATGGATAGGTACTGTGTACTTGTGCCTTCACTTGTAGAAGAAAGGATAAGGAAAGCTTGCGAAAGTAGTGTTATTGCTAGCAAATACGTCACCTGTGAATCATCCTCTAACGCTCGTTTAATCGAAGGTTTAGGTAGAGGTGTCCATAGTACACTCAATATTCGCCGAGGCAGGCGAAACTGACGCGTTCTTCCAGCAGTTTTTCCTGATGATGCTTTCCTTCATCGATAGCAAGTGAAAACCTCAGTTAGGCCATCACTAATGTAATTAGCAAACGTGTCCTAGAGTGGAGACCGCGACTTGGTAAGCGTAAGGTAGGACGGCCCCCAGCTAGATGGACCGACGACCTCAAAAAGGTCGCTGGGATAGACTGGATGCGGAAGGCGGAGGACCGTGTGCAATGGCGCGTGTTAGGAGAGGCCTATGTCCAGCAGTGGACTGTGATAGGCTGAATGATTGATTGAATGTAATTATAATTATTTCGATCAATTCGAACTAAAGCAGTAACTTCATCGTTGTAAGAAATAAATATTTAGCATGTAATTACATTACGGAAATGTTCACAACATTATTAATCACAATTCTTGTTAGCCAGTAATTACAGTAACATAATAATTTTAGCTCTGGTGGAGGTCGAACACTAGAGCACGGACCGAGAACTGAGTGGTAATACATTGGCTAAGTTCAAACAATATATAGTTTTGATGATATGCTCCTGGTTTTGAAAGACATGTAAAAAAAACCTAAAGTACAACCTTTTTAAGGAGGCCTATGATGACATAGGCCTCCTTTAAAAAGGTTGTTCTTCCGAACTCAAGCCGAAACATGTCCATTGTAAGAACAATTTACGTGTTTTGGCTTCGGAATAACATTTCCAGAAAAATGGTCGTATGCGTGGATTTGATTCCTTAATGAAATCCTTTTGTGGTACTAAAAGCTTCGTAGTTTCATAACGGGTTAACAGAATAACGCCATATTTATTTCTCATGTTTGATAGAAAGGACTGCTAAAAGTAAAAAAACAATTTAACATTAATAATGCAGACAACATAGCAACAGTCCCCTATTACTTGGGCAAGTTGAGATCGGTGGTGAAATGTAGATCATTGAAATGCAAACAATATTCCAAACCGGTCCACTCACTTTCAAGATGATGGTGATGATGCTACGGTGACGTTAGTTCGCATACCTTCGACAGGTAAACCTGTACTTCTCTTTAACAATCTTTGCCTCAACATTTGGTGTTTAAAAGTAGAGAATTAGCTAAAAATGTAAATCTGATTACACTAAAGCTGAAACAGCAAGCGCTGAGAATATTTCTTGCAATTGCTATTTCTAGCCACAAGAATTTAACGTGACGATTGAATCATCATCATCATTAGCCTATTTCAAGGATCAATTAACCCTAATCAAACCGCGGTTCCCTGCAATAAAGCTAACAGCTTTAAGAAAAAAGATAAGAAAGATAAGAAAGCTAACAGTTTTCCTCATTATTGTAAACATCGGCTGCTAATTTGTTAAACTCTGTAAACTATGGGGCTCGACCTTGCGGCAGTCGGGGTTACTGGTCACGATACGACGGACAGTCCGGCTGACACACTGACCTTATTCCTCGCTCTTGAATATTCATACTTTATTTATAACCTAATTACTTTGTTTATTTGCATATGAATATTCAACCGTCTATACCGTTCGTTTTTTTTATTTTTAAGTGTATTACAGTTATCTATTTATATTTTAAAACAGAAAATTAAGACATTCTATGGGAAGACCGCACACTGTGTTTTGGTCTCACCAAATTAATGATTGGCTGCTATTTGAATAGTCTCGCTGGCTTTTGTTGATTTGAACATTATACACGATTATACATTTTATTCTCAAATTTCATTCTCCACTGCTTATGACAATTAATATTTGCATTTTATGCCATATAATATGACTTTTGTAGTCTACTATGAAGTGTTGATATTCAACTTTTCATTATTTATATTGCTCTTGCTTTACCGCTGATAAAATATCTACCTTATTTATACAAATTTCCCAAAGCGTTCAAATAAGTTATTTTCAAATTGTCAATCGCGGCATCATGGCAATTTCCATCTACAATTTAAACACGCTTCACAAGACACACCTGTCCCACAAAATACAATTTCTACTCAGAAACAACTTATTCCAACGTTTCCAGCTTTAATAAAACACCACTGGTTCTCAGTTTTCCTCACCTGCGGTGTCAAAGTGCAGGTGTGCAATGGAAAGCGCATTTCACCTGAGCTGCGCTCGCGCACGCGCCGCCGCCGTGACCGTAACAATGCGCAAGGTTGTAACGATCACCGTGTTTACGAGCTACGGTGACGGACTGCCGTTTTTCGATGATTTATTGGGTTGTGGGTCATTGATCTTTTGGCGATCTGGTGTTTTAGGGTCGACTTTTTTTGGAATTGCATGAATTGGAATTAAATTGTTAAATTTTTCATTAGAATCACTAACATTATCAAACTTTTGAAATATTAGGTATAGATAACACTATGATGCAACACGCACACAATATTTTATGACTTAGTCAATAACCATGTCTGATCACTTGATAACGTATCACCTCATTGTTAAGTACTTCGATTATTATTGAACTTACTTCTATGAAGATGGATGCCACTAAACAAAATGCAGTACAAAAACAATACCCCAACACTAAGCCACAATGCATAGCAATTGACATGTCCATAGAAAAACTTTAACAAAACCGACAGGTAGATAAAATGTGTGCTCAGCCCCCTTAACCGCACGCGTGATGTTTGTCAAACCCTCTAGGTCCTAGCGATAACATTGTAAGGACGTGCTAAATGTATCCCGCCAGTGTAAACAGTGGCCTCGTTACGATGCATCATGCGTGTTTGTTTATGCTGAGCGCGCGCATCGAGAGGTGCGGCTGATATATCAATATGGGAACCATTTGTCTGTTTGACTGCCTCGTTGGTCTGGTGGCAAAGCGCATCGCTTTGTGATCACGAGGTCCTGGGTTCAAATCCTAGGTCAGACAAATGTAGTTTTTCTAACGAAAAATTCCCAGTATGAGTTCGGAGTCTGGAATTGTGCCCGGTATATCGAAATAGGCTCGCCCCCTATTACATGGGACCTAACATCGTCGGCGAAACGTGGGTGTACTCACCTCTGCCACCCCCTCTGGGGGAACTGACAGAACCATTTGTTAAGTTCAGGCAAAATGGTTATCTTAGTTTAGGTATTTCTGCCATCTTACGTAACTCTTAAAACGGACGACTTAGTCCAATGGCTGTAGCTTAAGCCGGTCCGTCTACTGGATCGAGTGGTCGCAGGTTCGATCTCCCCAAGGACAAATATTTGTGTTATTTACAAATACATATGGGTTACTTACAAATATTTGTCTCGGTCTGGTTATTACTGTATGCGATTTTCGTGTTTGATCATCACACAGAAATTATTATGGAAAGATTTTTTTAAATCTATTTCTCTTATTTTCTGATTATTGAAAGAGACTTTATATAAAAGTCTAATATTTCACCTTTTTAAAAGTCTTCCTAATGGGTCGAAAAGCTGACACTCAAACATTAACAGTAATAAAGCAATGTGACAACTAAAACAAGCAACTCTTACCGACATCACAAAAGGCAAAACGCAATAGATTTCTAAACAAACATTACATGCCAAACAATAGGCGAACACAGGATTCGCGAGTATAAACATGGGAACTGAGTTGCGGACAAACAGACAGATGTTTGGAGCAAGTCAAGTGTTGTTAGCGTGGGCGAAAGGACCAGTAGACACAGGGTTGGTAGATTACTTATAGGCTTAACCTAACCTAAAATTGATTAATATGTAATACATCTAATGGAAAAACGCCTTCTTTCTATAAATCTATTCTTCTGGATTCAGGAGATTCCTGTGGCTAAACTAAAAAGGTGACAAGACTTAGACTATTACTTTTGAAAAATATAAAGAAATCTTCTTCTTCTTATTTTAATGAATAGCCAATTCCAAGTAATAAAAGCAGTGATAGCCTAGTGCTTAGACCATTGGACTGCAAAGTCTTTTAGAAAGCATGTGCGTAAAATTAACTACGAGTATCACTTGCTTTAACGGTGAAGGAAAACATCGTGAGAAAACTTACATGCCTAAGAGTTTCTCGAAGTTGTGTGAAGTTCGCCAACCCGTACTGGGCCAGCGTGGTGAACTATGGTCTAAAACCCTCTCCGTTTGAGAGGAGGCCCGTGCCCAACGGTGGGACAGTTTCTTAACAGGGCATACAATATTATATTATAAGTAATAATAGAATATAACATTAAATTACAAAAAAGGCTTGTTGTCGCCATACAGCAAAAAATAAAAGCCATAAAGAAATCTGTGACTAAATGCCTTACAAAACGTCAATAGATGCCATGTTTAGACAGCAAAGATTTAGTAGACACAAAAGGAGGAACAGGCAAGTCAATAACTCAGAAGCGTAACCGTCAAAGCTGAAAGCTTTCAGTTTATGGTTTGCGCCCAAAAAGAACAAGCGCAGATACAAACACGCACGCACGTAAACATACAGAAGTGCGAGTGCTAAAGTAAATCGTGGTACAATACTTTGCGTTTGCCTACTGCATGCAGATGCTATTTTGCTAGAAATGTGCTTGACCAAGAAAATAAATCGGCGGTAGGAAAACCGCAGGAATCTTTGAACAAATGTTTGCGTTCGGTCTAAATTAGGAGTGCGTTTTAGTTGGATGTCTGGAGGAATTAGTCAGAGTTGTTTATTATGTTGTCGACAACGTTGAGTTAGGACTGAGAAAGGCTATGGTAATGACTCGAGTCTTTCCTTAAAGAGCCTTTGTGAGACGAAAATATATCCAACTTTAATGCCAATTTATTTTTTCGTTTTCCGAGATATTTGCTATGGATAACCCTTATTCTTATATGAAATTAGATATTTAGTTAGACAATCAGTCTCAAGCAACGCTTGAATTATTAATACCATACAATTGACTGTTGGCAATCCTAAAAACAATATACGAAAAAGGGGTACAATACATAATCCAGTGGTCCGAATATGGCAGATAATGACGACACCGCTTAATGTTCCATGATGCTGCAGTGGAACCTTGAAGCTGACGTCTTCCAATTCCATAAGCGGATGTAACGGAGTATTTGTGTTAGTGTTGCACAAACAATTTCTATATGGTAACAAGTGGGATGTATTGGTGCACATTTTTGACGATTGCCTCGTGTGTACCACGGGGTCCTGGTTATGAATTCTAGGTCTGGCAACATGTAATAAGGGTTTTTCTATCGATAAAATTTCGATAGCCGTCCAGGGTCTAGAATTTTTGTCTGTGTATTATACATATAATATGATAAACATATGATTTTCCTTATGTTTAATCACGTTACAATGAAAGAAAACAAAATACCCACCATGTTTCGAAGCTACACGAACTGCGACATGGTGGTCTCGTAACGATCGCCTTGAGTTCACTTAATGAACTCGATCAGAGAAATTTTTGCTATGTGCTTGACCTGCTAAGGCCTTGGGCAAAATCGAAAATGCTTGGTCAATATTTTATACCATAGACAAAATATACATAATAACGATTTGTTTAGTACTTACTATGCAATTCCCGCCAAGTTGTCGGATAGCATTGTTTCATTCCTTTTAACAGTGGATGCCTATGATGTTAAAATCGACAAATAAAAATTAACAACAACATAATTACTTCAGTGACATATGTTTCATAATAAATAATATAATTTAAAAAATACTCAAAGTACAAAAAAAATTGCATTATTTTTCCCGCCATCGCATCGCCTCATTATTGACAGATCCCGTGTGCACCACAGATAATATAATTTTTATTGGCAGTGGTAATCGAATTATACAGCCTAATTGTCATGCCATTTTCAAAATACAGATCCAAATACTTATACAAGTTATACCAGCTTATTATCTAAGCCACTAAAACTCGTGGGAAATATAAAACGCGTACTATCTGTTCTCACGATAAGATAACCAGAACTAAATCTTTTTTACGTTTGTAAACACTGTAGTGGAGAAAAAAATGTATCTACTACCTGATTTGCATCTAGGACCTTGAATACACTGTCAAATAGATCCAAAACCAGATCGGCGGCATTAACGAGTCGTTACGATACTCACGAATGCCTTACTTAACTAAATCTTGTTTTAAGTTGTAAATAGTTTCATAGGCAGGTATCGAGTGTGATTTGTGGCTAAAGTATTCATCAGATTTTATATATTTTGATAATTCGAATTTACTAGCAGTTCATGATTATTGGTGTTACTATTGGAGGAAATTGTTAAGGTTATAAGAGAGTTAAACATGACTTGCAACGTTTTAATATTAGGATAGTATATGCTTATGTGCAAATGTAAACATTTTTGTTGTGTGTAGAAGTTTAAGTTAAGTAGTAGGTAGTGAAAATCAGGCAATGAAAGTTTTGTTTTAATATTTAACTAAAATCACGTGGTTAAATAAACCAAACGACTTAGTAACAAAATCTACTTAATGTCTCAAAACATGTTTCGGTCTTTTTAAAAACTCCACTCACATAAGATATTAGGCTGAAAAACTATATTTATGTAAAAGTGAAAGATGACATACTCTTGGTTAATTTCTTCACAAAACATTTTTTTCGAAACAGATTGAGCTTAATTCACTTTAATTGGTCATAACGAAATCCTAGATACGGCAATTAAGTAACATTCAAATATGCTATGTATACGAAAAACTAGAACTATGTCAAGTAGTCGGCAGTTAATTACAACAGCAATATCAATTAAACATAGATAAAACAAACCTAAAAAGCAACGATTTTGACAAGAGAAACTCTTAATTGATTATATCCGAGCTCGCGCATATTAATTACAAAATTAAAAACTAAAAAACATTCACATCACAAAACATTGTTATAAAAATGTATTGTAAAAAAATTGCATTATTTTTCCCGCCATCGCATCGCCTCATTATTGACAGATCCCGTGTGCACCACAGATAATATAATTTTTATTGGCAGTGGTAATCGAATTATACAGCCTAATTGTCATGCCATTTTCAAAATACAGATCCAAATACTTATACAAGTTATACCAGCTTATTATCTAAGCCACTAAAACTCGTGGGAAATATAAAACGCGTACTATCTGTTCTCACGATAAGATAACCAGAACTAAATCTTTTTTACGTTTGTAAACACTGTAGTGGAGAAAAAAATGTATCTACTACCTGATTTGCATCTAGGACCTTGAATACACTGTCAAATAGATCCAAAACCAGATCGGCGGCATTAACGAGTCGTTACGATACTCACGAATGCCTTACTTAACTAAATCTTGTTTTAAGTTGTAAATAGTTTCATAGGCAGGTATCGAGTGTGATTTGTGGCTAAAGTATTCATCAGATTTTATATATTTTGATAATTCGAATTTACTAGCAGTTCATGATTATTGGTGTTACTATTGGAGGAAATTGTTAAGGTTATAAGAGAGTTAAACATGACTTGCAACGTTTTAATATTAGGATAGTATATGCTTATGTGCAAATGTAAACATTTTTGTTGTGTGTAGAAGTTTAAGTTAAGTAGTAGGTAGTGAAAATCAGGCAATGAAAGTTTTGTTTTAATATTTAACTAAAATCACGTGGTTAAATAAACCAAACGACTTAGTAACAAAATCTACTTAATGTCTCAAAACATGTTTCGGTCTTTTTAAAAACTCCACTCACATAAGATATTAGGCTGAAAAACTATATTTATGTAAAAGTGAAAGATGACATACTCTTGGTTAATTTCTTCACAAAACATTTTTTTCGAAACAGATTGAGCTTAATTCACTTTAATTGGTCATAACGAAATCCTAGATACGGCAATTAAGTAACATTCAAATATGCTATGTATACGAAAAACTAGAACTATGTCAAGTAGTCGGCAGTTAATTACAACAGCAATATCAATTAAACATAGATAAAACAAACCTAAAAAGCAACGATTTTGACAAGAGAAACTCTTAATTGATTATATCCGAGCTCGCGCATATTAATTACAAAATTAAAAACTAAAAAACATTCACATCACAAAACATTGTTATAAAAATGTATTGTAAAAAAATTGCATTATTTTTCCCGCCATCGCATCGCCTCATTATTGACAGATCCCGTGTGCACCACAGATAATATAATTTTTATTGGCAGTGGTAATCGAATTATACAGCCTAATTGTCATGCCATTTTCAAAATACAGATCCAAATACTTATACAAGTTATACCAGCTTATTATCTAAGCCACTAAAACTCGTGGGAAATATAAAACGCGTACTATCTGTTCTCACGATAAGATAACCAGAACTAAATCTTTTTTACGTTTGTAAACACTGTAGTGGAGAAAAAAATGTATCTACTACCTGATTTGCATCTAGGACCTTGAATACACTGTCAAATAGATCCAAAACCAGATCGGCGGCATTAACGAGTCGTTACGATACTCACGAATGCCTTACTTAACTAAATCTTGTTTTAAGTTGTAAATAGTTTCATAGGCAGGTATCGAGTGTGATTTGTGGCTAAAGTATTCATCAGATTTTATATATTTTGATAATTCGAATTTACTAGCAGTTCATGATTATTGGTGTTACTATTGGAGGAAATTGTTAAGGTTATAAGAGAGTTAAACATGACTTGCAACGTTTTAATATTAGGATAGTATATGCTTATGTGCAAATGTAAACATTTTTGTTGTGTGTAGAAGTTTAAGTTAAGTAGTAGGTAGTGAAAATCAGGCAATGAAAGTTTTGTTTTAATATTTAACTAAAATCACGTGGTTAAATAAACCAAACGACTTAGTAACAAAATCTACTTAATGTCTCAAAACATGTTTCGGTCTTTTTAAAAACTCCACTCACATAAGATATTAGGCTGAAAAACTATATTTATGTAAAAGTGAAAGATGACATACTCTTGGTTAATTTCTTCACAAAACATTTTTTTCGAAACAGATTGAGCTTAATTCACTTTAATTGGTCATAACGAAATCCTAGATACGGCAATTAAGTAACATTCAAATATGCTATGTATACGAAAAACTAGAACTATGTCAAGTAGTCGGCAGTTAATTACAACAGCAATTTTTTTTTTTTTTTTTTTTTTTTTTTTTTTTTTCGGGTAGTTGCTACAACAAGACGCAAAGTTTAAGCTCTGTGCTAATTAATTTATTAAAAAGTAATATTTACACAATTTAAAGCTGCAAATGTTTACAAATATTAGCTAACAGTCTTTACTTGCCGTGTAAGTGTTATTTCCTGTCTTAAAATCACATAAATCACATAAAACAAAAACACCTTCACTATGGAGGCACTGCAAAGTTCCATGACGCAAATGACTGACATGTTCAATAAGAAAATGTCCGACTTTGAACATGAGCTCCAGAAAACTTCGGGGACATCATCTTCTACTGCAAGCCTGGCCACTGAATTCAATTTATTTAGAGCATTTATTATCCAAGCGCTCAACACCCTACAGCAACAGGTGGCCATGCTCAATCAAACACTTGATGTCATGGAGATGCGTGGGCGAAAGAAGATTCTTCTTTTGCATGGAGTGGCAGAGGAGAAGAATGAGGAAATCGTGCAGGTGGTCACCCACATCATTGAGGACCAACTCGAGGTCTGCGACTTTCAAGCACTCAATATACGCCATTGCCATAGGATGGGTCGATCTTCTCAACAGTCTAGGCCCATCCTCATAAAATTTAATGATATGGCTATCCGCACTAAAATCTGGTTCGCCAAAACTAACTTAAAGGGCACAGGGATCACGATCTCCGAATTTCTCACCAAGACGCGCCACGACTTGTTTTTGGCTGCTAGGGCGAAGTTTGGAGTAACAAAGTGCTGGACCAGAAGTGGTGAGGTACACGTTCTCGGCATCAATGGAACGCGGCATCGGGTGAAGTGCATGCTCGATCTGAACAGCATCGATCCGGATCCTGAGAAGCCAGCCACCATCAAGGCGACCACGAGCACAACAGGGACGAGGTCTAAGCGCGCCAATCAGGCCAAAAAGTGATGTTCTGCGGTTGTTTCCTTGTGCTTTTCATTTCTGGATGTATAGGTAGCAAAATTTTGTTTATTATCTTTCTTTTTCGTTAACACTGACCTATACTATACCCTCATTATTTTAACTTTTTCGATTGTTATGTGTATTACGAACTTGTTTACTTTATAACTGTCAAAGTCAATTTGCAACCAGAATGACAATGTCAGCTACGTTCTGAAACTGAAAGTTTCTCGTTGTGTTTCGTTCAAAATTTTGTCGATGGTTGCGTTTCGATTCACGTGATATTTTCATTCTGGCATTGAAAAACCTCTATCTTAGTTTGTATTATTGTTTTTTTTTTGTTATTTCTTCTTTTTTGTCTCTTTTCTGTTATATTAATTTGAATCTATAAAACACTTGCGGCAGGTGAATGCATTTGTTGAATTTGGTACCTACATTGTATGTATTTTGGCATTTTTATATTTTCTTTTTTATACTAAAATATATTAACTATATAAGTATAACTATTATATATACATATATATATATTTACTTCTTAAACTGTACTTCATTGGTATATACATATCTTAAAAGGTATAATAGTATATTATTATGTCTGATTATGACAGTAACAGTGACGAGGAAACTTTTTTTTCAGTAGACAGCAACGATAATAGTTTCGTTAGTATCCCTTCTCTTGCTGACACTCTAATGACAACGTTTTCTGATGCCCTTAGGAATTTTAATGTTGTCCACATTAATGCCCAAAGTATTCCGGCTCATTTTTCCGATATGCTGGCAAGTTTTGACTGTAAAAATATTCACGCTATTCTTGTCTCTGAATCCTGGCTGAAGCCATGCCTCCCATCCACACTTTATTCCCTCCCCGGATTTAATCTCATCAGAAATGATCGTTCTGTCGGAGCTGGGGGTGGTGTGGCGATATATCTTCGATCCAATATTCCATTCTCTTTAATAGATTTATCGCCGCAACCACCTCCACCAAATGCTGGTGAACATCTTTTCATAGAAATCGAACTTCATCATTCAAGGATACTTCTCGGTGTATTCTACTGTCCCTCGTCACGTATAGATTTCTTTTCCTCTTTCGAGAACATTCTAGAAAATTCGGTCCCTTCTTACAGTCATAGCATCATAATGGGTGATTTCAACACTTGTCTGCTTAAAAACGACTCCCGGTCTTCCAGTCTCCACACCGTTCTTGATTCCTGTAATTTATCTGTTCTTCCACTTCAAGCTACACATCATTTTCCTAATTCAACTCCTTCACTTCTTGACCTTATCTTTGTGTCGTCAACTGAACATGTCGCTAAACATGGCCAGTGCTCAGCTGACGCCTTTTCTTATCATGACCTAGTCTACTTATCCTATAAAGTCCGGCCCCCTAAGGCCAAGGCAAAAATTCTCATGCAGCGTAATTTTAGTGGTATTAATCTTTGGAAACTTCGAGAAGATGCAGCTAGTATTGATTGGGAGATTTTATTGTTGTCCGACTCACTGGATGACAAAGTTAATATTTTCACATCAACACTGATTCGGTTATTCGATAAACACGCTCCAATTCGCCCCATTAAAGTTAAACATCTTCCGGCACCTTGGTTGACTAATGATATCAAGCTATTGATGAGTAAAAAAGTGGCACTCAAATCTAAATTTAAAGCTAGAGTCACAGATTCCAATTGGAATAAATACGTCGCCATTCGGAATCACTGCAACAAGGTGTGTAGAGATGCTCAGCGCCAACATATTCATAGTTCTGTCCAAAACGGTAACCCAGCAAAAGTCTGGAAATTTCTGAAATCAATGGGGATCGGTAAATCGCGACAAGAAAACATTCCTAAAGATTTAGATATCAATCTTCTTAATAAACATTTCTCTGCTTCGTCTCACTTCGATAAGACTACAAAATTAAATACGTTAAACTATCTTTCTTCCATACCGATGCCCGATTATTCTCCATTTTTCTTCAGTCAATTTTCCGCTTGTGATGTTAAGAAGAGCATAGAATCGATCACATCTAACGCAATCGGCAGCGATTGTATCAGCCGTAATATTATCCTCCCTATCCTGGATGAAATCCTTCCTACTATTTCCCATATTTTAAACCATTCCATATCCAGTGGCCACTTTCCATCGTCATGGAAAGAAGCCCAAATAATCCCATTACCTAAGAAATCCAATCCGACTTCCCTCTCCGATTATCGTCCCATATCCATATTACCTTTCCTATCCAAGGTCCTTGAGCGGCTCGTCCATGATCAGATCAGTTGTTTCCTTAACAAAAACTGTCTCTTGAATCCTTTTCAGTCCGGCTTTCGCCCTGGTCATAGTACTGTTACTGCTCTGGTGAATATTGCGGATGATATCAGACTTGGAATGGAAAATAGTAATCTAACTATACTTACGTTGCTCGATTTTAGCAACGCTTTTAATACAGTGGACTTTGATATTCTACTTGGAGTGCTATGCTCTATTAACATATCTCCAACGGCGATTGTTTGGTTTCGTAATTACCTGTTTGGTCGCCGGCAACGTATTCGCATCGAAGATACTTACTCTTCTTGGTGCAATACGAATGCCGGTGTTCCACAGGGTGGCGTTTTATCTCCTTTGCTTTTCGCTATCTTTATTAATTCTATTTCCAACCAATTACGTTCTTCATACCACCTTTATGCAGATGATCTCCAAATTTACTCACAAGCTCCACTGACCAGGTTGTCGGAGGCTGTTTACACTATTAATGAAGATTTAAATAAAATATGCGACTGGAGTAAAAGTCATGGCCTCACGGTCAACCCAGTTAAAACGCAAGCTATTGTTATTGGTAGCTCTAGGCTTACTACGCGTGTCGATTGGTCGAAACTTCCCCAGATAAAATTTGACGGTGTCACAATACCAATAAGTCCCACTGTAAAAAATTTGGGGATTTACATCGACACCAATCTCAGTTGGGGTCCACATCTTCAAAATCTCAGCCGCAAGATCTTTGCTTCCGCAGGTTCATTGAGGAGGCTGCGAAATTTTCTCCCCACTGCCACTAAAATTGCACTCGCACAATCCCTCCTTCTTCCTATCCTTGATTATGCAGACGCCAGTTATGTCGATCTTACTGAGAGCCAACTTAATAAACTTGAGCGGCTTCAAAATTTTTGCATAAGATTCATATTTGGTTTGCGAAAATATGATCATATTTCAGAATTCCGTGCTAAGCTCAAGTGGCTACCAATTCGTCTTCGCCGGAATACTCACTTGTTATCGCTTTTATACAACATCCTGTTCAATCCAGCATCTCCATCCTATCTCAAAGAACGATTTGAGTTTCTTCACGAAACACATTCAAGATTCCTAAGGTCATCGGAAAATCTCAGACTAAAAACACCGATGCATTCCACAAATTTCTATGATAAATCTTTTTCAGTTCAAGCTGTCCGCTTGTGGAATGCATTACCTGAGTCAATTAGACGTGCACAGACATTTGCTACTTTTAAAATGATGGTTAAGAACCACTTCCTCTCTGTTGTCAATAGTGAGACGCCGTTATAACCTCTAACCTTTTGTATTTACCTATCCTTATTTATACGTTACGTTTATTTCTATTGCACTATGTATAAATTTAATATATTTCTTACTATATATGTATGTCATATTTTGTATATGTATAGTTACTTTATTCGAATAAATGTACGCCACCAACTGCCCTTTATTTTTGTTGTATTTCTTTCGACTTGGTTGTCTGGAAGAAATTGCTATTAGCAATAAGACCGCCAGTTGTGCTTGTTATTTTACAACAACTACTTTGTTTTGTTATAATGTATTTGGTGTGCACAATAAAGAGTATTCTATCTATCTATCTATCTAAAAGAAAAACGCGGCAATATTTCTGATCTTTATCGCTATGTCGAAATATTTGTAAACGGTATCGATAATGCCGATACGAACAGTCACGATACTCGACTACACGGCGAGTTACAACGAGAAAGCCGCACTATTGTCATAAACTGGGACACGATGAGCGCTAAGTATCAGATAAAGCGACCACTCAATTCGACTAATTGACTATCGACCACTGAGAATGAAAATCATCGACAATTTCGTCTTTAGAACGCTCTCTGAATACGATATTTAATAGTTAAAAATATTCATATGATGCGATTTTTAAAAGACAACGGATTCGACTATAACTTTAAAACGGCTTCCCGATTATTATCTGCATGTTGACAGATTAGGTCGCTTTTCGCGCGTTAAAAATGGAGTATCTTCCATTTAAAAATGATTCGCGGTATGTGCTCACATTAACTGAGATATCGTATCAATTAAATTAAATCGATTGTCTTCGAAGGACGTTCCACGTACAAGAGTTTTCAACGATGCAGGATACGTGACTCGCGTTGTGAAATCACTATCGATATTCTCTGGACGCATCGTGTAATATGATTTTTCTTTGAATTTACGAGTAGCGGTATAACAGGTGGAATTTTTATTGCTTGCAATAAAATTGTTTTGACTTGTAAATATGGTGATGATAAGTTGTATATAGCATAAATAAAATTCTTTTGATGAATATATAAATATACTGCACATAAAACTTCAACAAAGGTCTGTTAAATTGGTGATAGTAAATTCTTGTCTTTCGCTGCTCTGGGTCGCGACCTATCCAAGTTTTTAAAATCTTATCTAACATGATGTAAAGCAATCTTTTTCCGTTTACAAGTGTTCGAAAGGTGTAGATTACAAGCTATTCACTCGAGATAGGTGTGATTGTAAGTTATCACAATCAAATAGTCGGGTCCATGCATTCCTTTTAAATGCAACTCCTTTAAGTTTTTTATTCGTAATACGTCGTGGTCGTGGTAATATTTATCGCGAAATAAATACTTCCACGTTGGTACTTTACATATAATGAATACAGAAAAGCTATCTAAGCGGCATCGCCTGTTGCATATTAACTGTCATAGTCTATCGATGAATGCTTCACGATATGACTCATTTGCATAATTAAGCAATTAAATCAAACGTTCATTTTATAAAAGTAACGTAGACGTCGTCAATAAAACTCTAGATTGTGTTGAATTTGACAGATCGAATTTCCTGTGTACAATAGCATTTAACGGTTTTTACCAGTTTCTAACCATGGCGTGCTGTGTAAATTCCTCTTATTTGTGTCCGCCAATATGTAGGCCAGTTTGTTATTTTTTTTTCCACAGCGACAGGTTTTTGAAACGTTTTTATATAAAAAAATGATTCTGGCGCCGACACCGTTGTGTTAATCTGTGATACGTTATTTGCGATTTTTATCGATGTTTTTTATTGATGAGTTATGGCACTATTTCTTTCAAATATGGCGGCTGCTCGATTGAAATATTACGCTGGTACATTTATTTGATGTTTATGAGAATTAAATCACAATATGAATCAATTTATATAACATTACAATCTTCATGGGGGTCTTCCAATTTAGATAACGTTTTCTTTAACTGTTAAAAAAGTCAGATTGATATTTGAACATTTTGCACATGGACTTTTTGCACTGAATGGTTATATTGCTTCGAGCATTATCCGTTTACAGTTGAATATTAGACTGAAAAAAATTAGACACTATTCTTTTGTCTAGCAGCTAAAAAAATCAATAAAGGAAATAAAACATTTAAAATTTGACATAAAATTTTACAGTGACAACCGGTTTGTCAGATTGTCATTGTGACGTTTAAAAATGGACCTAATGGTGTGCCTAAATGGCACAAAGCTTTGGTACCTACAAAGTTTATAACATTATATGGGTACTAGAATCATCATTACTGCCCTGATACGATAGAAGACTGCTAAGTTGCTTGTAGAATTCAGCAGATAATTTGTTACTGGCCTATCTTACGTTTACTTTTTTTAAAAACGTAGCCCCACACTAGGTTTTATTCCTGTGTCGTGGGTGCGTTTACAAACATGAAAATTCACATACACAAATACCCAGACCGGAACAAATAATTGTGGATCACACAAAGATTTGTCCCGTGCGGGACTCGAACCCGCGACTATTAGACGCAGTGGGCAGAGCGGCTTAAGCTCCTAACCACTGCGTTAAATCGTCCGTCAAATAATTATTTTTTGATAGAAAACAGTGTCCGGTCTATTCGAACCAGGTCACTAAATAATTAAAAAAGTACTTGAGTACTTCTTAGCTAACAGCAACTCTGCGACAGTCATGAAGTGATATTTCACTTGATGACTGTTAGTTCCGATTTTGGCCGCGGGTCAAAATATCCTTGTAAACAATCATATTCTGTATGCCGTTGGAGTTATCGTAACGCATTGCGTTACGTGTTTGATTGGTCATAACGAATATGAACCCTGATCATGTAGACATATCGTGTTCATACGTCTATATTTTTTAATTAATCTAAGCCGTAACTCTTAACTATTTAGCCGTAGATATTGATAATATCAATCTGATAGACAGATGATCCGCATCGAATCACTTGCATTTGGTTTGGGTCTTAAGACTACTCATATAATAGTCCAGTCAGACCAACTGTAAATTAATTGGCGTCTTAATTTAGTTTGAGGTCAGTTTACGGTTGGCTTGGGATTTAATTATACGCCATTGTATGTTAAACTAACACTTGCATTATGTCTTAAACGTACTTAGAGAAGTAACAGATTGTATTTGGTTAGATGCTTGGAAGTACGAAGTCTGGTTAAGACAATATCTTTAGTAATATTACTGTAATCTTATTTTGCTGGGATGAGACGGAGATACAAATTCAGTGTATGCACGTCTCTTTCTCACAGTAAAGTGAGATAACAATAATAATACTCCGTCCCCTTTGATATAGTCCAGTTTTTGTTCATAAAACCTCATTTACATAACCCTTGTTTTCTTTCCATAATTTACAATAGTCCTTGCACCTGCCGGGGTCAGTTCGCTGGATATGTTTCTTCATTTTCAGCAAGTGATCTCAGCAGGTGGCTTACATAACATTAACTTCTCGCAAAGGGCCTTTACGTGTTGGACCCACGTCCCCAAGCAGGCCTATCAAAGGTCCGGGTTTACCCGGACCTTTGAAACCTTCAGCGATAATACTAAGATATTGTATTGTATTATTGATGCAGGTTTTATACTTCCGGAGTGGTATGCTGTGTTTTGAAATTTAAACCTAAATCTACATACCAGACAATCCTCTGATATGGGAGTGTTTACAACTGTTTTCTATCGTAAATAAATCAAAATAGGCCAGTACCAAATTATTTGCTGATTTCTCTGGCAGTGTACTCGTAAGCAAAAAGCGGCAAGTCCCTTAGGAGTCTTCTATGGAACCAGGACAGTAACTTTCTTGTGAGTGTTCATAATAAAAAAAAAATATTAGCCCTGTTAAGAAACTGTCCCACTGTTGGGCACGGGCCTCCTCTCAAACTGAGAGGGCTTAGGCCATAGTCCACCACGCTGGCCCAGTGCGGGTTGGCGAACTTCACACACCTTCGAGAAACTCTTAGGCATGCAGGTTTCCTCACGATGTTTTCCTTCACCGTTAAAGCAAGTGATAATTAATTTTTAATACGCACATGCTTGCGAAAAGACAGAGGTGCGTGCCTGGGTTTGAACCCGAGACCTTTGACTTTGCAGTCCAACGGTCTAACCACTAGGCTATCATTGCATGCTATTGAGTACTCATATAATATTATAAATTTCGTATGTGTTTATAATTAAACGTCATAATGATACACTGTTTGACAGGTTGACAAACACAAACACCCAGACTAATACAAATCTCTGCGTCCACTTTTGGGCACTCAGAACGAAACAGCAGTTACCCAATTCAGAGAGATTCAATTAAGAAACTGTCCCACCGTTGGGCACGGGCCTCTTCTGAAACTGAGAGGGTTTAGGCCCTTAAATCCCAAAGTAGTCCAGGTGGACCCCCAGGGGTCCACAGGAGACTCGACGGGGGTCTACGTGGGAGTGACAAAAAAATGGGGGTTCAAAATTCGTAAACGGGTGTCCACGAAAATTTATTTGCTTTCGATAGAGAAGAATTAAAATGTTGGCTTGACTTCACCTATCAATGTAGGCAGATAATATTTTAAGAATCTCAGCGACTTTTACTTGAAACTATTAATTCGTCGTTGGAATTTATTTGTCGAGTTTTGTGAATATGGTAGAAGTGTAGCTGCAAGGGGTCCACCGCAACACCCTAAATTTTGAAAGTGGTCTATGAGAATAAAAGTCTGGGAACCTCTGGTTTAGGCCATAGTCCACCACGCTGGCCCAGTGCGGGTTGGCGAACTTCACACAACTTCGAGAAACTCTTAGGCGTGCAGGTTTCCTTACGATGTTTTTCTTCACCGTTAAAGCAAGTGATAGTTAATTTTTAATTCAAACATGCTTACGAAAAGACAGGTGCGTGCATGCGTTTGAACTCGAGACCTCTGACTTTGCAGTCCCACGATCTAAGCACTAGGTTATCACTGCTTTTTAGTTGCTTACCAAAAAAATATCATTAAGAGAAACCGAAGCCAAGCATAATCGAAGATTACGTCCTAACAATCGCACTCAAAACACTATGCAGGACTAGACCAACGAGGCAATACCTGTATATGGGACCACTATACAATTATATATATCAATTATATACATACTATATATAACCTATCCATGGTCGTTTCCCCACTCTTGACCATCGAATCAAAAAGCATCGCCGCCGTCGAAATTAAAAGAGACCTCACATATAATTCATCACGGTAATTTATGAAATCGTCAACCGAACCTTGACCTCTCCGGATTGGGAGAAAGGACATATTTCTGAGCAGACTCAAAAGGCTTGGAGGAAAAAGAAAGAGGGCTCAATATGGCTATCTTTTAAAAACTAGATTTTGAGTTGGGTGACATATTTTAAAAGCTATATTCCAAATTCTAAATATCGGAACGCTACAATTTTAAAGCTATCTATTCATATCATCACACCAGATCCATTGCGAGGTACGCAGAGAGTATAGATTTCCAACAGGTTCTTTCCTTAAAGACCTCTGGCTTCCTGCACACTCATAGTTCAGGTTACGGAGACTCTTGACTTGCCCTTTAGATAAGACACAGTCAGTTTTTATAAGCTACATTTTGAAAGCTACATTGGTATCTATCCATTAAATCTAGCATTGATTAGGTCTTCTGAGCTGAACGAAGGCTGCGTGGCTAATAGAATGTTGATAAAAATATCTAATATATACTGGTCACCCCTATATTCCCCAAGCGGGGGTGGCAGAGGTGTACTGAGTACACCCACTTTTCGCCGACGATGTTAGGTCCTATGTAATAGGGGGCGAGTCTATTGCCATATACCGGGCACAATTCCAGACTCCGGACTCGTACAGGGAAGTTTTCGTTAGAAAAACTACACTTGCCCGACCTAGGATTTGAACCCAGGACCTCGTGATCCCAAAGCGATGCGCTTTGCCACCAGACCAACTAGGCAGTCGATATATACTGGTATTGTCGAAATTCAAGGAAATTGGCTAATCATATATTCCCCAATATATGATTAGCCAGTTCCCTTGACTTATCAGTTAAGATAAATACTTATCAATAAGTAAATTTCTATATCAAATCACATTATCAATGTATAAATGTAATATTTTTTATAACCGATAATGAATCGAGTCCACGATGGAATTGTAACAACAATAATCGATTGTATAGTCACAAGCAATTATGTAACTATTTATAGTACTTTGACATAGTAAAAACGCTGGGCCCATATTAGCTATAATCAATAAACACGTGACACGGTACATTGCGATAACGTCGTGAAATCGACTTTTATTGGGACTATAGTAGCATTCAGAATACCATTGCACGTTTGGTTAAAGCGAATAAGCGCCCTGGACTTTGTTAACAATATTTGTTACGATCCGAACATACCCCGATATCTTGAAAAGTCTTTATCGGGGGATGTCGATTCTAAAACGCATAACACACCCTTAGGTTCCCCGGTGGTCTGACTAGAAAGATCTAGAATCCGCGCTTAAGTGCTGAAAGGTCTAGAAGGTTCCATCCCTTTATTAATCGCCGGCGCGCGGTAGCGGTATACAAGTACCTATTTGTTCACACACAAATAGGTATGTAATAATAATACCACCTTGTGGGCCGCGCCGGCTATTGTTGGATGTACTTCTATCGATGTACTTAGAGGGTTCGCGTCCGTTCTAGAACTTTCATACGAGTATAAAAGGAACACAGAGTGCGGGGACGGACACAGTCTCTTCTCGGAAGCGATAGTGATCAAATCGGAGAACAGGTGATCTAAGTGGAATACACAGCTGCCTCGTTGGTCTAGTAGCAAAGCGCATCGCTTTGTGATCACGAGGTCCTGGGTTCAAATCCTAGGTCGGACAAGTGTAGTTTTTTTAACGAAAACATCCCAGTACGAGTCCGGAGTCTGGAATTGTGCCCGGTATATGGCAACAGGCTTGTCCCCTATTACATGGGACCTAACATCTTCGGCGAAACGTGAGTGTACTCAGTACACCTCTGCCACCCCCGCTTGGGGAATATAGGCGTGACGGTGTGTATATAAAATAACATAATACTCATACTCATATTATTACTGCCTGCCCCACTGTGTGAGGAAACTAGGGTGTGAGGTCTTTAGCCAAACAATACGATTTTTAAACATCTGATTTATTAATGTGTCAACTACCAATTTACCCCAAAATTACATATTTCCGAGCTGTTTATCGCAGTAATTATGTCCCTTTTTACCGTCAACGCTCACGGTAATTAAACATCAAGACATGATATCCTCGGCGGAGAAAAAAGAACGATTTCCGCGATTCGATACCGAGTGCCATATCGAGATCGTGTTACCTCGTGTTGGGACATATCGATACATGTAAGGGAAGCCGGTTGGCCTCACTACGCTGCGAATCTGTGAAAAAAAAGCGAAATATTATAAGTGGCCAGTAAGACACAAAGGTCGAAATATTTATGTCTACTTTTTTGAATATGGAATAATAATAACCTGCCTGACTGTTTTTTTTTTGCAGCAATTTTAATTATGGAATAATGGGTGACCAATTAATTTATAATAATATCAGCCTATACGGTCCCACTGCTGGGCAAAGGCCTTCTCTCACAAATCGAGGTGAGAGAGATTAGGTGATACTTTACCACGCGGACCCAGTGCGGATTGGTGGAGGCAGGTTTGTGGCCACCTGCTGTTGAAACTTATCAAGCCGCCTATAAGGCTTCCAACTCGGCTTAACGACTACCACATTAAGGAGTAACTGGAACCAACTGCTTAACTTGCCTTCCGAAGCACGGAGACGCTTGAATATGAAAATGCGACAAACGGTCACCCATATCAGGCCAACCGAATCGAGCGCTGCTTAACCACGGTGATCAATAATGACACCGCGGTCGCATAGCGCTATTAATTATTTATAAATTGCATAGCACAATTGATTATAAATTGTATGTATGTATAACATCACGCCAGATCCCTTGCGGGGTAGGCAGAGAGTACAGAGTTCTAACAGGTTCTTTACTTACATACCTCTCCGGCTTCCTCCACTCTCATAGTTCGTCTCATACACGCTCGCCGGTTAAGGAGACTCTTGACTTGTCCATCAATTAATTGTATAAAATAAAAACTAATATATAGTGATCTGGATGATCAAAGGGATCTGGCGTGATGATAGATAGATGGAAAAACAACAATAAATCGTTCCAGAAATATGAATAGATTCCCCAAGCGGGGTCGGCAGAGGTGTACTATGTACACCCTTGTTATTATACCCCAACAGGCACAATTTCGAACTACGGACTACTACTAAGAAACTTCATAGGAAGATTATACTGTCCAGCTTAGGATTCAAACGACATCTAGATGTCAAGATCATCAGAGCACTATGCGTTACTAAACCAATAATTTATCTCGGCTGGGTATTTGTGTATGTGAATTTTCATGTTTGTAAACGTACCCACGACACAGGAATAAGTCCTACTGTGGGTGTAGCCTACGTTTAATAAAAAAAAAATTTTGGTGACTTCCAAAATTGACTAATTAATAATGTTGACCCTAAAAAGTATGTATTAACCTTTGGCAGAGCTAAAATGAGTGAAATTCCTGACACATACGTCATATTTCTCGAATCTTGGAATTTATTGTAACAAATGCCCACAATTCCGCTTATAAATTTCACATATCGAATTTCGCATAGTTAATTAATTTAAACTCATGCGCATAAGTGGATAGCGTCAATAAATTCTTAATAAACGGACATGGCACATACAAACACGTTAGGAAACGCAAACATAAAATATAAGCTTTTATCTAGACATGTCAGTGTAATAAAATGGAAACGGGATTTTATCAGTGTTTCCTAATCGTGCATAGCTCTGTGGTCATACCGGGTGTACCAGAAAATACATAATCTTAGACTCGGCATCACCAGTCATCCCGAAAGACGTCCATTGTAATACAAAGGCCGTCTTCAAAGATTGCCAAAATGACCGGCTTTTTCCTCCACACGTCCAACTTTTTCTTGCAACCTCAGATCAACAGTCCACATTTTTGAGAATTTACCCACTCCACTTTATCCGGTAAGATAATGCACTGCCTATTTAAGAATGTCACCCCAAACCCGTTGACAAAATAAGATCCAGTAAAAATGGCCGCCCTCCTTGACACCTGCTATCTAATGACATTGAATGAAGTGTCAATAAGTTCAGTGGTCTGCGACACTGGTTCTATTTATGTTGATGGCATCAACGAGCTGGTTAAAAGCCGCCTCTAGGTTGCGGAAACACGCGAAATCACCTCAAAACTCCGTCACCAAAGTGGCCGAGAGATGTGCGAAGATGTGACTCAATTCTCTACTTGTCGCTTATTCGCTACGCCCAAACGCGGCGCTTTAGGATAACTGCGTGAAATATCGTGTAATGGTATGCCACTGAAGTAACATTAAGCGATAATTTAATTAAATTAATGTAACGCGCTGCTTTACGTGATCTTGTCCGGTGAACCTGTAAAGGCCCCGTGGCCTAGATCACTCAACACACAAAAAAAGCTTTACTGGCCATAGCGAATAAGAGCCCCCTTTGGGGGTTTCAACTTTAGTCCTTGACTATATACTATATTCTAAAGGTATAGAATATTTACCATTGGATGCGCTTTCAGTAAGGATGGGAAATACACCGCTGACATAGAGAGAAGAGTGAGTGCAGGGAACAGAGTGAATGGTGCGATGGGAAAGCTACTCGGGAGGCGGCACTTAAGCCAAAAGGCGCGGCTGGCCATACATAACGTAGTTCTTGTCCCAACGCTGTTATATGGTAGCGAGAGCTGGGTATGTAAGAAGGAGAATGAAAGTAGGATAAATGCGGTAGAAATGCGAGCTCTGCGGAAGATGTGCGGAGTGAAGCTGGCCGACCGCATTAGCAACAGCATAGTAAGACAGCGAGTAGGTATGAAAGATAGTATCGGTGTAAAGATGAGAAAGGGCATGCTCCGTTGGTTCGGGCATATAGAAAGAATGCCAAAGGAAAGAATGACAAAACAGATGTACAATGTGAAAGTGGAAGGATGCAGGTACCGGGGAAGACCTAGACTATCTTACCACGACCAAATAAACCTTATCTGATGGAAAAGTCAAGAGTCTCCGTAACCGGCGAGCGTGTATGAGACGAACTATGAGAGTCGAGGAAGCCAGAGAGGTATGTAAGGAAAGAACCTGTTGGAACTCTGTACTCTCTGCCTACCCCGCAAGGGATCTGGCGTGAGGTTATAGATAGATAGATAGATAGACCATTGTTTTTTTCTAGAGATCTATTTTTTTCTTTTTCAACTGAATTGGAAGACGGCCACTGCATGTATCAGGATGTTTCCCCAAAAATCGTAACGATAACTGCCTTTGTGGTTTACGCATCCAACTTTTACCTGCTACCTTTACAAGGTTATCAGGTTACCTATATATAGTTTAAGGTCATACGATGTTTGAGTAAAATCTTTAAACATTTAAAACGGTATAAGTCCTCATCAACTTTTCATCACAACGTCTTCATCAGGCGTTAATCACTTAACATCAGCTTAATGCATGCTAATAAAACGGATGAATCCACATATACATCGATTTGCATACGTAAACAATACATTAGGTGTTCTCTTTTATAAATAGCATATTCATTAGGATATTTTATTAGGTTGGTGTAGCAGGAAGCGTGCTGCCTGCGCGTGCGCAGATTTCTGAATCACGTGTTAATGTGATCAGTATCATATTAGGAGATGGCAAATGGTTTTGTTATCAAATGTAGATCACAAGATTTATAAATAATATTATTGAATCGGTTCTGAACCGGCAAAGTTTTAGCAGACTATTTTTCTTGTAACCTGACATCTTGTGGTGTATAAGGTGCCGTTTACTGAGTATAATAAATAATCAGTATATACTTAAACTTATTACTTACTTACTACTCGCTGAGGATTTAGGTACCATTTGACGTTATCGTAACATTGTCGAGAGAACGTGCCGTCACATTTCGTGTTTTATTAGTAAATTTTAGTTTGAAAAAAATGGCATATCAACTCTAGGTTCATGCTAATGTCAAATAGCTAAAGCTTTCTGTTACTAACAGAACCTGAGAAGGAAGAAAAACTGAATGGTTCAATAATTTTGTATACCTGCCTGTAATGAATCTGTTGCTACCCAAACCTTATTGACAATGAATATGGTATCACAATAGATAATAATTTATACTTTACTTAAGTAGCATGTCCGACAGTACTTCACAACTGAAACTTATAATTTTACTAAATTATTTTAAAAAGAGCAATAATTACCATGCCTAGTTATAAGCACCAAATTTTTCGTGGCGGTGGGCAAATAACAAACAGTTCTAGAGTGCACTTCTCGGCTATGACTACACCTTTTGTGTTGGAATCTCAATTATTATTTATCATAATATTACATGTTGCAATGCGGGAAACATGCGCCCGCGCAGGTGGGCGGCATAAATCACGCGGTGATCAAATTTGGCGGTGTGTGCGTGCGCAGACCTTGTGCATCCATATCCAAGGAAACAGATACAACATTTCGAATTGTATGACCTGCAGAATAGAGTTTAAAATAGGGTTTTTGTTTTATAGGCATTTAACGTGATCTATGAAGTAAGTTATTTGCTGAGTTTGCATTGCAAATGTGCCCAAATTGTCTAGACAAAGGAATTTCCATGCTATGCAGTGGGAAAGCTTGACAAACAGTATTCCAAGGCAATTTGATGTACTTCTCTAAATCCTCAATTTAGGTGGTAATAATAATAACAGCCTATACTGCCCACTGCTGGGCAAAGGCCTTCTCTCACATTTGTGAGAGAAGGCCTTTGCCCAGCAGTGGCGCAGGTGAGAGAGATTAGGTCATACTCCACCACGCGAACCCAGTGCGGATTGGTGGAGGCTGGTTTGTGGCCATCTGCTGTTGGAAATTATCAAGCCGCCTATTAGGTGGTAAAGGAAGGTCGTAACATTTCCTTCTTGAACCGTGTAAAAACTGTATGAACCTGAAATAGATGATAAATTCTTTTTTGTGTTTAAAGTGAACGTTTAATTTTGTTTTTGTGCGAATAGACTTATATTGAAATGAACCAGCTAATAAACTAGAAGTACTAAAAATCTTTTTCTAGTTGTGTTTTTTATAACAACCATTGAATTACATTTCGGCCAACCCTCAAGAAGTGATCTGCGACGTACGTGAAACGGAATTACGCGAATATGTTCGTAATTTTTACTGGTGGATATGCCAATGTTGTGATGCCTTACGTTGTACTTGTTCAGATTCTCGCGCTGTACAGTTTCATCTTGACTTCTCTGTTTACTGCCGTGCCAGTGAGATGAAAATAAACTGAGGGTGAGGATTGTACTTATTTTACTCGAGATCAAAATATTATTGCTTCGGTACTAATCTCAAAAATAAAGATAATGTAACTCTGCACAAATTCTTGGTAAGACCAAAATATTATTACTCAAGTGTTAATATCTAAATTCCAAACTAAATATTTGCAAGAAATAAAAGAGGCGAAAGTTTGTGAATATCATCCTATCTTCTGAAACATCTACTACAGGACATATGCAGAGGCGAACCACGTATTACACAAAAGCCTTACTCCGCCGTGCCCTCAACCACCTCAATCTTGTAAATTATTCTCATTCATTATTTCCTCACTCATCGAAATTATAAAAAGTACAACAATTTTAAAGTAAAGTATAATATTGCAAATTAAACGCGAAATAATTACCGACACCTGACAAAATAAATGGACATCTTAAGTCGTGACGCGACGCAAAAACAGACTGACGGAATCGTAAAATTAATACAACTCCTTTCCAAAACGCACGTGCCTAAGATTGAGTCTGGACGGTCATACAGGTAAAAACACCGTGCATAATACGATGCAAATTATACTACATACAGACTAAACGTTCAAATGTCTGATTGATATAAAGCCTTCGGTACATAGCGGTAGTCGACTTTTTTCGCGTTAAATCTTGATAGCGTAATATTTTTTCAATTAGTGATTTGAAATATGTGAGTATCAATATTCTCTTTATACATTTGTATGAATTTAGAATTAAGGTAACTGACACTATTTACTTCCTTCAAGTAATTAAGATGTAAATAATAACACTTTAAATTGTAATACAATTTACTTTTTAAGGTCACAGTTGTTACTGATGTGACGCCCAATACAGCAATAGTGATGCCGATTAAATCTCGTGGATATATAACACTAATATACAAACTTCAAAAGTTATATCATAGTTATGACACAAAAAATAGACAAAAATATACGGTTTTAGTTTTAAAATCATATTAATTTTGACATCCTCTTTCTGCAAACTTATATGCTACTCGATTATCATATCGATTTCAGACATCACAAACAAGATTGCGTTTACGTCCTGGAAATGGTTTATTATCCGTGAAGTGTTGTTTTTATTTATATATCGACACCTTAGGCGTAGATGACTGTTATTTGAGGTGGAAAATTATATAGTCATTTAGCCATAAAAACTACGATGACAGCGGAAACAGGATTTACTTATATAGTCTATTATATTGTATACTTTTTTAAAATATAGGTATCGTGCAAATTACATTGAAAAAATCTTACTTATTTTTACGATGACAGCGGAAACTGCTGTTTATAAACTGGATTTACTTACATCGCCTTCATATATTCTAAACTATCATAAAATATATGTATCATGCAAATTACGTTGAAAAATATCTTATTTATTTTTTCAAATTGCTGTTATTAGTAGCTCGACTTAATTAGTGCAGGTTTCACGCATATTTGCAAGTTTTAAAGGCCTATGTGTTCTCATTACGTAGGATCGGTAGAGTGCGTCGTAACTCTTCATATACTCCTATTTTCTTCCAAACACATACGCACGGAAACAATTTTCTAATCTTTTTAATACAATTGGAAAATCTAAATGGCACCGATCCAAATTGGAAAATCTAAACCGCCAAAACGCGCGTTTCGCGCTCACAGCAGCGGTGTCCGCTCACCTTTACATTCGATTGCTCTGCCCGAAAGCCCGCGATATAGGCCAGTGGGTTCGCCATCGCTTTCATTACTTTGATGAATAGTAAACAAGTTTTTACGATTACACAGATGATTTATTGTATAAAATTGGCAGTTACCCATGTAAAGTCACTGCTCCGTCGACGGCTTCGATTTATGTCCGTAATAAAGATATCTAGACGGTAGTGTGTCATTAGTGCCTTGTTTTGGCTCTGATGTCGATAATAGGAAGCTAAGTTAGCGGTCTCTCTGTGATTCTGATCGTGGAGTATTGTGATTGGGGAATGCATTCGGTTGCTAAATCTAGTGAGTGCAATTTTATTGAGTAAATAAAAATTGGTGGCGTTGCTGTTGCTGTTGCACAATTGTTTCGGATTTCACTTCAGGTAGCAGTAATTGTAGGTTTTGGTGTTTAGAAATATCAAGAGTGTTACTTACTTTGAGAGTGGAGGAAGTTAGAGAGGTCTGTACGAAAATAACCTGTTGGAACTCTGTACACTGGTAGGCGTAGACACCATATCGTTTGGTCATCTCTTGATCATTTGTTATCTAATAGATATACTCTACTGATATAAATTGATAGTTTTTGCTTATTCAGTAAGGTGACCAACGCTTACCCATATTACCTATCTATCTATATCATCACGCCAGCTCCCTCGCGGGGTAGGCAGAGAGTACAGAGTTCCAACAGGTTCTTTCCTTACATACCTCTCTGGCTTCCTCCACTCTCATATATCGTCTCATACACACTCGCCGGTTACGGAGACTCTTGACTTGCCCTTCAGCTAAGACACGGTCTATTTGGTCATGGTAAGATAGTCTAGGTCTTCCCCGGCACCTACATCCTTCCACTTTCGCATTGTATATCTGTTTTGTCATTCTTTCTTCTGGCATCCTTTCTATATGCCCGAACCAACGGAGCATACCCTTTCTCATCTTTACACCGATACTATGTTTCATACCTACTCGCTTTCTTACTACGCTGTTGCGAATACGGTCGGTCAGCGTGACTCCGCACATCTTCCGCAGAGATCGCATTTCGACCGCATTTATCCTGCTTTCGTTCTCCTTCTTACATACCCAACTCTCACTGCCATATAACAGCGTTGGGACAAGCACTCCGTTATGCATGGCCATATTACGTTCCTATTAAATACGTGTAGTGAACCATCGCTTCATTTTGAAAGCATCATTATTCAGCTCGATAGATTCAGCTTAAAGTACTGGAATAAGGATCCAAATTTTCAGCTCAGCCAGAGCCCCAACTTCATCTGCAGCATGATAGTTTTTTTCCTGCTCCAATACATTTCCGGATGTTTTGACATTATATTGACCGCTATCATGTGAACGGATGCCAATTATTCCTGTCCTCATTGAAATTGGTTTATTGACTAACCGTTAATAACATTTAAATAGATCTGTACGCTTTAATGTCTGTGTAAAACCATTGACGAATTTGTTATTTTGATCAATTCCAAGTAGCGCAATGAAGTCATCTGTTCTTGTTAGTTGTGTTAATATATCTAGTAAACATTGCGGATTTAGTGAGAATAAATCTGGACTAACTACGCAAGTGGAGTTTTAATTTATACTTGATAAAAATTGTGGTAAAAACTATAGTTCTATGTATTTGCCTAAGCCGTAAAACCGTATACCGTATACCGCCGTAAACCGCTACTTTACGGCCGTTGGGGGAGAAATGTTCTAAAGTAGCGTCTTCTCACTTACCGGAGGACTTAAAAGTGGTCAGGCCCACCTTAAGATGGATCGACATCCTGGCAAAAGCTAGATGCAAACGGCACAAAGATGATCGATTTGGCGATCTTTAAGCGATATCTTTGTCCTGCTGCAGACGTCTGAGAAGTCGAAGAAGTAAAACTGTATTCCACAATGTGGTATGATGCTCTTAAACTTATAATTGAGAAGCTCTAATACCACAATCTCTTATCTATCTATCTATATTGAACGTCAGATCCCTTACGGGGTATGCAGAGAGACACAGACCCTCTGGCTTCCTTTACTTTTATAGTTCGTCGCACACACGCTCGCCTGGTATGGTGGCGGTTATAACCTCCTAAGTATTTATAATAGTCTTCAATACTCTATTTATTTAGGTTATCAGTCGTAATTGTTTCGTTGTGCTGATAATTACCGTCTCCCAACCTGTCGACCCTGAAGGCTGACATATTGACGGATCCATGTCAATGACACGACAACTGATAACTGGCGTCCTTAATTATACGCCAATAAATATTTTTTTGGTCAATTCGCCACCTGGTTTTTCGTTTAGGTAGTAGGTATTTTTTGGTTCGGTCTTTGCTAATAAGCTTTTTAGCCATCTGTTGTGACGCCTTAAGGCTGGTTATTAGTACTATCATCCATAATTAAGGTTGGGCATCTATTTCGGTAATATTGCAACTTTTACCCTTAAACAAGGGGTTCACTTTGGAGTAGGCCTAGGAACCGTTGGCGTGACGAGCTCGATGCTTTTTTAAAGAAGATTGGCTGATCATAGATTCTCTAAGAAGATCGACTGGGAAGACCTAAAAAAAATCCAATTCTGAAACAGCGCAATTTTCGCCGCTAATGGGTGTGAGACCAGTGTGATGGAAAAAATGATATGGGACTTCTTTTTACTTTTTTTCATGAATTTAATTACCTTAGTTTAGATTTAGAACGTATAAAATATTGACAAGTCAACATTAGTCCGAATCTCACCTTACTACAGACACATCACCCAGTAGTCGTTTGATCCGAGTCGATGGTACAGAAAATCTATACATACATTTTGTACCTTAGATTATCAGCCAATCACATACCGGTTTAATGGCTACCCATGTACCTCTTACAAACCATTATATATGCTCACAATTGACACGGAATAAGTAGCACAAGAATTGGCTACTTAGAGATTCTTTTTTTGAACAGACACGTTTTTTCTCAAGTAATTCTCGGCTGAACGATTTGATATCTTAACTAGCGCGTATCTTGGCGTGAAAGATTTGGTTTTTTATTCGAGACACTTACTCCAGTACTTAAATTGATATTTTAATATTTTAATGTGACTATTAGAATGGCAATAAATTGGTTTGAGATGAGACACGTACTAAAATTGTTATTAGGTAGTGTCGGAGATCACAAAAAGAATGTTTGAAAAAAAAATTGTCTTAGGATGACTGCGTATTCATAATATATACAAGCAATGTAGCGTATGATGTCAGTTACTATAAGATTTGTTTGCAAATAGAGGTCAAGATATGGTATATGTTTTTACGTCATATACCTACAGATAATTAAATAATAATTCTGTATTGTATTTGTAAAGACAAAATGACCCTGGTCTATCAACTTTATTCCAAAGCTGACTCTGTATAATACGAAATTCAATGGCTTTTACCTTAGGCGGCAAACCTTTATATTCCAAATGGTATTACAAAAACCTTTTAGATTGAAAATACCCTAACTCATTTTGCCACAAAAAACTCGCTCTACATTCTCTAAGGTCAAATTCTTCAACTTAACATGTAACTGTTAACATACACAAAACAACCACTCAGACCAATTTCCGATCACACTGTTGCGAGCTAAATCCCCACTAAACAATCGGTTTGTATCGAATACTTGAACTAATTGAAAAAAATATCGGTCGAACTAAAGAGACCGACAAAAAACGCTAGGAAAAAAATATATTTATATCGAGTACGTGACAATCGCATGGTCACCGTGGCGATGGTGCGCGTGCGTCGAAATTTTCGTTGCGGCTTTTTGTGAATGAGCCGAAAGCGGACAGGTTCTGTTAGATGTTAGAACAAATTTAACGGGACTTACCTTCTCTTGTAATATTTTTGTGGCACAAATATACCTGTAGTTCTAATTTTTATATTAATTGGGAATGGTTTTACGTTGTAAGATTATCGATGTATGTTGGGATGAATAGGATAGTTAGCTGAAGTGGCGAGTCACATAGCGCGAAGTACGAACGGCCGTTGGGGCAGAAAGATTCTAGAGTGATGACGACGTATTGGTACGCGCACCGTGAGACGGCCGTCTGCCTGATGAACCGACGATCTTGTGGAGATCGCAGGAAGTCGTTGGATGTAGGCGGCACCTGGAGAGCGATTGGGGAGGCCTAAGTTCAACAGTGGAAGTTTAGGCTGCGATAATAATGATGATTCGGATAAATCTGTTTTAAACTAGTATGTAAGTATCCTTGTTTTACCTAATATCTATCAAAGGAAGTATTATTAAAACCGATACAAGCTTCACGGTCAAGCAAGACTTCTACGTTACGAGATTTTTTTTCATTCCAGCACAGTGTCAATGTCAATATTTAGTGGGAAGTACATTACGTAATTTAGTTTAAGATAGTTTTGTTTATAAACGCATCCATGCCACAAAACGCAAGACCTTTTTCGGACTTATAAAAACCCTCCTGGTGGCCTTCTTTGCCATGGTAGAGGGGCTCCGGGACCTCCAAAAAGAACACACACCGGTGCCTCTCTCTTCCGCTCCTTCGATTTGGTTCGAGCATGTCTCGTTCCCCCTGTATCCACCCTGTGCTTACTCAATGTAATGTCATTCACATAACCATAGCCCTCGGTATCCTAAAGTAAAAAAACATTATCTATCTATTTCATCAGGCCTGATACCTTGCGGACTAGAGAGTTCCAACAGGTTCTTCCCTTGCAGACCTCTCTGGCTTCCTCCACTCTCATTTATCATACTTAAAAAACATGTATAAAGTTATTGATGTTTTACGAGATTTTTACCAAAGATAGCCTGAGAACTCCTTATCCGTGTCGTTGCATCTCTACTGAAACGTCAGAGGTAGCATGTTATGGATTCGTCTCATGGAATATATGAAAAATAATCGACAAACAGCAAAACAAACGATTAAAGTGGTGTATTTATCAATCATTCAGGACAATATCAACGATGATATCAGGGATTTAGTGCTGATAGTAATGCGAAATTATCATAATTGGGTTGGGTTTTTGATTAAAATAATCATACGATGTCAATGCGGAATAGATTAGCACCTTGAAGTAATAAACTCTATAAGTATAAATAATAAAATCGTCGGGTCCACTTTAGAACGGGAAATGATGAATATAGTCTTAACCGGCATAGAAAAAGTATGGGGCAAATGAGCATGGGGAACAACTTTCTTTTTTTAATTTTTAAGTTTCAATGGCTTTAAATACCTATCTATGTATCTATATCATCACGCCAGATCCCTTGCGGGGTAGGCAGAGAGTACGGCGTTCCAACAGGTTCTTTCCTTACACGCTCGCCGGATACGGAGAATCTTGATTTGTCCTTCAGATAAGACAGTCTATTTGGTCATGGTAAGATAGTCTAGGTCTTCCCCGGCATCCTTCCACTTTCGCGTTGTATATCTGTTTTGTCAGTCTTTCTTCTGACATTATTTCTATATGCTCGAACCAACGGAGCATACCCTTTCTCATCTTTACACCGATACTATCTTTCATTACTACACGCTTCCTTACTAAGCTGTTGCGGATACGGTCAGTTAGCTTGACTCTGTGCATCTTCCGCAGAGCTTGAATACCTGTTCCTTATAGCCTGTTTACTGTTAGAGACTTTATTCTTATAAGACGAATACGGACACAATAAAAATCTTTTATAAAAAAAGGTAAACCGACTTCAAAAAGCAAAAAAATAAATATTTGAAGTCGGTGCTGGTTGGTGCAGTCGGTTACTTGGCACCGACTTCAAATATTTATTTTTTTGCTTTTTGAAGTCGGTTTACCTTTTTTTATAAAAGATTTTTATTTTACAATTTTAAGTGACCAGTGAATTCTATAGTAGGGTACCTATAGGATTGACGTAATACCCATAATATCGCAATTTACACATGCCTATTGTTTGTCGTTAAGGAGTTCCCTGGTGTATCTTCTAAGTCCAAAGTCCAATGTCAATAAAATTAATATGGGACCACCTTGGAGATATACTGAACCCAATGCAAAAAAAATTATCAAAATCGGTCCACAATTGACGGAAATATCGCTGAACATACATAAATAAAAAAAAAAAAAAAAAAAAAAGCATACATACAACCGAACATAGAACCTCCTCCTTTTTGAAGTCGGTTAATTATGCACACGTCGTGTGGTAAATATTAAAAATGATTTATTCACGATTTTCCTGTTATTGTTTTGTGTCCTAAATAGAACTCTTATCATAATAATTTCAGTGTAAACACAATTTATATTTCGTTTGCTTAGAATAGTACAATGCTATATAAAATGTTATTGGTCGTTTCGACCGTCGCGGTTACGGGTTGACGTAACCCACTCGTAACCGGCTGCGGTCAGTGTGACCCACAAACCATCTGTTTCATATATTAATATACGTTTTATTTTTGTTTACAGGTACGTAATTTGGAATCAATTGAGGTCACCCGGTTGTTAGAGTGAGTAAAATGAAATTAATTGTAAACCTTTGGTATTTTATCAAATTACTAAGGAATAAATAGAAGAATAGGAGAAAGAATAGAAGCTGGATGCGTACAGCACAAAGCCGGTCGTTGTGGCGATCCTTGGGGAGGCCTTTGTCCTGCAGTGGATGTCTTTTGGCTGATGATGACTAAGGAATAACTTGTTTCGGCAGGCATACGACGTTAAGGAGGACTAAGTATTTGGTAGTAACTCCTAGGCTCAAGTGTAGTAAGTTTCCAACAGGCCATTGCTTTTGTGGAGACCTAAGAAAAAAATAATAATATAGAGTAAAGAATTATTATTTGTCTGTTTTTTACGAAGGAACTGAATTAGGGGGTGCAAAGGAAAAACCTTCCATTCCTGTAAGTTTGAATAGTTTTGCTCTAATATTAATTTATTTTGCTACGATAACTTCAGTACGGTGGCAACTTTTGCAGTCTTTACATCTGTGTAACATATGGTTAAAATAATATACAGCTCAATTACAGAGCGGCGGCAAACCTTAACATTGTTGCTAACGACTGCCCACGATGTATGAGAACGTCCATTAGGAACTTAGGCACAAGATACATAGATGAATACAACGACCGACGATTTAGCGCAGTGGTTAAGAGCTTGAGCTGCTCCGCCCACTGTGCCGAATAGTCGCGGGTTCGATTCCCGCACGGGACAAATCTTTGTGTGATCCACAATTATTTGTTCCGGTCTGGGTATTTGTTTGTGAATTTTCATGTTTGTAAACGCACCCACGACACAGGAATAAATCCTAGTGTGGGGCTACGTTTAAAAAAAAAAAAAAAAAAAAAAAAAAATATATATATATTCAATCCGAATATGTGTGAATAATTTTTCCCTTAACCAATTCAATCATTTTTAGTTTTATTTTCTGTTAGAAATATTTTTTTAAACCCGATATTTCTTTTGCTTTTTATTTTATTTTTTTTTTTTTTTTTTTTTTTTTATCTACGTAATATGTTACTGACTCATAATACTAATAAATCTAAATATTAATAACAATGACTGCCTCGTTGGTCTGGTGGCAAAGCGCATCGCTTTGTGATCACGAGGTCCTGGGGTCAAATCCTAGGTCGGACAAGTGTAGTTTCTCTAACGAAAAATTCCCAGTATGAGTCCGGAGTCTGGAATTGTGCCCGATATATGACAATAGGTTCGCCCCCTATTACATGGGACCTAACATCGTCGGCGAAACGTGGGTGTACTCAGTACACCTCTGCCACCCCCTCTGGGGAATATAGGCGTGACGGTGTTTTTTTTTGTGCTTTAATAACAATTTAGAAATGGAAGTATTATTTAAAGCTGTATCTTTTTCATAGCCGCCTTAGACTGTTATTTAAAAATCGAGACAAAATCTTGAATAGATCTTCTATATGTATCTACATTGTGGCTAAGTCACCTAAGTAAAACGCATTTATCATTGACTGAGTAATGAGATATCATTAATTATTGTTTTAAGTGGTATTGGCTCTCTCGAAAAGGCTGTAAAGAATTAATATTGTTTGCTAAGGTTTCATACATATATAGTTCAACACGTCTACACTCTAAGACTTCTGTTTCTCAACAGAAGCACCTGATAATAAGGACCAGAGAGCTTAGCATGAAGATATTGACGTTAGCGTAACGCTATCGAGAAAGCGTGCTGACATCTGTTCTGTTAATTTAGTTTATTTGTTGTATGAGAAGGATGAAACATCGACTTGGAAGCGTCACGCTAAGCCCTCTGATATCGTGTTTTCACTAGACTTGTCGACATCTCAAGCGACACGAGTCGCGGGATATTTGGCTCATAATGAGTAGCGGACGATACGCTAGAAAAGTCAAATCTCATTTATTTGTGTAGGCCAGTAAAAACACTTACAAACGTCAAAATTATAACATTTTTTCATCTACCACTGGATTGGAAGGCGGCCTCCACTCAGAAGATCCGGCGAGAAACTCAGTGGGTTAGTCTTTTAACTCAAGTTTTTTTATTCAACTGGCCTTTATACGCTCAGTTAATACTTTCATCATCATTAATTGTGCGTACGCCTCTCTATCACGCTATTTGTTCGAGCCCTGTGAAAACACTTTAGTATTGTATAAACTAGAATTAAACTCGCAAATTCTATTTTCTACTTACAAGTATTTTCCTAACCGCATGCAACTCCGAATCCCAATATTCCGTTATACTTATATTGCAGCCTCGAACCACGTTATTCGTGTTACAAGCAATATTTTCAAAATTACACGATGCAACGAACACACCTTCTGACAATACACAATCATAGGCTTAGGACACACCGTTGTGGGTACCGCTAGCATTTGTAGACGCTAAAACTAATACAGTCGAGCGGTCAACCCACTGGTGCTCTTCTATTATGTCAAATGATTGATGTAGATGGCAGGATGTGGCATGGGGATAGAAAATTGAGAAATATTTTCTAATTACACAAATCTCATTTAATTGTTCTTAATTAATGTTTTTAAAGCAGAAACTACGCTACGGAATGCTCGTGTTAAACATGGCTCGTGCTACCTCTCCTATCAGCCGCTACCGCCGTCCGCGGCATGTTCTCACCGACCTCGCCGGCGAGGTCGAAGAATCCGTTGCCCGCCGGCCGGTGCAGAGCACCTCGGCGAGACATCTAGTATACGCTCTCCCCCATAGCGACTGCCCAAGCCGAGGCCGTTCCTCCTTGAGGCGCCCCTGAGCTAGTTGCCCCCTTGTCCTTCTGGCTCGAGCGTAGTGGTTGCACGCTCGCCCTCTTGTCCAGTGAAGCTGTAAAGGCCCCGCGGCCAACAGCGTAGACGAAGATCATTCAAACACACACACACACACACACAAACCTACCACCTTTTTTATGTTCTCAAAAAATTGGAAACAAAAATAAAATACATAATTAATGTTTTCGACAGTACAGTTGGCAAAAGAAAAATTTGATTTTGTTTTAAACACACAAAGTCCAAGAAAATAAAACCCCGTCATGCTTATATTTTACAAGTGGGTGTGGCAGACGTGAAGTGTGTATGATGTGTGCACCCAAACGTCGCCGACGATGTTGCGACCCAATTTAATAAGGAACGAGCCTATCGCAATTGCACCAGATACAATTCATGTACAATTTAAAAATAGACATTATCTCAGCTAGATTTTATATGGGATAAATAATGTATCTTAGTAAAACGTCCACTATCTCTACATCCTTGTAGGTCTATACGACGCGACGTCCATCGCAATATCAGTAAATTGACGTCTATTTATCGATAATATCCGTGATCGTCTGCGCCGCTATGAATTTGAGGATGTTTAATTCGGTTACGTTTAGCGGCCATTCCGCTATCGGCTCGTGTGCTCGGGGGTTACTTTACTTATATGAAAGTTATTCTCCGTCTATCTATCACTATCATCACGGCAGATCACTTGCCGTTTATTCTAATAAAAGTTTAATAAAACTCACGATGTTTACTAAGGTTTAGACAATGTACATACATTGTTTAATAATGAACTTCCATTGAGGCCTGATTGTCAGTTCACACAAAGATTTATCCCGTGCGGGAATCGAACCCGCGACTATTCAACCGAGTGGGCGGAGCGGCTAAAGTTCTTAACCACTGCGTCAAATCTTCCGTCCGTTTTTTTCTAATTTCCGTCTGACCGTTTTTTAATAATTTTTTTAATCATCGTTGAAAGTCGTTCCCTGAAGGATATATATAGGCTTCCCCCAAAAATGATTGGTTTTGTGCTGATCAAACTTTTATCCGCCACCTTTACCAGGTTATTGGTCCATCTTCTGAGAAACTTGCTTAATCTACAACTATTAATACGTGATCGCCTCTTTAGAACTTCTCTGCCTTAGCAACCATAAGCTGTACAAGAATGTAATAATTTTTGTGGGAAGGTGGTGTTTTTGTCAACAACAATAAAATCTTTCTCATAACTCTACCTTATGTCATTACGAGGTCTTTCTATGTTACCTTCGTTCGCGAAACTGCAGTTCATCTCGATTATACATATTATGTCTTGTGACACCGTCCATAGTAAATCCATTTTGACATTAAATAAAGTCTTTCCTAACGATTTTCTAACACTATTCAATAACGAATACAGTATTCGATACGGATCATTAGCAATCAAGCATAAACACTTCGCGATGCACACATTTTTCACACCGTAATTGCACAGTCTAACAAATGTTGCAGTTAGTACACTATCGTGTTTAAGCAGATTAATCGGAGTTGCGGTATGAGATGGGTAAAGTTAGGGTGGATAAATTCCCGATTAAGCTATTGTTACTCGGTCATAGTTGTTGAATTGGAAGCATTACAGTATTTATGTGTAAATTATCGACAAAGTAAGAAAGACTACCACTACTAAGGAATGTCATTCCTGAGAAGATGGGCAAGTAACTCAACGATATCACTGTCTACATTCTACATTATCATTTATAAAGTATGTGACTATTTAGGTCGGTCTAAGTTAAAGGAATACAATTTTAAATTATAGTTACTCGTATTAGAATTGTTGCGGGTTCTTAAATACAAAATGTCGCCTGCTTTTATATGTAAGATTTGTACTGTATACATATTCTGAACGTTCATTTTTCCTTTAAATGATGTTAAATAACCCACGTTATGGGGATTTAGACTATTGCTTAATAGGCTACTTAATAAAATGTATTCTAAGCTTTTAATCATCTGGCTGGAGCGTAGATGTTGCATGCCCGGACTCTTATTTGGTGAAGCTATAATGGCCTCTCGGCCAATAACGCAGTTTTTCACACGATAGCACGGCAACTACACGAGCCCAATCACCACAGGAGTGTCATAGATATCGTTGTGTTATTTTGGCATGTGTCAATCTTTTGATATGTGTAGATAGTGGCGGCATTTCCTGCTACATCAAAGGGGTTGGCTCACTGTAAATACTTGCACTGTGGAAATTGTTTCATACACGCGGTATCGATCGAATCGATGTCGGCGAGTATCGAATAAATCATTCGCATCGAATGACTGCTAGAAAATCGATTCGCTCGATTGTACGGCAACATTCCGGAGGTTTTTACTTGGCTATTTGAATAGAAATTCACTGTTGAATATTCGTTGGGTTATTAAAGCGGATTCAATGAAATCTGCAATGATTATAGTATGAAATTGTGATATATTTTTAAATAGCTCTGATGACGTTTGACTGATGTTCCATGTACATACAATTATGAATCTAAGGCAATAACACACTTTTACACTCAAATTCGTTTAAAAACCCTGGGTGTGAGGTAGTGACCTAGTTAGTTTTAGATAGTCCGTTAAGTATGTACAGGATTACGAAAATGGATAATAATTATTAATTCTTACTGTTAGAATGTAACTTGACTTCCTCGTTGGTCCACAACTCCGTTTGGTGTGGTAGCGGTCATTCTGGAGTTGTGTCCGGTCATAGCCTCACCCGTTATTAGACTGGGACCATCGTCGGCGAAATGTGAGTGTACACAGTACACCTTGGCCATATGTACACATCCGTGCAACCTACTCTTTATCCGTTCACCTACCTTACCAATGTAGGCAATATGGTGTCGTTGTTTTATTTTAAATTTACTTTTAACAACACCTTTGCCTGGTTTTAAGTGTTTTCCTGTTGCAATATCTTGGTATAAAATATTATGCCTCTTTTCACCATTAATGTACTGCAATGTTTTATTTTCCTATCATCCCCCAGCCTATAGCAGTCCATTGCTCGCCACTGAGTACGTTCCTCGGCTACTCTCATCCAATTTTTACCAGCCGCCCTATGAAGATCATCTACCACCTATTGGGTCACCTGTTTTATTTAACTTGTGGGACCGAAGCTGCTCGCGCCCATAGGATATACTCTAGATTCCCTACACGTAGTTCCTGGGCAGTGCTAAACGAGTAGCGCCTTCCCCGGGGCAGGCTATGACCATGGCTGGTCACCACCCTCTCAACAAAGTCATGTGCCTTGTTGCCTTACGAGGTGGCACGTCTAGCCCAATCATACCGATTTGGAACTTGTTCTATCTTCCGTCTCCTCATCCTGTGCCAGCGAGTCGCATCTTCCGCCTCATCGTCACCTTCCATTAGGTTAGATAAGGACTAAAGATAGAGGTTAATCAGTTTTTGTCCTAGAAATAGAGGCAAAGTCATTGTAAGTTAGCATTGCCTAATGATAATGAACGGTGACCGGATTTTTTGACCACAAATTCGGTACCAAGAGTAAAATTTTTCCCAGTTATAAATTAAATTTTATAATTGGATACGTTTGTGTATTCATATAGTAATTTACATTTAAAACCGTTCGAGTCGACAGTCTTATTGAGTTATTTAAATTTTATGTACATTTTTTTGTTCTGTCTCGCGAATGCGTTTCGCTTGGAATCAAAGTTTTGTTTATTGTATGTTTGTATGTAAATACATGGATTCTGATGTCACTTAAATTGTATAGTATACTGAAAGTTTGTTGTTCGAGTCATTCAAACAATACAAGTAAATTACTTAATTAATTTTATGGTTGGTAATTGAATTTAACTGCCTCGTTATTGTTGCTGGCGATTACGAGGTTTTGCATTCGAATCCTGGATCGGACAAAATGTTAAAGGAATTTTGCTATCGAGAAATTATCAGTGCCTGGTAGTCCAGAGACCACTATGGTGCCTGGCTTACTAATTGCAATAGCTTGCATAATTTTATAAAAAAAAGACAACTGTATTAGATATACCAATCGCTTAATATAAATTAAGTTAAGAGACAAGCCCGCTAAATTCTCGCCGGATCTCTGTGGAGGTAAATTTCCGATCCGATGGTGGATGTAAAAAGTGTAATTTGTAAGTGTTTTTAATGATCTAAACATATACTTTGGAAAAATATGAATAATAAATAATATTAGCCCCGTTAAGAAACTGTCCCACCGTTGGGCACAGGCCTCCTCTCAAACTGAGAGGGTTTAGGCCATGGTCCACCACGCTGGCCCAATGCTGGTTGGTGAACTTTACACACCTTCGCGAAACTCAGGCATGCAGGTTTCCTCACGATTTTTTGCTTCACCGTTAAAGCAAGTGATAGTTAATTTTTAAAACGCACATGCTTTCAACAAGGCAGAGGTGCGTGCCTGGGTTTGAACCCGAGACCTCTGACTTTGCAGTTCAACGGTCTAACCACTACACTATCACTGCTTGGAAAAATATGGGCGTACATTAGGCGTAACTAGTGGATCAATAAAGAATTGTATGGTGGCAGATTCGTATCTTACGGAGTCGAACCTTAACTACCCAATCCATTAAGCCGAGCAGACCCTTGGATCAAGCCGTCATTGGGACAAGTTATTGCGTTTAGGGGGTCGGAAGTCCACCATATTTTGTCCAAAAAAGCGTGGGACGCTCATAGACTTTTAGCATGTCAATTGACAAACATGTTATCTCTGTTTAATGCGTGTGGGCCTTAATTGGTCGTAGTTCTTCTTAAATTTATAGTTTTGGAAAGTTATTTCGTTCTAAATATTTTGTCGGTTCCATCATACTTGCTTGAGGTTAGTTAGTCTTGGTTGTATTTTCTTATCAGATAGCGGTATACGTCTAGATCGTTCCATGTTACGATGGTTTCATACCTTAAAAATGAAGAATGAAACCTTGTTCTATCTATGCTGTCTCACAGCTGGAAAAATGTCTTTTCTCTCAAACCAAGATGAGATAAGGTTCAAGCTCATATTTAACATGCGGTCTCAGTCCGGATTGGTGGAGGTCTGTGACCCGCTTTTAGAACTTATCAAGCCGCTCATAAGGCTTCTACCTTGGTTAAACCACTACAGGAAATGGTATCCAAGACCGGCAAGTTAACATGTAGACGCTCGGAAAAGGAATTAATGTTAGCAACGGTTCCCCATTTTAAACTGACCGAGCGAAATGTTGCATAACTTCGGTGTTCGCTACAAACACCGCTAAGTATGCGTATTGGATTGTTGTTTTAGTTAAACTGCTTAGACTGCCTCGTTGGTCTAGTGGAAAAGCGCATTGCTTTGTGATCAGGAGGTCCTGGGTTCAAATCCTAGGTCGGACAAATACAGTTTTTCTAACGAAAACTTCTCAGTATGAGTCCGGAGTCTGGATTTTATTCGTGTGTGTGTGTTAATGATCTACGCTGTTGGCCGCGGGGCCTTACAGCTTCACTGGATAAGAGGATGAGCGTGCAACCACTACGCTCGAGCGAGGAGGGCAAGGGGGCAACTAGCTCAAGGGCGCCTCAAGGAGGAACGGCCTCGGCTTGGGCAGTCGCTATGAGGGAAGGAATATACTAGATGTCTCGCCGTGGTGCTCTGCACCGGCCGGCAGGCAAGGGGTTCTTCGACCTCGCCGACGAGGTCGGTGTCTGATGTGTGCGGTATCTGTATCTAAAAGAAGGGATGTAAGGGCATCGGGAGGGTCGGTGAGAACATGCCGCGGACGGCGGTAGCGGCTGATAGGAGGAGAGTTAGGTTCGTAGTCGGCGGCGGCTACGATTAGCGGATTTCTATGATTGGACGCGTTCGCGAAATATCGAGTTGTCGCCTTTTTAACAAAGGCGCGAATAAATTCGAGACCGAGATCGGAATGGAGAAGTCTGGAATTGTGCCCGGTATATGTCGATGGGCTTGCCCCTATAACATGGGAGCTAACATCGTTGGCGAAACGTGGGTGTACTCAAATCACCTCTGCCACCCTCGCTAGGGGAACAAAGGCGTGACGGTGTTTTAGTCAATTAAGATCTTTCCGTCTTCTTTTAATTCATGATCAGTGTATGGCATGATGGAAACGATATACAAGGATGGTGTGTGAAGAACTGTGTTGTTGTTTCAAAATAAATAAGATTTCTTTCTTTCTTTCTATGGGCAATGCTAACATTTGAAACTCTAAAGACAAATGTCACTGTAATGACATAACTCAATAACTTGGTTAGTTGAATTAGAACTCTAATTTCAACAGTAAGAAGCTTATTTTCCCATGTACTTGCTTTTTAGTTGTGTCTTTATTCAGTTAGCAATATGCCTATACCTAAAGGATGTAACCAATTAACATATAAACAGTTCTCATACTTAGCATATTTATTTGCAAACGTAATAACGACATTATGTGATTATGCGTCCATTGTTTTCCAAAACGAGACAAAAAACTTTTGTTGTGTTTTTTTATGGCCATATAACCGCAAGTTATTTATGTTGTTTTTTTTTATTTGAAGGGTTTATTTTAAGACAATCTTTGCAATTTCAATTATGAAATAATTTTATGTATTCAACAAACTTAGCCTGTGGTTATACAAACTTAGCCGATTGAAGCTAGTGCATATAAAATAAATGAAAATGATGATAACCTATTATCATAAATTATAGATGAGGCGCTCGTAGCGACCGCGGTGTTCCTACCAATCACCAATGTTAAGCAGCGCTCGACTCGGTCTGCCTGAGATGGGTAACCAATTGTGGCACTTTCATATTCGAGCGTCTCCGTACTTCGGAAGGCACGATAAGCCGTTGATTCCGGTTACCACATAATGTGGTAGTCGTTAAGCCGAGGTGGAAGCCTTATAGGCGGCTTGATGAGTTCCAACAGCAGGTGCCCACAAACCTGAATCCGCCAATCCTCACTGGGTCCGCGTGGTGGAGTATGACCTAATCTCTCTCACCTCGATTTGTGAGACAAGGCCTTTGCCCAGTAGTGGTATATTATAGGCTGATATTATTATTATTAATATATTATATTAAATTGCAATGTTGGATAAACACCCAATAACTTAACATCTCTAATACGTGTCCGCATAGCGGAGGTCAGTATATCGCACTGTTTAACTCTGAGTATAAGCTATCCAACGGTAGAACTCCTATCAGAATCGGTTATATAGTTTTTGTGTTATACTCGTTCAAGTACACAAACAGCTAATGTTTTGTGAATTAATTAGAGGCAATAACAAAATGGTTGATTAGAAGATAGATCTACTAGCCAATAATTTGATTTTTATGTGCATTTCTATCTAATGCACAGGCATAAATAAATTCTTTTTAATGAATAAATTAATTCTTTATTTGCTCATAAAAATATACAAATGAGGTTATCGTCGGTCCCAAACTAGGCTAAGCCTGTATCTTAGGCACCGTTCTTCATATACATATATCGGGTTGCCATAACTATTTATCTGAAATAGCCCATAGAAGTTTTATATATAATAAATATGTATGATATGGGTATTTGCCAAATTTTTGAATGTAGTATATTATTTATATAATATACTGCCATCTAATCTGATGTGGGTGTTAATTTAGCTGAATTTCTATGTAAGTAGCTTAATTTTGAGAAAATCTGTATGAGGTGTGGGTTTTTACGTGGTATGTTTAATTAGATAGAAAATTATGACGTCACATCAAATCCCTTGTGGTAACAGAGACTCATGCGTGACAGCTTGTCTTTACACTTATACAATATTCTTCGAAGATACTTTTTCTCCTTAATAATCTATCTATCTATATCTTCACTCCAGCTCTCTCGCGTAGGCAGAGAGTACAGAGTTCCAACAGGTTCTTTCCTTACATACCTCTCTGGCTTCCTCCACTCTCATAGTTCGTCTCATACACACTCGCCGGTTACGGAGACTCTTGACTTGTCCTTCAGATAAGACACGGTCTATTTGGTCATAGTAAGATAGTCTAGGTCTTTCCCGGTACCTACATCCTTCCACTTTCGCAATGTATATCTGTATTGTCATTCTTTCTTCTGACATTCTTTCTATATGCCCGGACCAACGGAGCATACCCTTTCTCATCTTTACACCGATACTATCTTCCATACCTACTCGCTTTCTTACTACGCTGTTGCGAATAAAATCTACTATTTCAGTTCAAAAGATTTAATTATCACTTGCACTTACCATAATCTTATTTGAACGTGTAAACACGTGTCGAATTTAAGTAGTTTGTGTTTATTGGTATAAAAATATAGGTCGGTCCGTTACTTCCTAAGTAAATCTGCGAACAAGTTTAGCAAGGTATTCAACATTTTTATAGCGTGAATATATTACCATATCAAATGAGGCGACCGCACACAACCCTGTTTCTCTCAAAGTGACGGTTTTCTACGAAAGTGTTTAGTGTATAAATTGGTTTGTTTCATGAATGTTTTAAAATAATCGTGAATGTTGCTTTTAAAGCCAGGCAAAAATTGCTTTTTTCTGAAAATATTGGAGGGAAATTTAGCGTAACAATGGACCTTCCATTACTATTATAAATTCTAGTCTTTAAAGTCCAGAAAATGGATCGTAAGAAGTCACGAGAAAGGTTTTACGCGGTTAACATAACATTCATAACATTCGTAGCTTTTCAGTTACAGTTTTGAATATTATTCTTGTCACTAGTCAAGCAGTTTGCATACATAAACGTTTCTATAAAAGCGTTGATATAAAATAATCCAAGGAAAGCTGTACCAAATCACCCCTCACAAACATGCAAACTGAGCACATAAGGAGTAAAACTGGGAATATTATAAATAACCACCCCATCATAATCTATGATACTCATAAATTACAATCATAGAGAAAAAATCCAACCGCACAGATGAGGAAGCGCCCGTTTGCTACATAACAGCCTGTACAAAATAGATCATTGATAAAAGTGGCCTGTGATTGGCTGGTATCGGGCTCGCTTAATTGTAGGCTGCGCTTGCGCCGGTATCCTATCTAATGCCGATACTGACGATAAGCTTACGAAATAATATGTTAGAACACGACGGGAACTTGGCTAGCTTTTGATGGGGTACTAAGGGTACTCGCGTGGTTGAGTGTGATCGACTGTAAAGGGGAATTTAGGTAGAGATATTTAACTACACGCGAAGTGTGAGGAAGCCTCTGCAGTAAACGTCTTTCGGATTGTAGCAAAGTATGCAACAATATTGTATATGGATGACGTTAGGATGTAGATGACATTCTACAAACAGAGATGCCAAAAGTGTACTAGAAACACACTTTTTTTACCGACGAAGTTAAGGCCAAACAGAGATGGGCCAAAATGTAATCAGATTAATGATTAACCACCCCCGCTAAGGGGATATAGGCGTGACGGTGTGTTAATGATTAACGGATACAATTACATTTTGTAATCTTCAATGATTACGATTACACTTTTAATCTTGAATTATGATTAAATATCACAAAATGCAGTTGTAATCATTAATCTGATTACATTTTGCCCATCTCTGGGGCCAAATGTAATAGGGCGAACCTATGACCATTAAAATTATATCCAGCAAAATTCCAGATTTCGGATAGCTACTGAGAATTTGACAGATGACATTTTACCAACATTCCAGGGAAGTTTGAACGATTTCAGCAAGCAGACCTAACGTGTAGTTAGTCATCTGTTTCCTGCATCTGGAGAGTAGCAGGACTTTAAAAAGGAGTTGTTAAAATGCGTGCTTGTTCTCTTTCAACCTCAAGGTTGGAGGACTGCAAGTTACCCCTGCTCGTGTTTGGACACGATGTGTCTCAACAATCAAAGCGATAACCACCCGACTTCTGAACCTCTAGTAGCCGTAGTATTAGCAGTGTTAACATTGTATATGGTAAAACGATCATCGCAAGTACCGACATGCTGCTGTATGTAATACGCCAATTTGCGATATTCCGGACAACCGCGGCTGTCGACACGCCGGCGGCTGCTTTCTTCGTCATTAGTTTCGTAATTATGTCTATTGAGAGGATCAAATCCTATGGCTGTAATGTAACTTGAGGCAGTACCATCTAAGTTAGATGCTTAGAGGTTTCCTAATCCCGTTTTAGATACAATGAGTTTCGTTTACCGTTGATAATATTTACTGTAGCTGTAATTATGAAGGTTATTTTAGATTCGTTGTCTTTGGCATAGAATTTTTTCAAGGTTGTCACAATTTATTCGAATTTTCGCATTGAGGAGTATTTAGTGGTGAGACACTGGTCTTTCTGGGAGATGGTTCCTCTGTGCCCCTTCCTAGATACACTTCTGCTCGTGGTATGAGGAGTACATAAGTTTTAGTGTTTCCTGCGGGATGAAAAGGCAAGTTAAGGGTTATTTGCTTGCTATCTCTATTTGAAATTCAGGCTCCGGATACTGTCCCTCTCTGAAAGAACTAGATGGGACAATGGTCTGCCGTCTAAATCATAAACACAAAGTATGTTCTACACTAAAAGATAGTCACTGTGTTTATGATTTGGACGGCAGTAGTCGTGAGCAAATTTGTATCCAAATGCATAAAATGAATATGAAACACCCATCGAATCATTTCATTATCGGAGTAATTTCTCTTCATGTTACCTTAAATGCAATTAGGCGCAAACACCTAACCGATAAATTCCATATTTTATTATCACACTAACCTGTGAATCTCGAGAATTTTGATTTCATAAAGTCGATGAAAGGCGGAAGCAATAAGATGTTACGATAAGTATAAATCAGACGTGTATAAAGCGGGCTCCCAGCAATTAAACTAACTCCGGGACCTGCGCGCGCGCATATCAGCGCACAAATCATAATCAGCGCCACCTGTGGGCGTCTGACAGTAAAACATAGCGTCGATCCTTCGGGATCGCTCTACAATTGTAGATCTTATAACTTGGTAGCTAATGATCATTCTCAATTGTATTTTTTCGCTATTAACTTTAAAATAGAATTTCAGCGTGTAGTAAGGTTATTGGTACTATTTATGATGGACTTTGTTTTTAAATTAAATTTATTATTGAAATGTTTTTATGGGTGTTGCCTTCAACGGAGAAAAAACAAGTTGTAGGGTCGGAATCGTATTTGCTTCTTAAATAATAAATTCTTAAAATCGTGTTTTTCGAGACTTGTTCGACTGCCTCGTTGGTCTCGTAGCGCTTACGATTAAGAAGATCGGGGTTTGAGTTCTAGTTCGGACGGTGATATGGGGGGCTTTCTATAGAAAAAATAATAGCCGCTGGAATGTCTAGAATTGTCCTCGGTAAGCTCGCCTCCTATTTTGACCTGACATTGTCGGCGAAATGCCGAGCGAGGGCAGCACAGGTGTACTGTTTACACCCACAATACATCTGTTCTGCCTGCGTATGAAGAATGCAGATGTGATGGTAATTATTTTAGTTTTTCGAGAATCGATAAAATGATTGAAAAAGTGCTTAACACTCTGATATTGATCAAATGCCATTTGTGCGATTGGGTAGGGGCAAAAAAAATTAAACAACTTAGCGCTAAGGGCACATATGACGATTTTGGCCACTTGCTGCGTTCGATCGTGATATCAAATTAGGGTGTTTTAGCGATAGCATCGTGTTTTGGTGACTAACTCTCTTTTTATAACGTTGATAGACTCAATGAGCGTAGTGTTCAGTTCTCTGCATCGACATGACCGCTTACTTGAAACGAGTTGTCGCGGGTTTCACAGCACGGGACCAATCTTTGTGTGACCCACAAATGTTTCGGTCTGTGTGGCTGTATGTGTGAACTTCATGTTGTCATACTAAAATTAAAATCTACTGAAAAATGGCCACCTAATCATTGTATCTATAGAATGTGATTTGACCTAAACGACTTCTAAATACAATGCGAAACAGATATACAATGCGAAAGTGAAGGGATGTAGGTACCGGGGAAGACCTAGACTATCTTACCATGACCAAATAGACCGGGTCTTATCTGAAGGACAAGTCAGGAGTCTCCGTAACCGGCGAGCGTGTATGAGACGGACTATGAGAGTAGAGGAAGCCAGAGAGGTATGTAAGGAAAGAGCCTGTTGGAACTCTGTACTCTCTGCCTACCCCGTAAGGGATCTGGCGTGATGATATAGATATAGACTTCTAAATTTGCGAAAATCACAATGTTCATGTTCATGATTTTATTAGGATATAAAAAAGATGTTTCATACCGGAATAATTGCTAGGGTGAGGCTACATTGTTTTTGAAGAAAAGTTAAAAAAAGCAATCAGTGCTCAAATGAGGTGAACGCAAATAATTGCATTAATTAGTGAGCAAATCCAACAGAAAGTGATGGCGTGCAGCACGAACACCGAGAGTATTAGACCGCGGATCATTCTTTATATCCCTGGTATAAGTTATCGTAGAAAAGCGGATGGTAGTGCAATATAGTCGTAAACTGTTCCGCACTAGATATAGTTCATTCGGTACAATAGTCTTTAACACAAATCTCATGACAGTAAATTCTATTGATTAAAAAATGTAGACTGCCTAACGAGGTGCCTGCCTAATAGTGCCAATAACACGTAGCGATCACGAGGTCCCAGATTTAAATGTAAATTGTAATTTTTCGATAAAAAAAAATTCAGTCTTACGTACGCAGTCTGGTATTGTGCCCGGTATAATGGCGTAATCTTTTGACTTATGATCACCCAGTAAGTGAAAGGATATAGGTATCAGAGAAGACCTCGACTTCCTTACCCTTTTTCGGTGAAGCTGTAAAGGCCCCGCAGGCAACAGCGTAGATCATTTACACAAAAAACTACCTTACCATGACCAAATAGACCGTTTCTTATCTGAAGGGCAATTCAAGAGTCTCCTTAACTGGTCAGTATGTATGAGCCGAACTATAAGAGTGGGGGAATCCAGAGAGGTGTGTAAGGAAAAAAAACCTCTTGGAACTCTGTACTCTCTGCCTACCCCGCAAGGGATCTGGTGCGATGATATAGATAGATATATGATTACCTCAAATATCGAGGGATCTTACTCCACCGCGCGGACCCAGTGCGGTGCGGTAGAGTTGACATCTTTTTGCATATAACTTTAATGGAAACAGGGGTCAGCGGCTGGTTGGTAACTTTATTTGCCCATAACTCAAAAATATTAACAATTAATACTAATTACAGTCCTTACTATGGACCGAAAGCAAAAGTTTTTAGACTGTAACTCCATTACTCAAAGTAAAAACGCATTTAATTTAATTAATCTGTACACGCCATTCTAATACTTAGTTCATTCGTAATAAAAGTTATAATAGCATGTGATACCTCACGTCAAGTACTTTGTCGGCGTGTTTAAGTGATTATGGAGGTATTTAGATAATAATCGGCTTAATTAGTCTGTTTGTTTTTTGGGGTTCGCCAAAAAATAATTGTTGATGACGTAATTGTGACGTATGGTGTGTAAAAAAAGTTGTTGATGACCTGTTAGTGTTTATGTGAAGTGTTATTAATTTTAAACAAGTCGTTTAACTAATAATTAACATTGGATAAAATTTGACTAGGATGCTAGATTTATTATACTGTGCCTTGAAAAATAAATCAAAATATTTTACAAATTTTGAGCTTTCATTCTGGCCCCTTTCTGTTTGATATATGAGAAGAGGTTTGGCAACCAAAATAATTTAATAAACATAATTAATCATAATTATTGCCAAAATAAACTAAAATCATTTCAGACATCCATGTTGCAGAAACGACATAAGTATTCTATAGGTCTCGTAAGAAATTTGGTCAATGAAACACAAATATGGGAAAGTGGAAGGATGTCGATTCTAATGCTATCCTAGACTACGTTACTACGACGGTAACTTATCTGATGGGCAAGTCGAGAGTATCTGCAACCGGCGAATGTGAATGAAACCACCACCATGTCACCCTTATATTCCCCAAGCGGGGATGGCAAAGGTGTACTGAGTACACCTACTTTTTGGCTCGCAAGATGCCCCCATGTAATAGGGGGCGAGCCAATTGCCATATACTTGGCATAATTCCAGACTCGGGACTCGGACTCGGAATTTCCCGTTTGAAAAACTACATTTGTCCGACCTGGGATTTAGGTAGTCTGTAAGAGATCAAACTTTTTATAATTCACTACTCCCTTCCTAAGCCCCCAATGAATCTTGCGATGATTACACAGATAGGTGGGAAAAAAATAAAAACTATTATTTTAATATTGACTTTTTAGATTTACGCGAATATTACACATGAAATAAACCTATATTTTCGCATTTATCGCGATTTATTTTATATTTTTAATAGAGAATCTAATTTTAATAGAGAAGATGGCTGGGTGGTTCCATCGACTTGGGATCCGGTTATTATAATAATTAAATCAAAAATACCACTGAAAGACCTCAAGACATTGTAAGCTCTTTCTGCATAGATTGGACCAACAAAAATAATTGAGTAGCTTGAGGTATCCCACCTATGTCTTTAGGACGTCTAACCCCTCAGTCCTCTTGTCCGGTAAAGCTGTAAAGGCCCCGCGGCCAACAGCGTTGACCATTCACACACACAAACACACCTCAGTCCCTCCCGTGACCATGGATGCTGCAAAGCATTCGAAACGCCGGGAACTTAAAAATAAAAAATAAACTGCGATAGAATCCGAAAAGAAATTAATCGTTTTATTCATATTTTTGATAGCTAATAAGCCCACAGGGAATCTGGCGCGATTTTATAGATACCTCGACAAAAATATCACGATATTTGTTCTTAATCAATTACGAGGCACAATAATTAAAACAAAAAACAAGCTTTCAGTTATCATTTTATACAGTTTTTATTCAAATTACGTTAATACTCGTATTTAAACATGCATTCACACTTCGATTAATAAACTGGTTCCAATTAATGTCATAATCGATACTCTTATCTAGAGAAGGTATAATTAACGCATATAAATGTTAAATCGCCGTAATTAACCATAGCGTATCCTAGCGATATGAATATTTGTATGAATTATTTATATGAATATGAATTCTCATGCAAGTCATCAATAGTTTCATAATTGATTGCAACTGACTCATTCTTGTATCGTCGAGATAAGATTAACACTTCACGTTAAAATAACACCTGCTATAGAATGCCTTGTGCGTGTAATGATGCTGGAGGATACGGCTGGCTATCACGGGATACTGGTTTAAATCCTAGGTTGGACAGTGGTATTGGAATTTTTCCATCGAAAGATTCTCACTAGCAGTCGGGTTCAAGATTCTCACCCTCACGCCTTCGTCCAGCAATTGTAAGCCACTTCCCCTTAGGAACATTTCATTAAAAAAACTCACGCCTTTGTGGGCAATACATCTTTGCCACCCCCATTTAGGAGCTTTTCATAGAAGGAGAGGAGAAGCTCTTGTTTAGGTGAATAATCCACAAAAAAAAACAAAACAATAACACTTTGTTCAACGATTCGAATTTAAGACCTCATTATAGCTACCTGCATAGTTATCTCCATTACAAAACTGTTAGGAACTTAATGTTATAATAATGTAGTTTTACATAACAGTAAGCAGGACAGACGCGTTGATCACAAGGCGTCATTACCGCGCATCTATCTCCGTCGCGATAATTGCTGCGCGCGAGCACCGACAAATCACACCGCCCTGTGACGCAAGGAGAATGCTGGCGGGGAGAATTTGCAACGCCTTACCATAATATATTTTAGTACTAATGTTAGCTTGAACGATTTCTAGGAATATGGAAATATTTCGCTCCTATCATTTATATGAATTGGTTGTATTTAGTGTTAAAACACTAAACTTATCGTAACTACGCTCAAATAGCACTATTTAAAACTCGAAATTCTTGATTTCTTTTCAAAATCGTCTAAAGTTATTTATTTATAATATAATAATATTAGCCCTGTTAAGAAACTCTTCCACCGTTGGGCACGGGCCTTCTCTCAAACTGAGATGGTTTAGGCCGTAGTCCGCCACGCTGGTCCAGTGCGGGTTGGCGAAATCCACACACCTTCGATAAACCTAGGTATGCAGGTTTCCTCACGATGTTATCCATCACCGTTAAAGCAAGTTATAATTAATTTTTAATACCAAATGCTTTCAAAAAGACAGCGTGCCTGGGTTTAAACCCGAGACCTCTGACTTTGCAGTCCAACGGTCTAAACACTAGGGTATCACTGCTAAAACACTAGTCATTTAGTTAATTTTATTAGTTTTCGATTAGTACCAGCATATTAACGTTAGCATAAAATACGCTATCGAGTTAATAATATGCATATAATATCATTTTCACACTAAAAATGTGTTAAAAAGGATGATAACATCAAATAGTTGCTCAGCCTTCTGAGGACTTAACACGAACAGATTGCCGTTAACGTAATGCTATCGAGTTGATGTGCTATCCTTTTCACACATCAAATTTCAAATGAAAGATGAGCGCTCGATTGTGATTTTGTCATGCGCTGTTACTATATCGTGAAATTGTTCATGCTTACCTTTAACCCAAATCATTAAAACAAATCGTTGCCCACACTTTCTGTCGAACAGCATTCAGTTTCTCCGGATTAAAAAGTTCATTTTAACTTCTCAGATCCGTACTTTCATCAAGTGCAGTACTCGCGAGATAATTTTTTGCTATCTAAAAGCGGGAAATCCGGTGCGCGTTTCCGTGCGTTACGTGCCGGTGACGCAAGCGCATGTGAATTTACTCGCTTCGTACATATAATGCAACGTCTTTTCGTAAGAGGTAGAGTATGTATGATTGCGGTAGCAGAAAAAGGAGTGGCGACTACGTACAGGAAGACCTGACAAAGATCGCGGATAAAATCTGTATCCAACACAAAACCGGTCGTCATTGCGATGTTTGGTATGTCCTGCAGTATATTCGTAAACTATTTAATTGTAACCTAAACATTGTATCCACACAATATGATTGTAAAAAAGAGAAGGAGTAGTATTTAAAAAAGACAAGCCCGCTGAGTTTCTTCGTCGGATCTTCTCAGTGGAGGTCAGTCAGAGGTCAGTCTCAGTCTCTCCGATCCGGTGGTAGATTAGTAGTTAAATTAGATAAAAAAAATGTAAATTGACTATTTGTAAGCGCGTCCGCAGTGCTTATACAAAATAAATGATTTGAGTTTGAGTTTGATTTCGGCTATAGAAACATGACAGAAAAAAAATATTTTATTATAAATTTTTTGTGCATGTGAATCCGTTTCACAATGGTATTACGTACAATGCATGTATCTCCTCAGTTTTGCTCCGTGTTGTATTTCGGGATTAGTGTTATTTCCATTAGACTCCAACCGTATCGTCTATTTAAGTTTGGTCATTGAATTGTCTGTGCGTCTGTCTGCTCCTTGATTTGTTGTACTATGATGATGGCGGAGACCAGTTGAAAATCAGTGCTCTGTGTCAAGCACAGCGTAAACTGAGCTAGTTCCCTCGCTACGACACATACTGCAGCAAGTAAAATTGTCCTTTTTACTTTATTATGTCTATTTCGTTTTTTTTTCTAGTCTGTATTGTGTATGTAGCAAAAATAAATTATTGGACCCGGTAGCTGGCGCTGGTCTGCTATGTTCGTCGACCTGGTCGCCTACGTTCAGACGTATAAGGAGTTTTGTCCCGCAGCCAAACTCGGAACTAGCGCTGTCATCAAATGATATGTCCCTTCATGACAGTCGCAGAGTTGCCGTTCGCTATGAAATGTACCAAAGTTCTTTTTTTAATTCGTAACCATATATAACCAATGGGTCCACATCCATTTGTTGAAATAGAAGTAAGAGAAAAAAAAACACCGTCACGCCTATATTCCCCAGAGGGGGTGGCAGAGGTGTACTGAGTACACCCACGTTTCGCCGACAATGTTAGGTCCCATGTAATAGGGGACGAGCCTATTGCCATATACCGGGCACAATTCCAGACTCCGGACTCGTACTGGGAATTTTTCGATAGAAAAACTACATTTGTCCGACCTAGGATTTGAACCCAGGACCTCGTGATCACAAAGCGATGCGCTTTGCTACCAGACCAATGAGGCAGTCGTAGAAGTAAGAGAAGTTTGGTTAATGTGGTTAACATTCTAATTTTACACCAACCCTTTATAAAATGAACGCGTGCGATCTATTGAGCAACTTCCAGTACACAATATAGTTTAATAGTTGACATGTCACATAGAGCGCTTTGAGCAAAATCATGTAGAGTACTTCGACGTCATAATATTATGCAAGCCTGCTTACTACCAGTCTAGACCACCACATCGCTTGCCTACGCACCACTCGACTCAAGGGCCACTCCTGCGCAGCGGTTTATCAACCCGTGGGTCTCATGACCAGGGATCCTATTCGCTATGACCAAACGCGCCATGTTCCGATAACTGTTTGAAATTATCATGTAATGGTATTATGTCGACGGTTCCATAAAACAAAGTTACATATGCCAAACAAAGTAAATGGCAATTGCAACTTTCGTGGGTGACGATAAGGTTATTTATGCTAAATAGAAATATTGGATTATAGGACTTTGTTCATTGGACACGTCGATGTATACCACTTAAGTAGCAGTAAACGATAGTTTCACAAAGTTATCGTAACGTGTTACGTGTTACGTAATTCATAGTGAATATGAGCCCTGCGTGTACGCAGATTCATTTGCGATACATTTCCTATCTATATTCTGTAGAGACGTTCTATTATGCTGAGAAGGTTGTGTCTTGTCTGCACTGATTAGAATAAGTATGTCTGGGTGGGTATAAATGTCATAGCACAAGAGCAGACACCGATCTCGCCGGGGAGATAGAAGAATTCCTTACCCTCCGGCCGATACTCAGCATTACAGTGTATGCGCTCCCCTATAGCTACAGCCTAAGCCGAGGCCATTCCTCTTTAAGGCGCCCTTGAGCTAGTTGCCCCTTGCGGCTGGAACGTAGTCGTTGAAGCTATAAAAGTCGCTGGGTACACAACAGCGTAAAAGATCACTCACACACACACACAACATGTCATAGCATTCCGTTAATTCCAAACTTCACTTTTCACAAACTATTAGGGACCACTTGGCGTACACTACTTAAGTGACTGAGAATTCGCAATTTCTATTTTATAAATCTATATCATCATCACGCCAGTTCCCTGGCGGGGTAGGCAGAGAGTACAGAGTTCCGACAGGTTATTTCCTTACAGACCTCTCTGGATTCCTCCATTCTCATATATAATTGGTAATACTCTTGTGTTTTACAAACCTTGTATACTAACTATCAATTGATTTAGCAGAATCTCATCCCTAAGAATGATGACATGTTTTATGACAATGAAATTACTCTTGGGAAATTTGGCTTGTTTTAGGTAAAAGATATTCTTGTGGTTGGTTTTATTTGCAACTGTAGGTTACTAAGTCATAGTTAAATAACTCGTGTGTTTTTCTTTAAATACTTTCCTTATTGTCTTTAAAATATAAAGACACGTAATTTTGTGGTAACATAGTATGCATTCTTGAGGACAGCTCAGTCTAAAATATAAAGACACGTAATTTTGTGGTGACATAGTATGCATTCTTGAGGACAGCTCAGTCTGAAAGTAACTCGGTTCACTTATTTTAAAAGAAGTAAAACATCATAAGATCTTTATATAAATAAATCCAGTCCACGTCGAATGCGTTCCTCTGCTGCAAAGCCAAACTAAACTCTCGAGTAAAAGACTAGCCAGCACGCTTTTTACCTGAGGAGACCACCAATCTAGGTGTATATATACATATAGTAGGCACATTATATATAAAAAAATACATGTGTATAGCAATCGGGTTTGATATGCCATCTTTTTTACTCTACAAAACTTAGTAAAGATGACGTAACAACACGCTTCGAATATCAATCGACGTTACTATAACGTCTAATTTGTTCGCGCTTAGACCTATGTAGATATAATTGATTGTCTTCGTTTGTAAAGCCACTTAAAGTCATCGCGTATAGCTATGATTGAGGAATGCAAAATAATAATTCGAAACGTGACAACAAAAGACAAACGCACAGACATAAAACTCATCCGTTTATCTGGCCACGGACAAATGCCACCGTTATCCGGTCCCCGCGGCGTGACCCAGGGTTGTCGATCGCGATCGCAATTAGCGGTGCGCGCGCGCAGCGAGGCAGCCCTCCCAGATAAGTACGTGACGAGTCGCATAAATATTCGTCATTTTTTAGCCCTTACGGTACTGTCCCTAATGAGTAACTGTGTAGTATCTTTTTGAAGTTTTAAATAATATGATATTTTCTAGTCTGATTAGAATTTCTAAAATTTTGTGTAAGAGTTTACTTGGTTGTTTTAGTTTTCGTATACTACTCATAAATATTTGGTTTGGGTAAAGTTTTTAGATTCCTAATATTTTATATTATGATTATTGAAATTAATGGATTCAGGTATTTTCGGTTTAATATTCCACAATTTCCATAGCATTAAATATTGCAAAACATCTTGCCGTGCAACAAATTTTAGAATGTTTTGCTGTGTGTTTAAGTTCTTGATATTTTATAATAATCATTTAAATTATGGTGATTAAATATCTCTTATCTTATCTCCTTATATTTATCATCCATTGCGGGGCAGACAGTAAGTAAGACATCTAATAGGTTATTTTCTTACAGTATATAAACTAGGTTATTTGTCTTTTAATCTTTAATCAGTACAGAAAGGAGCGTGACAACCCTAAAGCTGCACGATAACCCGTACGTGACGGGTCGCAGTCGAGGGTTAGCGCGCGTTTCAATGAGCAACTGTTAACCTGTCGTTTTACTATGCGTTTGTTAGTTAAACATACCTTCAGTAGTTATTAAGGGACCATATAAGAAGTTCAAATATAGAGCGCCACAAAAAGGGGGTAGTAGTCCTACCTAGTAGTTTACTAAGACAGTTTCAGTCTAGGTATTGGCGTATGTAAATTTCATGTTTGTGGGACTACGTTTAAAAATAAAGAGTACTTGACGTTTGTGAAAGATACAATAAGTTTATTGTTATCCTTCTGGCATATAATTAGTACGTCATTCAGATGCCCAAATGATGGGCAAGAATATGAACTGTAGGATTGGAGAAAGCAAAAGAGGTATGTAGGAAAAGATTCTGTTGAAATTCTGCACAACTGATGTTGATAGACAGGTAGATAGATGTTCGGCCAAAAAGTCTTGAAGTTCTTTCGAACTTTCCGGTTTTCCTTTACTGCAGCAAGTGACAATTATTACATGATATATGTCCACAACTACATTAAATAATGACGGCAATCTGATCAAATGAGTCATTCCAACTTTCGCGGCCTCATTACCTTCGCAATGGACACCGGGGTCGGACTACTGACATTTCTATAAATATTTAAACCGAAGCCTACGGGATTACGTCACTTCCCTGTAAATCACTGGCGACTGGTGAATGGACTGACCGGTCGAACGAACGAATGAATGAATTAACGCTATCAGGGGACTTCGATCTCTTCATAATTGATTGCTCGGGTCTGACAGTTTAGGGTTTAATAGTGACCTTTCGTCTTGCAGACTGGTGTGACTATTTAATGATGCTGATTTCGTCGAGCACAGGATATAGCCTTTTCAAACTTAAGAAGGACCTATCAATTAGATTCATGGCTGAAGCATACATGATAAGTGAAAAGAAAATGTAACTAAATAACCCAGTTCTTTTCAGGTCCCTAAAGACTTAATTGAGTCACTAGTGAATTCATACAAAAACTTAGACGTCTGTCAATGGGATTTTGGAAAACATTGCCATTTTCATACTCTTCCACGAAGGGGCAGAAGGTCATATCAAAAAGTGGGCTATGTCCCTAGACAGGTGTAGGTGCCACGATAATATGCTAAATAGACACATTATGGCTTTTCAGCGCCAGAATAATTTTAAATGTTAAACCTATTAATTTAACAAATGTGTTGCATAACCGATTTTCTTACTTTTGGACCAGATGATTGTTGTTCTTACTTCAGACGAATATTTACATGAATTTCGAGGTTACGCGATAATAATTGTTGTTAATCGTGCGTTTGCAAGTGTACTTGTTTATGTTTAATAATATTATTGCTTCGTGTCGTTAACCCAGAGGATTGAGGTTTAAGTGCTTCAACACTATAAATATTCAGGTTATGTACCAGGTGAATTAAAATGTATGTAGGTGCAAGTTACCGCCAAATATTATTAATGACACTTTGGCACTGATTGTAAAACAAGTTCCGATTTTCTTACCGACATTGACGGGCCGGTAAATTAAATTTGGAAGGAAGAGTCTTGTGGCTTTCCACAGGGGTCTATTTATTTGGAACTTTACCTACGTTGTTTTCATGCGGCCACCTAAACCAGTTAGACAAATACCGTACTGTAATTCGCGTAATAAAACCATTCATAAATGTATGGGTATTTGGGGATAAAAGTTTGACATTTCAATAAAATTCGGAGTATTTTCTGAATAGCATAAGATTTTTTTTACATAACGAACAAGCATAATATTCGCAAAAGCGTTCCTTAACAGCTGTTTTGTTTTTTTATTAATTTTACGTAGCTCCAATATTAAAAGTCAGGCATAGGGGATCGTTAACCCTGTAAAATGCTACTCACATAATTTCTAATTAGTCTTTAAAATCGGCTTACTTTTTTTAAAACTTATGTTTAGTTATATTTTAAGTTTTTTTTTTTATATTTATTCACTTATTTTATAAAAAACAAGGCGGCCCCCTACTTTTATTGCAGTGTACAAATTTACATATACAAACACACATAACGATACTAACATTTGTTTGTCACACAATTTATCCCGTACGGAGATCGAAACCGGAACTATTCGATCCAGTTGGTAGAGCAGCTTACGCTCTAAGTATTTACAACAACTAATAAAATTTATGACACTTTATTTGTTACTTAAATATTAAATCTGATCATGTCACTTGCGTATGGTGATTACGTTACACACCTTGACCTGACTGAAACTTGTCTGAGCATGGAGCAATATTTCTTGACAAGTGTTGATTCAATTACACTGTTTTGCCATAGCTGTCGTCATCCTACCTCGTTGAATTAGACTAAGGTCGTTTATTTAGTCGCTCATATTTTGGCTGGTGATGACGAGTTATAGAAGTTTTTCTACCGAAAAAAAAATCCTCACTAATCTAGAATTGCAGCAATGGTAATGAACTTGCCCTTTATTATATTGGGACTTAAGTTTGTTGGCGATGTGTGGGTGTAGACTGTACACCTGTAATATCTCAGTGTTGTATAGACTGAACAGTACACCTCTGCCTCCACCGGCACGGCAATGTAGATGAGATGGTATTTTTTATGTCATTATATTTTGTTGGTCAGTGTACAAAAAGAATATCTTTTGTAACGTAAAAATATTGACGTAAAAGGTTATCCATTAATCTGTCCGTTTGTATGTGAGAGTATCACACTAAAATATCTTAATCCTTAACGACATTATTTTAGCTTAAGGCAACTTTTAAGTTTTTAAGGAATAAAATAATTTCAACATATGAAGCTGCTGGTAAACGCTGGTTGTTTAAAATTCGTTATTATATCAACGATTACAAATTTTAATATTATTTTGACGGTAAAAATGCGTGTGCTGTTTTTCATTAGATCTGCGTAGACGCTTAATCATCGCACTTCATGTGAAAGTCATAAGTTAATGATTGTCGCAGCCAGATAGGCCGGCCGATAAGGCCAGTATATCTTTGAATCATATTTGCTCATTAGTTTGTTTTTCTTTCACAGGTAAGCAATATTTCAGATGAATTTGGACGCTTATGACCTATTCTGGTCAGAATTCTTGTACTGTAAGTAAACCTAGAAATAAAGCACTCATAATTTTATATTTTCTATCGTTAACGGTCTCCGTAACGGGCTAGCGTGTTTGAGAGGAACTATGAGAGTGGAGGAAGTCAACGAGGTCTTTACGGAAAGAACCTGTTGGAACTCTATACTCTCCGCCTATCTCGTAAGAGATCTGACGTGATGATAAAGGTACATATTTTAAAGCGGTTTTGAAACGGTCGCCTTATATTCATGAAGGTTCAAATCCTGGCTAAAATCTTTGCAATATTGTCTCTCTTGCTAATGGTGAAGGAAAACATCGTTTAGGTACCTCCATATCCGGGATAAGCTAAAGACAATTAAGCGAAATAAATTGAAAGACGAATAGAGCGAAAGAAATTGAAAGACGTGTGAAAACCCTTGTCCACTGTCACATTTGGACCTAAAGAACCTCGCCGAAATATGAACGTGAATGCTGAAATGTACCTCTATCAACACCTTTGGGAAAACAGGTGTGTGAGGTGTGATCGATATGTTTTTGGAAATCTTGTTAATTGCATGCAACACCCTCTTCCTAACTAGTGACCTTAATCCCAAAATTAAAGATGGACCAAAACAACTTTTAATCTGCAATCACCTTTTACGACTTCTAGAGAACGATTAAGAACGAGTGACGCTATTCGCCTAAATAAGTACATTACCTCACCATAAAGAAACCGTTTCAAAAACAAGATTCCTTATATGCAACTTTACTGGCGTCCGCACACGGCCGATTCTTACGCCGACTAAATTGTCTAAACTAGCAGGGTCGACGATGACGATGCCTATAAAAATAACATTCATGTTTTTATTTACAATTATAATCGAGCTTTAGTACTACTGTGAACTTGATGCGTACAGCACAAAACCGGTCGCTGTGGCGATCTCTGGGGAAGCATTTGTCCTGCATTTAACGTTTTTTGGATATTGATGAGGATAATGATGATGACTATCCACCACTAGTCGATGTTTTAATAATGACAATAGTGTGCGTGACAATTTATGTAATAAGTAGTAGGTACTCACTTTTTATTGACTATCTATCTATATCATCACGCCAGCTCCCTCGCGGGGTAGGCAGAGAGTACAAAGTTCCAACTGGTTCTTTCCTTACATACCTCTCTGGCTTCCTCCACTCTCATAGTTCGTCTCATACACACTCGCCGGTTACGGAGACTCTTGACTTGCCCTTCAGCTAAGACACGAACCACTTTATTGACTATAGTAATAGATATGAAACCTACTGTCATCCTTTACAAATGTTGGCGCTTATATATTTAGATCGGGCAGTGCTACCACTTTCTGCCCCACTATTAGTCTGTGGCATTTCTGCACACACTTTAATTCGTACCTCGTTAACCCACGACCGAACTATTTAGTTGTTCAGGTATCGGTCGTCTGCGTAACTATGTACAATACAAATAAAACATTTAGCTCTCAACCAACTGCCAAACTGACAACCCGATTTACTAATTCCTACCATATACCGCCGATGTCCTTATGTGGAATTTCTAAAACGGTAACCGGCCGCAGTGGCAGTGCGACAAAAACCAATTTATTAGACAAGCGCCACTATTAAATTTACATACGAAATTATAGTCTTTCATCGCGTACAAGGTGAAAATTCAAAGCGAAAATGTGACGCAACTTGCGTGCGCGCACCGTTAAGTTTTTACGCGATAACCGATTAGTAGGTGGAATAGACCACGTGACAAAAATTGGGAAATATATGAGAAGATATGTCTCTTTGTGGTGAATAATTTATTGTCTGTAGAATTAGTATTTTGTTCTAAAAAGCTTAATGATAGGATTAGGCTGATGTTTCTTATGCAGTGACGTCGCTGACAGTTAGCATTACAGAAACATTTTTGTGGTTAGCATCTAAAACTTTGTAAAACTCGTGTAAACTGAAATGTATGCGAGGCGCAGTTCTCAGCCAGCCAAATGGTACTAAATCGAACTTTGAAGACTACTTTTGAAGTAACGCGTTAAGACAACAATAGGAGCAGACTAAAGTTTTACAGTGATTGGGCTCAATAATGAAAAACAAAACATCATAATATTATTGTTTATCTATCTGTCTATATCATCAGGCCAGATCCCTTACGGGGTAGGCAGAGAGTACAGGGTTCCAACAGATTCTTTCCTTACATACCTCTCCGGCTTCTGCAACTCTCATAGTTCGTCTCATACACTTTCGCCGGTTACGGAGACTCTTGAGTTGTCCTTCAGATAAGAGTCGGTCTTATATTACTGAAGCTTACCTTAAATGAAATGTAAATTTGGAAAATAAATATCCGAACCGAAATAAATAATCTTTATAAAGTATTACAGTAGTGTTCACGGATATTGATATTTTTAATCAATACTTCAACCGTTTTGTTGAATTTTTCTCAGACAATTCTTTTCTTAAAAAAACATTTTTCTTATAATTTGAAAGTAATTAGCACTGTACAGGCCGGATATCCGATGCTGTGTCAAAATGGCCCCTAACCGTGTTAGCTTAAAGCCGATAATTGCCAAACGCAGTAGGCCTCTTTTTTATGTTAAACTTGAATTGTTTTACCGACCTGCCCTCGGTAAAAATAAGTAGGTTGACGTCAACTTTACCGTCAAGTAAACTGGGACGGTGGTTTAAGTGAAAATAACTTGATTGTTGTTGGCTCAGACTAGTGCAATAGTTTGGACGAAGAGCGCGAAAGGTGGTCTTGAATCCCGAATGTTAACCCTGATCCGCAACGTCATAAATTGTCATAAAAGTTTTTTGAATATTATTCGTTCTGGTTCGTTTAACTAATAGAAATACTCGTAAGTTCAAAATATTTAATTTTTGTAACTAGCGTGGATAAAGAGTACATTTGTGGTATCGCTTATTTACGTGATGTGATATTTTGTAAGAGAGTGGAGGAAGCCAGAGGTCTGTAAGGAGACAATTGGAATTCTGTTTTCTCTAGGCAGAGAGTACAGAATTCCAACAGGTTCCAGTTCCCTTGCGGGGTAGGCATTCCGCAAGGAAACTGGCTTGATGATATAGAATAGATAGATAGATATATTGTAAATAATTATTCGGGTTGTTTGACTAACAGGAAAGAGTTCAACTTATTTTCTATTTCTAAAGTTTATATATATATATAATAGGCTCCTTACGTGTATAATGTCAATTGATGCCTAGTTAATTTAAAGCCTAGAAGTTAGAATTAAAATTAAAAAAAAATATAATTTCTGTCAATGTCGACTGCGCCTATTCCAAAAATCAATACTGTCTATCTTTTTTTCTTTTGTCTAAGGTTACTGAGTATTGTGCGTATTTGTTTAAAAAAGTGCTACTTGAATGCATATGTCTGCGGTGTGTTTTGTGGAGTTAAATTGTTTTGTATAATGTATGCTTTTTTACAATGCGAGTAAAAGTATGGTGTTAGTGTCTAAAGTTTTTTAGGCACGATCTTTTGTTTCAATGAATAAAAGAAGACTGATGAAATAAACAAATCTAGGAAAGTGAATCTATCTGTATTTATATATAAAATTCCGACGCTGTTTTCGCCTGGATGTGATCCGCGTGATACTGCTAATACTATAATGCAAACTGAAACTGAAGCACGCCCTAATCTCAGAAACTAGTACACCAGTTTTAACCACTAGATAGACTAATTCACGAAAAAGGTTTAGGTACAGTCGAACCTGGATAAATGAGAGTTCAAGGGACCGCAATCCCTTTCTCGCTTATGAAGGTTTCTCACTAACTCGAGTTTCTAGCTTATAGAGGTACTGAAATGGCCATTATCACTCATAGAGGTTAAATAAATGATACAGTAATTATGCAGTGAATATATGTATGTATGTATTATATGACATACATTTTACTCACAAAACACTTGTCTATCTTCCCTAGTGCATTTAAAATTTCTTGCTTCTCTGGAATGTCTTCTACTTCCGTATCGAACCTTTCTTCGCTATTGATATTAGTCAACTGCAGTAAGGTAATATTGATAAAAGTAAGGAACAAATGTGCACAAAGACTGTAAGTACCTAATTTCTCTGAAATTTTAGAAAACATGAACAGTACGGCTGCTATTTATGACTTACTCTAAACTTCAGAGAAATTTAACAATGTATCATAATCATAAATAAATAATAACCGCAAGCTCCACTGTCGCTAATAGAGTTATAGATAAGTACCATTCTCAGTTATAGAAGTTCACGCACGAATATCTAAGGGTCCACAACTCTCTCTTATAGAGGCTTCTATTTCTCATACATACAGGTTTCAGAGGCTAAAAAGGACAGAACCAGACAATTCCTCTCACTTAAAGGGGTTTCTCGCTTACCCAGCTCTCACTTACTCTGGTTTGACGTATATCATTTATGAATATTTTGGAAAAATGGGCCTAACTATAATGACATTTGTATGCGAAGGCAGGTCGCTATTTCAGATTAAAATCTATCTTAATATTCCTTAAACTAGATAAAACAAATCTAATTACCTAAACGTTTTAGCCACATCTAGATTTGCATGCGGTCAAGACTCAGACATACACTTAAGATAGTTGATAAGTGTACTTACATTAACTAGGGACGTTTCAAAATATCCTGCAAATTGATGTTAATCCTTTCGCGGTAATGGTTTCCTAGATTCCTGCTATGAAAGACATGAGATGGAGGAATTATAAAACCAGTTTGGAGATTATATGTTAGGCACAGCGTTAGGACAGTCGGCTCACTCCGTATTAACAAAGTCGCTCGAATGTGGCATACAGTGATACGCGTGTTTATATAAGGTTGGCGACGCCGATTGGCTCATACGCACCCGTCAGACTTAACCATGATATACGGAATATAAGGGGCATGCCTGCAAGACCTAAAAGAGGTGATAGAGTAGCTAATCTATGTACATAAGTGCATAAAAAATAAATAAATGACGACATGCGTCAAAAGTAGAAACGACCGGTTACATGGAACTGTTGTTTTTTTTTTATATCCGGTAAATATCTCCATAATAAATGTTGTTCGTATTGATAAGAACTATCACCTGTTTCAGGTATTGCTTACTGTCCTTTTCACCCTGTATATCGCGGTTACGTTGGTAGAGAAAGATCCAGCTGTTACACTAAGCTGTGGCTCAGGGTCTCAACTTGAGTGGTTGACGAAGTTTGTAAGTATATACGGTTGTATACCAGGAATCGAAATAGTTCCTGCCCAGTGATTTTTATCGTTCGCCTGATACGCAAAGCACATCTACCGCCTGACTGCACAGGTGATTCGATTCAAAAAGAATATTATCTTATTTGATTCTACCTTTCATTAGATTAGATTGAATGACCTTAAATTATTAAAGAGAAGCCAGGATTCTATTAACTCTACAAAAACCGTTTTCCCAAGCATGGTAAAACTAGCACCAACACAATTTTCACGTGTCAGATGACAAATAAAATCCGCCGGCTGATGGCCGGCCGTATGCGCGCGCCCGCGCACGTCCGGGAAACCGGAGACGGTTGAAAAACATCGCCGTCCGTCGCCCGCTGGGGCCGACATACCCGAGCTAAATTCCCAGTGCCATTTTTTGATAATGGATGTTTATGTTACAAATTAGTTAGTCAAAAACGTGAGAATATATTTTGCAAATTTTGATGGAGTTTTGTTTCGGATTTTTGTCAACAAATTTTATATAATTGATTTTCCTATAAACTGTATATTGTAGAAACTTTGAAATGTATTATTGGATTAATAAACATACTTTGCACAGTACACAATATGTGTTTGTTTACTTTACACAATAAACAAACACATATTTTGCTTAAAAGTTGGAGAAATTGAATCAGAATAATAATAATTCTTATTTATTCAAGCATTATAGATTTTTTATAATTGTATCATTTTGGTCTGTCATTCCTGTGGAGAAAAAGGCCAAAAAACTCCACGGTTAGTCTTTTAATATAGTATTTTTACAATTTTTTCATCTACATTTTGTTGTGGGAAAGGGAGAACAATGTCGGCTGGTCTATCAGGTGGGTGTAAGTTAGTCAAATATACCAAACATGAGCTTTGCAATGGCTACACGGTTCCCTCGTTTGTAGATAAAAAAAATTATCAATTTGAATAAACTACCTAATAGTAGGAAGAGAAGGGAATGTAAAACAATGCACCTGCAAAAGATTTTGAACGGTGGTAAATTATTTGCAAAATCTACAATAAAGATTTCCCTTAAATAAACGGATCGCTTCATCGAGTCGGTAGTGAATAACTTAAACCTGTTTATTAGGCCTTTCGTTTCCTATCTCCAGATAAAGTCGTGTTGTGCCCCTCACTATCTATCTGGAACAACAGTTGTTAACTGTAAAATAGTCGACAGATTTTGCAAGTTTGTTTATGATTTTACAACCACCCGCGTGTCGTCTGTCGCCCCGCCCGACGCCTGCGCACGCGCACCGCGCTTTATGGCTTAGTCACATTACGGGCGCGGGTGGCGTAAGCGTGGCGCGATGCCAGCGCGGCCTGGGGAGTTGTAATGAAATGACATGTACGAGAGACGCCACATAGCTCTGCCACGCTCGGCGCGTGGTAAACGTCGCACGTACCACCTGCCGGGATTGCAAACGAAGCACAACGAGAACGAGACACCTATACGGGTACGAGCGGGACGCTAGCCCTACGCCCTTACCCATAGCGACTGCCCAAGCCGAGGCCGTTCCTCCTTGAGGCGCCCTTGAGCTAGTTGCCCCCTTGCCCTTCTGACTCGTGCGTAGTGGTTGGAGGCTCGCCCGCCTAGTGAATTACGGGCCGCTTCACAGGCCATCGATGTTCCGCTCGCGGTCGCCGTCGTTCCGCTCCGTCGGTAATATGGCGAAGGCTTTATGATTTTCGCGCGTTCATATTTCCTGCGCTAACGGTGCGGCTAGGGTTGCCAACGCGAGATTTATAAGTCAGATTAATTTACGTAGAGTCTCGCCACGTTTAGGGGTTATTAATTTTTGTTTGTTGGCAATAAAGTGTGAGTAAGTGAGGTGGTTGTTGCTTTAAGTACTTTGTCTTTAGATTGTTTATTTTGCTGTTTAACTCAGAGATCGGATCTTGGTGTAATGAACTCTTGTTTTTAAAATATAAATACAGGACAAAGACTGTTGAAACATGAATTGCTGTGTAAAGTTCTGTTTTATTATCAAAAAGAAACACCGACATGCTTGTTTTCTCTTAGGGTGGCAAAAGTGTACATCCAAGTTGCCGACGATGTTATATTTACTAGAGGGCGACACTAATGCTCTGATTGGCCACAATTTAATTCTAGACTTCATGCTGCTATGGAGAAATTATTTGGCGATAGAAAAATCGCAATAACTCGTTATTCGACACAGGGTTCAAAGCCAGGACTTCGATTAAAAAAGACAGATTTATTATTTGTCTTACCAAATCATCCCGGACGGCTGGTAGTGGTTAAGAGCTTAACCCGCTCAGCCCATTGGATCGAGTGAGTGAACAACAAATATTTGTAAATGTGATTTCGTGTTGGTAAACGCATCCACGACACAGAAGTTTCTAGTGTGGAGCTACTGTTTTAAATTATAAAAAAAAATGGAAATGCATATAGCTTGAGCATTAAACGCAATGTTGCGCAAGTTACTCGCGCCAGTAGTAATAGTCTGTAGTTCGTACGTTTACTGACACCGTGTACGTTCACCTTTAATAACATTAAAGTTAATAATAAGACGTTACGTCAACTCGACTGAGCATTGCGTCACTTGTGCCATTACACCGACTAAATCACTCTACTGATTAATGCCAACAAGTAGTCACATTGTCTCCAATCATAACTCATTATGAATTATGCTCGTGTACGTTTTATTTCTACCGCCAGTAGGGTCGCTACATGTACGGTTATGGCTTGGATCGTCTTTTTTATATCGCTTGCCGACTGTAATAGTGGCATAATTTAAAAATATGATTATTTCAATTAGCAATCGGTTAGAGATATTCAGATTTATAAAACTCGGTTTCATTCATAAAAATACTAAGTACGGGTATATTATGTAAGTCACCAAACATTTTATCTATATCATCACGCCGGATCCCTTGCTCTTTGCTTACCCAGGCAGAGAGTACAGAGTTCCAACAGGTTCTTTCCCTACATACCTTTTTGGCTTCCTCCACTCTCATAGTTTGTCTCATACACGCTCGCCAGTTACGGAGACTCTTGACTTGCCCTTCAGATTAGACTCGGTCTATCTATCAATCCCATTGCTCTAAATAATCACTATCGTCATCTCAGCATTTCAGCTTATACTTATCCACTACTGAACATAGGCCTCCCTAATCGCTATCCAATCGGTATAAATAATAATGGAAATGTATTGCTGATATATGATTTTGAAAATGTTCACCAACGTTGCACTATGCATGCACCTTTACCTGCTTATTGGCAAAAAAAAATAATAACATTCTCTAAGAAGGAATTTAATCTAGAATTAAGTATAAAATTATAATATGAAGAAATCGCTTTAAGCTATATGTCGCCTTACGGTACACGCTTAACTACGCCCAATATTGCCATAATATCTCTGCGTGCAATAAAGAATATAGTATTATATTGTATAATGACGTTAACTACAGCGTATGCATTTAAAAGCTACAATAAAATATAGATGGATTATAGGTACCTTAATGATTACCAACTAATTGCGACCGAGATGTCCAGCTTTCTGTCCATTCAAACATGGATGCCCTACAAGCGATTGCATTGAATTAAACATAAATTACCGTTACCGCAGTACGGTTGTTATAAATCGCAATTACCTCCAATTACAACTAACCATGATGTTTGGGAACGCAATAATTTATCGCGTAATTAGTCAAATGCTGAATAAAGGTATCGGCCGCTATAGACTTTGCTGTTGAATATACCGAATGGGGTATTGTCAACACACTCGAATCTATACTTCTATATCATCACGCCAGATCCCTTACGGGGTAGGCAGAGAGTACAGAGTTCCAACAGGCTCTTTCCTTACATACCTTTCTCATCTTTACACCGATACTCTCTTTCATACCTATTTGCTTTCTTACTACGCTGTTGCGAATACGGTCGGTCAGCTACTAGCAGCTAATCTATACTAATATCATAAAGAGGTAAAGTTTGAGTTTGATGTTCGGGGTAATCTCCGTCACTACTGATCTAATTTTATTGATTGTTTCACCATTGGAAAGCTTAACCAGAAGTAACCTAGGCTATATAACATAGACCCTGTAGGTGGCGCTGTTGTCAACCGGGTACGAAGTCGCGAAAAACTACTAGTTAGAAATATAGTCATACAAGGATATTTTGGCCCGCGGCTAAAATCGGAACTAACGCTGTCGTCACGTGAAATTCTTTTTTTAATTAGTCACCGTGCGGACGGACCCACGTGTTAATATATTTCCTTGAAAGAAGGAAAATTTTACTTAATGATAACCCAATTTTTTGGCTGCCCCGTTGGTCTAGTGGCAAAGAGCATCGCTTTGTGATCACGAGGTCCTTGGTTCAAGTCCTAGGTCGGACAAATGTAGTTTTTCTAACAAAAAAATCCCAGTATGAGCCGAAGTCTGGAATTGTGCCCGACATATGCCAATAGGCTCGCCGCCTATTACATGGGACCTATCATCGTCGGCCAAACGTGGGTGTACTCAGTATACTCTGCTGCCCTCGCTTGGGGAATATAGGCGTGACGGAGGTGTTAATAACCCCAATTTTACACCAACGCCCTCCTTGTCAATGTCAAACATGGGCAAAGAAGATTGTCGCCTTATATCTCCTTTATTCTGTGTTTCCAAACATATCTGACTGCCGCTTCCAAAAGTGGTGTTACGAAAAAACTTACTCCTATAATCAGGAATAATTAATAGACATTTTAAGATAAGTATTGATAAGAAGCAGTGATAGCCCTGTGGTTAGACCGTTGGACTGCAAAGTCAGAGGTCTCGGGTTCTGCATGTTCACGCACCTCTGTCTTTTCGAAAACATGTGCGTATAAAAAAATTAACTATCACTTGCTTTAACGGTGAAGGAAAACATCGTGAGGAAAGCTTCGTGCCTAAGAGTTTCTCAAAGTGCCCCGTGCCCATCAGTGGGACAGTTTCTTAACGGGGCTAATATTCTTATTATTTGTATTGATAAGGGGAACCATGTCACAAAAAGAATTCTTCTTGTGAGCTGTTTTTTGCTATTGTGTAGTATGACACCCAGTCGAAGATAATGTCGATAAATATTTCTGTATTTTCCGATTTAATCAACAATTTATACTAGCGTAAAGTAATAAATTCGTTCGGAACAGTTTTTGTTTAACATACAATGGATGCGGAGACCCGAAAATTGGAAGCTGCGCGACCGAACAGTGAAAATAAATGAGTCCCGGAATTTTGTAATGATGTCCTGTGACACCAATTTTGAAGATGTTATAAAATAACACACCCTCATGCCTTTATTCCCCAAGTGGGTTTGGCAGAGTTGTACTGTGTACACTCACTTATGACTGATATAACCCATGTAATGGGAGCGAGCCATGGTAACACAATACATAATATTGTAAGAATCTTTGTATTTTAAATGTACATGGGTACCTTCTATGATGACTGTGATTCCAAAAGGTTACTTTTGGGACACACTTAAGTGGGGCAACTTTATAATTAGAGACATTTTATTTAGACAAATATGTAAGGCCTGAACATACATAATAAGAAATGTATACAGACCAAATGAGAATCTGTTCTTTTTTGAAACGGAAAAAAACCATTCCAAACCACGGAGTAAGTTCCACATCAAATCGCATTGGATCCGCGTTGTGAAGTTTGACACTATCTCAAACATTCAAATTTCATAAGACTATATTAAGATATAGACAACCCTCGTAATAACAGGCGGAATCACTTAGTGTTGTAAAAATGAGCGCTGAAGTTGAGCGTTTAGCGCTGAGGCAACGCTTACGAGCGTTGAATCACGTAGAAGACGCGAGCGTTTTAAGCACCAACTCGAGCGTTTTTACAACACTACAATCATAGCAATAAAGCAACTTATAACCAAAGAGGAAACACTTATTTGTGTACTGACATTAAAGAAGAAAAGAAAGAAAGAAAAATAATTTATTTGTGCTAGGTCGGACAAATGAAGTTTTTCTAACGAAAAAAATCCCAGTTTGAGTCCGGAGTCTGGAATTGTGCCCGGTATATGGCAATAGGCTCTCCGCCTATTACATAGGACCTAACATCGTCGGCGAACCGTGGGTGTACTCAGTACACCTCTGCCACTCCCGCTTGGGGAATATAGGCGTGACGGTGTATGTGTTATTTTTGAATTACGAACCATGCAGACCCACCTGTTGTGAAATATTTCCCCGAAAGTAGGAGAATTTTACTAAATGATAAGCCTTATTTCACATTAGCACCCCCTGTTAATGTCATCTACGAGCCAAAATATCCTTGTCGCATTATAGCGAGCGAAATAAGCAACTTTTAAGTCGGATACGAGAAGAAAACAGGACACATTTATTGCCTCCCTGTAACATGGAATCTGACAATCACGTGTGAAGTAACGAAAATAGGATTATATCGCTAATAAATTCCTTATAGCGCAAAAAACGTAACGCATAAATCATTGGCAACGCTATTAGTGTGACAAATGCTGCGCGCGCGCAAGATTATCTCATTAGCATATTAACTAGCTATTATTGCTTTAGATTGGCTAAAAGAATTGTTTAGGTTTATTTTTCATTTGTATGGTATTTAAGAAAAAATATTGACGGATGATTTAGCGCAGTGGTTAAGAGCTTCAGCCTCTCCGCCCACTGTGTCTAATAGTCGCGGGTTCGATTCCCGCACGGGACAAATCTTTGTGTGATCCACAATTATTTGTTCTGGTCTGGGTATTTGTTTGTGAATTTTCATGTTTGTAAACGCACTCACGATACAAGAATAAATCCTAGTGTGGGGCTACGTTTTAAAAAAAAAAATATATATATTTATATAAATCTCGAGAAAATATTAGTTTAAATGAAATAATTTATAGTAAGTATTTATGTGATCAGATTAGATTTAATTATAAAATAGGAGGATTATTAAGCAGAAGGTCTTTAAACAAGGATGTCTTGTCAATTTAAAAGCATCACGAAATACCAGTAAACATAGTTCATATCGACAAAGCTCAGCGAATTAGCAATCCGAAGTGGCAGTGGGCAGGTCACATATGCCGCAATACCGATGGCCATTGGGGCAGACTGGTTCTTGAGTGGAAACCGCGTATCAGCAAACGTAGTGTAGGACGCTCTGTATCTAGGTGGGGTGACGATATTCGTAAGGCAACGGGCAGGGATTGGAAGAGGAGAGCTGAAGATCGAGCTCAGTGGCGTGCCATGGGAGAGGCCTACGTCCAGCAGTGGACTGACAAGGGCTGATAATGATGATACTTCATATCTAAATGCTGGCTATTGCCTGCGACTTCATCCGCGATACTTGCATATACTGCGTGCTAAAATACATGCTTTGACTCTCTATACACCAATATTTTCTTCTTTTCACCCCCTAAGAGATTGGATTCCTAAATCTCCTTATTTGTGTTTGCCTACATTGTAAGTCGATTCTTGTTATTTGTAGTATATCTATATTAGTTTATTTTACCATCATCACATCACGTCCGTCTGAAAGCCGTCCGTTGCACAAATACCTCTCCTAAACATCGTGACAATGTTGTATTTATATGTAGGTAATATACTTAATACATCATTGTCGTGCGTACACTTCATACTCGCATAAAACTTTCAAGTAAACTCAAACGATCCAGTTCACACAAATTTAAGGAACCAGGTTATTTCCGTGTTTTTGAACACTGTAATCCAGCACAGTTTTAAACGAGAATAATGTAAAAATATCACGATCAGATTACACGTGGGCCGTCACCGGCGTGCCGGGTCAATGGACAGGTCCCGTTGACATTTACCCGGAGAAATTAAATCATATGATAAATATAAAGAGAAATATGAAAATAAAGTCTTGTATATATTCCCCGAGCAAAGGTGGCAGAGGTTTGCTTTAAACATCCATGTTTTACTGACGATGTTAGTTATTCTCAAGGTGTATTACATTTATATTTCGTAAATGGTGTCAGATCCCAATATAATTGCCATTGCCTAGTGACGTATAGTGAGACGCTATAACAAGGACCTGGATCTTTTGTAAGAGCCGACTAAGTGGGTTTTACCTTCAAAAAATTCTCAGTAGTATTCCAGAGGATTTGTGCCTATTATAATAAAAATAAACTCTTGGGACCTGACGTCATCGACGAAATGTATCTGTACAAATTACACCACGCGTACAGCCACTAGTGACGGTGCTATTTTCTTCATAAGAACCTAATTATCTATTAAATTGATGAATTAGTCCATTCTCTGGGTTGTGCTGCACAAAATTACGTTTGATTTGTCAAAGTCACACTAATACAACCGAGGGCGAATAAATTGACTTTGTTAGCTATTAACCTGGCCAATGAATGATTCACAGGTACTTATTTCATTTAGCCTTTAAATGTCCTTTGAGTCCTTAGTAACGTTCCTAGAAGAGGCTAATCGTCGCCCCAGAGGCCTTTGATAACTCTCCTTATACAAGAAACCGGTCATCGCAGCGATATTTAGGGAGGACTTCCTGCAGTGGACTTCTTTCGCCTGATGAAGATGCTACGAGAAGCAGCTAGTCAGTTTCATCTCGAACATCAAAAGTCCATTTTCTACAAATAAAATACAAAATGACACGGTACTGTGGGAACATAAAACTCCTCACTTAGATCGCAGACATTGTTGCAAATCGTTGCGATTTGCTATCCACGCACTCATGCGCCAGCGCAACTAATCTATCTATACTGACTTTACTTTGCTGATTGATAATATCATAAGTAAGGGTTGGTTTTTGTAAAAAATAAATTGAATCATCTATTTGATTGGCAACCTTGTCCATGAAGAGTGATTAAGCAAATATTGACTGCATTATTGCCCAATAGTCATTGTAAAAACTCATTTACGTGAATAGACTTTGATAATGTCTTTTTAACCAGATGATATCGTGTCTTAATATATGAATAATAAAAATATTGAAACACCATTAATTTAACTTTCTGATTGCTCCAATTAGCTGCTTGTTTGCGGCGAGGACTCATTTACAAAAGTAATCGACTCCATCATTTGAACGTCGCAAAAACCTTGAACCAGCAAAAATATTGCTAATATGTATATGCTTTAGCTATCAGCCGATGGTTTCTTTTAACCCCTTATTTATATTAGCCCATCAACGTACTGGGAAACTCATATGAAAATAGGCAGTAGGGCTATGACAACTATAACTATTTATGTCAACTTCTGCAACCTTTCAGATTATAGTTGCCATTGCTATCACAACCGCCAGTTCCCTCTCAACCACAGTTAATGGACATTACATAACACCATTGTCAAGCGTCCTTATAACCACTTGTCAGAGTTGATTTAAGAGGTCCACATCCGCAATGCAGGCCGTCGGAACCTGTCACATTAGGATTAACGACACATCACCGCGACCTCGGCTCTGGGGCTGACCAGTCGGCCAGGTGGATTATTTATTGCTTTATGGTTCATTTGCATTCGTCTCGAAATGATTGCAGGATTTTGATTGGTATATTGCAATTAGATTGCTGGTAGATGGAGGCTGTAATGTAGTTTCGAAATGGTGTATCTGTAAAGTAAAGTAAGGTTTGGCAAGAAGGTATCATAGTAACATGAGTTTCTGATGTTGATAATTTTCAATTTTGACATTTGAAGGCCAATCCTGTTTCCAAGTTATTTAAGGCTGTGTATTTTTTAATAAATATCGTCACACCCACATTCACCAAGCTAGGGTGGAAATGGTGTACTGTGTAAACCATTTGTTTAAGAAGGTAGGTTGTAGGGTAGGCAAGCCTATAGCCGTCATATATTTTTACAAGCTTTTATTTAACTTGCAATGTTCGTATGTCTGTCTGTCTGTCTCTCCGGTTCAAATCTTATGATCCATTTTTCAAGCATTTGCGGGTATCCGATTGAGTTGAAATTTGACATATCTATGTAAGTTTGGTGACAGTGCAATAATATAGTACCATGAAGCTGGTCTGATGAAAGAATCGGAAGTGGCCATTAGAACACGTGAACTTTAATGTAACGAGGAGGTTAGGTAAGTTTAAGCTTGTTAGATTGGTATGGACAAAACAATTGGCAAGTACTATACAAGCAGATAGTGTTCAGGGCCTAATGATGAAGCCGAAAGGTAGCCTAGTGAATCACCCATATACACAATATAATCGCGCAAATGGTGTCCAGCGTCTGATGCGCCGGAAGGAAGCCATAGGAATTCTTCAACAAGCAAGATATCTTCGTTGTGTGTTTGCTATAACGGCTTTTTATTATCGTCTCAGATGCAGCTAATGATTCGGTGGGGCTAAGGTCTTGTAATATCAGTCGAGAGACCTTCACTGTAAGACAAAAGCCACGATAAAGTTTTTCGGCTGATTTGAATATATCCATTATTTTGAATTCCGTTGTATTTTATTTTGATGTTAAAAGAAATTTTCTTTTCTGTACCTTTTTCTTAACTGATCGAGCAATCTCGCACTTGTCAAGATTTTTTATTCAAAACCGGCCGCCGCGATTTTAGCCCAGACATCATACCGATGCATGGTCGACATTGATGCATGCCGGTTTCAACACAAAAACTCGTCCCAAAGGTCAGTTATGGCGTACATCTTGTCCAGCGCGTGTCCACAAGTGGTCAGTAATGCGTGGTTAATTTGCTCGCATTAAACTATAAATATATCTGTCTGTTGTGTTTTATGGTGGTGTTCAACTTTTGAGATGTGACAGCTTTATTGGACGGTTAAAATGATGGTTAATGACCATACTGTCTTTGTATTACCGAAATCGTGGTTTAGGATTCAAAAGTAATTTGTGGTAATTTTCACCAACTTAACGAAAGAAAGAAAATGCACGAAAGTGGTCATATACTTGGATTTCAATTACTTACAAACACTCACTGTGCAGTTCAGTTCAACTCAGCCAATCGAGCAATAGATATTGTAGTTGGAAGCAAGTTTTTAGTAAGCAGCAGATTATTTCTTATGATACTTGGTTAGTGAATTGCAGTCGTAAAGTAGCAAAAGAAATTCTTAATTTATTGAATTCTGTATAGAAAGCAATCTTGATTATCCAGTAATCTTAAAATCTTAACATATTTCGCGGAGATTTGATTAAAAGGAAAAAAGTTTTCTAGTACGGCTCAAAATGCCCAGTGAGACAGCTGCCAATGCATAGTGCATGTTTCTATCTTGACACATGGAATGAGAAGTCAACATACTCACTCGCCCTCTTATTCAGTGAAGCTGCAAAGGCCTCTCGGCCAACAGTATATACATTTATGCAGAAATCAACTTTACTAAGACAATTTCGTTCACTTCCTCATCAACACTTCCCTAATGCAAAACAATAGACCAAAATGTATAGTCGTAACTATAGTAATGCAACTTTCACTGTATATATAATCTGAGAGAACAATTAGCGGCCACAGATTGCGATCCAAATCGACTCCAAACAACACCTGAGATATCGCATTAGCATATCTGGAAGGTAATCGGAGGCCCACTGTTGATTTGTCAACGTACTTGGAATTGCGTTTGCGCAATGTTGGTTGTATGCTTGCCTTGTCAGCTCGATGCCCATAGTTCAATCCCTTTTCGATGTTTGAGATGAATATACAATCAACGATATAAGTCACTAAATATTTTAGTGACATAAGTATATGAACATTCAAAGTTTTTCAAATGGATTACACTTGATTTACTATCGTTGGTGAACATGTCAAAAGTAAATATTAGCAACAAATTTAAATATTATCTAAATTAAGACAGATTATGGATTGGATGCAAATTAAAAGTGTGGAAGCTATATGAACTGGGAATGGTCAGCGTCTTATGTCATTCACCGTACGTATATTTGTCGCTTGGTATGGACTCCATGTGTGAGGAAAGAAATTTTCATAAAACATGTGAGAATGTTGTTTCCGAAGATAGTGATAGAATCATCACCTCAACTTTATTGGAAGTAAAAATCTGTTGGTGAACCTTACGGTATACTTGAAACACCTTTGTGCACTCTTTTGATGACAGCACGATATAGATATTTGTTTAATCAGATCAGACCATTCAGGTGTTGATTAGTCAACATTGGTTTTTTGCGTTGCGCAACATTGTTAACTGTTATTTAAAGCTAAATACCATTGTAATCAGTTGCTAGTGACGATTGCTTCATTAGAAGTAACTGAGGAGTTTAATCTGATTGTAATAGTTTCATCAGCTATGTGGGCAGTGTCCAGCAGGTTATCCAAATGTGAAGAGGATAAGGATCAGAATTGCGTGATTAATCACCAAAACTTGTGACGTTGCGTGAACAAAGATGTCATTAAAAGGTCAGCTTGAGATAAGTCAGTACTTCTGACTATTAAGACTGAAATAATGTGATGCAAGAATCTTCTCAATTAGTTCACACCAATTTTTGACTCTTATTAGGTACTGCGTCTGTTCTTCCAATATCCATTGTGTCCGCTTGATGGAGTTAGGACACAATCGTCTCACCTCGATTTGTAAGAAAAGGCCTTTGCCCAGCTGTGATCAACACAGGTTGGCTTATTATACTTTTATGTACGCCTACTCACGTACGGTAAGTAGCGACTAGGTTGTTAAGTCACTAAACATGTTGAATAGGACGCAATCATCTAATTCTGTTCTCATATTACGAATCATATTTATAAAGGCCTTTTATTATCATACTCTTATTCTAGCTAAAATTAAAATTGTTTTAAATCTTCTTGAAGCATTTCTTTCTGAATGGATATCATCTACATATAGTTACACCATTCGCAAAATGTCCAAATGTCCAAAATGATCCTTTTTATTTCACGTTCATTTTACTAAATCTCCATTTCCCAAGACATTCATTTTCTAAAATGTGTATTCTTTAACACGCACTTTTATTGATAACTGATATATCCTCGCCACACATTAGCAAATCCTAAATAGTAATAACACCAGACATAAACCCGTCTAAAGCTTCCATAGCACATATTTTAACACCATTTACAGCAATATAACTATTTTTTATTGCAACGACGTGTACAATCATTGGTTTTAATGCCTGCAAGATCTCACGTTGTGATTAGGCACGAGATATTCCTGCCGCTATTTCTATTTTGTGTTGACGCACAGCAAATAAATGCGTTGACAATGTTTTAATATGCAGATACATGTTATCTGAATATATAGTGTGCTGATTGATCTCTATTTTATGTTTGAGTTTTATAGAGAACTTTAAAATCATATCAAAGATTTGATGGTTAGAAGTAAACATAGCGCTCCATGGACCACATCTTCTATAAATACTATTATATCTATTACTTCTACTACAGGAACTAATAAGTCTTTTAGTATTGTTATTATAATCATCGATTCTTAAATATCTTAGAACTGATTCTGATTGAGGAATTTCAAAATAACAGACCAGTTCCTGGGGATTGCAAGGAACTGCCTAATTCATAGTGGCTATTTAAGCGTCGCGTCGTTTATATCTTCAAATTCCCAAATAAGAAACCGGCCGGCCAGAGCATCATCACATATGAAAATAATATGGGCCTATTTAAACAAATCAAGTTTATTTATAAGTTATCCTTTCTCTTGTTTCAGGTAAGAACACGTCAACATTTAGACCGGATTCCGCACATCAAAATGGACCTCCACATTTTGGAACGCTTCTTGCAATAATTTAAAAGTTTAAATTCTCCGTCCCACTTCGGTAAAGGATGGTACAAGTATTACCTTATTTGTTTTAAAGGATCATAAATTTCTCGTGACCGTGTGAAATTTCCAAAGGATCGATGTTATGAATTTATTGACCGTGTTAAGATGACCTCACTGTGCCGTGACAAGATACTGTCATGAGCTGAATTCAGGAAGAAAAAGTTATTTGCTGACAAGATAATGTTTTTCTTGAAATAATATAATTTCCTTTGGATAAAGTAAAAGAAGAGTAAAGAAGAATTCAGTATCTATAAGGCAGCTTGTAATATTCATAAGTTCGCGGCGCGATGGAGTATCAAAGATAATTTTGCATGAATGTAAAAATAAAAAATGAACACCGTCATTCCTTTATTCCCCAGTAGAGACACCTATATTTCGCCAAAGATGTTAGGTACCAAAAAAAAATGGGGTAAGACGGGCATAATTCAAAATACCGGACAGCTGCTGTAGATTTCGCCATGAGAATACCTCAACAACACCTCGCCCAATCTAGGATTTGGACCAAAGACCTCGTGATTGCTATCACCACACGCCTCTAGATCCACGTAAACGTAGGTGTTAAGAATACGTGTAGTATTTTATCAGGAACGTCATTGTCATATATTCAACAACATCAAGATCACCAATATAAACTTTAACAACAAGTTGATAATCGAAATACCTTCCACATTCTTTATAATCTACTCTCACATATCGATCTTGATCGTTGCGTCATCGTTCGTGACGTGCGCGCAGGGCGGCGCGATCCGCCGGCGCACGTTGTATCGCGACGTAGGCAAATTGGCGTCTAATTGTGGCCCCGGGCTTGAGCCAGTTGAAAAAATAAAATCAGTTCTATTCCATTTGTAGATACGTCACGATATTGCGGTCTATGGTTTAGTAAAATTGTGTACGATTATGTATGGGATCCTTTAATGATTGAATAAGTACATACCTACTGTTTATTACTTTATCATTTATAATAGGGCAGTTACGTGCTTTGTGAGACTACGGGCATTTTTAAAGCACAACTCAAGTTTGAAATCTTTGTCTATTTCTGTCTTTGATTCTTTTCAACGGGCGATAAAACGATGTACATTTTTCCTACGGGTTTCTACGGGTCGGTAACATTACTTCACCAATGTAACTGAGCACTGACCTCGATGACAACAATAACTATATTCAAGGGAATATTTGAAATTATTTAATAGAAAGAGTGTTTATATGCTTGTGTGTTTATCTGCATTTTTCTATTTTTATTATTGCAATTGTTGGTATCGGGCTCAAGTACACAGTAACGTTTAGTAAATCTGGAAGGAATTAGTTCAGATATTTTAAGATCATTATCATAAACCCCTTAGTTTCCAATTTGGGGACACGCATAAGGTTTAAACAACCTGGGGCCAAAAAGTTACACGTCACTTTAGGCAATTTACTTTGTACGTACGTTGCCCTCGTCGCTCTGACGTAAGCGTACAATGGACACCCACAGCCGGCCAATGCCCATTCTGAGCAAGATTACCTCCAATGGAGCGTTCCCGGTAATTCCTTTAATTCAACACGGGTCCTCGTTCCCGACATCCTGTGGGACCATTCGTATTTAGGCTGGTAACCGACGTGTTCTTGTGTCGCTGTGGAATTTGTAGTATGAATTGTGACGTCAGAGTAAATTGGTATCTTGGTTGAATTTTTCTGTCTTTCGGATCGTTATCCCGGCACGGATGGTCAGAGATATAAATAACCAGAGAGAATTCAAACTTTTGTAGTAAGGCATGTGTAGTTGATAATTGAGTTTGATGTTGAATTTCTTTTTTACTGAAAGATGTCCAATGCAGGACGAAAGCGTCCCTAAAGATCGCTCCAAGGACCGGCTTTAAGCTGTTCGCATCCGGCTTTAACTGGCGACCTTCACCAGGTCCATTAGTCCGTTTTATAGGGGGCATGCCTACTCCACATCTGTTTTGTTTTATAATGCAGTACAATTATGTATGTACTTGTAAATTAAATAGTTGCGTTTCGGTCACCATTTTCGACCAATTATTTATCGACCTCTAACTTGCTTGATGATTGAACCTCGTGACACAATAGTTGTAAAACAATTTTTATTAACAACTGTACTAACCGATTGTTTTCGTTTCCCATTTTTACACAACGAAACCGTGAAATGTTGGCTTCGAATATTATCTCCGGATTTATAAGCGCAATTTACTTTCGCGTTTACGTAAGTTAGTAACGTTCAAACGTTTTTTTTGTGTGTTCCGTATGAATATTTGGTCTTCACTACGGGTGGTTTTCTTAGAAGTTGTTCTCGGAATAAAAAGTGCATTTTTGTTTTTGGTTCTTGATTTTTAATTAGTTTCCTTTGATGGTTTATGTTCTGTTACTTTAAATTACAGGTTGTAAAAAGAAACTAGTCAATGTTAATCTTTTGGTTTTGTTGCTTTGATAGCTTGTATCTGAGAAGGAAAGATAATAGACCGTGTGTTTTGTTAATCTCTAGTCTAGAATCGCTACTATAAAATATTAAATGTATTTCTATCATTAAAATAGAAAAAAATATATCAAATACTGCCTTGAAGTATGGGAAACATATAAATTATTGAGGTTTTTTATAGGTTCGATTACGTATCACTTAAAAATCCACTGAATGGTTGAGAGGGAACGTTTGCTATTGAAAATTTTTGAATCATACAAAAAACCTATGCAGAATTATGTAAATCAGTTAGGGAGACCCAGAAATACCGTTTATAAGTACCGCAGTACTCGTCCTACGGTTAACGCGTGGATACGCGCGCAAAATATGTCCAAAAGTTAAACTGTTATCATTAAAGGAACCCTAATTCCGTAAGCACTTTTCACACTTGCCAACATTTTTTTTAACAAATATGTAGGAAATGGTTGCGGTCAAGTAACGAGGACTACGCTTAGCTGCGCAAGAGTCGATTAACACAAACCGTGCGCTGACAGTTAGATAACTTTATAAAAACGAATTTACAGTTCAGTGAGGTAACGTTGCTAGTTGTTATTCAATAAATCATAAAGAAATAAAGTTATATTTGAAGTAAGAACGATGTTTCAACCGTTAAATCAATTAGGTAACTTTGTACATGTTTTTAGTTTATTGCCGATTCGGAAATTATTTTTATTACATTACAACTGACTTTTATGGTTACTAAGAACATTAAAATGGTTCATATTACGTTAATTTAAGTTTTTGAACTTAGAAAAATTAACATTGACACGTTTTAAGCTAAGCTGGCGTGTCGTATATACCCCCACATTTCGCCGACGATGTTCCAGACTCCAATCTTGTAGTGAGATTTGTATAAGAGATATCCGACATACGCCTATAATACAATATGGGTCAATCCCATAATAGGTTTTAGCCAGGACCAACAGCTTAATGTGCTTTCGAACTTAGCTGTTATAACCAATTATTTTGTACGCACTCTTTACATATTATAGTAACCTTTTTTTTTCTCTTTTTATTATATACCTTTACAAAATCTCTATTTTGTAAATGAGAGGACTATGTAGACACTGACCGATACCATAAATCTAAGTACACTTATGATTCATCTATACTTAAGCACATCTATTTAGCTCGTTCTGCATTGTTCTCCCATACCCCATGAATGCAATGTATACAAAAAGAATTGTAAAACTCTCAATTTTAAAAAGAGTAACCGTGGAGTTTCTTGCCCTTCTTCTCCACAGGAATGACTTTCCGAACGGGTGGTAGTCTTAAGTAATCAATAATTTTCTCCTTTTGACTATTCATAAGAGCCTTTTGGTCTACATGAATAAAAAAAAAATCATTTTGAAGCACGTAATTACCACAAACGGCCACCCATCCCAAACCGACCGAGACGAACGCTGCTTAACCTCGGTAATTAATAAGATCACCGCAGTTGCGCATAGCTACAAGCACCCCACTGTATTACTAATTACACACTAATTGCGAAATAATAATTGCCGAAGTTATCTCTGCTTGGGAATCGAGTCCACATAACCGAAATTAAAAAGTAATTTGTGTAGGAAATAATTAATTGTATCCAGTTTTATGTAGATTGCCTTCCTAACAAAGTGGTTTGTCCATTAATAATGTACTAATGACCAATTAATTAATTTATGGTCATTGCTAATGTCAAAAGTGGCCGACCTATGTCTTGTTTATTTCTTTTTTATAATACTGTTATCTGTATTTAGTGTCTAATCGGTTTTATTTTGGTTGGGGTTATTGCTCGCAAAGGATATTATTTACATAACATCCTTTGTGAACAATAATGTCAACCAATAAACATTGCAAAAAATCTTTTTTTAAAAAGGTAAACCGACTTCAAACAGCAAAAAATAAATATTTGAAGTCGGTGCTGGTTGGTGCAGTCGGTTACTTGGCTTTGAAGTCTCTTGGTTTTGAAGTCGATTTACCATTTTTTAAAAGATTTTTGTTATACCATTATAAGTGACGAGTGAATTATTTAGTAATATTTATATACCGATTTTATATTATTTTGCTGAGTTGTCCATAATTGACGGAAATATCGCTGAACATACATAAAAAAGAAAGAAAAAAAACCATACATACAACCGAACATAGAACCTCCTCCTTTTTGAAGTCGGTTAAAAACGCCAAACCTCAGAATGTATTTCTTTGGGGTTTAATTGGTTTCAAAAAAATATAATTTGCATGGGATTTCGGATATAATCTGTTACTTAATAAAACTCCAACACTGACTGAGAGACAGCACACGTCATGAATCGGCATGAAAGTTTAAGCATTACTTCCTTATATGACGTAGGTGAACACTAAGAAAAGATTTTTGAAAACGGTATCGTATTGAGTTTACGAGGGTTAATAGGGCGTTAAAAGTAATATATATATATATATCATGATCCCTTGCGGGGTAGGCAGTGAGTACAGAGTTCCAACAGGTTCTTTTGGAACTCTGTACTCACTGCCTTATTTAAATATAATCCTAATATTATAAATGTGAAAGTTTGGATGTTTGACTGACTGACTATAAAGTCTATAAAGTTTATAAAGAGCTAATTCTTATCACATAAAAATTATAATATTATCGTTAAGAGCACAAATATGCTCTCCTACTCATATCACTGGTTTCTTAAAGGCGGATGAACGGGACAGAAGTAGCGTAGTTTTTTTTAGCATTATCCTGATCTGGACTAAATCCGGGTATGGATCATCTCCGTTCTGAGAACTGATTGGTTACTCGTCAATGTCGGGCATTAATAACAAAATGTCCACATGTGAGTCACCGACTTCTGAATAAATTTGCAAAAACGCTAAACGCAAACTAATCATTCTGCGCCGGAGTCAGTCAGAGTATAAATATGTTAGCGAACGAGACGGAAGTAAGGGTGCGATATAGTGATGATTTTTTTTATTATTAAGTTAAGTTATATAAACAAATATCACATCAGGATTAATATTAATTAATTAAAAAATAACAATAGATATTAATTAATAAAATTAATATTGCATTACATGCTGTTTAGTGGCCTTCTGATTGAAGAATTTTAGATTCACAGTCAAAAAATTAAGGTTAGCAATACTTCAGTATTGTTTGATTAGTATTAACTGTAATAGCTTTATCTACTTACTAATAATCATTTTACAGATCGCTACTTAAATATTTGGGACATATCTGAAGGCTTCATGGATTAAAAAATAATGGCATGGCGGGGACCGTCAGGCGTAGGTAAAATTGGGAGGGAATTCTGTTTCGCTGATTTGCCTTGACAGGAACGTGTATAGCGATGTGCGACTGCGAATGATTGCATTCGAATCATTCGACTTTATAAATCATTTGAATTATTCGAATGATTCACGAAAATTAGTTACTAACTGCCTCCAATTCGACTTGCTGAACCGAATGAACGAATAATGAATAAAAAGTTCAGCGAACGAATAATGAATTTACCTATCGGTCGCACCACCGAGTACAAAGGAAAGTAAGTTAGCATCATTCAAACCGCAGCTTACCCCACGTTCGCCCGGGTGCTTTTTGTGCTGAAGCACTGTAGCGCTTTTAAAAAAATGTACTATTAGCCGTTTGTTTCAATAATTACCGCCGATATACCGATCATAATTAAATTCCTAACTAGAAACTTTATTAAAACGAACTTTTAATCACAAACCAGCAGGAGCGTTGTTTTTTTAATTTAGTTGTTACTAATCACTCGCACACGTAATTGTTTTGGGGCGGAAATAGCGCGAGAAGCGGCGAATCATTCGAATAAGTCATTCATAATCGGGTGAGAGTCGCAGATAATCTAATCGAATCACCCTTAGTAGTTACTAATTAGTAGTCGTCATTCGAATATTAAAATTAGTACATTACTAAAGTTCAAGTCGAATCTGAAAATTAGTAGTTGTAGATGATTCGAATAGTCGAATTATTCGCAGTCGCGCATCTTTAAACTCCAGTCCCTATAAAATTAATAAATTTATTTACATTGGGAATCGGTTCAATGTATTATGCTGTAAAAAGCATAAACGAGCATTATTGGATGAGTAGCACTGAATGACATCTGATGTCACTTTATTTATACCTATTTGACGGCATACAAGTCAAAACTCATAAAAATATTTAAATGACAAGCCTTTTGTATCCTGGCCGTATGTAAATTTTATGTGTATGCGCCTCAACTTGCATAAAAAAGTTGTTTTGAAATTCGAATGTCAAGAAACATGGCGCCAAAATCGTCGGTGAACGGTCGCGCATGCGTATTGCAGTAGGCCAATGGATTCCAATATGAATTCGTTCGTCTACCCGAACGTTCGGCGAAAATCGGTGATACATACCTCTGACAAACCCTGAGTTCTCAATATTCATAACGGGCCCGCCATTGTTTCCCGCCTTTAGAAACGTCACGTATTCAGCGCCATCTTGAAAGGGACGTGCTTCAACGCATCCAAAATTGCTAGATCCATACACAATCCCGAAGTTAAGATTTCTGCGCACTGTGCGTAACGTACGAAGGTCTAGGTAAAATGGTGGTTTTCTTGACCCAAAGAAAATTATGAATGTGCATTGTTGCGCATTGAAATCAAAGGCTACCAGTGTGGCGGCCGCGCCGCCGTACATTTTAATTTCTTTTTCTAAACTATGACTTATGTGGGGCGCGCACGCAAAGGTATGCGACGTGTCAATATTTTTAGGCCACATGTAATTTGTTTATAAAAATTATAAATTTTAGGATTAAAATATTAAAGCTACCCCAGTTAATATGATTTACGAGCGACACGGACAGACTAAAGTGATTCTTGAACATGAATGTGCTTAACAATGATTAACTGCTAAGATAAGAACATAAAAACAGCGACCTCGAACAAAAACTTGTTTAACCATGCGATTTTTTGTAATTCTTTTACGAGCATACGCTGTGTAATGTGGTCACCCTATTGTGCTTTATACGACCAATTTGCGGAGTCCAGTGTCCAGAGATTGGTTATGAAGCCGATTGTAAAGCTCCGATCATATGCCGCATTATTATTTTTTGGTTAAAAAGATGTAGCTTCATACTTGGAAGTATTCCTGTGTTGTGGGTGCGTTTACCGACATGGATTATACCAAACGAAACGTATTCTTGTAAGTTAAAACAAATATTTGTCTCGTGCCGGCATCGAATTCGCGACTACTCGATTTAGCTCGACCGAACTGTCGTTATAGTTTCTAATTAACTTATTTTGACCTAAAACGATACGATTTTTAGAATTCCTTCCTGTGGGATGACCCATGACTATAAATATTAGTTTACTATTGGAATTGGAAATTTGATTTAGTGGTTAAGAGCTTAAGCCGCTCCGCCCGCTGTGTCTAATAGTCGTGGGTTCGATTCTCGCACAGGAAAAATCTTTGTGAGATCAATAATTATTTGTTTCGGTCTGGGTATTTAAGTATGTGAATTTTTATTTTTGTAAACGCACCCACGACACAGGAATTAAATCTAGCGTGGGACTACGTTTTAAAAAAAATATATATTGCACGCTTATAGCGCATTTCCAATAAGAAGAATTTTAAATTCTGGTGAAACGGAGATGTATTAAATTCACAGTGATGCGTTTCTAACCCGATATAGTTATTTTTACTTTCGCTTAATTAAAAAGTCTATCGTTTCCCATTTTAGATAAGTAAATTACCTACGACCTTATATAGGAAGCAGACATATGGACGTTAAACGAGATAAACGGCTTACTTAATATCCGGTAGCTTAAGTTACACAAGTGTAAAAATTTCTACAAAGTTACTTTTTAGTTTGTGGAAACGGAAATCCGTATAACGAGAACAGATTGAATCAGTGGTTTGAGCGATCGCTGCCAGTCTCACTGCATTAAACAATCGCGGGAACGATCCCCGTACCAGGCAAATCTTCGTGTAACTTACAAATATTTGATTCGATCTGAGTGTTTGTGTATCCGAAATCAACTTTGTACACACCGTCACGCCTATATCCCTCAAGCGGGGGTGGCAGAGGTGTACTGAGTACGCCGACGATGTTAGGTCCCATGTAATAGCGGGCGAGCCTATTGCCATATATCCGGCACAATTCCAGACTCAAGTGTCAAATCAACTTTGTAAGTGCTTTGAATTTCATTCCCACAAAGTGACCAAATATTTCTCACGTCTATGTTTCCCGGAAGCTGTAGGCAGATAAATACACAGTGACCCACATTTCACCTTTTTTTAGCCTCAATGTGACAGGGGCTTTCTTCGGTTATACCATTTCACGTGTCTTTCGACGTTCAAAAATATCAACTCCCCTTATTTCTAACTTGAAAACCTAACCTAATTTCAATAAGCTGTCCATATTTTAACAATATCATGGACTGACCTCAATAATTTAACTCGGCGAGCACGCATAAAAAGTATACTAAATAAAACAGTAAAACGAGTAGCGATTCACGGCGGACTCATGTGACATACATCATTTGGTGAGTGACGAACATGACTGTATATAAGGAAACTATTTTAAACCTAACTATCTATCTATTTATCTATATCATCAAGTCAGATCCCTTGCGGGGCACGCAGACAGTGCAGAGTTCGAAAAGGTTCGTTCTTTAAAGGCCTCTCTGGCTTCCTTTTTATGCCTTGTAAAATATTGCTTGAGTATTCGTCCTTGTGGCCAGGTGAAGGTACGAAACCATACGGCCAAGTCTAAACATTGCTGGAATGAAATGACAGCTACTGTCAAACCCATGGTTAACCCATTATACTCGAGGCCATTAAACTCCTAATAATAAGTCCTTCTTGACAAATCATTTTGAGCCTATGTTCTCGTAATATATTCAATAACAGCAGTCACCGAGCTTCCTATAATGGCACTACTATATTAGAATTATTTTTCGATGAGGATTTCATTATTTTCAACTGTACGATGAATAACTTATTCAGTAAATACAGCACTTAATTTTCATAAAAGAAAATGTAATTTGCATTCAATTAAATGTATCAACTTGTCATTTTGTTCATTTTATATTTTACGTGGTATTGTATACATTATACTTAGTTAACTTTTTGTTTACAATTGACAAAAGAGGTAAATAAGGTCTTATGTGATCGTATATCATGGCCACCATAACGAGGTGTTATTTGACGGTAATGAATAACTTTTATGTGGTAAGTTAAAACTCGGTCGGCGTGAATGATTCTCGATTTTTCGTGTCAGTAAATTTATGTATCGGTAACGAATATTACCAACCCGCACTAGGCCAGCGTGGTGGACTATGGCCTAAACCCTCTCAGTTTGAGAGGAGGCCCGTGCCCAGCAGTGGGACAGTTTCTTAACAGGGCTAATATTATTTATATTATTATAAATAATATTAGCCCTGTAAACTTAAAAACAAAACTAATACGAATATTAGTTTTGTTTTTAAGCATTTATTTTTTAATTAAGTTATATTATTTATAAATCTGAATACGTTATTTTTTTTTATTTCTTCTATTAAGTAATATTCGTAATGTGCGATTGTTTCTTTGTTAACTCTAAAAATTATCTATATTATGCCAGATTCCTTGCGGTGTAGGCAGACACAGTTTCAACAGGTTCTCTTCATGAGAAAGATACGTAGATATACATAGTTTAGAGCCTTGTTTCTTAGCTGAAAAGGTTTGAAAAGCCACTCTGGTTATTGCCGATCTTCTATTTCCAAAATGTCGCACCTGCCAGCACGTGAAAGTAATAGACATTGCGCAATACCCCGCGGTACCTACCTTAAATTTCTAATGGCTTATAAATTCGCGTTACATAAAGGAATCATCGCATAACTAATGCCATAAATCTTGTTTCGCGTCAATTAATTAGAGTTTGGGTTAGGGTTGTCACTTTATTAAAAACAACTTGACTGATCGTAACGTCATAGACTGAGGTTAAAAATCCGACTGTTATTGAGAGAGTTACTGATATAAGTTAAAAAGAAAGTCGGAAAGAGATACTGATATACGGTAAAAAAAGACGGATTACCAACTTCGCCCTTCAACACATAACGATGTATTTGTTAATACACGTGAGATTGATTGAACTTCTCTTAAAAAGGTATTTTTTAGTCACTGTTATTTTTTTTACATAAAACGTAGCCCGCGTTGGGAATAATGACTGTGTCGTGGGTACCTTTACAAACATGAAATTTACATGCACAGACCGAAAAAAATATTTGTGGGTCACATCAAGAATTGCCCCGTGCGGGAATCGAAACGGCGACTACTCAATCCAGTGGGCAGAGCGACTCAAGTTCTTAACCACTGGATCAAGCCATCTGTCTATTATCCGAGTGTTTATTCCACTGTGGGACAAAGAATTACACATATAAACATCAGAGAGCGAGAGATATGCTATGCTTATTTAACACATAGATCCAGATTATATTCAAGGCAAATTTGTGGCCACCTGTTTCTAAAAATGCAATCGCCACAAAGAGGCACACATCCTAGACCGACCTAGCCGTACGCTACTTGACCTTAGTCGACGTCAATATTACACATAAGTACGACCGCCTCCACTATTCCATTTGGAAATTTCGCAACAATTTGACATGATGTGCAAATATTAACCACTAGTTTCTGTCCGCGGCTTCGTCTGCATTGACATTATATAGGCACCTTACATTTTTCCAGGATAAAAAGTATCCTATGTGTTAATCCAGGTAATAAACTATCTGTGTACCAAGTTCAATCCAAATCCGTTCAGCCGTTTTGCGTGATTAATGACCGGTTTCAATATTCAAGTTAAGGTTACATTTGCTTAATGACAGTAGAGTTTTCACAGATTTCCCATACTATATATGTCAAAATTCTATCCGTAGTAAGCAAATCTCTCCATGAATTAAATTTTAAAACCGGCCGTTAGTAACAAACATCCAAACATTTATAATATTAGTAGGATTATTCTGAAATGTAATTCATCGGAGGAAATAACTTGTGACAACCCTGCAGGTAATAGATAACTGTAAAAGTAGTTGATCTTAAGGTATATCGTATCACGCTACGTGCCCAACTTATTAACGTACTGTTACGTGTATGTTACGTAATTTAAAGAAAACCGTAAAAATACGTAAGCTCCGCATGATTTCGTTAGTCGGCAATCGGTAAATGTTGTTTCCGTTATAATATCGAAAATGTTATGTTTTATATTTCCCGTTATTAATTATTACTCTGTAATTTTAGAGATGCTCCAAATTGGAATTGCCTATTACGGCCACCCATCTCGGACTGACCGAGCCGAGTGCTGCTTAACCTTAGTGATCCGTAGGAACACCGCGTTACTACAAATCTGCTACAGCCAAGGAGCATGTAATAACATGTGATGTAAAATCGCCACGACTGCTAACTTACAAAACATCATTTGTCGCAATGGTTATGTGTTGAAACTTTATCCCACGCAAGCCTTGCAAAGGCCCGGGTAGAACCCTTGAATCACAGCATGACATATTAAGTGACTACACACAACAATGCGTAACTTTAGCTACCTATAAAAATACGCTTCCTTCGTTAAACGATTCTATCTATCTATAACATCACGCCAGCTCCCTTGCGGTGTAGGCAGAGAGTACAGAGTTCCAACCGGTTCTTTCCTTACATACCTCTCTAGTTTCCTCCACTCTCATAGTTCGTCTCATACACACTCGCCGGTTACGGAGACTCTTGACTTAAACGATTCCACTCATCAATTACGTTTCGCTATGTCTAGCTCCAACTCGGTAACCACAATGAACGTTCTCCTAGCTCCTAGAACGGGTAGAGGCTCGTCCGAAATGCAGTGCCACAACAATTTGTTGCAACCACCGGTAAAGCGGCAGAAAAACTGCGCGCGCGCATACTTGCATTGCGCAGCCGGCGTGCCTGCCTATTAACATTCCCGCCCGCGCACCGCTGTCTATTTAGAGAAATAATAGTTCTCATAACGAACCTCCTGGCTTTGAAGTAAAAAAGTAAACAAAATAGTTCATCTAGCGCTGTTCAAAGTATGATTAACTGTCGTTAAGTTTTATATTTTTTAAATGACGGTAATTTCATTTTCTGAAACAAGTTTTAACTTAATTAAGAACAAAAGAGTCATTAATAATAACTTCTCACAAAAAGCCTCCAAGTGTTGGACCCATGTCCAGGTTCCATCATGTCGCTTCGAAAGATTCGAGTAAAGTTTTACAGGTTTTGATAATACTTGACAAGCAGGTGGTTTGCGGCGCTCGTAGCGCTGTGCGACTGCGCTGTTCTTACCGATCACCAAGGTTAAGCAGCGTTCGACTCGGTCGGCCTGAGATGGGTGACCGTTTGTGGCATTTTCATATTCGAGCGTCTCCGTGCTTCGGAAGGCACGTTAAGCCGTTGGTCCCGGTTACCACTTAATGTGGTAGTCGTTAAGCCGAGTTGGAAGCCTTAAAGGCGGCTTGATAAGTTCCAACAGCAGGTGGCCACAAACCTGGCTCCCACCAATCCGCACTGGGTCCGCGTGGTGGAGTATGACCCAATCTCTCTCACCTCGATTTGTGAGAGAAGGCCTTTGCCCAGCAGTGAGCAGTATAGGCTGATATTATATATTATAGGTGGTTTGCACCTTGAAGAAGGATGTCGACGATGGTTCTATTGGCGGCCTGAAGTCTACAGTTCGGTTTCTCATTTTTTAATGATACTAGATTTAGTGGTCGAGAATTCGTCTGGTCTATCATTAAAGTGTAATCATCGTTACCCCACGGAATGGGATATAATGAAAGGGCTTGAGCATAACACCTACTCAACAAGGGTCCCACGCCTTAAATTAAAGCTTTTTTGAGCCCAAATTGCCGTTTGGGTTCTTATCATGTCAGAAATCTAATGTATTTTGAGCACCAAAATGTGTGGTTGTTAAATTTATAATGCTAAGATTTATTGGGGCTACTTCAAAAACGTTTATCCAAATAAACCTAACCTTAATCTTATTTTTGGCAGCGTTATTTTGGTTTTAATCTGTGTTTTCTTACAGCATTTTAGAAATATCTCCAGAGAAAGTTTTAAAAGATAGTAAACACCTGATTAATTTTTTTCTTCCCTGAAACAAGCCATGTAGATGAAACATTGTATGTCCCAAATATCTGTTTTCGAGTACATAAACTGGTAAAACACCAAAACAAACACAGGATAACTTACGTCCTCTCTCAGACTAATCTTCATTTGTTATCGCATCAAAAGCATTCCCAATCTAAGGAAAAAAAACTAAGCTCGTTCCCAATTCGTTCAGAAGATTAACAATCGACAAAATGACAGAGCCGATGGAATACCCGATTTTTCATGCTTAGATTTTGAAGCTGACGATAAATTATCAAATTAATGCTATCAGATTTGTTATACATAACATATATTACAGATTAGGTGATCAAGACCGCTCGAAGGATATTAAACGTTATTAACATTACGTATAAGTCATAAGGTTTTAACTTGCTTCAAAATCTTTTGTTAGTATTTGAAAATTCGCGCAGTGGAGATATAAAGGTATTTGCGGTTGAAAGAAAACTTGAGAAGAGGCTCAAAACTAGTGATAATTCTTTGGTAAAATTCCGATTTTGTTATAGGCATCCAGTTTCATAAATATGCTTGACATTTTTAGGGCTATACTATGGAAACTATCTATCATGTAACCCACAACACCTACAGCGGACACCACGATTGGACCAGATATAGATAACGTAATCATCTCTACCAGTTTCAAATTTTCTCATGCCTATTAATACAGATTCCACTAATTAACAACTTTTTAATATCCACTTTAGCATAACTGTCACCAAATATTCTTGTATTCTTAATTAATTAAACCAATTAAGTTTTAGTATAAAAGAGAGAGTCCCGTTATAGGTTCTTTTAGAAATTTCGCGTGTTCAAACTTTCGACTATTATTATAAAAATGGTCGGTTAATTGATTTAGCGATTGGAATTTTGCGATAACTCGATTTCTGTAAAGTGAAAATGGCGATGATTGAGAGATTGCCGATATATTGGCGATTGTGCATAATCACTGGCCTTGTAATGCTTTCTTTCAAGTTCAAGAACAGAGGTCGTTGGGTCGTTGACCTTGTGGAGTCCTTTTGCTTCCGAGGCTTACCTGAGACGTGTGAGAAAAAAAGTGAAATTGTTGATCATGCCTAATTTGATTATCGAGTAGGTGCGTTGAAAGTGTTGCTTCTTTGTCGTGATTGGTGTATTCGCATTTCGAAGACAATAATTCGCAGAGACTATACTCTTGGTGAAATCTCACTATTGCTATTGATTTGAAGTCTTATTGAAAAATATAGCTATAACAACGAAGGCTCTCTTGCGTGTGAGGTCATAAAGAAAATAATCTACTGGAACTAACTATACATTGGCTTACCAGAATGGATCAAGCCTAAGTTCTTTGGAAAATTTATTCTAAATTACTCGCCAGAATACTTAATGACACTACATCTTTACACGATACGTAAAATATGAATGTCAACAAATAACAGAAAGCTCTTCTTTGAACTCCTTCAAAATCTTGCCAATATCATTTTCACTTTCAAACTCACACCCACTCAGTTGTATTTTAGTACATGCAATCCACCATGGTATATTTAGAATGAGGTCCAGACCTCTTTTAACGCTTTTTATTTTCGAATCCATCTTCCCAATACCCTTTTATGTTAATACCTTGACCTGCAAACAGGTCGGAATGTCTCGGTTGTTACTTAAAGAGGTTATCGCCTTCCAAACCTCTTTATCTGGAAAACAATAGACCATTACATATTGAGCTTAATGGTTGACGGCAGACGACAAAAGAAACCAATTGTCAATTGAACACCCGTCCAATTTATCTTGATACCAAGATCCTTGTCTTCTTATTCTCCGGTGTTAGTGTCGTGAGTGTCAAATTATTGTGGACAATGCGTCGATAATTTTCTATCATAGAAAGTGTTCCCAACGGTTGGCGATGGAAAGCCCGTATGGAAAACGTTATTGAAGAAGTGAAAACTCGTGGTAACTCTATGAGCGATGTTGTCCTCTGATGATGTTTTCAGTTTCTACTGTTAGGTAATTAATTTGAATTTCATTAAGGTACCGACTACCGACTGGTATTGGATTCGACACATTTCCATATGAAAATTAATTTAGCATTCATTTTTATTAGTCAAAAATTTTGATTCAATAATATTGTGTTTCCTTTTATCACGAAATAGTTGATTTGAGACAATCGGTAAAATATTTTGGTATGGTTAATTTATATACTGATTTTACTATCTTTTTAAACATCTTTTAAATTAACTGAAGAAATACTTTGAAACAGTTGATGTTAAATCTTTAAACCGTCAAAGAAGTAACTGTATCAAGGAACTATATCTGTTTAATTTTGCTGGGGCAGTCAAACAGGCTAGTAAAAAGTGGATAGATAACCTAGCCAATCCATATTTGACAATGATAGGTGATGATAATACGGAAGTCGTTCACGCACTCGTCCTATTCCGGCCGCGACATGTTCTCACCGATCCCCCCGATGCTTTGTCATCCCTTCTTTCCGCTCCGAATACGGTCATAGATCCCCTCCCCTAGCCGGCGGTTGACAGGTGCACTTAGTAGTGCACCCCCTCACCCCGCAGCGACTGTCCCAACCGAAGCCGCCTCTTTAAGGAGCCCTCGAGTATGTCGCCTCTTGCCCTTCTGGCTCGAGCGTAGTGGTTGAACGCTCGCCCTTAAGTCCGGTGAAGCTGTAAAGGCCTCGCGGCCAACAGCGTACATCACTCACACACACACACACACACACACACACACACACACACACACACACACACACACACACACACACACACACACACACACACACACACACGTCCTATTCATATGCCATAACATAAATGCTAGGTTGAGAAAATTATGTTCACTCTTCACAGCAATACATCAGTACGAATGTTTCAATACATTAAAACAACATGCAAAGGGCGCGGAGTCTCGCGGCTGCGCGGGCGCAGATCTGTCGCCGACGCGCAGTGGGCGTGACAATTTATCGGCCTTAATGGCGAAAGTGTCTCTAGTGCGCGGCACTTTGATCCTGCACCGGTAATACAGATTAATTACTTGCAGCTCGGGAGAAATTCTAATTTATTTGTTATTTCGTACCGGTAGGCCGGTGTAGCTTGTTATGGAAGTAAGCCTGTGTGGTAGTGTTCGATAAGACTTATTTATTGGGATAGAAAATTCTCCTTCACAAGTGTGAGATTTTCTTATAACATGAATGTGAACTCCAAATTCAAATGACAGTGACTCCTGACATACATTGTTTTTGATTAGTTACATTACTAACATTTACGTATACTTACTTCATTCATACATGATTCATACCATGGTGTTGGTTGACGTTGCAACGTCAGAAATCATGACAATACATGCCAGGATGACTAAAATGAATATGTCAGAAAGCCCCTATATAATTTCAATCCCATCAAAAATTTGTTTAATATAAATTCCAACAATGAACATGAACTTTTTGTGGCAAGTGCAGAGTTAGCGACAGTTGACGTCGAAACTGAGACAAGGTCAATAGTCAAAGCTCAAACAATCAAACCAAACGAGCCGGTCACGCGAAATAAATTATGATATCTAAACCAGATAGATATATCGATTATAGAGCAGGTGAGATACCGGACTTATTTGGATAACAGTCACCTTGGTTAGAGATTAAATGGGAAACGTTGATAGCAATGGATCGACGCTGTTTGATTTCATAATCGATTGACTTTAAACAGATTGGAAGTAGTGTCTTGCAGTCCATTTAAGATGGTTTCGTTCCAATTCAAAGTTGTGATGTCATCCCATTTGTATTTGTTACATTAGGGAAGCGACTTTTAAAAGGGCTTTAATAATAATAAATAATAAAATAATTTATTTTCTCATCACAAATGTGCATCATTAGTACAGTACGAGCTTAATCTAATAGAATAATAGGACATTTGTGAGAGACTGGTGCCCGAGATAGGTATAGGAATACCTGTGTTACGGGTCACCAGGCCCCCGAAACTTAAAGTTACATTTAACATTAGATCAAGTATGAACTAGGTGTGTGATGAAAATATTAAACAACAAACCAAACAAGGTTACTATAAAAGAGAGGATATACAGTTTGTGTGTGTGTGTATGTGTGTGTGTGTGTGAGTGTGTATGTAAGTGTGTGTGTGTTGAAGATTTTAGCTATTTGGTATGAGCAGACTTGCTTTCGTTTCACTTTAACACTTTTCTAAATATTTAAAAAGCTACACAGCATTACTGGCAAAATTATTTACATATATAGAATTTGGGGAACGCACTTTTGGAATATTGTCTGGTGTGATTCCATGGTGGGGAGTTTTGGCGGGAATTCGAAGAGTGATGTTGTCAATTTGTTTTAATTTCCAAAACCTGTGTTATTTCGACTAATGATGTGTAATGTTGGTTTCGTTATCATTGTTGTCATCTAGTTCATCGGGGATATGAATTAATTTAAACAAACACGATTATGCTACTCACTGGACACTGGCAAAATACACTTAAAATAGTGTGAAGCCATAACTTAAAAAAGAAGAAGAAGAGGCTATGGTGTTTATAAAGAAGTATGTCTGCATCCACACACTTCTTTGAACAACTGTCATGTCAACTAAGAACTCCTCAATAAAACTATATTGTCGAACAAGCCCACGCGCCTCAACCGTAATTCCACAGCATCAATCAATGCTAACAAAATAATTCAAATAGGCTCGCCATGAATGCAACATCAAGGTTAACATTTACAATAGTTCAATGGCTTTCTGATTGTGTGAACTTATCGGCCACCTGGCATTCATTTTCGATCATTAGTGTTATTTTCCTGTTCTTCTATTTCTTTTTAACCATGGAGGTAGAATGAGATGGAATATCTCTTAAATTTTTAATTAACGGTTCATTGATAAAGCCTTTGTTCGGAATGATATCCTGTTTGGTTTCAACTATTGTACTTGGTGACCGAGTGACTTCTGATCAAATAGAATTGAAAATATTTGGTGAATGGATGGCTTATATATTATTAAGTAGTACGCGGTCACTGCCATAAGGGGCTAGAAATTGAGGATAAGGATTAAGCTGCTTTATTCAGATTATTATACCGGTTCTAATGTACGAATTGGAGCACTCTGTACTTAAAATTGCATGACGCATGATCTATTCTTATAATTATTTGGATGAATAAAAACTGGTCGAGGAAGCAGCTAAAAATAACAAAAACAAGTTTCTTAATGGCATTATAACTATAAAAATTGATAATCATAATACCATTACATATGATCCAAAACTAGTTCATATTCTAACAACTGAAGTAACAACACTTGCCAAAGTAGCGACGTCGATAAATCAATCTACGTAAGATGGTGCTAACATCGTCTTCCAAGAACAGTATACCGATCAAATAACGAGGTCAAAATGAATGATTCATTAGTGTAAATACAATCAACAATAAGTAATTACTGATGCCCGTGGACGGGTTACAATGTCTTCAGATAATCTGCTAGTCAAAATAGACTATAGAATAAAAAAAAACATTCTGTCAGAATGTGGTCAACATCTCAATCGGATCGCAGCCGCGATACCTGCACTAAATGGTCTGTCATTAAGGCTGCGCGAGCGCTTCCCCGCATGCGCATCAACAATGGCTGCGCACGATTCACGATGAGATATAAACGATAGTAATGTTAAACGTACACATATTACTGTATCTGCAAGCCACATATTTGTCCCATTTTACAAGTTTAAGATCTTTTATACTATTTGTCCACGATATAATGGCTTTTACATATTTCCATTAATCCTTGGACTTAACATATCTCTATTTTTACGAAAATCATTAGAAAGCGAAATGAACAATCACAATTAACGGCTTTTAAAGGGTTTCCTCGTAAATCTTGATAATGAAATACTTACTGACTCAATGTTGTCTTAGCGCAATGAAATTTAGACTCTAACACTTGAAACTGTAGATGAATTTTTGAATACGTTTCGGCCGAAAGATAAGTCATTGGAAAGTGAAATGGGGGCGCACCTGACTTTGCTTTCTTTAAGTCTCGGTGTTCTTTTTGCTTCAGTGAGAGTGGTCTAGATTCGATAATTGTGTCGGTAGCGACTCCGTGACGAGTTCGGAACGCCCTCCTGGACTAAACACGGGAAGTTAATTCATCGGCTGCATCGTAAATGGACTTTCAAAGTCGATAAATTTGCATTGCTAATTGCGCATTAAACACACAAGAATTCTAAGCGCGTGGTCGATGCAAATAATTAGAAATCCATTCATCTATAGCCAGCTCTCTATTGAAGCCCATTCAGGATTGTGAATGAATATGAATGATATTTATACATGATCAATGTTCGTTAATTAATGTTTTTGAATACCTGTTTGATATTATACATTTTTGCACGTGCATCGTACGCGTCGATTTTGAAACTGGTAGTTGTCTAGAAGTCTGACTAAGATGGATAGACTTTAGTCAAACTTTTTGTGTTGCGGTTGGTAAACGATCCGTCTTATTACTGATATTATATTTGAAGACGCCGTTATGTTTAGCCTAATGTTTTTATTATAAATAATTCGAGTCTGCTGTCTAACAAAGTCTCGTAATTGTTATAGGATAACATTTGGGTGATGAAAACTGACGGCGTCAATCTTATGAACAACTTCTTAACTTTTTCGTGCCATTAGCTTAGGCCACCCACAGGCTAGATGTGATGAAGCATGTTAGTATGTTTTGACTCAGTAAATCTAAATCAGTATTATAACCATAATGAATATACACTTTTCGTTACTTTAAAGTACAAATCTCATGAAGGTATGTTTTTATTCGATTATGTTTCTCCAATTGCTGTAACTATTCCAGATTTGAATGAGCGATCACGTGTCTCGTTTTAATTCAGTTTGTTCATATTTATAAAATGGATTTGAAATCCTAAAACGGAGGTTGCATAATCTCGATTGCAATGATAATAGGATAAGCCTGGTTGAACATTCGTGTAATTCTTTGACAAATTATCGAATTGTTCTCTATCTGTTGTTACAAACGGCGCACGACGGGGGTGCTGCTAGACTTTTATGCTACACTGTTTGTTGAAAGTCGTGATTCCATCGACATTTTTGTTCCATTGTCGCTCGTTTTTATATCGCCAGCCGTTTGATTTTGATGCAATAGAAAGTGAACTTTACTTTTTCTATTATCATTTTCATCTTTTGTATTTTTATTTACGATTGTCAGTTAAATGCTTTTTCCTTGCAATCTTCCTGATCACGTACATAAATGGTAGTATCGTTTGTGAGACTTTCTCTAGGGATTTCTGTGCCTTGTAAGGTTTTATTGGAGATTGATGATTAATTCGTACTTGAGCTAGACTCGTGCGCAGACTCTACGGCGCCGGGCGCAGCGCTATCGCGCATCGAGGTGCGCGCGCGCCGACGAAAGTGCAAGTCGCCCAGTTCTCACGACCCCTCCGCCTCCGCGCCACCGCGCACCTCCATCTGCTGGACAAGTCGAGAAACTATCGATTATTGTAATTCGAATTATTTACACTTTCGGAAAGTAATCGTGGCCGCGCAATGCGCGTGCGATCGCCGGTGATAATGAACGCCATGTTTGGTGGGCGATGTTGCGCATTGTTCGGTATGAATAATACGTTGTTTAGTTCTTAAGTGAAGTCAAGTGTATACAGCAATATTTGGTCGCTATGGAGTCACGATTCTATAGAAATATGAGTTAGTTTTCGTAATCGATTCATGGCTCCTTTGTTCAGGATAATATCATTAGGGGGTTTAATCATTACGGCTGTCGGGGGACTTTGTTATGTAGCGTTTATATTCATAGATTTTTTTGCCAAAAAAAAATAAAGCTACTGAACGGGGCCAAATTCCAGATCGACTCTCGACTACTGTTGATAATTTTCTGATAGGAAAATCATACTGTATGACCTAGGACACGAAACCAGGACCATCTGACAGATACTATGTGCTACTAGACCAATGAAGCAGTTTTCTACCTATCTATATCATCACGCCAGCACCCTCGCGGGGTAGGCAGAGAGTACAGAGTTCCAACAGGTTCTTTCCTTACATACCTCTCTGGCTTCCTCCACTCTCATAGTTCGTCTCATACACACACGCCGGTTACGGAGACTCTTGACTTGCCCTTCATGTTTTCAGTTTTCAAGCAGTTTTCTATTTTTTTTAATACTTGCAGTGACAAGTACTACTTTAACTCGCATTTATTGATTTCGTAGTACGATGCCTACTATCGCTTTGCTAACCTTTCAACATTATCTTATAATCAGTAGCACAATAAATAATGTGAAGTTAAAAAGCATTGCAGTTTATCAACTGAACTGAACTTACTTTATAAATTGATAGAGAATCAATGCCTTTAAATGGTTGAACATGACGCCATTATAAACGTTAATGACTATTCGATTTTACATACATTCATAAATTATCTTAGTTCAGTAGGAAATAATTACTGCCACGATATATGGTGGTGGGATTGGGCCGCGACAATAACGATTAAAGCTGGTGACTGAATTATTAGCCGAGTACCACACAGGCGACGAAATTGAGGTAAAGGCGGAAGCGGTGCTTATTTAAAAAGAATTGATTATATTTGACTGCTTTATTGGTATATGTTTGTGTAATATATACATGTTTAGCCATCCTAGTGATAAATGCAGTTACTATATTCTAGTGTTAAACATAGTTACTGTGTTTATCGTTAGGACGGCAGTGTTGGTGTTGGATATGATGTCGGTTACAAATACTCCCGCGCATAATGTGAGTAGCCATCAAGATGTACTGGTTTCGAATACTCGACAATGTGGTTTTTTTCATTGAAAGATTCTTAATAGCAGTCTGTAATTCTACCTGGTATAATGGCAATAGCCCATAGTAATATTTTACTTTTACTTTTTTGATGATGTGTGTGTACGAACAGTACAGCTTAGACACCTGTGCTTGAAGAATAAGAGCCTTATTGTGTTTTATTGTTTTGTTCTGTGTTTAAAAACCTGGCCTACTACGCTACTACGCTAGCACTTATTTCTGTATCGTTGGAACACAAACATCTAGATCGAAATAAACATATTTTGGTCTCACAAAGATTAGTCCAAGCGAACCCACGACTGCTCGATCTAGTTTGAGCGTAGTGGCTTATGGCACTAGACCAAGCCGTCATTTGTGTGTGCACAAGTAATTGCGTAAAAATGTATAATAGTTGGTAAAAGGGATAAAGGTTCTGTATGATTCTCACGAACGACGTCGATGAAATATCTCTATCTCGTTTCCGCCGCTAACGTCAGGAGATGCCAAATTACTTACATTTCCTAGTGCGCCTATTTACAATTCTATACTAAAGCTCAGTTTACCGTTACCTTTTCCTTTCTCGAAAACAAAGTGGGTATTATGGGATCTTCATTTAACATTTTTGCGGTACATACGTACCTTTGAAGTGGTTACGGCGTAAATCGATTAGTTTCGGTAAAATACTTAATAATCGATTCTTCACTGATCGCTTGCCGCTTATCACTTTCTCCAACCGTAAAGAGATCACCATAAATGGAAGCTTTCAAGCAAAAATGTGTTAACCTAAATCTATATGACATTCTAATTCTTACTTTAACGGAGTGCAATAGAGGTTTATTTCCAGTGACAGATTTTTATTGTATAATATTTTATGGAAAATCTAAGTCGTAATATACCATACAGATCCCATGGTGCATTGGTTTTATGGTTGTCTCGCTACAAATTTATGGTAGTGGCGGTTTAAGCATGGCGTATTAACACGGTAGCCTAATAAAGGTCGCATTATGGACACCGCGATGTTGTAAATTATTAGTGATTATATCGTGGGTTAATTAATTTGAATGTACGAATATATGGTAATACTGGTTGATAGAGTGAAATATAGCAATCCAATATTAAATGCGTTTAAAAAGAAAACTTGTGTTGCCCTCATTTTGGCTGAACGGTATTTGAAATCTTTCCGTATTAATTTTATTATTGCTATGATAAATAATATGAAAATATTTACTCGCTATATTGGCTGTCTGTTTGGCTTTCGGCATATATTCTGCGGTCAATTTTATACTGAGATCCCGATGAGCTAGAAATTTAAAACTAAACAAAGCTCAGAACTGCATGACAATAAAATTATAAGACTAAAAAGCTGTATAATTAATTTAAAACATCTAGAACTGTAATTTTCGATCTCAGTGAAAAATTTTAAACCTTCACCTCTACATTCTCCAAGCGAATGTGGCAGAATGGATATTGTGGGTAGAGAGCAGTACACTTATATTTCAACGACGTTTTAGGGTACCCGTTATAAGGGTATATATGCAAGGCATAACATGGACTCCTTTCCCTCAAATATGGTTGAGGTGAGTGATGGCTGTTCCAGCAGTCATACTCGTGAACGGGTGCTGCTTGTGGGGAATGGTCCATCTGGAATCCTTTAGACGCTCTTTACAGATAACATCATTCAACATTCATATCTCGATCGTAACGCATCACACTGGAGCTAGGTCATAAACTATTTAATTGTAACCTAAACATTGTATCCACACAATATGATTAAAAATAAGGAAAGAAAAAGAGAAGTAAATAAAAATGACAAGCCCACTGAGATTTTTCGCCAGATCTTCTCAGTGGAGGCCGCCTTCCAATCCGTGGGTAGAATAGTAGTTAAAAAGCGCCCCCGCAGGACTTATACAAAATAAATTATTTGAGTTTGAGTTATTACCATATCGACGTATCCAAGAAACAAATTCCTATAATCCAATATTAATATTTGGCATACAATCCGAAAGTGGAAGGATGCAGGTATCGGGGAAGACCTAGACTATCTTACCACGACCAAATCGACCGTGTCTTATCTGAAGGACAAGTCAAGGGTCTCCGTAACCGGCGAGCGTGTATGAGACGGACTATGAGAGTAGAGGAAGGCAGTGAGGTATGTAAGAACCTGTTGGAACTCTGTACTCTCTGCCTACCCCGCCGGGGATCTGGCGTGATGATATAGATAGATAGAATATTTGCCATAAATAACTTTAACCTAGTTGTCTGGAGGACATTTCCATTAGCAATAGGACCACCAATTGTACCCTATATTGGTTTACTATCACTACTTCGTAATGCATTTGGTGTCCAACAAAGAGTTTTCTCTTCTATTCTATTCTTATCAACGGGCACAAAAGTTGCAAACGCCATCTATTTTGTTTGGCATATGTAACTTTCTTCTACGGTATCGTCGATATGTATTGGAACTCCACCATCGTTAAACATGAAAATTACTGACTCTGGGCTCATATAGCTCTATTATTATTTACTTATTAATTTGCATTCAAAGAAACATTAAGATATAATTTGGCCCCAAGTTATATTTCTCCCGTATCTTTTACATTTTCTTTAACTAATCTCAAACGGTACACTGCAATGAACATAAATGGTAAGTACCAACAGTTATATGGAAAACAGTTGTTAAATATGTACATAATTTTGCATAGTTATCCGGGCGTCATTACCTGTAATATATTAAATCAAGGCGCCATTATAATAATAATTTTCAATTTGCGCGCGCGTCGCGACTCCCGCGCACCCGTCCGATACTCGATAGCGATCTAACGGGCAGTGTTGCCAACTAGTCTATAGCAATGTCGCCAGATTAGAGTCAAAAGTCGCTAGAGGTGGCTAAATGTTTCAAATTTCCCTTTATTTGGTGATAACGAAAATAACGTCTCCTATTTCCTCATTTTGAAAGGGTTTTTTTAATGTAACGTCCTACCGACCGCTTTAAATATTTGTGGGTCACAATTTTTTGTCCCATGGCGGGTTCGAACCCATGACTACTCGATCCTGTAGAGCAAAGTGGCTTAAGTTTTTAACCACTGGACCAAACCGCGCGTCCTTTATTAAATAGTGTATTAACAATGTCAGGGCTCCAATTCTACTAACATAACTCCGCTAAAATCAAATCTTAATTTCCGCCTAACTAGAATAAGAACACATGAATCAGCGGCGGTTAAGATTCCGTACGGTTTAGAGTAATATAATTTTGAATTTAATAATATTTTAGCAAATTAACTAGCTGTCGGATAGGCGGTAGTAACTGGATGCGTAAACTTGTCGATCGGGCTCTGTTGCGTACATTGGAAGAGGCTTATAATGATGAAATTTACTGAAGCAAAAAGAGTGCTATAAATGTGATAATTTATTTTAATCGCTAAATATGAATAACATAAATTGTGGCTTCAGGTGTCAAAATGTCCCTTAATTTAGGGACAAATCGCTAAATTGGCAACACTGCTAACGGGTGCGGGCGCAGCGGAAATGCGATACGCATAGATTATTTTTGCATTGTCGCCTTAATGCGTTGTAACGGTGAGTGGGCCTTCATGCCGACGCGCTGTGGGAGTGTCATGCGTACTCTTTGCTTACCTTTTATGGGGGAGACCCATTTATAGGATTTGATTTACATTATGTGTTTTGAAATAGTTCCTTCATGGAATCAGCAGGTTCAAATCTGAGGTTGGACAAAGTGTTATTGGGCTTTTTCTTACGTAACATTTGAGAAGATAGTATCGGTGTAAAGATGAAAAAGAGTATGCTCCGTTGGTTCGGGCATAAAGAAAGAATGTCAGAAGAAAGAATTACAAAACAAATATACGATGCGAAAGTGGAAGGATGTAGGTACCGGAGAAGACCTAGACTATCTTACCATGACCAAATAGACCGAGTCTTATCTAGAGGTCAAGTCAAGAGTCTCCGTAACCGGCGAGCGTTTATGAGACGAACTATGAGAATAGCGGAAGCCAGAGAGTTGTGTAAGGAAAGAACCTGTTGGAACTCTGTACTCTCTGCCTACCTCGCAAGGGATCTGGCGTGATAGATATATAGATAAAATTCGAGTCCGAAATTGTGCCTGGTATTATGTAAATGGGTCCATCCCCTATTGCAATGTGATCCAACATAGATAAATTGTAGTGGGCTTATAAGCCGCTGATAATGACTCCCGCTTGGGGGATACAAGCGTGATGGTGGATATTTTTAATCTACAGTTTTGCTGGATCTAAATTTACATGACACCTATTAGTCATTTCCACTTGAAATAACAGTAAAATATAGCAGACCAACTCGTCATAAGTAGATCTCTACTTATGACGGTTTGATCTGCTCTCTCGATAAGTTCAGCAAATAAATCAAGGCTAATCGCGGACAAACGGACAGTCATCACAACAAACAGTAAAGCTGTCGCCGGGTCGGTGACCAGTTGCGTCACCGCGTCACAGTTAGCGCATGCGCATCGCCTCGCGGATTTACTACGATTTCGTTTTTTTCTGTTTGAAATTGTTCTAGTGTTCGTTGGTCTAGTGGCGAATAATGCGAGTAGCTATCACAGGATCCTGAGTTCGAATCCTAGGTCGGACAATATCTATGACATGGGAGCTAACAAGCGGGGGTGGCGGTGGTATACTGAGTACACCTACTTTTAGCCGACGATATTAGGTCCCATGTAATAGTGGGCGAGCCTCTTGCCATATACCGGGCACAATTCCAGACTCCGGACTGATACTGGGAATTCATCGTTAGAAAAACTACATTTTTCGAACCTTGATCCAGGACCGGATTTGAACCCAGGACCTCGTGATCACATAGCGATGCGCTTTGCCACGAGACCAACGAGGCAGTTGGTTCGTTTTCTTGTGAAATTAGGTATAAAGCAGAAAAGCACTACGTTTGCTTTTTTTTCATATTTTTACTAATATTCTATACAATCTATACTATCATACCACGACAAAATAAACAAGAGTCTTATTTTAAGGAGAAGACGAGAGTCTCCGTAACCGGTTAGCGTGTATGAGACTAACGTGTGGAGGACGCCAGAGAGGTATGTAAGTAAAAAACCTGTTGGAACTCTGCACTATCTGCCTACCCCGCAAGGGATCTGGCTTGATGATATAGATAGATATAGGAAAAAGCAATTGGTCGCGATGTAAGTTTTAAAAAAGGCTTAAACAACGGAGCAGAGCTGTGAATAACAAAACGATTCTTCGTTTTGTGAGAAACTCTAAATAAGGATTTGCCAAGCTTCTGGGTGGGCTATTTACCATATTCACTAGACAGCCTTAACCAATCAGAGTCAAATTTAATTTTATTCTAAATGTTGTATAAACTCATAAATATGCGTGATTATTATGTTATAGCATATTTTGACATGAAACTAACGATGTGCAAATTAATGACATTTATTTTTAATTCTGTGTGAAAGTTTGTTTGTTACTCAATCACTCCGAAACGGCTGCACGGGTTTGTGAGAAATTTTGGAAGGGCCAAGTCTGTGTGTGTGTGAGTGATGCACAGCGTACATCACACTTCACCGGACTTAAGGGCGAGCGTGCAACCACTACGCTCGAGCCAGAAGGGCAAGAGGCGACATACTCGAGGGCGCCTTGAAGAGGCGCCCTCGGTTGGGACAGTCGCTGCGGGGTGAGAGGGTGCACTACTAAGTGCACCGGGCAACCGCCGGCTAGGGCAGGGGATCTACGACTTCGTCGTCGTCGTCGCCCGTATTCGGAGCGGAAAGAAGGGATGACAAAGCATCCGGGGGATCGGTGAGACCATGTCGCGGCCGGCGGTGGTGGGGGCGGCAGCGGTCGGGGGGATCGTCGGCGGCGGCTACGATTAATGGATTCGCATGGGTAGATGCGTCCGCGAAGTGTCGAGTTGTCGCCTTTTTAATATAGGCGCGAATAATATCGGCGCAAATAGGGGGAGCCAAGTCTTTTTTTTAACGTAGCCCTACACTAGGATTTATTCCTGTGTCATGGGTGCGTTTACAAACATGAAAATTCACATACACAAATACACAGACTGAACCAATAATTGTGGATCACACAAAGATTTGTCCCGTGCGGGAATCGAACCCGCGACTATTAGACACAGTAGGCGGAGCGGCTTAAGCTCTTAACCACTGCGCTAAATCGTCCGTCAAAAAGTTATGTGTTGGGATATCAAATAGGCTTTAAATATGCTTTGGTACTATCTGCCAGGGCCATATTAAGTGAATTCGGGAATTACGAATATGACAGGTGTTTTGGAATCCGATAAATATATATCTATCTATCTATATAATCACGCCAGCTCCCTCGCGGGGTAGGCAGAGAGTACAGAGTTCCAACAGGTTCTTTCCTTTTCTTTCTTTCTTTTTAAAAAACGTAGCCCCACACTAGGATTTATTTCTGTGTCGTGGGTGCGTTTACAAACATGAAATACATGATTACAAATAATTGTGGATCACACAAAGATTTGTTCCGTGCGGGAATCGAACCCGCGACTATTAGACACAGTGGGCGGAGCGACTTAAGCTCTTAACCACTGCGCTAAATCGTCCGTCAAATCGTTCCTTACATACCTCTCTGGCTTCCTCCACTCTCATAGTTCGTCTCATACACACTCGCCGGTTACGGAGACTCTTGACTTGCCCTATTTGGTCATGGTAAGATAGTCTAGGTCTTCCCCGGCACCTACATCCTTCCACTTTCGCATTGTATATCTGTTTTGTTATTCTTTCTTCATGCATTCATTCTATATGCCCGAACCAACGGAGCATACCCTTTCTCATCTTTACACCGATACTATCTTTCAAACCTACTTGCTTTCTTACTACGCTGTTGCGAATACGGTCGGTCAGCGTGACTCCGCACATCTTCCGCAGAGATCGCATTTCGACCGCATTTATCCTGCTTTCGTTCTCCTTCTTACATACCCAACTCTCACTGCCATATAACAGCGTTGGGACAAGCACTCCGTTATGCATGGCCAGCTGCGCCTTTTGGCTTAAGTGCCGGCTCCCAAGTAGCCTTCCCATCGCACCATTCACTCTATTACCTGCATTCACTCTTCTCTCTATATCAGCGGTGTATTTCCCATCCTTACTGAAGGCGCATCCAAGATATACAAACTCATTCACTTGCTCCAGCACATCGTTACGAACCACAATCCTTGCATTCGTTCTGGTTTCTTCCCGTTCAAAATATATAAATTGATATTTATGACGGGTTGTTACGGGGTCATTCCCCGCACAGGTCATCTTTGCGTGTGTTCCACAAATATTTATTTCAGTATCAGTATTTGCGAATTTCGTGTTTGTTAATGCACCACACACAGGAGTAATTGGTTTGGGGCCACATTAAAATAAGTGTAAATACCCTAATAGGCAGTTACGTATTTATAAACAGAGATAGGCAAATGTAATCAGATTAATGATCAATCACCCTCGCTTAGGGAATACAGGCGTGACGGTGTATTAATGATAATCGATTACAATTACATTTTGTAATCTTCAACGATTACGATTATACTTTTAATCTTGAATCATGGTTGAATATTTAAAAATGCAAATGTAATCATTAATTCACGAGGTCTTGGGTTTAAATCCTAGGTCCACAACGTTTTCTAACAAAAAAATCCTAGTATGAGTCCGGAGTCTGGAATTGTACCCCTATTACATGGGACCAAGCATCGTCGGCGAAACGTGTACTCAATACACCTTTGCCACCCCCGCTTGGGGAATATAGGCGTGACGGTGTAATCTAATAACATTTTGCTCATCTCTGTATATAAATGATTTCCGTTAATGCCGCTGCCGATGCGAGTTAACTTACGCAAGGTGTTTTCAGATTACTAATCGAATTATAAAAACTGTTTCGTATCGGAAATTGAGACGTTCGCATTAACATGATATAACAGTTCTGCGAGTTTTGTCATATGCTTATACGATGGTTTGGTGACGTTTTTATTTGGTGTGAATATTTGATGGATCCGCGTGGGAATGTGTTATTATAGATTTGAAATAAGGTATTTAAGATCATGGAAAGTTCACAAATACTTTCTTCGAATTCTAACACTTTGTGGCTTGTGAAGTATGAAATCGGGTGTGAAAAATTTGTGGTTTGTGAACCTCGACTTATCTTAATATTGGCTTACCGGACCCAGGAGACCTCTGGCGCACTTCGACCCGATGGAATCATTTGTGCTGTCCTTGCCCTAATGCTCTTACGTACCTGAAGTGTCCAATACTGTCCGTGTCCTGTATTAGGTTGTAAATTCCAGCAGGGGGGCAGAGCCGTAGTTCTTCTGGGTTTGGATAGGCCAATCCCAGTAGCTTCATTCGCCGCGTAGCCAGAGCGTCGCAGTGACAGAGGACGTGCTTCATGGTTTCAGTGTCTGTACCGCAGCTCCTGCATACCACGTCGCCGCAAAGGTTCATCTTGTGTAGATGTTCTTTCGTGCCATAGTGTCCTGCGAATGCTCCAGCTATTTGCCTTAATTGTAGTCTACTGTATTTTAGTAGTTTCTTGCTGTCGCTCTCACACCATGCGGCGAGAAATTCCTTAGGAGTGTCTAAAACATGTGTGTGTTTCCCATTCTTTTCTGTATTGTTCTTGGGCATATTTGAAGAGTGCGCCTCTGTAGGCACCGTCTGGTCTGGTCAACCTCGACTTAATGATATCTCAGTTTCGGCCAGAGATGGGCAAATTGTATTCAGATTAATGATTAACCACCTCTGCTTAGGAAATATAGGCGTTATGGTGTATCAATGATGAACAAAATACAATTGTAATCATTAATCTGATTATATTTTGCCATCTCTGGCTCCGGCATACACGTACATATATATGTGTGTGTATGTACACTCAAGATAAGCTTCATGATAGTCAAAGTCAAAAATTATTTATTTGTATAGGCTAATACATAAGCACTTACAAACGTCAAAATTATAACATTTTTTACATCTACCACCGAATCGGAACGCGGCCTCCACTGAGAAGATCCGGCGAGAAACTCAGCAAGCTAGTTTTTTAATTTAATTTGTTTGGCCTTTCTGATAACCATTTTTTTTTATAGCAACCTTTTTTTATCTAGATTAATACATAGGATACTTTATATCCCGGAAAAATGTTAGAGTCCTGTCTAAAGCCGACGCGGACGCAGTCGCGGGAAAAAAGTAGTATAAAACAAATTATATACGATTAACGGCTCCGTGGTATAGTGGTGTATGATGCGGATAGCGTCCTCAAGGGCCTGGGTTCTTAGATCGAACTGTGTTTGGGTTCCTCTATTGAAAAATTCGACAGTTCGGAGTCTGGAACTATGGCCAGTGAAATGGCAATAGACAATCTCGCTATATAGATAGATGCAGGTATAAAAAAACGTAGCCCCACTAGGATTTATTCCTGTTTCGTTGGTGCGTTTAAAAACATGAAAAGTCACATACATTTGTCCCGTGTCCCGTCTGGGAATGGAATCCGCGACTATTTTTGACTCGGTGGCGGCTTAAGCTCTAACCACTGCGCCAAATCGTCCGTAAATAGATAATAGGTACATAAATATATCGTACACCTCTGCCGCCTATAATATAAACTCGAAACTTTGTGAAGATAGGTATTTCTTACTCTTTCACGCAAAAACCAATGAACGGATTTGGAAGAAACTTAACAGTCGTATAGCTTATACATCAGAATAAGATATAAAGGGTAGAACTTTAAAGACATTCCAAAAACGCGCGCGCAATCGCGAGTAACGTCTACTATTAAATAAAGATCCTTATCTTCATTCAGTATTCTCAATAGGTTTTGAATCTGCACATAATTTCCTTTATCTTTCCTTAAACATAACGGAATTAAGTGCTAGGTATTGAAACTAAAATCCATATTAACACACTGCCTTTGAGTCAACTTGTTATTGTAAGAATATGATATGAACGACTTCATTAAGTGGCTTATAGGATGCAAAGTAGGTAATGTGTTTAAGATGATACTTTGAATGGTTACTTACTGGGTCCTTATTATGATCAATTAAACACGTAACGTGCTGCGTTACGATAACTTCGTGAAATAATTGGGTAATGGTAGATACAGTCAGCAACGGAAGTTACGACTTCCGTTTTCCGTTTCTTTAATCAGTAACACTCTTCAATTAATAGTTGGTGGACATCGTCAGAACCAAATTATTGGCAGGATCAGACACCCACTTCGTCGGCGAGTTTGAAGAATCCATTGCCCGCCGGCCAGTGCAGAGCACCACGGTGGGACACCTAGTAATTGCCCTCCCCCATAGCGACTGCCCAAGCCGAGGCTGTTTCTCCTTGAGGCGCCCTTGAGCTAGTTTCCCCCTTGCCCTTCTGGCTCGAGCGTAGTGGTTGCACGCTCGGTCTCTCGTCCGGCGAAGCTGTAAAGACCCCGCGGCGAACAGCGTAGATCATTTACATGCACACACACACACGTGTCGTAGATGCGTTTACAAACAGGAAATTCTCATGCACAAACAACCAGACCGAAACAACTCTTTTTGGGTTACACAAACATTTGTCCCGTGCGGGAATCGAACCCACAACTACTCAGTCATGTAATTGTGGGTCACGCAAAGATTTGTCCCTTGTGAGAATCGAACCCGTGACTATTGGCCACTGGGCGGAGCGGCTTAAGCTCTTCACCACTGCGCTAAATCGTCCGTCATTACACGATTATTTCACGAAGTTATCGTAACGCGTCGCGTTTGGTTATAACGTATTAGGGCCCTGAATGTGTCATTGCTTATCTCGATCAGTTTTACCTATAAAGAGATAAATTAGATCTCCTGGTGTTAAGGATAAAAGCTTACTGCTGTTACTTTGTATGATCTAGGTTTTATGTTATTCATCCCGTCTCAATGCATTTAAATTAAAAGAATGAAACTGGTTATTTTGTAGTCACACAGCTAAACACATTTTATACAAAACTAGTGGCCTGTCCCGGTTTCGCATGGGTGAAGTATGTATAGACTAGTGATGTGAACCGGTTCTATAAAAACCGGAGATTCACCGGAACCGGTTTTTCACCGGTAATTACCAAAAATACCGGAGTTTTTTTGAAAGCATCCTTAGTCTATAATTTGTCCATATAGGAGGAACTCCCGACAAACTCAGAAATGTGTAATTAGGTACCAATTTAATATCGTTTTATTTGTCTACCAGTTTTGATGATATAAAACTACGTACTACGTAAGTCGTAACACGTAGTTAAATAAGCATTCGTAGTTTATCTACACATGAATGTATAAATGAAAACTGATAGGTAATCAGGTATATGTTAAGTATATGTTAATGACTGCCTCGTTGGTCTGGTGGCAAAGCGCATCGCTTTGTGATCACGAGGTCCTGGGTTCAAATCCTAGGTCGGACAAATGTAGTTTTTCTAACGAAAAATTCCCAGTATGAGTCCGGAGTCTGGAATTCTGCCTGGTATATGGCAATAGGCTCGCCCCCTATTACATGGGACCTAACATCGTTGGCGAAACGTGGGTGTACTCAGTACACCTCTGCCCCCCCTTTGGGGAATATAGGCGTGACGGTGTGTGTGACGGTGTAATAATAAATTTTTAATACGTTGTTATCAACCTGTTTTTCTCCGGAGATTTTCCGGTTATTGTTGGAAACTGATTTTGCCTCCGGTACACATCACTAGTATACACACGAACCATTCTCTTGAATCACTCCGTCCATTGGTGAAAACCGTATGAAAATCCGTTCGGTAGTTATTGTGTCCTCCCCCATAGCGACTGCCCAAGCCGAGGCCGTTCCTCCTTGAGGCGCCCTTGAGCTAGTTGCCCCCTTGCCCTTCTGGCTCGAGCGTAGTGGTTGCACGCTCGCCCGTAGTCGACGGTGAAGCTGTAAGGTCCTGCGGCCAACAGCGTAGAACATTCACATACACACAAATTATCGCGTTCAGACTGACAGACAGACGCGGCGGGAGGACTTAGTTCTATATTTGTAGTGAAGAAAAAAAATGTATGATCATAACTGTCTCAGCTAATGGCCGTTTATGAATTTTTTTCGAGTGTCTTCGGAAAATTCGCTGCTTCCGCCAAATCGGGACCAAAAAGGAGATCCAACGGAAAAGAATCACTTCATGTGATACTCCTTAAGTGAAGTTAGAAGCCTTATGGCGGCTTGGTATGTTCCAACAGTACGGGGGCATAAACCTGCCTCCACTAATCCGCACTGGATCCGCCTTGCGGAGTTAGACCTATCCTTTCTCCTCTACATTTTTGGGAGATGGCCTTTGCCGAGAAATGGGACAGTATGGGCTGATTTTTTTTTCTGAAACCGTATTCTACCGTACCTACACTAAGATTTATTCCTGGATCGTGGTTGCGTTTACAAACATGAAATTTCACACACACAAATACCCAGACCGAAACAAATAATGGTGGGTCATAAAAAGATTTGTCTCGTGCGGGAATCGAACCCGCGAATATTTGATCCAGTGGGCGGAGCGGTTTTAGCTTATTGTTATTTATCAATTAATGTATCTAATTATGTTTCATTTCAATTGTCAACAGGCAAGCCGTAAGATATCAAAATGTGGATATCTGTTCGTGGCCCCGGGCTGGGACTTTTCCAATCCGCTCTACAGAACAAAGGTAAGTTATACAAGTAATAAATAATTAAATAAACACCATCTTGCCTATATTCCCCAAGCGGAGGTGGCAGAGATATACTGAGTACACCCGAGTATTGCCGACGATGCTAGGTCCCATGTAAGCCTATTACCATATACCGGGCACAATTCCAGACTCCGGACTCATACTGGCACCCAGGATTTGGGGTTAACAAAGCGATGCGCTTTGCCACTAGACCACCGAAGCAAATACCAATTAGGCAGGTATCACAAAAAGTATATTTTCAAAAATGGTTTTAGTTCTAGCAATATAAAAATAGTTATAGTAATATTTTCAAAACACACACATTTATTTTATTTATTTATTTATTCTCACACGTTTTTACAGCTACCATTACAGGAATTCCCAATTTAGTAGCGTAATTAACATTGATTATTTTTATAATAATTACAAATTAAATTAATTAGACATTAAAAATAAAACATAAAAAAGCTAAATAAAACAATAATAATATTTAAAAATAAACATAATAAATTTAATAATAAAATAGATTACCATTAAATATAAAAATTTCGAACAATTGTCAATAATTTATTGGATAGCATAAAACATGTAACGTTGCCTTTGCAAATTCGCTCATTGAACATGAAAAAACGTCCAGTTTAGTGGCAACCAGATTTAATGTATCGATTGTTCGTGTCAGAGGCGTAGTATCCAATAGCTTAGTTCTGCCGCGACGCACTGCGAACAAATGCGGTAGTCGGCGCCGCCGCACATAGTTATCAGGCACACACAAGCGCAACCATTGCAGTACCCCTGGATTGTATATATCACCTCGGAATACCTTAATCACGTAAGATGCCAGAGACAGATCTCTCCTAGTTTCCAGCTTGTTGTATCCGACCATGCCCAACACAAACAAGGTTGGATACATCAACGGATAGAAAGGATATATCCCATACAATCTAAAGTATAGGTACCTTGTAAATTTATTTTGTATGCGCTCCAACATGAGACTATATTTAGTTTCATGTGGAGCCCATACGGCCGCATTACACTCCAGCTGACTTCGTATTAGAGCATTATACAATATAGATATCGCTTTAATATTTTGGAATGTTCCTGCTCTGCGAAGTACAAATCCAAGACTTTTGTATGCCTTTTTACAAACATTCAGTATGTGTTCGCGGAATGTCAACCGAGCATCCATTCGAACGCCAAGGTCTCGCACTGATTCCACCCTTTTAATAAGTGTATCATTCACCTTATAACTATAGTGGAGCGGTGTCCTTGCTCGACTATACGCCACTACTGAACACTTGGCAACATTAAACTGTAGCTTGTTACTGCTACTCCAATCAACTACTCTGTCGATATCCTGCTGAAGACGCCGACAGTCATCCTCAGTTTCAATAGCCAGGAGCAACTTGAGGTCATCTGCAAACAATAAACACTTGGCCTCCTTCACTACTTCGGGCAGGTCATTGATCATTATAATAAATTCTAACGGCCCCAAATTGCTTCCTTGGCTTACTCCTGACCTTGTGAAGTAAGGCTCAGTATGATATCCGCAGTAGTCCACATACTGTTGCCTGTCCCTCATGTAACTCGCAAAGAACCTAAGCAGCTTATTTGTGCAACCAACTCTCGCCAACTTTGATAACAGGATATCGTTATCTACGAGGTCAAACGCTTTCCTGAAATCAAAGTAGGCGGCATCCACCTGGAACCCTGCGTCAATATGAGGGACCAAGTACGCTATGGCATTTAGCAGATTGCTGGTAGTGCTATATCCCGGTCTAAAGCCGTGTTGAGCGTCCGACAATTGCGGCGCTACCTGCTCTTGGACACTTCGTTGTATAGCAGACTCAAATACCTTTGCTGGAGATGACAGGATCGCCACTGGTCTAAAATAATTTACGTCTGATCCCCCCCCTTTCGGTATTGGAATAACACTGAAGTATTTGGCTTGCGGCTCCGCTCAGGCGATAATTTTGTCTACATCTCTGACAAGTCATCTAGATCCTTTGAAACATAGTCTAAATTATACATTTATTATATTCGTCTTGTTGATCTCTGGCATATAAGGCCATCATAAGGTCCTGTGTTCAAAACTACGTCGGAGAAATTGCTTTTGTAGTCCAGAGTTCGGTGTTGCCTATAATATATAATAATATCAGCCTGTATCGCCCACTGCTGGTCATAAGCCTTCTCTTCAGCAAATCGAGGTGAGAGAGATAAGGTCATCTCCAAGGCTTCAACACACGGACCCAGTGCGGATTGGCGGAGACAGGTTTGCGGCCACCTGCTGTTGGAACTTATCAAGCCGCCTATAAGGCTTCCAACTTAACAACTACCATATTAAATGGTGACTGGGATCGACGGCTTAACATGCCTTCCGAAGCACGGCGATGCTCGAGTATAAATATGCCACAAACGGTCACCTAGGCCTACCGAGTTTGACGCAGTTTCCTTGGTGATGGGCAAAAACACCGCGATCGCACAGCGCTACGAGCGCCACGCGTATTATACATAATATCTGTATGTTTCCCAAATAAGTAAATTAATAATGTCAGTAAACTTAAACTAAACTCCCTGCTCTACCGCGCGTGTCACTATGTAAATCTGGCCACAAACAAGAGGAACTCCTGAACGCAATCTCGTGTTTTAATTTATTTTATTAGTCCTTCAGGTCGTTCATTAGGATTAATTAAGAGCACTTTATCAACTGGGACTTGAATTAAACGATGCCAATAAAGAGAGATAAAAGAATTTTAATTAAGTATTCGTTCCGTGTTAATATGCTTTTTGGTTTGTGATCATACCAATGTAACTTCGTAACTCCGAAGTTATAGTTACGTTCAATTTTAATTCCATCGGATGCCAGCAAATACTTGAAAATGGATTACAAATGCATCGAAAGGACAAACTTACAGACGGACGATTTGATGCAGTAGTTAAGAGCTTAATAAGCTCCGCATGCTGGATCGAATATCGCAGGTTCACAAATTTTTGTTGTAACTCACAAATTTTTGCTTTGGTCTGGGTGTTTTTTTATGTAGTATTTTATGTTTGTAAACACACCCACGACACAGGAATAAATCTTAGTGTGGGACTATGCATATATCGACGTGTCCAACGAACTAAGTCCTATAATCTAGTATTTATATTCGGCATAAATAACCTTATCGACGGGCACCAAAGTTGAAAATGCCATTTTTTTTGTTTGGAATATATAACGTTGTTCTATGGGACCGTGGATATATGACGTTAAGAGAGAGTAAGGTAAAGAGAGAGTTAAAGAACACCTCGTGAATAACTGAATTAGTGGTTTGGTACTCTATTTTTCACTGCATGCCTATCGAAGGACTTGCCACTATTATATAATGGCATACCGCAAATAAATTTGCAAAACATCTTCGACAAATTTGTTGCCCATTTAACTCCCATAATAAAATGATTGTCGATACAAACTGCTATCTCAAGTCGGTTATTAAATTTATCTCCATTCTTGTCCTTTTTATAGGACATACAAGAGGCTTTATTAACCAAAATTTATACACGAGTGTCACATTATGAGAATGATAATAAAACAGATAAGTAACCTCGTTTCGCCTCACCTGACCTCTATTAAGGCGCAGAAATGTCTCGGACCGCACCCAGGGCCCTTATTCGCTAGGAAAAAACGAGGTGCGTTACGATAACGTTGTGAAATTCCTGTGTAGTAGTAAAATAAATAAACACCGTGACGCCTATATTCCCCAAGCGGGGATGGCAGAGGTCTACTGTGTACAAGCACTTTCGCCGGCGATGTTAAGTCCCATGTAGTAGAGGCCTATTGCCATATTTCACGCAATTCTGATTTTTTGATAGAAAAACTACATTTGTCCGACAAAGTATTTGAACCCAAGACCTCGTGAACGCAAAGCGGATGATTCTTGACTAGTCCAACGGCCTGCGATAGGTGACATTTTGTGGCATTTTTATATTCAAGTGTTTTCGTGCTTCGGAAGACACGTTAAGCCGTTGGTCCCGGCTACCACTTATGTGGTAGGCGTTAAGCCGAGCTGGAAGATGGAAATGGAAGCTTTATAGGCGGCTTGATAAGTTCCAACAGCAGGTGGCGACAAACCTGCCTCCACCAATCCGCACTGGGTCCGCATGACCTAATGATTCTCGCCTCGATTTGTCCAGCCTTTGTCCAGTAGTGGGACTGTATATACTGATAATATTATTATTATTATATTCCAACGAGAAAGTCAAATCGTTAATGGTATTCTTTATTATTTTTTGTCGAGGACTAGTCAGCGGTTGACCCCTATCTCACAGAATTGAAAGTTGCGATGGCGACTGAAATAGGCTGAGGCGATGGAAGTTAGACCAAGTTTCGAATCGGTATGATCGGGCTAAACAACCTCCGGCACCTCCTCCTAAGACAACTCGAGGCAACATGCTGGAACACTACTGGGTAGCTTGGCGGCATGACTGCTGGGTGGATAATGACTAGCCACGGCTGTAACTTACCGTGAAGGCGCTGCTCCTTTAGTACTGCCCAGGGACAACATGTAGAAAAAAATAAACACCGTCACGCCTATATTCCCCAAGGTACCATGTGATAGGGGGCGGGCCTATTGCCATACGCCGGGCACAATTCTAGACTTCGGACTCATACTGGGAATTTTTCGTTAGAAGAACTACATTTGTCCGACCTAGGTTTGGAACTCAGGACCTCGTGATCACAAAGATATGCGCTTTGCCACTAGGCTAACGTGTAGGAAATTTGGAGTAAATCCTTCAGACGCATTGTACGCGACTGGAGTATTATGGCAATTATTTCACAAAGTATCTTAACACGCTGCGTTACGTTAATTTGGTCCAGCAAATAGGGGCCCAGTGCGTGCATACAAATGCAGCAGTTGTCACAGTTCAATTGTTCCACGATGCGTCGGCGCAGCGCATGCGCCCTCTAATTACTTTCCTGAGCTCATTTTCATATGGTACTGTTATGTTGATTGCTTTCATCACAGAGTAAAACGTAAAAGAACCTTGGTGTCGTGTACCTAAGCTGAATTGTATAAAAAATTAGTGATTTCTCGGGGCTTTGCCACCGGTCGATAACAGCTTTAGCTAAGAAGACCCCAGTACAAAAAAAACACATAAAAATTGGTTGAGCGGTTTAGAAGGAGAATTCCGAATTCAGCCATCTTTATATATAAATATAAAGATGGCTAAATTTTCGTACGTTTCGCTGGTCTCTACCAATCCACACTGGCTGCGCGTGAAGACCTTTGTTACCTAGATTTTTGAGAGATGTCCTATCTCCAATAGTACGACAGTGTAGTCTATTTTTTTTGCTTCCCTCTTTTTCAAAGGCATAAATGCATAATGTTTCAAATAGTGCGTTAATCCGAATATGACGTTGAATAATTTGATTGTACGCGAATCGTTTGAATTTTATAATCATCATAAATTTTATAATTCAACGCACGTTTTGAATATCACATTGATAATGCAAATCTCCAGTGATTAATAATTTTCTGCCATCTTATATTCGCGCGTTAAAAAATAAAGGTGCGCGCGCGCATCTTTTTTGACACTTTTTGGCGCCGGGCGAGCCCCCTGCCGGGGCCTTATCGTAATCTCGGAGATTCACGTTTCCGATGTCTTTTTGTTTGCATAATAATAATATTTCATTCCGACCTTATCGATAAAGCCGTATCACATGAAATGGGACTTAAAAAATCGACAATTGTGGTGAACGAGCTTTATTTTGGAAATAAATGGTGGTTTTTATGTAGGTAGGTACGTTGTTAAAGTATTTTTATTTTCGGGGCCAGGATCGTACTACAGTTCGTCTGACATAGCAAAATTATACTTAGACGATACTTAGATAAGTTCTCACAAAGGATATGCCTCGAAAATGAGTTGTAAGGACGCAAGCAGCTAGCAGCCTATATCTTTGCTTGGAGCCATTGTAAATGGAAGATACATCTCGGGAAGTTTGTTCAATGTATTTCAGTCACTCAGTTGCATTAAAAAAGCGTGTTAAAAAGTACGAGTATGAGTCCGGAGTCTGAAATTGTGCCCGATATGTGGCAATAGGCTCGCCCCCTATAACATGGGACCTAACATCGTCGGCGAAACGTGGGTGTACTCAGTACACCTCTGCCACCCCCTCTGGGGAATATAGGCGTGACGGTGTTTTAAAAAGTACGGCACTGGCCGCCTATTATAACTAATACTATCGTATTTTTCACATAGGATGGCTGGATGGCTGGCTTCTAACTGCCAAACGAAATTATTATTTAAACTAATGGTGTTAAGGCATAAACCATACGTATAGAAACGGGCCACGCCTAATATTGCCATTAAATAAAGTAAAATGCGGTGGAAATGCGAGTTCTGCAGAAGATGTGCGGAGTGAAGCTGACCGACCGTATTCGCAACAGCGTAGTAAGAAAGCGAGTAGGTATGAAAGATAGTATCGGTGTAAATATGAGAAAAGATATGCTCCGTTGGTTCGGGCACATAGAAAGAATGTCCGAAGAAAGAATGACAAAAGTGATATACAATGCGAAAGTGGAAGGATGTAGGTACCGGGGAAGACCTAGACTATCTTACCATGACCAAATAGACCGGGTCTTATCTGAAGGACAAGTCAGGAGTCTCCGTAACCGGCGAGCGTGTATGAGACGAACTATAAGAGAACCTGTTGGAACTCTATACTCTTTGCCTACCCCGTAAGGGATCTGGCGTGATGAAATAGATAGATAGATAGAAATAAACTATAATTTCGTTTGGCAATTAGAACTGTCACTACCCATCCTATGTGAAAAATACTATAATGTCGATCGTCTGCGTTGGCCTTTATAAATTCATAGTTCGTTAAAAAAAGTAGAGTAAGGTACACTAATAATATTTCTTATATTTATAAACTTTAATATAAAGCGACATTGTTCCCGAAATAAGTTAAATACGAATAATTACCAATAAACCAGAGGTCGTATTATAATCGTCGTTGATAGAAATCTAGGTTTGTCTGAAATGATACAAATTCAATAAAATATAATAAACTCGTCTTTTGTCACGAGACGATTTTTTTTCATTATTTTTCTCTTTAATCTCAGTTGCCATGACGGTAAAAAGGCAATTAATTACGAGGTTGTGGACTTTTTAAGAGAATTTTAGTGTAATGTATACATGCTAAATAATCTTAAACTGACGTTCTTTCATACTTTGATCAGTAACCGTTATCCTCTTGAAACGCCACGTAAAGTATTATTTAATAATCGACTAACATCTCGTTTGATTTTTACAAGGATTTTGTCTTGTTGTCTGACAGACAACTGGATTCTCTCAAATAAGTCAATGTTATGCGCAAGCGCAAAACATTGACTTTTAACGTAGGGTTGCCAATATGACTTGAAAAAAAGAGATTACTTTAAAGATAAATATTAAAACTTCCTATTATTAAAAAATGTTGAATATATGACGATTACTAAGTTTATCCAGAGCTTAAGCGTAGGACCGCTTTGGTCACTGGATCTTTGCTTGTGTGTGTAAAATACTGTACTATAAATGCCTCAGGCATTAGACTTAAGGGCCGAGTGGCCCGTGTACTATTAATGCGTAAAGTATTAAATAAAAAATAAAATAATTGTGTGTCTAAAATTTATGTTTGTAATTGCACGACATAGTAATAATCCAAAGTGAAGGACGTTTTTTTTTGAAAATGTCCTATCATATTAAGCCCAGAAATGAGCTCGGTGATATAAACTAGACATATAAGTTAATTATATTATTATTATTTCAAAAATTATAATGTAGTGTTGCCAACCCTAACACACACTTACAGCAGACAGATGAATGATGTATGTATTGTTCTTTTTATATAAAACTCTTAAATACCGATAACCTGATTATTTTGAGGATTTTTTCTCGTAACGGTCCTGTCGGATGATTAATATTAATTATTACCTTTGACACACACATCAAGGAATCCTCCAGATAATAATATTTCGCTATTTTAAACCTTATGATATACGGGTAAGGTCTAAAGTTGGTGTGGCTGGGACTCGGTTTTCGGTATTCTAAAGATCTGCGATAAATGAAAAGATCTTTTATTGATAGCTTCGATTTCGTTCAGTCCCGGCTGCTTTAGGATGTAACAGAGTACATGCATTTATTTTTTTAAAGTTAAATATGGATAAAATTAAATACTTACTGTTCATGTATACATGATGACTGTTTAATGGTTTTGCAAATGAAGACAGTGAATTGTGCAACATTTTAGTCGTCGGTATTCTCTTTTCTGTTTCTGACGATAAATATTGTCTCCAAGCTAGGATAGAACAGTTTTCTCCGTTTGCAAAGCCTTGAGCCATTCATAAGTCAATGCGTTTACATATCAGATAGATAGAAATAACCCTTATAATAAAATATTATTCACCCGATATTATTCACCCATATATTATATTATTATATTATTCACCCAAACCACTACCCCTATTATATTATTCACCCAAACCACTACCCCGCCGTTTTTAAATGTAATCTGGGGTCAAAGCATTATGTGTTAACCAAATGTAAGATATATAAGACATTTAACATTGTGTTTATGACTGGACATCTACCAGACTTTGTTTTTTTTGGGTTTAGCAGAAATTTATCCAACGAAGGTTGTGAATGCCATAGATACCGCCATTCTAGAAAGTGTTGTCTTACTTGCGACAAAACCCAGCACAAACGAGTCCTTCTCCGATGATGCATCATCAAAATACTGCCTCGCTTGAGCTTCTTAGTAATTTTCCAGCCATTACATGAGCTCGACCAAATACATGGTGTAAAAATAACCAAACATCCACTTAAGTACATCAGTAAATATAGTAACTAAAAATAAGAATAATCCTCATTTGAAATTGCACATACTTTGTTATTAACTTAGCACCACTGGAAGTTAAGGATAATAGTGTTTACGAGGGCAATAAATATGAAGGTTCCTCGAAACTCGATTAGGGTCTAATGCGGTGAGGTTTATCCAAAAAGGTCTTTCGCGTTCCACAGTTTGACCCTGGAGGTATAAAAATTGATACTTATTCGCATACCAAGTTTTTTGTTGTTTTTTTTCAGTTTAAAAACAAATGTGGGTGTTTAAAAGGCTACTACAGGAATTGATATTATCCGATATCGATCAAAAACACATCGGCATCACACTGGAGCTAGATCGTAAACTATTTTATTGTAACCTAAACTTTGTATCCACACAATATGATTAAAAAATAGAAAGGAAAAGAGAAAGAGAATTAAATAAAAACAAGACAAGCCCGCTGAGTTTCTTCGCCGGATCTTCTCAGTGGAGGCCGCGTTACGATCCGGTGGTAGATTAGTAGTTAAATTATATTTAAAAAAAAATGTAAATTGACTATTTGTAAGCGCCCCCGCAGGGCTTACACAAAATAAATTGTTTGAGTGTGAATTCTTTATTAAATACACTGTTCGTGAATATGGTACTGGTTATTTTGGAATTTGAGTCAGCAATGAGCTTAGTCCTTTAACAAACTTAACATCATTTTTAGTGGAACACGGTCGTCTATTGCTTTATTCAATTTATGGTACTCACCAACAACGTCACGCCTATATTCCTCTAGCGGGGGAGGAAGAGGTGTACTGTGTACACTCACTTTTCGCCGACGATGTTAGGTCCCATGGTATTGATATGAGAATTTTTAGATTTGTCCGACCTAAGATTTAAATCTAAAACCTCGTGAACCAATAGACCAACGAGACAGTAAATTTATGGTACTCAAACCAACAATTACATTTACCTCTCATAATTAAAAAAAGAAATCATTTTCCTCGCAACAGTTGTACTTAAAATGATATTATTCATGTCATAGTCGCAACTTTCTAGCGGTTGGCGATTGGCAGCACTCGCGACCGCAGTTTTGTTGGCAAGTGGCGCGGATCGTACGCACGACTGCTTCTAGAAAGCAATGCTCATTTTTACTTCATTTTTGTGGAACACTGTAGTGCTGCCGGGGAAAGAGCCGGACACGAAATTTGGATTACGTCAGATCAAACCCCGACATTTTAATTTGGGTCTTTTTGGGAACGTTTAATCTCCAAAGGTGACTCTGTAAAGAAAAGACTAAGCGATTCCTGACTTCTACTGAGATTCATACTATTTATTCTATTGCTGCTGCCGCACTTGCGCGCTCAAAATATCTCGTTGCATCTCAATTAATACGTTAGACATTGGCCACGTCTGCGTAATGTACTTTTTGGAGTGTTAATTAACGAATTACAAAGTCATATTTTGTTTAATACAAGATTCGAACTTAGGACTTCATGGTCGAAATCCACGCTATCCACTACCAACGAAGCAGACAAGTCACATTGTATAGGAAACAAAAACCCCAAAATAGATATTCGATCGCCAAACACCTTTAATTTATAATTCCGATACATGGTCTATTTGACATTAAAGTATACCTACTTTTTGTCCTAACGTCCTTCAAAGTGTAAAGTGTAAAGCGTGATCTTCGATGATCAATTCAATTTGAATTTCAACTTGGCACTGTACTCGTGTGACTATGTGTCTACAAAAACACTGTATGATTTGGCAGACGAGCGATTAAATTCATATGATTTTAGTCGTAGTGGGAAACTATTTTATAGGACAACCTGTGCACGTTTATTATACTCCCGTTTAGTAGAACTGTATCGACGTGTATTAGAATAGTTGGATGGCTCGGCAGGAGCTCTGCGCCTATAGCCAAGTTGACAATCTACAGTCGTTAACGCTAATAGAAAGCGGAAAAATTTTGCAACGGAAAGTCATGTGGTCAAAACAATGCGCTATCGATTGCGACATGAGAATAGAAACATAACGCTTGCACCTTGTCTAGGCCCTCTGATTATTATTATCGGCCGTCTGAATAACACGTTGTTTGGTATAATCATATCGATAGTCAGCTTAAATCTATCTATCTATATCATCACGCCAGTTCCCTTGCGGGGTAGGCAGAGAGTACACAGTTTCAACAGGTTCTTTCCTTACAAACCTCTCTGGCTTCCTCCACTCTCATAGTTCGTCTCATACCCGCTCGCTGGTTACGGAGACTCTTGACTTGCCCTTCAGATAGGACTCGGTCTATTTGGTCATGGTAAGATAGTCTAGGTCTTCCCCGGTACCTACATCCTTCCACTTTCGCATTGTATATCTGTTTTTCATTCTTTCTTCCAACATTCTTTCTATATTTCCGACTTAAGTAAACTTAAGAAACTGACATAATTGACAGACGGCTTGATTCAGTCAGTAAAAGTTTAAGGCGTTCCGCCCACTACATTGGGTTGACACGGCTTCTATACTCGCACGGGTCAAATCTTCGTGTGATCTCCAATTATTTGTTCCGGTCTGGGTATTTGTGTATGTGAATTTTCATGCTTGTAAACGCACCCACGACACAGGAATGAATCCTAGTCTGGGCTACGTTCTTTAAAGGAAAAAGCAAATAATTATACTGGTGAGGCGGCTGCCCTCATACCCCTTAAAATATTCTTAAACTAGTTGCACGTGTCACTTTGTATACTTTTTTATCCCATCCGATAAAGGTTATCTGTAGTCTATACGACTGCTAAGTTCATAGTATCAAATTAATACAAGATATAAAAAACAATTAATATACAGTTCATCTGACTTGCGATAACCCTAAAATACATCAAAACAGTTGTTGATATATTCATTTTTTATTTTAACAATACCGAGACCCGTCCTGAGAAAATCAAGCAACTATAAAATTTAATTTTTTCATAAAAGAAATAAAAGGTCGACGCAGCGTGACAAGAATGTACCTACAAACCATTATTTTAATCTTTATATGTAATTTCTTGTTTTATTCTTTAAAGTATCCATTTTTTATCGCTTTGTATTGTTTCGATTAGATCATTCCGAAACAAATTTTTCCATTACTAACATCTGTCCGTCAGTTCCTCTAAGTGATTTTTAATAGCGACTTCTTTTGTTGTGTCGGATGTTTTTTGTTATTATTCAGATGTTTTAAATCATTGCTAATAAGTATCCACTATAAGGTTTGAATCATTAAAATAGATTGTGTGTTGTAATGATTACTTTGTGTGCACAAAAAATGGAAATAATAGTGGAAAAAATCAATTAAGAAAAGACTTAGTTGTATACGGTTTTTATTCGATAATGAGAATTTTAAAATAATTTATGTGTTTCCTTAATTATTTCCATATTCCAAAAAAAAAAAAATACTCTTCTTTTCGGAATTCTTGTCCATATTTTTGCTATGCATGAATGCCTGTAAAGCGTTCAAATTATATTCTTGCGTTTATAAACATATTTACACCTCATGCAGGTCATAAAGCATTTTACTGGTTCTTAAGAAAAAGATTAAAGATTTACTATAAAACTGTTCAGACATATATTTCTTTAATAGAGAACGTATTGAAAATGTATAATAGATATGATCTCCGAAAACTCGCCGCCGTAGGTTGCTGCATGCAAGTGTGTCATCATTAAATATCAAAATGTACATATAATCAAGAAGTTATTTCCTCTTGCAAGATATGCAATCAGTTGATCCTACTTTATATGTATTTTAGTTCTCCTTTTTATTAATAAAGTGGCGAAGACGGGACCGCGGGCGCACGCTAAGTGGCAGACAAGCATGGCCGATAAAAACTAACTTAGAAGTCAATTTTTGACGCGGGCTTAATTAAAACGTCATATTTTAAGTTGAGACCCTTGTTTGCGATAAGTTTTTAAGTGTTGAAATGACGTTGCGACAGTACGAGACAGACTTGATGGTTTTAACATGTATGTAAAAATTTTGCACAACTCTTGCGCAAGTTGTTTAGTGACGGCTATAGGCAATAGTGACAGGTTGTGGTGACGCCTACGTAGTGTCCTTGACCTTGTTTTAGTTATAAAAAATGTTATTTTGACTAACGACGACCTTACGGAGTATTAAGACATGGACCTTACGGAGTGTTTAGAATACCTTTTACAGGTAAGTACTTGCTAAAGTAACATGTGATGATCCCGTTGCTATTCTACTAAAACCTACTCGAATAAATTCTAATTGCTGTAAATTGTCATATAAACTTGATTTGTTTTTAATAATAGGCACGCACCCCTGTTTTTTTGAAAACATGTGCGTATTAAAAATGAACTATCACTTGCTTTAACGGTGAAGGAAAACATCGTGAGGAAACTTGCATGCCTAAGAGTTTCTCGAAGGTGTGTGAAGTTCGCCAGCCCAAACCTGGCCGGTGTGGTGGACTATAGCCTAAACCCTCTCGGTTGGAGAGGAGACCGTGTTAAGAAACTGTCCCATCGTGCCCAACGGTGGGACCTCTGCCTACCTCCGTACATCCAGCGGGCGAATACGAGGTTTTCGTTTTGAGTCCTGTCCGTCGTGGGTAATTATGTGTCAAGACATTCTCAATATCAGTTCGGAGCCTAGAATTGTGCCCGGTATAATGTCATTAGGCACGCCCTATCTTAATCTAACATCTTCGGCGAAATGTGATTGTACACTGTACACCTCTGATATAGGAAATGCAATGCATGAGGGCTTACTTGCATATAAAGTTGTGCAACTGAGTTTTTCTTCAGTTAACGGGTTATGGCACTTGGCCAGCGTGCGTCACGGGTCATTTGCGGCACTTAGCCACTGCCGTGGTCGTTGTACTCCATTGCTGTTACAAAATATTATTTCATAAGTTCCTACCTAAATTGCTGCAGGGGCTATTTTTAGTAATGTTCTTGTCGTTAAGCTTTTGGTGTTGTAATAAACGTTCCAACATAATCATAATGTTTATGATATTTAGGATTAAACCGTGAATTCTGTTGATACTCTATATAAATGCCTCGTTGGTCTAGTGGCAAAGCGCATCGCTTTGTGATTACGAGGTCCTGGGTTCCTAGGTTGGACAAATGTAGTTTTTCTTAACGACAATTTCCCAGTATGAGTCCGGAGTTAGGAATTGTGCCCGGTCTATGGCAATACGCTCGCCCCCTATTACATGGGACCTAACGTTTCGCCGACGTTAAGTCACACCTCTGCCACCCCCGCTTGGGGAATATAGGCGTGACGGTGTTTACATTATATAATTCAAATTCGTAACATATTAGATAGGTTCGTTAATAAAATCGCTTTATACAGGTTAATATTTTGTATGCTCGCGAAATTTATGAATTCGTACTTATTTATTCTACACTACCTAATTCTAGCTCCTTTTTCACCGTCACGCCTATATTCTCCAAAGGGGGTGGCAGAGGTGTACTGAGTACACCCACGTTTCGCCGACGATGTTCGGTCCAATGTAATAGGGGGCGAGCCTATTGCCATATACCGGGCACAATTCCAGACTCCGGACTCATACTGGGAATTTTTCGTTAGAAAAACTACATTTGTCCGACATAGGATTTGAACGCGCATTGCTTTGTGAATACGTGGTCCTGACCACGTATTCACAAAGCAATGCGCTTTGCTACTAGACCAACGAGGCAGTCAAGTCAGTGTAATTATTACTTGTGGAAAATATGGATGAGAGTTCTGCACGCACCCAATACACAGAAATTTACAAAAGAACAGCCTGTATAATATTTACTAGTATCAGAAGACAGATGTTAATGAAATGACCTATCACTACATAAGTGGAAAACAGAGGCCACAACTATGATAACGAATTGCATCTTCATTCACTCACGGATAACATTGTAGAGTGCTATTACAGAAATATTCTACAAATAACACGTTGTTATCAACTCGGCGATAACAGCTGACCTTAGATAACAGCGACACGTTAGCGCAAACAGTTGCGTTAATAATTACAAACAAGCTGCTAGTTCCGGATGGTTATCAGAGGACTTGTGCAAATAATTATATTACATATACGTGCACATTCCCACACGTTATTCATGATAATATCCTACTAATATAAACGCAAAAGTTTGTGACGTTTGCGTTTCGAATTGCGAATTCATGGATGCTTGTTGCTCTTTCACGCAATAACTGCTGATTTGATGATCTAGTATACTTCTATATGAATATTATATAGAGGAAGGATTTGTTCGTTCGGGCCCATCATGACGTACGCTTGTGAGGTGTTCGGGCACGCCGCCCGCTCTCACATCGAAAGACTTCAAACAGTTCAATCCCGTTTCCTCCGCAAAGTCGTCGGAGCCCCGTGGTTCATACGGAACGTCGATCTCCATTCCGATCTCGGTCTCGAATCCATTCGCGTCTTTATTAAAAAGGCGACAACCCGATATTTCGCGAACGCGTCCAATCGTATCCGCCGCCGACCACGAACCTATCATCCGCTACCGCCGTCCGCGCCATGCTCTTATCGACCCTCCGATGCCGTTACATCCCTTCTTTCGGATACAAATACCGCACACAGGATCAGATACCGACCTCGCCGGCGAGGCGAGACACCTAGTATACGCCCTCCCCCATAGCGACTGCCCAAGCCGAGGCCGTTCCTCCTTGAGGCACCCTTAAGCTAGTTGCCCCCTTGCCCTTCTAGCTCGAGCGGTTGCACGCTTGCCCTCTTGTCCGGAGAAGCTGTAAAGGCCCCGCGGCCAACAGCGTAGATCTTTTACATACACACACACCAAAAGATTTGTTCGTTCGTTTGTTATCAATAAACTCTGGAACTAATGAACCGATTTTAATAATTCTTTCACCATTAGAAAGCTATATAATCCATCCATCCATAGTGTATTTGAGAAATAATAAAATAATAAAAAGCTGTTACATAATAAACGCAAGACCTGAAAGTAGTTTGTTCTAAATGGGTAACTGAATTGATTTCAACAATTTTTAATGTACCTTACATTTTTTTTTAATTTTCAAAAAATGCTTTTACTCCTCCAGTGCGCTTTAACAAACAAATGGGGTAAAACCATTAAATTTGGAAATCTGGTTTTCGTTTTGAATTTATAAAGCAATTCTCTAATCGGGGTGTCTGAGGGCTTGCGTTTATTATTTTACACCTTGTATAAAGTTATAGTTATAATAAAAACTACTATAATTATTCGTAGGGTGACCATTTCACAAATATTGGCCAAAATCATTGCTGTTTTCTTGAATTATGACAACAACGGTTCGTTCGACCATTTTTTACGTAAACCCTATTCCAACTATAATAACTTCGGGACAATAACATAATTGTATAATAACTGTAACGCGCCAGTTGCTCCGTTACGTAGCGGGTTTGAGTCCACGACAAGATTGACATGACTAAACCCACATAAAAGTGAAGTTTACACTAATTGCATTAAGAATACGTATATTATAGGGATATAAAAGTCGCTTTAAATGTTCCTCGCTTAGTTCTTAGTTCTAGTTTAAAAAAAAGAACTAGACTCGTTGTCAGTCGTCTTTTCGTTCATTTTTCTTTTTCTCTCTCTTTGTTTCTTTCGTTCACACAGTCTTTCCCCAAATCTCTTACATTATATATCAAGTGAGAAATAATAAAAAAAATATATGCATTTAAAACGCGCAGCTGGCCATAAATAACGGAGTGCTTGTCCCAACGCTGTTATATGGCATTGAGAGCTGGGTATGTAAGAAGAAGATTGAAAGCAGGATAAATGCGGTCGACATGCGAGCTCTGCGGAAGATGTGCGTAATCAAGCTGACCGACCGTATTCGCAACATCGTAGTAAAAAAGTGTGTAGGTATGAAAGGTAGTATCGGTGGAAAGATGACAAAGGGTATGCTCCGTTGGTTCGGGCATATAGAAAGAATGTCGGAAGAAAGAATGACAAAACACATATACAATGCGAAAGTGGAGGGATGTAGGTACCGGCGAAGACCTAGACTATTTTACCATGACCAAATGAATGAGCGAGCTATGGAAAGAGCTATGCTCGGCGTTTCTCTACGTGATCGAATCAGGAATGAGGAGATTCGTAGAAGAACCAAGGTCATCGACATAGCCCTCAGGATTAGCATGCTGAAGTGGCAATGGGCTGGCCACATAGTGCGAAGATCGGACGGGCGTTGGGGCAGAAAGATTCTAGAGTGGAGACCACGTATTGGCAAGCGCAGCGTAGGACGACCGCCTGCCAGATGGACCGACGATCTTGTGAAAATCGCAGGAAATCGTTGGATGCAGGTGGCATCGGAACGGTTAGGCTGGAAAGCGATTGGGGAGGCCTATGTTCAGCAGTGGACAAGTATAGGCTGAAATGATGACGATGATGAAATGAATGGACCTTATTTTATCTGAAGGGCAAGTCAAGAGCCCCATAACCGGCGAGCGTGTATGAGACGAACGAGAGTGAGGGAATCCAGAGAGGTATGTAAGGAAAGAACCTGTTAGAACTCTTTAGTCTCTACCTACCCCGCAAGGAATCTTACGTGATGATACAAATAGAGATTAAGCATTAAACGATTTTTATAACCCTAAAGTAAAAATTTAATTCGTTTACGACAAAGGCAACCCTGATCGTGAGTCCATTTTTAGTTGGAGTAAAGTGAGAATGTTACAAATCTACCTCTTTCACTTTTATCTAAGTATTCTACATACAGGCTTTTGACAGCTACATGGGGCCCATACGAAGCCAAACATATCTTCTAAGAACTATCTCATGAATGACTGCCTCTGTCATAATTCAAAGCCCATTCAAACAACTTACATTTCGCAATCATTCTCTTTAAATACTAAACAATCTGACAGCTAGATGATTTCTTTATCACATTACCTAGGTCACAGACCAAATAGAGCAGATACGTCACTTGCCGCCAACACCGCATAACTAATTCTATACAAAACAGTATCGCCTTTAGTAAATTACATTATTCGGGTGTGAGGGTTAAGGGCTCCGTTTAAGTATAAAAAACCTGTATAAGGAATACTTAGTATAGACATATCTACATGCCAATAGACGATGCCTGCTGGACTGAAAGTCGGTACCATTATCCGCCGAGAGACATCCACTGCAGGACAAATATTTCCAAAGATAGCCGCACACAACAACTTGCGAGAAACTCCTTTTAAGTCTTTATTGGGAGATATGTATCGATATCCTACTCTAATTCTAAAACGTCTCATAGAAATTTGTTCTTGCCTCGTACCACAATCTTTTTCTAGGGGCCATAGTCCACCACGCTGACCCAGTGTGGGTTGGCGAACTTCACACACCTTCGAGAAATTCTTAGGCATGCAGGTTTCCTTACGATGTTTTCCTTCACCGTTAAAACAAGTGATAGTTAACTTTCAATACGCACATGCCTTCGAAAAGACAGAGGTGAGTGCCTGGGTTTGAACCCGAGACCTCTGACTTTGCAGTCCAACGGTCTAACCACTAGGCTATCACTGCTTTTTCTAGTACGATTGTTAATTTATTTTTTAAGAAAAAACCTGGACGTGCGTCGTTTATAGCTTCTTCTCTTTCACACGGCAAGGTAACAGTATTACTAAAGTTATTCTATGAGAATAACTAACTAACCCTCCTGATTAGAATTTGTGACTCTAGCGCCACTGTTTATGGGAGTGACCTAGCTGTATTAAGCTGTGGCTAGGTACAGGTTAAACTGGTCAATCACCCTATCAACAATGACCTTTTACTTTCGTAACTAAGTTGCCGCGGTGTTCAGACAACAACGCATTGTGTTTTATAGATATTCGATAATCTAACTTATTGTTTTAAGATAGAGGTGGCGTAATGTCGGTGTTATATTGAAAAATTGCAAAATTTCAATATTCAATCATGGCCGAATGTTTGGGCGGTTGCGTTGAAAGGTCGCTGGTTCATCTTAAATTGGTGATGTAGTCACAGCAACAAGTACTGAAATAAAAATATCTATCTATATAAATAAAAATGAATGCCTAAATGTGATGCTACGCGCAAAACTCGAGAACGGCTAGACAGATTCGGCTATTTTTCTTTTGAAATATTCCTTGACGTCCGAGGAAGGTTCTAAACTGGACAAAAAATTGAAAAATTTCACGGAAAAAACGTAAAAACCGCATTTTTCTTTTTCCCGCTCAAACGCGTGCGGAGCCGCGGTTAAAATCTAGTTATTAAATAAAACACGAAACAAAACTACTTTAGTAAAATTGTCCTCTAAGAGTACGATAAGTTTTAGGGTTCCATTCCTCCGATGAAAAAATAAGTTGTGTGTATGTCTGTTCGTCGATTTCAGCCGTTTTTTTGGAAACCATTTTCAGAAAATCAGTACCGAGAATATTTAGTGTTGAATCACACTATCACTTGACCGGCTTTTTTTAAATTAACACGATTACAAAGTCGAGTAGTTTAAATACACATGATATTTATCGCTTATCTCATTATATCACGTTCGCGAGAATGCCTTTATATGAGATCTCCCGTCATCGTCTGTCCCGTTTTCCACTGTACCGATAGACAGAGAAAGAGCACTATAGCAAGACTGCACAGTCTAGTCACGATCAGAGGTTATGATATTAAAATTTGCTTATTTTCGAACTGCGCCATTGAGCAACCGGGGAGTGGTGTGCTCACAACATGGGTATCCTAAAATGTATGAGTTCCATCTGGAGATATACGAAACTTTTCTACATCGTATGAAACAGGAAGGTACTCGGGATGCAACGATATCGATGTCGATAATTGTGAACCGTAGGTAATCGTTATACAGTCATTACGAAAAGAATGTTAATAATTATAGTATTTATAAAATGTCGCAATATTCAGTTGTGCTTTGTGAACAAAAATTTGGAAAAAAACTATCAATGAATAATGCCATTTTGATATCCTAGCATCCCTAGTCTATTAGGCCAGAGTACAGAAACCTAATAGATTACAAAATAAGTTTAATAAACTAACTCAATTTTGAAATCTCATTACCTGTTCTAAAGCCAATAAACAAAATGTACGGAACAACCTGTCCAATTTTGAGTTAGTCGGACACTAAAATATATGGCATCCCAACTAACCGATAATACGTAATTCTCGACGATCGCTCCGATGTGTCGATGATAATATAGCGTGAACTGGACAACCACCTTACACCGGTTATTGGGCGCTATGGAGCAACCATTGTCGAGTAATTTGTATCGATCGTGTATTTATTTATGAGAAACCAAACGGCCAAGTTAACAGAACCTGACCGGTTACTTCAAATCAAATCAACGCGCCCATTGAAATATGGCGGCGATATGACGATATTTGAAACTGGTCTCAAGCTCGATTTATGGCACCATGTTTGTACCTTGCTGATGTTTATTGGGAACGATAATTGTTCATTTAAATGCACCTGTAGGTTATAGATGAGATGTCGGTAAAGTTATAGGGATAGGTGTAACGCTGGAGCAAGGACTTGGGGTAGATTGGGACAGGACTGCGAATGGCAAAAAAGCTGATATGTAAGGGATCTACTACCGTATTTGAAGGATCTAAGTTGGCCTCATTTGCTTGTGGTACATCCTGTCGACGACGTAATTCTGTCGAATTATCCAACCACCAACCTGCATTGGACAAGCTTCGTGAGAGATACAAACTTAAAAATGAAATAATTTTGATGTTTGTGTTCCTGTTTTGCGTATATAAATTAGCTTTGTTTGGATTGATTTCCAATTTTAGGTTAAAGAACAAAGACACTTTTAGCATCATTGATTGAATTTTTCGACTAGTTTATAGTACTAATTATCTTAATAAAACTTACGGTCCCAGTATAAAAGTATTAAAATTTCTCTTGCGGATCAATTTAACCATTTTACCATCCAGACTGTAAACAAGCTGAGATACTACTCTAGTTAGAAATCTGTAACCGACATTATTTCTCTGTATTGTGGTTTGGACAGCGTTTATGACCCGAATCAATGTGATTGTGTGAAATTATCATAGATTGTTAATACAGATGGACCAGTACGTTTTGTAGTATTTGTAACAATAATACTTTTGGCTCTTGGAATTTTTCAAATACATCTTACTATCGCACATGTGGGCAAAGGGCTTTCCTCACAAATTAATACGAGAAAAGATAAATAGGTCATACTCCACCACGGAACCGCTGCATGGATTGGTGGAGGCAGGTTTGTCCTATATTCGAGTTTCTCCATGCTTCGAATGGCACGTTCTACCGTGCGAGAGCGTGTGTTGCTCCAGCCACAGCCGCGAGCACGACGGCTTGCCGCGCACCTTGCATTGCTGCCACAGGCACACGTAGTTCTCCTTGCCGGCTTGCGTCGGGCTACCACTTAATGTTGTTGTTGTTTAGCCAAGTTGAAAGTTTTATAAATTGATAAGTTGCAAAAGCAGCTGGCCACAAACCTGCCTCCGTTGATCCGTACTACCTCAGTTTGTAGAGTATGACGTATTTTGATTTGTGAGAGAGGTCTTTTTCTCAACAGTGGGTCAGTGTAGTGTAGACTGATTTATTATTATTAATAATATTGAGATAGAATACCATATTTCTCCCTTGCCAAATGTAGAATATGAATTCCATATGTCTCCCATCCCAAGTGTAAAATCAGAATATTTTCCCTATTGTAAAGGATTGACTTGACTGCCTCGTTGGTCTAGTGGCAAAGCGCATCGCTTTGTGATCACGAGGTCCTGGGTTCAAATCTTAGGTCGGACAAGTGTAGTTTCTCTAACGAAAACTTCCCAGTACGAGTCCGGAGTCTGGAATTGTGCCCGGTATATGGCAATAGGCTCGCTCCCTATTACATGGGACCTTACATCATCGGCGGAACGTGGGTGTACTCAGTACACCTTTGCCACCCCCGCTTAGGGAATATAGGCGTGACGGTGTAAAGGATTATTCGTGCTCGGGTATACTAAGTCTCGTGTCTGCAATCATTGCATACTCTTTGAGTTAAGGTTGAGCTTTCCCCAGTATATCTAGGTAACTTAATACAACGTATCGGGCGGATCAACAGGAGTGGGTTTCATAGCTGTGTAGTTGATAAGCGACCGATTTGCGAGCAGCGTAAAGAGGCTGAATAGATCGAGATTAAGTGTTATCTGCGTACATTGGCTCGTGTAAGTTTTGTGCGAAGATAAATTATTTAACTGATAGGTTTAAGTGTAAAGATATCCTTCTAAGAAAGGTATTCCATATTGATGCGATTTAATATATATTGATGTGGTTTTGGAACGACTTCGGAATAGGAAGCTTTGTTCGATAGTATTTTTCGTTTCGTTTTTAATTTGTTTCTGCTACTACTATACAATGCTAGTCAAGTAGGGATTTCAAATATTATAGGGTATCCTCGAATAATAATATTAAGTAATTGCACTATGGGTATCGAACGAACATCCGAACCCCTGTCAAATTAGGGCTATCAGCAGCAATAACCTGTAAATCTCATCAGCCACAAAAAATATACCAACTTTTAGGCACATAACCTCACAAAACACATTACATCATCACGTTCACCTCATTCCACTCACTGTAGGGCATACGTGTCCATCTTTTTACGCCACCTATCCATATCCTGAGCCAATATAAACACACACATAATTAATTTCAAAACTCAATGCCAATCTATTGATTATTGTGATCGTTGTAAACGATATTATTATCTACCACTGGAGCATAGACGTACCGTCAATAACATTTGCTTTCTAGTAGACATCGCGAACGGTTCAATAGATTGCCCCGAACTTCTCGCTAATGTAGTACTTCGTACAAATCAATTACGTGTTAGACAGCGCCCCTTGTTAAATGTACACTCGATCTCAGCAAATTATAGACGAAATGCGTATTTCTTGCGTTGCGCAGCCAGCTTTAATTCTCTGTCGTTACAATTGGGGTTAGACCTCTTTTGTACCAGCTCGAGCTCAATCAGAAAACGTATGAGTGAGTTTTTTGTGGATAACGACCAGCGTTAGCTCTGAGTTCAACCTATCTAGTTTCCCTGGTAATGTTCTTTTTAATGAATCTTCTTTTTTGTCATATCTGTGTTCATAAATTAAAAGGATGTTGTTTATTGCTATACCTTTTCTCATATTTCATTCTTATTACGTTTCGGCCTGGTTAATTTGTAATCGCGACTTAATTATATAAATGCTAAATGTGGAAGTAAACTTCTTGATATTATATAATATAAGCCCTGTTAAGAAACTGTCCCACCGTTGGGCACGGGCCTCCTGTCAAACTGAGAGGCTTTAGGCCATAGTCCACCACGCTGGCCCAGTGCTGGTTGGCGAACTTCACACACCTTCGAGAAACTCTTAGGCATGCAGGTTTCCTCACGATGTTTTCCTTCACCGTTAAAGCAAGTGATCATGCTTTCGAAAAGACAGAGGTGCGTGCCTGGGCTTGAACCCGAGACCTCTGACTTTGCAGTCCAACGGTCTAACCCCTAGGCTATTACAGCTTCTTGATACCAATTTTTAATATGTTTATATTTCTATCTCATTTGTATTATTAGTCTGTAAACTCTCCTAATTATAAATAAATAAATAAAATTAAATATATAATTTAAAAAAAACCATAAAGCCTCTTCTTCCCGAAAAGCAGGCAAAACATTGTTGCCCCATGACGACTCGCGCTTTGCTGCTTACTAATTACTAGTTTGTACTCTTTTTAAATGTGTTTACGAAGATAACTATCAGCTCTACAGACGTCGGTTCACAAACATTCTTTCACCCAGTCTTGCCATCTACATGGCTAAAGCCCCCGGTGTTCCCAGAACAATAAATATAATTATTATGCGATTACTGGCATCCAGTTGTGTGGCAACACCGAGCACGAGAGAAACGCGTTCGTCCGGACTGCACGCGTTACGACCACGTTTTTATACATGGAATGGTTCAAAAAACTACAAGAGAATACTAATTGTAGACAGGCTTTATAATGATGTGCACAGATAGATAGACAGAAAAATCATTTATTGCTTGAAACACTGTATTATATGATAGTGGTTCTAAAAATATTGTAGCGCTACATGTTTCGCCGAGAATTCGGCCTGTAAATTTGTTATATTTATAGTTATGTATACTTGTAAATTCAAACATTAATTTTTGTTCACTTTGAAATGATTATGAAAATGTCATAGAAATCAGTAGAAGGTGTACACACTAATAAGGGATACCGCAATCGTAGAAGGTTCGTACATGTGACGATAATCTAAAGGCTTAGCACGAAGAGTTTGACGTTAGCGTGCCACTAGCGAGTAAGCGTGCTGTCACGATCATGTTTATTTAGTTAATTTGTAGTTTGATAAGGATGGCATATCAACTCGCTAGAGTCTCGCTAACGTCAAACATCATGCTAAGCCCTTAGATTAGGTGCATAGGTAAAACCGGCGTCCCTCTGCTAAAATGTTTTTGTATTATAGTATAAATAATAAATAATATTAGCCCTGAAACTGTCCCACCGTTGGGCATAGGCCTCCTCTAAAACTAAGAGATTAGGCCATAGTCCACCACGCTGGCCCAGTGTGGGTAGGCGAACTTCACACACCTTCGAGAAATTCTTAGGCATGCAGGTTTCCTTACGATGTTTTTCTGCACCGTTAAAGCAAGTGATAATTCATTTTTAATACGCACATGCTCTCGAAAAGATCGAGGTGCGTGTCTGGGTTTGAACTGGGTTTATATTTTAGTAGTATACGAAAATAGCTAAACGCCCTTAACCGGCGCCGGTTACGATTCGGGGTTAGTGCTTGCTGACTCAAACTCAAATAATTCATTTTGTATAAGCCCAGCGGGGCTAACAGATAGTCAATTTACTTTTTTCTTAAATCCATATAACTACTCATCTACCACCGGATCGAAACGCGGTCTCCACTGACAAGATCCGGCGAACAAACTCAGCGGGCTTGTCTTTTTTTCCTTTCTATGTTATGTTAAATCATATTGTGTGGATACAATGTTTAGGTTATAATTAAATATTTTACGATCTAGCTCCAGTGTGAGGCCGTACGACCGAAATATGAGACTAATGATGCCATTTATAAAGAGTGTCTAAAGGATTCCAGATGAACCAGTCCCCACAAGCAGCACCCGTTCACGAGTATGACTACTGGAACAGCCATCACTTTCATACCATATTAGAGGGAAGGGAGTGATTCGCGCCAGGCAGCCACCGCAAGCAAAGCTATTATAGTGAACATGACCAAACCAGAATCCCAGAGAAGGTGGTCAGATTGGGCTACAAAGCAGCAATACATCAAGCTGACCAATATTGGCTCTGGATAATACTTTTCAGTTAAAAATACTTTTTACTAACCACATTTAAAAATAATTTTGACTCAGTTTTGTAGTCAAAATTACTTTTGATTGTTAAAGGGTTTTGACTGTATCAAATACGCGTATACCAAAGCACGAATACAATACATAACAATATCAATTAAAAAACCGGTCTTCCAGTTTCTGGTAGCACAAAATAGTGTATTCCACATAACTGTGAGATCAAGATGGAAACGAGCTTTATCAACGCAATCAGCTCGTACAGTGTACACCGAGCGCTATAAAGCCAGTTGTACATGGCGTGGCTCGGGCATGATGTTTTTTTAATGATATCCTTTGATGCATAAATAATGCCCGCATTAGCGACCGCCATTGCGAATCGTCGCGGCTTGCGCCCGCGCACCGCACCTGATATAATACTCTGATAAGCTTTCTCTGATTTATTATGAATTACGTAAGCGGTTTTTTTATATGGAGTTATGAATTTAAGGCCTTTATTATAAATCTGTTTAATTTTTTTGGGTTCGTTATTAGTCTAAAGTCTAAGCATCAGTTTGGAAAAAAATAAATACCTAAGAAAGATGTTAAGCGGAGATTGGCGCGGTAAAATTTTAGGTGGGTGACTGCTAGTAGTATTTTATAATTTAATTACGATCAGGAAGATTTTGACCGCTTTGACGTTAGAGTAAGGCCTTGTTAGCCATAATCTAGATTTTTTTGATAAAAATAAAGCACCCTTTCGTTATCCTTTAGCGTTACTAAAGAGGGATTGAGTAACTCGGGGTTATAACGTTTAAACGTAGCCCCATTCAAACACAAATACCCAGACCTACACAAAAAATTGTGGGTCACAAAGATTTGTCCCGTGCGGGAATCGAACCCGCGACTATTAGACACAGTGGGCGGAACGGCTTAAGCTCTTAACCACTGCGCTGAATTGCCCTAAACTTAACGTTATAACATCGAGTAAGTCAATAGGTAACGCTTACCCTAGTTCGAGCAAGTGGGTCTGAGGTTGTTTGTTTGTATGAACATTGAACACTACAGACATGCAACTAACAATCCTATCAAATGTGATCTAAAATCCAACACTTCTGCCAAAATAGTACAATGGGCACTAGCAACACTGTAACCAACGCAAAATACTAAATAAATGTAAATTCGATTAAAAGTAATTTCAACATTCATACCATTCGGACTACAGTTAAAACGGTGCGCGTAGGCACAATAATAAATGTCTCAACTGAAATTCCAAACAAAACGCTTAATAGAAAGTAGTACAGTTAATTTGCATCGCAATAATGTGAAATTGACGCGGGAATGGCACAGGTACACCGACGCTCGGAGTTGCCAGCTACGGTACAAAATTACCATTATTTTTTAATAATTAGGCATAGATTACAATTGTGTAATGTGTAGCAAAAGTAAAAAAAACAGAATTTGAAATCTTTACTTAAACATGCTACAATATTTGTGACTAAAAGGATTTATGCCGGCAATATTATGTTTGTCTATGATATTATGTTGATTTATGACAACGATGATCTGCTTATTGGCACAGTTTTACTAGATCACGATCGAATCGCTGTAATTTTGTTATTAATAACATCTTGACCGCCGCCGCCATCACAGCAGGCTTCAGTGCCCCATTCCTGATAAATAACGTTTGTTTAGAGATTTTATAATTAAAAAAAAAAACGCCATTTCATAGAATAAAAATATTGACACTCTATAAAAATATTGACACTCAATAAAAATATTGACACTCAATATAAATATTGACACTCAATAAAATGTATGGAACAGCTGTTCTTATTTCGCGATATTTTAAACATGGGACATGAGTTATTTATCACGATGTACCAAAGTAGTTGTTAATTAATTACTAATAAAGCTGTATATGACACTTCTGTATAATATATATACAAGGCTGGCAACCCGGCGGTTGACGTTCTACTCTAATAACGCGTCACGGTGCGCGCGCGCAACTTCGGTAACGACAATATCACATATCACGCCGTTTTCTAAGACATGCGTATCATGTTTGTGGTTAGTAAGCTTTATAACATCTACATATGTATTTGTACGGCCTGTTTGTTTTTTATTTTTTGCACAAACTTGTCTTTTAATAAAGCCATATATATTAATTTATACATATTTTGGACCAAACGTAGGGTGGCTTCCAAAAAGTGCGCCTATCTATTGTATGAATATGATTTCCAGTGTCCAGTCTGTTGAGTAAATCCATGCACTTACTACTAATCTAGGAAGTTGATATTGTACCTTCAATGGTATTTTTAGCATTTTTGGCGTTTGACGCCTGGCTGTTGGACACACATATGATTCCCATAATAATTGTGGACTTCACATACGACACGAAATCTACGAAAGTATTTTCTTGATACACCCCTTTTCACCCTATTGGAAAAAATATGGCGTGTCTAAATAATGAACGATCTCATTTTTTGTCAAAAAAATCTTTCTAGTTATCAGAGCGTAAACCACTCCGCCTACTGTATCAAATGGTCGTGAGTTCAGTCCCCGCACGGGACAAATATATGTATGACCCACAAATTTCTGATTGCATATCTGATTTTAAACGATTCCACGACACAGGAATTCCTAGTGTAGGGCTACATATAAAAAAGAAAAGAACAAAACACATTACCCTCTTCTATAATAATACACACAGTTTGTATGCGCGTGCGCCGCCGTGGCGTGGGGCCCGCGGCGCGCGCAATGCGGAAGCGTCGACCGCACTTACCGACATCGACAGACAGATCTAAGTAATTTCAGGATGTTTATTATATTCATGCCTTATTGGTCTTGTGGCGCATTGTATAGCTGTTGATCACGTGGCCCTGAGTTCTAATCCTTATGGGTTTTTATATCGAAAAATCTGAGTGAGCGTTCCGAGTCTACAATTTTAGCCAATATAGACTTGCTCGTTGTATGATCTAACGCTGTTAGGTCCTTTACCGCTCCCAATTGAAGAAGTAGGCCTTAAGATGTTTTTTTAATTATTTTTATTATTCAAGAGTAGGACACTAAAATAGGCTAGTAAAAAATATTCAGCAGGATATGTCAGGTTGATCAGGTATGAAAGATGGTATCTGTGTAAAGATAAGAAAGGGTATGCTACATGGGCGCGGGCATATAGAAAGAATGACAAAACAGATACACCATGCCGGAAGTGGAAGGTACCTATTTTAACACGACTAAATAGACGGTGTCTTGTCTGAAGGGCAAATTAAGAGTCTCCGTAACCGGCGAGCGTGTATGAGACGAACGAGATTGGTCAGTCAGTTAGGTCTGTAAGGAAAGAATCTGTTAAATATCTTTACTTTCTGCCTACCCCGCAAGGGGTATGGAGTGGTGTTATAGATAATTAACAAAAATCTAATGTTACATAGCAGTGATAGCCTAGTGGTTAGACCGTTGGACTGCAAAGTCAAAGGTCTCAGGTTCAAACCCAGGCACGCACCTCTGTCTTTTCGAAAGCATGTGCGTATTAAAAAATTAATCATCACTTGCTTTAACGGTGAAGGAAAAACATCGTGAGGAAACCTGCATGCCTAAGAGTTTCTCGAAGATATGTGAAGTTCGCCAACCCGCACTAGGCCAGCGTGGTGGACTATGGCCTAAACCCTCTCAGTTTGAGAGGAGGCCCGTGCCCAGCAGTGGGACAGTTTCTTAACAGGGCTAATATTAATATTATTAATGTTACATAGGTATTATAGATTCTATCCACGTATCTTACTTACAAAGCCGCCCTAATCACGGTCAGATCACGTCCAGTGCAAAAATCGTGACATAACGCTTGATAGCGTGGCGAATATTTGTTCAAACAATTAGGTAATCAGTTGCTAAATTCCTTGATTCATATCTGCCGGGTTTGATAAGTGTTTCTTTATAATTATTACGTTTGTTTTTTGTTGAGTTTGTTACAATAGAATTTAAATTTGATTTATTTCGAGTTGAATCGATAGTAACTTATTAATACAATTGTTTTCATTGTTTGTTTTTAAAAGCGACACGAATGTGAGTTCACTTTTTTAGTTCTGTTTTATTGTGTTCCAATTCGATCTAGGTAGCAGGCAGTGTATGAGGGATACACACTCAAAGGCAACGCTATTAATTACAGATAAATAATTTTATGTGCAGTATACCTTAACTAAGGCATGGGTTACTGAGTCCCGTAACGTATATAAGCACCGGACGAACACGCCGACTGACGTGCGCAAACCTATAGTAAATTAGGAAAACTCAGGAATTGAAAATCATCATCATCAGCCTATAGCAGTCCACTGCTGGACATAGGCCTCTCCAAGTGCACGCCACTGGGTACGATCCTCGGCTACTCGCATCCAGTTTCTGCCAGCCGCCCTACGAAGGTCATCGCTCCACCTAGCCTGAGGGCGTCCTGCATTACGTTTGCCAGTCCGCGGTCTCCACTCAAGAACTCGTTTGTCCCAGCATGTTATCGGTTGTTCGGCTAATGTGACCGGCCCATTGCCACTTCAGCTTACTAATCCGGTGGGCTATGTCGATAACTTTGGTTCTCTGTCGAATGACTTCGTTCCGGATTCTATCCTTCAGAGAAACTCCGAGCATAGCCCTTTCCATAGCTCGCTGAGTGACTTTAAATTTATGAACCATTCCAACCGTGAGTGTCCACGTCTCGGCTCCATATGTCATAACGGGCAGGACGCACTGATTAAAGACTTTTGTCTTTAGGCTTTGTGGAATGGGCGATGTAAATACTCGACGTAATTTCCCAAATGCCGCAAATTGAAAATAGTATCATAAAATTATTAGTAGGTGCAATTTTAGATTTAATGGAGATATTAATGGCAATTGAGTTATATTGGCAATTTACCGAAGACTCATTCTTAAATTTATATCCTTTACCGTTTCTGCAAATTTCGTTTAACAATTAGCAGAATGAAAAATAGTTTTATGTAGTCAGTGGTTTGTACATCCGCGCTGAATACAATTGTTAGCATATCTCCCTGCACTAACCAGTTCCCTCACACTCGATATTACCCTATAATAAGAACAGAGGCATTAATATTCCCTATAATTAAAGCCATCCCGGGACGCGCTAATATGTTTTTTCCACACTTGTGGCTCGACCAGTCGCAGTCCTGGGCCCCATTATGGAAACCAGGAAGTAAACGATACAGCCTCAATGACGTGGTGAAATGGAGTAGAGAATACATAGTTATCTAGCGTTCGACCAACTTAGCTAAGCAAAATATTCTTGTGAAGTGTTAGAATAACTAATTTATTATTTGGCTAGAAAAAAATGAGATGTATCAAAATCGTAGCATGTAGCCGCCTGAATTCTGTGCCTGCCCTTTGGGATATAGGCTTTATTGTAGGCACGTATGTATTTTTCCAATCTTACACGAATCATTTACGTTGATTCGCCAATAGTAACAACTATGAGCTTTATAGCCTTCATATTTTGTGAAATATATAGAAAGAATAGAAGTTCGAAGAGCTGAAATATTGCTAAGATAATTTAGCTCTTCGAACTTCTTGCCCGTACTTCCGTACTTGCATCTGCGCACATTACACTAAATCGGCGCAAGCGGCACGCCCCAAGTTAATTGGTGTCGCCCGCAGTGAGCAGGAATGCTGAGCGTTGCGGTGGCTGCGGCGGTCGACTCCATTTCCACAATCCTATAATATTTTTTACCATAGAAAACGATGGATAATGGCTTTGGCACTGTACTTTTGCAGTCTTGTGGCAGAGAAGTTAAGCGTTTTTCTTAGATATATCGCCATTACAGCTATTACATTAAATAAATTTTGTGCGTTAATATAAGAACTTTCTGATCGGTTTTGCAATCTTCAAAAATTTTTCATAATTATTTTAATTTTAACTCAAGGGTTTTGTAATATATTACCTCAAAGACATGTGAGTTACGGTCATTCATGAGGCGTTAATACTCTTACGGATAATCAATATATTTCTATACTGCGGAAAGTGAAATTTATGGCACGCGATCATGAAGGTCTTTATGTCTACTATTCAATACAATACCATTAACTTTACACATCTAGAAACTAATCAACTAATACTATTAAAACGACCATCCAATGACCATATGCAGTCACGCCCATACTTTCTCTACTTTGATTTTATTGCGTTTTTTATTTTATTATCATTGCCGTGACAACTCTAATGTTCAAGTTTATTGCATCTACGTAAGCTGAAGTTATGTTCATAACTTAGGTCGAGGTTATAGACCTCTTTAATTGGCCGTAATTTTTACGTCTTGATCGGGCTCGTGAAGAGATGCGCTTAGAAATGTCGACTTATAAGATTTACTGATCGCGTTTAGATTTTAAACGTTGGAGATAGAAAAATGTCAGGTGGATGAGGTTAGCTTATAGGGTTTAGTTGGCTATTTTCTCGTTTATCGATCATAGAGCATAAAGAATGACTAGTTCTTTTTTCTATAAAACATAGCCCCACACTAGGAACTATTCCTGTATTGTGGGTGCGTTTAAAATTATGAAATCTACTTACACGAAAACATAAATCGAAACTATTTTTTTTTCGTCACACAAAGATTTGTCCCGTGCGCCGTTTGAACCCGCGGATACCTACTCAATCCAGTTAACAGATAAGCCATCAACCAAATAGTTATAATTTCATCTCATTATTGATGATATTTTCGCAAGAATCACTTACGATATCAAATTGATTTTTTATAAAAAGATATTGCAGGCTGATCCTCTAATGACTGTTACAAAACTTGCAATTTAGAAACTTCTACATTAGACCGATTCAGCAAAACATAGGTAGCTAAAAAGCTGAATAGATAATTTCATAAAAAATATCATTCATAATTACATCTTTGTTGAATAGGTCAGATTACTACTAAATAAATCTTTATGCTATCATGTAATTGCTTTAAGCACATATTGTAGAATCATTTAATTCTTAAGTTTTTTTTATTTACTCTTCAACTGTTCTTTTCCTAAAAATCAGGCTGAAAATGACAGTTGCCCTAAATCTAAAACAGATGGCGCCAAAAATCACTGTTTCATACATTTTGGTGAAATAAATATCAAAAATTTGGATAAAATCGCATATTTTTTCATATCTGTTGTGTATCTTCATAGTAACAGTTGGTCTTATTGACGAGCACTATTCTACACCTACCTTTATCATCACGCCACATCCCTTACAGGGTACAGAGAGTACAGAGTTTCAACAGGTTCTGTCCTTTTTTTCCTTTCTATACTACACCTGTTTCGATCTATCTATATCGTAGCGCTATCCCTTGCACTGACAGAGAGGAAGATTTCCAACAGCTTGATTCCTTACAGACCTTTCTGACTTTCTCCTTTCTCATATATTATATCAACTTATATTTGGTTCTACGAACTGAACACCCGTGTGTCACGAGAGCTAAAAGCACTAACACCTACCTGGTTTTATAACTAGTTGTTAGCGCTAATATCTAACAAAATTGCTCACACATGGCCAGGTAGTGCTTCGCGATTTTAGTGCTAACATTTCCTACTTTTATAGTGTTTATAATCCTTACATAATAGTAAATAACGTTTTTGTGACTTCACGGTTTAACGAGTTTGGTTATGCAATGAAATGGTTTGTACTAATATTTATTCATATTTTATACTTGATTTGATTACCTGCCTTCTTGCGTATGTTTAGCGGCGTATATTTCAGCTGGCGATCACGAGTTCTTGGGTTCAAATCCTCGGACAAACGCTCTTTTTTAATACCAATCCGAAGTCTGGAATTGTGCCCGGCTTAAAGGCAATAAGCTCGTCTATATCATGCTAGGAACTAACATGTTTGGCGATATTTTAGTGTATTTAGTACACCTCTACTACCGCTCGGTGAATATAGGCGTGACGGTGTTCTTTTTTTAATAGCAGTAAATGTAATGTGTGACGTATAAGGTCTACAATTGGTAGTTTATATTTTTCTATAACCAGTAGTTTTAATTTTAATAGATTTATTATATATCCATCTATACTGACCCACTGCTGGGCAAAGGTCTTCTCTCACAAGTCGAAGTAAGCGAGAATAGGTTACACTCCACCACGCGCACGCACTGCGCAAGTTTCTGGCCACATTCCGATAAATCCAAAGGGTTTTATTCCCTGTTAGATTCGGCATAGGTATCACAGTTTGCACCAAGGTACTTTAATACACACATGTGCTGCGGTCAAATGTACTCAATAACTTACTGAAAACAAGTACTTACTAAAAACCGGTACACATTCCTGAAAAGAACAGAATTTTTCACACAAACATTTCTATTGCTCTAAATTGGCTGTACATTTAACTTATTATCAACATTCTAGATCGTGATGCCGCGTTGGACACTACAAATATTTTCTCGCCCAAAAAAAACACTTGAACAATTTCATAACAGTTATTCGTATTACAACCCGCTAAGTGTTACCTAATTAGTACCTGCTTCACATATTATTAAGTCGTCATACTGCGGGTTCGAATCCCGAGTACCGCACGCTCAAATATTGTGTTAACTCTTTAGCAAGTAGTTAAAAAGGATCGACTAATATATTTTCAATTGGTGTGTTTATTTTATGAAGGTTTTTTTCAGCAATAGTGTGTTTTTCTGAATGATTAACGAGAAGATAATGTTATGTACTTATTTAATTATGCTTTTTGCGGTTATTAGCCTTTTACTTATATTTTGGGAGTGCAGTAAGTGTTTGAAGATTGATTTTCATTGTTTGCATATTCATTATTTGCTAAAATATTCGATCTTTTGTAAATCATTTGTTAAAATATTTTACATATTCGTCCATCACGTTTTTTTCATATTAAACATAATACTAATAGATGCCTAATATAATTAAAACAGATTAGCCTGAGAATGTCATAACACATTTTTAGATAAATGCAATTATAATCAACTTTAAATAACTTCTGTAATGCCTATAAGGTACAATTCCAGTTTGAACAACCTATTATTAGTCCCTATTCACCCCATACTCAAGAATGTTCTTATAAAATTACAGATAATAAGACTATATTTAAAGATGATTAAATCCCACTGTTCGCATAAGTAGGGCGGCTCGAGCGCAAATGTCACTCTATTATCGTTCAGTACAATGGCCTCGCGAATATTCGCGTTCATCGCTTATTATAATTGTAACTGCTATTTTTATTGATGACATTGTTTTACGATAACAGGTATGGAATACGGACAAATGAATGATAAATTGATTATTGTTTGATTGAGTGTTGATTTCGATGACATAAATTGAAGTTTATTTTTATTGGCTAATTAATTTTGTTGGCAATTGTTTTTGATTAATCGTTTGGAATTTGTTGGATGTTTAGTTTCTAATGCGGACACCTTAACGGGAGAATATTTGATTTAATATTTCATTATCTTTTTAAAAATATTGTTAATCCAGCAATTGCAATTGGTAGAGATTATGAAGACGGCTCTGTCTGGTGCTTAGAACGTAAGACGTCTAGTCTAGTCGCCGGTTTGATCCCCGGATGGGATAAATCTTTGTATGACCCAGGATCATTAAATTTAATTCAGTCTCGGTGATTGTCTTACTATCTATATCATCACGCCAGACCCCTTGATGGTATGTGTGAAATTCATGTTTGTTCAGAATTGTTGCAAGCACGACACAAATGGTTTTCAGAGTAAGGTATTTGGTTAAAATTTGAGCGTTATTGCAAAATAATAACGTGATTTTATCAGAAGGTCCAATAAACTAGATTCCGTTTGAAACAATACTTTATCTAAAAATATAATAATTATTTACATTTAAGTGTTCGGACACAAATTCACATAAAGCGGTCATTATAAAATATAAACATCGTCACGCCTATATTCCCCAAGCGTGGGCGGCAGAGGTGTACTGTGTATACCCACTTTTCGCCGACGATGTTAGGTGGGGGCGCGGCCTATACCGGGTACAATTCTAGACTCCAGACTTATACTAGGTATTTTTCGTTAGAAAATCTACATTCTTCCAGCATTTATGGCCTCTAGACCATGGTCATTACAAATAGTGAAGAAAAAATATGCAATCAAAGAACCGGCCACTTTCCACTTCGATCAAGTTATAAAGGAAATTGTCGAGGACAGGAAAACCTGAGAAAGCTTCCATCAATGGAGTTTTCACAGGAAATTAGCTTAGAATTACTTGCGACCTGCTATTTAGTGCGGCGTTAATTATACAGTGTTAAGTTACAATGACTTAGAAACCTCTGCTGATGTTTTTCTAACAGTTTCAAAGGAAATACTTTGTTCCTTGCATTTACTTTTATATTTAAAAAAGAAGAAGATCTAGGACGAATGCTCGGTGACCTCAACAGAGTATCTCAACAAGTGGGTCTTAAAATGAACATGGACAAAACGAAAATAATGTGTAACGTCCATGTCGTACCCACCGCACTCACCGTTGGGAACTCTACTCTTGAAGTTGTCGACGAATACATTTACCTGGGACAGGTAGTCCGGTTAGGTAGGTCCAACTTTGAGAGAGAGGTCAATCGACGAATCCAACTCGGCTGGGCAGCGTTCGGGAAACTGCGCAACATCTTCTCATCCAAAATACCTCAGTGCCTTAAGACTAAAGTTTTTAGTCAGTGTGTGTTACCAGTGATGATATATGGATCAGAGACGTGGTCTCTTACTATAGGTCTCATAAAAAAGCTCAGAGTTGCTCAGCGAGCTATGGAGAGAGCTATGCTCGGCGTTTCTCTACGCGATCGAATCAGGAATGAGGAGATTCGTAGAAGAACCAAGGTCACCGACATAGCCGTTAAGATTAGCAAGCTGAAGTGGCAATGGGCGGGCCACATAGCGCGTAGATCGGACGGGCGTTGGGGCAGAAAGATTCTAGAGTGGAGACCACGTATTGGCAAGCGCAGTGTGGGACGACCGCCTGCCAGATGGACCGACGATCTTGTGAAAATCGCAGGAAGTCGTTGGATGCAGGTGGCATCGGACCGGTTACGCTGGAAAGCGATTGGGGAGGCCTATGTTCAGCAGTGGACAAGTATAGGCTGAGATGATGATGATGATGATGATTTAAAAAAAAAACCGTAGCACCATAAATTATTCCTGGGTCGAGAGTGCGTTTATAAACATGAACTTCCCATTTAAAAATATCTAATAATAATATTAGCCCTGTTAAGAAACTGTCCCACCGTTGGGCACGGGCGTCCCCTCAAACTGAGAAGGTATAGGCCATAGTCCACCACGCTGGCCCAGTGCGGGTTGGCGAACTTCACACACCTTTGAGAAACTCTTAGGCATGCAGGTTTCCTCACGATGTTTTCTTTCACCGTTAAAGCAAGTGATAGTTTATTTTTAATACATGCTTTTCGAAAAGACAGGGGTGCGTGCCTGGGTTTGAACTCGAGCGGGCTACCCGCTAGGCTATCACTGCTGTTACTATTATTTAATATCAGTAAAATGTAATGTGTGACTTATTATTTTAATTTTATATTCAGAAAAAATCTTAATTAATTATTTATATAGAACTAAAAAAATCACAAGACCTATAGTACGTGTCAAGAAAAATCCAACGAGCCCAGATACGAAGGGTTAGGAATCCCTTCCAGCTTCATCATCAGACCAGATCCATGGTACCATATTATTGCATTGTCACCGGATTCCCATAGTTATACCAACTTTCAGTCAGGTGCCAGCAATTCAAAACAGTCAATTTGTCTTTCTCTTTACCATCACTATTCTATATAAATTTTGAAAGACAGACATACGAATGACGCAAGTTAAATAAAAGTTTTTAATACAAATGGACACCACAAATTTTATTTCACACCCGGTCATCTTACAAAAGCGGCAATTCATTAATAGAAATTTATTTGATACCAGCTAATCACCTGGTGAATAGTAAAAATTTCTCTATTAAGTAATGTCGGAGTCGTTCGGTTGCTTTCGTTCGTTGTGTAATGGCGGCGTGCGCGCGCCGGCTTGTCTGTCACAAGCCTTATGGTAAATCTTGATTTTTACGATTACGCTCCGAACACGTGTTTGACGGGGTATGTAGAGGCGTGGTTGGATTATCATATTATTTGTTATGTAATAACTGGAGAGAACGGTGGTACTTACTGTGTGTCTAAGTATGTACCTGCTAGTGTTATGAAGCACGTCGCAGTAGTAGCTTTAATAATGTACATAATTTTTTGTTTTATGCGTGTTTGAACTCTCTGTGCCCACATAGTTAGAATTATAGTCTAGCTTGAAATATGAATGATCAAACATTGTAAAGTTTCGGACTGTAATTTGTTTGGTGAGACATAAATCAATAAATTTGAGTTCGTTGCTAATAATAGGGCTTTAACGGTTCACCAAAGGTTTTATAATAAGGAGGATTAATGGTTTTGAAATAGTGAGAATGTTTAGCGACTTACGTCGCTGACTGTAGCTATCGATACAATTAAAATAACAAAGAAGCGGTCGCCTTAGAATATATAAAATATCAATTCTGGTTGCATATAAAACGTTGATACCTATTCCACTAAAATGTATAAAACTTCTACTCTTCATAGATTTACGCGAATATACACATGATATAAAATTATTTTTCGGATTTTATCGCGGTTTATTTTTGATTTTTAAGTTCTTGCCGTTTCGAGTGCCCATGAACCCATTAATAATCTATGTATCTATCTTTATCATCACGCCAGATCCCTTGCGAGGTAGGTAGAGAGTACAGAGATCCAACAGGTTCTTTCCTTACATACCTCCCTGGGTTTCTCCACTCTCATAGTTCGTCTCATACACTCTCGCCGGTTACGGAGACTCTTGACTTTGCCTTCATATAAGACTCGGTTTATTTGGTCGTGGTAAGATAGTCTAGGTCTTCCTCGGTACCTGCATCCTTCCACTTTCACATTGTATATCTGTTTTGATAACTAATAAACTGCGATAAAATCTGAAATACAGTTTATTTCATGTGTAATATTCGCGTAATTCTTCTTAGATTCACGCGAACACATGATATAAAAGTATTTTTGTAAAACATAATTAAAGTATTGAGTTGTTACTAAATACAGTAAGGTTCTCGAGTGGCGACCTCGTACCGGAAGACGTGGAGTGGGCAGGCCCCCCACAAGGTGGAGCGATGACCTGGTGAAGGTCGCAGGTAAAAGCTGGATGCGTACAGCACAAAGCCGGTCGTGTGGCGATCTTTGGGGGAGGCCTTTATCCTTCAGTAGACGTCTTACGGCTGATGATGACGAAATTTAGTTATTTTTTTCAAATTCGGTGTTTCCACAGTTGAAGCGGCTTGAATTGATAAGTGCTATCACCGGATTTAGATTTTGTGATGCTATCCTTTACGTTGTATATTTTCTATTACGTTGACTGCCTCGTTGGTCTGGTGGCAAAGCGCATCGCTTTGTGATCACGAGGTCCTGGGTTCAAATCCTAGGTGGGACAAATATAGTTTTTCTAACGAAAAAGGGAGTAGGAGTCCGAAGTCTGGAATTGGGCCCGGTATATGGCAATAGGCTCGCCTCCTATTATATGGGACCTAACATCGTCGGCGAAACGTGGGTGTACTCAGTACACCTCTGCCACCCCCTCTGGGGAATATAGGCGTGACGGTGTTTTCTAAGTAAATATGGAAGCCTAGCAGAATATGGCAACGTAGCAACAACGTATGGTGATTGTCGCCGTCACTGCCGACTCTTTCAGTCACGAATCGACCGCAAATAAAACTAACTTCACGCTAAATGTGACTGGTGAAAGTGAGTGGGCACATCCCACCCATCGTTGTGTCATCTATCAACGAGGTGCGGGCTCATGCGAGAACTCTATCGTAGAGATTGCCAAGATAAGCTGCATCATCAGCAGCGGATACAGCCATTGTGCGGTATTAGCGAACTTCTGCTAATGTTAAAATAAAATTTATGTGAAATAAAACTATTTTTCGGATTTTATCGCGGTTTATTTTTGATTTTTAAGTTCCCGGCGTTTAAAAATCAAAAATAAACGATAAAATCCGAAAAAAAGTTTTTTTCATGTGTAATATTCGTGTAAATCTAAGAACTCAGTATAAAACTTATGGTTAGTATTATATTAAAGGCTATTATGATATGTAATTCTGTTTAAGGGAATTGGCGCTGATAGCCGAAACACACGCCTTGCCTGGTTCAGTTACAGATACTTAAGTCATTTATGTGATGTACATAAAACCAATAAAATAAAAAAAAAAAACACCGTCCCGCCTATATTCACATGTTTCGCCGACGATGTTAGGTCCCAGGTAATAGGGGGCGAGCCTATTTCTTCCTAGGGGCGAGCCTCCGGACTCGACTCCGAGTTTTCGTTAGAAAAACTACATTTGCCCGACCTAGGATTTCAACCCAATACCCCGTGATCACAAAGCGATGCGTTTTACCATTAAACCAACGGCCTCCTGTCAATAGCCAATTTACTTGTAAAAATATTCTGTACATCAAATTATGTCAATAAATCATTATTATGAATTAATAATTGTATCCGAAACGACAAGCTTATTGGATTGTATTTTCTTCCCCCTAAAACTTACGTCTGTTTTAGTACTCATACTCACAAATGGGCGCTATTTGTTGAGACTGCTCCATATAAAATCCTTGAGATGTTTACTTTATTTAAAAATATCCTTATCCGTATCGTATCTCGGCCGTAATTACATTACACTGCGCAGGAATAAAACAAATGGCTAACGGAACATTTTTTTAAAGGCGCTTACAGCGCTTCCGTAACACGCATTGAAAAAGCGCTCGTGCATAATACTGGAGCTAGACCGAATACCAAGTATTTTTACACCTAAACTATTAAACAATTAAAACAAAGAAGAGAAAGAAGAATAAACCAACCCTGTGTTTCTCCCCACATGTTTTCAGTATCGTACCCTTCTGGAATTATGACTGGTATATCGGTAATTTGGCTCGTCCCCTATTATATTAAGATCTAAGATTGTCGGCAAAATATGCATGCATTCCTATCACTGCAGCTTCAGGGAGTATAGGCGGGTTGGTATTTTAATAAATTATAACTACTTGAATCCCAACAACTCAGTGAAAAGAAGTAATCCAGAGCTATTGAAACACGTATAAAATTCTTACATTATATGTCAGTAAAACGTGTTATCAGCCACACGTTATCAAGAACTGCAAACTTGTAAGTTTATTGTCTCATGTCATATTGGAAAATAATGATATGTGCATAGATTACAACTGTTCGAATCCGTGTTAAAAGCTTTTCGTATACAAAAAGAAAACTTTAAATAGATAAATTTAAGTGGTAAGTGGCATGTAAGTGTGACTTCGTCGTTGGTTTGGTGGTAAATGGTGCGGCATGAGATCACTAGGTTCTAGTTTTGCTTGTTATTGGAAATTGGATAGTGTTATTAGAGGTTTTTTTTCGGAAAAATCTGGGTTTTCCGGCCGGAGTGTATTCGGTATAATGACAAGTTGGTCATTGTGGCCATCTTTGTGGAAAGCATATGCCTTCCAAAACATATTGCACCTTCAGAACAGTAGTGACTTATCTCAAAGAATCAAGTCTCTAGAAGAATCAAGAATCTAGGGAAACTAATCGCGTCCCTTCAAAACCGAGCGGCGCGGGTAGAGGAAGGGAAAGAGACCGAAGACGAATTTTTTAATTCTACCCTCTATGACCATAACTCGATTTCTCAGGTTTTTGAGTTTGTTGTTGAAGTCTATACCGTTCTGAAGGTGCGATATATTGGTTGTGCGGTGGCCACGTTTCGGATTATATAATAGTATACTGGCTTGCTTCGTATTACATTGGACTTAATATAGTCAGCCAAATGTAGGTGTACATGGCTACCATCCCTCCTTAGACGAATATTGGCGACAGTTTTTATTTTATTTTCAATATTACTAGTTTCTGCCTGCGACTTCATTCGCACGGAGTTAAGACAGGAATGTGTTTCCGAGATAAAAAGTATTCTCTAGTATTATATGTGTTAATCCAGGCAATGCACAAATTCCATCCAAATCCGTTGAACTGTTTTTGCGTGATATTATAACAAACAGTCGTCGTTTTCAGAAAGTGTCTTGAAAATTTCAAACCGCGATTACTCGAATCAGTAAAGCAGACTATGTCCTAACTACTATCGTAATCCCTAGATCAAGAGCTAAGTTATGATAAGTAACAACCACAATTTTACACAGAAAATACCTTCCACCGAAATACCAGAGTTGTGTCAATCGAAATGTAAGCCTTCGCAAGTATCTTAGCCTTTAGGCGATCTAATAATATATGCGGCCCTTTTATCGTGGTATGCGCACACGCACGATAGTGAAATGGAAAGTCAGCGGGCCGGATATGCGATGCGCTTTCCAATAGTATAATTTAGATCATTGTATCGTAGAAGCAGTGATAGTAATTCGAGTGATAAGTTATACCACGTGGGTTTGAATAGAACACTGTAACCATAACTGGACAACGTATATGAGACGAACTATGAGAGTGGAGGAAGCCAGAGAGGACTGCAGGGAAAGAACCTGTTGGAAATCTGTACTCTCTAACTAGACTGACTTCTCTTCCGGGAGGAAGGGATCTAGTGTGATGATCTGGATAAATAGAACACTGTCTTATTTTTGATAATTACATTAAACATTTGAATTATGCATTGCCTTTATCTGTTGGTACTATTTATGATTGTCCTGCACTAGCTGCATCGTGATGCATTAATTAACACGCTTAGACATTAAGTAGATGTAGCCAATGTTTGCTATTGTGTTATTTTAAGTGTATTGTTTACAAAACGTTTCGACGCGGGCGTTAACACTAACCTTAACTCAGGGAGCAGGCAGGAGCATAAATGCAAGTCGACTACCGCATCCATTTTAATGCGAGGGCTTATCTCCGAAACTACTCCACGGAATTTTTTTCGGTTTTTAACAAATGATGTGATTTTTTTATGTTTGTCACCACAGAACTACGTAATTTATTAATCGTTTGAATTAGTAATGTATCTAAGGGAAAAATCCTGTAGGTACTTTACTATAGAACTAAACAGAACAATATAATATAGGTGTATAAATCTTAATAATTAATTCATCACTTAAAATTGTAAAAAATAAATATTTGGAGTCGGCGCCAATTAACCGACTGCACCGACCGACGGGCACAGACTTCAAATACTTATTTTTACTTTTTTGAGATTAATTTCTATATTTTTCGAAAAGTAATTTTTTGACCCATGTTTTCATTAACCTCTCGGTCGCTTTGTCACGGCATTTTGAAAGGTTAACTAGCAGATAACTGAAATTGAGTTAAGTTCGCCTTTGTACATTATTTCTATTCATATCCTAATTATGTTTTTGTACAGTAAAACTAAATGAATACAGGTTATAACACAATCAAATATATAATATTACGAAACAAAAATGCCTAAGAACCACATCCCTCGTCCTTCCTCTACATAAAAATATTAATACAAATCCTCTTTGTCTATTAAATGTATTTACAAAAACTAGTCGAGAAGGACATGGTAACGCAAGTGAGCGCTCCGGAAGCGACATACTGTGGCAAGGTTACTAGTTACATGCGAGATATTAACTAATTACCGAACCGAAATATAAAGTATGCGATTAGCCTAATTATTCTTTTCACACTGGAGTAATTAAATCATGGAAATGCTGACGTTTCAGTGTCATGCTACTAATATTCAATGCTATAAACACATGGCAACCTTTTTAAAAGAAGAATACGTGTCATAAAACGTCTTCGGGGCAGACCTAGGCGGAAATGGTGGGAGAAACTGGACCTTCACATACGGTTGGTCCTCAATAGCCTTGAGGCTTCACTCTATTTAATAGAGTAGAGTGGAAACAATGAAAGTAGGTCTTCCCTGAGCTGTGGGACGTTAACATCTACTTATGACTAGAAAACTTTTTCAAATAGTGTGTTCCTTGTATCTGGCTGGAGGAGACTAATGGTTTGCGATGGATGGAATGAGCTGGAAATTTTGCATCGATGAGTATGAGTAGTTTTTATAGCTGGGGATGTCACCTTTTCAGGTAGTTTATTTTTTACTTTATTTATTTGTTCTTTATACATTTATGTACATAGGCGGACCTAATGCCTGAGGTATTTTCTGCCAGTCCGATTGATGGAGGCAGGCTTGTGGCCACCCGCTGTTGAACTTATCAAACCGCCTTTAAGGCTTCCAACTCGGCTTATTGATTTACAAATGCAATAAATGCAGCTTTTTTCGCGGAACATATCTTGCAGTACACACCGCACCTAATTCGTTCTCAATGACATAAATAATTTATTTATTAGCACCGCGGGCGATCGCAGCCGCCATCGGAGCTTCCGCCGAGGCACCTGCGCGGGCGCAGCGAAAGTTGCGTATTTGTCAACGCAGCGCTACGTAGCGACGTCTCTGTCTAGACCAGTGGTCATTTGTGAAGATTAGAGGAATGTTTCTTTGTTTTGTAAAGACTTAGATGAGTCTAATAAATGATGGATTGGATAGAATATTAAGTAATATATAATTTTAATGTGTCTGACAGAATGAAATTATTATCTCCATTTGTTTATACAGTCCGAAGCAGACGAGAATTCTTTTTTAATATTTTAATGGTTGATAAACTAAATTAAAATGTTTTAAGATTCTATAAGAAGATAGATTGAGTGTACTGTCAATTTGTTGTTATATCTTATAATTATTTAATAATATAAGTAAGAATTGATGGCTCGTTCGTTTATAACTATGGATAACAGATAGCGACTGACCAAACCGAAGCCTCCCTAAGGCATTCTTGAGCGAGTTGTTTCCTTCTTTCCTCTGGCTAAAGATTAGTTGTTGCACGAACGCCCTCTTCTCCGGTAAAGCTGTAATGGCACCGCGGTCTAAAGCAAAATCATTTACATTCACAAAAACCGTATAAGTATTCTTCAAAATCACTTATCAACCTTTTTTGTTCCAGGTAAAGAACTTCATGCTGCCACATCTGTAAGTGAAAACCACACACACTCAGCACATGTTATGGAGGTCTTCAGTTTCACTCCGTTTACGTTCTTGAATAGGAAAAACGCATTTTCCAACGCTCCTTGTCGATGTTACATCAATTAGTGACTTTCTTACGTGTGGCTATACATAGCACTTACTGGAAAACCTGTTTAACAGGTTAGAAATTTCTGGACATGGAAAAATGTTTGCTTAAGTTTGTACTTAAGTGATGCGAGTGAGAACATTACCTGTCGTTACTAGAGTAATCCGTAGACATGTCACTAATATCAAATCGCTAATGCCTAAAGAGCCGTTGACAGCTCGCTTGGATTTTTTTTGGGAACACGTTAACAAACATGAAGTCCACATACTTTGTGTATGTGAACACCAAGTACGAAACAAATATTTAAGGGTCACACGAAGATTTGTCCCATCCCGAGATCGAATCTGCGACTCTGCGATCTAATGGGCGGGGCGACGTAACCTCTTAACCAGTGGACCAAGCAGTCTATTTCGGTGATTTATGAGATTTTTTAAATCTATCAGATCAGAAGAGCTTAAGCTGCTCCGCCCGCTGTATTGAGTTGCGGGTTCGAATCTCGTAGGGGACAATTCTTTGTGTGACCCACAAATGTTTGTTTTGGTCTGGGCGTTTGTGTATGTGAATTTCATGTTTACAAACGCACCCACGAAATAGGAATCACTCCTAAAATGGGGTTACGTTTAAGAAGCCTGTAGCTAGATTCAAATTGTCGCTTACAACACAACTCTTTTTAACCTACTGAGTTCTTAGATTTACGCGAATATTACACATGAAATAAAACTATTTTTTTCGGATTTTATCGCGGTTTATTTTGATTTTTAAGTTCCCGACGTTTCGAGTGCTTTGCAGCACCCATGGTCACGGGAAGGACTGAGGTGTTAGACGTCCAAAAGGCATAGTTGTTCCGGGTACCCTCAAACTTCTTAATTATTTTTGTTTTTGTTGGTCCGATCTACGCAGAATGAGCTCACGGTGTCTTGAGGTCTTTTTAACCTACTTCAAAAAAGGAGGAGGTTCTCAATTCGACTATATGGTTTTTTTTGTATGTATGTTACGCGATCATTCCGCCAATTATGAACCGATTTTAATTATTCTTTTTGCATTGGGTTCAGTATAGCTCTAAGGTGGTCCCATTTTAATTTCATCGGTATTGGATCTTGGACTTGGAAGATACACCAGGGAACTCCTTAACTACAAACAATACGAATGCGCAAATTAAGATATTATGATATTATGGGTATTACGTGAATCCTATAGGTAACCTGCCATAGAACTAATCGGAATAATAACCGACTTCAAAAAAGGAGGAGGTCGACTTCAAATATTAATTTTATGCCTTTTAGTGACGGCTTTTTTTTTAAAAGATTTAATCGACAGACATCTTTGTCAACAACACTTTGTCTAACACATTCATAGTCACACAGTTAAATACCGACTAATAATAATAATATTTTTTATATAATATATGTAAGAATATTTGTTTTTGTATTTTTATATATATTTTATAAGAAATTGTATTTAAATAAATGCATACATAATAATAATATCAGCCTATACTGCCCACTGCTGGGCAAAGGCCTTCCCTCACAAATCGAGGTGAGAGAGATCAGGTCATACTCCACCACGCGGATCCAGTGCGGATTGGTGGAGGCAGGTTTGTGGCCACTTGCGGTTGAAACTTATCAAGCCGCCTTTAAGGCTTCCAACTCGGCTTAACGACTACTACTTTAAGTGGTAACCGGGACCAACGGCTTAACGTGCCTTCCAAAGCACGGAGATGCTCGAATATGAAAATGCCACTAACGGTCACCCTTCTCAGGCCGACCTAGTCGAACGCTGCTTAACCTTGGTAATCTTCTCCTTGGTGTTCTTACAGAGAACACCGTGGTCATCAGTGTTGGGCATTTTTCAATTGTAGGATTAATCAATTGAAATGACGTTTGCAATTAAAATTATTTCCCTGGCATACTCCGGATTAACAATGATTTTTGGGCATCAAATGCCTCAGTCCCTTCCGCGATCATGGGTGCTGTAGAGCACTAAAAACGTTGGGCACTTGACAACCACAAATAAGCCGCGATGAAATTCGAAATATTTTAATTGCAACTTAATTGTTTCACGATTAATTTTTGCCCAACTCTGGTGGTCATACAGCGCTACGAGCGCCTCTAATACCGACTACTTCACACTTAAATTACACTGTAAAAGACAATTTCTACTAACCACTGTATTACAGTCACAACCAATCAATCGTTTACTAGAGAAAAGCTATCATTAGAACCACTGGCGTTTATTCTACCGCCGTCTACGTTCGACTGTCATTTCGTTGAAAGTTAACCATGTCGTTAGGTGTTTATTTGTTGAAATTGCTAGAAATCTGAGGCAGGTAATAACAACAATGATAGTTGTCTTGGTATGACATTGATTGAGTTTGAGTTGAGGCACACCATAAATAAAAGGCGCTTTGTAGATAATAAATATAATATTAGACCTGTTAAGAAACTGTTCCACTGTTAGGCCTCTGCTCAAACTTAGGGTTTAGGCCATAGTCCACCACGCTGGCCCAGTGCGGGTTGGCGAACTTCACACACCTTTGAGAAACTCTAAGGCATGCAGGTTTCCTCACGATGTTTTTCCTTCACCGTTAAAGTGATAATTATTTTTTTAATACGCACATGCTTTCGAAAAGACAGAGGTGCGTCCCTGGGTTTGAACCGGAGACCTTTGACTTTACAGTCCAACGGTCTAACCACTAGGCTATCACTGCTTTGCAGAAAGTGACGAAAAATTAATAATGTCACCTATTCTCCAAACCAAGGTTGATCAGGTATACTGTGTTTACCTACGTTTTCTTTAACGTTGTTAGGTTACAATGGAGATTTTAAATTATTGTTATAATACTGGGCACAATACTACTCCGAAATACTACTGTAGATTTTTGATAGAAAAACCTCAATAAAACTTTGTGTAGCATTCGACCCTAAGATAACCGTAAGTCAATAGCCGTAATCGGAGAAGAGCAAAAATTATATATTTGTCTATCTCTCTATCTATATCATTACACCAGATCCTTTGCAGGGTAGGCAGAGATTCCGGTGTTCCAACAGGTTAATGTGCTTGGTAGAGGCAGGTTTGTGACCTGCTGTTGGAACTTATCAAGCCACCTATAAAGCTTCCAACTCGGCTTACAACATTAAGTGGTAACCGGGACCAACGGCCTAACGTGCCTTCCGAAGCCCGGAGATGCTCGAATATGAAAATTCAACAAACGGTCACCCATCTCAGGCCGACAGAGTCGAACGCTGCTTAACCTTGATAATCGGTACGAACTCCGCGGTCGCTTGAACCATACTTTTTGCAAAATCATTGTTTTTAAACCGCCGTCAAAAGTAAAAGTGTAAAAATTCGTTGCGTTCAGAACGGCTCCGAGTAAAAGTCGGACTATCACGATGTCTATGTCTATGAGGCGGACTCTGGACGCGACTGGTCTTCCTGTGTTGAATCGGTTCAGCTTTCTCACGCTTAAGCTAGAAGCTTTTAATTTAAAATTATAGTTTATTCTTAGAGAATGTAATGTTCATTTGATGTTTGCTTTCAAGTTATTATAATTTTTTTTTGTTGGAACATTAATCCGTTATTCACCAAAAGCGCAAGACGATTTACTATCCTTCTGTATTCTATTAGATTGGCTTGTTATGTCTATGAATTATTTAACACAAAAAATGCGATTTAAAATTCAATTTCAGCATTTTCAGTTAATGTGAAAAATTCGAGACCAGCAAGGTATTATTAGCAAGTCCAAGATAGGACACTTCAAGGCAGAGCTACATTTTCAAACATCGATTAAATTTGTCATTTTGCAAAAAATATCTATGTGGTTGGTCTAGTGGCGAATAATGCGCTTTGCGATCAAGAGGTCCTGGGTTCAAATCCTAGGTCGGACAAATGTAGTTTTTCTATCGAAAAGAAATTACCAGCACCTGTCCGGAGTCTGGAATTGTGCCCGGTATATGGCATAAACTCGCCCCCTATTACGTGGGACCTAACATCGTCGGCGAAAAATGGGTGTACTCAGTACACCTCTGCCACCCCCGCTTGGGGAATAAAGGCGTAAAGGTGTGCTTTAAATAGCTTCATGATTGTAGTTACATTAAAATTTATAGTTATAAAACTCGTGGTGATCACATGAGTTTATTTAAATTAATCAACATTAAATTTAGGGCGGAAGATGTGTGGAATGAAGCGGACCGTATTCGAAACAGCGTAGTAAGAATGCGTGTAGGCATGAAAGATAGTATCGGTGTAAAGATGAGAAAGGGTATGCTCCGTTGGTTAGGGCATATAGAAAGAATGTCAAAAGAAAGAATGACTAAACAGATATACAATTCGATAGTGGAACGATGTAGGTACCGGGGAAGACCTAGACTATCTTACCACGACCAAATAGACCGAGTCTTATCTGTAGGAGAAGTCAATATTCTCCGTAACCGGCGAGCGTGTATGAGACGAATTATGAAAGTAGAGGAAGCCAGAGAGGTATGTAAGGAAATAACCTGTTGGAACTCTGTACTCTCTGCCTATCTTGCAATGAATCTGGCGTGATGATATAGATAGATAGAGATAAATTTAGGGCGTCTCAGGAGTTGAAATACGAAACGAAATCTTTCTACATATAATTCAACACATACTATTAGGCATTAAACTGTCACAATAAACATTTACAACTGTTTACACCCACGCATCGCCAAACGACTTTATTCACCATTAAATTTATCGATTACTTTTACTTTGTTTCCAAGAAATCGACATTAACACTCGAAACACGAGCATGTTTCGATTGTCGAGTGAAATTATTCTTGGTAACGATTTATATAAATATCGATATAACCGATTCTCGATAAGCCTGAGCGACCGGTCAATGCGCTAATTAGTGGGTAACCGAGTCGATTCGATGTTTGTCCGCGTATGATCGATGGTATTCGTTATCAATCTCTTGAAAGTTTGTTAAGAACTGATGGTTATGTGTCGTGGTGAAGAAAAAATAAGTTGACCGTTTATTTATGTAATGTTCTGTATGACTGTGATCGGCATCGATGATATATCATAATATTTTGGTCGATGGTGACCGGTAAAGTAAGAACTGTTAGTTATAGATTTAGAGAAATTGTTTTGAAGAATTGGAAACAGATAGTACGTTTAAGGGTTCTATGCTATCGTTGTGGCTTAGGTCGTAACGTCGGGTCTTATAGCGAAAGATTGTCAAAATTCAAGGTTCACAGGCTTGAGGAGAGGCGGAAATTCACTGATCTTGTCTACCTCTACAATATTATACATTCACATATAGATTCCTCGGCAATACTATCTTTAATACAGTTTAATACAAATTTTAGAACTCGTAATCCCAACATCTTCTCGCTTCAAATCTATAAGAATAATACATCATTCTATAATCCTATAGTTAGAATGTGCCGTCAATACAACGATCTGGTATGTAGGCATAAATCAGTCGATATAATGAATTGCAGATCTGGAACATTCTTTGGTACATTAAGAAAAATACTTTTCCATACAGGGTAATTGGAAGTTTTCCTATGTCAATATTATTTATTCGTTTTTGTTTACTTTTATAATTTAATCTTATAACTGTCATTCTCAATTTGCTCCACTTCATTATGTATTAGTCCTAAATTAGAACACATAGGAATGCAGTCTAGTTTTATTTTAAGTTCTATATTTTTGTTATATTTGATTGTATTCTGTTTTATATTTTTTATTAATAAATTTATAAATATCGAAGGTTTATAAAGTAATAATAAGCACCGTCACGCCTATATCCCCAAGCGGGGGTGGCAGAGGTGTACTGAGTTCACTTCTCGCCGACGATGGTTAGTCCCATGTAATAGGGGGCACAAATCAAGACTCTGGCCTTATACTGGGAATTTTTCGTTAGAAGACTACATTTGTCCGACCTATGATTTGAACCCAGAACATTGTGATCACAAAACGATGTACTTTGCCATTAGACCAACGAGATTTGTTTTATCGTAATGGACAAATTTTATCTCTCTATCTCGTAATAATATTATCACGCCAGTTCCCTTGCGGGGTAGGCAGAGAGTACAGAGTTCCAACAGGTTCTTACCTTCCAGACCTCTCTGGCTGCCTCCACTCTCACATAGTTTTGTTTCACCATAATGTTCTCAGCAGTCTGTAAGCAGTCATCCACTTATAGACTGCTGAGAATATGCCTCATAAGAATAGCCTCATGGCTATTGCCAAAAGAGATTGGTCGTACTGGAATACGCGAACCCAGTACGGATTAAATAATGGTGGCAGCTGTTGTTGGAATTTACATAGTCGAGGCTTCCAATTTGGCTTTAAATCCAAACAAATTATTGTATACTCTATTTACAAATGGTCATATTTACATCTTTTTAACTTACTAATCTACGGAACGCGGCCTCCGCTGAAAAGATCAGGCGAGAAACTCAGCGGGCTTGTCTTTTTGTCTAAAGTTTTTTTCCTCATTTTTTGTACAAATATGTACATTTTTATATTATACAACATCATTTATGCGATCCAGCTCCATGCCTTACGATTGAGATATAAGACTAATAAACATATTTTTAAATATATGTTACAATGAAAAGCTAGAGGATTCTGGATGGACCAGTCTCCACAAGCAGCACCCCTTCACGAGTATGACTACTTGAGTAGCCATCACCTCCCTCGACCATATTGGCATAGACTTTTTAATAAACATGACCACCTCTATCGAGCAATCGACTCTGATTGCTTCTCTCAATACATATACATAAAACCTAACCAGGCTATAAAACTATAGACCAATTACGTTTGCCAGTAGTATAAATACATACTTTAAAACTACTAAGTTGGCTGTTAGCATTATCTCGATGTAACTAAGATACGTGATACGAATCGATTACAATCAGTATCGAGATATATTTCAGAGATAATTGGATCTCGTCGAAAGTCGATTAGAAAATAAAAGTGAGTTGCGCTGCGCCTGCGCCGGCGGAAGCTTGCGCGAGATTGAAAGTGAAGTAGCACGATGGCTGCATGGATTTTTCTGTCTACCTATATTATCACGCCAGATCTATAGCGGGGTAGGCAGAAAGTTTCAAAAATTTACTTTTCCTTACAGACCTTTTAGCATGAATTTTCATGATATTGTATAAGGCTGGTAGGTGCCTGTCCTATGTAAAAAAATATTTTTTTTTCATTTTCGCAAGAAAATATCTTACGAAGATTCTCAGTCTGTGACTAAGATTAAAGCATCTGTGTGAGATTTTACCACATTAAAAACCCCGCAGGTTTTTGTTCCCTTTAGACAAAGTAGGGGGCTTAGGGATTTCCAAACGGAAGGGGCCGGTGCCCCTCTCTTGTGTCTCGCTCGAATGAGCACTTCTTAGGGAATCAAAAAGGCTTCTTTCTTCCATACTCTCTTGGTGCTCACAGTGGAGCCGTGCACTCACGCTAAAAATAATATATTATTTCAAGTTATTTCAAAAGGCACATACGCAATTGTACAGATATGCCAGTCGTAATCTTTCTGAAAGAACGTAGCACCAAATTAGGAATTATTCCTATTCGCACCCACGACGTGCGTAAATAAATATAAAATTCACATACACCCACTGAAACAAATATTTGTAGATCACACAAAGATTTGTTTCGTGCGGGGATCGAACTAGTGATGGGGGCAATCCTTCATAGGATACCCGTTCGCCATTTGGGGAAGCGAGGGGTTATGTTGAGACTCCTAACGGCTAAAACCCCACCGCGCTCCAATTCATCGCCGTGACTGGAACGTACAGGAACGCGTGAGCAATCATAATCGACCCGCCAGCGACCTTCCACTTTTGTGGAAATCCACTTTTGGCGGAAATACTTTCCGCACACTTAATTGAGGGGCGTGCCGGAAGGGAGCACATGGCACGCACTTCTCTCCCGAGGGCCAGTTATTGTGTGCATGCGATGGGCAAACCCCTTATCAAGGCGGCATTAAGTTAGCGTAGGTCACACAGGATCAGACACCGACCTCGCCGGCGAGGTCAAAGAATCCCTTGTCCGCCGGCCGGTGCTGAGCACCACGGCGAGACACCTAGTATACCCCCTGCCTCATAGCGACTGCCCAAGCCGAGGCTGTTTCTCCTTGAGGCGCCCTTGAGCTAGTTGCCCCTTTGCTTTTCTGGCTCGAGCGTAGTGGTTGCACGCTAAGAGCGTAGATCATTCGCACACACACACACAAAGTTAGCGTAGGCACGCTGTCGCCGCCTTGTTCTACGCGGAGATCGAAACTCCGACAACTCGATCAAGTCGGCAAAGCTTAATTCGCTCTGCCCACTGCTCTGCTCTAACTACTCGGCTAACCCGTCCGTCATACCATAATGAGTCAATTTGAGTCCATACTATACTCGTATGTTTACGCTACAATCACACGTTTCCATAAGTTATTGACCGAGGGAAATCCAAGGAAAACAGGAGAAATGCAGTTTATCCGGTCCGGTAGCTTCTTATATGGCCGAAAGAAAAAGTTATGATGTTATCATCTGTTAACTGCGAGTTACGTTATCTTGTAGCAGACAACTGTTGGGACACTTTCGTTTTGTCTTGAAACGTGTTTTTTCTTAATGTTGATAAGATTTGACAATAACTTGGTTTATAAAGTGTCATTTTATTAATAATGATGCTATGTATTTTTCTCTTGTGATTACGGCAATGTTAAAGCGTATCGTGTTGTGCCTGACGAGTTTGGGCTATTCTTCGTAGACACAATCTGGCTACCGTCTTTGGGGTTCTGGTTTGGTCATGCTCACTATAATGTCTTTGCTTGCGGTGGTTGTCTGGCGCGACTCCCTTCCCTCCAATATGGTCGAGGGGAGTGATAGCTGTTCCAGCGGTCATGCTCGTGAACGGATGCTGCTTGTGGGGGCTGGTCCATTTGGAATCCTGTAGATAATCTCATATACCATCATTAGATTCATATCTCGGTCGTAGGGCATCACACTGGAGCTAGAACGTAAACTATTTAATTGTAACCTAAACATTGTATCCACACATATTATTTAAAAACAAAAAAAAGAAATAAGAGAAAGAGAAGTAAGTAAAAAAGGCGAGCCTGGCAGTGGAGGCCGCGATTCGATTCGGTGGTAAGAATTCAAGTTTTGCATATTGATTTATTTTACTGAATATTACAGCGCCAGACTTCATAATTTTTGCACAAGGTTTATGCTAGATGCACTAATAAGGGTTTTTTGAACATTTAAGGAGATTAGAAAATGTAACGAAAGACCTATCTATCCGCTGCGTCTTTCTGTGTGTGTACGCGGTACTCTTAGAAACTACCACACGAATTTTCATTTGGTTTTCACTAATACGAGAAAAGTTAACCTGGAGGTAGGTACCTATATTAGGCCGAGGCTCGCGGAAGTCATATGCAAAGAACGTTGTGTACAAATTCGTTGAATTTATAATATTATTTGTTCATGCTGTTCGTGCGAAGCTAGATATTTTATTATATAGAGTGGTCCCCGGAAATACAGCTAGTATGTAGTATTAAATAAATTTCAGGTAACAACCGTCACAGTAATTACCTACATACAAAACCCGAATGATACGTGTCTCGAATACTTAGCGTTTGTGTCGAGTAAAAATGGCGGCGACTGCGCGTACGCACGTGAACCGAACTCATTGGGTAGGAATAAAAAATATGTGTCAAGCTCATTCGACTTTACATTCTAAATTAAACCTAAATTGTAGCAATAAAAACAAAAAAACACCGTTACACCTATATTCCCCAAGCGGGGGTGGCAGAGGTGTACTGAGTACACCCACGTTTGACCGACGATGTTAGGTCCCATGTAATAGGGGGCGAGCCTATTGCCATATACCGGGCACAATTCCAAACTTCGGACTCATACTGGGAATTTTTCGTTAGAAAAACTACATTTGTCCGACCTAGGATTTGAACCGAGGACCTCATGATCACAAAGCGATGTGCTTTGCCACTAGACCAATAAATTTCAAATATTCTGATGATTGACAAATTATTGTTGTTCAGTTAAGCTTCTGTAATCTTTCAATAATATAAATATGATAATATCAGCCTATACTGCCCACTGCTGGGCAAGGGCCTTCTCTCACAAATCGAGGTGAGAGAGATTAGGCCATACTCCACCACGCGGACCCAGTGCGGATTGGCGGAGGCAGGTTTGTGGTCACCTGCTGTTGGAGCTTATCAAGCCGCCTATAGGCGTTCAACTTGGCTTAACAACTTCCACAGTACGTGGTAACTGGGACCCTCGAATATGAAATTGCCACAAACGGTCACCCATCTCAGTCCGACCGAGACGAACGCTGCTTAACCTTAGTGAACGGTAAGGACATGGCGGTCGCACAGCTCTAGGAGCGCCTAATATAAATAAGTATTTTCGTATATTTATTAAAGATATTGCTTTGATGATTTATTAGAGTAATAATAGTTCTTTAGGGTCACGAGGGAAAAGGTTTCAAAATCTTAAAATTAATTAAAACATTTTCAGTATAGTTAGGGATTAAGCCCGGTATAATGGCAATATGTTTATTTTTTTTATGACAGACGATTTAGCGCAGTAGTTAAGAGCTTAAACCGCTCTGCCTACTGTGTCTAATAGTCGCGTGTTTGATTCCAGCACGGGACAAATCTTTGTGAGATACACAATTATTTGTTCCGGTCTGGGTATTAGTGTATGTGAATTTTCATGTTTGTAAACGCACCCACGACACAGGAATAAATCCTAGTGTGGGGCTGCGTTTATATACAAGGTGTAACATACTAAACGCAAGACCTCAGACACCCCGAATAGAGAATTACTTCATTAATTCAAAACGAAAACCAAATTTCCAAATTTAAAGGTTTTTACCCCCTTTTTAAGCACTTTTATACCCCAACTAACAATGAGAATTGTATGTGCATGTGTGCATTTTGAGAATAACGGGTTAGAAATGCATTTGTAATCTCCTTATTGCTATGAATCAAGAATAAATTTAGTTTTTTATAGCGCACTGAAGGAGTAAAATATTTTTTTGCAAATTAAAAAAAAAAAAATGTTCATTAAATATCAATCAATCAATCAATCAATCAGCCTATCGCAGTCCACTGCTGGACATAGGCCTCTCCTAACACGCGCCATTGCACACGGTCCTCCGCCTTCCGCATCCAGTCTGTCCCAGCGACCTTTTTGAGGTCGTCGGTCCATCTAGCTGGGGGCCGTCCTACCTTACGCTTACCAAGTCGCGGTCTCCACTCTAGGACACGTTTGCTCCATCGGTCGTCGGTCCTTCTGCAGATGTGACCAGCCCATTGCCACTTTAGCTTACTGAGTTTGCGAGCTATGTCGGTAACTTTGGTTCTTTGTCGGATTACCTCGTTACGAATTTTATCCTTCAAAGAGACGCCGAGCATAGCTCGCTCCATAGCCCGCTGTGCGACTTTAAATTTGTGGACCAGTCCCACTGTGAGTGTCCACGTCTCGGCCCCGTAGGTCATAACAGGTAGGACGCATTGGTTGTACACTTTAGTCTTCAGGCATTGCGGAATAGGCGAAGAGAAAACGTGACGTAGCTTGCCAAATGCTGCCCAACCCAATTGGATCCTGCGGTTGATTTCTTTCTCGAAGTTGTTTCTACCAAATTGGACAACTTGTCCAAGGTAGACATACTCCCGAACAACTTCGAGCATCGAACCATCGACGTAGATCGGTCCCGGCGTGACATGGTCATTAAACATGATCTTGGTTTTATCCAAGTTCATGCCGAGACCGACACCTCGAGAGGCTCCATTTAGGCTATGCAGCATTAAATATAGTTGGAATCAATTATGTTATCGATTTAGAACAAACTACTTTCAGGTCTTGCGTTTATTATGTTACAACTTGTATATAAAAAAAAATATTGATGATTGTAAAGTCTACATTAATAAATAAATAGGCTTGTATTACAATAGGATCTAACATAGTTGTCGAAAAGTATTCAGTACGCGTTAGCCGCCCCTGCTTAGAGAATGGATATGACGGTGTTTATTTACAGGAAATACTCCACAAAACATAGAAATTAATGTTTGCAATTCTAAATATGAATAAGCAATAAAGGTAACACCATAGAGTCGTCGGTTACAAATACTTGCGCACGCTTACCCTATTGCAGTACCGCTAACTATTGGCGGTAAGATGATTTATACCACATTCACTGTGCTCACGGAGAAGTAGGAGATAGGGGAAAGTCTATGTTACAACTTAGTACTTTAAAAAATAAGTTCACTTGAGGAGTAGTGATAGTTTAGTAGTCGAACGCTTGACGTGTCTCCTGGTCTACCGGTCAAATCTGGAATGGTGGTCTTTACGAAATTTAGGTGACATTGTCACTTGCTAAAGGCGAAGGAACAGAATTTTACAAGATGTCTCTATCATGTATAGAAATCAGGGCATGTCATTTTGAAACAAATGGTGTACTTTGTACTCCTTTGTCTTTTCCTTAGCAGAAACCCGTGTGTAATAACGTTGATCCATCCTATAAATTATTCCTGTGCTGTAAGTGCGTTTACAAATTTCAATTTCTCAAACACAAACACCCAGACCGATATTAATGTTCGTAGGTCGCGCAATGGTTTCTCCCGTATGAGATTTAAACCCCCGTCTACTTGATCCAATAACAGTCTACGTTTTAAACTCCAAACGAAGCCGTCAGAACCATGTAATATGAATGAACTTAACATAATACAACATTGCCTCATCTTTCAGTTCAACACGCGACCTCTTTCGAAATAACAGTATTTTCGGTTCACTCAGGGATTCAATCAAGGCAAGCAGCCGGATAATTAGCCCGGGGTACAGTTGCCAGCGGATCCTCGGATCTCGCGTGTCCCAACACAATTACCCCGGCCATATTTAATGATTACCATTACAACAGCACAAGGCTTGGATTCGACAACTCACAATCTAGTGATGGGCGTTTTAAGGATGTTTATCCGGATTTATATTGGACAATGAATAACTAAAAAGACCGTGTCTTCTTAATGAAGGACATGTCAAGAGTCTCCATAATCGACTAGTGTGTATGAGACGAATTATGAGAGTGGAGGAAAAGAACCTGTTGGAACTATCTGTACTCCCTTCCTGCCTCGCAAGGGATTTTCTAGGATGATATGGATAGATGTTCGTTTACATGACTATGTATGTGATGTGCCATGCCATGTTCAACAGTGGACCTCTTTTAGCAGATGAGTAGTAAAAGTGCGTTTACAAACATGAATTTCACTTCAATTCCTTTAAATAATTTGCTCTGGACTTATGGGGCGCACAAATATTTATTCTATGCGAAGATTGAACGAAGCGGCCTACATTCTAATAATCCCATATCGAAATTCCTCGTTGTTTTACACACAGAAAAAAAAATTTATAATCATATTTTTTTAATAGCCTATACTAATGGAGGGATGTCCTTCCCCTGCAGTCCCACTGCACTGACTTTTACGTCTCCACACAAATCGATCCTGGTCTTGTAGTCTCAATGTCTTTCCGGCATAAGTGTCCAAGCCGTCACGCTAACAAGCAAACATAAATAATCGTCATAATTATTCAATAATAGACATTGACAAATCGGAATCCCTTCAATCCGCGGATTGATATTCGTCCATTTGTCCATCTCTATAACATTGCACTTCGCGTGACAAACCATTTGTAACTTTTTCGAAATGAATGAACATAATTCAATTACGTGATTCATATTTCGCAAATCATATTATTATGTTTGTGTGTGTATGTGATTGGTCATATTCGTGGGCAAATTATTCTCCTTGAGCTAATAAGTAAATCCTTACAGCCTGTTGCGAGCTGATAATTACATTCCAGTCTTTGGTTTATCAAAGTGTCAATTTTGTAATATTTGTTTTTTTCCCCTCTATTCTTATTAACTTCAAGACTTCATTAATTTGATTAAAGTAAGTTTTACTACTACATAATGTACGTGTTCATTCTTCAAGCAGGGATGGCAGAGGGGTATTGTGTACAACTACGGTTCGCCGACTGACGATGTTAGGTCCCAATATATTAGAAGGCGAGTCTATTGTACCACGCATTATTCCAGTCTACGGTTATTGCGATTTTTTGCATAGAAAATCCCCAATACCACTTTTCCCGAATTAAGATTCAAAACTAGAGCCCCCAGACTGCCTCTTTATTCGCTACTAGACCAATAAAGCAGTTTTACAAACAGACAGAAACTTGCGGATTTCTAAAAAAGCTATCGTTTGCGTGTCAAAATTATCATATTTTTTTTTTAAGCGTTTTCATTTTTTTACTACTAGGATTCAGGACCTACACTAGGATTTATACCTGTGTCGTAGGTGCGTTTATAAACGTGAAAATCCACATACAAAAATACCCAGACCGAAACAAATAATTGTGGATCACACAAAGGTTTGTTTCGTGCAGGAATCGAACTCGCGACAATTAGAGCGGAGCGGAGCGGCTTAAGCTCTTAACCATTGCGCTAAATCGTCCGTCAAAAGTCTCCAACCATAATAACTTTAATTTCCGCTCTCCTGTATTGGGTTCTGTAGCAATTACAGAACTTTAGTCGAATTAAATAGTTCGATCTAATCAGCGAATTCTATACACTGTTTCTGGCCAACCATAAATCCTTTTAATAATAACCCCTGCCATTTACTTTATAGTTCCTAGAACGGCGATGCGAACAGAAGCAAGGAAATTGTTGTAAAACATATAATAAAAGCTGTTTCTAGTGAAACGGACAGACATTTTTACATATAATTGCGGAGAGTACAAGTTTTTTAACCCCAACCTTCACGGAAAACCGAATTACCGACACGCACTCGCAGGTTTAATTATGTGTCTTAATGTTATGAGACATGCCACTCTGTTGTCTAGTCAAATACTCAAGATGACTTGGTCTCTTGGATAAAGCATTCGCGGGTTCGAACAGACACTGGACAAATATTAATAATTATTATTATTATTCCCGTGAAAAAAACAGTGATAGCCTAGTGGTTAGACTATTGGACTGCCAAGTCAGAGGTCTCGGGTTCAAACCCAGGCACGCACCTCTGTATTTTCGACAGCTAGTGCCTATTAAAATTGAATTATTACTTGCTTTAACGGTGAAGGAAAACATCGTGAGGAAACCTGCATGCCTGAGAGTTTCTCGAAGGTGTGTGAAATTCGCCAACCGGCACTGGGCCAGGGTGGTGGGCTATGGCCTAAACCCTCTTAGTTTGAGAGGAGGCCCGTGCCCAACAGTGGGACAGTTTCTTAACAGGGCTAATATTATTATTATTTTCAAGGGATCTGGCGTGATGAAATAGATAGTCAGATATATAGATTATTATTCTCTATCTATCTCTATCATCACGCCATATCCCTTGCGGGGTAGGCACAGACTATAGAGAGTATTATTATTTTATTACCTTCAAATGTTCCTTTCGGTCTGGGTGTTTGTGGAATGTAACATTTGTGTTTGTAAAACACCTAGTGTTGAGCAACTTTTTTATTAAAACACAATAACACTAGATTTTTGATAACTTATGTAAGAACAAAAAATACGTTTTACTACACACAACTCATTTTTTATGAATAAGGTTACATAAGCTCTAGACAGGGAAGGACTAAGGAAAGAACCTGTTGGAACTTAAGGGATCTGGCGTGATGATATTGAACAACATCTATCACTATCTATCTATATCATCACGCCAGATCCTTTACGGGGTAGGCAGAGAGTACAGAGTTCCAACAGGTTCTTTCCTTACATTCCTCTCTGGCTTCCTCCATTCTCATAGTTTGTCTCATACACGCTCGCCGGTTACGGAGACTCTTGACTTGTCCTTCAGATAAGACAACATAAATATTTAATTATTATATTAGAGATGAGGTGAAAGAGGTTTGTATAGAAAGAAAGATCCTGTAGAAAGTCTATCTGCACTATCTACAAAATAGTTTTTAGGTTAGTTTTCTGCCTAGATCTAACTTTCAAGAACTAATAAACACTGTTTAATATTTTTTATTTAATTCCGAGTAAAATTATTTTACCGCAATCAGCTAATTGTTATGACTTATGCTCGTCCACGAAGCGAAGCCGCAGGGAAAAGCTAGTGAACAATAAAATTTAATGATTCCTGTCATGTACCACACTCATATACTCATGCTTCAACACTCTTGTGTTTACACAAATAATCTCTATTGTTTATATTTCCTTTCACCCGCGATTTGCGTACGCGCCGGTCGCGCGTATTCGCACGACTCCGCGCGGCTACGCATGACAATGCGCTGGGCCTTTATTCCCTTTATTAAATACGTAACGCGGCGCGTTAAGATAACTTTTCTATCTATCTATATCATCAGACCAGAACCCTTGCGGGGTATACAGAGTGTAACGAGTTCCAACAGGTTCTTTCCTTACAGACCTCTCTGGCTTCCTCTACTCTCATAGTTCGTTGCATACACGCTCGCCGGTTACGGAGACTCTTGACTTGTCCTTCAGATAAGACTCGGTCTATTTGGTCGTTTGCACGCTTGCCCTCTTACCCGGTGAAGACGGAACAGCACCTGCCGTCAGTGTAGATCATTCACACACAAAGCGTAACAATGACTTCCTGAAATTCTCATGTAATCTATCTATCTATATCATCACATCAGATCCCTTGAACAGGTTCTTTCCTTACATACCTCTCTGGCTTCGTCCACTCTCTTATTTCGTTCGACTACGATACTAAGATTACTTTCATCATCATCTGCCCAAATTAGTCCACTACTGGACGTAGGCCTCTTCCAGTGTGCGCCACATAGCCCGGTCCTCGGCTTTACACATCCAATTTCCCGCCGGCTATCCGACGTATGTCGTCACTCCATCTCGCGGGTTCGTCCTACACTACGTTTGCCAGTTCGTGGTCTCCAAAACCCGTCTGATCCAACGGTTGTCTCTTCTGTGGCAAACGTGACCAGCCCATTGCCACTTTAGCTTGCTGATTTTTAGAGCTACGTCGGTGACTTCGGTTCTATGCCGGATAGTCTCATTTCTGATTCTATCTTGTATAAAAACTCCAACCATAGCTCTCTCCATAGCTCCTTACGGACCAGTCCTATGGTGAGAGTCCACGTCTCGGCTCGGTAGGCCATAACCGGTAAGACGCACTGGTCAAAGACTTTCGTCTTTAGGTTTGGCGGGATGTATGACGAGAAGACATGACGGAGCTTCCGTAATGCTGTCCAGCCCAACCGAATCCTACTATCGGCCTCCTTCTCGAAGTTTTCGAGATAACTTCTATGATATTTTAATGGTACTCTGGCTTATTGAATACCAGTACATGACAATTTCAAAAAGTCAATGTAACGCTTGTGTGTGAATGATCTACGCTGTCGGCAGGTGCTGTAACATCTTTACCGAGTAAGATGGCAAGCTTGCAATGAATACACTCCAAATGGAGTTTTTAGATTTACGCGAATATTAAACACAAAATAAAACTATAACGTGGGGAACTTATGAAAATATAAATAAACACCGTCACGCCTATATTCCCCAATTCCCCAAGGGGTGGCAGAGGTGTACTGAGTACACCCATTTTTCGCCAACGATGTTAGGTCCATGTAATAAGGGGCGAGCCATATACGGGCACAATTCCAGACCTCGAACTCATCCTGGGAATTTTTTGTTTGAAAATCTACATTAATACATACAAAACGGGACCTTGTGGTCACAAAGCGATGCGTTTTGCCACTAGACCAACGAGGCAGTCTTCGGAAACTTAATAATCAACAATAAACCACGATAAAATGCGAATAAGAGTTTTATTACAACTACACTCAAGCCAGAAGGGCAAGGGGGCAACTAGCTCAAGGGCGCCTCTAGGCGGATCGGCCTCGGCAGTCGCTATGGGGGAGGACATATACTAGGTGTATCGCCGTGGTGCTCTGCACCGGCCGGCGGGCAAGGGATTCTTCGACCTGGCCGGCGAGGTCGGTGTCTGATCCTGTGTGCGGTGTCTATATCCGAAACGAGGGAAGTAAGATCATCGGGAGGGTCATCGTATCGCGTCGCGTTTGGTCATAGCGAATAAGGGCCGTGGTGCGTTGAACCTGCGCGCGCGCAACGCATCGCAATGCGCGTTGACGGGCGCGGTTCGAGCGATTCGCGGGATTAACTATGGGAACCGAGGGTTTACCGCGAAGTGATTAACATTAGGGTAACGCTATCGAGTTGGAATACCATCCATTTCATACTACAAATTTACTAAATGCAGTGCACGTGATGCACATAGCACACTTTTTTGAGAACGTTGTATCCCAATAACTTTTACATAAAAATTTGACATGTAATGAAACTATTTTTTCGGATTTTATCGCGGTTTATTTTTTGATTTTTAAGTTCCCGACGTTTCGAGTGCTTTGCAGCACCCATGGTCACGGGAGGGACTGAGGTGTTAGACGTCCAAAAGGCATAGTTGTTTCGGGGTACCCTCAAACTTCTTAATTATTTTTGTTGGTCCGATCTACGCGGGAACGTCGGGAACTTAAAAATCAAAAAATAAAATGCCATAATATCCGAAAAAATTGTTTTATTTCATGTGTAATATTCGCGTAAATCTAAGAACTCAGTATAAAAATTGTAGTTTCAATATTAATCATAGAATAGTTAACCAACTCCACGTTTTTCAGTAGCAGAAATTGAGGTTCAAAAAAGTCTATAAATTAACCTTACTGTTGTAAATATTAGTATATCTATCTATCGATATCATCACGCCAGATCCCTTTCCGGGTAGGGGTAGAGAGTACAGAGTTCCAACAGGTTATATCCTTACTTACCTCTCTGGCTTCCTCCACTCTCATAGTTTGTCTCCTACACGCTCGCCGGTTACGGAGCCTCTTGACTTGTCTTTCAGATAAGACTTGGTCTATTTGTTCATGGTAAGATAGTCGAGGTCTTCCCCGTTACCTAAATCCTTCTACTTTCGCGTTGTATAACGGTTTTGTCATTTTTTTCGACCATATTTCTATATGAATATAGGTATACCTATAAATACAAAACCTATACATATAAAATTATTTCTGCAGCTGAGAATAAAAAAAATACGTAACGATATATCGTTACGGATTTTTTTTTATTCTCAGCTGCAGACATAATTTATATAAAATAATTAGCATTTACATATAAAATAATTTATACGTAAAAGCTAAATTTATATAACATAATTTTAACATAGTAAATACTTTATTAAAATTTGGCACAAGTTAATTTTATAATAGCCGCGTGGTTCCCGGCTTAGAATAGGACCAACCCATCTCATCCCATCGGGTGTCGTACAAGGCGACTAAGGGAAAACTAGGGAATGGGCAGCAGCGTTCCCTCAGCACTTCGACGACCAATAACTGCGCTCGCCAACCCGCCTGCCAAGCGTGGCGAGTATGGCAAACACCCCCAATTATGGAAGAATGTAAGAAAACCAGGCCCCTAGTCCCCGGCAGTCCTGTTCGTCCTGGCCACGGTAGCAGCCATGGTAACGACAGGACAAGGGGTGCTAAGAATCTCCGGCAGAGATTCGGCTACCACCAAAACCGAAAATTGGCCCTGGTGACATACAACGCACGCACATTGAGGACAGATGAGAAGCTAGTTGAGCTGGAAGAAGAGTTAAACAAGTTGCGGTGGAGTATTGTTGGTTTATCGGAGGTCCGAAGAGAGGGCGAGGACACGATAACCTTAAAATCCGGCAACTTGTTTTACTACCGGGAGGGCGAACAGCAGTCCCAAGGTGGTGTCGGATTTATCGTCCACAAGTCACTCATAAACAACGTTGTGTCCATCACTAGTGTGTCGAGCAGGGTAGCGTACCTGATACTCAGAATATCCAAAAGATATTCGCTGAAGGTCATACAGGTCTACGCACCGACCTCGGCATACTCAGATGATGACGTCGAAGTAATGTATGAGGACATTAGTAGAGCCATACATACTTCCAAAGCACACTTTACGGTGGTTATGGGTGACTTCAATGCGCGGCTGGGCAAACGGGGCGATGATGAATTGAGAGTGGGGCAATTTGGATATGGGCAACGCAACCCCAGGGGTCAGAGGCTGGCCGAATATCTGGAGAAGGAGGGACTCTTTATGATGAACTCTTTCTTCCGGAAGCCGCCTCATAGGAAATGGACCTGGATGAGCCCTGATGGTTCCACAAAAAATGAGATAGACTTCATCATGAGCACCAAGCGACAAATATTTAATGATGTCTCCGTGATTCACAGGGTAAAAACCGGTAGTGATCACCGAATGGTCAGAGGCACACTAAATATTAATGTCAAAATGGAAAGATCGCGTCTGATGAAGTCTACGCTCCGACCTTCTAATGCACATATCCAAAACCCCGAGAACTTTCAACTCGAATTGTCAAACCGCTTCGAATTGCTAGACAGCAGCGCATCAGTGGACGAAATCAACAATAGGTTGGTAGAGACTGTCCATACGGTCGGGTCCAAGCATTTTAAGCCCCACCGTAAAAAATAGGCCTCAAAAGCTATCTGACTACACCCGAAACCTTATGGCTGAGCGACGTACCATGACACTCCAAACCTCCGATGATGCTAAGTCCTATAGGCAGCTCAATGGACAGATATTGAAGTCCTTGCGACACGATTTACGGTCCTTCAATACAAGACGTATTGAGGAGACCATAGAGCAGAACAAGGGCTCCAAAGTGTTTGCAAGAGACGCGACTATTGGGCAAAGCCAGTTGACGAAGCTGAAGACGGAGGACGGAAACGTAACGTCGAATAGGTCAGAGGTGCTCAGGGAGATAGAGAGGTTCTATGGGCAGTTGTATACCTCAGTAGCTGAACCCGTTGTTGACTTGGTAAAAGACCCAAGAGCCAAGCTAACCCGACACTACACTGAAGATATCCCGGACATCAGCCTGTACGAGATTGGGATGGCTCTCAAACACCTTAAAAACAACAAAGCGCCGGGTGAAGACGGAATTACCGCAGAGCTTCTGAAAGCGGGCGGATCGCCGGTACTTAAAGTCCTTCAGAGGCTGTTTAATTCCGTCTTGCTCGAAGGAAAAACGCCGGAAGCGTGGAACAGGGGTGTGGTGGTACTCTTTTTCAAGAAAGGTGATAACACTTTACTGAAGAATTATAGGCCCATCACACTGCTGAGCCATGTTTATAAGTTGTTTTCGAGAGTCATCACGAATCGTCTCGAACGCAGGCTTAATGACTTCCAGCCTCCCGAACAAGCCGGTTTCCGGAAAGGCTTTAGTACCATAGACCACATACATACGCTGCGGCAGATTATACAGAAGACCGAGGAGTATAATCGGCCACTATGCTTGGCGTTTGTGGACTATGAGAAAGCCTTCGATTCGATCGAGACTTGGGCGGTTCTTAGATCTCTCCAGCGATGCCGCATTGACTATCGGTACATTGAAGTGTTGAAGTGCTTGTATAATAACGCCACCATGTCAGTCCGAGTACAGGGGCAGTGCACGAAGGCGATCCCCATAAAAAGAGGAGTAAGGCAGGGAGACGTCATCTCTCCGAAACTGTTTACGGCCACCTTAGAGGACGCCTTCAAGCTCTTGGAATGGCAAGGACTTGGCATCAACATCAATGGCGAATACATCACTCACCTTCGATTTGCCGACGACATTGTGGTCGTGGCGGAGTCGCTGGAAGATCTAGGACGAATGCTCGGTGACCTCAACAGAGTATCTCAACAAGTGGGTCTTAAAATGAACATGGACAAAACGAAAATAATGTCTAAAGTCCATGTCGTACCCACCGCACTCACCGTTGGGAACTCTACTCTTGAAGTTGTCGACGAATACATTTACCTGGGACAGGTAGTCCGGTTAGGTAGGTCCAACTTTGAGAGAGAGGTCAATCGACGAATCCAACTCGGCTGGGCAGCGTTCGGGAAACTGCGCAACATCTTCTCATCCAAAATACCTCAGTGCCTTAAGACTAAAGTTTTTAGTCAATGTGTGTTACCAGTGATGATATATGGATCAGAGACGTGGTCTCTTACAATAGGTCTCATAAAAAAGCTCAGAGTTGCTCAGCGAGCTATGGAGAGAGCTATGCTCGGCGTTTCTCTACGCGATCGAATCAGGAATGAGGAGATTCGTAGAAGAACCAAGGTCACCGACATAGCCGTTAAGATTAGCAAGCTGAAGTGGCAATGGGCGGGCCACATAGCGCGTAGATCGGACGGGCGTTGGGGCAGAAAGATTCTAGAGTGGAGACCACGTATTGGCAAGCGCAGCGTGGGACGACCGCCTGCCAGATGGACCGACGATCTTGTGAAAATCGCAGGAAGTCGTTGGATGCAGGTGGCATCGGACCGGTTACGCTGGAAAGCGATTGGGGAGGCCTATGTTCAGCAGTGGACAAGTATAGGCTGAGATGATGATGATGATGAATTTTATAATAGGCACATGAATTTTGTCTTTTGTCTAAAAATAGAATTAGATAATTTAGTGTAAAATCAAATCAATGTCTATATTTTCAAACAAACGAAGACAACAAGGGAAACATATTCAAATCACCATAAAATATATTGATAATATCCGTCGATATAATGATAATAGCGCTCCGAAACTCTCTCTTTTAAAGCAGTAAGTCTTTTTGTCCACAAAAGATTTTTTTGTTAAGCCTGTCCTAGACACTCACCTACTGAACCCAAATTATTGCCTTGACATTACTAAGAACATAAAGCCGTTGACACACTACCGTTCATTTCCCGAGAACGCTTAAAAAAAAATTGTAATCCTTGAGAGGTGTCCGTTCCTAATTTAATATTTAAATATCGGATTAGAGCAGCTTGACCTGACCAGGTTCGGGTCGCATCGGATTAACTCGCCAAGGTCGGGCCGATGTCAACGCTTCGATCACGAATAAATTCCATTCATTGATGCGTCATCGCTCCACCTACAGTAGGGTTGATACTTTTTAATTTAATGGTTTGTGACCAAATAGACCTTGTCTTATGTAAAGGGCAAGTCAAGAGTCTCCGTAACCGGCGAGTGTGTATGAGACGAACTATGAAAGTGGAGGAAGCCAGAGAGGTATGTAAGGAAATAACATGTTGGAACTCTGTAGTCTCTGCCTACCCCGCGAGGGAGCTGGCGAGATGATATAGATAGATAGGTTTGTGTTAATGTTTGTGGTATCTTGAATTTGGTTTTCCTCACTCGTTAGCTATAAAAGTTATTTGTCATTGTTTAATTTAATGCTATAATTGCTCATTTTTATTAGGTACGAAACGGTTTCTAAACGATGATAATAACTATGATGTACGCTAGAATGAAGTTACTTTAAGTGGGTATGGCTTGGGTTGTCTTTGGACAAACATTTTATTTAGTGGTCTTGACAGCTATCCTAACTTCCAACTGTATTAGCTAGTAGTAGCAATAAGTTATTAAAAACAAAATAAACACCGAATTAATCCGCCTATACTCTCCAAGCGCTATATATCGCCGACGATATTATGTCCCAATTTAATGTGAAGCAAGCCTATTGACTTTATAGCGAGCATCATTGATCTAAAAATACATTATTAGATCAGTGATGCCCGCTATGACTAATTCGAACTATTTAAACGTTTGCCAACCCTAGGTGCAACATAACAATCGATTATTGCAACGATATTAAAACACATCGGTATAAGGTTCAGAATGAATCGATACTCATTTATAGAATTTGAATTAAGAACGTAGTTTTCGTTATCCGGTTGGATGTGAGAAGGTCATGTGGGAGGCGTGTTCGAAATTTCAAAAATGGAATGAATAGGTTCCTTAAGTGTGGAGAAAGTTGATGTAATAATAATTTATTTTTATTGCAACAGATTATATAATAATAATTTATACTTACTTAGATTTTTATCGATAATCGTTTTATAGTGATGCAAAAAAAAAGCTTTTAAATTTATGAATGTGATAAATTATAGTGATGTTAATAATTTTGACCTGTTCACAAAAGATGGTATTTATTTCCTTTGATGTATGTTCTTTAGAATGTTTTGTGTTTGCTATCATGTAACATTATTGCAGGCATGACTCTTGCGGTGAAATAAGTAATAAAACTCTGCATATTGTATGGGTGCCTACTTCACAAGTCTTTGATGCCAATCTCAACACCGCTAACCCGCATAACGGAAACATGGTTTGGCATGTAGGTAGTACTCCGTTGTAGAGGATTTTAATCTAAATGTTGCCTATTCCACTTATAGTTAGTTTAGTTAGATCCCAATGTAATAGGGATCCCGAGTCTATTGCAATCATACCACGCACAATTCCGAACTCCAGACTGTTAGCCCGCATTCACACTAGTGTTTTTGTCAACGCGCCTATATGAAGCGCTGTAAGCGCTTCCTAAAAAGGTACCGTTATCCATTTGTTTTGTTAAGCACTTTATAAGCGCGTTCTCGTGCAAAAGAGGGGTTACTGACAAGGGGAGGGACCTTTATAAACGTAGGATTCGAATCCAGGACTTCGTGATTTGATATATATATGATAATAAACATCAAGGAGTTGATCCTTCTCGATCGGCATCCTCGCAATATGTTACTGGACCATAGAGGCAGTATATTTTTATCGGTCTACCTATTTATGTCATCACAGGGTAAACAGAGAGTACAAAGTTCCAACAGGCTGTTTCCTTACAGACCTCTCTTGCTTCCTCCACTCTCATAATTCGTCTCATACCTGCTCGCCGGTTATAGAGACTTGACTTGCCCTTCAGATAAGATTATATTATGCATAATAATCTACATGACGTACAAAATATTTTTATCGGGCCATTAGACACATATCGAAGGATAAGACCAGTCTCCACAGACCTTATGAAGTCGTATCACAGATCTCTGAGCAATTAAATGTTAATGCGCCCCGCTCTGGTCGCCACAGACGTGCCATGTTAGAGCCACATTACGGCCACAAAAAGTGGTCCGCTAGATATGGTTGCAATGAAATAAATTAGTATTAATTCTTCCTTATTGTGCGGAACGCTTGTGGAATTGTGATTTTTATGTCGGTTATTTGTGGTAAGTATTAGATCTTAGGTGATGAATGTTAACAGGATTGCTTGAAACGTTAGAATGTTGTTTGAGCTCTTATAATTAAATCAAGTTAAAGAATAAATTGTATAATGGATTAGCTATGGTTGGTACTCAGTGGCAACGCCTATGCCAACAATGGACGATTGTGATACGATCTCTATAAGATTGAAATATTTAAAATCGTGTGTGATGAGTTATTCAAATTTCTTCACTCCAACACACATTCCAAATGTTCTATATTTTAGGTAGGATAAACGTTGAGATCAAAACAAATATATGTATATACATAATGCCCCGTTCGAGCATTCAATACGAATATTCGATTTTGTAAGCCGAGCGTTCTACGCTCAGACCTTTAAGCTAAGCTGTCGTCCTGAGAACTCAATCATTAGATTAAGAAAAAGTAGTGGAAACGATATCTAATTGATTTGGCATGATTACTCAGAGGACAAAACTATTCAATGTCTATGTTGAAACACAAAAAAGTGGCCCATCTGCGTTTCACCTAAGGATCTACGGCGAAGTGAGTCAGGGACGATGCCGTGGTACAGCCATACGCTTCAGTGTTATCTGCTAATTCAATTATCTATAGAAAATTGAAGGGACGCACGCTGTACCGGAGGTTATAAAAGGTCATGCGGTTCTATTGCGGCAGGCCCCTCAGAGGATGGACTGATGTCTTGGTGAAGATCGCTAGTAAAAGAAGGATGCGCACAGCATTAAGTAAAGCATTATTGCGATAGGTGGGTACTGCCGAATGCTGGAGCACTGGATACGGCTGCATGCGTCTGCTGCTGAGCGTGCAGTGCTCTAGTATGACAGCCACTTTCTATTTATTCCTGTACTTTATTACTAACACTAGTTTCTTGTTAGTGTACATACTAACATATGGGACTTTCTAGTCGAATATAAAAGATTTTTATTTTATTTTTTATTTACGAACTGAATGCCTCGTTGGTCTAGTGGCAAAGCGCATCGCTTGGTGTCCGGAGTTGTGCTCGGTATATAGCGATAGGCTCGCCCCCTATTACATGGGACCTAACATCGTCGGCGAAAAGTGGGTTTACTCAGTACGCCTTTGCCACCCCCGCTTGGGGAATATAGGCGTGACAGTGTATGTATTTTTGTTATTAAGACGGCCTTCGTGGCGATCTTTGAGGTGGCCTATGTCCTGCAGAAAACGTCTATCGTCGATGATGACTATACGTCGAGGCTCCAACTTATAAAGCTGGAAAAATATGACCACCAGCTGCTGGATGATGTAGAGACGGGGTTGAGACTTGACGTAGTTTAAACATTGTTTTGACTACAGCTAGGTTCAGTGGTTAGATTGTAGAGTAGTCGCGGATTAGAACCGAGCGCGAGACAAATCTTGGTGCGACCCACAAATGTTTGTCCCAAATTAAAAAAAAAAAAAAAATATTATATATTATATTATACGGGATATTTGTATATCTGACTTTCATAAGAATTATTTCCAAGTGGATAACTACGTCTGTTTTAAGCAATAGGATACCGTATAATGTATTAGCGAGATCTCGTTTCGTGGTCAAAATATAGAGCGAGGACGTAATGAAATGAGTGACACACAAATATTTGCTTTACTCTTGAGTGTTTTGGACTTTCATAAGGAATAATTCCAAGTGGGTGGCTACGTTTCTTTTGATATCGCATACTTTATGTAGTGGCGGAATCTCGTTTTAGAGAATCTTCATTTATACGCCATACTCTTGCGCAAACCACCTGTGTGTGCATAGATATAGACTCGTATGTCAAAACATTTTGTCACTGCCATTGCCCAACTTTTATGTGTGTGTGTGTGTGAATGATCTACGCTGTTGGCCGCGGGGCCTTTACAGCTTCACCGGACAAGAGGGCGAGCGTGCAACCACTACACTCGAGCCAGAAGGGCAAGCGGGCAACTAGCTAAAGGGCGCCTTAAAGAAGAACGGCATCGGCTTGGGCAGTCGCTATGGGGGAGGGCGTATACTAGGTGTCTCGCCGTGGTGCTCCGCACCAGCCGGCGGGGTCGGTGTCTGATCCTGTGTCCGGTATCTGTATCCGAAAGAAAGGATGTAAGGGCATCGGGAGGGTCGGTGAAAACATGCCGCGGACGGCGGTAGCGGCTGATAGGAGGGGAGTCATTGCCCAACTTGTACCTGCAACTATGGGAACGCACGTAGGCCCCATGCGTGTGCGCAGCCCTGACGTTCCGCTGTCTGTTCGCGCGAGATTTATTCTATAACGCAACGTAACCCGGCCCTTATTCGCTATGAACGCGACGCGTTACGATATTTGTGAAATTATCGTTTTATGGTATTCAGTGTGCCACTGGCAACGATATACTATTTGTATTAGATTAAAATTGACAGTCCGAAAAACGGCCGAAAAAATAAGCACAGGTGTGTGTGTGTTGGTGTGTGTGTGAATGATCTACGCTGTTGGCCGCAGGGCTTTACAGCATCACCGGACAAAAGGGCGAGCGTGCAACCACTACGGTCGAGCCCGTGTGTGCGTTTGTGTGTGTGTGTGTGTGTGTGGTCTTATTTTGAATTAGTTTTATCTAACCATAGCCAACGCGAGAACGCGCAAAATGCTATAGTTTGCTAAAAGTACCATTATAAAAAATCTGAGGCTATTAATATTTTTAACTAATTGATACAGTTGCTAGCTAGATAAGAAAGGGTATGCTCCGTTGGTTTGGCCATATAGAATGTCAGAAGAAAGAATGACAAAACAGATATACAATGCGAAAGTGGACGGATATTACTGGGGAAGACCTAGATTATCTTACGATGATCAAATAGATCGTGTCTTATCTGAAGGGCAAGTCAAAAGTCTCCGTAACCGGCGAGCGTGTATGAGATGAACTATGAGAGTGGAGGAAGCCAGAGAGGTATGTAAGGAAAGAACTTGTTGGAACTCTGTACTTTCTGCCTAGCCCGCAAGGGATCTGACGTACCAGTAAGTATAAATTTATAAGTTTATCCAAACGCTGCTGTTTTTTAACTGTCGTTTTGGTTGTGATCTGTAATATAGTACCATTTTCCATGGCCACTTTCATAACGCGCCGCGTTACGTTTTTAATTGGGCATAGCGAATAAGGGTCCAGGAGCAATTACCAATTTAAGACTTATTACGGACTTACCAACGTATTTATTGTGGCAGTTTGGGTTGTGAAGTATGTCGGAGATTGTTCAATCGAGTCATTATTTATGCAAAAATGGTATGAAACGTAATGGCTACTTATGTAGATTTAAATTAATGTCTTGTTAAGGGAATAAGTTTACCTTTATACAAGGTGTATCGAACTTAACGCAAGACCTCAGACACCCCGATTAGCTAATTGCTTCACAAGTCAATACGAAAACAAAATTTGCAAATTTAAAGGATTTTACCCCTTTTTTAAACACCTTTATTACCCCAATTAACAATGAAATTTGTACGTGTATGTGTGCATATTGAGAAATAAATTTTAGAAATGCATTTGAAATCTCTGTATCGCTTTGAATCAATAATAAATTCAGTTTGATATAGCGCACTAAAGGCGTAACAGCAATTTTTGGAAATTTTGAAAAATATAAGATGCATTAAAAATAGTTTGAATTAATTCAGTTACCGATTTAGAACAATTTACTTTCAGGTCTTGCGTTTATTATGTTATACCTTGTATATTTACTGCCTCGTTGGTCTAGCGGTGCATACTGCGAGTGACGAACGCGGGGTTTTGGCTTTAAATCTTAGGTCGGAACAAGTGATTTTTCTATTGAAAAAATTCTCAGTCGCCATCCAGATTCCGGAGTTGTGCTGGCTTAATAGCAAGAACCTCGACCCGTACTATATGGGACCTAAAATCGTCGGCGTAAATCTGGTGTAGAACTAGTAGTGTTTCATCATCAGATCCTGAACCCTATCTAGTTGTATAGTACTTGTCAATACCAATTTAACAAGCCTAAACTAAAGAGGAGGGTTACGTTGTATAGTTCACATGTTCCTATGACCCTTCTGGCTCCATCATCAGACCAGCTCCGTGGTACCATATTATTGCATTGTCACCGAACTTACATACGTATGCCAAATTTCAGCTCAATCGGATGCTTGAGAATAGGATCACAAGATTTGAACCGGAAAGACAGACAGACAGACATACGAACATTGTAAGTTAAATAAAAGCTTGTAAAAACACAGACGAACATAGAACCTTTTTAAAGTTGGTTAAAAAGGATTTTGCACAATACTTATATAACATAGACGTGTTAACCCATCCATATTGATGACGACACATCTCATATTTCCTTCTATTGTCTCTCATGACATTAGAGAATCTACAAACACCTAAATTATTATTAAAAAATGTTACCATCTGTACACTTCATCGTCCAATTGTTTCATTGACACGACCGATTCTCGATTATCGCTCGATGTAATCGGATCTAAGACTAATTCACAGTAACCAAACGTGGCGTGTTACGGTTACTTTGTGAAATCTTCGTGGAATGTTATTTTGTAATTGTCAGCCTATAATGTCTCAGTACTGAGCAAAAGCCTTCACTCACAAATCGAAGTGAGAGAGATGAAGTCATACTCCACCACGCGGATCCGGTTTTTATCTATAGTAATATCGGCTTATACGGATAGTAGATGTGTGTGTGTGTGTGTGTGAATGATCCACGCTGTTGGCCGTAGGGCCTTTACAGTTTCATCGGACAAGAGGGCAAGCGTGCAACCATTACGGTCGAGCCAGAAGGGCAATGGGACAACTAGCTCAAGGACGCCTCAAGGAGGAACGGCCTCGGCTTGGGCAGTCGCTATGGGGGAGGGCGTATACTAGATGTCTCGCCGTGGTGCTCTGCACCGGCCGGCGGGCAAGGGATTCTTCGACTTCGCCGGCGAGGTTGGTGTCTGATCCTGTGTGCGGTATCTGTATCCGAAAGAAGGGATGTAAGGGCAATGGGAGGGTTGACGAGAATATGCCGCGGATGGCGGTAGCTATTGCTAGGAGGGGAGTTAGGTTCGTAGTCGGCGGCGGCTACGATTAGCGGATTTCTATGATTGGACGCGTTCGCGAAATATAGAGTTGTAGCCTTTTTAATAAAGGCGTGAATAGGTTCGAGACCGAGATCGGAATGGAGAGGATAGTAGGTTAGGCTAGGATAGCACCTTGTCTAACAAATCAAGGTGAGAGAGATTAGGTCATACTCCACCATATTGTCCCACGATATACGGTCATACTCCTCTCAGTGGTGGCGGTGGTGGAGGCAGCTTTGGTGCCACCTGCTGTTGGAATTACCAAACGAGTATTAAGTAGTAACTGGAACCAATGGCTTAACGTGCCTTCCGAAGCTTTTGTTGTTATCGTATGAGTGATCTATGCTGTTGGCCGCGGGGTTTCTACAGCTTCACCGGACACGGAAGCGCTCGAATATGAATATACCACAAACGATCACCCATCTCAAACCGACCGTACCAGGCGCTGCTTAACCTTAGTGAACGGTAAAAACACCTCAGTGGCACAGCGCTACGAGTGCCTCTACAGTGATATTCCCTATGCCACTTGAGTACCATTTAACGATTATTTCACGTCGTTATCGTAACGTGCCGCGTTTTGTTTCATTGGTAATAACGAATAAGGTATTTTATTTCTCGATTTCATTTGCAATCGTTCACGGCCCGTGCGCAGCCGTCGCGTCAAATATCGCGCTCTCTCTATTGTTTTAGTTATCTTTTGTGATTAAATATCTATCATATTTTAATGCCAGCGCTATTTCGTGTGCAGGCTTTTACTTTTTTAGTAGGTATTCATTGTGAAAACGTGGATCGGATCTAAGTTATCAATTAGCTTGACTAAACTTTGATATTCGATATCATATCTATTCGAAAAAGAAGAATTTTTTTTTTTTCTAACTCGAAAGTCTGCTCGTCATTAGTCCAAAACGTTCAAGGACAATAGACCTCTATCGAGAAATGGTGTTAAATAAATGATGGTCATGTTAACATGAAGTTCTGCTACTGAACGGATAATCTTACATAGTGATGTCAGCTTATGCTGCCTACTGCTGGCCAAAGGCCTTTCTCGCAAATTGAAGTGAGAGCGATATTGAGAGATACAGTTACATAGTTTTAACATAAATATTAATGAAATAAAACTATTTTACGGATTTTATCGCGGTTTATTTTTTTTTTTTTTTTTATTTTTTATTTTTTTTATTTTTAGTTCCCGACGTTTCGAGTGCTTTGCAGCACCCATGGTCACGGGAGGGACTGAGGTGTTAGACGTCCAATAGGCATAGTTGTTCCGGGGTACCCTCAAACTTCTTAATTATTTTTGTTGTTGTTGGTCCGATCTACGCAGAATGAGCTCACGGTGTCTTGAGGTCTTGCAGTGTTATGCTTGGTTTTGGATTTGATTATATTAATTACCGGATCCCAAGACGATGGAAGCACCCAGCCATCTTCTCTATTGAAATTAGGATGTTTTTTAATTTCAATAGCCTCGCGAACCATCCTTGGTAGGAATCGGTGTTCTTTCACGAGGATTTGTGGTCTATCAAATCTGATGTTATGGCGGGTGCGGTCAAGGACATGTTCACAGACTGCAGACTTCTTTGAGCGACGGTGTTTTAGGTCAGCTATGTGTTCTTTTACCCGAGTTTTTACCGGTCTTTTTGTTTGTCCTATATAAGAGAGACCACATTCACAATAACTCAAACACAATAACGTAAATCTAAGAACTCAATAAATATTAATTTAATGTACAGGTACGAAAAATGCATCATTCGTACCCTATCGTACTAGCCACTGGATTAGTTAACTTTTCTGTATTTTAATTACTTATAAACTATACTACTAAGCATGCGCAGTCAACAGTGTCGTCTGCGCACGCCGACCGCAGAACATCGCGGAAACCGCGGCAAGTAGCGGCGCGGTGACGTAACAGCGATGCGCCTGCGCCGACAGGCAATTATTTTTGGCGCTAACGGTCACCGACCCCGCGGCGCAGTGAAAGTCGCCCGAGGCGCCAAGCTGGCTGCTCTTGCGCACCCCCTAGACGATCTTTTGACACCTATCAACCAGAAATTCTTGACAGTCACATGACTGATAGATTTTAAAGAATACGAATACAATTGTATGGTATTTTTCGCCATTCAAAATTGTAACGGTAGACGCAATTTTAAAAAATCTTAATTTATTGTGAGAAAAAACACGGGCAGTTTATATCAACGTAACTTTCAAAACCTCTCAAAAGTAGGATAAAGAAAATAGTTCAAATAGTTTCACTTTTATATTCATTTATAATTTAGTGTGTAATTTTTACATGATAAATGAAAAATCAACCTGTAATCAATATTAATTGACAAAGAAGCCACCAATGCAAGAATATTTCTCAGAAAATGACATAATTGTCACTATAGGCGTTGTTTAATAAAGCAGTATTGTATGAAATATTATTGATTAATTTGTCTCAGTCACCTGTCATAGTCACAATTATTAAGCAGGGTACTGAATAAGGAAAACCGAGGCGTTACGTCACGAGGTCGCAGGCGCATCCCAAATGTCAGGTCATGCGTGTCTTCCGCCCCGCGGCTGCGCTGTGTGAACGTGGTATTAGCACTAAAACACCACGGGTTTCGGTGCCGATCGTCTATTATATAAGTAATTTTATCGCCATAACTTGGCGTTGAAATAGAAATAATACGGGTTGATTATTCATTTTATTTTTGTTTAAATCAAAACTTAGCCTCACACTAGGAAGTATCCCTGGGTGCGATTACGAACATTAAATTCGCGTAGGCAAACACCCAGACCGAAACAAATGTGTGTGATTAAATCCGCGACTTGATCCAGTAGGCGGAGCGGCTTAAGCTCTTAATCACTGCCCATCATGACGGACGCTTGTGAGGTGTTCGGGCACGCCCCCCGCTCGCACATCGATAGACTCCAAACGGATCAATCTCATTTCCTCCGCAAACCCGTTCATACGTAACATCGATCTTCATTCCGATCTCGGTCTCGCACCTATTCGCGCCGTTATTAAAATGGCGCCAACCCGATATTTTGCAAACGCGTCCTATCAAAGGAACCCGCTAATCGTAGCCGCCGCCGATTATGAATCTAACTTCCCTCCTATCAGCCGCTACCGCCGTCCGCGGCATGTTCTCACCCACCCTCCCGATGCCCTTACATCGCTTCTTTCGGATAAAGATCCTGCACACATGATCTTTCTCAATTAATATACTATAAACGTGCCTTGATTTTCCTTAATTAATAAACTTCTATAAGACTCTCTTGTTGGTCTGTGACGCAGATACGGCTGGCGATCACGAAATTCTCGGTTCGAAGGTTAGTCAGATAGTTATTGCGGCTTTTCTATTGAATAATATTTTACTAGCCGTCCGAAGTCTAGAATTGTAGCCGGTATAATGCCAATAGGCTTGCCTTCTTATACATTGGAACAGCCGCATTTTACCTCAATGGACCAAAGACACAAGATTGTGACGTCCAAAAACGTTGCGTTCGCTATGGAACTGGTTCACAAAAGCCATAAAATTCACCCAAAAAACGTATCTAGTTACCTCATTTTTGTTCAGAAATGTACCAGATATCCATCTACCCACTTTGGTCCGTAATAACCGTGAGAGACAACACACTTTTTTATAATAAATCGAAAACATTAATTACATAACTCGCACCCATTAACATTACGAAACGAATTAAACCTCTTCCTAAAAATTCACGTTCACAACACTATTGTTTTCTGGCAAGATTGTACGATAAATTATAAATTTACGCAATTAAACAATGGTGAGTAAAAATTAACACTGGTTTGACTATTATTTTCTAAGCGATAGTCTGTTTCCTTTGTAATGCCGATTGGTTTCCGGTAAATGGTGTTTTGGACAATAGAAGCTTTCGATTTCGTGGTGGTATTTATGGAGAAATTTGAGCATTTATTTATGTTTGGAGAGAGCGGTGTGTACGAAAAGAATTAGAAATAGAGAAGAGTACATTATTATTTATGTTTAAACAGACTGTTATCTTTTGGTAAATTTTGAACAGGCGGAGGCCAAGCACGAACAAATCTACGTCAACGGAGAGCTGTCGAATTGGTATACTACCTTTTTACACCTTATTATAAAAAAATGCCTTTTAAAACACAAACTTTTATAGTAGAAAAACCGAAGATATTTAGTTGAGGAGTTCGTATGGCTTCCTTCCAGCTCCATCATCAGACCTTGGACACCATTCAAATCTAAAGTACTCGACTAGACCAATCCAACGAGCCCAAACACGGCGAGGTTATATTGTGTAGTTGCGTGGTTCCTCTGGCCACTCTTCGGCTTCATCAGACCCTGAACACTATCTGGTTGTCCAGTACTTGTTAATACCAATCTAACAAGCCTAAACAAGAGGGATCAGACCAGCTCCATATTATTGCATTGCCGCTTACTTTACATACGTAGGCCAAAGTTTAGCTCCATCGGATGCCCGCAAATGCATGAAAAATGAATCACAAGATTTGAGCCAGAAAAACAGACAGAAATACAAACATTGCAAGTTTTTTGTAGATGGCGACCAACGTTAGCTCTAGGTTCAACCTATCTAGTTGCCCTGGTGAAGTTCTCTTTGTGAATCTTCTGACTTGTCATATTTGTATCTATAAATTATAAGAATATTTTTTATTATTAAAACTTTACTCGTATTTAATTCTTATTAAGTTTCGGTCTGGTTTGTTTGTAATTGCGACTACATTATGTAGATACTAAATGTGGAAGCTTGTTATTAGCAATTTGTAATATGTTTATATTTTTATCTCATCTGTATTATTAGTCTGTAAGCTTTCCTAAAAATAAATTAATAAATAAATAAAAGCTTGTAAAATATTAAAGCATAGCAAAGCTCAGCAAAGCATAAAGCCAGCCAGATCTGACGGGGTAGACAGAGTGTACAGAGTTCGAACAGGTTCTTTCCTTACAGACCTATTTGGCTTCGTCGACTCTCATAGTTCGTCTCATACACGCTCGCCGGTCACGGAGACTCTTGACTTTTCCGTTAGTATATATCTAATTAGTGACTCGCCTCGGCTTCTTCTTGAATCACTCCGATCTATCTATCTATCTATAACCTCACGCCAGATCCCTTGCGGGGTAGGCAGAGAGTACAGAGTTCCAACAGGTTCTTTCCTTACATACCTCTCTGGCTTCCTCGATTCTCATAGTTTGTCTCATACACGCTCGCCGGTTACGGAGACTCTTGACTTTTCCATCAGATAAGACTCGGTTTATTTGGTCGTGGTAAGATAGTCTAGGTCTTCCCCGGTACCTGCATCCTTCCACTTTCACATTGTGTATCTGTTTTGTCATTCTTTCCTCTGGCATTATTTCTATATCACTCCGATTATTGGTGAAAACCGTATGAAAATCCGTTGGGTAATTATTAAGTTTATCGCGTTCAGACAGACAGACAGACGCGACGGGGGGACTTTGTTTTATTATATGCAGTGATATTTCAATGACTTGTCTGTCGTGTACATGTAAGTTTAATAAATTCCAACGTGTTGCGTATATCACGAGCTGTAAGTAACATGAGTCCGCATGTTTTTAAATGCGGAACTTTACACATTTTAATATGGGAACCGAATTTGTTGAATATATAATATACTAGCAGTTTCCGGCGACTTCGTACCCGGTCGACAACATCGCCACCTACCGGGTCTATGTTATATAGCCTGTGGTACTTCTGGATAAGGTGGCTTTCTAATGGTGAAAGAATTTTTGTCGGTCCAGTAGTTTCTGAGCTTATTCGTTACAAACATACAAAAATACAAATCTTTCCTCTTTATAATATTAGTATAGATTTATTGCAGTTTCGCATGGTGTGAGAAATCAGTAAAAATATGACACATTACGTGAGATTAAAGGTTTTTAAACATATTGGCATAATTTTATGAATTCTTAGGTATCCTATAGGTTTGAAATAAAAATAAGATGAATACTAAATCTATTTCTTCGCCTCTTATCGCGGTTACTTACATGTGTATGACTTTCAACTTGGCTTAACGACTACCACATGAAGTAATAACCAAGAATAACGGCTGCTAATAATAATTAGGTTTTCTGAAACACGGAATCGCTTAAAATTAAAATGCCACAAACGGTCACCCGTCACAGACAGGTCGAGCCGAATGCTACTTAACCTTGATTATATAAACGCTCTACTCTCCGCCTACTTCGCAAAGGAACTAGCGTGATGATTAAGATAGATAGATATATAAACACTGCGGTAACAGCGCTCGGGCGCCTCATGGTATTACTATTATTCCGTCAATTATATAAGGTAAAATTACCTGTTTTGACAATTTTGAAGTTGCGAATTTAGGTTGTAGCGTACCCCACACACATACCTAAATACATACATAATATAAAATCACTTAGCTCCCCAATATCTCAGCGTGTCAGCCCTTAATACGAACAATAAATTCACATCAGTATCCCCATCAATATTCATCACACATATCATGTTTATTACAACACAACATTCGTTTACTTGACCTCTACCACCCTGACCGTATAAGTCTCATATCACACGTCAATTTGCCTAATACATTAGGTGTCATAACGAATTTCCCTTATCTACACACCTAAATGAATTACCATGACAAATGATAGCACAATCACGTTCTATAGTATGCTCACGCGCAGATGGAGAAGGACGCACGTATAGATACTTCGCACGCCCAAAAGAGATGGTAGATAAACTCGAATTAAGAATATCAGAATCGATCTTGATTTGTCGGCCGCTGACAACTGATCAGCCAGACAAATAGCTGGCCACAATAGCGGGTTGGGCTTAGGACGCAGGCAGATTGGGTGCTATAAATGTATAGCTAACAGCTATTAGATAATGATTACTAGCCACTAATAAGTTATAGTGGCAAAACGAACGACGTTGTGGCAATCTTTGGGTGAGGCATTTGTCCTTTAGTAGACGTCTTTGGGCTGTTCTAGTATAACCTATTTAATAGTTTAAGAAGAGCGAGTTTACTGTCTTCGGTTTAGTAACTCAAAAAGGACTATGACCGCCATTTGCTGATAGTTCAGTTATGTCATCATTAGTGTCTGACCGCAGCTTCGGCGTCAGCCACCTTCGGCGAAAAATATCACCTCCGGCCAATCCTTCGGCTTTGGCAAAAATGGGCCGAAGTTTTAGCCAAAACCGAAGGTCTAGCAAGCACCGAAATTGAACGCTCTACTACGATTTACGACTTACAAATGCATTTAAGTATGTAAATAATTATTCTCAACCAGTTGATGGTGTATTAAGTTGATACGTACAGTCAACATAACTTTTTAAAAATTTAGCCCATCATGAACCATATTTCTTAGAGTTATTAAACCTTATGATTTGGCGATGGCCTATTAATCGGCTTCGGCTTCGGCATTAAATCGACCTTCGTAGGACACTAGAAATAATAAATTAGCCAATACTGTCCTACTGTGGGGCAAAGGCTTTTTTTCCAAAAACGGCAAATCCACTACCAAAACCCAGTGCGGAGTGGTAAAGGATTACTAGTTTACAAGCTCACTATCCAACAGTAACACGAAAACATATTATCTTTTATAAGCTTTTTCGTATCGTAGTGCTTTACAACTGGACTTATCCTAGTTGTATCTCCTTCTCTATGGCTGATCTGCCAATTTTGTGTCGCCCGCTTTGCAAACGAGGGAAGTGGAATTTTCTGTTTCCTACTCCTCCTGTTTTTCTTTCTAATTAAATATGTTGCGGGTTGCAAGACAATTAAAGGTCTCCCCGGGACACCCCAAGGTTCATCCTTGATATCATCCAAGGAGACTATTGTGGATCCTGGCTTACAGAGGTTATTGTGGATCCTGGCTTACAGGAGTTACAATGGTGGGATGTGTGGCGAGTTTAGTCTCATAATAATAAAAAAAGCACCCAACAGTAGTAGCTTGCCATTCTGACGGCGTCCTAAGAACGTCGGTTCGTACCGTGCGTTATTCGATATTGAAAGCGTAAATTGACATTGAAATATAACTGGGTAACGTTATATTTGTGCAACGGCGTCCTATTTTGGAGTTGGGCAATCAATTTGGAGCTTTGAGATTGGTTGGTTTAGTGGTTGAATTTCCGGAAATATGACTTGAGTTGATCAGGCAATTGATGTCTTAGTTGGGCTTGTAAATATTGTGACTTTCTGCAATCGTGAACGCAAATACAAAACGAAAAGTGAACGTTTTACAACGAAAAGTCATGAGATCGGAACAAGGCGATATCGATTGTGGATAAAGAATACACAATAGTTAAGTATCTCCGTAATTGGCGAGCGTTTATGAGACGAAATACGAGTGGAGGACGCAACAGATATATGGGTAAAAATCTTGATGGAACTTTGTACTCTCTGCTTAACATGCGTGGGATGACCACTTCATTCAGTAAGGTAGGTAGGTAGTTCCTTTAAACTTATGCGTATTGGTCAAGAGGCTAATTTTACTTAGAAAATTGCTGTATTCCATTGCATGGCCCCAAAACACTAGATCAAACTTAAACATTTTGCAATGCTCAACTAATTTCTCTACTTGACAAAGTCACAAATACCCACCGGCACTTTCACGACATTTCACTGTCCCTAACTATCTTCGAGAATGCACCATTTCACCTACTCATTAGCAGGTCGATCACCCTTCTCTTTTTGACCGTCTATTTCTTAATAAGCGAAAGAAGGACAGGTAATGGTATCAATGATCGGCATTCGAGAGTCGTGTGGTGTTTGATCAGGATAACAATGTGGCTTTTTGGTAATTGAATTTTTTTGATGTTGGTCATTGTGGCTTAGATTGATTGTCTTTAGCTTTTGGATCGGAGATAATTACTAAGCATTGTTTATGAGCTATCACGACTGATTTGATGGGGGGTAGGTGTAAAGAAAGCCTACGCCTACTTTCGTCTAGGTGATTGCTGTTGATATACTGAGTTCTTAGATTTACGCGAATATTACACATGAAATAAAACTATTTTTTCGGATTTTATCGCGGTTTATTTTGATTTTTAAGTTCCCGACGTTTCGAGTGCTTTGCAGCACCCATGGTCACGGGAAGGACTGAGGTGTTAGACGTCCAAAAGGCATAGTTGTTCCGGGGTACCCTCAAACTTCTTAATTATTTTTGTTTTTGTTGGTCCGATCTACGCAGAATGAGCTCACGGTGTCTTGAGGTCTTGCAGTGTTATGCTTGGTTTTGGATTTGATTATATTAATTACTGGATCCCAAGTCGATGGAAGCACCCAACCATCTTCTCTATTGAAATTAGGATGTTTTTTAATTTCAATAGCCTCGCGAACCATCCTTGGTAGGAATCAGTATTCTTCCACGAGGATTTGTGGTCTATCAAATCTAATGTTATGGCGGGTGCGGTCAAGGACATGTTCACAGACTGCAGACTTCTTTGAGCGACGGTGTTTTAGGTCAGCTATGTGCTCTTTAACCCGAGTTTTTACTGGTCTTTTTGTTTGTCCTATGTAAGAGAGACCACATTCACAATCAAGCTTGTATACTCCTGCATCTTGTAGGGGGATGTGACACTTGACAGATGGTAAAAACTGACTGATCTTCTTCGGCGGCTTATAAAATGTTTTGATTGAAGCACGCTTCAAGATGTAGCCAATCTTGTCTGTGACTCTTCTTAAGTAAGGTAGTACAGCAGGGAGACGCTCGACTGTGGCTGGTTTCACTCGGTCACTGTGACGTTGGCGTGGGACTCGAAGCTTATTGTCGTGCAGGACGTGTGTGAATTCCTTAATCATCTTAACTCCATTAACCCTAAAATTCAATTTACAATGGAGTTGGAGGCAAACAATTCCCTAGCTCTCCTAGATGTCTCAGTAATCCGTAACCCCAACAACACCTTAAGCCATACGGTTTATAGAAAAAAGACCCATACTGATAGGTACTTAAACGGTGAATCTCACCACCATCCATCACAGTTAGCTACCGTGGGTAAATCTTTGTTTCAGAGAGCACAAGGGATCTGAGACAAGAAACATCTGGCTGCCGAGCTTTAATGTCAAGCAAGTCCTGCACGACAATAAGCTTCGAGTCCCACGCCAACGTCACAGTGACCGAGTGAAACCAGCCACAGTCGAGCGTCTCCCTGCTGTACTACCTTACTTAAGAGGAGTCACAGACAAGATTGTCTACATCTTGAAGCGTGCTTCAATTAAAACATTTTATAAGCCGCCGAAGAAGATTAGTCAGTTTTTACCATCTGTCAAGTGTCACATCCCCCTACAAGATGCAGGAGTGTACACGCTTGATTTTGAATGTGGTCTCTCTTACATAGGACAAACAAAAAGACCAGTAAATTCTCGGGTTAAAGAGCACATACCTGACCTAAAACACCGTCGCTCAAAGAAGTCTGCAGTCTGTGAACATGTCCTTGACCGCACCCGCCATAACATTAGATTTGATAGACCACAAATCCTCGTGAAAGAACACCGATTCCTACCAAGGATGGTTCGCGAGGCTATTGAAATTAAAAAACATCCTAATTTCAATAGAGAAGATGGTTGGGTGCTTCCATCGACTTGGGATCCAGTAATTAATATAATCAAATCCAAAACCAAGCATCACACTGCAAGACCTCAAGACACCGTGAGCTCATTCTGCGTAGATCGGACCAACAAAAACAAAAATAATTTAAAAGTTTGAGGGTACCCCGGAACAACTATGCCTTTTGGACGTCTAACACCTCAGTCCTTCTCGTGACCATGGGTGCTGCAAAGCACTCGAAACGTCGGGAACTTAAAAATCAAAATAAACCGCGATAAAATCCGGAAAAATAGTTTTATTTCACGATTGCTGTTGATTTTTTTTGACTTGAATTATCTCTCTTACCTCGATTTGTGAGACAAGGCCTTTCTGCCTGGATTTGTTTGATGTTTGTTGGTTGGGTGGAGTCGCGAATAATGCGCTTAACGGACAAACGTTGTGTTTCTATCGAAATATTCCCAGTATTAGTCCGGATTCTGGTATTGTGTCTGGGGCCTATTACATGGGACCTAACATCGGCAGCGAAAAGTGGGCGTACACAGTACACATCAGCCACCCCCGCGTGAGAAATATAGGCGTGACGCTGTTTATATATTTATTTTATTTAGCTGTATGGTTCACTTCCTGTGTCGTCCTGGGCTCAAATTCTAATTCAGACGAACTGTGATTGGGGTTTTTCTATCGAAAAATGATTAGACCTGGAGTCTGAAATTGCGCCTAACATCGTGAGTAGTCGCGAATATGATCCCCGCATGAGATAAATACTTGTCCACTAGTAAACATAGGCCTCCCCAATCGCTCTCCAGCGCAACCGGTCCGATGCCACCTGCATCCAACGACTTCCCGCGATCTTCACAAGATCATCGGTCCATCTGGCAGGCGGCCGTCCCACGCTGCGCTTGCCAATACGTGGTCTCCACTCTAGAATCTTTCTGCCCCAACGCTTTTCCGTTCTTCGCGCTATATGACCCGCCTATTGCCACTAAAGCCTACTAATCCTATGGACTATGTCGGTGACCTTGGTTCTTCTACGAATCTCCTCATTCCTGATTCGATCACGTAGAGAAACGCCGAGCATAGCTCTTTTCATAGCTCGCTGAGCAACTCTGAGCAATAGCTCCTATTGTGAGGCCACTATATTTTAAATCAAAACTAAAGATCCATAAATCTCTTTTTGCGGACATCTTTAAACAGGATGCGTTGTTTTACTATAAGCAAACTTCATGAGACATTTATCAACTGAGTTTAATGTAATTATTATTTGTTCGCAGGTAATGTAAACGGCAAGTGGAAGCAATTATTTAGATTATGAGCATCATAGGGTATGTCGGCAGTAAAATTAATTGTAATTTACGACGAGTATTGTATGAGTAGGCGATTGTGATAAACGGAACGAGTGAGGTAGCAAAGCGGATTAGCGCCATGTTAACGTCAATTTCTTGCTAACAGCATTTTCATTTCGATGTCTACGAATTAATTTACACTTAATTTACACTTGTTACACGCCTTAATTTACACTTGTTACAATTGCAATCACAATTAAAATATCTAAAAAACTGTTTGGAATAAATTATACAAACTGCTTCACGCCGATGATCGGTGGCAGTTAATATCCGGTTATTGAAAAATTTAATAGTAGAATTGACTTTCAGTAAACACAGAACAACTAAGCGCCACAGATGGGCAAAATGTAATCAGATTAATGATTACAATTGCATTTGTAAGATTCAATCATGATTTCTATCTATCTATAACCTCACGCCAGATCCCTTGCGGGGTAGGCAGAGAGTACAGAGTTCCAACAGGTTCTTACCTTACATACCTCTCTGGCTTCCTCGACTCTCATAGTTCGTCTCATACACGCTCGCCGGTTACGGAGACTCTTGAATTTTCCTTCAGATAAGACTCGGTTTATTTGGTCGTGGTAAGATAGTCTAGGTCTTCCCCGGTACCTGCATCCTTCCACTTTCACATTGTATATCTGTTTTGTCATTCTTTCCTCTGGCATTCTTTCTATATGCCCGAACCAACGGAGCATGCCCTTTCTCATCTTTACACCGATACTATCTTTCATACCTACTCGCTTTCTTACTACGCTGTTGCTAATGCGGTCGGTCAGCTAAATGTCAATTAAAAAAAAATCAATTAAAAATGTAATCGTAATCGTTAAAGATTACAAAATGTAATTGTAACCGGTAATCATTAATACACCGTCACGCCTATATTCCCCAAACGGGGATAATTAATCTGATTCCATTTCGCCCATCTCTGCCAAGCGTAGTGTACTATCGATTAAAATAGCTCGTGGAGGACCACAAAGGGCAACAAACTAGAAATCGCTTCCCGCTCTTCACCCTGTCCTCACACACCGTCTAGCGCAATAAACACCCCGATGAAGTGTAATCATAACTTTACAAACGTCATGTATCAACACGAGTACCGAACTATTCCCCGGGCATGTACCAGCATGGACCGGGCATGTACTCGGAATTGATGGAATAACGGTGCATTAACTGCCACTTATTGTGTTAGAAATTATTGAATTCATGATTTATTGTCTGGTTTACGTTTATGATCTTAAGGCATGAATGCTGAATGGTGTTTTAAGGATATGCCTTGATTTATACTTATATTAGATTTATAGGTAGTAAGGAAAGAGAGAGAGGTATGTAAGGAAAGAACCTGTTGAAACTCTGTACTCTCTGCCTACCCCGCAAGGGATCTGGCGTGATGATATAGATAGATAGATTAGATTTATACTTTGTGTTTAGTAATGTGCTAAGCAGAGCGTTTAAATATATTTATAATACACTAGCTACACCCGCTACTTCGGTCGCGTCATTTTCAGGCGTGTGTTTCACATCCTTGAGCTTCTTTTCAGAAAAAAGGTGGAAAATATATTTTAACCAGGGCTATATATATTCCCTTGGATAAAATATATTTTCTTGCCGAATTTGATCGAAATCGGTTCAACGGTTGGGGCGTGAAAGGGTAATAGACAGTACGTCGAAACATCGTGAGGAAACCTGCATGTCTGAGAGTTTCACGAAGGTTTGTGACGTTCGCCAAACCCCACTGGGCCAGCGTAGTTGACTATACCTTAAACCTTCTCAGTTTGAGAGGAGGCCCATGCCCAACTGTAGGACACTTTCTTTACAAGGCTAATATTATTATTAGAATTGAAGGATCTTTGATTACTATTTACATTATTATTGCAATTTTACTTTGCCCTCAAAAAGAGACGGAGCTATAACTACGCTTTTCCACATCTTTTCTAAAGGCAAGGTAAGCATATACTAATACTGCTAAAGAGAATGTGGTAAGCTCCCTGGTCAATTCCTTCGTCACTTACGTTTTTAAGTGAAAATAGTGGCGTTATTGTACCATCTTCATAAAAATAAACATCGTCACGCCTATATTCCCCAAGCGGGGATGGTAGAGGTGTACTGAGTACACCCAGTTTTCGCCGACGATGTTAGGTCCCATGTAAAAGGGGGCGAGCCTATTGCCATATACCGGGCACAATTCCAGACTCCGGGCTCATACTGGGAATTTTTCGTTAGAAAAAGTACGTTTGTCCGACCTAGGATTTAAACCCTCGTGATGACAGACGATGCGCTTTGCCACTAGACGGGGCAACAAGGCAGTCCATCCATCAAACCATTTATCATCACCATCATTATAAAAATCGTAATTGATACCACGATAACTAAAACAGCACTACTTCACTGCTTCCACTTTCCCGACTTGTTAACTACCTTCAACATCCATATTCACAGAGTTCCCACACTTGAAACCCCACCAGAGGTTAAATTACAGACGTACGTGCAATCTATTAATCATTGTGTACAAAACAAAGTACATAATTATTATAAGTGACATAATATTTGTAAAGATGCGCCGGCGCAAGGTCGCCCGCATTGCGCATTGTCCGCGGGTAGTGTGACTGTGATTCTAAAAAAGCGGAGACATGATTTTATGCAAGCATAATTCGTAATATTTGTTACCGATTTTTTTTTCAAAATTGCCACACCGTTTAAAATCAGTCTCTACTAGCAGTTATGCTATTAACACGAGTTTATTCAACAACTACTGATTATAAATTTAGACTAACGCCTTATCCCTGAAGGAATAATACCCATGATTCACTGAAATATTTTGATTCCAAAGTGGCAGTCAGTTTATAGGCATTTTAGCGCATATTTTATTACAGTTTTCATCAAATCGTTTTTTCTTCACGATAAGCTATGTATCTCCATCACGCGATGGAGAGTAAAAGTTTCAACAGATTCTTTTCTTACAGACCTTCCTTGCTTCCTTGACTCTCATAGTTCGTCTCATACGCGCTCGCCGGTATCGCACGTCGTCTTCACTATTGAACAGATTGATAACTAATTACTTTATAATAAATTATTAGTTATAAATTATTTATCAATACTTTTAAAAACCTGCAGTTTCTATAGCCCAATAGTTCATATAATTAGCCCAATAGTTCATAAAAAAAACTTGGTCACTCTATTCGGAGCCGCCCGCGCATTGCCAGATAAATTAGGCACGCCAATTACGTGGATTATTTGCGCAATTAAGTGCAATTGTTTGATCAATACGACTCGGTTTGAAATAACATTGTAAGATCCTGGGTTTGTTTATACTTAGTTGGAAATAAACATTGTTAATGTTACTTATATAGCGCATCATCTTCGCTGAGTCAACTTTGAACTAGTACTTAACCTTGTTCTTTTGTTTATAGGGGATTTGGGTTACTATCTTATTGGTGACACAATCAGATACATATTTAGAACAAATCCAAAATAAAAGGCATTCAACATTTACTACCTAAAAATCTTTAAACTATATCAATTTCTCATGCTTTGATTGGTAAAGGACATTGTTCTGCGCCCATACCTGATTTGCCCCAGAACCAACAGCAATGAAAAAATACTTGTATGATTTCAAATAACCCATAAATTCTCTTAAGGCATTTATTATTAAACGGACAAGCGGGGGAATCGCAATATTGCACAAAAGGTATTAAATTTTGAGGTTATAATTCAGTAGCCATTCATACATATGAGGTTATATTGTGTGCGTTGACATTCAGTAAAGATGTCGGCGACTTCGATATAAGATACTTACAATATTTTGAAATATTCGTTTTAGATTGCAAATTGTCCGTCAGATACGAATATTTGCCCTTATTTTAATAAAATAAATAAAAATTGATGACATGGGTCAAATGTTTGTCGATTCTGGGGAAATTTTCGACAATGCCCTTTTATTTCAAACTGAAGTACCAGAATGCCAGGAAAAAAAAGGAATTGCACCAAAAGTTTTTGTTTTGTTACTTTGAAATTAATACGCTTCAAGATCGAAATTATTCTTACTTTTTCCAAGATAGTCATAATTTTCTCAACCTTTATTTGGTGCCTGCCGTATCTCCATAAGCTTATACTTAAATTAATTAAACTGGAATCATAATCGGCTTCATAGACATTATTCGAGATATAAAAAAATATAGTTTACATTACCAGTGTTATGTTACGTTTTCTGGGATATTAAAAAAAATAATAATGGTCTGTCTAGAGACTCGCTGTAGAATCTTTGATTCGTAATTATTATTGGAAAAACGAACAAGTGCCCTTTATGGGGGTCAGTTAAAACAATTCGCTTGTATTACGACTTCACAGAATTAATCCCGGCCAGGGTTGCCATGCCGCATTTCTAATTAGGATACTTTTATAGATACTTCAAACCGAACAATGACGTATTTTATAAATATTTTGAATGTGGATACCTTAGAAAAAAGAAAAAGTTATACATCAGACACACCTAGTAAGGAATTTCGTTAAAGCTTGTGAAAATTGTCTAATATAATTCCATTCCGATTTCGGTCTCAAACCTATTCGCGCCTTTATTTAAAAGGCGCCAACCAGATATTTCGCGAACGCGTCTAATCATAGGAATCCGCTAATCGTAGCCGCTGCCGACTACGAACCTAACTCCTCGCCTATCAGGCGCTACCGCTGTCCGCCGCATATTCTCACCGACCCTTCCGATGGCCTTACATGCCGGGTATTTGGATACAGATACCGCACACAGGAACAGATACAGGCCTCGTCGGCAAGATCGAAGAATCCCTTGCCCGCCGGCAGGTGCAGAGCACCACGGCGAGACACCCTCCTCCTCCTCAATATTCCCTCCTCCATAGCGACTGCCCAAGCCGAGGCCGTTCCTCCTTGAGGAGCCCTTGAGCTAGTTGTCCCCTTACCCTTCTGGCTCGAGCGTAATGATTGCACGCTCGCCCACTTGTCTGGTGAAGCTGTAAATGCCCCGCGGCCAACAGCGTAGATCATTGACACACACACACACACAAGGTCTAATATAAATTATTTTAAAATGTCACATGAGTAATCAAATACTAACATATGTTTTAAGCTAACTTTTGTCCTCTATTTAAAAGTTTGGTATTTAGAACCTCAACTATAAGAATGCTACTTTAAGGTATAGCAGCATATGAACTTTTCAGACAAAATTTAGCATTTTGGTACATATTTTTACGATTAATCACAGACACATCATTATAAAAATAACGTTATGTGTCAAAATACCTCCACTCTTCTTAATAGCTAATTGAAATTTCAAATTATCGCCAATTTGAAATAATAAAATTGACAGTGACCCTACACGAGGAGCGGTCCCCACTCGCCACATTCGCTGCGCGGGCGCAATAAAGAAGGTTTTAGTACAATTTAGATCAGGTTTTACGGCGCTATCGCGCCCGCCTTTAATTAAATAGCCCTCTTTTATATGAAACGTTTAGCAATCATCAAATTGTTATTGTTTAAATTAATAGGAAAATTGCACTAAACTGTTGTTGGCTCCGTTAATGGGCCATTCCGATTGGATCAGCCTTTCGGGGTATTGACATACAGCAGTGTTTTTCAACTTTTTTTACGACGCGACCCCTTTAGCATGAAAAAAAATTCGCGATCTACACTTCGCTGTTTGTAACCTGCATTTTATTGTTACAAATCCGCACATTTTTATTAATTTTTATAATTAGGTATCGGCCAAATACATAATTAACCTACACAATATGGCCCTTAATTTACATTTTCCTAATAAACTATATATTTATAAACTTTTTTTACCGGTAGACCCCCTTATACAGGCTTCGCGAACTCCCGGGGGTACGCGACTCCCATATTGAAAAACACTGACATGCAGTAAAGTATAAGATTTTAATGTTTGTAGTTTCAATGGAATCGATATACTTGTGAAAAGTATTGGTTGATTTATGGTTAGATAACTATGTCAATTTTATTATTAAGTGGTTATTGGTTAGATATTGTCCGATGCGGCTAGCTTTTTGGCTTGGATAGGATATTTTCCGATGGATTTTTTATTATACATGTTCCCAGTACGTTTCCTAATATTTTGTACTTTGTTCTGAATAAATACGTTTTCGTACATACTGTTGAAACCCGGGGGGGTTTTAACACAACCACCAAATTCTCATATCAAGCTCTTTTGATAACTTTTTGTGTGTGTGTGTGTGTGAATGATCTACGCTGTTGGCCGCGGGGCCTTTACAGCTTCACCGGACAAGGGGGCGAGCGCTCTTTTGATAACTTAGCAAGGGGTCTATTATTAAAATCGTGAAAACATTCGATTATTCAGATATGAATCGAATAAAACAGCTGCGTCCAATCGAGATATCGTACCGAGTAATAATACGTTTGCCAAAATAAATTTTGCGTATTGAAAGACCTTTTTAATGTACGGCTTGTAAGAGCGTATGAAAGGGATCTCAGATTATTCAGGGTTATTGATAATTGAGGCTTCTCATTCGAATAAAAGAAGGTTCAAGTGCAAGAAAAGGGAAAACGTATTGAAAAGAACCGAACGGATTGATTTGAAAGGAAGTTTAGGCAATTTAATGGAAGGAATATCTGTTGATCAAAGGGCACCCACCAATGAAATAAAAGTACTTGAATATATAACGCTTCTAAGAAGGCAGGTAAATATGAAGGTTTTTCATTTTGAGGATGTACCACATTTATGGCCGGTTTCAATATTCAACTCAAGGATAGATTTGCCTATTACGGATAGAAATTTGACATATTTTGTATGGAAAATCTGTCAAAATTCTACTGACAGTAAGCAAATCTATCCTTGGGTTGAATATTGAAACCGGTCATTACTCTTTCTCACACACTAACAGATATAGATGCTAACATGTAGTGGATGTTACATAGAAAATTAACCAATCTCTTTCGTTTATTAAATAAATAGTTGATTAATCGATCTGTCTTATTTTCTGCTTATATTACAAAAACGTATATTCCAACTGCGGACACTTGTAATTATTCCTTCGTTATAGGTGCATTTCTAAACATGAAATTCACATACACAGACAGCCAAAATATAAAGATTTTTACGGTTTGGTAAATTTTGTGGGTCACGCAAAGATTAGTCCCGTGCGGGAATCGAACCCGTGACTACTCGAAACAGTGACCTGAACGACCTATGCTTTTAATCACTGGATCAAGCCGTCGTCATTCATCCTACATATCACCAGTTACTTAGTTGCAACAATGTATTAAAATAAGCAAATATACATAAGCAGTGATAGCCTAGTGGTTAGACCGTTGGACTGCAAAGTCAAAGGTCTCGGGTTCAAACCCAGGCACGCACCTCTGTCTATTCGAAAGCATGTGCGTATTAAAAATTAATCATCACTTGCTTTAACGGTGAAGGAAAACATCGTGAGGAAACCTGCATGCCTAAGAGCTTCTCAAAGGTGTGTGAAATTCGCCAACCCGCACTGGGCCAGCGTGGTGGACTATGGCCTAAACCCTCTCAGTTTTAGAGGAGGCCCGTGCCCAACAGTGGGACAGTTTCTTAACAGGGCTATTATTATTATTATTTACATAACTCTATCTTAAAGCTGAGGTATATATCTATTAGACGCAATTATTAAACTATATTAATACTATAAACGGCTCAAATGCTTGAAATAACGAATAAAATCGCAGCCAATAACTAATCGCTATAAAATCATATGCTATTTAGTACAAATTCCAACCATTCATAAGTTTTTACGCGCAACCGATTCATATCGATACGAACACACGAATGAATCGATAATTAATTACGAGAACTCGATTGTAACCTCAAAATAGTGTCCCACGCTTACAAAACACCGTGGTTCCAATGAAATTATATTTTATTGAAATGGAATTTATCACCTTGTATTAAGGTCTTTGGTTGGAAGTTAGATATAAGTTTGGTTGGAAGTTATTTGTAATCAATATGGCGGCGTAATTAACATTTCACCTTGTTCTAGATAACAGGTGTACCTATAGATTTGATTGTTTGAGATATATGGAAAATGTTTTGTTTGATATCGTAAGGTGAGTTTGGGTCTATTTTAACAAGCTTTTTTCTGTCTGTCTGGCTTTCCGATTCAAATCTTGTGATTCATTTTTCAAGCACTTACGGGTATCCCATTGAGCTGAAATTTGGCATACGTATGTAAAGTCGGTGACAATGCAATACTATGGTACTATGGAGCTGGTCTGATGATGGAGTTGGAAGGTGGCCATAGGAACATGTGAACTATACAACGTGTGCACCCTCGTCTTTTTAAGCTTGTTAGATTGGTATTGACAAGTACTTTACAACCATATAAATGTTCAGGGTCTGATGATAAAGCGAATGGTGCCCAATGAATCTACCCGACTACTCAATATAACCTTACCGTGTTTGGGTTCGTTGGATTTGTCTTGAAAAGTTTTTTAGACCCGTATGGTGTCCAAGGTCTGATGATGGAGCCGCAAGGGAGCCGTAGGTACTCCTCAACTACGCTTTAAAAGCTTGTTTTTTAAAAAGGCTTTATAAATTAAAATTTAATTTTTTGCTTAATTTTCTTCTTATTTTATCTTCGCTTATCTATCTGGATACTGCCCCTTGCTCGTTACTTCTCTATTCGTTGAGTCGAACGTCCTACGCCCTAACTGCTTACTAAACCTAGTATTCTTAAATTAATTTAGAAACACTTGTGGTTCTTGAACATCACTTTAAATAACGAAGGTGTGGTTTTTAATTAATTTTACGTTGCCAATCAAATAAGTAATATTCCACACGATATGTACAAATTAATATTAAACATCGATTGTGGCTGTACTTTGCAATACAATGTACGATAAAAATATTAAGGTCATATTAAACAATGCGAATAATAATTCCATTCATTCGTCAGTCAGAGCATTTGTATATTTACAGGTGCTGTACGATAAAGGGCTCTTTATATTTCTACGGTGCGAGTTCGTGTGATATTTAAATATTTTTCACATAAGATGGGTGACAGTTCTAAGTGCCAAACGAAATTAATATTTAATTCAATGGTATTAAGGCATAACACCATAAGTATAGAAACGGGTCATGTCTCTTATTTCCATTAAATAAAGTCTAATTTTCTTTAACACTTACAACTGTCACACTCACCCTTCCCTCATGAAAAAATACTATATAAGTTTGGTCTATATTTGTATCATTTTGCCGAATCTTTTTTCCATTGTGACATCGACGTATATTATGATCCCTAGTTTGGACGTCTGTATTACCTATACTTACGATATAATTCAAAGTTAAATGGCTCTTTAGTCATGTAGAGCAAAAAGTGCTTATGAAAATGCTAATGATGACTAAAAACTCTACAACCTATTCGTAACGTCCTTCCTGAGGAAAAGAAAGGCGAAAAACTTGACGGTAACTCTTTTAAAGTCAAAGTTAAAAATGAGTTTTACAATTTATTAACAGAGGTAAAGGGTATAAGCTTTAAAAAAAATATAGACGCGACAAATAAAATGTAAATATAATATACTGGTGTACTTAAATATCACACGCCACGTGGATAATAATTGGTGCTTGCCTGGGTTTGAACCCGCGACCTTTGACTTTGCAGTCCAACGGTCTAACCACTAGGCTATCACTGCATGGACTATAATATAAGTGTTGTTTGGAACCAAACGATTGATAATATCAGTAGCCATACTGTCCCAGTGCTGGGCAAAAGTCTTTAGATATCGAGTAAAGGCCAATTTATACCTTCTAAGATGGTGGTATTTTTTTCTTCTGATGTTGCTGGTGTACAGCACGACAGCATTGATAGTATTTCATCAGGCAACCCACAAGTTCGTTTCCCCCACCAAGTGGTTTGCCCTCTAAAATAGTCTTCACTACATATTCTCTATTCACTACGTATTATAAAACAAAATCCTCCCCGCCGCGTCTGTCTGTCTGAACGCGATAAATTCAATAAATACCGAACGGATTTTCATACGGTTCTCACCAATGAACGGAGTGATTCAAGGGGAAGGTTTATGTGCATAATTCACCCGTGCGAAGCCGGTATTTGTCGCTAGTCTTCCATAACAAATAACTTAGAAAAAACCTGTTGGATTTTTGTACTCTCTGTCTGTCTCGCAAGGGATGTGGTGTGATAATATAATAAGAATAATATTAAATCGAATCCTGTCTTGACAGACAGCATAAAGCGATTAGCGATGCGTTTAAGATAATTTAGTGAAACTGCACTCAGCACATGCTCCATCGACTTTCATCGATCATAGAGAAAATCAATTTCCTTTGCAAACCACCTTCCTTATGTCACTTTCTACTATTACAACATAATTTTATGGTGGGATCAAGACATCGTAATATCTTTAATAGCCAAGTTTGCTTGAGGAATTATTAACTTCTTAAACAAAATATAAGCTAGGCACCTACAGAAAAATACTTTCTTTATTTATTTACCAATTATTAAAATAAATAACACTGCCACGCTTATATTCCCCAAGCGGGAAAGTCAGAGGTGTACTGAGTACACCCACTTTTCGTCGACGATGTTAGGTCCCATACAATAGGGGGCGAGTCTATTGCCATATATCGGGCACAATTCCAGACTCCGGACTCATACTGGGATTTTTTCGTTAGAAAAATACATTTGTCCGACCTAGGCTTTGAACGCAGGACCTCGTGATCACGAAGCGATGCGCTTTGCCACTAGACCAACGAGGCAGTCCAACCAATTATTGTTTGAATAAATTCAATTAACGCAATGTTCTGGAATGGAGACCAAAAACAGGACTCAGAAACGTGGGCCGTCAGCCTGCCAAATGGTTCGATGATATCGTCAGAGCAATAGGAAATACTTGATGAGAAAAGCTACCAACAGACAAGAATTGCGTGGTGATGAGGTGACCTACACTCAACAGGATGATGCTGATGAATTATTGTGTTGAATTGATGTTCTCAATCCTTTTTTTCTCTATTTAAAAAACGTAGCCCCACACTAGGATTTATTCTTGTACCGTGGGTGTTTACGAACATGAAAATGCACGTGCACAAATACCTAGACCTTTAGGTCTGGTCGGTCAAATAATTGTAGATCACACAAAAATTTGTCCCGTGCGGGAATCGAACCCGCGACTATTAGGCACAGTGGGCAAAGCTTAAGCTCTTAACCACTGCGCTAAATCGTCCGTCAATCTATATCATCACGCTAGATCCCTCGCGGGGAAAGGTTAAACTAATGCTGTTAAGATAAATACTGTCGCGCCTGTTCCAAGCGGCAGATGTGTTGTTCACCCACGTTACGCCTAGCTTATTAAAATGACACCATACTCTATTCCAGACTAGAATCTGGACAAAGCGTTGCAGTGTAGACACTTAATTCCACCTAGGGAACTAACATAAGACATCGTGATCGCCCCTGAGGCAGCTGAGTTAGTGTAAGAAACACAGCCAAGAGCGTATAATAATTTGAACTATAGCAAATGAATCAAACGTGTCCTCGAAGCCTTCCAAGCGTATATGTAAATATCCAGCTGTGGTCAGTCTATTTGGGACACATCTAAGTCGTCACGCCTGCGCTTGCTGGGCTTGCCTCGGCGACGGCGGCCATCTCCAAATGCCCATTGCAAAGGGGATTAATTAAAATTAATGATGTAAAGAAAAAATAAAGAATCAAAACTCCTGGAACGTCACTCATACTGACACACTGACAGTAGCACGTGTCGCACACTAACCTGTGCACGCGCAGCACGCCGAACCACCAGTTTAGAGATTCCCAAACGCACCTTAATTGGCGCCATCTCGTTTTTGGTTCGGTATTTTTATTCATGGATTCCTTCGGTCTCTTTTGTTAGCTCGAATCCTTTTACGGATGTTTTCGTTTTTGTATTTCAAACGTGCGCACGCGCCGGTGTCCAGGGGAGTGAGCAATTAACATTATTCCCTGTTTTGTGATCGGATTCTGATGCACGAGTTACATCGGACAATGACGACATGGTGGGTTTTCGTGGATGTCTCCTGGGCCCTTTTTCGCTGACCAAATGCAACGCGTTAAGATAACTTTGTGGAATAATTGTGTGTTTAATCTGTATGCCACTGGAGTATTCATCAATTTATTATTCGAAAGTTATTGTCCAAATAAATGGCCGAACAGTAAGACACAAGTGTGTTTGAGTGATATACGCTATTGGCCGTGAGGCCTTTACAGCTTCACCGGACTTAAGGGCGAGCGTGCAACCACTTCGCTCGAGCCAGAAGGACAAGGGGCCACATATTCGAGGGCGCCTCAAGGAGGAACGGCCTCGGTTTGGACAGTCGCTACGGGGGGTGTAATTAGTGCACCGGTCGGCGGGCTAGGGGATCTACGACTTCATCGTCGTCGTCCGTATCCGGAGCACTAAGACACAAGTATGAGTGTTGTCTCATTTTAAATTAGTTCCATCCAACTATAGGCAACGTGAGGTTGAGTTAATAAAATACTGCAGTTTTGCTGAAGCTTTCATAAGATCTGAGGTCAATAATAATTTAAAACTAATTTCAACATTTGCTGGCTACGAGTAGGTACGACGTTTTTGGCTGCAGTCTTCATTTTTTCTTGTTTAATCTAGATTTTCTTTCGTAATCTAGTAAGGAGAGTGAGTAAATGATAATTTCACGAAGGTATCGTAACGCACTACGTTACGTGTTAATTGGCCATGTACCGAGTTTGGGGATTGACAGCTGACAGTTTGGGTCTCTTATGGTAGTCGCTTGCGCAATACTTAATGCATCGAATGGTTTTTCGGTTGTTTGTATATGGGAAACTATGGTAATCATTTTGTTGACGGTTTACTATACAAAGGATTTATTGCGTAAGGGATTGACTTGCAGTGACGGTTTTCTGGCAAACCTGTTGTTGTTACCATATAGACTTATTCATTGGGCTGCTCAAAATAAATTTGCTTGACATGAATTCAATGCTGCCACAAATATAAATATGTGTCCCGCTTTGCTTATTACATAAAATAAATATATTTCTTTTATGAATGTTACTTCTTACACAGTCATAGTCAATGCTCTAATAGAAGATATCTATAAAGCAACTCAACCGTGTTACTTCTTCTTTTCGTGTCAATGGTTCATATTTGTTCCGCTCATAGAATTCAGAATAATAAGACGTATTTTAATTTCTGTGGTACTGCTAAATGAGTGGCTAACCAATCGCGACATTTATAGCCGCGTTCAGCTCTTCCGTGTTAATGAAAACATCTTACGATATTTCCTAGTATTCAGTCAGGCGGTATTCCTAGATTCAAATTTTAGATCGGACATTGTTATTGTTTTTTTTATCTTCTTAGGAGTTTGGAATTGTGCACGAGTGTAATTGCAATTTTCTCGCTCTCTATTTCATCAGGACTTAACATCGTCGGCAAAATGTGGGTGTACAAAGCACACCTCCGCTTGGGAAATACAACCTTTTTTATTTAACACCATAGCATCAATGAGCACCAACATAACTCTATCAACCCAAACACCGCACATGTATTTGATCAGTCAATTTGCATTCGCTCAAAACCGCCGATCCCCACGTACTTTCTTAAACAAACACATTGCTTTCATTACAAAACCAAATACGGTTTATCTGGGCTCTGTAAATTTTAAAGAGAAAACAATGGGCGACGCCTTTCCATTTCTCTAAATCAAATAGCACCAAAACCGGACTGTTAACGGAGTGTTAGGAGCAGAATAGCTCATAGAGTAATTGAGCAGATGGTGTAGGTTGGCCTATTATCGCTGTAGTCTGAAGAGCTAGAGGGTATGACTTCATAATTGTAAACATGTTTGTGGGTTTCATTAAATCCCTGGGAAGAAGAAGTTGAAAAAAAAAGTGGTATTTGAATAACAGTGAGTGAGGTATAAATACTAAAACATTGCATAATGAGTGCTTAATTTATCGCGAATAAAACAGACAAAATAAGTTATGTTGAATAATTTAAAATTAAAAATAAACAGCGATAAAATCCGTTCATATAACTTTATTTCAATTATTGCATAACTTTTAAAAGGTGCCTTCTAAATTTTTATGATAATTAATGAACGCACCGCCACCTTTTATACACACGGATACTATAAGAACACTCTGTATCTGATTTTATTTTTATTTAATTTGCTTTAAGTACACGCAAAAATATATATGAAGTTAGTCATTTAACTTATATAACAAGAAACGCAAATAGGCATAATAGTAATAAGTTAATTCTTGTTACTTAAATTTCAATAACCTAATATCTAAGCCAAATATTTTAAACATCAATTTCTCATTAAAAAACCAATTTCAATAATATTAGTATAATTCATCATTTTACTCTATGGCCCCTCTATTCGCAGTCCGTAGATAACGGGGTGTAGTTATGAGCGGCGTTGTCGCTGCGCCGGCGCACCGCAGATTTATCGCCGTGCGCGTGCGCACCTAAAACAATTTATTGCGATTAGAATTCTTGTTTCGTAGCCAGCTCGTTCGGATTCGTTTAAAATTATGTTTGTTGAAAACGAGAGTATTTATTTATGTGTAATAATTAAAAGAAAGCAAACGAATGATGAAACTGTTGAAATGGAATTGATGTGTTTTAAATTTCATGTTAGTTCGATTAATAATTTTATCTTCTGCAGCTCCGCAGTGAATATTAAAAAGGTGATAGTCTCCACTTCTTCCTATAACACATAGCTGACTAACCTGAGTATAGTAAGAAAAAAATTTTTGTTTATGACAATTAAAGCGCTCCCGGGGACACCCAGAAGTTTAAACCTTGGTGTCGTCTATGTAGACTACTGGATCATGGATTACAGGAATTACAGTGGTAGGAATGTCCCACTAATATCTCCGTTTCTGCAATTGAAACTAAACCTTACTAATGCATTTTAATGCATAATTAATCTTTTCATCAAAATAGCTCTACTTTTAACTAGCAACTGGCTACACAAACATACAAAACTGATTAATTATATTAGACATAGGATTATTTTATTGCATTCACAATAAACATACAGAAGCAATTATAGTTGAGTCATAAAGTTATAGACTTTTGCTTCACTTTTTGCCCCCAGTGACCACGGCCAGCCAACGCCCACCCCCCCACTTAACATATAATTACATCAATTAAGTACAATTTCGCTTCACAAATTCTAATTTGCGACCTCCACGCTCGCGTCTTAACAACCGGCCTCACTGGACTATCGAATTAAATACAATACAAACAATTTCGACCAATTAGCTGCGCGGGCGCACCCAGTCCGAATCAATTATAATCTCTTATCTTTGAATTAAAGAAGTATCTGTATTGAAAGCGATAACATATTTCACTAACATAGTGGTTATTAATTCAGTGAAAAAAAAATGAGTGTCGCGTCACGGCTATATACTCCGAGCTCGAGGATGATAGATATGTACTATGCACTCCCACATTCACTAACAATACTCGGACCAAATGTACTATTGTTACTTTAGCACGGAAGTTAGTGTATTTCCATTTATACCGAGTACAATTTTAGACTTGGAATCTTTCAACAGAAAACGCCAGTAACAATACGATATAGGATTCGAATCCAGGAACTCGAGATAGACAGCTGCAGCTTACACCTCTAGACTAATAAGGCAGTCATTTCAAGGCAGACGGTAGTCAGGGACTCTGTCGTATGGCGCACCGTGACAAAAGGATAAGACGAGAAATCTCGTTTTAAGAATTGTGTTAACGTATAGTCAAGGGTACTTTGACTTGTGTACGAGACTCCAATCACAGCCGAAAAAAAATTCTTACCGCCCGGCCCAGCAATGCGTCATGCATAAACCCAAATATTATGTGAGGTAAAATAAAAACAAATGCAACCGCATATTGCTCTATCCTAGCTTTAAATGTGAAAGAGTCCTTATATTACTTAAACATTACTATTGTTAAGGAACCACCGGTACTATTGTGAAAGAAATACGCCGGTACATTATCTAGTTTCAATACTTAATGTTATTTTGTTTGTATGTATTGTGACCGATTTGAGGAATTTGCAAGTATTATGATTCTAGCTACCCACCCCTACATTGCACATGTACTAAATATCTAGGAGGTTTGGCAGCACGATTGCCAAACCTCCTATACTCCTTTGAGACGTGGTGTGTATACCGTCGCCGCATTCGTACTCTGGATCGCTTCCACCTTAAATGCCTCCGTACCATCATGAGGATCAGATGGTCCGATAGAGTGCGAAATACCGAAGTTCTGCGACGAGCCAATGTTGGTGGCATTGAGGCCTATTTAATGCGTCGACAGCATCGGTGGTGCGGTCACGTATCTCGTATAGCGGAGGAAAGAGTGGCGAAGCGCATCTTCTACTCTGAACTGGAGAAGGGCAAGCGGAATCATGACGGTCCTCTCCTCCGGTACAAGGATGTGCAAAAGCGACACATGAAGAGATGTAACATAGAGCCCTCTCTTTGGGAACGTTTGGCAGCACAGCGGCCAGAATGGCGCAGGATGGTGAACAGCCAAGTACACGAGTTCGAGGCTCAGCGTAAAGCTGACCTTGATGCCAAACGCAATCAGTTAAAGGCTCGCCCACCTGCTGCCATAACATACAATTATGTGAACGGCGTACGCACGTGCCCTCAGTGTGCACGGAGTTTCGCCGCGAAGATAGGCTACATAAGCCATCTCCGAGCGCATCAGCGCCATTACTCCGACTAGGGGTCAAAGTGGTCGCCATGGCCGAAATCGGTCGGATCAATCATCATAATCACTAAATATCTACGGGATTACGATTGCTTTAGTGAATAATTCCACCACATTATTTTTTCCGATTTAATTGACAAATATCATCATATTTGTCTATCAAAAATTAACAAATATGATGATACTTGTCAATTTGGCCAATTTGCAAAATAAAATAATTAAATACCTAACCCTTCCTTAGTAATCAAAACAGTACTTTAAAACTGTGAAGTCCTCACATATAATGCCTTTGCTTTTGCCGAAATCATATATGATTCAACACAAAACCTACCAGGATCTTTGCTTACTAAAATGACTAGTTTCCTATTTTGGAGGTGACTGAGTCAGAGACTTATAAGGTATTCCATTGGAATAATAACATTAACGGTACGAAATTTACCTAAATCGACTTAAATATGAACTGTGAATCATATCAACAATCTATAATTAGAGCCTAATTTACAATTCCGTTAAAAGTTGTCTAGCCAAAAAGGAACAGATTAAATTTCTCTACATTTAACACTAATTACTTTAACAAAGATAATTAGTATCACCCAATCGCCAAAATCTGAAAGTTTCCCACCACACAAGGCGTCCTCGATCGGGCGGCAATTCGTCAAAATTGGCCACACTCCCAAATCAACCGCATTCATCATTCGCCACGGCATAGACACGTACTTTACCTCAATCGACGGTTATTTAAGTAACTATGTAGTAAATAGCGGTTCGAGTAAAAGAACAAAAGATATCTGATTCCCCCATTGAGATTTTAACATTGTCTGTGTCATCAGAAATAAGCTTTTATGGTCGCCCAATAAATCTCGTAGAAATTTGACATCATTCCCTATTTTCTTCACTTGGTATACTGGCAAAGGTCAAGAGGCTCACATTGGGTATGAAAGCGTTCTTTCGCTTCGGAAGATCAGGTTACTGATGCCTCCTTGAATTTTCACCCACAGCACCTTATAAGATTATATAGTTAATAGAAAGTTATTCTTTATGTGCAATAAACGTTGTTATATTTATTAGCAATTTGACTTTTGCCCAGATATGACTAAATTACTTTAATGATCTTTGAACAACATATAATCATTTAAATTTAGCAACTTTAGTTCAACAATGGCTTCAAATAGTAAGTTTTCTTCTTGACATCATTTTGGAAGATCCTCTCATAGAATATAAAATGATTTGGTTAAATTCTATTATAAATCTTATAAAATGATTTGGTTAAATTCTATTAACCAAATCATTTTATACTTAATCATCTTTACGTTATTTCTCATGATCAACAATCTTGATCATGCCTACGACCGGCTATCCTACTCTAATTACAGTACTTTAATTTGAACTTGTCCTAAAATTCGTAATTAAGAGCACATCATCGTAGATTATCAGTGCAATCTATAATCGAACCCACTGACTGACCAATTAGACGCGTTTTATTCTCTCAAGCATCTCGAGCCGGCCTTGGCCCCCTATTTCCGTGCCCTCCGGCTAGACTTTCACCCGTAGTGCCGCCCTCTTCACTTGAAAGCTATTTCTAGGTATCATTTTGTGCATTCCAAAACCACTTAAGTTTATGTTCTTGAATTGCTAAGTTGTGTGTTTTGGATCAAGAGTAGTTGTTTGGAGAGAGTTCTATTTTAATTAGAATTGACTGCGGTATTAGTTTTGGATTATGTACATATTTACATATTGTACTAGGTATCTCATATGCAAAGGAACATAGTCTCTCTATACACAACACATTACTTACTTCATTGTTAAGTTTCTTGCTATAGTCAAGTTTCGAGGTTCATAGCATAACGGCCACCATTTTTGGGCACTTCAAGCCCCTCATAAACATCAAGTTAATTTCTGTATCCTTTTTACTGTCAGGTTGCTGTTTGAACGGTGTTAATGAAGCAGCGTCTCTTAGACATTTTCTAAAATTATCTTGAGTTGGGCGAATACTGAAATATTATACCAATTGTAATAAACTCTGAGACTTCCTAACTTGGTTGAATACTGAGATATTGTGTTCAATATTCATTTCTTAATATTTAAGAAGGAATGGTGTCATTTTCTATCGTGGGGAATCATCTGAAATGGTAGACGATTAATAGAAAAATATGCTGCCTAATAAACTCCGCCATCCGCAGCTACGCTCTCGCTTTCAGAATAGTAGCGAACATTTCTCCAATTATAAAGTCTCATATTTTTGTCCGCATATATTATATTATTAAACATAAACAAGTAATTACTGGTGCGTTTAATTTCCCCGAGTGCGGGTCTCACAATAATTAAAGTATCGTAAAAGTGCGTTTGCGCATTCGCTATCGGCGTTTCTAATTATACAGCTATTAAAGCAGCGTTTGTGCTTTTAAATTTTAACGCTCCTGTTGTTTTTAAACTTTTTATGAATTGAAGGTTTAATGATGATTCTTCAAGTTGCGTTAGTTGTTTTAGGTCGATGGTTCCTTTTTGTCCTCGTAATGCTATCGTTATAACTATAATCTTGCATCCTAACAGGATGCAAGATTATAGTTATAACGATAGCATCCTAACAGGATGCAAGATTATGGATAACATTCGCCAATTAAGTTCTTTTCTTGTGCGGATGCTTGAAATAGCTATGATGCTTTGGATTTCTCTGTTCCTGCCATTTTGCGATACTAATTGGGAGTCTATCCACTTGTATAAATTGTATAACATTAATTAACAACAAAATTACCCATTATAGTTGTAGCTTGGGCTATATCGTCCTTCTACATTATCGTCCGTAACTATTGCGTAAAGGTAAGGTAACTTTAACTTACAAAAACAAAGACAGTCGCTCGTTTGTAGGGCTTCATGCTCCAAAAGTGTAAAACAAAACCAAGAATACTAGCATATTATTCTGTCATAGCCGTTTTTCTGAAATAAGAAAAGTCAAATTTAGCACGGCGATAGATCTTTATTACGCGCACATATTTTATTATATATCGCGGCATTTACAAGAGGTTTCACATTCACCAACCAGAAACCCCAACCTCATCTACTTTCAGACTTGTTCACTAATGATTAAATGCTAATATTTTTTTTTTAATCTGTTCTACAATAATACTAGTGTGATTTACATCGCCGACACAAAGCGGGAAGCGCGGTGCGTGCCCATTGTTGCACTTCATCGACCAGACACGACTCGCAATATCATGCCATCTCTCACGCACCTTTTATCCATAAGAATGAAAGAGAATAGTGTTAGTTCTTGAGATGGATCACAATAGTAATATGCATGGCAATTGTTAACCTTGTGTTTTGCCAATCCGTAGCCATATGGATCACGTAATCGTGACTAAAGAACGTGACTGACGTCATTTTGTGTCAGTTTTATTGTCAAATATAAAGAAGGACGTGGAGTGGGCAGGCCTTATACAAGATGGACCTATGGCCTAGTGAAGTACAGCACAAAACCGGTCTTCGTGGCGATCTTTGGGAACTGCCTATGTCCTGTAAACGATGTCTTTCAGCTGAAGAAGAGGCAAGTCAGTAAATACATTTATTCACAACAACGCGTCCAAAAGCCATACAATTTTTACAGCACAAGTATCACAGACGTAGAAGGCCAGTCAATACAAAGGTGGGTCGATAACGAGTGTGCATAGTTAAGACCTGGCCAAGATTGGCTCAGGGATATGTGCCGTAAGAGGGAGTAGGCTTGGCCTACAGTGGATTTCATGACCTGGAAGTGATGACACCACATATTAAGTATGAAATTTTAGTTCCACGCTGCGTTTACATCGACGTAAACAATTGTAACAAAATTAGGGTTGGGGCAGTAATATTCTAAAGTGGAGACCACATATTTGCACGTGCAGCGTCGGACGGCCGCCTACCAGGACCGACGATCTTGTGAGGATCGCAGGAAGTCGTTGGATGCAGGTGACAACGGACCGGTTGAGAACGATTGGGGAGGCCTATGTTCAGCAGCGACAGGTATAGGCTGAGATGATGATGATGAAACAATTGTACTCTGTGTACCTGTACGTGTACATTACATAACCTCTGATTCAAATTTAGATATTCTATCTATCTATAACCTCACGCCAGATCCCTTGCGGGGTAGGCAGAGAGTACAGAGTTCCAACAGGTTCTTTCCTTACATACCTCTCTGGCTTCCTCGACTCTCATAGTTCGTCTCATACACGCTCGCCGGTTACGGAGACTCTTCGGATTCAGATATTCGGTTCAAATAATGTCCCACGCTCAAATAGTAATTAGTGAAACAAAAAACCATGAGATATTTTGCTTTTCAGTATTTGGGCCTTAATTCGAAAACATAAATTGACTAATTATTGTAACATTTAGGTCAGTGGATAAGGTTTTTAATAATGAGGAGAATATCATAATTTTAATTTTTCACAGTACTCAAGCGAAGATGCGATTTGTTTTGATCTCGGTGTTTGTAAACGCATGTACTGTACAGGAATAATTTCTGGTGAAGGGATTGTTTAAATATAATTTTTCTTTATGCATCATAAAATTGAACTCCTATTTCTCACTCCAGCTGTAATGTTTATGGAGCCGCGCAGGATCGCCCGGGGCTGCGCCGGCGCACGGTAGCGTGCGTCACGCAACCGGGACTTGTCGGCTTTATTATTATTTATTGCTTTCCAATAATCGCCGACTAGATAATGCCTGACAATATAAAATGCAGTTCAGCAACATTCTTGCACTTAATATTCGGATTTATAGTGATATGTTACTTGAAACTAATTTGGTGCTAGATTTTATTGCTGACAGAAAAATTAAAAGTAGATCTTTCGACACTATAATAGCAATAGGAGCATTCAAAAATAATGCTTTTGATTTAGAGCATAGGGTTGGTAATCAAGTGACATCGGAAAATAGCGACCAATTTGTCAAACTAACTTTGTTGTAGGAGATTTGACAGACTGCATTTTTAAGTTAAGTAGGTACTAAGCTACTCAAGTATAAACATTTAGGTGCAGTCTTTTGGTCACCGTGGGAGTTACCGTAATTGATTGTCTGAATAAGTGGTACAGTTAGTTCGCTAATTATTTTAAATTCGACATAGGAGACAGTGTATTGTTGTGACACCCTTGCGATATGATACGTGACGCAGCTATAGGTGTTTACACCTGTGGTATTTATACATAAATTTGCCTATACCAGTGTTCGGCATTTTTTAATTGTAAGATCAATCAATTAAAATTATTTAATGTCTTAATAATTAATTTTGGCCAACTCTGGCCTATGCTGACCCAGTGCTGGACAAAGAGAAGGCTCTCACAATTCGGAGAGTCACAATTGGGAGGATAGGTCATATATTTTTACGTTTTGGTGAAGTTATGATTGTGGATACTTGCTTTTGGAACTTATAAAACCACCCGTAAGGTTAATTCCTAACCTGGTTTAACAACTACCAAACTAAATATTATCCAGGACCAACGGCTCTAATACCGAACAAACTCTCTCGCAACTTATCTCGCACTTAATCTCTTACCTTATATATTCAATAGATGCATAATTAATAAACAATATGTCATTGCTCCGGCCGTGTAACACGAGCCCCAGTCGCCTGATGAACGCGGAACTCCTGCGCACCCATCACGACTAGTCTGTATTAACATATTTATGTACTAATAATCCGTGGACATCGGAATTCATTAGGGTGCAGAATTTTGCACAAAGCCGGTCGACATAAGGGTCTTTAAGAAGGCATTTTTCTGCAGTAGAAGTCTTTTCGCTGAAGATAGACTGAATTTTGCTCACGTTACGCATTTATTTGCCAGCCAAGCTAGAAGTGTACATTTATTTGACGATTTAGCGCAGCGGTTGAAGCTTAAGCCGCTCCGCCCACTGTGTCTAATAGTTGCGGGTCGATTCTCTTACGGGATAAATCTTTGTGTGATCCACAATTATTTGTTCCGATCTGGGTATTTGTGTATGTAAATTTTTATGTTTGTAAACGCAACCACGACACAGGAATGAATCCTAACGTGGGTCCTAGGTCCTAGTAGTAAAATATGAAAAAAAAATGAAAGTACACCTTCATTTCGCCGACACATTTTGATCCTCTTGTTATAATGACTATAGGGTCCCGGAATCTCCGTTGGTTAGTCCGTTATTGTAATAATGATCATTGGTAGCAGAATCTACTAGAAAGAAGCGTAGCGGCTTATATTGTATATTGACGGATGACTTAGCGCAGTGGTTAAGAGCTTAAGACGCTCCGCCAACAGTGTCTAATTGTCGCGGGTTCGATTCCCGCTCGGGACAAATCTTTGTGCCATTCACAAATATTTGTTTCGGTCTGGGTATTTGTATATGTTAATTTCGTGTTTGTAAACGCATCCGAAACCCAGGTATAATTCCTAGAATGGGGCGACGTGTATAAAAAAATGAGCCTTACAATAGTCGCATATGATGTGTAACATCTGACATGTTATCCTACTATGAAATTGAGATGACTCATTGGTCAAATCAAATAGCGCGCGCTTATTGGTCAAATCAAATAGCGCGCACTCATTGCTCAAATCAAATAGCGCGCGCTTCCCCGGTTTCCTGTAACACATTTCCGTCCCTTTTCCAAAATGTCTCCCACAAAAAATATCCAACAACCGAGAGGAAAGATGTTACACATCAAAAAATATTTCTTGGTCTTCCCCAAAGTTTACAAAAGCTTAAACCCAAACAAGACTCATACCATCTCAAAATAAACAGCAAACCGTCTAAAACTGAATATTTTTTGTTGCAGGTAACTTTCGCTGAAGCAGCTAGAAAGCCGCAAGATGGCTGCACAGACAAGCCGCCAGCTATCGCCACATCTTCACAGTTTGTGACTTTGTAGTTTACATTAGTCTATACTTTCTTCCTGTGAGGCTAGCACCCGCGAAACGTTTTCACAAGAAAGTGTGTTGTCACGTTCGTTCTTATTCGATGAAAACATGTAGTATGAGTGGGGTGACATAGAATGCTGTAATTTGACTTTTTTTGACTCATTTGTCAACCAAACAATGTAGCATGATCTATTGAACGTACTTAATGGGAAAATAAATAGTTGCATAACGTAACATTTTGGTGTTCTATTAAAAATACCCCTTTTAAGGTTTGTGATAACTCTATTATCATAATAATAACAATTACTCAGCTACATAACAAATTAAATAACTCTTGTGATACTGAGCATCGGTCAAAAAATGAGTAATCAAAAGAATCCAACTAAATATAGATATGTAAGGAAAGAACCTGTATGAACTGTACTCGCTGCCTACCGCGCAAGGCGTGATGTAAATAGAAGATGGCTTTCGCCTAGACAAAATTACTTTGGCTCATTCGTCGTTCAATAGATTGGTCTGTCTATTGAGCGAGGAAACGCAGCCAGCATTCTTGTCACCATTCCACGCGGATGCGGTCTTTTTGATTAAGGTTTTTTGTGTTTTATTTTCTATTTTATTTTAAAGTGAGTGTTTCTACGTTAGATAGCCTTTTTTTTACTAGTGGAAATGCCTAACGCATACCCCCGGGCCGAGTGCACGGCCCGTGTGGTTATGTGGGGCTTGCACCCACTGAAACCCCTCGACGTCCCACTGCCCTTTTGCCGGCCCACAGGAATCTTCACTAGCATGACCTCTGTGGATGTTAGATAGCCTAACTTGATCTATCTCAGACCGACGGACCCGAATACTGCTTAACCATGGTAATCGTTAAGCGGTCAGTAGCGTCACAAGACCGTAGTTGTTTGCATGATCAAATTCTACCATTATGCCTACCCCGCAAGCGATCTGCCGTAATAATATGGATAGTTTACCATAGATTAAATTCTAATTTCCCAATGAACCAAATAAATTGCATCTATCGCAAGGTAACGCCTCTAATAACCCTTTTATTTCCTATGAATATTTATAACGAGATAACAATCTTTCGGTTTCCATACTGCTAGGGTATTTATTCGCTATGTCTAAACGCGGCGCGTTTTGATAATTTCGTGAAATGTTCATGTGCTATTCTGTATAATCTATTCCAAACTTTAGAACTGTTTTTTTTTCAGTTTTTTTTTTTATTAACGTAGCTCCACACTAGGATTAATTCCTGTACTGTGAACAAACCATCACCATTTTTAGATGTTTTAGTTGTGATTGCAGTCTATAACAAAGGTAATATGAAGGCGACAGTATATCCGAAGACATCGACTTGCTGAGGCCGCTGAGGAGCTGAGGCCCGCGGCCAACAGCGTAGATCAGCCATGTCAAACTCAAAGTGACTGGTGGCCCAAAAGCATGAAAACTGTAGACCGTAGGTGGGCCCGCAAAACCTAATCTTAAAGAAGACAAACTACTTAACGAAAAAATGTTCTTATTTTAGGACAAGTATATTGATCGCTGCCTCGACTGCCTCGTTGGTCTGGTGGCAAAGCACATCGCTTTGTGATCACGAGGTCCTGGGTTCAAATCCTAGGTCGGACAAATGTGGTTCGAAAAATTCTCAGTATGAGTCCGGAGTCTGGAATTGTGCCCGATATATGGCAATAGGCTCGCCCCCTATTACATGGGACCTAACATCGTCGGCGAAACGTGGGTGTAATCAGTACACCTCTGCCGCTTGGGGAATATAGGCGTGACGGTGTTTTTTTTTTGTTTAAGTATATTTATTAAATTTTCAAAACGGTTTTAACACTCGCGGGCCGCATTATCTGGCTGTTTTCAAAATTGATTCGGGCCGCACGCACACACACACACCGAAGACATCGAAATGAAAATGCTGTTAGCAAGCAATCGACTTTTTATTCTGATTGAAAAAAAGTTTTCAAGTTTGATTAGAACAGACTATATGTATCTTCATGTAATGTTATTTATTTTACCACCAGAATAATCATTAAACGATCATTTCACGAAGTAATACAAATCGTAACGTTTTGCGTTACGTTTTAATTGGTCACATCGAATAAGGGCCATGGAATGATTAACACGCTTTCCAGCCGCTCTTCCAGTGTTTTAATTAAAAATTATAATTAAAGTGTATCTATTTTAATAAATAAGATTACGACGAAACCGGAAATGGATTCTGGAGTAGTTTTTTTTTTATTTAATTATAAAATACGTGGCCCCTCACTAATAATTATTATCCTTGTATCGTAGATGCGTTTCCAAACATGAAATTTACAAACATGGACTGCCTCGTTGGTCTAGTGGGAAAGCGCATCGCTTTGTGACCATGAGGTCCTGGGTTCAAATCCTAGGTCGGACAAATGAAGTTTTTCTAACGAAAAATTCCCAGTTTGAGTCCGGAGTCTGGAACTGTGCCCGGTATATGGCAATAAGCTCGCCCCCTATTACATGGGACCTAACATCGTCTTCGTTACGTAGGTGTACTCAGTACACCTCTATAATTCACATACATGAACATAATGACTAGAACAAACGGATTTACTATTATTTTTTTACTTAATAGGGAAACCTCAACAACACAGGCCTAGATTCAAACCCAGAATTATGATCGTAAACCGCACTATGAGCCACTACACCAACAAATCAATGGGATTTATTTTCAATCAATAAATAGTTACGTTAAGAATAACAAAACAGATATACAATGCGAAAGTGGAGGGATGTAGGTGCCGGGGAATACCTAGACTATCTTACCATGACCAAATAAATATACCCTGTTTTATCTGAAGGGCAAGTCACGAATCTCCGTAACCGGCGAGCATGTATGCGAAGAAGAGTGGAGAAGGCCAGAGAGGTATGTATTGAAAGGACCTGTTGGATCGTCTGACTCTCTGCCTACCCCGCAAAGGATCTGGTGTGATGATATAGATATAGTAATAGTTACGTCTATTCAAACCTGTCATCAAGCAGTCCCCTGGACATATTTCGTCAAGTTACGCCTATTCTACGTTTCAGCGAAGTATTTTGAACCCAATTTAATACATAGACTTCTAAAGCTCCGAAATGTAGGACGCGAATCGAAACTCAAAATTATGTAGCGACGCTATTACAGCTTTCATTTATAATTATCTCTCCAAAAAAAATCTGCAAAACTAAAGCTTATCTCAAACGCCGCCATTACACTACATTGTCAGCGCGTTACACTTCCATATTGATTAATTAATACAACAAATTAGCATTTAAAAGTGAAAATACAACACTAAAAGTAAAAGTGTGTACATGCCGGCGAAAAGTCAGTGCACGAATAACTTATGTGCGCCTACGCAACTCGCCAGCGCCACCGCGCTTCAACACTTTCTATGGGATTGATAAAAATAGATCAATTTGATAGATCGCTCACCGAATGAAATAGGGACACATTTAAAATACAGACGGCTTGTTCCGGCAGTAAAGAGCTTAAGCAGTTTCGCCCCTCGGTATCGAGTAATCGCCGGTTCGATTCCCGCACGGGACAAATCTTTACAAGACCCACGAATATTTATTTCGATCTGGGTGTGTGAGGCTTATTATTAGCATTCCTAGTGTGGGACAAGGTTTTTTTTTTTATAAAACAACAGAACAGGAGAAATTAAGCTTTATAATCTGAATTTAAAGTGCTTACTTAAATAACCATATTTCGAGTTGTGCTACTTTTACATTGGGACAGAGAGATGTACTATTATGAATAGGAATAAGTTATGTGCGCCTACGCAGCTCACCAGCGCGAGCGTCACCGCACTACAACACTTTCTATGGGCTTGATAAAAATGGATCAATTTAGTAGATCGCTCGGTGAATGAAATTGGGACACAATTAAAAAGAAATAACAGAGCAAATTAAGCTTTATAAATTTGAGTGCTTACTAAAATGACATTATTTTTCAGTTGTGCCACTTTTTCATTGTGACAGCGGGACGATTTAGAACCCAAATTAATTCATATACCTACCTCGTTGGGCTAGTGTCGAGGTCCTGGGTTTATCTTAGGTCGAATTATTGGCGATTTTTCTACTATAAACTTCACAGCAGCAGGTGATTGATATGCGGGTTGTACACATATCTGCTATGTCAGATTTTTTATTCCAGGATGATGTCCTGCTTCCCAACGCTTAACTCAAATGAGCTCTTCTCCGATGTGGCATCAGAGTTGTCAAGCTTGAACAACCATACCGTATGCTTTTTTTCTTGCCTTAGATACTTGCACTTAGATGCCCCTTACGAATCACTTAGTCCAGCTTGGCTATGGGGCGGCTATGGGGAAAATATATGTATTTTTAGTTAATAACCTGCATATATTACTGTTCCATTTCTGAGCATAGGCTTTCCCAGAGGTCTATTGCCCGTGGCCCGAAATAGGCCACGAAGTAACCGCAAAAGTTCCCAAATAATCACGCCACCTTTTTCTAGTTTTACCGAGGTCTGCGACCACCGCTTGGTGTGCAGTTAGTGATGGCGTTTGTCCACTTCTGCGAGTCCATGTGTGTTCCGTGGCTATATTATATGATTTAAATATTGTGTACGTGTCATATACCAATGTGTCACCATTTAGGGTAGCATATATTGATTTTATCTAGATCTAAGTAGTTGTAGTCAAATTGTACACCATTTCTAATGTATTCTTTTTGTCTTTTTTAAAGAATAAATAAATTGAGGCAAAAATAGGATAAGCGATTTAGAAGATTTGGGCTGAAAATCAGTGCTGGCGCAGCCCCTGTTCTCCTTCAGCTCATTTCAAACCAAATGCCCGTCGGCACAGCTCTGAAGTTAATGCTGTTCATTGTAGCTTATCTTTCCTATTTTTGTATAAGATTTGTTGCACAAAAAAAACATATATACCAGACATAAATATATGTCTGGTGTATAAATGGTTTTTGTTTCATTTCATTCTCAGTCCGTCCCTTCACAGACAGAATTTTAACTCTAAAAACATACAATCGTTTTTTGTGAAAACTGATTATGTAAAAGAAAGCATTGTTACCGTAACTGCCTATAAAATGTATGTGCGACCACAGAACGTCCATTACTTAGCCATCTTTTGATCTTTCCCGTATGAATTATTAAAGTAAAAAGAACGGTGAAGTATAACTTGAAGCCATGATGAGTGTTCCGTATGAAATAAAAATTTTGTTAAAAAAAATTATGTGTAATATCATTAGGTATTCTTGGGTATCAGTATAAAACATAATTTAATAGAATAGTAGATGAAATGTTGACATGAAAAGGATGACATAGCTGATACGACGTGATTCTTTATTGGTTCAATAAATCACGAGGGATCTAATTCTAAATCGGACAAATTTAATGAGGTTATTCTATCAAACATTCTTAATGGCACTCCAGTGTACTTGCAGAATAATAAATTGACTTCATTCCGAGTAGCATTTTCCTCAACATTCAATTTATACGGTTTCTGAGAAAATAACTGCTGTCATACAGACGGTTGAGGTAAGCGACTTCACAAGTATTCCGTTTTCAAGTTCATCATCATCAGTGCGCATCAGCTCACTGCTGGACATAGGCACGCCACTGAGGCCGGTCTTTGGCACGTTTCTTCTAACCAGTTTTCAAGTTACAGTACCCTAAATATAATCAAAAGATAATGCCCGAAGCGTTTTCGTAAATTGCCCATGCGCGTCCTTATTGGGTCGCTATAAAAATCCGATAAGAAATTGAATTTACTCGCGTACCTCGTAAAATTTAAGGGTGGACTTAAATACTGATTTATTTATATATATTTATGAATAAAAAAATATTACGTATGCTACGAAGATCACTTTCATTATCCGTTGTCTTTTTTTACACTATTGCGCACTTGAAAATTAATGGAAACCATGTTTTATATGAATATTGAAAGATCTTAATGGTCCAGCTTGCTATAAAGCAGCACACATAAATTACGTGCCTCGATGTTTTTAAGTTATCTAGAGTATGAAGGTTTCCTTACGAAGTTTTGAGCCGGGATCTAAACCCTCGTGAATACAAAACGACCCTTCTTCCAAATAGGCCATCACTTCTTTAACACATATAAATTTGCGTCATTAACCAATTTGTACCCCGTGGTGGTATATCCTAATCTTTTACTCGATTTGAGAAACAACGCGATTAACCAACAATTAGACATTATTGTCTGAAATTGAATATTTACTAAGCTGTCAGAACGTCAAAAACCATGAACTCATTAATTCAACGCATGTTACGAGTACTTTCTTCCTGCATGCGCCTGCGCATCGTTTTCGCTTTCGTCGGGCGGCGCGGCGCGGGCGCATGCATGCGCCGAATCACGTTCCGGGCAAGTCTTTAACGATTTCGCAAAACCTTTAGAGTGATGCGTGAAGAATTTTAACTGAAGCGATGCGGTTGAAAACTTAGACTCAGAAAGGAACTAAGGATACTTCTCTCGTTGGTCGAGTGATGCTTAGTGTAGGGGGCGGTTACGAGGTCCTGGGTTCGACTGTAGTAGTATGTAGTCGGAGTAAGGATTTGATAGGTCGGAAAAAGTAGCTTTATCTATCGAAAAATGTTTAATTGCATCTATTGCGTTGCGCTCAGTCACAATGGCAATAGGCTTGCCTTCTACACTGGGACCTCAGATCGTCGGCGATATGTGGGCGTACATAGCACACCCTTACCATCCCCGCTTGGTGCATATAGGAGTGACGATGTTTTTTTTTTAAATTGGTGCGTGCAAGCAAAAAGCCGGTCATGATATAGATTTTTGGAAAAGCCTTTGCTTTGCAGTGTCTTTTTTGGCTGCTGATGGAGCACATTTACACTAATATTTAATTGTGTAATTCCTTTCTGAACCGTTCAGGTGGCAGGAGGCCTGATTTCCTAGTACGATTTTGTAGAAAATAAAACACCTTCACCTCTACTCCGGGTAACGGAGTTGTCAGCAACTCGCATTAAAACCAAGGTTTACCAGAAAATTTTCCTTAATGGAGCTATTAATTCAAAATTACTTCATAATTCCTGTCATGATATTTACCACGAAGTTATGCCTACTCAGAAAGGTAGCGGGATTTCAATTAAAGGGCACCATTATAATACCGATCTTTTACCAATAAGAACCACCAGAATTCTGCCACGTATGTTATCAGGAATTTGAGTTACTTCCCCCCTTAAATCATTTCATGGGCTCCCCTCCCACCTCTGTCGGTAATAAGATGGTCATCGGAAGAGTAATGAGAGAGTTACGAAGCGACCTGGTTTCAGCGACCATCAGTCAAGCTGAGGATACACGAGGGAATATTGTGCGCGAGATCGTTCCTATATCAAATCGTTTATTATAAACTTTGGTAGCTAAGCTAGTGGTCTCAAACGATTTTACAGTTGTCAATATTTATCGAAATTCATGAGCGTTAAAACATCAAAAGTGCCTGTTGGTCAATACAAATGCATAGCCACAAATGACACGTTGTCGTTAGTTTAGTTACCAAAATAGTTTATGTTTAATGTATCAAGGGATACGAAGTACATATATGGTACCGAAAACCCAGGCTCTAGAAGGATATCTGGTAAAAAGAAAATAAATGAGTTTCATTTACTTTCTTTCCACCAGATATCCTGTACCAGATTGTATTGTTGCACATGATTTTCATAATACCTCGTGAGAGTGTCAAAATTATAAAGAATTTAACACAAACTTACAGAAAATCAAAGAGTTTTGTCAAAATTTAATAACAATTAATGTCGCGCGCGAGCCCGCCTGCACTACCTGTGCGTGTGTTTCCATTCTTAAGTAGGACACCTGCTGGAAACTGACCACTTGACCCCGAGGCGCCCCGAGCGGAGTAACACATCGCCATGTTTGTCCCACTATTAATAAACACACCTCTCATGCAGTTTTCCCCGAAGGGGTAGGCAGAAGTGTATTAAGTATCCCTACGTTTCGCTAAGGTATTTTGGTCCTAATGTGTCACGAGCCGCGCCCTCCACCATTCTTCGGTCACATCACACATGTGCTTCTGGAAATTGAGGGGTTCTCTGTATGTTTGCCTTTGGTTTTGAAAACCCCAGAGGTTCAAGTCGAGATTTGAACTTTGATCCTCGCAATACTAGTAGGGTTATGTGAAACTGGTGGATTAATACAATGCTCTTGTTTTCACTTAGTAGTTGAGCCTTATATTTCTAACTTAAATAATCTTCATGGCTTCTGTTCTGTTAAATAAATTACTTTTTAATTATGTAAGTAGAAAATATGTATTAATAGTTCCGTCACTCTTCTTAAAATGCAGTAAACACTTACTCTATTTACCTATCTCTGCGATATGCTTTGTTTTGTACTCTCGGACTAGCCCACAAGGGATTTGGCGTGATGATATAATAATATTAGCCCTGTTAAGAAACTGTCCCACTGCTGGGCACGGGCCTCCTCTCAAACTGAGAGGGTTTAGGCCATAGTCCACCACGCTGGCCTAGTGCGGGTTGGCGAACTTCACATACCTTCGAGAAACTCTTAGGCATGCAGGTTTCCTCACGATGTTTTCCTTCACCGTTAAAGCAAGTGATAATTAATTTTTTAATACGCACATGCTTTAGAAAAGACAGAGGTGCGTGCCTGGGTTTGAACCCGAGACTTTTGACTTTGCAGTCTAACGGTCTAACCACTAGGCTATCACAGCTCTTCCGATGCGTGTATTCTGCGTGATGATATAGATAGATAGATATACAGGTGTAAGAATACATTTCTAAGAACATAAAGGTGCGGCGCAAAAAACCAACCTGTTCCAGAACTTCTCCGAACCCGATCTTAGGTATCACTGTTCAATCGTAAATAATGAATTGAGATATTTTTCTTGTAGCTTCATCGATCACTTGGCCAATTCGCAATTACCGATGGCTTTGGCCTGTAGTGTATCAATACACGTGTTAGCACCAACATATGACTTGTAACTACGAATTTGACAAGCTCGTTAGTGTTATGGTATGTTCTGTTATGGGTTCGAAATGTTAATAAATCAACGTATAGCTCCCCACTGGATAAAGAACTTGCATAAATTGAGGTTAAAGAGAATGGGTCATACGCAGACCCAGTGTGGATTCCTGGATGCAGGTTTGTTGGAGGCTCTACTTGTAACTTGGATCAACGACTTCCACATGAAGTGGTAATTGGGGTCAACGTGCTATCTTAAACACGAAGACGTTTGAATATGGCAATACTACAAACCCACCCACCCTGACTGAGCTGAAAGCTGTTTAAACTTAATGATCGTTGAAGATTCGAAGTTTAGAACAGCGTGTGGTTTTTATTGAAAGAAAGAAAACTCGTCTACAATCCGGAGTCAGTCCGGAGTCTGAAAATGGACCTGATATATCGGCACTGGCCCCTCTCCTCATTATATTGGGACTTGACATCTTCTGCGATATGTGTGCGTGCATATTACACTTGTGACATCTCTTTGAGGAATATAGACGTGACGGTATCTTAGGTAACTACACGGCTGGCATAAAATAATGATCAACATTATACCTAACAATGTTGGGCCGTGGAAGAGGGCTTTAATTCTCCCACGGGCTATCTATCGAGGCGCTAGGAAATATATTGCCGACGCCGAGAATATGATTAGTGTATTGTGCCTTAAGTTTATTTATTTTCAATACAACGTGAAGGATTGTTTTTGATTCACTTATTTGTTAAGGCTTCATAAATTTGTGTAAAATGTTTGGAATATTTGAAATTATTATAATTCTTGAGTTATTGCAGCTTAGAAACTGAATAATTCGCGGACGATTTCAATTCCCAATTTAATATGGGCTTGCCATTATCCCGTGCCCAATTCCAGCCTCCCGATAATTTTCGATATTAAAAATCTCAATACCGCTGACCCCTAGCACAAATCGAAATATTACCCTAGAATTGCCACATAAATAGTTTTCCTACTTTAAAAACTTGTACCTGAAGCAGCTAAAGATACCTTTTTGGATTAACAATACATAGACACTACACGATGATCTCTACACAAACCTTTAAAAATATTTCTATGAACTGAGTTCCTAAAATATTAGTGACAAGTTCTTTTTCTCTAATAGAAACACGACTAAAAATCCCCCGATCTTCATTTCCAATAACGGTACATAACATTCTGTAACTTGTATATCTCGCCTCCATTACGGCGCGCGTTGATTGCGTATCGCGACGATTAGGGTGCGCGTGCGCCGCAGACAAAGGGGCCGCCGCCAGCGCCGACGCGGAACCTAATCCGGGATTGCACTCGGGATCATTTCCCCGGGACACGTTCGTCTCACGGGACGCCTCTACCTTTCCGGGATAATCTTGGAATTGAGTTTTGTTGGATGTGTAACGGGGTTTATCATTGTTTTAACTCTACAACTATGTAGAGCTTTTCTATAAATCATTACCCCATAACATGAATTTTTCCTGTGTAGTGAGCTTGCACAAACACAGATCGAAACAAATCTTTGGGCCACTAAAAGATTAGTCACTTGCGCAATTAAACTCGACAAGATTAAAATGAATGTTTATGGGTCACTATGTAGATAATACATACTTGTTTACTACGACCATGCGCTAGCCATAAGAAAAAGAGGTTGAACCATCTAAAAATCGTTTCCAGACTTCTTGCGCATTCTAGATTTTTCTTAGGAATCTAAGGGGCCTTAGGTCGCTAAGGCTAAATAATGTATTTTAGAATAAACATCCACCAAAAATCGTATTCGAGATATGAGTGAGAAGTTGTAAGTATCTATATATTAATACGTGAAGCAAAAACTTTGTACACATTTTTACGAAAATTGCGCGGACGGAGGAGTATGAAATTTCCCACACTTATAGTTTATATAGAGAAGGAAAAAATATTAGCATTCTGCACAATGCTAATATTTTTTTTAAATTATGCATAAAACATAAATTAAATCAATGAAAAAAACATTACACACACTACCACGTATTTGACACAATACACGTCAAATTGATGTTTGTCTTTAATATTATTTGTCTATAGTCTTACTGAATGTCAAACAAAACCAGCAAACGATGAAAGAGTAGGTCGAATATGGACCTATGGGCGACCACTAGTAATATTGAATATACTATAAGAATGGGTACCCAAAGTGTAGAGAAGCATCAAAACAGATCCTTCTTAACGAGGTCAAATATTACATAGACACGAATAATTACCCCAGAACAATGCATGTGGTATTACTATGTACGGGGCACCATTAAATTTAATTACCACCCATTAGCGGATCGGCGCGTTTCGGATGCGCGGCGGACTACGCGGGCGCAGGTGCGCAAATGTCAGGTGGGCGCGCACGCGCATCTCAGCCGTTTATGGGAGCTATGATGTATATGACATTATACAACCGACAGGTATCGATTGCGGAGTTTAAAACTTGTTTATATACCAGTTGTATTTTGTAGTCAAGCTCTTTTTCCACCGAAGATGTAGGAATGTACATAGTAGGTACATTTACAAAGCAAAATTGACGGAGAACTTTGTCCAGTGGCTAAGAGTCTAAGCCGCTCCGTCCACTGGATCAAGTAGTCGCGTAGCCCCACTCTGGGATTTATTCCTGTAACGTGGTTGCGTTTACATACATGAAAATTCACATACACAAAAACCCAGACCGAAAAAAATTATTGTGGATCAGACAAAGATTTGTCCCGTGCGGGAGTCGAACCCGCGACTATTAGACACATAAGGGCGGAGCGGCTTAAGCTCTTAACCACTGCGCTAAATTGTCCGTCAATTCCTATTGACCGGAAACTTTTTTTTTAAAGATAGAAAAATTAGATCAGCAATAAACAAAAAACAATAGGTTGGACGCTCACCTTCAGAGGGCACTGGTGCTTCAGTCGGGCACCGTTGCATAGTGCTGGAAAAGCGCTCGACTCAGCGCTAAACGCTCGCCTTCAGCGTTAATTTTTACAACACTACAGGTGCTTCCTAGATTCCGGTGCCCCTCCGAAGTGTCGATGCCAGCCACCGTGAGTTTTTTAGCCAGCATGAGTTCAATACACCCCGCCAGCCGCGGGGAAGTCCTATGCAGCGTTTTCCCCACGTATTAAAGGAGGCTCACCTTGTTCACAAGAACCAAAGTTTAATCAATATGCAATTATTTACTTGCTAATTATGAAAGAAAACATCGTGAGCGAATCTGTCACGTGGAATCATGTGCCTGATGAAAGGGAACAGGCTCCCGCATTTCGCATGAAAACCTAAAAGGTTGGTTGAATGTATGTTGTATTATTTTTACGTTTACTGCAAGTCACAAGCCTCTACAAGATCACCGTACAAAATATGCTATGTAACAAAAATTGTTATCTATCTTTCTGCCTGTATCATCACGCCAGATTCTTTTAATAAGTGAAAAGTTGACTATTCTTTCAAGAACGTATTCTCTACTCTTTCTAAGTTCTTAGGTCAATGCAACCAACATAAAAATAGCTCAAGATTACCCTACTGTTGTGTAACTGATGATAATGACCCCATCGCGAGCAGGTAACGCCAAAATCGCCACATCTCGTAACACCGCATCATTCCCACGGCACGGAAGGTCGATCACGATCTCATTGCGAAATCTAATAATACTCGTTCTGTATTGTGTTTACTGTTTGTTTGTTTGATAATAAATTGGTAGTAATAATCCATCCACTTTAGATTTTACAGATTTTTTTTAAAACTGTTGTTGAAATTAGTAAACATTTTGATGGCTGTTGCTAAAATGTTTTGCTAGCACTGATCAATCAGTAACAATTTACTATGTTGAGCAATGTAGAGCGCAGTCAGAATCCGGACGGGTTACATTTTCACTTATAGAGGCATTTATAGACAAAACAGAAACAACGCGAACGTTGAAGGATGTAGAGTAGAGGAAGCCAGAGAGGTCTGTAAGGAATAAAACTGTTGGGTCTCTGTACTCTCTGCTTACCCTGCAAGGGATCTTACTTGATGAAATAGATAGATCGTTACATTTTTAGGTTAGGAATAAAAATATCATTAAAGTAGAAAGTCTGCCATACTCCTTCGTCTTTTTATTTATGAAAACATAATTTTACTTTTCCATTATGTTTAAACAATCTTAAATAATACGTTACAGCAATATTTTACCAAGTCACGGCGTTCAAAGGTATTCGCGAGCAAGATGACTAACGTTTGTTTTGAGTCTGCGCAGACGCACGCCGGGCTAATTGAGAGCAGACGATGATACTGCGCATTCTGTATTAATACCGTAAAAGCATTCAAAGGATAAGACTGATCAGCATTACGGGACGGTCGTGACTTGAGAGCAAGTAGAATACATAAATAGCTACTTTTTTTGATACTAAAATATATACCGCCTATTATTTCTCAAGCACTTGTAGGTAGGTATGCAGGCTCTTCCCTTCTGGCGAAATCTACGTCTAATCTGTTAGTGGATGGTAGTGGTCTGTATTTAGATGATCAGGTACATTAGGGCAAAGGGCAGCACAAAAGATATCATCGAGTCGAAGTGTGCCTGAGGCAACTTAGCCCATAAAACGCCAATTAAGATTCGCCAAGCGCATAAGACAGACGTGTGCTTTACACCACATCCACGCCAAATTCAAAAAGCTAGACCTAAGCTCTCTAATTATTATTATTATATATATTTTTAGTTTTACTTCTCTCCGGAGAGGTAAACAAGAGCCAGGGGCGATGCCAAGTGCTTATAGTTAATGGGGTCCTGATAATGAACAAAATTTATGAACTATGCGGCAGCTATTCAATATGACGGCTTTTAGATAGTAGTGAGACTTGTGTGTGTAGTGTTTGGTATGACGCCTGTAGTGGATACAACGATCGGGATGGTTTTAGCCCAAAACACATCCGACATGGGGCAGCTATGTCTGGCCCAGCTCCATTGCAGTCTTGCAGCTGAGTGGCATAATACTCGAAGCCAACTTCAATGGTCTAGTTGCAGCCGGGTGTTTAAGACCAAATTCGGTTTAGCGAGATATATAATTCCGGACAGTGACTGAGAATTTTTCGATGGAAAAATAACGCTATTCCGACCTAGAATCCGAACCCAGGACTCATGATCGCTACATGCACTATACGCTATTAGACCAACTAAGCAGTGATAGTCATTATTTCATCAGGCGAGTTTAATTTATCTTAACGGCGCAAGTACACTATTAACACCACGCATAAATACCAACAAATCATATTATCCATTACATCTTTAACACCTTTGAAAAGTATCGCGCATGGGCTCCCTCCCGATGCACTTACATCCCTCCTTTCGGATACAGATACCGCAGGATCAGACACAGGATCAGACACCGACCTCGCCGGCGAGGTCGAATATGCCCGCCCCCCAAAGCGACTGCCCAACCGAGGGCGTTTCTCCTTGAGGCGCCCTTGAGCTAGTTGCGCCCTTGCCCTTCTGACTCGAGCGCAGTTGTTACACGCTCGCCCTCTTGTCCTGTGAAACTGTAAAGGCCCCGCGGCCAACAGCGTAGATCATTCCCACACACACAAAAAGGATCGCGCATGGGGCAGTAACCTCTCGTATAAACTAGGATCTAACTCGGCCGGTGATTGCCGGGCACGGCGCCTGCGCAGTAGCCAGGCTGCGCACGCGCACCCCGCCGATCCCGCCGTGATTAAAGGACTAGCGTGTAGCTAGATATGAGTTAAGGGAGCGGAATTTAATCTAGATACTAGTTTTGTTGCATATGAGTGAGAAATTCATGATTAGAAATTGATTATTTTTGCAGAGATTATATCACGCTAAGCTTATTTATTACAGAGGAGGATCACCTAGTAAGTCTTTGCCAAGATTCTCTTGTTAAGAATATATAGGGTGGTCAGGTTAAAGATATGCCCTGACATAATCCCCACATGTGAAATGCACTGTAAATGTTGATCTCTTTTCTAAATTGTAGAGATTTAAAACATTCTTTATTTTCTGCCCGAATAGGATAAAACTGCAAATCGTTATTTTCTCAAGCTCGTAATTGAAACAAAATCTGTTCCATATGTCTTGACTACCTTTACGTTTAAAGCTTTTATTAGACAGCTGTCTGGTTAGACAGCTAATATACAATCAAAACATTTGTTTAGTTCTGTTTTAACGCCTTTAAGATGCTTGATTTTAAAATGAAACCTTAACCAAAAAGGTTATTTTTCTAAAGTACATATCTCATTCAAAGAGCTTCTCCTGAATACATTGACGTAAGCATGACACTTTCGTGTTGATGTACCATCCTTTTCACACACCAAACTAACATAATACAAATAAACATAACAGCACGCTTTATCGATAGCGTTACACTAACATCAATGTCTTCATGCTAAGCCCTATGAGCTTCTCAGCTTCATTATTTCTTCAATTATAAATTAATGTGTATGCAATTTTCTAATCATAGGTTTGGTATATTATTTTGCGCCGTTGTAACTACCACTTTCTCGTCCTCCATTAGTTGGCCATCAATTCAAGATTTCTACGGTTCTGTATCACACGATCTCAGCTCCCGGCCGTCTCCTGTAATTACGATCAGCCTGATAGGATTATAAATTAAACAAAACCAAAAAAGGCGATCCTCCGCGTAGGATGCCGCGCGCCGCCCAATCCCTGTCCATTACTCAATTTGCATATAAGTTTTATGGCGACGGCATAGCGTGGCAGAACTGAAAGGAAAATTGTGTTATATATACAGCATGTAATATAGTTAACGCCAGAAATAAAAGGTTGTCGATGTCAAACGTCAAATATATTACATTTTTTTATATCTACTACCAGATGGAACGCGGCCTCACACTGTGAAGATCCGGAGAGACAGTGGGCTAGTCTTAACTTGTATTGTTTTATGCAACTGGCATTTCTGTTATTGATTTGTGGCATTGATGTTTAATGTATGGTATATTTATTCTAATTATCAAAAATTGATGTCACTGATACCGAATCAGTGACACTGTATATATATTCATAATATATATACAATTCATAATTCAAAGCAATACGGCATCTTCTAACGCATTTCTGAAACATGTACCGCAATACGTACACATAAGGACAGATTTCGGAGTTAATTTGAGTAGCAAAGTGCATAAAACGCGGCAAATAATTCTTTAAAATTGGACGTTTGGTTTTCGTATTGAACTTTTAAACCAATAATCTAATTGGGGTATGGTTTAACGTCATTTTTATTACACCTTGTATAATAAGGTTATCATCATGTTTATGTATTCCGCGTAATTCACTTTCGTTTTACGTCCGTGTTATAAATTTGATATTAGCATATTTTTAGGCCCGTTGTGGGTTGTAATAAAAGTGAAATTAGTGTTAATTTGACACTTACGAAGATTTGGAAATGGTTTTTTATTGTTCAGGGCTTTAAGTACCGCAAATTATTATCCTGGTTTGTTGTCATTAAGGTTTCCTTGAAAATTTCTCGTCATTATACTAACGATACTCGACGGTATCTCATTAGAGGTAGGGTGTAATATTTGGGACCATTAAACCCGTGTTTAGGACATTAATTTCGACCATCCACACTTAACCACATCTGAAAAGCTTTTATAACAATTCAATGTTAAAGTTTTGTTTTTGGTCACAAATGGCTGCGTCAACTGAATTTTTTTGACGTTAATCTCTGTCCAAGCTTATGCTACAGAGGCAGTTGTCGGGTTAAAACATATCGGAGCACCTCGATACCTATCCAGGTGCTCTTGAGCCTATTGATACCTATCTCGTAGATATAGGTATACTGGTCTCGACTTGGGTTGAAGATTTTTATAGAAGTTTCCTAAATTCAAATTAAAACGATGGGCAAAAGTTGATTGCACCTACATATCAAACTTCTATTTTACAAACTATTTCAAACACTTTCCTCGACGCACAAGTATTCAAAGCAAATCATACACAGCTCCATTATTTCAAACTACCCTCCACCACACGCCGGCCTACGCAAACACAGTAACGTATTATTTATTTACCCATCATGTATTAAACCGTAATTTCAGCCGAGACGCGAGTATACCAGCCTAAACGCTTTTTTTTCACCACACCACGTACGATGCGGTTAGATCAACTACGGATCAAGTTCCTACGGCGTGCATCGTTTTTTTAGTCCTTGAGTTTGCGGTCGTCGGAGGAAGTTTCGTATAACTGCGAGGATTCGGGTTGCCAGGTGAAAAAGACTTGCTCGAATTATTGGGAAATTTATTTGCAGTGCTTACTCCGAAGGGGTAAGCCGATAAGTAGATTGTAGACTTATATTTCGCGGAATTACTTTTGGCCTCAATATAATTCAACTCAATATAACAAGGCAACAACTTAAGGTGCCTTCGATATTTTTATTGTTCTCTAGCTTACGGATGTGTCTAACTTCGATGAAACCAGATCTTCGACCCGGGATTTGAACGCTGGATGGACTTAAATAAAAAGCGAACGACCTTGAAAAGAGGTGCTTTTGACGGATGATTTAGTGCAGTGATTAAGAGCTTAAGCCGCTCCGCCCACTGTGTCTAATAGTCGCGGGTTCGATTCCCGCACGGGACAAATCTTTGTGTGATCCACAATTATTTGTTTCGGTCTGGGTATTTGTGTATGTGAATTTTCATGTTTGTAAACGCACCCACGACACAGGAATAAATCCACGATTAGGGCTACGATTTAAAAAAAAAAGTAAGCAAAATCTTTTATTCAACTACACACGAACAAAATAATAACAATAAACAATTATTACATCGTTAAAAAGGATCGAATTACGACACTTTTTAAATCCCAACAACCACGCAATTCCTCAAATCTGTCACACACTACCTGGCAACACCAAGTACCCTCCCAGGCCTTTTAACGTCCAATGTACAGGATCTGCGGCTTTTGATATGGATTACCGCTCCCATGTCCTCAGTGATCGCTCCTTTTACTCTTTTTTCTACCTCTTACCTTTTTTAATCCGAACTCTAAGTCACACGGGGTTTTTCTGCCGTGTAATCGGCCGGTTATACTTTAACTTTTTCTTAGAATTAATTATGGTCTGGTATCGGCGTGTCTGTAGCCGCCTACGTGCGAATAACTTATAAGAGTTGCACCTACTGCATGCGTTTAGAATTCTTTGAATTAGTTTTTTGTGATTCATTTAAAGGATCGTAATGTTTAGGTTTTTATCCGACGCTTCCGTTTGTGGCCAAGCTGAGGTTTGTGAAGGTCCTTGAGGGGTACTTTTAATTCTTACCTATTGTTGAAATATTTTTGTGTTGTGTCAGTGTAAGTTGTGATTTACGAAGCGAAATACAGGAGCTAAAAGAATCATTCTGTCAATATGAATGATTAACTTGAGGCGCTCGTATCGCTGTGCGACCGCGGTGTTCTTACCGATCACCAAGGTTAAGCAGCGTTCGACTCGGTCGGGCTGAGATGGGTGACCGTTTGTGGCAATTTCATATTTGAGCGTCTCCGTGCTTCGGAAGGCACGTTAAGCCGTTGGTTCCGGTTACCACTTAATGTGGTAGTCGTTAAGCCGAGTTGGAAGCTTTATAGGCGGCTTGATAAGTTCCAACAGCAGGTGGCCACAAACCTGCCTCCACCAATCCGCACTGGGTCCGCGTGGTGGAGTATGACCTAATCTCTCTCACCTCGATTTGTGAGAAAAGACCTTTGCCCAGCAGTGGGCAGTATAGGCTGATATTATTATATATTATATATATATATATGTATCTTGATGAATATAATCACATTCATTTATTTTCTTGGCTTGTTAATTTAACGGTACATCAGGTAAAAATTTAAACGTTTCTAATCAAAAGTATCAAAATAATCTGACTTTAATCAGTTCCCTACACAATTTTCAAAAATCCTTTTGAAAATATTATTAACTTTTCAAGTTAATAATCTTGGAGCCTTCGTGATGAATGAGTGAATGGTAGTATCTTTTTATATACCCTCATAATAAGATTAGATCATACACCGTGCTATGATATATTGCGTACCTACTTAATCTGTTTGCACAGTTAGTACACAATGTTGCCATTATGATCGAAGCCATCTTACAGCAGCACGCAACAATATATCCTCGTTACGAAACTAGCAACACAAATAACAACAAATGGCACACGAATGATCAATCTTCGCGTGTGATAAATGATAATTATGGCGGAGGTTCATAGTGCAAGGGCTGCGCGGGGCGCAAGTGCGTGCGGGCGCGTGCGATGCAGTCACGGAGTTGCCATGTACTGGCTTTGGACGTCATTTACGGGATTTGATTTGGAAAAATATGCCTTAGATCATCGTATTAAGTGATTGATGGCATTAGCGTAAGGTTAAAGGTTTTAGTTGCGATTGTTGAAGATCAAAACTAAGTCCATTACGATGTCCTAAGGCAAACGTAGCAGAGTAGCATATAATTCTGAACTTATGATGATTAGGTATACCAGGTGTAACATAATTAACGCAAGGGCTGAAAGTAGTTTATACTAAATCGGTAACTGAATTGGTTCCAAGAACTTTTAATGTATTTTACATTTTTTTTAACACTCACACAACATCACGCCTATATTCCCCAAGCGGGAGTGGCAGAGGTGTACTGAGTACACCCACGTTTCGCCGACGATTTTAGGTCCCATGTAATAGGAGGCGAGCGTATTGCCATATACCGGGCACAATTCCAGACTCCGGACTGGAAAGTTTTCGTTAGAAAAACTACACTTGTCCGACGTAGGATTTGAACCCAGGACCACGTGATCACAAAGCGATGCGCCTTGCCACTAGACCAACGAGGCAGCCTATTTTTTGAAGTCTGCCAAATATGCATTTACAAGGATTAAAGGCAGTGTAGGCAGTGTGCTATAACAAAGTAAATTTATTCTTGATTCCGAAGCAATACGGAGATTCCAAATGCATTCCTAAAACGTATTTCTCAATACGCACACATACATGTACAAGTGTCATTGTTAATTGGGGTATAAACGTGCTGAAATAAGTGGTAAAACACATTGGAAATTCAAGAATTGAATTTATGAAGCAAATATGTAATCGGGATGTCTGCGTTATTTACGATACACCTTGTATAAATAAGTTCTTAAATATTCATTTAATTTTTAGGAGCAGGCGTTGTTTCTTTCGGACTGTAGGTATAAATTACTGTGGACTACAGATAGTGTTAACTATGGGATGCTCCAAAGGAAGAATTGATGGGTACAAAATTGACGTTGTATAAACTTTAATGCAGCCATTTTTCCATTTTAGTTTTTAAGTTAATTTTTTTTATATTTAATTATAATTCACTATGTCTCTCTTGTCGGTCTAGTGGCGAATGGTGGGCTTTTAGATTACGAGCTCCTTGATTTAAATCCTGGGTCGGACAAATGTTTTTCTGTCGAAAAAATTCTAGTATCAGTCCGGAGTCTGGAATTGTGCCCAGTGTATGGCAATAGGCTCGCCCCCTATTACCCCTATCATATAACATCATCGGCGAAAAGTGGGTGTACACACACCTGCCACCCCCGCTTGGGGAAGGCGTGACGGTGCTTACTAATATCAATCAACAAACTTACACGCCGCCATCTTTATTACCATTGTTTAATTTTTTTATGTGTCTGGCAACACTCATCACCTATTCCCGACCACGACTCACGTCGAATATAGTCAATAATAATGTTTGTTTGTCTACGTAACGATAGTTCGATGTGTTTGCGGTGGATCCGCAACGAAAAAATATAGATTAGACCACAAGTTATTGGGCGAAAGTGTTTGTTTGTGGTTATAGAAGTGTTTGTTTGGTGTTCCGGAGATTGGACAATTCCTAGTTACGATACTATTGGTTTTATTGTTATGTATTACTAGGTTTGGATTGCGGTTTCACTCGCTATACGTTAATTAACACTTGCCTATGTTAATTTAAAAAGAAGACATTAAAAAAAAACCGCCATTTTGAATTTCAAAATGAATGGTAATAAAAATTTCAACGTGATATGAACGAACCTATTTTAAGGGATTACAAGAACTATGCGTCAAGAGCTTCTACGCTGCTCTACCTATAGGTTATTTAAGCTAACTAATTAATCAACTTGTTTACATTGAGTCTTAAATATATAATAATATTAGCTCTGTTAAGGAACTGCCCCACCGTTGGGCACGGACCTCCTCTCAAACTGAGAGGGTTTAGGCCATAGTCCACCACGCTGGCCCAGTGCGGGTTGGCGAACTTCACAGAGCTTTTGAGAAACTCTCAGGCATGCAGGTTTCCTCACGATGTTTTCCTTTACCGTTAAAGCAAATTTTTTATTTTGTTTAAAAAAAAAAACGTAACCCACCACACTGGGATTTATTCCTATGTCGTGGGTGCGTTTACAAACATGAAAATTCACATACACAAATACTCAGACCGAAACAAATAATTTTGGGTCACAACGATTTGTCCCGTGGGGGAATCGAACCCGCGACTATTAGACTCAACGGGCGGAGCAGCTTAAGCGATAGTAAGTGATAGTTAATTTATAAAACGCACGTGCTTTCGAAAAGACAGATGTGTGTGCCTTGGTTTGAACCCAAGACCTCTGACTTGACTTCCAACAGTCTAACCACTAGGCTTATACCAAACATTTTTTAAACACTACCCTAAGAATTATTCCTATATCGTGGGTGGGTTTATACAAATAAATTTCAAAATAAAAAAATATTGCTTACGTAATACAGTGTGTTCAGTGCCCCTATGCTTTTATACACTGTTACAGGAGACAGTGTCTTCCCTATTCTGGATTACACAATTTGACATTACGTAGCTAATGTAATTATAAAATAAAAGAGAAAAAATAAATTAACTCAGAACTCCGAAACCGCACCAAATGTTTGTAAGTGATGTGAAATCAATAATGTTTGAAGGAGTACATCTGTATAATACCCTACCAAACGATATAAAGGATTGCAATGATATTAAGACATACAAAAGGAAACTTAAAACATACGTCCAGACTCTTTGAATAACTCAAGTAACCTTATTTAACGCTAACACAGAAAAATCAGTACCTATTTATGAAATTTGTATCTCATTATAAAAGAACTTAATGTTTTTATGAGAATAAATTATTTAAACCCAAATGTTTTTCCGGTGTTCAAACCATTAGACCAACCTGTATTCTGTTCCACCTGCATATCAATCACCTATTATTACGTACTATCCTCCATAACCTATATAAAACGGAACATAAGTTAATGATAACTGCTTGCGATGGCCGGTTGTCGCATGATTGTGACGGAACCAGAACTGTCAGCGGTAAATTAATTGGTACGGAACCACGGTACCATGTTTACGCTTAACCTCGTTAATTAGCATCACGGATATACTTTACTAACGATATGCCGTGATCTATTTTTTCATTAATTTAATAGTAAATGGAGCATAACGATTTTTTTTAAAACGCCCCATACTTTAATTTATTCCTGTATCGTGGGAGCGTTTACAAATGTGAAAATTCACATACACAAATACCCAGACCGGAACAAATAATTGTGAATCACACAAAGATTTGTCCCGTGCGGGAATCGAACCTGCGACTATTAGACACAGTGGGCGGAGCGGCTTAAGCTCTTAACCACTGCGCTAAATCGTCCGTCAATATTTACATATATAAGAGTATAGACATACAAGCAATACGATGATTCTATTCTCTTGGCAACGGCCAAAAAGCATGTCGGTAAAAGCATGTTTTATGGGTGTTGCCAGATATCAGTTTTGACTATGGGAAATTTTTAAGCTAAATTTACTTAATGGAATGGTTAAAAATTGCATGCCTCGTTAGTCTAGTGGCAAAGCGCGTCGCTTTGTGATCACGAGGTCCTGGGCTCAAATCCTAGGTCGGGCAAATGTAGTTTTTCTAACGAACTTTTCCCAGTCAGAGTCCGGAGTCTGGAATTGTTCCCGGAAATGTCAATAGGCTCGTCCCTATTACATGGGACCTAACATCGTTGGCAAAAAGTGCGTGTATTTCGTACATCTCTACGACCCCTGCTGGGGGAATATAGGCGTGATGGTTTTAAAAATTGATGTTGTCTTAACATATCACGCCAGATACCCCGCGGGGTAGGCAGAGTACAGAGTTCCAACAGGTTTTTTTCTTACTGACCGCTCTGGCTTCCTCCATTCTCGAATACGTTTCACTTAAGTTATATTATGTCCTTTAATACTATCATACCTAGAACGCGGCTTTGTCTGTATTTGAACACCACATATTTTCTTGAACTATTTGTTTGTTTAAGGGTATATAGACCATTTCAAAGCATAAAACTCAAACGTGGGATTAGATTGAATCAAAGCCTTTACTGGCTCTTATATGCCAACATCACCGGGCGTAACCACATGAAATTGATTTTAAGCAAACCTTCGCAAGGATTAGACCCAAAGTTACGATATATTACGATATATACAAAGCCTTTATCCTGGCACCCTTACAATTCCGAGCGTAGCTACAGACAAAACTTAGTGAAGTACGTTACATATCCGTCAAATTTGTTTAAACATTTCTCCGTGTAGCAACTGGCGCACGCGCCGCTGATGTCAACCGCTAGTTACGAAATACCCCGCGGTCCGATTGTTGATTGGCAAATGCGTGCGCGCACCCGATGGGAGATAACGAGCTACGGAGATAAGGGACTGGTTTTGCTACTGAACTCATATTCGCTATAACCTACGTAACGTGCCGGATAACTTCGTGAAATTATGTATCGTGCACGACGACAAGCTTGATGCATACAAAAAATAAAAGGAGAATTAGAGAAAATATCACAAGCCCGCTGAGGTGAATCCTCTCAGTGGAGGCCGCGTTCCGATCCGAAGGTAGATTAGTATGTTAAAAAAAAGAATGTAAGTATAACAATTTGTGATTACTCTAGCAGGGTTTGTACAACATAAATGGTTTGAGTTTGAAATTACGGATCCCGAACAAAATGACAACAAAAAATAAACGAAGACCGCGTTTGGATATGCTTACACATCTATACCAACTCGTAGCTAGCAACTCTAGAAATTATTTTTAAATAATAAATGACTGAGATATTTTTATTATAGCAATTTAAGCAAACATTGTAACGCGTTCTCGCGTTGGCAATGGTTGGATCGAACTAATTCAAAATAAGCCCACACCCATGGATGTGCTCTTATTTCTCGGGCCGTTTGCGGAGTGTCAGTTTTATTCTAATTCAAGTAATATATTTATGGTTCAATGGTACTCCAGTGGCGTATAAAATACTAGCTTCTGCCTATTGCCTATGCAATTTTCCGGGATAAAAAGTCCGATGTGTTAATCCAGATAATAAGCTATCTGTGTGCCAAATTTCATCTAAATCTATTCTGCAGTTTTTGCGCGATTGAGTAACCAACACACACCTTTTAAATTTATAATATTAACTTTTAAATTTATAGCATTTCACGAAGATATCGTATCGCGTCTCGTTTAGTTATAGCGAATATGGGCTCTGTTTCGATGATTGCCTATTGATATGATACTTTGTTGCTGGAATCTTGTTGTCTCAAATTAAGAAGTACCCGATGTGGAGTGTAACTTACAGCGCACGCGTGTAAGCAATTTATTTCCAAGAGGGTAATAATATTTTTAATCTTTATATATAAAATTTTGGTGTTCGTAATTCTTCTCTTATTAAATGACTAGACCGATTTTATTATATTTAGTTTTGGTACTTATGGCTCAACTGGATGGTTCTTAGAAATAGTTGCTCATGGTAGATGGCGCTGTTGTCGACCAGGTGCGAAGCCGCGGCAAACTGCTAGTCTTACTTCCTACTAATATTGTTAATGAGAAAATTTGTATGTTTAGGTGTTTGCATGTTTGTTACTCAATTACGTATAAACGATTGAACTTATTCGGATGAAATTTGGCACACAGATAGTTTATTACCTGGATTAACACATAGATAGTTTATTACCTGGATTAACACATAGGATACTTTTTATTCCGGATAAATGTTAGTTTCCTGTCTAAAGTCAACGCGGACGAAGTGGCGGGCAGAAACTAGTGTTTATAAAACCGAACCTTGTGGTTTGATATAAGCCCTGTTAAGAAAATATCCCACCGTTAGGCGCGGGCCTCCCCTCAAACTGAGAGGGTTTAGGCCATAGTCCACCACGCTGACCCAGTGCGGGTTGGCGAACTTCACACACCTTCGAGAAACTCTTAGGAGTGTAGGTTTCCTAACGATGTTTTCCTTCACCGTTAAAGCTAGTGATAGTTAATTTTCAATACTCACATGCTTTCGAAAAGACAGAGGTGCGTGCCTGGGTTTGAACTCTAGAGCTTGCAGTACAGTACAGTCCAGTGCAAGTCAGATACTTTGCAGTCCAACGGTCTAACCACAAGGCTATCACTGCTTTTAAATCTACTCAATAACTATTTGCGCAGTGGGTATCACCCTACGAGATGAACTGATGATCGGGTAAAAGCTAGATGTTTACAGCACAGTCGGCCGTTGTGGTGATTTTTGAAAGAGCCCTAGCCCAGTAGTGGACGTATTTAGTCAGAAGAAGAGTCATTATTTTCAAACCTCTATACGGACCCCCAAAATGTTCAGGTTAGTTTCAGTAGTAGCATAGTAAAAATATGTTAACAGTAGAGCATCTTCGATGGACTTGGTCTAGTACGTGATTTCTTTCACACACTGGATCAAGGGCTTATGTCGCTACTCATGAATGTCATGTCATTAAGCGACAGAAGATTAATGCCTGTGTGCAGGGTGTGGCTACTTTAAAAAAAAAAAAATTCGTCTATTTATATCATTACGTCAGATCCCTTGCGGGGTAGGCAGAGAGTACAGACGTCCAACAGCTTCTATCCTTACATATCTCTTTGGCTTCCTCCACTCTCATAGTTCGTCTCATACATGCTCGCCGGTTACGGAGACTCTTGACTTGTCCTTCAGATAAGGGTCCGTCTCTAAAAATGTAAGTAGGTACAGTGAAACTATTTTTAGCAATCAATAGCTCTCAGCTCTTTAGGAATATTGATTGTCTGAAAGAGATTGCTTTTAGTAATATAATAAGACGGCCAATTGTACTACCATTTTATACGCGCTTGGGTTTTCTGGATGGCCGTTTAAATCCTGGTAACGGCAAAAGGTGGATTTATTTTCGTTTTCGTAGTCGTCCGCATGGTGGCCGAATATAAAGGAAATGTTTAAACAACACTGATCTTCCTTGATATGCGAGTATACACACAATAGTTGGAGATTATTTGTCACATGCAATGCAGTGAGGTTAGCTGCTCCGCAATACGTCCGACCGCTTGCCCGCTTGCCAATCGAAATAACAACGTAACGCCGTCCACCATCTTACATCGACTATCTGTCGTCGGTAATTCGTCATCTGACAGATGTAATCTGTCATCGCTTCACAACTAAACCATAACTAAACACACTCGAGCAATCATAGAGTATGTCTGTGACAATATTATAAGGTTACTAAAATGAAAATAACTGCTCGTCATTTCATGAACTGTGATTTTCAAATAACAACATCAGAGATATATTTTATTTTCGTTGTCTGTTGTACCGTGATTATGTTGGTGTACAATAAAGTGGATAGTATCTATCTATCTCAATAGATACTATAGCTTATTATACTGTGGTAGTAAACACCCAGGATGCCGCCACACTCCTGTTCTTTTTCCTTTATCCTGATCATTTTTTGTCCCGTGTCACGATTGGGCGCGTTTGAGTCCAAAATAGATACCATCTAATGGACCCCGGGCAAGCTTCTTGTACGATATTTTTATGGGCCACCGTGACTGATGGCTATTAGACCCTTTTAAGGACATGTTATGACAAGATACAGGCTTAAAAACTTATGAGTTCAAGTTAAAAAAAATAAACTTTCTCGCCCATATTCCCCAAGCGCTGATTGGAATACATATATTTCGCCGATGATGTTAGGTCTCAATTTAATAAGGGAATTGTGACTATAGTTCTAAACTTCAGACTGCTACTGAGAAAATTCAATAAAAAGAATTCCAATAGACCTTGGTTCAACCTACTATTCAAATCTAGGATTTCATGATTGCCAGGCGCATCATGTGGAAAGTATGTAATTATTAGGCTTGGTATCCTAATACATACAATATATTATTTTAATTCTCAAAAACTTTTCGGTAGCCCTTTTCATTATAAAAACTAATAATTTTCTTTTCTTTTATTTGCAGGTAATTCTTGGACTTCTAGCTTTAAGCTGTAAGATCTGTATGTATGTATAAAGTCCTACTTCATTAGTCCAGTACTTTACGCCTTGTAAGTCGCTATGAAAAGACTATATTGCACTTATTGAATTTAATTTTATTCATAAAAAGCTTTACTTTCTCTATATAGGTAGCAGTTAGTAATACCAAATTTTAAAACGTGGCTCATCACTAGTCAACATTCCAAAGATAATTAAAAAAAAAACAATAAAAAATAATAATTTCCCGTACTATTTCATCGTACGCGTCTGGACAAAGCTCCCGCCCAATCTCACAATAATTACACGCTCAGAACTAAAAGAAATCTATCCACAATAAATCCCGGAGGAACCACGTCCAAATTGACAACTATCTTCAAGAACATATCAACTAGTAAATACATTGTGTAATAATATAAACTGTATAGTTTTGGTTTTAAAGTTCAATTAGGAATGTAGCATCTTACAAAGTTAACAGATTATAGCTTAACTTTGACTTTTGATCCCATCACATTTTTTCTACCTTTCTATGTCCGTCTATAGACAATCCATACAGTATTAAACTTTATACTGATGCCCTTAAAGTCTTATTTCTAATGCCTTTTTGGGCAACGTTATCGTATTATATTTTTTGAAATAATTACGGGAATCCATCACATTTTTTTGTTTTTTTTTGTCCCCTAATGACGTAATATAAAGCAGGAGGCTTTAAAAGGGTTTGAGCATTTTAGGGTAGATTGTAGAATAGGAGTTCACGTTAAAATTCCTCAGATAACAAAACCTCTGCCATTCATCGTCCCAATGGGTATAGGCACGTGACTTCCTGATTTCATTAGCAGGTGGCCTAAACATTTTTGGTACTGGAGTACCACTGGTAGGGATTTTGGAATACCGATGCGAAAGATGAATTATTGTGTAAATCTATCTATATCATCACTATATTGTGTAAATGTAATAATAAAATACAAATAATCAGTTTATGGGGCTCCTGCGGAACCACGATTTAACTTAAGAGTAGTGGAGGCGACAGCTTCAACAGCTGATGACCACAATCATGCCTCCATCAACTCGCTGGGTTCGCGAGATGGAGTATAACCATTCCCTCTGACCTCGATTTGACTTAGTTTTTGCCCTGGAGCGTAACTGTAACATCAGAAGCTATGTAACAGTTACTACCGATTCCCACATCCTTTGATCCTTACAAATTACTCATCCATCGTTGGATTAATGTGTTACGTCTCGAGAATCCTTGTTTACCTTCCAAACAGACCTTGTATCTTATTTATAAGAAGACGTACTACCATATAACATTCGACAAACTAAACTCACCTCCGATACTAATGAAATAAGAAATGTTTTCATTTGCACGTATCTTCACAAACACATCAGCAGCAACCCTTTAAAACTCTACAATTTAAAGTCACCACGTGTTCCGAAGAATTAAGAGCGATTTTCCTTTGAAAATGTATCTTTCCGAAGATAACCTTTAACCACTTACCGTGCTGAAAACTGGTAAATATCACCTGATCCAAAGGAATTGGAGCTATATTTCTGTGTATATTTAGCTTCCCAGGATCAAACCATAATTTTGTCAAGCCTATCTAAATTTCGCCCCAAAAAGTAAACAAATCAAGGAACATACTACAGTTCCCTTTTTTGGGCGCCCATCCGTATCTTGATTGATGGTCTTGGCACATCTCTGGGTCGAGGGTTTAATGGATTTCTATAAATAAATAAAAAATACCTCTCGAGGTGTTCATAGCACGCCCACGCATATACGCCCACATAGTGACAGGTGATGAGTGCGTTGCTATTTGTTGGCAGGCAGTATCACGTGTCAAAATTTGTTAAGTGTTTGGACAAGGAAGTTTTATCATGATAGGATTAATTTCTTCAGACAATGGAATGTAAGTCCTAAAAATATAAAGACATGCCAGCCCTTGTTTGAACCTGAAACTCGTGATTGAGTGACAAGGACCTTCGTTCAAAGAGTACGTAATACTCCACCGCACGGACCCAACGCGTTTGGTTAGCAACCTGCTGTTGGACCTGCTTACCACGCCTTCCACAAGGCTTACCACATGAAGTAGTAACAGGGACCAACGGCTTTACATACCTTCCAAACCACACGGTAATACGCAAATGTGGAAAGGTTACCCTTCTCTAGTTTGCCGACTCGAACGCTGCTTAAGTGGTTTATTCCACATTCATCACCTGTCTGATTAAAGGCGACTAATTAGTATCCAATTTTGGTGATCACTAGATCACTAGAGATACTACTACTATACCTACCGTATCTAATAGTTGTAAACACACTTCTACTTCCCTATTTTTGTGCCTCCATCTATATCTTGATTGATTACCTTCGCACATCTTGGGGGTCTGGATGTAATGGACTTCTGACATTGATTTAATAAAAACCCTTCATTACAACATCACACCGGGGTCAGCCAGGCACGCCATGTTAATTATTTGAAACCGAGATCACGTTTGTACTTAGCAATTAATGTAATGAATTGTATTTTAGAAATTGGCTTTCTCTCAGTCTGTACAATGTAATTGATTAATTTGATTCTGTTGAGTTCGTTAAGTTAGATGATTTTTGATGTCGTTTTAGGATCGAGATACGCTAAGCTTAAGACATGGTATGACCTTACTAGGTTTTATTTTAGCGAGTAAAACGAAGTACTCAGTCTTCTATATTAATTAAATATAGATATTTTAACAGTCCATAAAGCAAGTGGAAATTAGCATTTCTGATGCGCTGAGGAGAACTGATGTTTTTGAAACATCTCGATTATTTCACATCAAACGCAAGCTAGAATTAATCCGCATATTTAAGCTATCAAAAAAACTATAGATCGATTCAGTAGCTACGAAACCACATACAGGCAAATTTAAATACTTGGAGGTTAAAAATTGTTTTTGCAAAAAATGTGATTCTGTCGACTAATAATTTCAGTAAGAGTTCCGTAACCTTGCCTTTTTTAAATTCTCACTTGCACAAAAATTCGTGTCGATCATGTCGAATTAGCTTAACTCCAAATTACCGCCACTAAATCACCTCCGATACCTGCCGTCAGATTATGTACTTTAATGGAGATATCTCTAAATAAGACTTCACAAGGACATGCGCACGAGTCGACGTATTCGGTGTGCACCAACAAAAACATGATTGTCCAAATTCTGTTCATTTATCAGGGACCACCGCAGGGTACGCTGGTAAAAACTCGCCGCCCTAAGGTCAATGGACAATTAGATGCTTGGAAACTTGACAAGAGTCATCGCTCAAGTGAAAAGAAATATTTGGCAGTCACGTATCTCTGTTCGTACGATTAATGAGGATGTGTTTGTTCATGGAAATTCAGAGTAAAGAAAGTAGTAGACTGACTGACTGACTGAATACTTGAGAATGAGTAGTCTTCGCATATGAAACCGCAAATATTGATAAGCACATGATAGAATTGCAGTATGTTTTGTGATGGATTCGCTAACTTTTTGCTGATGCTAGGCCCTTGCAAATATATAATTAGTCTATCTATTTGGTTAATGGCCTTTTGTACTGGTCTGTCTATAATAAAAATCGTTATAATAAAAAGCTGTCGACAAACCTATAACTAACTAACCTATCGATACGTACTAATAATGATCTTTTATTTTTATATGAATTTTAAGTATGTGTGTTAAACGTGAAGTTAAATAGTAAAAAAAATTAAACGACCATCTTTGAATGCCTTAAAGCGTAGTATTCAGTTTAAGTTATTCTTTTAGTCTGAAAATGAAACTGGTAGATTTGCAGCGGGATACGTTGAAGGCATCATTACATCCTCCGATGATGTGAAGAGTAATGGTGATTGTGTGATATAAAGAAATTTATTGCAATAATTTTTTAATCAATCGTCAGTTCATTTTCATCATCTTGGAATATTTTGTACTAAATGTAAAAAATATTTAGTATTTTAGTATACGTTTTGCCACACATGAGTTGAATCAATACTTCTCAAAAGTCACAACTTAACGGGGTGTAGCAAAGTGGAAACAAAAGTACTTATTTTGGACACAAAAGTTTAAGTTAAGACACCAATGACACAGATGTCCATAGATTCTAAAGGTCTTGTATATCATCTAACATACTACAACAACTGAACTCATCCTGAATAAGTTCCATACTCAGAAAAACAGCTTTAAACGCTTTGACCACTTACACCTCAAAAAAAACAAACACAAATAACAATATTAAAACTGTTTTTAAACATTCAAGTAAAAACTCGTAAAACGCCTTGCGGAGATACAATTTAGTGATTCCGCAAGCGAAACAGCCACAAAAACCGGACACGTGCGCCTGCGCATCGTTGGCCGTAAATTTTTTTTTCCTTTCCCATCCACTTCGCTGATAAAAAATTCGGTAGGGCCGTTAATAACATAGCTTTTTTTTGCTACGGCTACTGAAATGATGGCCTTCTTCGCACTTCGAATTGAGGGGGGGCAATTTGGAATGTTTCGAAATTTCGCGGTTTTTTTCGCTTGTGTTGGGTTTTGAGGTTTTTCGCTTTTGAGGTTATTCTCAGAATTGTGGGATGGATAATTAGGAGAGGTTATGGAAATGTTTGAGCATCACGTGAGATCAAACAGGTTGGCGTTCCTTTGATCTGGGAGTTGACGACCGCGTGACGTACTGATGTGGCAAATTAGACTGTCTCTGTATGGTTTTTAAACTTGTACTGTTAATCTAATTTTAGTTTTCGTGACGTAGTGCACTATACTACTACTGCTGAATGTAATTTGAGGTGAGAAAGAATTGACCATGATCCACCACGAGGATAATGCGCGGATTGGTGAAGGCAGATTTATGGGCATCTATTGCTAAAACTGCCCGTTAGAGTTCTAACTTGGCGTAAGGAGTACCACATTAAGTGTAAGCTAAAACCAACGACTTAATATGCCTTAAGAAGCACGAAAAACCCTTGAAAATTAGTATGTAACAAGCAGTCTATAGTTGCAGGTTCGAGTCCCCCACGGGACAAATCTTTGTGTGATCCACCATCAATTTGTTCCGGGCTAGGTATTTGTGTATGTAAATTTTCATGTTTGTAAAGGCACCCACGACACAGGAATAAATCCTAGTGTGGAACTAAGTTTTTATTTAAAAAAAAAAGTCACCCGTCAGTTTCTGCCTTACCTTGGCAATTGTTACAAATACCACTGCGCTGTAAAAGCCTTTTAAACACAATGGTATGTTCATTATTGTTTGTGTCCATCAAGTATTTGCCTGAGATCACAAAACCACATAACTTTAAATACTGCGCCCTAATCCTTTGTTTTCTCGCCAAACATGTCAGATGTGTACGACAGTGTACATACAACCCAAAACTTTACCAAATACAAATAACCCAAGGAAGGCACTTATAATGCTATGAAATTCACTGTGTGATACTTTAGTTTTACCGCCAAATAACACCCACCGCGTTTTTGAAATTAGAAGATTGTTGGAACAGTATCTTGGCGCGCAAATAGACAAGGATAGTTTTTTTTTAAATATGCAACCAAAACACGGCTGAGAATTCCGTAATTGCAATAAGTGATTGAAGAAAATAATATTATTTTCTTAGTCTCTGCCTATCCGCAAGGTCCTGGTGTGCTGATATAGAGGGATAGAATTTGAATATTTTTAGTTAACACTGGCAAAAGGCACAACTATGATAGTGGGAACTGAAATAAGTCGCGTAAAGCTGTTATTAAAAGCAATCTTTTGAAATTTTCTCCCTCATTTATTTTTATGGTAGGCGAAACAGGCTTCTTCGTCTTCTTCTTTAAATTATGGCTTCACACTATTTTTCAGTGTATCTTGCATTGGTCCAGAGATGCAATAATCGTGTTTCTAAATTAATTTAACTCCCCGTTCAACTTGATGACAACGATGATAATAAAATCGATGAAGTACCCTACCCTGGATAGTAAAGCGATGGATACTTAACATACCAATTGCGACGGCCGTTTTGAGGAAAATCAAAAATGCACGTTTTATCAATTTTTTACAATTACCTTCACTCATGCACATATAAGAATACATAATGGTTAATATTCCACCAACATTACACGTTATTATTCGAAATAACACAATTTTTGGAAATTAAAAAAAATCTAAGACATCACTCATCGAAACCACAACAAAAAAAAAAATCAAGAAAATAAACGACACAGACTTCTTTTTCTATAAGTTATGGCTTCACACTAATTTTAAGTGTATTTTGCCAGTGTCCAGTGAGACGCATAATCGTGTTTGTTCAAATTAATTTAACTCCCCGATGAACTTGATGAAAACGATGATAATGAAATTGGTGAAGTGCCCGACCCTGGATAGTAAAACGATGGATACTTTACATACCAATATCGACGGGCGTTTTGAGGGAAATCGAAAATGCACGTTTTATCAATTTGTTTAAATTACCTATACTCATGCACATATAAGAATGCATAATGGTCAATGAACCTAAAAATTTATTTGGAGAAAACTATGGCATTTAAAAATAGAATTTCACATCAATATTACCTATATGGGAACATCAATTCAAGAAGTTCAATCGGCAAAATACCTGGGACTACATATTGACAACGTACTAAATTGGAAATTGCATGTTGAGAGTTTGTGTCTAAAACTAAGTCAACAATCGTATGCACTTTATAGGCTTTCCAAGGTTGTTGATCGATCAGTAGTGGTAACTGCATACCATAGCAATGTAGGTTCTTTGTTGAGATATGGTATTATATTCTGGGGATATTCTACTAACAACGAGCGTGTATTTATATGCCAAAAAAAATGCATACGTGCTATTTGCAATCTACAACGAACAGATAGTTGCAGACCTTTCTTTAAAAATTTTAAAATCTTGACTATGCCCTGTCTGTACATACATGAAGTGGTAATGTTTATAAAGAAAAATATTAGCTTATTTGAACACTATAGGAGTAAACGACATGCATACAAAATCAACTGCCCAACTCATAAAACAGCAATGTTTAATAAAAGCATGTTTTGTATGGGACCTCGCATCTACAACCATCTGCCGAAGCATATACTAGAAGTAACTGATATGAGTATTTTTAGATGTAGACTAAAACGACTTTTAGTGGAAAGGGCTTACTATAGTGTTTACGAATACCTTGTTGACAATATAATATGATGTTTTTAATTACGCAACTTATCTCAATGGAATTCATGAGTCCTGATATTATTTTAATTGTCACTATATAATTAAAAATACGATAATTAACATTAATATAATTGTTATCATTAAAACAGACACTTAGTATTAATTCAATTTTACATATTTTAGTATATATTTAACTTTTAATTAAATAATTTATAAATCTCCGATACAATTATTATGTTTTCTTAATTGTTAGGTACTTTAAGTTCTTGGATTATTCCTAATGATATGTGCATGCCTAAAGGCAGAATATGGCGTACGACCATTGTAATTTTATCATTCACTGTAACCCATTTTCGCAAATAAAATGATTTGATTTGATTTGATTTAATATTCCACCAACATTACACTTCCCGCCAAAACTCCGACACAGACTTAATTTATTTCAATAAAGTAAAAGTAGCGTTCATAATTTAAATTTCAAGTAATTAACAACTTATAGCATTTAATAGTTGTAATTATATCTATCTATCTATCTATCTATAACCTCACGCCAGATCCCTTGCGGGGTAGGCAGAGAGTACAGAGTTCCAACAGGTTCTTTCCTTACATACCTCTCTGGCTTCCTCGACTCTCATAGTTCGTCTCGTACACGCTCGTAATTATATAAATTAATATTTCTGACATCAGACTCAACCGTTCCCGCTTATGGTAACAGAAATCCTTCGAACAATAATCTATGTTTAGTCGAGTAATTAATCGATATCTCGATATCCCACTAATGACATTTGTAATGTGTGTAGAGATCGTATTCAATTACCCACGGTAACGTTCGTCGTTGGGAAACGATAACCAGTATTATAACCAGTTACCGGCGGCTAGTTCACTTTCTTATATAAGCAACCAATTAGTCCACTAATTGGATAATAAACGCTTTTCTTTTTTGTAATATATTTCAATTAGTTTTTTGAATAATGAAATACCAACATTTGTCTTTCTCTGCATATCTCTTTGAAGTAAGATGCGAATATATAAAATGAGTTTAATTTTATAAACAATTAATTTAAATTATAATGATTCAAATGATGAAAGTAAACCGCACACGAAAAAAGCAATTACTTTCCGAAATGATTCTAAAATTTGCAAATCAGCCAACTGGGGGACATTAAAATTTCTGAATTAATTTCTGTTATTTTTAAAAATAATTAGTATGAAAGTCTCTATCTTCCTCGTGATAAAAAATATAGTCCGTTTGAATTACATAATTGAATGCATAATTATTATGAACAAATTCTGTTTTACTCATTTTAATTAATGTGAATAAATAAACAGTATGTATAAATTTACCACGTTCGTCGACATAATTAAAATGCTTTTATTTACGTCATTTACCGACTCCATTAACATCGGCTATTTAGAATTAATCGACAATTGAATCGACTCGACTAATTGTCAATCGAGTGTCGTCAACTAATTCGCCTAAACGGTCTATTGTGAGAGTTCGTTTTGGGGGTAACGTCCATACTTATTTACCATGTTTTTTGCTCGGACTATTGTGATTCGGTTCCATCATTGTGATTTGCTAGCGTCAGGTCGTCTGCCTCTGAATGACAAAAGATTCCATGCTAACAGCTATGTAACTTACATGCTAATTTGAAACATGTTTGTGGTTTATCCTTTTGTATATTCGAACTAGTCTGAAAAACTTGGAAGTGTGTCCATAAAATAATACCAAAGCGACAAACATGGGCATGTCCAAATTGAAACATATTGTCAGAAGAGAAGCGAAGAGTATAAAATTTATTTATCACACTTGCGTTTAACTTGATCTCACTCTTGTAATAAAGGATGCCTGATGCCTCGGTGGCCATAGCGCGGTAAAGATCACGAAGTCCCGTATCTAAATCCTAGGTGTGCTTCTACTGAAAACATTCTCAGACCTTGTCCGGAGTCTGAAATTGTCTCAAATATAAAGGCAAGACGCTAACCCCCTAATTTAATAAAATTGTGACTTAATATTGTCGGCGATAGTGCGAGTACACAGTACTCCTTTGCCACAACTGCTTGGGAAATAACCGCGTGACAGTGAATTACATTCGTATGTAGTCTGTGCATCAGAATACTAAGGACACATGTAGTACCCAACCCAAAACATTTTTAAATAAAACAAACAATAGTTTTTTAAAACAAGACGCATGCAGACAGCCGTTTAAAACATAGAACATGCTAATCCTTCATTCCCACAACATTTTAACACACCTACGTCTGACATTTCTCGCCTAACCCAATCTATAATTCCCATAATTACAGGCGGCCTTTGTGCCAGAGATAATAGGAGTAAACTTTTTAATCAATCACGTGTTGCGAGGGTCGGCGTGTCTGTTAGTTTTGGCGGTGGTTGCGCAAACGCAGGGTCGCGGTGTCGGCAGGCAGGCGCACGCAGTTTGACAAACGACCGGAATAGGGCTGCCGATGGTTACAATTAGCACAATCGTTTTTAGTGTAAAATTTAGAAAATTAAAGGTCATAGCAAGTCTTGTTGTAAATATCAAACCTATCCGATGTGATAGTTAACTTAAAATTGTGTACTTCGTTTACCTGAGCACCTCTTTCAAATATTTAGTCCACACCTATAATCATTGGGTTATTAAAATTGCATTTTTTTTCAACAGGACAATGGTTCGAACTACCTATCACAATCCTGATTAATCAATTAAAGCAAATGAGTCTGTAATAAACAACACCGTGTACAAATACTTTGACTAAAACTAGATATTATTTTAAATTAATGTTATTGCGAAAAAAAATGGATTTTTCACAGCCTAAAAGGTGACACATAGATCTAAATTGAAAATTATTCACAGCCTACAAAGTCTATATCATGTGATTTAAGCAACCACGGTGTAATGGTTGCCTGTAGGAAAATGAGAGTCGCACTAACACATATTTTAAGGACACCTCAAGGGCCTAAACTAAACCTTAAGATAATTTTGTGTCTAGCCCTAATTACAAAGTACTCGATAGCCCTAACACTCATATTGCACACCAATAGCTCGCGTCTCGAAAATTAATAGTTCATTCACTTGATTGAGTTCTGACGTAATTAACACAGAGACGAATGCGGCCGTTGGCTTTAATGATAAAATATCGCTTATTAAGAAATGGCTCTTAATTAACATGTTCGAACTAGGCCGATTACTAAATATTACCTTATAATTTAAAACGTGACGTGTTGTGCCTATTTTAATTTAGTTGGTTGATTGTTTTCGTGATGTGGTAGCCCTGCGTGACTGCTAGGTTAGTCGAATAACATCACTCCGGTCTATGACCTAAACAGTATATCAATACGACTATGGGATCACATATCAAATTAACAGATACGAACCCTTTAAAAATTCCTAATAGTATAAATAAACAGATTATTTGGAGGCCGAAGCTGCTCGTGTCAGTAGGATTTACTTGCGTTTCCCTACACGTGGTCCCTGGGCAGTGCTAAACGAGCAGCACCTTCACCAGTGGTAGTCTACAGCTTTGGCTGGTCACCACCCACCAGCAAAGTCAAGCAGCCAAACGACCCAGTCGTTTCCAGCATGTTGCTCGGATTTGCCTTACGAGGAGACGGGTCTAACCTGATTATACCGATTCGGAACTCAAAGTAAGTTCCATCTTATCAACCTATTTCAGATTGAATAGGCTATAAGTTAGACAGTGCGCTACATTTTCAGCTCCATTGTCATTTTCAAAAGGTGAGATAGGGGGTTAATCGCTGACCAATCTTCAATAAAAAAAAAGGTCACGCCTATATTCCCCAGAGGGGGTGGCAGAGGTGTACTGAGTACACCCACGTTTCGCCGACGATGTTAGGTCCCATGTAATAGGGGGCGAGTCTATTGCCATATACCGGGCACAATTCCAGACTCCGGACTCATACTGGGAATTTTTCGTTAGAAAAACTACATTTGTCCGACCTGGGACAAAAAGGTCAAGTCAATATTACTACTGACATATTACAAAAAACAATTGCCAACTATTAACAAGTTAATCCACATTTAAACACGTAAGCCAGTGCGTTTGCGCTCAACAATCAATCATTGGCAATGCGTGTGCGCCTACATTGACATTTGCACGTTGCGTCATCACGAGACGCGGCGAAATGATGAAAAGTTGTTGCCCGCTCCTTATTCAGAAAGCAACTTATTGCTAGCAGGGTTACCAACCTACACATTGTAGTACTGCCAAAAGAAATTTAGACTTCAAATCTTAAAGGTCACTTGACTTTGACATCTGTCATTACATTTCAAATGTTATACTTTATACATTATTTTATCTGGTTAAATAGTCAATTATATTTATTTTTTACTTTATTGAACTGATGGATGATGGATTGTAATAGTAATATTATTGTTTTTAATTAGAACTCCGGGATATACAATGTTCTTTTCTAAATTCAAATAACACAAATTTTTCGATTGTATATACAATCGAAAAATTAGTGCAAATATCTCAAAAGCATAGTTTTTCTATTTATATTTTTTCTCATTTATATTAATTTTGTTTGAAACCCTAAGCGCAAACTCTACACTGAGAAGAACATAGTTGTCGTGTGTGCATTGTGTTGTAACACATTTTGTTAACACGCCGACGGCCGTCTCGCGGCATTATCACTTTACCAATGTTTTTATCCATTTTCTTAGCACTTAAGAAATATGGAATATGCACCCGGTCCCTTATAGAGTTAAGCTGAGAGAATAGTGCAAACAGATTCTAGCATTCACATTTTTTTTTCTTTAAATGTTGCCATACTTTAAATTATTTTTCTATCGTAGGTCCATTTAAAGAACATTAACTTCACATGCATAGACCGAAACAAATAATTGTGTGTCACAGTAAGTTTGTTCCTTGTGAGGATCGAATCCGCAACTACTTGATCCAGTGATAGTGACTTGTGACTTGATACAGTAGACCACGGCGTAATTTATCTATATATCTCGTGAGATCCTTTGCGAGTTAGGCAGAGTACAGAGTTCCACCCGCTTTTCATGAGTTTGTAACCGTCATCAATTATACCGTTCTACATAAATATGACCATTAACGTTTATGGCAGTGAAAGACTAGTGGTTAGACCGTTGGACTGTAAAGTCAGAGGTCTCGGATTCAAACCTAGACACGCATCTCAGTCTCTTAAAAAATTAATGGCCACTTGCTTTAACAGTGAAGGCAAACATCGTGAGGAAATCTGCATACCTAAAAGTTTCTCGAAGGCGTGTGAGGTTTGCCAACCCGCGCTGGGCCAGCGTGGTGGACTAAACCCTCTTAGTTTGAGAGAAGGCCCGTGCCCAACGTTGGGACAGTTTCTTAACAGGACTAATATTATTTTTTAAGAGGTGGTTAAACATTTGGACCTCCCATTCTAAACGACCACATCTCATCTCACTCATTTACACATCCCACGTAATACGGCAAGCTTATTATCGTGACAGACTTTGCAATCCGCAATACTTTTTAGTCCATTTTGTTTCTTTAGTCGAATTAAACTAATTACATAATATTCATCTTGTCTGTGTCGACCTGTCTTGTACATCTGTCTTTGTAATGTACTGTGTAATCTTAAAAACACTTAAATGCAGTGTTAAATGTCAGATCATTTGAAAATAAATATTATCATTTTAGTGCTTAATGTCAGTGTACCTAACACTATAGAACTAAATATTCAAATATCAAATTCCGGTATGCGTGTGTTGGTAATTCTTTGTACATTGAAATTTTTATTTTTTATACTTATGGGGATGAAACCTGGATGGTCCGGGACCGGGACTTAACACGCTAGGTGGCGTTTTTGTCAACCGGTGCGAAGTTGCGGCACACTGCTAGAAAAAATAAAATTTAATTAGTTTTGTAGTTTTATTCAAGTTGGACGACGGAGAGTTTAGAAAAACGACGACGGAAACGTCGTTTTTCTAATTTTTTTTTCAGACACGAGCTATTATTTTATTATTTAAAGTAAATAATGTCATATTAAAAAATCCACCTGGAAGCTTATGGAGGAGATCTTTGCGTAGCAATGAGATGAAACGTAATTTCATGGAAAAATATTTCCTAAGCGTTATAAATACTACGGTTTGTTTGGTGATATAATGTAAAGCATTGTTTTATATCAAAATAATTGCCATGTATTCAAATTTTGATGTGAGTATCTGACTTTATTAGCATTTATTTAAGAAATGCCCAATAGGAGTTATTACCCAATGACAGCTATATTTTCTACAGAGTGACACTGACACGATCGGGGTACAGATAAAAAAACACCAATAACAGAATTTGTGCATATCATGCAATAGAAAAAAATATAGCCAAGTAGTAACCATCTGGTTAAATCAGCCATCCCAATAAACGGCTAGCTCGACAAGCGCCAGCAATCGTTTGAAAGCTTAGTTTTAGCGCGGATGACCGAAGACCAGCTTTCTTTATACGGCTAAATGAAAATTCAACATTATCACTCTTTTAATTTTGTTAATCGACACACATCTTACCTTACCTCGTATTTTAGTTCAATCCTTTCCTGACAGAATTGACCGAAATAAAGATAGGTTACAGAAAGGACCTCCACCAGAAGACTACGTTAAATGCCACATGAATAGCCGTTTCATTGGCCTATTTGGTAAAACGATGTTTTTAGCCATTCATTTGAATTTTTATCTGTGCTAACGTGTTTAGTCGCTTAAACGATTCACTAATTCACCCTAATGGCTGCGACAGAAATATTATGATAACATCTAAAATCTACATCACTAGAAACATGCCACGAACATAATTCGTATAACAACTTAATGTAAACTTGAATTTGTTCGTTACAAAATTAAAATTCTTTTGCTTAATTAAGCTTTAAAACAGCGAGTTTAGAAATAAAAAAACTTGTATAATAGAAATAAAGTTTAGTATGCCATGCTCATGTTAATCTACATAAATAAATATACCTGGAAACTTTAAAACAACATTATTTAAAACTAAGTAGAGAGAACATAAAGTTTAAAATCAATTGTTAGTTGGAACTTTAACCGTGTGTGGTGCGTTTACAAAGTGAGTTGTAATTAAAAAAAAACTTGTGCTCGTATAATTATGTGTAGTTGGAGCCGGATTCGTGAACGATGGTCTGTTGTCTATGGTCCGAATTTTTCTGAGGGCAATGACACTGACCGTGATTAATTAGCTGCGATGACAACAATGTGTTGGCTTTTTGACGAGAAGGTTTTTGAAGCCTATGATTAGGTTTAAAGTCGAACTAAACATTGAAAATAATATAAATAAATGGATTTAAATATACTGTTGTCTCGGTCTTTTACATTCATTACATACATACTCTCACGCCTTTATACCACTGGGGCAGGCAGATACCTACAGTTTACCGCATACCTACTATGATTCTGACACACCTCTTTCGCTTAATCTGGGTTTATACCTGTCCTCATGCATTTCCAAAGAGACTATTTTGGTCGTGATTGGTTTTCCTTGGGCGACCTCTTCTTACGCTTTCATTCACATTACTCAGTATATAGTCCGACAAGGGTCTTTTGGCCTGTGGATGACATTAACAGGGGGATGTTGGTGTGAAATGAGGATTAGGGTTAACATTTAGTAAAATTATCCTATTTCGAAGGAGATATTTCAACATGTCGGTGCGCACGCTTACTAATTAAATAAAAGAACTTGGGAAGATGAAGAATTTCATAGCAAACGGAAACTCTGCGAACGTTATGAAGTGACGAGAACCGGTGTATTCAACGTGGTTCCCACAGCGACTGTCCCAACCGAGGGCGCCCTCGAGTATGTCGCCCTTTGCCCTTCTGGCTCGAGCGTAGTGGTTGCACGCTCGCCCGTAAGTCCGGTGAAACTGTAAAGGCCTCGCGACCAACAGCGTACATCACTCACACACACACACGTTATGAAGTATTTCACTTGATGACAGCGTTAGTTCCAATTTTAGCTGCGGGCCGGTCCTTCTAGGACTGTACATATTTCTATCATTAGTCTGTCACACATCCTCTCCACATACTCATACACAATCAACATACTTTGTTCAATCACACTCACCATGTCTCCGATCCCGTCTTACATCAATTTCTAATCACACTATTCCTTAATCGGCCACCAAGGGAGTCACCATTCGTTAACGTTTTATCATTTAAGTACACAAGGAGAGCTGAAAAAGATATCAAAAATCCACTGTCAATTTAGGTTATAGGTCGTTTAAACTTAAATTATTTCATAATTGTACCTTTAAAATGGATAATTCAAAAGTATACGGGATCCTTATTATCCTTTATGTTCCCGCTTATCCAAAATGGCAAGACAAAATAAACGCACCATTGCCAAAAGACTTTCAATTAAAAACCTACCGCGCAAAAATATTACATTAATTCTTTAACATCTTGTCGATGTTACCACACACATATATTTATGTCAGAGCACTATAGTTAAGAATCGTTCAAAAAAAATTACCTACATGAAAATTGCACGTAATTTTAAGATTCCCGAAATCATTTAGCAGCTGTTTAACATCACACGATGTTTGGGCGACACGGGCAAATTGGACCAGCCACATACCACTCACAACCAGGGCTTTTATTCGCTAAGATTTAACAAATAATACGACGCGTTATAATATCTTCGTGAAATGTTCCTTTGATGGTACACCAATGGCATACAGGATTAGGGTTGTAATAAAAATCTCTTTTAAAAAAAAAACCGACTACAAAAAGCAAGAAATAAATATTTGAAGTCGGTACCGGTTAATGCAGTCGGTTACTTGGCACCGACTTCAAATATTAATTTCTTGCTTTTTGAAGACGGTTTTTTTTTAAAAAAAGATTTTTATTGTACAGTTTTAAGTGACAAGTAAATTATTTACTAATATTCGCAAAAAAATCATCAATATCCGTTTATAAATAAAGACGTTATAAAAAAAACACAGATGAATTGTCGACCTCCACCTTTTTTGAAGTCGGTTGATATTCTGATTAGTTTTATGGCAGGGTACCTATGGGATTGACGTAATACCCATAATATCTCAATCTACGCATTCGTATTATTTGTCGTTAAGGAGTTCCCTGGAGTATCTTGCAAATCCAAGGTCCAATACCGATAAAATTGGCCTATAGCCATTTCGGAGCTATACTAGACCAAATGCAAAAGAAATTTCAAAATCAATTCATAATAGGCGGAATGATCGTGTAACATACATACAAAAAAAAAACAACATGCAGTCGAATTCCTTTTTAGAAGTCGGTTAAAAATGAGCGCTGAACGTTTAGCACTGAGTCGACGCTTATAAGCGTTGAAGCACGTTGAAAACTAGAGCTTTTAAGCGCCGACTCGGGCGTTTTAACAACACTACAGGATATCATGACTATTTCACGAAGTTATCATAACTCGCCGCGTTAGACCATAGTGAATAAGGACCCTGATGTTGTAATCTCACATAATGACACATCACTTTTAATAAAAAAAAACTTATTGCCATCTAAAGTAATAAAAACAATTTAAACGATTTATAGATTAAATTTCGAAATTTAAATTGTTAAAGTGTTCTAATATTAGGAATGTAATTGCAATGGAATACGTATTTATTTATGGGCTTATTACCTAGTATACGTGAAAGAGGAATGTAGGTAACGCTTTGAGCATTAACCTAGTTGATTTGATCCTCTAATGGCTTATTTTAATATTCATTAATTTTCATACAAAATATGTCAAAATTCTAGTAGAAGACAAATCTATCCTTAAGTTAAATATTGAAACCGTCCGTAAGAGGTGATGAGGTGAAGGGGTGAATAGAAAAACTCAGAGTACCATAAATATTTTCAGTCAAGCTTCATTTAAAATAACCTTAAACAACGTACATGACACTTGGCATCCTGATTTTAAATTACATAAACACCTCGCATCATTATACGTATGCCAAAAGCTTCTGTCCGTAAGAAAAAAAAACCTGCAATTTTTAATACCGGTATCCGAAGTGATTGCATGCGGTCTCCATTTTGCATTTGCAAAAAATACACCGTTACCTCTTCAGGGTAGATTGAGGTTATTTATCACATAAACAGACAAACAACTCATCCATATAAAAGAGCTCTAACATACTTGAAGAGGTAATTATATTATTTCTACACGTTGCTTATAAAAAAACACGCATGCTGGCAACACAGCTTTGTATAATTATAACGTATCAGGCAATCAGTCAAGCGTTTAGCGATATTTAACAATTTGACAGTGCCGTTAACGTTCTTATAAGTTATTATTAATATGTACAAATGTATAATAGTACTGTGGAGAACAAAAACAGTATAATTCGTTTTTCGCGTACTGTTATGTATTATATCTTGGTATTGGGGTTGATTGGTAGCCTTGGGCTCACACAACGTACGCACCTATAGACAACACGCATCCCTATATGAATCATCAGTCAGAACGTTTTTAATAGTGTGCAAAAAGCTTTATAATAATTGTTAAGAAAGGATACGTTAGCTGTATTGTTTTTCGTTATATTTATCTACATATCTACATACATATCGGGTTTCAGCGGTTTTTAAATATTATCTACTTACCTACGATTATTTTTTTAATATCATTGCAACACCTGCGTTTAAACGTCACGTTATTTTTTTACCAATCTTCGATTATGCCAATCCTATTACATTCGCTACTTTTTTTGTTCAAACATTTTGTAGAGACGTTCCAAAACTCCCACGCTTACTCACAATACTTTCATAATCTCGTTAACATTAATAACAAAATGCATCTCTCTGTTACCGAGTGCATCGATGGTGTCAAAAGAATCGACGTGAACAATGATCGATTCTCGCATTCGAGAACAATTCGTTACTGCGCACGAAACACTGGTATCTTAGCGCAGATAACACTCAACAATCGGAATACTAATAATTAATTCTGATGGATGCGCTGTCCGTATAAAGCTTGTCTCACACTGCAAAGAGTTCTGGACCCTTTCGCTAAAGCCAAACGCGGGCGTTACGATAACTTAGTGAAATGATCGAGTAATGGTATTTTACAAATTATTTAGTTTGGAACCATACCAATATGCAAAATTGAATTGCTTACGATAATAGCTACACCAGTTAAAAAACTGTGTCGCAGCCATTAACGCCTACATCAAGAAAAATGCGCAACGTTCCAACAGAAACTAACTTAAGTATATAAAAATCTGTTATAAAAAAAGGTAAACCGACTTCAAAAAGCAAAAAAATAATGGTGCTGGTTGGTGCAGTCGGTTACTTGACACCGACTTCAAATATTTATATTTTTGCTTTTTGAAGTCGGTTTACCTTTTTTTATAAAAGATTTTTATTTTAAAATTTTAAGTGATCAGTGAATTATTCTATAGTAGGGTACCTATAGGATTGACGTAATACCCATAATATCTCAATTTACACATTTGCCTATTGTTTGTCGTTAAGGAGTTCCCTGGTGTGTCTTCTAAGTCCAAGGTACAATGTCAATAAAATAAATATGGGACCACCTTGGAGATATACTGAACTCAATGCAAAAAAAAATATCAAAATCGGTCCACAATTGACGGAAATATCGATGAACATACATAAAAAAAAATAATCATACAGCAACCGAACATAGAACCTCCTCCTTTTTGAAGTCGGTTAAAAATAGACATTGTTTACTTACATCTAACAAAAATTAAAAAAGAAAACAAAAAGTGAGTTTGTGCGCGTGTGTGCGTGTGCGTATGTTTGCGTGCGTCTGTATGTGTGCGTGTGTTTGTGTACGTGTATGTATGCGTGACGCGCGTATATGAGTTGCTATATTACGACGCTTATTTGGAAGGGTTATAACAGAATGCTTAAATATTAATTAAATCTTTTGCCTAACTAATATTGTATGTCACTGGAGTACCATAAAACGATAATTTGGCGCTGCGTTACATGTTGAATTCATAGTATAAAAAATGAATTGTTTAATAGTTATTTCTTCCTTTATACAACTACAATAATTTTTTTTCTATCGATATTATCACGCCAGAGCCCTTGCGGCGTAGACAAAGAGTACAAAGTTCCAACAGGTTATTTCCTAACAGACCCCTCTGGGTTCCTCCACTGTCATAAGTCGTCTATGTTCGTCGCTGGTTACGGAAACTTGACTAATTTCGTGGAATATATTTTATACCATATAACATAAATTGCCAAATTATACAATGAATTTATTACAGTATTTTAAAGACTGAAGTTTTACAATAGTTATTATAATTAAAAGTAAATTTAAGTGATCTCAATATAGACTACTGAATAGAGGTTTTTCACGTTCAGCCGTTTGATTTATATAAATTATTAAATGGGTTTCACTTTTCGAGTCGTTGTTTGCTTTGGCTTTTGTATTAACGCTGTTACCAAAAAATTTTGGAACCACAGACTTTTTACTAAAGAAAAGATACATTGAAAAACATTTTTTTTTAAAAGCTGAAAGTCACTTGACAAAACTATTTATAAGAAGATATCATTCATGCCCTACGCCGGCGGTAAACATAAGTACATGTGATACAATCGAACCGCATGCGCGTACGCAGGAGATACGGGCTATGACAAATCGCCGCGCCGTGTCGATCGATCCATCGAGTTACACCTCTATCGACTACGTTCTTACTCAAATTATCGCCTGTCGAGTCGACTGGTGACCGATTACATAATAAATAATTGTATGTATTCAAATCGATTAGAATTACACATAAGGACGCCCCGCTGGTTCGAGCACACCCGATATTTAATGTAATAAAAATCGACTAAAAGAAAAAGCGATCGAAAACAATATTTTATTAATAGTCGGTGATTTTTATTCGCCAGTCATAGGTCATGGCGTGTCAGTTAGTCTGGCGGTATGCATATCCTTCAAACGTTTTATACTTCATAATACTATATATAATTAAGACCGATGTTATGCAATTTCAGACATTCAAGTGGCCATAGGTCAGGTTTGAAACATGCCTCTGTAATGTTAGATGATTCATGTGGCTACATAAAATTTTAAGACTGTATTGACTTATTTATTGCAGATAGTTAAATTTGACAGCCCAAGGACAGCTGTTGCGTTTATATAAATGGCTGTGATATAATCACATCTTTTAAACTGCATCTAAATTTAAAGCTTATAATTTGTTGTTCATTAGAGACATTGAATTCTAAAATATAAATTGCACCAGTTTTCGTAATCGATGACTATTATGAAGCATTAAAATCGACTAAAACAATAGTCACAATAGTCGATCTATATGTCACGTACGACGAAATTACATAACAATCGGAACTCGCCTCATTGTTTTGGGTATCGATTACAATAAAGTGAATAAGAAATGCATAATCGGTCAGTCTGCGACACGCATTATGCAATGGAGAGATAGCAAAAAATAACTGTTTATTGATTTTGTTTTATTTTTTAAATTTCTATCTAATTCTGGTTGTTAAAGCTTTTTCTGTCTGATTTGAATTAAAGACACTAAGTTGATCTATCTATCTATCTATCTATCTAGTATATCATCCCGCCATCTCCCTTGGGAGGTAGGCAGAGAGCTGATCAATTTGTAAATATCAGAAGTACATATACAAATTTCCTTCACGGGTCCATAAAACTCTCTTGTTTACAAATAACATCAGTAATAGTTCGATCCGTATCATTCACAGTTATTAGATTTTAATAAATTTGTAAATTTAGTATTGTGAATTAAGTATTTATTTTTCTCGCTTCCGAATATGCGTAATCACACCTCTAAGGAAATCTTTGGTCAAAGATGTAATCCTGTATTGTTACTCCAATGGTAAGTATTAAAGGAAAACGTTAGGTTAATACAATTGTTTACGTTTTTATTGCATAATTTGCGTGATAGTAATTTCTACCGTCGCGCTAACATGTCAGGAAAAATATTCAAGCTTTTCACTTTTACAAACGGCTATTAGTATGCCGTGTAAGGAAAAACAAATGATTGTTAAATAATTGCCAGTGTGAAAAAATAACAATGGAACATCGTTCAATGATCGCATGCCGAACAAAGCTCTCTTGCTGTCGGTCCCAAGCGATACGCGGCCCCTTTGTAATAGTAAGATAATTATTTTAATACGCATAAGAACTTAACAGATATACTTTCACTTTGTTTTGCATTTTCCTCGTAAGGTTTTGTTAAGATTTTCGCTTAGGCATAACGTGAATTCCTTTGCCTAGTTGAACATTTTTGCGGCCATTTTGATTCACCAAATGTTACCATTTCATAAAAAATGCAAATGAAAAAAGTAGTTTTTCAAATCGCATACGCCAATCAAATGAACAAACAGATAAATAATACTCTTGTTAATAAATACACAGTCCTCTATAGTTACATTAACCATTCGCTATTTGCAATAAAAAACAAAATAAACCCAATAATGAAAACTAATTTTAGCCGCTCCAATAAGATTAACGATGCGTACAGAATATACTAAATCACTGCCTCTAATTGACCGAGTGTTCCCTGTTAAAAAATAATCAAAGCTACCGGCGGAAATCGCTTAATATCTATTCAGCCAGCAAATGTTGAACGCGTTATTAGAAGGATTTTGATATTGTAATCATATGTTCTGATCGCGCTCGGAGTCGGCGCGAAACGATCTGATTGGTCGCGTGCGTTCTTAGCAACCGATTTAAATAATCCACGGCATTCGGTAGAAAGGAATTCCTAGGGTTGCTATTGGAAAATAATTAATGATGCTAGATGATGATCTGGTTTATAGTCTGTTTTATGATTCAAATGCAACTGAAAATATTTGTGATTTATATCGATTAGTTCTGCAATAAATGGTCAAGGTTTTAGGAAAAAGAAAAATCATTGTCACGCCTGTATTCTCTTCTGCGAGGATGGCAAAGGTCTATCTGTGTACTATAGGTGTATACCTATGTATCGCCGACGATGTCAGGTCCCAATGTAATGGGAGGCGGGCCTATTGCCATTTGAATAGGCATATTACCGTCCTGAGATATATTACTTACAAAACCTCTGCCACCACTTTGTAATGCCATTCCTGTGTAAAAGGTCAATAAACTTGACACTTTTGAAATATATAATTTTTTCTATTGGGCTGCCTTATAGGTGGTTTGATAAGTTCCAACCGCAGGTGGTCACAAACCTTTACCAGTCCGCACTGAGTCTGCGTGGTGTAATGTGACCTAATCTCTCTCCCCTCGAATTGTGAGGATTCTGTTCACATTATTAGGTATATGGAACAACAATGACGTAAACATGAAGATAGTATAAACAAGAATAGTAAAATCGCATAGTTTATACAGCAATAGAATCCCGGTGCAGCCGGCCATTCATATCGGTTATGAATCAGAAAGCCTCATTACACGCAAGCCGAGGGTACTCGCGACTAGTGTCACTCGAAAGCGGTCGCCTGTTACTGCAGGGATAAATAGTCGACTCGCCGCCATGGGACCAATGATGCAGTACCACTGTAGTGTTAGGCTTGTGAACATTTGTGTTGTGATAGAAATAATACACAAACAATACACGGCACTTATGTAGGCAAGTACTAGTAGTGTAGTGCGCTTACATTCGCCTTGTAAATACGAAGGTTTCAAATTCTGGGTTTTAACCGAAATCTGTACCTAAGCGGAACACTCTTTGTGAAATTATTTTCACATGCTATGCAAAGAAACCTATAAGTTTATGAGAAAAAAAACGAATCAAAGTGCACAATGATTGGTCATTAGTTTTCATTATGGAATCAAACCATATGACTTGATGTAACGTGGTCATATAACCGTCTGCCTACGCCTTTGGTATTATTTTTTAAGTATTGATCAAAGGCAATACACCCACATTGCCCTTGATCAACATTTAAACCATAATATAGTTATAACTGGCGCTCCTCCACCCCCACCCACCTGTCTTCCTACTCCTACGGTAATAACAAACGTGATAATCATTTTCTTAATCAAACATCACGTGTGTTTCACAACAACACACGGAAATTGTGATTTAAACGATCATAAAAGTACCGTGACCAAAACACTGGAGTTAGTAAGATACAGTCGCACCTCTTATTCAAACCTCAATGTATTCAGAGGACAATCGTCAACAATCGCAGGCCGGGCTACCCTGAGGGAAAGTCGGTCAAACTAATGGGTCGCCGGCCGGCTGGCAGATACAACGCGAGATAAGATCGCCATTATCTAGCGTTTGTGGCGTGCCGTAAACATTGAGGTGTTGCCGCCATGTGGGGTGTGGCCTGGTGGCAGCGATCTTGTTGGAATGGGTAATTTGTGGGAGATTATCGTTGGTTATGTAAAGGTCGGGAATTTGGGGACTTTTGTTATGTGTTTAAATAGAGCTGGGGAGATGCCGTGAACGCTGACGTATTGCTGCCATGCGGGGTACGCCCTGGTGGTATCGATCTTGCTGAAATGGGTGATTCGGGACATGTGTTATATCCTAATAGATAAAGCATCCAGGGATGGTGCGATTAAAGTCGCCTCTTTTTAGGTGGAACAAATATGAACTATGGTACAAAAAGAAAAAGAATAGACTTTATAGGCGGGCTTTATATCCATGACGATGGATTAGTTGAAACATGTGAGCACAAGCCGGTCGGTTCACTAAATCGAGTAGTCGGGGATTTGATCTCTGCAACTCACTCATTTTGATCATATTATGGTATTCATTTTGCTCTGGATTCTTTGATCAGCATAAAGATTATGCTGTGAAATTTATGTTTGTAACGCACGATTTAGAAATCAGCATTAATCAGAATTTACTTGCCTTGCTTGTAAGACGTGGAGTAGGCAAATTCCTTATAAAGTAGCTATAACCTGGTGAAGAAAGCCAAATGGCAATCTTTGGAGGATGTCTTTATCTTATAGTGGATGTCTTCTGATGATGAATTAGAATCAGGATATTTTTTACCATACAAAGCATTTATTCATGAATCGTCACAAAAGTAAATGGAAGTAAGATGATAATACGAATTACAGTATATAGCAAAATGCTGTCTATTATTTTGTATACGCTATTAAGGTGTAGTATCACTGTACTTCTAGGTATGATGTTCTAGAGTAGTCGAGGGTATTGCATACAAGATTTACACAACAGCTGTTTAATCAATTTCTAAACTGAAACAAACAACATTCACACGCTTCTCTCTGCGTTACTGCAATGCCAGCCAATACCACTCGATAGCAGATCAATTATACTGTTTGTTAATTCACACGGCTCTCTAATGAATTCGTATTGCACACCACTTTTGTAATTACAATTATTGAGGTTAAGAAAACTTTCAGTCTTGTGTAAAAATGTCATCGGATAACATTAAATTGAAATAACCTTAATAATAACAGAAAGAGAACGCTCACGTCACGTTATACTTACAATCTCAATCAATCAAAGCTCAGAGTTACTCAGCGAGCTATGGAAAGAGCTATGCTTGCGTTTATCTACGTAATCGAATCAGGAATGAGGAGATTCGTAGAAGAACCAAGGTCACCGAAATAGCTTTCAGGATTAGCAAGCTGAAGTGGCAATGGGCGGGCCACATAGTGCGAAGGTCGGACGGGCGTTAGGGCAGATAGATTTTAGAGTGGAGGCCACGTATTGGCAAGCGCAGCGTAGGACGACCGCCTGCCATATGGACTGACGAAATTGTGAAAATCGCTGGAAGTCGTTGGATGCAGGTGGCATCAGCCCGGTTACGCTGGAAATGAGGAGGCCTATTTTGAGCAGTGGACAAGTATAGGCTGAGATGATGATGATAGTAATAATAGAACATTATATTATATATAATACAATGCAAATATATAAATATATCTTACACGCAATACAGACAGTGTGCAGCAGAGAGTTAATAAATGAAGAAATTCGTGTTGAACCATCTTTTTAAAGGACGCCAACGACTGTGCACGACGGACTGTCACAGGCAATGCATTCCACAAGCGAACGGCTTGATTAGAAAAGGATTTATCGAAGTAGTTGGTAGAATGCATTGTTTTCAGATTTAGATTCTCTGATGACCTTAGCTACCTTGATGCTAGCGTGATGATATAGAAAGATAGATAAATTGTAACGAAGGCAATTCACCCAATTATCGTCTAACACAATCGTGTTCAAAGTATTGTCACGTAAGGTATCGCGAGATCGATGCAGGTTCTTTAGGTGTGGTGTATAACTAACTACGTGCCCTAATTATGTCGATCCTGCGGCGATATACACTGACATTTGAGTTCTACTCCAGTGAATGAAAAGTCAATATGAGATTAGAATGAGTTATGTATCTGTCAGTTTCTTCATACAGTGTGTCTTTTAAATAACTGAAACCCTCAAACACCTCAACTAATTTTTGTGGTAGTAATACGGCAAGTTCTTCTTTTAGTTCATAAACTAGGTATTGTAAAATATATAATTAGTGTTCATGGGGTCACACAAAGATTTGTCCCGTGCCGGGATCGAACGTCCGCGTAACAGCTGAAGCTTTTAACTACTGGGCCAAGCCGTCAATCAAGGAAAATACTCAGTTAAATAAATCAAATCATGAAATATTTACATATTTGAATCAAGAATAGGTACGGTCCACAATAAAAATCGCTAATCGCAAAAGCCGCTAATCTAAAAAAACTATCCACAACTGCAAAACGAACAAACAACCTTTATATTGATATAATTTATCGCTACTGTATGTATCAGTTTTTGGTAGAGAATGTAACTATGATTAATTACTGGAAATCTGTACCCTCTAATGATAGATATAAAGGACATTGTTCTGCGCCCATACATGGTTTTCCCCAGAACCAACAGCAATAAAAAATACTTCTATGATTTCAAATTACCCATTAATTCTCTTAAGGCATTTATTATTAAACGGACAAGCGGGGGAATCGCAATATCACAAAAAGTATTAGATTTTGAGGCTATAATTCAGTACATATAAGGTTATATTGTGTGTTGACATTTAGTAAAGATGGCGGCGACAATACTATGAAATATTCGTTTTAGATTACAAATTGTCCGTTAGATACGGATATTTGCCATTATTTTAATAAAATAGATAAATATTGATGGCATGGGTCAAATGTTTGTTGGTAGTGGGGCAATTTTCGACAATTTCCTTTAATGACTTTGTAATCAACTGATTTTATTCAAAAACTATATTTGCTAACCATACTAAACATAATCTGCTAACATCTAATAGGTTAATTGGCAGCCATTTATTGTAAACTGTTGTAAACGCGACAGTGCGCAGGCGACAGAGATAGATCGCTATCTCACTTATACCTTTCAACTATAGTTAGCTTTTAGACATGAAATCGTGTTGTTTTAAGTTTAGATAATATAATTTAACATAAATATTTTCTGAGAAGTTACTTCAGGCATATTATTTTAGTTTTTGACCAATTTTATGTTATTAGGATCATCTATTATTCATAACGTATCGTAGACGCTCGTAGCGCTGCGCGATCACGGTGTTCAAAGCGATCACCAAGGTTAAGCAGCGTTTGAGTCGGTCGGGTTAAGATGGGTGACCGTTTGTGGCATTTCATATTCGAGCGTTTCCGTGCTTCGGAAGGCACGCTAAGCCGTTGGTCCCGGTTACCACGTAATGTGGTAGTCGTTATGCTAACTTGGAAGCTTGAAGGCTTGATAAGTTCGAAAAGCAGGTGGCCACAAACCTGCCTCCACCAATCCGCACTGGGTCCGCGTGGTGGACTATGATCTAATCTCTCTCACCTCGATTGGTGAAATAATAATATTAATAATTTTAGCCCTGTTAAGAAACTGTCCCACCGTTGGGCATGGGCCTCCTCTCAAACTGAGAGGGCTTAGGCCATAGTCCACCACGCTGGCCCAGTGCGGGTTGGCGAACTTAACTTACCGTCGTAAAACTCTTAGGCATGCAGGTTTCCTCACGATGTTTTCCTTCACCGTGAAAGCAAGTGATAATTAATTTTAATACGCAAATGCTTTCGAAAAGACAGGTGCGTGCCGGGGTTTGACCCTGAGACATCTGACTTTGCAGTCCAACGGTCTAACCACTAAGCTATCACTGCTCGATTGATGAAAACCGTATGAAAATCCGTTCGGCAGTTATAAAGTTTATCGCGTTCAGACATACGCGGCGGGGGGACTTTGTTTTATAATTTTTAGTGATGAGTATAAAACAAATTACTAAAAATTTAATAATATTAGCAACGGAATAGGGTCTTATTAAAAAGTACTTAATCAATTTCATCCTACTGTTACAGATATACCAATTGGACTGTTGCTTCTGAATTCTAACATTAATAAACCATTTTTTTTAAATATTTGTTGTTACATTAAAAAAGCGCCTTAAATTAAGCTTAACGATGGTATTACTAAATGTATTGATGCATTTTTTTCTCCATTACATACTTTGTTAGATATATTTGTTTTGCGAGTTAAGATTATTTATGAGTAAGTTAATAAAATACATCGGACTGGTTATTATACGTTTTTTTATTAGTCCTTTAAATGAATTTGTATTCCTTTTGTTCATATAATTTTAATGATAGTAGTAAATTATTACAACAAAAGTCAAATACATTAAATTCGATTTCACACATGGTTAATATTTATTTTTTTATTGTTACAGAGATGGCAGCGGAGGTGGTTCGTTTTATACGACGATGGCGAACTAACGTATTCCCTCGACGAACACGTGAGTACATCTAAAAATACATCATTAACTAAAAATACTTTAGTACTTTTCATTCCATTCCAGTACATCGAATCCATATAATATATTCGGGTATACAACCCAGTTACCGTCACTACTCATTCCGATTTTTACCTAATCGATTAAAAAGGCAGTTGACGATCGCTTTCCAGGCAGTTATATCGACAACAAAATATCGATTAAGGGCAGTAAGACACACGATACTTTTAGTATCGGCGATTTTGCAACTGCATCGAAGCTATAACGCGTTTTGACAAGTAACAGCTTCCGATCGCCATATAATTAGCATTCATTTGCTACATCGAGCGTCTAAGGCCCGTATTACAGAACGATAATCAGTAGTGAATCTAGTTTTAAAACTAACATTTTAGTACAAAAATCAGTTTTTAAAACTTGATTGGCGACTGATTTATTTAGCGTAATGATCGCCACGACTCAACTGGAATATGCATGTGCGGCTAGAATGGTTAGGACCAGGCATCGAGATTCCAAAAAGCATTTAAATAGCTGTTCGCCGATGCTAAAAGTAGCAATTCTAATCTATTAGTCGTACAGTCAATAATATAAGTAGCTTAACATTCTCATTTTTTCAAACCAGAAATACTTTTTATATTACAAACGTAGATGAATATTGTGAAAACCAAATTATTAGCAACATATTCAAATATATTTAGATCAACAAAAATAAGAGATTTGATGCAAAACAAAAGTGTGCAAGCGATTAAACAAACTTAGCATGTTAAGAGACTTATTTTGCTGACCGTATACTTATACGTAGAGCGGGCGCGTCCCTTAAGGGGCACTATTGGAAGTTCCGTGTAGGGTAACGCGGCCAGTAATTGACTCGTTAGTGGAAATACTGGGAGGAGAGAAGTCCCTTGATAGATATATAGCTAATGGCTCCCGATTTTGTAGTGAAAATTATGTTGCTGTTTATTTTTATGTCTCCATCTTGTGAAGGATAGAATGGCGGGATGTTTGTCGTTTGTGGGCAACACACGGTACATCGTGTTTAGATTCTTATTATTAACTGGCAACACTGTTACGAATCATTCTGAATGCGTAGGTGCTCTATTTTTTTGTTCTTAATAAATATTAATCATGAGTTGTTGCGGAAATTCAATTTTATTTTTTATTATCTTTTATAATAAGACCCTATTCTGATTATTGCTGAAATCTCCTTTAGTAGGTAAAATTCATAGAAATATTTACAAGCATTTTGTAATGTTTCTCTTCGCAACCTTATTTTTGAGATAAGCACATAATTTTGGACGGCAGAACACAAATTACCAACAAATTTTCACTTCCCCAAAACGGCGATAATTATTCGGCTACAGACATTCTGTGCCGCCTTTTGTCAATATAAATTCATTCGTCCATTACATTAGCGAGCCAGAAAAACAAACAGCGCCAAACCCGTAATCAGACCCGGCCGACCCGTGCAGAACCATTCGGTTTCCTCGCCACCTCGCTTTATCAGTATCAAATCTTTCACATTTTTCTCCAGGGCCCATATTCGATATGACCTAACGCGGCGCGTTACAATATATTCGTGAAATGACCGTGGAATGGTGTTCTGAATGTTCTTGAAATACCATTAAACGATTATTTCAGAAAGTTATCCTAACGCGTTGCGTTACGTCATAGCGAATACGATCCCAGGACTCATAAATATTCATAATGATGGGCGTCGCTGCAATTTCATCTGGGTACATGAATTTTAATACGCGCCGTATATAGAGATTGGCGTGCGCAGTGACAGAGACAAAAAACTTGAAATGTTAAGCAGGAACAATGAACAGGAAGACTAGGATGGCTTTCTCCGTGGTACAACTCGCCGTATATGGCTTTTGGATCAAAGATTTATTTGAAATTTTGTTTTTCACACTACATTTTAATAAGCAATACATTAATCGCTCAAATTTTCTTTTAACCCATTTGTCTTACTGTTTCTTTGCGATTCTTTAGTAAAATTTGTACTCAGAGTCATACAATTGAAGATACCTATGTCCAACAGTGGACTGCAGCTATGAGATGATGATTATGAAAATAGTGAAGTTATTAGTTCAAAATAGAGTCAGACCACATCTTCCACATCATAGTTCATTCTTTCATAAAACCTTCTAATCCAAGGAGTTCTAAGGCTTCTTAATATATAAAGAAACCCATCACAAGGCAAAGTCCTAGTCCAATTTATTACACTTAAAGCAACTCCTAGGAATTCATCATCTCATCTGAATTTCTAAACAGCAATAAACAAATTTGAATCTAAAACCCATCATTCTAGCAATGTAAACGAAAATATTTCAATGCGGCGATTATGCGAGGTAAGGGGGCCAGTTGTCGGCCGTCAACGCAACACATAATGTATTCCTGCCTTCGCACCTCGTTATCATCTGAATGGTGCTGAAGATTTGCGACGCGAGCTAAAATAGAAGGGAAGTCGTAAACGCTGGTAGAGAAAGTCGGAAAATTAATGCGCGTTAAGCGTCTGGAATAACGTGTGTTTATTTGTTCGGAGCTGGTCGGTAATTGATTGGTGATGCAAAATTGTGAACACGGATGAATCAAATCAAATAATTTATTTGCGAAAATGGGTACAAGTACAGGATGTTATATTTTATTGTTATATGACGCCATAATCTGCCTTGAGACATGCAAAATATAAAATTCGAAGTAATACTGAAGCGATTACGTCATATTCATCATTCAGTTTAAAATAGAATATTAGAAAGATAATTTATCATCATCAGTCATTATTTATTGATCATCGTGTCAAAAAATTACTAAAACTATTTACCAACTTGTCCCGTTATATATTTTTTTATGTCAGATTATGTCTATCTATCTATTTATAACCTCACGCCAGATCCCTTGCGGGGTAGGCAGAGAGTACAGAGTTCCAACAGGTTCTTTCCTTACATACCTCTCTGGCTTCCTCGACTCTCATAGTTCGTCTCATACACGCTCGCCGGTTACGGAGACTCTTGACTTTTCCATCAGATAAGACTCGGTTTATTTGGTCGTGGTAAGATAGTCTAGGTCTTTCCCGGTACCTGCATCCTTCCACTTTCACATTGTATATCTGTTTTGTCATTCTTTCCTCTGGCATTGTTTCTATATGCCCGAACCAACGGAGCATGCCCTTTCTCATCTTTACACCGATACTATCTTTCATACCTACTCGCTGTCTTACTATGCTGTTGCTAATGCGGTCGGTCAGCTTCACTCCGCACATCTTCCGCAGAGCTCGCATTTCTACCGCATTTATCCTACTTTCATTCTCCTTCTTACATACCCAGCTCTCGCTACCATATAACAGCGTTGGGACAAGAACTCCGTTATGTATGGCCAGCTGCGCCTTATGGCTTAAGTGCCGGCTCCCGAGTAGCTTTCCCATCGCACCATTCACTCTGTTCCCTGCACTCACTCTTCTCTCTATGTCAGCGGTGTATTTCCCATCCTTACTGAAGGCGCATCCAAGATATACAAACTCATTCACTTGCTCCAGCACATCATTACCAACCACAATCCTTACATTCGTTCTGGTTTCTTCCCTTTCAAAAACCATATTCTTGGTTTTCTCCACATTCAAGTGTAAGCCATTGATCATGCAGTCGTCTTTCATAACTGTGACTAGTGTTTGCAGATCAGTGACTGTTGGCGCTATTAAAACCGCGTCATCTGCATAAAGTAGATGGTTTACCACTAAGTCACCCATTTGTACACCTTCATTCATCGCTTTCAGCCTTTGAAGACTTTTATCCAGATATATTATAAACAGTCTAGCGGACAACACGCAACCCTGCTTGACGCCGATTTTAACGTCAAACCAGGGTGACCTGTTACCACCCACCCGTACGCATGCCTTGCAGTCTACATAAGTGGACTGGACGGCTCGCAACAGAGTGCCATCTATACCATACTCTGGCAAAATGTCCCAAAGTAATTCAGATTATGTATGTCAAATTATATAGTTATTTATATATTATTAAATATTAGATTAGTGATCCTACATTTTATCACAGAGGTATTCAGTAACTCTCCGTAACCGGCGTGTATAAGACAAACTATGAGAGTGGAGGACCCAGAGATGTATTTAGAGAAATGTCCTGTTGGAACTCTGTACTCTCTGCCTACCCCGCAAGGGATCTGGCGTGATGATATAGATAGATTATAGGTTATGCGGTGGCGGGATGACTTCGACGCGTATTGAGTAGAATGACCATCAATGACTGGATAGAGATTGTTGGAGGAAATAGGGGGAGATGTTTGCCTAGCAGTGAGACAGATTCGCCTATTAGTTAAAAAAGGAAATAGAAATTTTAAGTCTACAGACCGAAACAAATAATTGTGGATCACACATAGATTTGTCCCGTGCCGGAATCGACCCTGCGGCTATTAGACACAGTGGGCGGAGCGGCTTAAGCTCTTAACCACTGCGCTAAATTGTCCGTCGATATCCTGTATATCTAGGATAGTATAATTTTATGTATGTGTTAGACTTACATGAATCTTCTTAAATATATAAAAAAAACACTGTAAAGTTGAAATGGCATGATTTATAAAACTACATTTGTCAATTACAAAAATGGCAACAGTAAAACCTGCCCAATCAAAGTCGACATCTTATTAACGGTCCACCAACCCACGGCGATCACACACGAACAAATAATGTCCCATTACTAATCATCCGAGCTGCCAAGTCCCTCAATTTTTTACCTCACATCACTCAAAGTGGTCTATCTCCGCACAGATGACAAGTGAGACGTCCCACAATTATTTATACCACTAATACAACCGGTTATATGACAAGATCCTTATCCTATAGCTATCAGGTACCGTTCCTGGCTAAATACTCTGTCAGGGTTGTTATCTCAACCATTAAGGCTTTATACAAAGTCTGGCCCGATAAATGACTTCTTCACAGTGATGTATTTGAGACATCGGCTCGAATTAATACGTGTCAATGATCAAGATCTAACCTGTTAGAGAGAAGTTAGATTTATCCGGTGCGGACTGTTGCCGTTGATAAAGCATTGTATCAAGAAATTGAAGTAGAGAGTACAGATTCTTAGTCAGTCTCTTCATTGGCCGAAAGATATCCACTGCAAGATATATGTCTTCGCCAAAGATCTCCACACAAATGGCTTTGTTTTGTACGCAGCAAGCTTTGCAGCAGCAGTGATAGCCTTGTGTTTAGACCGATGAACTGCAAAGTCAGAGGTCTCGGGTTCAAACCCAGGCACGCACCTCTGTCTTTTCGAAAGCATGTGCGTATTAAAAAATAATTATCACTTGCTTTAACGGTGAAGGAAAACATTGTGAGGAAATCTGCATGCCTAAGAGTTTTTCGAAGGTGTGTGAAGTTCGCCAACCCGGACTGGGCCAGCGTGGTGGACTATGGCCTAAACCCGCTCAGTTTGAGAGGAGGCCCGTGCTCAACGGTGGGACAGTTTCTTAACAGTGCTATTATTAAGCTTTTCCCCATAACACACTAATCCATCGGTCTTTCTGATGGGGGTACTACATACATACCTTCTGGTACGTAGTCCAGAAGGTATGTATGTACAGGAAATTTTGGATATATTATAAATGTTTCCCAAATTAATATAGAATAGTCTTGGGAATTTTCGTCCCGTGTCATTAAACTTAACCCGACTGAACACGGACAACTCTATCTAATCCTTAAGTTACTTAGCAAAAGTATAACGCCTACATGCCTAAACCAGGTAGGCAGCTCCGTTCGTCATCGTCGCATGCATATGCAAACCGATCATAAATTAATCGAGGGTTAATGAGAAACGCGGAACTGAATAACTATGTAAACAGACCAAGTGTGGGAGTTGCTTGATGATTCCTGACCTGTGATTTAGTTTGCTTCTTGCTGTGGTAATTATTTCATGGAAGTCTAGATGATGTGGTAATTATTTATTGGAAGACTATAGAAACAACCTCCGATGTTAATACATCTGAGAGAGTGAGGATGAATTCCAAATATTTTTAAGCCGTACGATTCCTGCTAACCACGACATTTACCAGTCTACCTTTCATCAGTCTACCTTTTTGGTGGCCTACTCACTCATCGTATTCGTGATCGCCACTCAAGAACCTTTATATAGCAATTCTGAGTTTTATGTCGGTGACCTGAGTTGGACAAAAATTAATTGTGAAAAAACTAAGTTGCAATTAAATTATTACGGCTTATTTTTGGTTCTAAATTACTCATTCGAGTGTTCTACAGCACCCATGATCACGGAACTGAAGCGTTTGACATCCGAATGTCATTGTTATTTCCGGGGTACCCTAAGGAGATGAATTTAATTGCAAATGAAATTTCAATTGGTTGATCCTATAATTGAAAAATGCCCGAAACTGTCGGTGACTGATGGCTGGATATGCGTACAGCAAACAGAAGGAAGACTTCGTCTTGCAACGGTCCTTTCAGCTATGTTAAAGATGATGATGATTTTTTATAAGTAAACCGTCATGACCCGACCCACCAACTTTTATGAGTCTCGTACAACGGATGTGCATGGTGTACCTAATACGAATGCACGGACGTTTTTCAGCTATGTTATATGTGATAATGATTTTTTATAAGTAAACCGTCATGACATGACCCGCCAACTTTTATGAGACTCGTACAGCGAGTGTGCAGGTTGTATCCAATACGAAAATAATGCAATAAATCTTAGATATGTTTTTCCCTAAAACAAAAACATTTAACCTCATACCGGTAATATGTCCAATAGTCGTTTTTATATTATGCCTTTCGTGATTCGGAATTTCGGAATGAGGTTACCACCGCCGTAATCACGATCTATTAGACAATTAGTCATCTTTTAAGTTCCGTACAGGAAGGATTGATACTATTTTACCAGTCAGCTGACCACACATTGAAAATATATCTACTTAAAACCAACAGCAAACGTCGTATCTTCATCCAAAAATAACACTCAGTAGCTTTCGCAAGTTACGATCTCTTTCGAAATCAAATTGAATTGAAACGCAAACATTACGGGAACGGATGCTGGGACTTCAGATCTGGGCTTACTTAGTATATTTCTAGACAAACATACAAAGTTGAGATGTCTGTTTGTGCAAGCGGTGCGGTGTAGTTAACTACCATAGATACATAATAATAATAATATAATATTAGCCCTATTAAGAAACTGTCCCACTGTTGGACACGGGCCTCCTCTCAAACTGAGAGGGCTTAGGCCTTAGTCCACCACGCTGGCCCAGTGCGGGTTGGCGAACTTCACACACCTTCGAGTAACTCTTAGGCATGCAGGTTTCCTCACGATGTTTTCCTTCACCGTTAAAGCAAGTGATAATTAATTTTTAATACGCACATACTTTCGAAAAGGCCGAGGTGCGTGCCTAGGTTTTAACCCGAGACCTTTGACTTTGCAGTCCAACGGTCTAACCACTAGGCTATCACTGTTTCACCATAGATACAAGAAAAGAAAATATGTGATCATAAAAACATATGACAAATGATACTTAGCTTTTTAATAAAACAGTTCTATGGGTTGCAGAATATTGTAAGTTATTTTTATTTTATTTTAAATTATAAGGAACAAGCGTTTTTTAAGTGGTACGGTTTTAATTTTTACATTTATTTTTTTAGTAATATATATATATATATATATTTAATATTAAATTTGTTTGAAAGGTCATGAGTATATGATTTTTATTTTGTGACTACTACTGATTTTTATGTTGTACAAATATCATAATTGGCCCTGGTGACATACAACGCACGCACATTGAGGACAGATGAGAAGCTAGTTGAGCTGGAAGAAGAGTTAAACAAGTTGCGGTGGAGTATTGTTGGTTTATCGGAGGTCCGAAGAGAGGGCGAGGACACGATAACCTTAAAATCCGGCAACTTGTTTTACTACCGGGAGGGCGAACAGCAGTCCCAAGGTGGTGTCGGATTTATCGTCCACAAGTCACTCATAAACAACGTTGTGTCCATCACTAGTGTGTCGAGCAGGGTAGCGTACCTGATACTCAGAATATCCAAAAGATATTCGCTGAAGGTCATACAGGTCTACGCACCGACCTCGGCATACTCAGATGATGAGGTCGAAGTTATGTATGAGGACATTAGTAGAGCCATACATACTTCCAAAGCACACTTTACAGTAGTTATGGGTGACTTCAATGCGCGACTGGGCAAACGGGGCGATGATGAGTTGAGAGTGGGGCAATTTGGATATGGGCAGCGCAACCCCAGGGGTCAGAGGCTGGCCGAATTTCTGGAGAAGGAGGGACTCTTTATGATGAACTCTTTCTTCCAGAAGCCCTCTCATAGGAAATGGACCTGGATGAGCCCTGATGGTTTCACTAAAAATGAGATAGACTTCATCATGAGCACCAAGCGACAAATATTTAATGATGTCTCCGTGATTCACAGGGTAAAAACCGGCAGTGATCACCGAATGGTCAGAGGCACATTAAATATTAATGTCAAAATGGAAAGATCGCGTCTGATGAAGTCTACGCTCCGACCTTCTAATACACATATCCAAAACCCCGAGAACTTTCAACTCGAATTGTCAAACCGCTTCGAATTGCTAGACAGCAGCGCATCAGTGGACGAAATCAACAATAGGTTGGTAGAGACTGTCCATACGGTCGGGTCTAAGCATTTTAAGCCCCACCGTAAAAATAGGCCTCAAAAGCTATCTGACTACACCCGAAACCTTATGGCTGAGCGACGTACCATGACACTCCAAACCTCCGATGATGCTAAGTCCTATAGGCAGCTCAATGGACAGATATTGAAGTCCTTGCGACACGATTTACGGTCCTTCAATACAAGACGTATTGAGGAGACCATAGAGCAGAACAAGGGCTCCAAAGTGTTCGCAAGAGACGCGTCTATTGGGCAAAGCCAGTTGACGAAGCTGAAGACGGAGGACGGAAACGTAACGTCGAATAGGTCAGAGGTGCTCAGGGAGATAGAGAGGTTCTATAGGCAGTTGTATACCTCAGTAGCTGAACCTGTTGTTGACTTGGTAAAAGACCCAAGAGCCAAGCTAACCCGACACTACTCTGAAGATATCCCGGACATCAGCCTGTACGAGATTAGGATGGCTCTCAAACAACTTAAAAACAACAAAGCGCCGGGTGAAGACGGAATTACCGCAGAGCTTCTGAAAGCGGGCGGATCGCCGGTACTTAAAGTCCTTCAGAGGCTGTTTAATTCCATCTTGCTCGAAGGAAAAACGCCGGAAGCATGGAACAGGGGTGTGGTGGTACTCTTTTTCAAGAAAGGTAATAACACTTTATTAAAGAACTATAGGCCCATCACACTGCTGAGCCATGTTTACAAGTTGTTTTCGAGAGTCATCACGACTCGTCTCGAACGCAGGCTTGATGATTTCCAGCCTCCCGAACAAGCCGGTTTCCGGAAAGGCTTTAGTACCATAGACCACATACATACGCTGCGGCAGATTATACAGAAGACCGAGGAGTATAATCGGCCACTATGCTTGGCGTTTGTGGACTATGAGAAAGCCTTCGATTCGATCGAGACTTGGGCGGTTCTTAGATCTCTTCAGCGATGCCGCATTGACTATCGGTACATCGAAGTGTTGAAGTGCTTGTATAATAACGCCACCATGTCAGTCCGAGTACAAGGGCAGTGCACGAAGGCGATCTCCATAAAAAGAGGAGTAAGACAGGGAGACGTCATTTCTCCGAAACTGTTTACGACCACCATAGAGGACGCCTTCAAACTCTTGGAATGGCGAGGATTTGGCATCAACATCAATGGCGAATACATCACTCACCTTCGATTTGCCGACGACATTGTGGTCATGGCGGAGTCGCTGGAAGATCTAGGACGAATGCTCGGCGACCTCAACAGAGTATCTCAACAAGTGGGTCTTAAAATGAACATGGACAAAACGAAAATAATGTGTAACGTCCATGTCGTACCCACCGCACTCACCGTTGGGAACTCTACTCTTGAAGTTGTCGACGAATACATTTACCTGGGACAGGTAGTCCGGTTAGGTAGATCCAACTTTGAGAGAGAGGTCAATCGACGAATCCAACTCGGCTGGGCAGCGTTCGGGAAACTGCGCAACATCTTCTCATCCAAAATACCTCAGTGCCTAAAGACTAAAGTTTTTAGTCAATGTGTGTTACCAGTGATGATATATGGATCAGAGACGTGGTCTCTTACTATAGGTCTCATAAAAAAGCTCAGAGTTGCTCAGCGAGCTATGGAGAGAGCTATGCTCGGCGTTTCTCTACGTGATCGAATCAGGAATGAGGAGATTCGTAGAAGAACCAAGGTCACCGACATAGCCCTCAGGATTAGCATGCTGAAGTGGCAATGGGCTGGCCACATAGCGCGAAGATCGGACGGGCGTTGGGGCAGAAAGATTCTAGAGTGGAGACCACGTATTGGCAAGCGCAGCGTGGGACGACCACCTGCCAGATGGACCGACGATCTTGTGAAAATCGCAGGAAGTCGTTGGATGCAGGTGGCATCGGACCGGTTACGCTGGAAAGCGATTGGGGAGGCCTATGTTCAGCAGTGGACAAGTATAGGCTGAGATGATGATGATGATGATGATATCATAATTCGCTGCGTATGCGCAAACATATTATGTACATTTGTGAGTACTCTAGTAGTCAGGAGTTGTTTTTGAAATTATGATAGTTTCTTCATTCTTCACACACAAAAGCCATCTCAATACACCGTTACATAAAAAATTATATTGCGACAAATTTAAAACTTCACTTTGTGATAAACTGATCTCTCAAACTGTCATCAAGATTTCTATAATACATAACTTAGCAAAAACGTACTTAAACCATCATTAGAATTTCCATCGCACATAACATTGCGAATACGTCGATAAATCATCCGCGTCACATCGAAGCCCCACATTTCTATTGGATTACAGGACGCCTTACAAGTTCGCTCCACGAGCGAGTGACCTGTCGCATTTACGCCAATACAAAGTTACACCACTCTATTACGTGCCAGTTGCCACCGCTAACAGTAAATGTTGTACAACTTGTTTACTGTATATCGTTAAATTGCAGAGGAAGTCGCGAATTATAATGTAACTATAAATTTTGTTGTAATAAGTACAGTACTGAGCAACTCGAGTTGCTGAGATTGCTGAATACCGACGCTCCTTCTTGTTGGTTTTTAATGTGGTATGTCAGTATGTGTCAGAGGACTAAGTATAAACCATTGGACGTTATCGTAACGTCATCAAAAATCGTGCCGTCACGTTAATTTTCATATAGTATATTTGAAGTATGAAAAGAATGGTATATAAACTGGTATTGTAAAAATGAGCGCTCAACGTCGAGCGTTTAGCGCTGAGTCGACGCTTACGGGCGTCCTGCCCGCCCAACTCATCTGCCTCTTAGTGGCCATATTGAACGCCGCCATGGCGAACTGCACCTTCCCCGCCAAGTGGAAGGAGGCGGACGTCATAGGCATTCCCAAGCCCGGCAAACCTCGCAATCTCCCCGCGAGCTACGGCTCTATCAGTCTCCTCAACTCCCTGGCCAAGATATACGAGCGCCTACTTCTGGCGAGGCTCCAAGACGTCCTAACGTCCAGGGGTATCCTTATCGACGAGCAGTTCGGCTTTCGAGCCAAACACTCTTGCGTCCACCAAGTGCACCGCATCACGGAGCACATCCTCTCCGGTCTCAATAGACCCAAACCCATCTACACGGGCGCCCTCTTCCTAGATGTCGCTAAGGCATTCGACAAAGTCTGGCACAACGGCTTGATCTACAAGCTCTACCAATTGGGTGTGCCGGACAGACTCGTGCTCATCTTACGAGACTTCTTGTCGAATCGCGCCTTCCGTTATCGCGTCGAAATGACGCGCTCCACTTCCCACTCCATCAGTGCTGGAGTCCCACAGGGCTCAGTTCTCTCTCCGCTCCTGTTTAGCCTTTACACGAACGACATTCCTCGTTCGAGTATGTCGCCTCTTGCCCTTCTGGCTGGCTAGAGCGTAGTGGTTGCACGCTCGCCTTTAAGTCCGGTGAAGCTGTAAAGGCCTCGCGGCCAACAGCGTACATCATTCACACACACACACACACACTTACGGGTGTTGAATCACGTTGAATATTCGAGCGTTTAAGCGCCGGCTCGAGCGTTTTACAACACTAATATCAACTGAATAGCGTCACGCTAATGTTAGACTGTTTACGCTAAGCTCACGAGGAACATTGCAGTAATAGTTATTTCTGTGATATGTCGGTTTCTGATAGATTTAGGTAAGTGCGGATTCTGCATCTTGGTCTTTTTCACGGGGACAGAGAAATAAAAACTGACCCGATCTTCATAGGCCATTTTAGGTTGTGGCAACATTTGTCATTTGCGCATATTTTTCACTAATTATACATAGCTATTAAGCATTTTATTAAAATTTTGTAAAATACTTCAGGGATACATCTAAAAGCAAATGTACCTAAAGGATAAAATTATTAAAGCGTCTAGATCAGTAACCACCCATCGTAAAAAAATATCTCGCCTTAAAAGATCCTTCATTATCTAAATGTTAAAATTCACTAAATTCTCCACTAACCCAACTACTAAAACTCCCTAAAATATCAAACAGAAACAGTTTTAAAGGCAATCACAAATTCGCTTCGGTTACAAAATCATGGCGGCACGGCGGCACCGGACGACCGGTGGTTCCCTAGAATGGCAATTAAATTAAAACACTTCGTGTACAAATAACTAATGTTTTTGCATCACGTACCAAATGCCACTTACACATGGCACGTAGGGATTTAAATATTCCTCGGCAATAGTTTGCGCGGTTGGGAAACGGCTTAGGGTTTCCAAAAGTTGTTACTAGTTTAATGTCCCTTTCGTATCGTGTTTCTTGTTCCACTGTTATACGCAATTTTATTTCCCCCAAGTCATAGGTTGAATAGTCGAAGACTGGATAGTCAATTGACAACTGATTATTTCTATTTCTCCTTCGCAAAGCCTCCGGAGCCATTTCATACGGAACGTCGATCTCCATTCCGATCTCAGTCTCGATTCTGGCGGCAAAAGGTGACAACCCGATATTTCGCGAACGCGTCCAATCATAGGAATTCGCTAATCATAGCCGCCGCCGACTACGAATTTAACCCTCTCCTATCAGCCGCTACCACCGTCCGCGGCATGTTCTCGACCTCTCCCGATGCCCTTACATCCCTTTTCGGATACAGATACCGCACACAGGATCAGACACCGACCTCGCCGGCTAGGGCGAAGAATTCCTTGCCCGCCGGCCGATGCAGAGCACCACCGCGAGACACCTAGTATACGCCCTGACCCATAGCGACTGCCCAAGCCGAGGCCGTTCTTCCTTAAGGCGCCCTTGAGCTAGTTGCCCCCTTGCCCTTCTAGCTCGAGCGTAGTGGTTGCACGCTCGCCCTCTTGTCCGGTGAAGCTGTAAAGGCCGCGCCAACAGCGTAGATCATTCACTCACACACAAATTCTATTTTCTGTCTTATCACGCCAGATCCACTACAGGAATCCCTTTTTTCTATTGTTTAAGTCATTAACCTCTCAGGTACTTCATAATTAGCTTTTTAAGGCTATTCCTTACAACAGTTAAGACATTGAATAAATTAACCGATCCAGTGTTGACATATCCATTAAATAAATAAATAAATAGGCAAGTTTTATCTTACGACTAATAATTTTCATAGTACTTCATACTATTTAGATTCCCTTCTCTTCTAGAATCTCCGTGTTGCCTAACCTAGGTAATCTATAAATTTATTCTCCTAGAAATTTATATACCGCCATCATAGTTCCCAATGAATCACTTCACAGCTGTCTAGAACATGGAGATGTCAATTAAAATTTAGTTATTAGTGGCACATAAACACTTCGAAACAAATATCCATATTTGAGCTCAGTTAAAATAGTGTTAAACAAAAACAATTGCGTGCTCCAATTAGAACTTTAACTATAGTTAATAAAGCTCGATATTGGGATAACACTGTTTATTGTTAGATAGGTTATTGCATAATTACGTTCATTTACAACTATGTAGGCAAGCGTCAATGAGGCTGCGAAGTACATAATTGATGTTGAACCATCAATATTAATGCCACATGACTCAATTTTGAATGAGACGAGCCCTGCACAGCCCCACTTAGCCTATGTACAGTTAAAGTATTAAATAAAACATTATAATTTATTATACGCAATTTAAAACGCTCGTAGCGTTCTGCGGCCGCGGCCTAATTAGCGATTACTAAAGTTAAGCAGGGTTCGGCTCGGTCGGCCCAAGATGGGTGACCGTTTGTGGCGTTTTAATATTCGAGCTAATATGGTTAAGCCAAGGCTTTATAGGCGGGTTGACAAGTTCCAACAGCAGGTGTCCGCAAACTTGCCTCCACCAATCCGTGCTGGGTCCGCGTGGTGGAGTATGACCTAATCTCTCTCACCTCGATTTATGAGAGAAGGCCTTCGTCCACCAGTGGAACAGTATAATAATAATAATAGCCCTGTTAAGAATCTACCCCACCGTTGGGCACGGGCCTCCTCTCAAACTGAGTGGGTTTAGGCCATAGTCCACCACGCTGGCCCAGTGCGGGTTGGCGAACTTCAAAGACTTTCGAGAAACTCTTAGGCATGCAGGTTTCCTCACGATGTTTTCAGTCACCGCTAAAGTAAATGATAATTAATGTTTAATACGCACATGCTTTCGTAAAGACAGAGTTGCGTGCCTGGGTTCGAACCCGAGACCTCTGACTTTGCAGTCCAACGGTCTAACCACTATGCTATCACTGCTGCTTAACAGTATAAGCTGATATTAAACAATATTATTTATGCAATTTATTGCTGTTTCATCCACTGTAATTAGGTGCCAATGTCGGAGTTACAGATAATTGGCGGATTTGTCATATAAGATTTAAATATGTTTATTTATGTGTCACGGTTAATGTCGCCAGGATGTTTGGCTTTTCGGTCGTGTCCGGCCAAATATTTACGTGTCCGGCTTTTGTTAGGCTTTTTGTCAGTGTAACACTCAAGATTTTTTAATTCGTTAATACGAGTATCCTCAGTAAATAACAAATGATAATAGGAATGATTATTGATTGCTGTTAGTCAAAACTATTTACTACTTGTACTCTCTGCCTACCGCGCAAGGGTTCTGGCGTGGTTATGGAGGAATATAACTATTTAATTTTGTAAAAACCATCTCTAATTTATTTGAACAAACAAAATACGCATTGATTTTTCTTACTATACCAGTTATGTCCAGCTAGGCTTTAAAAAAGTTTGCTAAATAGATATTTGCGGCTTTTAGGGCAAGATGTTTGGCCATATATAGGGACAATAGTAAAACTTCGCTTTGTCCGACCTAGAATTCAATCCTAGGACCTCGTGATTGCCAACGAGGCAGACCAACCTCTATCGAAAGTACCTTTTGTGATTTATCCACCACAAACAACGTCTGATTTAAAAGATATTTCTTGACAGCAAAATAGGACATTTTATTGCCACAGAATAGAGGTCGCATTTAGGCAGTAACATCCCCTCAGGATGTGGCCACACGTGGCCATAAATCTCTCGGGAAATGAACGTTTAATCGAATTGTAAATAAGATGAGTTGACGCTAAAAGATCGCAGTGTTTACTCGCCATTTTGTGTCTCGTACAGACACCGCACGATCATGACAAACAGCTTGGTCTAGTGGTTAAGAACTTAGGCCACTTCACACATTGGATCATGTAGTCCCGGATTTGAGGAGAAAAATATTTGTGTGTGCCACAAATGATTGTTACGGTCTGGGTTTTTATTTAAAAACGCTCCTATGATACAGAAATAATAGATTTGTGAATCGTTCTTTAGAAAAAATACATTATATTGACATGAGGCATACAAATTATGAATGTTCATTAGGCATTAGATAATTTTTGCTAACCGAAACCTAAATGTCAATTTTTAAAGTTCTATGTCCGATTGTGAGAATGCCTGCCTGCGAAGATGAGAAGGCCTTTGACACTGTCGAGACCTGGTCAGTTCTGGAGTCCTTGCAACGATGCCAAGTTGATTGGCGATACATCGAGGTGATGAGATGCCTTTTTGAAGCTGCAACGATGACCGTCCAAGTACAGAACCAGCGGACTGAACATATCCACCTGCGCCGCGGAGTGCGCCAAGGTGATGTCATATCACCAAAACTGTTCACCAATGTACTGGAGGATATGTTCAAGACGCTGGACTGGAAAGGTCGCGGCATCAATATAAATGGCGTATACATCTCTCACCTGCGATTTGCAGACGACATCGTCATCATGGCTGAAACGTTGCAAGACCTACAACAGATGCTGGACAGCCTTGCTAATTCGTCTCAGCGAATCGGTCTCCGGATGAACTTAGATAAAACTAAAGTTATGATCAACAAGCATGTTGACCCGGGACCGATCGCCGTAAACGGAGCCCCCCTCGAAGTTGTTTCTGAGTACGTATACCTAGGGCAGGTGCTCCAACTGGGTAAAAACAACTTCGACAAGGAAGTTAAGAGACGGATACAGCTGGGCTGGGCAGCATTTGGGAAACTCCGTCGAGTCTTCTTATCGCCCATACCCCAATGCTTAAAAACGAAAGTTTTTAATCAGTGCGTCCTACCTGTAATGACATACGGAGCCGAAACGTGGCCACTCACTGTGCGGCTTGTCCACCAGTTCAAGGTCGCTCAACGAGCTATGGAAAGAGCTATGCTCGGAGTTTCTCTTAGGGATCGAATCCGGAACGAAGTTATTCGTCAGAGAACCAAGGTTACCGACATAGCTCAGCGAATTAGCAGGATGAAGTGGCAGTGGGCAGGTCACATATGCCGCAGAACCGATGGCCGTTGGGGCAGACTGGTTCTTGAGTGGAGACCGCGTGTCGGCAAACGTAGTGTAGGGCGCCCTGTAGCTAGGTGGGGCGACGATATTCGTAAGGCAGCGGGCAGGGATTGGAGAAGGAGAGCTGAAGATCGAGCTCAGTGGCGTGCCATGGGAGAGGCCTACGTCCAGCAGTGGACTGACACGGGCTGATGATGATGATGATGATGATGTCCGATTGTAGGTAGGGATGTCTATATTCTAAGTAGGTTAAGGTAGTCAAAGGATTTAAGTACCGGGGAAGACCTTGACTATCTTACCATGATCAAATAGACCGGTTCTTATCTGAAGGGCAAATCAAGAGTCTCCGTAACCGGCGAGCGTGTTTAAGACCACAGAATAGAGAAGTAGTATAAAACGAACTGTAGGAGGGGAGGAAGCTAAAAAGGAAAGAACCTGATGGTACTCTCTGCAAGGGATCTAGCGTAAAGATATCACTACATATTTTAAAACAAAGTCCCCCCGCCGCGTCTGTCTGTCTATCTGAACGCTATAAACTCAATAACTACCGAACGGATTTTCATACGGTTTTAACCAATGGAGTGATTTAAGAGGAAGGTTTATGTGCATAATTCACCCGTGCGAAGCCGGGGCGGGTCGCTAGTATATAGGTAAATATAGATAAGTCTGGGTATAGTTTGCTTTCGCTACATCTACTTTGCGTTGACTGTAATCGATTACTGATACTGATACTTTATTTCTCTTATTCGCGCTGTCTGTACAAGCCTTCAGACGAATTTTACGAGCGCGTGGGCTGAGCGAATGATGCAACCATTTTTCTTTTGTTTTTGAAGAACATAAAATCTCTCAGAAAGTGTCATAATAAACAGTCTTTTTATTTCCAATACGCGATATTTAATTTATCATTTATACTTAAGAATAAACATTATAGTGTTCATGGGATTAAGATGACTATACTCTCGCCTTAAAGTAAAAATCTTGAAGAGACAGAGATAACTTCATAGGAGAACGATACGACTGTATCCTGCATAATGTTTATTGATAAAGCTTTTTCAATTATTTGCATTTTAGGATGCAGCTGATTAAGCTGCGTTTCTAAAGGCTTACAAAACTAATTTTATTAACGCTGAAACTACCTTAAACGAAACAGAATAAATATGAATAAAATAGTTTATACGAAGGTTTTCTTTAAAAAAAAACTTCGTAGCCCCACACTAGCAATAACACATCGGGATCGAACCCGCTACTACTCGATTTAGGCCCAATTTCACGAACCAGGGTTAGCGTAACTAACGCACAGTTATTAAATAACAAAAGGTAATAACGTTGATTTGCCTTCAACTTAATGTTATAACCTCGCGTTAGTCAATAGGGAAACTATGGAGAGAACCTAAACCCCCACCGCCTTCGTCCCATGTCAGGAGCAACTACCGCCTGGACACGAACTATCAAGGCCGGTGTGGCTCCGCACACAGGTAGGTAGATGCAGGCAAAATCTGTGTACATGGGGATTCAGAGATCCAAATTTAACAGCCTGCGACTGTGGTGCGACCTCACAGACTGTCGCACATGCTGGTCTGCCCTTTATGCCCCACCAACTGTACAAGGGAAAAACTGGGCGGTGTTGGTAATGTTTTCATTAAATGTTTGATACAACCACTTAGTAATGTGGACTATGAATAGGACATTTTAGCTTACTATGTGAATTAATAATGAGTTTATATTGCAAGGCGCTCGTAGCGCTGTGCGACTGCGGTGTTCTTACCGATCACCAAGGTTAAGCAGCGTTCGACTCGGTCAGCCTGCGATAGGTGACCGTTTGTGCCATTTTCATATTCGAGCGTCTCCGTGCTTCGGAAGGCACGTTAAGCCGTTGGTCCCGGTTACCACTTAATGTGGTAGTCGTTAAGCCGAGTTGGAAGCCTTAAAGGCGGCTTGATAAGTTCCAACAGCAGGTGGCCACAAACCTGCCTCCACCAATCCGCACTGGGTCCGCGTGGTGGAGTATGACCTAATCTCTCTCACCTCGATTTGTGAGAGAAGGCCTTTGCCCAGCAGTGGGCAGGATAGGCTGATACTATTATTATTATTATAATATTGCAAATATTATAAATTCGAATACCTGTAGTTATTAATTATTTGAACTTGACAACTTGTAAGTGCCCCTGCAGGGTTATACAAATGATTTAACTTTGACTACCTGGTTGGTCTAGTGGCAAAGCGCATCGTTTTGTGATCACGAGGTCCTGGGTTCAAATTCTAGGTCGGACAAATATAGTTTTTCAAACGAAAACTTCCCAGTATTAGTCCGGAGTCTGGTTTTGTGCTAGGTTTACGGCAATAGGCTCGCCCCCTATTACATGGGACTTAAAATCGTCGGCGAAAAGTGGGTGTATTCAGTACATGTCTGCCACCCCCGTTTGGGGAATATAGGCGTGACGTGATTTAACTTTGAATTTGAAAAACATGGATGTAAACATCTATGTTTCTCAAATGTGTGATCCAGCAATATTCTGTCATTGCAAATTTACACGACTGCTTGCAATCACTCAATTTTTATCAATACTTTCCCAAGTCCACACACATACTAGGCCTGTGAAAAAATAATCGATTTTTTTTTAAACTGGAATTGAATGGAAATTAATGGAATGGAAGGACAAGTCAGGAGTCTCCGTAACCGGCGAGCGTGTATGAGACGAACTATGAGAGTAGAGGAAGCCAGAGAGGTATGTAAGGAAAGAGCCTGTTGGAACTCTGTACTCTCTACCTACCCCGTAAGGGATCTGGCGTGATGATATAGATAGATAGATAGATAGAATCTTTTCTTTTTAATAAATCGATTTTTAGGCAATGTAAAAAAATCGATTTTGTTCCCTATTGTTGTAGAGATGTGCCCTAGCAGATACATCATAAGCTGAAAGACACCTGCAATGGCTTCCCCTTGACGATTCACTCTTGGCTGTAGGCCTCTAGCTTCTACTCGCGACCTTTATAAGGTCCATCTTGTGGGAAGCTCTACCTACTTCACGTTGTCCGGCACGTGGTCGCTACTGTGTGGCGACCACGTGCTAGAAGACCACGGCAGAATTTTCGAAACTCTGCCCCAAACGACCAAATATCTGATAATATTCAAATCAAAGTAGAAGCAGTGATAGCTTAGTTGTTAGACCGTTGGACTGCGAAGTCAGAGTTCTAGGGTTCAATCCCAGACACGCACCTCTGTCTTTTCGAAAGCAAGTGCGTATCAAAAATTAACTATCAGTTGTTTTAACGGTAAAGGAAAACATCGTGAGGAAACCTGCATGCCTAGGAGTTTCTCAAAGGTGTGTGAAGTTCGCCAACCCGCACTGGCCCAGCGTGGTGGACTATGGCCTAAACCCTCTCAGTTTGAGAGGAGGCCCGTGCCCAACGGTGGAACAGTTTCTTAACAGGGCTAATATGATTTCATTCAAATCAAAGTTATCTAAGTTTCACAATTACATGTGTCCAAACCGCTTGCCTTATTAACCTTTATTGCAGTTTTTGGAGCCACTCTACCAGCCCTAAGGGAACCGAATGTTTCACCGCTGTAGTTAGTAATTATTTCTTGTTCAATCTCCCGCCCTTGTTCCGATGTTATCTCAGTTACAAATCATTTTCGTAATTGGCGAACTATTAAATGCATTGCCATTGTTATCTGTTATTAGTCCTGATGATATCTGTACTCTATACGATTTTATAGGGACGTAAAATTGAGCTTGATGTTCAGTGTTTATGGCATTCTGGTGCTGATGAAAGATTTTAAAATAAGGATTTTTTGTAAAAATAGATTGATCCGTGAATAAAACTTATTTAATTAAACTCTTTTTAACTTGATCTTGTAGTATTTGTTTTGTTTTTTATGTGAAGCATCTTGAACTTGTCAATCAATCAAATTATCTATTTATTTATTCATGTATCCAATGTTGGATTGTTACTTGTTATTAAATCTATGTCTAAAAAATTGTATTTCCACCAATCTCCACAATTCTCAATTTAAGTCTCCAGAAACTTCTTTATTCAGTTTAAGATAAGTAAACGTTTACATGTATAATGTATTAAAAATGACTTAATACCAAACGCGTCCGCTCGCTCCCGCGCTCGCCGCCGGAATGCGGCCACGCGTTGTGCAAGCTGCGCGATGCTCCTGCGCAGCCAGGCGCACCCACGATCCACCTGCCCGCTTCCGTGTGTGCTTGGCCAATTGTGAACACCATTTATAGCCATCGACATTGTAACAGCTTGTTTTTTGGACACTGAAACGCTTTTATGGTATATTTATAGGTGTTGGCGCGTGACGACTCCTGGGAAGACATGCTCAGGTTAAACGCATATTAGTACGCAACGTTAAGCTACAGTGCATTATATATTATGATTAAAGGTATGTGAATGCAAGAAGCGAGAGAGTAAAGGACCTGTTGGAACTCTATACTCCTTACCTACCCCGCAAGGGGTTTAGCTTGGCGATATAGATAGATGCATTGAACATACACAATCATATTGCTTTTTTATGTCATTACCTTAAAATTTCCAAGATTTCCGGTGAACTAGGGTATTGCACTTCTTCTTCAAGTTCCACTCCTATCGCGGGTTTGACAACAGCAAGGCAATTCTAACTTTGAATCTGCCGATCGAGGTAATGCTGCAGCCAAATCACTCCCTCAGCTTTTTTAATCATGAGTTACCGCTTCCTGCCGTCACTTTTTTTTCTAGCAATTTTCCTGGAATCAGGATTTGGAGTATATCGTACTTATTATTCCTTATGACGTGACCGATGTACGACAATTTTCAAAGGCACTCCACATGCTTTGTATTCTTAGCAGCAATTAGGGCAAAGAGGTTCATCATTATTATCAGCCGAGAGCCGTCCACTGCAAGGCCTCCCCCTTGTACTGCACGCATCCAGCTTTAGCAACCTTTTAAAGGAAGAGAACACTCCGTCACGCCTATATTCCCCAAGCAAGGGCTTGAGTGTACACCAACTTCTCGCTGACCCAATTTAATGGGGTCGACGCTATTACCACTATACCAGACACCATTCCAGACTCCGCACTCATTCTATGGTTTTCCTATCTAAAAATTACACCATTTCCAACCTTTGATTCGGCCAGGACCTCGCGATTGCTACGTGCATTATTCACCACTGGACTAACGAGGCAAAGAAAGAGAAATCAAGCTAAAATATTTTCGACTACTCGTACAAACAAAACAATCGTGTCGTACGTTCAAAATAATCCTGTCTCCAATCATTAGATCAATTGCGAATCGCACACGTCGTGAACTGCGCCGACCCTGCAGCGGCGCATGATGTAAGCTCCCGTGCGCGATACTATCACTTCGGCTAACTTAAAATACATGTAACGGTTGTTGTCCTCGATGAGGTGGGCTAAGGTGGCCATAGTACGCCCAAATTACCTTAAATATTTGTTGAGGTTCAATATGTCATGGTTTGATAAATTCCAATAGCAAGTGGCCACAAACTTGCTGTCAGCAATCGGCATTGGGTCCGCGTAGATGACTCAATCTCTATTATCTTGGTTGGTGAGGGAAGGCTTATGGCCACCAGTGGGGCAGTAAAGGCTGATTTATAATGTGACGTGGGCCGGTCTAAACGTAACGCAATTTACCTAACTACTGTTATCTAGTGGCAACAGTCAGAATGGACGATTTAGCGTGCGTCTATATTCTGTCCGCGACTATCATTGTGTACCCTCGACAACATTCCCCCTCAGAGACTCCCTTCTCGGAAACCGATCTGGAGCGACAACAACATCCAGAACCACCCCAACACCCAGTCAGAGTGGAAAAAGCAATGGGAGAGTTCGGTCGCCTCACAGGGTAGCATTACCATACCCGACCCCTCGACTGTAGTACAAGGCTTCAAAGAATAACGGCTGGTGTGGTCCTCCATCAACCGTATCAGAACCGGAGTCGCAAGGTGCAATTATCATCTTCACAGGTGGGGCATCACAGACTATCCAGCACATCGTGGAGGACTGTCCCACTCGAAAATTCAGCGGCGGATTCGAGGAGCTACACCAGCTGACACCAGAGGTTATACAATGACTCCTCCACTCTGCCATTAAGTTTTGATCGTGGTTCGCATTATTAATATACACCGCCATACGATGATGATTATGATTGTTTAATATCGTTAATCGTTATCAATCGATCAATGCAACGGGCTTTGAGTATTATCACCCTATTCCCAAGGTCACCCATCTATATTTTTTCTCCGCCTAGCTTTGCTTTATCAATGCAAGGTGCTGTATCCCCCCGCCCCCCCCACTCTCACGTATTACCAGGACCACTGCAAACACAAAGTTAATCGTTAACGATCGATCAACGCAACGAGCTATGACCCTCCTCTCCCTCACTCCACGTCACTTTACCGACTAGAGTTAACAAATGATCGCAATAACTCACTAACCTAACCCAACTCGAAACGTGTACCGTTCAATCTTGAGTACTTGAAACGGCCGCCGACGACGGAAGTGGCTGAAGGTAATTAGAACAACGACACGGCGGTTCGGTGTCGCTGTCGTGTGTCTCCTTGCGCAAGCGCATCCGTCCTTGATAGGCCTACCATGCACTCGTGATTGGATGCTGGACAATCGAAACGAGACCCTCACGGCTAGTCTTCTGAATTGAAGGTACTATACAAGGGGGACCTATAACCTGGTGAAGGTGGCAGGTAACCGCTGGAGTACGTGGCGATCTTTGGAGAGACCGTTTTCGTGTAGTGGACGTCTTAGAACAGCGGGTAAATTGTTTCCTTTGCCCTATCGATTATTATGTAGGTAAAGTATACAAGGTGTAACGTAGGTAACGCAAGACCTTAGACACCCCGATTAGAGAATTGCTTCATAAATTCAAAACGAAAACCAAATTTCCAAATGGAAAGGTTTTATCCTTCTTTAAGCACTTTTATACCCTAATTATCAACGAAACTTGTACGTGTATGTGTGCGTTTTGAGAAATTTGTTTTAGGGCGTTTTGAGAAATTTGAAATCTCCTTATTGCTATGAATGAAGAATAATTTTAGTTTTTTATAGCGCACTGAAGGGGTAAAAGCATTTTTTTGCAAATTTATTCAAATAAAATGTAAGACACATTAAAAATTGTTGGAATCAATTCAGTTACCGATTTGGAACAAACTACTTTCAGGTCTGGCGTTTATTATGTTACACCTTGTGTACTATACAGGGTGTTAGGAACATGTGCATATACCTGAAATAGGTGATAGTACTTATTAATATGAACAATTATGACTGCCTCGTTTGTCTAGTGGCAAAGCGCATCGCTTTTTAATCACGAGGCCCTGGCTTTAAATCCTAGGTCGTACAAATGTAGTGTTTTTAAAGAAAAATTCCCAATGTGTGTCCTGAGTCTGGTGCCCGGTATATGGCAATAGGCTTGCCCCCTATTACATGGGACCTAACAACAGAGATTTGTTAGTTCATCATCATCAACATCATCATCATCAGCCGAAAGACGTCCACTGCAGGACAAAGGCCTCCCCTAAAGATCGCCACAACGACCGGCTTTGGGCTGTACGCAACCAGTTTCTACCTGCGACCTTCACCAGGTCATCGCTTCACCTTGTGGGGGGCCTTGTTAGTTCACGTGGTCAAATGTTTGTGTGAGTCACAAATGCTTGTTTCGGCTTGGGTGTTTGGGTATGTGAACTTGGGTATGTGAACTTTCAGAAGAATTAAATAGTTAGTAGTAGTGATTCTACATAGAATTAAAAAAAAACGTATAGCAATAATTTTTTAATCAACTTACAGCGGCAAGTTTTTCTTTCTTTAAAAACATAGCCACACTACGATTTATTCCGTTGTCGTGGGTGAGTTTACGAACATGAAAATTACACAAATACCCAGACCGAAGCAAATAATTGTGGGTCACACAAAGATTTCTCCCGTGCGGGAATCGAACTCGCTACTATTAGACACACTGGGCGGAGCGGCTTAAGCTCTTAACCACTGCGCTAAATCGTCCGTCCAATTTCGACTGGTAGTCGCTTTAAAATCCAGGACAGTCCTTAAAAATACTAAATGTTTGTGAACCCTATATCTTCTAATCGAAGCGGTAACTTTACGGGCCCGGCTCCATTGCTATAATGCAATAAAATTAAACAAACTATAATTGTGCCGTAGAGGTATTGCTTCCTGTGTTACTACACGCGGATATCTCTAATTAAAACAATTAGATTCTAGGTTTCACTCATGGAAATTGTATGGTTTTCGCTGATATATCTTGGGAATGAACCGAGTGTCGTAATATCGGCTGTGTTATGTATCCGCACGGAATTTATAGGAATACCTGGTACTGGTAATACTGCACGTAAATTAATAATTGTTCCTATAACATGTTTTTATTCCTTATAAATAAAAAAAAAAACCAATAAATTTAGGGTTCTTTATCTTTTCGAAAACAGGTGCGTAATAAAAAAAATACTATTACTGAAATAAAACTATTTTACGGATTTTATCGCGGTTTATTTTTGATTTTTAGTTCCCGACGTTTCGAGTGCTTTGCAGCACCCATGGTCACGGGAGGAACTGAGGTGTTAGACGTCCAAATACTATCATTTGCTTTAACGGTGAAGGACAACATCGTGAGGAAACCAGGCGTGTGAAGTTCGCCAACCCGCACTGGGCCAGCGTGGCTGACTATGGCCTAAACCCTCTCAGTTTGAGAGGAGGCCCGTGCCTAACAGTGGTTCAGTTTCTTAACAGGGCTAATATTATATTATTTATAAATAAAAAAAAACATACCGTCTCGTTGATCTAGTGGCGAACGATGCGCGTTGCGATCCTGGGCTGATATCCTAGGTCGGGACATTTAATTATATTTATCGATAGATAAATTCCCAGTATCAATTCGAAGTTTTATAATAATGATATCAGCCTATACTGCCCACTGCTGGGCAAAAGCCTTCTTTTACAAATCGAGGTGAAAGAGTAATCTCTCTCATACTCCACCGCACGGACACAGCGCGAATTGGTGGAGGCAGTTATGTGGCCACCTGCTGTTGGAACTTATCAAGCCGCCCTTAAGGCTTCCAACTCTGCTTAACGACGACGTCTTGCATCAGCAAAATGTTAATAAGTACATATTACCTGTTATAGGTACCTTACACCCGTATTGAATTGGGGTAGGTTAATACATGAAGATAATATTAGCTTTTGGACACACCGTCACGCCTATATTTCCCAGCGGGGGTAGCAGAGGTGTACTGAGTACACCCACGTTTCGCTGACGATGTTAGGTCCCATGTAATACGTGGCGAGCCTATTCCCTGCCACTTTAAAAGAGTAACCGTAGAGTTTCTTGTCCATCTTCTCCACAGGAATGACATTCCGAACATTTTTTGACTATTCGTAAGTACTTCTTGGTCTACATGAATAAAAAACTTTCGATTTGATTTGTTTCAAGCGAATTGCACCAAATATGTTTTGAGTAGGTAAAGTATTCACCCCTATCCACCCTTTTTAAATTCTTCTTCCAGTATACCAATATTATTGAAAGTGAAACAATAATAATTATTGACACTTAAATGACATAACAATGGCGGCACAATAGTGTTGCTCCCACGCCTCGAAAAAAATAACAGATTAAACATAACAGATTAAATAACACGTTATCGCGGCAACGCGCACTTTATTAGATAACATACCTGTTATCCCACTGTTATCTTGTTATTACACTTGATAAACGTTATTATAATATTGATTTCGGAACTTATATTGCCGTGTATTAGATTACGCAATCATCCATTCGGTCGTTTTGAAATGGAATTCATTCATTCGCTCGATTGAGATCTTTGGCGCGGCGAACTCGTTATTATAATAGGGTTAGTACGGTCGAGTATTTTAGTATTTAATTATTTTCTTTCCCTAGTTGATGATGCACCTACTTTTTAAAAGATTTTCATCCATTACAGTCGTCTAATGGCCTCTAGCAGTCACTGCGAGCTATCTTTATATATTTCATAGATCCATCTAGCTATGGTCTACCTATCGCACTTTCCATTTCTCAGAAGACATCACGTTTAACCAAGTGTCTTATTTATCGACATTTCGTTCGAATAATTCAGGTAATCAAGTTTTAGTTGCTCCCTTCACCAACGTCAGTATTGCTGATGTGGTTTTTGTAACTATTGCCTAGCTAGCACCTATCCGCAGACAGTCTATTCTAACCTAGTACTATGTATTACTCTTCTTTTGCTGATGCCTAACATCTACTACGTTTAGAAGAAAACTAGACATAACTAGTTCTATACACAATGACTAAAATATAAGTAGTAACAGCAATCAAATTACCTTCATAAAACGTAGTGATTATTCTCATCCGCCGTAATACTAAAATAGGCGTTCAATAAAGAAAATAACACTAATTATTTATATTGCGTTTCCGTCTTGACATATCCCAAAAGGTAAGACACACAACAAATATGTACTTCCTTTTTAAAATTCGGAAATACGACGTCGACAACCCTGCGCTCATAATTTTCGCCTCAATAACTCGATACAATGACATTTTGGTGTAATAATGCTATAACGTGCGAAACGTCAGAAATATTTGAATGGAACATGAGTGTTATTGCTTGTTATTAAAGGCGAAATTGAAATGTGACATTGGTTGTGGTTAATACTTATTGTGTCTTTCGTACGATAATCTTAATCCATCGATTGCAGCAGTATCGATACAAGCAGCTGTTATTTTTTATAGCGGTAATACTGACGCTGATGTAATTATGGTATCTACCTGTTACATAGACACGTCTGGATACAGCGTCCGGGAAGCTATGGCACGTCACTAAATTAATGAAAATTTATCAGGGACCACAATTCCTATAGTTGTTTAAAGCAAAGCAATTTCACTGTTGTGCCTGTAAGAGTTTAAATTCATTTAGCTATATTTTGGGGTTACTAACCATCCAGTAATTCAACATTGACTTTTGATCCCCCGAGTAACGAGCCGGTTACCTATATTTTGTGTGTGTCGTATTATAATAAAAATAATAATATACTGCCCACTGCTGGGCAAAGGCCTCCTCTCACAAATCGAGGTGAGAGAGATTAGGTCATACTCCACCACGCGGACCCAGTGCGGATTGGTGGAGGCAGATTTTTGGCCACCTGCTATTGAACTTCTCAAGCCGCCTTTAGGGCTTCCAACTCGGCTTAACAACTACACTACACTTACATTAAGTGATATCCGGGACCAACGGCTTAGCGTGCCTTCCGAAGCAAGGAGACGCTCGAATATGAAAATGCCACAAACGGTCACCTATCTGAGGCCGACCGATTCGAACGCTGCTTAACCTTAGTAATCGGTAAGAACACCTCGGTCGCACAGCGCTACGAGCGCCTCAGGCCAAAATTTGTCGTATTATTTGTCATTATTTTTGTAGCTCATGGTGCTGCTGGTTTGGGATTCGAATCTAAATTGGACGGATTACGACCTAACATAATCGGAAATATGGATGTATAAACTATACCTCTGTTACCTCACTTGAGAAATGTAGGCGTGACAGTCACTTCATCAAGTACATACATAACCGCTAAAATTCTCACCAACAAATACCCTTTAGAATCTCACGAAACGTTTAAATTTTAGTTAAGTTTATGACAGATAGCAATCGACATTTAGGACCATTGAACTTAACCAAAGAACTTAACTCATTTTATCGTACAATCGTCTATCTATCTATCTATATCATCACGCCAGCTCCCTCGCGGGGTAGGCAGAGAGTACAGAGTTTTTTATAAGATAAAAATATGATGTTGTGTGAGGCACAGGGAGGTTTCAGGTCTGGAAGAGGATGTTCGGATCAAGTTTTCTCCCTCCGCAACATCGTAGAAAAGCATCTGGCAGTAGGCCGGAAGGTTTTCTGCGTTTGATAGAGTCGTGCGAAAGAGACTTTGGGACATTTTGCCAGAGTATGGTATAAACGGCACCCTGTTGCGAGCCGTCCAGTCCACCTACGTGGACAGCAAGGCATGCGTACGGGTGGGTGGTAACATGTCACCTTGGTTTGACGTTAAAATCGGCGTCAAGCAGGGTTGCGTGTTGTCCGCTAGACTGTTTATAGTGTATCTGGATAAAAGTCTTCAAAGACTGAATGCGATGACTGAAGGGGTAAAAATGGGTGATCTAGTGATAAACCACCTATTGTATGCAGATGATGCGGTTTTGATAGCTCCAACAGCCACTGATCTGCAAACACTAGTCACAGTTATGAGAGACGACTGCATGTACAATGGCTTACATTTGAATGTGAAGAAAACCAAAATTATGGTTTTTGAACGGGAAGAAACCAGAACGAATGCAAGGATTGTGGTTGGTAACGATGTGCTGGAGCAAGTGAATGAGTTTGTATATCTTGGATGCGCCTTCAGTAAGGATGGGAAATACACCGCTGATACAGAGAGAAGAGTGAATGCAGGTAATAGAGTGAATGGTGCGATGGGAAGGCTACTTGGGAGCCGGCACTTAAGCCAAAAGGCGCAGCTGGCCATGCATAACGGAGTGCTTCTCCCAACGCTGTTATATGGCAGTGAGAGTTGGGTATGTAAAAAGGAGAACGAAAGCAGGATAAATGCGGTCGAAATGCGATCTCTGCGGAAGATGTGCGGAGTCACGCTGATCGACCGTATTCGCAACAGCGTAGTAAGAAAGCGAGTAGGTATGAAAGATAGTATCGGTGTAAAGATGAGAAAGGGTATGCTCCGTTAGTTCGGGCATATAGAAAGAATGCCAGAAGAAAGAATGACAAAACAGATATACAATGCGAAAGTGGAAGGATGTAGGTGCCGGGGAAGACCTAGACTATCTTACCATGACCAAATAGACCGTGTCTTAGCTGAAGGGCAAGTCAAGAGTCCCCGTAACCGGCGAGTGTGTATGAGACGAACTATGAGAGTGGAGGAAGCCAGAGAGGTATGTAAGGAAAGAACCTGTTGGAACTCTGTACTCTCTGCCTACCCCGCGAGGGAGCTGGCGTGATGATATAGATAGATAGATAGATAAAAATATGATTTTTTTTTTCTTGGACTAAGCCCGCCACACATGCCTACTACCATTGTAACTCCTGTAAGCCAGGATCCACAATGGTCTCCTTAGATGACGCCAATCTTTGGGTGTCCCGGGAAGCGCTTTAATTGTCTTGGAACCCGCAACAAATTTAATTAGAAAGAATAACAGGAGGAGTAGGGGGGACGGGAGACCCAAAAAAATGGCAGATCAGCCAAAGAGAAGAAGACTACAAGGTTAAGCCCAATTGTAAAGCACCACGGTTACGAAAAAATATTAACAGGGCCTAATTGTGAGCCTCATGTTTAAAATATGATATACCGAACCCTCTGTTTACGACTAAAACTCGCACTTGCCGTCTTTAAACTTTTGACGGCAATGTTTATGAATAGTAGGATAATTGCCGGAAATCAGCTTTCCTTTGAGTAATCTGCAAATTGGTTATAAGAAATAGTCGTAAATGCTTATAGAGTGATTCGTCATACTAGGAAAGATGACTAAGTCGAAATTATGCGATAATAGATTCGAAGAAAGTAGTTTTTAGCTTTGGAAAGTTACATGTACCGTTTTATATTTCTACTAGCTGTTACACGCGCCTTCGCCCGCGTGGTATTTAATAAAAAATCTTTTTCTAACATCAAAGTATCCTAAGTTGTTCCTTATAACATCAGCTATTTGCTAAGTCCCGTCAAAATAGGTCAAGCCGTTTCGGAGATTAGCCGGAACAAACAGACGGACAGACAAAAAAATTAATAACTTTTTTTATTATAGTTACCGTATTTTATTTTTTTTATTTTATTTTATTAGGGACAAAAAAACAGTTATATGTTATAATATCTTACACTAATGATAGCTTTGATTGTATTATATAGTATATGTAAACATACAACCCACAACATTGTCCGCGAATTAATAATGGAGTTATACAGAACGAAAGAAAGAAGGAGACATGCATGGCTGCTAAGCTATGCTTTAAGATTTATCGTTTGCAATAAATAATAATTCACTTGCCTTACGTTTGAATTGTTGTTTGGGTAAGGCAAAAATGTCTATGTCACTGAAGTGTGCGTTATGGGTTTCTACAAGATGACGTAGAGGCGCTCGCGCAGCGGCATTGGTTCTGCATTGAATGTGAAACAACCGAGGCACGCGCACCGCTTGCCTGTGCACACTCCTGGGTACTATATAACACAAAGTATGTACTGCCATATGCATTTAGTAAAGAGCTGTTATTTTGAAATTACAAACAGACACTTCAATTTTATTTATTGGTATAGATATGCAGAGATGGGCAAAATGTAATCAGATTAATGATTAACCACCATCGTTTGGGGAATATACGCGTGGCGGTTTATTAATTATTAACGATTACAATTCCAATTTGTAATCTTCATCGATTACGATTACACTTAATCTTGAATCAATTAATCTGATTACATTTTGCCCATCTTAGTAGATACGTATCTACAATATCAATGGTATTATTAAAGGGTTACGATTTAATTGTGTGAAAAAGACCATCATTGTCGTCAGCACAAATAATCCATGTTGAACAACTACTCCTACTAAATTTAAATCTATATTTCAGTTTAGTTTCGATTATTTCAAGTGGTATGCCAATGGAAGCCCAAAATAACACGATTTAGTTATAGGATTACCAAATCTGTCAAAAATCAACAACTTTAATATCTATGAACTACATTTTCTTATAAATAGCAACAGCAGAGTTAAGCCCCTGGGTTCAAATCTTAACTCGGATAAAGTGTAAAAGGTGATTTCTCTGCCTAAAAATTTTCAGTCGCAGTCCTTAGTCTGGATTTGTGCCCAATATAATGGCAATATACTCGCACCCTGTTACATTAGGAACTAACATTGGTACCGCGTCGGTGGGGAGGGGGGAGCGTGTCATCAAGTCTCCCCCCGATGGCGGGCTCTTCAGAGCGCGGAACAAGAGGGGCACCGGTGCGTTCCATACGGAGATTTAGGAGCCCCTCCAAAGTGCTGATGTCGGCCACTCTAGTGTTTTAGTCGGTAGGAATCCAACACGCCCCGCGAGCTTCCCCCGAGGCTCGCGGAAGTCCTATGCAGGATTTTCCCCAGGAAAAAAGGAACTATCATTGGTAGCCAATTTGTAGGTGTACAAAATGAGGTGTATTTATCCTACACCTGCTTGGGGGCATATAGATGTGGCGGTGTATTTTCTTCATTTCTTACGGTAAAGTAACCATATTGTGTACAATTTAAAGAGTCCCTTTCATTAAACGTCGATGCAACATTGTAAACTTAATTTAATACGACCGTACGATTATCTCGAGGAATTCAGTCGATATTTTACAATTTATATCTTCACTTATCTTTGGTAAATGGCAGTGGTTTCGCGTATCTGTTTGTTTTGTGACCTTACTTAAGCTCTTGTTTTTCCCATACCAATGAAAAAATAAGATTGCTAGTGAATATATCGAAGCTATTAAAGCCTTGGCGTATATCACTGATTCTTTTTTCCTTAACATTTGAAATAAAACTATTTTTTCGGATTTTATCGCGGTTTAATTTTTATTTTTAAGTTCCTGACGTTTCGAGTGCTTTGCAGCACCCGTGGTCACGGGAGGGACTGAGGTGTTAGACGTCCAAAAGGCATAGTTGTTCCGGGGTACCCTCAAACTTCTTAATTATTTTTGTTGGTCCGATCTACGCAGAATGAGCTCACGGTGTCTTGAGGCCTTGCAGTGTTATGCTTGGCTTTGGATTTGATTATATTAATTACCGGATCCCAAGTCCATGGAAGCACCCAGCCATCTTCTCTATTGAAATTAGGATGTTTTTTAATTTCAATAGCCTCGCGAACCATCCTTGGTAGGAATCGGTGTTCTTTTACGAGGACTTGTGGTCTATCTAATTAAACCGCGATAAAATCCGAAAAAAATTGTTTAATTTCATGTGTAATATTCGCGTAAATCTAAGAACTCAGTTCCTTTACATTGTTTTTTAAAACTTGGGCCCACACTAGTAATATTCCTGCTTTGTACAAACTATTACAAATACGGTAAACCTCGGACAAATCCTGATATAACTTTCTCTGCCTAAACAGAACCCACCAAAATGCTAAATATTTATTTATTTACTAAGTTCTTAGATTTACGCGAATGGTACACATGAATTAAAACTAATTTTTTTCTGATTTTATCGCGGTTTATTTTTGATTTCCAAACAAATCCTACAACTCAAATCCACAACACAAATCAAATCCAAAGCCAAGCATAACACTGCAAGGCCTCAAGACACCGTGAGCTCATTCTGCGTAGATCGGACCAACAAAAATAATTAAGAAGTTTGACGGTACCCCGGAACAACTATGCCTTTTGGACGTCTAACACCTCAGTCCTTCCCGTGGCCATGGGTGCTGCAAAGTAGTCGAAACGTCGGGAACTTAAAAATAAACCGCGATAAAATCCGAAAAAAATAGTTTTATTTCATATTTATCTATTTATTGTATCCTAGAGTCTCGAAACCGGCAACCCCCGAGAAATCTAGACCAATAATGTTAATATATCATCATGCCCAGCTGTGGATGTCTTTCGCCTGATATATCTGTACCGATATGACCTGGTGAAAATCGCAGGATTTTTTTATCTCTATCTATCTATATCATCACGCCAGATCCCTTGCGGGGTAGGCAGAGAGTACAGAGTTCCAACAGGTTCTTTCCTTACATACCTCTCTGGCTTCCTCCACTCTCATAGTTCGTCTCATACACGCTCGCCGGTTACGGAGACTTGACTTTTCCTTCAATATTATATTAAAAAAACGTATGTCCGCCCTAGGCTTTATTCCTGTCGTGGGTGCGTTTACAAACATGAAAATTCGCATACACAAATACCCAGACCGACCCAAATAATTGTGAGTGACTATTCACGCTTTTTTCTTTAAAGTAAGGCTTACCTTAAAACCCAGTTCTTAACGTCCACTCGTGGAGAATGCGAAAGTCGTTTTTATATTATAGCATCAAATAAATTGTCAAGCTTTTAGTGGACCGCACACGTGCCCAGATAACATATCTCTACACATTCACTCGCGTGTTTACAAATGCCCGAGTAAGTGAAACCTTGTTAGGTCAAGTGTAAACACTTAACGGTAACCTGCCGTGGCATTTATTTTTTTAATAAAACTATTTTACTACTTATTGTCGTGACTGCCCTAACCTGGGACCGTATCCCCTTGATTAGTTGCAGCTCCGGACAGCAGTTTTCTTGATTAAACGTAGCCCTATTCTAGGAATTATTCATGTGTCAAACATGAAACGAAACTGTGCTCAAGATACAGTCCATCGTAAATAGTAATAATTCTATAATAAGCTGATTATTGAAGAACTAACAAAAATCAACTAAGAAGACTTTCTTTCTGTCATCCATTAACCACATTGCTAATTTAAATGCATTTTTATTTTTTTTACTGCCGACTGCCTCGTTGGTCTAGTGGCAACGCGCATCGCTTTGTGATCACGAATTCGGACAAGTGTAGTTTTTCTAACGAAAACTTCCCAGTACGAGTCCGAAATCTGGAATTGTGCCCGGTATATGGCAATAGGCTCGCCCCCCATTACATGGGACCTAACATCGTCGGCGAAATGTGGGTGTACTCATTACACCTCTGCCACCCCCGCTTGGGTATTTTTTTTTTTACTTAGGATTCATTTTGTTAAGAAATGCGTAAAGACATCTTAATTTTCTACTAAGCCTGTATTATTGCAAGTATAGGTTTATTGCCATTGTAACTACTGGTAGTAATACGGAAAACAAATGGGTTAAAAAATACTGCCCGTGTTACTACTGCTAGTAAAAGCTGGTGTTAGTAGTTAGTACACGGGCAATAATTTTTGTTACTACCAGTAGTGGCAGTAACAACGGGTAAAATGAGCTTCCCGTGCTATGGGCCTATCGGTAGTACTACGGGGAAGAATTACAACGGGCAACCAACGAAATTGTGGGTGACGCCAAGATTTGTTATGTGGGGGATCGAAACCACTAGTCCATTCACTAAGCGGAATGGCCTACGCTCTTTACTACTAAACCATCCGTCGCTCAAACATATAGTGCATCTCCGAGTAGTTGTCGCGCTGGTAATATTCCACCAGCTATGGTATATTTGCCATTTTTTTAAACGTAGCCCCACACTAGCTTTATTCCTGTGTCGTGTGTGCGTTTACAAACATGAAAATACACATATACAAATACCCAGTCAGAAACAAATAATTGTGGATCCCACAAAGATTTGTCCCGTGCAAGAATCCAACCGCGACTATTAGACACAGTGCGGCTTAAGCTCTAACCACTGCGCTATCGTACGTCGAAATTTTGTTCTGAATGTCAATTTAAACTATCAATATTGTCTGTACTGCCCCATTAGTCTCATAGTGCGTGTGCCGTTCACAATGTCTTGGGTCCAAATCCTGTTATCGGTGGGACAGATAGTAGATTTTGTATCGAAAAATTGTCAGTTACAATCTGTCGTCTGGAATTGTACGGCTTGCTCCCTATTACATTGGTATCCAACATTATTGGCGATATATTGGTGAACCCAGTACCGCTTAGGACTGTAGACGAGTCGGTGTATTTTTTCATTCAGTATTAAAAATGCCTAATTGGATATCGATTTCCGGGTACTCGACAACCACAAGCGCACTACTTAAGGCGTCCTTTCTCTACTATATTCACGCCATTACCACAAGTACCGTCGCTAAATGGCTCAATCAGATAATTCCTATAAGTCCCCTATAATACTCCAATGGTATTGAAGGGAGCGGCCGTGTCGGCGGTGTTTTATACCCGTAATAGGGCTATCTGCTTGGTGATTTTGTTCCTAAATTTAAGAGTTTATGTGTTAAAAAAATCAACTTATACTGTTCCACTGGGTAGAGGTCTTCTCTCAGTAATCGAGTAGTTCATACTCTACCACGACCCAGTGCGGTTTAGAGGCAGGGTTACGGCCACAAGCTGATGGAACGTATAATCATGAGGCTTCCAACTTTGACTTATCGCCTATTACCTGATATGGTGACCGGGACCTAAAGCTTAATGTGCCGGAAAGACGGTGATGTTCAAAAATAAAAATGCCTTATACAGGGACCTATCTCAGATTGATCGAGCCGAACCCTGATGATCGGTAGAACACCGCAGTCCTTACATAAAACTTAGTTTCGTTCAAACTTCCAAACAAATCAAGCAGGAATAATGGAAAAGCTTTATCGAATTCTCAAATACACTTTTCTTCTAAAAGTATTTGACAAGTGTTACATATATTTATGGCAGCCCTGACGCAGGGCAATCAGGTGATCCGGGCTAATCGGCTTACGGACAGATAACTGTGTACACCATTTACCGCGCCCGTTACGGCTTCATAGGCGGCGCCCGCGCACGTTAAACGCTCCACGCCCTTGCCACGATTCCACCGTAGAAACCGCGTTGATACGCTTTCATCACGCACCGCCGAAGACGCGGTGATTAAGGAAACTTCAGATTTGTAAAGTAATAAATGAGGGAAGTGCTTATTGGTTGATGGCAATTTTGTTTGATGGCTTCCTAGTGGCTTGAGCTTAGATATATATAATTTTACTAGCTGTCACCTGCGGTTGGGCACGTTTTTATTTTGTAACATCTCTATAAATTACAAACTACGTGTTATTCTAATATATAAGGTATGTTACTGAAAATTTTCATCAAAATCGGATCGGTAGTTTTTGGGAGAATGAGTAACAAACATACGTCCTCACAAACTTTTGCCTTTATAATATTAGTAGGATACAATTATTTCTTAGAGTGGGTAAATATCAAAATTATGTGCCCTCAGACTGTGTGGTGAAGAACGACTTATTCTCGCTCATCCTGATTAGTGAGGAAAGGTCTTTGGCCAGTAGTGGGAGATTATTAGCTGATTTTATATATATCATTATATGAAATTATTTATTAAAATTCATCCAATTATGTAAAATACTACACAATAGTCTCACACCCAAACAGTAGTTGCTGCCCCGACAGCCACGCTGCCAACAATGCGCTAGATAGCGATCTGCGCGCGCGCCGGCCGTCGGATGCGCAAGCGCAGGATGCTCTCACAAACCGGAAGTGTCGCGCTGTCGCAGACAATGGGCCATTGTGGACAGTAATTACCCACGCCGGATACCACGTCATTATAGCATGGCCCAATTCCAATGAGGCTTCAAATTATGTAAAGGTTGTGTGGGACTGCCTCGTAATAATTAACTAGAACGTAGATTTTATCGTACTTTACCGTACCATTTATACTGTATAAAAATAGATATTAAATAATTGCGACAGTGGAAGGATGTAGTCTGCTTTTTTCTTACGTGGACAATTTTATAGACAAATATGGCGTGGCAACTAAAAACAAGAAACTTAATACGATACCAAAGAAAACTATAGCGTCACTATTCGTCAATAAATATTGACGAAGTATGGAAGTGGAGGAAGCAAGAGATGCCTGTAAGGAAAGAACCTCTTGTTATTCTGCACTCTTCAGCTACCCCACTAGGGATCTGGCTTTTTTTTGTGTGTGTGAATGATCTACGCTGTTGGCCGCGGGGCCTCTACAGCTTCACTGGACAAGAAGATGATATATTATGTATATAAATGAGGATCATTAGGCTCTCAGGAAGATTTACTGTGAATTTCTCAACTCGTCTATACCGGCCAGTCACCAACTACAGTCGTTAAGCCTATTCGGAACCTTCAGACGACTTAAAAATTGACACTGATCTATAACCAAAAGTAAAATAGGAAAAAAAAATTACGATACGATGTGTAAAATCCTTTACTATCGACATATTACGGCTGCCCCATTACAATACAATACGCAATCAGTCTCGAACAATAAATGCATGCGGCACATGTATCTACAATACCGATTATGCATCACGGTCCATATTGTACACGCCTAACAGAAATGTGTTACCATAACTTACGGGGCGAAAGTTGTTAAGAGAAACCCGAATCCCGTTGTCGTTTTAAAGAATTTTTAAGACTAATAATTTGGTGGTACTACTGACGGGCGGTGGGTCAGAAAGGTTCAAAGTAAAAAATATTTTGATTGCATAGGTCAACAGATTCTTATAAACGTTAAATATTATTACATTTTTTACAACTACCACCGGATCGCAACGCGGCCTCACACTGAGAAGATCCGGCGAGAAACTCAGCGGGCTAGTCTTTTAATTTAATTGTTTATTTTGGACTGGCCTTTCTGTTTATCATTCATTTTTAACAATATATATGTATTGTACAAAAATGTATTTACGAGATGCTGAATGAGAGGAGCTTCTCAAACCCAATCAGGTTTATCATCGATATATTCCGAAATTTTGTAATATTCTTTACTATAAAGTCTAGTTAATAAGAATGCATTGCCCCATGAAAGAGTTACTTATTCTATGGTGACGTGTAGAATGCACAATAAGATTACCTGTGTTATCATTCACATGTTAATACTTAACATGGTGAATGTCGCCATATTTTTATACGTTACTGATATTCTTTTCAACGCCACGATGGACCGATGACCTGGTGAAGGTTGAGGGTGAAAGATTGATGTGCAGAGCTCAGAACCGGTCGTCATGACGATCTTTGGGGACCTTTGTCCTGAAGGGGACGTGTTTTAGTTGAAGATGTATGACTGATAGAGCTGGCAAATCTCAATCTCTATTTATCGTCACGCTAGGGCCTGACACCAAAGGTATTTGTTGCGTTATTATTCTGCTCTTTCCCCTCCTATCAGCCGCTACCGCCATCCGCGGCATGTTCTCACTGACACTCCCGATGCCCTTATATCCTTTCTATCGGATACAGATACCGCACACAGGATCAGACACCGACCTCGCCGGCGAGGTCTAAGAATCCGGTGCAGAGCACCACGGCGAGCCACCTAGTATACGCCCTCCCCCATAGCGACTGCACAAGCCGAGGCCGTTCCTCCTTGAGGCGCCCTTAAGCTAGTTGCCCCCTTGCCGTTCTGGCTCGAGCGTAGTATATATACACATACACAAAAATATAATATACATAAAATATTCGGAGTCGGAGCCGGAGTCAGAGTGGGAAGCGGAGTACAACGTGCATAGACTAATTAATATACTCAGAAAGAACAAAACGAACAACTGAACAAAACACGCTAGCGGGGCTGCCGGCCCCGTGTCCCGCTCGGAAAGTAACAACCCCGCTCGCGTGCAAGCAGTGGGACACGTCGAATCTGGTATGCCGCAACGTTTCGATTATCGTCATAACTCCGATTCAAAATAATCGGAGCCGACGACGGAGTCGGAGGTATAAAATCAATCAGAAGTTCCGACCTTTCGGAGCCGAATTCAAAAATCTGTAACATCCTTACTTACGATCCACTGTTAGTCCAACTCGCAGTGCAAAAATGATACTCTTAGTCCATTTCCAGACATGCGTTATTCAGATATAATTATTTTATGATATAACTTTTTACTTTTAAAACCACTTTCACTGTGCCAACCGAATAATCTCGAATAGCCGTATCCATTGCATTGTACCAATACAATAATTACAAATAAATAACACAGTGCCCGCGGACGGCTATCAACGCTCGTATATAATCGAAATCGATACATAAACGGAATCGATTAAAAATCGAATGTATTTAATCGATACGAGTTTTCGCATTGAGATCTCTATCTGAGAATGATTAACGTTCTTCGCTTGTACACATTTATGTATAAATTTAATTAAGAAAGTTGAAAATTGAAACCATAAATTATTTTTATTTCGGTCTAAACAAATGAGTTAATTCAAATACGAATTGATAGTGAATGTTAAAATTATTAACGTCAAATTATGTAGCTACATGTAGACCACAAAATTATGGCACCTAGTCGCTTCAAAAATTGGTATTTCATTGGACAAAGTCTTTCACCTCTTCTACAATTAATGAACTATGGAAATTATTCATTCTATCTATCTATATCATCACGCCAGCTCCCTCGCGGGGTAGGCAGAGAGTATAGAGTTCCAACAGGTTCTTTCCTTACATACCTCTCTGGCTTCCTCCACTCTCATAGTTCGTCTCATACACACTCGCCGGTTACGGAGACTCTTGACTTGCCCTTCAGCTAAGACACGGTCTATTTGGTCATGGTAAGATAGTCTAGGTCTTCCCCGGCACCTACATCCTTCCACTTTCGCATTGTATATCATTATTCATTCTCTTGTTACTAATTACTCCTGGTTACGAAATTATGTTGGTAAAATACGAACTCTTTATTTACTTTATTTCTGTCTTATCTATCTATATCATCACGCCAGATACCTTTATTTGTTGTATAAAAAAGTTGTTGTCACACACTAGAAATTAGTCCAGTATCGCGGATGCGTTCGCAGACTTCAGTTTCACATGCCCAATCACCCATGTAAAAATATATATTTGTGAGTCTGAGGGCATCATCATCTGAGGGCTATAGCAGTCCACTACTGTACATATAGGCCTCTCCAATTGTCATATCAAACGTACAATTGTTAAAGATGACATCAATCACTACTCTATATCTTAATAATATATGATTTAAAGATAAATAAGCTAAGTAATAAGTCTCGTTGGTCTGGTGGCAAAGCGCTCCGCTTTGTGATCACGAGGTCCTGGGTTCAAATCCTAGGTCGGGCAAATGTAGTTTTTCTAACGAAAAATTCCCAGTATGAGTCCGGAGTCTGGAATTGTGCCCGGTATATGGCAATAGGCTCGCCCCCTATTACATGGGACCTAACATTGTCGGCGAAACGTGGGTGTACTCAGTACACCTCTGCCACCCCCTCTGGGGAATATAGGCGTGACGGTGTGTTATAAGCTACTGATGTCATTTAAAAAGAAATGTATTTGCAACTGGACGTTAGAGTCGAATCAAACACAACTATTACACTACAACAAAACAACGTTCCACTCCGACGCCATAACAACTGGACTGTACGGTAAATAACAAAACCGCCCTAGAAAATAACGCACAAATGCGGTTTTATATGCAAAATGGCGGCACAACAGACGCCGACGCACCGTTACCCAATAACAAAATAAATCGATCCCGCTGAAATTTTCCCCGTCAAGGTGGAATTAACGAAACGAACGTAAAGGCAGACACACATTGGTGTTGGCACTGGGTAGAGTCTTGCCGGGTTTGGTTCTAGAACAGAACAGATGTTTTTTTTTTAAAGAAAAGGGGCTACGTAAAAGAACCTCACTAGAAGCAAGTACCACAATTATGTGTCGTGAGTGCGGTTCCAAACATGAAATTTAAATACACATATACCCAGACCGATACGAATATTTGTGGGTCACTCAAAGATTTATCCCGTGCGGGATTCGAACCCGCGGTTACTAGATCCAGAAGGCAGAGCGGACTGCTGTTAAAAAGTTTACTATTGAAAAACCACACCGTCTCAGCTTGGATTCCAGCCAGCCCCATTTTTCACCACTAGCCCAAAGAGGAACTTTTTTGAATTCCCATAAATTCCCAGTCCAATTAATGAAACTTGTGGGTCCTACAACAGGCACCTGGCATTTACGAAAATAATAATTCAACAATATAGGGCGTAGGTTCAGGGATGTAACTTTTCGCTTGTCACATATCGAGTGTGTCAGTATCCTAAGGCTGCAATTTGCACAATCGTAACCGCAACCGACGTTCGATCCGAATCGCTGCCCCGGGCGGCCCCGCTACCCGCTCAAAAACCGCCGATAACCACTCGATACGCCCGTAATACAAACAAAGCCTACTTGAAAATGTTGGGGAAATTGTGGCATAAGTTATGAGCGAAAGAGGAAGTCAGTACCCATGACATTTTAACCGAATTAAACTAATCTACTGGTGTAGGTAAAAATTTTGTGGTGTATTTTGTACTATGTAAAACAATTTGAACCAAATCGTGACCTAATGTCGTAGTACACCAGGACTCGTGAGAATGAATAATGATATACAAAAGAACTGACTGCCTCGTTGGTCTAGTGGCAAAGCGCATCGCTTTGTGATCATAAGGTCCTGAGTTCAAATTCTAGTTAGGGCAAATATAGTTTTTTTTATCTAAAAATTCCCAGTATAAGTCCGGAGTTTGGAATTGTGCCCGGTGTATGGCAATAGGGTCGCCCCCTATTACATGGGACCTAACATCGTCTGCAAAAAGTGGGTGTAGTCAGTACACCTCTGCCACCTCCGCTTGGGGAATATAGGCGAGACGGTGTTTATTTTTTTATACAAAAAAAATATATATATATTTAGTAAAAAAAAGTATACATCCCTTAGAATTAACAGTAACTATAATCGCGCCAATAGTCTAACTGAATACTTTCGAAATAGATATATGTGATTTTGAAGATGAAACGGCTTAGTGTATGATGTTTAGAGCTGGGCTGCTCAACTCACTGAATCGATAAGTCATGGATCTATCTTGTTCGGACTGAGTGTTTGTATTTGTTAAGTTAACGCACCCTTGACTTCAATCATTTCTACAATTATAGTGTCGAGTAACGTTGAAAAAAAAACAAGGTGACTTTTACGCGTGCTTCCCTAATCGCTATCGCTTATGCATTTACTCCACGTTACGCTTGAGTGCAGGATGTATGACGCGGTCACCGCAATCCGTTCCTAACTCACTGCTCTATATATTATTTGTGTTTTAAGCTCTAGTGATCATATAACGCCATCGTACACAATCTAACTAGCTAAAACTAACTCAAATATTATTTTGACCAGATCCAAAATAATACAACGCCATAAAACTGAATATTGTTTGTGTATGCGCGCCGTAAGCCGAAGCCATAGCTTTTCGAGGGCAAATGCACCTATTTAACAAAATAATACTAATGTTATGAAGAGTTATCAACCCCTCCGTAAGCAATTGGTTTCGGGCCGTGCCTATGGATGCACCTCCCCTAAACGGAGAGAGAAAGAGAAATCTAGAACCAACATAATAATAATCTATCATTTATTCTAAACAAAAAATATAAACATTAAAATTTTCTTCTACAATATTCATATATTGTGCTGGTGGCTGAAATAGATAAGAATATACCTGTAATACAGATCATCGGGACCTCACTCTATTAGACCATAAAAAAAATTACACCAATTTACACAAAGTACGGAATTAAGAATATACCTATCTATATCATTACGCCATATCCCTTGCGGGGTAGGCAGAGAGTGCAGAATTCCGACAGGTTCTTTCGTTACATGCCTCTGGCTTACTCCACTCTCAATGTTCGTCTCATACACGCTCGCCGGTTACAGAGACTCTTGACTTGCACTTCAGTCTAGTAATTAAGAATATAATAATTATAAAACATGAAGGAGGTAGAATGAAAAGTAATTTCCAACAAAATGCCCATAGCGCGCATCATGCACTCATTAAATGTAATTGCTGATATTGACCATTATGTTGTTTAATAGATTTTTTTTTAAATTTTTCTATCAAACACCCTACTCTTTTAGGGTAACATTGTATAAATTATGTTACTGTATAAGATAAGTTTAAAATAATTACACTACTGTCCACGCCGCGCCTTAATGGGCGATCGGCGACTGCGGGGGCAGCAGGGGCCTCCCACCACCACGAGGGTCCGGGCGGCATCGGCGGCGCAAAGACGGATACTTGGCGTCACGGGAGCACGCGCGACATACGGCTCTTATCATAAATACAATCCACTAAATAAATAATCATCGTTTTCGCATAATACAGCCTTTCATTATATTACCACTGAGCCGAACCACTGTTTGTAAAAAGATAAATAAATAAATTCGAAATTTTTCAAAATCTGTTACAGTCTTTTTGAAACAAATTATGTTATTTTTTTCTAATTTGGACGATTTGGCGCAGTCGTTAAGAGCTCCGCCCACTGAGTCGAATAGTCGCGGGTTTGATCCCCACACAGAACAAATCTTTGTGTGACCCACAATTATTTGGTTCGGTCTGGGTATTTGTGTATGTGAATTTTTATGTTTGTAAAAAACGCACCAATGAATACACACAAGAATAAACCCTAGGGTGGGGCTAAGTATTTAAAAGAAAAAGCAATTGTAAAACTACTTGTGTAACTACCGCAGGGCTTGATAGATAGGTAATAAATAACCTTCTTTAGAAGTGCTCAGAAGGAAAATGGAACTCATAAATAGGAAATTTACGACCTTTTCAATAATAATAACGCGTGTCACAGTTGTATTGGCATATTGACGTAACTAGCTCGGAATGCGATTAATAAATTATTACGATTATTAACACGATTATAACACCGTCACATCTGTAATCCCCAAGCAGGGGTGGCAGTACTTTAAACATCTATTTTTCGCCAGTATACTAAATTCATGTTTACTAATAAAAAAAAACCCTAGCAACACAAACATATCATTTAGGAAACGGAACTACGTTCTACATAAGTCGCTGTCGCCACCTACGTGTCAACTCCGCCCCTTAGATCTAGGGTTGTCGCTAGCCGCCCCAAAAATGAATTCACATATTTAAAGAAAAAGTAGCCCCACACTAGGTAATATCCCTATAGCGTGGGTGCATACACAAAAATAATCCAGAGAGCGTACTCAAACATGAAAAATTATTTTTTAAACATATTAAGATTTGAAAGTTATTAAACAGATGACCGAAAACTAGTTAAACTTGTGCGTTTTATACAAAAACATCACATTTACATAGTAAAATTATTTCATAAAGCTCAAACAAAAAGCATTTGTTGGTAAAGCGATTAGACATTGGTAACTCAGCGAAATTCCTTGCGTTAACTCAGTAACTCCGGTGCAGTTAACTGCGCCGCCTCATTGCGTTAGCTCAGAATTGCGCCATGGCGCAGTAAAATGGAACGCGCCGAGTGAACAGCGATGCGAACATACCACAAGTATTCAATACATTTGAATAAGTTCTACGGGCAACTCAACACTTTTTGAATTTCCCGGTCCTGCGCTCTGCGCCAACACATTTTGAAGAAGTGAGCTAAAACATCCGACGCAGTGAACTGAGTTGGCGAAATTGCGCAGCGCAGCGCAGTGTTGCACAAGTTTAAAATAGCTGTTACGGAACATATATTACGATAACTGCGTGAAATGATCGTGTAATTATATTCTGCATGCTACTGGAGTACCATTAAGCGATGACGCATTGCGTTACTTGTTTCATTGGTCATAGCGAATAAAGACCCAGCTGGCATGTGATACAAATTGGCTAGTATTCGCACAGATTTTCCTAACGCTATTCACTCGTACGATACACAATTATCTTGCCACTGTACCTGAAGTAAACCCCGCCTTAATTTCAAAGTGCCTCCGAGCTCGGTATATGATTAAATCATGATATGTAAGGTTTAAAGAGCTTTATTAAACGAAAATAATTATCTATCGCGTTTATATTCAATAGTAATGACGTTTATAACTCACAATTATATGTGGTCAGGGCAGCGTTAAGTACCTAGGTGTTTGTTTATTACTATTGCAAAGGAAAAGGTAGTAAATTATATTTATAGTAAATTTTATACTTGTCAGGAATATTTAATTGTATCGCCATTTTAATATAAAAAATATTTTTCCTTATTATTATTATAACGAGCCATTTGTATCCCACTGCTGGGCAAAGGCCTCCCTCCACTTTTTCCACTCCCCTCTGTTCGCCGCCATGTCAGGCCAGTCTTTCAAAAAGTTGTCCAGTTCGTCCCGCCATCTCCGCCTGGGTTTACCGCGTTGCCTTTTTGTATTTCATGGGGACCAGTCAGTTATTATTTTGGCCCATATTTCCTTAAAATGATACAAAAATATGTGTTTCGTACATTTATATAATACATAATTTAAATAAACATATATCATATAAGATTTTACCAAATATTAACAATAACATAAAAGTTATTCATATACATTTTGTATACAGTTTTGATATTCTGGTTACTTAATACACGAAATAAAAATGAACATCCTTTTCAATACATGTAGCTACACAAACTGTTCTAAACAATTCTAAAGCATAATTAGATTTTCAATAATCTGCAAATTTATTAGAACCAGCAACCCTAACCAGCCGTGCGCACGCGCAAATCGCTCAAGTGACACCAGCGACACCGCAATCTCTGATCAACACGGAGCGGCTAATCTGGACAACTCGGCCTCGGTGTTGCCAGTCTAATGGATTACCCCACAAATGGGGTAAACCCAATTACAGAGTCTCGTTTGACTAACAACTTTTAACAACCGGACCACGCGGGACATCATTTAAGAAGTTGTAAATTGAGCATAACACCGTATAAATGAGATTGGCATTGCAACATTAGATGCTGTGATAAAACGGTTCCGCGGATTTTAACTGATTTTCAGTTTTGAAATGAATATGTTGAGAATTGTTTTGCGGGGGATATCCATTCAGCGGTTTTATCATGACTAGTGGTCGCCCATAGGTCGATATTCGATCTACTCTTTCATCGTTCACTGTGCACTCCTTCTCTATATAAACTATAAGTGTGGGAAATTTCATACTCCTCCGTCCGCGCAATTTTCGTAAAAATGTGTACAAAGTTTTTGCTTCACGTATTAATATATAAACTATTTAACAAGGATTTCCTTTTTTTAATCAGAATAGTTTTATTCACGATTTAGGAATACTGACTAGTGTTTACGTTTTCATTAAATAATTAAACGCGCCTTCGACTGCGATAAGAGAATAGAAACATAACGTTTGCAACTTGACTAGGCGCACATGTAAAGAAAGTCTGTATATCATTATTTATAATGTAACTGAACCGTGTTAAATCTCGGTTGAGACTCAAGCTTACAATGTAGGGGATTTAGGGGTTACACCAGATAATAACGTTAGCACTGTCGCACCAACACGAAAGTCGTGAGAACGATTCCCAGCCATGTCAAGTGTCAATGTACGAGTTTTGATAAATCAAGTTCTGATAAAATGGACGACTGAAATATACCTCTCGCCAATTGAGAGGTCTTTGCTTTTAGAATGACCTATTGGTCATACTCTCACGCGAGCGCAGTGCGGATTAGTGGAGGTCAGTTGGAAGCGTTAGAATATATCAAGCCGCCTATATGGCCTCCGACTTAGCTAAACCACTACCACGTAATGTGGTAAGAGGCCAACAGTTTTTGCGGTATTTGTATCCGAATGAAGGGATGCAAGGACATCAGGAGGGTCGGTGAGAACATGCCGCGGACGGCGGCAGCGACTGATACGGACATGCCACAAACGGTTACATACAGTCAGACTGACAACGTCGAACGCTACTTCACCTTGACGATTGCTAAGAACACTGTGATCTTGCAACACTGCGAACGCTTCATACTTAAATATACAACTGAATATTTAAATATTCTATGGAGTGGTAGAGGGATTGAGCTCCTTTCAAGATACAGTTTATAGAATATAATGTTACTCATAACTTTTTTTATCATCGGAAATTTATTAGTCACCGGCATTCATTACTAACAAATTAATTTTAATGTATAAAATATTTATACATGTATACCCAACATAATTGGCTACCAACATTTGCCCCAACACTACCTAATCATTTCGACAGCAAACGGTCCCTGGTACCATGACAAATCTTTAATATTCCAGGTATGGTAATAACCAGATTACTTGATCCACGCTGCCGACCAATCCAATTCCTATTTAATACTAATGGCGAGTTCATTTTACACTGGTCAGGACCCGTTAAAGGTGTAAGGCTAATTGTTTAGAATCCCACTATAAGATTTATGACGTCACGAGCGGTTGTGTCCGGGATCATGGCGGGTAACTTGTGCTTCATTAGTGCGACAACCCTGCAATTTGTATCAGGGTATATTAATGGAGATTTATGTATTATGGGAATATTGTTTTATTGGGACTATTAAAACCGATGAAAATACGTATTATTGATGTATCTTCTACTTCTCGACACAGTTTTAATAAAAAGAGCAAACTTTAATTGTTAAAAACAATATGTTAGTCTTCTTTGATTCGCAGATGCCCTATTAAAATTTTATACGGACTCGTACACCCTCACAATACGGACGACTCTAACAACACCTTACGCTATGTTAAAATCCATCCAGCCAGGCTACAAAGCGTGTAAAAGATTTTTTTATTTCATTTATTAACAAGACTTCCAGCATACAGGTATAGGTGAAGTCAAAAAAGGGCAGTCACAAGGGTTTTACAGATTAGTAGGAAAGTTTACGAAGGGAATTGAAGACAGCAAAATGAAGAACTACACAAAGATCAACTAAATCTAAATAACCATACCTACTCGTATATACACTCGGAAAACATAGCCCTTCATTAGGGCCAAAACTAAGCATAAGACAGCCTTCCTCCAGTCGATTACAGGTGAGCCAAAATCGTGAGCCAGGTGGCGTGACGCAAATAATTGCGACGTGGACCGCGACGCGCAATATACGCATGTTATGATCAATACGCAGTATCAGTAATATGCGACCCTCGTACTGTAACCTTCAAAGGATCTAGTGATATATATGTGACGGAGAGAGTAATATCTAAAGATCGCAGTTAATGGAATGTCAAGCAATTGATAATTGCTTTAGTGTGTTTAGTTGTGATAACTGACAGATGACAGTTAGTCGATGTACGCGGACAGATAGCCTTATGTTAGCATTTGATTGGCAACGGGGCGCGAGGTCGGACGTATCGCGAAACAGCTAACCTCATTGCATTCCATGTGACAATTTAAATCCAAAATTATTGTGAGCATCATCTGATATTTTGCTACCAAAGTTAGGATATCAAAGAAGATCAGTGTACAGGACAAGAACTTAGTGTTACTTTTAAGATTTCCTTCATGTTTGGCCACCATGCGGACATCGATGAATACTAAGATATTCACTGCGCGTCTCTAATCTTCTCGCCGTTATATAGATAAAATAATACGCGATATCAATATTACGACTAAAGATGGGTTAATACCGATATTTTTCAGTATTAGTAATATGAATATATTCGTCATTTAATATTATAATACTTAAACTAATATTTGAATATTACTGATATCTTTAATTATGAAGGATATATTTATCTTTTAATCTATCTATCTATCTATAACCTCACGCCAGATCCCTTGCGGGGTAGGCAGAGAGTACAGAGTTCCAACAGGTTCTTGGTTCTTTATCTTTTAATTAGACATTGATATTGGTATTATTGGATTAACAAGTTGTTTAATATGTACTCCTTAGAGCAAAGTGTTTGCTCCCTCATAGATAACTGGCAACATATGATATTTTCATTTTTTTACTATATTTTTATATGAGTTGTTTTTGGCTTCACTGAAATAAGCTCATGTTCTTGAATTACATTTGTATTCGTAGCAATAATTAAGTTTTTAGTTTTCAAATGTCTATTTTAATTAGATACAATTCCTTTAAAGCTACATTTTGACACAAATGGTACATTTTGCAAGCTTATTTTGTTCGGAATCAACTATGAAACAATACCAAACTTCGCTTACTCTAGCTCGCTTCATATTTGTAATAAAAGTTTTTTTTACGTAGGTACCTATCTCACTAAAATATGACCACTTATACCTAACTTCAGTAAAATTTTACTTTTAACTGTTACACTATACACTACCGCTATTTTTGTATGAACTTTCACACAATATAATAGTTATAATAATAACAAATATGTAACACGTTACACGATAAGACTGCACTCAGAAATGAATAAAAATTAAAAGTTTAAGTTTGTTTCACCAGTCCACTTGAATCTGTTTACAAGTGTACTTTCAATACCTCGTGGTTCAAAGAGCGTAAAGAACATTTTGATGAAAATGAATTTTTAACATTATCGTTATTGTGGTAAGGTTAAAAACTCATTTCCGCTAAAATGTCCTTTACGCCGTTTGAACCCCGAGGTATCAATACTTTTAACTCCGTTGTCAACCTTATATTTTTATTTATAGATTATGTATTGATAGTTTTCAGAACCAAAATAATAAGGTTGCAGCAAAATATTATCTCAATATTTTATAACATTTATGTAGATAGTATTATGACCCTATGTATATGTAAAATAATTAAACAACAAAGTGTTGCTTCCGTTTATCTTATAGTGATATAGACATAGTTAACTGGTAACACAATCGTATTGGAGAAATCATGAAATGAAACTAATATGACAATATGGTAAATAATTTTATTAATATAATAATATTAATAATAAATAATAAAATAATGAATATTTTTAAATTAATATAAATGAATTTAAATTAATTAAAACTAAAAAAGTTAAAGGCGGCATCGGTGTATTTAAAAATACCGCTCCTGCGGTCGCCTTGTCATAATAAATAAAACACAAATTAATCCCCACCCCTTTCTCTATGTAACCAATGCTGAAATGAATCAAACGGCTAACAGTAAATTTTTTATAAAGCACTTACAGCGCTTCACTACCGTGCGTTGAAATAGCGTCCTTACGAACGAGGGGTAAAGATATTATGTATTCTTTCTCGCTCGCTCACATCCGTTATGATATTGAATACCCGAAGATTCGACGAATATTTACGAAAGCCAGTATTCGGGTGCCGATAGTGATACGTATGCTAATATGAATATGAATCGACTGTAGTTAGGAGGTCGTTGTATGAATAAAGAGAATATCAGAATATTAGTATATCAGAATCCGTCGGATTACTAATACATGAATACACCTGATATTACTAATATCTTAGCGAATATTAATATATCGGTTCCACCGCTAATTACGACCAGTATGTTCGTAGGATCCATGGCAGACGGAGGCGGCATAGGGTTCACGATCCTAGGAAGTCTCTTTGTGACGCGACGTCGCAACGCACTGCTTTTTTGTGTATTAGCCATCGATAAAATATAGGTAGATACTCGCTCGCCTCACGAGAAAAGGCACCACCAAAAGGCAGGCAAAAGTGGACGGTACTAAAAAATTAACAGGCTTCTGCTCTTTTGAAAATCTAACTTTAAGTGATACGAGTAAGGTACAATATGCCATAATTTATATTTATGAAATAAAACTATTTTCGGATTTTATCGCGGTTTATTTTGATTTTTAAGTTCCCGACGTTTCGAGTGCTTTGCAGCACCCACGGTCACGGAAAGGACTGAGGTGTTTGACGTCCAAAATGCATAGTTGTTCCGGGGTACCCTCAAACTTCTTAATTATTATTATTTTTTTTTTTTCAACACCGTCGCTCAAAGAAGTCTGCAGTCTGTGAACATGTCCTTGACCGCACACCGCACACCTCAGTCCTTCCCGTGACCGTGGGTGCTGCAAAGCACTCGAAACGTCGGGAACTTAAAAATCAAAATAAACCGCGATAAAATCCGAAAATAGTTTTATTTCATGTGTAATATTCGCGTAAATCTAAGAACTCAGTCTATCTATCTATCTATAACCTCACGCCAGATCCCTTGCGGGGTAGGCAGAGAGTACAGAGTTCCAACAGGTTCTTTCCTTACATACCTCTCTGGCTTCCTCGACTCTCATAGTTCGTCTCATACACGCTCGCCGGTTACGGAGACTCTTGACTTTTCCATCAGATAAGACTCGGTTTATTTGGTCGTGGTAAGATAGTCTAGGTCTTCCCCGGTACCTGCATCCTTCCACTTTCACATTGTATATCTGTTTTGTCATTCTTTCCTCTGGCATTCTTTCTATATGCCCGAACCAACGGAGCATGCCCTTTCTCATCTTTACACCGATACTATCTTTCATACCTACTCGCTGTCTTACTATGCTGTTGCTAATGCGGTCGGTCAGCTTCACTCCGCACATCTTCCGCAGAGCTCGCATTTCTACCGCATTTATCCTACTTTCATTCTCCTTCTTACATACCCAGCTCTCGCTACCATTTAACAGCGTTGGGACAAGAACTCCGTTATGTATGGCCAGCTGCGCCTTATGGCTTAAGTGCCGGCTCCCGAGTAGCTTTCCCATCGCACCATTCACTCTGTTCCCTGCACTCACTCTTCTCTCTATGTCAGCGGTGTATTTCCCATCCTTACTGAAGGCGCATCCAAGATATACAAACTCATTCACTTGCTCCAGCACATCGTTACCAACCACAATCCTTACATTCGTTCTGGTGTCTTCCCTTTCAAAAACCATAATCTTGGTTTTCTTCACATTCAAGTGTAAGCCATTAATCATGCAGTCGTCTTTCATAACTGTGACTAGTGTTTGCAGATCAGTGGCTGTTGGCGCTATTAAAACCGCGTCATCTGCATAAAGTAGATGGTTTACCACTAAGTCACCCATTTGTACACCTTCATTCATCGCTTTCAGTCTTTGAAGACTTTTGTCCAGATATATTATAAACAGTCTAGCGGACAACACGCAACCCTGCTTGACGCCGATTTTAACGTCAAACCAGGGTGACCTGTTACCACCCACCCGTACGCATGCCTTGCAGTCCACATAAGTGGACTGGACGGCTCGCAACAGAGTGCCATCTATACCATACTCTGGCAAAATGTCCCAAAGTCTCTTTCGCACAACTCTGTCAAATGCCTTCTCCAGATCTACAAAACCGCAGAAAACCTTCCGGCCCACTGCCAGATGCTTCTCTACGATGTTGCGGAGTGAGAAGACTTGATCCGAACATCCTCTTCCAGACCTGAAACCCCCTTGTGCCTCGCACAACATTCCATCGGACTTCACGCGCATTCTCCGTTCAATAATTTTAGAACTCAGTTTTTATATTTATATCATAACTATAAATTCTCACGTGGATTTGGGGACGTTTTTCAGTGTAACTTTTGAACGGGACTGTTTACCTGGTTATGATATATCCATGGTGTCAGCCCTAACCGCCGCAAGCGCAGGAAAAGTAAATCGGGAGTTCACTGTTGAATGTAACGAGATATTAAATTAACCGATTGGAAAGTGTGAAAACTATTCGTTTGTACTGCTAACGCAATATATTAAGGATTGACTTTCTTATCGCTGTTTATAATGGGTATTTTGATCCACTATAGCTTAACAATTTTATTATAAGATATAACATTTGTAGAAGAATAATTTGTTCGCTATTACCACACAGTTGTTAAAGTACGAGGCATGCCTTTTAAGTTTTGTCGTTTGAAGAAAAAAACACAACTAGAACCTTATAGTACTTTTTATTGTTTTTCAAAGTATTCACCACGTAGCTTAGTACACTTTTCCATTCGCTCAAACCAGTTATTATAACATTTATTCCACTCTAAAGTGGGGGTGTTCAAAATGGCTGACTTGAAAGCGTCGACTGCTTCTTCACCGGACTGGAACCATTGACCACGAAGACTTTTCTTAATTTTAGGAAATGTAAAGAAATCGTTAGGGCTTAGGTCAGGACTGTATGGAGGATGGTCAAAAATTTCTACGTTTTCCTACTTCAAATACTCAATCGTTTGACGAGCGCTGTGTGAGCTTGCGTTGTCGTGGTGCAGGATGATGCGTCGCTTTGAGTTAGATTTTCGAAGTTCGGCGATGACTTGTGGTAAACAAACTGTGGTAAACTACTCTGCGTTAACCGTTCTACGATCTTCAAGCGCAATAGTCGCAACATGGCCGGTTTTTCCCACGAACGTGGCCACCATCTTTTTTGAAGTGCTTCGAGAACGAACAACTTTAGCCGGCTATGGCTCGTCTTGAAAGACCCAGATTGTAGATTGTTGTTTGGAAACAGAATCGTAGGCATAGATCCAAGATTCGTCACCACTGATGATGTCGTAGACGTGATTTGACTCTCCTCGGTTGAACCTTTGCAGAGTTTTCTTACACCATCTGACGCGGGCCGCCTTGTGATCGTCGGAAAGCAGATGCGGTATCCAACGGCGAACTAGCTTTCCCACACCAAGCGCTTCATGCAAGATCTTCTGAATAGTTGTCCCTGAGATGCCTAATAGAGCCTCTATCCCTCGATACGTCACATGACGATCTTCGAGAATTAGTTGTCTCACAGCAATGATGTTATCTTTAGTGAAGGCGGATTTTCGGCGTCCTTCGCGAGATTTGTCACTAACACTAGTAAGTCCACGCTGGAATTCTAAATACCAGCGTTCGACAGTCCGCAGACATGGGGCTTCATCACTGAACACAGATGTTAGCTCTTCAAAACACTGAAGCCGTGTGAGGCCTCTTCTAAAGTTGTAGAAAATTATTGCACGAACATTTTCCTTAGAAAGATTCATTTTCGTACGTAACCTGACAGATTCTAATCGACGCTGTGACTAAACAATAGCATTAATCCTAATACTTTCAACTGTTTTAAGATTCAAAATTTAAACACATTCGAATATAGAACAGTTCCAAATTCAAAATTGCCGGGAAATATGGAAACGACAGAACTTAAAAGGCATGCCTCGTACTATAGTTATTAAATTTATTTACTAAGTAATTTAGATTTACCAATACTAATGTATCTTGTGTTTCTCAGGCAAATGTATATTAAAAATTATTTTGAGAAATAAATGTCTTAAACCACAAGTTTATATGGTGGCTTGACGGATTCGTGGTGCAATGTGCGACTGCAGATCACGAAGTCTCAGGTTCGATTCCTGGGTCGGACAAAGTATTGATGATTTTCTTTTGTTAAATTCTGAGTAGCAATCCGGATATACAACCCGGTATAATGGCATTAGGCTATCCTTCCAGTGCATTAGTACCTTACCGTCAGGAAAACGTGAGTGTACCTTCTGCGACTCCCGCTGTCTGTACTATGAAAAAATCTCTTTGTCCGATTCAAGATTTGAACCCAGAACCTCGGCATCGCCACGCGCCTCTATTAACGAGGCAGTCAACAAGTTCAATGGACACAATTTACATAAAAGGCAACATTAAATTTGCATTCACAATTGAAACGTATAACCCTCGTAAAACTTAGTGCGAGTTAGTTAACGGTGAAATTAAAATTTACTATATTGCCTCTTCATGCCTTAAAAAGGGGTTGAGGAAGTAAAGAAATATGCTTTAAACGCGCCTTTTTTATACCTTAAAAGGGGATTGAGGAAGTAAAGAAATAAGCTTTAAACGCGCTTTCATTGAAAATAATACACAAAAACTGATAAAACAGGTAGAGAGATGTTTTCAGCGAGATGTTACAATGATTTTTTCACTTAAGATGGGTACTATGACAGTACCTAGTGTCAAAGGAAATTAATCTTTAACTCAATGGCGTTAAGGCACAACCATAGTTATTTATAGAAACGGGTCATATCTCTTATTGCCATTGAATAGAGTATCATTTCCTTTGATACTTAGAACTGTCACAGTGCCCATCTTACATGAAAAATACTATAGAAGGTGAGAGAAAAAGAATATAATTTTGTTACTGCTTGTTTTATTAATTCGCTTTCGTGTCTGTACACAATTTGCAGTCAATTCTTAAATAAATACTGGATGAGACATTTTCACCGATGATGTTAGGTTCCATGCAATAGGGGGCGACCCTATTGCCATATACCGGGCGCAACTTTAAAAAAAAAAAACTCCAGACTCCGGACTCATAAAGAAAAGTTTTCGTTAGAATAACTATATTTGTCCGACCTAGGATTTGAACCCAGATCCCTCGTGATCAGAAAGCGATGCGCTTTGCCACTAGACCAACAAGTCAATATACTATCTATGTATCTCTCTATCTATATCATCACGCTAAATCCCTTGCGAGGTAGGTAGAGAGTACAGAGTTCCAACAGGCTCTTTCCTTACATACCTCTCTGGCTTCCTTCACTCTCATAGTTCGTCTCATACACGCTCGCCGGTTACGGAGACTCTTTACTTGTCCTTCAGATAATAATCGGTCTATTTGGTCGTGGTAAGATAGTCTAGTACTTCCCCGGTACCTACATCCTTCCACTTTCGCATTGTTTATATGTTTTGTTATTCTTTCTTCTAACATTCTTTCTATATGCCTGAACCAACGGAACATACCCTTTCTCATCTTTACACCAATACTATCTTTCATACCTACTCGCTTTCTTGCTACGCTGTTGCGAATACGGTCGGTCAGCTTCACTCCGCACATCTTCCGCAGAGCTCGCAATTCCACCGCATTTATCCTACTTTCATTCTGCTTACAGTATACGATGAATAATATATCGATTATACCAGCCCTAAACATATTTATAGCTATTCAAACTCACAATACTGACATTACATGGCGCACCAGTCAATAAACAACAAGTAGCATTTATTTTCCAACAGGGCCGGTAGTCGACGCATTAGCTCGGACAAAACGGTAAAACTTTACACATAAAACACCAAGTGTCGGGACGCCTGATAATATCCCCGAGGTGCCATTTACACACAAACGTCAAGGTAGTTCAGGGTAACCAAGTTATAATAAAAAAATACCCCTAAATATTTCCACGCCGTAATAAAAAAATCTTTATAAAAAAGGAAAACCGACTTCAAAAAGCAATAAATAAATATTTGAAGTCCATGCCGGTTGGTGCATTCGGTTACTTGGCACCGACTTAAAATATTTATTGATGCTTTTTTGAAATCGGTTTTCCTTTTCTTTTTAAAGGTTTTTATTTTACAATTTTCAAGTGATGAGTGAATTATTATTTATATGTCGTTATTATATTATTATACAGTAAGGTACATACAGGATTGATATAATACTTATAATAACTGAATTTCACATTCGTGCTGTTTGCCGTCAACGAGTCTCGAATTAAAATGGGACCATCCCGGAGCTATACTGAATTCCATGCAAAAATAATCAAAATCGGTTTATAAGCAATGGAGTAATAAAAAAACACAGACCAAATATGAACCTCCTCCTTTTTTGAAGTTGGTTAATATTTTACTTAGTTCTATAGTAAGGTGCCTATAGGATTAACTTAATACCCATAATATCTCAATCTACGTATTCTTATTGTTTGTCGTTAAGAAGTTCCCTGATGTGTCTTCAAAGTCCAAGTCCAATACCGATGAAATTGAAATGAAGAATCATCGATTCATAATTGGCGGAATGATCGCGTAACATACACACAAAAATAAATACATACAGTCGAATTAAGAACCTCCTCCTTTCTAGAAGTCGGTTAATTAATGATTAACCGGGTGGTTAATCATTAATCAATAGTATTCCCCAAGCGGGGGTCTGCTTGGGGAATACAGGCGTGATGGTATATTAATGATTAACGAATATTTTGTAATCTGCAACGTTTACGATTACACTTTCAATCTTGAATCATGATTTAATATTACAAAATGCAATTGTAATCATTAACCTGATTACATTTTGGCTATCTCTGTATGTTACATATAAGCCACACATTTTGTCCCCAATCCAAAAACAAATAGTCGATAGCCCTAGATACAATGATGTTATCAAAGTTAAAATCAACGGTACAGGCCCACACCCATAAACCCTTTGATGTCCTACACTTCGCTCGCCCTAAATAGACATACAACTGTTAGGAATTCCACCCATTCAGTTTCCTACTTTCTAGTGATGTAAAGACTTCGATTATCGATTATGGTAGATGTTAAATCGGTAGTATAATCGATGTTTTGTTGGATGTCGAAGGAAGCTTTTCGAAATGATGGTGTTCTCTTATTGGCCATATACCTCGAATGCTTCCTAGTAATATGACTATGAATATTTGGAATTGTTGTAAATTTCAAAGTCCATAAACTTTCAGGATTACACCAAAAGTCTGAAATTGGTAGATTGATTGTAAAAAGATAATAAAAGACGGCACTCGTAGCACTGTAGGTCCGCGGTGCTGACAACGTTCACCAAGGTGAAGCATAGTTCGGCTCGGTCAGATTGAGATGGATGACCATTTGTGCATTTCCATAGTCGAGCGTCTTTTTTCTTCGGAAGGCACCTTCAGCAGTTGGTCCTTTATATGATAGTCGTTAAGCCATGTTTGAAGCTTTATTGACGCCTTGATACGTTCGAAAAGCAGGTAGGTGGCCGCACACCTACCTTTGCCAATCTGTTCTAGGTTCGCGTGGCGATTAACTACATATACTTTCTCATCTCGATTTATGTGAGAAGGCCTTAGTGGTGGGACAGACTGCCATATAATTACAAATTTATAATACCATATACAATGCCATATAACGTCATATTTTTATGATATTAGCCATCTACTTATCGATACATCACATTTCATACCATAAACCACACACTGCCATATTCAGCGTCTAATCATGGGAACTGTTTACGTAATACGTAAATCGGAGCACGGCTGCGCTTGCGCACCGAGACTCGTCAACTAGAGGGGAGACCGGCGAAAGTTACGTTATAAATCAAATTACGGTTGTGTTATTGTCAATGTCTGTACATTAATCAGTTTTGTAATGTATTATTTATTAGAACTTGAATGAGAATGTTTTGTCTCTTTTCCACGTATTGAGTCAGGGTTAGAATATAGTCCAGCGCGAGTTTCGTAAGGCAAACATAGTCATTAGACAAATGCAATCTGAAATTCGATTTCGAATGCGACAATAAAACTGTATCGAGTATCGTTGATGTTAATTTGATGCATATAATGGCGTACAAAAAAGTTTAATCTTAGTTTTGGCAAGCTTGGCAAGGCAATTCGCTGGTAATTGTCAGTCGAATTCCGGAGACTTGCATTCCGATTGATGGTGGCAATAGGCTCGCCCCCTGTCAGTATCAAAATCAAAAGTTTGCAAAATAATGAATGGTCAAAAAGAGAAAATTATACTTACTATATAATATAATTACTTAAGACTCGGAAAGTCATTCACGTGGAGAAGAAGTTCAAGAAACTCCACGGTCACTCTTTTAAGTATTGAGAGCTTTAAAATTCTTTTTGCCGTCAGCGCTGTATGGATCACCCAATACACGGCTTTTGGAATATAGACGTGACAGTATTCATTTTTTTTGCTTAATTTGCTTTTTTTGGGTAATATTTTCTCATAATATTGCTCTAAACGGACTGAAATCTTGACCCATCAACTGTACGATATCCACAATCCTAAATCTATTCATAATTTTATAGCTGATGTCAATCGTAATTTTGATAGTTACCGATAAAATGCCGATAGCGAATAGATTCAAGTCCGTATTGCACATAGAATACATTAGTGTGACCAGCACTCCTGGTACCGTTGTTCGAGGATGCGTGTGCGCAAGTCTGTTTGCGGCCGGGCGACGCCCGCCAGCCGCGCCGGACAGCGCGGGTACTGGAGCGATGCAAGTTATAAGATCAGAGAGAGAAGAATGGATGATGACGAAATATTGGAGTAGACAAGGATCGTAGTCAATGGCGTGCTATTGGAGAGGCTTATTTCTAGTAGTGGACTTGCTATAAGCTAATGATGAGAGAGCAATTGCAAACGATTTAGTCAAGTAAGTAGTCAGAGCATAGGCTACTCTCCTCCATCAATCTGACTATTCTAACGATTCATAAATACTATAATGGTTTACATGAATAAAAAAATATTCTGATTCTGCTCAAGTAATTGGTTGAATCAACGAACGAGACAAGTCCAAAAGCGACGATGTATGTACATATATCCGAAACTCATGTTTGTAAATGGGAATAATATTTAATGAAACCGTACAAAGCTTAAAAAGTGATTCCGCTTCTTCTTCGTCGACGGAATAGTTTCTCACAGGTTTCAAAAATAACTCTATTTACGACGATATCTTCATCAGTCATCCCGTATTTACCCAGTGTTAAATTACCCTCCCCCTCTATTACCAGTTCCGGTCCTACATACTTTGGCTTAAAGTCAAATAAAGTACATTACGAGGTGGTAGGACTTATATATGTTTGGTCATGCTCACTATAATGTCTTTCCTTGCGGTGGGTGTATGGCGCGCACTCCCTTCCCTCCAATATGGTCGAGGCGAGTGATGGCTGTTCCAGCATTCATACGCGTGAACGGGTGCTGCTTGTGAGGACTGGTCCATCTGAAATCCTTTAGACGCTCTTTACAAATAACATTATTAGATTCATATCTCGATCGTAAGGCATCACACTGGAGCTAGATCGTAAACTATTTAATTGTAACCTAAAGATTGTATCCACACAATATGGTTGAAAAAAAAAAGAAAAGAAAAAGAAAGATGTAAATAAAAAAACAAGCCCGCTGAGTTTCTTCGCCGGATCTTCTCAGTGGAGGCTGCGTTCCGATCTGGTGGTGGATTAGTAGTTCAATTAGAATAAAAAAAAAATTAAATTTACTATTTGTAAGTGGGGCCACTTACAAATAGTCAATTTCAATGTTTTTTTTTTTTGGCAGGACACAAAATAAATTATTTGAGTTTGAGTTTGAATTTTATAGATAAAAATCCAATATAACTGAACGAGAAAAGACAGTGGCAACTAAATATGGCTCGATATTGTATAGCTGGTCATTTTAAACTACACCCTTACAAGGAACAATTAAATATAATGATGATTGAAGTGTTTGAAGCTCTTTTCACAGCCTGTAATTACAATCATTCTGTGAAATCTCGTCACGTCCGAATGACACTCAAGGTTCGTGGTTCTACTAATTATTATTCACGTGAGGTGTAATTATAGAAATAGAATATCAATGTCAGATGTCTTCTAATATTGGAGCAATGACCGGACTTGGTGTTGGGTCAGGGTCCAAACAATTAGTTCCAAATGATTTAGTCACTTTTGAAGTACAAGTCATTTACGTAGTGATTATATGCTCTTTGATTCATCATGCTTGTTCCTTACGTGCTGTATGATGTTACTACTACTGTTTTCAGCAATAGACTGATTTTTATAAACATTTTAGGCAATTTGGTAAAACTAGGACGATATTACGGCGAATGCAAAATCGCGAAATCGCGTTCAATCGCTCTGACAAGCGGCAAAGAAGTTACCTGTCGGGAAAAATCGTTCCTGCTAAGAGCTTCAATGTCTTATAAATATTAGCCCTATTAAAAAACTGTCCCACCGTTGGGCACGGGCCTCCTCTCAAACTTAGAGGGTTTAGGCCATGGTCCACCACGCTGGCCCAGTGCGGGTTGGCGAACTTCACACACCTTCGAGAAACTCTTAGGCATGCAGGTTTCCTCACGATGTTTTCTTTACCGTTAAAGCCAATGATAATTCATTTTTTTTTATTCTACAGCGCAGCAGATTTGTAGATAAACACACGGGTACCTCCCCCAGGTCACCATAGGTCATTCGTAAAGCGGGTCGTAATGATGAAATAATCAACAGCTTGTCGCCTATAACTCGCGACGTCTCCCGATCCGTTGGGCGATATTTGCATACCGCTAGAATAAGCACTAGGTCACACCAGTGATAAACACTAAATTACACACCGAACGCGATTAAACGTTGAACCAGGGTTCAAGTTTACAAGGTGCCACTTTTACAAGGCCTCACTTGGATTTTAATATGTAATTGAACCAGTTTTTGCCGGTAGAATGTTAACGATAGGAAATTATAGTGTTGTTGTTGAATGGTCTGTGGTGCTGGTCCGAAGTCATGGTGACAGGATGATGAGATGTATAGACAGAGTGACCTTTATATAGATTTTAAAGCCTTTATTTTTGCTCTTTGTGATCGCCCTAAAGTGACAAAAAGAAATGTTCATTCGAATAGCCTATTTAAGTTAAAAGACTATCCCGCTGAGTTTCTCGCCAGATTTTCTCAGTGGTGGCCGATTGCCGATGTGGTGGTCAACCATTTTATCTATCAAGAATAAAATGACTTGCTCGTTGGTCTGGTAGCAAAGCGCATCGCTTAATGATCACGAGGTCCTGGGTTCAAATCCTAGGTCGGACAAATGTAGTTTTTCTAACGAAAAATTCCCAGTATGAGCCCGGAGTCTGGAATTGTGCCCGGTATATGGCATTATAGGCTCGCCCCCTATTACATGGGACCTAACATCGTCGGCGAATCGTGGGTGTACTCAGTACACCTCTGCCACCCCCTCTGGGGATTACGTGGGAAACAGGCGTGACGGTGTTTGTTGACGTGCATAAGTGCTTTTTGTGTCTCATACAAATATGTGCAGTAGAGAGCGTATGTTCTAGTCTACACTTATGTTATTATTATACTAGGCGTATCTGTAGCAGTGATAGCACGCTCGTCTTGTATTTACAAGGCCTAAAGTATAAATCCCGGCTTGAAACTTTGGGTCTTTCGAAACGATAAAGAAAAACGTCGAGAGGAAACCCTTGTGTATCTTCATAAGTAAAAAATAAGTAGTTTATTAGCTACACACCCTACAAGAAAAAAGCTACTCACTACATATTCCATACCACAATCTATAAGAAATACTTGAACTATCCAACAATACCTCCCACAGTCAGTAAACACAACAAAAACTACAAATTAAATGTTATTCACCCTTAACCACTGTAATGGACGACCTACAGGCTTAATTACGTTGAGCGAGTTGACTAATTAACTATGTCCTCATGAATTATGAAGGCTAGTGCGCCGAGAGGTATGGGCGCGACCCGGCTAGGCGACTTTGAAAGATTCATCTGATGCAGATCTTATCGTATCGGAGCACAGAAGCTGTTCCCTTAATATCGTCATTATTTAGCCCTTAACCCACAGTAAACATATATAACAGTTGAGCAGGTTAATACTAGCGGTCCGCATGAGAATCACGCATAGACGTGCGCTCTTGCTTCTTGAGAGTGTCCAGCGGATAATTTCGCTTATTTCCATAGCATTATGTCATATGGCATTCTGCTTTGGGGATGTTCTGCTGGTCTTAATACCATCATTGTTCTTAAAAAAAGAGATATTCGTGCAATTTACAATTTGGTCCCCACTGATACCGTTTTTAAAGAGATAAATATTGTAATTGTTGTCTCGCAATTTATATATGAATATCTATTATATGTCAAAAATAATATCAGTAGCTTTGAAAAATATAGCGACACTCAACATGTTAATACACGAAACAAAGATGATCTTATTGTACATTTACTCGTTTCCATAGAATTAGCAACTCTTTCCTGGGGCAATGTACACGCTTCTACAACAAATTACCCATAGCTATCCGAAAAACTAATTGGGTTTGAGCAGCTCTCCTCCTAAATATAGTTTGTAAAATACTTTGTTATTAAAATACAAATTTGTATAAAAATAATGATAAACAGAAAGGCCAGTCCAATTAGGTTAAAAGACTAGCCCGTTGAGTTTCTCGCCAGATCTTCTCAGTGTGAGGCCGCGTTCCGATACGGTGGTAGTTGTAAAAAATGTTGTCATTTTTGACGTTTGTGAGCGCTCTTGTAGGCCTGACTTTGAGATCTGCCAAGAAGCCGCGTAAAGCGTGCGTCTGTGCGCGGTATTCTTATCCCGACTGGTACAAAAATGCTTAACTGTTTATATATGATTACTGTGCCTTAACCGACTACTTTTGCTTTTAAGCGATGTAGGAGGGTTGTAATGTATGGTATGGACCTTCAATGCTACGAAGGAGGTAAGGTATGATAGGAATCTTTTGCCTTCAGGCCAGGATATAGGATTTCGTTTAGGTAAGAAACGGATTGGGGAAGCTTTGAACATTGTTCCTTGTTTTTATAACTGTGTCATTTATATTACTATTTGACTGATCTGTTATCCAGAAAAATGGTGGTATTTGTATTGGATCATTTCTCTTACTAGCTTCACCATATTTTGTGACTACTGGTCTGTCTAGAGATCAGAGCGTAAGGCGTTCTAACGATCACCAAATTTAGTAGTCGCAGTTCTCGATTTCTATTAATCCTGTCTCACGCCCTATCTTAATCATCATAGGCCAAAATACGACTACTACAGGAATAAGCCTCCCCTAAAGATCGCAATCAAAACCCGCTCTCTGCAATCAAATCATCCACTCTGTCAAGTCCACTATTCGACATACCAATTGCACACCCTACCTTAAGCTGGTAAAATTTGCTAATTAAAATGTTTTCTTCCACAGCCAGACACCGTGCCCCAAGCCAGTATCGACATGACTACGGTACTGGAGGTGAGCGACGCGGACAGCGTGACAGGCCACGCCCACAGCCTGGCCATCACGGCACCTGAGCGAGTCACCTTCGTCAAGGGCACCTGCAGGGAGGAGGCAAGGTGGTGGTCTGATGTCCTCACCGTCTACCCGAGGAGTAAGGTAAGAATTCCAAGAATGACTACTGTATGTAAACTGTTAAGTTCGAAGTTTACGCATCGAGCTTAAAATCCAGTTAATAATTAGGCCATTGCAAGAATCTCGATGTTTTGATATGTAATAAAGGGTATAAATTAACCAAGTATATATTAATTAGCGCGTACATTTACTGCTAAATGTATGCATGTCCTTAATCACGTCATTCTTTCCGGTCTTGTAGACGAATAGACTAGTCTATTCCACCATTTCCAGGCCACCTTCACAATTTCACTCCAACTAGCTGATGATATGCTTTTCAGATTTCGACCTTTTCTGATCCACCACTTTATTACGGCCTTGGGTCACCTGCTATTTTCCCATTAATATCCATATATCTGCAGTAAATGTCATTTCATCGCTGGCTGACGTTTTTTTACCTGGGGAAAATCCTGCAAAAGACTTCCGCGTGCCTCGGGAGCAGCTCGCGGGGCGTGTCAGTTTCTTATTGACTGAAACCCCAGGGCGGCAAATCAGCACTTTGGAGGGGCTCCGGGATCTCCGTATGGAACGCACCGGTGTCCCTTATACACCGCGCTCTGAAGAGCCCGCCATCGGGCGGAGACTTGATAACACGCTCCCCCCTCCGTACCAACGCGGTGCTCACGGCGACGTGGGCCACACCACGCCGTCGCCCTACTCGGGGTCGCTCGTGAAGGACGCTCTGGACCCCTGCCGCTCGGGATCGCGACCCCCAAGACTGCCTAGTCCAACTATGCTCATGGTATTTTTTCTTCCCGTCTCTTGCACATTTTGGATTACAATAAACCCATTTGCAGTTAAAAACTACGATGAGCTAGTGGTTGTTGTCTAGTGGTTTGACAAAAACGTGTTTTTCATAAATATTTGCGGGTAGGATCTATCTTCACTTTCCCGTTCGCCCTTACAATATAATTAGGAAAGAAACACGAGCACCTGCGATCTTGGAACCCGCACTCATTGATTACTTTCCGGCAACCGCTTGGTTATGACACGTAAACACCGATCGCGCGATCGTTACGAGCTCTGATTGTAGCTACCTGCTTTAATGTATCTCCAAAGTTTATTTTTGCTTTTTCCAAAATTGCGCTACAGCAATTATTATTTCTGTAACGTAGGTGCTTTTATAAACATTAATTCCACTTTTAGAATAAAAGATATGTCAGATGCGAGTATTTAGAAACTCTCCTTAAAAGATTATAGACAGTGTTAACACTTCAGCACATATTTATTCTAAAATTTTATCGTTGTCTAGATTTCCATCAATTTGTATGCCTTTCTTCTTGGCCCCGGTGCTACACGGAGAATTACTCGTCGTTTCCAAAAAATCGCAAATCTATTCATTGTTTTAGCTCGCTTGCACATTAGACATGAAAATGATATAATTTCATTTGATGAAATTAGATTTTAATTTCACAGTAATTTCATGTACGAAATTACGCATTTTTTTTTTAAATTTACTAGTATTAAAATGCGTTGTACCTGGCACTGTTTGCTATTAAAGCAAAAAGTAATAGATATCATGACAAGTATTATAGAAGCCAAGTAAAGACAAAATCATATGATTTGTCACATGTTACTTGTGATATTTTCTGCCACATGAAACTTAACACGTGTACCTCACAATGTGGTCACTGCCATGACGAGTGCGACTCGCCCCGCCGCCCTTGGATTTAATTTATCTTGCTTAACTGCATGCCGGGACAATGAGGTAAAATAATAGGACGAGTACCTCAAGACTCAAGGTACTGTAGTACCTTCGGATGTTATTCTCTGATTTAATGCAGTTTATGTCCGAGTATGACTGCCTTATTTGTCAAGTGGAGCACGATGCGGCGTGCGATTATTAGGTCTGGAATTTAAATCCCAAGTTGGACACCTAAAGTCAGAATACTAAGGCACACTATGCATTTTATATCGAAAAAAAAATCAAAATGTTATTAAGGTATTTTTATGGAAATTTATTTCTGGAGTCTAGATGAGTGCTAGAGAATGACATTAGCGTGGCCCCCTTTTACATTGAGACCTAACATCGTTGGTCAAAACAGAGATACTCCCTTTTGTCCTCCAATTTCCAGAAAAGGAAGTGTCTGGCTCATAATGCTAACGACCACCAATGACCTTTATAGTTTTACTAGACGAACAACAAAAAAGATGTACGTCGATAGCACAAAACATATGTGTCTCGACAGAAGTTTAGATTATAACAACACAAGAAATGTCTGATGTATTTATATATACGAGATGTTGATCACTACATATTATAAAACAAAGTCCCCTGCCGCGTCTGTCTGTCTCTCTAAACGCGATAAACTCAATAACTACCGAACGGATTTTCATACGGTTTTCACCAGTGGACTCAAGTGATTCAAGAGGAAGGTTTATGTGTCTAATTCACCCAGGCGAAGCCGGGGCCGGTGCCTAGTTGCAGATAAACATTTAATTACCACGACACATGTCTATAAACGAACCGTTCATCATCATGTCAACCCGCAGTCACCCTACACTGTTGAGTGTAAGGTCTCCTCATTAGCAAGCCATTCTTGTCGGTTGGTAGCTTTCCTCATCAAGTGTTTCAACATCGCACCAACTGGCAGGGGGCGACGTTTCTTTCCAGTTCTCAATCTCCAGTCCAGTACCATTTATATCCCAACAAAAAATAGGAATGCGCAACTATTGGAACTCGAATATTGTCCGTTTACAACAAGTTCCAAATAGACCGGGTCTTATCTGAAGGACAAGTCAGGAGTATCCGTAACCGGCGAGCGTGTATGAGACGGACTATAAGAGTAGCGGAAGCCAGAGAGGTATGTAAGGAAAGAGCCTGTTGGAACTCTGTACTCTCTGCCTACCCCGTAAGGGATCTGGCGTGATGATATAGATAGATAGATAGATACAACAAGTTCAATTTGGAATATTTCGCCGATATGATTGTTATCAATATTGACCAATTTTAAAGAATTCAATTCCAACATTGTCCTAATTCACCAAAACTTAAACGGAATACAGGAATCTCTCCTTCTTCCTATCCTTGATTATGCAGACGCCAGTTATCTCGATCTCACCGAGAGCCAACTTAATAAACTTGAGCGACTTCAAAATTTTTGCATAAGATTCATATTTGGTTTGCGGAAATATGATCATGTTTCAGAATTTCGTGCTAAGCTCAAGTGGCTGCCAATTCGCCTTCGCCGGAATTCTCACTTGTTATCGCTTTTATACAACGTCCTGTTTAATCCAGCATCTCCCTCCTATCTCAAACGACGATTTGACTTTCTCCATGTAACACATTCAAGGTTCCTAAGGTCATCGGAGAATCTCAGACTAAAAACACCCATGCATTCCACAAATTTCTATGATAAATCCTTTTCAGTTCAAGCTGTCCGTTTGTGGAATGCATTACCTCTGACAATTAAACGTGCACAGACATTGGCTAGTTTTAAAACGATGGTTAAGAACCACTTCCTCTCTGCTGTCACTAGTGAGACGCTGTCATGATTAAATAAATACTGTATATAAATATTATTATATTTTTTATTTCTTTCTCTCTCTATATATATATATATATATATATATATATATATATATATATATATATATATATATATATATATATATATATTACTTTTATTAGTTACTTTTAATTTTAATGAATGTACGCCCTCTACTTTGTTATATTTCTTTCGACTTGGTTGCCTGGAAGAAATTGCTATAAGCAATAAGGCCGCCAATTGTACCCTATATTGTTTTGTACCTTACATTATTGTTTATTTATAATTTGGTGTACAATAAAGAGTTTTCTATTCTATTGCTAAATATTTCCAAACTTACTCAAATTCTCGGAGCTCTACTACAAACACTCGTTTCTCACGTGTTCCCAGAACAACATGTCATGTTGCTAATTAAAGATGAAGCAAAAACCAGCAGCTTACATTGCACGGGTCACTGTCTCTTATAAAAAGATCGCTTGCAACATTTAATCGCCACATCTCGCGTGCTACATCACTAGAAATTTATAAGAAACTTATGATATCACAAGTACATAATACGTCTGCCATGGGCTAAGACCAGCCAAGCGAACACAGGTGGCAAGACTTTTCTCGTGCGGGATAAAATTACGAAGCCCTGAGTCTTATCCTCCTCTTCCTTGCGTCTTTCTCTTCAGTGCTGAGGGTCGTGATCTTTATGAAGAACTTTAGCTTTGATAATGTCTCTCCATTTGGTCCTATCCTCTGCGACGTGAATTGCGTCGCTGACACTGAAATCGAGCGTCGACTGAATCTTGTTGGATCAACGCATGGGACTCCGACCTCTAGGTCTCTTCCCTTCTACTTTGCCAGTGATGAAATGTTTTTCTAAGTTGTAGCTTGTTTTCCTGGCAATGTGGCCGAAAAATTCCAGGATTTTGCGAAGGTATATTGTGGAGAGCCTGGTTGTTATTCCGAGTTCCTTTAAGATTGATGCGTTTTTTACTTATACGCAAGTTTAAATAGTTTTGTCTGTACAATTTTTAATACGAGTTTTCTCGTGTCAATCTTTCCGCTGCCCGCCATTCTCGCACATAAGGCAAAACGGTTCAACAAACACTCGAAACTAATTTTCATGTGACTTCGAGTGAAACTGAGAGTTTGAGCCTGTAAAGGTATAAAAGCACATATCTTACACGGACATAATTACATAGCAATTCCAAAAATAATTGCCTGAAATAAAACAATTTTTTCGGATTTTATCGCGGTTTAATTTTTATTTTTAAGTTCCCGACGTTTCGAGTGCTTTGCAGCACTCATGGTCACGGGAGGGACTGAGGTGTTGGACGTCCAAAAGGCATAGTTGTTCCGGGGTACCCTCAAACTTCTTAATTATTTTTGTTGGTCCGATCTACGCAGAATGAGCTCAAGGTGTCTTGAGGTCTTGCAGTGTTATGCTTGGTTTTGGATTTGATTATATTAATTACCGGATCCCAAGTCGATGGAAGCACCCAGCCATCTTCTCTATTGAAATTAGGATGTTTTTTAATTTCAATAGCCTCGGGAACCATCCTTGGTAGGAATCGGTGTTCTTTTACGAGGATTTGTGGTCTATCAAATCTGATGTTATGGCGGGTAATAATCGCCTTACAAATCCAATATTTGATGTAGGAAGCTTGCATACTCGTTTATGTTAACAGTCGTGAAAATTCTGCTTGCGCGTTCCAGACTTCCTTTGAAGAATCGCTGTCTTATGTTCTTTTGTTGCTAAAGTTACGCCATCTATTTTTTATACATAATTACATAGCAATCTCAATTTTAGTTCTTTGCGGTTTCATTAGAGGCGCTGTGTATTTTTTTTAAACTTTGCCCGACACTAGGCTTTATTCCTGTGTCGTGGGTGCGTTTACAAACATAAAAATTCACATACACAAATACCCAGACCCTAACAAATAATTGTGGGTCACAAAAAGATTTGTCCCGTGCGGGAATCGAACCCACGACTATTAGACACAGTAGGCGGAGCGGCTTAAGCTCTTAACCACTGCGCTAAATCGTACGTCAAATTATTTCATTGAAATAATAAACGTGTATATTATAGAAAATTGACTCAGTAACTTGTAACTTATGGTAAAGCTACATATTATACTGCGCGTACGGTGATCCAATTTTCCAATTGGCCGTAATCGGGCGAATGGCGATCGATCCCTGTGATGTTGCGACCGCGCAGCTGCGCAATCGGCCCAGCTCAGCGCAAATGGACCAATGTAATTAACACGGGATCGTGTTGCTTGTAAATGGGATGTGTGTTCATCGGATCGATTAAGGATCCAGGCTATCATAGTCTGTTTACGTACTACGGGTTACAGACTGATGGATTTTTAGTTATGGAAATCATGAAGAATTCCTGGCGTGATATTTGGTTTTAAAGCAAATAAGTTTTATAACTAACTAGCAGTTTCCTGCGACTTTGTACCTGGTCGACAACAGCGCCACCTACCGGGTCTATGTAGCATGTCATATAGCATGTTACTTCTGGATAAGGTAGCTTTCCAATGGTGAAAGAATCATTAAAATCGGATCAGTAGTACCGGAGATTACCTCGAACATCCAAACTCACAAACTTTACCTCTTTATAATATTAGTATAGATTTCTGAGGGCTTATTAACACTTAGGAAATTTGTTGTATCAAAAAACACCATGTCATGTTGTTAGTATGTTTTTATGTTGTATTTGTGCCTTATTTGACAACGCTGAATGCGTACAGCCTAAGGCTGATCATTGCAATTGTGGCAATCTTTGGGAAAATCCCAATACTTAAGTACTGTAGGTTAGGAAATAAATCTGGAAGTTTTTAGGATAAGGGACGACAAAGGCCCGATATGGAATAAATAAATTGGCCTTTGTCTTTCAACAGACCTCATTCATTCGATGATGAATTGTTTGGCAAATTAGTGTTTGGTTTACAAAATAATTGTCAGGCGACCTCGTCCATCGTCGGTCGGTTACTTTGAACTTGCGCAGCTGTGCGATTGGCCCAGTTCGCGGCAAATAGGCCGGTGCGCAATTAGCGCGGGATCGGGTTACGTGCGCCGGCGCAGCTCACTGACTCATGTGTTTTGTTGCGCCTGGGAATTTTGGGAAGAAATCGCGATGAGATTTGTAACAATGATTCATTAGCCTGTGTCAATGTTATGAAGGTTCGGTATTTTTAGTAGTTTGAAGAGCTTATTTTTATCTATGGTTCTCTTTACTAGGCAACTTGTGCGGGAACTAGTCAAGCAACCTATGCTGACTAAACCGTGCACTCTACAAATAATAATTATTTTTTAGATTACTATTTCTATAATTATTATGTGCAAAGGTTAAGTTACATGCTGTGCGCCAGGCAATTAAAAAGTTTCGAGTTTGATTAAAAGACCATTTTCGCCTACTTTGAGGGTTTTGCAATTCAAAAACAATTTACTACGTACACTACGACAATACTCAAACAAAAAAAAATATAGTTTCTAATCCAATTCAATTTATATAAAACTTACAATCGGAGACCAATTAAGAATGGTATTTTTACTACCATGCGGAAGCTGGGGATGTGGTACTGCTGAAGTGACCATACTTGGTCTGTGAGTCGATTGGAACCTATGATTAATTGTACATAGTCGCCACTGTCCTGTCGCCAGTTAGATATGGCAACTATTCCAGCTGATTGGATGGACTTATCCAATAAACATTGAGCTACATGTACATTTATCTTTTGCTAAAGTAAATAATCGCCTTATATATTATACCACTCCCTGCCACTCCCAATATTTGATGTCGGAAACTTGTATACTCGTTTATGTAACCTGTCGTGAAAATTCTGTTTGCGCGTTCCAGACTTTTGTTTGGAGAATCGCTATCTTCCGTTCTTTTGTTGCTAAACTAACGCCATCTATTGTTAATTAGCCAGATTTATGTAGGAAAGTATGGATATCGCTCCAGACTTTCTCATCTATGCACAACTTAAATTGTATTTAAATGTATTGCTGCCGAAGAGGTATTATTTCTAACTGCCTCATTAGTCTAGTGACGAATGTCACGAGGTCCTTGGTTCAAATCGTAGGTCGGACAAATGTAGTTTTCCAATCGAAAAATTCCCAGAATCAGTCCGGAGCCTAGAATTGTGCCTGGTATCGCCACGCCCCCTGTTACATGGGACCTAACATCGTCGGCGAAAAGTGAGTGTAGACAGAACACATCCGCCACCCCCGCTTGGGGAATATAGGCGTGACGGTGTTTATTTTATTTGTTATTTAGGCATTATTTCTAATAGATAGAGATTTGATGAAGGGCTTTTTAACTAATTCCCTTTCTTCAAAACTGTTTTTTCTTTGTTTTTATTACTCCATACACAGTTCTTACCCCATATGTTAAATAATTACGGTAATCCTTACATGCAAGTTTCTAAGGGGTTCAACCTCCTACGTTTATCATCTAACATGATATGTAACATGTAACCGTACTATAGTTATAATCTAAATTCGGGGTCCTTGACCCCGCGTCTGTGGACCGGCGCCGTATCTTCCGTGATACAGATACCGTTGGACTATTGTGGATCTTCCTGTGATTATTTTTCTCTTTCCCGTAGCGATGGTTTATTAACTGGAAAATATTACTAATGCTTGTAGCGAGATTGTTTTTATAGCTATTGTCCTATTTTGATGTGAAGACTGCGTCGTCTTTCTTCGCAAGCGAACGTCGAAAGCCGCCTCATAATAATAAAAACGGACATAATATCGTTTAATCATTCATCATGCACAACACATTTTAAGACAGGGAAACATTTATTCTTGTCGTACCAACCAAAAGCGTGATGGGAACAGCCCCCAGTGACTAATTTTAGCCCTTCCGTCATACTGAATCATATTTACAAAAGTAAAAAAAAAAAATAAAGTTCTTTGTTTTATCACCTTTTATTTTATTTTTTTCTATCACTTTTCCATGTTAAATACTAAATATAAATATAGCCTTCAAAAATCTTACAGGAGATGTTCTAATACAAAAAAAAATCATCTCCCAGGATTATCCACAAAATTCCAACGTATAGAGTCGTGACGACAAGTGATGACGCAGCGGATGATGCGGCCATCAATACATGTGTACCTAGCCGTAGCCGCGGGTTCGAATTCGAATCATACCCCCTAATTGAGTGCACTTAACCTCGCAACAATAACTCACCTATCTCCTACCATTTGATTATTTTCTTTCCCTCATGCTGTTTTTTGTGTATGTGGGAAATACCAGATAAGTACTCGAAATTTTTAATAGTCCAGTTACAATTTTTTAAAATTCCTTATTTCAGTAAATGGAAACTTTATAAAACACTCTTAGTTTGGCGAACAGACGTAGGTTACAATTTTATAGTAATAGAATTTTGGGATTTTATTCGGGATGTACGAGTATATTAAAAAATTGGTAAAGTATTCATTGTGTGTGTGAATGATCTACGCTGTTGGCCGCGGGGACTTTACAGCTTCACGGGACAAGAGGGAGACCATGCAACCACTGCGCTCGAGGCAACCGCTACGCTCGAGATAAGTCAAGTCATTGGATAGTATATCATATAATTAGAAATTTAAAAGAAATGTGTATTTCCTTTTAATTTAGTCCAAAATATGAAAGAGAGCCTGATGACCTGATGCCTACAGCACAAAAGCCAGTCGCCGTTGCGATTTTTGGTGGTGCCCTTTGTCCAACAGTGCACGTCTATCTGATGATGATGATAGACAAACTATACTTACTACACACGAAGTTGAAGACAATTATGTATACCTGGGACAAGCAGTACAATTAGGTAGGTCCAACTTCGAGAAAGAGGTTAATTGTTAAAGAGGTTAAATCCAGCTCGGCTGGCCAGCGTACGGAAAGCTACGTAACGCACTCAAGACAAACGTCTTTGACCAGTGTGTGTTACCAGTGATATCCTACAGCACCGAGACATGGTCGCTCACAATGGACCTCATAAGAAGGCTCAAAGTCACCCAAGGGCAATGGAACGAGTTATGCTCGTGGGTTTCTCTGCGAGATCGAATCGGAAATGAGGAGATTCGCAGGAGAACCAAAGTCACCGATATAGCTCAAGGAATTGCTAAACTTAAGTGGCAGTGGGTGGGGTACATTGCGCGTAGAACTGACGGCCATTGGGGCAGAAAGGTTCTCGAGTGGCGACCACGTGTCGAAAGACGTGAAGTGGGCAGGCCCCCTACAGGGTGGAACGAAAAATTCTCCTAGGTCTATTCTTGACTGCCTCGTTGGTCTAGTGGCAAAGCGCATTGCTTTGTGATCACGAGGTTCTGGGTTCAAATCCGAGGTCAGAAAAATGTAATTTTTCTAACGGAAATTTGCCAGTATGAGTCCGGAATCTGGAATTGGGTCCGGTATATGGCAATAGGCTCGCCCCCTATAACATTGGATCTAATATATTCAGCGAAAAGTGGATGTCTCAAGGACTCAATGCACCTCTGCCACCCCGGCTTCGGGATTATAAGCGTGACGGTAATCTAAAAATCCCTAATAGACAAATTCTTTGCTGTGCCCGACAGGGTCCATGACTGTTACCTAACCAAGCTATTAAGCTGATCGATGTAACCATCTGACCTACATAGTGGAACGCAAAATAAAATATGAATATGTTAATCATTACTTCTATTAATAACTTACAACACTTTGTAAAGTAAATTAAAAATAACTTATGATAATTTAACGATACCCAATGAAGCCATAATTAAAGTATCTTCCTGTCGAAATGTCTGTCACGCCAATATCCAAATACCGTAATGTTGACATATATTTAGTCTGTATGTGCGCAGACAGTTAGCAGACAAATCATCCGGACCTTAACACCTTCCACTTAGCGGGCGGAGATTTACTTAAAAATCGCTATAATTAACAACTGTTTATTAACTGTGGACTTCCTTTTTTATTTAGCGTAATGTGTACTACTTTATTTAGAAACAACTTTATCTAGAAACTCCTTGATCAAAAATACAGTTATTAAAAAAAAGGGGGCCAGTATCACGGTAAATGGTTCCTGTGGTTGTGGGTGCTTTGACAAAAATACATTTTATATGCAAACATCTACAAACATCTAGTTTAAACCAAATATTTGCGGATAACACAAATGTCTCTGGACTGTTTTTATTGAGGACTGGTCCTCAAAAAAAAAACCAAAGGCCGAAGATACGTCTCACTGACACCATAATAGGCTATTCTATCTATCTATCTATAAACTCACGCCAGATCCCATGCGGGGTAGGCAGAAAGTACAGAGTTCCAACAGGTTCTTTCCTTACATACCTCTCTGGCTTCCTCGACTCTCATAGTTCGTCTCATACACGCTCGCCGGTTACGGAGACTCTTGACTTTTCCATCAGATAAGACTCGTTTTATTTGGTCGTGGTAAGATAGTCTAGGTCTTCCCCGGTACCTTATCCTTCCACTTTCTCATTGTATATCTGTTTTGTCATTCTTTCCTCTAGCATTCTATCTATATGCCCGAACCAACGGAGCATGCCCTTTCTCATCTTTACACCGATACTATCTTTCATACCTACTCGCTGTCTTACTATGCTGTTGCTAATGCGGTCGGTCAGCTTCACTTTGCACATCTTCCGCAGAGCTCGCATTTCTACCGCATTTATCCTACTTTCATTCTCCTTCTTACATACCCAGCTCTCGCTACCATATAACAGCGTTGGGACAAGAACTCCGTTATGTATGGCCAGCTGCGCCTTATGGCTTAAGTGCCGGCTCCCAAGTAGCTTTCCCATCGCACCATTCACTCTGTTCCCTGCACTCACTTTTTTCTCTATATCAGCGGTGTATTTCCCATCCTTACTGAATGCGCATCCAAGATATACAAACTAATTCACTTGCTCCAGCACATCGTTACCAACCACAATCCTTAAATTCGTTCTGGTTTCTTCCCTTTTAATAGTCTATTCACTCTGGAATATACCGAGGAGATGAAAGGCCAATTTCTGCTTAATCCATCTCTTTGTCTCAAATTGACTCTATGCAGTCGTTAACCCGAATGGAAAATAGTGTAGTGTATGACCTACCTACCTCACGGTAACCTACATATTAAGGGCTACACATAATGTAAAACGGAGCAGTTAAGCAGATACACGTAAAACGTCAAGATGTTATCTTTCATTTATTGATACCCCAACAGCCCACAGTGCAAGGAAAAATGTACGGGAATTACATTTTACTACGAAAAGTTACATGGTTAAGCCAGACAAGTTACAAACGCTTTTTATAAGCTTTAATTTAACTTGCAATGTTTGTATGTCTGTCTGTCGTTCCGGTTCAAATCTTGTGATCCATTAATCAAACACGTACGGTTATCCGATTGCCTTAAAATTTGGCATACTTAAGTAATTTCGGTGACAATGCAATAATATGGTGCCATGGAGCTGGTCTGATGGTGGAATCAGAAGATGGCCTTAGGAACATGTAAATTATACAACGTAACCCCCTCGTGTTTGTTAGATTGGTATTAACAAGTGTTCACAGCATAGATACACTGGCTTAAAGTAAACAATTCCGTGCATCCTTTCCCACGAACTTATCAGGCTACGAATGAAATCCGCCCAAAAGTCATCAGTGCAACGACCCTGCGCTCGCGCAGTGTCTAGGTACTTCTCGTCAGCATCCTGTCAAATAACACGAGATTTGACGTTCATTTATCATATTTTTATGAGTCACGAACATAGAAACAGCTTGAAGGATCCAATTGAAATTACTATTTAATTAAACGGATAGCATAAAGCTAAAAATACAATTAAAATTAAAAATGAAATGTATTATTCTATAAGTCCGCATACTAACTCTAGCTTTAATTACCAAGACAAAACAGAGGAGTCCTTTTGAGTTTCAACTTCTGAAAGAACTCAGGCTATGCTCAACATCTCTTTACTCAGGAAAAGTTTTGTAAAAGACAACTAAGAGTAATCTTCCAAGGGTATACTTACTTATACCCCCGACACTTCACAAGCGGGGGAGTGGCGAAGGTGTACCATGTACACCCTCATTTCGCCGAGTTTTTTTAGGTCCAATGAATTAAAAGGCGAGCAATATTGCCATTACATCTAACACAGTTCCAGACTGTTCTTAGTAGCAATTTGGAGAAGTATTTTATTTCTAAAGCAGAAAAAACTGTTTTCGATAGAAAATCCCCAATAGCAATTTGTGAGATCTAGCATTCGTATCCAGATCCTCATGATCCCCAGCCCCCTAGACCAACGGCAGGCAACATATTTTTAATATAATTAAATGAGCAATCATTAACGCAGCCGAATCGCAAATGTGCAAGCGATCTTAATCGAGATCGAGTTAACGGACCGTCGATCGGCGCCGGCGCACCGATTTTATTATTGTTTTATGTTCGCATCGATTAATTTTATATTCACTGCGTTGAGATGATTCATGTGATGTTTTTATATTGTTTATATGCTATGTCAGAATAGATAAGATGTTTTTTTGTTTGGAAGTAAAAAGTGATGCAAAAAGGAGCGTGTGTGTATGTGTGTGGGTGGGTGTTTTGTTGCCATGCGAAATTAATATTCAGATAATGACATTGGTGATTAAAATTAGGTCTATTTTTATGTTTCACGCGATGGCCGATTGACGTGTCTATTTCTTTATAAAGAAAAAAAAGGTAAATTATTTACACACTTGACAAATATTTTATTTGGTTTAGTCATAGATATTTGCCTCGTTGGTCTGATGGCAAAACACATCGCTTTGTGATCACGAGGTCCTGGGTTCAAATTCTAGGTCGGACAAATGTAATTTTATTAATGAAAAATTCGCAGTATGAGTCCGGAGTCTGGAATTGTGCCCGGCATATGGCAATAGGCTCGCCCCCTATTACATGGGGCCTAACATCGTCGGCGAAACGTGGGTGCACTCAGTACACCTCTACCACCCCCACTTGGGGAATAAAGGCGTGACGGTGCGATAGTTATAAATATTATTAGATATATATTATATGTATGTTACTAGTTGTATAGTTAAGAATAGTCTATCTATAACCTCACGCCAGATCCCTTGCGGGGTAGGCAGAGAGTACAGAGTATAAGAATAGTATACATGGTAATAGGCATTTCAGTTGATTGCGTCATCATCATCTCAGCCTATACCCGTTCTGCTGAACATTGTGATTATGTATTTGGCCTAATTGTGATTTTAGTACAAATATACCAATTAAATGTACCGTTACTTGTGGGCTTGTGGTTGTCGTAAAAAAATTAACCAGTAAGAAATAAAGTTTAATTTTGGTCAAATTACGAGCTTCTCATTAAGGCTACACTGTTCCATACTGTTCCGAAGTCTGTCGTCGCATTCGTATATCTGAAAAGTCTGGCATCTCATTCGAAGAACTTAAAAAAGTTTGTCATCTCATTCGTAGAATTAGACTGAAAAATTCTGTCATCTTATTCGTAGAACTGAACTAAAAAGCGTTCACACCAATTTCTTTCGATTGGTATATAACGAGATTAAATAATGATAAATTGATGTTGGTGTGCCAATAAATAAATGAATTAGCGCTCCGACCGCCAATTTCAGACAGGAGCTGTGAGAAAACAACCAGTTTCCGCAAGTTAATGACTTATATGTAATGGTTTGCACAAACTCTCGTGTTCTTATATCGTGTTGAGTACAGAAAAAAAACTGCCTCGCTGGTCTAGTGTCGTATATAGTACGGATGGCGTCATGGTATCAGGACGTTCAAATCCAAATGGGCAAAGTGATTTTTCCATTGAGAAATCTCCAATAGCAGTCCGATATCTAGAACTGAGCCTAGTATATACAAGGTGTATTGTATTAACGCAAGACCTCAGACACCCCGATTATCTAATTGTTTCACAAATTCATTACAAAAACCAAATTTGCAAATTTAAAGTTTTTTACCACTGTTTTCAGCACTTTTATTGCACAGCATATTGAGAAATACATTTTAGAATTGCACTTGAAATCTCCATATTGCTTTGAATCAATAATAAAGGACATTGTCGAGAATTGCCCCAGAACCAACAAACATTTGACCCATGCCACCATTTTTTCTCTATTTTATTGAAATTAATGGCAATTATCCGTACCTAACGGACAATTTGCAATCTAAAACGAATATTTTAAAGTATTGTTAGTTCATATATGGAAGTCGTCGACATCTTTACTGTATGTCAATACACAATATAACCTCATATGTATTAATGGGTACTGAATTATAACCTCAAAATCTAAGGCATTTTTTTTAAACAATATTGCGATTCCCCCGCTTGTCCGTTTAATAATAGCTGCCTTAAGAGAATTTATGGGTTATTTGAAATCATACAAGTATTTTTTCATTGCTGTGTATTCTGGGGTAAGTCATGTATGGGCGCAGAACAATATCCTATAGTTCGTTATAGCGCATTGAAGGAGTAACAGCATTTTTTCAAATTTTGAAAAATATAAAATACATTAATATTTGGAATGAATTAAGTTACCGATTAAGACCAAACTAGGTCTTGCGTTTCTTATGTAACACCTTGTATAATACCAGAAGCAAAAATCTGTGAATCAGCGCTATGCGAATTCCCAACGCAGAGAACTTGGATGCGAATTGATTGCAAATTTCTGTGCGCAGTTTTATGTTTCGGCCCTAATGACAATATGTCTACTACGTTAGAACGGAGTTATTTATTAATTTAATAAAAAAAATAGTTTCACACATTTCGGTATCAAACATTTTGTATTATGCTGTTTCTTTATTTTCAGTGAGTGTCGCTATAGTAATAGTTGATTGTACTGATGGGCATGGACCTGTATCAAGTTTATGTCTCCCTTACTCCCTGTATATAATACACTTGTTTTAGAAATCTTTTACTAATTGGCCGGCACGCGCGGCTCTCGTTATGGTAAGACCGAATAGGAAGTAATGTTCGATTTAATTGCACCGTGTCACTCTTGTTACGCCTTTTGGAGTAAGTGGAGCTGTACCTCCGCCGTACTTGCTGCCGTTTGTGGGGGAAATACGGGCGTGGAACATGTAGGGATGTCTTAATGTCTTACTAAGTATTCGAAAGATTAGCTGTTCGTGTAATTGGTTTGACGTACTTTCTTGGCACACATCTTGGCGGCGAGGACTCAGTTATTTGGAATTGGTTACACACGTTTAAAGTTACTGTAACTATATGTGTAAAGCTAGAACAAACTAGCAGATAGGGTAGGGAGTGTAGTCATCGAAACTTTTTCAGCTAAAATATTAATAAAGATGCAAATAACAATAATGCAACGAGAGAAAGAGAGAGAGAAAAATATATCGTTTTTTAAATTTGTCCGCAGGGTCGACATAAACGCAACGCCACGTTTCCTGGGGGGCAGACAGCGAGCCTGCTACAGTCTTCAACAACTAGAAGTAAGTTGCTACTTATTGTCGTGACTACCTAAATCAAGGAGTGTACCTATCTGGACTTGCCTTTGAGACAGTTGCTACGTGCAACCTACCCCAATGTGAGGAAGCTCACGGGGTTTGTCGGACTAATTCCGACTGAAAACTCCAGGGGCTCCGGGATCTTCGCTAGGAACGTATTGGTGCCTCTCTGTACCGTGGTCCGTAGAGCCCGCCATCGGGTGGGGGGACACTGGACTTGCACCCTTCAGCGCCGTCGCGGAGCTCGCAGTAAAATATGCCACTCGACGCCACTGTCCGCTTTAGTCGCGGCCGACGACTCCCATTACGGATAATGATGTCCCATCTGTACACCAAATCTTATTTTACCTTACCTCATCATTTTCTTAATAGTTTATTTATTATTCTAGAGTACTCAGCTGACGCGTCAACGCTCCGCGACGTCGCGGATGGCTGTCAGGCCTCAAGGCCTCGCTACTGCTCCGGGGGAACCACTACATGGCCTGGGCCTCGGGTCCAGCCGCCACAGCCAGAGATCCCAAGCCTCGCAGCGCCAACACCCATCGACACCAAAGGTGAGACTAATAGTATTAAGTAATAGCTTTACACCCTATTATATTAGGGCCTATCATTGTCGGCAAAATTGACCGACCTAGGATTCCCACCAGTGCACACCATCCCTGTGCAGTTTGTATGAGAATTACATTTTTATATTTTCATCAATTCCCAATTCCTGTCAGCCTCATGTCGCTAATCAGATATCAGTGTCATTTTCCCTTTAAATTTCTGTCGTGTCTCCACAATCAATCATATTTTTATCACTTAAAAGGTCTCGAATGCTTTTATTTATCGGCTCATACATTTCTCGATATTGTCGAAACATGCACCGAACTTTGGGAAACGCCTCATTAAAATTTATTCTTGTTTTATTTTCGTACGGCGCTATCGAAACCCATTTAATTGAGATCTTAAATTTATACTACAAGCGATAAATTAACTTGTTTTTAATTAGTTTTCTTTTTATCTTTCGAATATCACAGTATTAAAATTGTGGAAAATAATTTTGAGTTTATTTTGCCGAGTTGTTTTAATGGACTGTTTTAATGGTAGGTCTGGGTGGAAAGGAGGTCTGTTTATAAACAAGAAACTTGCCATATTCAGGCGTCGGTTATTTTTAACCGACTTCATAAAGGAGGAGGTTCTATGTTCGGTTGTATGTATGCTTTTTTTTATGTATGTTCAGCGTTATTTCCGTCAATTGTGGACCGATTTTGATGTTTTTTTTTGCATTGGGTTCGTATAGCTCCAAGATGGTCCCATTTTAATTTCATTGGCCCAATGCCAATGAAATTAAAATGGGACCTTGGACTTAGAAGATACACCAGCGAACTAAGCAGTATATTAGCCAACTTCAAAAATGGAGGTTCATAATTCGTCCTTTTTTTATAACTCCTTTGCTTATGAACCGATCTTGATGATTCTTTTTGCATTAAGTTCAGTATAGTTTTGAGGTGGTCCTATTTTAATGTTATTGGTATTGGACCTTGGACTTTGAAGATACAAGAGGGAACTCCTTAACGGCGAACAGCACGAATGTATAGATTCCGTTATTATAGTCATTATATTAATCCTGTAGGTACCTTACTGTACAACTCAGCAAAATAATATAATATGGGTATATAAATATGACTAAATAATTCACTCTCACTTAAAATTGTAAAATAAAAATCTTTTTAAAAAGAAAGGTAAACCGACTTCAAAAACCAAAAAATAAATCTCCGATCTAGGTCTCGAACCTATTCGCGCCTTTATTAAAAAGGCGTCAACACGTCACTTCGCGAACGCATCCACCCATGCGAATCCGTTAATCGTAGCCACCGCCGACTACGATCTCCCCCCCGACCCCTGCCGCCACCGCCGGCCGCGACATGTTCTCACCGACCCCCCCGGTGCTTTGTCATCCCTTCTTTCCGCTCAGAATACGGGCGACGACGACGTAGTAGTAGATCCCCTCCCATAGCCGGCGGTTGACCGGTGCGCTTAGTAGTGCACCCGTCCCCCTACAGCGACAGTCCCAACCGAGGGCGCCTTTTCGAGGCGCCCTCGAGTATGTCGCCTCTTGCCCTTCTGGCTGGCTAGAGCGTAGTGGTTGCACGCTCGCCTTTTAGTCCGGTGAAGCTGTAAAGGCCTCGCGGCCAACAGCGTACATCATTCACACACACACACACACACACACACACACACACACACACACACACACACACACACACACACACACACACACACACACAAATATTTGAAGTCGGTGCCAAGTAACCGACTGCACCAACCAGCACCGACTTCAAATATTTATTTTTTGCTTTTGGAAGTCGGTTTACCTTTTTTTTTAAAGATTTTTCAAGGTACTATCTGCATTATAGCAATGTTGGTAGAAAGCTCGTCTTGGGTTCAAACCCTTTGAATAATTATAAAAGGGGCTCATAGCACTGTGCGACCGCGGTGTTATTAGCGATCACCTAAGTTAAGCACCGTTCGGTTCGGTCGTCCGTAAATGGGTGGCTCTTTGTAGCATTTTCATATCTGAGTCTCCATGCTTCGTTAGGCACGTTAAGGTCGCTGTTACCACTAAATGTCGCAGCCGTTAAGCCAAGTTAGAAATCTTATAGGAGGCTTGATATGTACAAGTACGGCCAAAAGCAGATGGCCACAAACCTGCCCACACCAATCCGCACTGAGTCCGCGTGGTGGATTATGATCTAATGTCACCTCTATTCGTGAGTGAATGCCCAGAAGAGGGAGAGTATATACTGATATTATTATTATGTTTAGATGTTCCATTGTACTGCGGGTAAAATTAACAAAAATATCGTTTAAAACCCTGTTTATCCGTAAGAACCAAGGTTCAAAACGATAAAAGCAACGTCAAAATAAACCAATAAATCATTTCAGTATTGATCTTATAATGTTCGTTATGATAAAGACCCGCAGGGCAAAGATAATTTGGCTGACCATAAAATCAGGCATTTTATATCGTAACAACAAATAAACATAAGACAGCATTTGATAGATATACTAAATCATTAATGGCGCCAACACCCACACAATAAGTATAAGTATGATGTAGTATTATCAAAATAATAACTAACTGACGTTTCGTAATTAAATTAAAAACCACAAAACGGTACCACCTTCCATTCAATGTTGTTTGGGTGTGGAAAGTAAATTATAGAACAGCGGTTTTCGATGGTGCGCGCGCGCATTGGGTCACGCGGAGGCGGGAAATAGCGACGTACGGGTTTATCCGTCATTGTTAATGAAACCGATTCTTAGTATAGAATAACTTTATTATTCACACATTTTTATGGCCATACCCCTAAACGGTGGCGGTAGAGGTGTACTTTGCACTCCCACATATCGCCAATGATGTTAGGAGGCGAGCCTATTGCTATTAAACCAGGCTTAATTCCAAGCTCCGGCTTACTTCTAATATTATTTCGGTAGAAAGTCTCCACTACTACATTCAGACTTCAAAGATCTCGTGATCAATAGCCAGATAAAATTAAAATTAAAAATATTTTACTTAGAGAAAAAAGCAAATATTCATAGGGATAGCTTTTGACCTTTATAACCTTTATAATGCTGACTCGCTCTGAATCTATTTGTGTAAATATTACGTGGTTAGATTATTTTTATCACACCAGTATATGAAGTCCAATTTTAACAAGAAAAAAAATAAACACCGTAGTATGTACCTACCCGTAAGGAATAAAAAAAAATCATCCTACATCTAAGAAAGGCTTCAAACTAATTAAATATGACCATACAAGAACAAATATTGGATAAGTTGTTTTAAGAACAAAGCCGCAATCACTTAGATTTATGTGTGTTGCGCCCACGCATGCCCGTGCGTGCGCGCCGATCCTAATTACTGATCTAACGGCAAAGCGCGCCCTCTAATTACTGATTGTGATAATGTTGTCTAGAAACTCGCTGCGAGCTAATCATGTTTCTGGAATCCATCGTTTTTATCAATATCAGCGTAACATCGATATTATTAAAACAACGATAAGGTGTACTAGAAAAAAGCGTGTTAAAAAAACTCTGATAAACAAGTTGATTGTACGCTGACCATTAATCTGTTTTTAGTCAACTGGACCCGCTGGTTCTTGAGTGGAGACCGCGTGTCGGCAAACGTAGTGTAAGGCGTCCTGTAGCTAGGTGGGGCGACAATATTCGTAAGGCAGCGGGCAGGAATGGGAGATAGAAGCAGATCGAGCTCAGTGGCGTGCCATGGGAGAGGCCTACGTAAAGCAGTGGACCGACACGGGCTGATGATGGACCCGCTCCAAAGTGAACTCACGACATGAATTGACGAGTTCAAGAAGCCAACCTGTTGGAACTCTATACTCTCTGCCTACCCCTCAAGGGAATTAAATCCCAGCTAGAAAGAAAGAATATTTATTTGTCACAGCACATGAGAAACAATATTTAGTTTACAGAAAAAACATACAGATCAAACATTGTACCACACTACCACAGAACCTTCTATAGCTAATTGCTCACATTAATTAAAATTACCAGTTTTTTTTTTTTAAACTATTAATAAATCCTAGTGTGGGGGTACCCACACTAGGATTTATTCCTGTGTCGTGAGTGCCTTTACAAAAATGAAAATTCACATACACAAATACCCAGACCGATAAAATTAAATTGTGGATCACACAAAGATTTCGCCCGTGCGGGATTCGAACTCGCGACTATTAGACACAGTGGACGGAGCTGCTTAAGCTCTTTAACACTGCGTTAAATCGTACGTCATTACATATATACTTTACAACAAACAAATACACATGAATTTTTGTCTCACGGCTGAGCCAAATAGGTATCCAGATCAGCTTTATGCCAGGCATAAGTGCTAGGCGCTGATTTTCATCTGGACCCTGCTGAGTCTTAACAGATGTCAATCTAGCACTTACAGGTTTCTCGTTTCTATGTGCTGTTGTGTGATGTGATCGCCATTGATGTGATAACCAAAGCTAACAAATATCAGGTTGCGCCGGAAAATAGCGGTAACGTATAGTCCTCATAATTTATATACAAAATAGCATTCAGACAGGCAGAACGTTAGCATCGTCAATTATTGTCGTAATTCTCTTAATCACTGCGCTGGTGTTACCATACGTCCCAGGATTTATAAAGGAATGGACCGCTATGAACATAACATTTTTTGTGAACTAAGTTCTGATAAGTTAATATCGTTTAATAAGGTTCTGTGATTTATGTTAACGCGATTATTGGAATAAACTGAAACCTTTCATTATTCCAAACTGCGGAATGCGGCTGAATTTTCCGGTAGACACAGTCCACCATAGGATGAAAACCCAGCACCTCGTGTACGCTTCTCGCATTGCGGTTATCAACGGAGGTTATCATCTCATATATATATATATATATGTATGTATTGTATATCATTAATAATGTACGCCACTAACTGCCCCTTTCTATCGTTATTTGTTATTTTCCCAACGGTTGCCTGGAAGAAATTGCTTTCAGCAATAAGGCCGCCATTTGTACTTATTTACTGTTTATAAATTGTTTGTAATTTAATGTTTTGCTGGTGTACAATAAAGTGTACTATTATTATTATTATCTCAGGAACTGATGCCCATTAAGTATGGCAAATTTCGCTGGTAAAATGTAAAAAGTCATATGAAATTATTTTTTTCATACATAACACCAGTTACTTTTCTTCACAAATGCTTCTAAGAATATAACGCTTAATATGAAATAGCATGTTATTAAAACATCATTGTTTAGTAGCTCGATTATTATCTCTTCTTCACTTTAGTAGCAAACAGTAGCAATTGCGACGCAGCTATTTCATGGAATGAAAATGAATGAAAGATAATATCGGTGTAGATATGAGAAAGGACACGCTTTGGTGGTTCGGGCATATAGAAAGTATGTCGAAAGAAAGAATGACAAAACAAATATATACAATGCGAAAGTGGAAGGATGTAGGTACCGGGGAAGACCTAGACTATCTTACCATGACCAAATATACCGTGAAGGGCAAGTTAAGAGTCCCCGTTACGTGTAGTAGGCGAGCGTGTATGAGACGAATTATGAGAAGCCAGAAAAGTGTCTAAGAAAAGAACTTGTTGGAACTCTGTACTCTCTGCCTACGCCACAAGGGATCTACGATATCCTGACTAGAGGTTGTGCTATATAGGCGTATTAATCGTAAAGCGATCTAGCTTAATGATAAAGGTATATAATTAAAGAAAAATATTATAATAGTAACAAACATTTTTATGCCTTCTGCGCGTGCGCCGCCATCGCGTCGTCTGCAGTAAGAGTGCGGTTTTGTTTCACTTTCGTTCGCGGCACAGTGCGCGTACGCAGCCGAGCGTGACGCGCGCCTGAATGTAGGTCCCCGCTGCGCGCGCATGACAAATTCTCAATGATTTCGTAGAAAAAAAATCAGTTTGTCAAGTGCTAATTTTTGGGCCGTGAAATTAGAGTTCCAGTGTTAAGTACTTTATTTTTCTGGTGATGTTTGTGATTTGCTAATAGGAATGAAATATTTATTATTATGTTTTGTAAATTTCTTAAGCGCAGAAATTTCATTAAGAAATCTAAACTAATCGAACAAATCGTAGAACAAATTGAAATAGACGACTATTCCAATATGTTCCTTAATACGACCTAGTCTTTGTTCTTTGGAATCAGTCTATCTGTCTACATCATCACGCCAGATCCCTGGCGGTGTAGGCAGAGAAAACAGAGTTCAAGTAAATATTTGTAGGTCACATTTAAACCACAAAGATTATTTCAGACTCTGGACAGTTACTGCGAATGTTCGGTAAAACCTTTACAACTAATAACATTTTTGAATTGAATTCTGGCCAGGGACTTGACGCCGCAAGACCAACGAGGCAGTTCTTTGGTCGAATTGTATTTATGGTATGGTATACTTAAAGGTATTCATTAAACCCTCATTCTCAAACAAGCAACATTACCTACTACATTTTACATTCCAGCACTTTCGACACTTATTGTCGGCCCGGTTAGATATAGATAGGGTTGCCAACTTTTATTAGAAGAAACTAGTGACCCGCCCGGTTTCGCACGGGTGAATTATACCCATAAATCTTGCTCTTGAATCACTTCGTCCATTGTTGAAAACCGTATATAAATTCGTTTGGTAGTTCATGAGTTTATCGAGTTCAGACAGACAGACAAACGCGGCGGATCACTTTGTTTTATAATATGTAGTGAAGTATGGAAGAACAATTAAACACTTAACGTGGCGTGTTATGAGCTCTTCGTAAAATGATCCCCAGTGACATTATTCTGTATGCATTCCATTCCACAATTACACAAAGTCATCGTAACGTACCGCGATTGGTCCTAAAGAATAAGGGCCCAGTATCAGAATCTTGAATCAATACATTTGTATCTTGCATAGTTATTATAAACTGTTAATGTTTTAGTTCAGTAGTTAGTCGTTCAGTTTTAGTTTATGTATACATTGTATAATTATTTATATATGTATATATTTGTGTTATATATAAATATGTATGTAAAGAAAATGTATTTTCTATCTGCCGAGCTCGGCGAAGGATTTATATTTTACAGTCATTCAAGAGGAACTTTATGTTATGATTTATGGTATGTCTGTTTGAAAAAGAAATCGAATGTCAAAAAATGGCATGTGATAATTTATGCAAGAAAGGACAAAAAGGAAAGACCTAAGATATAGACTTTTAATGTCGTAAGATATAGACTTTTAATGTCGTTTTATAATATTAATTACCTTTTATCTAAAATAGACCATTACGTTGCTGTGTGAACCAAAAAAACCAAAACCAGAAAATGCCTCGGGCATTAAGTCCGCCTATGTGCACAAAAGTGCATGTAGTTATTCTTCATGCACTTTTATAAATAAATAATGCTTACACTTAATAATGCACTCTGTCTGCTCAGTACTAATGTAACTTACTGCTGAACATGACCGTAGTGGTAGCACGCCACCCCCCACTCTCCCACACCCCACAACAAAATGTAGATGGAAAAATTGTAAAAATACTATATTAAAAGAGTAACCGTGGAGTTTCTTGCCCTTCTTCTCCACAGGAATAACATTCCGAAGTGGTCTTTGTTACTATTTTGACGATTCATAAATACTGTAATGGTTTACATGAATAAAAATATTCTGATTCTGATTCTGAAGCTGTAAAGATCATTCACACACACACGCTAAACATGAGGTTAACTGAAGTTTTTTCAATTAGTTTGTATAATCAAATTAAGCTGTTGGGCATCCATAGAAAGTGTTGGGCTTATTCAATCAATTTTTAATTATAGGATACACTATTGAAATTTCAATTGTAATTAAATTTTGTAAGTGCTTATCTATTGACCTAACAAATAAATAATTTTTTACTTTGAATTAATTCCTCTAAAGTACTCCGAAAAAACAATGTCTTTTGGACGTCAATCGCCTCAGTCCTTCCCGTGACCATAGATGTTTCAGAGCACTTAAAACATCGGGAACTTAAAAACAAAAAATGAACCGCGAAATAATCCAAACTATTTTAATTTTTTTCCAATTATTGTTTCCCCAATTCTGTCCATAGGTACCACGTGATAGTAATCGCACTGTGCACCTCTGGACAAACGAGGCAATACACAATTTCAAAAGTATCCTTCCACCCTGACCAACTGAATAACTAGTTAAGCAAAATGCAACACAAGCATTTATTTCAATCAAATCATCTGGTCGTTCCAAAGGTGGCAGCCCTAGCCCGCGGGGCTGGTTGCCCTTTAACGAGAAGCTGTGAGCGATCATTATACGCTCGCTCACCAGATAAACTGCGTGTTACAGTACTCGTGACTTGGTGTACCGGTAGACTAATATGTAGCTTCAAACCTAGCGACGGCAAAAATTAAGGAATCACGTCAGAATTTAAAAAAAGTGTATTTTATCGCGTTAATCCTATAGTTGAAAGTGCGAGAATGTAAATGCTCAACGCATCCAAAGAAGGCTTAACACCTATAGTCTTTTTCACGTGACATGTGTAAGGTGACGTTTGGAATTTGACATTTCTAGAAATGTGGTGAAGATAAAATCGAATGCAACAGAATCGATCGAAATCCTATCGAGATGATTTATAACGAAGAATGAATCGATATTAATAACATTTTTTTACGAACAAAAGAAAACAATATACAAGAAATTCGTTATTTATTTACGAATAAAAACTAAAAAATTATATATTTTTCCATATTTTTCAATGCTAGTTATACTTCATAATTAAGTCTATTTAATATAAATTGTTAATGGAGTTTCTTCTTGGAGTGGACGGGAGCCTAAACTAGGGTAACCCTGTATTTCAGGACTCCAGGACTCTGAATAATCGCTTACGTGAATTGTTATTTAAAACCCTATAAAACTGACTATTCTTAAATGCCAAGATGACGCATCCACGTTATTTTATTTATTTCTTGACCATGCGTATATTTCTCAAATCATCATCTAAATGGAAATTAAAAGTTGATTTTTTATTAATTTTTTGCTTTTTAAAGTTTTTTAATAAAGATTTTTATTTTATAATTTTATGTGACAAGTGAATTATTTACTAATATTTATATACCTATATTATATTATTTTGCTGAGTTGTACAGCAAGGTACCTACAGGATTGGTATCATAACCATAATAACGGAATCTATACACGCGTGCTGTTCGCCGTTAAAGAGTCCCCTGATGTATCTTCAAAGTCCAAAGTTCAATACCGATTTCATTAAAATGGGACCCAACGCAAAAAGAATCATCAAAATCAGTTCATAAATTAAGACGATATAAAAAAACACAGGCGAATTGTTGACCTCCTCCTTTTTTGAAGTCGGTTAATATTCTGATTAGTTCGATGGCAGGGTACCGGATTGACGTAATACCCATAATATCTCAATCTACGCATTCGTATTGTTTGTCGTTAAGGAGTTCCCTGGATCTTTCAACTCCAAGGTCCAATACCGATGAAATTAAAATGGGACCACCTTGAAGCTATACTGAACCCAATGCAACAAGAATCATCAAAATCGATCCACAATTGGCGGTATGATCGCGTAACAAACATACAAAAAAAAACAGCATACAGTAGAATTGAGAACCTCCTCCTTTTAAATTTTTTTTCCATTTCATGTGTCAAATTCGCGTAAATCTAAGTACATAATGAGATATTTTGCCCATTCCACACACCGTCTCCCACGCGTCAAAGCCTTGCCAAGTTGCAAAAAAGAACTTATTGATTATTCAGCGGGTCGGTTTCTCCGAACTCCTCAGTCCAGGGCGAGTATAACTTATGACACAACAGGTCAACGACCCCCACTAATGGACTTTCTGACTCCTAGCCGTTTTTTGCGAAGCTTTTAATCTACGCTGGCCGCACTTTTTTTAGTTGGTCGTAATGATCGTACATTGAAATTATTTGCGCAAAGAAAGAAACAGTCGTTAAGTCTATTTCGTTTAATATCATTCTAGATTGTGTCTTAGAAAAATTACAATGATTTGTGAATGAATGCGGTGAAGGGAATTTTCGTGGGAATATTTCGTACTGCCTCGTTGGTCTAGCGGGGAATGCGCGTAGTGATCACGGGGTCCTGGTTTCGAATCCTGAGCCGGACAAAGTGTAATTTATGAAAAAATCCTAGTATCAGTCCGGAATTTGGAAAATGACAAGGCTATATACAGATATAGTAGGACTATATACAAGGTAATAGGTTCGCAAAACCTGAAATAGGTTTTCGTGGGAAAAGGTATCGGATTACCATTACCGGCATAAAAAACAGCAGTGTCATACATTTGGTGAAATAGGAGTATTTTGTAAGAAACCGCTTATTGTATGACGATAATGCCCACATGCCCAATTACTAAGGGTAGTATACTCTCTACCTACCCCGCAAGGGATCGGGCGTGATAATATAGATATATATTAATAGCTAGTGTTAGTTTGCAACAATCGAATGATACCTATATGATAAATAAAAAATTAAAACAAACCGTCACGTCTATATTCCCCCTGGGGTGGCAGAGGTGTACTGAGTACAACCACTTTTCGCCGACGATGTTAGGTCCCATGTAATAGAGGGCGAGCCTATTGCCATATACCAGGCACAATTCTAAACATCGGACTTATACTAGGAAGTTTTCGTTAGAAAAACTACATTTGCCCGACCTAGGATTTGAACCCAGGACCTCGTAATCACAAAGCGATGCGCTTTGCCACTAGACCAACGGGGCAGGATACCGATATGTTAATGTATTTTTCTAACCATATAGGTAATTAATATCACAATTCACTACAAATCACTTTTCGCCAACTGCCGCGTCTGTTAATCTCTAATAAATATCTAAAGCGTGGTGACCGCCGTGTCTGCACAATGCGGTGCGCGCGCGCGCAGTGGGTGTCGATGATTTACGCCGCCTTGTTTACGGCCTTCAGGGCTAACACAGGCGGCAAGACATTCCTCGCGCGAGGGAAAATTTTGTCGCCCCGCTATTCGAGTCTTGTACGCAAGTCAAAATAGTCTTGTCTATACGTCAATACAATACTATTCTTGAAACATATTTTATTCCATCATGACCTACGCATGTGAGGTGTTCGGGCATGCAGCCCACTTTCACGTCGATAGACTTCAAGCGGTTCAGTCCCGCTTCCTCCGCAAAGCCGTAGGAGCCCCGTGGTTCGTACGAAATGTCGACCTCCACTCCGATCTCGGTCTCGAATCTATTCGCGCCTATATTAAAAAGGCGACAACTCGACACTTCGCGAACGCATCTTCCCATGCGAATCCGCTAATCGTAACCGCCACCGACTACAAACCCGACCCCTGCCGCTACCGCCGGCCGCGACCTGTTCTCACCGATCCCCCCGATGCTTTGACATCGCTTCTTTCCGCTCCGGATACGGACGACGACAACGAAGTCGTAGATCCCCTAGCCCGCCGACTGGTGCACTAATTACACCCACTCCCCCCGTAGCGACTGTCCAAACCGAGGCCGTTCCTCCTTGAGGCGCCCTCGAGTATGTCGCCCCTTGCCCTTCTGGCTCGAGCGTAGTGGTTGCACGCGCCCTTAAGTCCGGTGAAGCTGTAAAGGCCTCACAGACAACAGCGTATATCACTCAAACACACACACACACACACACACGTATTTTTTATTTATTTATTGATTCTTCGAACTTAATGCCTGGTGCATGTTTTAGTCTACCTTAGGATGGTGTAGTAAATGGTGTGGTAGATACGAAAAGAAGAAGAAAGAAAATATTAATATGAATACTAATAACTGATATCTGATATTTAATACAAATTATACCTGTATAACAATAATATGCCTGAAGTTTTCTCGTGTCACGGCATGCCTTGCTAGGACGTAAGACAAATCGGTTATCTCACGCCTAGGGCTACAAAATCCGTGATATATGTCTGAGAGTAAATACTTCGTACGGGACAACATTTCGTCGACCCGTGATTCGAGTATTTTACGCAAATATAATATAGTCTCGTCTATACGTCAATATCATACAATTCTTGAACTCGTGTCAAATTTTGTCACGGCATGCCATGACATTTTTTTGTAAATGCCACGTATTCGGGTTCAAGTTAGAAAAATTGAATGTCGTGAATGTCACTGTCACTACGCTGTCACTTGTTTTTTTTCTCATTTTTATGGCAAGGGGTTTGTACCTATTATGTATTAATGTGATTTTCTTTCTTTCCATGCTAGCACGTGAGATAAATTATATTCTTACTTTCTTTCTTCTTCGTATAAAAAGGCAAGGCTAGGCTAAGGCTACATGCGTAGAGCAACAAAATCCGTGAATTATATCTTGCCACACGGCCTGTGGTAACCCTACAGCTTCATTCATATTTATTAAGGTGCGCATTTTTTTTCTCACTAAATCATCCCTGTATGATGAACGCGACATTTTGACGGCTCTCTGTTTAGTGGGAGTCGCGAAGTCCCTTTGAAGGGAATAGTTTATTTGAGATTTTGTTGTGAGTAAATATGGCTCACATGTTGTGGATAGTGCTGAAATATGTACAATTTCTTCTAAATATGTTATTCATTTATATTTTGTTTTTGGTTTTCGTGAGGGGTTAGGTAAGCTTTAATAATTTCACTTGAGTATAACTGAAGGCTATCTGCACACGCGTTGTACAAAATAATACTTCCGACCCGCCCCGGCTTCGCACGGGCGAATTACACACATAAACCTTCCTTTTGAATCACTCTGTCCATTGGTGAAAACTTCCCTTCCTATCAGCCGCTACCGCCGTCCGCGGCATGTTCTCACCGACCCTCCCGATGCCCTTACATACCGCACACGGGATCAGACACCGAGCTCGCCGGCAAGGTCGAAGTATTCCTTGCCCGCCGGTCGATACAGAGTACCACGGCGAGACACCTAGTATACGCCCTCCCCCATAGCGACTGCCCAAGCCGAGGCCGTTCCTCCTTAAGGCGCCTTGAGCTAGTTGCCCCCTTGCCCTTCTGGCTCGAGCGTAGTGGTTGCACAAACGCCCTCTTGTCCGGTGAAGCTGTAAAGGAATGATCTACGCTGTTGGCCGCGGGCAACAGCGTTGATCATTCACACACACAAAAAATTATGGAAATCCGTCTAAAAGTCCGTTTGGTAGTTATTGAGTTTATTGCGTTCACACAGACAGACGCGGTGGGGGTTGGGGGGTTTGTTTTATAATATGTAGTGATAGCGATAAATTCAAATATCATATTTTAGTTTATCTGTAAAGGATCGTAAAACACAACTATAAAATACTACTCTAAAGATCATAATAAAAATAATGCTCCTCATAATTTATGACACTATTAACATCTACTATTAATAAGTTAAACAAAACACATTCGCATAAAATATTCGCTAGATAACATTATCAGTTTCTTTTTGTTACTTATTGATTCAGAAGAAATATTTGCACAAGAACTGGCCCATAAAATCTTTATATACTTTATGTCTTCATTCTTCAATTACGATTATTAATTGACAAAATAAACAATATGGCGTCAACGGGCGCGGGGCCTTTGTCGGCGCGTGTGCAGCTTCGGTTCAATTTATCCCTGTTTGTAGAGATATTATATTAAATCTATGAATTGTTACTGCCCCGGGCAATAAGCGGTCCCATTTGAATCATTTGTTTAACGAACTCATATTTTTGTATTATTCAAAATAACATATTTATTTTCTTAAACAATATATATTGGTGATATTTAAGGTACAATATACTATGAAAGCAGAACTACCATATTGTGCCTAAATATAAATGGAATAGTTACCAATTAAGTGTTCTGTCTAATCACCGAATGTCCGACTTTTGTTATAGATTTTTACGCCTATCGCTGCATCTACCATTCAACATAATAGTAACACCGTTTACTTAGTTAGCTAAGCATAACTAAAATGCGCGCAATCGCAGTCTATGATTAAATTTCTCTACTATACTTACCTATGTTAAAAAATGAGACACTTTTGAGAGAATTTTTACTCGATCAGCACGTGTGTTAAAAAGATTTAGGCCTTCAAAGATATATCCAAATTGTATCTCCTAATGGACTCTCATAATACTTTTTTGGTGTCCGCTGACAACAAATAGAGCATCTACCGTCGTTACAAAAGCTACCTACGTCAGTTTCAACAACTCTGACATGACACAGATTGGCGTGAAACCAAACGGAAAGTGGTAAAAAGTAATAAAAATGAAGTTTTCAGAGCAAATGACTGTGGGACCCATATCATAGTTGACTCGTAAATAAGCGATCTGAAAGAGCGCAGATATTTTACCGTTCGTCTTATTTCTTTTGTCAGCCGCGGCTTGCATACGACGCATGCGAGGTAGGGTAGCCAGTTGTCTGCTATCTCTATATATTTTTTGGACATTCCACTTTCAGGAGATTTAAAACTTAGTCAGTTTGTTATAACCAAATAATTTCAGCACTTTGTTGACTTGTATTAGGGTGTTAATATGTATTATACAGATGTAACATTTAATGGTAATGAAAAATTTATAAGTCCTTTCTTGCGACAAGGATCTTTTAGCCAGTGGATGGCATTGACAGGAGGGCGTTGGTGTGAAATTAGGGTTAACATTAGACAAATTTTCTTACTTTCAAGGAAATATTTCAACAGCTGGGTCAGCACGGTTACTAATTAAAAGAAGAACTAGGGTAATTTTCATAGCAAACGGGAACTCTGCGACTGTCATGTAGTGACATTACACTTAATGACAGCGTTAGTTCCGATTTTGGCCGCGGGCCAGATGATCCATATGGGACTGTATAAGAAAATTTGAAGCAGAAATTTCGAGAAATTTTGATAATTAGACAAAGAATTTCAGAAAGCTCCGATGCGTGTTAAATTTTTTTTTTATTTATGATGTGAAGGGGAAACAGGCAGAAAGATTCTAGAGTGGAGACCACGTATTGGCAAGCGCAGCGTGGGACGACCGCCTGCCAGATGGACCGACAATCTTGTGAAAATCGCAGGAAGTCGTTGGATGCAGGTGGCATCGGACCGGTTACGCTGGAAAGCGATTGGGGAGGCCTATGTCCAGCAGTGGACACGTATAGGCTGAGATGATGATGATGATGATGAAGGGGGAATTATTTTTAGCAAAAGATCGATTCATCAAAATGTTTATGGTCAATGTGTATTTCTTTTTAGTCTATACAAGGTATAATAAACGCAAGTCCTGAAAGTAGTTTGTTCAAAATCGGTAACTGAATTCATTCCAACTATTTGTAATGTATCATATATTTTTTTTAAATTTGCAAAAAATTCTGTTAGTCCTTCAGTGTTCTATAACAAACTAAATTTATTATTAATTCAAAGCAACATGGAAATTTCAAATGCATTTCTAAAACGTATTTCTCAATATGCACATATACACGTGCAAGTTTCATTGTTAATTGGGGTATAAAAGTGCCTAAAAAAGGGGTAAAAAACTTTTAATTTGGAAATTTGGTTTTCGTATTGAATTTGTGAAGCAATTATCTAATCGGGGTGTCTGAGGTCTTGCGTTTATTACGATACATCTTGTATAAAGGTTAGTTGTCTAGGAGTATGTCCCAATATTTACTGCTACATTCTGGCAACACTACTATGCACTCGTTAAAGATCCGCTCAATTATTCTTTTCTACGTCGCTCGGGTTGGTCAGGCAGCTAATGTATTGAAAAATGATTTCTTTTGAGAGGACGGATCGAAATGGATAAGGGATACATATTGACGCACTGTTGAATTAGCTTTACATTTCTCATAATCAACTTCGCTATATCAAAATATCTTTTGTTCAAAACCTAGCACATATTTAGAGATAAAAAATTTAATTCGTCAGACGACCAAATGTTTTTCTTTCGAATTGAGGAATACGGTTAACTTCACAGGGCATTTATGGACCGAGATGGTATGCATACAATGTACATACTTAAATTTTGTGTTTCCAAATTTATCTTAAGCGGGACTTCACTCGTTACAATTAATGTGCTTTATTAAACTTACAATAGGGGTAAGCTCTTCCACTTACTTGCCTGACTTTCTGACTACAGTCCCAGGTACAATTGCTTACGTATCTATTAGTAAGAAACCAGCCTATACTACTTGGTAAATGTGTTCTTTTACATTTGGGGCTAAGAGAGAATAGCGCGGACCCAGTAAGGATTGATGAAGAAATACAATTGAATATTCTGTTCTAAAAGAATCTTTTCTTGCTGCAGTATACACAGACCAGCCAGTATCATCAGCATCGCCGCCGACGAGAGACAAGATCAACGGGGAGGAGAAGGCGAGGTCCAGACGACGGGATACCTGGGCAGAACCTACGGCCACGCCTGTCAATGACGAAGGTAAGCATCTTCAAAAGGATGAACCATGACATGAAATGATATACCCAGGAATAGCTAGGAGTAAAATAGGTCGAAGTTGTATCGCTTGAAAAATGTGCTGGCGTTCTGTTATACCGGATTTACACTATGCCACTGTCGCCACTTTCAGCATAGGGCAGTTCCGTCACGGTATTGACTAGTTTCACTGTAAGTTCTTACTCAGTTCACATTCGAAAGGTACCAGGTATTCATACGTACTCGGTATAGCGCTCTATATTTCTGTTCGCCAATAATCAAATTTCGCCACATCAATTTATTTAATGATCGATTTTTTCTTCAAAAATATTATCTTCACTAAGGTCCCAAATAAGATCCAAACCTGCACCACTAACTTAGCAAATTCGCAAAATGTCATATGAACTCAACTGCAATCGCATTGTCAGTTTTTCATCTGACTTGAAATTATACCTATTAGTTAAATAGTATCATATCCATTCTTACCATCCAGTAAATAACAAAAATGTATACAAATACCTCAATTGGATTTCTTCCCAGCTGCAGCCACGGTACGCTCGCCACTGCTCCAACAGCAACACCAGCAGTATGACGAGCAGCTGCGAGACATCGCGGCGTCGCTCACCAGGCCCCGCTCCAGGCGCGCTTTACCGCCGACCCTCGAGAGACCCACCAGGCTTCCACCTCCAGATCGCTTACCGGTGAGTTAATAACTTAATAAAATAATAAACACCGTCACTATATTTCCCAAGCAGGGTCGGAAGAGGTGTACTGTGTACACCCACTTCGCCGATGATTGGACCTAGGTCCAATGTAATAGGGGGCAAGTCCATATATCAGGCACAATTGGGTTTTTGAAAAAAAAAATTATCAATTTTATTAATGTATTTTAAAACTTTATCATAAATTATAATAATAGTCGATGCGAAAAACTCTAAAAAAATTTTTTTATCTATTATAAACAATTTTAAAATTGATAAATTTTAAAAAGAATCACGTGACTACGAATGCGCGACGATTGGTCGCCATGACGTCATAATTTTACAGGAATGTCTCGATAGCACAATGTCAACGGCTTCTACATGTTAATTGACTAAAAATATCCGAAATTTAGTACAAAAAATCGAAAAAAACCTAAAAATAGTTTTGTTATAAAAGGTATATGTAATCTTACCATTAAGTACAAAAATTTTTTTTTAAACACTATTCCAAACTTCGTGCTAACACTGGGAATTTTTTGATATAAAAACTACATTTGTCTGACCTGGGATTTAAATCCAGGACCTCGTGATCGCCCAGCGCATTATTAACCACAAGACCAACGAGGCAGTAAATAACTTAATTCCACTGTTCCCAAAATGTAGCTTTAAAGTTCGACAGAAAAGTATACACCTCTGCCTACTTCCCTTCAAGTATTCTTGAGAACAAGTGTTCGTTCAAGAATCCACCCTACCTAGATGTTAGTTGGATACATTATTAATCATATTAATGGTACAATTCTTTATAGGTCCGTGGAACACCAGACGGCGGCGCACCACCAGAAGAAGGCAACTCAAGTTCAGCAAGCGAAGGAAGTGAGCCAGCTGACGTAGTGGAAGCTACGGAGGGCGGCGAAGGCGGCAGAGTAGAACTACCAGCAGAAAGGTTGCTCCACGCAAGAGCGGGCTGGTTACAACGCCGAGGACCAGCAGGCTGGTCTCGGCACTGGTTTGTCCTAAGAGGAGCAGCTCTACTATACTTCCGAGATCCTCATGCTGAGCACAGAGGACTGATGGATGGGGTAATAGACCTAAGTGGAATATCAAGAGTCGTAGATCTGCCGACTTCAGCGTCAACTAATGGATATGCTTTCGAGACTGAGGTAAGTGTATCAGCTTTATTTTTAGCTCAGCAGCAAAGCAAATCAATGTTTTTTTTTAATGCTGATGTCTATTTTGCAGACTTGGGACGGAAAGCATATAGTACTGTCAGCAGTAACGGCGGGTATCAGAGCGAATTGGGTCTCAGCAATGCGAAGAACAGCTGGTTTGCCCGATACTGGACCATTGTCACTAATACTACGCGAAGATACAGGCGACCAAGCATCTGAATCGTCGACATCACCTATCACACCTGTGACCCCTATTACAGGAAAATCAGCGCCATTTTCTTCTGATGAAGAGTACCGAACAGCGTCTGAAGGTGGACGGAGGGATAGTGCTGATTGGGGTGACGTAGGTCCCCAACCGCCACCCTCACCACTTCTCACGAGAACACCTATATCCAAAGTGAAAGAGAAAGTTCGCGTTAGAGGCTGTCACCCAACACCACCACGTTCGGACACACCGAAAGGGGAAAGAGACGAATTAGACTCCACCAAAGAAATAGACCGAACAACAGATGAAGTCAACGAAAATGAGAAATCGAACGAACCAAGGAAACGTAGCTACATATCCACAATCGACAAACAGTCTATTGAAATTGATGATTTGCGGAAACAACTGAAACTGGCACTCGGTGACGTCAGCGCAGCTGAAGCTGAAATAGCCAGGCTACAGAAACTTAAAACAGAAGCTGCACTACAAGAGAAAAAGATGGAAGAACTTGTAACAGTGCTACAGAAGAAAGAGGAAGAACTATCCATTAGAACTAAAGAGGCTGAAAACTTAGACGCGATAAAAGAACTGTACAGCCAGGATAAAACTCTTTGGGAGACGAAGTTAACAGAAACGCAAAACTTCTTAAAAGAATCGACAGAGCATTGTGAACTGTTAACGAGACAGCTGACGGCAGCACAAGAAACCATAGTACAGTTGCAACGAGAAGTAAACGAACTGAACGAAAAACTAATAAAAAGTGTTAAAGAAAATGACACTTTGTATGCGAGAATAAGGGATCTTGAGGGAAGGACGATCGCAGAATCAGTATTACCCACCAGAGAGAAGAGAAAGAGCATCGGTTCCTTGAGCGACCTTACAAATATAAATCGAGATTTTAATCCTGAATCAGCTGAAAAAGACAGTCTAATAGAAGAATATATTGAGTTAAGAGGCAGGTTCCTAAAAGCTATACAAGAAATTAAGGCCATGAAGCAGGAGCTTCGAGACTCGCATAATATGTACGATGAACTTGAAATAACGAACATGAAATTAAAAAATGAGATGAAACTCAGAGAGCAGTGCAGCAGATCCGAAATAGACCTAATGGCTGCCAAGATTTTAGACCTGACGCAAAAGTTAACAGCTTCGGATAAGCAAGTGCGAACATTAAAACACAAAATACAAAAATCGGAGTCCAGAGAGAAGCGACGAAGTCTGTCATTAAAAGGCAGAGAGTCTTTCACTCTAGGCAAAGAAGTAGAAGAGAAATTGACTGAACTGGAGAACAAAATCACTATGTTGGAATCCGGCGAGCCGGTGCCTACAATAAATTCTCCAACCAAAAGTGCGTCACCTGCCAAAGAAAAATCCTCCAAATCTGAAAACCTTTCGGATGAAAAACGAATGAAGCGACTGGCTGCTCGACTAAGAAGGAAATCTCTCGACAGCGCCACCAGCTCCGAGCCTATGAAGATGCTAGTACGACTGAGTTCGTTAGAAACCAAAGTAGCCTCTGCCTTCGAGAATCAAAAGGATGTTACGAATTCCTGCGAGTCTTTAAGCCAAGCGACGAGGTCCGCGGAGAGTCCGCCACTATTAAACGATAGCCCCGAAAGTTCTACCGTTGGCACACAATCACAGAGGCATCTCTTAGAGAGGCTACAGAGTCTCGAAAACGTAGTGATACACTCGAGGAACAAAGTGAACGAATGTCTATGCCAAATGAGTGCGATGCGTGTGGCTAAATCGAGGAGATCACCGTCTCCGAGCATCGAGAAAAAATACAGCATCAAGTCAATGGAGAAGTGTCTCACGGAGGTCAGCAAAAGACTACAGGAGTGCTTTGATAAATGCGTCGTGGACTGCGAGCAAAATCAAGACCAAGAAATAAACGACAGCATCGCACAAGTCGTGGTGCAGCTCGAGGAGCAATTGAGGACGAAACTTCTTGAAATTTCGAAGCGGAAGGCAGCTCTTTATGAGGCAGGTGAACTAACACAAAAAAGGAACCTTGAAATATTGGCGGAGAAACTTGCGTATGAGGCCGTGCTCGTTGGCAGGATCCAGGAGGCTCTGGAATCTTCCAATGGCAGCAGATTCTTCGCCAGATTGATAAAGTCTGAAATAATCGAAACTAGTCAACTAATAGATAACCTTAAGCGTAAAATTAACGGTGAGAGTCACAGGAGCGGCGGTGGGACGAGGAGTTCGCTCGACTACCTCGCGAGGATACTGACGAGAAAGATCGACATCGTCAACGGATCGAGGGAGGCACAAGACCAGCGGCGATCCGAACTGATCATTCACGGCGCTGACTTGGAGGCACTAAAAGCATCACAACGAGAAGTCGCCGAAGCGGTCGACAGGTATAAGTCTGAGAAACTCGCAGAATTAAGCTCAGCGTTAGCTTGCGAGACCCTCAGCTATACGACGCCAGCCGACGGAGACATCGACCAACAGCGGGCTAACATCGAAGCTGCGAGAGTGCGGGAAGCGTGGGCGGCCGCTCGTGACGCACTCGGCGCGGAACTGGTCCAAGCGGAGGTGACACGTGCCCTCGCCCGCGCCGCCGCACTGTGCGAAGAGAGGCTCGACGAGTCCCGCAAGGGCAGACTGACACTCACCGCCCAGGACCGCGCCGATCTAGAACTATGGTGGCAAGCGGCGCACGATCACCTGCGCTGCGAGATGGACGCCGCCGTGAAGGACATCGCGGCGCGCTACCGCGAGTGCCTGACGGGAGACCGGCGCGTGAAGGAGGGCTCGCCGGGGCTGGACAGCCGCGTGCTGCTGCAGCAGCTGGCCGAGGCGCTGGCGCAGCGCGCACTGGTGGACGCGCGCGTGGCCGTGCTGGAGGGCACGTACCGCGCTTCGTCGCCACGCGAAGCAGACAGCCCGCGCCGCTCCGCCGAGGACGCCATCTCCTCGCTGGAAGCGGACCCCGCCCAGGAGGCGGAGTTCGTCTACCTGTTCCAGCGGTTCTCGACCGAGTGCCGAGCGCTCTTCTCCAGTGACTGTTCGGGTAACAGTGAAGACTCGATGAAGATCGGCGAGAGCCTCGAGCGGGTGGAGGCGGCGGTGGGCGAGGTGCAGCGGCTGCTGGGTGCACGTGCACCGCCCGCCGCGGAGGACGTGCCGCGTGACGTCAGCGCGCCTGCGCCCAGCGCACTCGACCGGCTCGAGGCGCTGCGCCGGCGCGTCGAGGCTCTGCAAGCGCTGGTGCCCTGCCAGCACTGCAAGCAGCTGCAGGACGCACTGGACAGGTGAGGGGACGACCTGCTCCTAATTGCACACAAAGCTTTTGCAAGTTGCTACAATACTCGGTTTATACACTGCTACTGTTGCCACTTCCCGCCAAAACGAATATGCCGTACCGCGGCAGTGTCGACGTTCACATACTCCCTTCGCATTTCAAGCATCCCTCTGTGTTCCTCTTATGTTTGCAAAAACCTCCCGACATCAGATTTTTTTTTCCCGAAACTAATTTTTTTTCCATACTCTACGTACTCCAAGGCAATTTTTATACTAGCTTCCCCTTACTTTTTTTGATGGACCACTCTCAATTTTTTTGTATTTCATATATTACTTCAATTTTTCCTTAAGGTTCCAAAATTATTTATTCCCTATTATTCCAAAAAGATTTCTAAACCGGCCACACTAAGTGGGCGTGGCCTATCAGTCTCGACTCCAGCTCAAAAAACCGCCAACGAAGGGAGCGCCCGGCAGTGCTAGTATGGGAAGAGAAGTTAACTACACGTGGAAAGTGCAGCAGTGCGTAAATGGTGTATAAGATTGAATGTTGTATAAGACATGTGACGTGCGCGCAGGCTGCACGAGGAGCGCGCGCGCGGCGAGTGCGCGCTGGCGCAGCAGGCGGGCGCGCTGGCGGCGGCGCGGCGGGCGCGCGCGCAGCTGCAGACGCAGCACGAGCGCGAGCGCACCGCGCTGCGCGAGCGCGCGCGCACGCTGCAGCGCCGCCTCGCCGCGCTCGACTCGGAGTACTCCGCGCAGCTCGAGAACTTGCGAGCCGCGTACCAGGTATGTACACATATGCAACACTCGGGCTTTAAGTTACCGCGTCCGCCTTTAATAGGCTCGACAGTATTCGCAGCATGGAGATGTATTTAATTGACTTATTGCCTTCCCTCTTTAACCAGTAGGCTGAAGTGTATGCGCAGACTCGAACCGTTTAGTCTTTCCCAAAATTATCAAAGTAAAAATATTTCATTGTGAAGTAAAACTATTTTTTACATTTTATCGTAGTTTATTTTTGATTTTAAAAATTCCCGACCTTTCGAGAGCTTTACGGCACCCATGGTCTATACATATTGGTCTGACATCTACATTTGTCGTGATCGATCATAAATATAATGTTTGTTTCCCATCTACAGAGTGCAGTAGCGGCGGACACGCACGGCGACGGGCTGCGCGTGCGCTACCAGCAGGAGATCGAGCAGTTGCGCGCGCTCTGCGAGAAGGGCCTGCTGGCGATGGAGTCCTCGCACCGACGCATCGTGCGGGAGATGGAAGAAAAGCATCGCGCCGAGCGCGAGCAGCTTAGGTATGAACTAACTGAACCACATCATCATCAACATTCCATAAAGATCGCCACGATCACCGGTTGCACGGATCCAGCCGAGGGTCCACCAGGGTCCAGGGTTCACCAGGTTGCAGGTCCATCACAGGGAAGCCCACTTCACGTCTTTTTAGAACATAATTTAATAGCTCGATTAGCGCAATAGGCAATTCATTACCACGCTGAAGCATATAATTTTTTTCCGTACACGAAACGAATTATTTATCTGGGCCCTTCATTAGGGCTATGTTTCGTAAAGAAGTGAAAAAGATTCGGGTAATAAATTACAGAGAACGCCGTCAAGCCTATATTCCCCAAGCGAGGGTGGCAGAGGTGTACTGAGTATACCCATATTTCGCCGACGATGTTAGGTCCCATGTAATAGGGAGCGAGCCTATTGCTATATACCGGGCACAATTCCAGACTCCGATTCGCACTGGTAAATTTTCGTTAGAAAAATTACACTTGTCCGACCTAGGATTTGAACCCAGGACCTCGTGATCACAAAGCGATGCGCTTTGCCACTAGACCAACAAGGTAGTCCAATTATAGAGAAAATAAGGTTATTTAACTATAATCATAATTTTGGCATTTCCAGGCTGGACAAAGAGCAGGCACTGGCAGAAGAGACGCGCGCGACGCTGGCAGCGTTGGACGCGATGCGCAAGGCACATGAAAGTGAGGTGCGGCGCGAGGTCGACAAGTTCAAGGCGGAGTTCCTCAGCCGCGGCGCGCACACCGGGGACCTGTCGCAGCTCAGCTCCAGGCACCAGTGAGTACCAGCCTTGGAAATGTTAATCTATAATAATATTAGCCTAATACTGTCCCACTGCTGGGATAAGACCTCTCACAAATCGAGATGAGAACGATTGGGTCGTACTCTACCATATTGTCCCACGACTGGGCAAAAGCCTTCTCTAACAAATCGAAGTGAAATTGGGTCATACTACACCACGCTTACTCAGTACGGATTGGTGGAGGCAAGTTTGTTATTTAAACTTATCAAGCCGCCTATAACGCTCAGCCGCTACCGCCGTCCGCGGTATGCTTTCACCGACACTCTCGATGCCCTTACATCCCTTCTTTCGGATACAGATACCGCACACAGGATCAGACACTGCCCCTTGCCCGCCGGCCGGTGCTGTGCACCACGGCGAGACACTTAGTATACGCCCTCCCCCCTAGCGACTGCCTAAGCCGAGGCCGTTCCTCCTTGAGACGCCCTTAAGCTAGCCCCCTTGCCCTTCTGGCTCGAGCGTAGTGGTTGCACGCTCGCCCTCTTGTCCGGTGAAGCTGTAAAGGTCCCGCGGTCAACAGCGTAGATCATTCACACACACACACACACACACACACACACACACACACACACACTTGGCTTAACGACTACTATATTATAGTGAATAACCGGGACCCACGGCTTAACGTGCTTGTTAGAAGGTTTTCATATTCGAGCATCTCCGTTAGAGGAGACGCTCGAATATGAAAAAGCCACAAACGGCCACCCATCTCGTTGAATACTGCTTAACTTTGGTAATCGGTAAGAAAACCGCAGTCGCACAGCGCTACGAGTACCTCATGTTTAACTATGAAACTGAAATTGTAAATAAAATCTTCCAGACAAGAGATGGAAGAGATCAAGCGCGAGATCCTGTCGCTGTCGGAGAAGTACTCGGTGAAATGCGTGGAGTCGGCGGCGCTGGAAGAGCGGCTCGCCACCGCCACGGCGCAGCTGGCGCACGCGCACAACCATATCATGCAGCTTGACGCCAGGTACCGTGTTACTGACACTTACAGGCGGGATCACGGCCCAGGAAGGGGGGGGGGAGGCGGCTTGTCGTATCTTATAGGAATAGGTTTCTATCTTAGAATAAATATAATCTAGAAGCCGCGGCGCGCTTCAATTTAAGCAACAATTACTACGTCACTCTGTGACCGTCGTGCGAAATAACGTGCTCTGTGCGTCTCAAATTAAATTGAATTATACCGTCTAGTGTCATTCCTGCCTGTAAAAATGTTGTTGAGCTTAAAAAGAAACATGAGAGGATCACATTTTATACGTATCTAGCGCATTCGGGTGCCGTATTATTTAAACTAGTGGTCGCCCATAGGTCGATATTCGACCTACTCTTTCATCGTTTGCTGGTTATGTTCGACATTCAGTAAGACTATAGACAAATAATATTAGAGACAAACATCAATTTGACGTGTATTGTGTCAGATACATGGTAGTGTGTGTAATGTTTTTTAATTGATTTAATGTATGTTTTATGCATAATTTTAAAAAAATATTAGTATTCTGCACTCCTTCTCTATATAATCTATAAGTGTGGGAAATTACATACTCGTCCGTCCGCGCAATTTTCGTAAAAATGTGTACAAAGTTTTTGCTGCACGTATTAATATATAGATATCGAATTAATTCTTCCGTCTGTAATTGTCATAGTAAAAGGGGCGTCCATTTTGTTAGTGTTGCTAGTATAATAATTTTATTTTTCCCTGGTTTTATTTGCTAAGGACTTTATAAGTTCTAGTATTAAATGGTATTAATATAGTTAACTGTTTTGCGGTTTTAATATTTAGTTAAGATGATGAATATATATTTTCGCTACATTAAATTACTACAAATCTTAATAGTACAAGTATATGTATTTCTTAAGTTTAATTTGCATTAAAATACACGTTACCGCAACAATGATTTTATTATCATGTACTCAAATGTCAGCAACATTTACCCCAAAAAGTGGTAATATTTCCGCGCTGCCAACATTACGCGGGTGGGAAGTGCGTTGAGTGCGGGGCGTTTGTTGAATTATTGGCTTCACCACGCGGCGTGCAATTATGACTGCGCGTGGCTTCTATATTATTCTAAGGTTTCTATTACATTATTTCTATAGGTATTTATTTTAAAAGAAGCCTTTCATTCCGTTTAGAAATCGATTGAGTGGTATATATATATATATATATATATATATATATATATATATATATTAGTATAATCCCCATGACTCACTGGGCCACAAAATGATTTTTGTGGCCGTGTGGCGTGTTGTGTCATATTATAGCACTTTATTCACTTAACGATACCGGCACCAATATTTCAACCCAGTAACCCGGGTCTGGCCAGTACCTATAAAATATTATCGTAATCTTATAAGCCAATAAACAAGCACAATTGCATTTTTGTTATTCAATATAATTTCAGAAATAAACAGCTACGCGCGCACTTGATATCCGAGGCAAACGACATGAAGAACAACGAAGCGTCCACCCTCGCACAGCTCATAGAGGACACTGGCACGGTACGTCATCATTCACTTTTTTATACATCACACAAGTGACCATGATACACGCTTGTACAGCCTATGCCAGCTTTCTTCATTCATTCGAGCCAAGCCACACGCTAGCATGCCCATACATCGCACATAACAAAACAGCACCGTCGGATTGTCAACTGTATGTAGACGTGTTAATGTTGAAATTACTTCGAACTTCAGATCAAATCTTGAGATCAAAACTTTTATTTCGTCACTTTTTCGTTCTTATTTTAAAATTCTTTTGTAAATACAATTTCGAAATGATTTTTTCAATTTTTGTATATTGTAATATTGTTGATCGCCCAAATTGAGCTTGAACAATTGTTGACGCATTTTTGTTTTTTTTTTTCTATTAGCACTACTTATCATAGCAATGATTATTACATAATACATTTAACAAAAATAACTTTCTGATCAGCCAGTTTACTTCATACGTAAACACATAGAATGCTTGGGAAACATAAAATTTCAGAATCATAAACTTAACTCATTTGGCTTTATGGTTTGTGGTGGGATATTCGAAATTCGGAATTTCAAAGCTTCAACCATACTGCGTAATGAACTAATGAATAAGCATCTTAAAAAGTACATTAAATTTGCTTTACGGTAAAACCCAACAATCAAAATTACGACTTACGTACGAAAAATAAGAATTTTCAATCGCATTTGACATTACTACCTCTCATGTCTATTCTTACTTGAGGAATAGGGCAAAGGCGTATAATCGAGGTATTATCTTAATGCCATAGGTGATAGATAACCCTGTAGCCAGTCTTTACAAGTCTACCTTAGTAGGTTTATAAAACACAGAAATTTACTAATGCCATTTTTATTTACCATATGTTGGGGCTTATTATTATTGCCAAGGCGCCCTAAAGCCCCTCGAACACTTTGAGAGAAGCAACATTTATTTTCCTATATAATTGGAATAACCTAGAAAAAGAACTATTGACAATCTTATTTTTCGTAAAACCATCGCATCTGAAGGGAACCCCATACCCCTCATCAGCCATAAGGCATCAACGTAATCGCTAGTCACAACGGCTCAATTCGCGCGATCGCTAGTAGAATAGTGCCACTGTTGTTATATTGCAATATGGCGTGACGGTACGTGTGGGTGCACTAACAGCATGGGAGGGCGGAGGCGCCGCTCTGGGACCACCTGCGACATCTGGCGGCCGCCTGGCAACGAACCAACGACTCCACAGGTAAACGATAACAATGTTCCAATATTTAGTCGATTGGTTAGTCGATTTAAAATCCATTTAAAAAGTAGGTCTGACTGGTAGGACTGTCTCGTTGGTCTGGTGGCAAAGCGCATCGCTTTGTGATCACGAGGTCCTGGGTTCAAATCCTAGGTCGGACAAATGTAGTTATTCTAACGAAAATTCCCAGTACGAGTCCGGAGTCTGGAATTGTGCCCGGTATATGGCAATAGGCTCGCCCCCTATTACATGGGACCTAATATCGTCGGCGAAACGTGGGTATACTCAGTACACCTCTGCCACCCCCTCTGGGGAATATAGGCGTGACGGTGTTTTTTTTTTTTAAAGTAGGAATAATTTCTAAACAAGTCTTAACACGAATAACGCAAGATCTGAAAGTAGTTTGTTCTAAATCGGCAACTGAAACGATTTTTAGAGTATGTAAAAAATTTTTAATTTATCACAAATTGCTGTTGCTCGTTTAACCAAAACTAACAAATTCAATTTTACAAAAATATATTCTAAGCAATAAGGCTATTTTAAACGCATTTCTAATACATATATCGTAATCGCAAAAGTACCGTTTTCGTGGTTAATTTGGATACCAAAGAGCTTAAAAAATCGTAGAAAACTTTTAAAATTGGAAATTTGATTGTCGTATTGTATTCATAAAACTATAATCTAATTGGGGTGTCTGAGCTCTTACGCTATATATGGTAGACCTTGTAGATCTGTCTAAGTCTTTTGCTTTGAGATAATTCCTACATGGAAGCCCCACACTAGTTATAATACCTATTACGAGTTTAGTATCTATTTGTGGGTGCGTTTACGAAATTTAAAAATTACTTACACAAACACCCAGACATAAAGAAACATTTGTAGGTTGCTTAAAGATTTGTCCCGTGTGGAGATCCTAAACCGGGGCTCCTTCTTCATACAGATAGCAGACAAATGCCTACGCTATCAAACACTAGAATAAGCCGTCATCAAAGATGAAGATAAATTATTTGAGTGGTAAAATCGACTAGTCCATCGAATTATAATCGAATACGCATCAGTTTAATGAGTTCAATTCAAAATAGTCACTTGGTTAATTCTGTAGTCCATGTTTTGTGTATAAATATTACAACCGTTTAGTTGAGTACTGCTCTAATGGCCTTGTGTTGGTGTGAGTGTGCGCGCGAAAGATAAAGCTTTGTCTAACGATGATTTAGTTTTAAATCGAACAGCAAATAAGTTAGCTCTTTGAAAGTAGAAACGATTTTACACATTTATAATCCGACTTTTTTAAGACAATGTTAAATCAATTATTTACATATCATTTCTGTAGATCATCTTGTTATGATTTGAAGTTTTTGGTTTTTATTTAACAACATGCTTAAGCGGCCTAACATTTGACATCATTGCACATAAAAAAAAATAGTAGATAGAGTATTCTGTTGATTAGTTTTTTATTAGCGATTTTTTAGTTATTAGTGCTTTACCAAGTTATTTAACAGTTTCTACTATTTTACTGACCTTTTTCAATAGATGTCTGCAAGTTACTTAAGTTGATGTATGTTGTTAGGCGAAGTCGTCAAGGGCGAGTCCCCTGCTGGAGGCGGCGAGGCCGGCGCGGCCCGCCAAGATACAGTTCGCGAAAACCGAGACTACCAGAAACCTACAACTCTCACCCGTCCAGGTAAAATTGCTTATAAATTCTTTGCGCAATATTCTTCATAAAAAAACTCACCTGTGTTCCCCAAATGGGGGTAGCAGGTATACACATTTCGCCGACGAAGTATTGTATGTACCGGATGTACCTACCTATGTGCGAGCCTATAGCTATCAGGTATGGTGCCCGGTATGATTCCAGACTCCAAACTGCTCAGTAGTACCGTCCGAAAAAGGATTCGAACCTAAGACAACGACGACGACTAATCAGGAAGATTAGCCAAACAATTTCGTTATAATGTTTAATATTCGTTCTTAACAGTGCTGGACGTGGCACTGTTCCATGTAAATAAGAGGTGAATTAAGACGGCGGGTGAATTAAGAAGGCACTTTTGATGAGACAGCTAATCAAATAAAAACAACATCTTTCAGTTTTTTTATGTTGGTTTTATTTGAAAACATGATTGGAATATTTTAGTAAATTTGCATCATATTATGTCGACAATATGGAGAAAATTTTCCAAAACATTCCAATCATGTCTATGATTATCTTCTTGCGCTGAGCTGCAACTTCCTCACCGGTGTGGCCTCAACTTGCCTAGACTAACCTAACCGGTTTGATTTTACTGTTCTCTCATGACATAATTTTCTTTTTCAACAGAATTAAAAGCGACACAGCGCTGCTCGGTGAGCGGACGGGCGACGATAGCTCCGCTCGTAGGCATGGTCGCCGAGCGCAAGAAGCGATTCGAGCTGTAGGCTGCAGCTTTAGCCCAGCTGTGGGCCAGCTGCAGCCTCGTCGGCTGCCCCTGTACGCACCGCAGCGGACGACACGCACCCACCACGCACGCACCTGGCCACTCGCTTGTTTGTACCCCACACCAAACCTTCGTGTATAACGTTATATACATAATATTGAAGATAAGACCTTACTACCTTCAAAAAAAAGCATTTAAAATTTGACAATACATGATCAACTAATTGGGCTATTCCATAATTCAGAATATTCCAAATTCCAAGATATTAAATAAATAGTTTCATCTAAATTGCTGCTTCTCAAGTGTCGTCTTTATTTGTGCAGAATTACACTGAATTTATAATGAAATGGAATTTGAGAGACAACTAAAATGTTACTGATGCTAACACGTGCTAAGTTTGTTTTTATAACAACATTTTTCACGAGAATTAAAATTCGATATATAATATAAAAAATACGTAACAAAAAAAATATAATAAACTAAAAAACAAGAAGGTATCTGTTATCTTAACATCACATACGGCAACGTATTTAATTATATTTAACTATGACCTTTATAATAAACGATTATAATTACTCGTATGTTAAGACCAAAAACACTGTCTACCGTATAGCAAAAAGTGGCCAGCCCTTTTTCCCACCCACCACACAAAATGTATATAAACAAATTAATTTGATTTTATTGTATTTTTCTAGCTATTAGTTTGTATGTAATATAACGTATGTCTAACACAACCCGTGTTTAACGTCCACCTTTTCACTTCGATTGTATACTAATTTCCTAAGTTAGTTTTAGTCGATTTTTGGTTAGTGATGTCACTTATGTAAATTGTATGTAAATACTAACTATTGCACCTTGTTTGTTTTCTATGTTTTTAATCTTTAAGGCGTTGTTACCAAATATTTCTTTTGTATTTATGATGTGTTTTAACGTTTCGAAGATGCAATGATACTTGATAAGAATCATGGTTTATATACGTATTTACAAAAATGGGGATATCTATTACTACATTTTATATTCTTCATGAAATCGTCTGAAATGAGTTAAGTTTACAATTTCTATTTATTTACTAACACTTTAATTTATTTCTACTGTCTATATTAACTTCTACTGTACAGTCCCCATGATTATTAACTTCCATTTTAATGTCAAATGTCATTGCATTTTTGATTGTAACTATGCACTTGTATTCTTTGTTTATAGAGAGTGAATTTATTCATGTACGCATTGAGAGTTTTGTAGCTAGTTTGTTTTGTACCGTCTAGTAACATTTATAATCATTTCAAAAAAGTTTGTTATGATATTTTTACCATGACTTGACGAGCAATTTGCATCTAAAAATTACAATTGTATGATTTTAACAAAATTTACATTATAGTTTTTGGTTAATAGAATTAAAGGATTTAAATGTTATTTTGACGGTTTTATAGAGGCCTATTTATAAATTTTATACAACATGATATTGACATGTTTATGACGGTGAAAATATGTAATTCACGTTAACCTTCACCTGAGATCCTACATTAATTTGCGTGTTAACTCGTTACCATTGTCTCCTCCGTTCTGGGCATTCAAACCTGTCTTCCATCGCACTTTTATCTCACTTTGTTGTGTATAGTATAACACTAATGGAATGTAATGGATAGTTAAAGAATTCGTACCTTATTGTATCATGCCACAAAATTTATTTATGAATGGTAAAATTGCTCAATGTTATCTAGTGGGTTAAAACTGATATACCAAAACCATAGTGTGCATTGTAAGTACTCGCTTGGAATGTTTATAGTATAGAATGACAATTATTAACGTAAATTTTCACGGCTATAATGAAATAACTTATGTTACGAGCTTTTTAATGTACAGTCGGCGACGTAGGCCTGTTTTCAAAATTATTCGTTGATGAGTTGTCTTATTTTTGGATTTAAACATATTTGCGCGGCCGACTGTACTTATTGACGTTGTGTTTATATATAACATATTATAAAATGGGAAGTAAACTTACTTAATACAAATTATTTTTGTTTTATTCCAACTCCAGTTTCATGTCATAGTTTACATAATTTACTTTGAAATTTTCTATAAAAAAAAACTCACTGAGTTGACTAGTTTCCCGTCACTTGACCCGCACCTTAGCGCCTCCTAGCGAAAATTCTAGACCACCAGGTTGACAAGCCTCATTGTTGCGTCGTTTTTTAAACCGTACACTTGCCATTAAAAATAAATCCGCATTTATTTTGAAGCCCCTTTAAATTTTCGATATTGAAGTAGAAAATTTAATTACTAGTCACAACTAGTCACAATTTACTAGTAAAAGCTATCAATATTTTCCGTCAATTTTCCTTTTTATATATTAATAATAATGGAAAGTGTACCCGCGCCGCGATCACGTTCAAAATCGTGTTCGTCAGAGGTACAAGTGCCAGAAGCTGCGGCAGTGATTCCTTGTCCTTGGGGTCGGCATTATCGCGCACCGAGCCGGCGGTCCGCCTATGGGGAATCCTGCTTGGAAAGGTTTGACTTGTTGACCCAGCATTTGGTGAGTCAAGTTAATCTTTTACTGGCTAATCCGGGCCCCTTCAACGCTTCACATACAGGTAGTTGAACGATCTACGCGGCCAAAATCATTTCATATGCAATTCAAAAAGATATATTTAAACAAAAATATGTTTTTTTTTTAATATAAAACTGGTTTATTGTAAATTTTTACTATATACATAGTTAGAAATATTGAAATTACTGTCACTCTCTGAAAAATCACTAGCTAGATTCGGCTTTGCAGGCACAAGAAGTTCCATCGCTTCTGGAAATAGCAGTTCAGCCTTCTTTTTATTACGCTCCTCATGCTACTTATAAGAGGGTCTGATGTTAGGAGTAGCGTATTAAAAATGTCTTTGTCACAATTTTGGCGCAAAATCTTGGCGGTACGACCTAAAATGTTTATTGCGTGCTTCTGCGGCCTGTTCTGAAAGCTGCCCAATGGGCAATAAAGCGTTTTTTATAAAAACCGCACTCTAAATGAGTATCTTGTGCATTGTTGGACTCATTGGGTGCCAAGGGTATAACTGCACATATAAACGGGCTGTGTGTTAAGCATATTTATCGTATTTTTTTTTTTAAAACGTGGACCCACACTAGGATTTATTCCTGTATCGTGGGTGCGTTTACAAACATGAAATTTCACACACACAAATACCCAGACCGGAACAAATAATTGTGGATCACACAAAGATTTGTCCCGTGCAGGAATCGAACCCGCGACTATTAGACACAGTGGGCGGAGCGGCTCAAGCTCTTAACCACTGCGCTAAATCGTCGTTATTATCCTGAATCAATGATATGCTCGCTCGAAATTGTTTAAAGTATATTACTTTTATTCGAATTATCAGATCATAATGAATGCCTGTTATGTCAGAAGCCAATTTCGGGTATCCGAAAAATCTTCGGCTCGTGTTACCATCATTGGTATTGCCAAAATTTGCCTTCGGTAAATCCACTAATAGACCCGTTTCTTGGCGAAACCATCTGTGGATTTAGTTTTTTTTCGAGATCCATATTTTTTTCTGCTTCAGTTTTCCTCTCTATATTTCTTCACTGGCAACTTATAAGCTAAGTGGAGAATACTTTTAAAAGTCTTATTCTAGCGTGTAAAACCGAAAGTCCAAATTCTATAGCCTGTGGATTTACTTCATTTCGCACGTCAATCTTGTTGAAGTCCTTAGAAGTTGCACCACAAATGTAGCATCTACTTATAGATGTCGTGCCAGTGACACTGTTGCAGACCTTGCCATCTACCATTGCCATGATGAAAACATGACTTATTCAAAACTCTTTTCAATTTAAATCTACTTCTGTGGTGTTAGGCGACATCGCTGATTTTTTTACATAGTTTATTTCGTCTTCTGTGGCGTCCTTATTTTCTTTAATTAGACGGAATCTTATAGGGCGACAAAATCGAGGATATGAAGGCGCTGGGTTTTGCCAAATAAGTTTTTCAACGTCATTTCCAGAAACTAAACGTAATGGGACAAAACACGTTTGAAAAATGTTGACATCTGAGTCAGCATCATTTACAAATTTATGTTTGAATTGAGACTGATGTGACCCATCACAACCCCACTTTGAAATTAACTTCAAGCTCTCACGTTCTTGCACTTTCAATGATGTTAAAACCTCTTCTAGATAAATAGATAACCGCTTAACTGACCATTCAACTAAAGGCTGTAAATCGGTTTCGGCGTAAGTACTTGTGACTCTGCACGATTCTGGAGGAGGATAACATTCTTGTTTTGCTTTTAGTAACAAGGTATAACATGAGGAAAAAAAATCTTGTGTGTATTTCTCACTACTTTATACTGTCGGCGACTTAAATCGGCTTCTTCAAACAATGTCAATGCTTGTATTGGCGGCAATGAGCAAGTTTTATCACTCTTTGATTTTGTAAAAGCCTTCTTATATTTAGTTGCACGAGTCTGAGTACTGGTGATTTCTTTGAGTATATGGGATGCATCTCGTTTTCCAGCTCTCCGGAACCTGAGCAGCGTGAATAATAACGGCCTTAGAAGGTCATTCAAAAAAGACCGTACATCTTCAGTTTTCCTATTTTTAGATCTTTCGCTTACCTCGTTAAATAATTGCGATGGTCGTCCTGGTTTTGGATTTTGTTTAATGGCAGGCAGTTGCCTGCCATTCGTGGCTAGAAGGAACGTTTGGGTTCAAACGTTCCTTCTAGCCACGAATGATTGTTCTCTTTCTTCTTATTGGCTTTTAACCATCTTTGCTTCATTTGTGATTTGAAGTGTGCAAATTTGGATTTTAGACTCTTTATTCCATTTTGTTTATAATTTTCGCACGATATTAGTTGACTTTCCAATCAATTTATCTTCTAAATTTTTCAAATTAAAACTCTGCATTCGATCAAATAAGTATTTACGGGTCACAACTCTTACTCCTGAGGCACCTCGTGGACCTAAATAATATCTATTTTAGAACGCTATAAACTATAATTGTTTTTTTGTATTTTAGACAAGAAAAGTTCAAAGCACCAAAATACTACTATTCAGCGATTATCTGCGGCAATTTTTTTTATTCGGAACAAGTCAAATGTTCAAACTTTCTATTACATTCGATATTAAGACAGGATCTAACAGGATCATATAACAAATATTTGATTTAATACAATATTTAAAAAAAATCTCTAATCTATAGATGTCTTTAAAATACCATATCTAAATGGAATAAGAGTAAAAATAATGGAAAACATTGTATAGTATAGCTGTCTTACCTGATATATTAAAATTGCTCTAGCACAATCTCTGTTGCTTCCTATTCTCGACTATGCTGACATCTGCTATCTAGATCTCACTGAAGACCAGTTAAATAAACTTGAGCGTCTTCAAAACTTTTGTATAAGATTTATATTTGGCTTACGCAAATATGATCCTGTATCTCAGTTTCGTTCTAAGCTCAAGTGGCTCCCTATACGTCTTCGCCGGAAGACTCATATCCTCTGTCTTCTGTACAATATTTTGTTCAGTCAGTCTTCCCCGCGTTACCTTAACGAACGATTCAATTTCCCTCACTTTTCCAACTCGTATTCTTTAAGGTCATCAGAAAACTTGGCTCTCGTAATGCCTCTACACTCTAGCACCTTTTATGATAACTCTTTTACGGTCAAAGACGTACGACTGTGGAACTCACTACCTGTTTCTATAAGGAGTGCTCCATCTATTCATATATTCAGGGGTCAGGTGAAAAAGTTCACCATCACCGATTAATTAAATTAAATTTGCTGGATGTTTTCTATATGCTAGTTGCTTTATATTATAGACTTATCTTTGGCGCGTGTATATTATCTTTAGTTGTGTATATATAGGTATATTATTTAAGTAGTTTATGATAAATTTATTTGTGTATTGTTATGTTCTGTTAGCTAAGTACACCCCTCAATCTTGTGTTTTAGATCCTCTCCATCCAAAGGTTGCCTGGAAGAGATCACTTTTAGTGATAAGGCCGCCCATTGTTACACTATCTTTCAATTAAAATATTGTACCTTTTTATTTCCTTCTTGTATTTCTGGTAGAACAATAAAGTATTATCTATCTATCTATATTAGGATCCATCACAAACACTTCAAAAGCTAACGTAGAATAGAAAATATTCAGCTTTAAAGTTAATGATTTTTACGAACGCCGAGAACAGACACATCAACAAGTTGAACGATCAAATTACGACTCCGGTACACGCGCCACGTGCGCCGGGGCAGTGTGGGTTCGGCAGGGTATTGTTCCCTGAACTGTTCCGCGAACCATTCTTGGTAGGAATCGGTGTTCTTTCACGAGGATTTGTGGTCTATCAAATCTGATGTTATGGCGGGTGCGGTCAAGGACATGTTCACAGACTGCAGACTTCTTTGAGCGAAGTCTGAAGAACACCGATTCCTACCAAGAATGGTTCGCGAGGCTATTGAAATTAAAAAACATCCTAATTTCAACAGAGAAGATGGCTGGGTGCTTCCATCGTCTTGGGATCCGGTAATTAATATAATCAAATCCAAAACCAAGCATAACACTGCAAGACCTCAAGACACCGTGAGCTCATTCTGCGTAGATCGGACCAACAACAACAACAAAAAAAAAAAAATAATTAAGAAGTTTGAGGGTACCCCGGAACAACTATGCCTATTGGACGTCTAACACCTCAGTCCCTCCCGTGACCATGGGTGCTGCAAAGCACTCGAAACGTCGGGAAATAGAAATAAAAAAATAAACCGCGATAAAATCCGTAAAATAGTTTTATTTCATGTGTAATATTCGCGTAAATCTAAGAACTCAATATGTCTAGAATATTTGAAAAAGTAGGAATCTAACTAGGGACGGCCCATTCGTCTAAAATCTCCTGATCCTTCAATGACATTTCAAAAGAAAATATTTCATGTTCGACTGTCCAATTCTAAACTAAACGAAAAGAACATTATAGGCTTTCGAAAAATAACGATAGCTTCAACGACAAAGAAGGGGCAAGAGAAGTTTAAGCGGAGGATAAATAAGTTATTCGGATTTCAGGCGGTTTTTAACAGCATTATCAAAAAGTTTGGCTCATTTCAATCCACCTAAAGCCATCCTGAAAATTATGGCAGGAGCTCGAATACCTCGCGATCGCACACCGCCTTAATTTTACCAACTGCGATGTGTTAGCACAATTTAACACTCCAATTTTTCTTTTCCCCGTTAATTCCTTATAACCAAAGGCAAAGGAAGGAATAGAGTCGTTTTCAATTTAAAAAGGCTTGAACAAATTCATAAAACCAAAGCATTTTCTAATTTTTCATCATCATATGTCCAAGTTCCTGCAGCAGGGCGACTGGATCAGATTATATTGTATTATCTATGGACTGGAAGACCAAAAGTATGCAAATTATATCTGTTAGTTGTTCTTTTATCCTTTCACTTCGTAACGATCGCTATGTACGCACACGTTTCACGTTCGGAAGTTTTATTTTCTATAACCCAAGTCGCCACAGTCATCTCCTGAAATTGACTGGTTTGTCGTTCGGCCTATCTGCGGCGCCAAAAATGTTTGCATCATTGGGAAACACATCCGAGATTTCCGCAAAAGGAATAGTCTAGTGGTTTACTTGGACGATAATGTATTGTTTATCAAGACTAGGGTCTGCTCAAAACGTAAAGCAAAAATTGCATTGACCTTTTTGAATAAATTAGGATAGTGCGTAACTTTGGTAAAGTCAATTTTAATATTTATATCCAACAAGATCGATCGAACGCCTAGGCATCTTCTGGGACACGCTATCCAACACAGTCCCTTCCCTAGGACAAAGTAGACAAAATCCGCCAACATACATCAAGTCAGGCGACTTGATGTATGCTGCCGGGACACTCGACTAGGCTCAACGCCCCTTTCTTATCTTTTGCGATCTTCATCAACAGTCCGGGGAAGGTCAGACAAGATCAATCGAATACCTGGGCATCTTCTGAGACAACACAAAGTCTCTGCCCCAGGACAAAGACTGACAGAATCCGCTAGCTCACATCAAAAATTCGCCTAGCTGACGGAACCCTCAAGCATGCTCAAAACCTCTTAGGGTTTCTAACTTTTGCAACCTTCATCACCTCCCGAGGTAAGTTGCATTGTCGTTATCTGCAGCGCCACGTTATTCTGCTTCGTTTAACATCACACGGACTTACTGTCTCCAGACAGATGGTCAAAGAGCATCGCTTAGAAAGGCCCAGTACATTATATATGTATGCAGTAATAGCGGCCATATCGAAAGAAGCTAATGCTTTGCTAATGCTAAACTTCAGTGCTTCTGCCGAGCTACAACAGGACAATGGTGTCGTATATCAAAAACAAGGGCGGACTAGAACTTTAAACTAAAAACATTGACCATTTCTGTCGAGAGCCTTAACAAACTGTTTCATCAGCCCTAATTTTATATGCAATGGCGGAAGAATGATTTTTTCTCTTGAAACTAAGGGTTCATTTATAACATTTATTTCTCCGACAACAAGAGCATCTCTCATAGGCCAAATTTTATGAGTCCAATGGTGTGATTTGGCTCGACTGTCTTAGAGACAAATAAAGCATGGGTATTTAGTATAACTACTCTGTTGACCCAATAAAAAATTAACCATCTTCAAGTCGACGCAGATCACCCAATTATGTTCAAAATATTTTATTTTCTGTAAAAGAATTGAAATTACTTCATATTCTTCTTTCACAGATGTTGAGTGAGCAATTAGAACGGGAGCATATTAATTTCCATTATGTAGAAGAACTGCTTTGAGACTTCGTTTACTACTGTCAATAAAGAGACGCCATTCATTGGGCTGATAGACCGTCAAATCCATGAATATCAGCAAACCACTCACATTACAGCAATACACAAAATTATATCAGATTAAAAAAACTGTAATAAGCGTCGTTCTCTCGTGCGATATGTAGACACTCGAACATCTGAGGAAAGGCAATTTTTTTCTTTTAATCTTGACGCTAATAGCTCAGCACGTTCCTTAGAAAGATCTAAGTCTTTGATGAGGTCATAAAGCTCATTCTCCGAAAATGGCTTAGGATTTGATGTTACCGCAGTATTCAAAGTCATCATCAACTTGAGAAGAAATAGGTGTTTCAGCTTTTTCCTCCTGAGATTGCTGCACTACCTGGTGAAAAGCTGGTATTGGAACATTTTCTGAATGCGGAGTAGGTCTTTGTGCTGAAGAAATATTAGGGTATTTCCATTTACGGCGATTGTTTTTGTTAATGCCCACTATATTAGTCATACAAAAGTAACAGTCGTCATAATGATTTTTTTCTTCTAGCCATATCATAGGCACTCCAAACTTCAAAGACTTACGTGTCCCTTTCTCCCATTGTCGAAAATGTTCAACGCATACTTTACATACACGTTGAGGCGCCCACACTTTATCTTGGTGTGGAATTTCAATACCGAAGTAAGCAAAATACAGACAATTCACAGTGTCTGTTATCGATTTACGCTGATTTTTTAGTATGTATTCACCACAAACATAACAAAATGTTGAACGCCGCCATGACGAACTGCACCTTCCCCGCTAAGTGGAAGGAAGCAGACGTCATAGGCATTCCCAAGCCTGGCAAACCTCGTAATCTCCCCGCGAGCTACCGCCCTATCAGTGTTCTCAACTCCCTGGCTAAGGTCTACGAGCGCCTACTTCTGGCGCGGCTCAAAGACTTTGTAGTGTCCAGGGGTATTCTTATCGACGAGCAGTTCGGCTTTCGAGCCAAACACTCCTGCTGCGTCCACTAAGTGCACCGCATCACGGAGCACATCCTCTCCGGTCTTAACAGACCTAAACCCGTCTACACGGGCGCCCTCTTCTTCGACGTCGCGAAGGCATTCGACAAAGTCTGGCACAACGGCTTGATCTACAAGCTCTACCAAATGAGTGTGCCGGACAGACTCGTGCTCATCATACGAGACTTCTCGTCAAATCGCGCCTTCCGATATCGCGTCGAAATGACGCGCTGCACTCCCCACTCCACCCGAGCTGGAGTCCCGCAGGGCTCAGCTCTCTCGCCCCTCCTGTTTAGCCTTTATACGAACGACATTCATCGTTCGAGTAAGGTGCATCTAGCCCTATTCGCGGATGATACCGCTCTCTACGTCTCGCATAGGAATAAGGGTTTCATTACCAGAAACCTTCAGGCAACCGCCAATTCCCTAGGGAATTGGTTCAGGAAGTGGCGTATTGAGGTGAACCCGGACAAGAGCGCTGCGGTGTTCTTCTCCAGAGGTGCCACCCCGCGCCACTCCCTGCACCGCCCTAGAAGTAATCTCGGTCAAGTGACCATGTTCGACCAACCCATTCCCTGAGTCAAAGAGGTCAAATATCTAGGGTCACCCTAAACAGTATCATGTCCTTCGGCCCGCACATCAAGCGGGTCCGTCACCGAGCATCCTTTGTGCTCGGTCGTCTCTATTCGTTAATCTGCAAGCGGAGTTAAAAAACTTGCGTTCGACCCATCATGACTTATGCGTGTGTTGTGTTCGGGCATTCGGCCCCCTCTCACATCGATAAACTCCAAGCGGTTCAAAACCGACACCACGACACTTCGCGACAGCATAGATCGTAGCCGCCGCCGACTACGATCTATTACGCTGGTATTACGGTTTCAGCAGATGTTGGTGATACGATTTAGCCTGGTGTTTCCTCTGTCGAAACACGGCAAAGTCGTTTTATATTGTTAACACCCAAGCGGAAGAAACCATTTTGGCGCGTCGATCTGAAGACCGCCGGATTAGCACGACCAATAAGGATTCGAGATCTCCGGTCCACTCTTGTGGACACGGTGACCCGCTGACCTCCATCTCACATCAACAATCTTTCCGATCTGGAATGAGGGTCAATTTGGTAGGTACCGACGGTAATGTAAGATCATATTTACCTATACCCTCACAAGTAGCTAGGTATTTTGCGCACTTACGCTTATTTAAAAATCTAGCGTACCGTACGATTCTTGTTCACTAATCAACAATAGCGTCTGTTTGTGAAACTATCTTTGATGTAAAGGTATCAAGTAGCCATATTGTGAAGCACATCCCTAATGCGATTTCTTTAGCTAGACCCCTAACTCCAAATGTTCCTATTTGGGATGCATGAGTTGTTATGAAACATTTAGTCTATTTGTCCAAAGAATTCTTTACATGATGCTTCGAGACCCTACAATTTTATTACTAACATCAGGTCATAGGGTTCAGGACTTATCATTGTTGCATTGCGATCTGGAATCATTACGTCGATAATAAAAATCAGATTTCATCACCTAGCAATCTAGTTGGACTTTACTAGTTAGTCCTGACAAGAACGCCGAACCATTTTTATTGGCTCAGAACTCTGGTGAAAGCAGCTGAGGATGTTACAAGTTCCGACTAAGAAAGGGGTAGAAAGACAAAGAAAATCACACAGCACTAGCTGAAATTTCACGTCAGCCATTCGAATATAGTGTTGTAAAATCGGCCATGTAATATTTAAGCATCGCTTTTTTTGATGTACCTAGGCTACCTGCGGGTAATGATGATGCTGCTGATGCTGAAAGCCGATGGTTATCCTGCCTTTTTAGGTAATATTAGGAAACTCCTTCTTCGTCTTATTTTAATGAATGGCCCCACACTTTAACAGTGTATTTCGCCAATGTGAAGCAATAATAGAGTATAACAGTAAATTATAAAATTGGCTTCTTGTCGCCATTACGGCAAAAAACAAAAGAGGAAACTCCCTCATAACCAAACGTACATAAAAAAGTTGTTTTTTTCTTAAAAAAAAAAAGGACTGCCCTTCTCTGGGATTTATTCCTGTATCGTGGGCGCATTCAAAAACATGAAAATTCATACCCAGACACAAATAATCGTTTTCAATGAGGATTGGAAAACTTGTAAAACAGAAATAGTTTCGATTGGCGTATGCCGCAAGTACTTTCGACATGAAACCCTTTTTACGTGTCACCTAAATAGAATATTTTATATTCTAAAAATAAAAACATAATTTAAAAAAATGTTCATTTGTTTATATTTCATCTAAAATCTAAATAATCTCAAAATCACGCCAGCTTACATCACCTAACCTAATGTAACAAACATTTATAACTTATGAAAATATGCAGAATACAATTCATGTCGGTTACGTAAATAACAAAAATAGAAATACATTTGGCAAGCATTAAAAATAACGTGTACAAAAATAAGCGTTTGTTCATAAATTATAAGTCAACTTTCAATTCATCGGCAATGTCAATAAAAACACGATCCTTTATGATATAACTATAAAAGAAGTAATTTTAAAATAACCTTTTTAAAAACAAGCTTTAATAGCAAAATCACAACGATCTTGCTTAGTGGAGGAGTTCCCAAGGCTTCCTTCCAGCTCCATCATAAGACCTTCGACACCACCCGGATCACCATTAAATAGTTGGGTAATTCCATTGACCACTTTTCAGCTTCATCATCAGACCCTGAACACTATCTGGTTGTAAAGTACTCGTCGATACCAATTTAACAAGCCTAAACACAAGGGGGTTACGTTGTATAGTTGACATGTTCCTATGGCCACCTTCCGACTCCATCCTCAGACTAGCTTCATGGTACCATAATATTGCATCGTCATCGACTTCACATACGTATACTAAATTTCAGCTTAATCGGATACCCGCAACTGCTTGAAACATGAATCATAAGATTTGAACCGGTAAGACAGACAGACATACGAACATGGCAAGAATTAAAAGCTTGTAAATAAAGGACCAATCTAATAAAACTGAATTTTATCTCAAAGAAATAATTTTAGTTTAACTAAATGTAGTGTATTGTTACGTCACATTTTATTTTCATTACCAATGTCTAAGTGAACGTGATTACTATATCTAATGATATAAGAAAGAAGATTGTCTCTGGCCATCGAATTTATGACTTCTACAGAATCACAAAAGACGAAAGAATTTCATGATTACTAACGCACCCACGACACAAGAATAATTCCTTGTGGGGGGTTACGTTTATCTTCAAACTCCGTCACTCCTATATTCCTACATAAGCGGGGGTGCCAGAGGTGTTCTGAGTATACTGAGTCTGAGTACATCCATTTTTAGCCGACGATGTTAGGTCCCAAGTTATAGGGAGCGAGCCTATTGCCATATACCGGACACAAGTCCAGACTCCGGACCTCATACTGGAAAATTTTAGTTAGAAAAAATACATTTGTCCGACCTAGGATTTGGACTCGGGACCTCGTGATCACAAAGCGCATCATTCGCTACTAGAACGAGGCAGTCTATAAACTAAAACATAGGTACATACTTTAGCCAATAACAGCCTTCTTTATTAAATTAAATCTATCTAATAGCCTACACTGTGATGTAAAACTAAATAAAACTAATTTTATTAACAGTCGAAATAATAACTAAACAGGTCACAAAATCATTTCGTTTACAAAAATAAAGGTAATACTTCTGACTCTACACTATACATTATTAAATTATAGAGGTGATCATAGTGCTGTGGTATCGCGCTGTTCCTAGCTTATAAATCTGGTTAACACTTGAATAACACACCGTTACGCCTATATTCTCCAAGCGGGGGTGGCACAGACGTATTGTGTTTTACACCTCTTTTCTTCGACGATATTAGGTACCATGTAATATGAGGCGAGCACAAAGCAAATACGAAGAGAAGATTGCCTAAGGCAGTAGTACGCAACTTTGTCATCCAAAAGAGCCAAATATAGACAATACACAATTAAAATTTATTCAGAGCCATTTAAAAAAAAGTTTTTGTTTATCTACAAATACATAGTAAATATACATTTCGGCGCGAACAATCAGGCGGAAAAAATGAATAAAACACATGTTCGCAAACGCCTATCGGTGCTATTGTTGCTTTCTATAAATGTGCGCATTTTTAAGGGCCGCGTTTCAAACAATTTTACTCATCAAGGCAACATGATAAGTAATATTCATATTATTAGGTTGCCGATCTAGCCTAAGGTTAACGAGACTTTTATTTCATAAATGCTTTGACGTCATCGTGGTGGGCGTGGTTTACCTGTTTGTTATCGCTACTTGCTCCATTCACACGTCCGCTGGAGTTCGCATAGCTATCGAATATTATCTATATTTATTTAAAATAAAACCTTTAAATAAAGTAATGTATCTTAACATGCAATAATTACTTGGATCGCTATTCTGATCACACAAATAATATCACATTTCACTTGTAAGTATTTTTTTCGTAATTTATTAGAATAGTTCTATATTAAAATGCCATCTACCGTAATATAATTGAATTTACAAGTAACACTGTCATAGACGAACCGTTTAGTTCTTACCAGTCTCCGCCAGGTGGCAAATACAAATGTGGGTTGGGCGTAACGTTCCTCTCGCCCTGTACCACCCCGCGCATTGTCACATTTTATTCTATAGAAAAATCTGTTTAGGCCATCTCCCGTTCGTATTTGCTTCGTGGGGGCGAGTGCCATGTAATATGTGCCATAATGTCAGACTACGGACTTAAAATTGGGTTTTTTTAATAGAAAAACTACATTCGTCTGACCTAGGATTTGAACCCAGGACCTCATGATCACAAAGCGCCTTTTTCGCGACTAGACCACCAAGGCAATAACACGTAATATGGCTATTAAGTGGTAACCAAGACAAACAGCTTAATGTGGATCGCAAACGATGGAAATATTCCCAAATGGAAATGTCTTTATCAGTCACCCATCTAAGACTGACCCGAGTCAAATATTGCTTAACCTTGGGGATCGTTAACCATTCATTATATTTAATCAGTCAAAGCCGGGTTCTAAACATAGCAGGCATAGCATAGCAGTTGACAAACATACCCCCACGTATCCGCAGTACTATATACTACCGCTACTATATATATGAGTCAGAATAGGGTGATTTAAGAATATTTATATCGGCTATATTCACCTGATTTACCAGGACTATTGAAGGGCTTGCGCGGGGAAATGGGACCAACACCCCATGACCATAGGTAGAACCCCTTTAAAAGTTAATGTTAAAGTCACCTACTGAAATCAATTGTAGATAATGAAGTAACATAAACAGCGAACTGACAATAGCAAGTGAGGAATCACGTGTCCGCGTGTGAAGTATGACCTCTCTCCTATAATTTCTCTCGCTTATAATCTGTCTCGCCTCGAATTACGAAAGAAGGCCTGTGAAATCAGTCTGTTCACAATCCTGTGTGGCCTTTGTCAGTATAGCCCGATTTATTAAAGAGTTTTGTCACGAGGGTTGCAAGTGCTAAGTACATATTCTTCTTCTTCTCGTGTCAATGGTTCATATTTGTCCCGCTAAGTGAGTGGCCAGTTCGATCGCGCCGTTTGTGGCGGCGCTCAGCTCTTCCCTCGTACAGTTGGTAGGGCATGAAGGGCAAACTAGCAGGTGCGACAGTCTGTAAGGTCGCACCACAGTCGCAGGCTGTTAAATTTGGATCTCTGAATCCCCATGTACACAGATTTTGCCTGCATCTACCTACCTGTGTGCGGAGCCGATTTAATGATTTCCACACCGGCCATGATAGTTGGTGTCCAGGCGGTAGTTGCTCATGACATGGGACGAAGGCGGTGGGGGTTTAGTTTCTCTCCATAGTTTCAGTCTGGCCACTGATTATAATATACATAATTTCTACAACTGTATAAGCGGCTGGACCTTCTCCTCCCGCAGTTTGAGTCGGGCGCGCCACTCGCTGCGGTCCACGAGGATCTTCCGGCCGTACGCCGTGTGGATATCGCGGAACGGAACTTTCTTGCGCGGAAGATCCGGCCGGAGGTTTTCTTTATCTGGAAATGTTTTAAGTCTTAACGCTGGACATGTATGCTGCTTGTATCTTGTTTAGAACCTAATAAACGTTTGGTGAAATGTAATCAGATAAATTGCATGTAGGTACATCTATCTATCTATCTAAATCATCACGCCAGCTCCCTCGCGGGGTAGGCAGAGAGTACAGAGTTCCAACAGGTTCTTTCCTTACATACCTCTCTGGCTTCCTCCACTCTCATAGTTCGTCTCATACACACTCGCCGGTTACGGAGACTCTTGACTTGCCCTTCAGCTAGGACTCGGTTTATTTGGTCATGGTAAGATAGTCTAGGTCTTCCCCGGCACCTACATCCTTCCACTTTCGCATTGTATATCTGTTTTGTCATCCTTTCTTCTGGCATTCTTTCTATATGCCCGAACCAACGGAGCATACCCTTTCTCATCTTTACACCGATACTATCTTTCATACCTACTCGCTTTCTGGTGTCGCTGTCTGGTGTTCTCGCATGTAGGTACATAATAATCAAATCAAATCAATTTATTTGCAAAAATGGGTTACAGTGGATGTTAAAATTACAATAGTCGTACGCCATATTCTGCGTTTGGGCATGCAAATATCATTAAGAATAATCCAAGAACTTAAAGTACCTAACAATTAAGAAAACATAATAATTGTATCGGATATTAATAAATTATGTAATTAAAAGTTAAATATATACTAAAATATGTAAAATTATATTAATTGTCTGTTTTAATGATAACAATTATATTAATGTTAATTATCGTCATTTTAATTATAATAGTGACAATTAAAGTAATATCAGGACTCATGAATTCAATTAAGATAAGTTGCGTAATTAATAACTAATAAATGGTTAATAGATAATAACTAATAAATAATGGTTGTCTTATGTGTAAAATGTTTTTTTTTCCTTCCTGTACCTATGTATTAATGACATTTTAGGTCTCTTAAATTAGGATAAGAAGTAATTTCATAATTTAAACCTGTAAATGGACAAAGAGTCCTACTGAAACCACTCGCACATTAAGACTTTTTCTTATAAAAAAGAATGGTCTATAATTTGTGTCTTACAAACATGAAATACACATTTACGGGTCACACAAAGATTAGTCGACCAGAGGAGTGGTGAAACTGTACTCACTGCCCACCCTGCAAGGGATATGGTGTGATAATATAGATGGACAAAGATTTCTCATGGGGGGATAGTAACCGCGACTAAACGATTCAGTCAACAAAGCAGCTAAGCTATGCTCTCACTATTAAACCAAGCTGTTGTCAAATCATAATTTTTTACCCACATTAGCCACAGTATATATCGTCGTGTTAATGGGAAACCCGATTAAATGACCAAATTGTCAAAACGAGATATTACATTTTGAAAGTTAGATATAGAAAATCTCCGATAAAATAAATTATAATGTAAGTTGCGTCAAGAAATATATTTAGAACAATTATTTATGTTTTTAGCTTACTAAATGTTGTGTTCCGCATATCTAATATAATATAATACAACGCAATAAATGTCGTATAACCCCCCCTTAGTTGGTTTTACCTGTATAACCTTAAAACGTTAATATTTAATAATATTGGGCTACTATCAAGGTGTTATCTATCGTGTATATTGGCTTAGAACAATTATTTCATGGTTCATATTCAGTTACATCTGTAAAACCAGCATAAATCTCATTGATTGCAAAAAAAGGAAATATAAGTTGGTTTTACCCGTCTATTCGTTAGAATATATTAAGTTATAGTTTAAATAATATTGCTATTTACTTAACAAACCGTCGAATTTACTATTTTCTTAAATTTTTACTAATTAATTCACTATTAGTCTGGCTTCGGTCCATGCAATGTCTTTAATAATTTAGTTATTAAACTAACTACTTAGAAATAAAACCAAAAAGTATGAACTACAATGTATTAATAAATTTAAAAAGATGTGTTGTATATAATAATATAATAATAATACTAATAAATCAACAGTACAAATAAAAAAGTAAGAGACAAATCACAAACTTTATCAAAGGTCTAATGCGTGAAAATAATTATACTGTGTCCTTCGTTCTCGATATAAACATGCAGCTCTCTCTACTCGCTTGGCAAGCCGCTAAGGTTTTTTAGAAACGTCAACGCCTCCTCTATGGTATCTGTGGACATAACCTCTGCGACCATTCTTTCTTTTAGCGTGGCAGCCGATGCCTTGTAATAAAGTTTTGGTCGACATTTAATTTAATCAAATAATCGTAGCAGTGAAATTATATAACAAAAGGTTTTTATATACTCAAGTGATGTTGTGAAATAAATTTAAAACATCGTATAGGCAAATTCAGAAATATTTTACGTCTTGACAAAAGAGTACATTCAAAAAAGATCAACTGATAGTTGTTTATTTGTGGCGTTTTCAGCTTAACTTGTTTATGTATATAATATCGAATATTTGGAGACGTGAGTTTTATTATATTAAGACTTGTAAAGTCTTCACTCGAAAAGTAAACTTACGAAGTCTCATGTCCCTCTTCGTGTAAAAACAGTTTAACACGCAATATACCTGCAAACAATTATTAACCGTCTATAAATTGGCAAGGTAATACCTCTAATGAGAGAAATTAGCGGGGACATTAATCAATAATGATTGTTAAGGATCGATGCCAATTTAAGGACACGGGCGATGTACGAGATGCATCGACGTGGTCCGCAAGACTTAACGGTAATTCAAGGACACGAGCGGTGTACGAGATGCATCGGCGTGATCCGCAAGACTTGGGGCCCATACGAGATATGTGCTGAAGGTCATACTACTCATAGGTTTCACCCATGAGGTGCTCCTGTGCAGTTCACATTTCTACAATGGTAAGAAACTAAAATGTTACCCAACATACATACCTTAAACAGTAAATACAAAGACTATTGCTATAAACTATAAGCAATTTGTGATATTATATCTCCTAAAGGAGACTTTCTGAAAGGGTAACTAAAGGGACATTGTTTATGAATTTATGAATAACAATACATTATTAATAACATAAGCCACCCCTTTGCAGAAACATAATGTTTTGCATTGATTTCATTATTAGACATACTTGTATAATAATCCTAAAATAGCCCAAAGTGGAGCTTATTACACAAAGAATTGTGCAATATTATGAGCACTTGTATTAAAAAGGTAAACCTTGCAATATTTATCCCTGAACAGTGTTTATAAACAGATGAGCCAAAGTAGTCTCTACTTATAACAATGCCTGTTATAACTGACAAGCAACAGAATTGTGGAAATATTCCAAATATAATATCACAGCCTACCGATGCTGAGAAAGGCAAGTTGTACAATAATTTGTGTTACACACATACATCCTTAAAATATAATATAAAATACCTGGTCTATCCAGTTAACATAAAACTAATAATTATGAATATTATCAGCCCAGACCCCTTGCAGGGTAGCCAGGGAAGATGAGTCCTAACAATACAGTCATGAAACATTGATTGGGATAAGAACCTTTGTGGTCAGCAGTATATATTTTGTATTAAATAAGGTTAATATAGTGGAGTACCAAGATGGAATTATAACTATCTATTCATAAGCAGTAGTTTAAATTTCAAGAAACCACCAGTGTTGTAACCAATATAGAACAACAATCCTCATCCGGTGTGTAAAAATGTACACCTATCCACAAATGTATGTATAAATGTACCTACAGTGTACCTATCAGCCCACCAAAAACAAATCACAATGGACATTGGAAGTCTCCTACCAGAGAATGTGAGGTAAGAAAAGCTTGCTAGGCTTTTTACATAAAGGCTTGTTTTGTTTTTTTTTATGTTACTGAAAAAATCAGTTAAACATTCAGGAATACAACATGGCTGTTACAAATAAACCATAATATTGGAGGCTAAAGGTATTCACTGACTTTGGTATGTAACAATGTATCTATGACACTAATAAAAATGTGTGTCTGTCTGCCTTCAACGGCAAACATAACTTTATGGGTTTTGTGCAAATACTGCAAGTAATCCAGACAAGTGAAGGTTAAAAAATCTGGTCCTACATATATTTAACATTATGTATAGAAACATTATTATTAGAAACATAATTTTTAATAATTGATATACAATTTATAGCCATTATCATTAGAATTTAATTAAAGATAGATGATCACAACGGTGCTATAATCCTTATCCCACAAAGAAACTAAATGCTAATAATAGACATTAGAGTCATATTAAATATACTAATAAAAAGTTATTAGGAGCTATTCAGCTTTCTATTGGGTAATGAGTCCAATGGTTTTTGGTTACGTCCTGCATCATTTATAGTGTAATTAATACATTAGAAATTTGAGACACACAGAGGAAAGATTATACATCAATTCATGAATTGAAGAATTAGATGTTTTTATTGTACTTTTGTTTGATAATATGATAATCAATAAATAATATATTATCAAATAAAATTATTCAAGTAATTAATAACTATAAAAAATAGGTTTGTGTTTAGTTTTGAATGTGCACATTTATATTGAGCACCAGTGATGGTTCTGGTACAGTTAGGATATCGGAGATATGACACAAACACAACCTGCTACTATTATGGAAACAGGTGGTTTTAGAGCACTATACATGCTGTAATTTATTTGAAGGTGGTTCAGTGTAAAAATATTGAATTGGAAATGTCATACAAAAAATTTGCATTTTTCATATTGTTACATTTAAATTATTACATCCACATGTTACATGTATCTTATTAATGTATCTATATATAAAAAGAAAATAAAGTCATGCAAATGACTTAATAATAATACCTATTTAAAAATTTAACGATATTAGGTTGACATGATATAGTTGATGAAATATTGAGTTACAATATTTAAAAGTATAGATTATCTTAAACAAGAATAATCAAAAGTATATTTTTATCACAGGTATGATAAATATTAGGTAGTATCTGCAATAACCTTAGTCTTAGGGAACTTGATATTATTTATTTATTATTAATTATAAGACCACGCCAGATCCCAAGTGGGTAGGCGAGGGCGCAAAAAATATTATGATATTAAATGAAATATTAATGATACGTAGGTACTACATGTATAAGTTAAGTGACACTCAATTCTCACAGTTGGAAATCTAGAACTTACTAGAAAGTTACTCATTACAGTTGCTACTTATAAAAAACAGCCACATACAAAGAAGCAGAGGAAGTGTGGCATTTAAGGGTATGAAAAAGTTAAGTTATGAATAGGATTCCCAATATCATAAAGTTATAGGCCGTGGTTTGGTCTAGTTGCCTGTGACTTATTCGCTACTTAAGTCATTACTAAATTAGTAAATTTGAGTATAATTTTCATCAGTAATATAACGGGTCAGGGGTGGCCCGATCGTATTGCCAAAAAATGAATGTTCGCGGGCGTTATTGCGCAAGAACGAATTGTTAAGTGATACATAAATATTTAGGTGGCCACTCAGGACATGGAAATGATTCCGGGATAGTTTCGAAATATATAATAATAGTAGTAGTATAGTTTAACAGTGGGGCAGGTTAAATTAGGTTACCACACATCAGCACTGCCCTTCGTTCCAAACCCAAAAATGGGGGAGGGGGGGGGGGGGGGCGAGATCATATAGTTAATGTACATAGCCTTATGTGAGGAATAGCTCTAGATAAGGACATTAGTACAAAGGCCTCTAGTACAAAAATGTTAAATTTTGGTATATGTACATCTTTAAAGATTATAAATATAACTAACATTAAATATAACCGAACTTTGACATAAAGGAAAATACTTTATCATAAATTAAATAAGTAATTATAGCAAAGCATCCTTATAATCACCAATATAATTTGTAGCCTTTGTCTGGTACTGTACTCAAAAACGAGATCATTTTATAAAAAAAAAAAAAAAAGCCCCACTTGGAAGACACTTTAGTGGGGAAACAGGTTTCCCTGTCTTATTTGTCTTATATTGTTATAGATTGGGTACTAACATACTTTGTTTCCAGATCTAGTACACAGTAAGAGTTTTCTATCTATCTCTATCTATATCGTCACGCCAGACCCCTTGCGGGGTAGGCAGGGGGGTGCGGGGTTCCAACAGATTCTTTACTTACTGGCTTCCTCCACTCTCATAGTTCGTTTCGGAAGGGTTTTCTATGATACAAGAATTATTATAAAGGGATTAATTTCATATAAACAAAGTTCTGGATCGGTAATTCCTCAACTCTCGTTATATAAAGAGACTACTATAATAAAAAAAAAAAAATATATATATATATATATATAGAAGACATAACAGATGGAGAATGCACTGATATGATATCTGATAAGTAATGATTGATTATTATTACCCGGTAGTAATGAGTTATGGACAACAGGTTTGCTATTACAGGTGCTTTAAAGAATTTTGTTGGGATGGATCTACGCTATATAACATAACATGTTATAGAATTTGACTAAATAAATTTATTTTGAATAAGTTAGACAGACTGGTTGTAAGAAACAATATATGTTGTATTTGTGTTGTGTAGCAATGCAAACAACAGGAATGTGTTATACAAATGTACTCATGACATATTATGTTTTAGAGCTCACGCTTAAAAATGACATTCATGTGGTATACTTCAACTTTACCCTTATAGCTCTAAACAGCTGCATGTTTATATCGAGAACGAAGGACACAGTATAATAAGTGATCAAACGAACTTACCTGAAGTGAAGTTCGATCATTATTATACGAAGTCCTTCGTTCGAAGATATAAGTACCCAACCCGCCCTGCCCGTTGGTAAAGTTGAAATGTACTACTTCTAAAAGGAATGGTCGCAGAGGTTATGTCCACAGATACCATAGAGGAGGCGTTGACGTTTCTAAAAAACCTTAGCGGCTTGCCAAGCGAGTAGAGAGAGCTGCATGTTTATATCTTCGAACGAAGGACTTCGTATAATAATGATCGAACTTCACTTCAGGTAAGTTCGTTTGATCACTTATTATCCTTCTCTGTGAACATTCTTCATCGTTAGTCTTCGTCAGAAGTATCTTCATCGGACACAGTAGCATCTGGTAATTGATCGGCGATACCATCTTGGGTCTCCATTTTCTTATACCAGTCATGATACTCCTCTGGAATACCCATGCGAATCCGTTAATCCCATGCAAATCCGTTAATCCCATGCGAATTCGTTAATCCCATGCGAATCCGTTAATCGTAGCCACCGCCGACTACGATCTCCCCCCCGACCCCTGCCGCCACCGCCGGCCGCGACATGTTCTCACCGACCCCCCCGATGCTTTGTCATCCCTTCTTTCCGCTCAGAATACGGGCGACGACGACGACGTAGTAGTAGATCCCCTCCCATAGCCGGCGGTTGACCGGTGCACTTAATACTGCACCCGTCCCCCTACAGCGACTGTCCCAACCGAGGGCGCCTCGAAGAGGCGCCCTCGAGTATGTCACCTCTTGCCCTTCTGGCTAGCTAGAGCGTAGGTGTTGCACGCTCGCCTTTAAGTCCGGTGAAGCTGTAAAGGCCTCGCGGCCAACAGCGTACATCATTCACACACACACACACACACACACTCCTCTGGAATAACACCCTTGGAACACAGTTTTAGCAAATCTCCTTTTTTGATTTAGTAATTGCCAGACGCTTATGGGCTTGTGTTGACACAACTATAGCTGTGTCAACTCGACAGGAAGTTGAGATTCAATTGTTCTGACGTTTTGTATAACTGTGTCATCAGCACGCATCTTCCTTTTCGAGTCGAGTAATGATGTACAGGTGGATCGAAGTCAAAGCTTGACTTGACTTGATTTGAATTTGTAGGTGCGTTATAATATAATTTCATTTCAACTTTCTCATACTTCATCCTTTTTATTTTTAGCCAAAATACACGGTCTCCTTCTCAATTCTTTGATTTATTTCCCATCACACTCGCGGCTATATCTTTTTATGTCTTTGAACTCGTTAAATTTTATTTCTTGCAAGTTGTATGGCTTTTGAATCATTTCTTTGCTTTCTATTAAGATCTTGCTCTACAAAAAAAATTGATCCACTCTGTCATAGAATATACTGCTGTATGTTTCTTAGCGGACTCAATGCTGCTGTGCATTGAGTCCATTTCCATATGAGTGCCCACTCTCTAGAAACTTGTGCTCGATGACTTTAACGTGATCATTTTTCTGGACAGCCCAAAATAGTAATACAGCAAAATTTCGGTTCTGCCCTCCGCAGGTATCCGAAAAAAGCCACCTCTTCAGCATTAGAAGGTACATACTCAGACAAGTAAATTAATAAAATCAAACCGCTTTCTAAACTTCCCTTCTTTCCGTTTAGTTCGGTCCATGGAAAGCAAAAGCCTTCATTAGCCAAAGCATTTTCGTATATACATAAATTATAAACTGTTAGTTTTCTTCAATAGTATAAAAGACCCACTTCGCCACTAGGTATAAGTAAAATAGACTGTAGATCAAATGTAGCTGAAATGAATGTATTGTCCTTTTTTGCTCTTTACTTGGCTTTCCTTTTTTCTTCATTGCAAGCTTCTTTTCTGGCAATGTGATCTTCATATTCCTTCTGTAAGCTAGGCTTACTTACCTTCAGCGTTCGTGCGTTCATATTTCGTACAAATAAGGCACTGGTCTTTTAAAGGAAGAAAAAAAACCTATATTAAATTCAGTACCAAACACTTTGCGATAAATAGGCTCTAAAACTAGATCAGTTTGTCTTCTGTTCCAATTCTTAACGTAAAGCTTGTATAATTTTGCTAAGGACAGATTAAAGTCCAAGTACTCACGTTGAATAGTTTTTCAAACGTCATGACTCTCTATTTTGGGAAATGAGTTAATGTGATTACGCACTTCCTGTAATTTTTCATCCAGTATTTTGTTAGGAGGTGCCTGATGTCCACGCAGATCTTCCTTCAGTGCGTAAAGTCCTAAATGATTCCTATTATTTACGGCGTCCGTAATAACGGATGCCGAAATACAAGAACTTTTTCTAAAGAAATTCTGAGAGATTTGCCTTTTTTCTTGGTTAATAATAAACAATTATTTTTTTAATTTGACCTGGGAGTTGTGCGCTTTCTGTTGACTTTAATACTCTTTATCGGTTGTACTTCAATAAATTTTAACAAAAAGCTTTTCTTTGATGAAATATCCAATTGCCAGTATTCTCGACAAAGCATTCTGCAATCATCTTCAGCTAAGAAGGGAGTACTGGCACTTAGGTAGTTTTGTATCTCTACATTTTTTTTTAAATCACGCAAGGTAAATCATCAGCTTGTCTTTTTTGGCTATATTAACTTTCCATGTACTAGGTCCTGGAACACGCCAACGACTGTGTGGTTCTAACGTTTTCCACACACAGACAAACATCTCTGTTAATAGTGTTTGTTTGTAATTTACCTGATTTTTTACAATTATAGCAGTGTGATTGAAGATATCCATAGGAATAATAGTTGATATCACTGATGCTTCACTAATATCACCGCCATGATTATCCTCAGCTTGTGTTGATAAGTGATCGTCACTAGATTCTACAGAGTGCATCAGTTGAACTAAAGCAACATAATTTAAAATTTCTTCTGTAACTAAGTTTGCGTCCCTAGCATTTTGTGTGAAAAAAGTGTCATAGAAACTTCTGCATATTCATGCAAATCGACATCGAATTGGAAAAAAGATGGAAATTATTCAATTTCCATCTTTTTTTCAATTCGATGTCGATTGTTTCCAACGTAAAAATAATCGATGTTAACGGTAAAAACTGATAATACAAGTTAATATGAATTCCCATTCTATTATAATAACGAAACACCTCCAAATCATCGTCGAGTAAAAAGTACTATTTCGGTAAAGTATGAATTAATTCTATACTTGAGTTTTGCTTAGAAATTTTCACTAAAGTAAAAAAACAGTTAACTCCTGGTAGTATATTTTGCATGTAGATTAACACAAGGATATGTATTATGTACTTACGGTGCCTACTGCCCGGTACCGTCTTGCCCTCCCCCTCCGCGACCCTGTTGAAGGGGTTGTACCGCTGCCCGCGCGGGGGCACCTTGGGCTCGTCCTCTGGAGGCGTTATCATCACCAGCGCGGCTTCTGCTGCTGCCTCCTCTGATAATGGAATTGATATATACATTGACTATACTTCCAAGCAGTGTTAGAAGTGTTCAGAATGTCAACAGCCAATTTGGTTTGAGCATTTAAAGAGAAGCATGATTTAAGTTTAATTTTATAAACTTATGTGTACCACAGCTACACAAAGTTCTCCCACCTCAAAGGTTTGCCCACAAGCAATGGGGTATAGCATCTTCAAGTATAAAACACATCTATTGACTATCAAATTTAATACAGTGCATCGTTTTATGACTCGCATTGTATTAGTCTGAGTTAAAACCTCGACATTAAAATCTCAAATAAATGCCATACAGCAAAAAAAGTACAGTGTCCCTTAAACAATATTTATCATCAAATGTAGAGTTGACATACATATTCTAAACAGCAACACTAACATAAATAAGTATGTTATTACTATTGTTCAGTTTTTCAGCCTTTTTACATAAAAATCTATCTATCTATATCAAGCCAGCTCCCTCGCGGGGAAGGCATAGAGAACAGAGTTCCAACAGGTTCTTTCCTTACATACCTCTCTGGCTTAAAAATAAAAATGGTTTAAGTTCTTATTTAACCAAGCTTATTTTCAAATGTTTAGAGTTAAGATGTTAAATGAAAAATAACACATACTCTCCGCTTCATCCAACTGCCTCTGCAAGTCTGCCACCATGAGCTTCATGTAGTCATAACTGGCGCAGGCGAGTGCCTTCATCCACGCCTCCATGGATGCCTGTGAGTTGGTGCACAGGAAGTAGGTGCGTCCGCCCTCACAGTGAAACACTATTTTGAAGCTGTATGATTCTTCTTCTGTTAACTCTGATGATGTACAAATTTAACCTATGACACATATTTTTCACTTGGCCCTACAAAATTAAGTCTAATGGACTAAAACTGAAGATAGATGAGTAGTAGGCTATTGTTACATAAGTAACACACAAAATAAAATATTACAAGGGAAAATCAAGTAATAGTTAACACATGATAAGAAAACTGTAGTTGCCTAAATTATTATAAATTTAATTTTCAGGATGTTAGTCTTGTAGAGACAGGTGTAATCTATATGCATCTTTATTGAATACTTTGTACAATTTTATCAATTTTCTTAAAGGTTTCTGTTATGTCTTCGTAACCATTAGCAACCGCTTCCTCATCCTCATAGTGGAATGGGGAAGTTAGCCAATACAAGCGCTTCATTTTCCTATTAGTAGAACTAAAGAATTAGATTGAGATACTTAAAAAAAATATTAATATCAAACTCAAACAATTTATTTTGTATAAGCCTTGTGGGGCGCTTACAAAAAGTGAATTTACTTTGTTTTTATCTTATTTAACTACTAATCTACCACCGGATCGGAATGCGGCCTCCACTAAGAAGATCTGGCGAATTATTTACTCCTTTCTCTATTTTCTTTTCTTTTTTTTAATCATATGTAAAGAAAATGTATTTTCTATCTGCCGAACTCGGCGAAGGTTTATTATTTTAGTCATTGAAGAGGAACTTTTTTATGATATATGATATGTCTGTTTGCAAAAGAAAAACTGATGTCAATAAAATGGGATGTGAGAATTTATGCAAGACAGGACAATAATAGGTTTCCTAAGAAATAAACTTTTAATGTTGTTTCTTTGGTTCACAGAGCAACGCAATAGTTTACTTCAGATAAAACGTAATAAATATAGTGTGAATATAATACATATAGTGTGGATATAATGTTTAGGTTACAATTAGATAGTTTATTCATGTGCCTGTGGATATGTGGAAAAAATGTTGGCTTCAAAATGTACTGATCCACACTGCATTCTAAGTACTGTGATTTTGATGTGTTCCAAGATTATATGAATTAAAGAAATAAAAGAGCAGGTATTTATCTACTTCTGCAATATTTTATCAGCTAAAAAATATACTAAATATAAAAGGAATATCCATCAAATCTCTTACCAATAGTGCATCCTTCTAGAATAATCACTCCAACAGGTTCCTTGTCACCTTTTTTGTCGAAGTAAAAAAGTAAGTTGCCTTTCAACACGAACCACCGCTTCTGGTAGTTCTTGCCGACCTCACCCCGCATGTCCAGCCACCCGTCGCGGTCCACTGGTGTTGCGGACGACGCGAAAGCGCACAAATTCTTCTCGTTTATTTTCATTGTCATTTATGTTTATTTATGGGAAACACCTTGTAAAAACATTAGTATTTTCTTGCTAACGTGTAGGTATTTAACGTTTTCTGTTGTATGGAGAGACATGCAATATGATTTTATTAAATTTCGCAATTTCTTCTGACAAAAATGTAGATAAATAAGCTGGGAAAATCAACAATAAATTGTAGAAAAAGAATCTTGTAAGTTGACATTAACACTTGACAGTTGACACTAACTGACACTGACTAATAAATGTTTATAATCCCTTTTTTTGTGTTTATGGCATCAGGGCGACGCGTATGTAGCCAATGTCAAGTATTATGAATATTCATTTCAAAATTATTTCAACTCCCCCGATGAACTTGATGACAAGGATGATGGCGGCGGCCGTTTTGAAGAAAATCGAAAAGGCATGTTTTATCATTTTATTACAAATACCTTCACTCGTCCACATATAAGAATACATAATGGTTAACATTCCACCAACATTACACATTATACATGAAATAAAACTATTTTTCGGATTTTATCGTGGTTTATTTTTGATTTTTAAGTTCCCGACGTTTCGAGTGCTTTGCAGCACCCATGGTCACGGGAGGGACTGAGGTGTTAGGTTTATAGAAAGAAGACCCATACTATATATAGGTACTTAAACGGTGAATCTCACCACCATCCAACACAGTTAGCTACTGTGGGTAAATCTTTGTTTCAGAGAGCACAAGGGATCTGTGATAAGAAACATCTGGCTGCCGAGCTTCAACATGTCAAGCAAGTCCTGCACGACATTAAGCTTTGAGTCCCACGCCAACGCCAGTTTTATTCCAACGTCACAGTGACCGAGTGAAACCAGCCACAGTCGAGCGTCTCCCTGCTGTGCTACCTTACATGAGAGGAGTCACGGACAAGATTGGCTACATCTTGAAGCGTGCTTCAATTAAAACATTTTATAAGCCGCCGAAGAAGATCAGTCAATTTTTACCATCTGTCAAGTGTCACACCCCTTTACAAGAGTGGAGACGGATGTCTTAGAAAAAGCCATGTATTTAGTTTTGGTTACATACTATACCAATACTGTATAAACGGATTAATAATGTGTATACCGTGAAGTGTTCCAGCCTTTTACTTCAAGCTTCCCTTAAAAGGATTTCTCTTACACTGCGCATTAGAGTGAGCAGAGAAACTGATCCTGTTGGCCCCCCACAATATAATATCTATATTTAATTTTGTAATATGTCCATAATTGTTTTTTAAGTTATCTTATTCAATTTATGTTTATATTGCCCACTTTTCTCAAATCCTTACCTATCCGCCAAACCTTACAACCTCGTCAAACCAATCCTATTTATAATCTATGAAGTCGATCATCTCTAATTATTGTTCATCGGAGAGTTGAATTCTATCTATATCATCACGCCAGCTCCCTCGCGGGGTAGGCAGAGAGTACAGAGTTCCAACAGGTTCTTTCCTTACATACCTCTCTGGCTTCCTCCACTCTCATAGTTCGTCTCATACACACTCGCCGGTTACGGAGACTCTTGACTTGCCCTTCAGCTAAGACACGGTCTATTTGGTCATGGTAAGATAGTCTAGGTCTTCCCCGGCACCTACATCCTTCCACTTTCGCATTGTATATCTGTTTTGTCATTCTTTCTTCTGGCATTCTTTCTATATGCCCGAACCAACGGAGCATACCCTTTCTTATCTTTACACCGATACTATCTTTCATACCTACTCGCTTTCTTACTACGCTGTTGCGAATACGGTCGGTCAGCGTGACTCCGCACATCTTCCGCAGAGATCGCATTTCGACCGCATTTATCCTGCTTTCGTTCTCCTTCTTACATACCCAACTCTCACTGCCATATAACAGCGTTGGGACAAGCACTCCGTTATGCATGGCCAGCTGCGCCTTTTGGCTTAAGTGCCGGCTCCCAAGTAGCCTTCCCATCGCACCATTCACTCTATTACCTGCATTCACTCTTCTCTCTATATCAGCGGTGTATTTCCCATCCTTACTGAAGGCGCATCCAAGATATACAAACTCATTCACTTGCTCCAGCACATCGTTACCAACCACAATCCTTGCAGCCACTGATCTGCAAACACTAGTCACAGTTATGAGAGACGACTGCATGAATAATGGCTTACATTTGAATGTGAAGAAAACCAAAATTATGGTTTTTGAACAGGAAGAAACCAGAACGAATGCAAGGATTGTGGTTGGTTAGAGTTGAATTCTTTTAGAAATCTTACAAACACGATTAAGCATTTCACTAAACATTGGCAAAATACATTTAAAATTAGTGTGAAGCTATAACAATTTCACGTGATTTTTTAACGCTCGTTTGAACACTTATTTGCAAGCGATTAAATATCGCCTATGGCGATTTATTCCAGCGCTGCAAAAAACCGCTCGTGCGTACGGCCCCTTATTTTGCAAGCAATTAAGTATCAACAATTAGTACCTGCAAAGCAAGTAGTCACACGTTTACGCGATTAGTCACTCAGCGACCGTTGCGCGGCAAAACGTGCTACACGCGTGTCAAATAAGATTAAAGTATGGCGTCTTATGGCGTTCCTTAGTGTTGTCAGAAGGCTCGAGCTTCCGAGCCTTAAAGTCGTTGAGAGCTCGCGCATCCATAGAAAGCTTGAGCTTCGACTCGAGCTCTCTATAAAGAGCTCGATTCGAAGCTCAAGCGCCGGCTACAAGGCTCGAGCCGCGGCTCGAACCTCGAAGCTACAAGGCTCGGAGGTTCGAGCTTTAAACGAGCTCTGTTAACAAGGTTCACGGTAGTTACTTTGAAAAAAGACTCTGCTCAGAGTTTAAAGTCGAGGGCCGTAAAGCAATAGTAAGTAATATGTATGTAGAAAGGGTCAGTCAATGTTCTCGTAATTTCTACCGATTTTAATGAGTTCGGGAATTAATAATTTCGAAAAATGTTCGAAACAAGTAAAACGAAAACTTTAGGTATTCATAAAATACCACTAACACGGTGTTATGGTGCTGGTCTAATGGACATGTCTTTTGTACAACATAGCCATGTTTGGGTTCGTTGGATTTGTCTTTACGAGTACTATAGACCGAGATGGTGTTTAAGATCACATGATGGAGCCGGAAGACGGCCTTCAGAACTACCCAACGACTCAACACAGCCCCATGGCGTGTGGGCTCGTTTGTGTTTTGGCAAGTGCTTAAGACCCAGACGATGTTCAGGGTCTGATGATGGAGCCGAAAAGTGATTAACGGAACTCCGCAACTACTCAACATAGCACCGTCGTGTTTGGAGTCGATTAACTTGTCTTGATAAGAAGTTTCGACTGAGATGATGTGCAGGGTCTGATGATGGAGCCAAAAAATAGCTAACGGAACTAAGCAACTACTCAACATAACCCCGTCGTGTTTGGGATCGTTTAACATGTCTTGATAAGAACATTCTACTGAGATGATGTCCAGGGTCTGATGATGGAGCGGAAAAGTGGCCAACGGAACTCCGCAACTACTCAACATAGCCCCGTCGTGTTTGGGGTCGTTTAAATTGTCTTGATAAGAACTTTTGACTGAGATGATTTCCAGGATCTGATGATGGAGCCGAAAAGTGGCCAACGGAACTCCGCAACTACTCAACATAGCCTTGTCGTGTTTGGGGTCGTTTAACTTGTCTTGATAAGAACTTTCGACTGAGTTAATTTCCAGGGTCTGATGATGGAGCCGAAAAGTGGCCAACGGAACTCCGCAACTACTTAACATAGCCCCGTCGTGTTTGGGGTCGTTTAACTGGTCTTGATAAGAACTTTCGACTGAGATGATTTCCAGGGTCTGATGATAGAGCCGAAAAGTGGCCAACGGAACTCCGCAACTACTCAACATAGCCTCGTCGTGTTTGGGGTCGTTTAACTTATCTTGATAAGAAGTTTCGACTGAGATGATGTCCAGGGTCTGATGATGGAGCCAAAAAATAGCTAACGGAACTGGGCAACTACTCAACATAGCCCCGTCGTGTTTGGGGTCGTTTAACTTGTCTTGATAAGAACTTTCGACTGAGATGATTTCCAGGGTCTGATGATGGAGCCGAAAAGTGGCCAACGGAACTCCGCAACTACTCAACATAGCACCGTCGTGTTTGGAGTCGATTAACTTGTCTTGATAAGAAGTTTCGACTAAGATGATGTCCAGGGTCTGATGATGGAGCCAAAAAATAGCTAACGGAACTGGGCAACTACTCAACATAACCCCGTCGTGTTTGGGATCGTTTAACATGTCTTGATAAGAACATTCTACTAAGATGATGTCCAGGGTCTGATGATGGAGCCGAAAAGTGGCCAACGGAACTCCGCAACTACTCAACATAGCCCCGTCGTGTTTGGGGTCGTTTAACTTGTCTTGATAAGAACTTTCGACTGAGACGATTTCCAGGATCTGATGATGGAGCCGAAAAGTGGCCAACGGAACTCCGCAACTACTCACCATAGCCTTGTCGTGTTTGGGGTCGTTTAACTTGTCTTGATAAGAACTTTCGACTGAGATGATTTCCAGGGTCTGATGATGGAGCCGAAAAGTGGCCAACGGAACTCCGCAACTACTCAACAAAGCCTCGTCGTGTTTGGAGTCGTTTAACTTGTCTTGATAAGAACTTTCGACTGAGATGATTTCCAGGGTCTGATGATGGAGCCGAAAAGTGGCCAACGGAACTTCGCAACTACTCGACATAGCCCCGTCGTGTTTGGGGTCATTATATTGACAAGTATTTTGGACACAAATTATGTCCAAGGTCTGATGACAAACGTCACACGAAACACCATCGTATTAGGGCATACCTTTTTTGTTTAAAATAAGAATATGAATAAATAAAATAATTATAAAATTGAATACTGAACAAAAAATACGCACAAATAAAGATATTATTATAGAATAATAATCAAAGTCTAAAACTAAAAAGTACGAAATTAAATAAACGTAAATAATCTTTTAAAAACCTTCACACATCTCTTGCGGGGTAGGCAGAGAGTACAGAATTTCAACAGGTTTTTTTCCAAATAGTCTCCTCCTATTTAGTGTTTACTATCTATTTATCTATAACCTCACGCCAGATCCCTTGCGGGGTAGGCAGAGAGTACAGAGTTCCAACAGGTTCTTTCCTTACATACCTCTCTGGCTTCCTCGACTCTCATAGTTCGTCTCATACACGCTCGCCGGTTACGGAGACTCTTGACTTTTCCATCAGATAAGACTCGGTTTATTTGGTCGTGGTAAGATAGTCTAGGTCTTCCCCGGTACCTGCATCCTTCCACTTTCACATTGTATATCTGTTTTGTCATTCTTTCCTCTGGCATTCTTTCTATATGCCCGAACCAACGGAGCATGCCCTTTCTCATCTTTACACCGATACTATCTTTCATACCTACTCACTGTCTTACTATGCTGTTGCTAATGCGGTCGGTCAGCTTCACTCGCACATCTTCCGCAGAGCTCGCATTTCTACCGCATTTATCCTACTTTCATTCTCCTTCTTACATACCCAGCTCTCGCTACCATATAACAGCGTTGGGACAAGAACTCCGTTATGTATGGCCAGCTGCGCCTTATAGCTTAAGTGCCGGCTCCCGAGTAGCTTTCCCATCGCACCATTCACTCTGTTCCCTGCACTCACTCTTCTCTCTATGTCAGCGGTGTATTTCCCATCCTTACTGAAGGCGCATCCAAGATATACAAACTCATTCACTTGCTCCAGCACATCGTTACCAACCACAATCCTTACATTCGTTCTGGTTTCTTCCCGTTCAAAAACCATAATCTTGGTTTTCTTCACATTCAAGTGTAAGCTATTGATCATGCAGTCGTTTTTCATAACTGTGACTAGTGTTTGCAGATCAGTGGCTGTTGGCGCTATTAAAACCGCGTCATCTGCATAAAGTAGATGGTTTACCACTAAGTCACCCATTTGTACACCTTCATTCACCGCTTTCAGTCTTTGAAGACTTTTGTCCAGATATATTATAAACAGTCTAGCGGACAACACGCAACCCTGCTTGACGCCGATTTTAACGTCAAACCAGGGTGACCTGTTACCACCCACCCGTACGCATGCCTTGCAGTCCACATAAGTGGACTGGACGGCTCGCAACAGAGTGCCATCTATACCATACTCTGGCAAAATGTCCCAAAGTCTCTTTCGCACAACTCTGTCAAATGCCTTCTCCAGATCTACAAAACCGCAGAAAACCTTCCGGCCCACTGCCAGATGCTTCTCTACGATGTTGCGGAGTGAGAAGACTTGATCCGAACATCCTCTTCCAGACCTGAATAGTCTAGTAGTGTTTACAATATTTAGTTAAATATTATAGTTATAGAAGAACCCCATCCTTGGTTGCTTATTAAAGTTCTTATAGCCAACTGGACTTTCCACAGTCATTAACACTAAAAGAAAACGATCATTCATCAAAATCCCTTAGATATTACGTAAATACAAAAATCCTAGTTTTTACGTAAATAATAATATTAGCCCTATTAAGAAACTGTCCCACCGTTGGGCACGGGCCTCCTCTCAAACTGAGAGGGTTTAGGCCATAGTCCACCACGCTGGCCTAGTGCGGGTTGGCGAACTTCACACACCTTCGAGAAACTCTTAGGCATGCAGGTTTCCTCACGATAATAATTTTAAGTTTTTACGTAAATACAAAAATTAATACATCTACCCTCACTGCTGTCTTTTTGTATGTTTCAAAAACCTAGATGTTTTTCGTATCCTTGCATTTGCAGTACCTAATAAGATTTTAATTATCTAATACCTCCCTATTATACTGCAATTACATAGGTAACGCATATGAGTGTAGGTAAGTAAGTCGCTACAAAACGGAGCCGCGTGGCGGCGGCGTGCCCTTCCCTGCGCCCGCACACACTTCACCCCGCGGAATACGTCACTGGGACCACCGATATAAATTACAGAGAAACAGATTCGAAAAGCGGGCGCGCGGGCGCGCGCTGTATGTGCTTTACAACATGCGCAGCAATGTCTGTGACAAAGCAATACGGAGATGTCAAATGCATTTCTGAAATGTATTTCTCATTACGCACACATTTATATGCAAGTTTCATTGTTAATTAAGGTATTTAAAAAAGGGTAAAAAAATTTAAATTTTGGAGTTAGGATTTTGTATGGAATTTGTGAAGCAATTATCAAATATTGCGTTATTTACTTACAATATATACCTATAACTTGTAACTAGTTAAACATTTACTTATGTTTTCAGTAATATTTATTTCCTCGTCAAATAGCCCTTTAATAAAGCCCTTTAGTAAATATAATAGACGGCCTTAGGGAGTTGTTTCTCCGTACACTATGCTGAGGCCCCGACCAGGTTGCCGGGTGCTCTGCGCAAGGATACCTACATTCGGCAACCAGTAGTATTTTAGTTGCGCGCCAATAACAACGCTCCTCATAGCACAGACAGTAATATTTACTGATAATGCTAGGGAACAAAAACGACCAAGATATTGACATGTCTATTGAGACAATTGTAAATCCCGGGATTACTTCCAGTGAAGAATCTTTAGTAATATCAAAGACAGCATTTAAGTTGGAAACGGGATAATTTTAAAACATCTTTTGACCAACAAGTACTTGTGTACACAAATGTAAAGAGTCGCAACACGTCGGAGTTATGTTGAGTACTTGGGTTGTGCTGTTGGCCACCTGCCAGCTGCATCATCAGACCTTGGACATCCGTGTATACAAAACTTGTCAAGACAAATCCAATGAGCCTAAACACGGTGACGTTATGTTGAATAGTTGAGTAGTTCTGTTGGCCACCTTCCGGCTCCAACATAAGAACCTGGACATAATTCGGGTCTACAGAACTCGTCAAGACAAATCTAATGAGCCCAATCACGGCGGGGCTATGTTGAGTACTTCGGTAGTTCTGTTGGTCACCCTCGGGCTCCATCATCGGACCATGGACACCATATAGGTGCAAAGTGCTCGTCAACACAAATCCAACAAGCCCAAACACAGCAGGGTTATATTGAGTAGTTAGGTGGTTCCATTGGCCCCCTTTCGGCTTCATCATCAGACACTGTACACTATCTGGTTGTATAGTAGTTCTCAATACCAATCTAACGAGCCTTAACGCGAGGGGGTTATGTCATATAGTTCACATGTTCCTATGGCCACCTTCCGACTTCATCATCAGATCAGCTCCATGGTACCATATTATTGCATTGTATTGGATTTACATATGTATGTTTGGATTGGATTTACATGTATTGGATTTACATATGTATGCCAAATTTCAGCTTAATCGGATACCCGCATGTCCTTGAGAAATGGATCTCAGGATTTGAACCCGAAAGACAGATTGCAAGTCAATAAAAGCTTGTAAAAAATTAACATCCCCGATAAAGGGTTTACGAGATATCGGGGTGTATTTAATTCGTAACATTAACATTCTCTGCCTACCCCGCAACCTATTTGGCGTGGTGATAGATATAGATAAAAATATTCATCTATCTATCTATCTATCTATCTATAACCTCACGCCAGATCCCTTGCGGGGTAGGCAGAGAGTACAGAGTTCCAACAGGTTCTTTCCTTACATACCTCTCTGGCTTCCTCGACTCTCAATACATTCATTTAGTACAATATTTGGCTAATCGTATCAAAAATCAAAATAGCTTGTATAATTAGTTCTTATTAGTATAGGCAAAATTGAAGGCTCAAGCTACGACTCGAACCTTTAAGAGCCGAGTCCTAACGGCTCGCGAGCCTTTAAAGCTCGAGGTTTGAAACCTCGAGCCTTAAGGGCTCCGGAGCCTTAAAGGCTCGAGCCTTGAACGCTCGCTAGCTTCGACTCGGGGTTCGAGCGCTCGACTCAGAGCTCATTTCTTACAACACTAGACTTCCTACCTGCAACAATTCCGTCAAGCTCAAAAAGAAACAGCATATAATCCTATGCTGTTTCTTTTCATTTCGGCTTTTCATTTGTTAGTAGCGCAATCGGACATCGTATAATTTAAATATTGAATTAAATGTTCCGTTCATTCCGTTTCAATTGTCAACGAAAATGATGCGTCCATTTTGTCTGTGTTGCCAATACCGCAGTGTAATTTTTCCCTACTTTTATTTACTATGGATCTTAGTTGTTATAGTACTAACTTTTATTAATTTAGTTACTTATTACATAATGACTTATCTACTTAGTTACGATGACGAATGTACTTTTACCACTTTTAATTACTAAAAGCTGTCTGTAATGACGCTTTTATATGTATGACGCAGTAGTAGATAGATAAGTCGGGATATAATTTCATTCCTAGTAGTATAATGATGAAGCTGGATGAATCATAGGGATACATTTTGCCAAGGATGTTAGATACTAAAAATCATATTTTTCCACGTGGCGGTGGCAGAGGTGTACCGCGTACCACATTTCATCCAAAATTTAAAAAAATAATTCAATAAAAGGGATATTAAATATAATATGGTTTTTTTTTTGGCGGGAAGACGAAGAGTGATGTTGACAATTTGTTTTAATTTCCAAAACTTCTGTTATTTCAACGAATAATGTGTAATGTTGGTGGAATATTAACCATTATGTGTTCTTATATGTGCATGAGTGAAGGTAATTGTAACAAAGTGATAGAACGTGCCTTTTCGACTTCCCTCAAAACGGCCGTTGCAATTGGTATGTAAAGTATCCACCGCTTTACTATCCAGGGTGGGGTACTTCATTTATTTCATTATCATCGTTGTCATCAAATTCATTGGGGAGTCGAATTAATTTAAACAAACACGATATATCTCACTGGACACTGGCAAAATACACTTATAATTAGTGTGAAGCCATAACTTGAAGAAGAAGAAGAAGAAGAAGAAATATAATATATTTTTTTCCGTCCTAAAAATCGATTCCGAACTTTGTAATTGTAAAGCATTGACACAAATAAAAAAAATATTATTAACATATAAAAAAAATAAAACATTATTAACCTACTGCTAATGGAATCGCGTTTTTTTAAGAACCTACTTAATTACGTCTATTTCCATCATTAATATATATAAAGATACATGTTTCTGCTAGAAATAAACAATAATGATTTTGTAATTTCTTACTGAACATTTACCCCACAAAGTGGTTAGTGCGGTGAGTGCGGGACGATTGTTGATTTTTTGGCTTCACCGCGCGGCGTTCAATTACGACTGAACGCGGCTTCTGGATTATTGTTATTCTAGGAGTTTTTTTTGGCGGGAAGTCGAAGAGTGAAGTTGTCAATTTGTTTTAATTTCCAAAACTTGTGATATTTCGACTAATAATGTGTAATGTTGGTGGAATATTAACCATTATGTGTTCTTATATGTGCATGAGTGAAGGTAATTGTAGCAAAGTGATAAAACGTGCCTTTTCGACTTCCCTCAAAACGGCCGTCGCAATTGGTATGTAAAGTACACCACTTTACTGTCCAGGGTGGGGTACATCATTAATTTCATTATCATCAAGATCATCGGGGAGCCGAATTAATTTAAACAAACACGATTACATATCTTACTGGACCCTGGCAAAATACACTTAAAATTAGTGTAAAGCCATAACTTAAAGAAGAAGAAGAAGAAGTATCGCCTACGGAGTGTTATTCCAACGCTGCAAAAAAACGCTCGTGCTAACGGCACCTAAGGTGGGCCATCGCTTAGATAACACCGCACAAACAGTTCAGATTGGTATTGTCTGTAAGTCTCCGCCTGAACATGTTTTCCTTGCTCCGGCTGACCCGAGTCCGAAGTCTATTTAAAGACTTCCGGACCGGTCATGGTAATTTATGTCCAGGTGGATGACTCAGCAGGTGGTACAAAAGGATTTGGAAGGGACACTACATCTCTCCAAAGATTACACCTCGCTTTTGATGGCTCCAAAATTAATGGGTTGATTGCACTGCACTGGGGAACGGCCATGCATGGGGTGCCGTGGGTCGTTTTCTATTTTTCGTCTCTCTACCGAGCTCGCCACAGTCCTGCGAAAATCCGTAGGTGCAATGCTAGCTAACGGGTATAGCAATTTTACCGGAATCGGTTTGAGGCAGCCCGTGATGATCCGGCAAGTTTCATTCAGTGCTGTATCCACTAGCTTAGCTTGGGCGGTGCGACTCCATACAGGACACGCATATTCGCTTACAGGGAATGCTAGCGCAAGGGCAGTCGTTCGCATAACCTGCGGCGAGGCTCCTCACTTGGTAATTGTGTCACTGTGAAGCGAAGTGGGTTATTGAACGACTCACAAAAGTCAAGAATACCACTGAATAATACGCAAAATAATTAATCATAGAATAAAACATGTAACCTATGACAAACTCGCATTATTTTATTATTAATAATCCTATTATGAAATTAATTTTTAACCCCTATAGTTGAGAAGACTAGTCTCGCAGTGGGGCAGTTATGGATTGTTCTATGTACAAATAACATCACGTCAGATCTATGTATTATATATATGTCTACCTTCTGTATGATATGTAAGTATATATTTATTTATTTCTGTGTTTGCTTAATATGATTTATGCTATCATGAATATATGCGTAGTTATCGATTTGTATATTCTTGGAATATTAGTCTACCCCCCAAGCCCGGTCCGAGCAGCAGGCTATAAATACGGTCGACGCTGTCAACGTGGTATTTTTCATTCGGCTTTCGGACGTGACGGACGTCTCTCTATGTCGCTCGTGGTGTATTTTTGATTAGACTAGTTAACGATTAATTAGTGTCCAACGGTTGTTATTTTGAATAATTTGTAAATAATTAATATCAGTTAGGTATTTCCAGTTGTTATGTTTTTTTAATAAATTTTGTGAGTAATTTGCAAGAATATATTTATTATCCGCAACCACTTTTTTTTCGATTCGCCTTGTAGATTTTGCACCAACTTTACCGGTTTCTGCATCACCCTTGGCAAAAAAAAAATATAAAAAAAATTGAGGGTGCCTTTATCGCGCATATGACCACCCCATATACTACGACGCAAAACGTTAAGATACTTGTTATTTTAAGACTCTTCCTACTACTGAATAATACATAATTAATCATAGGATGTTACTTACTTAACGAAATTAGTCTCCACTCCGGTCACCATTTACAAAATCGCCATAATAAGAAACCTAAAGGGTATAATCCGTGACGAACTCGCCTCATTATTAAGAATCCTATTATGAAATTAATTTTTAACCCCCATAATTGATAAGACTAGTCCCGCAGTAGGGCAGTTATGGATTGTTCTATGTACAAATATCATCATGTCAAATCTTTTGCGAGGTAGGCAGATTAGAATCTGCCTACCTCGCAAAAGATCTACCATTCCAGGAATCTGTTGATATTCTAATATCAACAGATTCATGGAATGGTAGTCTACCCCGCAAGGGATCTGGCGTGATAATATAGATAGATAGAACAGATTCATACAGACCTCTACCACTTCCTCCACTCCCATACTTCATTTCATATATATACGTTGTATATGATAATAAATAAAAGTAATAGGGGAAATGAAATAACACGTTTAAAATATGTTATTTAAAAAAAAAATCAAGTAAATCGGACTCTAAAAAGTTCTCATCTAAATATATTCCTCCGAATGTCTGTAAATTGCCTTATAATAATAATAACTCATTTAATTTCAGGCAACTGAAATTTTAGTAAAATAATTTTGTGTAACTTACAGGCTCATAGAACCTTACAGACTAACATACATATAAAATATAAAAACTTATAAACTAAGATACATGTGGTGACGGCGACATGTTGCGCTGTGCAGGGGCATTTTTCAATCTTCCCCGAAATCTTCGGAATACGACACCCTTAGCTTCCCGCAACATCATAGTATCTAATTTTCTGAATCTAATGTCTCATTGGTGCGATTATCGTCTCAAAGACTGGTATCGAATTCATTATAGTATATTCCCCTCTTATAGTCTTCTCTCATATTCTTCTTTATTCATTACCATGCTCACATGAAATTTCCCAGTCAACATCTCATATACTTTGAAAAGCTTGCTCGGCTGCCTCCTGTCGGAAGAAAATTCTATTAATTTACAAATAAACATAACATTAATTATGAAATAACGGACGACATTGTTTGCGATATTCTTGCGGCTTATGCCAAGCGTAGAATTCTTTTTTACCGATTTTAACCATTTTTCTGATAAATACAAAAACTCATTATTAATTCAATATATAATATTAGTGAAGATTTGTAACCAAGACAACTAAAACCAATATTATCGATAATACTGGGTATTCCAAAAGCAATATGAAGGTCTCATTTAAACTCAAACTTAAATAATTTATTTTGTATTGCCCTGCGCACTTACATATAGTGAATTTAAATTTTTTTTTAAATCTAATTCAACTGCAAATCTATCACCGGATCGGAACGCGGCCTCCACTGAGAAAATCCGGCTAAAAAAACTCAGCAGGCTTATCTTTTTTTATTTAATTCTCTTTCTCTTTTTTCGTTTCAATTTTTTTTATCATTTTGTGGATACAATGTTTAGGTTACAATTAAATAGTTTACGATCTAGCTCCAGTGTGATGCCGTACGACTAATGAAGTTATTTATAAAGAGTGTCTAAAGGATTCCAGATGGACCAGTCACCATATACGACTACTGGAACAGCCACCACTCCCCTCGCCGATATTGGAGGGAAGGGAGTGACCCGCGGCAGACAGCCACCGCAACCAAAGACATTATAGTGAGCATGACCAAACATTGGCTTGGATAAGCTAAATACAATTGATAAATACCTGTCATATCTACAGTTGTTTCGCAAATATTTACGATTTGGGGCAAAATGTATCCCGCTATAAATTCGGCTGAACATCACAGAAAATTTTTATTACATCAATTTTTTACCACAACTACTAGGAGGTTCATTCATTTTGTATAAATATAAGAAGTTACATGGGGGTTTGTCCAAGAGCGTGCTCGTCGCGACCCCTGCCAGTCTTATGGCTGCAATCCTGGACCAAAGACGAACCGCAGTGCGGGCTAGGGCGCCCCCCTGAGGCGACGCGTACCGGCCCACCCCCGTCGGTACTAATAAAGGTTGAAGCGGCGATAGGGGCCGCCACCCATCACGCCGGGCCCGAACTGGCGAGTCGTGGGGTGCAGAGTGCCGAATAGGCACTTGGAATGTAAGGGGTGGTATGGAAGATTAGATGCATGAGGTGATTGATGTGATGAAAGAGAGACGCCTGGATGCTCTGTGTGTAACAGAGACTAAGCGGAGGGGCAGTGAAACCTGTGATCTTCCTGATGGAACGATGGCTCTGTGGCCTAGGGTACCGCAGAGCAGTCGTGCCAGCATGGGAGTGGGCATCTTGCTGTCCCGTCGCCTGGCGTCTGGAGTGAGAGATTATGGCCTGTGCGATGCGAGATTTCTCTGGGTCCGTTTAAAACTGGGTGTCACTAGAGTATTTTTGGTCGCAGCATATGCCTCAAGGTTCTGGGGTGTCGACGAGCTTACTCCTGTAACCTAACCTATGAGAACCTAACCTTGAGAATTTTTGGGATAATGTCAGGAAAGTTCTGGATCTGGCTGAGGCTGACGGCAAGGTGATTTTGTGTGGCGATCTGAACGAATGGCTGGGAACCATGCGGCACACTTGCGACGCTCGGTGATTGAGGTGATAAGAGAGTGAACGATGCAGGTAAGCTCATTGTAGATGTTTGTGCATGCACAAGGACATAAATATGTATACGTGGAGAAGTAATGAACAAAAAAGCATGACAGATCTGATCCTGGTTGATAACCATCTCCGAAGCAAACTACAAGATACGCGTGCGTATAGAGGCCTCACTCTTGAATCAGACCACTATCTCGTAGTTGCACGGTTTAGTGGTCTGTTCAGGAAGTGGGGGTACTGGCGAGAGCGTATCCCCTTCGGAGACCTTGAAAGAATAAAGGTTGAAAAGTTGCAAGATGAGAGCGTGAGGAGAATGTATGAAGACAAGAGTCCGGGACAAGAGTCAGGGACAGCAGGCTCTTTGGACTCAAATAGGCGATAGAAGTATGTGGTTGCTCAAAGAAGCATAGTACAGCAAAAGGTGATGCGTGGTGGGATGCGGAGTTGCAAAGCTCCGTAGAAAGTAAGAAGAAAGCGTGGCAGGACTATGTCTCTTCTTTGAACCTGAATGCCAGTATGTCAGAGATGAGGAAAGAAATATACCGGCAATGCAAGAATGCCACTAAAACTTTAGTGAAAGAAAAGCGTGAAAGAGCCAGTATGATTGAGGAAGAGAGGCTGGCGAAGAACTTCGAGAACAACTCCAAACTCTTTTGGAGCAAGGTGAGAAAGGCTCGAGGTAATTCGTCAGGCTCCAGAATGGAAAGGAATAAATCTAAAGATGGTGACATTCTTGCAGACACACAGGCTATGCTAAACCGGTGGAGTGAATATTTTGGAGAAATGTATGGAGATACCCCGGATACTGATGCCGCAGACGTGCCCAAAGGCGAGTTTGCGGCACCAGAATCAACAGAGGACATCACTATGGAAGAAGTTGAATGGGCGATATGAAGTATAAAAAACGGTCTGCGGGAGTAGACATGATATCTGCCGAGATGATCAAATATGGTGGAACTTGCATCCGGGACACCTTCCGGGCACTTGCAAACCTTTGCTGGAGGACCGATAGAGTCCCAGCAGATTGGCGCCGCGCAGTCAAAGTACCCTTGTATAAAGGCATGGGCTCACAATATGACTGCGCCAATTACAGAGCCATCAGTTTGATCACCTTGGCAGCCAAGGTGTGTGGTAAACTTATTAAATGGTGAATGCGCGAGAAGTCCGATGGATTGTTATGCGAGGCACAAGGGGGTTTCAGGTCCGGAAGAAGATGTTCGGATCAAGTCTTCTCCCTCCGCAACATCGTAGAGAAGCATCTGGCAGTGAGCCGGAAGGTTTTCTGCGGTTTTGTTGATCTGGAGAAGGCGTTTTACAAAGTTGTGCGAAAGAGACTTTGGGACAGAGTATGGTATAGATGGCACTCTGTTGCGAGCCGTCCAGTCCACTTATGTGGACTGCAAGGCATGCGTACGGGTGGGTGGTAACAGGTGGTTTGACGTTGAAATCGGCGTCAAGCAGGGTTGCGTGTTGTCCGCTAGACTGTTTATAATATATCTGGATAAAAGTCTTCAAAGACTGAAAGCGATGAATGAAGGTGTACAAATGGGTGACCTAGTGGTAAACCATCTACTTTATGCAGATGACGCGGTTTTAATTGCGCTAACAGCCACTGATCTGCAAACACTAGTCACAGTTATGAAAGACGACTGCATGAACAATGGCTTACACTTGAATGTAAAGAAAACCAAGATTATGGTCTTTGAAAGGGAAGAAACCAGAACGAATGTAAGGATTGTGGTTGGTAACGATGTGCTGGAGCAAGTGAATGAGTTTGTATATCTTGGATGCGCCTTCAGTAAGGATGGGAAATACACCGCTGACATAGAAAGAAGAGTGAGTGCAGGGAACAGGGTGAATGGTGCGATGGGAAAGCTACTTGGGAGCCGGCACTTAAGCCATAAGGCGCAGCTGGCCATACATAACGGAGTTCTTGTCCCAACCTTGTTGTGTAGCGAGAGCTGGGTATGTAATAAGGAAAATGAAAGTAGGATAAATGCGGTAAAAATGCGAGCTCTGCGGAAGATGTGCGGAGTGAATCTGACCGACCGCATTAGCAACAGCGTAGTAAGAAAGCGAGTAGGTATGAAAGATAGTATCGGTGTAAAGATGAGAAAGGGCATGCTCCGTCGGTTCGGGCATATAGAAAGAATGCCAGATGAAAGAATGACAAAACAGATATACAATGTGAAAGTGGAAGGATGCAGGGAAGACCTAGACTATCTTACCACGACCAAATAAACCGAGTGTTATCTGAAGGACAAGACAAGAGTCTCCATAACCGGCGAGCGTGTATGAGACGAACTATGAGAGTGGAGGAAGCCAGAGAGGTATGTAAGGAAAGAATACGTGGAACTCTGTACTCTCTGCCTACCCCACTAGGGATCTGGCGTGATAATATAAATAAATAACCAGTCCAGTCTGCAGTATTAACTGCTTATAATGGCTATGTTGCATCTCTGTTAAGATATGGCATAATATTTTGGGGTCATTCCACTAACAGCGAACAAGTATTTATAGCTCAAAAAAGATGCATACGAGCTATTTGTAAACTCAAGCAAACAGATAGCTGTAAACCCTACTTCAGAAACTTAAAAATATTAACAATGCCTTGTCTATATATGTATGAGTTAATAATATTTATAAAAAGAAATAGAAGCATGTTTGACAATTATAAAAGTAAACGGCATACTTTCAAAATATGTTGTCCGTCACATAAAACAGCTATGTATACCAACAGCGTTTTTTGTATGGGACCACGTGTGTATAACCATTTACCTAAGTCTGTCTTAGAAATAGGAGATTCAAATATCTTTAAGTGTAAGGTTAAGAGACTTTTACAGGATACAGCCTACTACAGTGTGACTGAATACCTCTGTGATAAAATGTTGGATCACTAGTCTAATATTAATTTATATATATATGACTATAACTGATTTTATATCACTTGACATACATAATCTATATATAATATCTGACATAAAATTTTATATAATTGGAAAAGTTAGTAATTAGTATTCGTAATTTTATTAGACATAATGTATAACAAAAAATTATGATTGATGTAGATAATTATAAATATATATTTTAACCTGAATAATGAATATGACTGAATGGCTTAAATTATACTTACAATTTTATATTTTGCATGTCTAAAGGCAGATTATGGCGTCACATAATAATAAAATGTAACATCCTGTACTTGTACCCATTTTCGCAAATAAATGATTTGATTTGATTTGATTTGAATAAAATATGCAGACTAGTTTAACCAGATTTATCGACCAGTGGTCGATAAATCTTTGAATTGTAATGAAACACGAAGATTAGTTAAGGATAAAGTTCTATGACACAGAAGCTACTAGCAATTGTCAATCAAAGTAGTGTTGCCCTATTAATCGTTTTTTAGTTCCAACTGTCACCGCGTTTTACTCTTTTATGCCAAACTATACCACATTCTTTCGTGTTAATGGTTTATAAGTCCTTGATTTATATCCTCGGCTATGGGGACCTGCAGGCCTATTGCGTATCTCAGTGACTTAGTTGTCCACAATTTGATGACAACTGCGAGTAACGTAATATTGGTATTGCGTATCTCATAAAGGTCCAACTGTTGTTGTAACATTATGGTGACTATCAAAACATCACTTGACACCTCTATTGTTTTATCAATGTTATGCGACTGTATTCAATGAGTCTATTAGACATACAACAATAGGGTTTTAAATGTCTTTTTATTTTATATGATTAATATATCCATTTGAAATTTTAAAAATCACAGAAGTATAAACATAACCGTATTTTGTTTTGCGCAATGATTACTGTCACTTGCAATCAAATTTAAATCATGTAGAATTTTATGGAATGCTAATACAACATTAAATAACTCTGCATTCATTAGACAGACTCTAGCTTTGAAGCACTTTCAGATATACTGTATAATCTATGCACTTGGCAAAAGTTGGGGCCCACGGAAAGTTTTTTACACTATTCTGCATATTATAATAATAATAATAATATCAGCCTACACTGCCCACTGCTGGGCAAAGGCCTTCTCTCACAAATCGAGGTAAGAGAGATTAGGTCATACTCCACCACGCGGGCCCAGTGCGTATTGGTGGAGGCAGGTTTGTGGCCACCTGCTGTTGGAACTTATCAAGCCGCCTTTAAGGCTTCCAACTCAGCTTAACGACTACCACATTAAGTGGTAACCGTGACCAACGGCTTAACGTGCCTTCCGAAGCACGGAGACGCTCGAATATGAAAATGCCACAAACGGTCACCCATCTCAGGCCGACCGAGTCGAACGCTGCTTAACCTTGGTGATCGGTAAGAACACCGCGGTCGCACAGCGCTACGAGCGATTCTGCATAAAATGTACAAACAAAGCAGTGTTTATATTATGGCGTACCTAGATTGGCACGATTTTTATGTATCTTTTGTACCTGCTACCTAACGATTATGCATACGTTGGTATCTACATCAGCATTGATATATTGATATATTACGCTAAAATGAAAAATGATTCAATTTACATAACTTGTTGTTAATAATTTCTTAGGTACGGTCATCTTTTGTCCAGAAGGTAGTACCTCCTGGACAAAAGATAAGGTTTTGTTACGCGGGATCAATTTAAATAAATGGAAGAGATTTAATTAATTGAGAATCTTGTTTTATGCTATATGGCTATAAGATTTCGGAAATTATAATTTTCTTGTTTTATTTTACTTAAAGAAAGACCTTTACAGAGTGTTTAACACGTGACAAGGAGCCACTCGAGTTATATTTATATTTTTTCCATGAATTCGACTACAATGACGTTTTTCATTTATTTCCTAATTTCCTGTTTTTCATGCGTTATATCTATAAAATATAATTATTGTTGTGCCACGACTCATTTATTTAAATGAACTATGTAATAACAAGAGCTGATTTAAATATGTAATTTGATATAATTAAAAGTTCCGCTTAATTTTCAAGAAAGACACCTAAAAAATACCCTAGGAATAGGAATCCTAATTTCGGTCCCCCCAAATTTGGGGAATTTGACCTAGATTTTTAGGGAATTCGGAGGATTAGCGTTGGCAACCTTGATCTACATATTTGACTATCCATTCATCAAAATTCAATCTTTCATAAAATAACAGGTTTAGCTGGCCTGGGATCTTAGGCCAACAATCTGGAATGTGTATTTCTTTTAGTCCAGAGCGGCATTTATAGTAAAACGTTGCAGAATGGTTGACACACAGGCTCTCTGTGCCGCGTGCCAAACGCTGCGTGGTGCACAGGCCGAGGCGCATTTTTAACCCCCTGCACTACATTGAACTCCGATCAATCAGATCAATGCGAAAATGTAAGCCGCGGTATTGAGGAAACTATGTTCCAAGGGCATGTAAAACGCACATACCCGTGTTGATCATTTCCTTGTCTACTGCACACTATCGCGCGAGTGAGCCGTATGAATGTACGTTTTGCCATTGTTCGATTTGTTCAAAATCTGTCAATGTATGCGTGGGCCTGCTTGTGCGTACTAAAATGTATCTACTCTGTGGATTAGACAAATTGTATGCCGTTTCTACGCGCGCGACACTCCATCTAGATAAGTAATTTATCAAAAACAGTGTACTCTTTTATTCGAATTTCTGTATTAATTAGATCATCATCATCATCATCTCACCCTATACTTGTCCACTGCTGAATATAGGCCTCCCCAATTGCTTTCCAGCGTAACCGGTCCGATTCCACCCGCATCCAAAGACTTCCTGCGATTTTCACAAGATCGTCGGTCCATCTGGCAGGCGGTCGTCCTACGCTGCGCTTGCCAATACGTGGTCTTCACTGTAAAATCTTTCTGTCCCAACGCCCGTCCGATCTTCGCGCTATGTGGCCCGCCCATTGCCACTTCAACATGCTAATCCTGAGGGCTATGTCGGTGACCTTGGTTCTTCTACGAATCTCCTCATTCCTGATTCGATCACGTAGAGAAACGCCGAGCATAGCTCTTTCCATAGGTCGCTGAGCAACTTTGAGCTTTTTTATGAGACCTATTGTAAGAGACCACGTCTCTGATCCATATGTCATCACTGGCAACACACATTGACTAAAAACTTTAGTCTTGAGGCTTGATTTTGCATGAGAAGATGTTGCGCAGTTTCCCGAACGCTGCCCAGCCGAGTTGGATTCGTCGATTGATCTCTCTCTCTCAAAGTTGGACCTACCTAAACGGACTGCCTGTCCGAGGTAAATGTATTCGTCGACAACTTCAAGAGTAGAGTTCCCAACGGTGAGTACGGTGGGTACGACATGGACATGGAGAGATTTAAGAACCGCCCAAGTCTCGATCGAATCGAAGGCTTTCTCATAGTCCACAAATGCCGAGAATAGTGGCCGATTATACTCCTCAGTCTTCTGTATAATCTGCCGCAACGTATGTATGTGGTATATGGTACTAAAGCCTTTCCGGAAACCGGCTCGTTCGGGAGGCTGGAAGTTATCAAGCCTGCGTTCGAGACGATTCGTGATGACTCTCAAAAACAACTTATAAACATGGCTCAGCAGTGTTATGGGCCTATAGTTCTTCAATAAGGTGTTATCACCTTTATGCACCACCACACCCCTGGTCCATACTTCCACCGTTTTCCCTTCGAGCAAGACTAAATTAAACAGCCTCTGAAGGACTTTAAGTACCGGCGATCCGCCCGCTTTCAGAAGCTCTGCGGTAATTCCGTCTTCACCCGGCGCTTTGTTGTTTTTAAGTTGTTTGAGAGCCATCCTAATCTCGTACAGGCTGATGTCCGGGATATCTTCAGTGTAGTGTCGGGTTAGCTTGGCTCTTGGGTCTTTTACCAAGTCAACAACAGGTTCAGCTACTGAGGTATATAACTGCCCATAGAACCTCTCTATCTCCCTGAGCACCTCTGACCTATTCGACGTTACGTTTCCGTCCTCAGTCTTCAGCTTCGTTTACTGGCTCTGCCCAATAGACGCGTCTCTTGCGAACACTTTGGAGCCCTTGTTCTGCTCTAGGGTCTCCTCAATACGCCTTGTATTGAAGTTACGTAAATCGTGTCGCAAGGACTTCAATCGCTGTCCATTGAACTGCCTATAGGACTTAGCATCATCGGAGTTTGCAGCGTCATGGAACGTCGCTCAGCCATGAGGTTTCTGGTGTAGTTGGATAGTTTTTGAGGCCTATTTTTACGGTAGGTCTTAAAATACTTGGACCCGACCGTATGGACAGTCTCTACCAGCCTGTTGTTGATTTCGTCCACTGATGCGCTGCTGTCTAGCAATTCGAAGCGGTTTGACAATTCGAGTTGAAAGTTCTCGGGGTTTTGGATATATGTATTAGTAGGTCGGAGCGTAGACTTCATCAGACGCGATTTTTCCATTTTGACATTAATATTTAATGTGCCTCTGACCATTCGGTGATCACTGCCGGTTTTTACCCTATGAATCACGGAGACATCATCAAATATTTGTCGCTTGGTGCTCATGATGTCTATCTCATTTTTTGGGCTCATCCAGGTCCATTTCCTATGAGGCGGCTTCTGGAAGAAAGAGTTCATCATAAAGAAGTCCCTCTTTCTCCAGAAATTCTGCCAGCCTCTGACCCCTGGGATTGCGCTGCCCATATCCAAATTGCCCCACTCTCAACTCATCATATCAAAAACGCAAAAGTCATATCGTACGCCGATGATACAGCAATATTTTTTACTGGTTCATCTTGGGTATCTCTAAAAAACAATACTGAGGAAAGAATGGCTCAAGTGTCGAAGTGGTTGAGAAAAAACCTGCTTACTTTAAATACGGCTAAAACAAATTATATATGCTTTAGTAAATATAGCAACACCCAACCCATCAATGATTTTACGATAAAAATACATGCATGTAATACGAGGAACGACTGTAGCTGTCCTATTATAGATAAAGTCACAAAAACAAAATATCTAGGAATAATTCTAGATCAAAAATTAACATGGTACCCTCACCTCGAGCATGTTAGTAATAGGATTAGAAAGCTAATATGGATCTTCAAAACACTTAGACATATCGTAAAACAACCAAATAAGAATTTGGCACGAGATCTTTTGAATGAAATATATATTGCTTTAGTACAATCTGTAATAGTATACTGTATTCCTATATGGGGTGGGGCATTGAAGACCAAATTTATAGAAGTTGAGCGAGCTCAAAGAGCGTTGTTAAAAGTTATGTATTTCAAAAAAAGAACATTTCCTACTAATAGCCTATATGAAATAACTAACGTCTTAACTATTCGAAAATTATATATACTACATACGATCTTAAAAAAACACAAATCAATACCATACGATCCTAACGCATTGAATAAAAGAAGGAAACATAATGTAGCTCATATACCATTCACCAAAACAAAATTTGCTAGCATACAATATAACAAACGTGCTGCCTATTTATATAACAAGCTGAATAAGGTATTAGAGATATATAGTAAGCAGTATTATGATTGCAAAATAGCCATAACTCAGTGGATAAAACCTCTAAGCTACGAGGAGACAGAATCATTTATTCAATCCCCAGAGTATTAATATAATATGATTCACCACACGCCCACACAGACACACTTCCACACACACACACACACACAGATGTGCGCGTACACACGACTATACTATTTTATATTTTAAGTAATTAAGTAGTTTTAAATGTAACTAAGATAAAGAAACTGTTATGGTAGAGCGAAGCCTCCTGACACAGGCGTTAAGCTTAAAAGGAGACTTTAATCACAGATAATTGTAATGTCTTTACTAGGAACAATAAAAACTTTATTATTATTATCATTGCCCCGTTTGCCCAGCCGCGCATTAGTCACCCATAACCACTGTAAAGTGTGCTTTGGAAGTATGTATGGCTCTACTAATGTCCTCATACATAACCTCGACCTCATCATCTGAGTATGCCGAGGTCGGTGCGTAGACCTGTATGACCTTCAGCGAATATCTTTTGGATATTCTGAGTATCAGGTACGCTACCCTGCTGGACACACTAGTGATGGACACAACGCTGTTTACGAGTGACTTGTGGACGATAAATCCGACACCACCTTGGGACTGTTGTTCGCCCTCCCGGTAGAAAAACAAGTTGCCAGACTTTAAGGTTATCGTGTCCTCGCCCTCTCTTCGGACCTCCGATAAACCAACTATACTCTAGTGCAACTTGTCTCTCTTCTTCCAGTCTAGTCGCCTTGTACGACACCCAATGTGATGAGATGGGTTGGTCCAATTGTAAGCCGGGAACCACGCGGCCTTAATTAGATGATGTACCAAAAATTAAACAATGCTTTTAAATATGTAATATTTTATTCATAATTATTATTACCTATTTTCACAGTTATTTATAAAGTTATATTAATATCAAGTATTACACTAATTTTGTTTTACGAATTTCTAATGATTGCTTCATTTAGAAAATTTTATTTCCACATCAATCATCAGATTTGACCGCTTACAACTAATGTATGACAAAATGGTGAGGTCTATGTACAGTACAATCCCAATTCCCTAAAAAAATTGACAAATTCACAATAACAAAGAAGTCAAAAAACGAAATCCTAAAAATAATTCATTCAACTACGAATCTCGCTTAACAACTGTACAAAATATTACGAGTGGTTTCTTTAAAACGTGCTCCATTATACATCGGCAAAGTGGGCAAATAATTAACGGTATTCGATACTACATCGATTATGTACAAAATGTCCTCTTACAAAACAAAATAATAAACTATATACAACATCATTAAATATTCTCAAATGCTGTAACACATTTAAAACATTTCATATTCAACTAGGCATAATTCAGTTAAGTGGCAGACGGGCCGCTGCTACAATTAAATAATCTATGCATACCGCCGCGGCGCGTGCGCATATCATACAAAAACCTGTACAAATTGCCTACCATCACTTGACAATACAAAAAAATAATAATAATTAGGTACTAAGCAACAAAAAATAATTTACAATCTAATTTCTGATAATTTGTTCAATCAAAATGAAAAAAAAAATTATTTAGATTTTTGATTTTCCCGAACTCAGTCCACAGAAATAAGATTAATTAAAAATGGAATACATCAATAAAAATGAGTAGTACACGATCGAAATCACGCATCGGACATATATACAGTTTTTTTTTCACAGCACACCTCCCTACGCTTACGTTTTAATAATATATTAAAATAGAAAATTTTCATTATAACTACTAAACTGTCGAGATTCGACGTCTTAACACGCTCTTCTATGTTGTTTCAAATGACTCCATTTTATATATATTTAAGTTTTTTGTTATAAAATGACAATGTCTAATACAAATGCTACTTCGAACATGCTCTAGGGGGCTCTCTTTATCTTAACTAACTGTTAACTATTGGTGTTACAAATTAGTTTCCGAATTGCGGAGGTATTATTAAAAACGAATGTTCTAGCATATCTGTTTATTCATTATTTACCGACATCACACGGACATTACCCTCGGCATAATTTAAAAAATTCTTTTACTAAAATGTCGGTGCAATGTGGTACTCTTGTGAAGCAACATTTGAGCTTTTGTTCCCTCATATTAAAACTGTACAAGGTTACACAAAATCATGATCTATATTTGTGAAAATATTTTTAACTATATTTGTCGCTAAAGATTACTAACATGATAAGTGAATCAAAGTTTTGCTGGGTTAGACATGATTTTTAAAATTTATTCAATAATTATGTTTTGACAATTGACATTTATAGAAAAGAAGTAAATGAGATGTTTTAATGTGGACGACCAACACAAAATATCTAAAAAATATCTAAAATACTACACATATCTAACTCCTTTGGTAATTCATACCGGTTTATTATAATAATAACAAAAATTATTTTAAAAAATGATAATATAATACAGCAAAACAATGTATTTTACAGTATTAAAACATTGTGACGTCTTCTTGAAAATATCTTGGGATGTCATGCCTCGTCCACTCTAGCGTGAGGTTGTGACAATGGACTGATTCGATTGGTTTAATGTCTACAAGTCCTTATAGATAGGTAAGAAAAATGTGAATGATGAACCTCTACCCCATCTAATATTAGAATGAAAACAGAGTAAAGTGTTGTTAAATTAATATAATCTCGCTGTTTCCTATAGAGATCAACCTATACTATCCATTGATTAAGCCAAAGTATAAATCATAACTACATGGTAACAGAGAAATAGTTGTGATTGAGATCAAAACAATGTTTGATGTGTGCAAAGGGGAGCAACATTTTTTCGCAAGTCAAAAACATTAAGAGCAAGTACTGTTTGGGTATAAAATGATCAAGCAGTTGATAAAAACTGACCATTATATAAAACTACCACATGAGACTAGGATCTGTGCACTATTCCCTAAAGCATGCCTACACAACCAACAAATCATAAACACAGTAAGTGGGTTCTACGCTAGAACATAATTAACTGTGTTTATAAGATTTGGACAGAAGTACAGTAACAGGCATCATTGAACACACAAAATACTCAGGTTAATCATCATGGTCATGTTCACTGCAGGATGGAGCTAAAGATCGCCACGATTTGAGCTGTACACCTAGTACTTAAGGGCCTTCTGCGATCGACCCTTTATCGGCCGGATGAGTGACAGTGATACTATAACTTTACAAAATAATAATAAGAGACGGATATATTGAACGCGCGCTCGGAAAGAAACGACGTGTACAAAAACAAATTCTATCATTTTCTAAAAAAGATGCTTTACAAAAACGTTGCTTCAATAATTTACTATGTTTTTAAGTTAAATTTATTGATTAGTTCTTAAGCATTTCGCGTTGGAATCAGAAAATGTAAACATAACAGAAATGACTTTAGATTTTTTTCTATTGAGAAAATTTTGTTTATCCGTGTATTTTTACCAGATTCTAAGATATACATTAAAAAATCATATTTCGAAATATTAAGTCTCTAATCCATACACTTCATGGAGTACAAAAATAAGGTTTTTCGCGGTAACCCCTATGCCAAATCAATAAAATAGTGTGCAGTGTTTGTTACATTGTGAATGATTCATTTGTATACTGAAATATTTTATGACAACTGATATATTTAAATATTAAACTACATTGACAGAGCTATAATATAAGACCAAATTAACTTTATCTAACAAGTATAATCCCATTTTGGTATTTCATTCGCCATGTAGAGAAGATTTACCTTTATCAAGGTAACCAAAATCTATATTGCTATATATAATTTGCATATAGCAAACAAATATTTATGGCTATGCTGTGTCCAATTTTGAATTGAAGTGGACACAAACTGAAAGCTACATAAAATGAGGTTCACAAATTATTCTGGAATAAGAGATCAGGAAGTACAGTTTCTTGTGAGGACAAGACTGAAGTGGAAGAGTTTCCTTGCAAGAAGGAATTTTTGTTGTAATGAAAAAAAAATGATTTCTTGTCAAATAATGAAAGTTCGATAGAAAGTTACTTTTTGTGATTGCAATGTCAGGGTAGTACAAGATAAATTGTTTATTCTACCCCAATGATAGCAATATCTGTTTTTATAATGGTGTTTGTTGTCAATAAAGTTGAAATTGAAGATGTATAAATAGCTAGGTATATACCCAATTACTGACCCGGTCAGTTTTAAGAAGTACATACCTATTCAAATGTAATCATCAATTAATTATGAATGATATTGCATTTTCACTAAATACCAATAGAAAATATGGTATTTCAAAATTACGAAACATTGTAAATGGATTTTCATAATATGCCAATTTGGACCATGTTTTATAAAAATTTTTAGTGACCTAATTCCTGGCTTATCTAGCATCTTTTTTTTTATTTTTTAGTAATTATTTGTAACATTTTGATATTTTTTGCTTTAGAACTTTGTGCATGGTAACATTTGTATCTTTTCACTCTATTTAATGTTTTAACAAGAAGACAATAACCTAGATGCAGGGCATCTATCCGAAAATTGATGGCTACAATATTTAATTTAAACAAGTCTTCTAATCACCACAGTAATCAGAGTGATGAGACCTCTTGGTACCTTTACTTCCCATCTCCTACGACTCATAGGGCGACCGCACCAACACCAGACAACAATAACATCGTAACGAGGCCTTCTTACTTATGCTTCCTACCATATATTTAATTTATCTAAGTACTGTCAAATCAACTAGGACACTACGCTTACACTGCCATTTATCTTAACAATTTCAACTTGTAGTGAGGCACAAGTAATTTAGATACCTTATTTGTTTTGTATGTGAAATCCAATTCCAAGTGTGGGGCAGGCAGGATTGCTAGATTTTTTTAAATATATTAGCTAAGTAAGGGTACATTCAGGAGAAGCTCATGGTATTAAAAGATTTCTTCAACTTAGCTATAGAAAAAAAAGCAGTGACCTCATACATTTAAGTGATCAGCTGATCATTGTTTGCATGGGGATGCTAAGTTTTATTTTCATTTTGAAATTATAAAAATAAATGTTATTCAATATGGTACGGTACATTCATTTAGTAAGAAAAATTGGAGGGAAGCCTTTTCGAACGACTAACGAACAATAGCTGTTAAATAATAATAATAAGTAACTCCTTGTTGATAGAATTGTTGAATCAATTATAAGATGATTGAACAAAAAATAATTTGCTTTTAAACAAAAAAATTTAGCACTAAAGTATTATTACTTGTAGTCTCGTGAAGTACTAGGACGATTTCTTGAATTCTTTAAATTTACTATACTAAATAATAATATATGTAATTACTAATGCCTCCACTACAAATGAACACTCCATATTACCAACTTTAATAACTTACCTCAAATAAATATTCAATAGGCGATTTTAAACACCATGTTGTGCAGTTGTAACACAACAAGGATTTCATATATCTTATGTCTTTCTAAAAGTGATCGGACAAAGCAATTTACAAATAAAATATTTCGAGTATTCCATGCTAACCGCATCAGTTTCATATCGACAAGCGAACAAGTATGAATGACTATGTAGATTAATGGAGCGATTTGATGAAAAAAAATAACCACCCTCACAAAATATAGGCACAGAATCATTCTCTAGTCATTCAAGCTCGATCGATCGTTCATAAGTATTTGTTCAATAACTTTTAGCGAGACATAAAAGGTCACTTCCAACAATAATTTGATGTAAAATTTAATTTATTTTGGACACTCGATCACTATGTAACGTCCCAACTACACGCACGTCACTGCTACACTTAACGATCATTGGCCGTAATCACTAAACACTCGGCTGCGTCAGTATCCACGCGGCACGGAGTTGGCACGGAGGCGGGTGGAGGCTAGCCGAGCGCGGCGGCCGTGTGGTACAGCTGCATGAGCACCTGCACGTGCAGCGGCAGGCACGACAGCCGGTCGTGCGTGCTGCCGTCCAGCGCCAGCCAGGACAGCGCGTTGTAGCCCTCCAGTACGTATCTGTAACGATTGTGTTATTTAATGTCATGTCGAATCAATCTGGCGGGTTGTAAGAATCGTGCAAAAATATTGCGCAAATAGCGACAGTCCAAGTGGGATATACATATATAGTGCCACATTTGAGAATCGTTCATGGTTCCTAATATTCATTCTTTCATTAAAAAAAGAATCATTCCTGTATTATGAATGTGTTTACAGACATGCAATCGACAAACACAAACATCTAGGAGAACCACAGAAAATTTAGTTCCGTGCAGGGGGTTAAGTCCGCGACTTCTCGATCCGGTGAGTGAACTGGCCCAATCTTTTGACCACCGGATCGAGTTGTCATTTAGGCGTGAATTATTGAAAGGTAGCAATACTGATAATGAACAACATTTTTGGAGATCACTAGATCTATTGAACCGAGTGACCTCCACTTACATGTTATAGGTTCTTTCCAGTAAATTAGTTTTGCAATAAAAATGTGCGCCACCAAGGCATCGGCCCGCAGCGAGTCGGCGTGCGGGTCGTGCAGAGTTGCATACCTGAGCACGTCGGTGGTGGTGGTGGAGTCGAGCGGGTGCGTGTGGTCGCGGCGCTGCGTGAAGGACGTGTAGTCGTCGGCGGCCTGCAGCGAGCCGGCGTGCAGGTGCAGCGCGTTCTTGAGGAAGGCGGGGCAGGCGCCGCGCAGGTGCGCGCAGCCGGCCCACCACCACGCCGGCATGCCGCCCAGCGGCGCCGTCGACACCATGTAGCCCAGCGCCAGCGGCTGCTGCAGCAGCGCGCCCACTTGCTCCTGCGGGGGGACCAACGCTCACTATTTCAGAACAAACTTCATCACTCAATCGTAGATACAAAACGACGACCGTTTCAAACGACCTTGACTACTTACACACTATTTGTATATATAAGGATACATATCCTTCCATACACTATTTGCATATGAGCACATCCTTCCATAATATAAAACAAATTATACAATTGACCGTTTAACATAAATGAACCAGCTTTTCGGTCTAAGTAAGACCTTACCGAGATAGAAAATTTACTTTACTAAAAAAAAACTCTACTGACAATGAAAATAATTCAATCAACGATGAAGGGTAAGATGTTGCTTACGGTACGGTTCATGTAAACGGAAAAGAAGCGACAGTCTCCTTCCCTAAACCGGGCTCTTTGGAGCAAGATACAAATCGGTACCGGTGCTTTCTTAACGAAAATTCCAGAAGTGGGGCAAAATGAAGCGCATCTCACGTTGGCGGTGTCGTCGGTGTGGTGGTGCGCGGCGAGGTGCTGGTGGTGCGCCGCGGGGCTGGCGGCGGCGTCGTCGTCGGCGCGGCGCGGGCTGCCCGGCGCCCACATGTTGTTGAACATGATGTCGCCCAGCAGCAGGTCCGTCATGTTCTCCTCGCCCATGTCCTCGTCCATGTCCACGTTCACGTCCAGGAACATCATGTCGTTGTCCTCGCCGTTCGCCATCGGCGGCTCGAATGGCATCTGGTTCGACTGTACGCAAAATATCGATGCGGATTTTATTTTTATTCTCTAAAAGATATTGCCCTATATTAGAAACAATTCCTAAGGCGTGGATGCGTTTACATACATGAAATTGACATACAAAAAAACCTAGACTTAAAAAAGTGTGAGTTTCTCAAAGATTTGCCTGATCAATCCCACATTTACTTCATTTAGGCCCATATTACAGAACGTAAATCAGTGGTGAATCTAGTTTTAAAAAACTGATTTTTGTACTGAAACGTTAGCAAGCTCAGTAAGCGGGAAAGAAAAATTAGATTTAAATAGTCATTATGATCCATCACCGATGGATCGTCGGATTCTAAAATCGACATTAATAAATGAATTAATACTTTGTGTATGGGTAACGGTATAGTTTCACTGTTGAAGTCCTGATAGCTAAAAGGTAATCCAATAGCGGTAGCGTCTAACCTGCGTGGTGGCCGAGGTGGGGAAGACGAGTATGTGCGTGGCGGAGACGTCGCGCGGCGTGTGCAGGTGCGACTGGATGGAGGCCTGCGAGAAGCGCTCGTCGGGCGTGAAGCGGTCGGCCATGAGGCGCAGGCACGAGTCGGGCTCCGTGGACACGAGGCAGGCGGACAGGATGCACGGGCCGCCGGCCGGGTACAGCACGCTGCAGCTGCCGCAGATGTCCCGCAGCTGCGCCGACGCGCGCACCAGGTGCTTGCGCGACAGCAGCCAGCTCCAACCTGGCCCAGCACCGACCTCTCATTTATTTCTCTCCAACTCCACAATTACAGAATCAAATATTCACTCTTCAGAATGACAATTTTAGTAAAAGCTGCTTGCGAGCTGTAACTGTTTTTAGAGATCATTCTCCACTACGTCTCATACGACGCGTGAACTGAAATGTGCGGCACATTTCACTCCACATTTTAATACCTTCTTCCCCTCAAACAACTATGCGAATGACCCGAGTATTTTTCAGGAATCAAAGGAGGAAATACGTACCCTTGAGTTCGCCGTGCCCGATCCGGCCGACGCGACCGACGACGAGCCGCCAGGGCTGCGCGGCCTGGCTCATCACGCCGAGCGTAAAGTCCATCAGTTTCGTCAGTCCCAGCCGCCGCGCCGGGCCGCTCCGCCTTCGTCTTGATCTGACAATTAACACAAAATAATATTTTATCTTATCGTATATAAGCAGCGCTAGAACAAAGTCTTCAATGGTCTACATAATTATTATTAGTTGTGTGGTTTAAGGTTTAGATAGAGTGTCTCTGCTCTTTTTCTTTGTTTTATTTTTCCTTTACAGCTTCACCGGGCAAGAGAGCGAGAGTTCAACAAATACGTTTTAGCCGGACGGGCAAGTTCAAAACTAGCTCAAGGGCACCTCGAGAAGGAACGGCCACTTGGGCTGCGCGATGGGGGAGGGCATATATTTGGCAAATTGCCGTGATGTTCTTCACCGGCCGGCGGGGTGAGTGTAGTGATGCGACTTAAGCAATGTTTTCACTCGAGTATCTCTGTACTCGAGATAAAATAAATTTTACTCGAGTCCGCTTGCACTCGAGTTTCCGAGTCAACTTTACGCACCGAGTAGATTCGGTGAGCGTTACACATATGTCACTTTATTAGTACACTATAGTCTACGTCACCAGGTTATAAACAAGTTCAAACTTGCATATTGGAAAGTAAATAAATATGAACTTTGTATGATTTGCGAAGTGGTTGTGCTATAATATTATTTATTTAATAAAGGTGAAAAATGGCTTACATTTGAATGTGAAGAACCACCAAAATTATGGTTTTTGAACGGGAAGAAACCAGAACGAATGCAAGGATTGTGGTTCGTAACGATGTGCTGGAGCAAGTGAATTAGTTTGTATAACTTGGATGCGCATTCAGTAAGGATAGGAAATACACCGCTGACATAGAGAGAAGAGTAAGTGCAGGGAACAGAGTGAATGGCGCGATGGGAAAGCTACTTGGGAGCCGGCACTGAAGCCAAAAGGCGCAGCTGGCCATACATAATGGAATGCTTGTCCCTACGCTGTTATATGGCAGCGAGAGCTGGGTATGTAAGAAGGAGAATGAAAGTAGGATAAATGCGGTGGAAATGCGAGCTCTGCGGAAGATTTGCGGAGTGCAGCTGACCGACCGTATTCGCAACAGCGTAGTAAGAAAGCGAATAGGTATGAAAGATAGTATCGGTGTAAAGATAAGAAAGGGTATGCTCCGTTGGTTCGGCATATAGAAAGAATTTCCGAAGAAAGAATAACAAAACTGATATACAATGCCAAAGTGGAAGGATGTAGGTACCGGAGAAGAGTGTGTGTGTGTGAATGATGTACGCTGTTGGCCGCGAGGCCTTTACAGCTTCACCGGACTTAAAGGCGAGCGTGCAACCACTACGCTCTAGGCGACATACTCGAGGGCGCCCTCGGTTGGGACAGTCGCTGTAGGGGGACGGGTGCACTACTAAGTGCACCGGTCAACCGCCGGCTATGGGAGGGGATCTACTACTACGTCGTCGTCGTCGCCCGTATTCTGAGCGGAAAGAAGGGATGACAAAGCATCGGGGGGGATTGGTGAGAACATGTCGCGGCCGGCGGTGGCGGCAGGGGTCGGGGGGGAGATCGTAGTCGGCGGTGGCTACGATTAACGGATTCGCATGGGTAGATGCGTTCGCGAAGTGACGTGTTGACGCCTTTTTAATAAAGGCGCGAATAGGTTCGAGACCTAGATCGGAGTGGAGTACCGGAGAAGACCTAGACTATCTTACCATGACCAAATAGACCGTGTCTTATCTGAAGGACGAAGTCAGGAGTCTGAACTATGAGAGTAGAGGAAGCCAGAGAGGTATGTAAGGAAAGAACCTGTAGGAACTCTGTACTCTCTGCCTACCCCATAAGGGATCTGGCGTGATGATATAGATAAATAGGTGCCTATTTAAAAATGCTTTAACTGCAGTAATCGAAACTCTCAACTCGTGTGATAACTTTCACTCGAGTTGCCGGGACTGTAAATAGTGAACTCGAGTTACTCGAAAACTCGAGTGACGTAATAAAATAACCCGAGTGATTCGAGTCACAAAATCCTACTCGAGTCGCATCAGTAAGTGAGTGTACCTGTGTGGCACGTGTATGTTGATGGCGGCGGTGTCCAGCAGCTCGCCGCGTGCGTCAGTGGCGGCCGCCAGCAGCCAGCGCTGGTCGTGTGAAAGGCAGTAGGCCAGGAACAGCACCCCGCCCTGCTCGCCGCCGCCCTGCCCCCACGTCTCCGCCACCTCCTTCAGTGCTCGCGGCGCCGCTAACACCCACGCCGGCGAAAACAACTTGTACGGTTCGCGGTTCTTTTCCTGCATACGAAAGATACGATTGAGTTACAAGTATAAATTGATGTCTTGAGTCAAAATTTAGATCTTAATTTTGATGTTTTGAGTATTGAGGCGCGGGATGATGTTTTCCAGTCGAAATTGAGACCTTTTACTGTCAATGCACATCGAATATTAATTGTTGAGCAAGCATGACAATCCAGATCTTGGTAAACGTGAAACGTAAGTTGCGGTGATCCTTCGAGGCGAACTGATAAATATCGTGGATGTGCGTGTGTACTCACGTCTTTGGCCTGCATAAAGAGGTTGGCGTGCGCGGCGGTGCCGAAGCCGGTGAGCGACTTGCCGTTGGCGTGGTGCGCCAGCAGGCGGCGCGCGCCGCTGAACACGCTGAAGGCCAGCGCGCGCACGTCCGACGCCGGCGCCGGGCCCGCGCCGGCCTCGGTCGTGCCCGCGCATCCGCCCCAGCGTGACCACACGCTCTCCAATGAAATTATCTAAAGGAATACAAGAGACGCAACTATTAAATTAGAACAAAAAATTAAAAAGTATCTATAAACCATAGCTGTATTCCCTAAGTTAAAGTGGCAGAGGTGTACATCCGCTCTTTGATAAAGATATTATATTGGATATTCTCATTGAATAGAGATCGACTCTATTGTCATTTCGATTGGTTATAAGCAAGAATTTGAACAGGACTACAAGCGATCACGAAGAATCAATTTACAAGGTGATAACGCAAGACCTCAAACACCCTGATTACAAAATTTCTTCACAAATTTAATACAAGAACCAATTAAAAATTATAACCCCTTTTTTAAGTACTTTTATACCCCAACTAACAATTAAACTTGTATGTGAGTATGTGTACGTATTGAGCAATACGTTTTAGAAATGAATTTGAAATCTCCGTATTGCTTTGAATCAACATTAAATTAAGTTTATTATAGCGCACTAAAGGAGTAACAGCTTCTTGAGCAAATTTAAAAAAATTTAATATGCATTAAAAATTGGTGGAATCAATTCAGTTATCGATTTAGAACAAACTACTTCCAGGTCTGAGTGTTTATTATGTTACACCTGTATACATACAAGGTGTAACATAATAAACGCAAGACCTCAGACACCCCGATTAGAGAATTGCTTCATAATATCAAAACGAAAACCAAATTTTCAAATTTAAAGGTTTTTACCCCTTATAAAAGCACTTTTATACCCCAATTAACAATTAAACTTGTACTTGTATGTGTGCGTTTTGAGAAATACGTTTTAGGAATGCATTTGGAATGTTCTTCTTGCTATAAGTCAAGAATAAATTTATTTTTTTATAGCGCACTGAAGGAGTAAAAGCATGTTTTGCAAATTTAAAAAACATGTAATAACCATTAAAAATTGTTGGAACCAAGGCAGTTACCGATTTAGAACAAAGTACTTTCAGGTCTTGCGTTTATTATGTTACAGCTTGTATAATTTTGTCGAAATGGAGTCAATAAGTGTCCAGTCACGTAATAGTGGTACCACGTACCTTAACGAGTGGGTTGTGGTGGTGCAGCTGGTCGGCCACGCGCGCGGCCAGGCGCAGCAGCGCGAGCAGCGCGGCGGGCGCGTGCGCGCGCGCGGCCGGCGGCTCCACCACGTACAGCACGAGCGCGGGCGCGCCGCCCTCGTCCCACGAGTGCGCGGGCGCCTGCGCGGGCGTCGCGTCGGGCTCCGGCTCGGGCTCGGGCTGGTCGGGCGCCGCGGGCGGGCGCATGGGCGCGCGCTCGGCCTCCAGCAGCGCGCGGTCCACGCTCAGCGCCGCCAGCTGCGGCACCAGCGAGCCGCGCAGCGCGTCCGCGTAGGCGCGCACCTGCGCGCCCAGCCGGCCCGGCGGCAGCGCGCCCGCCCACTCGTCGCGCTCGTCCTCGCCGCGCCGCGCGCTCGCGCCCGGCCCCGTGCGCACGATGCCGTCCCGCGCCAGCCGCGCGATGGGCTGGTGGCGGCCGAGCCGGCACGCCTCGTAAGCGGCGGACAGCTCGCGGAAGAAGGTGCGCAGCGGCTCGGTGAGCACGTCGCCGTCGGCCGCCAGCACCACGTAGGCCACGTCGCGCGAGTACGAGTAGGGCTCGAGCGCGAGCCGCTCCCAGTGGCGCAGCGCGTACGGCGACAGCGAGATCCAGTCGCGGTCGTGGCCCACGAGCAGCGGCGGCACGGGCTGCGGCTCGCACAGGTCCTCGTTGCCGCGCCCCGCCAGCCGGTGGAACTGCCGCCACGTCAGCGGACCCGTCACGCCGTCCCACATGCGGGCGCCGCAGCAACGCTTCTGAATCGCGTCTTGGAGTAAAGGCCTCAGTCGTCGCATTAATCTATAATAACACATGTTAATTTAATGTTAAAATAACGGAATATTTGACAGTAGCTTTATGATACAGTAAAAATGGACCTAAACGATATAATCAATTCGATGTTTCTCACCTAACGACATCTCTCGAGGACCTGGGTGCGCGCGCGCCGATGAAGGGCCAGCGGTGCACGGCGCCGCCGCTGGTGAGGGGCGAGGGCGGGCTGGACGAGCTGGTAGCGCACACGGCCGCGCGCACCGCCCGCGCCGCCGCCATGCCGCCGTCCGTGTATCTGCGGGACGGAAAGTTTAAGTATGATGTCTGTGGTACTGTCCCCTGTCGCCATTCTTTGTGCACTATTAGGCCCTTCGCAAACGGATCGTAAACGTAATCGTATCGTAAGTGTATCGTTACTACGCAACGCGTACTAGACCTGCAGGGTTCTACAAACGAATCGTCGAGTAGACGTATCGTTTTGTAAGATCTCAGTTGAACTCATGGCGTCAACGGTACCAGATCTCACTTTCTCTTCATACGAAGAGGATTTTCTATTGTATAAATTTTGCCCAAGCTTTGTCCGTTACATCTTTCCTTGAATATTCACCTAACGAATGATTCATTCATTCAACCAGTTTCACGAATTCAATCACTTTTTTAGTCATATTAATATTAAAAGTCGTATTTTTCTACACTTGTTTTTCTACGCCAGTACGCTACGACTTTCGTAATGACAATAAACATCTCATACGATTCGCTGCAACACTGTATCGTGTACCGTATTACGATATTCTTACGATACGCCGTGTGCGAAGGGGCTTATACGCACCAAAAGATTGTACATCTCGCAAATTATTTTCCTTCACCATTACTCAATGTTTATTATTATAGTGGTTAGATCGTATTTCCCCGTGTTTACTGGTTGTATTGATCGAAACTAATTAAAGGTAAAACGGAGGTGCCATGTTGGTATGATTTGGGCGAGTTGTAATATATAGAAGTGTATGTATGGGAGAACCCACAGGTCCATTATGCTCGATGCGATGGGAAGTGTTTCACGTTTCGCCACCGCCGCGGCACCAGCAATTACAAACGGAGCAGTCGAAGTGAGACACCAATAGGGGGGCGAACGGGGCGCTAGTGTTTGTTGTTTCAGTTTTAGACAGTGACAGCGAAAGGGCGGCCGTTGGAGCGGGGTAACATTGTGACCGCAGTGTGACATACGTGCCACTCCGCCGTCTGCTACCCGAGCATCTTCGTCGTGCTCTGCGGCTATGTGGCATATAGCGTGTAAATACATTATCGTCGTTGTCAAATGAATATCTGCTGTGTGCACTTTTTGGAAATTTCGGCATTTTGACTATTATGACCAGTTTACTAAACAAATTTTCATATAAAGCTCGGTATTATACGGTATACTATAGTCATTAAAAAATATGCTTCGAAAATCTTCTTCATATAAAATTTTACAGGAGAATGTTTTTGCTCAACATCTCGAAGTTATATTTTTTGCACATAGCAGACATCGGTTTTACAACGACGTTATGCTATGTAAGCAAGTGTACACGCTTGCTTACATAACGTAATGTATTAACACATGCTAATTCAGAGTAAGTGTATGCGCAAGTGTATCATTATCTATCTATCTATATCATCACGCCAATTCCCTTGCGAGTACAGAGTTCCAACAGGTTCTTTCCTAACATATTCCCGTATTATTATTGGTCAATAAAGGATACTTGAAGTAAGCAGACGTGTTTGTTTCGTGCCACTAAGACCAAAATGTCGTACAAGGCTATATCGGTGGTGCGGCACTCACTCGAGCAGGTTGAGCCGGTGGTCGTCCGGGGGCGGCGGCGCGGCGGCGCGCGCGGCGGCCCGCGCCAGCGCCTCGGCGTCGCCGCCGCCCAGCGCCGCGCACTGCGCCACCACCACGCCCGCCACCGAGCCCAGCCCGCCGCAGCCGCCCGCGCCGCCGCCGCCCCCCGCGCCGCCGCCGCCCGGCTCCTCCGCCAGGCCCGTGATCTCCATCTCATCCTGCGAACCACACGATACGATATATTACTTGTACCAGAAATAACTTTCATTTAAAAACATGCTTTTGTAGCAAAAACATGACGAGGATATCTCGCTTAGCTGAGAAGATCCTATGGCTTCTTTTCGGCTTCATCATCAGACCCTGGACACCATCCGAGTATAAAGTATTTGTCGAGGCAAATTCGACGAGCCCGGACACGGCGGAATTAATTGAGTAGTTGGGTGTTCCACTGGTCATCTTTCGACTTCATCATCGGACCCTGAACACTATCTGGTTGTATATAGTACTTCTCAATCACCAACCACACCAATCTAACATCTGGTTCCTGTGACCACCTTCCGACCCGCTCCGTGGTCCCATATTATTCCATTGTCACCGAACTTACATATATATAAATAATAATATACTTGTAAAAAAGAGTTAACACATGAAACAATTAAGCATTAGCAGTCCGAATAAAAGTCGTATGCGTGATTTTTATTCAACGCGTGCTCTACGCGGCTCGTCTATAGTGTTCAGTGGCTGAAACCGGCCGAAAAACCACGCAGTACCCACGTCAATGATTGATGATGAGATTCTTATTCAAACCGCTAATACTAAGATACTCAACTGTTTACATATATTAAATATTCTAAAACAATTAACATATTTTTGTTTTCTTGCTTACCATTTTGTTTGTGATCTACAAAATAGTTCGAATAACACTGACACTGCACCAATATAAATATTCACTAAATGGCTCCCTCTGGAGACCGGATATCGTAATTCTTGAAGTCGCTGCATCATGCTCGAAAAGCTAACTGGCTATGACATCACATGTTGGGAATGTTGTAACATATACACATGAAAAGGTAAAGCGTATTTGCGCGTGTGTTACCTCGTAGAAGAGTCCTGCGCGGTGCGCGAGCCGTCGGTTGAGGATGGCGCTGAACCCGCAGGTGCAGTGCGAGGGCTCGTCGTCGGCGGGAGCGGGCGACGCCCAGCCCGCGCCGCCCGCGCCCGCGCCCGACAGGTACGTGGCCGCGTCCGCGCCGCGGATGTTGCCCACAACCTGCACACGATACGAACATGTTGCTTGTAGTGTTTCTCGCTTAACAAATTGCTGTTTAGACGTGTCTAGAGAGTTAAATCCAAGGTTTGGTCGAACCCGACGGACAGCGACGGAAGGGCTAGACTACGCTCGCCGGCGGTCGGCAGCGCGGCGCTGATGTCACACTGCGGGAGCGGCGTCGCGCCGGCCGGGCCCAGATTCAACACTATTAGCCTCTCCCTCCTGCTTCGTTTGTAATAGTGTTGGACGCGACGGCGGCACGTCATGACGTTTGCCGTCGCGCCGAGCGTGGCTGCGCTGTGTGGCGTCTCCCGTTCATTTCAGTACATTACAACTCCCCACGTCACGCTACCGTCGCGCTGCCTGACGCAGCGTGACGGGAGCGCGACGATGGCACGGATTGGAAAGTTGCAACGTATTGAAATGTATGAGAGGCGCCACACAGCGCAGCCCCGCTCGGCACGATGTTACTACCGAACGTAGCAGAGTGTTTCAGTCGCGCTAACGTCGCGCTCAGTCTGCCATTTGACCAAATCTTACAAGTAGCTCATCACGTGCTTTCAGTGGAGCCATGTAAAATAATATTGTCAGCGGCGCTCGTAGTATATACTTGTCTTGGAGATGATCCAGGAGAGTTCGATATTGTGCAATGTTAGATGAGAACTGAGCTTGGAATAACACAATTTCAAAACACATATTCCAATGATAATACACGGTTGTAAAACAAGGTCATCTGTATCTCGACAGGGTTTGTAAATAAGTTGTTTTTTTATAGTCGCTCCCGTTAATAGAAATCGAAAATAAAAAATACGTGAATTACATCTTAGGAGAAAAAAAACCCACCCATACAGAACAAGCGAAATTAATTGCGGAAAGCCAAAAAAGGAACAAAAGGTCTCGTGATTAGCCTAGGCTCTCTTAGGGGCCGGTACGTACCTTAGGTCCAGCATTGCAAACACAGAGCGTGCAGCTGTCAAAGTTGTGGTCGCGGAAGACGTTGAGCACGGTGTCTGCGAGCAGCACGTTGACGAGCAGCGGGCAGGCAGCGTGCGGCGAGCTGCACGGCGACGCGGCCGCTCGGCGCGCGCGCTCGCGAACACTAACACTACTCGCAGCCCCCGCACCGCCCGCGCCCGCGCCCGCACCCGCGCCCGCACTGCACGCGCGTCGCGCACGCGACTCCTGAGACTCGTGCGCGGGGGACGATGACCGCTTCACACCTGTGGACGACATCATTATAATTAGTTAAGATCATAAATGAAGTTCCAGCACGAAGGACCGAATGTTGGGCAGACGTTGAACAACAATGTTGACAATACTATATTAAACAGTAGAAATATAATTCATACTAATATTTACTGCATTTGAAATTTGGAAAAATAAATGTGCATTATTTATTATCTTTAAATAAGTATAGAATAACGTATAACTTATATTTAAACTGGATGCATGTATATGTTATGTAGATATCACAAACCCCACGTTATGGATACTATTAAGCGTGCCACTGTGCGGAATGACACGGGGCTAAAGGGACGTTACGCCCTGTTTACATTTTTACTAGCCATCTGGCAGAGAATGGCTCGTCCATGTCAATATTGCTTGTAAGTTCAATTATTTTACAATAATAAATTACGGTAGATGGTATTGTAACAGTGGCATTTATAATAGAAGTCATCTAATACACCGTCACCGTCACGCCTCTTATTCCCCAAGCGGGGGTGGCAGAGGTATACTGAGTACACCGACGTTTCGCCGACGATGTTCGAAGACTGTGAAGACTTCGGACTCATACTAGGAAGTTTTCATTAGCAAAATTGCACTCGTCAGACCTAGGATTTGGACCCAGGACCTCGTGATCACAAAGCGATGCGCTTTGCCACTAGACCAACGAGGCAGAAGTCAACTAATACATTACGAAAAAAATACTTATAAGTGAAATGTGATATCATTTGTGTAATCAGAATGTCGATCCTAATAATTTTTGCATGTTAAGATACAACACTTCATTTTATTGGTTTTATTTTTAATAAAAATAGATAATATTTAATAGCTATGCGAACTCGAGTGTAGTGTGAATGGAGTGAGTATCGACGATAAAATTCGGTAAGTCACGCCCTCCACGATGACGTTAAGGCTCGGTGGAATTCAAAAGGCTCGCTAGTTTAGGCCGTCTGCTCTTCGTATTTGTTTCGTGATCGCAACAGTAAATTTCATCCAAGTGCTTCCACCAAGAAAGAGCAAGAAATTAACGGACTCGCTCCTTCGCTTTTGTAGTGGAAGGCCGGCTTAAGTGGAGCAAGAGTTACCAGTGGCTCGCGGCGGCGGCGCGGGCTCGTCGCGCTTGGCGGGGTCGGGGGCGCGCGCGCGCGGCCGGTACACGGCGTGCGGCGGCAGCGCCACGCCCGGCAGCAGCTGGCTCGGCAGCGTGGCCAGCGGCGCGTACTTACCAGTGGCTCGCGGCGGCGGCGCGGGCTCGTCGCGCTTGGCGGGGTCGGGGGCGCGCGCGCGCGGCCGGTACACGGCGTGCGGCGGCAGCGCCACGCCCGGCAGCAGCTGGCTCGGCAGCGTGGCCAGCGGCGCGTACTTACCAGTGGCTCGCGGCGGCGGCGCGGGCTCGTCGCGCTTGGCGGGGTCGGGGGCGCGCGCGCGCGGCCGGTACACGGCGTGCGGCGGCAGCGCCACGCCCGGCAGCAGCTGGCTCGGCAGCGTGGCCAGCGGCGCGTACTTACCAGTGGCTCGCGGCGGCGGCGCGGGCTCGTCGCGCTTGGCGGGGTCGGGGGCGCGCGCGCGCGGCCGGTACACGGCGTGCGGCGGCAGCGCCACGCCCGGCAGCAGCTGGCTCGGCAGCGTGGCCAGCGGCGCGTACTTACCAGTGGCTCGCGGCGGCGGCGCGGGCTCGTCGCGCTTGGCGGGGTCGGGGGCGCGCGCGCGCGGCCGGTACACGGCGTGCGGCGGCAGCGCCACGCCCGGCAGCAGCTGGCTCGGCAGCGTGGCCAGCGGCGCGTACTTACCAGTGGCTCGCGGCGGCGGCGCGGGCTCGTCGCGCTTGGCGGGGTCGGGGGCGCGCGCGCGCGGCCGGTACACGGCGTGCGGCGGCAGCGCCACGCCCGGCAGCAGCTGGCTCGGCAGCGTGGCCAGCGGCGCGTACTTACCAGTGGCTCGCGGCGGCGGCGCGGGCTCGTCGCGCTTGGCGGGGTCGGGGGCGCGCGCGCGCGGCCGGTACACGGCGTGCGGCGGCAGCGCCACGCCCGGCAGCAGCTGGCTCGGCAGCGTGGCCAGCGGCGCGTACTTACCAGTGGCTCGCGGCGGCGGCGCGGGCTCGTCGCGCTTGGCGGGGTCGGGGGCGCGCGCGCGCGGCCGGTACACGGCGTGCGGCGGCAGCGCCACGCCCGGCAGCAGCTGGCTCGGCAGCGTGGCCAGCGGCGCGTACTTCGACGAGCCCACGTACTTGTATATCGTGGGCGGCTTGAACACGTACGACCAGTCCTGCACGCCACACACCCACACATTCATTGTTTTTTTTTCCTTGGAAAGCATTCGAAATGTCGGGAACGTAAAATTAAAACAAATATCCGACAAATTCGAAAAAAAGTACTAAAAACGATTACTCAAGTAGCATCTACAATCTCTTTTTTTTTTTTTTAAAGTTACGGAGGAGGAGGAGGAGGAGAGTAGATAAGAAAACGAGTAGCGTATGTAAATTTTAAAGAACGGAATAACATTTATTTGACCTACACTCTAGAAGAAAGAGTAAATAGTTATATGAAGCAATCTGTTATTGCTTCATATAACTATTTACTACACAAATTGTGTGGACCCAAACAGGACTGTGCCCCAGCATAAGCTTTAAATAACTACGCTGCTCATTTTCAGGTTCACTTTCTGTTCACTGCCATAGTTTTTATTTCCGCACTAGCAAATAGCCACACGGTTTTAACTTTCACGCCAGCCAAATAAAACATGATAATTCTTATACAGTTCCCTACCGCTGCAGCAGACCGAGTATAACCCGTGAGTATTCCATGACGGCAATAACGAGCCGGTTAGTAGTGGCGTACCTCGATGGCGGCGTCGGGCGGCGGCGAGCCGGGCGCGGGCGCGTGGCGCAGCGGCGTGGCGTCGTCGGGCAGCGAGAAGCCGGGCGAGGCCTGCGCGTGCGCCTCCATGCTGGGCGGCGTGGGGAACATCTTGCTCAGCTCCTCGGCGCGCGGGCACGCGCCCAGCCCGCGCGCGCAGCGCGACTCCTCCGTGGACTTGTTCGAGTCCGGCGGCGTCGACACCTGCAGCTACACGATACATATTAATGTTAAAGTACCACAGCATTCTACAACTGAATCATCTCAACATATACTACGAACACTGAGTTCTTACATTTACGGGAATATTACACAAAAATATAACTATTTTTTCGGATTTTATCGAGGTTTATTTTTAATAGAGCGTAACTATACTTCCCGTGACCACGGGTGCTGCAAAGCACTCGAAACGTCGGGAACTTAAAAATCAAAAATGAACCGCGATAAAATCCAAAAAAAAAAAATAGTTTGATTTCGTATACTTCAAACATTAATTCTTACTAATCATACTGTCATTGATCCAGGTCTGAGCAGTAAGACATTAGCAGATATTATTTACATGTTGAAAAATACCGTACAATATCCGATTGCGACGATGCAATCGCGTCATTAAAGTCATTTTTACTTTTAAATAAGGGGAACACGTTCAAGACAACACAAAAATGTTAAAAAACAATGAATTCTTTACGCGAGAAAAACCCTTAAAAATTTACCCAGCACAATTATAATTAATTATACGTCTTCTATCAAGTTCTATAAAAAGCTTATTTTTCATTCAGATCTTGGATTTTGTAAACATTTAAAGCGCGCTATATTTCATAGACTAAATAAACATAGGACTAAATTTAATGCGGCCGGGTCACCGAAAACATGTATAACGAACAGTATGGCGGACATCATTATTATTAATATCGGTGCGGTTGGTTCGATCGCGTGTGCATCATGACTAAACAACAAACCGACTTGTGTTAATCTGTATCGATAGGATCGGCGGTACTACGCTGACGTGTAACGCTTCACCGCTAAAACAAAAATTAATGAACAGTCCAGACTCCAGAGAGCGCTCGTCTGTTTTGAAGATCGCATCGCATAGCGATTTTGATGCAGCAGTAACGGTACCGTACCAAGTACAAACCGTCTATTTACGCATTTGCTCTGTTAATAAGTAACCATGCACTACAACACTACTGATAAATAATGAAGGGTACACTCACAAGTCTTACCGTCTCATCGCCACTGGCCGCGTCGTCAGAGTTGTCGAATATTTGGTCGAGATCTTTAAACGTCGGACACAAACCGTCCGACGTGAATAGGTTCTTGTACTCTTTTGTATCTTCCTACGAGAGAAACAATGATTCATAAAACCTACGTACCAAGCGTAAATTATACTTTTTTAGTAACCATATGTTATTCGTGTCTCGCGATCGATTCACGATTTATGTACTAAAAAAATATATGACCGTATCTTCGAGTAAGAGGGAGTCAAGGTTTGGTTATTATGAACTGAATTTAATATAAGCTTCAATACCTAGAGAACAAGGATTTGAAACGATCTTGAAAATTGGTAATGTGTAATAATGTCCAAATTTTTCGTTTTCGGACGCTCTGTTTGCAACAGAATTTTTACTTAACTTGAATATTTTCGCGGTTACAGTTCAATAAATAATCACACCACTCGTGCTCATAATATTATTTTATCATTAATCAGTACTGTAGTCCAATATATAAGGATATCAAAGGATTTTCATTTCGGACTCTATCATACATATAATAATCCAACTATAAAAGGTTGCAAATTATACACACATCTACACTTACATTCGGGTCCTGCTTCTCCTGCTTGATGTCGAGGAACGCGTGGTCGAGCATGACGGCCATCTTGGTGTGGTCGTGTCCCGCGTACAGGTCGCCGGCCGCGCCCGCGCCCAGCGCCATCTCCTCGTGGAAGCAGTTCTCATCAGACTTGAAACGCTTCACTGGGTGTTCCAGCCTAGAAACACACATTATTATTGTATTTACGTCTTTATAGAGGGCACAATGTTACAATTAAGTTATTTTCAAAATCAAATATAGGAAAGATAGAAAATAAAATTGGATACAGTTTTCAATTGGAATTAATCGTTGGCAGCATACCGCATTCTTTTTGAAACCAAATACTAAATCAATTCAGGGGCGTCTTTTCAAAGGGACTGTTTCCACTTTAAGATCATTTAAAGATTTTTTACTCATACCATTACTAGCCCAATATCCATCTAAAGGACATCTGCAGCTGTTCTGCGCCCATACATGATTTGCCCCAGAACCAACAGCAATGAAAAAATAATTTTATGATTTCAAATCACCCATATATTATCTTAAAGCATTGATTATTAAACGGACAAGCGGGGGAATCGCAATATTGCACAAAAAGTATTAGATTTTGCGGTTATAATTCAGTAGCCATTAATACATATGAGGTTATATTGTGTGTTGACATTCAGTAAGGATGTCGGTGACTTCGATATAGGTACTTACAATACTTCGAAATATTCGTTTTACATTGCAAATTGGCCGTTAGATACGAATATTTGGCATTATTATAATAAAATAGATAAATAACGATGGCATGGGTCAAATTTTTGTTGGTTCTAGGGCAATTTTCGGCAATGTCCTTTCAGTGTTCCAATCAAAAACTCAATTTTAGACTTATTGACTGCATATTTTTTTATATTTTTATAACTTAGACTTGGTTTGAAAAACCAGCCAGTTGAATAGATAGTGTTCAAATGTAACCGAAAAATGAACACATCTATCAAAAACTTGATTGATAATGATGCGCAAATCGGTTATTGTTATAGCGAGCCTAAAGATGCACGTTAAATTTGCTACTCTTAACGTGGCCGGACACTCGCGGAAGCAAAGTGAAAATACATGTAAACTAAAAGTATTGAAAAATAATTCAGGTGTCATGAGAATTCTAGCATACCTGTGCGCCAAGGGCCATCGTGGTCAACGTAGAACATACAAATATTTTAGTCTCGGACACGTAAATTAGTTTACAAAACTTATCATTAAGTTATAGAGGGTTCTCACAAGTTTGGTAACAGGTTCGGTATTTTTTATTTAGTCAGCTTATTATCGACATTGGTTACGTCCAATAAATAGTGTATAGACGTTGTTAGGTTTTTGGTTGGGTCTATTATAGTGCAATGTTCTGCTAGTGATTTATTACTGTCGCTACATGTGTAACGACAGAACTAATACACTAGCAGAACATTACACACATGAATTTTAAGCGATTAGTAGAAGAGTGTTGAACACGACTACCTATATAAACGACTAGCAGTTTCCCGCGACTTCGTACCCGGTCGAAAACAGCGCCACCTACCGGGTCTATGTTATATAGCCAATGTTACTTCTGGATAAGGTAGCTTTCTAATGGTGAACGAATTTTTTAAATCGATCCAGTAGTTGTTGAGTTTATTCGTTACAAAAATACAAATCCTTCCTCTTTATAATATTAGTATAGAAGAATAATTTGAATAACTAATACAGGTTGCGTAACGTATTATGAGCGCTAAGCGAAATTAGTGAGGAGCAATTAGCTCATGTACCTACACCCTCGCGAGCGGGAATTAAAGCAACTCATCAATCAAAAACTCATCATCGTGCATCCTGCCCCTGCCGAACAGACTCAAAAAAATGAATTAATTCATGATTAGCGTTTTTAAGGTTTTGCCACATAGTCGACGGAGAGGGACGACGGCCCGACTTGGTGATTTGTAACGGACAGAACTATACGGGAGACGCCACACAGCTAAGTGCGACGGCAATCGTCGCGTCCTGTCCCCGGCGTATGCTGTCGCGCCTGACACGATTAAAAACCAAGCACCGCGGGCACGAGACTCTTAAGCGGGTGCGAGCGGGATAGCGCTCATGTTGTTGTTTTGTCTACACAGCAACTAATGACGCTGCCGTCGCATCTGCAGTGTGACGTACTCTCCGCACTGCCGTCCGCCGATGTCGCGCTTGCGTCCCGCTTCGTCGGATATGTGGGGAAAGCTTGATTCGTGCCGCGACCTGTAACTATATGACAGGCAGGTATATGCGGGTGTGTGCACTGACCAGGCGTAGACGGTGGTGTAGTCGTAGAGCATGTGCAGCGAGTGCTCGTCCTCGCGCGGGTCGAGGCGCGGAGGCGCGGGCGGGAGCGCGGGTCGGCGCGCCAGCTCGGCGGGGGGCTCGGCGCTCGCGCGCGGCGGCGGCAGCGCCGGCGCCGGCGTGCGCGGCAGCAGCGGATCCGGCGTCGGCGCCGGCGTGTGCAGCGTCGTCGGCACGCCGCTCGCCGACTGCAACCGACCGACACGTCTATATTTATACACTACAAGTAGTATGCCCAGCTCCACTTGCGGACTATTGATTTATAGCTGCTTTGTGGGAGAATAGAAGCACAGAATGACAACAATGGATATTACTGCATATTTATGATCGACATTGTCACATGAAATGCGGTAACTTGTTCATTGGGTCTGAGCGTAGGCCGCTTCGTTTTCTGGATTGAGAGGATCAAACAGCCACAGGTCTGATTCCCGTATGCACTAATAATGAGCAAAGTCCGCATGTAAAATTACAAATAACAATTCGACTTATTTCACGTTCACTTCCCTGCTTATTGCAGTGGTTTACTTTTTTGCGCTCGCCAGTTTCATATCCACTTATACAAACCAAGGGTAAAATAAAAAGCATCGTAATGTAGTGTATAGATATAACACGTACCTGGTGCGAGACCTGCGCGTGGTGGTGCGTGGGCGAGGGCGGCGGCGCGCCGGCCGACGAGGGCGCCGAGCCGGCCGCCGCCGGCGAGCCGCCGCCGCAGCTGCCCGGCGAGCACGCCGCGCCCACGCCGACGCTCGCCCTGCACACACGACGCCGCACGTTAGCGAACACACCCACCGAGATATAGGCACACTTCGCAACGCAACGATTAAAGCGATACAACTGCAGTGCAACACAAACTGCGACGCGACTGGAATTGAGATGTAAGCGACTGTTTTTTAAGTCACATAGAATAAAGTCCATTTGTATCATCATAGAATCGTAATGTGCTTTGAAACTTTATCATATAGCTAGAGCCTTAGACCGGCTAGGTAAATTATAATGTGGAAGGCCAAAAGAGCCCTTCTCTCACGAAATTACGCATAACTAAGAATAATTGTTATCATGTATCAGGCAACTGACCTACTTTTTTAACGGTATCGCGATTGTTAACTGTCTGCGTGTTTAAATAATTTGAATTCTAGTCATAACTATTATATTTATTTACAAAAATCTAAAAACTTAAACATCATAAATAAATGATAGCTCATTAGACATGACCAATCTTTTCTAAATAAGCAGTCTTAAAATTTTGAAGATGCCATTATTAATTCTAAAGTTACTGAATATTATAGTACAACAATGGACTTTTATAACTTATTTCGATCACACACGCATTGTATCGCTTCGAATCGAGCTAGCAACTCGTGCACAGGTATAACAATGAATCCCCCGATGAATGAGCCTTCCCATGAGCCAGGGCCGCCGGCGTGACGTATCGAGCGAGTTAGGGCCTCGGAATGAAAGGTAGATGTTATTATGTGTACCATGACGATATTGCTAACACACTGCTTACATTCACCGCTTACGCAGTCTCGCAAACATCGATAGAAAATGCGCTTTCAAGTCAGTATGACCCTCCAGGCAACACGCGAAAGCACTTAAAAAAGTCGAAGTGACGAAGGCCGAAAGATTAATATTAATTTAATAATTTTTCTGCGTCACATTTTTGCCACTGCTCCATCTGCGTTAGCGTTAATGTTAACACCTGTGTCAAAATGAGCGTTGCATAAGGCGTTATACACTAACATAATGCGTTGCCACTATCGTGACATGTTATTTAATAACGCATTATTATCTCTGTGACATATCAATTAAAAGTATTGGCTAAATCTGCGTAACGCTCAGTTAATGTAATAATTAACAGATTATGACAATAAGAAAGATAATACAACGCATTGTTTATCGACCTCGACATTCCTGGGCCTGTAGACAAATTAACTTTCTAAACTCTTTCACACTAATAGAAAACGAAAAAAAAGGAATTACTATATGAGTTTTCTTGTAAAATGTAATTAGGTACTGTTACATTTTTCATTTTCTAGTTAACCTCTGCAGAAAGTCAACTTGCCTAGGCCCTATAGCCTGGAACATTTTCTTTTGGTTTCAAGTTTTCAGTAGTACAAACCATGGTGTACGGGAGACCTATAGAGTGATCATATCAAGCAGTGATAGTGCTTAGCGCTGATAAAGAAATGTGTGAAGGAGAACGAAGCGACGTCCTTGGGCTGGTCGGACGCCGCACAGAGATCCTCGTGATGATTTAGGAAGCATATTGTATGGTGTTAGCGACGAATCAATTGTGACATAGTCCCCATTGTGGCTTCCATTGTTACAGATGACAACGTTATTATTATGTTTATGAGAATTTTGTAATTCAGAATCGCATTTAGTACTTAAATGAAATCGTGAGTTTCAATTTTAAAATCGTGTTTTACAGCTCATTTTATTTGAATCGATCTGCAAAAACAACCTTTAAAACAAAGATAAAATTCATCGAATTTTGAATTATGTTTTTTTATTCAATATCGAATAAAAACTTAACTGTATTCTGAAAACAATAATTTATTATTTATTCAACACAATATAACAAAGTTGTCAAATGCACAACAATAAAATCGATAAGTACAAATTTCGTATAAACATATGCAAAATGAATACAAGTATATAAAGACACAAAACATGCAAATTGTATGATACATGCACATTCATATGTGAAACCATGCACTACTCTTGATCTACGATGCAATAATATAAACGATAATTACGTAAGAACCATAACATGCATTATTCAAGCGGTATTGCATTATTTGTGGCTCGGTGTCTCTATGCAAATGTGTTGTGTTGCGTCGTGTCGCATGTGTAAATCGTTTCTGTGTGGAGTTTCATGTATAATATAAATGTAAAGTGGATATAATTGTTCAATCTGCGAAAACATCCCATTTTTGTCCTAATGGCTTATAGTGCATTTATGAAATTTTCTACTTGTCTGTTAAATTTAATTTTTAAACACGTGTAACATAGTACTAACACACTTGTAGAACATTGCACGCTTGCGCTATTAACTACAAAAGAAAAGGGTGGGGCGTGTTCGAGGATTGAAAGACCTGCCTTGAGGTACATATTTATCATTACATTATACAGTTGGACATTTTTTTAAATTTCTGTGCAATGTTCTTTACCTATTCGCGTATTCACTGGAGCATTAATCCTGCATCATGCAGGAGAGATGACGACATATGGTGTCAACATTAAATAAGCACAGAAAGCTGGCTTCATACAACGAGCGATAACAGTTGCACGCACACATAAATGCGTGCTTATAACAATCTTAGATCAAGTCGTGGAGTGGTTCGAACGACCCGATCTGAGATCATTGTAAGCACGCATTTATGTGTACGGGCGCTTGCTATCCAGTTCTCTATGTAGTCGATGCGGCAACGTACCGACGCGCAGAACACAAGTTTGTTTTCTGCGCATCGGTACGTGTCTATATTCAGAGCGGCAGAGTTATGCAAAAATTAATTGTGAAAAAATTAAGTTGCAATTAAAATATTTTAAATATTGTTGCAACTTATGTTTCGAGTGCTCAACAGCACCCATGGTCACGGGAGGAAATGAGGCGTTTCACGTTCAAAAGTCATCGTTATTTCGGGGTATCTTAGAAGGGTTAAGTAAATTGCAATTTGAATTTCAATCGATCGATCGTACTATTGTAAAATGCCCAAGACGGCAGAGCGGCTATAAATGTGAGTGTGAGTGGTAACTGTAGTGTGGCAGTGTGGTGCGCGTACTCACGTGTGTCGGTGGGCGCGGGGCGCGCGCGGCGCGCGGCGGTGGAAGGGCGGCGGGCGCGGCGCGCGGCGGCGCCGCCACCTGCACCAACACAAGGCTAGCCGCTGCCGCTGCCGCCTCCCGACACCTCCTCACACTTATCACTACTCTCGCCGAGACACCGCGACACCGCACCGTTCCGACCGATAAGCGACGCTACGAATTTGTTACCACTTTTATGCGGACCGCCGCCGCCCCGTGGAATACTTTATTAGGGTTGCCATATTTATCGGAATTGATCAAGTATGAATTCACTTTTGATACGGAAAAAGGGGAATAAAAGCAAACGTAAACAATACTTATCTAATTTTGACGGTTTTTTTTTTTTGGAAAAAAAGAGAAATATATACACGCGACAATAACCAATAAAATGAATACTACTGGAAAAACATCTAGCTGATCTCCGACAATGGCAGCAGATGGACGATGACAAATTTAAATAACATTGAGTTACCGCTCAAAAACTAGAGCAAACTTAAACATCGGTAAAATAGTGTCTCAGAAAGTACTTTATCATAAAGTACGTATGGCAACCCTATACATAACTGAAACTTGTATAATACGAATTTATAACCAGTGTGTGTAAACGATAAGTTCTATATTCTCATAGACACTTAATAATTTCACAAATCCCCGCGGCGCCCGCGTCGCGTCGGCGATTTCACCGATAGTGCATATTAATCCATATACTAATACAGAAAAAAACACGAAATCCGGTGTACGAGAGATATCAAAGTGTGACGAGAGTCGCCGCGTATTATGACGAAGGAATTTAAAGTAAATTCACCTTTCAAATTACTCAGTATAGGCTTCAAAGTCAATACAAAACTGGTATCATTTTAGGTTGAAATCCCTTCGTCATATACACCAATAAACATCGAAACACATGATTATTGGTGAAGCTGTACCCTCTACTGCTTATATCACTACTAATAATTATAATATTGTTGCTATATAAAAAAATAAACATTCACATACATAACATCTACCTATCAATCTACACCCTGTTAAATCGCTTTATTTTACTACACATATTGTCTACCGTCGCGAATTTGAACCTTACTGCATTAGGATAAGTTTCATAATTTTCGACGGAAGACGGCTGCAACTCTCATTCAGATGCAAAATACAAAAAAAAATATTCTCTCATACATATCATACGTAAAATATAGATGCATAACACACAATTTCATACAACTACTGCAGCTATACACGGCTCTTATCTACTTATATATTTAATCATAATACAGTTTGTTGTTATATGCGCCTTAGAAATATACAACTTCGTTTTGGCAAAGCTGATAGAATGTACAGATTTATGAAAATACTTTATACAAAGGTGCGGAAATATTAAAATGGTGAAAAGCAAGGGCGTCGTAAGGCATCGCAGCTTGTACGAGTATCTTATGACGTCAATTCTGTTTAAAACAAAACAAAGTTTGTAAAAACAAGTATTACACACTTGGCATATCTTGCGTGTGTAAATGGATAGTTATAATTGTTTGATTTCGACTGCGTGTTCACTAAGCGACAATATTGACCGACTCGGGCTGTGGCTTAACACTACTATGTTTTTTACAGTACCGACATAGGAACAAAGGGTCTATTTATTCACTCATCATCATCAGCCGAAAGACGCCCACTGCGAGACAAAGCCCCCCCCCCCCACAACCGCTCCACCTTGTGGGGGGCCTGCCCACTCCAACTGACGGCCGTTGGGGCAGAAAGGTTCTCGAGTGGCGACCTCGTACCAGAAGACGTGGAGTGGGCAGAGGGTCTAGTCAAATGGCAATCATTTTATTTCTGTTCTCTTACCGCAATTGATAGCGCATTGTTCAGACTCGTGACTTTTTATTGTAAAATATCATCCCCCGTACATTTTTGGGAATCTATTAGCGTCAACGACTAAAAAACATTCACTTGGTTTCAGGCCCAGATGCGAAAAATCGCTACGGTGTTCGACTATCCTACTATTTTCATCGTACATCGTAAAGGGAGAAAATGGATCCGTCCCACTTTAATTTTTGTTGAGCGAAGTATGGGCATATTCTTAAAAGGACCACAGACTACCACACGAAGGAAAACAGGTTCCTACCATTAAAGTACGAAGTTATAAAATTTGTCAAAGTCACAACTTTAGGACGATTTAGCGCAGTGGTTAAGAGCCTAAGCCGCTCCGCCCAGTGTGTCTAATAGTCGCGGTTTCGATTCCTGCACGGGACAAATCTTTGTGTGATCCACAATCATTTGTTCCGGTCTGGGTATTTCTGTATGTGAATTTTCATGCTTGTAAACGCATCCACGACATAGGAATAAATACTAGTATGGGGCCATTTAAAAAAAAAAACTCTCGGTAACTTTGTCGCCTAGTAAACACATAGTTTAGTTGTCATAAGATATAACAGAAAAGGCGTTATTGTACGAGTGTGGAGGACATCAGTGTCGTCATCTAGGGCGCAGATAGCGTACGAACTGCAGGTCTATGGCAGATATAAATATAGCGCTACGTAGTGAGTGGAGCGGCACTTACTTGGCGCAGGTACACGGCGTCTTGCGCGTGGGGTCCACGAACTCCTCGCCCTTGTCGCCCGCCGCGTCGCCGAAGCAGATCTCCGCCGGCTGGAATATTGGATTTGAGTTATTTCCAATTCTATACTAACATTAATACTATCAGAAATGTGTGACCGTTCCGTTACATAGATAATAGTTAGTGTAAAAAAGCAGCTAAAAAAATGTATATTCTTGCACCCAGAGTAGGGCAATATGTAATCAGATTAATGATTAACCACCCCTGCTTGGGGTATATAGGCGTGATGGTGTATTAATGATTGACGATCACAACTACATTTCAAAGTCAAAGTCAAAAATAATTTATTTGTATAGGTCAATACATAAGCACTTACAAACGTCAAAATTATTACATTTTTTACATCTACCACCGGATCGTAACGCGGCCTCCACTGAGAATATCCGCGGGCTAGTCTTTTAATTTAATTTGTTTGGCCTTTCTGATAACAATTTTTTTTTAAATTATTATATACATCATTGATAAATGTTACTGATTGAGGAGCTGCTCAAACCCAATCTGTTTTATAGTCAAGATAATCCGAAATTTTGTAATACCCTTTCTTACAGAGTCTAGTTTTAATTGCCATTTTAATCTTCAAATACAATTGTAATCATTAATCTGATTACATTTTGCCCATCTTTCCTTGTACCGCACAATTTTGACAATCTTTCGCTAAAATTTATTTTATCATCAAAAAAAAACATTTTTAATACAGCTTGGGGAACTTTTCATAGGGTGGCGGGTGGCGTTAAAGTGACTGTTCATTTACAGCATGCATTGAGCTATTAAAATGTTAGAAGTATAAAAATATTGCCATTTTTAAGCTTTCAAAATGATAAATTAGTTATTTTGATACTTCTCTTCAATATTCTCTTGGAAGATCAGACTCAGAATCTTGTCTGGTATTTAAAGACAGACCCTGTTTCCCTGCTTCCGACAACAAAATAATATTCATTCCCCTAGATGCTCCTTCGATACTATTTTTCACTCGTCCTGAAGTGTATTGGATAGGATGTATGGAGAGCACATATGTCAGTTCGACTGTCCAGGGTTTTCCCTTGGTTTACGTTTAGCCAATGAGCGCGGGAATGGCGACATGGTAGCACGCCGTAGTGAGTACGGCCGGAGTGAAGGAAGTGGGGGTAGTAAGGCATTAGAGGATTGGTGCGTTCCACTTGGCGCCGGCAGGCGGCGCCGCCGAGCACTCCATGTACGTCACCGGCACGTAGCTGTATCGTGAGCTGGGTGTACCTGGTGAGGCGCGGGCATGGTGAGCGCGGCGAGCGCGTGGTCGGCCAGCCGGCGCGCGGGCGTGGCGCCGGCCGGCGGCGCCGCCGAGTACTCCATGTACGTCACCGGCACGTAGCTGTATCGTGAGCTGGGTGTACCTGGTGAGGCGCGGGCATGGTGAGCGCGGCGAGCGCGTGGTCGGCCAGCCGGCGCGCGGGCGTGGCGCCGGCCGGCGGCGCCGCCGAGTACTCCATGTACGTCACCGGCACGTAGCTGTATCGTGAGCTGGGTGTACCTGGTGAGGCGCGGGCATGGTGAGCGCGGCGAGCGCGTGGTCGGCCAGCCGGCGCGCGGGCGTGGCGCCGGCCGGCGGCGCCGCCGAGTACTCCATGTACGTCACCGGCACGTAGCTGTATCGTGAGCTGGGTGTACCTGGTGAGGCGCGGGCATGGTGAGCGCGGCGAGCGCGTGGTCGGCCAGCCGGCGCGCGGGCGTGGCGCCGGCCGGCGGCGCCGCCGAGTACTCCATGTACGTCACCGGCACGTAGCTGTATCGTGAGCTGGGTGTACCTGGTGAGGCGCGGGCATGGTGAGCGCGGCGAGCGCGTGGTCGGCCAGCCGGCGCGCGGGCGTGGCGCCGGCCGGCGGCGCCGCCGAGTACTCCATGTACGTCACCGGCACGTAGCTGTATCGTGAGCTGGGTGTACCTGGTGAGGCGCGGGCATGGTGAGCGCGGCGAGCGCGTGGTCGGCCAGCCGGCGCGCGGGCGTGGCGCCGGCCGGCGGCGCCGCCGAGTACTCCATGTACGTCACCGGCACGTAGCTGTATCGTGAGCTGGGTGTACCTGGTGAGGCGCGGGCATGGTGAGCGCGGCGAGCGCGTGGTCGGCCAGCCGGCGCGCGGGCGTGGCGCCGGCCGGCGGCGCCGCCGAGCACTCCATCTCCGTCACCAGCACGTACGGCACCGGGTAACGCATGCGGGCGCCGCCACACACCACCTGCCAACAGACAGACGATTAGATCAACATTGTTAACGGAAAAAACTTTTTGGCTTCGGGCTTAAAAAGTACTGTTAGCTACATTTCAAGCAGAAAGTTTGGCCAAAGCCGAAATCTATCACTTGCCGAATACGGACAAAAGTTAGTAGCGTGTGGATCCCCGCTCCATATGGTTCGGTCGGCGCCGGGAAGCGAGCGACCGAGTGAAACAATTAGTATACGCACGTAATAATTCGTAGTTGTGTAAATTAATTTAAACAAAAGGTTTTGAATGTATGAGACGAGCTATGAGAGTGAACGAAGCCGGAGAGGTATGTAAGGAAAGAACCTGTTGGAACTCTGTACTTTCTGCCTACTCCGCAGGGGATCTGACGTGATGATATAGATAGATAGATTTTGTCATATTGTTAGTGTCTGACTGAAGATCAGAATTTAATTGAACACGAAGCCGATTGTTCGGCTCTAGGAGTACCAGTCCAATCTTACCGAAACCGAAGCCGATCGTTAGCACCAGTCGTAATAGTGTTCGTCCCAAAATTTCAGCCGAAGCCGATTGTTTGAAATATGCGCGCAATGCTATCTTACTTGACGATATAGTTCACTAACCTCGACGGCCCCGCATCCCTGTTCCAAGGGGTAGAGCTGACGCCACGCGTCAAGCAGCCTGGAGGTAGCGGCATCGCTGTCGTTCCACTCGCGACCCGTCAGCGTGCCCTCCAGGCCGAAGGGCGCTAGGATCACTAAAACAAATAATAAAAACAATCAGAAAGACGTATTATAGACTACCAATATGTCAAAATGTGAAATAGATTTAATTTATATAGTAAATTTCCTCTCAATCCACGAAATGAGTTGGTGGGATGGACTAGTTGTTAAATTAATTGTGTGATCCACAAATTATTCGTTTCAGTCTGCGAATTTGTGCATATGAAATGTATGTCTGTAAACCCACCAACGTTATAGAAATAATTTGACTAGCGTGGGCCAATTTTCTTTTGAAATATACCCTATCTATGTCATTAAGCCAGATTTCTTGCGGGCTAGACAGAGAGTACAAAGTTTCAACAGGTTCTGACGTTACAGACCTCTCTGTCTGTTGAAACTCTCTTTGGCTGGCTTTGTCCACGCTCATAATGCAAAGATCTTTCTCAGATTACAACCACGTATAATAACTTATACTGATACACTTATATTGTTGTATTATTTCATAAGCGGTAAGATAAAAAAAGGTACCACAGACATAACGAACGTAACGAAAAATTCCCAGTATGAGTCCGGAGTCTGGAATTGTGCCCGGTATATGGCAATAGGCTTGCCCCCTATTACATGGGACCTAACATCGTCGGCGGAACGTGGATGTACTCAGTACACCTCTGCCACCCCCTCTGGGGAATATAGGCGTGACGGTGTGTGCGTACCACAGACATTTGGAAGTCCCGAAGCCCCTGTACCGTGACGAACTAAGGAGACCGCCGCAGGGTTTTTTAGTACAGTGGAAGTCCCGAAACCCCATTAACCCCTAATAGATAAACAATTTCTAAAATAGACTAGTGTTTTTTTTAAACATAGCCCTCGGATTTATTCCTGTGTCGTGGGTGCGTTTACAAACATAAAAAATCACATACACAAATACCCAGACCGAAACAAATAATTGTGGGTCATACAAAGATATCTCCCGTGCGGGAATCGAACCCACGACTATTAAACACAGTGGGCGGAGCGGCTCAAGCTCTTAACCAATGGCCTAAATTGTCCGTCAACATTTGTTGAAACAAACGTTCCATGACTGATCATCACTTTAAAAGATTCCCCGCTGCCTATGGACAGGTACATATCTAGTAGATATCTATTACGTCATTAGTGCCATATAATTTTAATGTCACTGTATTTATTCTACGTCAGCATTATTAAAAGCATTACATCGTGATAACTATCAAATTAGGGATGTAGGTGATGGTCAAATGGATCCTAAAATAAAACGTAATATTTGAAATTTTATCAATCTATCATATCGTAAAGTCATTATATCAAATGATACTTTTAATTCTAGAGAGATATTTATCACTCCCCAACACTTCTGTCCACGGAAACATTAATGAAACTCAGCATCTGAGACTTTTTAAATAAGTGAATTGAATGTACTTAGAATGGGGCATACATATTTTATATAGCTCGTGTCGTACTTGCCTTTAGTGTCATTTAGTCTTAAACTAGTTTTTCATAACGTATGATTTGTCAGCACAACATTATGAGCACACCAACATACCACTACAATAAGGTAAACAATAAATAATATATTAACTTTGACTCATATGATTCAACAACGAAATTAGTTATATTTAATAAATAACAAAATACCGAATATTAAAAAAAAAAACCGTGCCCACACCTGTCTTAAGCCGTTTGTTGGAAACTTCGCAGGTATACTATGTGGAAGGTAGAATAATAATTTATCCGATTTAATTTCATAATTAACTGACTCAATTATGACGTTATTGATGCACCAGGATACTGTTAACATATACCTAAGTTGGAACAGGAAAATAAATGCACTAGCACTATATGCTAGCACTTTTGTCATTTTTGCGCATTATGTAATAATACTTGATATTAAGAAAACTACCTTATATAATTTCTTTAGTCTTTGAGTAAAATAATCTTTAAGTATATGTCTATCAATAACTGGAATCAATATTCAATCAAGTGCAGTAGAAAAAGGGAGAGGATTTTTTAACGTTAAAGTCGATTTTCTTGAAACTATGATTTTCGACTTGTATCCTCTTTTACTGAAGGTACAAAATTAATGACGTCAAACTATCCGATATGGCGACTTTTCACACACCACGGTGTTCTTAGTGAATATTATAGTTAAGCAACGTTTTCGGAGATAGATAACGCTGCCACTTGCATGTGGAAGTCGTTACGCCGAGTTTGGTGCTTTTGTGTGTGTGTGTGTGTGTGTGTGAATGATCTACGCTGTTGGCCGCGGGGCCTTTACAGCTTCACCGGACAAGAGGGCGAGCGTGCAACCACTACGCTTGCGCCAGAAGGGCAAGGGTGAAACTAGCTCAAGGGCGTCTCAAGGAGGAACGGCCTCAGCTTGGGCAGACGATATGGGGGAAGGCGTGTACTAGGTGTTTCGCCGTGGTGCTCTGCACCGGCCGGCGGGCAAGGGATTCTTCGACCTCGCCGGCGAGGTCGGTGTCTGATCCTGTGTGCGGTATCTGTATCCAAAAGAAGGGATGTAAGGGCATCGGGAGGGTCGGTGAGAACGTACCGCGAACGGCGGTAGCGTCTCATAGGAGGGGAGTTGGGTTCGTAGTTGGCGGCGGCTACGATTATCGGATTACTATGATTGGACGTGTTCGCAAAATCGAGACCGAGATCGGAATGGAGATCGACATTCCGTATGAACCACATGGCTCCGACTGCTTTGCGGAGGAAACGGGATTGAACCGTTTGAAGTCTATCGATGTGAGAGCGGGCGGCGTGCCCGAACACCTCACAAGCGTACGTCATGATGGTCATGACGTCAGTTTGGTGCCTTATGGCGACTTGATGAGGTTCAATAAACAAGTGGCCAGGTCCGCGTGATATGTTTTATCTTCGTGAGAGCAGGCATACACCCAGCAGTAGGTGAACACAAGGTTCTTTTTTATTGTTTAATAATTTGAGCCCCACACTCCTGACTAAGAATTATTCCTGTGTTGTATCCAGACCGCATCAAATATTTGTAAATCACACAAAGATTTGTCCCGTGTGGGGACCAACTCGCGACTACTGGACCCAGTGGGTGGTGAGTTACCTTTGGGCGTGGGCTGGTTGTCGGGCGCGTGCAAGCGCGCGAGGCGCTTGGCGGTGAGCGTGCGCACGGGCGGGTGCTGGCGCACGTCGACCGACGCGCACACCGTACTCTCGCCGTGCAGGAAGAACGCGAACGAGAACGACAGGTGCCACGGGCTGGAAACAAACAACAACCATTAATAATTGTTCCGTCAACTACTTCTTCGGAGTAATGAAGCGCAGCGGCTTCTTCACTATGTTTATCAAAGCTAGCACGATTAGGTCATGCTTCATTCTAGTATCTATGATCAGTATTAACGATCGCAATGTAATAAGTTTAAAAAAAGGACGAAACAGCAAAGGATAGCACTAAGACTTCTTCACTACATACATATTATAAAAAAGTCTCCTCATCGCGTCTGTCAGTTTGTCTAAACGCAATAAACTCAATAACTCCCGAACGGATTTTAATACGGTTTCACCAATGGACGGAGTGATTCAAGAGGAAGGTTTATATGTATAATTCACAAGTGCGAAGCTAGTATGTAATAAATAAATGAAGGACACTACGGGCCAGAAGAACCTCATCTATGAATCTGCAACAAATCGAGCAGAAAAACAGTTGAAGAACCAGGCTACTATCCTAACACAAAATAATTTCTTTTACCCGTAATTTTTGTAACAAATGTAAATGAGAATTTCTATAACCAAATAAATGTTTGAAGGGGAACGAAGTTATACTCTGGTGTCTTGACGAGTACAACACAGAGATCTTCATTTCAATATAGGAAGTCGTCACCAGGTGATATTTGAAAACGATTCATTAGGAACCGGTTCAAATTTTACTTCCATTGCCGATTAGTAACTGCCGTACTTAAATACAGTACAATATACTCGCGAAACATCAAAAGCACCATCCCAGTTTTAAATCCTAGAAACGTCTGCCAACATGTTGTTCTAAGTTCAGTACGAAATCCTTCTATTATTACATTACTCAAAATCAATAAATTTTGAAATGAATTCTCGGATCGACATTCACAATCAACTCCCAGTAATTAAGTAACACATAACGGCATACGCGAAAGACAAGCGTGTCATATCATAACTTCTTTGCTGTACTTTCACTATCGCGCTCCGAACAACGGGGAAAATTATGTTGACGGTGTAGACAATAGAGTAGATTTTTCGTTACCTTTTGCCCACGTCTTCCTCGTCGCCATCGTACGGCTGAACGAACCATTTGCCGAGCCTCACGAAGTCCCGTGACAGAAGGCATCTGAAACATACAGAATTGGTTAAGTCAAAATAATCAATCACAATCAAAATCTTGAAGCTAATAGAGAAGCTCCTAAAATTTCATTTTAGAACTTCAATTTTCGCTAATATCTTTAGCAATAAGAATCGTTTTATTATTTAATGAAGATATCCTATTGAACGAATTTTTCATATATCTGCAGCGCAATATCGTAAACAAACTTTGTGTGTGTAAGTAAGCTACGCTGATGGCCATGGGGCCTTCACAGCCTTACCGGACAAGAGGGCGAGCGTGCAACAATTCTATCTACTCTTACGGTATTTTCTATATAGGTAACTTGTCTTTTAATCCCTCAAGTTTGCCGGAGTCGTCTAGGGCTCGATTGTTCGCCGCAAAAAAAGCGCAGGGGCTTGAGAAGTTAATGAAAAGTAGTGCATTCTTCACCAAGCGCTGAGTATAAGTTCGCTTTTTATTTAACACGCTGCTGGATTTTAACAAGCCATTATGATTCTTCCAAACTGGTTAATAATTGATCTGAAAAACATGAGGAACACTGCAGTGGGCATCATGGTGCTCGTCAAACCTTTTTATTCAATCAGCTTACACTGTCCCACAGCTACTGCTCATTTATTACGCTTCCAAATTGGCTTAACGACTACCACATGAAGTGGTAACTGGGAGCAATGGCATACCCTCCGAAGTACGGTTACTCTTGGGTATGAAAGTTCCACAAACTGAGGCGAACGCTGTTTAACCTCGGTTATCGCCAAGAACACCGCAGCTATGCCTCAAATATTTTTACGGACAGTAAATCACCATGAAATAAGAAACCAGCCAAGTGTACGTTTATCGTGGAGGGTATAACGCTAAGGCCTCTGGCTATCCAATAAGCTATATAATATCGCAGTCCAACAACTTGCGACACGAGACCTGGCAACAATTTGCCACTTTACGAGTGTATCACGTTTCTTTTATTGGCATACCGTTTGAACAATAAAATATATTGTATGTAAGGGCTTATGGTCTCGTTGAATGCCAGGCAAATGGATGTTGAGATGTGATGCATAGCGTTGATGTAAGAAAATGATTTATTGTGGTACGGAGTAATTTCATCTTTGCCATTGTTATGGTTATTTTGGCACCGATTTTTAATTCTACGAAGGCTTGACATTGGACAAAATATTTAATTCAATAAATTAATGGTACTAATATTTCGATCTTACTACTTTGCATTATATCCGGTTTTAAGGGTAATGATTAAACTAATATTTTGATTCACGATGAAAATTGATGATTCTCAAGAAAAGGAAATGATTTTAACCAATGGCAATCATATCTAAATAACACTACGGCTATCTGATTAACATCATAAAAGACGTGATTTATTCATACAAATATGTTACATGTAAAGCTTGTTCTTTCAATTTCAATTCATCTGATACGCTATTTCATTGTGATGGTTTACGGCAAGAGCAATTAAGGGTTGACAATAAAAATGTTTACAAAACTCAAACGTATATATATCAAATTCTTAACACGGATTTTAACTAAAATTGACCGTCATAAGATATGAACTTAAACAGATACCACTTAAATGTGAAAATTGTTTGTACTCAACCTCTGTTATTAATGCTTCTTTAGTATGACGGGTAATGGACAAAAGCAAAATGGGTTTACGAAATAAAAATTCTAAAGTGAGGAGTGAAGCTGACCGACCGTATTAGCAACAGCGTAGTGAGAAAGCGATTAGGTATGAAAGATAGTATCGGTGTAAAGATAAGAAAGGGTATGCTCCGTTGGTTCGGGCATATAGAAAGATTGTCCGAAGAAAGAATGACAAAACAGATATACAACGCGAAAGTGGAAGGATGTAGGTACCGGGGAACACCTAGACTATCTTACCATGCCCAAATAGACCGAGTCTTATCCGAAGGGCAAGCCAAGAGTCTACGTAACCGGCGAGCGTGTATAGGAGACGAACTATGAGAGTAGAGGAAGCCAAAAAGGTATATAAGGAAAGAACCTGTTAGAACTCTGTACTCTCTGCCTACCCCGCAAGGGATCTGGCGTGATGATATAGATAGAGATAGAGAGATAGAATATATAATGTTCCTATTACGGCTTTGTACTAGGCTTGACCATCAAGAGAGATGAACTTAAACAGACTACATTTAAAACTGAAAATTGTTTGTGAGCAAGCACTCAGCCAGGGGCAGTGCACTAATCCAGGTATAGTAAGTACCAATGGAATTTCCTACAACGTTGCGGAGAGCACGGGCATGCATCGGCGCGGTGTCGTAACTCGCAGCTTGGCGGCTATCGATTATATTACCATGGCGAATATTATTGTCTCACAGGCAAATGCCACTATGTGTAACGGCGGGTCGTAAACTTGCGATGAATAATCGACTCTATATAAACGTGTAATTACAGAATGCGACACGCATACCTATGAGTAGTTGTTATGTCGTTTACTGGTTTCAAGTACAGGAATGAATATGGCTGCGCTTGGTTTAAAGACTTTGTATTAAACTGAAATTTAATGACAGTAATATTATACAAGGTGTAACATAATAAACGCAAGACCTCAGACACCCCAATTAGAGAATTGCTTCATAAATTTAAAACGAAATCCAAATATCCAAATTTAAAGGTTTTTACCCCTTTTTGAAGCATTTTTATACCCCAATTAACAATGAAACTTGTACGTGTATGCATGCATTTTGAGAAATACGGGTTAGGAATGCATTTGTAATCTCCTTATTGCTATGAATCAAGAATAAATTTAATTTTTTATAGCGCACTGAAGGAGTAAAAGCAGTTTTTGCAAATTAAAAAAAAATGTAAGGTACATTAAAAATAGTTTGAATCGATTCAGTTATCGATTTAGAACAAACTACTTTGAGGTGTTTACAACACTTACTACTTGCGTTTAGTATGTTACAGCTTGTATACATTATTGAATTCTTCCTACTATATCTGTACAACTAGATAACTTTGTCAGAGTTAAAAGCAAATTGTAACTAACAACAGTGCTTATATTTATAATCAAAATTATGTTTTAATTACTTCTTAATGCTTTTAGTTGGACTTTACTTTCTTATGAAATTAAAATGTTCATATAAAAAAAAATTGGGACGAACCAAGAACAAAAAATGGGACGTAACAAGAATAAAATATGGCGCGAACGAAAAAAAAATGATGTGGGACTAAACTTCATGGGACGACCGAAGAACAAACCGATACAACTTTATCGTCAATTAATGATTACATAAGAATCCACCTTTTCCAAATAAAGTTCCAACAAGATTACACCTACTAAAAATTCACGAGTAGGACTCGAAAAACAACCTCTTATTCGGCTTTCCTTTTACTCCAAATTAGATTACTTATCGGAACCTTAAGAAATTTTAGTAAATCAGACACTATCAAGGGTTATTTCGATTATTCTAGTTATAAACGTAGTTCTAAAGTTGGTCTTGGTAACCGAAAGATCGAACTAATTGGGCGATAGTTTATTTTAAGCGGTGCGCCCGCCAGCATCTTCATACTTACGCACTCCATGGCGATACATACCGCTGTAAACAAAACTCTACGTGACTCATTCAATGAATCTGCTTCCATTATAGTTTCCAGTTCATATAGAAATTTGTTTTGAACGTCGACGCCGATCTTTTCATTAAAATGTTCGTTTTGTGATGTTTTTCAATTGAAACATTCTGTCAACGTACAAATCTTTGATCTGTGACCAATCCTTGTTATAGATAGATGCGTATGGTTCGTGTTAATCAAATGATCTTGATGTATTATGATGTTGCATATCATATGCGTCATAACTTTATTCAAGTTTGTGAATCATTTTGTATTGCAACTGACTATATGAGTTGGTGTTGTTTATTATGCGCACATCTAAGCTCTCGATACGCTATTTAGTATGCAGTTTGATATCAACAGATCTGAATAGGAGATTAGTTTATATTCTATCCCTAAGCACGCTGCATCAAACAAATATGAGACTGCTGCGAATGATAACGCCGAAAAAAAGCTTTTTGCCGAATACTCATGATGGCATACGAACAATCGATGATATCAAAATTTGTCAAACATGCAAGTACTGTTAAGAAACATTAGAATCTAACACCGTCACTCCTATATTCCCCAAGCGGGGGTGGCAGAGGTGTACGGAGTACACCCACGTTTCGCCGACGATGTTAGGTTCCATGTAATAAGGGGCGAGCCTATTGCCATATAACGGGCACAATTCCAGACTCCGGACTCGAACTGGGAAGTTTTCGTTAGAAAAACTACACTTGTCCGACCTAGTATTTGAACTGAGGACCTCGTGATCACAAAGCGATGCGCTTTGCCACTAGACCAATGAGGCAGTCACGATAACAACCAACCAACGATATTAGAATATTATATTAGAAAGATTTTTTCCCCATAAAATAACTTTGTTGAAACTATGTAGAGCACAAATACTAAAATATTGCATCCCGACACGACATACTAATTCATAGTTTAGGACATCAAGAATTTATCCATCTAGCTTACGTATTAATCGAATATTCGGAATACAATATTGTCAAATTTGAAAGGCCAATCGTGCGCAGTCACGCGAGGTCTGCGGTCCTAGGGTTGTGACGGAATCGCGCACGCAGTTGCATGCAAAACGCTTTCATAACGGGAGAGATTTAGCGGCGCGAGCGCAGGTGTTCGCGGGCCGCGGACTGCGAGCGACGAAGGAATGCGACCGCGTGCAATCGCTAGCGAGCGTAGAAAAACAGGTGTGAATATGCGAGTGATAGGTCATTTAAGCAAACAAATTTAATTTATCCTCGCTACAAAAAAACGTTTGAATATATCAAATAGCTTATATACAGGTCACGCCAAATTTCTTGCAGTGGTACCCCGCAGAAAAAGTTGTAGTAGAGTTTAAATCGCTTTCATCTCCTCATCTTCGTCTCATCATACACGTTTGTCAGTTACGGTGACTATTGACTATATTTGAAATAATTTAACGGCAGATTAATCACTTACGTGATCAAATGATACATTTTCTTATCTTTTCCCCGAAAGCAATATTGCAGTTAACATAGCTATGATATTGTTAAATTTGAATATAAGCACGTTTCCTAAGGTACTAATTTTGCAACTTAGACACGAATGATATTAGTGGAATTTAAACTACAACGATAAACACAACGGAACGCATAAAAATAGTGTATGTACCGCTGCGTCTAGGGCTTTGAACCAGCCTCGATAATATAATCCAGGTGTGGGTGCTACAAAAAGCTCTAAACGTTGCTTGTGAGGATTTACATTGAACATAAAACGATGCAAATACTATTTTTGATTCGACGCACTACACCTGTCTTGGTATGTAAAAGAAACCAGCGATTTTCAGAATAAAATGTTATATAATATATATGACAATAAATAAAATATATGTGATTTTAATTTCAGTAGTTTACATTTTATTTTTTTAGTATTTTTGTAAAAATCACATTCAAATTTATTTAAAAATTGAGAAAATTTAAACATATTTAAATGTAAACTAATAAATAATTTAACTAATTACTAACTAATAAAAAAAATTTTGATTATTTTTTTCAGAGTCTCCGTAACCGGCGAGTGTGTATGAGAAGAACAATGAGAGTGGAGGAAGCTAGAGAGGTATGTAAGGAAAGAACCTGTTGGAATTCTGTACTCTCTGCCTACCCCGCGAGGGAGCTGGCGTGATGATATAGATAGATAGATTATTTTTATTGCGGAAAATTCATAATTAGCAAACCCAAATTCAAATTATATATTTAGTAAAAATCCTGTACTTACAAATTGTCATATACGTCACATTATTTAAACTTACTAGTCTACCACCGGATCGGAACGCGGCCTCCACTGCAAAGATTTTTGTCTAATTCTCTAATTTTTTTTTCATCATTTTCTGTATAGATTCATTTTTATATTATACAAAATTAATATTCCGATCCAGCTCCAGTGATTGATGATACCTTACGACTGTGATATAAGAGCAAAAATAATACTGTTAAAGAATGATAAGCTAAAGGATTCTGGGTGGACCAGTGACGACAAGCAGCTCCCGAGCAGCATTACAAAAAAAAGTATTTTAATACGTTAAATTTGGGTTGGGCTAGCCACTCGACAATTAATTTAACAAAGTTGACATTTTAAATAGATCAAGATTTTTATCACACTACGTTAATTGAAATAGTTTTATATCCTGTGACATTTAATTTATTTCTACACGAAATTTAGTTTTAGTGATTAATGTGAAATAAAAACTCTTAAGGATCCAATTAAACGCGATATGAAAACGGCAATAATCGCCAATAAAGGTGGCGATAAAACGCCCCGAATCGTAAAATCGCACGTTGTCGCGAGCCCGCAACCCCGTCGCGGCGACGAACGCATTGTTTCTTTGACGCGCCGCCAGCCGACACCCGGGGTCAACGACTCGTCTGGATTTCGTTCATACGCCGAGATTCCGTGGCGAGCCACTGCTCCGCACGGGAACGCATGATGCCCGATGCATGCGCTCCTTACGTCATTGTTACATTTATGGTGTTTGTTGATGCCATAATTAAGTACAACGCACCATTGATCGGACACGGAAAGTTATTTTCACTAGTAGCCCAAACAACTGAATGACTGGCGATCTTTGTTTTGGATAAGTATAATAAGTGTAGATTTTAGAGTTAATGTTTTTTTTTGATAATATATCAGCATGGATCGGCTGCTTTACTCTCAAAACTACTGTCAATCTCAATTGTAATCTTGATCTCAATAAATTTGACGTACTTATCGAAGTAACAAGACACACTGCAAAAGTTTACGATCCTTATATCGAAACTATTTGAATTTCTATTTATTTTAAGTTACTTAAAACAAGATCTATTGAATAAAATGGTAAAGTGCAAATAATTAAAGTGTAAGCTTTTAGGAATAGACGTGTGTATTTTTAACGCTGAACGACAATAAGATCTGCCAACAGATCAGAACAGATGAACGTCGCGTTTTTGCCAGCAATTTGCAATAAAAAAAAAAAACAAATTTTAGAAACCTTCAAGAATATTTTACTTAAAGAAAAATTGATTGTAACCTAATCAGAACCTTTTATATTATATTTTATACTAGCATTGCCATGCTTCTGGATCAGCTCAAGTTAGATCTAAGTTTCAGCTATGCCTTGACGGTTGGATAGTCAGAGTTAGGGTTTTATTAAGTAGAATGCCATATCTTTATATCGATTCTTTTAAGCAATATTAATTGACAGAAGGGTCGTCGTAGGATATTATGAGGCCCTAATAACGTAATAATATTGAAAATATCTAATTACAAATAATTAAATAGCGTAAGAGTTTTTAACACTACTAAGATAAATGAAAAGCCACGATAAGAGATAATTATTTTTCCAATTCATGTCCACCTTAAAAGTCTCAAGGTTAAGAGCTGAGCTATGTTATAAGTCTTATAAAGTATTGAGTCACTATTTAAATACATTTTTTTAGTAATTATGAACAGTTTTTATGTAACTAATTAATGTTTTAAAACGGATTCCTAAAAGTTAAATAATATGATGCGACGGGCGAATCTCGTCCATTAAAATAGACAGAACAAATTCAGGCGGAATTATTCAAAATATTTAGTTTCAATTTGCTTCTATAATTTAATTCTACCTAATAATGGACGCGTTAATAGGACTATCTGCAATCCATCCTTAGTTTTTAGTAATATTGCTTATATCACATTTTACCAAAAGAACCTAAACGAAAAAGGTATACATTGTTTTGTAGTTTGAGCTATTATCGTTTAGAAATGCTTTCATCCAGACACAAAATATGCTCGAAGCTTATAAGCACCCTGTTCAATTGATACCCCATTGGACCGAGAAGCGAAGAATAAAGATGAAATGTAAAGAGAACGGAAAGAGACATCATTTATCATATATAATTACATATACGCGGTTCTATGAGATACAGTTTCTCAGAAAAACAGCTGTGACAGACTAAACCATTACCATTTTATATATTTTTAAGGAAAATTTTACGGGGATTTTGTAATGAAAATGTTGCCCGGCATTGCACATTAGTTGATGGCAGCTCTATGCAAAACTTGTCAACCCTAACTGAACGTCAATTATATGCTATCTTTGTTAAATTAAATTCAAGGACTCTTGATTACCTTCTACATTACCATTTTAGTGAATTTAATATAAAATTAATTTTTTCCATCGAATGAAAGAAAGTAACAATGTAAATCGATACTAATATTATTAATACGAAAGTAACTATGTCTGTCTGTTACTTTTTCACGCCCAAACCGCTGAACAGATTTTGATCAAATTCGGCAAAGGAATAGATTTTATCCAGGGGTACAACGCTACGTTTTCTAAAAAAAAAACAAAATAAGGGTGTGAAATACATGCCTGAAGATAACGCGAACGAAGTTGCGGGTACAGCTAGTTAAAAATAATAACAAAAAGTACAAGTACTGAAAAATTGTATGGTTTATTAAATCCGAAATAGACGACGACTATGTACAAGACGGGCACGCCACCTCGTACGAGCGTCGAATGAATTCGAGGCAAAAAACAAACGACATTAGAACGCCCCGGTGCAATGCGTCGACCTTCGCAGAACGAACGCATCAAGCGCTGTGTGCGAGCGATGCGCCCGCGTACAACCCAGGTGCAACAACATTCGAATTACGACCGCTTCTGAATTTAAATAATTACCTACCGGTTATGCGTTAGGTTTACATTAATAAGTTTTATAATATTTTGTTACACGACTAAATCATCATATTCTTATAAAATTATTAAGGGTCGACTATTTTGAGAGGACCCTGATTGAACACAAAATTATATTAAATAAAATACAGAACAAGCATCCACATTTGAACAGCTCAAAATTTTACTTTTAAGAAGTAGATCAAAGTCCGTTAGGTTTAACCAGAGATACAGCTTGACCCCTCTGTAGTAAGCATAAGAGTAATGTTATAGGGACACAATCACACTTTGGGCTATTTAAGGTAATACTAAAAAACTTGATTTGTACTAGATTGATTTTTTACTTGAGTCCCTATTTTATTCAGGCTTTGGTCAGGTCGTCTATGTTCTATGTCTAGTGTAAGTAAAATTTATCTGAGCATCATCTCGAAAAATAATAACATTTTTACTGTGAAAGGTCCTTAAAACGGCAAAATATATTATAATTTAACCAACTTCCTACAAAACTACTTTAATTTTTATTTATTTAATGGTCTTAAAACTCTAAAAGAAATAAACATATTACACATGCATATTAAATATGGGGTCAATAGAGAATCCTTGAGGAATGCCATAGAACTACGCCACAACTTTGTTTTTGCAAATTAAAGGTACAAATGGCATAACGAAAGGCATTATATAGGAATGATTTCATAATAAATCACGGCCAATTAACTCGTGAGACGTATTGAAACAAACTGCGCGCGCGACGTTGACGGCTTGATACGCATCATCGAGTTCAGATTGTGTACTCGATCGGCAATGATTAAGAAGCTATTTGTTAGTGCCGCAAAGGTTTTTCAATAACCTTTTTGCTGTGAATTTTAAAACTATCCAATCGGAATAAAGCAAATTAAATAAGAATTAGATAGATTGGACAAATTTATTACTTAACGACCAATCAAATTGTTGGCAGTAATTACTATCGATTGTGACACATCAAAATATTTGTGATATGTACAACCCAGTGTTATAGTCTAGTCATATAAAATTTTACCTTTCAATAAGATTATGAAGAGCCTTGAACAGTAGCGAGCGACATTCGTAGGACAGCCCACTCTCCCATGATCCCTGTTCGCCTTCTGTAAATAAGAAAACAAGTCTTTTAATTTTGGATTCTGTACTCGAACTAGAACGTTTCGGAAGATAAATAATTGACATTACAATTGCTTACACTTTAACCTTTTGTAATCGACAAGATCTGATCAGATAGTCTACATTACGACTACAGTAGCTGGCTGTGAATCCTTTTACGTCAGGATTAACCTTGACTTTACTATCCTGATAATAAATTATTGCCTTGACATTGCTGGTACTATTTGCTTTTGCTAAGGAATGTGTTTGAGTAGATTTCTAGTGGATATGCAGTATAGTAAAAAGTATCATACTGAGTTCATATAAGCAACCTAATTATCATTTCGATTTATATTCTTAGTATGCGTTCAAGGTCGATATGACAATGAAAATATCAACAATAGCGGAACGTTTAGTTGAGAAGCGATAAAATCGGGTTGTTGCAGTGTGGTAAGTAACGCTAGAAATAGCTGTTGTTGCATTCGCAATCGGAAGATAAACTCGGCCTATCACCGACGTTAGATGCGAAAACAAAACGGCGCGCGCGACGTTGCCGCTCTGACCCCATAACGTCGTCTCTGTCTAGTCAGGGGGCGGGGCGGGGGCGACCCGTGTGACGTCACACGATCGCCCGCCGCACGTGCTTGTGTTTGTAGCGCGGGCCGCGCACGACACACATGCGAGCACGGTTAGCATCTACTAACAACATATTAATAATATATATATTTTTTAAATTTAGGCACCTAATATAATTTCTGAAATATCAAAAACTAAACACCTTAAAGGTAACATAATAATAACTGATACATCTCAAGAAATGTGGACAAAGTTAAAACTAACTTATATCAATGTTATCATAACGGGTTATCGTATGCGCGCATCATAATTACTTGGTATGTCACGAATATCGATTGTATACGGTGCAGCCACGGACTTTTAAGGAACGTTTTCAGGTATTTATTCCTTGCAGTATTACTGGAGCGTTTCCAAGCGTTCAGCCTTGACATTCGCGTTCCAGGTATACGCGTGATATCTCCCGTCTGTCTCAATTAAACTAGTTTTCCACAATTAGCGTACTAATAGTCATATCGATTAATATTTTTTATATCATTTCCTTATCGTACATTTAATTTATCGAGCGAGTTCAACAGATTATGAAATTTCATTGGCAATAATGCTGTTGCAGGTAGGAAATGGGTGGAATATGCACCTTTTAAGAGCCTCATCAAAATGTAATTTTAATTGAAAAACAAGGTTGAACTAGTCTGACGGTCTGTCGATTAAGTGACTAGTCAAGGGCGTCAAGTGACACGGTCTGGTAGTAACCTGACCGTAACAAATGGAACTGACATCTCCGATTCACTGGATTGGATTCTACTGGAATTAAACTAACGACAAGCAAGGCTGTTCTCGGTTTACTGCCAATACTGCGATCGTATATTGAAATAGTTTTTCCTCTGTAAAAAGAATTCTGAAACTATGGCAATAAATTAAGGTAGACAATATAACTAAGAACTCCACCAATATTGTTTCTATTATTAGGTGTTGATTGATGACAAATTAACTGATCTATGTGCTAAAAAAAATATGGTTGCTAAGCTAAGTACTTCTTATATGGTTGAAGTAAATAGTGTTCCACAATACTTATCGAACCGGCACAATAATTATCGAACCGGCCGGTTCGGCACCATCGACTCCATCTCCCAAGGCCGTTAACGCAACAAACCGTACGCTTACTGTGCATGAATACCGGCACACTTGAACACCGGGGCCGAGTCACGACTCTACCCGCACCGTGGTACCATCGCGATCGAGGTCCACCAAGGATTTCAGCATCGATCGAAGGGGCATACACTGCTGAAATTGTTCACTTCAATTTCAACCGAGTATTGGATGTCGATTGGATGTTCGACAATTCACGGGATTGAAATGACGTCGCGGTTTCGCTACGATGAAATGATTTCAAAATTGCTCTAATTTACATCGCCTGCTCCATGATGCAAACTGTTACTCTTTTCAGAAGTAATATGATGAAGTTGCAAAAAACACTTTCTTGGTACATTATTAGTTGTAATGTTTTATATCTTTCGAGTAATTACATCAGTAGCTATCATAATACCACTGAATTGTCCACCGTGTGCGTGAGATCATTGCATTCTTTTTGAAGTGCAATAATGGAGATAGTTAAAGGTTCAAGGTCGCTTGTTAGTTGCGGTGTAACAGCGGTGGTTGGCACCACCTTGCGCCGGGATCGATAGCGAGCAGACGACGCGCGCCGCCGCGCCTTCACCCGCCTCCTCGCCAATGTGAACGCAATAATCGCCATACGATTATCACTATTGTTGTCTAAGTACTATTTGTTGAGTACAGGCTGCCGCGTTGCGGTTAATGTCGCCGATAAAATACCGATAACAGACGACTAACAAACAACTTAAAATGCGAACTGATAACTAAATCACCTTGCTGTCGCGGAGGCGCTGGGAGAAAATAATTTTTAAGTAAGTAGTCAACGAAACTGAATAGTGTTAAGTCGAAACGTTGGGAAAATAGAGCGTGCCGGCTTCGGCAGTAAATATGTTTTTTAATGATGGGTTGGGTAAAGTGGTAGACAGCGGAGCGGGAAGATTTATCGGCGGCGGTGACAGCGCAACAACATTATCGCCCGGCACGTGGGCCGCGGAGTGCACTCGCAGCGTCCCTCTCGCACACTCAATGTTTGGAACAATCTCCGTGGCTCGTCGCCGCGTTCTACTAAAAGCAGACTTTCGCAATGCCCCTCGTTGCTTTAATTTTGCGCTACTGCGTCAATTTGCACAATTATCAAGTTCTTTCAAGAATTCATTATGTCAGCAAGTAAGAGCCATTTGTATAAAGTTATCATGCCAAAATTTATTTTGGAGACAGTAGATGATGCTAATCTTATAAACCCCTTAATAATTCTGTAGTGCAAAAGAATTTGGACAAGTAGGATTAATTTATAATAGTGATCACCGCGCATTCTGCATATTATAAACTTCTTACTTTACAGTTACATTGTTCAGTATCTGCGTGTTTATTTATGTTTAGCTAGAATCTGAGGTTGTTAACTCGACTCGGTGAAAATAACTTTTCTTTAGACATTTATTCATTACCCGATACATATGATGAGCTAAAATAAAGTAGCTAGCGCAGTTGAACAGTAGATTTCAATATTTTACTAATAAAGCATAATACATTTAGCATAGTATTATGTGACAATGACAGCTATTTAATTTACATAGCAAATGGATATATTATAGAAATTGAAAACTTGCGGGTAAACGTAAGAAAATTAGTAAACAAGATGTGTCAGCTACATACAAAGACGGGCGACGGGCCAGGCGGCGACATGGCAACGTCGCGTTTAATCTTCGTAAGTTTTGTTTACAACCGGCGGGCGGCGAGGTTAACCGCGGCGCGCCGGTCTCCGGGTTTAAAGCGCGCCGCGCTAGCTACGCGACTTCTAGATGAGCGCCAGTTAACCCCGTTGCGGAACCGGTTGTTACGGCTTCTAATCGAAGGATATCTAGTTCCTATTCCGTGCGAGACAATAGAAAAAAAGGTTTCGACGATCGTGTTAAAAAGGGCGGGCGTGCGACGGATTGAATAGGCGGATACGGGTATTTAACCCGATTCGGCGCCGCCTGATAATGTAATTCAAGATCGTATCGAGCGCGTGGAAATCTGTCAATTCGCGCGCGCCCTCTGCAGTAGGTCGGCCTCCGTCCCTCCCGTGCGGTACTTATGTTACCATCTCTGTCGCGCACGCCCACGTGCGCGCGTGACGTCACACGCGCGTCGCCCGGCCGACGTCACGGACCGCCCGCAAGCCTCACCGTTGCCCCCGCACCTGCGAATTGGGAGCCCTACCCCGAAGTGAGACACTCAACAAAGCACTACTGAATTCAGACTTGTTACCTGAATACTTATAACATTTTATATTATAAAACCATGTATGTGGCTATTATTATGTTTATCTTTAAAGGTGGTGATTTCTTAGAAAATTAACATCTAAACCAATTATAATCAAACAAACAATAAGACTCAAACTAGAATTGGCAATGGGTAGATATATACTGATTGATATTGTGATGAAAACATATCATCATCCAAACTCAAGGAAATGTTTCCTATTCTTAATTAACATGATGTTAATTTTATAATAACGACTAAACGAAAAGATAACGAATAATTTAAAACAAATTAGGAACACAATGCGACAATATCGTGCATCAAAACCGAAATTCATTATTGGTAATATGGTAATTGATCGCAATGTACAGTTAGCTCATTAAAAATCACTGTAATTTTGGCTTGGTAAGTATGAATGTCTCTATAAAATGAACTAGAGTTGTATTCTCAGAATCAACCCCCTCGCGATCCGTGACGCCGCATAACGGGGCGGATCTCCCTGCCCTGCCATCTGCGCGGCCTCGAGACACGCAGCTGCAAGCCGACCCACCCTCTCAACAGCTTTTGTCTCTACTTACAGACGAACACTCATGGTTACGTCAAGACGACTAATGATGCAAGCCAGTGAACGACATAAATAAACCAACCTACGGCTTGGTAACCGCCGAACTCGTTTTAATTACCATTTCACGATATCTTTCCTTCGAATATTTTTACGTAATCCAAGTGTGGAGTCACAACTTGCAACGCTATGCATCGGCAAAGTTAGATTTATCGCAATCGAAGATAGACAATGTGCAATCCTGCTATGGTGTGAAACATTACTAAGCTGGGGCGAATCGATAATAACGGTAAGAGGCGAAGGCGGTTAACTCGACGTCCATGTTTATACTTCAAATTGGAAAATCATAACGCGATCAATAACGAGTGGCTTCGATCGATACGCGGCCAGCAAGCGGTGCGCACGCGCATCAATAAATAGCCCGATCCGGTGCGCGCCCATCGATACACGTCACGAAGATTTTATTAATAAAACGCCGAACAAAGTGCGGGCGAACCGAACGTTCAACAACCCCGCGCCGCCAGCCTCTTACGCGCGCTCTTTACATAGTTACATCACATAGCGCGGCCTGACCTGATCCACATTCAAGATTGTTCTTCACGCGCCAAAACTACGGCAACGAACCAACATGCTGTAATTTGAATCGCGACAAAGAACACCTGAAACGAATGTGGAACATTCCGTCTAGTAGTGACAGTAGCACCGTTATGAACTATGACAGAGTTGCGTCTCGGAACGATAAGGAAGCTGCGTTCCCACGGCCTCGAAGCGAGCCCACGCATATTGCAAAACTTGTGTACATCGACGACATTAGTATGACTTGGCAAAAGGTGATATGTAGCAAAGCCTCAATGGATGAAACGCAATATGATACCGCAAAGTAGGGGCTCTTCTGTTCGCACGTAGTAACGGTATCGCACAACGGATAGTGGGCTCGTAGTTGGATCTTTGAAGAATAAATAACATTGGGATACAAATTTGGACAAAGCTATGTAGTATCGTCAAAATATACACGACACAGTACAAATGTTAGAAAGCAGCCGGTGAGCGGGGTTGCGTGCTTTTCACTCGAGTCAATTGCCACAATAACCAAGTCGGCAGCGCGCGCGCATTCAACCCACGCGACCCTAACTTCTAATTAATAAAGCTAACGGATCGTTTCCACACTCTCTTGATTTATTTGGCCGAGCGGAACAGTGTGGAAATCTTATGGCAATGGATTGTACCAAACAGTATTGATGTTAAGATATCAGAAAAAGCTATAAAGAAGATTAACAAACAACACACCCTATCGCACTCAGGTGAATAGTTCAACAGAGCGTACCCTTGAATGGAAAAATCCATGTGTTGTGTAAACAGTATCATATCAAATATTATGTAGCTAATCTAAGTACAAAAGCAGACGAACGGAAGAAGCCGGCCTTATCACTAGACGCATCCCAAACAGTTCATCCTCGATGAGATAATGTTTGTAATACGATAACGATTCCGAAACTTTACATATAACCGTTACGTGGAGTATTTTATCATTGGATTTTGACTTCTGGTAAGCTTAAAGAAACCTGACAATTACCAAACGTATACAACTAAAATAATCCTTTTATAACCTATAAGTTCCAAAGTTGGGCAAACCTCTCCTCTTCCTCTTTCCATACAGTAATATCCTTACTTCTAAAATAAAAGATTATTTTATCAACGGAAGTTTGAAGAAGTTCTTACTGCTTGAAAGTTAGACCATTGATGAATAATGAATAAATTTGCGAGGAAAATAAGTATATTGTTTCTGTATCGTATCCAGGGAGCAAGTATTAAAGGATTTAGTGATCAGAAACCCTTATTTGTCGAGGGCGTATGATGGGCATCGAACGGGCGCAATGCGGGTCAACGACTGCGCCCCGGCCGCCCGCGCCCGAGGTAAAATAATTCATCTAGTTCATTCGACATGGCCGCAGGAGCCTGCCGCGATATGTTGATCGTCACATACCGACACCATTCGATGCACCCTGTGTGAAATCGATCTTACACGATGGAACAACGGCGATGCCACATTTAACTGCCCATATTAACTTTTGAAATATTGAAGTCTTCGAGGTAATTCCGATAATAACAAATATTAAGCAAAATATACTAGTTTCGCAACAATCAACGCTAGTGTTTCGTTTTGTATCAATGTTGAGTGTCATCTCGGTAGCATGATTACAAATAGAAAAGAAATAAATATAAAAATCAACCAAAACCTGTTTTAAGCATGTCGGTTAAAATTTAAAACAGTAGAGTTCAGTGACAGGCCGACAACACGTAAACGGCCATCAACAGGCCCATTGTCAGGAATTCGGGCGACGAGACGACGCACGCGCATGATAGCCATTTATCGTCGGTCATTTAAATTGGCCTCGAATCCGAAATACTTGGAACACTGCGGTAAATGCAGAGTTTGAATTGGAACATTGTGTGAGAAACGCCGAGTTTAAAGTTAAAACAATCTAAACAGAATATTTTAAAACAGTGCATCCAAACCCGCTCCCGAGCAGTCCTTGTACATCTGTCCACATAATGCCCTACACACATGTACGGGGGCATGTGCAGCAAGGATCAGGTGTCGTGTCGCACTGACCGCGGGCAAACCCGGCGAAACGAGTTGCCAAGCCAGTCGCCCCAGCCGGCCACCGACACGAGAAAGTAAAAACTCAAATATTTCGATACATCAAATGGAACCGATAACGTTAGTAAAAAGATTACTCCAATTACGGAGGATTTTAAGATCGCGATCCGATCGGGAGTACATGACGAAAAAGAGAAGGACGCCAACGGTGAGACAATTAGAATTAAACTGAACAATGTTGCATGTACAAAAAGATCTAGAGTGAGGCTCGTTATGGATAACGAGGCGTCCTGCGAGGCGAAGGCGAAAAGAAACGATTTAATTGCGTCCACAATTAGCCTACAAAACAACCTGTTGCGATCGCATTACTGAAGCGTTTAAACGAAAGAAACAAGTGTCGATTGATACCGACAACTAGCTCTAAATTAGATGATTAATGACGTTATGCAAGACGATTGTTGAATAATGAATCCTAATTAAATACTGTCCCACTGCTGGGCCGTGCCACCACGCGGATCTAGTGCAGATTGGAGGAAGCAGGTTTGTGACCACTTACTGTTGGAACGTAGGTTGCACAAATACCACATAAATTGGCCGCCGGCAGCCAGGAATAATGATTAACGTTTACAGCAACGCTCAAAAATGAAAATGCCACAAACGATCATTTAGCGCATATTGACCAAGCCGAACGTTGCTAAACGTTCTTATCGCTAAAAACACTGCGGCACCACAGCGCTACGAACGGATTCTTAAGTAAAAACAAGTAAATATTTTCCTAAAAGGGCTTAGTTCAACTGGGGTTAAAGACGAAAGCAATGTTTCTTCTAGCGTGTATAAGTCCGTGGATTAAAACAAAACACGTGCCCAACCGGCAGTAACTTGTGAGGAAGGTTCGCGTGCATTAATCGCTAATTAGCCGTCTCTCGTTACTCCTCTGTTACAACGTCTAGACGTATTCCGGCTTTGTAGAAAACTTAAAGGATTAGGCTCGAGCGGATTGATGAGGCTTTTAGAGCGATTGTTACTCTTGACGACAAGTGAGCGTGGCAAGAAATTGTACACCTTTTACATTTTGCGGAATGAATGAGTTTTTGTGAAGCTTAGCTATACAACCACAAGTGTAGGACTGCTAACAAAAAATTACAATTGCAAGTTTTATTTTGAATTAAATTAAATCTCTATTAATAATATGGTACTACGCAAAAGCAAATACATACTCCGATAAAGGATAAAGACAAACGTAGCGTAGAACGGCACATAAAGTTTCAAAGAATAACACTACACGTGGAGTTCTTATGGGCCTACTCAATGAACTTGGTAAATTGTACTAGTTGCTGGCAAGGATCCAAGAGCACATGATTCTTATACGCCGACAGATGGCGTATTTGATCGAGCAATCACCTATGTGTATAGGTGACACGAAAGCGGTTACAAATTACATGTGATCTGTTATAAATAGGTCATTATGACGTCGTCTGCGATGTGTCGTTGTGATTGAGATGGCGCCATCAAATAGGGAGTTAGGTGGCGGTAACAGGTTCGTTTAATGCTTTCATATAATCACGGGTGGTGGGATTGCGGTCGTTTTGTCTTCTCTTTACGTAGGTACCTACTATTTTATCTCATCGAATTATAATCTTTGCTCTCTGTACTATTTTCATCGAATTGTAATTTTATGATGCGAAATTGTAAAGGCTCCCTCCAAATTATGCTGTTCGTAAAAGATTTGTTGACTGCTTGGTTGGTCTAGTGGTGCATAGTGGAGTTGGCAATCGGGGTCCGTGGTAGAAGTCGATAGGTCAGACTATATTATTGGGATTTTTCTATCGAATATGATGGCAATAGGCTATTAATTGGGACCTAACATCGTCTGTAACATGCGATGTATGTTTGGAGAATGTAGGCGTGATGGTTTTACTTTTTATTTAAGATTTGTTATTAATTCTTAAAAAAGTACTCAATCACGCGTTTCAAATTCATTATAGTAAATTTTTCGTTCTTGGAGTAGATCTCAAAAGAAAATCAGTTTAAATTCTGTGCGGAAAACAATGAGCTGCTAGAAAACTATGATCGTATGTAATCTAGAAATGAATATCAATAAGCGTGTGCTTGCGGGCTTGTACACAAATCGGTGTGTGCCGTACGGGGGTCGTATCGATCAGAGCGTGGCGGCCGCGGCGCAGCGCCGGGGCGGCACCGGGCGGGAAGCGCGCGCCGCGCCGGTAGGTGCCACTTATCGCAGTCTTCACACCTAATTTATCGCGTGTCGCAATCGACGCTGATGTTTGTATACACGGTTATGATGCTCCCGCAGCCATTTATGTACATATTTTTATGTTCGTTTATTACGTGATAAAATTGTACCAGTTCAGGGAAGCTTTCAGCTGTGTTAGTAAAGCCTTGAGACTATTCATGAAGGGAGTTAAATTACCAATTGACAAAAAAGACCGTTGTGTGCATACGTAAATGTATCAGTTAACGTCATTGTAATGTATATTTGCTATGATGTCAACACTTGCAATTCAACTTATTGAGTTGTTTATATCACATGCCAATGTGAGAGAATATATAACCGTAATACAATACAGTCTTACTGAGTAGGCAACTTTTAAGAAATCACTTACTTTAATAATAAAGACATAAAAACGTTATCCTGCAGCACGTTCTTCATCTACAGATTACACGAGTCATATTTTCATAGGAGTGCGTGCGACAATTATTTGTGTTGATGCCGATCCGTGAAGGTCGTCGGACACGTGGTCGTCGCGTAAATTGGACCGGGTGCGTGGGGCGCGCGGCACGCGGGGGTTAGCGGCATAGAGACCAATCGGCGGGCAGCGGGGTCCCAGATCGATAGCGGCCGATCGCGCTCGCCATCGCTTAAGAATCCGCCGGCATTGTATGATGAGCCGAAACCCCGCCCGCGTCGTTGCGGCCCTGGTGTTGTTGAAGTACCTTACGATGAAGGGTACGTCGAGACGGCCGACAGATTCCGGTTACGTGAAAGAATGACTTTTGTAGCTTTGTTTTTTTGAGTAGTCTACGAATATCGATCTATGTAAGCTCTGAGCTCGAGTTTCATGCATGTTTTGGGCTTATACGGCAGATATGTTTTGGATATTTAGTGTATCTTACCTGCGTGTACCATAATTGTATGCTGCCTGAATTAATCACGGTTTAATTGAAGCGCACGTATGTTAATCAGTAAATGTCGTGTACTTCAGTACTTTCCAGTGATGGGAAATAAACTAATCTAATTTTTACTTGTTTAGGGAAATTACAAAGAAATTAAGTTTTACGGACTCATCGGTCATGTGTAAAATCCTGTTACTAATGACATTCTATTTACACAACTCTTAGCATTAACAGATAACTACTGAGTTGTAGAAAGCTAACTCACAAGTTGGAAATATTTCCGGACTGAGAATCAATTAACCAACGCAACCGAGTGCACTCCATCGTTGATCGTATATTGAAAAAAGCTTCAAAAACCATCGGACTTTTATGAAAATTTAAAAAAAAGCCAGATTTTTTTCACCTAACCTATTTCCAAGGCTTGCTAGTAAAAATATAAAAAAGAGGAAACATGCTATATATTAAGCTAATATATGGTGGTAAAAACACCTCGTACTCGTCAAAAATGTCGGATCCCCATCTAAACGAAGTGTAGGATGTACAATAGCGTATATGTTAGGGGCTGGCGATAAAGTGACTAGTATATCACCGGTGTATTAATAATTAAGGCGAGCGCGAGCCGCAAGGGGGTGCACCTTGACACCCCTTGAACCCGACCACCGGCCTACCGCCCCGGGGCCACCTATTTGCATGTGCCAGCCAGGTGTTGAGATATACCAGTAATTGGATGGACAATTTGATTTGATCGGAATCGCCGACTCATCGGTATGGGAGTATCTACTTATATTACGTTCATCTGGTTTACATGACAGATGTCCAATTCCATTTTAGAGATGTGGTAAAGAAGTCTTAATTGCGTTTTTGATTATAGATTCTATGCCAACACAAACTATTATCGATATCACGATTATGTGAAGTTTTTGATTGTGTTAGAAAACTAAAATACTTACTACCGGGGTGTATATAGTTGATTGGAAAAGGTCAACACATAACAATAACCTACCCCCTTACTTGGAATACACGGTTTTCGAAAACACATTGCCTGTCATCATCATCAACTTAACTTTCATCATCATCACCATCTCAGCATATACTTGTCCACTGCTGAACATAGGCCTCACTTGTCGTCTTGTGTTTGTACGGCCCGCGACGTATTTTTATTTACCGCAAATACGAAAAAATTACTGCAACGAAATTTATTTAGTAGAACAGTATTGTATTTAAAAGTCAAGGTATTTGTTTCAGCGGCCCCTTCTATCTATTTAGAAATTTATATTGGCCCGGGTTTGTATCTGGTTTGGACAGCCCTGTTATAATAAATGCAAAAAAAAATTAAGAAAATTATTTTAGATTATATTGCCCAAAAAATTCATAAGGATTATCAAAACTCAATTTTGTAATAACTTGGTAGTCGTTGATGTTGCTACACCCAAATTTATACGGCTCCTATGTGTGTGTTTAATGCAAACTGAGAGTTTACATTACTGTGAGTAGTCTGTAAACATTGGCTTTGCCTATTTAAGGCTTATTCATTTGCTCCTACTACTATCCATTACCAAAAAAAAGCGTGTTACGTCAGCTTTGATGCGCCAACCCGAACTAGGGCACCACGAAGGACTATCGACCATTCCGCCATTGTTTAGTGTTCCTCGTGTTGGGGAAAATGAAGGAACACAGCCTCTGTGATGATTGCGCCTTGATTACACAAAAGATAGTTCTAGTTTCAGATAGCTCCAAATTATATATTTATAGGTAGCGAAACCTCAGCAAATGGAATAGTTTATGTTAAGAGTCCTTGAAGACGAAACATATCTCAAGGACCTTTGTAATTAGCAATTCTAGAACTTCTACGTGGCCTTTATTAATTTCATTAGGGCTGGCGATAAAGCCCTATTCCATCTGAACCGCAAGCACGCCCACACGGGGTGGGCAACGTGACATTACCCCCGCCCCCTGCGCCGCCTCGACACTCCCCGGACCCACGTGCCTCGCCCGAACAAACTACCAAGTATTCCTCGGACGCCTTCGCAAGGTAACGTTACTAGTAAACAATGAGTAATATTTACTTCTTCGCAATGATCCGAGTGTTCTAACGATAGTTGTGAGAAACGGAGGCTATTATCATTATGCCAATGGACTGTGAATTTGTGACAACAAATTCGATGGCCTTGGATTGATACTACTACGAAAATATTAAAAATATGGACCAGTAAGGTGATAGTTTAGCGTTTGAATCTGAATGATATACAATTATAACATACCAAGTTCTATCTATATCTATATCATCACGCCAGATCCCTTACGGGGTAGGCAGAGAGTATAGAGTTCCAACAGGCTCTTTCCTTACATACCTCTCTGGCTTCCTCTACTCTAATAGTTCGTCTCATACACGCTCGCCGGTTACGGGGACTCCTGACTTGTCCTTCACATAAGACCCGGTCTATTTGGTCATGGTAAGACAGTCTAGGTCTTCCCCGGTACCTACATCCTTCCACTTTCGCATTGTATATCAGTTTTGTAATTCTTTCTTCGGACATTATTTCTATATGCCCGAACCAACGGAGCATACCCTTTCATACCAAGTTAACACAGTAAATTAAAAAAAACGAATTCCAAATGAAAAGCATTATTGATTTTTACTTATCGACCCGGGACTCTTATTGGTCAATAAAAACAGTAAAAAAAAAACTGTAAATCCAAAACAAAAGCAATCGAAAACAATTTGAGCCCCACGTCTAGCCTCGTAAACGCTGAAACGTCCGCAAATCGGCGAGCTCCCCTTAGCATCCCCCGCCCGCCACATCCGCGCAGGGAAGGCCTAAACAGATTATCCGCTGTCGCGTCCGCCTGCGGGGTCAGCCCGTTAATCTCCGCGCAAATAGGCTCACGTATGTACCAGGAGTGGTGGATACCGCTAAAATTATAACTGCCGCCGGACGGTTAAATATTAAGGGAGATCCGCACGCCTGATATGCTGGCGAAATGTGTTAATCTTTGTTTTTATATGGGGTTCAATCTTGTTATGGGATACTTTTGGGTAATTGGGATCGGGGGATATCTTCATTTAAATATTGTTGTGGGCGCATGTATGCAGTAATTGATGTTATGTAAATAATATATTTAAATGTTATTCATGTACCGAGGCAACAATTGGGTCATTAGGACAAATCACATTTTGAAAATCGCCAATTTGTGATGTCACGCATATCAAACACGACGCGACAATCATGTCACGGAAATGAACCGCGCAAGGATCGTTTAAAGCCTCATCAATTCGGCAACTCATCAATTTAACAAAGTAATGAATTGTTAAGTGAAACATGTATTTCGCTGTCCTATACGTAGGTACGGGAAATTGCTGTACGTTCGGCTATTTCCGTCCGTCCGCAGTCGCCGAGCCGACGACAGCGACCTTCGTATGCACCGGCACCGGTTGCATGCACACACTGCGAATACCGACGGTCAGCTCCGTCGGCCAGTTAGCCGCGCTGAACATTGTCAAATATGCAACTGGTTATGTTTTGAAATAAATATAAACAGGTTTCTCTGTGTGTACGCTAAAAATATATCTGCATGCAAAAACAATGTTGTGGTTTTGGAAAGTGTGTTGATTTGTAAATCTCATGTCGTAATGAAAAGCTCGAGCGGTTTTTGAGTCAACACTTCAAATGTTCCGAGAGGTGTGTATATGTGATGTCCTAAACACCTTCCGATATTTATTCATGTAAAAATGTCATTAAACAATGTCATCTGTTCGTAGACCTCTGAAATCATCCGCTGCATGTTCGGTATATATGCAATAAAAGCGACTGATAATGGCAATAATGTTGTCGCAGGACGACCTTGCGGTTCCCGTTTCCATATAAGCGGAAACTGGGTGACTGGGAGATTTATCGTAGCAATAACGGATTTATTTTTAGCTCGCGAGTATTCCCACTCGAAAATAGCTTGACATCAACGTGCGAATACTCTGCTAATGCAAATATTTACGTTTGCTCGAAGTCAATTGTACGATAATATGGATCTTTGATTTCATTGACAGATTTTGTTTTCAACGGTCAATAATTTTGTTTTATTTTGTTAAATTTTATACTAAGATATTCTTATAAAAACCGACACATTATTTTCATCAACACGCGCATATCCCACATGTAATGATCGGCCCTTTGAAATGTTGGCAGCGTTTCAACAAGCGACATCCATATGCTAACCATACGGAGAAGTAACACAGTAGCCATGACAGTGAGGCCAATCTGAAATCGCTTCCTTTTAAACGTCAAGGATTTGAACAGGCCTTTGACCGAGCGATGGGACAACGTTTACCGTCGGCATTTATTAACATGTTGTAAACCCTATAGAAATGGTAGCAGATTATACGGGCTTCCCACGCTCGCCGGCTCAATTGCGAGACACGGTACGCCCGCCAATGTTGCGACGATTAATCTTACTACTTATATTGTATTGCTCATGTTGTTAGTTATTTAAAACGTTTCCAAAACATAACAACATATGTAGAGATTACGAGTCATGGACTTCCCCCTTTTATTGATGTGATCATTCTAGAATTCCCGGAGCATGGCTGGAAATTTCTCATTAAGTGGACTTCTCCTGTTTATGTCAGTAATATAAAATTACTAGGGATCTCATAATTCCACAATTTAAAATGTACAGTCTTATTTTCAAGTTATTGGGTTCAAACATTAAGCTACATGTCGATAGTAAGTAAGCATGCGAAAAGCCAAGATTATACGTGCTCATCTTACGGGACTTCCTGTTGAATCGCGCCTTTCGGTATCGCGTCGAAATGACGCGCTCTACCCCCCACTCCATACAAGCTGGTGTCCCACAAGGCTCAGCTCTCTCCCCCTCCTGTTCAGCCTTTACACGAACGATATTCCTCGTTCGAGTAAGCCCTATTCGCGGATGATACCGCTCTTTATGTCTCGCATAAGGGTTTCATTATCAGAAACCTTCAGGTTGCCGCCAACACCCTAGGAGATCGGTTCAGGAAGTGGCGTATTGAGGTGAACCCAGACAAGAGCTCTGCGTTGTTCTACTCCAGAGGTGCCACCCCGCGCCCCTCCCTGCGCCACCCCAGAAGTAATCTCAGTCAAGTGACCATGTTGAATCGAACTATTCCTTGGTTCAAACAGATCAAATATCTAAGGGTCACCCTAAACAATACCATGACCTTCGGGCCGCACATCAAGCGAGTCCGTAACCGAGCAGCCTTTGTGTTCGGTCGTCTTTACCTGATGATCTGCAAGCTGAGTAAAATGTTCCTTAGGAATAAGGTGACACTTTACAAAACTTGTATACGACCTATCATGACGTACGCTTGTGAGGTGTTCGCACGCCGGCCGCTCTCACATCTATAGACTCCAAACGGTTCAATCCCGTTTCCTCCGCAAAGCCGTCCGTATGAACCACAGGGCTCCCCTGTGGTTCATACGGAATGTCGATCTCCAATCCGATCTCGGTCTCGAACCTTTATTAAAAAGGCGTCAACCCGATATTTCGCGAACGCGTCCGATCATAGTAATCCGCTAATCGTAGCCGCCGGTGACTACGAACCTAACTGCCTATTAGCCGCTAATGCCGTCCACGGCATGTTCTCACCGATAATCCCGATGCCCTTACATCCCTTCTTTCGGATACAGATACCGCACACAGGATCAGACACCGACCTTACCGGCGAGGTCGAAGAATCCCTTGCCTGCCGACCGGTGCAAAGCACTACGGCGAGACACCTAGTATACGCCCTCCCCCTTAGCGACTGCCCAGGCCGAGGCCGTTCCTCCTTGAGGCGCCCTTGAGCTAGTTGCCCCCTTGCCCTTTTGGCTCGAGCGTAGTGGTTGCACACTTGTCCGGTGAAGCTGTAAAGGCCCTGCGGCCAACAGCGTAGACATTAACACACACACGCCCAGCTTATAGTAATTAATAAGAGTATAGTGATTCATGATTATTTCATGATTGTTTGATAATACTGAGCCTCAAAAGAACAAAAGCCAACCTCAAAATCATCTCAAATAAATATTACGCTGACGAAAACAAATTCCAAACTGGGTATTGATTAGTTGAGGGGTAATTTCAACGACAATTCCGTGAAAGGAGGCGTTAGCACGTCCGCAGGGTGCCATTGAGTTCTTTAACATGTGTATCGAGCAGCTAAAGAGGCGCATAATACATTTACACCTACTTAGCACCTAGGTGCGATATTACGCAAACTTTCCTATGTGGGTTAACGTTTCTGTGGCATGACCAATAGTATGTGGCTTTTGTATTGTTATAAGCTACATTTTAGATTTCGAAACACAACATGGAAATATCAATTCATTTTTGGAAGGGTAAATGTCAATTGGCGTAAGGGCAGGGTATTTGTCCTTTCCGCATATTTGATACAAGGGTATTCATAGATGACGCAACCAGAAAAATCGATACATAAAACCTTTGTTATCAATAAGCATCCAATGAACACAGGTGATTATCGAATTCACGTTACGTGCACGGCTATCAACCTATCGAGTGGCGTGTCGTCACTCAATAGAAAAGCAAGGTTGAAACAATTGAAGATGACCACGGCCGCGGCCGGGCGCCGGTGAGACACATTCGAGACATAATGGGTCGCTTGCAGAACTCAAGGACGGTAAAACATGTTGGTTTTCTAGAATCTATATATTAATACGTGAAGCAAAAACTTTGTACACATTTTTACGAAAATTGCGCGGACGGATGGGTATGAAATTTCCCACACTTATAGTTTATATAGGGAAGGAGTGCAAAATACTAATATTTTTTTTTTAATTATGCATAAAACATACATTAAATCAATGAAAAAAACATTACACACACTACCATGTATTTGACACAATACACGTCAAATCGATGTTTGTCTCTAATATTATTTGTCTATAGTCTTACTGAATGTCGAACATAACCAGCAAACGATGAAAGAGCAGGTCGAATATCGACCTATGGGCGACCACTAGTTTATATAAAAAAACATCCGGTTTGTAGAATTTCAATACAATCGAATTAAAGGAAAATGCAAAAATCATTTGTAGAACTTCCCATGGCAAAATTTCTTGGAATATTTTTATATTGTTTGGTCTATCGGCTCCAATTAGCGCCTGACAAAATTTTGTTACAAAAGTTTCCAATGTTTACGAAAATTGAAAATTGAGTGCTAATGCTGCTGATATTAAAGTAATAATCCTTTCTTGAAGATGAGTGGATTTCAGACTATTAACACTAGAAGAGTTGGGGAAAAAGAAATAATTTGTTGAGTGCCAATCAAATTATAAATCTTGCTTTTCCGGTGCCGGCATATGCATAGATTTCAGATAACTCAGAAGTCAGGACTATTATTTAAGAAATGAGAAAAAAAAATCAGATTACCCCTAGGACACGCTTCAGTCGATAATTAAAAGAACCAAGCTTCATTTAAGTACTGATACCAGTGATGGTCTTTTCAATCAGTCTCGCAAGAGAGATTCAAAGATAAAGTCGTGACATTTTTTTTCTTATTCGGGAAGTAGTGATAAACAAATCGTGGTTGTGTTCACAACTCGAATGGTATATCGACCGCAATGTCAATGTCAAGCGTTACACAATTGGTAGTTGACCTTCGACAGATATTGCAGAACTGTTAAAGCGCTAGTTCATCTTAGTATTTAAATAAGTACTAATTAGTTGTCGATGTGAAAACGAAAAAGAGTGACGACATTCTGCGTCGATCAGACCTAGAAAAAATAATTAAGAAGTTTAAGGTACCCCGGATTAATTTATATTTATAGGGGTGAAACACCTTTTGTTACTGTGGATGCTATAAGCATTCAGGACATAGAGAACTTATAATCAAAATGAGCGGCGATCAATTTCGAAAAAAGAAAAAAATGTTTTCTTTCATGTGCTTGTGCATAAACCCGTGGTCTGCTAATAGACGTCTAAATATTTTTATATTATTTAGTATACAGCATATACAAGGTGTATCATAAATAACGCAAGACTCAGACACCCCGAATAGATAATTGCTTCTCAAATTCCATACGAATACCAAATTTCCAAATTTAAAATTTTTAACCTCTTCTTTACGCACTTCTATACCCCAATTAACAATGAAACTTGTACGTGTATGTGTGCGAATTGAGAAATACGTTTTAGAAATGTATTTGAAATCTCCGTATTGTTTTGAATCAAGAATAAATTTAGTTTAGCAATAGCACTAAGGGAGTAAAAACATTATTTGGAAAATTAAAAAAATGTAATATACATTAAAAATAGTTGGAATCAATGCAGTTACCGATTTAGAACAAACTACTTTCAGGTCTTACGTTTATTATGTTACACCTTGTATAGGATATAGCATAATAAATACGACGGGTACAGATTAAGGGTATGGATATGACGTTTAAAGATCGGATTGCTTTATGGATCGCAGAAGTCTGGACCTGTAGTTGAGGGGGTGGTCCCGGGGGTGTGAGTGGCCCTAGCCTGCTTTGAGCACGATGAGGGTGTAGGGGCGGCGATGTTAGTTTCCCCTCAACACGTGCTTAATCGAGCGAGGCATAATAGAGGAGCAGTGATATGCCTGTTTTTAGTAAGATAAAATTCCCACATTTCAATCTTCCCTCCAGAGGACTCAGAATCTCCTAAGGATTGGGGCAAGATAAAAAATCAAAAGTTATAATATCGTTATAAAATATACAGAAACTTATAAGCGACATGAAAACAATGGACGATGACCAAAATAAAGTCCGTTTATGTAGATTTATGTCACGATCTATTTTAGTATTCGGCCGGTCACGCGTGAACTTGCCCGCCAGAGGGCGCAGTGAGGCGGTGCGCACGCGCCGATCGATTTAAAAAGTACAGAAGGAAAACTTCACTATTCAAAGAACTTTGTCGACCGATGATAGGGCGCGTTAGTCACTGCGTACGTAAATTTACGACTATTTCGAATCGGGTGATGAACGGTGACTTCAAGGTTTTATGCAGAACATATTTAGACGGGAATAGACACTAGGAATGATTCCTGTGTCGTGGGTGCGTTTACAAAACACTACACCAAGCTGTCGTCAAACTATTGCTAGACAGGGAACGCTAAAAATATAAACAAAATCACTTTTGACAAAGGAAAAAAAATCAACGGAAATTGTAAACTATGCACCATTTCAGCAAGGAACTCTAAAAGCTTGTGGACGATACGGCATCCAAGTAAAAGGCACATTTACGTCTACCTAACCATAACGACGTTATTCGCACAAAATAACACAGCAAGACGAATTTCAGAATATAACGTGCGAACCTAACCTATGATATACACACATTCATCCGACTTGCGCGGCAGGCATGTAAAAAAGTGGACATGTTCACAAGTTTATATTATAATTGCTGTACCATACACTGCCGCACTGTTTACATCCTCGCGCTCCCCAATTTCATAACCATTACGTGCATACGTCCGCGCGAGAGACAAAGCCAGTAACAAAGCATTTAAAAGCGAAGTCGCAAAAAAACGCTTTTTCGTTTCAACTTACTTTTCCGCTCTGAGAACTTGAACTTCCATTAGGTAAGTTATTTATTACCCACGCCGCGAGCTTTAAACCCCGTTTAAGATATAAACCTGTTGATTTGTATAATGCCTATGAAACACTTTTATTCATTACTAAGCAGATGTGAAGTAGTATAATATTGTTACTACCGTTATCATGCGGTCTATGCGCAGTTGCCGACTGCATTGAAACTGCAAGTGGAGCTAAAAATGGCACAAGCGATTTTGCATCTCAAAATTTGTTTGTTTGCCACAGGTATGTTGCGATGCAATCAATTATCATATTTGCAGTTGAAAAACCTATACCATCCTAATTAAACTATTTATCTGTACACATTTGTGTGCTATCGTATTCGCAAAAAAAAACTGATGTTTACGTCACGTCCCAACCCCGATCTACTACGTCTATGTCAGTGTTTATTGCTTTTACTACGAACTTCCAGGAATTCATAAACTTATTTTCGTTATGAATGAAGTTGCTTTTATGTTGTGTACATTTAGGTCGAGCCCTTCTCTACCTGATGATAGAATACACCAACGAAGGTTCTTCGTTTGCTATTTCGCCTCTATAATTTTATGGTTCTATCGTAACACAATAGGTAATGACAAGTCACGTGCTTTTTTATAGATAGCTTGTTTCAGAACACATACTTTCGGACAACTTGTCATAATTGTAATAATAATTGATCCTAGAATATTTTGCTGCTATCGAAATCATTGTTGAAAATGTCCTAAATTCAATCAATCAACAAAAGCGAAGTGGACCAAAATTAATTTCAAGTTTATGGGACACCAAATGCTTACTTGCTTTGCTTAGCAATAGCCTGTATGACCTTTAAATTGAAACACAGGACTTTAAAGAAAGATGTGTAAATCTTAAGCAACGGGAGATGGGAGATGTCAAACAGACACATTTTGGAAGCTTTTAGTTGAACGGCTGCTGAAATAGAGGTCGTATAGCATTGCAAATTGGGCGGGCGGCGTGCAGGCCTACCGCAGTAACGGGCGCTGCCTTGTGGAAAAATATAAATGAAGATTTTCCTCGCGATTGCTACGAGCGAAATGAAACTTTATGATAATACCCTGGAAACGGACGATACAGGAATTTTCATACTAGCGCCAGTTTTGTGCGAGAAATATTGCTATGGGTGGTCGTAGAGGATAAACAGTTTGTTGATATATGTAATTAGTGATATAAATTAGATTTACAGAAACTGTGGTTTTAGGAGTAGGTAAGCTACGAGTAGATTTTAATATTCCGCTTACAAACCTAAAGAGGTTTACATTATTAAACGTTGAAGATGGGATGCTACTTAGCATGAAAGCGAACTAGGAAACCGAAAGCCACTCATAAATTATGACGATAATACAACAACAACAGAGTGCCTTTATCAATTGACGAGCAATCGAAATATATCTAAATCTAATAGTGGTTTTGATAATAGTGGGATTTTAACACTTGAATATTAACACAAAATGATTGTGGGCAAAATAGGACGTTCTTCAATTTGTTTAAGCCTCTGTCATTGGCTAACTCTAGACATGATAACAATGCCCACATATTTTTGTCACATTTCTTATTACTGAAAACCGTCCTGTGTATAATAAGTATATACTTGTGTATTACGAGAAATGTGACCTTTGAACTATCGGTTATGCAATACGCACGACAAGAAAAGAGACGTCTGTGACAGTTCTGGAATACGACAACGAGTTCTTTTAGATCACTGTCTCATAAATTACTTCGTAATAATTATTATTATCATTAAACATTGTAGTGCGTCGTTTTTTAAGTTTACATTGTTCTGCCATTATGCATATCAAAGACACCAAGATATGGCTACCAGCTCTAATTATTCCAACTTAATTTTACTCGGAATTTGCGACTAATAACATTCCGATAATAAGTATGCCAAAATGAGCAAATTTCTGCTAGGTTAAATTGCACCAATTTAAGATTTTGGTCGACTTAAGAAAAATTAGAACTATAAGTTTGATGAGTCAAGTTCTGAAGCTCTTCCTTACAGTCATACACGAGCGAATCAGAGGAAAATGTGACGCACAGCTCGGAGAAAATCAATTTGAATTCCGGTCCGGAGTTGGAATGAGAGAGGCTTTGTTTGCGGTACAAGTTTTGATACAAAAGTGCAGAGATATGCAACAGGATATATTCCTCTGTTTTATAGACTACGAAAAAGCGTTTAATAGGGTTCTCCATGACCGACTTATTCAAATTCTAAGCACAATCGGGTTAAACAGCAAGGATATCCGCATTGTTCAAAATCTGTACTGGAAACAACGGGCGACTATTCGAGTTGACGGAGAGTGCATTCAGGAAGTTGAGATAAAGAGAGGAGTTCGACAGGGTTGCATTTTGTCACCTACTCTGTTCAACTTATACTCAGAGACAATAATGACTGAAGCACTAGAGGACCTTGACTGTGGTGTCAACATCAATGGCTGTATCATTAACAATATTCGATACGCTGATGATACCGTCCTGATAGCGTAATCTGCTGCAGATCACCACATAATAGTCGATAGAGTGAATGAGTACAGCGAGAGAGCCGGTCTGAGGATGAATGTTAAGAAAACTAAGCTCATGGTGATCTCCAGAAACTCCGACACTAACTTCGACATCAGGGTTTCTGGGCAGATGGTGGAACGAGTACGTAAATACAAGTATCTAGGCACATGGCTAACAGAACAATGGGACAGTGATCTAGAGATCAAGAGCCGCATAGAAATTGCCCGAACTGCCTTCAATACTATGCGAGTTGCACTTTGCAACAGGAGTTTAAACATCAATTTGCGTACCCGTCTTCTTCACTGTTACATCTGGCCCATAATTCAATACGGATGTGAGTCGTGGTCTATCAAGGAAAACCTCGGGAAACGTATTGAAGCATTCGAAATGTGTATGTCCACATTATGAGGCGAATGCTGAGAATAAGTTGAACTCAAAAACTCACCAACCAAGAAGTTCTGCGACAAGTCAATCAAGAACGGAAACTTATGACCCTCATAAAAAGACGAAAAACTGCATACCTCGGCACGTGCTTAGGCACGATAGATATCATCTTTTACAGGTCATTATGACGGGCAATGTTGCCGGTAAAAGGCGTGTGGGCCGCAGAAAAAAGTCGTGGCTCCGAAACATTCGGAAGTAGACGGGAATTGCTAGCGCGGTACAGCTCTTTCGTGCCACACAGGATAAGGACGATTTCCAAAAATTGATAGCCAACCTTCACTAGTTGGAGAGGCACCAGAAGAAGAAGAAGAAGAAGAAAAATTAAAACCAAAAGATAAATGTGATTTAAAACAGTCAGCAGACCAGTCCTTTCCAATGAAGTCTTGGTCTCTAAAACAGTACGAAATTCTGGTATCATTCATTACGCTGATTACTTGTTCAGTCCCTCCGGTTCCTTCCTGGATTCCGGTCCATTGTCGCGGGATGACGCCGCGAGATCTTAATCTCTCCGTTAATTGTCGCGATATAATGTCGCTGGGTTTGGTTAACGAGCTGTTAACTTGAGCCATTGTGCCTCCAACCCCGCGAGATTATCTCCAACTTGTTTAATGCTTGTACACTGTTATTTATTATCATTTTTATAAACCGTTGTCGAGCTTTAGTGCAAGTTATATTATGGATAAAAAAAATGGTTTTTATAAAGTTGTGTACTCATCAAAACAAAGATTTGTTGCACTATAGACGTGACTAGACGCTTTTATGGAAAGTAATTTTCAGGTCGGTGATAGTTTCATTTTGTAGTAAAAAGTAACGTTGGCGTCGTTAACGACCGGAACCTTACATGCTAATGATGCTGTGAATACTCACGGCTGGCAATCAACTCGGGCGCGACGAGACCGCTCAGGTCGGGCTCCTCGCCGTACCAGAATATCCACAGCTCCTTGGCGGCGCGGAGGGAGAGCGGCGGCGGCGCGGGCGTGGCGCTGGACGTGTCGTAGATGTCGTGCGGCTGCGGTGCCGGCACCCGCCGCCACACGCACAGGATATCGCCGGCGAGGCAGCGCGCATAGCTGCTGATCACAGGGTCGGCGAGCGGCACACCGCCCTCCTCCCCCTCGCCACCGCCGCTCGTCTCCCCCCATACCAGTTTACGCCATTTTATGCCATACAGCTCCGTCTGGAAGAGGAAATTTCCTTTCGAATAAAGATAACAACGAAAATATTGCGAAGATAGGTGAGGTGTCTTGTAATAAAACCGCCTATACAGTTTTACGGTTCAGTACTTTCGATGGCGCGATCTCGATAACTATTGGGAAAATGTCAGTCTCTGTAGAAATTTTGTCTTCTACATAAATTAATTAACCGCAAAAGGACTAAAATTACACCGGGACCTCGAAATTGTACTAAAATTGTCACTGGCACGTGTCCAGCGCAGAGGTGCAAGAGCAGAAGTTTCCACGATGCATGCGGAAGCTTACAGTTTTGTTCGTGCAAAATTATAGTTGTAACCTTGCTATTTGAAGCAGATCCGCAGTTGGTGCAGCAAATACACTCTATTTTGGTGGCAACAAACAAGCGGGTTGTAAAAAGGAGCTGCAACTCTGAGACTAACGAAGGATGTTTTTGTGGGTTTAACACGTTTCCAAAGGATTAGGCTACAGCGCTAGTGATAACATCTAAATTCAGGGTTTAAACTGCTTAGCTCGAACTGAGTCTTGTCTATATTTATACTGTTTAGTAGGGCATGTACGTATATTAAAAATCAAAGGATAGAACAAGTTTTTAAGTGTGAAACCAGTATGCACATTCACATTATTACGATTATTATAATGCAACATTGTACGCTCTTGCCGTCTGTTAATTGTTGAATCAGGTGACTGATGATGCATCTGACAAAATTCAACGCACAGCTGAATCTACGAACATGAAACTTGAATACTCAGAATGATAGACTGGTTTTCAACAGATATGGTGATCAGAGTATGTTGTATTTAGATTCAGCGCGTCTCAGCAAATATTTTTTCCGCGAAACTTAATTCAGTTTGTTTCTGTTTCACGTGGATTTATTAGCTAAAGTCAAACATGCGCGGCAACGACTCGGCAGCGTGTAAGACCAAACGGCAGGTGGTGTGCCGACCTTGGGTATGCAAATATTTTATCGGGTCAAACACCCATCGCTCCTCGCCTGGACATGTACTCCGCAAAGAACTCCGCAACCTGCTCGCGGCACTCCTAACCTTATTATTCTTTAAAAATCTGGTTTTCTCGCTTTCGATTGCTGGCCATAATTAATAATAATAATATTTGCGCAGATGTTGAATTTACAATGGAATATTTTATGAGTATTACTTATTATTTTTATACGTTATTATATTAAACATAACGCGACATTATTGCATTTTTTATTGTGGTAAGACGGTAAACTATAATTATATAATTGAGGTTCAATACTGAATCATCAGTTGATAGACGTCCACTATAGGAACAAGCTAGCTTACAACAAATATTGCACTTTTTGGCTAATTATGAAATATGTTTCCGAAATTTGTGTTAAAAACAGGTTACCTAGGGTGTTTAGAAATATTGTGAGGTTAAGTGGCCATTTATACCACGGAGCTGCCATCTGCGGCGGAAGGGGCCTAGCGCACCTGGCAGACACCGGGCGCGTGGGGTCGCGACGACCACGCGATAAGGGGACGAACTAGCACCGCCGAGCTCGGTGTTAACTTCGAAATGAGGGGTTATTGCTCGCGACGCCCATAATGCGAGTAAACGATGTTTAGATATTAAATTATACAAGCAGCCCGTCGACTGCGGTTTTATTACTGTTTTATTGGTTAATTCATTATATGATTTGTACGGTAACAAATACATGTTATATAAATGAAATGGTGACAAAGCGGAAAGTGTCTTGGAGGAGCTATAGGGTTATCGTCTTCAGAAACCAATTTATGTTTTAACTTATTTTCAATTATTGAAGAGATGTTTCTAGCGCAAGTAGTCGGATAGCATTCTTGTGAGTACATATGAAAGAATGCGCCAAGTTCGATATCGTGAATGTTGGTTTGGTCGGCGACGGGGCCGGCCGCTTTCTAACGCGCCCGCGCAAGCCCCGCTTCACTTTCTATTGTACGACGATGTGACGACTTGATACAATTTACTTCATTATGTGTAACGATGACGGATAAAAAATAGGTATTAAGTTATCAATCTTTTCGGCTTGCCGTACTTTGATAATACACCGGGTTGTTACAGAATACACCTCTTATTATGAGCCCCTGTCCTAAAGTTTCCAGTGAATATGAGAGGGTACTGCGGAGCCTGTTAAAAGGCTAACCTTTACAATCTGTTCTTATCTAAGTAATTTTCCACACCTAGATAGAACGACCGCAAGAAAATAAGTCTTTCTTAACAGGTACCCGCCAAACCCTAGCAAAGAAGATACGTACATAGAACAGAATATATTGGTATATAAGAGCAGTACAAGTACAATCCTAATGTATGCATGAGCAAGTACAAACAGAGCAAAGGAACTCATCAATAAAACATCGCTTAGGCGAGTCGCTAATGTATTTCCAATACGCCCACACTAAGGTCAATGGATCACGATGAAAATTCAAAGACTTCATGCAGCATCATATGGCGCGCTGCGGCGCGGGCTGGATATTACGCAAAGATATTCTTCGGCATAGAGCGCAGGGCGACGGCACTTTGGCCTGGAAATCTCCGGTTATTTGAATTTAAAATGCGAAACCAGCGACAGATGGACGACGATAACACCCGGATGAAGCCAAAAGCCGTGCCTTTTCCGGAAAATTCCAACTGTAACAGGCTCTAGAGCTGCGTTACGTCATTCGGCGCAAGGCTTGGAAGTTTAAAGTCAAACGAACGTGGATTAAAGTTTTGTCGCTCTACATAAAAGTACATTATTATGTACTGTATAAGATTATGCTTTTCGTTTTTCAAATTTTCGTAAATCAAATGTTATGGTTTAACAGTTTGACAATCCCATCAGGTCCCTCTATCAGGATCGCCCACACGTCCGATCGATGCGCGGGCGCGTCCCTACGTTGATGTCTTTTGCACCGCTATATTTGGACGTACGCACCGGCTGACTAATTTACGCATTGCTTTATGCAGTGAACTGGAAGGTACCTCTCGCTAAACAACAAGTAAATTCATTTAACAAACTACGTACTTAAAAGATCTGAAGTAAAGATATGAAACAGGTGTTATAGTCTACAAGGTCCAATAAAAAAAAACTCTTTAATAATCAGTTTCCTGTAAACAATGATCCCGTAAAGCGATCATAACCTAGAATGGAAAAAAACTGCATGTCCAAAAAAGTCGAGCACCGCTAGTCGAGTGAGCGGGACGAGTATATCTGGCGCGAGCGAGACAGCATCAATCGCGAAAGTGAGAGGAGGCGAGCAACGGAACGGCAACGTCGCGCGGTTACGTTACTAGCGGGGTAAACAATCGAGGATGATGTGACGGTGCGCTGCGCGTGCGGCCGCCCCCGGCCGTGCACTTCGCTACTGCATTTTTGACGTGTGACGTCACTAGATACGTTTTGTTTTCGGATTAGGCGGGGAGGGGGCTTTAACTGTTCGAGATCCTGCGAAGCGAGTCGTGATTTCCTCCGCATCGGAGCTACGACACTGCTTTAATATTAGAAATAGAAAACTAAAAATAAGTGTGTTTGTAAACAGTCTGCAGAATTCTATTTTTCTTGGTGTGGTTAGTGCTGAGACGGTGTTTCGCGTGTAATGGCACAGTTACCGCGGGCGGCGACCACCTCGGCCGCAGCCTGAGCGCCGGTCGCTCGAACTCATCCACTTCCGCGAACGTCATCGTTATTATGGATTGCGCGTGTTGAACTTATGTCACAGTTGTTGCTATGTGAGCTTGTTTACCTTTGTAGACATGTAATTATTTTAGTCCTTCGGCAGATTTTTGTCTTATGAGATACCATAAAACACGTAGATAACATGAGTAGATCAGCAAAACAAAATTAAATTATTACAAAGCATCCTAGAAAATTCAAAATAATATTACATTTAATTCGTGTCTGTTAATAAGCAAATAATGAAAACACTCCTTGGGGAATGTTATCAATGAATGATTTTAACATTTTTGACATCAATAACGGACACTAGGAATGACTGAGGTTTTACGAACAATAAGTTACAACACTTCAGTGCAATAAAATTCTACCATCGCGCAACGTTAACTGCACACGAAAACAGTTACCTTCTACACTGATGTACTCACAGAAACCAGAGTAGTATGAACCGGCGAACTACGATATAACTTGAAACGGGTGGGCGGTAGCAAAGTGCTAGACACTTAACATCTAATATCCCTTGTTCTGTCTCACACCCAGGTGCGAGAGGGACGGGAAATGAACCGCGGCACATTTTTACCAATGTTGTCATGATAAAATTATTACCTTTGACCTCAGAGATTCGTATCACACGTTTGCGCGTCGGCACTCGGTCGGTTTACGCATTATCTCAAACGCTCGTGATCATGATTGTTGTAGTAACTAGCAAAATGTAGAAAGTGCATCTTATGTTACATAATTACGGCGTAACAATATTAAGTTAATGTTTTAAGTTATGTCATTATCATCTCAGCCTATACTACTCCACAATCGCTTACCAGCGTCACCGATCCGATGCCACCTGCATCCAACGACTTCCTGCGATTTTCACAAGATCGTCGGTCCATCTGGCAGGCGGTCGTCCTACGCTACGCTTGCCAATACGTTGTCTCCACTCTAGAATCTTTCTGCCCCAACGCCCGTCCGATCTTCGCGCTATGTGGCCCGCCCATTGCATCTTCAGCTTGCTAATCCTGAGGGCTATGTCGGTGACTTTGGTTCTTCTACGAATCTCCTCATTCCTGATTCGATCACGTAAAGAAACGCCAAGTATAGCTCTTTTTCCATAGCTCGCTGAGCTACTCTGAGCTTTTTTATGAGACCTATTGTAAGGGACCACGTCTCTGATCCATATGTCATCACTGGCAACACACATTGACTAAAAACTTTAGTCTTGAGGCACTGAGGAATTTTGGATGAGAAGATGTTGCGCAGTTACCCGAACGCTGCCCAGCCGAGTTAAGTTATGTATTTATTCAATAAATTATTATTATATTTACTTTGTTTGGTAAGTAAAATACTAGTGTCAGATTTTTGGCCGAAGCCGATAATTAGACCATCGCCAAAACCTTCGGCCGAAGCGGTAGGTTTATTAACCCTAAGAAATAGTTCATGATTGCCTAAATTTTTTAAAAGTAATGTATTTACTTAACGAGATGAATAAATCACACCTACAACTGGGTAAAAATAATAACACTGAAATACTGCCTCGTTGGTCTACTGGCAAAGCGCATCGCTTTGTGATCACGAGGTTCTGGGTTCAAATCCTAGGTCGGACAAGTGTAGTTTTTCTAACGAAAACTTCCGAGTCCGGAGTCTGGAATTGTGCCCGGTATATGGCAATAGGCTCGCCCCCTATTACATGGGGCCTAACATCGTCGGCGAAACGTGGGTGAACTCAGTACACCTCAGCCACCTCCGCTTGGGGAATATAGGCGTGAAGGTGTTTTCTTTTTTTTAACACTGGAATACTATTATTTATAATATTTATTTACTTAAAAGATTTTGTGTGTATGTGTGTGTGTGTGTGTGCGTGCATGCGTGCGTGCGTGCGGGTGCGTGTGTCAATGATCTACGCTGTTGGCCGCGGGGCCTTTACAGCTTCACCGGACAAGAGGGCGAGCGTGCAACCACTACGCTCGAACCAGAAGGGCAAGGGGGCAACTAGCTCAAGGGCGCCTCAAGGAGGAACGGGGCTCGGCTTGGGCAGTCGCTATGGGGGAGGGCGTATACTAGGTGTCTCGCCGTGGTGCTCTACACAGGCCGGCGGGCAAGGGATTCTTCGACCTCGCCGGCGAGGTCGGTGTCTGATCCTGTGTGCGGTATCTGTAACCGAAAGAAGGGATGTAACGGCATCAGGAGGGTCGGTGAGAACATGCCGCGGACGGCGGTAGCGGCTCATAGGAGGGGGGAGTTAGGTTCGTAGTCGGCGGCGGCTATGATTAGCGGATTTCTATGATTGGACGCGTCGCGAAATATCGGGTTGTCACATTTTTAATAAGCGTAATTTATAAGGCGCGTTACTTAAAAGCATTCGTAAGTCGTAAACTGGAATCCTCCGGCTTCGGCCAAAACTTCGGCCAATTTTGGCCGAAGGCGAAGCTTCGGTCGGACACTAGAAAATACCCAAACACTAGATGTTGCTCCGAATTAAGACTGAACTATGTATATCTTCACGCCAGATCCCTTGCGGGGTAGGCAGAGAGTACGGAGTTCCAACAGGACTGAACCAACTACAGATAATTACAATTCAGCCTGAACTATCCCACTACCAGGCTAAGGTTATCTGCCATAAATAAAGGTGACAGAGAATAGGTCACACGGACTCACTGCTGCGGAGGCAGTTTTGTGGCCAAATACTATCGGAACTTTAGTCTTTGGCTAAAGTTCCGTTAGCTCTTCCAACTTGGATTAAGGACTACCACATTTAGTAGCAACCCAGAAAAACGGCTACACAAGCCTCCTGAAGCACGAAGAAAAATATAAACGCCAGAAACGTTCCCCATCGCAGATTGAACCAGTTGAATGGTGCTCAATTGATAGCTGGAACACCGGGATCTCACGGGAGAAATCATCCCTTAAATGATTTCAAAAACATACACATAGACAAATAAGACTAAACCTATAGAAAATATTAATGCTAAAGAGGGGGTACGGAAGGTAATAGACGCAATGTTGTTTATAAAAACGAGATTTACATTCTCGTAGTGCCACCGGGCTTGTTCGTCGCCAAGGGCGAGGACAAATGAGTAACGAGACACGTGACGGAGATAATAAACCCTGCATTTATGAACAGCTATTAGATAGCAAAATATATTTCATAAACATAGTTACGGCAGAAACACTGGCATAAAAAAAACCTGTTTCAAAGGATCTGACGATCAAATAAATAAATGAAAAATTTCAAGGAAGAAAAAGAGGAGCAACGTGGGTTGGTAGACAGAGGCATCCTTTATTCATAAATTCAAATGTCAATAACAATTCTAGCTTTATCAAATGCACGGTGTTAGTTAGATCAAAATGTAGAGTCAATTATCATTAAGCAAAAACTATCTTACAAAATGACAAATAAAAAACAGTTACATAGATTACAAATTTTGCCAAGTTAACAAGTATCGTATTGCATGCGTGGTGGTATTAAAATGGAATTGTTATGCGGCAAACGCGTCAAGAGGCACGCGCCATGGATCGTTTTAGAGGCCACATCGGCGCTGGCGCATGTAGTACCTACATTCGCACCACACCAAACGTCTATGTAAATCGAGAATCGGCATTAAAGTTTTGCGAATCACAACAACAAACATACACCAATTGTAAGCTCCAAACAAAGCAGATTGTATTTTAGACACCATACAATAGCTGACACAACCTTCAAACTTTCAGACAAAGCTTCTGCTAAATATATTTTCTTTTTTTTTCTTTTAATCGCCTTGAACGAATATAGGTACTGTTGTTATACATTTATTACATGACTGAATGAAAGTATATTTTGTTGCAAACGATCTTTCAAGTTCAAAACTTTTATGTTAATATTCAGGCAGACTTTTGCGAAACTTTCTACGCTGAAAAGTTGGCAAGGATGACATCATACGCTTGTACGATTGGTTTAAAATTGTCGCAAACCGTCGCTGATAATAAAACAGCAAACAGCATTTCGTAATACTTGATGTTTTAATTAACTGTTTAACATTAGACACAGATTTCTTTACACGGACAGGTTTCTAAGTTCTGGTTAATAAAGCAGATATGACAGGGGCAGCAATTTTAAGATTCCTTGCATCTGGAGTTAAGTATTATTCCCAAGATAACCTTTCAAAAAACTTGATAATGGAATTTGAAGTTGTGCAATTTTGCGCCAAGACAGCACAGGTAGGATATATGTTTTGTAAACCAACAGCTCGAGGTCGACGGCCACTACGATAGGCGCAGTGGACAACCTCAGGAGGAGGTCGAGTCAAAAAACGGTTACAAGATCATCAACTGTCGAAAATAGTCGTGGCTATGTTTATAATCGGAAATGGGTTCTGCTGCATGTGATGTTATTCTGACCTAGCAGTTTCCCGCAACTTCGAACCCGGTTGACAACAGCGCCACCTACGGGTCTATATTATATAGCTTATGTTACTTCTGGATAAGGTAGCTTTCTAATGGTGAAAGAATCATTATAATCGGATCAGTAGTACCGGAGATTACCTGAACATCCAACCTCACAAACTTTACGTCTTTATAATATTAGTCTAGAAGTATAGATTTATTTGCAACGGAATAAATGCTACTTAATATTATAAATGTAAAAGTTTGTATGTTTCTTAGTCAATCACGCAAAAACGGCTAAACAGATTTGGATGAAATTTGGCACACAGGTCTATTACCTAGATTAACATATAGGATACTTTTTATCCTAGATAAATGTTAGATTCCGGTCTGAGGTCAGCGCGGACGCAGACGCGGGCAGAAATTAGTATGATAATAAAATCAAACGGATTTTTACACGATAGTAATGATCAAAAATAGACGCATCCAATATAAGTGTCTATAGAAAATTTGATGGAGCTATTAAAGACCCAGTGTCCTTAGGTTTGAAGGGTAAAAGGTAGGCTCGCGCAGGTACGCCGAGTTGCGGTGCTCTACGCTTTTAACGGTAAAGGCGCGCGTTTACTGCGGTCAACGAACTCGCCAACGACCTTAAGTCTAGTCTAGAAAGAGGCTTTGCCCTAATTGTTTATAGTAATATATAACTTTACGTTTTGTTACGTTTGACAGTTCCAGCCTACATAAAAATAGATTTGTACTATCCTAGTAAAATGCAAACAAACAGAATTTTGTAAATGAAATAACAAACAATACCGTAACATAATTACAAGACAAAAACTTCAAGATCAAGATCAATTCATCATCAAGATTAAAGGTAGTTGATAATATGCCGTGTACGAACAGACAGAACCTAAATTCCGGCTCGCAGCCCGCGAAGCTTTTATGCATACAAAGGACTTCGCTAGGATTTTGTACTAAGACAGCTGCTCGTACCGGGAACTTGATGAAGACGAAGCGCAATTATAACAAAAAGAAAATATTATTCATTTTGACAATAATGCAGTATTTCCAAGTGAATCATCACATAATAAGACGCCTCACAAAATTGGTCGTTACTTGCTGCTGCAGACCAACAACAAAACAACAAAAGACTATTCCGGGACTCGGTGATCACCATATCAGAGGATTCATTGCATAATTTTGAAACGAATGAGTGCCCAATTTTTTAGGTATAAGGTGTCTAATAAAAAGAAAAGGAAAATAAGGTTGTCAAAGATAAGCATTTACCAGCCAGTATCCATACCTGACAATTTAAAGAATCCCAGACAAATGTTCGAAAATGGCAATTGCTTCAGGTTGTGGTTCTTTTTATGACATGGAACTATTGGATGGTTTTTCATACATAAAATTTGATACGGCAAAATTTTTATGCATGCTATCTATCTATAACATCACTCCAGATCCCTTGCGGGGTAGGGGCAGAGAGTACAGATTTCCAACAGGTTCTTTCCTTACATGCCTCTCTGGCTTCCTCAGTTCCTACTAAAACGAGTATTATAAATGTGAAAATGTTTATGTTTGGTTGTATGTTATTCTATAATGCAAAATCGACTGAACGGATTTGGATGAAATTTGGCACACAGTTTATTTTCTGTTGAAAAAAAGCTCAAGATCTGGAATAGGGAATATGCGTGTAATTCAAATAAGTGACAAATATTTTTTTTACAAACTTTATCGCATTAGAATAATGTCTATACCAATATTTTTTTAATAACATTACTTTTTTATTAAGAAAATAATTATTGAAAGTACAAAAAATGAGTGGGAAATTCAAAGTATCTGGAACGCCACGCTATTGGTCAGATCAAATATGACGTCAAAGTCTACAATACAAATGTCATATTTGTTTGCTATTGATGTTTGCTATTGAGTTAGTTTTATTGTCGATTTATTAGTTATTTTTTGTTGTCGATTTACACAAAGACAAAATTTTAGTTAAAATTATTTAAGTTAATTCTTACGTTTAAGTGATCTTCACATCAATATAAACAAGTTGATGGAGATACCATGTCTCTTTTTCTGAATTTACACCACTTTCTCCTTATGTCCGCACCTATCGGGAGCATATCTTTTTGTATTTTTACACCTAGGCACAACACAGTGTTGTTCCATTGTATAATAGTCGCAAAATACAAAATAAAAATAAATTACAGAATAAAATACTTCTACAGCTGTTAACTAATTGATTGTTATTATAGACTTTGACGTCACGCGAAGTGCGCCAAAATGGCAGGCGTTTAAATTGCTCTTATCTGTTTACTATCTTTAACATTTTTTTTGCCCTTTACATTTTGTTTTTGACGCTTACTTTTTTTTGCAAGTATACTATATTGATTTAATCTATCGTATAAAAATATAAAATAAATACATAATAAATAATACACGCATATTCCCTATTGTACCTGCTATGATGGCAATTCTACTAATATTTTATAAATGTGAAATTTGTATGTTTGGTAAATAATTTTACTTAATCTTAATAACCTTAATCACGCTAAAACTTTATTAATACACATATATATATATATATATAATTAACACATAGGATACTTCTAATCCCGGAAAAATAGGTTAGGTTCCTATCTAAAGTGAACGCGGACGAAGTCGCGGGCAGAAGCTAGTTTAAACATTAAAGTTGCATAATAGATGAATATCTTTAAAGTTTTTGTTGAGGTAAACAATTTATTCATTCATTCTTAGCCAAGTAAACTATGCTATGTAAATAGTAAAACAGTTCGGAGCCCGTATTGTGGCACATCTGGTCGCTCCGTCTCTATTGCTCGCAAGAGCGGTTGGTATGACTTCTCAGGCGTTCGAAACCTCAATCTTCATGGTGACACGTAAAACTCCGTGCACTATTTACCAAGTGGAACGCGACAAGTTGTGGAAAGCCAGTAAGTTGTGTGTTTAGCAACAATGTTAATTAAAGATTATGGTAATGAAAAGGAGGCAAAATAATCAGTATCATAAGTTTTACTAACACTGATAAAAAATACAATGGGCTATCATTCGCTAAAATTGAGAATGTCCTTCGCATGATGCGTCATGTAAAACTTAAAATTCAAGAGGATACATGCCCAGTCGATTCCGACAACATTGAATAACATTAATCAAGTCTATATACTAACATTAAGTGGCGGCGAATAGACCCATCCGATGATAATAGATCGCTGTGTTTGATTGCAGACGAGTTCTCACCTCGGCGAGTTGGCACGAGGAGGGTTGGAGGGAGGTGGATCGAAGTGGGGGTTTTATAGAGTGAAAGCGTTTTAAATTTAATCGTGTGCCCTCAGAGTTTGTGCGCATTTGACCAAGTTTCCGTCACGAAGACGCCCTTGTTTAGCAATTGTCTATGAAACGATTGCGCAACGCAGCATAGTTTAACTCTGTTGACAGTCTAATTTGACTAAACCAAATAATGTCGTTGTCGCTTTGTGACAATCTCGTACTGCATTGTAAGTTAACATTTTATTTTGTTAGTGTCTTGCAAATGAGGTCAAACTTGCAAGTCGATACATCGGTTAATAGTTATTACGTAATACTTTTAATTGTACGCGCTTGCACAATTTTGTGAACAATGCTTTTGAAATATAGTGAAAGTTAAATAAATAAATTGCTTCGGGAATCCCTACCTAGCTAGCACTTGGAAATGTTAAAATGTACTTAAATGTTTGTTCGTCATAAATATTAAAGTTATGTGTGTAGTGTAATGTACAATATAGTGGTTATTAGCCAAGTGAAACTTGTTTTCCGCAAGTCGAGGGCAAAAACATGCGTAGGGCCAGCCAATAAGCGCTCTCCTCTGTACTTTGGTATCTGGCACATACAAATTTAAGAAGCTACGAGAATGATACAGTTGTTATAGAATATGTAAGTTTGTGCCTGGATAATTTTCTTTGCAATCGTGAGTGCCAAGTGTTGGCAACATACAGAGTACTTACTCGTAGTGTTGTTTACACAATAAAAAATATAGGTCAGTCACTCAGTACTTTCACGTTTCACACACTCACGCCACCGGTAACAGGGAGATCGCTGAATTACGGAGTAAAATAACTCGTGTAGAAATAACCTTTAGCCGATAAAAGCGAAAGTGGAGCACAAGGCTAGTGAAGACTTGTTTTTATCGATCGATATAATGCAGAAACCTGAATAACACGGCGATTTTCAATCGTACGTATTTGTAGTTAAAGATGTAATTATGGTGACAATTATGTGACGTTGTTTAAAAGGAAGCTATTAAAAATCTCTCTGAGTATTAATTATTTGGGCTTGTTTTCGTGTGGAACAGAGCAGGATCCCGACTCGGGTCGAGTGGCCGGCGTGGTATCGAATCTGGAACGGGCGCAGAGCGCACTTCTGTTATCTTGACCCACATATCGTGACCGCGGTCGCGGCCGGCCCGCACTGTCGCTATAATGGCGGAAGACCTTAATTGCCTTCTGATGGAAAACACCGCAATGTATGAAAGGGCAGTAAAAATTCACTTCGCAGATTATAGAAATAAATTGATTTCGATTCAAACTGGAATCAAAGGCAAATACTAAAATATTTAGATTTCATAGGCTAAACAAAATGAGTATTACTTATACACTAAAATATCTCTATGTAGGTCTCCGAGATGATGTTAAAAAGTGTATACCAATATCGGAAAGTAACTAGGATTTTAAAAACCAATTCAAGCCAAAAATATACAAAACAAAAAGATACCTAACACACTGATATTACGGCTGTGTGATTTGTTAAATACGAAAGCGACAACGTTTTCCTCGAGACAGTATCATCAAAACAGAACCTTGACCCAGACTGTGCGACTTATAATAAACAAGAGGAAAAAGAGATATGTTGCTGTCACGCTTGGTACTTGCTCTTAAGGATCACATGGGACTGGTTCTTGATGTTTGACCTTAAACAGTAAAAATAGACCGCCACAGCCCAAATAAAACCATATTATAAGCCTAAATCAGTTTTATAGAGTTATTAATATAAATGGAAACTTTGAAAAATATCACACGTTTAATACGCACTTTTTGACATAGTAAATTGGTATTTTTATTTCATTTGTACAAGGTCGTCAGGTGTATGCGAATGAGATAATTAAGTGTTAACTCGAAAATTTATTCGATGCTTGATGGCGTAAAGCAGTGTAATATGAACCAATTTTTATTTAAAATATTAATCTAACCTACTCACAATCAAGTCTTAGCATGTAAGTGGTAGTTTTGATTACAATTATAATAATAATAGAAAAAAATCTTGAAAGGAGGGGGGGGGGGGGGGCTACGACGGAACTATGAACTGCCTATATCCACGTGTCTTTCTTTTTCATAGCATAAGATAACAATAATACTGTTAACGATATTGGAAGAATCCCTACACTTCCTAGGGTAGCCGATTCAGACTCTACCAGACTCCCAAAATGAAAGACGTTAACCTCAAACGTTTACTATAAAATAATGACGAAGCGAAGACAGCTGGCATTTTAGTAGCCGGTTTACGTAATATCACAATATCATCGTATGAAGTCATAGTATTGTGATAACAGTTACGTTACTGCGGAAAGATAGTAGCAATAGTCTTTTAAAACAGCCTTCAACAACGATTAACAACCTTCCAGTGGTTAATGTTGAGGATTCCAAGGCGAAAACAAAATACCATCACGTCTGTATTCCCCAAGTGGGAAGGAGGGTGAAGGCAAAGGTGTACTGTGTACATTCACATATCCCCGAAGATTTAAGATCCCAATGTAATCAGGGAGCGATTCTATGGCTATTATACCGAACCACATTTTCAGATTCCGTACTACTTTGAGAATTTTGCTATAGGAAACCGCAGTCCGATCAAACATTCGAACCCAGGACCTAGTGATCACCAGCCGCCTTATGCGTCAGTAGACCAACGAGACATTACGAATCCAGTTATGAAGTCTATAAATTAGACTATTTAGCGCAGTGGTTAAGAGCTTGAGCTGCTCCGCCCACTATGTCGAATAGTCGCGGGTTCGATTCCCGCACGGGACAAATCTTTGTGTGATCCACAATTATTTGTTCCGGTCTGGGTATTTGTTTGTGAATTTTCATGTTTGTAAACGCACCCACGACACAGGAATAAATCCTAGTGTGGGGCTACGTTTTTTAAAAAAAAAAAGAAAAAGAAAATAAGACTATAGAAGTTCATGCACAATTATAAAACCTCCTCTTAGCAGTAGGTTAGCATTTCCATTTTTTCCTCGACTGCTCCGAAAGGAGTGTAATGTTTGTTTAAATTTCAAGACAGTATACAACCTGGTAAAGGTCACAAGTAATAACTGGAGGCGTACAGCACATAGCTAGTCGTCATAGCAATCTTTGGGGATGCATTTATCCTGCTTTTGGCTGTTAATACGATTAAGGACAAAAGTGTAAAGAATTAATAACGAAACAAACCAAGGACCAAACTCTATGCAAATATTTGTTTTAACACTTGAGATTATAATTATCTTTGATATGCGGCGATTATCGGTGCATTGCTACTGGTTTTATTAAGGCGGTATTGAATGAACACGTATATCAGTAATGATAATTTCATACACACATAGTCACGCCTATATTCCCGCAGCGGCGGTGGCAGAGCTGTACTAAGTACGCCCGCATTTAGCAGACCATGCTTTTGTGTGTGTGTGTGTGTGTGTGAATGATCTATACTGTTGGCCGCGAGGCCTTTACAGCATCACTGGACAAGAGGGCGAGCGTGCTACGCTTGAGACAGAAGGATAAGGGGGCAACTAGCTCAAGGGCGCCTCAAGGAGGAACGACCTCGGCTTGGGCAGTCGCTCTAGGGGAGGGCATATACTAGGTGTCTCGCCGTGGTGCTCTGCACCGGCCGGTGGGCAAGGGATTCTTCGACCTTGCCGGCGAGGCCGAAAGAAGGGATGTAAGGGCATCGAAAGGGTCGGTGAGAACATGCCGCACGGCGATAGTGGCTGATAGGAGGGGGTTAGGTCCGTAGTCGGTGGTGGATACGATTAGCGGATTCCTATGATTGCGGACTATGCCTCGTGTGTGTGTGCGTGTGAAATTATCAATACTGATATTAGGTTCCAAATAGGAGGCAAGCCTCCTGTAATTACTAATGATAATTTGAACGAAATAGTTTCTTGTTGGATTAAAAGAAATTTCTTTAGGTAAAATATGGCTGGTTTTTGGTACATAATATTTTAGCTATTTTGTAAGTACGTATATGCTTTATTCTTATCTGTCTATTTCGAAATGTTGTTGTTTTTTATAATTTTTAGGAATGTATTTTTAAAGACGGGCTAAACGTGTCTCAAATAAATGCTTCATATTCATGGAGAGTTACATAATAACGAAAACTATATGAATGAATTTTGGTGCAACTTCCATATTATCTTAAAAGTAAGACCATATCTGAAGGTGTGGTTATATTATAACTTTGTCTAGTATTAACACAGGTCAAAGAGGTCTGCTAGGAAAGAACTTGTTGGAACTTTCTACTATCTGCCTACTCCGCAAGGGATCTGGCGTGATGGTATAGACAGATTAACACAAAGACTTGATGATTAACGTTATTTCATAATGTAAAACATGAACCGGCATATTCCAGCCTGAGGTCACCGTCATGAATGCGGTGTCATTCTTATATATGTAGGTAAACGCGTCAGATATACGTATTACCCGAGAATGCATGTGTTTTCCTTTTACACGAGGATACTATGAATCTGTTTATTCGTAGAATATTACAGTATCAAGTATTTTCTTTCACGAAAAATATCCTATTTACTATCGTTATCCGAGATTGGCGCAATATGTCCTACACAAAGTGGAACAAATGAGTGATTTGGTATTGTATTGGTTTGTTTGACATTGTTTTATTGATAGGTACCAGAAGACAATCCTTCAGCAGTAGCTGTGAATAGAATAAACACCCCCATTCTAAAGAGTTCTGATCATGATAATGCCCAGACCAAACGAGCACTACTTCGGTAAGGCACAACTGGCTGGTCCGGTGAAGCTGTAATGGCCCCGCGGCCAACAGCATTGATCACTCACATACACAAATAAACCACCAGAGTACTACCTCGCTTAAACTACATCTATTTCAAATATTTCTGCAGTAGGTTTTAGTTGCTTCTTACGAGTTACTTCTAGACTAGCATGCGGCAGGAAATCTACATTACTCTGTATCCACATGGAAAAATATCAACAATACTAATAGATACTTCGTTCCGTTGGCTTATAAAGAGAGGCTTCTAGTCTGATGTATGCATGTAGGTATCGCAATTGATTCATGTATTGTCCCCGAGTTTTGTCTAAGGCTATCTATAAACTATCATCTATACAAAAGAGTACTACAGAATATGATCTCATACCTTTCCGCACATCTGTTTACAAAGGACATATTAGTTATGGCATACGTACGAATACAGAATCGTTCGATAAAACTGTTGAAGAAGCGCGAGATAACGCCACCGCAAAATATTCCCTTATCACTACCGATGACGTAGAATTGAAGCGAGTATTTGTGGCGACCGCCGATGTAAACAACTATTCAACATAATTAATTGCTAATTTTCAGTTGCTTTTCGTGGTCTACTGTAGAATAGTACAGTTTATGATCACAACAACTATGTTTCGAATCCTAAATCGACATGTTACAGGGGTTTTTTATGGAACATCTCAGTAGCAGCCGGAGTCCGGAATTGAGTCGTTATAACAGCGATGAAATTTCGCGATGTTTCATTTACAAGAAGCAACTATTAATTTATGATCTTAATTCAATAATTTGAGCTTCCCTGAAAACATAAATCGAAAAAACTTTTAGTATAGGACACCATTCTTCTAACTCTTGATAGCTAAATGGTGTAGACATTTTATTTGCCTCAATTTTTATTTTGTTAGCAATTCCTCTACGTGATTCTTGTCACGCGTGCAGCAGACACTCGTCGTTTCGATCATAAGAGCGATAGTTTTAATAACGTGTTATTGTTGTTACACATGGCCGGAAGGGAAGCGTTCACATCATGTCGAGATACTATCAATCCGGATCTTTAGAACGTATGTATTTTATGTTTTGATGAAATTACAATCATAATTTGGAAATTTGGGAGGTGGCAATATCTAAAAGTTAGGATTTTACTAAATCTAATTTAGGTCTACAAACCTAGACATTTATAATATAAAGAAAAAGCTAAGTTTGCAATGGTATTTGTACATCTTTTCGCGTCAATTAATCTTAATCTATATGAAAATATCTATCTAAAAATGCTAATCACGCGTACTCTGTCATGCCGATAGCGGTATTGTAATATTCACAGCTCTCGTCAGACCTTGTATCGTGTGACAGTGTGATAACTTATCAGCTGATAGATAACGACCCCCGCGACACAACAAAGCGAGGTTTTTAATTCAGTAGTTAGTGGCTAATTTGTTGCCGGAGGAATGTAAAGTGCTTTTTGGGAATTTCTTATCTCCATTGGGCGTCGTACGATTAGTGATACACCTTCAAGCCATAGCCATATCTTTAGAGGTCTTTTAGATCTAAATAATAGCATTCGGTAAGATAAGTAAATTCAGTAGACGAAATAAATATGGGTTCTCTTTTTAAAAATTTTCTCGACTAAGTAGGGAGCAAACTATTGATGTTATTGTAAAATGAACGAAGTTCAATCATTGCGTTCTAATACATTCTTAGAAAAAGCTGGAGCAATTTCCCAAAAAATAAACGGTTCCCGGTAACGACGTGGAATTTGTATGTTAAGGTCTTCGTTCACGAATAACGACCAGGGTCCTATGAAATGAGCATTATAGCATTTCCCTGTAAACGTTGTATTGATTTTTCTTTTGTGAACACTGGGATGGAGAGCTCACAAACCCTCAGGGTATGTGACCCGCGAGCGATAAAGACATCTGGCACTGTGAATAGCATAATATCAGCCTATACTGCCCACTGCTGGACAAAGGCCTTCTCTCACAAATCGGGGTGAGAGAGATTAGGTCATACTCCACCACGCGGACCCAGTGCGGATTGGTGGAGGCAGGTTTGTGGCCACCTGCTGATGGAACTTATCAAGCCGCCTTTAAGGCTTCCAATTCGGCTTAACGACTACCACATTAAGTGGTAACCGGGACCAACGGCTTAACGTGCCTTCCGAAGCACGGAGACGCTCGAATATGAAAATGCCACATACGGTCACCCATCTCGGTCCGACCGAGTCGAACGCTGCTTAACCTTGGTAATCGATGAGAACACCGCGGTCGCACAGCGCTACGAGCGCCTCTATAAAGACATCTGGCACTGTGAATAGCATCCTATCCTGAAATCGACGTCGGGCTTTTTGTCATAGTCCATAGGCTTTTCTATTTTATTATTAGTACAGATTATATAAATCCATTTTTGGATATTAAATCAGACTGGGTTTGATAAGTTCAAAATCATCATGACAATCAGCATTGTTCCAGTCATAGATGGTGGCATATCCTTCAATCTACGCCAGGTCAATAACCCTGATCGCGCTTTACGTATCCAGTCGTTACCAGCCATCGCAAATTGTCGCATCATCTAAATTAGGGAGGGTCCCACTAGCTGTTTAGAACGCATCTTTGCGGTCATCTGCCTTTACTGGGCAAATTATTGAAGTAGTAACTTGTTGATAGATATTTGCAAGCTTGGGTTATCTTATTTTCAGTTAATTGTAACTGTTGGAGCCCTCGTGGGATGGGAGGAAGAGTGTAAAAGCCCGCTATAGTAGAGTGCTGCTAGTTTTTATTCGTCTTAGCTAATGTGCATTATAAAGCATTTCAGGGCGCCCTGATAGAGGCAATGTAGGGTTCATCATGAGATGATAAACAATACCTATACACAAAGAAATAAGGTGATTTTTCGAACTGGCGGCTAAAACGACGACTAGAGAGGCGCAAGCCGCGGCGGTGACGCACCCAATATTAATAAATACTCGGTATTTTAGAAACATTTGGGTACAATTAATGTGGTATGTATCCATTTACATGCTCGGTGCGTGGAACACGGTAACGTGAGCAGTTAAGTACGTAATTAAGATACAATAAACCGGATTTCGAAACGTCGACAACGCAAATGGCTCACTTCTGTACAAGAGAACACACAAGCTCTGCTGTTCCTGTTACGTACGACGTGGTACGACTTTCCTGACCCGTGAAACAAATCAAGCGTTTAACAACCGAAAGGTCACAACAGTCACCTTGGTTATCATTACAGTACAAATAACTCTAATTCATTAAAAATAAAGTTCAAATTCTTACGGATATGATACTGTAAGTATAGCACCGATTTCCTAAAGGCAGGTAGGAGATTTTCGGCGACCTTGGACGTTTAAGAAAGCATGTTCTCGCCGAGTATAATTGGTTGCTCATTTACAAGACATCGCTTCTGTGCCGAATAAAAAGGAGATATAGTGTTTCCAATAAGATGAGAGTAAAAATTCCGTGTGTATGATAGACTGACCCGAATTATGATTTTTAAAACTCACAAAGAATTAGAAAACCTTAAAGTGATAATCCTAATTATATTCCTGAGTATGTTTACTAATGGGCATTCGTACTTTAAATAAATGGAAGTCGTAATGGCAAATTACAATGAATACTGATAACTCGTTTTAGGAATTGTTTAATTAAGTTGTTAATGGACACCTATCGATTCTGATGTGCGAAACTAACCATTTAAACCGATGCACACAGTCCAATGTGGAGCAGGTTCATTTAGGGAAAATTCAGTGCAGATTCAATCAAGATAAGGAAGAAAATTCACAACATCTTTCATGAATTTTCCTATGAATCAGATTCTTATATGTTCTAAGCTCATAGGATTTTGGGGCAAAATTTGTACATATAACATTCACAGAACAACAGAATATTTAGACATGTTGTAAGCCAACATGACCTAGAAGCCCGAGGATTCATAACGCGGGATATGAGCGCATTCAGGATGAAATTGAAGTCGTGCTCTGTATGCATAGAGGGCGATAAGGGGTGCGGGCCAGAGGTCGCGGGGGCTGTGTGCAGACTCCGTCAGATGCCATGAATAACTTAACGTTGAATTTCGTCACTCAATGGACACCACCGTTCTATAGCGGTACTACACGTTGAGGTAGATACATCGAGATATATAAAAATAACATTTAAAAAACTACTTAGATCTTTGACTAAAAATATTACATCCATGTATGTGCTAATTTCCGTTAGTTATTTATTATCGTCGTGTGAATAATTACCGCCAGTTCATTACTTTAATATCAAGGGCAAATGGTCAGAACAAAGTCAAAGTCAGAGTTATGACTGATTGAGTACATAAGAATGCACTAGATTTACGTCGATAAAACGTAAATTGGTAAATGAACAAAGACTTTCGTCAACCACCTAGACAATCACGGTGCACGCAAGCTGAGCCTGGGCGGAGGCCCGCTTATGGGAAAGTTACAATCATTACGACCATTCATAAACGGTTGAATGAGCGCAAGACGCCTGCGCAGCCGGTCGAATGCGCGCGCGTAGCGACCCCACGAATCGCGCGACATCTGTAATGTCGCCGCGCTTACCTATACAAACATTAAAATAAACCTATACATCTTAGGCTCTTACGCAAACTGCCAAGGCGTAAAGAAGATCGAATTGTAGGTTATATTATTATTTATTTTTTGCACAATACAAACACATGTATGTACAAAAGTGTATTGAACCCGAGCGCGACACCTAGTAGCCCCAGATGCGTCACCGCGCGCTCGGGCTGTAAACGAGAAAAAATTCCACGCGACAAAAGCAGCAATGTCCGTAAACGACGCATAAATAATTAGACAATAAGCAGGCAGGGCAAGAAATCGGTAATTTGTATCGCGGCGAGATAGGCGGAGCGCAGAGGGAGACGGGTGCAGGCAGGCGCGCGCCGCCGCGGAGATATGGCAACGCGTCAGGTGGAAGTGGCGCCCGTGCTGTTCTCGCTTCTCGCCGAGGACGACCGACCGCCCCCGGCGCCCCGCGCGCCCGCCACCCACCCGCTAATCCTCACCCGAACACAATCTGATAAAATTCGCGCCAGCTATGAAACATTACGCAAAGCTACTCAACACTACAACATCGCGATAATGAATGACCCGACGTTTTTTTTTAGCACGCACATAAACACATCTCCCGACGTCTCGCTATCGTGTCGCATTATCGAACGGTGCGAGGCGAAAAATGTAATAAGAAAGTTATTTCCTCAACCTGGCGAAACTAGTCTCGCGAGCGCATTACGGTCCGCGTTACAGCCAGGTGAATTCAAAATGACCTCTATGGGCCGGTGGCTTCTTGTGGCCTCGCTCGCCGAATGCGTTGACATTTAGTGGGTTAGTAACATATCATGACTCTTGTATTGTACCGAGAATGATGCCAGGATGACTAACGGACGGTCGTCATTAGCCGCCTAAACATAAATTGTCCCATACAAAAACTTTAAAGCAACAGATCGATTCGGCGGTCGTAGCGCAATAAGGTGATTTTTGTATATCAGCGTCCAATAACGATAATCAGATCGTCTACTTAGACTTCGTGGACTCATTATTTAGGAATTCCTAAACATACGACAAGACACCTCATAACAATAGCGCGCAGTACTAGCGACACGTAAATCGTAATGATTTCGAAAGAAAAGTACATACGAGTTCTTTCATCAATGTAAAAGTGACTTACCAAGGCGAAGAAGTTTGTGTGGCAATCCTCGAGACTTGCACCGTTTGTTTGGTGATTTTGATGCGTCATGGTAGTCTAGGGCACTTCATTTTCATTTCACAACACTTAAAACAGGTTCAATCTTAAAGAAACCACTCAAAATCTTAAAATCATCACCGACATTTAGTGAAGTTTTCACCTTTCAATGGCGACTGGAAAATGGCGGATAGGAAACAACAACCCAAGCCGATAGTGCTGCTGCAGGCGGCAAAAGATGGAAACTAGTTACGTCCAGAAATGTTGATACGTTTCGTTATACGTAAATTAATTTCAGAATTTCTCTGTATTGAGGAGATCATAAGATATAATTTTAATTTTGTAGCGAATCTATAAAATTATGAACTTAAATTTTTTATTCTTCTACACAAATATTATACTCGAGGGAAGGTTATCGAAATAATACCATAATCACGATTGCTTAGAAATACTAACGTGCGAAGGAACGTTTTCTATTAGCACAGAGCAGTCTATTAGCTGTCAATTGCCGTCTGTCAAGTCCAGAAATGCAGAAACGTTTAATTAAATAAACTGAGTTTTGTCTTAATTAATATTGAAACATCATCCAAATTAAACATAAAGTAAAATAAAAAACAATCATTTACAACAACATGTTGCGTAATGTATTATTCACAATACCTCGGAAAAATTTACAGGTTATCTTTGTTATCCTTTTATTTATTTTTACATTTATGCTAAATTATTATTTTTATTGTACCCCAATCTATTCACAGGTGATATCAGTGAGAAGCAAGCAGAAAAAGGTTCCTAAAGTAGATAAAAAACTACAAGCAACAGCAGAATCCTTAGCTGCCAGAGGGTAATGTTAATAATACTTTGTAGTTGAATACCAGAAAATACCTGTAGTAAATATCATACGTATAGATTTCTTATTAGAGCTTGATACCAAACAACAAGGCTTATCGATGGTCAGGCCAAGGTCATTCAAAGTTTCAATAACTAAATTGTTTACATAAAACCAGCATGTATTTGAGTTAATTTAATGGTTATAGCAATCAAAACCAATGTAACTCTTACTACCAAGTACCAAGGTACTACACCTTCAAATCCTTACCCCAAACATGTTCAAATTATACAAAATGTGGCATAACAAAATTTCAATAGTTTTTACTAGTGACATGTTTATTCTACTAATGTGTTACTCAATTACACAAAAATGGCTGAACGGATTTGGATGAAATTTGGCACACAGATAGTTTATTACCTAGATTTTACCACAGATGAGATTTACACAGACAGAGACTTTAACACAGGAGTTTTTATCCCGTTAAAATGTAAGGTTCCTGTCTACAGGTCACAGACAGAAACTAGTTTTTATAAAGCAATGTCAATATTTTATTACAGTTTCCTGAGGCCAAACAAACCATGGGATCCCCCAGCCAACATTGAGGAGATGATTCTCAAGATATGTGGTAGCAATGGCCTGAAATCTGATTCTACTTTTGATGCTCTTGAAACCAAGTTTACAGTACTGAAAGCTTGTTTTGAGGAAACTGGACATGCTGTACCAAACTCATTGTTGCATACTATTGAGAGTGTTGGTGAGTTTTTTTTGTAGAAAATGTAACCCACAAAAAGAATATATGTGTTTTTAGCTGCAACTTTGAGAACAAACCATCGCCATTTTTAGATGTTATAGTTGTGATTGCAATCTATAACAAGTGTATGAAGGGAACAGTATTTCCAAAGACATCGAAATAATAATAATAATGTTTATTTGCTGAGAAAAGATTTTACAGACATATAATTTTAAAACTAAATATGGAATACAGTACTTTATTAGGAAATTAACAAAAATTTGTCTTTAATACTAAATAAATAAAAAAAAAAGAATTGATGATAAGGTTGGCAAGAAATTGATGTTTTTATATTAAGTGACAAAAGTATTAAATTTGAAATTAACAAACAACCAGAACAGATGTTTGTGAGTCACAGAAATATTTGCTATGTGTTAGAATCAACCCCACAAGTACTTGATCCAGTGAATGGGACAGTTTATGCTGGGCCAGCCTATCGACAAGCATATTCTTCATTTTGTACACAAACCTATTAGTTCTGTGAGAGTAGAATAGTGCCATTCAATTTCTGATAACAGAATTTGAAAGTTGCTCATTACTTGCCTTAAGTATGTGTACAGAGCAGAAAGAATTTCATACATCTATCTCTCTCTGCTTCTTGTGGACAATTGTAGTGCTGTCACACTTGCACTATGCCCTTTTGTGAGGAAGCAATAGACAAGTACTTGTACAATGTCAATATACAAAATTATTATTGCTCTGTGACCTGACTTTCTCTTAAGATTTACGACACTAATCACTGAGATGTAATATCACAGAAGGAATGATTTTCTACCCATTCAATTACAGGTGACCTGAAAGAATTTTACAAAACCCCTATTGACACAGCTACTCCATTTGATGCACTAAAGAGAATGGAACTGCCCAAGAACTTACATATACAGTCAGATTATGTCAGATTCCATCCTGGTTAGTATACTTAGATCATAAATGCATGATTTGTAAATAAAAATGCTAATCAAAGTCAAACAATTTATTTTGTATAAGCCCTGCGGGGGCACTTACAAATAGTCAATTGAAATTTTTTTAAATCTAATTTAACTACTAATCTACCACTGAATCGGAATGGTGGCGAAGAAACACAGCGGGCTTGTCTTTTTTTATTTTAGCCTCTTTCTCTTTTTTCCTTTCTATTTTTTTTTTTATCATATTTCGTGGATACAATGTTTAGGTTACAATTAAATAGTTTACGATCTAGCTCCAGTGTGATGCCGTACGATTGAGATATGAGACTAACAATGTTATTTATTATGAGTGTCTAAAGGATTCCAGATGGACACGTCCCCACAAGCTGCACCCATTCACGAGTATAACTACTGGAACAGCAATCACAGGCCTACAAAGCAGCAATACCCCAATCTCATCAGGCACAATCATTTTTGTCACTTGTTTGAAATGTTCAATCTTAACCTATATTGTTTGACTGCCAGGTAAAGATCTCCCCATGACCTTCCAAGGGAATCTGAGATATGCTATCCCTGGCGAATCTTTTTGAAACATACGTTATTGAAATACCAAAATTTTATAAAAAGAAAAAATCCAGATTAATTTTAGAACATTACTTTAGGTTTTACTCTTTAGGTTTGTTTTTTGTCAGATAAAAACAAAATGTTCACATATTATAGGTAGCTCAAAATACCATAAATGTAAAAATTAACTTTCTTTGTTGCCCAAAGAATACTTTTTACATTAATAATGTTTTGTGATACAATATTATCACTGTTATTTTTTTCAGATAAGGACACCATGTTTAAGGGATTATCAGCATTCCCTAAGAGTTCAACTATTGTGACCGGTTTGAAGACCAGGAAGAAGTATGAAGGCTACTCTGCCAAAAGATCATGGCCTTAAATTTATAAAAAATAATTTATAACTAGCTGTTTAATGTTGTAGTTGATAATAAATTTGTTTGGAAAATATTTATTGTTTTATCATACATAAGTTCATCGTAATTTTTGGACTGATACATGATTGTCTTGTCACAATTGAAAGTATAATCTGGTTTAAAATAAAAAAACCCTGACTTATATAAATCGAGTACAATAACGAAAAGTTAAAGACTTGCACAAACAAAAGCCCCGCGTCAGGAATCCGTAGATATGTCGCGCGATATTGAACGTAGCGTCGCTTTTGTTGAGAAACCATGAGGAACAGTAGTCAAAGACAGTATAATAATCACTACAGTTATTTACAGAGTGTAGATTTGTGTTGCGCAACAATTTGGACGACCAATGTATGAAAATTTGTCGAGCGACATTCTGCAACCCATGTGTGCGATATACTTCGCGTCGGTGCTCGACTATGCCCGACATCTTAAGTGACACGTGTCGTAGGACATTTTGCTCGCAGCTGTACTCTTGACCTGTAATCAAATCATAATGACTTGATTCCATGTCACAAGTACCTACTGTGGCGAGTGAGTGCTCCCGGCCGGTTCGTCTTAGGAGAAGAATGAAAGTGGACATAAAGGCGAGCGTGCAACATCTACGGTGCAGCCGGAAGGACAGAGAGCTAGTTAGCTTAGGGGCGTCTCAAGGAGGAACGGCGTCGGCTTGGCCTGTCATGATGCTCTACCGGCCGGCGGACAATGGATTTTTCGACCTCGACGGCGTCTGATTCTGTGTGCACTATCTTTATCCAAAAGGAGGGACGAAAGGGCATCAGGGGAGTCGGTGAGAATATGCTGCGGGCGGCGACAACCGGAAGTCAGGTTCGTAGTCGGCAGCGGCCACATTAAGGGGGTTTGAGTGATTGGACGAGTTCGCGAAAAAGCGGGTCGTCGCCTTTTTTACATAGGTTCAAGACCGGATCGGAATGAAGATTTACGTTCCGCATGTACCATAGCCTAGTGGTTAGACCGTTGGACTGCAAAGTCAGAGGTCTCGGGTTCAAACCCAGGCACACACCTCTGTCTTTTCGAAAGCATGTGCGTATTTAAAAATTAATTATCACTTGCCTTTACGGTGAAGGAAAACATCGTGGGGAAACCTGCATGCCTGAGAGTTTCTCGAAAGTGTGTGAAGTTCGCCCACCCGCACTGGGACAGCGTGGTGGACTATGGCCTAAACCCTCTCAGTTGGAGAGGAGGCCCGTGCCCAGCAGTAGGACAGTTTCTTAACAGGGCTAATATTATTATATTATATGTACCACGGAGTACGGGGACGGCTTTGCGGAGGAATCGGGATAGCCTGAAAACTGTTGATTTGAGTGCGGGTAGCATGCACGAACATCTCACATACGTAACGTCGTTATAATTGGCCCAACGTTTTGTAGTATCACCTTATTTTTAAGGGACAGTATACTTTGCTTGCATATGATGGGATAGAGACAGCCAAGCACGAAGGCGGCTCGGGTGCGGATTTGTGCGGCTCGAAGGACATTGTGGCGATTAGGTGATCCCTTGGTACTTGATTTGTTTGACCCAAGGGATAGGTCGATCGGACATGGCAAATCGACCTAGATTCTTGCTGGGTTTATTTTAATTTATATCGCATTTGCGTTTTGCCGATGACCTGGTCCTCCTAGCAGAGAACGATGCAGATCTCAAGACCATGCTTTCTGAATTGCAAGAAGCATCTCTAAGGGGTGACCTCAGAATGAACATGTCCAAGACAAAAATAATATCAAATCGCCACACCAGTCAAGGTAACATCATTATAGGGAACTCCCAAATAGAGGTAGTAGATGATTACGTTTATCTTGGGAACTGTTTATCCTTTGGCTCAGAGTCTATTAGCGAGGAGATCGCTAAAAGTATCCAATTAGGTTGGGCTACATATGGAAAACTTGCTAGTATATTTGACGCAGACATCCCACAGTGCCTGAAAACCAAGGTATCAATCAATGTGTCTTGCCCATTCTTACTTACGGTGCCGAGACCTGGTCGCTTACAAAAGGTAGCCTTTATAAAATCACAATCACACTCAATAAAATCACACAAAAAAGTGGCACAGAGAGCGATAGAGCGAGCCATGTTGGGCATCTCCCTTGTCGACCGAATACCAAATATAGACATCCGTTGACGGACTAAAATTGAAGATGTTTGGGGGTGTATGTGTTGTGGAGATGGGCAGGACACTTGATGAGGCGTGAAGGTGGACCAAGGCCGAAACAGAGTAGTGGCCCAGAACAGGACGCCGACGCATAGGCAGACCATCGGCTGGATAGAGCGATGACATCGCGAGAGTGGCTGGCAAATGGTGAAATAGATTAGCACAGGATTGGAACGAATGACGTGATATAGGAGAGGCCTACACTCAGCAGTGGATAGATACAGGCTGATTGATGATGATTATTTTAATGTTCATTTCTATGCATGCTGCTACGGTTTACATTTGTCCACTGGCAAATTTCGTGCCCACTACCTACTCTGTTTAATGCCGTGCGAGTGGACTATATGTAAACCATGAGTTTGGGTTCGATTAAAGCAATTTTATATTTACAAGGATGTTATTCAAATAGCATAATTGTTAATGAACATCAAACTTAACGGTGTAAAATCTTGATATTCTTCAATTCGGTTAATAAATAGGTACACGGGTCTACTCAGAATCCATCTGAACGCAGACCCTTCAGCTCATAGTATCGAGAGGTCGCTACTTCGTTTTTTGTGACCATGTTTGACCGACCTATCCCCTTGATCAAACAGGTCATAGACGGCAGAGCCACCTTGGTGCTCGGCCGTCTTCACCCGATGATCTGCAAACGGAATAAAATGTCCCTTAGAAATAAGGTGACACTTTATAAAACTTGTACGGCCCATCATGACGTAGGTAAGGCTAGAAATCCGATATTCTGCGAACGCGTCCTATCATCAGAACCCCTTTAATCGTAGCTGCCACCGTCTACGAAACTAACTACTTTTTTTTTTTTTCCCCGTGGAGGATATCTTTTAAAGACTAGCCCCCCACCTGCCTTTGGGTAGATAGGCGGGGGAGTGTCGGACTCTCTGCTGCGGTCTTCGCCCCACTTTGTGTGACGCGGGGACCACAGCAGCATACCGACTATAACCTCCACGTGTTCCGCCTGCCGCTTTAAGGAAGGCTCCAGGTACGGGGACTTCATCCGCAGCCTCTCCAGCGGTTGTCCTTAGTATGGACCCAGTAAGTTGCGACCGCGACGCCGCAGAAATTCTCTCTAATGTCGGGGACGTGCGTCCGGGAAAATAGGCACACCCCTTCACCTCGAGGGTGCAAGTGTAGAGCAGGCGACGGCCCCCAATGCCGTCACCCGCGCACCCTCTTTACGGTGGCATGAGGTCGGCATGTCGTCGCCTCCTTTGCCCGCGTCTCCGTCGGCGGTTTGAGTCAGCCAGTGGATCGTCCTCCCTGGCTCGCTCCGCCTCCTCCTTGCGTGTCATGACCACCTCAGCAAAGGTGGCCACCGCGTCCCATGATCTCTCGCTGCCGACCATAGAGCGAACAATCGCCGGCAGCGAGAGATCCGTTCCCACAATCGCAATTAGCGAGCTACGCTGTTCCGCCCAAGCAGGGCAAACCTCGAGCGTGTGCTGCGCAGTATCCTCGGCGCAACCACACTCGTGGCACCTTTGGTCGGCCTCTCTCCCGGCCACACGGTGCAGGTACCTTCCGAAGCAACCGTGCCCTGTTAGAATCTGCACAAGCCGGAAGGTAAGCGTGCCTGCCTTTCGGTACACCCACTCCTTCAGCACTGGATGCATCGCCCGTATGGTCCAGTGGCCTGCACTCGGCTCCTCGAGCCAGCTCCGCCATTCGCGGAAGGCACGCCTCTGCGCCCGCCGCCGCCACCTCTTCACCTCATCGGGTCGGACTCCTCCCAACGCTTCTATTTCGGCCTTTTGGCGAAACACTGAGGCCAACACGACCGCCTCCAGATTCCAGGGTGGGGTCCCCGCCAACGCGCATGCGGCCTCGCATGACACGGTGCGGTAGCCGCGTATACGAAACTAACTACTAACCTAACCTAACCCTCCCGATGCCCTTACTTGCCTTCTTTCGGATACAGATACCGCACACAGGATCACACTCCGACCTCGCCGGCGAGTTTGAAAAATCCCTTGCTCGCCGGCTGGTGCAGAGCACCACTGCGAGACACGTAGTATATGCCCTCCCCGTAGCGACTGCACAAGCCGAGGCCGTTGAAGCTGTAAAGCCCCGCGGCCAACAGCGTAGATCATTCGCACACCACAAATATTTCGGTTCCCATATAATTTTGTAGCTGGTTTTGAATTTGTTTTGGTGTTCGTACTTTGATACAATGAGATCGTAATTGTTTGCCAGGCTCCAGTTATTAGCCTAGGCATTCCGCAGCTAAAGTCCAGTGTTTATAGGGGTCTATTTGCATAATTTCATCCAAGGCTAAGAAAAAGACTGGGTCAATGTTGACTTTATAAATTTCATTCTTAATTTTTGAACGAATCGAAAGTGACAGCTGAAACTTCGTATACAATTTCAATTTAGAGGTTATGTTTTAAGAATCTCAGTTTCTATGAACATATTTACCTATTTAATTAGCGAATGACCGGACGAAATGTCGTAAATACCCAAATATGCACGCCCTATTAATATTGTGCTTTATATTTATCGTTATTTACTCATGTGTGTCGTGGTAAGTAGCCGATTAGTGCGTGACATCGCTGTTTTTATTATTGTTTTGTGTTGTGTTTACTATTTTGGTACAATTTGGTGTATTTTTAGGCTGCTGCCGACGTTATTGGCATGGCTGTTCATGAGAAAGTACCACATAAAGTTAAAAATAGGCAGAATCGCTGTGCCGAAACTAATATTAAAAGATGTTAGCCTGTCGAAAGATAGGTATTCTATTGTAAGTAATATAAAAAACAACATATGTTACTTTCAGATTTCATTTCTGAATGTCTAAAATTAGTAAGTTCTTACAATACCACCCTGTTTGTAAACTATACCTAATCATAGACATAAGAGATCCTGCCAATCCAATAAGTAAATGTAATAAGTAAATAATACTATTTATCTTATGGTAAGGCCTCTCTCCAGTTTTTATGCTTATCAGTATAAAATCTGGAGAGAGGCCTTTGCCCAGCAGTAGCTAGCTTGTCATAGCTATCATGCTAATATAATAATGTATTGGTTTTTGCATCTATTATTCTTAACTACTTTCCTGGATGTCCCATTTTCCTTTTAGTAAATTATTATGGTTGTGATGTATGAGATATATGCTAAATGTATTACTAATCATATGTGTAATAATCAATCAATATCCAATGATGTAAAACATAGAATTTTGGAATAATTTTTGAGTTCATTCAATTTCTTACATCATTGTATCCTACTAATATTATAAATGTGAACGTTCAGATGTTTGTTACACAATCGTGCAAAACCGGCTGAACAGATTTGGATGATATTTGGAACACAGATAGTTTATAACATGTATTACCACATTTTATCCCAGGAACGTGTAAGGTTCCTGTCTAAATTCAACACAGACAAAGTCGCAGGCAGAACTAGTATATAGCATATACTAATACTTGTGAAAATTTCCATTGTCTATCTATCTATCTAACTATATCATCATGAGATCCCTCGCGGAGAAGGCAGAAAGTACAGAGTTCGAACAGGTTCTTTCCTTACATACCTCTCTGGGTTCCTCCACTCTCATAGTTCGTCTCATACACACTCGCCGGTTACGGACACTCTTGACTTTCCCTTCAGATAAGCATGGTCTATTTGGTCATAGTAAGATAATCTAGGTCTTCCCTGGTACCTACATCCTTCATTTTCATTGTCCTGAGAGAAATTCATAAGTCTTGTACCTTGTATCAATCAATGTTAATTTCTGCCATAAATATATTTGTGATATACAAATATTCTTTCAGCACATAGATGAAATCTCATTTCAAAGTAGTTGCTTCAACTCTGAAATAAATAAAATAGTGTCTGTCGTCATCCGCGGAGTAGAGATCACTAACAATGTTGAAGCGAAGCGGAGTGTTGTTGTGGAGACTATCTTCAAACCTCTGCTCTCCAAGCAAAACTCAATGTCGAGGGGAGATGAGCTGGATGACATGTCCTCTGGGTTTACGGATGTGGAGAATAGTTTGAACAGACTAGCACAGAGGAAGCTGTTGGATTTCAGAGACAAGAAATTACCACACAGTCTGATTATGTTTGCCCAGGTAAGTAGAATACAGTAATTTTCACATACTCATCCCTCAACGCTCAAAGGTTTGGTAGCAGATGTCATATATTAAAGTAAATACAAATTTATTTGTTTTGGTTTCATTTGCTATACATGTCCAAATGAATAATAAAATATGTAATTTTATAAAGTATAGTAATCAAATAATAATTATAATGATCAAGAGATGAGATATGAGATTCCTAGAAGAACCAAGGTCACTAACATAGCCCTTAAGATTAGCAAGCTGAAGTGGCAATGGGCGGGCCACATAGCGCGAAGATCGGACGGGCATTGGGGCTGAAAGATTCTAAAGTGGAAACCACGTATTGGCAAGCGCAGAGTGGGATGACCGCCTGCCAGATGGACCGACGATCTTGTGAAAATCGCAAGAAGTCGTTGGATGCAGGTGGCATCCGACCGGTTACGCTGGAAAGCGATTGGGGAGGCCTATGTTCAGTGGTCAAGTATAGGCTAAGATGATGATGATGATATGATCAAGTAATAATAATTATAGGTATAAGTAATAGTTACTGGCTTTTAATACCTTCTCTCCAGCAGAGCTACTGTGGTGTGTCTATCACAGTAATGCTGGAGCTATGTTCAGGTATCGCCAGACTGGCAGCAATCATTTTCATACCAAATACATGCCTAGCTAGCTTGCTCATAAATGATGTACTGTAGAACCGGGGCAGCCCCAAGATCACCCTGATTGCATTATTGTATAGGATGCGGAGGAACTCTATACTCTCTGCCTACCCTGCAAGGGATCTGATGTGATGATATAGATAGATAGATGCAGAGGTTGTTGTAAAATTGCTTAGTGTTTCAGCCCGTAGGCTGCAGGTATAAAAAGATGTGCAGTAGACTCAAAAGAGTGTAAGTTTGACCTGTCAGCGTCTCACAAACCTATGGGTAATCATATTGGCTCGTATTGAGTGTGTGTTGACCCTCCGCTCCCATTCAATGTCCACATTGTCCTTAAGGTCTGAGGTGACAATATGTCCAAGTTACGTAAATTTTGTAACTTTTTCCAAAGGTACCCCGCTTAGTGGTAATAGTTGTATATTATGGGGACACTTCATACCCGACTTAAAGACCATGCATTGACTTTTCTTGACATTGTATATTATTCTGTGACTACGTGCATACCCCTTACAAGTCTGTATCAAGTCTATATTGGCCTTCAGACCTCAGACAGATGATTAAGTTCTCCTTTATAAATTCAATTTTAAATAAACTAAATTTTATAGCTTGTAAATACAATAATAATTAAATTAAACAAACTGTACCAAATTATTAGTTAAAAGGAAAGGTTCCAATATCAAGCAATTACATAGGTTGTCACAGCGTATAGATCGTTTGCACACACCATACATTTGTGTTTCATAGTCACACTGTCATGGCGCCGTATTAATATTTTAATTATAACATCTAAATGTTTCAGTTCATGGGAGTACATATCTTCAATGCCTCGGTTACAATCCACAATGGCACAACGTCAGATCCATGGTCTCTGACAGTGACTGCTGGGGAAGTGCACGCAGATGGCGCAGCTGGCGGTCCGGCCCGAGCCCTCGTGTTCTCCACCAAACTGGTAGACGCCAAGGCGAGGGTAGCAGCGAAAGGAGAGACCCTTGGTGAAGCTGCCTGCAGCCTGGTGATCGAGGGGACTGTGAAGGCTGATGGACCTTTAAATGTAGAGGTAAGATGCGGAAGAGGTATTTTAGAGTTGTAGCATGAGGTATGTTATAGTCTCTGTCACGCCAGTGGGATGCAGGTATGAGTGTACGCTTTAATTTTTTTAAAACATAGCCCTACAGTAAGATTTATTCCTGTGTTGTGGATGAGTTTACAAAAATGAAAATTTACATACACAAATACCCGGACCGAAACAAATAATTGGGGGTCACAAAGATTTGTCCCGTGCGGGAATCGAACCCGCGACTATTCGACCCAATGGGCGGAGCGGCTTAAGCTCTTAACCACTGCGCCAAATCGGCCAAATTCTATATTGTAGTCACTTTTATTAACTAGATGAATTAACAGCTATAAGAAGCTTAACACAACTTGATTTAGAAAAAGCTCTAACTTTTACATGCATAAATCTCCAATCATACAAATAAAAATTAAACGTTTTTATAAAATTCCAAATATATCATGTCATATACTCATTTTATTGTATTCATTCAACAGAAAATCCACGCAATGGTCAGTAACACAATAGTGACATTCCAAGACGAGGTATACCACTTCATCAAAAGGCAGAAGACGCAGCGGCATGCCTATGTACGGGCTCACATAGATGATGGTGAACACTATGCCACGCTTATACCGAGGCTGTCCCCTGTCATACCAAAGGTACATTTTTTTTTTGGGACTCAGCCCGCCCCACATTCCCACCATTGTAACTCCTGTACCAAAGGTACATATTTATATAACAAAGAGACTTAAACCTCTTTTAATATACAGCAGGCATCCATCACTTTTTTACTTGCAATTAACTATAAATTATGACATTTTTTATAAGGTTCTGCTCGGGAGAGAAATAGAACACGTCGTGATGGTTTCAAATATGATTTATTACTCTCAACTGTTAGATTAATACAGCGGTTATATATGTATTAACTTAACGTTTATATATGTATTAACTTAAATTTGTAACGTAAGCGGTTTCGATTTTCATGGAACTATTTAACCCTTTCCTCCATCTAAGGGGATGAATATTTAAAAGTCCCTACTTAGTAATTTTTTGAAAAGTCAAAGTTCAGGACGCGCTGACTTAGATTGTTATAATAAGAGACTCGGTTTTTCCTTTTGTGTATTTATGAGAAGATACTATAGGAAAAGAAACTTTTTCCAGATCTTCAGTTTAAGAATAGACACTACAAAGATCAGCTGTACCGACAAATGCACGAATACTAATTTCGAGATGTCACTACAGAGCTTACAAGTAAGTTAAAGTATTTTAACATTAGGATACATTTAACTGTATGATATCAGTAGTGAGAGGAGATGGTAGGAGGCGCGGGGTTCACATTGGCTTAGTTGTGTATAAATAACGTATAACCGTAGCCCTAACACCTGATTTATCATTCACTCCTCTCGTGTTTAAGGAAAGTGGACATGAAGTAGCAGTGTGAGTATGAAAATTTACATAACCACTCTGATTGTTTTCATGTACTCTAGTGTTGCTACTTCTCTAATGTTTCTCGCGCTAGCCAATTCTCTGCTCACTGCCATACGAGTGGAGAAGATGAAGGAGTCAGAGAGGTCTGTAAGGAAAGAATCTGATGGAACTCTGTATTCTCTGATTACCCCGTAAGGGATCTAGCGTGATGATATAAATAGATAATTTTTATCTGAAAATTTTCTAGGTAAATTCTAGGTTCAGTGCCGCGTCAGTGTTATTAGATGAAAATGGCCTAGAGGTGATTGGTTTGCCGCAAGTGTACGTCGCCTTCCAGATGGACCAATACCAGTTGGCTACTGAGAAAGAGAAGTTATTGTTTATAAATAAATTGAAATTGGATGCTAAGGTGAGTTATTAGCATATAGTGCGCCTGGTATAGATGGGGCACTGATTAATTTTTTGTTTATTTTTTTCTATAATCTCATTTTTATTTCTAGTTGGAGAAGGGCGTACTAAACCTGTACTTAATAATTAGCACACTGAACGTAGCGTACAATCATAGCGAAGCATTCAAATGGTATAATTCAGCCAAACAGAAGTTGAGAAAATCGAAGCACCTACTAACCAAAGAAGTGGTAGAACGTAAGTGTTTTCGGCGACGGTTGGTTCACTAATTGTCTAAGCATAGGCCACTCGCCTCACTGGATCGAATAATCGTGGGTTCGAACTCCATACGTGTAAAATCTTTGTGGGATTCACAGTATTTATTTTAGTCTGGTTATTTCAAACAATACAGAAAATTATAATGAAAAAAATAACAAAACGCATTATCAGTATTGTATGAAACTACGAAGATACGACCTAACATTGGACCTTGTGGAACTCCAGAGGAAAAGTCCACTCTGTCAGAAGTGTGACAATTTAATCTAACTGCTTGTGTATGAACTTAAACATAGGAAATCAATTATTAAAAAAAATACTGTTAATACCTAAGGCTAATATTTTGATATGTAATATATTGTGGTCTATTTTCTCGAAAGCTTATCTTAAGTCTAATTTAGTCATATTTTTGTTTTGTTACTGCAGAATCATCGACTCCTCTGTGGGTAGGGCGCATATTCTCAGCGTGCATAGTTCAGGGATGCGCTGAATTGCGTTCAGTGTCGGTGCACGCTCGGCTATTGAACGAATACGCTCTGGGCTTCGGCTGTAGTGGAGTCAAAGTTAAGCTGGATCAGCTGTTGGAAACGAGAGGCTAGTTAAAAAATATTGCATTGTTTTAAGGATGGCGTGTGAGAAGATTAATTGACTTTCGTGTTTATTTTTTTTTTTAATATTTTGAGTCCATTAGTCGTGAGAGTTGATTCGCATTTTGTCTTTATTACTCATGTAATTGACACATGATAAAGATTTTGTCATAATAGTTCTATCTTCTCTTCCTTTTCATCAGATAGAAACCGTTTTTTTTTAGTTATTCTAAATACACATAATTGCTTAACATTATTTACGTTAGTAGTCAAGTAAAACTTGGCAAATGTTTGGCAAGCAATATTGTTTAATGTTACAAAAGATCAAATTGGTTGCACAGAGGAGTCGTACCGTTGCTCGGTGGCGCGCATGGTAGTGGGTGGGCGGCAGTGGGGCGCGGAGCTGCTGGTGGACGGCGGCTGGCTGGGCTGCGGAGCGCACGCGCGCCCGCAGCGCCCGCCGCCGCGCAAGCACCACACCTGGGGCGAGGCGCTGCTCGCCGTCGCGCTCGTCAAGTGGGCCACGCACGGACCCACCGACTCAAAGGTCAGTCTGATTCACACAAATCAACATGAAGGGTTAAATTAAAAGATTTTAAACATGTGTTCTTAAGTTTTTTGTTTTTGTAACACATTATTAACAGACTTCAATAATATCCCTTACGCAGAACTCGTTTGCTATATTTAAATTTTGTATATTCATGATATGATTAGGGGAATAGAGAGCTCAGCACGAACAGACAACGCTAGCGTAACGCTAACGAGTTGTTATGCGATCTTCACGCTTTCTCTACAACGTTATGATAACATTGACCTGTTCGTGCTAAGCCCTCTGTAAACAGATAATAGGACAATTATTCAAAAATAAACAATGAACATATTCACTCATAAAATACCTTTTTATATTTGTACCATCAAATAACACACACACACATACACACACACACACACACACACACACACACACACACACACACACACACACACACACACACACACATACACACACACACACACACACCCATAATATAATTACACATATTAATTTATTAAACTACGAAGACAATCACGTCACTACTTATGAAAATTTATTATCTGAATACGGATTCCAAAAGTGCATTGAAGATGTTACGCGAAGAGAAATTTTATTAGGAAATGTAGTACAATCTTGTTTAGACCACATTTACGTTAGAGCAAGTAACACACGTATTCACTCAGCGGTAATAAAGCATAAATTATCTGACCATTATTTCGTCTCGGCTGTAGTAGAATGGAAACGAACTCCGTCGAAACAGCTGTCCCACTCCGATGCGACCCGACTTGTGCGTTCATCTGCGCCACAATTCGCTATTACGAAGCGAGTTCTAGACAATAGAATGGTCAGAGACAAATTATTAAATACAGACTTTGAGAGGTTCTTATCGATTAATTGCCCAACTGAATTATATAACTCCTTTACACAATTATTTAATGATATTTATAATGATTGTTATACAAATAAAACTGTCAATATTAGTAATAGAAATAACAAAGGATGGATAAACAATAGTTTGAAGAATATGGTAAGAGAAAAAGACAGACTTTTTGAATTATGGAGTAACGACCCAAAAAATATGATAAAGCGTCTTACTTACACTAAATACAGAAATAAGTGCCAGAAAGCTATTAATAAAAGTAAAAATGTTTATGATCAGAATAGCATATTAGAATGTCATAAGAATATTAAACAGGTATGGGAAAAAATTAACGAACTATTAGGAAATAACAAACAGACCATAGACGCACTTATTCTGTCAAATATGAAAACGCAAGGAAACGCCAGAGATATAACTAATAATTTTGCTACAACTTTTTCAGATGAAGTTAATAATATAATACATAAGTGTAAAGAAAATTGGTTACCTAGAGCAACTTATGTAAAACCTGTTGACGTAAGCATGAGATGGCAACCAGTGACGAGTTTAGATATTAAGAATACAATTAAAAACATGGATATTAACAAGTCACCGGGTAGCGATCTAGTGCGTATGTCCGATTTAAAACTTGTTTGTGATAAGATTAGCTCAGTCCTGGCTAGACTTGTAAATTTATCTGTGAAAAATTATGAGTTCCCTATGAAGTTAAAAGAGGCAATAGTTCGTCCAGTTCATAAAAAAGGTGACCCGAAAAATATATCCAACTACAGACCTATATCTATATTGTCAAGCATAGATAAAATATTTGAGCATTGTGTAGTTAAGCAGTTAGGGGACTATCTAAAGGCTAATAATGTATTAAACAAGTGTCAATACGGTTTTCAAAAGGGCAAAAGTACAAACACTTTATTGGCAAATTTCACAGATGAAATTAATAATTATTTAGGTGATAAAAAGTTTGTAGTAGCAACATTTTTTGATTATAAAAAAGCGTTTGACACTTTACAAACGGAAACCCTACTTAGTGCATTGGCTGAGTGCGGAGTGAGAGAGCCGCTTAATCATTGGTTCCGTGACTATCTCACAGCACGCTCTTATCGTGTGAAAGTGGGCGAGGCGTACAGTGACAGTAAGACAGTGCAGTGCGGCGTACCACAGGGATCGGGGTGTGGGCCTGTCTGCTACCTCATACACGTGAATAGCTTGTGCGGTGTACTAAGGCACTGCTCGGCATTCATGTACGCAGATGATCTTTGCGTGCTGCGCGCGGGCACTGACATCAATGACAGTTGCAGATTAGTGCAACAAGATATAGATGCAGTAGTAAAATGGTCGCATGACAATGGTATCGTGTTAAACGCAGACAAAACAAAATTAATGATTATACACTCACCTTATTTACACTTATCCTTAGAACCCCCCCTTTTATTCACTCACGACTATTCATGTATGCATAACAATCTAACCAATTGTAATTGTAAACCTATCGAACAGGTTAAATGTATAACTTATTTAGGTATGAAAATTGATGAAAACTTCTCTTGGTCTCAGCACGTAGACTATGTTTGCAATAAATTAAGAATATTACTAGGTAAATTTTACCATCTTAGTTACAGAGTTCCTATTAATACTCTAAGATGTTTATATATGTCTTTAGTTGATTCGATATTTAGTTACGCTCTCGATAGTTACGGTCTTACATTTAAAACAAACCTGGATAAATTAGAAACGCTTCAAATTAGATTTCTAAAACTACTTGTCAATAGAAAGATTAATAATAGCTGTAAGGATAACTATAGAAAGTTATTTCAAATTTGTAAAATTCTTCCAATCAGTTTAAAACACAAATTTCTTTTAATTGTAAACAATCGTGACCGTCGAGAGTTTTTAACTCCAGCAAGCAATGTGTACAGTACGCGCTTGGTGACCGACGGCAGATACAATGTACCAAGGGTAACCAACTACTTCGGTGACAGGGCGCTAAAAAAACGCATCCCATACATTTTGAATAGTCTGCCGGCGGCCATAAGGGGCGAGACAAATATAAAAAAATTTAAAAGGAATCTGAAAAAACATTACCTAAGTTTGTGTTAAGTTAGTGTTACCATTATATTAAGTTTGTAGATTCAACTGACCCCACAGTCAAACTGGTTGCACAGTTTTGTGGGGCGATGTTTTTTATGTTGTGCATTATGTTGTGATCGTAAATAAATAAATAAATAAATAAAAAATACACACACACGTACTTGTATTTCAGACTTGTAAAATTCTCAACCTTAAATTTATTTCCCACCTCCTAGGTAGAGGCAATGGTAGACTGCCTCCGTTTGGAATGGAGCAAAACAATGGCAGAGACAATTATTTCGCTATTCGAATGTGTCAATCAATTAAAAACCGTTACTCCACCCAAGATATACCAAGCTTCAGACCACCACGAGGTACCATCCAACATTACCGTGAACGTAGCGCTCTCGCATATAAACCTATTCTTGATATTGAGTGAGGACATGTGTCTGATGACGAGAATAGACGCTGTGACCTTGGAGAAGACCATGAACAAATCTGGCGCGGTTATATCTGGATTGAAAGTGGTTGATATGGTGCCTTATAAGGGTGAGTTTAGAAAACTATAAACGTGGCAAGTGGTTAAATGCAATAATACTTAAAACAACTTAAAATCTTAAAAAAATATTGATTTATACTATACAGTAGAAACATTGTCTCCTTTGGGAATTATTTTGCTTTAAAATCATTCATCTTTGTTGGTAACAAGGAACAAATTTTCTTTGTATCTTAAACTATTCGAAACAAAACAACGGCTAAAAAAATGGAAATAGACTGGACTTTGACTGATTAAATTATGTCCTGGAAAATCACATATTACACACCGATATTTGATCTGACCATAACTTGTTCAGTAGTATTTAAAAATACAACAATACCCACGAAACCTTTTGGTGTATTCATTATATTTTTTTTAGGTAACATGCATTGTCAAAGGTCAGACGAGATTCCCACAAAATTCTTCCATGTGAGACTAGCCAGAATAGAACACGTATTATTAAAAGAAAGACATTCAGCACTCCTAGACTTCCAGTTCATTGAAAACGTAGACCTGGAGTGGAGCGCGAACTTGCACCTCAAAGTTCTAACGTTTGTTAGAGCCGTGAAGGGCTTCAAAGAGGAGTTACGGATAAGGAGGGACGGAGACGGAGTTATGAGTACAGTTCAGGGGAAGAAAGGGAGAGCGCTAGATTGGCGGGTCTCGTTTAAAGGCGAGACGAATCTGGGGTTGCTGCTGTCAAAGGATAATAACATGCTTTTTGCTACTGGTGAGTTGTCTGTGGAACAAAATATCGAAGTAGTAATTTTATGGTGCAGCCAATTTGAACTACGTGCTTGAAACTGATGTCCTTTAGAAGTTTGCAGTGTTTCTTAGTTTAGAGAAGTAAATGATGTGCGTAAAAGCGTTGGTATAACGACTTCTTACTTGACTATGTTTCTTAAACAATATTTACTAACAAATGATTTTTCAAAATGTATTTCCTAAGGGAGTTAAAATTTAGTTGGGTAATCCCATCAGGCGCACTTCTAGTAAGTAATATATAGAAGTCATCGAAGTCAAAATGTGTTATTTATATAATGTTAGTAGATCTGGATTGCCATCTTAATTTGCGGACAAAAGCTACCTATTGGAAACTAAAAAGTGAAATTAGGTATCGAAACAAATTTCCTACAAAGCCAAGCAATTTTTGGACATCTCTATTGACTTTTTTACAAGATTTTATTTAACTTGCAATGTTCGTATGTGTGTCTGTCTTTCCGGTTCAAATCTTGTGATCCATTTTTCAAACACTTTGCACAAATCGAACACCGATTGAGATGAAATTTGGCATACGTATGCAAAGTCAATGACAATGCAATTATATGGTACCATGGAGCTGGTCAGATGCTGGTGTCGGAAGGTGGTTATAGGAATATGTAAACTATACAACGTAACCCCCTCGTGTTCGGGCTTGTTAGATGGGTATTGACAAGTAATACACAACCAGATAGTATTTAGTGTCTGATGATGAAACCGAAAGGTGGCCAATGGAACTACCCAACTACTCAATATGGCCCCACCTTGTTTGGGCTCGTTGGGTTTATCTTGACGAGTAGTTTATACCCGGGTGGTGTACAAGGTCTGATGATGGAGCCGGAAGGAAGCCATAGGAACTCCTCTACTAAGAAAGATATCTTCGTTGTATATTTAAAAAAGGTCTTTTTAAATTAAAATGATTTTTTTCAGATGACATGACAATAGCTTATGACCACGAGGCAGGTCTGTCCATTTTATGGAGCAAGTTGAACATGATATTGAACGGAGATGAGGTGATAACGGTCGAGGGTTATTGTCAGGAGCGCGTTAAGGATGACCATGTCATCAGAGTCGAGAGGAAGGCCAATGAAGGTTTCGTCCTTATGTGGAACAAGGTTTGGTAAGTTGTAAATACATCTGTAACTTTTATGAATTTGAGGGCTGAGTTCGTTGAAGTTTCATATTGAATTATACATAGGTAATTCAAGATTTTTTTTGGCGATTATTTTATATTTGAGTTATCATTAAAATAAATTCGCTCTTCAATTCCTTAAATTTATTTTTTATTGCAGGTAGTCAGAAATAATAGTATTTCATTTTACAAAAGATGTTTAAACAGGTCCTGGTATTAAAATAGTTATTTTTCAGCTGTTGAAGTAAATAGTAGATAGAATGAAAACGACGAACTTATCTATTTTATAATATTCGTCACCTTCCAGCTATCCTTAGAGTGTAGACAAATTAGAAAGTGTAGTTTCTAGACTCTAAAAGGTTGTCCCTTTTTTGTTTTTTCTTTAAGGTCGGTGAGTATAGAATCGGTGCGCGTCATATTCCCGTACAAGCACCGCTTCGCGGAAGCCGTGCAAGGCGACTTCGTGTCGCTCTTCAAGTGGATCAAGCTAGTGCACGGCATCAAGAAGAAACCATTTACTGCAGACAGCCCGCTGCCCAGCGATTTGCATATCAAGGTGTGTAATTTATGTTGAAATAGAAAGGTGTTAAGCGCTGCTAAAATTATTATGATGTGCTTTGACAATGTTACATTTTTTGTATTTTAGATTGAAGAGCTCTTGATAGAGATGAGCGACGATCCATTCGAAGTTAAGTTGCGAGACAACTATGAACTTCTAGAAGATGAATACAAGGAGAGTCAGAAACGACGGACCATGCTAGATGCTAAGGTAGATTAGATATTGATACTTGATATACAGATTGACCTCTATGTCGCAGGTGTGTGGGATCTACGGAGAGGTCAAACGTATTATTGAGTTCCATTTAACTAATTTAGCAATTACGGGTTCCTAGGTACGAAATTCGAAACTTTTTCCGACTAAGAGGCCGAAATTTGACTCCTAGAACAGTGATTGCGCTGCGTAGGAAAATAGATGTTTGTTTTTAGTATTTCTTTCGCCAGTTCGTACTTTATTTCGTGCGTCGCGATTTCTGCGTGCGCGATTTATGATAGGTACTTTCGATGATGGCTCGTTCCAGTGGTTAAGAGCTTAAGCCGCTCCGTCCACTAGATAATGCCTAAAGACGCAGGCTTAAACACCGCACGAGACGAATTTTAGGCTAAATCCTTTCGGGCGTTTATGTACGTGAATATCATATTCGTAAACCACGCCAGAACCGAGAACCTGGACGAAACGATATCGTCGCAGGTGCAAGAGCTGTGCAAGCCGCACCTGTTCCTGCCGGCGGGCAAGGTGGAGGAGCTGTACGCGGCGCTGCGGCAGAAGGACGCGCAGATCTACGTGCAGCGCACGCGCGCCGCGCCGCCGCCGCGCACGCGCCTCGTGGCGTGCGCGCTGGCGCGCTGCCGCCTGCTGGCGCTCGCCGACCCCTCGCTGCACGGCGCCGAGCGCGCCGCGGCCAAGCTGCGCGACATCGACTACGACAGGTGATAGCTACCGCTCCGGTATGGACACTGTCTTTGGGAAACATAATAAATAGCCTATACAGTCGTGTTGAGTCTTCACTCAACACGACAGTATAGGCTATTTTTATAACATACGGCTGTAGCCTACTCTCACAAATTGAGATGAGAGAGATCTGGTCACACTCTCGGTGCAGTCCGGTGGACTCAGGTTTGTGGCGATCTGCTGTTAGAATTTATCAAGCCGCCTAGAGAATTTCCAGCTTGGCCTAACAAATATCACATTGAATGGTAACCAGGAGTAACGGTATAGCGTGCTTTCCGAAATGTGGAGTCGCTCAAATATGAAAATTCCACAAACGGTCACCCTTCTTAGACCGAACCAGCCAAATGCTGCTTAACCTTGAAGATCGCTAGTACTAGGCATGCCTTTTAAGTTCTGTCGTTTCCATATTTCCCGGCAATTTTGAATTTGGAACTGTTCTATATTCGAATGTGTTTAAATTTTGAATCTCAAAACAGTTGAAAGTATTAGGATTAATGCTATTGTTTAGTCACAGCGTCGATTGGAATCTGTCAGGTTACGTACGAAAATGAATCTTTATAAGGAAAATGTTTGTGCAATAATTTTCTATAACTTTAGAAGAGGCCTGACACGGCTTCAGTGTTATAAAGAGCTAACATCTGTGTTCAGTGATGAAGCCCCATGTCTGCGAACTGTCGAACGCTGGTATTTAGAATTCCAGCGTGGACATACTAGTGTTAGTGACAAATCTCGCGAAGGACGCCCAAAATCCGCCTTTACTGAAGATAACATCATTGCTGTGAGACAACTCATTCTCTAAGATCGTTATGTGACGTATCGAGAGATAGAGGCTCTATTAGGCATCTCAGGGACAACCATTCAGAAGATCTCGCATGAAGCGCTTGGTGTGAGAAAGCTAGTTTGCCGTTGGATACCGCATCTGCTTTCCGACGATCACAAGGCGGCCCGCGTCAGATGGTGTAAGAAAACTCTGCAAAGGTTCAACCGAGGAGAGTCAAATCACGTCTACGACATCATCAGTGGTGACGAATCTTGGATCTATGCCTACGATCCTGATTCCAAACAACAATCTACAATCTGGGTCTTTCAAGATGAGCCAAAGCCGACTAAAGTTGTTCGTTCTCGAAGCACCTCAAAGAAGATGGTGGCCACGTTCGTTGGAAAAGCCGGCCATGTTGCGACTATTGCACTTGAAGATCGTAGAACGGTTAACGCAGAGTAGTATTCCACAGTTTGTTTCCCACAAGTTATCGCCGAACTTCGAAAATCTAACTCAGCGACGTATCATCCTGCACCACGACAACGCAATCTCACACAGCGCTCGTCAAACGATTGAGTATTTGAAGCAGGAAAAAGTAGAAATTCTTGACCATCCTCCATACAGTCCTGACCTAAGACCTAACGATTTCTTTACATTTCCTAAAATTAAGAAATGTCTTCGTGGTCAAAGGTTCCAATCCGGTGAAGAAGCAGTCGACGTCAGCCATTTTGAACACCCCCACTTTAAAGTGAAATAAATGTTATAGTAACTGGTTTGAGCGAATGGAAAAGTGTATGCTTAATACACTTTTCCGTGGTGAAAACTTGGAAAACAATAAAAAGTACTATAAGGTTCTAGTTGTGTATTTTTCTTCAAACGACAAAACTTAAAAGGCATGCCTCGTAGCAGCACCGACAGTGGCGTTGTATAAAGCCGTGGCGCCTACGTGATGATGTTTCTATGCTCGTCGCCATCAAGAATAAGCCAGTCCTTGCAACTCCACTCTTTCCTGCTATCACATTCACCCCGCTTCCTGCTATGAGACTCTAAAGAACAACAAGAAAGTTTTACAATACTTGCTGATTTAACTTACAATACTCCCAATAGTTAGGCGAACTTCTTATTTTATGCTCTATTTCAATAAAAATCACAAACTTGTCATTGACATTAACTAGTCCGTGGCCGGAAGATGGAATCGAGTTCACGACGCTGTGGTGCCGGAGTATCAACTTGTCGTGCTCTCAGTGGCAGCTCCTGCTGCGCGACTTCCCGCAGCCGCTGCTCAGCATGAGCGAGCTGCGCATGTGGGGCACGCTGCTGGCGGCCGAGGAACAACCGCCACCGAGAGGTAACCCTTCACTTGTAGTAACTTGGATCCGTACAACACAAAGTCGGTGCTCGTGGCGAACTTTGAGGGAGGCCTGTAGTGGAGGTTTTTTTGACTAATGATGAAAGTTGGCTCGATCGATCACGTTACACATTGTTAGCATTTACACCGGTCTACGCCATTTTAACCATTCGGCACTCAGTTCACTATCACCATTCGGTTCGGGTATGCCAATAGCCATTAAAACCATACCATTTTACATAAGTTCCATTTAATTTTAATTAATATAATAAACCATAATCAGCTTAGCATACCTTTTATGAACCATACATAAATCTCTGTACCGTCACTACACCCTACATCGCGGTCCGTCGAGCCGGATTAGAATCAGCGATCTATAGACCTAACATGTTGTCTGTACGGTCCGTACGAGTATGAATAGCTATTTGGTCACCGACACACCGTGTATAACCTAGCGTAGGTTACTTGAACTATCCTACTTGAATAAACCAAAAAAACTCATATTTTGAATTAAGCTCCCCTTTGTATATAATTTGTGAAAATTACAAATAGTTCTATACTATGCAATAAAGAATAGAGACCCCATCACACATACGACATCATCTGGTCTAGACATGACACACTCAAGTATATTCTCGCGCTGATTATTTGCAAGTCCATTACTCTGTTTACTGCCGGCGAGTAGGATGAATGTGATCTCTGTATATGTGCCATGTTCCGTTTGTCCCAGCTGTCCGCACCGTGGTGATAGATCAGGGTGCCCCATGGGGGGAACAGGAGCTGGAGCGCAGCATGATGCCGCTCAAGTGGTACTACGACCTGTGCTGCGAGATGGCCGAGTACAGCTACGCCTTTGGACCCTGCTGGGAGCCAGTCATAGCGCACTGTAACTTATGTGAGTTGTATGACTTATGTGACTACTATAGGTGATAATAAATACTTAGCTCTGATAACCAGATCCAGTTCCAGTTCCTTATTATGGTGTAACCTGTGTAAGTTATTGTAGACTATGCCCTTGATATAAGGCTTTTATTTACGATGGAAAACCTTTAGCTCTGATAACTAGGCCCAGTTCTTTCCTGCACTGCATATGTGTACCTTAAGCTTTTATGTCTTAGATGTAAGTAAATATTATTAAAGCATGATATTAGTAGACGTTGGACGAAAGAAAAATATTTTGAAACACGTTTCTATGTGGCTATGATCAGAGAGGGGCAAAATGTAATCAGATTAATGATTGACCACCCCCGCTTGGGGAATATAGGAGTATGTTTATGATTAACGTTTACAATTACATTTTGTCATCTTTGACGATTACACTTTTAATCTTGAATCATGACTGATTAATAGAAAATGCAATTGTAATCATTAATCTGATTACATTTTGCCTATTTCTGGCTATGATTATATCGAACACTTCCGAACTTTGCTGCAGTGGGCAACTTTAGCAAATTTTAGCAGTGTTGGTCCGCTTATGGTTGATGCTTTCATTCTTATCCAGCAATGAACACGTTCATCTCATTGAAAGAACGCTGTTAAATGAAAATAGACTCTATTGCAATGCAAATAGGATGGTTTTTTATTTGTTTTTTTTTTTTACTAATTCTAAATGTTTTGTTAACTAGTTTATCACAGACGATAAACGGCCTAATTTGTCGTCTGTAAAAACGATCCGTCACTAGTAAAGCGGTATTATTTTTTTTATTTGCAGCTTTTGATCAGGTTTCGCGTCCGTCTCTGGACCCGTCAGCGCCGCTCGCGTGGTGGGACAAGGTGCGTCTGTTGATGCATGGACGGTTGACGGTCCACTGCGCGAAGTTCACGTGTCTGCTGCACGTGTCCCTCGACCCTTACAATACTACCGAGGAGATGGAGGTCACGTGGACAGATCTTGTGCTGGATTGGACTAACGGTGAGGATTTGTTTTGCATGTGAATTTAGTCTTTGATTCTTGATAGAGACGTTTTAAGGACTGTATATCGATATCGACGCCGATATCGATATACTTACGCGCCTTTGTATCGCGGTGTTGTGTAAGCGCAATTAAGCCATGCAGTCAGGGAGCGAGTTCAACACTTGATTGATTAATTGGTAACCACACGTAGTCCAGCATACAAATATAACATTTTTGATCTCTATACTTATGTGCAAAAATCTAAAGTGTGTGTCTTGGACTTGATCTATCAAAGCGATCACTCTTACTCATTGTCATAGTTTTTATTTTGTACCCTGCGGAGGCACTTACTGTCACCTTATCGGAATACGGTTGAGATCGGAATGCAAAATTCGATGGGCCTATTTTTTTTAATTCTCATTTCTTTTTTTAATAATTTAGTGAGATCAATCTAAGATGCTAATCGTCTGAATCGTGAATTGTCCAAAAAAAAACGTTGAGTAGGTGGTAGTAGTGCGTGATGTGGTCGGTTCAGGCAAGCTGGGTTTCCTGGGCACGCTGGACGTGTACGTGCGCACGGCCAGCAAGTACGACGACTGCCGCGTGCTGCGCGTGCCGGCGCTGCGGCTGGGCGTGAAGCTGGGCTGGTCGTGCGTGGCCGACGCGCGCGACCACCACGCCGTGGCGCCCTGCGCGCCCACGCGCCTGCCCGAGTACTCCAGCAACCAGGTACTGCCGGCAGCTGTACGAACACGGCCGTCAACATGCGCACATTACTTTATTTCTACCTAGTGTTTCTCCATAGCTCCGCCCGCTCGATGTTTTTTTGGTCTATTTATTTAGCTTTTATGTTATCCCTTATGAGCTACCATTTTGCCAAATTTCACATAAATCTCTTCAGCTGTTTAAACGTAATAGAATTGTAGGTTATGCGAGGTTAACGCGTAGTTAAGGATTTAATTTATTTATTTTTATTTTGTTATTTTAGGTAAGCTTACAGACTCATAACGAAAATAATATGTTGAAACAAACAAATAACAATGTTGCTAATTACAAGCTCACACAAATAAATATTCACTATATAGAGAGCAATATTCACTGTATTATCCTTATTTATCACTTTTATATTTGGAAGCGATGCGCCGAGCTTCTATCACAAATACGAACAGTCTATCTATCTATCTATAACCTCACGCCAGATCCCTTGCGGGGTAGGCAGAGAGTACAGAGTTCAAACAGGTTCTTTCCTTACATACCTCTCTGGCTTCCTCGACTCTCATAGTTCGTCTCATACACGCTCGCCGGTTACGGAGACTCTTGACTTTCACATCAGATAAGACTCTGTTTATTTGGTCGTGGTAAGATAGTCTAGGTCTTCCCCGGTACCTGCATCCTTCCACTTTCACATTGTATATCTGGTATGTCATTCTTTCCTCTGGCATTCTTTCTATATGCCCGAACCAACGGAGCATGCCCTTTCTCATCTTTACACCGATACTATCTTTCATACCTACTCGCTGTCTTACTACGCTGTTGCTAATGCGGTCGGTCAGCTTCACTCCGCACATCTTCCGCAGAGCTCGCATTTTTACCGCATTTATCCTACTTTCATTCTCCTTCTTACATACCCAGCTCTCGCTACCATATAACAGCGTTGGGACAAGAACTCCGTTATGTATGGCCAGCTGCGCCTTATAGCTTAAGTGCCGGCTCCCGAGTAGCTTTCCCATCGCACCATTCACTCTGTTCCCTGCACTCACTCTTCTCTCTATGTCAGCGGTGTATTTCCCATCCTTACTGAAGGCGCATCCACGATATACAAACTCATTCACTTGCTCCAGCACATCGTTACCAGCCACAATCCTTACATTCGTTCTGGTTTCTTCCCTTTCAAAAACCATAATCTTGGTTTTCTTCACATTCAAGTGTAAGCCATTGATCATGCAGTCGTCTTTCATAACTGTGACTAGTGTTTGCAGATCAGTGGCTGTTGGCGCTATTAAAACCGCGTCATCTGCATAAAGTCACCCATTTGTACACCTTCATTCATCGCTTTCAGTCTTTGAAGACTTTTATCCAGATATATTATAAACAGTCTAGCGGACAACACGCAACCCTGCTTGACGCCGATTTTAACATCAAACCAGGGTGACCTGTTACCATCCACCCGTACGCATGCCTTGCAGTCCACATAAGTGGACTGGACGGCTCGCAACAGAGTGCCATCTATATCATACTCTGGCAAAATGTCCCAAAGTCTCTTTCGCACAACTCTGTCGAATGCCTTCTCCAGATCTACAAAACCGCAGAAAACCTTCCGCCCCACTGCCAGATGCTTCTCTACGAACAGTCTGATAATAATAATTGTAAGATGGTGGATGGCGGATTTATTAGTTTGATAAATGAAGTCGTTTTAAAACCAATTATTGTACATTGATTTTTGTAAATAGAAACGAAACAAAACCAACAAGAATAACAAACATCAATAAAGAAACAGTTTTTTATTTTTTTTCAAACATCAAAACTTACATTAAATTTTTACAGATTATGTAACAAAACAAAATCGTTTTCCAAAATTACACGTTATGTGTCGTGAGTGCGTTTTACAAACACACATGAATATTATATGCCCAAAGATCTAAATCGAAACAAACGTCTGTGGTTCGTACAGTCTTGTCTTGTGTGTAAATCAAATCTGCGATTACTCATTTCACTAAGTTGAGCGACTTATGTTTCATCCACAACACCAAGCTAACATTATTATAACAGAGTTAAACTACACACAATTGAAGCAGCATCAAATGGATATCAGAAGTACAGGTTTTTATTAGTCTGTTGTTTCAGGAACACGATTCGTACCGAGCTTTCCGTTCACAAGGGTTAGATCTCCACCTGACCTTGGAAACGAAGCCTGTCGATAAAGACGGGAATGGACCGATACTGGTGTTGTACGGAAGCACTCTCAGGTGCGTTTGATATCTATTACAAGGTGATAAAACTGTAGCTCATAATTCGTAGCGATAAGAAACCGATATTTTCTAGCAATTACCAAAGTTAAGCCACGGGGATTAGCTTGCATTGGCAAGCGCAGCGTGCGACGGCCGCCCGCCAAACGGACCGATGATCTTGTGAACATCGCAGGAAGTCGTTGGATGCAGGTGGCATGGACCGGTTGCGCTGGAGAGTGATTGGGGAGGTCTATGTTCAGCGGTGGACGGGTATAGGCTGAGATCATGATAATGAACAAGGTTTAGCAGCGTTCGGCTCGGTCCGTTTGTGATAGAAGACTGTTTTTGAAAAGAATGCCATAATGGATAATGACGAAGCATACAGGTACCGGGGAAGATAACATAGACGATCTTACCATGCCTAAATAGACCATGTGTTATCTGAAGATCAAGTCAAGAGAGTGTCCGTAACCGGCGAGTGTGTTTGTATGAGACGAACTATGAAACTGGGAGAGGCGAGATCTGTAGGGAAAAAAATCTGTTGGAATTGTGTATTCAATGTTTAATATAATTAATTATATTAACTTGTGGTCGCCCATTGGTCGAAATTCGACCATAATTAATTTAAATTATAAGTTTGAACATTATTAAGGTTCTATTGTCAAAGACTAATAATCACAGATTTCACCAAGGCTACACTATTAATTTGCCTATTTTTTTCATACAAATTATATGAAATTTAAATAAAAAAAAAACAAAAAATTATTAAAACAAGATTTTTTTTATTGAAACAAAAAACCAAAAAGAAAATGCTGTCCATTGAACTTAACATACATATTTCGATAATTGAATTAATGATACAAAACTTCTCTGTAAACGATGTTTTTTGTAAAAACTCTTTCATTGTTTGCTGGTTATATTTGACATTCAGTAAGACTATAGACAAATATTATTAAAAACAAACAGTATTCATCTATTCTCAATTTGAAGTGTATTGTGTCAAATACATGGTAGTGTGTGTAATGTGTTATTTATTGATTTAATGTATTATTTATGCAATATTTAAAAAAAAATTTAGCATTCTGCACTCCTTAACGATATAAACTATAAGTGTGGGAAATTTCTTACTCCTCCGTCCGCGCAATTTTCGTAAAAAGTTTTTGCTTCACGTATTAATATAATGATGATGTAATTTTCTAAATTAATATATAATACTGATCATTCTTCTCCAGGTGGTTTGAGAGTCTAAAACTAATCTTATCGGGTATAACCCGGCCGACGCGCCGCGGACGCATTTTCAAGAACGTGCGCCCGCGCAAACCGCAGCTGTCTCGGCACTATCGCAACGTTAGCGTGTCCGTCACTTTGCACAATTTGCAGGTGAAGTATTAATTTTTTTTTTTTTTTTAAACGTAGCCCCACACTATGATTTATTCCTGTGTCGTGGGTGCGTTTACAAACATGAAAATTCACATACACAAATACCCAGACCGGAACAAATAATTGTGGATCACACAAAGATTTGTCCCGTGCGGGACTCGAACCCGCGACTATTAGACGCAGTGGGCAGAGCGGCTTAAGCTCTTAACCACTGCGCTAAATCGTCCGTCGTTACCTGCTATTTGCTGCTAACCTTTGAGTATTATCAGGCGTGTGAGAGAAAAAAACCACCAGAGAATTGCTGTCGTCTTTATTATAGGAAGAAAAAAAGATATAAATTTGTATTGATTCATTATTGTGTACCTACGCAGAATATATACGTAGGTACAGAAAATATTAAAAACAAACTAACATTGTGAGTATGCGTGTCACGGCTGAACCAATGTAGGATCCAAATCAGCTTAATGCTAGATACAAGTGCTAGGCGCCGATGTTTAAGTGGACTCTCTTGAATATTCACTTATAGTCTTCCAAGAATCTTGTGGCCCGCGGCCTAAATCAGAACTAACGCTGTCATCAAGTGATATGTCACTTCATCACAGTCGCAGAGTTGCCATTTGCTATAAAATTTACCCAAGTTCTCTTCTTAATTAGTAATCGTGCTGACCCACCTGTTGAAATATTTTCCAGGAAGTAGGAAAATTTTAGTAAATGATAACCCTAATTCAACACCAAAGCTCCCCTTCAATGTCATCCACGCGCCAAAATATCCTTGTCGCACTATACCCTCTACAAATATCTAAGACAGCAACTGAAAGGTAGTGGATATTTTTTTCTATCACTGTCACAAGATCCACTATTGCACATATTATCTAAGACAGACTCGAGGGTTCTCATAAACTTTTGCAAAATATATCTTGTAGCTGCACTGTCTTGTTAACACTCATATGGATGAGAGATAGTTTTGGGACGCAGTATATGGATACGGCGTCTCAAAACTAATCCCACTTCCCCTCATACAGGTGTTCTACTGGTCATCATCGTCTCTCCAACGCGGCATCGAAATGCTTGGCGTCCGTGTGACCTGCGGCTCCAAGCACCGCCTGACCCTGGTGCCCAGCAATGACGGGCTGGTCCGCAGGCCTCGAGCCAACTGGACCACTGTCTACATGAACTGCGACCTGAACGATGCCGAGATATGGCTGAAGACCTTGACTGCCGCTGAGGAGAATGAGGGAGATGAGGTATGTGGGATGGTAATTTTCGAATGTGTAGATTCCAGGCAGTTTAGCAATGGTGGGCTCATGTCATGTGGACAGGCTACCTGAATGACGCTTAGATTTGGGCGAAAATGCTGTTTCCTCGTCCTGTCTCTCGCACTAATTTAAGAAAATTCAGTCCATTGTCACGTATGTATTCATTATGCGATGTGTAACAGAATGTCTTAGATTTATTTGCAACCGATAAGTTAAAAAAGATTATACTTAAGACTAGATTTCTATAATATTTATTTTATTTTCTTATTGGGGAGGTTATTTATTTATTAATTTTTAGTACTCATAGCACATAGTACTTAGCATTCTTAGTTTAGTTAACAAAGATCTTGTTTAATTTTTATTTTAGTCAGTAGTGTCCACTCGTGATATAAGGCTTAAAGTGCCCAGCGATAGACAAGCTCTATACCGTATTGCTTACAGTTGAGTATTATGTTGCGAGTGGTCCTTAGTTTTAGCTTGGTGGTGGTAGTAATTCCCGTTTTTATTTTTATATTAATGCATGCTGTGATTTCCTGTAAGTGACAAGACACTTAGCTTAACTTGTTATATACATGTATCTTTTTATTTTTAAATGTGTACTTGTTGTTGGAAATCCAAATAATTAAATAAAAAAATTAAAATAAGAGATGACAAAGAACGAAGGGGATGAGGTAGGTGATACGTATGTTTAGCTATGTACTTACAGTACAGCATTTTTCATTGGTCTAAGCTCTCTTCACATTTACAATTAACAAGAAAGTTACTAAGAACTAGGATCCACAGAAGTAACAGTACATGCATGGTGTGGTCACATGGAGCACAATAGTAAATAGAAGAGTAGGTAGATTACAGGCGCTTCGATAGTATATATAACAGTCAGCCGATTGACCGGAATAAATGAAATGTATTGCGGTCGGTATTTATAGATAGAGGTATTCGTAATATTTCGAGTTACAATTTTACGTAGCAGCCACATACCGACATTTTGTAGCGTCAGCAATTTACGCTACGCTGGGCGGTTTAATCATTTCCTAATCAGTACGTTCGCAAATCAGGTCCCGAACAGTCGGTCGCGTGTCCTCATTCTATCATTTATAATCTATCTTATAATCTTTATTTTTCCATCATTTGGTGTATCGCTTTAAGGAAATACATTTCATCAACTTCCACCTGACTATCATTTACAGCATGAAGTTAGTCGTCGAGTGCTAGGGTGCCAGGGACGTAAATAATATACGGACCGTATAACTCCAGGTTTATTCTCCGTAAAATTGAATAGTTGCATAGATTAAAATTCCAAATAAAATTAAAGGTGTCCAACGCCGGCAAAGGTTCAAAGGAGTCTCATAGTGTGGCGGGACGATTCTTTCACGGCGCTTGACGATGTAGTGGGGCTGCTCCCACCACCCGTAGTTCGTATGCGACTGTGTGTGAGTGTGTGGGGTGGTAACATCGTGGGTAAAAGTTGAAAGCGTATAGCATGACGTTAGTCGTCGTGGGTTAAAGTTGATAGCGTACAGCATGAAGTTGGTCGTCGTGGGTAAAATTGAAAGCGTATAGTATGAAGTTAGCTGTCGTGGGTAAAAGTTGATAGCATATAGCAAGAAGTTAGTCGTCGTGGGTTAAAGTTGATAGCGTACAGTATGAAGTTGGTCGTCGTGGGTAAAATTGAAAGCGTATAGTATGAAGTTAGCTGTCGTGGGTAAAAGTTGATAGCATATAGCAAGAAGTTAGTAAACGTGGGTTAAAGTTGATAGCGTACAGCATGAAGTTGGTCGTCGTGGGTAAAATTGAAAGCGTATAGTATGAAGTTAGCTGTCGTGGGTAAAAGTTGATAGCATATAGCAAGAAGTTAGTCGTCGTGGGTTAAAGTTGATAGCGTACAGCATGAAATTGGTCGTCGTGGGTAAAATTGAAAGCGTATAGTATGAAGTTAGCTGTCGTGGGTAAAAGTTGATAGCATATAGCAAGAAGTTAGTCGTCGTGGGTTAAAGTTGATAGCGTACGGCATGAAGTTGGTCGTCGTGGGTAAAATTGAAAGCGTATAGTATGAAGTTAGCTGTCGTGGGTAAAAGTTGATAGCATATAGCAAGAAGTTAGTCGTCGTGGGTTAAACTTGATAGCGTACAGCATGAAGTTGGTCGTCGTGGGTAAAATTGAAAGCGTATAGTATGAAGTTAGCTGTCGTGGGTAAAAGTTGATAGCATATAGCAAGAAGTAAGTCGTCGTGGGTTAAAGTTGATAGCGTACAGCATGAAATTAGCTGTCGTGGGTAAAAGTTGATAGCATATAGCAAGAAGTTAGTCGTCGTGGGTTAAAGTTGATAGCGTGCAGCATGAAGTTGGTCGTCGTGGGTAAAATTGAAAGCGTATAGTATAAAGTTAGCTGTCGTGGGCAAAAGTTGATAGCATATAGCAAGAAGTTAGTCGTCGTGGGTTAAAGTTGATAGCGTACAGCATGAAGTTGGTCGTCGTGGGTAAAATTGAAAGCGTATAGTATAAAGTTAGCTGTCGTGGGCAAAAGTTGATAGCATATAGCAAGAAGTTAGTCGTCGTGGGTTAAAGTTGATAGCGTACAGCATGAAGTTGGTCGTCGTGGGTAAAATTAAAAGCGTATAGTATAAAGTTAGCTGTCGTGGGCAAAAGTTGATAGCATATAGCAAGAAGTTAGTCGTCGTGGGTTAAAGTTGATAGCGTACAGCATGAAGTTGGTCGTCGTGGGTAAAATTGAAAGCGTATAGTATAAAGTTAGCTGTCGTGGGTAAAAGTTGATAGCATATAGCAAGAAGTTAGTCGTCGTGGGTTAAAGTTGATAGCGTACAGCATGAAGATGGTCGTCGTGTGTAAAATTGAAAGCGTATAGTATGAAGTTAGCTGTCGTGGGTAAAAGTTGATGGCATATAGCAAGAAGTTAGTCGTCGTGGGTTAAAGTTGATAGCGTACAGCATGAAGTTGGTCGTCGTGGGTAAAATTGAAAGCGTATAGTATGAAGATAGCTGTCGTGGGTAAAAGTTGATAGCATATAGCAAGAAGTTAGTCGTCGTGGGTTAAAGTTGATAGCGTACAGCATGAAGTTGGTCGTCGTGGGTAAAATTGAAAGCGTATAGTATGAAGTTAGCTGTCGTGGGTAAAAGTTGATAGCATATAGCAAGAAGTTAGTCGTCGTGGGTTAAAGTTGATAGCGTACAGCATGAAGTTGGTCGTCGTGGGTAAAATTAAAAAGCGTATAGTATGAAGTTAGCTGTCGTGGGTAAAAGTTGATAGCATATAGCAAGAAGTTAGTCGTCGTGGGTTAAAGTTGATAGCGTACAGCATGAAGATGGTCGTCGTGTGTAAAATTGAAAGCGTATAGTATGAAGTTAGCTGTCGTGGGTAAAAGTTGATAGCATATAGCAAGAAGTTAGTCGTCGTGGGTTAAAGTTGATAGCGTACAGCATGAAGTTGGTCGTCGTGGGTAAAATTGAAAGCGTATAGTATGAAGATAGCTGTCGTGGGTAAAAGTTGATAGCATATAGCAAGAAGTTAGTCGTCGTGGGTTAAAGTTGATAGCGTACAGCATGAAGTTGGTCGTCGTGGGTAAAATTGAAAGCGTATAGTATGAAGTTAGCTGTCGTTGGTAAAAGTTGATAGCGTATAGCAAGAAGTTAGTCGTCGTGGGTTAAAGTTGATAGCGTACAGCATGAAGTTGGTCGTCGTGCGTAAAATTGAAAGTGTATAGTATGAAGTTAGCTGCCGTGGGTAAAAGTTGATAGCGTATAGTATGAAGTTAGCTGTCGTGGGTAAAAGATTAAAGCGTATAGCAAGAAGTTAGTCGTCGTGGGTAAAAATTGATAGCGTACAGCATGAAGTTGGTCGTGGTGGGTAAAATTGAAAGCGTATAGTATGAAGTTAGCTGTCGTGGGTAAAAGTTGATAGCGTATAGCATGAAGTTAGTTGTCGTGGGTAAAAGTTGATAGCGAACAGCATGAAGTTGGTCGTCGTGGGTAATATTGAAAGCGTATAGTATGAAGTTAGCTGTCGTGGGTAAAAGATTAAAGCGTATAGCATTAAGTTAGTCGGCGTGGGTGAAAGTTGATAGCGTATAGCATGAAGTTGGTCGTCGTGGGTAAAATTGAAAGCGTATAGTATGAAGTTAGCTGTCGTGGGTAAAAGATTAAAGCGTATAGTATGAAGTTAGTCGTCGTGGGTAAAAGTTGATAGCGTGCAGCATGAAGTTGGTCGTCGTGGGTAAACTTGAAAGCGTATAGTATGAAGTTAGCTGTCGTGGGTAAAGGTTGATAGCATATAGCAAGAAGTTAGTCGTCGTGGGTTAAAGTTGATAGCGTACAGCATGAAGTTGGTCGTCGTGGGTAAAATTGAAAGCGTATAGTATGAAGTTAGCTGTCGTGGGTAAAAGATTAAAGCGTATAGCATGAAGTTAGTCGGCGTGGGTAAAAGTTGATAGCGTATAGCATGAAGTTGGTCGTCGTGGGTAAAATTGAAAGCGTATAGTATGAAGTTACCTGTCGTGGGTAAAAGATTAAAGCGTATAGTATGAAGTTAGTCGTCGTGGGTAAAAGTTGATAGCGTGCAGCATGAAGTTGGTCGTCGTGGGTAAAATTGAAAGCGTATAGTATGAAGTTAGCTGTCGTGGGTAAAAGTTGATAGCATATAGCAAGAAGTTAGTCGTCGTGGGTTAAAGTTGATAGCGTACAGCATGAAGTTGGTCGTCGTGGGTAAAATTGAAAGCGTATAGTATGAAGTTAGCTGTCGTGGGCAAAAGATTAAAGCGTATAGCATGAAGTTAGTCGGCGTGGGTATAAGTTGATAGCGTATAGCATGAAGTTGGTCGTCGTGGGTAAAATTGAAAGCGTATAGTATGAAGTTAGTCGTCGTGGGTGAAAGTTGATAGCGTGCAGCATGAAGTTGGTCGTCGTGGGTAAAATTGAAAGCGTATAGTATGAAGTTAGCTGTCGTGGGTAAAAGTTGATAGCGTGCAGCATGAAATTGGTCGTCGTGGGTAAAATTGAAAGCGTATAGTATGAAGTTAGCTGTCGTGGGTAAAAGTTGATAGCGTGCAGCATGAAATTGGTCGTCGTGGGTAAAATTGAAAGCGTATAGTATGAAGTTAGCTGTCGTGGGTAAAAAATTAAAGCGTATAGCATGAAGTTTGTCGGCGTGGGTAAAAGTTGATAGCGTATAGCATGAAGTTAGTCGTCGTGGGTAAAAGTTGATAGCGTACAGCATGAAGTTGGTCGTCGTGGGTATAATTGAAAGCGTATAGTATGAAGTTAGCTGTCGTGGGTAAAAGAGTAAAGCGTATAGCATGAAGTTAGTCGTCGTGGGTAAAAGTTGATCGCGTATAGCATGAAGTTAGCTGTCGTGGGTAAAAGATTAAAGCGTATAGCATGAAGTTAGTCGTCGTGGGTAAAAGTTGATAGCGTACAGCATGAAGTTGGTCGTCGTGGGTATAATTGAAAGCGTATAGTATGAAGTTAGCTGTCGTGGGTAAAAGATTAAAGCGTATAGCATGAAGTTAGTCGGCGTGGGTAAAAGTTGATAGCGTATAGCATGAAGTTGGTCGTCGTGGGTAAAATTGAAAGCGTATAGTATGAAGTTAGCTGTCGTGGGTAAAAGATTAAAGCGTATAGTATGAAGTTAGTCGTCGTGGGTAAAAGTTGATAGCGTGCAGCATGAAGTTGGTCGTCGTGGGTAAAATTGAAAGCGTATAGTATGAAGTTAGCTGTCGTGGGTAAAAGTTGATAGCATATAGCAAGAAGTTAGTCGTCGTGGGTTAAAGTTGATAGCGTACAGCATGAAGTTGGTCGTCGTGGGTAAAATTGAAAGCGTATAGTATGAAGTTAGCTGTCGTGGGCAAAAGATTAAAGCGTATAGCATGAAGTTAGTCGGCGTGGGTAAAAGTTGATAGCGTATAGCATGAAGTTGGTCGTCGTGGGTAAAATTGAAAGCGTATAGTATGAAGTTAGCTGTCGTGGGTAAAAGTTGATAGCGTATAGCATGAAGTTAGTTGTCGTGGGTAAAAGTTGATAGCGAACAGCATGAAGTTGGTCGTCGTGGGTAATATTGAAAGCGTATAGTATGAAGTTAGCTGTCGTGGGTAAAAGATTAAAGCGTATAGCATTAAGTTAGTCGGCGTGGGTGAAAGTTGATAGCGTATAGCATGAAGTTGGTCGTCGTGGGTAAAATTGAAAGCGTATAGTATGAAGTTAGCTGTCGTGGGTAAAAGATTAAAGCGTATAGTATGAAGTTAGTCGTCGTGGGTTAAAGTTGATAGCGTACAGCATGAAGTTGGTCGTCGTGGGTATAATTGAAAGCGTATAGTATGAAGTTAGCTGTCGTGGGTAAAAGTTGATAGCATATTGCAAGAAGTTAGTCGTCGTGGGTAAAAGTTGATAGCGTATAGCATGAAGTTGGTCGTCGTGGGTAAAATTGAAAGCGTATAGTATGAAGTTAGCTGTCGTGGGTAAAAGTTGATAGCATATAGCAAGAAGTTAGTCGTCGTGGGTTAAAGTTGATAGCGTACAGCATGAAGTTGGTCGTCGTGGGTAAAATTGAAAGCGTATAGTATGAAGTTAGCTGTCGTGGGTAAAAGTTGATAGCGTGCAGCATGAAATTGGTCGTCGTGGGTAAAATTGAAAGCGTATAGTATGAAGTTAGCTGTCGTGGGTAAAAAATTAAAGCGTATAGCATGAAGTTTGTCGGCGTGGGTAAAAGTTGATAGCGTATAGCATGAAGTTAGTCGTCGTGGGTAAAAGTTGATAGCGTACAGCATGAAGTTGGTCGTCGTGGGTATAATTGAAAGCGTATAGTATGAAGTTAGCTGTCGTGGGGAAAAGAGTAAAGCGTATAGCATGAAGTTAGTCGTCGTGGGTAAAAGTTGATCGCGTATAGCATGAAGTTAGCTGTCGTGGGTAAAAGATTAAAGCGTATAGCATGAAGTTAGTCGTCGTGGGTAAAAGTTGATAGCGTACAGCATGAAGTTGGTCGTCGTGGGTATAATTGAAAGCGTATAGTATGAAGTTAGCTGTCGTGGGTAAAAGATTAAAGCGTATAGCATGAAGTTAGTCGGCGTGGGTAAAAGTTGAACGCGTACAGCATGAAGTTAGTCGTCGTGGGTAAAAGTTGAAAGCGTACAGCATGAAGTTAGTTGTCGTGGGTAAAAGTTGATAGCGTATAGCATGAAGTGAGTCGTCGTGGGTAAAAGTTGAAGCGTACAGCATGAAGTTAGTTGTCGTGGGTAAAAGTTGAAAGCGTATAGCATGAAGTTAGTCGTCATGGGTAAAAGATGAAAGCGTACAGCATGATGTTAAGTAGTCGTCGGTAAAAGTTGAAAGCGTACAGCATAAACTTAGTCGTCGTAGGTAAAAGTTGAAAGCGTACAGCATGAAGTTAGTCGTCGTGGGTAAAAGTTGAAAGCGTACAGCATAAAGTTAGTCGTCGTGGGTAAAAGTTGAAAGCGTACAGCATGAAGTTGGTTGTCGTGGTGATGTTTGGGGGAGGCCTAGGCCTTGCAGTAGATGTCTTTGTTGAGGTGATGGTACCATCACAGCGTTGATACAAATATTGCTTAGGATATTTTTAGAGTGCGCCGTTGTATAACGGTTCCATAGATAAATCCATCATTATCGGATATCATTGCTTTGACCAGTACTTAATAATGTAGATTGCTCAAAGCGTCTTTCCCTCACAGTATGCAACGCTGCCGGCCCGCGTGATGGAGAAGTGCTATTGTCTATCAGTGCGGCGTGTGTCTTACGGACGCGAAGCAGGCGTGAGCGCAGGAGCACCGCCCACGCATCGGCTGGCCGTGCACGACCTACGCGGCGCCTGGACCAAGCTCAACCGGGACCTGGCATTTGCGCTTATTGACACTTACATCAAGACGCAGGTCAGTTCACGTCACTACCAAAGGTGGAATTACTTTGAACTATCGAGGGTTGGTGGATTTCATATGCCCTCTATAACTAGTTTCACATTTATCGGGATTACCATTTGACGATTTACGTTTGACCTTGAAGTTGGATGTATATATGATACAAGTTAAAACAGATTTTGTTGGTCATATGATGTTTGTTTTCGTAAGTGTAGCAACTGAAGAAGAATCTCTCAACGAAAGCTCTGAAAGAAGAGGAGCAGCCGACCACGTCACCGAAGCATCAGCGTGAAGCTGATGTCATATCTCCTCCACCACCGGTCGCTACACAAGTAAGCTTCCTGTGAACTTGTTATTAAGAAAGGACGTTGAGTCGTATAGATCTGGTTAACTGTCTCTGTTACTTTAGTCTACTTGGGTCTAGGATGACTTTGCGTTGGGTAAGCATATATTCCCCAAGCCACGGCGCGAGAATAGTACAGTGTATGTTCAGATTTGGCTGTCGATGTTAGATCCCAATGTAGAACGAGGGGACTTTATTGCCGGGCACAACATAGTTGTTCGATCAAGAATTCTAAGTTAAAACCTCGTAATCGCTAGTTGCATCATCCGCCACAAGACTAACGTGCACTTTTGCAATACCAAGTCGATATTTTTGACTCCGATGCCCTTTGCAAGTTAAAATTCAAACGTGGCCAAAGATGGCACGTTTTGGTGGCGTGTTCGGCGGGACATTCACGAACTATTGACTTGAATATCAGGCAATATTACACGAGCTGCCCACTGCCAACCGTACACCGCTCACGCCAATTTTAGTGGCCACTCCGAATGGAGCGGCGCACCGAGGCGTCGAACGCAAAGACAACTGACGTTTTGTGCCCTCGGTGCGCTCGGCGCGAGCTTTATGGTGGGTACATCGAAAAAAATTAATTTACATTTAAGTCAATGGCTCATCAACTCGTTGCCAAGTACTAGTCTGAGCGGGCGGTGCGTGACGGCAGGTGAGCGGCGGCAGCGGCGGCGCGGGCGGCGGCATGCTGGCGGCGCTGGTGGCGGAGGCGGGCGGCTCGGCGCCCGTGGTGTTCAGCGACGAGCTGGCCGGCGACAACGACGCGCCGCACCAGCCGCACCGCAACCACCTGCTCGACGACGACAACGCGCACACCGCGTGCCTCAGTGCGTATCGCCCAGTTTGTACCCTGCCAATTCGTCTCCGAAGTTAAGTTAAGGTTGGCGCTTCGGATGCGTCACTTATGATCTATTTCTCTTCCTATAATATCGCCGTACGGCGCTCGAAGGCGCCGTCCGGTGAAGTCGAAGGATCCATGACAACATGCTCAGTCAGGATTGTTGATTTAGGATTCTTTTTGCAATCATAGAAGAATCATAGAAAATAAACTTGAAGACAAGAATTGAAATAAATATGATATCAAACATAAAAGAAGAAGTGTAATCAATAATTTCACTCGGGCATATAAACAGAAAATCAATTGAAAAGCGGCTCGACCGAGTGGTTAAAGCGTAGACCGCTCCGCTCACTGCATATGGAACCAATCTTTGTTTAGCATTATCTAGTTGAGTACCTATCTATCTACCAATAGTAACGTATTTATTTCCTCTTAACAGTCGAACTGGTGAACTCGCAAGTGGTGCTCAAAGGCTGCGAGACTCGCGGCTACGTGATTCTTTGCGCGGCGCGCGCCGAGGTGCGGCAGCGCGTGCGCCGGCAGCCGGCCGCGGCCGCCTGGAGCGGGTCGCTCTCCGCCATGCAGTACTACGCCACCGTCAGCGCCGCCGACCGCGACCAGCTCGATGGTAAGTGGTGCTCAAGGGTTGCGAGACGCGCGGGTACGTGATCTGCGCGCCGAGGTGCGACAGCGCGTGCGCCGGCAGCCGGCCGCGGCCGCCTGGAGCGGGTCGCTCTCCGCCATGCAGTACTACGCCACCGTCAGCGCCGCCGACCGCGACCAGCTCGATGGTAAGTGGTGCTCAAGGGTTGCGAGACGCGCGGGTACGTGATCTGCGCGCCGAGGTGCGACAGCGCGTGCGCCGGCAGCCGGCTGCGGCCGCCTGGAGCGGGTCGCTCTCCGCCATGCAGTACTACGCCACCGTCAGCGCCGCCGACCGCGACCAGCTCGATGGTAAGTGGTGCTCAAGGGTTGCGAGACGCGCGGGTACGTGATCTGCGCGCCGAGGTGCGACAGCGCGTGCGCCGGCAGCCGGCTGCGGCCGCCTGGAGCGGGTCGCTCTCCGCCATGCAGTACTACGCCACCGTCAGCGCCGCCGACCGCGACCAGCTCGATGGTAAGTGGTGCTCAAGGGTTGCGAGACGCGCGGGTACGTGATCTGCGCGCCGAGGTGCGACAGCGCGTGCGCCGGCAGCCGGCTGCGGCCGCCTGGAGCGGGTCGCTCTCCGCCATGCAGTACTACGCCACCGTCAGCGCCGCCGACCGCGACCAGCTCGATGGTAAGTGGTGCTCAAGGGTTGCGAGACGCGCGGGTACGTGATCTGCGCGCCGAGGTGCGACAGCGCGTGCGCCGGCAGCCGGCTGCGGCCGCCTGGAGCGGGTCGCTCTCCGCCATGCAGTACTACGCCACCGTCAGCGCCGCCGACCGCGACCAGCTCGATGGTAAGTGGTGCTCAAGGGTTGCGAGACGCGCGGGTACGTGATCTGCGCGCCGAGGTGCGACAGCGCGTGCGCCGGCAGCCGGCTGCGGCCGCCTGGAGCGGGTCGCTCTCCGCCATGCAGTACTACGCCACCGTCAGCGCCGCCGACCGCGACCAGCTCGATGGTAAGTGGTGCTCAAGGGTTGCGAGACGCGCGGGTACGTGATCTGCGCGCCGAGGTGCGACAGCGCGTGCGCCGGCAGCCGGCTGCGGCCGCCTGGAGCGGGTCGCTCTCCGCCATGCAGTACTACGCCACCGTCAGCGCCGCCGACCGCGACCAGCTCGATGGTAAGTGGTGCTCAAGGGTTGCGAGACGCGCGGGTACGTGATCTGCGCGCCGAGGTGCGACAGCGCGTGCGCCGGCAGCCGGCTGCGGCCGCCTGGAGCGGGTCGCTCTCCGCCATGCAGTACTACGCCACCGTCAGCGCCGCCGACCGCGACCAGCTCGATGGTAAGTGGTGCTCAAGGGTTGCGAGACGCGCGGGTACGTGATCTGCGCGCCGAGGTGCGACAGCGCGTGCGCCGGCAGCCGGCCGCGGCCGCCTGGAGCGGGTCGCTCTCCGCCATGCAGTACTACGCCACCGTCAGCGCCGCCGACCGCGACCAGCTCGATGGTAAGTGGTGCTCAAGGGTTGCGAGACGCGCGGGTACGTGATCTGCGCGCCGAGGTGCGACAGCGCGTGCGCCGGCAGCCGGCTGCGGCCGCCTGGAGCGGGTCGCTCTCCGCCATGCAGTACTACGCCACCGTCAGCGCCGCCGACCGCGACCAGCTCGATGGTAAGTGGTGCTCAAGGGTTGCGAGACGCGCGGGTACGTGATCTGCGCGCCGAGGTGCGACAGCGCGTGCGCCGGCAGCCGGCTGCGGCCGCCTGGAGCGGGTCGCTCTCCGCCATGCAGTACTACGCCACCGTCAGCGCCGCCGACCGCGACCAGCTCGATGGTAAGTGGTGCTCAAGGGTTGCGAGACGCGCGGGTACGTGATCTGCGCGCCGAGGTGCGACAGCGCGTGCGCCGGCAGCCGGCTGCGGCCGCCTGGAGCGGGTCGCTCTCCGCCATGCAGTACTACGCCACCGTCAGCGCCGCCGACCGCGACCAGCTCGATGGTAAGTGGTGCTCAAGGGTTGCGAGACGCGCGGGTACGTGATCTGCGCGCCGAGGTGCGACAGCGCGTGCGCCGGCAGCCGGCTGCGGCCGCCTGGAGCGGGTCGCTCTCCGCCATGCAGTACTACGCCACCGTCAGCGCCGCCGACCGCGACCAGCTCGATGGTAATTGGTGCTCAAGGGTTGCGAGACGCGCGGGTACGTGATCTGCGCGCCGAGGTGCGACAGCGCGTGCGCCGGCAGCCGGCTGCGGCCGCCTGGAGCGGGTCGCTCTCCGCCATGCAGTACTACGCCACCGTCAGCGCCGCCGACCGCGACCAGCTCGATGGTAAGTGGTGCTCAAGGGTTGCGAGACGCGCGGGTACGTGATCTGCGCGCCGAGGTGCGACAGCGCGTGCGCCGGCAGCCGGCTGCGGCCGCCTGGAGCGGGTCGCTCTCCGCCATGCAGTACTACGCCACCGTCAGCGCCGCCGACCGCGACCAGCTCGATGGTAAGTGGTGCTCAAGGGTTGCGAGACGCGCGGGTACGTGATCTGCGCGCCGAGGTGCGACAGCGCGTGCGCCGGCAGCCGGCTGCGGCCGCCTGGAGCGGGTCGCTCTCCGCCATGCAGTACTACGCCACCGTCAGCGCCGCCGACCGCGACCAGCTCGATGGTAAGTGGTGCTCAAGGGTTGCGAGACGCGCGGGTACGTGATCTGCGCGCCGAGGTGCGACAGCGCGTGCGCCGGCAGCCGGCTGCGGCCGCCTGGAGCGGGTCGCTCTCCGCCATGCAGTACTACGCCACCGTCAGCGCCGCCGACCGCGACCAGCTCGATGGTAAGTGGTGCTCAAGGGTTGCGAGACGCGCGGGTACGTGATCTGCGCGCCGAGGTGCGACAGCGCGTGCGCCGGCAGCCGGCCGCGGCCGCCTGGAGCGGGTCGCTCTCCGCCATGCAGTACTACGCCACCGTCAGCGCCGCCGACCGCGACCAGCTCGATGGTAAGTGGTGCTCAAGGGTTGCGAGACGCGCGGGTACGTGATCTGCGCGCCGAGGTGCGACAGCGCGTGCGCCGGCAGCCGGCTGCGGCCGCCTGGAGCGGGTCGCTCTCCGCCATGCAGTACTACGCCACCGTCAGCGCCGCCGACCGCGACCAGCTCGATGGTAAGTGGTGCTCAAGGGTTGCGAGACGCGCGGGTACGTGATCTGCGCGCCGAGGTGCGACAGCGCGTGCGCCGGCAGCCGGCTGCGGCCGCCTGGAGCGGGTCGCTCTCCGCCATGCAGTACTACGCCACCGTCAGCGCCGCCGACCGCGACCAGCTCGATGAGATGCTATGGTCAACGTTACTCTAAGTATAAGAATGATTTAGTTAGGATTTCAGATCGTTCAGAACTGCCTCGTTGTTCTGGTGGCAAAGCGCATCGCTTTGTGATCACGAGGTCCTGGGTTCAAATCCTAGGTCGGGCAAATGTAGTTTTTCTAACGAAAAATTCCCAGCATGAGTCCGGAGTCTGAAATTGTGCTCATTATATGGCAATAGGTTTCCCCCCTTTATTACATGGGACCTAACATCGTCGGCGAAACGTGGGTGTACTCAGTACACCTCTGCTACCCCCGCTGGGGAATATAGGCGTGACGGTGTGTGTTGAGATCGTTCTAAAAAATCGATTATTTGACTCGATATGCCTAGTGCAACAAACAATCCATATTTGTATCTTGAATGAATCAAATCTATTTCACTAATAAAACTCCGCTGAAACGGAAATGCTACCGATCGACGGCATTTGGCTGTTTTCGTGTACGTAAAGTCCCTAAAACTAAACATTAATCGGCGCAGCGGTTAACATTGAGTTTTAGAATTGGGACTCAAAGCATCTAAACCTAATATAGCTGATGTTTACACTCAGAAAACATCCAATGGGTATCCGTCGAGGAGATAGAAGAACGCTGGCAAAGTACGGAGATCAGTACTTTGCCGGATGGGCCGCGGCTTGTTGGTAGCGGGCACTCTGCCGGCGGGGTCATCGGCCGCACCGTGGGACCCAGCGCGGACGCCACGCCGCCACAGGTAAGGATTCAAAGCCGAACGAAAATGTACATTGTCATAGGAACTTCTAGTATTGTAAGAAGGAGAATGAAAGCAAGATAAATGCGATTGAAATGCGAGCTCTGTTGAAGATGTGCGGAATCAAGATGATCGACCGTATTCGCAACAGCATAGTGAGAAGGTATAAAAGATAGTATCTGTGTAACGATGAGAACCCTTTCTGTGGTTAGTTCGGGCATATAGAAAGAATTACGGAAGAAAGAATAACAAAACAGATATAAATAAAAAATAAAAAATAAAAAAGCCTTTTATTTCTTGCAAAAAAAACTAAAATAAATTTAAAAAAATAACTATAGTGTGTACTGGTTAATATATTAATATATATCCTAAATTAGTGATAGTAAAAAGTTTGGTTAATTTGCGAGAACCCCTCTTCGGGTGAAGGCCTCCTCCAAAGAAGTCCATTTGTCCCTGTTTTTGGCCACTTGTGTCCATTTCGGGCCAGCTGCTCTTATGATGTCGTCATGCCATCTCGTATAAGGTCTTCCTCTGTAGCGTTTCCCTTTTGGACCGTTCCACAAGGTGATTTTTTTAGTCCATCTCTCATCTTGTAGTCGCGCTACATGTCCCGCCCATTTCCATTTGAGTCTTTGGGCGTAGGTTAGAGCGTCAGTAGCTTTTGAAATAGTTCTTATTTTTGTGTGTCTTATTTTTTGTCTTTTATTTATATTTAACATACTGCGTTCCAGACCGCGTTGGCAGCTGATGATTTTGTTCTTTACTTTATTTGTGCATTTCCAGGTCTGACAAGCGTACGTTAAGCACGGCAGAAGACATGTATTCATTGCTCTAGTTTTAATTTTTATTGCCATATCGCTTTTAAATATTTCTTTCATACTCCAGTATTTATTCCAAGTGTTTTGTATTCTTCGTTTTATTTCTAGTTCATTGTTTGTTCTGTCAAAACCTATTTGTTTTCCCAGGTAAATGTATTTTTCCGTGTAAGTAAGTACTTCGGTGTCGACAGATATTCTTGTCTGTATGCTGTTTGTCATTACCATTGTTTTATTCAGGTTCATTTCTAGACCGACTTGTTTGCTGGCTTCGTTCAGTGAGTGGATCATAAGTTGTAGTTGGGTGCCCGATTCTGACAGCAGCACCAGATCATCAGCGAAACGGAGATGGCTAAGATACTTGCCATCGATGTTTAGTCCGTATTGTTTCCAGTCCAGTTTCCTCATTATGGATTCCAAGATGGCAATAAATAATTTTGGAGATAGGGGGTCGCCTTGTCGTACCCCTCTGTCGATGGGAAAGCTTGGGCCGATTTTGTCAAGTTTTACTCTTCCTGTATTGTTTCCATAGATGCTTTTAATTACCTGTATGTATACATCTTCTACTCCCTGATCTTTCAGCGTTTCCCAGATACTCGAGTGTGACACAGTGTCGAATGCTTTTTTGAAGTCTATGTAAGCGATGTAGAGTGCTCTCTGATGTTCTTGATATTTTTCAATCAATAGTTCCAGGGTGTGAATGTGGTCTATGGTTGAGAACCCCTTTCTAAATCCTGCTTGTTCCATGGGTTGTTCTGCTTCTAGTGTAGCGCTTACTCTTTGATTTAAAAGCGAAGAGAATAGCTTGTACAAGCATGGCAATAAGCTTATTGGCCTGTAGTTGCCTATGTCGTGAGGGTCTCCTTTTTTATATATTAAAATTATATTTGATTCTGACCACTGAGTAGGTGTCTCGATAGTCTCCAGTATGCGGTTGAACAGAAGGGTTAACGGTAGAGCCAGTATAGGGTAGGCTATTTTTATAGCTTCATTTGTTATGTTGTCTGAGCCAGGGCTTTTATCCGTTTTTAAACTTTTGATTGCTTCGACAACTTCTTTTTCGTTGAATTGTGCCTTACATCCTGTTTTGTAACAGTCTTTAGCATTTGTGCTCATCTGTCTTTTGCTCTTACATTCCTTGGCACTGTATAAGTTTTTATAAAATTCTGTTGCAACGTCTATGATGTCTTTGCGACTATGTAGTGTTTTATTTCCTCTATTCAGTCCGTCAATCCATGTTTTGCATGTTTTTAGCTCCTTAAAAGCTTTTTTTGAGCTGCCTGCTTGTACCAAGTGCTTTTCTATGGTTTTGTGTCTATATCTTGTATAGTCCTGTTTTATGAGTTTGCTTATTATTTTGTATAGAGCTGATAATTCGTTTTTCATTGATCGAGTTTTGTTTGTAGTTCTTTGTAGTTCTTGTCTTCTTTTCATAAGTGTTAAAGTGCGCTCTGATAGTATGTTTTGGGTTTTGTATATACTTTTTGTTAATCGAGCCGCCTGAAGACTTTGGGAGATAGCTTTTATAATTTTATCGTGATAGGTTTGTACAGAGATGGTGGAGCAGTCTAGTAAGTCTGGTAGGTAAGATGTGATGTGCTCTTTGTACCTTGATATTTCCGCTTCTTTTTGCAGTGTAGAGTATTGGAATTTACTGAAACTAGATCTGTATTTCTTATGTTTTGTTAGTGATATTGTTGCTCTTACTGGTCTATGGTCTGAAGAGAAGTTGACGTTTAGCACTTCTATGTTTTGAACCATACTCGGTTGATTTGACAGGATAAAGTCAATTTCATTTTTATGCTCTCCGTTTGGCGAGCGCCAAGTCCATTTTAAGCCCGCCTTTTTTTTGAAAAATGTGTTTAGGATTGCGATTTTATTTTCAAGGGCGAAGTCTATTAGTCTCTGGCCTCTTTGATTTCTTTCTCCATACCAGTTATGTTTCATTACTAAGTATTCGTCCTGTCTGGGTTGGCCTATTTTTGCATTTAGGTCACCCATTATTATAAAGGATTTATGTGCTTGGTTTATGGCCTTATTTACATTTGTGTAAAAACTTTCTAATTCTTCTTCACTTGCTGCTTCAGTGGGTGCGTACACTTGTATGAGAGATATTTTGTTTCCTTGTATGTTTAAATCTAATATTGCTACTCTATCAGTGATGCCTGTAAAGTTTTCTATGTTCATTTTGTGCTTTATATGTAATAAAAAACCGACGCCATACTTTCCAGGTATAAGTCCTGCATGGCATAGTATATAGTTGCTATATTCCTCTATTTTTATTCCTTGACGTCTTGTTTCGGATAGTCCAATTATATCTAATTTTATATCCTTTATTGCTTCTAGCAGCTCCATTAAGCGTCCATAAGATGCCAGTGTTCTTACATTGTAGGTCATTATGTAGAGTTTGTTTGGCACAGATGTACAGTTTGATATATTTGTAGTTGTAGTAGTATTAAACTTTGGAGGGTTTTGGTCATAATCTTCCTCGGTGACCAGCCGTATTGGAAGATGATTATTGTTGATTGTTTGAACCTGTTTGTATAAGAGATCTTCGTGAGAGGGGTGGATTGATTGTTATGTGTTCTTGTCTTTGTTGTCTTGGTTGTTTGTATTATTGTTGTTAGCGTTTTTGTTGACTAAGAAGTTCAGCATACCCGGTTTCAAGACTCCTTCTGATATGCTACTTGACCTTCGGACCGAAGCTTGTGATTGGTGTGTTTTGTTCTTTTTTGTGGCTTGAATTTTTTTATCGCTCTGTGGATGGGGGTTATTTTCGGGTGAGGTAGGAAATGTTCTTTTATTGTTGGTTTTTACTATGACCAATTTATCATATTTGATTTTGACTATATTGCCTTTCTCTTTCTCTAATATCATTTGCTGATGTAATTCCTTTCTTTTTTCTAAAATATACTGTGGATAGTCCTCCTTCATGTAATATTGAGTGTCTTTCAGTGCTCTCTTTTGTTTAAGAATATTTATCTTAAGTCCCAGAGTTGTGAAGGTTACAATTACTGGCCGAGGTCTCTCTCCTTTTTTTCCAATTCTCTTTACCTCTTGAATGTCTCTAGGGTCTAATTTAAGAGAGAAATACTCTTCTATCCATTTGGTAATATTGTTCTCCAGATCTCTGTACGACGATTCCTTTTCCTCAATGCCGAAGAATACAATGTTTCGTTGTCTTATCTGTTTGTCTAAAAAGTAAATTCGTTTCTCTTGGTTTTCGACCTTTTCTCTCAAGTTTTCATGTTTTTCTTCCCATATAGAGAATTTTTCTTCCAATATTTTATTGATATTCTGTGTTACTTGATCTGTTACAGTTTTTCCACTTTGGTGAATCGTTATTTTTTGTTCCTCTAGGTCTTTTTGTATGTTTCGAAGTGCGTTCAGAACTTCCTCCATCTTTGGTAAACAAAACAGATATACAATGCGAAAAAACCATGATCCAATAGACCGTGACTTATCTGAGGGGCATGCTAAGAGTCTCCGTTATCGGCGAGCATATATAAGTCGAACTATGAGAGTGGAGGAAGCCAGAGAGGTCTGCAAGGAAAGAACCCGTTGGAACTCTGTACTCTCTAACTATCCCCCAAGGGATCTATAGATAGATAGATAGAGTAACTACTATACTCAATAATGCAAGGCTTCAAAAACCTCGTAACCTTAAAGGGTCGTTGGTTGCCTATTAATAAGGTAAGGCAGCGTTCAGCACGGTCAGTCTAAAATAGGTGACTGTTTGTGGCATTTTCATATTTGTGAATCTCTGTGTTTACGAAGGCACGCTTGCTTTTCAATTCCTGCTTCTTTTATTTATTAAGAATCTGTTGCCCAAAAGTGGGACAGTATAAGCGTTCTTTTATTTTATAGTCTAGATCAGGGATTCCCAAACTATTTTGGGCAAGAGACTCCTTTTCCAAAATGAATTGATACCTCAGACCCCCATAGCCAAATTACTTTAAAAATCCTATCTCTATTTTTTTTCCCATTGATACAAAATACTTACTAATTTTAAAACTTCGCGGTTGGTTAAGTGAGTAAACTTGACATCATTTTCTCATCAAAATTTAACAAAATAAATAGACATAAAATACAGTAAATATCAAGTGTAATTAATAACTATACACCGTCACACCTATATTCCCCAAGCGGGGGTGGCAGAGGTGTACTGAGTACACCCACGTTTCGCCGACGATGTTAGGTCCCATGTAATCTATATTTTATGTATGAATATTTAATTAATAAAAAATACGTAAAAATACTTAATAGGTAATTATTTTTTGAAAAACCATTAAAATCGCAAAGTAAAGATAAAAAAATAAAAAAAACAGTGTGATGGATGAACCTGGTTACTTTCTACCAATCTAGCAAAATCCGGTTCAATATTGGTAAGTTGCAGCCTTAAATATCCGCGTTCGTTGATTTTCAAAAGGTTTATTTGTTTTGTCAAAATGTTTGTAACCATACTGAAGGCTTTTTTGACTAGGTATGATGATGGAAAAGCGATGATATATGTTTCAGCAATGTTTACCAATGCAGGATACTGTGTGTCGATGTTGCGCTGCAACCAGAACTTCTGATAGTCTTGGTTGAACTTCTGCTTAAGTTCCTCGTCTGTGCTGATGGTAATCTACTCTTCTGGCATTATCCCATTAATAGGGGTCGATTTTTGGACCTCGTCGACCCCCAAAATAAGTTTTCGTTTATGTCGACCCCTGGAAAACCGATATCGACCCCTTCGGGAATCGCTGGTGTAGATGGTAGGTGACGACGGCATGAGCAGACTTTTTTCTGTCTTGCTTCGTCGTTTGAAAAGCCTTTGGCCAGCAGTGGGTCAGAAATAAAGTGTTTTATAATTGTATTATGGTCTCGTAGCTGCAGCGCATAGTGTCGCGCTGCGCGTGCGAGTTCTACTACGTGTCGCACGAGGAGGCGGCGCCGCTGGCGGCGGGCGCGCAGGGCGCGGGCTGGCCGCAGCAGGAGCCCTACGACTCCTTCACGCTCATGCACCACGACCTCAACGTCTGCACTAACTCGCTGCAGGTTACACCCACTTTATATTATGCCGCTACATCTTGCATCGAACGAAGACAAAATAAATGGGTACAGAAGTCCAACAAGAACGCGTATACTCAGTACACGGATGTGTGCTTACGATGAACTCGCTGCAGGTAACGCACTGTTAGGTCCAGGCACTCAGTTGTTATAAAAACAACTAGATTGCTAGACTAACTACACTGGTAACGCGGTACTTTTGTCGCTGACACGCGAGACCTCCTGAAGGTCTTTTCCGAATTTAGACCCTTTGGTAGGATAGTTCTCACTACTTAGCCAACCGGCAGACACCAGGTGTGTAGTTGGGCAGCAATTAGACTAATTACTAAATGAATAATGACTGAATTTTGTTGAAAATCCGGGGTTTATAAAGGCATATATTGCTGATTTGCTTTAACAGAAATGGAATAATGTGGGAACTGCAATTCAGCAATATAGCCGTGGGTGTTAGGGATGTAACAGCACGCATCGCTTTATAGTCCATTTGAATACTTTTAAACCTGTTTCACTCAACATAAAAACGTTGATTTCTTGCTAGCAGCATTTCCATTTCGATGTCTACGAAAATACTGTCGCCTTCATATTACACAACTATAACATCTAATAATGGTGATTGTATTGGAATCGACTATACGTACTGTTAGTTAGGAGGTGGCTTACATAACATTAACTTCTCGCAAAGGGCGTCTACGTGTTGGACCAATGTCCCCATGCAAGCCTCTCAAAGGTCCGGGTAAAGCCCGTGATTCTCAGCGAGATACATATAAAAATAATAATTATTTCCCTTTGATTATCCCAGATTGGCTCTTGCTTCCGGGATAAAAAGTTTATTAATTATTACAAATGTGTGTTGCCAGTGATGACATATGGATCAGAGACGTGGTCTCTTACAATAGGTCTCATAAAAAAGCTCAGAGTAGCTCAGCGAGCTATGGAAAAAGAGCTTTGCTCGGCGTTTCTCTACATGATCGAATGAGGAATGAGGGGATTCGTAGAAGAACCAAGGTCACCGACCTAGCCTTCAGGATTAGCATGCAGAAGTGGCAATGGACGGGCCACATAGCGCGAAGATCGGACCGGCGTTGGGGCAGAAAGATTCTAGAGTAGAGACCACGTATTGGCAAGCGTAGCGTGGGACGACCGCCTGCCAGATGGACCGACCATCTTGTGAAAATCGCAGGAAGTCGTTGGATGCAGGTGGCATCGGACCGGTTACGCTGGAAAGCGATTGGGGAGGCCTATGTTTAGCAGTGGACAAGAATAGGCTGAGATGATGATGATTATTATTATTTTAAGTTAGGGTTTAAGTTATTACCATACCAAATTTCACTGAAATCCTTTCGGTAGTTTTTGCGTGATTGAAACACAAACAGACAGACAAGAATTCCAAAAAAACTTGTTTCGGCCTCTACATCGATAAGGAAATGTACCCTATTATATGTATATAGATTTGTAATTTTATATTGTTCACGACTTTTACAGCATTCAGCAATAGTATTTAGGGATGTAGCAGTACTTATGTGTGCATAAGTACGGCATCCAGTACATCATATATATTATGGACGGATATTTAAATATTTTATTGTAGGATAATGCGAATATGTAACCATGAAATATTCTAATGAATAATCAGCTTAGCGTAGGCGGTCCGTAATTGAGAGATATTAACATAAGTTAAGGTCTTTGGGGAAGGATTTGTCCTGCAGTGAACATCTTTCTCCAGAAGGTAGATAGATAGATCGCGATATGTGAGTTCGCAAGACATAAAAATATATACAAGCTCCCCCACAACAAGTCTTGAGGGAGTGGCAGATCCCGCAAGAAACAATACCCGTCGGGCTGAAAGATCTTTGCCAAATGTAACGTACCTGCCACAGTTAAAATAATGTTGTTGTTGTTACCAGTACGCCATGCTGCTGGACGTGATCAACAATGTGGTGCTGCACGTGGAGCCGGAGCGCCGGCGCACGCTGGAGCGGCGCGCGCGCATGCGCTTCCAGCTGCAGCTGCATCAGGACCAGGACCCCCGGCAGCTCATACATAAGTTGCAGACGCAGGTACACCACACACTGAATGAGAACCTCACACTTTGGCAGTTGCGTGCATTGCATGTAGGCAATTCAGCAGTGCCTAAATTCTACAAAATAAAAAAAATATCTAGTTGCAAAGCGCATCGCTTGGTGATCACGAGGTCCTGGGTTCAAATCCTAGGTCGGACAAATGAAATTTTCTAACGAAAACTTCTCAGTATGAGTCCGGAGTCTGGAATTGTGGCTGGTATATGGCAGTAGGCTCGCCCCCTATTATATGCGACCTAACATCGTTGTCGAAAAGTGGGTGTACTCACTACACCTCTGCCACCCCCGCTTGAGGAATATAGGCGTGACAGTGTTTTTTGTTTTTTTTTTTTGTATCTTTTTCTTACAACGATTCATACATACTGCAGACTTTTATGCCTATAAATAATTTTAATGGAAAACAACACGATAATAGCTTGTTCTAGTGGTTTGGTTAGAACTTAGGCTGCTCCAGTCACTGAATCGAGTAACCACGGACTCGATCCCTGCATGCCACAAATCTTTCTGCGATCCACAAATATTTGTTTCAATTTGAGTGTATGTGAAATTCATGTTTGTAAATCCACCCAAAATGCAGGAAAAGTAATTTTGTATTAATTATATAAAGCTTAATATTATATAAGTAATTTTATATATATTAAAAAAAAAATTATGTAAAGAGTTTTAAATTTATGATTAAAAAAATATGCTATTTGAAATTTATTACAAAAAGTTCTCTCCGGCGGGGAATCGAACCCCGGTCTCCCGCGTGACAGGCGGGGATACTTACCACTATACTACCGAAGACTATGAACATTAATCTGAAATTACCGTTCATATTACGGATGATAACACGTTTTATAAATGATTCATTGCTATTCAATGCGTCATAAATAATTTCACGCTTGGATAACTTGGGGTAAATAGACTTGTCATTTTACCGATGCGTCACCAGTATTTTTGTATCAAGTAAGAGGAAATAGATGAATGACTAAGCGTAAATCGTTACTGTTATGCTGAAATATTTATTATAATTTGAAAAGAAATATGAATGATAGAGTTGACTGGGGATTATTTTAGACATTCGCTTAGTTATTGGGTATTTTTTTGTAATATTATGTGTTTAGGAAAATAAATGGCGTAACCCCTGTGATCGGGAAACATTGCCAAAATTTGAAGTACTTTTTCGGAAGCGGTCAAGGCGGCCGAGGTAATTTTTTGCCGACGTTTGCAAAAAAATGATAATTCAAAAAATAAAGCGAATTTTCACTTGAAATAAAAAGTAAACGACTTTATGATAATGACGTGTTTTATTTAAGTTCACATTTACAAAGTTCATCACCTAATACTTTTAAAATTCCTACCTCAACCATACGCATCCGAAAAATGAAAAAAAAATACGTAAAATTTTCAGAAAACTTTGACAAATGCGTTAATGGTCAATAACTCATAAATAAACCTGCATATCTATTTTTAGGTCATCTAAACAAAAAAAAACATCTAAAAATACCTCGTAAACTACTAAATTAAAATAGTCTAGATTTCGGCCAAGGTAGACCGTGAAAAACGAAACAGTTATTCCAATAATGTAAATGTAATTACAATGTGATTGCAATAATGTTTACGACCTTTTTTTTGGCGAAAATATAAAGAATACATCCTATTTTGGCATTATACACATAAATATATACAAATAAATGTTTATTTTACGAAATTATAACTTAAAATTACAAAAGGTGACGGACGTAGATAAGGTTACATTTGCCGTTGAGAATCTCAAACCAACACTGTTTATCACTAACATTTTTCAACTCTCGACCACATAATGTACACAAACGTTTCAAGCAAGAAGTCTTATATGATTCATTCATCAATAAAAATAACAAATTTAATTGTTTACGTTCAAGGCACTTGACAGCCACTTCGCGGGCACGGGAGCTTATCGGATATTTTCGTTAAATTCTTTTTTAGTAACTTATACTAGTTATTGATATAGTAAGATTGAAATCTAATTCATTATAATATTTAAATTAAAGGCGCTCGTAGCGCTGTGCGACCGCGGTGTTCTTACCGATCACCAAGGTTAAGCAGCGTTCGACTCGGTCGGCCTGAGATGGGTGACCGTTTGTGGCATTTCATATTCGAGCGTCTCCGTGCTTCGGAAGGCACGTTAAGCCGTTGGTCCCGGTTACCACTTAATGTGGTAGTCGTTAAGCCGAGTTGGAAGCCTTAAAGGTGGCTTGATAAGTTCCAACAGCAGGTGGCCACAAACCTGCCTCCACCAATCCGCACTCGGTCCGCGTGGTGGAGTATGACCCAATCTCTCTCACCTCGATTTGTGAGAGAAGGCCTTTGCCCAGCAGTGGGCAGTATAGGCTGATATTATTATTATTATTATTTAAATTAAATAGGCATATGAAATAATAAAAATTATATATATATTTTTTATTGTTTTTGTTTTTTTAAAACGTAGCCCCACGCTAGGATTTATTCCTGTGTCGTGGGTGCGTTTACAAACATGAAAATTCACATACACAAATACCCAGACAGGAACAAATAATTGTGGATCACACAAAGATTTGTCCCGTGCGGGACTCGAACCCGCGACTATTAGACGCAGTGGGCAGAGCGGCTTAAGCTCTTAACCACTGCGCTAAATCGTCCGTCATTTACAACCTAATCCTGTTACTTAGCGTGTATAAAATTCTTTTACCCTTGGTTTACCTTGGTGTTACACACATACCGTCACGCCTATATTCCCCAAGCGGGAGTGACAGAGGTGTACTGAATACACCCACGTTTCGCCGACGATGTTAAGTCCCATGTAATAGGGGGCGAGCCTATTGCCATATGCCGGGCACAATTCCAGACTCCGGACTCGTACTGGGAAGTTTTTCGTTAGAAAAACTACACATGTCCGACCTAGGATTTGAACCCATGACCTCGTGAGCACAAAACGATGCGCTTTGCCACTAGACCAACGAGGCATTACACATACGTTTCGACATATTGTAATCGTAGGATACATAGCTCACTTTCGCTTCAGTGATAAGAAACCAAAGTATGATGGATGGCTCATAAAACCGTTTATCTTCGGTTAATTTGAGCCTGTCTCCTTTTCGATAATAGGTTAGGGAGTCGTTAGCGAGGTTACGTCGGATGGAGAAGGAGTACTACCTGAAGAACCGGGCGATGACCGACAACGACCCCGCCGCCATGGACGAGCTAAAGAACTTGGACGATCAGGTACGTAGCAACTGCTGGGAAATTATTATCTAACTTAATCACTGTTAGTCGCTGTGCGACTGCGGTGTTCTTACCGATCACTAAGGTTAAGCAGCGTTCGACTCGGTCGGCCTGAGATGGGTGACCGTTTGTGGCATTTTCATAGTCGAGTGTCTCCGTGCTTTGGAAGGCACGTTAAGCCGTTGGTCCCGGTTACTACTTAATGTGGTAGTCGTTAAGCCGAGTTGGAAGCTTTAAAGGGGGCTTGATAAGTTCCAACAGCAGGTGGCCACAAACCTGCCTCCACCAATCCGCACTGGGTCCGCGTGGTGGAGTATAACCTAATCTCTCTCACCTCGATTTGTGAGAGATGGCCTTTGCCCAGCAGTGGGCAGTATAAGCTGATATTATAATCTTTCGGCCGTTGTGCCACGTTTGAGGCGATTTTGCGTGATTACTAAGTAGTTTGGTAGAGTCTGTCTAATGAAAGCTGAGAGTGGAAAGTGGTGGCAAATTTAAATAAATTAGGTTGTGCAACCCCGGATGAACTGGGGATAAATAGATTCGATACTTGAATTTTTAAATGACAAAAAAGTAGATCATTACCAAAAAAATCATGTAAATGAAACCATATATCATTATAACGAACACACATGAGAGTGGAGGAACGAAGGAGGAGAAGGAGTAGAGAGGAAGTTACTTTTTTTTTTTATAACGGAGTCCCACACTAGGATTTATTCCTGTGTCGTGGGTGCGTTTACAAACATGAAAATTCACATACACAAATACTTGGACCGGAACAAATAATTGTGTATCACACAAAGATTGGTCCCGTGCGGGAATCGAATCCGCGACTATTAAACACAGTGGGCGGAGCGGCTTAAGCTCTTAACCACTGCACTAATTCGTCCGTCACATATAAATTAAAGTCATCTAATATACTACATTCATTTGTGTTAATTATTTATAAGTCATGATTTTCGGTGCTGGGAACCTGATACCTATTGGCTTTCAGATTTGTAAGTCATGCAATTCGTAAATTAAAATACGCATTGTCTACAGACTTGATCACTGCATCATCTAAGCAGTCCATCAATGCAATGTCACGGAGTTTATTAAGATTTCAAATTCAGAGGTGTTAAATTTATATCATGTGGTATTTTATGGAATACTAACATAACATTAAATAAATAAAGCGTGTATCAAAACTCAGATCAAAACCAGTTCGTCCATGTCTATGGTTCACTAGAACAGTTGGTGGCAATACTGAGACTAATGAGTCTCAGTATTGCCAGCTTATGAAAACGTTAAAAAATCACTCTTAGCTTTCATTAAACAAACTCTAACTAGGTTCAAACCTGTGCTTCAGGCGAGATCGGTGCATATTTATTATCAAATTTATTATTTTAATTACATTAAAATAACGAATTTAGCAGTGTAGTCAGTCGTAATAATTTAAGTTCTATGTTGAAACATGTTTACGATGTAGGACATCTTTACAGCTTCAGCGATGTGAAGCTGTAAAGGCCCCACGGCCAACAGCGTAGATCATTTACACACACAAAAGCTGTAGGACATCCTAAGAAAATAGTTATATAGAATTTATTTACAGCTGAAATAATTTGCTTTTCAAATATTTAGATTATATGCGACGGCTTGGTCCAGTAGTTAAGAGTTTAAGCCGCTCTGCCCACTGGTTCAAGTAGTGGGGGGCTCGATCTCCGGAACGAACCTTTGCGTGGCCCACATATATTTGTTTCGTTCTGGATGATTGTGTATGTGAATTTTTCTAGATGTATTGTCCACACAACAAAGCAAATATAAAGAGGAGATGACATTAGTAGATTTTCTTGTACAATCAAGCGTGTCCCTGCTTGGGGAGGCGTGGGACGAAGAGGACGTTACACCCCGCCCACTTCTGTAATTGCCATCTAGCTCAGAATGACAGACTGATATAAGCCATGTCCACCGCGATAACATCAGGGCCTAGTTGGAAGACATAGTGCACAGTTGCTTAGGCCAACTCTTTACATTTGCTTCGTGTTCCACACCTTATGGAAATTCCTTATAGCACCTTAAGGATGGAAGTTGGGAACCTATTTTTTGAGGACGTTGGAGGGCAGTAAAATAGTTTTTATAACTCCTTTCCATGAAGTGATACAGTACTGAATTATAGACAGACATAAGGTCAATTAAACTTGTGTAACTAATATTGAATCGGCTGTAGTTCTCAGTAAGTTTAATACATTTATATTAATTTATGGCCTCTGCTGACTAAACATTCAATGTGTTGGTTAAAGGAGAGTCTGTCATGATTATAAGCCCTAGATATTTTATATCTACTGGACCGTGTGGGGACGGATCAAGAATACAGTCTCCCCACCGCATGCTGGCCTAACAGCGGGTCGTAAGAGGCGACCAAATCCAGCAACAAATACCGCAAGCGGCAGTACTCTGGTGCCACACCGGAAGAGGGCTTGCTTGGGCTGAGTGTTGCCGGAAGCAGGGCACCACTCTCTGGAATGGCGATACACATGGCATCCAAAGCCCTAGTTAGTTGGGTTACTGCTAGGAGATCATAGCCCACAGGTGCCGTAAGTGGTGCCTAAGGGGCTTGTAAGACGAGAGGATGGGCAGCAGCGTCCTCTTAATACCTACTAACGCTATACTGCGATCGCCAACCCGCCTGCCAAGCGCGGCGATTATGGCATCATCCCCCTAATGACATCCACAAATATTAAACGGCCCCCAGTCCCCGGCGGCCCCGCTAGTCCTGGCCACGGTAGCAGCCACGGTAACGGCGGGGCAGGGGGTGCTAAGAATCCCCGGAAGAGGCATGGCTACCGACAACGAAGACCATTGGGCCTGGCAACTTTTAACACGCGCACACTGCGAACTGACGAAAAGATTGACGAGTTAGAGGAAGAATTGAGCAAGTTACACTGGGATATCATAGGATTATCTGAAGTCCGAAGAGAGGGTGAGGACTCGATAACACTTAAATCCGGTAACTTGCTCTATTTCCGGGAGGGCGACCAGCAGTCCCAGGGTGGTGTCGGGTTTATAGTCCACAGGTCTCTCGTGAACAACGTTGTCAAGATCGAGAGTGTGTCGACCAGGGTAGCGTACCTGATATTCAAAATGACTGAAAGGTATTCACTGAAAATTATAAAGGTATACGCACCGACTTCGACACGCCCCGACGATGAGGTAGAGGCTATGTATGAGGATATATCTAGAGCCATACATACCTCTAAAACTCACTACACCGTTGTCATGGGGGACTTTAACGCGAAACTGGGCAGACGAGGTGACGATGAGCTGAGAGTGGGAACCTTTGGTACTGGACAACGGAATCCCCGGGGCCAAATGCTGGCTGACTTCATGGAGAAGGAGGGACTCTTTATGATGAACTCCTTCTTCCAGAAGTGGGAACACCGTAAATGGACCTGGGTGAGCCCCGATGGTGTTACAAGAAACGAGATAGACTTCATCATGTCGACGAGGCGGCACATATTCAATGATGTCTCTGTGATCAACGCAGTTAAAACTGGAAGTGATCACCGACTAGTAAGAGGCACATTGAGTATCAACTTCAAGATTGTATGGTCTAGACTGATGAAGTCTACACTCCGTCCAGCACCTGTCCAGATTCAGGAGCCCGATAGCTTTCAGCTCGAACTGCAGAATCGCTTCGAAGGTCTAGGTGAGTGCATAAACGTGGACGATTATAACAGCAGGGCAGTGGAAACTGTCCATACAGTCGGGCTCAAGTTCTTTAAAACCCACCGTACAAAAAGAACCAAAAAGCTCTCAGGCGTTACCCTCAAGCTTATGGAGGAAAGACGCAGGATGATCTTGCAGTCTCCAGAAGAAGTTTCAGAATGCCAGCGGCTCAATAGGCAGATGTCTAAGTCTCTGACTCGCGATGTACGCGAGTATAATACTGAAAAAATAAGAGAGACTATCGAGCGCAACAAAGGCCCTAAAGTGTTTGCAAGGGATCTGTCTATCGGACAGAGCCGGCTGAGTAAGCTGAAGACCGGAGACGGCAGTATTGTATCCTCTATACCGGAACTCTTGAGGGAAGTCGAGAAGTTCTACGGCCAGCTTTACACATCAGTACAATCACCTGTCTGCAATCCGGCTATAGACCCAAGAGCCAAATTGACCCGACACTATACCGATGACATCCCGGACATCAGTCTGTGCGAGATTAGTATGGCTCTCAAACAGCTCAAGAACAACAAGGCGCCAGGCGATGACGGTATAACAGCCGAGCTTCTCAAGGCTAGTGGAAAGCCGATATTGAGGGCTCTCCAGAAACTATTCAACACCGTCATCCTCGAGGGCAAAACGCCACAGTCATGGCGCGGAAGTGTGGTGGTTCTCTTCTTCAAAAAAGGTGATAAAACCCTCTTGAAGAATTATAGACCCATCTCACTTCTGAGCCACGTCTATAAACTGTTTTCGAGAGTCATCACGAATCGTCTCGCGCGCAGACTAGATGACTTCCAGCCTCCCGAACAAGCCGGTTTCCGAAAAGGCTTCAGCACCATAGACCACATTCATACGCTGCGACAGGTCATACAGAAGACTGAATAGTATAACCTGCCACTATGATTAGCGTTTGTGGATTATGAGAAGGCCTTCGATTTGATCGAGACTTGGGCTGTACTACAGTCTCTCCAGCGGTGCCAAGTTGACTACCGGTATATCGAGGTGCTGAAGAGTTTGTACGATAACGCTACTATGTCAGTCCACCTTCAGGACCAGAGCTCGAAACCTATTCAACTGCAGCGTGGTGTGAGACAGGGAGACGTTATATCCCCGAAACTGTTCTCCGCCGCGCTGGAAGATGTCTTTAAGCTTCTGGACTGGAGAGGACTAGGTATCAACATCAACGGCGAGTACATCTCTCACCTTCGATTTGCCGATGATATCGTGCTCATGGCGGATACCCTGGAAGACCTCAGTGCCATGCTCGACGACCTCAGTAGAGTCTCTCAACAAGTAGGTCTTAAAATGAACATGGACAAGACGAAGATCATGTCAAACGTCCATGTAGTACCAACTTCTATAAAGGTTGGAGACTCTACGCTCGAAGTTGTTGACGATTATATATACCTGGGACAAAGAATCCAATTAGGTAGGTCCAACTTCGAGAAAGAGGTCAATCGTCGAATCCAGCTCGGTTGGGCGGCGTTCGGGAAGCTACGTAACATCTTCTCGTCCAAAATTCCGCAGTTTCTCAAGACAAAAATCTTTGACCAGTGTGTGTTGCCAGTGATGACTTACGGCACTGAGACATGGTCGCTTACGATGGGCCTCATAAGAAGGCTCAAGGTCACCCAAAGGGCGATGGAGAGAGCTATGCTCGGAGTTACCCTGCGGGATCGAATCAGAAACGAGGAGATCCGCAGGAGGACGAAAGTCACTGACATAGCACTTAGAATTGCTAAACTTAAGTGGCAGTGGGCGGGGCACATCGCTCGTAGAACTGACGGCCGTTGGGGCAGAAAGGTTCTCGAATGGCGACCACGTACCGGAAGACGTGGAGTGGGTAGGCCCCCTACAAGATGGACCGATGACCTGGTGAAGGTCGCGGGTAGAAGTTGGATGCGTACAGCACAAAGCCGGTCGTTGTGGCGGTCTTTAGGGGAGGCCTTTGTCCTGCAGTGGACGTCTTTCGGCTGAAGAAGAAGAAGATATTTTATATGATTAGTCTTGTCAATAATAGGATAATCACAAGTATTGATTGACAGATTTTTAAATATGTGTGGAATTGTGCATACATATAAGCGAAGATTGGTAATATTGTTGTGAGGCCTGCGCATTGAGTAGTGAAAATATTGTGTCTTATCAGCATTTAATCTTGGTAAATTGTGATAGAGCCGCCAAATTAAAGCCAAGTTGTTGGTTTTGGCGGCAGAAAGCAAAGCCTTGTGAGTCTATCTTATGTATCTATCTTATCTGTCTATCTTATGTATAGATTAAATTGGTTGTTTATGTATATTAGGAATAGACTAGGGCCGAGTATACCACCTTGAGGGTCTGTACCTATGAAGCCTGTGTTTTTTGATAATCGCTTGTAAAATTATGTATTATAACACGTTGGTACCATTCTTCAAGGTAGTCTGTAAACAGTTTTAATTGTGTGCCCTTAATAAAGTCTAATTTGTTCAGAATTGAAGGAATAGAAACAGGATTTGGCTAGATTAAGGAAGTTCCTAGAGTCCGTTTCCTTCGCCAAGTTGGTACATAACGAATTTCATCGACAAGCTAAACACTTTAGAACATAATTACTTTGGTGAGTAATTATGTTGTAAAGTGAGTAAGGGAATTTGCCATTTGAGTAAATAGAAACTACTGGCTTTTTTGAAATCTTTGTTTCTCAAGCACAGCAATGTGAACACGATAGTCAAATTATTGTTCTCGGCCAGCCAGAATGCTTGTAGAATTTAATCTGAGTTAGAAAACAATATTGCTTGGGAGGCTTGTCTTGGGAGGATGTCTTTGACTGATGATGATGACGCGCTTTACTGATCTTGGAGCTAGGAGTTCTTGTTTCATTTGTTATTGTTCGTATTGGTGATGTAGGTGAATGAGTGCAAGGAAAGTGTGTGGTCACTGGGCGAGGAGTTGGATGCGATGGTGCGCGCGTGGCGCGAGCACGGACGCGCAGCTGCCCCAGCCGAGCGAGGAGCGCACGCGCCGCCGCACCGGTACAACGAGATCTGCTTCAAGAGCGCGCGCTGGCGGCTCACCGACGCCGACGGACAACTCGGCATCGCAGACCTGCTGCTCACCAACTTTCTGTAAGTTCTTTTGACACTATTCTTTTATTTTCCGATAATAAACATAAATTTGGTCAACTGTATCCAACGCCCACAGGTACACGAAAACTTCTAGGTCGGACGACTCAGTGGAGCATCAACTCGAGCTCGGGTACGTGCAGGTGAAGAATCTGCTACCGAATGAACCATTCCCTGAGGTATGTATTAACTTTTTAAAATATCTAAAGATCCAAAACTCCTTTTATATTAAGTCTTATATCGTCGGCGGTGAATGTAGCTTTCAGTTGATGCGAAGTACAGGTAGAAAATATCCTGAGAAAACCTCTGTATCCGAGAGATGCTAAAATTATTTCCATAGACATGTTACTCATAGCTCGTTTTTGAGCTGACTGGCTGGCTCAACCGGAGAAGCACTACCCTCCCACAAAAAAACCGATGCGAAGTAGGTGAAGACTTAAAAGATCCGGAACAACAACCTTACCTCCTTTCCTCCCTCTAAGGAGGACACTAAGTAGGTAAAGCATCGGTGACTGATGCTGCTGGTGTACATGTGCCGTGATGATTTACCATCAGGCAACAAAACATTTTCAGTTTTTAACAAATCGGCACTATTTATTTTACAAATATATGTGGACATTGTTAAAACCATATTCAATTATATTTATATCAACAAAACTGATGAATTTGATATTAAACAAAAGTGTGCCAGCGGTTTGACAGACTGAGAATGTTAAGTGACCTATGTTGCCGGCCATACGGTCAGGGATACCACCTTTGCGGAAAATCGGATGTGAGATGTATCTGTCTATACCATCACGCCAGATCCCTAGTGGGGAAAGCAGAGAGTACAGAGATCCAACAGGTTCTTTCCTTACACACCTTTCTCGCTTCCTCCATTGCATAGTTCGTCTCATACATGCTCGCCGGTTACGGAAACTCTTGACTTGGGCGTGGGATAAGGTGGCGTTGTTCTGGTGCAGGTGTTGGTCCCGCAAGAACCGTCGGGGCGCGCGCCACTAGCTCGCCGCGCGGCGCTGCGCGTGTTCTGCCGCGACCGCCCGCCCGTCGGCGGCATCGCCGTCAAGGAACACTTCGAGGTCAACATCGTGCCGATACGCATCGGTAATTTATTTATTTATTAACAGGAAAATCTTCATCATCTTAAATCGCATATCATACACTCACACACACCGTCACGCCTATACTCCCCAGCCGGGGTGGCAGAGGTGTACTGAGTACACCCACGTTTTGCCGACGATGTTAGGTCCCATGTAATGGGGGCGAGCCTATTGCCATATACCGGGCACAATTCCAGACTACATTTGTCCGACCTACGGTTTGAACCCAGGACCTCGTGATCATAAAGCGATGTGCTTTGCTACCAGACCAACGAGGCAGTCAACATAATATTATTATTCATCCTCTTTTTGCCTGTTAAGATCAGCTCCTGTCGCCAAGCTGTCTATAGTCGTTAAGGTTGGAGAGTTCTACTAGGAAAAGTCACGTGGTCGCGCTATCTATTGCTAAAAGAAAAGATCCCCGTGATACGTTATCCTTTTTATTTTTTTTATTGTTTCGACTACCTCGTTGGTCTAGTAATGCATAGTGCGGCTGGAGATAACTAAATCCTGACTTCAAATCCTGGGTCGGACGCTGTGTTATTGGGGTTCTTTTTCAATGGTAAAGATCCTAAGTGGCAGTCCGAAGTCCGTTATATGTATTTTGTATACGGTGTAAGGACAATAAGCTCGCCCTTTTTATAGTGCGACCTAACATCGCCATCGCCATTAAGGTACAAAGGAAAAATAAACACCCCTACGTGGGGGGTGTTTATTTTTCCTTTATTGTTAACCCATTGCTCCACACAAGTAATCGTCTTGTAAAATTTCTGTGTATTGGGTGCGGGCAGAACTCTCGTTCATATTTTCCACAAGTAATAATTACATTGACTTGACTGCTTCGTTGGTCTAGTGGCAAAGCGCATCGCTTTGTGATCACGAGGTCCTGGGTTTCAAATTCTAGGTCGAACAAGTGTAGTTTTCCTAACGAAAACTTCCCAGTACGAGTCCGGAGTCTGGAATTGTGCCCGGTATATGGCAACAGGCTCGCCCCCTATTACATGGGACTCAAGATCGTCGGCGAAACGTGGGTGTACTCAGTACACCTCTGCCACCCCTGCTTGGGGAATATAGGCGTGACGGTGTCTCCTAATAATTACAAACTTTCACACATGCTTCTAATTATAACCAACTTTTTCCCACACTTCACCTTAACTTACACTCACATTCACGTGTGCGCACTCATACTCAAACAAGCACACACATACGCACGCAAACACACACACGAACACACAACACACATACGAACACAGAACACACACGCACACACACACACACGCACACACACACACACACACACACACGCACACACACACACGCACACACACACACGCACACACACGCACACATACACACGCACACACACACACGCACACCTGCACACACACACACGCACACAAACACAAACACACACACACACGCACACATTTGTTTAGGTACACTTTTACACTATCATTTCATTTTATTTACCTTAATTTTTATTATTATAGTTTTTCTTTTTTATTAACTTTGTTAGCGCTATTTAGTACCTTCACGGCTAATATTTTAAACACTGTTATCTAATCTAATATTTGGATAAACCTAACTAAAACTGAACATAGGGTGTGGGACCCTGGTGACCTGTAACACAGGTATTTAATACCTACATCAGGCACCAGTCTCTCACAAATCCTTGTATTAGATTTTGTTAACTTATATTTTTTTCCTATTTCAACATTTGTGAAGAGAAAATAAATACTTTATTATTATTATTACTTAAGCTCGCATTAAAGGCATAATTTCCCATGATTCCCCATCAGGTCTGACGAAGAAGTTCTTTAACACGATGCTGAAGTTCTGCTTCCCGGAGCGTGACCCTGACGCGATGGAGGAGGGCGAGGAGGAGCCGGCCACCGGGCTGGTGTCCAGCGGCTCCAAGAAGATCAAGAAGAGCCGCAAAGACTCCAACTCCAACTTCTACGTCAAGCGCGACAAGAAAGACAAAGACGATGTTGAGAAGATGAAGGTCTGTTTCGTGTGTAGAATATAGGAAGGCAGAAGAATTTAGAATGTTAATTTCACATCAGTACCTACTGGTTGGTATTGGTGGTGGACATAATATCTTGAAAGTACATTTTTTGTTCTGCTCAGATAATGTCACAACTGATAGGATTTCACTTTTTTATAATTTCAAATTATTTAATAACTAGCGGCTTTGCACGGGTGAATAGGGAATATGCGTGTAATTTAAATAAGAGTCAAATATTTTTTTTACAAACTTTATCGCATTATAATAATAATAATTATTTATCTTTAAACAATATGTATATAAACCAATATGTTTTTAATAACATTACTTTTTTATTAAGAAAATAATTATTGAAAGTACAGAAAATGAATGGGAAATTCAAAGTAGCTGGAACGCCACGCTATTGGTCAGATCGAATATGACGTCAAAGTATACAATACAAATGTCAACAAGTGCATATTTGTTGGATGTTGTTATTTTTTGTTGTCGATTTACATAAAGACTAAATTTTAGTTTAAATTATTGAAGTTAATTTTTACGTTAAAGTGATCTTCACAGCAATATAAACAAGTTGATGGAGATACCATGTCTCTTTTTTTGATTTTACACCACTTTCTCCTTATGTCCGCACCTATCGGGTGCATTTCTTATTTCTGCACCTAGGCACAACACAGTGTTGTTCCATTGTATAATAGTCGCCAAATACAAAATAAAAATAAATTACAGAATAAAATACTTCTACAGCTGTTCACTAATTGATTGTTACTAAAGACTTCGACGTCACGCCAAGCGCGCCAAAATGGTATAGGTATGGATACGTTCGATAGTTATTAAGTTTATCGCTTTAAGATAGACAGGAGTTTTGGCGGGAAGTCGAAGAGTGATGTTGTCAATTTGTTTTAATTTCCAAAACTTGTGTTGTTTCGACTAATAATGTGTAATGTTGGTGGAATATTAACCATTATGTGTTCTTATATGTGCATGAGTGTAGGTAATTGTAACAAAGTGATAAAACGTGCCTTTTCGACTTCCCTCAAAACGGCCGTTGCAATTGGTATGTAAAGTATCCACCGCTTTACTATCCAGGGTGGGGTACTTCATTAATTTCATTATCATCGTTGTCATCAAATTCATCGGGGAGTCGAATTAATTTTAACAAACACGATTATATATCTCACTGGACACTGGCAATATACACTTATAATTAGTGTGAAGCTATAACCTGAAGAAGAAGAAGAAGATAGACAGACAAACGCGACGATAATATGTAGTGATTATGCCATTTCAAAAACTTCAAAAACTTTAAAAACTTACTGTATATATTATGTAATATTTAGACAAAATCTTACGTTTTGAGATTAGAATTAGTACTTTATCCTGTTTTTGGAAATATGCTTTATTTACCTTAGAACACTTTAAGTACGATATTTGGTCATATATCTATGTATATACGTCAGATGTAAGATACGTCATATAATTTGATACATCAATTTCATATGCTTTCTTCTTCTTTACTATCCATGTCTATTAAATAAAGCCTATTATACGATCAACGAATATTTACTTGACTAATGTAGTATGCTTAAGAAATATATAATGTAATGACAATTTAATATAATTTTTAATCACGTTTTTAATTGACATAGACTAATCTTATAATTACATTCATCTTCTAAAATAATAATATTTGCATGCCTAACTGGTAGAATATGGCTTAAGAACATAATGATATAATAATAAGATCCCATATTGTAACCCATATTGAAGCAAATAAATGATTTGAATTGAATTGAATTGAATACTTTGTACAGGAGCGTGCAGAAAAGAACAAACTGTTCATCTACATCAAAATCCCCGAGGTGCCGGTGCGCGTCTCGTACAAGGGCAGCAAGGAGAAGAACCTGGAGGACGTGCGTGACCTGCCGCTGGTGCTGCCCACGCTGGAGTACCACAACGTCACGTGGACCTGGCTCGACCTGCTGCTTGCCACCAAGAGCGACACCAGAAAGTAAGCTTAGTCTTTCTATGTATACCACATCGAGACCTAAGGGCTGTCCGTGCGCTTCTAGTTTAAGTGCAGTATGGAGATGATCCTGGAGGAGTTGGGCCGAGCTGCCGCTAGTGCTGTCCACGCTGGAGTGCCACAACATCACGTGGACTTGGCTTGACCTGCTGCTCGCCGCCAAGAGCGACACCATGAAGTGAGCTTAGTCTTTCCAAATACTCTACATCATGATCCCCGAGGAGTCAGTTCGCATCCCGTATGTGGTCAGCATGGTAAGATCCTGGAGGAGCTGGGTTGAGCTGCCGTTGGTGCTATCCACGCTGGAGTGCTACAACATCACGTGGACCTGGCTCGACCTGCTGCTGGCCGTCAAGAGCGACATCAGGAAGTAAGCTTTTTAGAATTATCACGCAATTGCACAAAAGTAACATACAATATTTGTTTGAAAAATGAGCTTTATTAATTTTAATATTGTTACGTTTGCGAGGTAATCAAATGCCGAATAACGTGCGAAGTACTTTATTGAGCGCTGTACACACAAAACAGTACGCCGAATGCAAATACACACGCGAACTAATCACACACTAGTACTACTCTCGTTAGTACCCAAATACTGCTTCCAAGTCGCTGAGTCACTCGTCGTATCCGTATATCGTTGCTGAAGTCGCCGGTATATTCCACTTAGATCGCTTGTTCTCCGATTTGATCACTATCGCGTCCGAGAAGAGACTTTGTCGTCCCCGCGCTCTGTGTTCCTTTTATACTTGTTTGAAAGTTCTAGAACGGTGATAATTAAAGGGGTGGAACCTTCTAGACGTTTCGCCACTTAAGCTCGGATTCTAGATCTTTCTAGTCAGATCACCGGAGGACTTAAGGGTGTGTTATGCGTTTTAGAATGGACATCCCCCGATAAAGACTTCAAGATATCGGGGTATGTTCGGGTCGTAACAATTTAAAGTACAAATTTGAATGTGACATTGATTGTTTGATACTTTTTATTACATCACAACACAATCTTTAATCTTTTGGAAGGCATATGCTGACTTTGTTCGTGTCTATATTTGATTAATAGTACTATAAATAATTTAAAAAATAAGAATTTACGCCTTTCGAAATAATTCTATTTTTTTTTGGATCTATGTCCGATACGATTTTACGGTCGTTTAGTAATGAATAGAAAAAAAATATTAGGATCGATCGAGTTGAAACTTATTTGTTATTGTGATTATTTCAGTTACCGTCCCAATAAAGAATTATTTTTCAAAAACTTTTTGTGGTTTGTGTGGAATATAATCGTATCCGTGATGGTACATGCCGTATGTGGATCGTTCCATCTACTGGATAGAGTAGTCGCGAGTTCGATCCCCGCAGAGTAACTTTCTTGTGATGTGCATTTCTCTGTCCAATACCACGCGTAAAGGCTAAATGAGTATCTATCTATCTTATCACGCCAGATCCGTCGCTGGGTGGGCAGATTATACAGATTTTCAACAGGTGCTTTCCTTACAGAACTCTTTAGCGTTCTCCACTCTCATGGTTCGTCTCTAATTCACTCGCCGGTTACGTTTACACTCTATTTGGTCATGGTAAGATAGTCTAAGAGGTTCAGGAGCTATAATTGGTTTTACTTAGCGTTCGTACCTCTGACATCGATGTTTTATACAGGGTGATATTGTCGCAAGCGATCCGTCAAAAGCTGCAACTTCACCGGCGTGCGGCCGCTGCGCCCGAGCCGTTAGAAGAGGACAAAGCGAGACTTTTGTTGGGAGAGAGAACGGTTAGTCTTATTATAGCTCATAGTGATTTGAAATTAGGTAATAGAAACTTCAGATTTTATTCTACAATTTTAAATGTATAAAATGACTAGTTGAATTAATGGAGAACTAAATTAAAAAAAAACAGTATTTGATTTGAAAAAATATATTATTTACAAAAACTGTATGATAATTTTTAACAAAATATAGCATGTTATATTTCGTAATTTAGTATTGCATACTTTGTCGGTATATTACTGAGCTAGTACCTGTATAGTACTGTAAGAAAATTAGTTTAGTTTGGAAACTATTGACGTGTTATAGCTCTTGCACACGTGTCGATTGAACGGGGCGCCGGGTATGTCGCCAGACGCGCTTGTCTATTGCTCAGTCGTGGCGACTGCCAGCAAACACCATTCTATACTATAACACGTGCGCTAAAAGGTCTTGACCACAAAGCAAATTCGAAGAGGAGACGGCCTAAGCTAGCGAGCCTTTTGAACTCCACCAAGCCTTGACGTCATCGTGGTGGGTGTGGGTTACTCCAGTTTGTCATCGCTACTCGCTGCATTAACACTGCGCTCGAGTTCGCATAGCTACTATATATTATCTAGTTTTCTTAAAAAAAAACCTTATCTTAACATGCAAAAATTACTTGGATCAACATTCTGGTCATTCAAATGGGTTCGTAAATTTCACTTGTAAGTATTTTATTCGTAATTTATTAGATTACTTCTATCACAAAGCCATCTAACGTAATATAATTGAACTTTCAAGTAATATTCTCCGCCAGAGTGAAAACACAAATGTGGGTGGGGCAGAACGTGTGTGTGTGTGTGTGTGTGTGTGAGTGATGTACGCTGTTGGCCGCGAGGCCTTTACAGCTTCACCGGACTTAAGGGCGAGCGTGCAACCACTACGCTCCAGAAGGGCAAGAGGCGACATACTCGAGTGCGCCTTGAAGAGGCGCCCTCGGTTGGGACAGTCGCTGTGGGGGGACGGGGTGCACTACTAAGTGCACCGGTCAACCGCCGGCTATGGGAGGGGATCTACTACTACGTCGTCGTCGTCGCCCGTATTCTGAGCGGAAAGAAGGGATGACAAAGCATCGGGGGGGTCGGTGAGAACATGTCGCGGCCGGCGGTGGCGGCAGGGGTCGGGGAGGAGATCGTAGTCGGCGGTGGCTACGATTAACGGATTCGCATGGTAGATGCGTTCGCGAAGTGTCGTGTTGTCGCCTTTTTAATATAGTCGCGAATAGGTTCGAGACCTAGATCGGAGTGGAGATAGACATTCCGTACGAACCAGGGGGCTCCTACGGCTTTACGGAGGAAGCGGTTTTGAACCACTTTTAGTTTATCGATGTGAGAGGGGGCCGAATGCCCGAACACAACACACGCATAAGTCATGATGGGTCGAACGCAAGTTTTGTAAAGCGTCATCTTATTTCTAAGGGACATTTTACTCCGCTTGCAGATTAACGAATGGAGACGACCGAGCACAAAGGATGCTCGGTGACGGACCGGCTTGATGTGCGGGCCGAAGGACATGGTACTGTTTAGGGTGACCCCTAGATATTTGACCTCTTTGACCCAGGGAATGGGTCGGTCGAACATGGTCACTTGGCCGAGATTACTTCTAGGGCGGCGCAGGGAGTGGCGCGGGGTGGCACCTCTGGAGAAGAACACCGCAGCGCTCTTGTCCGGGTTCACCTCAATACGCCACTTCCTGAACCAATTCCCTAGGGAATTAGCGGTTGCCTGAAGGTTTCTGGTAATGAAACCCTTATTCCTATGCGAGACGTAGAGAGCGGTATCATCCGCGAATAGGGCTAGATGCGCCTTACTCGAACGAAGAATGTCGTTCGTGTAAAGGCTAAACAGGAGGGGCGAGAGAGCTGAGCCCTGCGGGACTCCAGCTCGGGTGGAGTGGGGGGTGGAGCGCGTCATTTCGACGCGATATCGGAAGGCGCGATTTGACAAGAAGTCTCGTATGATGAGCACGAGTCTGTCCGGTACACCCATTTGGTAGAGCTTGTAGATCAAGCCGTTGTGCCAGACTTTGTCGAATGCCTTCGCGACATCGAAGAAGAGGGCGCCCGTGTAGACGGGTTTGGGTCTGTTAAGACCGGAGAGGATGTGCTCCGTGATGCGGTGCTCGTGGTGGACGCAGGAGTGTTTGGCTCGAAAGCCGAACTGCTCGTCGATAAGGATACCCCTGGACACTACAAAGTCTTTGAGCCGCGCCAGAAGTGGGCGCTCGTAGACCTTAGCCAGGAAGTTGAGAAGACTGATAGGGCGGTAGCTCGCGGGGAGATTACGAGGTTTGCTGAGCTTGGGAATGCCTATGACATCTGCTTCCTTCCACTTAGCGGGGAAGGTGCAGTTCGTCATGGCGGCGTTAAATATGGCCACTAAGAGGCAGATGAGTTGGGCGGGCAGGCATTTCAGAACGCGACCTTCGACCTCCGTTTGGGTGATAGGAGGTAAGGAATCGGCGGGGGGGAGGGATGCCCTGCGCTCGACTTTCCTGTCGACCGCGTCGACGTGGGACTGGTCGACGGACTGAGAGCTGGGGGTGCACTGGCTCTCGAGGGAGTCGGCGAGAAGCTCGGCCTTTTCGTCGTCGTCGAAGGCGACGCACCCCCTAGGGTGCGCCTGAAGGGCGGGACAGCGGAGGCATGCCAGTCGTGGAGTCGGTTTTGAGGCTACGCGCCAGCTGCCAGTAGGCCAGGTGCGATGGCGCGATGCCCTCTAGGAAGTCACCCCACCGTTCCTCCCGGACCTCCGCGACACGACGCTTTACCTCTCGTTGTAAAGCGCGCATCCGGGCCCGATTGGCTTCGGTGGGGTAAGAGTCGTACGCTCGGATTGAGGCATTCTTGGAACGAATGAGATCCCTAACATCGTCCGGCAGTCGAAAGCGGTTGAGGTAGAGATCTTCCGCCTCGACTTGCTTGGACGATCGACTGACAGCCGATCGGATGTGGTCGGTGAAGGCATCTACGGCCTGATCGGTGTCCTGAGGCGACGGGATGGGGTCCGAGCCGAGAGGGAGGGGGGGAGGGTCGGCATCCGCCAAGGCCGTGCTTAGCGCATGCCAATCCACCACCGTCTTTTTGGGTCGCTGAGGTGCGGAAGGGGGGGAACCGAGTCTCATGACTACAGGACGATGGTCAGAGTCGAGCTCCTGAACTACTTCCAAGGAGTGCAGCCGCAAGGTAACACCCTTCAGAAGCGCCATGTCCAGGACGTCGAGTCGGTGGTTGGGATTGTTGGGATAGTGGGTAGGGTGCATAAGTGCGATGACGTCAAACTCGAGAACGTCGACCATAGCGTCAAGGCTCCTACCGTTAGGGAAAGTGGTCAGACCATTCCAGGCCACGTGCTTACTGTTGAAGTCGCCCGCCAGAATGACGGCGCTTCCCAGATTAAGGAGTGCTTCAAAGTCACTCCTGAGAACGAGTTTCGTGGGGGAAAGGTATACGGAGGCAATCACGATGGGCTGGTGCCCCGTGAGAGAGATGCGACAGACCGAGGCTTCGATTTTGGTGAGCGCAGGGGGATCGAGAGGGATGCAGTGAAGGGACCTCCTGTAGTAAATGAGAGTACCGCCCCCACGGGAGCCGATTCTGTCATTACGCACGAGGTTATAGTTCGCGATCCTAGGATCGCGTTGTGCGGGCTTGAGGAAGGTTTCCTGCACTTGGAGGATATCAAGCTGGTGATCTCGGAGGAAATCAGCAACCTGATCTTGTTGGGAGCGAAGGCCATCGGCGTTAAAAAACAGGGATAGGTTGTGGGGCTTATGGCGGGGAGGTCGTAAATCCATTATTGGGTGGGGGGGGGGGGTTGGGTTCTAAGGGACGCTAGGACGTCGTAGACGTCTCTGTATTCCGCGGCCAGGAGAACCTGGTCCGCCAAGCTGGTGGCGGCGCGGAGGTGGAGGGCGAGTTCTCGGACTCTGGGGATCAACGCGGGGCTTATTACTACCGAAGGGGGCGGAGGGGGACAAGCCGCCGCCGGCGGGATCGCCGGCGCGCGCTTTGGGGGGCGGGCAGGGCCTACTGGCGGGTGGGAGGCCGCGGTGTAGGGCAGCGGCTTCACCCACGCGTTGGCGCCAAGAGACGGTCTAAGCGGCAGAACGTCTATATCGCCCAGTGCCACAATTAATTAATTGTATAGAAAAATCGTATTACGTCACCTCTGCGTATTTGCTTCATGGCTTGGACACACGGTGGGATGTGTGTAGCAGATATAAGTCGTATTTAATAATATATTTGATTTCTAGGTTACCGAAAGCAAACCACAGAAAAAAAGTACACCGAGTGTCTTCAAATTTTCCAAATCGTAGCGCGAACGGGACCGTAGCATTTACACACGAACCAAAAGTAGACTGTAACGTGTAAGACAGTAGTTTTAAGAGGCTAGAACAAACCTTACTGGAATTTGTATACGCTTTATTTGAATAAGCTATTTAAATTTATAAATAAGATATATTATTTTGTGCTAAGCGAACGAAAGTTTATGAACAAATTGCTTAATTATAATACTGACCTATTTTCATGCCAATATCTTGAGTTGTTTGGAGATTACAAAAACAGATATATGAGAAGGATTTCAAGCCCTTTACATGTTCGAAGACTTCTCATTTAGGAGCGGATTATCAAATACGGTATTTTATGATAATTCTGCAACATTTATAGTGGATAATTGTTGAACCAATTAAGTTAATACCGACATTTTTTCTAAGGATAGTTCGAGGATTTTTTCTCGTTTGGGTCGGTCATTACATGCCCTATCTTTATAACATATTGTCAAAATTGACCTAACCCAAAGTACGTTTTTGTGAAATCTACAATATACTTATTGAAAGTACGAATATATTAAGCTTGTTTATATTGTGTGATATTATCAGAAAATATATTATTATATAAGTACTATAGAATGTAAGGAAGTATGCGCCTATGCGTGATGAAAACGAACTTTTACATAAGCATTATCGTTACCTATTACTGGAAAATGGCTGCTCGTGATTGAATGGCTAAATGACTAATTATTATTCAGAGAATGAGACCTAAATCTTCGTTCTATCGCTCGCTTGGTTTGAGAGAAATAAAATGCATTTTGTGTCATTATTAATCTCGCATCAGGCTATCAATTTCATCACTTTTTTAAAGTAAAATAGCCATATAGTAAAATAATTAAATGGTATACTACAAATAATGCTCATTTTTGCAAAATATTCAGTGTCTACTGCCGGTAAAGTGAGATAGTATATTAAAGCATATATTATGTTTGCCGTCGAAGTGAGAGAGACGCAGCCAATAGAGTGAGATAGCCACATTATTTTAGTTATTATTCAGTATTCGCTACGTACATATTGTTTAAAGATAAATAATAATTATATAAGCTTATAATAGATGCATCGAATACTGGCTTGCGCTGTTATTATTTAGGCACAATCTACAACATTTTTATTTCAGCATACATTTATCACGGAAAAAGTTTTTTAGTAAAAAATATTTAGACCAATTTTACTGATTGAGTTGTTGAGACAGTAATTTATCTGAAATAAGTTTATCCTACTGTGCATTCAAACTTAGTATAGGACCTCCAAGTCACTATATTGCCATATCGTCAACTTCAAGATGGATTATAGGCGGTTAAAAAAAGGCATATCTCTATACTTCATTGTACTAACAAGGTATAACAAAAGCTTCATATTTTATCGTTGCCGTAAAGCGAAAATTAATGAACAGGATCCAGACATATTACCAGTAAAATTTCGCTCTACATGTTAACATTGAGTATATACAACATCGTAAATAAAGCAAGACCTCATACACCCCGATTAGATAATTGCTTCATAAATTCGATACGAAAAACTAATTTACCATTTTTTCCCTTTTTTAAGAACATTTTTTTTATATCCTAATTAACAATGCAACTTGTACGTGTATGTGTGCATATTGAGAAATACGATTTAAAAGAATAAATTTAGTTTATTATAGCGCGCTAAAGGCGTAACAGCATTTTTTATTATTAATAATTGTTGGAATCAATTCAATTATCGATTTAGAACAAACCACATTCAGATCTTGCGTTTCTTATGTTACAGCTTGTATAAATAAATACATGTAACGATATGGTGAGTGAAGTTGTCCGGAAATGGGTTCCTATACTTATAGTATTTTTCAAATAGGATGGGTAGTGACAGTTCTAATTGTCAAACGAAATTATACTTTATTTAAGGGCAATAAGAGGCATGACCTGATCTATACTTATGGTTTTATGCCTTAACACCATCGAATTAAATGTTAATTTCGTTGGGCAATTACAACTGTCACTACCCATCCTATGTGAAAATTATTATAGTTCGAACACTTATTCAATCCTAATAAATGGTTTTAATTTTTCATACCTTAACGGATATTTATAATTTACGATAAATGTTTTGTATCACTGTTCATATAAAATAATGGATCATAAACTATTACCTACCTTCGAAATTAACATTTGGATCTGCAAAATATATTATTGTCCCTAAAGTAAACGAAATTGTATTACTTAGATAGAAATCTGTGAAAGACTCGTATAAGGCATTAAGTTTATTGTCTAAATTAGAAATTAAGTGTAGTAACACAATACATAATCGTTCACGCTAGAGAGACCTAGAGATTTTTCCGTGATCTTTTTTTTCTCTAGGAGTTTACCGCGGCCTCGCACCCGACCGACAACAGCGCTTCCTACCGACTTTATATTATATAGCTCATGTTGTCTGGATAATGTAGTTTTCTAATGGTGAATTATTAAAACCACTTCAGTAGTTTCAGAGTTTATCGATTACAATATTAGTTACCTAAAAGAGATAATTTAAGAGTATCCTAGTATAACCACTCTTCACACGAAGATAGGCGCAATAACGCCTTCGTAGAGAACGATTTATACACGAACATAGACAACAATTTTCGCACAAGACGACTTTATCCCATCCATTTAAGCCCATCTAAACGTATTACTCGTAAGTAAAACAAGCAAACGCCTTGAGGTCTCGAACTGAATAGTTTCTATTTCCAAATCAAATAACCGATGGTGAAAAAAAAAATTCGTTCCGTTGATTCTACAAGCTCAAAGCTAAAGACAAAGCGTAATAAAAATGGTAGATATCCTTAATGTTATGCAAACGATGAATAAGCTATTCATCACAACAAGAATCGTGAAATAAACGCGTGACGTCACCCGACATGTGTCCGGAGACCAATAAAAATATTTTTAGGAAGTGAACTCATTCTGTCGACCATAAAACATTATACGTTTTTGAATTTTCAAATGAGATGTGTGGTTTTTCAAACTTAATCGTGATGATTTACTTAAAACTCTTAATTATATTAGCCCTGTTAAGAAATTGTCCCACCGTTGGGACGTTGGCCTCGTCTCAAACTGAGAGGGTTTAGGCTATAGTCCACCACGCTGGCCCAGTGCAGTTTGGGGAACTTCACACACCTTCGAGAAACTCTCAGGCATGCAGGTTTCATCACGATGTTTTCCTTCACCGTTAAAGCAAGTGGTACTTAATTTTTAATACGCAGATGATTTCGAAAAGACACAGGTGCGTGCCTGGGTTTGAACTCGAGACCTCTGACTTTGCAGTCCAACGGTCTACCCAGTAGGCTATCACTTAAAACTCTTAACAAGACTAAATTATTAAAAAATATGCACATACATACGCAAAGAAATCTCTCCTTCTAGAGCAGTCGGGTAAAATGTGTAAAAAAAGACAATTGGTCAGTTTCTCGTTTGAGAATTTGAGCATAAGTTAAGTATGGATTGAGTCAAAATTTGGTATATCTTTGACTTTGAATAAAAATAAATAAGTTCATATATATTCCAAGATCTTTGATTGATGCTACTTGTCATATCTACGTAAATAATTTATAACTAAAATAATATTTATGCATGTTCTGCCATAAGCAGTGATAGTCTAGTGGTTAGACCGTTGGACTGCAAAGTCAGAGATCTCGGGTTAAAACCCAGGCACGCACCTCTGTTTTTTCGAAAGCATGTGCGTATTAAAAATGAACTATCACTTGCTTTAACAGTAAAGGAAGGTCTTGAAGGTGTGTGAAGTTCACCAACCCGCACTGGGCCAGCGTGGTGGACTATGGCCTAAACCCTCTCAGTTTGAGAGGAGGCCCGTGCCCAACGGTGGGACAGTTTCTTAACAGGGGTTAAATTATTATGTTGTACCATTGCCTTAATATTGATTTGTTAATATATTTGCCGACTAATACTGACCCTTTAGTATAGTAGCGTTAGCATCGAGGAGTACGAAATGTTTTTTTTTAAATCAAGTGTTTAATTAATATGGTATTTTAATAAAATTACTTTTATGATTCAAAATACAAAATCGGTAGTATGATTACTGATCTGTGCGTAGTCCGATTGGATTTCAGGGCTTGGACGTTGTTTAGATCAATTTAGTATATCCGATCTAATTATATTACTTGTTAATAATTTCTTGCCTTGCGTCTTGATTTCGAAGTAATAACTTCTCAAATAATATTTTCAGTGAATTTTCTAGCTAACTGTATATTAACAAAATTGTATTTATAAATATAAGTTAATGTATAAGCACAAATAGCTGTGAGGTAGTGCGTACAGTATTCGTACATAAATATTTAATGTAATTGTAAGCATAATTTTTCTCAGTTATATTTATAAGTAAGAATGTATGTACGGTAGTATATGTAAGTGCAATACAAGCCGTATGGAATATTATTGTTAATTAAATGTTGTAATTATGTACCGAAGAGTTTTATTATAAATTGGAGTTTTATTATAATATGAGATATTACACACATTATACGTCTGCTTAGGGGGCGTCCATTAATTACGTGAGGTGTTCAATGGGGAGAGGGGGTCGAGTCGAATCTTATCTAATCTTACTTTGGGGAGAGGGGGGGTCACGGCAAATATCGCGTTTAATAGTTTATTTTGGTTAGTAATTATTTGATTTATTAAAATATGACCAAATCATATTCAATTCGATTTTTTGTTGCACAAATCGTTAAACGATTTAAGTATTTTATTGTTTACTTTTCACTGTAATGCTAGTCTACTTTCTCAGAAATCTTAAATAGTAGTCTTGATTAGTCTTAAATAAAAATATTAAGCAATTTTTTTTTCTTTTTAGTATGAAAACAATGCGCTTACGAGATAGGTACATGCATTTTGAAAAATCGCACGTGAGATTGGGGGATGGGGGAGGGGGGTTGAGCCAAGTCTCACGGAATGTCACCAGGAGGGCTGGGTCAAAAAATCTCTAAAATCACCTCACGTTATTAATGGACGCCCCCTTACCAGATGGATTGACGATCTTGTGAATCGCTGGAAGTTGTTGGATGTATGGTGGCATCGGAACGGTTGCGCTGGAGAGCGATTGGGGAGGCCTATGTTCAGCAGTGATCAAGTATAGGCTGAGATGATGACGATGACACTAGTTTCTGAGGTAGGTGAGCACTAAGAAAAGATTTTTGATAGGGGGGATTAAGAAGAGGGTTAAAAGTAACGAGTCCTATATCCTGGCTACCTCGCAAGGGATCTTGAGTGCTGATACAGGAACTCTATCATGTGCACGGCTAGTGTATTCATATAATTTTATTGTTTTTTTGACTGCCTCGTTGGTCTAGTGGCAAAGCGCATCGTTTGGTGATGTCCTGGGTTCAAATCCTAGGTCGGACAAATGAAGTCTAATGAAAACTTCCCAGTGTGAGTCCGGAGCCTGGAGTTGTGCCCGGTATATGGCAATAGGCTCGCCCCTATTACATGGGACCTAACATCGTCGGCGAAAAGTGGGTGTACTCAGTATACCTCTGCCACGCCCGCTTTGGGAATATAGGCGTGACGGTGTTTTTTGTTTTTTTCTTGTCTCGTATTCTTACAACGATTCATATAATTTACGATACGATACCTTAGGTTCTCAAGAGACGTGACAGACCTTGTTTTCACCTAATTGAAGTGACTCAATTTATATACTTACGTCATTTTAACGTTATGTCATTAGTTTTAATATTTTAAACTAAAATTTGTATGAGGTATTGTTATTTCTTAATTCAACGTATTGTTTAGTCATCATAAGAATTGAACTGACAAACCAATTGGTGAATAAATGGGCATGTAACTCACACCAGCTTATTGGGTAGGCAGAGAGTGTAGAGTTCGAACAGGATTTATTCCCCCACAAACCTCTCTCGGCTCCTCCAATTTCATACGGATTCGCTGCTGTAAGATAGTCTAGGTCTTCCCTGTTACCCATTATACTTAGGAAGTGGAAGGCCACTTCCTAAGTATATTTGTTTAGTCATTCTTTTCTCCAGCATTATTTCTATACGTTCGAACCTTAGAATATACAATGTGATATATGTATATATACAAGGTGTAACATAATAAACGCAAGACCTCAGACACCCCAATTAGAGAATTGCTTCATAAATTCAAAACGAAAACCAAATTTCCAAATTTAAAGGTTTTTAACCCTCTTTTAAGCACTTTTATACCCCAATTAACAAAGAAACTTGTACACGTATGTGTGCGTTTTGAGAAATACTTTTTAGGAATGCATTTTAATTCTCCTTATGAATTCTATGAATCAAGCTTCTCGCTATGAATCAAGAATAAATTTAATTTTTAATAGCGCACTGAACGCGAAAAAGTATTTTTTGCAAATTTAAAAAAAAATTAAGATACATTAAAAATTTTTGGAATCAATACGTAACTGAATTTATAGCCAAAAATTTTTTTGGTTTGATTGATGATTTGATTGATTTAGGACAAACTACTTTCAGGTCTTGCGTTTATTATGTTACACCTTGTATACAATACGATTAGATAAATGCTTCACAAATTCAATACGAAAACCAAATTTTCAAATTTAAAGTGTTTTACCCATTTGTAAGCACTTTTATAACCCAAATAACAATGAGACTTGTACGTGTATGTATCCGTATTGAGAAATACGTTTTAGAAACACATTTGAAATCTCCATATCGTTTTGAATCAAGAATCAATTTAGTGTATTGTAGCGCACTGAAGGAGTAACAGCATAAAATTAAAAAAGTTAGTTATATATTATTATATCTATATATTATAAAAATAGTTGGAATCAATTCAGTTGCCGATTTAGAGCAGACTACGTATAGGTTTTGCTTTTATTATGTTACACGTTGTATATTCTAAGGTCCGAAGCTCCGAAGCAAGCGCTTTCTCCCTGTACATCGATACTTTTGAAATATGTCTTATTATTTTTACATTCCATTTTTCGTATGAACCGCCCTCTACACGTTTTACGCACGCACAAAAATACGATACGCTGCGCGGTGCTGCCAACGTAACTCATGTTACCAAGAAAAACGCGCGAAAACTCACCGGCCATTTTCCACCGATTTTATTTCCACCGGATTACCTCAGCGCGGCCTTCAGCGCCTTCAGTGCAGCGCCCGCCGCCACTAGTGCCGCGTCTGACGCCGACCGGATCGGACGCATGTCTGTCGCAACGACCACGAACTCCGTGAAAAGTTACTCGAACGAATCATGAGGACGAATTATGTAATTTTAATGTAGTGCACGATATTTTAATTGTTGGTTTATTTTTTATCTGTGTTGTGACACGTATACACTGACGATGGCGATATCTTTGTGTGTTATTTTGTGCGTTTGCGCATGTGCTATGGGGTTCAATGTGGACATACCCTCGAGGGTAGTTTATAAGGGTAATCAGAATTCTATGTTTGGATTTACGGTTCAAGCTCACGTCGATGGAGATAGGAAAATGTAAGTACTTTAAATTCTTTTTTTTTGAGGGCAAGCCAAATATTGTTTGCTAAAGTTTGCGATGATTAATATCTATGATGAGATGTGTTATTTATACCGCTGGCGCCAGCGTGTATTCTTGTGTTTACACGAAACTTGGCGTATCTGCAACCACTAGTTGTTGGCAGGGTCGCCAGATATCGGGAAACTGTATGAATGAAACATTGTTTGTACAAGTGGTTGCCAATAAAACGTCCACGAACGATTAAAATTCTCAACAGTTTACACAGAAATTTGACATTATTGCAATCAGAATTTGGTCATTTTTATGACACACTATAGTTTTTGCAGGTTCTGCTAAATGCCCACGTCGATGGCGATAAATGGTTTTCTCAAAGAAAACTGTTTTCCCCTTTTCACTTTCGCTTTCGTAGCTCCTGTATTTTGTAGAGTATTATTTAGCATATTTACATTTTTAATGTTGCTTAATGTGCTTAACTACATCGCCGTGAGGGGGATGCCAGAAATATGCAAAGTAGTAATCACAAACGGTAGTTTTATTTTTAAGTATTAAAAATTTCATGTGACCTTTTGTCTAATTCTAAGACACATTTTCTCTCGATTTAATCGGACAAGTCGCTTAAATTATAAAACTAACTATACTATTTCCAGAATAAGGATATTTTTGTATCCATATATATTTTTTCGTGAACGTCCTTCCTTTATATTATTTGTGTATGAATCATGCGCGCCGTGTTTGTCGAAAAGATCTTTTAAGAAGGTCATTTCGCAATACTTTGCGATTTTTTCTGTTGATATAATATATACCTACATCGCAGTTTCGGATAATAATATCCAACACTTTGATTGTAGAGTTTTATTCTACGTAAGTATAAATATTTGATGAAGTAATTATAGTTCTCCCGCGTGGTTCCCGGCTTAGAATAGGACCAACCCATCTCATCCCATCGGGTGTCGTACAAGGCGACTAAGGGAAAACTAGGGGAATGGGCAGCAGCGTTCCCTTAACACTTCTACCATCAAAAACTGCGCTCGCCAACCCGCCTGCCAAGCGTGGCGAGTATGGCAAACCCCCCCAATTTATTAAAATGGAAGAAAAAGATAAAACCAGGCCCCTAGTCCCCGGCGGTCCTGTTCGTCCTGGCCACGGTAGCAGCTATGGTAACGACAGGACAAGGGGTGCTAAGAATCTCCGGCAGAGATTCGGCTACCACCAAAACCGAAAATTGGCCCTGGTGACATACAACGCACGCACATTGAGGACAGGTGAGAAGCTAGTTGAGCTGGAAGAAGAGTTAAACAAGTTGCGGTGGAGTATTGTTATCGGAGGTCCGAAGAGAGGGCGAGGACACGATAACCTTAAAATCCGGCAACTTGTTTTACTACCGGGAGGGCGAACAGCAGTCCCAAGGTGGTGTCGGATTTATCGTCCACAAGTCACTCATAGACAACGTTGTGTCCATCACTAGTGTGTCGAGCAGGGTAGCGTACCTGATACTCAGAATATCCAAAAGATATTCGCTGAAGGTCATACAGGTCTACGCACCGACCTCGGCATACTCAGATGATGACGTCGAAGTAATGTATGAGGACATTAGTAGAGCCATACATACTTCCAAAGCACACTTTACAGTGGTTATGGGTGACTTCAATGCGCGGCTGGGCAAACGGGGCGATGATGAATTGAGAGTGGGGCAATTTGGATACGGGCAGCGCAACCCCAGGGGTCAGAGGCTGGCCGAATATCTGGAGAAGGAGGGACTCTTTATGATGAACTCTTTCTTCCGGAAGCCGCCTCATAGGAAATGGACCTGGATGAGCCCTGATGGTTCCACAAAAAATGAGATAGACTTCATCATGAGCACCAAGCGACAAATATTTAATGATGTCTCCGTGATTCACAGGGTAAAAACCGGCAGTGATCACCGAATGGTCAGAGGCACATTAAATATTAATGTCAAAATGGAAAGATCGCGTCTGATGAAGTCTACGCTCCGACCTTCTTATGCACATATCCAAAACCCCGAGAACTTTCAACTCGAATTGGCAAACCGCTTCGAATTGCTAGACAGCAGCGCATCAGTGGACGAAATCAACAACAGGCTGGTAGAGACTGTCCATACGGTCGGGTCCAAGTATTTTAAGCCCCACCGTAAAAATAGACCTCAAAAACTATCCAACTGCACCCGAAACCTCATGGCTGAGCGACGTTCCATGACGCTCCAAACCTCCGATGATGCTAAGTCCTATAGGCAGCTCAATGGACAGATACTGAAGTCCTTGCGACACGATTTACGGTCCTTCAATACAAGACGTATTGAGGAGACCATAGAGCAGAACAAGGGCTCCAAAGTGTTCGCAAAAGACGCGTCTATTGGGCAAAGTCAGTTGACGAATCTGAAGACGGAGGACGGAAACGTAACGTCGAATAGGTCAGAGGTGCTCAGGGAGATAGAGAGGTTCTATGGGCAGTTGTACACCTCAGTAGCTGAACCTGTTGTTGACTTGGTAAAAGACCCAAGAGCCAAGCTAACCCGACACTACACTGAAGATATCCCGGACATCAGCCTGTACGAGATTAGGATGGCTCTCAAACAACTCAGAAATAACAAAGCGCCAGGCGAAGACGGAATTACCGCAGAGCTTCTGAAAGCGGGCGGAACGCCGGTACTTAAAGTCCTTCAGAGGCTGTTTAATTCCGTCTTGCTCGAAGAGAAAACGCCGGAAGCATGGAACAGGGGTGTGGTGGTACTGTTTTTCAAGAAAGGTGATAACACTTTACTGAAGAATTATAGGCCCATCACACTGCTGAGCCATGTTTATAAGTTGTTTTCGAGAGTCATCACGAATCGTCTCGAACGCAGGCTTGATGACTTCCAGCCTCCCGAACAAGCCGGTTTCCGGAAAGGCTTTAGTACCATAGACCACATACATACGCTGCGGCAGATTATACAGAAGACCGAGGAGTATAATCGGCCACTATGCTTGGCGTTTGTGGACTATGAGAAAGCCTTCGATTCGATCGAGACTTGGGCGGTTCTTAGATCTCTCCAGCGATGCCGCATTGACTATCGGTACATTGAAGTGTTGAAGTGCTTGTATAATAACGCCACCATGTCAGTCCGAGTACAGGGGCAGTGCACGAAGGCGATCCCCATAAAAAGAGGAGTAAGACAGGGAGACGTCATTTCTCCGAAACTGTTTACGGCCACCTTAGAGGACGCCTTCAAGCTCTTGGAATGGCAAGGACTTGGCATCAACATCAATGGCGAATACATCACTCACCTTCGATTTGCCGACGACATTGTGGTCGTGGCGGAGTCGCTGAAAGATCTAGGACGAATGCTCGGTGACCTCAATAGAGTATCTCAACAAGTGGGTCTTAAAATGAACATGGACAAAACGAAAATAATGTCTAACGTCCATGTCGTACCCACCGCACTCACCGTTGGGAACTCTACTCTTGAAGTTGTCGACGAATACATTTACCTGGGACAGGTAGTCCGGTTAGGTAGGTCCAACTTTGAGAGAGAGGTCAATCGACGAATCCAACTCGGCTGGGCAGCGTTCGGGAAACTGCGCAACATCTTCTCATCCAAAATACCTCAGTGCCTAAAGACTAAAGTTTTTAGTCAATGTGTGTTACCAGTGATGATATATGGATCAGAGACGTGGTCTCTTACAATAGGTCTCATAAAAAAGCTCAGAGTTGCTCAGCGAGCTATGGAGAGAGCTATGCTCGGCGTTTCTCTACGCGATCGAATCAGGAATGAGGAGATTCGTAGAAGAACCAAGGTCACCGACATAGCCGTTAAGATTAGCAAGCTGAAGTGGCAATGGGCGGGCCACATAGCGCGTAGATCGGACGGGCGTTGGGGCAGAAAGATTCTAGAGTGGAGACCACGTATTGGCAAGCGCAGCGTGGGACGACCGCCTGCCAGATGGACCGACGATCTTGTGAAAATCGCAGGAAGTCGTTGGATGCAGGTGGCATCGGACCGGTTACGCTGGAAAGCGATTGGGGAGGCCTATGTTCAGCAGTGGACAAGTATAGGCTGAGATGATGAAGTAATTATAAACCCGTTTAGTACGAGGACTTACAAAAGGCTAGTAGGTATAAATTTATTTGAGAGTACTTGATACAATCTTTTATTTTTACAATATCCTCGTGAATATTTTCTTTTTCTGTGGGTGTACGTAAAAGGGGCAAATGTATTAAAAACTAATATAACAATACATCGACAATACACTACATTAACAACAATAGACTCCTCTCCACATATAAGAAAAATATTGGAAACCTTGTATACCACGTATTCCCGATCACCCTTCTTAGACACGCTCGTAATCCAGACTGCACATATCTGAATTAACAATTTAACTCTAGCATTCTGCTTATAAAGATATACAACAAGTCAACAGTTATTTAAAAGGTTATATCGCGTTACCGAGAAGGTCAGCAGCGTACCTTCGCGGGCTAGTTTATCGCGATGAGATCACCGCGTAAGAAGCTGACGGGCGCTGGCCGCTCGGTGCGAAATTAAGAATTTTAGCGCACTGCATCTTAATTGACTAGGTTCATTGTGTGGGTATACGTACTTATTAGCTGTGGGTGCCTCTTAAGTAACGTCACTAAGTAAACAATGGTAATAGGCCCGTATGGTTTTTGCGAAAAAGCATATAATCACTACGTGCATCTACATGTTGGACTCATATCCCTTCTCAAGCCTTCCAAAGGACCAAGCACCCGTGGCTCTTAAAAGAAATTCATATAAAATTCAATAATTTTAGTGCACTTCATTGTTTACCAAGGAATAATAGACGAATGCACAACTGGCAATTCTAAACAATCCATTTTATAGACAAAAATAGTGCAAAAAAATCTGTTGATGCCGTAAACTGTTAACGGTGATTCTGGAAAAGTGTGAAATGTTTTGGCATATGCCTACTCGGCAAGGGATCTGGCGTGATGATATAGATAGAATATGACGGGGAATTTAACGTCCTTTTTTCTTAGTCAAGAAAGGAGTCTTATAAGGCTTCAATAACTTAACATGTTACTAAACATTTTCACTACAGAAATGATCTCTCTGCCTGTTGTGCGAAGGAATAGCTTGACATGATAATTGGTAAACTATGGGTTATCCTTCGTATACTTTTAGTCAGAAAGTCAGTAGGTATGTTGCCTGTACTATTTTTTACGGATTTTATCGCGGTTTACTTGGCTTTGATGTTCGCCACGTTTTGAGTGTTTTACAGTATCTATTTCTAGTCTAATATTCGCCGTAAATCTAAGAACTCCATATAAAATCAGCGACTTAATCGTCGAGTGCTCCCTATGAAGTTTACCTTTATTATATTACCTAATTAAATATATACCTAATTAAAAGAAATAAATTACACCCAAAAGCCACTTAACCTGATACCTAATAACCCTAAACGTTAAATATTTTAACGATGTTTTAATTATAATATTAATTAGACAGAACGCAATAATCATATATATTTATCCGATTCTCAGAACATTCCGTCGATTAGTTAATTAATAGTTTTGATAATTGACAAACCGCCGCATACATGCTTCGCGCGCGTGTGGTTTAACTTTTTAGTTTTAAGATATAAAATAAATAAATATATTGCTGGCTTGGTTAAATAGTGTCCTAATTCAAAAGCAAGAATAGAGAAATATTTTTTTTGGTTTTGAAACTATAGTGCTATTGTATTGAGCCAGGGTTATGTACTTCTGGCTACTTTATTTTGCCAGTTAAATGGGTTATTCGGAATTATACTTATTTAACTGAATGGCAACATTTTTGGTATTTCGTTGCGCAAGATGCAACCTGCAATTAAAATGGTAACTATAAAATAGTTCTATCTATCTATATCATCACGCCAGATCTCTTATGGGGTAGGCAGAGAGTACAGAGTTCCAACAAGTTCTTTCCTCACATACCTCTCTGGCTTCCTCCACTCTCATCGTTCGTCTCACTGTTTGATTCTAATGGATTGGTGTCTTTAAATCAGTATATATCGTCTACTAGATGACCCGATGAACTTCGTACCACCTAAAATTGATATGATTGTAGATATTCATAAGCGTTTATCGAAAAACAAAAATATCGATTTTGATTCGGCTTTTTGGGTTCTTCCTAATTCTCTTGTTTCCTAAACCACCCCAGTATTAAGGCGAACAATACAAAAAAAAACGAATCGGTCGAGCCATTTTCGAGTTTTGGGAGACTAACGTAAGGGAATAGATTTTTTTCTGTCTACAGATTGATTCGAGAAAGAAGAGACTATACTCTACTACGCGGATCTAGTGCAAATCACCTTAATTTAGGAGAAAATGCTGTGAGACAGTATAGGCTTAGTTATTATATTAACTCGACCAAAACACCTTAAAAAGTATAAAGACCGACCACCCTTTACAACTACAATTAAGTTCATTATCTCCGTCCATCTGACGTCACACTTGACTTTGAACTTTTTCGTTTATTATCTCTGACACGACCCACCCCATAGAGAATGCAAACGCAAATTTAACCGGAAACGCGTCACATGCGACGCACATGTGTGCGCGCAAACGCGCTCCCTTTTTAACGTTTTTTCGTTTGCCTTAATTTAGTCGTGAATGGCTATTTTAGTCGTGCGGGGTGAGATCCCGCTTTCTGCTTGATTTATGGTTACTCTCTTTTACAAATAAAGTTTTTTTGTGGGTTCAGTCAGCAAAAAATCTAGTATGTTTCGATTCTATTTGTCTTGCTAAATTTGCTGGTATGTTTAATGCGAGAATTGGGTTGTATTGTTTTAGGTCAGTTCAGATTTTTTTGTTGTATCACATTTCATTATGAACGTTAATGGTGTAAATCTTGGAGACATGTGATTTTAAATTATTACTGACTAGTTAGCCGAATCTACTTGTATTATAAACATTTCCTGAAGACTTCCTGTTTTGGTTTTGTTACAATTGAATCAAATTACTCTCTTGTGACGATGACTTAGAAGTTTGTTGATGATCTCTTGAAAGAATTTATGGTATGCAACACACAATCGACGTGCTCGCCCATAACAACGTTCGATCCAGTTAATCTGAGATGGGTGACCGTTTGCCACAAACGGTCACCCATCTCAGATTAACTGGATCGATTTTTATATTCGAGAGTCTCCATACCGCCGTAAATTTGTGGGAGAAGGCCTGTGCCGTGGATCAGGCTAAATAATTATTATAAATACCCAATTATAAAAGTATGTATACATGATCTACAGAACCCTAAAGAAATCCCTCTTATATTTTACTAGGTATATGGTGGTCATTAACGCAGTCATGGAGTCACAACAACGAGCGTTCTTTATCCAACTAATGGTGAAGATAAGTAATGAGTTTGGAGTTGTTCGGTGCGCTCACGCAGCTGCGCATCTCCATGTTTTATTGATTATTGATTGATGTTTAATGGCGACGCGATCGTCGGCTCTTGCATTTACAGCTGGGGTTTTGTCATTTATCAAGATTTTACACTTGGCCGTTTTTGTATGTGTTAAAAGAATATCTTGTTTTTTTGTCCATTCGTATTGGTTGTGGATTGAGACGGCCATAATAATTAAATCAAAGATTTATGTTACAAACTTGGATAAAGTACAAGTAAGATAAGCATAGAAATATTACTTATGTATGACAATAAGTTTTAAGAACTTTCTTGTCTTATGAGGATTCGAAGAACAGAAATTAGTGCGTGTAAGCCGTAATCTTAAGATAAAGTAGTAATCTATCGTTATTTTACTAATATAAATTGAAGTCGCCCGCCGCGTCTATTCTATGTATCTAATCTCAGAAACTACTACACGTATTTTTATTTCGTTTCCACCAATAGATAGAATAATTAACGAGGAAAGGTTAGGTACCTATGTGATTTTAAAATATTTTGTGCATCTTCGCCGGACTATGATGATTGTTTGTGCACGTACACCACATGTGGTGACTATTATAAAAATGGAAAGATTTTTAGAAATAAGATTTTTGTAAAAAAGCTTCTTACATTTTAAAATATCAACTAATAGCATTCTATAATTATATTTTATCACAGACAAAAATTAACAAATATGTCGCTATCGGGCAAAGTGTGATAGGCCTCTGGATCGCTGGTTGTGCATTTGTGCGCTTGCGCGATAACCTCTACCGCTGCGCCGGCGCTTATCGACGCACCGGACCGCGTCATCGTGACAAAACTGCTCATTTTAGATGTATCTTCAATGTTTATAATAAAAAATATTCATCTTCAATAGTTATTGTCTTTAATGTCCTCTGTCAACTCCCAAGGTCGATGATATAGTTAACCGATTTAGGTGCCGAGTTTAAAATAAAGCCAGCGTTTTCAGGTTTCTAAAACTGTATTTGTCTGTCTTTTTCTGTTTATTCTTTTTATATATTTCTTCATTAAGCATGTAAAGACTGTTAAAATTGGTTATTTTAACAGTCTTATTATATTTTACACTAGCAGTTCCCCGCGACTTCGTACCTGGTCGACAACAGCGCAAACTACCGGGTCCATGTTATATAGCCTATGTTACTTCTGGATAAACTAGCTTTCTAATGGTGAAAGAATTTTTGAAATATGTTCAGTCGTTTTTGAGTTTATTCGTTACAAACATACAAAAATACAAATTTTTCCTCTTTATAATATTGGTACAGATTAGGAATAAAAATACCTCGGTGAAAGCCGGGTGTGAATGAACACCTCTTTTCTCTCCGATCCCCCCGATGCTTTGTCATCCATTCTTTCCGCTCAGAATACGGGCGACGACGACGTAGTCGTAGATCCCCTCCCATAGCCGGCGGTTGACCGGTGCACTTAGTAGTGCACCCCGTCCCCCCACAGCGACTGTCCCAACCGAGGGCGCCTTGAAGAGGCGTCGCCCCTTGCCTTGCCTTAAGTCCGCTAAAGCTGTAAAGGCCTCGCGGCCAACAGCGTACATCACTCACATACACTGAACACCTCTACCTTTGGGAAGCGATGGTCGTAAGAGTTATTTACTGTTTGAACTAAAAATTTTATTATCTCATACTTAAACCTCAAGTTCTACAGATAAGATCTACTTTTAAACCCCCCTTAAATTTTTTGTGACTTCTTTACAATAGATACTTTAAAGTATCAGTGAATGGGTTAAAAATATTGTTATCTTGGTCTTTTGTTCGAGATAGTGTTATGCAATACTATCATTGGTTTGTTCTTTACCATTATGTATATTGGTTCAAATATATTGTTACTAGTGTGAAATACTAGATACTACCTAACCGATAATGTAATATATTAAACATTGAAAATAAAACTGGCACTATAGAAATATAAGCAGTGATAGCCAGAGAGGTATGTAAGGAAAGAGCCTGTTGGAACTCTGTACTCTCTGCCTACCCCGTAAGGAATCTGGCGTGGTGATTGATAGATAGCCTAGTGGTTAGACCGTTGGATTGCACACTCAGGTCACACCCAGTCACGCAACTCTGTTTTTTCAAAAGCATGTGCATATTAAAAATTAACTATCACTTGCTTTAACGGTGAAGGAAAATCATCGTGAGGAAACCTGCATGTCTATGAGTTTTTCGAAGGTGTGTGAAGTTCGCCAACCCGCACTGGGCCAGCGTGGTGGACTATGGCCTAAACCCTTTCAGTTTGAGAGGAAGCCCGTGCCCAACGGTGGGAAAGTTCTTAACAGGGCTAATATTATAGAAAAGTAACGTCTCTTTAACATAGCCCATTACCATTTTCAGTCCAACTCTTATATTATGTACAGTTTACATATATTTTTTCTGTAACTTACGACTTATATATTGTAGAGTCGCTCTAGACCACTGACTCCCTATACGAAGATAAAACAAAAATCAATTAATCTTTCTGTTCATATTTAACGTCTCAAAAGAAGATCAAATGGACTGTAGTTCGCGGCTGCGCCGGCGCTGTATCCGTGACCTCATTACCAATATGGCGCCCGCGACGACCTCACGACGTCTGCGTTTACTTTGCGCTGTTACTATCGTTGGCGTGGTCGCCGTTGTAACTATATCGTATGGATATGTGTTCCATTTGGTTACTTTTCTTTTGTCATAATAAGTTGGGAGAAAAAAGAAACTCCGACACACCCACATCCGCCAAACGAGGAAGCAGGAGTTTTTGACCCCAATATATTTGTGGTAACTCCTCAGGTCATATAAGAAAACTTTCCTGATCTGAGTGTAAGTCTATTGCACAATGCCAATCTTCGGGATGTTGTTGAAAATATTCGATAGAAAACCAATTCCTGTACAACATCATCGTTTGATCTAGTGGGGCTTAGAGCAAGTAACGATCATGAGAGCCTGAGTTCGAATCCCAGATCGGACATATCGTTTTTTTAATTTAGAATTCCTGAATAGTGTAGTCTGGAGACTAGGATTATATGCGCAATGGTAATAGGCTCGTCCCCTTTTACATTGGGACCATACCTCATCGGCGATATATGCACATAGTAGATCTCGGCTACCTACGCTGGTAAATTAAAAGCGTGACGTTGTTTTCAAAACCGGATTCCGATAGGATCTAGGTTTTCGTGATCGCCACCCTTACGGAGCAGCTCCTCTTTTAATCGGGGGTTAATAATATGAACCAATAAAATTTTATTGAAACTAAACACACAAAACAACATACAACAGAACCGTTTGCAGTCATCACCAATTTAAACATTCATTAAATAGACCTCGCATGTGGCCGAGCGTTGTCAGTTAAAGTTAATTGCACACTCGGGCGAGTAATAAGCCCCGACGACTTTGAACTTGGTGAGTACACAGCGACCTTACCAATTTTGGCAATTCTAGGCGTATTACAGATGTTAATGAGAAGGGTTTGTATGTGCCTTGGAATATAATCAAATTTATATTTATTTTAAGGTGTGTGTGGTTTCCGACGGAGATAAAGGGTAGGCGTGGATAAACTCCTAACCTAACTTGCGAAGAGTACCGCATGTATCTATTCAGGTTTCAGACAAATAGTAAGTAGTTATGTAAAAAATAGGTCTGAAACTGTTAAAAAATCTCATTTTTCATACATTTTTCAAACTCTGTGCCCGTATTTTTAAGAGTTGTGTCGTTATGTTGTTTTGAAATTATTTTTTGTCCACGGGAGATTTATGTGCTAAGCACCAAATATTCCAATACCAATTATTCACTCATAGTATTTGTTTCTTATATTTAAATTACACGAAAACAATGATTCACGTAAAAATAACATGAAATGACATCTTCAAAGGACTCATTCTTATTTTTCATATTACTGTAAAAATAACATTCATAGGGAATTTTTAATTATGACGTCACTTTTATCCAGGTCAATGTCGCAGACATAACAATATTTTTCCCTTAAACGTGTGGAGCTGATGAGTCTGGTGTTCCGAGTAAACGTAGCGATCTCCTTGACACACAAGCTGCGCGCGCGCAGTTTGAGTTGCCGCGCTGTATGTTATTCGCTTTAGATTCAAGGTGATCTGCGGTTTTTAACATACTGTACACGATTGAAGTCCTACATATGTTTATTTGTCAAATAGTTCAATCTTTTCGACTGTGTTGTTAGCCTAGTGGAACATGGTGGGACATTTTTTTCTAGCATTTTGACTGTCCCACTCCTAAACAAAGGCCTGAGGTGGCCTTAATTCCATAGCTGCCGATTTATTGTTATTTAAGGCCACGAAGTATCCGCAAAGGTGTCCAAGTCGTCGCGCCACCTTTTTCTAAGTCGACCTCATCGTCTGCGACCACTACTTGGTATCCATCCTTGGCAACAATTGGTGAAGGCGTTTGCCCATCTCTGCGAGTTCATGCGTGCTGCGTCTCCAGCCCACTCCCACTTCACCTTTGCAGATTTCATACCTACGTTTGTAATACAGGTAATGGAACACAGAGTGGGTGGTGGGACTAGCGATTATAACTCCAGGGATCAAAAAGTAGGTGTTATTGGGACTTCCTTATTAAAAAATCCCAATAACAGTCCCGAGTAAATTGCGCCTGGCATTGGGCTCGTATTCTATTATATTGGGAGCTTATAACGTTAGCCAAATGTATGTTACGTATGTCATTCCTGCTAGGAGAATCTTCGAGTGATGTGCTTGTATGATCGCTTTACCGTATTTCTACTGGTGTAGTCAAAGTTACAAAAACATTATACATATTGGGAATGACCATGCTTTATAGAATCGATTTGGAGTCAAATTCATTGATTATAATTATTACCTGAAATAAGTCGGATGGAGTAGTTACTTTTTTATGCTTCCATAATGACTGTTATTGACGACACCCAAGTTCGATTCTCAAGGACAGCTTTAACTGTATTGGAGTAACCAGTAACAAAAATAATGAGAGATAGTTAACTAATACTGGCCTAAGTAGTTGAAAAATAGAATCAGGATCGCTTATTAATTCATTATTATTCATCATTCATTGTATGAATGGTAAATATTAACTTGTATGTACTAATTAAGATCTAGATTGTATTAATTGGAACCCAACTGAGTCGATACCAAGATAAAGTACCAACCACCTTGTTAACATAATTATTATAATTCCTTAACAAAGTTGACATTAATAACTGTCTGAACGGCTTAATGTCTTTTTAATAAATGCTCACGCGCTGATAAGTGTACCGAATTAAAAATTTACGACATTTAAATGTCAGTAGTTCTGCTGCCTCTCACTGCCTACGCTATAGCGTGAATATATGGTGTCGCAATAATGCTCTGGATTCATTTTTCACTTTCACTTGATCTTGTTAAATAAATTGGTGAATTAAACCGAAAAGTTGTTATTGATAATCGTTTAATTAAACTCTCTGTGGTTAATGTCGCCGTATATAAATTAAATAGGTATTATTAGTTACTAAAAGAGTAAAGTTGATGAAACATCGATTAAGTAGTTTATTGCTGTAGTGGATTTTTAAACTATATATCTACATATCGACGCTAATGTTTTCGGGATGGCCATTTCAATGCTGGTAACGGTGAAAGGTGGGTTTATTTTCGTTTTCGTAGTCGTCGGCATGGTGGCCGAACATGGAAATCTTGCAAGAACACTAGATCCTTGTCCGGGGCACTGATCTTCCTTGATATCCAGACTTTGGTAGCAAAATATCAGAGGATGCTCGTTATAATTAAGGATTATGGAATGCAGTGCGGTTAGCTGCTCCGCGATACGCCCGACCGCTCGCCCCGTTGCCAATAGAATCACACTGTAGGGCGTCCGCCATCCCACATCGACTATCTGTTATCGGTCGGTCGTCATCTGTCATTTGTCATCGCATCACAACTAAACAATCAGGCAATTATTAAAGGCATAGAGTTAGTCTATACACTAGATTAACAGTTACGAAAATAACAATAACTGCCTGACATTCCATTAACTGTAATCGTCAAATATTGCTCAAATAATACGCTCCGACATACATAATATATTCTCCATCAGTGATGGAGTAACCCATTCTTTTTCAACTTGATTTGTTAGAAGGCTTTTGCTCAGCAGTGGGATGGTATGTGCAGATTGATTCAGATTTAGTATTAATGTATTCTGAACATCTCCAGTTGACTGTTGTTGAATTTAATCGTTACGATATGTGATATATGTTATATTTTATTGTGTGGAAATAAGCTTCGAATAAAAATATTTGCGCTTAGCACGAAAGAGGATTCAAAATACTTAAAATTGGTTCTGACTGTCATAAAGGTGTATCACTGCAATTAAACATAACCGCTTAATCATCAATGCTTTTGAATGTGAGATATTTTTTTGCACCTACTTGATGTCTATTTCTTGTGTAGCACCAACCAAATAAAAAATATAAACTTCCTTGTCATTAAGACAAGTTTCTACCATTAACAATCCACTGGCTCAGCGACAAGTTAGCTCTTGTCCATAAGTGCTTTAAATAAAGATTAGTAATGGCTATCTGTGGCAGGGAAGCGTTATGTCATCGGCGCGCTGCGCAAGCGCTGAGTCAAGGTGACACAGGTGAGGCTGTCTCATTCGTCATATTATTTTGTATTCATGTAGATGGCATTTATTTTGATATCGCACTCGATAGAGTCTTCGCGTGGCTGCACGTTTTTGTATCTTGCTCCCTTGTTTACATTTAGCTTAGTACCGTCACAGTATGCAAGGAAGTAGGCATGAAATGAGCACCACTGTATGTGCACATGTAAATCTTACATGTCCTACTGATTTTTATGTTTCTTGAATGAACACTGGCACAATTTTTCATACTCGCTACTGCTATATTTATATGCACTTGTTTGCTCTTTGCCGCAGCTTACATTTAAGCACTGGCCAGTTTTATGTCCAGTTCGCAGCTCATTGCTGTGAAAGTAATGTACTCTAAATGTACTCTGTACTCCAGAGGACACAAAATGACTGTCCTAAAAATACTAAGGGTCTGAACTTATTTCTTAGATCCCAGTCTAAAAATTCGAAGATGCGTAGTTTGGTTAAAATATCGACTATAAAATGCATTGCACGTAGCGAAATTATGTATACTATAAATTCAACAATCGTTACGACCAATTATAATTTGTTCAGGAAAAAGATGGTTCATAGCAAAACAATTTCCTCGATGACCATATAGAGCGATAGTTCGCGAATATGTTCGATAACACAATGGAATCCAAAGCGGTATTACAATCGATGAAAAGGCCATCCTTATTTGTCCTGATGACGTACAATATTCATAGTGACGTAGGAAAAAGAATCAGATAATAATATTTTATATTCGAAATAAAACAAAGTTTTCGCATTTTATCGCTTTTTATTTTTCTTTTCTGTTGGCATTCATGGTCACGCAAAGGGCACTGGCTGAACCGCGATAAAAAAAATAGTTTTTAAGGTTATTTCATTTAATATGAATCATCAGAAAAATCAGAAAGTAACGAAGACTATATCACCACATCGTAATGTCATTCCTGCGAGAAGAAAGGAAAAATTTCTCTCCGAAACGGAGAAATGTTTCCTTTTACTGTTTTAAAATAAGTTTTACATTTTTTCCTATTTACATTTTTCCATTATTGCTTTTTGTACATTACTCGTGGGGTAAGGTTGTTGTACCGTAAAGTAGAAGTGCGGAAATTAATAATCTGTTGATAAAATTTCGTGTTTTTTGGAAAATACTCGCAACTCAATAAAACAGCTGGTGTCCTGCTCAGAATTTCTGGATTACTGGCGAAATAAAACCGTGTCAACATTATGAATCGTGAGTGCACACAAGTGTAAGCTAGGCATTTGTCGAACGGCTAATAAACATAAAATTTATAATCCTTATCATCATCAAGATAAATCCAACAAAATCTAAAATACATAAATCTAACACCAATAAACAAAACCGGATATATGGTCACCACTGCGCAGCGGCCAGATGGCGCCCTCGCCGTCAAGTGCAGGCTTTGTATGCGCGCGCGTACGCCACGCCGGATGCTCCGCCATTGCCGGAAACACCATAAAATTAATACATAATTGTTATTTAAATGCAATCAGCAGGTCTTAATGCGAGAATCTGATTATTACGCGTTAAATAACGCCATTTATTACTTTGTGTCGTTATAAACTATCGGATTATGGCTAGGTCAAATCTGTTGAATCAGGTTGTGGAACGATGGGCTATAATACTGGCTAGAATGCATATTTTAGTAACATAATGTGACAGTGAAGACGCTCGTAATGCTACGAGACTGCGGTGTTCTTACTGATCTCGAAGTGTAAGCAGCGGTCGGTTCAGTCCGTCTGAGATGAGTTATTGTTGTGGTATTTCTGTTTTAGAGCATCTTCTTTTTTTTTTTTTTTTCTATTTATTGGGTAAACAAACAACATCACAATAACTTTAGTAATTAAGACATATATAAACATTTTTAATAATTGTGACATCCACATCGTTTACCACAGGTATGGTAAATGTTGTAACTTCTGGTTGAGAGTCGTATAACTGTAACTATATATAACTATGCAGTTTCTTAATCACTAGTTTTTTATAAACGCTCACACTATTCGCATTAATATCAATGTGACTAAATTTTGAATTGTACGAATCAAGTATGCGACGAATAGGTGAGCGCTTGCCTGCGTTAGTGCGTGATGTTCTTGTGCTGAATAGTGGTGTGGTGCGACAGGCTCGTATGTGTGATCTAACAGGTACTCTGTAGTTAATATTGTTAACTATGTCAATACAGTCGTACCTGTTGTGGCAGATATCTTGTTTCAAAGTGCGTATTATTTTTTTTATTGAGGCTAAGCCCGCCACACATGCCCACCATTGTAGCTAAGTCTCCTTAAATGACAGGTTTCAACCTTGGGGTGTCCCGGGAAGCGCTTCAGTTGTCTTGGAACCCGCAACAAATTTAATTAGAAAGAAAAACAGGAGTAGGAAATATAAAAAATCCACTTCCTTCCTTTGCAAAATAGGAGACACAAAAAAAAGTGCATGTTAAGCCATTGGTCTGTCGCTAAGCCAAGTTGGCGGCTTGATAGGTTTTAATAGCAGGTGACCACAAATCTGTCTCCATCATTCCGCACCGGGTCTATGTCTGAGTCGACGCTTACGAGCGTTGAAACACGTAGAAGACGCAAGCATTTTAAGAGCCGACTCGAGCGTTTTTACAACACTACCATGGTTGCAATGTGATCTATTCTCTCGCACCTTGATTTGAGAGAAGTCTTTGCTTAGAACTGAGATAGCATAGGCCAATGACTACTAAAAAAATCTACTTTGAAGTCAAAATGATTAATTAGTTTATTTAGCTACATCAGGTATAATTAATATGTAAATAAGTAACAGTTTAACTAGAGCAAGTGAATATATAAACAGACTGATAACGTTATCGGGTAAACATTGAACTTTTAATTGAAATAGGGTCGATCGGCTTTTGAATTTTAATTTGCTAATCTATTACTAATGTGTCAGTAATCAGTTTAGGATAGATATAAATGTATAGAACTGTCATGATCAATGTTCATCAAATCATCGCTATCATTCCAAAAAGCCTGTCTATATCTATAATCATCACGCTAGAACTCTTGCGAGGTAGGCAGAGAGTACAGATCTTCAATAGGTTCATTCCTAAAAGAACTCTCCGGTTCCTCCACTCTCACCGTTTGTATCATGGTGTATGAGTTCCGTTGGTTACGTAGACTCTGATTTGTCCAAGACACGTTGAATTTGAAATTATTTCATAAAATTTTAGCTGGTTACGGTGACTCTTGACTTGTCCTTCAGATAAGACACGGTCTATTTGGTCATGGTAGTCTCTGTTACACACAGAGCATCCAGGCGTCTCTGAATCGATATGTAAGAGGTGGTATGTTATCTTCCATACCACCTTACTACTTACATTTCAGGTGCCTATTAGGCACTCTGTACCCCACGACTCGCCAGTTCGGGCCCAGCGTGATGGGTGGCGGCCCCCACGCCGCTTTTGCCTGTGTTCGTACCGATGGGGGCGAGCCGGTACGCCGGTACGCGTCGCCTCGGGGGACGCCTTAGCCCGCACTGCGGTACTTCGGCAAGCGTGTATGAGATGAACTATGAGAGTGGGGGAAGCCAGAGACGTATGTAAGGAAAGAACCTGTTGGAACTCTACTCTCTGCCTACCTCGCTAGGAAACTGGCGTGATGATATAGGTAGATAGATAGAATTTTAGCTATTTTCGGAATATGAATCCCCTTGCGGGGAATATGAATGCACTCCTTCTGGGTTATTGAAGATATAATTTGTAGGAAGATACCATTAGAATTCTGCATGTTCCACAAACGTCCTTCGTCAAATTAGTATTAATGACATGTGTGTCACGGCCATAAATATTGTTATGATTGAGGTTTTGGGTTCGAATCAATGGTAAATATTTTTGATTAAAAAAGTAAGCATTGCTTTTTTATTTCCACACAAAAGTTCTCGGTAGCAATCCGGATCTAACATCGTAACTTTGTATGTATTGTTATTGTACGATAATTTATTTTTATTTATTATGTGTCATCGAAAGCCATCGATAGGTGAAACGTGTTAACATAAGAATTGGTCATCAGATGACCTCATTTGTTGACAAAACTATTGGAAATCTAACGTTTATGATTCACTGCTTTGATGGCGTATGCAATTATTGCCGAAACAATTAGTATTAAAAATACGTCGTAGTAAAAAACGGGTCTTGCGATTTGTCATTTATTTAAGTAGAAATGACTCGTGTATGAGACATACATGACCGTAACTGCTAAAGGGTGGGTAGAGTCATTAAAATTACTACAATGACCAAATTTAGCGAATAAATTTATAATAATAATGATTTAGCCTATACTGTCCCAGTGATGGCCTTCTCTCATAAATCGAGGTGAGAGAGATTAGGTCATACTCCACCACGCAGACCCAGTGCGGATTGGTGGTGGTAGGTTTGTAGCCACCTGCACAGCCGCAGCAATCAAGCCGCCTTTAAGGATTCTAACTTGGCTTAAATAAAATTATATCAAACAATTTTAGTCGCGATGACAATATTCTTGATCAATGTTAATTAGGTCGTTTTTACTTTACTAAGAGGGTACACTTTACATATTTTTGGGGCAAAAGTGGTATTATTGCACTTCTACTGGTTAGTGTCCAATGTACATATATCTGTGTATTACAAAAAAACCCTTTGAAGCACCTACCTAAAGCGTAGATGTTTACCTGTATGGTCAGTATTTTTATTTGCGCAAAGTTGTAATTGCAGAATATAAGCAAGTGAAAAAAGGAAGATACCCCTCCCTCCTCAAAGATTTAGTCCCAATAGCCTTGCCAGCCAAAAGCCTCGCCACCCAAAAGCCATTACCGGGCACAAATGCGGACTGCAAACCGACTACAATCTATCTCTCTATCTATCTATAGTATCACGCCAGATTCCTTGCGGGGTAGGCATAGAGTACAGTGTTCCAACAGCCTCTTTCCTTACGGACCACTCTGGCTTCCTCTAATCTCATAGTTCGTATCATAAACGGGATTACTGTCTAGATTCCGAAAAACTTAATAACTCGTTATCCGACCTAAGATTCGGTGCTTGAACCTTGTGGTTGCCAGTCGCACCATACATTAGACCAACGAAGTAGTTCAGTGTAATAATATTAGCTCTGTTAAGAAACTGTCCCACCGTTGGGCACGGGCTTCCTCTCAAACCTAGAGGGCTTAGGCGATAGTCCACCACGCTAGCCCAGTGCGAGATGGCGAATTTCACACACCTCCTTCCAGAAACTCTTAGGCATGCAGGTTTCCGGTTGAATCCGATACCTCTGACTTTGCAGTCCAACGGTCTAACCACTAGGCTATCACTACTTCAGTACTTAAGCCAAGATACTTAACATCGATGCATATAAGTAATATTATATTGAAGTGCTCAGTGAATCAGTCTTATTAATGAGACAGTATGCAGATGTCTTGTGGTTTTGGGTTTCCCCATCACCTATCAATCAATACTTGTAAACAATATTGATTGATAGGTGATGGGAAAACCCACAGCTGGGCGTAGGGCTTGCGTGTCTGTGGACATAAACACGATAGCGTACAGAGAAGGGACAGTGCGACATTTTTATTCCCTTTAAAATGATTAGTAATAATACAGCTTATTATGCGTAAACGGTTTCATAGAAACATGTATTTTACTGATCCCATAGACTTGAGTCCTAAGTTTATTGTAGTTGATATGACGTTGTAGAAGCATTAGGTTAGTGAAATAATGTTGGGCCTTCATCTAATACCCAAACTTGACAAACTTGTGGTATAGTTTGGATCCGTATCTATATCATCACGCGAGATCCCTTGCGGGGTAGGCAGAGAGTACAGAGTTTTAACAGGATTTTCCCTTACATACCTCTCTGGCTTCATTATTTTCGATGATTTTGGAAAAGTATTTAGTTAGGTCTGCGAAATATTCTAGACGCTTTAGGACCGATGTTGGAGAAGCATTTAGGTAATTCAGCGAAGTAATTCGTGGGTTTAAGTAAACTTGCTGACATTTTTCAGAAATATTAAATTCATTGGTTTTTTTCAAAAACTATTTAAGTCGTTATGTGTGCTATTTTAGTTTGTGCGGTTAATTAAGCGAACTAAAGTTGCAGCCACGTTTGTCGAACCCTGGTTCAATGTACATATCTCGCAGGTTGGAACTTTTGGGGATCATCATCATCATGGCGGTGTATTTTAAATAATGCGAACCACGATCAGAACTTAATGCCAGAATGGAGGAGCCATTGTTTAGCCTCTGGTGTCAGCTGGTGTAGCCCCTCAAATCCGCCGCTGAATTTTCGAGTGGGACAGTCCTCCACGATGTGCTGGATAGTCTGCACTGAGTTTCCACAGTCACAACAAGGAGACTCAGTGATGCCCCACCTGTGAAGATGATAATTGCACCTTGCGACTCCGGTTCTGATCGAGCCGTTGCTCTTTGAAGCCTTGTACTACAGTCGAGGGGACGGGTATGGTGATGTTACCCTGTGAGGCGACCGAACTCTCCCATTGCTTTTTCCACTCTGACTAGATGTTGGGGTGGTTCTGGATGTTGTTGATGGGGTTGTGTTGGTGCTGATGAGACCTTGTTCATAGATTATTGTAAAATACTCAATGATTGCTTGAATTTTAGCATCCTATTCTTGGTATTAGAATTTACGGAGTTCTTCGAAAACACTTGACTGATTAGATTTGTCATTGGCACACAAGTTGCTTAGCTTAAGGGGGCGTCCATTAATTACGTGAGGTGATTTAAGAGGATTTTTTTACAAGAGATTTTTTGAACATGTGGTACCAAGTCTTCGTAATTCGGAAATTTTTGCTTCGCTGCGTTCTCGTCTTGGCAAGATTTTTTAGTCTTTTAAACGTGTCTTTTGACGTATGCATTATAATAATCTTGATAACTCATTTTAAATGAGTGAAATCATTGAGAGAGTCGTCGAGTACCGAAACAATTACGAGTATAAACAAAGCAGGTCGGAATTTGTACGTGCGTCGCCGCCACTCAGCTTGTAGGTACGCTACAACGTTGGTCGAGTCGCGCGGTCGGCTGGCAGTGGCGTGTAAATAAACGACGGGCTACTGTGCAACTTTGCGGCGTTCGAAAAATCTCGTTAAGTATTATTGAATATAATTTGGCCATATTTTAGTAAATCTTTTAACTAATTACCCTCCTCTCCCCAAAGTAAGATTAGGTGAGATTCGACTCGACCCCCTCCCCCCCTTGAACACCTCACGTAATTAATGGACGCCGCCTAATTGATAAAAGAAAGTGAACAACAAAGAACGTGGCAGGTTTTTCCTGTTGATAAGAACGGAATCGTTTCTTTGTTTATAATGACTTCATTATTGTCATCATGCTCAATATAGTACCAACACCTATTGAACCGTAGCCGAGGACAAGAACTTTTGATAAACTCAGAAGAAAAACAAAGTGTTTACTGACTGACTTTGTTTTAGTTGCAGGCAAGATCTCGAAATGTGAGGAAAACTCTCTGCGACCCTCTATTTTGTTTTTTTTTTGTTACAAAAACATAGCCCCATCTAATTATTCCTGTGTCGTGGTTTACAAACATAAAAATTCACATACACAAATACCCAGACCGAATCAAATAATTGTGGATCACTCAAAGATTTGTACCGTACGGGAATCGAACCCGCGACTATTAGATGCAGCCGCTCCGGCTTCAACTCTTAACCACTGCGCTTAATCTTCCGTCTACTCCGTCCGTATTTAAATAGTAACTTAACAAAATTAATTTTATAACGAATCTAGTGACGTCTCATCTGTTGTTGATCAAGTCGTTTAAGCTAGCCAGGTGTTGCCAAAGAAGGAAACATATATTTACGTTTCATACTCAAAAACATTATACGGCAGTTGAGCCAAAAGGAAAATCCTCTTTTTCTTACATTATTCGATAAAATATTCAAGGAGTTCATTCTGATTATGGCCCTAACTTATAACAACACTTATCTGTTCCAACACTGTTCACCCTACAACCACGCCCCTTCATTCCCGTATTTGTATTCGCCTCCTACTGTCTTTATCTTTGTACAGCACATTCTGATCTCATTGTTTCCTAATAACCTGTTGGTTTAGCGACAAATAGCGCGGCCATATGGCGGCGTGCGCGTGGGCAGCCATTGAGCGCCGCGTGACGTCAGTCCCCATTCACCGACCAACTACGGCGGCGGACGTCTGTTCAGGCTTTATTTGGAGTACGTGTATGTTGGCTGGGTTAGGCCTGTTTGCCCTTAAATTAGGATCTGTCTCAATTAATGTAGAAATGTTGATAAAGGTGCAGTTGTAGGCTTTGTGTTACCAGCAACAGTTTTAAAATTTAGGTAATTAAGTATGTGTTGAAAGAATGTCGTGCTTTTTTGAAAGTTGCTTAGAATTTGTATCGAGTTTTAATCCTTCATAGTATAAAATGAACCAACATGTGTGTACTATACGATGTCCCCATCTCAGATTGACCGATCCGATCGTAACTCTGTTTAATCTTAGGGATTGCTATAAGTGCCGCGGTACCCGACACTACGAATGCCTTTCACAAAAAAATCAAATAGTTACTCATCAGTTTTAAAAATAAAGTGAGGTAGGTCAATTTATTTATAATTAACATAAAAATATTCTACGTTGGTACGGTCAGCGACATAATTTACTAAATATTTTTTTTTTATAAGTCGGTAAAACTCTATATTTTTCTAACGTTCGTAAACATTTCTGAAAATCAAATGTTATGTATTATTTATGTGTTACTAATACACATAAATAATGCGTTTATATTTGGTTGAGAAAAAAAATTATAACAATCAATATATAAAATAGAATTGTGCAAGCGATTTGAAAAATCGGCAATGTTTTGCTAACGCTGCTGACCGTACATAACATATGTATAGTAAATACTTATATCTCCTCGGCAAGCAACTTAAACTGGATTTATGTAATAAACAAATTTATAAAACCGGTGTTAAGGTCGACGAGTTTTTAAATCTCATTTTCCTTTATCATTTAGATATTAACCTTCACAATATCCTTTTAGGATCACACCCTTTAAGGGATCGGCAGAAAGACTAAGTCTTTTGAACGTTCAACTCACACAAAATCTTAATGAAATAGGGTGTATTTCAGATCTAGGAAATAACCTTATTTAAGGTAAATGTTGGTGTGATGATAGTTAAATTTGATTCAAATGGTCCCGTTTATGCCTACAAGAACTTCCGTTGTACAAAACACTGAGTTGGCCAGAGTAAAGAAGACTCACTAGCTCGATAATGTTAGTATGCCGAAGTAGTAAAAGTTGCTTAGTCTTAACAGTTCGGTTGAAGAAAATATCTAAAGACTGAAATACCTAAAGACTGCTTCTATAAGGACGAGAAAAGGCATGCTTCGGTGGTTTGGGTATAAAGAAAGAATGTCGAAGAAAAATCAAATATACAATGCGAAAGTGAAAGATTTTGTACTCGGGGAAGACACAAAAACCGGCTGTTTTGGGGATTTTTGGGGAGGCTAGCACGGGTGGCAAGACTTTTTTCAAAGTCAAAATTCTGTTGGCTCGTTATTTGAATCTTATAGGTAAGTCAGAATAATCTTGTCTATACGTCAATACAATTGATTTTTGTAAATATATTTCTTACGACAAAACGTCTGTCTCACGCCTAGGGCGACGAAATCCGTACAAGTCTGGCCGCGCCGTTTGCGCTAGCTATGTTGCAGAGGAGGTCTCTCGACTTACATTACGATAAGACTACAGGAATGGAATAAGCGACACCGTTCCACTACCCCCGTCACATACTATACAAGTACACCTATACTAACATTGTTGAACAGTGTTGCGATGTTTACACAGCATGCGCCGAGATACGTCACGGCCGAGCGCCTTATGTCATGCGCGTGGGCACCTCACACTCATCGTTCGAAGAACCGCCGCGCATGTACTGATTCATACACGCTCTAGGTCACGTTTGTTAATACAAACATCTTCGGATACCATCATCGTCTTGTGGTTATACATGTTATTGAGCTTTATAATAAAGGGATTTAATTCTGCGGTGTGAAGTTCTCGGTATGTAGATGCGTGGAAATTAAATAATATTTGCAATTTTCCTGTGTGGTTGAATGAACTGGGCGCGAACTACAATGGTTTTAACAAAACTTTTATTATAGTACAAAGCTATTAGTAGTAGTAGTTGTCAAACTGATATCTGTTATGAGCAAAAAGTATAACTTTGAGATATTGAATAAGTTTTTCCTGTAAATTTTTATATGAAGCATATTTTTAAAGCATATTTTTTTAGCGATCGCCGTTTACCGTATAATGCTTTTATACGAAAATTTGGTTAGCAAACTAGCCATTATAGTCAAAATGTCGAAATCTCCATAAAGTGCACGTAGAAGATATTGATTTGACGGTTTCATTTTGTCACGGCCAAATAATATGATTTTCTTTAAGAGATTGTGGTAACCACCCAGGTCAGGACAAAGGGCACTGCTAGACTATTTGTTAGAATGCTCGCATTAATTAAATGGTTCAGAGTTCAAATCTGAGCTCGCATCACTGGATATTTCAAAAGTAGTAACGGCTGCTTTCTCCGCTCGGAACAAATATTAGTAAACTATGGAGAAAATTGGAACTAAAACGTATGTGACTCGTAGTTATTGTGTGTTTTAATATGCGATTTTTATGTTTGTATACACACCTAAAATACGGGAATGATTCCTAGTACGAGGCTAGGTTGTAATCCAAGATTAATGTGTCAAGGTTATCTATGAAAAGGTCCCCTAACTTACTTTGTGGTATTTTCTGCATTAAGTAGTAGGTAAACCTGCGTAGGTACCTATATTTGTGTGAATCATATCGTATCGCGAATGTTGATAAAAACACTTCGTTTGTTTTCATTGCAAGTCGTGAGATGTGACAAGGATTTACGACCACAATGTTGTGTTGGTGATCAATCGGTTCATGATGCATCGACAAGAAATAACCTCCTCAATATAGTATTAAAAAATAAATATCGTCATACCTATATTCTTCTAGCGAGTGTACAACTTTTTGAGATCTCAATCTAAATAGCCGAGTCTATTACCATTAGACCGGGCATATTACAGACTTAAGTATTTTTCGCCCAAAAACAGCAATAATACTTCTTTCAATCATAAATTCAAAGCCAAGATCGACAGTCGCACCATCAGATAAATAACTGAATGTTCGAAGGTGTGTAAAGTTCGACAACCCGCACTGGACCAGCATGGTGGACTATGGCCTAAACCCTCTCAGTTTGAGAGGACACTCGTGCCCATCAATGGGACAGTTTCTTAAAAGGGTTAATGGACTGGCCTACAAGGCTCCACGGGCCGACACAATTGTATTCCACGCGAGAAAAGTCCTGCCGTTCAATCTAGATCTGCAGCTGTTTATTTCGGAAGCTATCAGCTTACTAAGCTATCAATTTTTTCCTTCTTCCTAAACTAACACAGACGCGTAAAAACTGCACCCGGTTGCCACTGGCTCGGTGGTCCGTCCGTCGGCGGTAAAACCGGAGAGAGCAGCGCCGGCGCATGAAACTCTACACCGGCGCCTACGACTTATGGTCAAATTGAGCTGGTACCGTAAGCTCTGCGGGACGGACTGTCTTTTTCAATCAATTTTAGATTGGTTAATTAACTCTTGTTTTTGGGAACCCATTTAATATGTTCGGACCTTCGACCATCTGATCTGTGGTTCGGATTGAATGCCCCATTCAATGCTAAATTAATCTGGTGGCGTAAAGTGCGGGTGGCGGTCACGAGGTATTGGGTTTAAATTGGCTATTTAATTCTGTACTCTCTGCCTACCCCGCAAGGGATCTGGCGTGAGGTTATAGATAGATAGATAGATAGATTAAATTTTACATTGGGATCGACAGACGATGCTAGGTCCCAATGTAAGGGTACTTCGGCATTTCGTCCTACGGGGCGAATAGCTCAAGTGTCTTTTTTAAAGGGGGCGAGCCATGAAGCACTGAACAGAAGGGGCAAGACTATAGCCATTATACCATGTACAATTCCGGACTATCAGATTGAAAAAAAAAAATCCTCCTAAAATCACTATAAGTTCATGGTACTTATTTTATGTATTATGGTTATTTTTTTGTGATGTTTTGAATACCTAAATAGTAATCACTGGGAGATAGAGTCAATGGTCTGTTATCATTGAACACGCGTGTGGGTTGCGAATTAGTTCGTGACCTTTTTACTGTTATATTATAGAGATTAATTACTATTTATATGGCGGGGTTTCGTAATTACATCTTAGTGATTTTTGATCAGGATTATAATAGAGAAGTCGATAAGAATCTATAATAATATTAGCCCCGTTAAGAAATTATTCCACTGTTGGGCACGGGCCTACTCTCAAAGTTAGAGGATTAGAGTGATAATTAATTTTAAATACGCGTATGCTTTCGAAAAGACAGACGTCCGTGCCTGGGTTTGAACCGGAGACCTCTGACTTTGCAGTCCAACGGTCTAACCACTAGGCTATCACTGCTTTTATAAACTATGAATTTGAAACTATGTAGAGCCATATTGTTAATATTGTTTGCAAGCTCGTGTTACCAATGCTGCCTTTTCACTACGATACGAGTAGGCTGAATCTATACCGAGATCGAAATGTGTTGTCTATAAATAATGTTTGTTTCAACATGTAAATGACAAAATGTAAAAAACAAAGTAGTTTAGTACCTACCTACTATGATAACGCTTATTTATAACGCTTTTAAGAGAGACCTTGAAACATACTGATTTTACGTATAATATCGTGGTTTATTTATAACTTTTAACGTAAACAGCATTGTAAATGAGTATTATTCTAATAAAAAATCTTAAGTATTAGTAATCGGTGTAACTAATCTTTTTGTAACTAAACTTCATTTATCATAACATGGTTAAAGTCAGCAGTAAACTGCATTAAAATCCGTAAAAATATTGCGTCCTTCTCGCGATCTGGGTGTTGTCCAATCTCGAAACGTCGGAAACTTTAAAGATAAACTGCTATAAATAAAGAAAGATATTTATTTTACATGTAAGTAAAGTTTCCTTTCAATGTGCGATTTGCCTGAAAAGAGTACCTGTATCTTTATTTTCTTGTGAAGATTTAGATTTTCCGTTTAGATACTCTGAAAACCGTGGCCGTGATCGTCTAGTGGTTAGGACCCTACATTGTAAAAACATTCATATCACAAAAGTGCTCTTTTCTAAATTAGATACTCCAGGCTTAAAGTTAGAAAGAGATCCGTAGAGTCCTTTCATCTCTTCCAGCGTGCTTAGAAAATAGGTTAAATCAGGTTTAAGAAATTTGCAAACAGTTGCATCAATAAAGGTTTGATCAAATAGCCGACGAGCGTGACGGGAGCGCGTCGGAAGCGCTCGGCTAAGCTTGTTCCTGACGTTTGCCGTCCTGCCAAACGGGGCTGCGCTGTGTGGCGTCTACCGTACATTTCAGTACATTGCAACTCCCCAAGCTGCGCCACCGTCGCGCTCCCGTCGTGCTGCGTCGGCTATGTGGCGAAACCATAAACGTTTCTAAGCTGGGCCCTTATTTGCGTAACCAAACGCGGCACGTTTCGATTCACTTCGTTAAATGAGCGAGTAAACCATTACAGGATACCAATCCTGTGTACCACTGAAGTACTATTAAACGATCATTACGCGAAGTTGTCATAACGCGCCACGTTACGTATTTAATTAGACATAGAGAATAAGGAGCCCTGTCCTAAACTGTATATAATGTATTCTAAGTAAGCTAAACATAAAACGAAATAACGTGAGTTTCTGTTTAAACTAGGGTTTACGCAGGTATGTTTTAGTTATGTTTGTTAGTTATTATAACTACAAAAGTTCAAAAGCATAGACCACAAATCACAGGCAGACACGTAAAGATACATAGGTTTAATATGAACAAAATATTCCATTTCTAAACGTACATACCCGTTATTTGCATAGCCACATAATATACCCCGTATACAGTTTCAATTTGCATAGAAGGTCGGGTGTTCAGTTGTTGAGGAGCGTATCCATATAATGCTTTGGTTATGCAAAATACCGCTTTGTGCGCTTGCGCCGACAGGTGCGTTACGAAGACTGAAAAACTAATATGGATACGTCTTTAGATATATTTAGATACGATTGTATCTTAATTAATAATTATTAACCGTCATTGTAAGCAGTGATAGCCTAGTGGTTAGACGGTTGGACTGCAAAGTCAGAGGTCTCGAGTTCAAACCCAGGCACGCACCTCTATCTTTTCGAAAGCATGTGCCTGATAAAAATTAATTACCACTTGCTTTAAGGGTAAAGGCAAACATCATGAGGAAACCTGCATGCCTGAGAGTTTCTCGAAGGTGTGTGAAGTTTGCCAACTTGCACTAGGCCAGCGTGGTAGACTATGGCATAAACTCTCGCAGTGTGAGAGGAGGCCCGTGCCTAACTGTGGGACAGTTTCTTAACAGGCCTATTATTATTATTTATAACCGTCATTATCTCTGCTCTCTGCTCTCGTACTCTCTGCCTACCTCGCTACGGCTCTGGCGATGATAAAGATCAATTGTAATTGGTTTAATTAATAGATTAACTACCTAAATAAAACAAATACATCACAAGTCGTTAAAATGGACTTTATATGGGGTTGTAAATTACAATTGTCGATTTCGGTGTTGTTTTTGTTAAAATGACCGTTTGGTTCAATGTGCGGTACAGAATACATAATTTGTGTTTTTAAAGAAGCTGATCAACCCTTTTGATATAAAGATTGTGTGTCACGTGTCACATCGTCATTTAATTGTATTAGCGAAAGCTAAGGATAATCAGAACACCCCTGAGGTTCCAAATCGTTTATTCCCCCTGATTTGTAAGGTTTCTTTATATTAAACCTGTCTTGTAAGTCTTCAACCATTCAACCGTGTGTAATTGGAAAAATCCCTAGATTAACATGTTGAACTTCGTTAGCAAATGATTTAGTATTGGATCTTTTTATCCGTGTTCAAAGCTTATGACCTTAAAGAAAAGTTAATTGAGAGGAAAGCAAACCGGTAAAGGAGTACAACTGCTAGTTGTTACTAATATAGGAAGAATGATGCTTATATAAATTAAATGTTTAAATTTTCACCTAGCTTCATAGGTCAGCTAAGGCATAGCCCTTGTCAAGGAATATATTTGCCTAAGAATATGCCTAAGTAGGTAGGTTTTTAGCCTAGTCTTTTAGCTTTTAATATATCTTTATTTGAATTGTAATCGCGTGCCGTCCGCTATTCCAAAAGAGTTAGCGGCATAATGGATCGCTTGCAATCTTCTCATTGAGACAATCAGCAAAGATATCGCGAGGGTGCGCCTATGCGGGACACTCGACTTCTTGAAACTTTGCCAAATTATTGCCATCTCTATCATTTCTTGTTGAAGTGAAAGGGATGAAGCAATAGAGGTATGGATGATAAGGAAAGTTAAATTAGGGTTTTATATGTAACTCGAACGCCAGTGCCATCCGACCGACGTCCTCCGAAACTCAATAGATTAGGTAACGTACAACTTTTGAGATTCAATCAAATAGTATATTTTTTTAATAATATAAAAATGTTTTAATTTTTTTAATATCTATCTCTATCTATCTATCTATAACATCACGCCAGATCCCTTGCGGGGTAGGCAGAGTGTACAAAGTTCCAACAGGTTCTTTCCTTACATACCTCTCTGGCTTCCTCGACTCTCACTTTTTAATATCTTTATTCATTTGTTGAAATCCACATTTATACATACTTTATAATCTGCCAAATTATTTAGTAGTTTTTCGGCTGTCGTTAGTCGTTCGTAGAACTGACGGTCTTGGCTCAAAAGGTCTTTTTTAATAATAACGTAGCTCCTCAATGATTTATTCTTGTGTCACGCACCCATCGTTTACAAACATGAAAATTCATATACGCAAATACCTATTCTCGAGTGGCAACCTCGTGCCGGAAGACGTGGAGTGGGCAGGCCCCCCACAAGGTGGCACAATGACATGGATACAGCACTTAGCCGATCGTCGTGGCTATCTTTGGGAAGGATCTTTGTGTACATCTTCCGACTGATCATCATCATCATCAGCCCAAATTAGTCCACTGCTGGACATAGGCCTCTTCCAGTGTGCGCCACAGAGCCAGACTGATGATCATGACTTATTTTTTTACGATTCTATCGTCATTTCAGATGTGTTATAGCCAAGACTCTCGGCTTAATGTGCCCGAAGAATGACAACACGCTTATCATCGCATTTTTTGCCAGATCTGAAATCTGGGTGTTCTATGAACGCCTCTGCCTACCCCTCAGAGCAAAATAGGCGTGAGGTATAACACCTAATCGACGCCTGCGCCAATTCAAATCCAGTGAGGTCCTAATAAAAATGCTTCCTACGCGGGACTTTCTCCGCCATTTGCATTTGAGATCAAACGAATGTTGCGCAAGATTGTTCGTCGTATGTTATTCGATACATGCGCCCGCGCATGTCTCTCGTATTGTTTCGGCAATGAATTGTTTTGTACATGTGTTCGTATGGAGTTTCGAAGATTGATTGTTAAGGCTTTAGGAATTGTTGTTGCTATCTTGTTTCCGAAGTTATGTTGTTGTTACGAGATCTTAATGTGTGAATAAGCAAATCATTATTTGTGTTTGGATCAGGTTTTGGACGGATACATAAGTGAGGTGATAAAGAAGTTTTCTTTTAAAACAAAACGGCCTTCTATACATATGCATACATCTTCATGACTATATTTTCGAAGGGTCTATTAGAGATGTTAGAATTACGAAAGTATATGTACATGTCATTCACAACTCACAAGCACTATCAATAAAGTGTTGTTTTCTCGATGTTAAAATTTTTTTTAAACGCAAATATTTTATACACTAGATGACCCGTGACTTACGTACCACCTAAAATTTGATTTGATTGTAAATCTACCTCTCTCTCTCTCTTGTTAATTACCAATTTTGATTGTTCGACTGTCTTTGGGTTTTTGTTAATTTTCTTTTCTTCTAAACCACCTCAGTATAGAGGCAAACAATACAAAAAATATATTCAAATCGGTTGATCCATTTTCGTGTTTTTGCGAGACTAACGTACGGCAATTGATATTTATATGGGTAGACACATAGAGACAGAAAAGAAAAGTTCGCCCCATATTTTTTTTTTTTTTTTTTAAACGTTGCACACACTAGGATTAATTCCTGTGTCGTGGGTTCGTTTACAAACATGAAAATTCACATACACAAATACCCAGACCGGAACAAATAATTGTGGATCACACGAAGATTTGTCCCGTGCGGGAATCCCGCGACTATTAGACACAGTGGGTGGGGCGCGCTAAGCCCTTAACCACTGCGCTAATTCGTCGTCATATATTTAATTAAGTTCTAACATCGTAGGAGAAATGAAGGTGTATACAGAAACTTGTAGTAATAAAACCAAAAGTACAGTTAGTGTGAGTCGCTCACTGGATCAGGCAGTTTGCGGAAATTCGCGGCTTGCATACTAATTTCTGACCCACCTGACTTAGGTTCTTTACGATTGTCGACCCAAACGAATCGATTGTGCTCCGGGCTGGCGGAATAGGCAGATAAGATCCGTGGGAACAGGTTTCGGAATGCCGAAACATGACAATATAATCAATGCTGCGTTCGAATATTAATGCTTCTTAATTTAAAACGGCGTACGTTGAATGTGTCGAATACTTGGATTGGAAACAAATGGTTGAAGCAGTCTTATCGTAGATGAACTGATTAATTCCACTATAAGCTTTTGATGAGCTCGAATGCTGTTGTACTGCTGTGTTTGTAGCAATCTTATGACGGCTAAAAATAGCCGTGGAGCAGAGTTAGGCTGTGTTCGACTCGGTCAGCCTGAGATGAGTGACCTTCTGCAATATCCGTTTTAAGCGTCTCCGTGCTTCGGAAGCTGAAGTTGTTGCTCCTGGTTATCAATTAATGTGGTAGTTTTTAAGACAAGTTGGAAACTTTATGGGTAGCTTTATCAGTTCCAACAACAGGTGCCTGTCAACCTGCCTCCACTAATCCGCACTGGGTTTCGCGTAGTAGACTATAACCTATTTGTGAGGAGAGGCCTTTGACCTGCAGTGGATCAGAATAGACTCATTTATTCTTATTATGTTGTCAGCCGGAAGTAGGTTGACCATGACTAACCTTTGGGCGACTTATGTTTTTCAGGCGTTAGAAGATCTTTGCCCCATTGCCGGGCAAAGGTCAAGGGCAAAGGACAGATTATTAACATTATTTTTATAAGCTGACTGATTTATATCCCAACAGCACATGGTAAAAATTGAGACTTTTATTTCGTTTCTTCTTATTTTATTATCCATTTACTCTACTGTTCGTTCATTCAGTATTATCAATATAAATATAGTATAAAACGTGTAGGAGTGACATTAAACATTGCGATCGAAATATCTGCGCTTATCGTGGGTGTGCGGGCGACCTTCTGTGCGGGTTCGAAAGTGCCCTTTCGTTTCTCAACACGAGCTTTTAAGGCTCGCTGCGTAGGGGAAGGTACATAGTATTATTCTTTCTTGCATCATAATGTATGCTAAATCAGACGTACGATTGATGGGTGCTTTTTATTATGAAATCCCGTGGGAGGTGAGAAGAACAGGTAAAAACTTTTATTTGCGTGAGTTTTTCTTTTCCGGAAATACTCACCAACCTTTTTACTATAGTATTCTCCACATAAGATGGGTAGTGACAGTTCTAATTGCCAAACGAAATTAATATTTAATTCAATGGTGTTAAGTCATAAAACCATAAGTATAGAAACGGGTCATGCCTCTTATTTTCATTAAATAAAGTATAATTTCGTTTGACAATTGGAACTGTCACCACCTTTCCTATGTGATATATAATCGCTTACAGTAATAAGCCGATACCCTCCCATTGTTGGCTAAAGGCCTTCTTTCACAAATTCAGGTGAGACAGATTAAGGTCATACCTACTCCGGATTGCTTATAGTGCAAACGTTGTAAATGTTCTACTAGTGTTAGTTATATTGTTATACAATTATTGATACATGTATTAATGAAGTACCTTTTATTCCCGTGCCGTAGATGCGTTTAAAGGTACTGCACATTAACGAACCCAGACCAAAACAAATAAAGAGAGTAACGCAAAGATTTGATCGAGAATTAAATCCGCGATTCCTCAATCCAGTGACTCTAACGACCTACGTTTAAACCACTAGACCAACCCGTGTCAAACATTATTGTCCACGATTCTTGACCACGGAGTTTTCAACCCGTAACTTAGCGCTAGAGTATGAAGTATGTTGTTACTTGTATCAACAACACTTAACTCCCACTTTCAGCAGTAGCAACACTAAACACTTAACTTAAAGTTACGGGGGCCCTAAATATGGATATTAACACGACATCTGGCGGCGAGAGCTTTCATTAGAGCTTATCTAAATTTAAGATCACAGATCCTGGCGATCCCACTAAATAATTAGTGGATTAATACGGAATTATAGAGACGCTGGAAGGTAAGAGCGAGCAGCGGTTTTATAAAAAAAAGAAAGGTTATTTATAAATAAAGATGTAAAATTGTTATGGATTTATTATTTTGTAAGTGTTTTTATGTTCATAACAAATAAACGAAAATCATTAATATAGTTGATTAACGATGATGCACTCAAAGTGTTGCGGGACCGCGCATTTAGCATGGTCAGATAGATATGAGTGACCGTTTATGCCTATTTCATTTTCCAGCGTCTCTGTATTATGTGAGCAGTTAGTCTTGACTAGACTTTAAGCAGAGTTGGATGCCCTATTGGTACTTGGGTAAATTCCGAAAGAAGGTTGCTACAAACTATTATCTCCGCCCATCCACACTGTATGTTTGTTTGTCATTGCGACTAAAATAGTTTGATATAATTTTATTTAAGCCGAGTTGGAATCCTTATAGGCGGATTGATAAGGTCCAACAGCAGGTAGCCACAAACCTGCCTCCACCAATCCGCACTGGGTCTTCGTGGCGCAGTATGGCCTATTCTCTCTCACCTCAATTCGAGGAAAGATCTTTGTGCAGCAGCAAGACACACGCTGATTTATTTAATATTGCAGAGAGGTAAATTCGTGGGTAGACATGTTTAAGTAACATAAGCGGCTAAACGTAGGTTATACATGAATACTTCAGCTATCCCAATTGGAGATTTTAGACGTGAGTGCTTATTATTTGCTTATAAAAAAATAATCCAAAATCTATCTATATCATTACGCCAGATCCTTTGCGGGGTAAGACGAGAGCACAAGTTCCCAGAGGTTTTTCCTTTCAGACCTCTCTGGCTTCTCCTCCACTCTCATAGTTCCACTCATACATGCTCGCCGGTTACGGAGACTCTTGACTTGCCCTTCAGATAAGACACGGTGTATTTGGTCATGGTAAGATAAAAGATAATCTCATATTTTGGTCTTATAAACTACGCTCGCCGGTTACGGAGATTCATGAATTCCACTACAAGTTTCCAGTAAATAACGCATTACTAAATACTTACTTCTCAACATCAAGTTTGTACAGCACAAAGCCACTAGTAGTCGCTGCCGTGGTGATTAGGGCTTTGTACAACAGATAGACGTGTTTCCGAAACTCGCTTAAATTTCATCACTTAAATTGAAAAGTTTAACGCGTTTACGATGGCTAAACTATGATAATAATATACGGCGTGCACACGGGTGCGGTCCGCGTTGTTTATTGTACAGTTTCAGCGCGTCAACCGCCGGACCACCCGTGTGTACCAGCCTTACAGCATCACTATATTATAGTTTGTTTTTATCTATTAAGAGGAGAGGTATGTAAGGAAAGAACCTATTGGAACTCTGTACTCTCTGCCTACCCCGCGAGGGAGCTGGCGTGATGATATAGATAGATAGATATAGATAGATAGATCTATTAATAAGTCATTAATTAAAACTGCCTTGAAGGTTTGGCGAAATACGCCAACAACGCCCTTTAAGGCTATTGGCTCTTGCTTTTGACTGCTGGCTCATGATTCTGGATTCGAATCTCGGTTCGGACAAAGTATTATTGTTTTTTTTATTTATTTTGTGGATAATCCTCTCATTTGTAACATCCAAAAATGTAATCATTTATTTGCAGACTCAATTATGTTATATTTAAAACCATGTATTATAGTGGTTTTAAATGCGATACAATGATAATTATATTTATATTATTATTTTATAAATAAGTTTGATTTTCATTAATTTATATGATAATTATATTAATGATAAAACTTAATGAATACCAACAAATTAGTAATTTCATTGAATGAATCATTATTTCTTTTTGTTTCTAACTTGAGTTGAAGTGATATGTGTAACGCAGTGTTTACTTACTTAAATTTATCTTTAACTTATGATCAAGTCGGTCTCTTTCACAACATATTTTCAATTTTTATTAATTTAATGCCCAAAATATATGACATCATAAAGTTCGTGGTTACCTTCCACAATATATGTAAGTCTGTACTATCGCATTAGCCGTGATAAAGATGCAAGGCTTAAGCAAATAACATTATCATTATACATGGGGATATTAAGGAGGATATAAATAATTATGTTCGTATACTGTATAAACTACCGGTGTTCATTTTGAATAAATATTTTTTCTTCTATAATATTTTTTTTCAGTAGTGATATCCTAGTTGTTAGATCGTTGGACTGCAAAGTCAGAGGTCTCGGGTTCAAACCCAGGCACGCACCTCTGTCTTTACAAAAGCATGTGCGTATTAAAAATTAACTATCACTTGCATTAACGGTGAAGGAAAACATCGTGAGGCCGACCCACACTGGGCCAGCTTGGTAAATTATGGCCTAAACCCTCTCAGTTTGAGAGGAGGCCCGTGCCCAACGGTGGGACAGTTTCTTAACAGGGCTACTATTATTATATATAATATATTTTTAGGTAGCACCAGTAGTATATATTCCTGTAATGTGGTCTGATCTTACAAACATGATATTTACACAACAAAACACTGGTCACACAAAATTTTGTTCCGTGCGGGCATGGAACCCGCGACTCCTCGATTCACTGAGGGAAGCGGCCTACGCCCTAACGACTAGACTAAACAATCGTTAATTTCTTCCTCTTCTTAAAAATACATACAGACGGACACAATATTAACAAAAAACTCAGTAATTTAAAAATACCATTTTAAGTTAGTTTCCTATTTTCTTTAGTTGATATAATTAATCTAAATATAGCGCGTGGTGGGCAGGAAGGGTGCTGTTAATTACGTGCGCAGTTAACAGACTCGTCGGCGGTGTATTTCTGTTAAGTTTTTAATTAAATCACTCCGCACCTGCCGCGGCACTTCCCTCCGTTGCATGCGCGCGCGCACGTGCCGCCCGCCTTCCTTTTAAGGCACTTATTGTATTGTATAGAGCATTATAAATATGATATTGTTTGTAGAGATTTTCGTGTGTTAATGAGTACGCTGTTGACCGATGGGCTTTTACTGATTTATTGGGATAGAGAACTAACTTATTAGGGAAGAAGTAGCTAAGAGTGTAGGTATTACACTAGAGAGGGGCTATACAAGTGGCGTTTTGTTTCAAATTATTTGTTTTTTTTTCATAGTTATTTTCTTGTATCAATTGATAGCAAATAGTTCTGCGCCAAATACCCAGTTTCGCTGCAAAATGTAATTTCTATACATTTTTTTTGTTTTCTATGTGAAGAAAGTTTACTGGGCTACAGGCATAGTCGGGGAACACTCCTAGAGATGCTTCACACAATTACAGTAGTAGTTGCAATGCTTGCAATTGCATGCAATGAATGCAGCAAATAATGCAATTTGACGGACGATTTAGGGCAGTGGTTAAGAGCTTAAGCCGCTCCTCCCATTGTGTCTAATAGTCGCGGGTTCGATTCGACGAGTGGGGCCACGTTAGTTCCAAAAAAAAAAAAGAAAAAGTGATAGCGCCTATTTTGAGCGTTCATTACACATTCTTTAATGTTGACGCACCCTTATAATAATGGTTTTCCTATCTATCTGTCTATATCATCACGCCACGCTAGATCCCTTGCGGGGTAGGCAGAGAGTAAAGAGTTCCACCAGGCTCTTTCCTTACATACCTGACTTCCTCCACTCTCATAGTTCGTCTCATACACGCTCGCCGGTTACGGAGACTCTTGACCTGACTCCTAATGTTTTTATTCTTGTAAATACTGAGCACACTATCCAAAATACGTTGTACAGTAAAATACCTCCTATATAACTACCTACCTATAATACCTGTTTTGACGAGACTGTTGTTACCAGTCAAAACAATATCATTACCAATCTGTCACGTCTATTTTTCCAAAGTGGAGGTGGCAGAGATTTACTGTGTACCACTTTTCGCAGACGAATATTGTTACTACTTTCAATATCGTCGGGAACTTAAAAATCAAAATAAACCGCGATAAATTCCGAAAAAATAGTTTTATTTCATACTTTCAATGTGTTTTAAAAGGCACTAAATGAGTGAAAAACCATTTAACATCGACCAACCTATTTCTCAAACTCTCACGGCATATTTACTAAAAAGAAAGTATCATAATCATGGTGTGGCGGAAAACAAAAAGCTTCCGTACGTTGTTAGGTCGCTAACTAGCACCTTACCGACAAGCGTTAACATATAGAGAAAGGTGCAAATGCCTGTCAACACTGCTGAGACTAAACAAGATCGCAGTTAGTTGCTACTGATTAGTATGTTATGTTTAGCTACTTGTTATTTCAACTTACACGCCAAAAAGAAAAGCCATCATTAAGGCAACTTGAATTGAATCATTAAAGCCCATTTAATTAATTATTGACACCGTCACCGTCACGCCTATATTCCCCAGAGGGGGTGGCAGAGGTGTACTGAGTTCACCCACGTTTCGCCAACGATCTTAGGTCCCATGTAATCCTATGAGCCTATTGCCATATACCGGGCACAATTCCAGACTCCGGACTCATACTGGGAAGTTTTTGTTAGAAAAACTACACTTGTCCGACCTAGGATTTGAACCCAGGACCTCGTGCATCCTTCCATGTTTGCAATGCATATTGTTTTATCAAATCCTCAAACTATCAGACTAGTAAAATTGATCTGCCTGCGCGTCTGCTTACATCATCAGCTCGGTCGTACAATTAGTGTTCACGGTCTCTGCGCAAGCGCACATTAGCACTGAAACACTTACTGTATCTATACTCTGTATACAGTATGTTAACGGCTTGCTGCTATTGCTGTCAATACCCCCCAGCTGGTGTTTAAAGAGCCACTTTTCATATTTAAACGGACATGCTAAGTCTACGTAGTAGCACATTTTGTAGGCCCAACTGGTTAAAGGCCATCTCTTTATCTCTTCTAGTCATTCTATTTTGATGACTCAAAGGCTTTACTCCGTTCTTTCCGATCATCTCTGTTGTTGGCCTTGTGGAGCTGTATGAATTAAGTATACATTTTTTTTTATATTCACGGAGTCAACTCATATATTATATAATTTTGCAGAGAACACATAATGGCATCAGTTTACTACCAATCTTTTTTGCCTCCTACCTAGCTAACGTAACTATGGGTAAATAAAATTATCCGTTGACACACCGTTGTGATAATTAGGTGTGACTACGGTTAAGTCGTGCATTTCGTTACTTCATCTTACTAACTTCCCAGTTTTGGAAACCCGCAAATATAAAGAAACGATCTATTGATCATAGGCTACATAAGTCGACCTACAAACCCGCATCTTTCACATGTTGGTATATTTTCAGTTTTACCTCTGAAATTACTTCTTTCGCTATGCCCACGCGCAACCATTACCACACGGTGAAAATAAAAAAACATTACTAAATTAGCTATTATAGTTATAGTAGTAATGTTTTTTTTTATTTTCACCATGTGCCAACGGTTGCGCGTGCGCCGGTAACACGCTGTATGCGGGTAATATAGGTACTGTAGCGTAGCGTAATGGTCTAAAATAAACTAAGATCGGTGCCGAGGTGAGCCCGATGTGAACTATCATTGATGTTGCCTTGTTGTGTAACACCGTCTGGCTGTGAGATCATTTTAACAACACACGCCCGACAACAGACATTTTGGAGTAGTCAGAGGAAAATATTACTAATAGATCGACCCTTATTAAACTTTAAATCCCTTTATTTATTTATACATTCATTGTTTTCCACTTGATACTTGATAAAATAATAAAATCAAACACACACCGTCACGCCTATATTCCTCAAGGGGGGTGAGTGAGGGGGGGGGGAGAGGTGTACTGAGTACACCCACGTTTCGCCGACGATATTAGGTCCCATGTAATAGGGGGCGAGCCTATTGCCATATGACGGGCACAATTCCTAAAATAATAAAATCCTGTCGGATAAATACGTCAGGGGCTATACTTGCACGTAAAAAATTATGGCGGAAATCTGACTGGCTAAGTTGAAGGGTTACTCGTGTGAAAGGGAGTAAGCAGAGGATCGAATATGAAACTGGTCAACGGAACGCAAGAATGTAAAGTCTGGCAGTGAACAGAGAGGGGATAAAAAAACGAAAATTACGGTAACTCAAAATCTATATGCTAGGTGCATGTGGGTGCTGTTTTTTCCGCAATTTCATGCCCACTTCCCTACACTATGCCTCGCGAGTAAGCCATAACATGTAGTATATCTCGGGTTAGGGAAAGTATCATTACAGTAAACATACTCATATAATATAATTGGCGTTTAATATTGGGGTCAAAATTTAAACTCCAAATTATTACATTAAAAATTGCGACCTTAATATCAATGAATCGTGGGAGTCCTTTAAACACCTCCCCACTATAGGCATGAGAGCTATTTCATTTATTTTCGTATTTCTTCCAATTAAATCGTTCATTACGGAGATAATGTTATCAACGCCACCTATTGTTCTCGTTGTGACGCAACCCTGTATCTCAATGTACACATCTTATAATCTGATAACGATGCATGTCTTTCTGTTGGTTTAGTCCACTTAAGTGTTGTTAAGAACATGCGAGTAAGAATGGCAGTTGTACACGATGCAAGTAACTGGTGCAAGTTGATGCGAGACGGTTAATTGTATCGTGTAAACGATTGCACACTGTCCCGATGTGAAAAAAGGTTGTTAAGTGAAAAACGCTTAGGTTATAGATATATTTTGTCCAACAAAGGACTCGAGTTCGGGATCTCGAGATCTTGAACAGAAAAATTTGCGACTACACCCTATTCCGATTCGATTGAGAAAAACCATGAACACAGAAAATAATTATTCTAAACTTCCTTAACTTACTCAATAACACTTCTAGTAGTTAAATAAAATTGATCATTATTCTTCCTCACTTCTTTATCTGTAAATGAGAGAACCATGTAGCCATTCACATGAATAGTTTAACTTGGTTAATTTAATTTAGACTCACCTGATACTACATTGTTCTCCCATACCCCACAACGAAAAGTAGATGGAAAAATTGTAAAAATACTATTGTAGAAGAGTAACCGTGGAGTTTCTTGCCCTTCTTCTCCACAGGAATGACATTCCGAAGGAGTGGTAGAGTCTTTGTTACTATTTTGACGATTCATAAATACCTAAATAGTTTACATTAATAAAAAATATTCTGATTCTGAACAGAAAAAAAACAAATAGCCAACAACAAAAATATATCAACATATTAATTTTTTTTTTAAATTCAGATTATATTTAAACTTTGAAATGTACATACATGTTTCTAATGATAAATAAATATTGTGAACGTACTACAAATTTAACAAACAACGAATTTAACGAACCGAAAGTCCTCGCGTCAAAGACTTAACTGAGTGTAAAAATAGCGGATCCGTCACTCTACTTTAAATGGAACGACGGACTCCAATGTCATTTAAACATATTAACCATATTTCCTGATTTGGAAGTATTTTATGGTTTGTTTACATAAAATTGCAGTGACTGCAATTTGAATGAGGTATAGACCAACGGCAAGCTGAAGTGGCAATGGGCGGGCCACATAGCGCGAAGATCGGACGGGCGTTGGGGCAGAAAGATTCTAGAGTGGAGACCACGTATTGGCAAGCGCAGCGTGGGACGACCGCCTGCCAGATGGACCGACGATCTTGTGAAAATGGCAGGAAGTCGTTGGATGCAGGTGGCATCGGACCGGTTACGCTGGAAAGCGATTGGGGAGGCCTATGTTCAGCAGTGGACAAGTATAGGCTGAGATGATGATAGACCAACGAGTAATGAGTAAAGCGTTAAACTAAAATCGTCACAACAATCCCATGATTGTTCGTATGTAGGTTTTGAAAAGACCGATTAGGAGGATTTAATAGGTTTTAACGAACTAAGAACAAAGGTCTTGTAACTTTTGGCACGCGCGTTTTATTCGTCGCGCTAATTGTGTCCAGAGGGCCTAGACAAGTTGCAAGCGTTTTGTTTCTATTCTCTTGTCGCAATCGATAGCGCATTGTTTTGACCACGTCACTTTTCGTTGCAAAATGTCATTCCCATACATTTTTTTGCGCTTTCTATTAGCATTAACGACTGTAGATTGTCAACTTGGCTATAGGCGCAGTTGACGTGGCGACGGACGCGGACACGTCATGCACACGTCCACCACACGACGCGGCTTCTGATTCATAGTTACTACAATTATATTCTTAGTATAGATAGGTATTGCACGTAGGGGGGAATTAATTTCATATTAATTATGTGTTTTTTTTTCCAATAAACACCGTTATATTTCTCACGCGGGGGTGACAGAGGACTATGTATACTCACTTTTCGCCGATGATGTTAGGTCCCATGTAATCTCTATTAGGCCAGAATGGCCAGTATAGGGCGAGCCTACTGCCCTATACTAGCCACAATTCCAGACTCTGGACTGACACTGGCAGTTTTTCGATAGAAAAACTAAATTTGACAGACGATTTAGCGCAGATATCCGAGTCTTATCTGAAAAGTCAAGAGTCTCCGTAACCGGCGAGCGTGTATGAGACGAACTATGAGAGTCGAGGAAGCCAGAGAGGTATGTAAGGAAAGAACCTGTTGGAACTCTGTACAGAGAGTACAGAGTTTGCCTACCCCGCAAGGGATCTGGCGTGAGGTTATAGATAGATAGATAGATTTAGCGCAGTGGTTAAAACCTTAAGCCGCTCCGCCCACTGTGTCTTATGGTCGCGGGTTCGATTCCCGCACGGGACAAATCTTTGTGTGATCCACAATTATTTATTTCACTCTGGGTATTTGTGTATGTGAATTTTCATGTTTGTAAATGCACCCACGACACAGGAGTAAATCCTAGTCTGGGCCAACGTTTAAAAAAATTGTCAGCCTAGGATTCGAACCCAGGACCTCGTAGAGCACATTATTCGCCACTAGACCAATGAGGCAGTCAGTTTTATGTTAAAATACTTTTAAAACTGCGACTTAACCGCGCGCGTTAATCAGCTTTTGTACGTAAGTATGACGAAGTTCTTTGGGTTTGTACGACTCAACGAACGACATTCGTTTGTTGTTTCGAGCATGAACGGCTTCGGCTTAAGTTGGCTTGATACTTGATTCACTTGAAAATTCCTAACAAAACGTATCGTTAATGTAAACAGTGGTAAAGAAATGTTCGCAAACAGTTGCTCGCGATTAATTGCCAGTAGTAGACACACCCTTTAATCCCGAAATCTAGCCTTTTCATTTAGTATTAAAATTTTGTTCTTGAAGTTCTGTTAATTCGAATAAAGTTAACGGACATTATACGAAATAGAGGTAGCATCTCCGTTTAAATATCAAAAGTAGCTCTTTAAAGACCAGCATTTTCCAATTTTCCAAAGTAGAGATGACACTAATATATCGTATACGCCAGGAAAAATTCCAGAAAGAAGTCTAATAATATGTTTTTGACCTAAGATTCAGACTCAGGACCTAGAGATCACCAGCTGAACCAAGTGCCACTATAATATACAGCGCGAGTATATCCGCTTTTCACGAGTCATTCCAATATCTAAAACTGGGTACCCATCGTTTCTTCTTGACCAATGATCTCTTCGACAGCTGATGATGGATGCCAACATATCATTACAACGAAGTGCAGTCATTACAAATGCTTATCTCTCACATCAGTACAAAGCATCGATCTATATTATCTAACAACAAATGTACGTGTGTCCGTAATTGATGCGCGCGCGCCGAACTATTGTGCCCATTGCTTTATAACGGACAATGGCCGCTGATGAGCCTGCGTCATTACAGAGAACAATATTAGGAAATGGTTTTGACAAATATTATTTTGTAACTTAAATATTGTATCTCTGTACAACATGATAAAAAAAAGAGTAGAGAAATAAGTAAAGAAAAAAAAAGATGTGTTTTTTCGCCGGATCTCTCTTCAATTCGTTGGTAGAGTAGTAAGTATAGTTAAGCAAAAAAAATTTTTCTTTATATTTTATGACTGCTCCCGCAGAGTTTATACAAAATAAATAATTTGATTTCATTCAACAGGCAGAGAGGGGTGCACAATAACGAAAGACTTGGTGATAAATAAAGTTTGCTATGTGCTAGTGTGTAATTAATATATATATATATATATAACGTGGGTGTGTTTACTAACACGAAAATTCACATACACAAATACCCAGGCCGAAACAAATAATTGTAGATCACACAAAGATTTGTACCGTGCAGGAATCAAACCCGTGACTATTAGACCCGGTGGGTAAAGCTTTTAACCATTGCTCTAAAATAAACACACAGAATATTAAGGTTTTAACATCGACATTGATTTTCCAAAGAAGGACGATAAATAGGATATGGATATAATATGATGCAATCTCTCTTCCCTCCATTTGTGAGATAAGGCTTTTGCCCAGCAGTGGGCGAGTATAGGTGGAGTAACAGTACATTAAAAGTATAACTTCTACATATTAAAATAGTTTGGTTCATATTCGCAACATCATGTCTGTCCTCCCATCGAAGTGTGTAAAATGAGGCAATAAAGACATTTTCCCCTACAAGGGAGGGGCGTTCCGCGACCAATCGGCGGCCTTAGAACACCATGTATGTGTTTCACGCCGATTTTCCATATTTTATGTTACATTGTGTAGTTTTATGGTGTTTTCTGTTGATAGTAAACTTATATTCTGTAAGAAAGGGTATTACTAATTTCGGATTATCTTGACGATAAAATAGATTGGGTTTGGGCAGCTCTTCATTAGCAACATTAATCAATCAGTTTTTGTTCTTTTTCAAAATGTTAGTATACATTTTGAAAAAGAACAAAAACTGGTTATCAGAAAGACCAGACAAATTAAATTAAAAGACTAGCCCGCTGAGGTTCTCGCCGGATCTTCTCAGTGGAGGCCGCGTTTCAATCCGGTGGTAGATGTAACAAATGTAATAATTTTGACTTTTCTGAGTGTACCCTAGTGACCTATACAAATAAATGATTGTTGATTTTGACTTTATTATTGTAATAAATCGTTTTTTTATGAGAATTTAGTATAATGCATCATAAGTAAGATAATTTTCAACATTGATTTGAGTAGTGGTGGATTCGATCCATGTACGAAATAAATCTCTGTGTCCTACACACGTTAGTTTGGTGTGAGGTTCCTATGGAATAATATGTAGTGCGGGCAACGATTAAAAATACTTTATATATGAAGTAACAATAATATTAACCCTGTTTAAAAACTGTCCCACCGTTGGGTACGGGTCTCCTCTCAAACTGAGAGGGTTTAGGCCATAGTCCACCACGCTGGCTCAGTGCGGGTTGGCGAACTTCACACACCTTCGAGAAACTCGTAGGCATGCAGGTTTCCTTACGATGTTTTCCTTCACCGTTAAAGCAAGTGATATTTAATTTTTAATACGCACATGCTTTCGAAAAGACAGAGGGGCGTGCCTGGGTTTGAACCCGAGACCTCTGACTTTGCAGTCCGACGGTCTAACCAATAGACTATCACTGCCCTTCTTATACTTAAATTATTCTTATCATTTTATACAACAGTTAGGGCTCTCTTAAAATTAATGACAATAGACTGACTTGAAATTAATGAGAGTAGAGGTCTGTAAGGGAAGAACCTGTCGGAACTCTCTGCCTACCCCGCGAGGGAGCTGGCGTGATGATATAGATAGATAGATAGATAGATAGACTGACCACTGCTGAGATCAGCGGAAATCCCATGTTCTTTGCTTAATTTTTAATAAATCATTATGTTTCGTTCTTAAAAACTTGAAGGTTGAAATGATAAATTCTTAGCTCAACACTCCTTTTTTCTTATTCTAAATTCGCAATACAAAAGTTTCTCAGCTTACAAAAAACTTCGCTGATTGTAATACAAATAATATAAAACGGACAGCGGCGGCAGGTGGCGCGCGCGCATCCCCACTGGCAGCTAGGGTTGCCAACCTTACTATATAATATAGTATCCTACTATGTTAAGGGACCGACTACTATCTTTCAAAAAAAAGTAAAGTAATCGAAATTACTATATTTTATTTGAGTAAAAAAAAACACCAGATTCATTTTAAATTAACAAAAGCTGTGTTAATGGTATTTACTAATTAGAATATAGTTTGTTTTTTAAGCATTTCTTAAAATTGATACCTCTTTTGAGGGGTTTAAGTAACAAATAAAATTAATTTTTACATTTAGAATCAATTTGAAACATACTAATATATTTTTAATCTTTTCGTTAACTATTAAATTTTAACAGGTAATATAAAAGTTGGCAACCCTACAGCTGGCAGCTCACCACATGTGACTCACACCTGCGCAGAGAGCCCTAATTCTGGCCTGTCCTGTAATGACCTGCGTTGCTTCATATTTATGTAAACACCTGGACTTATTCCGGTTGTGTTATGTACATGAGAAATGCGCAGCTTTATCACAGCACCTTAATCTTATGTCTTTATATTATACATACATATCATCAAGCCAGATCCCTTGCGGGGTAAGCAGAAAGTACAGAGTTCCAACAGGTTCTTTCCTCTCTAGCCTCCTTCACTCTCATTGAATATGAAATCTCCAAGCTATAGTCCTATTTGTAGGAGACCGCTATGGAAGGACTTGTTCTCTATTTTCTTTTGATTTCATAATTTATTCAGAAGATTAATGCAACCTAAACTAGTGTAGGCAGAGATCAACGAACTTTCCAAAATACGCGACTCTCCATGTTTCTAGTTTCACTTAAATAACATAATGTCCACGTTTCTAATAACAAAGTTTCGCCTCGCGGTGCGCGTGCGCCGTTGACGCGGCTATTTCCGTCGCCGGAAAGGGGACTATTTCTGCTCCCCACCTTCGTGTCACGGATTCGTTATAAAAATACGGACTTTGATCTTTATGATTGCAGCCAGTACTGTGATTTGAAATTGTAGCGATAGTAAAAGTTTAATGTCAATTTGTTTATCTATGACGCTTCATTTTCACGGTGTATGATGAGTCAGATCGAATATTTTTGTTTAAGCAAATAGTGACAGGGCCATTTCTCATATGGTTGTAGGATTCATGTAGTTGGCCATGGCTACTTCTGTTTCTTGTGGGTAAGAGAACATTTAAGCAATATAAATCGTCAAGAAGAATTTCTTTGAGATTAATTCTCTTTATGGCTGCTACATTCTATCCTGGAGGCATGGTCCATGTCTTTTACGTGTTGCTAGCAGCGTGCCCTCGGAGGCTCGCCCTTCAAGCGCGAAATAACAATAATATATACATATTTCGCATATCGGCAAACTTACGGGTTAAATAACCACCGGTATTGTGTTAGAGCTATTAGATGCTTGATATTCGTTTGGTGAAATAATATGAGATACGAATATTGTTCAAACATTAGTAACCGCAACTTCTACGGTAATAGTCATAATTATAGTTGTCACCAAATCGAATCAATTCTCAATTCCAAATCATTCCAGCTTAAAGCAGTTGCTTGATAGGTTTGTGGTTACGTTAATTCTCACATACGAATGTACTTAACATGACTGCGCTGCCCTTACTTCCCGTGGGAATGAGCAGAATGTAAACCAAGTATTTATAAAACAGCCTACAGCTGGGCACAAACTTTCTCTTACTAATCGAGGTGAGGGACGATGGGTCAACTCCACCACAGGGATCAAAGCGGATTCATGAAGGCAGTTTTAATGGCACCTGCTGTAGGAACTAATCTTAAGCCTCAAGCCTTCCAACTTGGTTTAACGACTACCAGAAGAAGTGATAACCAGTATCAACGGCTTAACGTACCTTCCGTAGCACGAGTAAACTCGAAAATGGAAATACCGCAAACGGTGACCTATCTCAGACTGACCGAGTCGAACGCTCGTTAACCTTGATCGCCGTGAGCACCGCGTTGGTGCGGGAGGGGAACGTATCATCAAGTCTCCCCCCGATGGCGAGCTCTTCAGATCGCAGCACTAGAGGGGCATGGGTGCGTTTCATACGGAGATCCGGGAGCCCCTCCAAAGTGCTGATGTCGGCCACCCTGGGGTTTTTAGTCGGTAGGAGTCCGACTCGCCCGCGAGCTTCCCCCGAGGCTCGCAAAAGTCCTATGCAGGATTTTTCCCAGGAAAAAAAATGGTGATCATTATACACATCGCTTTATCATAGCGGTACGAAAGTCTCAAACAAAAACCAAGTATAACTGTCGATAATTCCACCTAACTTCTACCCTTTCAGGGACATAATCGTATATGTAGAACGGATACGAAGCAATCAACGCACCCGTCAAACCATGGGCCGGAGGAAACGGGTCAGGCAGTCACACGGGGCGCTGGCGCCGCGCCAGCACGCAAATAGCCCGGGGTTCATTCCCGGTCGGGTACCTCGCCAAATCGTATTTCTATACGATGACTCATTAAGTGACGTTTCGCGAATCGTATATTGTTTGTGTTTTGATGCCATGGCAATAGAATTATAAATACAGGGCGTTACTGACATAGGTGAGGGGGTGTTTATGAGTTTGTAGCAGCAATGGATAAACCGGAAGTTATTTCTATGACTGTTTTTTCGCTTGATAGGTGATGAAGGTAGAATATTATATTTTCTATTAATCGTGATTATTAGACCTTTTTTCGATTTTAACTTGAACATTGAGCACGAATTCGAGAGAAAACTGTTACACAAATTCTAAAGAAAAATGGAGTTTTTGGCGGGAAATCGAAGAGCGATGTCGTCAATCTGTTTTTATTTCCAATTTATGTATTTTTATATGTGCATGAGTGAAGATAATTGTAACAAATTGATAAAACGTGCCTTTTCGATTTCCCAAAAAACGGCAGTCGCAATTGGTATCTAGAGTATCCATCGCTTTACTAACCAGGGTGGGGCACTTCATCAATATAATTATCATCGTTGTCATCAAGTTCATCGGGGAGTACAATTAATTTATACTTGAAACACGAATAAGCATCTCACTTGACACTGGCAAAATACACTTAAAATTTGTGTGAAGCCATAATTTAAAGAAGAAGAAAAATGCTGCACACTGGCGTCCATTGGGCGAATATAAAATTAGGAGTAAGACAAGTACCGAAGATAAATATATCTATTGATTATTTTTTTGCAAAAGCAAACGTGATAAAGATCTATCTATCTCGTTGATGGATTGGCAAAGGTTATAAAGGTCCAAGGTTATTTACTTACTGGCGTGATCTGGCGTACTCTTATATATAGTGATAAGTGATGTTACATAGAGATAGTTAGATGACTTTAATTGTGAGAGTTACAAATTATTAGATTTTTTTTAATAAAACTACAACCGGCGCATATTTTCAAAACTGTCACCCTTGTAAAACAAGATTTACAGACGATGACGGATGATTTTGCGCAGTGGTTAAGAGCTTAAGCCGCTCCGCCCACTGTGTCTAATAGTCGCGAGTTCGATTCCCGCACGGGACAAATCTTTGTGTGATCCACAATTATTTGTTCCGGTCTGGGTATTTGTTTGTGAATTTTCATGTTTGTAAACGCACCCACGATACAGGAATAAATCCTAGTTTGTGTAGAGGGGCTACGTTTTAAAAAAAAAGAAAAAAAAAAAAAGATCTACATTTGGAAACTAATGGACGTGTCTCTTCTTCCCCAGGATCTTGGTGGGTGCTCCAGAGGACGAGGTGTACAACTCGCTGCAGTACAACGTGACTCGCCCCGGGGCTGTGTACCGCTGCGAGCCGGGGCAGAGGAACTACGCTTCCGAGGGTGCTCGGCCCCTGGACAGATGTTCCCTTATGCAGTTCGACAAGAATCCTCGTGAGTAACATGATTCTTCTTCTTAACTCAGACTCAGAACGCTGCCAGTCTAAGTGACTGCATTGTCGGAGACAGCCATTGAGTCCTGCTGCTTGCAGGTGTTGGGCACACAGAGCACGTATGGTGGGATATCGTTTGAGTTGCACTTCACTAACACATCAGATTGGTATGTCTGTGAGTCTCCACGGCCGACCTGAGACCGAAGTCTTAAATAGACTTCCAGATCTAGTGTCCAGGTGGGAGACTCTCAGCAGGTAATCCTAAGGGTTTGCTAGGGACACTCCATAGTTCCAACGGTTACACCTCGCTTTTAGTGGTGCCAAAGTTAGTGAGTCGATAGACTTCATAAGCCTTAAGATATTGTTTTATTGTTTAAATATGTACGTTTACGGATAACTTGGAATACGGATAATCACTGAGTTAGAGCTTAAGCGACTCCGCTCACTGAATCGGGTAGTCGCGGGACAAATCTTTCTCTGACCCACAAATACCCACAAAATTCGGTTTGGGTGGTTTGGGTATGTTAATTCAATGGTTATAAACGCATCTACGACACAGAAATAAATTTAATATGAAACTTCAGCCACTTAAGGTAGTAAACAGTTAGTCGAAGCTCTCTATGTCTAGCTCTCATCCTTGTCTCAACTTTATTTCCTAAACGTCAAGTCTATTTATCAATTTCTGTCATACATTTATTCCCTTTAAGTCAAGTGCTGCAACTTCTTTAAATCGTTCAGTTAATACCTAGACCTTCAATGTATATCTCAAACTGTCACACAATGCAAAGAAAAACGATATAAAACTGATAAGTCGTCCACACAAGGAGTCCATACATCGAATAGAGCAATAAATAACGTTATTAATAAAGCTCGTATAATGTACGATAAGAAACAACGGCCGGTATTGGCAAATGAATAATATAGGTAGCAGACGGCATGCCTTATGCGTACAGGTTGACGTTTAACTAATATCCATCTGATGTGTGGGGTGAATAGAATTGCATTGCATAACAGGTATTGCAGAAAACTCAGAGCTTTTAAAACCTACCTAATCTAGACCTATTTGAGATCAGTCTAGCTATTAGCATTTCTATCGAATTCTCAAATATTTAATAACAAATTAAGTATTTGTTTAAAGTATGTTAAAGCGTTCGTTTAAACATTTATAACATTTTTTGTCGAAAAATATATCTGGACCACTAATAAAGTAGGGTAATATAACAGCTTATTCTCCTCATTACTAAGAATATATACTTGAATATGCATATTTTACGTAGACTATTATATCTACAAGGAAGGATAACCAACTTACGTTACTAATAACAGGCACCATATTATTGATTTCATTGTAGATAACGCATACTCCTAATATTTTTTCCACAAATACTGTTTGACGAATAATTTTAATACTAATATGTTCTCAAAATTGACCACATAACAGGTAACTTGTAGTACAATACCTGTTATATGAAAGGTCGTGAACTAATATCGTTACGAACATCACTAGGCTAGTTCACATATGAGGTCTCATTAATTCAGTTCCTTGATGCATCGCGACGTATGTACGTGCATTATGATATGAGGCTGCGCGTGCGACGGTCCCACGGCGCAGAGATTAATGACTGCCGTCCGTCATACCTTTGTTTGTGGTATTTAGTATGGAGATGCCATGGGTGATAGGAAAACCGGTTGCGAATTATCGAATTTTGATTGTATCTCAATTGGCACAGACGTATGATATATGAGTATTTATCTACTGTTATTTTTTCTTTCATTCGTTATGATACATATATCATTCTTTAGGTTATGGGTATGTTGCTGTGTTATTAAAATTTCTTTTAAAACACAGTATACTTATCGTTATTTTTGTACGAAATTTTTACAATAATTGTGTATAATTAATAATAGATCAGTTTTATCATCGATAAACAAAACACCTGTTTATCAATGAGTTTTATTTAATTAACACGTTTTTTTATTATATACACAGTTACAAGTGACTTATAGGGCGTCTCCCAATCACCTTAAAAGATTTAGGATACGAAATAGCACGACACTCTCAGAATACGTTCAAAAGTTCATGCCCCCTTCATCAGCTGACTTAGAACCACTATTAATCTTCATAGATCCTAACATCTTAAACTAAAGTAACGTTCTGAGGAAGTACCACATTGTGACGTGTGCAGTCAGTCAGCGTGCTTCGCGATGGCTCCTGCGCACGCGCACCTGATTTACGACGCGAGCGCAATGCCACCGCGCTTTGTTCCCCAGATGAGCGCCATGCCTCATGTCACGTGGAATAATAGCTGGTTTTTGCGGAGCACTTAGTTACTTTTAATGCTGTACTTAGATCGTAATCCTTGCAGTAGCAGAGGGATGTTTTATAGTTTGTTTTTTTTTTGGTAGGAATGAGTCTGGTTTTTTTTTCGTCTTTGATAAACGTAGCCCCACAATAGGAATTATTCCTGTGTCGTGGTACATGCGCAAACACCAAGACCAAAACAGATATTTGTGGATCATACGAAGGGTTGTTCAGTGCGAAAATGGAACTCGCGACTACTCAATCCAGTGGGCGGAGCAACTCAATTCTAGAGATTGGTGGGCATGCTCTTTTGATCCGGTATGTATCCGGTTATGTTGATAATTCGAGCAAAACTTATTAATATGATAAGCCCAGTATTAAGTTGCTTCACACTTGCTTGGCTTTCCATTATCTATACTAGGCGTGTAATATAATTTTTATTGAAAGTTTTCCCTGCAACCAAAAAAGGTAAATAAATATTCCAGATTGGTTTAGTTAAAGCGTATTGGTAAATTTCACATTTTCTAAAATCTGGTCAAATTCGTATATCTTAATGTATCATGACTTAAATTAGTCATTTACCTTAAATGTATATTTCATACCCTTTATCTGCGAATTGGGACCGAAATTTGTAAACTTGGAGCCTTTCGGCTAACTCGACTTACCAAATTCATATCCAGATTACAAAGTGAACGCTAATGAATTCAGAAAAATAGGAACTGTGAATAATTCGGTTGGTTATCTAGATTCCCGCGTAATGCTTTTAGGCTGTGAATATTCGTCCGATTCTTTCAGATTGTCTGAAAACTCTGTGGATTGTATACACTGAATTCATGTCCGATTTTTTGCTTGTCCGAACTTGCTGTATATACAGTTATTCCCCGGAACACCCCGAGGCTTAAACTTTGGTCTCATCTATGGATAATGGCTTTGAGGAGTTCTAGTAATGAGAATGTGTGGCGGGTTTAGTTCCAAAAAGTGATCAAAGTGAGAGGTAATATGTCGGTCACAGGTCGGTAACAGGTCGTAAATGTTTAGACGCTATTTCCGATTCGAACGTAGGATCTGACTATCGATGGGATCAGGGGTGTATTGAGTACTTGTCCGGTGACGCTGTAAAGGCCCCGCGGCCAACAGCGTAGATCATTCACACACACGGTGTACTGAGTGTCTGAAGAAATATACGGCGCGGACGCCTTCGGGTAATTGGTGGACGCTATCGGCTCCGAGTATTGTATTGAATAATCGGACGTATACTCCTAGCCTTAATTTTACGATGGACAGGATGCGTGCGCATGAACGGGTGCGCGTGAGTCGATTGTTAACCCACATCGATATTTTTACATCGAGAAAGTGGATTGGGGAATGGTATGGATATAGGAATAGTTAAAGTGGTTCAAAGGAAATGTACTGCTGCGATTACATTCGTGACACGCTGTGGTAATAGATTCTCTGTGTTGATAATTGTGCTTAATATTCAGATCGTTGAGTACCTACCTTTAAGATAAGCATTTCTTTGCTTAGCTTGGGGCATTACGGTTAATGCAATTAAGTCTTAGGGCTATTTCATTATTTGTTTTTCACATTATCAAGATATTTACCACAGAATCATGTTGGGGTTCTCATTAAAAAAAAACATACGTACTTTGATGCTGTTCATTAAGTAAGACCTCCTACCTTTATATTGAATACTACTGTGTTGTTATTCAGTTGCACTTCTTATATTATGTAGACTATCTATTGGCTCTATTTTTTCTACAGTACCTACTTTTTTCGTATCATGAACTTTTTTAGCTTGCTCATTTATTGTAGTCAACACCGTCACACCTATATTCCCTAAGCGGGGGCGGCAGAGGTGTACTGAGTATACCCACGTTTCGCCGACGATGTTAGGTCCCATGTAATAGGGGGTGAGCCTATTGCCATATCAATCAATCAATCAGCCTATCGCAGTCCACTGCTGGACATAGGACTCTCCTAACACGCGCCATTGCACACGGTCCTCCGCCTTCCGCATCCAGTCTATCCCAGCGACCTTTTTGAGGTCATCGGTCCATCAAGCTGGGGGCCGTCCTACCTTACGCTTAACAAGTCGCGGTCTCCACTCTAGGACACGCTTGCTCCATCGGCCGTCGGTCCTTCTGCAGATGTGACCAGCCCATTGCCACTTTAGCTTACTGAGTCTGCGAGCTATGTCGGTAACTTTGGTTCTTTGTCGGATTACCTCGTTACGAATGTTATCCTTCAAAGAGACGCCGAGCATAGCATGCTCCATAGCCCGCTGTGCGACTTTGAATTTGTGGACTAGTCCCACTGTGAGTGGCCACGTCTCAGCCCCGTAAGTCATAACAGGTAGGACGCATTGGTTATAGACTTTAGTCTTCAGGCATTGCGGTATAGGCGAAGAGAAAACGTGACGTAGTTTGCCAAATGCTGCCCAACCTAATTGGATCCTGCGGTTGATTTCTTTCTCGAAGATGTTTCTACCAAATTGGACAACTTGTCCAAGGTAGGCATATTCCCGAACAACTTCGAGCATCGAACCATCGACGTAGATCGGTCCCGGCGTGACATGTTCATTAAACATGATCTTGGTTTTATCCAAGTTCATGCCGAGACCGACACCTCGAGAGGCTCCATTTAGGCTATGCAGCATTTCGCTTAACTGTTCCAGTGACTTTGCCACTATGACGATATCATCGGCAAACCGAAGGTGTGAGATGTATTCGCCGTTGATGTTAATGCCCCGCCGAGTCCAGTCCAGCGTCTTGAAGACGTCTTCGAGTGCATTGGTGAAGACCTTGCCTTTGCCATATATCGGGCACAATTCCAGACTCTAAACTCGTACTGGGAAGTATTCGTTAGAAAAACTACACTTGTCCGAACTAGGATTTAAACCTAAGACACAAAACGATGCGCTTTGCCACTAGACCAACGAGGCAGTCATTGTAGTCAATAAAACAAATAAATGCTATCGTTTCCCAAGTGAGGGTATCGAGGTGTACTGTTCCATATTTCCTTGCCGATGTTGTTCGGATCCAAAATCTCGTGCTCGACTGCACCATGCGCCACTACCCCTGTCCTACACCCATACCTTGAATACTCGTCATTGCTTCCATAATATTAGCCCTGTTAAGAAACTGTCCCACTGTTGGGCACGAGCCTTCTCTCAAACTGAGAGGGCTCAGGCCATAGCCCACCACGCTGGCCTAGTGCGGATTGGCGAACTTCACATACCTTCGAGTAATTCTTAGACATGCAGGTTTCCTCACGATGTTTTCCTTCACCGTTAAAGCAAGTGATCATTTCTTTTTATTCTTGTTTTTTTTAATACGCATATACTTTCTAAAAACAGAGGTGCGTACCTGGGTTTGAACCCGAGACCTCTGACTTTGCAGTCCAACGGTCTAACTACTAGGCTATCACTGCTATCATTGCTTTTACTAACACAAAATACATGTAGGGTTTCCCGTATTTTAATCACTCTTGCTTCTTTTTTTTAACTTGAAAACAAAGTTTGATAACTCTATGATTCATCGTCTCTAGTATGCGTGTAATAAAACCTTCAACCAGTCCACTCCTGCGCAACTTTCGCTCCGCTAATTCACTTACTGTGACCTATAACCCTGCGGTTATTAGATCACAAGTGGTTAGCGGTTGATTAGCGCTTAAATCATGATTGCGACATGCGCCGGCGCATGCACGTGAATACAATTATCAATTTAATATTGTACGGAGGTTTATGAGACAATGGTACCAACATTTATATATCACTAAGAATTATTCCTGTCTTGTAGGTACATATGTAAACATGAAATTCCTTTGTGTGCAAGCAAAAGATTGGTCCTTGGGAGAGACCTTCGCCCCGCAGTAGACGTCCTTCCTCAGAAGATAGACACCAAAATTTGTCTAATTCGGGGATCGGATCCGCGAGGATTTAAAACCGTCTCGCCTATATTCCCCAAGCGGGGGTAGCAAAAGTGTACTGAGTACACCCACTTTTTACCGAAGATGTTAGGTCCCATGTAATAGGGGGCGAGCCTATTGCCATATATCGGACACAATTGCAGACCCCGGATTCATACTGGGATTTTTTTGTTAGAAAAACTACATTCGTCCGACCTAGGATTTGGATCCAGGACCTCGTGATCACAAAGCGATGCACTTTGCTACTAGACCAACGAGGGAATCGGTGACAGATTATAAGTTCTTTAAAATATGTATACGCAAATAAGTAACATTTTAATACAAATTGTTTGCGGGCGATTTACAAAAGTAGCAAATTTCTTTAGTTCTGATTTTGGAAAAAGATCCTTTCAGTAATATCTTTCAGGTCGAAATTCGTTTTGCTTTAAATTTTGGTTAGGTCACCTTAGTTATGACTACTTCATTTAGTGTATATATCGCTATTGTGGTATAAAAACAGTCTATCTACGTTTTAAAGACTGCACCAAGCTCTGCTCTATTAAAAATAGTATAAAGCGCTAACAGACAGTAAACAGTCGTTAGCAAAAAGTAAACAAACATTTAGACGCAAATCCTTCGACTATTTCGGTCACGGCTTCACTCTTAAATATCTTTATTAGTTAAAATATTTAAACTTTATTAATTTCATTAGATAAAGTAAAAGTAATTATCGATATTTTGGAAATATTCACCTTCAAAAAAGAGTATAACAAACTATGTGTATAAAACACTACCATCATACAAGAAATCTAGAATGGCGAAAGAACGGTGGTTGCATTCGCTCGGTGGATGACCAAAGTAATCTTTTCAGCCAATTTAAATTAAAATTTGAAATAATATAAATTGGCATAACCATAGGTAAGAAAAGAACTGTTGCAACGTTGTAGGTCTCACTGTATGCTTACCCTGCAAGGAATCCGACGTGATGATAAAAATAGGTAAATACACATAACTATTGAACGTAACGTTTCATTGGCTCAAGGTTTTACTTATCAATCAATTAACCATATAAAACGGTTGATTACCATAGATCCCTCTTACGACACGCGTACGCGCAGTGTTCGTGGGCCGTGCGCGGGCGCATGTGGGCGCGATTTACCTGCCCAAGCCCTGTTTCGAATTTGTCCAATATTGAATTAATCGACGGCAATACTGCCTTTAGATAATTTAATACTTTAATATGGTCATATGTGAAAATATATAAGCAACAATATGTCAACCAAATTCAACGTGACAATTCAATGAAGACTCGAACAGTATTGAAATAAAATCCAATTTTCAATAGCATGTTGTTATTGCTTATTCTTTTCTTTAGCATAATTAACGTTTTTGTGATGATGTGCTTCGGTTAAATTGAGGATGCAGTTGTATTGGTTGTGAATACTTTTATGGTTAAGAAATAATTAATTTTGTAATCTGGAATCTGTTTTCGATAACTTTTTTAATTTTGCTCCATACTATACGAATTATATTAATGTGTTGAGTTTATGCATGTACCCAAAAACCAGTATCGCAACAAATACATAATTGTGGGACATATAAATATTATCCGTAAAATAATTAAAGTGGAAGACGTCGGATCCCGTATATTTCCACTCGAGGGCAGGATACGTCGCAAGATGTGGTGATGGCAGGTAGAGTAGGTCTCTAACCGAATGGTGGACATAAAATGGATGTCGCAATAGAGGAAGGCTAGAACAATATGGGTCGATGATGTAGTTAAGTGCGTAGGTAAGACCTGGCTAATATAGGGATATGTGGCGTAAGAGAGACGAGATTTTTTGCCCTGCAGTGGGCGAAATAAGCTGGAAGTGATGATGATGATGATATGATCTCAAGCAAAGGTCAAAGTCACCAACTGGTTGAAAAGTCTTGATTACGAGGGCACTGAAGCTGTTTTGTTTTTATATTTTTAATAGTCTATAAAAGTTTCATTTATTTTCCCTGTGTAAGTTGTTATTGTGTGAATTGTTATTTTTATAATAGACATGTTATATTATTATGGTAATTTATGTTTACTCGTGGTGGGTAGCTAATACTGAGCTGTGTTTTTTCAACATTTTTTTTTTTATTTTTTCTTATATATTTAATGTTTCCGTCCTCTTTTATTACGTTTATTTTTTAAATCTTATTTCTTTTAATTGTAATCGGTATCCCAAGATACAGGCTGTGCCTAGTTTGGGAACCCCTGGTAATAACTTTTTAAGGTATTGTAACGTTTTTTGGTACTTACTAATTTAGGAAATATGTATCTTAATTCAGAAAATAAACAATTATTATTATTATTATATAAATATTTGTGCCATACGAGGATTTAACCCGTGACTGTTCGATCCAGGGAGCGGAGCAGCCTATGTTGTAATCACTAGACCTAACTGTCGTCGTGAAGTATTATAAACGTTACGGAAACTGTAAAAAAAATTCATTATCAATATATTTAGTGTTACTACGAGAGTGGAGGAAACCAGAGAGGTCAGTAAGGAAAGAACTTGTTGGAACTCTGGCCCACTGCTTACCCCACAAGGGGGCTGGCGTGATAATATATATAGATAAATAGAATATATTAAGTATCCATATTAAGACCATCAGCTAATTTAAAGATATATTTTTACAAAACGAACATTCTGTTATCTTTCAGTATTCCGTTTAAAGTTGTTTCCTTTCCGATTAATACATTTCTTCCACCTTGTACAAATGGCGATTGAAAGCAACCTCAGAATTCCAATCAAGTTCATTGCTCATCGAGTGTGAAGAGCCGAGCCCTAATCAGGAAATAGCGTTCGATTTCACCGCGGGAGATAACCTGGGGCACCGCCGATAACCCCCGTTGCACCCCGCCATTATTTAGAGATGCTGGAGATATATCGACTCTCATTAAGAGTAGAAGAAGCCCATAACTGGTTCCCTTAATTTAGAGCGTGAAATCGAAATGGCCGCTAAGTGTCACCTAAATCTGCTTAGGTGTTCCCTAAAATTTCGGGATTGGTGGTAAAAAGGGCAAAAGTCCTTTTCAACGAGTTGTATATTTCATGTGATTTCGCTTGACTTTAATTAAATTCAAGTCAATAACCTTATTATCAGCCGAAAGATGTCCATTGCAGGACGAAGGCCTCCTCGAAGATCTAGGTTTTGCCTGCTACCTTAAACTGGTCATCTATCCACCGAAAATGTTACCACCGAGTAGGTACTTTAGACTGATTGCGTTTTGATCGAAGTGGAAGAAATTTTGGATTTGTATATATTTATTTTAAAAAATATTATGAGTACACCTGCATGCCTAAAGATTTGGTGAAATAGCCGACGGAGTGCGACGGGAGCACGACGGAAGCGCTCGGCTAAGTCGGTTGAGACGTTTGCCGTCGCGCCGAGCGGGGCTGCGCTATGTGGCGGCTCTCGTACATTTCAGTACATTACAACTCGCCAAGCCGCGCCACTGTAGCGCTGCGTCGAAATCTTAAAAGTTTCTCGAAGGTGTGTGAAGTTCGCCAAACCGCACTGGGCCAGCGTAGTGGACTGTGGACTAGACCCTCTCAGTTTGAGAGGAGGCCCGTGGCCGACGGTGAAACAGTTCCTTAACAGGGCTAATATTATATATTTATGTTTTCGTTCACACAACAACCTACACTAAACATTAAGTTAACCTACACTTTTTAAAAGAGCTGGTAGTTTTCATACAGAGTCTACTAAGCTTCGTCATAATTTTGGGGATAACATTTTCTAAAAAAAAACTTTCTTTTTAATGACGATGCTATACCCAGTTGTATAGTAGTGAATGGTTAATATAACGACTATTTTACTAAGCAAAGTTACGCACTTATTATAACCGTAGCTTATTATAAAGCTGTAACTTTTTTATACACTCGTTAAACGTAACTAGTTCAATAACATTTATTAGTTAACATAAAGTCGGAAATTGATTTTGATCGCATTTCTAACCTTATACGGAATTACTGTAGTACATAAAAATGAAACTTAACTGCTCTAAACCTTAATAAGTATGTTTAGAATGTTTACGATCGTTCCCGTCACCTGTCTCTACGTTAAAATCACTTAACTTAGTAAAATATTTAATCAAGTAATTAAGTATACTTGATGTTTTTTCATAGATAAGTATGGGAAATATATTTTTACTTATATAGTGATGAAGGGTATATTAACAAGTCAATCTACCATTTCGAATTGTTTAATAAGCAACGACGAGATAGTCCGATTTCAGAAATAATAAACGAAGATGTTCCTATTATACGAATATCGATATAGGTAGAAATTCAATTCAGAATCGTCATTCAGACATTGACGGCCGATTTGGCGGAGTGGTTAAGAGCTTAAGCCGCTCCGCCCACTAGGTCGTGTAGTTGCGGGTTCGATTCCCGCACGAGAAAAATCTTTTTGTGGCCCACAATTATTTGTTTTGGTCTGGGTGTTTGTGTATGTGAATTTTCATGTTTGTATACGCATCCACGACACAGGAATAATTCATAGTGTGCGGCGACGTTATTTTTAAAATAAAATAATCTAGTAAATAGTTTCATAATATTTATTTCATTGCTTTCCAATCCGCACTGAGTTCGGTTGGTAGAGTAATGATTTATTCTATCTCACTTTTATTTGTGGAAGAAGGTCATCAGTGAGTATGGGTTGATTTATATTCTAATTCATTGGTATTGAGAGGTTGATCCTCAACTTATGACCTCTCATGTAAAGTATTACAAAATTGTAATCGATATTATCGATACAAGTGATAGACACATCCCTACGCGAACCTTATCAACTAGTGTTGTATTTCACAAGCGGCATTGTTGTAATCGGCGACTTCTGTAAACACTTGCCGCCGACTTTTTCCCTTATCAACTGCTTTTCTCTGTTATCAGTTACATTATCTCGGCGCTTGTGAGATGTTCTAGTTATTCTACATAATTATTTTTATTGATGAACCGTTTTATGCGTTGCGAGGTATGACGGTAATTAAGTAATTACTTTTAGATATATATATCTCTTTATCTGTCGATCGAAGCAGTGATAGCCTAGTTGCTAGACCGTTGGACTGCAAAGTCAGAGGTCTCGGGTTCAAACACGGGCACGCACCTCTATCTTTTCGAAAAAACATGTGCGTATTAAAATCTAACTACCATTTGCTTTAACGGTGAAGGAAAACATCTTGAGGAAACCTACATGCCTAAGAGTTTCTCGAAGGTGTGCGAAGTTCGCTAACCCGCTCTCGGCCAGCGTGGCGGACTATGGCCTAAACCCTCTCAGTTTGAGAGGAGGCCTGTGCCCAACTGTGGGACAGTTTCTTAACAGGGCTAATATTATTTTTTATTTATGTCTTTATCTATATCATCACACCAGATCTCTTGAGGTTAGGCAGAGCGTATTGATAAAAAAGACGATTTAAATGGAAAGATGTATTTAAATTCTCTAAAAAAGCGATCGGCTGATAGTCAACTTTGAATCACATTTTTCACACATACACTAACTGTGCCCGGTATGATGTTAATAGGCTCATTCCTTATTAATTTGGTACCTAACATCGTTAGCGATATGTAGGTGTACACAGCACACCTCTGCCATCTCCGCTTTAGATATCCTTACGTCTATATTTTTCAAGAGAAGGTGGCACAGGTGTACTGTCTTCATTTATTGCTTTGCGTTGCCATTAATACACCGTCACGCCTATGCCAAGCGGTGTGGCAGTGGTGGTGTACTGAGTACACCCACGTCTCGCCGACGATGTTAGGTTCCATGTAATAGAGGGCGAGCCTATTGCCATATACCGGGCACAATTCCAGACTCTGGACTCGTACTGGGAAGTTTTCGTGACCACAAAGCGATGTGCTTTGCCACTAGACCAACGAGGCAGTCGCAGTATCATATGAGTTATAGTTCGAGTTGTTCTCATTACAATATTTACAACAGTGAGTACATTAGTTCTGTAACACCGTACTTGCCATGACTCTAGCAACCAAACGGTAATATCCTGGAAATTTCAAAAACCTATAACTTCCCATTACTGCCATCCTGCACTTAGCTAAGACAAAATCCTTAAATCAGATAATCCGGAACAGCAAACAAAGCAAGCAGACACGGCGGCGTGCTCGTCCGCTACACGATTCACGGATCACGATAGATGCACTCGTGCGCAGCCATCTGTCGCGAGCCAAATACAAGGCGCTTGCTTGCGCGCGCATGTGTGCTTGCTTTAGACTTGTACACATTATTTGAATAGTTGGCATGAAAGCAAACTTTTCTATGATTAAGTGGTGTGAATATGTAGGTTATGTTGTCAGCCTCTTGGCCCTTTCGTCCACGTTCGTAACCAAATTTTCATAACTTCGTTTCGTAACTGGTTCTTAATTCATAATATTTTTTCTGGATTCATTCGGGTGTTTTGTCACAGCGTTTTTAAGGCGACTTCGCGTGTTTCCGTAACTGACAGGTGACTCCCTCTTTGGTATAGAAGTTAGTCTTGCGCGTAGCTATCACGAGTTCCTGGCTGCATATACGAGATCGGTCAAAGTGTATTTTTCAATGCAGATTTTTTTTAATATCAGTCCAGCGTTCTAGCATTTAGCATTGTGCCCGGTATAATGGCAATGGGGTTGCCCGCTATTACATTGGTGCCTAACATCGTTGGCGATAATTGGTTATTTCTACAACTCTACCACCCTCCGCTTGGCTTGGGGAATATAGGCGAAACGGAGTTTATTTTTTTTGCTATGAGCTACTTTTTTGCGTAGTTTTTGGAAGCTATGAAATTTAAAGTTTATACAGAACCCTTAGAGCGGGAGTCCTACTCGCACTTGTATGTTTTTTTTATCATACCGACACGCCTATATTCCCCAAGCGGGGGTGACAGAGGTGTAGTGAGTACATCCACGTTTTGCCGACGATGTTAGGTCCCATGTAATAGAGGGCGAGCCTATTGCTATATACTGGACACAATTCGAAACTCAGAACTCATACTGGAAATTTTTCGTTAGAAAAACTACATTTGTCCAACCTAGGACCTCGTGAACACACAGCGATGTGCTTTGCCACCAGACCAACAAGGCAGGCAGTTTTTTTTTAATATTCGTTTTAACTTTACTTGGATTACCAAGGAACCCTAAAACTATGTCCCAATCTACGCATAAACAAACCAATTCACACTCTTGTAAACCACGTTGGTAAAGTTGTAAAATACCTTACATTGTGTTGTTGGAGCCAAAACCAGCGTTTTGTGATAGTGTTGTCACTGGAATATTAGGCCCCAAGGTGGGAGGTGGTGTGGGTGCCACGGCCGTGCGTGGGTTCCACTCCCGGCTGACACCGCGCTGATTTGTCAATAGTGAATTAATTTTGATTTGCTGTGTTGCGTTTTGGTGTTTGATATCTTGGTGAAATATTATTGAATGGAATCGTAACGAAATCAAATCTAATGAAAAATCGAATGAAGTAACTATTCTAGGAATTTCATAAATTAAAGTAATATATTGCTATATATCCAAAGAGAAATAAATGATTAAAAACTGCTGCTTTAACAAAGTGATTTAGACAAAATTTGGCAAAATATGCATATATAAAAATCAAGGACAAAAAGGTCAAGTCAAGAGTCTCTGTAACCGGCGAGCGTGTATGAGACGAACTGAGAGTGGAGGAAGCCAGAGAGGTATGTAAGGAAAGAACCTGTTGGAAATCTGTACTCTCTGCCTACCCTGCAAGGGATCTGGCGTGATGATATAGAGAGATAGATAAAAATCATGATATAAAAACAAATATGGGACCTACATATTTCCCCCTACCCACGATTCATTTATTGCATCGTGCTCTTTACCTTATACGGTGAGGTTTTGTAGTCACACTCAACTATTTATTAAAAATATCATCACTTCTATATTCCTATAAATAGTCGACGATATTAGATCCCAATGTAATAGGTGAGTTTATTTTCATTATACCGGAGACTCTTTCCAGATTTCCCATTATTACTGAGAATGTTTCTATAGCAAAACCAAATTTTATCCGACCTGGGATTTGAATTCGTGATCGATAACCGTCATATGCGCTACTAGACCAACGAGGCAGACCTAACTAAACTATTTATTTAAAACATCGTCACGCTATTATCCGACAAGTCGTCGACGATCTTAGATGCCAATGTAATACGGGCCGAGCTTATAGCCAGCACTATTTATAGATTTCGGACTATGACCAAGAATTTTACTATAGCACAACCAAATTTTATATGTCTTAAGAGGAAACTCCTCGAGGTTTGCCAAAGAGCGATGGGACGTAGTATATTAGGTATCAAAAAGCTCTAAAACGGGGATCGCTGATGTGGGCGTCAAATCTGCAAAGCTGAAATGGGAGTGGGCAGGGCATGTTAGTCGAATGCACCTTGAAAGATAGGCTAGAATCGTCACGCAATGGGTGCCAGCGGATGGGCATCGACGTCGGGGCAGGCCTAGGAAACGTTGGCGTGACAATCTAGATGCTTTTTAGAAATATTGGTAAGAGTTGACCAATCACAGGCCATCGTGGAAGATTATGGGGGATACCTTTGCCCAGCAGTGGGACAGAAAAGGTTAAAAAAAACAAATTTTATCCGACCTCGGGTCCTCGTCATGGCTAGTCGCAATATACGCCGTTAGACTAACAACGCAGGCTTAAGTATTTAGTACATGCAATATCCAACGCGGAAGACCACCAATAAAACTACAATCGTTTAGCCAATAAGCGCCTCTACTTATCGATTAATCGTTACTTCCCAAACGGCCGGTTTATTCAAATTGGTCCCGTCAGGCGATCCGCTAAGCTAACGATATTCGCTCGCCCACGCTCCGTGGACAAGGCGGTAGTACAAAGGAAGATATTTATCGCTTTGCTTTCGCATTAAATTCGACTGACAATATTTGAAAAACAATAGTGATCATGATTTGAAAATGTGGTCGAAGACATTAGCATTAAGTATGAAAGATAGTATCGGTGTAAAGATGAGAAAGGGCATGCTTCGTTGGTTCGGGCATATAGAAAGAATGCCAGAGGAAAGAATGACAAAACAGATATACAATGTGAAAGTGGAAGGATGCAGGTACCGGGGAAGACCTAGACTATCTTACCAAGACCAAATAAACCGAGTCTTATCTGATGGAAAAGTCAAGAGTCTCCGTAACCGGCGAGCGTGTATGAGACGAACTATGAGAGTCGAGGAAGCCAGAGAGGTATGTAAGGAAAGAACCTGTTGGAACTCTGTACTCTCTGCCTACCCCGCAAGGGATCTGGCGTGAGGTTATAGATAGATATAGATAGATAGATATATGTAGCGCGCCGCGTTAAGTTATTGCTAAGTTCAGATAGTGTAATCTGGAGGTCAACATTCCGCCGGATTTAAATGATAAGACATAACCCTGAAAAAACCTTGTCGCTCTATCTCTTCTCTTCTTCTTAGTGCACCTCGTCATAGCGCAAGTCGATATGATGGTTCATTTACTGTGCGTGCTGTGCGCCTATGGAATTCCCTCCCACACACTATACGTGATAGCCCTACTTTACAGATGTTCAAGAAAAGAATTAGAGAACATTGTCGATCTATGTAAGATATTTGTACGTATATATTCATGTAGTCTATTTTATGGGAATGTATAGCATGTAGTTTTTTTTGTATATATATCTGTAGTTCATACCTTTTCTATCTATAAATATCTTTTCTTTCCTTGCTTTTGTGTTGTACACTTATTCCTATCCTTATTTTGATCATTTGTTTCTCTTTCAATCAAAGGTTTGCTGGTAGAAAACTCGACTTTGAGTTACGCTCGCCTTTGTACATTAATATACTTTGTAACACTTGGTGTGGGTACAATAAATAATGAAGAACCCTGTACTAGGAATTAATTATTCCTGTGACGTAAATTAGTTTACAAACATACGTATGTGTGTGTGTGTGTAAATGATGTACGCTGTTGGCCGCGAGGCCTTTACAGCTTCACCGGACTTAAAGGCGAGCGTGCAACCACTACGCTCTAGCCAGCCAGAAGGGCAAGAGGCGACATACTCGAGGGCGCCCTCGGTTGGGACAGTCGCTGCAGGGGGACGGGTGCACTACTAAGTGCACCGGTCAACCGCCGGCTATGGGAGGGGATCTACTACTACGTCGTCGTCGTCGCCGTATTCTGAGCGGAAAGAAGGGATGACAAAGCATCGGGGGGGTCGCTGAGAACATGTCGCGGCCGGCGGTGGCGGCAGGGGTCGGGGGGGGACATTGGTTTCGAAAATTATGCTGTATTAATTAAAATTTTAATATTTGTATTCCTATTGCTCCACCTTATTCACTTGTAGAAATTTGTAATCTGTAAAGTTCTTTTTTACGCAATTCATTGTTTATGAAACGCTTACGACAAAGCCGAGTTTTCTCTCAAAAGAGGCTTTGTCGTAAGCGTTTATCCGTGGTTTATCTCCTCGCATCGGATAGCTAGGAATGTAGAGTACTCCTTAAACAAGTAAGCGCGTATGTTTGGCTAGCAGCACTAGCAGCGAATCAAGATGCGTGGGTTTATTTCGTGAATGAGCGACATCCGGCCGCATACCTCTATTTGCTGAGTGTTGTGCATTATTGCGAGAATCTAAGCGAATATGGTAAGATCCGGGTGGAACTAGCAAACGGAAAGCCATAGTCTGATACCATCAGCTTTGAAAGGACTTAGGCACCTTCTCTCTCTACCAAAGACATCTTCTCATCGTGATTAAAAAACTATGTCTTTTCTGATGGAGAATTCTAGACTCGAAGTATAGAACTAGAGGAAGAGAAAGATAAGAATTTTGTATTATCTGACTGCCCTTCCAGGGATTTGCCATGGTTATAACATCATCATAATCATCTCAGCATATACTTGTCCACTGCTGAACATAGGCCTCCCCAATCGCTTTCCAGCGTAAGCGGTCCGATGCCACCTGTATCCAACGACTTCCTGCGATTTTCACAAGATCGTCGGTCCATCTGGCAGGCGATCGTCCCACGCTGCGCTTGCCAATACGTGGTCTCCACTCTAGAATCTTTCTACCCCAACGCCCGTCCGATCTACGCGCTATGTGGCCCGCCCATTGCCACTTCAGATTGCTAATCTTAAGGGCTTTGTCGGTGACCTTGGTTCTTCTACGAATCTCCTCATTCCTGATTCGATCGCGTTGAGAAACGCCGAGCATAGCTCTCTCCATAGCTCCATAGCATGATGATATAGATAGAGATAAATAGAAGGATCAGGGTTTTGTAGCAAAAGAACCATAATCTCTGTCTACTGAGTAAGTGACTTGGCGCTTTGTGTAATTTTCCTAAGTTCTCTAATCATTCATTTGCGATATAGCACGTGATGATATTTAGGCACAAATAGTAGGTCTTTTGATATGCAGATAGGCTGACTTAACGTGACATGATGTAAGCTATTGTATTATTATTTTAACTAACGTCAACGGAGATAGTGCCATAGTAACAGCCATTTAAATGAGTCCAGGTTTACGTAACGCCACAGTGAAATGGCACTTCTGTATTATTCTGGAAATCTCACAGAGATTATGAGTCATTATTAGGGTAGCGACTTCAAAGAAACGCAAATAACAGCTAGAGTTTCGTATTGCGCAACTCGAAATCGCTTCCGTTATATCGAGTGACTAATTTGGATTGTGAATGAATTTGTAAATAGTTAAAATTACTGCTAGTTGGATAGTTTAATATACATGCCTGTTATCGCAATTGTATCCCGGAAGGGGTGGATAGAGTTGTATGAAATAAAAATATTCAGAATGATTTTACTAAGGATCCTTCTTTATTGACGGTTGGCGCAGTGGTTAAGAGCTAAGCCGCTCCACCCTCTGGGTGGAATAGTCGCGGGTTCGATTCCCGCACGGGACAAATCTTTGTGTGACCCACAATTATTTGTTTCGGTCTGGGTATTTGTGTATGTGAATTTTCATGTTTGTAAACGTACCCATGATACAGGAACAAATCCTAAATTGGTCGGAAAAACAGCATACAACATACGCTTGACTTTTCTAGTCTATGTTTAGGCTATGGTATGGCTTTTTAACTCGGTGCGATGCGAGGCGAGAGCAATACGATATATCGCATCACTAGATCAACTTTGTGTCGCATCGTCATTTTATCGAATAATATTTTTACCCAACTATGGCAAAACCAGAGCCAGGGTTATGTTTTTAGTAAGATGAATGTTTGTATTTGATTCGTAATTTTATCAAATTTTATCTCCAATGAAGAAAAAGGGGTTATATTTAAAACAATGTGCGTGTAATCCTCTTTTAATTGCTAACATTGCTAGCAAAAAAATAATAATACGTTAGTAAGCGTTAAAATTAGAGTTTTGCTCCATTTTCTGCAGAATTTAGACGCGAACATTATGTTCTACCGCAACACTTACACTACTCATCTAATTTTGATCAATGAGGAGTGAACAGAATTGTTATTGTGTAGTCCGTGTAACATACGCTACATTTTATACGAACAAAATCAATACGGGCCGCGAATTCTGTAACGAAAGAACCTGTTGGAACTCTGTACTCTCTGCCCACCCCGCAAGGGATCTGGTGTGATGATATAAACAGATAGAAACTCAATATGATGGATGTTACATTCGAAAAAGTGGCGGTCACCATTTTTTTTTATTTGAGTGACGTTAAAATATTATTCAACGGAGAGATAGTTTTTACAAAATAACTGCCTTTCATTATGCTCGTAAGGATATGCAGGACAGAGCGTGGGTAGCAATACACAAAAATATATTCTTAGATTCTTCCGCCATACATAGTTATATTTACACTCCATTCTCAGCGGCAAATATTTAATTTCCAACGAAAAAAAGTCGTCACACTTCGCTAAGTATTTATTCGTAATGTGTTAAATAATGACGTCAACATACAACCGGTTGGTCGGTAATCGCTAAACTAGTCGCTTGTTTTGGCGAAACCAGTTCCTTAAACTATGTATATATAATTTTTTTAACGACCGTTTGGTCTACTGGTCTGAGTGTAGGCTGTTCAGCTCACTACTAATTAATCCTGTGTCGTGGGTGTGTTAACTCATATCAAATACACATACACAAACCACCCGGACCGTAACAAATATTTATGGAATGTTTAAAGGCTTGTCTAGACTGGCATTGCTAACAAAAATGGCTTCAATAGGGACTTCAGTTACACACATGTTATACACCATGTGTCTGTGCCAGTGTTCGATTTTTTCAAAAGCTGTCAATGCAGATAATTTTTATTCGGTTTAAACAGGTAATTATTAAAGATTCAAAGATTTGACCTTTGCGGGGATCGAACATGCCGACCATTCGATTAACCCAGGGACTAGGTCCTCCGTAATTTTTTTTTAATAAAACGTTGCCCGACAGCATTGTTACCGGTATCGTAGGTGCGTTTACAAACATGAAAATTCACATACACAAATACCCAGACCGAAACAAATAATTGTGGGTCACACAAAGATTTGTCTCGTGCGGGAATCGAACCCGCGAATTCGACCCAGTTGGCGGAGTGGCATAAGCTCTTAACCACTACGCCGAATCGTCTGTCAAATTTCCAGGCAAAGGCTTCATTTAGACAGGCAGAGCCTCGGGTGGGACCTAGTATTGTAGCGTCGTATTTATATTTAAGATAGTTTATCCTCTCGGGGTTTGAAGGTGATTTTGAATGTCAACCGTGAGTGTACGCCATTTGAACTGACGCTTTTTATAACTGGAATAATTAAAATGTTAAAACTTGCCCTTTGTTAACCGTTTATACAGATTGCATCACGACTAGTCTATAATGGATTGACAGAGATTAAATATTCACTTTTCACAAAACTATATCAAACTGTTCTCCGTCTTGTTTTCTATAAAAATAGGATGAATTAAAGAAACAAATTTCTGTGTGGTCCAAAAACATTGGAATGAAAGTGAAATTCATGTTTGGAAACATTGAGAGGCTACTTCAACAAACAAAAGGTTTCTAACAGAAACCTACACTTACAACGTATACCAATATTACCTCCCCTACTCATCTACCGATAACCGCAACGACCTAATTCTGGACATTTTGACGTTAAGATTGATGTCTGCAGACCGCAGGGTTTCGTTACGTGACCACAAATTGGTGCACGAAATAATTAATATTACCTATGTACTTTCAAGTTGTAAAATAATTTAGATATACACGCAAACCGGTTACAGAGACTCTTGATTTCCCCTCGAAATAATACACGGTCTATTTGGTCATAGCAAAATATAAGAGTGGAGGACGCCAGTGAGGTCTGGAAGGAAAGAACCTATTGGAACTCTGTACTCTCTGCCTACCCCACAAAGGATCTAATCCCTTGTGGGGAGGCAGTCAGTGCAGACTATGCAGCACATCGTGGAGGACATTCCCGCTAAGAAATTCAGCAGCGGTTTTGAGAGGCTGCACCAGCTGACACTAGAGGTTAGCCAATGGATCTTTTATTCTAAAATAAAATTTTGAACGTATGTCGCTTTATTGAAAGTACATCACTATACGATATTGATGATGATGAAGGGATTAGATTAAGATATACTCGATGGTGTAGTTTTACGACAAAATTGAGACCGATAGATATAAAATTTGCCAGAAATCTGCCCTTCACCCACCAGCAAAGGGTTCGCGTGGAGGAGTATAATCTATTCTATATCATTTCGTTTTGCAACAAATCCTTTTATCCAGAAATGTGTTATACCTACTCAAGATTACCATAAAAAGATTCGCCACCGAGTGCCAACATCAAAGCTTAGAGCACGCATTTAAACAACTCTTGTAATCGGTCAGTTCAGCTATTGTATCGAGTGCTCGGTATCGAGAATCGAGTGCATTTCGATTGTAACCGCATTAATTTCGAGTCGAGACCATCGCACAGCATTAGCGCGTTGATAAAACGTAAATCAATGGGCGGTTGGGCTGCGGGTAGGGTGACCATCGAAGAGTGGATAAAAAGGATTGTCCTTTTTATTTCAATATTAATATTTAACTAAATATTAAAATCAAATTTGTCACGTCAATTAAGCAGTAGACAATAAAGCTTGCTGCAATGCTGATACACACCCGTTTCGCTTTCATTCTTATCTCTCCTTACGCATTTCCGTTGATTATTTAATCTAGTCTAAATTACCAAAATTCAGGAGAGCGAGATTATTACGTGCGGTGGTCGATCTTGCGATCTGTGACCTCTCCATACAGGGAGCAAAGTAGCCTAAATTGTGCCATTCGATCAAGTGGTTATCAATTTGATAGTTCCGCGTCGCTGATATGGAAAAAAATTAATTGCAGCGATGCGATTAACTTTGTTTCACTATTATATTTTAATTGTTCATGTGCCTTTCATATCTATAACATACATGAAATCTATTGTATAGTACTGGTAGTAGTAGAGACTTAAGCTCTTAGGAGTAACTTGCACAAATGACGTTATGTGGGTATGCTTCAGAGACTGAAAGCGATGAATGAAAGTGTCCAAATGGGTGATCTAGTGGTAAATCATCTACTATATGCAGATGACGCGGTTTTAATAGCGCCAACAGCCACTAGTCACTAGCAATCACTAGTCACAGTTATGAAACACGACTACATGAAAAACTTGGCTTACATTTAAATGTAAAGAAAACCAAGATCATAGTTGAACGGGAAGAAACCAGAAGGATTGTGGTTGGTAAAGATGTGCTGGAGTAAGTGAAGGAGTTTGTACATCTTGGATGCGCATTATATGTCTCTCTATATGTCAGCGGTGCAAATACACCGCTGACATATAGAGAAGAGTGAGTGCAGGGAACAGAGTAAATGGTGCGATGGTTAAACTACTTGGGAGCCGGCACTTAAGCCAAAAGGCGCAGCTAGCCATACATAACGGAGTGCTTTTCCCAACGCTGTTATATGGCAGCGAGAGCTGGGTATGTAAGAAGGATAATGAAATTAGGATACATGCGGTGGCAATGCGAGCTCTGCGGAAGATGTGCGGAGTAAAGCTGACCGACCGTATTCGCAACAGCGTAGTAAGAAAGCGAGTAGGTATGAAAGATAGTATCGGTGTAAAGATGAGAAAGGGTCCGTTAGTTCGGGCATATAGTAAGAATGTCAGAAGAAAGAATGACAAAACAGATATACAATGCGAAAGTGGAATGATGTAGGTACCGGGGAAGACCTAGACTATCTTTCCATGACCAAATAGACCGAGTCTTATCTGAAGGACAAGTCAAGAGTCTCCGTAACCATCGAGCGTGTATGAGACGAACTATGAGAGTGGAGGAAGCCAGAGAGGTATATAGTGAAAGAACCTGTTGGAACTCTGTACTCTCTGCCTACCCTGCAGGAAGTCTGGCGTGATGATATATATAGATATAGATGTGGGTATGCTGCTAAATTTCATTTTTCTCAACAATTACAGAATTAACAATAATATATGGAGCAAATTGATAGCGAAAGTCCAATATAATATATCTGAGAAAGGATAGTTCGAATATTTCCCAGTATAATAATAGGTGTTAAGTGGTGTTTCTGCTTTATCATAGTCACATCAACATTATCGCGGCGGTGGTATCTGGGCCGACTTTGATGCGCTGCGTTCCCCCGTAGCGCCATTCATTTCGACTACTTAGATGCGCAAGCGCACGGTTCGACGACCTCCGCACATGCTACTTACAAATGTTTAGTTGTTTTATTTATCACTTGCAAGACTTTATAGTTTTTGCAAATGTTCTTATCTTTTATTTTGACATCAGTATGATTGGATTATTAATTATGGTGTAAAAATTGTTTTCCTTTAGATTTTGATGAAGTTTTTGTTCTACAGTGTAGCATCTGTTATATAGTAGTATTAGGTAGTCGTGCTTTAAACGCATAACTCATTAGTTCATATTTATATGTAATTAGATAGATTAGTAGTTTCAAAAGGATGTGCATAATGTAAGGGCTAAACTGGGATAAGATGAAGAAGGGACCCCTCCTTTCGCTTTGCAATTGGATAGTATAGGTTTATAATACTAAACTAGTACTTGTCAAATAAAAAACTACAGCTATTAGAATTGTTAATTTCAATATCTTTACAAGCATGTTGTCTTAGTGTATCCCATATTCAAAGATGGGCAAACAAATAGACGATTCTATTTTTGTTCACTTCTATAAAAATTTCATAAGGAAGGCTAAATTGCATGTCACATGCTGGATCAATAGCCGAATCTCCTCTCTAGCCGAAGCTCAGAAGTTTAATGCGTAACAGTCGTTAACTCTAATCTTAAACGGAAAAAATGCGGGAAAATGCTTTGTATTGTTTATGTGCCGTTATTATAGCCACTAAATTGTTACACGTGTCGAATAAGAATATATTATTTTCTTCTAAGCCTTTAGTTCTGCGAAGTTAATGTCAGTAACAAAAATTCAAGTCTTAACACAACTTAACGACAGTTGCTCACATTTATTCGAAGAATCCATTTCAAGAATTTCTATTAAGTCATCAAAATGATAGCGAACGTCCAATAATGCACTCAAATAGCCGCTTGTGTGATAACTGCTCGGTTTACAACTTTGTTACTTACATGACTCACGATTTTACCTTTACGGGACGGTCGAGTTGAGAACAATTTCTGTAGACCACCTTGAAGTTTCAACTATTTTGGACTTTATATCTGATAGAAACTGACGGTTTTGTTACTTTATACTAAGACTAAAAAGGCGTCCGTATTGCTCTGCAGGGCCGCAATTATTTAGTAATCATCAAAGTTTAGCAGCGTCCTGCTCTGTTTAAGATTTGTAATCGTTTGGGGCATATCGAAAGGTCTCCATGCTACAAAAATGAATCTGCTAACACCTTTAGATGAATCAAGCTTAAGAGTGGTTTTAACTCCACCAAATTTAAAACCCATTACTACTACACAAACTTAGTTCTAAAAATGACCTCTAACTGAAAAGCATCTTCAATATCTCGAACCTGCATTTCTTAAGATATTTCTTTATTTATTTATCCTTTATGCACAAGTTGGTACATGGGCGGACTTAATGCCTTAGGCATTTTTTGCCAGTCTACCTTTGGGTGATGCAGAGACTAGAGAAAGCAGGTGCAAATCTGAGTTGGGTGAGAAAGAAAGATAGAAATAGCGAAAAAAATAAATAGAGCGAAAAAAATAGATATCAGTAACGGATAAGGATACTGCTTGCTCATCGAACTAACGTATCGATACTGAAACAGCTCACGACAAGACTTTCTACCATCTGACTCAAGCGAATCTTAGAGTTCTTCGGCGAAATTGCCAGAAAAGACGGTGACAATTTGAAGAAGCTCATGGTCACTGGGAAAGTCGATGGACAAAGACCTCGAGGCCTCAGCCCAACACGTTGGTCTGACCAGATTCGCACCACTCTGGACACTACAGTCTACAGCGCGCTGCATGTCGCCGAGGACAGGGGAAAATGGTAAAACATCACAAGAGCAAGACTCCTGGGAGGTGAAGGTCACGACCATCAGACATGAGGAATACGACTGAGAAGGAGGAGTAACCGATAAGCGTAAACATATATCATTATTAATCTACTCGACTGCCTCGTTGGTCTGGTGGCAAAGCGCATCGCTTTGTGATCACGAGGTCTTGGGTTCAAATCCTAGGTCGGACAAATGTAGTTTTTCTAACGAAAAATTCCCAGTACGAGTCCGGAGTCTGGAATCGTGCCCGGTATATGGCAATAGGCTCGCCCCCTATTATATGGGAATCGTCGGCGAAACGTAGGTGTACTCAGTACACCTCTGCCACCCCCTCTGGGGAATATAGGCGTGACGGTGTTTTTTTATTAATCTAAAAGCGCCATCCATAATGAGTAACCATCAATCTGGACACAATTGGCCGCTCCAATTGGCCGAATTGGCCGGACCACTTGTCGCTAATTGGCTACCTAAACAAGTGGTTGATAACGTCCTGCGGTTATTGGCTGATTGATTGGTGCTTTTCGAGCTTGTGGACCTTCCGGACGCGTTTCGGTAGAGCAATTGATTCTTATTTGGGCCCCGGATGTGAGTGTCACAATAACATTTCGGATGGAGATGGATTACAGTTCGATGGTTTGTTGATTGAAAGCAGTAAAGCCAATTTTGATTGGTGATAGAGCCCTGTTTGGTGGTTTGTGTTCGTTAAAAGTTGTGAAGCTTGTGTAAAGAAAGAAAAAAAAAATGTTATTAGCTAGCTAAAAAGTAAACCATAAAAATAAAAGCGACATTACTAAAATAAAAACAAAATGTACTTATACTGTTAGCCGCACTAATGCTTAGCTGTATTGTAGTATAACCACAACGCTGATTTTCAGTGGTACCCCAACTGACGTGCGTGCATGAAGCCTTGCTTCTCTAAAGGGCAAGTCGCGCGGCGATTAGCGGGAAAAAAATATTATAAATAAAAAATCAAAACAAAAAGCCGCTTTTGCCGGACGAATATGTAGTTTTGAATAGTTTGTTCGACCTATATTCCCCAAGCGAAGGTAGTAGAGGAGTACTCTATACACCCACATATTGCCAACGATGGTAGGTCTCAATATAATAAAACCAGACACAATACCAAAATCTTAACTGCTTTCAATATGCATCATAACTTTGCCTCTGTTTTCCAGCTAGCTATTACAGCTAATTTCTAGTTATTTTACCTGCAAATAAAGTAAACAGGTCCATTACAATTAGAATACACAAAACTGTATGGAATATATCAAATATCTCTCTTTTTATATAATCCAAAAACACTTGACACGCGGTGACCACACGTTGCACAATAACTTGCCACTAAAGCGCTCGGCATATGCCAATTGACGTTATAGTAGCGTTACGAAAAATCTGCTGTCACGTTCATCTTAATATTGTAAATTTGTGGTGTGACAAAGATGGCATATCAACTCTCTAGCGTTATGATAACGTCGATATCTTCATGCTAAGCTCTCTGTCATCATTTCCCGCATGTCTCCTTTCAATTATAGAATAAATATTTAACAATTGATTGGGACATTGGGAATTTACGTGGAGCGTGTGTTTGTGGCCACTTGACATCATCTTTACAGCGGCCGGCGAGCACACATGGTTTTTTATTTATTTGGAAAGTGAGCGATATCATTGATATTTGTGAGACAATCCCGTCGTAGATCGTCACAACGTAAATAGTCCCAGAACTATTGTTTATTGGTTTAATTATGATTTGTTGATTATTTTGTGTTGGTGTCTATATGATTTAGCTCGTTGAGGATATTTTAGTAATTATTTGTTTTATTTTATAAAGTTTTTGATACCACTTTGTTGGTTTAATAACGGTGTATCTAGCTATCACAAGGCCCTAAGTTTGATTTTTAAAGTACTTGTACCCTTATACCTAAAATGTCCAGCTCAGTGATTTATCTACCAGCTACCAGTAGCTTGATCTAAAATTCTTGTTCCTGTACGATTTAGGGGACTTACGTTTTTCTAACCTTTCAATTGAATCTAAATAGGTAATCAAATTTAGGGCCTTTTGATCGCTATACACCGTTGGCTATTAGACCAACAAGGTGGACTCAAAAACATGACATAAAACTAATATTTACAAAAATATTCTCAACAAGCCAACTCATACAGACACCAACACAAATAGTCATCAAATCATAATTAAACCAATAAACTCTGTTATAATTACAACCGTTTTAATAACTTTACGGTTTTACACCTCGTCTTTAATCGCAGCTGCTTCTATTCCCTACATTAACGTATAATTAATAACACCTATTAATCTACACGAAATATCATACTAGTTTATAATTTTCTCTTTGTTTCGTCTGTCCGACTCGCACTGTAATATATGTAATTAGAAGGGCTGAGCCCTTCCGATGATGCGTGCTATTAATGGATAAGACATTTGATTTATTTGGTGTTGTGGAGAATAAAATGCGGCTATGACATGCATTTTTAAATGATACCCATTATGGACTTGTATGTGTGTATTTTTATGAGATATAATTATTTTACTTTTATATTTGATCAATTTTAAGTGCTGCTTCGTAAGTGTAGTAGTGCATGGTGATGCAGCTTGCTGATAGCTTCAACCCTAGGTTCTTAGATCGGAAAAAGTGTTATTGAGGATTTCTATACAAAAAATTGCAATAGCTGTCCTTTATCTGGAAATATACCCGGTATATTGGCAAAGGCAAGATCTCTATTTCATTGGGAATTGACACCGTCGGCGAAATATGTTATTTCTGCTAAGAAAGTATAGGTGTAACGATGTTACTTTTTCTTCAAAATATTTTGGGGGTCTAGGTATTACATGTGTTTTATAGTCATCGTTATCATTTTCGCTGGATAATCAAATGAATGTAATTAACTTGATATAATGTTATATCGACGTTAGCAATAATGGCTTAATTTCATAGAAGCATATCATTATCAAAGAAAAGGAAGGAAAATATTTAAGTTACCAGATTTTTTTTAATATCAGCCTATGCTGCCCACTGCTGGGCAAAGGCCTTCTCTCACAAATCGAGGTGAGAGAGATTAGGTCATACTCCACCACGCGGACCCAGTGCGGATTGGTGGAGGCATGTTTGTGGCCACCTGCTGTTGGAACTTATCAAGCCGCCTTTAAGGCTTCCAACTCAGCTTAACGACTATCACTTAAGTGGTAACCGGGACCAACGGCTTAACGTGCCTTTCGAAGCACGGAGACGCTCGTATACGCACCCATCTCAGGCCGACTGAGTCGAACGCTGATTAACCTTGGTGATTGGTAAGAACACCGCCGTCGCACAGCGCTACGAACGCCTCAGAATCAGAATTTTAGGCCATGAAAATTTTCGTATTATGTAGGGTGTTTATTATTTATGTTCTTACACCTCGGACGGGAATTTACATGTTCATTGGACCGAGTCATTGCCGGGTGTCTTTGTTTCCACCATTTTACGGTTCGCTGCAGGTATGGACACGAGGGGAGCCTTCCATTATTGTTATTACATAGTTATAAGGTTATAAAAATGTTATTTGATGCGCCGGTGTCAATGCATTTTTTATAAAAGAATAGTTCCCCTTTTCATGGTGGATAATTCATTTGTTAGGGGAAACACCCGCACCTTTCAAATTAATGTTAATATTATGCATATTTTGTGATAAATACTACGAGAATTGTAGGGAAAGTAGAATGAAATGAATTTTTGAATATTTTATTTTGCTAAATTCAATAAACCATTTTGGCTGCATTAAGTTCTAATAATTTGAGATAAGTGGAGACTATAATCAGTAATCCTTTTACTAAACACAATCTTTTAATTAATGTTTTTTTTTGTGATCAAATATTAGTGGATTGTAATAAAAAAACTTGATTAAAACATATTGTATGAACCATCGCCTTTATTATTGAGACATCAATCACAACAAAATTTTTCACTGAGATATCTTTACGGTACCACCGTAATTTTGATCGTCAATTTTATGAAATCAGATAGCGTATCCGCGTTCGGACATGGACCAATCACATTAGACTCCATATCTGTCAACCTTTAATTATGTACCCCATAACAGTTAAGAAATTGACGTCGTAAGGTATAACGTCTTGATACAACAGAAAAATTGACGTCATTTATCTTCACTCTGTCATTTTTGTAAGTATAGTATATTTTTTTTCAAGCAAGCGGTCTTTTTTGACCGTGCAATTGTTCCATTACGGCATATATGGACAGCCATTAAGGGTATCGGCAGAGATAAAAATCGAAAAACGGTTTTGTGTGGTATTTAAGTTGTAAAAACAAATAATGGGTGGGGTTAACGGATTTTTGTTAATGCATGTTTGTGTACAGTTAATGTTTTCATATCACTGTAAATAATTATTGGTAACTTAGTTTATTACGTTGAATTATCAGTTCCTTTTAGTAGCTTTAATAAACCGTACAAGACCGTAATATATACAAAAATAATGACACGAGAAGATCAAAGCAATAAATAACTAGTAACCCGTATTTACTTATAAAATTATAGTTATATGTAACCAATTAACTTTTTCGTGACTTAAAATTGGATCATCAAAGTAAATAAAGAAACAAAAATCATCACTTCATATGGGTAGTATGTACCCCATGTGAGTATGGCAAAAGTGTAATGCATAAATGATGACATAGATATGATTATTGGGAATAATTTCAGACTGCGGATCGCTGCCCACCCAGGATTCGAACCCAGGATCTAGCCAGCGGCATCATACGCTACTAGACTAAAGAATATTTCTATCATATTCGTACATTAGGGTTTTCATAGAGATCGCCAGTGCCAATTAACCCTCACTGAGCAGACATTTAAATTACAAATTCTCTTCCATTGACTCACACGACAAATGACACCGTCCTAAAACAAATGCGTCTACAAATTAGTAAGTGTCGGATCGTCATAGCGACCATTAGGCCAGTCGGATGCGTAAGTACACTAATAAAACATTAAAAAAGCTCTCCGATATGCAGTAGCTAACGAGACAGACGTGTCATTGTGGCTGTACGCTTGTCGACAGAGAGTAATCGCTTAGAAAATATGGCAAAAAATTACTTTGAAAGCTTGTAGTCATGATTTTTTTTTATTTGGTTAATTAGAGGCTATTCGCTGCTCGGAATACGCTTGTCATTTTGTGTAAATGTCATGTTTCATCGCGGGTGCCGCAGTGAGTTTTTTCTAGTCTATTGAACACTGCATAATTAGTATGACGTAATTTTGTTTGACAGATTTTTAAGGAACCTTTTTCTTGTCAGTTGCAATTTAATGTTATATCTCATAACAAATACATAGATAGGAGACCTTAATCCAGTCGTGAGACACAGAAGGCTAGTTGAAACTTTTAAACACGTCTAGGTATAAAAATTCTTCTATTCCTTTTTTTTTACAAAAAGTTGCTTCACACTAGGAATTATTCCTGTAACGTTTACAAACACGGCTTTATATACATAAACATCTAGACTGGAACAAAAATTTGTAGGTCACACAAGGAATTGTCCCGTGCGGGAATCGAACTCGTGACCGCTTGATCCGGTTATCCGGCTTAAGCTCTTAACCACTAGACTAAGTCGTTCGTCAACTTCTTCGAAAATTTAATCACTATTCTACCCGACAGTACTCATAGCACGCAATCAGTTTAAAAGCCTAACCCCAGCGTGATTAGGCGCCGATGCCGAGGGGCGGAGGTGCGCCGCGGGATGGGGAGGGGATGGTCAGTTCGGTCATTAACTCATTAACGACTGTTGTCATTACACTACGTCACAAGTAATGATGATTTTGTGCTAATGTCCTGATATTTTTTTAACGTGATGTGGTCACCCGAATAATGAATTATGCTATTATTTTTAAATGTTATTATAATATAAACTCTACCACGCCTTCATTCTTCAAACGGAGGTCTTCATTTGCTTTAGACCCACCTGATGACCAATCTACATGAAATAAAACTATATTTTCGGATTTTATCGCGGTTTATTTTTGATTTTTACGTTCCCGAAGTTTGCAGTGCTTTGCAGCACCCATGGTCACTGGAAGGACTGAGGTGTTAGACGTCTAAAAGGCATAGTTATTCCGGGGTACCCTCAAACTTCTTAATTATTTTTGTTGGTCCGATCTACGCAGAATGAGCTCACGGTGTCTTGAGGTCTTGCAGTGTTATGCTTGGTTTTGGATTTGATTATATTAATTACCGGATCCCAAGTCGATGGAAGCACCCAGCCATCTTCTCTATTGAAATTAGGATGTTTTTTAATTTCAATAGCCTCACGAACCATCCTTGGTAGGAATCGGTGTTCTTTCACGAGGATTTGTGGTCTATCAAATCTGATGTTATGGCGGGTGCGGTCAAGGACATGATCACAGACTGCAGACTTCTTTGTGCGACGGTGTTTTAGGTTAATTCTACATTTTTTTTCCTCATATCCCACAACAATATGTAGATGGAAAAACTTATTTTAAAATAGTAACCGTGGAGTTTCTTACTCTCCTTCGCAGAATCGCATTCCAAAGCGGTGGTAGAGTTTATGTTACTTTTCTGACTATTCATAAATACTATCATGGTTTAGATGAATAACACCGTCACGCCTATATTCCCCAAGCGGGGGTGCCAGAGGTGTACTGAGTACACCCACGTTTCGCCGACGATGTTAGGTCCCATGTAATAGGGGGCGAGCCTATTGAAATCTACCGGACACAATTCCAGACTCCGGACTCATACTGGGAAGTTTATTCGCTAGAAAAACTTCATTTATCCGATTTAGGATTTGAACCCAGGACCTCGTGATCTCCAAGCGATGCGCTTTGCCACTAGACCAACGAGGCAGTAGATGAATAAATAGCTAATAAATTATTAAGCCGCTCCGCCCACTGTGTCTAATAGTCGCGGGTTCGATTCCTGCACGGGACAAATCTTTGTGTGATCCACAATTATTTGTTTCAGTCTGGGCATTTGTGTATGTGTATTTTCATGTTTGTAAACGCATCCAGGACACAGAAATAAATCCCAGTGCGGCTACGTTTAAAAGAAAACTGATTCTGAGGTGGCTGAGGTGTACACCATATTTCGCCGATGATGGAATAGAAACCGGTGGTTAGGGCGGTATTCAACTCATTTAATAGCTTTATCTATTCATGTTCATATCAATCATGTCACTTTGTGTTAACTTGAAAGTATAAACAATATTACTACCAAAAAACTCAGTTCCAATCTTAGCAAGCAAAAAATAGCCAGTTTTTTCTCATATACAAGGTGTAACATAAGAAACGCAAGACCTGAAGGTAGTTTGTGCTAAATCGGTAACTGAATTGATTTCAACAATTTTAAAAGTATCTTACATTTTTTTTTTATTTGCAGAAAATGCTTTTACTCCTTCAGTGCGCTATAAAAAACTAAATTTGTTCTTGATTCATAGCAATAAGTAGATTTCAAATGCATTCCTAAAACGTATTTCTCAAAACGCAAACATACACGTACAAGTTTCATTGTTAATTGGGGTATAAAAGGGGTAAAAGCCTTTAAATTAGGAAATTTGGTTTTCGTTTTGAATTTATGAAGCAATTCTCTAATCGGGGTGTCTGAAGTCTTGCGTTTATTATGTTAGTTTATTATTAGCATCACAAACACTGTAATATAAAGACTTACAAGTAAATTATGCACGTTCTGTGTTGGAGGTTATTTGTTATTTGTTGAGTGTTTAAACTGTAGAGGTAGCCTAGAGGAGCCGGTACTGTCGTGTACATGTCCTTGGTTTGATTTCACATTCTTCGTTATGTTAATTTGTGTTATATGGATTCGAGCTCTAAGACAATATACACATTCTTCACTATAAATATAATTGTATTTTATTTATAAATTTATTTGCATTGTATTACTTACATTATTTAATATTGTTTCTGTATTTTTCTGAGCTGTGTGCTGTTTTATATATGTCACTTTTTTCTGTATACTTATTTTTTTTACTATCTTGATATTTTATATATATATGTACCCGTGATGCCCCTTACAAAGGTTCTGCCAGAATACCAGCGCTGCATTATAGCCATGGTGCAGCAATATGCTGAGGCAGAGTCCTGTTTGGCCCCACACAATTGTGCCTTTCTTTACATAACTGCCTGTTTACTCTGTATTGTAGTGTGTTGGTCAAATAAATGTTTTTTCTTTCTTTCTTTCTTTCTAGTGATCCTTGAAATAAGAAATGTGTTATATCTGGAGTGAGACAACTCCTTTCACTGAAGGTACACAGCCATACCCACAATTTTACAAGTAGATACCATACGCAGATAAATAATCACTATAATCTTATCAGTTAAATTTTTAAACCGAACAATTAATATCTCGTGAAGGCAACCGGGTCACTCTGACCCATCATTATTCAAACCTCGCCCGGTCGCTCCTACCCAGAGGGAATAATTAAAAATGATCATGCCTTTCACTTAAATATTAATTATACCTGTCAGAATTGTTCTGCATAACGAATAATGCTTTGCAACAATATTTTAACCTTACTCTATCATCCGTAGCAATTATACACCTTAATATTTCCACATGAGGTTCAAATTTAAACGTTACGCGATTTAAGTTTCGTGTATTAATGATTATTGGTAATCAGTTATCGTCCAGATTACAACAATTTTAATCGAACTCTGATTAAGTATTACATGTTAATCTTATGCAATGTGTTCTTGTTAATTTTGACTTTATTGCTGTATCTTAAGATTACTGAAAGCGATAAATGAAGGTGTACAAATGGGTGACCTAGTGGTAAACCATCTACTATATGCAGATGACGCGGTTTTAATAGCGTCAACAGCCACTGATCTGCAAACACTAGTCACAGATATGAAAGACGACTGCATGATCAATGGCTTACATTTGAATGTAAAGTAAACCAAGAGTATGGTTTTTGAACGGGAAGAAACCAGAACTAATGCAAGGATTGTGGTTGGTAACGATGTGCTGGAGAAAGTGAATGAGTTTTTTATCTTGGATGCCCCGTCAGTAAGCATGGGAAATACACCACTGAGAGAGAGAGAAGAGAGAGTGCAGGGAACAGAGTAAATGGTGCGATGGGAAAGCTACTTGGGAGCCGGCACTTAAGCCAAAAGGCGCAGCTGGTCATATATAACGGAGTGCTTGTCTCAACGCTGTTATCTGGTAGCGAGAGCTGGGTATGTATGAAGGTTAATGAAAAAAGGATAAATGCGGTGGAAATGCGAGCTCTGCGGAAGATGTGCGGAATGAAGCTGACCGACCGTATTCGCCACAGCGTAGTAAGAAAGCGAGTAGGTATGAAAGATAGTATCGGAGTAAAGATGAGAAAAGGAATGCTCAGTTGGTTCGAGCATATAGAAAGAATTTCAAAAGAAAGAATGACAAAACAGATATACAATGCGAAAGTGGAAGCACGTAGTTTCCGGGGAAGACCTAGACTATCTTAGCACGATCAAATAGACCCGAGTCTTATCTGAAGGACAAGTCAAGAGTCTCCGTAAGCGGCGAGCGTGTATGAGACGAACTATGAGAGTGGAGGAAGCGAGAGAGGTATGTACGGAAGGAACCTGTTGGAACTCTGTACTCACTGCCTACCCCGCAAGGGCTCTGGCGTGATGATATAGATAGATAGATCTTAGGATATAAAAAGTTATAAGTACTTTGTTAGTGTATCGTCTAAAGAGGGCCGTAATGCTGCAGGTTCTGAGTATTCTTAGCGGTCATCAAGGTTAAGCAGCGTTCGTCGCGGTCGGTTTTAGATGGGCATTTCCATTTTCGAGGGCCTTCGTGCTCTGGAAGGCACGTTAAATCATTGGTCCCGAATATAGTCATATTCTTTCTTTAGACTTCATGTTAATCGAAAGTTGGAAGACTTATGGACGGGTTGGTAAGTGGCTACATACGTGCCTCCACCAATTTATGCACACTGGGTCCGCGTGGTGAGTCGTCACGTCGATTTGTGGGAGACCTTTGCCAAGTATTGAGTAATTTATTATTATATGTGACAAGTATACTGAATGAATAAACCAATGATATCTGACAGTAATTTAAATACAAACTCCATTTATCATCACCGACATTTTCGCTGCGAAATTGAAACGGAGACGAAACACCGGCTCAGAATTAAGTTATTACACACGATCATTCTTAAGTCGTTATATTGAATTCTCTTCTGCAATGCGCTGCCATATTTGGCAGGTAATGGCAGTGGCTGGGCCGAAAAGAGCAGTACATCATATATGCGTGAAATTTTCGTGGTTGGATTTTTTGATTTATCGTTTTTGAGTTGTTTTTCTGATAAATTGACAGTGATTGCATTCGGTATTATAAAACTATAAGTTTAATGTTAGCGGTTAATCGTTTAAGTGGCAACATAGTGATTAAAAATCAGAGGTATACAATGGGACTGGAGGAAGACAGAGAGTTATGTAAGAAAAGAACCCTTTGGAACTCTGGACTCTCTGCATACCTACATGATATAGATACAGATAGATAGATCTAAATATTTATTTATATTCGTACATGCCTTCGAGAGTGCATTACAGCTTACCAAATCACTCTCCGAAACTCGTACAACTAACTTAAATGTTTAAACTTATACTTATACTAACAACAATTATGCATATACTTAAAAAATAAAAACTGTGACGCTTTGTAAAATTGAGCAAATTAAACTATTAGATCTATTTATTTACAAAAATCTTATTTACATTACGCTTAGCATTTTGGCCTCATTGAAACAAAAAACCGTTACCGCCTTGTGAAATTCGCTACGAGTACAATGAAAAAGGTCTAGTTGTTGGTGGTACTCAAGCATTGCATTCAGCATGAGTATCACTCTAGAGATCGGGGAATTCCTGTCCACTTAAGTATTGGACCACGGCTCAGATACTAGCTTGTGTCGACGAGCCCTTAAATAATTATCTGGTACAACTAAAGATATGAGCTCCAGTACTGCCGGTATAAAATATATTATAAACAGAGAGTATAGAGTTTAACAGGTTCTTTCCTTTTAGACCACTCTCACTTCCTCCACTCTCATGCACTCTCTCTCGTGCATCTAATACACGCTCGTCGGGTAAGGTAGTCTAGGTCTTCTTCGGCACCTACATATACATATAATTCACACATGTAGAAAATGTTATACAAGGTGTATCGTAATTAACGCAAGACCTCAGACCCCGATTAGCTAATTGCTTCACAAATTAATTACGAAAACGAATTTTGCAAATTTAAAGTTTTTTAATAGCGCCAACAGCCACTGATCTGCAAACACTAGTCACAGTTATGAGAGACGACTGCATGATCAATGGCTTACACTTGAATGTGAAGAAAACCAAGATTATGGTTTTTGAAAGGGAAGAAACCAGAACGAATGTAAGGATTGTGGCTGGTAACGATGTGCTGGAGCAAGTGAATGAGTTTGTATATCTTGGATGCGCCTTCAGTAAGGATGGGAAATACACCGCTGACATAGAGAGAAGAGTGAGTGCAGGGAACAGAGTGAATGGTGCGATGGGAAAGCTACTCGGGAGCCGGCACTTAAGCCATAAGGCGCAGCTGGCCATACATAACGGAGTTCTTGTCCCAACGCTGTTATATGGTAGCGAGAGCTGGGTATGTAAGAAGGAGAATGAAAGTAGGATAAATGCGGTAGAAATGCGAGCTCTGCGGAAGATGTGCGGAGTGAAGCTGACCGACCGCATTAGCAACAGCATAGTAAGACAGCGAGTAGGTATGAAAGATAGTATCGGTGTAAAGATGAGAAAGGGCATGCTCCGTTGGTTCGGGCATATAGAAAGAATGCCAGAGGAAAGAATGACAAAACAGATATACAATGTGAAAGTGGAAGGATGCAGGTACCGGGGAAGACCTAGACTATCTTACCACGACCAAATAAACCGAGTCTTATCTGATGGAAAAGTCAAGAGTCTCCGTAACCGGCGAGCGTGTATGAGACGAACTATGAGAGTCGAGGAAGCCAGAGAGGTATGTAAGGAAAGAACCTGTTGGAACTCTGTACTCTCTGCCTACCCCGCAAGGGATCTGGCGTGAGGTTATAGATAGATAGATAGATAAAATTTTTTTATCCCTTTTTTAAGCACTTTTATACCCCAATTAACAATGAAACTTGTACGTGTATGTATGCATATTGAGAAATACATTTTAGAAATCCATTTGAAATCTCCATATTGCTTTGAATCAATAATAAATTTAGTTTGTTATAACGCACTGAAGAAGTAACAGCATTTTCTGCAAAATTTGAAAAATATAAAATACATTAATAATAGTTGGAATGAATTCCGTTACCGATTTTGAACAAACTACTTTCAGGTCTTGCGTTTATTTTGTTACACCTTGTATACGAACTGCACATAGCACTTCTCTTCTTTAAATAAAGCTCAATAGTTCAAGGAATTTAATTAACCTTTTAACGGTTGCGGTATGATAAACCTTTTACTATAATTTAGCCTCGGAGATTTAATCAATATGCAAGTTAAACTCCTTGCATATTACCCCGTTCCATAACATTTTACTGAAAGGAATGTTGACATACCCAATGGATACCGAGTAATATTAAGTAGTAACCTATAAGTATTACCGTGGTTACTGTATAATAATTTTATTGTTAACTGAACTACCACTCGCTTGGATTTAAGAAAATATAAATAAGCAGATAATTTATCGATGACGACCTGAAATGACCTTTTTAAAACAAATTGCTTATCCGATTTTTGTAATTAACTGTGAGGTAATACAAGGTACAAGAATCAGGTAATAAGTTCTCACTTTTTTGCATCATTAAAAACGTTAATAATATTGTTTTTGTTTTTGAGTTTAAGACAAACGCCTCGAAATATGCGCACCATCGTGAATAATATGGCACTTACCTACGGGGCAATAATGTTGAATACCAGAGCCGAAAGCCTTTATTCTTATAGAATCTACACTCGGCTTAAAATGCTGCAGAATATTTTTCATCTGACATTTTGTATTTTTAAAAAATGTTGCCACAATATAAATTGCCGAAAATATACTTCGGACATACGCCGTAATGGTTTCGGCTATAAATTAACTGAAAAGGTTGAGAACGACCGCATCGCGACGCGGCTCAAATGATTTATTACATCAAACATTGTACGCAATGTGCCCATTTAATTTTACATTGATACCGGCTTGAGTATTTAAAGTGAAAAATGGAAACGGTTTTGATGAATTTTCGAGGTATTAAACACACTGTGGGAACGAAATTGAGAGGAAACTGGTGATTTTTATCGTACGAATTTGATTAATGTTGCGTGTAATTTGGGACTTACTGCGAATGAAATAAATATGTCAAGGGTATTAACATAGCTAATATGCATGCAGATATTAACTCGACAAGCATCTTAATGTATCTTATAGGATATAAACCATTTTTACTAAAAAATATTATAAATTCAGACAGGCAGAGATTTATAGATGTACCATATATCCCCGACGATGGGGTCTGTATATATCCTAATAGGAGAAGAGCCTTTTGTCAGTATACCAAGCACAATTCCAGACTCTGGACTGTCACTGAAAATTTTTGAGTTCGAACCCAGGATCCCGTGATAGCCACCCGCGCATACGTTACTTGACCAATGAAGCGGGGAATCCTTATTTTTTATATAGAAGTTTTCTTTTATATGCTAAAAACTTTGATTAATTTACGAAATATTTGTCTGCAGGTAACAACGAGGACTGGCAAGGTCGCCAGATCGACCTGAAATCCAACCAGTGGTTCGGTGCCACCCTCACTAGCACCGGAAGGAATGGAGCCATCGTGGTACGTATTCACTTTCATATCTATACTAATATGCCCTCAATACCTTCAAATAGAGAAGAAAGTGAGTGATAAAGGACACTCACACAACACATAAAGAGGTTTGCTGTGTTCCGTGGGGACACTAATGACTAAATATAGATACTCCTGCTGGCCAAAGGCTTACCCTCACAAATCGAGATCAGGGAGAAACAACACCACGCGGTTCCAGTGCGGATCGATGAAAGCAGGTGTGACTTCCTACTTGGTGTAATGACTACCGTATTAAGTGGTAGCCGAAACCTAAAACTTTCCGAAAGATATGTCAAATGATGTACCCTGAGAAAGATAATTACTATATATAGTAGAGAACTATAGGTCTCTAACAAGCCTTTCGGGGAAAAACGGGCGGAAGATATCTCTTCCGTTATATACTATGTTGTACAGTGGCGTTTTGAGGTAATTAAACTGTCTTTCTGTTATACACAAAAGATATTTATTACCGAAACCACTTGAAGCAATGGAATTAGGATTAGATATTGATCAAACCTCAACAAACATTTTATTAGAATTCTCCACCCTCGCCAAGTGTTATCGGTCCACAATTTTCGCCATGGTTCGTTTCTGCCGTACCATAATCGTGGCCCATATACCAATGACCTATAAAGTTTATGGGGCGTCTTGGCACACCCTTCCTGCTCCGCCCATCGTTAGTGTCACCTGGCCACAGTGCTGATCACTCAATCTTTGTTATAAAATTGGTTCATCTGATATGGCGTCAGGTTTTGATAAAAGCCTGGGACTGGATTTCCCATAAATGTTAAATGTTTTCGGTAGCAAAATGTTCCTCCATATATTAATATCATCAAGTGGAAGGATTTGTTTGTTTGTTTGTAATCTATAAACTACTGAACCAATTTTAATCATTTTTTACCATTAGAAAGCTACATTATCAAAAAGTAATATAGGCTATATAGTATTTCAGTAATAATTGATTGATTCTAACAAGGTTTAATGTATCTTACATTTTTTTTTTAAATTTGCAGGAAATGCTGTTGCTCCTCTAGCGCGCTATAATAAACTAAATCTATTTTTGTTTCAAAGCAATACGGAGATTTCAAACGCATTTCTAAAACTTATTTCTCAATATGCGCATATACACGTACAAGTGTCATTGCTAATTGAGGTATAAAAGTGCTTAATAAAGGGGTAAAAAGTGTTAAATTTGGAAATCTGGTTTTCGTATTGAATTTGTGCAGAAATTATCTAATCGGGGTGTCAGGTCTTGCGTTATTTACGTTACACCTTGTATACACAATAAATGCGTGCACAGCCGCGGTGTAACGGCTAGTTTGCGATAAAACGAATGGTATAAAACGAATTTGTAATTAATATTTTAGTTGAAAATACCAAATTAATACAATCACAGATAACTTAGGATAGAGATTCGACATTCATATAAGTAAACTTGATGAGGAAATTATTTCAATTTTCCGGCATGACCCAATACAAAAGCTTTCTTTATCTATCTAACGGCTTTCAGATATCGACTAAAACAACCAACCCAATCGATTAATTTATTACCTCAAGTTTCTCACCTAATCTCAATAAAGTTAAACAACAAACATGATCACACTTTTTACAACTTCATTAGAACGGACCTGAGTCGAATAACCCTGCATGACGAGCCAATCTTGGTTTTATCGGTTCTAAACAATGGATGTCAAGGGAACGTCCATTAATCCACACGGCCCATGGTTGACATTTGGCAAATGGGTCGGCTCAAGGCCTATCATCCAGGGGCTGGACGTCATTAGGTCACGAGGTCGCGTTTACGGTTCGTGAAAGGATTTGTTGGGTCTGTTGTCGTAAAATGTTTCCGGCGAAATAGTATTTGGGTTAGGTAGATAAACGTCATCGATATACGACGAAAATGTTGGGAGATTTATTTCATAGTTATTTCATCTCTGAGTAAATTTGGTAAAGGTTTGTGTTTATAAGCATAAACTATATATACTAACTATATACTATATATATTTTAAAAAAACATTAACTTATCACTGTGTGCGGCTCAATAGTTATAATAGTTTTTTATAAATAAAATATAACCGCTTTATTCGTAATTATCTCATCGTGCATTAAGCATCATTTTATTTTTTACGCGTTTTGTCTCATGTCTTCCAGATGTTCCTTTATATTCCTACAATAATCGTCTACGAATATAGTTTATTGCCGCAAAGTAAATAACTATACCATTAAATGACATCGCGTCCTAAGGTCTATAAAAAGCGTGAAATCTAATAAAATATTACTCATGCATTTAGAATGAGTAGACATGGCTCGGTTTCCGAACGCTTTTTTTACAATTCCATATTTGAAATCACTCAGAAGACGCGTTCGCCGAAGCGACCGCGAGGGACGAGATACTTTTTGCCCCCTCTACTTAAGGAGTTGGAATTTTTATTTCGGAATGCCGAATTAGTGCAAAAAGCGGACTCTCCCAGCGTCGCCCGAGTAATTTGTTTAGGCATTTTGTTCCATTTGCACTCGCGAGGTAGACGCGCGGGGAATTTATAATTGTTGCGACCCATAGGCTGTATTGATAAATACTTTTGCCATAATTATGACTATGTCTTTCGCATGTTTCGATAATCTGTGGCGTAGCGATTATTCTTTAGCAGAACACGAAAAGTTCGTGATGCCACAACCATAAAAAATATATAATAACTGAGAATTTCACATTCTCTAACTAGATTGTCCTAGTCACTTTCTAAAAAAAATTATAAAAGGTATTATTATTAATAAGATTATGATTATTATATAATTATACTGATATAGGCATTGATATACTCTATGGATACAGGTATCTATCTACATCAAAGTGGTTTTTTTTTTACAATTATACTAAGTTTACCCACTAATTCAGAATATAGAAAAAGCTACTAATCTTTATCAATTTCGTTTGCTTATACCGTGAATTAAATTAACCGCCAAAATGGAACCTCCTTTATATCAATCAATTAGTAATTCTAATTACAGTCAATATCGATTTGTAATTGCCGGCGTCTCATCGTGTTTTTGCCGGCTATTCTTAACAGATTTTAATAGCTCCTTATGATGCGCAGTCGGTGAGTAATTCTGTTTTCTCATTTTGCACAATGTAAACGCAGACATTTTAATTTTATTGATATTTTGTTCTCGTGTTTCCATACCAAGGTTTGTTTCACTAACGATTTTTTATACATGATTTCTGTATACGTACGTGCTTGTAGTTATTTTGCTGATAAATAGAGGTATATCGACTCTATCGCTAAAGCGTTAGTTAGAGTCATTGAAAACATTAAGTACATATACTGAAGGTCCTTAAAGCATAATTTTTAAATAAACTACGCAATGGCACATTAAATGGCGACTGACGATTTAGCGCAGTGGTTAATAGCTTAACCCGCTCCGCCTATTGTGTCTAATAGTCGCGGGTTCGATTCCCGCACGGGACAAATCTTTGTGTGATCCACAATTATTTGTTCCGGTGTGGGTATTTGTGTATGTGAATTTTCATGTTTGCAAACGCACCCACGACACAGGAATTAATCCTAGTGTGGGGCTACGTTTTTTAAAAAATAAAAATAAATAAAATAAAATAATGCAGTAACCCATTGTTCATTCGATGTTCGATTGATATTAAATAGTTATTGTTTCTTTAGTCGATCTTTAAACGTCATTCCAGTGTTCAAGTTTAAGGAACGGCGGACCACTCGAGCACCTAGAGTTCCTAGGTGCTCGAATGGTCTGTAGTTACCGAGGCCCCGGTAACAACATTAGACTTGACAGATAATAAGTTAATACGTATTCCTCAGTTTCAGCTTTCTTTCCTATATGCTCATGTTTCGCACAGTATCTTATTAGCAATATGTCATTTCGTTCGCTAATAAATAACCTCGGAGCCTATCGCTGATACGTCGACGCGAGGCGTCACATTGGCAGACGGCACATTATGCGCGTACGCAGCTGTTTTTAAGCAAAGATTACGTATGACAGACGTGTCATATTAAGATGCTTTTGACAGTATTCATATAGAAACAGAATTTTCTGTTTATCTGTGTCATTTCGCCAGTTCTTTTGCCGGGTACGTAGAAAGTATTTTATTGATCCGTTGCTTTCTATTAATTTTGTATACTAGTTCATAATATCGGTGCTTCACTATTTTGCTTTTATGCACATTTTTCCTATCTTATTTATTTGTGTATTTGAATTTTCATGTTTTGTAAACGCATTCTTGACACAGTAACAAATCCTAGCGTGAGGGAATACGAAAGAATAACACCCACAGTAGAAATTTATGTCATATTTTTCATATTCTAACGCGTACGATGATCCATCAGGTCATGTGTTCATCAGGGATCGATAATTGAATTGAATTTAAAGTAAACCTACAGAGATACAACGCTGATATTTGCAGATATCAATGTTTTTGCAATACATCTTATCGGTATATCTATTATTTATTAGCTTTATTCTTTGAGCGATAAGTTGCGTTGGTCTGTATATGGTACGTTGGCTACGTTACTAAGGCGGCGCACACGCAGTGTAGGAACCACTCGTATTGTTTTCCCGTGGTAGGCGCCGAGATGAATATTTATTGATCTGTTCAGTGAATTTATTTAATGCGTAAATTATATAGCGATATGATATAGGTGGGGTGTCCACACAAATAAGAAAGGTTATGTTAGAAATGTTATCACTCCTAACTGTCAACTTTGTAAAACGCTATATGTTTACTTAATTCTACTTAAAATGAATTTGATTTGTGGGCAACACTGTTCATGCACGTAGTGTGTATTTGAATTTACCTTCGATACTATAGTCGTTGCTTATGGTGCTAAATTAGATTATTGTCGTATTTGATCAGAGTTAAAGTAAGCATATGAATAGGAACACACATTGATCCGTACGGCTGTCAAAGCGTGTACAACATTTCTGACTGCAAACTTGTTATAAAAAAACTAACAGCTTTCGTGATATTACCAAGATTATAATGGCTCAAGTCCCTCCAATATGGTTGACGGGAGTGATGGCTTTTCCAGTAGTCATACTCGTCAACGGGTGCTGCTTGTGGGGACTGGTCCATCTGGAATCATTTAGACACTCTTTATAAATAACATCATTAGTCTCATAATTGTAACCTAAACATAGAGTCCATACCATATGATTGAAAAAAAAGGAAAAAGGAGAATTAGAATTAACCCTTAGGCTCGGAGTGAAAGTGAAAGTTAAACATTTAACGTACAAAATAAAAACAAGCCAAGAAAAAGACAAGCCCGCTGAGTTTCTTCGCCGGTTCTTCTCAGCGGAGGTCGCGTTCCGATCCGCTGGTAGATCAGTAGTTAAATTAGATTTTAAAAAAATATGTGTTTTGACTATTTGTAAGAGCCCCGGAGACGGGATTGGCGCTATTTAACCGACTTCAAAAAGGAGGAGGTTCTATGTTCGGTTGTATGTATGCTTTTTTTTTTTTTTTTTCTTTATGTATGTTCAGCGATATTTCCGTCAATTGTGGACCGATTTTGATGATTTTTTTGCATTGGGTTCAGTATAGCTCCGCGGTGGTCCCATTTCATTGGCATTGGACCTTGGACTTAGAAGATACACCAGGGAACTCCTTAACGACAAACAATAGGCATGAGTAAATTGAGATATTATGGGTATTACGTCAATCCTATAGGTATCCTACTATAGAACTAAGCAGTATATTAGCCAACTTCAAAAAAGGAGGTTCATAATTCGTCCTTTTTTTATAACTCCTTTGCTTATGGATCGATATTCCGTTACTATAGTCATTATATAATCCTGTAGGTACCTTACTTTACAACTTAGCAAATAATATAATATCAGTATATAAATATTACTAAATATTGAGTTCTTAGATTTACGCGAATATTACACATGAAATAAAACTATTTTACGGATTTTATCGCGGTTTATTTTTTATTTTTAGTTCCCGACGTTTCGAGTGCTTTGCAGCACCCATGGTCCCGTGACCATGGGTGCTGCAAAGCACTCGAAACGTCGGGAACTAAAAATAAAAAATAAACCGCGATAAAATCCGTAAAATAGTTTTATTTCATATTACTAAATAATTCACTCGTCACTTAAAATTGTAAAATAAAAATCTTTTAACAAAAAAGGTAAACCGACTTTAAAAAGCAAAAAATAAATATTTGAAGTCGGTGCCAAGTAACCGACTGCACCAACCAGCACCGACTTCAAATATTTATTTTTTGCTTTTTGAAGTCGGTTTACCTTTTTTGTTAAAAGATTTTTATTTAAGTTTCTGGTCACAATAATATAATATTTTCATTATTATTCTAAATTTTAGCAACACCATGTGCTTAAAGTTTGAGCTAACAAATTGTCCGGTGATTTGTCAGCGTCGAATGCTTTGGTTCTTGCTGCGCCCGCGCACCTAATATGGCGGCGGGCGGCTGACAGCTACACCCGTCTGATTTGGACCCACGCCGTATATAGAATGTTTCTTTTATTGTCTCCATTTGTTGGGAATTTTTATACGAAAATTCAGACGTGCTATTTTTATTTTCGTGGTTTTTGTAAAGTGGGAATTTTCGCTTGAACGTACGAAATTATGTTTTAAATGTTATTGTTTGTGTGGAATGGTTTTGGACCACCTGTCTTTTATGTAATCGGTATTAAGTGGAGGGCTAGGGTTAGTTTAAGGCTATAAAGTATGAAGTATAGTTTACATAGATGTTACCTATCAAAGTTACCTAAAAAGTTACCTATCCTAACACAAGCTGGTTGTGCCTTGAAAGTATTGGCTTATTTTAGAATGGAGTATTTAATCTCGAGCGTCATTTAAGTAGCAATTTGTAAGCAAATGTTATGGTTCCTACTTAGCGATAATCTTGATACAATCAATGCAGATAAAATCAATATTTATTAGTAAATTTATTTATTCTACTATCCTTATAATGTAAAACCACAAAATTTCACTTAAAAGAGAAGCTATATTCCATCAACCAATTTAATAAAAAAAAAAAACACCGTCACGCCTATATTCCCCAGAGGGGGTGGCAGAGGTGTACTGAGTACACCCACGTTTCGCCGACGATGTTAGGTCCCATGTAATAGGGGGCGAGCCTATTGCCATATATCGGGCACAATTCTAGACTCCGGACTCATACTGGGAATTATTCGTTAGAAAAACTACATTTGTCCGACCTAGGATTTGAACCCAGGACCTCGTGATCACAAAGCAATGCGCTTTGCCACCAAACCAACCAGGCAGTCAAAAAATATAAATACAAATTAATGTTTCCATTCAAAAATAATTAAATTACTCGCAATCAACGCGGCTCGGGCGGACAAAAGCAAAAACACCATCATTAATATCACGGTACTTAAGTTCCCATTAGCGTTCTTCAATAATGAGATGATATCGGTCACGCACCATCCCAGCTGTTTTCGGAAAAAATATATCGAAAGAAACATTCCTTTTTTCGTATACGGTTCCGTATATTTAATCATTATTGTCTCAAAACAAAATGCAAGGGTAATTTGCTTGAGTATAAGTGCATGAGATAGTTTCCAATTCTATCTTCATCATCAGGCGATTTCCCTTGTGGGGTTGGCAGTGGGTATATACTTTGAACAGATTCTTTGCTCACAGACCTCTCACGTTTCCTCCACTCTCACAGTTCGTCTCATAGATGCTATTATGGCACATACTCATAAATATTAATGTAATATATTTTGTAAGTAGTTCGCAGTTTTTGCTATTTGATTAGAGTGTTTTTATGACGATTTGACAGAATTTCATTTTTTTTAATTTAGAGCATGCACTATATTATCATTAGCCCCACATATTATGTGAAAGGAATTATTTTATCCAAGTCTCAAAAGCCTTAATAAAAGTAAGAAGCAGTACATAATAAAAAAGTAAAACTGAATGGAAATAAGACTTTTAGATCAAGTTGTTATTGAAATTAAGTAGTATCAGGAAATATTTTATTTTATCGAAATCACCGTAGACCCCTAAATAAAACTATTAAGCATCTTCGTTTTGTTAAATCGAGTTCATTAAAGCCTATTCTCTGTACCATTGCTATCTCAATATACCATTATTTTTTGTTATTACTTCGCGGTTAGTTATGTGCGATGCATTGTGGTGGTTAGTATGTTCGACCTCAGTGAAGAATTGTCTTGAAAAAGCTTAATAAAAATTGCCATGTAATGTTTTAATTTTAGACACTTTTTAGAGTACCGTATCTTGAATAAAGAATGGAATGTATCAGATCCCATTTCCTGTAGGTCGAAATTTGGGCATTGATTAAGGATATGGCTTACTTACAAGCTGGACTTACAGCTAAACGTAAGAGGCGACTAAATAAAACTACAAATATTGCAAAAGTGGCAGTTCAAGGGAGGCAGTATTCTGTTACTATATTACATGGCTATTTTAGCCTAGATGCTGTCAGAAATATAAAAAAACTTTATTGAAATGGTGGTATCTTTGATATCCAGGGATCTGGTCAGTTTTGTTACTGCTTAACCCCGAAAAGATTTGACATCTGGTACGCGACTGCTCTTAAAAACATTACCAAACAACTAATATAGTACGGAAATATCAAAGAAAAAAATAATGACGTTAAAAGGAAGTAGAAGCGACACACGCATGTATTTAAGGTGTATCCTGACCAGATTACTACTCAATGCGATGGTTGTTAACCCATGTTAGTAATCTTATAGGTGACTAAATAAGTTTCAACAAGCGGTACACCCACCGGGTATAAGATAAACTGAAACAATTTTAGGTAGATTTATTTAAGAAGATCAGTTAAATTTGGGCAGAGGTTTACATGCGTTTTAATGGCGTAGCAAACAATTGACTGGGTTGCCACACTTATAAAATATTAAAAAGAGTTTATTTAGTTATGTGCTTTCTGTACAGTGGCAACAAATGGACGTCCATCTTTCTACGCTGGTATTATGACCTAGTGACACTGAGGCAAATTGTTGAATATTCAATTATTATAATATTCTATTGCTTGGGTTAATTATATCTAACTGTTAAGTATCGTCTAACTAACTCGGCGCTAGGTGGGTTCAGTTTACTAATTAACGGATTGGAATAAACGCAGTTAGGACTATGAGGGTTGTGGCATACTGAAACTTGATAAATAATGAACATAATTTATTTAAACTAGATAATAAAATAAGTAGCCCAATATAGATAGTAGGTGCAAAATATAAGTAAATAGTCTGTGTGCTCAAAATGAATCTCAATAATGCAAACATAGTCTTAACAGTGATTATTTTATAGCCATTAGATTTACGTGAAAGTCCCGGATACATTTATTCTTAACAATTGTCTAAGATTATTCTATTTAATGAAATTTCTTAATAGAAAGTAATTAAATAGGTAATAAATATTTAAGCTTCTATCTTAATGATGTATTTGTGTTGGTTTGACTCTACCGTCGGTATAGTTATTGATTTCCGACAGACAAAAAGTCCACCTGAGTTTATTATTCAAATTCTATCTATCTATCTATATCATCACGCCAGCTCCCTCGCGGGGTAGGCAGAGAGTACAGAGTTCCAACAGGATCTTTCCTTACATACCTCTCTGGCTTCCTCCACTCTCATAGTTCGTCTCATACACACTCGCCGGTTACGGAGACTCTTGACTTGCCCTTCAGCTAAGACACGGTCTATTTGGTCATGGTAAGATAGTCATTACTTCCCCGGCACCTACATCCTTCCACTTTCGCATTGTATATCTGTTTTTTCATTCTTTCTTCTGGCATTCTTTCTATATGCCCGAACCAACGGAGCATACCCTTTCTCATCTTTACACCGATACTATCTTTCATACCTACTCGCTTTCTTACTACGCTATTATTATTACTATTATTCAAATTGCTACATAAAAAGGTATTCAACACTTATGTCTACTTAAATTATTGTAAAAAACGAAACTTTAAATGACGTTCCTCCAACAAACAACAACAACAAACGTTTATTATTCAATTTACTACATAAATAGATATTCAACATCTATGCCCACCTTGTAGTTTCTAAACCTTAGTAATTTTACCATCCACTGTCATACTTTAATACTGAATGTTTACACAAGAAATTAACCTATTTTTCTCCTCTCGGTACATTCAAAGCTTCGAAAGAGCTCAGTGTGGGTTCTGCCTACCCTCTCAGAAACCGGTCGCGGCGGATTACCCGCGACTCCGTGATGCCCAGATCAGACTCAGTGATACCATCTGATCGCTATCTGATGCCAAAGTGCCGACTATATGCTTAATTGCCATATCCTTTACTAACCACCATGGTTACTGAAAATCAACCTTATTGTAAAGTGTTTACTGTCGATAGTACCTTAACGTTTCCAGCTGTATACATCCCAGTTTTAGATGTTAGCGTGGATTAAGTGATAAAGTAGTACTAATTTAGTATTAAAATGAGAGGTTCTAGTGAATAATAAAACTGATTATATTTAATTAAAATTATATTTTTTTATGTAATAGCACTTGGAAGTTTATAGTTGAGCTGATTATTTTAATGTAGTGATGTGAGGAGCTGAATATTGTGTAGTAAAACAACTATTATATCACACTTCGTCAGTAAACGTGCAGAGGTAAAACGAATATATGTATATTTCTTCATTTATGTTGCTTCGAGATACGCATTTATAGCAATATTGGCAGCGAAATTCCACTTATATATTAGTTGTAGTACAACAGCGTAGTAGGTACTTTGCCAGTGCTAGACAAAGGCCATTTACTAATCAAGTTGACTGAGAGAATAGGTCTTACTCCCCATGCGGATCAAGTGCGTGTGAAGTTAGGTTTTTTTGACCTTTACAGCTTCCCCGGACAAGAGGGCGAGCGTGCAACCACTACGCTCGAGCCAGAAGGGCAAGGGGGCAACTAGCAGGAACGGCCTCGGCTTGGGCAGTCGCTATGGGAGAGGGCATATACTAGGTCTATCGCTGTGGTGCTCTGCACCGACCGGCGGGCAAGGGATTCTTCGACCTCGCCGGCGAGTTCGGTGACTGATCCTGTGTGCGGTATCTGTATTCGAAAGAAGGGAAGTAAGGGCATCGGGAGGGTCGGCGAGAATATGCCCTATGTAAATACAGTTACAAATCCAAAACATGCGCGAGTGCATTTTGCCAATTTACGCAATTAAAGATCGTCTCGCGAGTTATGACTCATAAACCAACAAACAATATTAATGTCTCCTTTGATTTAACGTTCAATTGCTGCAACTCTCCGATGTGTGCGTGTGAGTTATGTCTCGCTCGCGGATCGCACCGTTTCCTGCGCCAGCGCATCGATATTATAAATAGAGAATGAGATGCACATTTCACAGATGCACATCGGTGTAAAGATGAGAAAGGGTATGCTCCGTTGGTTCGGGCATATAGAAAGAATGTCCGAAGAAAGAATGACAAAACTGATATACAACGCGAAAGTGGAAGGATGTAGGTACCGGGGAAGACCTAGACTATCTTACCATGACCAAATAGACCGGGTCTTATCTGAAGGACAAGTCAGGAGTCTCCGTAACCGGCGAGCGTGTATGAGACGAATTATGAGAGTAGAGGAAGCCAGAGAGGTATGTAAGGAAAGAGCCTGTTGGAACTCTGTACTCTCTGCCTACCCCGTAAGGGATCTGGCGTGATGATATAGATATAGATAGATAGATAGATGCACATTTCCTTTGATTCACGTGTGGCGCAAATGTTTGAGTGACGATCTTTTCTATACTTGTTTTAATCTCAGAATTATCTTTGGAGAGCCTAATAATGTCCTAATTTAAAATTCAAACTTATTTGTACATAATCTATACATTTGACACTTTACAATATACCTACACCTATTTAGAAGAACCACATAAGGATATTAAACATTTATCATGCAGTGTGTCGCATCAAAATGATTATTTTATGAAATTGTTTAATCGAAGTCATTTAATCAAATGACTTCAAACAAGCAATTTCATGACTGCCTCGTTGGTCTAGTGGCAAAGCGCATCGCTTTGTGATCAAATCCTAGGTCGGACAAATGTTTTTCTAACGAAATCTTCCCAGTGCGAGTCCGGAGTCTGGAATTGTGCCCGGTATATGGCAATTGGCTCGCCCCCTATTACATGGGACCTAACATCGTCGGCGATATGTGGGTGTACTCAGTACACCTCTGCCACCCCCGCTGGGGAATATAGGCGTGACGGTGTGTGTATCTCTATCTATATTGCCAAATCCCTTACGAGATAGGCAAGTACGACCAACAGACTTCTAACAGGTTAATGCCTCACAGATCTACAGATCCTCTCGTTTCCTCCATTCTGATAGTTGGTCTCATTCGCGCTCGTCGGTTACATAGACTAGATAACACACACTTTATTTATCATGGTAAGATAATGTAAGCCTTTCTTCAGTACTTCCAATATCGCAGTACCAATAATTTGTGATAAACGTTTTTTCAAGCAATCGACGTAACTTGCGCCAATCGTTTAACAAATAGCCGGGGCGATACTTGCTCGTGAGTGGCGATGGCCGCGGCCAATAAACACCCCCATTGTCCCGGGGCACGGGCTACAATATGCGTAGACATGTATCGGTATTTATATAGACAATCGTCGTACAATCACTGGATAGGATGCCCTAAGATTTGTTGAATAATGCTAGAATGATGCTAGGTGATAAAAATCGTATACTCGTAAAGCAATTGGATTTTATATTGGTTGTAAAGTTGAAGGAAACCTTGAAAAGCTAAAGGGAAAGCTCATGAGAAAATTTGATGCTGATATACTTAGAATTGTATAACATTACGAGGACACCCACGATTCGCCGCCGATGTTAGGACCCATGTAATAGGGGGCGAGCCTATTGCCATATACCGGGTACAATTCCAGACTCCGGACTCGTACTGGGAAGTATTCGTTAGAAACTACACTTGTCCGACCTAGGATTGTCCTAACATTTTCGGCGAATCGTGGGTGTACTCGGTACACCTCTGCCACCCCCGCTTGGGGAATATAGGCGTGACGTGTGACGCTCTAGTTTTCAAGGAATTTTAGTGAAGGAGACTTGTGAAGTAAAACTGTCTAAATTAACCAACTGCTTGTTGAAAATATTTTGGTGAAAATAATTTCGGAATATATACTTACTTTCTATATCATAATGTCAGATTCCTTGCGGGGAAGAAAGAGATTACGAGGTTCCAACAAGTTCTTTCCGTACAGTTTCTAATAATAAGCTCTTGATAATTCGTATCTTCAAGCAATTTCACATAAAACAGCGTACCTTATTACCCGATGACAATTTGTCAATTTCGGAGCGCTGAATGGGCGCTCATTAGACCTTGCAATACTTCGCACAATAGGCCAACAAATTGCATCGCTATTTCAGTTTTATGAGCTTTTGTTTATACTTTCTTGCGGTTGTTGGGTTTCGTGTACCTATAGGAACAGCTCCCGTAGTCATGTTGACTTTCTGCAGTCACATGGTGATTATATTCTCTTTGGCATTCATTAATGCTAATAGAAGACGCTAATAAAAATGCTCGAGAATGACATTTAGAAGCGAAAAATCACGTAGTCAAAATAATGCGTTATCGATTGTGAAGAGTATAATTATATGCGAATAGATCTTTGTTTTTGGTTCGTAAAACAGATACAAAAAAACTTAATAAAATCCGCTGTAAGGGGAGGGTTTCTGAATCTCCGAAGATATGCTCATTCAAGCGAGACACAAGAGAGCGGTACCGCTGTGTTCCTTTTGGAGATCCTACTGCGTCGAACGACGCCACTGCAGGGTTTTGAGCTTAAAATTACCTCGTATCTCAGTCATTTCCACGAAGCAAATGAGAAGGTCCTTTTCTTAGAGAAGTGAGAATCTTCTAAAGAAATTTTTCGCCTGCAAAAGAGAAAGGCCCGCTGGCTGTGGTGAAATGTAAATGTGTGAAATAAGTATTCGTTTTTCTGACAAATGTGTTGCATTTTGCCACAGTAACCGTGTCTGAATGGCGAACAGCCAATTACAATTCTATTTGAAATTACTGAAAGCGCACAATCATAACATTATAAATGCGACTGCCTCGCCGCGCTCCGCTGTAAATTGTATGAATAATTCGCAATATACCTATTTGTGTACAGATCTAGGCTTGTTCATGTGTTTAAAAATGTGAGAAAAATGTGTAGTCTATCGCACATTTTTAGGCGTCGCGATGTGTTTAATGTTATTAAAGATTATATTAATCATTTCGTGCGTTGAACTTTTATGTTTTTTGGTGCTTTGAAATTTCTAAAAAACAGTTGTTTTTAATATTTAATTTATTCAGTTCCGTTGGTCTAGTGATCTGATATAGTGGCTGGTAGCCACGAGATTCTAGGGAAAGGGTTTATCGGGGTTTTCTCATCAATAAGGTCCCGGTAACAGAGTGGAGTCTCCAGTTGTGCAAGGTATAATAGTCTCTAATTCAAGTAATCTTAATATATCATTGGGACATGACGTCGGTGGCGAAATCTGGGTGAACATAATATATTTTTCAACCCTGCTTGCTGCTTGAGGAATATATGGCGGTTTAATAAGTTCTAACAGCAGGTGGCCACAGACCTGCCTCCATTTATTCGCATTGAATCTGTGTGAGAATGCATTTGCCCAGCATTGGGGCAGAACAGGCTAATTTATTTTATATTATCATAGCTACTAGTTTTACATATGGTGATGTGCAGCCTTATTAGTCAGCAGACCATTTTCTTCAATGTACTAAATGGCCCCTCATTAGAAATGGCGACGTCGACCGTACTACACAGATAGTTTAACAAATTGTTATCGCTCGCTAGTTCAGTTTTATGAGCGTCTGTTTAAGTGCTTTATTTTTATTGGTTACGTTTATGTTAAGCGTTATTAGGCACTGATTTAGTAAACAGTATTATTTTAAAATGGCGTATATTTAAGCGGGAAGTTACCAGTAACGTGTTACTCAAATGTTAATGTGTCGTCTTCCGCACCCGCTTATTGACCGTATGGCTTGCAGTAGCCGAAAATATTTATTTTAAAGTGGCAGTTAGTGTTAATAATTTTTATACTAGAGCGCCAATCTATTAAGCCATAGATATGGTTTAGTATGTTTTATCATCTATTTAATAAAAATCTAACACTGATTGACTGACGGGCGGAGTATAGCTTCAACAGTGGGCTTAGACGCATGAAAGTTTGCACAGGAGTTCCATATATAACATACTCAGCATACATGCTCAGCAACAAGAAAAGATTATTGGAAATTTATCCCTGAATGGGTTTAAAATATTATAGATACTGAAAATCAGAATCAGAATATTTTTTATTCATGTAAACCATTACAGTATTTGTGAATCGCCAGTAACAAAGTCTACGACCACTTCGGAATGTCATTCCTGTGGAGAAGAAGGGCAAGAAACTCTACGGTTACTCTTTTAATATAGTATTTTTATAATTTTTCCATCTACATTTTCTTGTGGGGTATGGGAGAACAATGTAGTATCAGGTGAGTCTAACTTAAATTAACCAAGTTATACTATTCATGAGAATGGCTACACGGTTCTCTTATTTTAAAGATAAAGATAGGAGAAAAAAAATCAGATTTATTAAACTACGAGAAGGAAGAGAGGGAATAATAAATAATAATAGCTGAACATGTTATCCACATTCAGGTGGAGCAGCGTTTTTATTATTTAAATAATCATCTAGGGTATAGTAAGCTCGCTTGCAGAGTGTACGTTTAATACAAGATTAGAATTTATTTTCACTAAGTTGAGTGACGTCGTCGAGACCTACGGTATACTAAGGGCATACATACATATATACATCGTATGTAAAAGGTATGAGCTATAGAGCGGATTCGCGCATTCGCTGGGCATGCCAAAAGCTTATACAATTCTATGCGGACACGCTGGTCACGGTCCGATACGCCGTGGTTCAACAGATGGGCGGGCACAGCTCATGCTGTATAATTCTAATATTATAAGGAAGTGTTTTAAAGAGTGATTCCCGTTTAATCACGAGGTCTAGAGTTCAAATCCAACACTGGCAACAGGTTCACCTTTTGTCACAATTTAGTATACCGACAAACTATAGTAAACCGAAGTATAAATATCATCCGAATGTAATGGTGCATCAACTCAAAAAATTGGTTAATTGAATTAGTACTCTAATTTCTTACTTACCACCTTTTTACCTTTCCCTGCTCCTGCTTATTAGTGTCACAATTCTATTGGGCCAGCGATATGGCATACTAGTATTGCGACCAAAATACTATACCGAGTCGAAAAACATTAGGATAATATTAATTGACGCAGTGTGCCAAGTTGTGGACGAGCCTATTTTCCTGACTTACCCGGAACACAAAAGATACCAAGTATAGGCTATAATCCGCCACGGTATCGCATCGATAGCGATCTGTCGACACCAGGCAGATGTGTATCGAGCGGTGAGTTACCGCGGGGCCTCGGTATCTGCTGGTCATCGCGTAATGGACGCCGTTTATATGCGTATGCGCTGTTATGATTTTATGAGGTTTCTTATGGGTGTTTTTAGGCCGCGTGGGAAGAAATAAGAATGTTTCAATGGCTTTTTTGCCTGTAAGGGAACGCCGCGCGTATGCGCTGTTTAGATATGACAAATTTTTTAATAGTAGAGGTTTTTTGTGTGTGTGGGGATGGAGTAAGACATTATTCTAAAATATTCCAATCGTAATGGTTTTTTTTTGTGTCGGTGTTCTCACACCGACACAAAAAAAAACCGAATGAAGCAAGAAATTAGAAAATTATATTATATGTGTTAATAGACTTACCCCCAGCGTTACAATGTATATATATATATATATATATATATATATATATATATATATATATATACATTGTAACGCTGGAGGTAAGTCTATTAACACACATCCCCACTTAGGATTTAAATCCAGGACCTCGTGATCACCACCTGCAGCAGTGTAAAATACCCGCATATTCAAGCTAAGGAATTTCCTTATATCAGATAGTGGCGACCTCTGGCCGGGTAATTTCCCCTCTCCGAAGATAACACCGCTCCTCCCGAAGATTTATTGTTTCTGCTATTAATAGACCCTTTGTTGGAACGTTTAAGGGCAAGCTTTTGTGTACTCTTTTAATCACGAGTAGTAAGTAGTCTTCAGAAATAATAGATTGAGGGTATTTTTTGCAGAATAAACATAAATTTTTTGGTATCCATAGCGCTTTTTGGTATCCATAGTGATGTTGAAAGTGATATTAAAAGTCATATTTCATGATTTGGCTGGTTTTTTTGTCCTTTTTGGACCCCTCGGTCTCGTAGTCATACGCGAATCACCGTACTTTCTATACATATTTTGACAAGTATATCGGGTAAATTAATTTTTGTGTTTGCGGACTGAATAATAGTGTCGACACTTAGAACTTTACAAGGATTTCGAACATTTACATTTCAATTTACACACCGTCCTCAACATTACGCAAATATTTTAGTCATATCTGAAAAAATATATGCACATCCCTGGTAACTACAGTACATAAGATAACTTGAATTAAAAGCATCTGACCCACATTCCTATTAATATCCTCGCCAACAGCTCAATGCAATCGTACCGGGTCCTTATTCGCTATGTCCAAGTAAACACGTAACGTGGCGCGTTACGTCAACTTCGTGAAACGTTCTATTAATGGTACTTAGTAGCATACATTACACGATCATTGCAAGTTATCTTAACGCTTCGCGTTTGGTCTTGGCAAATAAGGCCCTAGAAACAGTTAGAGGTCGAAAAAACTCTTGGGTCCCTTAAAGAGAGGTTCTCAGTGCTTCATTGAGGATAACGGTTAGCGAGCGTACAATTAGAGGGACCGAAGATCTAATAAAAAGTTGTGAGATAAGTTAAGGCAGTGCTAGGTAATAGACCATTGATAGAAGATCCCGAGATCTAGGAAATTATAGATGTGGCTAGATGTTTTAATGAGAAGAGATAAGGTAACCCTTTCGCCGATACGACTTTTGATGCCACGTTATTTGAGGTAAATATCATATTTCCCTTGAATAAATTCAATCCTGTTTTTTTTTTGTTTTGAAACTTTAATTCTGTTCAGCAAATAAAAGAGACAAAACAATGTCAATTTATTTTCTTTACTTGAAAAACGCTAAAATGTTGCATTTCTGCATTTACATTGCTTGTATGCATTAGTAATTAATGGTTTAATCCATCGATAAAAAGGTTCGCACTGAAAAAAGTTTATATAAATTACTGTTGGCAAATTTTACGCATCAAATATGACATGCCGAGAATGAACCAGTTTGTAACCTAACTAGACAACTAATTAAAGGAGCCTCGTAACCCTTAAGTTTAGTTAAGTTTATCTCGCATTGTAATAAAAGCGTCTAGGAGTATTGACGCCATTAAATAATACAATTGTTAGAAAGGTTAAATGGGCGTTATCTATCGCTGTTCAGGAGAATGTTAACTCTGATTTTATATTAATGCTTGCGGTGATGTAAAAATTTGATGTAAGCTCAGTATTATACAATATATTTAACGTATTTTTTTGCTGAGGCTTATCTTCCTAAAATGGGGTGCCGGGCAATCTATAGATCTACATAAATCACCTCGCCAGATCCCTAGCGAGGTAGGCAGAGAGACAGAGTTCCAACAGACCTCTCTGGTTTCCTCAACTCTCCGTGCCAGACAATGATATAAAGAATCCCAAGAGAAGGGAATTTATAATGAGGAATGTTATCCAAAAGCGTAAGCTTAAATTACCTAATAATATGGTCGTAAAAAACGGTTAAAAGATGATGTCTACTCTAAATGTCTCGCTTCTCCAAATAAGGCGAACACGAATCGTCTCCATTTAAAATTAAGAACGGCGCGAAAAGGCGCGTGCGTACGGTAATGTCACACAGCTTAACGGTCCGTCATATATGAGCAGAGGAATGGATTAATCATTTAGGGCTTAAAATTTGGCAAAATTTCTGTAGGTAAAGATTAATTTATAATCATTTGTGGTGTATTACCTGACATTTTTGACGTGAGAAATTAATGTCAAGAATAATATTTTCATACTGTATAGGTACTTAACAATATTCATCTGTAACTTATTATCGCGTATAGCGTATCCGCAAATAACTTGTCCGTCTTTAAAGAAAACTTATAACGATTGGTCAAAATATAAGTCTGCCATTTCGATTACTATTAAATATTCTTTACATGAAATAATTTAACTTTATGTTAAAAATGACCATCTTACATTTTATTCATAAATTTAGCCATGGATACATACAGCACAGGTAAAAGATTCCTAAGGAATAATAATTTTTAGTGTATTTTCCCATAAATAAAGTATATAATTTTCTGTAGTATATCATCTTATCCATTACTACCACATCCTTGCAAAACCCTCTCAGTAGGCCAGCAACAATTTTCTTACCTCAGCTAAAAACATTCACCGTTTGAACGCAGTTAATTTTCGAGAATCTGTCGGTAGCCCTGTTTAGGGAGACAGTGGAAAAAGTCGCCCGTCTTAGTGCGCCCGCGCATACGCAACGGTACCCGCTATATATGGGCTGCCGGATCCTAGTGATCCCGATGTATAAGATTCTTGGGTAAGACACCATTCTTTGTGAGATAACTAAGTACGCCGCACATTCCCACCACTATAACTCCAGTTAGCTAGGATCCTTAGTGACCTTAATCCATGACACGAGATCGTGAATCTTAGAGAGTTCCGAGCAGATTTTTTAACCGAAAACGAGCGAACAAATTTTGTCAGCTAGATAATTACAGGAGAGCTGTAAATTAACATGCCGTTGTATAAGCACTGGAACAGGTGATGAAGGTGGTAATAGAATGATCAGTAATTTTTTCCATATTTTTAAGAAAAATAGGAATTATTAACCCAGACCGACACAAAAATTTGTGAGTTACACAAAGAGTTGCCCCGTTTGGGGTATCGAATCCGTGACTATGGTCTATGCCTAAACCATTGGACCAAACTGTCGGCATAATGAAAACCCTTGACCAAAAAAACACGAATAAAGGAACATGAAATTCACCGACGAATACTCCACAATCCCACCATATTTATCTCCGAGGCCTTTGTTCTCCCAACTCAATGTAAACAGCATAAATCGCGGCGGTACGTGTGAACACCGCATTCCACTCAGCGCGCGAGTATGCGCCGGAGTCTGCGCGCACCCTTACCCCCGCACGCGCACGTAATCGATTTTAAATGGACGCTACTTTCGCCAACGATTGTTTTTGCTTTATCTGCGGTCTAATGGATGGCCCTTTGTGGAGTTTTGATCTGGTAGTGGAGCAAATAAGAAGGGATTAATGTTGTGTACTTCTATTGTGAGTACTTGCACAAAGCGAAATGGTTTACCTTATTATTATCAATTGATAAATATTAATAAGCCGTGTCGCTAATTATGTGGCACTAGTTCATGATAATTGTCTTAGCCATGCTCTCATGATAGCTCCTACTTGCAATAATCTACTGAAGCGATTTTAGCCACCTTTTTCGACGGATCCCCCTCTTATAGAGTAGCTATATGATCCTTATGAACCAGCTTTATATAACCTTATTTCTTTACACTTACATCTACAAGGTATAAAATAATTAACGCAAGACCTGAAAGTAGTTTGTTCTAAATTGGCAACTCAATCGATTCCATCTTTTTATAAAGTTATTTTTTTTTTTAATTTTCAATGAATGCTGTTACTCCTTCTGTTCGCTGTATTAAACAAAATTTAATAACTATTAAAAGCATTACGGCTATTTTAAATGTATTTCTATTGCACACACTTCAATATGCATACAAAAGTTAATTAATTATTAAATATTATGGTTAATTTAGGTACCAAAGAGCTTAAAAAAATGGTAGGCCCTAAAATTGGAAGTTTGATTGTCGTATTGAATTCGTAAAGCAATAATCTAATCGGGGTGTCTGAGGTCTTGCGTTATTTATGTTACACCTTGTATAAACACGTCTAAGTAGTTAATTTTACTCAAGTATAAACTTAGTATATCAATTTTATTTTATACTTGAGAAACTGTCTAAAGTAAGAGAGATGTAAGTTAGTATTCTTAGCCAAGTATAGATTTTTATTTGGCTAAGTAAATTTTTAAGACTAAGCAATTAAATGTCCATAGATACGGGTGTTACACTTAAAAAGCTTTCCGTTTTCCAAAAGCTATATCATTCTAATTTATTGGTCAAATCCAATAGGGGATTACATTCTGCTTTTAATTCCACTCTTCGTTCACTTAGACCCATTAGATGGCTCTATAAATGGATCTTAATGTGATAGACGGGTCCAAATTTTAATCACCATAAATGCAGGCCTATTGCCAAATTTTCAAATCTGTGCTACTACTACTAACTAACTATGATTAAAAGTGTGTTCTTACCAACTTAAATCAATGCACGATTACTTGACGACACACAACAATGTTATGACGTTGCGAGACGCCGTAAGTTCCGATGTGTAATAACGTGCGCAAGCGCATCCATATTACTAAGGCTGCCGGCGACTGCGCCGTGACTCACCGGAGTGAAATGTGTGTCTGACCTAATGTAATTTCCCTTTTGATACTCAGATGTGAGGGAATTTCGCGGGTTAGTGTAAGAACTCTCTTTGTTAATACGCATGAATCAGGTCAGACTGTAATAATTTAATAACGTTAGTTAGTTGATAGGTGATTGTTTTGTCCCAATTTCTGAATTTCTAATTCGGCAGCTTAATTATAAAGAATGTCTGAAGAAAGAATAACAAAACAGATATACAATGCGAAAGTAGAAGGATGTAGGTAGCGGGGAAGACCTAGACTATCTTACTATGACCAAATAGACCGAGTCTTATCTGAAGGACGAGTTAAGAGTCGCCGTAACCGGCGAGCGTGTATGAGACGAACTATGAGAGTGTAGGAAGCCAGAGAGGTATGTAAGGAAAGAACCTGTTGAAACTCTGTACTCTCTGCCTACCCCGCAAGGGATCTGGCGTGATGATATAGATAGATAGAATTATTTGGCCGAAAGGAAGGATTTATTACATTTTGGAATCATTGTGTCTTGATAAATACGGGCGTTTAATGTATACCTGCATATTCCCTAAGCGACCGCAGGGGCGAGAAACATTTCTGAACAGGACGAATAGTACGTCGTGCGTCCTGTTGCTGCTGTGGCTGGTATGCGTCGTGAAGGAGAATTCAATGAAAGCCGAATAGTCTTGAAACAGTGCTCCACCCACCAGTTGTGACCCTCTTCGTGTAGAGTTTCTTCTTACATCTTCCTATGTCCAGTCGCTCGAACGTGTCTGGCGTGATTTTTCGCGCTCTTAAATTCTATTTGGTGTGTCACAACTAGTGGGCTTTGTACCGAGTGTATTTATCAAACAACCAATCAGAATACAACTATCGCTATCCCTTTCGGGGTTGCACTCTTCTTACTATTGCTATCCCTTTCGGGGTTACACTCTTCTATTATCCTAGCGTTTATGCGCTAGGATTCTATGACATTATTATTTCTAACTTAAATTACTTAATGTACTACAGTAACTTAATCTATTATAATCTATTCATACACATTATGCAGACGTCGTCCTGTACATTTCTCCCGCCGTGAACTGTCGGCTTCACTGACGGTTCATAAGTAATTCTTCGTGGAGGGACGACGTCGGCAACACTATCAATTTCTTCGCTGGCCTCCGAAGAACTCCTCCCTTGGTGCGGACGTCCACCGCACGTACAATCCCATCCTCTCCAGGGAAGGTCCTTATTATCCTCCCAAGAGGCCACATGTTCCTGGGGAGTACGTTGTCAACTATGAGGACGATGTCCTCCTCTTTCAGCGCGGCGCCGCGTCCATGGGGCTCCCGCCGGTACTGAAGTCCAGGTAAGTACTCCCTTATCCATCGTTCCCAGAACATGTCCGCGAGTTTCTGTGCCGCTCTCCAATGGGTGCGGCCGATGAGGTCAGTGTCAGTGAAGGTTCCTGGTGTCGGGTTGCGCGCTGGGCCGTAGAGCAGAAAGTGGTTCGGTGTCAGCGCCTCTGGGTCCTCAGGGTCGACGGGTACGTGAGTGAGCGGTCGGTTGTTTACTGTAAACTCGACCTCCGCCAGCAGTGTGGTGAGAATCTCTTCTGTCGGGTGCCTCTCCGTCAGGATCGCGTATAGGGCCGTCTTCACACTGCGCACCAGTCTTTCCCATGCGCCACCCATGAACGGGGCGCCGGGGGGAATAAAGCGCCAGCTGATGGTTCTTCTCGTGGCCTCTTCTCGGGTGGCGTTGTCCAGCGCCTCCCGTAGCTCTCTGTCGGCGCCGCGGAGATTGGTCCCGTTGTCCGACCATATTTCAGTCGGACAACCGCGGCGGGCGATGAATCGTCGTAGGGCCATCACAGCTGACTCGGTGCTGAGTGATGCGGCGACTTCCAGGTGTACGGCGCGTGAAGTCAGGCAGGTGAAGAGGGCTACGTAGCGCTTCTGTGTGCCCCGACCCACTGTCACAGTCAGAGGTCCGAAATAGTCGATGCCGGTGTACGTGAAGGCCCTCTGATGGTGAGCCAGTCTGCAGGGCGGCAAGTTCCCGGTGCTCGGCTCTGGAGGCGCGTCTCTTCTTCGGCGACAGCTGTAGCACTTGTGTATGACCATCCGGGCTACAGTACGTAATCGAGTTATCCAATACCTTGCTCGACACTCGTTGATGGTCGCCTCTACTCCGGCGTGGTGCAGCTGTCGGTGTACGTGCTCGATGTACAGGCGGGTGACGCGATGATCTCCGTCCAGCACTGCGGGGCACCGTAGCTCGTCGCTGATGTCCGGCGTCGCGCTTATTCGCGACCTGATTTTTATTACTCCACTGATAATCTGCGCTGATAAGGGGCGGAGGCGGCCCTTCGATAGTGTATTACTGTTACTCAATTCGCTGTGATACGAGTCGTGTTGTACTACACGCACTAAGAACGCCTCTGCTCTTATCAATAGTTCTGCACTGAGCGGTAAGCACTTGACACTGTCCTTATCACTAAACTTAATTCTACACTTATCGCTACGCTTATTCCTATTCTTAACACTATTCCACTGTGGGTTCTTTTCGCGATTCCTAGCCTGTCTCTTATAGTTCACTGATTGTCTATTCACACTGCACAGGTCGATGAACTGCAGCACGCGCGCCGTCGCTCGTAGCAGGCGCTCCCACGTAGAGAAACGCGCTGGATCCGGAACAGCTGATCGCGGTGAGACGGGCCGTTGCTCGGTGATGTTGTGTGTCCGCTCCTCGCCCGTCGCTGCGTCGAGTGTCGGTCGCTCCGCCGGCCATGTTGATGGGTGCTCGCGCAGGAACTCGGGCCCAAGGAACCATCGGTGATGAGAGCCGATGTCCCTGGGTACTTCGCGCGTCGCGTCGTCGGCCACGTTTAGCTTCGTGGGCACCCACCTCCAATCACTTATGGCGCTGTTTTCCTCTATCGCGGCGATGCGATGTGCGACGAACGGGCGGTAGGATCGCGCGCCCGTCTTCAGCCACGTCATGACGGTACGGCTGTCCGTCCAGTAGGTCACTGCGCTTGGCTTCTTATCGTGTTCGGCGATGATAGTCGCGCCCAGGCGACTACCCAGTACGGCGGCTTGCTGTTCGAGTCTCGGGATCGATGTGAGCTTGAGCGGTGCCACCTTCGCCTTCGCCGCCACGAGGGTTATATGTACCTCGCCGTCGCTCGTGGTGGCTCTCCAGTACGCCGCTGTCGCGTAGGCTGACTCGCTCGCGTCCACGAACACGTGCAACTCGAGCGTCTCGGCGTGCGTGTACCCGTGGTAGCATCGTGGTATCTTCAGGTCCCGCAGACTCCGCAGGTGTTGGGTCCACTCGACCCACTGTTGTGCTAGGTCATCGTCGATGTTGTCGTCCCATCCTGTGCCGCGCCGCCATATCTCCTGCAGTATCTGCTTGGCCCGTATGGTGATGGGCGAAGCGATTCCGAGCGGGTCAAACAGAGACATCAGTATGCGGAGTGTCTCCCGCTTCGTCGGCGTCGGTTTGTCGAGTATGCCCGGGGGGAGGCGCGCCAGGTCAAGGTTGAACCCGATGTCGTCGGTGTCCGGCCTCCACTCTAACCCAAGCACTCGTTCTGTCTTCCTTTCTTCATTAATTCCGATCGCCCGCTGTGTCGCGCCCGGTTCGAGAGTCTGTAGTACCACCGTGGAGTTAGACGACCACTGTCTCAGCTCATAGTGCGCCGCCCGATGTATCTCGTCGATCTGTTTCGAGATGTTGATGGCGCTGTCTTCGTCGTCGAAGCTGTGTAACAAGTCGTCGACATAGTGATTGCGAACGATGGCGCGGCTCGCTTCTGGATGGGTGTCCCTATACTTCTCTGCGTTGTGATTCTTCACGTAGATTGCGATGGACGGTGAACATGTGGCCCCGAAGATGAGTGACGTCATCCTGTACTCTTCGGGCGGGTGTTCATCGCGCCGATCGCCGCGCCACAAGTACCGCAGCGCGTCTCTGTCTTCTGTCTTGATTTTTATCTGCATGAACATCTCCTTGATGTCGGCAGACACGGCTATTCTGTGCTGTCGGAACCTGATGAGGACGCCGGGGAGTGACTGCAGCAAGTCGGGACCCGTCAATAAATGGTCATTGAGTGACACTCCTTTCGTTTTAGCGGCGGCGTCGTGGACTATTCGCACTTTGTTCGGTTTCAATGCGTTCAGTACTGCAAAGTGCGGGAGGTACCACGTTCGATTCTCAGTTCTATCTTTCGGTGCGGGCTCGGCGTATCCCTTCTGGATAAGTGCGTCCATCTGTTCTGTGTACTTCGTTTTCAGAGTCGAATCGCGGTCAATCTTCTTTTCTATGTTGTGTAAACGCTTCAGTGTATTTTCATAATTCTCGGGCATCTTAATAGTGTCGGTTTTCCACAGTAGAGGGGCTTCATATCTCCCGCCGCTGTCGATACGGACTTCTTTGTCGAGCTTGTCAAGCGCGCGTTGATCTGGGCTGTTCTTCGGGTTTCTGGGCTCGACGAAGAGTGACTCGAGTGCGAAGTAGTGTCTCAGCTGATCGTCCATGTCTTCGCTTTCGCTCTTGTCCGCGATGAAGTTGACTTTGTGCGCATCTTGTACAGTGAGTCGTGAGCGCGCGCCATGTAATACCCAGCCGAGAGGAGTCCGGGAGGCAACGGGTTGGTGTCGTTGTCCCCGGCGTACCTCCGACGTCACTAGCAGGTGCCAATTGTCTTGGCCGATGAGTATCTGGGGTTTCGCTCTTCTATAAGTGATATCGCTTTCTATGTCCCGCAGATGCTTGCAATCGGCGATGTCTTGCACGGTGACGGCTTGTGGTGACAACTTCATATTCTCAATGGTGCGCGCTTGAATCCGATGTGCGCGCTGGGACGTACCTCTCAACGTCAGCTGGACCCGACGGGAGTTCGATGACCGGACGTTACAATCGCCGATCGCCTCGATGTGCAGTGACTCGCGGGGGCCGCGCGCGCCTGTCTGGTTGGCGAGCTCGGCGTCGATGAGCGTCACCGTTGACCCGTCGTCGAGGAGGGCGTAAGTGTCTACTCCTCCCGCCGGTCCGGAAATGTGTACCGGCACTATCTTGAGATACGATGCGAAGCCTCTTGTCCACGTTGACGCGACTGTCTGCTTCTCCGCGTTGTCGTCTTCGGCGACCCTTTCGCTTTTGACGTGGTGAAGCAGTCTGTGGTGCGAGTATTTGCACCCGTCGGTGTCGCAAGTGAGCCTCTTGCAGTGATGACTCTTAGTTCTGAAGCGTAGACACGCGAAGCATAGTCTTCGTGCCTTCGCGATATCCCATCTGTCGTTGACCGTCGACTCAATGAATTTCTTGCACTTGGTTACCTCGTGCTCTGTGTCGTGACACGCCGCGCATTTTTCTTTCCTCGGGCTCGATACAGCGGTGCTATAAGTCTTGTTCGTCTGTCTTCTGTTCGCTGTATGTTCCCGTTCGGGTGTCACGTGTTCGGGAGGTGCGTAGCGCCCGCACCTGTCGGCCTCCCTACTGAGGAAATCAGAGAGCCTCAGTAGGTCGGGTTCTTCTGTCTGTTCTTCCGCTGCGTAGTCGAACCATCTATACTTGAGCGCCGGTGTGAACTTTTCAATGGTCGTCTTGACAGCCTCCGGGTTGTACAGGTACGCCACGCGGTTGAGTGCGCGTAGCGTCGCGACGATGTTCATCACCCGCGTGGCGAACACGCAGATGTCTCTCGGGTTGTCGCTGAGTCGGGGCAGCGCGCGCAGGCGTTCTAGTTCGCCCAGCGCGATGCAATCTGGTCGGCCGAAGCGTGCTTCGAGCGCCCGGAGTATGTCAGCTGTCTTCGCGTTGTATATGAGTAAGTTCTCGACGGCTTCCTTAGCTTTGCCTTTTAGCGCTCTTCGTAGTCTCGCGACGTTCTCTGTGTCCGTGAAGCTCGGCGCAGATTCTTCATAAGCAGCTTTGAAGGTGAGCCACTCTTGGTGTGACCCACTGAAGTACGGCAATTCAGTAGCGAAGCGGTGGTGCGGGGCGCTCCCGGACCGGGCGGCGAGGGTGATTGCGGACGCCAGCTCACGCAAGTCGATTTGCTGTGGCGGCGTCGCGACTGTCGTTTCTTCATTCTTCGACACGGCGATGGGTGGTGGCTGGATCGGTGCAGGGGGCAACGGCGTTGTCGCCCGCGGCGCTGCATCGATGGTGCGCCCCACGTCTATGTCGTGTGGCCTGTCGGCGATGGCCAGGACGTGAGGTCGCGAGTCGTTCAGCCAGCTCCCGACTCTTTTCTCTGTTTCTTGGTCGTCTGATATGCACGTGTCTGCGTCACTCTCGCTTTCTTCATCTTCGGCTTCGATTCGTGATATTTTCGCGGCTGCTAATTGGACTTGCAATTCTAGTAGCTCCTCCTTGGCGCGGGCGAGCTTCAATCTTCGCGTCTTCGTTGAGAGCGTCCTCTTCGTTCCAGTCCTCTTGGATACTGGCTTCTTTGTTTTCTCCGTCGCGGAAGTGTCTTCCGTGGCGGTTGTTTCCGTCATGACAGTAGATTCTGTCGTGGCGGTCGACTCTGACGTGGCGGTCGACTCTGTCGCTGTAGTCGACCCCGACGATTCGGCGACTGGGGCCGATGCTGCTGGTCTACTGGTGGTGGAGCGTGTGACTGGCATGTTTCTTTTTTTCTATTTTCTTCCTTTTTCAGCTTGATTCTTCTATTTTCTCTTGCGTCTTCTATATTCTCTTGACGACGATAATCCGGCTTCCGAAGGACCAAATGAACAGGACGAATAGTACGTCGTGCGTCCTGTTGCTGCTGTGGCTGGTATGCGTCGTGAAGGAGAATTCAATGAAAGCCGAATAGTCTTGAAACAGTGCTCCACCCACCAGTTGTGACCCTCTTCGTGTAGAGTTTCTTCTTACATCTTCCTATGTCCAGTCGCTCGAACGTGTCTGGCACACGAGGTCTTCGCACACACCCGCAAGGGTGTGGGGAATCGGCTTCGGGGCAACGGCCCCCTGGCCGAGGTGGCTGTCGCCGGCCATAAACATGGCCGGGTCGTTGTGGGGGGACTTTATGTCCCTTGAAGGGGCGGCGACACGTAGATCCCGCGTGGGGGGCCATCATGAGAGTGTTCACGCCGCACTCCGCGACCAACCCTGTCAGGTGGAACCTATGGCGAACCATAGGAAGCCCGACAAAGCGATCAGCAGGAGGCGGCGACTTCCCGAGGCCCCTCTTCTTTCTTCGCCCGGCAGCGCGATACAGCTCCACTAGGGCGACCTAGCGGGCGATCAAACGCCACCGGGCTGTTTCAGGTGTATTATGGGGGGTAGGGATGTTTCAAAAGGGGAGATGGGTGGCATTAGGGGGTTAGGAAAAGTAAATACGGTGGTGTGGAAGATAGTGGGGGTGTTGCGATGTGGCGCTCTTCACACCGCCGTGCGGTCAAGCTCTACCGGGTGAGACTCGTTGGAGAAGCCCAGCAGGCGACCAGCTACGACGGTGACTTCGTCCAGTCCCTCTTCTGTCTTCCACGGTGTCATGTCCAGTGTCGTCGCCGCGCACGCGCTCGGGCCCCAACGGCTAGCCGTTAGGTCGAACTGCAGTGGGCGGCGGAGGTCTAGTCCGGTGCAGGCCCCACAGTATCGTCGCTGGGCACGGCCCAGTCGCGTGGGTAGGGCCTCCTGTCCGGCGGGCGCGCATGCCATGGCGCTAGGTCCCGGATGTGAGGCCAGGACGATGCCTCGGCACGCGCGAACATGTTGGTGGACAGGCGGCGGGAGAACTCCTCTAGGCTCTCGACTCGTAGATCCCTCTGGATCGTGGAATTTCTCACGTACCTTGGCGCCCGGACGATTGTGCGCAGAGTGGAGGATTGTTGCGTCTCCAGCAATTTGCGCAGCGACGGGCGCAGCAGGGGCGCCCAGGCCGGCGCCGCGTACGTGAGGCGGCTACGGATGTAGGTCTTGTAGACCGCTATCTTCACTCGTAGAGGGAGTCTGGAGGAGAGTACCGGATGAAGGAGTGCGCGGGCGTGTCTCGCCTGTGCGATGATGCTCTTGACGTGGGGCCTGAGAGTCAGATTCCGGTCTATGGTCACCCCAAGGTATTTGACCGTGGGTGACCATTTGATATCTTGTCCTAGAAGTTGGAGTGGTGGGGGGTAATTGTAGCGTCCCATGGTGATGGCCTGTGTCTTACGTACATTCACCGATAGCCTCCATTTGGACAGCCAGTCCGGCAGGAGGTCAAGGGTGCGCTGGACTTTGATGGCCGCGTGAGTAGTGTTCAGGGACGACGCATAGTAGGCCGCGTCGTCCGCGTAGAGGGCCAAGTGGACTCCTGGGGCTGTGGGGATGTCGTCGGTGTAATGTACGTAAAGCACAGGCAAGAGGCAGCTGCCTTGGGGGACTCCGGCGGCGATGGGGCGCAAGGTAGAGCGCGCCTCGTCCACCACCACTCTGAAGTGTCTGTCCTGTAGGAATGAGGAGACCACCTGCACGATGCGACGGGGGAGGCTGGAGTTGGACAATTTGTACAGCAGACCGTGGTGCCATACTCTGTCGAACGCCTTCTCCATGTCGAGGGACACCAGGACGGCTTTCTCACGCTTGTTTGCGGAGGCCGTCAGATCGTGTATCACCCTCGACAGCTGTTGTGTGGTGCTGTGCTTCGACCGGAAACCGAACTGCTCCGGGCGGGGAACGATGTTGGTGTTGAAATGGGCCAACAGGAGCTTCTCGAACAACTTAGAGAGTGACGGCAAGAGAGTGATGGGCCGATAGCTCTCGGGCTTACACGGGTTCTTCCCCGGTTTGGGCAGCATGATGACGTGCCCGATTTTCCAAGTATCCGGAAACTTCCCGGTACGGACGATCCCTGAGAAGAGGCGAGCTACCGCTGCCATTGTGCGGTGTGGCAGGTGCTTCAGCGCTCTGTTCGTAATGCCGTCCGCTCCGGGGGCCTTCTTCGGTTTGGTCTTCCGGGTCATCTTGCTGACCATCCCCGGGGAGAAAAAGATGGCGTCTTCTTCAGGAGCCATCGGCGTGTCCAGGAACTCTCTAAGGTGTTGCTCAACTGTTGACACGTGGGCCTGGTCTGCGGTTGGGTTCGGTCGAAATTGGCGTTCCAGGTAGTCGGCGAAGATCTCAGCACGGTCTGCTGCTACATAGCGAAGAGTCCCGTCGTCGTGGATTAATGGCCGCACGGGGGCTGGGGTGTTGGAGCACTGGCGGCAAAGGCGGTGGATTGAGGGCCAGTCATCGGCGATGTTGTCTATGTGGTTCTCCCAGCTCGCGGCGGCGTGATCTAAGATCTCGGCCTTTACCCTCTCCGTCAGACGGTTGAGCTGGGTCTTGAGATTTGGACAGCGACTAGTCTGCCATCTGCGGCGCAGCTGCCTTTTCCTGACTAGGAGACCGCGAATGTGCGCCGGAAGGTCCGGTTTCCGGGCGCTTTGCTCGCGGTCTCGCCTGGCAGTTGCGAGGGCGTCTTGGATAGCCGCTGTCAGCTCGATCGCGGCTGCGTCGACGTCTGCGGGGGTCTTTATCGGCCGGGATGGGGTGGTGGTCTCCAGAGCTTCCTTAAAGCTTGTCCAGTCCGTGAGGTGACGTGGCGCTGCCCTGGCTCTGGTGACAGGACGAGAAGAGATGGAGATGAGGACGGGAACGTGGTCGGACAGCAAGTGTTCGTCCAACGTCTCTTGTGTAATTTGGCAGTCCAACCCGCGGTGAATAATTATGTCCAGCACGTTGGGCAGTGTGTGCTGGTCATCCGGGTATCGTGTTGGTGTTTCCGGGCCGCTAACCGTGTAACCGCGGACTTCCGAGTCTTCAAAGAGTCGTCTTCCCTCGCGGCTGGTGTTCACTGAGTTCCATGAAGGGTGTTTACAGTTCATGTCGCCGGCAATGAGTGTAGGGATCGGTGATTCCAGCAGCTGGTGGACGTCAGCCAGCTCCAGGTGAGGTCCAGGAGGGCGGTAGGCGGCGAAGACCCTAAGCTCGCTGCCGGCGATGCTCAGCTGGACTCCTAGTCCGTAGATGGAGCTCAGGGGTGTGGGAGGGATGGGTTGATGGACGACTCTTTTCTTCACGAGGACTGCCAAGCCTCTGTAAGCTTGCTGTCCGGTGTGCTCGTCCTGTCTGTAGAGATGGAAACCAGGGAACTTGGGCTTGTCTGTCGATGAGAGCATGGTTTCGTTGATGAGCGCCACGTCAATGTCTTGCTCTCGCAGCAGAGGTCTGAGGAGGGCGACCTTGGTACGTAGGCCGCGGGCATTCCAGTTTAGTACGCGGAGAGAACTATCCATTGCGGATAAACAGGCGCGTCAAAGCTCCCACGACCAATGGGAGGATGTCCTCTCCTGCCCGGTAGGCGTGTAGGACCTCATGAAGGACGCCGATGATCTCACTGAATAGAGTGAGCATTGCGCTACCCGTTTGTGGGTGCGGGGTTTGGTCCCTCATTTGTGGCGCCGCTTTTGTGCGCGGCTTCTTGGTGGCGGTATTGGCGCCTTTTTTTTGTAGGGGCACTTTCGGGAGCGCCGGTGCTTGAAAGTGTACCGCCGGCTGTTCCGAGGGCGGTACGGAGGGCGTCTCGGTCCTGGAGGGTGGTTGGGAGCGGCTTGTCCTTCGTCTCCTCCTCCTCCTCCTCTTTGGCAGCGAACCCCTTTCCCTAGGGTCGTTCGCTGGCGCCATTAAGGTGGCTCCTCGGGCTTCGTGTGCGAGTTCAGTGGGGGCAGGGCCTCTTCCGGCCTCACTCCGAGCTCTCCCACTGATGGCCACCGTGCCTGCCGACTTGTTCCGGGCCTCCCTCCGGAATACGGGACACTTCGCGTGGTTTGCGGGGTGAGGGCCGCCGCAGTTTGCGCAGGTGGCCGGTTCCTCCTTGGGGCGCTCGCACTCCTTAGCGGGGTGTTCGCCTCCGCAGCGCACACATGCCAGCCTTCTGTGGCATTGATGGCTTGAGTGCCTAAATTGTTGGCACCTGTGACATTGGGCGGGGCCTTTTTTGCCTCGCCAGGCCTCAATCTTGACGCCGGGCATGCAGAGTAATTCCTCCACTTCATAGATGCCCGGCGTGAGGTTCGGTGTGCGCTTGAGTATGGCAAGGAAAATGCACCCTGGTCTTCCTTGTCTAGCCCGGATCTGGCGCACGTATTCGGGCTCGAACCCTAGGTCGGTGAGCTCCGCCAGAATATCTTCGGGGTCAGTGTTGGCCGGTAGACCCCGGATTGCCACCTTAAGACTCTTCTCCGCCGGAAGAGAATAGGAGAACCAGGCGATTTTCTCCTTCTTTTCCAGGGCGTACAGGTATCTTTGGATTGCCCTGTACTCGTGCTCGGTTTTTGGTGTGAAACGCACGCCTTGTGCAAAGGGGCGTGCGTTGGGTGCATGGCCTAGAGCGTTGCGCAGTACCTTGAAGTGCACTGGCCAGTTTGGTAAGCGTTCTACAATAAGTGGTGGGTATCTGACCTGGCTCTCCTTGGGCGCCGTTCCTGCCTCTGCTGCGACTTCTGTCTCCTCCTCTCGGGGGTCGGGGCGAGGTGGGTGGTGGCTTCGGGCGACGTCTGCGTATCGGCGTGACGTGGGGCTGTGCGGGGCTGTGCAGAGGCGTTTGCTCTCCTCTGTTACCCCGTCGTCCAGCTCGTCGTCGGAGAAGTCTCGAGGTCTCCGGAAGGGGCCCGCCGAAGGACGCACGAACTCACTCGCGGCGGTGTCGCTCAACGCGAGAGATGCGGAGGACAGGTCTGAGCGGTCACGCGCGACGGGCGTGAAGAGAACGAACGGCGCGGGCGACGCGGGTGCGGAGGTGCGCGGTTCGGGAGACGGCGTTCGCAGCGGCGGCATCGATTTGCCAGCTGTCGTTTGCTGCGGGCCGGTGTGTCTGCCGGACACGCTCGACCCTACCGGCGGCACTAGGGGAGCCCGGCGAACGGCGGCGCGCGGCGCGGCCTCGGCTGCGGGCGTGGCGGCGGCGCGTGAAGTAGAGGGGCGCGCGGAAGCGCCAGCGGAGCGCTGCGGGAGCGGCGCGGGAGGCGCGGCTGCGCGAGCCGACTTCGGCGACGTTGTCGTGACACTCGCGGCACTTTTCCCGGCACTCGCGACGGTCGGTCTCATCGCACCAGCCTTCGACGTTGAAGGCTGTGCGGGGCGGGACGCGGTCACAATCGCGGACGCGGTCTGCGCACGGGCGGCAGTCGCGAACGGGGGACGCGCGGTTGGTGTGGTGCGGCTGTAGGTCGCGCTGGGGCGCGACGGTGACGCAGTTGGAGAGGCGGGTGAGTCGGTCACCGGCCTGCTTCGCCTGTCAGACAGGTCCGATAATGAGCGGGAGCCCTGGGTTGACCTCATGGCCAAACCGGGGCGGGCCCTGAAAAGGGCCTTTTATGTGGCTGTGTTCTGGAACGCGGCCTGCCGTGATCCTATGCAGCGAGCGGCAGTCTTCTCCGTGTTGATGGTTGGCACGGGTCTTGGAAGTACGTGTGGTGGATCCGAACGGCAACAATGTAGACTCGCGTGGCGAATCCGAACGTGTCTGGCGTGATTTTTCGCGCTCTTAAATTCTATTTGGTGTGTCACAACTAGTGGGCTTTGTACCGAGTGTATTTATCAAACAACCAATCAGAATACAACTATCGCTATCCCTTTCGGGGTTGCACTCTTCTTACTATTGCTATCCCTTTCGGGGTTACACTCTTCTATTATCCTAGCGTTTATGCGCTAGGATTCTATGACATTATTATTTCTAACTTAAATTACTTAATGTACTACAGTAACTTAATCTATTATAATCTATTCATACACATTATGCAGACGTCGTCCTGTACAATTTCTATATGAGCATATGCTGTCCCACCGTTGAGCAAACGCCTTTTCTCACAAATCGAGGTGAGAGAGAGATTAGGTCATACTCCATTACGCGGACCCAGTACGGATTGGCGGAGGCAGGTTTGTGGCCGCCTGCTGTTGAAACTTATCAAGCTGCCTATATGGCTTCCAACTTGGCTTAACAAATACTACTTTACGTGGTAACCGGGACCAAGGGCCTTCCGTAGCACGGAGACGTTCGAATATGTAAAATGCCACAAACGGTGGCAGCCTCAGGCCGACCGAGTCAAACGATGCTTAGCCTTTAGGAACACTGTGGTCGCACAGCGCTACGAGCGCCTCTACTGTTTAATATTGTTTAACTTTATTATAATACTTAGTATTATTTATAGTAAGTAAGTATTTCCTAAGTTATTTTTCTGAATGTATCTAATTTTAACATTATGATCCATAAAAGCGGTGAAGGGATGAGATATTGTATTTAGCTAATGGGAAATTATTACTAACGTCACGATCATCAGTTGAAAGAGGTCTCCTCCACTGCAGAACAAAGGTCTCCTCAAAGAGCTTTTACGTAACGTCAAATGTCAAAATTAAGTTTTCCAATTGGTTGCTTTACATTCGTCATGTTGGCGATGCAAAAATTTGTTGTATACGGTTCCTAAGATAACATTTTCTCTGACAACCAATTACCTCATGAAACAAGCTATTACATATTCAATTTGTTACAAAAAGTGTCCACATTGTAAACACATGCTTTTACTGGAATACCCATAATTCGCGTGAAATATTACTTCGCAGACTTTAATAGTTCATAAACGCATCTTGGACTCCCATAAGCACGAAGTTAAGTAAGTTTAAACGCTATTTGTTTGGTCATCATTGTAAATCATAAATAGCAGAGACGAATATAAATGAATAGACTTACAGAATATGGTAACTTCTGTTTACCACGCCATCGGTTGATAAATACGCAAAAGTGGTAAATTATTAATGTTATATCCTTAAAATTTATTTTCAATTTTTGTTCAACTCTAGCCGTAACGAAACCCCCCCCCCCCCCGCTGTATACTCGTTTATGTTGTTATATCTTGTCATACACACACACACAGACCGACAATGTTAGGTCCCATATAATAGAGGGCGAGCCTATTGCCATATACCGGACACAGTTCCATTATATATTATCATATTATCCGGACAATATTCCAACAAATTGTATTTTAACATTATTTTAGGCTAATATAATATTTTGAGTTCTTAGATTTACGCGAATATTACACATGAAATAAAACTATTTTAGGGACTCCTCCTTCCCGTGACCATGGGTGCTGCAAAGCACTCGAAACGTCGGAACCTTAAAAATAAAAAATAAAGCGTGATAAAATCCGAAAAATAGTTTTATTTCGTGTGTTAAAACTTCTGGATAATGTAGCTTTATAATGGTGAAATAATTGTTAAAAATGGTTTAGTAGTTTCAGTGTCTATAGAATACAAACAAACAAATCTTTCCTCTTTATAATATTAAGATACCTACTACAATATTCTGAAAATAAACAGTAGATATTTTTAGTCGTTTTTACTGAAGAAGTAATTTAAATGTCTCGATATCACTGGCTGTTACGAAAGTATCTAAACTATTAGTCAGCGCCATCTATACATAATACAAGTTTTGTTATATGTATGGCTATTGAAAGTCTATTAATTATAATCGGTCTGTGTGAATAGTAAGAAACGTCAAGCGATATTTAAAGTCGTGTTCTGGAGGGAGAACAAGCCATTGTTGTTTGATTTACAGCGAGAGAGACAAATAGACGACTGTTGTACGATGTTGGGGAATGGTGTCAAATATAAATATTGGCACGTGTCTAAATGTTAAAGTTAAATAACCCCTATATTCATTAAAACACTTCTATAGGCAAAGGTGTACTGTGTACACCCAAATTTCGCCAACTATTTTAGGTCCCAATGTAATAAGGGGCGAGCTTAATGCCATTATACTGGACAATTCCAGACTCCGGATTGCTGATGAGATTTTTTTCATAGAAAAGCCACACTTTGGCTAAAAATGTCACACATTAGTGTCGTTAAAATTAAAGTTATAAAAAATAAATCTATTATTTTGCTCTAGTAAGTATAATCGAAACTTATCTGATTGAAGAATTTAAAGATATAAATGTCAATCAACGCACATAATACGCTGGAATAGAAATTGAAACAAAAGTTCTATCACCAAATACCAATTCCAGTTTACCATAATTTATGAGATTTAAAAACTTTGTTAGTTACCCATTGTATTAAGCACACAACAAAAAATCTCTTTCATAAAACAACAGTAACAACAAACACTAAACTCCATTCAGAGGCAGTACGGCCTATTTAACGATTAAGTAACATCTGTGGCCCGGTGCGGCGCCAATAACAACACTAAATCAAAAGAAACTAGCCGGTTGGGCAAGCAGCACAATTGACACACAAAACGCCCCACATACACCGGAATGGCTGAGGATCATATAATGTAAATAGATCATTAGGGCCCTAAAACACTGAGCTAAAATTTTCTTTTTATACGATTGTAGCTACTCTGTGGCTTAACTGTTGCATTTAAGGTAGAAAGTGTCGATTATAGACTGTTGCTGAAGGTAACGGAAAAATATTTGATTTTTCCGTTGTTTCCAGGACATCCCATACGTTTGCTGTTTACGAATCGCTGTTTGTTGTCGTTAATGAGGGCCAATAAAGGCTCATTAAACTGACTAACATAGAAGTTTTTGGCTGAACGGAGGTCCTAGCCAAGTTTTTTCGTCCTATTCATTTTCCGTATTCGATAATGGCTTATTCTGAACACGTCACTTTTTGTTGTAACATGTCATTACATTACAATTTCTGTGAGTGTTGCTATGTATAGTTTTCTGGGTGTTGCAGAAGTGAGGAGCTGAAAGATAAACTTTCGAGTGATCTGTTAGTTTACAAGAAGATAAGGAAATTAGGGCAAAATACCTAAATATAACGTATATTATATAGTTAACATATATTGTTATACGTTAACATATAACAATATATGTTAACATTATACAAATTAGCATTTTTTGGCCAGATTTGCTAAACAAGGCGTTCGTAACATAGTTGTATACTGAGCTTGCTGCGTAAAAAAAGACCTTTTAAATATGTACTTAAGTACAAACATGGTTTGCATATAATGTACTTACATCCGGTACATTAACTTAAAAGCGTTACACAGATCGCGACAATCGTTTTCTTTGTGCCGATCTTACTGTGCTGATTCACGCGCGAATGACACACGGTGACTCACTCACCTTCAACACTTCAAGAAACCGTCCAATTTCCTTCCCATGAATTATTGCTTTTCCAGTTGATGTCTTATACTGTAAATATAAAGTTCTTACTTATATAATATTCTAAAAGAAAGAAGAATAAGGGAAACAGTTTCGTTTTTTTCCCTACGTAAGTGCGTTTCTAAACATGAATTAACACCACGACTGAATCAAATATTTGTGGGTTACACAAAGATATATCCGGGTGGAGAACGAACTCACGAATACTCGACTCGTGTATATGTACTCTTATACTGACTAGCAGTTTCCCGCAACTTTGTACCCGGTCGACAACAGCGCTACCTACCGGGTCTATTATATAAACGTTAATGTTACATTAAAATCGATCCAGTAGTTTTAGAGTTTATTTCTTTACAAACATACAAATCTTTCCTCTTTATTATATTAGTGTAGGTAATAATAATAATATAATATTAGTATAAATATACTCGTGTATATGGTATAGAATCATCGCGCCGAGTCTTTTGCGGAATAAGCCAAGAGTAGAGTTCTAATAAGTTGTTTCCTCCAAAACGTCTCTTGCTTTTGCATTTTCATAGTTTGTCTATTTAGTTTTTGTAATATAATCGAAACTTAACAATTGCTAAGTGCGATAGCTTAACGGAGGGTTTACGACCTTTTCGGATGTTTCTCGCGTTGGTCACTGGGTGACTCATATTGTAAGATCTTATTTATTTTTTGGTCAACGAACTTACCTAACAAAGCTGAGTCGAAAGAATTTTAATATGCGAAGTAGAATGTACCTACCTACTTAACTTTGGTATTATCTTCAACAGTACCTACCAATACTGTTTTACATACACAGCTGTCTATATTAATTATGAACACAGTATTCTTGAGTATAGTATAGTTAGTTTTAAGTGTGGTGGTTTTCGTAAGAATATATAGTAAGTAAGAATTTTCAGAAACATACTCACTTTTATGTGTTATGCTGAATAGTACTTGTTTTTGTCTTTTTAGATGATGAGCAGTCGTATTTTAACAGCTTGATCGATTTTTTAATAAGCGTCTCTATCTGTATATTCTCTTTCCCTATATTTACAGTTTACAAACATTTAATGATGACGGACGATTTAGCGCAGTGGTTAAGAGCTTAAGCCGCTCCGCCCACTGTGTTTAATAGTCGCGGGTTTGATTCCCGCACGGGACAAATCTTTGTGTGATCCACAATTATTTGTTCCGGTCTGGGTATTTGTGTATGTGAATTTTCATGTTTGTAAACGCACCCACGACACAGGAATAAATCCTAGTGTGGGGATACGTTTTCAAAAAAAAACTGATAAATAAATAATATTTTGTTTATTTATTTTTTATTTTCGATGATCGAATAATCGAATATCAACCCCGTAGCTAAAACCTGCGATTTTGATACTGAGAATAAACAGAGTAAGCCGCCAAAACGCCGATGTAACATTAAAATAGTCTCTAATACCTATGCATTGAATGTCGCGATTGAACGCAAAAAGTCGCCTACATCACCCGGGCAGTCCCAATATTGCGCTAAAATTAAAGTGCATGCTTAAAGTAAAAATAAAGTTTAACTAAGTATATATATAATGAAGGTACAATTTAGCGCAGTGGTTAAGAGATTGAGCTTCTCCGCCCACTGTGTCTGATAGTCGCGGGTTCGATTCCCGCACGGGACAAATCCTTGTGTGATCCACAATTATTTGTTCCGGTCTGGGTATTTGTGTTTGTGAATTTTTATGTTTGTAAACACACCCACGACACAGGAATAAATGCTAGTGTGGGGCCACGTTTAAAAAAAAAAAAAAGTCGGTACTTTTACAAGACTGCTTCTGATACAACACTATAATTCTTCATGCAGGCATCTGTTTACGCAATGAGCCCTATTAAAAAGCCAATGTTTGCCTGCACTTTACGACGCGATCAATCGGCTATAAAAGCGGCCTCATGGACCACATCGGCTAAATTAAGTACCAAGTTTGATGTAAGACTATAACTTGCGGGACAAAAATCAGTGCCGTTTTATGTTACTAGTTTCTGCCCTCGACTTCGTTCGCGTTGACTTTAGACAGGAACCGTACATTTTTCTGGGATAAAAAGTATCCTATATGTTAATCCAAGTAATCAATTATCTATGTACCAAATTTCAGCCAAATGCGTTCAGCCGTTTTTGTGTGATTGAGTAACAAACATTTAAATATCTCTACATACTAAGTTTCACATTTATAATATTAGGTAGGATACTGATTGACATAAATTTCATAGTATAGGGGAAAATATAGTGTCTACGTCGCGGGTTCGCTCCTCGTGCAAGAAAAATCTTTGCGTGACTCACAATATACGTTTGTTTCCGTCGAGTTTCGTACTTATTTCCGAAAGATATTTTCTTCAAAGTCCATTTTCTAAGCCCAATTATAGAAATATCTAAACGTTTGTGTCAAATTTCGAGAAAAAAAAACTAGCTAAGGCCTATAAAAATACGAATAATCATTGATGTCCATATTGTTTCTATTTTCAAAACCATACAAATAACTTATAATTATCTCTTTATTTATGTTATTATCGCCATGACATTTAAACACAGGGATTTATATGAAGCGTCTCTCGCGCCGGTTTCCGCCAGATGGCGGTGTGTTTTCAATAATACCCTCGCCAGAATGTACTTTATTAACATCGGCGCACGCGCATGTGACTGTTTTCTTTCCATTTTGAAGCCCGAGGGACTTCGCTGTAGGGTTGTCAGCGATAATTAAATATACACTTGTGGAAAAATGTTAACAGCTTTTTGCTTCCTTGGATGACATATTGTCTGTCCTTCGTGTATATAATATTTTTTTAAATATTTATGTTTATACGAGGAAATTTAAGTGTGATCACCATACTCTACCAATCCGCCTTGGTTGGTCTACAAGTGTATGACCTAATCTAAGAAACCCTGATTTATAAAAACAGGTATTTGGCCAGCAGTGGAGCAGTACATGATCTTTAATATGTAAAAGGGCAAACTTGATAATGAATCTTTTAAGCTTGAAATGCCGCGACCGTGGTTACTTGCGTCTTGAGTTCATTCTAGCACCCATGGTCACGGGAAGGCCTACCGCGTTAAAAGGTGAAAAATAGTTTTTAAGTCAATTTGGTGAACCATCGATAGATTGGATATAGATATATATCATCACGCCGGATCCCTTGCGGGGTAGGCAGAAAGTACAGAGTTCCAACAGGTTCTTTCCTTACATACCTCTCTGACTTCCTACACTCTCATAGTTCGTCTCATACACGCTGGCCGGTTACGGAGACTCTTGACTTGTCCTTCAGATAAGACTCGGTCTATTTGGTCATGAACTATTACTACATTTAAAATACTATGATACTAACAACCCTATCCCAAAGGATTACGACGTGACGTATGTTATTACACTAATACAGTTAAAATTAACTGCCGAAACATTTTCAAGTTCATATACACGAGTTGGAATTTATTTTCAGTCAAACGTTTTAGATGTTCGTTCCTTGAAGTTTTCAAGGTGTAACTGTGTATAAGATAATCGTCGATTTATAATCTAATAACGAATCAGGGTTTTCCTCAGTATATGAAAGCTCAATTGAATTGTATTTCGACATTTTAATTATACTTTGAATTTTGATAAACCACCACATTCCCACCTCTGGAACTTCTGTAAGCAGGATCCACAATGGTCTTCTTAGATGATACTAAGGTTTGAATTTCGAGGTGTTCTAGGGAGCGTATTGTCTTGGAGCAGTCTAGAGTATACTAGCATCTGCCCGCGACTTGGTTTGCATTGACTTTAGACAGGAATTTAACATTTTTTCGACATAAAAAATATCGTATGTACCTGGATTAACGGTAATAAACTATCAGTCAGTTACATCTAAACTTGTACATTTAAAATATTAGTAGGAAAGTAGGATTGCTATAACCTATTCCTTATAATGTTAATAATATGAATGTTATTCACAAATGTATGAAATAAAAATCATGAATATAACTACTTCCATTGTCTAATTAAAAAATCTTTTGAACCACATTCGATTCACTTATTAATCCCTTGAAAGGACATTGTCGAAAATTGCCGCAGAACCAACAAACATTTGATCCATGCCATCATTATTTATCTATTTTATTAAAATGATGGCAAATATCTAACGGACGATTTGCAATCTAAAACGAATATTTCAAAGTATTGTTAGTACTTATATCGAAGTCGCCGACATCTTTACTGAATGTCAAAACGCACAATATAACCTCATATGTATTATACAATAATAATAATATCAGCCTATACTGCCCACTGCTAGGCAAAGGCTCACAAATCGAGGTGAGAGAGTTTAGGTCATAGTCCACCACGCGGGCCCAGTGCGGATTGGTGGAGGCAGGTTTGTGGCCACCTGCTGTTGGGACTTATCAAGCCGCCTTTAAGGCTTCCAACTCGGCTTAACGACAACCACATTAAGTGGTAACCGGGACTAATGGCTTAACGTGCCTTCCGAAGCACGGAAATGCTTGAATATGAAAATGCCACAAACGGTCACCCATCTCAGGCCGACCGATTCGAACGCTGCTTAACCTTGGTGATTGGTAAGAACACCGCGGTCACACAGCGCTACGAGCGCCTCATATGTATTAGGGCTACTAAATCATAACCTCAAAATGTAATACTTTTTGTGCAATATTGCGATTCCCCCACTTGTCCGTTTAATAATAAATGTCTTAAGAGAATTTATGGGTAATTTGAAATCATACAAGTATTTATTCATTGCTGTTGGTTCTGGAGCATATCATGTATGGGCGCAGAACATGTCATTTATGCTGCAATAACCGTTATTTGAATTAATAATGATATGTTCAGCAGTGGACGGTTATAGGCTGAGATGATGAATGTTATTTTCGTAATGATTATGATCACGAGTTTAATATAATTATCTAAATTACAGATCTTAATAGTCAAAAATCCTTATCAACATTATTAAACAGTTTACAGAAGACTTCTTCAGTGCATTCTTTGTCATTTAGTTGAATCGTATAATTAATTCGTAATCGTTAAAAAGTCTTTTTTTGTTCTCAGGCATGTGCACCCAGATACGTGTCCTTCGTCTCAGCAAGGCTGAACCAGCGGGACCCAGTGGGTTCCTGTTACGTGGCCAACTCGCCCGACCTAGCCGAAGTCAATGAGTTCTCTCCCTGCAGGACATGTGAGTATGCTCTCCATCATTCGAGGGTTGGGTAACGCATGGTCGCGGGTGCATGCGTGCACGAACAATTCTTTGACAGTTATTGTTAATTTTTATTTATTTATCTGATCGGCACATGGTTTATTATTTGGGTAACATTATACGTTTACATTTTAAATCTGGGTTATAATTTTTATAGTTATTATTGATACCTACACATCCCCACGAATAGGATATTAATAATTTTGCTGGTAATATTTATTTCTGAAATAGCACTTATTTAGCATATTTTTATTTAGAATCAATGCATGTTTATTTGTAGTATAATACAAAATAGAAATTGATTGATTGATTCATTGTATAAAAATACAATAAATATTTGTAAAACCTTCATCCTCATCAGGCGTCCAATGCAGAACATAGAAATATCCGCAGAAGTATTAAATTATGTGTATAATCTTGCCATTATATAAAATAACTGAATTCAGTTCGTGTAAAGAGGCGCAATATAGCTGTCATGACGTAAGTACAAATGGCGGGCGTGTAAGCGCGCGAAAAGCTCGCTCACTTCCGGCGGTAATGGCGGACGGCGCGGGCGGGAATTAGCGTGACGAGCCCGCGCCGAACACTAAAAATGATTTACGATAACGTTTTGTGTAACACGATATATTTTAAAGGGTCACGTTATAAATATACCCATTGTATTCCACCGATGTATTTTCGAAATACAGAACATAAAAAATTTTAATGACTGCCCACACGAATTTCGGTATGACTTCATCAAGCAATCATTGCGAAACGGCTACATAAATGCATAGACAAGTTTGAACATTATAAAATAACATAATTATCACATTATACCCAAGAACATTTAAAATTTTTCCATACCTACATAATTATTGAGGAAGCATACTTGGCCCTTAGGCCTCGGACACGAAGTCAGCGGAAGCGGGGCGGCGGCGGCGGCGCGGGGAGCGGCGCGGCAACGCTGTACCCGGTCTCGAAGCCAGCGGGCAGACCGCACGGCACTAGAGCGGCATAGTTACGAGAAATTAGTATCTTTGTTCGCGAACGAAATGTCTAAACAGCGACGACAACATCTTTTTGATACTCATTCCTAAAGTTTGATTTATTGTGGGCAAAAGAAGATGTAAATTCCTACAATCGGCGAGGGCAAGGAAGCAAATCTATCAAATCAAATTCTATCAAAAATCATTGTAACAATTTCCTCCAACACGTAGGCGGGCATTTTGAAACTTCGGTCGTTAAAAAGCAAAAAAGAATACTACAACTCAACACTACGTCAATGAAGACGCGCGGGCACCGCTCGGCGCCCGCTCCCCGCGCCGCTGCCTTCGAGGCCAGTTCCATATAAATGTATGCATTGAAACGCGTCGCTCCCCGCGCCGCCGTCGCCACCACCCGCTGACTTCGTGTCCGAGGCTTTAGAATAAATATAATCTAGAAGCCGCGGGCGCGGATCATATTACTACCTGCAAAGCAAGTAGTCACACGTTCATGCGAGTAGTCACTTTGCGACCGTCGTGCGAAATAACGTGCTCTGCGCGTGTCAAATTAAATTGGATTATGCCGTCTTATGTCGTTCCTGCCTATAAACAAGCTGTTGAGCTCAAAAAGAAACATGATACGATCATATTTCATACGTACCTAGCGTATTCAGGTGCCGTATTATTTAAATATTGAATTAATTCTTCCGTCTGTAATTGTCATAGTTAAAGACGCGTCATTTGTCATTTTGTTAGTGTTGCCTGTATAACAATTTAATTTTCCCTACTTTTATTTGATGAAGAATTTATAAATTCTAGTATTAATTTGTATTAAAATAGTTAACTACTATATAAAGAAAATATATTTTCCCTGCATAAAATGACTATAAAACTTAATATGTCAAGTATATCTATTTCTTGAGTTTAATAAGCATTATAATACACGTTCCCGCAACAATGATTTTATTATCATCTACTCGAAAGTCATCAACATTACGCAAAAACTGGTTATCTTTCGGGCTGCCAACATAGCGCTAGTGGAAAGTGCGGTGAGTGCGGGGCGTTTGTTGATTTTTCGGCTTCACCGCGCGACGTGCAATACTGACTGGACGCGCCTTCTGGATATATTATTCTAAGATTTGGTCTTAGTTTTAGTAGTACTTTATAAATACACCATAATATGTACTAAGTAGGTTAATTATGTTATTAATATTAATTTAGAGATATAATTTAGTTATACACAAATGCACAACCTATACCTATCACCATCACATTATTGCACTGGGGATACTGATATATAATATGAGTTATATTTATTTATTTTCATGAGGTATTAATAAAAGGAATGATTTTAACAAGGTATGCTTTGTTTAGGGCACCGATCGATGGAAGAGGGTGAGTATGTGGAGAGGTAAAGTTGGATGTATAACGCACTGTGTAAACCCGTAGCTACTCATTACACTTCATCTATAATATTTAATAAATTCAGTTTTGTATCATCTCATAATGTCCTGGGTAGCCTTGTAAATAAACTCTTAAATGCGCCAAGTTATTATAAGCCATCTTATATCAAATGCTGGCAATTGAATATAACGAAATTTTTAGGTTAATTGGTGCTTTTATTTACGGAAATTACAAAATTGGCAACCCTGAATTAAGAAAAAAGCAAGACTTTTAATATTATTCTTGGCGCAATTTACGTTTATATTTTTTTAATAAAATAATAATTATCTGTTTTATGAAAACCTCCTTATTTTATACAAAAGCAACGAATATTTTATGCCAGTAAATTTTATCTTAACAAATTTTAATATTTTAATATGTATTTGCATGTAAGTCGCATTTGTATGTATTAATGTCGTATTGTGTTTTAACATTGAACACGAAACATCCACAAACACTCTTCAAGATAATAAATAAGTTATGGGTCGCTTCGTCTGTAAGTAAACATGATAAAAGGCAATGTCAAACTACATGTTAGGACCGTGAGCGTGAGTAAATAAAATTTAAAAACATCACCTTTTTCTTGGATTAGTCGGGTAAAAATATAAAGCAAACAAAGGTACGATAAAACCCTGTGATCGTGTGGTCCAACTGCTTAGTCCGACTGATTGGACGACGTCAACTTGAATATAACATTGATGTTGCAGGGGCCAGAAACTAGAGGTAGCGTGATCAATTGATCCTGAGGGTACCTCAGTTCCAATTATACTCATATTTGGTTATTGCCTGTAACATAGTCACGCAACTAAGTAGCATCATTGGGTATGCTACAGAATATTGAAACCGCAGACAGGATCAGACACCGACCTCGCCGGCGAGGTCCTCCCCCATAGCGACTGCCCAAGCCGAGGCCGTTCCTCCTAGAGGCGCCCTTGAGTTAGTTACCCCCTTGATCTTCTGGCTCGAGCGTAGTGGTTGCACGCTCGCCCTCTTCTCCGCCACAGCGTAGATCAATTGCATACACACACAGACTATTGACGGCCTGCCGTATCCGTATGGCGCTACTTAATTGTGTGGCTATAAAATCAGCCTAAATGTTGCGTTTACGCATTTAGCAAGTTATTCAATTATAGGCAAATAGGCTAGGTATGAGAAAAATATCACTGTAGTTAATTTAAATTACAAGATATAAAATTATCGTTAGTTTATCAAACTATATTGATGTATAGTTAAATCACAAATAGTGTAAAAATCCTTTGACATTAAAATTTATTTATTGCACCTTGTATATTGTAGACACATTTCTTGATTTACAAGTAAGTGGGTTGTCGTAATTTGTAATATTATTTTGTAATTATTTATGTTTTTAACTCCGCAGCGAGTCATGGACAGCGCAAGACTGGCATGTGCCAAGCTGGTTTCTCAGCCGCCATATCGAAGGTAAGCCTTTATTTTCTGTTCTAATAAAGGTGGAGAGTTATTTCTGGTGCATGAATATTTGAGAATTTCATGTTTTTAGGTCGATATTTCGATTTTGCTGTCCAGTCGTCGGTTAAGGGAATCTTAAGTATGGATTAAGTGGGTACATGTATTTTTTTCCGTAGAATTTCTGATAATTGTTACTTAGTATGTTTTACGGCTCCTTTTAAAATTCTCAAATCTATATTTAGCAATATGTTTTTTTGGGAATAGCGAACGGAATATGGTCTAATTATTTAGAAACCCATGCGGAATTTCTCAAAGTGATAAGATTTTTCTCCCGTCGTAAATAACAATACAGGTTCATTAAAAATTCAGTGTTGCAAGCCACAAAAATGTGACGAGCAATTATTATCTTTTTGTCACGGCCGTTACGTTCCGTTCCGAATTATTTGTTGTCGAATGACTTTTTATCGAAAACAATATTGAGGGCACACACAAGTGAGGTTATTAAATTAATTTTCATAAGTGGGTACATTAAAACTCAATTATTGTGAACATAACTCATCTTCTGTCAAATTAACTTTAATACACTGTTAAGTGGGACTTATCAAGCTGCATATAAGGTTGTTTAATGTACTTACTGGTAGGGCTATGGAGAATAATCCTTGTGTACTCTACATGGGATAATAAATAGGCAATTGGATGGCCAGTTTCAAAATGAAATAAGGACCTTGACCTTCCAGGGTTTAACTATCCAAATTCGGCTAAAATCAAATCTTAACCCCCAACCTATTAACGTTTTGGTAAATTCTGAAGATAAGAGCTAAACCTCCTTGATCGACGGCGGGTACCTAATCAAATTTAGGTATTTGTTGGTAGAAGACTAACTTTTAGAATGAATTTTATCATAAGTTTTAGAAGATGTCGAGAAACTAGCCTAGCCACTAGAAATAGTATAAACCCGAAATAAAAACTACAACATGTCTGATGAATATATTATTCAAAAATATATTTCTGGTAGTACCTACTAGTTACATTCCTACGCAAGGAACACGCTGTGTAGTTATTATGCTAAACACAACTTCAAAGCACATTCCCCATATTTTTTGCCCTAAAAACAATCTTAACTTTCATGTAAAACATCGTGATTTTACGATCGTGGGAATAGAATTATTTTTGCCCATAGCGGAATTATCATCGTGATCGCATCGGCCGCGCGGTCGCACGTGATACGAATGCGCGCGCGCACCCACCGCGCAGACTCCATAGCCTTATGAATTATTAACTACTTATATTGTTCTCCAACAAAAAAGTAAAACAAGAAACGATTCCTATTTCAAGAATAGTGAATTTTATTGCAGTTTTATTATGTTGCTGTATTTGGGATACAATTGAGATTTACCACTAAATTCTGACAGGACAATCCCTTAGGCGCCTAGTATGGGAGCGGTTTAAAAAGGCTACTCTTACAGTTTGTTGCGTCGTTTTGTGTTTGTACGATTGTTGTTTAATAATTTTATAAGTGAAATGGCAATGTGTCTGGCATCAAAATTTAATATAGAGCTAAAGCATTCACTTTTAAGTGTCTAAGCCATTAAGTATTTATGTTTGAGCCTATTTTTGTTTGCTTAAAGTTACCTTAATTAAGGTGAAATAAAAAGAGTAGGATATCTACTAGGTTTAAAGTCTACTCTATTCTGTTGACTCCTAAACTTTTATAGTTTGGTTTGCATGATAAACTGCATTAAAATCCAATAACGTCTTTCTGGTGTATCCCAAGCGGGGGTACTTTAAACCTACACCCATATTTTATCGACTATGTTAGTTTCCCATATAATAGGGGTGAATCTATGTCTAGTATATCGAGCACAATTACAAACTGCGGGCTATTGGGGTTTTCTGAATCGGAAAATGTCAATAACATTTTTGTCTGATCTGGGAATCGTACACCGGTCCCGGACGACGGCTTGGTTCAGTGGTTAAGACTTAAGCCGCTCCGCCCATTGGATCGACCAGTCGCGGGTTTGAGCCCCGCACGGGACAAGCCTTTGTGTCCTCAAATTCAATTTTAGTTTCGGTCTGGATATGTGTGCATGTAATTTTTATGTCTGTAAACGCACTTACGACCCAGGAATAATTCCTAGTGTGAGGCTACGTTTTGTTTAAAAATTAAGAACAATTCAGATACATAAAATCAAACGCAAGATTTACTTTAATTTATCTAATTTATATATTTTATTGAATTTGTATAATCAAGCAACCATCACGTTTCTAACTTATAAAAGCGATTAAAATTCGAAACACAAACAGACAGACACTTAATAATCATTATCTAAAGAAATAACAATAAAAATGACACGGTGCCCAAAACTGCGTTTGTTTTACACGTAATAAAAAAAGTGATAAATGGTATAGCTGACTTGTAATGGAACGTTTTTTGTTTAGTGTTGCAAGCTCAATAAATTTTTAATGGTTTTTATAAAATAACGCGTAGCGTGGATTTGTCAATTTCGACTGTTAAGTTTTAAGATTTTTGGAAATCACTTGGCATGTCTTTATATGTAAATCTATAGGCGTTACTTGTATTTAGTGAAATTTTTTTGATAATTTTATTTATTAAACCAAACCCCGTAAAATGTATTTAATACTTAACTTAAACATTTTAATTATAACCTTCTTTACCATTTTCATTCATGTGGTCGCTACTCCGATTCGAAGAAATAAATAGTTAAATATATAAATTGACCCAGTTGATTTAAGGATTTGAGCTATAAATTTCATTGATACTGCCACTTCAGTTTTGTCCTGCTAACTGACAATATCCAGCCCAAAGAAGCTCTGTGCAGCTTGCGATGGGAAAACTATAACTTTACTCTGACCTCACACGGACCACGATCTTTAGCAGTGTTAATCTTACAAGATCAAGGGAAACTTCATATACGTATGAAAACGATAACTCATCACCTAATAGGTTAAATACTGCTTAGATGATTGAAATGAACTTTAGATCCCGACAAGCCATGCTTACTCTGTTCTTTGTTCTTGACTAACACATTTACGCAATTATTTAGATTCTGCTCTAATCTCTAAACCATTACCTATTACGGTCATGCAAGATATCCATATAAGTATGTTATCACATCATCTCCTACGTGGCAGTTATCACCCGTTTCTAAGTAAATAGAACTTGATACCAACCATTTTGGGGAATCTTAGCGATCACCGCGATCTGCGAAATACGTGATAATTTTGTTAAACAGTTTATTTAACATGTTCTAAAAAGGTCAACGGAACTAATAAAGCTGCGAAATGTGAGACCGGTTGGTTGTAAAATGTAGCGAAATTTTTAAAAATTCATAGACTGGATTTCGCTATTCAATCCAGTTTCTAATTGAGTTTTTATTATTTGAATATGTATAAGGTTTTATTTAGAATAATTTTTTGTTATTAGTTCTGTGCTAAGGAATATAAATTTAACTTTGTTATTAGTGGCAAGTATCTAACTCATCTACCTATCTATCTATCTATATCAGCACGCCAGATCCCTTACGGGGTAGGCAGAGAGTACAGAGCTAGCTCATCGTTCCAAAATAATTAATTTTGCGGAGAGTTTGTATAATATGGATGGAATATATCCCGTAATAAAGTAGGTAGGTATATTTCGAAAACCTAATTTTGTGGTATAGCTTGGTCACTCAGCAGACAAACTATGTAAGTTGTAGATACTAATATTTGTATCCGTCCAGATTCTGTAATCTAGGTGTGTTTGTGCCTGAAATAACAGGTATCTTCTTAAGCAGGAAAAGTTTACCAAATCAAATTTCCTCATAACTAAAAATCCTGGGCTCTAAACTTACAAAACTTAACCAACGTTCTAAATTTAACACCACATTCCACCTTAAATATAAAACACCCCATCTCCCCACAATCTCGAGTCCACATCAGTTTTATAGAAATGTCCGTCTCTACTCTAATAAATTTGTCGTAACCCCGTACAGTAGGCAGGTAGGTGCGAACACGGCCACAATTCATTACTATTCATTGGTACACCGTGTTGAATCCTAATGGGCTGGCCTCTACCGCCCATGAATCACGCGGGGTTGCCAATCTACGGGAAATGCTGCCCCTGCCAAGAAATTTAAAGAGCTTCCTGCGTCTAGTTCATTATGTAAATATTCCGAGAATTAGACTACCTCGTTGATTTAATGGCGCCTGGTGCAGATGGCTAGTCGGACAAAATGTGATTAGGGTTTTTCTATCGAAAAATCACAAGTGGCAGTCTGTAGTCTGTTTTGTACCTGTTTTAACGGCAAGAGGCCTGTTAGATCGGGACCTAACAGCGGCAGCGAAGTGTGGGTACACACTATTTCTACTTACATCTCTGTTTGGGTAATCAGGTAATGAACTGAAGTTTTAGGAGTCTGGATAATATTTCGAAAGTATTTGTTAGATAAAAATAAAATACTTGACTTTTCAGAAACACATTAAATTACGTGAGAGCAGTTACAGATAGTTTTATATTACATTTTCTATTTATTATGAGAGTGGAGGAAGCCAGAGAGGTCTGTAAGGAAAGAACCTGTTGGAACTCTGTACTCTCTGCCTACCCCGCGAGGGAGCTGGCGTGATGATATAGAATAGACTTTTTTATTTTAGTAATATGGTTTTTGCCGTGACAATATAGCTATAAAACCAACAGTCGTCCCTCATTCAAATAAAACCCCATAAAATTTTATGTTGACGTTTTTCAGGACGTGCAATTTTTCCTTCTTGCCAAACTGAGCACAATTTCTCAACATTACGACGTCAAACATTCCTGTAAGTTTACAAACATGGTTTTGGAACGCGTCCGTAAGCGGCGCCCATTTGCAGACAATGGCGTCTGCAAGCGCGCGCGGGAAAATCGATGCGCTCGACCGGGCTTTGGCAATACTGTCACTGCTGGATTTATTCATGGTTTTTTTTTACATAGATATAGTTACAGAGTTAGCATTTTATTAGGGTGTATACAAAAATTGATAGCTGCTAATATAGTTAACTGTCTCATTCTAGTAACCGGCGAGCTTGTATGAGACGAACTATGAGAGGGAAGGAGGCGAGAGGTCTTAATGCAAGGACCTGTTGCAACTTTGTACCTTCTGCCTACCCTAAAAGAGATCTGGTGTTTCAATCTAGATCTTAGTAATGGTTATAAACACTGTTACTGAAATAAAGGGGGTTTGTCATGTCCATAAAGATTCAAGGCAAGGGCATTCTTTCAATTTCAGATATTCTTTATTGAACATTCTTATGATTATCCACATTCTCTTTATCAAAACACAATATCTCAATAATAATTACTCAATCATAAACGCTAAGGTATGTAGTCATCATCGCTTTGTTTTGGGACATTTCAGGTCTTTCAAAAAGAAGTGCTGAACAATAGTGAGCGTAAAGTTTACGGCTACTTTACGTTCACTATTGTTCAAATATTCATAACGTTTCTCAATTAACAGCACTATTAACATCTTCTACATATTCACCACTGCGCCCCTAGATGACCAACTTAAAAAAGAAATTTTAACCTTAAAATTTCACCTCTTAAGTTTCAAATACGTCGTCGTCTACCACAGGCTATAACTATTGCAAGTCGTAAATGTAAAATAGTCGCGATTTTAAACGCCTGTAATATTTATGTGCCATAATTGAATATTCAATTATTCGCGGCAACCTCACAAATGTTATGGTCTCTAGTCTCCACACTAAAACTCTAGTAGTATTGTTAGAATTTAATGGTTTCCATAGTTAGGTTCAAATTTATGTTTTTCATAGAAATTCTTTTACAATTGAACCCTCACAAGTCCTAAAATTACCTATTATTACTTTGGTTTTTACTAGAGGTTACCTTAAGAAGTCGGTACTATGCACATTCACAGACAGTTGTTTCTAGAACTTTGATAATTTTGGGTATAAGTAGTAACCAAAATACCTAAACGAATTAATGAAGGAAATAGAATCATAAGAGTAAGTGCAACGACTATTATGCCGTCCGTTATAATATTATGATTCGTTATGCAACGAGAACAGTTGGAATACTCGTATTCTAGCGTTTTCAAGTGTGAGCATCTCTTTATTATTTAATTTTGTATGCGAATTTTTGTTTGTAAACGCACCCACGTCACAGTTATAAATCCTAGTGTGGAGCTTTGTTTGTAAAAACAAAACTAATCTAAAAAAAATCTTTGGAAATACGTTTGCAAAGATAATATGTATGGACATTTTTGGTTTATGGCACTAAGCCCGCCACACATTCCCTGATGGGAATGTGTGGCGGGCATCATTGTAACTCCTGTAAGCCAGGGTCCACAATGGTATCCTTAGATGACACCTTGGGGTGTATTTGGAAGCGCTTTAATCGAACCAGCAACAAATTTAATTAACAAAGATAAACAGGAGGAATAGGAAAATTAAAAATTCCATTAAATTTAAATTTTCAATACAATACGGACATGTATTGTATTGAAAATATTAATATTTCACTAACGCAATTTCAACGAAGTCGCTGAAATAACTGGGTATCGTTTTGACATCCTGCCCCCACGTGACACGGGCTACCTGCGCCGTGCGCGGAACGCATGCGCAACGCTTGTATACGTCTGTATATGGTGCGCTCGGAGGCGCACGCGCATATTTTAGGTGGCCTGCGAATACGCCTATGTTAGGTACCGAGTACGTATAATTTGCGTAAACAAATGTAACCAAACGTGCATGCTGCCTAACTCAAGTTACTAATCTATGAACTAAATGTACATTTACTGTTGTAACTATAATACAGTGAAAAGCCAACGAAAATACCGTTTTTTAACAAAACCTAGTTAAATTAACTGAACAATATAATTCGACAGAAATGTTAACCGTTGAAATGCTGAATCAATATTTGAAATTGTACAAGAAAGAGGTTCAGTTTATGTTATAATTACATATTTATAATAATAATTATATGAGCCCTGTTAAGACCGTCCCACCGTTAGGCACGGGCCTCCTCTCAAACTGAGAGGGCTTAGGCCATAGTCCACCACGCTGGCCCGGTGCGGGTTGGCGAACTTCATAAACCTTCGAGAAACTCTAAGGCATGCAGGTTTCCTTACGATGTTTTCCTTCACCGTTAAAGCAAGTGATACTTAATTTTTAATACGCACATGCTTTGGAAAAGACAGCGCTTTGGTTTGAACCCGAGACCTCTGACTTTCCAGTCCAACGGTCTAACCACTAGGCTATCACTTCTCTTAATCAATAATATTCATCTAGTCCTATCGGGATTCTGTAAGAGATCCATTAGAATACTAAATTTAGTAATAGGACTTGTACCGTTCCATCATTGATAATAAATTATTTGTTTTATTAATATTTAGACGGAAGAATATATGATTTATTTGTATAGAAATTAAATTGTCATCATCCTGTAGGTACTGTTGTATTATTATGTATGAATTCATTGGTCAGTCTGTATGGTGATTCAATGCTTACTCGATAAGAGTTTAAGCGGTTTCTAGAAATGCCTGATACCATAAAAAGGTTGCGAATTACTATGTACATTTTTTTCCTGTTGATAGATTTGTGTATAAGTTACATTTACCTCGCAGGTTGCTTTTAAGTAACGCAATTTTTCGTATAAAAATAAACCTTAGTAAATGGGCTTACATTCGTTTCACATCATTTAGTAGTTTGCTTACCATCTAAATTTTTAGCACTTTCTATAATAATAATAAATATTAGCCCTGTTAAGAAACTCTCCCACAGATGGGCACGAGCCTCCTCTCAAACTGAGAGGGTTTTAGGCCATAGCCCACCACGAAGTTTTCCTTCACCGTTAAAAGTGATAATTAATTTTAAATACGCACATGCTTTCTGAATCTCTCTCTCTCAGTAAAGAAAAGACAGAGGTGCGTGCCTGGGTTTGAACCCAAAACAGAAAAGAAGTAGTGATAGCCTAGTGGTTAGACCGTTGGACTTTCTATGAAATAATTTTAAATATCTATTAATTTTATTTTATTTAAATACTGAAAATAACATAGCTAATAATAAAATCGATACAATAGAGATCATAGCTCTTCAACACAATACTCTTTACCGTGCAATAGTGTTTGATAATCGTAATAATAGGCGATACATCGAGGTGATGAGATGCTTTTTTGAAGCCGCAACTATGACCGTCCAAGTACAGAACCAGCGGACTGAACATATCCACCTGCGCCGCGGAGTGCGCCAAGGTGATGTCATATCACCAAAACTATTCACCAATGTACTGGAGGATATGTTCAAGACGCTGGACTGGAAAGGTCGCGGCATCAATATAAATGGCGCATACATCTCTCACCTGCGATTTGCAGACGACATCGTCATCATGGCTGAAACGTTGCAAGACCTACAACAGATGCTGGACAGCCTTGCTAATTCGTCTCAGCGAATCGGTCTCCGGATGAACTTAGATAAAACTAAAGTTATTATCAACAAGCATGTTGACCCGGGACCGATCGCCGTAAACGGAGCCCCCCTCGAAGTTGTTTCTGAGTACGTATACCTAGGGCAGTTGCTCCAACTAGGTAAAAACAACTTCGACAAGGAAGTTAAGAGACGGATACAGCTGGGCTGGGCAGCATTTGGAAAACTCCGTCGAGTCTTCTTATCGCCCATACCCCAATGCCTAAAAACGAAAGTTTTTAATCAGTGCGTCCTACCTGTAATGACATACGGAGCTGAAACGTGGCCACTCACTGTGCGGCTTGTCCACCAGTTCAAGGTCGCTCAGCGAGCTATGGAAAGAGCTATGCTCGGAGTTTCTCTTAGGGATCGAATTCGGAATGAAGTTATTCGTCAAAGAACCAAGGTTACCGACATAGCTCAGCGAATTAGCAAGCTGAAGTGGCAGTGGGCAGGTCACATATGCCGCAGAACCGATGGCCGTTGGGGCAGACTGGTTCTTGAGTGGAGACCGCGTGTCGGCAAACGTAGTATAGGGCGCCCTGTAGCTAGGTGGGGCGACGATATTCGTAAGGCAGCGGGCAGGGATTGGAGAAGGAGAGCTGAAGATCGAGCTCAGTGGCATGCCATGGGAGAGGCCTACGTCCAGCAGGGGACTGACACGGGCTGATGATGATGATAATAGAATAGCACAGCTGGCATATATTTTACTATAAAAAAAAATTAACTTCTAAAAATAGGAATCAGCGATCTCCCAGACGATCTGCAACACACAACCCGTGTACACACGTGTTCACAATGCATATGTTTACATATTTTTTGTAGCTTTTTTGATTGTCAAGTGTGTAACTCGAACCACTGGGCTTATCTTGCGCGTTCACACGACGAGATTTGTTGAGATGTCTGTTTTTTGTCTTTTGCCTTAATGGACCAGGGTAGAAGCGGTAGCGGAAACGACTTTGCTTTAAAAAAAGACCTTTGAAGCGAAGTAGTTATTGTGACGTAAGAAAAGCACAAATATTAATGCCCTATAACACATTCCTATTGAATTGATGGTTCGAAGTCCTTATTGAGCCGGATATCCGAAAAGAGTTGTAGTTCAGTTCTTAAACTAACCAGTCCAGAATATCAGTCCAGTAGTCAGTAGTCATTGGAGATATAACAATTATTCCGAATATTGTTTGTTCAGAAATTAGATGTAGATTATTCGCTTTTGACTTACAACCAACAGCTCAATGTCACTCGTCACTATCTTGATCTGGGAATCCTTCATCAAATTATTGAACAGAAGTTAAAAATGTGTGATTTTTCATATGATATGTTTGTGATATTGAATATTCATTATAAGGTTTCAAAAATCTATGACAACTTATTCACAATGTTTTTCACCGCAGCTAACCTAGCTACATGTCATTTAAATACATACATATCGATACCTTTAAACATTGTTACAGAATGTTTATTAATATATGTAGATCCATTACAGAATTGATACTCAACAATTCAATCGAAGTCCTTAAAGCTTTCATAGGATATGATGCACTTATAAACCAATAAGCTTTATCTTTGGTGATGCAATTACCACAGATACTAAGACATCACCATAACCGCCGCAGTAAAACAGGGCAACTCACACGCAGAACACATTCCATTGGCCCTAATGGACCAGCAGTGTTTGACACTGTTGGCTGCCTTTACGGCTCTTAAAGTGATGGGATATAAATTAATATGTATGTTTATTGCTAGGGAATGGCTGTAGAATTTGTTAATATGGCATTTTATCTACAATGAATAGAGAAACAGTCTGATGAGAGTTTGTTGCTTCCCTATTGATTATTGATGTACAAAACAGTAAACAATTTGTGATTTAAGTTGATAATTATACATTATTCAGTAAATATTTGGTCTTGAACGTCTAAAAAGTAGGGTAAATTTTACATATTGACGGATGATTTGGCGCAATGGTTTAAAACGAGCGATTTTTAAAAAGCGCGCAAACTTAGGCCGCTCCGCCCACTGGGTCGAATGGCCGCGGGTTCGATTCCGGCACGGGACAAATTTGTGTGTGACCCACAATTATTTGTTTCGGTCTGGGTATTTGTGTATTTGTAAATTGCATTTATAAACGCAACCACGACACAGGAATAAATAGTGTGGATCTACGTTTCTTTTAAACGGACGGACGATTTAGCGCAGTGGTTAAGAGCTTAAGTCGCTCCGCCCACTGTGTCTAATAGTCGCGGATTCGATTCCCGCACGGGACAAATATTTGTGTGATCCGCAATTATTTGTTCCGGTCTGGGTATTTGTGTTTGTGAATTTTCATGTTTGTAAACGCACCTACGATACAGGAATTAATCCTAGTGTGGGGCTACGTTTAAAAAAAAAAAAAAAAAAAAAACGATATAATATTTTCTAGACATAAATTCTCTACACTAAATTTCGTAAACAATATCTATCGAAGTTGTCTTTAGATAGCATGTTATTCACGTAAACAAAGTAGATAGCCCTACCATGTGTTTATACAAACTTATCTTTTATTACAGGATGGACAAAGACTATTCATGGGAGCACCAGGCAGTTTCTTCTGGCAAGGTAAAATATCTCTTAATAATCATAACACCTAAAGGTTGCTACTAATAGATTTATTTCACCCGATTTTGAAAACTAGTTCTGACGTAGAAACGTAGCTACGTAGAATTCAGCGCATGTCTGATACTGAGAATGACAATCATCGTAGATAAATTTGCAAGTAATGAGATTAACTCAAGTAAGTATAAGGTTTGACATCAAAAACTCGAGCTCAAAGAATAAATATGATGAAAATGTTAAACATGAACCTCCGGTAACAGTAAAAATTATGTGAAATATAATTGAAACTGCTTCAAAGATCTGCGAAAAGATGGAAATCGAAAAACAGCCATGGTCAGCGCTTCAAAACTTAATTAATGTAATTCTTATCAAGACAAGAAGTGTGAAGTGAATCGAGCCAGCAAGCACTTTCCCAATTGACAACGGAGAGGCCGTTCATCCTTAAATTATATAACTGACATTGAAATTATCCACAGGGCGAACGATATCGATAGATCCAAAAAGATCGACCCCCTTCTATATGCCGAAAGTACTGGAAGAAGGTAAACATGTCTTAACGTATCGCCGATTGACATTTTTAACTTCTTAACAGCAATAACATATCGAAAGGCTTAAAAGCGCGTAATTCTGAAGCAGCTGTTTTAAATTTCATTTTTGTTGTTCGAGTAGTATGTGAGCTTTGATTTAACTAAGCAGAAATTAACATCGATGTCGTAAAACGATTACGATAGACTTCTAACTCTCGCTTGCTTTCTAAATTCATAATATCTAACGCATAAAAAATTGGTAATAATAATAATATTAGCCCTGTTAAGAAACTGTCCCACCGTTGGACACAGGCCTCCTCCCAAGGGTTTAGGCCATACTTCACCACGTTGCCCCAGTGCGGGCTGGCGAACTTTACACACCTTCGAGAATCTCTTAGGTATGCAGTTTCCTCACGATGTTTTCCGTTGACCGTTAAAGTAAGTGATAGTTAATTTTTGATACGCACAGGCTTTCGAAAAGACAGAGGTGCGTGCCTGGGTTTGAACCCGAGACATCTAACTTTGCAGTCCAACGGTCTAACCTTGTGGTAACTAGGCTATCACTGCTTTTTCAAACAATTGGTTTTCTAATATAAAATTTAGGCCAGCACTAAGATTTAATTCCTTAATATAGAAACTATGTTCTATTAAAGTTTATTTTAGCCTTCATAAAAAAAACTGTTCTTATCCGGCCCCTATAATAACAAATTGCTAAACGTCTATTTATAACTAAATACAGCTAATTTCTTATCGCACTGTGATAGTTCTTCGTAAACAAAGTTACTGTTTGAGCTTATGTCTATTATATTGTGTTTGTTTTATTTTCTGAATAAATTATAATATCTATTGGATATAATTATCAAAACATTTGTGATAAAAATAAAGAAGGCAAGTACTCGAACATATAAAATGACTTATTTAAAACGGAGAATGCATCAAACTATTCGAGACGGACATTTCTTGGTAAGAGCATATCAAACTGATGCTAATCTTAAAATAGCCGCCACGAATAGCGATGACATCATTAGCTTTCCTCAATTCATGGTGTAATTCTAAGGTTGCCCTGCCCTATGGGTTTTACCAATTATCTATTGCATAATCCTTTAGATTATACTCTCACAGAACCATTAATTTCTATAAAATACATTAGAACTAGACGTAATAACGAGGATTGTAATGCACGAGAGAGATTATTAGTACATAGATTTAGAAAACCCATTTCATTGTTTTGTGCTAACAATTGCATACATGGATGATGTTGTTATGTACACTTATACACGCATTACGAAATTGTGTTTTGAATGGCCACGTAATCATTGAAGACTTCGGTTTTCTGAAGCGAAATCGCATTAAATGGATTGCCACAATCTGCTAAATCGCTAAGATATCGGAATGCTATGTTCATAAAAAAAATTCTCAAATGAAATATTTAGTTACGTCTAGGTCAGGAAATAAACTACGTATGTATGCACCATTATGTAAATAGGAATGATAAATCGTTTACAGTAAACCTAATATAAAACGAGGTAAACAGGTTTTCATTAATATTTAAAGAATAACATACAGATGTGTCCATGCTTAAAGATGTACTAATTAATTTAAAAAATATTACAGTGTAATTGGTTATAACTCTTATGGAACAGTGTAGAAAATCCATAAAGAAAATAGTTACTTGATTTAAAAGATATATTTAATTATTTTTTGTTCCATCAGAGCTATTCCGAAAATAATGTCACATATATTGGTAGCTGTAACAAGGATTTGGTAATATATTTAACATGAAAATATCCCTGAATCTACACGCTTGATACGGTGTGATACGCGTTATGGAATTCCTATTATATATGCTAATAACACTGTTAAGCAAAACGATGGACGGCATACCACAACCACCACATAGAATACAAACATTAAAAGGATCATCAGAACATGAAACTGTTGCTGTCTTCATTTCTTTGAATGCTGAACGCTTATATCATCCCTTGACGTTCACTACACATTTGAACAGGTTCACGATAAAAATTGACACTGTGATGTTACTGTTACTACAATACACGAAACACTTTTCGTTTGGACGATTGACACAGCTCAGTTAAACCTACTAATTAATGAGTTAAAACAGGATTTTTGTCATATTCAGTGCGCCATTCTTATATTTAACTGCAAAATTATGAACTAAAACTAAAGGCTTACACATAATTGAAGATATAAATTGATATATCCTTTGCCATTTCAGTTTATTTAACCTCTCAGCCGCTTTGTTACTGTTATTTGATATGATTTCACGCGTTTCCGCAAGTTAGTCAAGTTAGTTAGCAATCGTCCAAAGGAAAATTACTGTCCTTGAAATTTCTTCGAAGTATTCATTCACCTGGTCGTCTATTGTAGGTCAACTGATGACGCAAGGTATGACCGGTAAAACGTCACCGATCGCGACGCCCGAAGCCAATCAGATATACGACGACTCTTACATGGGATACTCAATAACTGTCGGTGATTTTGCTGGCCAAGGCATCCAGAGCGTTGCTGTCGGTGTACCTAGAGGAGCTGACTTGAAGGGATTGGTAAGTAATGCGCTATTGTTAGATACTATAGATATTGCAGTTGTTTGGAGAAAAGTTTAAGATATGTCAAAGATTTAGTAGAATCAACTAGAAAAGAGATCTCACTATAGGCAAAAGATTATTATCCTGACAAAGTGTCTCAGAAATAGATTGAATTGCAAAATATTTGCCACATTGCTTTTTATCCTTCATTAACAAGTTTGTTCCGCTATCCCTTATTGCGTCAACAAATAGCCTATTAATCATGCCTGATTTAAATTTTTCAAAACGAAAATCTCTATATAATCTTCCAGGTGGTTCTCTACACATGGGAGCTCCTAAACATCAAAAACATCACTGGATCTCAAATTGGTGCCTACTTTGGGTACAGCCTCGCATCCGGCGACATCGACGGCGATGGGTATGATGACATCATCGTCGGTGCCCCCATGTTCACCAGGCCCAAGAGTGACGGATTCGAGCATGGACGCATTTACGTTATCTATCAAGACAGGGATCGGGTAAGACTTTTCATAATAAACTTTTGCTTTCCGTTGCTTGACAAAGGTTTCTCCCACTACTACATTACTTTTCATCTTAAACAAGAAAATTAATCGCAGTTGTCGTAAAAGACGACTTAAGAAGTTAGTATTCATTTAACGATTAGCCTTAACAATACACTCAAATGCTATTCAAAATACTACTTGATTCTGATGTTGTTGAGTGCAGACCAGTTACAGAGTCCTAATTGAATACCTACCTTGTTTCTATATCATTATGAATTAGTTTTGTGTCAATATAGACATTTTGTTTCCATTTACAGACTTTCTCAAGGAGCCATGCTAGAACTGGCGAGGTGTCACGAGGCAGATTCGGCTTGGCAATTACTTCTCTTGGTGACATCAACTACGACGGTTTTGGAGGTATGTGATGTTAATGTATAAAGCATAATTCTTACGCCAGTTTTCCCAATTTTCTCCTTTGATTTTTCCAATAAAGTTGGCACTGATGTATATAGAGGGCACAGAGATTTTCTTATGATATTTGCCTTTTAAGTTATTGATACTAAAAAGGTTGTATAGGATTCGAAATCGCATAAAGTTTGCGAATAATCCAATATGAACCGCGATGGGTAATAACTTTCGTATTGTTAAACCTACACGACTCTTTATCTTGCGGTAAAGAGTCCGTTAAATGGTTTTTACTAGAAAAAGTAGCATATCCATGTTATGTGACATCTAGATAGACCCTAATAAGGCGGACAAAACACAAATTACCAGCTCATTAGACCGATAATATTTCTTTATGTTATGTATCCACGTCCTATAATAATACCGATAACTTCACTCCAGATATAGCAGTGGGTGCTCCATACAGTGGTGAAAACGGTCGAGGCGTGGTCTACATCTACCACGGCAGCGAGCTAGGCATTCAGGACAAGTATTCACAAGCCATCACTGCCGAGGAAATCTCACCTACCCTCACTACCTTCGGCTTCTCCCTCTCCGGGGGAGTGGACCTGGACAACAACAACTACACCGACCTCGCTGTTGGCGCTTATAAGTCGGATAGCGTCGTCTTCTTGAAGTGAGTACAGAACATTACCCCTTATATTAGACTTAGAAGTAACCGTTCTTGCACCCTTTTGAACTTTGACACATATCCTATGCAAATGATTACTTGGCCGCTAAATACTACAACATGTCTGCCGTCAAAACGATAAGAAGGTTGGCTTTGTTTGAGGGTTTTCTTTATTTAGAGCATAGCAAAAGGCTGTAGTCAATTTGATTTAATTTACAAAACTTGTCTTATTTCGAATAATAATGTATAATTTTGGTAGAATATTAACCATATTCTGAAGTGTGCATGAGTGAAGGTAATATAAACAGTGATAAAACGTGCCTTTTCGATTTCCCTTAAAACGGCCGTCGCAATTGGTATGTAAAGTATCCATCGGTTTACTATCCAGGGTGGGGTATTTCATCAATTTCATTATCATCAAGTTCATCGGGGAGTTGAATTAATTTAGAAACACGATTATGCATCTCACTGGACATTAGCAAAATACACTTAAAATAAGTGTGAAGCCAACATAATTTAAAGAAGCCAGACCAAACATAATCCCTTACGACAGTGAACTCACATGCTATCGTTATTACCCAAAATCTGCTAGATTAAAAGATTGATTGAGAGACTATTAATTTGGACTGCTACGGAATTTTCCAGTAAACGATCATCAATATCAGTTTTACCACCAAATTCACTGGGTCCAGTGATTAAGAGCTTAAACCGCTCCGCCCACTCGATCGAGTAGTCGCGGGTCAAATAATTCTTAGTGTTAGCCCCACATTAAAATTACACCTCGGTTAAAATAAAATCTAACCTAGAAACCTCATGGTCCCCAGTCGTACAGACCAATGAGGCAGGATTTTATGAAGATCCTTTACATATTTATGTAATACGTCCACAGATCCCGGCCGGTAGTGAAGGTGTCTGCGGACGTGAAGTTCCTGGGCGACAGCAAGCTGATCTCCCTGACGGACAAGAAGTGCGCGCTCGCCAACGGCACCAAGACGGCGTGCGCGCAGCTCATGTTCTGCCTCACGTACGGCGGCGTCAACGTCGACCAGCAGATCAGTATGTCTCTCTGTTTATTTATTATTTTTAGAAAACAATATAAAGTATCACCCATTTTAAAATAATTACGCATACCTACTAGCTTTGATAGTACTTAAAGAAAAAAATATTACTACGAAAGATCTGGTCTTTTCCAATAATTTCCATGAATCCAAATGATATATTTTGGAAGACAAAGCTTGTCACAGTTATTTTAATACGTACGTTGATTGTACAACATTTTAACCGTTAAAATTATTTTAAAATATGACTTGTTCCTCGTCAACATTTCAATATTATAAAGTACCAACAATGTAAGTCACAATAATGTATTGTTTGTTTCCAAGCGGAGGGATATATCTGCTACTTCGGTGAGTGGTTGAGGTAGCGAATATTGGCACACTTACTATAACTGGAACTAAAAATCTACATTATAAATAAAATGGACCAGCCTAAACTTAGCGGACAGTAACACAACAGAATTTATACCATAGTCAATATTCGACTTTAAAAAAGAATATTCACGATCAAATTTCCACGAAGCACTAAATACTATCCATAAGTTATCTTTCATGTTAATTTAAGCTTCATTAAAACAATCTTAAACAATCAATTAAAATTAATAATAATTAATGGTCACTTGCTTTAACGGTGAAGGAAAACATCGTAAGGAAACCTGCATGCCTAAGAGTTTCTCGAAGTTTGTGTGAAGTTCGCCAACCCGCACTGGGCCAGCGTGGTGGAATTGGCCTAAACCCGCTCAGTTTGAGAGGATGCCCGTGCCCAACGGTGGGACAGTTTCTTAACAGGGCCAATTTTATTTATCTTAAAGTCGATTATTGATTTGCCGTAAAATCTACACCGTTGCTGTCCTCCTTATTTAAAACAATTGATTAATAATAAAATTGTAAATAATTACCACTCTAGTTGTAGTTGTCGATGTTTAGTTGTAGTCGATGTTAGTTCCACTATGAAAATTTAAATGGAAATATTTATTGTTGTTATTTATTGATTAATGAAGAATGTTTATGCTAATTCAAGGTTTGTATGGAGGCTAGAAGAAGAAAATGTTATGCTTTGTCTTGAGTTTGTGTGGGAAACAAACTTGTCAAATTTTAAACGGAAAGCAATCACTTGCATGCCGACCGAAAGGATTGAAAACACTGATCATAATAGGACATAATTTAACATAAATATTTAATTAAATAGATCAAAATCGGTCAATGAAGGGCTAAACAAAGTGAAGAAAATTGGAAAGGCAATGAATATAGAAAAATAACTAATACGAACACATAATGTTTCAGAATTCGAAGTAACATTAGACCTGGACTCGCGGCAGACGACCACAAAGCGGCTGTTCCTGGCGGAAACCAGGGAGTCCACGTACACGACACAGATGCTGCTCACGCAGGGACAACAAGAGTGCAAGGACATCGTTGTCTATTTAGACGTAAGTAAATTGGATTAGTGGACTATTTATGAAGGGTTTGGAGAAGTAAACTGGCATTAACCGGTAGACTGATAAGATTAACGAAAATGGAAACTTCAGTTGGGCAAGTATTGTATAAGTAATACTAGAACACTATAAGTAACACTAGATCTGAACTCGCGGCAAACAATAAACCGTTTGTTCCTGGCGGAGACCAGGGAGTACGCAACGCAGATGTCGCTGACGCTGGTGCAACAGGAGTGCAAGGACATTGTTGTCTATTTAGACGTGAGATTGGATTAGTGAACTACTTATAGAGGGTTTACTAAAAGTAGCTGGCATTAGTCGGTTTAGTAGAAGTAGACTAATAGAATTCGCGTCAGGGGAATTTGGTTTCATTAATGGCGAGAGCTACTACATCATGCTAAGATAGTGTTGTCTAAGAAACATAGGCGTGGGCAGTATGTTTCCAGAGTCAATATAATTTTATTTTCAATATACCAGAGTATAAAAATGAATCGCTTTTTTTCATCTCTTATTTTTTGCCACTGCCACGCGTTAACATTTTTGCGTTGCTTAGGTTGAAGCTCACTTCTCTGGACACTGCATCGAGGTTATGATTCCATATGTTTATTCTTAGCTACGCTTATATTCATTGCAATTTGGCTGTGCCTACATGCATATGCTTATTCTTAGCTACGCCTACGCTCATTACAAATTAAACCCTCGTATTCATTAGGAGCAACTAGTGTATCGTGAAATATGGCGATAAACGTCGGGCGAAGTCGAGCGATGACGGTCGATATCCTGTCGCATGGCTTATGTCATCCACATTTGTTTAATCGGTTGCAACATGTCACTCTAAAAGGTTTCGTTCGTCTATATTGCCGACGCGGCATGTCGCCAGACTTGACGAAGGAGATCGTACCTTCGGACGACATCCTTCGTCAAGTCTGGCGACAAGTTCTTCGAGTTCGCCCGCCGTCACTGGCGATACGAGCCGCGGAAGAATGGATCCCCGTTAAAGTAGACATTTATGTGTGCAGGAAGACATCCGCGACAAGCTGACGCCGCTGGAGGTGCGCATGTCGTACGCGCTGGCGCGCACGCCGGCCGGGCCCGTGCCGCCCGTGCTGGAGCAAACCACGGCCGGCCACGCCGACGCGCTCAACATTCAGAAGAACTGCGGGCCCGACAACGTCTGCGTGCCCGACCTGCGGATGGCAGCCACCACGTTAGTACCTTCATTTTTTCTTAGCTATTATTAAAAATAGATAATAAACACCGTCACGCCTAAGCGGGGGTGGCAGAGGTGTATTGAGTACAAGATGTTAGGTCCCACGTAATAGTGGTTGAGCCTATTCCCATATACCGGGCCTGATTCCAGACTGCGGACTCATACTGGGAAGTTTTTCGTCAGAAAATCTACATTTGTCCGACCTAGGATTTGAACCTCGTGATCACTAAGCGATGCGCTTTGCCACTAGACTAATGAAGCAGTCAACGAGGCAGTTAGCTATTATTTTTTTAGGCTAATATCTCCTGCGTTGAACAAGACTCGCCTAGAAGCTAGCTAGACTCGACTAAAAGTACCAGCACGGATAGGCATTGAATCTTCACAGCCACGTTCTGTATAAACACCGCTACTCATATAAGGACACCTTTAAGCAGTGGTCGAAACTGGTTTTTGAAAACCGGTTCAAAATGTTCGGAATCCGGTTAAAATTATATTGTATTATTAACCGGTTAATGAAGAATTGAACGAAATTAATTTCGGATATCGTTTATTACAGAGAACTTAATAAACTTAAACTCAGACGCAGCCACCGAGTTCTCGAAGGCGGACAAATGTTCTTATTACTTTCGCACGTGCAGTGTCGTTGAAATATCACCTATCTCGTACGACGATCACGATCGTAACCTTGAGAAAGTCAACGAGCGAATGCAATCTCAAATGAACCGGTTAATGTAGGTTTTAATATCGGTTAAAGTGACGCTAAAAACCGATACTGAAAGTCAACCCGGTTTCTTCAATTTTTCATGTTTTGAACGGTAACCTTCCCCTACCCGAAAACGAAAACCATTTCAATTTGGGGGTAATGGCCGAAACCGGATTAAAAAATTTACCGGTTTTCGACCCCCGTCTTTAAGAAGAGTAGAGAAGGAACTAAAACCTTTTTAACATTTTCCTCGAAACTCCTTAAAATAGGGTGCAGTAGACTTACGATTCTTTGTATTTACAATCATAAACATTAATATAGTTATATAAAACATATTCCTGAAGATTACAAAAATGAATCGTCAGTCTTTTGCTTATAAGAATCACTAATAACCAATATGGAAAAATGGAAAATAATGACACTTATATAACCAAGACTAATCTCAAATATCCTCCTCAGTCCAACAATCAACTACGTCCTTGGCTCCGGTGAAAACGTCCACATCGACATTAAAGTCGAGAACTCTGGTGAGGACGCATTTGAAGCCGCGTACTACCTGGCCATCCCCGCCGGCGTCACCTACTCCAAGATGGAGAGGCTGGACAAAGAAAACGTGGACACGCCCATCTACTGCTCCATCACCAACCGATACACAGATGGAAACAGCTCGCTGCGTTGCGATCTTGGAAACCCTATGGCCAGTGGACAGAAGGTAAGAGATTTTTCGATATCTGCTTCTATAGCTGACCTATTTCGGCTGGGGTCACTTTCTGGACGAAGACAACGTCGATAATCCTACCCAATGCTATCACTAAAAATACACTGATGGAAACAGCTCGCTGCGATACGATCTTGAAAACCCTATGGCTAGTGACTAGACTTGGATACTTGCTTCTAGAACTAATGCCCAGTTGTTTAGTTACCTACCCTGGGCATTCCGGCTGAATTCACTACCAAGACATAAACAACGTAGATACTCTTCTGTTACATTATCAATAGATGCCCATATGGGAACAGTTCTCTGATATACTTCTTTTATTGTTGTATTTTACGTCCACTAACTATAGGGGTTTTAAGAACACTGAAAACCCTATGGTTAATGTACAGAAAGTTAGTGATTCGTCGACTATTTTATAGGGACCTGATTTAATAACAGAAATTGTTATCCTCATTTATTTTGGCTGTTACTGTTCCTGTCCTGAAACGCTACTTTTATTTCGATGCTTCCTTAAAGTATAGGATACAGATGTACATTCTTAAACTTGACCAAAAAATATCTTATTACTATAGGCCATGGTACATTTACTACTGAATAAAAAATGGGACTATCCATTAGACAAATTTATATCAATGATCATCGATCTGCAGATGAACTTCCGCGTGATCCTGGAGGTGGATGCTCGCGTAACGTCGCTGAGCTTCGACATGGAGGCCAACTCCACCAACCCGGAACAGGCCACCAACTACGATAACACCATGCACATGAGCATCGGCGTCGTCATCAAGGCACAGCTCTCAATCATTGGGTAAGTGTTGATTTCCTAACCTACATTATAAATTTTCGGTGTTTTTATTAAGTTTTAAACTAAGTGATTCGATTCAACCCCGCCTCGACAAGCTCTGCACCCTGGGTTAAACTTTTTGTCCCGAGAAGAGTTGACTGGCATACTATCACCAACACTCACGATTGATCGTCTATGATAAAGTTTCACTGCTTGATTTTGGTATTCTTTTATCTTCTTTTGAATTATTTTCACGGAGCTACGCTTCGTCCTTTGCACGCGCCACGATAGTTCCCGAACACGTACACTAGCGCCGCGTTCTGTTTGCGGCGCGGGCGCGAACATTCTCGTATTCGGGACGAAGGGCGGTTTTGTGAGGATTTTAAAATAAGGCCCAAAATCCTACACTAAGTGTAGAGGGCTTAGTTTGCTCCTGAATGTTAAGATCTACGGCATGGATCTGGTGACCAGGATCCTGATGACCATAATGATATCCACCAATTTAAATATCTGTTAAATTTGTAAATGTGTAAAATGTAAAAAAATATATATTTTTAAAGCTGTTATTGTAAGCAGTCTTAAGTGAGGTAAAGTTTGCCTTTTTGGAAACGTGCGTATGAAATGAAGTAGGAGAGCTGAAGAGAGAATTATGCCGACAGCGTGGCCCGCCGACAATGGCACACACCTTCACAGTGGCAGGCTTAGCAGCTGTACTACTGTTTTAGTGCGTGTCAGTCATAATAATATTTTATGACTATACTAAAGGCCAGACTTTATATAATGATTTTACGCTTTTATCTAATCCAAACTACAACTACTCTTAAACAGGATAATATAAGCTTATTCCAATCTATTGCAAATATATTTTATCTTACACCTATCTACTTTCGTCTAGAACGTCAGACCCTCCAGAGCTGCAGTACAACGCTTCTCTCTACGAGTCGCAGAACATTAAGGACGACACTAAGCTGGGCCCACAAGTGATCCACAAGTACAACATCAAGAACGAGGGACCGTTCACCGTAGACGAGGCAGAAATATACTTCATGTGGCCCTACCAGACGCTCGACGGTAAATTTCAAAATTTCAGCAGTTTTCCTTTTATATGTCATCATCGGGACGAGTCTGATCGGTGGTCGATGAAGCTATTGAACTTACGACTGTTCTGTTCGGTGAACTACATAATACATCCACATCCTGCCGGCTTTTTTGATTCCAATATGACACGGGGCCAGCCTGTCACCGTGAAATTCAAAATCTTTTGTACCAATTTGGAAGCTTTATGGGAGGCTTGACAAGTTCCAAAATCACGTGGCTAAACAGGTTGTTACCGGTTTTTAATAACCGGTTCAAAACGGTCGGAATCCGGTGAAAACTTACGACCTTTTATTAACTTATAAAAACGAATGAAATTAATTTCGATTATCGGTTATTACAGATAACATGTTTTTTTAGTTCTTAATATCGCAATTAACCGGTTAGACTCAGATGCAGCCACGACGTACTCGACGGCGCGGCGTCCGTCTTCTTTTTTAATGACAAATGTTCCTATCTTTTTCGCACGTGCACTGTGTCGTTGAATTATTACTTATTTGTATACGATCGTGACCGTGAACCGTGATATTGAGAAAGTCAACGAGCGAAAGCAATCTCAAATTAACCGGTTAATTTAGGTTTCAATATCAATTGAAGTGACGCTAAAAACCGATACTGAAAGTCGAATCGGTTTCTTCAATATGTCAGGTCTCGAACGGTAACCTTTAACCAGAAACTAAAATTATATCGGTTTGGGGTCAATGACCGAAACCGGTTCGAAAAATTTACCGGTTTCCATCCCCTGGGCAAGAAATCCACGTACGGTATTTGGCCCGCATGCTGGAATACCGAGTTTTTCTCTCACTTGTGAGAGAAGATAAAGACTTTCTAGGCAAAGGCCCGGCAGTTGCAAAGACAGTTAAGCCTGATTTGTTGAAGTATCAGGTGGTAAGGTGTGATATTGTCGGCAGGCGAGAACCTGATGTACATGCTGGTGCAGCCGCAGTGGCTGGGCAGCCTGCGCTGCGACGTGGCGCGCCACATCAACCCCGCCAACCTCTTCGTGCAGAACCCCTACGCCTTCCTGCTCACCAAGGAGCAAGAAGGTTGGTGCTGGATATATTTAAATAAAAAACAAAACATTTCTTTTGCAATGCACAATACAGAGATAAGATTAAATATTACACGGTGCAAGTACATGATGGCGTAAGTAAATATGGTAAGTACCTATTAAAAGAGGCGGAACAACTTTAAAGTGCATTACAAAATAGGTCCTAACTCAGCAGGTTTGCTGGCTATGGACAGCTAGCGCTGATCTTCCGTTAGTACCTATTTTCATATCTATCTGTCTATATAACCACGCCAGATCCCTTACAGGGTAGGCAAAGAGTACGGACTTCCAATAGGTTCTTTCCTTACTTACCTCTCTGGCTTCCTCCACTCTCATAGTTCGTCTCATACACGCTCGCCAGTTACGGAGACTCTGATATATTTTATACTTCATTATTAAGTCTTCATTTCTTTTCTCTTACTACAATTCTAGACATATACACAATATATATTCTTGGGTTAGTTTTTATTGCTATTGACTAAAATATACTTTCAATGAATGTGAAGGTTGCAGGTCAAAACTAAGCCGGTCGTCGTCACGATCTTTCGAAGGCCTTTGTCCAGCACTGGACATCTTTTGGTTGATGATGATGTTGACATACCTTCAATATTAAGTATCATATAGTCTCGTATTAATTTAACATCATTTTGTGCTTTAAATAACTTTGGTGTTTTGTAGCAATGAAGAGCAGTGCTCTCTACTCGGCATCGCAAACTTCAGGCGGCCCTGGATACTATGGACAAGGTCAGTGAATTAGAATATGCATTGGAAAGTTCTCGAAGCGCTCGTAGCGCTGTGCGACCGCGGTGTTCTTACTGATCACCATGGTTAAGCAGCGTTCGACTCGGTCGGCCTGAGATGGGTGACCGTTTGTGGCATTTTCATATTCGAGCGTCTCCGTGCTTCGGAAGGCACGTTAAGCCGTTGGTCCCGGTTACCACTTAATGTGGTAGTCGTTAAGCCGAGTTGGAAGCCTTAAAGGCGGCTTGATAAGTTCCAACAGCAGGTGGCCACAAACCTGCCTCTACCAATCCGCACTTGGTCCGCGTGGTGGAGTATGACCGAACCTCTCTCACCTCGGTTTGTGAGAGAAGGCCTTTGCCCAGCAGTGGGCAGTATAGGCTGATATTATTGGAAAATTGGAAATGCTGAATCTTTCCGACTATTACAGAAAATCTCGAAGTTTTTCAAAGTCAAATCAAAGTTTTGATTTGATCTTTGCAAGAAGTGTTGCTAAGAAAAGTTACACATCCTTTGACGTTCATTCCTTGCTTGCCATTCTTGATTTTTGCCGTTTGTACATTTCACAAACTTTTCGACGAGTTCTACGAACAAAGCCCTATAATCCAGTATTTATATTTGGCATAAATAACCTTATCGACGGGCACGAAAGTTGAAAATACCATTTATTTTGATTGGCATATGTACCTTTGTTCTATGGGACCGTTGATTTCCACTTCTAAATTATAACTAAATTATTTTTACAATCAAAGTTTATCTTCATTTCAGTATACTGGGAACAGTCATCCAGCAATGGACAAATCAACACCCAAGGCGGGAGCGCTTCGGGTGGAACATTCGTTCAAGGGTCCCAACATTTCAGCACCAGCCAGAGTGGCCAGGGCAGCGGAGGCTCCAGCTCCAGTGGCCATTTCAGCTCTTCCACTGGTCATTACAGCGGCGGGTCAAGTTCTTCTGGACAATTTACTGGAGGTTCAACTTCCACTGGCCAATCCATTACAGGCACAAATTCTTCTGGCCAAATTAGCGGGGGCTCAAGTTCCAGCGGCCAGTTCAGTCAAAGCTCATCTGGTACCCAAATCAGCGGAAGCTCTTCTTCTGGTGGCCACGGAAGTGGGAGCTCTGGCCAATCTGGCGGCCACTACGGCAATGGACAAACATCTGGCGGCACTTACACGTACAACAAAACTTGGACCAGCAGTTCTAACGGAGAAGGTTTAACTGATGAAGAGAAAGCGCTAATAAGTAAGCAATTAGCAGCTGCGGTGGGCAGTCAAAGTCAAGGCACTTATACACAAGGAAGTTACGGACAAGGGGTTACGATCCAAGGCTTTGGTGAAGGCCACATCGTGAAGATTAGGAACAAGACGATAATATATGACGCGAACCATAATATTATTTCGGAAACTGAATCCAGCACTGAATATGGAAATCTCGGGCATGAGGGAGAAGATGGCAGCTCGTTTAAGGTGTAAGTACTAATTATTGTTATTTTTGAACGATTTTGACTACCCAGGTAATAGTAGTAGATTCTACTACTAAAGTAATGAAATGGATCTTGGCAGAGTGGACGATTTAGCGCAGTGGTGAAGAGCCTAAGCCACTCCGCCCACTAGGACGAATGGAGGCGGGTTCGATTCCTGCAGGGGATAAATCTTCGTGTGACCGACAATTATTTGTTTCGGTCTGTGTACGAGTTAAACTTAGTGAGAGGCTACGTTTATTTTTTTTTTAAGATTTTGTCCGTTCATTCTAAAATATCGGACGTCTCTCTTTCCTTGTCTTCCGTTCTGATTGGACTAGAATAACTGGATACGGTGTGCCTGTATTAGGACCCCTTCTATTCTTGATCTACATTAACGATCTCCCAAAAGCAGTGCGGCATCCTATGATATTATTTGCAGATGACAGCACGGCCATAGTAAAGTGTAATAAGTTAAGTGAATACGAAATTGACGTAAATAATACAATGTGTGAATAATTAATTTGATAAATAATAACAACTTAAACATTAATTTAAATAAGAAAAAAATCATGCACTTTCACCAAAGAATCCCAATCCATAACCTTGACATTCAATATAATGACCATACGATAGAATCTGAAAATGTTACCATATTCCTAGGATTATGGATAGATTGCTAACGTGGAAAACCCACATAGAGGAAACGTGCAATAAATTACAAAAATATGCTTATGTTCTACTAAGGCTTTCAAAAGTTGTTAACAAGGAAGCTCTTTTAACAGCCTATCATGGCTTAGTAACATCGACATTAAGATTCGGTCTTATATTTGGGGGCACTCAACGGACAGAGATAACGCCTACAAAGCTCAAAAAAGATGTTTAAGGTCAATGTGCGCTCTGAAGACACGTGACACCTGTGTGCCAGTGTTCAAATCTCTAAATGTATTAACATCGCCTACACTTTACATCTTAGAGGTAGCTTTATTTGTAAAAACCAACGCTAGGTTATTTTTAAAATATACACCAGTACGCGGTGCTCCAGCTCACAAGCAGTATTCCAATATGATATGCCTCCATAAATTTAAAACGGCTCTACTCGTATCAAAGACAAGCCTCCTAGGTATACATCAAATCTATGATAAGGTGCCAAATACATAAAAAATCTAGAAAATAATACATTTCAACACAAATTATCATTATTATTAATTAAAAAATGTTATTATAGTGTTAACGATTTTTTAAATGTTAAATTAATTTAATGACATTTACTTATATTTTATCTTAATTAATTATAATTTTATATTCTTAATTTATTATTAATAATTGCCAATTGATAATTTCGTATGCTGTATGGCAGTACATGGAATGACCTATTGTAATGTTAACACCTAAGCCTATATTTACCTATGTACAAGAAATAAATGATTTGATTTGATATAAGGCCTATGAAAGTATCATTATTATAACACTTTAATATTATCTTTACAGCTACACTAACCAAGGCCAGGGATCTTCACAGAGCGGCTCACAAAGCTCGTCGCAAGGCTCGAGCACTTATCAAAACGCAGGCGGGAATTTCCAAGGATCCGGCGGTTATTCCCAAGGATCTGGCGGTTATTCCCAAGGATCAGGCGGTTATTCCCAAGGATCAGGCGGTTATTCCCAAGGATCAGGCGGTTATGCCCAAGGCAGTGGATACTCTGGAGGCGCTCAAGGTTCCGGACAAGTATTCGTTCACGGCGCATGGTCTACTACTGAGACTGTCAACCCTGAAGTTATGAAAGCTAGCTCTAATACATTCAAAAGCGCTTCCACTGTGACTGTGGTTGGAGATGAAGAGGAAGATGCGCTGGAAGGTTTTGGAACATATGCGGCTCATAACCCTAATAATGAGTTCAAATATGGCATAGCTGATGTTACCGGCGCGAGTGGGTCTGGCCGAGGCAGTGCGGTTGGCGTGCAGAGTGGAAGCTTCCAGACTAGTTCGGGTGGTGCTGCGCAGGGGGGTAATTTCCAGGCTGGTGGAGGATCATATGAGACGAGAGGCGGTGGATACTCATACTCTTCGCACTCGGGTAATCTTGAATTTACACTTTTCACCACTTAACGTCCCCCCTTTTTTCAAAAAACGTAACCCCACACTAGGATTTATTCCTGTGTCGTGGGTGCGTTTACAAACATGAATATTCACATGCAGTAATACTCAGACCGGAACAAATAATTGTGGATCACACAAAGATTGGTCCTGTGCGGGAATCGAACCCGCAACTATTAGACACAGTGGGCGGATCGACTTAAGCTCGTAATTATTGCGCGACGGACGATTTAGTCCGCCTTAAGCCGATATAGTTCTTGCCTACCATACAATATGCTTATGCATTTCTGATGGACTACCATTTTCTTGGAACATTTTGGTACTACTATCCGTGCAACCTGCGATTGGTCGATTTTGAATACTGCACCCTTGATTTTAAAATAAGTAATAATCCTCCTATGCTATTCTTAAAGGCATTTCTATTTTGTGAAAATACTAAGGCATTTAGTTTGCCCGCAGGTGGCCAAACTTCGTACAGTTCTCAGTCCAACAGCGGGTACAGTTCTTCACAACGGGAGAACACCAGGCGGCGACGACAAGATGAGGTACGTGTTAACGTGTTAACGTTACGTGTTGTGTTACATGCATATTTTATATACAGGACCTTAAGCCATATAGGCTTTGGACATACAATTGGCGATCTTAAAGAAACTTTAAATTGTGTTCAAGTCATATGTATTTTTGTTCAGTGATATGATTGGCTATAATGATCAGGTTAGAAAAACCAGTATACAATTTGACTATCGTTTTGAGAATGGGCTTAAAATCTATGTCTATGGCAAACTATTCCCGAGCATCCATGCTATCTTGCATGTTTCTTTTAACAGATATTGCGTTTTGGCATTACTGGCCCCATCAGATCGTGAATTGTACTCATACCCCACGTGTACTTATGATTGCTTGATCCTGTTATCAGGATTAAAGAATACGCTACGTCTTTTTTGTGTGGATTACGTAAATATAGCCTTGAAAGTTTGCTATACAACGTGTAACAGAATTAACGAGAGACCTGTAAGTATTTTGTTTTAAATCGGTAACACCATTTGTTATAATTTATAAAAAATGGTGTTACTCCTTCAGTGCGCTATGAGATTTCAAATACATTTCTAAAACGTATTCCTCAATACAGACACATACACGTACAAATTGCATTGTTAATTGGGGTCTAAAAGTGCTTAAAAAAGGCTAAATAACCTTAAAATTTGGAAATTTGGCTTTAGTATTGATTTTGTGAAGCAATTATCTAATCGGGGTGTCTGAGGTCTTGCGTTAATTACGATACACCTTGTATATTAACGAGTCTTAAAGACTTTACACAAACGTGATAACTCTATATATTCCTCGCTGAATGTATATAAACATGGATGTTAGCTCAACAACACATATGTGGTTGTTCTTCCAGGTGGACCCTCAGCTGAAGAGGATCCTGGAAAAGTGCGAGGAGAAGTACAAGTGCGAAGTGCTGCGCTGCACCACGGGCCGCCTGCTCAAGGGGCAGGAAGCCTGGCTGGCCTGGCGCTCCAGGCTCAACGCCTCCGTGCTTAGCGAGGTTAGTTCCTTAATTTTTACGTTTTATGGTTCAAACTTGAATGTAATGACGTGCGATCCTATTTCTAAGTACGGCATCACTAACGTTACTTTATTTATTTATTTTTTTAATAAAAACGTATCCTCACTCTAGGATTAATTCCTGTGTCGTGGATGCGTTTACAAACATGAAAATTAACACACACAAATACCCAGACCGAAACAAATAATTGTGGATCTCACAAAGATTTGTCCACCGCGGGAATCGAACCCGCGACTATTAGACGCAGCGGGCGGAGCGGCTTAAGCTCTTAACCACTGCGCTTAATCGTCCGTCAAATTTTGGCACCGTTATAGCTATACATATTTCCAAAACGATAGGGGGTCCTGTGTATACCCACCGACGCACATAATGCCGCCGATGTTCTACTAAACTTATGTAATGGGGAAATTGCTATTATACTGGAAAAATTTATTCGATAGAAAGAGCAGATTGTTTTGAATTTAGCATTCAAATACAAGAGCTCGTAATCGTCCCCCGTCCCACGTACGACTCTACCAGCGAGACAGGCACTGGCATATTCTGATTTGCGACGCATATCTTAGCATTAGTTAAAAATAAAACAATATCCATAGGTATACGTAACTATCAAGGATGGTCAATGTCCACTCTAGAAACTTCTTTGCCTACCCTACAAAAATCGTCAGTATTAAAGAATTATTTACTGTTTAATCGTTTTATCGCTTTAAATTTAAGATTCAATATCAATCCTCGTGTAATTTATTAATCCAAAATCAATATCATCCAAATCGTCTCACGTCTCTGTCACAGTTTACAAGTAGGTATGCTGGCTATTATAATATATTATAATTATAAACAAACCGCGCGTCATACACATTCGCGCTAAAACATAAAAGTGTGGCTATATAAAAGAAACTAAATGTACCCGATAGAACCCGAATGCCGGCCACCGCCGCACTGACCCCCGAAAGAGTTTCTACTATTTAGTATAAAGAAAACGTGTCGAACATGTCGATAATGATTGTGATTAGTTCAGCTGCTCCCCTAGAGAAATTCCCTAGCTACGCCAATCACAATATCCTATCATTCTGAGCCCCTTTCCAACTTTACCAAGGTAAAGATTGCAGGCTTTTTTAAAATTGACGGGATCATAAACTTAGAATTTTAAATTTGAAATGATCGGGACAGCTATGCCATGTGATCCTTCCCTTTGTCTTCTTTCTTTCGCTATACATTGGATTCCCACCAGCCAACGCCAAAGGAACTCGTTACCCTTACCTTCGCCTTCTCGCTACCCATCCCTATACGTATTCTCATCAAAAGCTCTTCTTCACCAGATCTCCAAGGACCAGGTGGTGATCCTATCCACTTTAGCGGCAGGCCGCGTGTCCCGGCTGCCCATGGTGGGGCGGCCGAGTGACCCCGCGTGGCGCACGGCAGAAGCCCAGACCGAGGTGACACAACGGCTGGACCCGCTGGAGAGTGGCACCATCCCGCTGTGGGTGGTGGTGCTGGCCGCCGTCGTGGGGGCGCTGCTGCTGCTGCTGCTCATCTTCGCACTATACAAAGTGAGTTGCTGCTTTAGGAAAACGATATTTGGGACCGAAGCTGATCGCGTCCGTAGCATTTACTGTCATTTTTCCCTGCGCGTGGTCTCTGTACTAAATAGAGGACTATCACCGGTGGTCATGCCGTCAAGCGACCCATACATATAGCCCGAAGATGCCCGACGAGAATGAGAATTTAGGCTGATGATTAAAATTCAGAAATATGTCTAACTTCGGTCTCCTGAGGCTATTTCAGACAACGGGTTTACTGACGGATAGCAAACGCTCATTGCCTTATGGCCGGTTTCAATATTGAATACGGATAGAATTTTGACATTTTATATGGAAAATCTTTAAAAATTTTACTTTCAGTAAACAAATGTATTCTTTAGTTGAATGTTGCAACCGTCCATAAGCGTATGAAGGAGTATGTATACTATAGTATATTGCAATCAAACTTTAAAACTTTTTTTCACTCAACAAAAAATTCATTTCGGTGTCTTCCAAACTCTACTGTCGCCTTCATATAACAGTCGTCGTCAGCGATTGCCTCGAGCGTAATTGTCGCCCTCTTGTCTGGTGCAGCTGTAAAGGCCCCGCCGCCAACAGCGTAGATGATACACACACAAGAAAAAGCGTCAACGAAAGCGAATGGAGGTGCTCGTACGCACACCCGTTTGAGTATTAGGGCATGCGTACGCGTGGCCTAAGTTTTGGCTGTGAGGTCGGGTCATCATCATCACCATCATCAGCAGCCTGTATCAGTCCACTGCTGGACATAAACCACTCCCAAAGCATGCCATTGAGCCCGATCTTCGGCTCTTCTTCTCCAACCGCTGAGGTCGGGTGAGGTCGGGCGCGTGGATGCAAACGCGATAATACCAGTGTCCGTGAACGTATGTTGTGTATAGAGTATTACAAAAAATCGTTAAATGCTTCTCCTATTCCAGTGCGGATTCTTCAAACGCAACCGCCCCTCGGACCACGCGGAGCGGCAGCCACTGAACGGCCGCGACGAGCACCTCTGATATCCGCCCGCGCAGCTCGGCGCCGACGGCCTCACCACCGACACGGCCGACACGGCTGACACGGCCGACACCGCCGACACCGCCGACACCGCCGACACGGCCGACAGCGCCGACACCAGCTCGTCCACCGACGCCGCCAGTGACGTCACCAGCCGCGACTCGACTAGCCTGGAAAGGTACTGACATCACAATGTCGTCGTTTATAAGTTTTAATTATTAACGTCACGTAGAATTGATTTACGGATTTCTAACTGATATTTCGAAGTTTAATTTAAATAAATGGAAGTTTAGTTGATTAAATTTTGTTCATAGAGAAGACTTAGTCGAATAATTTATAGCGAAATAGATTCCCACAGGACAAGGCACGCCTAGTGCGGGGATTAATCCAAATATCATTTAATTTCAGAAAATATGTTTTTATTTTTTTACTAACTCGGTCTGACATCAAAATATTACAATGAGTATACTTTTTAAATTGACCGAGCATAGTTTTAAAAAATTACTTAATTTTTCAATATAATAAATAATCATAGTCGGATTTTGTGAATCAATTCTAACGAGAGAGAGAACTACATGGTGTTGTAATAATTTATATGTAAAATAAAAAAAATAAGTACTCATTTTTACGTCTATATTTCTTTGATTCCTTTTTGTGGAAAATAGACGTATAAAATGCCAGTGTAATATAAAATCCAATTTCGCATTACAGTATAAAAAAAAACCTTTTCCACTTGCAATAAAATAGTTTTACCTCATGATGTCAAACGAATGTATTCTAACATCCTTTCATACCTTTTTTACAAAGACCATGAAAGGTATGACGTTCTCAATATTATAAGTACTGTAACTAGTCACGACATCTTCGTTTTGAGGCGCCATATTAGCAAATAAAAAAAGTATATTCAAAAAATAAAAAAATTACTAAAAGAAAGGATGAGGTTTTTGCGATTTATTTCATGTAAAATAATATCTATGTAATATTTTTATACATAAAATAAATTTGTCAAGTATAAAAAATATTGCGAAAGATTAAATCTTGAAGTGTGATATTGTAAAAAGTGTGTCTATGTATGAGAGTTGTTGAGAAATGTGATCTAAGTTAAACTAAATACGGTAGATAACATAACATTATGTAACTTAGAGATGTAGCGGTTACACTGTCTAAAACACGAAGCAAATATAACGAGACGTCATTATTCTATTTCCATAAACAATCAAACGTGTCACTGCGCGTGGCTAAGACGACATTACACCCCGCCTACTTTTGCATTTGCCATCTAGCTGAGAATGACAGACTGACCGAAAACAACGCTCATCACGATGACGTCAGACCCTAGTTGGAAAACTGTGCACAGTTTCGTAGACCGACTCCTCTTTATATTAGCTTTGTGGTCTAATACCACTAACCAAAATGAATAGACATTCAAGAGCCATACAACAAATCGTAACCCGCAAAAGCTGGGCCCTGATTCGCTATAAACAAACGCGGTGCGTTACGTAAAATTTGTGAAATTGTCGTGTAATCTATCTATCTATATCATCACGGCAGATCCCTTGCGGGGTAGGCAGAGAGTACAGAGTTCCAACAGGTTCTTTACTTACATACCTCGCTGGCTTCCTCCACTTCCTTCAGATAAGACTCGTACCTACATACTTCCACTTGTCATGTAATGATATTTTGTATGATTAAAGTTGTATCATTAAACGGTAATTTCAAGAAGTTATCGTAACGCGTCGCGTTACGTGTTTAATTGGTAGCGAATCAGAGCTCGGATGAAATAAAGTCACGATATTTAGTGAGGCATTGTAAGCCTTTTCACAGATAACGAATAATTCTATATCTGTAGTCTATTTATTTGGTTTCTGATTCTCTTTTTGGGTCTGTGCTATTCCTTAGCTGATTCGACTATTTTTATTAAGCTTCCCTAGTCGATAGTAATTAATCTTAAAAGTCATAATCGGTACATCTCTGACTTCGAATCGAGAGCTAATCGATGGCTAATCGTCATTAATTGTTACTAATAAGGGCGCTTTATTATATTTTAGGAGGCATCGTCTCAGTAGAAACTTAATACCTAAAACAGATCTCTGAATCAAAAAATCTGATGTAGCTCCTAAATAGCAATAATACATTTATTGGAAAAAAACTTGCGCTAATAAAGAAAAAAAAAACAAATCACTTCTTAGTTGTATAATACACGAAGTAGTTTGAATGGTACATATTTTTTAGATAGAAATGTTTCTTCTTACATAGTGTGCCTTATGCATCGATATAGAAATACATAATATTTTTGCGGTTTTAATTTAATTCTATACAAATCTTGTCTATTTACCATTTAATAAAATAATAATTAACCATTAAAAAAATGTTATATAAATACAAACATTTATTTAATTGCCCCTTTATAACTCAATATAGCTTACTACTATACACGGTGTAACATAATAAACGCAAGACCTGAAAATAGTGCATAAATCGGTAACTGAATTCATTTCAACTATTTTTTATTGTATTTTATATTATTCAAAATTTGCAAAAAATGCTGGTACTCCTTCAGTGCGCTATAACAAACTAAATTTATTATTTATTCAAAGCAATATGGACATTTTAAATGCATTTCTAAAATGTATTTCTCAATATGCACACATACAAGTTTCTTTGTTAATTGGGGTATCAAAGTGCCTAAATAAGGCGTAAAAAACTTTATATTTGCAAATTTGGTTTTCGTATTAATTTTGTGAAGCAATCATCTAATCAGGGTGTCTGAGGCGTTAATTACGATACACCTTGTATATTACTAAACGTATAATTTGTCATTCTTTTTATTATATTCCCGTATAAAATATTTTGAAAAAATTATACGGTGCACACGATTTTTAAACGCAAGATTTGTTCGCAAACAATCTCAAACAAAGTTTATAAAAGTGACTTAAAACAATTTGGATTTACACCTACTAATGTGAAAATAATGTTAATAACAATGTTTCAGGGGAACTTGTCTAATTGATTGTTTAAGATTAAAGTTCTTTCTAATTTAAATCGGTTCAGAATAGTATGATATTTGCCCCAGCGAACAGCAGGGACTATTTACACATTTAAAAATAAATAACAACTCTATTCCAAACAGATAAGTATGACATTTAATTATCAGTGGGAAAATGCAATAGCATTTCTCCGCCTCAACTCTGATCTTTACTTATCTAAACAGTATTTCTATATCGAATGACCTTATTTACATATGTATAGCAATTCGTACATATCGTATTTGTATAAATATTCAGTAAACATTCATATAAACGTATTATGTGCCTTTTGAAACTGCCAGTTACTAAATAATTTTATTAATGTAAATATAATAAGACTATTATTTAAATTTTACGTTGTGACATTTTTTCACAGAACGAAATGTATAAATTATTTGTTTAAATTTGGATAAACTTATACTATTTAAACATGTACTTAATAAATTTAAGTATGTATACTGGTAATAATGAAGTTCAATCATCTTCAAAATGTCGTTTTCGTAATGTTGTTTTTTTTAAATGTGCTGTAAAGTTTAACTGCATTTACAAAACATAATTTTATTGTAATTCATAAACTCATGGGTTTCTTTAATTATTTAAATAAGTAATTAAAATAGAATAAATATCGAAAATTAATGGCGGGCGATTTAGCGCAGTGGTTAAAAGCTTAAGCCGCTCCGCCCACTGTCTAATTGTCGCGGGTTCGATTCCCGTTACGGTCTGGGTATTTGTGTATGTGAATTTTCATGTTTGTAAACGCACCCACGACACAGGAATATCCTAGTGTGGGCCTACGTTTTTTTTAAAATGATTCTGTGAAAAAATGACAAGTCCATTATTAACTCATAAGCCATTGTTACATTTTGTAATTATTTTTGAATTATTTATTTTTTACATTATTAAGTATACAGCTTCTACTTATAGTTAATTTTAACTAAAATCGTGTAGATGCCATAAACAATATGTAATAGTTTAATATTTTGGTTGTTTTATTTCTCGGTAATAATTTTCGCATTTACCAAAAAATGAACTCGTAATAAATTTTTTGTTTTTAAAGTTACTTGTTTTGCATTTGATTCCTATACCTCATCAGTCTCACGACCGGTTTCAATATTACGTATCAAAGATCAAACTCAAGGATAGATTTGCCTACTACGGATAGAATTTTTAACATATTTTGCATGGAAAGTCTGTCAACTGCCTCGTTGGTCCGGTGGCAAAGCGCATCGCTTTGTGATCACGTGGTCCTGGGTTCAAATCCTAGGTCGGACAAATGTAGTTTTTCTAACGAAAAATTCCCAGTATGAGTCCGGAGTCTGGAATTGTGCCCGGTATATGGCAATAGGCTCGCCCCCTATTACATGGGACCTAACGTCGTCGGCGAAACGTGGGTGTACTCAGTACACCTCTGCCACCCCCTCTGGGGAATATAGGCGTGACGTTGTTGTTGTTGTTGAAATTCTGTCAAATTTCTTCTGCCAGTAAGCAAATCTATCCTTCAATTGAATTATTGAAAATGATCATTAAACAACTTATTACTTATAAATCTTTTCTACTTACACCGCCACATCTACCTATATTCCCCAAGCGGGGTCAAAAAGGTGTTCTGTGTACACCCGCATTATGTTGATAATGTTACGGCCGTACGTATAGGGGTAAGCCTATTGGCATTGTAGTTAATTAGGAAAAAATAAGGTCCTTTTGGAAAGTCACTCGTCAATTAGCCAAAATTACGAGAAACTAAGCGCTAATTCCGACAGCTAAATAGTCCCGGATTCTACCCTGATTTAGCACTTATAAAGTGACTGCTGGGACTCTGTACTCTGCCTATCTCGCAAGCAGAGTTGAGCAAAAATTAATCGACATAACATGAAATTACAATTTAAAAATTTCGGATTTCATCGCGGTTTATTTTTGGTTTTTAAGTTCCTGACGTTTCGAGTGTTTTGCAGCACCCATGGTCCGGAGTACCTTATGGGAATTAATGTTATTGCAATCGATATTACAATTAATTGATCCTACAATTAATAAATTAATTGGATAATGCCCAACATTGCCCGCAAGGGACGTGTGGGCGTGATGTTATAAATACCTAGATAGACAGGCGTAAAAATACCCATAGATGACTACCGATACCGTTCAGGGAAACAAGGACTATTATAAGACAGAAATAAACAGTGGAATGGGGTGTAACGAATAGTTTAATTAAAGCCCGACAGTGTACGACTGGAGCCGACCAATCGACAATTACAAGTGACGTGTCGGATCCGCCATCCGACGCCCGACACCCCAAGATAAACGGCGATGCCTGCGCTCGCGGATTAAATTAACTCTCTAAATAAGTAGTGTTAGCAGAAAAAAAATATAATAATAAACACAATCATGATTATATTTCCAATGCAGGGGTAGCAAAAGTATATTGTGCAAAGTCACGCTTGCCAACAATATTGATCAGATGAAATGGCAGCTAAGATTTTTCGATAATTCGATCCTAGTGCTATTAGGATTTATCTAAGATTCGAATCCAGAACCATGAGGTTCTCATCTCGTCATCCGCTATACCATGCACGAGTAGACCAACGAGGCAGTCTATATATAAATTATTTTATTGCAACATCCGTTTCTTAAATTATTTTTTAAATCTATTCACAGTGTCTTTTGAACTTTGACCTTTAGTCTCCAATAGGACTTAAACAGTCTTAGAATCCGCATTAAATTTTTATATGAAGTAAAGAGAACAAAATTCAAAATGAATTAAAAATTTTGTATGTTTAATTAATTTCATATCCTTTCTTTGCAAACTGGAGTATAAATACTTAGGGACAATTGAGAGATAGAGTTTATTTCGGATTCGATCCAGCCAGTCGTAAAAAAAATATTAACGTACCTTAAATACGAGAAAAACATAAATTCCTTCGAAAGCATTAAATATCTTGGCGAAGCGTAGATCTACGATACCTCTGTTTATCACTTCGGTGACAAGACACCACCCAAAACATATTAGTTTTATTCATTATATTTTATTTATAAATAATAAATAAATAATATTAGCCCTGTTAGGAAAACTGTCCCACTGTTGGGCACGGGCCTCCTCTCAAACTGGGAGGGTTTAGACCATAGTCCACCACGCTGGCCTAATGCGGGTTGGCGAACTTCACACACCTTCGAGAAACTCTTAGGCATGCAAGTTTCCTCACGATGTTTTCCTTCACCGTTAAAGCAAGTTTTATTTATAGTCACGAATAATTTATGATCCGCAAGGGATCCGGCGTGATGATATAAATAGATAGATAGATAGAATAATCTAACTGCCTCGTTGGTCTAGTGGCAAAGCGCATCGCTTTGTGATCACGAGGTCCTGGGTTCAAATTCTAGGTTGGACAAGTGTAGGTTTTCTAACGAAAACTTCCCATTAAGAGTCCGAGGTCTGGAATTGTACCCGGTATGTGGCAATAGGCTCACCCCCTGGCTCACATGGGACCTAACATCGTCGGCGAAACATGGGTGTACTCAGTACACCTCTGCCACCCCCGCTTGGGGAATATAGGCGTGACGGTGTGTGTAGATAGAATAATGTATTGTCATTTTTATGCCGACGGTACCCAACGTCGGTATTCGTAAATCTTAGCTCGCTCTGTGTTTCTCAAACGTCTGTCTGATCGAGCGCAACCCCGGAACGGAAATGAGATAGAGATAGAGAACCCATAGACAATATTTCTTGAGGTTTTCACAGTTCTATCTTTTGCATGTTTAAACCCATAACGCTTTTGTATATTACCTACAATATCAATACAGACCACTAATTCTAAACGTTGCATCACCGGGCGCCTCTGTTCATCTCTATGTGTAATATGCTTTGATTAATAGGTAAGTGGGGTCACTCACCTATTTATCAAAGCATATTTATACTCTGCGTGTATTAAACATGTCAATGTGGAAAGTTGAAATACTCTATAGTTGAACCAATCAGAATGTTACACCCTTTATCATTATGAGAGCTAATAAGAAATTTCGCTGCATGTCGGAACTTCTGAAAAGTACATTTAATTATATATAATAATAATATAATAATATCAGCCTATACTTCCCACTGCTGGACAAAGGCCTTCTCTCACTAATCGAGGTGAGAGAGATCAGGTCATACTCCACCACGCGGACCCAGTGCGGATTGGTGGAGGCAGGTTTGTGGCCACCTGCTGTTGGAACTTATCAAGCCGCCTTTAAGGCTTCCAACTCGGCTTAACGACTACCACATTAAGTGGTAGCCTGGACCAACGGCTTAACGTGCCTTCCGAAGCACGGAGACGCTCGAACTTGAAAATGCCACAAACGGTCACCCATCTCGGGCCAACCGAGTCGAACGCTGCTTAACCTTGGTAATCGGTAAGAACACCGCGGTCGCACAGCGCTACGAGCGCCTCTTATATGCACTGATTTAATAAAGCTAGTCTGTAATTTCCTTTATTTGTTAGTCATTGAAGAGTTACTCAGAGGAGCTTATGTGATGATATAGTCTTTTAATTTCAGCAGTCAGAAAGTCTAGGATATTTTGGACTGTGGATGACATTGACAGGGGGGAGTTGGTGTAAAATTAGTTACATCCGGTCACACGGTTACTAATTAAAAAAAAGAATTTGGGTAAATTTCATAGCAAACGGTAACTCTGCGACTGTAATCAAGTGACATTTCACTTGATGACATGTACCTTCCGATTTTGGCTTCGGGCCAAAAGATCGTTGTACAACTGTATATGCACTGATTGAATAACGCTAGTCTTTTAAGCGTCACGCAGGGGAGCTTTTGTGATGATATAGATAGATAGTCTTTTAATTCCAGCAATCTAATAATGATAAGTATATTATTTGTTTACAAAAAAAAAATGTATATTTCAATAACCTGCCTCGTTGGTCTGGTGGCAAAGCGCATCGCTTTGTGATCACGAGGTCCTGGGTTCAAACCCTAGGTCGGACAAGTGTAGTTTTTCTAACGAAAAACTTCCCAGTATGAGTCCGGAGTCTGGAATTGTGCCCGGTATATGGCAATAGGCTCGCCCCCTATTACATGGGACCTAACGTCGTCGGCGAAACGTGGGTGTACTCAGTACACCTCTGCCACTCCCTCTGGGGAATATAGGCGTGACGGTGTTTTTCAATAACCTATAGTAATTTACATTGTCGGGTTTGTAATACCCTTTTAACCAAAGCATTGCTTGTGTTAGGAGGAAATCAATAAATAAATATATAAATAAATAATGAAAAAAATGGACAAAGGGTCTCCTCTCATAAATCGACGTGAGAAAGATTAACAAGATGTCATTTTAAATTTATTTACAAAGTATTCTAGTCCAAAATGATAAATGAAAGGAAACGCCCAAGGTTCAACTACCTGTTGAATTATTTGATTCTATTCTTTTCTGTCATTTTTTTTTTTTGAAAACGCAGGCCCACACTAAGATTTATTCCTGTGTCGTGGTTGCGTTTACAAACATGTAAATACACATACACAAATACCCAGACCGAAACAAATAATTTAGGTCACACAAAGATTTGCCCCTTCCGGGAATCGAATGCGCAATTATTTTACCAATCCTTGACTCTCCATTTAATACCTACTTTGTCGTAGTAACGTTTGTACTGAAAACGCGTATCTTTATAAACATCACATAAGTATATTCTGTTCCAATCACGCTTTAAAAGTTTTTAAAACTTTATTCACTCAAAATAAAAACGTTGATTTCTTGTTAACTGCATTTTCGTATTGATGTCTTTGGAAATACTGTCGGTTTTATATTACTACACTTGTGATAAATTGCAATCACAATTAAAACATCTAAAATCGTGATGATTTCTTCACAAAATTTTAAAGTTTTATTGGAATACGCTAATGCTTACGTGTAGAGGTTTATATCAGTGAAAGTTTATATCAGTTCTAAAGTCCCACTTTTCCTTGCAATTTTAAAATGATTGTATTTCCAATTAAACACTTGCATTATCTTTAATGAGGAGTACTGCAGAGTCAAAGTTCAAGTCAGCAATAAACAACTCTTGATCATAACAAAGAGTGATATTTAATTACGTCTAGCCCTGCAGTAAAAAATTAATAAATAAAAACAAGTTAGTCAAGTTCTTTCAAAGGTATTGAAATGTTATTATTTAGAATAGGTATGTTTTGAATATTCATAGATTCATAGGAAATATTACGTTCACACCGCTGTCCATACATAAATTTGTGAGTATTAGACATTTAAAAAAAAACGTAGCCCCACTAGGAATTATTCCTATGCCGTGGGTGTTTTTACAACATGAAATTCACATACACAACAAATTGGAATTTCAAAAGTCATAACCTACAAAACACTTATTATTAAAAATATTCCTTTGCAGCAGAGAGTTGGGCTTAATTATTTATAAAATAAATTTCAGTATATTTTCAAAATATGTGGTTTTATTGTATAACATACAATAAACAATATTTTATCACCAAGAGTATGTCACATACCAGGGCGACGCTTTATCTCCGAAACTATTTACAACCTGTTCGGAAGATGTATTCAAGCTCCTCGATTGGGTATAAACGAAGGGGTATAAACATCAATGGCGAGCGTCTACACCATCATCGTTTCGCAGACGACGTGATCATCTTTGCCAGTACTGTATGTGAACTCGAAACCATGGTGCAAGAACTCTTTGTTGCCTCCCAGAAAGTCGGCCTACGGATGAACATCTCAAAAATCAAAATAATGTGTACATATCACAACGTAGACCACATTACAGTGGACGGCAAGAAGATAGAGCGAGTAAATGAGTACACATATCTTGGCCACCGACTCTTCATGGAGAAAAACGGACAAGCTCTAGAGGTAGACCATCGTATCCAACTTAGCTGGGCTGCATTCAGTAAGTTCAATGCCATATTCAGGAGCAAAATGCCTATAGCCCTCAAACGCCACGCTTTCGAGCAATTCGTAATGCCTGTCATGGTTTTCCGTTCAGAGACATGAACTCTTACCAGACAAAGCATACAGAAGCTACAGGTTGCGCAGCGGAAGATGGAGCGAGTAATATTGAGGATCACTTTACGTGACCGCGTGGCTAACTCTAAAATTCGGGAACGCACTCAACTGACTGATATCGCTCGTGTAATTGCGCAAAAGAAATGGCAATGGGCGGGACATGCCAGTCGAAGGACGGATGGCAGATGGAGTCGAAAGGTTCTGGACTGGAGACCGAAAACAGGACGCAGAAACGTGGGCCGCCAGCCTGCCAGGTGGTCCGATGATATCGTCAGAGTGATGGGAAAGCACTGGATGAGGAAAGCTTCCAACAGACAAGAATGGCGTGCTAATGAGGAGACCTACACTCAACAGTGGGTGAGTACGGGTTGACATGATGATGATGATGTCACATACCTCGTCACAACTTCCGAAATTCCACTGTCTAATACTGATAAATTTATGCAGAAAAATAAACTAGATATTTGTTTTCATTTGAACTGAAATGACATCGGTGCAAATAATTAACTAGAAGATGATAAAACACTACGTAAACATACGCCGAGGTCAAGCCAACAGATAAAACCAATGTCTAATTATAAATAGCCCTATTATTATGATACATTTCATTTAATTAGTCCATTGCTGTCGTACTCGATAGACACTCGTTCATATTTATTATTATTGTCGTTGTAATAATTAAATAAAATAAAATCAAAATGAAGTTGTATACAACAATAACGTTCCTGATTGTAATAGCAAATAGCCAATGTGCTCCATTTGAAGGTCTCTTCGAAAGAGTGAGAGAAACCACAAGTGATATCAAACAAGATATTAGTGGTATGTTCTCGCGTGGAAGAAGTCTAATATTCGGAGATAATCATGAAGAGCAAGCCATAAATGAAGGTAAACCTGCCACACATAGTCAAGGATTAGTAGATAGAATATCGCTTAAAATACACAACGTTTCACAAGGCGTTAGGAGCACTGTCCAACATGTTTTGAAGATTACCGACAGAGATGAAAATGGGAAAGGTCTGATAGCAAACGTATATGATGGAGTTAAGAACAAAGTGGACAAAGTAACAGGATTCTTGCTCGGTGATAATGATGCACATAAAATCAAAGAAGGAGTCGACACAGCACTGACTAACGATATAACATCAGGCGGTGTAAATAATATAGTTGATGATATTCGTAAGAATGTTACCAAAGTAACCAATTCTAATGAATTTGATGGCAGTGGTTTGATTGACATAAGAGCAGCTTCTGGAGATTTAGCAGGAAATGCGAAGGAGTATTCAGAAAATGTGATAGATGATTTAGATGCGGGCTACGATAAAGTCGAGGAAGATGTTAAAGACTCATATAAGAGAGGAAAAGAATCGTTAGACAATTTTAGGCAAAGATCGACAGACAGTATCGATAAAGGAAAAAAATATTTCAATGATAAAGTGGATAAGTTAACTGTTGATACTAATAAACTTTGAAGTCATTCTGATAATTGTGCTCTACTATATATTGACTAGTAAGATGTGACTAAAAATGTGTGAAGCTTTGCTATGTTATTAAGATACATATATAAGGTAAAAAAAATTGTAGTGTTTTTGTGTATAGGCCGCAATTAAATTACTAAATATTATTGCTTTATTTTTTTAGATATTGGAAGATCTAAGGGTGTTTGATGATTTTCATTTTCTGATTCATATTTTTGTTTGGAAAAAACGGGGAGTTCAAGTCATTCGGAAGGAAAAACTATTATAATTACTATTACAATAATCTCAACTTAACTAAAATCGAAACTCGGTAATTTACTAACAGATAAAATGGTGCTCAATTTCATAGACACTGCAATAATACTTAAAACAGTTCTCAAAAAAGCTCCCTTATGATATGAATATTATGAAAGGTTTCCCACGAAACATTCCCCGCGAGCCACTTATAACCCATAACTTTATAGGCGACATCCCTCTATGGTACCAACAGCAAAACAAAGGCACTGTGCGACATAAAGTTATCACAAACGGCGCCACATTCCACACGAAGATGCCATAAATCAAGATGGTATTGGAAATAATGTTTAATATTAGTAACATCTATCTTGGACTTCGTAACAAGGCCGTTACGAAGTCCAAGGCTTAAGTTTTCCAATTTCTAAGTCGAAAAACGTCTACTACAGGTCTCCAAAGATCTCCACAACGACTTACGACGGTAAAAATATTTAGATAGATAGAGTGCTCTTTATTGTACAACACCGTCACGCCTATATTCCCCAGAGGGGGTGGCAGAGGTGTACTGAGTACACCCACGTTTCGCCGACGATGTTAGGTCCCATGTAATAGGGGGCGAGCCTATTGCCATATACCGGGCACAATTCCAGACTCCGGACTCATACTGGGAATTTTTCGTTAGAAAAATTACATTTGTCCGACCTAGGATTTGAACCCAGGACCTCGTGATCACAAAGCGATGCGCTTTGCCACCAGACCAACGAGGCAGTCTGCCACCAGACCAACGAGGCAGGCCTATATTGTACACTAGTGATATTACAATTAATTATAGACAAAAATATTGAAAACAACTAGGTACAGTTGGCGGTCTTATTGCTAAATTGCATTGTTTTCCAGACAAACGACAGAGCAATTCAATTCTCGATTCCGATCTCGGTCTCGAACTTATTCGCGCCTATATTAAAAAGGTAACCCGCTACTCCGCGAACGCGTCCACCATCGGAACTCCCTAATCGTAGCCGCCGCCGACTAACTCCCCTCCTATCAGCTGCTATCCCGCGGCATATTCTCACCGACTTACCCGACGCCTTTACTTCGCTTCTTTTGAATACTGATACCGCAGACAGGATCAGACACCGACCTCGCCGTCGAGGTCGAAGAATCCCTTGCCCGCCGGCCGGTGCAGAGCATCACGGCGAGACACCTAGTATATGCCCTCCCCCATAGCGACTGCCCAAGCCGAGGCCGTTCCTCCTTGAAGCGCCCTTAAGCTAGTTGTCTCTTGCCCTTATGGCTCATGCGTAGTGGTTGCACGCTCGCCCTCTTATCCGATGAAGCTGTAAAGGCCCCGCGGCCAAGAGCGTAGATCATTTACACACACCTAACAATTAAATATTGCTTATTTACACTCCCCATATTGTTTATCTATATTCCCCAAGTTTGGGTGGCACGTATCGATCACGAGGAGTTCTTATATAATATGAGGCGATTCTATTGCGATCTCACCGGTAGTTCGCTTCCAAAATCACACTTCATATGACCTAGGATTTGAACTCAAAACCTCGTACTCGGAACTCTTAACTTTATTTTGATTTAAGTTTATTGCAGTAATTACAGTCTTCATTTAATTGATTATATGGAACACTAGCCTTAATTTTACAAGACTTCTCTTCTTGCTAACTTGAGACTGATACGCTAAACTTTGCCGAACTTAAGTTTAATACGTGTCTTCACTCAATGATCCGCTGGCACGAAGCCAGTAACTACACTAACATTCTCAATATAATCATGTGAACATTTTGCAGCCAATGCCTGGAAATGAGCACGCTTCGTTTTTTATTACCTCGCTTTCTTTACTGTCTGATTGTTTGTCTGTTAAAAACAAATATTGTAATCAATTTCAAACTAAGTTACCGATGAGCTAGGAACTTGAAACTTTAAACATAGCTCAGAACTGGATGACAATTTAACTAACTTTAAATCCACACACAGCGCTAAAATAATAAATTAAATAAGAAAATAATATTTGAAATTTACCTATCAGGTTTTAAAAACGCTGTAAAAAGTATAAAATAATTTAAAACGAAAAATGTGGGACAATTAAAATATTTTTTTTTTTATAAAAATAGTGATTTTATTCTATTTTACAATTATACTTATATGAGCCATGCAGTGATATCCCCCGTACATTCAGTGTTTTTTTAATGATGCCCAAATAAAAATGTTTACACAGATACGGTTGCACTTACACTCCCCTAAACGGGTGGCAGAGGTGTACTATAGGTACTTACTCATTATGTACCCAAATTTCGACGACGATTGTAGGTCCGAATATAATAAGGGTTAAGACCGAATGCAGTTTTGGGCTGCTGCTGAGAATTTATTAATCGATTTAAACCCAACACCTCGGGATCGCTGGCCGCATCCTGCCCCTCTACACCAACCAATCAATGTTACTTTATGATAAGGTGATAAATTGTCTACTACCGCACACTCACGCCTCATTAATCAATTGCTATTACAGAATCTATTGGACTCGTACTTCCTCAAACGCATAAAAGAAAATTGTATTACTATTTCCACGCGAAAAACTCGTTTTCACGTCGTTATGTTATCACAACACATTCCGGAATTCAATTTTGACTCCTGCCTAGCAGATCCGAATGGAAATATAGCCTGTATTACTTCGCTGTTAAGGTTCAAAATGCGCGTCGTTAGTGTAAATCAGAAATAAGTAAGCAACAGCGAATTCTGAAACGATATCATAGAGATATTATTAAGAGCTCGTTTGGGATTCGTCTTGTGTAGTGTACGGTGAGCGCGTGTTTCTATTGTGTCACGATAATATGAAATGAAAATAAATGATTTAACGTCACACTTACACCTATTCCCATAGCGAGGATAGTGAAGGCGTACTGTGTACACCTAAATTTCACTGACAACGATCCCAATTTAATAGGGAGGTGAGCCTATTATCATTATACCCAGCACAATTTCCGATTCCAGACTATCTACTACTGAGAATTTCCCGATAGAAGACGACGATATATAACACTTTATACAACCCGGGATTCCAACTAGGACCTTGTAATCACAAACCACATCTCAGAACACTCAATTAACGAAGAAATTAACGATAATACCTTAGACTAAGACTTGTCATTCATCTAAGGACAATATGATCTAATTAGTAAAATGGCGCCACGCTTGTTTATCGTCTCTCAACGGCGCTCGACTTCTCGCTAGGTGCCCCTGTGTCGCGGAACATTTGCATCGCAATAAATATGAGACTTAATTTTATAAGTCTGACTGTTTAAGTATAGATAATTTCACAATAGGTGAAGAATTTCTAGCTAATAATTTTTAATTATTTAAATTAATAAATTATTAATAAAATGCCTCGTTAAAACAAGCTTTTATAGCAAACACACAACCAATTATCTTGCTTAGTTGAGGTGTTCCTATGGCTTTCTTCCAGCTGCATCATCAGACCTTGGACACCATACGGGTCTAAAGTACTCTTCAAGACAAATCCAACGAGCCCAAACAAGGTGAAGTTTTATTGAGTAGTCGGGTAGTTCCATTGGCCACCTTTCGGCTTCATCATCAGACTCTGAACACTGTCTGGTTGTAAAGTACTGGTGAATACAAGGGTTATAAAGCACGTTATAGAGGTCACATGTTCCTATGGCTACCTTCCGACTCCATCATCAGACCAGCTTTATAATACCATATTATTGCATTGTCTTTGCATACGTATGCCAATTTCAGCTAAATCGGATATCCGCAAGTGCTTGAATAATTAATCACAAGATTTGAACCGGAAAGACAGACAGTCAGATCTACGAACATTGCAAGTTAAATAAAAGCTTGTAAAAATAGATTTTAAGAAATTGTCGTGGTATCATGGAGATTTTTCTATCCCTCGGGTGTATCTAATATTCGGGTCTCGCGCGCGCACCGGTGGCCCGGATCGGCGCACTTATTGTGTTAATATTGTTTATTGTGAGTCACACAACACGTAGCTATGCCCAGACCCGCCCACACCCAGACCACTTATGAGACGAGCGTTTTAGGTATGAGTGCGTATGGTATTGGGAATATATTATTATGTACGGAGAATTTTGACGGACGCTTTAGCGCAGCGGTTAAGTGTTTAAGCCGCCTCGCCCACTGTGTCTAATAGTCGCGGGTTCGATTCCCGCACGGAACAAATCTTTGTGTGATCCACAATTATTTATTCCGGTCCGGGTATTTGTGTATGTGAATTTTTATGTTTGTAACACGACCACCACCCACGATACAGGAATAAATTCTAGGGTGGGGCTTCGATAAAAAATAATGATAAAGGTACTTTGCGACGGAAATTTAATTTAAGTTAGAAAGCTTATAAACTTAACCGCCTTGTTTCTGAAGTGGTGATTAATCCGCACAGCGATCACGAAGTACTGGATTTGCCTGTTAGATAGTCAAAGTGTAGTTTTCTATCGAAAATTCTTTGGCCCTTATTACAGAACGTAATTCAGTCGTGCATCTAGTTTTAAAAACTGATTTTTGTACTAAAATGTTGGTTTTAAATCTAGATTGATTTACGTTGTTTAATACAGGCCTTAGTCGCAGAACTGTCTGCAATTGTAGTCTCTATAATAACAGTGTCCTATATCACATTGAGTATTAAGACTAACATCGTCGGCGATGAGTGTGTCTACTTTACACCTAGGCCACAGACGGGTTACATGTTTTTAACACTTATTATATGATTGCGTCGTTGGTCTAATGGTGAATCATGTACTTTGCGGTCACGAGGTCCTGCCTTCAAATCCTAAGTCGGACAAATGTAGTCTTTCTATCCAGAAATTCCCAGTATCAGTCCGGAGTCCGGAGTTGTGTCCGGTATATGGCAATAGGCTCGCCCCCTATTACATGGGACCTAATTTCGCCGGCGAAATGTGCGTGTACACAGTACATATCTGCCACCCCCACTTGGGGAATATAGGATAGAATATAGTGCTGATGTGCATTTTCATTTAATACGTATATCAATCTGGATGAAGTGGATATCTTAATTGTGCTGTGTTCTTTAGTCTATTAAGATTATTATATAACTTGTAGGATGAAACTCTGCTCAGAATACGGGAAACTGCCATGTTGGTCTAGTAGTGTATGCACATAAATCATAATAAGTCTCGTATTATTATGATTTCTGTGGGCGAATGGTACGGTCAGCAACATAAATAGTTTAACATTCGCAGGTTTTCAATTTGCATGGACACTTTTGGTTTGCATCCAATCCAGTATTTTGTTGATTTAAATATATTACTAATAATTTGGCCATAAAAAGTTAACTCATGTTTAATTTTTATTTTTTAAAAATGTAAGGTTCGGTGTATGCAATAAAAGATGTTTACTGTTCAGTGCACAAGTTTATTCTAATTCATATAGTATGGGTTGCAACAGTATTTATATTGGCCCTAACTACTACACTACACCTACCCCCTTAAAAAAAAAAAAAAAAAAAAACAATAGGTTTTTTTTTTTTACCTAGTACATACTTAACAAATACAATATTTCAAATATATATCGTGGTAATGATTAATTGTTACATATATTTTTTTTCTTTCCCATATTAATTACCAGTCACATATAAATTTCTATATAAACATTAACGATATCGATGTTGTTATAGTTGTAATCATAGGTAAGCATGATTAATATTCTAGGTATATCCTCTATAGTCACAGAATTCATGACTAATAAAATTTATTTATGTTCGTGACGTCACCTTTCATCCTTGTGAAAATATTCTTTTTGCAATTAAACTTCTGCAATGTCGTTTTACTTCCTATATACGGTTTTACACCTTTTTAAGTACAAGACTGTACTAGTTTCTTCAAGGTACACATTTTATATTTGATTGGTAGGCCTACCATTTATTTATCTTCATTCATTTAATTATGCAGGATACAAGGAAATATTTATTACATTATTGTGCGCACATTCCTTATAAAACAAACAATTATTTTTACTAATTCAGGCAGTTCATTTAACACATCCTTTTTTTTTAATCCTACCATGTGTCCAAGTTAACTTCACAAGTGGTAGCTCGACCGAATTATGATCAGATTAACAAGGATTCCGTGCCTGCCTTGTATCCTGGTGTACCTTGCTATTATTGGGGCTAGCTCGCTCAACAGTGTATCTCGGGCTACTGTTGATAGCGATTGCTATTTCCTTACTTCCCATATATTATTTTCAAATTCCATCAATATATAAAATACCTATCAGTTCCTTACAATAATCTCAACCCTATTGAATTCTATGGCGCTTATAAGGATATCAAAAAAATTACTTAGGTGATCAGGCTAAGCTTTCGTTGATACCTTATAGGCTTATTATCCATAAGAATCCCCATCAAAATGTATATGCATTCTAAAATCTATCTTTGCCACCTCTTAAGATAACCTTTCCATTATTCCATATCTCCTAAATCCATTCCTTCCCAGTCACATTTTTATTCAAACTATTCATGTCATTCCAATTTAAACTACCTACTTCAACCAAACTACCTAAACCAGCAAATCCAACATTATACCAAAACCTGACCTACTATACCAAATCCTAAACCTATCAACCATCTACTCTTATAGTAGACAAACCTTCCGACTATATATAAGTAACATTATTTATTACGTCGTTACATAATTATTGCTATACATGGTCCTTTTACTTGAAAAGTACATTCAGAGAAACCACCACATAATACTCAGTACTTTTCCGACATAATTATTTAATTGTAATTGAAATAAGTAAAAAAAAATATATCTAAGTTTGATATTTCGTTATAATTGCAACTAGTTTTAAAAACATGAAACTTGAGTATGCATTCCAATCCTGTTATGGTTATCTTCAAATAAACAAACCTACCTCATGAAATTGACCACACACGATTATTGTAACATGCCTTAAATGGAATGGAATGTTTGAACGTCTCAATTTCTTTTACTTCGCACCAAGTGAGACACCCGTATCAACTAACGAATGACCTAAGTAATTATTTACAGATAACTGCATTGTATAATAAAAATCAAACATGGAAATGTTCATTACTATATTTACGAACAAAATTTGACTCGAAAGTTCAGGTCTTTATGATAGTGTTGTTTGTTTAATTTGAAAACAAAGGGCTTTGAGGCATAATTAATTTTTCCTCTAAAAGCATGTTAATATATTATAGACATCTGAATTATTATAAACGTATCTACTAGTAATGCGACTTTAAAGACTGGATTCAATTGTGACGTTGAGTAACGTTTTCGAATTGGAAACTTCTAAGCTGCGCCTATAGTCAAGTTGACAATCTACAGTCGTTAACGCTAATAGAAAGCGGAAAAATGTATGGGAATGACATTTTGCAACGAAAAGTCACGTGGTCAAAACAATGAGCTATCGATTGCGACAAGAGAATAGAAACAAAACGTTTGCAACTTGTCTAGGCCCTCTGTACACTGAACAAAAAAGACTTAAGTTTATATAATTACAAACACAAAAAATATGCAAGTTTTTATACCACTGATCAATTAGATTACTAAAAATTCTGTACCAAACGCTAAATGTATTTTTTTTATTGTGTAATGATCATTTCCATTATACTGAATTAGAACGAATACTCGCATTACTCTTCAGGTGTATTTAAAACAAAATAGCTCATAGCTTATAAGACCTTTTTTTTTGTTTACATATTAATTCAAACGTTTTAAAATGTTTGTAAGTCATACAATTTACCAACAATATTGGACATGTCTAAATGGCTGAAATAGAAGATCCGCATCTGAAAAGCTCAAATCGTAAACTAACGCTTAAGAATAGCTTAAAGAGAAAGTAGTACATAGAACAAATAGTAATGATATACAAGAAATAGCAGCACTCAGATCTTCTTATAAGAATTCATCAAGTAATTATTGTGTGCCTGTAGGTAGCGACAATGAATAAAAGAAGCGACAGTTATATATTTTTTCCATATTATATTAGCTATATGAGATAACGTATATATCGACTCGCCAAAAAAAACAACAAATACTTGTAATTTGACACGTATGGTAAAAAAAATCTAGCGAGCAAAGTGTCGTGGAATGAAAATATTACAATCAAAAGTATGCGAAAGAACTTTCCTTGGTAACTGTAACTGTTAATGGACATTTGGAGTGTAGGATACTTATTTCTTCTTAAAAAAACTGTAATAAACTAAATGTTTATTTACGTCACGCCTTGATAAACTAATGGAAATCACAACCGGGAAGATCGTGCTCTTTGCATATCATGCCAAGGTTGCATCTGTATACTAAATTTTGGCATATTATTATGGGTAATCTACAATAATTTTCACATAATTGCCTCTTAGACATTTTGCAGAATCTTACCGAAAAACATAAAATTCAAACACTGCCCCATATGTAGTATGCCCCAATATTTTGTTAATGAAAGCAAGTAAATAACTAAAATAATACTCGCAAAATTATTGCACCTATAGTTCCGAAAACTCTCAAAGTAAAATGTTATTGTTACACAGTGCAATTTTATACACCTCCATGGATTACTAAATGTGAAAAGATCAGTAGTTCCATTAGAATTAATAAAAAAAAAATTTGATACTCTGAATTCTTTAAATTTATATCTTGATATTTGATTGGACATGGCATTTTGAGTTTATGCTGAGATGTTTATAGCAGTATTATGACAAAACTTGAAAAACATAATCCAATTCGTTACGATTATTCTTTTTTTTTTATTAAATAAAATACATTATGTAATAGTAAAATAAAAGATAATTTTGCATAACTATTATGTTACCCTTGCGGAACATTGTGTTGATTGCAAGTAAGTAATATAGATATAATATTCCTGTAATCGAAAGTAACTAATTCCATGATTTCTTTACAAAAAAAATACGACATACCTGTTACGCTATCATCCTTATAAGCATTAAAAAGTACCCTTTTTTGTAACACAGAAAACATGTGTAGATTATAAGCAAAATAACACTAAGAAAAGGGCATCCACATCTTGCTCTTTCCGAAATTTGAATAATCAAAATGCAAAATAAAATATGCAATTTTCCTTTCACACCGAGTAGTTTTACCTCATCAAAATCGAAAGCCTTACATTAAATTTCATTTGAACCATACCATGGATTATTAATAAGGATTAATTTCTGAATCGAATACAACACAAGCATTTTTGTAATTCCTTGGTACTTAACATTTTTCTAACCATATTATAAAATTCAAGATACACATTTATAAAATCGGCAAAATCAATCAATAATTAAAAAAAAAAATATGTTGCGCTTACATAGATGCGTTAAATGGCTTAACTGCTCAAAATATAACTACAATACTCCATGTTATATATTATACCTACTTAACATACTACGGCTATATTTCCACTAATCACTATTTCCTCTACACTACACTTAGCACTCCGGGTCCACACAAAGATCGTCCGGGACTTTCACTACTAGCGCCGGAACCAACTGCCTGATGCTGGCACCACATTGCTTGCATTTCCTGATCATCGGCATCAAAATCGCCTTTCTCTTTTAAACTGTAATTCTTCTGTGAGCTACAATACCTCTGACCCTGAGCGGGAGGGAGGGTCGGTCCATCTCGCGTGACTTTTGTCCGCATGTCTTCTCTTTTGCGGAAAATCTTGAACATTCTTTATACGTTTCGTCTTTTTTTTTTATTCATTTTTCTTTATTTTATTACGCTTTACACAACGGTACAAATACATCAATAAGTCCTTTTAAAGCAATGGAATTTGCACTCCGCGGTCGCTACCCGACACCTTAAGACGCCCGCGTCGGCGGCGCCTGCCTGGCAGGGTCGCCATGTAAGGTTCGGTGTATGTAATAAAAGATGTTTACTGTTCAGTGCACAAGTTTATTCTAATTCATATAGTATGGGTTGCAACAGTATTTATATTGGCCCTAACTACTACACTACAAAAAAAAAAACGTTGCCCCACACTAGGATTAATTCCTGTGTCGTGGGTGCGTTTACAAACATGAAAATTCACATACACAAATACCCAGACCGGAACAAATAATTGTGGATCACACAAAGATTTGTCCCGTGCGGGAAACAAACCCGCGACTATAAGACACAGTGGGCGTGGCGGACTAAGCCCTTAACCACTGCGCTAAATCGTCCGTCGTTTAGAAAATAACTAGTATTGATGATTTAAAACCATTAGATTGTTAAGCGACTTACGTTGCTGACTGTACAGCTACCGATCATGGAAAATAAACAAAAATATATAAACACTGTCACGCTTTTATTCCCAAGCGGGGGTGGCAGAGGTGTACTGAGTATATCCACTTTTCGCCGACGATGTTAGGTCCCATGTAATAGGGAGCGAGCCTTTTGCCATATACCAGGCACAGTGCCAGACTCCGGACTGACACTGGGAGTTCTTCGATAGAAAAACTACATTTGTCCGACCTAGGATTTGAACTAAGGATCTCGTGATCGCAAAGCAGATTATTCTCCTCTAAACCAACGAGGCAGATCTTGGGCTTAAAATCTAGGTTGGGCAACATGTTATTAAGATTTGCCGACATTTTCTTAGTAGCAACCCCAATCAATGGAAAGAGATGCTCGGCGTTTCTCTACGTGATCGAATCAGGAATGAGAAGATTCGTAGAAAAACCAAGGTCACCAACATAACCCTCAGGATTAGCAAGCTGAAGTGGCAATGGGCGGGCCACATAGCTCGAAGATCGGACGGGCGTTGGGGCAGAAAGATTCTAGAGTGGAGATCACGTATTGCGCAAGCGCAGCGTAGGTCGACCGCCTGCCAGAACTTGTGAAAATCGCAGGAAATCGTTGGATGCAGGTGGCATCGGACCGATTGCGCTGGAAAGCGACTGGGGAGGCCTATGTTCGGCAGTGGACAAGTGCAGACTGAGATGATAAATCCCAAGTCTGGAATAGTATCTGGAATAAGCAACGTAATAGAATATGCATTCACTAGAGCGTCGTCGACTTGAAGATTCGCTCCTCTGTAATCTCCCTAAGCAGTAATTAAGTCCACCGTCTAACTTTGCGGCAATCCTTCATAACCAAGTCCCAAGTTAGAACATAGTACATATCCGGAGTGCAACTTAAGGTACGGTCTTCTAAAGCTTGGTTCAGTGAGCGTAGGCTTAAAGGGCTGCAGCGATAAACGCGTGCTTTTATACCTCATGCACTTCCGGTAAAAGGAATACAAAATGAAACGAAATTTTCTCAATAGAACAAAAATCTAAAGTTGTCTCTATTGCTTTACATTTTCTAATTCCAACGCGAAACGCTTAAGAATTCTTAATAGAATTTACTTACAAACATAGAGAATAATCGTAGCAAAGTTACTGTTAAGCAGTAATTTGTTTCATGTGTAGTTTTTTTTACAAAATGATACAATTTGTTTCCACACCTACGACATTTATTTTCGAACCCGCGACTATTAGACACAGTGGGCGGAGCGCCATAAGCTCTTAACCACTGCGCTAATCCTATGAATGTAATGTGATTTAGGGGTTTTTGTTGGATGTTGGGTGTTGGTTTGTTTCTCTTTCACTAAAGAAACTACTGAATGGATTTTGATTAATCTTTTTTAGCAATATAGCTTATACATCAGAATGACACTTGTGTGTGTGTGAGTGATCTACGCTGTTGGCCGCGGGGCCTTTACAGGTTTACCGGACAAGAGGGCGAGCGTGCCACCACAACGCTCGAGCCATAAGGGCAAGGGGGCAACTACCTTGAGCTAGATAGATAGGCTATCATTTATAAAGATATTATAAAATAAACGCGTATGCTACCGCGGGTAATAGCTATTAAGAATATTTTGATTCTGACAATAAAGATATTTTGTTCCTCGCTTCTCGGCTAGCAGGCTGTGAATTTTTTAAACCTAATTATAAACGCGGGCACAATCTAAAAAGAAATAATGCTAACGCAACTATTACGTCTTGAAACTAGACCTTAAGCTCGTATCTCCTAATACACCGTGTACATGATATGCATCTTACGGGAACGGTTCACAGGTAATATTTAAGTCAATTTGATGGATTTACGAACAAGTTTTAGGGTATAAGTTACACAGCTGAACGTGTTACGCTAATAACAGATTTATTTCCTCAAACGGTTTATTATGCATAACCCTGAGGGGGTGTTTACAAAGTGTCATACTTACATTTTTCTACCACTGGATCGGAACGCGGCCTCCACTGAGGCGATCCGGCGAGAAACTCCGCGGGCTTGTCTTTTAGTCTAATTCTCCATTCTCCATTCATTTTTTATTTTCATCATTTTTTGTATTGATACATACATTTTTATATTATACAAAATCATTAATGCGATCCAGCTCCATCGTGATGCCTGACGATTGAGATATGAGACTATTTAAATATATATTATAATGAAAAGCTAGCTAGCTAGAGGATACCGGATGGACCAGTCTCCACCCGTTCACGAGTACGACTATTCGAGCAGCCATCACCTCCCTCGACCATATTAGAGGGAAGGAAGTTACCCGCACCAAATAGCCACTGCAAAAATAGAGTTTTAGTGAGCATGACCAATCCCAGACCCCAGAGTGCAGTCAGAAAAAGTCTACAAAAGGAGCAGTAATTCGAGCTCGTTTGGCACGACACGCTACGCTTTGACAATTTGTTTACATTAAAGACGTGCTTTATGACCAATAATCGTCAATAAAATAAATAGACACTCCAGCGGAGAAGGGCAAGAAACTCCACAGCCACTCTTTTAAAACAAAAGCTGTTCTGTATACACTGTCAATTGTGGGGTGTGGGAGACAACGTACATTACACTAGGTAGGACTAAAAATGAGAATACCGCAATATAAATGTAACCCTCATGCCTATATTCCCAAGCATGGGTGGCAGAGTCGTACTGTGTACACCCATTTACTGCTGACGATGTTAGGTCCTATGTAATATGGGACTATTATTCGCCACTAGGTATATAAGGTCATAGTTATTGCTTTGGTCATCAACATTGTTTTCTATCCTTCATTCTTCTGTAGCGCCTGCTTATCTTACTTCCCGATTTCAATACCTATGCTCCAATCATAATAAACATCTTCGCTCTTCTAATAATTGTCTTCTTCAGTGTCCCTCTCACCGTACTGATTTCATCCACTCTTCTTTCATTGTCCAATCAATCCTCCTGTGGAATGCATTACCTCAGGATCTCAGGATGGCTACCAATCGTCTCTCATTTAAAAAAAAACTGCAGGACTATCTGTTGACCAAAATGTTGGTGGATTCTTCTAAACGCTAGTTGTTTCATGTCGTTATGTCATACTGTCTGTTTCATATATAGTATAGTTATATGTGTATGTATATGTATGTATTATACCTGTATGTATTATATGTTATTTATATACAACTGCTTTTGTTGTATGTATGTAATTAGTTTTGTGTCTTTCAATATTTTATTTCCTTTTTTTTTTAATTGTAATTGTGTTTTAGTATATATATTTTTTTCTCTCCTTTTTTATAACTCATAATTTTTGGCACCTACTACAGCTGTTTCCACATCACCTCAAGGTAGACTGGCAGAAAATGCCTCTGGCATTAAGTCCGCCTATGTACATAAGTGCATAAAGAATAAATAATAATAAATAATAATAAAGAAGTCTTGGTTCTGGAACTCGTCCTGAGTTGCATGTTCTGGGTGTGTCTAGACTCCACCTTAGGTCGCAATTTATTTTGTAAAAAGTCTAAACCGACGCGGTCAAAATCAACCACGGGGCGCCTCCAAACAATGAAGCTTGAAACAATTACATTTATCTTCTGGTTCCGTATTTAAATTTAACTTATTATACGATACAGGGTTCTTTTTTGAATGTAAGGTTACTATGATAGTCAATTGTCAGGTATGGGACACGACTTTTTAAAATATTTTATTTGTCTCAAACATGTTGAATACTTCTGGGATCTCAAGCTTGGGTTACATTATTTATTTTATAGAAACCCTACACAACAATTCATAAATCGTCCATTTTACATATTTTTTTATCAATCTAGTAAACTACCATCAGAAAATCTGGCGAGACATGTCATGCCAGATTTTCTTAGGGAAGACCAGCTCACTAAATAGTGAGCTAGTTTTTTAACTTTCATTTCTATCAGATTAGATTTTCTATTAAACAATTTTTAAGCATGGATATACTGCAACTGTACACCATAATAATATTTCTAGGGATCTCTAAATTGTATACGTGAAACAATAGCACAACTGACCGGAAGCAATTTCCAGCGCTTAACGAGTTCCCGCGTTTTGTTGTAGGTTTTTTAGCAAACAATTTAACATGGAGCCGAACATTAATTATGCTGTGTTAAAACGATGTTCTACATAATATATTAAACACTAAATTCATTCAAAATTTTTGAAAAATGACTACATGAACACGAATACTACATGAAATTCACATACACAAATACCTGGACAGAAACAAACATTTGTATATATGTTCTCTGTATCATAAGTATGCATGTTATTCTCTTTTGTGTACAATGTCAAGGTTTCTTCCCAGAACTATATTTAGTTCCTCATGTTTTCATTGTAATCTATTTATGTACCTATTTAATCAATAAATAAGTATATCTGAACTTTCCGTTTTGTTGGCAATGTTCGATATAAATTAGTTCAGCAGTTCACCAAAACCTTACGGTTATTTTTGAATTCTAAATTGCTACAGTATGGATGTTTACAGAAACCGGTATCAATTATGTAACTCACAAATAAAATGGTACCACTTCTCCTTTGGATTCGTAACGACTAAACATTTTAAATAGCCTTTTCAAGGAGCTTAAAAATCGATTTCATGAAAATAAGAAAATATTATCATCTGACTTCACATAACACTATAATTTACTCGAGGTCACAAAACAAAAATTAGATTTAACCTACCCAGAGGTCACGTAAGGACTCTTATTCATAACAATGGCTCTCTCCTTTTATATCCGTTCGTATTTACAGAGGATTGTCTCGGATAAACATGTTTACTTTATGTGTGGTGGATTATCGACGACAGGGCGGCAGGGACGCTGTGTAAACATATTATGTGATATAGTTTCACATATTATTGTAGTGTTTTTTTATCTTATAAGAATTACATTGTGCATATATTTGTTTGAAAATTTATTTATTAATAGCTTAAGCCGCTCCACCCAATGTGTCTAATAGTCGCGGGTTCGATTCCCGCACGGGACAAATCTTTATGTGATTCACAATTATTTGTTGCGGTCTGGGTATTTGTGTGTGTGAATTTTCATGTTTTTAAACGCACCCACGACACAGGAATAAATCCCAGTGTGGGGCTACGTTTTATTAAAAAAAAGTATACCAAAATTGTTCATAAGTATGAATTTCACGAACACAAACATCGAGACCGAAACAAGTCCATAAGACAAGTTAAATCTTACTTTGAGTACCAAAATTCATATAACTAATAATTATGTTACATATAATTCTAGGTACTTTTATATAATTGACTGCTTAATATTATGTTAATGGTTATCGACTGTGTAAAATTACTTGGTAATTAAATTTTATTTATTTAAATATGTGGCAGTCACACATATTTTTAAATATTACTTGATTCACCAACCCGTCGTCAATGGATTAAAGTATGAAATGCTGCTAATTAATGGCTTCTACACATTATATCGGTGGTTCGAGAGACGAGCATACCCGCCCCTGGCGTCGGCCACGCTGGCAGTATTGCACTGTCAAACCTGGGATGACATTTTAAATTTAACGTGCCGTGCTGACAAAACCCTCGTGGCAAAGGGCTAGAAAGTAGCCGCCGACACGTTTTAAAGTTATTCTGAAATGCCTCACCGAATGCAGCAAATATTTTTTATATGTCCCTAAAACATTATATTTTCATAATCTACGAGACAACACCAAAAAGTATACAACAACCATCTTATAATGCTTATTTATTTAATAAGCATTATAAATAAAATTTTGTATCTTTATAAGTATCAGAAATGAGATCCCATCTTTACGAGTGGCTGCGGCTAGAGTGGAACAGTGCGATATAGAGGCAATAAAATAAATTGGACAGAGCATCGTCGGCTCGGACTGAGCGTTCGTATTATAGTGTAATGTTCGTTTGCCATTTAACCCCGACCTCCCCTCACAACAGAATCTAATCTCGTTTATACATAAACGAAGGAAATGTTCTAAATTAGCGTCACCATGACAAGAAGGAATGTAAAAATGTTGATGGTTCTAATTTAAATTTTGCGATTGAAATGAATAAAAATGTTCCTCGTTTATCAGAGTAGTTGTAGAGGATAACCTATTCGGATGTAGATTTGCTAATTTATCTTGTATTTTAAATTAAAATGCTTTAAGCTATATTTAAATCTAAATTATATTTACGAAAGTTCATGACACCGAATTCCCACAGACACCGAAAATGGATTAGATTACTCAGACTAGATTTCATGAAATCAAATTTAAGCACTGGTAATTAAGCTTTAAACGGACCTGTAAAAGGTTTACCCTTTAATATTATGAAGTGCAAGTGTTATGCTATCTCTGTTAGTAAGATACATCACATCATTTTCAGGAATTTATTTTAATAAAAATAGAGAATATTTAATAGCTATGCGGACTTAGCGTCATCAGCGATAACAAACTGAAGTAAGCCACGCCCACCACGATGAGGTCAAGGCTTTAGGAATCCAGGCTCGCTAGCTTAGGCTGTCTCCTCTTCGTATTTGCCATAGTATAGCCACGAAGGCTATTGGTATAATATGCGCTCATATTAGAAGCTTCTCTGCAAGGTAATAAACAAAAGTGAAAAACATTGTAGATGTGTAGTCCTACTCCTAAAATAAAAACCAATTTTGTATTCATCCTGCGAGTTCTAAAAAAAATTACTAGGGTCACTCGAATATGTGAATATTTTGTCGTCAGAAAGAAAAGGCACAAAGGAATTTTCATTTGTACAATAATTGGGACACAAAGCGTCGGCAATCGACTTGAGTCGCGCGAATGTATTTTTGAAGTGTGTCACATGTGTCGAATTTACCCCAGTGTACCCGCGGCATTAGTGTTGCTCCATTATTATCTACAACACAATTTTAAGGCCACTCTTTTTATTTGGATTTTATTGAGTAGAAAAAACTACCCCTACTTCTCCATACATTTAGCATTAATCAGACATATGGTTAAGGCTTCATAATAAGTCACATCATAACATTCTGTAGTACTTTAAAAAACACTTACAAAAGCACTTACCGAAATAGGCATATAATACTTAGTCATTTTATTTATTTAAAATGAGGACCGCAATATAACAAAAAGATGGGTTAGAATAAATAAAGTCGGACGCTTTTCTCAAAAGTTACTTTATTTGACTTATGAGCCTGTCTAACTTTTCGCATCGCTATTATGGATAGTCTCTATTCTATAGATCTATATATACTACACCAATTTGCGAATAAATACCAACACAATGGGGCTTGCACCGTCTAAACGCTGTCGAGTGAAGCTGAGCGAGCGCTTAGCCCAGAATGGCTTGATTTAAGATTCGACTGGGCCATCGATGTATTTGCGTTCGCTCAAAGGCCCTCGTGTGAGTGGTGTTCTCCAAACCACGGTGAAGTATTGGTGGGTTCAGATTTCGTTTTATTTTATTATAAATATAATAAAATATATTATGACTAGCAGTTTCCCGCGACTTCGTGCCCGGTTACAACAGCGCCACCTACCGGGTCTATGTTATATAGCCTATGTTATTTCTGGATAAAGTAGCTATCCAATGGTGAAAGAATCATTAAAATCCGATCAGTAGTACCGAAGATTCGCCCGAACATCAAAACTCACAAACTTTACCTCATTATAATATTAGTAAAGATTCCATTTGGTTGTGAACACATGATATGAGTTTTAATTTCCATGTGGACCATGGTTTATCTTGATATGGGATTTTGCACAAACAATCACTTGGTAGTGTGTAAGGAAAGAATCTGTTGGTAATTTTTGCCTACTCCGCAACGGATCTTGCGTGATGATATAAATAGATTTACGAATTGAAAAATGAGTTAGACTAAATAGAGTTGTTGCCGATTATGTGTTTTTGTACAAATTTGGGGAGAATTGTGGCTGTTGTTAATTTTTATGATATCAGTGGATGCCAATGGTGATGCTAATTTTTAGAGATAGCTAATGCTCGAGTTTAAATAATTCATAGATACAACTGAATCAAAGTTTAGGTCGATTATTTAATAACGGTTACATTATTAACACATTAATTGACCTGCAGGGCATTCCGACCGGGACAAACCCTTATTTGTATCGTTCCTGCGCTACAGGAACAATTCCAAGTTAGGAACAACGCTTTTTACAGAAAGAAAGAAACTTTTGGGTTACCGGCTCCCCTATCTGAATCCACCATAACAAACTCAATTTTCGATAAAGCTACGATATTTGGGACTGTTCTTTATATTAGAAATGCATTTCAGAATTTGAATAAGAATATTTTAGTTTATTCGATTTGTTTCTGCAAGACATCCTTTGAAACAAAAGTACTGGAGAGTTAAAAACGTCTACCAAGCTGTGGGTTGACAAGAGCTTTTGTAGATCTACGCCGAGATTTTTTAATTACCGAAAACTATAAAAAATAAAGAATAAGCAGTAATATCGGTTAGACCGTTGGACGGCAAAGTCAGAGCTCTCAGGTACAAACCCAGGCACGCACGTCCGTCTTTTCGAAAACATGTGCGTATTAAAAATCAACTATTGCTTGCTCAACGGTGAAGGAAAACATCGGGCAAAAACCTGCATGCCTACGAGTTTCTCGAAGGTGTGTGAAGTTCGCCAACCCGCATTGGGCCAGCGTGGTGAACTATGGCCTAAACCCTCTTAGTTTGAGAGAAGGCCCGTGCCCAACAGTGGGGCAGTTTCTTAACAGGGCTAATATCTATACTGTCCCACTGCTGACCAGCTGGCCAAAGGCCTTTTTTGACAAAATAAGATGTCGAACACTTCGCGGACCCAGTGCGGTGCAGTATAGTGACCTGCTGATGGGATGGAACTTATCAAGCCGCCTTTAAGGCAGCCAGGGGATATGCGCAATGGGCGATCTAACCAAATATTAAGTGGCAGTCGAGACCAACGGTTTAACGTGCCTTAAAACACGGTGACAGGTAAATTAACAGATGGGAAATCTTTCAATGGAATGGAAATCCTTCGAGCATGCGAGGTCGATATCGTCCCCATAGAATTAAAAACCTCAGGAACGTAAACTAGGCAATCTGAAATTTAAGTAGTTAGTAGTAGTTAAATATGTCAGGCTTCGTTGACTTCTTAAATAGTAATGGAATAAGTGTTATTGATTATATATTTCTAAAACATTTATTTTTGATTAATAAATTTATAAACTTGAAAATATTATATTTAAAGAGAACTTATTTAGAGTGCCAATTATTTATTTTATTTCGATATCCTTAACAATTCGACATTTGCAGATTGGCTAGTTCTCCTTTGCACCGTACGATGTGTTCTATTTAATTTTGCTTGGCAGTGCTAATGAAATTTGTCCCGGATGCACTTAATAATACATCTTAATTGGATAAATATTTATTCGTATAGTACAAGTGCTCAGTTTATAGTAACTAATAACTTTTAACCAACGACAAACTGGTCAGTAGAAGATCGATCGTGTGCGCGCTCTTTACGATTGTCGAACTATTAACAACAGGAAGGAACTATTAAGACAGATCGCGGCCCGCAACGCAATCAGAGGTCCTAATCAAATGACGGACTAAGCGTAACTCAGTTACGTTGTTTTACAAGGGACTTGGCCGATAGACCCAACTGTCCAGTCCAAGGACGACTGTTTTAATTGTTTTGGATAATAATTAACATGGCTTTGTTGGCCTGGTAACTGGAGGAAGGGATGATTGATTGCGGTTTCGAATTACAGCCGTGTTAGATACAATAAAACCTTATAATTACAACGGCTTGGCCTAGTACAGCAGTCGCGGGTTCAATCCCCGCAAGGGACAAATCTGTGTGGCCCACAAATATTTGCTTCGGTCTGGTGTTTGTGGGTGTGAATTTCGATTTGTGAGAGCCTTAGCCCAGGAGTGATGCTCCGAAATATACGCATCAAATCACGACCATAACCCCAATAAGGTCGGTCACAGACGTTTGGAATATATTATAATTTATACCTAATTAAGTTTTAAATTAATTTTGTCATATTATATTGTTAGCAATTTCTCAAGGACGATTAACACACATACATTCATGTATGTATCTTCTTCGAGCATTTATGAGTAGTCTACACGTTAACTGGATAAAGACCATTATAAATTAAGTTCTAAAATTCCGTATATGAAATGATAACCCTTTTGATCAATGTTTTAACATTCATATTGTATCGTATCATTCGATTTTGTAGGTGGATACTAATTGTTTAAATGTTTGTATCTGTATATGGGAGCTTATTGAAAGAGGTCTGACTAATAATAAGGAAGGCTTGCATGATAGCATGCCAACAAAGACCGCGTAAGTTTTATGAACGTTCGTGATTTTCATTTAAAGTCCAGAATCGACTTGTGGCTTGCGGTTCGCTTTGACAGGTTAATTTTAAATCACAAATTCAGTATTTTGTTATTAACTACTTTATAATTATGTCTAGATTGGCTAGAGTATTTCTTTTATTCTTTCCATTGTACTCTAAAAAACAAATAAACTCATTTATTTATTAGCCTTATTATATAGCCTAGTGGTTAGACCCTTGGACTGCAAAGTCACAGGTCTCTGGTTCAAACCCAGCTGTCTATTCGAAAACATGTGCGTTTTAAAAATTAATTATCACTTGCTTTAACGGTGAAGGAAAACATCGTTAGGAAACCTGCCTAAGAGTTTCTTGAAGGTGTGTGAAGTTCGCCAACCCGCACTGTGCCAGCGTGGTGAACTATGGCCTAAACCCTCTCAGTTTGAGAGTAGGCTCGTGCCTAACGGTGGGACAGTTTCTTAACAGAGCTAATATTATTATTATAGGTGAACTGGGAGAGGGCTGGCCAAACAGGAAGAGGTGGGCAAACGCCGTCACCAACTAGATACCTAGCTGTGGTCGCAGATGACAAAGTAGATAGAAAAAAGGTGGCGCCAAGATTTGGACACTTTTGCGAGTACTTTGTGACCCGAAATGGCAATGGATCGACAATTGTAAAAATATAAAGGGGAGGTCTTTGCTCAGGAGTGGGAAAGTGGACTAGAAAGAAATATTAGGTATTTATTAATTAAATATGTTTGTAGTATCGATACTTTAGATGATATAATAATTTAAGTAACTATAATCACACGCGATAATATAGGTAAAAGGTGTAGGGGACGGCCATCGAAATGGCACTACTCTTTTTTTATAGATAACATATACAATAGTGAAAATATTAAGGAATTTTGTATGCTTATTCGTGTCAAAATATTCTAGAAAAAAATCTAGTTGCATTTTTATTCGAAGCCGAAGTGGTCGTATCTAATTACGTATAATTTAGAACATAGTTAATAAATAGTCTTATATTATATATAAATGAATAATACAACACATCTATCTAATAATAATTCCGATCATCCTAAAAAGCCAACCTTCTTCTAACCCTTTCCCTTTCGACTTTCAAAAGTTCCGAAAAGTAACGATATTTTCATTAATACCTATGTGACGGTGTTGAAAGAAAAAGTATTTCACGTAATATTACCATGAAACATTGAAAATACAACCTTATTCATATACATTAAAATACATTTTCGTTCAATTTATTCACAGCCGTCCACAAAGTCCTATAATTATAGACATGGAAAATGCTACCGTATGGTACAGGATTAAAATATATTTTCGTTTAACATCTTCTCATTTGTCAGGGACGCACTCAAAAGTTTTGTTGGTAATGAAAAATGTAAGTTGTAAGTTGTAAGTGGAGTAGGTGCTTGTGGTAAGTATCGCGTGTCGAATGACAAATTGCTTCGGTCTGACCCCAGCCGATACTTTCGCTAACTCGCTAAGTACGGGTAAACTTTACTTGAGAATAAATATTATTTTGTATTAAAGTTGTAAGCTTTCTTAGGTACTCTAAAGCCGATATTCCACTGCGGTACACGGACATGCTACGCTCATATGCTTAGCTTCGCTTTATATTAAAATATAGGTGAACACGCATAATAAACTAATCCTATAAGCCTACGTTCGCACGGGCAGGGATGGGCAAAATGTAATCAGATCTATGATTAACCACCCCCGTTTGGGGAATATAGGCGTGATGGTGTATTAATGATTAAATATTACAATTACATTTTGTAATCTTCAACGATTACGATTACATCTTGAATCATGATTGAATATTACAAAATGTAATTGTAATCATTAATTTGATTACATTTTGTCCACTGCGCACGGGCATCTTTTCTATGCGTAGCCCTAAACCACTGTAGGTGCTTTTCTAAACAATGTATAGTTAGCCGTTTGTTTCATTGCAGCGCTTTACAAATGCGCGTTGAAAAAGCGCCTGTGCAAACGAGGGGTCGGGGATCCGTTTTTACAGAATAATGTACATAATCTTAAAAACACCTGTCACACCTATATCATCACGCCAAAGCCCTTGCGTGGTACGCAGAAGTCTTTGGCATCCTCCCCTCTCACACACATTTCCACCCTAAATACTAATACTTTACTTATGTAAGTGCTACTCCGTAACTGCTACGCGACTTAATATACCCATCGTCGTAATCTAGTGTTTTGCAGGGGACGTTTAGCCGTTGGTCTGGTTTACCCGTTTATGTGCCAGTCGGTAAAAAAAGTTGGATACATGGTCTGATTAAGTTTTAATAGCAAATAGGCACAAGATTATCCCCAATAATGCGCACTGTGCCTGCGTGGTGAAGTACGACCTAATCTCTTTTACATGGATTTGTTAGAGGCCTTTTTCTAACGGTGAGAGATACCTAAAAGCTGCTTTTAGGTACACACGTACCTAAAAGCTGATTTATTCTCTTTGATATAACTTATTAATCACGATCATAATTTCTAGATTACACTGACGACACTACCACTTAATGGTTAACTTGTAATCATTAACCGACTTCAAAAAAGGAGGAGGTTCTCAATTCCACTGTATGTTTTTTTTTGTATGTATGTAACGCGATCATTCCGCCAATTATGAATCTATTTTGATGATTCTTTTTGCATTGGGTTCAGTATAGCTCCAAGGTGGTCCCATTTTAATTTCATCGATATTGGGCCTTGAACTTTAAAGATACACCAGAGAACTCCTTAACGGCAAACAATATAATAGCTTAGATTGAGATATTATGGGTATTACGTCAATCCTATAGGTACCCTGCCATAGAACTTATCAGAATATTAACAGACTTCAAAAAAAGAGGTAAGCAATTCGTCTCTGTTTTTATAACGTCTTTATCTATGAACTGATTTTGATGATTCTTTTTGCGTTGGGTTTAGAGGTGGTCCCATTTTAATAAAATTGGTATTGAACTTTGGACTTGGAAGATACACCAGGGGACTCCTTAACGGCTAACAGCACGAATGTATAGATTTCGTTATTATATCAATCCTGTAGATACCATTCTGTACAACTCAGCAAAATAATATAATATAGGTATATAAATTTTAGTAAATAATTCACTCGTCACTTAAAATTGTAGAATAAAAATCTTTTAAAAAAAAACTGTACCAACTTCAAAAAGCAAAAAATAAATATTTGATGTCGGTGCAGCAAAAAAAAAACATTATTTTTTGCTATTTGAAGTCGATTTACCTTTTTTTAAAATATTTTTATTATATATAATAAAAATGTTTTAAAATATATTTAAGGGTCTGTCCAAGAGCGTGCTCGTCGCGACTCCTGCCAGTCACTATGGCTGCAATCTTGGACCGAAGACGTATCGCACTGCGGGCTAGGGCGTCCCCCTGTGGCGACGCGTACCGGCCCGCCCCCGTCGGTACGAATATAACTTCCACCTGGAAGCGGCGATGGGGGCCGCCACCCATCACGCCGGGCCCGAACTGGCGAGTCGTGGGGTGCAGAGTGCCGAATAGGCACTTGGAATGTAAGGGGTGGTATGGAAGATAAGATGCCTGAGGTGATTGATGTGATGAAGAAGAGACGCCTGGATGCTCTGTGTGTAACAGAGACTAAGCGAAGGGGCAGTGAAACCTGTGATCTTCCTGATGGCACGATGGCTCGGTGGTCTGGGGTACCGCAGAGCAATCATGCCAGCATGGGAGTGGGTATCTTGCTGTCTCATCGCCTGGCCTCTGGAGTGAGAGATTATGGCCTGTAAGATGCGAGACTTCTCTGGGTCCGTTTAAAACTGGGTGTCACTAAAGTATTTTTGGTCGCAGCATATGCTCCCGTAAGCTCGTCGACACCCCAGGACCTTGAGAAGTTTTGGGATAATGTCAGAGAAGTTCTGGATCTGGCTGAGGCTAATGAAAAGGTGATTTTGTGTGCCGATCTGAACGGATGGGTAGGAACCAGGCGGCAAACTTGCGACGCAGCTCTGGGTCCTTATGGTGATAAGAGAGTGAACGATGCAGGTAAGCTCATTGTGGATATATGTTTGGAAAGGGGCCTCCTTGTGTCTAATACGATATTCCGACATAAGGATGTACATATGTACACGTGGAGAAGGAAAGAACAAAAAAGTATGATAGATTTGATCCTGGTAGATAACCGTCTCCAAAGCAAACTCCAAGATACACGTGCGTATAGAGGCCCCACTCTTGAATCAGACCACTATCTCGTAATTGCGCGGTTTAGTGGTCTGTTCAGGAAGTGGAGGCACTGGCGAGAGCGTATCCCCTTCGGACACCTTGAAAGGATAAAGGTTGAAAAGTTGCAAGATGAGAGCGTGAGAAGAATGTATGAAGACAGAGTCCGGGACAAGCTTTTGACAGCAGGTCCTTCGGACTCAAATATAGATAAGTGCTGGAATAGCCTGAAAGAGAGTTTGATAGAATCCGCGAAAGAAGTATGTGGTTGCTCAAAGAAGCATAGTACAAAAGGTGTGCATGGTGGGATGCGGAGTTACAAAGCTCCGTAGAAAGTAAGAAGAAAGCGTGGCAGGACTATGTTTCTTTTTTGAACCTGAATGCCAGTATGACGGAGATGAAGAAAGAAATATACCGGCAATGCAAGAATGCCACCAAAACTTTAGTGAAAGAAAAGCGTTAAAGAGCCAGTGCGATTGAGGAAGGCGAAGGCTGACGAAGAACTTCGAGAACAATACTAAACTCTTTTGGAGCAAAGTGAGAAAGTCTCGAGGTGATTCGTCAGGTTCCAGAATGGAAAGGATAACATCTAAGGATGGTGACATTCTTGCAGATGCACAAGCTGTATTAAACCGATGGCGTGAATATTTTGGAGAAATGTATGGAGATGCCCCGGATACTGGTGCCACAGACGAGCCCAGAGGCGAGTTTGTGGTACCGGAATCAACAGAGGGCATCACTATGGAAGAAGTTGAATGGGCGATAGGAAGTATGAAAAATGGTAAAGCTGCGGGAATGGACTTGATATCTGCCGAGATGATCAAATATGGTGGAACTTGCGTCCGGGACGCCTTTCGGGTGCTTGCAAAACTTTGCTAGGGGACCGGTCGGGTCCCTACAGATTGGCGCGGCGCAGTCATTGTACCCTTGTACAAAGGCAAGGGCTCACAATATGACTGCGCCAATTACAGAGCCATTAGTATGATCAGGTTGGCAGCCAAGGTGTACGGTAAAATTATTGTAAGGAGAATGTGCGAGAAGTCCGATGGAATGTTGTGCGAGGCACAAGGGGATTTCAGGTCCGGAAAAGGATGTTCGGATCAAGTTTTCTCCCTCCGCAACATCGTAAAGAAGCATCTGACAGTGGGCCGGAAGGTTTTCTGCGGTTTTGTGGATCTGGAGAAGGCGTTTGATTGAGTTGTGCGAAAGAGACTTTGGGACATTTTACCTGAGTATGGTATACATGGCACTCTGCTGCGGGCCGTCCAGTTCACCTATGTGGACTGCAAGGCATGCTCACGGGTGGGTGGTAACATGACAGCCTAGGTGATGAATGAAGGGGTAAAAATGGGTGATCTAGTGGTAAATTATCTACTATATGCAGATGACGCGGTTTTGATAGCGCCAATAGCCACTGATCTGTAATCCCTAGTCACAGTTATGAAAGACGACTGCGACTGACGACTTTTGGATGCGCATTCAGTAAGGATGGGAAATAAACCGCTGACATAGAGAGAAGAGTGAATGCAGGGAACAGAGTGAATGGCGCGATGGGAAAGCTACTTGGGAGCCGGCACTTAAGCCAAAAGGCGCAGCAGGCCATACATAATGGAGAGCTTGTCCCAGCATTGTTATATGGCAGCGAGAGCTGGGTATGTAAGAAGGAGAATGAAAGTAGTATAAATGCGGTGGAAATACGAGCTCTGCGGAAGATGAGCGTAGTGAAGCTGACCGACCGTATTCGCAACAGCGTAGTAAGAAAGCGAATAGGTATGAAAGATAGTATCGGTGTAAAGATGAGAAAGGGTATGCTCCGTTGGTTCGGGCATATAGAAAGAATGTCCGAAGAAAGAATGACAAAACTGATATACAATGCGAAAGTGGAAGGTTGTAGGTACCGGGGAAGACCTAGACTATCTTACCATGACCAAATAGACCGGGTCTTATCTGAAGGACAAATCAGGAGTCTCCGTAACCGGCAAGCATGTATAAGACGAACTATGAGAGTAGAGGAAGCCAGAGAGGTATATAAGGAAAGAACCTGTTGGAACTCTGTACTCTCTGCCTACCCCGTAAGGGATCTGGCGTGATGATATAGATAGATAGATAGATTTTTATAATTATATAACCTTGACATAAACGTTATTTTTGTATGTGGGTAGGACAAAAAACTGATATTGGCAATCCCAATCTCTCCCCATCTCTCGAAAAGCCAAAAAAAAATTATTGAAATGCATACACTTGGTATTTCAAATGTATAATTATTTAACTTTTTAATCGTTATATTATAATGAATATTTTTAAACAAATAATAGATTTAAATCAAAAATTTTAAATGAGGGAGTCAAATACCTACTTATATTTTCTTACCAACGTGCGTACACTTAATAACTGAATACGTGTCTATCCACATGAAAAGTGTACTTATTTACTATATATACCAACATATAGTATAGTGATTACACCCTTATAGCACTCATAAATAAAAGTAATTTATGGAATAATTTCACCATTCTTTTCTACATAATACAGAATATTTATCTACAGAACACCTTTCTTTCCCCAGTAACGTCGATCTAAACCCGTCCCAAAGCATCGGCTGTTCCATCCATAACACAACTCCGCCATTACCAAGCTCCGCCAAGTACCAGGTTGCTTATTAAGTAGCATGACTTGGCCGTTCAGTTCTCACCGCCAAGTCATCGCCAAGCGAATACTTCCATTAGCGAAAACAACGAGCTCTAATTAATGATCTTGGGAAACTAGGCACATGAGTGGAGAAGGAAATATTTAGGATTGTTTAATAAGAAGTGAAAAAACAACTTGACTGGCTCGTTCGTCTAGTCGCGATTCAAATCAAAGGTCAGACAAGTTTTATTTATTTTTTAATTTATTTTATTAAACACAAAACAGGTTACACTCCGAATTTCACTATGTAACAGTAAAGTAAGGTTATGGACAATAATTATAACCTAAACCATGTGTTCCAGAGAGAAAAAGTAAAAGATAATAAAATTAATGTTCATATACTTAAAATAAAACAGAAGTGCACTTAACTAAAAGTGAGTTATGAGTCTGTGATGATATTGTGGATTTGCCGTTTCTATGCATTAGGTATATGTATCAAAATCATTGTTAAACAAATCTTAAGAATTATTTCCTTTATTTAATTCATCGTATTGTCTATACATGCGAACAACGGGATTATAAAAGGAGGTATTGTTGCGGAAAGTATTTAATGTAAAAACATTAGGTTTGCGACACCTTAAATTAGTATTGACATTTAAATTAAATAGTATAGAAGGACAGTCTACCAAATAATGCATCACCTTGAATAAATATATGAAATATATAAACTAATATGTAGTTTTTCTATCAAAAAATTCCTAGTGTCAGTCCGGAGTCTGGAATTATGCCCGGTATATGGCAATAGGCTCGCTCTCTATTATATGGGGCCTGATATGATCAACGAAAATTGGTCAAGTCTGCCACCCCCGCTTGGGGAATAAACAAATAAATAGGCCTGAGGGTAAAAAACTAGGTAAGAATTTGACTGTTGGTCACAGCTATCAATAAAGTCTATTTAATCAAACAATTTTGTTAACGCGGCACCTAAGCATATAGGGGCACACTCCTCCACGTGGTGGTGATAGTAGCTGGTAGCTATAGAAAGTTAATGACTAAACTGGTCTTCCAACCAGGGAATCTGCGACAGGTACGGTCACCTCAGTTCGTGGTTTTCTCGTAATGCGTTCTTCCGACGGAATGTCCAGCCCGGCAGCGCTACTTCTTGACTTCTTCAGGTCGTGTTGACACGTGAGCTACACTGGTCTAGCGCGGTTGGAAACTGTGAGTAACCGGTAGTACTTCAGGATAAATTTAGCGGACCTTAGATGAACGTGAGCTTAAAGAAACGTATTTACGCGGTAGATGATCCAAGTATGGAACAATCTAGAAGACTTGAAGGCGGGGGGTGGCAGCCGCGAAAGACGAGGGTCGATCGCAGACTGTTTGTAATGACCAATAGATTCCTAATCGCAGCGGCAACAGGAGTGACAGATATAGTCCTCATAATTATAAGAAATTACGAGGTTAGAAAATTAATGTAGCACAAACATAATTGGCACGTACAAATTCTTAAGCCAGACAATTCTGTAAGAAATGAACCTGTCGGAAGTCTGTACTCTCTGCCTACAAACCAGTGGCGGATTTACCCATTTGCTGCCAGTAGGCTATTAAATTTTTGCCGCCCCTACTAACCTCTGCAATGCAATACCCTAGTTCACAATCATATTAATTACATTTTCCTTGTCAATGAAATTGCAATTTTATACTTTGTGCTATATCATTATCATTACATCAGCTTTTTGCCATTATTAGTATGATTGTGAACTAAGGGATCGTGTAAATTTGCCGCCCTAGGCTCCAGCCTACTCAGCCTGTTGGTAAATGCGCCACTGCTACAAACATATAAAAAATTAAAAATCTTTTCTTTATTAATTTTAGTATCTCAATGACTATGTGAGTGTGGTTGAATAAATGTCTTTTCTTTCTTTCTTTCTTCTTCTCTCTTTTAGACGACACTGACCATTTTTTTATATACCTTGGCTTAGTTAATTAATTCAACTTATGAACCATGTTAGTACCGTACAACATAAAAATCAGCATTTTCTTAGTAACATCTATCCTTTTAGCAATCATCTTTAGGACACCATTGGTGCCCACTGAAACCTTTGCGAAACGGATGCTGACTTGCGCATGAAAATAGCATAAGCGTCATTGCACTACGGAAATCTGTTCTTATTTTAATTTTTTTTAAGAAACGTTGCCCCACACTAGGATTTATTCCTGTGTCGTGGGTGCATTTAGAAACATGAAAATTCACATACACAAATACCCAGACCGAGACAAATAATTGTGAGTCACACAAAGATTTGTCCCGTGTAGGAATCGAACCCGCGACTATTAGACACAGTGGGCGGAGCGGCTTAAGCTCTTAACCACTGAGCTAAATTATTATAATAGTTATGTTTCATTGACCGTACCAGTGAGACTTGTGTGTCCCATTCGTTCAATTATGGCGGTTGATTGCGCTAGATAGCCTTAATAGAAACCCTGAAGATGTTTTACGGGGAGTTTCATAAATGAAACGAAAGCATTGCAAAAATATTAAACTTTATTAAATCAACTGATATGTTAGTTTGTCCTAGCACGTAACAATGTTGAACACATTACGCTAAGTATCTTACAAATGCATTCTTATGACTATGTCACTAAATTATAAGTATTTAACTATATGTATAACTATATAATAAATTGAACGCCCCTCCCTGAAACAAAAACAGTACTATCTGCGAAAAACTTGGTTTCCATTAAAAATAATATTCAATCAATCAATCAGCCTATCGTAGTCCACTGCTGGACATAGGCCTCTCCTAACACGCGCCATTGCACACGGTCCCCACCCTTCCGCATCCAGTCCGTCCCAGCGACCTTCTTGAGGTCGTCGGTCCATCTAGCTGGGGGCCGTCCTACCTTACGCTTACCAAGTCGCGGTCTCCACTCTAGGACACGCTTGCTCCATCGGCCGTCGGTCCTTCTGCAGATGTGACCAGCCCATTGCCACTTTAGCTTACTGAGTCTGCGAGCTATGTCGGTAACTTTGGTTCTTTGTCGGATTACCTCGTTACGAATTTTATCCTTCAAAGAGACGCCGATCATAGCTCGCTCCATAGCCCGCTGTGCGACTTTGAGTTTGTGGACTAGTCCCACTGTGAGTGTCCACGTCTCGGCCCCGTAAGTCATAACAGGTAGAACGCATTGGTTAAAGACTTTAGTCTTCAGGCATTGCGGTATAGGCGAAGCGAAAACGTGACGTAGTTTGCCAAATGCTGCCCAACCCAACTGGATCCTGCGGTTGATTTCTTTCTCGAAGTTGTTCCTACCAAATTGGACAACTTGTCCAAGGTAGACATACTCCCGAACAACTTCGAGCATCGAACCATCGACGTAGATCGGTCCCGGCGTGACATGCTCATTAAACATGATCTTGGTTTTATCCAAGTTCATGCCGAGACCGACACCACGAGAGGCTCCATTTAGGCTATGCAGCATTCCGCTCAACTGTTCCAGTGACTCTGCCACGATGACGATATCATCGGCAAACCGAAGGTGTGAGATGTATTCGCCGTTGATGTTAATGCCCCGCCCAGTCCAGTCCAGCGTCTTGAAGACGTCTTCGAGTGCATTGGTGAAGAGCTTGGGGGATATTACATCCCCCTGTCTTACCCCTCGATGCAGCTCGATCGGGTTGGTCTTTTGGTCCTGGAGCTGGACGGTCATTGTGGCGGTATCATACAGACATCTCAACACCTCGATATAGCGCCAATCGATGCCACATCGCTGCAGAGCATCCAAAACCGCCCAGGTTTCGATGGAGTCGAAGGCTTTCTCGTAGTCCACGAAAGCCATACACAGCGGCTGATTGTACTCTTCGGTCTTCTGTACAATCTGCCGAACAGTATGGATGTGGTCTACGGTGCTGTAGCCTTTTCGAAACCCGGCTTGTTCCGGTGGCTGGAACTCGTCAAGTCTTCTGGCGAGGCGGTTTGTGAGTACTCTCGAGAACAACTTGTAGACGTGGCTCAGGAGTGAGATGGGTCTGTAGTTCTTCAGCAAGGTTTTGTCACCTTTTTTGAAGAACAGAACCACCGCACTCCCGCTCCACGCTTGAGGTGTTAAGCCCTGGTGGATGACGGAATTAAAGAGACTCGCTAGCTTTTTCAGGATTGGAGTCCCGCCTGCTTTTAGGAGCTCAGTGGTGATTCCGTCATCGCCTGGCGACTTGTTGTTTTTGAGCTGCTCGAGAGCCACTCTGACCTCGTCCTGGTTGACATCAGGGATGTCTTCCGTATCGTGGTGTGCTAGTGGGGCTCTGTGGTCGTCAGCGCTGGGTCTCGAGGGTTTAGCCATCCGTGATGCGTACAGGTCTTTGTAGAAACTCTCAATTTCCTCGAGTATCTCGAACTTGGAGGTCACGGTTTTGCCATCCGCTGTATTAAGTTTCGTCAGATGGGATCTACCTAGCTGGCGAGCGAAGACTTTGGTGCCTCTGTTCAGTTCAATCGCAGCCGCGATGGCGCGGGTGTTGGAACATCGGAGGTCACGTCGCACCCGCTTCCGGATCTTCCGGTTGAGGTTCCTCCCATCCGGCGAAGACGCCTGCGTGGATGACATTTCCCGTCTCTGCCTCATAAGTTCGAGAGTCTCGAGCGAGAGTTTAGACTCTCTGTTACCGCTTTTGCCGGGAAACACCCTTCGAGACACATCCTGTAGCGTTTTGACCACTGTGTCGGTTTTCTCGTCAACATTGCCTTCAAATAATATTGGTTAGGCAGAAATTTAGATAGTAAACCTTACTTGCGGTGGTATTCCAACCATCCAATATCCTTTTCCAATAAACAATTTAAGAAATTACTACTATTAACCTTTTGTAATCCAGCTTTAAGACTGTTAATTTATTGTATAAAATCATATTATTTTTTTCAAGAATAAATAGAATGGACGGGTGAAATCATCCCTAATATGCCCTAAGGGAGTTAGCGGAATCGCTATGGCAGATTTGAAAATGTTAAAATAGTTATAATTAATGTTTAAAATGCGGTTAGGAATAAGGGTTTTGTATTGTTGTAATTGTGATACCCATACCATAATTACCTGTTTAACTTATTCAACAGGGTTCTGTAAACTCTTGCCATTCTCTATTCTTTAATGTATCGTATTGCGGTAATTTTATCGTCGCTAAAGACTTAAAGTATCGAGTATGTTGCGGCTATTAAGTCTTTAAAAATCACGACTGTGATAAAATATAGCAATAACATCATACTCTTTAATAAAAAGTCCCTATCGCTGCAGGACGCTGACATTCTCAACAATCATCAAGGTTAAGCAACCTTGCGCTCTGTCAGTATTTGGATTGGTGATCATTTCTCTTAGTTCGAAGTTATCTACAGTTCGTCTCTGATCCGCCTTCTGAGCGCCAGGTCGTCGTGCTGGAACCAGGTGGAGTAAACCCGCAGTGGTTCGGGCGAGGAGTGCCGATGGAAGGAGACTGGTCGATCCCGGGCTAGCACCTCGCGCGCGTAGTCTTGCGGACGGGCCTGGGGAACAAGAACTGGTTATTTGACATGACATGACCATGATAACTCTATAATACCTCGCACTTTCGCCGCGCTAAATTGTCTCCTGGATTTTAATCCTGACTGTGCATTGCTTTGGTGGTCGAAAATTTTGTATGAATTTCAGAAGTTTTGTGAGAAGGATAAATGAATGTTCTCGTATACACTTTTGTCTAAGAGTTGTACTTCATTTTGTATATTTTTTGTTTGTATTTTGCGAGGACTATGTTCAACAGTGGACGAGTATGGGCTGAGATGATGATAATATTTTCTTTTAATGTAAAAAAATAAATGATTTAATGGTAATGACTGATGACTGCCTCCTTGGTCTAATAGCAAAGCCCATCGCTTTGTGATCACGAGGTCCTGGGTTCAAATCCTAGGTCGGACAAATGTGATTTTTTCTAACGAAAACTTCCAGTATGAGTCCGGACTCTGGAATTGTGCCCGGTATATGGCAATAGGCTCGCCCCCTATTACATGAGACCTAACATCGTCGGCGAAATGTGGGTGTAATCAGTACACCCCTGCCACCCCCGCTTGGGGAATATAGGCGTGACGGATTTAAGGAGCTGAGATTTGCATGGGACTGGGATGTTCTTAGAGATCACAAAGCTTAAGCAGCATTTTACTCGGTCAAGTTGAGACGGATGACGGTGGAAATTCAATTTTCGAGTGTCTTTGTTGTTTTTGAAGGCATGTTACGCCGTTGATCCGGCTACCGAGGTAAGCCGAGTTTGATTCCATATAGGCGACTTGATAAGTTCCAATAATAAGTAGCCACAAACCTGCCTACACTCTCTCACATCGATAAACTCTCTCACATCGATAAACTCCAAGTGGTTCAAAACCGCTTCCTCCGTAAAGCCGTAGGAGCCCCCTGGTTCGTACGGAACGTCGACCTCCACTCCGATCTAGGTCTCGAACCTATTCGCGCCTTTATTAAAAAGGCGTCAACACGTCACTTCGCGAACGCATCTACCCATGCGAATCCGTTCATCGTAGCCACCGCCGACTACAATCTCCCCCCCGACCCCTGCCGCCACCGCCGGCCGCGACATGTTCTCACCGACCCCCCCGATGCTTTGTCATCCCTTCTTTCCGCTCAGAATACGGGCGACGACGACGACGTAGTAGTAGATCCCCTCCCATAGCCGGCGGTTGACCGATGCACTTAGTAGTGCACCCGTCCCTCTACAGCGACTGTCCCAACCGAGGGCGCCTCTTCGAGGCGCCCTCGTATATGTCGCCTCTTGCCCTTCTGGCTGGCTAGAGCGTAGTGGTTGCACGCTCGCCTTTAAGTCCGGTGAAACTGTAAAGGCCTCGCGGCCAACAGCGTACATCATTCACACACACCCTGCCTACACCAAAACGCACTGGGTTCACGGGGTAAAGTATGACCTAATCTCTCCTACCTCGATTTGTAATAGATGCCTTTACAGAGCAGTGCGACAGAATAATATATAATAATATTATTAAGTAACTCTGTTTGTCCGCTTTCCTGAAACTACTGAAACCAACTGAAATGTATTTGAAAAAAATTGGCAAAGCAGATAGATGAAATCGCCTCTTCAGTAGGGGTATCGTTCTGTATATCAGTAGGGGTATTTGAAAAAAATTGGCAAAGCAGATAGATGAAATCGCCTCTTCAGTAGGGGTACCTGGTGGAAAAGCGGCGAGTGCGTGACGGTGAGGTTGAGCCGGTACTTGGCGCACGCGCCCAGCGTCATGTCATCGGGCGCGGACGCTCCAGCGCACGCGCATCGCGACAGCGCCTGCGCACCGGCTATACTGAGCACCGTGCCGCCCCCACCGGTTATGTAGTCGTATCCTGGTACACATACATATCGTAACAAAACTCCTTCCTGGGGTAAGTAATTAGATAATTGTGCTATCGTTACTCTGTTACACCTCATTCGCACTGGATCTCTTTCAACGCGCGTAAGTGAATCGCTGGTATGAAACTAACTTTTGAAAAGCGCTTACCGCATTTCGGTATACGCGTTGAAAAAGCTCCCGCGCGAACGCTGATTTAATGTATCATCTGGGGAAGGGGGAAAAGTATATGGGGTAAGCAAGGAGTAAAATTTGCCATTGTTATAGATGTCATGCCAATAGACTAACTTTTTCTCGCTTGTATGATTTTCTTTCCTATTCCAAATCTTTTTTTAGTCGAAGTTAAAATTGGTTATTGCAGAAATCTTAATCTTAACAATACGACTGGCTACAATAAAGCGAAGGGACATGAGGTAAAACTAATTGTTATAAATAAATTTTGGCGATAAATCAAAATTAGTTAAGGAAGAATTCAAAAGCCACGACACACCTTTGGCGGCTGTCTCTTTCTTCCCATAGCCGTAGCCGTACCTCTCCCCCAGTACGGTGACGTCACTCCCGCCTCGGTAGCAACTCAGTACCTCGCATAGCCTCTGCACACTGAGTAACACACAAATCAATAACACCTCATTACTGTCCCTAAATTAAATTACAAGGTAAGTATAACTTAAGTAAAAACCGATAAGATATTAAAAAATCAACACCGTCACTGCCTCATGTATCATGGATACCCACATTTCGCCGACGAAGTAAGGTCCGAATGTATTAGAATTATTATATCTACTAGCGGCCCGTGCCGGTGCGTCCGCTGTGTAGGATCGCGCGGCTACCTATTTCATAGATGTGCACGCCCCTCTCCCGCACTTCGGTCCCCCCTCACTTGCCGCGTTGCCCGCTGCGCTGCGTGGAGCCACGCCGGCCACGGCGCGGCGGCGTTTGTTTTTCTATTAGTATTTTGTTTAGATTGACATTTTTAAATGCGTGATATCTTTTGACTGGAACGTCCGATTTGAATAATTCAAAAAGTAATCTACAGGTATTGAAACAGTCTTGATATGATTTATTTGGATAAGGATTAATACAAAGGTATGAATAACATGGTCTGATTTTGGTCGGCATTTCTATCAACTTTTAAAATGTAAAAAAGTAGTTATAGTAACGTAACTACAATAGTTGGACATATGGAAGTTTTTTGTAGATATTGATATGTTCTAAAATATTGTGTAATTTAAAAGTTTTAGTTTTATTATATATTTAGTTCTAAAATATGTTCTAATAATATCTTACAATAGGTCTCATAAAAAAGCTCAGAGTTGCTCAGCGAGCTATGGAGAGAGCTATGCTCGGCGTTTCTCTACGTGATCGAATCAGGAATGAAGAGATTCGTAGAAGAACCAAGGTCACCGACATAGCCGTTAAGATTAGCAAGCTGAAGTGGCAATGGGCGGGCCACATAGCGCGAAGATCGGACGGGCGTTGGGGCAGAAAGATTCTAGAGTGGAGACCACGTATTGGCAAGCGCAGCGTGGGACGACCACCTGCCAGATGGACCGACGATCTTGTGAAAATCGCAGGAAGTCGTTGGATGCAGGTGGCATCGGACCGGTTACGCTGGAAAGCGATTGGGGAGGCCTATGTTCAGCAGTGGACAAGTATAGGCTGAGATGATGAAAATATTGTGGAACATTTTTTTGTTCTATCATCAATAGTTTCCGCAGCGCATGCGATGAAAGACATTTTGTGGCTAATTTTTTACACCTTGGGTCACATTATTGAAGTTTTAGTAGAGATCTCTATTTTTTTTTTAGTAATAAATATAGACTATGTTACTCGGAAATAATGTAGCCTTCTAATGGTCGGTCGGCAGTTTCGGTCCAATAGTTTTTGAGTTTATTCGTTATATATTAGTTTTATAATATTAATGTAGAAGTATAAATATACTTTATATATATATACTATATCCTTCTAATATTATAAATGTGACAGTTTGTACATTGAGTTGATGTTGTAGATTGTAGATGTTTGTTACTCAATCATGTAATGCCGTTTGGCATTCCAATCCATTAAGGATTTGGATGAAATTTGGCGCACAGATAATTTATTACCTGAATTAACACATAGGATACTTATCTCGAAAAAATGTTATGTTTCTGTCTAAAGTCACCGCGGACAAAGTCGCGGGCAGAAACTAGCATACCCTATATTTTCGATAGAATACCCTTAAAGGTGTAGCCACATAGCCGACCCAGCGCAACGGGAGCGCGACGGTGGCGGGACACGCCACTCAGCGCAGCCTCGCTCGGCACGACGGCAGATGTCACGACCGAACGTAGGCGAACGCTTGCGTCGCGCTCCCGTCACGCTGCGTCGGCTATTGGACCAAACCTTAATAACTTTTTGTCCGACCTAAGCTTCAAACGCAGGATCTCGTGACAGCCAGCTGCACTATCCGCCAATAGACCAATGAAGCAGTTATAAGGTTTCCGAACTTACGATAATAAAATCCCCTAACTTGTCAATTAGCCCGTACCTAGTTTTCACACATTTTCTATGTATAACATCGCGCCAGATCCCTTGCGGGGTAGGCATAGAGTACAGAGTTTCAACAGTTCATTAACACGTTTTTTACAAAAAAAAATGACTTAATCCCCAATCACATAAAACAGTAGATTTCTATAATTGGAAATACGAACAGAGCGTGCTATGAATAACAATTATGATATCGGGAGCGCTGCGCCGGCCACGCTACGGACAACCATTTCATTATATAAAACCGATTTTATCGCTGATTTATCATTCTAGCAAATTAACTCTCAATATAAATCGTTTTTATTATACTTTTATTTAGTATTAAAAAAAACACAGGCCATATTCCCTGATTTCACTGACCCTATTAAGGCCCAAAATTTATGACGAACTACTTTAGTCCTCGCAGTTAAGCCGCTCCGCCTTCTGGCTCGGGTAATGGCGGGTTCGATCCCCGCATGAGACAAATCAAATCTTTATAAAATCCACAAATATTTGTTTCGGTCTGGATGTTTGTGTATATGAATTTCGTAATGTAATTAATTGTAATATTCGTTGTAAATACACCCACCCACGACACAATTGTTTTATTGTAGTACTATTAAAAAAAAACCTAACTATGCTCCACTTGACCAATGAGGTAACCCGAACTTGGGTTCGATATCACGGAAAAAGTAAACAAAATCTCTCTGGCTTTATCAACTCTCATAGTTCGTCTCATACACGCTCGCTTGTTACGGAGAGCCTTGACTAGATAAAATCTCTCTGACTTTCTGCACTCTCATACACGCTGCTCGCCGCTTACAGAGACCCTTGACTAGATAAAATCTCTCTGGCTTTCTGCACTCCCATACATGCTCGCCGGTTACGGAGACCCTTGACTAGATATAATCTCTCTGGCTTTCTGCACTCTCATTCACGCTCGCCGCTTACGGAGATCCTTGACTAGATAAAATCTTTCTGGCTTTCTCCACTCTTATAGTTCGTCTCTGACGCGCTCGCCGGTTACGGAGATTCTTGACTTGCCCATCAGATATGATACATTTATTTCATGGCTGGTACATTAATTTTAATAACACTCAAAAACATTTAGGACTACTTACCCCAATATCGTGTCATCATCAGCCAGGAATATCCATTTTATGTGGGGTTTGTCCCGAACTCGTTTCAGCGTTTGCCTCAATATGGCTAAGGTCTTACTGCAGTGACCGGTCTTGCTGTTTGGCACACCCGTGGCCACCGCTGGTAGGGATGGGTCTAAGATGGAAGACAGAAAAGGTTTTATAATATCTGTGTAGGGACCAAATCTGGTGTTATGGTGGTCATAAAATAACAAATTAGATTTAGTTTTCCACCCAAGAAGTGCTAAAAAAAAGAAGAAGAATCTAATAATAAAATAATATAGACAAGCAGGGAAATCTATTTATGAGTTAATTATTATCAAAGATAGATTTGTCTTCTACCAGTAAACATTTTAAATGGAATATCTGTCAAAATACTAATGACAGTAAGCAAATCCATTAATAATCACCTTCACGCCTATATTCCCCAAGCGGGGGTGGCAGAGGTGTACTGAGTACACCCACATTTCGCCGAAGATGTTAGGTCCCATGTAATAGGTGGCGAGCCTATTATATACCGGGCACAATTCCAGACTCCGGGCTCGTACTGGGAAGTTTTCGCTAGAAAAACTACACTTATCCGACCTGGGATTTGAACCCAGGACCTCGTGATCACAAGGCGATGCGCTTTGCCACTAGACCAATTGGTTAAATATTGTAATCGGCCATTAAATATTCAAACCGACCGTCAGTATTCATTTACGGTTGGTTTTAATATTTTTCATGTGTACTATAGATAAGCCCTTTGATTGGAAAGGGTTATCTACACCCCACATGAAAATGAAACCTTACCATCCTTGTCACTGTAGAACAGTAAATTGGTGGCATGTTTCCCCCAAGTCTTCTTGACCACCCTCGCTCTGGTCGCGTGGAACCCGCTCCAGGTCTTCACCGCGAAAAATATCGACTCCTCAGGTATGGCACTGCCCTGCCGACATGTTGCATTTTCAATATTGCCAGTATTTGACCGCGATCATGGAAAGCTTCAGACACTGATGGCTAAATTGTTAAAGCGTTTGTTTCGTAAACCAAAGGTTAATTAAAGGTTGAAACTGTAGCTAGCGGCTTCGTGGCGTTTACTACGTTTGAAAAACCATGTACAGTTCATAGTATGTTCATAGTAATTTATTAATATTGTGTCTGCCCTCGTGATAAATAGTAGAGTAATCGTCACTACGTAGATTTTTCACACCAGTCCCATTAAATAAAATCGATATTGAAAAATTCAGAAAAAAAATAATCTATCTATCTATCTATAACCTCACGCCAGATCCCTTGCGGGGTAGGCGGAGAGTACAGAGTTCCAACGGGTTCTTTCCTTACATACCTCTCTGGCTTCCTCGACTCTCATAGTATAGTACTTAGTAATATATATTATTATTATAATAAACAGGTACTTGTGTCGGTCTCAATACGTGTATTGCGAGTAACACAAAGTCGAACACCTTGAAAATATTTGGGAGAAGCGTTATACCCTGCAGTGGTGATCTTTTGACCCATAATGATAAATGTTCGTACACGTGAAGTTCGTACGTTCAGAACCACGTTCAGAGTACCGAAGACTGGACCTTCAGTAATACTCACACATATATCAAACTGTCTCGGGTAGGTGGCGCAGTTGTCGCCAGACACGATGCAGAAGCTCAGATCGGGGGTAAGCAGGGGTCCTGGTGACGCACCGCCGCCGTAGACTAACTGAGCCAACTCAAACGCAGGATCTATAGAGAAGTCCGCTTCCAACTTCCGTTCTCCACCCTCTATCTGACTTAGTAACCTTAATAAGAATGTAATAACCATTATAACTTAAACACTAAAAAGCTGTGGGAGAACATAAGAAGAAAGAAATTGAAAAAGAGTGATTTTTCAAAAGAGCTTATTTACTATTTCGAAAAACATGTTTGACTGTTTCGTTGGTCTAGTCACTAGATACAGAGGTGAGAGGAGGGGACATTAGACTTTAGTGGCACCTCTGTGCTGGTGGCGTATAGCGCAGATAACGACCATGAGGTCCTGGGCTTAAATTCTAGGTCTGAAGAAGTGTGGTTTTTGAATCTAAAAATCCTCAATAACAGTCCATAGTATGGAATTGTGCTCATTATAATGGTAATAGGCTCGCACCATATAAAATTGGGACCTAACATCTCCGGCGATATGTGGGTGTACACGTTACACCTCTGCCATCCCCGCTTACGATATAGAGGCGTAATGGTTTATTATTCTTAGTTGATAATTTTTGAATTCCATTCGATTATAACATGTTAAATTCATGTGTTCAAATGGACTTAGTTGAGATTATAATCGAAATTTAAAAGTGATTTCTCTTGCAAAACGACTTCTCCTGCACATGTCCATATAATAAAAACATATGACCATAAGTACTTTTGTAAAGAGGATGTACACAATATACTACACTATCGACAATAATACACCACCTACAGTCTGTAAATGTAGGTTATACGTACTTTTCCATAAGCTCCATCCTCATGGCGAACCCGCTGGCGAAGTTGGGATACATAAACCCGCCTTCCTCCTCCAGATCCTCGTAGAAAGTGAAATGGTGTATAATGGTGGGCTCTTCATCGCTTAGGGGGTAGCCTATCCACATTACATCCTAGGACAAGTTTTGGCACTTACTCGAGATGTCTCAAACATCATATCACTCCTTATTGCTTCGACACATTGGGCCTGAGGTAAACGCGCCATTAAATCAGTAGGATTTTTGTGCAAGTGCAGTGCAAGGATTGCCTTGATAAGCACAGTCGCAAGATCAGAACTTAGTCGGCCACCGGTGGTACATGATTAGAGCATCTCCATTACAAAGGGAACACAGATACAAGCAGGTATGTACCACTGAAATTATTAAAGAAGTATGAAGCTTTCGGACTACTAAAATATGGTTACGTGCGAAGTACTTTATTAGGCGCTGTACACACAAAACAGTACGTCGAATGCAAATACACACGCGAACCAATCACACACTAGTACTACTCTCGTTAGTACCCCAATACTGCTTCCAAGTCGCTGAGTCACTCGTAGTATGGTTGCTGAAGTCGCCGGTGTATTCCACTTAGATCGCTTGTTCTCCGATTTGATCAATATCGCTTCCGAGAAGAGACTGTGTCCGTCCCCGCGCTCTGTGTTCCTTTTATACTTGTATGAAAGTTCTAGACCGGACGCGAACCCTCTAAGTACATCGAACAATAGCCGGCGCGGCCCACAAAGCGGTATTATTATTACATACCTATTCGTACGGGAACGGATAGGTACTTGTATACCGCGACCGCATGCCGACTATAATTAAAGGGGTGGAACCTTCTAGACGTTTCAGCACTTAAGCGCGGATTCTAGATCTTTCTAGTCAGATCACCGGGGGACCTAAGGGTGTGTTATGCGTTTTAGATCGATAAAGAGTTTTCAAGATATCAGGGTATGTTCGGGTCGTAACAATATCTTACACAAAATTTTACTGGTGGAACAAAGAATGTAAATTCTACCGTCATTTATTGCTCCATTGTTTTGTCAGAAAAAAAAAAAATTTTAGTCAAAATCTACTTAATAAAACAACAACACAACAACACTAATTGACAGACAATATACGGCTCAAGCTGATAGGTCTGGAAGCATGAAATTTTGCCCAGGAGTTCCTTAAAGTAGGTGAACACTAAGGAAGGATTTTAGAAAATGAATCCCTCAAAGTTAGTATAAATATTTAGACGTGTGTTTCATGGCAAGTAGACAATAAAATGAGAATGCAAATTCAAACCCAAAATGCAGCTTCGGTTTACATAACCACCCTACCTTCTGTTTGTCAGCCGCAGCCAACGCCTCGAACAGCTTGCCGCAACGGACAGCGGTGTGCGTCTCCACGAATAGCACCCATCTGACGTCACTTCCTTTATATCTAGTTATCAGGGGCGCAAGCAGAGGCAGTATGGTCCACGCCCCGGAGGCAGGGAAGTCTTCGTGTGTTAAGTGGACTTTTGGCAGTCGCTATCGGAAGAAAGTTTTAACATCAAACAGACTATATGCATATAATAGAGGAGCAATATTATGGACTACGCGCCGCAGACTCCCCGTCTTCGAGAATTAAGTGGACCTTTGGCAATCGATATTGGAACAAAGATCAATTTATATTTAAATGTCACTTTTAATATCAAACTGACCATCTATATTATAACTGCATATGTATATCTTGCATCATTAGATCATATAATGCGAAAGTGGTAGGATGTAGGCACCGGGGAAGACCTAGACTATTTTACCATGACCACATAGATCGTGTCTTATCTGAAGGGCGAGTCAAGAGTCTCCTATCGGCGAGCGTGTATGAGACGAACTATGAGAGTGGAGGAAGCCGAAGAGGTATGTAAGGAAAGAACCTGTAGGAACTCTGTACTCTCTGCCTACCCCGCAAGGGATCTGGCTTGATGAAATAGATGGATAGATAGATTAGATCATAAGCATTTGCCCTTTTAGTACCACCAACATTTCTGGTAAAAGATATGAAAGGCAATTGGCGCCTAACTATAGCGGTAGCGAGGAATAATTTAGAATATTAATCAAAAGATTTTATGGTCAAGCGTTATAAAAATTCGCTACAAATTTTGAAAAAGACCAACTTTAACCATTTTCATAGGTTAGAAACTTAGAATAAAATTCACAAATTTAAAAATATTTCAGTAAATCCTTTAGTATTCACAAAACATACAGTCATTAGTTATAAGGCTGTAAGATCCAAGTTCTTATGTGAGTGCAAGACAAAAACAAGGTTGTTATGCAAGATAGGTCAATATTAATAGCGTCCACATATCTTGCATAAGGACTGGACCATGCCCCGGGCGACTGAACAATGAACATTGACAACGCAGTTCCAGTCTGGACGCAAACACGCTCAGGTTGACTGAATTGTCTTGATATAGAGTCATAATATACCGAATAGCAGATATATTTAGGAACTATACGAGTAGAACTATTAGAAAGGTGTATTATTAAGCAATTTTCAACACGTAAGTAAATTTCTATTTTACACGATGTAATTTTTGTCGTCGTGGACCGAAAGCCCACCTAATATATCCAATGCTTTCTGATTACTGGTAATAAAAAATTAATAAAAAGAACACTTCAATAAGTAACATTAACCTACTGACGGACCTTTTCGAATATCGTGGCTAGGGTGAAAATCCGAAACACCGAAGGTATCCCTACTAGGTATGTCAATTTAAAATCGATTAATCAAAAAATCGTTTTTTCAAGCCAAATAATGGTTTTTTGAAATCGATCTGAACCACTAAATCAATTCAGTAGATCGATTTCGAAAGCCGTCGAGTCGGATGTATTCTCGATTCAGTCATAAAAAGGTCTATCTATCTATAACCTCACGCCAGATCCCTTGCGGGGTAGGCAGAGAGTACAGAGTTCCAACAGGTTCTATTCGGCACTCTGCACCCCACGACTCGCCAGTTCGGGCCCGGCGTGATGGGTGGCGGCCCCCATCGCCGCTTCCACCTATATTCGTACCGACGGGGGCGGGCCGGTACGCGTCGCCTCGGGGGGACGCCCTAGCCCGCACTGCGGTACGTCTTCGGTCCAAGATTGCAGCCATAATGACTGGCAGGGGTCGCGACGAGCACGCTCTTGGACAGACAGGTGGTAATCGAAAATACAACTTATTTTGTTATTGTCTAAATCAGGGGCATAAATGTGTATTGCACAACAGGTGTATTGTTAAAAACACGACATACTAAACATGAATTATTTTAAATTAGTTGTCTTTTTACTAATCTCTAATTTAGAGGCATTGTACAATTGTATTGTAAAAAGGAGGGATTAAAAAAATATATTTCTTTCAATCGGCAAACATAATAAGATTCGACTTGAATAGATTAATTGAGAATCGATCTTTAATCCTCAATTTAATCCAGAATCGATTCTTGCGCGTTCATTTCGAATCGATCTAAAAATCGATTCTTCTTAGAATGAATCGACATGACTAGCACACAATGACAGCTTTCAAAAAAAAAATCTAATTCCCGGTTTACTCTCGCCAAAATGAATGATGTACGCTGTTGGCCGCGAGGCCTTTACAGCTTCACCGGACTTAAAGGCGAGCGTGCAACTATTACGCTCTAGCCAGCCAGAAGGGCAAGAGGCGACATACTCGAGGCGCCCTCGGCAGTGTTGGGCAAAAATCAATTGATTAAACAATTGACAATTAACAATTGATCAACTGTAATTGCAGTGTTATGCAATTAACAATTGATCAATTGTAATTGCAATGTTTTGCAATTAATAATTGATCAATTGTAATTGCAAAACAACGCAATTACAATTGATCAATTGTTAATCGTTTTATGCACATTTACGATTAAACAATTAACAATTAATCATCAAAAAAAGCACACCTAACGTTGGCGCAATGTGGGAGTGTACAATGCACACTTCTGTCTGGTGTTGTAAGGCTTGAATCGGGAGTACGAAACTTGAGTGAATGCTTGCCTTCTAAAAAGACTTAAGACAAAAGAAGACATAATCATCTATGAGATTTTAGGAGATGCTGATAACTAAAATGGCGTTTATTTTTGGATCAAAGATGGCGTCGCGACTTCTTATGAATAATCAATATGGGCATCGTTTTTGGGTTTTAAGGGTACGCTGATTACAAATATCGCGCAAATTAAACACTATGTTCTTTATCGGCATTCGCAAAAACCCCAAAAATGATATCCATATTAATTTAACACCAATATCAATCTACTTGTACTTGTGAATATCAAACTAACCAACCTAAACACGAGGGGATTATGTTGTCCAGTTCACATGTTTCTATGGCCACCTTCCAACTTCATCATCAGACCATCCCCATGGTACCATATTATTGTATTGTCACCGAACTTACATACGTTTGCCAATTTCAGCTGAATCGGATACCGTAAGTGCTTGAGAAAAGGATCAGAAGAGTTGAACCGGAAAGACAGACAGACATATGAACAGTGCAAGTTAAATAAAAGTAACACCGTCTCGCCTATATTCCCCAGAGGGATTGGCAGAGGTGTACTGAGTACACCCACGTTTCGCCGACGATGTTAGGTCCCATGTAATAGGGGGCGAGCTTATTGCCATATACCGGGCACAATTCCAGACTCCGGACTGCTACTGGGAATTTTTCGTTAGAAAAACTACATTTGTCTGACCTACGATTTGAACCCAGGACCTCGTGATCACAAAGCGATGCGCTTTGCCACCAGACCAACGAGGTAGAAAGCAGTAGTAAGGCAGGGAGCAAATAAAAGCTTGTAATAATTAAGTATTCTATTTTGTCCATATAAAAATGGAATATTTTATAAGTTCCAGTTCCATAAAGCATTCGAAATTCGGCCAATACACTGCACCCCTCTGCCAACCCCCCGTGGTAACCAAATGTTTGTTTATAAAAAGGTACCTAAACTTTAAAGAAGCGCGCGCGCACTTCGCCTTTCGGCAGTGTCACGAGCCGACAAGTGCGCGCGCGTCACTAGTAGGGTTGCCACCTTTTATTTGAGCAAATTAAGTACATTGGTTTTTAAAGGTAGGCAAAAACGTACATTGTATCAAAATAAAGTATTATTTATTTCACTTTATTATTTTGTTTAAAAACATTTTTATTATTACTTTTAGAACTTTTCAGTCACTGTTATCATTGCTTAACACCTTCACAGCATGTTGACAGTCAATAATAACTTGAATAGATTAGTAAGAATTAAGAAGTGCTTATAGTTTTTACTATTTTCTTTAAGTTAGATGTAATAATGTTTTTTTCTTAAATCTAGTACCATAGATTCGGATTTTAACACCAGACATCATCTACTTTGCTTTTAATTGCGATCATGCTTTTTCTTTTTAATGATTTATGTATAATGAATCTTAACAGTACTTTACAGTTCTCATAAAGTACAAGATATACTTACCCTAAATAACGCACGATACGTACTTTATAATAAACTACGAGTAGCAACCCTAGTTACTCGTCGCCTTTCGGCACCGGCACGAGCCGACAAAGGGCACGTGCGTAGGTAACTAGAGTCGGTCGGTAATGCCACAGTATCTATCTATCCAGTAACTCATCTAAGCTGTTTTAGTTGTATAATTACCAACACTCCCCGTCAGAACGTTGTTAGCACCTTTTTATTTCATTTATTAAAACTTATTTACTGCAGTGGTTATAAGCCTGTATTTTTTCGTATGAGTGCAGCATAATACAATTTACCATAGGGACTGTGTAATAACAGCATAATGAAAACGTTTATAATTTTAATGTTTATGCTTAAATATTATTTACCTTTATTGCAATTTTTTTGTTTTTTTTTTTTAAGCGTATTATGATAGATTACTCGGAAATTGTATATAAGTATATTTGTTAAAAACCACATAAGTTACTAAATATCAATAAAACTATCGACGTGTAGAGCGCGCGTCTGTGTGCGTGAGTTTAATTCGGAGCATAAGTACTAAGATGTTTTACTGTATTATATTACACTGTGGTAGGGCACACCACATACCCCGCGCACTGAGATCCCGCGTTTCTCTGTTCATTCGGCCTGAGGATTTAGGACGAAAATATTGTCATAACTTTTTTGCGGAGCGCAAAGTATCCCGTATATTTCGACACGATCTCACTTCAGAGTACTTTTGTGTGTGTACTCTTAGTAGCAGTTGTTTAAACTAAACTAATTTGAGAAAGTGAGTGTGAATCGTGCGCACACAGGAATATTGTAGGAGCTTAAATTCATTTCTATTAAGTATATTCGCATATTTCAACGAATAATTCCACACTTTTTGGACATTATAGTCATTATGGATGAAGAGGAATATAGTTATATGTCAGTTAACAATTGGACACGGACATCAATGAACAGTTAGATCGAGATGGGCAGTCTTCAGGGCTGAGCTCAATCACGTCGATATCTTCACCCCCGCGTCTTGCACTACTTGACGGTACATTTTACAAATATTTACCAGAAGAATCAACAGCACATATAATCACAGCTCTGTGTACTAAATGCTCGCCTGTCACTACTAAAATCAGAGGATTCGACAACTGTACATCCAATTTTCTAAGTCACCTCAAACGGAAACATGGACAAGATTATGTAAATGAATATAAAAGATACATAAAAACAAACAAAATGATAAAAAAGGTGCCAACATTTCAAAAAAAATACCGATTAGGGGCTTAAGAAAAGTTGAAGAGGTCCAGCCATATACACCAGAAAAATTTGCACAAAATATGATAAACTTCTTGATTGATTCTATGATCCCATTGGGGGCTATAGAAAACCTATATTTTTTAGAGATGTTTAGCAACTTGAAGATATCCGATAAGAATTTGAAAGTTGTAACCGTCGAGGTTTGAGTCAGTTTGAGTCGCCGTATAAATATATATTATGAAGAAAAATGTCTGCCATAAAATCTGAACTAAAGGCTGTTGATTTCGTGTGCACTACAACTGATATCTGATCGGGAAAGAAGAGAAGCTTCTTAGGTATGACTGCACATTGGATCACAAAAGATTTGAAACGTGTTTCAGTAGCATTAGCATGTCAGCGGTTCAAAGGCATTCATAGTTACGATCGTATTACTAATTTAATTAAACAAATTTATACAGAATTTGGCTTAAACGGTAATAAGGTAGTCGCAACCATTACTGACAACGGCAGTAATTATGTAAAAGCATTTCGCGCTTTTGGCGTGGAACTTACAAACATCAGTTGTGACAAAACCAGTCAGCCAGAAGATTCTTTGTTTGAAGAAATAGATGTGGAATCTGACTCAAGTCTGGACGAAGGAGAATCCGAAGATTTTATTTGCGTGCCCATCTAAGATGCTGTGCGCACACATTAAGCTTATGTGCTACCGTTGATGCCAATAAAGTTTTAAATGACATAGGTACTCCATTATCTCATATACATACCACCACATTGAAAAAATGCAACTCTTTATGGAATGCAGCTGGTCGTCCAAAAACAGCTGAAATTATACAAGATATATTACAACACACATTAAGTCGACCGGGTGAAACCAGATGGAATAGCCTATATGATTCACTTCAACAAATTTTATCAATTCAAGAAAAAAAATTTTAGCTTCATAGAGCTATAAATATTAGTAATCCCATAAAAGATGTTGAATTTGATTACTTGAAAGAATATTTGACATGTGCTGCACCAGTAGCAGAAGCACTAGATATTATGCAAAGTAAAACCAATGCCTATTATGGCATTTTATTGCCATGTCTGTTTGCATTGATAAGAAAAATACAAAAAATTGAAAAGAGGCAATTTGATGTACTGTGTACCTTTAATCGAGGCGTACAGAATAAACGTTGAAACGAGATTTAAACAGTTTTTTAACCTTAACACTGCTGAGGCAGAACATGCAGCAATAGCTGCTGTATCGTATCCCCGTTTTAAAAATAAGTGGCTTTCTCGCTTAGATAATCAAGACCAAACTAGGGTACAGAATCATTTTAAAACCCTTATTTCAAAAGAAATCAATGAAGAGCCTCAACAAATTATAGCAACTAAAAGTCGTAATGAAAAATTTTTTGAATCTGATTCTGACTCAGATAGTAATATTCATGTGTCAACTACAGCGGCTGCCAGTACTAACATGCCTATAACAAAGGCTGAGCTATTAATGCTACACTTTTTTGCTGAAGAAAGTGAAGAACTAAGTCTGCTGAACAGATACCCAGAAATAAAAAGAGTCTTTATAAAATTTAATACGCCATTACCAGCTTCTGCAGCAGTTGAGAAATTGTTTTCTTTTGCTGCTACGACCAATTCACCAAACAGTCATAGATTATCAGATCAAATGTTTCAAAAGAGAGTCGTGTTGAAGTGCAACTTAACCTATTCAAAGAATATACAGAAAACATGTTAATTATGTGTCATTAAATCGGAACATTGATTTAAATAAAAATTGATTTTTAATATTTCTCGTTGTATATTTATTTAACACTATTGTTGCTCCTTGTTTGCTATTGTTTATCTTGAATTCTTATGACAAATTCAATTTGTCATAAGAAGACACATTGACTTTGCGGGTCGAAAAAACTAGACCAACATGTCTCGGTTGGTTCGAGATTTAGAAACTCCGTCGTGTTTTAGATCGTTAGATTTGTCTTGACCAGTACTTTAAACTCAGATGGCGGCCACGTCCTGATGATGGATCCGGAAGGTGGCCAACGGAACTCCCAGGGTCTATAGTACTCGTCATAACCAATCAAACGGGGTAAGATGGTCTAGATATTTCCCGGTACCTACATCCTTCCATTTTCGCATTTGATATCTGTTTTGTCATTCTTTCTTCCGACATTCTTTATGCCCGAACCATCGGAGCATACTCTTTTGCATCTTTACACTAATATTATCATTCATACCTACAAGCTTTCTTACTATGCTATTTCGAATACGGTCAATCACGGCACATCTTCCGCAGTGCTCGAATTTCGACCGCATTTATCCTGCTTTCATTCTTCTTCTTATGTACCCAACCCTCACTGCCATATAACAGCGTTAGGACAAGCACTCCTTAATGCATGGCTTTCTAAGCCTTTTGGCTTAAGCCTGACGAATCACCTCGAGCCTTTCTTCTCCAATCGCACTAGTTCTTTCGAACATTTCTTTCACTAAAGTTTTGGTGGCACTCTTGATTGCCGTATATTTATTTCTTCAGCTCTGTCATACTGTCATTTACATTCAAAAAAGAAACACAGTCCTGTCACGTTTTCTTCTTACTTTGTACGAAGCTTTGTAACTCTCCGCCCCAACTTCCACTGTGCTTTGCTTTTTTGAGCAACCACATACTTCTTTCGCGGATTCTAACGAACTCTCTTTTAGGCTATTTCAGCATTCATTTATATTCGAGTCCGAAGTACCTGCTGTCAAAAGCTTCTCCCGAACCAGAGTCTGTATGAACAGATCTTTATACATTCTTCTCACTCTTGCAACTTTTCAATTATAATTCTTTTATGGCCTCGGAAGGGTATATGCTCTCGCCATTACCTCTTCTTCTAAACAAACCACTAAAACACGTAACTATGAGATAGTGTTCCGATTCAAGAGTGGGACCTCTATATGCACGGATATCTTAAAGTTTGCTCTGGAGACGGTTATCTACTAGGATCAAATCTATCATGCTTTTCTGTTCATTTTTTCTCCACGTAATATAAATCGCTTTATGTTGGAATATCGTATTTGATACAAGAAGGCCTCTTTCCAAACATGCATCTACAAAGAGCTTACCCGCATCATTTACTCTCTTATCACCATAAGGACCTAGAGCAACGTCGTAAGATTGCCACCTGGTTCCCACCCATTTATTCAGGTCGTCGCACAAAATCACCTTTTCATTTGCACATCAGTCAGATTCAAAAGTTCCCTGACATTATCCCAAAACTTTTCAAGCTCCTGGTGTGTCGACAAGCTTACGGAAGCGTATGCTGCATCCAAAACTACCCTAGTGAGACTTAGGATTTAAACGGACTCAGAGAATGGGCGGCGGGACGGCGATGGGACAGCAAGATACCCACCCCTTGCTGGCACGACCACTCAGTGGTACCCTAGACTTCATGCGTCGCCTCGGGGAGACGACCCAGCCTAGATGGCTGGCAGGGGTCACAACAAGCACGCTCTTGGACATAACCCCCGAAATGATACCCACATTGATGTTACTTCAAAAGTCGCATCCGCCATCTTGGATTTCAAAATTAACGCTATATTCTTTATCAGCTTCCCCCAAACCCCAAAAATGACACCCATACTGATTTTACTTTAAAAGTCGCGTTCGCCATCTTGGATTCCAATATGAACGTTATATTCGTTATCAGAATCTCCTAAACCCCAAAAATGAAACTCATATCGAATTTTACAAAAAAGGTCACGACCGCCATCTTGGATCCAGAAACTAACGCCATATTCGTAATCAGCATGCCCTAAACCCCCGATATCGATACCCATATCGATTTTCATAAAAAGTCGCGCCCGCCATCTTGGATTTCAAAATTAACGTTATATTTTTTATCAGCATCCCCTAAAACCCCAAAAATAAAACCCATATCGATTTTACTTCAAAAGTCGCGTCCGCCATCTTGGATCTTTAAATTAACGTTATATTTGTACTCAGCATCCCTTAAAACCCTAAAAGTGACACCTATATTGAGTTTACTTCAAAAGTCATGTCCGCCATGTGGATCCAGAAACTAACGCCATATTCGTAATCAGCATCCCCTAAAACCCCGAAATCGATAACAATATCGATTTTCAATAAAGTCGCGCCCGCCATCTTGGATTTCTAAATTAACGTTATATTTGTTATCAGCATCCCTTAAAACCCCAAAAATGAAACCCATATCGATTTAACTCCAAAAGTCTCGTCTGCCATCTTGGTTCCAAAAGTTAACGCCATATTCGTTATCAGCATCCCCTAAAACCCAGAAAGTGACACCCATATTGATTTTACATCAAATGTCGCGTCCGCTATCTTGTTTCCAGAAACTAACGCCATATTCGTAATCAGCATCGCCTGAAATCCCGAAATCTATACCCATATTGATTTTAATAAAAAGTTGCGCCCACCATCTTGATTTCAAAATTAACGTTATATTTGTTATCAGCATCCCCTAAAACCCCAAAAATAAAACCCATATCGATTTTACTTCAAAAGTCGCGTCCGCCATCTTGGATCTTTAAATTAACTTTATATTTGTACTCAGCATTCCTTAAAACCCTAAAAGTGGCACCCATATTGATTTTACATCAAAAGTTGCGTCCGCCATCTTGTTTCCAGAAACTAACGCCATATTCGTAATCAGCATCGCCTGAAATCCCGAAATCTATACCCATATTGATTTTAATAAAAAGTTGCGCCCACCATCTTGATTTCAAAATTAACGTTATATTTGTTATCAGCATCCCCTAAAACCCCAAAAATAAAACCTATATCGATTTTACTTCAAAAGTCACGTCCGCCATCTTGGATGTGTTTAAAATATATTGTTCTGTGTTTAATTGTTAATTGTTTAATCGTAAACATGCAAAAAACGATTAACAATTGATCAATGGTAATTATAACGTTTTACAATTACCATTGATCAATTGTTAATTGTGAACCCTACAATTAACAATTAATTTTTCAATCGTCAATTGCAATTGATTTTTTCTGCGATTGAAATTTCAATTGTTTGGTCCTACAATTGAACAATTAAACAATTAGTGCCCAACACTGGCCCTCGGTTGGGACAGTCGCTGGGGGGACGGGTGCACTACTAAGTGCACCGGTCAACCGCCGGCTATGGGAGGGGATCTACTACTACGTCGTCGTCGTCGCCCGTATTCTGAGCGGAAAGAAGGGATGACAAAGCATCGGGGGGGTCGGTGAGAACATGACGCGGCCGGCGGTGGCGGCAGGGATCGGGGGGGGGGGGGGGGGAGATCGTAGTCGACGGTGGCTACGATTAACGGATTCGCATGGGTAGATGCGTTCGCGAAGTGACGTGTTGACGCCTTTTTAATAAAGGCGCGAATAGGTTCGAGACCTAGATCGGAGTGGAGGTCGACGTTCCGTACGAACCAGGGGGCTCCTACGGCTTTACGGAGGAAGCGGTTTTGAACCACTTGAAGTTTATCGATGTGAGAGGAGGCCGAATGCCCGAACACAACACACGCATAAGTCATGATGGGTCGAACGCAAGTTTTGTAAAGTGTCTAAGGGACATTTTACTCCGCTTGCAGATTAACGAATGGAGACGACCGAGCACAAAGGATGCTCGGTGACGGACCCGCTTGATGTGCGGGCCGAAGGACATGGTACTGTTTAGGGTGACCCCTAGATATTTAACCTCTTTGACCCAGGGAATGGGTCGGTCGAACATGGTCACTTGGCCGAGATTACTTCTAGGGCGGCGCAGGGAGTGGCGCGGGGTGGCACCTCTGGAGAAGAACACCGCAGCGCTCTTGTCCGGGTTCACCTCAATACGCCACTTCCTGAACCACTTCCCTAGGGAACTGGCGGATGCCTGAATGTTTCTGGTAATGAAACCCTTATTCCTATGCGAGACGTAGAGAGCGGTATCATCCGCGAATAGGGCTAGATGCGCCTTACTCGAACGAGGAATGTCGTTCGTGTAAAGGCTAAACAGGAGCGGAGAGAGAACTGAGCCCTGTGGGACTCCAGCACTGATGGAGTGGGAAGTGGAGCGCGTCATTTCGACGCGATAACGGAAGGCGCGATTCGACAAGAAGTCTCGTAAGATGAGCACGAGTCTGTCCGGCACACCCAATTGGTAGAGCTTGTAGATCAAGCAGTTGTGCCAGACTTTGTCGAATGCCTTCGCGACATCTAGGAAGAGGGCGCCCGTGTAGACGGGTTTGGGTCTATTGAGACCGGAGAGGATGTGCTCCGTGATGTGGTGCACTTGGTGGACGCAAGAGTGTTTGGCTCGAAAGCCGAACTGCTCGTCGATAAGGATACCCCTGGACGTTATGAAGTCTTTGAGCCGCGCCAGAAGTAGGCGTTCGTAGATCTTGGCCAGGGAGTTGAGGAGACTGATAGGGCGGTAGCTCACGGGGAGATTGCGAGGTTTGCCGGGCTTGGGAATGCCTATGACGTCCGCTTCCTTCCACTTAGCGGGGAAGGTGCAGTTCGTCATGGCGGCGTTCAGTATGGCCACTAAGAGGCAGATGAGTTGGGCGGGCAGGCATTTCAGAACGCGATTCGAAATGCCGTCAGAGCCGGGGGCTTTTTTAGTTTTTAGACCCATAATGAGATCTTCGACCTCCGTTTGGGTGATAGGAGGTAAGGAATCGACGGGGGGGAGGGATGCCCTGCGCTCGACTTCCCTGTCGACCGCGTCGACGTGGGACTGGTCGACGGACTGAGAGCTCGGGGTGCACTGGCTCTCGAGGGAGTCGGCGAGAAGCTCGGCCTTTTCGTCGACGTCGAAGGCTGGGGGTGCGCCTGAAGGGCGGGACAGCGGGGGCATGTCAGTCGTGAAGTCGGATTTGAGGCTACGCGCCAGCTGCCAGTAGGCCAGGTGCGATGGCGCGATGCCCTCTAGGAGGTCACCCCACCGTTCCGCCCGGACCTCCGCGACACGACGCTTTACCTCTCGTTGTAAAGCGCGCATCCGGGCCCGATTGGCTTCGGTGGGGTAACAGTCGTACGCTCGGATACGCACTTCAAGCATCGCTCTGTGTTTCCCTAAGCACAACTCTAAACTCCCGACATTAGGATTTTCTTTTCCCCGAAATGATATTGTTTTCATCAAAATATCCGCAAGACGCCAGTTCCCTTGCGGGGTAGGTAAAGAGTACAGAGTTCAAACAGGTTTTTTCCTTACAGACCTCTCTGGCTTCCTCCACTCTCATAGTTCGTCTCATACCCGCTCGCAGGTTACGGAGACTCTTGACTTGCCCTTCAAATAAGACACGGTCTATTTGGTCATGGTAAGATAGTCTAGGTCTTCCCCGGTACCTACATTCTTCCACTTTCGCATTGTTTATCTGTTTTGGCATTCTTTCTTCCTTCATTCTTTCTATATGCCCGAACCAACGGAGAATACGTCTTCTTACTATTTTCTCGTCTTTACACCGATACTATCTTTCTTACCTACACGCTTTCTTACTACGCTGTAGCGAATACGGTCGGGCATGGCCTATCAGTGTTTTGACCCCCTTAAAAGAAACCGCCAACGAAGGGAGCGCCAAGCAGTGATAGTATGAGAAGGGAAGTAGAGAGTAAGTGGCGCGTTTAGTTGAATAACCTTAGGTAAAAAATTGGGTATAAGACTCACACTCTCTAACTGCAACACTTGGTCTTCAATATCTTGCTTCAGTCTCGCCGCTACGCTTGCATGGTAAGGCTCCGGTTGGCTCACTATAGTGAACGCTATATTAGTTGAATCTGCAACAATATAAAACTAAAATAGACCCGTCAGTACTAACAAATTACAACCACGAGACCAAAATAAAGTAACACGCAAAGTACCTACTGAAGGCAATAATGATGATTTTCGCATAGCACAGCTTCAGTCGTCTGAACCACAGAATAAGGTTCTGAATTCTAAAAAATCAAATCATAACTAGTATATTTTGAAAAGGACAAACATTTTAAGATTCTCTAACTAATAGTAAGTGAGTTCAGTTCGAGATAAGAAACATCACACAGAAACAGCTTAACCACACACAAACTATCCTATAATCTTCCACTGCTGGACAAAGGCTTCTCACATAAATCTAGATGAAAGTGAAGAAGAAAATACTAGAACAAAAACACTATTAACCTAATCAAAACAATCGCAGTGGCGATCTTTAGAAAAGTTTGTATCGTACGGCAATCGTCATTCATAATAAATGAACGAAACAAAACACACAACAATCTATTTAAAGAAAAATATAAAGAAGGAAACAACCACCGCCATGATATCATTAACACTTAGATATATATAATAAGCTAAACAAACTAAGGTATCATCACCGATCGAAGCAACGTCATTTACGTCAAATGATGACAAATAGCGCGCACGGGGCATTGCGCACACGCGTCGACTCATCAATCAACGGAGCATTAGGTTTCATTTGCAGGTGCCTATCAATCCACCTTGTACCGCATGTGTGAGGTATTTCGAGCCCCTAAACACGATACTTTGATTTGATATGTCGGCGTATTAATATTGGGTGTGTTTTCAGCCGGTAATGGATAGATGTTGAGGTATCGTCTATTATTCTGAAATAATATATCGCTATAGAATGAGCTGAAAGCGATAAAGATGCGGATGGAAGTGTATGGTGATGCATAAATATAGAACCAATTTTTAATTTAAGAAATTCAAATAAACATTTGAAACTTTCATCACAAACGTTTCCTATTAAAGAAGCTTAGGTGTACTTAGAGCGAACAAATCTCTGGCTACATTTAAATAAAACCAGAAAGCATTTTAAACCAAAAAATGTAGAAAATGATGCTGCACTCTCTAAAACAGAGGGCCATGAATTATTCAAGGAAGTGATAAGCCCGGTGAGTCGCATCCAATCTGGAACTTTTGACGCTCAGAAGATTAAGGTGTCGCGGAGCGAGTCGCTCCTACATCGGTTAGTTTAATAACAAACTGGCAAACACTAATGGTTGCTATAGATAGAGCGAATAAAAATCAAATATTCTCTTAACAAATTACTATCTTTAAAACATTGCCTACTAGAATCATCAATTTAAGATTTACAATAATCGGTTATACGTATTGGTTGAAACTTTACCTCCTTCGTATATAAATTCTCTAATTACAATAGAAGATTTAAAAGTGTTATTTTCATGGTCTTAAATCTGACCCAAAATAATTAAAAATTCAAGTAAAATTCTGTTTTACGAAATCCTTTATATTGACTTCTATACTATATACTATACTTCTAATATCAACATAAACCAAACGACAAAATTATCCTAGATTTCTCAGCTGAATACGATAAAATAATCCCAACGCATTAATATTTCATTTTACGACGCCTCAAATTCCTATCAAACCCATTAGATGCAGAAGCCAACGAGAAATCTTAGCCAAATAAATCCACGAATCAAAATCGACCAAACGTAGGTGGGTATGAATAATGCAAATCGTCGATTACGAGGTGCGACATATTAAAATCGCATTCCGGGTTCTTTATGACGACCCCCGGGGCACGGCCGCGAAAACATATTGCTTTGGAGGCCGATATTGCAAGGGTTACGTGAAAATAACTGTAATAAAACATGCTGGGGATGTTAATAATTTTGCTAAAGTACTTACTTAAAATACATTTTAGACATGGGCTAAAGTACTTATAAGGAAAAAGGATAGTACTTATGAGGTGCACAGCGACAAAATAACATTTGGCGCAGCAGTTAATAAATCAATTAATGTGACAATACCAAATCATTACTTATTTCTTCAAAGTGGTCTCCTTATGTCAAAGTCATTAAAAGACCATCTAGGTGAAATTCATATTTGATCAGAATTGCCTCAGTAGAGCAGGAATAAGTCTAATGAATGAAACAATTCAAGCATCGTAGGACCAAATTAGTAATGGTTAAAGTTTCTAGACCCTACTGGCTGATAAATTACCTAACATACTTAAGTATCTAACTGGTTAAAATACCTACACACTATATACGAATAGAGTTCGGTTTCGGTTTTAAAAGTTATTTACCTTTTTGAGGAATAAGCAATTAAAGAATAAATTTAATAAATCAAGAAAACTTCTAGACATGATAATACTCTGATATAGCGTCAATTTCTATCCAAATTCTATTTTCTATCGAGAATTACCACTCTTAAAGCTAAAGATTTCTTTCCAAACTTTTTTAGCTACTGTTCTTTAAAATAATCCAGAAACAGTTGCACAGTTTATACTTTGCGGCCGAACGTTGATGGCGCGTGAATAATTTGTGCATCAAGAATGGCGTAGCGACAAATAAACCCTTGCACTTTTAGAAGCAATTTAGCGGTCGCAAGATATTTGCAAAAATATTTAGGTACTCTTAGGTGGGAATATAAAGGATTACGCCTAAAGGGCATGGATAAAAACAAGTTACTTTGAGACGTATTACCGCAAGGTAATTTACGAAGTGGGTATTCAAGCAAACAAGAAATTGTTTAAGAATTCCTGGCAAAAGCGTAGTGAACAAAATATTGCTAGCGTCTGTAGTCCCCAAAGCTTATTTCACAATTTCCAGTAAACTAATGATCCATTCAATTAGAGTTGGAGTTCCGAACAAAAGTACAAAGCCGTTTCACAATTAGCTGCTTACCAAAGGCTTTGACAAATTCCAAAAATACTCATTTTACTTAGCTGTTTCGCAAACTGCATTCAGTGGGATTCAGAATTAAATTTCAGTAAGGAGGCAATGTAAAAAGCAGTATGAAATACAACAGACCCTGTTTTACTAAATAAAAAGACTGATTATGACAGCACCTTTTAAGATGTTAGTGGTTAATGTTTTGACTAAAAGTGACGAGAATGTGATATAGGATCATCATTTCAGTGGGAGGATAGAATAGCATGTTTTTAAAGCTGTCAATATCATCTACACGACGTCCACTGCAAGAAAAACCTATCCCTAAAATCGCACCGAAGACCTGGTTTATGATGACGGCATTCAGCTTTTACTCGTGACCTTTACCAGGTACTCGGTATACCTTGTGGGGGTGCTTATATTTAAAAATTGTAAAAAATGGAAATTGAAGTGATACTTACATTGCCAATAGAATTTTCCGCCAGTGCTAAAGGTGCAAATAGAATCGAAGTTCATTAATAATTCGGGAGCGCATCAGAGCAAATGGACGGGTTTCCATCCAAACCCTCTGGGATGCTGGCAGCGGCTGTTGTTTATACTGCTCGCAATGCGAGTGCGACAACATGTGAACGTATCATTAATATTTTATAGCTTAGTAGTAGAAGTTTCAGGGATTTTCATTTTATACCTTTTGGCAGTTACTGTTTCTTTTTTTCATTTTCTTTTAATTCGAATGTTTTATGTAATATCATACGTTCAGCAAAACGCCTTGTTTAACATAGTACGAAATTGCGATTTTGGTACCACTAGATGACAGAGGAGACTTGTTATATAAAATCAAGCAAATGACAAGCGTTTACATACTATATCCGTTACAAAAATCAGTCAATCAAGTTAGGTCATTCCAACGCATAATATATTAAAAACTTTTTAAAAAGAGGAAAACCCGACTTCAAAAAGCAAGAAATAAATATTTGTCGGTGTCAAGTAACCGACTGCACCAACACATTCGTGCTGTTTGCCGTCAAGGAGTCCCCTGGTATATCTTCTAAGTCCAAGGTCCAATACCGATAAAATCAAAATGTGACCACCTTGGAGCTATACTGAACCCAATACAAAAAGAATCATCAAATAAATCAAAATCGGTTTATAAATAAATAAGTTTAAAAATCTCAGACGAATTATAAACCTCCTGTATTTTTGAAGCCGGTTAATATCTACTTAGTCCTATAGTAGGGTACCTATTTTAATCTATACATTCATATTGTTTGTTGTTAAGGAGTTTCCTGATGTGTCTTCAAAGTACAAGGTCCAATACCGATGAAATTAAAATGGGACCACCTTGGAGCTATGCTGAACCCAATGCAAAAAGAATCATCAAAACCGGTCAACAATTGACGGAAATATCGGTGAACATATATATAAAAAAGCTACATACAGACGAACATATAACCTCCTCCTTTTTAAAGTCGGTTAAAAATTAACAACTAGTCGGGGCCCCCAGACATAATCAATATTTACAGGAGGAAAAATGTAACAATATTAACAATATTAAGTATTTCTGAAATATAAGAATATTGAAACTGTTCCCCTTTCACTGTTCCACGAACTATATTAGAATCGACAGCTCCCCACGTTGAGAGATTCGCATCAATAATTCCGGATCACATTGCACGGATTCCATGAGGTATTCAAGGGGATTGAGGCCGATCTCGAATTTCTAAGGCCTCACAACGTACGCCGGTTTCGATTTATTATACAGCGCGTTCGGGACGTGCTTAATCCTTCTTCTGTGCAGAAGCAGGTGAAACCACACCGTTTGTCTTATGAATTTGTCTCACAGGAGACATATGTGAGTTAACAGAGATATAACAAGAGGACCCACCGGTAACGGAAACGTTGATTGATTTGACGTAGATTTTTAAACAAAGCAGATCCGTCCCAATACATTTCTCCTTCATGTGACCTCATCAAAGCACCTCATTATTCACCAGAGTCTATTAGAAACTCAACAGAGTTGTCATAACTATTGTATGTAGTATGATTTATAAGTAAGTGGCCACAACCCCGTCTCTACCAATTCAGGCTACCCAGCCCGCATGGCGGCTTAGAAGCTTACCCTGTGTTCACAGGTCTCAATGTGTTGAGATTAACGGGGTCAAGTCTCAGGAAGTTAATATTTCAATTGGTGTTCCACAGGGCTCCATCTTAGGACCCTTTCTCTTTTTAGTATATATTAATGACCTGCCGAACTTTGTCCGTGATGTCTGTGACATTGTACTATTCGCAGATGATACCTCATTGATCTTCAAAGTTGACAGAGCTAAGCTTAATTTTGACGATGTGAATGGTGCTCTTTCACGGATATCAAATTGGTTCGAAATAAACAATTTATTGCTTAATTCACTCAAGACAAAGTGTATTAAATTTACTATGCCCAATGTAAAAGTTAATGCTACGAATATTCTTATTAATGGCACAAAGCTGGACCTCGTGAACTCCACTGTCTTTCTAGGCATTACCCTAGACTCCAAACTCCAATGGGGGGCCCATATCTCATCACTTGCGGGTAAACTTAGCTCCGCTGCTTATGCAGTGTGGAAAGTACGGCAACTTACGGATGTGGATACAGCACGTCTAGTTTATTTTAGTTACTTCCATAGCATTATGTCTTATGGTATCCTACTGTGGGGTAACGCTGCTGACGTGGAAAATGTATTCATACTGCAAAAAAGAGCTATCCGTGCCATTTATGATCTTGGACCTAGGGCTTCCCTCAGAGAACTTTTTAAAGAGATCAACATTCTCACGGTCGCTTCACAGTATATATACGACAACATAGTGTACATACGTAGGAATATCCATTTATTTAATAAAGTGAGTGACGTTCATAAATTAAATACTAGAAATAAACATAAACTGGTATTACCAATTGTTAGGCTTAAAAAAGTATTTACTTCCTTCGTAGGAGTAGGTATTCGCTGCTTCAATAAGATACCAAAGCCCATGTTAGAGTTGCCACTTGACAGATTTAAAAAGTATATTAAATCTTCACTAATGAGTAAAGGATATTATACACTAAATGATTTTTTAAATGATAAAAATGCCTTTACACAAATTAACTGAAATCTAGAAGAATTTAATGTTAAGTGCAGCGTGTCCTGCCTAGCGAGCGTTCATTGATTTTAAATATTATTCTCGAACGATGTTGACAGGGTCGTGGATTGGTCATGCTCACTAAAATGTCTTTGCTAGTGGCGGCTCTGTGGAGCGGGTCATTCTTTTCCCTCTAAAATGGTTGAGGAGAGTGATGGCTGCTTCTCAGGTCATACTCGTGAACGGGTGCTGCTGGTGGGGACTGGTCCGTCCCCTGCCCTTTGTCTGACTGAACGTGTACCATAATGCTGTTGAATTTTGTCTCGTTCGGCATCACACTGGAGCTATGACCAGTTGTTTTGTACGCGCTCTTTACATATTTTATAGTAACGCTTTCTCTTACTATTATTATTATGCTTTTTATTATATACCTCTACAAGATCTCTATTTTGTAAATGAGAGGACTATGTAGACACTGACCAATATCATGAATCTAAGTACACTTATGATTAATCTATACTTAAGCACATCTATTTAGCTCGTTCTGCATTGTTCTCCCATACTCCATAAATGCAATGTATACAAAAAGAATTGTAAACCTCATTTTTTAAAAAAAGAGTAACCGTGGAGTTTCTTGCCCTTCTTCTCCACAGGAATGACTTTCCGAACGGGTGGTAGAGTCTTAAGTAATAATAATTTTCTCTTTTTGACTATTCATAAGTGCCTTTTGGTCTACATGAATAAAAAACTTTTGATTTTGATTTTGATTTTGACAAATTACTGCTAGCCACAGTCAATACGTGGGGGCAAGCTTTTTGAATTTTCGCATAATTCACTACTACTACCGTTGCTCTGCATATCGATCACTATTACCGAAATAATCCTGTCCCAATTCTGTCATACATACGAATATTCAGAAAATTATATTGCATCGGACTGGGGCACACTATAGAAATAAGATCACCAGAATAATTTAAACTTTGGGTGCTATTTTCCAGTTCAAAGCAAATGCTGATCCAAAAGCTTTGAAAGCATAAGTTAGAAGAATACGTCCGTTGCTTTGATAAACAAAGTAGTTTCGAATAAGCAATCTTCGCTGAAATCGTTCAGATTCAGACAACCCCTTTATCAGATTTAAGTTTGAAGTGGGACTCGATCTTGTAACTAGGCAAGTTGATATTGCTCTTTTGATTTGGAAACTAGAACTTTATTTCGACAATATGAAATAAAGTTATAAAGTTAAAAAGTCAAAAAAATTTTGTGTCGATCAAGAAACATTTTTAGTTTCTGTATGTATGAGAACACAGTTCGTAGATAAAACTAAAAAGCATTTGGGCAATTATTATTCAGGTACCAGAAAATTATTTATTCAAATCAGCGAGAATAATATACCCAGTTTAACTTAATTTAGCACAATCAACCCACAAATTAATTGGGCCTACAAATTGGAGCCTGTCAATCAGCCAGTCTGACCATCTCTCGACTATAGTAATATTGAAACCAAGAAACACCCCACGTAATTTCCAAATCCAATCCCTTTTACAACAATCCCAAATAATCAGATCAACGCAACACGAGAACAACTAATATTTGATAACCAACAGAACGCAAAACCGACAAGATTTAGATAGAAAATCCATTCTAATTGGATTGGAACGAATGAATTGCCCCAAATTGGTGTACTAATGCGCCAGATGCGATGGTAATTGATTGATCTAGCACCCATTGAGTTTTGCATATGAATATGTAATTAGCAGTAAATTTTGGACTAATAAAATCAACATACTTTCCGACTGAAATCACAATATATTTATGTACGAAGTTATTATTATATATTAAACTCGGTAAAACGTAAATTGTGCCACCAGCAATATACACTCCGAAGACGTAATAGTTCTAAAGCTTTAAATTATTGGGTTCCCTCGATTGCTGTGCAATTTAGAGCAGTTATGTTAAACACTCTGTAATTTTAATCCTTTTTCAGTAGGGCTCTGCTATCGACTATATTTTTATGGAACTCATAAAGCTAGAGTACATAGCCCGCTGAGGGACTGAATAATGAACTAATAACATTTTATACGGATGTTATTACTTTTGGATGCTTTATTCTACAACAATAACATGTTTATTTGAAAATAAAAAGGTTGGCTCATACTAATCATTTGCATATCAAAAGTACGTTTACAAACTTTAAACAAACAAACCGGAACAAATGTTTATGGGTCAGAAACATTTGTCCGGAGATCGGTCGTGATAAGGATCATTCCAAAATCTTTCAAACCTTTTAATAGTATGAATAGCATATTCTTCTTTATGATATTTCTATTCACCATTTCTGCACTTCACAGCATTTTATAATTAAATATTTAAACGACCAAGACGCACTGAGCTCCTAAGCCAGGGTTTGGAGCATCATGAGTACAAGGACAACATGTAGACTGCTATTGTTACATCTAAGGCCATTCATATACTTGTACATGCCTACGATTTAAGCCGCGACGACATTTGCTTAGGTCGCCGTAAAGTGTAATCCAGAATGACCGACAGACGGACAACGTAGACATGACTACGTTTCGCACCCTCGAAGTGGGATTTATGGTTCAGAGTGTATGTTTATGTTGTACAAAAGCCTACCTATGACATGCATAGTGCTATGAGGCTTTTTGAAATTATTTATTAACGGAATCGTTATAAACGTTCTTTTATCTTTCGGAAACCTACTACGAAAAATAGGGATATCTGCAACTGGTAAATTATGTCGCTTTATCTAAGCTACTTTAATAATAACTTCTGATTTTTTCGTCAAATAGTGCACTTGGGCAGCCTACTGCTGTTTGTCTTTTCGAAGCTGCCTGAAATGCTTCTTAAAATGCCAATCCAGCTATCGGCGTAGACAATAATATCAACTATATACCCGAAACTATGGAGAAACGATCTTTAATACAAACCTGTTTTATGAAATGGAGAGATTAAAGTAGGTAAATTAACAAAAGTAAAGAATGAAAAGAATACTTTGTCGCGCAAACTGCATGCAACGCAGATACCATGTAAAACTTGAAAATACACGTAATATCCTAGATCGGAGCAGGATTATCTCAAGCTGGGGTTTCACTAGTTTAGAGGATTAATAAAAGCAGGCTGTGTCGTCAGTGCATTGCCGCTACACAATAACCGACTGTGCAAACTGTGTTAGTGGAAAAGTTTACTTTTCAAAAAGCAGTCTGTAGACTACCTTGTACATGAGCGCAGTAAGAAATTTCTATATGAGATTATAAATTTAATTTTGTAAAACGTATTCAAAATGTGGCGAAATGTGTAATAGCTCAGTGGCGTGCCATGGGAGAGGCCTACCTCCAGCAGTGGACTGACACGGGCTGATGATGATGATGATGATGATTCAAAATGTAAGCATACTTAAATAATAATAATATTAGCCCTGTTAAGAAATGTTGATTCAACACAACATCACTGTAAGATATATGGTTCACTATTACTTAAAAAGTTTTTTAAGCTAGAGGAAATATACCATTCGTATTCATTCTAAACAAAAGAGAACTTGCACTACACACAAAGAGCCATTCTTCAAAGAAGTCCTTTCCAAAATAGTTACCTATTAACAGGCCTAAATTCAAAATTATGCTATATGATTGAAATCTAAATTTAAACAAACTGGCAATGAAAATATAAGATCCACTCTCTTTTACATCTTTATTTTCAGCGCTCGTGTAATTTCCATAAAGTCATGTAAACTACTTGGAGCGGCTGTCCACGAAGTTGGACAACACTTGACTAAGAACTGTAGCGGTAAATTATTCAGGGTACCTTCCATTTTGAAGGCTTAACAACTTTGGAGTCAGCCCTCCGTAAGAAGTGAGAATTGAAGACACGTGACTTTTTTGGACTTTGAAACAAGCAAATTTGAGCAGTTCCGCTGGCTCAGATAGGACTTTTAAAGCTTCACTAGATTCCACATGTAAAGTACAGGCCAGCGACTTAAGGTTGGTTGTTTTATCAAAAAGCAACCAGGTTATGTTTTTAGAAAGTTAGGAATCACAATATTAGGTTCCTAAGAATTTAAAAATGGTTTTGGGTAACTCAAGATTTACGATCCATTTAGCATGTTCGGAGATGACAAATTATAGCTCCAACAACCTGCGTAATCAAGAGCAGTTATCATTAGACATATGGTGACGTTAAATTCAGATTTTTTTCGAGATCTTGGGCAGAAATGAAAAAGTTCTACAGCCTAGTCGCAATCTCTATAGTTTCAGCCTTAATTTGACTAGTTAAGACTAAACATTTGGCATCCTCGAAGACCATAAGCCATAACGATAACGCCATAGCATAATAACTATTAGTATTTAATGTGCACCATATTGTGATTATTACATCACGCTGAGACTAAAACAGAGACAACGTCAAGCGCTAAACAGAGACTGCCACAAGAGGGCACGGGTAGCGGATTTTGCACGTCGTAAAATTTATAACCAACAGAAAATTGACTAGAAATGCGTCTGTGATTATGATCAATTTAGTCTTCACCAGAGACCGCAACATGATGGCCCCATCATGTAGAGGTCTCATCGTTTCAGTATATTGGTGCCCACTAATATACCGAAACCTAGTGGCTAATTAATCTGCACCTAACGAATCTAACTAAAAAACACATTGCTTTCATACATCAAATTTATCATTAACAAAGCACTAGTTTGCCCAGGAGAAACGAAGATCATAGGCCTAAGTCTCAAAACAAAAGTCACATCACATATTTAATTGATTGAGCTGGTGAAGCTGGTAACACTAAGACAATCTTTGGCTTTTATGGCCATCTTTGAGGAAGGCCTATGTCCTGTTCCAGAAGTATTTCGACTTCAAATACATAAACACCCGAAGCGTAAGTATTTGTGATCTAGTGAGCAGAGCTTACGCTCTAACAACTAGACCAGACCATTACCAATGTATTAATTAAGCAGCAGCTCGATATAACCTGGTTAAAACTTCGTCGCCGCTCAATAGATGATCCAACGTAAATAATCTATTGCGCGCTAATTACTCACGCAGTTCCAAAACAACTTGTTGAAATTCAACCCGTGTATATCGACGTGCTGACAGCATGACAAGAGGGTCGCGTGTTTTATTAAATAATATAATTACGCCATTGACAATTCAGTTATGTCTACATAACTTTGTTTTGAAGTGGATAAGCGTGAAGAATAGATTCGCTGGGTAATTATAACAGTCCATTGTAAAGCATAAAGAATGAATTGTCATGTAATGTTTTCTTATAAAAGGAGATTGAATACTTGTATTCATTACAGGACATATGTGGCTTGAGACCTTATCCTTGTCCCCGCGTCGCTTTGGTGTAAGTAGATTTGTCCCGTGCGGGAATCGAACAAGCGACTATAGCGACTATTAGACACACTGGGCGGAGCGGCTTAAACTCTTAACCACTGCGCTAAATCGTCCGTCAACTCCGGACTAATACTGGGGGTTTTTCGATAGATATACTCTATTTGTCCGACCCAACTATGAGAGTGAACGAAGCCAGAGAGGTCTGTAAGGAAAGAACAAGTTGGAACTCTGTACTCTCTGCCTACCCCGCAAGGGAACTGGCGTGATGATATAGATAGATAAATAGAATTGGAGCCCAGGACCTCGTGAACGCAATCAAGAGCAACGAGGCATACATACGTTATGTGACCTATAATTTTTTTTGTTTCGGTCTGTGTTTGCATATGTGATATCAATGTTATTAAATGCATTGACGGCACTGAAATAGTTGGGTAGGCATAAACCAGGCAATGAGTATGGGACAAGAGAAAAAGTAGTGACCTCTACGATAAAAAAAAGCTCTTTCTCATTAACATCATCAGTCTACTGCTGTACAAAGGCATCTCCTGAGACATACCACTGCACCTTGACTTCGGCATTTCAGACAAAATCCTACATAACAAACCGTTATTCCGAAGTGACACAAAATCAACACCGCAATTAAATTTCAAAATACCATTCCGAAGCGTTCAAATGCTTCCCGTAAAACGCGTATTGGCAAAAGTACGGATGTTCAATGACATGTAAAAATCCGGTGATAAACTCGATATCAAAGCGAGATTTAGTCGGGCGAGCATCGGATTCAATTGCCAACGTGAATTTAATCGATTGGAAGTAAAATCTTTGAACTCCATGTGAAATGTTAGTGTTTTTCAATTAATTGGGATCAGGGTTTCAAAGGCCTATCTCTAAATTTCTGAATTTCAAAATTTGAGTAGGTAGAAATGCGCTTTGTTAAATGATTTTGTTCTTTAAACGTTTGCTTTGGTCTGAGTGTTTGTAGATGTCAATTTTATGTTTGAACAGACCTACGATACATGAATAATTCCTTGTATGGGCGCTTCCTTTCTTGTACCCAATAATTATTCAGAAATTAATCGGCTAAAATCTTAAAATCTCAAAATACGTTAAAATTCTATCCATAGTAGGCAAATATATCCTTGACTTGAATATTGAAACCGGCCGTTAGAGGGTTAAATTTTTTGTAATTATCATTTGAATAGATTTTTGTTTGTGTTGCCACCTACAAAGTTAATTCTATTAGCTAAACAAAAAATCAAATAAATTTGTATACATATTTTCCTTAGGTTTTTTTTAAGTAAAGATATCACATATAAAATAGGAGATACACTTACCAAAACACCATATGCATTGCAGACGAAAGAGAATTAGTACCACCGTCGTAACTGAAACAAGAAATACGTTTAATAAATAACATAAAACTATAACAAAATCAAAAGACTAATTAAAATAACAGTAAAATCAATACTTAGACAAAAAACACCACTCATAAAAAAACACAATTACATATATAGCAAAAACAAAACGTAACACTAAAGAAAAAAAACATATAATATATTTTACAACAATAAAATTAAAGTCGAACAACAGAGAACGCGTCCGTACCTTTCGCGTACATTTCGGCGGGAAACTTGGCGTCGAAGGGCGTGCACCACCCCCGCCGCTCGAATCTGGACTGAGGAACGAAACTCCAATTTATTGCGTCAAGTTTTGGCATATACATAGGGCATGCGTGAGTCTTTACTTTTGTATCATAAAATATATTTAAGTGTACTTCTCGCCATGAAAGGTATAAAGATCGGTTTAACTTTTTGGTGCCAGGGAACGCTAAATCGTTCGACCAGACTGATTGAGAAATTGTAACAAGTAAATCACGTTTGGAGCTTTCAAGACACTGTCTTTTCCAAATTTAGCCAAGAAAAGTGCTTGTAGCAGTAATGACGCGCATGTCTATAGAACATGAAGTCAAAGGTGAACAGTCATCCTAACCTGAGTCATAGCATATGACAACTACCGATCAGTGGTCACTGGGCAACTTTATGATCATAGAAAAATCTTATTCAAAAAGAGCAGTTTCAGTAGCAACTTTATCATTACCGTTAAGATCAAGAATCCTAATCGTTAACCTTTTAAAATGCTTTTCTAATGATAGATTTCAAGAGTATCCGTAACCGACGAGCGTGTATGAGATGAACTATAGCCAGAAAGTTCTGTAAGCAAAGAACCCGTTAGAACTCTGTACTCTCTCAATACTCCGCACGGGATCTGGCGTTATTATGATAGATAGTCTGTGTACATTGTAAGAGGAACCAATGTGAACCAAAATTGCTAGAGCTATCTAAAAGTAGCTTTTATAACATTGTAATTAGTTATAAAAATGTAAAATTCTATTCTAATGTAAAATTCTATTCTGATTTTCTAAAAATACTCGTGAAGAATTAATAATTACAATTTCGATAAGCCTACAGACAAATTGGACTTTTACGAAAGTAGAAAACCAATCAGAGTGATTGGCCTATTCACAATATTCAATTGTTTCTATACAAATTGAGCTTTTCAGTGCTGTATTGAAAATAGGAGATACAAATAATTGAAGAGCTGTGGAGTGCATGTACGCAAAGCAATTAGTGCGATTGTGCCACAAACGAGCAGCTTTTGCCTTTTTTAGCTTGCCTGCACATCGACGAGTGATCCAATTTCAATGAGAAATTGAGAATTTATAAAATATTTTAATAGATAGAATTGTATCCTCATTTCTTAATATTTTTAATGAACTAAAGTTTGACAAAAACAAAGAAAAAATGCATTGATGTCCTGCCAGAAATGGTGGATTCGTTGATCTTTAAGACGCTTTTCAAGTTTCTACCAACCATTATTTTAATGATGGCGGTCTTTAGGGGAGGCCTTTATTGGACGTCTTTCGGCTGAAGATATATACAAGCATGCACTTTTACAGACGTAAGAACTAACTTTATCAACTGGACCCTCAACTGTATTCAAAACGCGAAATAAAACGCAAATGATACGAGAGATATACATATATATACATAGAGAATAATTTTACTATGATAGTACCTACAGCTAAAACTCAACTACGATATTTTAGACAAGTTTCCCAGTATCAAGCAAATTCTACGAAAGTAAAATCTCGAGGTACACGTTTGCAAGAAAATGAAGTTGCCTTTGAAAACGAAATATTTTATGAAATGGGTCTCGACTTTTAACTTCGAGGTTTGTCTTTAAGTGAGGACTTGGATTGCTTTAACATGGATGGTAAGATTAAATCTTCAGTTGGATATCCAGATAAGTTCACTATCGCCACGTATAGTTGACTTGCACCAATCGTGCATGTCAAAAGGCCTATTTTTCTTCCTCCACTTATCCCGGCCCAAAGCATGTTGATGGCGGTCTTTTAGTAAGTAAAATAGAACTCAAGTTAAAGTTTTCAGTTTTTTTTTCCAAGAACATGTATTAATAAGATTTTTTCTTAATTACGACGTTCAAATGATCTAGCTTCATGAAAATTTATATTTACTGTCTTATTAAATTCGAAATTTCAACAGTTTATTCTAGAATACAAAAAAACACCCTAACGCCTATATTCCCCAAGCGGGGGTGGCAGAGGTGTGAATGATTTCATGCATTTTTTTTATCGGTTGCTTCTTTCAACTGGTTGTCTGGAAGAGATTGCTATTAGCAATAAGACCGCCAATTGTACCTTTATATTTAAATAATACATTGTATATCTCTACTGTATTTATGCTGGTGTACAATAAAGAGTATTTTATTTTATTCTATTCTACTGAGTACACCCACGTTTCGCCGACGATGTTAGGTTCCATGTAGGGGGCGAGCCTATTGCCATATACCGGGCACAATTCCAGACTCCGGACTCGTACTGGGAAGTTTTCCTTAGAAAAACTACACTCGTCCGACCTACGATTTGAACCCAGGACCTCGTGATCACAAAGCGATGCACTTTGCCACTAGACCAACGAGGCAGTCAAGAAGTTCTAGAATATATTTCAATGAAAGACAAATAGTTTTCATTTATAGAACTTATGTCATGTCCTGTCTGGAAATTTATATCATCCGAGGCGGGTGCTTGGTGGCGACTGTTGTCAGACTTACTAATAATACAGGTATATCTATAAAAGGCTGGGTTTGAAGACACTGCCATGCACTCACACCATCTCGACCAGCACTTCAGAACGATTCTAACCTCGAGTGGTAAAAGAACTTACTTTTACGAACGTAGCAATGAAGAGGCAAAATAGATTCCTATCTATTTTATAAAGGCTTTGGACATATAAAAAATGGTACAATTATTACAGTAGTTGTGAATTGTTGCAAAAAAAAAAAGCTTCAGCCACCACTTCGGAATGTCAAGAACCTCAACGTCAACCTCTATTTTTATCTAAGTTGCACACGGACTAGACTAGACTTTGCACTGTCTAAGTAGTTATTAAATTACTTATTTTATTGAGGACTGGTCAGCGATTGACCCCTCTTTCACGTGATGAAAAGTAACGATGGGGCCGAAGATATAGCTCGCTGACTCAGTAATAGCCTATTAACTTTGAAATTGGCTGCGGAGACGGAAGTTATACAAAATTCCGAATCAGTATGAATGGGGCTAGACCCACCTTCTCGTATTGCAACTCCAGGCAAAATGCCGGAACACGGTCGCTCAGCGGCATGACTTTGCTGGTAGAGTGGTGACCAAGCACAGTCGTTGTCTTCCACCGGTGAGGGCGTTCTTCGTTTAGCACTGCCCAGGAACCATGTGGAACGGACGCAAGCAGCTTCTTAGGGTATTACGGCAAAGGGCATAAAAATATTTATTCAATATCTGTCAGAAGCTTTTTAAATAAATTTCCGCAATGAAGCGAATTAAAAAAGATTCGTTTAATTTTTGCTAGGTTAAAAAGCGGGGTAGACTGCAACTAGGGTGAAGTGGTGGAGCGGGCACGGGCACTATTACTTTAACCAACTTAATAGCTTACGTGCATATTGCATCGGTCCCATTTCGTGATTGGCTTTTAAAGTATCTCTCTTGGTAATTTCCCTTTGTAAAGTTCAGTGAGATAGCATTTGGGTTCCGTTTATCTTTACAGACACTTGATGAAGTGGGGCAATGTTAGATGGACCAAGGCCGTGACAGAATAATAGCTCAGAACGCAAATTCATAGGCAGACCTTTAGCTGGATTGAGCGATGACATCGTAAGAGTGGCTGGCAAATGGTAGAATTAATTGGACTGGAACGAATGGCGTGATAGAGAAGAGGCCGACACTCAGCAGTGGGTAGATACAGGCTGATTGATGATTACATGCCGGCCACGTTTTTTGCGTATATGCGTGTTTCTCTGTTCCCTGCCGTGTGAAGAAACAGATATTTAATTAGTCAGCGCGAAAATTTTAATTGCGGTAATGAGACGAGGTAATGCAACTGAAGTACGCAAGGATCTAAAGGTATATCGATACCTTATAAGCTTTCGACTAGTGTAAGATATGGCCAATCAAGTATTTTACGAGACTGCGCAAACCCACGGAATTTCATTAAACTCTGCATGTAAAGGTTTGTTTATTTCACTAAAAGTTTGTTTATTTATTTCACTAAAAGTAAAACAGGGAGAAATAGTTTTACTTATTGTACTGCCGGTAGTACCACGAAAATTAAGTTTCCTATAGCAAGACCGTCTGTCCCTAGGATTATAAACGGAAATAAAGCTTCTCCTTTCACGTACTACCTATCTACTTATTCACGAAAAATGTCTATAAAAATTTAATCATTATAGAATGGCATGTGAACGCCATCGATGTCATTAGTGTCGGTTAGGCTATAGTACTGAATCACTCTTATCTTAGGGGATATCCGAGTCCTATATCTAAGTAGGATGTAAGTAAATGCTCAGCCATATGACGTTTTATAATCACGTAGGTGCGATATCCATGCTTACCACATTTTATATTAGAACTCGAACAATTTTACAAACTGTTGCACGAATAACATCACGAAAAGGTTTTTAAAGATATAGCAATGCCACACCATTGCGTTAATAACGACTAATTCTTTGCATGTTCTAGCATTGGCCAATTAATTCTCTATGGCAATGTACGAGGCATGCCTTTTAAGTTCTGTCGTTTCCATATTTTCCGGCAATTTTGAATTTGGAACTGTTCTATATTCGAATGTGTTTAAATTTTGAATCTCAAAACAGTTGAAAGTATTAGGATTAATGCTATTGTTTAGTCACAGCGCCGATTAGGATCTGTCAGGTTACTTACGAAAATGAATCTTTCTAAGGAAAATGTACGTGCAATAATTTTCTACAACTATAGAAGAGGCCTGGTATTTAGAATTGCAGCGTGGACATACTAGTGTTAGTGACAAATCTCGCGAAGGACGTCCAAAATCCGCCTTCGCTGAAGTTAACATCATTGCTGTGAGACAACTAATTCTCGAAGATCGTCATGTGTGTGTGAATGATGTACGCTGTTGGCCGCGAGGCCTTTACAGCTTCACCGGACTAAAAGGCGAGCGTGCAACCACTACGCTCTAGCCAGCCAGAAGGGCAAGAGGCGACATACTCGAGGGCGCCTCGAAGAGGCGCCCTCGGTTGGGACAGTCGCTGTAGGGGGACGGGTGCACTACTAAGTGCACCGGTCAACCGCCGGCTATGGGAGGGGATTTACTACTACGTCGTCGTCGTCGCCCGTATTCTGAGCGGAAAGAAGGGATGACAAAGCATCGGGGGGGTCGGTGAGAACATGTCGCGGCCGGCGGTGGCGGCAGGGGTCGGGGGGGAGATCGTAGTCGGCGGTGGCTACGATTAACGGATTCGCATGGGTAGATGCGTTCGCGAAGTGACGTGTTGACGCCTTTTTAATAAAGGCGCGAATAGGTTCGAGACCTAGATCGGAGTGGAGGTCGACGTTCCGTACGAACCAGGGGGCTCCTACGGCTTTACGGAGGAAGCGGTTTTGAACCACTTGGAGTTTATCGATGTGAGAGGGGGCCGAATGCCCGAACACAACACACGCATAAGTCATGATGGGTCGAACGCAAGTTTTGTAAAGTGTCACCTTATTTCTAAGGGACATTTTACTCCGCTTGCAGATTAACGAATGGAGACGACCGAGCACAAATGATGCTCGGTGACGGACCCGCTTGATGTGCGGGCCGAAGGACATGGTACTGTTTAGGGTGACCCCTAGATATTTGACCTCTTTGACCCAGGGAATGGGTCGGTCGAACATGGTCACTTGGCCGAGATTACTTCTAGGGCGGCGCAGGGAGTGGCGCGGGGTGGCACCCCTGGAGAAGAACACCGCAGCGCTCTTGTCCGGGTTCACCTCAATACGCCACTTCCTGAACCAATTCCCTAGGGAATTGGCGGATGCCTGAAGGTGTCTGGTAATGAAACCCTTATTCCTATGCGAGACGTAGAGAGCGGTATCATCCGCGAATAGGGCTAGATGCGCCTTACTCGAACGAGGAATGTCGTTCGTGTAAAGGCTAAACAGGAGCGGAGAGAGAACTGAGCCCTGTGGGACTCCAGCACTGATGAAGTGGAGCGCGTCATTTCGACGCGATAACGGAAGGCGCGATTCGACAAGAAGTCTTGTAAGATGAGCACGAGTCTGTCCGGCACACCCAATTGGTAGAGCTTGTAGATCAAGCCGTTGTGCCAGACTTTGTCGAATGCCTTCGCGACATCTAGGAAGAGGGCGCCCGTGTAGATTGGTTTGGGTCTATTGAGACCGGAGAGGATGTGCTCCGTGATGCGGTGCACTTGGTGGACGCAAGAGTGTTTGGCTCGAAAGCCAAACTGCTCGTCGATAAGGATACCCCTGGACGTTACGAAGTCTTTGAGCCTCGCCAGAAGTAGGCGCTCGTATATCTTGGCCAGGGAGTTGAGGAGACTGATAGGGCGGTAGCTCGCGGGGAGATTGCGAGGTTTGCCGGGCTTGGGCGGGCAGGCATTTCAGAACGCGATTCGAAATGCCGTCAGAGCCGGGGGCTTTTTTAGTTTTGAGACCCATAATTAGATCTTCGACCTCCGTTTGGGTGATAGGAGGTAAGGAATCGACGGGGGGGAGGGATGCCCTGCGCTCGACTTCCCTGTCGACCGCGTCGACGTGGGACTGGTCGACGGACTGAGAGCTGGGGGCGCACTGGCTCTCGAGGGAGTCGGCGAGAAGCTCGGCCTTTTCGTCGTCGTCGAAGGCTGGGGGTGCGCCTGAAGGGCGGGACAGCGGGGGCATGTCAGTCGTGGAGTCGGACTTGAGGCTACGCGCCAGCTGCCAGTAGGCCAGATGCGATGGCGCGATGCCCTCTAGGAAGTCACCCCACCGTTCCTCCCGGACCTCCGCGACACGACGCTTTACCTCTCGTTGTAAAGCGCGCATCCGGGCCCGATTGGCTTCGGTGGGGTAGGAGTCGTACGCTCGGATAGAAGCATTCTTGGAACCGAAGATCGTCATGTGACGTATCGAGAGATAGAGGCTCTATTAGGCATCTCAGGGACAACCATTCAGAAGATCTTGCATGAAGCGCTTGGTGTGAGAAAGCTAGTTTGCCGTTGGATACCGCATCTGCTTTCCGACGACCACAAGGCGGCCCGCGAAAGATGGTGTAAGAAAACTCTGCAAAGATTCAACCGAGGAGAGTCAAATCACGTCTACGGCATCATCAGTGGTGACGAATCTTGGATCTATGCCTACCATCCTGATTCCAAACAACAATCTACAATCTGGGTCTTTCAAGATGAGCCAAAGCCGACTAAAGTTGTTCGTTCTCGAAGCACTTCAAAGAAGATGGTGGCCACGTTCGTTGGAAAAACCGGCCATGTTGCGACTATTGCACTTGAAGATCGTAGAACGGTTAACGCAGAGTGGTATACCACAGTTTGTTTACCACAAGTCATCGCCGAACTTCGAAAATCTAACTCAAAGCGACGCATCATCCTGCACCACGACAACGCAAGCTCACACAGCGCTCGTCAAACGATTGAGTATTTGAAGCAGGAAAAAGTAGAAATTCTTGACCATCCTCCATACAGTCCTGACCTAAGCCCTAACGATTTCTTTACATTTCCTAAAATTAAGACAAGTCTTCGTGGTCAAAGGTTTCAGTCCGGTGAAATAGCAGTCGACGCTTTCAAGTCAGCCATTTTGAACACCCCCACTTTAGAGTGGAATAAATGTATTGTAACATTTATTCCACTCACACACATATTAATTTTAATTATAATTTTAATATCATTAAGTGACATAAATTGGATTTTAAGAACGTTACGACAATTTATATACACCGTCACGCCTATATTCCCCAAGCGGGGGTGGCAGAGGTGTACTGAGTACACCCACGTTTCGCCGACGATGTTAGGTCGTCGGTTACGTAATAGGGGGCGAGCCTATTGCCATATACCGGGCACAATTCCAGACTCCAAACTCGTATTGGGAATTTTTCGTTAGAAAAACTACATTTGTCCGACCTAGGATTTGAACCCAGGACCTCGTGATCACAAAGCGATGCGCTTTGCCACCTGACCAACGAGGCAGTCACTACAATTTAATGGCATATTATCTTATTATTGTAATTATTGGTTGACATGCATAATTAAGTATTGTTCAGTTGTCTTAACATTAGTAATTAAATACTGTACGCCTAATTTAGGGTAAATTGTGTTTGACCCGTGGAATAAGACCATAAGACCTGGAATTGTAATACCACAATTTATGCAATAAATACTTTGACTTCTTCAGTTGATGATCATGATATTTTAGTAGTATTTACACCATACAAAAAATAGGTTTTAGTTCTGCTAAATTTAACATAACAATGCTTTGATTGTGGCTTCTAAACAGAATCCTATTGTTTTTCTATTGTATGTGCACTTTCATAGCTTGAGGTGTCAAAAACATGTCTGATTTCTCAACAACCCAGGATCTGGATGCTGCTAGGTAAATATATATATCCACAGAGGCAAGTAATATTTCATTGTTTCATCTTATGACCAATTAAACATGTGATGCAACTTATTACAATATGTTGTGTAGTAGTATTCTAGTAGGGTACAGAATGGTCACTATATCAACTTGTCCAATGAACAAAGTCATATAATTATTATATTTGGCATAAATAACCTTATAAACTGGGTCCCATAAAACTATAAACGACAATGCGGCAGGCCCAGACGAAGATGACAGGACGAGCTGGACTCATTCCTGGAAGACTAGGATTTAAGAGCCAAATACAGAACCGAATTGGAACAGTGGAGGGAGGCCTTCGCGCAACAATGAGACGATAGTGGCTGAAGAAAGAAAGAAAAAACCTTATAGACTGGCATGAAAGTTGCAAAGGATTTTTATTTTGTTTGGCATAAGTAACTTTGTTCCATGGGACCATATGATCAAATGATCACACGCAGCACATTGATTATGCTCATGATTCCATGAGATAACTTAACGCGCTGCATTAAGCCGTAGCAAATAAAGCTCAGATACTACCCATCTGTACACTATAACCAAATCTCTTTTGTTAACCCATAATTTTCAGCCAACTCACACAGTAGTACGAAGAGAAGTGGATATTAAAATGAGGAGTATGATGATATAAACTGTGTATAATGACTCTGTTCCATGACCATGTTTCTCCTGCTTATTGCCCATTGAGTTTAATGTACTATGACCTACATACAACATTGAGTACTGACTACATACATATAACTCAATTTTATTGCCATGGTTTACATTCCCACATTGGCCAATTGCATGTCTTTCTCTACTCCTGACCAAGCAAATATTCTAAATGTAATCTTGGTGTAACACATAAATCATAACAATAAGAGAGAGAGAATGTCTTATTCTAAGGTCTTATTATTATGATGATTTCTGTGAGGTGTAAGTATTTGTAACAATATTACCAGTAACGATTGTACAACTTTTACAAAACGATCATTATTTGGTCGGTTATATATATTAAATACTTACACAATATCTAAGCAAAATATACAAGACAGGTAAAAGTACTATTAAAGAAAAAACTTACCGAACTTCATTATCAGCACATTTATTTACACACTGATAAAGCCCTTACGGAAAAAATAGTCAAAATTCACAGAAAATTCACTTATATGTTGTTATTTTTGAACATGAAAGCTGTTCTGAATATTGAGTATTTCCGAGTACCTCCTGTTTTTAATATTATGACTATTGACATGTATAAATGAAAGGAAATGACAAAAAGAAAAACAGTCATTGTGTATATCGATTTTGATAGTAACGAAATAAAGTATTTTTTAATGTGTGTCTTATCGGAACCTTTGAAGATACAAGGTTCAAAATATTATAATCGACTTGAAAAATCCTTAGGATGATCTGAAATACAATCTTCACTCAAACATTCTATTATGCTTAATATAGATTTGATTCAGGATTCGGAACACGGTCCCTGTCAATGTTCTTTTGACATAAATTGAGATGTCCATTATACAATTACAAAAATTATATTATATTTTTTTGTTTAAGTTGATGAATCGAATTTATATAAAAGTTATTATCATCAGTTATTACGTCGAAATTTTCGCTATTTCAGTCGTTCCACTTGGCGCCCGCGATCGATGTGATCGCATCGATGACGTTATAGATTTCGCTAAAGCCATGATTACACTTTGCGACCGCGACTGCGACCTGACAGCCTTGAGACGGTCACGTCAGAGTCAGAGTTGGATTCAACCGCCGACCCGACCGCGACTGCGACCAACGTCATTTAGTGATGCAGTCATCGTTATGATAAATATCAATGTATCGATATAATATCATACTGTTGTCGTGTAAAAAATGATAGTGATTGATGATGTATCGAAACATCAATCTTTTATTAAGCTTACTTTTTTTGTCGATGTATCGATGTATGATTTGAGGTTTTGTAAAAAAAAACATCGCTTCGATGTATCGTCAAATCGATATTTTATAAGTTTTTATTACACTTTTTTTCACACATTCTGGTCCAAAATTTGTGATACCTTTTCCAAAAACTTGTGATGCCCGCAAGTTTTTGGTTTTTACATGAGTTAAAATTTAGCATACAAATTCGCTGACGATGCAATAAGATAGTTTGTTAGAGGTATGTGTGCTAACACTACACATGTTTCCTGCATTGTACTAAACTAAAGCAAAATCGATACATAAACATTTTGCAATTTAAAGCGTCGATGTCTTGCGTATTAAAACATCGATATATCGTTTTTCCCTTAGCGTGCAGTGTCATGGAATGCAGCACATTCCATGTCGCTGCACGCTACACGATCTTCTGTGAAAAAGCACGCGCGCCGTCTAATCTAAGATAATTATTTCTCAGTCTACCTATTTCTCTATTTTATCCGGACCGGAAAGATGGAGATATATGAAAAATGGATCACAAATTTTAAGCCAGAATGATAAACAGGCATACAAATAAACAAAGTGTAATAAAAACTTGTAAAATATCGATTTATCGATACATCGATATTTTCAAAGCGACGTTTTTGTACAAAACCACAAATCATACATAGATACATCGCCAATAAAGAAAGCTTAATAAAAGATTGATGTTTCGATACATCATCAATCACTTTCATTTTCACATTACTTTTTTACACGACAACAGTTGGATCCAACTCTGACTCCGACCTGACCGTTTCAAGGCTGTCAGGTCGGAGTCGCGGTCGCAAAGTGTAATCATGGCTTAACACTCACGCTCACGGTGACCCACCGATCCCCTCCCATAGCCGGCGGTTGACCGGTGCACTTAGTAGTGCACCCCGTCCCCCCACAGCGACTGTCCCAACCGAGGGCGCCTCTTTAAGGCGCCCTCGAGTATGTCGCCCCTTGCCCTTCTGGCTCGAGCGTAGTGGTTGCACGCTCGCCCTTAAGTCCGGTGAAGCTGTAAAGGCCTCGCGGCGAACAACGTACATCACTCACACACGTGACCCATCTCTTGCGCTGTGCTGTCAGTGTCAAAATAGGCGGTAAATATCGAACATTGAAAAATAATTATTATAGAATTTTTATCTTAAGTTCAACAAGGCTATTTTTATAAATTATCGGTATCAAACAGGTAATATAACTTGAAAAACCACGAAATGAGCTGTAAAAGGGTGAAACATTATGTATAGAAGAAACGCAATTTTGTGAAACTAGGGGCACACGATTTCTCAGTAGTGCAATATAAAATTGTTTCTGCAACAAGTAAATCGAGGTACTTTATTAAATAATATTACGTTTACAGCAGGTTTTAATATATATATTAGATACTACTTTCCCTACTACTACAACTTACCTTATTAAAATGATGTATTGTATATCTTGTACTCTCTACCTATCTTGCAAGGGATCTGGCATGATGATATAGTAGATAGATTGTACTTAAAATATTATTTTACACTCGTAGTCTCAGATATACAACATCAACTTACATAGAAGTTATAAAATATCATGATATTAGTTCTCATAATATAAAAAAAGAGTAAGCATTGGCAGGGATGATTATAACTTAATTATTTCAAGACGAGTATTCAGAATTCCGCTTCCTGAGGTCAATTCCCTCATGGCCAGACGTGCTCCTATCTATGCTCTGGTTAACACCTATAATAATATTTACAAGATAATAAACATCACACATTGTTCTTTGTACTCCTGCAAATCTATTGTAAAGAGTATGTTGTTAAATATGGGATACGACGACACTGAGAAACTTATTTGAAAGTTGGGCCACAGTCCTAACAACCACATAGACATGTCCATAGACTCCAACTCAGTAGCCGACGTTTAACTGTTCCCTCATACATTTGCTCACGCATATACTCTCATACTCACACTCGTGTACACAAACACTCGTGTACACACACACACGCACACCCACACACGCACACACACACACACACATACACACACAAACACACACACAAACACACACACAAACACACACACAATCACACACAAACTCACACACACAAACACACACACACACACAGAGCCAGGCACGCAAGGCTCACAAGTATTAATTACTACCTTAGTTTTATTTTCTTTATTATTTTACTATTATAATTTGTCATTAATTTCCAGCTCGCGTTAGTAATTGTAACTAAATTAAGTTTACTCATAGTTTAACTCCACGGAGTCCCAAGATACAGACTTTTCGTCTAGTTTGGGGCTCTTAGATAATGTCACTTAGTTGCTAAGTCTTTTCAACAATAAATTATTCTTATTCTTATTCTTATTCTTAAATGTGATATTTAATGTAAATATATGCAATTACTTACAAGTATTTGCATATATTTACATTACAATGATATTTTTGCCTATTCAATATGCCTTACAATGATATTTTTTTTGCCTATTGTGCCTGTATATTAAGTAAGTACTTTTGGTTGATTTCATGTTCAATTTTCTTTATATGTATGTTCCAATAAAAGGTGTGACGTCTATCCATTCAGCAGACTAACTCATAATCCTGATATTGATTGGCATTCAGTTATTTCAGGCAAATACAAACATGTGATACATACTATCACAACTGTTACCTCAGAGCAGAGGGCTAGAGACCTAGAAAGTTAGATGAGGAAATAGTATTTATTTAATAGTTACTGAATTAATAAACAAACTAATTTTTGTTTCAGAGTTTACCTATTATATAAAGTGTTACACACATCTATTAAAAGGAAAAAGATTGAATTAAAAAGAGGGAGATGTACAAAATAAAAAGTCACGTATGGCCAATGTGAATTAAAAATCTGGAAGTATATAGACATGGAAGAAGCTACCAAATGAACATTATCTTTGTGATTTCATGATTTTTTTATAGTAATTAAATTAGTATCTATCTATCTATATCATCACGACAGCTCCCTCGCGGGGTAGGCAGAGAGTATAAAGCTTCGACAGGTTCTTTCCTTACATACCTCTCTGGCTTCCTCCACTCTGGTTTCCCTTCAAAACGCATAAATCTTTCGCCTTTTTTTAAATTAATAAGTAATAAATAAAAAAATAAGCACCATCATGCCTATATTCCCCAAGCGGGGGTGGCAGAAGTGTACTGTGTACATTTTTTACAGACGATGTTATCATCATCATCTCATCCCAACCTTGTCCACTGTTGAACATAGGCCTCCCCAATCGCTTTCCAGCGTAACCGGTCCGATGCCACCTGCATCCAACGACTTCCTGCGATTTTCACAAGATCGTCGGTCCATCTGGCAGGCGGTCGTCCCACGCTGCGCTTGCCAATTCGTGGTCGCCACTCTAGAATCTTTTTGCCCCAACGCCCGTCCGATCTACGCGCTATGTGGTCCGCCCATTGCCACTTCAGCTTGCTAATCTTAAGGGCTATGTCGGTAACCTTGGTTCTTCTACGAATCTCCTCATTCCTGATACGATCGAGCATAGCTCTCTCCATAGCTCGCTGAGCAACTCTGAGCTTTTTTATGAGACCTATTGTAAGAGACCACGTCTCTGATCCATATATCATCACTGGTAACACACATTGACTGAAAACTTTAGTCTTAAGGCACTGAGGTATTTTGGATGAGAACATATTGCGCAGTTTCCCGAAAGCTGCCCAGCCGAGTTGGATTCGTCGATTGACCTCTCTCTCAAAGTTGGACCTACCTAACCGGACTACCTGTCCCAGGTAAATGTATTCGTCGACAACTTCAAGAGTAGAGTTCCCAACGGTGAGTGCGGTGGGTACGACATGGACGTTAGACATTATTTTGGTTTTGTCCATGTTCATTTTAAGACCCACTTGTTGAGATACTCTGTTGAGGTCACCGAGCATTCGTCCTAGATCTTCCAGCGACTCCGCCACGACCACAATGTCGTCGGCAAATCAAAGGTGAGTGATGTATTCGCCATGGATGTTGATGCCAAGTCCTTGCCATTCCAAGAGCTTGAAGGCGTCCTCTAAGGTGGCCGTAAACGGTTTCGGAGAAATGACGTCTCCCTGTCTTACTCCTCTTTTTATGGGGATTGCCTTCGTGCACTGCCCCTGTACTCGGACTGACATGGTGGCGTTATTATACAAGCACTTCAACACTTCGATGTACCGATAGTCAATGCGGCATCGCTGGAGAGATCTAAGAACCGCCCAAGTCTCGATCGAATCGAAGGCTTTCTCATAGTCCACAAACGCCAAGCATAGTTGCCGATTATACTCCTCGGTCTTCTGTATAATCTGCCGCAGCGTATGTATGTGGTCTATGGTACTAAAGCCTTTCCGGAAACCGGCTTGTTCGGGAGACTGGAAGTCATCAAACCTGCGTTCGAGACGATTCGTAATGACTCTCGAAAACAACTTATAAACATGGCTCAGCAGTGTGATGGGTAAAAAAACAGTACCACCACACCCCTGTTCCATGCTTCCGGCGTTTTTTCTTCGAGCAAGACGGAATTAAACAGCCTCTGAAGGACTTTAAGTACCGGCGTTCCGCCCGCTTTCAGAAGCTCTACGGTAATTCCGTCTTCGCCCGGCGCTTTGTTATCTTTGAGTTGTTTGAGAGCCATCCTAATCTCGTACAGGCTGATGTCCGGGATATCTTCAGTGTAGTGTCGGGTTAGCTTGGCTCTTGGGTCTTTTACCAAGTCAACAACAGGTTCCGCTACTGAGGTATACAACTGCCCATAGAACCTCTCTATCTCCCTGAGCAACTCTGACCTATTCGACGTTACGTTTCCGTCCTCCGTCTTCAGCTTCGTCAACTTGCTTTGCCCAATAGACGCGTCTCTTGCGAACACATTAGAGCCCTTGTTCTGTGCTATGGTCTCCTCAATACGCTTTGTATTGAAGGACCGTAAATCGTGTCGCAAGGACTTCAATATCTGTCCATTGAGCTGCCTATAGGACTTAGCATCATCGGAGGTTTGGAGCGTCATGGAACGTCGCTCAGCCATGAGGTTTCGGGTGTTGTTGGATAGTTTTTGAGGTCTATTTTTACGGTGGGGCTTAAAATACTTGGACCCGACCGTATGGACAGTCTCTACCAGCCTGTTGTTGATTTCGTCCACTGATGCGCTGCTGTCTAGCAATTCGAAGCAGTTTGCCAATTCGAGTTGAAAGTTCTCGGGGTTTTGGATATGTGCATTACAAGGTCGGAGCGTAGACTTCATCAGACGCGATCTTTCCATTTTGACATTAATATTTAATGTGCCTCTGACCATTCGGTGATCACTGCCGGTTTTTACCCTGTGGATCACGGAGACATCATTAAATATTTGTCGCTTGGTGCTCATTATGAAGTCTATTTCATTTTTGGTGGAACCATCAGGGCTCATCCAGGTCCATTTCCTATGAGGCGGCTTCTGGAAGAAAGAGTTCATCATAAAGAGTCCCTCCTGCTCCAGGAATTCGGCCAGCCTCTGACCCCTGGGGTTGCGCTGCCCATATCCAAATTGCCCCACTCTCAACTCATCATCGCCCCGTTTGCCCAGCCGCGCATTGAAGTCACCCATAACCACTGTAAAGTGTGTTTTGGAAGTATGTATGGCTCTACTAATGTCCTCATACATAACTTCGACGTCATCATCTGAGTATGCCGAGGTCGGTGCGTAGACCTGTATAACCTTCAGCGAATATCTTTCGGATATTCTGAGTATTAGGTACGCTACCCTGCTCGACACACTAGTGATGGACACAACGTTGTCTATGAGTGACTTGTGGACGATAAATCCGACACCACCTTGGGACTGCTGTTCGCCCTCCCGATAGTAAAACAAGTTGCCGGATTTTAAGGTTATCGTGTCCTCGCCCTCTCTTCGGACCTCCGATAAACCAACAATATTCCACCGCAACTTGTTTATCTCTTCTTCCAGCTCAACAAGCTTCTCATCTGTCCTCAAAGTGCGTGCGTTGCGTCACCAGGGCCAATTTTCGTTTTTGGTGGTAGCCGAATCTCTGCTGGAGATTCTTAGCACCCCTTGTCCTGTCGTTACCATGGCTGCTACCGTGGCCAGGACGAACAGGACCGCCGGGGACTAGGGGCCTGGTTTTCTTCTTTTCTTCCATAATATTGATTGGGGGATTTGCCTTACTCGCCACGCTTGGCAGGCGGGTTGGCGAGCGCAGTTTTTGATCGCAGAAGTGTTAAGAGAACGCTGCTGCCCATTCCCTAGTTTTCCCTTAGTCGCCTTGTACGACACCCGATGGGATGAGATGGGTTGGTCCTATTCTAAGCCGGGAACCATACGGCACGATGTTAGGTCCCCTGTAATAGGAGGCAAGCCTATTGCCATATACCAGGCACAATTCCAGAATCTGGACTCATACTAGAATGATTTCGTTAAAAAAACTACAATTGTCCAACCTAGGATTTGAACCCAGGGCCTCTTGATATCAAAGCGATATGCTTTGCCACTAGACCAACGAGTCAGTCAGTAAGTAATACTTTATTATTTTCATTCTGTTAATTAAATTAGTTAATGCATAAATGACCACGACCATTACACTGCAAGGGATCGTAAGAGATATTTAGAATGGAAACACTACTATTGTAAATGTCCACTTGTTACCAATATGAACACGAACAACCCAAAAATTAAGTAAATTTATTTCAAGTTATTTTCAACTGCTATATATCTGCAAGGTATAGGAGTAGTGAATGACAAAACAGATATACAATGTGAAAGTGGAAGGATGCAGGTACCGGGAAAGGCCTAGACTATCTTACCACGACCAAATAATCCAAGTCTTATCTGAAGGAAAAGTCAAGACTCCGTAACCGGCGAGCGTGTATGAGACGAACTATGAGAGTCGAGGAAGCCATAGAGGTATGTAAGGAAAGAACCTGTTGAAACTCTGTACTCTCTGCCTACCCCGCAAAGGATCTGGCGTGATAATATAGATAGATAGATAGTATAGGAGTGGTCTGTTTTTCAATCATGCGTCTGCAGTCCTGGCTAGCACCACACAAGGTTTTATAGGGGAATCATATGTGCCATTTATTTACCTATATAGTCACATTTTTAAAGTCTATCTATATCTATATCATCACGCCAGCTCCCTCGCGGGGTAGGCAGAGAGTACAGAGTTCCAACAGGTTCTTTCCTTACATACCTCTCTGGCTTCCTCCACTCTCATAGTTCGTCTTATACACACTCGCCGGTTACGCAGACTCTTGACTTGCCCTTCAGCTAAGACACGGTCTATTTGGTCATGGTAAGATAGTCTAGGTCTTCCCCGGCACCTACATCCTTCCACTTTCGCATTGTATATCTGTTTTGTCATTCTTTCTTCTGGCATTCTTTCTATATGCCCGAACCAACGGAGCATACCCTTTCTCATCTTTACACCGATACTATCTTTCATACCTACTCGCTTTCTTACTACGCTGTTGCGAATACTTTCGGTCAGCGTGACTCCGCACATCTTCCGCAGAGATCGCATTTCGACCGCATTTATCCTGCTTTCGTTCTCCTTCTTACATACCCAACTCTCACTGCCATATAACAGCGTTGGGACAAGCACTCCGTTATGCATGGCCAGCTGCGCCTTTTGGCTTAAGTGCCGGCTCCCAAGTAGCCTTCCCATCGCACCATTCACTATTACCTGCATTCACTCTTCTCTCTATATCAGCGGTGTATTTCCCATCCTTACTGAAGGCGCATCCAAGATATACAAACTCATTCACTTGCTCCAGCACATCGTTACCAACCACAATCCTTGCATTCGTTCTGGTTTCTTCCCGTTCAAAAACCATAATTTTGGTTTTCTTCACATTTAAATGTAAGTCATTGTTCATGCAGTCGTCTCTCATAACTGTGACTAGTGTTTGCAGATCAGTGGCTGTTGGCGCTATCAAAACCGCGTCATCTGCATACAATAGGTGGTGTATCACTAGATCACCCATTTTTACCCCTTCAGTCATCGCATTCAGTCTTTGAAGACTTTTATCCAGATACACTATAAACAGTCTAGCGGACAACACGCAACCCTGCTTGACGCCGATTTTAACGTCAAACCAAGGTGACATGTTACCACCCACCCGTACGCATGCCTTGCTGTCCACGTAGGTGGACTGGACGGCTCGCAACAGGGTGCCGTTTATACCATACTCTGGCAAAATGTCCCAAAGTCTCTTTCGCACGACTCTATCAAACGCCTTCTCCAAGTACACAAAACCGCAGAAAACCTTCCGGCCTACTGCCAGATGCTTTTCTACGATGTTGCGGAGGGAGAAAACTTGATCCGAACATCCTCTTCCAGACCTGAAACCTCCCTGTGCCTCACACAACACTCCATCGGACTTCTCGCGCATTCTCCGTTCAATAATTTTACCATACACCTTAGCTGTACTGTATATTATATTATAATTACCTTCTATACATCTCAGTACTTACCTATTCATATTTTATATAGTTTTAAGGTAAAATTAAAACAATATTTTTATAAATTTTCCTTCTTATAAACTTACAATCAATGGCATTATTTTTTTGTTCTAATGTTAAATAATTATATCCCATCATTTTGTTGTTTATTGTATTCCATGGTGAGATTTAATCTTTACAATGTGTACCAATTATAATAAGGGTGATAGGCACCTACTACACAAATTTAGAGCATGATATTCATTGAGCTATTGTTTTAGCTGGAGGCTTGTCCTTCACTTTTGTAATTTAATAATATCTATTGAACTTCTTAATTTTGTAAAAATATTCACAATTCTTGATTCGAACTGGAGAAACAGGTTGTTAGGATGAATCATTATAATTCCAATTGATTAAATGTTTTAACTACATTTTCTTGCAATTTAAATTCACTGAAATTATAATCATGTATAAAATACCTTGAAAAAACTATTGCGCATCTGTAAATCATATGCCCATATGCTAAGATATAATGCCAAACAGAGTGAATGCATGATATTTAGAGCCAAAAACAAATGTTACTCCACAGAACCTGCTATTACTCTTTGCGGCACACTCTTGAAATTTGTAACTAAGTTTAATCTGGGCCACTGGGTCACTGATGACTTATGTGACAACGAAGACGTTGATAGAGAGCGCAGGGCGCTGTCGGTCCGGTGCAATATGTTGGCATACAGGTTTGCACGATGTACCGCGCAGGTAAAAGTGACTCTCTTCAGAGCATACTGCCAGTCCTTTTACACGTGTAGCCTGTGGACTAACTACACGCGGCGAGCATACAACGTCCTGCGTGTATAGTACAACAATGCGTTTAGAATCCTACTAGGGCTGCCGCGGTTCTGTAGCGCGTCTGACATGTTTGCCGAGGCGCGAACTGACGATTTCTTTACCATCATCAGAGAGCGGGCCACCTCACTCTGGAGTACCATACGCAGGAGTACTAATGGGATTCTAAAAGTGTTGAGCGAGCGTTGGGACTCTCCGTTTTTGCAGAGATGGGTGGGGTTGCATCTGAGTCAAATTCCCTATTTATTTTAATACACACACACTGTCACGCCTATATTCTCCAAGCGGGGGTGGCGGAGGTGTACTGAGTACACCCACGTTTCGCCGACGATGTTAGGTCCGTATTATACGGCGTTATGTAATAGGGGGCGAGCCTATTGCCATATACCGGGCACAATTCCAGACTCCGGACTCGTACTGGGAAGTTTTCGTTAGAAAAACTACACTTGTCGGACCTAGGATTTGAACCCAGGACCTCGTGATCACAAAGCGATGGGCTTTGCCACTAGATCAACGAGGCAGTCTTTTTTTAATTTATTTAAATGATATCAAAATTTTGTGACTCGCCTATTAAATTACCTAATATCTATCTATCTATCTATAACCCCACGCCAGATCCCTTGCGGGGTAGGCAGAGAGTACAGAGTTCCAACAGGTTCTTTCCTTACATACCTCTCTGGCGTCCTCGACTCTCATAGTTCGTCTCATACACGCTCGCCGGTTACGGAGACTCTTGACTTTTCCATCAGATAAGACTCGGTTTATTTGGTCGTGGTAAGATAGTCTAGGTCTTCCCCGGTACCTGCATCCTTCCACTTTCACATTGTATATCTGTTTTGTCATTTTTTCCTCTGGCATTCTTTCTATATGCCCGAACCAACGGAGCATGCCCTTTCTCATCTCATTACCTAATAAAAATTCATTTATTATAAAAATTAATAATAATTATTATTTTTATTTCATTTTGTAACATTGTAATGAGGGAAATGACTAAAATGCAATAATTTATTATAATTTAAATTGCACATATATTTTGTTCTTCTCTTCTTCTTCAAGCTATAGCTTCACACTAATTACAAGTGTATATTGCCAGCGTCCAGTGAGACATATAATCGTGCTTGTCAAAATTAATTCGACTCCCCGATGAATCCGATGACAACGATGATAATGAAATCAATGAAGTACCCCACCCTGGATAGTAAAGCGGTGGATACTTTACATACCAATTGCAACGGCCGTTTTGAGGGAAATCGAAAAGGCACGTTTTATCACTTTGTTACAATTACCTACACTCATGCACATATAAGAACACATAATGGTTAATATTCCACTAACATTACACATTATTAGTCGAAATAACACAAGTTTTGGAAATTAAAACAAATTGACAACATCACTCTTCGACTTCCCGCCAAAACTCCATATATTTTGTTTATTGTATTAGAATTTGTTATGTTTGAATGTGATTGTGAAATAGCTTGTTATTCTGTTTCTCTTATATGGTGGGCCCATAGTAACCCGAAATAAATGATTTATTATTATTATTATAGCTATTTTAAAATAGACCGTTTCTATGAATAAATCTGTAAATTTACTAGTGTAACATAAAATTATACTCAAACAATACAAAGGAACAATATTCTAAAATCCCGCCATTTGTATTTGACAAATCGATCACTATGGTCCCGTGGTACGTTCCACTTGCGTGAACGATTGCGGCGCTGACATCCTTGTGGAACGGCGATAGGGAATATGCGTGTATTTTTTTTATATTTTTATACGATAGATTACACCAATACAAAACAGCAAATAAAAATTAAGCGTCAAAAACAATATGTAAAGGGCAAAAAAAATGTTGAAAATAGCAAACAGATAAGAGAACTTTGAACGCCCGCCATTTTGGGGCGCTTGGTGTGACGTCAAAGTCTATAACAACAATCAATTAGTAAATAACTAGAAGTATTTTATTCTGTATTTTATTTTGTATTTTGCGACTATTATACAATAGAACAACACTGTGTTCTGCCTAGGTGTAAAAATACAATAACAAATGCACCCGATAGGTGCGGACATAAGGAGAAAGTGGTGTAAAATCAGTAAAAGGGGCATGGTATCTCCATCAACTTGTTTATATTGGTGTGAAGATAACTTTAACGTAAGAATTCACTTAAATAATTTAAACCTAAAATTTAAATCAACAACAAAAAATAACAATAAAACTAACTCAATAGCAAACATCCAACAAATATGCATTTGTTGATATTTGTATTGTCGACTTTGACGTCATATTCGATCTGACCAATAGCGTGGCGTTCCAACTACTTTGAATTTTCCACTCATTTTTTGTACTTTCAATAATAATTTTCTTAATAAAAAGTAAATAAAAAAATATTGGTATAGACATTATTCTAATGCGATAAAGCTTGTAAAAAAATATTTGACCCTTATTTGAATTACACGTATATTCCCTATTATCACAATTGGGAGCGTGGTCGACGTGGCCTACAAGTGGAATGTCCCTATCTAATTTGTCTGCTTGGCTGATACATATCTATCTACACGGTGCCAGTTTAAAAAATAGTGCAATGCAAATACCTACATTATGGACATAATTATTATCATCAGATAGTTTATACTATTTTGATATACTATTTGATTTCGCTATTAATTAGTATCTCAAAACTGCTCTTCTAATCCGAATTATTTACAACATTGACGTTCGATAAAAAAACACTGATAAATATTTATTGGGTTGTTGCCTTGTGTGGAGTTTGAAGTTTGAACCGCAGTCAGAGTTCGACACATACGCAGAAAGGTTGTAATTACTGAAATAAAATGGAGGTAAAAAAGGAATACGTAACTGATGAAACACTGAAGCAATACTTTCCTGATTTACCAACTGGCCGGTTAGATGACTACAGAAAGAAAGCTTCGTTCGATTGGCGCCGAATGAAATTAGTTTACGATAACTTGAACACTATAAAATTAAAAGTAAGTAACAATGATTTTCTTTTTCTCTGAGTATATAAACACCGTCACGCCTTTTCTCCAAGCGGGGGTGGCAGAGGTATATTGAGTACACCTACTTTTCGCCGACGATGTTAGGTCCTATGTAATAGGGGGCGAGCCTATTGCCATATACTAGGCACAATTCCAGTCTCCGGATGCATAGTAGGAATTTTTCTAATGAAAAATTCCCAGTTTCCAGATTTGGATCACATAGTGATGCACTATGAGTATTTGAGAATATTTTACTTTAACTTGAATTCAATTGCTATTAAAACCCGATTTTCACAGACACCATTCATGGATAAATTTGGTACGAAGATCCATTTCTATCAAGTTAATAAAAGTCATTTTTAATTTGGGTATATGAACTAGATGTGAAATGTTAAATGGAAGAGGTCAATGACTTTCTAAATATGACATCTTCTCGGTTTTTTACTATTAACTATTTATCATTATATTAATACGTGAAGCAAAAACTTTGCACTTTGTAAAAATTGCGTGGGCGGAGGAGTATGAAATTTCCCACACTTATAGTTTATATAGAGAAGGACTGCAGAATGGTAATATTTTTTTTAAATTATGATTAAAATTATGATTAAATTCAATAATTTTACCATACACCTTAGCTGTACTGTATATTATATTATAATTACCTTCTATACATCTCAGTACTTACCTATTCATATTTTATAGAGTTTTAAGGTAAAATTAAAACAATATTTTTATAAATTTATGGAAAAGTCAAGAGTCTCCGTAACCGGCGAGCGTGTATGAGACGAACTATGAGAGTCGAGGAAGCCAGAGAGGTATGTAAGGAAAGAACCTGTTGGAACTCTGTACTCTCTGCCTACCCCGCAAGGGATCTGGCGTGAGGTTATAGATATAGATAGATAGATAGATGATTAAAAAATACATTAAATCAATAAAAAATTATGGTCGAATTTTGACCAATGGGCTAGTCATAATAAAGCAGCCCTAAACTGGGTTGATACCAGCTAAGAAAAAATTACGATATAAAATTGTTTCTACAGAAATAATGCTCAGATTTCATAATTAGATGAAAAAAAGTCTTATCGTGGATCTTCATTTGTGCTCTTTGACGTCACGTGGTGTAGACCTTCTAACGAGAGCTAGTGATCTATAGTTACATCACACTATAGCTGTAAAGGCCCCGCTGCCAACAGCGTAGATCATTCATACACACAAAAAATTGTGCTCTTTGACCTTGTATTTAACTAGTTTTTATGTTAGTATGTAACCAGTTTTATTACAGTAATTACTGTTATAAAACTGGTCTGAAAAACAGAGTCACTTTGGTATGGCACTGTAAGTAGTGCACACTAAGAGGGCATCCATTAATTATGTGAGGAGTTTTCTTTTTATTTGGACCCCTCCCACCCCCTTGGTGAGATTTTGTGAGATTTGGGGGGACCCCCTGTCCCGCTTACGCCAGTTAGGCTATAGTTGTTAAAAGACTAAATACTCGAAGTAAATGTTTTAATTGTGATGAGATTTTTTTAAGCATATAAAGTAGATTTTCAATTAGTGGCGATAAGAGTTGATGACATGTTACTGGATCCATTCCCCCCATTTTAAGCTCACGTCATTAATGGATGCCCCCTAAAGGTATGCAGTGCTTGGCCCTGTAAATCAGGTAAGCAGCCATTTGCGGCCATTCAAATTTTGTGCATCAGTTCTCAGTTTAACTTCTTCCTATAGTAGTCAATAAACTAAGTTGAGAGCCAGTTGGGCACCTTGATAAGTTCCTACAGGGGGTGGCTACAAACCTGCTTCAGCAGATTTTACTATTCACACTTAAAATGTTTTCTGTCAGAACAGCCAAACCAAAACAAACATTGTTTGTGCCATACAGCATTTGAGCCTGCAACTACTCAACCCAGTGCGAAGTAACAAAGCACCACATGCTCGCACTCTAACCACTATACCCCTCCTATCAGCCGCTACCGCCGTCTGCGGCATGTTCTCACTAACCCTCCCAATGCCCTTACATCCCTTCTTTCGGATATAAATACCGCACACAGACCGAAGAATCCTTTGCCCGCCGGCCGGTGCAGAGCACAACGGCGAGACACCTAGTATATCCTCCTTCATAGCAATTGCCCAAGCCAAGGCCGTTCCTCCATAAGGCGCCCTTGAGCTAGTTGCCCCCTCGCCCTTCTGGCTTGAGCGTAGTAGTTGCACGTTCGCCCGCTTGTCCGTTGAAGCTGTAAAGGCCCTGCGGCCACCAATGTAGATTATTCACACACATACACACACTATCTAACCACTACACCAAAGCATTTGGTTGGCATATTTTCACCAATTTGCTTCTAAAATATATTTTAGACATACATTATTTAGCACTTAGCTCATTTTGTTTTTATTAACATGTTGTTATTACTTTTAGCATGACATATGGACCTTCATGGAACACCATCCACTTTTCAAACACACGGAAGCCTCTCGGCCCCTGGATGAAGAACGACACATCGCCACAAAAAGAATGTATACTATTTACAATGAAAACTTTGTGCCAATGGAAAAGGTAACTCTAAGCGCGGTGCTGAAGTGCTTTTATATATTTTTTTCATTTTTATAGCTATTTACTAATGCAAGTAGAAAAAACGCTCGTGCGAATGTAGGGTAATAGCTATAACCAGAATTTTTGATCTTAAAATAGTTTTTTTACAATTGCACTGGAGTTGACTTTATTCTTTCCATCATGACCTTTACATTTTTGTTGTGTCATTGCACAATACATATAATGAAATAAATATGGTAATAATGAATACACAATCATTTAATTACTTGTTAATAAATGGAATAATTTAGATATACACAAGGATGCGCACCTAATGGAGAATTGTATTCAAATTCTGTGACATTCTCTTGGTGCCTCAAGTTCAAGTTTATGATTATATGTAAGAACAGCACAAAAACCTGCAAAATTTTAATGGTTGCACCCTGTTAAATTTTGACAAATTGGATTTCCATGCTATATTAATTGGAAAATGCAGTCTCACTAAGGCTAAGTTCAGAAGGCAGGCGCTAGACGCGCGTTGATGCAGAATTTAGTGTACTGTTTATATGATACGCGGCGGTTAGACAGCGGTCGAGCGCGCGCTGCCACCGTTGTATACTATAAGCTTTTCATAAAATAAATATTATAACTAAACGAACATCCGTTAAACTGATTATCTCAAAGCACCAGTCAACCTGCATTGAAACGAGTGCAGCGTCAAGTGCGCGCATTTTTGAAAAGTGCTTCACCACACCACCTACGACTCCACCTATCTATATCATCACGTCAAACCCTTTGCGGGGTAGGTGGAGAATACTGAGTTCCAACAGGTTCTTACCTATACTGCTATTTACAAATAATCCCATGTCATTTTTAAACACACTGCGCTTTTAACCTCTTTCATCTAAAGTAGCCTAACTTTATTGGTCACTATTATTTTTTCTTTTCCAGTTAGGCTCAGAACCATCGCTACTCCAAGCGGAGAGTGAAGCTCTATTCATGTTTGATAGTTCCCTAGCTGTGAAGGTGTCTCTGACCTTCAGGATGTTCAGCAACGCTATCCAAGGGAATGGAAAGACACACCATTACCACCTAATAGAAGACGCTGCGAAGGCGAAGATCGGAGGATGTTTCGCATTAACTGAGGTCTCTCATGGGTCCAATGCTAAGGGAATGAGGACCACAGCGACTTATATTCCGGAGAAACGGCAGTTTGTGATGCATAGCGCTGATTTTGAGGCGGCTAAGTGTTGGGTTGGGTCTTTAGGTGAGTTTGTTTACCTACCTTAACTATCCTTTATTTCTGAGTCGAGTGAGTGCGCACACTAGCAATTAAAGTTTGGTCAATTAGCCGACGGAGCGCGACGGAAGCGTGATAGAAGCGCCCGTCTACATTCGACCGTGACGTTGCTGCTGTGTGGTCACGGCTGCGCTGTGTGGCGTCTCCCGTACATTTCAGTGCATTACAACTCCCCAAGCCGCGCCATTGTCGCGCTCTAATCGGCTGCGTCGGCTATGTGGTGAAACCTTCATTCTTCAGATATTCAGGGGTACAAACACCCAGGATCAAATGTTTATAGATCACACAAAGATTTGACTCATGGAGGGATTGAACTCATGACAAATTGGTTTAGTGAGCCAAGCGTCCTACGCATGTGATACAAAGCCTACTAAAGCCAAACATAGGATGCCTATGGCGATGCGAAGTATCGCTCTGATACCGAACAAACCACGATAATCTTATTAACAACCCTTTATTAGATCGGACACGGATCGGACGTGTCGGTGTGTGTTTTTTTTTGATAATGCCATCATAATATTATTCAGATGTTTATCATGGATTACATGTTAATATGTGATAATTTGTCATGTAAACGATAACAGTTTATAAGTATAGGGGGTAATGGTCAAAGTCCAGCGCGCGTATGTATTGTATGACTTTGAATGTTGTCTATAATGCCCGGATTCTATCTATCTATCTATAACATCACGCCAGATCCCTTGCGGGGTAGGCAGAGAGTACAGTACTTAATAATGCCCGGATTATTAAGTAATATCGCCATATTAGGTTCTCGCGACTACTTACACACGGTCGGTAAAAAATAGATATGTCAGACGATTTGGCGCAGTGGTTAAGAGCTTAAGCCGCTCCGCCCTCTGGGTCGATAGTCGCGGGTTCGATTCCTGCACAGAACAAATCTTTGTGTGACCCACAGTAGTTTTTTTCGGTCCGGGTATTTATCTATGTAAAATTTCAGGTTTGTAAACGCACCCACGATACAGGAGTAAATTCTAGTGTGGGGGCATCGTGTTTTTTTTTTAAAAAAGATTCGTAGTTTTTCAAATTGCTTCCACACTTCTTATTTTGCATAAACTTATTAATGTTGCTAATAATTTGTTCCTAACACCGTTTACCGACATTTGGAAAATAAAGATATAAAGATTTAAAAAAAATTAGAAAAGTTAGAAACGTTGCTGTCTGCACCGAAAGATTCAAATGAGGACGCGAAAGCGGAGTGGAAAGGGCGTTCGCAAGATGACTTGATGAAGGTCACGGATAAAAAATTGGCACTGACGATTTGGCGCAGTGGTTAAGAGCTTAAACCGCTCCGCCCACTGGGTCAAATAGTCGCGGGTTCGATTCCCGCACGGGATAAATCTTTGTGTGAACCACAATTATTTGTTTCGGTCTGTATTTGTGTATGTTAACTTTCATGTTTGTAAGGGCACCCACGACACGGAAATAAATCCTAGTGTGGGGCTACGTTTTTTTAAATACCCTGATTTTATTCCTGACCTCCACCAGGTCATCGGTTAGTCACGTGCAGCACTAAGCCAGTCGTTTGTTCTGCAACAATGGGCGTCTTTCGGCTAATGGTGTTAAAATATCGCTGGCTTAACAAAATGATAACACAACTAAAAAGCAATAACAATAGAAATTGAGCTCTATAACTTTGATAATAAAGTGCTAATTTAAATAATCGCATTTCTTAGTTGTGCCATTAATACATTTATTATTTTATCTTTAAAGGTAAATGCGCAACGCACGCTATAGTGTATGCGATGTTGATCTCCAAGGGCAAGAACCATGGCCTCCACACGTTTGTGGTGCCGATCCGAGACCCCAAGACCTTGAAGCCGTACCCTGGAGTCATTGTAGGCGACCTTGGAGAGAAGATCGGACTCAATGGGGTTGATAACGGGTAATCGTATTTATTAGGTCTATCGACGGAGAGTGTTGATGGCAGTCCTTAGATCCTGAGTTGGAATCCCAGTTTGGATAGTGTTATTCGAGAATCGATTCAAGATTCAAATTCATTCTTTATTAACATCAAAAGTTACTGACGTAATTTCTGTTTGTTGCAATACAAATATTGCAAATGTTGTTTTATTTAAAAACTAGCAGTTTCCTGGGACTTCGTGCCCGGTCGACAACAGCGCCATCTACCGGGTGTAGGTTATATAGCCTATGTTACTTCTGGATAAGGTAGCTTTCTAATAGTGAAAGAATTTTTGAAATTGGTCCAGTAGTTCTTGAGTTTATTCCTTACAAACATACAAAAATACAAATCGTTATAAATAGATAAATGCATCAGAGGCGTAGAGTGTGCACCCACCACCACGATGTTAGGTCTTAACATAAACCGCGGTTGTTATGCCCTTGCCGATTCTCGCCACAGAGCAGACGGGCAAGAGACTAGCGCTGGGGGGCTTAGTGGGTAAAAAACCCACTAAAACCCCCTCTAAAAAAATTCTGTAAGCCGGTAATGTGGTAATATGCGGCAGGCATTATCCCTATAATAGAACAAGTCTGTGGTCATTATACCGAGCACAATTCTAGGCTCCATATAATCTAACTTAGGAATCCAGTACCAAGACTACTGCACCAACGAGATCGTCTTGTTTTATTGACCTCATGGAAAATGACATTGGTCGCAGGTTCGTCATGTTCAACAACTACCATTTGCCGAAAGAGGCGGCGTTGGACAAGCTGGGAGGAGTCGATGAGAATGGAGACTACCAGACGCCCTTCAGAGACCCCAACAAGAGGTTCGGGGCTGCGTTGGGCATTTTATCTGGTAAGTACCTTTTTGAACTGCACTGCCTACCCCGCAAGGGATCTGGCTTAATGATACAGGTAGAAGTACCAACACCACACCTAATTTTTGCATTTTGCAGGTACACAAACTTCTACACAGAAAACTAAGGTTAACAGGATGTATAAAAGCCAACAACAGTTGGCCTTTATACATCTTATGTGTAAATATGCTAACCAATTATTTTTCTTTAGTACAATAAAGAATAAATAAATGATGATGACTTGAGTATTAGGGTCAGTTCTGGAATGTTTATCGTATTTAAAATTGCTCTATTGGTCAATCAACCTGTCGTCGAACCGAGGATTTAAACCCGCGACGGGTTTTAATCGCGGGCTTATAACCCGGTCTATTTCGTCATGGAAAGATGGTCACTCCAAGAGGCAAGTCAAGAGTCTCCGTGATCGGCGAACGTGTATGAGACGAACTATGAGAGTGGAGGAAGCCAGACAGGTCTGTTAGCAAAGAACCTGTTGGAAGTTCCAAATTGGAATCAAGACGACGACGAACTAGGAGTACAGGGTTTCAACTTGTAGCCCTGTACTCTGACTACTCCGCTAGGGATGTGGTGTGGTGATGAAGATAGAAAACCTGTCTGGGATTAAAATCGTGGGAGAGACAACGTGTTATTGGGATTGTACCTGGTATAATGACAATAGAGTCACTCTGGAAATGATGAGGATTATCCTACGGGTGTTAGAAGGAAATAAACGTAGACTGAGCCATGGACTATATATAATTTAGATACGCGTAACCAGACAAGCTCCGTCATGTCTTCTCCTCACCCATCCCGCAAAATCTAAAGACGAAAGTCTTTGACCAGTGCGTCTTGCCCGTCATAACCTACGGAGCTGAGACGGAGACTCTCACGATGGGACTGGTCCCATAAACTAAGAGTCGTTCAGCGAGCTATGGAGAGAGCAATGCTTGGAGTTTCTATGCTAGATAGAATCAGAAATGAGACTATCCGGCATAGAACCAAAGTTACCGACATAGCTCTGAAAATCAGCAAGCTAAAGTGGCAATGGGCTGGTCACATTTGCCGCAGAACGGACAACCGTTGGAGCAGACGGGTTTTGGAGTGGAAACCATGAACTGGCAAACGCAGTGTAGGCCGCCCCCTCGCGAGATGGAGTGACGACATACGTCGGATAGCCGGCAGGAACTGGATGCATAAAGCCGAGGATCGGGCTCTGTGGCGCACATTGGAAGAGGCCTATGTCCAGCAGTGGACTGATTTGGGCTGATAATGATGATAAACCAGACAATTACGGAGACTGAATTAAATACGCGTGCCCCGTGCTCCCGGCGTTGAAGATTTGTCTTCAATATTATACTGGGAGAGGGCAGATAGTGTTGTATGCGCATCGAACGATGCCCTTCTTGGTGCGGATGTCGGCGACCCGGGCGATGCCATCTCCGCCGGGGATTACTCGCACGATACGGCCCATAGGCCACATGAGTGGCGATGTGTGTGGATCCTTGAGTACAACCAAGGCTCCCACGTCCAGCTTGGAGGGCGGTACACCAAGTGGGAACGGCGGACAATGGCGCAGTGCTTTGCCGTGGCTGTCATTTTTTTTTCTCTGTATTATTATATTTTGTTATTATTTTTAGGTATTATATTCGTTATTAATTTTAGTATCCCAATTACTATGTGTGTGTGGTTGAATAAATGTATTATATTTCTTTCTTTCTTTCTTTCATCTCTGCCAGCCATCCCCGTCCCGCGTCCCACGGCTTCTCCGCCGCATAGTGATGCACCAACACACTCCTTCAATTTAGTTTCTATAGCTTTTTCTTACTTACAGGGGGTCGCGTTCACATAACTTCGATTACCACCTACTACTTACTGAAAGCCATCGTCATAGCGATCAGATACTCGGCTGTGAGGAGGCAGTTCGGACCCGAAAAGTCTACGGAAGAGACACCAGTATTAGAGTACCAACAGCAGGTACATTTTTTCTAAAAAAACACCTAAATATTAGTAAACTTTAGTATTTGACCTAAATTTCTGCTTGACTGCCTTGTTGGTCTGGTGGCAAAGCGCATCGCTTTGTGGTTACGAGGTCCTGGGTTTAAATCCTAGGTCGGACAAATGAATTTTTTCTAACGAAAAATTCCCAGTATGAGTCCGGAGTCTGGAATTGTGCCCGATATTTGGCAATAGGCTCGCCCCCAATAGGGGGCGAGCCTATTGCCATATACCGGGACCTAGATATGTAATAACATGGGACCTTACATCGTCGGCGAAACGTGGGTGTACTCAGTACACCTCTACCACCCCCTCTGGGGAATATAGGCGTGACGGTGTTTCTGCTTGATATCTCTACCTCCTCTTGAGGAAAAGGGTTTTAACCGTCGGAAGGACAGACAGATTGGCGCCGCGCAGTCATAGTACCCTTGTATAAAGGCAAGGGTTCACAATATGACTGCGCCAATTACAGAGCCATTAGTTTGATCAGCTTGGCAGCCAAGGTGTACGGTAAAATTATTGAACGGAGAATGCGCGTGAAGTCCGATGGAATGTTGTGCGAGGCACAAGCGGGTTTCAGGTCTGGAAGAGGATGTTCGGATCAAGTCTTCTCACTCCGCAACATCGTAGAGAAGCATCTGGCAGTGGGGCGGAAGGTTTTCTGCGGTTTTGTAGATCTGGAGAAGGCATTTGACAGAGTTGTGCGAAAGAGACTTTGGGACATTTTGCCAGAGTATGGTATAGATGGCACTCTGTTGCGAGCGGTCCAGTCCACTTATGTGGACTGCAAGGCATGCGTACGGGTGGGTGGTAACAGGTCACCCTGGTTTGACGTTAAAATCGGCGTCAAGCAGGGTTGCGTGTTGTCCGCTAGACTGTTTATAATATATCTGGACAAAAGTCTTCAAAGACTGAAAGCGATGAATGAAGGTGTACAAATGGGTGACTTAGTGGTAAACCATCTACTTTATGCAGATGACGCGGTTTTAATAGCGCCAACAGCCACTGATCTGCAAACACTAGTCACAGTTATGAAAGACGACTGCATGATCAATGGCTTACACTTGAATGTGAAGAAAACCAAGATTATGGTTTTTGAAAGGGACGAAACCAGAACGAATGTAAGGATTGTGGTTGGTAACGATGTGCTGGAGCAAGCGAATGAGTTTGTATATCTTGGATGCGCCTTCAGTAAGGATGGGAAATACACCGCTGACATAGAGAGAAGAGTGAGTGCAGGGAACAGAGTGAATGGTGCGATGGGAAAGCTACTCGGGAGCCGGCACTTAAGCCATAAGGCGCAGCTGGCCATACATAACGGAGTTCTTGTCCCAACGCTGTTATATGGTAGCGAGAGCTGGGTATGTAAGAAGGAGAATGAAAGTAGGATAAATGCGGTAGAAATGCGAGCTCTGCGGAAGATGTGCAGAGTGAAGCTGACCGACCGCATTAGCAACAGCATAGTAAGACAGCGAGTAGGTATGAAAGATAGTATCGGTGTAAAGATGAGAAAGGGCATGCTCCGTTGGTTCGGACATATAGAAAGAATGCCAGAGGAAATAATGACAAAACAGATATACAATGTGAAAGTGGAAGGATGCAGGTACCGGGGAAGACCTAGACTATCTTACCACGACCAAATAAACCGAGTCTTATCTGATGGAAAAGTCAAGAGTCTCCGTAACCGGCGAGCGTGTATGAGACGAACTATGAGAGTCGAGGAAGCCAGAGAGGTATGTAAGGAAAGAACCTGTTGGAACTCTGTACTCTCTGCCTACCCCGCAAGGGATCTGGCGTGAGGTTATAGATAGATAGATAGATAGGAAGGACAGACAGCATGTCAGCCCTATTAGGGTTTCATTTTTAACCGATTGAGGCAGGGATCTCTAAAACAACGTAGCCCCACACTAAGGATTCGTTTTGTATTGCCGATGAGTTTACCGACATGTTTACATAGACAAACACCCAGACTGAAGCAAATATTTGTGGGTCACAGAAACACATATATCCCATATGGGACTTAAATCTGCGGCTACCCAGGCGAGTTTGCATATGAAATTCACATACCCAAGCACCCAGACTGAAGCAGACATTTGTGGATCATACTAACTAGACCAAGTTGACGTCTCGTTTGCATAACCTGAATGCATTCTTTTCAGCAAATCAGACTCCTACCGTATCTGGCGGCGACGTACGCCATGAAGATATTCTCGACGTGGCTCAGCCAGGTTCACATCAACTTGACGATTGCCAACATGATCGGTGAGTGTTCTATAAATATAATTTACTATTTTTTATCGAGTTGATGGGGCAAGGTTATATGTTCACCCAAAATAAGAGGCCAAGCCGACAGAGTTGAGTAAAAATTTATTTGAAAAAATGACATTTATCATAATTCGGATTTTATCGCGGTTTATTTTGGCTTTTAAGTTGCCGACGTTTCGTGTTTTCTACAGCACCCATGATCACCAGAGGGTATGTATGTATGAGTGATATACGCTGTTGGCCGCGAGGCCTTTACAGCTTCACCGGACTAAAGGGCGAGCGTGCATCACTACGTTCAAGCCAGAAGGGCAACTAGCTCAAGGGCGCCTCAAGGAGGAACGGCTCGGCTTGGGCAGTTGCTATGGGGGGAGGGCGTATACTGAGTGTCTCGGCGTGGGTCTCGGCGCCGGTCGGCGGGCAAGGGGTTCTACTACATCGCCAGCGAGGTTGGTGTTTGATTCTATCACCAGAGGGATTGAAGCGTTTGACGTCCAAAAGTCATTGTAATTCCTGAGTACCTTAGGGGATAAATTTAATTGGAATTGAAATTTCTATTAATTGCTCCTACAATTCAAAAAGATATTGAATAATGCCTAGCACCGCAAGCCAATGGCGTCGATGCTGGGTTTGTTACGGTTCTGTGTGCAAGTGTATGGGCAGTTGGAGCGCGCAAACAGATGCGACATGGTTTTGCTCAAGTACCACATTCGTACGGGATAAGATATGCATCGATAACCTGGGAATGTAAGAAAGTGGTGCTTGATTTAGAGATAGCCTAGTAAACTATCGCTTGGGTAATATAGGCGTGAAGGAGTTCATTTTGTTGGCATTTGTTTAAAAAAAAGTAGTATCTTTTCATGTATCGTGGGTGTTTTTGCATACATGAATTTCACATACACAAACTCTGGGGTGTCAGAGGTAAGAATAGAATAGAAACTTTTTATTCAAATAACTTAGACTCACATATAGGTTAGTAGACTTAAGACTAATGTTAGTATTAATTATTCTTAATCACTATTAGGGCTCTATCCCATGTGTGATAGCGCAGCAGCGACATACATATACGCAGTCTAACCTACTGGCTATCATAGTTAGAATGCTGTTGGAGTTGGCCCACACCCTGCTTACTAATACCATAACAGTACCAACCAAGACACTAAGACCTCTTTGTCGGTATAAACTCATTCAATATGAAATGCCATTGGTGACGTCCTTCTTTACTCTCTAGACGCAATGTCGTAGCGTTTCCCTATTCTGGCTATCTATATTATCGAGCCAGATACAGAGAGTACAGAGTTTCAGGTTATTTTTTTACAGATCTCTCTGGCTTCCTCCAATCTCATAGTTCGTCTCATAGAAGCTCGCAGGTTTTCCTATTAAAGTATATTTCTTTTTTTCGAAGTATTCTGTTTTGTTTTTGGCCCATAACCATTCAAGGGGTGTATCACACAAAGTTTAGTCGATACAGATACCGCACACAGGATCAGGCACCAACCTCGCCGGCGAGGTCGAAGAATCCCTTACCCGCCGGCCGGTGCAGAGCACCACGGCGACACACCTAGTATACGTCCTCCCCCATAGCGCCTGCCCAAGCCGAGGCCGTTCCTCCTCGAGGCGCCCTTGAGCTAATTGCCCTTCTTGTTCGAGCGTAGTGGTTGCACGCTCGCCCTCTTGTCCGGTGGAGCCGTAAAGGCCCCGCGGCCAAAAGCGTAGATCATTCACACACACAAAACAAAGTTTAGTCCCGGGATCCAAGCCTAATTACTCGACTAGTTTATTGAGTGGTTGTCCCTTGGCCAGGCGGGGACGAGGACGCGGCTGCGCGCGGCATCGAGCTGCACGCGCTGTCGTCGGCGGCCAAGCCTCTGTGCGGCTGGACGTCCCGCGACGGCATACAGAACTGCCGCGAGGCGTGCGGCGGACACGGGTACTTGAAAGGTAAGGAAACGTATTCTAGAACTAGTCGTTACCCGTGGCTGCGCACGCGTTTATTTTGTAATTCGACATTGGTAGACCTTACCGAGACCTTACCATTACTCCGAGACCTAAGCCTCCATACTAAGTTTCTTACAATACCTAGGTAATGACCCTTTAAACGATATATTCAATGTACGGATTTTGCCCCGGTAAAGTTTTATTATATGTATGAAAGATACCTTTTGGTGTATGTATAAAGATAGCCTTGGTCTTGGCCCCGGTTGGCCTAATTGGACGTTGGCGTTAGATTTTGGTTGTTGGCGCCGGCGTTAAGCCTTAGCCTCAGATTTTTGGGTTTGGTCCTTGGCTTCGGATTTTGGACTTGGCCTTGGGATATGGGGCCTCGGTTATTAGATTTAGCATTTAGTAGTTGTAACCTTGTGTCTTGGCCCATAACCTTGGTTGAGTCCTGTACCTTAGTCCGAGGTCGTAAAATTTAGCTTAGCCCTGCCTTTTAAAATATACTAAATTTCGGGCTACAGGTAGCGGACCAGCATAACATTTACATATTAAAGGATAAATATCATCTGGGCATTGAGTATGAATTGACATGACATTTTTCCTGTGAAGTTAAATTACGTACGTCGCGCATCTTTTATTTTAGATTACAGCTTTTCTCCGGGGCTACTACGAAATAAAAATGTTACATCGTACAATTTAGTATGAAATCGTGACGCCAGTCCAGATTGAATAAAAGCGATAAGACAATAATTCAAAAATTAACCAATATATTGTTCGTGCGACCCCAGCGGCAGGCATCGGCGATCTCCGCAACGACAACGACGCGAACTGCACGTACGAGGGGGAGAACAGCCTGCTGCTGCAGCAGACCAGCAACTGGCTGCTGGCGGTCTGGGCCCGGCGACGTGACGTCACGCCCGCGGACTCGCCGCTCGGCTCCCTCAGCTTCCTGGAAAACGCAGACCAGCTACTCACTGAAAAGTGCTCGTGGAACTCCGCTGAGGAAATCACACGGCCTGCTAGTAAGTGTAGTAATTAAGTCCCTAATTTGGGGGTGTGGCTCGTCGCAGTGACGTCATGCCCTCCGATGCGCCACTCGCCTTCCTCAGCTTCCTCGACAACGCTGTCCACTTGCTCGCTGAACAGTGCCTGTGGCACTCCGCTGAAGAGATCACACGGCTTGCTAGTAAGTGTTGTTATTAAGTCCCTAGTTAAGGGTGTGGCCCGTCGCAGTGACGTCACGCCCGCGGACGCACCGCTCGGTTCCCACAGCTTCCTCGACACCGCTGACCAGTTGCTCGCTGAACAGTGCCTGTGGCATGCCGCTGAGGAGTTCACACGGCTTGCTAGTAAGTGTTGTCATTAAGTCCCTAGTTTGGGGTGTGTGGTCCGTCGCAGTGACGTCACGCCTGCGGACGCACCGCTCGGCTCACTCAGCTTCCTAGACAACACAGACCAGTTGCTCGCTAAACAGTGTCCGTAGAACTCCGCTGAGGAGATCACACGGCATTAAGTCTCTATTTAGCTGCTGTTAATTGTCTTAATGATTTTAGCTTCAACCTTCACAAGACTGGTCCATTTTGTGAGGAGTTAAAGGAGCGCTGCCAGCGATTTAAACATCAAGTGAAATGTCTGTACAGTAAATATAATACAACCTATATTGTCTCACCGCTGGCCAAAGAGAATGTCACAAAAATAAAAGTAAGAAAGCATGGGCCATAGTCCACTACGCGGACCATTTTTTTCTATGGGACTAAACCCGCTACACATTTCTACCATTGTAACTCCTGTAAACTAGGATCCACAATGGTCTTCTTAGATGACACCAAAAGTTTGAACCTTGGGGTGTCTCGGGAAGCGCTTTAATTATCTTGGAACCCGCAACAAATTTAATAAGCAAGAAAAACAGGAGTGGGACGAATAAAATTCCACTTCCCTCCTTTGTAAAGCGGGAGACACCAAAAATTGGCAGATCAACCATAAAGAAGGAGACTAGGATAAGCCCACTTGTAAAGCACCATGGGTGCGAAGACATATTAACAAAGCCTATTTATGAGCCTCATGTTTGATTCCAGTAATAGGTATGGCAAAAACGCTAAGACACACGGAAATTATCCCGAGTTTCTAAAAGATCCGTGTAGCAGATTACCCCAGACGTATTTCGCAGGCTGTTTCAACATAATAGTACGCTCGTTACCACGCAGACCCTGCGGATTGGTGGACGCAAGTTTGTGGCCACTTGCTGTTGAAAGATATCAAGCCGCTCATAAGGCTGTGCTAAAGTGGTAACCGGGACCAATGGCTAACGTGCTTGCCGAAGCAGGCAGACGTTCTAAAATGGATTGTCTCAGATTGTCACCCATCTCAGACAGACTCAACCGAACGCTGCTTAACCTTGTTAATCGATTCACACACAACTCTACTACACTGTTACGAGAGCCTCTTCCATAGTAACACACTTTATTCTCGAAATAGTTTTTTATTATTATTTAAAAAAAAATGCCTTACGCTAGAATTTATTCCTGTGTCGGGAGTGCGTTTACAAACATGAAAATTCACATAGACAAATACCCAGACGAAACAAATAATTGTAGGTCACACAAAGATTTGTCGCGTGCGGGAAACGAACCCGCAACTAATCGACCCAGTGGACGGAGCGGCTTAAGCTCAACCATTGCGACAAATCGTCTGTCGTTTGGTGAATATTTGATGGATTTTACTTTTACAATGACCAGCCAGTGTCAAGAATTTAGTACTAATAATTTTAAATATTCAATAATTGTGTTTGTCTAACAGATTTAGTGCATATGTACAAATGGCTGACTGCGTTCACCCTCAAAATGACAGCGGAGAAGGTTGGCAAGCTCAAAAGTGCGGGCAAAGACAACTTCACCGCCAAGAACGAATCGCAGTCTTACAACGCAGTGACGCTTTCCGTCGTCTATGGAGAGGTAAGTACTTTTACATTATATTAGGTCACGTGAAACTATCGGTCCATCTGCCTGTATAGAAAGTGTAGTTTTAAGTTAAAAAATAACGTCGAAGTAAAATCGTTGCCTCACTCTTTTTCTAACTTAGGGTATTTTTTTTATTGATGCAAAGTAAGAATGTATGGCAGTGTTTCCCAAATGTTTCCCCATCGTGACCCACTAAAAGTTTATTAACCCTACTAGTGCATATAGGGGAAAAAACACACATTTTAATGTCCATCCACGCGGGTCGCGGGGCGTGTAAAACGAAAGCTACGCAGGATTAGTGATGCGACTCGAGTTAGACTTTGTGACGCGAGTCACACGTGTTATTTTATTACGTCACTCGAGTTAAACTCGAGTTTTTGCGTAACTCGAGTTCACTATTTACAGTCCCGGCAACTCGAGTGGTAAATTTTTTCGAGTGATAAAATTCAGAGTTCTGATTACTGTAGTTAAAGCATTTTCAAATAGGTACCTTTATTAAATAAATAATATGAACAAACCATTATAGCACAACCACTTCACAAATGAAACTAATTTCATGTTTGTTTGTTTTCCAATATGCAAGTTCGAACTTGTTTATAACCTGGTGACGTAGCTATAGTGAATTAGAAAAGTGGCATCTATCCAACGCTCACGGGTGGTAGAGTCTTAAGTAATCAATAATTTTCTATTTTTGACTTTTCATAAGTGCCCCTTGGTCTACATGAATAAAAAACTTTTGTTTTTATCCACACCTTATTACTTGTTGATTGATATGCTAAACCTTTAACATCGCCTGACAGTGAAAACCTCGGGAACTCAATTTGGGAAAGTTTCATTTTATGATACCTTAACTTGGCATCACAAATTATTTTTGTCTTGTGTGCCATTTAAAACGAATCTACATTGGACACTAAGACAAATAATTATATAAGCTGTATTATTCACCATTTTAAAGGGATTTTGTTTTCCTTTTTTTTTTGTAAAGTTACCTCTTTCGTACATCCAAGCTTTTCACTCTAGGGCGACAATAAACTAACTAAAACTTTTTTGTTTTGTCTCTAGAATTATGTACTACAGCACTTCTACACATCTGCAATGGAATTTGAAGACGAAAGATGCAGGAATGTACTACTTAAAATGGTATCCTTATACGGAGCCTTCCTTCTGGAAAAACATTTGGCAACCCTGTACATTGTAAGTACATACATAGATACATATAGCTTGTTTAACTTATTACGTCCGAATAGCTGGGTAAATGTCTTTGCCATCTAGGAATAGCCAGCTTTGCCTGAACATGTATTACTTTTTATGGCTATATCTGTGCAAATATCTAGCTTTTCCTCAGTGTAACAACTGATCTTTTCACTTCATACAAAATGATAAAAGTGATCATGGTTGTTATAAAACCAACGGTACTTGCAATTTTTCATTACCTTCCGCGTAGCGGAGTATGTACCTATTCTCTCACCTCCATGACTAAGGATTTTACCTATCGGTGGGACTGCATAGGTTTGTAGCGACCCCTATGCATCGCTACATAGTTGCGACTACCTACCAATAGATGGCGCTGACGATCCGCCATACATGTCTAGAACGCGATATTAGAGTGCGCATGACTTATAACATATATACAAGCCCCCGACAACATCCCTCGGGGGGTTCAGTCCGGTGAAGCTGTAAAGGCCTCACGGCCAACAGCGTATATCACTCAAACAAACAACAACCCTCGGGGAGAGTGGCAGGCCCCGCCAGCCATATCACCCGTCTGGGTGGAAGATCTTCCCTTTGACAAATCCTGCAACAACGTTCCTGCCAAAGGTTGATTTATTTACATTTTTTTATATTTTTTCTGGGGAGGCCTATGTTCAGCAGTGGACAAGTATAGGCTGAAATGATGATGATATTTTTTCTATTAATCTGCCACCAAGAATAGAAACAAAACCCCTCCGGTTTTGTTTCTATTCTTTTGCGGTAATTGATAGCGCCATATTCTGACCACATGACTTCGTAACGACCTACGTCCTATAAGGTTAACGAATGTAGAAAGTCCACATGGCTGCAGACCTTGATCGGAAAGCAGCATCCACTGAGAAGATTCGGCGAAGACTTCATCAGTCACTATCCGTCATTCAATGATGCTACTTAGCCTAATTCTAACCCTCGACAATGTGGACGCGTCTATTTCTCTATATATATCATCATGCCAGGATAGGCAGTACAGACTTCCAACAGGTTCTGTACTACTTCAAAGGAGCTATCATAATTTTAAATACATTTTCCTCTTCAGGGTGGTTACTTCTCCGGCGAGCAAGGCTTGAAGCTTCGAGACGGGATCCTGCAGCTGTGCAGTCAGCTGTGCCCTGACGCAGTGGCTCTGGCAGACACCCTAGCGCCACCCGACTGGTGCCTCAAGTCCGTGCTGGGCATGTCTGATGGAGAGGTAAGGACATTGGATGAGAATGACCACAGCTAGTGTAGTGGCTAATACTCAGTTCATTAGCTAGAGCTACTCAGCTGTGCCCTGACGCAGTGGCTCTGGCTGACACCCTGGCGCCACCCGACTGGTGCCTCAAGTCCGTACTGGGCATGTCTGATGGAGAGCACATTGAATAACAATAATGACATCCAGGTGGTGGTCTGGACATAGGCTGCACAGCTTACGGAACCGAGGTGTTGTGGGTTTGATTGTGAATCAGAACAGATATTTTGTGGCCATACCGAAACAAATGTTTGCGATTCACACGAAGATCAAACCCGCAACGATGCGATCTAGTCAACGCAGCGGCTTTAATTCTAACCATAACAACAGACCGTCGTCAGTTAATTTTAAATAGTATTATTTTAAGTCCTATACTTAGTGTACACTTTTTTGTATCTACATCTACAAAATCACAGTACAACAAAGAAAAACTTATAATTATAGTTGCATTAAAGTAAAAATAGGAAGTCTATATTGACCGATGAAATAGGCAAAGAAAAATGACATTTAATAAAAGGACACAAAGGTGGATGTCACTCATCATACTAATACGTCATTAAATATTTGCACCAAATAAACCGAATCTTATCTGAAGGACAAGTCAAGAGTCTCCGTAACCGGCGAGCGTGTATGAGACGAACTATAAGGGTGGAGGAAGTTGGAACTATGTACTCTCTGCCTACCCCGCAAGGGATCTGGCGTGATGATATAGATAGATAAATAGAAATATTTGAACTTTATGTCCTAATAAGTATTATAATGCAGAAGCAGATGGCATATCAAACATTTTGAAGCAATTAATTATTCATTTCATTTTTGCAGGCCTATAAACACATTCAAAGCAACGTTATGACATACCCGGGTGCCCTGACCAGGCCCGAGTGGTGGCGAGACGTGGTCTACTGGGACTCATATGCTGCTTCCAAGCTGTAGATCTATCGTTAAAACGCTACCCCTATATAACCCCTGACTAAAGAAATAAGTCACAGAGTTACTTTCACTGTATTTTGTGATGAAATGAGTATGTTGAAGGGGCCTTTACAGCTCAATTATCGGATTAGAGGAAGAGCGTTCAATAACTACTCGGCAGCCGAAGATGATTTGTAACTCGACGATTTAGCGTAGTAGTTAAGAACTGAAGCCGCTCTGCCCACTGTGTCTAATAGTCGCGGGTTCGATTCCCGCACGGGACAAATCTTTGTGTGATCCACAATTATTCGTTCCGGTCTGGGTATTTGTGTATGTGAATTTTTATGTTGGTAAAGGCACCCATGACACAAGAATAAATCCTAGTATGGGGCTACGTTTAGAAAAAAAAAATCATAATCTATATTATATAAAAATCAATATAAATAAATGATAATCGATTATGAATCAATCAAATCAATATTAGTTGGTACGATGTTCACTGAGTCATCTAGTTTTGTATGGACGCAAAGAGGCAATGAATAAAATATTGTGTATAAGTTTTAATCTAGGACTCGAACTCTCGAATCTTCGAATACTTGTGCCACTCGATCAAATGGTCTTTTTGATTGTTTGCTAGGGTGTGCTGTTCCTCCTTTGTTAAAATAATCAACCATTATTTATGCTGGTTGATTATTTTAACAAAATATAAGCTTATTTGAATAAACAGAAATCACACGCGGCTAGCCACCAGCAGTAACAGCCTAGTGGTTAGCCGGTTGGATTGCAAAGTCAGAGAGGTCTCGGGTTTAAACCTCTGTCTTTTCGAAAGCATGTGCGTATGGTGCGTTAAAAATTAACTATCATCTGCTTTATGGTGAAGGAAAACGTCGTGAGGAAACCTGCATACCTAAGAGTCTCTCGAAGGTTTGTGAAGTTCGCCAACCCGCACGTGGCCAGCGTGGTGGACTATGGCCCCTCTCAGTTTGAGAGGAGGCCTGTGCCCAACGGTGGACAGTTTCTTAACAGGGCTAACATTATTCCTCACCTGTAACTTATAGGAAAAAAGCTCTTATTTATGTTACTAATGATTGGAGCGCTCAAAAGATACAACTGAGTTGTTCAGAAGTGATTTTAGTATTAATTAATAAGATATTCAGGTAAAGGTTAGTGATAAGTAGTTATAATTGGATGTGGATATATGTGTATTATTATAAATGTGAAGCATAATGTGGACCAAAATCACAAATAATTTATTTTTTTGAAGAATTATACATTTATTATTCTTATTGCTGTACATTTAATGTAATTATTTTTAAATGTACTTCTCACTTCTTATACCCGAAGGAAAATATAAAAGGTGTACATATGTACGATGAACAATTTTTATACAAAATATATTTTTAATAAATGTTTTATACAAAAACATGTTTTTACTTTTTATTATGTAGGTAAGTGTTATTTATTATTATTGTATACTTGTATACGTGTCGTGTAGACTTTTTCTGACTGCGCTCTGGGGTCTAGGATTGGTCATGCTTACTTAAAAGTCTATACTTGCAGTGGCTATTTGGTGCGGGCCACTTCCTTCCCTCTAAAGTCGTACTCTTGTGGAGATTGGTCCACCGAGAATCCTCTAGTTTTTCATTGTAACATGTATTTAAAAATATTATTATTAGTTGGATCCCCTTCCTCTCTGCCTACCCCGCGAGGGAGCTGGCGTGATGATATAGATAGATTATTATTAGTCTTATATCTCAGTCGTAAGGCATCACACTGAAGCTGGATCGCATCGTACTATCACAAATACAAGGTAGCTATACAGAAAATGAAAAACAAATGAATGGAGAATTAGACAAAAAAGACCAGCCCGGTGCGTTTCTCGCTGGATCTTTTCAGTGGAGGCTGCGTTCCGATCCGGTGTAATTGTCATATTTTTTTTAATTACAGAAAAAAATGTAATTGTGACAATTTGTAAACATCCCCGCAGGGTTTATGCAAAATAAACAATTTGAGTATTTCCGTCACTGATTTCACTAACCATACCGATACAGAAAACATATTATGAGAATAACATATATAAGAATCGCGTTCACAGACGCTCATAGGATCTGACGGGGTCGATGACCCCGTCGGCGAGATCGAATCCCATGAAGGCACTCTTGAGTCAGTTGCTCCCCTGCCCTTCCGACTGTAGCGTAGTTTTAACACGCTCACGTTTTTGACCTGTGTAAATGCCCCTAGTCCAACAGCATAGATTTATTCATAAACGCACGCTCTACGCAGCTTTTCGGCAGATCAGTGGGTGTTCTGTTAACATTTAAAGTCTATTGCAATCATACTTTAACACTATTTAAACCAGCCGTCACCATTTTTAGATGTTTTAGTTGTGATTGCAATCTATAACATGTGTAATATGAAGGCGACAGTATTTCCAAAGACATATAAAACCGATCACGGTAGAAGATTCTGAGCTTCTATAAACCTCGAGGACTTCTACCGAATTAAAACCCCAAGGTAACTGGCATCGTCATTTTAGAGATTCTGGGTTATCATACACACCAGGGATGACTATCTTACCATGATCAAATAGACTGTTTCCTCTGAATGGCCAGTCTGAATGAGTCGAGTCTCCGTGAAACGTAGTGATTATATTTTCTTTATTCTCCGTAACCAATTAAATTCATAGTTTCAAGAAAACGTTAGAGGAGGAGATAAATTTAATGTTTTCCACCGCAACCTTAAACTAAACGTAGTCCATTAATATTTAACAACGTCAATGTGGGGCGAAAGAAAATAAGATTGGTTTTTAAATACATAATGAATCTGTCTATCAATGTCTTGGCGGTAAAGACTGCAATCGAATCCTAGTTAATACGTTCCAATTCGTCTGAGTTTGAAGTTCTTCAGAAGAAAGTGCTTCATAGCTTTACTTCAGTATAACTACTCAAAGCTGGTATTTCTAGAACTGATTAAGAAAGTTGTGGAGAATTAAGTATTATGATCAAAATATTTATATTGGGACTATGCATTATGTGGTAAGTATTAATTGGAGTAAAATAAAATAAAAAGAAATATTATTATTATTTGTATCTCGCTGAGATTCATGGGCTTTGCCCAGACCTTTGAAAGGCTTGCATGGGGACATGGGTACAACACGTAGATGCCCTTTACGAGAAGTTAATGTTATGTAAGTCACTTGCTGAAAATGAAGAAACAACCAGCGAACCGATCCGAGCAGGTGCAAGGACTATTGTAAATTTTCGAAAGAAAACAAGGGTTATATATAAATGAGGTTTGATGGACAAAAAACTGGACTATTTCAAAGGAAACGGACACTGGCCATAATAAGTGATACATAACTACCCGTGGCCGGCGGTAAGGCGCCGCTTACTAGATGGGCCCTCAAATGGTCGTCCTAAGACAACTGAGGGCAACACCGGTGTGAGCGGCTCAGGGTTGAAGAGAGGTGTGCTGGTCTTTCTCTGAAGTTACTCGCGGTGTTATGCCTTTTAACACTTCCACCCCTGGAGGACATCGACGTAGGACCGCATTATCTTCCTACGTCGATATAGCTCTTACGGCTCCTCTCTGGGCGGCCAATTAAGGCAAGCCAGAGCCGAGAGTCCTACGGGCACCCTTCGGTTTCCACTCGACCGACGAAGACATGCCGAGTTGGGGGCCCTGACCGACTCTCTGGAGCACTCGAGTCCGTGGTGTCGTTACTCACTCAAATAGAATGGTACCTAAATGGCATTAGTTTTGCACGTGGCCCTATATAACTAGACCTTATTCGTTGACAGCATACATACCATTATTCGTTTGATATTCTTCTCATCATTCACACACACACACAATTAATATTCTTCAGGGTGATATTGACATTTGCGAGAAAGACATGGGTACCTACTACTAACCCTGTATCGGATTTTGCCCAACAGAATATAGATAGGCTATCAAAAATGTTGTAGACAGATATATTCCGTCTCTTACAATAGGTATCATAAAAAAGCTCAGAGTTGCACAGCGAGCTATGGAAAGAGCTATTGCTCGGCGTTTCTCTACGTGATCGAATCAGGGATGAGGAGATACGTAAAAGAACCAAAGTCACCGACATAGCCCTCAGGATTAGCAAGCTGAAGTAGCAATGGGCGGGTCCGGGCCACATAGCGCGAAGATCGGACGGGCGTTGGGACAGAAGATTCTACAGTGGAGACCACGTATTGGCAAGCGCAGCGTGGGACGACCGCCTACCAGATGGACCGACGATCTTGTGAAAATCGCAGAAAGTCGTTGGATGCAGGTGGCATCGGACCGGTTACGCTGGAAAGCGATTGGGGAGGCCTATGTTCAGCAGTGGACAAGTATAGGCTGAAATGATGATGAGATATATTTCGAATATTCGTATATCACTTAAAAGCCCAGGAGTTCGTGATAGGCAACCGCATCAAACGCCACTCGATCAACGAGGCGCTAGAAGTGGGTACCTCCATTAGAGTGAGTAATTTTCTCTATAGATAAGGGTTTGTTTGCAAGCAGGCACCGGTGCGGTCCATACGGAGATCCCGAAGCTTCTCCAAAGTGCTAATGTCGGCCACCTTGCGATTTTAAGTCCGTAGGAAACCGACACGTTCCGCGAGCTTCCCGCGAGGCCCGCGGAAGTCCTATGCATGATATTCCCCAGGTAAAAATAGGATATGCAGGGAGAATAATCACAGCAGAATAAAGACACCTCTGCCACTCCCGCTTGGGGAATATAGACTTCACGTTGTTATTTTTATCTTTTAATTTTTTAATGGTTACAGTCATGCCAAAATCGGCATGTTTACTTTGCCTTTACTTTTCAGGACGGCTGCCGAATCTCCTATCCTTAAACCGATCCTCGATCGCAAAGACTTGGAGTTGGTGCTGATAGACCTGCTGAACGAAGCGACTCGTTCCCGTGACGTCACTTGCGTCGCCGTCATTTGTGATGACGTGTACTTGAATGTATTCGAAGGGAATTTGTTCAGGAGAACTATAGCTATTCCGATTGTGATGGTAAGATTAAACACAGTGTAGGGACACATATGATGAGTACGCACCTTTTTGTATGAGGCGCATTGTCGTGTCGTGCCAGTCAGTCGTCGCTCGGCGGTACTATGAACATAAGCATTTCATTTACATCAGAATTATGGAGTCAGATGGAATGCGCCTCAGCAGCAGCTCTGCAGCTAACATCTTCGAACCTAAAACGCTAAATTAAAGGATTTTTAAATCAGCCCATACTGTCCCACTATTGGGCAAAAGCTTTATCTCAAAAATCCAAGAAAGAGGGATTAGGTCTCAGTACACCACGCGGATCGATGAACACAAGTTTGTGGCCACCTGCTGCTGAATCATCGCGGTTTGGGAGAGAAGGCTTACGTCTCCTGTGGGACATATAGGCGATCTATTTATTACTCATTCATTATATATGCTGGAGGAAGAACTCGGGTTAGATTGGATAAGCAGGAGGACGCTTATGCCCTGCTGTGGGCTATAAAAAGTTGATGATCATGATACATACTTAAGTACTCAGTAATTTTTTCAACCTACACACAAACAATTGTTTTAAACTGGTATTGCCACTATAAATATTAATTTTCCCTTTAGATAGTAGTAGAGGAGTACGAAGACTTATTGTCGCCGAATTTCGTGACATTGGACTCGTTGAGGGAAGCGCGGAAGGTGGGGTGCAACGTGTACGTAGTACTCTTGGCTAACGGACTCCAGGCTTCGAGACTCTTGCGATTTGGAGACAGGTGAATTACTCCATTTTACACACACAGCCATTGACACTAGCCATTAATGTAGCTAGGAAGGTTTATAACCTGTCTGAAGTCAAAGCCAGAGATATATTTTTTTTGTAGATCGTATAAATACTATTCTTCCACAGGCATCGCGTCCTCGACACAAGAGCTAAGTATATAATGCTGCACGACATCCGCCTTTTCCATAGGGACCTTCATTTCCTCTGGCGACGGATAATCGACGTCATATTCATAAAACACCACAGAAAAATAACCGGGGTAGTGAAAAGCAAATCTTGGTTCGAGCTTTCAACAGTACCTTTCCCAAACCCTGTTAAAGGTGTATTTGTACCAAGAAGGGTGGATATATGGATAAATGGTGGTTTCCATTATAAAAGGCCTTTGTTTGCTGGTAAAACTAGCAATCTTAATGGTGAACAGTTGAACGTTGTGTATTTGGATCACCTGCCGTCTGTGGTGGCTTCCAAGAGTAATGATACCACGAAGGTTGGTGGAGTCGAGATTGAAGTAAGTAATTGCTGTAGGTAGGAATTAGATTGATTTTGTTTTGTTACAGTGTATGTAATACGTAGGTGAGTATTAATAAGAAGGGTCGTAGAGATATAGATTATTCATTCCATTAATTTAAGCTGTTCATTAGGTAAGGTGCCACCAGTAGGTATCGATTTAATATCGATGGCCACCAGCGAAGGATAAATTCTTGTTGCGTGTACTTTTTGTTGTTTTCTAGTGTTGTGTGGATTGGTTCCTTTTAGATTAACTACGTCCAATTTACGAATAACAGCGCTTATGTAAAGGCTTCATTGTATATAAGCAAGGTACATAGCCATCGAGCTTAAGCCTGTCTCTGGCATGCCGTGCTAGTCATCGGCATAATATTTTTAGCCAACAATATAATATAGCTGAATAAATATCTCTATTCCTCAAATTTCCTATAGAAGTTAGAAGAATTCTAGTATATGTAAGATATACTAGAATTCTTCTAACTTCTACCTGCAGTTCAGCCCGTGTAGCCTCAACATAGTAGGTATATTACCTACATACTCAATAATTACAGATCCTAAAGACGCTCTCAGAAAAAATGAATTTCGAACCCAAGCTATATCAACCTTTGCATGCAGACCTTCATCAATGGGGCGAGAAGCAGTCCAACGGGTCATTCTCGGGTCTTCTTGGCGAGATGGTAAACGGGCGAGCCGAAATGGCACTTGGTAACCTGCAGTATAATCCTTACCACCTGGAGCTAATGGATCTAAGTGTACCCTATACTTCCCAATGCTGGACTTTCTTGACACCTGAAGCGTTGTCTGATAATTCTTGGAAAACTTTGATTATGCCTTTTAAGTAAGTACCGTGTTCTGTTCAAGCGAGGCTTCAGAGACCCCTAGTGTCCATAGGGTGTGTACGAAGAAATAGAATTAATAGGCACGACGCCTATACCTATATCTAAAGTAGCGACCAGAGATAACATGAAATGGACGTCTTGCTCCAGAGTTTAAGACTTGAGTCGCTCCGCCCACTGGATTGAGTAGTCGCGGGTTCGATTCCCTTACGGGACGCCATACAAATGTGCAGCGTCAAAATCGTATCTCAAGCGTGTTGTGATTGTTTATCACAGTGGGATACAGCTCTATAAATCAACTAGGTACCCATGCAGTAGGTAAATTACTGGTAAAGTAATCTGACCTTCGTTTAGAATTTTATCCATAGAACGATTACCTATATGAATAAGGTAATTTATCATTTACTCCAATACCAGCGGGTCGAAGCTTGTTTGCATAATTATAGTAGCTCTTTATCATAACTATGAGAAAGAGCTCGCGCCTTCCGATATCGCGTCGAAATGACGCGCTCCTCCCCCCACTCCACCCGAGCTGGAGTCCCGCAGTGCTCAGCTCTCTCGCCCCTCCTGTTTAGCCTTTACACGAACGACATTCCTCGTAGTAAGCCTCGAGTAAGGCGCATATAGCCCTATTCGCGGATGATACCGCTCTCCACGTCTCGCATAGGAATAAGGGTTTCATTACCAGAAACCTTCAGGCATCCGCCAATTCCCTAGGGAATTGGTTCAGGAAGTGGCGTATTGAGGTGAACCCGGACAAGAGCGCTGCGGTGTTCTTTTCCAGAGGTGCCACCCCGCGCCACTCCCTGCGCCGCCCTAGAAGTAATCTCGGCCGAGTGACCATGTTCGACCGACCCATTCCCTGGGTTAAAGAGGTCAAAAATCTAGGGGTCACCCTTAACAGTACCATGTCCTTCGGCCCGCACATTAAGCGGGTCGTCACCAAGAATACTTTGTGCTCGGTCGTCTCCATTCGTTAATCTGCAAGCGGAGTAAAATGTCCCTTAGAAATAAGGTGACGCTTTACAAAACTTGCGTTCACCCATCATGACTTATGCGTGTGTTGTGTTCGGGCATTCGGCCCCCTCTCACATCGATAAACTCCAAGTGGTTCAAAACCGCTTCCTCCGTAAAGCCGTAGGAGCCCCCTGGTTCGTACAGAATGTCGATCTCCACTCCGATCTAGGTCTCGAACCTATTCGCGCCTATATTAAAAAGGCGACAACACGACACTTCGCGAACGCATCTACCCATGCGAATCCGTTAATCGTAGCCGCCGCCGACTACGGCCGCGACATGTTCTCGCCGATCGCCCCGATGCTTTGTCATCCATTCTTTCCGCTCAGAATACGGACGACAACGACGTAGTCGTAGATCCCCTCCCATAGCCGGCGGTTGACCAGTGCACTTAGTAGTGCACCCCGTCCCCCCACAGCGACTGTCCCAACCGAGGGCGCCCTCGAGTATGTCGCCTCTTGCCCTTCTGGCTGTCGAGCGTAGTGGTTGCACGCTCGCCCTTAAGTCCGGTGAAGCTGTAAAGGCCTCGCGGCCAACAGCGTACATCACTCACACACACAGACACATGAGAAAGAGCTTTCACCTGCTGGTAAGAAGTAGTGGGTAACTAAAAGTGCCTTTATTTTTCTAGATTATACATGTGGATCGCTGTACTCTTAGTATTATTAATAACGGGAATCATTTTCCACGGGCTAGCTAGATATTATATGAACCTGCAAGACTTTAAGGCTGACAGAAGAAGGCTGTGTAACGATAAAATCGATATTCTCGTTGAATACGGTGAGATGATTTTTCATGTTAGGATTATCCGCAGAAGAAACATGTGGTGATGTTTTGTATTGCAATAGTTACCTATACTGGATGGATCGATATTGGTGTTCCGTGCAGTTGCAATGATATGGCAAATTAAATACATATACTTTTTTATTTCGCGGGGGGTTATAAAGTTATCGACATAGCCCATCGAATTAGTAAGCTGAAGTGGCAATTGTCCGGTCACATTAGGCGAACAACCGATGACCGCTGGGAGAAACGAGTTCTTGAGTGGAGACCACGGGCTGGCAAACGTAATGCAGGACGCCCTCAGGCTAGGTGGTGCGATGACCTTAATAGAGCGGCTGGCAGAAACTGGATGCGAGTAGCCGAGTATCGTACCCAGTGGCGTGCACTTGGAGAGGCCTATGATTAGCAGTGTACTGCTATAGGCTGATGATGATGATGATTTCGTGGGAGAAAAATATTGTTCATATCTTTGTTTGGGCACCTTAACCACATTAAAAACCTCCATGGTGGCCGGGAACCCCCAAGGGAACAGACCAGTGCCGTACCATTAACTCGCTCGGTAGGTACTACTACGCATACTTGGTAGTTCAATGAACTGCAAACGTAGGCAGACAGTTTTGTTTATATACAGCCCGACTGCCCGTGCAACTAAATCACCAAAATAAGGCATTTCGTCACATTCAACAGTAGTGTGGCCTAAACATCGCAACATTTATAACAGTAAGCAGTAGAACTTAGTATAGGTTAGTTAGTTACGGTCTACACAGGAAATCTTTTCCCAAAATCTGCTTGGTATGTAAACCTATGAACACTTCGAGGGTTCAATCCAGTGAAGTTCTTTTCAGATCATTAGGCAAAGCGATTCGTGAGCAGTATTTATCTAGCTCAGACATGAATCACTTGAATGAGATTACTGCTAAAATACATTTTAAAGTGACGAAGAGCCTCATTTTAATGCTTTACTTTGCAATTATTTGCAGATGCAAAACCCGGTCTGTACTTGTTTGGAGAAATAATTAACAGCATCCTTTACACCTACGGAATGCTGCTCGTCGTGTCCCTGCCTAGGTTGCCGACTGGCTGGTCTATCAGACTGCTAACTGGATGGTACTGGCTTTATTGCATCCTCCTAGTCGTGTCCTACCGAGCTAGCATGACCGCAATTCTCGCCAATCCAGCCCCAAGAGTCACAATAGACACATTGAACGAACTCGTCGATAGCAAAGTCACCTGCGGAGGCTGGGGAAGCGAGACAAAGAAATTTTTCGAAGAATCGTTAGACGAATACGGGCAAAAGATTTCAGAGAAATACGAAGCGATTTCGGACCCTTTCGAAGCGGCTAATAAAGTCGCTAAAGGCGTGTACGCTTATTACGATAATTCTGACTTTTTGAAGTACGTAAGCGTGAAAAGAGAGGTGTTTACGAATTTCAACGACGATAATTCGACGAATACTACTGATGGATCTATGAAGTTGGAATCAAAGAGGGAATTACATATAATGACTGACTGTGTTGTGAACATACCTATATCAATAGGTTTCCATAAGAACTCTCCTTTGAAGACGTTAGGTGATATTTATGTGAGGAGAGTAGTTGAAGTAGGCCTTGTTCAGAAGTGGTTGAATGATGCCATGTATGCAACAAAGGCTTTAGAAAGAAATGTAGAGGAAGTCAAAGCTTTGATGAATCTCAAGAAACTATATGGAGCATTCATTGCATTAGCCATCGGATATTTCTTAAGTGTGGTCTGCCTTATTGGAGAATTAATACATTGGAATTTCATAACAAAGAAAGATCCAAATTTTGATAAATATGCACTAAACACGTATTACATGAAGAAAAATAAAAAACCCAAATAATTGCAATAATAATGTATTTAGAATAGGTTTAACATGATGTCAAGAACTCTGTAATAAATAGTTATTCAGTCAATTTCTTTAGTAATCAATATTCGTTTCTTATAACTATCATCTTAAACATAGTCACCGTCTGCATTTGGGCTAAGTACAATCAGTTAAAATACATTTTCTAAAATAAATTGAATTTTACCTACATCTTTTAATTGGACCATAATATACAATGACAATTAATTCATAATTTAAGTTTCACAGTAATATTTCTACTACAAATTATTTCTGTTCTGGATTGAAAGCAGGTGGACGGACACCCTCAGCAGCATTTTCTGTAATCCATGTATGTTGGAGAACACTCATCAGTGGCAATCTTTGCTCTGGATTTATTACTAGCAGTTTCCCCATTAGATCCTTGGCTTTATCAGATATAAATTCCGGGTATTTAATTATCACATATCTAATCTTCCTATATGTTTGAGATGAGTCCTTAGCATCGAATGGTGGCAGGCCCACGAGCAGTTCATAACACAGTACTCCAAGACTCCATATATCAACAGCATAACTATGAGGTTTTCCTTCTATCATTTCTGGAGACAAATAATCCAATGTGCCACATAATGTCATACGTCGAGATGAGGGTGAGTGCACTGACCAACCAAAATCTGCAATTTTTAATTCTCCATTGTGTCCGATGAGCAAATTTTCAGGTTTAATATCACGGTGTATAACTTTCTTTGTGTGACAATATATTAAGGCTTTGGTTAGGTCGCGGATGTACACTGCAACTGTCTTCTCGTCGAAACGCTCGCGTTCCTTCAGCAATTTGTACAAAGAGCCATTCTTAGCATATTCTAATATCAAATAGATTCTTTTCTCATCGTGAAAATATCCATACATTCTTAAAATATTAGGATGACGAAGTCGACACTGTATTTCGACCTCTCTACGAACCTGGTGTTCTATATCCGAATCTAAGATCTGGCTTTTGAAGAGAACCTTCAGAGCAACTACATAGTGAGACTCCTTTTCGCGAGCCAAATAAACATTCCCAAATTTACCTTTGCCTAACGGGCGACCTAAATCAAAATCGGAAAGTGACCATGATTTCTTTTTATCGTCATTTTTGGCCTGACCATCACTTTTACCTGCTGCAGTTTGTTCTTTGTTGTCGTTCAAGTTCACTTTTGTGCACGGAGGCCTGCTGATTGGAGCAGCTGGCACTTTGAAACTGTCCACGGGCATTTTTTGTGTGTTCGTATTGCAACCACAACCGGGCCGGCCGGACATCGGTGCGCGATTCTCTTTACACCCACATTTAGGAAGGTTCATCATCACAACAGTCAATGTAATGGAACTTCAACACCACAATTTATATTCCGTACGATTCAACTTCAAAGATTTGAATATTTTTACGGTAACGTATTTCGTGCCGTCCATAAACAGAAATAAAATTGAGTAGAGCTGAGAATTGATCAATCAGCTGATTTCACTGACTTATTGACTATTATCTGTAGTCGATTATAGAATGATGTGTGATGTGATAGATTTTATATGAAGTTAGCATTTGTTTTATACGAAGGTTGCGTAAAGTTTGCATAATGAAAGCTGAGAGTGGATAATAGCGGCAAGTTTAAATAAATTAGTGTGACGAACTATGAGAGTGGAAGAAGCCAGAGAGGTATGTAAGGAAAGAACCTGTTGGAACTCTGTACTCTCAGCCTACCCCGCAAGGGGTCTGGCATGATGAGGTGTTGTTGTTGTTGTTTAAACCCGGTTTAACGAGGAATAAACGGATTTGATATTTGAATACTTTTACGACTAAAAATAGTATAGCAAAAAATCATGTAAATATGTTTTACAACAGTACAGTGTTTTACACATATACACACTGGAGAGTGGAGGACCAAGGGACAATGAATAGAAGAGTCTATTTTAATGAAAGCTGAGTGAAAAATAGTGAGAAAATTAAATAAATTAGGTCATGCAACCCTGTATTATGTAGGAATAAATGGATTTGAAGAATACATTTAAATAATACTAGAAAATAGCAAAAAACGTGTTAATAAGTTTTATGATTTTGAGGAACGCAACACAACTTGTGTCACACAAGTGAGTGGAGGAATGAACAGAGGGCAAGGAAGTAAGTAGATTACATCGAAATAATAGCATTCTATCATATACATTCTTTGGTGTCAATAGAACTTGATACTTGTTGCGTTACAAATATTAAATCGGATTGTCTGAAGATTTAAAGTATCAAATCAAATTAGTTTATTTGCGAAAATGGGTTACAGTGGATGTTAAAATTACAATGGTCGTACGCCATATTCTGCCTTTAGGCATGCAAATATGATTAGGAATAATCCAAGGACTTAAAGTACCTAACAATTAAGAAAACGTAATAATTGTATCGGACATTTGTAATTTATTTAATTAAAAGTTAAATATATACTAAAATATGTACAATTGAATTATTACCAAGTGTCTGTATCATCGATGTAATCCTTTAATGGCGACCACGTACCGGAAGACGTGGAGTGGGTAGGCCCCCTACAAGATGGACCGACAACCCGGTGAAGGTCGCGGGTACAGCACAAAGCCGGTCGTTGTGGCGGTCTTTAGGGGAGGCCTTGGTCCTGCAGTGGACGTCTTTCGGCTGAAGAAGAAGAATCCTTTAATACAATACCAAAGAATTTAATAAAATATCTTTAGGTGTGTTGAAAATAAATAATGTGGAATTTTATTTGAATGATAATTTTAAATAAAATAAATCTACCGTGTGTCTAAACCAGTTCGCATAAGTCTGTACTAAAAAGTACCTCTATGGGTTTACGAGTACAATAAGTGACATAAGCCACAGTATTGCACGTCTATTTAAACGATAAATAATCACTCTCAGCTTACATTAGACGGACTTGAGAGAGTAATGAACTTTATTTTTATAAATAGTTCTTTGTGTTAGTTTCTTTCAATTTTATTTAGTTACAAAAGGTGGCAGCCCTAGGTGTATGACAGTTTGACATTTGATCAATCAGTCAAATAGTCAGCCAGCCAGTCCAGCTGTTTTTGTTGAATGAAATATTTAAGAAAAAGAAGTGATCTTCTCGAACCTGGTGAAAATACCTCGAATAATTTGGTTTTAAGAAAGTAAGTACGTGTCCTATACAGCGCTAACGCTCAACTGTGAATAATTCGGTACAAAAATTGCACGGCGATACAACACTTATGCAAATATTTAGTATAATATACTTATTTTGTTTCTACAGTGTAAAATAACATTGGATTTAGCTGATACTATATGGTGTTTTAAACACGACCGATTAGCAATTAGTGATCAGGTTGGTCAGGTACGTGTCAGGTACATTTTTTATTTGTGTTTTGAGGTTATTTGATACTTATGAAATTTACGTTAATTCAAATGTTTAGCTCTCAAAGTCCTATAAACCACCAAACTTCATGCATAGTGGTTACAGTGTAGCCTGCTTCCCTCACTGGTTCGAGTAGTCACGACATTGATACCCAATGATGACCTGCAAAATTTAATTGGTACCTATTGGTAAAAAAAACACTATCGCCTAATAGGTTTGTTTTCAAACGGTATCAATAGAGTCAAGAGTCTCCGTAACCGGCGAGCGTGTATGAGACGAACTATGAGAGTCGAGGAAGCCAGAGAGGTATGTAAGGAAAGAACCTGTTGGAACTCTGTACTCTCTGCCTACCCCGCAAGGGATCTGGCGTGAGGTTATAGATAGATCAATAGAATGTAACAGGTTTATAGCATGATAATAATCAAGAAACATGTTATAAAATAATTCAACATCTCTAACATTCCTAAAGTTATATGATATTGCAAAAAAAGTGTAAACATTGTTGAAACAAATTTATAATTCAAATATTAAGAAACTGGGGCAATAATATTACCGAAATGTTAATGTGCCTTTAGAATTCTTTATCATAAATATAATATTATTACCTGCCTACCCTAGGCATCCTAGCAGGTCCGTCAGCTAGGGATCTTAGCATGATTGTATAGTTAATATTGTTTATGATATTTCAGGATTATAGTGCAGTGCACACTATGTCGGATGATGCAGAGCAACAAGCCGAGGAAATAGAAGTTTTGAAGTCAATCTATGAAGGTGACGATAATTTTAAGCAGGTGGATGAGAAAACTTATCAGTACAAGGTTTGTGGCATGTATTATGAAATGAATCTTTGTAATATTGTATGGTGATGGAACCTGTAGTTAGGATCAGACACTGGTACCTCGCCAGCGAGGTTAAACAATCCCTTGCCCGCTAGCTGGTGTAGAGCACTACAGGGATAGAGGCTGCCCAAGCCAAGGCCCTGCGGTCAACAGCGTACATCATTCACACTAAGAAACCTGTAACTATGTGGTAGTTACAGTAACTCCTAGTTTTGTACCGATGACCTGGAAGATGACTATAGTTTTGATCAAGCTTCGCTTTTTTGGTAACAGGCTAATCCTACTTCCTACTGTCATATTATAAATGAGAAAGTGTGTATATTTGGATGTTTTGTTGTCTGAAAAATGAAAGGTACCTGTCTAAAATCAATGTGGACGAAGTTGCGGGCAGTAACTAGTCCTGCTATATAATATAAAAAATGTGAAAGTTTGTATGTTTGTTACTCAATCATGCAAAAACAGCTGAATGGTTTTTTTTTTTTTTTTATAAATGTTTATATTCCTGCAATCTGTCAAATGAGACATTTAGCTGGATGTTATGTATATGGAATTTGGCTTGCATGGTATGCGTCCAGTGGCGCATCCACATTCTATATAATATATATTTTTATGTTTTTAACGAATTTCTAGAAGAGATCTTGAGGAGCTTCCTTCTTTAGCCTTGTGAACGTTTTGCATGGATTCATCAATTTTTGTGCTAAGATATTGGGGTGGCTTTTAAAACGGTTTTTGTAGCTTGTAAGCTTGTCCAGAATTTCTACTTTTACTGTAGGTATTTTTAGATCCCGGTGTATTTGGTCATTTGTAACAAACCATGGTGCATTTGCGATCATACATAGTGTTTTTGACTGGAATCTCTGCAGTATTTTAATGTTTGAGTTTGAGGCAGTGCCCCAAAGCTCAATACCGTATGTCCAAATCGGCTTGAGTATGGATTTATAGAGTAGAAGTTTAAAGCCAGAACATGTTAATTGCAAGCTTAGTGCCTTTCTTTCGATGAAAATGTGTTTATTCCAGGTAAGTTTTTTATCCAAGTATATCCCAAGATATCGAACATGGTCTGATTGCGGCATGTCTATACCGTTTAGTTTAACGGGTGGGCATTTATTGTGCCCGAGACTGAACGTGACTTGGGTTGACTTATTTTCATTGGTCTTGATGCGCCAATTCTTCGACCATTGCGATATCTCGGCTAGTCCTCTTTGTAACATTTCGGACGCCTTTGTGGGGTTTATGTGAGATGCTATTATTGTTGTGTCATCCACAAAGGTTCCTACTAGGACATTTTCAGTTGATGGTAAGTCTGAGGCAAAAAGGAGATAAAGTATTGGGCCCATGACACTACCCTGAGGCACACCTGCTTTAATTTGGCGTAGTTTAGATGTTTCTTCACCATGTCGTACGTAGAAATATCGTTCAGTAAGGTACGATTTAATAAAGATATAGTGGTTTATATATATAGTAGCAGTGATAGCCTAGTGGTTAGACCGTTGGACTGCAAAGTCAGAGGTCTCGGGTTCAAACCCAGGCACGCACCTCTGTCTTTTCGAAAGCATGTGCGTATTTAAAATTAATTATCACTTGCTTTAACGGTGAAGGTCAACATCGTGAGGAAACCTGCATGCCTAAGAGTTTCTCGAAGGTGTGTGAAGTTCGCCAACCCGCACTGGGCCAGCGTGGTGGACTATGGCCTAAATCCTTTCAGTTGGAGTGGAGGCCCGTGCCCAGCAGTGGGACAGTTTCTTAACAGGGCTAATATTATTATTATTATTATAGTGGTTTATAGGCAAATTATTACGCACCTTGTACAACAGACCTTCATCCCAGACACGATCAAACGCCTGGGATATATCAAGAAAGGCTGCAGAGCAGTACATTTGATGTTCGTATGAGTTGTTTATCTTTGTCGCTAGATGGTGAACTTGCTCTGTCGTACTATGGGCTTCCCGCAAACCAAATTGGTGGTCTGGTATCACTTTGAGTTCTTTTATTTTGGGTTGTAGGCGTTTCATGTATAGGATTTCCAAAACCTCCTTGGATGTTACGGGTAGAAGACTTATAGGTCGATATGAGTTGACATCATCGGGATTTTTGCCAGGTTTTGGTACTAATATGACTTCAGCCACTTTCCACTGCGGGGGAAAGCATCCTCTCAAAAGGTACAGAGGCACAGAGGCATTGTGTACAGAGAGGTGAGATAGGTTATCCCTTTATCAGGTAATCTCTCAAAGTTTTGGGAGTTATTAGATCATAGCCAGGTGCTTTTTTCATTTTGAGTTACCTAATAACCGTTTCCGTTTCCTTCTTAGTTATTTTACTTAAGGGTGGATCAAGATTGATTTTTCTATATCAGTTTTGGCCCCGGTTCCATTGTCTTTGCGAATTGGTGATTTAAAGGGTGTAGGAAGTTTGAGTTTTTTAACTGCCTTCCATAGCGAGTAGTCTGTCGAAGCTGAAGCATCCAAACTCATTAAGTATTTTGTCAATGGATTTGATGGACGATTTAGCGCAGTGGTTAAGAGCTTAGGCTGCCCCGCCCACTGTGTCTAATAGTCGCGGGTTCGATTCCCGCATGGGACAAATCTTTGTGTGATCCACAATTATTTGTTTCGGTCTGGGTATTTGTGTGTATGAACTTTCATGTTTGTAAATGCACCTACGACACAGGAATAAAACCTAGTGAGGGGCTATGTACTTTAAAAAAAAAATGAAATTTTACACATATATTTCATTACCTGGATTAACACATAGGATACCTGTTATCCCGGAAAAATGTTAGGGTCCTGTCTAAAGTCAATGTGGACGAGTCACGGGCCGAATCTAGTCCTACAAAATGTAAAGAGTTTGAATATTTATCCCTCAAGCATCAGCAAAAATTTGCAGAATACCAGCCTAGTGCATACAGAGAGGACATATAAATATTGACTCTAGCATCTCCAAGCGAGTTTGAATTCATCACTACATCTAGTGGTATTTAGTGATACAACGACCTTCTAACTCAATCCAGGCATTCAAAACAGAATATCCCATATTGATAAAATTATTTTGATGGTATTTATATGTAAAAGAGTGTTCTTTTCTTACTTACACTGTTGTTTTTCTTTCAGTATATTGATGGAGAGAAGTCCTTTATATTAGAGATTTTATGGGGCCCAACATATCCAACAGATAAACCCCAATTTAATTTAGATATATTTTACAATCAAAGTTTGTGAGTATTAAATCCCATATTATTGTAAAATTGATAGAAATTTACTTCATTAAACTTCATATTCATGTTTATTAATGGCTGGGTTTAAATATCGAAATCAAGGATAGATTAGTTTACTGTCAGTAGAATTTTCACAGATTATCCATACAGAATATGTCAAAATTCTATCAGAAGTAGGCAAAAATTTCCTTGAATTAAATATTGAAACCGGCCGTTAGTGAATTTGTAGTGTGACATGGATAGCTTATCAAATTGTTAACATCACTCCTGCGCCTGTAGCCAAGTGGACAATCTACAGTCGTTCACGCTAATAGAAAGCGAAAAAATGTAAGGGAATGACATTTTGCAACGAAAAGTCCACGTGGTCAAAGCAATGCGCTATCAATTGCGACACGAGAATAGATACAAAACATTTGCCACTTTTCTAGGCCCTCTGTTCTTGCTAAGCTCTCTGCTGCATTTTTTTTAGTGTCAATCTTTTAATTCTCTGAATGACATTGTTTAATGATGATGAAATGGGTGATAACATTTCAAATTGTAAAATCTCAGTGTCATTGTGTTCAGGAGAGGTTATTAATTAATTACCAATAACACAACAGTTTATAATGAAATTGTTAGCTATTCATGTATCAATTATCTATTGAATACGCATTTCTCATCTTGCTTTAGATAGATAGATAGATAGCTCTTTATTGTGCACCAGTAAGATACATCTCAAAATAACAAAAGAACTAAAAGTAATACAAAGGGCGGCCTTATCGCTAAGAAACAATCTCTTCCAGGCGACCTTGAGATGGAGAAATAGATTTGTAAGTAGTATTGACGGGGGTGCACTTGCTAGAGATCATACTTATATACATATTCTTATAGCTACATTAGCCGTATAAATTTGGAATATTATATAAAAAGAAAACAAAACGCTAACACATATTAGAAAATACACATACGTGGCATATTAATGATACAAAAATAAAAATAAATAAATAAACACACAACAAACACATAATTACCTATTTAGATTTCATAGCAGAATCCGATGAGTAAGTAGAGAAATAGTACTTTCTCACCTGATCTTTAAAGCTATCTAGCGTCGACGCACGCCTTATGCTGACAGGTAGAGTGTTCCACAGTCGTACCGCCTGGACAGCAAAAGACTTATCATAAAAGCTGCTATTGTGAGAGGGCATCCTTAGGCTAAGATTTTCTGAGGACCTGAGACATTGGGTGCCAGTGCTCTTTAGATATTCGAAACGCTCCTTAAGATAAGAAGGGGAAGAAGGGTTAAATAATATATTGTAGAGAAGAGAAAGTATATGCGAATCCCGGCGAAATCGAATGGGCAGCCACTTGAATTATGTACGAAATACAGAGACATGGTCATATTTGCGTAAGCCAAATATAAACCTAATCGCGAAGTTTTGGAGCCGCTCAAGTTTATCTAGCTGGTCCTCCGTCAAATCTAAGTAGCACACATCAGCATAATCTAAGATAGGAAGCAGGAGTGATTGTGCTAGAGCAACCTTAGTGGCAGTGGGTAGGAAATTGCGAAGTATTCTTTGAGAGGCTGCTGTCGCAAACGTTTTGTAAATAATGGCTTCTAGTTGTGGTCCCCAAGTCAGACAACGATTATTAGAACACCAAGATCTTTGACAGATTGGCTATACTCGATAGAAGTACCGCTTAATGAAAAATATTTTCGGGAGCGTTAACCAATTAATTTTATTGATCATTCGGGAGCTGCCTAAAGTGATGGCTTGCGTTTTAACGGGATTCACTGTCAATCCGTAAGATTTGCTCCATTTGGTTATTCGGCATAGATCATTGTTAGTATTTTAATGGCTTTACCAAGATTTGAAAGTGACGCCTGAGTGTAAATCTGCAGATCGTCTGCATATAGGTGATACGAAGAAGTGAGATATCAGGAAATGGAGTTGATAAAAATAGCAAGCAGAAGAGGAGATAAAACGCTTGCTTTATTTTTTAGTTTATTAAAAAAATGTGCTATACCCAGTTTACCCAGACTCATTATCAGGCTTTGATCCAGACTCACCATCTAATTATCTATCTATAACCTTGTAACACTCCTCGTTCCATTAAAATCAAACAATTTATAGATGACAGCTTGATATGTTAACATGCTCATTGGGGCCATAATTATCTCATCGAAATTAAGTATTCAAATTAAAACCCTGCCTATTTCTTTGTGTAAAACCGGTTTAAGAGGAGAGAGCTATTCTTAATGTAGCTCCTCATTTATGTATGTGTGTTGTTTTTCAGATTACCTTCAGTAAAAGAGAACATATTATCAATAGTGAACACAGAAGCTGAGCAATGGGTTGGCTGTGCAATGACGTATACCCTATTTGAATGCCTAAAGGAGAAAGTTACAGAAATACTTTCAGATCAAACTGAAGAGGCAGTTGTCTCTAGTAGAGTTGAAAAAATTGTCATTGATGACCCGGTAAGACTAAATACGTATTAAATCCATTAAAACTTATCTAAACGGCCAGTCAAAAACAGGATCAGACACCTACCTCGAAGGTCGCAGAGGTCGAGGAATCCCTTGCTCACCAGCCGATTCAGAGCACCACGGCGGGACACATAATATACGCCCTCTCCTATAACGACTGCCCAAGCCGTTCCTCCTTGAGGCGTCCTTGAGCTAGTTGCCCCCTTGCCCTTCAGGCTGGTGCGTAGTGGTCGCACGGTCGCCCTCTTCTCTGGTGAAGCTGTAGAGGCCCCGCAACCAGCAGTGTAGATTCAAACACTACCAAGCCTAAGTCAGCAGTCTCTGTAACTGGCGAGCATGTATGAGACAAGCTTTGAGAGAAGAGGAAGCCATAGAGGTCTGTAAGGAAAGAACCTGTTGGAACTCTGTATTCTCTGCCTACCTTGCAAGATATATATAGAAATTGTGACTGATAAACTGAAAGATTAGAAGACATTTTTGCCTAATACTAACTTGAATTTTAAATTACTTAATATTGTTATAAAAAAAGCAGTGATAGCCTAGTGATTAGAAAAAGCAGTGATAGCCTAGTGGTTAGGTTACGTTGGGATGCAAAGTCAGAGGTCTCGGATTCAAACCTAGGCACGCACCTCTGTCTATTCGAAGTGTATATTAAAAATTAACTATCACCGACTTTCACACACTGGGCCAACGTGATGGACTATGGCCTAAGCTCTCTCAGTTTGATAGGTGGCCCGTGCCCAACGGTAGGCCAGTTTCTTAACAGGGCTAATATTATTATATTACTGTTATAAAATGCTGTTTCATTCAGTCGGCTTTGTCAGCGGTGTTCTTCTGCCACCCCCGATTGGGGAAGATGGGCGTGACGGTGTCTATTTTTTTTTGTTATGTACGTTTTTTTTCTTTATTTCTTCCTTCAGGTTGACACAACAAAGAAACAAGAAAAGAAAGAACAACTAACGAAAGCGCAGAAGCGTCGCGCATGGGACCGCGCGGAGATCGGGCGCGCCGGCGAGAAGCCGCGCGGCTGGGACTGGGTCGACATCGTCAAGCACCTCTCGCAGGCGCCGCACGTGCCCTCATGACCACCGCATTTTTGAACCACCCGCAGCGACACTCGAGAGGTGTCCTCCCAAAAGGACTTATTTCCACTAACACACTTCTTTTTAACCGTACCTGGGAAGTTTTTTTTTCTTAAAAAAAACGTAGACACGCTAGGATTTATTCCAGTGTCGCGGGTGCGTTTACAAATATGAAAATTCGCATACACAAATACCCAGACCGGAAAAAATAATTGTGGATCGCTCAAAGATTTGTCCCGTGCGGGAATCGAACCCGCGACTACAATGGGCAGCTCCTTAAGCTCTTAACCACTGCGCTAAATCACCCGTCAAAAAGTGTTGTTGTTGTGTGAAGTGTCCTTTAGTTATTAAATTAACGCGAATATTACACATGAAATAAAACTATTTTTCGGATTTTATCGCGTTTTATTTTTGTTATTTAAGTTCCCGACGTATCGGGAAAAAGCACTCGAAACGTCGGGAACCTAAAAATCAAAAATATACCGCGATAAAATCCGAAAAATAGTTTTATTTTAATTGCCCTTATAATAGGACATCTCTCAAGTGGAAATTTTTTGCAGGTATATTTGAGGACTCCTTACAATTTTTTTTCAGTCAATGCAAATATATTCAGTTCTTAATAAAACTATATGTGCATATTGATGGAAATAAGTCATTTTGGAAAGAAAGGCACGTTTTTGTGATGAAGATTTTCAATGAGAAACAAACCAATTTGAACGGTCCTGAGATAAAAGAAGGTTGAAAATAGAATTGAACTGCATATAAATATATTTGTTTCTAAAATAGATTCTTTTGGTAAAATCACACCTTGAGGTTTTTGGCGGGAAATCGAAGAGTGATGTTGTCAATTTGTTTTAATTTCCAAAACTTGTGTTATTTCGAATTATAATGTGTAATGTTGGTGGAATATTAACCATTATGTATTCCTATATGTGCATGAGTGAAGGTAATTGTAACAAAGTGATAAAACGTGCCTTTTCGATTTCCCTCAAAACGGCCGTCGCAATTGGTATGTAAAGTATCCATCACTACTATCCAGAGTGGGGCACTTCATTTTCATCTTTGTCATCAAGTTCATTGGGGAGTTGAAATAATAAGTTGAAATTAATAAATAATAATTGTTGAATAAGTTGAGTTGAAAGTTGAAGTAAATAATATAAAACAAAATGAATATTCGTAAACTTTGTACAATGGCATAATGTAAACGCAACGGCCACGAAAAAAAAATCACAAATTTAGTTTTTAAAATAGACCTGCGACAGCTGTTATTAGTATCGAAACACTTGTTATCTTTGCTTGCATGCAGTCTCCTTGTGTAAATTTCTGTAGGGAAGTGGACATGAATCATTGCCTTTTTTCCATTCAAAAAATGGGACACACTTCGCTACATTTCGTCGTATATTAGTAGCACGTTACTATGTATTGGGACGAAATGTAATGAAGTGTCGTTTTATGAAAAATACAACACATTTAAGGCTTTCTATTTTTTTATTGCTCAAACCTACCTACATACCTACACACCGAGTCAGACAAAAATAATATGACATTTTTAACCTAGTCAAGCGAATCGTATTCTGTTGTCTTGAAAACGAATATTAAAAAAATCTGCGCTTGGCTACGTTCGGGTGGGACGTTTACCGTCGGGCGGAGCGGGGCGGCGTTGTGTGGCGTCTCCCTTACATTTCACTACATTTTTTATTTTAAACGTAGCCCCACACTTGGGTCACACAAAGATTTGCCACGTGCGGGAATCGAACCCGCGTCTATTAAACACAGTGGGCGGAGTGGCTTAAGCTCTTAACCACTGCGTTAAATCCGTCAAACATTACAACTGCCCAAGCTGCGCCGCCGTCGCGCTCCCATCGGCTCCCAGCATCCCAGTCTGCATCCCAGTTTCTAATTTCGACTAATTCTATGTATCTATATCATCACGCCATATCCTAAGGTAGGTAAAGAGTACATAGAACCAACCAGACCTAAACAAATATTTGTGAGTGGCACAGAACTCTGCGGGCACCAAATCCGCGACTATTATGTTCAGTGGACGGAGTAACTTAAGCTTTTAACTACCGGAGCAAGCCGAATCTATATGAAATGGTGTACTGAACTCGGAAACGCAGGAGAAATCTATTATTCTGATTGTTGGAGATTGTTTGTTTTAATTCCTTAAATAGAAACGCGAATTAGCCTTGGGACCACGAGGGATTGGTCGGTCCGGTGGTCCTATTAATAGGTCATAATTATAGGTCCGCGAAAAAATGGTCATATACAACTCATTCTTTTAAAATATGGCGCGTGGTTAGTGGATCTCTCATTGTTTATCAGAGATATGTAATTTATTGTATTTAATAATCAAATTATAATAAAAATGTTTGATTGTATTACAGTGGTTTTAATTTTTAATTCTGATATCATGCGAAAATAACATTCGCACTATGTTATAGACACCAATTTTCGGACACCCCCGTGTAGAACTCCCGTGTGACAAGTATGCCTGGTTTTTGAGAAAAAACATATTTAAATCTAAATCGTAAAAACTAAACGGTTCGTCCATGTCAATGTTATTTGTAAGTTCAATTATATTACGGTAGCAAGCATTTCTAATAGAAGTAATAAATTACGAAAAAATACCTACAGGTGAAATGTGATAACACTTTGTGTGACCAGAATGTCGATTCAAGTAATTTTAGATACATAACTTCATTTTGTAGAAGGAGTGAGTGTCCGGCGTCCTGTCACGTAATTTAAAGTGCTCTGTTGAAAAATCTAAAAAGTATTGTTCTTTGACGATTATTTAGTGGCAAATTAACCCCGTGGTCTTACCATAAAACAGACCATACTTATGTGATGTTATAGTAGTGTTTTACGAATACAATCAAGGACAAATCACAAAAATAGTAAGAATTGTTTAATTATTAAGTGATATTCCAAAGTATTGACTGTTACGCGTAAGCGACACGAACTACATGGCGCTTACGACCTTTGGGTCGCTGATATCTGTGCAAGTATTGAGGTATTTTAAATCGTCAACTATCAGCTGTCCTATCAAATACCCTGTTTTATTAGCATATTTGTGAGTTTTCTAATATCTATCTACTAAAAGCGAGGGCAATGTCATCGAATAATAAGGCAAAACAAACCTGTGCAGGATGCAAGGATGTCTTGCTGCAAAAGGAACAAATATCTTGGTCGAGGTGCAAGTCCAGGTATGATTTATTGTGCGCAAACATATCTATCGACCGTTACCAACTAATGAATCAGGACGATAAGTGCATGTGGCAGTGTTCCGAATGTTACAGTAAGCAGCCTAAAATCGGCAACTAAGAAACACCTGTACGGTCCACGTCCAGTGCCCCGGTCGAATGAAATAATATAACACAACGCCGTAAAATCTGTCAACCCTCCCGAACAAACAAACCCAATTCCGAAATGCAGCTAAGTGCGAATTTAGATGAGCCCGAATTGTTAAATATTATCTCACGGATGAAATTAGCTCATTTTGGAATGAACTTCGAGCCACTCGTATTCAAATGAGTAACCTCAGTGCAGCGCTAGTTGAAGTAACGGCCACTTTAAAAAAAACAATGAGCGGATTTATTGGAAAGCAGATTGGACCTGTTGGAAAATAAGATTGAAAAGCAAGAACAACCAAACTTCATATCCTTGGAAGGTCAGATATTCCAGCTTAAACAGGACAGTCAAGAACGGGAGCAAGACTGCTATCCAATGGACTCCGTGGATAACGGACAATGTTAAACTTATGATGTCCCTCCGAGATAAGGCCTGGGATAGGGCGCATTCAACGAGGAATGATACTCACTTAAACTATTACAGGGAACTCAGGAACTATGTGATAGGAGCTATTGATAGGGGAAAAAGCATATTTTACTTTTTATGTTAACAATAATAAAAAGAAACCGATACAGATGTGGGACCATTTAAAGAGAACTTGCCCGTTAGACAAAAATGCACAAATTCAGACATCAATACCCCCACATCTTAATGATCCTGACCGAATAAATAGTTATTTTTTAAATGTACCGGGGAATAGCACAGTCGATACATTAACTTTAAAATATTTCAACCAGAACACCTTAGCTAAGAAGGAATTTAATATTAATACTACAACTCAGGTAGAGGTATCAAAAATAGTATTTAATACAAGTACCAAAGCTTGTGGACATGATAATATATCCATGGAAATGATTAAAATGACATTGCTCAGCGCATTGCCCGTTATTACTGATATAGTAAACAACTCAATACGAACTAAAACCTTTCCTAACTCTTGGAAATTAGCCAAGATTAAGCCCTTTCCTAAGAATACTTCAGTAGAAGAATATAAAGATTTAAGACCAATAAGTATTCTACCAGCTATGTCTAAAATATTAGAGCGGTAATCTGTACAAAACTGACTACCTTTCTAGAGGATGAAGCGATCCTACCTGAAATTCAGTCGGGGTTTCGTAGCGGTTTTGGCACGGCAACCGCGCTTGCCCATGTCAGCGATGACATTATAGCAGCGTCTGATGAAAGTATGTGCAGTGTGCTAGTTCTATTAGACTTTTCAAGAGCTTTTGACTGTATAAAATTTGGAACTCCTTTTGGCAAAGCTTTACCAATATGGTACATCGAAAGAATCCTGCGAATGGTTTCAAACCTTCTTAACAAATAGAAGTCAATATGTTGAAATAGAAAATGAGCAGGGTAAAGTAATAAGGTCTAAAATTAACCAGATTAATAAAGGTGTCACAAGGCTCTATTCTGAGTCCAATTCTTTTTGCGCTATTCACTGCAGATCTTCCAAAGCATATAAGACACTGTAAAATGCATCTATATGCTGATGACACTAAAATATACTATTCCTTTAGCCCTAAAGATGCAGAAAAAGCAAGTCACAATATAAACAAAGACCTGAGCTGCATCTCGGACTGGGCAAATAAAAAATCTCTGGTATTAAATGCGTCTAAGACAAAATATATGCTAGTTGGTACTAAATCACAATGTAGCAAAATAGCTTTGAAGTTGCCTCCTATTATTAAAGACGGTCAAGTCTTACAAAGAGTCGATAATGCATCAAACTTAGGTCTTATTATGGATAGTGAGCTGCGCTATACTGAACATATAAACAGCAAAATCAGAAACGACTTTCATAGGTTAAAAACCCTATATAATATAAAAAAATATCTTATAGAGCCAATTAGGAAAACGCTGGTGGAATCTATTGTACTATCACAATTTAACTACTGTGACACCGTATACGGCCCTCGTTTGCATGAGAAGACCAAGAAGGCCATACAGCGAGTGCAGAACGCATGTGTTCGGTTTTGTTATAATATACCGAGAAGAGCTCGAATTACCCCATATTTAAATAGAAAAAATATCTTAAAGATGGAGGCGCGTAGAAAAGTACATCTCGCATATTTAGTGCACAAAATTGCCTAGAAGAAGAAGCCTAAATATCTCTATGAGAAACTGGAATGGGTCAAAGATGTTCAACAGAGAAACACACGGAGAAGGCAAGCAAATGAACTGGTTATACCAGTACATAGAACGGCTCATTTCAGAGGGAGTTTTAAATATTCTGCAGCCAAGATATGGAACGACTTACCTCCCCCCCTTACGCTAAAGTATGTCCCAAACATCTGTTAAAAAATATAAAGCTAAAGAACTCTTATGTACGCAGAAATCAATGTTACTTTAGATGAGAGTCATGTCAATTAATCTATAATTTAAGAACCAGGTTAAGACCTCTAATTTAAGAACCAGGTTAACAGCTTAATCGCAAACACAATGTAAAAGTTGTCTTTTTTTCTCCTTAAAATGATTGTCTTTAATTTTCAATCTGAAAGCTGAAGCTGAAAATCAGTGTTGTGCATATATGCACAGCGAATGCTGAGCTGGCTACCTTGCCACACTTTATCGACTTCAACTCTTATGTGTACTTTTATATTTATTATTTATTTTAATTATAATGTGTGTGTGTGGCAAAATAAATGGTTTAAATTTTAAGGGTTTTATTTTTAATAAAAATATGCGAACTCGAGCGTAGTGTGAATGGAGCGAGTAGAGATGTTAAACTGACGTAAACCAGGCTCACCACGATCACTTCAAGGCTTGGTGGAATTCAATAGGCTCGCTAGCTTAGGCCATATCCTCTTGGTGTTTGCTTCGTGAGTATTACTTTATCGTATATATTTTACTACTCTTTGACTTTATCCTTTTTCGGTATCGGCTATCGAGGCCGGTTATCATAGTGCAATATCGACGACCGGTAACATGTCTACGTTTATTTAAACATCATTGGTGATTGTTGGAGATCGACAGTAACATATTTCTCTTGTTGGTAAACATTAAATGGGTATTAATGATTGTGCTGGTCAAGTTACTGCATTATTCTTTGAGTTATCTTAACATTTATAGAGTAAAGTAAGTTTTTTTTCATTTCCTTTGAAAGGCTGCTGAAAAACTGTTAACGCCTATATTCTCCAAGGGATATAGGCACGAATGCGGGCCTACTTTTTGTGTGTGTGCACTCACACACTGTTACGCCTATATTCTCCTAGGGATATAGGCACGAATGCGGGCCTACTTTTTGGGTGTGTGCACATACACAGTTACGCCTATATTCTCCAAAGGATATAGGCACGAATGTGGGCCTACGGCGATCGCCCATTTATCCACCGGGATAGTGACAGTGATACTAACTACTTTACAAAAGAATAATAAAGGATAAAATAAATATTTGAAGTCGGTGCCAAGCAACCGACTGCACCAACCAGCACCGACTTCAAATATTTATTTTTTGCTTTTTTAAGTCGGTTTTCCTTTTCTTAAAAAGTTTTTTATTGAAATCGGTGGACAAATACGAACTCATTTACAATAAAAAGGTTTCCACAGTTTCCTTTTTATTTTCATATGTCAGACTCTGTTTGACATCACTCCGTTATGGACTTGGAACTTTGCTCACAATTGAATTTTATAAAAATATGCCTTAGTAACTTTATAAAGATATAAACTAAATACCTATCATCTACGCAATGAAAACGTATACGATACAAGAATGGTATACTCCAGCGGAAGTGGCTATCCATAATAAAGCATCGGACTGCTGGGTTTCTCTCAATGGGAAGGTGTACAACTTATCTCCATGGCTCCAAGAGCAGTTCAAGTTGTGCCGTTGCACAAAGACTTGTTCCTGTGAAGTCAAGAACTGGTACTGTGACGACGACTGCGTGGAGTACTGTACTTGCTTCAAACGAGGGTTTCTGTACTGTGATGCGAAACGGGTAGGTTCAAGGAAATCGTAATAAGTATTACAACGAGGAAAAATTGTTTGTTTCTTTGTAATCGATTAACTACTGAACCGATTTTAATCATTATTTCATCAGTAGAAAGCTACATTATCCAGAAGTAACATAGACCGATAGGTGGTGCTATTGTCAACCCGGTGCGAAGCCGCGGAAAACTGTTAAGATATATGAACTACTTCAACGGTCTAGTGGCGTATGGTGTGGGTGGCGATCACAAGGTTCTGGTTTCCAATCTTAAGATAGACCCAGTGCTTCTTCTATTAAAATCTCAGCTATATTTAGGAGTCTGGAATTGGAAATAGTCTGGAAAGTCTGTAATTGGAAAAAGTCTTGCCTGTTATTATATTGGGACTTAACATCGCCAGCGATATCTGGATGTGTACTCAATATTCCATGTTGATATTAGTACCATTTGCTAATAGGACAACTTGCTAATAGGCCTATTTGCTAGTAGGTAGATAATTACGACTTTTTATACAGGGTTGTTTTGCTAAGATGCCTATTTGATGCAAAAGCTTCTCCGCCACTCCCTTTTGAAGAAGCAACTTACAATTTTTATTTTTTTGGTGTTTTAATAATAGAGGTGGTCTTTAAATAATAGATTTTATAATATTTAATGTTTAACAAGTTACCTGTAGTTGCGTAGTGTGTATAGTTTGGGACCCCTCGATACAGGCATGCTTAGTAAGGGGACCATGTATAAAAATTTAATTAATTAATGAACCGCTAATTTACAAATTTTTAAAATGTATCTCGTATTGTTACTTTAAATTTGTATTCTAAGAATAATCATTTTTCATTTTAATTTCAATGTCTTTTATTACTTTAGGTCGAATTTTGCAAACAGAATTAAAACCAGTTCTTCTTATGCTACGAAGTTTAAGTTTGACATGTTGGTTCAGTTCCGATGACAATGCATTTTTATGGTAAGCATGACCTGGTTCTACATCCAGCACTGGCTCCAGATAAAGAAACACCTCAACGGCTAACAGCATAGGCACAAAATTTTGTATGAACATATTTTGATTGGTTGTTTTAACCACCATCACATTGCTGCATAGCTTGATTTTACCATGATTTATTACGTCCATAGCTCGCAATGACCATAGTTGCGTATGCCGGCAAGGATATCAGCCACTGGTTTAAAGGTTCCGAGTGGATGCGGTATGTCCATCCCATAGTTGGTTCCGTCTCCACGTATCAGCAGTATGGCCATGGCCAACGGCAGCCCATCGTGCCGTCAACCAGGTGGCGACCACTGGAGAACCCTTGGTGGTTGGACGATGACGCCGTGGTGGGAAAGGCCACTGCTAAAACCAGGCCTATAAGGATTACCAACACATTGACTGGTAAGTTACAAATGTCCCGCGTCGCGTATCGCATGAGATTGGCGAAGTCGAGCGACGTTGCGCGACGTGGCTCAACATCTTGTTGCGTTAACTATATCGTCAAAATTTGTTTATATAGTAGCAATATGTCGCTCGTACAGTTTTCAAACCTTGTGTTTTTAAGTGGTGAACTCAAACACTCCCAGAGACTGTCCACCATCTGGCTTCGCCGAACCCTGCAGCACTTTGGTCACATAGCTTAAAGAAATAGTAATAACCTAGAGAGATTATTGGTGATAGGCAAAAAAGAGGGGAAGAGACCAAGGGGACGCAGTCTCAAGAATTGTCAGATCAGATATCCAAACTACTGGAGATACCAGTCAGCACGGCACTCCATCTGGCAAGTGATCGCAGCAGTGATAAAAGTCCAGCAACGGAGTCACGATCCTCAATATTAAGGGAAGGATTGAAGAGAGAGAGAGTCCGTAAGGGAACAGATATCTGATCTACTTATCTGGTCACCTGTCACTTAGCTATAGTTGGATTCGGTAGGTTGCACTATTGTCGATCAGGTGTAAAGGTTATACTACACCACGCGGACCTGCTGTTGGAACTTATAAAGCTGCCTATGAGGCTTCCAACTTCGCTTAACGACTACCACATTAAGTGGTAACCGGGACCAATGGCTTAGCGTGCTTTCCGAAGTACGGAGACGCTCGAATATGAAAATGTAATAAACGGTCACCCATCTGAGACCGACCGAACCAAACTCTGCTTAACCTTGGTGATCGGTAAGAACATCGCGGTAGCACAACGCTACGAACACCTCAATAATAAATAAATTTATAAATATTATGCGGGTATTCGTTTATCCTTCACCTCACAGGCTCCACAGTGACCCTAGAAGTGTGTTCCGAAGAGACCATCTTCCAGATCATGATGCGGTACCTCCCCCACAACAGCCACATGATGTCGTACACTTGGCGGTACCTTGGCAACCCGATCTGCTACAATAAGACCTTGGCAGAGAACGGGATACCTGATGAGCGAGATAGGTTCAGTGATGTGGCCTTAGCTGAGAACGTTCATATTCCAGCATTACTGATTTATTACGACGATGACTTGACTGAAGGTGAGTAGGTATCTGCTTAATCAGCCCGCACACAGGCTCAGACACCGACCACACCGGCGAGGTCGAAGAATCCCTTGCCCGCCGGCCGGTGCAGAGCACCACGGCCGTTACACCTAGTATACGCCCTCCCCCTTAGCGACTGCCCAAGCCGAGGCCGTTCCTCCTTGGGGCGCCCTTGAGCTGCGCCAATAAGCAAATCTATCTTTGAAACCCGCCATTAGATATATACATATACCTAGATAGGTTATATCATTATGCTTCTGCTCTTCGCTAAAATGCGCTTTAATAAGGCGTTAGGAATAACACGTCTCGTCTCAATTATCGCATTAAATAACAACTCCATCTGCGTAAAGTCACTATTAAAGTGTTAATCAAAGCATTACGGTGCAGGTGGACCAGGAATGTAAGGTTATCGGTATGAAATAAAACACCTCAGTCCCTCCCGTGACCATGGGTGCTGCAAAGCACTCAAAACGTCGGGAACTAAAAATCAAAAATAAACCGCGATAAAATCCGTAAAATAGTTTTATTTCATGTGTAATATTCGCGTAAATCTAAGAACTCAGTAGGTTATTGGTAATTTATGTAATATTTTTTCTTAACCTAATCTGCCCCAATCCTGGGCAATGGTCTCCCCCAATTTATGTAACAGTCCAAACTTTTTTTTAATTCAACAGATCCACCCCGAGACGAGTGCTTCTGCCAAAATCAAAATTGCCATTTGGAAAGTCCGAACAAATGTTACCATAACATCTAGTGTATTATTTTATGAATAAACATTTTTATTATTTTAGTACGACCGATTTGTAAAAAAGTTGTTTTAGAATAAAATTCTATGATTTCGAAGTAATTTTGCTTCTGTTTTTTTTTTAAGGATTTGTTGTATAACATCTTCAGAGGTTCATAAAGGGAATTCATTACTTTTTACTAAGATTTCATTGGACTTAACGCTGGTGCAGTGCCGCATGATGCGGCTGGCAATCTTGAGTTCTTAGGTTGGAATTGTAGCCGTCACGCCTATATTCCTCAAGAGGGGGTGGCTGAGGTGTACTATGCACACACACTTTTCGCCAACGATGCTAGGCCCCATGTAACAGGGGCGAGCCATAAGCCACATACCAGGCACAATTTCAGACTCCGGACTAATACAGGAAATATTTAGATTTATTCGACCTAGGATTTGAACCCAGAACCTAGTGATCGCAAAGGGCATTATTCGACACTGGACCAATATATTTTATAAACTAGTTTCTGCCCGCGACCTCGTCCGCGTTGACTTTAGACAGGAACCTTACATAAAACGTATCCTATGTGTTAGACCAAGTAATAAACTATCTCTGTGCCAAACTTGATCAAAATTCGTTCAGTCGTTTTTGCGTGATTGAGTAACAGACATGTAATCATACAAACTTTCACATATATTTTATATGTGTGTGTGTGTGAGTGATGTTCGCTGCTGGCCGCGAGGCCTTTACAGCTTCACCGGACTTAAGGGCGAGCGTGCAACCACTACGCTCGAGCCAGAAGGGCAAGGGGCGACATACTCGAGGGCGCCTTAAAGAGGCGCCCGCGGTTGGGACAGTCGCTGTAGGGGGACGGGTGCACTACCGCCGGCTATGGGAGGGGATCTACGACTACGTCGTCGTCGCCCGTATTCTGAGCGGAAAGAATGGATGACAAAGCATCGGGGGGGTCGGTGAGAACATGTCGCGGCCGGCGGTGACGGCAGGGGTCGGGGGGATATTAGTAGGATAGTAGGAAGTAGGATGATGAGAACGAGGAAGCCAGTAAGGAAAGAACCTATTGGAACTTGTACTCTGCCTACCCGTATGTCGTAATGATATAAATAATTTTATAATACGAAGAGCCCGCTACCGTATTCTTCAATGTTTTAATTACAAAGGCGCGTAAAAACTATATTTTTCTATCACTGCATCAGTCACGGCTCGGGAACCACAACTTTACTGCGCTTTTTATTTCCCCATTATGGAAGTGATTTGATGGCTTCTGGAGAGAATAATCGTTGCGTGTCTTAGTTTTTGCGTAACCCGTGCTGGGCACTGATCCTTGAACCTTTACTCCGTTTTTGCGATACATTCTGGCACGCGTGCATACTGTCTTTGGAACAGGCGGCTTGAAAAGGTAGTTATAAAGATAAAAATAAATAAATGTTGGAACTCTGTACACTCTGCCAACCTGCACGGGATCCGGCTTGGTGATATAGATAGATTGAAATTAAATAAATAAAATATGTTTGCCAACAGTACCGTTCCTTGGCAATAAGGGAAAGTATAGAATAGTGATACTATGTTTATGGGTCACACAAAGATTTGTCCTGTGCGGGAATCGAACCCGCGAATACTCGATCCAGTGGGCTGAGCGGGTTAGTCTTTGAACTACTGGATCAAACCGTCCGCTAATTATAAGAAAATACAATATAAATTAAAATAAAATATTTACGAATATGGGACTATTCACATGATAACGTCTATATATCTCTTTATATCTTCTATCTATATCATCAAGCCAGATCCCTTGCGGGGTAGTCATAGTCTACTCTATGACTACCCCAGAAGATGATTATTATTAAGATATTGATAACTCTAGTTCTCAATATCTTTATAATAAATAGGTTCGCTAATTGAAATTGAATGATATTTAATGAAACTAACTAATAAACACCATCACGCCTACACTATTTCTTACGCGGAGGTAGCAGAAATATATTGAAACACACATTTAGGTACTTATAAAGAGCAAATAATAGATAGAGGTCAAGCCTATTTCTATGATATTGAACACAATCTAGATTCCGGCCTGCTCGTTAGAAATTTTCTATCTATCTTTCTTTATCATCACGCCAGATCCCTTGCGGGGTAGGAGTGCAGAGAGTACAGAGTTCCAACAGGTTCTTTCCTTACATGCCTCTCTGGCTTCCTCCATTCATACACACTCGCCGGTTACGGAGACTCGACTTGTTCCTCAGATAAGACTCGGTCTATTTGATCGTGGTAAGATAGTCTAGTTCTTCCCCGGTACCTACATCCCTCTACTTTCGCATTGTTAATCTGTTTTGTCATTCTTTCTTCCGACATTCTTTCTACATGCCCGAACCAACGTAGCATACCCTTTCTTATGTTTACACCGATACTATCTTTCATACCTACTCGCTTTCTTACTAAGCTTACTAGAATTTTTTGATAGAAAAAAATAACTTTGTCTGAACTAGCATTCGAGCCGAACATCGAACCTTGTGATCGCCAGCCGAACAAGGCGCCTCTAGATCAACGAGGCAGTCTAGAGAGTCTTATTAAAAGTAGAGTGTGATAATAATGAGAAAGGTCATGCTTCCGTAATTGTTCGGGCATATAGAAAGAATATCGAAAGAAAGAATGACAAAACAGATATACAACGCGAAAGTGGAAGAGTGTAGGTAACCAGAAAGACCTAGACTACCTTACCATGATCAAACTTATCTGAATGGTAAGTCAAGAGTCACCGTAACCGGCGAGCGGGTATAAGACGAACTATGAGAGTGGAGGAAGCTAGAGAGGTCTGTAAGGAAAGAACCTGTTGGAACTCTGTACCCTCTGCTTACCCCGCGAGGGATCTGACGTTATGATGCATAGATAGAAGATATATAACATCATGTATAACCAATCATTGACTTATTAACACTAGGATAACTAAAGGTAGCCATTCGTATAAGTAAGAATACCATCAATTATTTATGAGAGCGCATAAGCCCTTCGGTCGCCATAGCTCGATTCACCATGCTCGGCCGAGCATGCTTCCTGCCCGCCCCCTGTAACATTCGTCGTAAGTATAAAGTGGTTTGGTCTTTGAATATCTTAATTCAATTTCTTAAAAAACACAGACTCACGACGTTGAAAAAAATTGAACACGATCAATCTTGAAAGTTTTACTTTACCATTGAGCAACTCATAGTCGTCGTATAAATAATGCTTGGTTGTTATGCACAGGGTCCAGGGTTTAAACTCAGACTTGCATTTCTGATCTTTGAAATTTACGTGCGATTGGTGACCTGCTGACCGAGACGTGAAGGAAGTTTCATGCCCTAGAGAACCCTAAATTTTTTTGAAAGAAGGGGGTCACGCTTCGCGGCAAAAACAAAGGTTTTACTATGATGTGTTTTTCGCACAATTTGTCAAAATTACTTGTAATTTTGACAAATTGTGCGAAAAAAACGAAACCATAGGCCCATAGTAAAACGGTAGGAACAAAAAATTGCTGTGGTTGGCTGTTTCTGCCATTGTCCAATCCCTGCATTCCTGTTTTTAAAACAACTGCTAAGAATGTTGTTGAAAAAAAAATGCTTTTAAGTGTAATGGCATTGGGCTTCCCTCATATTACCTACCTTGCGACCTTCCATCGGTTGCCACAACATCCACAAAAATCGTATTTAGTAATTAAGATTTCCCGTTTCAACCCCGACTGTGGAAATATAAACGTAACGGTGTGCTATTAAGTTTTAGGCTTGTTTTAGGTGTATAAGCTGTGCGTTTAAACGAAGTAGCTAATAGGAAGCTTCGTATCCACGCTCCAGTGCAGCAAGGCTGAAGAGACGTAAAAGCTTCATGAAGTGTGTCGACCCATTAACCCTGGAGCCAACAAAAGCGACGTGCAATCTTTGCAGAAAAGAAGCATGTTTAACAAAGCCCTTTGTTTCAACTACTGATAGTCCATCTGGACACATATTACCATGGACGGTCTGGAAGTCTTTAAATAGACTTGGACCCAGGTCGGCTGGAGTAAGGAAAACATATTCAGGAGGAAACTCACTGACAGTACCAATCTGCATTGTTTGTGTGGTGCAACCCAAAGACCTGTACGCAGCAGGACTTGATGAAAATTCAGTTAGTGTGCCCGCTTTCTGGGCCCCATCCTATATGGATGGGGCTCCAGTGCAGCAAGGCTGAAGAGACGTAAAAGCTTCATGAAGTGTGTCGACCCATTAACCCTGGAGCCAACAAAAGCGACGTGCAATCTTTGCAGAAAAGAAGCATGTTTAACAAAGCCCTTTGTTTCAACTACTGAGAGTCCATCTGGACACATATTACCATGGACGGTCTGGAAGTCTTTAAATAGACTTGGACCCAGGTCGGCTGGAGTAAGGAAAACATATTCAGGAGGAAACTCACTGACAGTACCAATCTGCATTGTTTGTGTGGTGCAACCCAAAGACCTGTACGCAGCAGGACTTGATGAAAATTCAGTTAGTGTGCCCGCTTTCTGGGCCCCATCCATATAATTCTTTCTTTTTCTTTCTTTTTTATAAAAACGTAGCCCAACACTAGGATTAATTCCTGTATCGTGGGTGCGTTTACAAACATGAAAATTCACATACACAAATACCCAGAGCGAAACAAATAATTGTGGATCACACAAAGATTTGTCCCGTGCGGGAATCGAACCCGCGACTATTAGACACAGTGGGTGGAGCGGCTTAAGCTCTTAACCACTGCGCTAAATCGTCCGTCAATTGAACCATGTTTGCCGTCCAAACCCTAAGAAGAAGAAAAGTAAGACCTATTTGCTTCGTTAGACTAATTTAGTTTTGCTAAACTTTCTAACCGACCATTTATTTAGAATCACGGCCATGAAAGCAAGCATGTAAATAATTTACTCATACTCTAGTACAACTGTTAATAAACCGAACATACTGTCACACATTATCTATTCGAAATCGTACAATTAATCCATTCATACAATTTGCGTGTACCCCACGCGATATCTCTATTTCTAGTTTTATTGTACCCACTTATTTGCGTACTTACGACGCGAGACCACCACGCATGCGCGGGTCCAATAATTTCATACACTTGTTGCCCCAAATTATAGCGAACGCAACCCCATGCAGAGACGTATTAAAAATAAACAGCCCGCCATTTTTGTCCATAGAGTAAGGAGTTACGGGTGCGAGCGTGACGTATCCGAACAGGATTGGAGCCCGCCTTATTCAAATGTGTTTTTAGTGATGTTTGTATGTGGAACATGGAATGATATTCGAATTTCAAACTAGGTTGTTTTTTTTAATTTGCAAATGTAATGTGGTTTTCTTTGTGAGATCGTGACAATTCTTTTGGTGAATTTTCTGTTTGTGTGTAACGTGTTTTGGATGATACTGGCTGTTGAAAAGTAAGTTGTTTTTTTGCTTTATTTCGATTGTTTAGATTAAACAATTATTGAAACAGCGTGCTAGCCCATAAAACGGTTATGTACCCCTATAACAAGGGATCTGGCGTGATGATATAGATAAATAACAATGAAAACACATTCACTGTAGTATGTTAGTATGACAATGTTTTGTTAAAATTTATACGTAGTGCTACAATTGCGTGATTTCTATTATATGTAATTAATTCAAGTGATTCAGAACACTTCTTTAGTAATATTTAAATAAATTATTGTTTTCTTGATAAAGTTATTTGGTAAGATCGAGAAGGCCACGTAATCTCACCTTAGCAAAGTTACAGTCTTCAAAGATTTATTAAAGTATTCTAATAGTTTTCCGTAAATATATTAATTATGAGTTCTTAGATTTACGCGAATATTACACATGAAATAAAATTATTTTTCGCATTTTATCGCGGTTTATTTTTTAATTTTAAGTTAAGTTTTATAATTAAGAAGATTGAGGGAACCCGGGAACAACTATGACTTTTGGACGTGTTACACCTCAATCCCTCCCGTGACCATGGGTGCTGCAAAGCACTCGAAATGTCGGGAACTTAAAAATCAACAATAAACCGCGATAAAATCCGAAAAATTATTTTTATTTAATATATTAACTATGTTGACAACGAGGTATGCACCCTACCTAATTCGCAACATAATTGGCATGTAGATAAATATCTTATTGTTCCGTAAGTATGTATATACGTATGATTTAATTAAGTACAGAAGTAGATACTTTTTATAACTCTACAATACCTAGAGGATTCGTCTAGAATTATTGATTTTTATTAAAGGTTGACTCACTAGGGTTGGTCCAATCAAATAAAGGGTCGCACCACAAGTCTGCAGATGAGACGCTTTCAACGTCTGCCACTTACGCAATCATATTGATTTTATCGCCCTCCCACACACAGCCCTAACTGTTAACAGAATCAACATTGCACCCTAACTGAACGAGATTCGATCTCTTATAATGGTTTCTTATGATAATAAAATCAAATACATTAATGCTTTCATTTTCGTGCGTCTTGTTTCGAAACACGCCTACATTACACAAGCGGGGGTGGCAGAGGTGTACCGTGTACACCCACTTTTCGCCGACGATATTAGGTCCCATGTATGAGCCTATTCGCAGTGCAATACCCACTATTGCCATCATACCGGGCCGGAGGCCCAATGCCAGACTTCGGACTAATGCCGGAAATTTGTCTATCGAAAAATTACTTTTTTGCCGACCTAAGATTTAAACCCAGGACCTCGTGATCGCTCTATGAATTATTCCCCTCTAGACTATCAGAAAGTTTCTTGTTTGGAAAAGGAACGTTAAGCCGTTGAATTAGTCCTGACTGCTTCTTAATCTGGTAGTGGTTAAGCCGCTATGCAGGATTATCCCCAGGTAAAAAAAATGTATGTAAGGAAAGAACCTGTTGGAACTTTTTACTCTGTGCCTACCCCGCAGGGGATCTGGCGTGATGATAAAAAGATAAATAGATAGAAAGAAAGGTAGTAGTTAGGCCAAATTGGAAGCCTTATGGAGCGGTTTGATAATTCCTATAGCAGAAGACCATAAACCTGCCTTTGCAAATCTGTATTAGATCCGTATGATAGACCATCCTAAACTTCTGCCATAGGTCTTACTCATATCCTGTGTCATCTCGATTTATAAGATATGGCCTTTACCTAGCTATAGGTCAGTATAGGCTAAATATATATATCCGAAACATACCTATCAATAAGTTTAAAAGGCAATTAAAACTAGACTCTGTAAGAAAGGGTATTACAAAATTTCGGATTATCGTGACGATAAAACAGATTGGGATTGTGCAGCTCCTCAATCAGCAACATTGATCAATGATGTATAACACAATTTTGAAAAACAAAAAAATGGTTATCGGACTGGCCAAACGAATTTAAATCAAAAAACTAGCCCGCTGAGTTTCTCGCCGGATCTTCTCAGTGGAGGCCGCGTTCTGATCTGATGGTAGATGTAAAATATGTAATAATTTTGACGTTTGTGAGGGCTATTGTATTGGCCTATACAAATACATAAGTTTCGCCTTTTTTTGACTATTATTGTTATGTTGATATTTACATTATCTATCAATCTATATCATCACGACAGATTACGTCCGGGATAGGCAGAGAATACATTAATATCACTTTTTATCATAGAGTATATTGATATACTTTTTTATATAACACTGGAAGAAGTCAGAAAGGTCTGCAAGTAAAGAACCTGTTCGAGCACTGTACTCTCTGCCTACCCCGCAAGGAATTTGGCGTGATGACTAATGATAAAGATTAATAATTGTACCATATATGTATTATTTTCAACTTTGTTATTCAGAATATAAGCAGTGAAAGCCTTATGGTTAGACCGTTGGAATGCAAAGTCAGAGGTCTCGAGTTCAAACCCAGGCACGCACCTCTGTCTTTTCGAAAGCATATGCGTACTAAAATAAATAAATAAATAAAAATTAACTATCACTTGCTTTAACGACAAAGGAAAACATCCTGAGGAAACCTGCATGCCCGAGAGTTTCTCGAAGGTGTGTGAAGTTCGCCAATCCGCACTGGGCCAGCGTGATGGATTATGGCCTAAACCCGCTCAGTTTGAGAGGAGGCCCGAGCCTAACAGTCGCACAGTTTCTTAACAGGGCTTATATTATTTTATTCAGAATATTCATTTAAGTCAAAATGGCGAAGTCTAAGACAACCTAAAAACGTTTAATTATTTTCATAATGAACTACAAAATAGCTTGAAACATGACACCGTTTAAACAAAGTCATCAAAAAACGCGCCATTGTGTTATCTCAATCGGAACAATAGATAAGACGTTATCGAATTGCTCTATTGTCTACGCGCCCGTCATAGGCACCGCATCCGGTCACCAAAATGGCTGACAAATTAAAAAAGAGCGGGAATAAATGCATTGTACTTGTACTTTAAGGCACGTTATTAAAACAAAAAGTTCTTGCAAAATAAAAAAACACGCCATCACGCCTATAATCCCAAGTTAGGGTGGCAGAGGTGTACTGTGTAAACCAATATATCGGCAACGATGTCAAATCAAATCTAAATGGATTTTACATCGTGTATGATGAGACAGTGGATGTTAAAATTACATAAGTGCTCGTAAGTCTTATTTTGCCTTTAGGCATGCTAATATTTTTTTGGATTATTCCTAATGATAATCATTAGGAATAATCCAAAAAAAATAGCAACAATTTAGAAAAGTTCCCAATGTAATTAGGGGAGCCTATTGCCATAACACAGGGCACAATTTCAGATTCTGGACTGATTATCACAGTAAAAATATTAGCAACAATTTAGAAAAGTTCGCAATGTAAGTGGAGGACCCTATTGCCATAATACAGGGCACAATTTCAGATTCTGGACTGATTATCACAGTGAAAATATTGGTAACAATTTAGAAAAGTTCCCAATGTAATTGGGGTAGCCTATTGCCATAATACAGGGCACAATTTCAGATTCTGGACTGATTATCACAGTGAAAATATTGGTAACAATTTAGAAAAGTTCCCAATGTAATTGGGGTAGCCTATTGCCATAATACAGGGCACAATTTCAGATTCCGGACTGATTATCACAGTAAAAATATTAGCAACAATTTAGAAAAGTTCCCAATGTAATTGGAGGAGCATATTGCTATAATACAGGGCACAATTTCTGAACGGATGGGTAGGAACCAGGCGGCAAACTTGCGACGCTGCTCTGGGTCCTTATGGTGATAAGAGAGTGAACGATGCAGGTAAGCTCATTGTAGATGTTTGTTTGAAAAGGGGTCTCCTTGTGTCTAATACAATATTCCAGCACAAGGACATACATATGTATACGTGGAGAAGGAATGAACAAAAAAGCATGATAGATCTGATCCTGGTTGATAACCGTCTCCGAAGCAAACTACAAGATACGCGTGCGTATAGAGGCCCCACTCTGGAATCAGACCACTATCTCGTAGTTGCGCGGTTTAGTGGTCTGTTCAGGAAGTGGAGGCACTGGCGAGAGCGTATCCCCTTCGGAGACCTTGAAAGATTAAAGGTTGAAAAGTTGCAAGATGAGAGCGTGAGGAGAATGTATGAAGACAGAGTCCGGGACAAGCTCTTGACAGCAGGCTCTTCGGACTCAAATGTAGATGAATGCTGGAATAGCCTGAAAGAGAGTTTGGTGGAATCCGCGAAAGAAGTATGTGGTTGCTGAAAGAAGCATATTACAGCAAAAGGTGATGCATGGTGGGATGCGGAGTTGCAAAGCTCCGTAGAAAGTAAGAAGAAAGCGTGGCAGGACTATGTATCTTCTTTGAACCTGAATGCCAGTATGACAGAGATGAGGAAAGAAATATACCGGCAATGCAAGAATGCCACTAAAACTTTAGTGAAAGAAAAGCGTGAAAGAGCCAGTATGATTGAGGAGGAGAGGCTGGCGAAGAACTTCGAGAACAACACCAAACTCTTTTGGAGCAAGGCGAGAAAGGCTCGAGGTGATTCGTCAGGCTCCAGAATGGAAAGGATAAAATCTAAAGATGGTGACATTCTTGCAGACACACAAGCTGTGCTAAACCGGTGGAGGGAATATTTTGGATAAATGTATGGAGATGACCCGGATGCTGATGCCGCAGACGTGCCTAAAGGCGAGATTGCGGCACCAGAATCAACGGAGGACATCACTATGGAAGAAGTTGAATGGGCGATAGAAAGTATGAAAAACGGTAAAGCTGCGGGAGTAGACATGATATCTGCCGAGATGATCAAATATGGTGGAACTTGCGTCCGGGACGCTTTCCGGGCCCTTGCAAACCTTTGCTGGAGGACCGGTAGAGTCCCTACAGATTGGCGCCGCGCAGTCATAGTACCCTTGTATAAAGGCAAGGGTTCACAATATGACTGCGCCAATTACAGAGCCATCAGTTTGATCAGCTTGGCAGCCAAGGTGTACGGTAAAATTATTGAACGGAGAATGCGCGTGAAGTCCGATGGAATTTTGTGCGAGGCACAAGGGGGTTCCAGGTCTGGAAAAGGAAGTTCGAATCAAGTCTTCTCACTCCGCAACATCGTAGAGAAGCATCTGGCAGTGGGCCGGAAGGTTTTCTGCGGTTTTGTAGATCTGGAGAAGGCATTTGACAGAGTTGTGCGAAAGAGACTTTGGGACATTTTGCCAGAGTATGGTATAGATGGCACTCTGTTGCGAGCCGTTCAGTCCACTTATGTGGACTGCAAGGCATGCGTACGGGTGGGTGGTAACAGGTCACCCTGGTTTGACGTTAAAATCGGCGTCAAGCAGGGTTGCGTGTTGTCCGCTAGACTGTTTATAATATATCTGGACAAAAGTCTCCAAAGACTGAAAGCGATGAATGAAGGTGTACAAATGGGTGACTTAGTGGTAAACCATCTACTTTATGCAGATGACGCGGTTTTAATAGCGCCAACAGCCACTGATCTGCAAACACTAGTCACAGTTATGAAAGACGACTGCATGATCAATGGCTTACACTTGAATGTGAAGAAAACCAAGATTATGGTTTTTGAAAGGGAAGAAACCAGAACGAATGTAAGGATTGTGGTTGGTAACGATGTGCTGGAGCAAGTGAATGAGTTTGTATATCTTGGATGCGCCTTCAGTAAGGATGGGAAATACACCGCTGACATAGAGAGAAGAGTGAGTGCAGGGAACAGAGTGAATGGTGCGATGGGAAAGCTACTCGGGAGCCGGCACTTAAGCCATAAGGCGCAGCTGGCCATACATAACGGAGTTCTTGTCCCAACGCTGTTATATGGTAGCGAGAGCTGGGTATGTAAGAAGGAGAATGAAAGTAGGATAAATGCGGTAGAAATGCGAGCTCTGCGGAAGATGTGCGGAGTGAAGCTGACCGACCGCATTAGCAACAGCATAGTAAGACAGCGAGTAGGTATGAAAGATAGTATCGGTGTAAAGATGAGAAAGGGCATGCTCCGTTGGTTCGGGCATATAGAAAGAATGCCAGAGGAAAGAATGACAAAACAGATATACAATGTGAAAGTGGAAGGATGCAGGTACCGGGGAAGACCTAGACTATCTTACCACGACCAAATAAACCGAGTCTTATCTGATGGAAAAGTCAAGAGTCTCCGTAACCGGCGAGCGTGTATGAGACAAACTATGAGAGTCGAGGAAGCCAGAGAGGTATGTAAGGAAAGAATCTGTTGGAACTCTGTACTCTCTGCCTACCCCGCAAGGGATCTGGCGTGAGGTTATAGATAGATAGATAGATAGACAATTTCAGATTCTGGACTGATTATCACAGTAAAAATATTGGTAACAATTTAGAAAAGTTCGCAATGTAATTGGGGGAGCCTATTGCCATAATACAGGGCACAATTTCAGATTCTGGACTGATTATCACAGTAAAAATATTAGTAACAATTTAGAAAAGTTCCCAATGTAATTGGAGGAGCATATTGCTATAACACAGGGCACAATTTCAGATTCTGGACTGATTATCACAGTAAAAATATTGGTAACAATTTAGAAAAGTTCGCAATGTAATTGGGGGAGCCTATTGCCATAATACAGGGCACAATTTCAGATTCTGGACTGATTATCACAGTAAAAATAATAGCAACAGTTTAGAAAAGTTCCTAATGTAATTAGAGGAGCCTATTGCATAATACAGGGCACAGTTTCAGATTCTGGACTGATTATCACAGTAAAAATATTAGCAACAATTTAGAAAAGTTCCCAATGTAATTGGGAGAGCCTATTGCCATAATACAGGGCACAATTTCAGATTCTGGACTGATTATCACAGTAAAAACCGTACTGTTATTGTAAATGCGTGCGTGATGTTTTCTTTTTTGTTAAATAACGTAGCCCCACACTAGAATTTATTCTTATGTCATGGGTGCGTTTACAAACATGAAATTTCACATACACAAATACCCAGACCGAAACGAATAATTGTGGGTCACACAAAGATTTGTCCCGTGCGGGAATCGAACCCGCGACTATTCGACCCAGCGGGTGGAGCGGCTTAAGCTCTTAACCACTGCGCCAAATCGTCCGCGCCAAAGACCTATTTTTGTATTGTGTGCTATTGCGATTATGTTTTCATTTTACACTTTTTATATTTCCAGATAATTTCTACAACATGGCGACCCTTCCGATATTCGTATCGCTCAGCAGGTAAGATTTAAATATTGATTTTTAGTGCACGTAGTGTATATATCAGTTTCCCGCAGCTTCGCTTAGCTATGAATCATCCAGGTGACCCCATAAGTACAAAAACATGCAAGTCGATCAAGCCGTTTAGGAGGATATGAGTTACGAACACATGCGGAAATTGAATAATCATAAATTAGGCACAAAACATGCCTCGTAAAATATTTTTTTAAAAAGACTACACTAGTTTTAATATTATAAATGTGTAAGTTTGTATGTTTAAATATTTGTTAGTCAGTCGCGCAAAAACGGCTGAACGGATTTAGATTAAATTTAGCACACAGATAGTTTATTACCTGGATTAACACATATTTTATTCCGGAAAAATGTTAAGTTTCCGTCTAAAGTAAACGCGGACGAAGTCGCAGTCAGGAGCTAGTTAAAATAAATAATAATAATATGAGCCCTCTTAAGAAACTGTCCCTGCGTTAGGCACGGGCCTCCTCTTAAACTGAGAGGGTTTAGGCCATAATCCACCACGCTGGCCCAGTGCGGGTTGGCGAACTTTATACACCTTCGAGAAACTCTCAGGCATGCAGGTTTTCTCACGATGTTTTCCTTTACCGTTAAAGCAAGTAATAGTTAATGTTTAGTTAATTTAGTCAAAAGTATCCGTAACCTGCGAGCGTGTATGAGACGAACTATGAGAGTGGAGGAAGCCAGAGAGTTATGTAAGGAAAGAAACTGTTGGAACTCTGTACTCTCTGCCTACCCCGCAAGGGATCCGGCGTGATGTTATAGATAGATAAGACAGATTTGCGTGCCTGCATTTGAACCCGACGACCCTGACTTTGCAGTCCAACAGTCTAACCCCTAGGCTATCAATCTTACCACTAGGCTATTTTAGTTTAAAATTTTAATTAAAAATGTTATACCCTATTTCTGTTTTATTTTCTTTCTATAACAGAATTGGCTAGTATTATTTAAAGTTTTAACTTTATCTGTATTAATCGCATACAAAAATTGACATTGATTATCTGCTTCTCTCCCTCCTTCCGGGACCAAAGCACGCATGTTCGCATCTTATAAAAACTCCATTATTATACAACTGTCTAATTTTAGTGCGTTTTTATCGCCTTTTAACGGCCCTAACCGAAGCTATGGTGCTCTTGTCAATGATAGCTACACGTTCAGAGCTCCCTTAGGGGCCAGGATGTGACTTGTAAATACACAGCAGATGACGGCAGTTTGTTAAAAATTCTCTTTACAATTAATTTTACGATACATCTTAATGTAAACGACAAAAATTTAACACCGTTATGCCTATATTCTCTGAGCGGAGATTGCAGAGGCACCAACGTATCGTTAACGATGGTTAGATAATTGCGTCACAAAGTCGATACAAAACCAACTTATGAAATTTAAAATTTTTAAATCCTTATACCCTAATTTACAATTAAACTTGTACGGGTACGTGTGCGTATTTAGAAATGCATTTGAAATCTCCGTATTGCTTTAAATCAAGAATATATTGTGTTTATTATAGCGCACTAAAGGAGTAACACCGTTTTAGCAAATTTAGAAAACTTAATATACATTAAAAATAGTTGGAATCAATTCAGTTACCGATTTAGAACAAACTACTTTCAGGTCTTGCGTTATTTATGTCACACCTTGTATAGTAGAGCGAGCGTATTGACATTATACTGGGCTTAAATGCATAAACTGGACAGCGATCAAGGCATAAAACGCACACTATTTAACCTAGGATTCCAATCCAGGACCTCGCGATAGTTGCTCGCAATATGCACCACTAGATAAAGTAGTCTATTTAGCAATAGTAAAAAAAAACACCGTCGCGCCTATATTCCCCAAGTGGGGGTGGCAAATGTGTACTGAGTACACCCACGTTTCGCGGACGATGTTAGGTCCCATGTAATAGGGGGCGAGCCTATTGCCATAGACGGGGCACAATTCCAGGCTCCGGACTCATACTGGGAATTTTTTAAAATTTGTTAGAAAAGCTGCATTGATCACAAAGCGATGTGCTTTGCCACCAGACCAACGAGGCAGTCTATCAGTCAGTTAGCAATACGCTTTCAAGAAAGACTCCTGATCGTAGATGTACACTTAATACTTTTACGTTTCGGACTCTTTCTTGAAAGACTGGTTTTCAAAAGTTGAAAACATAACCGAAAACAGGTTGAAAGCAGGGGAGCACCTGTGCCCAACGGTGGACAATATGGTTAAATAAAAAATGCACTTATATCAATCTCATCACGCTAGATCTTTGCAAGAAATGCACAGAGTTCCGGGTTCCAACAATTGCATCCTTAGACTAAGACTTTTTATGTATTTCTTGTGTATATACTATATATATTTTTAATAATAAAACGTAGCCCCACGTTAGGATATATTCCTGTGTTGTGGGTGCGTTTACAAACATGAAAATTCACATACACAAATACCCAGACCGGGATAAATAGTCGTGGATCACACAAAGATTTGTCCCGTGCGGGAATAAAAACCCGGGACTATTAAGCACAGTGGGCGGAACGGCTTAAGCTCCTAACTATTGCACTTAATCCTCCGCCGTAATTGGTCTAAGTTTCTTTCCTTACAGACCTCTCTAGCTTCCTCCTTCCTTCACTCATAGTTCGTCTCATGCATGCTTGCCGATTACGGAGACGTTTGCCTTGTCCTTCAGATTAGGCACATCTACATTTAATAATACGCAATACGACATCGAACCGGCGATCGGTCAGTGCACGAGTTGGTATTTACTTCCTAAAATGGCGACAGGAAGCATGCTTTGGCATCCGGATGCTCATGGACGACCGAAACTTATACTTATATGGGTAGGAATATTTTGAATATGTGCAGGTTTTGCTAAAACTTAAAATCTTGGCCTGTAGTTATCTCTATTTATCTGTAGGTATCATCACGCCGGATCCCTTGCAGGGTAGGCAGAGAGTACAGAGTTCCTACAGGTTATTTTTTTAGTAGTCATCGATATATAGAACAACACAACACAGGAAAGCGCTTACAGTTTTCAGCCCGGCGTGTTAAGAGAGCGCTCGTTGTCTAGCGTGGGATTTTTAGTAGGTTTCATTTTGTTTTATTTTTCTAGTTTTTAAATTTTTTAAATTTTTTTTTCTATAGTCTCACTGAGAGCAAAGACTTCTCTGCGTATTTTGGCATGTATCGTGCTGTCACATCAACGGTCCGCTAAAAGGTGCTAACGGAAGATCAGCGCTGGCTGTCCTCAGTCAGCAAACTTGCTGAGTTAGGACCCTTTTTGTAACGCACGTCCTATTTTTATATAAAATTGTTGCATTAGGTCATGTCATCTTGTTACATACACCATATAGTCATAAGCTTTCATGGAACTACTTGTGCGTTACAAAATAAACTTTATTATTATTATTATTATATTATATAATCGATATCTGTAGTGTCATACTTTAAGTTTTCCATTTTGTGTAAGAAATTAAGCAGCACAATTTCTCATACATAACGAGATAAATGCAAACTATAAGTATAAGGTTGAGACACAGTACCTACGTACGATATTAAATATACCAAGCAAACAAACATTTATACTATATTTTAGCGTTTGAGTTAAAGTTTCTAAAAATGTTTCCTAGAAATGTTTCATATACATATTTCTTTTTTTGGGTGTGCGTGCGTGTGTGTGTGTGTGTGAATATTCTACACTGTTGGCCGCGGGACCTTTACAGCTTCACCGGACAAGAGGGGGAGCGTACAACCACTACGCTCGAGCCAGAAGGGCAAGGGGGCAACTAGCTCAACTGCGTCCCAAGGAGGAACGGCCTCGGCTTGGGCAAGGGATTCTTTAACGTCGCCGGCGAGGTCGGTGTCTGATCCTGTATATGGTATCTGTATCCGAAAGAGGGTCTGTGAAAATATGCCGCGGACAGCGGTAGCGGCTGATAGGAGGGTAGATAGGTTCGTAGTCAGCGGCGACTACGATTAGCGGATTCCTATGATTGGACGCGTTCGCGAAATATCGAGTATAGCCTTTTTAATAAAGGCGCGAATAGGTTCGAGACCGAGATTAGAATGGAGTACATGTTTCATTACATTGTGGTGGTATGGAATAACTACAAAGGAGTATGTAAGGAGGAGGAGGGAGGGTAGCTGCTGTCTTAAGACTCGCATACAACAACTATACTCGTGATATGTAATTGTTGTAGTGTTGGATCATTCTTTTTCTTTCTCTCTTTCATTGAATTTTATAGGCCCTTAATTTTCTCTGTCTAACATTGATAAGTATTGCGATATTCGGCCGGCGGCGTCCGGCTGCCGATGCGCGCTTCCTGTTTCCCTATTAGGGAAGTAAATGCCAAGACGTGCACGCTTGTAGGGCTGCTTCTTGCTAGGATGATTCATCTATGTATAGGATTGTTTGATGATTGTACGAAAAATATATATTTTGATGGGCTTTTGATTATATTTATTAAAATGTGTATTTAATGACTGGGCGAAAATCATCAAATTAATTTCTTAGGCCCGTATTACAGAAGGTAAATCAGTCATTAATCTAGTTTTAAAACTGAATCATGTACTAAAATGTTAGTTTTAATTAAAACTAAATATACGACTGCTTTTCGTTATGTAATACCAGCCTTAAACTTAGTGATGTAAGAGCTACATACACCTATTATAAGCTTGCTATATCATTAATAATTTGTGGCTGGTGACAACCAGCGCATAAAAATTTGTTTAGAAAAGAAGAGAGGTTGTTCTTAACTAGAAGATAAAACCATAATATTAAGTGTCAAAATTCTACTGGTAGTAGGCAAAAAAAATGAAAAACTATCCGTAGGTCCCTAAGCTAAATATTGGAACCGGCCATAAATCTAAAAAAATACCCCATGGTTAACCCTACAGCCACGGTCACAGTAATCGACAATTTTATAGTGGCCATATTGGCACCGCTCATTCTGACCATAGACATCTTCTCACATACAAATAGACGTATGCGCGTTGACACGTGTCGTCGCTTGGTTTATGACACAATAAGCTATTATGAGCCGAATATAGGAAGTGATAGCTTTTGCATTTTGAATTACTGTTATTGTTTTATTTAAGTAGAGTTTTCCCACAGCATATAGATTACTGATGGTAGGAGAATAGAGTTACTAATGTCGTTTGGTTGTGGTCGTTAAAGACGAGTAAGAGAGTGACAACAATAAATTACAAAAAAAAACAACAAATGGAGTAAAAAATTAAATATTAAAAAAGCTGACATGAATGTCCCTGTTAATTGAAAACATTTTTTTAATCATTAAATTAACAAAAAAGCTCTTTTAGTAGACCGTATTCTGATGCGGGGGTAGGTAGATAGATTAGATGAGAAAACCAAAAATGAAAAAAAACAATTCGTAAATAAGGCCGCAGGGTTTATTCAAATTACCTATAGTTAGTCATATTGAGTTCTTAGATTAACGCGAATATTACACATGAAATATTACTATTTTTTGGATTTTATCGCGGTTTATTTTTGATTTTTAAGTTCCCGACGTTTCGAGTGCTTTGCAGCACCCATGGTCACGGGAGGGACTGAGGTGTTACCCTCAAACTTCTTAACGTCTAACACCTCAGTCCCTCCCGTTTATTTTAGTTTTATTTCATGTATAGTTAGTCACTTTGGTGAAGCATGAACCATTAGTAATATTAAAGTGCGCCCAATCTTTTCTGTAGTCACACTTTCTAGTATCAAATTAACGATAAATGCAACATTAATTACAAGCGGCGTTGTCGAGTGCGCCCGCGCATCCCGATGTCGCGCGTCTGTCACCGGCTGTCACGAGTGACAGTAAGCGTGCTCCGAAAAAACCTGTTAGATTAGATGAAACCAAAAAAGTTAAATTGACAATTTGTTAATACCTCCGCAGGGTTTATAGGAATGTGATTTGAGATTGATAAAATATGGACGTTTGTAAAATAAAATGCGCTCATTTGAGTTTGGATAAAATATAGCCGTTAAAGTGCGACCAATCTTTTGTACACATTCTTGTATCAAATAATTACAAGCGGCGCATTCGACGAGACATCGAGTGCGCCCGCGCATCCCGATGTCGCGCGTCTGTCACCGGCTGTCACGAGTGACAGTAAGCGTGCGGCACACATGGCCGCGGGACCAGTGTAAATGTCATCAATAATGTAATGGGTAGTTAACTATTGTGATACATCACTAATGGAAAATGTTCAAATCAAATTGTTTATCTGTGAATCATTGTTAAGGTAAATACCGACATGCAGTTCTTAATATAGATTGTGATTAGTTCCATGAGCATATAAATGTAGTATTTGAATGATTGTGGAATGGAAGTTGTAAGTTTATATGTATGATATGTATGTAAGAGTCCTTGCTCTTTCTTTATGTGTAGGATAGATGAATGAATGAGATAACTTCGAGGCATGAATGGTAGGAAGAGACACGAGGACTAGCGTGGATGATATGAGGACGTTGAGAAAGGATGAAGTTATTGTAAAGTTGTATTGAATTTGATACTACAAGATTAGAGGAGGTACAGGTTTCAATAAAGAAGATCCTACATAAATATAAATCAAAACAAGACGTCCACTGCAGGACAAAGACCCCGCTTAAAGATCTCCACTACGACTGTATGACTGTAGGCATCCTATTCACCGTAGGCATCCGTCCACCTCCACCCGTGACCTTCAGCAGGCCATCGATCCGTTTTTGATGAGTCTGCCCACTCACGGAGTGGTTAGGTTAGGAGTGGTCTTCCGGTGCGTTGTCGCCACTCGAGAACCTTTCTGCCCCAACGGCCGTCAGTTCTGCGAGTGATGTGCCCCGCCTAACACTTAAGTTTGGTAATTCTGAGCGCTATTTCGTTGAATTTAGTTTTCCTGCATATTTCCTATTCTTATTCGATCTCGCAGAGAGTCTCATAGCTCTTTCCATTACCAATTGGATTTGGTTTGGATTTGGGTGAACTTCAGCTTTCCTATGAGGCCCATCGAAGCGACCATGTCTCAATGCCGTAGGTCATCACTGGAAACACACACAGTCTATAATAAAGTAAAAAAAAAAATGTTTTTTTTTTTTAATACGGGTGTACACGATACACACGATAAACCCTTGCGACCTCCACTTGGAGAATGAAGGCGTGATGATATTTATTTCAGTAAATATCTACGTTTATTCATATTAAGACATTGAGAGGCATATAGGCGTAATTACATATTTCCAACGAACGGTAAATGCTAGCACGAAGCGGGTCTAGGTTCGGTGCGCGGGCGCAGGCGGGCAGCCTACGTCCGGCTCGGCCCGTCATTACCGAGTTCCGGCGGTGACTGGTTCAACATCGCCTCATTAACCTGATGTTTAAAAATAAACTGAGTTATATGTTTTTATGATAATTAAAATATTTTATTTTTGGAGTATAAAAATATGTCTTACGTCCGGTTTTCCTGTAAGAAGTTGGGATAGGTGTGTAAATAATCGATGGCGGGCTCTTCGGAGCAAGGCACAGAGGGGCACCGGTGTGTTCCTAGCAGACATTTCGGAGCCCGTCCAAAGTATCCATGTCACTTTGTTGGGGTCAGGGTTTTTAGTATCGGTGGGAATCCCACAACCCACTAGCTTCCCGAAGGCTCGCGGAAGTCTAATGCGGAATTTTTCACAGGTAAAAAATCTCTGTACTTAGTACACTCACATTTCGCCAATGTATTATTGACCGCAATGTGATGAGCGAGGAGGGGTAGAGCCTGTAGACACTCTTCCGGCGCACTAAATTTCGAATGTTTTTCTTTCACCAAGTGACAATTGGATATAGCTTCAGAGTTGCTAACTGGGATTTGAAAAGGAAATTTGAACTTCGTGAATGCGATTTGCGTGGTTGAAATCTCCGTAAATGTATTAGAAGATAAATTTAATAAGGCTCCGTTATACCTTAGTTTTTCGAAACCTCGTCGTCCAGAACCGATTGATCAATCTTTTCTCAAACTTCAAGATGTAGAGATAAGACTAAGCGATTATTAATATGCCAATCTTTACTTGAGAGAGTCAATGCACTTGATGCGTTGGAACCGCCCACGGGGGCGAGATACCTAAATTTATTATATTGGAAACTAAAACGAATTATTCAGAATTTGATGGCGTGATGTGCTCTTTAAGAAGCAATGGATATGGTAATTTGAGGCTATAGAGTATAACTTAGCGTGTGGTGATGGCAAGTGGAGTAGAGCTCTAACGGAATGGTGGCCACGGATATCACAATCGTGGAAGGTTAATTTTATTTTATTCTAATGTTTGAGAAAACTTACAGCTAATACAGTGAGTAAGTTCAGAACAATAAATAGAATAAGGCCAATTAAAAGTTTCCACTAATAGAATTCTAATAACGCAAGAACGCACTAATGCAAGGATTATAGTTATACCAGCAATCTCTAAACACCTGAGTCGAAGAAATGGTTACACAGAGTCTTTTTCAATTTAGTGATACTCGTAGTAAATGGATCAATATCTACTACACGAGACAAAGCGTTAAAACATCTGTTTGACCTGACTATGTATGCATTTTGCCTGTAAGCACACTGCACCGAAGGAACATGGAGTAAATTCGGCTTTCTAAGTAGAATTGATGATGTGCGAAATCTAATTTCAGTCAATAATTCAGGACAGTCAACTGAATTATTAATTGTTTTAAAAAAAAAAACGTAGCCTCACAGTAGGATTTATTCCTGTGTCGTGGGTGCGTTTACAAACATGAAAATTCACATACACAAATACCCAGACGGAAACAAATAATTGTGGATCACACAAAGATTTGTCCCGTGCGGGAATCGAACCCGCGACTATTAGACACAGTGGGCGGAGTGGCTTAAGCTCTTAATCACTCCGCTAAATCGTCCGTAATTATATTAAATAAGTAATACAAATATGGGTCGATGATGTGGGGAAGTGCTATGGTAAGACTATGCTAAGATTGGCTCAGGATAGGGATATGTGGCGTAAGGCGGAGGAGGCTTATTCCGTCCAGTGAGTGTGTGGAATAAGCTGAAAGTGATGATGATGATGAGTAAAACTTATGTTACATTTATCTTGCAACGTAGACCTTAGCAAATCTATATACCTGTAACAACAATAAAATTGATTTGATTTGATCTTCATAACTATGTCTGGAGGGCTACGTCTTTTTAGGGCTTACTAAGAAGTGTACACCATCACGTGTATCATTCCCCGAGTGAGAGTCGGTGCTGCCACCCTGCTGTATTGTGTACTCCTACATTTCGCCGACGGTTTTAGGCCCTATTCCAGACTCTTCACGAGCACATAGACTGTTATGATGGCAAAAATCTTAATAACACGTCCAAACCTGAATTGGAATTTACTACCTCGTGATCGCAAGACGCACCTGCCAGTAGATCAACGAGGAAAGAAAATTACATAATATATTTATCTATATCATTACGCCAGATCCCTTGCAAGGATTGCAGTAAGTATAGAGGTCGCACAGGTTCCTTCCTTATAGACCTCTCTGGCTTCCTCCACTAAATAACATAATGTATATAAATAGGAGTCTTATCGAGTCTTATCTGAAGGACAAGTCAAGAGTCTCCGTAACCGGCGAGCGTGTATGAGACGAACTATGAGAGTGGAGGAAGCCAGAGAGGTGTGTAAGGAAAGAACCTGTTGGCACTCTGTACTCTCTGCCTACCCAGCAAGGTATCTGGCGTGATGATATAGATAGTATATAAATAGGCAATACTTACTTACATATCTAAATTTACTTCTATGTTTAGATTCATTCCATATCTTCACTTTAATCTACAAATATATATCACAAGTCATCGCGTTTTTTCCCATATTCATATTATAATATCTACCTCTTACATGTCATGGTATATGAATACGCTAACTTTCATACGTTTTAACATCCGACAATGTTCTTTCCGTGATTAAATGTAATATACCTAATTATTGAAAGAAATACTAGCCTATTAGCCACTAGAACTATGCTGAAAGAATGTAAATACCAGACGTTGTCTGAATAGGGTAGCCATTTGTATTGTGTATGGTAGGAATTCCTGATTTCTCATTAGAAAATTCAAGATAAGCCTGTAATATACGAATGATTTTTTTTATTTGTATTCAGGAAAGCTTACATACTAATAATACAAATGAGATAGAAATATAAACATACGAGGAGGGATCAAAAAGTAGTGAGAATGAGATAGAATATAATGACTATTGATAACTTATAATTTATTTTTCTACATAGTTTCCGAGTCTCTCTACACACCGAGTCCAGCGCTTCTCCAAGGCTTCAATACCTTTCACAAAAAAGTTTTGTCTTGGTCCTGCAAAAAGCTCTCCACGGCATCCATCAGCTCGTTATCGTCTTCGTACCTGTTTCCCCTTAAGTATTTTTTCAATTTGGGGAACAGATAAAAATCGCTAGCCGCCAGATCTGGTGAATAAGGGGGGTGGTCAACCAATTCGAAGCCAGCTTGCTGAATGGCAGCCATCGACACTGCCGACCTGTGCGCGGGTGCGTTGTCGTGATGAAACAGCACGCCCCTTCGACGTTTCCCTCTCCTTTTCTCTTTGATGGGATTCCTCAACTTGGGAATGAAAGCTGCATAATATTGGCCTGTAATAATGGTTCCACGCTCCAGGTAATCAATCAACAATATTCCTTCTGAGTCCCAAAATATTGAGGCCAAAAACTTGCCAGCCGATGCCACGACACGAAACTTTTTCGGGGTCGGTGATGATGGCCGTTTCCATTGCGAAGATTGCTGTTTTGTCTCGGGATCAAAATGATGGACCCATGTTTCGTCCATTGTTAGGAAACGAGACAAACGTTTTCAGAATCTTCTTGAAACTTGTCCAACAATATCTTCGAAATGTCAAGTCGATTTTTTTCTGACTGTCGGTTAACATTCTCGGCACCCATCTTGCGGACACTTTTCTCATATTCAAAGATTATTTCAATATGGATTGAATACTTCCATATGAAATGCCCGTTTCTTGAATTAAGTATCGGATGGTAACTCTTCGATCGCTCAATACAATTTTCTCGACTTTCGCAACATTTTCTTGGGCGACTGACGTCGATGGACGGCCGCAACGATGTTCGTCTTCCGTGCTCGTTCTCCCTACTCGAAATTGAGAAGCCCACCTTGCGACAGTGGAATACGGCGGAGCAGACTCCTAATGTTGCCTCCAAATCGCAATGAATCTCTTGCGTCGTTAACTTTTTTAAACAGAGGTATTTAATAACGGTTCGCACTTCGTTATTCTCCATTTTCGAGAACAAGTTCCGACACGTAGCAAACAAATGACTACATTCAGAAAAAAACAAAAGAGAATCGAAGATTTTTTTTTATTAATATTACAAATATGTATCTGAGCTATGCCTGCCAGTATTTTTTTTACCAAGGAGTATGTTGTTCTCACTACTTTTTGATCCCTCCTAGTATTACAAATTGCTCCCAACAAGCTTCCACATTTGGCATCTACATAATTTAGTCGCAATTACAAACAATCCAAGCCGAATCTTAATATGAATAAAATACGAGAAAAGTTTTTTTACTTATAATTTATAGGCACAAATATGACAAGAGAGAAGATTCACAAAAGAGAACTTAACCAGGGGGACTAGATAAGTTGAACTCAGAGCTAACGCTGATCATTATCCACAAAAAACCACTCATATGTTTTCTGATTGAGCTCGAGCTGGTACAAAAGAGGTCTAACCCCAATTGTAACGACCGAAAATTAAAGCTGGCTGCGCTACGCAAGAAACATGCATTTCGTCTATAATTTGTTGAGAACGATGCCTACTAGAAAACAAATGTCATTGACTTTATATAATTTTGTATGGAATTCTTATATTATCTTGAATTATTAAATAGTTACGTAAGAGTTCGCTCGGACCACAGGATTTGTAACTGAATTAAAAATGTTTTAGAATTTAATTAGAATTTAAAAATAGCATTTGTTTGTATGCACACTTAATATACTTGTCCGTGATATTAAATTCTAGAATTTTTTTTTTTAAGTTCTTTTAGTATATGGTAGTGATTTTAGCCCATCCCCTTGATCTTTAAAAACTTTCGGTGTGAAATAGTGACATTCTTACTTATCATTGGTCAGTGAGAACATAACGACAGAGAGGGGAGAGAGCCGACAACACATCGCTGACTGATTGTGCTTATATACATATATATATATATATATATATATATATATATATATATATATATATATATATATAGTGATGATATTCGTTAGCGATCGAGCAATTCATAAGTTAGTTTCACTTCTCTGTCCAAAAAAACAGGATATATTTGCATTGGTATCGAATCTTAATAGCCTTACTATAGTGGACTAAAAAGGGGGGTTCTAAAAATTTACACCTAACCAATGAATATATGTCCCATATCGTCAAATCTTCGTGTGGCTACACTACTAACCTATATGTTACATCTGAGTAATTCCTAACATCACGCTATCGCTTACTGAATCAAAATAGTATTAGAAGCAATCATGCCTCTCATTAATGACGGTGGTATGTGATTTATCAACCGTGTCTATACTAATAAATTGGTATATTCTTCTTGTATCCTAAAAAGAAAATGGTCGTTATTTACACCCGTCTATTCATCATTATTTCCTGTTACCTGTGGTCGGGCCAGTAAATTGTCTTATCATTTCTGAGGCATTAGAGATTTGGCATTGATTTTAACTAGTTTTTACAATGATGTGCCCAAAGAATTAAGAAAAATGGCTGCCTAGTTAGTTTTATATTTATTCATTTTATCTATATTAAATTAATTCATTGGGAGAGACCTATGTCCAGTAATCTGATACTGGGGAAGTGCTGGGTTCGAATCCTAGGTCGGACAAAGTATTGTTTTTATTCCAACAATTCTTAATAACAGACTGGAGTCTAGAATATGATGATAATCCCTAATATGATGGAAATGGGGTCACCCTGTATCACATTGGGTCTTAACACCGTCGGCGATATGCGAGTGTACACAGGACACCTCTGCCACCTCGGCTTGTTACAGGTATGACACTGTTCATCTATTTTTGCATGTTTATTTCGGCCATCAACAGTCTAAACACTTTTTTTAGTACTGCCATATCCAAAAAACCTTGTTCTAAGTACCAGAATTTCCAATGAAACGAAATCCTTCCCACTGTCCAAATCCTGCGCCTACGCATCGACCGGCGCGCCTAAACGCATTAAGATCTCACCGTATATAGCAGCTTGTATTATTGCATATATCAATCCTTTATTGCCATAAAATATATGTATTAGATACATGTAATTACATCTCTTTCTTTTGAGCGGAATTGGTAAGAGACAAAAAATAGTTTGGAATATTTTTCCAGGTTTGGATATTAGTGCTTAAAAAAAAATTTCAAAAAGAATCTGGTCAAAGACCTTGCTAAATATGCTTTACATCCTTGGATATGGTAGGTTTGTAGCAACAGTTTTGTCAAAGACGTTAGTGTTCTAGACAATTTAAATATTTCCCTATATGGAGTGGGCCTCCCCCACAAGGTAGACCAATGACCTGGTGAAGGTCGCGGGTGAAGCTGGATGAGTAGAACATAAATTCAGACGTCGTAGCGATCTTTGAAGGAAGCTTTTATGTTGCTGAGGACCTCTTTCGGCTGATAAATGAAAAAAACTTTTCGTTTTTCGATTTGTTGATCACTAATTTCTGTCAGACCTTCAAAACTCAAGAACGGGGCATATCGGTAACCTAAAGTAGGCATTGATTACATATCCGATTTTCAGTTTCCTCTTATGTCACTGCCTCATTAGCCTAGAGGCGCAAGGCGCAGCTAGAGATTACGAGGTCCTATACAGGAGGATTTGAATCCTAGATCCGACTAAGATATTTGGGTTGGATGGGACTTTGAAAATTTTTTGATACATCAAACAGGTGATCACAAACATGCTTCTACTACTCCGCTCTAGGTCTGTGTAGTGGAGTAGGTATGACAACGATCATGAAGTATTGGGTCCGGAGGTTGGACAAAGAGTACTTATTTTTCCACAAAACTCTCCGTCACGGTCCAGAATCTGAGTTTGATTTAATATCTGATGATACACGCAATGTGAGTGTTCACTGTACATCTCTACCTAAATGTTGTCTACTCTACTTGAATGTTGTATCTACATAGAGTAGTATATTATGTATAGCAAAGAGCTGTTGATTTAAAGCTGCATTGCGAAGTTAATGACCCTTTTAATTCATAATTAATTATAGAGTCTAACACTGTACGGCATAATTTCGCGCTCTGGTGACGGTTAGGCATGTACTGAGATAAATGACGCCGAAACGGCTTGGTCTAGCGGTTTCAGAGTAGGTAGCCCGTGTCACTGGATCGAGAAGTCGAAAGTTCGATCGTTGTACGAGACAAATAATAATCTATCTATCTATATCATCACGCCAGATCCCTTGCGGGTTAGGCAGACAGTACAGAGTTCCATCAGGTTCTCTCCTTACATACCTCTCTGGCTTTCTTCACTCTCATAGTTCGTCTCATACACGCTCGCCGGTTACGGAGACACTTGACTTGTCCTTTAGATAAGACATGGTAAATTTGGTCATGGTTGACTATCATAGTTTTTAATTGCCTTATACGAATTTTATGGGTCACAGATTTGGAGTGCCCCCAAGCTATCCACTGCTCGATTCGGTGAGCGGAGCGGTCTACGTCCGAACGACTAGATTTATAATCCTCCGTCGAATGTGTCTTGAACTATCACCACATCTTTTCTGATTACAGTTATGAAGATAAATACGTACTCAAGGTAAAGTATCTTTAACTTGAAAGGTTATAGAATTTTTTCGCCGATGGTTTTTATGGGATCCCAGTTCCCATGGATTTCTCTATCACAATGTCAACGGCAGATATTTTCACTGTTGCTAACAATACAATAGCAGCATTGTTTATTGGTTTACATGGCTCCTCAATTTACTCTCCAATTACATTAATAGTTTTAAGATTGCGATTATTCATTTAGTTACACAGGGAGCTAACTACATCGGTGAACTGAGTGTGTGCAGTGTGCCTATTCCTTGCGGGGTAGAGACAGAGTACAGGGTTCCAACAGGTTGTTTTCTTACAGACCTCTCTGGCTTCCTCCACTCTCGCAGCTCGTCTCATACAGGCTTGCCGGTTATGGAGACTTTTTAATATTTTGTAATTTAGCTGTTTGTGTGATGCCAGGCCGGATGATACTGAGAAAATTCCAGACTTCCAAGAATATTTCGATTGATAAATCACACCTTGTCCAACCTAGGATTCGAACTCAGGATCCTAATCGCCAGTCGACATATACGAGGCAGTCAAATTGTTTCCTTAATATTTAATTCAAAAATAAAGTTTATCTTTAAAACTTTATTTTTGGTTACGAGGTAGTTTCTCACGGTCGCCATTTATTATTCATGTCTACTTTGTTAAAGATAATAAATTACTGTTAGTGGCTAGTCAAAAAAAGTTTAATTTACACATAATTGGTAGTACGGAAGTTCCTGCTACATCTGGGAATAGATACACAACTGATAGTACGTTAGTTTGATTTAAGGACACCGTCACGCCTATACCGTCCACTTTTCGCCAACGATGTCAGGTCCCATGGAACAGGGGGCCTATACCGGGTATAATTCTAGACTCCGGACTTATACTGGGTAGTTTTTCGATAGAAAAACTACATTTGCCAAATGTAGGATTTGAACAAAAACCTCGTGATCACAAAGCGGTGCGCCTTGCCACTAGACCAACGAGGCAGTCTGATTTAAGGTATTGCAAATTTTAGACTTTATATATACACATACATATATAAAAAAATACGCTTATATTTTCAGGAGTAGCAAAGGTGTATTGTAGCTGTGTATACATCACCAACGGTGTTAGGTCTTAATGCAATAGAGAGCAAGTCAATTGGTGTTAAAGATTTTTCAATAGAAACAACATAATTTGATGGACCTTGGATTCGAATCGAACCCAGGACATTGTGATCACCACCCGCATCATACACCACTAGACTAACGAAGCAATTGTACATACATACGCTTAGATGTATATCCTGTAGACATAGGTAGAGTTTATTGTGTGTGTGTGTGTGAGTGATGTATGCTGTTGGCCGCGAGGTCTTTACAGCTTCACCGGACTTAAGGGCGAGCATGCAACCACTACGCTCGAGCCAGAAGGGCAAGGGGCGACATACTCGAGGGCGCCTTGAAGAGGCGCCCTCGGTTGGGACAGTTTCTGGGGGGGACGGGGTGCACTACTAAGTGCACCGGTCAACCGCCGGCTATGGGAGGGGATCTACGACTACGTCGTCGTCGCCCGTATTCTGAGCGGAAAAAATGGATGACAAAGCATCGGGGGGATCGGAGAGAACATGTCGCGGCCGGCGGTGGCGGCAGGGGTCGGGGGGGAGGGGATCGTAGTCGGCGGCGGCTACGATTAACGGATTCGCATGGATAGATGCGTTCGCGAAGTGTCGTGCTGTCGCCTTTTTAATATAGCGAATAGGTTCGAGACCTAGATCGGAGTGGAGATCGACATTCCGTACGAACCAGGGGGCTCCTACGGCTTTACGGAGGAAGCGGTTTTGAACCACTTGGAGTTTATCGATGTGAGAGGGGGCCGAATGCCCGAACACAACACACGCATAAGTCATGATGGGTCGAACGCAAGTTTTGTAAAGTGTCACCTTATTTCTAAGGGACATTTTACTCCGCTTGCAGATTAACGAATGGAGTCGACCGAGCACAAATGATGCTCGGTGACGGACCCGCTTGATGTGCGGGCCGAAGGACATGGTACTGTTTAGGGTGACCCCTAGATATTTGACCTCTTTGACCCAGGGAATGGGTCGGTCGAACATGGTCACTTGACCGAGATTACTTCTAGGGCGGCGCAGAGAATGGCGCGGGGTGGCACATCTGGAGAAGAAAACCGCAGCGCTCTTGTCCGGGTTCACCTCAATACGCCACTTCCTGAACCAATTCCCTAGGGAATTGGCGGTTGCCTGAAGATTTCTGGTAATGAAACCCTTATTCCTAAGCGAGCCGTAGAGAGCGGTATCATCCGCGAATAGGGCTAGATGCACCGTACTCGAACGAGGAATGTCGTTCGTGTAAAGGCTAAACAGGAGGGGTGAGAGAGTTGAGCCCTGCGGGACTCCAGCTCGGGTGGAGTGGGGAGTGGAGCGCGTCATTTTGACGGGTTATCGGAAAGCGCGATTTGACAAGAAGTCTCGTATGATAAGCACGAGTCTGTCCGGCGCACCCATTTGGTAGAGCTTGTAGATCAAGCCGTTGTGCCAGACTTTGTCAAATGCCTTCGCGACGTCAAAGAAGAGGGCGCCCGTGTAGACGGGTTTGGGTCTGTTAAGACCGGAGAGGATGTGCTCCGTAATGCGGTGCACTTGGTGGACGCAGGAGTGTTTGGCTCGAAAGCCGAACTGCTCGTCGATAAGGATACCCCTGGACACTACAAAGTCTTTGAGCCTCGCCAGAAGTAGGCGCTCGTAGACCTTAGCCAGGGAGTTGAGAAGACTGATAGGGCGGTAGCTTGCGGGGAGATTACAAGGTTTGTCGGTTTGTTTGGGAATGCCTATGACGTCTGCTTCCTTCCACTTAGCGGGAAAGGTGCAGTTCCTCATGGCGGCGTTCAATATGGCCACTAAGAGGCAGATGAGTTGGGCGGGCAGGCATTTCAGAACGCGATTCGAAATGCCGTCAGAGCCGGGGGCTTTTTTGGTTTTGAGACCCATAATGAGATCTTCGACCTCCGTTTGGGTGATAGGAGGTAAGGAATCGGCGCGGGGGAGGTATGCCCTGCGCTCGACTTTCCTGTCGACCGCGTCGACGTGGTACTGGTCGACGGATAGAGAGCTGGGGGTGCATTGGCTCTCGAGGGAGTCGGCGAGAAGCTCGGCCTTTTCGTCGTCGTCGAAGGCTGGGGGTGCGCCTGAAGGGCGGGACAGCAGGGGTATGCCAGTCGTGGAGTCGGTTTTGAGGCTACGCGCCAGCTGCCAGTAGGCCAGGTGCGATGGCGCGAGGCCCTCTAGGAAGTCACCCCACCGGTCCTCCCAACCTCCGCGACACGACGCTTTACCTCACGTTGTAAAGCGCGCGTTGTAAAGCGTTCAGTCACATATCTTTTGCTTGATCTAATCTAATTCTAATTTCTAATTTTTATAAAACGTAGCCCTGCACTAGGATTTATTCCTGTATCGTGGGTGCGTTTACAAACATGAAAATTCACATACACAAATACCCAGACCGGGACAAATAATTGTGGATCACACAAAGATTTGTCCCGTGCGGGAATCGAACCCGCGACTATTTGACACAGTCGGCGGAGCGGCTTAAGCTCTTAACCACTGCGCTAAATAGTCCGTCAATTTTTCAAATTTCATATATATTATTCTCATTTCATACATGCATTTCCGCCGATTTTAACTATTTTCTGGCCCTTTTAAAAAAGATCATTATTTGGTCGTGATAGGTTCTTGTATTCGTTAATTTAAAGCGCTATGCACTTGACCCTTTCCAAAAAGCCCATTTGATCGTGAAGACCCTACTTCTTGGGGATGTCGCCGAGGGTTGCTTACACCTTTCGCGCCCCAGTCACAGCGACGAGCTGGAGCATGGTAGGTGTTTTAGCCGGTAGGAGTCTCAGCAAACCCTCGCTTCCGTCAGTGGCGAGCGGGGATACTATGAAGGAATTCCCCATAACTAAAAAGGGTCTCCTTGGGCGACTTCTGTTTCGTCATATTTAGATAATATTTATGTACAAAATCCTGACACCTACCTCATTTAAATTCGTATTCCGAGCGTCTGCAACCTGGGATAATAGTCTTCGCTAATATCCGTATATCATGGACAATTTGCAATCTAAAACGAATATTTCAAAGTATTGTAAGTACCTTTATCGAATTGACTGCGTAAAAAGTAGTAGGCGTACCTATAAGCTATCTAGATTGCTTGTCTTGTTAGACTAAATACTTATATAGATAGTTCCTTAGTGTGTCGATAGGGTATCTATAAGAATATAATTAACCTTTAAATCCACTCAATATATTTTTGACTACACAATATAACCTCATATGGTTAATGGCTACTAAATTATAACCTCAAAATCTAATACTTTTTGTGCAATATTGCAATTACCCCGCTTGTCCGTTTAATGACAAATGCGCTACGAGAATTAATGGGTGATTTGAAATTATACAAGTATTTTTTCATTGCTGTTGGATCTGGGGCAAATCATGTATGGGGGCAGAACAATTACCTTGCAGCCGGACGCGCCTCCTTCACGTTTTGTAATAATTGTAGGTAAGGTTCCAAGGAAAATATACAGTAATAGGACTCAGGGTGTTACGCTTCAGAGCTTTCAAACATTGTCCTTTATTATTAGGCTGCGTGTACTTATTATATTGAGTGGTAATTATGCGGAATTCCTCGTATTTGTAACCAATTTTATGTGGTCATGTGTAAGTACCGTGTAACCGTTGACCTGTTATTGAATTAAGAAATATTTTTGTTAGACATGGCAAATGTATCTCACTGTTTAGATTCGATCATTTGTTAACCGACTTCAAAAAGGAGGAGGTTCTATGTTCGGTTGTATGTATGCTTTTTTTTATGTATGTTCAGCGATATTTCCGTCAATTGTGGACCGATTTTGATATTTTTTTTTGCATTGGGTTCAGTATATCTCCAAGGTGGTCCCATATTAATTTTATTGACATTGGACCTTGGACTTAGAAGGTACACCAGGGAACTCCTTAACGACAAACAATAGGCATGTGTAAATTGAGATATTATGGGTATTACGTCAATCCTATAGGTACCCTTCTATAGAATAATTCACTGGTCACTTAAAATTGCAAAATAAAAATCTTTTATAAAAAAAGGGAAACCGACTTCAAAAAGCAAAAAAATAAATATTTGAAGTCGGTGCCAAGTAACCGACTGCACCAACCAGCACCGACTTCAAATATTTATTTTTTTGCTTTTTGAAGTCGGTTTACCTTTTTTTATAAAAGATTTTCTCTGAAACAGTGCAAAGATTCGGATCCCAGTATGTCTCATTTGGAACATTTGAATCAGCTAAATTCAAGCACAGTTGGACGTCTCGTCGCGTATTCGTTCGTTCTGTAAGACGTCCAAGTTTCGTGAATGTAAGATCGAGACTCAGTTTCAGATTTAAATAAACTATGAAGCATTTTGTTTGTTCTGTAAGATTAGATCATCTGTATACTCACTGGTGAGTGTAAAATCGAAATTCAGATACAAATGACGCATTTTTTTCTGTAGAACCGTTTTGAATCTTGTGGTTGTCGTTCTTGTTATATATCACATGTCTAATTTTTAGTATTAAAAATTAATTATCACTTGCTTTAACGGTGAAGGAAAACATCGTGAGGAAACCTGCATGCCTAAGAGTTTCTCGAAGGTGTGTGAAGTTCGCCAACCCGCACTGGGCCAGCGTGGTGGACTATGGCCTAAGCCCTCTCAGTTTGAGAGGAGGCCCGTGCCCAACAGTGGGACAGTTTCTTAAGAGGGTTAATATTATTATATTATTATAATTTTTTTTACTGTCCCCACATAGAAGTCATTTCTGTATTGTTGTTGTTTATTTACTCTAATTTTACATACACTAACGAATATTTTGTGTCCCACAAATATTTGGCCCCTTCATGAATCGAAACCTCTACTATTGGATCCAATGAAGCAAGCGACCTACGCTCAGACTATGAGACCAACCCGTCGTTAACTCGTCAAGACATTCATTTATACCACATAATCTGGTTACACGGGATGCGTCGCGACATTGCTATTAGCGGGTGCACTCGGCAAGGTCGGCTGATGTTTTTGCTTGTTCAAATACTTGAAGTGTCTTCATATATGGGCGTGTTGGCAGGTGCTCGACAGATTCTTAGCTATGCTGTACTAACATGTTAAGTACTGCTACTTTGCTTTTATTAACAGAGGCCATCACGAGAATAAGAGGTCGGATTACTCCTCATCAGTATTTACTTACTAATTAAAGGAGTAGTTTTTAAGCTTTCTTTTGAAATAAAACTATTTTTTCGGATTTTATCGCGGTTTATTTTGATTTTTAAGTTCCCGACGTTTCGAGTGCTTTGCAGCACCCATGGTCACGGGAAGGACTGAGGTGTTAGACGTCCAAAAGGCATAGTTGTTCCGGGGTACCCTCAAACTTCTTAATTATTTTTGTTTTTGTTGGTCCGATCTACGCAGAATGAGCTCACGGTGTCTTGAGGTCTTGCAGTGTTATGCTTGGTTTTGGATTTGATTATATTAATTACTGGATCCTAAGACGATGGAAGCACCCAGCCATCTTCTCTATTGAAATTAGGATGTTTTTTAATTTCAATAGCCTCGCGAACCATCCTTGGTAGGAATCGGTGTTCTTTCACGAGGATTTATGGTCTATCAAATCTGATGTTATGGCGGGTGCGGTCAAGGACATGTTTACAGACTGCAGACTTCTTTGAGCGACGGTCAAATGCTATGCCTTTTGGACGTCTAACACCTCAGTCCTTCCCGTGACCATGGGTGCTGCAAAGCACTCGAAACGTCGGGAACTTAAAAATCAAAATAAACCGCGATAAAATCCGAAAAAATAGTTTTATTTCATGTGTAATATTCGCTTAAATCTAAGAACTCAGTAAGCTTTCTTTTGTTTCCCAAAGGGCAATGGAAAGAGGTATGCTCTGAAATTGAATAAAAATGAAAAAAAGTCCGCAGGAGAACTAAAACCAATATAGGCCTCAGTGCTGCTAAATGTAAGTGGCGGTTGGCGGGGCGTATTGCTCGCAGAATGGACGGCCGTTTGGACAGAAAATTTCTCGAGTGGCGATCTCGTATCGGAAAACGTGGAGTGGGCAGCCTCCACAAGGTGGTACCAATGACCTGGTGAAGGTAGCAGGTAAAGCCTGGATGTGTAGATCAAAAACGCGGTCGTCATGGCGTTCTTTAGAGGAGGCCTTTGTTCTGCAGTGGACGTTTTTTGGCTAACATCAGAACTTCTAGTACACCCAGATTCATACGAGGTATTTTTGTCCGTGACAGAGGATTATTTTGTGATTCTCAGGCACATCATTTAGCAGGTGTTTTCTGTGGTACATTTACAAACTAGTACAAATATAGAGTCCGAAATAAATACATGTGGGTGCTATTACCGACATACACACAGACCGCTGGACTCGTGACGTCATAAGTAGTGGTCTTATATTGAATTATAGTGCACGTTCAATTAATAATTTTCACAGGCACTCTCAATGCAAGAAAATATCCAAGAGTGGGGGATAATATTGACAGACGATTTACGCAGTGGTTGAGAGCTTAAGCCGCTCCGTTCACTGTGTCTAATAGTCGCGGGTTTGATTCCCGTACGGGACAAATCTTTGTGTGACCCACAATTATTTGTTTTGGTCTGGGTATTTGTGTATGTAAATTTTCATGTTTGTAAACGCACCCGCGACACAGGAATCAATCCGAGTCTGGGGCAACGTTTTATTAAAATAAAAAAATAAAATTTAGATATGCCATGGTCTCCCGGGAATTACCTGTGTCATGTTTTGATTGTTGAATGATACTCAATATAAATACTAGAAATTAAACACTAGATCACTACGATACTCTAGTATAGTAGCCAACTAGTATATACATTCGAGATCGCCAGATCTCTTGCAGGCAAGTCAGAGAGGATCTATCCCCTTTACCCCGCAAGGAATCGGGCGTGTAGATATTTATAAAAATTTTAAAGATCTTCCATTATTTTATAACAATCTTGATTTTCGACTCATTAAAAGTCTATTTAGTTCCACCAACAATTAAACTATAATTGAGTTCTCCGTGTCCAGGAACCAGGAAGCCGTCGTGTTTGTTATCGCAGGGGCGCTGGTTTGATTCCTGTTTGCATACCAGCGCCGGTCGTAAATTGCGAACAATAGCCCGTGTTGATTCGAAACGTATTCACGGATCGTATTTAGAGCTAATTTACATTCTTCAGTGCCGTGTTACGTTGTCAGGTGGACAGGTAGTTGTTACTTATATGATTTACGATCATTTCATTAGACTGAATGTAAAAGAAAAATAAGTGGTTTAATATAAAATTTTGATAGCTTCTGCCAAAATCTAGTCTATTCCAATCAAACTTTAAAACTTTGTGAACAAACCTGTATGTTTTAGTTGTGATTGCAATCTATATAACAAGTGTAATACGTATGAAGGCGACAGTATTTCCGAAAACATCGAAATGAAAATGCTGTTAGCAAGAAGTCTACGTTTTAATGTTCAGCGAAAAAAGTTTTGAATGCCTGTAAACGAATCTGCATCTTTGGTAAATGTTGCCCAAGTGTACAAAACCTGGAACAGGTTTTTTATTGATTGATATTGATATTGATTGATTGCAATGACGACCGGCTTCGTGTTGTATGCGTCCAGCTTTCACCTGCGAACTTCACCATATCATCGGTCCACCATGTATATAGCTACCTCCAAATCCTGATTCAGATTATAATCCACGAGATTGCTTAAATTCAGTCTGGGGCCAACATAATAATAATGAATCAACGTTGATACCGGCTTAGTTCGATCGAAGGAGAGTTTATGCCGTCCCAACACAAATTCAAATAAAGCTACACTTCCACCAAAGCCGGTAATGCTAAAACTGCCACCGCCCTGCACGTGAAAATAGACAAACAAAGGACATTTATTTGACTTATAAAACGATGCAGATATATGGACTAGGAATATATCTATTTGTCCTGGATTGTGTCCAGCAGTATTTCCATTAATAAGAGTATAAAATGGCTACAATACGACGGGTACATGGTTTAAGTTTGTCTATGATTTAATACTGGTTGTTGCTTGTATTTTTTACCATAATACATATTTTAAAATATTAATATTAGCTGGGGGTCTGTCCAAGAGCGTGCTCGTCGCGACTCCTGCCAGCCGCTACGGCTGCAATCTTGGACCGAGCAAGTACCGCAGTGCGGGCTAGGGCGTCCCCCCGAGGCGACGCGTACCGGCCCGCCCCCGTCGGTACGAACATAGGCAGAAGCGGCGATGGGGGCCGCCACCCATCACGCCGGGCCCGAACTGGCGAGTCGTGGGGTGCAGAGTGCCGAATAGGCACCTAGAATGTAAGAGGTGGTATGGAAGATAAGATGCATGAGGTGATTGATGTAATGAAAGAGAGACACCTGGATGCTCTGTGTGTAACAGAGACTCCCCAAAATACAGGCTATGTCCTAGTTTGGGAGCCAGTTTTTCGGTAACGTAATGTTAACATTCCATGTTCACTAATGCTAATAAATGTAACACCTCAAATGTAATGTTATATGAGTGTAATAAATGATTATTATTATTATTATTACTAAGCGAAGGGGCAGTGAAGCCTGTGATCTCCCTGACGGCATGATGGCTCTGTGGTCTGGAGTGCCACAGAACGATCGTGCCAGCATGGGGGTGGGTATCTTGTTGTCCCGTCGCCTGGCCTCTGGAGTGAGAGATTATGGCCTGCATGATGCGAGACTTCTCTGGGTCCGCTTGAAACTGGGTGTCACTAGACTGTTTTTGGTTGGAGCCTACGCTCCTGTAAGCTCGTCGACACCCCCGGACCTTGAGAAGTTTTGGGATAATGTCAGGGAAGTTCTGGATCTGGCTGATGCGAATGAAAAGGTGATTTTGTGTGGTGACCTGAACGGATGGGTGGGAACCAGGCGGCAAACTTGCGACGCTGCTCTGGGTCCTTATGGTGATAAGAGAGTGAATGATGCAGGTAAGCTTATTGTAGATGTGTGTTTGGAAAGAGGTCTCTTTGTGTCCAATACAATATTCCAACACAAGGATATTCATATGTATACGTGGAGAAGAAATGAACAGAAAAGCATGATAGATTTGATCCTGGTAGATAACCGTCTCCGAAGTAAACTTCAAGATACCCGTGCATATAGAGGCCCCACTCTTGAATCGGACCATTATCTCGTAATTGCGCGGTTTAGTGGTTTGTTCAGGAAGTGGAGGCACTGGCGAGAGCGTATCCCCTTCGGAGGCCTTGAAAGAATCAAGGTTGAAAGGTCGCAAGATGAGAGCGTGAGGAGAACGTATGAAGACAGAGTCCGGGACAAGCTTTTGACAGCTGGTTCTTCGGACTCAAACATAGATGAATGCTGGAATTGTCTGAAAGAGAGTTTGGTAGAATCAGCGAAAGAAGTATGTGGCTGCTCAAAGAAGCATAGCACAGCAAAAGGGGATGCATGGTGGGACACAGAGTTAAAAAGCTCTGTAGAAAGTAAGAAGAAAGCGTGGCAGGACTATGTCTGTTCTTTGAATCTAAATGACAGTATGACAGAGATGAAGAAAGAAATATACCGGCAATGCAAGAATGCCACCAAAACTTTAGTGAAAGAAAAGCGTGAAAGAGCTAGTGTGATTGAGGAGGAGAGGCTGAGAAGAACTTCGAGAGTAACACCAAACTCTTTTGGAGCAAGGTGAGAAAGGCTCGAGGTGATTCGTCAGGCTCCAGAATGGAAAAGATAAAATCTAAGGATGGCGACATTCTTGCAGACACACAAGCTGTGCTAAACCGGTGGAGTGAATACTTTGGAGAAATGTATGAGAATGTCCCGGATGCTGGTGCCACAGACGAGCCCAGAGGCGAGTTTGCGGCACCAGAATCCACAGAGGACATCACTATGGAAGAAGTTGAATGGGCGATAAGAAGTATGAAAAATGGTAAAGCTGCGGGAATAGACATGATATCTGCCGAGATGATTAAATATGGTGGAACTTGCGTCCGGGACGCTTTTTGGGTCCTCGCAAATCTTTGCTGGAAGACCGGTAGAGTCCCTACAGATTGGCGCCGCGCAGTCATAGCACCCTTGTATAAAGGCAAGGGCTCACAATATGACTGCGCCAATTACAGGGCCATCAGTTTGATCAGCTTGGCAGCTAAGGTGTATGGTAAAATTATTGAACGGAGAATGCGCGAGAAGTCCGATGGAGTGTTGTGTGAGGCACAGGGAGGTTTCAGGTCTGGAAGAGGATGTTCGGATCAAGTTTTCTCCCTCCGCAACATCGTAGAAAAGCATCTGGCAGTAGGCCGGAAGGTTTTCTGCGGTTTTGTGGACTTGGAGAAGGCGTTTGATAGAGTCGTGCGAAAGAGACTTTAGGACATTTTGCCAGAGTATGGTATAAACGGCACCCTGTTGCGAGCCGTCCAGTCCACCTACGTGGACAGCAAGGCATGCGTACGGGTGGGTGGTAACATGTCACCTTGGTTTGACGTTAAAATCGGCGTCAAGCAGGGTTGCGTGTTGTCCGCTAGGCTGTTTATAGTGTATCTGGATAAAAGTCTTCAAAGACTGAATGCGATGACTGAAGGGGTAAAAATGGGTGATCTAGTGATAAACCACCTATTGTATGCAGATGACGCGGTTTTGATAGCGCCAACAGCCACTGATCTGCAAACACTAGTCACAGTTATGAGAGACGACTGCATGAACAATGGCTTACATTTGAATGTGAAGAAAACCAAAATTATGGTTTTTGAACGGGAAGAAACCAGAACGAATGCAAGGATTGTGGTTGGTAACGATGTGCTGGAGCAAGTGAATGAGTTTGTATATCTTGGGTGCGATTAAGCCAAAAGGCGCAGCTGGCCATGCATAACGGAGTGCTTGTCCCAACGCTGTTATATGGCAGTGAGAGTTGGGTATGTAAGAAGGAGAACGAAAGCAGGATAAATGCGGTCGAAATGCGATCTCTGCGGAAGATGTGCGGAGTCACGCTGACCGACCGTATTCGCAACAGCGTAGTAAGAAAGCGAGTAGGTATGAAAGATAGTATCGGTGTTTAGATGAGAAAGGGTATGCTCCGTTGGTTCGGGCATATAGAAAGAATGCCAGAAGAAAGAATGACAAAACAGATATACAATGCGAAAGTGGAAGGATGTAGGTGCCGGGGAAGACCTAGACTATCTTACCATGACCAAATAGACCGTGTCTTAGCTGAAGGGCAAGTCAAGAGTCTCCGTAACCGGCGAGTGTGTATAAGACGAACTATGAGAGTGGAGGAAGCCAGAGAGGTATGTAAGGAAAGATCCTGTTGGAACTCTGTACTCTCTGCCTACCCCGCGAGGGAGCTGGCGTGATGATATAGATAGATAGAGATAGATAATATTAGCCCTGTTAAGGAACTGTCCCACCATTGGTCACGGGCCTCCTATCAAAATGACAGGGTTCAGGCCATAGTCCACCATGCTGGCCTAGTGCGGGTTGGCAAACTTAACAGACCTTCGAGAAACTCTCAGGCATGTAGATTTCCTCCCGATGTTTTCCTTTACCGTTAAAGCAAGTGGTAGTAAATTTTTAATCATCATCATCATCATCATCATCTCAGCCTATACTTGTCCACTGCTGAACATAGGCCTCCCCAATCGCTTTCCAGCGTAACCGGTCCGATGCCACCTGCATCCAACGACTTCCTGCGATTTTCACAAGATCGTCGGTCCATCTGGCAGGTGGTCGTCCCACGCTGCGCTTGCCAATACGTGGTCTCCACTCTAGAATCTTTCTGCCCCAACGCCCGTCCGATCTTCGCGCTATGTGGCCAGCCCATTGCCACTTCAGCATGCTAATCCTGAGGGCTATGTCGGTGACCTTGGTTCTTCTACGAATCTCCTCATTCCTGATTCGATCACGTAGAGAAACGCCGAGCATAGCTCTCTCCATAGCTCGCTGAGCAACTCTGAGCTTTTTTATGAGACCTATAGTAAGAGACCACGTCTCTGATCCATATATCATCACTGGTAACACACATTGACTAAAAACTTTAGTCTTTAGGCACTGAGGTATTTTGGATGAGAAGATGTTGCGCAGTTTCCCGAACGCTGCCCAGCCGAGTTGGATTCGTCGATTGACCTCTCTCTCAAAGTTGGACCTACCTAACCGGACTACCTGTCCCAGGTAAATGTATTCGTCGACAACTTCAAGAGTAGAGTTCCCAACGGTGAGTGCGGTGGGTACGACATGGACGTTACACATTATTTTCGTTTTGTCCATGTTCATTTTAAGACCCACTTGTTGAGATACTCTGTTGAGGTCGCCGAGCATTCGTCCTAGATCTTCCAGCGACTCCGCCATGACCACAATGTCGTCGGCAAATCGAAGGTGAGTGATGTATTCGCCATTGATGTTGATGCCAAATCCTCGCCATTCCAAGAGTTTGAAGGCGTCCTCTATGGTGGTCGTAAACAGTTTCGGAGAAACGTCTCCCTGTCTTACTCCTCTTTTTATGGAGATCGCCTTCGTGCACTGCCCTTGTACTCGGACTGACATGGTGGCGTTATTATACAAGCACTTCAACACTTCGATGTACCGATAGTCAATGCGGCATCGCTGAAGAGATCTAAGAACCGCCCAAGTCTCGATCGAATCGAAGGCTTTCTCATAGTCCACAAACGCCAAGCATAGTGGCCGATTATACTCCTCGGTCTTCTGTATAATCTGCCGCAGCGTATGTATGTGGTCTATGGTACTAAAGCCTTTCCGGAAACCGGCTTGTTCGGGAGGCTGGAAATCATCAAGCCTGCGTTCAAGACGATTCGTGATGACTCTCGAAAACAACTTGTAAACATGGCTCAGCAGTGTGATGGGCCTATAGTTCTTTAATAAAGTGTTATTACCTTTCTTGAAAAAGAGTACCACCACACCCCTGTTCCATGCTTCCGGCGTTTTTCCTTCGAGCAAGATGGAATTAAACAGCCTCTGAAGGACTTTAAGTACCGGCGATCCGCCCGCTTTCAGAAGCTCTGCGGTAATTCCGTCTTCACCCGGCGCTTTGTTGTTTTTAGGTTGTTTGAGAGCCATCCTAATCTCGTACAGGCTGATGTCCGGGATATCTTCAGAGTAGTGTCGGGTTAGCTTGGCTCTTGGGTCTTTTACCAAGTCAACAACAGGTTCAGCTACTGAGGTATACAACTGCCTATAGAACCTCTCTATCTCCCTGAGCACCTCTGACCTATTCGACGTTACGTTTCCGTCCTCCGTCTTCAGCTTCGTCAACTGGCTTTGCCCAATAGACGCGTCTCTTGCGAACACTTTGGAGCCCTTGTTCTGCTCTATGGTCTCCTCAATACGTCTTGTATTGAAGGACCGTAAATCGTGTCGCAAGGACTTCAATATCTGTCCATTGAGCTGCCTATAGGACTTAGCATCATCGGAGGTTTGGAGTGTCATGGTACGTCGCTCAGCCATAAGGTTTCGGGTGTAGTCAGATAGCTTTTGAGGCCTATTTTTACGGTGGGGCTTAAAATGCTTAGACCCGACCGTATGGACAGTCTCTACCAACCTATTGTTGATTTCGTCCACTGATGCGCTGCTGTCTAGCAATTCGAAGCGGTTTGACAATTCGAGTTGAAAGTTCTCGGGGTTTTGGATATGTGTATTAGAAGGTCGGAGCGTAGACTTCATCAGACGCGATCTTTCCATTTTGACATTAATATTTAATGTGCCTCTGACCATTCGGTGATCACTGCCGGTTTTTACCCTGTGAATCACGGAGACATCATTAAATATTTGTCGCTTGGTGCTCATGATGAAGTCTATCTCATTTTTAGTGAAACCATCAGGGCTCATCCAGGTCCATTTCCTATGAGACGGCTTCTGGAAGAAAGAGTTCATCATAAAGAGTCCCTCCTTCTCCAGAAATTCGGCCAGCCTCTGACCCCTGGGGTTGCGCTGCCCATATCCAAATTGCCCCACTCTCAACTCATCATCGCCCCGTTTGCCCAGTCGCGCATTGAAGTCACCCATAACTACTGTAAAGTGTGCTTTGGAAGTATGTATGGCTCTACTAATGTCCTCATACATAACTTCGACCTCATCATCTGAGTATGCCGAGGTCGGTGCGTAGACCTGTATGACCTTCAGCGAATATCTTTTGGATATTCTGAGTATCAGGTACGCTACCCTGCTCGACACACTAGTGATGGACACAACGTTGTTTATGAGTGACTTGTGGACGATAAATCCGACACCACCTTGGGACTGCTGTTCGCCCTCCCGGTAGTAAAACAAGTTGCCGGATTTTAAGGTTATCGTGTCCTCGCCCTCTCTTCGGACCTCCGATAAACCAACAATACTCCACCGCAACTTGTTTAACTCTTCTTCCAGCTCAACTAGCTTCTCATCTGTCCTCAATGTGCGTGCGTTGTATGTCACCAGGGCCAATTTTCGGTTTTGGTGGTAGCCGAATCTCTGCCGGAGATTCTTAGCACCCCTTGTCCTGTCGTTACCATGGCTGCTACCGTGGCCAGGACGAACAGGACCGCCGGGGACTAGGGGCCTGGTTTTCTTACTTTCTTCCATAATATTGGTTGGGGGTGTTTGCCATACTCGCCACGCTTGGCAGGCGGGTTGGCGAGCGCAGTTTTTGGTTGTAGAAGTGTTAAGGGAACGCTGCTGCCCATTCCCTAGTTTTCCCTTAGTCGCCTTGTACGACACCCGATGGGATGAGATGGGTTGGTCCTATTCTAAGCCGGGAACCACGCGGCTAATTTTTAATACGCACATGCTTTCGAAAACACAGGTGCGTGCCTGGGTTTGCACCCGAGACCTTTGACTTTGCAGTCCAATGGTCTAACCACTAGGCTATCACTGCTATTTATACATATTTTAATTGTACAAATATAACAATTTTGCATTTTGCAACAGAGTGCAAACACATAAATTCGAAGTCATTTTTTTTTTATTTGCGTCTTCCAATAAAAAACACTTAACAAATACAGAGTATACACATGATGAGGCGATTAGAGAACGTGACGTAAAAACGATCATATTCAAAAAGTGTAGACCATCCGTTTTCCGTTCGACACGGTACTGTCACACTGGTCCAGTGAGCCGTGACCTTAAAAGAATTAAGGCGGTACGTTTTCGCAACTTTGGCCAGGTTATTTGGACACTTATGGCACACGTGGGCATTTTGACATCTGCCTATACAATATCCTTGAACCGTGCATTTTACTGCGGCCATTATTGTGAAACAATAATAATATTGACACGGAAATTTGTGGTTGTGACGTCGCGCTTACAGATTAGGTGCAGAAGGTATGGAAATTATGTTTGTTAGTTATATTGAAGTCTCAAATGAAAACAAATATTCACGGACTTTTATTAATGTGGTTATTTTTATATATTTTTAAGGGGAATCAGAGGTTAAAACATGTTTTAGAAGTATAATTTGCAATCCTGTGAATAGTATAATATTTTTATCAATTTAACCCTTAATTAATGACTGCCTCGTTGGTCTAGTGGCAAAGCGCATCGCTTTGTGATCACGAGGTCCTGGGTTCAAATCCTAGGTCAGACAAATGTAGTTTTTCTAATGAAAAGTTCCCAGTATGAGTCCGGAGTCTGGAATTGTGCCCGATATATGGCAATAGGCTCGCCCCCTATTACATGGGACCTAACATCGTCGGCGAAAAGTGGGTGTACTCAGTACACCTCTGCCGCCCCCGCTTGGGGAATATCGGCGTGACGGTGTTTAACCCTTAATTTGGCAGAGTAAAACAATTACATTCCTAAGGGAACATTGCGGCTGGGAAAAATATAAAAAAATAGATTAGATTTCGAGAAAAACACCTTCCAGTATGCTGGGCATTGCCGAGTTTAGCTTAAAGTGTCTGCTAAAAGTAATGTCCTGTATACTGGACATTACAAATAAAGGTTTAGACTTATTATAATACTTATTATTTGTTTAATACGAGTATCATAGGTTCTGTAATGGAAGCGTATAAAATTTTTTTACGGAACAACCTTTGTACACAAACTATTAATTACAACTCAAAGATATAATTATACTTTTGGCAAGAAATCTTTAAATTGAACAGTTATTTATTCATATAAGATTTCATCTTCCTTACTCAAGAAACAAGATCCAAACTACCTTTATTCCAAGTTGAGGGTCTGTATGAGACCCACAATTTAACTGATCTAACTTTAACGCTCCCAATAGGAGACTTCAAAGAACAAAAATAATTCAATCGTTAGCTATTTTACATATTACTAGTTAAAAAAATACTTATTCTTATCATCGGTCGAAAGACGGTGTAGGGGACTACAGGTCTCTCTAAAAATCGCCACGATAGCCCAAAACACCAGATGTATTTTAAATATATCATTGTAAAAAGTTGCCCTTCTGCATATTTTAATATTATTGTGACCAAAAGTTCCAGTGCCCAAACACTAACAAAGCGACTAACGTTTTAAAACCGTCTTTATTCTTTAGGCAATAAAGTGCAAATAATTGAAAGTTATAAAATTGTAGTTTAACATCCTGTGGCGATGCGCGTGCGCGGATGTGGTGTAGGCAGGTTGGTAATAAAGCCATGCGGCGGAGTCGATACCCTCAAAAATATACGTGGGCTTTGCGGGTACGGTCAGCAGCGAAACTCCTTAAAGAAATTTAGTTTTTTTAAAGGTTTATATATTTGTGTAATATATATATATATATAATTCCCTGGGTTATACAACCACCAGAAAGCTACTACTCTCAAAAATTGAAGACCCGAGCCAATCTCATGGGCCGCCTAGCGGGCACATCCTGGGGTACCCGTGCTGACGTCCTGCGTACTTCTGCACTTGCATTGGCCTACTCCACTGCTGAGTACTGTGCTCCGGTGTGGTACTTGCAAATATTGCGCCACCGAAGCTCAGGAGGGAACAAGCAGCAGCCAGCCCCCCATGAGATGCCAATCAAAAGGACCCTCAAAAACATCTTCGCTCATAGACTGCCTTCTCGGAAACCGATCTGGAGCGACAACAAAATCCAGAACCAATTCAACACCCGGTCAGAGTGGAGAAAGCAATGGGAGAGTTCGGACGCCTCCCAGGGTTACATCAGCATAGCCGACCCCTCGACTGTGGTGTGGTCCTCCATCAACCGAATCAGAACCGGAATGGTGCAATTTTCATCTGCACAGGTGGGGCGTCACTGAATCTCTTTACTGAGACTGTGGAGACTCAGTACAAACTATCCAGCACATCGTGGAGGACTGCCCTACTAGGAAATTTAGCGGAGGATTCGAGGGGATGCACCAGCTGACACCAGAGGCTAAGCAATGGATCCTTCACTCTGACATAAAATTTTAATTGAAGTAATTATAAATTGAATTTAATTTTAATTATTGAAGTAGATCGCCATACGATGATGATGATGATGCGTTATTAATGTATAAAAGAGGTATTTTTGCGAGCACTATAAAACATCGTTTTGAAATACAATAGCTTTTTGATGATTCGGCTTCGTAAACATGAGCTTCGAAGAAATATCATTTAAAAATGAGAACGAATCTCTATTTACACTACGGCTTCCAATATTCCTTTTTATATAGTAACTCTGTAAACGTTACTATGAACTAAATGAGCGCGTTGATTTTGTAGCATGGTGCGGCTGGAGATTAAGATGTCATCCTGGAAGACAAAGTGTTATTGATGTTTTTTTCTATCGAAAACATTGAATCTAAGAATGTGCTCGGTGAACAGATTCGCCTTCAATTAAATGATGACCTAACATCGTTAGCAAATGTGGATGTGCCACATCTCTGCGCCACCCACTTGGAAATGTTGGTGTTGTTGTGGTTATATTTTTTTTTCAGTAATATCACTTTCGCATCATGACGTGTTTCCAACCTGTGCTTCGTTCTTCAAATACATTTTACGAGTGGTAATTATTTTTTCCTTCTTCCTCCTGTTTTCTTTTTTTTTACCTAATTATTTTTTTCCGAGTTCCGAGCTTTATCTATTCATATTTTAGACTAATTTCCGGTTCAAATATTCAACTCAAAGATAGATTTGTTTACTATCAGTAGAATTTTGACAGTTTTTATTTTAAAATATGTCAAATTTCTATCCGTTGTAGCCAAATCTATCCTTGAGATTAAATTTGAAACCGGCCGTAAGTAAATTTTGATTGTAAATCGGAAGCATGGTTTGTTGGTATACGTCTTTTAGGAGAATAAATTAAAGTTTAAAATGTTGACCGTACATCACCGCCACTCACTTGCAAGATATTATAGTGAAAATGTTTTTACTCAAATTACTTTTAAAGTGCCATATTTTCAACCAGTTCATGACTCTTTGTATGGTGTTTGTGTAAAACCCAGTTAATTAGCTAATTTTATAGTTATGACTTTTCTAAAGAAGAAGGTGGACTGCCCTTAGGATTTATCATATGGCTTCGAAACGCTGTAAAATTCGCCGTAGACAGGTGTTAGGAATATATTATCCAAAGCGCTTCGAGAATTCATTGGACATTTTAAGCGATTTCAAAGTAGTGGTTCGCAATTTTTCTGTGTTTGAATGATTGGTTTGTTGTCTTTTACAGTTTAACCAGCCAAGAAGTCACAGCGTGTTCTTGGGGCGTGTAAGAATTACGGTTCAAGCGTAGTTTACGATGTGATTGCTTTTTTCTATAGGCTGTTAATTTGTTGTATTTTGATAAATATGCTGGATGAGCTATAAGCAAAAACAACGGAATGGTTTCAGAATGTGCACTAGCAGCAAATTATAATGCGTAGATCTCAAAGGAGATCGGCTTCCAAAATTGTTAGTCCCATCCAGAGTACTTTAAGCTGTGGTCTATGAAGACAGGGGAGGCATTTAAAAGCATATGACTGAAAAACTGCTATAAATATATGATCGAAATCGTTTCGGTACAGCTTTGCTTTTTTGCCTTCAGATTGGAAAGTTCAATACTTACAAAAATAAATCTAAATGGTATTAAACAGTATGGATTATACAGTATTAAAATGACATTCGCGATGCATTCACGTAATTCTATTGAAGATTTAATTGACAATTTTTATCTGCCGGTTCAGTAATTACTGACATTCCGAGAATTTACACAGTGACATGAAACTAAGTGAGCGACTTGAGACAATTGTGACAAATTTTTGAGTTAATTAGTTCAAATGGTGACAGGATGAAAAGTACCCCAGCCATATAGAGCATTATGTATACCTCTAGCTATTCCTTCGGTGAAAATGGGCGATTTTGGTTCTACTATGACCAAAAGAGAGGTATCCTTTGGGCACATAATTTTATATCACTTAATTTTTTTTAATATTTCCTCGGACATAATTTTATCTTGCAAGCCAGGATTTAAGCTCTTTCTAGTTTCAGACAACTAAAATTAGCCTACTAGCTCCAATATGATGCCCAATAGTGGAGTCTTAGACTAGACAAGTATTAATCTAAAAGTGGAGTTGAGAGGTTTACGGCTACATTGTGTAAAGGGCTCCCACCTGTTATCGCTACCAATAAAGAGAACCCGTCTAATTAGTCTTCAAACCAAGCTATTGTTTGTCACTCGCGCAGAACCGTCCCGACCGTGCAACGACCAACACGCGCGCCTTCGATCACACCACTCTGAACACCAGAGTTCTCGTGTATCGATTCAAATACGAAATATAAAAAAAATCAATTCAAAATTTTAGAAAAATTCAATCTAAAATAAATAGTGTTTATTTCGAATTGGAAAATTTAAAAATAGAAAACGGTCTGAATTCCTAAATTAAAAAATAATAATAATAAGGATTTCAAATTGGAAATTTTAGGAATTTGGATTAAGAAGTGACTTTGATTTCGAAAAAGTTGAAGTGTTGTGTTTGAATAGTTCAGTTCTGCCCCGAGATGACCCCTGTCGGACTTCTGTTCAAAGTGAACAGGTACGTTCGTTTGCATGTTTCTTCTAAGAGGGTGTTAAATATTGAACGTGGGATGTGTTAATGCACGTCGTGATGGTTTCTTAGACATTGTTATTCCACACTCGTCTCTATTGTAATGCCACAGTACCAACTGAGGTTTGACTTGGAGCCTCCAGTTAAAGATTACTTTTGTTTATCAATTCGCTGGCGGAATTCCTAATGGTTTTCTCATAGGAACTTTGTGATTAGGTATCATACTGGGTGTATTCGATGTAAGAATAGCATATTAATCTACGAATTATGCAATTTATTGAGACTTGTGGGAAGATAATCTGGAAGCTATTTTTATTTACATTTTTTCTTTTGATTTACATGCGTATGTGGATGTAATGACTGGTAGTGCAATAGTTTAGTCACGTGCTGATGGTTACGAGTTTAATGCCTGCTTCTGAAAGACTAGCAATGGAAACATTCTTGCTTCTTTCTTTTTTAAAATGTAGCCCCTACTAGGAATATATTCCTGTGTTGTGTTATGTGAATTTCGTATTTGTCAAATGAATATCTGCTTTCTGCAAAAAGTATCGAATAAAACATTCTCCTGTAAAATTTTGTGTAAAGCAGATTTTAGAAGCATATTTTTTTGCAACCATAGTTCGTCGTATAATGCTTAGAATTACATCGAAGTCGTTTCATACGAAAGGACATTGTCGAAAATTGCCCCAGAACCAACAAAAATTTAACCCATGCCATCATTATTTATCTATTTTATTAAAATAATGGCAAATATCCGTATCTAACGGACAATTTGCAATCTAAAATATTTCAAAGTATTGTAAGTACTTATATCGAAGTCGCCGACATCTTTACTAAATGTCAGCACACAATATAACTTCATATGTATTAATGGCTTCTGAATTATAACCTCAAAATGTTATACTTTTTGTGCAATATTTCGATTCCCCCGCTTGTCCATTTAATAATAAATATCTTAAGAGAATTTATGGGTGATTTGAAATCATACAAGTATTTTTTCATTGCTGTTGATTTCGGGGCAAATCATGTATGGGCGCAATGTCCTTTGGTTAGTAAACTAGTCATATTAGTCAAAATGTCGAAATTTCTAAAAAGTGCACATACATATATATGACTTATTTATGTATATCTAGGTTCAATGCGTCTATAGACGGTCGCTGATCTAGTAATTCACAGGACAACATAGACAATAGAAGGCGGATTTATAGCAAGTATATCTCAAAAATTGTTTACCAGATTAAATTTTACACTGCACAGTTCCCACGTATCCATCAGTTTGATGTTATAATTGGTAGTGACGGACGCTTGATATGATCGATTCGATATGAGTCAGCGGTCGTGCGTGCATCCTATTGTTTAATCGTTTATTGTGAATTAAAAAAAATAAACTGACTATGAAAAGCAGTGATACCCTAGTGGACTGCAGTTAGAGGTCTTGGGTTCAAACCCAACCTCTGTATTTTCGAAAGCATGTGCGTATTTAATTAATTATCACTTGCTTCAAGGATGAATGAAAACATCGTGAGGCAATCTGCATGCCTAAGAGTTTCTCGAAGGTGTATGAAGTTCGCCAACCCGCACTGGGCCAGCGTGGACTGGACTATGGCCTAAACCCTCTCAGTTTGAGAGGAGGCCCGTGCCCAACGGTGGGATAGTTTCTTGACAGGGGTAATATTATATTATAAAGTAACTATGAGAGTGGAGGAAGCCAGAGAGGTTTATACGGAAAGAACCTGTTGGATTGTATTGTCTGGTTACCCTGCAAGGGATCTGGCATTATTATATAGATAGATAAAAAAATATATATATTATCAAGGGTATGCTGCATTGGTTCGGATATATAGAAAGAATGTCGGAAGAAGGAACGATAAAAAAAGATATACAATGCGAAAGTGGAAGGATATAAGCACCGGGAAATACCTAGACTATCTTACCATGATAAATAGAGCGTGTTTCATATGTAGGGCAAGTCAAGAGTCTGCGTAATCAGCGAGCGTGTTTGAGACAAAATGTGAGAGTGGAGGAAGCAAGAGAGGTCTGTGGGGAAAGAACCTGTTGCAACTGTACTCTGCCTACCCCGCAAGGGATCTGGCTTGATGATATAGTTAGATTATTAAAAAGTAAATAATTACAGTACGTAACATTTCGTCGAGCCTCAAACTAATCACAGCGTCTATCTTGAGGCTTGAGAAGTTATCGATTTTAAACTCTATGATATTTGATCGCTATGATAACCGCTCTGGGTACCCGTGGTGTCTCAATCATGAAGGTTAAGTATCGTTCGGTTCGGTTGGCCTGAGATGGTTGACCGTTTGAGTCAATTAAATTTTAGAGTATCTCCGTGCTTAGGAAGGTATGTTATCTCGAGTTGGTTGCCTTATTAAACTTAGTTAGAGAGATACATACTCTACCGCGCGGATCCAGTGCGGATTGGTGGAAGGAGGTTTGTGGCCGCTCACCCGCTCTTAAAACTTTTTACTTTATCAGATTCGGGTCTATATATCTATATTATTACGCCAGATCCCTTGCAGGGTGGGCAGAGAGTACAGAGCTTCAACAGGTTCTTTCCTTACATACCTCTCTAGCCTACCTTACCTACCTTCAGAGATGGGCAAAATGTAATGATTAACCGGTCCCGCTAGGGGAATATAGACGTGATGGTGCATTAATGATCAACTATTATAATTACATTTTGTAATCTTCAACGATTACGATTACACTTTTAATCTTGAATCATGATTGAATATTAACAAATGCAATTGTAATCATTAATCTGATTACAATTTGCGCGTCTCTGCCTACCTTCCACCACTCTCATAGTTCGTCTCATACACGCTCGCCGGTTACGGAGACTCTTGACTTGACCTTCGGATAAGACAGTCTATTTGGTCATGGTAAGATAGTCTAGGTCTTCCCCGGTACCTACATCCTTGGGCTTTTTGGGTTTCATTGGTTTTCCAGATTTAGGTTATTCCAAAAAATAACTCTTTTTATACTTATAACGGAAAACAACCAAAAAGTTATGTTATACCTACATGATTTTATCTTCCACGAATTACCCACTAGTAAGTTACCAAAGCCAGATAGTGTGTTGGTAAAATCTGTTCGAACTATTTGACTAGATTTTTCCCCATGGTAAGGCTAACGGAGCGGTTGTTAAGGAAGATCTAATTACCTGTTAAGTAACGGGAATCCGACGCTATTTAGCTTGATACGTTGCCTGTGAATGTACGCAATGTAGATGTTGCATTTACATGCGGCTAAGCACGCCACACATTTCGTCGGTCCCATAGAACAAAGGTACATATGCCAAACAAAATAAATGGCATTTGCAACTTTCGTGCCCGTCGATAAGGTTATTTATTCAAAATATAAATACTGGATTTTATTCGTTCGTTTGTTCGTTGGACACGTCGATTTGATGACGGCTAGGTTCAGTAGTAGGAGGGTAGGTCGCTTCGCTTACTAGATCGAGCAGTCGCAGGTTCAATACCGTACGGGACAAAACTTTCGGTGTACCGTAAATGTTTGTTTCGGAATGGATGTTTGTGTAAGTGAATTTCATGTTTTTAAACGCTTCAACGAGATAGAAATAATTCATAGTGTCGGGTTACGTTGTTTATTAAAATATTTTTTTTCCAATACTGTAAGTTCTGTAACCCAGGGTCCACAGCGACCTCCATCCTCTCCATCAAATCCAGTTTGAATCTCGGGGTGTTCAATCAACAAAAGAAAATAAGACGAGTAGGAAAAAAATAAATTCCACTTCTTACACATGGGCATAAAAGGGAGGCTTATGCCCTGCAATAGGTTAAATATGCATATTAATTTGCATATCGTTTTATAAACGTAATTCCATACTGGAAATTAAATGGACCAATGGAACAGGCATTTGTGGATTACATAATAAATTTGATACATGATGGTATCGAATCCGCGACTACTCAATGCAATGGGTGGATCAGCTTCTTGTAAATAGGAGCAGGCCGTCGTACTTAAAGATTTGATTACTTAAAATCATTTTTTTCTGCATTAAATACGCAGAAACTGCCTTCTAATAGCGTATTACGTGTGCATGCGTGTACTTACGTATGCCCATAAAGAAAAAACATATTGTATAATACATGAATGCCGCGTTGATTAGTGGTGCACTGTTCGACCGGCGATCACGAGATACTGGGTTCAACATTTAAATGTTTCCATATACTTCTTGAATATTTCATCTACGGTATATTTCAGTACATTACAACTACCAACATCCCGTCGATGTCTCGTCGCCGTCCCGCGCCAGCGGATATGCCGTTGCCGATGTGCCGAAGCCTTAAGCTGAGTTTTGTCAGAAGCAATGCCTCCTAAGGGGGGAGGGGGTCGGTTAGAGAGTACAAAGTTCGTTAGATTTTTTTTTATTTTGGTTGGTTACAATGTGCGGTATTTTTCAATACCTAGCCTATTACAGTATAAAAACATGCAACTTCTACTGTATGTCAACTTGCATTATGGAAAATAGGGTCGCTTCTCCATTATCCGTGATCACGACTTCCTTCACTTAAACTATTCTTAATACCTTATTAAAAGCCTCTTGATTAAACGTCATTTAAATAATAGACGTTATTTATAGTGATAATCCAGGATACAGACAACTGTTTTTACATGAGAAACGTCTGTTAAAAAGATTGCGTTTTTGATTTGCAGGTAATAATTTTTTTAATAGGATTAATAGAGGTATGTAAGGAAAGAACCTGTTGGAACTCTGTACTCTCTGCCTACCCCGCAAGGGATCTGGCGTGAGGTTATAGATAGATAGATAGATAGATTAATTCCGCCACACATTCGTTTCATTGTAACCCCTGTAAGCTAGGACCCACAATGGTCTGATTAGATGACACCAAGGTTTGAACCCTGGGGTGTTCAGTGAGCGCTTTAACTGTCTTGGAACTCGCAACAAAATTAATGAGAAATAAAGAAAACGAGAGGAATAGGAAAAAATAAATTCCACTTCTAGCCTTTGCAAAGAGGGTGGTGGAACACAAAAATTGGCAGGTCAGTCATAGAGAGAAAAGGAAGCTAATCAAATTCCCTTCAAAATATAATATGACGGCACGGAGCACAAACCAAGCTGCGGTAAACATGTGTTGATACACATTTCGATGACGACGTCACGTCGAGGCCTAATGAAAATTTTACTATAGAAATGCCCTAATAAAATTTTTACCAAACTAGGAGTCTAACCTCTCATTATTAATAGATGCACGATGCGATACTGGATCAACGAAGCAGCATATTATGCGTATGTAATATTACCCTCATTGCGTTTACGCAGTCGGAAGTCAGCCGGCAACAATAACAGCCGGTCGCTACGGCAACCGTGCGTACGCGCAGTTGCGTACATAACTTTTAATAACTTTGCCACACCGTTATATGTGCTGTTGGAAATATCTGTAGGTCAGCGTTCTTCCCTTCCTATCAGCCGCTACCGCCTACCGCGGCATTTCAGATACAGACATCGACCTCCCCAGCAAGGTCGAATAAGCCCTTGCCGGCCAGCTGTTGCGGAGCACCACCGTGAATCACTTAGTAAATGCGCTTACCCTTATCCGTAGCTCAAGCCGAGGCCGTTCCTTCCTGAAGCGCCCTTGAGCTATTTGCGACCGTTTTTTTCCGGCGTCGATTATTCACACATACACAAAAAGGTATCTACGACTATGTACTAGGCTATCACTGCTATTTAAAAAAAAATATTAGTGATAGCCTAGTGGTTAGACCGTTGGACTGCAAAGTCAGAGGTCTTGGGTTCAAACCCAGGCACACACCTCTGTCTTTTCTAAAGCATGTGCGTATTAAAAATTAATTACCATTTGCTTTAACGGTGAAGGAAAACATCATGAGGAAACCTGCATGCCTAAGAGTTTCTCGAAGGTGAAGTTCGCCAACCCGCACTGGGCCAGCGTAGTGGACTATGGCCTAAACCCTCTCAGTTTGAGAGGACACCCGTGACCAACGGCGGGACAGTTTCTTAAAAGGGCTAATATTATAACACAAAAAAGTCATCTTTTGTAAGGAAACTAGATGAAAAGACGTCCATTACAGGATAGAGGCCTCCTCCAAAGATCGCGAGTTTTACGTATTATAATGAGAATAACACCGTCACTCCTATTTCCCCCAGGCGTGGTGGAGATGTGGAGCTACTCTGTACACTCACATTTCGCCGACGGACTATGGTAGAGGTCCAAATATAAAAAAGGCGAGCCTTTAGCCATTAGCCACTGCAGGGCTTAAGCCTCCCTCTTACGCCATATATCCCTATCTTTTTTTTAAACGGAGAGAAAGCCCTTTATGGGTACCCGTCTGCCTTCGGTTTATGTCTGAGTTCTTGCCCATCGACATTTGAACTCGTAGCTCCGGCTGGTGACGGACTAAGTGTACCGACTTAAAACTCTCCGGTGATAGAACTCTGGTGTCATAATGTTAGGGTTACGAGGTCAAAATATTCTTCACGCGGCCCCGACGCAAAAGCCCCTCTGGGCCAATCTTGTGGCAGCTTGGCTACTAATATACCACGCGAATCTTGACCAGGTTTTACCTACGCACTTTACCACATCACCAACCCATCTTTGTACCGGCTTCAATTTTAGGCTCTGATCCGCTGCGGAGAACTTTCGTCCTAGAACACACAATACTTTGTGTGTATATGTATGAGTGTGAATGATCTACGCTGTTGGCCGTGGAGCCTTTACAGCCTCACCGGACAAGAGGGTGCCTCAAAGAGGAACGGCCTCGACTTGGGCAGTCGCTATGGGGGAGGGCGTATGCTAGTTGTCTCGCCGTAGTGCTCGGCACAGGCCGGCGGGCAAGAGATTCTTCGACTTCACCGGCAAGGTCGGTGTCTCCAGTGTGCGGTATCTGTATCCGAAAGAAAGGATACAATGGACATCGGAAGGGTCGCTGAGAACATGCCGCGGACGGCGGTAGCGGCAGATAACTCACAATACCTTAGGTACAATATTATGACGGGTTATGCATATGTAGGTACGTAAGTATACATAAATGTGTGCGGATTGTACCGCCTCTCTAATGATAGAATAAACAGTAAACACATACTTATCAGCGTGTAAGATGATATTTTCTCAAATAATTGCTGAAAACCTTCGATACATTGTAGCACTGTTTGTCCATTTGTGTCGCAACAGAACAGTCTAAGTGAAATACATAATGCAGTATGCATGTTGTTGACACACTACCATCTAGCGGTTATAGTGCGGGGATTAGTGCTAGTGATGTACCGCGACGAGCTTTAGTCTGTCCTTTAGTCGAGTAGTAGAATTATTCTAGTCTCTGCCTCGTTCATCTAGTGGTGCGTGGTGCGATTTGGTTATTGGGGTTTTTCAGACGAAACAATCTTAGTTGCGGTTTGGAGTCTACTAATCTACCTAGGATGATGGCATTAGCTTTGCCCCCTTTTAAATTGGTTCCTTAAATCTTTGCCACGCCCGCTTACACAATTACTTGATTTTATCTTAAGGAAAGTTAATTAATGACTGAAATTTAACTTTAATGAGTACTGATACTGACTTTTTTTTAATCAGTTATGAAAGTTGAAAGTAAGATATCATTTATTTGTATAGGCTAAAAATCACTTACAAATATACGGATTCAGTGTGGATTGTTGGAGGAAGTTTTGTAGCCACCTGCTTCTACAAGTAATCAAGCCGCCTATAAGGTTTTTAACTAGTCTCAACGACTGCCAAATGAATCCATTTGGTAGTCGTTGAGTCAAGTTGGATACCGGGACTAACTGTAACTGAAAATGTTTCATACTGTCAGACTTAACCTTGGTGATTTGCCAACGAACACCGCACTACCACGCCTCTTATTATTTTACAATTAGGTACCAACTAAATATTCAATTAATCGACTATCCAATCTCCATTTTACATTATTTTCAACAATTTAGTACAATTTAATTTCATCCAATGAAATGGCTCGTAAACAACTGAATTATCCTGCTTATTATTTTCTAATTTACATATTAACCGGCTAAATTTGAGACGTATAAGCAGCCCAAGATAACGGGAGTCTAGTAATATGAGAATTTTAATAGTGGAACATTAGTGGGTTGTTATTTCATTATATCGATTAAATTCGATCTTTACGTTTACGCTAATGGCGTAAATACTCGACTTATGACAATTTAAGTACGGTCTGTATAAAATAGGGACGTGTTTGATCCTTGATTTGCATTTCTACACACTACTCAGATTATTTTGACAAAACATAACAGTTTTAACTGACTACGCTTACTTAATAACATAAGATACTATGATTAACAACTAATTTAACAAAAAGAACGAATTTACAAACTGAAAGATCTCATTAGCCGAGAGTAGAAATAGCGGATATGCCCCAGCTTAAAATACAATTGCTAACTTCAATTTCATTAAACTTTTTAACGGTACCACTCCTAGATTTGAAAGTATTTTATGATTTCTTTACATGATTTCTTTATGATATCTTATGGCAATTTGTATAGGGTATAGATATTTTAAAACAAAATATCTCAACAGCCTCATTAGTCTGACAGGCTCGTCCTCTATAACATTAACCAAAAATAATTTCGGAAAATTTGGATGATGTTTAACGACGGCCTAGTATAATAGTTGAAGTAAAGGCTGCTCGGCTCACAAGGTAATCGTCGCGGGTTTGATCCCCGCAAGAGACAACTCTTTATGGTACCCACAATGTACATATTTGTTTCTTCACACAGTACAGTCTTGATGTTTGTGTATATGAATAGCGTGTTTGCAAACGCACCCACCACACAGGAATAATTTCTTTTTAAAGGAAAAAAACTCTTCCTTTGGGGAAAAGGTAAAACCAATTTATTTTTATAATTCCCATTTTCTCTAGGCAGGTCAACAGGCGCCATGTTATAAATAACTCGAATAAACACAAAACCAGCCCTCTGCCATGGGATGGGTAACCGACACCGATGGGAAACCGCAGCGGTGCGCGCGCGCAGCTCCGCCGTACATCCACCTTCAGACAATATCGTGTTACGCATCTTACCTACTACACGAACTAGACCTTCAATAAATTAAATTCACTGCTTTAGACATTCATGTTGAAAAATCGTACATACTGTGATCTTCTCCATTTTTTTGTGTAAGGGGCGGAAATATTGACTCTTAAAGCATCAGATCGTAATCGCATTCATGCATTCGAACTGTGGTGCTGGAGAAAAGTTGTACGGATCCCCTGGACTGCAAAAAGAACAAATTTGTGTCTATATTGCGTCAACTGAAAATCAAGACAAGACTAACATCCATTCGTAAAAAAAACCAGACAGTCTAGAAAGACTTCTAGTCACAGGGAAGATCGAAGGAAAGGGACCTCGGGGCCGCAGGACCCGTTGGACCGACCAACACTTGATACTCAAGTACATGTAGCTTTACACACTGCTGGAAATCGATCAAGATGGAAAGACGTCAGAAATGAGGAAACAACATTAGGAGCTTTAAAAAAAAAGTCGTGTTTCCGTAACCAGCGAGCGTGTATGTGAAAAACTATCAGAGTGGAAGATGCCAGAGAGGTTTGTAAGGAATATCCTGTTGGAACTCTGTATTCACTGCTTACTCTGCAAGGTACCTTCTTTTTAAACAAAACAAAAACGTTGCTCCACACTAGGATTTACTCCAGTGTTGTGTATGCACAAACATAAGAATTCACATACACAAATACCCAGACCGGAACAAAAAATTGTGGATCACACAAAGATTTGTCCCGTGCGGGAATCGAACCCACGACTATTAGACACTGGGCGGAGCGGCTTAATCTCCTAAGCACAGCGCTAAATCTTGCGTGATGTTATAGATAGATAGATCCGTAACATGAGTCATGGTAGCCACGCTCAGCCCACATACACATAACAAAATAAATGTTCAGAAAATCATAGTGTTGGGTCGTTAAACAGTCTAACGATCTCTTTGCGAATATGCAATAAGTATTATTTAACTTGTAACGTACATGGAAATATTACATACCGTTATTGTACCAAGCGTTCCGTGATTGTGCGATGGCGGCTATGGTCCTTAAAGATAGAGAAAAATACGTGAGTTTAAATATTAATAAACATAAGTCACTTATACTTCTCAAGTGGGGGAAACAGATGGTATACTGGTTCGCACGGGCGCTTTTTCAACGCGCGTTAGTCAAAATCAAAAGTTTTTTATTCATGTAGACCAAAAAGCACTTATGAATATTAAAAAAGAGAAAATTATTGATTACTTAAGACTTTACCACCCGTTAGGAAAGTTATTCCTGTGGATAAGAAGGGCAGGAAACTCCACGGTTACTCTTTTTAAAAATGAGAGTATTACACTTATTCTCATTGCATTCATGGGGTATGGGAGAACAGAGCAAAACGAGCTAAATAGATGTGCTTAAGTATAGATTAAACATAAGTGTACTTAGATTCATAGTATCAGTCAGACATACATAGTCCTCTCATTTACAAAATAGAGACTGTAAAGGTATATATTAAAAAGTATAATACGAGGCATGCCTTTTAATTTTAGTCGTTTGAAGAAAAAAACACAACTAGAACCTTATAGTACTTTTTATTGTTTTTCAAAGTATTCACCACGTAGCTTAATACACTTTTCCATTCGCTCAAACCAGTTATTATAACATTTATTCCACTCTAAAGTGGGGGTGTTCAACATGGCTGACTTGAAAGCGTCGACTGCTTCTTCACCGGACTGGAACCTTTGAACACGAAGACTTTTCTTAATTTTAGGAAATTTAAAGAAATCGTTAGGGCTTAGGTCAGGACTGTAAGGAGGATGGTCAAGAATTTCTACTTTTTCCTGCTTCAAATACTCAATCGTTTGACGAGCGCTGTGTGAGCTTGCGTTGTCGTGGTGCAGGATGATGCGTCGCTTTGAGTTAGATTTTTGAAGTTCGGCGATGACTTGTGGTAAACAAACTGTGGTATACCACTCTGCGTTAACCGTTCTACGATCTTCAAGTGCAATAGTCGCAACATGGTCGGTTTTTCCAACGAACGTGGCCACCATCTTCTTTGAAGTGCTTCGAGAACGAACAACTTTAGTCGGCTTTGGCTCGTCTTGAAAGACCCAGATTGTAGATTGTTGTTTAGAATCAGGATCTTAGGCATAGATCCAAGATTCGTCACCACTGATGATGTCGTAGACGTGATTTGACTCTTCTCGGTTGAACCTTTGCAGAGTTTTCTTACACTATCTGACGCGGGCCGCCTTGTGATCGTCGGAAAGCAGATGCGGTATCCAACGGCAAACTAGCTTTCTTAAACCAAGCGCTTCATGCACGATCTTCTGAATGGTTGTCCCTGAGATGCCTAATAGATCTTCTATCTCTTGATACGTCACATGACGATCTTCGAGAATTAGTTGTCTCACAGCAAATATGTTATCTTCAGTGAAGGCGGATTTTGGGCGTCCTTCGCGAGATTTGTCACTAACACTAGTATGTCCACGCTGGAATTCTAAATACCAGCGTTCGACAGTCCGCAGACATGGGGCTTCATCACTGAACACAGATGTTAGCTCTTCAAAACACTGAAGCCGTGTCAAGCCTCTTCTAAAGTTGTAGAAAGTTATTGCACTAACATTTTCCTTAGAAAGATTCATTTTTGTACGTAACCTGACAGATTCCAATCGACGCTGTGACTAAACAATAGCATTAATCCTAATACTTTCAACTGTTTTGAGATTCAAAATTTAAACACATTCGAATATAGAACAGTTCCAAATTCAAAATTGCCGGGAAATATGGACACGACAGAACTTAAAAGGCATGCCTCGTAATAATAGTAAAAAAAGGTTTAGTATATAATGTGTAAAGAGTGTGTACAAAGTAATTGGTGGAAGACTCCAGTGTGATGCCGAACAATACAAAATTTAACATTACTACGGTACATGTTTAATCAGTCAAAGGATAGAGGACGGAGCAGTCTCCACCAGCAGCGCCCATTCACGAGAACGACTTGAAAAGCAGCTATCACTCTCCCCGACCATATTAGAGGAAAGAGAGTGACCCGGTCCACAGAGCCGCCACCAGTAAAGCGCTGGAATTAATAGATAGTTAACAGTACATTTTTTTGAAAGCGATGTACAGCGCTTCAGCACCTCGCGTTGAAAAAGCGTCCGTGCGAACGAGGGGTTACTGTCGCCGATGTTATAGGGGGTCAACCTATTGCTATTACACCGGGTTTCCAGATTGTCAGTAGCAACTGACAATTTTTTGATGGACAGACCCATGAAAAAAATAATATAGAAAATATAAAAAGGAAAACTACACAGAACCTCGTTATGGCCATTTGCACTATGCATCACTTGAGGCAGTCAGAACAATACAGGTTATTAACTGAAAAGAGCATATTTTAATTGTTATACTTACAATTATTGTAGATTGTGTCAAAATATATGGATACTTTTTTTAAACTAACGTATTATGTTCCACCGCTGGGCAAGGTCTGCTCCTCCTCTTCTCAAAGAGTTCTACTTCCGACCTAGGATTCAGCACCTCGTTTAATTGATTGCTACTAGCACTATCCGCCACTTATAGGTAATTAACTGAAAAGAGCACACTCACAAATTTTGCAAAGTATTTGTTTTTGGGTCAATAATATTTCTCTTGGGCCACTTTGTATTAATTATCTATCCACAACTATTAAGACGCTATTAAGCGAATACAACCATGTATTAGTATCTATAGCCATAAATCTTCTATTAACGCACCCAGTTGTAGCACCACGTTAACATGCCTAATTAAGTTACTTACGTCTTAACATGCTGCTTGGATTAATTATTGCAATTTCAACCCTATCACATGATGTTATGGTTGCTAATTAATAATATCGGGATCTAAACATGGTGTACAGTTAACTAGCAAAAAAAAAATCCCGGAAAAGTCTGATTTCGTTCCTGAAGAATGGGTTCCGTATCACTTAATATTTTGTTTTGACACAACATGCCAAAATCGATGGAAAATACAATTAGAGCAAGTTAATGCAACATTTTTCTGATAAAACGACGAATCAAACAATTTTAATAGCTTGCCATTGCAAAAGGATATCTATTATGTCAGCTGTTTAGGAAAATTCAGGCGTAGTTTTGTTTTTTTAATATTCCATCCACCTATAATTGGTACCATATTCCAAAGTTAAACTCAAACTCAAATTAGTGTTTTAGTTCTATCGTTACACAATTATTATCACACAGAAGTTGGCAACGATTATATTGCCCGATATGAGGGCAATAGTCTTGCTCGTTTTCTATAACATCGTCGATAAAATCTGGGTTAGAACACCACTACTACCCCCGCTTCAGGAATATAATAAATCCTATACTGTCCCACTACTCGGCAAAGAGCTTCACCCATAAATGGAGGTAAGAGAGATTAGAGTACCTATCTATCCAGTGGGAATTAGTGGAAGCAGGTGTGTACCGCCTGTAACGCTTAGCGACCACCTACATTAAATGGTAGCCGGGGCTGAAAGCTTAACGTGCCTTTCGAAGCACGGAGGCGCTCGAATATGAAAATGCCAGAAACGGTTACTTATCGAGACCAACCGAGCCGAACGCTGCTTAAGCTTGGTGATCGCTAAGAATACCGTGATCGTATAACGCTACCAGGAATATTTCCTTAATTTTTATTTAGAGTAGTCCTCTCCAAATAACCACACAGTACCCTAAAACCTATTACTTTTCTATAGCAATTTTCAATTAGTCGATAATGCAAAAGAAAAATTATCAGCATCTGTTCAGTATGCGCGCACGCACGAGGCGCGGCCGTTTTTGTAGAGCGATGATCTCGATGTTTCCATCTATCGTTTTGCTTAATAATCGGTATAATCGATCCAATGGAACGCAACGTGACGTAGATTTATCGAGGGTAGTGATTTATGGCTTCTATCTTTACTGAATTTCCCCTATATAGCCAAGGTTAGGTGGAGTGACGATCTTGGTGGCTAGCAGAAATTGGATAAAAGTTGTCGAGGTTTATACTCAGTGGAACACAATTGGAGAACCCTGTGTCTAGCAGTGGATTACTTTAGGCGAATACAAGGCACTTGCGAGGTATACAGAGAGCACGGAGTTCTAGGTTCTTTCCTTATAGACCTGGATCGCCACTCAAATTTCCTAATAATCCAAAGACTAGCTCGAAGAAAAAACAAGCGCAGCTCGACGCGCTTGTTGTTTTCCTCATAGACCGGACGCAAATGTACTGCAAATGGAGCCAGTTGGCTTCTCGAGCGCGAAAGTGTTCTATTAAATGTGGTAACCGGCAAGGTTAGAAACCTTCTGGGCAGCATGATATATTCCAACAGCAGAAAGCTACAAACCTGCCAAGACCACACCAAGCCACCGGTCATACTCCACCACGCCAGTCCACGTGAGAGAAATTTATGAGAGAAGGTCTTTCTCAACCAGTGGGACAATAAGTACAGGCTGATTAATTTTAATATTTAAAAAAATAATTATGCGCAGAAAATGGCCGCGGTCTACTGACCTATCAAATTGAGGTAGAAATGCCTCGTTCATACATAGGTGTAGCATGTCCGCCTTTGCCCATCCTTTCGGGGATAAGCTTAAGACCTGTTTACAGTAAACAAATCCATTTGGATTTGTAGTGGAATACAACCTCTACTCTCACAGTACACGCAAACTCAATTAAATCAACTTCTTAATTATTCATTCAATTTTCTTTTGGCGCACCGCTGAATCTACGAAATAGAAAACTACATCAATCAAATCGATATGTGTAAAAACATGCAAATATCGTGTGAACGGCCAGCACACCATCACGACACGGTAATTCATTATGTCATGAGCAGAGTACTGTACTTCGTAACCACATTTGCATAATAAAACCATTTGTTGCGTGTGCTTGCGTATGCTTTTAGTGTGGTTTAAAAACCTCAAGATTGGGAATTGTACGTTTGACTCGCAAGTGACAGTGATGAGAATGTTAGCTTGCTGGGACATAATAACACTTTTACACAAGTCGAGGTGAAAGGGGTTAGGTCGTACTCCACCACTCGGACCCAGTGCGGATTGTTATTGATATTGATAAGTTCCAACAGCAGGTGGCCACAAACCTGCCTCCAACAATCCGCACTGGGTCCGCGGGGTGGAGTATGACCTAATCTTTCTTAACTCGTACTCGTATTGTGAGAGAAGGCCAATGCCCAGTGGGAAGGTATACGCTGATATTATTATATTTAACACAACTTATTTATAATTAATCAGTGGTAGACGGGATGGAGAGGAGAGCTTAACGGGCTTTGCGAGGCACAGCGTTAAAAATTGGAAATGTCACAAACGGTCATCCATCTCAGACTGACCGAGCCGCACGCTGCTTTATCTCGGTAATGGGAAATGCTATTCTACGTTATTTTCGTGACGAAAAAACGTAATAATTACTACAGTTAGGTATCTGTTAGTAATTCGACTTTTTTCGGCTGCATTATTTATATTGTTTTTTGGACAAAAATATTAGGTACACTCTAATTTTGTATTTGTGATTATTAATATTGCTTTAGCATTACTTTTATGGTCATGCATATTTTATCGTAACAATATATGTACCATAAAGTATATTGTGTTGTATTACTTTTGGTAGACAAATGGATCCAGCGTATTAAGAAAGCGTGTAGGTATGAAAGATAGTATCGGTGTTAACATAAAAAAGGGTATGCTCCGTTGGTTCGGGCATATAGAAAGAATGTCGGAGAAAGAATGACAAAACAGATACACAATGAGAAAGTGGAAGGATGTAGGTACCGGACCTAGATTATCTAACCATGACCAAATAAATCGTGTCTCATCTGAAGGGCAAGTCAAGAGTTTCCGTAACCGGCGAGCGTGTATGAGACGAACTATGGGAGTGGAGGAAGCCAGAGAGGCCCGTAAGGAAAGATCCAGTTAGAAATCTGTACTCTTGCCTGTCCCGCAAGGGAACTGGTGTGATGATAAAGATAGGAAAATGGACCAGTTAGGCCCACACACGACTAAACAAAGTTAATGTACAACTAATTAATCATTCTTAATTAGTGTTTAATTCACCAGCGAGTGCGTCCGTCGTTAATTAATATGCCGACGGCGAACGATACGCAGTAACGCAGCATTATAATCGTAATTATGAGTATGACTCCATTTTGAACTTTTAATTGTTAGTTTTACCGTGGTTATGTGTACAACGCTTAAATGAGTTGAGCTTGCGCTTTTAAATTTTATGTTGTTCTAGTTTCTGCCCGCGACTTTGTCTGCGTTGATTTTAGACAGGAACCTAACATTTTCAAGTTTTAATACAGGTAATAAACTGTACAAATCCGTTCAGTCGTTTTTGCGTGATTGAGTAACAAACACCCAAACATCTTGACATACAAACTTTCACATATATATAAGTAGGATACGTGTTTTGTAATCCTGCCTCGTTGGTGTTGTGAAGCTTGGTGCGGTTGCTAATCATGAGGTCCTGGGTTCGATCCTAAATCAGACAGTGTCATTGAAATTTTTCTATCGAAAAATACTTATTAGTAGTTCGGAGTTTGGAATTGTGCTCGGTATGACAATAGTCTCGCCCCCTATCACATTGGTGTCTAAAATCGTCCGCGACAATGTGAATATACACATTCACCACTTATAAGCTAGTTCCTAACCTAATCCTAGGACGAACATAATGTAGTTTTTTTATAATTTCAGAAGGAAGTGTGCCCAGTATAACGACAATCATTGATATAAAAAATTAAATAATAATATTAGCCCTGTTAAGAAACTGTGCCACCGTTGGCCACGGGCCTCCTCTCAAACTGAGAAGGTTTATCACTGAGGGGGATTATTGATATATTGTATATTTATTCAGTGACGGCAAAAGAGTCGCCCACATTACATAGTACACTCTCTGCACTCGCGCTTGGGGAATGAAGGGGTGACGGCACGGGTGACTAATATACATAGTTTAACTGAAGTGTATTGCTTGAGTTGTGCTTTGCGCAAAATTCGTAGGTGATTGGGTCGTTGTGATCTGGCTCGGTTTTGTAGTGCCATGTGCAAAATCTACCTATTTCATGTAGGTTTTTAGGATAATTGTTGTTATAGTATGTGTATTTAATTGTGATATTTTGTTTGTTCCAGCGAGGGTCTGTTTACGTGCCCAGTCAACGCCTCGCCGGTTGATTACGCCAAGGTAAGGTTTCCGTACGTTTTAGCTTTTTGAAATAAATAGTAAAGATTATTTTTGTTGCTCTCGTCCATTACATTACATTTTTACCCGACTGTTTCAAAAGAAAGATAATATTTTTTTAAGAGTTTACTTCGGCAATTGCGCATCAATAAAAATGGGAGTAAAAATATTTTTTTTGTTATGTTAAATAATGAGAATTAAAGGGCCAAAAATATTTTTTAATTAAGTTCCTAATAATGAGAAATAAAAAACAATTAGGGGTATTAAATTAAAGCTGGTAAATAGCTAGTTCCAAATATGATTCAAATGTTTTTGAAGTGATTTATATCTGTCTTCTTGGGGCAGTCGGATAAAAACTACACAACCCAGGAATGCCACCTATAATTACTTAAGTTACGGCTTTAAGGATGCGCCTAAGCATCCTGCGCGTGTGGTCGTACGCACGCGCCGTACGTGGTTCGACCATATGCGGCTAGATGGCGCTATTTACAGCCGCGGTTAAACACAAGTTGAAACTTTAACGCCCCGTAAAACTACTAGTTTTCTTAGAAACAGTTGTACTGGTATTTATGTGATTCTGTGACAACAATCGCTAGCTTTTATTTGGTTTTGGTTTACTTTAAAGTAAGAATGTCGGTTTTATTCCTTTTCCGCTATTAAAAAATTAACAACGTTGGATAGCCACTAAAAACTGTTTAACCATCATATCAATGATTTTATGGTCAAACAACATTGGTTCAGTCAGCGTGAATTAAGGTCTCTTCATCTTGAAGAGACTGTGTTCTCTCATATCTCATATACATTTGTTCTGCATTGGAAGTGACTCATCAGACTCAAACTCAAATAATTTATTTTGCATAAGCCCTGCGGGGGCGCTTACAAATAGTCAATATACATTTTTTTTCAAATCTTATATAACTACAAATCTACCACCGGATTGGAACGCGGCCTCCACTGAGAAGACCCGGCGAAGAAACTCAGCGGGCTTGTCTTTTTTTATTTAATTCTGTTTCTTTTTTTCACTTTCAATTTTTTTTAATTAAATTGTGTCGAGACATACAATGTTAAGGTTACAATTAAATAGCTTACAATCTAGCTCCAGTGTGAACCCCAGAGACGGTGGTCAGATTGTGTCTACAGCAATACCTCAAGCTCGTCAGGCACAACACGCTATCCTTTAACATTAATGTAATTTCAAAAGAAAATTAAATAGCAATACTAAATAATATGGCACTTCAATCCCACGCGGTCTTATCTTCTATGTAATCCGAGATTTTGTATTATGCTTTCTTACATAATTTAGCCTTAATTATGGTTTTAAATTTATCAATTGGCAAATCTCGAATATCGCTGGGAAGTTTGTTATAAGAACGTATACACTGGTCCATGGACGAATTGCTGTTTCTGTGAAGACGCGTGACATGTACAGCGAGATTATTTTTATTCCGAGTATTTACAGTATGGGTATCACTCAATTTTTCAAACTTGTCGATATTCTTTTTTGTATTTAACAAGTTTTCATATATAAATTGGGATATAACAGTTAGAATCTTTCTTTTTCTTTTTTAAAAAAACGTTGCCCCACACTAGGATTAATTCCTGTGTCGTGGGTGCTTTTACAAACATGAAAATTCACATACACAAATACCCAGACCGGAACAAATAATTGTGGATCACACAAAGATTTGTCCCGTGCGGGAATCGAACCCGCGACTATTAGTCACAGTGGGCGGGGCGGACTAAGCCCTTAACCACTGCGCTAAATCGTCCGAATGTTTATTTCCTTAAATTTATCTTTAAGAGATTCTTTAGGAGCTAGATTGTAGATGGCTCTAATGGCCCTTTTCTGCTGTATAAATATAATATGAAGGTCTGCAGAGCTCCATGAGCTGCAGAGACCACAGATCCATCAGATCTCTTCCCGTTGATATCAAGCCTCTAAATTCTGACATTTAGATAAGTTGCCAGGAGATTGAGAGGGCTGTTCCTGATGCCGTATCATCATCATAGAATTAGTGTAATGTATAGTGCAGCTGGCAATCATGAGGTTCTAAGGTCTGACTATGAAGTAAATGCAAAGTCAGACGATGTTTTTGTAACAGTCTAGAGTCGGGAATTGTCTTCGGTATAATGGCAATAGTCTTCTATCTATGTGTCTATCTATATCATTACGCCAAATCCCTTGCGGGGTAGCCAGAGTTACAACCGGTTCTTTCCTTACATGCCTCTTTGGTTTCCTCCATTCTCATAGTTCGTCTCATACACGCTTGCCGGTTATGGAGACTCTTGACTTGTCGTTCAGATAAGACTCGGTCTATTTGGTCGTGGTAAGATAGTCTAGGTCTTCCCCGGTACCTACAACATTCCACTTTCGCATTGTATATCTGTTTTGTCATTCTTTCTTCTGACATTCTTTCTATATTCCCGAACCAATAGAGGATACCCTTTCTCATCTTTACACCGAAACTAACTTTCATACCTACTTGCTTTCTTACTACACTGTTGCGAATACGGTCGGTCAGCTTCACTCCGCACATCTTTCGCAGAGCTCGCATTCCCACCGCATTTACTACTTTTATTCAAGTCCTACTTTCATTCTCCTTCTTACATACCCAGCTCTCGCTACCATATGGCCAGCTGCACCTTTTAGCTTAAGTGCCGGCTCCCAAGTAGCTTCCCATCGCACCATTTACTCTGTTCCCTGCACTCACTCTTCTCTCTATGTTAGCAGTGTATTTTCCATCCTTACTGAAGTCGCATCCAAGATATACAAACTCATTCACTTGCTCCAGCACACCGTAACCAACCACAATCCTTGCATTCGTTTTGGTTTCTTCCCGTTCAAAAACCATACCAATAATCTTCTTGGCAATAGTCTTGCTCCCTTTTAGACTGGAGCCTAACATCGTTCCCGGAATTTATAATATTTAGATGGTTTATATCACGAAGAACTTAGTTTCGTACTCTATATAGTACAATTGGAGAGGCCTATGAGCAGCGGACTGTTATAGGCTAATGATGATGAACTTAGTTTATTATGTAGCATGTATGATCCCAACTATTAGCACTTTTGGAAAGCAGGTCAGTCTCAAAAGTATGATTTTTAATAATAATAATATCTATCTATCTATCTTTAACCTCACGCCAGATCCCTTGCGGGGTAGGCAGAGAGTACAGAGTTCCAACAGGTTCTTTCCTTACATACCTCTCTGGCTTCCTCGACTCTCATAGTTCGTCTCATACACGCTCGCCGGTTACGGAGACTCTTGACTTTTCCATCAGATAAGACTCGGTTTATTTGGTCGTGGTAAGATAGTCTAGGTCTTCCCCGGTACCTGCATCCTTCCACTTTCACATAGTATATGTGTTTTGTCATTCTTTCCTCTGGCATTCTTTCTATATGCCCGAACCAACGGAGCATGCCCTTTCTCATCTTTACACCGATACTATCTTTCATACCTACTCGCTGTCTTACTATGCTGTTGCTAATGCGGTCGGTCAGCTTCACTCCGCACATCTTCCGCAGAGCTCCCATTTCTACCGCATTTATCCTACTTTCATTCTCCTTCTTACATACCCAGCTCTCGCTACCATATAACAGCGTTGGGACACGAACTCCGTTATGTATGGCCAGCTGCGCCTTATGGCTTAAGTGCCGGCTCCCGAGTAGCTTTCCCATAGCACCATTCACTCTGTTCCCTGCACTCACTCTTCTCTCTATGTCAGCGGTGTATTTCCCATCCTTACTGAAGGCGCATCCAAGATATACAAACTCATTCACTTGCTCCAGCACATCGTTACCAACCACAATCCTTACATTCGATCTGGTTTCTTCCCTTTCAAAAACCATAATCTTGGTTTTCTTCACATTCAAGTGTAAGCCATAGATCATGCAGTCGTCTTTCATAACTGTGACTAGTGTTTGCAGATCAGTGGCTGTTGGCGCTATTAAAACCGCGTCATCTGCATAAAGTAGATGGTTTACCACTAAGTCACCCATTTGTACACCTTCATTCATCGCTTTCAGTCTTTGAAGACTGAAAGCGAATAATATTATAAAAAATAATCATTTATTTCTCGCCACAATATAACATTACATAGGAAGATTGCCATATTACAATGTAGTTGTTTGTACTGGGAGACTGGTAACTAAACTAGGTAAAACCTGTATTTCAGGTCACCAGTGCACCTTCCCCATTTGAGATAATTTTTGAAATAAAACAATATTGCATTTATTTAACTGGGATACATTTACTTATAGCACATGTACTTATACGAATGACGGGCCCATATTAGTAATCGTATTTCCCAATCTATCGCTAAATCCAACGTGTATTAGAACTACATCATTATTTGGCTACTTATAAATTGGTACTGTAAAGTCCGTTTCTCCGTTTATCGCAAATAGATCGATTTTGTACGCGCTCCGTATTGGGCGCGCGCATGCACGCGGTCAATTTCGAATTCAATTACCTGCCTAGTGAATCAGTATGAATACGTGTATGATTAGCTGTTTACGTCTATTTTATTTCGTTGTATGTTATATTACTTGGATGTAATGTTAAATAAAACTGTAAAAGGCAGTGCTGAATCGTTTTTCTCTTGAAAATTGTTATTATTATAAGCCTATATTGTCCTACGTGGCGATTGCCTCCCATACCGTCTTCCACTTATCCAAGTTTACAGCAAAGTTTGTATGAGTCCAGCTCAGCTAGCCACCTCTTTCTGGGGCTGCCATGCTGCCTGTTGGGTGGGATGTTAGGTATCAATTTTAATTTTAAAAAAGGCAACTCCTAGATGGGATATTATAAAAGTCTTATTATCATTATTATGTTTCATTTAAAAAGGCCAATGAGACCTAAGTAGATAAGAACCTACCTAACTAACTTCTTCCTAAATGATGCTAAAGCTTCAGTTATATTTCTTATGTGTTATGAGAAAAGCCTTTCCTGTAACTAATGCATTTTAGATGAAAAGTCGTTATTTTTTAATATTTTTTATAATATACAAATACCTCAGTTATAACAAGAAATTAGATTTCGTTACATACAATTCACAACAGAATGGTTAAAAATAGTACCTAATCGTAAAAACTCCTACTAGGGTATGAAGTAACAGAATTATCGAATTCGGCACAGCCAACAACGAATCATACACGCCTTACACATATCACGGCCAATTAACAGGCGATTACATCGATTAAACATCAAATTGTGCCTACAAAACCAAAACACGATAATTTGCGACGCAATATGCGCCGACGCACAAGTTTGAACATCGCTCACTACTAATTTAAACTCTATTTTAATGAATCTAAGATTCATAGTATTAAAAGGTAATCTTCCATACAGATTGGTGTCACTCACCTTTCGGGACGACCTTGCAATGCTAACCAGTCACGCGACAATATTTCCGTCTCTCTCTCGCGTGTTATGTCCGGTCATTACACGGTGTTGCTGTCTTTGTCTAGTGCTGCGGAGTTGTACAGTTGTTTCTCTCACACTTTTCGACTAAGGAGTGATATGGACGTCTGGCGCCTAGTTTCATACACAGGAACTAGATGGCGTTGTTTGTTCTTGTGAAATTTTCTAAAAAGTGTAGTTCATACCAAATAAGTCACAAAGCTGGGCGCATATATCACGTAGGAAAAAAATACATTACTATTTTTAATGGTACTAGATATTTGGAAAACAATCGTAATTTTGTCTTTGATACTAAGCTGCTTACTCGATAATAAATAATTTTATTCGTTATAAATAGTGCCCATATGAGGTAAGTCACATACAAGACTAGACTGAGATCACCTGACTGAAAAGTCGGGCATGCTGCAATAATTAAAATTCTTATTTTTACTCTCTTTATCTTTAGCTAAAAGTCGTTCACTGTGGGAAACCTTCTCTCTTAATGTCACGAAAATTTTACGGTCTATATTAATAGTATAGACAGTAAAAATAAACATTATTAATACAGCCCAAAATAAGTTACAATTCACATTATCAAGTGTGACTTCAGTGGCCGCTTTGCTCGGGTGCGTTCGACCGCACAATCGTACGAGTGCGCGGGCGCAGGTCATGAGAACCGCCGAGTGCGGAACACAATACGCGCTGCTTGCAATCTATTCCTTATTACAATCTTTATAGTAACTCGTATTTTTATTATAATAATAACACCTACTAGTGTTGTAAATTCTTTTTAAGAGAATAACTGAATTGTTTGGGTAGATTTTTCCTTTTTCTGTAATGATTAACTTAAGAACATTTTATCTAAATAATACCATTAACCATACTGGTAACAAAGTTTAAAAATGTGGCGTTTACTATGACTATTCCTTAAAGATTATTTAACAAATAGTACACAACACGTAAAAATCACTCCTATCTTAAAAAAACTTAAGATACCATACTTTATGGGATGCAAACCCTGCGGGATGCCGCAGGGTAGTGTTTGAGTGCCAACATTGTTTAAAATTAACATGAACAACCTTTGTAGGACCTATATATCCAATTCGTCTCTATGTGCATAGAGACGAATTAGAGTACATGCGTGAGGCACAGCTACTGTGGTGCAGGGCCCTAGCCCTCCGATTATTTCATTGGGACCCAGCAACGTCGGCGATATATGGATGTAGTAAACAGCATACCTCTACGACTTTAGTTTGGGAATATAGGGATGACTGTTTTCTTTTATATTTTCTTATAAGGATACTTCTGCACCTTTCTTTTGTTTAACATGGCTATTTTTCGGAAATGGTAAGACGTAGAAACCTAACATTTGGCATAGTGATGGGCTTTAGTTATATTATTCCGATACTTTAAATTCAGGAAACATATTTTTAAAGAGAATAAATTGGTAACTTATTTTTTCTTTTAACGGCGAAGCTAAGTCGGAAGTTCTTGAATGTGTGTTTTAAGAGCTCAAAAGTATTTTTGAATGGGATACCTATTGGTTTGTTGATGAAGGACAGGTTGATTTGTCGGTTGATAATAATAGACGATAAAATGAGAGAAAAACAAAGTGAATTTCTTCATAATACTTAAAAGACGTACCTATTTAGTACTATCTTACCGTGACTAAATAGACCGTGTCTTATCTGAAGAGCAGGACCAAAGTAAACAATGAGAGTGGAGAAACTCAGAGATCTGTGTACTCATAGAACCTATTGGAACTCCGTACTCCGGAACCTGGAATATATCTATATTCTTCATCTATCTAGAGAACCCATCGTCAATAGCTCAAGTCCCAATAGAGAACAGCACAATCTGTGGAACACATGCGAGCAATTTGTGCGAGAAACGATCCGTGGCGTCTTTCTCTGCGCATTTTGTCAACTAATAGTGATTATTGTTTTACGACACCAGCGCCAGACAAAGGGCAATAAAAGTCAAATGTGTTGTGTCGGTATTTGTGACTGAAATGTGTATAGTGTATAGTCGGTATATACGAAATTGCAAGTTATTTTTGAAAAATAAAGAGTAGGCTTAGACTAAGACTTGTTGATAAGTGTTCGTCTAAAGGTCTATCTATCTATATCATCACGCCAGATCCCTTGCGGGGTAGGCAGAGATTACAGAGTTCCAACAGGTTCTGTCCTTACATACCTTTAGCATTGTATATCTGTTTTGTTATTCTTTCTTCTGACATTCCTTCTATATGCTCGAACCAACGGAGCATACCCTTTCTTATCTTTACACCGATACTATTTTTCATACCTACTCGCTTTCTAACTACGCTGTTGCAAATACGGTCGGTCAGCTTCACTCCGCACATCTTCCGCAGAGCTCGCATTTCGACCGCATTTATCCTACTTCTATTCTTCTTCTTACGTAGCCAGCTCTCGCTGCCTGCCTGCTAACAGCGTTTGGACAAGCACTCCGTTATGTATGGCCAGCTGCGCCTTTTGGCTTAAATGCCGGCTCCCAAGTAGCTTTCCCATCTCACCATTCACTTTATTCGCTACATTCACTCTTCTCTCTATGTCAGCGGTGTACTTCCCATCTTTACTGAATGCGCATCTAAGATAGTTCTTATTTCCCATGACCATCGAAATCCGATCTCCATATCACACGGATATTAAAATTAAAATCATAATAATAGATAAAAATCACAACGAAAACCCGATACCGTACAATGGTCGATCACACAATGGGGTCAATGTGGATTCCTAGTTCTATTCATCCCTTCACTATTCAGGGTATATTCCTATTCACCCCGTCAAGACCCCGTCAAGTTAAGGGACTCGTAATTATTTTGTTGTTGGTGCTGTGATTCCTTATCTGTCAACGATGCGTGAAAAGGGATATTTAAGGTCGCATTGTGGATGTTAAACGTCTCGTAGAAACAGGGTTTGGAGTTCATTGCCCACTGATATTTTGTCAAGTTTGTTTTTAGTACTGAAATTATGTTTTACAGATTAACTATTCACAACTAATTAATTAAAACACTGGTCTTTCTGACCAGCGTTTGAAAACTTTATATTTCTAGATAAACATGAATTTAGCCTTTATTTTCCAAGCACGGGTGCTTACATTTCAACCGACGATGTTAGATCTAAATATTATAGGTGGCGCCTATTGCTGATGTGCAATTCTAGACTCCAAACTGCTAATGAGAATACTTCGAATCGACCTGGGATTCAAAACCAGGACCTCCTTATCACCATCAGCACCACGCTTTTTACTCAAATAAAAACAATTATATAAGTATTTACTGCTTACCCCGCAAAAGAGGTAGCGCCAATTAAAATACATTTAATAATATCAGCCTATACTGCCCACTGCTGGGCAAAGGCCTTCTCTCACAAATCGAGGTGAGAGAGATTAGGCGCTCGCAGCGCTATGCGACCGCGGTGTTCTTACCGATCACCAAGGTTAAGCAGCGTTCGACTCGGTCGGCCTGAGATGGGTGACCGTTTGTGTCATTTCATATTCGAGCGTCTCCGTGCTTCGGAAGGCACGTCAAGCCGTTTGTCCCGGTTACCACTTAATGTGGTAGTCGTTAAGCCGAGTTGGAAGCCTTAAAGGCGGCTTGATAAGTTCCAACAGCGGGTGGCCACAAACCTGCCGCCACTAATCCGCACTGGGTCCGCGTGGTGGAGTACGACCTAAAAAATATATTTAATGACAAGTATTTAAAATTATTGTCCCACCAGCCCAGTGAATCATAAACACAACAAAACATACCCATTATCTCAATTTTCAAATCATAGATCAATTCATTATGAACAAAATGATCCATATCACACGAGATCTTGGTCACACACCCCTCAACATTGTGCGCACTACGTACCTTTGTCCGGTCGCATTTAAATCGAAGATTAATCTGTTGGGTAGATAAAGGATGCTGGATCACTGACCCCGATTCAAAGACCCAATTTGGGTGTATTCTTTCGGTAAAGGTGGGGTTACACTGGTGTATTGTGATGCATAATTACGTGATTAAAAATTGTTGAAACTGATCTTTCTTCTTCTTATTCTTTAAGTTATAGCTTTACTCTAATTTTAAGTGTATTTTGCCAGTGTCCAGTGAGATGGATAATGGTGTTTGTATAAATTAATAAAATTACCAGATGAACTTGATAACGACGATGATAATGATATAGATTAAGTGCCCCACCCAGGATAGTAAAAGGATTAATACTTTACATACCAAATGCAACGGCCGTTTTAAGGGGAATCGAAAAGGCACGTTTTGTCACTTTGTTACAATTGCATCATGGACACATAATGGTTAATATTCCACCAACATTACACATTATTATTCAAAATAACACGAGTTTTGGAAATTAAAACAAATGGACGACAGCACTCTTCGACTTCCCGCCAAAACTCCCAACACGTTTTTTTTCAACTGATCTTTATTATTAGATGTTTATGTTTTCTTATTTATAAATAACAAATGCATTTTTCCTTTACATTTGCCCACAGCATCGTCGGGAAAAATTTCATATAATTAAACATATTTGTCGTTGAAACGCTAAGAAAGAATCAAAATTAATTCTGTTTCATTGTTTGATGCAATTTTAATATAGTTCGCCGCATTTCGACAACAATGGAAGGTTCCCAATGTGTAGGCGGCGAGTCTATGGCTTTTATACTGGGCACAATTCCTGACCCTGGATTGCTATTAAGATTATTTCAATAGAAAAAACCCTATAAAATTCGCGAATTTGTCGCGACTTCAAGCTCTCCCGTGTGGGGCTCGCATCCTCGACCCTTGATCGATTAATTGGAGCGACCTACACCATAACCACTTAACCAAGCTGCCCTTAATAATTTAAACCCAGGATCGTACATCGCACCGTTACTAGACGACTGCCTCGAGTTGACAAAATACTAAAAAAACCCCAAACCAAAATAGTCCAATGTAACCCAATCCTAACAATCGCTTTTAATATTGAAATGGTAGTTTTAAGCGCTGTATAAAATTGTTCCCGGACATTATGATGTAAAGTAGGGTGTAACAATGGCGTAGCTCGTCTCGCGCGTGAAGGAACGCGTGGACACCCGGCGGGGGCTGTGACATGCCTGGACGGATATCAATTGGATTATTATAATACTGTTTGTGGATATTCATTTCTCTAAAACATTGATATCCAAAACATAGATGAGTGTTATCCTAAGTTGAAAAAGTGTAATTATAGATATAATAACTTACTCAATTCGGAGTCTCGGAGCTAAAGGCTCGCCCCTTATTATATAAATTCAACTGGGCTTGTGTTCACTGGTAATCCACAATTTCGTTTATTTAACATGGTTCATAACCAAAAAAAACATAGAATCCTTTAAGCACGTAGTCTATCAAATTCATATAATGTGCAATTATAGTATTTAATTACTAATTTACTCATGCTAGTCAAAACAATAAAAAAATCAAGAATAAAAGAATGATATATAAAAAAAGAAGTCAAGTGTCTCCGTAACCGGCGAGTGTGTATGAGACGAACTATGAGAGTGGAGGAAGCCAGAGAGGTATGTAAGGAAATATCCTGTTGGAACTCTGTACTCTCTGCCTACCCCGCGAGGGAGCTGGCGTGATGATATAGATAGATAGATATATAAAAAACTAATTTATTCGAATCCCTTGCAATACCCCGGCCATTCTGATAAAATATCTCTCCATGCTTCCGCAATCCATTCTCGGTCTTGAACCTATTCGCCCCTATATTAAAAAGGCGACAACTCGCTACTTTGCGAATGCTTCCAACCATCGGAACCCGCTAATCGTAGCCGCCGTCTACGTACCTGACTGATGCCTTTAATTACCTTCTTTCAAATACAGATACCGCACACAGGATCAAACACCGACCTCGCCAGCGAGTCAAAGAATCTCTTGCCCGCCGGCCGGTGCAGAGCACTACGGCGAGACACCTAGTAAATGCCCTCCCCATAGCGACTGCCCAAGCCGAGGCCGTTCCTCTATGAGGCACCCTTAAGCTAGTTGCCCCCTTCCCCTTCCGGCTCGAACCTAGTGGTTGCACGCTTGCCCGCTTGTCCGGTGAAGCGGTTAAGGCTCCGTGGCCAACATCGTAGATCACTTACACACACACACACACATGCCTCCACAATCACATTACACCCTCGCCGCACTAAACGCTCTCTAATCCCTTATTCGCACGAGCGCTTTTTTAACGCGCGCTAATAAAGCGTCAGAATAAAACAAATGGCTAACGGTACTTTTTATTAAAGCACCTACAGCGTTTCAAAACGCACGTATAAAAAGCGCCCATACGAATGCGGGCTAACTGGCGATCTAGCACGCGTTACCGTTCTACACGTCAAAACCAACCAACCAACAAAAAACGAACAAATACTTAGAAAATAAAACCTTATCAAAATAACTTACTACACATTTAATACTGACGCAATAGGTATTTACAGCGCTCGGCTACTCCAGGCCCAGTTCACAGAAGTTAAACAATAAAGTTTATCTAAAAGCCAGCATTAACGGTCATTTGTGAGCCTTTATCTGGCACTTTCTCACGTTAAGAATTTTATTTGTCATGCGCGTACGCATGTAGGGTGAAAGCCGCTATTGTGTACACTGACCGAATGCATAGATTAGATAAATTATGAGAGATGTGTTATATTACAAAAGAAAAAAAGTTTAATTAGCATTTATTATTAGTTCTCTGAAATCAAGTTGTTAGAGAATAGGAAAGCGCTACTCGTTTGTGGATCTTGCGAATAGAATGTTTTTTTACTTGACTCTGATCTGTTCGATTTCAGCACAAGACAAATTGCATTAGTATTAATAATTATTGCTACGTTAGAAAGAAAGAAGGAAAATAATTTAGTGACTAAGTGTCAAGTGTCAATTATGTCCGCAGCAAAAAAAAAATAACAATTGTGGCACTAATTTCAGTGTATCAGTTATCTAGGGGCACGGTATTTAAGCGAAGCGCAAGAGCACTACTACGTTGTCTCGAAGCGCTTCGTCATTTTTGAACCATTATAACTTGGGTTTGGATTATACCAGATAAACAAAATTCTCGGGATATGATGTCAATAGTAGACTCATTAAATATATAAAGTTTCAAGTGCATAACTCTTATACTTTAGATTTTATTGATATCTAAAAAACTCTGATTTCGTCACTGACTCATTGATGATCATCAAAATTAATAGGGTCCTGAAGTCCTAGAAAGCTGAAATTTGGCATGTAAGCTAGCATTAGTACACAAACAACAAAAAAAAAAATCTAAAATTTGGAACTTTTACCCCCTAACCCCTTAAACTAGGGGATGGAAGTTTGTATGATACTTCTGCAAATTTTGATGCTAGAGGTCTGAAAATTGATAAAGGGACTACATGTTATAAATATTAATAAAATATACCCCAAAAAAGAACGAAAAACTGAACAAAATAAAAAAATATTGTCATAAGCAACTTACAAAAAGAAGTGAAATCCCGCCAAAAACATTTTCATGTGAAATGTTGCCAAGACGAGACCACATGAGATCTGATAACTTTTTGACACTGCGGTCTGATCTCGTCTTGGCAACATTTTACATGAAAATGTTTTTGGAGGGATACATTATTATTATATTAAACTGGTGGATTTTCTCATTAGAGGCCGATCTGGTGGTAGATTAGTAAGCTAAAAAAGAAAGGAAAGATGGCAATTTGTAAGCACCCCTGCAGGGTTTATACAAAATAAATTATTTGAGTTAAGTTCGCATCGATAAATTTACCCTTTTTCAGATTTATCGCACCTGTTATTAGTACCCTGTATATAATTTCGTGGGCATACTAATAGCGCAATAAACATCTCAGTACACGTAAGGTCTAGTTTCTCACGGCGTACAGTTACGTCAGTGTATGACCAGCGGACATTCCTCCCGACACAGACATTCCTTCGCCTATGGACACACGACACGGACAAAGCACGTGTATCGGCAGTAAATCATGACACTATAGGTCACATTGGACGGTTTTTTTAGATTGAGTCGGGTGATTCTGATGAAATTGGGGTAAGGTTTGATGGGTGTGGTAAAATTGTGTTTTTAAAGAACCCTAAAAACATATCCTGAAGCAGTTGTTACAGATATTTCGAATAACGGCAGTATCAACGACTGACATTTTATAAGAATTGTCATAAAGGACATCAAATAGAGACCGTGATTACAAGCTACTTGATGCGAAATATTCTTTCTTAGGTGTATTTTATGATGACGATACACTTCAAAAGTGGCTATATTTTACTACAGTGGTCTTTCTTCTAATCGATTGAAATGCCTAATTGACGTAACCTGGATTACACTCATAATACGTTGAATAGGTTTGAACCATAGATAGTGATTCTTATTAGAAAGAAAAACTTATCATTTTTGGGAGTCGAACTAGAGTAATCCTGCATGTCGAAATGTATCCTGTTTCGATAGCTTAGTGGTTAAACCACTCGCCCCGAAATAGCGAATTATGTGGTTTCAATTCTCAGCGACAATCTTTTCTTCCCATGTAGAATCACTATTCTATTTTAAGTGAGACTAGCATTAAAATAAAAATAATTCCAAACATAAGACATTCCAAAATTTTACAGAATATTACAGTATCCTCCTAATCATCTTAAATACGTAACATTGACGGCGTAGTCATATTTAACGGACGAAAACCGTCACCCACGTCACGTGACGGATTATGATGACGGACGATAAATGTGGCGGTTAGGCGGCGCGCGCGACGCGACAATGCGATACGTCCATACTTTAATCCTACTAATATTATAAATGTAAAGTTTGTATGTTTATTTGATTGGATGTTTGTTAAATAATCACGAAAAAATGGTTGAATGGATTTGGATGAAATTTGGCAGGCACACATATAGTTTATTACCTAAATTAACACATATGATGTTTGTGACTTTGTTATCTCGAAAAAATTTAAGGTCCCTGTCTTAAGTCAACGTGAAGGAAGTCGTGGGCAGAAACTAGTATTGTAAATGTGAAAATATCTCTATTTGTCTCTTACCTTTTCACGCACCGTTGATAAAATTTTGGTAGGATTTAGATTACACCCCAGGAAAAGGACTTCAAGGCTACCATTTACTTAAAAAACTTAAAGGAGTGCAATTATCGATGAAAGTTTTTTTTTGTTTAAATTAAAACATAACCTCAAATTAGGAATGTCGTACGCGCATTTAGAAACATGAAATTCACATACACAAACACACAGACCGAATCAAGTATAATAATTGTATAATTGTAGATCACAAAAATATATGTACCGTGTGGGAATCGAATCCAGTTGACGCGGCTTCAACCTTTGACCACTGAACCAAGCTATTTTGATAAGGAATTACATGTTTTAGCCTTATATAGGACGTTGTCGTGTTTCATGTCGTCCACATAATGCATCCAACTAATATTGTAAATGTGAATGTTTGTATATTTAGATGATTGAATGTTTTTAAAAAAAACCACTTAACCGATTTGCATGAAATTTGCACAAAAATAGTTTATTACTCCTATCCACATACACATAGGCTATTTTTTATCCCGGATATATGTAAGGTTCCTATCTAAAGTTAACGCGGACGAAATAGCGGGCAGAAACTAGTGACTAATAAAAATCATGCGAACGAAGTCGCGGGTACGGCTAGTCCTCTATAATATGTTACTCTAGTATTGTTTAGTTTTGATTGATACGAGTAGGTCTGTGAGTTAAGTTATGGCTGTTGATGATTGCTTCAGAGGTCGAAGGTTAAGTTCAATGCTCGGTTTGGTATATTTATAGGCGGTTACTTATGTTTTATTTTTGTTTTTAAGGTGTGGTAATCATGTTATTAGTGTGATAAGTAAGGTTTTTAAGTAAGGTATTTAGAGCGTCTACTATGACATTATAAAGAAGCCTAGTGGCAGAAAGTTCGCCTTCTACTCACTTACCAATAAAAGGTTTTACTTTTTTTAAAAGCTTACAATGATCGTTTGCTTTTTTTGTGTACACTGAACTAAAGTTCGTTAGACTGCCTCGTTGTGAATAATGTGCGTAGCGATCACGAAGCCCAGGGATACAATCCTAGGACGGCAAATATGTAACTTTTCTATAGAAAAAATTCCAATATCAGAGTCTGGCATTGTGCCCGGTATGATATACGCTCGCCACCTGTTACATGGGACTTAACATCATTGGCGAAAAGTGGGTGTACCCAGTACACCTCTGCCTTCTTCGCTTGGAATGTTGGCGTGACGTCGTTTATTTTAATATCTTAATTAATTAATGTCTTCTTTTGGGTGTTTTTAATCTAAAAAACATCTAAAAATATTTGTGGGTCACACAATGATTTGTCCCGTCTGCGAATCGAACCCGCGACTATTCGACCCAGCGGGCGGAGCGGCTTAAGCTCTTAACAACTGGACCAAGCCGTATGAGATAAATGAATAAATATTGTGGTTTTTCTTGGACTAATTTAATTTCTAGATACTACAAGCCCACATAACGAATCGTCTACGATCCCTGAAATGGTCCTTTCTTCAAAGCCTTAAAAGCACTAGATAGCAGGGCTAGTTAAACACCACGCCGATGTACCTGTGGCAAGAATGTTGTGGCAGCATTTGTCGAAGGGTAGTACTTCCAGCCAGACGGGTTTTGTGTCTGGCAGGGCCTGCCACTCTCTCCCAAGAGTTGTCGTCCGGGGTTTAGATATATGTTACACGTCGTGCGCACTCTAATATCGCATTTTAGACATGTACTGCAGATTGTCAGCGCCATTTATGAGTAGATAGACGCAACCATGTAGCGATGGATAGGGTCGCAACATTACTTACTTAACTGTCAGTAGAATTTTGACAGATTTTATATACAAAAATATGTTAAAATTCTATCCGTAGTAGGCAAATCTATCTTTGAGTTAAATATTGAAACTGGCCGTAAGCGGGAGTGGCAGAGGTGTACTACGTAGGGCTAGTTAAACAACAGTCCTGAATTACATCTGGTGCCCAATCCAGATCTCACGTTGATAAGTTACCCTATTTGACCTCGGCGCACGTTTTTCCTAGTGATTATCATACGGCCCGGCTGTTATATTTGGTATTGTGCCCCTCGTCACTAATGAATTATTCAAATGAATTTTTAGTTCGTCTCATTTCTGAATGTCACTGAATTTGTGGGTTAGAGTTTGGGCTACTTATACATATTCCTGATATTCTACATATTCTAGAGCGTATCTTATCTGATAGGTATGTCAAGAGCCTCCGCAAACAGCGAGCGTATTTCAGACGAACTGTGAGAACTCCAAGCCTGAGAGGTCTGTAAGGAAAGAACCTGTTGGAACTCTGTACTCTCTACTAACCCTGCAAGGATACTGCAGTGATGATATAGAAAGATAGATTTTGGGAAACTGATACATACTCTAGACCGTGTCTTATTCATCTGAGAGGTAAGTCAAAAGCCTCCGCAACCGACGAGCGTGTAAGAAATGATTTATTAAATTGGAGGCAGCGAGGGAAGTCTGTAAGGAAAGAATCTATTAGAAGTCTGTTGTCTTTGCCTACCCCGCTTTGGGGCTTTTTTACAAGTAGATAAGTACGTAACACGATTTCTTTCATAAATACTTTAATTCGTCAATAAAATTCTATAAATAGATACAGTTACGCCTGCATTCTTCAATCGGGAATAAAAAAATGTATGTATGTACAACAACTGCAACTGATATTTCCCTGAAGTTCCTATGTCCCAAAGTACCTAAACCTAGCCATTTACTTATTTACTTTATACTAGTGGTCGCCCATTGGTCGAAATTCGACCATAATTAATTTAAGTTTGAACATTATTATGGTTCTATTGTCAAAGACTATACTTCTATAATCACAGATTTCGCCAAGGCTGCAATTCATATAAAATTTAAATAAAAAAAAGCAAAAAAATAATTAAAATAAAGAATACTTTTTTAATTTTTTTTATTGAAACAAATAACCACGCGATAAAAAAAGGCTGTCCATTGAACTTGACATACATATTTCGATAATTTAATCATAATACAAAACTTCTCTGTAAACGGTGTTTTTTTTTGTAAAAACTCTTTAATCGTTTGCTGTTTATGTATGACATTCAGTAAGACTATAGACAAATAATATTAAAGACAAACAATATTCATCTATTCTCTATTTGACCACAGTGTGTGTCAAATACATGGTAGTGTGTGTAATGTTTTTTTTTATTAATTTAACGTATTTTTTAGGCATAATTTAAAAAAAAAAATTAGCATTCTGCACTCCATCTCTATATAAACTATAAGTGTGGGAAATTACATACTCCTCCGTCAGCGCAATTTTCGTAAAAAGGGGTACTAAGTTTTTGCTTCACGTATTAATATAATGATAAAGCCTGCGGGGTCACTTAGAAACTGTCAATTTCACATGGTTTATCTAATCTCTCTGCTCTTCTACCACCGGATCTGAACGCGGTCGCCATTAGAAGATCCGGCGCCAAAAATTTAGCGCACGAAGGGCTTCTATATTTATAATCATAATGTTTATAGCTCAGATTAAGTAGTACTTACATTACTACTGCAGGTGCAAGGTGTATAGGTCCAATGTTTAACTATTTAGCTCTCGTGTAATGCCTTACTAGTCTAGACTGAGCATTTAAAAAAAAAATGCGCCAAAAGCGGCCCCAGTTACGCATTATGAGTGCGTGATGTCAGTGTTTGATTCTTTCAAAAGCTGTCAATGTGTGCGTGCGCAATGAGCGTGCGTTGTGTGTACTACAATTTATCTAAATTTTAGGATGCCTCCCTGCGAATGATTATCTATCTATCTATAACCTCACGCCAAATTCCTTGCGGGGTAGGCAGAGAGTACAGAGTTCCAACAGGTTCTTTCCTTACATACCTCTCTGGCTTCCTCGACTCTCATAGTTCGTCTCATACACGCTCGCCGGTTACGGAGACTCTTGACTTTTCCATCAGATAATAATGATTATCCATCTAGACAAGCGATTTATCTAATGTATTGAAATACCTACATTCAAATCATTAACCAAATCCGATGCTACTTTAACTTAACATAAGGATAATAAAATAATAATATTAGCCCTGTTAAGAAACTGTCCTACCGTTGGGCACGAGCCTCCTCTCAAACTGAGAGGGTTTAGGCCATAGTCCACCACGCTGGCCCAGTGCGGGTTGGCGAACTTCACATACCTTCGAGAAACTCTTAGACATGCAGGTTTTCTCACGATGTTTTCGTTCATCGTTAAAGCAAATGATAGTTAATTTTTAAAACGCATGCTTTCGAAACGACAGAAGTGCGGGTTTGAACACGATACCTCTGACTTTGCAGTCCAACGGTCTCACCACAAGTCTATACTTCACCATACCATACCATAAGGGTAATTAAAAAAAATACAGCTCTCAAAAGCAAAGGTGGTACGAGATTTTAAAGTTATTCCGCGCAACATAATGTGTCGGAGTCGGCGGCAGCTGCGCCGGCGCATCTGCGCAAGGTGCGGGCGCACGTGTGAGGACCAATGGAGAGTTCGCCGGGTCCATTTTAAATTCGAACGATCTGACTTTTGAAGATTGGTACTGGATTTAATGAGATTTATTGTCTATCATTTGCCACTGAACCAACTGCCTCGCTGGTCTAGTGGCATTGCTTTGTGATTACGAGGTCCTAGGTTGAAATCCTAGGTCGGACAAATGTAGTTTTTCTAACGAAAAACTTTCCAGTATGAGTCCGGGGTATAGAATTGTGCCCGGTATACGGCAATAGGCTCGCCCCCTACTACATGGGACCTAACATCGTTGTCGAAAAGTGGGTGTACTTAGTACACCTCTGCCACCCCCGCTTGGGGAATATAGGCATGACGGTGTTTTTGTATTGTCCAACATCTTACGTTATATTTGTGGGGCACACAAAGATTAGTCTCGAACGGGAATCGAACCCGTGACTAATTAGCTTAAGCACAACCATTTCACGAAGCGGTCCGTCATATTGGAAAAAAGACTTTTTTATTTCTGTGGAGAGAAGGCTTTTGCCCATCTGAGTGACAGTTTAGGTGGATTTGTTGTATTAGATCTTTTGAATGACTATTCATTCTTTCTATATCAATATTGTAATGAAAGATTTGTTTGTAACTCTGTATTCCAGAATTTCATAATTCAAATTCTCGGCTCGCATTTCTAGGTTTTCCGATACCTAAGGGCGACTGTCACGTACTATAAGTGAAGGAAACCATGTGTGATAATGATCAAGGCAGTGACAGTGGTGTCCGCTCAGTGGTATTATCTCTTTTAATAGCAAAAATACGATTCAAATTATTTATTGGTTGCATGTGTGCATAAGTTTATTTTTATTTTATTTTATTATATTTGGTAAACTTACAGCTAGCGTAATATAATATAAAATTTAAAGATTAAACAAATGAAAGCCATTTACAAGTAGCAAAAAATCAAATTCTATTTGAATACAGAAAGCTGAAAACCTATTTCAATCACTCACGGCCTTTTTAGATTTGCCTACTACAGATAGAAATTTGACATATTTTGTATGGAAAATCTGTCCAAATTTTACTGACAGTAAGCAAATGTATCCTTGAGTTGAATATTGAAACCGGCCATTAATCGACCACAAATCGCAAGCTTGTTACAAAATCAATTAAAAACAATCAATAATCAGTTCCATCTATCTAGGCCGGTAAAAAAATATTTAGCTGATCATGACCGTAGACATGCCGTAAAAAATCTAATCCCCGACAGCCCTAAGTACAGTATTTGCAGTAAGACTCGCCTCGAATTAAACCACTAAAATCAAATAAACATCTCACTTTGTCAGCGAAGCGATGGGAATCGTATCTGTGACTGATTAAGTAGAACTAATAAATTCGTTACTGTAAGCAGAAAATTGAGAAAAAAAACTAGAATGAATTTTTTAAATTTAGGTTTTTTTTTATTAATTAGCAAAATAAAACAGATTTTATGTTGCAAACTGGCACCGTTGCATTTAAATAGCACATATTTTTATATTGTTATTGGAAATTGAAATAAAAAAATAACGGTTTATATTTTATTTAGTTTAGCAAGCAAATTATATGGCTGTGGTAGCATTTTATTGAGATACCAAATGCTACCACTTGTCTAAGAGAATATTTAGGTAACTATGTCATCTAGGAGACCCACATTATACTAACCTAACATAAATCCAGGTTCTTTAAAACAAATCTAGATAATCCAACCTCAAAATATAAAAAACTTGTTTCTCATACAAGCTAGCAAAAAATCTAGACATCCTTTAGCATACCCATATACTGAACACCTCTATCCGCAAAACTAAACCTATCTTAAGCAGATAAAGTATATTTTGCGTTGATATTATTTAGACTAATTTCTATTACCAGACGGTTCTTTCTCATTAAGTGCGTTGAACCGTTTCGGTCCTGTTTTCGGTCTAGGTCGAGGCAAGGTCGCGTGTAACTGGTCTCGGGGACACGTCACGACTTGTCCGTGTCGCAAACGACAAGCCTTGAAGCCCCAACAACTTGGAGGCTTTAAGGCTCTGAGTATAAAGCAGCCGTAATCTCTCCGGTCCGAAAAATATCGAATTTGGAAGTTTTTTAATGTTTTTAACTCAAACTTAGAATCAAAATCAGAGGTTTATTTGCTAACAAAGGTACATACACATGTTGATGAGGTAGGTATGTAGAAACAGTTCTTTCTATGTATGTTTTGCATACAAATATAGTCAAACTAATAATCTATATATGTAATTAGCATTTATTTAGTTTGACTGCCTCGTTGCTCTAGTCGCAAAGCGTATGGCTTTGTGATCACGAGGTCCTGGGTTCAAATCCTAGGTTGGACAAGTGTAGTTTTTCTAACGAAAACTTCCCAGTACGAGTCCGGAGTCTGGAATTGTGCCCGGTATATGACAATAGGCTCGCCCCCTATGACATGGGACCTAACATCCTCGGCGAAACGTAGGTGAACTCAGTACACCTCTGCCACCCGCGCTTGGGGAATATAGGCGTGACGGTGTTATTTAGTTTGCATAAACCAAGGTTTAGTGTAGGGTACTGAAAAATTAAGTTCACTTTTTCAACTTAATAATCGACCGTCGACTTAGAATGCGGCTTCCACTCAAAAGATCCGGCGAGAAACAGCGGGCTTACCTTTTTTTGTTCCATTCTCCATCCATCCATGGTTCCATCTTCCATTTTTTTTTGTGTGTAGTCGTAGTAATTGTAGTTTTCAATCTCTCTCAATCAGTAAAAACGGAGCCTTTACGGACGGATTTTGCCATCAGATGTTTACCTGAAAAAGGTTTAATCGTCTATTGGCATTTTACTTCACGGAAACCTTTGAGGGCATCCTACCTACAACTAGTGCAGTTTGGTTAGGACAGATCTTGTTTTGACGGATAACTTGGTTTTGTGGTTGAGGTTCAGCCGCTCTGCCCATGGGATCTAGAGGTCAGGTGCAATCCCCGCACGGGGTAAATCTTGTGACCAACAAGTATTTGTTTCGGTCTGGTTAACAAATATTAAATAATATCAGCCTATATTGAAATGAGATTTTGTCATATTCCACCACACGGAACCAGTGCAGATTGTGGCTGCCTGCTGTCGGAACTTGTCAAGCCGCTTTTAAGGCTTCCAATTCGCCTTAACGAATACCACATTAAGTGGCAGCCGGGACCAACGGCTTAGCGTGGCTTCCGGAGCACGGAGTCGTTCGAATGTGGAAATGCCACAAAGGGTCACCTATCTCAGGCCAAGCCAGTCAAGCGCTGCTTAACCTTGGTAATCGGTAAGAACACCGCGGTCTCACAGCGCTATGAGCGCATCTATGCATTAAATTGATTGATGCGACGGATGATTTAGCGCAGTGGTTAAGAGCTTAAGCCGCTTCGCCCACTGTGTCTAATAGTCGCGGGTTCGATTCCCGCACGGGACAAATCTTTGTGTGACTCACAATTATTTGACTCGGTCTGGGTATTTGTGTATGTGAATTTACATGTTTCTAAATGCACCCACGACACAGGAATAAATCCTAGTGTAGGGCTAAATTTATAAAAAAACAACAGATAACCTTTTAAAAAGTAATTCTCAGTGCCACCAACAATTTATTTAACTTAATAACATAGTAATTAGGTTCTTGTAGCTAACCCATCGCGAGCATTCCCATGCTAGATATTTATTACGGTAACGACGCGACACTTCAATGGCGGGATTAGTTTTTTTTGCGTGCACACATTGCAACCTCGAGCTTTTTATGATTAGAATCGCCAACTTAAGTTGAGCTTTCAAGTATACTAGATACAGATTACAGACAGATTTAAAGAATTTAAAACTAACACGTTGATTTGTCAGTCGTTTTTAAATAAGGGAAAAACAAACACAATACTTGAGACTGCATCAAATCCTTGGCCTTAGCATTGAAGGAAACTGGTCTTTCCATCGAAAAATCCTCAATAGCTTTTCTTAGTCTAGAAAGTGCCAGGTATAATGGAAATAAATTCGCCTGCTATTACACTGTTATGTAATGTAACTAGCCATTTGAGGTGCCAGAGACGATAATGCACCTTTGCTACCCTCGCTGAATCGCTACTGAATTTTTTTTTATAGAAAATCTCCAATATCACTTTTCTTCAGACTCCCTCTTACGTGGCATGTTTAAGATCTAATTGGGTGAAACAATAAGAATGACTAGTATTCCAAACGTTTCTAATTCAAGTTAACTTATGGGAAGTTTTGACGCGATTTCATGTGGTTCCGCAGCCGATGGATTAATCATCATCACATATATGATCCTCCCTTAACGTAATGGTCGTGATTCGCGCTATATATTAAAACAAAATCGAATGGTCGCGTATTCAGGGGCCTTCTAGAGTGGTGTAAGACGAGGCGAACGTACGACCTTGCCGTGTGGCCTGTTCCGATGTGAAACTCGATGTACCTGAATCGATTGGATATGGGGGAGAGGCTTTTTATACTCAAGTTTCCTGTGATTTTAGCTTAGGTACCTACGTTATCTTAGTTGAGTCGATTCGGATATTTCTGTTGAAGATTGTTGAAGTATGAGTCCGGAGTCTGGAACTGTGTTCGGTATAATGGATGCCAATCAGTTCATCCGTTATTATATAATTAGTAATAATTTATTACATTACTAACATTGTCGGCAAAATGTATGGTATAGTATTTAAATTATACATTTACTTTTTTTATCTTACAGTCTCGAAATCTTGTCCTTTACAGCTCAAAATGAACCATGTCTGCATTGATAATTAAATCTATAAAAAGAATAGTCCCTGAACACATTATAGAAAATTATCTTTCTTACTCATGGTAAAGATACAATTTGCCGCGGGTCGAATTTACCCCTGGCGGTCTCACACACAATAACAAACAATAAAACAAGGTTTATACAATGGTTGCAACGTTCAACAATGCAAAATAAACACAATCAGTTATCACTTCTAACGGACAGGTAAGCGAATTAACAATTAAATTAACAATAGCGGACTTCTGTAGGGACAAAAGTTATAGCTTCAGTTTCTTAGCGAAAGCAAATCGGAATAATGCGGTAAGTAGTTACTATGTAGAAGAATATCCAGAAGGATTAGTTCAGTGGAGTCTTATCTAATAGATCCTATTAATATTATAAATGTAAAAGTTTCTATGTTTACAACTAATATTATAAATGTGTAATTTGGCACACAGATAGTTTTTTTAACTGGATTAATACATAAGATACTTTTATCTCAGAAGAAATGTAGAGAGCAGAACCTAGTCCTTCTTAATCCTACTTAATATTATAAATGTGAAAGTTTGGATGTTTAGATGTGTAAATGTTAGTTACTCAATCACGCAATAATGGCTAAACGGATTTAAATGAAATTTGGCACACAGATAGTTTATGAATTGGGTTAACACATAGAATACTGTTATCCCGGAGAAATGTAAGGTTCCTGTCTAAAGTCAACGAGGATGAAGTTGCGGGCAGAAACTAGTATTATATAAATCCGCCTATATTGTCTCATAGCAGTGTAAAGGCTTTCACTCACAAATCGAGTCGATATTCAGGCATTTCAAAAAAAAATAGGATTGTGTTTTGTGCCATGTTTATGCTAAAAAGAACCGGATACACTTATAGAAATATATTTATATAGTTGCCAATTAATTAATTATTATGACTCCAAATTGTTTCTAAATCAAAAACCTGCCTCCGTCCATCCGCACTGGGTCCGCATGTTGGAGTATGATCTATTGTCACTCATCTCGTTTCGAGTGGTGGTAGAGTCTTTGTTACTTTTATGACGATTCATAAATACTGTAATGGTTTACGTGAATAAAAATATTCTGATTCTGAGAGAGGGCTTTGCCCAGCAGTGGAACAGTATAGACTGATTTTGTTATTTTGTACCAAATGAATTCTTCCTTTTCTTTATGTGAATTAATTTGTAATTCAGACTATGTACAGATATAGAAAAATTCAAAATTTTAAACTTGAACTTCTGAATCCTTACCTGTTTATTGAACCACGACGGTAACACAGAAATTGCGTATAAAAACATAAATAGCAATATGTTTGTTTATGGTACAATACTGGAAAGGCGGCACTAATGTGACGGAGACGTTTCCGATGCGTTTAGTTGCGCCTTCGGAACTCTATGTTGTCTATGGATAGGTGCTGATAAATGGTTGCATTTTATCTTTATGGGTGGTGATTTGGTTGTATTGTTATGAAGATTTTTTTCTAGCTGTAAATAACAATCAACATGCCTATACGACGAAATTACGGTTCCCTTTGCCCTTCTGGCCCAAGTGTCGTGGTTGCACGTTCGCCCCCCTGTCCGGTGAAGCTGTAAAGGCCCCGCAGCCAACAGCGTAGATCACTCACACGCATTTATTTTTTTTATTTTTTTTATTTTGTTTTATTAGGTTAGCTAACAGCTATGAGTATTCTAGTTAGACACAAAGTAGCAACTAAAAGCTAATTATAAGCTATCACATGTAGAAAACAACTATTAATAACAAACAGTCGCAGTGTTATTTGTTTTTTTTTACATACATACACACACACACACACACACACATTCTGAGGTACATAGAACTCAAGGGACCGTAAAACATAGTATTTAACACAGACTTTGAAAAGCGGGCTTCTTTTTAATTTCGTTATTACCTAAATATCTCCTACGTCACAACTATCGCATCAATCAACAACGTTTTCTTCTTTGATACAATTTACTAAGAAAGACCTCCCATTAGTTTCGGCGCGGTCAAACAAACACAAAATCTTTATCTATAGGATTCAACGGAAACGACTCAATCGGGCCGCCTGCTCACCCGCTGATATAGGCGGCTTGAAGATACAACAAATACCACCTTTTAATTCAATTGAAATAAACTATACACAAAATTTAACTCTATTTTCAGTATCACAAAGTTAAAATCAGCCTATTCCCTAAACATTGTTAATGATAGTGAAAAGTGGTCGTTGAAATCTAAGTAACAGGGTTTGAAATAGCTTAAACATTTCTAAAATACGAAGTGTCAAGCCGTGATATACAGGTTAATGGGAGACACACTACAGTTTCAGATAACAAACTTAAAAATACGCTCAATGTCGACTCTATAGTTATAAAAATTAAGTTGAAAATATCTTAAGGTAAGTGCACCAGTTGTCGGAACACCAAGTGCAGTACCGGGAAATATTACAAAATTTAGAATGCATTTAATATCGACTCTACATTAAGGCAATAAAGTTGAGAATGTTTTAGGGTAAGGGCTCAAGTGGTCGGCACAGCGTTGTGTCGGTGCGTCTAAAGAATCAATCGGATGATGACAACACGTAAATAATGGCGGAACGATGGAACAGAGACATTTAAAGGTGATATTTTTGATTTTAAGTTTGGCCACACATGGGGAAGACATTACTTGGAAATTGCAGATGACTAAGTGAGAAAAAGCAATAATAAAACTTTACAAATTCCACTACTGCCGCATGGATTTAGTGACGCATGATGTGGTTGACAATTACGAGGTCCTAGGTCCATGTCCATCCTAGGTCGGACAAAGTGTTATGGGGATATTTTAAATGAAAAATCGTCAGTCGTAAGTCCGGAGTTAGGAATTGTGCCCTGTATAATGGCAATAAAATCGTCACTATTTTATAAAAACTGAACGTTTTGGCAATATGTGTGTACCTAGTAAACGTTTGCAACACTCGCTTGGGAAATGAAGGTATCTCACGCCTGTTTTTATTGTGATACGAGATATACCTAACTGATTATACCTATTGAGGTATAGGATAAAATACAGATATTTTCTCTCTCTAATTCAACGCTACACTTCATCAAAACTCGGGACGATACTTATATTATAACAAAAGGCGATAATTTCAAACACAAACCACGCTGTTTGTTCGTCCATCAACATTTTTATATGTACCAATAAAACATACTATTTACGAGCGCATACCCGATGTGTTTGCGCAGACATTTGCCCCATTCCCGACACTCTACCCGGTAATGAGTCATAAAGACACCGCTTAAAAATATAATTAAAGTATATTATTGCTCTGGTTATGTTACCCTATAAAAGGGTCGCCGATTAAACCTACCGCACTTGCACCTGTAAATACATATAGTATATGCGGCTTTGCAACTAACCAACGGTTAGGTCATAGATTTATGATAACCTAATATCGCTCTCTATAAAAATATTGGAATATGATCTATACTCGTAAACTAGCGTATGAGTTCATTTGTTCTAGTGCAAACAGTTTGATTAAAGTGGATTGAAGTTATTCATTTCCAAATCGTTTTTACGTAATACGTGCACCAACAACGAGTAGAGATATTCCATAATTCTGGTTACTGCATGGATTGAGGTTAGGTTCTGTATGGGTCCTAGCAACTGCAGCCTTCAAAAACTTGAAAGAATCGGATAATTCTTAGCTATAGTTACCGGTGCTGCTGTTACCCCATAAATACAAAAAAAAATCGGTCAAGCTGTTTGGTAGGAGAAGAATTGCGAACAGACGCACACCGGACTTCTAATTATAAAGATTAATAATTATAATTTTTATTTTAGGGATACTATCGTCGCTCAAAGAAGTCTACAGTATAAACACGTCTTTGATATAACACTGATTTTTACCAAGGGTAGTTGGCGAGGCTGTTAAAATTAAAAAGAAATCACATAAATCAGTTTATTTGCGAAAATTGGTTACAGCGGATGTTAAAATTAGGTTTAAAGAACTTTATTTCTCATAAGAACATACATAGTTCACTTAAATGAGATTATAATGTAAAATCTTAAGACTATAATTATCACTTTGACGTCGTTATCGAGTCTCAGACACTACACAAATTTCGTATTTATCCAGTCATATCCAAGTCCTAGTCATTATTTCCTGTTTTATTAATATTTCTCGTATATATATTTCTTAAGTTTAGTTTTAAACACATTAATCCTGCTGCACTCTTTTCATTCATATTGTATAGTTGCGCTCCCTCAAACCGTATGGTTCTTTTCCCTTAAGTTATTGTACGTGGTTGAGTGAGTTGTATTTTGTTCCTATTCCTTAAGTAGTGCTTTTGTTTTCTTGTGGTAAATGTTATGTTCGAATGTATGTTGCCTGTAATATTTTTTTTTAACTAAAATGTCTGTTTTAAATTTGTATAGCTGGGTTAGATTAAATAATTTTGTTTTAATATATAGCTCTTTTGTGGGTGTAAAATAGTTATAATGGAAAAGTATTTTAATAATTTTGTTTTGTAATGTTTGTAGCCGGATAAGGTTTTTACGAAGAAATATCTTAATTTCAATAGGAAAGATAGGTGCTTCCTGGGAACTTAGGATCCGATAATTAACATAATAAAATCCAAAAACAAGCATAACACTGCAAGACCTAAAAAATCAAACTCAAATCGTTTATATTGCATGAACCCTACAGGGGTGCTTACAAATGTCATATTTACATTTTCTTTAACTTACTTATCTACCAACGTATCGGGACGGGGCCTCCACTGAGAAAATCCGGCGAAAATCTTAGCGGGCTTGTCCTTTTTGTTTAATTCTCCATTAATTTTTTTTCATCATTTTTTGTATAGATACGTATATTTTTATATTATACAAAATCATTAATGCGATCCAGCTCCAGTGTGACCCGATTACAAGGAGCATTATTAAAAGGAGCAGTACTTGAGCTCGTTTTTTACATTAAAGACTCGGGCTCGTGCTTTATGACCAATTATTGTCAATAAAATAAATAGACACTCGAGCGGAGAAGGGCGAGAAACTCCACAGCCACTTCTTTAAAACAAAAGCTATTCTGTATACACTGTCAATTGTGGGGTGTGGGAGACAAGGATTACACTAGGTAGGACTAAAATGAGAATACATGAAACATTATCATAATACAGATTAAGAATATGACTACATACTTGATTTTTAGCAGGGACTTAATTGTTAATAGTACTAGTTTAATAGACGGAAGAAAACATGAAGAAACATTTAGCCAAGGTTGAACGAGTCATCTGTATTATAGCGGAGCCGGAGCAGCACCTATCCAAGCATTTTACAAAGTGTCCGTTTAATGCAAGCTTTAAATTTAGTTTCACTAAGATTTGTGACCTCAATTCGAAGTTTATTATAAAATTTAACACAATATCCCATTAAAGATGTGTGAATTTTGGATAATCGAAACTGTGGTTGATCTAACTTATTTCTATTACTAGTTTTATAACAGTGCCTATTACCTAGCTGAGTAAACAGATTTAAATTTTTCCTGGTATACATTATATTTTCATAGATATATTGACATGGAGCCGTCAAAATATTGGTTTCCTTAAACAATTCTCTCAGAGCATCGCGAATACCTAAATTATAAATGGCCCTAATGAACCTTTTTTGCAAAAAAAAAAATGGATTCGATGTCAGCCGTCCTACCCTACAGTAACATGCCATAAGACAAGATACTATGGTAGTAGCTAAAATAAATTATTTTTGCGGTGGCTACATCAGTTAGTTGTCTAACTCTTCTCACGGCATAGGCAGCAGAACTAAGCCGTTTTCCTAAAGTTTTAATTAGTGGGCCCCATTGTAATTTAGAGTCTAGCGTAATCCCTAAGAAAGTTGTATCATTAATAAATTCAAGTTTCTCATTGTTCAATAAAATATCACAGTCACTACATTTTAAAATTCGGTGAAGAAAATCGAATACATTTCGTTTTCTTGCTATTTATTGCTAAATTATTTGTAGTGAACCAATTATGCACCTTAAGAATAGCGTAATTTACGTCGTCAAGATTATCAACATGTCTACCTGCTTGAAAGATCAAAGAGGTATCGTCAGCAAATAACACTACCTTTGCTTGTTTTTCAACTATTTGTATCATCGTGAGCTCATTTAGCGCAGATCAAGCCAACAAAAATGAAGAAGGAAAAAAATGAATGAAGAAATTTGAAGGAACCCCGAAATAACTATGCCTTTTAGACGTCTATCACCTCAGTCCCTCTCGTGATCATGGGTACTCCAAAGCACTTGAAATGGCGAGAAATTAAAAAAGAAGAAAAGAAAAAAAAAGTTTTATTTTATATGTAATATTCGCGTAAATCTAAGAACTCAATTGTATTTTTGTCGTTGTTATGGCGCCTCCTCTAAGGCGAAATCAATTTTAAAATTCAACTGTCAACCGATGACGTTGACCATCAAGAATTTCTCACGTATTCCTAATGGTATACTTTTATCGAACTCGCGTGACTGGTGTATGGGAGCGGCTAGAACAGCTGATCATGGCGACCAGACCAGTTCCGTTGTTAACGGACAAATTGATGCGGCGTTTTATAATCTTACCGGTCTATCGTGACCTTTCCGATCATATGGCATGGTGGTTTTGATAGGTTCATAATATTTAAAAAATAAACATCGTCTCGCCTATATTGGCAAAGGTGTACTGTGTGCACCCACTTTTTGCCGACGATGTTCAGTCCCATGTAATATGGGCCTATTGCCCCATATACCGGGCATAATTCCAGACGCCAGACTGATACTTGGAATTTTTCGATATTAAAGCTACATTTTGTCTGAACTAGGATTTGAAACGATGCAGTATTTTTAACCCACTTCAAAAAAGGAGTAGGTTCTCAATTCGACTGTATGTTTTTTTTGTATGTATGTTACGCGATCATTCCGTCATGTATTGGAGCTTGGATTGGAAGATACACCAAGGAACTCCTTCACGACAAATAATATGAATGCGTAGATTGATATATTATGTATATTACGTCAATCCTATAGGTACCCTGCCATAGAACTAATCAGAATATTAACCGACTTGAAAAAAGGAGGAGGTTGACAATTCGTCAGTGTTTTTTTATAACGTCTTTATTTATGAACTGATTTTGATGATTTTTGCGTTGGGTTTAGTATAGTTTCGAGGTGGTCCCATTCTAATGAACTCGGTATTGAACTTTGGACTTTGAAGATACATCAGGGGACTCCTTAACGGTGAACAGCACGAATGTATAGATTGCGTTATTATGGTTATTATATCAATCCTGTAGGTCCCTTGCTGTACAACTCAGCAAAATAATATAATTTAGGTATATAAATATTAGTAAATAATTCACTTGTCACTTAAAATTGTAAAATAAAAGTCTTTTTAATAAAAGGTAAACCGATTTCAATAAGCAAAAAATAAATATTTGAAGTCGGTGCCAAGTAACCGACTGCACTAACCGGTACCGACCTCAAATATTTATGTTTTGCTTTTTGAAGTCGGTTTACCTTTTTTTAAAAGATATTTATTTATAATATTTTATGGGAATATCGATATCTTGTACTTAATCAACTCCCCTAAATGTGTTGTGCATTTCTATCAGTTGGCTGCAACCTATTTTATAAACACGGACTTTCCAAAATCTCGTACAATATTTATTTTTTGGATGCCTATAATCATGCCATAATGGTCTTGTGACCCATAGAGAAGGTGGTGACGTCGAGATCCTTGATTTGAATCTTAGCTCGGACAGAGGGTTTTTCATTGAAAAATCCTCAATAGCAGTCAAAATCTGACACACTGCTCGGTTTATTGGCAATAGGCTTGCCCCCTATTGCATTGCGATCTACATCGTCGATGATATGTCGTTCAGTGCACCTCTGCCACCCTCGCTGGCAATGTAGACCTGAGAAACGAATGGTTATCTTCCACGTTAAACTTATTTCAGAAATGACATAACTTCTCATTTAATTGTTATATAATGATTAAAGAATGCATCATTCATCATTAAATCATTTGTTTGTTTAAAAAAATATTATCAGCCACTCATTATCTAACGTTTCGAAACCAAACATTGAGCAATTCCTATATTTAACCAATTGTTAAATGACATCATTTAGATAATGTTATCTCTCTACAAACATTGAAAAAATAATGTTCAATAATTTTTTGCTGCATTTGTGATTTGTCAAAGCACCTATCTCTCTTTTGTCATTTTGTGTCAGAACGTTGCCCTTATATCAGATTAAAGATGTTCAATGTACGATATATACCTTCCCCAAAGATTGCCATACGGGGAATAAGGATATCAATATCATGGGTGTGTTTTGGAAACAAAAACTTTCCATCCACAAATACTAAGACCGATACAAATACCTCAAGGTTACACACAAACATTATTGTCTGTCTGATCATACTACTAGAATTAAAACAAATTTGCTTTTTTCATTTATTTGAACAATCTTTATTCGCAATTTATAAGACTATAGTTACCACTTTAGCTACACAACACTGCCCCCATCACTTACATCTATACGAGACGTAGGCAAGAAAGCACAACTGAAGTGGGAGTAGACTGGCCACGTGTTCGAACGCATGAATTCGTAGCAGTGGAAAAAAAGCCACATTTTTCTAGACACCTGGACTTGGGCACCTTTGGGGGTACTTCGTGAGTTGCAATAACGGTTTTGGAAAAATTTAGGGGAGGCCTTTACTCAGGAGTAGGAAAGTCGATCAGGATAGTAAAAAGTGGTTGTGGATAAACTACGCTGCAGGCCGAAGGGCCTTTACAGCTTCACCAGATAACAAGGCGAGCGAGAAACATCTACGCCCCAGCTAGTATTGCAAAGGGGGCAAATAGCTACACGGCGCCTAAGACCAAATTTTCAGAATACTTTTAAGGCACTTCAATAAAAAAACAGAATAAGACCACTTTCTTAAATTTTATTACGTATTCCAGGCTCCTATTCGGAATGTTCCATACAAATAACATTCCCTGCTCGTCTGTTGATCTATAAGCAATCCGACAGGTTCTATTAATTCCGATACGGGCTAAAAAACGGCCACGAGACACAAATATCTCTAAGGTAAACAAGCCTTGGAGGCGTATCATCGCAGAGGCCGTATGTAAAAAATATAACGATCTTCTGATCGGATGCGCGTGAGTCAACGTGTTCGTACTTGTCGTAGAAGCCGTTGGTTTTGAATAAGTTTGTATCAATAGACAAGTTTAACGGATCTTTAAATATCCTATTTAAGTACTTTTTGATCTGAATGCCCCTTAATGAAACTATGGCTTTTTACGATACACTGAAACAAAAAAAAAGAAAATTTATTTTTAGGTGCTTCTGCTTATATTATATTTATATTATCACTATCACAGCGGAAAAGTCTATGCTCTAACTAGACCAAGATGTATATTTTTTTTTCAATAGGGCTTGTATTTGAAATGGCTTAGAAGAATTCCGTTTTATTTCTTTTCTCTTTTCGGTATTACCGTCCTGTTCTGCCCGCGTGACATTACTATTGGCATTAACGACTGTAGAAATTCTACTTATCTACGGGCAATAATAATATTGTATTCACAACGTTTTTTCACGAAAACATTATCTTAAAAATCTTCAAATCACAACATCTGACTAGAAGTGTTATTAACCAAGACATTTTTCAACTTTTTTAGATTACAATGATAGTTAGCTACTTTCATAATAAAGCTTCGGTCATGACTCATAGGTCACTGAATTATAACTCTATTTGACCGACACTCCATACATTCCCATGGATCTATGGTATTAGGATAAAAAGAGGAGTGCTGTGTTTGACAATAGAGGAAGCGAAGCGTAAGGCTGTTTTACGGCGGGTGGAATGCATGCTGCGACATGCGGCGTGGCTCGGAGATGTATGGGGTATGTGGTAGTTATATGAAGGACATAGCATTCGATATTGGTAATACGGATTTGAATGAATATTTTGATATTGAAACCGCACAACTTTTATTCAGAGAATTTACATACACACATTTTAGATTGAATAAATTATTAATGAATTATATGTGTATTTTTTTCAAGTCAAGTAGTCGTACTCGAAACGGGTGCTGCTTGTGGAGACTGGCCCACCTAGAATCCTCTAGCTTATCATTATAACGTATATATAAAAATATTATTATTAGTCTGATATCTCAGTCATAAGATATCACACTGGAGCTGGATTCCATAAATGATTTTGTATAATATAAAAATGTATGTAATACAGAAAATGATGAAATTTTTTTATGGAGAATTAGACAAAAAGGCAAGCCTGCTGAATTTCTCACCGGATCTTGCCAGTGGAGGCCGCGTTCCGATCCGGTGGTAGACTAGTAAGTTAAAAAAAAAATTAAATATGAAAATTTTTAAACATCCCCGCAGGGTTTATGCAAAATAAATGATTTGAGTTTGAGTTTTCAAACGTAGCCTCACACTAGGAGTTATTCCTGTTTAGTGGGTGCGTTTACAAACATGAAACATCACACAAATACCGAAACAAATATTTTTGGGTCACACAAAGATTTGTCCAGTGCGGGAATCGAACCCGCGACACTTAAATCCCGTGGGCGGAATTCTTAACCACTGCACCAAATCCGTATATAGCAACTTTTGGAGAGATGGATAGGAATTAGATGATATACAACTTAAACCATTTTAGATGAGATACAGAAGTGTTTATTATGTATAAAATTTCGATACGAGTATAGTCAATGGTTGGGTGAGGAAATTGTCTGTTCTTAGATCTTCTCAATTGTATAGTTGACCAGCGTTCTGTAAAGTTGAGTGGCCCATTCTTTTGCATTTTCTTTTGAACCTCATAAGTCTCGACTTCCAAGTAAGATATATTAATAATTATTGCAATGAAATATCTAATTATAACCATCACAATGAAAATATAATACATTTTCGTGTATACGTTTTCAAAGAAACATCGAATATTTAATAACAAGCTGCCATGAAATCCGTTAATTTTTTTTGACAGATGTTTATCATTCATAAAAAACACAGCGTATATTAATTCAAACCTTCGTAAACTTGATTCACCAATTGTTTTTTGTGTCTAACACAACGTCATCTACGGGAGGCCCCAACCTCTTACTGCCGTGACATAATACAGTAACTGACATTTTCTAATTGACGGCCGCCGAACAAAACGATATGGTACAAAATATTTTTCAGCTCCGTCCTTCTGCCGGACCACCCCGGGTTACATAAATAGAACTTAATTGGGACAGAGATAAGATGAGATAAAATTTTGATGTGTTTGATGACAATAAAATTAGGTTTCTTGTTCAAAAATAAATAAACACCGTCACGCCTATATTTCTCACACGAGGGTGGCAGAGTGGCAGAGGTGTACTGTGTACACCCAAATATCGCCGACGATGTTAGGTCCTAATGTGCAAATGGGTAGATAACATATCAAGAGTTGGAGGAAGAACTTAGGGTAGATTGGCGCAGGATCGCAAAGAGTGGCACAACAGGGAGGAGGCCTATGCCCTGCAATGGGTTATAGAAGGCCGATGATGATGATGAATGTAATTGCCATCATGCCTTGGATTTACAATGGGAATTTTCTATAGGATCTACCTGACCTAGGGTTTGAACCTAGGACCTCGTGTTCGTCAACCGCACTCGTCGGAAGAACGGTGGCTTTTCTATTGGAAAAATCCTTAATAACTGGGAGTCTGAAATTGTGCCCGATGTAATGAAAAAAGGCTTGCCCCTATAACATTGTGATCTAACATCGTCAGTGATATATATTTATATACACATAACACCTCTGCCATCTCTGCTTAGGGAATACAACTGTGCCAATGTTTATTATTTTTATCAAAAGCACTAGGCTTGGACGGTGGAGTATGGCTTATTCTCTTGCACCTTGATTTGAAGGCCCCTGCCCAGAAGTGGCAAAGGATAGGCTGATTTATAGTACGAACATCTTCTTCACCGATGGTAGGCTAAGGCCCGGGCTGGTCACCACTTTCCCAGCAGTCATACCTTCAAGCGAACCAGTCGTCTTCCGGCATGTTGCTCGGAGTTGCCTTACACGGAATCTAGCCCGATCGTACCGATTCGGAATTCGGTCTGACTTCTGTCTATTTAGACTATTTCAGAGTGAATAGTCTATTAAAGCTGGATGCATTTAGCACAAAGCCGGTGGTATTGGCAATCGTTGATTTAGGCCTTTGTCCTCCTATGGACGTCTTTTAGTTGATGATGGGGCCATTTCTGAATCAGTGGTTTCCATCAGAGTAGATAGGTGTCAATCACTGACCACCACTCATTAATAAATAAGAAACAATCACTCTAACACAATCGAAGCTCACTCGAGTGGCAGAAACCCCATGAACAAGGGGCATCGTCCCATAGCGGTTATAACTGTTAACTTTTTGCATCGCAATGTGGAGCCATGTTTAATGGTCGTGAGTTACCGCCATGGGACCCGCCATTGTTCTGGAGATCTGTGGCGTGTGAGGATGGAAGTCAGTTGTCTATGAGCGGAGGAATTTGATGAAGTAAGGAGATTATGAGGAATTGTCTTACTAGGAAAAGTACGCATCACACCCGTTTTTCGCGGCGATCGAAGGCGATAACGCGCTTGCCTGGTGACAAGAATAATTCTATCGGGCAAATCTTTTCATGTCTTTAAAAATGTTTTTAAGGTTCTTTTTTTCATGGATAATATGGGACAATCGTATACGCCTTATGAAATCCGTAGAAGTGACAGCCAGGATATGAACTACAGTCCTTGTGATTACAAGGCAAGCGTTCGCTAAACTATTCCTGTTTCCAGCCCTGAGACTTCAAAGAGCGCCAGGGATTGGAAATGTCTTTAGTGTGAAAGCTCCTAGCGTCTAGCCGATGGAGCGATCCGCCCGGGAGGGATGATGGTATGGGGATGATGGGGACGGATAGAGTAGCTCTAAGTCGCCGTTAGTGCTGTCGAAGGAGGTTATCTCAGAGGTTTTTTACGTGTAAGTGTAATAAAAGATCCCACAGGGAACTGAGAATCTGATGATAGGGACGTCAATAATATAATGTAGGGAGGGTGAGTGTATCTCTATCTATCTATCTATATCATCACGCCAAGTCCCTTGCGGGCTAGGCAGAGAGTACAGAGTTCCAACAGGTTCTTTCCTTACATACCTCTCTGGCTTCCTCCACTCTCATAGTTCGTCTCATACGCGCTCGCCGGTTACGGAGACTCTTGACTTGACTTTCAGATAAGATTCTGTCTATTTGGTCATGGTAAGATAGTCTAGGTCTTCCTCGGTACCTACATCCTATCACTTTCGCATTGTATATCTGTTTTGTCATTCTTTCTTCTGACATTCTTTCTATATGCCCGAACCAACGGAGCATATCCTTTCTCATCTTTACACCGATACTATTTTTCATACCTACTCGCTTCCTTACTATGCTGTTGCGAATACGGTCGGTCAGCTTCACTTCGCACATCTTCCGCAGGGCTCGCATTTCGACCGCAATTATCCTACTTTCATTCTCCTTCTTAGCCAGCTCTCGCTGCCTGCCTGCTAACAGCGTTGGGACAAGCACTCCGTTATGTATGGCTAGCTGCGCCTTTTAGCTTAAATGCCGGCTCCCAAGTAGCTTTCCCATCTCACCATTCATTTTATTCCCTGCACTCTCTATGTCAGCGGTGTATTTCCCATCCTTACTGAATGCGCATCCAAGATATACAGACTCATTCACTTGCTCCAGCACATCGTTAGGTGAGAGTATATTCTGTTAAAAGAAAACAGAACAAAAGTTTGTGGTCCCGGAATTCACAAATCGATCCAACAAAAGCTACCGCCTCCCGCCCAAGTCAGCTGCACGACAATGGCGGCGACAGATGCGCACGCGCAATAACAATGCAAGTCGAACTGTCAACTATCAGCTGTACGACCGACTACGCCATTATTGTGCTATTTACGAATTTCAATCGGTCATCGGTTTTATAATTTATTAAAAGGAGATAATTGTAAGGATATTGTAGGGTTAGACAGATCGCCATTTACGAATTCTATAGTTTTAAATAAGACTGCCTCGTTGGTCTAGTGGCTAAGCGCATCGCTTTGTGATCACGAGGTCCTGGGTTCAAATTCTAGGTCGGACAAATGTAGTTTTTCTAACGAAAACTTCCCAGTATGAGTCTGGAGTCTGATATTGTGCCCGGTATATAGCAATAGGCTCGCCCCCTATTACATCGGACCTATCATCTTCTGCGAAATGTGCGTGAACTCATTACTCCTCTGCCACCCCCGCTTGGGGAAAATAGACGTGACGGTGTTTTTATGATTTTTTATTTTTAAATAAAAAAATATTCACCTTTAGCAGCCTGTTTAGTATAAGAAAGCATCTAAGACAGAAGTGGGTTGATAGAATGGTCATTAATTCAGCATTTAAGGCTAATGACCTCCGTTATTAATCATTTGCTTTATTTTAGCGGATATCGCTTCTCATTATAACTATTTCTTCCGGCGAATAATTTAACAGTATCAAAACAAGTAAAATTAAATTAGATATTCATGAGGTATCAGTCAAAGAGTGATGTTGGCTTAGTTCAGTGGGTTAAAGCGTCAGCTGTTCCGCTCACTGGATTGCGAGACCTGCAAATGAACACAACTAAGCAAAAACATTTTAATTAATACTCTAATCGTATAAAAACAAAGTTCAATGTTCAATAGCTCATTTTTAATGTATGACACATTATTGGTTATTCGTGTCCAAATATTTGTTTTAGGCTGGGTGTCTTTGTATGTGCATTTCATGTTTCAAAAACGCATTCACGACACAGGAATAATTCCTATGGTGGAGTTTCATTACCATTTTTTTTTAAACCAACACCTAGATTGACACAAACGTTAGTGCTCACTTAGACATTAGCGTGCGAGGATCAAACCTGAGACTACTCGATCCACTAAGTGGAGCGGTCTTCGCTCTAACCACTAAACCACAGCGTAAATATGTAAATGTTTACTGTTATTAAACCAATAATAATAATAATAATATCAGCCTATACTGCCCGCTGCTGGACAAAGGCCTTCTCTCACAAATTGAGGTGAGAGAGATTAGGTCATACTCCACCAAGCGGACCCAGTGCGGATTGGTGGAGACAGGTTTGTGGCCATCTGCTGTTGGAACTTATCAAGCCGCCTTTAAGGCTTCCAATTCGGCTTAACGACTATCACACTAAGTGGTAGCCGGGACCAACGGCTTAACGTGCCTTCCGAAGCACGGAGACGCTCGAATATGAAAATACCACAAACGGTCACCCATCTCGGGCCAACAGAGTCGAACGCTGCTTAACCTTGGTAATCGTTAAGAACACCGCGATCGCACAGCGCTACGAGCGCCTATTAAACCAAGCCGTCGCCGAATCCTCGTATGTCCAAAGATTATAGTTGGTAGAAAGATACCATAGGTTATAGAGATCGTAAATTATACTGAAAGTACATAGAATAAAATAAATTAACTATATAGCGCAACAAGGATCTTTTAGACCCTGGATGACATTGACAAGAGGTGTGATGAAATGAGAGTTACCATTTAAAAAAATGCACGGTTACTATTTACAAAAAGAACGGGTAATTTTTTAAGCAAACGGCAACCCGACTGTCATGAAGTGCCATTTCACTTGATGACTGCGTTAGTTCCGATTTTGGCCGCGGGTCATAAGATCCTTGTGGGACTATAGATGCTTTTCTTATTGTGTTTTATATTTTTTTTTTATTTAAACTAAACCCGGCTCTAGGATTGAGTCCTATGTCGTGGGTCCATTTACAATCATGAAAATTTACATACACGAATACCCAGACCGAAACAAATAATTGTGGATCACGCAAAGGTTTGTCCCGGTACGGGAATCGAACCCGCGACTATTTGACCCAGTGGGCGGAGCGGCTTAAGCTCTTAACCACTGCGCTAAATCATCCGTCCATTGGATTGGATTGGAATTGGAGCGAAAATACGATATTTTCTAAATTAAACATCAATTTGGCAGCCCTTTGCTATGTAAGGAATTTCCTGAGTCGAAAACAATTTCGGAGACGCAGTCTTATGCGAAGTTGGTCGAGTGATCCAGTTAAACTTGATCTTGAACTTAAAAATTACCCGTTTACAATAAGAAGTAGAGATGTAGAAAAACTTGTTTATAATGATTATAACAATATCTTTTACGCGCCTTTTCTGTAATGCATAAGGTATAGGTGTACAAAGGACGCTTATGTTTTGGTGAGCCAATGTATTCCTTGAGAAAGACACACCATTCTTTAGAAATCTATACTTTTATATTCTATACTTATATTATAAATTCGACAGTAACTCTGTCGGTCTGTCTATCTGTCTGTCTGTCTGTCTGTCTGTTTTTATGTTACCTTTTCACGTCCAAACCACTGCACAGATTTTGATCAAAGTCGGCAAGGAAATATATATTTTCTATTATTATTTCTATCCTGGGGTCTTCTTCTCCTTTGTTCTTACAAAGGCTACCTTTTGTGTTATGAAAAAAACTAAAGGTTAGGAAATACACGCCTGAAAGTAACACGAACGAAATTGCGGGTTATATAGTACTAGCTAGTACTATGCGTAAGGCAATAAAAATAGGACACTATATACGTAAACAAATAGGGAGTACAATTCGCGGAAACTTTGGAAAACTTCCAATCCTTTTAGATTTTTAAGAAACAGTATTTCCAGCTTCATTTTCATATCGCTTCCAGGAGGATTAAGAATTTGGTTGCCTGACCTTTTCGAAATCTTTCCAAATTCTTGATCCTTTCCCATACATTTTTATTCCTAAATCATACGCCAATGCTTGTGGCAGTGGTGATCATAATTTATAAAGTAATTATTTTATACAGACACACAAACACAAAAGAATATTTCATAAAATCCGAAACTGGAAGGATGTATATATACCGTGAAATACCTAAACTAGGAACAAAGTTCAACTAGCTCAGTCACAAAATGATGACCACACATAATTACGAAATTTTAAAAAAGAACAACAAGCTTCGAGTAAGTATTTTTTTTTAATTCCATGAACTGTCAGCCAGTGTCAACTCTATAAAAATAAAAAGCAATCTTGGCGCCATAAGTTGTCGATGGCGCGCTAGGGAAGCGCATTACCTCAATTACGATTACGGTTCGGCTGTCGAATGGATTAGTCGAGTTGAACCACGAAACACATTGTCACCGCTTATAATTAGCTCAGTTAAGCTAATAAACGTACTAAAAATAAAACGAAAGTGTAGGTATGTCGTCGTTGGTAATGTTGTTTTTAACTTTTTAAATTAGAGAGTTGTTGAGTTTGGGAATTAGAGGTGTTTAGCAGTAGTAGTAGTTTTTTATTAGATGAATAAGTTGTAAAGGAGATTACGAAAAATACTTTATTTCTGTAATGTGTGGCTAGCAGTGTAGTAGTAAGTATTAAATAGGCTAATATTTAAGAATAGGGGGGTATGTAAGGAAAGAACCTGTTGGAACTCTGTACTATCTGCCTACCCTGCAAGGGATCTTGCGTAATGTTATAGATATTTACACGATATAAGGACCTACAGCTTGCTTGCGGCACATAATATCTAGGCAACCTACAAGTGACTGAGAAATGGTTAGCAGTTGTATATAATTAAAACCACTTTATGCGCAGGTGTTTTTACCAAATAGATATCGCAATGCAGACTGATAAATTGCAACTCTATTAATTAACCTTCTCAATTTTTGTATCGGTCATGTTTTCCAATAGATATCATAACAGAAATAAATCATCAAGTTCAAGCCATATAATTTATATTAAACAGCAATACGATAACAACAAAAATATAATTTTGTCTTGAACTACTTAACATAATTATGACGAAATAAAACCGACCTTATCTATCCTTATCACCAAATGATGTAACAATAAATACGAACACGAATACACTAAAACTATTACCTTTTAGAAGTGAAAGCTAAACCCCAGTAGCTCATCCATCCGTAACATACATATTTAGCTTATCACAAATTAAAGTTCGAAACTTACGAGCTGTCAGACAAACGACCGAGCAGTGACAGCCCTAATAAATGTGTCACTGACTTTTTTTTCGTTCATTTCGAATGTCACCTTACTATTTCATGATTTAAAAGTTCCATGCCCTTTCTTTGTTCGAAATTTAAAATTGGTGTGTAATGGGATTTAGTGCTTAAGGCAACGGTGTTATGATTGATGTAGCTCTTAAGTGACTGTAATTAGAGGAATTGTGAGTTCGATTTCTAAATGATTTTAGAGATGCGTGCCATAAAGTTTTGGAAACAGATTTGAGAACGAAACCTTGAATGATTGTTGAAATTGTTATGAAATATTTAACTAGTATCCTTAGAGAAATGATTTATCCTCGGTTATCCATGTAATTGGTCCTTCAGTTGTACGCTTAAAATTATTCTAAGCTACTACAGTATGAAAGTTAGCAAGTGTTAGGACTTATTTTATGTTATCCAAGTAGAATAAGTAATTTAACTTGCCGATAAATGTGTATCTTTTGCCCAATATAGATAGGTGGTTTTGTTTTTATTTAATTGCTTTATTTGATTATTTATGCAAAATCATAAATATACCTCTCTAGCTTCCTCCGCTCTCATACTTCATCTCATACACGCTCCCCGATTACGGAGACTCTTGACTTGTTCTTCAGATAAGACTCGGTCTATTTGGTCGTGGTAAGAGAAAGGCAAGAACGTGTTGGAACTCTGTACTCTCTGCCTACCCCGCAAGGGATCTGGCGTGATGATATAGATAAATATAAATATAATAAAAGTTGGTCTAGTGGCAAAGCGCATCGTGATCATGAGGTCCTAGGTTGAAAGCCTAGGTCTGACAAATGAAGTTTTTATAACGAAATCTTCCCAGTACGAGTCTGGAGTCTGGAATTGTGCCCGGTATATGGCAATAGGCTAGCCCCCTATTACATGGGGCCTAACATCGTCGGCGAAAAGTGGGCGTACTCAGTACACCAACAGCCACCCGCGCTTGAGGAATATAGGCGTGTCGGTGTTAATAAAAGTTTAGAATAATATATTCTAAAGTTTTATTATATCCATCCATTATATCCAACAAAAATTATAACTTACTATTAAAAACCGATTTAATAATAATAACGCATCTTTTAATATTTTCAAAATAAAGAACGGACCTTGCCATAGATTCAGTGAAATCACTAGCAAATTTTTTTATGACAGTAATATGGATAATATAACCAGTAAAGTACATTGTCTTAAAACTTTATTTCTCCAATGGATTTAAGGATTTTATAATTATCTAAGCGCCGTAAAAGGCGTGTCTACTGCGTGGGAGTGTCGCGAATTAAGTGTCGTCAGTGACATGCGCTTGCGCAGATTCGACACAACCCGTACCGGATGCAAACCTGTTCAAAGAAATGTACTTTAAATGGACCTAGGCCGTCTGTCGGCGAGAGATATGATTGGGCAACATAAGCGCATTATTAATTAGCCGATATGAACTGTCATGTGATATAAATAAGTCACCTATTTGTTTGGCATTGAATTGGAACGGTGCACCTTCAGACTGGAATATTTTATTATTATTTTACTTACAACTTAATTTAACTTTATGAAATTAAACTGTTTTACGGGTTTTATGGAGGTTTATTTTGGTTTTAGTTCCCGTCGTTTTGATTGTTATACGTGTCACGAAAATGACTGAGGTGTTCAAACTCAAGCTCAAACCTACCTTTTACCTATATTTTAATATTATAAATGGATGGGAGGCGCTTGTAGCGCTGTGCAACCGCGGTGTTCTCACCGATCACCAAGGTTAAGCAGCGTTCGACTCGGTCGGCCTGAGATGGGTGACCGTTTTTGGCATTTTCATATTCGAGCGTATCCATGCTTCGGAAGGCACGTTAAGCCATTGGTCCGGGTTACCGCTTAACGTGGTAGTCGTTAAGCCGAGTTGGAAGCCTTAAAGGCGGCTTAATAAGTTCCAGCAGCAGTTGGCCACAAATCCGCCTCCACCAATCCGCACTGGGTCCGCGTGGTGGAGTATGACCTACTCTCTCTTACCTCGATTTGTGAGAGAAGGCTTTTGCCCAGCAGTGGGCAGTATAGGCTGATATTATAAATGGATTCAATCAGCTGCAAGGCTCAAATGGAACTAGGCTGGACATATCTGTCGCATGTCGGATACGCTTTAAGCAAAAATTACCACAACGTGGGTCCCACCTGTCAGGAAACGAAGGCGCGGCAGGCCCAGAAAGAGGTGGCGAGACGAGCTGGACTCCTATAACAAGGATTGGCACCAGCTTGCACTAAACCGGGATGAGTGGAAGAAGGGCGGAGAGGCCTTTGCCCTGCAGTGGGACAGTATGGGATTATAATATAATATATAAAGAGGAAAGATTTGTATTTTTTTTCTTATGCTTGTAATGAATAAACTCAAAAACTACTGGGCCGATTTCAAAAATTCTTTCATCATTAGAAAGCTACCTTATCCAGAAGTAACATAGTCCAGATAACATAGACCCGGTAGGTGGCGCTGCTGCCGACCGGGTATGAAGTCGGAAAACTGCTAGTTTTTTATAAACGAGCGGGGGCACTTACAAACAGAGATGGGCAAAATGTAATCAGATTAATGATTAACCGACCCCTCTTGAGGAATATAGGCGTGATGGTGTATTAATGATTAACGATTACGATTACACTTTTAATCTAAAATCATGATTGAAAAATTGCTTACAAATTGACTGGTTTGTATATTTTTTAACTTACTTATCTTTCATCGGAACAGCTCAGAATCTATTCCTTTGCTCTTAGCTGCCAAATGTTATCGTAATTAGTTCAGCCGTTTTAGACGTTCGTATACAAAGGCCGTGTCTTATCTGAAGGCCAAGTCAAGAGTATTCGTAACCGGCGAGCGTGTATGACACGAACTATGAAAGTAAAGGAAGCCAGAGAGGTATGTAAGGAAAGAACCTGTTCGATCTCTGTAGTCTTTGCCTACCCCGCAAGGGATCTGGCGTGATGATATATTATAGAATAGAGTATACAAACATGAATAGAGTATACAACTGCCTCGTTGGTCTAGTGGCAAAGTGCAACGCTTTGTGATCACGAAGTCCTGGGTTCAAATCCTAGGTCGGACAAATTTAGTTTTTATAACGAAAACTTCCTAGTATGAATCTGGAGTCTGGAATTGTACCCGGTATATGGCAATAGGCCCGCCCCCTATTACATGGGACTTAACATCGTCGGCGAAAGGTGTTTTTTTAGTATACAAATTATGTAATAGTAACATGAAAACTTGGAGATTTCTTATGTTTACTTCATTGTTAGCAAATCACAATAGGTTGCAAAAACCTCTATGTTATGAGCTGAGGTTAAAACCTGGATTCTAAGACTCATTTTTTTTTAATTTACGGGATTATGAACCTTATTTATGAACATTTAAATTCAGAAAAATTCTTTTCAAGCTTAAAAAAATACAAATGAATTCCAAATTCAAATCACTCACGTACTAGCGGTCGGCGCGTGAGCACGTCCGCTATTAGTTTGACGGACAATCAAAAATAAAATGGCGCCTGTGATGTCATAATGTGGTTGTCAATAAACAGTTCCCGGTACACTCGTGTGGCTGGCACACGACGTTTCCTATTATGTAAGCTTTTATTGATAAGTGTGGATAGTAGGTGTTGGACTTATGAATTACTTAAATATTGCTTACTTAACGTTAATTCATGCATATGAATTTTCACGAACTTTCCTGGTCACGTGGCCGTATAGGCTTGCTTTTGTTTTAGTTTTTTTTATTAAATACTAGTCGTTTTCCGCGGCTTCGCACCGGATCTATGTGACTTCTGGATAACGTAGCTCTATGATGGTGAAATATTTATTAAAATCGGTCAGTAGTTTCAGAGTTTATCTATTACAAACTTAAACTCAAATCGTTTATTTTGCACAATCCATAAATCTTTACAAATAGTCATATTTACATATTTTTTGTAACTTACTAATCTACCACCCGATCGGGACGCGACCTCCACTTAGAAGACCCGGCGAGAAACTTGCTTGACTTTTTGTCTAATTCTCCATTCATTTTTTTAATTATATTCTGCAGATACATACATTTTTATATTATACAAAATCATTTATGCGATCCAGCTCTAGTGTGGTGCCTTACGGCTGAGATATAACACTAATAATTATATTTTTAAATATATGTTATGATGAAAAGCTAGAGGAATATCGGTGGACCAGTCTCCACAAGCAGCACCCGGTCACGAGTACGACTACTTGAGCAGTCATCACCTCTCTCAACCATATTAGAGGGAAGGAAGTGACCCGCACCAAATAGCCACTGCAAGCATAGACTGTTTAGTGAGCATGACCAATCTCAGACCCCGGAGTGCAGTCGGAAAAATCTACATTAGGAGCAGTACTTCAGCAATACTACAATCAAATACACGAATCTTTCCTATAAGAGCTTAAGCCAGTCCGCCCACTGTGTCTAATAGTCGCGGGTTCGATTTCCGCACGGGACAAATCTTTGTGTGATCCACAATTATTTGTCCCGGTTATTATAATATAATAGTTTGAAAATTCACATACTTAAATACCCAGAGGTATTTATGTATGTGAATTTTCATGTTTCTAAACGCACCCACGATACAGGAATAAATCCTAGTGTGGGGCTACGTTTTTTAAAAAAAGAAAGAAAAGTAAAGAATTTGGAAGCACACAAGACATAGGCTATGAAGGAAAACTGCGTAAGAAAACACTTTTTTGTAAAATGTAGGTGCACCTACACCTCTTCTTAATATTTCGGAGAAAAATGGGCCTGAGAGATATTGATTCTTTATCTTTATCAATACGTTAGATCCCTTGTGGGGTAGACAAAGAGTAAAGAGTTCCAATAGGTTCTTCCTTACAAATACTTTCTGGCTTCTTCCACGCTCAAAGTGTGCCACTCGTGCTCGGGGACGGAGACTCTTGACTTGCCCTTCATATAAGAAATTATTTATTAGGTCATGGCGAAAATGATCTAGGTCTTCCCCGATACTGCCCTTTCACTTGCGCATGTATATCTGTTTTGTTATTTCTTATTTATTTTACTTTTATTGACTTAGGAGGTAGTTCTTATTATAACAAAAATATTATCGCCTCGGATAGGAACCATGCATTTCGCTATGCTGTGCTATATTTAACCCCATTTCTTATTAGACATCTATTTAAACAACTACACAAATCCGCTAATTTGGGTCATAAACCAATTCCCCATCTTTACACCACGTGTCACTTCTCGGGCCAAGATATCTACAAAAATTTGGAACATTACACCAGAAAAACTTATAGTTTGTTTGTTCATATGGCCCTAAGACTGTGAGTAGGTGGTCGCAGTTTCTTTACCATATGGGTCGGGTCAGTTCGCCAGTTATTTTTAGTTTTTTCTTCCTAATTCGTGACACATATGGTGTTTCGTTGTATATTGGGGCAGCGAGTTGTGGGTTACAATAGACGGGGGATGATAGAATGGGTTTTGGAATGATTAGTATTTTTTTGTTGTTGGTGGTTGTTAATTGAGATTGTAATTGTGTGGAATGACTTTGCAAAGGACTCTTTATTGCACCGACTTTCGGTGACGTTCTGCGTTCGACCGCGGTATCCAAATCGCGCGTTTTGGCGACTTCTAGCTTGCAGCATTTTATCACCAGTTCCGATGGCTTGAAGTAAAGTGATGAGATCATTAATTGTGGTGTGTGCGCTTGTAACTTTTCTATCTTCAACAACGAACCAACCACGCGGTACTGTCACGTAATTACGATAATATTTTTTCTAAGGTGATCTTATGAACAGTTAAGAACCTAAAATGCTTTGACCGCAGTTTACAAATGAAAGTGCTATGCATGATATTTTTACGTATTACCTACTTACTTATCTTATACATTTTTTCAAATGAGCACGCCATAATAAATTCTAAAAAAACAATTAGTAGTTAAGTAAGCTATTAGTGAGTAATCCGGCTGTGCGGCCACGTGTTGCACCTCTGCTCACCCTCCTGTGGGAACCGCGACATGGTGTTCTTTACGACGTACTTTATGTGACGTGTTCGGCTATAAAATTATATTTGTATGGGAAAAACAAATAGATAAAAAGTTGTGATGTAGAGAAGAATATAAGGGTTGTTTTATTATTTACAAGTATATAATCTAGCAGTGAAAGCCTAGTAATTAGACCGATGAACTGCAAAGTGAGAGGTCTCGGGTTCAAACCTAGGCACGCACCTTTGTCTTTTAGAAAACATGTGTATTAAAAATTAATTATCACTTGCTTTAACGGTGAAGGAAAACGTCGTGAGGAAACCTGCATGCCTAAGAGTTTCTCGAAGGTGTGTGAAGTTCGCCAACCCGCACTGGGCCAGCGTGGTGGACTATGGCGTTAACCTTCTTAGTTTGAGAGGAGGCTCGTGCCCAACGGTGTGCCCAGTTTCTTAACAGGGTTTATGTTATTATTATATAATCTAAGAGTTATGTATGTGTACGGTACAGGCTTTAGCCAGGCTATATTTAAAAAATATATTGACCATCTATGATGGTCCACAAAGCTAGACTTCTGATAAAATATATATGTATAATGTTTCTGTATGGACATAGGTTTTTTTTACGTAGCAGCTCATTAAAAATTGTGCTTGTGTCGTGGGTGCCTTCACTCATGAACTCACATAAACAAACACACAGACCGAAACGAATATATGTGGGTCACATATAGATCTTGTTTAAACTCTGTACTGTCTCTTACCCAGCAAGGGATTTGATGTTATAATATTTTTTTTTAGCATGATCCTGTGTCGTGGGTGCGATTACAAACATGAAAATTCGCATACACAAATACCCAGACCGAATCAAATAATTGTGGGTCACACAAAGATTTGTCCCGTGCGGGAATCGAACCCGCGACTATTAGACAGTGGGCGGAGAAGCTTAAGCTTTTGACCACTGCGCTAAATCATCCGTCATATAGATACATAGATAGGCAAAGATTTATTCCGATTGGTGATCGAACCCGCGACCCGTCGGTACAGTGAGCGGAACCGCCTACGCTAGGGACCATAGAAATAAGCCGGCGTCACACGTCAGGAATACCTATATCATCACGCCAGTTTCCTTGCAAAGTTGGCAGAGAGTACAGAGTTCCAACAGGTTCTTTCCTTACATACCTCTCTGGCTTCCTCTACTCTCATAGTTCGTCAGGAATACGTTAGGAATATGTAAATGTTGTCAGCGTAAATAGAAGACAACTAATGAGAAGGCGCTCGTAGCGCTTTGCGACCGCGGTGTTATTACCGATCACCCAGGTTAAGCAGCGTTCGACTCGATCGATGGGTGAGCGTTTGTGGCATTTTCATGTTTAAGTGTCTCCGTGCTTCGGAAGAAAGCCGTTGGATCCGGTTATCCCTTAATGTGGTAGTCGTTAAGCCAAGTTGGAAGCCTTATATAGGCTGCTTAATAAGTTCCAACAGCAGGTGGCTACAAACCTGCCTCCGCCAACCCGCACTGGGCCGCGTGGTGGAGTATGACCTAATCTCTCTCACCTCGATTTGTGAGAGAAGGCCAGAAGGGACAGTATAGGCTGATATTATTATTAATGACACAAAAACACTAATAAAACAACCGGTTCGTTTTGGAGCGAAGGTCACAAAACCGAGTGATGGTGACTTAATTCTATACAAGGTGTAACATAATAAATCGATAACTGAATTGATTCCAACAATTTTTAATGCATATTACATTTTTTTAAATATGCAAAAAAATTTGTTACTCCTTTAGTGCGCTATAATAAACTAAAGGACATTGTTCTGTGCCCATACATGATTTGCCCCCTATTGAGGTGAACCCGGACAAGAGCGCTGCGGTGTTCTTCTCCAGAGGTGCCACCCCGCGCCACTCCCTGCGCCGCCCTAGAAGTAATCTCGGCCAAGTGACCATGTTCGACCGACCCATTCCCTGGGTCAAAGAGGTCAAATATCTAGGGGTCACCCTAAACAGTACCATGTCCTTCGGCCCGCACATCAAGCGGGTCCGTCACCGAGCATCATTTGTGCTCGGTCGTCTCCATTCGTTAATCTGCAAGCGAAGTAAAATGTCCCTTAGAAATAAGGTGACACTTTACAAAACTTGCGTTCGACCCATCATGACTTATGCGTGTGTTGTGTTCGGGCATTCGGCCCCCTCTCACATCGATAAACTCCAAGTGGTTCAAAACCGCTTCCTCCGTAAAGCCGTAGGAGCCCCCTGGTTCGTACGGAACGTCGACTATTCGCGCCTTTATTAAAAAGGCGTCAACACGTCACTTCGCGAACGCATCTACCCATGCGAATCCGTTAATCGTAGCCACCGCTGACTACGATCTCCCCCCCGACCCCTGCCGCCACCGCCGGCCGCGACATGTTCTCACCGACCCCCCCGATGCTTTGTCATCCCTTCTTTCCGCTCAGAATACGGGCGACGACGACGACGTAGTAGTAGATCCCCTCCCATAGCCGGCGGTTGACCGGTGCACTTAGTAGTGCATCCGTCCCCCTACAGCGACTGTCCCAACCGAGGGCACCTCTTCGAGGCGCCCTCGAGTATGTCGCCTCTTGCCCTTCTGGCTGGCTAGAGCGTAGTGGTTGCACGCTCGCCTTTAAGTCCGGTGAAGCTGTAAAGGCCTCGCGGCCAGCAGCGTACATCATTCACACACACATGATTTGCCCCGGAACCAACAGCAATGAAAAAATACTTGTACGATTTCAAATCACCCATAAATTCTCTTAAAGCATATATTATTAAACGGACAAGCGGGGGAATCGCAATATAATACAAAAAGTATTCTATTTTGAGGTTATAATTCAGTAGCCATTAATACGTATGAGGTTATATTGCACATGTGTAGGTTGACATTCAGTTAAGATGTCGGCGACTTCGATATAAGTACGTCCAATATTTTGAAATATTCGTTTAAGATTGCAAATTGTCCGTTAAATACGGATAATTACTATTATTTTAATAAAATTGATAAATAATGATGGCATTGGTCAAATATTTGTTGGTTCTGGGGCAATTTTCGATAATGTCCTTTATTCTTGATTCAAAGCAATACGGAGATTTCAAATGCATTTCTAAAAGATATTTCTCAATTCGCACACATACACGTACAAGTTTCATTATTAATTGTGGTATAAAAGTGTGTAAAAAGGGGGTTAAAGTTTTTTAACTTTTAAAATTTTGAAAAATGGGTTTTCTTATGGAATTTGTGAATAATTATCTTTGGGGTGTTTGAGGTCTTGCGTTATTTATCATACACCTTGTATAGGGTACTAGCTGTACCGGCAACTTTGTTCGCGTTATTTTCAGGGGTGTATTTCATACCTTTACGATTTTTTTTGAGACAAAAGGGGGCCTATCTCTTTACCCTGGATGAAATCTATGTCCTTGGTAATTTTGATCAATGTCTTCAGCGGTTTGGGCGTAAAAAGATAACAGACAAACATACACTTTATTACTTTCGAATTTATAATATGCTCTCTGCCTTCCCCCAAGGGATCTTATGATATAGATAGATACATAATATGGATATCCACGTATACATCGTTATAATTAACGGACGATTTGACGCAGTGGTTAAGAGCTTAAGCAGCTTCCGCTCCCACGCTATAGTCGCGGGTTCGATTCCGGCACGAGATAAATCTTTGTGTGACCCACAATTATTTGTGTCGGTTTGGGTATTTGTGTATGTGATTTATCACGTCTGTAAACGCACCTACGACACAGGAATAAACTACGATTATTTTTTAGAGAGAAAAGAAAATAGAAGTGAAATAGCGCACGAATTCGTTCGAAAGTATGGGCGCTTTCCTTTTCATTCTCTGAAAAAAAAATTGACAATTGGCAGATGCACAAGCACTCACATTATTGTTGTAACAATATTTTTGAACAATTGTATTATCTTATAAGTACAGTTATAAGTTTTGAAAGGTTTCCATATCAACTTTAGGCACCGTACCCACAAACATGAGTCCACGTAGTCCTAAAGAATTTTGTGATATTCTTCTCACATTTGTAGTGACAACATTATGCGGACATATGAACTCTTGTTTTTAACCGACTTCAAAAAGGTTCTGTGTCCGTCTGTATGTATGTTTTTTTCAATCAATCAGCCTATCGTAGTCCACTGCTGGACATAGGCCTCTCCTAACACGCGCCATTGCACACGGTCCTCCGCCTTCCGCATCCAGTCTGTCCCAGCGACCTTTTTGAGGTCGTCGGTCCATCTAGCTGGGGGCCGTCCTACCTTACGCTTACCAAGTCGTATGTTTTTTTAATATAACAAGTTTTATGAGTATGTCAATTTGGAAAATAGTTTTTGTAAAATTGTAAAATTTGGTCTGAGTGCTATTCGACCCTCGTCCATCCATCTTATTGTGTCCATAATATATTGCTTAATTCGGTACCTTGTATTTGTGTGTGTGAGTGTGTTCGTGTGTGTGTGTGCGTGTGTGTGTGAATGATCTACGCTGTTGGTCGCGGAGCCTTTACGCTCTAGCCAGAAGGGCAAGGGGACAACTAGTTCAAGGGCGCCTCAAGGAGGAACGGCCTCGGCTTGGGCAGTCGCGATAGGGGAGGGCGTATACTAGGTGTCTCGCCGTGGTGCTCTGCACCGGCCGGCGGGATTCTTCGGCCTCGAATTCAGTACCTTTTCACTATACTGACCAAACCGTTAGTTGGACGGCTTGGTCCAGTGATTAAAAGCTTAAGCTGCTCCGCCCATTGGAGTTAGTAGTCGTGAGCTCTTCTTTGTGTGACCCACAAATGTTTTTTTTTCGGTCTGGGTGTTTGTGCATGTGAATTTCAGGTTTTTAACGCATCCATGATACAGGAATAACTCCTGCTATGGAAGTACGTTTTTTTTAAAATACTGATGATATGTTAGTATGGCTAGTCATTTTCACACAATTTTTATTAAATTCGAAATCAAAGTCAAAAATCTTTTATTGCATAGGCCAACAAAAGCGCTTACAAACGTCAAAAATTATTACATTTTTATAACTACCACCGAGTCGGAATGCGGCCTCACACTGAGAAGGTCCAGCGAGATACTCAGCGGGCTAGTCTTTTAACTTAATTGTTTTATTTGACTGGCCTTTCTGCTTCTTTATTTACACACACACCGTTACGCCTATATTCCCCAAGCGGGGGTGGCAGAGGTGTGGTCCCATGTAATAGGGGGCGAGCCGATTGCCATATACGGGACACAATTCCGGACTCCGGACTTATACTGGAAAGTTTTTCGTTTGAAAAACTACATTTGCCCGACCTAGGATTTGAACCCAGCACCTTGTGAACGCAAAGCGATGCGCTTTGCCACTCGACCAACGAGGCAGTCATATATCATAGTACAAATTTGTTTTTTACCAACAATGTTACAAAATGGTCAATGGGTAAACATATGGTCATTCTGACCATAATGGTCACCACACGTGTGCTGACAATGTACTAACTCCCTAATCGATATTTTCTGTATTTCGAATAATAGAGTGGTTATTTTCGGTGCAAATCGATTAATTCCCATTGTTGCTTAATTGAAAATTGTCCGTTAGCCGGAAATGGTTCCTCACCCCTATTAGTGCGGGAATTTGGGTTAATGATTTTGTAGATAAGGGTATTGATGAAATAAGCAATTAAGGGTGGAGTATTACACTGTGTATATGTTAGGAAAGAAAAAATAAACGTAACGCCGTCACGCCTATATACCTCAAATGGAAGTGGTAGTGGTGTGTTGTGTACCTACATATCGCCGATGGTAGGTTTTAATATAATAGGGGGCGAGCCTATATCGAATATAATTTTTCTTTTCTTTTTCTTCTTTTTTTTTGTCCCGTGCGGGAATCGAACCCGCGACTATTCGACACAGTGGGCGGAGCCGCTCAAGCTCTTAACCACTGTGCTAAATCGTCCGTCAACAACGCATAGAGAAACTACACTTTGTACATTATTTTAAGCTCGAACCTAAGATATTATATGATAAGATGTATGTTACAAAATATGCTATGCTCGGCGTTTCTCTACGTGATCGAATCAGGAATGAGGAGATTCGTAGAAGACCAAGGTCACCGACATAGCCCTCAGGATTAGCATGCTGAAGTGGCAATGGGCTGGCCACATAGCGCGAAGATCGGACGGGCGTTGGGGCAGAAAGATTCTAGAGTGGAGACCACGTATTGGCAAGCGCAGCGTAGGACGACCGCCTGCCAGATGGACCGACGATCTTGTGAAAATCGCAGGAAATCGTTGGATGCAGGTGGCATCGGACCGGTTACGCTGGAAAGCGATTGGGGAGGCCTATGTTCAGCAGTGGACAAGTATAGGCTGAAATGATGATGATGATGATGATGTTAGAAATACTTTTTTTTATTTGCTTGGCTACTGACATAGTATTAGAACTATCAGGGCCGTTCTAGTAGTCTGAAGGCACGTTTATACTAAACGTGTAGGTACATTTGTAATTTCTGCTTGCTCCATATAAAATCCTGGGGTTAGGAACCTGTATGTATGGGGCTATAAGAAATTGTTTTATACTTTTTAGGCCGTTTAAAACGTGTTAATATAAACTAAAGAACTTTACAAGTAACTGCTAGTGTTATTTACTTTGCAACTATAGAATAAGCGCCAATATACTCAAGATTAAAAAAATATTACATCCTTTAGCCTCAACCTATTTTAAACTCCACAATATTTTCCTAAATAATTTGAACAAAGATTAAGGGAGCAACGTAATTAACTCATAACGCGACCGTCACCGAACTATGCCACGGTGTGCGACAATAATTTACGAGCGACAGAAATAGCGAAAATATACACAAGATTGACAGACGACTAATTTCGTACACGAGTTTACTAGCATTTTAATAATAACAACCCCTGTTCGGAACAATGCGCGTGCGGTAACAATCATGTGAAAGAATTTTAAGATTTTTTTTAATATAGTTATCGTTAGTGATGCATAGTTTGGGGAGGACTTTTGTCCTACGGTGGACGTCTTTCTGGATAGAGATCGGTAACGATCGATGATGCTTACTGTTTACTTAGAATCATCGATGGGTGCGTTATCGTCATAATCGACTAAAAAATTTGTCTCAGTGTTTCGGAGGGCACGTTTAGCTGTTGATCTCGGAAGTATTAGCCTGTAGTCGTTAAGCGAAGTTGGAGGCTGCGGATATTTTCTACATCATCTAAGGTTTGCGCAATTTAGCTTCTACTTTTTGTTAGATATAAGTGATTTGACTTTGTTTTTACGACTGGATGCGTCGACCAGTTGACAAGCCTTCATGTAGCATCAGTAACCCAACTGACTATGGCTGTACTACATACGGCTCTCCTGAGTTTTGTCCAGCTTTCGACAATAACCAGTCCAAACGAGACTTCCTTCGATGTGATCGGTATTCGGAGGATTCGGTCTCGCTTGAATGACCGGTATTTGCAGTATTTCTTTGTCTCTCTATTACTGCAGCTTAGAATGGAGAAACTATATTCTTAGTGTATTCTACACGATTTCTACTAATGGTATTATGAGAAAAATATCTGCTCCGTATAATTTTAACAAAACGTATTGTCACCATACTTCTCGACGAAAACGCGGATAAATCACAATGACATTTTACAAGTCTTTGTTTTAAGTTGAGATCAAGTATTTATTTATAGCTGGAACCTTTTTAAGGGGCAAATTTAATTTTAAATGAATGTTAAAAACTTACTTAATAGTGACGAGATCAATAAAATAAAGTATTGTAAGTTTAGTTCTTAAAGCAAAGCAAATAGTGTATTTTGTTTCTCGACCGTTAAATTTTTGAAAAGTAGTAGGTACCTTTCTTAAATTGGGTCAAATTCAAAGTTTTTCGAGAGAGCTATGGGTTTGAGATAGGTGTGGAAAGGAATTTAAATGCACGCCTCGCATTTGCAAACCGAAAAATAAACCATATTGAACTGCCAGCTGTAGAAGTAAAGACTATAGTAATTGAAGAAAGCCCACCTGCAAGCATCACGAACGTAGTCTAACTGCAGAACTCAGACTTATCATGAAGCTGACGATTGAACGAAACGGGTTTCTAACTGGCAAATGTACTAATATTTATTTATACAATACAATTATACAAAACTGCAAGTGAAAAAGTACCTAAAAGCAATAATATTTCAAGGTATTTTTTCTGACTTGTCTAGAAAAAGGGTAATGTTTTTCGAGTGTATAAAAGCAAATGAATAGCCAATTCTATATTTATGCGTACTAATTGAACTGTTTTGACACAACCTACATTCGATATAATTAAAAAATAACAGTATAGAATTGAATATATTTCACCCAGTAAATGTTTTTTATAATTTGTTCATGATAGAAACTTGTGAAAACTTGTGTGAAAATCCATACATTGAGTATCCAAACATGCGGATCTCCATCTCAATTTGCCTATTTCATCAATATTACGGTATCAAATCACGTTTTGCGATATCCGGTGCTCTGGACTATGGGCAATGGCCAGAACAAATGGCTTATTGTATATTAATATATTCTTATTGCCTATAACGTATACAATGAGTCATTTCCACTACAATTATCTGCTTAAATTCCAATTGCAAACACATTGTATTGTATATTTGCAAATGGCTTGTTTAAAGGTGATACGTATTAATGTACGGTGTAAAAATAATATAATATTGGTTTTCGTTACAGTACGGTGTTACTTATCGAAGGTTCTGAAGAGGTCTGTATTAAGACCTTGATGATTATTTATGTATATAGTATTTATTTTATGTAAACCCTGCGAGGGGACTTAAAAATCATCAATATCACATTTTTTTTTATATAATAATCTATCACCGGAGCAGAAGTCTGCTTCTATTGAAAAGATCCGGCGAGAAACTGACCGGACTTATTGTTTTTATTTAATTCTCTATTCTTTTTTTATTTTCTCACAATTATGGCTACTACAGCAACCATCACTCCCCTTAACCATATTCTAAGGAAGGAAGAGTCAATGTGAATAAAGAGCAGCGATATCTTATTAAAAAAGCCGTTTTACAATCACAAGGTTCCAATTCCAAGTCGCAGTTATAGGGTTTTAAAAACCTATGTTGCAATCAAGGATTGCGAGAAAACCTCGAAACAAGATCTATCGTTTGGGACCTGAATAGTTCAAAAGGGATTACTTCCATACTTGGCAAAGTTTACAAAAATAAACAAAGTGCTAATAAGCCAATAAGCTAAAAACAATAAGTACCGAAATGACGACTGCCGCGTTGGTCTATTGGCGAATCTGCTTTACGATCACGAGGTCCTGGGTTCAAATCCTAGGTCGGACAAATGTAGATTTTCTATCGAAAAATTCCCAGTATCAGTCCGGAGTCTGGAATTGTGCCCGGTATGTGGCAATAGACTTGTCCTCCATGACATGGGAGTTAACATCGTCGGCGAAAAGTGGGTGTACACAGTACACCTCCGCTAGTCCCGTTTGGGGAATATAGGCGTGACGGTGTTTTAAAATAAGTACTTGCTTATTGACAGGAACAATGATAATTAACTTTTAGAAACAAGGGAAACCGATTTCAAAAACCAAAAAAATTATATTTGAAGTCGATGCCGATTAGTGCAGTCGATTACTTGGTACCGACTTCAAATATTTATTTTTTTAAGTCAGTTTCCCTTTTTTAAAAAGTTATTTATTTTACAATTTTAAGTGATGGGTGAATTAATTAATAATATTTATATACCTATATTATATTATTCTGCTTAGTATGAGTCTGCAGTAATTTACCTACAGGATTGATTGACCCATAATGACGGAATCTAGACACTCGTGCTGTTTCCCATTAAGGGGTCCCTGGTGTATCTTCAAAGTTCAATACCGATTTCATTAAAATGGGGCCACCTCGAAGCTTACTTAGCCCAACGCGAAAACAATTACTATAATTAGGTTATAAATAAAGACGTTTTAAAAAATCAGAGAATTGTACACCTCCTCCTTTTTTGAAATCGGTTAATATTCTGATTAGTTCTACGGCAGGGTACCTATAGGATTATCACAATACTTATAATAAACTCAATCTACACATTCGTATTATTTGTAGTTAAGAAGTTGCCTGGTGTATCTTCTAAGTCCAAGGTCCAATACCAATGATATTAAAATGGGGCCACCTTGGTGGTAAACTGAGCCCAATACAAAGAAAATCATCAAAATCGTTGCACAATTTACGGATATATCGGTGAACATACATAAAAAAGCATACATACAGACGAACATAGAACCTCCTCCTTTTTGAAGTCGGTTAAAAATGAGGCTACTAATTCCTATTAAACATTCCTAGTAAAAAAAATTGATCAAAAGCCAGTTTTACATAAGATTATCGTTTAGTAGTGGAATGAGTGAAAGAAAATCCATGGAAATAAAATAGCCCTTTTTGAACACAAATAAGTTTCATGTTCATGTTAATAATTGCGTTAAAAGTGAACTACTGGATAGCATATTCATCATAGATATTACATTTATACGCAGAACAATAATTATATTTCAAATAACGCACCCTTCAGTTTTACACCAGCATCCGACGTAGAAAATGCTCTTCATGTCAACGTTTTCCCCTCGTAAAGAAACAATAGGTGACAGACTAAGGGTTGTGAGGGTTGTTGTACCCCTGTTCACACAGAGGGGCATTAATGACCCTTTTTTGTAAGTAATTTGAAGACTGCTCGTCTTTAGCGAAACGAGTTTTTGAATGATAGATGAATAGGTATATCGTCAAGGTTGAAAATATTAAATGATTTGTTGTTTAAATATAAAGAAATAAGATTTTTCTTATAAATGTAATATGTATGCGTTATAAATAATTTTATAGATTTGTTGCATATTCCTACATTAAATCGTATACAGTTGTCTTTAATATAACTATTTTAAATTAGGCAATAAAAGCTTTGTTCCATCCCTAGATCCTAATTCAGACTCAGTATTCTGGATCACCATCATAAGCTATAGGCCAATGTGGCATTTTATATAAAATATTTGTTTTATGTAATAATTTTGTAATACAGGAGGTTACGTTTCATTTGTAGTTTGCCAGGGAGGTATATAACGAAAGAACCTGTTGGAACTTCTGCCTACCCCGCAAGGGATCTGGTGTGATGATATAGATAAAAATTTTGTAATTGACGGACGACTTGGTCTAGTCGTTAGAGCATGAGTCGCTTCGCCCGTTGGATTGAGTAACCCCGGGTTCGATTCCCGCACGGGACTAATCTTTGTGTGACCTACAAATATTTGTTTCGGTCTGGGATGTTTGTGTATGTGAATTTAATGACGCACCCTCCAGAACAATTCCTAGTGTGAGGCTACGTTAAAAAAAACTTTCGTCAAATCTAGAATTTGAGAGTCTAAGAATATCTTGGCCTTCGTACCTACTACAGGCTTTCAAACTTTAGATAGACGAAAAGTGATATTTATAACCATAAACACTTTTAGTTTTGTCCATTACTTAGCCTATATGCCTAGGTAGTTATTCAGATTAACAACTGTATAAGTACCTACATTCTTAAGCTCCATCTTCCACAAAATTTAATAAAAACAAAAGTCTTTCCTTGTTAATTTTATAAAAAAAAACTTGTATTAAAAAATCCATTGTACGGGGCACTCAGCATGCGCTGCGGGCGTCAGCTGCGGCGCGCGCACGTGGCTCGCGGCGCGCCAGGAAGCCGCGACACGCAATCCTGCGCACCATTGTTATGGATTCGCGTCTTGTTGCCAGGAACCCTCGTTTTGATGCGGGGTTGCCATATATAGATCTAGCAACCCCGCAATGGGCAAAATATGATAAAATGAAATAAAGAAAATACACAAACATGCTGACGATGATGACTGCCTCGTTGGTCTAGTTGCGAATAATGCGCGGAGCGATCACGAGGTCCTGGGTTCGCATCCTAGGTCGGCCAAAAATTTAATTTTCATTAGCAAAAAATTCCAGTGCTCTCGCTCCCTATAATAGTTATGGCACGCTTAGGGAATATAGGTGTGACGATGCACTCAGACATACAGAACTAAAGGAGAAAATAAATAGAACATCTATAATAGTCATTTCTAGCAGAAGAGGCATACCAAAATAACTGTCACAAAGTTTAAGTATGATCATCATCCTACGAGTACGTAATTACCATGTAAAATGCGGAAATAATCAACGCTTGCCGTATACCACGGTAATTTCTTCAAGACAATACTCAACCAAACCAATGTTAAAAAATCGAATGCCGAATTAGAAAATTCGAGAATATCTAAGCAGATAAATAAAAAATATATTAACATAAAAACAGAAAATCGTAGTACATATATGATAACAACACTAGGGAAATATTACGATAGGCGGGTGAGCCCTGATCTCCCTGATGCACCCAATGCAAGGAGTGATATGGTAATGATTGTGTCATATCCAAAAACCTTGTTTTTAAAAAAGTGACATAAAACAACAATAAAAACGACCGCACGGCTGATCACCTAGCCGCTGGCATGATAAAATCACTGCACTCACTGGCCTCTCTACAACAAATGCTCTTAGAGAAACCGAGGATCGAATCAAGTGGAAGGAAGACGACACAGGGCCATGAGGGCCTTTTAAGGACACGACCTTCATTAATTAAGAGTACGATTAAAGAAGAATAATCAACTAGCGACCCGCCCCCGCTTCGCACAGGTGAATTATACACTAACCTTCCTCTTGAATCACTCCGTCCAACGGTGAAAACCGTATGAAAATCCATTTGGTAGTTGTTAAGTTTATCGGGTTCAGACACAGAGACAGACGCGGGAGGACTATTATAATATGTACTGATTATTAGCCCAAATATCTTAAAAAAAAACCGACTTCAAAAAGAAAAAAAATTAATATTTAAAGTCGGTACCGGTTAGTGCAATATTTATATACCTAAATTATATTATTTTGCTGAGTTGTACAGCAAGGTGCCTACAGGATTGATATAATAACCATAATAACGCAATCTATACATTCGTGCTCTTCGCCGTTAAGGAGTCCCCTGGTGTATCTTCAAAGTCCAAAGTTCAATACCGATTTTATTAAAATGGGACCACCTCAAAACTATACTAAATCCAACGCAAAAAGAATCATCAAAATCAGTTCATAAATAAAGACGTTATAAAAAACACAGACGAATTGTCGACCTCCTCCTTTTTTGAAGCCAGTTAATATTCTGATTAGTTCTATGGCAGGGTACCTATAGGATTGACGTAATACCCATAATATCTCAATCTACGCATTCGTATTGTTTGTTGTTAAGGAGTTCCCTGGTGTATCTTCCAAGTCCAAGGTCCAATACCGATGAAATTAAAATGGGACCACCTTGGAGCTATACTTAAGCCAATGCAAAAATAATCATCAAAATCGGTTAATAATTAGCGGAATGATCGCTTAACATACATACTAAAAAAAACACACAGTCGAATTGAGAACCTCCTCCTTTTTAGAAGTCGTTTAATAAACCTGACAACCTACTAAAAACAACTTACGAAAATATACATTTGTTGCTCGTGTACCAAATACCAGTACACATAATTGTTAATAATAACAACAACATAACTAAAGTTTTTTTAAAGATAAAAAAAAAAACAATACTTTCTTTAAAGTTAAAGTAAATAAATAAATTAAGTACTCATTACGGATAATGAGACAGTCTGCCTCGTTTTCACGAGGTCCTCGATTTGAGCAATTGTAGTGTTTCTAACGAAAAATTTCCAGTATGAGTCAGGAGTCTGGAATTGTGCCCGGTATATGGCAAAAGGCTTGGCCCCTATTACCTGGGACCTAACATCTTCGGCGAAAAGTGGGTGTATTCAGTACACCTCCGCCACCCCTGCTAGGGGAATATAGACGTGACGGTGTATTTTTGAATTTAATTAAGTGGCTAAATGGATATTTAGAACACATTAATGCATAGTCAACAAAACAAATATTGAAAAAAAGCTTGTAAAAATAAAAGAATTTTTGCAATGGTCCTGGTAGATCTCCAACGTATGGTAACCCTATTCGTACTAAGCAGAAATAAAACGCGTATATTTATAATCTTTTGCTATATCTTTGGACTTTTATAACGCGTATGAGGGGCGGCACCCTCGGGTTGTCACGTGCAGTTATTTTCTGCATTTATTGCGTTGCTAATTCTTATAGAAGGGTATATGGGTAGGGTCTGGGTGCTTTTCAATGCATTATGTTATTTTATTCAGTTGGATGAATAAGATTCTTTCTTGTATGAAGTTTATTGAGTGATTGTTTTAAATATGTTATGTACAAATAGGTACTACTTTAGGAAATAATTATTGTTTTACAGATACCGAATTGAGAATAGTGCTACTTGTATAGGACAAGTATATTATATATTTTTTCTTCTGAGATGATTCGCTACCGGGAAGCACCAGGCTAGTAATAACTAAGACTTCATATTATGTAATTTTCTGATTATGTCTACCGTCGTGATTTATTTACCAACAAAAGATTCTTAATTAACCGATGAAAATATTTAAACTTGCTACAGCTTATCGCAGGAACTGTAATTTATCTGTCAATTTATTGCACAATGATCCATACTTTAAATGACCGTTGTAAACCTTTTTTGCTGCAAAAGAAAAAGGTAGCCGTGTCGGTCAGACTCGATAAACAAAAGAAAATCAGGCCCAAAAGCCATAGGTGGCCGGACTGCATTCGCGCACACACGGCCACCATATCCCTGTGCCCCCACCAGCTAATCAAGTCGCGACTTGCACAGGCTGTAGTTTTATTGCCTTCGCCGCCGCAGTTCTCATTCGACCGCGGACCGTTGACGAGCGTGCACGTATCGCTCGCTCCTTTATCGAGTTCAGTGAACGAGTGTTGTGCTTATGAACTGTCAAGATGGTGCGTAGCTTGTCGCAATGGACGAAGACGCTGAGTTTTCCAGCGAGGCTGTCTCCGAATCGAACGTCTAAAGAGAGCGTCGGGAATGTCCAGAGCTCCCCTGGAGTGTCTCCGACCCCGAGCGCCTCCTCCCTCCCCCAGGGTTCAGACAAGACCATAACCCCGATACCTATTACGGAGATCAGTCAAATTGTAAGTGACCCTTTTTGATTGGTACCCCTCGTGAATATCTTTGATTAGGGGGACGTATAGTTTCAGTGCAGCTGCAACTTCGAGTGTGTTTTGAATGCCAAGTAGTTGATTATGTTTGAAAACTTACAGTAAGCTATTTCGCGGTAAAATGTTTCTAAGCGAACACTGTGAATCCGTAATCGTCAACTGCTATATACCGAATATTTAACATATTTCTGTTGTAACGTCACCTATTGTTATCTGTAAAATATTAGATAAAAATGTCCTTGTCAAGTTATCGATTTTGGTCACCGTATTTTGGATCGTAGAGCTGTTAAAACTGTGAATAAAATAGTTTTATAATACCATTTACTAACAAAAATATAGTTAAGATTAACCCAGATTGAGGACAATATGATGACAAAATTATGCAATGGTTATTGTTTCCGTTGCGAAATGCATTCTTGTTCAATTTCGCAACTTTGTTTACAAATAATGATGAAACTAACAGTCTCTTGGGCTTAAAAGGATGTGGTCCGTTACTACCCGCTTTCCCAGGCCCGAAGCTCTACGTGTGTAAAATTTGAACCGTGTTTTATGGCACAGCACTGCCATATTAGCCAGTCATTAACTACACCAGTAATATTAAAGGAAGCGTATTAAAAATGACATTCGTTTCCGACGACACGTGTTTGATACTTATAGATTGCTGTTTAAATTGCTCGGCACGTTTTGCCGACAGTGTGGGAACGTTCGATGTATGCCGAAGTGAGCGATGGTGTATGAAAATTGATATGCTTCGAGGTGGACAGGGGCCGGTGCGCCCGCGCAGCGCACCGTTATGTCCCCCTTGCACTCACCTTGGCAAGGCCGCGAGATGCGAGTTTTTGCAAAGCACGAAAGCATGACTTTCACCTTTTGAGACGCCTTTCTAAATACTGAAATCTGATTGTGGTGTTAGGTTTTAAGTGCCTGTGTTAGTACTCTGTAAAAGGGCTAAACGGATTGCTATGTACTTGCTAGTGTGTACGTTTGCGTCACAAGTTCTATAAAAGTACTTAACAGACCGGTTGTTTGAAATGAGTGTTTGCAATCATTCATTCGGCTCAGAACAGTTATTTTGAAAATCGTAGTAAGGTATTTTTGATTTTTTATAGTTTTTCGTGTCATGTTTTATGATTAAAATGACAGCAGTCAAACCAATACGTAACTTCTAATGTACGACTAAAAATATTATTTCGATGACATGCTTTTCTCTTGAATATGGGAATACTCTATTTTTTACATTTTTACTCAAATTATACTGGTGGTCTTCTTCTTCTTCTTCAAGTTATGGCTTCACACTAATTATTAGTGTATTTTGCCAATGTCCAGTGAGATATATAATCGTGTCTCCCCGACGAATTTGATGACAACGATGATAATGAAATTAATGAAATACCCCACCCTGGATAGTAAAGCGGTGGATAGTTTACATACCAATTGCAACGGCCGTTTTGACGGACGATTTAGCGCAGTGGTTAAGAGCTTGAGCTGCTCCGCCCACTGTGTCGAATAGTCGCGGGTTCGATTCCCGCACGGGACAAATCTTTGTGTGATCCACAATTATTTGTTCCGGTCTGGGTATTTGTTTGTGAATTTTGATGTTTGTAAAACGCACCCACGACACAGGAATAAATTCTAGTGTGGGGCTACGTTTAAAAAAAATGCACATATAAGAACACATAATGGTTAATATTCCACCAACATTACACATTATTAGACGAAATAATACAAGTTTTGGGAATTAAAACAAATTGACAACATCACTCTTCGACTTCCCGCCAAAACTCCCATCTGTTTTTCTTTTCTACTGGTGGTCAATTAAATATTTAAACATTACATAAAGTTTATTTAATCAAATTCGTGTTATCATCAATTTCATCGAGAACTATTCAAAAAAAGTATTTATTGTTGTAATTCGCTACCTTTTCTCTATGACTAGAGCAAGAATTCGTTGATGTTGATTCCCTTTGAGGAAGTATATTTTTGTCATTCACAAGCATCATAACCTACTTATATTGCGATATGTTATCAAAATACACAAATTTTATCTGAATTGTGAAAAAATGGAATGATAAACGTATGCAAAATGCAAATACAAATCGGAATGTTTAGAATTTAATTTGATATTCGCTATAAGGTTACACAATTAACTAAGAATTCCAAGTTGAACATAAGCACTTATACTTACAAGCAATTTAGAAAGACTGAATCATATTAGAATGTATACATTTTATAGTATTTGCCAATTTATTGATATTGAAACTAATTTATTAATATACTTGAAAATTTGTAAAGTATTACGGATCATACAAGCAGTGTAATAATTAATCTCTTAACAAGGAATGCTACTGATTTTTTCTATTGTAAGTCATAATTGAAGTCTAGTTACAGACTGTGACTGGCTAAATATTGTTTTAGCGACACTACCCGTTTTCCAATCACTAAAATAATATTATTATCTATCTATCGGTATCATCATGCCAGATCCCTTGCGGGGTAGGTAGAGTGCAGAGTTCTAACAGGTTCTTTCCTAACAGACCTCTTTGACTTCCTTCACTCTCATAGTTTGTCTCATGTATATATGCTCGCCGATTACGAAGACGCTTATGATTTTGATTATTATTTAATTAGCATTGTTATGATTCTTTATTATTTTTTCAATCATCAAAAAAAGTCTTCCCGTCGAAATATTGTTGGTTCTTCTTCTTCTTCTTATATATTTATCATGTCCCAATTTCGTAACGCGAAGAGTGGAAAACATTTTGCAATTTAATATTGATTATTACAATTTAAATTTTACTGGAGAGAAAATTGTACGTCTTAAAATGTTGAAATTAAGTAATTCTGTAATATTTATTACATTACATAATAATATTGTAATAAAAATATAACACTTGCAAGGAATTAATTATGTATATTATACAAAAAAAGTAAACGTATTTTCGTTGAGAGATTAATAATATCTGGTGTTATGAAATCGTAAGTATAAAAAAATAAATATTGATTGTTGTTTTTCTTGTGACTATTGTTGCTATTATGGCCCACAGCATCCAAGAGTCACAATAGTTATATTTGTAAATAAAAAACGTAAATATATGTAGTACATAATGGCATAGTAAAATCTTTGAAGTATTTCTGGTATGAATTGTACTTAGTAGGTAAAGGATGTCCTTTAACCAGCTATGTATGTACATAGCCGGTTAAGCGGTTTGCGGACGATTTAGCGCAGTGGTTAAGAGCTTAATCCGCTCCACCCACTGGGTCAAATAGTCGCGGGTTCGACCCGCACGGGACAAGTCTTTGTGTGACCTACAATTATTTGTTTCGGTCTGGGCATTTGTGTATGCGAATTTTCTCTGTAACTTAGACTGCCTCGTTGGTCTAGTGGTAAAGCATCGTTTGGTGATCACGAGGTCCTGGGATCAAATCCTAGGTCGAACAAATGAAGTATTTCCAACGAAAAACTTCCCAGTATGAGTCCGGAGTCTGGAATTGTGCCCGGTATTGGGTAATAGGCTCGCTCCCTATTACATGGGACCTAACATCGGCGGCGAAAAGTCGGGTATATACACTATACCTCTGCCACCCCCGCTTGGGGAATATAGGCGTGACGGCGTGTGTGTGGGGCAACGTTTGTAAAAAAGAAAAAAAAAGAAAAACCCATTGAGTCATTATGTATAGTTAAACCATAAAATCTAATTAAAATTTATCGCAAAAATTTATATGCCTTATAAATAACTGAACGTTATACACAAATATAAAATGAAGTCGTATTTTAGTAGATTTTTGACAATTTTATTGTGGTTTTAACAATATTACATTATTGCAGCACTTAAACCAGATTTTTATGAGTAAAATATATAAACTTCGAGTAGTAACCCACTTTTCTTAATTTTATACGTAAAAATGGCCGTTTTGTAGTTACTTTTTTCACAGAAACTAACTTCTCGTTATCACAATCCAGCTTTTAAAGGTAAACTTGATAAAGTTATTATGTCAAATAGCCTCATCTTTAGTAACAATTTCAGTTCTACATTTAAAAAAATTACGTCTTCTCGTCTCGAACTTTTTTATAACTTTTTAATCTGTCACTTGTCATCGTAAAATGTTTAGTGTAAAAAAATTACCGTGTCATTAACTGTGATCGACCGTGCACTACAATTTGCAATAAAATAAACTTTTTCGTCGTTCCCGCGTCACTCGCTCCAGCTACAAGATGTCAAACTACGACCTCAAAGTTAAAACTCGCCCGTAAAACGTTCATCGTAAAAAGAAAGCCATCAATATGCCGCCATTTTCGATTTATAGCGCGCTATTTTTTGAGGCGTTCAATATTTAAATTTTAACGTTCTGTTTTGTGCGAGTAGGAATAATTTTCCATAAACGATTTCGAGATTATTTTTTGTAGAGCTATAAGTAAATAGTCATAAAAAGAACCGAAAAGTTACTTTTTCGATGGTAAAACTACATAAGTAAACCATTACGCGGATAATGTTTCACTTATTTTATATATATATATTTTAGATATATACAGGTTGTTGAAGTAGGCACTTAATTTTTATACAGTACTTCAAGCTTTTAGATTTGAGCTCATATTTTTAATAATATTAATTTGAGAATAAATCAGAATAACTGAAAGTTGAAGTGAAGATTACCCTACAATGCGGTAGATACATGTATAATATTGTATGTTTCGTTCGAAGCGACCGCGCGGGCAAGCACACGTGGAGCGAGAAGATACGTTTTTGAAAATAAATACAAAATTTAAAATTAAATTACAATATGTTCAATATCATGAGTGCAGCTCCTCTTTAGTATATTTCGCAAGGACACAAAGTGACAGTGGGCACACTGTTATCCATTTAGCAGCAAATATCGTAAGGAATGTTTAGTGCAGTTTTGGGCGAATGGAACGCGGATTGCGCTTGATTGCATACCAACAATTTCGGGCCAGTCTGGGAGGTAAGGTTTTACATTCCAGCGTTCGTGTTTTGAACTCTACATGAAACCGACAGCCGCGGTACCGTGGTAACGGGTATACGTGAGGAAGTATAACTCGGAATGAGACTACTGTTTCTTAGGGTGGTATTCTTGAAAGAAATCGAGGGTTATGAATTTTTGGAGTTGTTAGGGTATGCGGCATTCAAAGTTGCTGTTTTTGCTAAACCACTTGGTATAAGCTAACAGTTCGCGAAAGTCACCGTCGTATGTGATAGAGGTGAACAATCTACATCACATTTTGTCGAAAATATTCTACTGAATGTTGTCGATGAAGACTAGTTCTATTCCTCTCTAGTCTGTCGGAAATCTGCAATTTCCTGAACTAGAACTGCTATTGAGAAATGTTCGATAAAAAACCGTAATAGGTTCGAACTCACGGCCTCGTGATCGCGAGTCACACTATATGCCACTAGAAGAAATCATAAGATTATAAACCTTCAAGGGTAAGATTATATTGCTGTTAAATTTACTGTAAAAATCATAATAGAATTCGTATCAGCCTTTGCTGAAGTATCTATACTATACTAGTCTTAGAATATCTAACTCCATCCTAGTCGTGAAATTACCATGTATGCATGCTGTATTCAACGTCTTAGTTTTATTATTTTTTAAAAGCAGTTACACGCAAGCTAGCTTTTCTTAGAGGAATAATATTTGTACCTGCATCTGAAACGTCGTTTAATAAAAATATGTTGCTTGTTATTGGTATGATGATGTTACCATATGCGTCGTAATTCACACACGCTGACGCTAATGAATGTCGCAGCTCACAACTTTCACGCTCCGTTGATCAATGTGTGATCTGTGTGAGATCTGATGCTTGTGCTGTATTATGTTTGTGATCTTTGTTGAAAACGTCGATATATTGATACGGCTAATCATAAAACCTATGTTATTGAAATGCACTACCATAAGCAGAATATTAAAAACTGTTATGAAATTACATACTTCCTAATTCAAAACTTCAGTTTATGGCTGGTCACAATATTTAACGAATAGCTAGATTGGCTTACTGTTAGACAGATTTCCGGTAGTAGACAAATCTATCCTTAAGGTAAATATTAAAACCGGCCATAAGTATATTTATCTGGGGTTATATATCTGTAGCGCCATTGCTTCTGTCACTTCGGAGAAATTTCTTTTTTACTTACTTTCTAAACACAGTAGTATTTAACGAAGTCCCTGTTTATCCAGCAAACATACGATAAATTTGATACCTACATTGTTGACATAATTTCAATAAAATTCTTTCTTAGGTCCGCCATTTTTATTATGTATTTTATTGTGTTGGTTGTGGAACGAACATCTGCGTGTCAAATTCCTGTGTGCCATGTGCAAGCTGGCTGGTGGGAAGCGAACCATGCACACATGACTTAGAAAAAAAGTTATGTTGATTTGAAAATGGAATGGCTGCACGATCAATTTGTGGTGCTACAAGGCTTGTGATTGGAACCTAGTATAATCTATGAATCCTAGACATAGTTTATCCTAGGTAATTGGTACTAATGGCGGCAATAAATATCTTAATACAGTGAACTTTATTCCTATTCACTCTGGCCACCCTGGGATACCTAACATACGTGGCATGTGTATGTTTTTATACTTGCAATCTTATTAGATATTTTAAAACATGTCTTTTCTTCTGAGTGACATTTTCTTAGTCTGAAGTTTATTTTTGTAAATTCGTCCGTGGCGCCATGATCAGGCGAAGCTTTATTTAAGTAATTTTAACATTGCGATGTTGGCGACTATGTATCGATTTTAATAAATTTAAAAGTGCTAAACGAAGTAACAAATAATATGCTCTAGTTATTACATTTAGCCTCGATTCAAGTATTAATGGACAATAAACGACTATAGACATAGATATTCAATTATACAATGACCAGTATAAAATTTCAATTGAAACACATGTTGACACTAACCCACTTTTTTTTTTATCAAATGTCAAGTTTCCATTTGCTATACAGAAGTGGGTTCGGAATTGTATAGTTTAACCATAGGTAAAGGAAGAGGGTGTTTTTTGTGCCGTCAGCTGTTGCGGAACACGAAACCAAGGACACAGCCAAGGGTGTGTATGAAAGTATAAATAATAATAGAGATTTTAAAGGGACCATACCTTTATTTGGCCACATAACTTTAGGGCTGCATTTCGTATATAATAGAATTAGGTAAACTATTAAATATTTTATAAATTTTAATCTGTCGTCTTGCGATGGAGCCCTCGTAGGACTCGTCTCGACTTATATTCACGAGATTCAAGGTTCATATGCGGCTTGTACCTCTAGTTTTTTCGAAACCTATGTGTGATTGATTGTCTGAAATGTGGGTGTAATATATACACCTACACGTACCCCTTCGGTGAATACTACGGTACTTCGGTACTTATGTCCGATAATTTTTCCTTATTGCCTAAATCTTTTCGTAGATTTTTTTAATATCTTTTGAAATAAATGGCTTTGTTCTACTATCCGTTGCGAATACACTTTAAGTCATCTTAGGTTCTTTTTTTACCAAGTTCTATAGTCTTTATTTTGGACGGCACCACATACTATCAATGGAAATAATAAATCCTAGAATCCCTACTTCTTGAAAGAAACTGATCGCCTCGCAAAACGTTGGCATCAGCAAAAAGTTCATCGCTAACTTCAATATCAAATGACATGATTCATGAATGGTTGAGCGGATATGACACTCGATACTAGATATCGATATACATAACGAAGAACGATATATCTATACACTTATCGATACTGAACCAGTTACTGGGATACGGATGCGCAAAAAACTATTTCGAACCGACAAAACGACGTTTCCGGTTTTTTAATACCGAGTGAGATATGAATGAAAGTTTCCAAAGAAAAAGTTTTTTTATTGTTATGGTTTCTTGTAGTATTGTGGTTCCGGCTTAAAACCTAAGCACCCTATCAGGGTTTTATTTTGAAGACTAGGTAAAAATTTAATTGAAAAATAAATTCATCTGTGTACCCATAGAATTGATATTGGATTTTATCATGAATTGACAATAAAACTAAACTTTAATTTGCTAAGAAATGTAATAAAATTACATTTAAGTCGCTTATTTGTTAATCATAATAATGAACATCCGTGAAGCTGGCCCCCTATAAATAATTCCAATTACGATTTTTTATACGCGGCGGCCGTTCGAACATTCGAATTTCGAAAATTCCAAAACAGCACCTGCTGAAGCAGATGTTCGGATATTAACCAGAGGCACCTTCAAATTGTATGAAAAAAGTATTCGGGAGATTTCGAACGTGCGTGCGCACTTAAGAACAGCTGACGAGATTGCCAGATGAAAAAAACAACTTACCTTTACGAAGAGGAATGACTGGATAAAATAGCGGCCGATCAGCTGATGCTAACATATGGTGAATTTTTTTGAGGTTGCGAGAATGAAACGGTTTTGATGATTTACAACGTGAAGGACACATGCTTTCCATTTTGTAACTTATAACCAGCGGGCTTACTACAATGTCTTTAGCAATATTATTCTAATCTACCTTTGCTATGAAAAAGATACAAATATAGTTCATAAATTTGTCTATTTTTCACGTAAAAGTAAGATTACAAGATCTTTGTTAAGGGTGTGATAGCCCGCAGGCAATCTTCCTTTTTATAAAATAAATTACCATTGTATCCCATTTAAAAGTAACGTATGTTTATAATGAACAAAAAGGGCGGAAGTATTGAAGTGCGTAATATTTTTATGTGAAGTGTATACAAGAATAATATGTATAAAATCTGCTTATTTATTGTTCTTTTTATATACGGATTTGTTTTTAAATACCAGCCCATTGCAGTATCTCAAAGAGGTCAGTCAGTGCTTAAAAGATTTATTTATAAAATGTTTCAAACAAAGGGCCCTTCTGGCGAGAGCGTCTGTTTTCTGTCTAGCCCTCTCTGTTTATTGGTACATGTCCATGGGGAGTTGTTGCTTCCACACACACTCGCTGCCAGCCAGCCTTTGATATTCTATGGGATCAACTGTTTTATTTAGTTGCATGTCCCCTTTGGGACTCTTTGATGGCTAACATTACAGTAATAGTGGATATTGGAACGATAAATCTGGTTCAACATTAATTTTGTATGTAGTATAATAATAGAGAAAAAAATATAACATTATGTCAAATTAATTTGTTTTTCGAATTCAGTTTTATTGACAGGAGATGTCCTTGTACAAAATTTCGTTCGACTCTGTCTTTCTGACAGCTGTCATCGTTAATGGACAATCGATTGTTATAGTATACAACGGCCAGCCTAGCTGGTTAAAAACTTTACAGCGAAATAACTATTGCAGACAATTATAATTATCTTTAAAAGTAACTACTTTGATGCTATAAGTGTACTCGGAAGCTGCCAATTAGTAGTAATTATTAGTATTGTACTCCATTCGATCACGAACTAGCATTGTTAAGAATACAATTTGAATTATGGGAATATACCTTATTTATATCAATCGTTTTATTTGGAAAAAATAAGTTAAGTAACCATTATAAAATAAAATCCATTTAGAATCGCTTTTCAACGATGTTAGGACGATTCACCGATGTATGATTATTGACGATTATAGGGACGAAGAATTTGAAAATGGAACATCGAAAAAGTCAATTACAGGTTGTCAGTGCTGCCATATTTAATTGTAATTAAATATTTTGTGATGGATGCATTTCAATGGAACCCTTTATGATTAGATGTAGTTTTGTGTGATCCATTCAACGAAAATTGGTTGTTAAGATATCTTAAATCAAAGTTATATGTATTTTTTTGTTATCTAAATTAATGATAGTCGTATCTAAATAAGACGTTATTCTGATACAGTATAATACCTATATTTTTCGTTAAACTGACTTTGACTGCTTCGTTGGTCTAGTGGCAAAGCTTTGTGCTCACGAGGTCTTGGGTTCATATCCTAGGTCGGACAAATGTAGTTTTTTTAACGAAATAAACCCAGTATGCGTCCGGAGTCTGGAATTGTACCCGGTATGGCACTAGGCTCGCCCTCTAATACTTGGGACCAAATATCGTCAGCGAAAATGGGTGTACTCAGTACACCTCTGCCACCCCCGCTTGGGGAATATAGGCGTGGCGATTTTTTTTTTTTTGTAAAAAATATAACCGTATTACCGCATCACTGTAGGTACATAATATTAAATAATTTATGTTTTGATTTTAACTTAAAAATGAGTTTTATTGACCAGAACAGTGCTTACCTACTTTTGCAGGTGTTGATACGAGTTACATAAGTACTTACATAAAATAAATATAAAAACATTATTTTTGTTTCCTTTCCGTCGTCAATTAATCAACCAGAATCACATAAAAAAAAAACTTAAATTAGCTTATCAAACCCTGCTTTATCTACGATCTTAATTATTTTAACATCACGGAAGCTCCTCATTCAAATAATTTATCAGATGGACAAGCCCCTATTACGGTCGCATGACGAGAATACTTAGCGCCATGGCTTTAACTAAATGAGGCGGGGTGGTGAGTATTTGAGTTTTTTTATTATAGCAATGCTTTTAATTAGTCTGTGCCTTATGGGTCAGACACACTGTCACGCCTATATTCCCCAAGGGAGGGTGGCAGAGGTGTACTGAGTACACCCACGTTTCGCCGACGATGTTAGGTCCCATGTAATATGGGGTGAGCGTATTGCCATATACCGGGCACAATTCCAGACTCCGGACTTGTACTGGGAAGTTTTCGTTAGAAAAACTACACTTGTCCGACCTAGGATTTGAACCCTGCACCTCGTGATCACGAAGCGATGCGCTTTGCCACTAGACTAATGAGGCAGTCATATGCCACGTGCCTTATGGGTATAGCAGGTATAATAAAAATTGAATGTCTGTTGTATAATTCATACGGCATTTAGTTTTTTATTCATCATTACGGTAGTTAACATTATTCAAGCTAGAAATATGAAGAACTTTAATAAACGACTGAATTAATACAGGCCCGTTGCTAGAATTTATCAAGTTAAACAAATTAACTTAAGTTTTATATAATAACTGCTACATTAATAAATATTTGAAATTACTTACAATGTATTTATGATCTAAAATGAAATATAAAACTACAATTAAACCCATAGAAACCATCGAGACTATTTAATTAGTAAAATTGACACTCAATTGACCGGATGTGGCCATATTTAAACTCTGATCGCGATCCCAGTAATCCAACCGCATTTGATTTCCGGTGGCCTTCAATGTTTTTTTAAAGTAATTTCAGTCTTAATCTATCATTTTTAAGATCCCTATTTGAATGTTGTATAATTGAAGAAGTTAACAAGACTGTGACATGTATTTAATTTCGTGGGAGAACTTTTTGAACCGTAAACACAAGTAACAAATGTTCCGTTTAAGAAGAAAACTAATATGTAATTGAGAAATATATGAGGTTGTTATGCCTAATTTAGTATTTCATTTGATGGTGTATAATTGGGCTGTTTAGAAGTAATATTCTCTCAAATTTTACAGTCAACTGAACATAAACGGGTTAGGGAACAGTGTCATTGTTAAGTTATGGTTTAGTTTAGTGATTAATAAGGTCTAATATTCATGTCTTTAAAGATCTTCATGTTATTAGTTATAGAGCTCTCATGTATACAATATATAAAACAAATGTAAGGCTTTATTTAGTTATACCTAGTATTTAATTGTGAGCTCTAATCTTAATTCGATTCACTCCTATACTGGCAATAAAAAAAGTGAACAAAAATATTAATCATTTGCTTATAAAGGGTCAAAATAAGTGTGAAATACTTGAAAGTTGACAATTTTCAAAATCTCGTAATTAAGCATATTAGAAATCCAGTGTCACAGCAACTAGGGAACAAAAATTTAACACATAATTAGCAATAAATATTAAACAAAATAAAAATTATTAAACGGCATTAGTCACGACAAAAATCAGGTTGTGCGAGATTGCACGGCCAATGTTTAGTCATCGTTTTGTAATGCGCACACGCACCTCGCCTCTTAATTTATTGGACCTATATGGCTGTTCGGACCTGAATCCGAAATTCTCGCTCGCTCGGATTGCATTTATCGATTCTCGGGAGAACCGCTCTCGATGTCTCCGCGAATGCAAATGTCTGTGTTATTGAACTTTGTATAAGATCACGAATGTTTGGAAAAGTTTCAAGGATGATTTTAAGCAGGTGTGAGTAGCAAAGGCAAAAGAATGTCTTTGCGGCAACTCACACTTTCAAAATCATGCTTGAAAATTTTCCAAACTACTTAATGCCTTAGATTGTATGCAGATTGAGCACCAATCTGAGGCGTTTAGCGAGTCTAGACAATTGTCGAGGATAAAATCATTTTATTGGATAAGGATGTCTGTTTTTATACAATATATGAGTTACAGACCACCGTAACTTCAATAAAGCACAATATTCCTGTCTAGTAGGCTAAGGATAAAACAGGGCCTGGACCCAAGATTGGATCATGTTGAAGGCGAAAATGTAGAGTTGAGATAAATAGTAGCGCTTCATTTTAAACTTTTTATCGACTAACGGACCAAGCTGCTATAACGTTGTATATTACTGCAGAATAATGAATGACAGACGGTTTCATAACCTACATGAATTAAATTAAACTGAATGGGTTAGTTTTTATTACTTATATAATATACGGTCTAGCCTACCTACATACCGAGTTTAGTATTTACTGACCTCGATCGCTTTGAGCTAGGACATTGCAACGATATCTACATAGGATTCGCCAAAGTTCAAATAAAATCCGTTTTTGTAAGTATTTAATTTTGACCTTGTCTTTTTTTGTATGGTTTCGTAACATTGTTTGAATTCAAGCCGTATATTACCCGTGAAAAATTGCTACCTCCTCTCAATAAGCACACCGTATCGAAAAGACTGGTGTCGTAAAATAAACTTCCATTTTGGCATCTACTACGATAATTACATCCTCCATTTTTTTTTGCTCAAACAAAAAGTTGTCGCATTCGCACCGCTCGCCCGCGCCATTGTGTTCAAAAATAATACTACAGCGTAACGTTAAAACTAAATCATAGCGTATTATTATAATAAAATTCTCAAACATTTTTCGCGAATGGCGACCCCGAATAATTGTCGACGATTAAATACTTTTTATTGTTCAAACGTTCCCACGGACGGAACACGCGAGCGCGACTTTTTTTTATGATGCATCCGCGCCTCAGGCGCAAAGGAGCCAGCAATCAAACTGCTTTCATTTGAATCTCGTTGGATTGCCGGTTGCTGAGGCAGCAATACACTATCATTAGTGTATATTAACTGTGGTTTGGTGCGTAAGCGCATTTTGACGTGTGTAAGTAGCGTGATTTATTATTATATCACTATTGTCTGTGTACATACAAAAGTAATAGGTAAGCGTTCAGTTGAGTTTGGAAGACTTTTTTTTAAATTCAATTTAGAATGTCCGCCATGTTGGTTTATTACACGTTGACGTTATAATCAACAGTCAACTAGGTTTTTTTATCGTCGAGAAATCACAGTAGTGCATGATTACTGACACTATAGCTGTATTTTGCGAGCCTACTTTTACAAACCGGTTTCAACGATGATTCTCGGTTTGTGCTGCGAATCATCAGACTTACGAGCGTAAAATACGGCCACGGTTGCTTTATTTATTCTGGAATATGCATTTAGGAAATTACGGCGACCAGGTCTAGTGGTCTGCGCGTAGCTAGATCGGATCACTGGATCGAGTGGTCAGGGGTTCTATTAACGCACGGATCAAATCTTTGAGCCATTACCAATCGTTTGTTTTGGTCTACGTGGTGGCACATATGTGAAACTTATAATTGGATACGCACCCACGATACATATATTTTTAGTGTGGATAGAGGTTATTAAAAGAAAAAAGCAGAATAACTATTTCATTGTCAACCAGTGACAATGAAATACGGATATGTTATAGAATAATCTTATAGACAATAAAAGTATTTCTGGAAATATAAGTTCCAAATTTTTGTATAACATTGAGCGCAAACTTACTTCAGTATCACGTACATGTATTAGAAACACCTTTACTTATCTTAATGAAGATAACAGACTTAAAAATATATTTTTTAACATTGTAAGAACAAGGACTCGGAAAAACATTCAAATTTATAGACGTAGTTAACAATAATTAATTCCATTTCGACGACCATAACTGAGCGCTACATCTGTTACTTTTCCTACAACATGTGAGTCAGTGCGTTGACACGAATGGTATATAAATAAAAACTAAAAAAAACGGCAGTATTCATATGAAATCTGTTGATTAGCATCCATATATAGGTGGGCAGGTGTCTTGTAAAAATAGCGTAGGCGCATTAGGTGTGGTAACCCCGCATTAACAATGTTTTAATTTTTTGCAGTTGCCACTCTGAGCCGACGGTGTGCAGTGTAGTCTGTTAGTGCGTTTTTTGTTATTTTTTATAGTCTGTAGAATGAGTTATGTGGATTTCTTGTACGATTTATTGGAGGTAAGATTTTAAAAAAGTAAATGTCTATTTGTTTCCGGTTAATTTATACATTTAATTAATAATTTAACAAGAAGTAAGATTGCATTTTGAATCAGTATCTATGTACTGAATTTATTCAAATAAAGCATATTAACGGTTTTCTAAATGTTGTCTACAAGTTATGGACACAAAAACTAACTTATGTTGACACATTTTTCCGTTTCACTGCCACTCACTAACTACTTAGCTATAAATTAAATACGTATACTTCTGTTCATTTGTAACTTATACCACCTGTACACCCAATTACATTAAAGCACGGCGTTAAGATCAACATTTCCGAGAAGGCATTACGTTTATTGTCGTAAGACTCTCTAAGAGGCGTGTGAACTGCGCTCATGAACCCGTAATACCAAGCTCACTAATAAAGCAACTGTAACAATATTATGGACTACGAACTTATTTGATACTTACTGAAAATTAGATTCTGAAGGTATTCAGACAAAATGTGTAATGGTTTAAAGTTAGGTGTACTTATATCTTTGTAAAAAATACAGCTGTTATGTTAGATACTTGACAATACACTCTCTTATTTAAAATAAAAATTAATTCTAAAAAATAATTCATAAGGACGCAGGTACATATAAACAGGTAGAAAATACCATTACATTTATTCAAACAAGAAAAATTAATTTTCCTACTTCTAAACAAAGGCTTTGTCTCATAAGTTGCGGTGAGAGAGAATAGGTCACATTCCACCCAGTGTGATGGAGGCAGGTTTGCGGCCACCTGCTATTGGAACTCAAGCCGCCCATAGTACTTCCAACTTTGGCTTAACGACTTGCCTTCTGAAGCACAGAGACGCTCGATTATAGACCATCTCAGACTGTCTGAGCCCAACGCAGTTTAATGTTTGTTATGCTGAGTACACCCCAATCTCACAGCGCCAACGCCTATGATATTAATTACTCCATAGTAATTAATAGATCAACATCTTTATACATTACACTAGTGTAGTGGAGTGTATTATGAAGAAATTAGAACACCGTTATGATTCGCATTTGCCACGCAGTGTTGCTATACCTAACGGATGTTGCCACACGCCTTAATTATTTGCATCAAAATAAGGATTTTATCGCACCGACTGTTATGTCCTTAACCTAGTAAATAACATCTTTATTGGCAAGTAACATCAATCAAAGGATAATTAAATATCGCCATGAATTTCATAAGATGAATGGCACGATTTAGTAGCACAATTTTGTCTAGAATATTCTAAACCGGCAAACGTGTATGAGACGAAATATGACACAGAAACAGGCGGGGATCTGCTAGTAAAGAACCTGTTAGAACTCTGTACTTCTCTCTATTTCGTGCAGAAAGGTTACTTAGGTTGACATACGTAGCCGCTATTCTATTAATGTTACTTTAAACGCACGCTAAGTTTAAATTCAGTAGAAACTGTTTGCTAACAGGTTGTAACTGGCAAGAGCTCAAGAATGGTTCTATAAGGCCACGGATAACATTCCCCATGCTTAACGCCCTTAATTCTCGGTAACTCCCATAGAGAAACATGTCGAAACATGTCCACGGCTACAACAACGCGCCGGACCGTCTGACCAGAATGCATAATGAGTTGAAACGACTTCCTAAAGTAGATTTAATTTTATTCATAAATAACTGCTCCTTTAACTTATGATACTATCTATCTAGTTACAGTTGATAAATTGATGATGTTGCTTTTTTGGTGTTGTTTAAAATAGAGGCTGTAGGACTGTGCATGGATTCTTAGTATGGTTGAATAGAAATTTGAAGATATTAATTTATCAAAAAATAGCAGCTTCTGAAATGTCAGTGACTACCTATAGTTGAATGTTGGCTGAAATAATATGGCATAGCTTATGAGTATTTTTCGACAGGAATTATTAATAGTAGGTACCGTACTCACAAAACTTATCTGTAGATGCTTAAATAAATCAAATGAGGAAACAATTTAATATTTCATATATATTCACGGATGTATCTAGAATTTAGATAGCTACAACACAATCTCGCTGCCCCAATTTCGATGCAGACTGTATTTAATGCAACAGCACTAGGAAATCTAGAAATCTGTTTAGGAATGCCGTTATGGATCGCTACTAGTCATAGGTTGTCTGAATCCTGATTGAGATTGAGAAATCATTTCAAAGGATTCCATGGGGTACTGGTCAACTTGACTTAAGTTCTTTTAAGTCTTGCGTAATTTACTGGCAATTTACAATCTTAGCATTGATAAAACTTTGTACTATTTAGATATTTGTAAATTGGAAAAGTTCTGTGTTATTTTAAGTATTAAAATTGTAATTTGTAAGTAGGTAGTCTTCGGTTATGTCCTCAAAATAAGTCACGTCCTTCTATGAACATTCTGATGTAATACGCCAAGATTTGTTCACACTACTTGCCTATTCAAAAGTGGAAAATCCCACATCCTTACCACCAATAAGTCTCATAAAGCAGTCTCAGAGCTAAGCAAATTTAGCCTCAGAAGTGATTCAAGCTAAAATAAGTGTTGCAAGTTCTTCTTTCTACTAAATGGCTATGTCTCTTTAAATTCCTTTAACTATTAAGGATACGCCTGCAGATACCAAAGCAGTTAACAGTTACTCTGTTCCCACAGTGTTATCTGTCAGTAAATCGGAATGCAATATTACATAATGACATTGTTTACCTTACTTTCTGTATGGAGTGTTATGGACGGCGATTAGATAAAGCCTTTACGAAGTAACGTTTCGATAAATAATTTGCGGCGTTTTTGGGTTTTGAGCTTTTGTTTCTTGGGTTTTGAGCTTTTGAATTGAACGAGGGGTAAGGTTTTTTGTTCTAATATTAATTAAGCTTATCTCTTACTTCGACATTTGAAGAATTGAAAAATCTTTTTATGAAGTAATAAAGTGATAGATTTTTTAAAGGTGCACTTCAGCAGGTTCAGACTACTGGATTTATTTCATTTGGTCATAGTATTTTGACTCTCGCACTATTTTGAGTCTCACATTTGTTGTTACTTATAATATTTCTAAGGATTGCATAATCCAAACCAAATATTGAATATCTTGACAAATTACATCAGAGTTTGAAATGTACTATGTAAATCTTTATATCAAGTCTAATACATTACTCGATGAATGACTAACAGAATAGTCCAAGGTTATTTCGCTTTGCATCTACTTCCTATAGGATGACAAATGTTTGGCACATATTTATTTATTATTTTTTTCCATAAATCAATAACCCAAGGTCTGGCGACGCAAAGATGCGCGTACGCGCGTGCGCATCCGATAAGCCGACGTCACTTCCGCTATGGCTTGCGATATCCGGTCAACAAACTCAACGTTGTGATTTATTTGCTATTAACATTTATGATAATTCATTCTGCGCCCTGGTTTTGTCTGTTCTCTCAGATAAGTGAATTTACAGTTAGATTGTCCGTTACTTTTCTTTAACTGTCTACTGCTATAGCTTTAAATATTGTAATATATTATGTCCCTACAATTCGCAATTATTTTGATGACTTCATTCATTCATAGGAACCTTAGTAGGTTGGTAAGTCTGAGTAATTTTCATTCAACACAAGCGCACATTGACGTCAGATTTATGGTTAACGCTGAACTCATGCGTGGTAACATTGATTATTTTAGTAAAGATGCAAATTTAGTAAACAAGTATATAATTCAATTTATTATTTTATTGTTTGTATAAAAATATTATAAACAATGATATTTTAAGTAGAATATTATTGAAAGAAGAATTACATGAATTTGCAAATAATATGTAAGGTTGAATTAAATCAAAATCCCTTGTGCTTTCTGAACGGCTTAGAGTCCAGATTTCTCCACATTTTAATTCAAAACAATTTATTCAGTCTGATCTAGCTAGGGACTAGAGCAAAACCAACAATTTAGTAGATTTCAATTAAGAAAAAATGAAGACGCGCAAAGCGATAATAAAGAATGAGAGACCTGCATCATAATAATGGCATGCAAAGCATTTAGGTACTTGCTTCCTAACAGACAGACCGTAACGCGAACTATGAATCACTTTTTACTTCTGTTGCCTAAGGATTAGCCCGTTCATTCATAAACCAAACTGATTTTTGGACTTACTCATTCTCTCGGTTTTTATCTGTTAACCTAAAGCTTTTTGAGTTTAATATGTTGCACATTTTTTGCATCGATTTTTTATGGGTGCTGGTGCGGTTTCGTTAAATTATAGCAGCCTTATTTATTAGGATACTGTAGACTCAAAAATAAGAAATGAATCAGGATTTTGGAGTTTTATTATTTAGCCTTCATTCGTACGAATGCTTTTGAAGCGATGTAAGAGCTTTTTGAAAAATGTATGTATCGTTAGCTATTTGTTTTATACTCGCGTTATAAAAGCGTGTTTAAAATCGCTTGTGAGAAGATTACACCAAACTTGTTCAAGTTATTAGAACTAATAAATGACAGTGCGACATTGTCGTCTATATAGACGTGAGAGTGATTAAGTATGTACTTAAACAAGCTTTTTAAAAGTACTTGAGAGCAATCTACTTTTAAATTCTTCACACTTTTCCGAGTGCTTCAAACTTAGATATAATTTACAAACATGCATCGCTTGCAGATTATGTAAGGGTGCACCATAAAGAATAAACCCGTTAACTGCACGAAATGAATTATCTAAACCGTAACCGAAGCCTTCAGTCTTTTAACGCGTTCTAATACCGGATAGTAACGCTTTAACTTCGTCGCCTCCATTTTTGTCCTGCACTCTTCGTCTAACGTATTAATATAGACAAAGACACGTGTTTACGAAAGAACATTAAATATGTCTATTAACGTGATATAGTTTGGTAATTAAAAAATGTAATAGTTTTTCTTGCTTACTATTTTACCACAACTTGGCACTTAGAAATTTATTTTTGATTCCGACTATGATGTCTGATAAATTTTTCTTCTGTTGTGGTAACATTCTCCCTTTGGTATACTATTACTTAATATGGCAGAATCACTTTGTTCCGAGTACCTTATACAGAAATATCTATTAATCTCTGAAAAGGTTACATGTAAACTAGAAAATAGCGTGGAAACTATTAAACGTATAAGTCAGCGAAATTGTTACTTTAAATGTCGAAAGTGATATTACTATCAGTTATAATAGGACACTTTGGCAGAACTTTACAGTGTGTTAGAAGCTATTAAATTTTCAGTTTGACACATCGATGATATGGATGTAACGAATCCGGATAAAAGCTGGATGCGTAAAACATAATGCCTGTCGTTGTGGCTATGTCTATATCTTTCCTGTAGGGGAAGTCTTTCGGTTGAGATGACGACGAATACGGGCGGGTATGTACTATAAATTGATGCCTTCCAGCTGTCGTCATTATGAAACCTACAGTTTGTTATATTATCACTTGCCCTTGCCATCTTTTAGTTAATGACTTGAATAGGTATTTGCTTATTTTACCATAATCAGGCCAAGGAATACATTCCCGGCCGGCTATAGCATATACCCAAATAATTTTTATCACCCTTTCTATTTAACCGATAATAAATCTTTCGCGATCCGAGATCAACGGCCGTAATCTGTAGCCAGCCAACAAAAGGATAGCAATTTGGCGGTCGCACTATAATGGCGGTTTCCGGCGATCGATCAATCTGCGCGGGCGCATCGTTCGCGGCACATTTACCCATTAACTAGGGGAGAATTATCCAATTGAAGTAAACGGTTAGTGACTTGTAATGCGAGGTCACTTGAGGTGATTGTTGGTTATTTGTCTGGCGTGAAAGCAATGATTTAATCAGTATATTGCTAACTGTATTTACGCCAGTAAAGTCTACTCCAAAATGCCTTTGCACCCGAAAGGCTGCGGTTCATCCAATCTAATCCCATATACAATGGACTACGTAATAGATATTATCTTAGGAATATCGGTGAGTGTACAGATATCAATTCTGCTAGATGATATAAGACCAGCATGTAGTGTTTTGTAGTAGACCAGTATTTTGCTCAGTAAACGTAGAAAGTTGAATAGTTTGGCCACTTTTCTCGAGTAGTTGGTGTTGACACTGAAGAGCTCCACGACTTTTTGATTCAGGAAAGGTTTCTGAACAGTCTAGAAACAAATTAATTCTCATCTAAACATGAATACGTGTCCCGTAAGTCCCTCTACAAAATGCGCCCAGCCCGTCAAAGCACCTCCCATCTGTGTTACATAATAACATATTTTGTAAGAAATCTTTTGATGCTTCCGTGCACATGCTAGCCGGTGACCCCGCATGACTTCCGGTGCATTCTGGACAGGTTTTTTTCTTTAATACTTACCCGCCAACTAAATATTGGACCAGTAAAATGGAATCCCCAATTTGTCTTGTATTTAGCGACATTTTTAGTCAAAGTCATGAGCGGCAGATTTGACTAATTTTGTTTCGGGGTGTTTTTTTTTGTCTGGACACATTATAATTTCAGTTTCTATAATTAATTTTGAATTTTATTATTAATGCCTAAAACAAGCGTGTTAAAGTGGGATGTTTTTAACAATACAAGGATTACTTCAGTTTTTTTGCTAACACTATGTGCTTACCCTGCGAGGACTTGGTGTGATATTATTATGTATGTAAATAAGAATAACAGTCAATCAGAGTGCACTTAATCTCCAAGCACATCAAAGTATCCCCTTTCTTGCTCTGCATTGCTTAATGATACAATATAAAACGTTATCATGAGATGCGCCGGCGCACATGTTGCTGACACCAGGCGGTGACCTCGCGCCTGCGCCGCTTCCGGCGCGTACGGTGCCTATTGTTGATTTATTGGCACTTACTCGTGACATCGTGTGATAAATAGTGGATAGTAACTTACTGTTAGTACTTATTATGTTTATGAGGGCTTTTTGCTTGAGGTGGTCTTACAGAATTGAACTGATGATCAAGTCACCCGAAGGCTTAGACTAATCAGCAGGAAACTAAAATATTTGTAAATCGAGATGGGGTTTATCACGGTGTAAAGTGAAGCTTTAAGTGGGGTTTATCTCGTTGTAAAGCGAAGTTTATGCTAGTTACCTATTTACAGATGATTTGAATAAAATTAAACTACGCACATATTTAACATAGATAACAGATCGAAACCTAGATAAGTCCGTTAGATATGTGACTCCTATGCGTATTTCTGACCAATCAGAGCGGTAACAATGACGATCGTGTCGCGCAGATAGTTTGTACGTGCTTCACTGACGTTTAGACAACGAAGGCGCATGCCTGCGGTTTTGGGGAATTTGTTGCGTGACAACCATCCAAACGCTATTGCGGTGATGTTCAAGATTCGGTAATGCCATTTGTCTATATTTCCGCAATTTTAGTCGAGTGTAAAATCAATCAGAAAAATATTTTGTTTCAAAAAGGATATTTTAAAATTACTACGACTAAGCGCGTCTCTGGTACCGCTCGTGTTTCACAATTAATTTTAACATCTAAACCAAACAAACTATGAATTAATGCATCCCAGACGGCTTTAGAATTAAATCTGTGGGTAATTCGAGCCGCGTTCGCGATGACAGACAACCTAATTGATATCGCGTTCCCGCGCGCTCGAAACGAAGTGTTTCTATTTCCAAAACCACAACACTACTTAGTAGAAAAACAAAGTATTAATTGCTATTGATCGCGGTAGATGGTAGTATGTTTTTGAAGGAAAATTAACGGTGCCTACAACTTGGAATTTGATTTCGGAATGTGTTGTTGACTTAAAAAACTTGACATGTTAATCCTTATGTAGTGCCTGTGTAGTTGCCAGGTCGTACAAATGTTCTTCATCTGATCAAGCAGCCAATCACTGGAGTGGTCTCAACAAGATACAGTTTATGATATTTTTAAACTAAAAATGTTGTTTTTAGTCAATGTGTGTTACCAGTGATGATATATGGATCAGAGACGTGGTCTCTTACAATAGGTCTCATAAAAAAGCTCAGAGTTGCTCAGCGAGCTATGGAGAGAGCTATGCTCGGCGTTTCTCTACGCGATCGAATCAGGAATGAGGAGATTCGTAGAAGAACCAAGGTCACCGACATAGCCGTTAAGATTAGCAAGCTGAAGTGGCAATGGGCGGGCCACATAGCGCGTAGATCGGACGGGCGTTGGGGCAGAAAGATTCTAGAGTGGAGACCACGTATTGGCAAGCGCAGCGTGGGACGACCGCCTGCCAGATGGACCGACGATCTTGTGAAAATCGCAGGAAGTCGTTGGATGCAGGTGGCATCGGACCGGTTACGCTGGAAAGCGATTGGGGAGGCCTATGTTCAGCAGTGGACAAGTATAGGCTGAGATGATGATGATGATGATGAAAAATGTTGCAATTATTGCTTTTCGAAAACGACATTACAGTTTGATATTTTTAAACTAAAAATGTTGCCATTATTGCTTTTCGAAAACGTCATTGATCTTAAGTCTTATATTCTACATTTTTTTTTAATTCTACACTCAACTAGCCCATTGTGTTCGTATGTATTTTTCTCACATTTGTGACCACGCTTGATCTATTCCAAATACAACTTTTCAAAATGAAATCGACACGATGGCATAGATTATAGATGGCCTATCATCTGCCGACGTTGCGTAAACAATAACAAAAGGTGCATTAGCATTGGTGATTAATCGAAAACGTGTCAGTCCATTGAAGATCTCAGTTTGTTTATGAATGAAGTTTAATAACGAAACGGGACTCCCACGCAGCGGGAGGCTGTTCTTAGTTACTTGAAATTTTATTAGGATTATTTGAATTCAAATTTGTCTAAATCACGAACGGTTTTGCTTCTTTTTTATTTGCTCGGGTAGGTGACGGATGGCGGATATTCTATTTTGTTTTAATTAGGCCTTACTTCGTCGAAATGTTCATTAAAACGATTGCGGTACCTAATAAACTCTGGTGTTTGTTGTTGTCAACGGTTGCCGTTTACTTTTAAAATCCATTGAACTTGTATCTTTTTTATATATAATTTAGTTTCTGCCTTTTTTATTTGAGAATTTGGACGGGATAAATACTTTTTCATTTTTTAATATGTATAGTGTCTGGTTACTGTAAATTATTTTATTAATCGTTCAGTCTCCATTACTAAAGGTTGTGTAGTTTTCTATTGCATCTCTACTTTAGAAATCATACTTCTATATTTTATTCGTCGTGTTATCTATGTCTGCATGCAATGCAAACAGGCATTTAATGTTTGTCTTAATGCTTTAAATACCACAAAGGTTTTATTGCCTTCTGTAAGCTATAAATTTAACTGCGGATGAAAGTTGAAACAATACAAATTACAGTGCATTGTAGTTAATAGAATTATTTGTTGAGATCGTTTCCTGTGTTATTATCTATTGCGGGAACAATTGTTTCCTTGGTTAAATTATTAAATGTAACAACTTTAGACTTTATAATTAAGGAACCAAGTGAGTTTTCATGTTTTGTTATAAATTATAAATAAAATTATCATATTGAATTGAGATAATAGAGTTTTATAGCTACCTAGATTTACAGATACGTGGTAAAGACTACTAAGCGAAGTACCATAACCTAAAAAAGTCGATGTTGATTTATGACTGTTAGGTATATACTTCATCCTCCTTGCGTTGATTTCCTCAAGATTAGGGCCGTGATCACTAGGTACTAATACACATAATATACGATCGATAATAAGTGCAGTAACTAGGTAGGTCGGATATTCCAATATTTTTACACTGATTGCCGTACAAATAAGTGGAATGATTATGTTCATTAAATCGTTAGGTACTTTAATTACCTAGACTTAGTTGCACCAGTTAAAGTTAAAGGTTATGGTTAAAATTAACTATATCCTTGTCAAGGGTTATTGGAGCTCAACTTCTATGGACTATTTGACTTTAACGTTAACTGGTATTTTTAACGATTACATGGGTTGCACACCAATCGCACGCACACCAATCTACAAACAATTTGTAGATTGGTGTGCACCTGCAGAATTACATAACAATGTTAATTGAACATCATTAGATATTCCACGGTAGTGTTCCGCTAGCCACGACACCCGGCCGTCGAACTCGCTTCCGTCGCCCTGCCTGCGCCTGCGCACCCATTGATAAACATCTTTTCTTTATTATTTTGATTGTTCGTATGGTTGGTGATTTTTTTTTTGCTGTATTTTTATTATATTTTTAAAGTTTCTAGAATAGATTAAGTTTGTAAAACAGTACACGGTTTATAAATTGTATAAGCTTTTTCAGAGTATATCAAATAGGATAGGAGTTAAATGTAATGAATTGACATGTATGATCTGCAACACGAAACATTTTCTGTAATATGGTATAAATAGGATACAGGCAAATTCTAAAAAGAATGATTAATTTTGTTACTATCTACTATTACTATCTTTTCTACACCGACTCCATTCGTTTCTCAACTATTCCACGGTTTTAAAGTATATGGAACTTCACTCTACTACAAGTTTACTACAGATACACTTGAAAATAATCCCTAAGATATATTTTCGGTGTCTTGTTTACATTCCCACGTCAGCGCGTGTCGATAGCTTTAACCCACAAGACAACCTTTACAACAAATATAAACAATTTTACACGAATTTCAACCTTATTCCTCGAGAAATAGGGAGTAAGTTGCGTACTGAAATGTGAGGTTAAGTTTGCTACGCACAGCGCCGTCAGTTGTCAATCAACCGGTACCGTGTTACGAGACGAAAACAGAAGTGTAGAAAACGAAAAAGAAATTGAAAAAAGAAGTGAACCCATAATAACTACGAAATAAGAAAAAAATACTAACGGTCTCCGAACCACTCTGCCCGCTATTTTCTAAATTAGAACACAAACTGACAGCAAAGTTCGCGCCATAATTTATATGGTGCGTTCTGTATTAAACGATGATGGGTGCGTTAAGTTAAAACTTTTCTTTTTAAAGTTTTGAAAGAGAAGACATGTTACGAGTATACTTATGAACATGCTTATTGAGATATTTGTCATTGTCAATGCTTAATTTAGATTTACATGTATTTAGGAAGTAATATTGTCCTGCATTAATTTTTCACCTAGGTGAATTGGTACCCATTTCTAAACATTGTTTTCGAATCACAAAAAGAAGATAATTATTCAATATTGCGATTTTTATTTCCAAAAACATACTTAGTTCATAAAAGTTTTGTACACCTAAACAAATACCAATTTTAAATAAAACACTCAGAACAGGTTGTTAACAATCACCTTCTAATGGGACGCGTAACAAATTAGAGATGTCAAATTGTCGCTCGCGGCGCGCCGGACACGGATGTCCAATGAATTGTGTTAAGTTCAATTGTATAAGACTGAAATAACACTGGAACAAGATCCCGTGAAATAGAACTTGAACAATGGATTTTAAAAAAGCACTTCGTACCCCCTTTGTGGGTTCAGGCCTGAAATAGGGTGAATTGTTCAGCACATGAAACAATTTCTCTGGAGATTCATGATCAGTTATTTCCAAAAAGGTTGTTTATGTAAACTAATAATACGATTTTATAAAAGTTACACAAGAGATGGGCTAGTGGGTTACCTAGCGTTATAGCGAACCTCTTTCGATCGTCATTTTATAAAGTAAGTAAATAACAAGCTATTACTACCATCTATGTACCCTACCAATATGCATACCTGAAGATCGCGCAAGATGTCTTATATGTCTATTTCTAAGCAGTTGCTGTTACATAAGATACAAGCTGTATTTAATAGCAATCCGTCAGATCCATTCTACATATTTTCTCCATTCCGTTTCCCAAGGTCTGACAGATCAATCGACTCAAAGGCAACTTCTAGCTGCTCGTGTGGGTGATGTGATGCAACTATATCTTGGGCTGTGGGCGTGCTGGCGCTTTGCCTTGTAATTAGATAACGTTTTTATGCCTTAAACGATTTGAAACCTTGTTGCTCATGTCGTCTATGTACAAGAATGCGCTTGCAGATCGTTTTGATGTTCGCGCTACTATATGATAGTGCTTGGATATTATTCTAATTTTCTCTCTTTAGCGTAATTGTATTTATTAAGCCATATAAAATAATAATATATATCCATTTAGCCGCAATATTTACATACTTATAATATCTATAACAAAAGGAAAAGGAGTGACTATGAAAAAAGAATAGGCTCACTCTTCGGGAATAACGATCATGATATATGTATCTCAATCATAAAAAATATGGCAGAATTAAAACTGAAAGAAGTATCTGCTATTGAAACTTCTTCTTAAGTTGCAGTTTTGGTTTTCACTTTCAGTTCTTTAGTAAGTTATTGTCTTAACAATTTGGGCTACAACTTTTCCTTTTTACCATTTCAGTTCAACGTCTATTTATGAAATATTAGGTCGCAAAATTCCATTGTCCATATTAATGTTTATGCTCAACCATTTATTTTAATATCCAAACGCCCTTGGTATAAATTTTATTAATTATTAAACCTCTTAAATGTATTTTATTAATGAAATATGGCGTAGGTGGATAAGGTCTTACCATATTAGGCCTCCAGTTACTGTTTATAAGCTTTGTAGATATATTTTGTGTTTATTATGCCAAAGGATTGATTTATTATTGATTTTAATATATTTGACATGTCTGAAAAAATGATAAGCCAAAAATGGAAACAAGTATGCTTCCTCTATTAAAGTTATTCAAGTTCAATACGATTGATTAATCAATAAAAAATCTACTCTCCCAATCATAATTTTGGGCTTAAATTTAATTAACTGTGTAGAATTAAAAAAGCAATTGATCTTTGCTTATCATGATAAGTCATGACTATAGAAAACTTATAATAACACGTTATTATAAGTTATCATGGAGAACTTGGAAGGATATAATCGTTTATGCTCTTCTCTAAAAACAAACGCCAAGCAAGGATATCTTTACAAATGGCGGTGTAACATTCACATTTCTATTTATCCTTTTGCCGTCACCGTACCACGTTAAAACGTCTTAACCGCCGCAGTACTTCACCAACCTGTTACGTTTCGATCCTGCTATATTTACGATACAACGAGTTCTATAATTGAGCGATGCGGGAGAGCTCAACACATCGCGGTCCATCTTTTTAGAATACGACACAAATAACATTCTATATTTGTAAATTTATACACCACCAGCTTCGAGAGCACCTAGGATCAATGCCACTGACATATGAATCTCGCCCCTATCGTTGACCACTAAAGCTCACATTTAAGCGCTTGTAATGGAGAGAATAACGTACTCCGATTTACTTGAATAGAATATGCTAAGGTGGTGCGTTACGCGGCACCCATGCCGATGACCACATGCATCAATGTTTGTAAATAGAAACACTGCGTATTATAGAACGACTTTGTTCATTCGTATTTGGATTGGGACGTGACCATTGCTGCCTCATTTAAAGAGAGCATCGTCGACTTAATAAAAAGTCGTCAACGTAAAGTGTAATTTGAAGTTATACCGATGCGTCGTTTGACGAATCGGATTGTGAGATGGCTAGTGATATGTTCTGAGTAAATAAAGAAACCGCACTTTGTTTACTAACAATCTCTGATATTTTTTTAATACTTTTATTATTTTTACAAGAGATATGGACATAAAAATACGCTTTAATGCTATATGCGCCGGTTTCATAGAAAAATTAGCTTCAATATGTGAATGCAACCCGCCCAGAGGAATCTAACGAGGGTATTTGCTCATTCCATTACCCAGCTGGTTTGGGAAGTGAAAAATCACGCTTATCTCGGCACAAACACAAGGGAACGGTGGTCCGTGGCTCGAGCCATCTGTTCGTTGCACCCATAAAGATAACGAAAATGTACTAACGGGAACGCATTCACTACCTTTGCAGTGAACGCACCCATATTTTGTTTGAATAAATTACGCGCGAAAAACACACCGCCATTTTGCATATTTCCGTACGATGTGTTCCATATTCGAGAGTTCGGTGCGTATACAGAGCACGCTCGTTTGATATTCTCTTTTTGAAATGTGGTTTATTTTTAATCGCGTTGTCCTATTTAATCCGTTATGCCAGTGTGGCCAGGCATCGCTTCCATCAGTTTCAACGGCAACCGTTGCTTCTGAAGTTGTGTTTTCTGTTATAAAAATTGAGAATTCAAAATGCTTAAATACATTATTTCCAAGATAAAAAAGGTCTTTATTTTTATGGAATGGTTTATACTTTGTATTGACGCGTTTTTTAAATGTATTTTTTGTTTGTTACAGATATATCCAGATCCGGAGTCTGAGAAGGCTATAATGGGATCTGTGGTTTACTGCATCCATCACAAGGAGGGATGCCAATGGTCGGACGAACTACGCAAATTGAAGGTGAGTCTGAGAACACCAAATATTTGTACAGATAATGTGAAGTGGGCAAAGGGACCTATCGATCTATCAATTTGTGTGCACACGTCATGTTGTGGGCGACACATTTCTTTATCTGGCGCTGACAATAGTTTAAATTTACGACACGTGTGCGCTGACTTACTAGAATTAGTAGCTTTTAATAAGTTTGTTTAACAATTACACACTTATAGAACGAATAACAAAAAAAAATAAAGTGAAGTTTAGAAGTAACTTCTGAGAAATTATTTTTTTAGAATACAAAAATAATGTAGAAATCAGCATTAATTAACCATTTTAACATAAAAAAGTTTGTGTAGACAATTAGACTGCGTAACAGAAAAAGACTTTATTACATTAAATTATACGTAATTAGATCAAAACTAAATAGGTAGTAAATATTAGCGTTCACGTAACTACTTACGGCGGTACACATTCCATTAATATATTTTGCCTGTTTAAATAATTAAATTTCATAAATTAAAATAAAAAATAAACCGAGAAATACTTAAAGACCCTCTGCGATTCTTGCCGGGTCTCCTCAGTGGAGGCCGCGTTCCGATCTGGAGGTGTTTTTTATTATTTTCACTCTGTTGCTAAAAGCTCATCATTATTAACACTTCATTACATATAGCAGCATTATCAATGAATTTATTATTACAATATAAATTTAGTCGTAATTTTCTTTTATGCAATGATTTAATAATAGATTAGCGATTAATGTCGCATTAAAATTTACGCCCAAAACTGGACAGCATTACATTAAAAAAAATGATATCCGACAATTCTAAGTGCCACCGCAGGTTTATACAATATAAATGATTTGAGTTCAAGTTTGAAGCGTATATTCTAATTTTTTTTCCACCTTGCGCGTTATTTAAACATGTTATATTGTGGCTGCGCAGGCGCACCTGAACACATGCAAGCACGACGCGGTGCTGTGCGCGGCGCAGTGCGGGGCCATGATCCCGCGCGTGCTGATGCAAGACCACCTGCGGTACACCTGCCCGCGTCGACGCGCTAACTGCGATCATTGCCATAAGGAGTTTTCAGGAAGCGCCCTCGAGGTAAAGCTACCAGAATTTTTTACTTAAGTAGTTCAAGATCTCAATACTTTTAATACAAAGCTTTGGAGCAGGTATTACACGAGTATCAATATCAGCTCATAACGGCAAAGGCATGTATCTCACTTCGATTTGTGTACGTTCGCGGTGTTCATAGCGATCACCAAGGTCAAGCCGCGTTCGGGTCGGTTGGTCTAAGATCTCTGAGGTCTCCGTGCTTCGGAAAAAATGTTAAGTCTTTGGTCCTCGACTCGATAATATTCGAAGTGTAATTTCGTCAATCTTTCAAGTGTCTCATATCATGACATCTTCTTTTCCAGGAACATCAAGGCAACTGCGGCCACGAGCCTGTTTACTGCGAGAACAAATGCGGCGCTAAGGTGCAGCGGCGGCACACACAGCAACACATCCAACAACACTGCAGCAAACGGCTCGTGCCTTGCAGACATTGCGGACAAAGGTACACACAGGTGAGGAAACATTTTGCAAGCTTTTATTTTATATGCTTTGTTCTATATCTTGTGTTTCCGATGGGAAATTGTATTTATCCAAAAATCTATTTATTAAGCACTTGCTGGCATCCGATTGAGCTGAAATTTGGCATACCTATATACGGTAAGCGGTGGTAAGTAATGTACATCGGCTAAAGAGGGAGATAATGGGCTACTTTCGGCTTCGTAGAGCGTCGTCTCTGTCACTCAGTGCGATTATGTGACGTTTTTTCAATTCCGTTAATCGTTGTTGTCACATAATGTAAGGGGAAACCCTCTACGAAGCCGAAATTACCTCTCATCATATCCATCTTTTTTAACTTTATCTTCATCCCCCTCTTTAGCCTTTGTGCATTATGTACTTACCGCCGCGTATTGTAGCTTACTGACAATGTAATAATAGGGTATCATTGACTTGATCTGATGGTGGAGCTGGAAGGTAGCCATAGGAATTCTTTAACTACATAAGATATCTATATTGTCTTTGGGGCTATAAAACGTTTTTTTATAAGGGGTTTTTAACTTTATTATAATCGGACTTCTTATCGAGTTAATGGGTAATGCTCGTTCTGTCAAGAACAGGCCCATCTCAACCGCTGTTCACCGCGTAAATTACGTACAAAGTAACAGGAAAGTGTGAACACGATGATATTAGTAAATTTATCCAGAAATAGATAGTACACAATATTAAAATAAATCTATCCAGGTAGTGACTACAATCGTGCTTCTTTCCTTATTTTCGCTTTTCCTTAATTGTATTGGAACACGCAACAATTTAATTATAAAGAAAAACAGGAGGTGTAGGAAAAATGAAATTCCACTTCCCTTTGCAAAGCGAGGGATATAAATCTATGATTTGTATTATTAAATTCAATACAATTAATAAATGTCCTCTCGGTGTACAGGACACAGTGGCGGCGCACGGCGCTACATGCGCGCGCGCGCCCGTGGCGTGCCCGCAGCGCTGCGGCGCGGGCGCGGTGCCGCGCGACGAGCTGGACGCGCACCTGCGCGACCACTGCGCCGCCGCCGGGGTGCCCTGCGCCTTCAGGGACGCGGGCTGCAGGTTCAAGGTGAGGACACCGTGTTTTACCTTCCGTCTTGCCTTTACTTATTTTGCGGCTTCTTCCGTACCCGGCCTCCAGACGGCCGACTCCCGCGTGAGGTGAGGAAAGCTTAGTTGTATAAACGCGTGACTTACACTCTATTTCCATTCCCATAGTATCACTGCCCGGCGCTCCCTTCGTTCTTTTAGCGAGAGTCGAAATATGGACAGACCATGCCCACTCAGTATTGCCGGCTTATATTTCTTCTATTATGGGAAAAAACATTTTGGAATAAACTAAAGAAATATATAGAAATGTTTGGATACCGCATCAAAAAAGAAATGAGAAAGCCTGTATAAAAATTGTCTGGGCTATTATAAAAACAATATGATTTTGAGGAAAAGAAAATCTGATATGGATCTTTTTTGTAATTATAAAAGTAACAGAGTTGCTTAAAGTACGAGGAGAGTATGTGAACATATTCTATCAAGCCAGATTGCAAGCAATTATTTCTTAATCACGTTTTACTGAATCACAAATTGTACCTTTCTTCTTAGTCTTTAAACCCAAATTTTCTATTCCAGGGCACAAGACAAGCTCTAGAAAGGCACACAGAGGAAAGTTGCCAGCAACACCTTGCCCTCGTGTCGGCCCTGGCCAGCAGGCAGGCGCGGCAACTCGAGTCCCTCCGCGCCGCCGTGGCCAGGCTGTCCGTCAACTGCTCCGGCGCACTGGTCTGGCGCATCACGGACTGGGCCGCTAAGATGGCGGAGGCGAAATGCAAAGATGGCGTCGAGCTTGTGTCTCCCGCGTTTTATACCAGCCAGTATGGATATAAATTGCAGGTAAGGATTTGCGACACAGAAGTATGATTAGGTTGTTAAAATTATGTAAGACTGACTCAACTGCGACCTGGTTCAAGATAACTGGAGTCGAGTCGTGGGTTAGATGGCAAGGAACAAATCTTTGTGACCCACAAATATTTGGGTCTAGGCGTTTATTCGTGTGAATTTCATGCACCCGTGATACAGGAATATTTCCTAGTGTATGGCCATGTTTTTTTTAAATATACTTAACACAAAAATTGCTTCAGTTTTATACTCAGATATTTCAAACTTATTTAAACGTAAAAAAATCAGCCAAAAAAAATTAGGGTTCAATGGACACCAAAACAATTTTCTGAAAATTTAAACTATTAGCGACCAATACGGGTCAGACTGCCAACGCCTCCCAAATTCTACGAACTCTACGACAAACCACTAAGTATAAATTCGTCTTATTTAACCCTAGAATTTACTCTGGGCTATTATTCGCTATGAACAAAAGCGTCGCGTTACGATAACTTCGTGAAATGATTGTGTAAACGTATTCTGTATTACTGGAGTATCATTTAACGACAATTTCATAAAGTTATCATAACACGCCGCGTTACGTTCATAGCGAATAAGGGCCTTGAATGCTAACGCCCACAAAATTCTACGAACCACTAAACGTATAAACCTATTCATCCTTAGAATTCGCTCTGTAACGTATAAAAATGTCGTAAACCCGCGTCCATTTGTTAGTAAACAAACCATGCCGGTGGTGCGTATATTCGCGAGTGAATAATCGAATGACTAACCCGTGCCGCGGGCCTGAATTAGCTAGCGTTACTCACACGCGTTGCCATCGCGTAGTGTTTGTTTTTACTTGTCATAAATCACAAGATTTATTCGAGATTTAGGTGATATAAGTGATACGTTTTGATGTTGCTAAATAAATAGCGGTGGCAAACGAGTGATGAAATGTTGCATGCAAAATATTAAGTGCTTTGATAATGACACTCAATAATAATAATAATTTTTATTGCCAAGATTACAATTTTACGGTCCAGATTCACTATGTTAGTACAGGTATATATTATAGGTACATTAGCTTAATAAATTGTAAAAACTAAGTTATTTTGTACTGCTGCCACCCAAGCTAAGATTAAACTTGTGTTATGAGTGGCAGGCATCTCTCATAAAAGACTTACACTTAATCATTATAATTGTGACGAATATGGAGTAGCATAGTGTATATTAAAGCAATTAGTGCAAAACAAATATTATATGGAAATAAAAAATTATTAATCGACAAAAATTTAAAGTATAATACAAATAAACCAAGTGTTTAGAGATAAGTAGTCCTCTCTGTAAAGTGAGGTGTGCATAAGTGTTTGTGTGTGTGTGTGTGTGTCTGTACGCGTGAGTTTGTGTGTATTATTATATTTATAAAGTTGAAAGCAGGCCAGGAGTATCAGGATAATAATTCTTCCACCTCCTCATAGGTTAAAGCCATGATCCACTCAATCACTTTATTCTTACAGTCATATTGATTTAGTACAAAGATATTACAATATCTGTTCACCAAATTGTAGAGTTTACTACCAAGAACTTTAAAATGTCGTCTAGCTAGACTTGTTCTATACGTTTCTCGTGGACAAATACCAGCTAGTCTTCGCCTTGTAAGATCCCGGGACTCATAGGCTATAGTAGCGTGCTTGCGAATGATGGTATTGACCACGAAAAGCTTTCTCACGGACATGACCTGGCACTCCTTATACAGTTGTGAAGTACTATATCTAAATGGCTTGAACGTCATGACTTTTAAGATGGCTCTCTGTGTTCTCTCCAATTGTATGATTGTCGTTTTAGGAGCACCGCCCCATATTGTTATGCCGTATGATATAACCGATTGACATAGGGCGAAATAAACCATTATCAGTACCCCAATATCTGCACAATGTCGAAGTTTATTAAAAATTGCGATAAGCTTTCTAAGTCTGGAGGACAACGTATTAATTTGCAATTTCCATGAGAGCAGAGAGTCTATAAGAATTCGAAGGTATCTAACCTCAGACGTTCTGCTAAGGGAAGACAATGTGCACCCAGGGTGTGATAGATTTGATTGCGTTTGACAGGAGTGAACTTTAATTGTGTACGAATCATCCGGTTTTAAAGATTTTGTAGAAAAAGTCATATAGCTTGTTTTCTGGACATTGAGCGTTAGACGATTAAATGATAGCCAAGACATAATTATGCGGATTATAAATTCTGAGCGTTCCCGCAACTCTTCCCAATTTTGTCCACGAATCAGAATAGCCGTATCATCCGCGTACGAGTATATGGAGCAGTTTGGAATAGAGAGGTTGCAGAGACTATTGACGTAGATTAAAAATAGGGTGGGCCCTAAGACAGAGCCTTGAGGGACTCCAAAAGTTAATGTGTGCTCATCACTTATGTGCGAGCCAATTTTGACACTTTGGGTTCGTTCAGAAAGGTACGTTTTGAAAATTGCGAGTGTAATACCTCTCACTCCTATTTTCTCTAGCTTAGAGATTAAGATGGGAGCAGAGACAGTGTCAAATGCCTTGGACAAGTCTAAAAATATAACCAGGCATTTTAACTTCTTATCAAGTGTCCCTACGACATCATTCACAAGAGCAGTAGTAGCGTCTTCACATGATTTCCCCCTCTGAAAGCCATATTGATTACCTGATAAGATCTTATTTACTAGATAGATTAGATAAGATCTATATGACACTCAATAGTAAAAATATATTAGAGGCTAAGGCAATTTAAAATAGCCCTAATGATTGAGTTATCCGGGGATTCATATTTCCTTTGCCATCAAATTTTACGTCTACAGCTACGTCTACAAAACAGCGATTAACAAAACAACGCCCAGTTGCAGAGACGTTCTTTAAATTTTAAAGACGACAATTTCTAAATTATTAAATTCTAGCACAAAACAAAATCAGGACCAAACTAAATTTTACATTCAAATAATGCATTCATTATTGATAATGCTACTTTATGTAATGAAGTCCTCTTAGTGACGAGCTTTTGGCAACTAAGTGAGAGAGTATTTGTAAAAAAAAACCTTTCCTTTTCCAATTTCAAAAATTCAAAATAGCAAACTACCTTCATTTCAGGCGTCACTCTTCCTCAACGGCAATGGAGCAGGCGAAGCTACCCACATGTCGGTCTACATCAAAATACTGCCGGGCGAGTACGATGCCCTACTCCGCTGGCCCTTCGCCCACACCGTCTCCTTCACACTCTTCGACCAGAGTTCCAGCCCAGACCGCGCCTGTAACATCGTCGAGAGCTTCGTACCAGACCCAACCTGGAAGAACTTCCAAAGACCCTCAAAAGAACCCGACGCGTTAGGCTTCGGCTTCCCAAGGTTCGTCTCCCATGAAATGCTGAAGAAGAGGAACTTCGTGAAAGACGACGTCATGTTTTTAAGGGTAAAAGTGGATCCGAGTAAAATTGTAGCCGTTTAAGTAGGATAACTATATCTTTTACTTGTAAAATTATTTGTGAGGGTAGTGTTAGGTTTTATTTTTGGAGGATGAGAGTAATTTTGTAAAGAAAAACGGTTAACTTTGAATCGAAGATAACAAGGATTGATGTGAAATTAGCATTTATGAAAGTTTGAACATATTGCTCTTAAAATTTTCGTTCAAAAATAAGCCACAAACTTTATGAAGATTTATCCTATCAAAAATAAAAACCGTAGACTATAAGTCAACTTTTGCGCATTTAGTTGTTGACTTAACAATGGTATTTACTTGAAAAATTTCAGTTTCATTTATAAATTTCATTATCGCTTCCAAAGCAAGCTACACCCATACAACCAAACACAGTGATATATTGTGACCGATAATGGAACAAATAACATGTATATTGAAGTCAGTGTATTTTCTTAATTAAACTTAATTATTACAAGTAAAAAGATTAGTATTAAGGACTAAATGTAAGTCTATATAAGGACCCCAAGAAGGAGAATCGCGCGCACAATGTGTGTAGTCATTGTTGTTTAGTATTAGATAAATTAAAAGTCATAATATTTAATTTGTAAATATTATATTTAAGTATCTCATCACTGGACTAGTATTCTAGTTTGTAAATATCTGTAAATATTAGTGTTAGTAACGCATCCGCGATTGTTATCCTTTCACTAAAGATCTCTTGAGTTTCATTGCCGGCGGAAGAACGTAACAAACTGAGCATGATTTCAAAGAATTTTGTATCTTATCTTTATGAATATAGCGTACATTTCTGAAAGACTTTCCCCGTGCCATATTGTAATAGGTATAGGAAGTTTTAACGCCTTAAAAAGAGTTGTTTTAGCTGATATTGTGACCTGAAGGTGTAGAAATATACAGGCCAGTATTAATCAGTAAGATCTGCATACTTAATGAGAAATTGGAACAAAAATATATTGTACTGTGCACATTTCTGCCATGATAATAGGCGTAAGAGTTATCCATTTAGTCTTTGTTATTTATAGTAGTTCTTATGTTCTATGGTACTAATTGAACTGCACAGTTTAATTCACATAGCGCAAAAGAAAATTGGCAATGACTTGAATTATTTCCCACAACTCTTCAGGTCAGATCACCCACCCACATATAAATTAAATGTAATATAAATACCTACCTACACACGTTTTTATAGTATTCTGCAAAAATAGTGTGTAAAACATCTTTCTCATGTTCAAAATCGCATTTTTGTTTGCCTTGAATGAGTATAATCAAAGGCTCTTTGAAAAATGCTTTGGACAAAAAAAAACTTTGAGACATGTTTAGTTCTGTTATATCGGCAGATCTTTGTATATATTATCTGTTTTTACGGAAAAGAAAATAATTTATCTTTTTTTTGTTGACAACATTGTTGTAAATACTGCCTTTTATTCTTGTAAATAAATAAATCAAACTATTTTTATATTTTAAAAATAACGATCGGAAATTCGATGTTCTATTTTTAAGCTGGAGTTAGACCAAAGTGTTGTGATTGCTTTGCGTTAAAAAACATGAAGAGTGTACATTTCCATTGAGCAAAGTGAATCAACATAAAAGCGGCTAAAGCTGTGTGTAATATATATCTATAGATATGCATATTTTAGATATTTCTTTATTTTGGTCTTTGCGTGTGCTTTTTTATGTATTAGTTGTCAATCGTAGTGGCTTAATGTGATTATAATATATTCAGAATTATTTCCAATTTATCTAAAAACCAGTTGAGTATTTTTTCATATTTTGTTAAGTATGTATTTGCAATTTACTTTTTGAGTTTAATGATGCGGAAATCCCGCCATTTAACCTCGGGTTGCCAGCCTCCATTTTGAACTAGTAATGAGGATTATATAGGGAGGCTGACGGCTTGAAGTGTTGCAACTTGATGTGACTAATATTAATCATATTGATTTGAAACGGCCTAGCTTTTTGAAAAAAATATTTTTCAGATCTCTATAAAGCGCTTCTTTAAAATTGTAATCTCAACTGTAATATTACATTCCAATAAAAAGATTTATTGTAAGTCGGGCAGCCATTCTATTATTTATTTTATTACAACTAGGCTAAGGGTTTATTTTAGAGTGATAATCAAGGAAAACTAAATTTTAAAATACTAATCAAACAAGGTTTTGGATAAGTGATTGATAATAATACTAAAATATGATTATAAATATTAAAATGCCTTATTAAATTAAAGCTATAAAGCTAAAAACTCACATTTTACGTAACAATCGGACGCAAAAGCTAACAATTTTGATTAAAACCACTCTATAACCCTAGCATTTCTAACTTTTTCTATCTTAAATAGTGTATATCGCTAGGCAATATACGGTTTTGATATTTTTATACCTTAGTACCCAATATAAGGACTAACCGAATGAAAGGATAAGCGTATTAAGCTAAGATGTTAAGGTATCTTAAGAATTTACGCCTTATATTTAAGATAAACATTTGTAAATGCTCTAGATTCTAAGAGGAAATACATTTTTCCCCCATTTAATTAGTATTTTATTATTGGGATTGCCACAAGTTTTTCTAAAAAAACCACCGTCACGCTTGTATTCCCCAAGCGGAGGTGGCAGAGGTGTATTGTGTGTACCCACTATTCGCCGACGACCTCGTTATCGTTACGCTCATTAGAAATTCGCCACTAGACCAACGATACCAAGTTTTTCTATTGCATCTAATATGTATTTGCAAGATCATCGTATTAGTACATTCACAAAACGAATACTCTACCTACCCCGCAAGGGGTCTGGCGTGATGATATAGATAGAATTCAACGGAAGACTGTTAAGTCTAGGGTTCAGAGCATAGGCCTCTATGTTCACTGGTACGAGTAATTGCGGGTTCGATCCCTGCGAGGCTCAAAGTACGACTAAAAAACGTTTCTTTTTTTCGGCTAGCTGTATACATATATGTTTGAAATTCGCTTGTGATCTTACGACACAGGATTTTTTTTAGGGAGGGCGGGCAAATGTCTTTTAAAAAATCTATACCAATTGTGGAACCCAAAGATCTATTAATAGTATTTTAACAAATCAAAGGTTATTTTACTAATGACTGATCTCTTTACGTACTGTAAAATGTAATCTGTCAGACTAGAATGTATGACCTCAGATCACATATTAAACTAAAAACCTATTTAGATAAATAGAAATCAATATTCACAAATCATATTTGTTGTAATTGAAATGTTTCCATGTTATCTATAACATAAATTTTGTGTACACAGATAGCGTAACATATTGTGGGATGTTTTTAGCGCTTTAAATACCCAGTGTTCAAGCCTTTTAGTCAATAATTAGTTTACTGCAACATTATTTAATGGGCAGGTTAATCAACGTTCGGCTCGCTCGGTCTGAGATGGGCGACCGTATGTCGCATTGCCAACTTGTAGCATCTCCGTGGTTTAAACGACTCGTTAGACTGTTGATCCTGATTGCCATTCCATCTGGTAGTCGATAGGAGAGTTAAATGACTTATAGGCGGCTTGGTATCGAAGTACCAACAGCAGGTGGCCGGAAACCTGTCTTTACCAATCCGTGTGTAGCACGACTACTGGAGAACAAAAGTAATGGAAATGCCCTTACGCTACTGACTGACTGCCTCAGAACGGGAACGTATCAAAACACTAAAAACATTTTGAATTAAATCAGGTCTTAGTAGGTATAATTTCTTCGGCTGCTTCATATCAAAACCCAGTAAGTGCTTCGAACTTAACTTTTCAGCCTTAAAAGAGATTTTGGGTAATTTAAAAAAAAAATATAATAATTAGGTAGAGCACTGAAAAGCGAATATAATTTTGTATAAATACGATGATAATAATGTATAATCATGTTTTATGACCCTAACTAACTTTGAAAATTGACAGATTTATTTGTATTCCGGTGATAACCTGTATCAAAACATAGTATGTGCGTTTATTATTTGAACTGGTATTTCCAAAATCTATCTATCTATATCATCACGCCAGCTCCCTCGCAGGGTAAGCAGAGAGTACAGAGTATTTCAAAAATAATGTATGATATATATATTTTAACTAATTCCTACTACGAATACGTTTTTAATGGACAAAAATATAAAATAAAACGTATTATGTACCTTTTTATCTCTCTTATTTTGGTACTATTTCACTATTATTGATTGTCAGTTGACGTATCATAATCGGTAAATAAGGCTAAAAGCTTTTCTGGAATCAGGCATAAGTGTTCCTAATTTATTAATCATTTCTTCTTTTTTTTACACCATAAAGTTATTAACCCTAGGGTTATTAAAAATATTAGTGAGGTTTGAGACGGATTTTTTTTTCATTTAAACGTTCTTAATTTGGTCATTAAATCTTAAAAACAAAGTAAAACTAAGTAATATTTCATATATTGTAAACATATTGTATATACATATTATTAATGCCATTATTGTGCAATAATATAAAAATAATGCCAGCCTATACTGGGCAAAGGCTTTCTCTCACAAATCGAGGTGAGAAAGATTAGATCATTCTCCAGTACGCGGACCCAGTTCGGATCGGTGGAGGCAGGTTTGTGGCCATCTGCTGTTAAAACTTATCAAGCCTCCTATAAGGCATCCAACTCGGCTGACTCCAACGTTCCGATTGCAAATCGCGGTGGAACCTTCACGTTTAACTTAAGCGTCTCTTGGATGGTTTATTTTATTTTGTGGTTCGGATGGAACGTACTTTTACTAACAAATGCTCGTCTGGTCCAATGCTCTTGTTTTTGTATCTAGTTATGTACCACGGCTTACGATAAAACATAAAATAATACGATAAAGTTCCAGACCGAAGTCTTTTATTCACCCTAAGTAGTTGCAATCCTCTCATCGCAGAGTCCGTAGATATCCAGTAGGGGATGGCCCCTACTGGATATCTACGTGAACGGCAAAAAATGTCATTACTGTCCCTACTGCTATTGGGCATGGGCCTTGCCTCGCTGATCGAGATGAGAGATTAATTAGACCTTACTCCACCACACGAAACCACTGCGGATTGGTGGAGGCAAGTTTGTGGCCATCTGCTGCTAAAACTTCTCAAGCCGCTTAAAGGGAATCGGGTAAAATGAATGGCCGCATTATTATTAGGTAACAGTCTAGACCGGTGGCTGAGCGTGCCTTTCGAAGCATGGAGACATCCTTTAAGGAAATCGCTTCAAATGTCTTCCATACCAGGTTATTGCTAAGAACATCGCGTAACCAGTACCACGAGCGCTTAACCTATGTCGCTATACTGATCACACTTAAAGGTTGGCTTTTAAGATAATGGTTTTTCTCAACCAGCGATGTTCCCGCGTATGTTATGCTACCTCAGCACGGTAAGTTCGTAATAGTAGCATCTAAGTAGAGGAAACCTTTTTGGCATCCAGATATGAAGAGCCGCACCTAGCATGTTCTACGAAAATCAGGATTTTCGTAGAAGATTAAGACGTAGACAAGATGATCGGGCGCTCACCATTTTAAGTATAGTACAGGCTAGTTTGAAGCCTGTTTTTTTTGACTCTAGCACGGAACTGGTCAACTGAGTAGAAATATAATTACTTGGAGATTCCACTCTCAAAACTTATACGCTGTGGTGTAGTCGTAATATCTTAAATTGTCTTTGTCCGGCACCTGTCGATACAGCCCAGTACTTCGCAACTTTTCTTGAGGACCAATTAGCATATCGTGGTATTCTCCTTCATATGGGGCTAAAAGTGCACGATATGATCCTCTTACATTGCGTTATAAACATTTTGAGGATGCTAGTGCCTGGTGGCATAAAAGATTTGTATTGTTATCTGGTGATACCAGATAACAATACAAATCTTTTATTTTAGTCAAGATCATTGACAGATTTATCACAAGTATAAATCAGCTACACATGTAGCAATATTTTGATGGTCGATGAATAATATATTCGATCTGAAGCCACCTCTTCGTTCTGGTGAGCAGTATTTTGCTTAACTGCACACAAACCTATCTAGTAAATAATATTTCAGCGAAGGCCTAGCATCATAAAAACACATTTAAAGTATTACTCTATAGAAGGATATGCGATATACAGTCCACAACAATAACATTTGCTTCAGAAACGTCGATTTCTGATTTCTTTTTAATACTATTTAGTAATTACATATCAAATTAGTAATTACGTATCAATCTATAATTGACTAAGAAATGTTGATTATTTATACGATACAAATAAGTTTTATGAAATATTAATTTTGTTTTTGTTTAATAACTGTGCAACAGCACAATTTAGATCACATTTTTGTATTACAGGAGATAACAAACACATCTCTCATTAATGGACTTCCGACATTAAACGTAATATATAATATAACATTTTACCTGAAACTAAAATCCACCTCTCAATATTAAGTGCCCACTGCTGAAGACTCACCAGCATCCTGTACTCTCTTACGTAGTTGTGCTCGATAGACCAATTCCAAGTATTTCTCACCATAATATGTGTCCAATGCCTCCGTAACAGTCTACAATGTCCATCCTTCAGGCGGTATGATCTCCAGCAATTTTAGAGCATCCCCACGCAGGGCTAATGTCAAGGCCATGAGTGTTTGTTCATCACTCCAGCCACTTCCTTTTGCGAGTATATCCAGCTGACACTTAAAGGCTGCCCATGACGATGTCCCATCGAAGTGCGGAAGGTCGAATTTGGCTGGTGACGTTGAGGCCAATCCAATGAGTTCCCATGATCTGAGCTTTATTATCTGAGCGGAGATAATAACACCTTCTTATCGATAACGTGTAAGCGGTTGTCATATGCTTCCATCTTAGACGTAACGTCTTTTCAATCAATCAGCCTATCGCAGTCCACTGCTGGACATAGGCCTCTCCTAACACGCGCCATTGCACACGGTCCTCCGCCTTCCGCATCCAGTCTGTCCCAGCGACCTTTTTGAGGTCGTCGGTCCATCTAGCTGGGGGCCGTCCTACCTTACGCTTACCAAGTCGCGGTCTCCACTCTAGGACACGTTTGCTCCATCGGTCGTCGGTCCTTCTGCAGATGTGACCAGCCCATTGCCACTTTAGCTTACTGAGTTTGCGAGCTATGTCGGTAACTTTGGTTCTTTGTCGGATTACCTCGTTACGAATTTTATCCTTCAAAGAGACGCCGAGCATAGCTCGCTCCATAGCCCGCTGTGCGACTTTAAATTTGTGGACCAGTCCCACTGTGAGTGTCCACGTCTCGGCCCCGTAGGTCATAACAGGTAGGACGCATTGGTTGTACACTTTAGTCTTCAGGCATTGCGGAATAGGCGAAGAGAAAACGTGACGTAGCTTGCCAAATGCTGCCCAACCCAATTGGATCCTGCGGTTGATTTCTTTCTCGAAGTTGTTTTTACCAAATTGGACAACTTGTCCAAGGTAGACATACTCCCGAACAACTTCGAGCATCGAACCATCGACGTAGATCGGTCCCGGCGTGACATGGTCATTAAACATGATCTTGGTTTTATCCAAGTTCATGCCGAGACCGACACCTCGAGAGGCTCCATTTAGGCTATGCAGCATTTCGCGTAACTGTTCCAGTGACTCTGCCACGATGACGATATCATCGGCAAACCGAAGATGTGAGATGTATTCGCCGTTGATGTTAATGCCCCGCCCAGTCCAGTCCAGCGTCTTGAAGACGTCTTCGAGTGCATTGGTGAAGAGCTTGGGGGATATTACATCCCCCTGTCTTACACCTCGACGCAGCTCGATCGGGTTGGTCTTTTGGTCTTGGAGCTGGACGGTCATTGTGGCGGTATTATATAGACATCTCAGCACCTCGATATAGCGCCAATCGATGCCACATCGCTGCAGAGCATCCAGAACCGCCCAGGTTTCGATGGAGTCGAAGGCTTTCTCGTCGTCCACGAAAGCCATACACAGCGGCTGATTGTATTCTTCGGTCTTCTGTACAATCTGCCGAACAGTATGGATGTGGTCCACGGTGCTGTAGCCTTTTCGAAACCCAGCTTGTTCCGGTGGCTGGAACTCGTCAAGTCTTCTGGCGAGGCGGTTTGTGAGTACTCTCGAGAACAACTTGTAGACGTGGCTCAGTGAGATGGGTCTGTAGTTCTTCAGCAAGGTTTTGTCACCTTTTTTGAAGAACAGAACCACCGCACTCCCGCTCCACGCTTGAGGTGTTAAGCCCTGGTGGATGACGGAATTAAAGAGGCTCGCTAACTTTTTCAGTATTGGAGTCCCGCCTGCTTTTAGGAGCTCAGTGGTGATTCCGTCATCGTCTGGCGACTTGTTGTTTTTGAGCTGCTCGAGAGCCACTCTGACCTCGTCCTGGTTGACATCAGGGATGTCTTCCGTGTTGTGGCGTGCGAGTGGGGCTCTGTGGTCGTCAGCGCTGGGTCTCGTGGGTTTAGTCATCCGTGATGCGTACAGGTCTTTGTAGAAACTCTCAATCTCCTCGAGTATCTCGAACTTGGAGGTCACGGTTTTGCCATCTGCAGTATTAAGTTTCGTCAGATGGGATTTACCTAGCTGGCGAGCGAAGACTTTGGTGCCTCTGTTCTGTTCAATCGCAGCCGCGATGGCGCGGGTGTTGGAACATCGGAGGTCACGTCGCACCAGCTTCCGGATCTTCCGGTTGAGGTTCCTCCCATCCGGCGAAGACGCCTGCGTGGATGACATTTCTCGTCTCTGCCTCATAAGTTCGAGAGTCTCGAGCGAGAGTTTAGACTCTCTGTTACCGCTTTTGCCGGGAAACACCCTTCGAGACACCTCCTGTAGCGTTTTGACCACTGTGTCGGTTTTTTCGTCAACATTGCCTTCGGTTTCCAGCAGGTCGAAACGATTTTGAAGCTCCAGTTGGAACCTTTCGAACCCTAAAGCTATTTGAGGCGCAGTAGGTCTCAGAGTAGCCCTCATCATGCGACGCCTTTCGGCCCTGAAGTTTATATTTAGAGCGCCTCGGACAAGTCGGTGATCGCTGCCGGTATTAAACCTGTTGATCACGGAGACGTCTCTAAATATAGACTTCCTGTCAGTCATGATGAAGTCTATCTCGTTCCTCGTCACAGTGTCGGGGCTTCGCCATGTCCACTTTCTATGAGGCTTCTTCTTAAAGAACGAATTCATCAAGAAGAGCCCCTGCGACTCCAGAAAGTTGACCAGCATCTGCCCCCTGTGGTTTCGGCGCCCCACGCCGTGGGGTCCGATTATTGTTTCGCCGCGTTCTTGTACTCCCACTTTGGCATTGAAGTCCCCCATAACAACGTTGTAGTGAGCCTTGGTGGTGCCATGTAATGCCTTGGCTATGTCTTCATACATGGCTTCGACTATGTCGTCGCAGTATGTCGAGGTCGGCGCATATACCTGTACCACCTTCAGGGTGCATCTGTTGGTGATTTTAATTATGAGGTACGCTACCCGTGTCGACACACTGCTGACTTCTACAACGTTGTTAGTGAGAGCTTTGTTGACCAGGAAACCGACACCGCCCTGAGAGGGCCGATCACCTTCACGAAAGTAGAACAGGTGGCCTGACTCAAGGGTTATCGTGTCCTCGCCCTGTCTTCGGACTTCGGATAACCCCAATATGTGCCAGTTTATGCGACCTAGTTCTACCTCGAGTTCAGTGAGGTGTTGGTCCAGCCGTAGAGAGCGTCCATTGTACGTAGCCAGGGTCAGGTGTTTTTGGTAGCCTTGTGTCGTAGCCCGGAGATTCTTCGCACCCCCTGCCCCGCTGTTACCGCGACCGCTACCGTGGCAGCGGACAGCGGGACTACCGGGAACTGGGGGCCTTTGTTTTAGGTGCCTTACCATGTTAGGAGGTTTCGGCCTACTATACCACGCTGGCCAGACGGGTTGGTATAGGGTTTGTTACAAATTTTCCTTTTCTGGTCGTTGATCGAATGACGTTACTACCTTTGGTGGACTCTTACCACCAGCCTAGCAAAAGTAAGGCTACTGGGGCATTCTAAGTTTTTCTTTCGCTTCCAGCCCAGTAAGGAAGGAACGAAGGTAACGTCTTTTATCGATTCGAAATTAAATTTAATCTCTGATGCTGCGTGCGGTATCTGTATCCGAAAGATAGGATGTAAGGGCATCGGGAGGGTCGGTGAGAACATGCCGCGGACGGCGGTAGCGGCTGATAAGCATAGGCATGACAAAAGTATTGCGGCTTGCTCTGTGGTAATAAGTTAGTTGCAGGTTTGTCCGCAAGTGACGCTGAAGGCCGAGACACGTGAAGGGGATAGCGCTACAAATTTTATTTTTAGTTAAAATTTTATATTATTCACAATTGACCTTTTTGCAGCTGTAAGGGGCCGTTCGCACGAGCGGTAGTTTGCAGCGCTGGAATAAATCGCCCTAGGCGATATTTAATCGCTTGCAAAATAAGTGTTCAAACGAGTGGAATACTTAATCGTGTATGTAAGATTTCTAAAAGAATTCCCCGATGAACAATAATTAGAGATGATCGACTTCATAGATTATAAAACGGAATGGTTTGACGGATTTGAGAAAAGTGGGCAATATAAACATAAATTGAATAAGATAACTTGAAAAACAATTATAGACACGTACAAAATTAAATATAGATATTATTATTGTGGGGGGCCAACAGCAGAGGTCCATAGATCCTTATTGTATAACAGGATCAGTTTCTCTGCTCACTCTAATGCGCAGTGTAAGAGAAATCCTTTTTAAGGGAAGCTTGAAATAAAAGGCTGGAACACTTCACGGTATACACATTATTAATCCGTTTATACAGTATAGGTATATAAGTTATTACAAAACGTTCATGAAGGCAAAATTGTACATTATTATACTGTTTGCTTTGACTGACAACACAGCTCTTTCAGTTCCAACAAAATTTTTGCCAATCAAAAATTTTCTCAAGTCATTCTGTGAAAATATTTGAATTCAAATTTACAACATCTGTCATGTGTACCAGTAGTGAGATTATAAAAAACTAAAACCTAATTGCAAACCATTTGGTTCAACAATTATGATGTACAATAAACTTTACAATAGCTTAAATATATCAATTATTAGATTATGACAGAATAGTTGATAAATTCTAAGCAAGAGGAGCTTCACATTCAATAAGGAAATGGTGTAAGGATGAAAAGCTTAAACGAGGACAGGAAAATAAAATGTGGCTAAGATGGCCAATTACTTGGCTACACAACTCGCACAACGGCGAGTTTCTTATATTCAAATTATATGATAATAAAGATGTACAGCACTGTAACAATGATTACATCTAAGACGGAAAAGGAAGAAGTCGTTTTCTTAGTCAATTTTAATTTGGAGAACCAGGGTTGGTTTGGACTAGAGATGGGTCGTATTAGGTAAATCAGGTACTAAGAACACCTGTTCCTAGTCTGCATAAATACCTAATCAAAATACCTAATCCACCTAATCTCAATGATCTCATACACATATCGTTACTAGGTGATCTCAATCTGCCTATTGTGTATCAAATCCTGATATCGAATTATCGATATTTGAATTAATTGAATGTTAAATTGTTTTGTTAGTTAAGAACGGGTACAGTCATAACACTTTTAAGAAAATGGAAGTTTCAAAATGGAATAAATTTTTTTTTGATTAGGTTAGATATTTCTGCACGAAATTGGTTGAATAAACTAATACTTGTTTTCTATTTTATCATTTAATGATATATTAGTGATGAATTGGTATCTTCCCTTTATACTTTTTACAGGCTTAGGACTGTTAACTTACGAATGTATGAAGTTTTGAGTCTTGCGATAATAAATATTCCGCAAAAGTTTAGCGTTCGCGAGATGGCGTATTTAAAAGATTTCAATTCATTATATTTACATTTGTTTTATATCGATACGCGTTGTATAGCGCTGTCTCGCTCCCTCCACCCTTACACGTAAGCGGGATAGCAAAGCGATAAGCATATGAGTGAGTGAGAGAGCGCGGGAACAGGTGTGAGTGAGCGCGCTAAACGGCGAAACATTAGTTTATTGAATATGAATATTAGGTGGATTAGGTATTGTCAGAATTGGATTAGGTGCCGCCTATTCTCGTAAAATACCTTTTCTTTGGATCTGTTCTAATAAATACGACTCATCTAGTTTGGACTACGGATTGAATGGTCCGATAAAATTTGGCCTTGTATAAATTTGCATTCACATAATCACGATTCCAATTTTCAAATACCTGTATATGTGGAAGTAATAGAATGTCATTACAATAAACAGTACTATCTAAACGGCCTTGGGGGCTTGCTAGTTTTGCCAGACCATCGACAGTTTCTTTGCTCCTCATTGCTCCATACCCGAATATCCAGGAATCCAGGCCAACAAAAGGTTTTACCGGATTCATGTTTGCTAAATGGATTAGCATGCAGAGATTGCAAGCAACTAAGAAAATCAGTAAATATAATGGAGTAGTTTATAATGTTACGTTAATTAAATGCGAAACTAACGTGCGAAGTACTTTATTAGGCGCTGTACGCACAAAACAGTTCGTCTAACACTAGTACACACGAGCACTAAACACACACTAGTACTTCTCTCGTTAGTACTCAAATACACAACATCTTGGATTTCCTAATTAACCCCATATTCTCAATCAGCATCACCTAAAACTCTAAAAATGATACCCATATTGAATTAACACAAAAAGTCGCGTCCACCATCTTGGATTACAAAAAAAGAATCATCAAAATCGATTCATAATTGGAGGACTGTTCGAGTAACATACATGCAGTAAACAGACGTAGTGTTGGCATACATACCTCTAAGGAACTATATTATTGCATTGTCACCGAATTTATATTCGTCTGCTAAATTTCAACTCATGCAGACGCCCGCAAGTGTTTGAAAAATGGATCACAACTTTTGAACCAGAATGACAAACAGACATCCGAAAAAAAGTGCATAAACAACTTCTAAAATATCGATTTATCGATATTTTTAAAGCGATTTTTTTTACAAAAGCTCAAATCATACTTCGACAATAAAGAAAGTTTAATAAAAGATTAATGTTTCGATACATCATCAATCACTTTCATTTTAAATCGATCATTAAGAATAAAGGGGTATTATTTAACCGACTTCTAAAAAGGAGGAGGTTCTCAATTCGACTGTATTTCACGACATTATTTCTTTACACGACAACAATATCATATTATATCGATACACTTATACTTATCATAACGATGACTGGATAACATAAAAAAGCCTTGGTCGCAATCGGGGTCGGGTGGAAGTTGAATCCAACTCTGACTCCGACCTGACTGCCTTGTAGTGGCGTCTCAAGGCAGTCAGGTCGAAGTCGGAATCGGCAAGTGTGATCACTGCTTAATGGCGTCTCAAGGCTGTCAGTTCGGAGTCGTGGTCGCGAAGTGTGATCACGGCTTAAACGCTTAAACGTCGAGCGTTAAAAGTAGAACAAGCGCGATTAAAATCGGTCGCTATAAAAAATCGCTCACGTGTGAACGCATGTACTGTTTTCCATTTGTTTCATCTCTACTGTTTTTTCCAGCACTGCAAAAATACGCTCGTGCGAACGGCCCCTAATAGTAGGTACGCGTATTTTTTTTGATAAATCTAATTATGAAAAAATTTCTACCAATATCAATACTAAATGGCGTTTCTTATCCTAACATTTGTAATTAAACTGTAACTCAATAGACTTCACTTTCGCATACAAACATTATCCGGAGTATTATTGAGTATTATCGATATATTTAGGTTACGGTATATCATTATTATATACGGTATAGTAAATATTTTAATTCGAAAAACCTTAAACGCGTGCTGCTGTAGATAGTTTAAAACAGATATTTGTTTTAATGCTGAGCAGTTCCCTTTATTTGTTTCTCTCGAACATCCGTCTACTAATACTGTGTATAAGTCGCCACGAACAGTCTTGTCATGGGGTTTGTTCGATTCAGTATTCATTTGAAAAATATACATAAATAACATAAAAAACTGCTTGACATTTTTATCATCTATTATATAAAGTAAGAAAATAGAACATATTATACCAATAATGTTACATTCGAGTCTTTTAAGTAAATGAGATCTTCATTCGATAGGTTAAACTTATCCTTTACTGTATTCAGATTTTTTAACAATAAATCTTATTTTCTTTATTAACCTATGATTTCGATTTGTGTTTAATTTTTAATTTTTTGTTTTGTTATTCTACTTTGACTTCATCGTAACATGTTTTTCAATTCTTTCTCCCTAGAAGCAGAACACATAGAGCTATCAGGTATCTCAGAGTTTTTATCAATACGTACTTCTGTCTCTGGTGTCACTGAAATAGAGCTAGGCAGTTGAGAAATATTAGCCAACTGTTGTTCCGGTGGCTCTGAATTAATTGCAACATTTTTTTCCTCCTGGAACAAAACACGGTGTAAACAGGCATTGCATGAAGTCGAAATCACTTAAAAATCAATTATTTCCCACTTACTTGAAAAATTAATATCTTCCGAACAAGAATTGCGTTTCCACTTAAGTAGTTTAAACTTTGCTTTGTAACTTGCAGATCTTTTTCATCAAAATGCTCTAAGCAAATTGTACTGAATTTAGATGGAATCCAATTTATTTTAACTGTTGCCGTTATCTATTTTTCTTTAATGAAAGGATCTTTACGAAAACTAAAACAAAAAAGTTATATTTATTTCTGCTCTAAAATATTACGTTAAGTTGTAACGGGACAGCGTATGAAAAAGATGATTTGTTGTTGTAACTTGGCATCCACTTAGCGAATAAATTTGTGACTAAAAATCATACAATAACAAAAGTAGGTACCTACATTTATTTATTCTTTTCAGTCTGTTCTATCGAGAAATTATTGGCATGGGACGTCTCCCCTAATCCCCATTGATAGAAATTGCGAGAACATGTTGCGGACTATTAAATCGTAACTAGTCTCATTTTGCACCTTACTTTGTAGGAATATGGTTATAATTCGTTTGCGGTATTGGTAATAATAACGAAATTAACTTTATTGAGATATAACAAAATACACTTCCCGGTGAATCGATAATCCTCCATGAGCCTTATTATTGTTTACTATAGTGTTTGCACTCTAAAACACTCTTTTGTTTTCGTATAAACGTCACGTTTCAGCGGGTAAGTGATTGCGACTGCTTCAAGCGACGGGGCTGGTATGCGCATCGGCGCGCACAAGGGTCCGTCTTGCGACTGACCAACTTTTATTATATTGTTACGACCCGAACATACCTCGATATCTTGAAAAGTCTTAATCGGAGGATGTCGATTGTATAACGCATAACACACCCTTAGGTTCCTCGGTGACCTGACTAGAAAGATCTAGAATCCGTGCTTAAGTACTGAAACGTCTAGAAGGTTCCACCCCTTTAATTGTAGCCGGCGTGCGGTCGCGGTATACAAGTATCTATTCGTTCCCGTACGAATAGGTATGTAATAATAATACCGCTTTGTGGGCCGCGCCGGTTATTGTTCAATGTACTTAGAGGGTTCGCGTCCGTTCTAGAACTTTCATACAAGTATAAAAGGAACACAGTCTCTTCTCGGAAGCGATAGTGATCAAATCGGAGAACAAGCGATCTAAGTGGAATACACCGGCGACTTTAGCATCGATATACGGATACTACGAGTGACTCAGCGATTTGGAAACAGTATTTGGGTACTAACGAGAGTAGTACTAGTGTGTGATTGGGTCGCGTGTGTACTTGCATTCGACGTACTGTTTTGTGTGTACAGCGCCTAATAAAGTACCTCGCACGGTATTCGGCATTTAATTACCCCGCAAACGTAACAATATGTTTTTCAGGACTTTATGGAATCGGGTATTGTTACCTTTAGATTTTTTAATAAAAACCTGTAGATACAATTTAGCTAGCTATATTTAATTGTATTCACGCATTCTCACGCCCATATTCCCTAAGCGGGGATGGCAGAGGTACTGTGTACACCTACTTTTTGCCGACGATGTTAGGTCTCACGTAATAGGGGGAGCCTATTGCCATATACCGAGCAGATGTCCAGACTCCGGATTGATACTACAACCGGAGGAACCCAGAGAGGTCTGTATGGAATATATTCAGAGTAAAAAAATCCTAGGCATACAGCATACGGCACCGAGCAGGGAAGTGGACTTTAAAATGACTAGGTAGTTTACATAAAACCTAAGAATTCCGCATTGTTTATGTTGTCATAACCACTTCTCCGCACACGACCGTCTAAATTGGCTGAATATAAATCAATAATTATAGGTAGCATAGACATATATTCGCTGACCGAATGGAATAGTGATACATTTAACAAAACAAGAACATGAAAAATGTACCTTTCTTGGACTTAAATTACTTATTCGACTATTTTTTTTAATTGGGTCACTCTTGTATTTCCGTTAGTAGGAAGGAAAACTAGATTGAAATAATATAAATTTAATCTATGCATCGATTTCTTAAAACTTAATTAACAAACTATTTTGCAACTTACTACTACATAACATATTATTTACATAATTATTGACATAGAAAAACTAACAACTTAGGGCTATTGGCCTATTTTTAATTAAGTGTTTCAAATTATAGTTTTAGGACCAAGAATACATGCATGTGACTGCCCAAGCCGAGGCCGTTCCTCCTTGAGGCGCCCTCTAGCTAGTGCCCCCTTGCTTTTCTGGCTCGAGCGTAGTGTTTGCACGCTCGCCCTCTTGTCCGGTGAAGCTGTAAAGGCCCGGTGGCCAACAACGTAGATCATTCACCCACATACACACACACAAAACATGCACGTTTGACTTTTCAAAAGAGCTTAAATATTAATTTTAATATTAGCCCTGTTAAGAAACCTTTCCACCGTTGGGCACGGGCCTCCTCTCCAACTGAGAGGGTTAGGCCATAGTCCACCACGCTGGCCCAGTGCGGGTTGGCGAACTTCACACACCTTTGAGAAACTCTTAGGCATGCAGGTTTCCACACGATGTTTTCCTTCACCGTTAAAGCAAGTGATAGTTAATTTTTAATACGCACATGCTTTCGAAAAGGCAGAGGTGCGTGCCTGGGTTTGAACCCAAGACCTTTGACTTTGCAGTCTAACGGTCTAACCACTAGGCTATCACTGCTTCAAAAGATCTTATAATATTTGAATAGAATTCAATTCTAAAATGTCATTTCTAACTAGTCCTATGTTAAAATAGATTTGGTTCTCATTGAAAATCAACATCAAACAATTCTTTCCATTTTAAAATGACTCATTTCTCAATACAAGCCCGTATCGAATACTTTTGCTACCAACTGGATGGCTTTGCGTTTTTTTTAAAGTGCTAGCGTGAAAATAGGCATTTCAATATCAGTGTTCTATTATATACTGGGTGAATGTTTGAGACAGGGCAGTAAAGGAAAATGGTCTTAGGAGACTATACGTAATTTTTTGCAATATTTTGAACGGAATTTACAGATTTTGAAAAAAATAATTTGTCAGCAAGATAATGTACAATTTATAGAAACTTTTTTGATGCGAATCGATTCTGTTTCTCAAAAGGATCTAAAACTTCTATAGGACCAACTGACGAGGACCAGGAAAGTCAGAAATTGCAAAAAACTTTTGCTATACATTTTGTAGGAGATCACCGTGGCAAATTATACAAAACTTTTTTTGATTCTAATCGATCCTGTTGCTTATAGGGATCAAAAAATTCTCTTGGATCACTGACTACACGTCTTCTGGTACTCCAACCTCAACAAGACAGAAATCGCAAAAAACGATTTTCTACAAAATTTATGGGATGAGGTTTTTGTGTGGTAATTGTAGTTTCATCAGCCCGTATCAGACCACTGCTGGACATAGGCCTCTCCCAAGGCATGCCATTGAGCCCGGTCTTCGGCTCTTCTCCTCCAACCGCTGCCAGGCCCCCGCGTATATCGTCGCTCCACCTAGCTGCAGGGTGTGCCACACTACATTTGCTGAGCCGTGGTTTCCACTTAAGAACAAGATTCAAAATAATACAACTATATGCTCAGTATAATAATCAGTGGTGAGCAATTAGAGAGCCAATGTCCAACAGTCAACTTCTACAGGGCTATGATGATAAGAATTACTACATAATCTATTTTCAACTTACTAAACATATTTACATATTCACATCGAAAAACTAACAAGGGCTATTAGACAACTACTGAGTCGAGTTTTTCCAAATAACTATTGTTTAACTGGTCTCTCAGATGCAATTTGTCAAGTCCCTCAGGAACTTTTTATTATTAATTCCATCATTGTGTTTTTTAGGCCCTTTCAATATGAATTATTTGTACAAAATATAGATCTACATACATACATCTGCCTATAATGCTTACTTCATGTATGCTGTGAGCTTCCAGACTGACTGAATGTGGATGTGTTCAAGTTAGCTGGTGCAGTCTTCTTGGCTTTCTGGAATGTTAAATTTATATTGTAAAATAAGTCTCAAGCTCTCCCCAAATAAGATTAAAGGTGTTATTGAATTTATGTTTGCAAGTTTGGTTAAATGATTCAACTATTAAACTTTTGACTTCTTGAATTTATGGGAGCATTACAAATGAAATAAAATTTTTTTTCTCAATTTTTGTAGTTTGTGTGTTGTAATATGTGAAACTATGACTTCTTGACAATACAAGAATATTACAAACTAGCGGCCTGTCCCGGCTTCGCACAGGTGGGTATTTATTTTTTAAACATAGCCTATGCTACTCGGGGATAACGTACCAATGTAATGGTGAAAGAATTTTTGAAATCGGCCCAGTAGTTTTTGAGTTTATTCGTTACATACACACAAATATACAAATCTTTCCTCTTTATAATATTAGTATAGATAAAATAAAATTAGCTAATAAAATTTATTTTGGTTTATGGGTTGCAATAAGCTATATTATGCTTTGGGATGTGTCTTTCAACTAATTGGTTGTCTGGAAGAAATTCTAATATATAATTTTCCAAAATAATAACAAGACTGCCAATTAGCAGTGCAATTGTGCTTTAATAAGCATTGTTTATTCATCGTAATTTTGCTAGTTTACATTATAGACCAAAAGAAAGGATTTTGTTGTACACTAAAATACCTCAAGACACCAAGTGCTTGTTCTGTGTTGATTGGACCCACAAAAATAATTTAAATGTTTTAAGGTATCCCAGTATAACACATCAAGATGTCAAGATAATTATCAAACTACAAGATGTAACATATTCAACGCAAGACCTGAAAGTAGTTTGTTCTACATCAGTATCTGAATTGATTCCAACCATTTTTAGTATATCTCAAGTTTTTTTCTAATTTGCAAAAAATGCTGTTACTCCTTTAGCGCGCTATAACAAACTAGATTGATACCTGATTCAAAGCAATATGGAGATTTCATATGCATTTTTAAAACATATTTCTCAATACGCAGACATTTACATACACGTTTCGTTGTTTATTGGGGAATAAAAGTGCTTATTAAAAGGGTAATAACTTTAAATTTGATAATTTGGATTTCGTATTGAATTTGTGAAGCATTTATCTAATTGGGGTGTCTAAGGTCTTGTTAATTACGTTACACCTAGTATATAGATAGTAATAAATTTCCACTATCTGTATTACAGTATTGCACATTACAGGGACACTTACCATTTGAATGTTTAGTAAATAATCCATAGCAGATGGCAACAATGGTTTAACAGAATTGATCTCCATCATGGTCAAGTGGTCCAACCTGCCATAACCACCTCCAGACTTCATCAGAGCATCCATTGAAGTCCTCAACTTAGACATCCGGATATCCCAAATGTCTTTGATAATGGTCTTTATTTCTGGGGCATTAGGTATATCTTCTGATGCAGCACCGAGGATGAGTTTTGCTTCAACCATGTAGTGTTCATTGGGCATTTTGGTAAAGAACCTGAAATAAGATCGGATTGCAGAGAAACAATTGAGTACGCTAGTACAATATGGTCTCCGTATTATAAAGTACATATAAATCAAATTGAAAGTGTGCAGAGAAAGTTTACTAGATTATTGTGTTATCGAAAAAAGCGGGTCGCTCAAATCTAATTTATGAAATGCGATTATCTCAACTTAAAATTCAGGCGTTAGAGAATCTTCGAAAATATTTTGACTTAATATATCTTTATTGTACAAATTAACATAAATTAGTAAGTACATTTACAGATATGGTGTACAAAGACAAACTTAACTCAATTTGATTTGTCCTTGGAGTGCAAAGAGAATATTTAGCGTAGACGTGAAGGCAATTGTACTATTCAGTAAATTCTAAAAGAAAAGGAAACAAACCAATCAAAGATGAAAATGAAAACAAAAATCGAAGTCTCTGCATACATAAATTATACTAACATTACACATATACAAAATTAAAAATATATAAATAAATACATCTTTATATATACATTTATATACATAGATATATACTTATATAAATATAAAATTAATAATAATATAGATAATATAATAAAATTTATATCAATTGCAAAGGAAATGCTCTAACTCTTTTCCTGAAAACATCCAGAGAATAGCCAACGCGTATGTTACGTGGAAGGGAGTTCCATAGTTTCACCGCACATACAGTGAAGGAGCCATCATAAAGGCTGGAAGTATGACGGGGAGTTCGGAGAAGGAGGGAGGTAGCTGTACGACAAGTTTTGCCCCTAGGAATAAGAAATTCGAAGCATTCGTGAAGATATTCAGGTGAATTAGGGTTATGAAGAACAGAGAACAGAAGAGTGAGAATGTGTAAATCCTGACGTCGCCAAATACCGAATACTCTGAGTACCGAATGCAACTGAAGCTGATATGATCATACTTGCATAGAACAAAAATGAAGCAGATACATAAATTTTGCAGGTGTTCGAGTTTATTAAGATGTTCCTCTGTAGCGTCAAGAAAACAAACATCAGCATAGTCTAAAAGTGATAGAAGGAAGGAATGGGCAAGAATTATTCTCGTTTGAAAGTGCAGGAACTTATGGAGACGTTTGAGAGATTAAAACGAGAAGTGTACCCTCCTGCTGACTTCCGCAATGTGAGTGCTCCAGGAAAGATTGCAGTCTAAATACACGCCTAAATTCTTCGCACTGGTGGTATAAGGTATAGGGACAGAGTCATAAATAATTTGGAGGAGGATACTGATGGTCCAGGAGATTGTAGAAATGCCTGCCACCAATAATGAGAGCTTGCGATTTTGTTGGGTTGACTAAAAGTCCAAATCCCTTAGCCCATTGATTGATGTTTTCAAGATCATTATTGATGGCACTAACAGCTACCAACAATTCTTTATAAAATTCTGTAAAAAGTAATTCTGGAGAGTCTATTTTTGCATGTAAGCAAAAATAGACTCTTCAGAATTACTTTCTCAAATTAGCTTTAACACACGATACAGAGCCCATAGATCTAATGAAACTAATCTCTTTACTCTAGAACTTTACAAAAACAATATTTCGTACTATAATCTGCTGGTATGAATGCTTTGCCTGTTCCATGATTTAGCCAAGTCCAATAATAGCCTCGATATTTTTGAAATTTCATTTGCAAAATTTAATAAAATTGTTAAAGATGTCATTTATGCTACATAATACCCATCCCTATAGTTATTGTTTTTATTGTATTAGACCCTTGTATAAAGGCAAGGGCTCACAATATGACTGCGCCAATTACGCTAAGGTGTATGGTAAAATTATTGAATGGAGAATGCGCGAGAAGTCCGATGGAGTGTTGTGTGAGGCACAGGGAGGTTTCAGGTCTGGAAGAGGATGTTCGGATCAAGTTTTCTCCCTCTGCAACATCGTAGAAAAGCATTTGGCAGTAGGCCGGAAGGTTTTCTGCGGTTTTGTGGACCTGGAAAAGGCGTTTGATAGAGTCGTGCGAAAGAGACTTTGGGACATTTTGCCAGAGTATGGTATAAACGGCACCCTGTTGCGAGCCGTCCAGTCCTAGGTGGACAGCAAGGCATGCGTACGGGTGGGTGGTAACATGTCACCTTGGTTTGACGTTAAAATCGGCGTCAAGCAGGGTTGCGTGTTGTCCGCTAGACTGTTTATAGTGTATCTGGATAAAAGTCTTCAAAGACTGTGTGCGATGACTGAAGGGGTAAAAATGGGTGATCTAGTGATAAACCACCTATTGTATGCAGATGACGCGGTTTTGATAGCGCCAACAGCCACTGATCTGCAAACACTAGTCACAGTTATGAGAGACGACTGCATGAACAATGGCTTACATTTGAATGTGAAGAAAACCAAAATTATGGTTTTTGAACGGGAAGAAACCAGAACGAATGCAAGGATTGTGGTTGGTAACGATGTGCTGGAGCAAGTGAATGAGTTTGTATATCTTGGATGCGCCTTCAGTAAGGATGGGAAATACACCGCTGATATAGAGAGAAGAGTGGATGCAGGTAATAGAGTGAATGGTGCGATGGGAAGGCTACTTGGGAGCCGGCACTTAAGCCAAAAGGCGCAGCTGGCCATGCATAACGGAGTGCTTGTCCCAACGCTGTTATATGGTAGTGAGAGTTGGGTATGTAAGAAGGAGAACGAAAGCAGGATAAATGCGGTCAAATTGCGATCTCTGCGGAAGATGTGCGGAGTCACGCTGACCGACCGTATTCGCAACAGCGTAGTAAGAAAGCGAGTAGGTATGAAAGATAGTATCGGTGTAAAGATGAGAAAGGGTATGCTCCGTTGGTTCGGGCATATAGAAAGGATGCCAGAAGAAAGAATGACAAAACAGATATATAATGCGAAAGTGGAAGGATGTAGGTGCCGGGGAAGACCTAGACTATCTTACCATGAAGTCAAGAGTCTCCGTAACCGGCGAGTGTGTATGAGACGAACTATGAGAGTGGAGGAAGCCAGAGAGGTATGTAAGGAAAGAACCTGTTGCAACTCTGTACTCTCTGCCTACCCCGCGAGGGAGCTGGCGTGATGATATAGATAGATAGATAGATGTTATTAGATGTGTACCTGGTACTGTGTTTCTTCTTAGATAATGTGTTTACTTCTTTCTTATTTTTTTGTTTATTATTAGTTACTTAACTTTAATTATCTGAATGCACGTTTTGAATTACAATCCAGATCTATGCCATTACTTTAGAACTAAGTGTTATGTTTCGATTGTAAACTATTGTCAAAAAAAAAGAAAAAAAAAATACGAAATTATAGTATTCATTTACTGCCTACTTAGTAAGCTAGATTTATGTAACTAAAATCTACATTTTTTAAATCTATTTTCTAGGATATGTGAACCCTAGGTATGTAAGCTAGGTTGGACAAATGTGTTATCGGGGATGTTTTGAGTTTGAAATTCTACTCATTTAATCGCAACAGCTTTGCTCTTGATGACACTGGGATCTAATATTGATGGTCAAATGTAAGAGCAATGCACACGCAATCTCCGCTTAAGGAAAATGGGTGTGATAGTATATTTTTTCCATAAGCTATATGATGAGATAAGAGCGTTACTGTGTCTGTAAGGAAAAATTTAAGAAAATGAACTAATTATCATGATTATAGTAGTTAAGTAGGTACATAAATGTAGGTTATAATTTTTCACAAAACTAACCTAGACCGTTTTTCCTCTTCTTTTATATTCTCCAAAACATCAATATCCATCCAATCTGGTGGCACTATCTGGCACTTCTGCTTCTGTTTCAGCATTATACCCAGCCACAGTGGCACGTTTAGAGGTAATCCTGCGCGAAACGGCCCAAATTCACCACATATCAAATATATCTTGTCGTAAGAAAACTTTGGTATTACACTGATTATTCTGTTTTCGCCTATGAATTCTATTTCGTAGGGATCCATTTGGATTTTTTGTATGTTAGGGGACAGTAAATAATGAAATAAACAAAAATATAAACCAGAAAGTTTTTTTGATTTTGACTGACGTATAAAAGCGCGGGAAAATGATAAGCTTGGCTCTTGGCTCTATAATTGTCTATGCTACCTTTTCCCAGGAAAATATCGAAAATATGCCTCGCAATGATTGGATTACTACCTCTATTTTTATTATTTTGTAGAAATTCACATAAGTCAACTGAAAAGCCTTGGCTTGGCACTTTGTTTATGTTTTATTTAAAGATTCGGTGTTGTGATAGTTTATATTTTACCACCATCTGTTGTTACGTAACTAAATGAATAGTGATACTAACATCAACGTGAAATTGAATAACCGGCGCACAATCATAGGTGGCGCTAAAAAAGTTTCAATCCAAAACATATTTGTTGCATGAAAATAGATGGCACTATATGAAATAATATTGCTTTTAAAACTTTTAAGTTTATGCAAAAAGTATGTTACGTTACTTTACCATAATTATATTTGAAATGGACTAAAATAACATAAAAATAAGAAAGTTAGTTAAAAGTGTTATCGGATAATTATAATTAAACCTCAGGCCTGTTTTATTGAAGTATTTTTTTATGCCAATCTGACAGGTGGTGGGTCCGTCTTTAATGTCCTCATATTTAAGTTTTTCAAACACATTTAAGTTTTTCGATTCTGTCATTGACAAGGGTTGCTAACGGTTGTTTTTTTGACGTGTGCCAAATTCAATTTAATTTTTTTCCATTTTAACTTGTTTGTTTTTAATTTTTGATATTGTGTTTCTCAAGGATTGGACGAGGTATTTGTCGAATCTTTCTATTTTAACCTCACTATCCCTTAGGGGAATGAGTGTAGATGAACCTTCTGATGGGGGCGGAGGTTCTTCTCCGGACGTAACTACTAGTACTAGACCCTCTTTAAAGCGCTCAGCTGGTCCTGAGGTTTCCAATGAAGGGAAAAAATCTAGATCCCCAGCAGAATCTATCCAGTCGGTCTACATTAAACCAGGCTTCGAGAACGGCTCTATCCAGCGTTACAATGATTGGGACAAGGGTCCATTCGTGGTTTATGTCTCTCGCTCGGAGAGTGATCCCTCCTCTGGTTCTCCCATAAAATTATTAAAATTTGCCCAATTCCTGCACAAGAATAAAGTATCTGGTATTTTGGAGGGCGGCATCAAATCGGTTGGCAGAAATAAAATATCGATTGAATTTAGTTGTGCTGAATCTGCCAACAAATTTGTATCCAGTGATGTTTATGAGGGGTTCTCAGCCTACATACCAAAATTTTTAATATCCCGTATGGGCGTGATTCGGGACATCCCGACTGAATGGTCATTAGAAGATCTGGTGGCTGGGATTGTGATGCCTGCTAATTGTGGCAAGGTAGTTAAAGCGAGGCGCCTTAACATAAAATCAAAGAAAGGTGACACAGTACAATGGATTCCATCAAGCACAGTGATGTTGACGTTCACTGGACAGACCCTCCCTGAGAGGGTTTATTGCTATAACACATCTTTACCTGTTTCCGTCTATCATTTGCCTACCATCATTTGCTATAACTGTTGCAGATTTGGCCACACTAAAACCCAATGTAGATCTCAACCACGTTGTTTTCGGTGTGCTCAGCCGCATCCAGGTGACAGCTGTTCCGTGTCGGATGCAGATGTCACCTGTTTGCTTTGCCGGGGTGGTAGCCACAAGGCTACGGATTCTAAATGTCCAGAGCATTCCAGGCAAAAATCTATTAAAATTGTAATGTCCCAGGAAAACGTCAGTTACAGGGAAGCATCAGCTAGATTCCCTTCTATTCGTAGAGTATCCTATTCGGATGCTGTCGCCAACCACAGCCAGTCAAGTTCGCTCCAAAGCTCGCAATGTTTATCCCCTTCTTCGTTGCCAGACTCTCCTTCCTTACCACTTACTAGCTCTTATAGAAAGACTGTTTTCCTCTCCCCAAAACCTCGACCGCAGCCTGGTAAGTCGTATGACTTGGCGGCTCACCAATCTATTACTAGGTTACCTAAATCTGCCCAGCCCAATGGCTGCGCGTTTCGTGAGAATGTTGTCCTCTCTCCTTCTTCTCCATCTGATATAGTCGAATTATTGGTGTGTAGCTTAATTAAGCTCCTGTCCAATTCTTCGGATGATCTACCGAACAATGTTGTGATATTAGTTAAACAGCTCCTTCAATCGTTGATTGACAAAAATGGCTCGAGCAATCCTGCAATGGAACTGTAGGAGTATCCGGCAAAAAAAACATGAGATTTTATATTTAATAAATCGCCTAAATCCTGTGGTTTTTGCTATCTCGGAGACTTGGCTCAGACCGGGCTCTCGCTTTAGGGTGTCTGGCTTCTCTTGCCTGCGGGATGACAGAAATGACGGCAGGGCGGGATGTGCTTTACTAGTAAGTCGTTCAATTATATATGCTCAAATTTTTATTCCTATCCATGATCCTGGCTTACATATTGTAGCTGTTAAGGCCTTAGGCTTTTCTTTTATTTCCGTGTACATTCCTCACCCTAATCAATCTATTCTCAGAGAGTTTAGATCAATCTTAGGTTCTATTGCTGGTTCTGTAATAGTACTTGGTGATTTTAATTGTCGCCATTCTTTGTGGGGATCGCATACTAACGACCCTTGTTCTTCCTTATTGTTAGATATATTGGATGATATAAATCTGTGTGTACTGAATGACGGTTCTCCTACTCGTAGAGTTTCACCTTCCCAGAATGCAAGCGCTCCTGACCTGTCATTAGTCTCCCCTTCTCTAGTTTCTATCTTATCTTGGTCTGTTCTGTCTTGTACTCATGGTAGTGATCACTTCCCCATTTTAATTAGGTTTTCCAATTCTACTCCTTCCTTACCCGCTGCGAATCCTCTTCTGAAATACCGATTATCTCAAGCAGACTGGGACAGATACTCTTTGGTTTTAGATCAGGAAATTAAAGCTATTCCTCCTGGCAACTCGGATTTTATTTGGCAGTATGAACAATTTATGTTATGTGTTCTTCGCGCCGCTGATCAGACTATTCCTGTTAAAAACTCTGTTAGGAATCAGGTTTCCTCTCCTCCCTGGTAGGATGCGGATTGCTCTCAAAGTGTTCGTCTGCGTAAAGAAGCAGAGCGAAGGTTTGCTGCTGATTTAAGCGTTGAAAATTATTTAAACTTGAAGCATACTTCTGCTCGAACTAAAAGGCTTCTTGCGGGGAAAAAACGTTCAGGTTGGCATCAATTTTGCGACTCTCTGTCTCCTCGATCTCCACCTTCTCTTATATGGAAGAAGATAAAGATGTATCGCCGTTCATATGTTGATTCTAACGCTTCCTCTAATGATCCCAGCCCTTGGCTGGAGAGCTTTATGAACAAGTTAGCCCCTCCATTTGTTCCTTTCTTTGATTGCTTTCCATCCTTGGACTCCTCTTCCACCGCCTCTTCAAACGATCCCATGAATGATCTGTTTTCTTTTGCTGAACTTCATTGTGCCCTCGATCATCTACGGGATTCTACCCCTGGCATCGATGGTATTCCTTACTCATTTATCTCAAAGTCTTCCCGTTCAAGCCAGCTTTTCCTCCTAAGTATATTTAATTCTATTCTTGATTCCGCTCGGATTCCGGATGCGTGGAAATCCCAGATTGTTATTCCAATTTTGAAACCTGGAAAAGATCCAAAGGTGGCGTCTTCTTATAGGCCAATTGCTTTATCCTCGGTTTTAGCTAAAATTATGGAAACTCTTATAAAAAATCGTCTGGAATGGATTTTGGAGAATAAGGGTTTATTACCCAAAAGCCAGTTTGGCTTTAGAAGGGGTGTTGGTACTCTAGACAGTCTTAGTATCCTCGTCTCTGAAATACGGTTAGCTTTCTCTGACAATAATAATGTGGTAGGTGTTTTCTTGGATGTGTCTTCCGCATATGATAATGTTCTTCTTCCTGTTCTCAGAGAAAAATTGTTTCGGCTAAGTATCCCAGTGAGGTTGATAAATGTCATTTGCAACCTTATAATGCGCTTTATTTTAGTTCGTCATCAAAATAGTCTCCTCCCCTCTCGACTGGTTTGGAGAGGTCTTCCTCAGGGTTCGGTTTTAAGTCCTCTTCTGTACAATATTTACACTTCTGATTTGGATTTATGTGTCAATTCCTTTTGTTGTATTTTACAATATGCTGATGATATTGCTCTTTATGTTAAATCACCCTCTTTTGTGGATGCTTCTTCTCGGCTGAATTCAGCGTTACGTTATCTCGACCTTTGGTTAACGGATCATGGGTTGAGTCTTTCGGTGGAAAAGTGTAGTGCTGTGGTCTTCTCTCGCAAGCGCAATATCCCTTCTCTAGATTTGTCCGTAAATGGGGAGCCAATTGTAGTACAGGACCGGGTAAAATTTTTAGGTATGATCTTAGACTCCAAGTTATCTGGTTTACACCATTTAAACCATGTGATTAAAAAATGTGAAGCTAGTGTTAATGTCATGAGGGCGCTTTCTGGTGTTCGTTGGGGCTCTCATCCTATGACTCAAAGGATTCTGTATAATGCTATTATCCGTAGTCACTTCGATTATGGCTGCTTTCTCTTTGAACCTTGTAATAAACTTGCTCTAGCGAAATTGGACAAAATCCAGTCAATATGCCTGCGTATCATTACTGGAGCTATGAAGTGCTCTCCTATAAATGCTCTTCAGGTTGAGTGTGTTGAACCTCCGTTATGTTTGCGAAGGCAATATTTGTCTGATAGGTTTTTTTATAATCTTATTCTGACTAGATGTCATCCTCTTTTATCTGTTCTTAATCTTCTTTCTCAGGCCATGGTTTCTTCAAGTTATTGGACTCATAAAGATTCTCCTCGTCTTGTAAACAGCTTCAATAAGTTTAAAAATTTACCTTCTTCTGTTTTTCAACTGAATAAACACCCCTTGTTTGAGGTAGATTTTGCTTCTTTAGTCTTTAAGCCAGAAGTTATTGTAAATTTTGGTATAAGTAAACATTGCCCTGAGGCTAAGAAATGCTTTAACAATATAATTTTTTCGGAGTGGTCCGACTGGCTTACAATTTTCACAGATGCTTCTAAGCTTTCAGAGGTTGATAGCGTTGGAGCAGCCGTCTGGATTCCAAAGTTCAAAATCATCTTAAGCTTTAAGTGTCCTTCAGTCTGCTCGGTTTTCACTGGAGAAGCATTAGCTATTCTTGAGGCAATTCTTTATGCAGAGTCGCACAAGTTAAACAGAACCATCATTTTTTCTGATAGTTTAAGCTGCCTTCAGGACATATCCAAAGTCCCGTTTCGTTCCCGGGATAACTTTATCATTACCCTCAAAATCAAAGAAGCTTTACTGAGGTGTAACCGTAACAATATTCTCGTTTGTTTAGCATGGATCCCTGGGCACGCAGGCATTTCGGGTAACGAAACAGTGGATGCATGTGCTAAAGCTGCATCTCATACTGGATGTGACACCTATTTTAACTGTTTTTCCGAGATCTCCGGTCTCTTGTCAAGCCCTCGCTTTTCAAATCTTGGCTCAATTTGTGGCAAAAATCTCAAGCCATCAAGGGAAAATATTATGGCAGTATTCAGCCTACTATCCCAACAAGACCATGGTTTTTTAAACATAACGTTAATAAGTTAGCAACTTCTGTGATAATTAGACTACGATTAGGCTTTGTTTGCACCCCGGTATTTTTGGAGAAGATTCGAGTGAGGGATCATTCTCTGTGCGAGTGTGGACTGGCGGAGGGCTCCTTAGAGCACCTGTTCTTTTTCTGCCCTCGACTTAGAACCCATTTATATGATTTGTTACCAGCCAATATACCTCGTCCGGAAAACATCCCATATATGCTGTCTTTGGCGCATTCACCGTTAATTAATACTTTGTACAAATTTATCAGTGTAAATCATATTAGGTTATAGCTTATATTTGTTTTCATATTATGCTTCATAAGCGTTTCTTTCATCCGCTTTTTTTACTTTTACTTATTTTGACTTTGCCGCAATTCATTAAAAAAAAACCAGTTTTCGTACTTACTTTACCAAGTTTTCATTATTGCCCAAGTTAATTTGATGTTCTGGTGTTTTATCGTTAAGTTTACCGCTCATACATACTTAAACCGATTGTTCGTCACTTGTTTTTTTTCTTTTTTAAACTTGGCAAACTTGACATTGGCAGAATCATCGGTTAACGATGGAGCCACAGATTATAAATTGGATTGGATTGGATTGGAAGTTTTTCGAAAATTGTGTAAATCCTATTACTTACCATCATCAGCCCGTATCAGTCCATTGCTAGACATAGGCCTCTCCCAAGACACGCGAATTATTTACTAGCCTTAGACTAAGTTATTCATCTAAGTTACTAATATTAATGTCCCTAACGACCATCTATAAATTACTAGAAGATCCTATAGCGTCTATAACAATATCTAATAAATGAATGACTTCACGATCGATGCAAATCGTTTTGGCAAAGTGCAAACTCCTAATTACTGGCCGTAAATTAGGGTGGTCGGTTGACAATGTCTCAGACGGGCGATATTTATGGCAGGCCTCGGCGGGGGCCTGCCTCCCCCCACGTCTGTCATAGACCAGCGTTTTATGTGACTACGAAAATGAACGGCTGGCTACAAACATTAAAGATAGCGACGGACGTAAATTTGCCTTTTATTTATTTTGCAAAATGGTTTGTGAAGATTTTTTATCAAAATGAATGTTTCTAAATGAGTTGTATGCATTCTAAATGTCAATTCTTTACAAAGTAGATAAAAATCCTAGTTAAGTAATTATAAAATGGGCAAAGGCTTTAATATAAAGTTGAGGGGAGTCATTTCAAAGGCAAACCCATTTCTGGTACTTAACTAAATACCTAATTGAAAAGTGTACAGATTGAGTTCATCGAGACAATGATCATAAAACTGCGAAAGAAAGAAAAGACATTCATTTAACTACGCACACATAGACAACAAGATGGAAAGAAAAATAAAAAAAATATTTATAAGCACCAGAGGTTGTGTGGGGTTGAACAGTATACTGCGTCAGCATATTGCTGCACCGTAACGTTTTATCGTGGTGCCGCATATATTCTATCTATCTTTCTATATTTATCATCACGCCACATCCCTTGCGGGGTAGGCAGAGAGTACAGAGTTCCAACAGGTTCTTTCCTTATATACCTCTCTGGCTTCCTCCACCCTTATAGTTCGTCTCTTTTCGTTCGAGATTCTTGACTTGTCCTTAAACCATTCTCTTGCCAGTGTGCAGCAGGGTACTGCCTCACACATCGATTAATACTACGATGGTAAAAGTTTTATAGAGCAAAAAGTTGGTATACCTACTTATGAAGGCAGATACCTACAACGCCGAATCGATTGTCTTAATATCAATTGGTCGCTTGTTTTCATTACCCTATAAGTGTTAAAAAACTAGGTACTTAATTGTTATACATAAACGTTATACGTTAATATTTGGTTATTTTTTTCTCAAAACACGTTAAGAAATAACAGCACTAAATTTCTCAGACCCATCCCGATCGCGTCGCATAAATAACAAATCTGTCTGCACGAATGGAAAACACATTGTCTATTCGCAGATATCTTTCTTCTTAAATCTGCATACAAATTCGTGAAATCGCGCGCAAATTTACCCAGTCATTTAAAAACGATTCTGTGTGCCGAACAAAAATAATACTTTATCAAGATGACGTGCCATCTTGCTCATGCTACCGGTTTAGTGTATTAGTATGAAAGTAAGAGCATGAGTTCTTAAAGGCAAAACGTCGTGCGACTTTTTCAAGCTAGCGCTTCGTTTTATGTTCGCTTTTTTGGCCATAAATATACCGTGACATCTAGCGTTGAGACCGTCTACTGTTTGTAATAGTTAATCTGTATTCTGCGGCTAGATGGCGGTAAGCGTCACCCAAACGCGGGAACTCGAATTTTGGTATTTTTTTTTGTTTACAGAATAGTGATTTTTTTTTTACAGAATACCCAATCGATTTGAATGAAATGATACTCATCATCATCATCATCTCAGCCCATACTTGTCCACTGTTGAACATAGGCCTCCCCAAAGGGGGGATTTGCCATACTCGCCACGCTTGGCAGGCGGGTTGGCGAGCGCAGTTTTTGATCGCAGAAGTGTTAAGAGAACGCTGCTGCCCATTCCCTAGTTTTCCCTTAGTCGCCTTGTACGACACCCGATGGGATGAGATGGGTTGGTCCTATTCTAAGCCGGGAACCACGCGGCTAAATGATACTCGTAGAAAGTAAAATATAAAGAGAGAACACAAGAAATGAACATCATATAATACTATCATGGGTGCGTTCCACTTGTAGCCCACGCCGACCACGCTCCCAATTGTGACAATTACAGGGCCATCAGTTTGATCAGCTTGGCAGCTAAGGTGTATGGTAAAATTATTGAACGGAGAATGCGCGAGAAGTCCGATGGAGTGTTGTGTGAGGCACAGGGAGGTTTCAGGTCTGGAAGAGGATGTTCGGATCAAGTTTTCTCCCTCCGCAACATCGTAGAAAAGCATCTGGCAGTAGGCCGGAAGGTTTTCTGCGGTTTTGTGGACTTGGAGAAGGCGTTTGAAAGAGTCGTGCGAAAGAGACTTTGGGACATTTTGCCAGAGTATGGTATAAACGGCACCCTGTTGCGAGCCGTCCAGTCCACCTACGTGGACAGCAAGGCATGCGTACGGGTGGGTGGTAACATGTCACCTTGGTTTGACGTTAAAATCGGCGTCAAGCAGGGTTGCGTGTTGTCCGCTAGACTGTTTATAGTGTATCTGGATAAAAGTCTTCAAAGACTGAATGCCATGACTGAAGGGGTAAAAATGGGTGATCTAGTGATAAACCACCTATTGTATGCAGATGACGCGGTTTTGATAGCGCCAACAGCCACTGATCTGCAAACACTAGTCACAGTTATGAGAGACGACTGCATGAACAATGGCTTACATTTGAATGTGAAGAAAACCAAAATTATGGTTTTTGAACGGGAAGAAACCATAACGAATGCAAGGATTGTGGTTGGTAACGATGTGCTGGAGCAAGTGAATGAGTTTGTATATCTTGGATGCGCCTTCAGTAAGGATGGGAAATACACCGCTGATATAGAGAGAAGAGTGAATGCAGGTAATAGAGTGAACGGTGCGATGGGAAGGCTACTTGGGAGCCGGCACTTAAGCCAAAAGGTGCAGCTGGCCATGCATAACGGAGTGCTTGTCCCAACGCTGTTATATGGCAGTGAGAGTTGGGTATGTAAGAAGGAGAACGAAAGCAGGATAAATGCGGTCGAAATGCGACCTCTGCGGAAGATGTGCGGAGTCACGCTGACCGACCGTATTCGCAACAGCGTAGTAAGAAAGCGAGTAGGTATGAAAGATAGTATCGGTGTAAAGATGAGAAAGGGTATGCTCCGTTGGTTCGGGCATATAGAAAGAATGACAAAACAGATATACAATGCGAAAGTGGAAGGATGTAGGTGCCGGGGAAGACCTAGACTATCTTACCATGACCAATGTCTTAGCTGAAGGGCAAGTCAAGAGTCTCCGTAACCGGCGAGTGTGTATGAGACGAACTATGAGAGTGGAGGAAGCCAGAGAGGTATGTAAGGAAAGAACCTGTTGGAATTCTGTACTCTCTGCCTACCCCGCGAGGGAGCTGGCGTGATGATATAGATAGATAGATCTAAATTGCAAAAAAAAAGGAATTAGTCATAACATTTAATCAATTCTAATTATAATAATTCATTCTAGCAGCCTGTATCTCCAGTTCGAATCAAGAATTGTGAATTATTTATTACGAAATCAAGAAGTTCGATAAGTATTATTAAATTACAAAAGTGAAGGACACGCCTCCAGCTATAAACAATGGCTCAATGAATATCATGCTCTGAATGTGTGTAGTAGGTGCCTACCATCCTTATTATAATTGGTACAAATTGTAAAGATTAAATCTTACTATGGAATACTATAGAAACCACAATTCTATGATGTAATTATATAACATTATAACAAAAAAATGCAATTGATTGTAAGTTTACAATAAAGAAAATTTTTAAAAATATTATTATAATGTTTTAACTTAAAACTATATAGAATTTGAATAGGTAAATACTGAGATGTATGGAAGGTAATTATAATAATAATAATATACAGTAATTTTAAAATGTGACTATATAGGTAAATAAATAGCACATATAATGCCCCTATAAAACCTTGTGTGGTGCTAGTCAGGACTGCAGACACATGATAGTAAAACAGACCACTGCTATATCTCGCAAATGTACGGCAGTTGAAAATAGCTTGAAATAAAATCACCACTTGATTTTTGGGTTGTTCGTGTTTATATTGGTGAAAAGTGCATGTTTACAATAGTAGTTTCCATTCTAAATATCTCTGACAACCCCTTGCAGTGTAATGGTCGTGGTCATTTATGCATTAGCTAATTTTATTAACATAATAAAAATAATAAAGTATTACTTACTGACTACCTCGTTGGTCTAGTGGCGAAGTACATCGCTTTGAGATAACGAGGTCCTGGGTACAAATCCTAGGTCGGACAATTGTAGTCTTTCTAACATAAACTTCTCAGTATGAGTCCGGAGTCTGGAATAGTGCCTGGTATATGGCAATAGGCTCGCCCCCTATTATATGAGATCTAACATCGTCGGCAATAAGTGGGTGTACACAGTACACCTCTGCCACCCCCGCTTGGAGAATAAAGGCGTGACGGTGCTTTTTTTTTTATTCATTATTTATAAACTTAATTACTATGAGAAAATTGTGAAATTACAAAGATAATGTTCATTTGATAGCTTCTTCGATACCTGTATACTTCCAGATTTTTAATTCATGACTTTTTATTTTGTACAGCTATTATTGTTATTCTAAGGTACATCTCCCCCTTTTTATTAAATCTTTTTCTTAAATAGATGTAAGTAACGGTTGTTATAATAGGTAAACTCTGAAATCAAAATGAGTTTGTTTATTAATTCAGTAATTATTAAATAAATACTATTTCCTCATCTATCTTTCTAGGTCTCTGACCCTCTCCTCTGGGGTAACAGTTGTGATAGTATGTTTCACATGTTTGTATTTGCTGAAATAACTAATTGAATGCCAATCAATATCAGGATTATGAGTTAGTTTGCTGAATGGATAGACACCACACATTTATTGGTAGAAACATACAAAGAAAATTGAGCATGAAAACAACAAAAGGTAAAGGCAAAATGGGACAAAAAAACTATCATTGTAAGGCCAAACACTTGTAAGTTATTGCATATATTTACATTGAATATCACATTAAACAATGTTTACTTATTTAACTAATATCATGATATTTTATAGTTTCTATGTATGTTGATATATCTGAGAATACAAGTGTAAAAAAATATCTATCTACTATATCATCATGCCAGATCCCTTGCAAGATAGGCAGAGAGTACAAGACATTTATAAATAATACAACTAAATTTTTGTGCTCATTTTAATAACGTAAGGTGTAGTTACTACTACACATTCCCTACTGGGAATGTAATATCAAATACCTATATTAAATACTGCTGCTAACGTAATATTATACTGTGCCCTTCGTTCTCGATATAAACATGCAGCTCTCTCTACTCGCTTGGCAAGCCGCTAAATTTTTTAGAAACGTTAACGCCTCCTCTATGGTATCTGTGGACATAACCTCTGCGACCATTCTTTCTTTTAGCGTGGCAGCCGATGCCTTGTAATAAAGTTTTGGTCGACATTTAATTTAATCAAATAATCGTAGCAGTGAAATTATATAACAAAAGGTTTTTATATACTCAAGTGATGTTGTGAAATAAATTTAAAACATCGTATAGGCAAATTCAGAAATAATTTACGTCTTGACAAAAAAGTACATTCCAAAAAGATCAACTGATAGTTGTTTAATTGTGGCGTTTTCAGCTTAACATGTTTATGTATAATAATATCGAATATTTGGAGACGTGAGTTTTATTATAAAGTAAAGTCTTCACTCGAAAAGTAAACTTACGAAGTCTCATGTCCCTCTTCGTGTAAAAACAGTTTAACACGCAATATACCTGCAAACAATTATTAACCGTCTATAAATTGGCAAGGTAAAACCTCTAATGAGAGAAATTAGCGGGGACATTAATCAATAATGATTGTTAAGGATCGATGCCAATTTAAGGACACGGGCGATGTACGAGATGCATCGACGTGGTCCGCAAGACTTAACGGTAATTCAAGGACACGAGCGGTGTACGAGATGCATCGGCGTGATCCGCAAGACTTGGGGCCCATACGAGATATGTGCTGAAGGTCATACTACTCATAGGTTTCACCCATGAGGTGCTCCTGTGCAGTTCACATTTCTACAATGGTAAGAAACTAAAATGTTACCCAACATACATACCTTAAACAGTAAATACAAAGACTATTGCTATAAACTATAAGCAATTTGTGATATTATATCTCCTAAAGGAGACTTTCTGAAAGGGTAACTAAAGGGACATTGTTTATGAATTTATGAATAACAATACATTATTAATAACATAAGTCACCCCTTTGCAGAAACATAATGTTTTGCATTGATTTCATTATTAGACATACTTGTATAATAATCCTAAAATAGCCCAAAGTGGAGCTTATTACACAAAGAATTGTGCAATATTATGAGCACTTGTATTAAAAAGGTAAACCTTGCAATATTTATCCCTGAACAGGGTTTATAAACAGATGAGCCAAAGTAGTCTCTACTTATAACAATGCCTGTTATAACTGACAAGCAACAGAATTGTGGAAATATTCCAAATATAATATCACAGTCTACCGATGCTGAGACAGGCAAGTTGTACAATAATTTGTGTTACACACATACATCCTTAAAATATAATATAAAATACCTGGTCTATCCAGTTAACATAAAACTAATAATTATCAATATTATCAGCCCAGACCCCTTGCAGGGTAGCCAGGGAAGATGAGTCCTAACAATACAGTCATGAAACATTGATTGGGATAAGAACCTTTGTGGTCAGCAGTATATATTTTGTATTAAATAAGGTTAATATAGTGGAGTACCAAGATGGAATTATAACTAGCTATTCATAAGCAGTAGTTTAAATTTCAAGAAACCACCAGTGTTGTAACCAATATGGAACAACAATCCTCATCCGGTGTGTAAAAATGTACATCTATCCACAAATGTATGTATAAATGTACCTACAGTGTACCTATCAGCCCACCAAAAACAAATCACAATGGACATTGGAAGTCTCCTACCAGAGAATGTGAGGTAAGAAAAGCTTGCTAGGCTTTTTACATAAAGGCTTGTTTTGTTTTTTTTATGTTACTGAAAAAATCAGTTAAACATTCAGGAATACAACATGGCTGTTACAAATAAACCATAATATTGGAGGCTAAAGGTATTCACTGACTTTGGTATGTAACAATGTATCTATGACACTAATAAAAATGTGTGTCTGTCTGCCTTCAACGGCAAACATAACTTTATGGGTTTTGTGCAAATACTGCAAGTAATCCAGACAAGTGAAGGTTAAATAAATCTGGTCCTACATATATTTAACATTATGTATAGAAACATTATTATTAGAAACATAATTTTTAATAATTGATATACAATTTATAGCCATTCTCATTAGAATTTAATTAAAGATGGATGATCACAACTGTGCTATAATCCTTATCCCACAAAGAAACTCAATGCTAATAATAGACATTAGAGTCATATTAAATATACTAATAAAAAATTTATTAGGAGCTATTCAGCTTTCTATTGGGTAATGAGTCCAATAGTTTTGGGTTTTGGTTGCGTCCTGCATCATTTATAGTGTAATTAATACATTAGAAATTTGAGACACACAGAGGAAAGATTATACATCAATTCATGAATTGAAGAATTAGATGTTTTTATTGTACTTAGGTTTGATAATATTTTAATCAATTAATAATATATAATCAAATAAAATTATTCAAGTAATTAATAACTATAAAAAATAGGTATGTGTTTAGTTTTGAATGTGCACATTTATATTGAGCACCAGTGATGTTTCTGGTACAGTTAGGATATCGGAGATATGACACAAACACAACCTGCTACTATTATGGAAACAGGTGGTTTTAGAGCACTATACATGCTGTAATTTATTTAAAGGTGGTTCAGTGTAAAAGTATTGAATTGGAAATGTCATACAAAAAATTTGCATTTTTCATATTGTTACATTTAAATTATTACATCCACATGTTACATGTATCTTATTAATGTATCTATATATAAAAAGAAAATAAAGTCATGCAAATGACTTAATAATAATACCTATTTAAAAATTGTTGATGAAGTTGATGAAATATTGAGTTACAATATTTAAAAGTATAGATTATCTTAAACAAGAATAATCAAAAGTATATTTTTATCACAGGTATGATAAATATTAGGTAGTATCAGCAATAACCTTAGTCTTAGGGAACTTGATATTATTTATTTATTAATAATTATAAGACCACGCCAGATCCCAAGTGGGTAGGCGAGGGCGCAAAACATTATATTATTACATATATTATTATGATATTAAATGAAATATGAATGATACGTAGGTACTACATGTATAAGTTAAGTGACACTCAATCCTCACGGTTGGAAATCTAGAACTAACTAAAAAGTTACTCACTACAGTTGCTACTTATAAAAAACAACCACATACAAAGAAGCAGAGGAAGTGTGGCATTTAAGGGTATGAAAAAGTTAAGTTATGAATAGGATTCCCAATATCATAAAGTTATAGTCCGTGGTTTGGTCTAGTTGCCTGTGACTTATTCGCTACTTAAGTCATTACTAAATTAGTAAATTTGAGTGTAATTTTAATCAGCAATATAACGGGTCAGGGGTGGCCCGATCGTATTGCCAAAAATGAATGTTCGCGGGCGTTATTGCGCAAGAACGAATTGTTAAGTGATACATAAATATTTAGGTGGACATAAAAATGATATCCGGGATAGTTTCGGAATATATAATAATAATAGTAGTATAGTTTAACAGTGGGGCAGGTTAAATTAGGTTACCACACATCAGCACTGCCCTTCGTTCCAAACCCAAAAATGGGGGAGGGGGGGGGGGGGGCGAGATCATATAGTTAAGGTACATAGCCTTATGTGAGGAATACTCTAGATAAGGACATTAGTACAAAGGCCTCTAGTACAAAAATGTTAAATTTTGGTATATGTGCATCTTTAAAGATTATAAATATAACTAACATTAAATATAACCGAACTTTGACATAAAGGAAAATACTTTATCATAAATTAAATAAGTAATTATAGCAAAGCATCCTTATAATCACCAATAGAATTGGTAGCCTTTGTCTGGTACTGTACTCACAAAAGAGAACATTTGACAAAAAAAAAAAAAAAAAAAAAAACACATAAAGCCCCACATGCCACTTGGAAGACACGTTAGTGGGGAAACAGGTTTCCCTGTCTTATTTGTCTTATATTGTTATAGATTGGGTACTAATATAGTTTGTTTCTAGATCTAGTACACAGTAAGAGTTTTCTATCGATCTCTATCTATATCGTCACGCCAGACCCCTTGCGGGGTAGGCGGGGGGGTGCGGGGTTCCAACAGGTTCTTTACTTACTGGCTTCCTCCACTCTCATAGTTCGTTTCGGAAGGGTTTTCTATGATACAAGAATTATTATAAAGGGATTAATTTCATATAAACAAAGTTCTGGATCGGTAATTCCTCAACTCTCGTTATATAAAGGGACATCTATAAAAAAAAAAAAAAATCTTTATATAGAAGACATAACAGATGGAGAATGCACTGATATCTTGATAAGTAATGATTGATTATTATTACCCGGTAGTAATGAGTTAAGCACAGGTGTGCTATAACAGGTGCTTTAAAGAATTTTGTTGGGATGGATCTACGCTATATAACATAACATGTTATAGAATTTGATTAAATAAATTTATTTTGAATAAGTTAGACAGACTGGTTGTAAGAAACAATATAGGTGTATATATACTCGTCTGTATATATATATATATGTTGTATTTGTGTTGTATAGCAATGCAAACAACGGGAATGTGTTATACAAATGTACTCATGACATATTATGTTTTAGAGCTCACGCTTAAAAATGACATTCATGTGGTATACTTCAACTTTACCCTTATAGCTCTAAACAGCTGCATGTTTATATCGAGAACGAAGGACACAGTATAATAAGTGATCAAACGAACTTACCTGAAGTGAAGTTCGATCATTATTATACGAAGTCCTTCGTTCGAAGATATAAGTACCCAACCCGCCCTGCCCGTTGGTAAAGTTGAAATGTACTACTTCTAAAAGGAATGGTCGCAGAGGTTATGTCCACAGATACCATAGAGGAGGCGTTAACGTTTCTAAAAAATTTAGCGGCTTGCCAAGCGAGTAGAGAGAGCTGCATGTTTATATCTTCGAACGAAGGACTTCGTATAATAATGATCGAACTTCACTTCAGGTAAGTTCGTTTGATCACTTATTATTTAATAAGGTACCTTGATTTACTTGTTGCTTACTGCAACATCGTGTGTCCCTAAAGTTCGTACTATTATCTTCCGATGATTATCTAGCCGTGTCGAGTTATTTTTACACAATTGCCTTTCTTCTATACATTTCGTTTCACCCTTTTACAGCTTATTTCGCGGTTTTTCAAGTTATATTATATGTTTGATACCTATAACACTGGTCTGCAACAAAAATGCTGTCTGGATATTTCCAACTGATTTCTATGTATTTAAGTGTTCTAAAAATACTTAAAAAAATTCCAGAACGTAAGGTTATTTTACAAAACGCAAAATTTTATTACAAAAAGGGATTTTTGGGCTAACTTGTAGTCATAAATGATAGGTATAATTTTATTTTTTATTTCTGTTTTTAAATGTTTACAGGTCATAACTATCATTAATTTCTAAATAAGGAACACCCTATTTGAGCTACATTAACAAATATAAACATGTTGTAACCTGCACGTGCGCGCTCCGATAGTGTAGAAAGTGGCGCCGTACAATATAGTGCAATGTCGTCTGTGCGGAAGTGTGTGAACTCGTCTGACAGTTTCTGTTACATTTGTGGCGAATATATGACATTAAAGCAACAAGTTAATATTACGGACTTTGTAAAAAAAGTATACTTCGCGTATTTTGGCTTAAAACTTGGAGATCAGGATAAAGTTTGGGCACCTCATAAAGTCTGCAAACGATGTGTTGAAGAGCTCCAAAATTGGTTTAAGGGCAAGAAAAAAGCTTTCCGATATGCGACTCCTATGGTATGGCGCGAGCAAAAGAACCATAGTGATGATTGTTACTTTTGTTCGTGTAATGTGAAAGGGTATAATTCAAAACGGAAGCAGTCAATTTCATACCCCAATCTGCAATCAGCTATTCGTCCCATCCCTCATGGGACCGAAATACCAGTGCCCAAGGTCCCTGCTACCTTGGAAGAGATTCCAAGTTCTGACGAAGATGGTGCTGTACCTAAACCCGATGACCAGTCAAGTTTTGAATTTGAAGATGACATCAGTCCGAAATTGTTTTCCCAGGGCGAGCTAAATGATTTGGTAGGAGACTTGAATCTTCCCAAAAATGCTGCTGAGTTGCTTGGATCAAGGCTCAAAAGCAGGAACTTACTTTTGCCGGGATTGTCTTCCTCTTGGTTGAGATATCGTGAGAAGCAGTTTACTTCCTACTTTGCCCAAGAGGACGAGTTGGTTTATCGTACCAATACTGAAGGTTTGATGGATACATTTAAGATCTCATACGACCCAGCAGAGTGGCGTATTTTCATAGATTCTTTAAAAAGAAGCCTTAAAGCAGTTCGGCTTCACAACGGCGGTTTCTATGCTTCCATTCCTGTCGGTCATTCCGTGCGCCTCAAGGAAACCTACAGGAACTTGAAATTGATTCTTTGCAAATTAAAATATAAAGATCACGGTTGGCAAGTGTGCGGTGATTTCAAAATCTTGGGCATGGCGCTCGGACAACAATCTGGGTTTACCAAATTCCCTTGCTTTTTGTGTTTATGGAATAGTAGAGATCGAACAAATCACTGGACCAAAAAGTGTTGGTCTCCGAGGGAGCTTAAAGTTGGCGAAAAGAATGTCCTGCATGAAACTTTGGTGCCTCGTCATAAAGTTCTTCTACCACCGCTTCACATAAAGCTGGGATTGATGAAGCAATTTGTTAAGTCACTTCCAAGTGATGGAAATTGCTTCAAATACTTAATATCAAAGTTTCCAGACCTCTCGGAGGCAAAGATGAAGGAAGGTGTTTTCGTTGGACCAGATATTAGACGGCTTATGGCTGATCCACTATTCTTGGAGTCTCACTGGGAAAAAAATTGTTTAGTGCTTACTAATTAATGTATTTTAGATCAAAAAATAAGTTTTGTTACGCAATTATAAATATTTTTTAATTTTTTATGTTTTATTTTAAGATAACTTGTTTAACAAGACACCTACATTGTAAAAAAACGTGACGTTCTAGGACTAAATGAAAGTTATTTTCGAATTCAGCACATCCAAAAACATAAGAATTACACAAAAAAACCAAAACAGCTGTCAATTTTATTCTTTTTGCAGACTTGTGTAATTTATAAAAATATTCTTGTTAAAGTTATGATAAAAATTCTATAATTATTTTTCAAAGTTTAATATTTACCGCCTATTTTGACACTGACAGCACATTGACAGCGCCCACGGTCACCCACCTCTTGAGGTGGGTCACCGTGAGCGTCTTGTGAGCGAAATCCATGACGTCATCTATGACGTTATCGATGCGATCACATCGATCGCGGGCGCCAAGTGGAACGCCTGAAATGGCGAAAATTTCGACGTTTATACCAAGTGGAACGTACTCCATATAAAAAGTCATTTTTGATTTAAATTCCTTATCAGTATTAATTAATTTAATGTCATTTGGAATCTTATTATATATGCACGTAGCCATTCCTAACACACTCTTACGAGCAGCCGCACTTTTGCATTTAGTTTTATTAAATATAAGATTTTTGTATTGCTGTCTAATAGGTTGTTTTCTTATATCCCCTATGTGAACGAATAAATTCATATTTTGTTTAACAAACATTGCAGTTTCTAGAATATAAAGTGACGGCATTGTTAATAATTTCAATTGTTTAAAAAAAGGCTTAAAACTGTCTGTTACTTTTAAGCTACACATTGCTCTTACACATCGTTTTTGCGCCTTAAATACTATGCCCCTATCAGTGGAATTCCCCCAAAAAATTATTCCAAACCTAAGAATAGATTCCACTAAACCATGATACGCTACAAGGATTGCTTCTCTAGTAACTTTTTTTGACGAACATTACAATGCGTATGCAGCTTTATTAAACCTTTTGCTAACTTGCTCTATTTGTGGTTTCCACGTCAATTTTTTGTCAATAAGTAAACATAAAAATTTCGCTATTTCTATCTGTTCTATTCCAATGTCATTCTGATTTATAATAATTGATGATATACATGTTTGTCTTGAAAAGTGCATTATGTTAGTCTTAGCCAGATTAATTTTTAAATTATTACTGTCTAGCCAGTCAACTAATTCAATCAAAGAGTCATTTGAGTTATTTTTATATTCGGTCAAAGATTTGGAATTGACTATTATTGTGCTGTCATCTGCAAATTTTTTAGTTATATTTATTAAATCATCAGGAGTAATAGGATACATAAAAAATGTTTTTGGTTGATTATTCACCCGTTTGCATTTTTTTAGGAATTTTTGACGTTAATTCAATTTGATCTACAAAATAATTATTAAATTCATTTGCAATCTCACTTGGCTTAGTATACAGTATGCCAGCACTAATTAGTTTAAGCATATGATGTTTTACATGATTTGATTTTTGATAATATTCCATGTTGCTTTTGATTTATTTTTAGAAGTTTTTATGTAGAAATTATTTTGTGCTTGTGAGTCAAATTTATTACATTTCTGTATAGAGTATTATAAGTTCGGAAACGTCCCTTATTTTCCCAATTTGGGTTCAGTCTGAAAATCCACAACAGCTTTCTTCGTTTTTTACTACATGTTTTGATGCCTTTTGACACTATTATAGTTCAGTACTACACTTCTAGGAAGACACCAGTGTACGCTTGTTACCTAGATTTATCAAAGGCATTTGATCTCGTATCCTATGATATACTGTGGAACAAAATGAAGACAGAGACTCACCTGCCTGATGAAATTGTATTGCTTTTTCGACACTGGTATTGTAACCAAAAGAACAATGTAAGATGGGCAGGCACATTATCAGAAGAATATAAACTGCAATGTGGTGTACCGCAGGGAGGCTTGACCTCTCCTACGTTGTTTAATTTGTACATCAATAGACTAATTGATCGGCTCAGCGGTACCGGTATCGGTTGTCATATAGACGGAGTCTGTATCAATAATATTAGTTATGCAGATGATATGGTGCTGCTGAGCCCGTCAAGTGGTGCTTTGAAAAGATTAATAAGTATTTGTGAATCTTATGCAGTGGCTCAGGGAATTAAATACAATGCTGTAAAAAGCGAATTTATGATATTTAGACCTGATCACAAGCGATACACTAGCGTGCCGCGTATTATGCTTTGTGGTACTCCCTTAAAGATGGTTGAGCGCTTTAAGTATTTAGGCCACTGGGTTACAGAAGATTTGAAAGATAATGAGGATATTGAAAGAGAGCGGAGGTCGCTGTCTGTTTGCTGTAATATGTTGGCCCGCAGATTTGCAAAATGCACCAAGCAAGTCAAAATTACGCTTTTTAAAGCGTATTGCCAAACATTCTATACGTGCAGTTTGTGGGTAGACTACACGCGGAAGACATACAGCGACCTACGTGTGCAATACAATAACGCGTTCAGGGTGCTGATGGGGCTGCCGCGTCACTGCAGCGCCTCCTCTATGTTCGCGGAGGCCCACACAGATGGATTTGCTGCCATCATGCGCAAGCGCTGCGCCTCTCTATTCCAACAGATACGCGACAGCCCCAACACCATCCTGCGCACGTTGGCGGACCGGTGGGAGTCACCGATGCTAGCCCACTGGCTACGACTGCATGCAGTCAAGTAACTGTTTTTTTTTTACTGGCGTCGTTGGGGACCACTGGTCTAAACAAATGTATAATTTTAAAATGTCACTAACAATATTTTTAAGTTTTAATTGTTACTGACCACTGTATGGATTTCTGTTATCCGAAATAAATGTATTATTATTATTATTATAAGGAAAACATAAGTTATAGAAAAGGAGAAAAGTCTCAATAAATATTTCATATGCTAGATTAGGCTCATTACTCTCATCATCATCATTTCAGCCTATATTTGTCCACTGCAGAACATAGGCCTCCCCAATCGCTTTCCAGCGTAACCGGTCCGGTGCCACCTGCATCCAACGATTTCCTGCGATTTTCACAAGATCGTCGGTCCATCTGGCAGGCGGTCGTCCTACGCTGCGCTTGCCAATACGTGGTCTCCACTCTAGACTCTTTCTGCCCCAACGCCCGTCCGATCTTCGCGCTATGTGGCCAGCCCATTGCCACTTCAGCATGCATTACTCTCATACATAGTCAAAAATTGTAAGCTTTGTAGGCATGATTTAAATTTGTCTAGATTTTCTTTTGTTATGTCACGTTTGCGTATTTTCCATGCTGACAATTCTAATTTCTTCTTAAATGGTACCTTCATTATCTGTGCCGTATGATCCGAGAGATCCTGTTCAAATTCCAAAGCAGTTCTATTTTTTTTTCATTAGATCTATATTAAAATCTCCGCATAGTATAATATTTTTTCTTCTTTTTAGACATAATTTTCTTAAGATTTTTTCTAATTTTACATAATAAATTTCGAGATTACTTATTTGAGGAACCCTATACACGCACAAAATTATGGTATCATACTTAGGTAATTGCCACCACAACATTCACATATTCCCTGCACTGATTGATTAGCAACCTCGTCTCGTTCTACAAAGCTTATATCAGATTTTACCAATATGCAAGACCCTCCCCTCTTCTTATTTTTTCGGGAATAGTACGCTGCTAGTTCAAAATTTGGAATAGTGAGAAAATATTCCTGGCCCGATTCCATAAAATGTTCTGTGATACAGATAACGTCAATTGGGCATTGTTTTTGGTTAAGTTCATATAAAGTAACGGTTAACATGTCACTTTTATTTTATAGGCCTGCAATATTTTGGTGGAATATATTTAGTCCCTGATCCGCGAAATATACAACTTCCTATGTTATCCAAGGCATCGGTATTTCTCCCGTTATCACATTCTGACATGGTTTGGTTGTTCTTAGTGCTATTAGTCGGTTGTGAACTTTGAAGGTCAGGGTATAATAGAAAATCTGTTTGGGTTTCTTTATGTTGGAAATTAATCTTAGTTGACTGATGCGATTTACAATATTGTTGAAATTTACTCATATAATCTATTCGTAAAATCTCCCTAAGTATACTTCTGGAAAGATTAATAACAAAATTATTTCCACTAGGTATAAATCTACTATAATTCATGTTGATATAAGAGACATAATTAATTTTTTTACACATAAACCTTACCTTACTTACCCGCTGACATAGAGAGAAGAGTTAGTGCAGGGAACAGAGTGAATGGCGCGATGGGAAAGCTACTCGGGAGCCGGCACTTAAGCCATAAGGCGCAGCTGGCCATACATAACGGAGTTCTTGTCCCAACGCTGTTATATGGTAGCGAGAGCTGGGTATGTAAGAAGGAGAATGAAAGTAGGATAAATGCGGTAGAAATGCGAGCTCTGCGGAAGATGTGCGGAGTGAAGCTGACCGACCGCATTAGCAACAGCATAGTAAGACAGCGAGTATGAAAGATAGTATCGGTGTAAAGATGAGAAAGGGCATGCTCCGTTGGTTCGGGCATATAGAAAGAATGCCAGAGGAAAGAATGACAAAACAGATATACAATGTGAAAGTGGAAGGATGCAGGTACCGGGGAAGACCTAGACTATCTTACCACGACCAAATAAACCGAGTCCTATCTGATGGAAAAGTCAAGAGTCTCCGTAACCGGCGAGCGTGTATGAGACGAACTATGAGAGTCGAGGAAGCCAGAGAGGTATGTAAGGAAAGAACCTGTTGGAACTCTGTACTCTCTGCCTACCCCGCAAGGGATCTGGCGTGAGGTTATAGATAGATAGATAGATAAACCTTAGCTCATAGTTAAGTTTCTCTTCCCTTAAATATTTGTTGCATGGAATTTCCGTTATAATAACATTCGTATTTTCAATAAATTGTAGATATACTCTTAAGTTAAACTGAAATTCCTGGAATGGAATAAATCTTATTTTGAGCATTTGAGCTTCAACCTAAGCCTAGCTGTTATTTTTTTTGCCGTTGTGTGTGTTTCATGAATTATCTACGCTGTTTTTTTCTTTTATTTTTTTTGCCTTTCTATCTTCAATGTACAAAATCCAATCAAACTTTAAAACTTTGTTAAACATTTTTCACTCAATATAAAAACTTCGATGTCTTGGTAACAGCATTTTCTATTCGATGTCTTCGGAAATACTATCGCCTTCTCACTTGTTATAGATTGCAATCACAATTAAAACATCTAAAAATGGTGATGGTTTGCTTAAAAAAATTTAAAGTTTGATTGGAATTTATTATATCTACCTATCTTTATCATCACGCCAGATCCCTTGCGAGGTAGGCAGAGAGTACGGAGTTCCAACAGGTTCCTTACATACCTCTCTGGCTTTCTCCACTCTCATAGTTCGTCTCATACACGCTCGCAGGTTACGGAGACTCTTGACTTGTCCTTCAGATGAGACTTAGTCTATTTGGTCATGGTAAGTGTTTAGGTCTTCCACGGTATACTATAACTAGTTATTTGTCACTTAATAAGTATTAGACTCATTACAGTATTTTGCAAGTTTTATTAATTTTACTACATAATAAATTAGATTGGCTCAGTTTAGTTAAATTAGTGTAAGCATAGAAGAAAAAAATGTTCTTTCTTGGGCGCAGGAGGAAGGAGGTTGGTACCCTGCAGTATGTAGATTGAGCTAGAAGTTAACTGTCCTTGTCTTAATGGCTGCTGACGCTACCGCTTAAAACGAAAGCTAGCTACCGACTATTTTCACTATGTATGTATGTTTGAGTGATATACGCTATTGCCCGCGAGACCTTTACAGCTTCACCGGGCTAAAGGGCGAGCGTGCATCATTACGCTCGAGCCAGAGGGGCAACTAGCTCAAGGGCGCCTCAAGGAGGAACGGCCTTAGCTTTGGCAGTTGCTATGGGGGGGAGGGCGTATACTAAGTGTCTCGCCGTGGTGCTCGGCACCGGTCGGCGGGCAAGGGGTTCTACGACATCGCCGGCGAGGTCGGTGTATGATTCTGTGTGTGGTGTCTGTATCGAAACCGGAAGAAGGGATGTATGAGCATCGGGTGGGTCGGTAAGAACATGTCGCGGGCGGCAGTAGCGGCAGGGGTTAGGTTCATAGTCAGCGGTGGCTAGGTGTGGTTGGATGCGTTCGCGAAATATCGAGTTGACGCCTTTTTAATATAGGCGCGAATAGGTTCGAGACTGAGATCGGAGTGAAGGTCGACATTCCGTAAGAACCACGGGGCTCCTACGGCTTTGCGGGGAAAACGGGATTGAACCGTTTGGAGTCTATCGATATGAGAGTGGGCTGCGTGCCCGAACACCTCACACGCGTACGTCATGATGGGTCGTACACAAGTTTTGTAAAGTGTCACCTTGTTTCTAAGGGACATTTTACTCCGCTTGCAGATTAAGGGATAAAGACGGGCGAGCACAAATGCTGCTCGGTTACGGACTCACTTGATGTGCGTTTCGAAGGACATGGTATTGTTTAGGTGACCCCTAGATATTTGACCTCTTGGACCCAGGGAATAGATCGGTCGAATATGGTCACTTGACCGAGATTCCTTCTGGGGTGGCGCAGGGAGGGGCGTAGGGTGGCACCCCTGGAGAAGTGCACCGCAGCGCTGTTGTCCGGGTTCATCTCAATACGCCACTTCCTGAACCAATCCCCTAGGGTATTGGCGGCAGCCTGCTTTCACTTTACCGCGGCGCGGGTTATATAGGCACTCGACGCAGCGGCAACGCTCCATTGGGAAGGGGCGGCTCGCGACGTCATCGGGCTTAGTGAAACAGCAGCACATGTGCGAGCAGGAAAGTATTTGAGTCCACACGCAATCGTATTGTCTTAATTCATAGGGGTTAAATGTTTTTCTACAAATTGCAATAGATCATCAGATCAGTCTCTTACAATAGGTCTCATAAAAAAGCTCAGAGTTGCTAAGCGAGCTATGGAAACAGCTATGTTCGGCGTTTCTCTACGTGATCAAATCAGGAATGAGGAGATTCACAGAAGAACCAAGGTCACTGACATAGCCCTCAGGATTCGCAAGCTGAAGTGGAAATGGGCGGGCCACATTGCGCGAAGATCGGACGGGCGTTTGGGCAGAAAGATTCTAGAATGGAGACCACGCATTGCCAGATGGACCGACGATCTTGTGAAAATCGCAGGAAGTCGTTGGATATAGGTAGCATCGGACCGGTTACGCTGAAAAGCGATTGGGGAGGCCTATGTTTAGCAGTGGACAAGTATAGGCTGAGATGATGATGAATAGATCATAATAATGAATCAACCTATGCTGACACACTGTTATACAAAGGCCCCTCACAAATCGAGGTGAGAGAGAATAGGTCGTATTCCATCAAGTTTACCCAGTGCAAATTGTGTGGTGGAGGGTTTGTGAGCACCAGCTACTGGAACGTATCAAGCCGCCTATAAGACATTTAATTCGGTTCAACCGCTACCACATTCAGCGGCGACCGAGACCAACCTGCCAAACGTGCCTTTTTAAGTGAGAAAATGCCACAAATGGTCACCTATCTCTGACTGATCGAGGCGAACGCTGCTCTAAGATCATCGCAGTTCCACACCGCGCGCCATATAATACAAAAGTGGTTACTGATTGACTGCCTTGTTGGTCTAGTCGCAATGTATTTTGCGATCACGAAGTCCTGGGTTCAAGCCTAGGTCGAACAAATGTAGTTTTTCTAACGAAATCCACCCAGTATCAGTCCGGAGGCCGGAAAAGTGCCCGGTATACTGCAATACCGGCACCGGTACCCGGTGCTGAAACATTGACGCTCACAAAAGAATCTGTCTACAAAATGAGAGTGCTCAACGGGCCATGGATTGTGCCATGTTAGGCATCACACTGAGCGACCGAGTCGGAAATACGGAGATCCGTAAAAGAACTAAAGAGGAAGACGTCGGATCCCGTATATTTCGACTCAAGTGGAGATGGGCAGGACACGTCGCAAGATGTAATGATGACAGGTGGAGTAGATCTTTGAGCGAATGGTGGCCACGGAAGGGATATCGCAATCAAGGAACGCCAGTACAAAGATGGGTCGATGACGTAGTTAAGTGCGTAGGTTAGACCTGGCTAAGATTGGCTCAGGATATGGATATGTGGCGTAAAAGGGAGGATCCTTATGCCCTGCAGTGGGCGGAATAAGCTGGAAGTGATGTGATGATGTGATATGGCAATAGGCGCGCCCTGTGTTACATGGGACCTAACATCGTCGGCAAAAAGTGTGTATATAGTATACCTCTGTTACCCCCGCTTGGGGAATACAAGCGTGACGGTGTGGTTACTGACTACTGATCAGATTTCACGGGACGGACTGAGGCGTTTGACGTTTAAACGTCATTATTATTCCAGGATACCTCCTGAGGTATCCCTCCCCTGGGAGGAGGAGGGAATTAATTTAATTATAATTTTAGATTACACCGTCGCGCCTATATTCCCCAAGCGGGGGTGGCAGAGGTGTACTGAGTACACCCACGTTTCGCCGACGATGTTAGGTCCCATGTAATAGGGAGCGAGCCTATTGACATATACCGGGCACAATTCCAGACTCCGGAATCATACTGGTAAGTATTTTTTTTTCGCTAGAAAAACCTCATTTGTCCGACCTAGGATTTGAACCCAGGACCTCGTGATCATCAAGCGATGCGCTTTGCCACTAGACCAACGAGGCAGTCAGTTTAGTTTTAATTTAAATTTCAATTGTTTGATCTTACAATAAAAAAATTGATAATTCCAACACTATTACTAATTAATATAATTAACGATTTATGTAACAAAAAGTTATACAGTTAGTCGCAGTTGACTACCCAGAACCATAAACCAAACCATTATGACGTTACGGTTGTGAGCGGAAGAGTTGTACCTTCACGCCGTTACTCATAGGGACTGGAAGTTCGGATGCTATTAATTTTTGACACTCGGTGTACTTTGTGAGATCCAACTTAACAAAGACATAGAGAAATTGGAATAGGTTAAATATACATTTTAAAAAAAGTTCATGAAATGAGAAGGTAAGGATTTTTTTTTAAAGAATAACATACCTAGGTACGTATTTAGATAGCTTTCAATTTATTAAAAACCATATAAATTACGGCGTCGGCGACATGGGTGGGAGGAACTGATTTTGTTTATTCTTAAAAAAAGATCAAAAAATCTTAACTATGGATTTCTATCGTTTTTATTTAATAGTTTCTTGACCATTGATTCTATTACTCCAGTCGTATACATAGAATAATGTTTTTAACATTTTAACTCCCCTAAAACTAAATTGATGAAATACCCCACCCTGGATGGTAAAGCGATGGATACTTTACATACCAATTCCGACGGCCGTTTTGAGAAATCCATGATGTTGCCAAAATCAAAAAAGAACAACAGAACAGACAATTGCATTCAAGTAATTTGAATACTCCAATTTAAAACTTATTTATGTGCATTCAAGTTGTTCCGATCACTTTCTATGATGAATAATATTTTCACTAATTAGTGTTTTATCTATCTTCCTCGCATTCAGTTCGTGATTATTCAAGTGAAATTTACTTTTTCGGTATCAATTCCAAGATCTGTATGCTAATGTAAGTTGTAAGTTATTATCAGTGGCAAAGAGTTTAATTGCCCCCGTGGGTACGACTTAATGCTCTGCAGTTGAACATTTTGGATAGGCATGATAACTTCGAGTCCGGTTACGTCTTTAGTTCCAAGTAGGGCTAGGGAACCATTGAAATTAACTCATTTTACCACGTTTTTATCACATAGCGGTCTTGTCTGCCTGTTTGTTTGGGACAAATTTTGTTATATATTTTAAGCTAACTTCCCAATGAGTTATTAAGCTTAAATTTGGCATCTGCCTTCCTCGTTGGTCTAGTAGCGAATACTGTCCCCCCCTTGCGCAAAAATCAGCAGCAGCCTTTGGGGTCACGGACGTAAGGGGCGGGGGCTGTGAGCGTCCTTCACGAGCGACGCCGAGGAGGACGGCGGCGTTATGTGGCCCACGTTGCCGTGAGCACCGCGTCGGTGCGGGGGAGATGTCATCAAGTCTCCCCCCGATGGCGGGCTCTTCAGAGCGCGGCACAAGAGGGGCACCGGTGCGTTCCATACGGAGATCCTGGAGCCCCTCCAAAGTGCTGATGTCGGTCACCCTGGGGTTTTTAGTCGGTAGGAATCCGACACGCCCCGCGAGCTTCCCCCAAGACTCGCGGAAGTCCTATGCAGCGTTTTCCACAGGAAAAAAAGTATGCTTTAAGATCACGAGGTCCTGGGTTCAAATCCTTGGTCGGATAAATGTACTTTTTATATCGAAAAATTACCAGTATCAGTTCGGAGACAGGAATTGAGCCCGGTATATTGCAATATACTTGCCCTCTATTACATTCGACCTAACATCGTCGGCGAAATTATCGTGGGTGTCTCACAGCACACCTCTGCAACTCCCGCTTAGGGAAATGAAATGAAATAAAACCATTTTTCGGATTTAATCGTGGTCACTCAAAAATAATTACAAATCGGCGAAACTTAAATATCAAAAATAAACCACGATAAAATTCAAAGAATAGTTTCATTTCCAAATTGTCCTTATATTACAAAAATCCAAGAGTAGTAAATGTTTTTATTAAAAACAAAAACATTTAAAGTTGGTACCGAAAGTTCCTCCGGCGCGGATGAGATAGTACTCCGCGAACTTACACGAACTGGCAGAGGCTAACTGTAATTATAATAATTCACTTAATAACCGACTGTGAAACCTTTATGTTAGGTTAACTTTGAATTTTTGTTGTAACCTACCTTACCAGTCCCCGTAGAATTACGAGAAAAGATAACTTGTAGAATTCCGGTGATCCTTGCAAGTAAGTAGCAACCTGTGAAGTAAATGTATATATCTGTTTATCTATATCATTGCGCCTTGCGCAATAGGCAGAGAATAAAGAGTAAATAAGATATAGATAACTTGGTAATGGTTGATTTATCTTCCAAGCTTTTTTTACCTGTGGAACATCCTGAATAGGACTTCCGCGAACCTCGGAAGAAACTAGTGGGGCGTGTCGGATTCCTACCGACTAAAAATCCCAGAGTGGCCGACATCAGCACTTTTGAGGGGGCTCCAGGATCTCCGTATGGACCACACCGGTGCCCCTCTAGTGCCGCGCTGTGAAGAGCCCGCCATCGTAATTTTCCACCCAACCTAACCCAAACAACATACAAACTGTTGTATAATTATAACAAGGTCGTTGAAGAAATTATTGGGAGTGCCAATTAAGATCTTGCTGATCAAAATACTTTTTTAAAGTTATGATCTATTTATTCTCTCATCACGCCAAAACCACTGAATGAATTTTAACACGACTGTCGCAATTTAGAAACATTTTTTAAATAGATCGGATTCAAATCAGTTAGGCAAACGGAGATATTCTCTTCCAGATTCCAACAGGTTCTTATATATATATACCTACTGCTTGATAAAAGTCAAGCAGTAATCCCAAATTGTAGTATTCGATCTTTTCCTTTATCAGTCTTACGAGGGGTCCGCAAAAAAAATCAAGATTCCATATAAGTTCTATATCTATTTTCTACGCTACGGTACTACGTCCTTTTGTACACACTTACTACGGAACTACAAAATAAAGTCCTTGCATATGCTATGCTGCTACGAGTTTGTACTACGCGATTACGCGCGTTCTGTCCCTAGTCCTACGAAACGCTACTACGCGCTAACCTACTACTGATTTCGCTAATACACTCTTCACTACTAATACACCAATTAGTTTCCTACTTTTTTAAATTTATGCAGAATACAAATAATATGTCCGTATCATGTCTACCCATTATTTGGAATTTAGGGGTTATAAAACCCCTTTTAAGTCGGACGATTTAGCGCAGTGGTTAAGAGCTTAAGCCGCTCCGCCCGCTGTGTCTAATAGTCATGGGTTCAATTACCGCACGGGACAAATCTTTGTGTGACCCACAATTATATGTTTCGGTCTGTGTATGTGAATTTTCATGTTTGTAAACGCACCCACGATACAGGAATAAAAGCCAGCTACGTTTAAAAAAAAGGGGCAAATAATTATAGGAAAAAAAACGGACAAGTGCGAGTAGGACTCAAGGTGTGAGGGATCTGTATAGTAAGTACCACTAGATGTTGTTTTTGAATTCTTTCATCATATTCAAGGTTTAATTTAAAGTGATAAATTGACTAATATTCGGATTTTTTCTTTACTTGTCAATAAAGAAAGAAAGAAAAACGTTTATTCAGGGACAAAAAATACACGGCAAATAATATAAAATAAAATAAAAATTTAATCTGGCACTGAAATGGTATACATTCACCATAATACCGAGGCAACTCAAGTGCCACGACGCTGGTCTTCCATGTAAACCAGGACTCACAGGAAGATTCTTATACATAAGTTTTGATTAGATCACAGACTTAGAAGCTAAATTGTTTACACCGTCAAGGGACCATACGTACCTTTGTATTTGATATAAATTGATGCCTCGATACCTTTGTCATTTCCTGAGAAAAAAGGCTTTAACCGTCGAACAGACAGACACACGGAAAACAAAGTGATACTCGGGTAAGGGGTTAGGCTAAGTGTTTTTATTGATTGAAGTACAGACCCCTAATAATGAAAAAGCAGTTGCATTATGCCCACTTAAGTTAAAGTAATAAATCTAGCCCTGTTTTTTCATAATAGCGTTTAGCACAAACACGGGTGTTGTGGCGATTTTTAGCGAAGACTGGCCGTCTTTTGGTTGCTAATGTTCTTTATAATTAAATTATAAAGGACATATATCGTGAGAAAACTGAGACTTTTCTATGCGAAAAAATCTATTTTTAAAACGAAATGTGAAATGTTATGCCCGAAATATTACGACAAACTCACCCTCCGTCACATTGGGACCTAAATCCCTCAGCAAAATGTAGGTGCGTAGTACAGTTCATCAAGGAAACAAGCGCAAAAGATTGTATTTCTTTTTTTATTTGATATTGTTCTAGTATTCCTTCGGCGATAACTATAAAACCGAATCGAAATCCCGTCTGGTCGTCAACATGGCCGACCATGTTATCGTAGCATGACAGACAGCCGTCCCTCTGTACGTGACCCGGGCACCGAACCTAGGCCCCCGCGATAAATCGCCGATGCGACGGTGGAGACCGTTTTACTTAGGTCTTTGTAGGGGCTTCATAATAAAAGTATGTTTAGAAATTATGTTGCGATGTATGTGTTGTAATTTTCTTTTTCATCCGAGTGCAGAAGGTAGGTAATATTATATTATGTATTACCAGCAGTTTCTCGCGACTTCGTACCCGGTCAACAACAGCGTCACCTACCGGGTCTGTGTTATATAGCCTATGTTACTTCTGGATAAGGTAGCTTCCAATGGTGATAGAATCATTAAAATCGGATCAGTAGTACCGGAGATTACCCCGAACATTCGAACTTACAAACTTTACCTCTTTATAATATTAGTATAGATAGCTATAAAAAAGGACTTGTAAATCTTAGCAAAAATACCATATATATTATATTTCTACAAATTACAAACGAAGAACAAGAATAACGATGGTTTGGCTCGTAGAGGCGAAGTGAAAGCGCGTCTCAAGTATGAATATTATGGATATATGATATATAATTTTATATGTATTATGTTATATATTAAAAGCTTAATGTTAAATTTAGCATACACGTCACAACAATTGAGTTCCTAGGTTTACGCGATTGTTTATACAAGAAATAAAATTATTTTCGCATATTTTATCGCGGTCCATTTTGTTCGCGAGAAAATCTCAAAAACTTTAAACTAAAACTGAACCACATAAAATCCAACAACCTTAGCCGACAACTATAGTTTTATGTAATATAAAACCTAGTTTAAAAACATACTTTAATTTGGAATCTAGCGTAAAAATATACGTATACATAGATACATTAAATTCTAGTCACTTTAGAGAGCATTATAGAAATAAACCATATTGCCATATCTTCAATAACGTAATTACCTAAATACCACTCTTTTCTCTGAAGGGGAAGGCCAAATGCGTACACTGTACACCCACATTACGCCGCCATTATATCTTTGTACTCAATGTATCAGAGGTCAATGCTGTTACCATTCAACGGGCACATCATTTCAACCAGTAATTTCTCTACGTTTAAAGGCAGGTCAAAGATGTGGAGCTCAGGATACGCTGGTCAGGATATTCCTGCGTCATTATTGAACAGTGTTATTGCTATTATAAATAAGGATCTCATGATATTGTGGCGATATTAAAATGCTTTGTTTTGTTTCTTTTTGTTCGGGGAGGTTATGGATTTGTTGCGGGGATAGACATTTTATTGTCAGATACCAGTACAGAGGTCTTATGGTAGAGGTAAGTACTTTATTTTAGATATCTAACAAGATATTTGTTTACCACATACAAAGACAACGAAATAACAATATACATATCAGAGGTTTATGGAGATAAAATATATGATGCGTATATATGATAGATATATGAGAAACTGTTAGAATTGTGTACTCTCTGCCTACCTCACAAGGGATCTGGCGTGATAATATAGATAGGAATATGTGATACCTATTTGAAACATGGGTCGCTACCTATTTGGAAATTTGTTGGAATAAATATCCTAATAGAGCTCGTCTCATTAGAATTAAAATGATGATTTAAATATGTGGGATGTCTATCTATCTATCTATATCATCACGCCAGATCCCTTACGGGGTAGGCAGAGAGTACAGAGTTCCAACAGGCTCTTTCCTTACATACCTCTCTGGCTTCCTCTACTCTCATAGTTCGTCTCATACACGGTCGCCGGTTACGAAGACTCCTGACTTGTCCTTCAGATAAGACCCGGTCTATTTGGTCATGGTAAGATAGTCTAAGTCTTCCCCGGTACCTACATCCTTCCACTTTCGCATTGTATATCAGTTTTGTCATTCTTTCTTCGGACATTCTTTCTATATGCCCGAACCAACGGAGCATACCCTTTCTCATCTTCACACAGATATTTTCTTTCATACCTATTTGCTTTCTTACTACGCTGTTGCGAATACGGTCGGTCAGCTTCACACCGCACATCTTCCGCAGAGCTCGCATTTCCACCGCATCTATCCTACTTTCAGTCTCCTTCTTACATACCCAGCTCTCGCTGCCATATAACAGCGTTGGGACAAGCACTCCATTATGTATGGCCAGCTGCGCCTTTCGGCTTAAGTGCCGGCACCCAAGTAGCTTTCCCATCGCGCCATTCACTCTGTTCCCTGCACTCACTCTTCTCTCTATGTCAGCGGTGTATTTTCCATCCTTACTAAATGCGCATCCAAGATATACAAACTCATTCACTTGCTCCAGCAAATCGTTCCCAACCACAATCCTTGCATTCGTTCTGGTTTCTTCCCGTTCAAAAACTATAATTTTGGTTTTCTTTACATTCAAATGTAAGCCATTTTTCATGCAGTCGTCTTTCATAACTGTGACTAGTGATTGCAGATCAGTGGCTGTTGGCGCTATCAAAACCGCGTCATCTGCATATAGTAGATGATTTACCACTAGATCACTCATTTGTATACCTTCATTCATCGCTTTCAGTCTTTGAAGACTTTTATCCAAATATATTATAAACAGCCTAGCGGACAACACGCAACCCTGTTTGACGCCGATTTCAAAGTCAAACCAGGGTGACATGTTACCACCCACCCGTACGCATGCCTTGCAGTCCACATAGGTGGACTGGACGGCCCGCAGCAGAGTGCCATTTATACCATACTCAGGCAAAATGTCCCAAAGTCTCTTTCGCACAACTCTATCAAACGCCTTCTCCAGATCCACAAAACCGCAGCAAACCTTCCGGCCCACTACCAGATGCTTCTCTGCGATGTTGCGAAGGGAGAAAACTTGATCCGAAGATCCTCTTCCGGACCTGAAACCCCCTTGTGCCTCGCACAACATTCCATCGGACTTCTCGCGCATTCTCCTTTCAACAATTTTACCATACACATTGGCTGCCAAGCTGATCAAACTAATGGCTTTGTAATTGGCGCAGTCATATTGTGAACCCTTGCCTTTGTATAAGGGTACAATGACTGCGCGGCGCCAATCTGTAGGGACCCTACCGGTCCTCCAGCAAAGATTTGCAAGGACCCGAAAGGCGTCCCGGACGCAAGTTCCACCATATTTGATCATCTCGGCAGATATCATGTCTATTCCCGCAGCTTTACCATTTTTCATACTTCCTATCGCCCATTCAACTTCTTCCATAGTGATGCGTCTCTGGGCTCGTCTGTGGCACCAGTATCCGGGGCATCTCCATACATTTCTCCAAAATATTCACTCCACCGGGTTAATACAGCTTGTGTATCTGCAAGAATGTCACCATCCTTAGACTTTATCCTTTCCATTCTGGAACCTGACAAATCACCTCGAGACTTCTCACTTTGCTCCAAAAGAGTTTAGTGTTGTTCTCGAAGTTCTTCGCCAGCCTCTCCTCCTCAATCGCACTGGCTCTTTCACGCTTTTCTTTCACTAAGGTTTTGGTGGCATTCTTGCATTGCCTGTATATTTCTTTCTTTATCTCTGTCATACTGGCATTCAGGTTCAAAAAAGAAACATAGTCCTGCCATGCTTTCTTCTTACTTTCTACGGAGCTTTGCAACTCCGCATCCCACCATGCATCACCTTTTGCTGTAATATGCTTCTTTGAGCAACCACATACTTCTTTCGCGGAATCTACTAAACTCTCTTTCAGGCTATTCCAGCATACATCTACATTTGAGTCCGAAGAACCTACTGCCAAAAGCTTGTCCCGGACTCTTCTTCTCACGCTCTCATCTTGCAACTTTTCAACCTTTATTCTTTCAAGGTCTCCGAAGGGGATACGCTCTCGCCAGTGCCTCCACTTCCTGAAGAGATGTGGGATGAATCTCTGTAATAGCTATATTTTGAATTTGAGCCAGGGTTTGAATCGGGCAAAATTTATCCAAAACCAAAAATTATCAGTAGCAGTTAGAATCTGAAAGTGTGCCCCTATATAATAACTACAGGCTTACCCATACAATAAAGTGTATTATTATTATATATCTGACATTCGCTGTCGGGGAATAAAGGCGTGACGATACCGGTACTCTGGGAACCTACTCCTCAAGGGATTTACCGTGATGATATAGATAGGTGCCTATTTTTTTTATAAATCTAACAATGAAAGGCCTGCCCAGAATACAATTCCCAGAAAACTCGTCCTCCCTGACATTACAGCTAAGACGTATAATGACTCCGTAATCTATTCGACCATATTTCCCTACCTGCCCCCCCACGCTCCGCTGTGAGCATAAACCGACGCTAATTATGCCCGATGCGATGCCACCCGGATTTGCATCCCAGTCCAACTAAATCTGGGTCCCCGAGATTTTGCCGACGACATGAGAACATATTTCTTTTAAAAGAATCGCTGTTTAAATCCTGCGCTGGTTTCTGGGTTCCGTTGGAAAGTATGTATCACGATTGTACCGAAGATGTGTAATTTTTTTTTCTTTTTTTTTTAGAATCCTAGCCCCACACTAGGATTTATTCCTGTGTCGTGGGTGAGTTTACAAACATGAAAATTCACATACACAATTACCCAGACCGGAACAAATAATTGTGGATCACATAAAGATTTGTTCCGTGCGGGAATCGAACCCGCGACTATTAGACACAGTGGGCGGAGCTGCTCAAGCTCTTAACCACTGCGCTAAATCGTCTGTCGTCCGTCTGAAAATCGTCCGTCCGTCCAAATAATGGATAAGATACGAAAAATACCCCAGTATACTCCCTAAGCTGGTGGCAGAGGTGTAGATCGTGCCGGAGACCTGATCAGAGATCATTGGATAAAAATAATGAATAAACACCGCACGCACAATATTTGTCGAGCGGGGATGACAGAGGTATAGGCACTCTATAAACCTACACATTGCAGACAATGTTACGTCCAAATGTAAGGAGGCGAACCTAAAACAGGTACAATTTCAGATTGTTACTAAGGATTATTCGGTAGAATAACTAATACTTTTTCGACCTAGGAGTCGAATCGAGGACCTCATAAGTGTTACAAAATAAAAGATTTTGATTAATGTTCACAGAAAAGCAACTGAAAAACGTGAAACTATCTTATGAATAGTGAAAAAAGAAATTTAGTGATTACTTTAAACTCCCAGTTCTGCGCTAGTATAAGCAGTTTTACACAAAATATTAATAAATCCCAACGAAATGTATGAAAATTATGCTTTTCTATTTTAATTTCCGGTATGTTGCTAGGTTAGGTTAGCGCCAGGCTAGGTGGAGCGATGAGCTTCGTAGGGCGGCTGGCAGAAACTGGATGCGAGTAGCCGAGGATCGTACCCAGTGGCGTGCACTTGGAGAGGCCTATGTCCAGCAGTGGACTGCTATAGGCTGATGATGATGATGATGTTGCTACAGTAAAAGTTGTTCGTATTGATAACCAGTAATACCTGTTTCAAGTTTTGCACACCTTACTTCCTGTTTTATCCTCCAATGTACGGAACTACATCAAATTCTGAACGTTTACGCGCGCGCCTAAATTTTTAAATGATGATTAGCAAAACGAGGCTACGTTCTTGCTTCGCGCTAATTACGTTAATAGCAATTTAGTGATGTACAAATGTGTTGGTTTGTGCTTGTGTGTAAAATATAAACAGAAAAAAAGGATGTTTTGAGTTAAGAAAATATCAATAATTTACGCCGCCGTTAGCAACAGTGCCTTTCTTTTTTTTTTCATTTCACAGACGATGTTAGTTCCCAATGTGATAGGAGGTGAGCTTATTGCTATCATACTGGATACAATTACAGACTGCTATTCACAATTTTTCGATAGAAAAATTCCAATATTGTCAGATCTGGGACCCCAAACCGGTACCTTGTAATCGCCAGTCATGTGCTACTAGACCAACAGAGCAGTAAAATTTAATAATACAGAATATTATTGACGTATAAAAACACATTATTTATTAGTTAACGACGAAGGAAAAACGTCGTAAGGGAACCTCCATATTGGAGAGAAACTAAATATTTTCAAAAGAGTTGTGAAATGCCTTATATTCTCCTGCTGGCCAGTTTCATGTCCATTGCGCAGCTCAATGCCACACAAATGACCTGAATGTAATCACAGAGTAATTTCGATGAAATCATACCGCAAACAAAATCGCAACATTCAATCCGTCTTCAAGATGAGACGCCCAACCAAAAGGGGAAGTTAGGGGAAGTCGCGCACAACTATAAATTCCAGTTTAATTACCCACGGGCAGCGTCACATCATGGATCCAGACAGTTTTATGACAATTTATGGTCACATTTCGACGCGGGGCCGGCCCGCTTAGGGATTTCCACCGACCAACCACGCTTGACCTCCCCCGCCCCTCACAACACACACGAGCTCCACCACAAAAGGGAAGGTATACAGAAATGTAAGGGTCTTACTAAGGTGGTCGGTATTCGTCACCTTTTACACAGCTAGGGGTTTAAGGCTTCCAGTTCTTTATGGTAATGAAATCTGAGCAGGGTGACGTGCCGAGGTGATGCCTGCGAGAGTTTTTGTTGTGCCCCCCCTTCCTCCCCCTTATTTATTGGGCGTTTGGGGCGCGGAAGTTCCGCGCAAAGTTTGCGGAATAGAATGTGCTCATGGTATCGACTGTAGAAATTGTTTTTGTTCATTTTCCATTTGGGGAAAAACGGTGCGTGTTGTGAGATGTAATAAACACATGGGCTGGATTCGGGACGTGGGTATGTAATTGTGATTCGCTAATCGTAAGTACGGGCGCTGCGACAATTGACGTGTTTCATATCTATACTAATATTATAAAGAGGAAATATTTGTATTTTTGAATGTTTGTAACGAATAAACTCAAAAACTACACGACCGATTTCAAAAATTCTTTCACCATTAGAATGCTATTTTATCCAGAAGTAACATAGGCTCTATAACATAGACCCGGTAGGTGGTGCTGTTGTCGACCGGGTACGACGTCGCGGGAAACTGCTAGTATTTTATAAATTCATAAAGATATATGAGTTTTGTCATTAATTAATAACAAACTTCTACCGGGTCTACGTTTGTTAATATTTACACGTGGCAGAAAAAAGTTTATGTTTCTTCTTCTTCTTCTTCTTCTTTAAGTTATGGCTTCACACTAATTATAAGTGTATTTTGCCAGTGTCCAGTGAGATATATAATCGTGTTTGTTTAAATTAATTCGACTCCCCGATGAATTTGATGACAATGATGATAATGAAATTAATGAAATACCCCACCCTGGATAGTAAAGCAGTGGATACTTTACATACCAATTGCAACGGCCGTTTTGATGGAAGTCGAAAAGGCACGTTTTACCACTTTGTTACAATTACCTTCACTCATGCACATATAAGAACAGATAATGGTTAATATTCCACCAACATTACACATTATTAGTCGAAATAACACAAGTTTTGGAAATTAAAACAAATTGTCAACATCACTCTTCGACTTCCCGCCAAAAAACCAAGTTTATGTTTAATGTTGTGTAAGATATTATTTTTTTTAATCTTCAGATTATTCACTAATCCGACGCAGGTGAAGCCAGTTTCATACCAATAATCAAAATCGTTCATGTACAACATTTTAACGTGAACAAGAACGATGTTTAAATGATTAGTGGGAAATACTTGAGCATTTTCTAATTGACCACAGCAAAAGCATTTTATCTTTGATCTCTAATGACCGGTTTCAATATTTAACCTATATATAGATTTGTTTAATGGCAGTAATATTTTGACAGATTGTCCATACAAAATCTGTCAAAATTCTATCGGTATTATGCAAATCTATTCTTGAGTTGAATATTGACACCGGCCGTAAATGAATTTATAAAAACCAACTGAACCCACCCCTAAAAAGAAACGACATAATTGTCATTCCCGACACAAAATCCACTTACAATCATAACAATTTAACAGACAATTTTATCCGTCGATACAGAGTCGATCGTAACGAGAGTTTATAAGCAATAAACGAACAGACAGACGTTTTGGTGTTACATAAAATCAAATCAACAGTTATCCTGTGAGCCTACATCACAATCGCGTTTAATCGCGTATGTGACAAGTTGCCTCGTACCACGAACCCGCCAGCTATACATGAGCTCCGATACTGTGGTACACTCCTCTCTGCACCCTTCTTTTATTAATAAAAAGGGGGTTGAGGTAGTTCAGAAGATATTTGTCGGTCTGTAACACGCTCGGCGTTCGCTCCCGCCCGATATCGCCTTGAGTGACGGACAAGTATGCATTCAAATGGGTTATTTTGCCTCCTCCCCTCTGGGTCCTAATTCGCTATGACCAATTAAAACGTAACGCAGGGCGTTACGATAACTTCGTGAAATCACCCTAGCGTTTTTTCAAGGGACCGGTGCTGATGCGCTTTTTACATAAATGTTCTGTTAGTCGTTTGTCGCGCGTTGAAAAAGCGCTTGTCCGAATGAGGGATTTTTGTTTATGTGAACGATCTATTGGCCAAGGGGCCTTTACTGCTTCACCGGGTAAGGCGAAAGGACAAGGGGAGAACTAACTTAAGAACGCCTAAAGGAGTAACAGCCTTGGCTTGAAATATCACTATGGCGGGGGAACGTATCCTAGGTGTCACGCTGTGGAGGTCTGCACCGGGCGGCGGGCTTCATAGATTTCGTCGGCGAGATCTCGTATCTGTATCGAGGGCGGTAAGGGAAGATAAATGAGGGGTTACGGTACTTCAATGGCATACTGATTACGATTATTTCACGAAGTAATCGTAACACAACGCGTTTGGTCATACCGAATAAGGGCATTGTATAAACACGGTGGCTAGATCCTCCAGCGATTTGGTACAGAATTTGTTGCGGAATGTCGAATGCTTTTTGAGGGTTAAATTGCATTTAATTTGTAATAAACAAAAGCTGTACTGTTTTGATGGCGGTGCGTGTTGTAAAGCCATTTTTGGGCTTTTACTTCAGTTAGGAAAGGAGATTACAAGGAAATTTGAAGGAGTGTTACGTCGTTGACAGGCTTAGTGGTGGATGGAGGAAGTATTTTGCTGTAAAATATTAGTCGCATTTAATGTAAACAAGTGTTTCGAATGTTTTATTATAACGCACTGAGTGGAACATGTTGTTACTTGTTGGAACTCTGTACCTCTGCCTACTCTGCAAGAGATCTGGAGGGTATAGATAGAGACTTTTATGATAAGAAAACAAAAAAAAATGCGAGGGAGAAGGAGAAGACACACTGTTTTATAGTGGTAGAATAATGATATTTGCTGAATCTAAAAAATATTAAATATTGCATAATCCAATAAAGCTTTCATTTTAATACTACACATAAATGAAATAAAGATAGTGAACGGTTACAAGACTTGCTAAATATATTACATACATTTTAGTCAGACTTACAGTAAATATTCGTAGCTACTTCAACCTCTGTACCATCAAAGGAGGTCAGTATGTAGGAAGGCAACCCGCAAGGTGAACTGATGAATTGACGAAGGTAACTGGAAAATATTGGATGCGAAAAACACAAGACCGAAGAAAATGGAGTGCCATGGAAGAGATCCACACTCCGCATTGAGTGGCAGTGAGTTAAATATTATGATGACTTCAACTACTAAAATTATGATAATACATCGCTGCCACAACTAGTGCAGATAAATATAATATGGATGCAGAATTATTCTGCATTCCTATATTGCCCACCCCAAATTAAACTACATATAGATAATCTCACATAAAAAGGCCATTTCTATATCCATTACCATACAAATAACATAATAAACAATATAATAACAGATAAATCAGCAACCCTCACGCCCTCTGGTGACACATCCCCTATATAAAAAAATAGTCAAGATCGAGTCAGATTCGTGCAAAGAAGGTTCTGTGCATTTCGGACTCTTTTCTAAATTACACTGACCGCCTCGTTTGTCTTGTGGCGAATAATGCACTTTGTGATCACGTGGTCCTGGGTTTGAATCATAGGTCGGATAAATTAAGTTTTTTTGTCTATCCCAAGTAAATTCAAATTTCCAGTATCAGTCCAGTATCTGAAATCGTGCCCGATATATAGCAATGAGCTCGCCTCCTATTACATGGGACCTAACATCGTCGGTGGGTGTACACAGTACACATGCAGTTGTGTACTGTTTGTGGAATTTAGGCGTGACTTTTTAATGTCTTGTAGCGATTCGATGTCCAAGAGTCATGTGGTAGTTGTCAAGCCAATTCAAAATGTCACGGTTTTCTATAATTAAAGAGTAGCATGGCATTTCAGATTGGACTGTGAGACCTCCATTTTCCGAGGAAAAGGCTGAAAAAAAATGAAAGACAAACAAACGTACCTATAAAGATGTCGTCGAAGCTTTTATTTAACTCGCAATGTTTGTTTGTTTAAGTCAAATCTTGCCAGCAACATTTGACAAGTTGGTTCAGTTCCGATGAAAATGCATTTTTATGGTAAGCATGACCTGATTCTACATCCACGATTGGCTTCAAACGAAGGAACTTCTCGACGACCAATAGCATAGATACGAAATTTTGATTGGCCGTTTTAAGAAGCTCCATTACACGGACTCATAAAGCTTGTTTTTAAAAATGTATTTTTACCAATCCTTTATATAGTATAAAGGTACTGTACCCTACCCTATAAATAGCTATGGTAAACCAACAGACACTAGAGTGACCTTACACGATTTCCGTTTTTGGTATCGTGGTACGGAATCCCAAAAAGTACAGTCTGCTTGACAGATAGCAAACACCCACACGCTAGCCAACTTAATGACTAAACAGAAGCAATAAAAACGAAAACTCGTCAGAGTGAAGTGCAGTATGAACGATTTATGTAGCTACTTTGTGGTTAGAAGGACATGGTAAGTAGCATTTTGAATCTTTACGTTTCAGTATGTATATTTTTTGTTAATAAAATCTCAAGAATACTGACTGAAGAACATAGAATATCCCATTATAACTCAGTTATTTGAAAAGTTAGAATATTTCATTTTATTTTAAAAATTACGTGGCCTAACTCATGATTCATCAATTGACAATCAGTTGAATGAATTAGTGAATTCCTAAAGATTAGTCCTGTTCAGGGACCGATCTCACGATTATCCATCCTAGTAAGTGGAGTACCAGCGTTCCACTACCAGTAGATCAGAACTTGCCAAATTTTGAAAATAACACATTGAAATACTAATTTCTCGATAAATTAGAATGAAAATACCTTACAATTTGATATAACACCCTTCCTATGTATGTTTCATAACAATAGGTACAATTTGTGTAGCATTACTATTTATATGAGAGGGAGTACATTTAAGTTTTCATTAATTCCTTGATCTAGTAGCGGCTATACTAATGCGTGTGGCGACCACGAGGTCCTCGAATCCTAGGTCGGACAAAGTGTAAATTGTCTATCAAAAAATTTGGTGTATCAGTCTGGAGTGTAGAATTGTGTGCGTGTGTATAATACAATAGTCTCTCTCTTTGAGATCTAAAATCATTGGAGATAAGTTGTAAGCACTACGCCTCTGCCACCCCCATTTGGAGAATATAGGCGTGACGATGTTTATTTTTTTTATATTGAAGAAAACTAAACACTCTCGCATTGCCTCGTTGGTCTATTTGCGAATAATACGCGTTGCGATCAAAAGGTCCTGGTTTCAAATCCTAGGTCGGACGGATGCAGGTTCTCTATTAAAAAAATCCCAGTATCACTCTGGAGTCTGGAATTGCGCCCGGTTAGTATTGCCATAAGCTCGTTCCCTATTAAATGGGATTTAAAATCGTCAGCGAAAAGTGAGTGTATACTGTACACCTCGACCACCCCTGCTTGGGGAATACAGGCGAGACGCGATGACAATAACAAAACACCATCTTTTTTATTGAACAAAAATGCCACCTGCCACTTTACTCTCTGCATCACTACCCCATGTTCTCCGAAGTACATTCTAATGTTTTTAATGCACATTATGTGGTTTATGGGTGTTTATGGTGCACTCGATGCGTCTAATGGCGTCTCCCGTCTAGCTACAGAATGTGAGGGAGGTTATTTGAATTTTGGAAATAACACGCCTGGTTATTGTATTTGCATATTGTATTAAAATTGTAGCGGTTTTTAAATATTAGTATAGTGTTACAAGGATATTTTGGCCTGTGTATGACATTGACAAGAGGACGTTGGTGTGAAATTAGGGTTAACATTTAGTAAAATTTTCCTACTTTCTAGGAGATATTTCAATACGTGGGTGTGCACAGTTAGTAATAAAAGAAAAAACTTGGGTAAATTTCATAGTCGACGGCAACTCTTCGAATGTCATGTAGTGACACTTACCTTGATGTGTGTGAGTGAGTGATGTACGCTGTTGGCCGCGAGGCCTTTACAGCTTCACCGGACTTAAGGGCGAGCGTGCAACCACTACGCTCGAACCAGAAGGGCAAGGGGCGACACACTCGAGGGCGCCTTAAAGAGGCGCCCTCGGTTGGGACAGTCGCTGTAGGGGGACGGCTGCACTACTAAGTGCACCGGTCAACCGCCGGCTATGGGAGGGGATCTACGACTACGTCGTCGTCGCCCGTATTCTGAGCGGAAAGAATGGATGACAAAGCATCGGGGGGGTCGGTGAGAACACGTTGTGGCCGGCGGTGGCGGCAGGGTTGGGGGGGGGAGGGGGGGTTCGTAGTCGGCGGCGGCTACGATTAACGGATTCACATTTGTAGATGCGTTCGCGAAGCACTTACTAGACTAGACTGTATGTGTACCTTGAAGTTTTTGATACTGGTATTTTTTTCAATAGGTACTTTAACACTCACGTAATAGTGTGAACTATTTGAACAACTTACTTACCTACTACTACACATAAGTGTTTTTTTTAAGATTTAGACATCCAATAGCATTTTACATTCATTGCTTGCAAGATTCCTCTAACATTCTAAATAATGATAATATTAGCCCTGTAAGAAACTGTCCCACCGTTGGGCACGGGCCTCCTCTCAAACTGAGAGGGTTTAGGCCATAGTCCACCGCGTTGGCCCAGTGCGGGTTGGCGAACTTCACACACCTTCGAGAAACTCTTAGGCATGCAGGTTTCCTCACGATGTTTTCCTTCACCCTTAAAGCAAGTGATAGTTAATTTTTACAACGGTTTCTGGGTTTGAACCCGAGACCTCTGACTTAGCAGTCCAACGGTCTAACCACTAGGCTATCACAGCACTTCTATATATAATAAAAAGTACTTCTTAACTATCTATATCATCACGCCAGCTCCCCCCCCGACCCCTGCCGCCACCGCCGGCCGCGACATGTTCTCACCGACCCCCCCGATGCTTTGTCATCCCTTCTTTCCGCTCAGAATACGGGCGACGACGACGATGTAGTAGTAGATCCCCTCCCATAGCCGGCGGTTGACAGGTGCACTTAGTAGTGCACCCGTCCCCCTACAGCGACTGTCCCAACCGAGGGCGCCTCTTTAAGGCGCCCTCGAGTGTGTCGCCCCTTGCCCTTCTGGTTCGAGCGTAGTGGTTGCACGCTCGCCCTTAAGTCCAGTGAAGCTGTAAAGGCCTCGCGGCCAACAGTGTACATCATTCACACACACGCCAGCTCCCTCGCGGGGTAGGCAGAGAGTACAGAGTTCCAACAGGTGCTTTCCTTACTTCTTAACATCCTATATAAAATAAAAAGTACGCAACAGAAAAAAAAACACATCGACATTCACAAACTTTTGTGTCTCAAAAAGACAGATGCCGCTACAATCACATCTTTGCGTAATCACTAAAACTTGACGATCATATTCAAATAACCCTTGTTTCAAGCAAAATAGCGCTTTTAAACGTTATATTAAAGGTATTAAGTGCATACGCGTGCCACATTCGCAGTACGGAGCAATTATATGTATAAATAAATTCGTTTTACAACCAACAGATGGCGCAAACGCGGCAGCCATCTTGCGATATTCATAGGTGATCTAATTAGCGCGCGCTTTTGCTTTGTTTATTTTTGTTTGAATTAACAATAATTTGGTTTAGGGGATGGTGGTTGAAATGTTTTTATAGCGATATTGAGTTGCAAATGTTGTTTTTATTACGTATATTCAATGACCCTTCTGTAAATGTGTTAAATTTGATGTGCAATGAAGGGTGTAAATGTATCTACCAATAATTAATTATTTAGGAAAATAAATTAGACCTTTGAAGGTCTAATTTTATGTATTAAATTGTACAAATTAATTGATGCAATCAAATTCATCCATAGTAAGTAGTTTTTATTCAGTATCTAATTGTTAATTGTACAGCATTAATTCTATAAGATCTAGTCCAAGTTTGATTTTTAGTGCTAGGGAAAGTTCTGAAAACTGGCTCAGAAATATGACTAACTAGGTACCTATTTCAATTGTAGGTACTTGTAATCTTATTTTAAAATCTTTACTTAATATCTCCTTACAAATGAGCATTAGTTCTCTAAATAGAAAAATACAAAAACAAATGCGTAAATCGAAAGCGGCAATAACGTTCGGAACCGTAACTAAACTCCTACACATTAGGCCCCTAATTTCCAATTAGCAAGCAGGTAGCGTAAAAAGACGCCATTACTGAGACGCTTCCCGATTTTCTGCTGGGTTGCCATACTTAGATTTAGAAACTCCCAACGTGTTTTGATAAAATTACCTCAAGATTTCGTGTGAACACCAGTGTAGGAACCTACTATTCTTCTATTGTGTCGGCATTTCGATCGTTTGGCGTTGTTGCACTTATTTTTGGCGGTTTAATGTAGAAACAATAAAACAATTGATTATTCTGTCCAAAAGATAAATAGGTGATGAGTTGCATTGCAGTTTTAGTATTTTTAATGCCTGATTGTTAGGGTAAGTGTCCTTATTACGATTTATCAATATTTTAATTTCACCATTACATTACATGGAGGTCATGATATAAGGGTCCAGAATTCCACACGTTTGTGTCTACGATATGCATTGAGAACTTTTAATATTTTTATCTATACTGTTATATTTCAGGTGTGTAGAATTGGATGTTTACTTTAAGCAAAATAATTCTTCCAACGAGTGTGGTATTTTTTCTTCGCTAAAAGAAATTTTCCCAACATCATAGCAAAATATGGAAACTGACAGCACCGATTCCCGCCAAAAGGTCGTCCCGCGGCCATCTTGCCGGGTCACGTGGCGCGTTCGGATACACCCGCGTGCGAATTATTGTCCACTGCTGCATATGTGATGTTGTTTATGGAATTAATTTCGGACGATGTGATTCTACCGTTTTCCCGCTTGCTAGCTGGAATCTTTGAGTATCGTTTCATTTTACGTTTATGTCTGTATTTAATTTTTAAACACATGCTTCCGTAAGTAGGTAATATTTCTTCAGAATTCGAAAAAAATAATTTTTCATAAAATCTTTAGTTAGTATTTGTGATTTTAATATTTAGGGTGTAAAAGCAAAAAGAAAAGAAACTCAAATCCTGTACAATACAATTCTGCATTGAAAATTCAACTATTATTTTTTTTTGAATGAATGATTTTTAACGATGAATATGTGAAATGTATCTTTTCAAATAAATCCAAATAGTAATACAATAAAATCCGCTGAAAACCGCAACTGTCAAAATGAAATAGTGCTGCGTTAACAGAAAAGAAAATTGAACTATAAAATCTATTTCATATCACCTTCAAGATAAAATACTATAAGTGCACAATAAACTTTTTCTTTAACCCAACCCCTATTACCTCCAAAAAAGGTACAAATAAAAATCCAAAACCGCCACTCCCGTTGCTAACCAGCTCCTCGTGATACCAACAGCAATCGCAAAAACCCGTGGCGACATCACATTTGCTGTAATTAGAAAAGTTTGATACGTTTCACAAAAGGAAAATTAGTATTTTGTGGCATTACTCGTTTTGTAGCAGCTATAAAGGCAGTTAAATGGTGGCGTAACAACCAGTCGGCGGGGTGCTGGTACCGCGCTAACTGTTGGTTTAACATGGTGTAAGATTTTCTGTGGTTAGTTAAGCTTTTAGTTTAGACAGAATGTGTACTTATATATTTAGACTCCTGCATCGGTTTAGGAGACACTTGAGGTTTCGTTTACGGGTCGTTTAGGAGTTCCTCAATACCTGATGTGACGCAGAGATCTCAGGGCCCCCAAAGTCTTGGTGTCAGCTACCGTAATCCGCATCCTTTACAGGATTTTCCTCATGAAAGTAAAGTCTCTCGCAATATTTACTTCCTTCCACTTTTGCATTATATATCTGTTTTGTATATCCTATTTCTAATAGTCTTTTCACTCTTGGAATTATTTCTGTGTCGAGTCAGATGCGTCTATAAATATGAATTTAACATACATGACTAAAACAATTTTTTATAGAACACACATACAATTTGACCGACACAAAAGCTCGACTACTAAACCAAGCCTTTATATTTGATTCAGTAAGTAGCTTAACGATCTAACGCAATGATGTCAAGTAATTCAATATCAATATCAAAGCTTCTTCACTGCTATTTAACAGTTTATACGCCCATTATCACCGTTTACACTCAGAAAAATGTTACAAATAAATCACACGACATACACGTCAGTTTAATCCCTCACTTACAACAATTAACACGTGAATATTTTAGTTCTAACTTTTAATTTAACCTTTAACTGTATTTGACGCAACCGGGCCCCGAACCTAAACAGTGAAAAGTTACGTCCATAGTTTGGAAAGCAACCATTCTGACGGCCGACCGGACTAAATCCGAATGTTTTATTCTTAACGGCGTCGACAAGAGTTAATTGCTTAAACCCTTGTCCATCCCTGGTTTTAAACGACAATTTATTTTGGTTATGGCCAACTATGATCGTGTACAGGGGGTTGCGGATTACGTTGGTGATAGTCGTAATAGTCTTGTCGTTCAATGAGGTTGATTTGGTGTTAGGAATAGAAAGTTGCCATCGATAGAATTCAAACAGATCCGCTTATTATTTTAAATAATTAATGTATTAATTAGCGTGGTATAGAAGAATGAACAATTTTGTTAATATACAATAGTGAGTATGTTAAAAAATTGGAATTTGGTGAAATGACTGGAATTTGAGTTTAAGTACGAATAATATTTATAATGGTCTTCGTATTAGCTTTACAGTACTGTAATTTCACTTATTATTTGTAGACACATTATAATACCCATTACAACAAGAAGTATGGCAATATTTAGAAAATATATTCAATTGTAAAATATTCCTCTAGAATTACTATAAAAAGTACAACTTAATGGCCATAGCTGTTTAGATGATCTTTATGTTATTTTTTATTAAATGCGAATAATATTATTCATCTAAGATTCCCCGATCACCCTGTATCAACAAAAACGAAAGGCATAAAATTAAATTTATATGACAAACTATTGTTTAAAATTCAAATCGTACGTGTAAAATCTTGCCCGACCTTAATTGTATTGACCAACCGTCCCCTCAACGAATTACAGAGGGGGTTGCAGGCGGAGGGGGCAGGCCCACTTTCAGTAGTCGTATGAGGAAACACAATAATGTCGTGATGTAAAGCGTAGGATCAGGGTTGACAAGATTTTTAGAAGAGATAAAGTGTAGTTACCTGATTTCATAAATAGTAGATAATAAGTACACACACAGGAACATATGAAAGAAACAAAAATTAATAAATAAATTTCAGCTATTTTTGTATGTTATGAGTTGCACATAAAATGGTATTTTTGTTACTGAATTACAAAAAAAGCCGGCCTTAAAATTTTAATAGATAATACTTTTTGGGCTAGCTTTGACATTTGACAATCACGAGGTCTTTCGATTCATAATATAAGGCAGGGTGTAGTTTTTATAGCAGTCCGAATTCTACATTTATGTACATAATGGCAATAGGCTTGCCCCTTATTGCGGGTGTATATAAACTATAGTTTTCTTTTTACAAGTCATACGTAATTAAATCAGACGCAGAATATTTTTTTATTCATGTAAACCATTAAAGTATTCAGAGTAACACAAAGGCTACAGCTACTCTGAATGCCATTTCGGAAGAAGGGCAAAAACTACATGGTTACTTTTTTATTTCTTTTTAGAGATAACTACAAAACTATTTTTCTTTTTTCTATTTTGTGTCTATGTTATTGTTTTTCGGAAATCTGACTTACAGTCATTTGAATTATCACGGCAAGGTTGGTAGCCCTACATATAACCCTCCTAATGGGTTTAATAAAGGTAGGAATCCGTCGCTTCATATTTATGATTTTGTTTCGATATATTTAATTAAAATTTTAGTGTACCCCGTTTTGGGTCTGTATGACCCCCATTTTGTATGTGCGTATATACGATCGTTATTGTTATATATATTTTAAATTGTCATTTTAATAGGTCCCTCACGATCCCAAGTGTCTGTAAAGGTATTTTTGGGTCTATTTTATTGGAAATTATGATTGTTCGATCGTGATTTTTGTGTGGATTAAATTTTGGATGTTTTGATTTTATGTTAATTATGTTGATTAAATTTGTTTCTGGTTTGTGTAAGGTGGCAATTTTTGTTAATAACATAGTAACGAATATGATTATGAATTTGATTTTTGGATAATTTTATATATTTATGAATTTCATATAGTTTGTCAATATATTTATAGATAGCCATTTATCAATGCCGGTCTTAATATTAAACTAATAGGAGATAGATTTGCTTACTGTCAGTAGACAAAATTCTACTGGTAGGCAGTAGGCAGATCTATCCTTGACTTAAATATTGGGATCGAATGTAAAGGATTAAAGCAATATGTTGATTTAAGTACATACATAATATTGGCCCTGTTAAGAAACTGTTCCACCGTTGGGCACGGGCCTCCGCTCAAACTGAGGGGGTTTAGGCCATAGTCCACCACGCTGGCCCAGTGCCGGTTGGCGAACTTCACACACCTTCTCTTAGCATGCAGGTTTCCTCACGATGTTTCCTTCACCGTTAATGCAAGTGATAGTAATTGTTAATACGCACATGCTTTCGAAAAGACAGAGGTGCGTGCCTGGGTTTGCACCCGATACCTCTGACTTTGGAGTCAAACGGTCTAACCACTAGGCTATCACTACTCGATTTAAGTACATATTTGAGAAAAATAAATTAATCTGCCTATAGTGTTCCATTGCTAAGCAAAATACTTTTCTCACTAGACGAAGTGAGAAAGAATAGGTCAAACTGAAACTTATTTTGCATAAACCCTGCCGCGGGTGTTTACATATTGTCATATTTACATTTTTTTTACTAACTAATCTACAACGGATCGGAATGCGGCCTCCATTGAGAAGATCCGGTGACGAGACTCAGCGGGCTTGTCTTTTTTGTCTAATTCTCCATTAACTTTCTTTCATCATTTTCTGTATAGATACATACATTTTTATATTATACAAAATCATTTATGCGATCCAGCTCCAGTGTGATGCCTTACGACTGAGATATAAGACTATTTTTTAATATATGTTATGATGAAAATCTAGAGGATTCCGGGTGGACCAGTCTCCACAAGCAGCACACAGCGAGTACGACTACTTGCGAAGCCATCACCTCCTTCAGTCATACACCACCATGTTGAATTAGTTCGGATTGGTGGAGACAGGTTTGTGGCCACCTGCTGTAGAAACTTGTCAAACCGCCCGTAAGACATCCAACTTATGAAAATTGAAAATTAAATGAAAAACGGTTGTCTGGAAGAAATTGCTGTAAGCGATAAGACCGCCATTTGTACTATTTTTGTATTAAATTTGTTTCTTGTATTGATTTTTTTGGTGTACAATAAAGTGTATTATTAAAATATTTATTCTACAAAGCGCACATTTGAACATCACAAAATATGTGACAGGAAAAAAAAATACGATGAAAGATAAAATAAGCTACAATAAGCTGCTACTGCAACATTTGCCTCGGTGTGAGCTGTTCCTAAAAGCAAGTGGCTCCTACGGCTATTGGCTAAGTCCAGCACATGCTGCTGGACTTCGTTTTTATTTTATTGGGACTAAGCACGCCACATTCCCACCATTGTAACTTCTGTAAGCCAGGATCCATAATGGTCTCCTTAAATGACACCAAGGTTTGAACGTTGGGGTGTCCCGGGAAGCGCTTTAATTGTGTTGGAACCCGCAACAAATTTCATTAGAAAGAAAAACAGAAGAAGCAGGAAAAATAAAATTCCACTTCCCTCCTTTGCAAAGCGGGATACACAAAAAATTGTCAGATCGGCCATAAAGAATGATACTATCACTAGCATAAGGCCAGTTGTAAAGCACCGCGGATGCGAAAAATTATTATTAACAAGGCCTATTTGTGAGCCCCATGTTTGATTCCAGTAATATGTATGGTAAAAACGCTTGAACGCACCGAAATTATCCTGAGTTTCTTCAAGATCCATGTAGTAGATTACTCGAGACGTATTTCGCAGACTGTTTAACGTAATGGTACGCTCGTTGTGTCAGGACTGTGTGCAGACTTAGTTTATCGGGTACCGCTTACACGAAGTGGTAACCAGGACCAATAGCATCGCACCGTTTCTAAAGCACGAAAATACTCGAATATGGCAATGCCACAAACGGTCACCCATCTCAGACTGACTGAACCGTACGCCACTTAGCTTTAGTGATCACTACGAATATCATAGTGCTATGAGCGCAATATTACAAGACAATCTTAATCTTGACAGCATTGTAGGTTTAGTGGCGTATTAAGCGCGTAACAATCAAGAGGTCCTGAGGTCGAATCTTAAGTCGGGCACACTTCTTCTTACACTTACACGCCAATAAAGCTCTTTTTTTTGTGATCACGAGGCCCTGTGTTGAAATCTTAGGTGGACAAATGTAGTTTTTCCAACGAAAAAATTCCAGTATGCGTCCGGAGACTGGAATTGCGCCCGGTATATGGCAATAGGCTCGCCCCCTATTACATGGGACCTAACATCGTCAGCGTAAAGTAGGTGTACCCAGTACACCTCTGCCACCCCCGCTTGGGGAACGTTGGCGTGACGGTGTTTTTTTATTTTTATAAACGTAGGCCCACACGATTTATTCCTGTGTCGTGGGCGCGTTTACAAACATGAAAAATTTATATACACAAATACCCAGACCGAAACAAATAATCGTGGAGCACACAAAGATTTGTCCCGTGCGGTAATCGAACCCGCGGCTATTCGACCCAGTAGACGGAGCAACTTAAGCTCTTGGTATTGGTCAAAATTATGCATGTTGTCAAAACATAAATCAACTTTTTTTGTAAACGCCACGTATATTTCGCAAATGTCACAGTCACTTGTTTTTTCCTTTTTCTCTTTTTATGGCAAGGGGTGTTTGTACCTATTATGTGTTACCTATTTTTATTATTTTCTTCTTTAAGTTATGGCTTCATACTAATTTTAAGTGTATTTTGCTAGTATTCAGTGAGATATATAATCGTGTTTGGTTAAATAAATTTAACTTCCCGATGAACTTGATGAAAACGACGATAATGAAATTAATGATGTACTTCACACTGAATAGTGAAGCGGTGGATACTTTACATACCAATTGCGACGGCCGTTTTGAGGAAAGTCAAAAAGGCACGTGTTATCGCTTTGTTACAATTACCTTCACTCATGCACATATAAGAACACATAATGGTTAATATTCCACCAACATCACACAATATTAGTCGAAATAACACAAGTTTTGGAAATTAAAACAAATTGACAATATCACTCTTCGACTTCCCGACAAAAAAAAAACAAAAAATTAAAAAAAAACTTATTTTCTTCTCTCTTTTTGTTAACGCCCATGATGTCATCAAACGCTGGTCGCTTAAGAAGCCAGCATTATGCTGAGCTGGGGTCTGTTTTTGTAGCTAGGTCATGTAACCTATTTATAATTACCAACGTTTGTATTGTACCTATTCGTTGGAAAATAAATTTTATTTTCTTTCTTTCCTTCTCTTAACCACTGCGCCAAATCATCCGTCAAATATATTTTTTTATTTATTTAAAAATAAGGATAATAGACCATCGAGGCAATGGAAGCAGACCAATAAAAGGAATAAATAATAGTTAAAACAAACTCGGCCATTCACAACACTGCAGTTAACTTTACGTTTAACCCTACATAGCTTCAGTCCAGCACATGTATTAACTGTAACAGGTGGACGGAACTGCGGCGATGAGTTACTGTTATATTTATGTCCGTGTGTATGTCCCGCCGTAACTCAAGAACCTGGTGCATCGATTTTACGACCGCCCGCTTGTTTCGGGGCCGCACCGAAATTTATTGGCTCTACGAGGACGTTACAGTATTAAGGGGTATTTTAGAAACTTTTAGTTTAAGACAAAATCACCGGCTATGTTTTTTTTTTTAGAAAAACCCTATGCTTGGGTTTATTCCTGTGTCGTGGGTGCGTTTACAAACGTGAAAATTCACATACACAAATACCCAGACCGAAACAAATAATTGTGGGTCCCGTGCAGGAATCGCGACTATTCGACCCAGTGGGTGGATCGGCTTAAGCTCTTAACCACTGCGCCAAATCGTCCGTCACAGGTGTGTGTGAGAGTAGGTGTACTTTGTACACCCCGTTTTCACTGGCGAAGTAGGATGGTGTGGAAAAAGCCAATTACCATGCCTTCCTTCTTCATTCTGGGCTCTGGAGGGCGATTGATTATTTATTTTCGATAGATATTGCACAGTTTCTACGATTTTGGTTTCGAACTCTGGATCTCGCGATCGTCCCTTACAGTATGTGCCACTCGATCAACAAGCTAGTTAAATACATTACTATTTTACTATCACATCCATATTTACAACACTGAGTGTGTTTATTTTTATTATAATTATGATGTAGGTACCGGGGAAGCCCTAGGCAATCTTACCACGACAAAATAGACCGAGTCTTATCTGAAGGACAAGTCAAGAGTCTCCGTAACCGGCGAGCGTGTATGAGATGAACTATGAGAGTGGAGGAAGCAAGAGAGGTATGTAAAGAAAGAACTTGTTGGAACTCTGTACTCTCCGCCTACCCCGCAAGGGATCTGGCGTGATGCTATAGATAGATAGATAATAATGACAAACAAAGCTATGAGTGGAACTATTACATTTTTACCTGACTACGGCAAAGCCAAAAGGAAGGGTTACATTTTTAGTAGTCTGTGTACGTTTGTATTGACATATTTAAGTTCCATACCGTATTAAGTTTGTTTAATGAGTAGTCGATATATTCTTATGGCGATAGTCTTGCCCCCTACTACGTGGGACCTAACATCGTCGGCAAAATGTGGGTGTACTCAGTATACCTCTGCCACCCCCGCTTGGGAATATAGGAGTGACGGTGATATATTCTTTAAAATGGTCCTCGTGGCACAGGCTATATTTTAAACAAACAAAATCAATATGACGGATGTTACATCCAAAAAAGTTGAGGTCTCTGAATTTTTATTTTTGCTGTCATATCGAGTGGAATGTCAAATTAGAGAAGAGATAATTCTGACGCGCTCGTAGCGCTGTGCGACCGCGGTGTTCTTACCGATTACCAAGGTTAAGTAGCGTTTGACTTGGTCGGCCCGTTTGTGGCATTTTCATATTCGAGCGTCTCCGTGCTTTAGAAGGCACGTGAAGCCGTTGGTCCCGGCTACCACTTAATGTGGTAGTCGTTAAGCCGAGTTGGAAGCCTTAAAAGGCGGCTTGATAAGTTCCAACAGCAGGTGGCCACAAACCTGCCTCCGCTAATCCGCACTGGGTCCACGTGGTGGAGTATGACCTAATCTCTCTCACCTCAATTTGTTAGAGAAGGCCTTTGTCCAGCAGTGGGCAGTATAGGCTGATATTATTATAATTCTGATTTCTTAAATATAAGTATAGTAGTACAATCTGATTAATATTATAAATGTGTTAGATATATGTTTGTTACTCAGTCACGCAAAAACGGCTAAATGGATTTGGATAGTTTTTGGCGCACAGATAGTTCATTACCTGGATTAAAACATAGGATTTTTATACCGTAAAAATATAAGGTCCTTTTCAAAGTCAACGCAGACAAAGTCGCGGGTAGGAACGAGTAACATATAGCAGGCAACAGAAAAACAATCTCACTATATTTCAACGTTTATATGGTAGTTTGAGTTCAGTTTTTTTAACTTTTCTCCTTGTTAACTACACAATTTACAGGAACAACACACTATATAATTATCTCCCAAAATAAGCCTCCACAAACGTAGCTAATATAAGATTGTACAAACAGTGTTCTAATAAAAACCAACCTCCAAACGGTCCCGGACTTCAAGCAGTAAGCACAATATCTGTCCGGTCCGGACGCATCCGGCTGTTGGTCTGGACGGCATAACCGGACAGGATGGTGAACCAAATATTAGATACTGTTAGCCTAGTTTTCTGAATTAATATTCCGAGAATTTCGTAATATTTGTGCTTTGTGTAATACTGGAAAAAGTTTGTGCTTATTTCTTTTTACTAGCTTCTATTTATTATTTTCTATACAAGGTGTAACATAATAAACGCAAGACCTGAAAGTAGTTTGTTCTAAATCGGTAACTGAATTGATTCCAACAATTTATAATGCATTTAATTTTTTTTTTAAGTTTGAATTAAAACGCTTTTACTCCTTCAGTGCGCTATAAAAAACTATATTTATTCTTGATTCATAGCAATAAGGAGATTTCAAATGCATTCATAAAACGTATTTCTTGAAATGCACACATACACGTTCAAGTTTCATTGTTAATTGGGGTATAAATGTGCTTAAAAAAGGGTAAAAACCTTTAAATTTGGAAATTTGGTTTTCGTTTTGAATTTATAAAGCAATTCTCTAATCGGGCTGTCTGAGGTCTTGCGTTTATTATGTTACACCTTGTATATGATTTTCCCCTTAAACGTAGCCCCACATTAGAATATATTTCTGGCTCGCAGGTTATACAAATATGAAAATTTACATACAGAAATACCCAGACCGAAACAAATAATTGTGGATCATACAAAGATTTGTCCTGTGCGGGAATCGAACCCGCGACTATTCGACCCAGTGGGTGGAGCGGCTTAAGCTCTTAACCGTCATTTGACTTGCAATGTTTATTTGTTTAGTTCAAATCTTGAAAGCTGAAATAGAACCACTTACTCTTATCCTACGGAGTTGAAAGGACATCGTCGAAAATGGCCCCAGAACTAACAAATATGTGACCTATACCATAATTGTCCATCTATTTTATTCTAGTGGTGGCAAACATCCATATCTAACGGACAATTTGCAATCCAAAACGAATATTTGAAGTATTGTAAGTTGCTTAAATCGAAGTCACCGACATTTTTACCGAATGCCAACGTTGGTATCCAATTACGGCTGGTGATGCCGATCCCATTAATCGGAGATAATTAATCGATTACCTTCAACCATAATCGATTTGATTATTTCTAATATCTATCTATCTATCTAAATCATCACGGCAGATCCCTTGCGGGGTAGGAGAGTACAGAGTTCCAACAGGTTCTTTCCTTACATACCTTACTGCTAATATATTTTTACATAACGATTTTACTCTGTACTCTCCGCCTACCCGCAAGGGATCTGGCGTGATGATATAGATAGATTTTACTTATTTATTGTTAGCCAACAATAATATGTAAAATCTTAGTTTTATATTTAGTAGCCACTAAACTATAACCTTAAATCTAATACTTTCGCAATAATGCTATTCCCCCGTTTGTCTGTTTAATAATAAATACAAGAAGATAATTTATAGGTAATTTGAAATCATACAAGCATTTTTTAATTGCTGTTGGTTCTGGGGCGAATCGTGTTTGGGCGCAGAACAATTTTCTTTGACATGTTAGTTCAGTTTCGATGGCAATGCATTTTTATGTAGTAAAGCATGATCTACAACCAGGATTTACTCCAGATTAGAGAACTCCTCAACGGCCGACAGCATAGACACGAAATTGTGAATAACACATTCAGTTTTGATCGGCCGATTTTAATTGCACCATCACGTGGCTGTATAGAGGCTTGTTTATAAAAATGTTGTTTACTATTAATTTATCTGACTGGAATATGGTGGTCTTTTTAGTGGTACATTTAATGTCATAACAATTTTATCATAGTAATATTTAGTTTACTTACCATTCACTTCATTCTATACGTCTGATACCTGTTATATATATATTCCTATTTAGAATGACTATTCTAAATATTCTCAAACTCAAACATAAAAAAATGTAAACATTGTTTTTTTTTATTTTTTGCATTCATTTACCAGAAGGAGGACTGTATCTCGTGTGTTTTATACACACCACCCTTGTACGGTACTAGGGTCATCACAATTTAAGCAAACCAAATATTTAATAATACCATATATTGACAAATCTAATTATTACTGCACACAAAAACTCATCACAATATCAACCCTCAAAACAGATAATCTTAATTAAAAACATAAACATTCTCAATTAAGCCAATCATTCAAATATGGAACACGAAAAAACGAAATCAAAGCGAGTGAAATGAATCGCTAATAAACGGACGCGGACGCGTTGAAATAGCGCTAAACGCTTGGGCAATAAACAATGACGTCACGGGCACAAAACGTCCCTTTACACGTTCAGATCAAACACGTTTTCAATTCTCATCACAAAAAAGTAAACCGTTATGACAGTCCTAATAAAACCGCTCGCAATATTCGTTGTACTCACGGCAATATCGTAATGAACACCCTGTATACGCGGCGGCCATTTAATCTCGCACCTGTATCACCCTGTATAGTGTATGGTGTGAAGTATAAACGAAAAGCAATGTGATTTGAACGACTGAACTAAACCAAATAAGCGTTTTATTTGTAAACGTAACAGAGAACATAATCAAATTCAGTGTAAATTCGACGTTTGTTCCTTCGCAAAGCCGTCGGAGCTCCATGGTTCTTATGGAACGTCGATCTCCATTTCGATCTCGGTCTCCAACCTATTCTCGCCTTTATTAAAAAGGCGATATTTCGCGAAAGCGTCCAATCATAGGAATCCGCTAATCGTAGTCGCCGCCGACTACGAAACTAACTCCTCTCCTATCAGCCGCTACCGCCGTCCGCGGCATGTTCTCACCGACCCTCCGATGCTGGTACATCCCTTCTTTCGGATACAGATACCGCACACAGGATCAGACACCAACCTCGCCGGCGAGGTCGAATAATTGCTTGCCCTTGCCCGCCGACCGGTGCAGAGCACCACGGCGAGACATCTAGTATATGTCCTACCCCATAGCGACTGCCCACGCCGAGGCCGTTTGTCCTTGAGGTGCCCTTGGACTAGTTACCCCCTTGCCCTTCTGGCTCGAGCGTAGTGGTTGCACGCTCGCCCTTTTGTCCTGTGAAGCTGTAAAGGCCCTGTGGCCGACAGCGTAGATCATTCACACACACACAAAAAAATTCAACGTATGTAGCCAAAAATCTAGAGAGCTCTACATAGTTCCTCTTATTATATGACGTACAAAAAAAAGATTGAACATTCTCAAATGCAATACACTAAGGACGATATATTCTGTACTTTCTATAGATTTTTTCGCTTTATGTTATTGTAAGCGACTGTAGAAAGTCCACTTGGTTATAGACACAAAGGGTTAAGCACAAACCATTTGACGTCATTGTAACGTTGTGGAAAAAGCTTGCGATATGGATGACATATCGACTCGATGGCGTCACGCTTACTTCAACCTGTTTGTGTTAAGCCCTCAGAGGACCTACCCGAGTAACCGTTTTGTATCTATTCTCTTGCTGCAATCTGAACATTTTTCTGATCACATTACATTAAGTTTTAAAATGTCTATCTATCTATCTATCTATAACCTCACGCCAGATCCCTTGCGGGGTAGGCAGAGAGTACAGAGTTCCAACAGGTTCTTTCCTTACATACCTCTCTGGCTTCCTCGACTCTCATAGTTTGTCTCATACACGCTCGCCGGTTACGGAGACTCTTGACTTTTCCATCAGATAAGACTCGGTTTATTTGGTCGTGGTAAGATAGTCTAGGTCTTCCCCGGTACCTGCATCCTTCCACTTTCACATTGTATATCTGTTTTGTCATTCTTTCCTCTGGCATTCTTTCTATATGCCCGAACCAACGGAGCATGCCCTTTCTCATCTTTACACCGATACTATCTTTCATACCTACTCGCTGTCTTACTATGCTGTTGCTAATGCGGTCGGTCAGCTTCACTCCGCACATCTTCCGCAGAGCTCGCAATTCTACCGCATTTATCCTACTTTCATTCTCCTTCTTACATACCCAGCTCTCGCTACCATATAACAGCGTTGGGACAAGAACTCCGTTATGTATGGCCAGCTGCGCCTTATGGCTTAAGTGCCGGCTCCCGAGTAGCTTTGCAATCGCACCATTCACTCTGTTCCCTGCACTCACTCTTCTCTCTATGTCAGCGGTGTATTTCCCATCCTTACTGGATCGGCGCATCCAAGATATACAAACTCATTCACTTGCTCCAGCACATCGTTACCAACCACAATCCTTACATTCGTTCTGGTTTCTTCCCTTTCAAAAACCATAATCTTGGTTTTCTTCACATTCAAGTGTAAGCCATTGATCATACAGTCGTCTTTCATAACTGTGACTAGTGACTAGACTTTTAAAATGTCATTTCCGTATATATTTCTTTTACTATTATCGTTAGTGACTGTAGAAAGTGGACCTGGCTACGAAACGCTGTCGCCTATCCCTTACCCCGTGTACCGTTGACGGGTCGGCCGCTAAACGGGCGGCAGTTAGGTAGTCCTAAACAAATAACCTGGCCCATCTGCGTAAGGGTGTTTCGGCCGCATTAAAACATTGTTTAGCTGTGCGACATGCGTCATTAGAGGCGAACGCTGACGGTGCTAATAACTGACGGTTTTTTGCTTGATTAGGTTTTCTGATGGTCGGTTTTGGGTGATATGCAGTGGGAGTGGATGTTTGAATACAATTATTATTATTATTTTTTAAAAAACGTAGCCCCACACTAGGATTTATTCCTGTGTCGTGGGTGCGTTTACAAACATGAAAATTCACATACACAAATACCCAGACCGGAACAAATAATTGTGGATCACACAAAGATTTGTCCCGTGCGGGACTCGAACCCGCGACTATTAGACGCAGTGGGCAGAGCGGCTTAAGCTCTTAACCACTGCGCTAAATCGTCCGTCAACAATAATAATGGATAGGTTCTTGCATTTGAGCAGAAGAGAATGATACAATGTTCAACGTACCTTTAATACCTATTTTACCTACTCACATATTTAAGTAAGGTATCTGACTAATTGGAATATTGAAATATGCTGATATCATAGTACTTATGGATTTATATATAATTGTTGATAGGAACGATTTCCTACTGCTGATCGAAAAAAATAGATTTAAGCAAAAACATTTATGTTTATATACGTTATTATTTATAAGTTTATGCATAATTAATGATTATGGAAATTATCAAAATATTCCAAAACTGAAGAATAGGTATAAAAACATATTTAATAATTTTGAGATAAACTAATATTTCAATAAACGTGTCTGATCTTCGGTACTGATTTGAACGATCGTATATTCAAAAGTTGCGGTTATCTGTGCAATGTAACTTTCCCGCCAATCGCAATCGAACGTCAATGTCTGCAGTGAAGAAATTAAAAGTTTGTCAGTTGGCCTCGAGCGGCCGACGGCGCCGGCCGCTCCTCCGGTACTGTGATTACTAAGATGTTGAGGAAATGGGAAGCTATTTCTAAAATTTAAGATGTTGGGATCCATTGGTTTGTAGAAATAAATGGTGACGCTTTACTAATTGAGTCGTTTAGTTTATTAGTTTTCGGATCCTGATGAACACTTAACATTGGCTTGTTTTAGAATTATTATCTCTGTTACATTGAGTAATTTGTACCAGAGAAGCTATTTCGAACCTTCTCGAATTCAAACGTGTAACATTGCAGTAAGCATCTGGGAAAATCAGCTAGCGAATATGCTCTCTAACGCGTGGTATAATATTTTTTGTTGGGATGTCTTCTTTAGCACGTAGTACATAATATTCGAATGCTCAGTTATCACACCCTCTATTTCTATCTATATTCTATCATTTTACATACCTAAGACTTTTCACATTACTAAAATGTCAATAATCCTTATCCTTATCCTTACTAATATTATAAATGCGAAAGTAACTCTGTCTCTCTGTCGGTCTGTCTGTCGCGGTTTCACGCCAAAACTGAACCAGTTTAAATGAAATTTGGTACACAGATAGTCTAGAGCCTAAGAAAGAACATAGGTTACTTTTTAATGCGAAAAAAGGGTTGTAACGGGTTGAAAGGGGGGATGAAATGTTGTATGAAAGTATCGTCATTTTTAGAGCGGGGGGGGGGGGGGCAAAGACAGTATTCCACGCAGACGAAGTCGCGGGCACAGCTAGTAATATAATATTTGAGACGAATTTATTTTCTCAAGTTATACCCGTTGCAATATTTAATATTTCATCTTCCAGACTTATCTACGAAAGTACTGAACTACTTTATAATTAAGATACTATCAGAGCGACGACACTGCAATACATTTTGACTGAAACAAAGCGTCAAGTTCATTTTCACAAACACATAGAAAGATATCACGTCAACACAACAAGAGTTAAGGGCTTAGCACGAACAGACTAACATTAGCGTAACGCTATCGAATTGATATGTTATCATTTTTGTACTAAAAAACAATACGTTACTAAACAACAATACGTGACAGCATGCTTTCTCGACAGCATTATTGTAATGTAAAACTATTCGCACTCACCCTTTGAAGACAATATAAGCACAAACCATTTGACGTTATCGTAACGGTGGCAAGAAAACGTGCTGTCATGTTCATCCCACCCACAACTTTGTTCGCGTTATTTTTTGGCGTGTATTTTACACTCCTAAGTATTTATTTTGAGACAACAGATAGCCTATGTATGCCCTTACCCTGGATAAAATCTATTTACTTTCCGAATTTACAGATATAGATAGATTAATTTGTAGCATGAAAATGATGGTATATAATTCGATAGCGTTACAATAACATAAAATATATTCGTGCACGCAGTGTCAAGAAGAGTGTCATTGCCTATTTATTTAATTTAGAAGATTTTTAATGAGAATACGATGGCATATAAACTCAACAACGTTACGTAAACGTCAATCTCTTCATGCTACAACCTCTGAGGGAGTGACGTCAACGTCCATGCACCAAATTAAATCTTATCTCTTGCCCCGAGCTGCCAGACTCCGCACCAGTTATCTCGCCGCAGTATCGAGTTTGATGACTTGCACAACTTATAATTTGACGAGCTCCTCGCTTTTTGCAACTTTTTCGATATGAATATTTTATGGTTTCATTTTTGGCGCCCAACGTGGTACTGTTCTCTGTTGGGTTGTGTTTAACTTTAAATAAGGTTTCTGATACCAAAAGGTGTTTAAATATCAAATGAACTTCACTAAATAAAAGCTGTAAAGATGGATATTAAATATATTTACTAAGTCGGCTTAGTGAAAATTACTTAGTTAAATGGTTCACTGACACTTTATCGGACCACAAATATTTGTTTCTGTTTGCGTATGTCAAATTCATGTTTGCAAATACATTAACGATACAGGAATATTTCGCTAAGGCTACCTATTTTTTTTATAAAAAATTAAACATATACAAGCTGTAGCATAATAAACGCAAGACCTGAAAGTAGTTTGTTCTAAATCGGTAACAGAATCGATTCCAAAAATTTTTAATGTATTTTACATTTTTTTTTAATTTGCCCAAAAGCTTTCACTCCTTCAGTGCTTTCATTGTGATATTCAGTGATATTCTTGATTCATAGCAAGAAGAAGATTCTAAACGCATTCCTAAAACGTATTTCTCAAAACGCACACATACACGTACAAGTTTCATTGTTAATTGGGGTATAAAGTGCTTTAAAAAAGGGTAAATTTGGTTTTCGTTTTGACTTTATGAAGCTATTATCTAATCGGGGTGTCTGAGGTCTTGCGTTTATTATGATATACCTTGTATATTGATCTAAGGATCTCATAATTCACTGACAAAATAGCAAATAATATGATTTTTTCAAAAATCTATCCCCAACGGTAATCAAAAGTTGCGTTAAATGGAAAAACTAATCTGAGAGGCCTCAACAATAAATTAAACCACTGCATTTTCTGTATCTGACCCAATATTAGTGAAAAAAGTAACTCTCAAATAATTATAGTCTTATAACACTAAACATGATTGAACATAACAATTTTTTTAACATTAATTTAACAACTGTTTAAATTTAACAAAGTTGCATGTTGAGAATTTATGTCTAAAATTAAGCCAACAATCCTATGCACTCTTTATGCTTTCCAAGGTTGTGGACCAGTCTGCAGTATTAACTGCTTATAATGGCTATGTTGCATCTCTGTTAAGATATGGCATAATATTTTGGGGTCATTCCACTAACAGCGAACAAGTATTTATAGCTCAAAAAAGATGCATACGAGCTATTTGTAAACTCAAGCAAACAGATAGCTGTAAACCCTACTTCAGAAACTTAAAAATATTAACAATGCCTTGTCTATATATGTATGAGTTAATAATATTTATAAAAAGAAATAGAAGCATTTTTGACAATTATAAAAGTAAACGGCATACTTTCAAAATATGTTGTCCGTCACATAAAACAGCTATGTATACCAACAGCGTTTTTTGTATGGGACCACGTGTGTATAACCATTTACCTAAGTCTGTCTTAGAAATAGGAGATTCAAATATCTTTAAGTGTAAGGTTAAGAGACTTTTACAGGATACAGCCTACTACAGTGTGACTGAATACCTCTGTGATAAAATGTTGGATCACTAGTCTAATATTAATTTATATATAAATGACTATAACTAATTTTATATCACTTGACATACATAATCTATATATAATATCTGACATAAAATTTTATATAATTGGAAAAGTTAGTAATTAGTATTCGTAATTTTATTAGACATAATGTATAACAAAAAATTATGATTGATGTAGATAATTATAAATATATATTTTAACCTGAATAATGAATATGACTGAATGGCTTAAATTATACTTACAATTTTATATTTTGCATGTCTAAAGGCAGATTATGGCGTCACATAATAATAAAATGTAACATCCTGTACTTGTACCCATTTTCGCAAATAAATGATTTGATTTGAACTAAACATGAACAATTCCCAAAAGACAAAGATAATCTCAAAACACACATTTTGTCTTGCAAAAGAAGATTACTAGCTTTACATTTTTTCTCTACATACTTGGTAGATCCGAATAAAATAACTTTTATGTGGGCCCTCCGAGAAATCACAGCCAGCAGAATGGTGCGAATCTAATGAGAGCCTCGAACTGTTGGATTAATTGAGGAGAGGGTTAAGGTTTGAGTAAAATTGACAAGATTTTGATTGGATTAGCATTTAAAGTATATTGTAGATTTGGGTTATATTATATGGATACCAAAGAGAGATGTTTGGTGGGTTGTTCTTGGTATTGCAATTTGGTTTCGAATTATATTATGTTAGACAGGAAGTAATAAATTTATTATTCCAATATTAAAATTTACAATTATTATTCATATTATTGGTGTAAAGATGAGAAAGGGTATGCTCCGTTGGTTCGGTCATATAGAATGTAAGAGAAAGAATGACAAAACAGATATACAATGCGAAAGTGGAAGGATGTAGGTACCGGGGAAGACCTAGAATATCTTACCATGACCAAATAGACCGAATCTTATCTGAAGAACAAGTTAAGAGTCTCCGTCACCGGTTAGCGAGATACGAACTAGGAGAGTGGAGGAAGCCAGAGAGGTATGTAAGGAAAGAACCTGTTGGAACTCTGTACTCTCTGCCTAATCCGCAAGGTTAATAATTTTTTTTGTTATGCTTAGTTGTATAGTAGAGTACCTACAAACTTTTTCTCATAGATACATTACTATATTATAAATAAAATATGAGCCCATAAAAAATTTCATTCCCTATTTCCTAACCCTTAGGGGTGGTATTTGTTCTTCAAATTTGAATGGTACCAAACGAGAAGTATGGCAAACCCTATTAAAAAAAAGAATTTTCCAAATCGGTTCTTAAATGACAGGCTCTGAGGTACGCGTAACAAACATAAAAAAATACAACCGAATTGAGAACCTCCTCCTTTTTTGAAGTCGGTTAATAAATACAATAGTTCATAATAGAGGTTACACCGTTGGACTGCAAAGTCAGAGGTGTCGCTTTTGTCTTTTCGAAACCATGTGCGTATTAAAAATAAACTATCACTTGCTTTAACAGTGAAGGAAAACATCGTGAGGAAACCTGCCTGCCTAAGAGTTTCTCAAAGGTGTGTGAATTTCTCCAACCCGCACTGGGCCAGCGTGCTGGACTATGGCCTAAGCCCTCTCGGTTCTAGAGGAGGCCTGTGCCCAACGATGGGACAGTTTCTTAACAGGGCTTATATTATTGTTATTGTTATAATACAAGAATTAGCATCAATGGGTTTTAAAACTTCCTTAACTTAACTAAGAATTTTATTTAGAAGTTAATATAACAAAATTACTATGTTGTAACTTTTTGAATTTTTTTTCCTACTTTGCAAATAATATTTTTGTTACTATATAATACTGTGCAAATGTTAAGGTCTAAGACGTATTTATTAATATTTATTTTGCACACAAAATTGTGGCCTATGTATAATTTAGTTTGCCGAGAAAAGTTTGTAGATACACGTGTATGCCTATAAAGTAAGCGACTGCGATTTATAGGTGGGATATTATACGTCGAAGCCGCTGAAATAATTGCTGTAAATGATTATAAATTGTGCTTTATATGTTGTGGCTTCTGGATTAAATAGCAAGAGATAGACATGTACCTAACTTTCCAATTTTTTTTTAAATTCCATATCCATTCTTAGATTTACGACAATTTCAGAAATAGACGGACGATTTACCGCAGAGCTTAAGCCGCTCCGCCCACTGTGTTTAATAGTCACGGGTTTGATTCACGCACAGGGCAAATCTTTGTGTGATCCATAATTATTTGTACCCGTCTGATTATTTGTGTATGTGAATTTTCATATTTGTAAACGCACCTACGTCAGAGGAATAAACCCTAGAGTGGGGCCACGTTTTTAAAAAAAAGGAATCTACATTTTTCACGTATTTTATTGCGGCGTAGTTTTGTTATCGAGCTTCATCGAGCTTCTGTTGAAAAAAATGTATCTAAATATAGAAAAAGTGTGTGAAAGTTTTGAAGCTTAGCACCGACAGGTAACTTATTGTAGCGATACGTCCTTTTCATTTAAGTGCGGTGAACAAAATTGTGATGAAAGGGAGTACGTATTCTTCCCATTCTACCCATACCGCTTCGGGGTTAGAATAAGGACTATTTTCTAGTGATAAAATCGTAATCTTTTTTCTGCCAGCTGATTTCGTGGCCTAACCAATAAAAGGGCTGGCGGAGTCTTCATCAGGCGATAGGCGCGCCCAGGAGAAATCAGCCGGCCTATATGTGCCGCGGTTAATTAGGCGCCATACTTACACAAATATCACATATACGCTCTAATAAAATAATTAAAATATTTCAGAAAATACAGATGGTTTTAGCTCTCTAATTCAAAATAAGTTTTTTTTCTGTATTTATGTTATTGGGAACTTTTGCCTTAATTGTTTACCTATAATGTCATTAGATATGTTTAAAGAACGAAATCAATATTATTATAAGACCAAAGCAAGATAGAGAAACATTGGGATGATAGAAATTTCGTGATTGCAAAAGAGCCATGTAGAAATTCATTAGTAATTTAATTTGCAGGTGGTCACAAATCTCTCTTGCTCTGTGGCTACTTGCTGTTGGAACTTATCAAGCTTTATTAGGCTTGATAAGTTAAGACTTCCAACTTTGGCTTAATGACTGTACTGAAGCGATGGCTTAGCGTGCCTTTAAGAAACGTTCAAAAATGGATATGCCATAATCCGTCTCGTATCACAGACTGATCCAGCCCAACGGTACTCAGCCTTAGTGATCGCTACGAAGATATAAAAGATGATGCTTAACCTGATGGTGATTAGCCTCAGTCATCATTAAGAAGGTATTAAACAAATACTTCCAAGCCTTACGTTAATTACATTGCACGTTGTATACAGTAATATAATAGCCTATCTATCATCAATCCATTGTGGGGTACGCAGAGAGTACAGCGTTTCAACTCTCCACTCGAAATCAAGCCGATTCCAGCAAAGGTGACCATTCCACTCGTGTAATCCTTTACACCATTCTAGCAGCGATCTCTTGCTTCAACAACTCTAATTCCAGGCGATGTCGGCGAAGACGAAAGCATATGTAATGACTACACTGTTTTAATTACTATTTTAGTCTGCCCTTGCGTAATTCATTCCGTCAAGCGAGACGGTAAAGCAATAAAGGCGCGTCCTGATTGGTCGTAGCCGCGGCTAGCAGACAGGGGTGCATTTGCACAAAGGCACAGAAATATGTGACCGGTGCTAAACATTAACGATTATAGTCCAGTCACTTCTAATTGCGAACCGGGGCGGCGTTATGCGATGACACCTGTGTGTTGATCATATCGAATATTGTGATCTATTTATATGACAGAAGGGTTAATGTTGGAATAGTAGTGACTGTATTTGTTTTTAGACATTATCTTTGAAGACGTTGAGAGCGGCGTGCACAGTGCATCTATTTTAAGTGAAATACGTAGTAAGTCATGAAAATCTCGCTGTAAAAATATATATAAAGTCGCTACATGTATGCGGAATAATTTGATAAAAATGGTGATTTTTATATCAATTTCTTTCGCATATGTTTCGAAAACTCTTTAGGTAATGAAGTTTTTCTTACAAAGTTTTCTTGACATTAGTAAGTGATAATCCTGAAATATAATTCATAGATTTTACATAACTCAGAAGTTTAAGCCGGAATTTAAACTTTCGACCACATAAGTAAGATAGCGTTCGACCACTGAAAGTTATAAGGTGAGAGTTCTTATATAAAACAATATTTAATAGCAATTACCCTCATGAATGTATGTCAGAACACCGAAACAACATGTGATTTTTACAAGAAGCATTAAATTTTTACTATTTAAGAGCTGAATATAAAACAAATAAAAAAGAAACAAAATACGAAAACGTAGTACATACTAATTATTTTTAATAAACCGTCTACAACTATTTTTAATCACGTAACATTTTACAAGTGCTAGTTCTATTTCGAATAGCACCGTCCAAGCTAATTGTAAGCGCGCGTTATCGCGAGACAAACGTTGGCTCCGAAACGCATAACCGTTACCAGTTTTTCGTTTCGGGGTATTAGCGCCTTTTTGCATAGTCCCGTCCGGCGATAGGAACTGTCGTGTATCGGTGTTCTCTTGTTTCCTTTGTCGAATAAACCCATAACACGTAATTGTGTAATGTAATTGACTTGAGCGTTTTTTTTGGGCTTAGTTACTTAGATATATACAAATACCTTACTTTGCCACTAGACGTAGTGACAGCAGCACAGGTTTATGTTGTCTCGCTTACGAGTTTCATGTCACGTCAAGTCAGCACTAACTGCAATTACAGAGATTGCAGTCTTCAAATCAACTTGGAAGTTTTGGAACTTCTTAAATGAATTTTGATGTCAAGTTAGATTCATAAAACTTAATAATCTATACTAATATTATAAGGAGGAAAGACTTGTCTGTTTGTTTGTAATAGATAAACTCTGAAACTCCTAAACCGATGTTAATATTTCTTTCACCATTAGAAAGCTACCGTATCCAGAAGTAATACTTCTTAGAGGGCCTCACGCCATCACATCTAGCTTACTTGAAGCTGACGCGTACCCTTAAATCCGACTCTATGTCTGACATGCCCCCGGTGACCCGCCCCTCAGGCGCAATCCCAGCCTTCGATGACGACGAAAAGGCCGAGCTTCTCGCCGACACCCTCAAGAGCCAGTGCAATCCCAGCTCTCTGACAGGGAAGTCGAGCGCACGGCGTCCATCCCCCCACCGATTCCTTACCCCCTATTAGCCAGACCGAGGTCGAGGACCTGATTAAAGGTTTTAAACCGAAAAAGGCTCCCGGCTTTGACGGCATTTCTAATCGCGTACCCCAATGCTTGCCCTCCCAACTCATCTGCCTCTTTGTATATATCATTAACGCCGCCATGTCGGAGGATAAGTGGAAGGAGGCCGACGTCATAGGCATTCCCAAGCTCGATAAGTCTCGTGACCGCCCCACGAGTTGCCGTCTCCTTCATTCCGTGGCAAAGTTCTGCGAGCGCCTGTTTCTGGCGCAGCTCAAAGACTTTGTATCTTTCAGGGGTATTCTCATCAATGAGTAGTTTAGTTTTCGAGCCAAACACTCTTGCGTTCATCAGTGCACCACATCACGGAGCATATCTTCACTGGCCTCAACAAACCTAAACCCGTCTACACGGGTGCCCTTTTCTTCGATGTCGCGAAGGCATTCGACAAAGTCTGGCACAACAGCATGATCTACAAGTATTACCAAATGGGTGTGCTGGACAGACTCGTGCTCATCTTATGAGACTTCCTGTCGAATCGCGCCTTTCGGAACTGCGTCGAAATGACGCGCTCTAACCCCAACTCCATACAAGCTGGTGTCCCACAAAACTCAGCTCCCTCCCCTCTCCTATTTAGCCTTCACAAGAACGATATTCCTCGTTTGAGCAAGGTGCATCTAGCCCCTTTCGCGGTTGATACTGCTCTCTATGTCTCGCATAGAGAGCGGTAAGGGTTAGAAATAATAAGGGTTTCATTACCAGAAACCTTCAGGCAGCCACCAATACCCTAGAGGATTGGTTCAGGAAGTGGTGTATTGAGGTGGATCCGGACAAGAGCGCTGCGGTAATCCCCATAATAAATCCCCAGAAGTAATCTCAGTCAAGTGACCATGTTCGACCTACCTATTTCGTGGGTCGAACAGGTCAAATATCTAGGGGTCACCCTAAACAATACCATTACCTTCGGACCACACGTCAAGCGAGTCCGTAATCGAGCAGCTTTTGTGCTCGGTCGTCTTTTCCCGATGATCTGCAAGCAGAGTAAAATGCCCCTTAGGAATAAGGTGACACTTTACCAAACTTGGGTAAGGGCCAGCATGACGTACGCTTGTGAGGTGTTCGGGCACGCCGCCCGCTTTCACATCGATAGACTTCAAACGGAACCCGTTTCCTCCGCAAAGCCGTTGGAGTCCCGTGTTTCATACGGAACGTCGATCTCCATTCCGATCTCGATCTCGAACTTTTCACGCCTTTATTAAAAAGCGACAACCCGATATTTCGCGAACGCGTTCAATCATAGTAATTCGCTAATCGTAGCCGCCGCCGACTACGAACCTAACTCCCCTCCTATCAGCCGCTACCGCCATCCGCGGCATGTTCTCACTGACCGTCCCGATGCCCTTACATCCCTTCTTTCGGATACAGATACCACACACAGGATCAGACACCGACCTCGCCGCGAGGTCGAAGAATCCCTTGCCCGCTGGCCGGTGCAGAGCACCACGGCGAGAGTAGTAGTATATTCCCTCCCCCATAGCTACTGCACAAGCTGAAACCGTTCCTCCTTGAGGCGCCTTCGAGGTAGTTGCACCTTGCCCTTTTGGCTCGAGCGTAGTGGTTGCACGCTCGCCCTCTTGTCTGGTGAAGCTATAGAGGCCCTGCGGCCAACAGCGTAGGTCATTCACACATACACACCAGAAGTGACATAGGCTATATGACATAGACCCGGCAGGTGTAGTCCGGGTAAGAAGTCGCGGGAAACTACTAGTGTTAAATAAAAATAAACTAAATAACGTCAAGCCCATATTCCCCAAGCGGGAGTGGCAGATGCATACTGTATAAGTACACCAACATACCGCCCACGTTATTAGATTCCTATGTAATAGGAAACAAGCCTATAGCGAGTATACCGCGAACAATTCCGGACCCTGGCCCACCATTGAGGATTTTTCAATAGAAAAACTAATACCTACTAGACCGACAAAAAAGTTTTATTCCAATAATCACACACAGGAAAAAAGAATTACAAATTTCTACAGAAACGTAAAAATAACTTTCTTTCAAAACTTTCTTTCTTAGAACGGGCTCTTGCCCATCTTTAAAACTCGTCACCCCTTTTCCTTAATCCATCTTCCGCCCAATAAGGAAGGTCCCCGCCGCAGATCGAACTCGAATACCGTATATAAAGCGGCGATCTGTCTGTCTGTTTAATTAACATTCCGACTCACCTCGGCGTCAAGACGCGCGAATTAAACCGATATCACTTCGGCACTTATTGACGGCGGCTCGCGGTACGGTGAGGGAGCTGTTAAAATTATATTCGTGTTCGAGAAAAAAATACCGTGACGTCTATATTTCCCAAGCGTGGGTGGCAGAGGTATATATACACCCCAGTTTCGCCGTATTGGGCATAATTCTACACCCTGGACTGATAAAGGGAGTTTTTTGATAGAACAACGGTCCTAGTGGCAGTGGCGAATAATACGCGTTGCAGGCACAAGGTTTTCAAATGGTAGGTCGGAAAAATGTAGTTTTTCCATCGAAATATAAAGAAATAGTACATGGGACCTAACATCATCAACAAAAAGTGAGTGTAAACAGTACACCTCTGCCACACCGCTTGGGGAATATTGGCGCGACGTTGTTTATTTTAATAATACTTCCTAGCCTCGATTTGTGAAAGGCCCTTGCAGGGGGGTAGTATACGCTAATTTTTTATACACATCATACTAATAATGTATGCCTACGTCTATAATAAGGTTATAATAAAAATAATAATATCAGCCTATACTGCCCACTGCTGGGCAAAGGCCTTCTCTCACAAATTGAGGTGAGAGAGATTAGGTCATACTCCACCATGCGGACCCAGTGCGGATTGGTGGAGGCAGGTTTGTGGCCACCTGCTGTTGGAACTTATCAAGCCGCCTTTAAGGCTTCCAACTCGGCTTAACGACTACCACACTAAGTGGTAGCCGGGACCAACGGCTTAACGTACCTTCCGAAGCACGGTTATTACACATGTTTTATTAACTTTTGTTTGCTTCTGCACCGTACCGCGAGGCTCGGCCGCGAGACGAGCGTTCGACAGCCGCATTACCGAATCGACGCCGACATCCCGCGCCACTACACACCGCACGACAAATTTAATGGAAATAATTTATAGCACTGGAGACTTACCATATCTCTTCGTCGTAATCTTATTTAAGCGTTTGTGTGTGTGAATGACCTACCATTGGCCCCGCGGCCAACAGCGTAGCTTTACCGGACAAGAGGGCGAGCGTGCAACTACTACGCTCAAGCCAGAAGCGCAAGGGGGGAACTAGATTAAGGGCGCCTCAAGGAGGAACGGCCTCGGCTTAGGCAGTCGCTATGGGGGAGGGCGTATACTAGATGTCTCGCCGTAGTGCTCTGCACCGGCCGGCGGGCAAGGGATTCTTAGACCTCGCCGGCGAGGTCGGTTTTTGATCCTGTGTGCGGTATCTGTATCCGAAAGAAGGGATGTAAGGGCATCGGGAGGGTCGATGAGTACATGCCGCGGACGACGGTAGCGGCTGATAGGAGGAGAAATTTTAAGCGTGTGATAAAAACGCGGTTAGTCAAAACAATAAATTAATAATAAAAAATAAATAAAAAAAGCTTTTATGCAAACAGATTAAATTTAAAACCTATCATCAAAACTCCACTCTCATAGTTCGTCTCATACACGCTCGCCAGTTACGGAGACTCTTAACTTGCCATGTCATGTCACTACATATTGTATTTAAAAAAGCAAATAAAAAAAAAACTACATATTATAAAACATAGTCTTCCGGCCGCGTATGTCTGTCCGTTTAAAAGCGATGAACTCAATAACTACCGAACGGATTTTAATACGGTCTTCTTAATGGACGGAGTGATTCATGGAGTGGTTTATGTGTATAATTCACCGTACGAAGCCAGGGCGGATCGAGTTTGCTATAAAAATGCATTGCCATATGGACTGAACCAACATGTCAAATTTCAACTTCGTAGAATTCTACGAATTAGAGGAAGTGTCCCACACTTCCTCTAATTAGAGGAAGTGTGGGAACTACTAATTTAGTTTGCAAGATTTTGACCTAAACAAAGCAGCAAACATTAAAGTATATAAAAAATCATTTTTGTATCTATCTTCAGCCAAAAGACATCCACAGCAAGGCAAAGGCCTCCCCTAAAAATCATCACGACGAACGGCTTTAAGCTATGTGTGTGAACTATTTACCTTTTACCCGGGAACTTCGCCAGGTCATCGGTCCATCGTGTCATCATCGGTCCATCATCAGGGGGCTTTCCATGTCTTTTAGTCCACGTCTTTCGGTATACGTGGTCGCCACTCGAGAACCGTTCTACCCCAACGCTCAACACAAACATTTTTATCTACCACTGGACAGGAACGCGGCTTTTACTGAAATAACCGGCGAGAGACTCAGCGGGCTCTTACTCTCACTACTGTTTTTGATTAATATTTTTTATTGGAAAATTGTTTTTTATAACATGTGTTCTGGAGGAGCTTTTCGAACGCAGACAATTTTATCGTTCGGATCTGAAATGTTTTCTGATATACTGCGTATATCATTTTAGATATCCCTCTGATATAAAATACTAAGATTCGAGAATTTGATAGAAAAATTACACTTTAGTACAATTCTACACTCTAAAAGTTTATATAACATCTGGTATAATGGCAGTAAGTTAGTCACCTATTACAAGTGGCGTGCATTGCATATACGCAATTATATTACTTTTAATTATTACTACATAAATAAAAAAATATCAATCGTCATACTTATCTATATATTATAGTAATGAATAACATATACCTTCATTCAGTACATTATAATAAGGTAGGCACTGCTTAAATGCCTATAGGCAATGAACGCCATTGGTTAACATCGTTAGCGATATGTAAGTACGCAGTGCTTAAGTCACGTCTCGCCACAATTGCATTATCCGGACTGCGTTTGAGTATTTATCAATGGAAAAACACAATTTCGAACCTAGGATTTTGGCGTAGGACTTCATTTAAATAATGCCAAAGAAAATTATCCAAACATCGCACCGTCTTTCGCCGCATAAACTCCACCCCTTGTCTATATTAATGCGGCCAATTTGTAGGAGGGCGCGATCACCTCATTTGTCGGCGAGGGGGACGCGGGGCGGCGGAGCGAGGAGCTGTGTAAAACAAGTAGCTATCGGTGTTGCTACAATTTAAAATTAAAACTACCGGGAAATATGATTAGGAGGTGGGAGAAATATATAAATTAGGATATACTGGCCTCTGAGCAAAGGCCCTGAAAAATTGAGGTGAGAGGAACTAGATCATATGAGAAGAAAGAAAAGCCAATACGTGGATCTATTGCGAATTTATGGGGGAAGAGGAGAGAGTACAGAAAGTGGGAGAAAAAAAAAGATGAGGGTTTTGTACTTGCAGCATCCGTTTTTTTTACTTTCTGGCGCTGGCCTGGTTAGCGTTACAGTTGCTATACCGTATATTTGCGGGGAATCGCACTAGTAGGGCTAAATGTAACTGGGGGAGCTCATTCACCAATAAAGACACAGCCTCACTGAATTTCAATGCAGATATGGTTACGTTAACAATTACCCATCTAGATCCTAAAGATTTTAGGAATTGCTAAACACTGCCATTTTTACAGATACACAGGATTCGAACACATTTTTACCAAATTTATCGGAATATTTTTACACCTGGCCAACCCGCCGAGTTGTTTGGTACACGAACACTTGTTAATCGCTAACTAATTAGTGTTTAATTAAACAACGAATGCCGTTCGTTAAGTCAGTCCGTTTGTTCAAGATAACCCCACTTTGCATGCTTTTGCTCTTAGTAGATGTTTTTAGAGGAATTTTAAGGAGATCAGTCGGTTTATTGGGACGGGTGTGCTGGAACTGCTAATTTGAATGTTCGATTAAGGGACTAAAAAAGAAAGCAATTTCATTTCTCATAGTACAAGACACACATTATTTTGTCAATATAAACATGCACTTTAACAATTCTACAAGCGTTCTAAAACTCAATACTATCTATCTTACTACCTATATCATCACGTCAGATCTCTTGCTTTAATAACTTACTTTGTAACTTAAATACATGAGGTATATATAAGGCAATCACCTCGCCCGAGAAAATCGAAAAAAAATATGAAAGCGTATGAAATAAAACACCGTCACGCCTATATTCCCCAGCGGGGGTGGCAGAGGTGTACTGAGTACGCTCACGTTTCGCCGACGATGTTAGGTCCCCTGTAATAGGGGGCGAGCCTATTACCATATACCGGGCACAATTCCAGACTCCGGACTCATACTGGGAATTTTTCGTTAGAAAAACTACATTTTTCCGACCTAGGATAGTAAACGCATATTTCCTTGCAAGTGGTAGAAAGTGTATATACACCCATGTTTCACCGACGATGGTATCTAAGTCCCAATGTAAAAGGGGTCGAGCCTTTTTTACGAGGGGAAATTCACATAATTGGAGAAGGAAGAAAGAAAGGAAGCTGGCGATGTATGTCCGATACTCACGGACTAAAATACCACGGTGACCGGCATCGACACTTCGGGGAGGGGCTCCTTGATCTCCGTTAGGTACTATGCGTCGTGCTCCAAAGAGCCCGCCTTCAAAAGGGGTCGAGCCTATTGGCGTTATACCTGGAACAGCTCCAGTCTCCAGACTGTTACTGAGAATTTCTTTATAGAAAGATCTTGTCAAACACTTTTTCCGTCCAAAAATTGTTATCCAGAACATCGCGATTGCTCGACGCACATAGTAGTAGCCAACTAGAAGTATATTTAAAAAAATATCTTACCAAAACTACTACTCATTAGGTGATAAGACTTTGTAAAAATAATCTCAAACGTTGTTAAACATTCTTTATCAGCTGAAAATTTCTGTATCAAGCTATTACGAGATGATGTCTATTCAGCCTACAACCAACCTAATCCACCTAACAAAACAACCCGATAAAGGTACCTGCAATGTTCAATAGAACTTTTAATCAAAAACATTATCGAACAACAGAAACATCAACAAATAATCTAATATTATCTAAACAAATTTCGTTTCACAAAGGCCTGGGATAGTCTTGGAACTTCGGTGCGTAATGGCAGCGAACTCATTTATCCACCTCAGCAACAGTGCGCTGATACAATCTAAATAACATCAGTGATCTCATATTAAAAGGCCCAAAATACCGATAAAACGTAGATGTAGGGAGAATGGAAATATCTAAGCTGTGAGTTCTTGTTAAGAGTGAGCTTAAGAGTTCTTTAAAGGTGTGTGTGAAATGTTGTCTGTTAGGTATTTTTGCAATCGATGTTAAATTAAGTTCCCAATGAGCTAGAGACTTTACGTATGTACCTACAACTAGATGACACAGCAATATTTTGAATCTAAAGAAGTCTAAAAAAGAGTATATGTACTACCATGTCCATTAAAAAGTATGCAATATTTCTAAACTATAAACTTTATTGCACTTGCAAATGATAAACATCTGATCCCTACTACTTCTCACTATTATTCTGACCACGTGAATTTTCATTATATTATGTCATTCCTGTAAATTGTATCATTGTATATTAGCATTAACGACCGTATACAGGTACTTCACTTGGTTTTAGACAGGCCGCTTTTAGCAAACACCTAGCCCCCAAGGTTGGAGGACGCGCCGAGTGTGCTGGCGCATCCTCACCATGTAGGAGGACCACCAGGAGGGTGGGGTTACCCTGACAAGACGGGTCGGGCATAGTGGACAACCGCTGGCGGGTCGCGGAAGCATGTCTGCGTCCCCGTAACTCGCCGCTTAGCGGGCCATGGAACACGATGGGGTTTTAGTAGGTAGGACTTGTTCAAGTAACGGCCGGAGTTACGCTGGAGCAAGGAGTCCCACATAACTTGTTCACGTGCCCGTCGTGAACGGGTATACATGAGTTTCCTTTAAGATTTGCCTTACCTAAGAAAAAAAAGGTCGCTTTTAGCAAGCTCTAGTTCTTTGTCCGCCTTATTTTATCAAGTATCGAACAGTCCCAGTTAATCCGCTCGCGATATGAGACCCGACAAAGAGATCGCCGATACAGACCGACGCGACTGACACAAATATTTGCGCAGACCTTTAAACATTTAGAATGGCTGCGAGGTCCAGCTAGTTAGCTACCTAATTTTGTTAGGTTATCGGACGAACGTGTCGGTTCTAAAGCAACTCAGAATTGAAACAAGCCACTATTATCCGTCTGAAACGGTTTTTTTTCTATCAAGGACTGGTTATATCTCCTTAGTAATAGCCTACCTGTAGTATCTAGGAATGCTTCGGTCATATTTATGGAAATGACGGGGACTTGGAAAAGCTGATGGTCATAGGGAAAGCCGATAGACGTAGACCCAGTCCAGCACGTTGGTGTAATCAGATTCGCACCACTTTATTTTATTTGGTACATAAACAGGTTACACCCAAGATATGATTACATTAGGTTTAATATAAACATTTATGAGCTAGAAAATAACCCTAAGATAATGTACACATGAGTAAATGAATATAAGAAAAAAAAGAACAGAACATCAGCTGTATCTGTAATACAGCCCAGGATTTAGGGTAACAGTGAGCGTATTGAAAAAGGTAGTAAATCCGTAAAAGATAGTAAAAGTAAGTAGGCTAAGTAAGTTGACTTAGTCAACTGACTACCATAAATTAAAATTACCTCAAATTAAATAGATTAATAGAAACAGAAAAATTGATTAGACTAGATAAAAATTGAAAATTAAAAATAAGATAACAGAAAGTAATAAGAAATGATAGATAGATAGCAGTGATAGCCTAGTGGTTAGACCGTTCCACTGCAAAGTCAAAGGTCTCGGGTTTAAACCCAGGCACGCACCTCTGTCTTTTCGAAAGCATGTGCGTATTAAAAATTAATGATCACTTGCTTTAACGGTGAAGGAATACATCGTAAGGAAACCTGCATGCCTAAGAGTGTCTCGAAGGTGTGTGAAGTTCGCCAACCCGCTCTGGGCCAGCGTGGCGGACTATGGTCTAAGCCCTCTCAGTTTGAGAGGAGGCCCGTGCCCAACAGTGGGACAGTTTCTTAACAGGGCTAAACAAAAAAAAAAAAAAAGAAGAAATAACCGTAATAGACACACTTCAAATATTTTAAATTATTTTAAATTTCACACTGCGCTTGAAAGAAATATACGAGAGTTCAAAGATGTCGATATCTATATTGCGGTTTGAAGTTACGTCGTTGTGTAGCCTACAGATGCGGATTTCGATACTACAGACTACAATACGCTGCATGAAAATATCGAAACATTATAGGAGGCAGACTTCACGGAGGAGAATATCACTACCCTTATGCATGAAGAATTGAACTCGAGGAGGGAATTTTGTTAGTGTGTGTATGATTGCTGGGTTATTGATTCGTTTAGTGGACTATAGCCTTTCATTCAAGTCTATCTATCAGCTTGCAATAATCATTTAATTTCTAACTGCGTTCATTAAGGTTAATGCATGTTACAGGCGTGGTTACTGGTAACTAACTAATCACTTATTCTGTGGGCTTTTTTATATCGAGACATGTGGATACTTGGATAGCTTGTTTCTTATTCGGGGTGTTACAAATATGTTACAGGTCGAATATTTGAGTTCGTTATAACTTGGATTGCAATTCTAATGTAATTTTTACTTGATTTCATACATCATCAACTAACCTGTAAACAATTGCTTTTCCATTGCCCCGTCTAAAACAACACTTAACCCTTCGTCAATCGAAGATCTTTATCATAGTCGCATTAAGAACAACAGTTTTAGGAACAAATTCGATTCTCTATAGGAACTTGTCGGGACAATGCGAAACAAGTCGCCAGCTCCAACAGGGGGTCGTTCAGGCCGCGATTGCCTTCGATCGATTAACTCTTTAACTGGTTTTAAACTTCGGAAGAGTATTTTTAACCCTTTGAGCTTTGGATTTTTGGAAGGTGTTCTCCGGGTTAAAGAGGTAGGGGTGTTCCGATCGGACACTGGTAGTGATTACCAGCTCGACTATTTAAACCTCCACATTTAACAAAAATTGTTTCAAACAATCTGTTAAATGGGTCTAGAGGCTATCATGTGGTCCCTGGTCGGAATCTTAGTTAAACTAAGTGTTGTTGGGATTTTTGTGTAGAAACACTCAGTAGAAATCCGGAATTTGGTTCTGTATCGGTGTTTATTAATATGTTATTACAGGACAGTTGGTCTTTATCTATCAATATTAAGTTGCTTGAGGATGATAGGATTAAAATGAGAGGTGGTGAGCTTGTGGCTGGTTTTACGGAAATGAGCACTTCGACAGTCGTAAGGACTGTGGTAGGGAAGGTACAAAGGAACTTATGACTTTTTACCAATCAGCAAATGAGCAGAACTATCCCTTAACTTGCAAATAAAACAACTTAAACAATAACGGATCCTATATCAATAACAGCGAGTCATACAGAACTTGGTCGTACTCAAACAATGCAGCAGTTTGCGCAGGAGCGGCAGCTAACGTAATAGTGAATTATAGTTCAATTTGGAGTCTTCATCGTGGTTTATGCTTTAGGAAGCACGCAGTTTCTGCGTGTCGCTCGAAAACAAAAATACCACAAACGACCAGCCAACTACATTGACTGACCCGAACGCTTCTTAATCTTAATGATAAGAATATTCAAAACTCACTTGAATGGGTCTTCCCGTAACAATACTCGGTCTAAACGACCAACTGGTGGCAATTCAGCCATGCGAGCGAGATTCTTTCGGGCGAGATGACCACTAATGGCCGGTTACAATATTCAACTCATGGATAGATTAGCATACTGCCAGTTGAATTTTGTCAGATTTTCCATGTCAAAATTCTATCCGTAGTAGGCGAATCTATCCTTGAGTTAAATATTGCAACCGGCCGTTAGTCAACTGATTTGTGGCCACTGGCGCTCCTGGCGAGTCATCAAAAAATATTTGGAGCAAGATAATTAACTTGTCATACATTACTGGAGCTTGTTTAGTCGAGTCAATGATGGGCCTGGCGTTTTATTTCAACAAATTCGTCTTAGTTGGTCCATTTACTTGTCGGAGCTTACGGAAAGAATTTACATATTTGAAGCTAGCGATAGATCGGTTTATACGCAAATAAAACAATCCAAACAAGAACGGACCTATATCAATAAGCGCGAGTCATACAGAACTCGGTCGTACTCAAACAATGCAGCAGTTTGCGCAGGAGCGGCAACTAACGTAACCGTGAATTATAGTTCAAGTTGGAGTCTTCATATTGTTTACCTTGTCGCGTGCCCGTTTACCAATGCTAAGTGATTAAGAATACTCTCTGCGGAATGCAGTGGGGTGGAGTCGACTTTGGCACTTAATTTTTTTAGTAACCTTATATGTTCCACTGCTAAGCAAAGGGTTCCTCTCTTTTATAGAACACCTTATAAAATAATATCTTTTTTTTATAACCTAGCCCCCACTAGGATTTATTCCTATGTCGTGGGTGCGTTTACAAATATGAAATTTCACATACACAAATATCCAGACCGGAACAAATAATTGTGGATCGCATTAAGATTTGTCCCGTGCGGGAATCGAACCCGCGACTATTAGACACAGTGTGCGGAGCGGCTTAAGCTCTTAACCACTGCGCTACATCGCCTGTCAAATATAAAGGAATAATAAATTTGCAAATTGGGTTCCACGTATTTCATTATAATTGATATGAATAGCTTGTCATGGTAAAATTTTTTATGCTTTTATTATGTTGGCAATGTGACATTTACGTTGATTAAAATTGTTTAGAACAGTGATAGACTTTTTATTTCTTTTTTGTCTCACACAGTTTATTGCGAAATATTATAAACATATATAAGTTATAATATTAGTTTAAATAAATTGTTACGAAATTTAATAAAAAAATATGTAGCGAATTATAAAGGGACGTTTGCTTATCACACAGAAAATACATATTATAATCGAATTTTCTAAAAACACGTAGAAATAGGAAAATTAAAAAAATCACCGGCACGCCGGGTTGGCAGAGGCGTACTGAGTACACCCACGTTTCGCCGACGATGTTAGGTCCCATGTAATAGTGGGCAATCCTATTGCCATATACCGGGCACAATTCCAGACTCTGGACTCATACTGGGAAGTATTCGTTAGAAAAACTACACTCGTCCGACCCAGGATTTGAACCCAGCACCTCAAGATCACAAAGCGTTGCGCTTTGCCACTAGACCAACGAGGCAGTCGGTCGGTAGGTAATTTAATTATTATTTATGTAAATTGTAATGACATACAATAATATTTTAGATCTAATATAGTTGTACCGACTCCATGCCAACTTATATTCAACAGGAACGGCAAACTACACAAGATACAGTTCTCTAGTCAAATTCCAAGTGCTCGCTAAGTTAAACTGAAATAACTTATGAGAATCGGCCGATCGCCTCCGTTGTAAGCTCGAAGGCAATTATCATTAATTATTATTAAATGTGACATTTTAGTGATAAACGGTGGGCCGATAACTTGGGCAAATAACTCAAGTTAGTCGCAGTCGGATGGGTCGAAAGTACCCTCTGATGTTTCAACTGTTTGATTTGATATTGGCTTTTGAGGGTTACGATTTGTTGGTATCGATTTTAGAACGTTTGATGTTTGTTGCGTAGGAATTTAGTTTTAGTAATTTTATAGATTTAATTGTTTCTTAACTTTTTAGTTAGGTAGGCAGAGACTACTCTCTGCCTACCCCACAAGGGAATTGGCTTGATAATATAGATTAGAAATTCCCTAACTCAATTTATTAATAACCACAATACAATCTATAAAAGTACTATTAATTACTACGTACCTACGGACAGAGTTCCAACAGGTTCTTTCCTTACAGATCTCTCTGGCTTTCTCCACTCTCATAGTTAGGGAAACACCGTCACGCCTATATTCCCCAGAGGGGGTGGCAGAGGTATACTGAGTACACCCACGTTTCGCCGACGATGTTAGGTCCCATGTAATAGGGGGCGGGCCTATTGCCATATAACGGGCACAATTCCAGACTCCGGACTCATACTGGGAATTTTTCGCTAGAATAACAACATTTGTCCGACCTAGGATTAGAACCCAGGACCTCGTGATCACAAAGTGATGCGCTTTCCCACCAGACCAACGAGGCAGTCATAGGGAGGCAGGCATAGTTAGGAAATTTAGTTATAAAAATTCTTTAAAATGTATAAATTATTAAATATTCAATGGAAGTGGTATTAGATATAACTAGCTAGCATTTACCTGCGACTTCGCATGTTTTTTGAGATAAAAGCCTATGGTAGGTAGGTAAGGTAGCCTATGTCATCTTTAGGCCCACTCGCGCGAACCAGGGTTAGCATTACCTATTGACTAACTCGAGGGAATAACATTAAGTTGAAGGCAATTCAACGGTATAAACTCGAGTTAGTCAATCAGTAACGCTAACCCTGGTTCGTGTAAGTGGAACTCAGAATAATAGCTAATACTTCAGAGGTTCAGCCGTGAAAACGTAACAATTAGATGGACTTTGGTCACTCACGATGGGCCTTAGAAGAAGGCTCAAGGTCAATGGAGAACGCTATGCGCGGAGTTTCTCTGCGAGATCGAATCAGAAATGAGGAGATCCGCAGGAGAACCAAAGTCACTGATATAGCTCTCAGAATTGCCAAAGACAAGTGGCAGTGGGCGGGGCACATCGCTCGTAGAACTGACGGCCGTTGGGGCAGAAAGGTTCTTGAGTAGCGACCTCGTACCGGAAGACGTGGAGTGGGCAGGTCCCCCACAAGGTGGAGCGATGACCTGGTGAAGGTCGCAGGTAGAAGCTGGATGCGTACAGCACGAAGCCGGTCGTTGTGGCGATCTTTGGGGGAGGGCTTTGTCCTGCAGTGGACGTCTTTCGACTAATGATGAGATAGACTTCACACACCGTCACGCCCCTATTCCACAAGCGGGGGTGGCAGAGGTGTACTGTGTACACCCACGTTTCGCCGATCATGTAATAGGGGGCGGGCCTATTGCCATATACTGGGCACAATTCCAGACACCGGACTCGTAATGGGAAGTTTTCGTTGGAAAAACTACACTTATCCCACCTAGGATTTCAACCCAGAACCTCGGGATCACAAAGCGATGCGCTTTGCCACTAGCCCAATGAGATAGACTTTAGAATTTATAATCTTAATTTGGATTTCCCGATTCTATTTTTTTGAATGGAATGCACATACAAGTATATGATTCGTGTTATGGTTTTGTGTTCTGTTTTTCTACTCACTAATTTGTTTGTATGCTCCAATTCAGTACTTCGTGTTTGTATGACTTTAGAATGTTTGAAAAAAAAACACTTGTAAATTAAGTTGCAGTATATTATGTAAATTGTATAATTTATACATGTATTTCCGAGTGTCGTTTCTGATGGAATCTCTTTTGCCTTATCCTATCTACGTAAATAGCGTAAAGGTACAATAAGACGACTATCGCAATGAATTATATAACAAGAAACAACCATAAAAATAATATATGGACACGGATAAGATTAATAAGGGCGAAAAACATGGGAAAATATATTTATTTGACATTGTTAAGTGGCGATACAATAGGGAGGATATTGAAATATTGTGTGCTGTGGAGGGAAAATCATGAATATACTATGTGAATCTATCTATATCATCACGCCAGATCCCTTGCGGGGTAGGCAGAGTATACAAAGTTCCAACAGGTTTTTCCCTTACATACCTCTCCGGCTTCCTCCACTTTTATAGTTGGTTTCATACACGCTCGCCGGTAACTATGTGAATTGAGTAGAAAATTACTTGTAGCCCTGTGGATCAGAATTAGACTATTGTATATATTTATTTAAACCATTATAGTATTTATGAATCGTTAGAAAAGTAACAAAGATTCTAACAACTTCAGAACCTCGGACTTTGAAACTTCATTCCTATGGAGAAGAAGGGCAAGAAACTCCATGGTTACACTTTTAAAATATTTTTTTCTAATCTAGTCTATTTTTTTGTTGTGGGGTATAGGAGAATAATATAGGTTGGTTATGAGGTGGGTTTAATTTATATGAAGCAAATTATATTGTTCATGAAAATGGCTACATGATTCCCTCATTTACAAAAGGGTTAAGCAACGTTTGATTCGGTTAATGTGTGATGGGTGACTAGAAAGCACGTGAAGCCATTGGTTCTGGCTGATAATTAAGTTGCAGTCGTTAATTTGAGTTGGATAAGATCATTGTCTAAATAGAAATCGTAATAATGTCTTGTTATTACATCTTCTGCGCCGCCAATCTAAGCTACCACTTGGACCCAACGCGAATTGATTAAAGCAGGTTTGTAGTCACCTGCCTTTGGATCATCATAAGCCGTCTATAAGGCGTCTAACGAATACTTCGACTAATGAATGACTGCCCATAAATGAGGAATGCCTATAAATTAATATGCATTAATGGTATAAACATCGATATTATTTATATAACCATGGATTTTATCCGGTTCGAAGAACCAACTTTAAATGCAGTCTTAAATAAAATCTTTTTAATGCAAATTACTACTTTTTTGTACAGCCCTAACCTATTCGGTTAATAATTAGTTATGAAATATACACATCCACAAAGAGCAGAGTTGCTATTAAAATTTTTAGTAATATACTGATATACATGAAATTGGTGGCAGATGTTGCCAACACTAGATTAAAGGTAACAGCGCAAAAATGGTTCAAAAATAAGAGAGGCGTTTGCCCAGCAGTGGGACACAAATAGCTTATAATTATAATAACCGTGTCTGTCTGTCTATCTGTCTGTTTGTCTTTTATGTTTTCACGCCCAAATCGTTGAACAGATTTTGATCAAATTCGGCAAGGACATCGATTTCATCCAGAGGAAGGTACTAAGGTAAATAAACTACCTTTTGTCTAAAAAAAATGTAAGGGTGTGAAATACACGCCTGAAAATAACGTAAACGAAGTTGCAGGTACAGCTAGTTCAATATAATATTATTTTAAGATAAAGGTAAAGTAATAGCCTAGTGGTTAGACGGTTGGACTGCAAAGTCAGAGGTCTCGGGTTCAAAACCAGGCACGCACCTCTGTCTTTGCGAAAGCATGTGCGTATTAGTATGTAGTATTAATTATCACGTGCCTTAACGGTAAAGGAAAACATTGTGAGAAAACCTACATGCCTGAGAGTTTCTCGAAGGTGTGTGAAGTTCGCCAACCCGCACTGGGCCAGCGTGGCGGACAATGGCCTAAACCCTCTTAATTCGAGAGGAGGCCCGAGCCCAACAGTGGGACAGTTTCTTAACAGGGCTAATATTATTATTATTATATTTTAAGATAAAGATATAGATGCGTAAGTATATCCAGCCGTTTTGTGGCTGTTATTTTGGTCGTGATCCGTCATCTAGTACATACATCGATTGCTATAGTGTGACATGGAGTTTTAGCCCATGAATTTTGGGTTGGAACATTGGGTCATCATCATCATCATCAGCCTATAGCAGTTCACTGCTGTACATAGGCCTCTCCAAGTGCACGCCACTGGGTACGATCCTCGGCTTCTCGCATCTAGTTTCTGCCAGCCGCCCTACGAAGGTCATCGTTCCACCTAGCCTGAGGGCGTCCTGTATTACGTCTGCCAGTCCGTGGTCTCCACTCAAGAACTCGTTTGTCCCAGCGGTTATCGGTTGTTCGGCTAATGTGACCGGCCCATTGCCACTTCAGCTTACTAATCCGGTGGGCTATGTCGATTACTTTGGTTCTCTGTCGAATGACTTCGTTCCGACATTGGGTGATGGTGTGAATTTAGTAAAAAAATCCCTCTTCCAAGATGACATTTCAACAGTTAGGTCTCCACAGCTACTAATTAAAAAAGAACTTGCGTAAATTTCATAACAAATGATTACTCTGCGGCTCCCATGAAGTGAGATTTCATTCGATGACAGCGTTAATTCCGATCTTGGCCGCGGGCCTATAGATCCTTGTACGACTGTGTAACGCATGATTCCAATCGAGCTGAAGGGTTAAGTGGCAGCAGCTTAAATATTCTAATGTCACAATTGATAACCTAAATAAACACCGCCACGCTTATACTCCCCAAGCGGGGTTGGCAGAGGTGTACTAAGTACCCCCACTTTGCGCCGACGATGTAAGGTCCTATCTAATAGGGGGCGAGCCTATTGCCATACACCGGACACAATTCCAGACTCTGGCCTTATACTGGGAATTTTTTGTTTGAAAAACTACATTTGTCCGACCTAGGATTTGAACCCTAGACCTCATGATCACAAAGCGATGCGCTTTGCCACTAGACCAACGAGACAGACAACAATCGATCACCTATATCAGAGAACTAACTTACCGAGCCAAACTATGCTTAAATTTGGTGATCTGGTATTCGCCAGAACTGCGAGCGCCTTAACCCTTCCTATCAAATAGTACTTATCTATCACATCTTAGTCGGGCAATCACTATAAATAACGCAAATAGACCGGTAAATTCGTACATTAACCAGTGTGACGTCACCCGCTGAGTTATAACGCCCGCCCACCATTTGGGTGAGCCAGAAACATTAGCATTAATTTAAAATATTATTTATAGTTTCAAACCTTATTCTTGCAAGGATGTAGGAATAAATGAATGCGATATACTAAAGTAAGGATTAGGACATCATGGCAGGTCCAGGAGGAGATGCCACGACGAATTGGGTGTTTTTTTAAGCTACTGGCCATCAATAGCCCCAAATAGAATCCATCATGACTTATGCGTGTGTTGTGTTCGGGCATTCGGCCCCCTCTCACATCGATAAACTCCAAGCGGTTCAAAACCGCTTCTTCCGTAAAGCCGTAGGAGCCCCCTGGTTCGTACGGTTCGTACAGAATGTCGATTTCGACTCCGATCTAGGACTCGAACCTATTCGCGCCTACATTAAAAAGGCGACAACACGACACTTCGCGAACGCATCTACCCATGCGAATCCGTTAATCGTAGCCGCCGCCGACTACGATCCGACGCGGCGACGGGGCGACGTACTCGAATATGTCGAATATGTCGCCCCTTGCCCTTCTGGCTCGAGCGTAGTGATTGCACGCTCGCCCTTAAGTCCGGTGAAGCTGTAAAGGCCTCGTGGCCGACAGCGTACATCACTCACACACCCACACACACCCAAATAGAGTAGAATGGAAAGCCTTTTAAGAGATGCCTTTGACCAGTAGTCGGACACTAAAGGCAAACAATAATAGTAATTTCTATGTATTTATATAATTATGCCAGATCCCTTGCGGGGCAGGCAGAGAATACAAAGTTTCGGCAGGTTCTTTCGTTACAGAAAGGAGGGTCTTTTTTAAGGAACCTAAGTAGTAGAAAATAAAGACCGTCACATTAAAGCACAGATGCACTGTTTAAATCCACATCAGGTCCCAATATGAGCCTTTGTCTATTGCTTATTATACCAAGCATGAGCCTAGAATTTAGACTGTTACGAAGATTTGTTTCGAATACACAAAAACTCAACAATACTTTCACACTTCGAGTAGTGCCGTACTTCAATATTTAAAAAAAATGTAGTCTTATGCTCGTCGTGATTTTTAAACACAAGTATCATGTACGATTATACCCAGACCGAAACTGATAATTTGTGGGACGCACAAAATTTGTCGACAAAAAAGCGAACTACGATTAAGATACAAACGTATGTATGCTGCCTCTGGCCGTTGCCGCTCGGCTTATCCACGAGCACACTTATATTCGTGTATCCCATTCACCATCGTGTTGATGATCTCGTTAAGGGTAAGATGACACCAAATGACCGTAATTACGTCGAGTTAAGGGCCAGTAATCGCGGTGTGTTTTTGCGAATTTACACCCCCCATCCCCTTAACCCCCTCTCCCCACGGCATTGTTTATGAAAGTTATTTTATTTTTATTGTTATTGTTGGCACTCGCGGTTAATTGGTATTGGATCTGTGTTGATGTTCTTTTAGAGGGCGTATTTCATAATTATAACCCTTGGTGTTATAAGGGTCAATTTGTTTAGAATAAGGCTGGTCGTTGGTCTTTTGGCGCATGATGTGATCACAAGGTTTTAAGTTCGAATCATAAGTCGGATAAATAACTATATTAATAAAATTACTGGAGAAAAAGCAAGATTTATATTGTTGAAGGAAACAATTAAAGTTAGATAGATTTTTATAGTAACAAAAATCTTTGTAGCAGTCTGGAATTGTATCCAGCAGGCCAATTCTCGTATTTAATTGACACTGAGAACGAATATTGACTAAATTGAGATTGAATTATGAATTGAATCACATTTGGTATTTTTCTCCACCAAAATATCGATCCGATTTTAGAACCATCTCAGTTTAATTTCGATACAATGTCAAATTATCTTATTTAAAATATATTGATTACACATTAATCTTAGCTGCCGCAGCCTAAATATAGAATATTTAACTGAAATCTTCAATTTGACGTTTGTTTTGTATATTTGTTGTTCATGTTCATTCAAAATATTATTGGAATACCGTTTACATTTTTTTCCACTTTCGGGTCGATCTCGATTCGATCGATATCGATATTTTACGAGAATACCATTTGTAAGATCTATGACGTGAAAATTAGATCGAGACTGCATTTTGAACACTTTTAACTACGAGAATAGGTTAAAATAATAGCATGCCTTCTTATTGCATTGAGGTCAAACATAGCCTGCGTTGCTTTTATTATCTGAGTTGATGAAGACACTTTTGCTCCTTACACTTTAGTGACAGTGCCCTGGCATAGCAAATATTTGGTTTGATTCACTCTTGAACCAATGAGTTTTTCTTTCTACATTTAAATTACTATTTTATTTCAAAAAGGACCTCTAACGGAAACCTGTCCAATCACCTTGACAAAACATGCCATAGGTTAAACATTTTAAACAACAAAATATGCAAAACAAAACAACTACAACATAACGCGAGCCCGTCCTCTCGTTACGCATTATCGCCGGACAAAAACAACAATACCCCATAATTATTAACAACTGCCGGTGCGCCGTACGTTTTAAAACTACCCTCGGCCGGGCCCATCAAAGTCAGATAACGCGGCCCAACTATGAGAACCTTTGTTTATTGAGAGAACGTCACTAGGGTTATCGTGTTCACATTGAGAGACTATAAGGCTTATGTTTAAGAGAGAAATGGAACAATACTTGCTATGACTGCATCTTGGGTGTGACATTTTAAAAAGAAAGGAAGCAATAATAAAAGAGCAAAAGAATCTAATCCCCGCTCATTCTTTATTTTTATAATATTAGCCTATACTGCCCACCGCTGGACAAAGGCCTTCCCTCACTAATCGAGGTGAGAGAGATTAGGTCATACTCCACCACGCGGACCCAGTGCGGAATGGTGGAGGCAGGTTTGTAGCCACCTGCTGTTGAAACTTATCAAGCCACCTTTAAGGCTTCCAACTCGGCTTAACGACTACCACGTTAGGTAATAGCCGGGACCAACGGCTTAACGTGCCTTCCGAAGCACGGAGACGCTCGAATTTGAAAATGCCACAAACGGTCACCCATCTAAGGTCAACCGAGTCGAACGCTGCTTAACCTCGGTAATCGGTAAGAACACCGCGGTCGCACAGCACTACGAGCGCCTTCTTTATTTTTGAAAGCTTTTATTTAACTTGCCATGTTCGTATGTCTGTCTGCCTGTCTGTCTTTTCAGTTCAAATCTTGTGATCCATTTTTCAAGTACTTGCGGGTCAAATACTCGCATTGGGCTGAAATTTTGCATAATATAATAATTTTATTAACTATATAACGTAACCCCTTCGTGTTTAATCTTGTTGGATTGGTATTGACATATACTATACAGCTAGACGGTGTTTAGGATCTGGTGATGAAGCCGAAAGATAGCCAATGGAACCCAACTATTCAATATAATCCCGATGAGTTTGGGCTCGTGGGATATATTTACACGAGTATTTTAGACCCGGATAGTGTCCAAGGTTTGATGATGGAGCCGGAAGAAAGCCGTAGGAACTTCGCAAGTAAGTAAAATATTTTCGATATAAATTATAGCTATTCTACTCTGGTCGTTTCATACATCTAAAGTGCCTAAAACACTTTCTTAGGCAACACATGTATTTATCTAAGGTATTTATTTGTATATAGTCTTTTTCACGAAACATAGGTACGGTGTCGTTTGATCGTATTCCATTTCACGCATATTGTGTTTAAGTATACTGAAAATAAAGAATTCAAAAAATAAAGAGGAATATAAAAATACATAAAATACTTTAGTTTTCATGTAAATCATATACTGTTCATAAATTTGCGTAATTATTTAAAAACTAAAACTTAATGAAACTCTATTGCCCAATTATGTTAATTGTAACGGTTTGCGTTTTAGGGACTTGACACAATGAAATCGTAATAATCGATATGTTGTTTTTTAAAATATACCAAATCGACTGTCATTTTTTTATGAATATATTATTCTATGTAGCTGACTGAAATATTTAGTATTCTCATGGTCAAGAAATAAAAAATCAAGATGGGTGCGCTATCTTGAGATATTAAAACGGAGAATTTTATAGATTTTTTAATAATAATACAAGTAAGTTACGAATTTGTCAGACGATTTTTCTGACCAATGGCTTGATTCGTAAATAAATAATGATATTATTTTATTTTGTTCCCAGATTATTTTTATTAATATCGATTCATTATTCGTAATAAATTTTCTTGATACGATATTCCATCGATTCTATTTCACACTCACCACATTTCCAGAAACGTCAAATTCTAAACGTTAGCGTACCCGTGACTTGTGAAAAGGACTATAGTTAATCAACTCAATATTGAAATAAAGAGAAACCACAATAGGAATAGTGCATAGTGAGTTAAGTTGTACAAGTGTCAACTCAGTTCGGTTTTTCAAATTCACAACTATTACAGACAGTATTTTTATCAAACTCAAGAATGCCACTATGTTCTTTCTTTACGCAATTTTCTTCCTTCCTTGACTCATATACGTTGTCCTATTTACTCAAAAAGTTTAGGGAACTTTCGGAAATCAATATCACTCAATTAAAGGTTAGAATACTAACAAGTTATTGCCTTACGCATTTTTCTTCCCTTTTTACCTATATTTCATCCCATACACCTACAAGAAGAAAGAATGACATAACAGATATATAATGCGAAAGTAGAAGGATCCCGTCCTTCCCCGTCCCGCCTAGGTTAGGTGGGACGGGGAAGACCTAGACTATCTTACCATGAGCAAATAGACCGAGTTTCATCTGAAAGACAAGTCAAGAGTCCCGTAACCGGCGAGCGTGTGTAAGAGGAACTATGAGAGTGGAGGAAGCCAAAGAGGTGTGTAAGGAAGGAACCTGTTAGAACTTTGTACTCTCAAACGACCCCGCAAGGGATCTAGCGTGATGATATAGATAAATACACCTACAAAGCTCAAAAATCTCCCAAAAAGTGTCATAGTTAGTGCCTTAATCCGAACACGCCGCCAGGCTATATATCCGCCGATAAGGCCTTTTGTATCTCAAAATAAATAAAATAGCTTAAATATGTCCGACCCGGGGCGCCGAGTCGCGGCGAGTGGGGCAATGGGCTGCCACCCCGCCCCAACACGAGATATGCATGAAAATTAATAATATCAGGAGGTGAAACTAATCAGGTGTTTGAAAAGTTATAAGGAAGAAGATATCATGTAACTTCTAGATATTATGCTGAAATGGACCTTTGATATAGAAAAGTGAAAACCTTGCGAGAATATGAGATATGTATGGAAATTAATACTATTAGGGGGTGAAATAATCAGGTGTATTAAGGGTTAGTAGAAAGAAGTTACCGTGTAAAGAACATTGTCGAAATTTGCCCCAGAGCCAACAAACACTTGACCCATGCCATCATTATTTATGTATTTTATTAAAATAATGGCTAATATCTGTATCTAACGGACAATTAGCAATCTAAAACGAATTTTTCAAAGTATTGTTAGTACTTATATCGAAGTCGCCGTGTGCTTTTTGTGCAATATTGCGATTCCGTTTAATAATAAATGCCTTAAGAGAATTTATGGTTGATTTGAAATCATACAAGTATTTTTTTATTGCTGTTGGTTCTGGGACAAATCATGTATGGGCGCAGAGCAATGTCCTTTAAAACCTTAAGCTGAAAAAGATAATAGATGTAGAATAGTGACTACCTCTGTTTCGGTTTCACCTTCACTTACTCGCTACGGATCACGCGCGCCCTAATATATATTTCTTTGAGTGTTCATTTTGGTCTATATAAAGTACTCTATAGTCTAAAATACAACAACCCCTTTGCGAACACGAGATATGTATAAAAATTAACACATACTACGAGAACTTATACTGGAAAGGATCAAACATAGAATAGTGACCATCCAGTCCAAACGTGAGATATGCATAGAAATTAGTATGATCAGGGTGTGAAACTAATTAGGTGTATTAAGAGTTAATAGAAAGAAGATAGTGTTACTTCGAAATCTTATGCTGGAAAGGATTCTAGGTATAGAAAAGTAATCATCCCCTCTGAACGCGAGATATGTTTGGAAATTAATGGTATCGGGGCGTAAAACTGATCAGGTGTATGAAGAGTTATTAGGAAGAAGATATCGTGTAACTTCGAGATCTTTTACTGAAAAGCACTACCTCACAGCACACATGCACTATATTTTCCAAGCAGAGTTCACTGTTTACACCCATATTGAACCACAAGATCGAGCGTGATGCAATTAAACTTGGCAAATTCCAGATTGCGCATTGCTGCGGATCTATTCTCAACAAAACCCCAATAAAATTTTGTTTTACCTAGGAGTTGAACCAAGACCTCTTCATTGCCAGCCACCACAAAACCAATAATTCAGGTAGTATATATATAACAATTCATAACATTCAAAAATAAAGTTTCACCCTATAGTTTCACCTTCAAAAACATAACTCATTGAAGTCGACATCTAAACAATGAATAAGAAAATACATCCATCGATTGTATATCATCATCCCCAAAAGACAGGTTCATACTTCCAATACGGGAGGCCATAACATAAACATGAGGCCACACTATTAAAACTTGGACTCGTTTTGTAAGCCAAAATATTATTCGGACTACCTTCCTTCTATCCAGACGAGCGCGGCAGGGCTGCCAACGGGCCATTTACATTTTTATTTTAGCGCAATACAGTAAGTTTGTTGTTTATTTTAGATTGTTTGGATTGTGTTTTCGTTCGATTTGTGTTGTTTGGTTTATAGCGGTTTTTAAACTGGCTTAGTCTTATTACGAATGGCGGAAGTGAAACAATAGTCTTCTTCTTTTGAGGGGTTTGAATAAACATGACTGTGTTTTTTTCAATAAATATTTATTCATTGGTCTAGTGGCAAAGCGCATCGCGCTCGTCGATCACAAATCACGAGGTCCCGGGTTCAAATCCTAGGTCGGACAAATGTTGTTTTTCTAACGAAAAATTTCCACTATGAGTCCGGAGACTGGAATGGTGCCCGGTATGGCAATAAGCTCGCCCCCTATAACATGGGACCTAGCATCTTCAGAGAAAAGTGGGTGTACACAGTACATCTCTACCACCCCCGCATAGGGAATATTGGCGTGACAGTGTTTTTTTTTTAAATATGTATTCATTACCTTTGAAAGGCTTGCGCGGGGATGTCTCCTTTAAGGGAAGTTAAGAAGTTATTGCATAAAAATAATGATCTGGATGGCTCATTCCTGTATCGTTGTACGAGTTTCTCGTGTGGATTCATGGCTGCAACTGAAAATAAGCTTATTGCTCCTCGAAATGTCGCGTTGATCTGAGGCCCATTTGTACTACTGCGACGCAAGTGCTAAAATATAGTAAGTAGGTATCATGTATGCAGGTGTTTAGGTATCGAGAAAGATCTAGACTATTTTAGTATGACCAATTAGACAATGTCTTATCTGATGGGTATATCAAGAATGTCCTTAACCGGTGAGCGTTTATGAGACGAACTATGAGAATGGAGACAGCCAGAGAGGTCTGTCTATAGGGCCAGAACCTGTTGGAACTCTGAACTCTCTGCCTACCCCAGAAGGGATCTGGTGTGATTTTGTAAATAGGCGTGTGTCCTTCGTTCCAATTAAGTACTTGTAAATTATTTTGTTGCTGTTCCCGCTGACAACCCTACCGAGTCGTGGCCAGTCCGGCGGCTGTCTCATAAACATGGCCCCAGTATCAGCGCGTAATCTGGCGGATTTGTCGATCAGGCCCGCTATCCACTGGCCAGATTTGTACCGGGCTTTGGTGCCCGATACGGACCATACATTTTGCTTTTCTTGCTCACTGTTTATGGCCGGCTGGTCAGGTGGAAAGTGCTACAGATATTTTGTTTATTGATGGGTGCCTTTTTTCGTGATTGAGTTTTTTGGGGAGGTTTGAGGGGTTTCGAGTGGGGAATCCTAGTTAGGGCTCTTGGCTTATGTTAAGATGGAAAGAAAATTTTGAAACGGGGCACTGTCAAAGTTAATTTTGTATAAAAATTCCTTGTGCCTGTAAGGATACTTACGAATTTTTTACTTCACATAGTTAATCTTTCTGTTTATTTATCTATATGGCCAGACCAAATCCCTTGCAAAGTGGGGATAAAGTACAGAGTTCCAACAGAACTTTTTTCTTACGGACTAATTCGTCTCATACATGCTTGCCAGTTACAGAAACTCTTGACTTATCCATTAGATAAGAAGCTATATTTTTGGTCATCGTGAGAAAAAAGTCGGGGTAGACCAGTCCCAACAAGCAGTGTCCGCTTGACGAATATGACAACTAGACCAGACGTCACTCCCCTCGGCATTAGAGGTATGGAAGCACCATATAGCCACCGTCAGCAGAGACTTTTCAATATCTTTGATTTTGTGTTTACATTCGCGCTCTGTCCAGTTTAATGTCGCCTTTCTCACTGTAAGCAAAGGATATTTTTTTTTTTAACTTAGCTCAGTGGGTGTGTATGCAAACATAAATTCACACAGGTAGGTGCTGTCACGAAAATTTGTGGAACACACAGATTTATCCCCCCCCATCGAACCTACGACTGTTCAATCCAGTGAGTGGAGTTTCTAAATTCTAAACCACTGGACTAAGTCGTTGTTGAATATAAATCAGGGATAAAAATAATCCTGCAGCTGACCCATTGCCTTCGTATTGTTGTGAAAAACAAAATTAATATTGATGAGTTATTATTTCTTCAGAGGGTTTAGCACCAGCAGATTTATTGCGTATCGCTATCGAGTTGGTATGTCATCCTTTTCTCACTATAAATTGATTAAGTAAAAATGAACGCGGCAGGACTATTTTTCGACAACGTTACTATAACGTAAATTGTTTATGCTTAGGCCTTAGATGTTCAACGGTGTGGGCGTAATCAGATCGACGTTGTCAAATCAATTAGTTTTGCTTATGATGAGTTATTATTTTAAAAAATACATATCATCACGCCTATATTTGCCAAGCGGGGGTTGCAGAGACGCCTCTTGTACGTCATTTTGTATGCCTACATTTTGTCGACAGTGTTAGGTGTAAGTGTAAGTGGTGCAATTATATTGCAATCTCAGACTTCGGACTGATATTAAGATTTTTTTAGAAGAAATATCTCCAAAACTTCTCTCTTCTCCGACTAAGAATTCAAACCTCGTGATGGACAGACGCTGCATGCATCATAAGCCCGTCGAGGCCTATTGATGAATTTTTACCCAAAAAAATGATTCTTGAGTTTATTCATTATACAAACTAGACGCTTTAAGTAGGTATCTATCTACCTATATTATCACGGCAGATCCCTTGCGGGGTAGGTAGAAAGTTCTGAGTTCCGACAGGTTCTTACAAACCTCTCTGGGTTCCTCCACTTCCATATTTCGTCTCACACACGCTTGTCGGTTACGGAGACTCTTGACTTGGTCTTCAGAAAAGGCTCGGTCTATTTGGTCATGGTAGGTATCTTTGAAATTTATTAATACTTTTCAATACTTATTAAGGAGATATTAATGTCTTTCTCCAATTTTCCCCCCTAATATATAATAAACTAAAATATATTTACTTCTCTAAACTCAAAAAACTAAACAAACTACTCAACTACCAGACCCTATAAAAATGTACAACCAAATTGATTATCGCTAATTCACCCCACAGGTCTAGCTACAAACGGCCAGGCCATATCTCAAGGAGACAACGGCCTATCAATAAAGTCTGGCGTGGTCTGGTCTGGCAAGACCCGGCAATAAGCGGCCTCTGGTAAATTGAGATGGCCGATTTACGACGCTTGTACAATGAGAGGCAATAATATGTTGGCACTGTAGGACTTTGTCACAGTTACCTCTGAATTTAATAACGAAGGTTTTTGAACATTATAATATTTTGATAAAGTTCTAAATTGATGTCGGTCGGATTTCTTTATACAAGGTGTAATATAGTGTATGACGCAAGACCTCAGTCACCCCAATTAAATAACACTTTATAAATTCGATACAAAAATCAAACTTCTAATTGTAAGAGTTTATATACCGTTTTTTAAGTATTTTGGTACACAAATAAACAACGTAATCTGTACTTTTGTGAACGCATTGTGGATTTTGCTTTTGAAATGCATTTGGAATCGCATTATTGCTTTAAATTATGATTTATTTTGTTTAATAAAGAAAACTATACACATTCAGTCAGCTTTATAAAACAAAATTAAATGACTAAAAAATAATTAAAATTTAATTAACAGCTATTTCTTCCAATTGAAAAAAAAATACATTAAAATACTTGGAAACGATTCAGTTGCCGATTTGGAACAAACTACTTTCAGGTGTTGCGTTGATTATGTTACACCTTGTATAGGCGTAGGGGTACAAGGAATGGGTAAAAAATACCCTTTGTTGGTCTAGTGATGCGTAGTGCTGGTGGTAATCATGAAGTCTATCTATCTATCTATCTATAACCTCACGCCAGATCCCTTGCGGGGTAGGCAGAGAGTACAGAGTTCCAACAGGTTCTTTCCTTACATACCTCTCTGGCTTCCTCGACTCTCATAGTTCGTCTCATACACGCTCGCCGGTTACGGAGACTCTTGACTTTTCCATCAGATAACACTCGGTTTATTTGGTCGTGGTAAGATAGTCTAGGTCTTCCCCGGTACCTGCATCCTTCCACTTTCACATTGTATATCTGTTTTGTCATTCTTTCCTCTGGCATTCTTTCTATATGCCCGAACCAACGGAGCATGCCCTTTCTCATCTTTACACCGATACTATCTTTCATACCTACTCGCTGTCTTACTATGCTGTCATGATGATCATGAAGTCTTAGCTTTGAAACCTAGGCCGGAAAAAATGTACTTGCTTTATTTAAAACTAGTTTCTGCCTGAGACTTTGGGACATTTTGCCAGAGTATGGTATAGATGGCACTCTGTTGCGAGCTGTCCAGTCCACTTATGTGGACTGCAAGGCATGCGTACGGGTGGGTGGTAACAGGTCACCCTGGTTTGACGTTAAAATCGGCGTCAAGCAGGGTTGCGTGTTGTCCGCTAGACTGTTTATAATATATCTGGACAAAAGTCTTCAAAGACTGAAAGCGATGAATGAAGGTGTACAAATGGGTGACTTAGTGGTAAACCATCTACTTTATGCAGATGACGCGGTTTTAATAGCGCCAACAGCCACTGATCTGCAAACACTAGTCACAGTTATGAAAGACGACTGCATGATCAATGGCTTACATTTGAATGTGAAGAAAACCAAGATTATGGTTTTTGAAAGGGAAGAAACCAGAACGAATGTAAGGATTGTGGTTGGTAACGATGTGCTGGAACAAGTCAATGAGTTTGTATATCTTGGATGCGCCTTCAGTAAGGATGGGAAATACACCGCTGACATAGAGAGAAGAGTGAGTGCAGGGAACAGAGTGAATGGTGCGATGGGAAAGCTACTCGGGAGCCGGCACTTAAGCCATAAGGCGCAGCTGGCCATACGTAACGGAGTTCTTGTCCCAACGCTGTTATATGGTAGCGAGAGCTGGGTATGTAAGAAGGAGAATGAAAGTAGGATAAATGCGGTAGAAATGCGAGCTCTGCGGAAGATGTGCGGAGTGAAGCTGAACGACCGCATTAGCAACAGCATAGTAAGACAGCGAGTAGGTATGAAAGATAGTATCGGTGTAAAGATGAGAAAGGGCATACTCCGTTGGTTCGGGCATATAGAAATAATGCCAGAGGAAAGAATGACAAAACAGATATACAATGTGAAAGTGGAAGGATGCAGGTACCGGGGAAGACCTAGACTATCTTACCACGACCAAATAAACCGAGTCTTATCTGATGGAAAAGTCAAGACTCTCCGTATTCGGCGAGCGTGTATGAGAGTCGAGGAAGCCAGAGAGGTATGTAAGGAAAGAACCTGTTGGAACTCTGTACTCTCTGCCTACCCCGCAAGGGATCTGGCGTGAGGTTATAGATAGATAGTTTCTGCCCGCGACTTCGTCCGCACTGTCTTTAGACAGGAACCTAAACTTTTTTTGGGATAACCTCATGTTTAGGCTCATTAAATTGGTATTGAGACCCAGATAGTGTTCAGGGTTTGATGAGAAAGCCTAAAGGTGGCTAATGAAACCACACAAGTATTCAATATATCCCCGCCGTGTTTGGGCTCGATGGATTTTTCTTGGCGAGTACTTTACACCCGGATGGAGTCCAGGGTCTGATGATGGAGCCGGGGGGTGGCCAACGGAACTACTCAACTACTCTATATAATCCCGCTCTGTTTGAGCTCATTTGACTTGTCTTGACAAGTTCTGAAGATCCAGATGATGTCTAGGATCTAATGATGGAGCCGGAGAGTGGCCAATGGAACTACCCAACTACTCAATATAATCCCGACGTGTTGAGGCTCGTTACATTTGTCTTGAAAAGTACCATAACACTTGTCAGTCTCCGTTGTGTTTTTGCTATTAAAGTTTGTTTTAAAAAAGATCTTTTTAAATTAAAATTATTTTAATAATGGTGAGATGTGGATTTTTATGCAAAATCAGTGTTGGCTAAGGTTTTTTTTTTTAAATAATTATTTTTATAATAAATTTAGCCTATCTCGGTTCTGAATTAAGGCTTTATTTCTAGAATTAAATTGAGAAAGAATAGATCCTTCGGGTGTATTGGAGGATACGTTGCGACCACCTGATATTAGAACTTATTTAGCCATCCATGAGACTTTTAAATTAACGACTTATACAAAAAATGGTAACTTAAATCAAAGGACGTATTAAAATAACGTGACTTTAATATAAAGTTACACGAAGTTAATCGGTGGATGACCTGTATGTCATTTCCAACAGCGGTACCAACATCTAATTATTGTATTAGAAAAACCTCAGACACATTTCGTTCGACCGAGAATTCGAAACCATGATCCTGTGATCATCAATCCCACTACACGCCGTCTTTCCCTCGGTAAAAACAAACGCAATAGATATTTATTGATTTAAACTCCCTTTAAAAACCTCCTAAATAATCCTGTCGTCACCAATCATGTAATAACATCGTCAAATCCAGCCTCCGACATTCGACCGGATTAAACCGTATTTACTGCAAATTAACTGGACAATTGATGGTCAATTGATCGTCTAATGTTCCCATGTGGCCATTATATTAAATCAAACAGCTCTGCGTACAGCACAAGTACCTGTACAAAGACCTATTGATTTAGGAGCTGGGTTTCGGGGGCTGTTTACATAGATTGATGGAGTCGGTTCACTTGTCTTGGGTCTTGGAGCACTGAATATATATAGTATATACCAGGTGTAACATAATAAACGCAAGACCTCAGATACCCCGATTAGAGAATTGCTAATAGAATAAAGAATAAATTCAAAACTAAAACCAAATTTCCAAAATTAAAGGTTTTTACCCCTTTTTTGAGCACTTTTATACCCCAATTAACAATGAAACTTGTATGTGTGCATTTTGAGTAATACGGGTTAGGAATGCATTCGTAATCTCCTTATTGCTATGAATCAAGAATAAATTTAGTTTTTTATAGCGCACTGAAGGAGTAAAAGCAGTTTTTGCAAATTAAAAAAAAAAAATATAAGAAATTTAAAAATAGTTGGAATCAATTCAGGGATCGATTTAGAACAAACTACTTTCAGGTCTTGCGTTTATTATGTTACAGCTTGTATATAGTCATCTGTGCGGTCGAGTCTCCATGCTAACGTAAAGTTGGTGTATAGATGTGTCTGAAAAATGTTGTATCATCACCAGCTGAGCACGTCCACTACATGGTATAAAGGTTTCTCCAAAGATTGCCTCGACGCAACGATCGGCCTTGTGCTATATGCATTCGGGTATTTCTAGCGACCTGCATTAGGAAGTAAGTTGTACTATTATTAATAGGTATGAATTAAGTTTCTAGTTAATTTATGTTTATGCTAAATTATATCACCAAGGTTAAGCAGCGTTCGTCTCGGTCGGCCTGAGATGGGTGTCCGTTTGTGGTATTTTCATATTCGAGCGTCTTCGTGCTTTGGAAGGCACCTTAAGTTGGTCCCGGTTACCACTTAATGTGGTAGTCGTTAAGCGGAGTCGGAGCCTTATAGGCGGCTCGATAAGTTCCAATAGCAGGTGGCCACAAACCTGCCACCACCAATCCGCGCTATGTATGACCTAATCTTTTTCACTTTGATTAGTAGATTATTACGCTGATATTATCGCTATTCTCTTTAGTTATAGTCTTTTTAAGTATTGATAATCGTGCAAAGATTGCATCTCATAATAAGGAATCGACTTCAGACCGATACAAATTTCTAATTCTTTGATTTTTTTACATGTTTGAGATTAAAGTTTCTAAATTCAAAAACATTTTTTATGTTTAGTATACAGAATTAAAATACTAATACAAAATACGAAGCTCATAATCGAGAAAATATCTATCTATATCATCACGCCAGATCCCTTACGGGGTTGGCAGAGAGTACAGAGTTCCAACAGGCTCTTACCTTACATACCTCTCTGGCTTCCTCTACTCTCATAATCGAGAAAATATTCCAGTGAAAAAGGCATGAAATAGATCCAACTAATCTCTAAAAACCATCGTCTGCATACGCAAAACGCGCATAGTCGCACAAAGACAATAATTCCGATGGTAAGCCCGCGCCGCAGTACAGATCTCACCTGAATAACTGCCGTGAACCAGCGCTAACCGCTTCTAACCGCTTCCAACCACCTCTAGTCGCCGCGTGCCGCCACTGACTGGTTTAATCCGCCCGGAACCGGTGCAATCCGGTTCACAAACTTTGTTCTGTCACGCCTGCTTTGTGGTTTGCGCGCTATGCCACTTGTATTCGTTAAATGATTTGTTAATTGATTTTCGGGTTATTGAGGAACACATTCATTATGTTAAGTATTTATTTTTAGCCTGTTTTACTGTCCTAGGGCAAGACCTAACTTTTATATTTCAAAAAATATCGATTCATTGATAATTAACGTCATGCAGTACTCACAAAGGTGTCCAATTTTTTGCGCTAACTTATGCTGTTGTTTAATTAATAAGTATTATTATACGAGCTATGACTAAAGTGCTGGTTAGTAACTCCTCGATAAGTGTTAGTCGGCAATTAAAACTGGCCAGTTTAACCGTTTTATAGGGCTACTCAGAGATAGTGAAATTCGTACATATACTTGTAACTTTAATTATTGATTAATCTAATTCAGACTTTACTTGAGTTACTTGGGTGGTGAAAGAGGCCTTACATTTTTATGAAGAAACCCATAACATTTAGTCTATATTTATGCTGGCCACCCTAAATCTAATACCTAGTATACACTTCCGCAATAAACGCAAAGACACTTCCCAAACAAATCGCCAATCACTAACCTTTTAGCTTAATGCCAAAGCGGGGTGTACACTGTGGCAATATCTCGAATGTCCCAAATGTCCTCGAATGTCCCGTAAAGAGTGTAGCCTTGGGTTTAATGCGCCGTGGTACTGCGATCCAGACCATTGCATTCTTGATATCTTTGTGGCCTTTAAGTCCCTGTTTAGATATGAGAGTGCTGGTAATAAATAGGAGAAAAAAATACAGAAAAAGCATTCCATGCCTTCAATAAACAATAGCATGAAAATTACACCCAAATTAAGTTGTGAGTCAAGACCATTGCAATCCTGATATCTTTGTGGCCTTTTAGCTCTGTTTAGATATGAGAGTGCAGTAAATTGGAGGAGAGGAGAAGGGAGGAGAGAAATACAAATTTGAATTTAAATTAAATCATTGAGTGATGTCATGGTGTTCAGTATACTTAAGTTTTGCTGTGGTAGGTGGTGAGTTAAGACCATTGCATTTCTTATATCTTGTGGCCTTTAAGTCCATGTTTAGGCATATGAGTGTAGGTAATGAATTGAAGTAAAACTTTGTACACAAATTGTGTAATATTCTTAATAAACTATGGTAGTAAACTATTTGCAAAACGTAATATATTAAATGTATGGCTTAGCATATATCTTTCTATATTATTTTGTTCTAGGCTTATAACCAAAATGAGTACTTACCTTTAAACTTTGGTTACGTCAGACCTAATCAGTAAGAACTGGTTGAGACCTACACGAACCGGTTTAAGACGGTTTACTGGAGTTCGAGCGCAAAGTTTGTTCTGTCACTTGCTTTAGTTAATAGTAAGTTGGGCTTACCCTGCAAGCGCCTAGATCTAATTGAAGTGATTGTCTGGATTTTATACTATATGGAAATACATCCATTTTGGCCGCCATGGCAATTGTATTTCGCAACCAGTTGCAAAAGGGGATATTTTATTATTTGGCAACTGGAGAAAGAGAGAGAGAGAGAGAGAGAGAGAGAGAGAGAGCGGGGGGAGAGGGCTCTCCATCTCCCCTCGCTCTCTCGAAAGAGGGGAGGTAGAGAGAGTGAGCGAAGGGGTAGGAACAGAGAGAGCGTGAGGGTACCTAAATGTGAGAGATGTTTGGGAATATAGGTATATTCATCATTATCATCATTAGTCTAAGATGTCCACTCCAGGACAAAGGACTCCAAAGATTGCCATAAGTACCTGCGAATTTCATCAGTATACGGTCCAGCTTGTGGGGACCTGCCCTCTCCGTGGGCCGTTCATTATTTGGCCATACATAACTGAGGGCGATCCTAATGTTACTTCAGTTGCGGCAAATTACCACACAACAAGAAAAAAATCTTAACACGTATATTATTTCTGCAGCAGGTATGCTTTATACCCTGGATAGGACCCTCGATCAGTCTGCGAGTCTACAGGGTTAAAACTTACTTACTCAAAGTGTAAACCACAGTACCGTAACTATTGAAGGTGCACCACGCCCATATTTCATAATACATAAAAGAAAAAATAAGAAACACAATTCTTTATTCTCTTCTCTTAAACTATTGTAAACTAAAAAATCTTTCTATGAACTTGCTTTTGTAGCCCAAACACGAAGGCGCTATCTTGATTGTTGAGCTCAATGGAGCCTTACTCCTACTGTATCATCAGATCAGCTCCATGGAACCATATTAATGCATTGTCACTGTTAAAAAATAAAGTATTATTTCAAATCAATAGGTTATTATCAGCAAGGCTTGAAAAATTTGTTACAAATGTTGAACTGTAAAAAAAACTTTCAAGACCTGATCTGAGAATCGAGTCTAAATTCTGAATCTGCTGTTAGCACAGCAGATTCAAGTATACATCAACTCAAATCTTACAGAAACAACAGTTAACATAAAAATACACACAAAATCTACGCACATTCGATTCGAATCTCTCTCCAATAGTTGAGTACAAGAAAGGAGTCCATTAATCATTGCATTGTTGGACTGGGGTGACAACGAGTCAGCTTGTATTGTGGATTTGTTGACAGGGATCACGTTTGGACGACAGCGGACTTATTCTGCGAGACGGCTTTGCGAGGGGCGACTGTATTTGTTACGATTATATTTTTTGGGGATGTTGAAAGTATTTTTTTTTACTGCAGTGTATTGTACAAATTGCGTATGTGAGTGTCTTATTATATCGAATGGGATATGTAATCGTGCAAAGATAGTTAAATAGGAAAGAAAGTATGTTAAATAAATTGTCGAAGGTAAATATGTTATGGTTTAAATATTTTTATATTCACTCTTCATCTTTAAATTGGGAGGAAAGTGCTTTGACACTAGTAAACATGCTTAAGATCTATAGAATGGTATGGTTCTTTTTGCTTATATAGATTATTTTTATTATGAGAATTCTATATTTCAGAAAAATAAGCCATATTTGAAAACTTGCAACGATTGTACAATGGTTTCAATGAAATCCATTTAACACTAACCGGATATATAACCATTTATGTAACTTGAAAGATAATTTGCATTTTCCGGCTTTTAAGCGAGAACACCACACTAAGATAGCAAAAGTTATCACCCTTTGCCATCTAATATAAATACCTAATAAAAAAATCCTCTGTACATGCTAAGCATAAATACACAGTAAAATAAAGCTTTTTTTAGTAGCATGCCTCAACCATCTGTCTCCTGACGCTTTACCTTTTAACATACACCATTAAAAACAAGACGGATTATACAATAGACGTGTACTCAGAATACGGCTTCGAGGGTCTCGCTGTAGTGAACAATCCCAAATGAATGGACTCGAGACAAAAGGCCGGCTCCTTTGTGCTAATGAAGAATGGTCACCCTAACCCTGTGTTGTGTTAGTGTGTTAGGCGTTAGATTAATTTTGTGGCTAGTGCTCATTGGATGAAACAAAAATTAGCTCGGTCTGATTAATTGACTTTTGGAATTATTAGAGGGACATGCTTTATTGTTCCTTACACCATATTACTAGGAATAGGCATGTAAAGGATTGAGGAATTGCTGAATTATAAACGAATTTTGGTCTTTTTCTGACTATTATTTTTAGGTGAATTAATTGAGGACGTTGAGTTACCCTTTCGTGTATGACCTAATGTGGACAAGTAACGTAGTGGTTGCACGCTCACCTTTAAGTCCAGTGAAGCTGTAAAGGCCTCGCGGCCAACAGCGTACATCACTCACACATACACACACACACGTGGACAATTAGACAAGTTTCTATTAAGAATAGATCTGACTTATCATCTGCTACAACATCCATATTTGGATTTTTTTAAATTTATTTTTTAGTGAAGTAGTTTATTTAAGCGATGAAAGAGGAGTACAAACATTTTCTTGTGATTGTTAAAAACTTATAATTAATAAATAGATAAATAATAAGTATATGTTACTATGCTGCATCATTTATTTACGTATGCGCCCCAAAATTTCCTTTAAAATTATTAGTACGATTTGATAACGTAAACTATAAAAAAAAATCTTCCACAATTTAAATGTACATTTATTTTAAACTAGTTTTTGCCTGCGGCTTCGTCCGCAATGACTTTAGACAGGAACCTTACATTTTTTCAAGGATAAAAAGTATCCTATATGTATGTAAATAATAAACTATCTGTGTGCCAAGTTTCATCTGAATCTGTTAAGTCATTTTTTGCGTGATTGAGTAACCACCATCTAAACACACTTCTAATATTAGTTGGATTCGTATCCTTATTGTATATTGTTCGTCAGAATTATCGTTCTATGTATGTAATTAAGATAAAATATATAGTTGTTGTAAATTGAATTAATAAAAAACCTTTTTATAAATATCACCTACAGCAGTTGCAAGTTATTGTAGCTACCATTTGTTTTCTGTTTTTGTTACTGTTTTTTTTTGCATGTGTTTGTGTTCTGATATGCTGTGCTGACTAAATATTTAATATATTTTAAGCTACCTATGTAATGTTCATGAAATATGAGCATATTTATCTTATGAACTACAATGAAAGAACAAAATCCATACAAGAAACATAATCCATGACATTCCAAAAAATACTTTCGCATTAAAACACTTAAATATCAAAACGTCGCACACCAACCTAAACACACATGGAGTCGCGGTTCCAAAAAGTCACCGAGGGACTTATCCCGTCACGACATATCAGCGACATTTTCGTCGTCAAAAGTGTCGCCGGGATTACCGGTGACGTCCGCGGCCGGCCCCTGTCCCGCACTGACAGCTCAGATGGACACCCTGTTTTATCTTTAAAAGCACCCTATTTATAGTTGCGTATGTTGGTACTATGTGATAAACGTTTTATACATTGTTTATGGCTACACCTTGTGAAATTTTAATGGGGGTTTTATTCCACTTACGACAAATTACAAAAACTTATGGCAATATAACGTGCTGTAAGTTTTTGTAATCTATCGTAACAACGCTATTTTTTTTTAAATATGACACAATAGTTAGATTACTTATAAAATAAAATAAAAAAGTAAAAACGCATATTAAAAATAATTAAGTTAAAAAAAGGAAACGGAGTTAAAAAATGCAAAAGTAATATAATAATATATGCCCCACCAAAGTTAAGAATCTGTCCCACTGTTGGGCACAGGCCTCCTCTCAAACTGAGAGGGTTTAGGCCATAGTGTATCACGCTGGCCCAGTGCGGGTTGGCAAACTTCACACAACTTCGAGAAACTCTTAGGCATGTGGGTTTCTTCACGATGTTTTTCTTCACCGTTAAAGCACTCCTCGAGAAAGAAAAGTTAAAAAAGAAAAGTCCTCCTAAAGAGACCTCTGCCTTTGCAGTCCAACGGTCTAACCACTAGGCTAACCAAAAGGAGTTGTAGATGATTCGGATAGTCAGATTATTCGCAGCCGTGCATCTTTAGTAGAAGGTGTATTACACACACACACACACACAAAACCGGTCGTCTTCCGGGGGACCTTTTACCTGCAGTAAGAGTTTTTTGGCTGAAAATAGAAGATAGGTGGGCAGTCCTCTTTTCGTTTGCTTAGTAGTCCCTAATACCTAGTTAGTTAAGCCGACGAAAGTTGACTGAAGGTCACTGGTCACCCATCTAAAACTTGACCGCATCAAGTTTTGCTTAACGTCGTAGATCGTTACCAATCGGACGTTAGAAGCGCTTGTAAACTAGGGGGTAAAACAGACACAGTAAATCAACATTAGCCGGCCGTCAAAGCCTTGCACGTGCGATATATCGGACACAGCTGCGTGTAATGCGCTCGCGCAGATACCCGGCTGATTTATGCACTTTGCGGCAACCGTACCCGAGCCGAGGTTATGAGATTTGCTGGATTAGTACAGGTTGGTAATAATGGAAAAACATAGTCACGCCTATGCCACATGCAGGGGTGGCAGAGGTGTTCCGTGTACACTCACTTTTCCTTTACGATTTCTCACCTTCGATGTTAATGCCCATGTAATAGGGGACAAACCTATTGCCATTTTACTGGGCACAATGCTAGACTCCGGACCGATACTGGATTTTTTTCTGTAGAAAAATTACAGTTTTGTCCATAATGAATAATGAAATTGTTTAACACTCTTATAAAAAACAAGTAATGGCCGGTTCCAGGATTCAACTCAAGGATATATTTGCTTACTATCAGTAGAATTTTGACAGATTTTCCATACAAAATATGTCAAAATTCTATCCGTAGTAGGCAAATCTATCGTTGCGTTAAATATTGAAACCGTAAGTAATGTTGGGCAACATTCATGTATTTCGGAGTCTGAAATTATACCTAGTGTAATAGCAATGGCTCACCTCCTTTTACACTGGCACTTAACACGATAGGCGATATGTAGGCGTATATTTCTTTGCATATAGATATGTAAGGAAAGAACCTGTTGGAACTCTGTACTCTCTGCCTACCCCGCAAGAGATCTGGCGTGATGATATAGATAGATAGATATGCCTCTGCCATCCTCCCTAGGCGAATATAAGCGTGACGGTATCTATTTTTATTATTTTACTAATTATCTTCCTCACAGATTTGTGCTCAAATAGCACCACTCATTTTGCAAGCAAGTTTTCACATTAAGAAAAGTCCATCGGTACATAATTCATACTACATCAGTACATATTTTATACTAGGTCGGCACATAATTCGTACTGCGTATCACAAACAAAATGACAGCCAAAACAGGGTCGCGTTTGGATATACAAGCTGTAACATAATAAACGCAAGTCCTCAGACACCCCGATTAAAGAATTGCTTCATCAATTTAAAACAATAATCACATTTCCAAAATTAAAGGTTTCACCCTTTTTTAAGCACTTTTATACCCCAATTATCAATGAAACTTGCACGTTTATGTGCCCGGTTTGAGAAATACGTTTTAGGAATGCATTTGAAATCTCCTTATTGCTCTGAATCAAGTATAAGTTTATTTTTTTATAGCGCACTGAAGGAGTAAATGCATTTTTTGCAAATTTAAAAATAAATTAAGATACATTAAAAATTGTTGGAATCAACTCAGTTACCGATTTAGAACAAACTACTTTCAGGTCTTGCGTTTATTATGTTACACCTTGTATAAGTAATTATGTATTTATACCTACTCGTAGCTAGCAACTACAAAACCTAGTTTTAAATTCGACTGACAATTTTGCGTCGACTACTGGGTCGAATAGTCGCGGGTTCGATTCCCGCACGGGACATATCTTTGTGTGACCCACAATTATTTGTTTAGATCTGGTATTTGTGTATGCCTAATTTCATGTTTGTAACAAGCAAAACTGTAGCATTTAAAAGAGTCCTCACATTGGCTAGGGTTGGATCGAACTAATTCGAAATAAGACCACATCCATACTTGTGCTCTTTTTTCCGAATCGTTTTTTGGACTTTCATTTTAAAATAGTGCCTCATAGGTCTAGTGGCTGGCGAATAATGAGCTTGGTGATCACGATATCCTGGGTTCAAATCCTAGCTCGGACAAATGTAGTTTTTCTATCGCAAAATTGCCAGCACAGTTCGAAGTCTGAAATTATGTCTAGTACTGTGAAATTGTAAGGATAGGTATATTATTATACTGCCTCGATGGTCTTGTGACGTATGGATCTTGCTAGCGCTCGTCCTGGGTTCGAGTCTTAGGTCAAACAAAGTTTGGTTGGGAATTTTCCATTTAAAAACTCTCACTGCCTCGTTGGTCTAGTGCATCGCTAGGCAATCACGAGGTCCTGGGTTTAAATCCTAGGTCGGACAAATGAAGTTTTTCTAACGAAAACTTTCCAGTATGAGTCCGGAGTCTGGAATTGTGCCCGGTATGTGGAAATAGGCTCGCTCCCCATTACATGGGACGAAAACTGGGTGCACACAGTACATCTCTGCCACCCCCGTCTAAGGAATATAGGGGTGACGGTGTTTAATCTAATACCAATAATATATTGATGACTGGCACACAAATTTTACCGCACCAATTTGACAACGGTACCCATTCCACGGCAAAATGATAACCGTCAGCACTTAACCTCTATTGCGTACAAATGGGGGGAGCACTCGATCAGCCCGTGTACAGTACGCCCACAAATTAATTCGGTTAGCGCTGGTTAACGGGCCCATCACCTGGAGGTCTTGCAGACATCCGCCCACCATTTCTCATGGTAAAGATGTTGAGGCGCTGGATGTGACATGAGCGTAGGCTGTTTGAGTCATGAAGTTGTATAATGGTTTGTACAATTATAAAAGTGTATTCACATATTTATATTCTCCTCTTTTATTTGACATCAGACAAAAAATGTTCAGAGACCCTCACTTCTTTATATGTTACATCCGTCATATTTTGTTTGTATAAAATGTAGACTATATCACCTAGACTAAAATAATGAATCGAATGACACAATCATCAAAATCGGATGAGTAGTTTAGATGCTACGGCGCAACATACGTAAATATAAACATAAATACACAGACTGTTAAACATATAACCCTTCCTTTTGGCTTTGTCGCAGTCGGGTAAAAATACATTTTTATAGCAGCATATCAATTTCGGATAAAATATTTGAAAATTTCAGCTGTTTATTGCCAAAAGATGAAGGTCAGATAGTTTTCAAAAAAGGCTGTAATATTGTATTAAAAGATGTTGAACCGTTAGTTAAATATTATACTGAAATACGTTTTGGATTACGTTCATGGTCCCAATGTTAGCTCTTTTAATAGTTCATAATATTATTAGCGCGAATGTCAATCGTCTTACAACACAGTGTTACAAAACAGTGTCATCATATGTTTTATATGTATACACAAGAAACAAAAATAAATTAAAATATAGTTTTGATGTCACTTCCAGCATCACCATATGAACGGAGCGTCCCATCAATATATGCTGACAGCGGCTGCGTGTGAACACGACCCAGTATTAGAGCTCCTTGCTGTTCCCATATTTTATGTGTCCTGATCAGCAGACCACCTGTCTCATACATAGAATACCGTACATAGAATACCGAATATATTTGAGAAAATCTGTAGAGCTTTATCAACATCTAAGTGAGGTGCTCGAAATGCTGACGGACTGCTTAGCACAAGTTTAGGAGCGCTTGCTTCGATCAGTATGAGATGAGTGACCGTTTGTTGCAGTGTCATGAGTCATTTTGGGTATTTTTTTAAGATCCTCAGGTCGCCACAGGTCTTCTGGGCGTAGATGCTTAACCTATGCGAAGCCAGAGTGGGTTGCTAGTGTTCTATAAATCAATATTTTTATGTTGGTATAAATAGGGTTTGTTAATGAGAAAAAAAACTTGTTGATAAGGTAAATGCAGTTAGGAAAAGGGTTTAAGCATAATAAAGTAGTTGTTGGAATCTAAGAAGTCGTCGCATGACATGGAGCTATTTATAGGGACAGAATTAGTGGAAAAGTCAGTAAGTTCAAGTACCTGGAAAGTTGGATGAACGAAAACGGAGACTATGCCCAATAAATAAAAATTCGCATCGAAATGGCTCGGTCAGCCTTCTTTTAAACAAACTACGTTCTGTGTGATAGAGATCTGAGTCTGCGCATGGTGCGCTGCTATATCTTCTCCGTGATCCTTGGCGTAGAAACATGGACTCTCACACAGAACTAAACAACTTGAGGTCTTTGAGATGTGGATATACCGCCGTATCTTCAAAATATCATGAAGGGACCGAACATCTAACGTGGAGGTACTAGATAGGCTTAAGAAGAGGATGGAGCTGATGAACACCGTCAAGCGCAAAAAGTTGTCGCACCTCGAACTCGCCATGAGGTATGACAAGTACAAATTACTCCAGCTCATCATCCAAGGAAAGATCGCCGGGAAACAAAGTGTCGGCAGAAGGCGGCTCTCATGGTTGAAAAACTTGAGGGAGCGATTGGCTACAGCAATATCACGGCCTTCAGATCAGCAGCCTTAAAAGTTAAAATTGCCCTGCTGTTGTCCAACCTCCAATGAGAGTGGAACTTGAAGAAGATGATAAATAGGGCCTATATTGTTTCACTGCTAATCAGAGGTTTTTCTCACAAAGAGAGGTGAAAGAGATTGGGTAATACTCTACTCCACGCGGATCCAGTGGAGATTGATGTAGGTGGGTCTGCGGCTACCTGCTGTTGAAACTTATAAAGTCGCCTGTAAAACATTCAAATCGGCTTAACGACTTTTATTTTAAGTGGCAGCGAGGATCTACGGCTTAGAGTGTCTTCTGAAGTAAGGAAACGTTTGATAGTAGAAATAACGCTACAAGCGTATCAACTGTGGAAATATACTCTGGAAGCGCGGGGGGACCACGGTGACCTTAACAATCACCAGGTGATGGATGCTCAAGTAGTTATATTCGTGAACGGGTGCTGCTGGTGGAGACTGGTCCATCTGGAATCCTTTAGCTTATCATTATTACATATATAAGGTGCTACATATATAATGCAAGACCTCAGACACAATTCGATTCAACAATCTTACGAATTCAATATGAAAATCAAACTTCCAAGATTAAGGAGTTTTCAACCATTTTTTTAACACTTTGATACCCAAATTAACTACGAAATCTGTACTTTTGTGAGCATATTGAGGTATATGTATTAAAAATGCTTTTAGAATAGCCGTTTTTCTTTGAAAAATGAATAAATTTAAATGCAGCGTACTGAACGAGTAACAGCAATTTCTGTAATAAAAAAAATTTACATACTTTAAAAATAATTGGAATCGATTTGCCGTTGCCGATTTAGAACAAACTATTTTTAGATCTTATGTTGTTTATGTTACCTTGTATTTAGAAATATTATTATGAGTCTTATATCTCATTCGTAAGGAATCACACTGGAGCTGGATCGCATAAATGATTTTGCATAATATAAAAATATATACAGAAAATTATTAAAAATAAAATGGTTGGAGAATTAGACAAAAAGACAAGCCCCTTTTTCACAGGGTTAAAACAATTTTGAAACTTTATTGGTTGTATTTGCCAAGCAGCCTCCAGTGCGGAATGGCGAAGACCAGTTTGTAGCGCCATGCTGTTAAAACTTATCAAGATACATGAATAGGTAACCAGAGCCAAATTCTTAACGAGCCTTTCCTTAGCCTATTCTTTTTTTATTTTAGTTTTAGTTTATTGGCTTACCAACAATCGATTACACATATAAAGACATATATAACTTAGGGCAATACATAATAATATGTGGATATTTCAAGCAGTAAGAAACACAACTAGTAAATAAAATTATATTAATAAATATGAATTAGTTTATTACATCAAGTTACAATTAATTAATGATCCAATATTGTCGAACCGTACCGACCATTTACATACTCGCCCGATTTCTACTATCGCTAGTGATGTTATCATGTCCAATGATCAATACTCAAAGCTAAGTTTTTTTTTATCACAAATAAAGTATCAGTGAAGCTCGTTCCGCTGCGAGATCGCGGTGTTGTTAGCGATCACCAAGGTAAAGAGTTCAGCTCGTCCAGTATTAGATTGGTGACCATTTGTGACATTACCATGTTTGAGCTAGCTTCGGAGTTTACCACGCCTTGGAAAGCACGTCAAGTAAGAAGTTAACGTGTTAAATGTTTTAACAGTCACTGCCCTTAGAATGTATTTATCTTTAAGCTAAATTGGAACCCGCTATGGTATTTTTTTTATTTTTATTAAAGGTCACCCTACGTTTGGATTTATATCTCTGCCGTAGGTGCGTTTAAAACATGAAAATTCTCATACACAAATACCATAACCTAAGTAATTAAAGTAAATAATTGTGGGTCACACAAAGATTTGTCCTGTGGGGGAATCGAACCTGCGACTATTCGACCCAGTGGGCAGAGCGGTTTAAGCTTTTGACCACCGCGTGAAATCGTCCGTCATATCATACCCTTATCGCCCGTTTTTCTTAAGGGTGTAGGTGGAGGTTTACACAATACATCTACAAAAGTATTTAAGTCCAAATATGCCACGAAACGAGTCTCTCATAATACTTTAGACATAATTATTAAAAATGTCTCAGTTATATCACACAGGTGCTATATTAAGTATTCCGTATTAACACCCAAGTATCGGTCAATGTTATAGTCAGTATCATTCTCTTATTAAGTATTTCATATTAACTCCCGAGTATCAGTCAGTATCACTCATTTACGATAACCCCATCCCTACAACAAACACTAAATATCAAGCTATTTTAATTTATTATGAAACTTGAGCAGTTTGTCGTCCCATGCACATGCAAGGGGGCAAGTTTCGATACACTGGGACCATAAATTGATAAGATTATGTGCATTTGGACGTTGATTTAGTGACGCGGGAGTCATAATTGGGGCAAAGTTTAGCTCATTTAGTGCATGCAGCGCAGTTAGGGGATAGTGGACGGAATTACTCCTTGGGGATTGAGTGTTGGTCATGGGTGATGTTTGTGTGTGATGATTTAAAGAAACCTCTCTCTTTCCTTTAAATCATTACTCTTTAAATAAATACTTAAGGAAAGAATTTGTTTACATACCGAGTTCTTAGATTTACGCGAATATTACACATGAAATAAAACTATTTTACGGATTTTATCGCGGTTTATTTTTGATTTTTAGTTCCCGACGTGACCATGGGTGCTGCAAAGCACTCGAAACGTCGGGAACTAAAAATCAAAAATAAACCGCGATAAAATCCGTAAAGTAGTTATATTTCATGAAAGAATTTGTGTTGTATATTAGCCGCGGTGCGATGGAGTATTATAGTTGTATGTATTAATTGGGCCCTCAACCATTAGTTACTACGTCTATCATACTTGTGGTAAACGATGTGGAAGTCGGAATTATTTAAAACTATTTTCTGCCCGCGCCTTCCTTCGCGTTGACTTTAGACAGGAACCTTACATTTTAAAGTATCCTATATGTTAATAAACTTTCTGTGTGCCAAATTTCATCCAAAACCGTTCAGCCGTTTTTGCTTGATTGTGTAACAAACATTAAAACATTCTAACTTTCACATTTAGTAGGATTAGTAGGATGTTTAATGGTACATGTCTTAAGTAATCCACTTATTGTGATATTGTTTGTTTAGCTAATAAACAGAAAAAGGTGGGAACATTTTACTTTTTGCCTCTTCCCGAGGGATCTGATGATGGTATAGATTATAGATAGATAGATTTAAAGAACTGAGAGAATGCCTTGATCTGGTGGCGTATGTGGTTGGCTTGGTCAAAAAGATTCTAGTTGGACAGAAAGTTATACCTCAACAAGAAAAACTGTAAACCAGGAAAAAATTTAAACGTACACAGGAAACATATGTAGTCTGGAAAAGTTTAATGGTAAAAGGTTATTATTTATTTATTTATATTATTTCTATTTCTTTTTTTTAAACCTCGCCCCACTCTAGGATTTATTCCTGTGTCGTGGGTGCGTTTACAAACATGAAAATTCACATACACAAATACCCAGACCGAAACAAATAATTGTGGAACACACAAAGATTTGTCCCGTGCGGGAATCGAACCCGCGACTATTAGACACAGTGGGCGGAGCGGCTTAAGCCCTTAACCACTGCGCTAAATCGTCCGTCCGTCCGTCTGCAATGTATTGGAACATAACTTATCGTGGAAATGTGTATACATACACAGTTCACAATGGCCATCTTGACTTGGAAAAAATATACAGGGGTAGCCATTACCCCTTTTTTAACAATTTCCACGTGTTTCAGAAAAAGTTTCCTCTTTATTTGTCGGTAACTTTCAACCTGAACCTTTAAAAAAGGTCCACTGCTGAAAAAAGGCGTCACCGCTTCGACGACCGATTTCGTGCTGTATGCATCTAGTTTTTCTCCTCAGATATTATACAGGCTTTTATTGGTCGTCAAAGATCTCTAAAAAGGGCAGCAAAGTAATTAGGCAGTATCACCGTGCTATAACACGGTGTCGGCTGCAGAAGTACGGCACACCTGGGACTGAGGACTTGTTTATGGCGTCGCGTTAGCTGTTCGTAATTATGCCGTGGCTCAACCGCTGGGATGTTGGATACCTTTGATTTATGTTCGTTTTGTGGACCAACGCAATATTATGTACCGCACTGTGGTTGTAGATTAGAGATTTTACCCTCAAAAATATACTTATTATCATATTAAAGCTTCACCATCAATCCCAGTAAAAGATTTTTGTAGCAAAGGAGGATTCAAATTTTGTGATCTAATCTACTCTATACAATATGTCTAATTTCATTTATTTGTAGCTGTAAATAATTTCTACCCTGCAGGGATCTGACGACATGATATAGAAATGTGGTGTGCAGATACAAAATAAAGGATTCCAGGTGGATCAGGACCTCTTCCACAAGCAATATCCGCTTATGAGTATGACTACTAGAGCAGCCGTCTCTTTTCTCAACTAAATAACATGGAAGACAGTGACCCACATCACATAGCCACCGCAAGCAGAGACGTTTCAGCGAGCATGATCATGGAAGTAAAAAACTAGAGGAAGTGCCATACAGCTACCGTATGGTCGACACTTATATACGCCTATGCGCACATGAGTGTCGACCGTCCTTTCACTGGGCGCGTTGGCGCTTACTCACCCGCAAACAAGCGACGTCTTCATGTAGGTAAACATAAAAAAGGGAATAATGCTTCATTGCACTATATAAGAAGATAAAAAATAATTGTTAAACCTAAAAATGTGCAAAGCAGACCGTTGGACTGCAAAGTCAGAGGTCTTAGGTTCAAACTCAGGCACGCACCTCTGTCCTTTAGAAAGCATGTGCGTATTAAAAATTAATTATCACTTGCTTTAACGGTGAAGGAAAACATCGTGAGGAAACCTGCATGCCTAAGAGTTTTTCGAAGGTGTGTGAAGTTCGCCAACCCGCATTGGGCCAGCGTAATGGACTATGGCCTAAATCCTCTCAGTTTGAGATGAGGCCTGTGCCCAACAGTGGGACAGTTTCTTAACAGGGCTAATATTTATATTTATATTTAAAAATGTGCAATGGGGGTGTAAAGCAGCGTATTATTCAGCTTGTTATTGTGTGAGTTCGTCTTAACTGATTTTAGTACTGAGGTAGCTAAAGGGACTCCCTTCGTTTTTTTTCTTCTGTGAGAATGATTAATACCAGAACCCAGAGACAGTCTTTTCTGCCGTCGAACTAGGAAAAACCTGTTTTTTTGTCATGCAGCTTCGATTCTGATCGATATATGATGGAACGCTGTTCCATCGTATATCAAGCCGCCATATGAACAGGTGACATGAAACACTATGGAACCATTTTAGATTGAAGTGTCAACTGTCTGTGCGTATGACGAAGTAGTGCTATTGAAAATATACTCTGGCCAGTCAGTGGGCGTGCAAGGGTGGAGACGACTTCTGTTTTCTCGTATTTTATTTATTTTATGGATATCTAACAGCTTAATTTTTTTTGACAGATGGTTTCACTTTGAAGTTAACTAAAATATTGTGATGGGGTTGTGTTTGTTTATGCAATAAAATAAAAAAAAATATGGAATTGAGTATTTAAGGTGCCTAACAAGAACGGTATATTTAAAAAGGCATCACGCAATAATCTTAGAACTAAGTTTAAATATATTACCGCAGGTATCTCAGAAAAGTTGTTCAGAGGCGTTCAGACAAGTCATCAAAAAGTTAATAGGGCAAAGTACCTCCTCCCCTTCCTTCTACGTGGGCTATAGTATAATAATTATGGTGTAACTTTGACGTTTAGACGTCAAAAATCTTGTTGGTATCCAAGTGTGTGGTGGTCAATGATGCTTATCGTATCAAACCATAATCAAATTTTGAATGCTAATGTTCATAATAAAAAGCCAGTTCCACACTTGTCGGGCGTCACCGCGTGGCTATCAAAAAATCGTAATTGATTTTTTCACGGGCGATGCGTCAAGCGCAAACGCAAATGGCTTACGTCGGCCGTATTGAATTAGTGCGTTGACGACGACAATGTCGCCCGAACAGCGAAGCTATGGAGTCGACCAACTTTTATAAATAATTTAATGTCTCAACTGCTTTGTTGCTGTATTGGTGTATGGGTGGCTAGTGATTACAAGGCATTATTTGAATCCTAGACCGGACAAAATACTTGGGTTGCCTGTGGTTTTATTAAATTTACAGTATACAATGTACTAAATAGCGAACTGAACGAATAGATGTGACGTCTTTGGGATCTAATTATATAGTTTGAGTGATTATAACGATTAATGGTTTTATCATTCATATAATTGATTAGTGTATAAAGCAAAGTATGTAGGTTTTAACTAAAAGATAAGAGATATATATTTACGTAAATAATAAAAGTTGGAACGTTTGGTAACATAATAAAATTACAAAATATATATTTTGTACAAAGAGGTATTATAAAATTGATACAATAGCAATAAGGTATAGATAGAACGGCTGCAATCTCTACTTTATTAATGATACTACTTATAAATACATATATACATGACTGCCTCGTTCGTTTATTGGTAAAGCGCATCGCTTTGTGATCACGAGGTCTTAGGTTGAAATCATAGGTCGGACAAGTGTAATTTTTCTAACGAAGATTTCCCAGTATAAGTCCGGAGTCTGGAATTATGCCCGGTATATGGCAATAGGCTCACCTCCTATTACATGGGACCTCTCATCGTCGGCGAAAAGTGGGTGTACTCAGTACATATCTGCTACCCCTGCTTGGGGAATATAGGCGTGATGGTGTTTAATCGACGGACGATTTAGCGCAGTGGTTAAGAGCTTAAGTCGCTCCACCTACTGTGTCTAATAGTCGCGGGTTCGATTCCCGTACGGGGCAAATCTTTGTGTGATCCAAAATTATTTGTTCCGGTCTGGGTATTTGTATTTGTGAATTTTCATGTTTGTAAATGCACCCACGACACAGGAATAAATCCAAGGGTTTACGTTTAATTTTACATTTTTTTAAAATAATATTTTTTTTCCTTAAATCTTATTGTTGGAGTTTTTATTAGGATGCAAACACAATAAAAACTCCAACAATAACAATTTCCGCATAATTTTTACGTATTTTACTACTCATACTACAGAATTATCTAATATTTAGAACAAAAAAATGAGTGTCCACAGATTCTCTGTTCCACACCGAAATTCACTCATAAAATTAATTAAAAAACACTTCACGCCGGTGATTTCGCACAAATTGATCGAGAGCGGCCGAGCTTCCTGTGACGTCACTAATGGAGCCACACTGTTGCTATTTTTACGAGTATAATTTTTTACCATAACCGTGTTAGTGTAGACGTATATTTTTTAATCGGTGGTGATAGGCTCGTTTTTTTTATGTAGAGGTGCCTTAAAAAGGTAAAGGTTCAGTTTTCGTGTAATGCATTCTGCTTTTTAGACAACTCGTCATAACCATTAATATCTATTAACAGTGGGGTGATTTTATAAAAATAACATGAAAGTAATTCACAAGATGAATGAAACATAGATTAAAAATTACAGTAGAATAAATATTCATTTTCAATTAATTCACTTTTATATTCAGTCACATTATTTCCCGCTCCAAATTTTTATCCATGTAGCATTCGTATTTTGACAGGTTCTTGAGTCAACTGATCCCACTCCAAGTCATCCCGCGGGATCAATTGGTCTAATGCATATTGTGTATTGGTCAACTGGACCCATTGCCAAAATTTGTAATCTGTATAGGCACGTACAAAAGTGTTTTTTTTTAATATCAAAACGGTTTGTTCCCAGGCTGCCAAAATTGTATTATTGTTATATTGAAATATTATAAATACCTTTCTTAAAGACTGATTTAATAGAATCTGATTTAATGATACTTAAGTAGAATTACTTAAATGCTTTGTTGAGTTTGAATAGATAAAACATCAATCAAACGACTTATTTTTAAAATACAAGTATTATCTCGTCTTAGTGTATCATTATTATTTTTTACAGTTTGTTTAATTATTGCCAGTTAATACCTATACATGAAAAAGTTAAATATTCATTATTAACTGAACAATTGTTCAACAAACATATCCAGAAGGCAGTTAATTATTCAAAAGTTACTCGGAGTGTCTCAAATGCGAAACTAATTGTTCCTCAATTTAAGAACCTGTATGGTAAACAATATGTTGAATATGTTATACCAAAATTAATCAACAGCCTGCCTCTGGACTTAAAAAAACATTAACGAAAAGTAATCTTAAGTACAAATTAAAAAAACTACTTCCTTATACTATTAAATCAAGAAACGTTAATAACATATTGAGTTCTTAGATTTACGCGAATATTACACATGAAATAAAACTATTTTACGGATTTTATCGCGGCTTATTTTTTTATTTTTAGTTCCCGACGTTCGGGAACTAAAAATAAAAAAATAAGCCGCGATAAAATCCGTAAAATAGTTTTATTTCAACGTTTATAACGTAATGTAATAACAAATAAAAAAAAGAAATCACCCCGTGATTATTTAAATCACTACGATAGTTGTCCGATATTAATTCGAAACTCGTAACGAGCGGTTGTCGTGCACTCATCACGTCCAATGTATTTAAACTTTTATTTGCGTACCCACCTACTCACGATTTGGTACTAAATATATTTGTTATTTAATGTCGACAACTAAATCGGTGCACAGACAAACCTAAGTCTGGTTTTTGATGCACCCTTTATGTATCAATTTGAATGTTACCACCAATGTTAATATATAAATAAATAAATAAAAATTTATCCTTAAAATTTTGTACATGCCTGTACATAGATTTGAATTTAAACAATAGATTTTTAAAGCGGGCTCTCTTGACAAAGTAAAAGTAAAATTGGCGATTTAGTCAACTGATCCCGCGGGATCGGTTGACTAAAGAACCTTTTGACAGACTTCATAAAATAGGTATACATCAAAACTATACAGTCAAATCTATCTTTGAGTTTAATTGAACCGACTGTATATGAATTACTTTTACCTAACGATTGAAAAATCAGTCTACCCCGTAAGGGATCTGGTGTGATGATATATCATGTATCTATAATAGGTATATATATAAAAATCGGTTTTGAACTGTCCAAACTGAACTGAAGACTTCTGTCGATATCTAATCATAAATAGACTGTTTACAAGTCTCAATTTCATTACGGAATTGAATAGCCAACCGCATGTCTCATCAAGAAATACTTACCAGCGGTTTAATTGGACACAGCACTAGTATATTGTGGTCAGTGGCGAGCTGAGTACCGAACTTGGGACATTGCGGAGACGGTACGGGAGTTGCCAAGTCAGTTTTGTCAAACCTCTTGGTATGTTCCTAAGTTCAGATGCAAATTTTGCATGTGCAATTTGGTGGTATTCTTGGCAGGGAAAGTTGTCTTGGTTGATACTGTATTAATGATAAATTCTTCATCCTTCTTCTTGTCACCCCTCACCCGTTTGTCCATTAGTAGTGGGTAGTGACATACCTTTTATTTAATTTTTATTAAATAAACGTGTATATAATAAATAAAATAAAAAGTGTGGGGCTCATTCGGAATTATTCCGGAATTGTGGGTGCGTTTAAAAACATGAAAATTCACATACACAAACATCCAGACCGAAACACTCATTTGTGGGTCACACAAAGATTTGGCCCGTGCAGGGATCGAACTCGCGCCAACCAAATCTAGTCGGCTGAGCAGCTTAAGCTCTTAGCCACTGCCAAACTTATTCCCATTGTCCTCCAGTGGGAGACAGTGGACTTGTTTATTCACGTTCTTCTTCTTAGCGTTTCGACAGCAAACATGATTATAATTATATGGATACAGCCCAGAAGGTGGCCACACCGTTGGCCAGAAGGTGGCCACACCACACACATAGCATTGTCGGTAGCAGACATCAAATCCTGCTGTGTGCGGGTGTTAGGGCACGCAGAGCATGAATTAAGGTGGGGCATCGTTTGGCTTACACCGCACAAACACCCCAGATTAATGCTGTCTGTAAATCCTGATCACATGATCATGTTTTCCTTGCTACGGCCGACCTGGGTCCGAAGTCTATTCCCGTTAACCACCACACACAAGATAGACAGTGATATAGCTTCTTTAAAGTTTCCCCGTTGGGAATCAGTGGAAGACAACAATAAAACTTTGTAATTTTATTCTCTCTGTCTCTTACTTCCAAAGGTAAAGTTAAGGCGTTGCACAGTGGGAATAACATTAACTGTTAGGCCGCAACAACTACGCATTACATACATTTTGAAACAATAAAAGTGTGGGGTGGTATGGACAATCAAAACTAGCTTTGATTAATAAGGCTACTACAACATTTTAAACTAGTTTCATTAGCGTATGTTCTGTGACCACCTCCTTCACGAATCTATCCGAAAGATTTTTTCTTTTTCTTAACGTAGCCCAAAATTCACAGACCGAAACAAATAATGTAGTTCACACAAAGATTTATCTCGTGCGGGAATCGAACACGCGACTATTAGACGGGCGGAGCGGCTTAACCAGTGCCCTAAATCGACCGTCGTGCGCTAAATAGCTCTTAGCAGCGAAGGCTCAGCACTGCAACAAAAGATGCTCATTTGTTATTACTTATTAGGTCCTTGTACCAATACTTCTAAAGCAAACGTACCAAATGATTATTCTAAGCGCTACAATTTTCTTATTTTACTTATAACTATTGATCATTCTTATCTTTTTAATCGTCTCTTTTGACGTAAACATGACGCAAGCACGTTCGTCTCAGCTAGGTAATCAGTGTTGACTCAATTAACAACATCTGCCTTCAGTCCGATCCGGCGCATTATTGTGCCAGCGCTCATAAATTGACAAACTGTCCAACTCCTGTGAACAAGCCGGAATAAGTTTCTGCTTCCGGTCAGTGCGCGAAATGTGATGAAACACGGGAAGTTAAATGGAACGGGCACGTCCAAAACTCGAAGTCAACAATCACACGCAAGAACATTTATGTAGTCGGGTAAAAATGCGCAAATTGTCACATTTTATACAACTACTACGAGCTCGGAACCCGGTTTCTATTCGGGATGATCCGGCAAGATACTTAGCGAGCTTGTATCTTAACTTAAATGATTTTAATCGATTAGCCTGTCTTTTTACACTACTGCCCGTTGAGTGTCTATATGAGATGTCATTTAATTTTTATTAATTGTGTGAGTGACACAACGTGGTTGTCCATTGTCGGGTGATGCTTTCTGATGTACGCATCAAACATTTTCTTGCTACCTTCATCTTGTCATTTATCAATCATGTGGTTGGCCTGCCTACTCCGCATCTTCTATTGTAAATTATAACTACATAACTGTGAAATTTGTAAATCATAACCGAAAGAGATAATAAAATATAATTTTTCCGCGACCTTTGACTCTGAAGTCAGCATCTAGGTGAAGCAATGATCGAGATGTAAGATCGGGCTGGCCCAAAAATATGCCCTGTATGCCTCCAGTTTGGGGTCCGCAGGCACCAGTAGTGATTTAGCGTCTAACTTGGCCCGTGTCCTGCGAGGACCTACGGAACCAAGCCACGGCTGTTTGGTTAATGAACCATGAATTTCTATTTGTTGTCCACCGTTAAGGTAATTAAGTAATAGGTGTATCTGTATCGCTATAGTTACCTCTGTAATGGCTTTGTTTTTTTCTTAGAGTTACGTGAATATTAATTATCTACTGGTAAACAACAGACGTCGTACAAAAAATATAAAGGAAAAACGAAATTATGTTACAAAGATTTTTAATTGCCATGCAAAAATGATTTCATACACAGTTATATTTATTATTTACTAACCTAATATATATTCACAAATGAAACATAAAATTACATTACAGAATATTAAAATTGCATCGCATTAGCTGCTTAACCGAATCCTAAACAACAAACAAAAACATTGAAGGATACAAAAGTACCTAAAATTGTCTTTTACAATGAAATATTACAAGTTTCAACATTAATCCTAACAAAATTAAACCTACCTAACATTGGAAAATAATTTAATAACATACCTTCAAAATTAACAACTAAACATTATTATCAAACGCACGATTCTTCCAAAACTCTGCCAATTCCCTGAACTTACTGCAACACTGCCTTTGCCTTCTTGGATTGCAGTTTACTGCTGGGTTATTTAAAATAGAACTGAATTTCCTAACAAGCGTCGTCACAGATTCTCTTGTTACGTCTTCATTTCTAGAAGTGTCTGACAACATACTCAATTCATTGAACGCTTCATCTATGTACATATCAACATCATCCAAATCACTTTTCTCTTTATCCGAAACAGTATCATCGAAAGACAGATCATCAGCGGATATGCTACATCTCACAACTTCTGGCAATTTCTTTCTGATTGTGCTTGTAGCTGAACACAGTTTCTCAACAGATCTAAATATATCATCAATTTTCTCGCATATCTCTTCAACAGAAACAGCTGAAATAATCTGGCCGTTGATGAAGTAGAACTGCTTTTTTGAATTCGGATCTTGCAAATTTTCGATAAAATCTTTGTAGTCCAGTACTCCGTTTGACAGCTGCCTTCCGACCTTTCTCCGGACTTTTTTGAATAGAAACGATGAATCGAATGTAGTCTTCATAAGGTCTAAAGAGCTGAAGACAGGTTTAAGTCTTGGTGATATTTCTTCGTCTGTGTCTAAATCAATTGGTTGGCCCCATTTTTCTTCCAGTTGCGTCCACTCTTCATTACCGGATAGTATTGCTTCGGGGTCTAATAAATTGCTACACATTTTGACTTATATCTGACGTCTGTTCGACACGACAACTTGGTAAAGACTGATGCATTGTCAAGTGCGTCGGGATTATAAATATGCGTGCGCGCATTGTTGCTGTCGTTAACTAATTAGTGTTTTGTTTTCGGTAGCTTATTAAACAATGTGTTTTTGCTGGAAGGGATTATTTTACTGTAATAGTATTAACAATTCCCATGGTGTCATTAAGGGTTATACAGAATTGTATTGTTATATATTTGTTTTGGAACAGATTTAAAAATATGTTAAGTAGGGTTTACTTGACAGAGGATTATCATTATCGCAAATTATTATATGAATTGTAAGTATAATAAGGTAATTTACTAAGGGGAATTTTTAATGATTCTCAGAATTGTAATTGTGGATTTTATTTCGAGAAACATCTTGTTTTTGTAAATTCTCACATAATAATGGGTGCATGATAACATTATGTTCGAATTTATATCGATTCTCATATTGATCGTCTTTTTTACTTCGAATTGCGTTGTTAAGCTATAAAACTACATCACGAAGATTGGTAGTACAGTCATGTTTAAACTCTAAGCGGGAGTTGCATATTTCACAAGTGTTTTTATTTCGGTTGTTATATTTCGATGTTATTACAACGGTGAGTCTATTGCCTATATTTAGTGTTGCCCAAATGCAAGACCAAGACGAGACTAACCCTGGTCTTGGTCTCGCATCAGTTACCTGGTCTTGGTCTTGGCATTGCACCCTCAGACTTGGTCTTGGTCTTGAGCAAGAGTCTCGCAAGTTTTGCATTGACTTAATGCTTCGTATTGATCTATACAACATTATCAATCTCGTACATATGTGTTTACAAAAAGCTATAATGAGTGTTGATTCAGATTTTATAAAAAGTGCAATTTTATAATAAATTACTGTAACACTTCGTCTTGAGGTACAAAAGCAGGGCCTTACTATGCGTCGCTACGCCGATGAGGCACTTTCAAGGAATTTGGTATAAATCCTCCCGCCTATATTCCCGAAAATGGGGCTGACCGAGGTGTACTTTTATTACCGACTACCAAATAAGTTATAAGCCCTTATACTAGACACAGCACTAGTCTCCAGATGGATACTGACATTTTTCCATCGAAGAAATACATTTTGTCTATCCTGGTAATCAAATCTAGGACTTCGTAATCGCCAGCCATTCGCCGCTTGACCATTGAGGCAGTCAGTTAAAAAATGGTTTTAAGTTAAATACACATGTGTATTTTAACAATATAATGTTTGTGAATATAAAACATACGCGTCGTTATAAACATGGCGCCGTTTGTGAACAACGACCCGCCTGTCGCTTAATTATCGTTTTGAAATGAGCATTCCCTCGGATTTATAATACTATGTACACTCGCGTGCTACGGGTATTGGTTTAAAAATATATTAAATTAAATAAGACTGCCTCGTTAGCCTAGTGGCAATTTGCATCGCTCATCATGAGGTCCTGGGTTCAATCCTAGGTCGGCTAAATGTAGTTTTTCTAATGAAAAATTCACAGTATGTTTGTGCCCGGTGTATGGCAATAGGCTCGCCCCCTTTTACATGAGACCTAACATCGTCATTATTTATTTACATTAAATAAATACGAGGCCGTACGTTGGTCAAGTGGCGAATGATGCTCGTAGCAATTATGGGACCCCTGTGTTCAAATCCTATGGGAAAATTTCTAGTATCAATCCGCAAAGTAGCATTGTGCCCGATACGATACCGACAGGCGCGCCCCTTATTACCATACATACATAGGATTTAAAATCGTTGGCGAAAAGTAATACACAGTACAACTCTGCCATACCCGCTTCGGAAATATAGGCGTGTGGTGTTTATTTTTTTTATTAAAATTTCCTTGTTAATCTAGTGATGTACGGTGCGGATTTTGGGTTCAAATGTTAGGTCATACAAACAGTCATTGTGGTTTTTTATAGAAAAATTTTCAGTTGATGCTGGTAACATCTCTCTCTCTCTCTCAGTAGCAGCCCGGAGTTCGAAATTGTGCTCGGTGTAATAGCATATAGGTTCCCTTCTATTACATTTTCAAAGTCATAAGTCAAGTCTAAAATTATTTATTTGTTTAGGCCAATACAAGAGCACTGAAAAACATCAAAATTATTACATTTTTTAAATCTACCATCGGATCGGAAAGCGACTTCACTACTGACAAGATCCAGCGAGAAACTCAGCGGGCTAATCTTTTAACTTAATTTGTTTGGCCCTTCTGATAACCATTTTTTTTTCAAAATTGTATCATACATGATTGTTTAATTTTGCTGATTGAGGAGCTCATATCTAATCTGTTTTATTGTCAAGAACTTCCGAAATTTTTTCATACCCTTTCTTACACAGTCTAGTTTTGATTGCCTTTTAAACTTATTGATAGGCATGTTTCGGATGTCTATGGGTAATTTGTCTCATCTTTAATTAGAAGCGTATACACTGCCCCATGGAAGAATTACTAATTCTGTGAAGACGAGTAGAATTTACAATGTATATTAACATGATAAATGTCGCTATATTTTTCAAAGTTACTTATATTCTTTATAAAATATAGGAGATTTTCATATATAAATTGTGAGGCAACAGTTAGAATATTAATTATCTAAATTTTTCCTTAAGGCTCTTTCAATTAGTTTTAATATCATCGATAAAATTGTATGTACACGGTTCACCAATGCCACCTCTTCTTGGATTATATAGGCGTTACGATGACTCACATTATAATTCTTCTAAATAAGTTGACATTAACGACGCCGCCCACTGGATCGAGTAGTCACAGGTTCGATTCCCGCACGGGACAAACCTTTGTGTGACCCACAAATATTTGTTTCGGCCTGGATGTTTGTGCACGTGAATTTCACGTTTGTAAACGTACCCAAGACACACGAATAATTTCTAGTGTTCAAAAAAAAAAGTACTTTTAATTCTATTTATAATGATTCGTGTGCTTAATAGTACCTTCTCACAAATACCCGACATCCCTAATGAGAAGGTTTGATATTACCTCCATCGTAAAGTTGTTTTGTTCACACTTGTACCCGCTTATTATTTTTAACTTTTTTTGCAATATTTTCATTTGAACAGTAGGTACCTTATTTGTTAAAAAACAATCCTTTTTGAGAAGTATTTAATTTAGTCAATATGCAAATAAACCTCTCATTTAGTTTAACAATAAGCAAGGCTTTTATTCTGAACACATCGTACAAAATCTATCTATCTATATTATCCCGCCAGATCCCTTGCGGGGTAGGCATAGAGACATCCAGTTTTTAACCCACATATTTCTTCTTCAAAGCAGTGATAGCCTAGTGGTTAGACTGTTGGACTGCAAAGTCAGAGGTCTCGGGTTCAAACCCAGGCACGCACCTCTGTCTTTTCGAAAGCATGTGCGTATTTAAAATTAATTATCACTTGCTTTAACGGTGAAGGAAAACATCGTGAGGAAACCTGCATGCCTAAGAGTTTCTCGAAGGTGTGTGAAGTTCGTCAACCCGCACTGGGCCAGCGTGGTGGGCTATGGCCTAAACCCTCTCAGTTGGAGAGGAGGCCCGTGCCCAGCAGTGGGACAGTTTCTTAACAGGGCTAATATTATATTATTTTTTTTTTTATATTTCTTCTACCATTACCTTCACTCTCATAATTATTTTAATACACGCTTGTTGGTCGTACATAAAAAAGTTTAAAATCGTCATCCTACACCGTCGTGCTTATACTCTCCAAGCGAGGGTGGCAGAGGTTTAACGAATGTACCCACTTTTCACCGACTATGTTAGGTCCCATATAATAGGGGACGAGCATATTGCCATATACCGGGCTCAATCCGGACTCATACTGGGAAGTTTTCGTTAGAAAAACTACATTTGTCCAACCCAGTTCCTCGTGATCACAAAGCGATGCACTAGACCAACGCGGCAGTCGATCGACATCATAGGTAGTAAAATAAAAACAAAACTGTCACTCTTACGTTCCCTAAGCAAGAGAGTAAAGGGTACTACAGTACCGTACATTTATTTGATTTTGAGTCACAATGATACAGGAAGCGTTTTTTTTAAAAAAAGTTAAATCTTGCGATTTTGTTGCCATTATAACGGGCATAATTCGAAACTCCTACTGAATATTTGGATAGAAAATTCCGACTTAAAAAATATCATAAATATTTGTAACGGTAAACTCATAGGTGTTTAGAGAATCTTATGGAAATAAACTCAAATAGCCCACGTAATAGGGAGTAAGGGCCTTGCCATGACAAGGTTCTTGATAAATCCTCCTGTTCTAGCCACCTTTTAACACAGATTACCATGACAAGCTATTTCATAGTTTTCAAATAGTTATTCCGACTCTAGTCGACCTTTACAATACCCATTACAAGTAGAAGTGCCATTTTTCTGCTATCTATTTACAAAATGGGTCCCTACACCACACGACATTGTTTATCCTGGCCACAGAAACTCTTCCATATCTGTTGTCCTGGCAGTACCAATACTGCAACCTCATTCTCCCATCTTGAACCAAATAAAAAATCCAAAATATATAAAGCGAAAAACTCTGGATAAGTTATACCCATATCATAAACATCCAAATCCACTATTTCCCACCTTAATCTTATTATTTATCGCCGTAGGGCGAGTCCGGGGCAATTAAACGCATCCAGTGCCCGGCTATGTATCACGGACAGTAATCCGGGGGACAGAATCATAATAACAAAAAACAATAAAAATAACGAATTACACCGTGAACTGGGCTTGAATCCGACTGGAGGATGTGGCAAAGGGGCTGACGTGGAGCCGATATTGGTTAGATAAAGATTGGGGGTAGATAATGTCTTTGAACAGAGGTTCATAATTGAAGCCCCATACTAGGACTTCCATTTTTCAGGAATAAAGCACGACTTGGAAGTTTTGAGTTCGTTAACAAATGTTCAGACCCATAGACCGAAACAAATAAAAAGATGCATTTTAACAATCATTTGTCTAGCCCAATGATGTTGTTACATTTGAACAACATACAATTTGGAAGAGATTAGTAATTACTAAACTCGTATATTTTTGTATTTACTCCAAAAACTTAAATTAGCGACACATTGCCATGAAAATTTAGGAAGGGTGAATAGAAATAGTATATTTTATTTCTAACTACAACGTAAGTTATCTTTCTAGATATAAATAAATAAGATTGAATATACGTTATGAGTACGTACTCCACCAATTCGCACTGGGTCCGCGTGGTGGAGTATGACCTAACTTCTCTTACCTGGATTTGTGAGAGATGGCCTTTGCCCAGCAGTGGGCAGTATAGGCTGATGATATTATACGTTATGAAGTCTGGACAGATTCAGATGATTTAAGATATATCAACATACAACAATATATATACATATATATTTGCAAAAACTGTTTCTATAAGCATTATGAGAAGCCGTGCACGTCGCCTAAGCGGTGTAAAGAGTGCGACAGCTAACATAGCATCATTATACGTGAAGCATGTGTTCGGTCATCACCCTCGAGGTCAAATATTATAGCATCAATCCCAGTATCACTACAAGCTTAGCAGTTTAGTTCTAATCAAGCATCAACGTTCACATTAACGACACAACAGAGCAATCAGAAAAATGTATATCATGTATACACCTTATCATGGTATACATCTTACTATAAAACCGACAAGACTGATATAACATTGTATTTTTTAAGTGATGGCTGTATTTATTTTACATTATTCATTACAAACCTTGACATTTAACAATTTTAAATAGAGATCACACTCGAAAATATGACGTAGTCTGTAATACTAAAAAAATAAAGTACCAACAACAACTCCATCCCAAACGGTCCCCCCGTTCCAAATCCACATTCTGTTTGTGCTCATTCTTAATATGGGCCAAAACTGTTGGAAGAACAACAGTTTTTGTTGTATATTTTATGTGCTGTGACGCTATAACTCAGTCGTCTGACATGCCACCCTGAACCTCCTTGATATACAGTTTCTATACAGAAGCACCACTCCAATATAATTTATAACCAACAGTTATTTTTATTTATATTCGTTGTTTTATTGGTTTATTGCGTCACGGGTTGTTGGGTCTCCTTGGATATCGTTAAGTGGAATATATCGTATGCTTATTACTGTTTGGGCTTGCCAATTGCTATATCTTCAAGGTTTATTTGGCGATAAAGGGAACTATATAATTTATTGGTCGTCGATAATAATACTGTGGAACGAAAAACTTTTTTGTCTACCTATTTCTGAGCGTTAGTAAGTAATATTAAATATTTCAAGCATTGAAAAACATAGTGGCATTATACAACTTTAAATAAAAAAGAGAGGTGTGTAAGGAAGGATGTGTTCTCTGCCTGCTCCGCAAGGGAACTGGCGTGATGATATAGATAGATAGAAAGATAAAAATAAAAAAAACAATTCATGACTCGCTTTGTGCACTCTCATAGTTTGTCTGATATACGCTCGTCGGTTATGATAATTCTTGATTTACCCTTCAGTTAAGACACTTAGTATTTAGTCTTAAAATGTTAGATCTACCCGGTTCCGACATATCCTTTCTCTTTCGCATTGTACTTATATATGTTTTGTGATTCTTTCTTAAGACATTCTTTCTATATGGCGGAATTTTCAGCATTACACCGATACCTTCTTTCATACTAACACGTTATCATACTGCGTTGTTGCGAATGCCGCCGGTCAACATACAAATTTTTCACATCTTCCATAGAATTTGCATGTTTTCTATTAGGTTTAACGACTATTACTCTTTTACAAAAGCGAAGCGTCGATCCACATTCGTGCAAAATACCCATTAAAACTACCTAACCCTACCGTTTTAAATTAAAACAATGAGATTATAATTTGGGCTCTATATTGTCATATTTATTGGCCGCTATTCGTGCATTATCGTAAATTAATTAGGGACAAAATAATGCGCTTCCATTACAGCCGCGGTGTCAACGGTGTGAGAGATACAGCGTGTTTGGACATGTGAATTATATAAATAAACACCGTTACTCCTGTATTCTCTAAGCAGGGGTGGTAAAGGCGTTATTTGCACACCCAAATATCAGTAACGATATTAGGTCCCAACGTAATGTGGAGGAGCCTATTGCCTTTAAACAGGATACCATTACAGATTCTGGATTTGTGGTGCATGCTAAAGGTAAAAAGGTATATAGTGCACCCATTTTCCGCGGAGAGATTCTGTCCCAGTTTGACAGGTGGCGTGCTTGTGTGTGCAGGAATCAAATAAAAAGATGCATTTTAACAATCTTTTGTCCGGCGTTTGAGGCGCAATGATGTTGCCACATTTGAACAACATAATATTTATATTACTAAACTCGTATACTTTTGTATTTACATTTACACATTTCTAGAAAAATTTAGGAAGGGTTGAATGGATATTTATTTTATTTCTGACGAACAAAAACGTAAGTGAACCTTCTAAATATAACAAAATATTTGACACTGAATATTTGTTACGAAGTCAGAATAAACTCAGATGATTTAATATATATCTACTTAGATTTTGTTCCAGTTTGATAGGTGGTGAACTTGTGTATTCAGGCATAGTATTTTGCATGTTGTTTAAAAACTATATAGAAAAGTTTTTTAGAAAGAGGAGGTTTGCAAGAATTTGCGAAATTAAATGCCTATGCCTAAATTGGGATGTAAGGGAGTCAAATACCACCATATGGCTCCAAGTCATCCTCACCTGCTCGTGGTATCTATCTCTATCTATATCATCACGCCCGCTCCCACGCGGGTCAGGCAGAGAGTACAGAGTTCCAACAGGTTCTTTCCTTACATACCTCTCTGGCTTCCTTCACTCTCATCGTTCGTCTCATACACACTCGCCGGTTACGGAGACTCTTGACTTGCCCTTCAGCTAAGACACGGTCTATTTGGTCATGGTAAGATAGTCTAGGTCTTCCCCGGCACCTACATCCTTCCACTTTCGCATTTTATATCTGTTTTGTCATTCTTTCTTCTGGCATTCTTTTTATATGCCCGAACCAACGGAGCATACCCTTTCTCATCTTAACACCGATACTATATTTCATACCTACTCGCTTTCTTACTACGCTGTTGCGAATACGGTCGGTCAGCGTGACTCCGCACATCTTCCGCAGAGATCGCATTTCGACCACATTTATCCTGCTTTGTCATACAGTCTGTATGTCGCCTCTTGCCCTTCTGGCTGGCTAGAGCGTAGTGGTTGCACGCTCGCCTTTAAGTTAGGTGAAGCTGTAAAGGCCTCGCGGCCAACAGCGTACATCATTCACACACACACATACCTAACTCTCACTGCCATATAACAGCGTTGGGACAAGCACTCCGTTATGCAAGGCCAGCTGCGCCTTTTGGCTTAAGTGCCGGCTCCCAAGTAGCCTTCCCATCGCACCATTCACTCTATTACCTGCATTCACTCTTCTAACTATATCAGCGGTGTATTTCCCATCCTTACTGAATTCGCATCCAAGATATACAAACTCATTCACTCATTCGTTCTGGTTTCTTCCCGTTCAAAAACCATAATTTTGGTTTTCTTCACATTCAAATGTAAGCCATTGTTCATGCAGTCGTCTCTCATAACTGTGACTAGTGTTTGCAGATCAGTGGCTGTTGGCGCTATCAAAACCGCGACATCTGCATACAATAGGTGGTTTATCACTAGATCACCCATTTTTACCCCTTCAGTCATCGCATTCAATCTTTGAAGATTTTGCTCGTGGTACATCCTGCTAATCAACGAACGAGGCTCTGACGACCGAAAAATGGCGGTATAACCATAACAAAAAAAAACTGCGTGACTAAACACCGCAGATCGGTGACGGGCAGCAGCGGCACCGATGCGAAGAGTTACGCACTGCGATCGCCAACCCGCCTGCCCAACGTGGCGATTATGGGCAAACCCTCCAAATGGGAAGCCAAAACAAACCACGGCCCCCAGTTCCCGGCCGCCCTGCTATTCCGGATCACGGCGGCGGTCACGGTAACGGCAGGGTAGGGGGTGCGAAGAATCCCCGGGCTACGAGAGGCCGCCAAAATCAACTGACCTTGGCGACGTTTAATGGACGCACGTTACGGCTTGACGAGCACATGGCGCAATTAGAATCCGAACTCGAAGGGATAAGGTGGCACGTTCTGGGACTGTGTGAAGTCCGAAGAAAGGGAGAGGACACCGTTACCCTAGAATCAGGCCACATTTTGTACTTCCGAGAGGGCGATCAGCTATCCCAGGACGGCGTAGGGTTCTTGGTCAATAAAACCCTCTCTGACAACGTTGTAGAAATGTCTAGTGTGTCGAACAGGGTAGCGTATCTTATTATTAAGTTAACCGATAGGTATAACCTAAAGGTTGTGCAGGTTTACGCACCGACTTCGGCACACTCTGACAATGAAGTTGAAGATATGTACGAAGACATATCGAAGGCCTTACACTCCACCACTAAGGCCTACTACAACGTTGTCATGGGGGACTTCAACGCTAAAGTGGGAGTACAAATTTGCAGCGAATCGGTAGTAGGATCTCACGGTTACGGTAGCAGGAATCATAGGGGGCAAATGCTTGTCAACTTTCTTGAGAAAGAGGGGCTTTTCTTGATGAACTCTTTCTTTAAGAAACGGCCCCAAAGAAAGTGGACATGGCAAAGCCCCGACACTAGGACTAAAAATGAGATTGACTTCATTATAACGGACAAGAAGCACATATTCAGAGATGTCTCAGTGATCAACAGGTTTAATACCGGAAGCGATCACCGACGTGTCAGAGGCTCACTGAATATCAACTTTAAGCTCGAGCGAGTCCGTTTGATGAAGGCCAGGCTCCGGCCCAATCTCCTCCAAACCGTAGTAGGATCTGAAGCGTTCCAGTCAAATCTGGAGAACCGATTCGTTACCATGGAAACCACAAATGACGTAGACCAGGCCCTCACAAATGTAGTTAAAATCATCAGGGAGGAAGGTACGAGATTTTGTGAAACGCGACATATAAGTAAGAAAACGAAGCTTTCGGAGGAGACACTGCAGCTTATGAAGGAACGACGTGTAAACCCACCCAACACTTCGTTATAGCAACGGGCACTCAACAAACGAATTAACAAACTGGTACGACATGACTTCCGAGGCGCTAATACACGCGCTATTGAAAAAGCAATCGAGCAAAATCGGGGGTCGAAAGTTTTCGTTCAGTCTTTGGGGAGGAGCCATCTGACGAAGTTGTCCAAAGCCAGTGGGGACGTCATCACTTCTAAGCCGGAGATTCTTTTGGAAGAAGAAGACTTTTACAGCCGACTATACGCCTCGCATACATCTCGTCCTGATCCCGGAAATGAGGATCCTAGAGCTACATTAAGCCGCCACATTACGGAAGACCTGCCCGAAATCAGCTTAGACGAAATCGTGATGGCTCTTGAGCAGCTAAGGAATGGAAAAGCCCCTGGAGAGGACGGAGTTACAACTGAACTATTAAAAGCAGGTGGTAAACCCGTGCTAAAGAAGCTCCAAAATATCTTTAACTTTGTCCTCTTTAATGGGAGAACTCCAGAGGCTTGGGGTAGGAGCGTGGTCGTATTGTTTTTCAAAAAGGGTGATAAGACCCAACTGAAGAACTACCGCCCTATTTCGCTCCTGAGCCACATTTATAAGCGGTTTTCAAGAGTTATCACGAATCGTCTTGCGCGTAGGCTCGACGAATTTCAACCCCCGGAACAGGCCGGGTTTCGAAGAGGGTATGGAACCGTAGACCACACCCACACTATACGGCAGATTATACAGAAGACCGAAGAGTATAATCGGCCCCTGTGCTTACCATTCGTGGACTATGTGAAGGCCTTTGACTCGATCGAGACCTGGTCAGTTCTGATATCCTTGCAACGATGCCAAGTCGACTGGCGATACACCCAAGTGTTAAGAAGTCTCTATAACGCCGCGACCATGACCATCCAGTTACAAAACCAGTAGACCAACCCTATCTCAATGCATCGAGGAGTGAGACAAGGGGACGTTATCTCCCCCAATTTGTTCACAAATGCATTGGAGGATATGTTTAAGACGCTGGACTGGGAAGGTCATGGCATAAACATAAATGGCAGTCATATCTCACACTTGAGATTTGCAGACGACATCGTCATTATGGCCGAAACGTTGCAGGATTTACAACAGATGCTGACCAGCCTAGCCGATTCTTCCAAACAAATAGGTCTCCGCATGAACTTGGACAAGACCAAGGTAATGTTTAACCGACATGTAGTACCGAAACCTGTTGCAATACATGGCGCTATTCTCGAGGTTGTTCAAGAATATGTACACCTAGGGCAAACTCTGCAGTTGGGGAAAAACAACTTCGAGAAAGAGGTCAACAGAAGAATACGGCTGGGCTGTGCGGCATTTGGGAAATTACGTCGAGTATTTACATCGCCCATTCTACAAAGCCTAAAGACAAAAGTCTTTAATCAGTGCGTTTTGCCCGTTATGACATATGGAGCCGAGACGTGGACACTCACGGTTGGAATGGTTCATAAATTTAAAGTCACTCAGCGAGCTATGGAAAGGGCTATGCTTTTAGTTTCTCTGAAGGATACAATCCAGAACGAAGTCATTCGACAGAGAACCAAAGTTATCGACATAGCCCACCGGATTAGTAAGCTGAAGTGGCAATGGGCCGGTCATATTAGCCGAACAACCGATAACCGCTGGGACAAACGAGTTCTTGAGTGGAGACCGCGGACTGGCAAACGTAATGCAGGACGCCCTCAAGCTAGGTGGAGCGATGACCTTCGTAGGGCGGCTGGCAGAAACTGGATGCGAGTAGCCGAGGATCGTACCCAGTGGCGTGCACTTGGAGAGGCCTATGTCCAGCAGTGGACTGCTATAGGCTGATGATGATGATGATGAAATTGGAACTAGTCACGGGTGTGTCAGTAATGACTTTTAAGACCTATAGTCATTAAATGCCCCGAAATGAGAAAAGGCTACTAATTTTCTAAAGAAACTTCAATGTTTTTTAAATATTTCGCAAATTAAAGAGCACGCTGTATCATTACATAAATCGCAAAAATATCACCGGTCGCTCGTGGTGATCGCATTGATTGCTATTATTTCGAGTCATTAAATCAAAGCAACGACAATCGGCGCGCACTCATTATGGCGGGGCCGAGCCATTTTCCAGCGAACTTCCGATCGCACAGTGCGATCGTGCAACTTGAAGCTCTTAGCAGTTGCACAGCAAGAGTTTATCAGTTGCTATCAAACTTCCAAAAATACCTTCAAGACATTATTATTCGTGGGAAATTCAAAGCCAAAATCAACAACGGACTACAATTAATACGATAAATATTTGAATATTGTTATGAATGTCAAATAATTGTTATGCTAACACGCTTATTAAAATGATGTTTGTTCGTAGTGCAGTTTACTCAATAAATATTTTTATTCGTATTACTTCACTGATAAGAACCTCGATTAAGCTTTTTAGAAACATCTTATTAAGTGAGGCTATAATGCTACTTTTGTATTTTCATTTTTTTTTTCTTGTACACAGTATTTACAACCGATTGCAATTTAAACGATAGAGCCACGGTTAGCTATGAATTTAATCAGTTGCTGGGACTGGCCGTTGTTAAATTTTGATTTATGCCGGTCGCGCGGTAGTTTTTGAACTGATTGTGTTTTAGTTTTATGTTATAACACCATTTCACCGATAATTATGTTTTAATAATTATTTCGAGGGAAATGTATTTAGGAAAAAAAATACACCCTCACGCCTATATTCCCCAAGCGGGGATAGCAGAGGTGTACTGAGTACACCCACGTTTCGCCGACGATTTTAGGTCCCATGTAATAGGGGGCGAGCCTATCGCCATATACCGGGCACAATTCCAGACTCCGGACTTGCACTGGGAAGTTTTCGATAGAAAAATTACACTTTTCCGACCTAGGATTTGAACCCAGGACCTCGTGATCATAAAGCGATGCGGTTTGCCACTAGACCAACGAGGCAGTGATGTATTCTGTGAATCTAATAATAAAAACAAAATTAAGTAAGTGAAGTAAATTTACTAAACATACCGTCACAACTATATTTTTAGCTGGGGTGGTCGGTTTGTACAGTCTATACCCCATATTTCCTCGACAATGTTAGGCCCTAATTTAGCCTACTAAATAGGGATTAAGCTTATTGCCATCGTTGCTGCTGAGTACTTTTTGATAGAAAACTCCAATAACCCTCATTTGTAACCTCGTGCTTGCCAGCTGCATCAACCGCAACTGGACCACCAAGTAAATGCATACCTAAAGGTCAAATAGCTGACGGAGCGATACGAGAGCGCGACGGCCGCGCTCGACTACGTTTGGTTATGACGTCTGCCATCGCGCTTAGCGGGGCTGCGCTGTGTGGCGTCTCCCGTACATTTCAGTACATTACAACTTCCCAAGCCGCGCCATGGTCGCACTCGCGTCGCGCTGCGTCGGCTATGTGGGGAAACCTTAAATATGTACAAATTGTACTACTACTAGAGTATGTTTTTTTTGTATATTAAATTTTGGTTTAGTGCATAGGTCAAGATTGATTCAGGGTGAGGATTTGTGGCATCAAAGGGTGGGGCCGAATGCCCTGCAGTAAGTAGAAAGAGGTGGAAGTGATGATTGCCATATTTGCATGATGAGATAGGTTCATACATGGCAAGCTGAGTACAGATTGGATAGATTCTGGGGCAGATACTTAATATAGGATAATAATAGGACAAACTTAAATAGTTCATTTTGTGTAAGCCCTGCGGAGGCGCTTACAAATAGTCAATTTACATTTATTTTTGATCCAATTTAACTACTAATCTACCAACGGATTGGAACGCGGCCTCTACTGAGAAGATCCGGCGAAGAAACTCGGCGGACTTGTCTTTTTTATTTACTTCTGTGTCTCTTTTTTATTTTCTTTATATTTCTATTATTTTGTGTGGATCCAATGTTTAGAATACAGTTAAATAGTTTACGATCTAGCTCCACCTTACGCCTCTAGCTTAACGATCGATTGTATGTATCTAATGATGTTACTCGTATCTGTAAAGTGTGTCTAAAGGATTCCAGTTGGACCAGTCCCCCAAACAGCACCCATTTATGAGTATGACTGCTGAAACAGCCACCACTCCCCTAAACCATATTGAGGGGAAAGGAGTGACCCGCGTCAGACAGAATTCTATTTGTCTATATCATAACGCCAGATCCTTGCAGGGTAGGCAGAAAATACAGAGTTCGTACAGGTTTTCTAGTCCTATTCGACTTTAGTTTTCGTTTCTTAGTAAGTTTTAAGCCTTTCAGTTAAACTAAACATAATCTTTGTCATATATACTATATACAAGTGTAACATAATTAACGCAAGATCTGAAAGTAGTTTGTTTTAAATCGGTAACTGAATTGATTCCAACAATTTTTAATGATTAAAAAAATGCTGTTACTCCTTCAGTGCGCTATAAAAAACTAATTTTATTCTTGTCATTCAAATCAATACGGAGATTTTAAAATCTCCGTATTTTTAAAACATATTTCTCAATACGCACACATTCACATACAAGTTTTATTGGTAATTGAAGTATAAAAGTACTTAAAAAAGGGAGAGAAGAGTGAGTGCAGGAAACAGGGTGAATTTTGCGATGGGAAATCTACTTGGGAGCCGGCACTTAAGCCATAAGGCGCAGCTGGCCATACATAACGGAGTTCTTGTCCCAACGCTGTTATATGGTAGCGAGAGCTGGGTATGTAAGAAGGAGAATGAAAGTAGGATAAATGCGGTCGAAATGCGAGCTCTGCGGAGGATGTGCGGAGTGAAGCTGACCGACCGCATTAGCAACAGCGTAGTAAGAAAGCGAGTAGGTATGAAATATAGTATCGGTATAAAGATGAGAAAGGGTATGCTTCGTTGGTTCGGGCATATAGAAAGAATGCCAGATGAAAGAATGACAAAACAGATATACAATGTGAAAGTGGAAGGATGCAGGTACCGGGATAGACCTAGACTATCTTACCACTACTAAATAAACCGAGTCTTATCTGAAGGAAAAGTCAAGACTCTCCATAACCGGCGAGCGTGTATGAGACGAACTATGAGACTGGAGGGAGCCAGAGAGGTATGTAAGGAAAGAACCTGTTGGAACCTTGCACTCTCTGTCTACCCTGCAAGGGATCTGGCGTGATGATATAGATAGAGATAAAAACGTTAAAGACCTTTAAATTTTGAAATTTGGTTTCTGTATTGAATTGTATTGAATTTGTGAAGCAATTATCGAATAGCAACCCTATTCGAGGTCTTGCGCTATTTACGATACACAATGTATATGGCGAAGATTATGTGCAAATTAAAGTTGGTATCAAAAATATCATATTAATTTACTTTCGAAAAATAAGTTGTTAAACCTAGTTATTTTTTGTATACCCGTTCTAAATATCCTTATTACAATCTGTTTACTAAAATTAGGTGCGCTCTATCAAAGCGTCAACGGCCGACCGCACCCGAATGTTTCCGAACATTCCCGAAATTAGCGTTAATGCGATCGTAAACCCGTCATCGTGCCGATGGAACCGCGATACCGCGATGCACGCGTTTAAAACGATTTATATTGCAACTATTTTATACGTCCCGTATATTTTGTCTGTAAATGTGTCTAGTTTTGAGCAGTTTAAATGAATTTACAGTCAATTATGTAAACTAATATTCTTAACCGGCCAGTTAGTTATGGCTTCAGTGCTGTAGTTCAAAATGGAATTATTAAAGTATGCTTTGCATATGTATGCATTATGATAAAAATAATAACAAGATTAGTCAAATTGCATGTTTATTTTTTTTTTTATTTTTTTTTTTAAAACGTTGCCCCACAGTAGGATTAATTCCTGTGTCGTGGGTGCGTTTACATACATGAAAATTCACATACACAAATACCCAGACCAGAACAAATAATTGTGGATCACACAAAGATTTGTCCCGTGCGGGAATAGAACCCGCGACTATAAGACACAATGGGCGGGGCGGGCTAAGCCCTTAACCACTGCGCTAAATCGTCCGTCAAAGAAAATTGAAGATTTTTAACTTAGTACAGTCTGCACGACAATAGTTAAATTACAATAAATACTTAAGTAAATCTTTTTAAATGTTTGGCGTTGATAATTTCGCCACTAAGCGCACTGTAGCATATGCAATTTATTTGTGTGGTTTCAAAGATTCTTTTACTTTCATCGCAGTCAAATTTAGTCGCATACACAAATCTAAGTATTATCGAATCAAGATATTATCTATCTCTTGTATTGTAAGATAGAATAATTATTGTAAGCTGACAAACATACGATTGATTGTTTAGATCATTAATACTAATACGTCTACGTGTCTGGAATTTTGCCTGATATACATAAGGGCAATTAGTTCGCTGTTTATTACGTCTGCCTTATGGGACTTAATATTGTCGGCGACACGTGGTTGTGCACAGTACACCTCGGCCATCCTGATTTGTAGGATGTCTAAATGGAGTAACTGCATATAAATAGCAACAGTAAGTATATACGAACATTACAAGCCTATATATCAGCTAATCTGTTCGCCGGCTAATCGGGAGGCCGCAGCGTTGCCGTAAAATACGATGGTAAAATTAGAATCTCACCCAATGGCCGTTATTTATTATGAGCGCACTCAATAATATCGTGCGTAGAGGCGATAATGACTGCACTAAATATGATTTAGTGATAATAATCAGCGAAAGGATGCGCCCGCGTGCCGAATTATTCGGTGATTAATACGCGCACCGTAATTAGGCGTGTGCGTTATGCGGGAGGTTGTGTTTAGTTATAATTTAATAAACATACTGCTTTATTGGTCTAAAAATAAACGCTGCATAATCTGGGTGGCAATCACGAGGTCTTGGGGTGAAAGGGTAGAAACAAAGGGTGGTTTCTCTGTCAAAAACATTTCAATTACAGTCCGGAGAGCGGTTCTGAGCGAGTTTTCTAAAGACCAGAATGTCTGAGAAGGCGTAATACCTAAAATGCATCATGGCTATCAAGCAGAATGTTAAACGACCAGGATGACTAAAGTAAAATAGGTAATTATACGGGTAAGGTATCAAAAATTGTTATTTCATAAAATAAAACAGCATTTATTTAAATAATATAACGTTACGTGAAGTAAATATATCATAGTGGAGTATTACCACTTAGAAAATCTGGTTTCTAAACGATTGACTACTTAGACAATTTGCTTAACAGACATTTATAATTAACATTAGTATAATTGTTATCATTAAAACAGACACTTGTTATTAATTCAATTTTACATATTTTAGTATATATTTATCTTTTAATTAGATAATTTATAAATGTCCGATACAATTATTATGTTTTCTTAATTGTTAGGTACTTTAAGTTCTTGGATTATTCCTAATGATATTTGCATGCCTAAAGGCAGAATATGGCGTACGGCCAATGTAATTTTAACATCCACTGTAACCCATTTTCGCAAATAAACTGATTTGATTTATTTACTTAGGTAGTTTGTTTTATAGGCAATTTTACTATTTAGGCGAAACGCTTCGAGGACATTCAACCAGCTAGGCATTACGCTTTATAGGTATCGCATTTAGGTATCTTGCCCTCTTAGGAATTTTGCCTTCTAGGCCACTCGCTTATAACCCATGTATCATCTACACAGAATACTTCCGACACCCACGCTTGCAGAATGCAGGCGTGAAAGTTTTCTTATAAACTGCTTTGTCTGTTTCTCGCGGTCCTGTCCGCTTGTGTGTGCATGTGATTGAATGAGTAAGCTATTCGTCGAAGGCCCTTTACAGCTCACAGGTCAAGAGGACAAGCATCCGACAACTACACTCCAACTGAAAAATTGTATCTGAGCGTAAGTATGTTACACCGTCACTCCTGTATTCCCCAAGTAGGGGTTGCAGAGGTGTACTAAGTACATCCACTTTTCGCCGACAATGTTAGGTCTTATGTATGTAGTATGTTGTTGGCTAAAAGGCATTTATAGCTTTACAGAAATAGGGGGCGAGTATGTTATAACTACGCTTCAGCTGAATGGTGATTATTAGTTATTTAAGTGTGCGGTCTATGGTAAGTTATGACCCTAAAGATGTTTTTTTTTAACTTTATGATCATCATCATAATCAAGCTTATCGTAGTGGTAAGTTTTTTAACAGCCTGATGGGTAGTGTAGGAGCGCCGAATTATCGACAAAAATCATCATAGCTAATTTATGTACAGTAGTAGAACAACAGCCAAGTTAAAATAAAGTTTTAACAATAAAAGCATGTCGTTCCAACATGACGGCGGTGCTGTCGGCGCGGTTGTCAAATAGTATCTGGTCACAGTAAAGTGCGTCGCAATACGGAGCTCTGCTTGTCCGCACGCGCTGCGTCGTAACTCTGGTCAGTGCGGTTTGCTGCCCCACCGGACTAGATCTACTAGAGTGGATAATACGCCCCGTTTTCCTGTCACTTTTCTCCTATAGAATTGAGTTTTAAAAATATTATATGGAGGATAATTGAAAATATTAATAGGCTCGCCCCCTATTATATGGGACCTGACATCGTCGGCGAAAAGTGGGTGTACTCGGTACACCTTTGCCATCCCCACTTGGGGAATATAGGCGTGATGGTGTGTGTTTAATTGAATCTTTTAAAGGTTAAAAACCAACCCGTTGAATTTCTTGTCAGACCTTATCAGCGAAGATCGCGATTCGATACAGTGGTAGATGTAAAGGGTCATAATAAAATGCTTTATTGTTGCTCTGTAGCAATAAATGATTTTCGACTTTGGAACTCCGACAAAATTAGGTTAACGACTTTGTCTAGCAGTTGTGTGAGTGTGGGCCGCTCCACTCTGTAAGGTTGTAGTATCGCTATTAAATACTTTAACATAGCTTTTGAAAATTCAACGTAGAAATTATGACCTGATCATAGAATTTAAAATAAACTAGAGTCGCAAACCTAGTATAATCCTCAGCCCCGTGCCTTCTTTCTTCTTAGATATTTTTTTTTGATGTTACTAAGCCCCCATAAATTACTTTTATGCGATTTATAATCCCCCCCTATATTTTATTTCAAAGGTGGGACTATCAGCTCTATACATTTCCAATTCGAATTGGCCAATTAAAACAAGGCAAGTCGAGTCGCATCTTAAATCTGCGCATTGCATCGGCAATATCTGAGCGGCGCCTATTACTTCGGGCGGGTGCTGCGTGCCGGACAACACCCTGTATACGCCCGATTTAGTGTTATACCCGCACCAACGTGTTGTTTGCATGTCCGTATTTATTGGTGGATAAACGTGTTATAGTGTATATATATAATATACTTGTTTCGAAAATAGAAATCGGGTTTTGACTTTACGTTATAATTAGAGGGTGACCATTTCTTAAAGAAGAGAAACTATAACAGTTACTACCTCTAGGATAGATAAAATGTTGACATGCTGCTTTCACGTGTTGGAATCGGTTGCGTAACAAATTGCTTTACCACCGATATAGTAATAGTCGTAAAGGTGGTATGGTATATCTATGGTCATATATTATTTGGTGTACTCAGTACACCTCTGCTACCCCCTCTGGGGAATAAAGGCGTGACGGTGTGTGTGTTTTTATATTATTTGCAAGCATCTGTCAAAATACTACGGACAGTAAGAATCTATTAGTTATATATATATATATTACAAACGGCTATGGACTGGTGTTTTTCTATCTATCTATCTAGAATATCACGCCAGATCCCTTGCGGGGTAGGCAGAGAGTACAGACTTCAAACAGGTTCTTTCCTTACCCTCTATGGCTTCCTCCGCTCGCCGGTTACGGAGACTCTTGACTTGGTGTTTTTGTTTGACAAAATATAAGAGTTTTGACTTCTGGATGCATTTAGATGGTGATCATAGTTTTAAAGACAATATATATATATATATATATATATATATAATAAAATCGTCATATCTACCATCACAAGTAGGGGTAGCAGAGATTTACTATGTGCGCTATTTCGCCGACGATATTAGGGTTCAATCAAAGTAATAGGGAGCGAGCCTATTGCCATAAAATTGGCAAGTACTTCCCCTGCTCTCTCCTTACCGATCAGAAAAAAATATTCTGGTTTAATAACCATTTCAGAAATAACAGAAAATAAAATCAAACCTAAACTCAAATAATCTATTTCGTATAAACCCTGAGGGGGCACTTACAAGTATTCAATAAAAAAAAATTCAATCTAATTTAACTACTAATCTACCACCGGATCGGAACGCGGCCTCCGCTGAGAAGATCCGGCGAAGAAACTCAGCGGGCTTGTCTTTTGTTATTTAATTCTCTTTCTCTATTTTATTTTCTAATTTTTTCAATCATATTGTACATGCAATGTTTAGGTTATAATTAAATAGTTTACGATTTAGCTTCAGTCGTTACAACCGACATATGAAACTAATGATGTTATTTATAAAGAGTGTCTAAAGGATGCCAATAGAACAGCCAGCACTCCTCTCGACCATATTGGAGGGACAGGACTGACCCGCGCCAGACAGCCACCGCAAGCACCGCAAGCAAAGACATTATAGAGAGTAATACCAAACCAGAACCCCAAAGACGGTGGTCAGATTGTTTTTACGTCCTACGTAAGTAGTTCTATTTCGTAGCTACTTATAAAATCCAGTTAAAAAAGTGATCCAAAGGCATTTTTCTACCAACAAACACGTAGGTCTACGACCAACATACATTAAAGGTTAATCTAACCCGATAATCCAAATGCTCAGATGCAAAACACTCTTAAATATAAACCAATGGGGTCCGACCGCGCCAGTTCTAATTACCTATAATTACCGTTACCGGTGGCCGGATGCAGTTTTAATTCGGCCATTTTGTTTGCCGCTAACTGGCTAATGAGTGTAACTGATCGGTTTTTGATAATGTTATTGATATGGCTTGCAGGCGGTCTGTTGAGATTTGGGTCTGCATTTTGATGTCCGTATGTGCTTTCTCGTTTTTAATCGACTCCAAAAAGGAGGCGGTTCTATGTTCGTCGTATGTCGACTTACGAAGTCGACATGTCGTTTTACGAAGTCGACATGTGGTCTTACGAAGTCGATGTGTTGTTTAATGAAGCCGCTCTGTCATTTTAAGAAGCCAAAATGTCTTTTTTGATGTCGACATGTCGATTTACGAAGTCAGAATGTCGTTATATGGAGTCATCATGTCGTTAGACGAAGCCGAAATGTCGTCTTACGAAGTCAAAATGTCGTTTTACGATGCCGACATGTCGTTTTATGAAGTCGATATGTTTTTTTACGCAGTCGACATCTCATCTTACGAAGTCGACATATCGATTTACTAAGTCATTATGTCGAGTTACTAAGTCAACGTGCCATTTTACGAAGGCAACATGTCGAGTTACTAAGTCGACATGTCGTCTTACGAAGTTGAAATGTCGTTTAAGGAAGTCAAAATGTCGATTTACGAAGTCTTTTAACTCGAAATGTCGTTTTACGAAGGCGACATGTTAATTTATGAATAATTTCACTTATTCCAGCACGTCGTAACCAACCAAAATCGTTGCATTTTTTCTGGATTCATCCCATTCCAATACCATTATCTTAGTTTTCTTTACATTCAAATATAAGGCATTATTCATGCAAACGTCTTTTATTGTTTAATTTAACTTAGACCCATCTGAAAGACCAGCCTAAATTGTTCTCTCATACCCTACAACAAAATGTAGATGGAAAAAGAAAATGTAGAAATGCTATTTTAAAACAGTAATTGTAGCGATCACAAGGTCCTGGGTTCAAATCCTAGGTCTTTCAAGAATGTAATTCAATACAAAATTTTCCAGTATCAGTCCGAAGTTTGGCTTTGCGCTCGATACAATGGCAAAAGATCACGAGGTCCTGGGTTTAAATCAAAGGTCGGACAAACGTAGTTTTTAACGAAAAATTCCTGTCTGGAATCGTGCCCGGTGTATGAGAATTAGCTCGCTCCTTATATGCACAACTGCCACCCCTGGTTTTATTTAACTTCTTTTTTTCCTATACCTGTTATTCTAGTTCAAATTTTGTGATCTACTTTTCAAGTACTTTCTCGCATATGAATGGGCTAAAAATTGACGTACACATAAAATATCGAGAAATGGAGATCCACGGAGCTGTTCTGATCATGGAATTGGAAGGGGGCCATAGAAACTTTTCAATCAAACAAGATAGCTCCATCGTATTTTTGCTATAAAAGCTTGTTTTAATTTTTTATTTAAAGTTTATTTTTAAATTCGACTCGGTCAAATAAGCTTTGCAGTAAGCGATTAAAACAATTGTACGTATTTATTTGCCCCATTATAACCCTACCAGTGCATAGTGTACGCGTAATTATCGTAAAATTGGAGCATGTTTATGTATTTTTAATTCCTCAGTATATCGTTCGGTCCCAAAGCAAAATGGCCGGCGCGCGTCGATGTTCGAAAATCACTATAATAAAGTTTTGTTAATGATCCCGTTGGTTACTATTGTGTTATAATACGTTCGGGAATAAAGGTGCATTTTAAATTTAACTACGGTTTAGTTTTAAAACGGTTTTATTTGGTTGGGTAAATAATAATCTTTGGGGAGGACTTTGATCTGCAGTATAGGTTTTTCGTTTGATAAACGTTAAAAAAATCCTTACTTAATTCACCCTTGAAGTTGTTGATAGGTTGGTAGATGGTACACTCATGTCATTTATATTTCATCGAATAAATTTCAGTCCTAATATGATAGGTCCGAATCCTGTCACCATTTTTCAAAACGATAATTACGGTAAACGAGGAGCCTTTTACGGTAGGTAATGAATGGTTTGTTGTTTTTGAATAAACCAAAAAGTCGGCATTCGATCCCTGGATACTGGAACCCTCATCATCATCATCGTCTCAGCCTATACTTGTCCACTGCTGAACATAGGCCTCCCCAATCGCTTTCCAGCGTAACCGGTCCGATGCCACCTGCATCCAACGACTTCCTGCGATTTTCACAAGATCGTCGGTCCATCTGGCAGGCGGTCGTCCCACGCTGCGCTTGCCAATACGTGGTCTCCACTCTAGAATCTTTCTGCCCCAACGCCCGTCCGATCTACGCGCTATGTGGCCCGCCCATTGCCACTTCAGCTTGCTAATCTTAACGGCTATGTCGGTGACCTTGGTTCTTCTACGAATCTCCTCATTCCTGATTCGATCGCGTAGAGAAACGCCGAGCATAGTTCTCTCCATAGCTCGCTGAGCAACTCTGAGCTTTTTTATGAGACCTATTGTAAGAGACCACGTCTCTGATCCATATATCATCACTGGTAACACACATTGACTAAAAACTTTAGTCTTTAGGCACTGTGGTATTTTGGATGAGAAGATGTTGCGCAGTTTCCCGAACGCTGCCCAGCCGAGTTGGATTCGTCGATTGACCTCTCTCTCAAAGTTGGACCTACCTAACCGGACTACCTGTCCCAGGTAAATGTATTCGTCGACAACTTCAAGAGTAGAGTTCCCAACGGTGAGTGCGGTGGGTACGACATGGACGTTAGACATTATTTTCGTTTTGTCCATGTTCATTTTAAGACCCACTTGTTGAGATACTCTGTTGAGGTCACCGAGCATTCGTCCTAGATCTTTCAGGGACTCCGCCACGACCACAATATCGTCGGCAAATCGAAGGTTTTGATGTTGATGTTGATGCCAAGTCCTTGCCATTCCAAGAGCTTGAAGGCGTCCTCTACGGTGGCCGTAAACAGTTTCGGAGAAATGACGTCTCCCTGCCTTACTCCTCTTTTTATGGGGATCGCCTTCGTGCACTGCCCCTGTACTCGGACTGACATGGTGGCGTTATTATACAAGCACTTCAACACTTCAATGTACCGATAGTCAATGCGGCATCGCTGGAGAGATCTAAGAACCGCCCAAGTCTCGATCGAATCGAAGGCTTTCTCATAGTCCACAAACGCCAAGCATAGTGGCCGATTATACTCCTCGGTCTTCTGTATAATCTGCCGCAGCGTATGTATGTGGTCTATGGTACTAAAGCCTTTCCGGAAACCGGCTTGTTCGGGAGGCTGGAAGTCATCAAGCCTGCGTTCGAGACGATTCGTGATGACTCTCGAAAACAACTTATAAACATGGCTCAGCAGTGTGATGGGCCTATAATTCTTCAGTAAAGTGTTATCACCTTTCTTGAAAAACAGTACCACCACACCCCTGTTCCATGCTTCCGGCGTTTTCTCTTCGAGCAAGACGGAATTAAACAGCCTCTGAAGGACTTTAAGTACTGGCGTTCCGCCCGCTTTCAGAAGCTCTGCGGTAATTCCGTCTTCACCTGGCGCTTTGTTATTTCTGAGTTGTTTGAGAGCCATCCTAATCTCGTACAGGCTGATGTCCGGGATATCTTCAGTGTAGTGTCGGGTTAGCTTGGCTCTTGGGTCTTTTACCAAGTCAACAACAGGTTCAGCTACTGAGGTGTACAACTGCCCATAGAACCTCTCTATCTCCCTGAGCACCTCTGACCTATTCGACGTTACGTTTCCGTCCTCCGTCTTCAGCTTCGTCAACTGACTTTGCCCAATAGACGCGTCTCTTGCGAACACTTTGGAGCCCTTGTTCTGTGCTATAGTCTCCTCAATACACCTTGTATTGAAGGACCGTAAATCGTGTCGCAAGGACTTCAGTATCTGTCCATTGAGCTGCCTATAGGACTTAGCATCATCGGAGGTTTGGAGCGTCATGGAACGTCGCTCAGCCATGAGGTTTCGGGTGTAGTTGGATAGTTTTTGAGGTCTGTTTTTACGGTGGGGCTTAAAATACTTGGACCCCACCGTATGGACAGTCTCTACCAGCCTGTTGTTGATTTCGTCCACTGATGCGCTGCTGTCTAGCAATTTGAAGCGGTTTGCCAATTCGAGTTGAAAGTTCTCGGGGTTTTGGATATGTGCATAAGAAGGTCGGAGCGTAGACTTCATCAGACGCGATCTTTCCATTTTGACATTAATATTTAATGTGCCTCTGACCATTCGGTGATCACTGCCGGTTTTTACCCTGTGAATCACGGAGACATCATTAAATATTTTTCGCTTGGTGCTCATGATGAAGTCTATCTCATTTTTTGTGGAACCATCAGGGCTCATCCAGGTCCATTTCCTATGAGGCGGCTTCCGGAAGAAAGAGTTCATCATAAAGAGTCCCTCCTTCTCCAGATATTCGGCCAGCCTCTGACCCCTGGGGTTGCGCTGCCCATATCCAAATTGCCCCACTCTCAATTCATCATCGCCCCGTTTGCCCAGCCGCGCATTGAAGTCACCCATAACCACTGTAAAGTGTGCTTTGGAAGTATGTATGGCTCTACTAATGTCCTCATACATTACTTCGACGTCATCATCTGAGTATGCCGAGGTCGGTGCGTAGACCTGTATGACCTTCAGCGAATATCTTTTGGATATTCTGAGTATCAGGTACGCTACCCTGCTCGACACACTAGTAATGGACACAACGTTGTCTATGAGTGACTTGTGGACGATAAATCCGACACCACCTTGGGACTGCTGTTCGCCCTCCCGGTAGTAAAACAAGTTGCCGGATTTTAAGGTTATCGTGTCCTCGCCCTTTCTTCGGACCTCCGATAAACCAACAATATTCCACCGCAACTTGTTTATCTCTTCTTCCAGCTCAACAAGCTTCTCATCTGTCCTTAACGTGCGTGCGTTGTATGTCACCAGGGCCAATTTTCGTAGTTGGTGGTAGCCGAATCTCTGCCGGAGACTCATAGCACCCCTTGTCCTGTCGTTACCATAGCTGCTACCGTGCCCAGGACGAACAGGACCGCCGGGGACTAGGGGCCTGGTTTTATCTTTTTCTTCCATTTTAATAAATTGGCGGGGGTTTGCCATACTCGCCACGCTTGGCAGGCGGGTTGGCGAGCGCAGTTTTTGATGGTAGAAGTGTTAAGGGAACGCTGCTGCCCATTCCCTAGTTTTCCCTTAGTCGCCTTGTACGACACCCGATGGGATGAGATGGGTTGGTCCTATTCTAAGCCGGGAACCACGCGGCGGAACCCTCATGGATATAAGGTATATCTTGTCACTACTTCCGTAGAAGAATACTCCAGATCTCTGCAGGAATTGCAGAAATATATTTCAGTAGAATTTTGACAATTTTTTCATACAAAGCATGTCAAATTCTATCCGTAGCAGGCAAATCTTTCCTTAAGGTAATATTGAAACCGGCCGTTAGAGAGTTGCAAGCGAATGGCTTCACGTTGCTTTGATCACCACGAGGATGTGGATGAAGCGATTTTGGTATTCCCAAAATATACTTAATTTATGCCTGCCTCGTTGATCTAGTGGTAAAGCGCATTGCTTTCTGATCATGAGGTCCTGGATTCAAATCCTAGGTCGGACAAATGTAGTTTATCTAATAAAAACTTCCCAGTATAAGTCCGGAGTCTGGAATTGTGCCCAATGTGTGACAATAGGCTCGCCCCCTATTACATGGGACCTAACATCGCCGGCGAAAAGTGGGTGTACTCCTCTGCCACCCCCGTTGGGGAATATAGGCGTGACGGTGTGTGTGTCTATACTTAATTTAACAAAAAATAAGAGGAAGGTAACGGCGCATCCTATTTGGAGATCCTGGAGCCCATATCAAAGAAGGCGATGGCGGTAAAGTTTTAGGCTCGTATTACAGAACGTAATCAATCGTCAATCTAGTTTCTTTTTTAAACTGATTTTTGTATTAAAATCTTAGTTTTAAAACTAGATTCACGACTGATTTTCGTTCTTTATTATGTTTAGTGTGATAATATTCACATATTCTTCTTCCTAACAAAGGAATGGGAATTATCTGGGGATTTTTTCTCCGCGCGTTTTTATTTTGTTTCCTTATGATTAATAGCCAATTTTAATAAAAGTCGGAGGCATGACTTAATAATAATATCATACGTTATAGAACATAACCCGTACCCCAAGTACACATATATCGAATACCCAATATACCATGCGATCATACCAATAAAATAACTAACCCTACTGCCGTCCAATGCTACCACAATAAAGAACAAATAACTATAGTAATTCAACCCACCCTATTCCAGTGTTAGCACTCTAAAAAATATTCGAGTATGATAAAAACTCTTATTAAGAATGTTGCTCTACCGTCACGACTATGTTCCCTAAGTAGGTTGGCAGAGGTGTTCTATTTACTCTCATATTTTACTGGTATTGTTAGTTCTCAATGTAATAGATAATTTTCTATTAAACCGAGCACAATACCAGATCTTGGACTGCAACACTGCCCTAGATTCAAACCCAGGACCTAGTGATCACTAACCGCATAATCCACCACTAGACTAAAAAGGTAGTGTGTTATTTTCTTCCTTTCTTCCTATTTGTCTGTTTTTAAAAAAACGTTGCCCCACTCTAGTATTTATTCCTGTGTCGTGGGTGCGTTTACAAACATAAAACTTTACATACACATATACCCAGACCGGAACAAATAATTGTGGATCACACAAAGATTTGTCCCGTGCGGGAATCGAACTCGCAACTATTAGACACAGTGGGCGGAGCGGCTTAAGCTCTTAAACACGGCGCTAAATCGTTTTGTTTTCAGACTGACGCCTTTGACCAGTGGTCAAGAGCTTGAGTCGCTCCGCCCATTGGATTGAGTAGTCGCGGATTCAATTCCCGCACGTGACAAATCTTTGTGTGATCCAGAAATATTTGTTTCGACCTAGGTGTTTGTGGATGTACATTTTATATTTGTAAATGCACTCACGACACAGAAATAAGTCCTGGTGTGGGGCTACGTTTTGTAAAAATAAAAAGAAAAGAAAAGCTGGCTGATATACGAGTATCTTTTGCTATGTCACAACTGAATACGTGTGATTGCTTTGGTTTGCATTCTCATGATTGTGTAAGGTTCAAATCTGCAGCCAGCAGATCAAAAGTACTCGTATATTAATAACCTTTGCCCACAAAAATGTTTGTTTGAGTATTCGTGTATGTAAATTGCATGTTTATGAACACGCTTAAATAAGAATATACGAATTATTCTTGTTTAAGTGTGTTCATAAACATGAAGAGCTATATTTTAGAAAAAAAATGAAGCTCGAGTCTAAGGTCCACTTTGTTTATTTATCTGTATAAACGTTGATAGTTACATTTTCGGTCTTATAAAAAAAAGTTCATACAACTTTGGTCTAAACATATTGACATACAAAATAATCGACTTACTTGCTAAGATATAAGTATTATCATTATATTACGTGAAGCAAAAAATTCGTACCCTTTTTTACGAAAATTGTGCGGACGGAGGAGTATGAAATTTCCCACACCTATAGTTTATATAGAGAAGGAGTGCATAATGCTAATATTTTTTTAAAATTATGCATGAAAAATACATAAAATCAATAAAAAGAACATAACACACACTACCATGTATTTAACACACATTTGACTTTTGTTTATTGTTAAAGTCTGTGGTCAATTTGGGAATTAATATTGTTTGTCTTTAATACTATTTGTCTATAGTCTTACTGAATGTCAAACATAATCAGCAAACGATGAAAGAGTAGGTTGAATTTCGATCTATGGATTTTATTATAACTAGTGGTAGTTATAATAAAATTGAATTCAGTTTGTTTAAGATTTTTAATAATAATATACAAACAATATTAGGTTTAAAGAACTTTATTTCTCATAAGAACATACATAGTTCACTTAAATGAGATTATAATGTGAAAACTTAAGACTATAATTATCACTTTGACGTCGTTATCGAGTCTCAGACACTACACAAATTTCGTATTTATCCAGTCATATCCAAGTCCTTGTATGTCATTATTTCCTGTTTTATTAATATTTCTCGTATATATATTTCTTAAGTTTAGTTTTAAATACATTAATCCTGCTGCACTCCTTTAATTCATTTGGTAAGTTATTGTATAGTTGCGCTCCCTCAAACCGTATGGTTCTTTTCCCGTAAGTTATTGTACGTGGTTGAGTGAGTTGTATTTTGTTCCTATTCCTTAAGTAGTGCTTTTGTTTTCTTGTGGTAAATGTTATGTTCGAATGTATGTTGCCTGTGATAATTTTTTTAACTAAAATGCATGTTTTAAATTTATACAGCTGGGTTAGATTAAATAATTTTGTTTTAATATATAGCTCTTTTGTGGGTGTAAAATAGTTATAATGGAAAAGTATTTTAATAATTTTGTTTTGTAATGTTTGTAGCCGGATAAGGTTTGTCTTAGACGCTGCTCCCCATATTTCGATCAAATATTCTAGGTGTGTATTTATTAATGAATTATATATCAGGGTGCGCACTTGCCGTGGTATACAATTTGCCACCTTCCTCAGTGCACCCAGAACTGAGCTCAGTTTAGATCTGATGTGCTCAATGTGCGTCTTCCACGTAAGCTGGTCGTCTAGATATAGTCCTAAATATTTTTGATGATTTGATCTCTTTATTATCTTATGGTTAATCGTTAGTGGTGTGTAACTGGGGATCTTCTTATTCTTAGAAGTAAAAATCATGTAGTAAGTATTCGAAATGTTAACTGTCAATAAATTATATAGATACCAATCATTAATTTTGTCAAGATCCTTTTGAGCTTCTGATATGATAGCGTGGATGGAGTTCCCAAAATAAAACAAACAGGTGTCGTCAGCATAGACAGTAAGGTGACCAGTCATTTCCGTATTTTTAATGTTATTAATATAGATCAAAAAAAGTAAATTTCCTAGTACAGATCCCTGTGGAATTCCACAATTTATGCATTCGGGGTGACTTTGAAATTTATCCCCAATCTTCACAGTTTGGTATCTATTTTGGAGGTATGAAGTTAGTACATTCAAGGCTTGACCAGTAATACCTATATTATTTAATTTTTGAATTAATTTTACATGACTAACAGTGTCAAATGCCTTTTTTAAATCTATAAAAACACCTAACACAATTTGTTTTTGATCAATACTTGTTTTTATTTTTGTAACCAAATCTACAGCCGCCGAGAGTGTACTTGATTTTGAACGAAATCCATATTGTTGTTCAATCAAAAAATATTTTTCACTAAGGTATTTATCTAAGCGAGTATATAAAATTCTTTCAAATATTTTGGACATGACTGGGAGCACCGATACTGGCCTATAGTTACCGGGATCTGTTTTCACACCAGACTTGTAAATAGGTTTGACCTTCGCCACTTTAAGAGGGTCAGGAAAAGTACCTTCATACATACATTTATTTATACAGTCTGTAAAATTGTGTGCTACAAAATTTTTAACTGATTTAATTGCTTTGGTACTAATCCCGTCAATACCGACACTACTATTGCTATCCAAATTGTCTATTATCTTTGTAACTTCTTCTACAGAGCACGGTAAGAATTCAGAAAGTGTTTTATCATGTATATGATCGACTTTGTACATAAGAGTGTTAAGTGTATTGGCATGATATCTGTATGGTATTTCATTTGCAAGATTAGCGCCTATGGTAGAGAAAAAGCGATTAAATGTATTGCAAACTTCTTTACCTTCAGTTATAATATTGGAGTGAACAACAAGCTTGGGGGGAGCACAACTATCTTTCGTCTTGTTCCTGGCTAATGTATTTATTAAGTCCCACATTCTCTTAGGGTTATTGAAATTTTTATGAAATGCTTCGTAATAGTATTTTCTTTTAGCAACTTTAATCATTGTATTAACCTTTCCTTGCTCGTCCTGAAATTGTCTGTTTATCTCCATATTTTGTATATCTGCCTTTCTTTGCTGCCATAAAATATTTCTTTTGTTGATCGAATCAATAATAGTTTTATTTATCCAATCTCCTCTCGGTAGGTTTAAAATCTTTGTTTTAGTTATCTTATTTCTTGAGATGTGGTGTTGGAGATATCTTTCCAAGTGATGATACTGGTGGTCAACGTTCTTATACTCTGCTTCAGTTATACTTTTACTTAGTCCATCATAGTCGAGCGCTTCGTACGCTACTTTTTTATTTGGTTGCGGTACAGATTTCAGAAGTTCTACGAGTATTTGTTTATGGTCTGAAAGTGAGGACTCAATTACAGAAATGCTGAATGTGTCATTGCTAAGATTAGAACACACATGGTCAAGGATAGTCTTCGTTTTATCTGTTTCGCGGGTACAGTATTCTTCATGTATTTTATTTAGTATGTTATATCCCGACTCCTTTATTGTGTCTACGTAATTTCGCATGATATTATTTTCTGAGTTGAGTAGATCAATATTAAAGTCACCGAAAACAATGGCCCTTTTTCTTCTCTCCATTTGGGGGGTATAGACATCTAAAAACTTCTTAACATCCGTATCTCCTGGTTTGTATATTCCACCAATATTCAAACCAAACTTTTTTATATTAATCCATAAATAATGGTTACCATTTTCGAATAATTGATCAGTTACCTCATATGGAATGTTCTTGTGTAAAAAGATTGATACTCCGCCTCCTTTTCTATCAGGTCTAAAATTATACAGATGTACGTAATTAGTTAATTGATATAAATTAGCATCCTGTTCTGACCTTATCCACGTTTCGGTAAAAATAAGAATCTGAGGCTCCTCAGGAATTGCCTTAAGAATACACTTGATCTCGTCGAACTTGCCTGGCGTTCTGCAATATTAATGTCAAGTAAGTAAACAATACAAGGTGTAACATGAATAACGCAAGACCTGAAAGTAGCTTGTTTTTAATCGGTAACTGAATGGATTGCAACTATTTTTAAATAAGTTAAATTTTTGTAACTATCAAATATTACTGATACTCGTTCAATTCGCTGTATCAAACAAAATTTTATCACTATTCAAAGCAATGCGGCTATTTTAAATGAATTTCTAATTAATATATTCTAATACACACAAAGAAGTACAGATTTCGTTGTTAATTTGGGTACCAAAGAGCTTAAAATTGAAATTGGAAGTTAGATTTTCGTATTGAATTCGTAAAGCAATAATGTAATTGGGGTGTCTGAGGTCTTGCGTTATATATGTTACACCTTGTACAAATGACAAAGGTCAAATTTTATTTAAATTTAAAATATATAAATATGTTTTAGTAGGATGGCAACACAGCGCCCCTGGGCCACTCCGATACCGGTCAATCCCGCCGTATCCATCAGAGGCCGGCCGTAAACTGGGGTTAAACCGACGGATTTCCCCCCCCCCCCCCCCCACATACACATTTATATATTTGTGGATTGATATACTGAGATTGGATTAGGATTTATAATTCGGTTATTTGGAAGGAAGATGGTAGGGATTTATGAGTTGGATTTATAAGATGTCCCGCCAAGATTCTCAAGTAGGGCTGGCAGAGGTGTAATGTATATTTTCGCTATTAATCCCGCAAACCCAAATAGATTTTGAGTTATTGCTTTGTATGTGTAGTAATTTATTTGTTTGGACATCTGGCTTATTTAATACTAAAAAAAACAAAAGTTGATGGAAATAACTTGTGCTGATACAGTCAGTATTTTTGGTATTCCATTACATAGGCCTGTCTACTGTAGTGACCGTGGACGGACGATTTAGCGCAGTGGTTAAGAGCTTAAGCCGCTCCGCCCACTGTGTATAATAGTCGCGGGTTTGATTCCCGCACGGGACAAATCTTTGTGTGATCCACAATTATTTGTTCCGGTCTGGGTATTTTTGTATGTGAATTTTCATGTTTGTAAACGCACCCACGACACAGGAATAAATTCTAGTGTGGGGCTACGTTTAAAAAAAAAATAAAAATAAAATATATTTTTTTATATACAATCAGTCAGTCATACCTAAAATCTATGTGTGTAATAATAATTGATAAAAAACAATATTTTATGAACCTACTACAAATTATCTCGAGAAAATAATCGATTTATATCTATATGCCAAATATCTTTCGGGGTTTGCAAAGAGTACAGGCTTCCAACAGGTTCTTCCCTTACAGACCTCTATGGCTTCCTCTACTCTTGATCTTCTACGGTACCTACATCCTTTCACTTTCGCATTGTATATTTTTTATCACAATAATAATATAACACCATTTACGCCTAATCCAAAAAGCATGTATTTAATAAGCAATACAGAAATTACCACGAAGTGTTGTAATCAAAATATCAACTCAATATTAAGATTCCAAAATATCAAAACAAAACGACTTAACTTCTAAATTCACTAAAATGATGATTAAACATTCTTATCCCAATCCGTAGTCGTTTCGTAGCCTCGTAGACCATCGTAGCCGACGCCGTAACGGCGTAGCTCATTACATAATTTCTAACCAAATCGTAAAGTTTAATTTCCTCACTTGATAATGCTGAGAAAACACAACAAATTAGTATTACTAAGAGACAAAGAATGCTCGGAGTTTGATACTATGTTCAAATCAAGCAAGCATACACATTAAATATAATAGCTTAGGTCTGCGCCTTTGGATGACGACGAAATGTTAGTATGGATTTGCTTTATTTGTCTGCCTCAGAATATTTTTTCTTACAGAAACTTAAGCCAATGTAGAAGTCTTTCTAAATGTGAAATTCACATCAACAATCCGACTAAACAAAACATTTGTGAATCATACAAAAAATGGTACAGTGCAGGGGCCAAGATGCTAGTCTAGTAGATATAATGAGTAGAGCTGCCTACACTCTAATTAGTAGTATTTATTAGTATTTTATATTGAACTACAAACAGGTAAGTGGTTAAGTTAAGATTAAGTTTCTTTTTTCTAGAATATGGTAAATTCTGTGAAATAAAACACACACTTTATACCTTTTAGATTGAATATTCGTGAAATAAGAAATATTTATTATTTCAGCATAGTCACTTGTATTTTCAATTGTCTCTGTTCCATGTTTTAAATCGGTATCCAGTACAATATTGGCATAATATAAGTATATGAGTCGATGTAGTAACATTAATAAACTATGATCATGATACAAAATATCCTTATATTACAATAGGTTATACGAAGAAGGTATTTAATTAATTATTAATCAGTGTTAAATATGAATCTGGCAAACCAAGTTGTATGCACCGTTCTAAAATACAAATTATTATTTTAATTAGATCGTAAACATAGAAATATAGTTATAGTAACAAGTTGTTAACATAATGTCAGCCTATACTGCCCACTGCTGGGCAAAGGCCTTCTCTCACAATTAGAGGTGAGAAAGATTAGGTCCTACTCCACCACGCAGACCCAGTGCAGATTGGCAGAGGCAGGTTTGTTGGAACTTATCAAGCCGCCAATGAGGCTTCCAACTCGGCTTCACGACTACCACATTAAGTAGTAACCGGAACCAACGGCTTAACGTGCCTTCCGAAGCACGGAGACGGTCGAATATGAATGCCTCAAACGGTCACTCATCTCAGGCCGACCAAGTCGAACGCTGCTTAACCTTGATGATTGGTTAGAACGCCGCGGTCGCACAGCGCTACGAGCGCATCCACAGCGCTACAAGCGCCTCCCGTCAATAATATGCCAAATCGTTAATAATATTCCAAAATTCTGACTATTTTTTCCCTAAGGCCATATCCACACTACGCCAACCCGGCACGGCCGGAGCGCAGCACCAACAAATTCTTGGCTCATTTGTTTTTTATTCATCCACAGCCACTGTAATCGAAAGTATAAATTCGTTTTAACTGCGCGAGCAGGCCTCGCCGACCGATAACACACCCCTTGTTAACGGTAATAAGAAAAATAAACTTACATTTGCGCTGCGTTATGGAATATCAAACTTTAAAGTGAGATAGTGGGGCGGGGTAATGCGTTTACGCTTTGCTTGAGTGTGTGCGGAGCTTGTGCCATGTTAATTTTGGAGGTAGGTTTGTGGTATTGATACGTTGTTTGTGGTATATATAAATCAGTTTTTTGTAAAAGTTAAGAAGTTTAAGTAATACACAAATCACATAGGCGCGCTTGAAAAGGAGGGAAATGCACATTTTGCCGACAATGATATGAGCCTATTATTTATACTGGGCATACTGTCAGACTTCGGAGAGTTGATGAGAATTTGTCTATTAAAAAATATAATCCGATTTAGAATTGGTACCTGAAACCACATAATCGACGCACCACTAAACCAAATAACAAACCAATAGTGATTTTGACAGAGGCTAATAATAAATATGTAGACATATCATTATTTAAAGTACACGTAACGCCTTTTACAGCAATAGCGATGATTATACAATGACTCTAAAAAACTCCATAACTTCATGACTGGAAATGTTCCCCACATTTTTCTCTTAATAAGCAAAGTCCTAAAAACACTGGTAAACTTAATAAGTTGTAATTTACTTGGGCAACTAAACAACAGTCATTCGGTATTTCTATCTACCCCGCCAAGGAAAGCCTCTTAAAGCAGGAAGAAAGTTAAAAAATAATTAATGCTTTCGTAAATATTCATACCTTGGCCGGAGTTTAGAGTTAACCCTCCGACGGCGGAAACACACTGGAGTTAAATTTGTAGGTGATTAACATTTTTTCATTTTTATAAATTCTATTTTTTTTAAATTAGTGTACTTATCTACTTCTTTCCATGTTTGTAAACGCACCCACGATATAGGAATAAATCCTAGAGTGAGGCTACGTTTCTTAAAAAAAAGGAAAAAAAAATGTTTTGGATGAAATGCAAGTGGCTACCTAATCGACAACATTCAGCTTTGTGCATCCTCTCTCTAATTCAATAACACTAAAACTCTTTTTTTCTGTTCACAACGCTAAGCTCTTTAGGGCAGTTACTTATCTCCTTTCTCGTGATTCTCTCTGACCATGCAAGCTGTTGCATCCTCCTCCTTGCGTCGGTTTCCTCATTACTGAGGGTCGTGGTCATATGTAAGAGAGCAGCTTTCTGCGGATGATGAGTCGCCATCCACTCCTATCTGCAGCAGAGTGAAGAGCATCGTGAAACGTGGTATCAAGAGCTGTGCGAATCTGATCCGTCCAGCGTGTTGGGCTCCTTCCTCGTGGTCGCTTGCCTTTAATTTTACCGGTGACCATCAGTTTTTCGAGGTTGTCACTGTCTTTCCTAGCAATGTGACCAAATACTCTAGAACCCTGCGCAGGCAAGTAGTGGACAGTCGAGTTTGGATCTTTAGTTCAGCTAGGATTGACACATTAGTGCGATGTGCTGTCCATGGTATACCTAGCATCCTTCTCCAGCACCACATCTCAAAGGCATCAATGCGGTCGCGGTCAGCCTTCTTGAAGGTCCATGTCTCGGCCCTGTACATAAATATGGAGAACACCAATGCTCGGACTAAGTTGCTCTTGGTGTTGGTAGAGATGTTTCTGTCTTTCCATATCTTATCCAGCTGTGACATGGCGCCTTTTGCCATCCCGAGCCTTCTGCGAATTTCCATCTCACACGAGCCATTGTTGCTTATGTTTGAGCCCAGGTATACAAAGTTGTTTGTAAATTCCAAATTGTGTGCCCCACTGAGCTCCAGCTTGCCTGAGCGATCAACGATCATAAGCTTGGTCTTAGATCTGTTAATTGCGAGGCCGAGTTTCCCACCAGTGCGCTCCATCCTGTCCAACAAATCGCTCATCTCGGCTTCGCTTGCTGTAAGAAGGGTGGTGTCGTCAGCGTATCGCAGATTCGAAATCTTGCGTCCTCCAATAGTGATGCCACCATTCCAGCCGTCGCATGTTTTCCTCACGATGTATTCGCCGTATATGTTGAACAAGATGGGTGATAGAATACACCTTTGTCGGGCACCCTTCTGGAAACTGAACAGATCGGATGCAGTCCTATCAACTCTCACAAATCCCTGGCTGTTGTAATATAGGGATTGTAGCAGTGCGGTGAGATGTTAAGGTACACCCAATTCTGCGAAAATGTCTCACAACCAGTTTCAGTCGACACAGTCAAAAGCTGTTACATACCTGCCCTCTTATTCACTTCTTCATCTCTGAACGCTCAATAGCTTGTTGGATGATAACTGCATATACAATAAAGAATAGGTTTCATATATTCGGGACCGATAAAGTGTCTTATGATATTTACAAAGATTAGAAGTCAAAAAATATATAAAGAAAGAAAGAATATCAGAAAAAAGAATGACAAAACAGATACACAATGCGAAAGTGGAGGGATGTAGGTATTGGGGAAGACCTAGATTATCTTACCATGACCAAATAGATCGTGTCGTATCTGAAGGACAAGTCAAGATTCTCCATAACCGGCGAGCGTGTATGAGACGAACTATGAAAGTGGCGAAAGCCAGAGTGGTATGTAAGGAAAGAACCTGTTGGAACTCTGTAGTCTCTGCTTACCCTAGCGTGATGATTTATAGATAAAAGTCAAAAAAATTTCAAATGGTCTCGTCTTCACAAGAAGCATCTATGCACGAATATGTCCACTAGAGCAACCAATATATCACTTTAAGAAGAAAGTGACATGAACCACACAGCCACCGTAAGCAGATACGTAGCTGTCATATTTTTTTCTATGTAGCTTTTGTCGTAGTTCTTGCATATAATCGCAGCGTTTCTCACCATTGCATCGTCCCGTATGTTTTCAGAAGTGAAGGGTTCGTCGAAACGATTCCGATTTAATTTAAGTCCAGCGGCGTTATCGTCGGTGCCCCATTGTTTTTCTTTCTTGAAATTTTACGGTCAATTTGACGTGATTCCTTTTTTTTTACGATTAATTTGATTTTAATTAGTTCCGAGCATTGTTGTCGAGGTATAACCGAGGTGGGGCGTAGTGTTTATTGAGGGAGTTCTATATAAACTTTGCTATTTTAACCCACGTAAAAAAGAGGAGGTTTTCAATTCATCTGTTCTATATTTATTTTGTTTTGATAAGATTAGTTTGATTCTAAATAAAGTATTGCAATAACTGTTCGATATCACTCTCTAGTCTGAATTTGGTACATTTTTACCTCTTTCGGTGACTTTATTGAAAAATTAAAGAATTTTACATTTTTGTAAAATTTTATTCTGGTGTGTGTGTGTGTCTGTGTGAATGATCTACGCTGTTAATCTCGGGGCCTTTACAGCTTGACAAATTAGTTCGGTTTCGAAATCTGTTTTCTATTTAGGCAAGTTGCTATTTTGGCATAAGTAATCAATTTTGGATTAAATATTTGGGGGATATAAAGATGCCTTTTCCATATTATAAATAATATCAAGTACTAAAGAAATGAGCCTGAGGAAATATACAGATAGATATGCACATACATTTATTATATTATGTCTAAGCCATACCATCAAAATCAAATTTCAAAAAAATATTCCACAAAAATCCTCTAATCGTCGATCTCCAAAAGAATTTAACCCTCAACGGCCACAACACTTCAGTATCCATCGAATTTATTGTCGAAAGGAACCCCGAGATCGACAAATCTTGACACACTGCAACTCCTAAGAAAAAAAGATCTCCCGACATATACATCTTTAGATATTGGCGTCTGTTGACATATTTACGACCTCCTCGACTATTAAGTGGTGATTTACTGTAGGCATATCGGGATGGATACGTTTTTATCGCTGGCAATATATCCAGTCAGTTCTGGCTCTATTATGTGTGCCATTGTGTGAGAGTTAGAACATTTTCACGGTTTTCCCTGTGAGTTTCTTTTTTTGATGGGTTAATGTTAGCATTTTTCGTATTTTTTGGATATTTAAAAAATAATCAAGAATGTAGATAGTAGTTTCTACGGTGAAAGGGATTATTTCATTTCCGTTATTAAATTGCTTACATAATTATAAAAAAGAATAAATTATTTCTATAACAAGTAGTGTGTTTAAAGATGTGTCTAAAGAGTTTATGTGGAGGATTAATATAAATAATTAAAGTAACGCATATCTGCGTAGATATTTATCGGGATTAGGAACAAATTACAGCAGTAACTAAAATCGTTGGCAATATGTGGGTGAACATAGAACCTCTTCAACCCTTTTGAGTGCAATTAACTGAGCCGGTATTTTCTGAATAATAACCAAAGATCGGAAATTGCTTAGGCCAATAATTATGTAAAATTCGAAGTTAAAAATCATTTTGTTGTTTGGACCAAACAAAAGTACTTTACCATCATTATTATGAATCTATCTGTGTTTACCCACTACTGAGTATATCTGTCCTAGTCTACTCCACGATTTTCCAGCTACCTTCACAATGCACAAAAGCAAATTAAATCCTTCAAATATCTACCTTGTCTTTAAGTATATTTAATTTTCTTTGATAGTCAAATAACGCCGCAAATTGTTAACTTACATATTTTTAACCCCCTCTTATCCCCGCGTTCCGCTTAACAAATCCTTACCCAACATAAACACAAATAGTTCGTCTTGTACCCGTTCTCAGTCCATAGCAAGATCTCTTAACCCTCAAACGGCGCGTTACAGAAAGGGTACAAATGACATAAACAAGTTAATTCTTCAAGCTTAATCTCAGGATATTTGGCGTTCGTCTGATGAGGTAATCATGGGTATTGTTCTAATTCTGGGACACCGCAAACGGGTAGATGGCGCTGATTTAGGAAACTTCTGGAAACGGTTGGTTTTGTTTATGGCTGTTGTTTTGGTGGATAGGTTGAATAATTATTTTGTGACCTGCTTGACAGTTAATGCAATCCTTGAACAGAAAATTCAATATATTAAATCTTTTGACGTAATGCTAAATAATATTAATTTGATAAGTAATACAAGTTTTTTTTTCAATCAAATTGTTTTTACCTCAGCTCACAATTAATGCGTAAAGGTTTCGCCACATAGCCGCTGCATCGCGACGGTGGCGTGGCTTGGGCATTTGTAATGTACTGAAATGTACGGGAGATATGAAAATTTATCCCACAAGAGGGTTAAATAGGAGGTTTAAAGTATCGTTGTGAAATCCTGTTCTGCTATTATTTTAATAAATATCATGCATATACCATTTAGCCCGATCATATACATTCAAACACTGTCTTTTATTGCCTTATACCATTTCTAGTATCCCGAACATCGTCGTCAGAAACGTAAGGTGTACCAATATCTGGGCCAGCTACATTGTTCGTGGAGGACGCACAGCTTGTAACGGTTAATGCCTTAATCTTGAGGCGGTGGACGCCGATAGATGGCGTAATGTGGACCTGCCCGGTATTCTGTATATTTCGACCCGTGTTGGCAGGGGAGGGTTAGTTCTATTATTATAGGTATGAATCGGTTTGTTACTAGAATTATTGGCGATATTGTTAGTATTGTGATGATTGTCATGAGACTTTTTAAAGTGGTAAATATGAATAAAGACGATGGTATGTCTATTTGTAAAATATGAAAATTATATCTTTCTAGTACTTATTAATGTAGCCAGTTTTTTCACTTTTATTTTGTTTTGTTGAGAAACTATCCCACCGTTGGGCACGGGCCTCCTCTAAAACTGAGAGGGTTTAGGCCATAGTCCACCTCGCTGGCCCAGTGCGGTTTGGCGAACTTCACACACCGAGAAACTCTTAGGTATGCAGGTTTCCTCACGATGGTAATCTTCACCGTTAATGCAAGTTATAGTTAATTTTTAATACGCACATGCTTTCGAAAAGACAGAGGTGCGTGCCTGGGTTTGAACTCGAGACCTCTGACTTTGCAGTCCAACGGTCTAACCACTAGGCTATCACTGCTTAGCTTATGCAGCCAGATACCTTTGATAAATATAAAAAACATAGTACTATTTAGTAGGGAAGTTTTGGATGTTGTTTTTAGCAATTTTGTCTTTGGGGGTCGATATCAATGCACTTTAATTTTAGTGGTGTGATCAAAATGATTGTTATTTATATAAATATGGAAATGAAATGATATTTGTAATCATAAAAATATCTCGCATGCATAACTCCTCAAAACATGAGAGTTTACATTCCGCAGTAGTTTTTAGAAGGAGAAAAATCCAAGTCCTGTCATATCCATACACGGCAAACACCAAGGCATCACCTTGAAGGTGTCTCCCCAAGCCATAACTCTTAACGGCGGAGGCGCCCCCGTCGACGCGTTGAGGAATTATTATTATGCGAATAAATACTCCAAATGTCACTACTAAATGTCTCCCCTCTGCCCGTGTAATCCAAGGGGTGATGGGGTGGTAGCTAATGTGACCATGGTCACAAGAATTCTGGGATAAAGTTGATTTTTTATTATGAAAATCACAATTTACCTCATCATCGTCATCGTCATGATAAGCATAAGGACATCCACTGCTGGATAATGGTATTCCCTAAAGTTCACTACAATAACCGGCTTTGTTTTGAATGCATCCAGAATTTACCCGCAATCTTCTCCAATGACAGCACTTGTTATAAAATCTCAGATGATTGATGATTTTTTTTACATATATTCCCTCATATACACTACAGACCCTCAGTCAATCCCGTATGTAAATTTTGACTTTTTAGTCAAGCCTTCCGACAGCAATAATCGCAGATTTACCCACATATGATACATTTGCGTGTGACTAACAATTATATTTTTGGGTCTGCGTGTGTTTGCATTAAATTCAAAACATCACAATATGTTTTAACAGCATCTTATTTGAGAAATAAAGTAATAGAAAAATCAGGGTATTTCTGCCATCCACTCAATCATTTTGAACCAGCCTCCGTAAAAGAAAGTTAGTTAATTAATATGAATGAACGATTTGTAAGTCACTCAAAATTTTAAGGCAAATGTTGACAGCCAAATGCAGTACAAACAATAAATTCCTTTTTACAACAGGAATTATAAGCACCGTCACGCTTATATTCCCCAAGTGGGGGTGGCAGAGGTGTACTGAGTACACCCACTTTTTATCGACGATGTTACGTCCCATGTAATAGGGGGCGAGCCTATTGCCATATACCGGGTACAATTTCAGACTCCGGACCCATACTAAGAAGTTTCCGTTAGAAAAACTTCATTTGTCCGACCTAGGATTTGAACCTCGTGATTACCAAGCGATGCCCTTTGCCACTAGACCAACGAGACAACAACAGGAATTGTCCGGAAAAAATCCGTAGTGCGTGGTGGCATCCGATGTTCGGTCCGGAGACAAATGCCGTTCGATCCGCCGGAATGTTCCAGTAATAGTTTTAAAGTGAACCCAATCCTGTTACGTTTTATTTTGACTTGATTTTTTTGCGAAATAACACTGTTTTATTTAAATGTTACATAATGAATGAGATGGCTTTGTAAGCTCTTGTCTTATATGTGGCAAGTATGTTTAAATAACTACTCTTTTAAGTAACATTTATGATTGTGTACTATAATAATAATATTAGCCCTGTTAAGAAACTGTCCCACCGTTGGGCATGGGCCTTCTCTCAAACTGAGAGGGTTTAGGCCATAGTCCACCACGCTGGCCCAGTGCGGGTTGGGCAACTTTACACACCTTCGAGAAACTCTAAGGCATGGCAGGTTTCCTCACGATGTTTTCCTTCACCATTAAAGCAAGTGATAGTTAATTTTAAATACGCACATGCTTTTGAAAAGATAGAGGTGCGTGCCTGGGTATGGATGCGAGACCTCTGACTTTGCAGTCTAACGGTCTAACCACCAGGCTATTACTGATTGTGTACTACATATTGTTAATTATACCGTTTATCTAGTTACTTAGTTACTTATTTAGTACAGGTGGCAATTAAAAGGTCTTGGGCTTAAATCCTAGGTCGGACAAAGTGTGTGTGTATTTTATACCAAACATATTTTAAACAAAAAAAAAATACCGTCACGCCAATGTTCCCCAAAAGGGGGTGGCAGAGGTGTACTGTGTGCACCCACTTTTTGCCGACGATGCTAGGTCCCATGTAATAGGGTGGAGCCTATTGCCATATACCGGGCATAATGCCAGACTTCGGACTGATACTAGAAATTTTTCAATAGAAAAAAGGAGATTGACTTCAAAAAGCAAAAAATAAATATTTAAAGTCGGTGCCGGTTGGTGCAGTCGGTTACTTGACGCCGACTTCAAATAATATTTTTTTGTTCTTTGAAGTCGGTTCCTTTCTTTTAAAAAGTTATTTATTTTTAATTTTAAGTGATGAATGAAATACTCATATTTATATACCTATTTATATTATACCAAATAGATCGTGTCTTATCTGAAGGGCAAGTCAAGAGTCTCCGTAACCGGCGAGCGTGTATAAGACGAACAATGAGAGTGGAGAAAGCCAGAGAGGTACGTAAGGAAAGAGCCTGGTAGAACTCTGTACTCTCTGCCTACCCTGCAAGGGATCTGGCGTGATGATATAGATATTATATTATACTGCTAGTTCTACAATAACTTTACTTTGTATCTACAGGATCGATATAATACATAATACCCATAACTGAATCTACATTATGCTATTACCATTATGCTATATAGTATTATACATTGGTGCTGTTTGCCGTTAAGGAGTACCCTGCTGTATCTTCAAAGTCCAAGGTCCAATACTGACGAAATTAAAATGGGTCCATCTCAAAGCTATACTAAACCCAACGCAAAAAGAATCATCAAAATCAGTTCCTAAATAAAGGAGCTCCTCCTTTTTTGAAGTCGGTTAATATTCTGTTCAATTCTATGGTAGGGTACCCATAGGAACAACACAATATTCCAAATAACTTAATATACAGATTCGTATTATTGGTCGTTAAAGAGTTCACTGGTGTATCTCAAAGTCCAAGGTCCATTACCAATGAATTTAAAATGGGACCTTGGAGCTATACTGAACCCAATACAAAAAGAATCATCAAAATCTGTCCACAATTGATGGAAATACGATAAACGTACATAAAACAAAAAAACATAGAGACGGACATAGAACCTCCTCCTTATTAAAATCTGTTAAAAACTATATTTGTCCGAACTAGGATTTGAACCCACGACCTGATGATCGCAAAGTTCATCATCCGCCATTAGACCAACGAGGCAGTAAAATATTTTTAATAATAACAATAATTCTACTTTTTAAATAGCTACCAATTAACTATTTATAACATTTGACGTAAAACTAAAACTAACACTAAAAGAGGATAAGAATCTACTTGTGGCGAAAAGAAAGATTCTTCAGATATTCTTGGGCCCCGTCCGTAACTCAAAAGGAAGTTGGAGAGTCTGCAATAACGCCGAAATCAAAGAACTCATAGCTGGCCCTAATATCTTAGGAGAGATCAAAGCGTACAGACTCTGATGGCTTGGCTACATTCAAAGAATGGGAGAAGACCGTAGTGTAAAGAAGGCCTATCTGGGCCGACCAATTGGCCGCTGACCGGTTGGTCGTTCCAGGTATCGCTGCAAGGACGTGGTTGAGGCAGATCTGCGTGAGCTCCAAGCCGAAGACTGGCAAGGAATCGCGCAGAACCGTGAGAATTGGCGGAATCTCGTTTCGGAGGCCAAGACTCACTTTGGGTGGCTGAGCCAACGCAGTAAGTAAGTAAGTAACATCTGACGTCATGCGCGCTTTTTTACATTTCTTTATTATTTCTAGTTTTTAGTTCGGCTTCCTATTAAAGCATGGTTTAGTTTTTTTTTAAACTATATTTTTTAAAATAGAAATACAATTTTCTTAGATGTAATTCCTCACTCTTAACTATTTCAGCTCTTAAATGAGAATAAAACAGGGTTTGTACTTGTATTTCTATCTTGCCGTGACACAACAAAGAGTGCTTATCTGTGTTTAACAAACTGTAATGCGAAGGTGTTGCGATGGTCATTGTAGTGTAATGAACTTCTTTATCTCAGTATATCATGGTGTCGCTCTGACGAGGTGCAGAGATCTACGAAAGCAAGATTATTTTGCCGTATCCATAACTCTCAGGAATATAACATACTTACAAAAGAGTATTTCTATTTTTTATTCTCTTTATAACACACCTGATTGCCTTGTCAGAGTAATGGCGAATGATACGTCCAGAAATTTCGACGTCCTAAGAACGAAAGTTGTATAAAATGTTACTGGGGTTTCCGGTCAAAATTTTTCATAGCAATCTGAAGTCTGGTGTAATGGTAATAAGAGGTGTGCACTTCTCACATGTCCGTTTGTATGTCCGATGTATTAGACATATATCTATCTATCTATATCATCACGCCAGATCCCTTGCGGGGAAGGCAGAGAGTACAGAGTTCCAACAGGTTCTTTCCTTACATACCTCTCTGGCTTCCTCCAGTCTCATAGTTCGTCTCATACACGCTCGCCGGTTACGGAGACTTTTGACTTGCCCTTCAGATAACACACGTTCTATATATATAAATATGATATATTTATAATTTTGTTGGTGTGTGTTGACTGCCTCGTTGGTCTAGTGGCAAAGCGCATCGCTCTGTGATCACAGGGTCCTGGGTTCAAATCCTAGGTCGGACAAGTGTAGTTTTTCTAACGAAAACTTCCCAGTACAAGTCTGGAGTCGGCAAAACGTGGGTGTACTCAGGACACCTCTGCCACTCCCACTTGGGGAATATAGGCGTGACGGTGTGTGTGTTGTTGGTGTACAGAAAAGGTATTCTATTATATTTTATTCTATTGGCTCGTTGCGTTCTTCGGTTTGACGCGGCAGGACCTGTGATATAACGTCTTCTTCCAATCAAGCGTAGAATGATGGCGATAGCAGTTAGCAACCGAGTTGCAAGTACATTAGATAATGGCAATGCCTAGAACACAAAGCTTCTTTGACTAAGACTGGTAATAGGAACCCCTTACTTAGATCCAAATGATTTTTGAGAGCTCTAGGGGCAAGAAAAGTACATAAGGCATTAAATTCTGTCTCTTTTGAAAGATTTAGATGTATACGGCAAATATTTTTAGCGAGAAAAGTTGCTTGCAAGATTTAGACCTTTGGTCAAAATCAAGCCAAGTTCCGTTTTTTAGGCTGCCGTATGCATTTCTTATTTTTTGCTCATTCCGTCCTCTGTTTTAACGGAGCAGGGTTTGCGGTAACATCTTGTTTAAACCAAGCGCAGAATGGTGGAAATAAAAATAAGCAACCGAGTTACGAGCCCGCCAACTAATGGCGACGCTTAAAACACGTAGCACTTTTGCCCAAGACTGGTAATAGAAACCCCTTACCAGGATCCAACTAATTTCTGAGAGCTATAGAAGCAAGTGCATAAGGCATCCAATTCTATGTATCACGACATATTTAAGTATGTCGAAAGAAAGTTGTTTTAAGCAAGAAGAGGTGCTGTTTCATAATTAAAGATTTTATAGTTTCTAGGCTACCGTATCCATTCCTTATCTCTAGCTCGTTCCGTCCTCGGATTTGACGCGGTAGGGCCTGCGGTATAACGTCTTGTTTAAATCAAGCGCAAAATGATGGCAATAACAGTTAGCAGCCGAGTTACGAGCCCGCTAACTAATGGCGACGCCTAGAACACGTAGCATCTTTGTCCAAGATTGGCAATATGAAACCCTTACCAAGATACAACTGAATTCTGAGAGCTATAGGGGCAAGAAAAACGCATAAGGGATCCAATTCTGTCTGTCAAGAGAGATTTAGTATAGATGAGAGTTGTACTAATAAGAAAAGTTACTGCTCCAAAACTAAAGAACTTATATTTTTCATACTACTGTATCCATTCCTTATCTCTGGCTCGTTCTGTCTTCCAGTATGACGCAGAAGGGTCTGCGGCATATCATCTTGTTTAAATCAAGCGCAGAATGATGGCAATGACAGTTAGCATCGGAGTTACGAGCTCGCCAACTAATGGCGACGCTTAAAACACGTAGCATCTTTGTCCAAGACTGGTAATAGGGACCCTTAGATGCAACTGATGTTTGAGAGCTCTAGAAGGAAGAGAAGTGCATAAGGTATTCAATTTCATCTGTCAAGATAGATTTAGGTCGAATGAAAGTTGTTTCAAGCAAGTAAAGTTGCTTCTACAAAATCACCGTGTAAAGCTTGCGTTTTCTAGGCTGCCGTATCCATTCCTTGTCTCTGGCTCGTTCCGTCCTCGGGTTTGACGCGGCAGGGCCTGCGGTATAACGTCTTGTTTAAATCAAGCGCAGAATGATGGCAATAACAGTTAGCAGCGGAGTTACGAGCCCGCCGGATAATGGCGACGCCTGGAGATTCGCCCAGTAATTGCTAATTTCGGACGGGCGGTGCGCCGCGATAATTGTTTGTTTGTTTCTATGTTTTTAGAGGGATGATGGCTGTGTTTTTTGTTAAATTTGGATTTTTTTTTAATTATAAACCGTTAGATAGACTAAGAGAGAGGTTTTTTTGCTGATATGGATCAATGATCTGGTAAAATAACTTTGGTGTTAACTTACTCATTGGTTAATAACCATCACCTAGGTTTAATTCTATGAGAGCCTACTACATAGAGCTACTAGAACTAGAAGACAAACGACGCCCGTGGCATGTTCTCACCGGCCCTCCCGATGCCTTTACATATCTTCTTTCGGATACAGATACCGCACACAGGATCTGACACCGAGCTCGCCGGCGAGGTCGATGAATCCCTTGCCAGCTGGCCGGTGCTGAGCACCACTGCGAGACACCTAGTATACGCTCTCTCCCATAGCCCCCAGGCTCGAGCGTAGAGGTTGCATGTTCGCCCTCTTGTCCGATGAAGCTGTAAAGGCCCCGCGGCCAACAGCGTAGATCTTTCACTCACTCACCAACACACACATACGCACACACCCACACACACACACACACACACACACACACACACACACACACACACACACTGATAGACTGCTAAAAAACCCCGTTTTGTTGTAGATGTAAAGTACAAAAATATAGGTGAAATAGTATATTTTATCCTCTTTTGACTGCCACATAGCTAAGGAAATATTAGGGCCTACGCCCACACAACTGTTGAACTACTAAAACCCTTCCATCTTATTATGGATATTGTTAAAAAGTACAAAAAAGGCGGTGAAAGACTTTGACATCGATTTAAGAGATTTTCAATTATGTTTCTTCTCCTGTACTAATTTTCAACGGGTCATCACAATTCACTAATATATAAATCAGAGCTAGTACTAATTAAATGTAAATATTTAAAAGGGCTCATAGCGTAAACACCCAGAGTCATAATAAAGTACAAAAATGTACATTTCGTTTTTGTTAAATAGTCCAATTCTAGTTAAATTCCAGTTTCTATTTTAATTTAGTAAATAATATTATCAATCAAATCAAAGCCATCTAGTGCCAACTAGCTCAAACTACCATTTTAATTACGCCCCAACACAACAGATGGCGCATCCAGCCATCAATATAACAGACTTAATCCCATCTCGTTAACAGACTCGAAACTACTTAATATGTACGTACATAAAATAGTCAGTGGCGACAGAAACTCGTCCCGGCTATAAATCCAACATGTTAGAACAAGACAGACATGTTCGGACGTTTGCGACAAGTCAGCGGGGCCCTTATCAAGAGCCGAGCAGTTATTTACGGCCTGGCCTGAGTTATGGCCAATTTACAGGCAGTCATTAGTGCCTTAATGGCCTTAAGGTGTCCGGGGTGAAAAGTACTCAGCCGGATAAGTTTGGGTGGCGTCAGCGTTTCCAGGGCATGATGGAGGGGGTAGCTTTTTGTCTTGCATTGATAATATGCTTAATGTGAGGGTTTTTAAGTACTTGTTCTTGGTTTAGTACTGAAATTTCGGAAGGTTTTGATATATTTGCTTTGAAAGTCGTAATAATTAATGATCTACTGGCTTTAAGTGAAAAAATGCCTTAGTGATTGCATTTGACTATGGTATCTTCTGATGGTAAAAACGTAGGCCATTTCATACACTTTATCAAATAGTCACGAGTTCAATCCCCGCAGGATTCAAATCTTTGTGACTCAGAATTTTGTTTTACGGTCTGGGTGTTTACTGTTTACGTTGCCTCACCCTATAGATATAATTAATTACAAGTATGAGGCAACGTTTTTTAAAGAACACTTCTTAAAATAATATTAGATATTTTTGTATGTTTTTTGGTTAAAATGATCTCAAAGATAAACATGTAACTATGACGATAAAATGCCAAAATGATTTGTAGAAGCTATTTACGGCCACGTTACAGTCCGCGAGCGACAATAGCAAAATTCATTACAACAATGCGTCGCTGCAAATGATAACCTCATTTTGTATGGAATGAATCAAACGCACATTAAACCATTGTCGTATGGGAGAGTTATTGTGACGTGGCGTACTTCGACGCTACTGGCGATACTAGCAGAGGAAAAGGTGTGGAGTCGCTCTTCCGATTCAAAATATTTATTGATAAAAGTGGTCATAACAGGACAAATAAATCGGCGTTAGTGGCGTTCACAGAACGAATAAAACTATCGAATTGAAAATGAATTGATTGACATGTTTGTCATCTGTTAGTTCTTTTTGCCCAACAGCGATAAAATAGCGTTTATTGTAAAATATACGAACTTGTAAATTATAACTAAATTGACCTTACAAAATGTTGTGACTGGTACGTCCTTTTACATAGACTTTCAGAATTATATTGTTTCCCGTTAATTTACAGACGCTTTTAAGTTAAACCGGGATACTTGAATCTAAAATGTGATGTATAAAGCGTTAGTACTGCCATCCAGATCAGTGATAAATTAGACAAAGAAAACAATTTGCTGGTATCGTTCTCGTTATTATAATAATAGACTCATTCCCATTTGAAATGGAAACTGACATTATCGCCGAAATATGGGTCCACACAGTACACCTCTGCCACCCTCTCTGTGCTAAGTGTCATTACACTTTTTTCTCTCACACGTAATTACGTGAGTGAGAAAAAAAGAGCAAATTTTTTTTAAAACACATTGTTATATTGTAAATCGGATATGAATCTAACTTAGATTAGAAAAAATAGAAAAATGTACACCAGTAAAAAAGACAGACCGCTCCACGGTTCCCTATAGCCGCAAATTTTGCATTATCGCGGGCGCAGTATGACAGGCCAATGATATATACTCGGACGTATTATAAATGCAATAAATAAATAAATTTCCCCGTTATTTAGAACAGCCTGTATTATTGTTTGTGACATAATGGGCGTGTGTCGCGTCGAGCTGTTTTGTTCACGATTTGTGTTTTCATTATCGGCCTCTGATTGGGATAACGTATTTTAATATCTATGTATATATGTAATAAAGGCTCATTTATGAGGTATACCTTATTTCAGGCGCACGCAGCGTTATTTTGACCGTGATGTTGGTAACGACCACTAAGGTTTACATCTCTGAGATGCGTGACCGCTGGTGGCATTTCCATTTTTAAACATCTTCGTGCTTCGGAAGGCTCGTTAAATCGTTGATCCCAATTACCATTTCATGTGGTAGTCGGTAACCCATGTCAGAAGCCTATGGGCAGCTTGATAAGTTCCAAGCAGGTAGCCACATATCAGTGTCCACTCTTTTCAACTCGATTTATGACAAAAAGCCTTTGCCTAGGAGTTCGATAGCATATGTTGATTTGCATATTGGTTCCTTTCGGTAGGTTGGTAGGAGAAGAGCACCAATCTTTTCTCTTGTGGATGTTGTATAAAAGGTATCAAAAGACAATATTACATTAATCAAGCACGTCAAAACTCAAAACGTCAATAAGCTCAATTTAAAACATGTTTAGCCATCCATGTTAGGTTAAAAAAAACATAAACACCGTCACGCCTATATTTCCCAAGCGGGTGTGCCAGAGGTGTACTTTGCACACCCACTTTTCGCCGATGATGTTAGGTCCCATGTAATAGGGGGCGAGCCTATTGCCATATACCGGGCACAATTCCAGAATCCGGTCTCATGTCTGGGAAGTTTTTGTTAGAAAAACTACATTAGTCCGACCCAGGATTTGAACCCAGGACCTCGTGATCACCAAGTGATGCGCTTTGCCACTAGACCAACAAGGCAGTCTAGTCAATGTTAAGTTCTAATGTAAATATCGAGCACAATTCCCCGGACTTCAGATCGTAGAAAAACTCTTTCACTATATTACCGAATTGGCGTAAATCCATGTGTATAGGGTTAAACAGCTCAGGTAATACCGTGACATTATAAGCTGCGTGTTTGATGGGTAAATGATTTGTTTTACTTCAGAATTAAGCATCATATGTTTATATGAAAAAGTATCTGAGAGTTGTAAATTCGTCGATAAATCCAGTATAGCAGAAACCCCACAATTTCCCACATCCATAACTGGTGTAAATCGAGTTTTGTCACCAATAACATCCGATTTTAACGGGTTTTATCTAGTTTTTGTGGTAACGCGTCGGATCCCGCATCGCATTGTTTTGACGTCCGCGCCGCATCCGGCCGCACAAATAAATATATACTCATTTTTGTTGATAATGAATTGTAGGGTGTGTGCGCTAATAACTGGCTGGGTGAAGTTAACAAAAAAAAACAGACGGACGATGTAGCGCAGTGTTTAAGAGCTTAAGCCGCTCCACCCACTGTGTCCAATAGTCGGGTTCGATTCCCGCACGGGACGAATCTTTGTGTGATCCACAATTATTTGTTTCGGTCTCGGTATATGTGTAAGTGAATTCTCATGTTTGTAAATGCATTGCGACACAGGAATAAGTCCTAGTGTGGGGCAAAGTTTTATAAAAAAAAGGAAAAACACCGTTATGCTTATATCTCCAAACGAGGATGGCAATAGTGTATTGTGTGCACTATTTTTCCCCGACAATGGTTTCCGTGTGATCCTATTACCATTTCACCAGACATTCCAAACTCCGGACGATTGCTGTGAATTTTAAATAGAGAAACTCCAGTAACACTTTATCCAATCTCGGATTCAAACCCAGAACCTTGTCACATTAGTCACTTCACCAGCGAGGTATACGAACATCTACTTTTTAAACAAAATTTTCTCAAAAGTAATAGTTGTCATTTATTTTGAAAGGCTTTTATTGTATTATGAGGAATTGATAAGTGTTTCTAGTAATATTTACCAGGAGAAACGGCCTTGTACTAACAAACTCCTTGTAACCGAAATATTGTATGTGTACTCTGTAAATATTGTAAAATGAAAAGAAACAAATAACAATAATTATATGGAAAAGGCAAGCCTGCTAAATTTCTCGCTGAATCTTGTCAGTGTATGCCCCGTTCCAATCCGGTAGCAGATTATTAGGTAGGTTACATTAAAAAAAAATATATACATTTGACAATTTGTAAATACCCTTAATATTTGGAATAGTAACGTCAAGCACATGACACTACGCTTCATGACGCAAATTGTCGACGTAAGCCAAAAAGCCGCGAAGCTTAAATGGGACTGGGCCGGCCTTGTCTGTGCCATGGAAAATGATCAATGGGCCAAAATAATATCTGACTGGTTTCCACTAAATACAAAAAGACAACGCGGTAGGCCCAGGCGAAGATGGCGGGATGAACTGAACACCTTTTCGGAAGACTGGCCTGACAGAGAAACGAACAGAGAGGTGTGAAAAAAGCGGAGGGAGGCCTTTTCAAAATAGTAGGACACGAATGGCTTATAAAAATAATAACCAGACTCTGGCGTCTACAGCAAGTCACAATAGTCTCAATTGTGTTATCCACTACAGGAATAATACCCAAACAACTGCATGCATCCCTTAATGCTTTAAAATTACACACATTACTGTTTCTTACAGAAAGCAGCAATATTGAATACATGACGTTCAGTAAGAAAAAATCCGCAGATTAAACAAGATACCACTCATGCATCAGCACCCATTCATGCTAAAACCATACATTTCACGAATATAAACTTATGTAATCTCTAACCGAACGTATCCTATCAAATTAGTTTAAATCCTGATTCTTCATCTGCCATACACTTGGCTTAGCCCCGTGTATCTCTGAAATCCGGTGAAAAACCGAGAACGGCAAACCAAAGACATAATAAAAATAATTTTGTAGTTGGCCGATAATTGGCACATTCACCTTAATTAATGTGCAACTGTGTTTGATTGCGGTCGTAAAACGTTTGTCGTCGGCCGCCGATAGTAATTATTATTTTTAATTACGCCATGGAAATGTACAGTTTTGCTTTATTTCATCCTGTCATCTGCTATGTAATTTAATTATAGGTTAATTTTAATTAAAGTAACACTGTGTGAATAATCTTTTGGGTGATTACTATTTCTTTTATTATACCTTCCGGCTTTTTTCATACTGATCCTTTTTTCATTGTAGAAATTAACATACCAAAGTGCATTAAGAAAAAACATTCTTTGATTTTATTTATCACCATGACTTTTTAAGATTGTAATGAGCGTACGACTACATGTAAATAATTTTATTGCTAAGAAAAAAATATTTTACCCATGTCAGGATAGTTCCAGCAATAATTCGCTGCCACTAAGATATGTTTTCAAACGTGATTTTCACATATACAAACACCCAAACAGAAATAATTGTAGTTCATACAATGATCCCTTTCGGCGATCGAACCCGCGACTACTCATTCTAGTAAGCGGAGCTGCGTATCTTGTGACCACTAAAATTATAGTCTAAATTAAACGTATACCGTCTAGGGCAGGGATTCCCAAAGTGGTCGATATCGGTTTTCCAGGGATCGACATAAACGAAAACTGATTTTAGGGGTTGACGAGGTCTAAAAATAGACCCCTATTAATTAACACAGATTCTTATTTGAAACTTTCAAAATACTGTATAAGTTGTGTTACTTGTACCAACTTGTTATAAGAACGACTAATATTAACCAACCGCAAAGTTTTTAAGCTGGTAAGTATTTTGTATAAATAGGAAAAAAACTAGAGATAGGATTGAAATAAAACTATTTTTCGGATTTTATCGCGGCTTATTTTGTCACGGGAGGGGCTGTGACCCTCCCGTGACCATGGGTGCTGCAAAACACTCGAAACAACGGGAACTTAAAAATCAAAAATAAACCGCGATAAAATCCGAAAAAATTGTTTTATTTCATGTATAATATTCGCGTAAATCTAAGAACTCAGTAGATATAGGATTTTTAATGTAATTTGGCTATGGAGGTCTTAGACCCCTCAGTATCGGTTAATTTTAGAAAAGAGGTCTCTTGTTCAAATTAGTTTGAGAATCCTCGGTCTGGGACAATAATGCGTAAGTACTTAAGACTTAGTTATATTCCTACTAATATTATGAATGTGGAATGTTGTATGTTTGGATGTATGTTACTCAATCACACAAAAATATATGAGCGGATTTAGATGGAATTTGGCACACAGGTAGTTTACCTAAATTAATACATAGGATACTTTTTATCCCGGAAAATGTTAGGTTACTGCTTAAAGCCAACGCGAAGGAAGTCACGGGCAGAAGCCCGTACTTAATAACACAAGTCTTTAGAAGATGTTATTGTGTCAGAGTACTTTAGTACTCTAGAAGAAATGCCTATAGGTAAATTATTTCCCTATGACTGTACAAAGACATTTTGAGAACTGAATCTGGATCTTGAGCCCGAATTGGCTAATATTTTCTAAATAAAGCTGTGGTGTCTGTGTGTTTGTGTGTGCGGCAGTGCGCGGGCGCAGATTGACAAGACTCAGTGAGATTGAGCCGCGGGAATCATTGGATCAAACTTATTTCAGATTAACGACCAAAGCGTCCATTAGACTTGGCAAAATAAATATTAAAAACCGTCATGCCTATATTCCCCAAGTGGAGGTGGCAAAGGTGTACTGTGTACATTCACTTTTCACCGATTTGGCCCTCTCACTGAAAAACTTACTTAACATCATCTTGGTGTACACAATACACCTCTGCCGCCCTCGCTGGGGAATTGGGGCGTAACAGTGTTTGATTAAAAGTGAATGTCATAGCCCTTATTCGCTATATAAATACATAACGAAGAGGGCCAAAACTAGGTACATTTATGTTTAAATCTATAGTTACGCACATCTATTTAGCTCGTTCTGCATTGTTCTCTCATGCCTCTTGAGCGCTATGTATACAAAAAGAATTGTAAAACTCTCATTTTTAAAAAGCCTAACTGTAAAGTTTCTTGCCCTTCTTCCCCTTCCCTATTACATCGTCGAAGGTCCCATGCAATAGGGAGCAATCACTGCAATATATCCGTCGCAATTCCATACTCCGGATTTTTTTTGATAGAAATACTAAATTTGTCCGACCTAGGATTTGAACCCAGGACCTCGTGATCGCAAAGCGCATTATCCACCAGTAGACCAACGAAGCAGTCAATTCCTTGTTTCAATTCGTCAAGTCATTACGTTGTTTTGTCGAATACTCCTGTTGTCACTATTCCACTGCCAGCCAAAGGCCTCGCTTCCCTTCTTTTACTTTGCACTATATATTTTTCTATTTCTCGCCAGGTCTACACGATTCATAAGCGTTGATGAACATATCGGACGGTGGGCGATGAGCGATTCATTATCCCGATGACGAATTGTCCGGAGATCTCTCGCGGCCGGTGCGTAAACACTGGAACAACTGTACCAGTTGCGGAGTAACCATGAACATTGTATATTGTGGGACAGTCCTGGGCACGGACCGGAGAATCATTAGTATGGAGTACTATTAGATGATTAAGTGTTTCATTGTTTCGTGCTCACCACACCTGTTTGATTGGTCTTTTCAAAAATGAGAGTTATACAATTCTTTTTGTATACACAGATAGCGCTCAAGGGGCATGAGAGAACAATGCAGAACGAGCTAAATATATGTGCGTAACTATAGATTTAAACATAAATGTACCTAGTTATGGCCCTCTTCGTTATGTATGTACATAGCGAATAAGGGCTATGTCATTAACTTTTAATCAAACACTGTTACGCCCCAATTCCCCAGCGGGGGCGGCAGAGGTGTACTGTGTTCACCAAGATGATGTTAACTAAGTTTTCAAGTGAGAGGGTACAGCCTATTGTCATTCGGGGCTCCGGACTTCTATTGTCAATTTTTCGATAGGTAAGATGTTTTCGATAAGGTCTCTTTGTTCGACCTAGATTACGAATTTAGGACCTCGTCAATACCCATACTATGCGCTACTAGATCAACAAGCCAGTCAAACTGATTAATTTTAAAACATAACATTGTATTGTCTCAGAGAGCCAAGTCTAAGTGATTTCGTTTGATATTAAGCATTACAAACATTAATGGTACCTTTAATTGCCAGAGAGGTAAGCAGAATATTTAAGTTTTACTGCTATAGACTAGACTGACGATTTAGCGCAGTGGTTAAGAGCTTAAGCCGCTCCGCCCACTGTGTCTAATAGTCGCGGGTTCGATTCCCGCACGGGACAAATCTTTATGTGATCCACAATTATTTGTTCCGGTCTGGGTATTTGTGCATGTGAACTTTCATATTTGTAAACGCACCCACGATACAGGAATAAATCCTATTGAGGGGCAACGTAATTAAAAAAAAATATATATGTTTTGGACCCATTGTGAGTTGATACATTTTTTATTTGAAGGCAAACACATATTAATACAAATAAGGTAGTTTTACATTATAACTATAAATAAAAGTAACCCACTATGCTATCCCCAGCAAATAATATATTGACCACATTCAGCACTACCTCTACACAGTTACTTCTTTTTGTAAGAGAATGCCTTTGCCCAATAGAAGACAATACTTATAAGGTGATTTAGTATTATCATATTAGATTTTGTCAAGCTTCTTTAAAAATTAACCTGCTAGAGTTTGGGAAAAACAAAAAATTTAATTAAATTATTATATACAAGCGTATAACGCAAGACCTTAGAGACCCCAATTAGATTATTGCTTTACGAATTCAATACGAAAATCAAACGTCCAATTTTAAGGAGTTTTCTACCATTATTTTTAAGCTCTTTGGAATCCCAAGTTAACCATAAAATTTAATAATTAATTAACTATTGTAAGCGTATTCATCTTTTGATAAAACGGAGCCCCACACTAGAACTAATTCCTGTGTCGTGGGCGCGTTTACAAACATGAAAATTCTCCCACAAGTACCCAGACCGAAACAAATAATTGTGGGTCACACAAAGATTTGTCCCGTGCGGGAATCTAACCCGCGACTATTAGACTCAGTGGGCGGAGCGGCTAAAGCTCTATTAAGGTGTATGTAATCTATCTCTATCATCACGCCAGCTCCCTCGCGGGGTTGGCAGAGAGTACAGAGTTCCAACAGGTTCTTTCCTTACATACCTCTCTGGCTTCCTCCACTCTCATAGTTCGTCTCATACACACTCGCCGGTTACGGAGACTCTTGACTTGCCCTTCAGCTAAGCCACGGTCTATTTGGTCATGGTAAGATAGTCTAGGTCTTCCCCGGCACCTACATCCTTCCACTTTCGCATTGTATATCTGTTTTGTCATTCTTTCTTCTGGCATTCTTTCTATATGCCCGAACCAACGGAGCATACCCTTTCTCATCTTTACGCCGATACTATCTTTCACACCTATTCGCTTTCTTACTACGCTGTTGCGAATACGGTCGGTCAGCGTGACTCCGCACATCTTCCGCAGAGATCGCATTTCGACCGCATTTATCCTGCTTTCGTTCTCCTTCTTACATACCCAACTCTCACTGCCATATAACAGCGTTGGGACAAGCACTCCGTTATGCATGGCCAGCTGCGCCTTTTGGCTTAAGTGCCGGCTCCCAAGTAGCCTTCCCACCGCACCATTCACTCTATTACCTGCATTCACCCTTCTCTCCATATCAGCGGTGTATTTCCCATCCTTACTGAAGGCGCTGTATGTAATAAAAATACATTTAAAATAGCCGTAATGCTTTGAATAATTATTAAATTTTGTTTAATACAGCGAACAGAACGAGTAAATCCATTATTTAAAAATTAAATAATAAATAACTTTAAAAATTGTTGGAATCGATTCAGTTGCCGATTTAGAACAAACTACTTTCAGGTCTTGCGTTAATTATGTTACACCTTGTAATATACATTATTTTCAGATTTTTCTTAAATCAATCTCCTAGATAACTCTCGCGCCAGACTTAAGCCAACTTGCTAACCAAATACACGAGGTAAAATGATGATTACATACTTTTAAACCTTTGTCTGCCAAATTTATTACAGTAATTACAGCAACATTAATTTAAAATAAAGAACTATCCCATTTGACACAGAAACCATTGCTACCCTAGTTGCTCCCGCGCACGTTTCTTGATTTAAACCCTCCAACAAAATATGTACTGTTTTACTCTACAGACGATGGATTTATACGTCCAATCTTCCTGATTCACAGTATTGTGGCCGTATCGCTCTCCGACACATAAATATTTACGCTGCCGACGCCCGCGGTACTAGCGTGATGGTACACTCGATTATAGTTATTGTTTCACATCTAGCCGGATCGGTTATGTTATGGGCGTGTTGAAATTTTATGAATTATGTAATGTATGATGATGTTTAAATGGGTTCGTTCGGTGTGCGATATTGGATCGTTTTTTTGGAGATTTTCTGTGAGAATGTGATAGTGAGTAGGAAAGATAAACTAGTTACCCTACCGATGCCCTTACATCCCTTCTTTCGGATACAGATACCGCACACAGGATCAGACACCGACCTCGCCGGCGAGGTTGAAGAATGCCTTGCCCGCCGGCCGGTGCAGATCACCCCGGCGAGACACCTAGTATATGCTCTTCCCCATAGCGACTGGCCAAGCTGAGGCCGTTCCTCCTTGAGGCACCCTTAAGTTAGTTGCCCCCATGTCCTTCTGGTTCGAGCAGTGATTGCACTCTCGCCCTTTTGTCCGGTGAAGCTGTAAAGGCCCCGCGACCAACAACGTAGATCATACACACACACACACATACACACACACACACAAAGGTAAACTAGTTGGTAGGACTTTGGCTTGTAATTACAAGGTTATGGGTTCAAATTGGTTGTCATCACTAGGTTTTTCGAAATCTGTGTTTGCTACGAACGAGACAGAACACTCTGCGGGAATCTTCATGTCTGAGAGAAATGAATGAATGACCAATGAATGGCGATAAATTAGTCCATTGGGGTAAAAATGCTTCGACGAAATGTAGGTGTTCTATGTACCCCTTTGGGGAAGAACGGACGTAAGAGGGTTTCATTAAATACAACAAAATTTCTGATGAGATAGTCACCACATAAAATTTCTAATTTAGAGAGGTGGTTTCGAAAATAATGTAAAATAATATTTCCAAAAAAATATATATTTAGGTATAAAAATACAGGCAGGTGTAAAAATACTTGCAAAAGAGTTCTTAAAACATTAAGGCCAGTATGTGTCTGGAGCACATTAGTGCCTTCAAATAAAACTGCCATAAATACCATAAAATCTTCATAATCTCTTCCCAACAAAGAGCAACAGAACGGCGACAATTTATTCTAAACCATTCCCAGGAAAGCAAATCTCCTGTATACAGGTAGAATTTAATATCAGGTCCGAGAACTAAACCTTATAATTCTGCCGGCCACCGCGCCGTGGGCCCGTAAAGAGCGATACACACTTGCAGTTTTTGTGCTACTCCTGTGGTCACTGCAAACTTAAGGGGGAGGTTGTTTTCATTTGACTCATGTATATATATAATAGTAGAAAGTATATAAATCGACTTTTACTGGTTCACTGCTGGGCTCTTCTTTTACATATCGAAGCGAGAGAACATAGGTAGCTGTCTAGGACGAATCTGAATTGTTGAAGAATAGCTTATAGTTACTTGCTTTTGGAACTTATAATAAAAAAATATTTTTGGATTAGATCTATTGTGTTAGTAACAATTACGTTATAATCTATATTAGTAATATTTATTAGATCAACGAGACAATGTTATGAAGCCGTCAATACGGCTTCTAACTTTTTTTTAACCTGGGTATATTTCTGCATAAGACTCCTGTTACCCTCGGGGAACGCTTGAGGGGCGTGTCAAATTTCAGCAGCGCCAGGATCTCTGCGTGTCGTGCTTCGAAGAATTCACCATCGGAAGGATACTTTAAAGGTCCCTTTCGGGGTAGGCTTCCGACTTGGTTCAACGATTACCACAATATGTGGTAACCAGAGATTATGTGACACATTATGTGGCTTGACGTGTATTTCGAAGTCTCATGATCCACATTTCACCATACCCCAACCGTCATGCCTATATTCCCCAAATGGAGCCAGAGGTTTATTGTACACCTACATTTCGCCGATTGGTGTTTAGTCACTATGTTATGAGGGGCGATCGTATTGCCAGTATACCGGTCACCATTTCAGATTTCGGACTACTGAGATTTTTACGGTAAAAAAACTTTCATAACAATTTGGACCGTGTACAGAACCAAACATCTCATGATAAGCTGGTCGTACCATACCCTACTGGATGTATGAGGCGATCAAGAAATAGGTATTTACGGTAAACCTCCTCTTAACGCGGTGGGGAGGTATTTAGCGAGTACTTTATAGGCGTGTGTTTAAGAGACTGAGTTAGCAGCGATCCCGTGCCTGATATTATGCGACTTTGCCGCTGTTAAGCGGCTTTTGTGCCGTTTCGGGGCTTCTAAGTTTCAGCACGTTGCGGGTACTGAGCGAAAAATGCGGGTAGTACTATACTTGTTACTTGCTTAGATGAATTATTTGTGTACATGCAGCATCGCGGAAACGGTATAAAATTAATTTATCGATAGGTTCCAACAGGTTCTTACCTTACATACCTCTCTGGCTTCCTCCAATCTCATCGTTGGTCTCATACACGCGCCGGTTACGGATACTCTTGACTTGTTCTTCAGATAAGACTCGGTCTATATAGTCGTGGTAAGATAGTCAAGTCTTAGTCTACGTTATTGTGTTTGGCAATGTATTATTATACTGTGTCCTTCGTTCTCGATATAAACTATATTAGCAGCTCTCTCGAGTCGCTTGGCAACCGCGCGTCATTTAGAAACTTCATAAGCCTCTATGGTATCTGTGGACATAACCTCTGGAACCATTCTTTTGAAAGCGCGGCAGCCGACGCTTTGTAATAAAGTTTTTGGTCGACATTTAATTTAATAACTTGTTATGGCACTGAAATGATATAACAAAAAGGTTGTAATATACTCAAGTGACCGTGTGAAATAAAATTAAAACATCGTATAGGCAAATTTAGAAAAGTTTACGTCCTGGCAAAGGAGTACATTCTAAAAAGATCAACCGATAGTTTTTTGTGTGTGGTGTTTTCAGCTTAACTTGTTTATTTATATAATATCTAATATTTGGAGACGTGAGTTTCGTCATATTAAAATTTGGGAAAGCTTCGTTGCCCGAAAAGTAAACTTATGAAGTCTATGTCCCTATTCGTGTACAAACAGTTTAACACGAAATATACCTGAAAACGATTATTAACCGTCTATAAATTGGCAATGTTATACCTCCAATAAGAGAAATTAGGGGGACGTTCATCAATTATGATGATTGTTAAGGATCGATGGTATTTTAAGGACACGGGTAATGTACGAGATACATTGACGTGGTCCGCAAGACTTGACGATAATTCAAGGACACGAGTGGTGTACGAGATACATCGGCGTGGTCCGCAAGACTTGGGGCCCATACGAGATATGTGCTGAAGGTCATACTACTCATAGGTTTCATCCATGAGGTGTTCCTGTGCAGTTCACATTTCTACAATGGTAAGAATCAAAAATGTTACCTAAAATACATACCTTAAACATGCCTAAAACAGTAAATACAAAGACTATTGCTATAAACTATAAGCAATTTGTCATATTATATCTCCAAAAGGAGACTTACTGAAAGGGTAATTAAAGTGACATTGTTTATGTATAACAATACATTATTAATAACAAAAGTCACTCCTTTGCAGAAACATAGTGTTTTTATTGATTTCATTATTAGACATACTTGTATAATAATACTGAAATAGCCCAAACTGGAGCTTGTTACACAAAGAATTGTGCAAAATTATGAGTACTTGTATTAAAAAGTTAAATCCAGCAATACTTATTCCTGAACAGGGTTTATAACCAAATAAGCCAAAGTAATATACTAATGGCAATGCCTGTTGTAACTGACAAGCAACAGGACTGTAGATACATTCCAAATATAATATCTTATCCTACGGATGCTGCGGCAGGCAGGTTGTGGGATAATTTGTGTTATGCACAAAGATACTTAAAAGATAATATAAAATACCTGGTCTATCCAGTTAACATAAAACTAATAATTATCTATCAATATTATCAACCCAGGCTCCTTGCAGGGTAGCCAGAAAAGATAAATCCTAACAATACAGTCATGAAACCTTTATTGAGATAAGAACCTTTAAGGTCAGCAGTATATATTTTGCATAAAAGGAGTGTTAATATAGTGGATTATCAATATGGAATTATTAACTAACTAGTCATAGCCAGTAGTTAAAATTTCATAAAACGACCACCGTTGTAACCAATATAGAACAACAATCCTCATCCTGGGTGTGAAAATATTAAGTCACAGTGTACCTATCAGTTCACCAAAAACAACATCACGTTGGACATTGGAAATCTCCTACCAAAGAAAGTGAGGTACAAAAAGCATGATAGGCATTTTACACAAGGACTTGGTTTTTAAGTTGCTGAAAAATTCAGAAAAACAATCAGGAATACATAATGGGTTTTACAAAGAAACCATAATATTGGAGGCTAAGGGTATTCACTGACTTTGGTATGTATCTATGACACTAATAATGCCTTCAACGACAAACATAATTTTATTGGTTTTGTGCAAGTACTTGCACTTCAGACAAGTGAATCTTGTCATACATATGTTTAACATTATGTATAGAAACATTATTGTTAGAAACACTATTGTTTAATAATTGATATATATAAAAAAAAAAAAAAAAAAAACAAAATCTTAATGATAGCAATAGACCTTACAGTCATAATAAATATACTAATAAAATATTTATTAGTACCTATTCAGTTTTCTATCATGTAATGAGTTCAATGGTTTTGGGTTTTTTGATTATTTCCTGCATCAATTATAGTGTACTTAATAATATTAGAAATTTGAGGCACACACAATGGAAAGCTATACATCAATTCATCATTGGGAGAATTAGATGGTTTTACTGTATTTTTGTTTGATCATATGATAATCAATAAATAATATGTAATTAAATAAGATTATTCAAGAAATTAATAACTATAAAAAATAGTTTTGTAATTAGTTTGGAATGTGTACAGTTATTTTGAACACTAGTGATGTTTCTGGTATAGTTATGATAACACAAGCACAAACGGCTACCATTAAAATAACAAGTTGGTTTTAGAGCACTATATATGTTGTAATTTATTTAAAGGTGTTTCAGTAAAAAATATTGGATTGAGATATCATACAAAAATTTGCAATTTTGGTATTGTTATATTTAAATTATTACATCCACATGTTACATGTATCTTATAAATAGGTATCTATATATAAAAGAACATAAAGTCATGCAAATGACTTGATAATAATATCCATTTAAAAATTTAATGATATTATGTTGACATGCTACGGTGGATGAAATATTGAGTTACATTATTTGAAAGTATGGATTATCTTAAACAAGAATAATCAAAAGCATATGCTTATTACAGGTATGATAAATATTATGTAGTATCAGCAATAATCTAAGTCCTAAGGAACTTGATATTATTTATTTATTATTAATGGGGGATACATAATAATAAGTTGAGTAACACTCGATTCTCACGGTTGGACATCTAGAACTAACTAGAAAGTTACGCATTGCAATTTTTTTTTTTACTTATAAATACAGTCACATACAAAGAAGCAAAGGAAGTGTGGTATGAAATGAAAATTTCATGGTATGAAATAATTCAGTTATGAATAGGATTCCCAATATGATACAGTTGTAACCCGTGGTTCGGTTTAGCAGACTGTAACTTATTCGCTTCTCAAGTTATTACTAAATTAGGAGTGTATTTTTTCATCAGTAATGTAATTGGTTCAGGTGTGGCCCGATCGTATTGCCAAAACGAATGTTCGCGGGCGTTATTGCGCAGGAACGAATCGTTAAGTAATACATAAAGATTTATGTAGCCAAGGATTTATTTGTCGGCGCACACTCAGAACATGGAAATGATTCCGGGATAGTTTCGAAATTTAAATTGAATTAATAATAGTGGTATAGTAATAACACTGGGGTAGGTTATGTTTGTTTACCACGCATTAATACTGCCCTTCGTTCCAGACTCTAAAATTGGGGGGGGGGGGGGGGCGAGATTATATAGGTAAAGCACATAGCCTTATGTGAGGAATATCTCCAGATAAGATGTGTGTGTGTGAGTGATGTACGCGGATGGCCGCGAGGCCTTTACAGCTTCACCGGACTTAATTCCATATAAGCTTATTAGTACAAAGGCCTCTAGTACATAAAATGTTAAATTTTGATATATGTACATCTTTAAAGATTAAAAATATAACTGACATTAAATATAGCAGAATGTTGATATAAAAAAAAAAAAAAAAACAAATTAAATATGTAATGATAGCAAAAACATTCTTATAATCACCAAATTAATTCGTAGCCTTTGTTTGGTACTGTACTCAAAAAGAGATCATTTGACAAAAAAAAAAAAAGAACCACATGCCTGTTGGAAAACACATTAGTGGGGAAATAGGTTTCCCTGTTATATTTGTATCATATTGTTATAGATTGGGTACTAACAGACTTTGTTTTCAGGTCTAGTACACAGTAAGGGTTTCTAGCTATCTATCTATCTCTATCCATATTATGACGCCAGATTTCTTGCGGGGTGGGCAGAGAGTGCAAGGTTCCGACGGGTTTTTTCCTTGCATGCCTGCCTGGCTTTCTTCACTCTCATAGTTCGTCTCATAATGGTTGTCAATGATACAAGAATTATTATAAAGGATTTAATTTTATATAAACAAAACTCTAGATGGGCAATTCTTCAACTCTTGTTATATAGAAGATATCTATAGAAGAAAGATCTCTATAGAAGACATAACAGATGGAGACTGCACTGATATCTGATAAGTAATTATTGATTAATATTACCCGGTATTAATGAATTTTGGACAACAGGTGTGGTATAAAGGTACATAACAGGTGCTTTAAAGGTTTTGTTGGGATGGATCTACACTACAAAACATAACATGTTATAGAATTTGATTATATAAATTTATTTTAAATAAGTTTATATCATAGACAGACTGGTTGTAAGAAACAATATAGGTGTATATATTTGTTGTGTTTGTGTTGTATGGCAATACAAAGAACGGGAATGTGTTATAGTGCAAATATACTCATGATATGTTACTTTTTAGAGGTCACGCTCAAAAAAAAAAAAAAAAAAAGCCTTTACGTGGTATACTTCAACTTTACCCTTATAGCTCTAAACAGCTGCTAATATAGTTTATATCGAGAACGAAGGACACAGTATAATAAGTGATCAAACGAACTTACCTGAAGTGAAGTTCGATCATTATTATACGAAGTCCTTCGTTCGAAGATATAAGTACCCAACCCGCCCTGCCCGTTGGTAAAGTTGAAATGTACTACTTCTAAAAGGAATGGTTCCAGAGGTTATGTCCACAGATACCATAGAGGCTTATGAAGTTTCTAAATGACGCGCGGTTGCCAAGCGACTCGAGAGAGCTGCTAATATAGTTTATATCTTCGAACGAAGGACTTCGTATAATAATGATCGAACTTCACTTCAGGTAAGTTCGTTTGATCACTTATTATGCTGTTGGTGCTTATCAAGCCGCCTATAAGGCTCCCTAAAATAAAAGGTGTAATATATAAATCTTATAATTGTCCCACTACTAGGAAAAGACTGTGCAAGTGGAAGAAAGTGAGACAGTATGGGTCATACTCTATCACTTCCATTTGTGCACTCTACTACATAATCTGCTGTTGGAAGATTATCAAGGTCCCCAAAAAGCTTCCAACTGGGCTTACCGTGATAAACGAGGCCAATTATTTAAAGTGTCTTTTAAAGCACGGCTTTGGTCGTAAATGAAAATGCCACAAATAGTTACCCGTCTCAGGCCAACCGAGTCAAACGCTGCTTAACCCTGTTGATCGGTAAGAACACCACGGTCGCACAGCGCTACGAGCGCCTCTACTATTATTTACTGGTTACATCAAAATGGAATGAAAAAAAAAAATCAAAGCATTGAATCTTAATCTAAATTTACAGTTTCGAGGACAAACACTTCATGCCAAAATGGCAAGTTGAGTTACGTTAAAAGATAACAATAAATCGAAAAATCGATTCGGTTTACTTTTGCTCCAAAGCACTTTTGCGTAAAAGTTTAATGGAACTTTGCGTTTAGACGTTCCTATCGGGATATTATAATATTTAGATTTCAAATTTTCTCTTTCTATATACATCATCACCCCAGATCTCTTGCAAAGAAAGCAGATAGTACAGATTTCCAACAGGTTATTTCCATACAGATCTTTGACATAGTTCGTCGCATGCACGCTCGCCGGTACGCAGTCTTGATTTACACCCATAAGACACGGTCTACTAAAGTTGTCCATATTAAAAGATTTGTAACGCAAAACCAGACTAATGTTAAAGATCGTCGTCCAGTAATGTCCGCGCAGTTAAAAGCTATCGGTGGCGTTAGGGCCGGCGCACACGGCGCGGCATTGTCGCGCTGATCTAAGCGACCGAGCGACCGTAAACATCTCCACCTGGCTTTGCTAACGCTACCTGGAAAACGGATGGAGTGATAGCAGAAAAAATTCAAAAGTTTTTATTTTTTGATTCTTAATTCTTTAGTACACAGAGAAATTGTTAAAAGAAAATGTACAAAGTTGAGTCTAACCCAAAATTGAGTTCTCCGACAGTAAACCTTTGAGTGACAGAGAGAAAAAACATTAAAATAATTATGGAAATGAGTGTACAACGCGCATTTTGCGTATTTTTTATTTAAAAACTTACATTGACAATACTGTTGCTAAAATGGATGGTTGAAATTGATGGATTTTCAAACAGAGACAACTCTATCATCGTCCTAAGTTGAACAAATCGTAGTTTTTCTATAGTAAAATTACCAGTATCAGTCCGGAATCTAAAATTGTGTCCGGTATGATGACAATAGGATTGATTGGTTATGTTTGATCACCTTGACAGCCAAGTTGTACAGTAAAATTATTGAACGGAGAATGCGCGTGAAGCCCGATGGAATGTGCGAGGCACAAGGGGGTTTCAGGTCCGGAAGAAAATTTTTCTACTTCCGCAACATCGTAGAGAAGCAACTGGCACGGGGTCGGAAGGTTTTCGACGGTTTTGTGGACCTGGAGAAGGCGTTTGACAGAGTTGTGCGAAAGAGACTTTGGGATATTTTACTAGAGTATGGTATAGATGGCACTCTGTTGCAAGCCGTCCAGTCCACCTATATGGACTGCAAGGTATGCTTACGGGTGGATGGTAACATGTCACCTGGTTTGACGTTGAAACTGGTGTCAAGCAGAGTTGCGTGTTGTAGACTGTTTATAGTATGCAGATGACGCGGTTTTAATAGCGCCTACGATCACTGAGCTACAAACACTAGTCACAGTTATGAAAGACGACTGTATGAACAATGGCTTACATTTGAATGTAAAGAAAACCAAGATTATGGTTTTTGAACGGAAAGAAACCAGAACGAATGCAAGGATTGTGGTTGGTAACAATGTGCTCGAAGCAAGTGAATGAGTTTGTATATCTTAGATGCGCTTTCAGTAAGGATGGGAATTACACCGCTGTCATAGATAAAAGAGTGAGTGCAGGGAACAGAGTCAATGGTGCGATGGGAAAGCTACTTGAAAGCCGGCACTTAAGCCAAAAGGCGCAGCTGGCCATACATAACGGAGTTCTTGTCCCAACGCCGTTATATGGTAGCGAGAGCTGGGTATGTAAGAAGGAGAATGAAAGTAGGATAAATGCGGTAGACGCGCGAGCTCTGCGGAAGATGTGCGGAGTGAAGCTGACCGACCGTATTAGCAACAGCGTAGTAAGAAAGCGAGTAGGTTTGTAAGATAGTATCGGTGTAAAGATGAGAAAGGGTATGCTCCGTTGGTTCGGGCATCTAGAAAGAATGTCAGAAGAAAGAATCACAAAACAGATATACAAAGTGTAGGGATGTAGGTACCGGGAAAGACCTAGACTATCTTACCATGACCAAATAGACCGAGTCTTATCTGAAGCACAAGTCAAGAGTCTCCGTAACCGGCGAGTGTGTATGAGACGAACTATGAGAGTGGAGGAAGCCAGAGAGGCATGTAAGGAAAGAAGCTGGTGGAACTCTGTATTTTCTGCCTACCCTGCAAGGGATCTGGCGTGATGATATAGGATTGTGCCATATTGTATATGTGTGCCACAGTAGGACCTAATATAAACAGTAAAATGTTGAAGTAAATGTACACCTCTGCCATCCCCGCTTGGGAAACATAGGCGTGACGCTGTTTATTTTTTTTTATAAAGCTGCTCGTGTTACTCATGGAGCTTTACCTGGTCCTGTCAGGGATTCCATGTCCACTTCCTTGCTCATAGCTCATAGTCGCGGCTTACATTCACACGTTGCCCAGTTTCATGTCTCCACTCACTACCACGCAGGGCAACTGGGATAACAATATATTATTGCACAGTCAAAAAAAATATCCGAGCCATGTATAGCACAAAAGAAAAGACAACGATAAAAACAAGGATACAACACCACGCTGGTAAAAATCAATTGCTAGTCTAATGTGTAGTGTAATAGAGACACACACACACCGTCACGCTTATATTCTCCAAGCGGGGGTGGCAGAGGTGTACTGAGTACACCCACGTTTCGCCGACGATGTTAGGTCCCATGTAATATGGGGCAAGTCTATTGCCATATACCGGGCACAATTTCAGACTCCGGATTCATACTGGGAAGTTTTCGTCAGATAAACTACACGTGTCCCTTGGATTTGAACCCACGACCTCGTGATCACAAGGCGATGCGCTTTGCCACTAGACCAACGAGTGTAATAGAACTTAAAAATGTTTAACGATTTAGTATTCTAATATCGAAACTTTAAAGATTAATTTCTTGTTCTTGTCTTATTGGTTATGTCCCTATTTCCTTCAAACATAAAAAAATCAGAAGTCAGATTACGAGTATATTCAAAATTTCACAAAAAATTAAGTACTCTTAAAAAAATAAGCGTTAAATTTCCAAATTTGATATAACGTTTTTCTGCTGACGCTACTCAGTCTATGCCTCGCCCGGTATCGGAGATATCAAAAAGCTTACGCCGAGTTAGGGCACTCGATTAAAGCTCGCCTTGTTTGCATCGCTGCGGCTCCGCTGAATGTGCTGACCGTACAACTAACACTTGAGCTGCTTTATGTTAATTAAAAATTTTTGTTAACGACCCTTATTGTTTTGCATACTGTACTTATAGTGTTAAATTTTTACTTTGGATTTTTTGCCGTCTTAGCGCAGTTTTGCTTGTCGTTACTTTATTATGAGACTGGAAATTTGAGGATGAAATGCTATGATGTTTTCAGTTTTCAGTAAGTTATCTAACAAGTGAAACAAGTGACGGACGATTTAGCATAGTGGTTAAGAGCTTAAGATTAAGCCCCACTGTGTTTAATAGTCGCGGGTTCGATTCCCGCACGGGACAAATCTTTGTGTGACACACAAATATTTGTTTCGGTCTGGGTATTTGTGTATGTCCATTTTCATGTTTGCAAACGCACCTACGATACAGAAAGATTTCATCCGTGGGGCTACGATTCAAAAAAAATACGAAGGATACCTAAAATGCATAAAATACAATGTCTGAAATGGATCATGGCTAACGGGAGGCCTAAAATATCTTTTGTAGCAACACATTAATGTAATGAATTTGCGTCTTAATATAATGGGGAATATGGGATGACAGGGGAAGACCAATTTTGTATTTTTGAAGATAATATCTTATCCCTGATTTATTTGCAATCCCGTTTTGTGTTATTAGTCAACATCGACCATAAGTTTGATATAGAAATTTTAATCTTACATTTACCGTTCTACTGTACAAAGAATGCCTCATTAATCTATGGTTGGCAATCACAAGGTCCTGGGTTCGAATCCCGGGTTGAGGAAAGTGTTATTCTTTTCTTTCCTTTTTTATCTTTTTTTTAATCGTAGCTCCACAGAAGGATGTATTCTTGTGTTGTGGGTGCGTTTACAAACATAAAAATTCACACACACAAATACCCAGACCGAAACAAATATTTGTGGGTCACACGAAGATTTGTCCCGTGCAGGAATTGATCCCGCGACTATTAGACACAGTGGGCGGAGCGGCTTAAGCTCTTGAGTACTGCGCTAAATAGTCCGTCCGTCATAATAAGGTTATACTATCAAAAAAATCTTAGTAGCAATCCAGACTTTGGGGTTCGACTTACCCTTCTACATTTTCACTTAAAACATCGTTAACGGAGTGCAGTGTAAATAATTTAAGCTCAAAAAATGCCATTTCGTTCAGTGCCATTCAACAAAGCTTTTTGAAGTAACCTTAACAGAACAGAAATAGATATCTCAAACATAAATATCTTCAAAAATATAGTATAGAAATTTTCACACGCGATCCAACCTAAACATGAAACATCAACAGCGCACAATAAATCCAAAGTCGAGGGGTCGAACTCACACCACTTCGAACCCAAGGCGGTATCCATGAAAGCTGTCACAACGTGATGGACGGCCGGGCATAAAACTGACGAGACTGCCTCCCCCCACCCTCTTCTCGTCGGAATAGCTCTACGGAGCCCAGTATATCACTTTTATTACATGCCATCTTCATTTTCATATTTCATATTTGCATTTCTGTTGCCTCCCTTGAACGCCCCCCTTCTGGTCACCCAGCCCCCTCTGTTTTAAGCGTTTCGCGCGTTTTTCTATGTAATCGCTCTCGGCTTTGTGTGCGAGACGTAACGAGTGGGCAACGCGTCAAAGGAAACTTTTTATGGTATTATACGTTGAACAAAATGTGGGTAGGGACATAATTTTGAGGTTGGTGGCTTAGTTCCGTATGTGGGAGATATTATATTTTTTTAATATTTTAGATATTAAGTGATTAAAGTGAAGTGAACCGTGTCCAGATAATCGATACAGTTCCCTCATAGTGTATGGTGCGGCTGCGATCAAGTCTTGGGTTCCTATTCCAGGTTGCAAGGGGGCATTGCAAAAACTGGTGTTAGTTTAGATTACTAGGTAGTGGGATGGTTTCTAGTTTATTTTGTGCTATTCATAATACAAGAATTCCTAAATATAACAATCTACACTGTACCTATAATTATGGTCTAGCCTTCAAGTTGTTTACGTTTTGACTGGATATTTCAAAACGGCACACAGACGAAGTACAAATACTTTTCTATATAATTTCCGTCTAAAATTAGACATGACTAAATTACACTAAAGTCACATGAACCTATATACAAACTAGACTGTAACACAAATAGGTAAAGACATAAAGAAAAAAGGTAATTAAAAACTCTGCACGTTTTATCAGCAACCTTACGGGACCCTGCTAGATAAGGCGTGGAAATGTATAACAAAGTTCAGGGCTTGTTGTGACGTGTTCCTTGTTAGTTAGCCCTGGCAAAGGTGCCTTCCGGTACTTGTGTGAGAGATGTTTGCTCACAGAATAAAGCCATCGTCGCCCCGCTCGTATGGTATGGACACGCTACGTACGTACGTAAGTGTACGTAGCGATCCCCACGCTGGAGAAATCTCTGTGGGCCCTCAACGTGACTTTCGGCCCACAGCTCAGCCAACTATATAAATATACATATGACTGTGAAGCTAATTTTTATTGAGACATAATACATTTCATAACTTTTGTTTATTTTATTTGTATATACCTGAAATTTGCAAATTGATATGAATATGATTAACGTTTATTTTAGTCTGCAAAGTTGTGTATGTGAAATTCATGTTTGTAAACGCATCAAAAAATAGTACATGTAGCGCGGCAACGTGTTTGTTTTATGAAAACTTTGTTTTCTTGGCACTATGATTGTTAAGTTGTTGATAATCTTGGCACTATGATTGTTAAGTTGTTGATAAGTTGTACCATTTTGATATTTCCATAATTTTTTGTACCATGTTTGTATAGTGTGAAAAAGAGTAATCGACAATTAAAGTAAGTCTATGTACAAATTTCACCATCGCTGTATAGCCCTATCCGATGATTAAACTAGCCAGTTTTAATAGCCGAGTAACGCTAAACGAGAAGAAACCAATCAAAACTTTACTCTAGAGTGGTGGAAGAAGCCCTAATTTTTTTTTTATTAATAACATTCATTTTTTTTAAATTTGCATGTAGCTGAATAAAGTGATACAAATTTAAAGTATAGTGTCTTTTGTAACTTATGCAAATAAACAATCGAATTGAATGGCAAGTGAATCCGCAGGGAAAATCTAGTTGACCATACATTCTGAACCGGGCGTTCCTAAAGGATATACGCCATAATTCCCTCGGGAACACGCATTTCTGAACAATGGCGGAATTAATTACCATACGCCCAGAATGCTGGATGGAGATTTTTTCCATTAGACTTGGTTTTTGACTGCCTCCATGATGCAGAAGCGTATAGTACGACTGGTGAAAACGAGGTCCAAATTCTAGGTCGGACTAAAAGTTTTTATATCGGTTGCGGTTTTATATCGAAAAATCAGAAGTGTTGAGCGCAGCCACAAATGGCGTGATTGAACTAGCCACTCATTAAGCGTGACGTTTTTTTACTAGCCTTACGTTGCAACTAACAGAGGAGACTGAAAAAGACAGATACATATAGACAAGCAGTGAGACAACCAGTCCAGTCAAAATCAAATCGTCGATTTGATAGCGAATACTGGATAGACAGAAAAAAAATATTATGTATTCAGAGAGCTCTAAATAGCCTATGTCATTTTTTGTTGAAGCATCATTATTGTATAACTTTGCTATAATTTAAGAATAATTTATCCATATTATTACCTCAGATCGTTTACGGTAACAGGTACAGGTTCTTTTCTAAAGATAGCATAGTAGAAATAAAAGATAAACCATTACCATGTACCAAAAATACCACACACTCATTGAACTGAAATAATCACGCCAAAAACACTCACGCGCAGTATAAATCACAACCTGACATGTTTCTTTGTGCGCGGGCCCTCACCCCCCTCCACGTAGAGGCAACAAAATTATAAAAGGGTAAATAAAACAGAAAGCTTACACAAGTCATAAATTTGATTTATAGAGATTAAAAAAGGCGCTTTAGAAACGGCTCGAACGAAAATTTTCGGTGGGACGAATCGGGAGACGAGTGTAGAGCTAGCAGGCAAAATGTGTTTGGTGTAATAAATTTAAGTAGTTTGGTGTAATAAAGTTGAGTATGATTTAAAACATTGAAATCACTAACTAATAACAATAAAAAAAGGCAACGCGGTAGACTCGACAATGACTAGACAACGCGGAGATGGCGGGACGAACTGGATACCTTCTTGAAAGGCTAGCCTGACATAGCAACGAAAAGAGAGCAGTGGAAAACCAGCAGTGGGACAACAATGGCTCTTAATATAATAGTAATAATACAATATTTTATAAAACTAGCGTTTTTAACATAAATAAGATAGTATCCGCAAATGTGAAATAGACATTTTATAGATAACTTATTCTGTAAAATTTATTGTTTTTACAATCCCATGAATTAATAAAAGATTTTATTCTCATTCTCAAAATTATTTTCTAAATGAATACCGCCGAGGAAATGATTTTGCGATAATGTAATATGTGTGTATTCGAATTCAATCTTACAGTTATTGAAATAAAAAAATAAATTAATACCTACCCACCTGAAATATATTTTTTTGCTGCCAGTACTCATGTCAGCGCAGTGTCGATGTTCCCGCCCGTCAGAGGGGGCGCCCGTAAGAAAATTTACAGGCACCGCCGTATTTCAACCCCCCGCTTTTTCTGTTAATCTACCCTCCTAATGCGTCGCTTTGTTTACCTGCTGACCGTACGTAGGTGTCGTGTGCTTGCTTCGTTTTAGATAACGATCATACTGTACCGTTGTATGTTATTGAGAAAGTTGAAGTGTGCGTTAATGAAGATATAGGAGCCAGTTGCGTACAGTTAGGTGTTCTTTAGTGCACAGGTGAGAAAAAATCACTGACGCTAGTAGGTTGAGTTTAGCTTGTTAGGGAACCACGTAAAATCATGACAGCGGCTAAGGGGTTAATGGAAAGATTCACAGAGTAAAATTGGTGGTGATTCCTTTCTCGTTGTAATGATTATTGGTTACTGATTACGTAGTTGTTATGTACTAACACAATTAAGCAAAAAATATAAATGATATGGCATGGTCGTCAGTTGATGTATCAAAGGTATATAAACCTTGGCTCCTTAGGTATAATAGGAATAGAAAGGCGCTAATTCTAGAACACTACAATAATCAAAGTAAGATGATACCACCATCAGTCGTTTCATACATATATGTGAGGTTGAATGTTAAACAAATATATATAAAAAATATTATCGTTTTTTTAGATCACTTAATTGGGCGTGCTATTCCCAAACTTAATTATGTTCTGGCCCAGTTATTTAACTGTTTTGCCATCCTGACCCACCATAAGTTTTTTAACCCTCCTAGTGCATATAGCCATGCCCATGTAAAAGACAGAAAAGGAAGAAGAAAGAAAATACATTTATTTAACCAACATACGAAACACAACATACGCATAAACCAAAGGTAAATATACAAAATACAGCCTTGTAGCCGTATGCCAAAGATTGTGGGGGACTAAACAAGCTACTGCCTCAGCATGTAGCTGCACCATAAACACTTATGTTGTAGCGCTGGTATTCTGGCAGCACCTATGAAAAAGGTGACGTCACAGATGCCATATTGACGATTCCATAAGTTCAGATATACATGAGTAAAAATTGAAGAATGAATATAATATAATAACTATGTAATGTATGTGTAAAACAAAAGCTACGCAGGACACGGGTTGGGGACCACTTTATACGAGACCATTGGAGAGCAAGACCACGATATGTTCTTTTTATTTTAAAGATGACATTTATGATTAATATACAGTTAAATCCTAAAAACACAAAATAAAATTACGACAAATTTATTAGTGATCTAGATGCATAGATATGCATCTACATCATCAAGCCAGATCCATTGCGGGGCAGGCAGATAGTACTGAGTTCCAACAGGTTCTTTCCTTACAGACTTCTCAGGCTTCCTCCACTCTCATAGTTCGTCTCATAGTGATAATGTCGCTTTATGTAATAAAGTGTTAACTATAGGCTTTTTGCAACTGAATGAAAGACATGGCATTTTTATGGGTAGCCATTTTCTGAAGTTACAGAAAGCAAGGCAAGAATCCTTGTCGTCGACACAAGATATTAGTTTTAAAAGTTCTAAAAAGGAAAATTTAAAAACTCCAATTCTCAAATTCTCTCCCGTATATATAACGCTTGCAAATGAGCTGCGCTGGAAAGTAGCGCAATAGCTGGAGATAGACTGAAGTTACGAGCGCACTCCAGCTTAGTTTTCGATTTGGCAAGCGCCAACGCAATATTGTGCTTCGGGCTCGTTGGAACTGAAGTATTTGTGTTTCTATTTCTATTAGTTTTGATATAATTATGACTTTTGCAGGTCTAGGGGTGTATGGCTGGCGATCGTAACAGCTTGAGTTTTAAACTTAGCTTAAAGTATGCCGTCACGCCTGTATTTTCCCAAGCGGGGGTGGCAGAGGTGTATTACGTACACCCACTTTTCACCGACTATGTTTGGTCCTACTAGGGCTATTGCCATATACCGAGCACGATTCCAGACTCTGGTCTCATGCTGGGATTTTTTTCGTTAGAAAAACTACATTTGTTCGACCTAGGATTTGATCCCAGGACCGTGTGAGCACAAAGCGATGCGCTTTGCCACTAGACCAACGAAGCAGGTTGAAGTTCCCCCATTCTATTATTAAGGATTTCAGCAGTCTGATGTGAAGAGTTACAGCGGGGAGCATCGTAACTAGCATGAGGCTTGACTTCAATGCATTGGGGACCTTAAATTCTCTGAGAAATGTGGGTACACTTCGCTGTTATGGAATGTAGGTTAGGTGGTGTTTATTTGTGACATAAAAAGAGGTGGTGGTTATGCGTGAATATAGCAAGAATCTATCTCTCTGCCTTGCAGAGTACAATCCGACAACAATACGGGGATAATCAGATTTACTCAATGCACTCATTGCAATGAAACAAACTTGATAGCATAGGTACCAACGGCGATGTTTACGGAATGTTTTCTAGAAGAACTACATTTTTAGACAGAAAGATTGACAAACACAGGAATTATCAAAAGGGCTATATTCTATGTTATTTAGTTCTTGTGTATTATTTATGTGCACTTAAACAAAATTATGACGCAACCCTCTCTCTCAACTTGAATACTGGTTGTGACAAACATAGCAATATGCATTAATATGCACATAATATTACTACAAATCATTATCACACTACAAAGAACAAATTGATCATAACTGCACGTATTTTCACCCCCTAAAATATAACTACATATTTCTGTCACACACCACAAACTATAAAGTAGCCCCCATAAAACCTCAATAGCTACATTAACCCTACCCCATTAAGTTGCAAAGTAAAGAAAATTACGCCCAAATTTCACAACAGTAACGTTGTGTCAAGCAGTATTGCAGATCAATAAATGCCCTTAAACCCTTCGATAGCTTATGTAATTGGTCCAATGAGGGGGCGAGTGGGGGTTATTTCATAATCTACACCCCCTCGCTGCAGACGGATCAACGCTGCACAATCCTGGCGATAGAATTTTACGAGACCCCGGATGCACCGTGGTAAGCAGTAGTCATAAATAGTATTGTAGAGTTATATGTGACTAGATGTGGCTTGCTTTGAATTTTCTGAAGTTTCATTTATTTCTGTATGCCATAATTAAGCCCGGTTTTCCTGTTAACTTGCAATTTAATGTAACTTATATACCTTTTTCTATTAGAAAGTAGTCTTTGGTGGTTTAAATTTGAATTTTAATCAGGATATTTTCACGGCTTTAATATTTGGTTAAATTATTTCAACTACACAAAATAATAGAAATTACTATTATAATGACCAAACCAGACCATTCAGACCGTCAAGCATACTGCATTAATTTCTGCGGGCTACAATAAGATATTCTGGATAGGGATTGTACTGGATCTTGTGAGCCAAGACGACGCTCAGACAAATAGACCAAGCTACACACACGTGTGTTTATCCCTTTTTACAACACTTCTAAGAAAAAAAGTGGGTCAATTGTATACAAAGAACAATCTGGTGCAATTTAAACAACTTGAAAAACCAAACGAAGTTTTCTGAAACAGTAAACTTTGGCCCCGTTTAAATTGAAATAATTTTCTCTTACCACATCTAGTATGCCTTAATTCTAGACAACAGCACATTAATGCACTGCGACTGTACGTAACTATTACCCGGTGAGTTGTGGATTTGTTTTGCCGGTCAGATAGCTGGAAATATGAAAATGAGTTTCAAGTTTCGTCTTAAGATGCGGACGCAACGTATATTTTTACTTACCAAACCAGTTTATTCTTTTTAATTTGGAAAGTTTTTTGATAAAATTACTTTTTGTGCGAAAAGGCTAAGGAATAGGGAATATGCGTGTAATTCAAATAAGGATCAAATTTTTTTTTTCAAACTTTATCGCATTGAAATAATGTCTATACCAATATTTTTTTAATAAGATTACCTTTTTAATAAGAAAATAATTATTGAAAGTATAAAAAATGAGTGGGAAATTCAAAGTAGCGGGAACTCCACGCTATTGGTCAGATCGAATATGACGTCAAAGTCTACAATACAAATGCCAACAAGTGCATATTTGTTGGATGTTTGCTATTGAGTTAGTTTTATTGTTATTTTTTGTTGTTGATTTACACAAAGACAAAATTTTAGTTTAAATTATTTTAGTTAATTCTTATGTTAAAGTGATCTTCGCAGCAATATAAACAAGTTGATGACAGATACCATGTCTCTTTTTCTGATTTTACACCACTTTCTCCTTATGTCTGCACCTATCGGGTGCATTTCTTATTGTGTTTTTACACCTAGGCACAACACAGTGTTGTTCCATTGTATAATAGTCGCAAAATACAAAATCAAAATAAATTGCAGAATAAAATACTTCTACAGCTGTTCACTAATTGATTTTTATTATAGATTTTGACGTCACGCCAAGCGCGCCAAAATGGCGGGCGTTTAAAATGCTCTTATCTGTTTGCTATCTTCAACATTTTTTTTTGCCCTTTACATTTTGTTTTTGACGCTTAATTTTTTTTTTGCAGTTATATATTGAAGTAATCTATCGTATAAAAATATAAAAAAAATACACGCATATTCCCTATTGTTGGTATTAAGAAGTGTGTGAAATTAGGGTAATTTATTAATATTGTGCGTTGTAATGTTGAATTTTGATCTCTATGTAAAATTTTTTTTACAATTATTTGTGAAACTTTAGTATATTCATGTAATTATTTCGTATAAGTAAGTATACTTTCTCGTTAGGCTAGTATGTTCTTTGTAATTAAAGTACTTTCGCATACATATAGGTGTCCACAGGTAGCACTTAGTGACATACCACGTTAGTATAAATATATAGAGGCGTTCCTAGCGCTGTGCCACAGCGAAATTATACTAATCAGTTTGAATTAGCAGATTAGTATACCTATTTATATATTATTAACCTGCTATTGCTATTTATATAACTAACCTTCTATTTTACTAAATCCTGCCTGCTACGATCTTAACTTAGAAACTCAATTATACACTTTTTTAAGTTTCAAAGGTATTAAGTAGACTAATCTTAAATGAATGACAGATAGACAGAGATACTCGTATAATTTTATATATGCTCAATCAAAAGTAGTCTTTCATCACAAAGGAATAAAGCTACATGCAATACGTTCACATACATTAAAGATTCCTTCTAACACGTACCCCCTCGGTAAGGGGGGAGATATAAAAGAGAGTTGAGTGAAGATCGGGGATGACGTGATACGGACAAAAGGTGGCAGATTGCACCCACCCTTGTGGTTAAGGGGAAGATAGTTGAAGAACTGAATTTTCTTGTCTCGAAAGCTCCCCGATAATGTATTATAAAATAACAGGAAAGAACCTGTTGGATCTCTGTACTCTCTGGCTACCCGACAAGGCATCTGGCGTGATGATATGCATCGATAGAAAATAGCAGGATTTTTTATACATGTGTGGTGCAAATTTCTAATAGAAAGACAGCTATTAATATGCTTACAAAAAATAATTTTTTATTTAAGCATGTTAAAAAAAACGCAGAAATTGTAAAGGTTTTATTTTAAAGAAGAGTCTCATGTCCTCTTTCTCCGCAAGAATGAGATTCCCAAGTGGAGGTGGAGTTTTTGACATGAAAAAATCTCATTGGGGTTTTTCTATGAAGGATGGAGAAATATTGGTGCACTTAGTACACCTTTGCCACTTTGCTTAGGAGATGTAATTTTTAGAATGTTTATTTTTTCCTGTTTGGCAACCTCAAGAATAGCTACGATATTGAGATTTTAAGCCAAATCAAATGTAGATATTCTCCTTAACCCTGTTGCAACGGATTTGAAGACGGACGGACGGACCGTGGGGTCAGGTAAAGGGGTCAAACGTCATCGATCGGGGGAAGGGGGAGGGGCACCCGACTGCCCGCCCGTAATCATACTCCACTTGTTTATTTTATATTGCCAATGTCGTTCATTCGTATAAGTTTCTGTGTGCGAGAATATGATGGCAGGATTGAGTGGCGGAAATAAGGCGTAGTAGTAATATGCGACTACCGTGTTCTTAGCGGTCACCAAGGTTAAGCAGCGTTTAACTAGGTCAGTCTAAGATGGGTGACCGTTTATAGAATTTTCCCTCAAACCTGGAACTGCTCGGTCGAGTATGACAAAGTGATTTTTGAAGTGTTTGGTCTGTTGGTTTTTCTTGCCTAGAAATCTTAAGGTTCATGGTCATGAGTCAAAGATGTGCACGGTAGGACAAAACCCCAAATATCATCACGATTACCATCGCCAGGAAGATGTCATTGGTTCACCAGTTCCACATCATCGTGCGCCACTCGAGAACTTTTCTGCCCTAACAGCCGTAAATTCTTGGAGTGATGTACCCTGTCCACATCTACTGAACTATAGCATTTTTTTTTTTTGAAACATAGCCCCACTAGGATTTATTCCTGAATCGTGGGTGCGTTTACAAACATGAAAATTCACATACACCAATACCCAGACCGGAACAAATAATTGTGGATCACACAAAGATTTGTCCCGTGCGGGAATCGAACCCGCGACTATTAGACACAGTGGGCGGAGCGGCTTAAGCTCTTAACCACTGCGCTAAATCGTCCGTCTGCGCTAAATTTTAAGCACTATGACCTCCTGTGGCTCATAAGGTCCATGGCTGATATTTCAGCCGGCGCTTTTGGATTTTATTTTACCACTGGTCCTGGCACCAACGAGGCAACTCAATGAGATACCTTTCTAAGGAACCCAATCTTCTAACTACTCCAAATTTCTAAGTGCATACCGAATCAGGTGTTGCGCATACAAGCCTGGAGCAAAGCGACCGGAGACGAGTTAACACCTCACTCGGGCAGCAATGAATGTTTAATGGCGGTCACTTTGAGAACGCGCCGCTTCTGTACGAGGGTTTTTGAAAATGGACTGCTGTGGGTGTGTTTCCATTGCAGTAATAGATACAATTGTTCTCGTGCTATAGGTTGCTGATGCAGTACTTCGTACTTATTTTCTGCAGTACTGATCACTCCATTATCAGCCTGTAGCTATCCACTGACGAACCCAGACTTCAGGGGGCTTAGCATGAACACAATGACGTTAGTGTAACGCTGTCGAGAAAGCGTACTGTCACGTTCACCTATTGGATTTGTTGTGTGAGAAGGATGGTAGATATTATTAGTACAGTAGGCCCAGAATTGCATATTAGCTAAACTATATGCAGAAGATACGTAAAACTAGGACAAGTACTTGAGATAGCCAACGACATTCAAGTTAGCAGACTATTGAAATTCATCTTGCCAGTGGACGTCTTTCAGCGGATGACGAGTGAAATTGAGCACGAAGTTCTTTTGGTTCGTCATCATCCGCAAATGAATAGGAGGCTCGTGATGGAAAATTTGAAACCACTCGTAAATGTGGAATATTCTATGAGTATGTGTATTCTATCGTTATACTAATCCACTAATTTGGAGCTAATACACCAACAGAACGGACAGCTTGGTCTAAAGGTAGAGATTGAGTAGTTCCACCCACTGAATCGAGAAGTCGTGCGTTTGATTCCCGCATGGGACAAATCTTTGTTTGACCCACAAATATTCGTTTCGATCAGGGAGTTTATGCATGTTAATTTCATGTTTGTGAACGCCACGACACAGGAATAATTCATAACGTGGGGCTCCATTTAAAAAAAAGCAGCATAGCATTGCACTGTAAGGAGAAAGAGTGGGGTGCGTCGTTGTGAAATCCTTTACCGTATAGTAACGTACATTGGAAACACCACCTCCCCAGTGCATGCACGAAGTGCGTCGCGACCACACAGACTGTCTTACCCCTTTATACTGGTCCTCTCAATACAAGCACTGCATATTTCAACCTGGCCTCGACCGCACCTCGCTTCGTAAATGCTATCTGCTTTTGACCTAGCCTATCAAGTTTACCATCTTCCAAATTGAACCTATTTGACTTTCAGTCTTATTTCAAATGTGTTAAGGATGTGGGGGTGGTTTTTGAATGTAAATTTAAGTTGGTGTTACAGCAAAAGCAAGTCATTGGTCGCGCCTGAGATATTAGCAGCCTCAGCCGTCCAGATGGGTGCATTTATGTGGAGATATTTCCGATTTGATAGCCTTTGAGGGTTGCACGTGAATTCCAGATGAGGTGGTTCGTGCTTGCCTTTGATTTAGGTGTCGTGAGATTCGGGAATTGGTGGGGTTGAAAGAATATTTTAGTTTGTATTTGAACTAATCTTTTTTCTATGAATTAGTTAGGTATTTTCGTATTTCAATCGATAACCAGAAAGAAATGTCATTGTCAAGTAAAGAGATGTCAAAGTCTATTTCAAAAATTTCGGCACTTAGGCACTTAATAGAAAGTTAATATTTTTGCTACTGCTGATTTTGTTAATATTGCCTTGTTGATCTCATGGCAAAGCGCATCGCTTTGTAATCACGAGGTCCTGGGTTGAAATCCTAGATCGGACAAGTGTAGTTTTTCTAGCGAAAACTTCCCAGTACGAGTCCGGAGTCTAGAATTGTGCCCGGTATATTGCAATAGGCTCGCCCCCTATCACATGGCACCTAACATCGTCGGCAAAACGTGGGTGTACTCAGTACACCTCTGCCACCCCCACTTGGGGAATATATGCGTGACGGTGATTTTTTTTTAAATATTTTTTGGAAAAGTTTGAAATTTAATTATGGGGAAGTAATATAGTGGTAAGAACCTGTTGGAACTCTGTACTCTCTGCCTACCCCGTAAGTGATCTGGCGTGATGATATATATAGATAGATAATATAGTGCCGTATTACTACAGCCAAACGCATAGTCCTAAGTTTCAACCCCGAGTTTCCCTTTGTACTCTTTAATTTCTTTAATGAGTTTTTGAAATTCATCCTAGAAGCAGAATTTAATTACTATTTACTGCCTCGTTAGGCTAGTAAAACTGCCTAGTTGGTCTAGTGTAGCAATTACGAGGTCCTGCGTTCGAATCTTAGTGTAATAGGTGGTTAGTCTATTGCTATTGTATCACGCACTATTTTAGTCTCTGGCCACCCCAATGTTTGATTCAGGATTTAAAACCAGGACCTCGTGATTACCTGCCGAACTAGATGTTACTACACTAACGTGGCAGAATTTTTAAATAATGTAAATCATTTGTCCTAAGCGACTGTAACAATATATTGTGTAACGTTGGGGTGCCTCCAACAAAATAATTAAATAGGTACTTTATCTAGCCTGAAATGTGAAAGAGCCACAATGAGACTATGAATGTAGTTCTTAAATAACAGTCTCTAAGTCTGCGGCAGTAGTTAGCCAACGTTCAGCGCGCGGGCGTCACGCGTCGCTGATAATTTTCGCAAAAGCTGAAAATGAGCTGCATATCACTTGCTTGCCGTCGAGCTGGCTAGCTACAGGCTGTTGCACTTTAGTATGTTTAAGACCTTTTAAAATAAGTAAGATCACCCAGTATTACATTACACTGTTACGTATTCCCCAACAATGGTGGCAGTGTACTGTGTATATCTTCAAATTTAGGCCAATTACATTGGTCCCCATATTACATTGGGGACAATTTTAGGCCCCAATGTAATATGGGGACCAGCCTATGATCATTATACTGGACACTATCCCAAACTCCGGATCGTTACTGACAATTTTCCATAGAAAAATCACTTTCTATCCAACCTAGGATCTCGTGATCATCAACTGATCTATACGCAAATATAGTCCACAAATAAGCCTCTAAATCAGCGGCAGTAGTTAGCGAACGTTCAGCGCACGTGCGTCACCCATCGTTAATAATTTTCGCAAAAGCTGAAAATTACCTGCATGTCACTTGCATGTCGTCGAGCTAGCTAGCTAGCTGTTGTACTTTACGAGTTTATTTTTAAACTCTTAAGATAAGGAGAACCTGTAGGGAAAGAGCCTGTTGGAACATTAAGTTATTGCTTTGTTTTCAATATCTCACACGTAAATCTCTCATTCTGGACATTATACAGTTCCAAATAAATTTAATAGGATCAAACGCGTTCGCAACAGTGTAGTGAGAAAACGTTCAGGTATAAAGGAAAGTATCAGTATAAATTTGAGAAAGAGCATGCTCCAGTGGTTCGGAGATGTAGAAAGAATGACGAAGGGTAGAATGACAAAACACTTGTTACATTATCCTCGAAGATAAGGCATAGTTCAGAAATCAGCAGTATTTGTTACTCGTATTCTTTATGCACAAATAAATATTGATTACAAGTGAACCTTGAAAGAACGTGTTGGAACTTTGTAACCTATCCCACAAGGTGATGATATAAATAGATTGAACTAAAATCCAAACTTTCTTTTTCCCAACATCCTATATATCCTTCCTTAGTCTCGCCATGGTTCTGCGCGCAGGCGTAAAAATTAAAATAAACAATAGCAACACTCGTCCCACACCCCGGGGCCGCTTGTATTAAAGCTTTTGTCCTAAGATTAGCTTTTAAGAAAGCCACCATTAAGGCTCTGAAGCACAGTACTCGAGAATTAGTTGCAAGAGGACTATTTTTTTCGTTCCGTGTAGTTGTTGGCACGAATGAAAAAAGTGCTACGAATGAAGCGGCGTTGTATGATGACGTTTTTGATGTATGTTTTTTGTTTGTGTGGTTAGCAATGTGGCGGATTGGTAGGTAGTGGTAAGTAGCTGAAACTAAGCTCCGAAATCAAAATAAAACTCGGTAACGAAACAGTTATTAGCTTTTTATTATAAATTGGTGAGTGGAGAAACAAAATATGTAGGTATTATAATTGTTACAAAATAGGTATAAACAGACATACAATGCGAAAGTAGGAAGGATGTAGGTACCGGGGAAGATCTAGACTATCTTACTATTTATCTGAAGGACAAGTCAAGAGTCTCCGTAACCGGCGAGCGTTTGGGAGAGTGGAGGAAGCCAGAGAGGCATTTAAGGAAATCTGTACTATCTGCCTACCCTGCAAGAGAACTGGCGTGATGATATAGATAGATAGACTAAAAATATTTCATTGTTTGTGTGGTTCATAATATTGCGGTTTGGATTAAGGTAATAGTAGTTGGAACACAGGCGGAATAGAAATTCACTAGCTGTTTACAGTAAATAGTTGAGTAATAAGCCTGCTAAATCTAGAAAACTGTTTCTGAACACGGGATAAAATCGTCACAAAATAAAAATTACCATCCGTTTAGGTTTTATTATGAAGTCCGAGAGATACTAGTCAATATTTTTTTAACCCGTTATTTTGTACAAGCCTGTCGGCTTCTCTCAAAACTCTTGGTTTTTGCTTGCTCTTTTAGACCTCGTCTTGCTTCAAGCTTTGCGCTTTTTGCAATAGTATATTATTTAAAAGATAAAAATGCTTGGATAGATGCTATTCCAGTTCCACTTGAGTCATGACAAACTATTCAACTATTGTTAGTTAACATTCCCTCTCTTCCTTCTATTAATTTAACACAAAGTGTACTTTTTTCGTAAATGAGGGAACCATGAAGCCATTCTCATCAATGATTTGCTTTTTTAACTTAAACTCACCTGATGACCAACCTACATTGTTCTCCCATACCCCACAACAGAAAGTAGATGGAAAAGGTTGTAATTTTTTATTTTAAAAGAGTAACCGTGAAGTTTCTTGCCCTTCTGTGGAGACACAGGAATGATATTCTGAAGTGGCGGTAGAGTCTTTGTTACTTTTCTGACGATTCATAAATACTGTAATGGTTTACATGAATAAAAAATATTCTGATTCTGATTGCAAGTCTTTCTCTCAGAATTCTTAAGGTAGTGATTTTACGTTAAGGGTTTAGACAACGTTGCTGTCACATTGTTCTTCTGAAATACACAATATTTATCTTCTACTATGTATATGATTAAAACAACTGATTAATAACATGACCTTTTACTTTGTAAGATGGTTTTTACCTGGGCGGGGTTACAAGCGATTTACTAATAACATTAACTCTTTTCACAATCTATAAATAAATAGTATGTGGAAATAACGTACGTAATAATCTCTCAATAAAATGATTACATGCAAACAATCACAGGGTTGTCAAAGAATATACAGAAGGAATTTATGGAGGTAGGTTTGTGGCAACTTGCTGTTGAAACTAATAAAGCCGTGCCCATAACGATTCCAACTCAGCTTAACAACTATTACATTAAGTGGCAATCGAAATTAACGACCTATCGCGCTTTCCTAAGCACGTAAAGCAAATATGGAATCGCCTAAATAAACTAGATTCGCTTTTTCCTTGCACTGACGACAACAAATCAATTCTCTTCACCAGCCACCACGAATTCGTGCTAGAAGTCAAATTTAGAATTAAAAATTAGTTTATTTGTATACAACCAACCTTAAGACCAACAATAGGTCACTTACAAACCATAAAAATTATTATTTTTATTACATTTACCACTGGATCGGAACACGCCCTCCAATGCGAAGATCCGGCGAGCAAATCAGCGTGCCCGTCTTGATTTTCTTTCATTATTTCTTGTATGTATATCGTTGAAATTTACAGGTTTACCCGAACTTCTAAAAGATGTAGAGGCCGTCTGCGTGAAGTTAACCACATATAAGTTATTTTTTAATATTATTTTACAAAATTGTATCTAACAGCTTGTATTTTAGAAATTATAATTAAAAGGTCGCTAAGAGTTCGCATCTCTGGCATTACTCTCAACCACCACATAACAAATCAAACCACACAGTGCACCAACCACTCAAACACCTCAACTAAAACGAAAAATACAAAAATTACGCAAAAAATCCCCATTTAAAAATAAATCCGTTTTCTTTAGCATCGATGGAAAGAACAGCGAAAGAGAATTAATGCAAAACAAAAGTCCCGCTATCTGGATGCCGGGAGGGCGGGGTGGCGGCACTAAATTACTCGATGGGCGTCAACCCACCGCCATGTATCAATCAGGCTGGCCTAGATTTATGGGACAGTTCACTTCGGAATCGTTAGCCTTCGCGACGAAAATGTGTTACTGTTATTCTGAGACTTCCGACTTTTCTTTCGGTTCGGTATTTTTTCTTTTTTTTGTTCGACGACTAATTCTGGGGTGTAGCGATTTAAGGAGTGTAGGTGATATATGTGCTGTTTTAAAAGGTTTTCATATTAATTGGAACTAAAAGAATGTGTTTGTGATTCCAATGATCCTATTCCCTATTTTTTTGTTTGGGTTTTCATCTGGCTTTTGAAACTCAAATCGTTTATTTTGCATAAACCCTGCGAGGCTGTTTACAATGTGTCATATTTTCATTTTTTTTAACTTACTAATCTACCAAGTAAGTGTAAGCGAAGTATTACTCGTATAAGTTGTACATTAAATAGTATTGTTTTATAAATGGATATCGTAAAAGATGAATTAGAGAGTCAAGCGTCTCCGTAACCGGCGAGCGTGTATGAGACGAACTATGACAGTGGAGGAAGAAAAAGAGGTATGTAAGGTAAGAACCTGTTGGAACTCTGTACTCTTTGTCTACCCTGCAAGGGATCTGGCGTGATGATATAGGATGAATTAGAGAAGGCTTTCATTTAGTATCATTTATAAAAGAAAAAGAAGAATCAAAAAGAGATTTGTAAAAATAAAAACTATGTATCTAAAAATAAATAATGTGTAAGAAGCCAGTATATAAGGCTATAGGCGTAATCACCCACCAACCATATGATATACAGGAATTAGTTTTATTCCATAGGGGTGTGTACAACCAAACAAAATAAACATACTCAGACCGAAACAAATACTAGGTGACTTAAAGATTTGTACAGAACAAATCGAACGGACATCGAATCCTGACTACTCGATCTAGTAAGCGAAGCGGACTATGCTCTAATCACAAGTCCAACCAAGTGATCATATTACTAAAATTGTTAACATTCACAATTTAAAATGCTCCAAAATTACCGGATAAATAAATAATCAGCAACTAGAACGCGTTCGTGCGGGCTATATACTACATAATCCAATTTCATCAGTACAAAATTAATATTTCACTTATTGCTATGACAGTTCGCTGCATTGATGGTTTTGTTCGATCCTTTGCCGCGTTCGACCACTGTGCAGTTGTCACATTGACGTAAATGGAAAAATACGAATGCACTACACACTGTGGCTAATTTCCTTTTCAGTTTTTACTGTCCACGTGTCCGCGTCAGTCTGACTTGGTGCTCACAGCTTTGTGTTCGATGCTTAATGGGAGTTTTAATGGCGTTTTAATTAATTAATGATGGTTGGGCATGATTTTTGGGATTGGATGCAAAATTGATTAGTTTGATGTGTTTATTTTTGTGTAAGGTACAGTGTTGTACATTAAAAATTAACCATCACTTGCTTTAACGGTGAAAGAAATCATCGTGAGGAAACCTGCATGCCTAAGGTATGTGAAGGTCGTCAACCCGCACTGGGCCCGCGTGGTGGATGGACTATGGCCTAATCCCTCTCAGTCTGAGAGGAGGCCCGTGCCCAATGGTAGGACAGTTTCTCAACAGGGCTAATATTATTATTATATACAGCGTTTTCATTATTATCATTAATAAAAGCTTGTAAAACGATGTTTATTGCAAGATATAGGCCTCCTTTAAGGATCGCCACGATGACGGACTTCGTTTTTATTTTTGTACCCCAAAAATAATAAAATAAAATAAAAATAATAAATAATAAAAAAATTTAAAAGTAGGAGTAGCTACTTTTGGTCAAGTGAAATTTAGGATGAGTCTAGGAATAAATAGGTGCGCTTAATATGAGTGCTCTTTTGTCTGTCTGTCTGTAAATCTGTCACTATACCAAGTTCGAAATAACATCTTAAGATTTCCCAGAACAAGACACTCAACAATCGTAGCTAACCATCAACACGCGTTTTAAAAGGGTTCCATTTCTATTTTTATAGTACGGAACTCAAAGAAACAACCAATTATTTTAGTTCCAGTGCTATTTATATTAAAACCCTGGATTAATTTGCGCACCCCGCTGCCTATCAGTCTAAATCATCGCCAATGAAACACAACACAACATAAAATACACAAAACAAGTACCCGCCATATAAATTGCACACACAAACACACTAGCGCCGGCGGTCGTAAATACAGCGCAGGTGTGAGTTGTAGCGTGTTTACGCAATCGTGTCGTTATCGTCGCGCGTGTCGCTCGTATATCGCGTCGATCGCGCCGCGGAAGGAGTTGCGTATGTGACGAGGATCGAAACTGTTTTTTTTTAGGTTATAGGTAGGAGTGCTCGATTTGCGCGTGCTTGATCTGTGTAGGTATTCGTTTGATGTTTGAATTAAATTGTATGGCGTCGCGTTTGTCGCGCGATTGTTCATTATAGTAAATATTATAGAAAGAAAGTTATAGTAAACATACCTACTAGACTAAGAAGACATAGAAGAAAACACTTCTATTTTTGACACTACCTAGGAAGGTCGGACCAATGTAGTTTTTCTAACGAAAAATTCCCAGTATGAGTCCGGAGTCTGAAATTGTGCCCGGTATATGGCAATAGGCTCCTAACATCGTTGGCCAAACGTGGGTGTACTCAGTACACCTCTGCCACCCCCGCTTGAGGAAAATAGGCATGACGGTGTTTTTAATCTAATAATAATTATGAAGAAAAAACAAAACATTTTTTTTTAATTGAAGACGGTCCGATTAGCCGCGTTAAGTGTACAGTGACGGAGATAACCGACAGCGGAGAGGTACAGTCGCGCAGATAAGCGGCTTTCATTACTGGCGTGTCGCGCGACAATGGATGGCGGCAGCAAATCTCGCCGAGACTGAGTTATTTGTTGCTTCTGAGGTGGTGTCTCCGATTGTGCTTGATAATTGATGTTTTGTATTTAACTGTATTGGATGATGGTTGGACAACTATTTTTAGTAATAAATGAAATTTTGTAGTATGTTAGGTATTAAGTTACTAGACAGAGTTCGTTATACCACAATACGCTCAAAAACGGGAATCGCTGATGTGGCTAATAAGTCTGCAAAGCTCAAATGGAGGTGAGCGGGGCATGTTTGTCGAATGCAACCTGAGAGATGGGCTGGAGTCGTTACGCAATGGGTGCCTGCAGATGGGCATCGACGTCGGGGCAGGCCCAGAAAGCGCTGGCGTGACGACTTGTATGCATTACGGAAGGATTAACCGGAGATGGCTGAAATAGATTGGTCTGGGAGATTATAGGGAGACCTTTGCCTAGCAGTGGAACAATAGAATAATATAATAATAATATTAGCTCTATTAAGAAACTGTCCCACCGTTGGGTACGGGCCTCCGCTCAAACTGAAAGGGTTTTGGCCATAGTCCACCACGCTAGCCCAGTGCGGGTTGGCGAACTTCACACACAGAGAAGTTCTTAGGCATGCAGGTTTCCTCACGATGTTTTCCTTCACCGTTAAAGCAAGTGAAAGTTATTTTTTAATACGCACATGTTTTCGAAAAGACAGAGGTGTAGTCCAACGGTCTAACCACTAGGCTATCACTGCTTATCACGGCTATCAGTGGAACAATATAGGTTAAAAAAATGGGTTAAGGCTTTTGGATGGGAGTGTATGTAAATGTAAGAAAGAGAATAAAAACAGGATAAATGCCGTCGAAATGTGAGCTCTGCGGAAGATGTGCGAAGCCAAACTGACCGACCGTATTCGCAACAGCGTAGTAAGAAAGTATGATATGAAAGATAGTATCGGTGTAAAGATGAGAAAGGTGCATGCTCCGGTGGTTCAGGCATATGGAAGGAATGTCGGTAGATGACAAAACAAATATAATATGTGAAAGTCTAAGGTCCTAAGACCTAGACTATCGTACCATGACTAAATAGACCTTGTCTCTTTGGTCTTGGTACGTCAAGTAAGTCAAGAGTCCGTAACCGGTAGGAGCGCATAAGTATATACAAGCTGTATCGTAAATAACCCAAGATCTCTGACACCCCGATTAGATAATTCCTTCTCAAATTCAATACTACAACCAAATTTTCAAATTTAACACTTTTTACCCTTCTTTAAGCACTTTTACACCCCAATTAACAATGAAACTTGTACGTTAATGTGTGCGTATTGATAAATACATTTGAAATCTCCGTATTAAATTGAATCAAAAATAAATTTAGTTTAATATAGGGCACCAAAAGACAAACAGCATTATTCGCAAATTTAAAAAAAAGTTTAAGTTAAAATAAAAACTGTTGAAATCAATTCAGGTATCGATTTAGAACAAACCACTTTCAGGTCTTGCGTTTATTATGTTACACCTTGTATATAAGAGTGGAGGAAGCCAGAGAGGCCTGTAAGGAAGGAACCTGTGTCTGTAAGGAAAGCATGGCGTGATGATATAGATAGATAGAGATCAATTAAATTCTACAATTTATAAAACTAGTTAGTAACATACAACGACATTATTACTAATGAATTCATTATTTCTGTTTAAAATGTGTCATAATTTTGTTTTGTGCAATGATTTAATCATAGATTAACGATTAACGTTATCTTAAAAATTGTAAGTTGTCTCCGCAACCGGGGCGTATATTTCAAAGTTGGATTTGTTAGAAAAGGATTTGCCCAACAGTTGGCTAGCTTGATAGCTAGTTTCTTACAATACTTCGTCCACATTGACTTTAGACTTTAAAGTATTCTATGTGTTAATCGAGATAATAAACTATCTATGTGCCGCATTTCATTCAAATCCGTTCCGCCGTTTTTGTGTGACTGAGTAACAAACATCTAAACATATGATGTTTTTTTTATAATATTAGTAGCATTAATTTTTCTACTTAAAAACGTCTAAAAATATTATATGCGTTGTCTGTCAATCAGTCACTAATAGGTTACTTTACTTCAAGGTTGTTGATGTCACGATAATCTCCTACAAAGTGTATTGAGGTATTGGGGTGATTGTAGGACTTTTAGAGTACACCAACCTCAATTGGTCCAAAAGAGTTTTTGATTCTTGAAAGAAACAGGATGGATTGCCATAGAAAGAATGTTTGTTTAACTTGCCCATTTTATTATTGGCTACATTTTTTTCATAATTTGTAAATGTTGCTAAAAAAGTTAAGGGTCTTTAGACCGTTTTTCTGTAGCCCAAATGGTGAAAGTAGCTGCCCTATCTGCCCCGTCTTAAATGCCAACTTGTATACTATAAAAATTTGATGAACTAACGATTTTGTAAAAATCGTTGGATGCAGGTGGCATCGGCCGGTTACGCTGGAAAGCGATTGGGGAGGCCTATGTTCAGCAGTGGACAAGTATGGGCTAAGGTTATGATATAAAAATTAAGAATTAAGTTCATTGCAGAAGAGAAATTTGTAAAGATAGGTAGGATAGGTACTTCACTCTCTGTCTCCACCTACAGAAGTCTACATAGATTATGATGTGAACAGAAAAAACTTTATCAAGGGTTTGATTAGCTTACGATCCAAGATCCTCATACTTGAAATTCCACTCAGTATACCCGATACGATATGCTTTATAAATTTTAATCCCGAATTAAAATAAAATTTATTCAATGAATATAGCTACAATAACCAAATACTCTCGTAAAATATCCATTACGTTTAAATAGACCACTTTCGACGTAACATAGATGAGCCGGGCTGTAAGTAAAATTAATTTAATTTCACTCAAATGTTGGACATGGAAATGTAAACATATCTGCCTTTTATAACCTCTACTTTACGATGACACAAAAGTAAACTGCGCGAGCGCAGCTGACCTGATAGGTAACTGGTTGCGTTTCGGGAAAATTATTTTAAAGTTTGTATTGATCATTATCGATACAAATGAGTGTTCATCATTATGAGTGTTCTTTACTTATAAATTTAAATAAAGAAAATAAAACACAGTCTGCCTTTCCTAAGGGGGGTTGGCAGAAGTGTACTATTTACACGTTCACTTCGGCAATATTTGTTTGGTCCTAATGTGATAGAGGCCTTTTGATTACCGGATAAAATCCAGGTTTCCGATTGCCACTGCAAATGTTTCGTTAAAAAAATCTTAAAATACTTTGTCCGATCTAAGATTTCAATGAATGATTGCTGCGACAATTTGTACTTTTAAGAAAATGAGCATTTGTAAACCGGAGTATTTCCCACTTCTTATGGGCCGCTTATCGCACGCACATTGAGGACAGATGAGAAGCTAGTTGAGCTGGAAGAAGAGTTAAACAAGTTGCGGTGGAGTATTGTTGGTTTATCGGAGGTCCGAAGAGAGGGCGAGGACACGATAACCTTAAAATCCGGCAACTTGTTTTACTACCGGGAGGGCGAACAGCAGTCCCAAGGTGGTGTCGGATTTATCGTCCACAAGTCACTCATAAACAACGTTGTGTCCATCACTAGTGTGTCGAGCAGGGTAGCGTACCTGATACTCAGAATATCCAAAAGATATTCGCTGAAGGTCATACAGGTCTACGCACCGACCTCGGCATACTCAGATGATGAGGTCGAAGTTATGTATGAGGACATTAGTAGAGCCATACAGCTTCCAAAGCACACTTTACAGTAATTATGGGTGACTTCAATGCGCGACTGGGCAAACGGGGCGATGATGAGTTGAGAGTGGGGCAATTTGGATATGGGCAGCGCAACCCCAGGGGTCAGAGGCTGGCCGAATTTCTGGAGAAGGAGGGACTCTTTATGATGAACTCTTTCTTCCAGAAGCCGTCTCATAGGAAATGGACCTGGATGAGCCCTGATGGTTTCACAAAAAATGAGATAGACTTCATCATGAGCACCAAGCGACAAATATTTAATGATGTCTCCGTGATTCACAGGGTAAAAACCGGCAGTGATCACCGAATGGTCAGAGGCACATTAAATATTAATGTCAAAATGGAAAGATCGCGTCTGATGAAGTCTACGCTCCGACCTTCTATAACACATATCCAAAACCCCGAGAACTTTCAACTCGAATTGTCAAACCGCTTCGAATTGCTAGACAGCAGCGCATCAGTGGACGAAATCAACAATAGGTTGGTAGAGACTGTCCATACGGTCGGGTCTAAGCATTTTAAGCCCCACCGTAAAAATAGGCCTCAAAAGCTATCCGACTACACCCGAAACCTTATGGCTGAGCGACGTACCATGAGACTCCAAACCTCCGATGATGCTAAGTCCTATAGGCAGCTCAATGGACAGATATTGAAGTCCTTGCGACACGATCTACGGTCCTTCAACACAAGACGTATTGAGGAGACCATAGCACAGAACAAGGGCTCCAAAGTGTTCGCAAGAGCCGCGTCGATTGGGCAAAGCCAGTTGACGAAGCTGAAGACGGAGGACGGAAACGTAACGTCGAATAGGTCAGAGGTGCTCAGGGAGATAGAGAGGTTCTATGGACAGTTGTATACCTCAGTAGCTGAACCTATTGTTGACTTGGTAAAAGACCCAAGAGCCAAGCTAACCCGACACTACACTGAAGATATCCCGGACATCAGCCTGTACGAGATTAGGATGGCTCTCAACCAACTTAAAAACAACAAAGCGCCGGGTGAAGACGGAATTACTGCAGAGCTTCTGAAAGCGGGCGGATCGCCGGTACTTAAAGTCCCTCAGAGGCTGTTTAATTCCGTCTTGCTCGAAGGAAAAGCGCCGGAAGCATGGAACAGGGGTGTGGTGGGGTACTCTTTTTCAAGAAAGGTGATAACACTTTATTAAAGAACTATAGGCCCATCACACTGCTGAGCCATGTTTACAAGTTGTTTTCGAGAGTCATCACGAATCGTCTCGAACGCAGGCTTGATGATTTCCAGCCTCCCGAACAAGCCGGTTTCCGGAAGGCTTTAGTACCATAGACCACATACATACGCTGCGGCAGATTATACAGAAGACCGAGGAGTATAATCGGCCACTATGCTTGGCGTTTGTGGACTATGAGAAAGCCTTCGATTCGATCGAGACTTGGGCGGTTCTTAGATCTCTCCAGCGATGCCGCATTGACTATCGGTACATCGAAGTGTTGAAGTGCTTGTATAATAACGCCACCATGTCAGTCCGAGTACAAGGGCAGTGCACGAAGGCGATCTCCATAAAAAGAGGAGTAAGACAGGGAGACGTCATTTCTCCGAAACTGTTTACGACCACCATAGAGGACGCCTTCAAGCTCTTGGAATGGCGAGGACTTGGCATCAACATCAATGGCGAATACATCACTCACCTTCGATTTGCCGACGACATTGTGGTCATGGCGGAGTCGCTGGAAGATCTAGGACGAATGCTCGGCGACCTCAACAGAGTATCTCAACAAGTGGGTCTTAAAATGAACATGGACAAAACGAAAATAATGTGTAACGTCCATGTCGTACCCACCGCACTCACCGTTGGGAACTCTACTCTTGAAGTTGTCGACGAATACATTTACCTGGGACAGGTAGTCCGGTTAGGTAGGTCCAACTTTGAGAGAGAGGTCAATCGGCGAATCCAACTCGGCTGGGCAGCGTTCGGGAAACTGCGCAACATCTTCTCATCCAAAATACCTCAGTGCCTAAAGACTAAAGTTTTTAGTCAATGTGTGTTACCAGTGATGATATACGGATCAGAGACGTGGTCTCTTACAATAGGTCTCATAAAAAAGCTCAGAGTTGCTCAGCGAGCTATGGAGAGAGCTATGCTCGGCGTTTCTCTACGTGATCGAATCAGGAATGAAGAGATTCGTAGAAGAACCAAGGTCACCGACATAGCCGTTAAGATTAGCAAGCTGAAGTGGCAATGGGCGGGCCACATAGCGCGAAGATCGGACGGGCGTTGGGGCAGAAAGATTCTAGAGTGGAGACCACGTATTGGCAAGCGCAGCGTGGGACGACCACCTGCCAGATGGACCGACGATCTTGTGAAAATCGCAGGAAGTCGTTGGATGCAGGTGGCATCGGACCGGTTACGCTGGAAAGCGATTGGGGAGGCCTATGTTCAGCAGTGGACAAGTATAGGCTGAGATGATGATGGGCCGCTTTATAATTTCCAACAGCAACTGGTTAAACTGACTCCGTCAATCCACACTGGATCCACGTGGTGGTGTACGTATTCTCTCAGCTCAACTTGAGAGAAGTTTTTAGACGGAAGGTAGAAACTTATCTTCACCAATCCGCACTGAGTCTACATAGTGGAATATGAGTTATTCTCTTTTGTAGAGGATATAAAGTTACGTTCTAAGTCCGCAACGCACAAATGTTTTGACGCGCTGGCGATATATCGCGCTCGCTCAGTAAACGCCGTGTGATGGACGAGGCACCGCCACACATTATGTGCTTGCCACGTGATAGCAGCTCAGGTGGAATAATATACATGCGATTTTTACTACTGTTTTATAGGCTGATCAAGATGCTATAAGAAATGGTACTTGTTATGTACGATTCTAAAAAATAACTTTTGGAATTTGCACAGTTTACCGTGAAATATTATATGATCGTTTTACAAGATGCAAACCCAGATTAGTAACTATTTGGTATCGTGATTAGGATCCTGCATCAGCTGAAAAATGCCCACTGCAGGATGAAAAGCAATCCCGAAAATCGAGATGACAACCGGTTTTGTGCTGTATCTATCCAGGATAAACGACTTTCAACAGATCATAAGTCCATCTGGGGTGAGCAGCCCCCCACAGGGTGTGCTTACGTACACAATATTTACAGACAATATTTCATGCGGCACATGAATTTTTCCCCCGTGTGGAGATCAAAGCTGCGACTACTTTGTCCAACGAGATGAGCGGCCTACGCCTTATCCACTAGATCAGGCCTTCTTAAAATTGTAGCTAGGAATAGGGTCTAACATTGACTAATTCAAATCGTTATTTTACATAAACCCTGCGTTTTAACGTAAATACCCCTTACATATTTACATTTTTTTAACTTATGGATCAGAACGCGGCCTCCACTAAGAAGATCTGGCAAAAAACTGAGCGGGCTCGTCATTTTTGTCTAATTCTCCATTAATTTTTTTTATCATTTTCTGTATACGTTATTATATAAAACAAAATTATTGACGCGATTTAGCTCCAGCGCCTTACGACTGAGATATAAGAGTAATAATAATATTTTTAAATATATGTGTTATAAGGAAAAGCTAAAGGATTCTGGTTAGACCAGTCTCCACAAGCAGCATCCGTTCACGAGTACGACTACTTAAGCTGCCATCACCTCCCTCGACCATATTAGTGGGAAGGAAGTGACCCGCACCAAATAGCCACTGCAAGCATAGACTTTTTGGTGAGCATGACCAATCCCAGACCCCAGAGTGCAGTCAAAAAAAGTCTACAAAAGGAACCAGTACTTTGGGCTCGTTTGGCATTACACGCTACGCTTTGAAATTTTTGTTTAGATTATTACATGGACCCTATACATCCCTACAAAATCTCCGCTTGTTCCTTTCACTTCCAGATTATATCAGAATATTTTTGTAATAAAAAGGCCAGTCCAATAAAACGATATAAAATAAAAGAAAAGCCCGCTGACGACTTTGACTAATATAATTCTTGATACATAAGTAATTATTTTAATATTAAAAACAAGAAAATTAACTTAAAATAAATATTTGAAAGCTTAATAGAAAGTAAAAAGATATGCCAACGTAATTTAAATAAGGATTTACAAAAATGAGCCATTGGTCATCTGTTACTTCGGTCAGCAATTTGGCTACATCCCACAATATGCGATTTGCACCGGCCAGTCTCTACCCTAAATGGATCAAACGTATGACCTCTATGGAATATTCAGAAGAAGGAGTGGCGCTATTCTTGTAACATACACTATTCATGTAGCACAGTTTGACGTAGAAACTATAAATTTAAAGTGTCTGTTTATAGTAATAACGTGAACGCATTACGAGCGACTCAGGTGATTCGAGCGAACGCCCATAAATCGTATTGTTACGTCAATACAATTCGGCGTGTTTACACCTTAGTGTATGGGTTTTAGTGAATCAGATCATTATATTGAAAAATTTTAATGTACACTCGTGTTCACAAATCCACAGGCAACGTCTAAATGTCATATCAAAAAAAATATTACCAGCTTAAGACGACTATTGTAGAGCCGAGAACTAAATCAATCGATCTAATAATGAGGGTAAAAATATTTATTCTTGTAACAAATGGTAATCACGAGGTCCTGGGCTCAAATTCATTCGGAAAATCATTTTTTATAAAATACATTGTCACGGTTCAGCATTTGAAATTGTGCCCGGTATCAATAGGCGCATCCATTGGGACATATTACATTGGGACCAAATATCGTTAGCGATATGTGAATATGCACAGTATACCTCTACCAAACCCGATTTAAGAATATACAAGGTGTATCGTAAATAACGCAAGACCTCAGATACACCGATTAGATAATTGCTTTACAAATTCAATACGAAAACCTCAAATATAATTTTTTAATTCTTTTCTTCAGCGCGCATTTATTAACAATGAAACTTGTACGTGTATGTGTGCGTTAAAAACGCATTTGAAATCTCCGTATTGCTATAAATGACGCTTAAATCTTAGTTTATTATAGCGTCCAAAAGGAGTAAGAGCATTTTTTGTAAGAGTAAAAAAAAAAAAAACAAAACATTAAAATTATCGGAATCAATTCAGTTATTGATTTAGAACAATATTTTTAGGTCTTGCGTTTATTATGTTACACCTTGTATGTGACAGTAATTTTTAAGTTGACTATTTTTAAATTGTGTTAATTGGGTTTATGTAACACTTGACTGGCAATCTCCTTCATTTAGCTGTGTTTATCTAATTTCTGATAAGCTTTTTATGTGTTTACAAGATCAGCGCTGTCTTTTAATCCACAAGCAGCCCTGCTTGTGGATTAAAGGACAGTGCTTACTTGTATACCTCTGCCACCCGGCAGAGGTATACGTTGTACACCAACAAGAGAAATAGCAATAATAATATAACCGTTACGAACTGCAATGAGGACACCAAAACTGAAGCAAAAAGTAATATACCTATCAACAGTAAAAAACATTTTTAGAACAAACTTTTATGCATACAAGTAATGGTATAATTTAAAACGGCCAATCAAAATAAAAAGTGCATACAAATTTTTGGGTCTATGCTATCGGGCGCTGAAGAGTTACTTCGTCTGGAGTAGAATCAGGTTATGCTTACCATAACAATGCATTGTCATAGGAACTGAACAAACACGTCCAATTCAACTCAGTAGGATAAGAAAGAAATGGTTGTAAATCAGTTTGCAAGATTTAGCCGTAGCGAGATTATGAAATGGGTCCCATTTCATTGTTAAAACTGTTCCACTACCCGGTTATAGTTTTCAGGACCACATTCTATATCATTAAATAAGATACAGACAAAAGATAGGAGCACTAGATACTAATCATCTTCAACAGAAGTATCTAACAATACGATGTTAAAAATGATGATGAGAATTGCGGAATTGAAATAGACGGGCATGTTTGGTTATAACTTAGAAGGGTCCGTATATTTTTTAACTACACAATTAAGTGAACCGTAGTATGCTGTTATTAAGTTACATTCATTTTACGCGCATCTCTACTATTGTTACTTGTTTTATAAAAATTAAGACTTGCCAATAAATATGGTTCTGTTAACAATTTTGTGCAAAAATGTTGTATCCAAATACGAACGCCTCTTTTTTGGGAGAGTTCATTCCAAAATACTCAAGTCCTTCATCATATCCAACGTACACCTCTAGTTCATTCTTTTTGCTTATGCACATTTAGTGAAATATGACCAAATATGACGTTTCGTGGCGATTTTGGGAGGTATTTCTCCTTCAGTGGGCGTCTTTCAGCTGATTATGACCAAATATTGTGTCCAACAAGAAATATATTATGATTTATTAAGTACATGTCACGACTGTCACTCGATAACTGACTTTTTGGTCTGATCACACGGTGCAGCTGACAATCGGTTTGAATCCTGGGCGGTACAAATTAATGTTATGGTTTTATTATTTAAAATTTCTCAGTAGTAGACGATAATCTGGATTTGTAGTAGTTATAATCGTAATAGGTTTACAAATACAGGTAACATACAGGTAGGTAACATAAGGTACAATATATAATGACAAATTAGTTTAGTCGGAGTGTTGGTGAACCTGCAACTAATCAATGAAAACAGCCACAGTTATACCAAAAGCCCCAACAGTTGTTACAAGTGTTGCAACAATAACTAAATACTCATATCGAGCCTTAACAGTATATTAATATGTCAGGTATTACTCATACCGAACCCTAAAGAAACTCATCAAATTATCTATTGTGTTTTAAGTGAATAATGTCGTTCAGAATAACATTTCACATAGTTATTTAAATAAGATCGTAACAAAAGATTAATAGTAGTACTGTTGATGGACGGGGACACGATTCACAAGACTATTCTTGTGTATTTTGTATTACGAAATACAGAATAAAAAAATACCGTCACGATTATCTATTCCCCAAGCGGGGGTGGCAGAGGTGTACGGTGTACGCCCACTTTTCGCCGACAATGTTAGGTCCCATGTAATAGGGGCGAGCCTATTACCATAAATTTTCGGATTGATACTGGAAATTTTGCCATCGAAAAAATACTTTTTGTCCGATCTAGGATGAAATAATGATTCAAACCTTTTTATATCTCTATCTCCGTCAGATTCTTTCCTTACAGATCTTTTTTGGTTCCTCTTCTCTCATACACGCTTGTCGGTCACGGAGATACTTGAATTGCCCTTCAGGTAAAACATGGTGTATTTGGTCACGGTAAGATAGCCTTGAGTCTTTCTTGGTACTTATATACACCCTCCCAGTTTCGAATAAACGTTAAAAAGAAGAAAAACGCGTAATATATTTCGTGAACAGTTACTGAAAATTAGGGTGAGACTGGTTTGTACTATCAGTGCACTTGATGGATTCATATTTAACACGTAGTATGTATAACTATTCTTGTTTTGATCTAAATAATGAATGAATAACTACTCAAGCAAGCTAAATTGGTTTATATTTACTATTTTCCCTTTAATAATAATAATATTAGCCCTGTTAAGAAACTATCCCACCGTTGGGCACGGGCCTCCTCTCAAACTGAGAGGGTTTGCGCCATAGTCCACCACGCTGGCCCAGTGTGGGTTGGTGAACTTCACAAACCTTCGAGAAACTCTTATGCATGCAGGTTTCCTGACGATGTTTTCCTTCACCGTAAAAGCAAGTGATAGTTAATTTTAATACGCAGATGCTTTCGAAAAGGCAGAGCGTACGTGCCTGGGCTTGAACCCGAGACCTCTGACTTTGCAGTCCAACGGTCTAACCACTAGGTTATCTCTGCTATTTTCACTCATTTTTACATTTTAATTTTTGGAATTTTTGCCTGCATTCTGAAGGTACAGCTATGAAGCAACATATTGACATACAAACTTGGCACAGGCGTAGCAAACGTGCTAGGAATAAATCTGCTACTCTTCCGCCTGAAAACTGTAGCTTGCCGACTAACTAATCGAATTAATAGAACTCTCGTAGAATCGTAATATAATGAAGATAAATAGATACATAAGTAAAATAATAAGTCACAAGGATGAAATCCTAAATCCTACCATTTGTATTTCTGAAACCTGGTATGACAGATATCACACATAAACAGTTGACGAAACGAGGAGTCTGTAACGAAGAAATCTGTAGGAACTCTGTACTCTCTACCTGCCCCACAAAGGATTTGACGTGACGATATATATAGATTACAATAATACTAAACGAAAATTCGAGAGTAACTGATAAACGTTTGAATTATAGAATATACAAATATAGGTCTCTAGTTAAAGTATTGTTGATTGCTTCACAAATAAGAGAGACTATTCATTGTAATTTCAAGTAAATGTGAGAACCTCTATATAAAGTGTTTATATTTGTTGAATGAAATCATAAAATTGACGGAGCGAAGGATGGGAACGAATTCACAGCCTTGTAGTCAAATATGAATGAGGATCATTATAGGATAATCATAATGTTATAAGTACAGAAAACACCTTCCCGCCTATATTCTTCAAGCGGGGTGGCAGAGGTGTACTGATTACACCCACTTTTCACGTTATGTTATGTCCCATGTAATAGGAAGACCTCCGGGGTCTCATTCTGGGTCGGTTTTCGTTAGAAAAACTACATTTGTCCTACCTAGGATTTGAACCCAGTATCTCGTGATCACAAAGCGACGCTCTTTGCCACAAGACCAATGAGGCAGTTATGAGTACAACACACGCTATAAGCTTCTTGTCACAATAGTCACCTGTAAATTTATCTCTGTAATAAACTAAACTTTGCTTATGACACGCAAACCTTGTGTATTGAGGAACATTATAACTTGACTTTAAAACTGCAAGATTCTTGATCGAAACTAGATATAACTTACTTCTGCTTAGTACCTATCCTCCGGCATAGTAAGGACTGAAGGTCAATTGTCATAATTAAAAGTGTCCAAAATAAGTCTCCATCTAATCTCAATGTCATAAATCTCATATATTGTATTCTCGTAAAATATCGACATCAGCCGAATCCAGATAGGACCGAAATTTGAACAATATAAACGGTATTCGGATAAAATTTTGAACTTCAATAAACTACAAATATACAAAACAAACGTGATATTGGTGATTTCAGTAAGATATTTTTTTATTACACTTGGCAGCTGAGACGTGTGATCAACGATATATTTTAAACAACTTGACAAAATATCGAAATTAGCCTGAGATGATACTGAAATTCGATTGATCATTTAGTGGAGCGGAGAACTAAATGTGAGTCAATTTATAATTAAATATATCGAAATTACCCTTTGATGATACTGAAATTCAATTGATCATTTAGTGGAGCTGAGAACTAAATGTGAATCATAATTCAGTCAATAATCAGTCTCAGTGTTAATTAAATTAGTCTTTGCCCCAAGTCTGCTATTTTACCTGTTTTATAACGATGTCGTACTTCAATAATAGTTCAATTACAACTGTGCGAAAAGTCGGTAATTTTTTGAACTTTGAATTTTTGATAGGTAAGCATTGAATTAGTAGATTAACTAAACTGTCAAAACTAACAATTATGACGTTAATGATCAACAATTTTATTAAAATGGCAATAACAGACTTGGGGCCCTGGTCAAACTGTATCTTGTAATGAGTACAACTGACTTTGAATAAACATATAGCTTTTGTTGCATTGGCACATTTGTTTTTGCGTGAATTTCGAATGAAAAATAATGATGCTGCAAGGTTTTTCCATACTCCAATAGAGCACACTTTATATGAAAATAATTGTAAAGGTTCTATTTTTAAAAGAGCAACCATGGAGTTTCCTATTCTTCTCCATAGGAATGGCATTCCCAACTAGCAGAAGAGTCTTAAGTAATCTTTAATATTTTTTTCATAGGAATGAACGAGATAACGAATGGTTTAAAGTAATATCCTTTTCATTTCAATGCCTCGTTCGTCTAGTGGCGAATAACGTGCTTAGCGATCACGAGGTCCTGGGTTCAAATCCTAGGTCAGACAAATATAGTTTTTCTATCAAAAAATTTCCAAAAGTAGTCCGGAGTTGGAATTGTGCACGGTGTCTGGCAACATGCTAGCCCCCTATCACATGGGAGCTAACATCGTCGGCGAAAAGTGGGTGTACACAGTACACCTCTACCACCACTTGGGGGCGCGAATTAAGTGTACATTTTGATTTATCTATCTATCATAACGCTACATCCCTTGCGGGGTAGACCGATAATACAAAGTCCCAATAGGTTACAGTTCGTACTTTTGGACTATATAATATAATAATTTATCAGATTCAATCTTAATCATGTACTCAGAAGTACATTCTTGGTTGAGCCAGCGCAATCGCGGCGGTCCACAAAACACGTCTGGAAACTGCGACTCAGCACGAACGTTGGTCCCAACTTAATTTAGTGACCGATAATTAAACCCTCCCACTTGTGGGGGGAGCCGGGAACATGCTGAGATGTGTATTTTTGTCTAATAAGGGTTGGGGGTGTTATGATTTGGAGGTAAGTGGTTTATTGGAAATTTCATCCTCGATTTTGGGTGAATATAATTAGTGTGAAAATTCCTTCCCCTTCAAATTTACTTTTAGAAGTGAAATAAAATAAACACCGTCCAGTGTTTTTTTAGTTTAGTGTTTTTTTAGAAAACGTAGCTCCACACTAGGATTTATTCCTGTGTCGTGGGCGCGTTTACAAACATGAACATTCACATACACAAATACAAATACCCAGACCGAAATAATAATTGCGGGTCACACAGAGTTTTATCCCGTGCGGGAATCAAACGCGCGACTATTCGATCCAGAACTGGCTTAAGCTCTTCACCACTGCGCCAAATCGTACATGTATTTAAAGTTGGTCGCCTCGATAATCAAATATGTTTATTAGTCTCCATCAGCCACCAGAAAATCACCTCAAAAATATTACGTCCATTTCTTAGAGGTCTAATGGACGCTAAACTATTTAGGCTAGAATAACTTTTACTGCAACTAAATTTAACTATTTTTTTACAATCTATCGACAAATTGATATTCAAATATCAATTATAAAACAAACGGAAAGAAAAGCTTTATAACTGTAAGCCTGTCAACTCAAATCGACGCCATTTTTAATCCGCTCAAAACCAACTCTAAATATCAATAAAGCAATTAAAAAAGCTAAAATTCGCAATTTTTTTACGGATTCCGATACGTAAAATCGAGTGAAAAATGTTTATATCAAGTAACGCGTCGCGTAATGGACTAAGCATAAACTGTTTGACTTTACGGTACCGTTACTTAGAATTCGTGCTATCACTTTCATCTTTATTTAATGATTGTGTAGTGTGAAAAGGATGGCATATCAACTCGATAGTTTTAAAATGACGTCAATCTGTTCGTGCTTGGGCTCATGTCTGGAATTGTGGAATAAAATTGTGAATGGCGATTGACTGACGACCAGTGGATAGCGTTTGTGTGTAAAATGTAAATAAGTCATGGTTTTTTTAGTATAAAAAATATTGAGGCCGCAGTTCACACGAGAGTGTAACAACAGAATTTATTTGAAAAATAAAACCTTTCACATCTACCTACACCTTCCTACACATCCCTGTATTGTGGGAGAGGTAAACTATGATTGTAAGGTATTCTTGGATCCAAAATAATATGGAGCGAGCCTATTGTCATTCTTCATATATGTTAAAAAACCGACAAGCTAATGGATAAATGCTTAATTAAACATCAATTATGAATAAAATTTTCCCCTTCCGGCTAATACACTGGTCGTTTATTCCAACCTTTTTTATTCATGAATCTTATAAAGCAATTGGAACGTTTGGTTAATTTACGTGGACGCATACCGATATATATTATATACAAGGTGAATAGTAATTCACGCAAGCCCTCAGACACCTTGATTAGATAATTGCTTCACAAATTCAAATTTCCAAATTTAAAGGTTTGTTAAGCACTTTTATACCCCAATTAACAATGTAACTGGTACTTATATGTGTGCGTATCGAGATATACATTTTAGAAATGCATTTGAAATCTCCGTATGCCTTTGAATCAAGAATAAATTTTGTTTATTATATCGCACTAAAGGATTAAAAGCATTTTTTGCAAACTCAATAAAATATAAGATTCATTCAAAATAGTTGAAATCAATTCAGTTACCGATTTAGAACAGATTTGTAGGTCTTGTTTTGATTATTTTGTATAAATCGTCCTGTAATATTTCCTACTAGTGGAAAAGGACCAATTAAAGTGAAAGAGAATAAGTCATGTTCTACCACGTGGCTCTAGTGCGGATTCGCGGAGGTAGGTTAGTACTTGTTGTAGAAACTCGGTTACTAACACATAAAGTGATAACAGAGATCAACGGCAAACCTGTCTTCCAAAGCGCAGAGATGCTTGAAAATGGAAATGCTAAGCTTATGTGACAACAAACAAAGTATCTTAATTTAACTCAATACAGTCTTCATTTCAATTTGCACTCATATAAGTTCCTTGACACCAAAAGTATTTCGGTCGTTTACAAATTAAGAACGCCCCTTATTGTGGCAGTTAAATTTGACGATACTAATCTTATTAGATATCATGCTCTTGAGAAGACAATGAAATTATAAGTAACAAAATAAATTTAAAAGTGTAACTTTGCCGGAATATCTTCATTTCATTCTAGAATATCTTATAGAGATTTCCACCCACAATCCAGACCATGTTCGGGGAGTAATGATGGTGATATTATTAACCACATGTTGTTTTCCGCGGCTACACACCCGGTTGAACAGCGCCACCTACGGAGTCTATGTTGCTTCTGGATAATGTAGTCTTTGAATGGTGAAAGTATAATTAAAATCAGTGTAGTAGTTTCTCGATTACTAACAAACAAATCTTTTCTTTTTACAATATTAGTATAGATGTAAGATCTTTTTCTTTACTATGGTTATGCACAAGTTATTAAATTCTGGAGTCTATTTTGTTACGCTACGGTGTAACACACGGCCGCTTGCACACGAATCGGTGCGAATTGTCATTCGTATCTGCAAAACGTTTGGACGGTCGTTCTTTTAGGGGTGGAATAAATAATACGAACATACATAAAGTTATATTTAAATTGACAAGCTTCGGTCTAGGTAGACTGACTTTATTTTTCTACGGTTGTCTATAATATTATTATTTTAGATTCGGTACTAAGTACAAATATTTGTATTTCATTTAAGTTGTCACTAGAAGGGATATTTTTGTATAAATTAAAACTTTGCCTAAAACTAAGAACCGTTCGGAATTTATATGTGTCGTGTGTGCGTTTACAAACAGAAAATATTCTACATGAAAATCCAGATTAAAAGAAATGTCTCGTTTCCAGATCAAACCTGCGACCACGGGCTACGCTGTGACTACTAGACTAAGCTGTATTTGACGTGAATATACCATGAGTTTCTCCATTTAAATAGATGAAGGCAACCATTTATAACGACATGCCGAAGCGACGAAACGTTACAATGGCTCAACTTAAAAGTTTGGTTAGTTGAGTTAGTGCTCTAATCTCAAAAATATAAAGCTCGATTTCTCATGTTGTGCTTTTTTAGTTATTATCTTATTCCTTTCAGACTGTTATAGAATAATAAATCCATGGAATAATCTCATTAAATTAGACAAAATCAATTTTTAACCTACATCCTTCACACAATATGCTAATTATAACATTTTAAAACACCAAATAACCAATTCAAACACAAAAATACTCAAACAAAATTAATTATTTCCAAACTGTACCCATATCAGAGCACTGTGCACAAATTAATATGCTTTAATAGGGAGCACGTGACGCTGTCAGAGACATTCGCCCGTGGGTCCAAACGCGATACCGACGAACAAAACATCACATATCGCGCGGTCTTTGAAGTTTTTAACTATTGTTCTTGTATTGGATAACTAGAAATTAGGCTTTGATATAACATTTTAAACGTCGTCACTTATCTTCGTGTTGCGTAAAGAATGTCTATCAGGTTTCCTTCTAAAATATTTGTTTCAAAATGAGTTGAGGGAATGCTTTTTTTACTTATCGCACGGATGTGTGTCTTCTTGCATGAATAAAATTCCCCTATCAATAATCGTAATAACACATTTATATTACAGAGGTTACAAGGCCTATTATATTATTATTATATATTAGCCTATTTATATTTATTTATATTTTACTGTAATTTTATCATATTGTAACCTCTGCAATATATAAAAATGCGATTATTGCTACGGATATTTTATTCATGTAAGAAGACATGAGATATCGGTTAAAAAGCATTATCACAAAAAAAGAGTAGGAGAAGAAACGTTATAGTTTCAAAGTCATTGGGAGTTTGTTATACTTTTGAACCAAAATTTTTAAGCCGCCTTATGTTATATTGCATGGCTTAAGTAATTAATTGCTAGTTTTCTCTTTCTTGATTCATAAGTAGTTTTTGGTCGTATATATTATTGATTTTCTTGATTTTAAACGAATTTAGTTCAAATAGAAACTTTACTTTCAATGACTGCATGTAGTTAATTAAAAATTTTATATATCTTAAATTGCTGCTGCTGTACGTGTCTCGGCCACACTACACCACTAATGCCGAGGACATTGCGGAGTACGCCCGTAAGAAGACTTTCTACACCCTGAGGGTCGAGAAGCTGAACTCGCAAAACAATGTGGCATTCAATTTATTTGTTGTGCGAGTTCCCACCACCAAGCTGGAGACCTTCATGAGCGAGGAGTTCAGGCCGAATGGTGTCGTATTCAGAAGATTTCGTGGGAGACTGAGAGACACCCCTGCAGAGCGCAACATATCGCCGGCGATACATGTTACTTAGTTTATAAGTTTTTATATATTATATGTACATTAGTCTGTAAGGTATATTTTCTATGGGCCAGTAAGTTGAACCAAATTATTTTTGTAAAATTTCAGTGGCCTGAAAATAAATGAGTTATTAAATAAAGTAAAACAGTAAATAGCTAATTAAATAAAGAAAATTCCTCATCATCCAACAAAAGCACCTTATATTTCCCAAAAGAAAACAAAACTGAACATTCAACCACAAACATAAACAAAATGACGATTAGAATTTATGCTAAAGACAACACACGTAATAGGGGGCAACAAAAGAAAACCGAGTCTAAAACAAAGCGCACAATACAAAGTAAAATAATAATTACGAGACCCACCTGAGGCAACGGGGAGATAAACTCAGCATCCGTATAACCTTTTGTGTAATAAAAAGATTTATTTTTTATTCAATTAGTCATAATATACGAACGAAATGGAACGTCTAGGTCTTTACGTGATACGGACAGCCTCTTTGAAATGTTAAAGCGCTACTGAGCATAATTGAATAATTTTATTTTGTGATTATTTTTTTGTGCGATGCCGTGGATATTTGGAGCACTGTGCGATTGTTGATGTTTTTATGAGTTTGTTTCTTTTGTATAATAGTGATGATGCGTTTGTAGAGCTCTGCTACAGTGCTATTGTTTGAGATCACCAAGGTTAAGCAGCATTCAGGTCGGTCAGTCTGAGATGGGTGACCGTTTGTGGCAGTTCTATTTATGAGCTTTTCCCTGACTTGGAAAGCACACTAAGCCGCTGGTTTCGGTTACTATTCTACGTGGTAATCGTTAAGCCGAGTTAGAATCCTTATGGGTTGGTAAGGTCTAAGAGCAGGCGACCAGAACATGTCTCCTCCAATCTGCACAGGGTCTGCGTCGTGAAGTGTACCTTTATCTCCGTGATTCACAAATCTTTCACAAGAGCGGGCCCCGGTACATGTAGATTTATGATTTTTTTCTTTATATTCCACTATTCGATAACTACATGATTCATTTTTTTGCTTATAATTTAAAATACTTCCTATAACATTATTCACTTTATAAGGCACATACAGAGTAATCAATAACACAGTACTTAACAATACTCGTTATTACCGAAAAAAACTTAATTACGAGTTTTTAATCGACCTTGTATTTTGACCAAAATTTGGTCGGTGGAGGCAAACAGCTCGGCTAGGGATGGGCAAATCAAAAGAATCGATAAATATCGTATCGATATTTCCAAACAATGTCGATACATATGGAGAGAAATATCTATATTTTTTCAAAGGTTAGTTACAATCGGGCAAAATTTAAACGAGAAAAGAAAATCTATCTATCTATCTATATCATCACGCCAGCTCCCTCGCGGGGTAGGCAGACAGTACAGAGTTCCAACAGGTTTCCAGAAAAGAAAATCGTCCAAAAAAGAAACCCCTTGAACTCAGACGACCAAAAAAAGAACACGACATATTTCCACTTATACTGTATGACATTGAGTGACCATATCACCAATAATTAGTGATTCACTGTGGGTATTTGTGTATGTGAATTTCATGCTTATAAATGCATCCACGACACAGGAATTCCTGATGTGTGACTACAAACAACAAAAAACATATCAACTGACACAGAGTTCATATTTCCAATCTCTGCCAACGATTGACGTTGCGATATATCGATAAAGTTTGCCCAATTCCAGCTCGGGCTACCTCTATTTTAGCTTTTTGCCACTCTTAAACATCTAGTTCGCCTTGCAGGTAACAATATCGTTCCGTTCTCTCAAGATTACGCTGAATTTAAGCACTAGGTCAAACATACAGACATTAATATTGCAATAATTTGGTAAATGTAACATGTTTATGTAACATATTAATAAATTGCCTCTTTCGTCTAGAGGACGAAAAATTCCCAGTATGAGTCCGGAGTCTGGAATTGTGCCCGGTATATGGCAATAGGCTCGCCCCCTATTACATGGGACCTAACATCGTCGGCAAAACGTGGGTGTACTCAGTACACCTCTGCCACCCCCGCTGGGGAATATAGGCGTAACGGTGACGGTGTGTGGTCTAGAGGTAAAGCGCATCGCTGCACGAGGTCCTGGGTTCAAATCCTAGGTCGGACAAGTGTAGTTTTTCTAACAAAAACTTCCCAGTAGGAGTCCGGTGTCTGGAATTGTGCCCGGTATATGGCAATAGGCTCGCCTCCTATTACATGGGACCTTACATCGTCGGCACCCCCGCTGGGGAATATAGGCGTGACAGCGTGTGTGTATTAATAAATTTACCAATATTATATTTTTTGTTTATTATAATCGATTTTTGGTTTGGGTATTTTAAGAGAATCATGACTGAAGTCTGTCAAATAATTTTACAGTTATACAAGGATCTTTTGGGGCCGCGCTCATAATCGGAACTAACGCTGTCATAAAGTGAAATGTCACTTTATGACAGTCGTAGAGTCGCCGGTTGCTATAAAATTTACCCAAGTTTTTTTTAAATAGTAACCCTGCGGATTCATCCTTTGAAAGTAGAAAAAATACTACATAATAATTCTCATTTCACACCAACGCGCCCCCTGTCAATGTCATACATACATAACCTTGGCACTATATAATCAATTTTGATAGGCCCCTCCTTACTCAATTATTAATATAGAAGTAAATCTTATTTATGTTTTTTAAATCTTTTTTGCGTGTAAAGATTTTTTTTTTGTAAGTTATTATTGTTTTAAGGGATTTTTAGGACCTTGGAACTAAAAGACTGCCTCGTTGGTCTAGTGTGCATGGTGCGACTGACGATCCTTAGGTGTTGGGTTCGAATTATTGGTCGGACACAGTTTTAATAGGGTTTTTACACCGAAAAATTCTCAAATAGCTAATTACATTGTGAACTAACATAGTTGGCGAAAAGTGGATTTAAATGATATATCTCTGCTACCTCCGCTTAGGGAATGTAGACGAGACGGTGAGTACAAAAACAGTTCTTTTTGATCTAGTTAACTTTGAAATTCAAAGCCTAAACTTGTTTGTTTATATGTCTAAAAAGCCGAGAAAAGAATTTTCAACACTAATAAAAAAAATTCAAAGTCACAAATAACTTAAACATGCATTAAAAATACGATACCCACTTGTTTTTGCATCTGTCAATTTTGTTTAGAATCTTCCATAACACTCACACGAAACAAAATAAATAATAATTCCATATGAACTTTTCTATAGCTTGATCGTACCATTAAATCAGATCCCCTCGGGGCCTATCCATACACAGATCGCGCCTGAGATAGTACACACTAAACATACACACTGTGTATGTGTATACATACCTGATCCCAAAATTCACATACAAAGTTATGGAATTAGTCATAAAATGGATTCGTGACTCAAATATCTAACCTATGCATTGTGCGCGCGATTGTACTTGCTTAAATCTAATATTTATTTAAATGAAACTAAACCATATTCTTTTATACTTAAAGAAGATTTTCTTTTGAAGGTTTATTTGAGTTAAGTCGTTATGTATGTTCGGGGAATAAACGATGCGAGTTGACATTCGATAGAGGGCGTCATGTGACGTCATTAAATCAGTACGGCAACAAAATTTAGGGCTTAAAGGGGCTTACGATCGGGGGAGATGTGCGTACGTTTGTACTATCACGGTTTATCTGGAGGTGGGTGGGCAGGGAGTTTTGTTTGCTTGAATTCTGTATTGTAGGTACTTACTAGACTTGATGGAAAACAAAAGATGATTATTTCCTGTGGAAAGTGATACGCGAGTTAGTGATTGTGTCGTAATCACAAGAGCCAAGGTTTAATTCTGCCTCTCGGTTCTTTCAAATTTAGTTGCAGTCATCACTTGCTAGCGGTAAACGAAAAAACCTGTATGTCCAAAAAACTTAAAACGAATCGAAAAGTGTCCAAATTATGGCGATAGACTTACCCCTATTACAATATTGGTATAAGAACTTTTGCTTACTCATTGGAGAAAATCTTATACGGTCATTTTTAACCGACTTCAAAAAGGAGGAGGTTCTATGTTCGGTTGTATGTATGCTTTTTTCTTTCTTTTTTTATGTATGTTCCGCGATATTTCCATCAATTGTGGACCGATTTTGATGATTTTTTTTTGCATTGGGTTCAGTATAGCTGCAAGGTGGCATTGGACCTTGGACTTAGAAGATACACCAGAGAACTCCTTAACGATTATGGGTACGTATGACGTAATACGATATTATGGGTATTACGTCAATCCTATAGGTTCTCCACTATAGAACTAAGCAGTATATTAGCCGACTTCAAAAAAGGTGGAGTGTTTTTAGGACCTTTTTTTTAAAACCTTTCTGCTTATAAACCGATTTTGATGATACTTTTTGCATTGGGTTCAGTATAGTCGGTATTTAAATATTAGTAAATAATTCACTCGTCACTCAAAATTGTAAAATAGAAATCATTTAAAAAAAAAGGTAAAACGACTTCAAAATGCAAAAAATAAATATTTGAAGTCGGTGAAGTAACCGACTGCACCAACCAGCACCGACTTCAAATATTTATTTTTTGCTTTTTGAAGTCGGTTTACCTTTGTTTTAAAGATTTTTATAAGAGAAATAAACATTAACACACAACCAAGAATATTAATCAGTCTATACAGTCCTACTGCAAGCCCCCTCTTATATGTAATTTGAAGTGAGATTTTTCACATACTTATACGTAACACATAACTATCAAACTAAGTTATAAGTAAGCGAAAATCCAAAAAATTACTAGTTCGACTTAATATTTTCAAAATTATTTGCTATCATTAGAGCGATGGTAAACAAAAACAAAGTGATAGCGGACACAAACATCCAAAATTACTTCTACGCAGCCAAATTAAGGTTTGTATCAAAATGCCCCTCTGATAGACACGTTCTTCTTTGAAAAAAGGAAGCATTGCTAATTTGATTACCGGTTCAAACGGCCGTCAGACGCACCGCTCCTTTGATCGGCAAAAATACAGATATGTGGTGTGCTCTGCCTTATTTTGGCATAATGTACAGGCGGTAGCGATTTACACTCACTATTCCTGTATAATGTGAACGTCCTATTCTCTCTCATATATAATAAATAAATAATATTAGCCCTGTTAAGAAACTGTCCCACTGCTGGGCACGGGCCTTCTGCCAAACTAAGAGGGTTTAGGCCATAGTCCACCACGCTGGCCAAGTGCGGGTTGGCGAACTTCAAACACCTTCGAGAAACTCTTAGGCATGCAGGTTTCCTCACGATGTTTTTCTTCACCGTTAAAGCAAGTGATAATTAATTTTAAATTAGCACATGCTTTCGAAATGACAGAGGTGCGTGCCTGGGTTTGAACCCGAGACCTCTGACTTTGCAGTCCAACGGTCTAACCATTAGGCTATCACTACTCTTCTTCTCTCTCATTGCGTTAATTAATAACAACTACGACCTATCTCAAAAATATGAAAGCATATTTGTGAGGGATGACCTCGCAGTAGGACAGTACAGGCTGAGGTGTAACACAATCATAATATCTAAAATTCTAATCAGAATAGGTCCCAAGAAAATAAAGGAGTAAAAAGATATATCTGCCGTTGGTATTTTATATATACAATGGCATATACAATACCTACCTCTCATTTATAACATAAAGTTCTAGCGTAAGTATAGCAATCTATAACATCAAATTTACTAACACTAGTATAAGATTTCATTGGGAAAAATTAGAAAAAAATGATACTGCAAATATTCATTAAGTGTGTGTGGTCGTGTGGTCTGAAGTTGTGAACTACTTACTTATGGTTTTTGATTATAATTGAGAATGTATAGCTTCCTAGTGCTAGGCAAAAGCTTTCACTTAAAAATCCTGATGAAAGAGCATTAGTGGTACACTACCTGATGGACCTAGTGCGGATTACTGGACTACGTCCATCAGGTAGGGTTTATACGCCCATAACTGGGGCAACCGCAAAAAAACGTGTTTTTGTACTTCATGTACTTCAAGAAGTATATGGATACTTAATAATATATAATAATATATATAATATAATATCAGCCTATACTGCCCACTGCTGGACAAAGGCCTTCTGTCACAAATCGAGGTGAGAGAGATTGGTGCGGATTGGTGGAGACAGGTTTGTGGCCACCTGCTGTTGGAACTTATCAAGTCGCCTTTAAGGCTTCCAACTCGGCTTAACGACTACCACACTAAGTGGTAGCCGGGACCAACGGCTTAGCATGCCTTCCGAAGCACGGAGACGCTCGAATATGAAAATGCCACAAACGGTCACCCATCTCGGGCCAACCGAGTCGAACGCTGCTTAACCTTGGTAATCGGTAAGAACACCGCGCTCGCACAGCGCTACAAGTACCTTAACTACGAGAGACTTAATATTTATAAATATTATTTTTGACTATTTATTTTAGAATCTGGTAAAAGGAATACACGGTTTAACGAAATATTTCAATAAAAAAAAAGTTACGCCTCCATATCATTAGAAGAAGCTAACTGAAAAAACCTCAAATGTGCACCTACCAGAATTATTTTTTTGTGTGCCCTTGTGTACCTTCATTGTTGCCTTGGCCAACAGTCAAGGGCCTTGGGCGTTTACAGCGTCACCGGGCTAGAGTGCAAGTGCGCAACAACTGCGCTTCAACTGGAACGGCAGTAGGCAAATAGCTTAAAGGTGCCTCCTTGGCTTGAAGTGTCGCTTGGGGGGGTTATACTAGGAGTCTTGCCGTGGTGCTCTGCACCGGCCAGGCGGCCGGCGGGCAAGGGTTTATTTAACCCCACCCGCGAGGTTAGTGTCTGATTCTTTGCGCGGTATCTGTACCCGAAAGTAGGTAAGAGGAAGGGTGAGAATATATTATCGGAGTTCATAATAAGGATTAATAGAAGGGACCTCAGGTGCGAAGTCAGCGACGGCTACCATTTGTCGTCGCGAATCACCATTCACTTGCACCACCTCCCACATCCAAATAGTGCCCGGGGCGTATCGTTCCCCGCTTTAGCTAATGAGATGTCAGTACAATCATTTATGCTTTAACCTTACACGGATGAGGTTTTTGGCCTTTCATTTTGCCCGCTTTAATTCAACCATTAATTAAGTTAAGACACACAGTGTACAAAATACACGTTTTAATTGAAAAAATACGGGTCAAGGAGCGCTAGTTACGTTTTTATTCTGTGGATATGAATTCTTTTTGTAGGGTAATATTTTTTCATTTCATTATTTGTTTTATTATTGTGTTTGGTCAATGTTATTGATAGTACTTGTAATATAATTTTAAAACTTAAAAACACACAAGTTTTGGTAAAATAATGTTAAAGTTGCAATAATGAATGCTTGTATTATTGTAGATTAACGCGTACTTTAATTTTTTCCTGCCTATTCGACGTTCCCACTTTCCATACGTTTTGAAAAAATATGTGTTTTTTAACCCGTAGGTTGCATAAACACGCAAAATCGCTTCTAATCAATGCATTCCAAGATATTTCTTGATAAATCCTTCTCAGTCCAAGCTGTTCGTCTATGGAATGCATTGCCTGTGTCAGTAAGACGCGCAGAGTCTTTGGCCATTTTTAAAAGAATGGTTAAGGACCACTTTCTTTCGACTATTCTCTAATAAGTCACTTACTATCATGCCGTTTCTTTATACCTATCTTTATTATATTTATATATTGTTATGTATAATATAATATGAGCCTGTACCTATTAAAATAAAACTAACTAATAAATGTAACATTTTTCTTTCAGTTTTGGTTGTCTGGAAGAGATCGCTATTAGTGATAAGACCGCCAACTGTACCTCCTTTGTTTAATTTTTTTATTTTTCTCTATGTAAATGTATTGGTGTACAATAAAGAGTAATCTATCTATCTATCTATCTAATCGCAATTAGTGGCCGAGGGGTTAAATTAGCAATTAACCACCTATGTAAGTACATACTACTACACAACAGCTAATTATTTTCAACCTAAAATAACCAGGTTTGTAGAAATCGGTTGGTTTACAGAATATCTTAACCTCTACCTTCCTCCAACCAAACTAAATCTCTCAGTCTATAACTACGCTATTTAATACGAAGCTTATCTATTTAATCATATTTCAATATAAAAGTCGAAGCAAGATGTCACAATCATATCGTAACATTCGTAAAAGTGAATGAAGGAACCTTGGAATACTCAGTATAGTCATCTTGGCATTGCAATCATATTAATTTGATAATTTGAAACTTTTAGTTAGAGGTGCAGATAGCTACTTAAGTTGCAAAATAAATTTGTGTTTTCAAATCGGTACTAACTAATCTTTATATCTTACAAACTTGAATATATATTAGCAACAAATTTTAAAAGTTACGAGTGGGGGAACTCTGTTTACCTCGCAAGGGATCTGGCGTGATGATATTGATAGAAATATTTAAATATGTCTTCCTCTTTAGTGTTATGACGAAGGTCTAGTTGGTCAAGTCCTAGATCAGACAAAATGTACTTTTTCTATCTAATAATACTCAGTCGCAGTGCGGAGTCTGAAATTGTGCCCGGTAATGGTAACAGACTCGCCGTGTACACAGTACACCTCTACCACCGCTTGTGTAATATAGGCGTGACGGTGTTTATTGCTTTATTTCTATGACATAGGGTGTCATTATTATTTTCAATCTGAAGCAACAAATACACAAATGCAAAAGAATTATGCTTGGTTGTTAAACGATTTTTGATTAATATAGTCTTTTTAAGGTGCCATGGGTATGGTGACGTTTGGGATTTGACGTTGACGATGGAAGTAATGTGATGATGATTAAATTGAATCGATTGAATAACAATTATTGAGAAATATAGGGAAAACAAAATACAATAAACTCATTATTTATTTACGAATCAAGCGATTCGTCTGATAAATCGTTTCATTCGTCGCGCACATGAATTATTATTTAAAAATCTATGATAATGTTTATTTTCATATGTTGATATGGCTCATCCAGGTTTTTTTTAATAATTTCTTGACTATGATCATACCATGTCTTTCAGTCAGACACATAGAACATTATTCGTAAAGAAAACGGCTAACAACTACATTTAAAAAAAAAATTATCGTCAGTTCCTAAAACGCAAACCGTTCCAATTTACATAATTAGTAAAAGGGTTTTATAAAGTTTTAAGTTTTATAAATAATTCCCCAAATTTATAAACAGAATATGATTAAAATGCAAATTAGAATAGATTTTTGGTTAATCTTTATATTCTTGTTTATTTACTGGATTCTGGATTTTAAATATTCCGGAATACAAAATGCGTGAAATGGAATTTGATCAAACGTTACCGTACCCATGGCTCGTAAAAAAGACTATAGCTATTTTTTATTCTTAGCGGGGCAAGTTAGAGAAAGAGTCCCAGCAGATTCTTCCTCTCTGTCTTCCTTCACTCTCATAGTTCGTCTAATATACTCCTCTCTGCCTAGCTCGCAAGGGATCTGGCTTGATGATATAGATAATTTCTAAGCTGCTATTATTTTATTATTGCAAATACTTTACTTTACTTTATTTTACTTTACTTTCACTGTACTCTAACTGAGTTGATGCTATATGCTTAGTGCTGTACACATTAGTGTGCCAAAATGATGTAAGTGTGTTTGTAGTTTACGTTATAATGTTTGTAAGAATTAATTAGACTTAATATTATGTATTTTGAAATATAAAAAATATTTTGAGTGAAATAAATTATATTTTTGAATTATTATTTATACGTCACTTTATTTAAATATATGTTTTGTAAAAGATTGTTGGCTGCCGTTTTAATTTGTAATACATTTTAATGTAAGCGCCACTTAAATTTGTATTGAGTAGGAATGTGTAATATCTTTATTTGTAGGAAAAAGGCCACGGATTAAAGTGTTGTTTATTTCAATTATTCTCAATACAGAAACCAACACTTAAAAATATCGTACTCATTTCATCGTACGCTGCTATATTGATACTAAATATTATCTTTCTTTCAATCACCAATTTGAAGGCTAATTATTTAGTATTCTAACTACTTGCATGCCATTTGCTTCACTGGATCTCATAGTCACGGGTTTGAATACTGTAAGAAACAAATATTTGTGGGTCATACTATTTATTTCGTTCTAATTGCATGGAATTTGTGAAATTCAAAATCACTAGATAAGTTATTTCCTATTAATACTTAAGAAATCACCTTCTTAAATGCATTTTGATTGGATTAACTTTTACTATTTTTTAATAATTGGATAATTAAGAAATTAAATTGTAAACCATACTGATAAATAAAAAACATTATTAATATTTTGTTAGGATAAGTTATTTACCATTTTCAGAAACCTTAACTTTAAAAATGACATTAATAGCTGATCAGTATTTAAAGCACACATTTTTAGATAGATTAGCGATTAATTACATCTTTAAATTCAAAGAACCTTTCTGCTACTGAGTGTTAGTATTTAAAATTAAATTAAAATTAAAATTGCGGTATTAACAACTTTAGATCATTCCCAAGCTGATCGACCCGATAATATCGCTGCGCCGGCGCACAGTTTGAAACTAAACTCGTTTTGTTTTTGTGCTGTTTCCTTCACCAGCCGGACGAGGTCTGACCTGTGGCATTTGACACGACTAACTGCTGGAATACTTTCTAACTATATATTAATAGGGGCATTAATAGAAAGAGATTGAAGTTTTCTTACTGAAACATTAATCATTAATTGTAATGGTCCTACCGCAGATGCCGTAATGCGTCAATTAATACGCTAACAATGACATTACGCAGATGTATCAATGGTTAATGTGTTAATTGAGATACGGCAACGTGTAATTTTTTTTGGTGTTGTTTAAAGCGTATTTTAGGCGTTTACATTAACGTCGACTCAGGTGGGACAATCAGAATAATATCTTTTCTTGTGTATGGAGATATTAATACTGCAATGATGTGTTGTTTAGAGCGACTGGGTGTGTCGTCTTGTTGTTTTAATAATGTTTAATATACTGGACTAAACCTTATGCGCTAACTTATATATATTAGTTAGGAAGGTGCGTCGCACACTACAATATAAGTATGTATTGTAGCGTGTGTACATTTTTAGTCAAAAAAATCTTTCTTCTCAGACTTGACTGCCTCGTTGGTATAGCGTCGCGTTGTGCGAGTGGCTATCACGAGGTCTTAGGTTTGAATCCATGTTCGGCCAGTGTACTTGTTCTATAAAAAAATCTACACGTAGTGTGGAATTATACCCGGTGTCAGGGTCGCCCTCCCTTAGTAGATTAAGACCTAATATCATCGGCGTTATGTAAGTAAGCTGCGGTCTTTTTGGTATACATCGTCAACTCGCAAGTACGACGGATTCAATTTGACAAAAAAAAAAGATTTTTTTTTAGAATTGTTAGCAGAACTTGTATAATTAGCATTACATCATCATCATCATCATCATCTCAGCCTATACTTGTCCACTGCTGAACATAGGCCTCCCCAATCGCTTTCCAGCGTAACCGGTCCGATGCCACCTGCATCCAACGACTTCCTGCGATTTTCACAAGATCGTCGGTCCATCTGGCAGGTGGTCGTCCCACGCTGCGCTTGCCAATACGTGGTCTCCACTCTAGAATCTTTCTGCCCCAACGCCCGTCCGATCTTCGCGCTATGTGGCCCGCCCATTGCCACTTCAGCTTGCTAATCTTAACGGCTATGTCGGTGACCTTGGTTCTTCTACGAATCTCTTCATTCCTGATTCGATCACGTAGAGAAACGCCGAGCATAGCTCTCTCCATAGCTCGCTGAGCAACTCTGAGCTTTTTTATGAGACCTATTGTAAGAGACCACGTCTCTGATCCATATATCATCACTGGTAACACACATTGACTAAAAACTTTAGTCTTTAGGCACTGAGGTATTTTGGATGAGAAGATGTTGCGCAGTTTCCCGAACGCTGCCCAGCCGAGTTGGATTCGTCGATTGACCTCTCTCTCAAAGTTGGACCTACCTAACCGGACTACCTGTCCCAGGTAAATGTATTCGTCGACAACTTCAAGAGTAGAGTTCCCAACGGTGAGTGCGGTGGGTACGACATGGACGTTACACATTATTTTCGTTTTGTCCATGTTCATTTTAAGACCCACTTGTTGAGATACTCTGTTGAGGTCGCCGAGCATTCGTCCTAGATCTTCCAGCGACTCCGCCATGACCACAATGTCGTCGGCAAATCGAAGGTGAGTGATGTATTCGCCATTGATGTTGATGCCAAGTCCTCGCCATTCCAAGAGCTTGAAGGCGTCCTCTAAGGTGGCCGTAAACAGTTTCGGAGAAATGACGTCTCCCTGTCTTACTCCTCTTTTTATGGAGATCGCCTTCGTGCACTGCCCTTGTACTCGGACTGACATGGTGGCGTTATTATACAAGCACTTCAACACTTCGATGTACCGATAGTCAATGCGGCATCGCTGGAGAGATCTAAGAACCGCCCAAGTCTCGATCGAATCGAAGGCTTTCTCATAGTCCACAAACGCCAAGCATAGTGGCCGATTATACTCCTCGGTCTTCTGTATAATCTGCCGCAGCGTATGTATGTGGTCTATGGTACTAAAGCCTTTCCGGAAACCGGCTTGTTCGGGAGGCTGGAAATCATCAAGCCTGCGTTCGAGACGATTCGTGATGACTCTCGAAAACAACTTGTAAACATGGCTCAGCAGTGTGATGGGCCTATAGTTCTTTAATAAAGTGTTATCACCTTTCTTGAAAAAGAGTACCACCACACCCCTGTTCCATGCTTCCGGCGCTTTTCCTTCGAGCAAGACGGAATTAAACAGCCTCTGAAGGACTTTAAATACCGGCGATCCGCCCGCTTTCAGAAGCTCTGCAGTAATTCCGTCTTCACCCGGCGCTTTGTTGTTTTTAAGTTGGTTGAGAGCCATCCTAATCTCGTACAGGCTGATGTCCGGGATATCTTCAGTGTAGTGTCGGGTTAGCTTGGCTCTTGGGTCTTTTACCAAGTCAACAATAGGTTCAGCTACTGAGGTATACAACTGTCCATAGAACCTCTCTATCTCCCTGAGCACCTCTGACCTATTCGACGTTACGTTTCCGTCCTCCGTCTTCAGCTTCGTCAACTGGCTTTGCCCAATCGACGCGGCTCTTGCGAACACTTTGGAGCCCTTGTTCTGCTTTATGGTCTCCTCAATACGTCTTGTGTTGAAGGACCGTAGATCGTGTCGCAAGGACTTCAGTATCTGTCCATTGAGCTGCCTATAGGACTTAGCATCATCGGAGGTTTGGAGTCTCATGGTACGTCGCTCAGCCATAAGGTTTCGGGTGTAGTCGGATAGCTTTTGAGGCCTATTTTTACGGTGGGGCTTAAAATGCTTAGACCCGACAGTATGGACAGTCTCTACCAACCTATTGTTGATTTCGTCCACTGATGCGCTGCTGTCTAGCAATTCGAAGCGGTTTGACAATTCGAGTTGAAAGTTCTCGGGGTTTTGGATATGTGTATTAGAAGGTCGGAGCGTAGACTTCATCAGACGCGATCTTTCCATTTTGACATTAATATTTAATGTGCCTCTGACCATTCGGTGATCACTGCCGGTTTTTACCCTGTGAATCACGGAGACATCATTAAATATTTGTCGCTTGGTGCTCATGATGAAGTCTATCTCATTTTTTGTGAAACCATCAGGGCTCATCCAGGTCCATTTCCTATGAGACGGCTTCTCGAAGAAAGAGTTCATCATAAAGAGTCCCTCCTTCTCCAGAAATTCGGCCAGCCTCTGACCCCTGGGGTTGCGCTGCCCATATCCAAATTGCCCCACTCTCAACTCATCATCGCCCCGTTTGCCCAGTCGCGCATTGAAGTCACCCATAATTACTGTAAAGTGTGCTTTGGAAGTATGTATGGCTCTACTAATGTCCTCATACATAACTTCGACCTCATCATCTGAGTATGCCGAGGTCGGTGCGTAGACCTGTATGACCTTCAGCGAATATCTTTTGGATATTCTGAGTATCAGGTACGCTACCCTGCTCGACACACTAGTGATGGACACAACGTTGTTTATGAGTGACTTGTGGACGATAAATCCGACACCACCTTGGGACTGCTGTTCGCCCTCCCGGTAGTAAAACAAGTTGCCGGATTTTAAGGTTATCGTGTCCTCGCCCTCTCTTCGGACCTCCGATAAACCAACAATACTCCACCGCAACTTGTTTAACTCTTCTTCCAGCTCAACTAGCTTCTCATCTGTCCTCAATGTGCGTGCGTTGTATGTCACCAGGGCCAATTTTCGGTTTTGGTGGTAGCCGAATCTCTGCCGGAGATTCTTAGCACCCCTTGTCCTGTCGTTACCATGGCTGCTACCGTGGCCAGGACGAACAGGACCGCCGGGGACTAGGGGCCTGGTTTTCTTGCTTTCTTCCATATTGGTTGGGGGTGTTTGCCATACTCGCCACGCTTGGCAGGCGGGTTGGCGAGCGCAGTTTTTGGTTGTAAAAGTGTTAAGGGAACGCTGCTGCCCATTCCCTAGTTTTCCCTTAGTCGCCTTGTACGACACCCGATGGGATGAGATGGGTTGGTCCTATTCTAAGCCGGGAACCACGCGGCTAGCATTACATACGAGATAGTAATTAATATTTAATAATACGATAACATAATTAATAAACAACCAATATGTATTAATTAAAAATATTTGTGGCATGCAATTAATCATTATATTAATACGTGAAGCAAAAACTTTGTACCCCTCTTTACGAAAATTGCGCGGACGGAGGAGTATGAAATTTGCCACACTTATAGTTTATATAGAGAAGGCGTACAGAATGCTAATTATGCATAAATAATACATTAAATCAATAAAAAAAAACATCACACACACTACCATGTATTTGACACACACGCATATATACTCTTTTGTTTATTGTTAAGTCTGTGATTAAATTGAGAATAGATTAATATTGTTTAATCTATTCTCAATTTACAAATTTAGACACTCTCATATCATCATCATCTGAAGGACGTACAAATTTAAAAGTTCAGATATCTCTTCAGACGATAAGTCGTGGAGATCTTTCCGATATCATCCTACAATACCTAATGTTTTGTAATCTAAATTAAATTATAGTAAATTACATTTATCGCATCTCTGATTAAGCAGTGAAATGCTAGTATTAAACAATAGCAGACCTTGAAACCAAGTAGACCGTACATTTTCTTTTATTAACTCAATGATGCAATCTGCTATATCTCTCAAATCGTTCAATTGCGTAACGGCCGTTCTCAGTATGAGGCGCAACAGATAATTCGATGGTTTTGATAATTGGGTTGCCGATATTTTTTTAATATAATAGTCTAATTTGAGTGCTTGGATTGGTAACCATGGTTCTAGCGCCGGCTAATCCCAAAAGTGAATGGTTAAGTATTTCTAAATACATGTGTGGGCAATCTGGATTTAATTACTTAACTATGGCTTGCGCTCCGCGTTTTTCGTTTTATATTATTTTATATTTTTAGTTGGTTTTAAATTGTGTCTTCAATTATATTATTTTAATAATTATTTTTTGCTTTATTATTCTTGTTATTTATATAATACGTATAGTAGTATTGTCATCTAAGACTTTTAGTTCGCAAGACCACCGAACTGATAGACAAATAACAAGGAGGCCAAGCAAAGTGCGACAAGGATATTGTGTCCCGTGGATGATATTGACACAGTTGCTGTCAAATTAGGGTTATCATTTAGTAAAATTTTCCTACATCCAGGGAAATATTTGAATAGGTCTGCACGGTTGCTAATTAAAAAAAGAACTTGGGTAAAATTCATAGCAAATAGCAAACTCTGCGATAGCGAAATTTCACTTGATGACAGCGTTAGTTCCGATTTTGGCCGCAGGCCACTATATCCTTAAATGACTGTAATTAAAATTTGGTAATAAAAAAAGATGTGAACGTCATAAAGCTGAAGATGATGAATAATAAAAATACCTATTTTCCAGAGAGGTTATAATTGTGTCTATAGTCTGGCCAAGTTTGGAGACTACTACAATTCCATTTAACTTTTATCTTTGCATCCTTACTTCTGATTCCTAACTAGCATACTGGAGCACTAACCTATATCATCAATCGAGTGATGACACTCCAGAGTCCTTCAGAGAGAGTTCCCCGCAGAGTTCAGATGAGTAAGGCTTTGCTCCGGCGGTATGGCATATATGTAGATAGAATATTAAAAAAAAGAATGACATAACAGATATACAATGAGAAAGTATGTAGTTTTTTGGGACTTAGCCCGCCACACACACATACACATTCCTACCACTGTAACTCCTGTAAGCCAGGTTCGACAATGGTTTCCTTAGGTGACATCAAGGTTTGAACCTTTGGGTGTCCCGGCGAGCGCTTTAATTGTCTTGGAACCCGCAACAAATGCGAATAGTAAGCGTGTAGTTACCAAGTAAGAGCTAGACTATCTTAACATGACTGAAGCAATAACATCTCGAATATATACCCGTATGTCGGTCACCGACGACATAGCCCGTCCATCCAGTTTTGATCTAATAACTAAGTAGGCAGTACTGGTTGCGCAAGCGCCGTTTACTTTTAACTCGTGTGTCATTACAGTTATCTTTAAGAAACGTCTCGGCCTGCGGTGAGAAGTGAGAGTAATTTGGCAGTGTTAAAGTGGATTGGATTGGGTATTTTTTGGGATTTATTGTGTGTGGTATGGTAGTCCCATAAAACCATCAATTTAGCAATAGCTGGAGGTATGCTATTGCTGAATGCTATTGCTAATTGGGGCATTTAAAATTTTTAATAAAGATTAAGCAACTTTTCAAACTACTAGGGGCTGGCCAACCATGACCAGCCAAACTATGTTCACTGCGACATTAAGTCATCTTCTCCATGACCCGGTCCACCCTTACCATGACGGCCGTTCGTTCGCCCTGTTTATTATCAGTAGAAAGACACTTTGCACAAGACTGCAAGACAAAGCCCTGAAATATCGCCACGACGGCCTTCTTAGCTTTAACCAGCAAGCTTCACTGTCCATCTTGTAAGAGGACTGCCTACTCTACGTTATCGAGCACATACTCAAGAACTTTTCAATGCGGATACAATGCGAATAAGAATCAGCCTTAAGCTCTTGTGCTAGATGCTAAGCTGATCCGGATAACTTGTTGACTGGTACAATATCCTATTTGAGTCTAGGAAATATGACATGTTTTAGATAATATGTATTTTTATGTGCAGCGTACGTGCGCGCGAGTTCTACGCTACGACGTAGGTTAATGTAGAATCGAAGCCACTTGAACCACATTGCGTTTATACATTTGACTTGATCTTGTAGTAAAACATAACTATTTACTGGACCAGTGGACCTTCTTGATCCACGATACCAAGCCATCGTCATTACATATCGTTGCTCAAATTGAAGAGTGACACAACTGGAAAAGCAAAAACAAGAGAAACCAAGCCTTCTATTTGTAACTTTAGAGTGCATATTCGAATAATAGAATTTTATACTTGCTTCATTATAACTTACGATATAGATTTCAGTAAACAATAAACCCCATAACAGCAGCTATCGTTATATCTATTGCAGTAGCCTATTACCATAAAAACACCATAAGAATTCTGTTAAAAGTATAAACGTGCCGCTTGTGGTAACTCGGTCAATGGCACTGACGCTTTACATACGAAAAAACATTGCGAATAGGTTCTATGTGATGGTATAAGTTATAGGCGGGGAGTTTTAGTATCGAGATAGTATAGTTCTTGTCACAGGTTTGATTCCCCTAAGGAGCAAATCTTTGTTTGATTGACATAACGTAGGGAAAAATCCTAATGTGGGTCTCGTTTTCATAAAAATTAAAAAAAAACAACCTATCAGGGAATACCTAAACTAGTATACGAGTATACATAGAACGAAATTAAGAATACCTACCCCGCAAGGGATCTGGCGTGAGGTTATAGATAGATAGATAGATAGAAATTAAGAAAGTGTAATCTGGCCATTTCTTTTTAAAGAGACTGTAAGACGTAACATTGGAAGTAAAAACTACCAAGTAACGGAACCAAAGCATTTTGATCATATACTACCTCTTATGACTTGTACCACACCACAGTTACTTTGAATATTATAATCTCCAATTACATAACTTAGATCTAGTTTACTTGGCACGTATGGTGTCAGGCGCATGCGCATAACGATTACACAAGTAACTTCTTGACCACGCGCGAAAGACTAATGTTATTCATAGAACAATAGAGTACCTTAGTTACATAATTTTCGGTAAGCGCATGTAAATTTGTTTATTTAGCACTGTTTAACTTAGTCATAGAAATAGGCCAACCTTTAACACCATTGAGAGATACCACCCTTATAGATATATCTATATATGTGTATTATCACGCCAGATCACTTGCGGGGTAATTTAGGCGTGACGGTGTATATTTTTTTGTTAAAAAGTATTTTCTCTATCCCCAGAAATTAAAATGATTTTTTTTTCAAAACCATTTAACTGGAAGAAGCAAGGAATAGAAATAACTGTGAGAACCTATTGATTATTAATTTAAAATTAAATATTTACCGACTTGCTTTTCGTTAGGTACATACTATTCTGCATAAATATAGTAAATAACAGTTATTTGCCATAGTATTATATAATGACGACGCATTATAGGAAATAACATATAATTCTGTTATGGCATCATGTTAAGTAACATGAGTGTTAGAATGGATCGTTTTACAGTTTTCTGATTAATAAATAATAACTTCGTAATAGGTGCTGAGAATATTATGTTTCCTTTACTAATGATCCAATCGTTATGTTTAAGCTTGTCTTTTATGAAGATTAAATGGTAAACTACTCATCTCTATATGGGGTTACAGAATTTTATTCTCATATATTAAGTGTTATCACCCTAGATCTCTTCCAGGGTAGCAAAGTACAATCAATGTACCAACCACAGGTACCAATCAGTACAAGCAGATATTAATATCAGCCTATCCTGTCCTGGAAAAGGCCCTTTCTCACGAATCGAGGTGAGAGAGAGTAGGTCATTCTCCACCACGCGGACCTAGTGCGGATTGGTGGAGGCAGATTTGTGGCCATCTGTTGTTGGATCTTATCAAGCCGCCTGTAATGCTTCCAAATCAGTTTAACAACTACCATATTAAGTAGTAACCGGGACCAATGGCGCAACGTGCCTTCAGAAGCACGGAGACCCTCGAATATGAAAATGCCACAAACGGTTACCCATCACAGGCCAACAGAATCGAACGCTGCTTAACCTTGGTGATCGGTAGGAACACCGGGGTTGCACGGTGCTACGAGCCCCTCGATACCGACAGATACTTGCCCTTAAAGACCTCTTCCACCTCCTCCATTCTCATAGTTCATCTCATACCGCTCGCTGTTTACGGAGACTTGCCCTTCAGATAAGACACAATCTATTTGTTCATAGTAAGATAGTGTAGGTCTTCCCCGGCACCTACGTTGTTTTAAAGATCAATTAACAATAATTTCGTAAAAGGTGCGGAGAATAATATGTTTTTCTGATAATGATCCTATCATTAGTTTATGCTCGTCTTTTACGAACAAAGAAAACGGGTCATCTCTATATCATCACACCAGATCTCTTGCAGGATAAGCCTTCTCTGCCTTCTCCACTCTCTTAGTTACTGTTTCTCTCTTACAGGGGACAATTCTAGACCCCAAACTGCTACTCAGAATTATTCCAAAGAAAAAGTCTATAACATTATCAGATCTTGATTTCAAATCTCATGACCTCCTAATCGCCAGTTGCACCATACCCAATAAGATATTATGTATGTACATGTAATAGACGAAACGGATTATCAAAGCGAGTCTTCACGCTTTCAGCTTAGCATAGAGAATAACCAAGCATATTTATTACAGTTTCATAATTTAGCTAGGTACAGCGTAACGTCTTGATGTCTAGAGATACAGAGTAGAGCAGAACAGAAAATTCAATTAAATAAAAATAATAATGTAACATATATTTATATCATCACGCTATATACCTTGCGGGGTAGGCAGAGAGTAGAGAGTTCCAACTTTAATTACAAATCCCTCCATAAAAAAACTATCGATCTATATCATCACGCCAGATCCCTTGAGCCATAAAAAATATTAAAAATATTTTAATTTATTAATTTTTTTTATTAAATTTTATTAAAACTATTATTAATAATTTTATCTGAAGTTAATGACTGCCTCGTTGGTCAAATGGCGTATAATGCGCGTAATAATCATGAGGTCTTACGTTCAAATCCTAGGTCGAAAATAATTTAGTTTTCCTATCGGAGAAACTCAGTATCAGACCAGAGTCTTGAATTGTCCATCTATTTATCTTTATCATCACGCCAAATCCCTTGTGGGGTAGGCAGAGAGTACAGAGTTCCACCAAGTTCTTTCGTTACGCTCCGCTCTGGCTTCCTCCACTCTCATAGTTCGTCTCATACACGCTCGCTGGTTAAAGAGATTCTTGACTTGCGCTTCAGATAAGACACGGTCCCACAGTCTGGAATTGTTTCCTGTATAATGGCAATAGACTCGCCCCCTATTACATTGTGACCTAACACCGTTAGTTTGAATCAATAGTGAGTGTACACTAGGGTGATCCATAATAATAATATAATAATAATAATAATATTAACCCTGTTAAGAAACTGTCCCACTGCTGGGCACGGGCCTCCTCACAAACTGAGAGGGTTTAGGCCATAGTCCACCACGCTGGCCCAGTGCGGGTTGGCGAACTTCACACACCTTCGAGAAACTCTTAGGCATGCAGGTTTCCTCACGATGTTTTCCTTCACCGTTAAAGCAAGTGAAAATTAATTTTAAATACGCACATGCTTTCGAAAAGACAGAGGTGCCTGGGCTTGAACCCGAGACCTCTGACTTTGCAGTCCAACGGTCTAACCACTAGGCTATCACTAGGCTATCCATAATATCTTTTTTTTATTTTGACCAACCTTAAGGTTGGTCACCCCATGAGTTTTTAAATACGTACATACGTACTTAACGTAAAAGGGTGCTCAATCGAGCATTTATATTGGTTTTTCGTAAATTGTTTCAATTTTGATGTCTTGATTTTATTTCGGTTGATATTTATATGTTATATTTTTGGTACTAGAAAATAATACTAATATGGTGTTCTATTGATAAACTGTCAAAAAACACTATATAACTAGATCGTGAATTTTAATTAGTATTTGTGTGTGTATTAGTAATTACTATTGTAAAATCAAAACACTTAATTTTAAGAACACTTTACGTTAATTTACTAAATATTCTGCTTTGTCATATATTATATTTTTTCCATCATCTTTTATATTTCAAAAGTAATGAGCACTTCCTTCCTTGGTTGAGATAGGAGGCTAAAATTTTATACACATAATGACATATACATGTGCATCAAAACAAGGAGATAGCGCATCTTCTACGCGATATTTATTTCTATACAAACGTGAACCACCCTAGTACACCTCTACCACCCCCGCTTTAGGCATATAGCCGTGACGGTTTTTTAAATTAATCTCATTCACTACAATGATGAGTGATATGGATGAGTCATGACTTTTGACGATAGCTTGGTTAAGTCGTCTAAGAGTGATCCGCTCGCTTCACTGGAGCGAATAGTTGCAGGTTCCATTCGATCCAAGGATTCTTATTATGTAAGTAATTAAATATGTATTATGGTATTGGTATTTGTGCATTAAGATCGGCTTGGTCCAGAGGTTAATAGCTTAAACTCCCACTCGATTTCATTGTCAAGAAATAATAGGACTAGTACAATTTTTTACAAGCTTTTATTAACTTGCGATGTTCGTATGTCTGTCTGTCTTTCCGGTTCAAATCTTGTGATCCATTTTTCAAGCACTTGCCGGTATCCGATTGAGCTGAAATTTAGCATACGTATCTAAAGTCGGTGACAATGCAATGCTATGGTACCATGAAGCTGGTCTGATGATGGAGTCGGAAGGTGTGAACTATAACAACAACATAACCCCCTCGTGTTTGGGCTTGTTAGATTGATTGACGAGTACTATACAACCAGATAGTGTTCAGAGTCTGATGATGAAACCAAAAGGTGACCAATAAAACCACCCAACTATTCAATAAAACCCTGCCGTATTTAAGCTCGTTAGATTTGTCCTGACGAGTACATTAGATCTGAATGGTGGCCAAAGCCTAATGATGGAGCCGGAAGGAAGCCATTGGAACTTCTTAACTAAGCAACATATACTCGTTGTGTCTTTGCAATAAAAGCTTGCTATAAAAAAGGTATTTTTAAATAAAAATATATTATTTCAATGTATAATTAATATATTTTTATTCTAGATAAAAAACAGCACGATAAACTAATACTTGTCCGCATGGTATAATGGCAAGAGCGCTGGCTAACAGCTAAGCTAATTTTCTGCGCGAGGAATAAGCCAGCCCTCTTGTCACCTGTAGAGGCAATTAATTTGGGTGTTATATTTTTTATTAAACTTTTTGCGCAATTACTCCATGTGCCTAGCGTTTCCACCGCAAACGGCACAATAATGTAATCTCTACTAATAGATATATACTTATGCCGCTTGCTCAAATCCGCCTTCTCAGCCGCATCTCCCGCCTTAGAGACTGATTCCCTGAGGTGGGACGGAGCCAATGTATCAACGCACGTGGCGTGCCACACAAGATCCAGCTCTCGATCCCAAGGGATCAGTGTCATGCCATCGGGTCTCTTGCCATCATCACGGAACATTTCTACGAGTTCCAAGACTGCAGGAACGTTGATAGTGGCAAGAGTCCTTATAATATCGTTTAGGGAACTGTAGCGAGAAAACCTGTTAAAAAAACAGTTATTATTCTCTAAATCATTAAGCTACTCTACATAATCGATAGTTTGTAACACCGGATTGATTTACAGCTTGTCCCCGCTCTGATTGGTCAATATCATTGGCAATATGTAATCATATTCGCACAGTGGGTGCACTGTTACTCTAGCGAGTGAAACTTGATTTTTGTTTCACCATCCATACTAATAAAATGGTTTATTCCATCTAGTCCTTCTAATGATTTTATGATTGAAATAAAACTATTTTTCAGATTCTATCGGGGTTTATTTTTGATTTTTAAGTTCCCGACGTTTCGAGTGCTTTGTAGTAGATCGGACCAACAAAAATAATTAAGAAGTTTGAGGGTACCCCGGAACAACTATGCCTTTTGAACGTCTAACACCTCAGTCCCTCCCGTGACCATGGGTGCTGCAAAGCACTCGAAACGTCGGGAACTTAAAAATCAAAAATAAACCGCCATAAAATCCGAAAAATAGTTTTATTTCATGTGTATTATTCGCATTAATCTAAAAACTCAGTATATCTTATGATTGGTTTGAATTATGTTTTGATAAATTTAAAGTGATGTGATATAGCGGTTGTGGCGATCACCAAGGTTAAGCATCGTTTGTCTCGGTCCAACTTAGATGAGTGACTATTTGAAGAATTCCTGCTTTCGGGCATGTAAGTGCTTCAGAAGGCACATTAATCTGTTAGTCTCGGTTACTGATTTAATGGTAATCGTTAAGTTTGGAGTCTTATAAACTGTTTGGTAAGTTCCAACAGGGGATGGCCACATCCTGCTTCCACCAATCCACAGTGGCTACGCCTGGTAAATCTCTCTCACTTACTTTATGAGTGAAGGTCTTTGCTCAGCACCGGGACAATGTAGGTTGATTTATTGATTGTAACATGCTAGCGCGTAGATTTGGGAAGTGTAGTAATGAGGTCAAGTTGACATAAGAGTGCAATATAATGATGTATTTCTAATTTTCATGCGCTTGCCGCGTTAGTGCGGGGCATCGGGCATGTTTGCCGAGGCGAAAGTGTTAGACTTCTACGCTGTTATGAGAACCCGCATAGCTTCTTTTTGGGAACGGAGTAGCGTACTCCGATAATAGTATTTTGCAGTCGGTGAGTGTAGACATGGCTATCCATTGGACTATTCCAATGTTTAGGTATTGGCACCTGCATGGCAATCGCAAGTGACACGACACGACTGTAGATCTCATTAGATCCTTATAATTTTTATATACATATATGTTGTACTTTAATTTTCTTTTTTTTTACTTATTTGGTTGTTTTATCTTTTATTGTATTTTTTACAGTATACATCTGTTTTGATATGGCCTCCGTCGCTGAAATCATCATCATCTCAGCCTATACTTGTCCACTGCTGAACATAGGCCTCCCCAATTGCTTTCCAGCGTAACCGGTCCGATGCCACCTGCCTCCAACGACTTCCTGTGATTTTCACAAGATCGTCGGTCCATCTGGCAGGCGGCGGCCTACGCTGCGCTTGCCAGACAAAAATTATGAGTTATTATTATTGTCTAAATAATATAAAAATCAAATTCAACGCGCGTATCGTGGGTGCGTTTACAAACATGAATTTCTATACAAGGTGTAACATAATTAACGCAAGACCTGAAAGAAGTATGTTTTAAATCAGGACTTTGTCCTATTTGAACTATTTTGAAATGTATGTTAGTTTTTCTAATACTTAAATTAGCTAACTGCCATTTAGGCTTAACAGCCTAAATGGCAGTTAGCTAATTTAAGTAACCTGAGTAACCTCAGTCGACTACATCAAGAAAGTTTAAAGGCTTTCAATTGCACTTCTTAGCATTGTTTATCAATACCCTAGATTTTGTGGTTAATTTGGATATCAATATCATAAGAAAATCCAAAGACCAAGACAAGCCAAACAAAGCGCAAGGGTGCTACTACCTTTTCTCCAAGTGCTTCGTCGTATTTTTGAACCCTAATCAGTTGGGTTTGGATTCTACCAGATAAACAAAAATTGTCGAGATATGATGTCAATAGTGAACTCATTAAACATATAAAGTTTCAATTGGATAGCACTTATACATTACAAACTTTATTGATATCTAAAAAAACCCAATTTCGTCACTGACTCATTGATTATTTATCATTAAAATTCTTAGGGTACTTCCTGAAATCCTAGAAAGCTGAAATTTGGTATGTAAGCTAGTAGTACACAAACAACAAAAAAACATCTAAAACTTTGAACTTTTACCCCCCAACCCCTTAAACTAGGGGATGGAAGTTTGTATGAGACATCCGCAAATTTTGATGCTAGAGGTCTGAAAATTGATATAGGGACTCCATGTTATATATAATAATAAAATACATATTTCAGGAGTTTTAGTAAATCACCCCGCATCCTTTAAATTAGGGAATGGAATTAAGCGCGCGCAAAACGCCTAATGTGTACTCGCTGTGATTGATGATGATAAATTCTAAACAGTAAACTAACGAAGCAAAAAGGCAAAGTTAGAGAGTGGTCTATGAAAAAAGGCACTTCTGATGTGCAAGAAATGCACCCCAAAAAAGGAAAGAAAAATGAACAAAATAAGAAATATTGTCATAATAATATGAATACATTTTTCACCTTATGCCCATGTGAACCGGCCGAATGCTGAAGCTAGCGAAAAGGCCAAGCCACATATAAAGACTAAGGTGTAGAGTTCTTGAAGTTAGAACATGTAGAGTTAGAAGCTTGGCTCTACATGTGATCTGATGACTTTTTGACAGTGCGATCTGGTTTTGGCAACATTATACATGAAAATGTTTTTGGTAGGATACTTTTCATTTTTTTTTTCTTTTTTTTAAAAACGTAGCCCCAAACTAGGATTTATTCCTGTATCGTGGGTGCGTTTACAAACATGAAAATTCACATACAAAAATACCCAGACCGGAACAAATAATTGTGGATCACACAAAGATTCGTCCCGTGCGGGAATCGAACCCGCGACTATAAGACACAGTGGGCGGAGCGGCTTAATAAGTCAATTTTTTTTATTTTCTTTTATTTATTTGAACAACAAAAGAGATTACAATCAGTATATATAAAATCTTGAAATGTGTAGAATCTATTATTCCTGTTGTGACATATCTCATAAATTTATCATTTGAAAAAGGTGTTTTTCCTGATAAATTGAAAATATCTGTGGTTAAACCAATACATAAAAAAGGGGATTCATCTGATATGAACAATTTTAGACCCATAACTTTAATCCCGGTTTTATCGAAGGTTTTCGAAAAAGCTATATATAAACGTATAAATGATTTCTTAAATAAATTTAACATCATCAAGAGAGAACAAAATGGTTTTCAAACGGGAAAATCAACAACTCTTGCTACATTCAGCTTAATGCATGATGCACAAATGTTGATAAAAAACAACCTACAACCGTAATATTCTTTGATATGACCAAGGCATTTGACTTTGTGTCCCATAAAGTACTTATAGAAAAGTTACAAAATTACGGCATGAGGGGACCTGTACTAGAACTAATTAAATCTTACCTTAGTGGCCGTAGACAGTGTGTAGAAATTACAGCTATAGATAAAACAAAATCATTAGTAAATTGTAATAGGTCGACTTACGAAATTAATAGTTCAGGTGTACCACAAGGCAGTGTCCTTGGGCCACTCTTATTCTTAATATATATTAATGATCTTTCTGATGTAACAACCCACAAATGCACTCTATTTGCGGACGATATATCCATTATTGTGACATGTAAAGACAATGACATATCCAATTATGAATCAGAAATAAATAATGTAATTAAAATAGTAATAGAATGGCTTAATAATAATAATCTTACTGCAAATCTAAATAAAACATACTATATACAATTTAGGACTAAAGGTGCCAAGCCTAAAAAGCTGAATATAATATTCAATGGACATCAGATAGAAGAAAAAACCAATACTAAGTTTTTGGGTATAATTGTAAACAACTACTGTGACTGGAAAGAACATATAGACCAAGTGCGAAAAAAGATAAATAAATACGTTTACGTTTTGAATAAACTGCGTAAAACAGTATCAACAGAAACAGCGCTAACAGCTTACTATGGCTATGTGGCATCAATCCTGCGTTATGGTTTGCTACTGTGGGGTAACTCTACAGATATGAATAAAGCATTTCTCTGTCAAAAAAAATGTGTGAGAGCTATTGTTGGTATACCTCTTAATGAATCATGCAAACCTGTTTTTAAAAGCCTCAAAATTCTCACCTTGCCTTGCATGTATATACTTGAAACAGGTGTATTTGTAAAAACATACAAAAATCACTTTGTCACGGCAAAAGAAATGTTTCCGAGGAATACAAGAAAAGGTGAAAGATTAGTTATAGATAGAACACCAAAGACCTCTCTTTTCCACAATAGCTCATACTCTATGTGTGTTAAAATCTATAACGCATTACCTGAATCCATTAAAGCCTTTCCTCTTTATACATTTAAAAAGAAATTAAAGATATGGCTCCTCGAAAAAAATTATTATAAATTAAATGACTTATTCGATTAATAATTGTATAACTATTTCATGTTTGACATTATTTGTAATTAAGTATAAGTATGACATTAATTGAACGATTGCTAATTGCTATTCTGTAATATATCATATACATATATATATATATATATATTTTTTTTTTTTTGTAACAATATGTATGATGATATAATATTTTCCTGCTTAAATTTCACATGTCTACTAAAGACAAAATAGGCTGACCGATGTATTAGATCCAGACCAACTATGTTATACCCTATTTTATGTGAAATAAATGAATTTGAATTTTGAATTATATAATTTACAAATTACACATAAATATAGTTCTAGTCTAAAATGTAATCTTTATATGTTGACAAAACAGTACTAATTATAATAACAGTATGATATTATAAGTGGTATGTTTAACAAGTTAGTGAGAAAATTAAAAATAAGACATACAAATGAAGTAAGTCGATGGGCGAAATGGAAAAAAATATAATAATAATAAATTAATAGATGACTTTCATTATGTTAAAATTATATTATAATACGTTTGACAGAAGATCTAAAGGTGCATTGTCTTGTAGTGTGTATATCAAGATCAGGATGGTTTAATGATGATTCATTATAAAGACGACACATTCTCGTAATTGGATTGTAGTAAGATGTGTTGTTTTTACATATTTGTAAGTTGAGCGTCCTCATATGTTTCCGGGGATTGCGCTCGGTGTTAAAATTTACTAGACTCAATCAATAAAGAAAGATATTAACTAAAAGAAAGATGTTAATTACTAACTATTTTAAACTGAAATTTTATCTTCTAATATTCAATTCGTACAGCTGAAATTCGTAACTTGGCTGAGGCCTAGTTAGGTATTTAAGTTACACGTATACAAACACCCAGATTGGAAAAAGTAATTTTAAGTTACAGAAAAATTCAGTTTATGCGAGAACCGAGAGCCACGGCGTGTATTAGGAGAGGCTTATGTCCAGCAGTGGACTGCTATATTCTGATGATAATGATGATAATAAGAACCGAGTTCGCAACTATCTCGATACAATGATCCTAGCATACGATAAAACCACTAGTTAAAACCAAAGTTAAATTTTCGCAAGAGGGCGGCAGCAGACATTTATACTACAATATACAAAACCGCAATACCTCGTTGCATAATACTTAATACTATGTTTATGCGAAACAATTTGATAATCCTCAAAGATACAGTATGAGTTTTAAACTGTCGTAAATTATTAAAGGATGGTGAACACAAATCTTCGCTTTCACAAAAAAAAAAAATCATAATCAAATCAAATATAAAATCGAAACAATTAAAAATTCTGATTTATACATTTTTCTAAGTTTCAAGCTCAAAATATAGCTATGTGAAGAAACATACGATTTTATTAACCTTAACGGTTTTTTGACGACCTGGGTCCATGACGCTGTGATCACCGTGAGGGTGTGGGGGAAGCGATTCTAATTCTCCAAGATATGCTCCATCGAGCAAGCCACAAGAGAGGGGCACCGGTTCCATTTAGAGATTCTAGAGCCTTCTGTGTCGAAGAAGGCCTTCGTGTGGGTTTTTAAGTGTGGAAGGTCAGATGGCAGGACAATGTGGTTCAGTGCGTAGGTTAGACCTGGCCAAGATTGGCTCAAGATAGGGGTAGCTGGCGTAAAAGGGAGGAAACTTATGCCTTGCAGTGGCTGGAAGTGATGATGATGATGACAAAAGTTCCATCTTAATCCACCAACGCACTGTGCGTTGGTGGATTAAGATGGATTGAGAATCTTCCAAATATTTCTGCCCTGCGAGAACAAATAAAAAGTATACATTTTTAGGATCGGATACTATATAGCATCCTACCTTCTGTACACTATCCGTCAATATTTAACACGTTAAAAAACATGCTGTATAATTTATACTGCATTTATAATATGCAACAATTTAAATTAATTTCATGAAATTGTTTTAAGAAATATCAAGGAAGTTATACTGCGATGCAAGTCTTTACATAATATATTATTCATATATGTACCTAAAGATCTAAAAAGCGAATGCGCGTGACTTGGTGTGGATCATCCTTATTTATTTAAAACTTTATGCACTATTGATACAATTAATCCTGCAGGGAATCTGGTGAAATAATTTAGATAGGAGATAGACAGGCATAAAGGCGGAATTAAGCTACGGCCAAACCAACGCGTTGAGCCGCGGCAGCGGTGGCGTCCCCGGCGGCGATCACGGTGGCGATCAGTATTTCCCTATGATTGCGCGTGCAAACGCCACCCAGATAGCGCGTGCAGGACGCAGGATGCGTTAGTGTCAACATTTCCATACAAATATTACTGCAGGAACTGATCGCCATCGCGGACGCGACTGGACGCGTTGGTTTGGCCATACCTTTAATCCTTACGGATTTTCTACCAGTCTATCTTAGAGTGATGCAGAAACGAATGTCAATCTATTCGTTATTACGTTTCGGGTGACATGGGCTGCATTTTACACGAAGAAAATGTGATGAACGTATGGATGTTACATACAAAGAATATGAGGTTTTTGATTTTTTTTCCTATCATATCGAGTGGGATACCAAATGAAAGGGACAAAAATTATGAGTTAATATATATAGATATATCTATACATATTATAAAACTGTAAGGAAGTCGTGTCTGAACATGGAATATTTTTAAGAAATAACAAGCCTCAGGTATCATATTATCGATGTAGAAGTTAATTCCGCAATTTTTGGCTTTCGTGTCTGTTTGTCTGTCTGTCCGAGGGTATGAACCGGAATCACGCAAAAACTACCTAACGGATTTTGATGAAACTTTGCATGTGGATTCCTTATAATGTTGGCTAACATGCTGTATAGTAGTTATTCCGGAAAATTAAAAGGTTCCTTCAGAAAAGACGAAAATAAGCAAAACATTGGATTTCTAAAAATACACTTTACTCCAAATCTACTTGATGGATTTCAATGAAATTTTGAGTAATTGTAGCCTGTACTAAAGATCACAAGTCTGTATAATTATATTTTCGAAAAATTTAATAGTTTCTGAGGAAAGAAAAAAAGACGATTTTGATAAATCATTCATTGTTCCAAAACTATTTTTAATTATGTAACTTTTTTTTAACTATATTTGTTTAGAAGTCAGTGAAACTTAGCACATTTAAGTTTTCAGGAAATCAAACGGCTTGTATGGAAAAGTAAAGCATTTATATCTATACATATAATAAACTTTTAGGAAATAACAACCCAGGGATATCATTCTATCAATTTAGAACCCAATCCACAATTTTTGGCTTTCGTGTCTATTTGTCTGTCTGTCCAAGGGTAGCCATCATCACGTAAAAACTATTAGGTGGATTTTGATGAAACTTTGCATTTGGATACCTTAAAATGTTGGTTAACACGTTATATAGATCCATAAAAATTAAAAGGTTTTCCAGAAAAGACTAAATAAGCGATACATTGGATTTCTAAAAAGACACTTTACTCCATACCTGTTGAATGAATTTCAATGAAATTTTATGTAACTGTAGCCTGTACTAAAGATCCCAACTCTGAATACTTATATTTTCGTAAAATCTAACAGTTTTTGAGGAAAGAAAAAGGAAGTCGATTTTGATAAATCATTCATTGTTTCTAAATTAACTTACTAGATTGTTGAGGGATAAAACGTTATTACTGTTTGTCCCGAACTGCAATGTTACGACGTAACATACGTGATTTTGCCTATACATGAATTCTTCCATGAATTGGTATTGGACTCAGTTTCGTCTCCTCACGAAAAACTTTCCAGTGGTTAAAAGCACTCACTTGAAATTATTCATTCATGTTTAATTTAAACACTCAAACATGGTTTTGTGCATGAACCGATAATGCATTCAGGATTGTTTCTTTTGGAGAGAACTCTAACGATGAATGGCCGAAACTGTAATGACGATTAATATCTTACGAGTTTCACAAATTATATACAATATTCATAATTATATATAACAACAGCAAAGAATTATTAATAAAAAAAACGGTAGCAAAAAAGAAATTTACATATTTACACGCCACTGGCAGATGTTAGTGTACCTAGAGCAGATCAAAGATAACGGGGACTAGACTATCTTACCATGACCAATAGGCCATGTCTTATCCGAAGAGCAAGTAAAGAGTCTCCGTAACCGGCGAGCGTGTAAAAGACGAACTATGAAAGTGGAAAGAGACAGAATGGTCTATAAGGAAAGAACCTGTTGGAAATCTGTATCCTCTGCCTCCCCGACAAGGGATCTGACATGATGATATACATTATTGGGTAGTATTAAAGTATCTTAAGTCGTGAAATAATAATTTGAAATAGGTAACTTTATTTGCACACTAGATCATGCCGATATTATGCATCTAAATGGTATATAAAACTCAAACTCATAAATCATTTATTTGTATAGGCCAATACAATAGCTCTCACAAACGACAAAATTATTACATCTTTTACATCTACCACCGGATCGGAACGCGGTCTCCACTGAGAAGATCCGGCGAGAAACTCAGCGGGCTAGTCTTTTAATTTAATTTGTTTGGCCTTTCTGACAACCATTTTTTTTTGGTTTTTTTTTTTAAATTGTATTATACATCATTGATTAATGTTGCTAATTGAGGAGCTGCTCAAACCCAATCTGTTTTATCGTCAAGATAATCCGAAATTTTGTAATACCCTTTCTTACATAGTCTAATTTTAATTGCCTTTTTAAACTTGACGGACGATTTAGCGCAGTGGTTAAGAGCTTGAACTGCTCCGCCCACTGTGACGAATAGTCGCGGGTTCGATTCCCGCACGGAACAAATCTTTGTGTGATCCACAAGTATTTGTTCCGGTCTGGGTATTTGTTTGTGAATTTTCATGTTTGTAAACGCACCCACGACACAGGAATAAATCCTAGTGTGGAGCTACGTTTAAAAAAAAAAAAAAAAAACTTATTGATGTAATGTAGCGGATATCTATGGGTAATTTGTTGTAGAAGCGTATACATTGCCCCGTGAAAGAATGACTAATTCTGTGGAGACGAGTGGAATATACAATAAGATCAACTTTGATCCGTGAATTTACATGATGAATGTCGCTATATTTTTCAAAATTACTGATGTTTTTTTTAACATATAGAAGATTTTCATATATAAATTGTGATGCAACAGTTACAATATTTATTTCTCTAAACTTTTCCTTAAGAGAAGCTCTCGGGGCCAAATTGTAAATTGCTCGAACAGCCCTTTTCTGGAGAACAAAGATGGTATTAAGTTCTGCAGAGTATCCCCAAAGGAGTATGCCATATGACATAATACTATAAAAATAAGCGAAATAAATAAGTCTAGCTGTTTCAAAATCAGTTAGTAATCAAATTTCCTTCACAGCATATGCCGCTGAGGTTAATCTACCAGATAATTGATCAATACGGGGGCCCCATTGTAATCTGGGATCAATGGTGATACCTAGAAATACAGTCGACTCTACAAGGTCTAAATCCACGCCATTTATTTGTACATAGCGTTGTGAATTTAATGCATTTTGTCTTCTTCTCATTAAAATCACACCAATATACATTTGATGGGTTTTTACCGGTCTGCATGAAGGCCCGAAGATATTAATCATATTTTGGCTAAAGAAAAGCCTGGCAACCTTTCGATATTCCTCTTCCTCTTTACAGGTGACTGGAAGCCTGGACTCATGCTGAAATTGTTCTACAACGAAAATTTAGTAATATTTAAGTTGACTGTGTAAATAATTTGACGACAAAGACGACTTGTTTTAAGCGAAAAAAGGTAGACTGCTTAACTTACTTTGTCAAATAGTCGCAGGTACGATCCCCGCACAGCGCACGGGTATATTTGGAATTTGTGATTTTGAAATATAGAAGATTTTTTTTTTTTTAAACGTAGCCCCACTCTAGGATTTATTCCTGTGTCGTGGGTGCGTTTACGAACATAAAAATTCACTAACAAATAGCAGTGGATCACACAAAGATTTGTCCCGTGCGGGAATCGAACCCGCGACTATTCGACATAGTGGGCGGACCAGCTCAAGCTCTTAACCACTGCGCTGAATCATCCAACAACTTTTATGCGCATACGGGAAAAATAAAAAAATGTTTGTCTGTGTTAATTTCTAGAACGACGGAACCGATTAAATAAATACACTATCACTTGAAAATGAAGGATTTTTCAGAGATTGTTTAAGACTACCTTTTAGCTCGGAAAATGCAAGATCCATGGGGATAGTTGTTTTTGTATTTCCAAATTAATAAGGCTGAACGAATTTAAAAGAAACTTAATATGAAGGTGTCTCTTAAGTCTTGGAATAAGGCTATCCCAAAAAGTCCTACCTACCTATGTCAAATTACAAAATAAACGCGTGCGAAGCGGCGGGAAACAGCTAGTATCAAATATAAAATATACTAAACGACACTAAATCAATTTAAGTTATATTTTAGCGTTAATCCCGTAGTCGTTCCACAGTTTTTATTTACTTTTTTCCTGATTCCGTGATAGACTATGACATAATATAATGTGAATCGATATTTATTTATGGATAAGTGTACTTACAGAAACCTCAATCTGCAAAATGGATCCTAAATATATATAACGAATAGTCATCCAATATGCTGAAAATTATCTTAAACCATTCAATTAGACAGGGTTGTACCAATTGCATCAGATAATAAAAGCTTGTAATAACACCTCGCTAGAGATGTAACTAATAGTCGATGTGTCGATATTACGTCACATCCCGTTACTGAGACTAATTGATTTCAATTTACGAGTATGTTATGATATAGTTTAGTGTTTACAAAGTAATTTTCTTTGTTACCTAAGTTTTTATAATTATTTAATGTAAGTCTACAAATTGGGTTGTTGTCTTTTTGTAGCAGCTTTAAGCTTTTTACAGTGGTTTGCCACCATAAGAAGCTTAAATCTAAAATATCACAATGGAATGGATCTTAAATTTATTTAAACAAGATTGATTTTATAAAGTTAGTAAAATAGAAAGGCGATCTTTAAAACGGATCTGGCGTGATGATATAGATTATATAATCTTTAAAAACCTAGGTCACGTATATGGGCGAACCCTAATTTTACATTCTGGCGTTTTGAATCATATAAAAAAGGATTTTCAACTTTTTCAAAGCACTCTGCTGGTAATGATGAAGGTTTTGCTATATTGCATTAAGTTAGTGGTTTTTCGTTGACACTGGTGGAATTATATATAGAATAAAACGAAGACTGCTTTGTTGATACAGTGTCACATAGTGTGTCTAGTCACGAGGTTCTGGGTTTAAATACTGTGTCGGACAAACGGAGTAATTTTATCTAAAGATACTTAATAGCAGTGCCGATGGAACAGGATCGTTTCTTATTAGGTTACATTGGACTTTATATTGTCAACCATAAGTGGGTGTACACAGTACACCTTTGTCATCCCCACTTGAGGTATATAAGCGTGTATTTGTTTAATTGACGGACGATTTAGCGCAGTGGTTAAGAGCTTGAGCTGCTCCGCCCACTGTGTCGAATAGTCGCGGGTTCGATTCCCGCACGGGACAAATCTTTGTGTGATCCACAATTATTTGTTCCGGTCTGGGTATTTGTTTGTGAATTTTCATGTTTGTAAACGCACCCACGACACAGGAATAAATCCTAGTGTGGGGCTACGTTTTTATAAAAAAAAAAAAAAAAAATTTTTGACACAAAGACGCAAGAAGTCTATTTTAGTAAAGAAGAATCAGAATCAGATTTTTATATTCATGTAAACCATTGTAGTATTTATGAATTGTCAGAAAAGTAACAAAGACTACCACTACTTCGAAATGTCATTCCTGTGGAAAAAAGAGCAAGAAACTTTACGGTTACTCTTATAAAATAAAAAATTACAATTTTTTTCATCTAAATTTTGTTATGGGGTATGGAAAAACAATGGAGGTTGGTCATCAGGTGAGTCTAAGCTAAATAAAACACATTATACTATTTATATGGCTACATGGTTCACTCATTAACAAAAAAAAAGACACAAAAAAATGTCATTATGTTAAATTTATAGAATAGAAATTGGTTATATCATCACGTCAGATCCCCACGGTGCACGCAGCGAGAACAACGTGTTTTATAATGTTTCTAAAATACTCGATTCACCTATTAATATTTTAGTATCTTGGACATCACTACCAGGAACCCTAAGTTACGTAAGTAACCTGACCACTCACTTGACCTGCAGATTCTATGCCTCGTCCAGTCATTTGCGAGTGTTATATGATAATAAGGGCTAATAAACGGAGGGAAAGTCGCTATTTCAGTGGCAAGAAAGACGTAACACTTGATTATAGCGATACTACTAATGTATCTACTAAATCTGGTGAATTGAACTATAAGTAGTCACGCCACGTTAGGCGGGATTGGCAGAGGTGTGCTGGGTGTACTTACAATCTCAGGTCACATTGTAAGAGGGGGTAAGCCTATTGCCATTATACGATTTCCTACTCCAGCAAGCGATTTTTTTTCGATAATAATAAATCCTGTCTGACCTGGGATTTGGTTCCTGGACCTCGTGTCGCCACTCGCATTATGGATAACAAAACCAACGAGGCATAATATATTATTATATATCTATAAAGTCTCTGTTTTATGAGTGAAAGGGACACCTGTTTTTTTAATCGTAGCCCCACACTAGGATTTTTTGCCGTGTCATGGGTGCGTTTACAAATATTAAATATTAAAGTTGACTGCCTCGTTGGTCTGGTGGCAAAGCGCATCGCTTTGTGATCACGAGGTCCCGGGTTCAAATCCTAGGTCGAACAAATGTAGTTTTTCTAACGAAAAATTACCAGTACGAGTCCGGAGTCTGGAATTGTGCCCGGTATATGGCAATAGGCTCGCTTATTACATAGGACCTAACATCGTCGTTGAAACGTGGGTGTACTTAGTATACCTCTGCCACCCCCTATGGGGAATATAGGCGTGACGGTGTAAAGTTCGCATACACAAATACCCAAACCGCAACAAATAATTGTAGTTATTCATCTGAATCAGGCCAGTTGAATAAAACATATTAGGTTAAAAGATTAGCCTGCTGATTCTCTCGCCGGATCTTTCAGTGAAGGATCAGGAAAGACCGCTTTCCGATACGGCGCTAGATGAAAAAAAATGCAATATATCAAAAATGCAATAATAAATAATTTTAACGTTTGTACGTACTTTTTTAATTGCCCTATACAATTAAATCATTTTTGACTTTGACTTTGACAAATCAGCGAGTGCCAAATGTAACTGAACAAAACCGTTCACCGCTTTACGACCAATAAATACAGCAACTCGCCCCATAAAAGTCAGCCCCTTCACATAGCGTCGTACTGATATTTAGTAACAATGAAACGGCTAAGGAAAGTGCCGAGATGCTCTATCCGATGTGATGCAACCGCGACATTCTGAAAGTGCACTCAAAATGAGGCGACCATGAATTTATGAGAAAGTGAAACGTTTAATAAGAGGTTGGACCTTTAAGTTTTTGGATCCACCTGCGTAAGTACGTATGTTGTATAATATCTTTATGTGTGATATTTAAATTAAAAAATTGGCACCTGCCTCTCTCATAGCGCTGTGCGACCGCGATATTCTTATCGGTCTTCATGGTTAAGCAGCGTTTGACTCGGTCGGCCTGCGATGGGTGACCGTATGTGGTATTTTCATTTTCGAGCGTCACTATGCTTCGGAAGGCACGCTAGCCATTGGTCCCGGTTACGACTTAATGCGGTAACCGGGACCGTGTGTCGTTAAGGTAAGTTGGAAGCTTTAAAGGAGGCTTGATAAGTTCCAACTGCAGGTGGCCATAAACCTGCCTCCGCCAATCCGCGCTGGGTCCGCGTGGTGGAGTATGACCTAATCTCTCTCACCTCGATTTGTGAGAGAAGGCCTTTGCCCAACAGTGGGACAGTATATTATTACTATATTATTAGACTCATATTATTATTTAACTACCTGCTTACCAAGGTTTTTCTTTTCTCAGCGTTAAAAAAGGTAGCCCTACACTAGAAATTATTCGTGGGTCGTGGGTGCGTTTACAAACATGAAGTCTCTTTGCCTACTCCGCAAGGGATCGGGCGTGATGGAATACATAGATAGAAGTCTCCGTATAATGCGCGTAGTGATCCCGAAGTCTTGGGTTTAAATCTTAGTTCGGACAAATATTATTTTTTCTATCGATTTCCAGTATCAGTTCGGAGCCTGGAATTGTGCACGGTATAAAGACTCCTCCTCTATTATATGGCAAATAATATCTATATCATCACGCCAGATCCTTTGCGGGGTAGGCAGAGAGTACAGAGTTTAAACAGAACCTTACATTCCTCTCTGGCTTCCTCCACTCTCGTAGTTCGTCTTATACACGCTCGCTGGTTACGGGCTCTTGACTTGTCCTTTAGACAAGACAAATAAATAAAAAAGAGGCAAATAGCATCGTTGGTGAAAAGTATATAAAAAAATAGATTTTTGCCACCCACGCTTAAGAAACATATGCATCAATCAATCAAATCAATCAATCAGCCTATCGCAGTCCACTGCTGGACATAGGCCTCTCCTAACACGCGCCATTGCACACGGTCCTCCGCCTTCCGCATCCAGTCTGTCCCAGCGACCTTTTTGAGGTCGTCGGTCCATCTAGCTGGGGGCCGTCCTACCTTACGCTTACCAAGTCGCGGTCTCCACTCTAGGACACGCTTGCTCCATCGGCCGTCGGTCCTTCTGCAGATGTGACCAGCCCATTGCCACTTTAGCTTACTGAGTCTGCGAGCTATGTCGGTAACTTTGGTTCTTTGTCGGATTACCTCGTTACGAATTTTATCCTTCAAAGAGACGCCGAGCATAGCTCGCTCCATAGCCCGCTGTGCGACTTTGAATTTGTGGACTAGTCCCACTGTGAGTGGCCACGTCTCAGCCCCGTAAGTCATAACAGGTAGGACGCATTGGTTATAGACTTTAGTCTTCAGGCATTGCGGTATAGGCGAAGAGAAAACGTGACGTAGTTTGCCAAATGCTGCCCAACCTAATTGGATCCTGCGGTTGATTTCTTTCTCGAAGATGTTTCTACCAAATTGGACAACTTGTCCAAGGTAGGCATATTCCCGAACAACTTCGAGCATCGAACCATCGACGTAGATCGGTCCCGGCGTGACATGTTCATTAAACATGATCTTGGTTTTATCCAAGTTCATGCCGAGACCGACACCTCGAGAGGCTCCATTTAGGCTATGCAGCATTTCGCTTAACTGTTCCAGTGACTCTGCCACGATGACGATATCATCGGCAAACCGAAGGTGTGAGATGTATTCGCCGTTGATGTTAATGCCCCGCCCAGTCCAGTCCAGCGTCTTGAAGACGTCTTCGAGTGTATTGGTGAAGAGCTTGGGGGATATTACATCCCCCTGTCTTACCCCTCGACGCAGCTCGATCGGGTTGGTCTTTTGGTCCTGGAGCTGGACGGTCATTGTGGCGGTATCATACAGACATCTCAACACCTCGATATAGCGCCAATCGATGCCACATCGCTGCAGAGCATCCAAAACCGCCCAGGTTTCGATGGAGTCGAAGGCTTTCTCGTAGTCCACGAAAGCCATACACAGCGGCTGATTGTACTCTTCGGTCTTCTGTACAATCTGCCGAACAGTATGGATGTGGTCTACGGTGCTGTAGCCTTTTCGAAACCCGGCTTGTTCCGGTGGCTGGAACTCGTCAAGTCTTCTGGCGAGGCGGTTTGTGAGTACTCTCGAGAACAACTTGTAGACGTGGCTCAGGAGTGAGATGGGTCTGTAGTTCTTCAGCAAGGTTTTGTCACCTTTTTTGAAGAACGAACCACCGCACTCCCGCTCCACGCTTGAGGTGTTAAGCCCTGGTGGATGACGGAATTAAAGAGGCTCGCTAGCTTTTTCAGGATTGGAGTCCCGCCTGCTTTTAGGAGCTCAGTGGTGATTCCGTCATCGCCTGGCGACTTGTTGTTTTTGAGCTGCTCGAGAGCCACTCTGACCTCGTCCTGGTTGACATCAGGGATGTCTTCCGTATGGTGGCGTGTGAGTGGGGCTCTGTGGTCGTCAGCGCTGGGTCTCGTGGGTTTAGTCATCCGTGATGCGTACAGGTCTTTGTAGAAACTCTCAATTTCCTTGAGTATCTCGAACTTGGAGGTTACGGTTTTGCCACCCGCAGTTTTAAGTTTCGTCAGATGGGATCTACCTAACTGGCGAGCGAAGACTTTGGTGCCTCTGTTCTGTTCAATCGCAGCCGCGATGGCGCGGGTGTTGGAACATCGGAGGTCACGTCGCACCCGCTTCCGGATCTTCCGGTTGAGGTTCCTCTCATCCGGCGAAGACGCCTGCGTGGATGACATTTCCCGTCTCTGCCTCATAAGTTCGAGAGTCTCAAGCGAGAGTTTAGACTCTCTGTTACCGCTTTTGCCGGGAAACACCCTTCGAGACACATCCTGTAGCGTTTTGACCACTGTGTCGGTTTTCTCGTCAACATTGCCTTCGGTTTCCAGCAGGTCGAAACGATTTTGAAGCTCCAGTTGGAACTTTTCGGACCCTAAAGCTATTTGAGGCGCAGTAGGTCTGAGAGTAGACCCCATCATACGACGCCTTTCGGCCCTGAAGTTTATATTTAGAGCGCCTCGGACAAGTCGGTGATCGCTGCCGGTATTAAACCTGTTGATCACGGAGACGTCTCTAAACATAGACTTCCTGTCAGTCATGATGAAGTCTATCTCGTTCCTCGTCACAGTGTCGGGGCTTCGCATGTGCATGAAGATTTTTATTTTAATGTAGGTATCTGCCTGCCTATGTCACTTAACGATATTTCTTTATTTGTTCGTTGAAAAAACGTAGCCCCGCACTATAAATTGTTCCTGTGTTTTGTGTATGTTTATAAACATACCATTCACATACGCAAACAATCAGACTTGATTGCTAGATTCAAACCCCAACTTGATCCAGTTAATACTTAATAATTCGTTCTAACTATCACTCCAAGCTCTAGTGGCGTACTTTGCGGGTGGCGATCACGAAGTCCTGTTTGAATCCCAGGTGGAACAAAGTGTGTTTATTCCATTGAAAAAACCTTAATAGCAGCCCATTGGCGTGACATTGTTGGATGCAGAAATATATTGTTCTCTAAAATGTAGACTAAAACGACTTTTAGTGGAAAGGGTTAACTATAAGGAATCCACAGTGGTATGTAAGGAAAGTACCTGTTGGAACTCTGTACTTTCTGCCTACCTCGTAAGGGATCTGGCGTGATGATATAAATAGATAGATAAATAGGTTTACTGTAGCGTTCATGAATACCTTAATGACTTCACAGTATATATACGACAACATAGTGTACATACGTAGGAATATCCATTTATTTAATAAAGTGAGTGACGTTCATAAATTAAATACTAGAAATAAACATAAACTGGTATTACCAATTGTTAGGCTTGAAAAAGTATTTACTTCCTTCGTAGGAGTCGGTATTCGCTGCTTCAATAAGATACCAAAGCCCATGTTAGAGTTGCCACTTGACAGATTTAAAAAGTATATTAAATCTTCACTAATGAGTAAAGGATATTATACACTAAATGATTTTTTAAATGATAAAAATGCCTTTACACAAGTTAACTGAAATCTAGAAGAATATAATGTTAAGTGCAGCGTGTCCTGCCTAGCGAGCGTTCATTGATTTTAAATATTATTCTCGAACGATGTCGACAGGGTCGTGGATTGGTCATGCTCACTAAAATGTCTTTGCTAGTGGCGGCTCTGTGGAGCGGGTCATTCTTTTCCCTCTAAAATGGTTGAGGAGAGTGATGGCTGCTTCTCAGGTCATACTCGTGAACGGGTGCTGCTGGTGGGGACTGGTCCGTCCCCTGCCCTTTGTCTGACTGAACGTGTACCATAATGCTGATGAATTTTGTCTCGTTCGGCATCACACTGGAGCTATGACCAATTGTTTTGTACGCGCTCTTTACATATTTTATAGTAACACTTTCTCTTACTATTATTATTATGCTTTTTATTATATACCTCTACAACATCTCTATTTTGTAAATGAGAGGACTATGTAGACACTGACCAATATCATGAATCTAAGTACACTTATGATTAATCTATACTTAAGCACATCTATTTAGCTCGTTCTGCATTGTTCTCCCATACTCCATAAATGCAATGTATACAAAAAGAATTGTAAACCTCATTTTTAAAAAAGAGTAACCGTGGAGTTTCTTGCCCTTCTTCTCCACAGGAATGACTTTCCGAACGGGTGGTAGAGTCTTAAGTAATAATAATTTTCTGTTTTTGACTATTCATAAGTGCCTTTTGGTCTACATGAATAAAAAACTTTTGTTTTTTTTTTTTTTTTGACTTGACTTTATTGAATTCATAATATGAGTTCTGATATGATTATAATTGTCACTATTATAATTAAAATTACTATAATTAACATTAATATAATTGATATCATTAAAACAGAGACTTGAAACTAATTTAATTTTACATATTTTACTATAAATTTAACTTTGAATTAAATAATTTATAAATTTCCAAAACAATTATTACGTTTTTTTTTAATTGTTAGGTAACAAATTTTAACATCCACTGTAACCCATTCTCGCAAATAAGCAAATTTGATTTGATAGAACTGATTCTTAATCGTTTGAATTAACGTAATATTATATCTAAATAGCCAATAAACCATATCCGAATCCCAATCGAGACGATAAATTACAAATCGATTTTAAATCATAATGACCAAATGGATAATATCATATACGCAGGAACCTTTCGAATATCTACTTACCTTGAATCGAAGTCGGACTTAACTTACTATGCACATTTCTTTAATACCTTTATATTAAGATCGATTTTGGCTTGGTAGATGTGTGTATAATTAAAAAAAAAGTTCTATTCTCGATTGAGTAGAGATAACACGGTGTTGCGTCAAAAAGTTGCAAGTAAAAGTAATAACTTGATAGATGTTTTAAACTTTATTCCAATAAGAATAAATCGGTAGTTAATTTTTTTTTACTTCGGTCATGGTCAATATACTTTTAAGACGATATTTTTTTATATTCTTCTACTCTTTCGCTCCTTTTTTTCTCTTAGTTCGTCTCATACACACGCCAGCACATAAAAGCCATGTAAAGAAATACCTTTTGGAACTCTTTGTTCGCTTTCCATATCGCAAGAGAGCTAGCGTGATGATATAGTAGTAGAAACTGCTTCTGGGGACTGGTCCATCCGGAATCCTTTAGACACTCTTTATAAATAACATCATTTGTCCCATATCTCGGTCGTAAGGCATCACACTAAAGCTAGATCTTAAACGATTTAATTGTAATCTAAACATTGCATCCACACAATATGATTGAAACAACAAAATAGAAAGGAAAAAAGAGAGTAAGAACACTATGAGAGTGGAGGAAGCTAGAGAGGTATGTAAGGAGAGAACCTGTTGGAACTCTGTACTCTCTGCCTACCCCGCAGGGGATCTGGCGTGATAGTATTGAATAGAATAGAAAAAAGAGAAGGAGGATTAAATAAAAAAAGACAAGCCCGCTGAATTTCTCGCACGATCCTCTCAGTGGAGGCCGCGTTCCGATCCGGTGGTAGATTAGTAGTTAAATTAGATTTAAAAAATGTAAATTGACTATTTGTAAGCGACCTGCAGGGTTTATACAAAATAAATTATTTGAGTTTGAATTATTACTGCCTTATTCAATCGAAAGACGCCCATTTCCGTACATAGGCCGCACCCAAAGATCGCAACGAGGATCGGGTATGTGCGGTTTACCCCCAACCTTCATCGTTCTATCTTATTGGGCGCCTGCCTGCTCCATGTCGTTCAGTACATTTATTATCATAGGGTGCTGGAATTAAGTTAACGTGGTTTATAAAAAAACATAACCAATTCCAGTTTCTGCTGCTATCGTAAAAAGCGTCTAAGCGAATTTATAGGCTAGCGACAATTTTTAACGGCACGTGCGACATGTGTCATAGGAGCCACGAACTTAATTTAGTACTTCGAGGCTCTAGACTATTGTCAGTATATCGAGTTTAATTCTAGACTGCGGACTGCTGCAGAGAATTTTTCGATAAATCGCTCGCGAGATCCCTTGCGGGGCAGGCAGAGAGTGTATAGTTCCAACAAGATAAATTTAAACCTAGGATTTACCTAACGCAATACCTTATGATCACCAGGTGTAGTATGCGTCTCTTAACAACGTAGGTAGTACAATAAATGGTAACTCGATTAGTTTTCACAATACATCCTGCCAGTCTAGCAGTAATGTAAGTGATGTTGTCCGGAAGTTGCATTGCAACACGATTAGCCAGTCTAGTCGTAGCTCGACACGAACCCGTCGCCGTTGTTGGATACTCTTGCTGTTTGACATGCCCACCTAAGATGCTGGACTATCCATTATTAATCATTTATTTTCAGCTGTAAGAGGTAAGGCTACATTAATCATGAGTGAAAATAAACAGTCTTGCCTATACTTCTCCGGTGGATCATAGGTGTATTTTGTACACTCATATATCCACATATCAAATTCTTGTTATCCAAGCTTGATTGCATACTCCGGATCGCTATTGATTTTTTTCGCACAAAACCCTAATTAACTTATTCGACCTAGGATTCGCATCTAAGACGTTGTGGGGCCACCTTATTGCCCGTTATACAATGCACTATTAAACCAACGAGGCCATATTTTTTTTTTACCAAACTTCCGCCGGCCTCGACGGAAGCTGGCAGGGCGTGTCGGACTCTTACCGATTGAAACCCCACGGTGGCCGGCATAGACACTTCGGGGAGGAGCTCCAGGATGTCCGTTAGGAACAAGGTGCCCCTCTGTATCATGCTCTGAAGAGCCCGCCTTCGGGGTGAGCCTATGGACCCGCTCCCCCCTGCATCGTTGCGATACTCACGGTGCCATGGGCACATCACGCCATCGTCCTCCTCGGGGGTCGCACGTAAAGGACGCTTAGGGCCCCCGCCCCAGCGTCCCATTACTATACTAAAGTACCTGCATTAACTGGTAACTCCATTAGTTTTCACAACATATTCTGCCAGTCTAGCAGTCATGTAAGTGATGTTGTCCGGCAGTTGCATCGCAACAAGATTAGCCAAGTCGAGTTGCAACTCCACACGAACCGGTCGCCGGTGTCAGACACTCTCACTGTTTGACATGCCCACTCAAGATGTTGGGCCATTCATTATTAATTATTTCTTTGCAGCCGTGAAAGGTAAGTTAGTCGATTGTCTTATATGCACTAGGCTGTAATTGAAATCCGCATTGCTGGGTTGGTATGTCGTAAATTGAAGAATCGAGATACCGCTTCTTTAAAAAATAATGATTTATTGATTGAATGGTAAATCGATTCAGAAACTGCGAATGTGTAATAAATGGATTTCATAAGCGGATAGATGTAATAGGCCGTATCTTATCTAAAGGGCAAGTCAAAAGTCTGCCTTACCAGCGAGTAATATGAGTCTAACTATGACAGTGTAGGAAACCAGAGAGGTCTGTAAGGAAAGAACATGTTGAAGCTACTCCGCAAGTGATTTGCCGTGATAATATAGAAATAATAATAAGTAATAGTAACCAACAAAAACTAGTAATCCATGTGAACTGGCATGGCACAAACAATATCAAGTAAATGATTTAGTAAATAAGAGTCTTATGCCAGATCCCTTGCAGGCAGAGAACAGAGTTCCAACAGGTTCTTTCTTTACAAACCTCTCTGGCTTCCTCCAGTCTCATAGTTCGTCTCATGCACATTGTTCGGTTACGGACTCTTGTCTTGCCCGGGACCTGGAATCTGGCGTGATGATATAGATAAATAGTCTTATGAAAAATAGGCAAGTGATAATATAAAGCATGACATAAAATTTCTTAGAAACTTGTTATTCAATCGTTATATCTATTGAAATTCTAATCGAATTAGAGAATGACGGATAAAATTCTCATCATGACGTTACAGATTATTTTTTATGACACGCGCTGGCTAATTATGAATGTATAGCTAGAAAGTATTTGTTAGTAACAAACCCAAATGGTACACACACGCATACACACATATACGAACGAAAGGTGCACTAAATTCATTCTTACAAGTTCTTCTAATTCTTGTGAATATACTGAATCGAAATAAAAAAAATGAACACCGTCACGCCACCGACTTTTTACCGACTGTGTTAGGTCCCATGTAAAAGGGGGTGAGCCAATTGCCATTATACCGGGACACTGGGAATTTTTACAACAAAAATCAAAAAAAAATCCTTTTACGGAAAAAAACACATATTGGAAAGTAACGTGCAAAGTTGGTGGTAAGAAAAAAGTAAATAAAATTAATTAACACACAGTCACTCCTACATTTCCCAAGCGGGGGTGGCAGAGGTGTACTGAGTACACCCAATTTTCGCCCACAATGTTAGATCCCATGTAATAGGGGGCGGGATAGACTAACACTTATACATACATTGACCTAATAGGGTACTGTGTAACTACACAGTACCCCTGTTACGTCGGCGATAAGTAGGTGTAGATACACCAACTTATCGCCGACAAAGTTAGGTCCCAATGTGATAAGGAGTGAGAGAGATTATCGTTATATTGTAATTCTGTTGTCAGAATACCAGCGATGCACCATGATACAAGGTTATGACGCATCAAATATGCTGAGGCAGTCGCCTGTTTAACCCCACACAACCTGTGGTGTTTATAAATGTGTTGTTTCTTTTCTCTTTGTTATTATTAGCATAGATATAGCACTTTTTAGTACCTTGTGTAGTTGTGTATGTACTTTGTATGTGTTTGAATAAATGTCTTTTCTTTCTTTCTTTCTAATTCCAGACTTCGGACAGCTAATGAAAATTTTTAGATTACCCTAATAATCGGGTCCAGCATTCGAATGCAAGGTACGCGTAATTAGATAGCTTTAAACAAAATCTAGGTCAAACAATATAAACTAAGTATTTCCGTAAACTCTTTATATCTTTCATTTCCTTTATCCATTTTGGGAAAAGTCAAAGTTATATCTCAAGGTATTATAAAAATAATGCCAAGGTTTATCTGCCTTGTAGGATTGATAACTATAAGTTGAGAAGTGGACTATAATAATATTATGTAAATGTGTCTTTTCCCAAAATAAATAAATTGACGAATGATTTAGTGCAGTGGTAAAGAGCCTAAGCCGCTTCGCCCACAATTATTTGTTGCTGTCTGGGTATTTATGTATGTGAATTTTCATGTTATATATAAAGGCGCCTACGACACAGGAATAAATCCTAGTGTGGGGCAAGGTTTTTATTAAAAAAAAATAACATTTTCATTATATGCCCGTGTCAGTTCACTGCTGGACGTAGGCCTCTCCCATGGCACGCCACTGAGCTCAATGTTCAGATCTCCTCCTCCAATCCCTGCCCGCTGTCTTACGAATATCGTCGCCCCACCTTCCTACGGGGCGCCCTACTCTACGTTTGCTGACACGCGGTCTCCACTCAAGAACCAGTCTGCTCTAACGGCCATCGGTTCTACGGTATATGTGATCTGCCCACTGCCATCCAAGTTCTTACTGGACACATTTTCAACCCAATCTTCCTAGATTGGGTTAAAAATGTGTCCAGTAAGAACTTGGATGGCAAAAACGAAAGACAGTAATTGTGCGAGATCAAAATTGCTCCCTGCCTTACCTAATCTGCTGCAGTGATCAGTACTATGCTGCAGCGCTGGTGTACTGCCAGGGCCAGATTGGATTTAGTTCTTGCTTGAAAGATGTTCAAGGGTTAGGTTTATAAATGTCCGTCATTGTTGATAAATGTCCCTCGTTGTTGATAAATATTTGACATCTTATATTGATACCAGATGCGTGATCTGTTATCGATCCTTCGTGAATTCAAGCTCAATGTCTCCAAGTTCGGTTCGTGTGCCACTGACCTTTTGACAGCTGTTGAATAATGCGCCGGCGCAGGTCGCGGCGCGCCGTCGGCTTTGTTTGTCTGTCTGTTCGTTTAACTTTGTTTGTCGTGTAGTTAAATTTCAATAAGCATATGAAAATGTTCTAGTAAGAAAATCTTTCTATCTATATCATCACGCTAGATCGCTTGCGGGGTAAGAGAATCTTTCTAGAGAAAAATACTAGTTAATAAAGATATAGAGGTCTCGGGCTCAAACCCAGGCATGCATCTCTGTATTTCGAAAGCATGCGCGTATTAAAAAATAATTATCACTTGCTTTAACGGTGAAGGAAAACATCGTGAGGTAACCTGCATGCCTGAGAGTTTCTCGCAGGTATGCGAAGTTTGCCAACCCGCACTGGGCCAGCGTGGTGCACTATGGCCTAACCCAAGAGGGGTTAGGCCATAGTGGGCCCGTGCCCAACGGTGGGGCAGTTTCTTAACAGAGCTAATAAATAATAAAGCTAATATATAGTATATAGCTTTGACCATTACAAAACTTAGTGCACGACACATACTAGGGTTTTAAAATGGTTTTGTGATTTACTAGTTATCTTTGAAGATAATACTTTATATGAGAATTCTTTTTCAATAGAAAGATTGTCAGTAATCGGCCTGGAGTCTGAAATGATGTCCATTATATTGGCAATAGGTTTTCCCTCTACTGTATTGTATTGGGACTGCGTCGTTGGTCTAGTTTATACAGAAAAGAAAGTCTGAAATATACCTAGCACAACAATTGTGAGAATCTTATTTCCAATACAGCTTAGCACGAACAGATTGATCTCGAAAAAGGGGCTGTGACGTTCATCCTATATTTAGTAAATTTGTTGATTGGGCCTTCTGAACGCATGGTTTAACGACAGTTCTGACAGTTGATATGCCATCTTTTTCAAACTACAGATTTACCAGATAAAGATGAACGTGACAGCGCGTTTTCTCAACAACTTTACCCTAACGTGAAACCTATAAGACTAACTTGGCTTATCGACCACAACATGAAGTAGTAACCGGAACCAACAACTTGACATGCCTTTCGTAGTACGAAGACGATCGAAAACGGAAATGCCACAAACAGTCACCCATCTCAGACTGACCGCGCCGAAAGTGCTTAACCTTGGTGACCGCAGTCCCGCTATGAGCGCCTCGGGCATCAAATACTCAAGAGCTAGAATAGTGAGAGTACCTCTTAGTAATAAGTAGAACACGTAATAAATTTACCACACCCATGTGTTGTGTACGTATGTGTGGGTGTTTGTATGTATGTGCGTGTGTGAACGGATGTTGGTCATCTCTCATAGATGGAGAAAGGAATCGCGATCCACTGTAACGCCCGAATTAACATTGTGGGTGTCCATTGTACTGCGGTATTGATACGGTACGTCATATTTTAATTTCTCGGAGGGAAAAATAATAAATCTAATTTTACAAAGAAAAACATTATTTCAACCTGTTCTTTATTTATATCACACAACTTCTAAGTCCAAGAATTATTCCGGTAAAATAGGTCGACTAACAAACTTGCAAATCAAATATATAAACACCCAGACTCATACAAACATTTGTGGTGGTCCCACAAAGAATTGATTGAACCCGCAACTATTCGATATAATGAGTAAAGGGACCATGCTCTTAACCACTGACCAAACCGTTGTCGAATTTTGATCAGAAAATTAAGTGAGACCGGGCCTTTAAAACACACCGTCAACCCGTTCCCAAGCGGGGGTGGCAGAAGTGTACTGAGTACACCAACGTTTCGCCGACGAAGTTAGATCCCATTTAATAGGGGGCAATCATATTCCCATATACCGGGCACAATTCCAGACTCCGGACTCGTACTGGGAAGTTATCGTTTGAAAAACTACAATTTACAAACTAATTAATTCAAAAACTCCAATTAATTTATTGCTTTATAAATTCAAAATGAAAACCAAACTACTACCAGTTAATATTCATAGTAACTACGAAACCTGGCCTGTTGAGAAATAACGTTAAAAAGTTAAATAAAAGTTACCGTATTGCTTTAAATTATTGTTAAATTTTATTTTCATATAGCAGTCTGAGGAACTATTGAATGAATGACAACCTTCTATCTATCTATCTATCTATCTATAACCTCACGCCAGATCCCTTGCGGGGTAGGCAGAGAGTACAGAGTTCCAACAGGTTCTTTCCTTACATACCTCTATGACAACCTTAAGCTAATATTTTTAAAAATTTAACATTTTATTTTAAAAGTAGTTGTAGTTGATTGTCCATTCTATTCCTTTCAGGTTTTACATGAATTACGTCGGACCTTGTATAGTTATGTCCTCTTTCACAAAATCTCGTGTAACAATGGACACAGTGCCTGTCTCTCCGACACGAGTCCCACACGTCAGCCCGCCCAATCTCGACCACTCACCGATCGTTATGTAAACATAGTATTTTACTTGCATTGGAATGTACGCGTTTTATTTCACACATGGCGATATGTAATTACCATGGTAGAGCTTAATGGGTGAATGATATCATACATTACGTCTGTGATTGTCGGTCCGTTTGGAGTAGACTATTGCCACTCCTTATAACTTATGTCGTAATGATAATAATTCTCTATCTATTTATATCATCATGCCAGATTCCTTCCGGAGAAGGCAGAGAGTACCTAGTATAGAGTAAAACTAAAGAAAAAAGAAAATAATTTATTTTTGTATTCACACAATCCAAAAACTATCTGACGCCATCCCAATTATATGATAGACGCAAAGGTTTGTAAAGATGGATGTTTGTTACTCTTTCACGTAAAAGTCTCGCAATTTAAATACTTGGGGCACTGGGTCTCGGAGTCACTGCACGATGACGTGGAAGTAGAAAGGGAACCCAGAGGATTATATCAGTTAGAAGTAACTTTTTGGTTCGTAGGTTTGCGCGGTGTAGCAACGAAGTTAAGATAACGTTGTTCAGGGCTTACTGTTAGACGTTTTACACGTGCAGCCAATGAGTCAGACAGTCGCAGAAAAGTCTGGATGCTTTGCGAGTCCAATATATATAATAATGCGTTTAGGAGCGTTGGGGCTGCCTCGATTCTGGAGTGCACCAGGGATGTTCGCGCAGGTCAGAGTGGATGGTTTTCATGCCATCCTATGTAAGAGAGCAGCATCCAGGATGTCGCGAATGCGGGGCAGCGCCAATACTCTTCTGAGCGTATTTACTAATTAGCTGCATGTCTCCTTTGTTCGTCACTAGATAGGTATGCATAATTTGTACGTGGCCAGTACCAAAAAAATAAAATCCTCAATATAAGTGATAAAATGCACTGGTTAGGAGCCAACTTGAATGCAACGCAGTTATTTGGGCCCCGCATGAGACCAAGTACACTGTCATGTTGAAAAAGTACAAAATGTATCCGGCTTTATTTATATTAGGTATGGTCGGGTACAACGAATTGAGGGTTAGGAGGGGCCCCGTAATCGTCTCATATATTTTCAAAATGTTGATAGGCAAGATTGACATGTTGGAAAAAATAAAGCTGTGTGTCCCGGATAAGTATGTGTGGCGACGCCGGCGGCCGCCGCTAGTGCCTTTGCCGCGCGCGCGCACCTACCTGCTGCAGCAGGCTCCGCTGACGCGCGCGCTGCACACTCTCAACGGGGTCGCCGTCGAAACGGACTTATTTAACTGTACTCTTAGTGAATTCACAAGGGTTACATCATGTATATTGTGTTACAAATAAAAAGTATCAAAATAAGATATCGACACTACTGTGATGTAGGGTAATATCCTGTAAAAGTAGCTGTAAGAGGGGAAAATAAATAAATATGAACTTTGTTACTAACAACTCTATGAATTTTTATGAATACGAAATAAATGATATTATTATTATAAAAACTGCTCATTGGATTTTGATGAAACTATACAGTAATATAGCTTATACATCAGAATAACACATTGGCTATAATTAATAAAGATATTAAAAGCAGCATGGGTTACAACTTGTTAATAAAGATATTATTAAAAGCAGCACGGGTTACAGTTTGTAAAAATTATAAAAGAATGAAAATTAACCAAAAACGAAAGACAGTAATTGTGCGAGATCAAAATTGCTCCCGTGTAAAACGTCTAACAGTAAGCCCTGAACAACGTTATCTTAACTTCGTTGCTACACCGCGCAAACCTACGAACCAAAAAGTTACTTCTAACTGATATAATCCTCTGGGTTCCCTTTCTACTTCCACGTCATCGTGCAGTGACTCCGAGACCCAGTGCCCCAAGTATTTAAATTGCGAGACTTTTACGTGAAAGAGTAACAAACATCCATCTTTACAAACCTTTGCGTCTATCATATAATTGGGATGGCGTCAGATAGTTTTTGGATTGTGTGAATACAAAAATAAATTATTTTCTTTTTTCTTTAGTTTTACTCTATACTAGGTACTCTCTGCCTTCTCCGGAAGGAATCTGGCATGATGATATAAATAGATAGAGAATTATTATCATTACGACATAAGTTATAAGGAGTGGCAATAGTCTACTCCAAACGGACCGACAATCACAGACGTAATGTATGATATCATTCACCCATTAAGCTCTACCATGGTAATTACATATCGCCATGTGTGAAATAAAACGCGTACATTCCAATGCAAGTAAAATACTATGTTTACATAACGATCGGTGAGTGGTCGAGATTGGGCGGGCTGACGTGTGGGACTCGTGTCGGAGAGACAGGCACTGTGTCCATTGTTACACGAGATTTTGTGAAAGAGGACATAACTATACAAGGTCCGACGTAATTCATGTAAAACCTGAAAGGAATAGAATGGACAATCAACTACAACTACTTTTAAAATAAAATGTTAAATTTTTAAAAATATTAGCTTAAGGTTGTCATAGAGGTATGTAAGGAAAGAACCTGTTGGAACTCTGTACTCTCTGCCTACCCCGCAAGGGATCTGGCGTGAGGTTATAGATAGATAGATAGATAGATAGAAGGTTGTCATTCATTCAATAGTTCCTCAGACTGCTATATGAAAATAAAATTTAACAATAATTTAAAGCAATACGGTAACTTTTATTTAACTTTTTAACGTTATTTCTCAACAGGCCAGGTTTCGTAGTTACTATGAATATTAACTGGTAGTAGTTTGGTTTTCATTTTGAATTTATAAAGCAATAAATTAATTGGAGTTTTTGAATTAATTAGTTTGTAAATTGTAGTTTTTCAAACGATAACTTCCCAGTACGAGTCCGGAGTCTGGAATTGTGCCCGGTATATGGGAATATGATTGCCCCCTATTAAATGGGATCTAACTTCGTCGGCGAAACGTTGGTGTACTCAGTACACTTCTGCCACCCCCGCTTGGGAACGGGTTGACGGTGTGTTTTAAAGGCCCGGTCTCACTTAATTTTCTGATCAAAATTCGACAACGGTTTGGTCAGTGGTTAAGAGCATGGTCCCTTTACTCATTATATCGAATAGTTGCGGGTTCAATCAATTCTTTGTGGGACCACCACATATGTTTGTATGAGTCTGGGTGTTTATATATTTGATTTGCAAGTTTGTTAGTCGACCTATTTTACCGGAATAATTCTTGGACTTAGAAGTTGTGTGATATAAATAAAGAACAGGTTGAAATAATGTTTTTCTTTGTAAAATTAGATTTATTATTTTTCCCTCCGAGAAATTAAAATATGACGTACCGTATCAATACCGCAGTACAATGGACACCCACAATGTTAATTCGGGCGTTACAGTGGATCGCGATTCCTTTCTCCATCTATGAGAGATGACCAACATCCGTTCACACACGCACATACATACAAACACCCACACATACGTACACAACACATGGGTGTGGTAAATTTATTACGTGTTCTACTTATTACTAAGAGGTACTCTCACTATTCTAGCTCTTGAGTATTTGATGCCCGAGGCGCTCATAGCGGGACTGCGGTCACCAAGGTTAAGCACTTTCGGCGCGGTCAGTCTGAGATGGGTGACTGTTTGTGGCATTTCCGTTTTCGATCGTCTTCGTACTACGAAAGGCATGTCAAGTTGTTGGTTCCGGTTACTACTTCATGTTGTGGTCGATAAGCCAAGTTAGTCTTATAGGTTTCACGTTAGGGTAAAGTTGTTGAGAAAACGCGCTGTCACGTTCATCTTTATCTGGTAAATCTGTAGTTTGAAAAAGATGGCATATCAACTGTCAGAACTGTCGTTAAACCATGCGTTCAGAAGGCCCAATCAACAAATTTACTAAATATAGGATGAACGTCACAGCCCCTTTTTCGAGATCAATCTGTTCGTGCTAAGCTGTATTGGAAATAAGATTCTCACAATTGTTGTGCTAGGTATATTTCAGACTTTCTTTTCTGTATAAACTAGACCAACGACGCAGTCCCAATACAATACAGTAGAGGGAAAACCTATTGCCAATATAATGGACATCATTTCAGACTCCAGGCCGATTACTGACAATCTTTCTATTGAAAAAGAATTCTCATATAAAGTATTATCTTCAAAGATAACTAGTAAATCACAAAACCATTTTAAAACCCTAGTATGTGTCGTGCACTAAGTTTTGTAATGGTCAAAGCTATATACTATATATTAGCTTTATTATTTATTAGCTCTGTTAAGAAACTGCCCCACCGTTGGGCACGGGCCCACTATGGCCTAACCCCTCTTGGGTTAGGCCATAGTGCACCACGCTGGCCCAGTGCGGGTTGGCAAACTTCGCATACCTGCGAGAAACTCTCAGGCATGCAGGTTACCTCACGATGTTTTCCTTCACCGTTAAAGCAAGTGATAATTATTTTTTAATACGCGCATGCTTTCGAAATACAGAGATGCATGCCTGGGTTTGAGCCCGAGACCTCTATATCTTTATTAACTAGTATTTTTCTCTAGAAAGATTCTCTTACCCCGCAAGCGATCTAGCGTGATGATATAGATAGAAAGATTTTCTTACTAGAACATTTTCATATGCTTATTGAAATTTAACTACACGACAAACAAAGTTAAACGAACAGACAGACAAACAAAGCCGACGGCGCGCCGCGACCTGCGCCGGCGCATTATTCAACAGCTGTCAAAAGGTCAGTGGCACACGAACCGAACTTGGAGACATTGAGCTTGAATTCACGAAGGATCGATAACAGATCACGCATCTGGTATCAAGATAAGATGTCAAATATTTATCAACAACGAGGGACATTTATCAACAATGACGGACGATTTAGCGCAGTGGTTAAGAGCTTAGGCCGCTCCGCCCACTGTGTCTAATAGTCGCGGGTTCAATTCCCCCACGGGATAAATCTTTGTGTGACCCACAATTATTTGTTTCGGTCTGAGTATTTATGTATGTGAATATTCATGTTTGTAACGCTCTCACGACACAAGAATAAATCCTAGTGTAGGCTTACGTTTAAAAAAAAAACAACGTGAAAACGTTTTATTTTTATTGTACATATTGCTAAAACTAGGAAGTCTGTGAGGTCAGGTTTTTAAATGAACTGAAAAATATTTAATCTTTTCATAGGGGCATTTTAGGAACCTAGTATATAGCTTTATAAATAGTGATAGCCTAGTGGTTAGACCGTTGGACTGCAAAGGCAGAGGTTTCGAGCTCAAACCCTGGCATGCATCTCTGTATTTCGAAAGCATGCACGGATTAAAAAATAATTATCACTTGCTTTAACGGTGAACTAAAACATCGTGAGAAAACCTGCATGCCTGAGAGTTTCTCGCAGGTGTGTGAAGTTTGCCAACCCGAACTGGGCCAGCGTGGTGGACTATGGCCTAACCCCTCTCAGTTTGACAGGGGCCCGTGCCCAACGGTGGGACACTTTCTTAACAGGGCAAATAAATAATAGGGCTAATATATAGTATATAGCTTTGACCATTACAAAACTTAGTGCACGACTCATACAAGGGTTTTAAAATGGTTTTGTGATTTACTAGTTTTTGAAGTACTCAAGTTGAAGCCCTTAGTAGGTTTAGGAAACCTCGTTTAATGTAAGCACTTTTATGGTTTAGTTGTTTTTAGATTATGTAGGGACTTAAACATCTGAAATTTTGAGACATAAGGTACTGGAATGAGGAACATTTTGTGTACGTGCATGGAATATTATCGTTCTAGTGGCAAAACGCATCGCTTTGTGAGCACGAGGTCTTGGGTTCAAATCCTAGGTCGGACAAATGTAGTTTTTCTAACGAAAAATTTCCAGTATGAGTCCGGAGTGCAATTATGCCGGGTATATGGCAGTAAGCTCGCCCACTATTACATGGGACCTAACATCGTCGGCGAAAAGTGGTTGTACTCAGTACACCTCTGTCACCCTGCTTGGGCAATATAGGCGTGACGATGTTTATGTGAATTTTATTTATTTAAAAAAATGTTTTTTATTGTTGAAGATATCCCAATTGGATTTTTGAATTCGAAGAACGCGCTTTTCTTCGAATTTTTATATCGAATTGGGATATCTTGCTTTATTTACGTTACAACTTGTAGTGAAAACGCTATAATTAAAGGGCGGATATGGATAATAAAATGTACTGCCGCCTTATCGATTAAATTTATTCGAGTTCGACCTCTCGTTAATCGATCGGAAATACATTGTACTAAAAACAGAAATCGAATAAGGGAGGCAGTTTAACAATAACTTTTCTTAAATAAGGTTACGGATACTCATACTAATATTGTAAATTGGAATGTAACTCTGTGTGTCCGTCTGTCTGTTTGTCCTACGTTTTCACGACCAAACCGCTAAACAAATTTGGATCTAATTTGGCAAGAAAATAGATTTCATTCAGAACATAGGCTACCTTTTGTCTCAAAAATACTTAAGTGTGTGATATATGTACATGCCTGAAAATAACGCGAACAAAGTTGCCGGTACAGCGTGTGTGTATAACTATACGAATGTCCTCGGAGAGGTGGCCAGACATTCAATAAATTAGACATTCAGCACACATTTTGACAAAAGTATAGATCAGTTACAAGTTAACCTATTCCTATACCTTTGTCTACTTCGTTAGTCCAGTGACACATAGTGCGACAGGTGACGAGGTCCTGGGTTTAAGGTAGGTTAAAATGATATCAGGAATTTTCTATTGAAATTGCCTCCAGCAATCGGAAATCTGGAAATGTCTGAGTCACATATTAACAAACAACAACGTCAGCGAAATATAGGCGTACATAGTGCGCCCCTGCTACTCCTGGTTGGGCAAAGATGGATTCTCTATTACTATAAATGATACTTTAGTTGCCTTTTATAAATATCCACAGAAAAAAAGATCGCAGTATCTAATTTATGTAAAGCTGTATCGGAATAATATGAGGAGAAAATCAAAACCAGTAGCGACTATTAAAATCTACGAAAAAGATAGAATCAGTCAAGAATCTCCGTAACCGACGAGAGTGTATGCGACGAACTATGAGAGTGGAGGAAATCAGAGAGGTCTGTAAGGAAAGAACCTGTTAAACTATTTAATTGTCACCTAAACATTGTATCCACACAATATGATAAAAAAATAGAAAGGATAAAAGAGAGAGAGAATTAAATAATAAAAGACAAGCCCGCTGAGTTTCTTCGCCGGATCTTCTCAGTGGAGGCGTCCAATCCGGTGGAAGATTTGTAGCTAAATAATATTTAAAATAAATTGTAAATTGACTATTTGTAAGCGCCCCCGCAGGGCTTATACAAAATAAATTATTTGAGTTTGAGTTTGAGCCTGTTGGACGTCTGTACTTGCCAACCTCTCAAGGGATCTGGCGTGCTTTTATAGATAGACAGATAAATTATTTTGTACAATATTGTACGCCATTTAAGGACATAGCACTTAATAAATAATTATATTTTGTATGTCTGCGTGCCTGTCTACTGTATTTCCGGTTCAAAATTTGTAACCGTCTTTTCAAGCACTTGCTGGTATTGCATTGAGTTAAATTTGGCATATTTATGTCACTTTGGTGACAATGAAATATTATACTACCGTCACCGTATATGTGAGCTAGTTAAGAGCTGGTTTAATGGTGGAGGCGGAAAGTGGTTAAAAGAAGTTATCAAATAAACAAGAACAAAACGCGAACGTGCTTAAAATTAGTATTGAAAAGTGCTTTAAGCCTTGGAGAATGGTCACGGACTGGTGGAGACTGAAAGTAGACCTAAAAATATCACACGTGTTGCCTTGTTTAAAAAAAATAAGTCTATTAGACATTACCTTACTGTATTCTTTGCCTACCCCGCTAGTGATCCGGTGTTATGATGTTGAAAGTTAGATAGGCAATTGCGTTTCGAAAAGATTAGTCATAAATAGCTGACTATAGGGATGAATGGAATGTTGTATAGAATATCTTTGCCCAACAGCGGGATAATAATAATAATATTAGCCCTGTTAAGAAACTGCCCCACCGTTAGGCACGGGCCTCCTCTCAAACTGAGAGGGCTTAGGCCATAGTCCACCACGCTGGCCCAGTGTCGGTTGGCGAACTTCACACACCTTCCAGAAACTCTTAGGCATACAGGTTTCCTCACGATGTTTTCCTTCACCGTTAAAGCAAGTGATAATTATCTACTGAGTTCTTAGATTTACGCGAATATTACACATGAAATAAAACTATTTTTCGGATTTTATCGCGGTTTATTTTTCGTTTTTAAGTTTCCGACGTTTCGAGTGCTTTGCAGCACTCATGGTCACGGGAGGGACTGAGGTGTTAGATGTCCAAAAGGCATAGTTGTTCCGGGGTACCCTCAAACTTCTTAATTATTTTTGTTGTGGTTGGTCCGATCTACGCAGAATGAGCTCACGGTGTCTTGAGGTCTTGCAGTGTTATGCTTGGTTTTGGATTTGATTATATTAATTACCGGATCTCAAGACGATGGAAGCACCCAGCCATCTTCTCTATTGAAATTAGGATGTTTTTTAATTTCAATAGCCTCGCGAACCATCCTTGGTAGGAATCGGTGTTCTTTCACGAGGATTTCTGGTCTATCAAATCTGATGTTATGGCGGGTGCGGTCAAGGACATGTTCACAGACTGCAGACTTCTTTGAGCGACGTCACTCGAAACGTCGGGAACTTAAAAACCAAAAATAAACCGCGATAAAATCCGAGAAATAGTTTTATTTCATGATAATTATCTTTTAACACGCACATGCTTTCGAAAAGACAGAGGTGCGTGCCTGGGTTTGAACCCGAGACCTCTGACTTTGCAGTTCAACGGTCTAACAACTAGGCTATCACTGCTTCTTTATAGAACACTGGGAGTAAAATAAATATTAAAATATCTCACTTATGTCTGAAGTTCAAATTTATCAGTCGTAAAACGATGCGCATTTCCTTAAACTGCAAGATTGTTTAATACTGAATAAATACTGTAAAATGAGATTATTACGTAATTTTTATTTTGGCTTCCGTAATTAAATACTTGGGAATGTAATCCTTTCGTATCTTAAATAATGTGTAATGCGGCTATCTTAAAAATACTTTTCAAATAAAAGTTTTCTGGATGGTCAATAACATCAAGACTGTGGTAACTGAAGGTTAAAATCTTACTATCCTACTATAATAATATTATAAATGTGAAAGTTTGTATGTTTGTTACTCAATCACGCAAAAACGGCTGAACGGATTTGCATGCAATTTGGCACACAGATATTTCATTACTTGGATTAACATATCGGATTAACTTTTTATCTAAGTAAAACATTAGATTCTGGTCTAAAGTCAACTCCGACAAAGTCGTGGGTAGAAGCTAGTATAAAATAAATATAAAATAGACATCGTCCCGCTAATATTCCCCAAACGGGAGAGGTGTACTATGTACGCCCACGTTTCAACTACACGGTTTTTTTTTGGCGAAATGTGGACGTATACAGTATACCACTGCCAACCCCGTTTGGGGAATATAGGCGTAACAGTGTCATTAAACTATACTTTTGGCTAATAAGCAGCGGTCATCGATCAAGTCTTTTGAGCATGTCATACCTCAAAAACACTTTTAACAAAGATTAAGTAAAATGCAAAATGCTTAAAACCAGGTAAAAATTATTATAAATTATTAACACAATGAATATTTAACAATTACATTCCATCCTTAAAAATTGTTATTGTTATCTATTCATATGAGAACGATTACAAAAAAAAATTAACAAATTAACTTGTGAATACGGGTCGCTTATTATATAATTTTTATCTATCTTAAAAAAGAGGAGGTTCTATGTTGGTCCGTATTTTTTTTAAATACGCTAAGGCGTGAGGTGGCTATTAACCATTAACCTAATGATCTGTTCGTTTGTAATTAACTTAAAAAAACTCATTTTATCATGCAAATAAAGTTTCATTATGGTTTTGAAGTATGTGGTGATTATATGTAGTGGTTTTTTGGTATTCTCCCACGCTTGCTACCACGCACGGGTAAACAGGAGTGTACTTGGAACGCCTATATATTATTGTAATATTTTAAAGTCCAGGTTGTGACTAGTGTCTGACCGAAGTGCAATTTATGCGAAAGCCGATTAATGGGCCATCGCCGAAATCTTCGGCAAAACCCGAAGCCTAAAGTTTTATAACCCTAAGAAATTTGGTTCATGATTGGATAATTTTTAAAAAGTTATGTTGTCTGTATTAACTTAACGAGATGATTAAAATTACTTAAAAATAGTTAAAAATAATAACTCTGAAATAATATTAATCATAAATATTTACAACACACACCGTCACGCCTATATTCCCCAAGCGGGAATGGCAGAGGTGTACCTACTGAGTACACCCACATTTCGCCGACGATTTTAGGTCCCATGTAATAAGGGGCGAACCTATTTCCATATACCGGGCACAATTCCAGACTCCTGACTCATACTAGAAATTTTTCGTTAGAAAAATTACAGTTGTCCGACCTAGGATTCGAACCCAGGACCTTGTGATCACAAAGCGATGCGCTTTGCCTCTAGACCAACGAAGCAGCATAAATATTTATTTGAGACTAATGATGGATGTATAGCCATTCTTCTTAATGCATATTATTTCTTTTATAAGACTGTCTCGATGGCCTCTATTGCGGCTGCCGATTATGGGGTCCTGAGTCCGAAACCTACCTCTCATTTTTAAAAAGAGTAACCATGGAGATTCTTGCTCTTCTTCTCCACAGGAATGACTTTCTGAACGGGTGGTAGTCTTAAGAATCAATAATCTTCTCTTTTTGACAACTTATAAGTGCCTTTTCTACTACATGAATAAAATAACTTTTGATTTGATTTGATATGTTGTATAAAATGTGTGTTTTATGGTGGAAATGCCTGGTATAGTGCCAATAGGGTCGCCCCCTATAACATTGGAATTTAAAATCGCTAAATATGGAATGTTGTTGTTGTTGTTACCAAACCACGTTAGTCTTTAATATTATACCTGTTGTAATAATTTGACGATAGAATATTTTAATAATTGTCAGCGTTGTGTACACATACACACTACACGCTTGGGGAACATGGAAGCTCTCTTAAAGTACCTATGTATATGTTGTTCACTTTTAGGAAGTGAAATATATTTCGAAAACCGCAGAAGTGTAAGCCAGGATTCAAAATCTGGACCTTGTCCTCGCAAGACGTGCATTTGCCCATCTAGACCATCTCTCAATATCTGCTTCTAAAACGATTAATACCTAGTTTTATAAAGGATTCTATTATGATTTACGATGTAGGTATTCGAAAGTTGTTTACGAGTGTAATGTTTACGCAATTAATCTTTGTTCCTTATTTTAATCGAAAACTAAATTACAGTACAAAGATAAAACGGGTTAAAAATGAATATATATTAATATTAAAAAAATATATATTTTTAGTGAGTAAAATATACAGTCACGTCTTTATTTATCAAGCGGGAATGACAGAGGTATATTGTATACAAAATATAAAAAAGCGAAGTCATTATATTGGGCATAATTCCAGAAACGGGACTGTGTTACTGGGAATTTTTCGACACAAAAGCCGAACTTTGTCGGACCTAAGATTCGAATCCAGGACTTCGCGATCGCCAGCCGCACTATAAGCCACTAGGTTAAACGAAGGATCGGAATTAAGCCAATTATTTTTTTTCAGAATATGTATAGTATATATATATTAACATGAACAAAGTGGCTAATCATTTTAACCATAGACTGCCCTCTATTACGTAATTTACGTTATTTTTACGTTAATTAATAGTTATGTTGTTCTAAAAATGGTGTATACTTATGATTCTAAAAAAATAAATCTCTAGAATTGCTAGACTGTTATGAACATTTTTCATTAAAATTAGTTCTAAATTTTTGTTATTATTGAAATAAAATATCATAATAATACCATATCGTAGTAAATATTAAAGTAATCCGCTAAAACAGGCAATAAAGATACAATAATCATTACGAGCTGTGTGAACACTCAGAAAATAAAATTCTATATTTGTTTATAATGGCATAATCAAATGCTTATGCATAATATGACACTTAAAAACTTTTATAATAATGTACTCGTATTTCATACGCTTTTGCCTCTAATTAAAAAGTAACTGCCATTAACGCAATTTGAATTTGGAACGTTCCACTTTTAAATTTTAAGCTTCGATTTCATTGTTTCTGGTAAAAGTTCCAAATATTCAAAAAAGGAGTGATATTTTATTTTCAAATTTAATCGCACTTTTCTCTCTGACATTCAAAATCCAACAGCCTCTTAGCCGTAAGCCGAAAAAAATAGTTCATTTGTAACCCGAATTCGTCCTCGGCTCACTCAAGCGGATGGACCAAAGTAAAAGTAGAAGGCAGAGTCCCCACTATATAAGCGTGGAGCACTACTCTCGACCATCACACATCTGCGATCAGTTCAACGTACCAGACATGGCGAAGTGGATTGTAAGTCCTCGGAGTGCAGTGATAGTGTTGTGAACGTGATTTGTGTCCCACCCCCAAATCTTGTAGGGCGATACAATTCGCTACCAGTGATTAAAAGTTCCATCAAAATCGATCCGTTGTGGATGTGCTAACTCGATATAATTTGAAAATATTAAAATACGGATATTTAAATTGAAAATTATTTTCGAGTAACCACACTGTTTGTGAAGGGTTAACTAGTGATGCACACGAGTCTTTCTTTGTATCCAAATGGATACGTATCTCCTTTAGGTTGATACAAAAAAATATATTTACAGGATTTTTTTTTAACAGGTTGCTCTTGCCCTCTTGGGTTGCGCCGTGGCCGAGCCTCCAGTCGGCTACAGCTACTCTTCCCCATCATCTTACTCCATCTCCGGAGGCCTCAGCAGCGGCGGTCACTACTCCTCCGTGCCCGTAGGTCACCAGACCTCAGAGGGATACCACGTGGACCCCCATCTTCTCCACAAGGTCAAGAACATCATCCTTAAAGATGAGATCCAAAACGAGGCCCTCTCCTCGTCCATCGGACACGGACATGGACACGGAATCTCCTCTCACTACGGTGCCCCAGCTCCCGTCTACGGCGTGCCTCATGAAAGAATCGTAGGCATCGAGCTCGACCATGTCCAACAAGCTATTCAGGTCGCTCAATACCACCAGGCTGAAGAAGGTTACGCTGGCGGCTACGACGGCGGTTACTCTGGTGGTTACGCCGGTGGTTACTCCGGTTACTCCAGCGGTGGAAGCGGACACGGCTACTCATCCCCCTCTATCTCCTACACCACCATCGGCGTGCCATCCGGATCCTACGGCGTCCCGTCTCATCATTAAAAGCTCCGCGATGTTAGTCATTTCATCTCATTAACGTAAATCATGTGATCGCATCTTAGATGTTAATATGTATTATATTTGTTGTTTAAGTTTTCTGTAAATAAAACGATACTATTTTTGTATATATATATTTTTTTTGTTACAAAACTTTCCCTACATATTCGATCATAAGACACAACACTATACGAAAAACGAGTTTCGATGCGTTAAAAAGCTCTTAATAATCGAAAGTTTCCGATATAACTGAAAGTACTGTCGACAGCACACACACATGACGTAATTGCATTCGATTTTTATCGAGATCTGTCCGTTTTGTTACTTTTACTTTAGAGGCCAGCGAGTGAATAATCAGGTTTTTGTTTCAAAATTGTTGACCGCAATTTCGGACGATCTAAAATGAACTACAATCGATTTGGATTCTAGAGCTTGAGATGTGGTAACGTCGGTTACGTAATGAGGGGTATTTTAGTCGAATTAGCGAATATTTGCGCTGTTAATCCGAGTGCACCATGCACTTTCTCCTTGGTGCAGTGGGTTGGCCGAATCTGACAGGAGGTTACGTAAGAAATGCGTGCAAGAGACCGGTGATCTGGTCATTTCCATGTTTGGCATTTACGTGGGCATGTTGTATTGTGGGGTCGGTCTATAATAGAGGCCGATGTATTATCATAATAGACAGAGCACTAGTTAATAGACGGAGTCTTGTGGATTTTGCTTTATAGAGGTTACAATAGTCCTATTAAAAACGGTGCTCTTAATTAATCTACACTGCTTAATTAGTCTATACTCATTAAACAGTGAATTAGATTTAGTTGAAGTTTAAAATTATTGTAATATGTAGTAGTATTATAAATTATTATAGTATTACCATAAGTATGTAGATAATATCGTGTAATTTTCTCGGATCAACTGCGCGGGCGGGTCACCACACACGTAGGGCAAAAAGGATTTTTTTAAATTTTTATATGCTAATGTTAAAAAGACGAAAGATTTGATTGTTTGCAATCGATACACTCTAAAACTACTGAACCGATTTAAAAACTTCTTTCACCATTAGAAAGCTACATTATCTAGAAATAACATACGCTATATTGTATGTCAGTAATAATAAGATAATATAGACAAAACTGATATACAATGCGAAAGTGGAAGGATGTAGGTACCGGGGAAGACCTAGACTGTCTTACCATGACCAAATAGACCGGGTCTTATCTGAAGGACAAGTCAGGACTCTCCGTAACCGGCGAGCGTGTATGAGACGAACTATGAGAGTAGAAGAAGCCAGAGAGGTATGTAAGTAAAGACCCTGTTGGAACTCTGTACTCTCTGCCTACCCCATAAGGGATCTGGCGTGATGATATAGATATAGATGAGATAATATATAAAGATATTACAAATTAAACGCGTTCGCAGCCGATAAGACAGTTAGTTAATAATAAAATAAAAAACAGGGTTTAATTTAGGGTATTGTTTTTTATTTTTTGGTAATTAATATTTTGAGCACAGTTACCTACTATAAATTTCGCAACAAAACCTCAGCCTGTATAGTTAAAGATAGGTGTTAGTTGGTCAACTTTAAATGTATCAACGATAAAGTTCAAAAGTGATTGTAAAATGTAGTTCGAATTACAGAATGAATGGGGAGGTACGGGTTTGTTACCAAATATATCATTTTTCGTCATTTTTAATGTCAATCATTATGCAAAAATAGACTCAAAATACCACGGCCTCGTTGTTTAGTGACGTGTGTACGTAGTGATCACGAGGTCCTGGATTCGAATCGTAGGTCTGACAAATATTTTTCGCTGGAAAAAATCCAGTATCAGTTCGTGGTCTGGCATTGTGGCCGTTATAATGTTAGTTGGCTAGTTCATATAACATTGAACCTAACATCGTCGGCAAAAAATGGGTGTTCACAGAACACCTCTGCCACCCCCGCTTAGGAAATATAGGCGTGACTTTGATTTTTTTTACACACAAAATACGTACCAATTTCATTTTAATCATAAGAAATTCACTTGGTGTTTGTCGACGTATTAGGTATTATGGTAATCATTAAAGGTATTATTAATTAAATGTAATCTACGTTCTTTATAATGAATACATAAAGGTATTATTCATCCTATGTAAGTTTTAAAACGAAGCTATTATATTGTTAACAAAAACATCAAATTATTCACTAACAAAAGGTTAGATCACCACTCGTTTTTAAAACCTTATGTATAGGATTTCCCAACATGTCTATATTAAGAAAATCTTATTATTTTTAACATGACAATATTCATCATAAACAATAAATAATAGATTTGGAATGGACCCCAGGGTTCAACTGGTGCTAGGCTCCGGCCGTGGCCGGTCACCACTCTCCCAGCAAAGTCATGCCGCCAAGCGACCCACTTGCGTTCCAGCATATTGCTGCGAATTGCCATACAAGGAGATGAGTTTAGCCCGATTATACCGATTCGGAACTCTCTCTAACTTCCTTCTCCTCAGCCTATTTCAGAGTGAATAGACTATTACTGAGTCATCGATTTGGCCCCATGGTCATTTCCATCAGGTAAGGGTCAATCGCTGATCAGTCATCAAAAAAAATCACAAGACAGTTAGACAAAAATTTGATAGATACATAGACACACCGATAGCCCGATACTCCCCCTCAATATTTCCCAAGTGGGGTTGGCAGTGGTGTAACTTGTACACTCACTTTTCGCCGACGATGTTAAACCAATGTAATAACAGCGAGTGTATTGGCCATTTCCTGGGCACGATTCCAAACTCCGGACCGACACTGGGAATCTTTCTGGGAGATAGGGGTTAATCGTAGAATAGTACTCAATAAAAAAAATTAAAAGAAATTAATAGTGAATTTATTTAGATTTACTTTTTGGTTTATCTCCAAGATACAAACTACAAACTCTTTACGTAATCATTTAATGCAATACATACAAAGTATAAGGTGAATCATATAATTTGCATGTCCTAGAAACCAAGTCTCTACTCAACTCACTTTCTATACTATTAACTTGATATTATTTATCCTTTAAGTCTAAGTTTGTGGTTAGCAGCTAGTAGAACATCATATGGAGTAAAAGGTGATTTGCAGCTGGTTTATGGATTGAGCATTTTGAAGAACGTAACTATTTTTTATCTTTGTGGTTAATAAAGCATTATTATTACTTCATACGGAAATTCTTTATTTACTACTCAATCAACAGGGCCCCAAGTCCGTTATTGCAATTTTAATAAAACTAGTGGTCGCCCATAGGTCGATATTCGACCTACTCTTTCATCGTTTGCTGGTTATGTTTGACATTCAGTAAGACTATAGACAAATAATATTAAAGACAAACATCAATTTGACGTGTATTGTGTCAAATACATGGTAGTGTGTGTAATGTTTTTTTCATTGATTTAATGTATGTTTTATGCATAATTTAAAAAAAAAAATATTAGCATTCTGCACTAGTTCTCTATATAAACTATAAGTGTGGGAAATTTCATACTCCTCCGCCCGCGCAATTTTCGTAAAAATGTGTACTAAGTTTTTGCTTCACGTATTAATATATAAATTGTTGATCATTGACATCGTAATTGTTAGTTTTGACAGTTTTCAATCTACTATGTAATGCTTTCCAATTCTTATGGTACCTTCTGGTCTTATGGTATGAATAATTCTTGTAGATTTCCATAGTCGTAGGTACCAGTTTGAACAATTGCCGACTTTTAGCACAATTGTAATTGTACTACACATAAAAAAAAGCAGATTTGGGGCACAGGTGTACTACTATCATGTATTATCATCATCATTGTATGGCGGTGTATTTTTAATAATGCGAACCATGATTAAAACTTAATGTGAGAGTGGAGGAGCCATTTTTTAGCCTCTGGTGTCAGCTGGTGTAGCCCCTCGAATCCACCGCTGAATTTTCGAGTGGGACAGTCCTTCACGATGTGCTGGATAGTCTGCACTGAGTTTCTACAGTCACAACAAGGAGACTCAGTGATGCCCCACCTGTGAAGATGATAATTGCACCTTGCGACTCCGGTTCTGATTCGGTTGACGGAGGACCTCACCAGCCGTTATTCTTTGAAGCCTTGTACTACAGTCGAGGGGTCGGCTATTATGTGTGTCTTGATGTGTGTCAATGAACTTATTAGAGACATGAAAAAAAATTGCAGCAGTTTCACAGCTTGGTTCTTCTCTAGCTTGGTTTAGTGGTTAAGAGCTTGAGTCGCTCCGCCCACTGGATCGAGTAGTCGCAGGTTCGATTCCCATTTGCACGGGGCAAATCTTTATGTGACACATAAATATTTTCAGTCTGGGTGTTTGTGTGGGATGTTCATGTTGTTAAACGCACCTCTGGTACAGGAAATATTACTAGGGGGTTAGGCTTTTCTTAAAAAAAACATATTTTTTTTGCTTACTCCTATTTCGGACGGACGATTGAGCGCAGTGGTTGCGCTTAAGCCGCTTCGCACACTGTGTCTAATAGTCGCGGATTCGATTCCCGCACGGGATAAATCTTTGTGTGACCCACAATTATTTGTTGCGGTCTGGGTACTTATGTATGTTCATTTTCATGTTTGTAAACGCACCCACGACACAGGAATAAATCCTAGTGCGGGGCTACGTAGCTTTAAAAAAAAAAAGAAAAAAACGATGTTACGTCCCAATGTACTAGAGGTTGACTTTATTGCCAGAGTCCATATGCGATACTGACATCCCCGTTTCACTTGAATCCCTAAGAACCTGCCTTGAAATCCGTTACCCAAACATAAATAAGCAATTAAGTTGCCTCCATATTCAACTTAAGTACAATGCATTATTTTTGAACAGGACGATTAGTACGTCGTGCGTCCTGTTGCTGCTGTGGCTGGTATGCGTCGTGAAGGAGAATTCAATGAAAGCCGAATAGTCTTGAAACAGTGCTCCACCCACCAGTTGTGACCCTCTTCGCGCAGAGTTTCTTCCTATTATCTTCTAATGTCCAGTCGCTCGAACGTATCTGGTGCGATTTTTCGCGCTCTTAAGTACTATTTGTTGTGTCACAACTAGTGGGCTTTGTACCGAGTTTATTAATCCAATAAACCAATCATAATAAATTATTCCTGTCCCTTTCCGGGGTTACACTCTTCTTATTATTCCTATCCCTTTCAGGGTTACACTCTTCTATTATTCCTATCCCTTTCAGGGTTACACTCTTCTATCTTTATACTAATGCTTATGCGCTAGGATTCTATGACATCTTATTTCTAACTTAACTACATAATGTACTACAGTAACTTAATCTATTATATACAAATTATACAGACGTCGTTCTGTACATTTCTCCCGCCGTGAACTGTCGGCTTCACTGACGGTTCATAAGTCTTCGTGGAGGGACGACGTCGGCAACACTATCAATTTCTTCGCTGGCCTCCGAAGAACTCCTCCCTTGGTGCGGACGTCCACCGCACGCACAATTCCATCTTCTCCAGGGAAGGTCCTTATTATCCTCCCAAGAGGCCACATGTTCCTGGGGAGTACGTTGTCAACAATGAGGACGATGTCCTCCTCCTTCAGGGCGGCGCCGCGTCCATGGGGCTCCCGCCGGTACTGAAGTCCAGGTAAGTACTCCCTTATCCATCGTTCCCAGAACATGTCCGCGAGTCTCTGTGCCGCTCTCCAATGGGTGCGGCCGATGAGGTCAGTGTCAGTGAAGGTCCCCGGTGTCGGGTTGCGCGCTGGGCCGTAGAGCAGAAAGTGGTTCGGTGTCAGCGCCTCTGGGTCCTCAGGGTCGACGGGTACATGAGTGAGCGGTCGGTTGTTTAGTGTAAACTCGACCTCCGCCAGCAGTGTGGTGAGAACCTCTTCTGTCGGGTGCCTCTCCGTCAGGATCGCGTATAGGGCCGTCTTCACACTGCGCACCAGTCTTTCCCATGCGCCACCCATGAACGGGGCGCCGGGGGGAATAAAGCGCCAGCTGATGGTTCTTCTCGTGGCCTCTTCTCGGGTGGCGTTGTCCAGCGCCTCCCGTAGCTCTCTGTCGGCGCCGCGGAGATTGGTCCCGTTGTCCGACCATATTTCAGTCGGGCAGCCGCGGCGGGCGATGAACCGTCGTAGGGCCATCACAGCTGACTCGGTGCTGAGTGATGCGGCGACTTCCAGGTGTACGGCGCGTGAAGTCAGGCAGGTGAAGAGGGCTACGTAGCGCTTCTGTGTGCCCCGACCCACTGTCACAGTCAGAGGTCCGAAATAGTCGATGCCGGTGTACGTGAAGGCCCTCTGATGGTGAGCCAGTCTGCAGGGCGGCAAGTTCCCGGTGCTCGGCTCTGGAGGCGCGTCTCTTCTTCGGCGACAGCTGTAGCACTTGTGTATGACCATCCGGGCTACAGTACGTAATCGAGTTATCCAATACCTTGCTCGACACTCGTTGATGGTCGCCTCTACTCCGGCGTGGTGCAGCTGTCGGTGTACGTGCTCGATGTACAGGCGGGTGACGCGATGATCTCCGTCCAGCACTGCGGGGCACCGTAGCTCGTCGCTGATGTCCGGCGTCGCACTTATTCGCGACTTGATCCTTATCACTCCACTGATAATCTGCGCTGATAAAGGGCGGAGGCGACCCTTCGATAGTCTATCACTATTACTCAATTCGCTGTAATACGAGTCGTGTTGTACTACACGCACTAACAACGCCTCCGCTCTTATCAATAGTTCTGCACTGAGCGGTAAACACTTAACACTGTCCTTATCACTAAACTTAATTCTACACTTATCGCTACACTTATTCCTATTCTTAACACTATTCCACTGTGGGTCCTTTTCGCGATTCCTAGCCTGTCTCTTATAGTTCACTGATTGTCTATTCACACTGCACAGGTCGATGAACTGCAGCACGCGCGCCGTCGCTCGTAGCAGGCGCTCCCACGTAGAGAAACGCGCTGGATCCGGAACAGCTGATCGCGGTGAGACGGGCCGTTGCTCGGTGATGTTGTGTGTCCGCTCCTCGCCCGTCGCTGCGTCGAGTGTCGGTCGCTCCGCCGGCCATGTTGATGGGTGCTCGCGCAGGAACTCGGGCCCAAGGAACCATCGGTGATGAGAGCCGATGTCCCTGGGTACTTCGCGCGTCGCGTCGTCAGCCACGTTTAGTTTCGTGGGCACCCACCTCCAATCACTTATGGCGCTGTTCTCTTCTATCGCGGCGATGCGATGTGCGACGAACGGGCGGTAGGATCGCGCGCCCGTCTTCAGCCACGTCATGACGGTACGGCTGTCCGTCCAGTAGGTTACTGCGCTTGGCTTCTTATCATGTTCGGCGATGATAGTCGCGCCCAGGCGACTACCCAGTACGGCGGCTTGCAGTTCGAGTCTCGGGATCGATGTGAGCTTGAGCGGTGCCACCTTCGCCTTCGCCGCCACGAGGGTTATATGTACCTCGCCGTCGCTCGTGGTGGCTCTCCAGTACGCCGCTGTCGCGTAGGCTGACTCGCTCGCGTCCACGAACACGTGCAACTCGAGCGTCTCGGCGTGCGTGTACCCGTGGTAGCATCGTGGTATCTTCAGGTCCCGCAGACTCCGCAGGTGTTGGGTCCACTCGACCCACTGTTGTGCTAGGTCATCGTCGATGTTGTCGTCCCATCCTGTGCCGCGCCGCCATATCTCCTGCAGTATCTGCTTGGCCCGTATGGTGATGGGCGAAGCGATTCCGAGCGGGTCAAACAGAGACATCAGTATGCGGAGTGTCTCCCGCTTCGTCGGCGTCGGTTTGTCGAGTATGCCCGGGGGGAGGCGCGCCAGGTCAAGGTTGAACCCGATGTCGTCGGTGTCCGGCCTCCACTCTAACCCAAGCACTCGTTCTGTCTTCCTTTCTTCATTAATTCCGATCGCCCGCTGTGTCGCGCCCGGTTCGAGAGTCTGTAGTACCGCCGTGGAGTTAGACGACCACTGTCTCAGCTCATAGTGCGCCGCCCGATGTATCTCGTCGATCTGTTTTGAGATGTTGATTGCGCTGTCTTCGTCGTCGAAGCTGTGTAACAAGTCGTCGACATAGTGATTGCGAACGATGGCGCGGCTCGCTTCTGGATGGGTGTCCTTATACTTCTCTGCGTTGTGATTCTTCACGTAGATTGCGATGGACGGTGAACATGTGGCCCCGAAGATGAGTGACGTCATCCTGTACTCTTCGGGCGGGTGTTCATCGCGCCGATCGCCGCGCCACAAGTACCGCAGCGCGTCTCTGTCTTCTGTCTTGATTTTTATCTGCATGAACATCTCCTTGATGTCGGCAGACACGGCTATTCTGTGCTGTCGGAACCTCATGAGGACGCCGGGGAGTGACTGCAGCAAGTCGGGACCCGTCAATAAATGGTCATTGAGTGACACTCCTTTCGTCTTAGCGGCGGCGTCGTGGACTATTCGCACTTTGTTCGGTTTCAATGCGTTCAGTACTGCAAAGTGCGGGAGGTACCACGTTCGATTCTCAGTTCTATTTTTCGGTGCGGGTTCGGCGTATCCCTTCTGGATAAGTGCGTCCATCTGTTCTGTGTACTTCGTTTTCAGAGTCGAATCGCGGTCAATCTTCTTTTCTATGTTGTGTAAACGCTTCAGTGTATTTTCATAATTCTCGGGCATCTTAATAGTGTCGGTTTTCCACAGTAGAGGGGCTTCATATCTCCCGCCGCTGTCGATACGGACTTCTTTGTCGAGCTTGTCAAGAGCGCGTTGATCTGGGCTGTTCTTCGGGTTTCTGGGCTCGACGAAGAGTGACTCGAGTGCGAAGTAGTGTCTCAGCTGATCGTCCATGTCTTCGCTTTCGCTCTTGTCCGCGATGAAGTTGACTTTGTGCGCATCTTGTACAGTGAGCCGTGAGCGCGCGCCGTGTAATACCCAGCCGAGAGGAGTCCGGGAGGCAACGGGTTGGTGTCGTTGTCCCCGGCGTACCTCCGACGTCACTAGCAGGTGCCAATTGTCTTGGCCGATGAGTATCTGGGGTTTCGCTCTTCTGTAGGTGATATCGCTTTCTATGTCCCGCAGATGCTTGCAATCAGCGATGTCTTGCACGGTGACGGCTTGTGGTGACAACTTCATATTTTCAATGGTGCGCGCTTGAATCCGATGTGCGCGCTGGGACGTACCTCTCAACGTCAGCTGGACCCGACGGGAGTTCGATGACCGGACGTTACAATCGCCGATCGCCTCGATGTGCAGTGACTCGCGGGGGCCGCGCGCGCCTGTCTGGTTGGCGAGCTCGGCGTCGATGAGCGTCACCGTTGACCCGTCGTCGAGGAGGGCGTACGTGTCTACTCCTCCCGCCGGTCCGGAAATGTGTACCGGCACTATCTTGAGATACGATGCGAAGCCTCTTGTCCACGTTGACGCGACTGTCTGCTTCTCCGCGTTGTCGTCTTCGGCGACCCTTTCGCTTTTGACGTGGTGAAGCAGTCTGTGGTGCGAGTATTTGCACCCGTCGGTGTCGCAAGTGCGCTTCTTGCAATGATGACTATTTGTTCTGAAGCGTAGACACGCGAAGCATAGTCTTCGTGCCTTCGCGATATCCCATCTGTCGTTGACCGTCGACTCAATGAATTTCTTGCACTTGGTTACCTCGTGCTCTGTGTCGTGACACGCCGCGCATTTTTCTTTCCTCGGGCTCGATACAGCGGTGCTATAAGTCTTGTTCGTCTGTCTTCTGTTTGCTGTATGTTCCCGTTCGGGTGTCACGTGTTCGGGAGGTGCGTAGCGCCCGCACCTGTCGGCCTCCCTACTGAGGAAATCAGAGAGCCTCAGTAGGTCGGGTTCTTCTGTCTGTTCTTCCGCTGCGTAGTCAAACCATCTATACTTGAGCGCCGGTGTGAACTTTTCAATGGTCGTCTTGACAGCCTCCGGGTTGTACAGGTACGCCACGCGGTTGAGTGCGCGTAGCGTCGCGACGATGTTCATCACCCGCGTGGCGAACACGCAGATGTCTCTCGGGTTGTCGCTGAGTCGGGGCAGCGCGCGCAGGCGTTCTAGTTCGCCCAGCGCGATGCAATCTGGTCGGCCGAAGCGTGCTTCGAGCGCCCGGAGTATGTCAGCTGTCTTGGCGTTGTATATGAGTAAGTTCTCGACGGCTTCTTTAGCTTTACCTTTTAGCGCTCTTCGTAGTCTCGCGACGTTCTCTGTGTCCGTGAAGCTCGGCGCAGATTCTTCATAAGCAGCTTTGAAGGTGAGCCACTCTTGGTGTGACCCACTGAAGTACGGCAATTCAGTAGCGAAGCGGTGGTGCGGGGCGCTCCCGGACCGGGCGGCGAGGGTGATTGCGGACGCCAGCTCACGCAAGTCGATTTGCTGTGGCGGCGTCGCGACTGTCGTTTCTTCATTCTTCGACACGGCGATGGGTGGTGGCTGGATCGGTGCAGGGGGCAACGGCGTTGTCGCCCGCGGCGCTGCATCGATGGTGCGCCCCACGTCTATGTCGTGTGGCCTGTCGGCGATGGCCAGGACGTGAGGTCGCGAGTCGTTCAGCCAGCTCCCGACTCTTTTCTCTGTTTCTTGTTCGTCTGATATGCACGTGTCGGCGTCACTCTCGCTTTCTTCATCTTCGGCTTCGATTCGTGATATTTTCGCGGCTGCTAATTGGACTTGCAATTCTAGTAGCTCCTCCTTGGCGCGGGCGAGCTTCAATCTTCGCGTCTTCGTTGAGAGCGTCCTCTTCGTTCCAGTCCTCTTGGATACTGGCTTCTTTGTTTTCTCCGTCGCGGAAGTGTCTTCCGTGGCGGTTGTTTCCGTCATGACAGTAGATTCTGTCGTGGCGGTCGACTCTGACGTGGCGGTCGACTCTGTCGCTGTAGTCGACCCCGACGATTCGGCGACTGGGGCCGATGCTGCTGGTCTACTGGTGGTGGAGCGTGTGACTGGCATGTTTCTTTCTTCTATTTTCTTCCTTTTTCAGCTTGATTCTTCTATATTCTCTTGCGTCTTCTATATTCTCTTGACGACGATAATCCGGCTCTCGAAGGACCAAATGAACAGGACGATTAGTACGTCGTGCGTCCTGTTGCTGCTGTGGCTGGTATGCGTCGTGAAGGAGAATTCAATGAAAGCCGAATAGTCTTGAAACAGTGCTCCACCCACCAGTTGTGACCCTCTTCGCGCAGAGTTTCTTCCTATTATCTTCTAATGTCCAGTCGCTCGAACGTATCTGGCGCGATTTTTCGCGCTCTTAAGTACTATTTGTTGTGTCACAACTAGTGGGCTTTGTACCGAGTTTATTAATCCAATAAACCAATCATAATAAATTATTCCTGTCCCTTTCCGGGGTTACACTCTTCTTATTATTCCTATCCCTTTCAGGGTTACACTCTTCTATTATTCCTATCCCTTTCAGGGTTACACTCTTCTATCTTTATACTAATGCTTATGCGCTAGGATTCTATGACATCTTATTTCTAACTTAACTACATAATGTACTACAGTAACTTAATCTATTATATACAAATTATACAGACGTCGTTCTGTACAATTTTTTTCAAGCAACTTGCTAATTACCGTCGTGTTACGTCATCAGTTAAAGTTAATTAGAAGATGCGCGTGAGTTTTTTATTAACGGTCATTAAGGTTATGCTTAAATAAAACTTTACATGGACGTGGATGTGTAGAAATATAATTAAATTCGAATCATGTTTGTTTTCTCCTGAAGTTTTACAGAATTTAGTTTCTGTAAAAAAGCAATCTGTCTTTAACATGCATAAACATTTTTTGTTCAAAAAATCACGGGTTTCCATTGAAAGACAGGTAGAAGTAGTTTTTCAGTTATTAAAATCAAGAGTCTCCGTAACCGGCGAGCGTGTATGAGACGAACTATGAGAGTGGAGGAAGCCAGAGAGGTATGTAAGGAAAGAACCTGTTGGAACTCTGTACTCTCTGCCTACCCCACAAGGGATCTGGCGTGATGGTATAGATAGATCGATAGAAAAAAACTAAAGGATTATAAATCGATTTGTTGTTTAATCATATCTAAATAGCGAATGAATTTCCACGAAGTTTTACCGAGTGATAGATTATGAGAGCTAGAACAGAATATTTCAATTTGGTGATAAATTCTCAAACACACCGGCACGCCTACATTCCCCAACCGGGGGTGGCAGAGGTGTACTGAGTACACCTACTTTTCGCCGACGATGTTAGGTCCCATGTAATAGGGGGCGAGCCTATTGCCATATACCGGGCACAATTCCAGACTCCGGTCTCATACTAAGTTAAAAAAACTTCATTTGTCCGACCTAGGGTTGTAAACCCACGAACTTGTGATTACGAAAGTTGGTCTAGTGGCAAAGCGATGCGCTTTGCCACTAGACCAACGAAGCAGTCAAAAATTCTCAAACAGTTTCTACAAACCTGAAATGAAATGCTCGCAAAGAATTGCTCCCCAGTGAACGTTCGCGGTACATTCTGAGCTTAATATGAACAGTTAGACGTTGCCTTGACGCTATTGAGTTGACATGCCATCATTTTATTTATTTATTTAAACGCATACCAACAGCATATACATAAAATATAGTCCATAGCACGAATAATATAAATAGTTCTGGTATATATGCCAGTTACAAATGTACCGAATGAAGGTGAACGTGACCGAATGATTTTTCGATAATGTTACGATTACCTGAAATTGTTTGTGCTCAGCACTCGATAGGTGGCGCTGGGTCTTAACTGATTAGGAGAGCTGTAAGAGCTGATATAAATTACTTCAATATTCTTTAAAATGCTCGCGAATACGTCGTCGTAGTGGAGATATACCTTAACGGTCAAATTGATTCATCGAATTACCTGCGGGTAATTGAGAATGGAATTTTAATCGATTTTATCTGATGAGAGATCTTGTGTAAATATTATATAAGACTTTTTTCAAAAGACCCTCAGTGTTACTACGTACATTAAGGATGTGACGTAATAAATATAGACTTAAAATGAACACAGACACGCCTTTTTTCGTCAGGTACAGGTGTACTTACATTTTTTCGACGTTTTAATGCTATTGCTATTATATTGGACACAGTTCCAGATTTAAGACTGCTGCTTAGAATCTTTTTATAGAACCCGTAAAACCACTCTAACACTTCATCCAACTTTGGATTCGAACCCAGAACCTCTTGATCACCAGCCACGCCATGCGCCAATAGATCAAAAAGTCAATTAGGTGATAATAGTTATCACGAAATTAAGGAAAAACGTGATTATAGTTATAATATTTAAAAACAATAAAAAAAACACAGGTCATGTAAATAAGTACCTAATATATTCAGAATGATTAAACTCAAATGATTAAAATTTTGTGTAAACACCGCAGGAGTATTTACAAATGGTCATAAACATTTTTTAACTTACTTATCTACCACCGGATCGGAACGCGAACGGAGAAACTCAGCGGGCTTGTCTTTTTTGTCAAATTCTCCATTCATTTATTTTTATCATTTTCTGTATAGATACATACATTTTTATATTATACAAAATCATTTATGCGATCCAGCTCCAGTGTGATGCCTTACGACTGAGATATAAGACTAATAATAATATTTTAAATATATGTTCTAATGAAAAGCTAGAGTATTCTGGGTGGACCAGTCTCCACAAGCAGCTCCCGTTCACGAGTATGACTCCTTGAGCAGCCATCACCTCTCTCGACCAAATTACAGGGAAGGGAGTGACCCGCATCATATAGCCAGATTATCATCTATCTATCTATAACATAACGCCAGATCCCTTGCGGGGTAGACTGAGAGTATAGTGTTCCAACTGGTTCTTTTGTTTACAGACCTCTTTAGTTTTCTCCACATCTTAATAATTGACGGACGGCTTGATGCAGTGGTTAAGACCATGAGTCGCCCCGCCTACTGGATTGAGTAGTCGGGGTTCGATTTGGGGAAAATCTTTGTGTGACCTACAAATGTTTGTTTCGATATGGGTATTTGTGCATGTGAATTTCATGTTTGTATTTATTTATAATGTGATTTTTTTTTACAATACATTATTGAACTTGCAATGTTCGTATGTCTGTCTGTCTTTCCGGTTCAGATCTTGTGATTCATTTTTAAAGCACTTGCAGGTATCCAATTGAGCTGAAATTTTACATATGTATGTAAATCCGACGACACTGCAATAAGCTGGTCTGATGATGGAGTCGGAAGGTGGCTATAGGAACATGCAAACTATACAACATAACCTCCTCGTGTTTAGGCTCGTTAGATTGGTATTGAGAAGTACTATACAACCAGATAGTGTTTAGGGTCTGATGACAAAGCCGGAAGGTGGCCAACGGAACTACCCAACTATTCACATTCCCATCCGTGTTTGGGCTCATTGGATTTGTCATGACGAGGTCTGCAGACCCGGATGGTGGCTAGGATCTTATGATAGAGCGGGAGGGTGACCCGTTGGTCACCCTAAACCTGGCAGCAACCCTAAACATGGCGGGGTTATGTTGAGTAGTTGGGTAGTTCCGTCGAACTACCCAACTACTCAACATAACCCTGCCGTATTTAGGCGCATTGGATTTATCTTGACGAGTTCTGAAGTCCCGGGTGGTGTCTAGGATCTCATGATGGAGCGGGAGGATGACCAACGGAACTACCCAACTACTCAACATAACACCGATGCGTTGGGACTCGTTACATTTGTCTTGACAAGTATCATAATAGTCGCCGGTCTCCGTTGTGTTTTTGCTATAAAAGATTGTTTCTGAAAAGAACTTCTTAAATATTTTTTTTTTTTTAAAGTCATCAGCTATAAGACGGCCACTGAAGAATATAGAACTCCAAGATGACCGGTTTGGTGTTGTAAGCATCCACCTCACACTCACGACCTTTACAAGGTCAGTATAACAATTTTACGAACCAGTAATTTATTGAAACATCTAGCAATTAGTCAAATGTCATAGTATTTAAAGTGGCGATATTTAACTTTCGATTAATATTAACATTTATTTTTAATTTCATCTTATTTGACCTTATTTATCTATCTATCAACATCATCACGCCATCCCTTGCGGGGTAGGCAGTGAGTTCAGAGTTCCAACATGTTCTTTCCTTACATACCTCTCTGGCTTCCTCCACTCTCATAGTGTTCTTAATCTCTTTTTTCCTTTCTATTTTGTTATTATAATATAATAATATCAGCGTACAGTGTCCCACTGCTGGATGGAGGCCTTCTCTCACAAATCAAGGTAAAAGAGATTAGGTCATACTCCACCACGCGGACCCAATGCGGATTGGTAAAGGCAGGTTTAAGGCCAACTGCTGTTGGAACTTATCAAGCCACCTATAAGGCTTCCAAATCGGTTTAACGACTACCACATTAAGTGGTAACCGGGACCAACGGCTTAACGTGCCTTCCGAGGCACGGAGACGCTTGAATATGAAAATGGCACAAAGGATCACCCATCTCAGGCCGACCGAGTCGAACGCTATTTAACCTTAGTGATCGGTCAGAACACTGAGGTCACACAACGCTGCGAGCGCCTCACTCAATAATTATTAGAAAAGAGAAAAATAATTAAATAAATAACTTTAACTTCAAACTAGCTGTACCCGTAACTTCATTCTCGTTATTTTCAGGACTATATTTTACACCGTCAGCGAAAAGTGGGTGTATACGGTACACCTTTACCAATCGGGAATATAGGCGTGGCGGTGTGTGTATTTGATATCCTTTTCTTGGATAAGATATATATCCTTGCCAAATTTGGGATAAATCTGTTAAGCGTGGGCGTTATCAAACATATTTTAACAAGCTATTATAAACTTGATGAACTTGATTTTTTTAAGGAAAACGTAGCCCCACGCTATGATTTATTCCTGTGTTTCGTGGTGCGTTAACAAACAGAGATATATGAATGTAGATAGAACGAAAGAGGTATGGTAGAAGCCTTTGGTCTAGTGGGTTAAAGTTTAAGCTTCGCCACTGGATGGAGCAGTCGCGGATTCTATCCCTGAACGGAACAAATCTTTGTATGACTCACAAATACTTGATTCGGTCTGTGTTTACATATGTGAATTTTATGTTTCTAAATGTATATTTGACAGGAATAAATTGTTGTGTGAAGCTCCCTTTTTTTAAAGTCACAAAGCCTGTGCCTACGCCAATGGGATATAAGCGTGAGTGTATGTACCTACGCATTATTTGTACAAGTTTTTGCTGGCATCCAGTTGATCTGAATTCGGCAGATCTTACATACTTAGATATAGACAATGCAATAATATGGCACCATAGAACTGGCCGGGAAGGTTGCCTTAGGAACTTTTCAAATAAACAAAATAATCCTATTGTACGTTAGATTTACCTTGGTTTAAAAATATTTTAACACACCGTCACGCCTATATTCCCCAGAGGGGGTGGCAGAGGTGTACTGAGTACACCCACGTTTCGCCGACGATGTTAAGTCCCATGTAATAGGGGGCGAGCCTATTGCCATTTACCCGGCACAATTCCAGACTCCGGACTCATACTGGGATTTTTTCGTTAGAAAAACTACATTTGTCCGACCTAGGGTTTCAACCCAGGACCTCGTGATCACAAAGCGATGCGCTTTGTCACCAGACCAACATTTTAAGCTTGTTTTATTCTTAATGGTGATCTCTATCTATCTATTTATATCATCACGCCGGCTCCCTCGTGGGGTAGGCAGAGAGTACAGAGTTCCAACAGGTTCTTTCCTTACATACCTCTCTGGCTTCCTCCACTCTCATAGTTCGTCTCATACACACTCGCCGGTTACGGAGACTTTTAACTTGCCCTTCAGCTAAGACACGGTCTATTTGGACATGGTAAGATAGTCTAGGTCTTCCCCGGCACCTACATCCTTCCACTTAATGGTGATGATATGTAATAATACAAATGAATGAAATGCACGGCCACCCAACTCAAACTGACCCAGCGATCGCTGCATAACCTCGTTTATGTACATTTAAATCGAACGGATGTCTAGTAAAAACACGGGGCGTAGTTTGCAATCTCGGTAGGTTAAGCCGAGCATCAAACGAGGGCATTCTCGACGTGTACAAGACGTAACATAGCGGATGTCTGCCATTTAAGTAACGAACATAATTCGAGATCATTTTGAGTATTTACTTCTCAGATTCGTATTAAGTTGTGTGATTCGGGTAAACTATTGATGACACTGCATGTTTTTGTATTAATAATTCGGTGATTGTGTGTGTATTAATAGTCAGTCGGTGAAGTTGGTAACTTGGCACCGACATCTAAAATAATTTTTTGCTTTTTAGTTATATTACTTTTGCATTATTTGAACTCGTTTTCCGTTTTTTAAAGATAATTATTGGACAATTTTAGGTGATGGGTAAAATAATTATTTAACCTTAATTATTTTATTCGGCTTATTTCTATAATAAAACACCTACAGAATTGACATGATGCTCATAAAACTCAATCTACATATTCGTGGTGTTTGTCGCTAAGGAGTTCGCATGGTGTGTCTCTAAATGCCAAGCTCCAATCTCGACAAAATTAAAATTAAACTATTGCATCTATACCAAACCCAATGCAAAAAGAATCATCAAAATCGGGTCATAAACAAGGAAGTTATGCGCGAACATACATATAAAGATGTATCGTAAATAACGCCAGACCCCAGACACCCTGATTAGATAATTACTTCACAAATTCAATACGAAAACCATTTTTCCAAATTTAAAGTTTACCCTTTTTAAGTCCTTTTATACCCCAAATAACAATGAAACTTATGTGTGAATGTATGCGTATTAAGAAATACGTTTTAGAAATGAATTTAAAATCTCTGCATTGCTTTGAATCAAGAATAAAATTAGTTTGTTATAGCGCACTCAAGAAGTAACAGCATTTTTTAAACGACTTCAAAAAGGAGGAGGTTCTATGTTCGGTTGTATGTATGCGTTTTTTTTTATGTATTGTCAGTGATATTTCTGTCAATTGTGGACCGATTATGATGATTATTTTTGCATTGGGTTCAGTATAGTTTTAAGGTGGTCCTATTTCAATTTTATTGGTATTGAACCTTGGACTTTGAAGATACACCAGGGAACTCCTTAACGGCGAACAGCACGAATGTATAGATTCCGTTATTATAGTTATTATATTAATCCTGTTATATTATTTTGCTGAGTTGTACCTTACTGTAAAACTCAGCAAAATAATATAATATCGGTATATAAATATTAGTAAATAATTCACTCGTCACTTAAAGTTGTAAAATAAAAATCTCTTTAAAAAATTGTAAACAGACTTCAAAAAGCAAAAAATAAATATTTGAAGTCGGTGCCAAGTAACCGACTGCACCAACCAGCACCGACTTCAAATATTTATGTTTTGCTTTTTGAAGTCGGTTTACCTTTTTTTTGAAAAGATTTTTATGCAATAAAATAAAAAAATAAGTAACATAAAAAATTGTTGGAATCAATTCAGTTACCGATTTAGAACAAACTACTTTCAGGTCTTGCGTTTATTATGTTACAGCTTGTATAACACAGAAACACCGTCATCCGTATGTTCCTTAAGCGGGGGTTAGCCTATTTTATCGGACACAATGTCAGACTGCGAACCTATACTGGAAATATTTCTATCGAAATAGTACATTTTCTCCGACTTAGGGAACCCAGGACCTCATGACTCATATTAGTTACTTATATACATTGTTTGCCTATACATCTATTGTATATATGTGCTAATTTGTATGTTATTTAAAAAACAATCCTTTATGCGTTAAGTTATTTTAATTGCCTCTCTCTGCCTTGCCCGCAAGGGATCTGGCGTGATGATATAGATAGATAGTTAATTTTAATTTTTAAATAACTTTTTAAAACAAGCTTTAATAGCAAAAGCACAACGAAGATATCTTGTTTAGTTAAGGAGTTCCTATGGCTTACTTCCTCCATCATCAGACCCTGGACACCATTCGGATTCATAAAGTAATCGTCAGGACAAATCAAACGAGCCCAATCACAGCGGGGTCATCACCAATCTGGTTGTATAGTACTTGTCAATACCAACATAACAAGTCTAGTTCGAAGGGGGGCACGTTGTATAGTTCACATGTTCCTATGGCCATCTTCCGACTCCATCATCAGACCAGTTCCATGGTACCACATTATGGCATGGTCCCGAATTTACATACGTATACCAAATTTTAGCTCGATCAGGTACCAAGTTCTTGAAAAATAGAACACAAGATTTGAACCGGAAGGACAGACAGACAGACAGATAGATGGCCGATTTGGCGCAGTGATTAAGCGCTTGAGCCACTCTACCTACTGAGTGTGTTGCGCGTTCGATTCCCGCACGGGACAAATATTTGTGTGACCTTCAATTATTTGTTTCGGTCTGGGTATTTGTGTATGTGAATTTTCATGTCTGTAAACGCACCCACGACACAGGAATAACTCAAAATGTGGGGCCACGTTGTTAAAAAAAAAGAAATATGAAAAATAAAAAAGACTGTGCTACTAACTGACAGTTTGTAAAAAAAAATATACACTGTCAAGTTGTGGTTCACACTCACACTTGGCTGAAAATTTCAGGTACCAATTTAAAGGCAGTTGAATTGTTTACATGTTACAATAAATATTATCTTGAATGCTAGAAATATACACAAGTTTTGGCAAGTAATATTGCAAAATATTTTTCTTTACACGAAGAATATTTTTGTGCGGAGAGAATTGCTTTCAAGCTCGTCATGATGTGACTTGTCAATACACTAACGTGTACCTTTCTGTCTCTAATAAAGTAATCTTTGAGTCACAAACACTGCAAGTATTTGCGAATGATAGTTTTACATTCTACCAATCTGTTACGCGATGTTTATTTATCCCAATATTGGTAAAAATTCAACAAATAGGTATTATAAATACGAAACATTTAGATGTTTAGATTTTTGTTTATCAATCACGCTTAAACGGCTGAATATATTTAAATTTAGTAAAGGGGTAAATTATAATCTTTGAAGTTAGTTGAAATTTGTCTGAACAAGATATCATTATCAGCCAGTAAACGTCCACTGCAAGACAAGTGCCTTCGCCAAAGATCACTACAATGACCGGCATCGCATCCAGCTTCCACCCGCCATTTTTATTAAGCCATTGATCTCTCTTGAGGAGCCCTGCTCATTCCAAGTCATCGGGTACCTAGTGGCAACTCGAGAACCTTCAGTGAAAAAATGAGTACGGACGGAACCGTAGCAGACATATAGAAGGTGTAATATATATATAACACAAGACCTCAGACACCCCAATTAGATTATTACTTTACGAATTTAATACGAAAATCATACTTCCAATTTTAAGGATTTTTTTAACACCACATAATTTATTTGTGTGTGTTATAGGAATGCATTTGAAATAGCCGTATTGCTTTGAATAATGATTAAATTTTGTTTAATACACCTGGCTGTACGGATAACAGCAATTTTTGATAATTAATAAAGTGTCCTCTAATATTATTGGAATCGATTCAGTTGGGAATTTAAAACAAACTACTTTCAGGTCTTGCGTTAATTCTGTTACACCTTGTATAATGCAACTCATTCAGATTCTCGCGCAAAGTTACCGCATATTAAGGTAAGCTAACATCGCAACCGGCCACTTTAGATAGTAGTAACACGGGTTCTTGTTACGATTGTATAACGTTTTGATATACTCGTTGTTTCAGTGTATGGTAATGTAGATGCGTGTGTGGATGGAAGCGAAATTGACCTTAACTATATGTATGTTACGATCCAATTTGACATCTCTTCGAATACAATACAGTTCGCTTTTGAGCATTATAATTTTTAGTGGTTATTATATTATTGAATAACTAGTTCTTGCCACCCGATGCTTTTATTTCATCAGATATAGACGATACTACGATATATGCATCAGATATAAACTAACTATGAGACTGCAAGCAGCCAGAGAGTTCTGTTAGGTAAGAACCTGTTGGAACTCTGTAGTCTATGCCGACCTTGCGAGGAATCTGGCGTAATATTATATATAGCAGCGACTAATCTATCTCTCCCCTAAATTTCCATTACATCCGTTCAGTTCTACACACCTATATTCGCCAAGCAGGGGTAGCAGAGGTACTCTATACTCCTACATTTAGCTAATAATTATATTTGATAGGGGGCGAACTAATAGCTATTATACCGCGAACAATATCTGACTCCGGACTACTCTAGAAAAAAAATTGAGAGAAAATTCTGTCAATACATTTTCTGAATCAGAATTCGAACCATGGACCGTGCCAGCTGCACTTTGCACAACTAGACCAACGAGGCAGTTCTTGTTACCATACATGATAAAAAAGCATCTTATTTCCAAAATGCTCTTTTATTAGAAATCGAATGTTTAAACGATGAGTCACAGTGATCTGTGTGAACTCATAACACAACTTAATTTATTCATATTACTAACATTTTCGCAACGTAAAATGTACGGATTGTACGCTTAAATTTGTCTTAAAAGTGAATAGTTTTAAAATAGTATCTTATGCTAGGTTACAAATTATACAAATTTCTATTAAAATAAATTGATTTTAGAATATTTTATACAAACCTATAAATGCAGTTTTGGTTCTTATTAAAATTAGCTTCAACACTTTAAAATAGTATCCTCGAAACTATACATAAACCTATCTATTAGAGAAAAACGTTAAGATGTAATGATTTCAAAACAAAAAAATAAAAGAAACTCCACAAACAAAACAGTAAAAAGCAGAATAAACAATAGCAAATTTATTTAACATAATAAGTTGATTAAACTCTCACAAAATACGTATTCACAATGCAATGATAATACTAGCTATTCATGCATAAATTATAAGTCATATTTTGTACTTAACAGACAAATAACCAAACAGACAAGAAACCGTGTTAATAAAAACCTAGTAATAAAATACTTTATTATAAAAATAACTTTTTAATAAACCATTGTTTTAAAACGGACTAAAAAGTATGAATTACTCTCTGTATATTATCACGCCAAATGCCTTACAGAGTCAATATGCAAAATAATTTTAATCGAGAAACTTGGGGCACCTGCAGTATTATCCATCACCTGCAACTGATAAATGTAGCTACTTACGAGTACACTCCTTATTAATATTATCTATTGCATGGAAAATTTAAATTTAAATGAGCAGATTCGTAGAAGAACCAAGGTCACCGACATAGCCCTTAAGATTAGCAAGCTGAAGTGGCAATGGGCGGGCCACATAGCGCGTAGATCGGACGGGTGTTGGGGCAGAAAAATTCTAGAGTGGCGACCACGTATTGGCAAGCGCAGCGTGGGACGACCGCCTACCAGATGGACCGACGATCTTGTGAAAATTGCAGGAAGTCGTTGGATGCAGGTGGCATCGAACCGGTTACGCTGGAAAACGATTAGGGAGGCCTATGTTCAACAGTGAAGTATAGGCTGAGATGATGATGATGATGATTTAAATGTTCTACTCAATGGTAGATAGGATATGTGTTAAATATACACGAAAAAACCGATGCTATATGCTCTATAACTTGTATGGATGGTTTTTTATTCTAATTATATAAGGTGTACCGTAAATAACGCAAGACCTCAGATATCCCGATAAGAGAATTGAAAACAAATTTTAAATTTTTTTTTTCCCGTTTTAGGCACTTTTATACCCATATTAATAAAGAAACTTGTACGTTCATGTGTGGGTATTGAGAAATTAGTTTTAGATATGCATTTGAAATCACCGTATTGCTTTAAATCAAGAATAAATTTAATTTGTTATAGCGCACTGAAGGAGTAACAGCAGATTTTGCAAATAAAAAAAATGTAAACTACATTAAAAATCAAATTAGTTACCCATTTAGTAGAAATTGCTTACAGGTCTTGCGTTAATTATGTTACAGCTTGTACATATGAATTACTTGAAAAAGACACCAAAAACGTAGTAAAATAATAAAAAGCAAAGACACGTCATCTATTTCTCAATTTATTATCAAACTTATTTTTCTTTATATCCAGGATCTACTTTTAATAAGTCATTGCCATGTTTTTGTAAGAACATGCTAAAGACGTTTATTAGAAGTATAATATTCCGAAAACCATGCTTAACGCTTACTTGTTAATTTGTTGTTTGCGGACAAATAAGTAAAGTTTCATTGCCGACCAAATTCACGTAGATAAAATTGTTGATGACGTCAAATTTATGATAAAAAATCAAACATAAATAATTAGGGAATTCTGTGTCTACAAGCTGTAACATAATAAACGCAAGACCTGAAAGTAGTTTGGTTCTAAATCGGTAACTGAATCGATTCCAACAATTTTTAATGTATTTTACTTTTTTTTAAGTGGCAAAAAATGCTTTTACTCCTTCAGTGCGCTATAAAAAAATAAATTTATTCTTGATTCATAGCAAGAAGAAGATTCTAAACATATTCCTAAAACGTATTACTCGAAACGCACACATACACGTACAAGTTTCATTGTTAATTGGGGTATTAAAGTGCTTTAAAAAAGGGTAAAAACCTATAAATTTAAAAATTTGGATTTCGTTTTGACTTTATGAAGCAATTATCTAATCGGGGTGTCTGAGGGCTTGCGTTTATTATGTTACACCTTGTATATTGCTCATTGCCTTGTTAGTGTAGTGGCGTATGATGCGGCTGACAATTAAGGAAGTCCTCGATTGGAATCCTAGGTCGTACAAAGTTTTTCTCTCAAGAAATCTCAGTAGTCTAGAGTCTGAAATGAAAAATTCCAATGTCTCTAAAATTGCGTCGTTGATCTACTGACGAATACAGCGCGTATCGATCACGGGATCCTGGGTACGAATCTTAGGCCAGACAAAAATGTATTTTTTCCAAAGAAAGAATTACAGTATCAGTCCTGAGTCTAGTATTGTTTCAGGTATAAAGATGATAAGCTCGCCATCTATTACGGGGGACCTGAAATCGTTGAATCGAAATATTGGTATACACACCTATGCCATACCTGTTTAGGGGATATATGAGCGACAGTGTTCATTTTTTATTTAGAAGATACTTTTTAGAATGTGTATTTTTCCATCTTCAATCGAAAGACCCTGCGGAGAAAGGTTTCCCAAAAGACCACCATAACGAGTGAATAAGTAAATGAGTGAGTTTAACAATACATTTTAGAGATCAACTAATTATAGATTCTAGAACCTTCGGAAAATACCTCCATTTCATACATAAAGTTTACCGTATTCTCATTGTTTATGATCCTTTAATTACCTTTTATAATACCAATAGATCTATCGATCATCATGACTAAGTAAGCTTGTGAAACGCGGAGGTGTCCGATGCCATAAGCGACCTATGGCCTGCAAATGACTGTAGCATTTACAATGTTACCATAATGCCGGAAAAGTTTGCGGTAAGTATGTAAAATGGTCGTTTATAGCCATCTTTGGTTTAATAGAGCAATTTATCTTACGAGATTAATGTTTATATAATACACTAGATTTTTTGCCTTGGCGGTTTGAATATATAGAAGGGAAGTAGGAGGAATGACAGATGAAACACAGATACAATGCAAAAGTGGAAAGCTGTTGATACTGGAATAGTCCTGAACTAACGAAACCCATTCTGATAGACAAGTCAATAGTATTTGTAACCTCCGAGCATGTATGAGACGAACTGGTGGACGTGGAGGAAGCAAGGTCTGTAGAGAAAGATCCTGTTGTAACTCTATTCTCTCTGCCTACTGCGCCAAAGGATTTGTCGATATGGTAAATACAAAACTCAAATAATTATGGTTTTGTTTTGTTAATTAATGTTTCATTTTTATTTTCAAGTTTTAATTTATGTACGGGTCGGGCCAGCACTGGTAAAGTCAGCTCCACATAATAACCCAGAGTTCTACCGCGGCTACCGCGAAAAAAATGTACATACAAATTTATTACTTATAGCTAAATTATGATCAGATTTCAATTTATTGTGCAATATTGTTTTACAGTGTTGATAATAGCAGCAGAAATGTGTTTTTGTATTCCAAGTACTTCAAAAAGTATATGAATTACAGACTTAATATTTAGAAATATGATTTTTGACAGTATATTTTATATTCTGGTGAAATGACTACACGAATGAACGAAATTTTCTCGATAGAAAAAATTAAATCATCTCTATCGCTTTATATTTTCTGATTCCAACACGAAACGCTTAACAACTAGTCAGTGAAATTTACTTAAAAACATACCAAATAATTGTAGCAAAGTTCTTGTAAGGCTGTTTTTTATTCCATACTATGGTCTTTATATAAAATGATAAAATTTATTTTATCACATACGTCATTAAATTCCAAACGCGCCCTCAATATCAGTGTCACTCTTCCGGGCCATAAATGGTCGATCCCGATAGGTCCTTTTAACATAATAAAATGAGTGATAAGACTGTAAGAAGACAATATCACTGGTCTCTGTAATATATTTTATACTAGCGCAGGAGCCAGGGTACTTATTAAAATGTATGTACGAAATTATGTCATCATAAAGAATTTATTATTATTTAATTATTATTTCTGGACCTTGCCACTTCCGTATTTTTCTTATTTATATTAGTATTAAGAACTGTATTATACTACACTATACAAAGAATATCGGCAGGCAGTAAGGTGGGTACAAAAAAAAATATTGACTTTATAACAACTTACATATGTGGATAAAGAAGAAAAAAATTAGCATTGAATAGGTCACCAGAAACCAAAGAAGGTTAGAGAAAGTCGATCTCGGACATTACGGCCGCTCATTGTCTTGGCCTGTGGACATATGGTAATGATACCACGAGTATGGAGGTGACTTCATTACAACATAAAAAACATGTCGTCTTTAAGGCTTACATTATTTTTTCATTAACATTGCTAGGATCCGTGTGGTTCGTGAAATAGTAAATTTTTATACAAGGCTGGCATTTTAATTGGGCGGGTCATCTGAACTGAATGATCACATATAGGTGAGCCAAATTGTGTACTGAAACTAGAACAAGTTATCGTCGCCGAGGCAGACCCAGGAAGCAGTGGCGCAGTTACCCTGACGCGTATCGAACAGAATGACCATTATTGACAGAGTATAAAATTCGTTGAAGAAAAGAGGGAAGGATCTTTGCCCAGCAGTAGGACACATAATATTAGTAAAAAAGAAAAAAAAACATTCACACATAATGGCGCATGGGATACAGATGATGTAGATATCATTATAAACCATTTATTTCTTCCAAAAGTTACATAGATTATTCTAAATTTTACAGAGAGTTTTGGTAGGAGGATAAAGGCCCATATTAAGTATATCTTGTGTTACGGGTCTCCTGGTATTCTTATTCCAGAGATTTTTGTGTATATGCGTTTTAAATGTCTATATCTGTTTAAAAAAATTCTGTATCCTCGTAATCAGGTATGAGAAGCCATTATCAAATCGACCTAGTGAGCCAAGCTGCTTACGGTCAAAGCACCATACGACAAAGCCATCAATACTAACATTCAACTTAAGAAATTTTCATAAATTAGCATACCAGTTACATAATCCGAACATAAAACAAGAATGAGTAATTTAACGTATCAGCTCATCATTTCCGGTATTTAACAATACGTAGATATTCTGATACGGATCTCACGGCATCCAGAGAGAGGAAGTCGTCTAGACAAGCGACTAAACAATGCTTAATTATAATTAGTATAAAGGTTAATTAACACCAATTCTAATAAATTGACGTAACATGGCGTAACCATGTAATACTATGTTCACGTCCAGTACACTAAAAAAATATTAATAAACACCGTCACTCTTATATTCCTCAAGCGGGGGTGGCAGAGATGTACTGGGTACACCCACTTTTCGCCGACGATGTTAGGTCCCATGTAATAGTGGGCGAACCTATTGCTATATACCGGGCCTAATTCCAGACTAATACTGGAATTTTTCGTCAGAAAAACTACATTTAAAAACAGGACCTCGTGACTACAAAGCAATGCGCTTGGCCACTAGACAACGAGGCAGTAAATAATATAAGTTATAAATAAATAAGTGGAAGGAAGCAGGTACCGGGGAAGACCTAGACTATCTTACCACGACCAAATAAACCGAGTCTTATCTGATGGAAAAGTCAAGAGTCTCCGTAACCGGCGAGCGTGTATGAGACGAACTATGAGAGTCGAGGAAGCCAGAGAGGTATGTAAGGAAAGAACCTGTTGGAACTCTGTACTCTCTGCCTACCCTAAGGGATCTGGCGTGAGGTTATAGATAGATAGATAGATAGAATAAATAAATCTGTACTGTTCATCTTATACTGTTCCTGTGACCTGTTATACTGTTATATTGTAAAAAACAGTGATAGCCTAGTTAGGCCGTTGGACTGCAAAGTCTCGGGTTCAAACCCAGGCACGCACCTCCGTCTTTTCGAAAGCATGTGCGTATTAAAAATTTATTATCACTTGCTTTAACGGTGAAGGTAAACATCGTGAGGAAATCGCCAATCCGCACTGGGCCAGCGTGGTGGACTATGGCCTAAACTCTCTCAGTACGAGAGGAGGCCCGTGCCCAATGGTGGGACAGTTTCTTAACTTCTTCTTCTTCTTCTTCAGCCGAAAGACGTCCACTGCAGGACAAAGGCCTCCCCTAAAGACCGCCACAACGACCGGTTTTGTACTGTACGCATCCAACTTCTACCCGCGACCTTCACCAGGTCATCGGTCCATCTTGTAGGGGGCCTACCCACTCCACGTCTTCCGGTACGTGGTCGCCATTCGAGAACCTTTCTGCCCTAACGGCCGTCAGTTCTACGAGCGATGTGCCCCGCCCACTGCCACTTAAGTTTAGCAATTCTGAGTGCTATGTCAGTGACCTTCGTCCTCCTGCGGATCTCCTCGTCTCTGATTCGATCCCGCAGGGTAACTCCGAGCATAGCTCTCTCCATCGCCCTTTGGGTGACCTTGAGCCTTCTTATGAGGCCCATCGTAAGTGACCATGTCTCAGTGCCGTAAGTCATCACTGGCAACACACACTGGTCTAAGACTTTTGTCTTGAGACACTGCGGATTCTTGGACGAGAAGATGTAACGTTTCTTAACTGGGCTAATATAATTATGATAGTTACTGTACCTCTACTGGGACTTCTTAATAAAAGGTGAAAAAGGTCATCGTTCAGCAAGCGGAGCCAGAATGAGTTGGTGAAGCCGTATAAGTAATAAACACGAGTAAATCAGTTTACTCTGTCCCACCACTGGACAAAGAACTTCTTTTATAAATTTAGGTACGGATTATCCATCTATCTATATCATCACGCCTGATCCCTTGCGGGGTAGGCAGAGAGTACAGAGTTTCTATAGGTTCCTTACAGACCTCTCTGGCTTCCTCCACGTTCATAGTTCATCTCATACGCGCTCGGCTACGGAGACTCTTGACTTGTCCTTCAGATAAGACACGGTCTATTTGATCATGGTAAGATAGCCTAGGTCTTCCCTGGTGCCTGCATTCTTCCACTTTTACATTCCAGTGAAGATGAGTGAAATGAATTGTGGCTACCTGCTGTTGGAAATTATAAAGACGCTTATAAGTCTTTCAACTCAGCTAATGAACTACTAGATGAAGTGGTTACAAGGACCAAAGGCTCAGCACGCCTTCTAAAGCACCGACATGGTCAAAAATGAAGAAGACACAAACGGGTACCTGTTTCAGGCTGACTTGTTCCGATCCTGTGGTAGTCTATTCTACTGTTTGCCAGCCACCTTCACAATGTCCTCGCTCCATCTGGTTGATGGTCTGCATTTCAATTCAATTTGTCCAGGAGTAATCGTCATCAATTAAGCACGATGACACCCCTCATTACATAGGCTATTTGTAATATATTTCTATAATCACGCCAGATTCCTTGCGAGGATGATAAGGAGTACATGTTTGAAATCATTTTTAAGAAACGTAGTCGTTTTATATTTTACCAAAGTTGTAAAACTAGAATCAAAAATTGGATCTCTTCAAGTATCGTATCAAGTTTTATTTTGTTTACAAAATACTAGAAATATTTTTGCTTTGCGAAATCATTAAGCCGCCTCCAAGTTGCGTAGGCGCCACCTACTCTGTTTAATAAATTGGCTAATTAATTCAGCGTACCAATTATGTTAATAGTGTATTTCTTAATCGGTGAACAAAAAGTGTTATTTGGGTTGCGTCCAATTTTGTTTGATTATTGTTTATTTTTCTGTTTATCAGTTACTTCAAAGAAAATCACCGCGAGGGTTTTTTAGAGCGGCAACATTTCTACATCTCCCCCGTCTTCACTACGGAGGACTTCAGATTATTAAAAATGATTCAACGAATACATTTCTATAATCCTTAGTCTTCCCCAGAAAGGACTTGGGGTGCTATAAAATGTTAATACGTTTTATAGCAACCCCAGTTCTTTGATATAACTTAAACGCCCGAACAAATAGTTATAATTATTATATTATATATTATAGTAGTTATAATTTAAAAAAATAGTGAGTACATGAGATAGTAAATATATCATTCAATATATTACAGCATAGTCTGATACTGGATCCCAATCCTATCAAAAGAGAACATTACGGGGACTTGTGTGGTTAAACTGTCATGTAAAACTTGTAAAACTCCAACAAAGGGCTGGAAATTTATTGCAAATATTTTCTTTAGCCTATAATTAATATAATGAAATCGAAAACAGCATAAGCATAGCAGCACAACATTACAATACCTCAAGGCATCGTGAGCTCATTCTGCATAGATCGGAACAAAACATAATTAAGAAATTTTAAAAGTCTCGTTGGTCTAGTGGTAAAGCGCATCGCTTTGTGATAACGAGGTCTTGGGTTCAAATCCTAGGTAGGAAAAATTTAGTTTTTCTAACGCAAACTTCCCAGTATTAGTCTGGAGTCTGGAATAGTGCCCGGTATACGGCAATAGGTGCGCCCTCTATTAAATGGGACCTAACATCGTCGGCGAAAATTGAGTGTTCTTAGTACATCTCTGCCACCTCCAGGCGTGGCGGAGTTTGAAAGTACTCCAGAATAACTATCTATCTATCTATAACCTCACGCCAGATCCCTTGCGGGGTAGGCAGAGAACATTGCCATAATATGGACCTGTAACACTTCTGTCCTTCCTGTGACCAAGAGCGTCGATAATTTGAAAATTGAGTGACTTTTTACAGATTTAATCACAGTTTGTATTTGAATAGGAATAAACCGCGATAAAATGATGGACGGCTTAGTCCAGTGAAGGTGAAGCCACTCCACCCATTGGATCGAGTAGACGCAGGTTTGATCTTCGCACAGGACAAATATTTGCGTGTATAACAAATATTTGCTTCGGTCTGGGGGGTTGTATACGTGAATTTTATGTATAAACGTACCCATGATACAAGAATAAATCCCAGTTCGGGAGCTACTTTTTATATATATACGATAAAATACGTTAAAATATTTTTATTTCTCGCATTAATATAAGAAGATAAAAGGCCTTTCTGTCTGTTTTAAGACAAATTTCTCTGCAGATCTGTGTTCCCACGCTGGCAGCATAAAAGCAAGGAAATGACCGCACATGAAGCTAATGAACTTGCAACCTTTCACTTAATTTGTTTTGTTCTCTTTTTATACGTATTAGTACTTCACGACTAAACATTTAAAAGAGTGGTCGGAGACGTTGAAATATAAAAATATGCTGTTACGCTTTCAGTGCGCTATAGCAAATTAAATTTATTCTTGATTCAAAGCACTACGGAGATTCCAAATGCATTTCTAATACGTATTTCTCAATACGCACACATACACCTACAAGTTTCATTATTAATTGGGGTATAAAAGTGCTTGAAAAGGGGTTAAACATTTTAATTTGGAAAATTAGTTTTCGTAATGAATTTGTGATTTAATTATCTAATCGGAGCGTCTGAGGGCTTGCGTTATTTACGATACTGTGATTAATTGTTAGATCAATTTTGATCTTCTTTTTACTTGTTTAATCTTTTACATAAATTGATGACAACATGGTTTTGCGACACGCCATTCGGAGTGGATCAATTAGTTACTAGGATTATCCGTAGGCAAAGTAAGTGGCGTATAGTGCGGCAGTCGATTACTAAGTCTTGGCTTAGAATCCTACAACAGACTAAGCGTAGTATAGTGACAGACGGCTTAGTCCAGAACTTAAGAGCTTGAGACGCTCCGCCCACCGAATTGAGATGTCACGGGTTCGATTCCCGCACGGGTAAAATCGCTGTGTGACCCACAAATATTTGTTTCAGTCTGGGTATTTGTGTATGTGAATTTTCATGTTTGTAAACGAACCCACGATACAGGAATAAATCCTAGTGCGGAGCTACGTTTTTATTTCAAAAAAAGATGAAGTAAAAGAGGTGTGTCAGAATCATAGTCTAACGCAAACCGTTGTCTCTACCTACCCTAGTAGGATAAAGGCGTGAGTGTGTGTAAATATGTGTTCCGGTCTAGGTATTTGTCAAAACAAACCTAAATAATCAAGATAACTGATGATATTAGACTGGCTATGGAAAATAGACTCCTTACAGTGTTAGTATTATTGGATTTCAGCAGTGCTTTTAATTCAGTTGATTTTGACATACTCTTAGGCACCTTATCTTCTCTGAATGTCTCCGCTCCGGTAATTTCGTGGTTTAACTCTTATCTTCGGGGCCGCTCCCAGTCAGTTCGCTTTGAAGGAGTTTCCTCTGATTGGTGCAATCTTACTGCGGGTGTGCCTCAGAGTGGCGTCCTTTCTCCTCTTCTGTTTTCAGTTTTTATAAACTCTGTTACTAAAGTGATTACTTCCTTCTATCATCTCTATGACGACAATTTGCAGCTGTATCGACATTTTAAAATTGAGGAGCTTAATTATGCAATCAGCGTCATCAATGATGATCTAGAAAAAATTAGCAAGTGGGCAAAATCTTTTGGCCTTCTTGTTAATCCGGCTAAGTCTCAAGTTATCATCATTGGTGGCAAATACTACATGAACGCACAAGTTATTAATTCACATTCTCGCCCTCCAATTGTGCTTGATTCTGTATCCATACCCTACTCTGACACTATTAAGAATCTAGGTATTTTTATGGACTCCAACCTTGCATGGAGCACTCATATTACTGAGGTAAGCAGAAGAGTCTACAGCTCCTTCCAGTCTCTCAAACGTCTTCAAAAGTTCTTGCCTTTCCAAACTAAAATTAACCTTGCTCAGTCTCTTCTTCTACCTCTTCTTGACTATGGAGATGTCTGTTTCCTTGATGCAACTGAAGAGCTAGTGAACAAGCTGGAACGTTTGCAGAATCTGTGCATCCGCTTCATTTTCGGATTGCGTAAATATGATCACGTATCAGAGTTCCGGGGAAAATTGAAGTGGCTGCCTATTCGGCGGCGTCGAGACTCACATGTTCTTTCTCTTCTCTACTCCATCCTCCATAGTCCTAAAGCCCCTATCTACCTACGTGAGCGTTTTGACCTTCTTGTTCCTACAGATAGGCCCTGTCGTAGTGCTACTTCTCTACTTCTTCGTACTCCTCTTCATTCTTCCAGCCGATACGATAAGTCTTTTACTGTTCGTGGTATCCGTCTTTGGAACTCACTTCCACACGCCCTACGTGCGAGTTCATCTCTGGATGTTTTTAAGAGAAGAGTCAGGGAACATTTCCTATCTGTTTGCTAATTGATGCATACGTACAACTTTTTGTACTATTTATGTATGTGTATGTAGGTATATTATATTTATTATATGTATGCAGTATTTGTGTAGTGTATGTAAGTTATTTATAATTATGTTTAGGAATTTTATATATTTTCCTTTTTCTCTAAAATGTGTGATTGTATAACTGCCCTCTTATTTTTCTGTCTTATCACTCAACACTCTAAGGTTCGCTGGAAGAGAACTCATATTCTGAGTTAAGCTCGCCTTTGTATATGACTTTTGAAAATGAAAATTACCTCTGTTCTGTATACAATAAAGAATAAAAAAAAAAAAAAATAAATAAATAGTTCAAACACGATACCACTATCTTGTTTGGTTAAGGAGTTCCTATGGCCACCTCGCGACTCCATCATCATGCTAGCTCCATGGTACCATATTGGTACATGGTAGGTTTGGTGCGTTTACAAACATGAATTTTACATAAAATTTCATGTTTGTAAACGCACCAACGACACAAGAATAATACCTAGTATAGGGTCATTTTTTATTTTTGCATTGGGATATCTACTTAATGGTAAAGAAAAACATGAGGCAACCTGCATGCGTAGAGTTTCTCGGAGGTGTGTGAAGTTCGCCAACCCGCACTGGGCCAGCGTGGTGGACTATAGCTTAAACCCTCTCAGTCTGAGAGGAGGCCCATGCCTAACGGTGGGACAGTTTTTTAACAGGCCTATATTATCATCTAACACTAAGACTGACACACCTATGTTTCCCAAGCGGGGGTGGCAGAGGTGTGCTGAGTACACCTACGTTTCGCTGACATGTTATAGGGGGCGAGCCTATTGCCATATACCGGGCACAATTCCGAACTCGGGACTCATACTGGGAATTTTTCGTTAGAAAAACTACATTTGTCTACATTTGTCGTGATCACAAAGCGATGTGCTTTGCCACCAGACCAACGAGGCAGTCAAAATTATTATTATACATCTACTTATCCCAATATATATTCTCAAAAGCATTATTCATTGTGCTCCTGGAGCACAGGAAGTGAAAGCCAGCCATGACGCAATCTCTAGACAAAATGCTGCGAATCGCAGATTTCCATCACGCGGCACGGACGGTGAGCAGAATTGCTAATCATATAATACACTCGCATAATGCGCCCGCGCAGATGTGAGCGTTTGGAATGACCGTTGCACTTCCTACTGTCACTGTGCATTAGGATTAAACGGAGTAACCTAATAGATGTTTGTGAAGTGGTTGTTGGTGTGGGTTCGAATGCGGACAAATTTATTATGTATGGTTTTGTTATGAGACACTCGAAGAGCTTTCGTCATATATCCACCTTAAGACATCTCTAAACATCCATAGCTAGAAATCAATTAGAATACGCTACTGCAGTCTGTTATACATGATAGGTATTTTCATGAGTATACATCTTATGACGATTTACTTAAAAAGTAGACGTATGTTACTTAGAGTAATATTCTTATACAGGGTGTAATATATATAACGCAAGAACTAAGACACCTCAATTAGATTATTGCTTTACGAATTCAATACAAAAATCTAACTTCCAATTTTTCGGAGTTTTCTACCATTTTTTAAGCTTTTTGGTACCCAAATTAAGCAGGAAATTTAATAAATAATTAACTTTTGTGTGCATGTTGATGTGTGTGTAATAGGAACGCATTTCCGTATTGCTTTGAATAATGATTAAATTTTGTTTAATACGGCGTACTTAACGAATAGCAGCAAATTTGGATGATGAAAAAAATTTTACACTTTATCTATCTATCTATATTATCACGCTAGATCCCTTGCGGGGAAGGCAGAGAGTACAGAGTTCCAATAGGTTCTCTCCTTACATACCTCTCTGGCTTCCTCCACTCTCATAGTTCGTCTCATACACGCTCGCCGGTTACGGAGACTCTTGACTTTTCCATCAGATAAGACTCGGTTTATTTGGTCGTGGTAAGATAGTCTAAGTTAGGTAGGGTTCCCGGTACCTGCATCCTTCCACTTTCACATTGTATATCTGTTTGGTCATTCTTTCATCTGGATTTCTTTCTATATGCCCGAACCAACGGAGCATGCCCTTTCTCATCTTTACACCGATACTATCTTTCATACCTACTCGCTTTCTTACTTCGCTGTTGCTAATGCGGTCGGTCAGCTTCACTCCGCACATCTTCCGCAGAGCTCGCATTTCTACCGCATTTATCCTACTTTCATTCTCCTTCTTACATACCCAGCTCTCGCTACCATATAACAGCGTTAGGACAAGAACTCCGTTATGTAGGATCAGCTGCGCCTTATGGCTTAAGTGCCGGCTCCCAAGTAGATTTCCCATCGCACCATTCACTCTGTTCCCTGCACTCACTCTTCTCTCTATGTCAGCGGTGTATTTCCCATCCTTACTGAAGGCGCATCCAGGGTATACAAACTCATTCACTTGTTCCAGCACATCGTTACCAACCACAATCCTTACATTCGTTCTGGTTTCTTCCCTTTCAAAAACCATAATCTTGGTTTCTTTACATTCAAGTGTAAGCCATTGTTCATGCAGTCGTCTTTCATACCTGTGACTAGTGTTTGCAGATCACTGGCTGTTGGCGCTATAAAAATCGCGTCATCTGCATAAATTAGATGGTTTATTTACCACTAGGTTACCCATTTGTACACCTTCATTCATCGCATTCAGTCTTTGAAGTCTTTTATCCAGATATATTATATACATTCTAGCGGACAACATGCAACCCTGCTTGACGCCGATTTCAACATCAAACCAGGGTGACCTGTTACCACCCACCCATACGCATGCCTTGCAGTCCACATAAGTGAACTGGACGGCTCGCAACAGAGTGCCATCTTTACCATACTCTGGCAAAATGTCCCAAAGTCTCTTTCGCACAACTCTGTCAAACGCCTTCTCCAGATCTACAAAACCGCAAAAAACCTTCCGGCCCACTGCCAGATGCTTCTCTACGATGTTGCGAAGGGAGAAAACTTGATCCAAACCTCCTCCTCCAAAAGTCCTCTTCCGGACCTGAAATCCCCTTGTGCCTCGCACAACATTACATCAGACTTCTCGCGCATTCTCCGTTCAATAATTTTACCACTTGTAGCACTTTAAATAGTTGGAATTGATTTAGTTGCCGATTTAAAAGTCGAAGTCGAAATATTTTATTTGTATAGGCCAACAAGAGCGCTTACAAACGTCAAAAATTATTACATTTTTACAACTATCACCCGATCGGAACGCGGCCTCACACTCAACGGGCTAGTCCTTTAACTGAATAGGTCTGGCCTTAATGTTTATCATTCTTTTTTTACAAAATTGTATTTTAATAAAAAAATATTTTACAAACTATAATAGCCAAATGAGGAGCTACTCTAACTCAATCACTTTTATCGTCGATATATTCCTAAATATTATAATATCCTTTACTACATAGTCTAGTTTTAATAGCCTTTTTAAACTTATTAATAGGCAAATTTCGGATAGCTATTGGTAATATGTTGTAGAAGCTTTACTTTCAGCTCTTGCGTTAATAATGTTACATACGTACACCTTATGTCACAACATGATAGACTGTATGGCGCTAATCAAGGAACTGACATGCGTGGTCTCTAACTGAAAACCGGCACGGAGCTCGCGAGTATAGTTTATTCGCTACGGTGACCTGTCACACTAACGCTGGCTTGCGATCTCAGCTCCGACAGCTGGTACCACATTATAACACTTATTGTGAAGATATTGTCATAGTCGTTTTGAGTCCTATAGCATTTAAAAAACAAGTTTGAGATTCAATCTAAAATCTCAGATGTGGTAATATATAGACCGCGTTTATACAATATTATCATAAAAATAAGATTGTAACATAAATACATGACCTTATACTGTTTCCTAATCTCCCAATTTTAAGCAATAAGCTACTGTATTAATTGGTAATATGTGGATAGTAGTGGGTGACACACTTATTTAGTATATTATTGTAATATAGTATTATGGGTAGTTGCCGCGTGGTTCCCGGCTTAGAATAGGACCAACCCATCTCATCCCATCGGGTGTCGTACAAGGCGGCTAAGGGAAAACTAGCGTTCTCTTAACACTTCTGCGATCAAAAACTGCGCTCGCCAACCCGCCTGCCAAGCGTGGCGAGTATGGCAAATCCCCCAATCAATACTATGGAAGAAAAGAAGAAAACCAGGCCCCTAGTCCCCGGCGGTCCTGTTCGTCCTGGCCACGGTGGCAGCCATGGTAACGACAGGACAAGGGGTGCTAAGAATCTCCGGCAGAGATTCGGCTACCACCAAAAACGAAAATTGGCCCTGGTGACATACAACGCACGCACTTTGAGGACAGATGAGAAGCTTGTTGAGCTGGAAGAAGATATAAACAAGTTGCGGTGGAATATTGTTGGTCTATCGGAGGTCCGAAGAGAGGGCGAGGACACGATAACCTTAAAATCCGGCAACTTGTTTTACTACCGGGAGGGCGAACAGCAGTCCCAAGGTGGTGTCGGATTTATCGTCCACAAGTCACTCATAGACAACGTTGTGTCCATCACTAGTGTATCGAGCAGGGTAGCGTACCTGATACTCAGAATATCCAAAAGATATTCGCTGAAGGTCATACAGGTCTACGCATCGACCTCGGCATACTCAGATGATGACGTCGAAGTTATGTATGAGGACATTAGTAGAGCCATTCATACTTCCAAAATACACTTTACAGTGGTTATGGATGACTTCAATGCGCGGCTGGGCAATCGGGGCGATGATGAGTTGAGAGTGAGGCAATTTAGATATGGGCAGCGCAACCCCAGGGGTCAGAGGCTGGCCGAATTCCTGGAGAAGGAGGGACTCTTTATGATGAACTCTTTCTTCCAGAAGCCGCCTCATAGGAAATTGACCTAGATGAACCCTGATGGTTCGACCAAAAATGAAATAGACTTCATAACGAGCACCAAGCGACAAATATTTAATGATGTCTCCGTGATCCACAGGGTAAAAACCGGCAGTGATCACCGAATGGTCAGAGGCACATTAAATATTAATGTCAAAATGGAAAGATCGCGTCTAATGAAGTCTACGCTCCGACCTTGTAATGCACATATCCAAAACCCCGAGAACTTTCAACTCGAATTGGCAAACCACTTCGAATTGCTAGACAGCAGCGCATCAGTGGATGAAATCAACAAGAGGCTGGTAGAGACTGTCCATACGGTCGGGTCCAAGTATTTTAAGCCCCACCGTAAAAATAGACCTCAAAAACTATCCAACTACACCCGAAACTTCATGGCTGAGCGACGTTCCATGACGCTCCAAACCTCCGATGATGCTAAGTCCTATAGGCAGCTCAATGGACAGAAATTAAAGTCCTTGCGACACGATTTACGGTCCTTCAATACAAGGCGTATTGAGGAGACCATAGCCCAGAATAAGGGCTCTAAAGTGTTTGCAAGAGACGCGTCTATTGGGAAAAGCCAGATGACGAAGCTGAAGACGGAGGACGGAAACGCAACGTCGAATAGGTCAGAGGTGCTCAGGGAGATAGAGAGGTTCTATAGGCAGTTGTATACCTCAGTAGCTGAACCTGTTGTTGACTTGGTAAAATACCCAAAAGCCAAGCTAACCCGACACTACTCGGACTGGCATGGTGGTGTTATTATACAAACACTTCAACACTTCGATGTACCTATAGTCAATGCGGCATCGCTGGAGAGATCTAAGAACCGCCCAAGTCTCGATCGAATCAAAGGCTTTCTCATAGTCCAAAAACGCCAAGCATAGTGGCCGATTATACTCCTCAGTCTTCTGTATAACCTGCCGCAGCGTATGTATGTGGTCTATGGTACTAAAACCTTTCCGGAAACCGGCTTGTTCGGGAGGCTGGAAGTCATCAAGCCTTCGTTCGAGACGATTCGTAATGACTCTCGAAAACAACTTATAAACATGGCTCAGCAGTGTGATGGGCCTATAGTTCTTCAATAAAGAATTATCACCTTTCTTGAAAAACAGCACCACCACACCCCTGTTCCATGCTTCCGGCGTTTTCCCTTCAAGCAAGATGGAATTAAATAGCCTCTGAAGGACTTTAAGTACCGGCGATCCGCCCGCCTTCAGAAGTTCTGCAGTAATTCCGTCTTCACCCGGCGCTTTGTTGTTTTTTAGTTGTTTGAGAGCTATCCTAATTTCGCACAGGCTGATGTCCGGGATATCTTCAGTGCAGTGTCGGGTTAGCTTGGCTCTTGGGTCTTTTACCAAGTCAACAACAGGTTTAGCTACTGAGATATATAACTGTCCATAGAACCTCTCTATCTCCCTGAGCACCTCTGACCTATTTGACGTTACGTTTCCGTCCTCCGTCTTCAGCTTCGTCAACTGGCTCTGCCCAATAGACGCGTCTCTTGCGAACACTTTAGAGCCCTTGTTCTGCTCTATGGTCTCCTCAATACGCCTTGCATTGAAGGACCGTAAGTCGTGTCGCAAGGACTTCAATATCTGTCCATTAAGCTGCCTATAGGACTTAGCATCATCGGAGGTTTGGAGCGTCATGGAACGTCGCTCAGCCATGAGGTTTCGGGTGTAGTCAGATAGTTTTTGAGGCCTATTTTTACGGTGGGTCTTAAAATACTTGGACCCGACCGTATGAACAGTCTCTACCAGCCTGTTGTTGATTTCGTCCACTGATGCGCTGCTGTCTAGCAATGCGAAGCGGTTTGACAATTCGAGTTGAAAGTTCTCGGGGTTTTGGATATATGCATGAGTAGGTCGGAGCGTAGACTTCATCAGACGCGATCTTTCCATTTTGACATTAATATTTAATGTGCCTCTGACCATTCGGTGATCACTGCCGGTTTTTACCCTATGAATCACGGAGACATCATTAAATATTTGTCGCTTGGTGCTCATGATGAAGTCTATCTCATTTTTTGTGGAACCATCAGGGCTCATCCAGGTCCATTTCCTATGAGGCGGCTTCTGGAAGAAAGAGTTCATCATAAAGAGTCCCTCTTTCTCCAGAAATTCGGCCAGCCTCTGACCCCTGGGGTTGCGCTGCCCATATCCAAATTGCCCCACTCTCAGCTCATCATCGCCCCGTTGGCCCAGCCGCGCATTGAAGTCACCCATAACTGCTGTAAAATGGGCTTTGGAAGTATGTATGGCTCTACTAATGTCCTCATACATAACTTCGACCTCATCATCTGAGTATGCCGAGGTCGGTGCGTAGACCTGTATGACCTTCAGCGAATATCTTTTGGATATTCTGAGTATCAGGTACGCTACCCTGCTCGACACACTAGTGATGGACACAACGTTGTTTATGAGTGACTTGTGGACGATAAATCCGACACCACCTTGGGACTGCTGTTCGCCCTCCCGGTAGTAAAACAAGTTGCCGGATTTTAAGGTTATCGTGTCCTCGCCCTCTCTTCGGACCTCCGATAAACCAACAATACTCCACCGCAACTTGTTTAACTCTTCTTCCAGCTCAACTAGCTTCTCATCTGTCCTCAATGTACGTGCGTTGTATGTCACCAGGGCCAATTTTCGGTTTTGGTGGTAGCCGAATCTCTGCCGGAGATTCTTAGCACCCCTTGTCCTGTCGTTACCATGGCTGCTACCGTGGCCAGGACGAACAGGACCGCCGGGGACTAGGGGCCTGGTTTTCCTACTTTCTTCCATAATTGGGGGTGTTTGCCATACTCGCCACGCTTGGCAGGCGGGTTGGCGAGCGCAGTTATTCGTCGTCGAAGTGTTAAGGGAACGCTGCTGCCCATTCCCTAGTTTTCCCTTAGTCGCCTTGTACGACACCCGATGGGATGAGATGGGTTGGTCCTATTCTAAGCCGGGAACCACGCGGCAAAAAAGTCCATCAGAGGCTGTTTAATTCCGTCTTGCTTGAAGAGAAAACGCCGGAAGCATGGAACAGGGGTGTGGTGGTACTGTTTTTCAAGAAAGGTGATAACACTTCACTAAAGAATTATAGGCCCATCACACTGCTGAGTCATGTTTATAAGTTGTTTTCGAGAGTCATCACGAATCGTCTCGAACGCAGGTTTGATGACTTCCAGCCTCCCGAACAAGCCGGTTTCCGGAAAGGCTTTAGTACCATAGACCACATACATACGCTGCGGCAGATTATACAGAAGACCGAGGAGTATAATCGGCCACTATGCTTGGCGTTTGTGGACTATGAGAAAGCCTTCGATTCGATCGAGACTTGGGTGGTTCCTAGATCTCTCCAGCGATGCCGCATTGACTATCGGTACATCGAAGTGTTGAAGTGTTTGTATAATAACACCACCATGCCAGTCCGAGTACAGGGGCAGTGCACGAAGGCAATCCCCATAAAAAGAGGAGTAAGACAGGGAGACGTCATTTCTCCGAAACTGTTTACGGCCACCTTAGAGGACGCCTTCAAGCTCTTGGAATGGCAAGGACTTGGCATCAACATTAATGGCAAATACATCACTCACCTTCGATTTGCCGACGACATTGTGGTCGTGGCGGAGTCGCTGGAAGATCTAGGACGAATGCTCGGTAACCTCAACAGAGTATCTCAACAAGTGGGTCTTAAAATGAACATGGGCAAAACCAAAATAATGTCTAAAGTCCATGTCGAACCCACCGCACTCACCGTTGGGAACTCTACTCTTAAAGTTGTCGACGAATACATTTACCTGGGACAAGTAGTCCGGTTAGGTAGGTCCAACTTTGAGAGAGAGGTCAATCGACGAATTCAACTCGGCTGGGCAGCGTTCGGGAAACTGCGCAATATCTTCTTATCCAAAATACCTCAGTGTTACCAGTGATGATATATGGATCAGAGACGTGGTCTCTTACAATAGGTCTCATAAAAAAGCTCAGAGTTGCTCAGCGAGCTATGGAGAGAGCTATGCTTGGCGTTTCTCTACGCGATCGAATCAAGAATGAGGAGATTCGTAGAAGAACCAAGGTTATCGACATAGCCCTTAAGATTAGCAAGCTGAAGTGGCAATAGGCGGGCCACATAGCGCGTAGATCGGACGGGCGTTGGGGCAGAAAGATTCTAGAGTGGCGACCACGTATTGGCAAGCGCAGCGTGGGACGACCGCCTGCCAGATGGACCGACGATCTTGTGAAAATCGCAGGAAGTCGTTGGATGCGGGTGGCATCGGACCGGTTACGCTGGAAAGCGATTGGGGAGGCCTATGTTCAATAGTGGATAAGTATGGGCTGAGATGATGATGATGATGATTATGGGTAAGACACTGCCGTCTAAAACTTGGACTATTGAGGGATCTGATGGACAATTAGTCACCGAATTGGATCAAATCTCTAAGGTGTGGTGGTGTTACTGCCAATCTCTGTTTGAAGATCCACAGTCACAAATATTTACAAATACGGAGAGTGATGAATTAGAGCTAGACATCCTCAAATTAGAAATCAGAGCCGCTATCAAACACCTAAAGAATGGAAAAGCAACAGGTAGAAATACAATCCCAATCGAAACCATAAAGGCAATGCGAGAACGCGGCGTACACATATTTCACACCATATGTAATAACATATTTCACACCATATGTAATAAAATATGGTTTACTGGTAAATAGCTGACTGACTGGACTCACACCGTTTTCACTCCTCTGCACAAGAAGGGAATCAACCAAAAAATGTAGCAACTATCGTCTCATTGCTCTGAATAATCACGTTAGCAAAATATTGCTACATTTTGAACGAACGACTGAAAGCATATTTGTCGAAAGAGATTGCGACCGAACAAGCTGGATTTGTGAGTGCGAACTGATGATCTCCTTTCAGACAGCTTCCATCCCTGCGCAGGTGTCCGCCAGGGGTGTATAATATCACCACTCCTTTTCAACATCTATAGCGAACTTATTATGCGAATAACTCTCGAAGATTGGAAAGATGGTGTTGTGATCGGCGGATATAAAGTCACCAACCTGCGCTACGCAAATGATACCACTTTATTTGCGACTGATGCCCGTCATATGGAGAAACTACTTCTTAAAATGGAATGTGTGAGCCTTTTGTTTGGATTAAAGATTAATCGGAGTAAGACCAAGATTATGATCGTTGACCGCCCCAACAACAACTAGCCGGAAACAAAACAAATTGCTAACTGTGATGTGGTTAAGACCTACATATATACCTTGGTGCTTTAATCTCAAATAACGGCGGTTGCATAGATGAAGTAAAGCGACGTATGGCGATTACTAGAACTGCAATGGACAAGTTGAAAAAGTTATGGTGGAATGGTAATATAACCAAAGTCACTAAAACTAGGCTCGTACGTACACTCGTATTCCCCATATTCTTATATGCTGCAGAGACTTGGACGCTGCGAGAACTGGAAAAGAAGAAAATAGATGCTCTGGAAATGTGGTGCTCGAGAAGAATGCTTGGGATATCGTGGACCGAATTGCGCACGAATGTCTCTATACTCCAAGAACTCGGCATCAAACAGCGTCTTTCAGCAGTAGTACAGTCTCGCATACTCAAATTTTTCGGCCATGTCTCGAGGCGTAACAGCGGCTCCATAAAGTAGAAGGAACTAGACCACGTGGGAGTTCACCAATGCGGTGGACAGACCAAATTAGGTCCGTAGTGATCGAACTAAGTGGAGAGATATCGTAAGGCGAGCTACATCAGCCCCCAGTGACTAAACCTCATCGTGACCACGACCACTCTGTCAAGAGTGAAGCGAAAAGAAGAAGAAGTATTATGGGATATTGTAAAACTTAGTGTATATGGCAATATGGCAATAGGCTCGCCTCCTATCACATGGGACCTAACATCGAAGGCGAAAATTGGGTGTACTCAGTACACCTCTGCCACTCCCACTTGGGGAATATAGGCGTGACGGTGTGCTTAGCGTATAAATATATGCTGTTCCTCCATTAAATAAAAATTATGCTCTTTCTACCAATACTGTGATTTTCCATTATTAATTTGTTAGAAGTAGTAAGTTATTGGTCTAAAGATCTAGCTGGTTTAGTTGGTCTAGTTGGTTTAGTTGTCGTTGGTGTTGGTTAACATGGGAAAGTTATTCAGATTTTTATTAACAAAGAAATCTGAGTGGCAGTCTTGTGTTTGGATTTGTATCCAGTTAATTAGACTAGGGTCATCCCCCTTATATTAGGAAATAATATGGCGGTACGAACGATGAGTAGAGTTGCTAATTATATATTACACTCGCATAATACGCCCGCGTAGATGTGTGCTTTTGGAATAACCGATGCACTTCCTACTGTTACCGTAGGTTAGTAATCTGATAGAACTGTTTAGTGATCGAGTAGAACTTGTGGTCGAGTCGGTCTAGTGATCAAGTCGGTCGAGTGGTCGAGTCGGTCTAGTGGTCGAGTCGGTCTGTTAGTCGAGTCAGGCTAGTGGTCGAGTCGGTCTAGTGGGCGAGTTGTCTAATGATCGAGTTGGACTAGTGATCTAGTTCGTACACTGTTATAGTTGGTCTAATAGTAATTTGTCTTGGTTTGAATACGGGAATTCAAACCTCAACTTTCTGGGGTTTGGATTTGTGTCCTCTACCATGGCAATAGGCTTATTTCTGATCACATAGGGACCTAACATGGCAAACAAACTTGTGAATCAAATAATACACTCACATAATGCGCCCGCGCAAATGTTAGCATTTAGATTAGCCGTTGCATTTCCTAATGTCGCCGTGGCTTAGTAATCTCATAGAAGTGTCTAGTGATCGCGTTAATTTAGATGTCGAGTCGGTCCAGTTCGACTAGTGGTCCAGTTGGTCTAGTTGGTCTAGCGGTCGTTGGTCATATTCGGTAAAGTATACAAGGTGAACATAAATAACGCAAGACCTCAGACACCCCAATTAGATGATTACTTTACGAATTCAATACGAAAATCAAACTTCCAATTTTAAGGAGCTTTGGTACCCAAATTGACCATAAAATTTAATAAGTAATTAACTTTTGTATTGAGGTGTGTGTAATAGAAATACATTTAAAGTAGCTGTAATGCTTTGAATAAAAATAAAACTTTGTTTTATACAGCGAACAGAACGAGTAACAGCATTTCTTAAAAATTAAAAACAAATTTAACTAACTTTAAAAATAGGACTATGTATCTTCTTTGAACCTGAATGCCAGTATGACAGAGATGAGGAAAGAAATATACCGGCAATGCAAGAATGCCACTAAAACTTTAGTGAAAGAAAAGCGTGAAAGAGCCAGTATGATTGAGGAGGAGAGGCTGGCGAAGAACTTCGAGAACAACACCAAACTCTTTTGGAGCAAGGTGAGAAAGGCTCGAGGTGATTCGTCAGGCTCCAGAATGGAAAGGATAAAATCTAAAGATGGTAACATTCTTGCAGACACACAAGCTGTGCTAAACCGGTGGAGTGAATATTTTGGAGAAATGTATGGAGATGACCCGAAAGCTGATGCCGCAGACGTGCTCAAAGGCGAGATTGCGGCACCAGAATCAACGGAGGACATCACTATGGAAGAAGTTGAATGGGCGATAGGAAGTATGAAAAACAGTAAAGCTGCGGGAGTAGACATGATATCTGCCGAGATGATCAAATATGGTGGAACTTGCGTCCGGGACGCTTTCCGGGCCCTTGCAAACCTTTGCTGGAGGACCGGTAGAGTCCCTACAGATTGGCGCCGCGCAGTCATAGTACCCTTGTATAAAGGCAAGGGTTCTCAATATGACTGCGCCAATTACAGAGCCATCAGTTTGATCAGCTTGGCAGCCAAAGTGTATGGTAAAATTATTGAACGGAGAATGCGCGTGAAGTCCGATGGAATGTTGTGCGAGGCACAAGGGGGTTTCGGATCAAGTCTTCGCACTCCGCAACATCGTAGAGAAGCATCTGGCAGTGGGCCGGAAGGTTTTCTGCGGTTTTGTAGATCTGGAGAAGGCATTTGACAGAGTTGTGCGAAAGAGACTTTGGGACATTTTGCCAGAGTATGGTATAGATGGCACTCTGTTGCGAGCCGTCCAGTCCACTTATGTGGACTGCAAGGCATGCGTACGGGTGGGTAGTAACAGGTCACCCTGGTTTGACGTTAAAATCGGCGTCAAGCAGGGTTGCGTGTTGTCCGCTAGACTGTTTATGATATATCTGGACAAAAGTCTTCAAAGACTGAAAGCGATGAATGAAGGTGTACAAATGGGTGACTTAGTGGTAAACCATCTACTTTATGCAGATGACGTGGTTTTAATAGCGCCAACAGCCACTGATCTGCAAACACTAGTCACAGTTATGAAAGACGACTGCATGATCAATGGCTTACACTTGAATGTGAAGAAAACCAAGATTATGGTTTTTGAAAGGGAAGAAACCAGAACGAATGTAAGGATTGTGGTTGGTAACGATGTGCTGGAGCAAGTGAATGAGTTTGTATATCTTGGATGCGCCTTCAGTAAGGATGGGAAATACACCGCTGACATAGAGAGAAGAGTGAGTGCAGGGAACAGAGTGAATGGTGCGATGGGAAAGCTACTCGGGAGCCGGCACTTAAGCCATAAGGCGCAGCTGGCCATACATAACGGAGTTCTTGTCCCAACGCTGTTATATGGTAGCGAGAGCTGGGTATGTAAGAAGGAGAATGAAAGTAGGATAAATGCGGTAGAAATGCGAGCTCTGCGGAAGATGTGCGGAGTGAAGCTGACCGACCGCATTAGCAACAGCATAGTAAGACAGCGAGTAGGTATGAAAGATAGTATCGGTGTAAAGATGAGAAAGGGCATGCTCCGTTGGTTCGGGCATATAGAAAGAATGCCAGAGGAAAGAATGACAAAACAGATATACAATGTGAAAGTGGAAGGATGCAGGTACCGGGGAAGACCTAGACTATCTTACCACGACCAAATAAACCGAGTCTTATCTGATGGAAAAGTCAAGAGTCTCCGTAACCGGCGAGCGTGTATGAGACGAACTATGAGAGTCGAGGAAGCCAGAGAGGTATGTAAGGAAAGAACCTGTTGGAACTCTGTACTCTCTGCCTACCCCGCAAGGGATCTGGCGTGAGGTTATAGATAGATAGATAGATTTAAAAATAGTTGGAATCTATTCAGTTGCCGATTTAGAACAAACTACATTCAGGTCTTGCGTTTATTATGTTACACCTTGTATATATAGTAGCCGACTAGGATTTGGATTTATACATGGCAACATGGCTTACTCCTTATTACATAGGGGCCTAACAGTGCGGTATGAGCGGCAAATAGAGTTGTTGATCACATAGTACACTTGAATAATGCGCCCCTGCAAATGTGGGCGTTTGGATTGACCGTTGCACTTCCTACTGCGGGTTAGTAATCTTCTAAATGTGGTTAGTAGTCTGCCTCGTTGGTCTTGTGATATGCAGTGTGGCTGGCTATTACGAGATCTAGGGTTCAAATAATAATTAATAATAATAATAATTCTTTATTTCTTGCCATAAAGTATAAACCAAGTAAACAAAGTTACATAAGATTATTTCGTTATAAAAAGGATATTATATAAAAGAAAAGAATCAACGATACAATTAGCAAAACAATACTATTAACAAAACAATACTATTAAGGCTGATATGGTACTAAATTGAGAGTCTTCTGTCTCCCAAGCTAGAGTAAATCTGTGTTATGGGATATTCAGATAGTGTTTTGGGGGTTTCCTTTTTTAAAATGTATTTTAAGTTCGTAGTTTCGAAGTATGCCTAGTAAAGTGTGAGTAAGCCCGTTCCTTATCACACCAGGACTTAACGATTTCGGTGATATGTCTGTGTCCACTGCACACCTCTGCTAACCTGGCTAAAGAAAATGGATGTGACGATATTTTTATATTTATGAGTGATGGAGATCATGTTTGATAATCTCTCGGACCGTTTTTTCAAAGAGGGCCCACATCTTTAGCCACGTTTCACCCAAACCATTTTTCGTTAGACCGTTGGACTGCTAAGTCAGAGGTTTTGGGTTCAAACCCAGGCACGCATCTCGTCACAAAAAATTAATTATGACTTGCTTTAACGGTGATGGATAATATCGTGAGGAAACCTGCATGTCTTAGAGCTTCTCGATAGTATGTGAAGTTCGCCAACCCGTACTGGGCCAGCGTGGTGGACTATGGCCTAAACTCTCTCAGTTTGAGAGGCAGCTCGTGCCCACCGGTGGGACAGTTTCTTAACAGAGATACTATTATTAATAGTGACAGGATTGTGGAGCGAGAGAGGTCTGTATGGAAATAACCTTTCATAAAGTGTTCCTACAGGTATTTTCTTCCAACCAACCTTCTTGCAGAATAGGTAGGTAGGTTTTCACAAGAGACCTGGGACATAGGTAGGGGATGAACCTGTCTATTCTTCGAAGACACTATTTATGTTTTTCACTCACTAGGATTTATTCCTGTGTCGTGGATGCGCTTACAAACATGAAAATTCACATACACAAATACCCAGACCGAAACTAATTATGGGTCATACAAAGATAAGTCCGGTGCGGGAATCGAACCCGCGACTATTAGACACATCGGGCGGAGTGGCTTAAGCCCTTAACAACTACATTAAATCGTCAATTCGTATTTCTTATCTTCTCTAATTAATATAGTCTTCTTTTGGAAAGCCACGACATTCTTCATCAATATTTAAGATTAATGACCAAATAACGTCGATTTAGATAACTGTGTCATTTACATCTTAATAGAATTAATTTTGTCTTCAACATTCTATACAATAGGTCAACACTATTAACAAAATGTTATATAACCTATAATGCTAATGTAATGCTAAACATCATGTGACATCAAAATCTCTACATTTTAATCAAATTCGTTGATAGAATCAACTTTGTCATTAAACGCATAGTAACAATAAAGTTTTAACTAAAGATAATCTAAGGTGCTAATTTTAACTTTATTGGAAGCCAATTAATTTAATTTGGCAAAAAAGCATATTATAATATCAACCTATACTGCCCACTGCTGAGCAAAGGCCTTCTCTCACAAATCAAGGTGAGAGAGATGAGGTCATACTCTACCACGCAGACCCAGTGTGGATTGATGGAGGCAGGTTTGTGGGCACCTGCTGTTGGAACTTATCAAGCCGCCTTTAAGGCTTCCAACTCGGCTTAACGACTACCACATTAAGTGGTAGCCGGGACCAACGGCTTAACGTGCCTTCCGAAGCACGGAAACGCTCGAATGTGAAAATGCCACAAACAGTCACCCATCTCGGGCCAACCGAGTCAAACGCTGCTTTACCTTGTTAACCGGTAAGAAAACCGCGGTCGCACAGCGCTACGAGCGCCTCAAACGCATATTACTAAGTCTGAATACGTTGTTGTGAATTGTGTTGATATATTTTAATTACAAGTTTTTATGTAATTTGCTTCGTTCGTATATCTGTGTTATTCCGGTTCAAATATTTATAAACTAGTTGCAAACTAGTTTCTGCCTGCGACTTTGTCCGCGTAGACTTTAAACAGGAACCTTACATTTTTCCGGGATAAAAAGTATCTAATGTGTTAACCCAGGTAATAAACTACCTGTGTGCTAAATTGCATCCGAATCCGTTGCGCTGTTTTTGTGTGATCGAGCGACAAACATCCAAAAATATGAACATCCAAACATTGAAGCATCTAAACACAAACATTCACATATAAAATATTAGTAGGATTTTTCAATCACTGACAGATTCAGCTGAAATTGGGCATACAATTTTTGGCGTATATATGTCCAATTTCAGCTCGGTTTAGTTCGGTGATAATGCAATATTATGGTACCGTGGAGTTACCCCGATGATGGAGTAGCGAGGTGACCATAGGAGCTCCTCAACTACCAAGATAGTGCTATCGTGTCTGAACTCATTAGATTTATATTGACAAGTGCTACAGTTTAAGTCATATCCAGGGTCTGATGATTGAGCCAAAAGGTGACCATAAGATCCTTTCATCTAAGCAAGGTAGCATGGTAATTGAGCTATAGAATTAAGGCTTGTGTTAAAAAGATTTTTAAGTTTGTAATTTATAAATAAATTATTTGTCGTCAATGGTTAAATTATGTAAACTTGTCTACATGTTAATAGCTCTGTGACAGGGGGCGATCAATCAAGCGTTGCCCGGCGCTTATACGATTTTTATTATAGGCATAAGATTAGCCTAATATTAACCTTTAGTTTAGATTCAGCTAGCTTGTATAGAAGGAAGAAAAAAGAAAGTTAACATGAATTAATCTGCTTCTGCTACCCTCGCTTATGGTAGCGTAATGTGCACACCAATTTCTATTACATTGACTAATTCCAGATTTCTAATTACTAGTAAAAAAATTCTTTAAAAAATCTATGGCGCTTTATATTTTTTTTTATTAAGGACTGGTTTACGATTGACCTCTATGTGAAATAAAATTCAGACTTCACTGTACATTTTTTTTAAGCAATGCTTTATTGAACGAGGGACGAACGGGTATTTCATAAATATTAAAAATAAGTTCGCCTCGTGGGCGTGGAGGGGCGAACGGGTACCGTAAAGAAGGGCGGTTTTAAAATGACAAGAGGCGACAACAGGGTGCGAACGGGAGAGAGACCATCTAAACTGATAGAAAGTAACGATGACACCAAAAATATTACTCGCTGACTTATAATTAGTCTATTCACTCTGAAATAGGCTCGGGAGATGGAAGTTTAACATAGTTCTGTATAGGTTTAATCGGGCTAGACCCGCCTTCTCGCGAGGCAACTCCGCGCAACATGCCAGAACACAACTAAATAAGTACCAGACTTCAAATATCGTCCAACTAATCCCGTTATGGGTATAATCGTAAATACATGTCTACATGTTCTATATATAAGTCCCATCTCAGTCGTGATCTTTTTTCTACCTCCTAACTTCAGAACTATTTTAATAGGTAGAATAAAATCTTATAGTTGTTAAAGCAATATCTCGATGCTCATCAAGACATATTTTGAAAATAAAACATAGCCCTGAGCTGGAGTGAATGCATTCTAACGAGTGCTACAAAAAAAATAATTAAGGCGACTTCACCAGTAAGTAGTCATCTATCTATATCATCACGGCAGATCCCTTCGATATAGGAAGAGGGTACAGAGCTCTAAGAAGTCCTTTCCTTGCAATCCTCTTCCAATATAGTCATAATAACTCAAAACCTCATGCTGTATTACTGCGTGATTCAAAATTAAAGGAGTAGAGATAAAAATATCACAATGCATCGAGGTTTCATATCTGCCTAACACTTCAAGAGTGTATTTATCGGAATATTTGAGTGGGGATAAGAGTTCTCAATAAACAAATAAAACACAGCAACCTCTTAAGAACTCTCTCTATTAATGCTATGCGGCCGGAATTAGATCCCTTAATAATCCCTTGATTTCTCATGATCTTGGTTATGCCTAAAAGAAAGTATTCGTACCAACTAATGACCTAAGATCTTGCCTATTAAATAAGTAAGATAATTTTTCTCCACCAATCTGCCTTGGGGCTGTGTGGTGATTACTATGTCTCTATTTATGAAAACAGATGAAGTAATAATATTTTTTGCGTGAATTTTTAGGCCAAATCTTGCAAAGTGAATTAGAACCACTTAAACGTAACCTACGTAGTTGGATGTTTGATATGTTGGTGCAGTTCTGATAATAATGCGTTTTTATGGTAAACATGACCTGAATCTACACCCAAGGTTAGCCGCAATTGAAAGAACTCCTCAACGGTCAAATTTGATTGACAACGACACAAAATTTTGATTGGCCGTTTTAAATTGCACCTGGCTGCATAAAACCTTTTTTTTTAAACGTAGTCTCACTCTAGGATTTATTCCTGTGGGTGCGTTTGTGTGGTGCGTTTACAAATATGAAAATTCACATACACAAATACCCAGACCGGAACAAATAATTGTGGACCTCACAAAGATTTGTCCCGTGCGGGAATCGAACCAGCAACTATTAAACACAATCGGTGGCCCGGTTTAAGCTCTTAACTACGGTGCTAAATATTCCGTCGCTTGTTTCTTAATTGTTTTTTTTTTAATATTTTTTATCTATGACTGCCTCGTTGGTCTAATGGCAAATTGCGTCGCTTTGTGATCACGAGGTCCTCAAATCTTCTCCAAAGGGATGACATTCTGAAGTGGTGGTAGAGTATTTGTTAATTCTTTGACGATTCATTAATGCTTTACTGGTTTAGCCTGCCTCGTTGGTCTAGTGGCAAAGCACATCGCTTTGAGATCACGAGGTCCTGGGTTTAAATCCTAGGTCGGACAAGTATAGTTTTTCTAACGAAAACTTCCCAGTACGAGTCCGGAGTCTGGATATGTGCCCGGTATATGGCAATAGGCTCGCCCCCTATTACATGGGACCTAACATCGTCGGCGAAACATGGGTGTACTCAGTACACCTCTGCCACCCCCGCTTGGGGAATATAGGCGTGACGGTGTATTCTATCTATCTATCTATTTATATCATCGCGCCAGATCCCTAGCAGGGTAGGCAGAGAGTACAGAGTTCCAACAGGTTCTTTCCTTAAATGCCTCTCTGGCTTCCTCAACTCGCATATTTCGTCTCATACACGTTCGCCGGTTACGGAGACTCATGACTTGTCCTTCAGATAAAACTCGGTCTATTTGGCCATGGTAAGATAGTCTAGGTCTTCCCCGGTATCTACATTTTATTTCTTTTAAAGCACTAAATTTAAACACATATTTTCAAATTCACAATACCTTCATAATTAATGTAAGTAATGAACTCCGTAACGTATAATTTGCAAAACCATATATGTAATTATCGTAGTTAATAATACACCGGACACATAAATACATGTATAAGACAAACTGAATTACCGCAGTCGTTCGTCGCAATGACTCTTCATTACCTGCCAATACGTAATTTGAGAGTCAATAAAAGAAATCTTCTTGTTTCGGTAATTCGTATTAAATTGAATATTTACATGCGTTGATGATGATGACGGTAATTTAACAATGGTTCATACATTTGGAGATATTTCATTTTGGTAATATATGGATGTTATAGTGGTAATATATGTATAATATAATATTAGCCCTGTTAAGAAATTGTCCCTCTTTTGGACACGGAGCATCTCTCAAACTGAGATGGTTTAGGCCATAGCCCAACACGCTGGCCCAGTGCGGGTTGGCAAACTTCACACACCTTCGAGAAAGTCTCAGAAATGCAGGTTTCCTCACGATGTTTTCCTTCACCGTTAAAGCAAGTGATAGTTAATTTTAAATTAATACGCACATGCTTTCGTAAAGACAGCGGTGCGTACCTGGGTCCCGGGATCTCAGGGGACCCGAGATCTCTGACTTTGCAGTCTAACGGTCTAACCACTAGGCTATCACTGCTCTTTTCTATTATTATTACGAGCCATTTGTGTCCTACTGCTGGGCAAAGGCCTCCCTCCACTTTTTCCACTCCTCTCTGTTCGTTGCCATGTCAGGCCAATCTTTCAAAAAGTTGTCCAGTTCATCCCCCCATTTCCGCCTGGGTCTACAGCGTTGCCTTTTTATATTTCGTGGGGACCAGTCAGTTATTATTTTGGCCCATTTGTTATTTTTCATGCGGCGGATATGGCCGGCCCAGTCCCATTTGAGCTTGGCGGCTTTTTGACATACGTCGGCGAATTGCGTCATGGAGCGAAGTGTGGTGTTCTTGATGTGGTCTGTGAGTTTAATATTAAGAATACTACGCACCTTGGACCGCTGACAAACCGCTAACGTGAACTTTTGATGTTTGGTCAAAGACCAAGTCTGTGCGCCATAGGTGAGGATTGGGAGAATACACATATTACACTGCGCTTTAATTTGATAGGGCAATCGCGTTTCAGCAGCTTCTTCATAAAACAAAAGCTCCTCCAGGCATTTTCAACTCGGCGTGAGATTTCTGCTTCTTGCCTTGCCTGGAAGGAAACTATTTGGCCTAAGTACACATACTCATGGACATACGCAATCTCCACATTCTCTAACCGGCTTTTTCTTTGGACGCTGTATCTCATGACTTTGGTCTTTGACATATTTATCTGCAGTCCGACCTGCTCTCTTCTATTATATTATAATAATCATCTAATTTCACTTCCACAAAGAGACTTATAATTATGTTTACAATATGATTTAAGTTTAATATTTTGTGGTAGCCTTGTATCTGACTACGAAACTCTGGATGTAGTGTAAAAATAGATGATTTTTTTATCAAGATCGAAAGGCTTGGCAGAAACACGTTAAAGTACGAGAAAGCGTGCCGTCACCTTTATATTTATTTATAATTAAAAGGATGGCATTTTAACTCGATAGTTTTACGATAACGCCAACCAGATCATGCTAAGTGATAGGTCAATCGACGAATCCAACTCGGCTGGGCAGCGTTCGGAAAACTGCGCAACATCTTCTCATCCAAAATACCTCAGTGCCTAAAGACTAAAGTTTTTAGTCAATGTGTGTTACCAGTGATGATATATGGATCAGAGACGTGGTCTCTTACAATAGGTCTCATAAAAAAGCTCTGAGTTGCTCAGCGAGCTATGGAGAGAGCTATGCTCGGCGTTTCTCTACGCGATCGAATCAGGAATGAGGAGATTCGTAGAAGAACCAAGGTCACCGACATAGCCCTTAAGATTAGCAAGCTGAAGTGGCAATGGGCGGGCCACATAGCGCGTAGATCGGACGGGCGTTGGGGCAGAAAGATTCTAGAGTGGAGACCACGTATTGGCAAGCGCAGCGTGGGACGACCGCCTGCCAGATGGACCGACGATCTTGTGAAAATCGCAGGAAGTCGTTGGATGCAGGTGGCATCGGACCGGTTACGCTGGAAAGCGATTGGGGAGGCCTATGTTCAGCAGTGGACAAGTATAGGCTGAGATGATGAAGTGATGAGTACTTTTTTATTACGACTAATTGTACTGGTAATACATTACATTATTTTTGATATTACATTAGATTAATTTAAAAATCAACTGTCTTCCTCCTTTAAATTTAACTTACAAAATCAATCATATTGTAAAATATTACTAATATTTTTAATAACAAAGATTATTGATATCTAACAATTAAAATTTCACTTTTTTTATTTCCGTTAATTATCAAAACCACGATCGTCTTCTAATGGCTATTAAGATGTCAAGATTAAAAATGTTATATATGTATCAATTTAGACAACCACAAGACAATACAACTTTCACTTAGTTGGTTGAAAGTGGTTTGTCTGTGGTCCGTATTCTGTGAAGGCGGCTGTGTATTAAACCTATCTATATCATCAAGCTATATCACTTGCAGGGAAATTAAGAGTACAGAGTTCCAACAGGTCCTTACATATTATCTCTTTGGCTTCCTCCATTCCCATTGTTCGTCTCATGCACGCTCGCCGGTTACGGAGACTTTTGATAATTTATTGTTCGATTTTTAATTACAGATACTGCCTGGATTTCATTTAATATCTAAGTACTTTGAAGGTGAAGTTGGGCGTCAATTCGGCTATCAACATTTCACTAAAACTAAATTTTAACTGCCTATAAAGGTATTTGTATCGAAGTAGTGTACGAAAACAGAAGGATTCATCTATAGAGCCAACCCAATAGATCCAAGTTGACGGAGCGAAACGCTGTTGAACACCAGTGGTTAAATTTAAAATTAAATAATTGACAGCTATATTTCGAATTTACTATTTGTGGGTGCGTTTACAAACATGAAAATTCACATAAACAAATACCCAGACCGGAACAAATAATTGTAGATCATACAAAGATTTGTCCCGTGCGGGATTCGAACCCGCAACTATTTGACACAGTGGGCGGAGCGTCTTAAGCTCTTAACCACTACGCTAAATCGTCGTCGAAATCCTTGTGTGAAAGTCAGACTTGTACATGATTGAATCTGAGGGAGTGTAGATGCGAAATTTGAACAGAAATCCTTGAAATGTTGCGCGATGGTTTTTACAGAAAAAAAACAACACTACTCTCTTTGAGATGATGATTTTATCTGACGTAATGATATGGATAGATAGCGAAGCACCAAATTTAAATTCACACACACACAACCAGGCTTATGTCATATGACATTGGACCCTAAGATCGTCAATGAAATGTAACTCTAAACAATATATCTCGGCCTACTTGGCGAATATAGGCATGAGGGTGTATAATCCGTTCGTACAAATTGTTCAATGACGCAAAGCGAATCTCATTCGCAACGTTAGTTAGCTGCATTATCTTGATTAGTGAATGTGGTCAGTTTACGTAACGCGGCAGAGGAATCTTAAATATTTGTCTGCGTATCTTGATTGATGGGGTGACGTAATGAACATAAGTAGAATGTCTAAGTTCGCGTGAACATTGTATAATGGGAGACGCGAATTGTAGTAGCTAGTTCGTACATATGTTACTTTATACATCTTAACTTCAGTCTTTAGCTAGCAGTGAGACCATTCTCTTAATATTTCGCTAGTGGTTTTCTAGCACAGCGAGCGTACCATTATGGTAGACAGTTTGCAAAACACGTCTGGGGTAGTCTACTACACGGATCTTGTAGAAACTCTGGATAATTTCTGTGCATTCAAGCGTCTTTGCCATACCTCTTACTGGAATCAAACACGAGGCTTACAGATAGGTTATATTAAGATTACTTGTCGTATCCGTGGTGCTTCACGACAGGGCTTAGCCTGGTCATAGTCTGCTTTTCTAGACTGATATGCCAATTATTGTGCGAAGGGTGAAAGTGAAATTTATTTTTTCTCTCCTCATTTTGTTTTCATATTAATTTTTTCCAAGGGTTCAAAGACAATTAAAGCACTCACTGGGATACCCCGAGGTTTAAACCTTGGTAGTGGGAATGTGTGGCAACGAGTCGAGGTTAAAAAAATAAGTGGAAAAGTACCTGTTGCAAAAGTACCTTTTAATTTTTTGTATGTAAATGGATATGATTGATGTCTTCATAGCACTGCGTTATCGATCACCGAGGTGAAGCAGCGTTCGCTTTACTTATAATAATATTCATAAAACACCGTCACACCTATATTCCATAAGCAGGGGTGGCAGAGGTGTACTGAGTACACCCACGTTTCGCCGACGATGTTATGTCTCATGTAATAGGGGGCGAGCCTATTGCCATATACCGGGCACAATTTCAGACTCCGGACTCATACTGGGAAGTTTTTTCCTTAGGAAAAACGCATTTGTCCGACTTAGGATTTTAACCCAGGACCTACTGATAACCAAGCGACGCGCTTTGCTACTAGACCAACTAGGCAGTCAATAATATCCATCATCATTATAATTATTTTATGAACTAAAAAATTAAAACCCTAAGCTTCGTAAGGCATGGTAAGCTGTATGTTTCGGCTGCCATATGGTAGTCATTAAGCCGCCTTAGAAGCCTAGACGTAGTTCGATGAATTCTAATAGCAGGTAACGACTAATCTGCCTCCACTCATCTTGATAAGTATAGTATATGGCTAATGGAACCACCCAACTTCTCAATATAACCCTGCCGTGTTTGGGCTCGTTGGATTTGTTTTGTCGAGTACTTTAGACCCGGGTGGCGTCCAGGGACTGGTGATGGAGCCAGAAAGAAGACATAGGAACTTTTCAACCAAGCAAGATATCTCCATCATGTTTTTGCTATAAAGGCTCGTTTTTAAAAAGGTCTTTTTAAATCAAATTCATTATTATTTTTTGTAAGATTATTCATTAGAAAGTGTAACCTCTTCGTTTTCAATATCTCCCACTGCCATATCTCTGACACAGCCTTGTGAACGCATAAGAATAATTTCCGCATCATTTAACAGTAAAAAAGAGTTTTACGTCAAACGACATTGACCATTATGAAGAGTTATGTTAGCGGAGCGCGTTGCATGCAAGTGGCTAAGGACAACCATCACGTACGGTTTACCGTTTCCTTATTAGCTGTAGTTTATTGTGTAACCTAATGCGTAACACCCGCGAGAGAGTTTGAGAAAAGTTACTATGGACTCTCTGTCTACCCTGAAAGGGTTCTTGCGTGATAATAAAAATAGATATATACTATAGACAGTTGTGTCATTAAGACTCCTTACAATGTAGGGAGTATGAGTTTCAACAGGTTCTTTTCAGACCTCACGTTTCGTCCACTCGCCTAGTTTGTCTCATACACGCTCACCAGTTATTGAGGCTCTTGACTAGTCCATCAGAAGATCGGTCTTTTTAATCATTATATGTTAAAATCTAAGGGCTACATCATTTTGCTTTCTTTTGTAATTAATTCCTCGAATATTCTTTCTTTTTACAAGCTTTTATTTAAGTTGCAATGTTCGTATGTCAATCTAATGCACAATGACAATTGCAAACATATTATATTTTATATTTTACAAACTATATTTAGGAGTTGACGAATTAGGTAGAGAGTTCAGACTTTGGGACTACTTTTTCTAAAAAAAGCTTACAGGAAGAAAATACGGCGTTATGCTATGTATTCTATTGCTTTGTATGTACGTTGGGGAAACACACTAAACAAGGATAAGAGAGCACCGCAAAATGCGATGCACGCAACTAGGTTTACGCGTGCGCACACGTGTTATGAATTCAACGGCACTTTTAGCGAGTCACGTGTGACTCACGCGCATATAGTAAACACCAAAGGTACGAGTGTGTTGACATAATCTGGCACTTTACAATTGCCCCACTTTGCTAAAGTGTCCTTTATGAGTGTGCCCTCAAAAGGAAGGTTAAATATATTATTTGAAACATTTCTGTGTTACGAAATTATTTATACTTTTATATTTGGCATCCCCCCTCCATCACATTGAGGCCTAACATTATCGGCGATGTGTGGGTGTAATAGATCGATCTCTGCCACCCTCGCTTGGGGAATATAGGTGTGTTTACTTTTTCTATTTTTAAGATCTTTTAATTGCTCAAACTACCTTTAATAAAAGTACGTAGTAGTACATCCCGAAAAAAGTTTGGCGTCCACTTGCAAAGACAGTAAGACAGCTTCGAAATTTTAAAAATTACATTAATTGCTAATCTATCTAAATCATATAACATAAAGATATAGTGAACGATAGATTAGCGATTAATATCATCTTTCAATTTAAAGAACGTTTCGGAATCGTTGTGTCAGTTGCTTCAAATTTGTTTCCCACCTAGCGCTTCCAACCGCTCGGCCATTACCGTGTACAAAAGAGTTCAACGCGTGTATAGTGATCACAGTGCAATGAGTCACAGAAGTGAAAGAATGGATATGTATTATATTACAAGGTATTATGTCATTTTACTTTATGAGAACAATAATGTAATGTACATTATAGTAATATTTTATGGCGGTGTTCCTTGTAAAAAAAAAACTAATATTTCCTATTGAATTCTTAGATTTAGACAAATAATAAAAAAAAACTATTTTTAAGATTGTAACGCGATTTATTTTTGATTTTTAAGTCCCCAACGTTTCGAGTCCTTTGCATTACCCATGGTCCCTCCCGTGGTCCCGTCCCTCCCTGACCGAGGATTCGACCACAGCAACTGATGGTGCGACTGGCGACCCACACGTAGTCCTAAGTTCAAATCGTGATTGTTTTCCGTAATTTGACCCGATACAACGTCAATATTCTCTTCCATTATTGGGACCTAATATCATCAGTGAAATATGAATATACTGCCACCCCAGTTTAGGGAATGTAGGCCTGCCGATGTTTGTTTTTATTATAAATATCACGTAGACCCGCTCACGTGGCTGCACTTAACTGTTTTATTACTATAGCATTTTATGACGTGACGTAATCTTTCGTCAGTCGGGTGGGTGGTCTACAATTGGATTAAATTAGAAATGGAACACCGATGTCGATAATCGTAAAACGCAGTTTATTTCAATACGTTACGATATGTGGTACTTTAAAAATAATAAACACTCGAAATAACGTGATTTCCTACGTTTTTCTTCTTCTTTTCTTATTAATTTCGTTACAATAATAGTCAAAATGACGCTTTTGATATTCGAATCAATATCGTAATATCCGTATCGTTACATCCCTAGTTTAAATGAGTTAATAATGTTAATAATATAAACGCCATACATGAAGGGACCAATAGATCTTAGAGACGTATTATATAATATCTAGAGTGTATTTAGGTCTATTACGCGTACATATTATGAAATCCAAAATAGAGAACATGATTGTTTTTATTAATCAAAGAGTATAAACTAAACTGCCTCGTTGGTCTGGTGGCAAAGCGCATCGCTTTGTGATCACGAGGTCATGGGTTCAAATCCTAGGTCGGACAAATGTAGTTTTTCTAACAAAAAAATTCCCAGTATGAGTCCGGAGTCTGGAATTGTGCCCGGTATATGGCAATAGGTTCGCCCCCTATTACATAGGATCTAACATCGTCGGCGAAACGTGGGTACTCAGTACACCTCTGCCACCCCCTCTGGGGCATATAGGCGTGATGGTGTTTTTTTTTTATTAACTAAATATTGCTTCGTGGCGCATAGAGAGGTTGGCAATTTGGTCTTGGGCTAGATTCCTAGGTCGAATAAAGTGTATTTGGGGATTATCCATTCAAAAAATGCCTATAGGAGGTTAGATCAATATCCTCAATATGTGGTGGTGTCCATCTACCATCTTCGCCTAAGAAATATAGGAGTGATAGTTTTTTAGAGAAGAGAAACGCTCGTAGCTCTGTAGGATTGCGGTGTTCTTAGTGATCACCAAGGTTAACCAGCATTCTTCACGGTCTGTCTGAGATGGGTGATCGTTTGTGGTATTTTCATATTCGAGGACCTTTATGCTTTAAAAGGCACGTTCATCCGTCCCAGTTACTTAATGTGGTAGTCTTTAAGCCATGTTGGACCTACTATAGGCGGCTTGATATTTTCCAACATCAGGTGGCCATAAGCCTGCCTCCATCGATCCGCACTGGGTCCGCGTGGTGGAGTTTGATCTAATCTTTTCACCTCGATTTGTGAGAGAAGGCCTTTGCCCAGCTGTCGGAGAGTATAGGCTGATATTACAATAGTTTTTTTTATAAACTAATAATATGAGAGTTGCAGGTAAAATATTATACTACTTTTAAATAAAGGCCCATAAGAACCAATTGTAACAATAATATTATGATCGCTATATGAGTGTGCAATCCTATTACAGTGGCATAGCTATTGATATAACTTTACGGTTTACCTCGTAAAAGTGTAATGTAAGTAAGGCTGACCTTTCGAAATGAAGTAAAAGGTAGTTTTGCAATCTCTGTTCATTTGTTATATATTTAGAAAGGATTTGCAAATTTAATTGATACATAGTCGCAGTAAATACTGAAAGTATCCTAAGCGGGCCCGTTGAGAATTTGTAACCTTATTTATCTACAAAACACATCTAAACGCTAGAATAATGCCAGGTATTTACAAAAACCGGGGATGGACAGGGAAGAGGGAGGATAAACTTCGAAAAATTGGTTTTATTTCAAGTGTGATATTTGCGTAAACGGTTTAGTTTACGCAAAAAGGAAGACAGGAAAGAGAAGGAGATATTTCGTAAAGAATGAATAAAGTGTCGTAATTATCTAATCACACAGGCTCGCAAAGCCTAAAAATAAATATAGAAAGCATAAAAGTATGATTTTGGAGTATGATTAATAAAGATTAAAAATTCTACCCTTGCCATGTATGTTTGTTAATAAATGTTGTGTTTTTATAAAAACTAATTTAGATTTATTTACATTTCAAACTAGAGCGAGACATCAGGACAAACTCTGCTTGGTACCTTCAAAAACAAAATTGTTACACAGCAGTACATTTTGCATGGCCCCAAAAATTAATAATAAAATTCCGTCCACCATCCGCATAATAAATAAAATACAAAGCTTCAAAAAGGCTCTTCGTAGCTTCTTGATTGATAAATGTTATTACACAATTCAAAAATATATGGAAGATAAACAATAACACTCCGATTTGTTCGAGATAATTAGAATTTTTTGATATATTTATATATATATATATATATATATATATATATATATATATATATATATAAATACTCATAAAAATGTAGGTATGTATTATATCATTATATATATATATATATAATGATATAATACATACCTACATTTTTATGAGTATTTTAGCGATATGAGTAGCTTTGTATGCCTTTATGGCGGGACATAGAGATCTGTAACCCTATCATTAAATACCTCCCATTTGTACCTCTATCTATCTATATCATCACGCCAGATCCCTTACGGGGTAGGCAGAGAGTATAGAGTTCCAACAGGCTCTTTCCTTACATACCTCTCTGGCTTCCTCTACTCTCATAGTTCGTCTCATACACGCTCGCCGGTTACGGAGACTCCTGACTTGTCCTTCAGATAAGACCCGGTCTATTTGGTCATGGTAAGACAGTCTAGGTCTTCCCCGGTAGCTACATCCTTCCACTTTCGTATTGTATATCAGTTTTGTCATTCTTTCTTCGGACATTCTTTCTATATGCCCGAACCAACGGAGCATACCCTTTCTCATCTTTACACCGATATTCTCTTTCATACCTATTTGCTTTCTTACTACGCTGATGCGAATACGTACCTATTGTTCACAAATACATTGAATTGAATTGAATGGAATAGAAACCAAATTAGTGAAAATGTTCAAAATTTATTTTCAGAAAAATCTAACAAATTCCTTTTTAGTAATTATATTGAGATACTCTGTACTCTCTGCCTACCGTACCGAGTATATTGATAGATACTGAGGTCCAACGTACAAAAATGTACTTGGTTACCTTGCCAAACTTCCCATCTCCGAAAGAAAGGGACGTCAATAAAATCAATTCCTATTTAAATATCTATATCATCACAGGTGATCCCTTGTGGGATAGACAGAGATTATAGAGTTCCTACAGGTTTTTTCTTACAGACCTCCCTGACTTCCTCATAAATGCTCGCCGATTACGGAGACTTTTGACTTGCCCTTCAGGTAAGACACGGTCTGTTTCATAGTAAGATAGTCTAGGTCTTAACTGGTACCTACATTATCGTTTTATCATTCGTCCTTCCGACATTCTTCAATTTATTTAGTATATATTCGAAAATTTTGAAGAAAGAACGTTAACTTGCTCTTGCGTCACACAACTTTATATCCAGCTAATATCATCCAAACCAGACATGCCAATTAAACCGTCAACTGCCACCCATCAAATATTCGCAACGTTTCGTAGCTTAACCTTGCTTCACTCTCCCAACTATAATCTTTACATATAAATCAAACGAAACCAGTATCTAACCAGTTCTGCTGGCACTCCTTTCGCCAAATCAATCAAGTTGGATATATATCTATGATCTCAACATCGTTTTAAGGCGATTTTGCACAATGCGAGTGCGGTGCAACTTGTAAAACGCAAGTTACTTGGTCTAAACAACTGCGTAAATATCTAAGTCCGCAAGTATAGCGCCGTGTACACTGAACTCCCTGACTGTTGGTGGGTGAGTCAGCGACTTCAAATCTGGCATTCAGGTTCAAAGAAGAAACGTAGTCCTGGCATGCTTTCTTCTTACTTTCTACGGAGCTTTGTAACTCCGCATCCCACCATGCATCACCTTTTGCTGTACTATGCTTCTTTGAGCAACCACATACTTCTTTCCCGGATTCTAATAAACTCTCTTTCAGGCTATTCCAGCATTCATCTACATTTGAGTCCGGAGAACCTGCTGTCAAAAGCTTGTCCCGGACTCTGTCTTCATACATTCTTCTCACGCTCTCATCTTGCAACTTTTCAACCTTTATTCTTTCAAGGTCTCCGACGGGGATACGCTCTCGCTACTGCCTCCACTTCCTGAACAGACCACTAAACCGCGCAACTACGAGATAGTGGTCTGATTCAAGCGTGGGGCTTCTATACGCACGCATATCTTGCAGTTTGCTTCGGAGACGGTTATCTACCAGGATCAAATCTATCATGCTTTTTTGTTCATTCCTTCTCCACGTGTACATATGAATACGAGTATCCTTATGTTGGAATATCGTATTAGACACAAGGAGGCCCCTTTCCAAACATACATCCATAATGAGCTTACCTGCATCGTTCACTCTCTTATCACCATAAGGACCCAGAGCAGCGTCGCAAGTTTGCCGCCTGGTCCCATCCATCCGTTCAGATTGCCACACAGAATCACATTTCATTAGCCTCAGCCAGATCCAGAACTTCTCTGACATTATCCCAATAATAAAAAGTAATTATAATAACAATAGTAAGAAAAGAACTTAGCTTACTATAAAATATGAAATGAGTGCGTACAAAATACTTGGTGTAATGCCGAACGACTCAAATTTCAACAGTACTATGGTACAGGTTTGATCAGGATAGAGGACGGACTAGTCTTTACCCAGTAGCGCCCGTTCACAAGTATAACCTAAAAAGGAGTCATCATTCTTCTCGACCACATTAGAGGGAAGAGAGTGACCCGCAGAGATGTGTGATGCCACACAGCTCCGCCACGCTCGGCGTGACCGCAACTGTCGCGACTCACCACCGCCGCGCCCGACACGATTACAAGCGTCGCACGGCGGGAAAAATATCTTCAAATAGCCGACGAAGCGCGACGGGAGCGCGACGAAAGCGCTCGGCTACATTTATTTGTGATGTTTGCCGTCGTACCGAACGGGGCTGCGCTGTGTGGCGTCTCCCGTACATTTCAGTTCATCGCGCTGCGTCGGATATCTCGCGAAACCTTAAGACACCAATTTGAATGAAAGCGGGACCCAAATTTGTTGTTCGACGTAATTTTGTTGTTCGACACACACCACAACTTCCGAAGCTGCCGTAGCGCTTGCAATATGACGTACACATCGCTCTACCGTTCTTCCTTCCAGAGTCGACTGTATTTCTAGGTATCACTATTGATGCCAGATTACAATGGGGTCCCCATATTGATCAATCATCTGGTAAATTAAGCTCAGCGGCATATGCGGTAAAGAAAATTAGATTACTAACTGATATTGAAACAGCTAGACTTGTTTATTTCGCTTATTTTCATAGTATTATGTCATATGGCATACTACTTTGGGGATGCTCTGCAGAACTTAATACCATCTTTGTTCTCCAGAAAAGGGCTGTTCGAGCAATTTACAATTTGGCCCCGAGAGCTTCTCTTAAGGAAAAGTTTAGAGAGACAAATATTCTAACTGTTGCATCACAATTTATATATGAAAATCTTCTATATGTTAAAAAAAATATCAGTAATTTTGAAAAATATAGCGACATTCATTATGTAAATACACGGAACAAAGATGATCTTATTGTACATTCCACTCGTCTCCACAGAATTAGTAATTCTTTCATGGGGCAATATATACGCTTCTACAACAAACTACCTATACATATCCGAAACATGCCTATCAATAAGTTTAAAAAGGCTATTAAAACTAGACTCTGTAAGAAAGGGTATTATACAATTTCGGATTATCTTGACGATAAAACAGATTGGGTTTGAGCAGCTCCTCAATCAGCAACATTTATAAATGATGTATAATACAATTTTTAAAAAACAAAAAAATGGTTATCGGAAAGGCCAAACAAATTAAATTAAAAGACTAGCCCGCTGAGTTTCTCGCCGGATCTTCTCAGTGGAGGCCGCGTTCCGGTTCGGTAATAATTTTGACGTTTGTAAGTGCTTATGTATTGGCCTATACAAATAAATGATTTTTGACTTTGACTTTGACTTTGACTCCTAGTCAGGCAATAGTTAATAGAAACTCAGCAGTGTTAACTATGTCTTGGCAGTTAGTGACTAACGACACGTTAAATTTTGCCGGCCCATAATGGCCGATGTCGGTCTAAATACGTACACAACCCGCCTACACCATTTTCGATTTGTAAATGTAAATTTCGTAATGTAAGCCACCGACATGATTATATCCACTGGGAGAAACGAGTTCTTGTGTGGAAACCACGGACTGGCAAGCGTAATGCAGGACGCCCTCAGGCTAGGTGGAGTAATGACCTTCGTAGGGCGGCTAGAAGAAACTGGATGAGACTAGCCGGGGATCATCCTCAGTGGCGTGCACTTGGAAAAGCCTATGACTAGCAGTGGACTGCTATAGACTGTTGATGATGATTATATCAAATTAAGTCGCCATCAAATCTCCGGGCTGTGTCGACAAGTCAGCAGGTGTATAGAATGCCTTCCAAAATGTTACTCGTCCGAGTAGTCCGCGCGTGTAGTTCGCGCGCTTACTGGCGTTGTGTACGTTCACCTTATATAATAAATAATTCTACAGGTTATAATTTCCTTACGATGCCGCAGTGATTTATTGAAGGAAATAAATATAAGGAAGGAGATTAATAATAAGCTCTAATACTTGTTACACATAAGAGAGTGTACATAGTCAACCAACATTTTGCAGAGATACTTTAGTCCAAATATCACAGGTACTTGTTAGTAGGTTATATTGTTCGGATTTATTATTTGACAAGTAATTCACAAACTCGTTAGGTTCATGGAAGTCACACTTTACGCAGACTATTATCATTCACTACAATAGCATTGCCTACACCAGACGGCTTAGTTTAGTGGTTATAAGCTTAAGCTCCTTTCAGTCAGCACTTTTAATCTGAGTAATTGTGTATGTGATTTTTTTGTTTGTAAACGTTGGTTGATGCGTAAAGCGTTGGTGTGAAATTAAGGTTACCATTTAGTATTTTTTATCTTCCAGGGAAGTATTTTAACAGGTGGTATGTACGGAAAGAACCTGTTGGAACTCTGTATTCTCTGCCTCCCCCTGTGTGACTAACGCACTTACTCAACGAACTTAATCAAGCTGCACCATGTGGACGCAGTACATTCAATTGAATTATAGAAAAAAAATAAAATAAAACGTCTTTTAAAAAATTACACTTGATGACGGCGTCGGATTTGGGCTACATACCAAAAGATCCTTGTCGCACTATAAGTTTATTATAATAAAGAAAGAATGAAGAAGATTGTGCATTTTTTTCACGACTCTGGCGACCCCATCGTCTAACATTTCTACATACATACGCTGAACACTACTCCTCACAAACAGAAGTAACAGTTAATACCCCATAAATCATAGTGATTCGCGCCATAGTGCCGGACGCAGCCGGACTACGCTCACTTTCGATCGTTGCGTAAGGACCGGCGCGCGCGCATTGTTATGTGAACTTGCTATGTTGATCCGTTATCTACTTACATATATGGAGAATTGCACCATTTATGGTAGACTGAATTTTTGAGATGAAGAAAGGAATTCGCGATGCTATGTGGTGAGATTTCTTTTCTTAGTCATCACGCACATTATACTAGAGGACGTGATCGGAAACATCTGGAGCATATTTCACAGCTCACATAATAAGGGTTAGCTTACTGTCAATGTAGCAATTACAATTTCGAAACTATTATTGAGAATTTGTTGATAAAAATCTCCACTATCAAAATTGGAACATTATCTAAGAGAGTAAGGACCGATCCTGTCGGAATTATTTGCCTACCTTGCAAGGGGTCTGACGTGATGGTATTTAGATCAGAAACTTTTAATTATGAAAACAATTATCCCTCATGGACCAGAAGCTCTTCCAGGCGTTTTCTATCCCTCCATGTGTATTCTGCCCGTCCTAACCTACGGTACTCAAACTTGGTCGCTGACTGAACAACAGAAATCCCGACTCAAGGTCTGCCAAAGAGCAATGGAACGCACCGTTTTAGGTGTTAAACGGGCGGATCGCGTCAGAAACACCACGCTGTGGTCCATGACTCAGGTTAAAGATGTAGGCTTAAAGTTAGCAAAGCCGAAGTGGGATTGGATAAGACGTGTCATGCGTATGGATCCACAAAGGTGGGCAAACATCGTCACAGTATGAATCCTTGAAGACGGTTACAGGTACCGTAGTCGACCGAGATGAAGATGGCGTGACGACATTGACACTTTTGCGGAAAAGACATGGATACTACTAGCCCAGGATCGATCTATGTGGAGATGTCAAGGGGAGGCATTTACCCAGCAACGGGACACAGGATAGGCTATTTAAAAAATAATAATACTTATGTAAGTCACATCAAAAGTGTGACAAAGACTACTGCCAGCTTGGAATATCATTCCTGTGACGAAGAAGAACAAGAAACTTAATGGTTACTGTTTTAAATTTTAAAAAAGTTCTTTCATGAAGAAATATTGTTTTATCTGAAGGGCAAGTCAAGCAGCTCAGTCTGCATAACCAGCGAGCATATATAACTACGAGAAAGGAGTAAGCCCGTGAGGTCTGTAAGGAAAAAACCTGTTCGAACGTTGTACTCTTTGCCAAACCTACAAGGGATCTGACGTGATGATACAGGTCTATCAGGTAAGTCTACGTTAAATCAACAAAACTATACTATTCATGTTGACTTTGTCCAAACTAAGAATGAAATCAACAAGCCAGCCTTATTTAATAATGCAATTATCAATTCCAATTCAATTCGATTAATAGTATAATTATAAGGACACAATAATTCCGCGTGTAATAAATGATATCTTTTTCTATCTGTCTATCTACGTGTATATCATCACACCAGATTACTTTTTTTATTTATAATTATCGAATATAAATAGGGCGGAAGATCACTAAGCTTGTTTTTTACCCTACCAACATTAATAAAATTAAAGCTACGGTACAAAACTGTAATTTGGCTTGTTATTGGACAAATATTTTTTTATAGGATTTCAGCACATTTTGAAATATTTTAATTCTAAGACATCAAACTGTACAGACAAGAAAAGGAATAAAATCATTCCGAAAATTTCTAAAAGCCAAGTTCCAACTTACCAAATAAACTACTCTACAAAATCCAGTTTCTGATATCCAAAAGACAGACTCTAAGGAGACTCGGAGGCCGATATCGCCGTCTCTACCCCGCATAAATCTGCCTAATCATTTGAAATACTCCACCGTAGAGCGGCTCTTAATAACGCTGTGACGTTGGAGAGCCGGGCAGATATTACTGACTCTATGTAGAGTGATGAGGATTGAATTGGAAGCAAGATTTGTGTTTCGATTTTGAGTAAATGCATTTTAATGTACATTTAGTAATTTTATACGTTACATATGCCTTGTGAATCGCGACGTTTTTGGTTCGAATCTTAGCTCAGGCAAAGTGTGCTTTTTCTACGGGAAAATTCTTAGTCGCTATGCGGAGACTGGAACTCCGTACGGCGTGATGGCAACTACCCGCTCCCTGTTTCATATGGCCTAACATCGTTCGCAATAATGATATGTGGGTGCCAACAGTATAACCCTACCATCACTCCTTAAGGAATAACAGGTGTATTTTAATCACGAAAAAAATTGGTGAAACATTGTTCGCTAGTAGTGGGCAAGTCAAATTACGATAAAGAGACTCGTAGAATTGATTGCCATTGGGGTCTCATAAATATACCAATGGCCTGATGAAGGTCACGGGTAATAATTGCACAAAGCCGTTCATCGTAGCGATATTTCAGGGAGGCCTTTGCCCTGCCGTCACGCCTAAATTCTCCAAGCGGGGGTTGCAGAGGTGTACTGAGTACGAACACTTTTCGCCGGGAATTTTGGGTCCCATGTAATAGGGGGCGAGCCTATTGCCATAAACCGGGCACAATCCCAGATTCCGGACTCATACTGGGAATTTTTCGTTTAGCGACATTTGTCCGACCTAGGATTTGAACCCAGGACCTCGTGATCACAAAGCGATGCCCTTTGCCACTAGAAAAACGAGGCCATCAAGTCAGTTTTGCAACCAAAAATAAAATTTAGAGCATTAAAAGAAATAATAGTCAAAAATGTATTTTAGTTTAATTATTCTATCTATCTATATCATCATGCCAGATCCCTTGCGGGGTAGGCAGGCATTATTGTATGTTGTAAAAGATACGTTTTCTAGTTTTCTAATAAAAACTACGACCAACTATGCAAATTCAGATGACCATTCTTCAATAGCTCAGCAAAAACCTAACTTCCATCTGACATCTCAAAAATGTCTCTCTTTGTTAATGAACAAATGAAATCTTTTTAAAAAAACTTTCTCATCAGCTAAAAGCTTAAGAAGGGAAATGCAGAGGCTCTAATTAGCGCAATAATATTTAAAACAAGATCTCGCAACCGAAACGCTAAGCGAAATTTAAGCCAAGACAATATTAGATGAGCGAAATGAACGCAGAGAATGCAATAACAATAAATAGCAATAAATAAAAGGATTCAGTTGTTGCTTGTATTGTATGATACTAATCCTGCGGGACAGAAAGCGGTGGAGTCGAGCTCGTGTTCAAAAGTTTGGGATGAAAAACTGAAGGGTGCTATTTGTAAACATGTATAGGGGATTTTTTGCTGTATTTTTCGTAATTTATTAATTATATATAGTACAAAATATTATTGATATAATATTACTGTTTGTATGATACTGCAAAATGACATCATAATGGTGACTATTGGTTATGAAATGACTAAGCGATAACATCGGCCATATATTATGCCTGTATCCTGTAATGAAAAATTATGACTGAATATGTAGTATATAGATTATAAGCAACGAAAACTTCTGTCAGTGGTTATGTACAATTGGCATTTACCTATTGTTAAAATGGGTTTTTTGCGACGATCATGATCGTTTAAAATTATTACTTATAATTTAAGAAAGAAAAAGTCACAAAATCTTTAGCAATGTCAATAAAAAAATTGACATTTAAATAGCTGTAGAAAAACGTCGATTCCACGCCATTGCTATTCACAGAACTAATCCAAGGCAGCGCCGACTGTTACGGCGATTACTTTAATTGGCTCAATCTCCATTCAAAACCACCTCGCGGCGAGGGGTGGGTACCCAGGGGTGAGGGGGGGTCACCACTAGATTTATAGCGAAAGGGTAAGGCTCATGATCCCTGTTTATGAAGGAAGATAGGGAAAAATGCTACGAAGTAATGCGGTTTGAATAGTTTTCGGAGTAGCTCGATATTGGACGGTACGAGTTGGAGTTTTTTTAGATTGGTATTAGGATATTGTTAAGTGGGTGGAGCGTTTCGTTCGCGGAACTGGCTATCTTTGGAGCAGAAAGGTTCTCGAGTGGTGGTCACACAAGGTGAACCGATGGATACGAATACCGCAAATCCGGTCATGGTGGCAATCTCTGGAGGAGGCCTTTGTCCCATAGTGGACGTTTTTCAATGGTGATGATAATGTTGATGATGTTAAGATATCAAGAGGACGTTTTAATTCTTCTATAGATCGTCACAGGTCATCAGGCGCATTTAGCTTGATTATCGATCACCATAGTACTTTACACCACAGCTTTACGAGCACCTGATGTCAAGCTGTTTTGTTATTTTAAATACTATTTCAGTCCAGCCATAAGAAAAAAGAAAATAACTATTTTACCTCCAATAAGCATCAAAGTCTGCCGAAAAGTTCCTTTCTCATATCGTTGCTAGAATTTTTGAATCACAACCCTTATCTGTTTATTCAAAAGTATTTACCTATTGTAAGAATGTGAAAAAACTAAACCTTAAATATGAGCACTAAAACTATATTCATTTTTGTTTTCCTGTAGATAAGGCTGAATGACTTCATCACACAAGCACAAGACATAAGGCCGAGTATGACGTCCCGTCAACTTTAACACAGAACACATGTCAACAAAAAATAAGTATCTTCTGTATACCCAAAAATCCAAAAAAAAATCACCGTCTATATTCCCTAAGCGAGGGTAGTACAGGTGTACTGTATAAACCCATATTTCGCCGATGATGTTAGATCCTATCGTCATTATACCGGCTACTCCGGACCACTACTGAAAGTTTTTCAATAAAAAAACCTCACCACCCTTTTATCCGACCTAGGTTTGGAAACCAGGACTAGCCACCCATACACCACTAGACCAACAAAGCAAAGAAAAACACGTCCTAAAAATATAGTTCTAAATCTATCTCGGTCTTTGTCTCGCTGTAGCTGAGTTAGAGAGAGATATCGAGACGAGTGTGGACCCTGCGACCCGACTACTTCATCACAGCACGCCGTGTTTTCATTAGTACGCTTTAACGTATGACGCGGTGGGGGACTAAATCTTCATTTTTGACGTCCCACGGGTGACGTCGGGGAGATCTGACGTTTCTGACTGGATGTGGCTTGGTAAATAATATATTAATTTTGTTCTATATATCACATCTCTACTCGACTACCTCGTTGGTCTAATTATTTAGTCAGCAAGCGACCAATTAGGCTTAAAATATTTTATGCTTAATACAAATCTTTATACATTAAGATTTTGATAAAATGTATCCGGCAGGACCCAAGTTTTTCTCAGAACAAAGAAGGACTTCTTTTTCCATGGGTACCATTCTGTGTTGGTAGTACTTGTAGTACCAACTATAAGTGTCGTTTTTCAGAAGTGCTTAGTAATATTGTCTTTCAATTTTCAAAATAAGCCCTATAGGTATCGTAAAAGGTAAAAAATGGGTATAGCTGTGTCGGGGCACTCGGCCGTTTTGTTTTGACGCTAAACATCTATGACAACGAGTCACTTTCAGTGTTAAGATTGACAGAAACGAGCGAGAGCGCCATTTTTGGTCATTCTATGCAGTGCCCTTACCCCGCTGCCCCACCCTACCCCGACGCAAACTCAATGTGATAACAGCAAGCTGAGTATATAAGCTAAATAATGACGTTAGATTTATGTTTTTAAGACTATAAGTTTTGGAATTATTAAGGTAAGACGATATGGACCTTTTCGTTATGGTACACTTTTCTGACTGGTACCCGTATGTTTCGATGTGATTTTAATGACGCTTCACGTCAATAAAGGATCAAAACTCTTTTATCAATAATGGAGCCAAAATAATCTACGTAAAATTAGATACTTTTGAAATACGTAGATAATAATTAATATTTTTTCATGACCTGCGCAATAATAAGCCTTATTATTTCATCCTCATCTTTAAGGTAGTCTCGGTGTCTTACGCAATAACTAACTATATCATCTCAACTTAGTCCTGAAGATAGTACTCTTATTTTTTTTCCGATAATAAGTACATATTTGCGTACCGCAGTCCCTTCTAGTAACCTCTCTTTGTCTGCGATGCGTCTCGTCCTCACGGACGGGACAGGGGACATCGCTAATGTTGATATATCGGCCGCCGCTCGGATGGACGGACACGCGTGTTTTGTACATGTTAAATAATAAGGACTATCTCTGAGAACTTTACTTATTCTTTATTTAGGTGCAACCGCGAGCTTTTTGTCTTATGCGAGAGTTTGTTGTGCGGGCGGTGAAGAATTTATGAATACTTTAAAAGTAGGTATATAAATTGGGGTGCTTCAAACACAGTGTACCACAGTTCAAAGATATTCTATATATATATAGATATTATATAACACGACAAGGACGTACTTGGGAACTAATATAATTAGAGTAGCAGAAATGCGCACCTTCTGTGGGCATCATGAATAGGATGTATTTTTAACAATATGTCACAACAATTGTCTTTTATATTCATGATTTTTGTCATATTGTATAGGTAGCGACGGCGAAAAGATGGACCGAAGACTTGCTGAAGGAAGCTTCACGCGGACATGATAAAGTCAGTCGTCATGGCAAATTTTCGGGAAGCCTGCAGTGGACATCTTCAAAAGAAGAAGGATTCATAAATTCTTGTAGTTCAATGCATCGAACTACACTGTCGGGCTAAGCTGGCCCAAGGAATTAATTGTATAGATATTTTTAATATAGGTACGATTTTTTAAAGAATATCTTTAATATCAGAGTGCAATTGTCTACAGAAGTGAGTATAAATCAAAGGAGCGGCCATCAGTGGGGTATGATCAATATCGGAGCGGTGTAGCGATCGCGCCGATATTTCAGTCTGCGTTACACTGCTGCCCCTTGAAAATTATCCAAAGCTTAACTCTTCTGAGCGAGACGATGGGAAATATGCTCTACATCTTTTAAATTAAAAACGTAGAAGAAATTGGACGCGCTCTTGTTTCACTACCAACCACACATTTGCACCACGTGGTGGAGTAAGACTGGATCTTTCACCTACCCCAATTTATGAGAAAATGCACATACGCAGCAGTGGTACAATGTGGATTTATTTGTTTTCATTCATAATCAAAACGTATTACACCGTAGCAAACAATACATAAAATAGTACCTTATTGTATTTTATTCTTTGTCTGTTTGTTTTTTTTTTCTTTTTTTACCCCTTTATCTATGCTGTGCTGAATAAATATTTTTCATATTTTTTTTCATTTTCATTTTTTTATTTTTTAAATCGTATTTTTGTAGTATCGTCTATAGATTTTGCATTGAAAAATAAAAGAGTGTGGCAGAGGTGTGCCACGTATTGTCACCCATTGTAGGTACTAGTTTAATAGGGGTAAGTAAAAATTCTAGAATTGGGTTGTTACGACGGACGATTTAGCGCAGTGGTTAAGAGCTTAAGTCGCTCCGCCCACTGTGTCTAATAGTCGCGGGTTCGATTCCCGCACGGAACAAATCTTTGTGTGATCCACAATTATTTGTTTCGGTCTGGGTATTTGTGTGTGTGAACTTTCATGTTTGTAAACGCACCCACGACACAGGAATAAATCCTAGTGTGGGGCTACGTTTTTTTAAAGAAAAAAAAATAAAAATATAACACATTGTCCGACTTATCCAAACCCAGGACCTCGTGATTGCAAGCCACACTATGTGCCACTAGACCAACAAAACAGTCACAAGTCTTTAGGGAAAGAACCTGTTGGAACTCTGTACACTCTACCTACCCCGCAAGAGATGTGGCGCCTACCTATAGATAAAACACACACGGTATACGCCTATATTCCTTAAGCGGAGGGACAAAGTGTGTACACCAACTTTTCGCTAATAATGTTAGGTGCCATGTCATAGATGATATAGATATAAAGATAAAAACCTATATCTACCATCATCATACTATAATATAACAGAGCACATGAGTGGAGCATCCTACAGATCGTCTCTATAGCAACTAGCCAATCTCCCTCATAGATAATTTATTTCCCAACATCACGAGAGGTTTTGCGCTTATGTAGGTTACGGGCCACTTCATATTTCCTTCAGACGGACGAACAAATCGATATTTATATAGATATTACTGAAAGCCGTACATCAAACAACGTCTGGAAGATAATTGAAGAGATACTGATAAATAAATAATAAAGAAGTTTAAGGATACCCAGGAATAACAATGTCTTTTGTACGTCAACCATCTCAGTCCATCCCGTGACCAAGGGTGCTGCAAAGCACTCGAAACGTCAGGAACTTAAAATCAGCTACCAATACGGAACTCCGTCTAAGTTCCTAGTCTCTCCCCCTCCTTAGTCTAGTTTAGAGTATTACTGAGCAAGCGAGCTACATCTTCGACTACATCGTAACCTTACATCAGGTGAGAAAGAGGACAGTCGCTGACTAGTATTCAACAATAAATAACCTTTTTTACCTTTATCTCTTTCTTACTTCCGGATACCGCACACCATATCAAGTTTTATTAGGACCTCAGCTTTTCAGTTTAAACCAAGTTTAAAGAAAAATCTAAAAGCTCATAAAATCCTATTTTAACCCGACCGCCGTAGCGGGCTGCCCTCGCTGGGCCCTGAAGGGGCCCTGACGAAAGGCCCCCCCGGGCCCTCCCTAATCACTCACTCAGCTGAGGTGAGGAGGTGATCGGACTGAGCAGCCCTGATTCGATTCCCAGTCGGCCCGTTGTTTAGATTTTATGGATCGGAATGTACTTTTTGTAGCTTCGTTTAATGCAAAACCTTGTAAGTATATACAGAATAGTTGTATACTGTCTTAGAATTAACAGGTGTGGTGATCGTAATACTGAAACTTAACTGAAAAATCCCAGTGGCACTTTTTTGTTTCTTTTTTTTAAAAACGTCACCCCATGCACTAGGATTTATTCCTGTATTGTGGGTGCTTTTACAAACATGAAAATTCATACACACAAACACCCAGACCGAAACAAATAATTGTGAGTCACACAAAGACTTGTCCCGTGCGGGAATCGTGCCTGCGACCATTTGACCCAGTGGGCGGAGCGGCTCAAGCTCTTAACCAATGCGCCAAATCGTCGTCAAACTTTGTCATGATACACTATTGTTTTGGTGGTTCATGTGTCCAAATTTTAGCAATAAACCAGTCTGTACTATTCCACTGCCATCTAGAGGCCTCTAGACCTCTCTCACAAATCGAGGTAAGAGAGGTTAGGTTTGTGGGCCACCTGCTGTTGAAACTTACCAAGCCGCCTACAAGGCTTTCAAATTGGCTTACCGTCTACCACATTAAGTGGTTACTGGAACCAAGGGCTTAAAGAAGTACGGCAACCGAAATACCACTAACGGTCACCTATCACAAACTGATCTAGATACTTAACCATAGTGATTGATATAATACCGCAATCTAGCATCGTTACGAGCGCCTCAAATTTTGACAAATATATATAAAAACAGAGCCACACAAGCGGGCTAGTCGTGATCTGGCATATTAACCACACAAGAAGGCGAGTCTAGCCCGACTATACCGATCCGGAACTCGGTCTAATTTCCGTCTCCTCAGCCGATTCACACAGCGAGCTATATCTTCGGTCTCATCGTCAATTTCATATAGGGTTACTGAATAAAAAAACGACTTAGTAATCACTTCTTTTGGACAATCAACTTTTAAAAGGTTCCACATAGCTCTCTTCCTTAGTGTCCTCCCGACGACTATTATAAATCTTAGAGGCATTATCATTAATTATGAAACTAAGACGCCGGTACTATCAAAAACTGTGTAATGACCTCTGTTCATTACTAGATGTCACTAGTTTCAACTTAATATATTGATGAAGTATTTTCGAACATACCGTTCTGTTATTTATAAGTATTTAGTAGAAAAGTTGTTTCGTAATTGCGACGTCTAAAGTTCAAATCTCGGATCCTTCTAGCTTTTCCAAAACTTGTGGACGATTATCACTAGCTAAGGGTACAGCGCAGTTAAATGAATAGACTTACAATACCTTACAAAATATTGTGATTGTAATGTGACTCATTTCCAACGCGCCAACTGCCAATACAGGAGGAGGCAATATTATTATATACGTAAAATAAATTGATCAATTTATTTTTACGATTTTTAACCGCCTTTTGTGACCTCTGACGTTTCTGTTCTACTCAATTTGGAACATTCGAGGGTTTTTTTATAAACATAATTTAATATTCTTAGTTTTTGAAGCCAAGGGCTGATTATGAAAGTGTCCAAATTTAGTCAACGCCATCTGGGCATAATATAAAATATTGAGCTTTTGCGAATTACGATTCGTTGTATGGATATTCAAACTAGTCTGTGTTTGTGTTTAAGAGAACTTAAAAATTTTCGAAAGATGTGAAATTATGTCCCTGAAAAATGTTATTGATAAATATACTCGTACCAACAGCAAATTTCCTTAAATCAGTTGCAATATCTTAAATCAGTTGCAATAAACTTGGTAATTGTTTTATCGATCATAGTTACTGCCAAATCGATTTTCTGAACGCAGATTGCGAAAACTTACTTTGGAGAACATAGAGACACAAAACTAGTAGGTAGATACGATAATTATTTTTTTTTGGTATTTACTTAATGGTTTTGACCTTTGCACAATCCGTTTCAAGTGTTATGGCTAGTATTTCTCTGATAATTATTCTTAATTTAAACGGACACTATAACAGGCAAAAATCAAATATCCTTATCTTAGTTAATCTGATTCACTTTTAAACAAATAGCATTTAGGCAGAGAATTAAAGAATTTACAAAAGGAGTAACTACCTATATAAAATGTTAACATTGTAATAAATAAAAAATATTTGCACGCCTATATTTTCCAAGGAGGAGTGGAGTGGTGTTGGTGTTCTCTGCACATCCACATTTTGCGGACAATGGTAAGTCCTAATGTACCGGGTAAGTACTTTATATGAAATTATACCGGACACAATTCCAAACTCTGAATTGTTACTGAGAAATAAATCTTTCAATGAGAAGCTTTCAACAGTTTGTCCGACCCAGGATTCGCACCCAAGACCTTGTGATTGCTAGCATGCACCACTAGACCCATGAGGTAGTAAACCCATGGCAAATTACGACTGCATAATAGTTTTAAATCGTTTACAATATTGAGTTACTCTAAAACCATAGACTTTTCTAGGATGACCTCCCCACTTAAACACATTCAGGTATCCAATAAACAAACTAAATCAAATCAGAAAACACTTTTACCGTGCGCGCGCGCAGCACAAACACGGCAACGCCATCTATCAATCACCGCTGAACATTACACGTTTACTCGTTCCGCCGTCTTTGATAGATGGCAGCACATGCTGATAGATTTATTGAGCCGATGATGTTTTTATACTCCGTTTGATGCGTTGTAATAACATTATACCGACTTTTTTCACGTAAGCGTGACTCACGGCTACTTTTTTGGGCAATTTAATTTATAACGTACCGAAATATTTGTGCAGGTGAAACGGGTGAGTTTTTTGGAATGTTCCGGCTTCAAATTTTTGATAGTATCTAGACTATTCTGGATTGACGTAAGTAATACAGGATAAGGGCTGCGGCTCGCTATGCTAACTAGATTGCGGACTGCTTGGAGGTAAGCTCTTGGCAGCCAGTTGAAGGAGAAATCTTTAGTAGGTAGTGGGTGCCCTGAAACGAAAATCTAAGAATTTTTTCGCCAAAACTCAAACATATAGAGATTGTTTAAGTACATTGTACTCCTGTAAGGCAGAATCAGAATCAGAATCAGAATTTGTATTCATGTAAACCATTACAGTATTTATGAATCGTCAAAATAGTAACAAAGACTCTACCACCACTTCGGAATGTAATTCCTGGGGAGAAGAAGGGCAAGAAACTCGACGGTTACTCTTTTACAATAGTACTTTTACATTTTTTCCATCTACATTTTGTTGTGGGGTATGGGAGAACAATGTAGTATCAGGTGAGTCTAAATTACATTAACCAAGTTAAACTATTCAAGTGAATGGCTACATGGTTCTCTCATTTACAGATAAAGAAATGAGGAAGAGTAATGATCAATTTTATTTAACTACTAGAAGGAAGAGAGGGAATAATAAATAATAATAGCTAAACATGTTATCCACATTCTGGTGGAGCTGGAACAGCACCTATCCAAGCATTTTTATCTTTTAAATAATCATCTAGAGTATAGTAAGCTCGCTTGCAGAGCGTACGTTTAATACAGGATTTGATTTAATATCACTAAGTTGAGAGACGTCAAGTGGAATTTTATTATAAAATCTAACACAGTACCTCATGAAAGACGTGTGAATTTTAGACCCACAGTGGTCCACACATAAGTAAGCTCATACCCATGCTGTGATAGCTATCAGGACAATATGGAACCCGTGATTTAAGCAATCAAGAATATATTATTATTATATTACTTCTAAAAGATGCAACTCGTAATTGCCCGATTACTCTGGATAAAGAAAGAAAACTGCTAACTAAAGTAGGTAAAACAAAATTAAAGTTATTAAAAATATAACAAGAGCGTGTCCGCTGCATGAAGTAACGTCTTAACTTCTCTCACTCTGCTCGCCGGCGATTCACCGAGCCGTGAATATTTCAATTACACAACAAGTTGCGAACTTAAAGTGGCAGGCTGACAAAATTATAACGTAAAATTCATTTATTGTAAATGTGTGTACTCTGTGAGACATACATTGATAAAGGAATACTTTGGGTAGGTTATAGCAAATACTGCAGTTGTTGTCATACCTGCTAAATTTGCATTCTTTTCTAAGTTTTGTTTGTTTTTTTACCATATTTTCTTGTTTTTATTTTATATTTTTCACATTTTAAGATATATACCTAATAAGATATATACTTATAAAAATAAGTGGAGGCTTGTAATTAGCAAATTAAGATATATTTATGTATCTTATTACACAAGTTTATTAGTCTGTAAGCATACCTAAATAAATAAAACATAGAAAGAAAGAAAAGCTTGTAAAAATAAAGGGATGCTCCTTCTCTTAGCCTTTTTATCATTACCTTTACCATTTGATCGATATTTACCAATGATTTGGCGATGAGCTTAAAAAGTTACGCAAGACCTGAAAGTAATTTGTTCTAAATCGGCAACTTAATCGATTCCAACATTTTTTAAAAAATGTTACGTTTTGTTTCAATTTGCTGTTATTCATTCAGGTCGCTGTATTAAACAAAATTGAATAATTATACAAAGCGTCACGGCTATTTTAAATGCATTTCTATTACACACACATCAATATGCACTCAAAAGTAAATTATTTATTATATTTTGTGGTTAATTTGGATACGAAAGGGCTTAAAAAATGGTAGAAAGCTCCTTAAAATTCGAAGTTTGATTATCGTATTGAATTAGCAATAACCTAATTGAGGTGTCTGAGGTCTTGCGTTATATATGTTACACATTGTATATAAATTATTTAGGACATATATATGTGCATGGGACACAATTCCGAATTAATCAAAAATAAGTACTTCTTTTCTTAACCTAGTAAAAATACTCAAATAACCCTCCACCGCCGGCGGGTCCCCGCGACCAAATTGTTCTCCCATCGGATTTATCGCGTACCCACGACGAAATAGCAACAAAGGCACTCGCTCATCCGCCGACAGCTTTATGATCCTAACAGTTTTTGCTAACAGCCACCTACACCACCCAGCGATATTTATAGCCCAAGTTTTATTAATTAGCCGCTTTTCAAGACGTTGAGGCATATTCGATGCGGATTCGGCGATCGATGGACCTTTATGTTTGTTTGACACGACAATATCTCTGTAGGTACATACTTAAAAACTTACAAAGCTTACGTTTTCTGACGATTTAAAATCGTAAAGTTATATTTGGTAATTTTATGAGACCCAATTAATGACATAACAAATTATAAAGATTTCGCCACGTGGCTGACGCAGCGCGACGGTGGCGCGCCTTGGGGAGTTGCAATGTACTGAAATGTACGGGAGACGCCGTACAGCGCAGGTCCGCTCGGCGCAACGGCAAACGTCACAACCGAACGCAACCGAGCGCTTCCGTTGCACTCCCGTCGCGCTTCGTCGGCTATTAGACCAAAACTTATGCTTTTCAAGAAATTAATTTAATAAGACAGCTTTAATAATCTACTGTAAGACAAAGACAACTCTTAAAGACCGCTACGATGACCGGCTTTGTGCCAGACGCATCCATATTTTAGCCGCTATTATCATCTGGTTAGAAATATCTAATTTTAAGAATATAAGCAAGAAGAGAATCTTTATGATTACAAGTAACTTTGGCTAGAGCCTTGAACCTAGTTCTAGCAAAATTGACGATTCATAAATAAGTGGTATTTATGACAGGCGTATCAAAAAATCTAAAGGTAATGATTAAGACCTACTTAATAAAAATTTGTGGATCACACAAATATTAGTTCCGTGCGGGGATCAAACTCGCTACTACTTCCAGAGTAGAGAAGCCCATAATTACTTAACTAAACCGTTATCCAAAATACCAAAACACATTTCCACAGAATTCACCGTTACAGTAGAGTCATACGCATATCCAAACTATAAAGTACCCAATCAAAACAAAAGAGAACACCGTTCTATTTTCAAAACAAACGTCGGAAATACCCGAATATTTCCGAAAAACGCCGAGCGTCGATCCAACCGTCCCGCTGCTGCCAAAGATTTGACGTCAATGGTAGCGAATCGTAAATTACCATTATCTACAGACGCACCGCGCTAGTATTTATTATTTATGGGTCGGTTCGACTCGCCCCGGGGCCGATCGGGGGTGTTTTTCCCCATGGCGTTTGCAGGGTTGAGTTTAGGTGGTGTGTGTAATGTCTCGTACTTAAATGTGCTGTCATTAACGGTTTTTTTTGAACGTAGGTATGGAATTTTATGCTTATGTATTTTAAAAAATGTGACGGGTTTTTTAAAGGTAAAAATGTCACAAGGAAAGGCAGAATTGTATGTTGTACTGACGTATGTCTCTCTTTTGTACAATTCTACCTTTCCCTTAGGTATATAGGTACCTACAAAACAACCAAGATTATTGATTGTAATACTTTGGTCTTATTGAGGTTGATAAGTGTTACTCTCAAATCATCTTAACAAAGCTTTTTATTTATTTTTTGTTACCAATACATTTTAACCATTTAAGTTAGTGAAATAATATTTAAAAAATTATAAGCATGAATAAAAGAAAGAAATATAATAATATTTATTTGATTAGGTATTCCGAATCAGTAAATTACGGGAGCTGCTGAGCTTTTAAAGAAGCACATATTCATGTGTAGAACAGACCAGCCATCAGCGTCATATGTGGTTAATTTTAACTTACCGCACAGATTTAAAAACGTAATAACTATAATGATGAATGATCATTCAGTTACGTCCCTTGTCTTCGCTACACAGCCTGTTATTGTACACATCGTTACGCTTATATTCCCCAAGCGGGGGTGGTAGAGGTGTACTGAGTACACTCACGTTTCGCCGACGATGTTAGGTCCCGTGTAATAGGGGGCGAGCCTATTGCCATAAACCGGGCACAATTTCAGACTCCGGACTCGTACTGGGAAGTTTTTTCGTTAGAAAAGCTACACTCGTCCGACCTAGGATTTGAACCCAGGACCTCTTGATCACAAAGCGATGCACTTTGCCACTAGACCAACGAAACAGTCGATGAGATGGGTGACAGTATGTGAAATTTCATATTCGAGCATCTCCGTGATTCGGACAGCACGTTAAGCCGTTGGACCCGGTTACTGCTTAATGTGATAGTCGTTAAACCAAGTTGGAAGCCTTATAGGCGGCTTGATAAGTTCCAACAGCAGTTGGGCACAAATCTGCCTCCACCAATCCGCACTGGGTTTGCGTAGTGGAGTATGACCTAATTTATCCCACCTCGATTTGTGAAACAAGGCCTTAGCCCATCAGTGGGACAGTGTAAGCTGATATTATTATTATATTATTTTCATTCAGTAATAAATATAATGATGTCAGAAACTCACAAACCGTCAAATAACCGCAACGGTAGGAACACGGAGGCGCGACGGCAGTAGTCCCGACTCTGGATCGAATAAATTACAAAGATATATTATTATTAAAATTTCGGCAGGAACTTCGTCGAGTTAACTTGGTGCTATCGGGACCGTGGCGCACTGAGAGGGTTAAATCACTTTACATTTTATACGTAAAAAAATTAACACGTTACGCCTATTTTTCCCAAGCAAAGGTTGCAGAGATGTGCTGGTGTATTGACGAATATAGCGGCCTACGATCGTGAAGTCCTAGGTATAAATCCTCTCTATCTATATCATCACGTCAGATCCCTTGCAGGGTAGGCAGAGAGTACAGAGTTCCAACCGTTTCTTTTCTTACATACCTCTCTGGCTTCCTCCACTCTCAAAGTTCGTCTCATACACGCTTGCCGGTTACGGAGACTCTTGACTTGTCCTTCAGATAAGACTCGATCTATTTGGTCGTGGTATTATTTTCTCAACGATGTACACAATACACCACAGCCACCCCCGCTTGGTAAATGAACGCGTAGTTCCCACCTTTATCTTTCTTAGGGTACCTCTCCAACGCGAAAAGGTTACCAAATCCAAGCTCTGCATGTTTCTTTTGTCTTTCGCGAGGCAGAATAGCTTCGCCGAAAAAAGGTGCAGGATTAGACTTCCACGTTCCACCACACAAATAAGCAATAAGAGCAGTCTATATACATCCTTAATTTCCCTATTTCACCACAAAACTTAGAACTACAGAACGCATTCATGATAACCAGAAAAAAACGAGTGGAACAGGCACTATGTGCGATGTAGGGATCCGATAACGGCCCTTCCGCGGATCCGGTGCGGCGCCGATCTGGTCGATACTTTGACTAAAACGCGCGTTAAAACATCACTAGGTACATTTTAATTGCGTCAATTAAAAATGAACTTAAAGTAGTAATTATTTGACGGACTATTTAGCGCAGCGGTAAAGAGCTTAAGCCGCTCCGCCCACTGTGTCTAAAAGTCGCGGTTTAGATTCCCTCACAATTATTTGATCCGGTCTGGGTATTTGTATATGTGAATTTTCATGTCTGTAAACGCACCCACGACACAGAAATAAATCATAATCATAGTAAATCATAGATGTTTAAAAAAAAAATTGCAATGCTTTCTAAACTCCCTCATGTTTCGATAATCTCATTATTTCCATGACTGGGTGCACGACATGTTTATTTTTTTTTATTGAAATGCAATCGACAGTAATAAAATCACTCTTAAAAACTATCGACCAATAGGTACAGTACTGTCCTTACTACCTTTATGACTTTCTACCAGAAAACATCCAGATCTTCAAGCAGTTTGTTAATAAAATTAACGAGTTAGAGACGCGACGTGAGATGTGGGGATCCGATAAAGGCCCTTCCGCGGATCCGGTGCGGCGCCGATACGGAACCGACGCGGCCCGATCCGGCCGATACGGGGACGGAAGCGCGCGGTAAATCATCGCGGTACTTAACCGTCTTGAGTTGGTGATCAATTATTGTTGATCTGATGCTGGTCATTTACCGAAATTAGAAGGTAACGATTCGATTTGGGGAGGAAATATTTTAAATTTTGGCAGCGTAGGAAGAGGTGGAAATTTAATTAAAGTATTTATTTTGATAGTTGTGCTTCGTTGGTCTGGTGGCAAAGCGCATAACTAAGTGATCACGAGGTCCTGGGTTCAAATCCTAGGTCGGACAAATGAAGTTTTTTCTAATAAAAACTAAAAACAGAATGAGTCCGGAGTCTGGAGTTGTGCCCGGTATATGGCAATAGGTTCGCCCCTATTACATGGGACCTGACATCGTCGACGAAAAGTTAGTGTCTCAGTACACTTCTGCAGCCCCCGCTTGGGGAATATAGGCGTGAAGGTGTTTATTTTGAAAGTTGCGCTAAATACTGCAGGGTGCAGGGTATAGTCTATAGTATGCTTTTGATATAATCCTATTTAAAATTATTGATAAACATATCTGCCCCGTTGACCTAGTAGCGCATAGTGCGCATAGCGATCACGATGTCCTGGGTTCAAATACTAGGTTGGACTGAGTGTAGTTTTTCACTTTCAAAATTCCTATTATTAGTCCGAAGTATTATTAGTTCGCCCCCTATTATATGGGGCCTAACATGGTTGGTGAAAAATGGATGTACACAATATACCGCTGCCACACCCACATGGAGAATAAAGGCGTGACGGTGTTTATTTTTTTGTTTTAGAAGCGTATACATTCTATCCTAGTAATATTATAAATGTAAAAAAAATATGTTTGAATGTTTGTTTTTAACGAATTTAAATAAAAAATTGCAGGCAGATAGTTTATTACCTAGATTAACACATAGGATAGTTTTTATCGGAAAAATGTAAGGTTCCTGTCTAAAGTCAACGCTGGCGAAGTCGCGGGCAGGAAGTAATTGTTCTATGAATGAATGACTAGTACTGTATTGATGAGTAGAATTTCCAATAAGATCATTGTATTGGCACGGCTAAAGTTGCTATATGGTGAAGAAATACATCGTGAAGAAACCATCTTGCCCTAAACAACAAAAGGAGGTTTGCAACTTGTCGCTATGTTATGGAGAAAATATTTCATGTCTTCCAAATAATAGGTTTGATATGTATAATAAACATATATAGGTGGTGACACCTATACACACAACACTGTAACTCGATCGCATGGCCAATTTTAAATGGTACTTGACCATACTGCTCACGCCATCTATGTAATTGATTTTAAACTACGTAGACAGATCGATATGTAAGATCATAATATACCTACCTACTTTAAGTCTAATAAAGTATTTAAGGTTTGCCTTAAATTATACGAACAAAAGGGCTTTAAAAACTTAGACAAATAAATGGATACGAGACTAAATGGGGTGGTTTTAACAAAACTCATTAAAAACTTCATTTAATACAAAAACATGGTCAATGGCCATATAACTGCTTCCATCTAGCGTTACTATGTGACACTGCGTTGTAATAATTGTATACTTAGATAAAGCAATTGTCACAAACAAAATTTACTAACTTTCTTTTGTCTTATTCGTATTTAAAAAGGAGTTATTTATGAAATATTTTTTTTTAAATAAGTAGACGCCACACTATATTTAGGTTTATTAATAATTAGTAATAGGCTGTACATATTAGATATTTTTACAACGAACTTAATCTTTATTAGTTTCATGAAGGCTTAGACGTAACTCTAAGAAAACTTCGAAAAATAGCAATAAAATAATAAACAAAATTTTAAATTTCGCACACGATGAAATTACACAGACTAATCAAGAGCAACAGAGGGTGATTTATAATGTTTTATTTGCGCACCAACGCCGGTAGATGGCGGTGGCCGGCTAAGTGGCGCCATTTTAGCGCGTACTTAAAGCTCGGGTGTACCGTTGGCGTTGTGACCGCGTTATTTATCGCGCCATTACTGCGCGGACCCTTAAATCATCATGTGACATCGCCCTAGCTTGTACGTGCGCCTTAATGAATGGCGGGACTCTCTTGCCCAAAAACTTTTTTTTTCTTTATGAAATTGTTCCGAGAGCACTTAGCGAGGAAATCTATTAGACGGCCGGCCGGAATAAATATGAAGTGTTTTTGCGAAGTCCGCCATTGTGTTTCAGCTGTTTTAAATTTGAAATTGTATTTTCTCTTTTTTTAATGTTAACATTGTTAGATGAGGGTTGTTCGTTTTTAGGTAATTTGTCCTCTGTGAATGTTTTTTATGATTCTATAAGCATTATTATATATCTATTGAGGGATGGTTAGAGACGTTCTTGAAGCTGTATAGGCCCCGCGGCTTACAGCGTAGAACACTCACTCACACACGTTCTTTAGAACAATACATAGGTGCATGATATTTTTATATATTGTTACATATTTTTTAATATTTTGAATTATTTTCATTCGATTTTAATATTTATTTAATATATGTAACCGTGTCCCTCTACAAAACCATAAAAGGTCAAAGGTGCTGACGGTAACCTGAAATAAATGAACTTTGAATTTGGAATATGTTATACATGCCTAATTCACCAAATTGGCAACATAATAATACAGATACATCAGCGAATACAGTCTCCCTGTCGGGCGAAGGTATTCTCAGACAAATTGAGGTCATACTCAAACACGCAGACCCAGAGCTATTGGTGGAGTATCTGCATAGTAAACACTGCGTCTATTGCCATGATTGCCTTCTTAATCGAAGATTTCAATATACTTTACACCTCTCAAGAGATCTAAAGCAAGAAGAAGATGCATTATTCTCCTAGCAGATCTCAGATAGTTTCTCAACAGCCACAAAAGCCGTAATTAAATCCAGTTCCAGTTCGCATAGAACTTACGGACCTAATTAATTCAAACCCTTTCTCTCTATATACATACGTGCCCGATCATTTTCTAGATCGGTACCCAGATAGTCAAACAATGACTGGTTCCAATACAATCAGAGGTAGATAGGGATAGTTTGTTAAAGAACTTATAATTTGATGGCAATCGCGAATCGTGTCGCTCAATGTTTGGTGTAATACTGAGTTTAACTTCTGATAATTCAGATTGATTAGTACAATAAAATCCTTTGAGTGATACACACAAGGAAGTAAAAAAGTCAAAAGCTTCTAAAAAAAAAACTTTATATAACAAGTGGTTTTTCCGCATACTTTAGATACGCATCCTCGATTTTTTCGGTTTACTGTACTCTTCATCTAAATAGTTCAAAATGTGTTGCGGACCTTGCGGTGGAGGTTGCTGTGGTGGTGGTGGTTGCTGCGGAGGCTGCTGCTGCCCATGCATTACAATCTACACTTGCTGTACTAAGATCTGCTAGCGTGGCGCAGTGACGTAGCAGTCGCTAAAGACTAGCCCATGGAGTCTGCAGCGACTTCGTGTGTGCGCACGTTTCATAAGTTCCCGATGTTTGACAGGAGTCCACTTAGTGCTGTCTTGTGGAAATAAACTACTATAAGTGTAATTAGGTAAATACCGTTACGCCCACTTGCACGAAGTAGGGTTAGCGGTACCTATTCACTAACTCGAGCTTATAAAGTTAAGTTGACGGCAATTTAACGGTATTACTTCGAGTTAGACAACAGGTAATCCTAATACGTGCAAATGGGCTTTAAAAATATAAAAAAGTTTAATTAATATTCATACGTGATCAGATTGCTATGGAATTAGATCTGCGGAAATATAATAGATTATGGTATAAAACCATTTTATCGCGGTTTATTTTTGATTTTCAAGTTCCCGAGGTTTCGAGTGCTTTGCAGTACACACGGTCTCGGGAAGAGACGGAAATTTCCCGTGAGCATGGGTGCGAAATCAAGAACAAACCACGATAAAATCCGAAAATTAGTTTTATTTCATGTGTAATATTCACGTAAATCTAAGAACTCAATCTATATAATACACGAGCGGCCCTTCCTTAAGTTACTCAAAAATAATATATTTACATTCTACTGGTAAAAGAACTTTTGAAATCGGCCCACTAGTTTTTGAGTTTATTCGTTACATACATACAAAAATACATATCTTTTCTCTTTATAATATTAGTATAGATTAACCCTGTCCCACTGCTGAGCAAAAGCTTTTTCTTAATACTCATGGTGAGGGATTTTTATACTCTACCGCTAAGACCAAGTGAACATTAATGGAGGAGAAGTTTTGCAGCCATCTGCTCTCAGAACTTATCAAGTCACCTATAGGTAAGAAATCCGACTTGGTTTAACAATCTCTACATTCCGTAGCAATGAAAATCAACCGCTTAGCGCGCCTTCCTAAGCACGCAGACGCTTAAAAATTAAATTGGCCAGAAAGTCACCCAATTTAGGCTGACCAAATCAAACGTTGCTTAAGTTTGGTGATCGGTAAGAGCACCGTGGTGTTGATGATCACCTACTAACAACCCTGACAGGGTCTTGCATACACAACTATATAGATTATTGACTAATATGTAACTTTATGTGCATAAATGCAGAAAAGAAAAACAGAGAGAGAATTCTTCTCAGTGGAGGCCGCGATTCGATCTGGTGGTAGATTAGTAGTTAGATTAGATAAAATGTAATTTGACAATTTGTAAATAAGAGGCAGGGTTTATACAAAATAAATTACTTGAGTTTGAGTTTTCCTATCTATTTATCTTTATTCACATTCATTCTCATTACACCAGATCCCTTGCAGAGATCCCTTTATGAGAAAACATCGTGCATACATAAATAAATTTACTAAGCTAATTGCTAAACACAAAATAAATTCGTCACAAAACCATATCAAAGATAAGATATAAAGCTGAAGGCACAATACTGGTATTAACGTTCCCAAGATCTGTAATAACAGTGACAAACGCAAAAATACAGCAACAAAGCGCATACATTAGACATTATCGCGTCTCGTGGCCCACAAAAGGTTGAAAAGTCGCATTTCGCACGTATCGCGTTATCGCCGGTCTGTTCAAACCCTTACGTTGGAGGGAGAATTATGCTGGCGTGCAAGATATTAGCGACGAGCGTGGAAAAAGAAATAAACATAAACAATTCTCTTGGTTAATAATTTGTCTATTCGATTTTCTGTTTAATTTGGTTATGAGCCTGTATATAATCCATTTCTAGTTGTATTAAGGATGTTTTGTGGAGTAATAGTAATAAATAAATAAGGCTAACAAATCGGCCCAAGAACTGAAAATGTAGAGTACTCAACACTGTAGAGAGAAGAATATTTAAAAAAATCTCACTTATAGAATGTATTTGCGGTATCGGGACGCTCGTAACGCTGCATGGCTGTGGTTTTAGTTTATCAAATATTAAATAGTGTTCATTAAGGTTTCTTTTTATAAATAAACGTAGCCCCACACTAGAAATTATTCCTGTGCCGTAGGTGAGTTAACAAACATGAAATTTGCATAAACAAGTAACCAGACCGAAACAAATATTTCTGGGTCATATAAAGATTTTTCCCGTGCGGAAAGCGAACCCACGACTACTCAACCCAGTGGTTAAGAGCAAGCTCTTAACCACTGAAGCAAGCCGTCCGTTTCGACTTGCTTAGTCTAAGATACGTGACCGTTTCTAACATATCTATTTTTGAGTGTATCTGACCTTCGGAAGACACCATATAGGTGGTGCCGGTTACCACTTTCTTCACTCCCCTCAATTTCTGAGATAAGGCCTGTGTCGAGCAGTCAGACATAATGGACTGATTTATTTATGTATTTTTCCTTAAACCTTTGACATCTTCCTACAAACGCCCACCTTTTATCGCACAAAGCCCACATTTGCGTCGGAGGGCGAATTATCAGAAGTCGTTCAAATGATTTATGTACACAATTATTGGGTTATACAGGTACGATGTTTTGTGCGATCCGATCCCACTTCGATAGAAGTTTTGAGACAATAAGAGTTAATTTAATGGTGTTTTGAGAGCTCTGACGGCGGGTACGTAGTTACGCGGTAATGGATGAGCATAAGTGTACGGATTGTGTTATGGTTATGGGCGAAAATGTTGATGGTACATGCGATCGGTTGTTCGTTAATAGTTATCAAAGATAAATAGGGCTAATTGCAATTAAAATGCATTAATTAATTTTTTTGGAATGACCATTATATAAAATGGATTTTTTAAATGCCTGTATGTTTTTAATAGCGTTTGGCATTGAAGATTTTTGGAAAAATTACTTTTGGGTAAGTAATTGATCTTATTTCTCTGTAACAAACACTTGCATATAATTATAGTAATCAAAGTGATAAGGCCGCCCATTGTTACACTATCTTGGTAATTTATAAATTATATTTCCATATTGTGTATCTTTGTTGGAACAATAAAGTGTTATCTATCTATCTATCTATTATTTACCTGACTCAAATATCATTTGTGATCTTTACTATCAAATCTTCTCCAAAGGGATGACATTCTGAAGTGGTGGTAGAGTATTTGTTAATTCTTTGACGATTCATAAATGCTTTACTGGTTTAGCCTGCCTCGTTGGTCTAGTGGCAAAGCACATCGCTTTGAGATCACGAGGTCCTGGGTTCAAATCCTAAGTCGGACAAATGTAGTTTTTCTAACGAAAAACTTCCCAGTACGAGTCCGGAGTCTGGAATTGTGCCCGGTATATGGCAATAGGCTCGCCCTCTATTACATGGGACCTAACATCGTCGGCGAAACGTGGGTGTACTCAGTACATCCGCCACCGCCGCTTGGGGAATATAGGCATGACGGTTTAAAAATTATACTTAAAATTCGAATAAGTGACATGACATCAGTAGCGTGACGGAGTTTGTTTTATTCGAAGCCCTTATACTTCTTTTAATTAATTGTGATTATACTCTAAAAATACCTATACATTACCAAAAATCCCATCAAGAAGCATAATTAGTGGCAAAATAAATATTAAAAATAAAGCGAAACACATATTTCTTACCACACCATCCCAGAATGCACTAACGAGCTGTTAAAACTAAAACCAATGCAACTCGCCCGCAAGGGAAATGTCTCAGTTTCCACACCTCAGTACGAATCTATCACTGTCCTGATTGCTTACCGAAACTAGTCTGCATAAATCCCACAAGTATAACACGATTTTGACATATCATTGATCTATCCAAGCTTAGGATCACCTCAACACCTAGCCTCCGTATCCCTCGGGACGTCAAACCAAAACTGTATTCCAACAACGCTGAAAAGTCATTTGGCCAAACTATACTATAAAACTACATTGACAGTTTTCAATGTTTAAAGTTTCTGTATCGCTGAACAAAAGGGGTAATGGATGGGTTGTTATGCGTGATTGCCGTTTATTGGTAGCGGCGGGGTACGATTGCAACTATACGCGTTAGTACAACGTCTTATGTTCGATGTATTCCACAAATGACATTTAACTCTTTTAGTTTGAGGTTAAAGTATATTTTTCTGTGTATAGAAACATTGGTGTGATGTTTAGGTTTGGAAATAGGGTAGATAGTTTGAAAGACAGGTCCTATCAACGTGTGACAACTACATATTGTTTCGACGTGTGTTTTATTCGGTTGTGTGATCTCTGTTTAGCGCGGTGCTCTGTGGAAATTGTCTTACCGGTATCGGGGGCATTATTCAAGAGACGTATGTGAATGGCGTGTGTCGATAGTGTCAGCTTTTATAAATTTTCCTTTTAAAACAACCGGCACGGATGGGAATGAGATGACGGGAAAAAATGTAAGGTGCTTGTGTAGTCACGAGTAATGTGTAGCGACTCTTTACAACTGGTAACTGATCAGGCTGTCACCATGACAGCAGCTTTTCAATTATGCGCCTAATTTTGACGGACGCTTTGTGCTTTTTCGAGTGGTTAAGAGCTTAAGCTGCTCCGCCCACTCAAGCGAGTAGTTACATGTTTAATTCCCGCACGTGACCAATCTTTCCTAGTATGACCCACGAAAATGAATTTAAAATAAAACCTTTTTTTTCTTAGCAAAACATATACGGCGCGTTTATTAACATGAAATTCATATGCACAAATACCCAGACCGAAACATATACTTGCCGATCACCCAAAGATTTGTCCCGTGCAGAGGGCGGTGCGGCTAAAGCTAAACTATTGGAACAAGATGTCGCTAAAATTTACTGTTAAAATTACAGATATTGTAAATATTTGATAACTACCTATATAATCAATGCAAAGACATGTACAGAACCTGGAAGTCAAGACTTAATAGTTGACAAGTGAGTGTGGAGAAAGCAAGAGAGGTATAAAAAAATACATAAACACATATATTCACGCATATATTCCCCAAGCGGGGGTGATAAAGGTGTACTGAGCACGCCCACTTTTCACCGACGATGTTAGGTCCAATGTAATAGGGGGGCAGCCTTTTGCCATATACCGGGCACAATTTCAGACTCCGGATTCATACTGGGAATTTTTCGTTAGAAGAACTGCATTTTTCCGACCTAGGATTTGAATCTAGGACCTCGTGATCACAGCGATGCGCTTTGCCACTAGACCACCGAGGCAGTCTATATAGATAAAATATATCTATAAAGTAAAAACTAACACGAACCTCCAAACGGAGAATTGGAACTAAAAAACTACAATAACCAACTAACCGCACTAGACCAACGAAGCAGTAAGAGAGGTATGTAAGGAAAAAGCCTCGACCTTCCCCGGAAGAGATTTGGCGTGATTATATAAATAGAGAATACAGGTAATGATATTTGACCCCCGTGTCCTTCCGGCTTGAGCGTAGTTATTACGCGCTCGCCCTCTAGCCCTATGAAGTTGATAAAGCTACTCGGCTAACAGCATAGATCATTCACACAATATGATCTATTAAGTCTCACTTCGATGTCTTCTCATCGAAAAATTAGTTTCATTTCATACTTAATCACTCTTAAACCATTTTACCAGTTCATTAGTAGATTTGGCAAGTGTCTATAAAACGAATGAGAGTGGAGAAAGCCAGAGAGGTCTGTAAGGAAAAAACTGTTGGACTGTACTCTCTGCATACCTCGCATAGGATCTGGTGGTGATAGATTATATAGATTCACAGGACGAATAAATGTCGTCTTTATACTTTCAAATAACATCACAGATGCTCCCAAACACACAAAAACGTATCCAAGATATAAATATACATATACCATCTGTTCTCATTCATATCAAATACTATTACAACTTGTTAAACTTAAAAAAGCACCACCTTTAAACACATGACGTCAAAAAAAGGAATTATAACACGAAAAAAAATCTTGAGCAATAAATATGTAGAGTTATCAGATTGGGCGTGTTTAACGTTTTAATAAATAACGGCCGGCCCAGCGCTGGGCGCATTACTTTTATTGTAAAAATTAATAATAATACTGAATAAATCAATAAAAGAATGGAAACATTTCAGGTCTGAGCTCCGGTTGAATGATTTGTTGTAATACGAGTGTACCGCGCCGTCTGTGCGACGGATAGTGGGTGAGTAATCTTGGTACTTTAAGATTTGTGAATGTTTATGGTAGATTTGGGTGACTGTTTCGTTGTTATAATGGTGCAAGTCGGACAAAGTGTAGTTTTTCTACCGGTTTTTAATCAATAGCAGTCCAAAATCTAAAATTAAGCTTGGTATAATGTAAATAGGCTCACTCACGATTAGATTAGACCCTTAAATTGGCGATAGTTCCCACCTACTGGTGGAGACAGACGATATTATTTTGTTCACTGCTTCTGATTACTAAAGGTTTTTCAAAACTATCTGCATTGACCGAGTTTCTAACTCAGTCAACCCGGATATTTTTGAATAAATTTGTCCTTTGTTTTTGATAGGAGATAAATTTAATCAGACATTTATAGTCCAACACATAAACTGTATTGAATGCATGCTTAGTTGTAGGACAATATTTAAAGTTTGAGTTGTCAACATTTAAAAATGGTTACTTATTTTATTCAATCGTGGTATCCAGTACTACTGTTTAGTTATAGCGTAGCACAATATCAGTATAATATATTATTCCAATAAATATAAAAGGGAGGATAGACATAAAAACCAATTAACATTGATTGAGCTTAAGTTCTCAATAAGAGTTTCACCTTGTATTAAGTAAACTATTTGTGATTATATTGATAAAATGTACATTTTAATTAGTAAAGTGCGATACTGATCGTATTATTGCTCATTTAAAGACATAATAATAATTAAAGTGAAATCAAATATGCTTAGTTACCACTGTCAGAGCTAATAAAATGTAATATTCCACTCAAGTATCAAGATTATTTGATTCCATGACATCAAAAGCTAGTCCTATATCAGTTGATATCGAGTCGAGTCGACCGAGTCCCACCTCCAATAAAGTGCGGCCATCAATTCAGCCGGTCGCAAAAGGTTTCTGTTACCCCGGGCGAGGTATGACGGATGGATGGGTGGCCACGGGAACAAAGCCAACTTTAATTAATTAATGTAATCTTTAGTAATAATGTTTTTGTTGATTTCAATTAAGTATTGGAAATTATTATAGATTAGAACTCTGTACTCGCTGCCTTGTCCGCATGAAATAAATAAAATAATCACTCCGACACGCCTATATTCCCCAAGCGGGGGTGGCAGACGTGTACTGAGTACAGCCACTTTTCGCCGACTGCAGGCACTCCTCAAGAAATCTATGGTGATAATGTAGATATATCGATTTTAATTTTGCGAGGAAGCGAGAAAGGTCTTTAAGAAAAGCCTGTTGGAACTCTGTACTGTCTACCCTGCAAGAGATACGTCTTGGTAATATAGATATGGATTATTGGATGGAGGATGGATTATATTACTATATCCTAACAGCAAATCCCTTGTAGAGTGGAGTCATCATGGCTCTGTTAGGTCCTATACCTCGTGTAGGCAAGCATAATCTAATGTCTAATTTAAAATTATCATATTGTGTAAAAAAACATGAATTTTACTCAACAGTAGAATACAATAAGAAATTTGAATTGAGAGAAAAGTACTGTTTTTAATTTCTATATTTACATGACTGAGGTACATTTATATTTATTTATATAATCTCCTAGGTATTTCAAGTGGCGCCTTGTAACAATATTAATGTTGATTAAAAATTAAATGATTAAAATGCAAGTTAAAAATATGTAATAGAGGAGTTATAATATAATATTAGCCCTGTAAGGATACTATCCCACCGTTGGGCACGGGCCTCCTGTCAAACTGAGAGGGTTTAGGTCATAGTCCACCACGCTGGCCCAATGCGGGTTGGCGAACTTCACACACCTTCCAGAAACTCTTAGGCATGCAGGTTTCCTCGCGATGTTTTCCTTCACCGATAAAGCAAGCGATAGTTAATTTTTCTGAGGAGTTTCGTATTGTAATTCTTTTTATTAGAAAGATAAAACAGATCTTAGTTTGCTTTAATGTTGAAATGTTTAGAATAGAAATCGTATAAATCAGAAGGAAACGTCAATGCAATGTGTCACATCAAGATTCAAACGGCTCTGTCGCAAGCTGACGGCCTCGGGGATTCCGTATAACCGTGAAACAGGAAAACTGACGTAGTTTACTATGCCTGTTGAATAGGAATTGACTGTGATATCTTAAACTATCTACCTACAACGTGTAACTTAAATAATTTATTTTGTATAAACCCTGCCGATTTACATTTTTCTTGATCTTATCTAACTACTAAGCTACCACCGGATCGGAACGCGGCCTCCACAGAGAAGATCCAGCGAGAAACTCGGCGAGTTTGTCTTTTTTATTTAATTTTCTTACTTTTTGTGAGTACAATGTTTATGTTACAATTAAATAGTTTAGATCTAGCTTCAGTGTGATGCCTTACGATCGAGATATGAGATTAATGATGTTATATCTAAAGAGTAAGTGTCTAAAGGATTCCGGAGGAACCAGTCCGCACAAGCAGCACCCGTTCACGAGTATGACTACTGTGCTTTAAACATTTGCTGCCTCGTTGTTCTAGTAGCAAATAATGCGTATTGCGATTACGAGGTCCTGAGTTCAAATCCTAGGTTGAACAAATGTAGTTTTTCTATTGAAAAATTCTCGGAATCAGGCCAGAGTCTGGAATTGTGTCCAGTATATGTTAATAGGCTCGCCCTCTATTACATGGGACCTGACATCGTCAGAGAAAAGTGGGTGTACACAGGACACCTCTGTTAGCCCGCTTGGGGAAACTGGGCGTGACGCTGCTGATATTTTTTAATTAGCGGGATTTCAGTATAAATTAACAACCAATTCAAGAACCGTCTTGGAAAATATTTTCTGAACAAAAAACATTAATCAGTTAAGGTTATCAGGATAAGAGTGTCTAATACTTGATTCAACTACTGATAATTTGTTTTTGTTTTTTTGTTTTTAATAATAAACGTAGCTCCGCACTAGGATTATTCTTGTGTCGTGGGTGCGTTTACAAATATGAAAATTCACAAACACAAATACCCAGACCGATACAAATAATTGTGGGTCACACAAAGATTTGTCCCGTGCGGGAATCGAACCCGCGACTGTTAGATACAGTGGGCGGAGCGGCTTAAGCTCTTAATCACTGCGCCAAATCGTCCGTCAAAATAATTGTAAATTTAAAAGGTAAACGAAATTTATAAGGAGTCACTTACCATTTTCCAAGTCCATAGGCACTTTGTTTTACAAAATAGCTATGAAACTTTGCATATTGGAACCTTGGGATGATGTTTAGCAGTGCAACTAGAATCACCATTTGTTTTGAATTGACGTTAAATTTTATTTAAGTAATAAAAAATATATCAGCCCATACTGCCCACTGCTGGCCAAAGGCCTTCTCTCACAAATCAAGGTGTGGGAGATTTGGTCATACCCCACCACGCGAACTCAGTGCGGATTGGTGGAGGCAGGTTTGTGGGCACCTGCTGTTGGAACTTATCAAGCCCCCTATAAAGCTTCCAACTCGGCTTAACGACTACCACATTAATTGGTAACCGGGACCAACGGTTGAACGTACTTTTCGAAGCACGGAGGCGCTCGAATATGAAAATACCGCAACGGTCACCCATCTCAAGCCGACCGAGTCGAACGCTGCTTAACCTTGGTGATCGTTAAGAACACCACGGACACACAGCGCTACGAGCGCCTCATTTAAGTAATACCCTGAAGGAAATGAGGAAAGATTGGAATAAGTGAAACACTTGAAGTGAAGACATTTCGCCAACACAGGATAGTTTACCAAACATCCTGTCACATCAAAAGGCCGATCTCCTTACTTATCCACAAACCATTTGTGATTTGGTATAGTAATCCAAACATCTATTGCTTCATATTGAAAGACGTGATCATAAGAACGAAGCAAAGAGTTGACCTAAACAACTGTGCACTTTGACTTCCAACTAGGCTCTGACGTCATCGCGGTGGGCGTGGTTTACGACAGTATATTATTCTTAGCTAGATGGCAAATACAGAAATGGGCGGGATAACATTATCTTCATTCCGCGCCACCCGGCCCAGTGACACGCTTGATTTTAGAGGGAAATTTCTTAACATTTGCTACGTGGCCATAAGGATACAAACTCGGAAATTCCTATTTATCATAAGATCTTAAATAAATATAATATTAAACCAAATTAAAGCGATCTTTTAAAAATCATGATGTCATAATGACGTTAACAAAATGGCTTCGGTTTTCCAGAAACGATAATGTTTAACTACTTTTTAATAGCATATACCTAACAGCTGATACAAAATAAAAATAACCATCCTCATATACTTTAGAACGATGCTTTTATAAGTACCTATCTACTTAAAAAAACAAAATGTTCGGCATAAATTAATTTTTAACACCTGTAAAGATAATACTCTCAATATCATACTCGTCTAGACCACAGACAACAGAGGATCAGAGAATTTACAATCTCCCGATAATATCTCGATAGGATGCGCGTGCGCATGGTACAAACTAATGATCATGCGCGGCCGACAATTAACTCCATACTGACTGGGCAGTACCTGTCACTATTGATTTGTGATTGATACTATGTAATTCTCATATATATATATCTTTAAACATAATGGAATTTCTACCCTTAGACGACTGAAATAGAGTAGAATGTTGATTGACGTAACTTAAGTACAGGTCAAGAAAATTTCTAATAAATAATTTTCAATTGTTTTTCTTTAACACTAAAGTTGGATTTTGTTTGCAGAGTACTTAACATGTAATTTAAATTTATACTATTGAGCGCACGATACGATTTTAATTTTATGTTCATAGGTAATAGAGTGTATATTTGCTTGTATTTTATGTGAGATCGAAGGGTTCGTGCCTTGAGCGTTTTTTTGTGAATTCCCAAAGATTTATTTTAAACTTTGAGTTCATAGTTGTAAGGATCGATAGTATTGTATTAATTAATGGTGAGTTTGAGATATACGGGTGATTAAGTTTAGAAATATTGTGTTGGAGGCGTGATGTTAAAATACAAGGGTATATATCATATACTAAGATAAGGTACCCGTCATACTGTTAAATTCGTTTCGTGGTATGAAAAAATGATTTTTTGTAATACTATACTAAATTTTTCACCTCCATTGAAAGTTTGCGGTCAATATGATACCTATTTTTAAAGATTATTAGAATGAAGTGATGTAGGAACCGGGAAAGACCTAGACTATCTTACCAAGATCAAATAGATCGTGTCTTATCTTAAGGGCAAGTCAAGAGTCCCCGTAACCGGCGAGCGTGTATGAGACGAACTATGAGAGTGGAGGAAGCCAGATAGGCCTGTTGGAATTCTGTACTCTCTGCCTACCCCGCAAGGTATCTGGCATGATAATATATATAGATTAGAATGAAATAATATGGACGGGTAAGGATCACGAGGTCCTGGGTTTGAGGTCGGATAGTGTGATTTTTCTGTAGAAAAGACCTTAATATCAGTTTTGTGTTTAGAATTGTGCCCAATATAATGGCATAGACTCGCGACCTGTCATCATTCGCAGAATGTGGGTCCACACATCATACCTCTGCCACTTCCACTTTGCGAATATAGGCATTGCGATGTAAAATAAGCAGCAAATTAAAAAAGACCTTAAAAATTTGGCGGCAGGAAAATCTTTAAGAAATTCCCAGCATACTTTTGGGAAAACTGAGGTATAACTGTGTACAAATAAAAAATTCCATATTTTTGTTAATAAAAACGTATCCCCATACTAGCATTCATTCGGTGCGTTTACAAACATGAAAATTCACATACACAAATACCCAAACCGGAACAAATAATGGTGTTTACACAAAAGTTTGTCCCGTGCGGGAATCGAACCCGCGACTATTAGATACATTGGGCGGAGCGTCTTATCCACTGCGCTAAATCGACTCCAGATTGATAATAGATTTTCTTCAATAGAGAAGTTACTTTTTGTTTGATCTGGGACAAATAAAGTAGTCTTTTTAACCGACTTCAAAAATGTTGTATGTTCGGTTGTATGTATGCTCTTTTTTTCTTTTTTTTATATATGTTTAATAATATTTCCGTCAGTTGTGGACCGTATTTGATGATTTTTTTTTTGCATTGGGTGCAGTATAGCTCCAAGGTGGTCCCATTTTAATTTAATTGGTATAAATAATAATAATTAATTCACTCATCACAAAAAAATGTAAAATAAAAAACTTTAATAAAAAGGAAAACCGACTTCAAAAATCAAAAAACAAATATTTGAAGTCGGTGGCAAGTAACCGACTGTAGCAACCAGCACCGACTTCAAATATTTATTTTTTGATTTTTGAAGTAGATTATCCTTTTTTTTTTTTTTATTGATATAGAATCTCGTGTGGGAAGTTCATAACAGCAATAATTCCTAACTTAATCACTTCTATATGTGCTAACTGATTGTAATCGTGAATCATATAAATAGACCGAAAATTATGGGTTACAGATAGTTAACTATCACTAACACCTATAAAACACATTAACAAGGTAGACAGATAAACTCACGATGTTTTATAACTACGCTAGTTTCTGCCCGCGACTACGTCCGCGTTCGAAACCATCGGAACCTAAGTTTTTTCCGGAATAAATATCCTATGTGTTAATCCAGGTAATAAACTATCTGTGTGCCAAATTTCATCCAAATCCGTTCACACGTTTTTGCGTGATTAAGTAACAAGTATACAAACATCCAATCATACAAACTTTCACATTTATAATATTAGCAAGATATGTTGAAATTATTATGAGGAAGAAGAATGTATTGCATGTATTGTACACTCTGCTTGCCGCGCAAGGGATATGGCATGATAATATAAATAGATAGAAGTACGATTGTCTCGTTGGTTTACTGGTGTACGGTGCGTCTGGCTAGCCCAAGGTCCTGTGTTTAAATCCTAGGACGGACAAATTATGTTTCTTTTCTTTCCATGAATCATAAATAGCAGCATAGAAGTTAGGATCTGTGCCCTGTATAATGGCAATAAGCCTCTCTATTACACTGGCATCTAACATCGTTGGCAATATTTGGGTGTACATAGTGCACCTCTGCGCTTTGGGGAAAACACAAACACCAATAACTTACTTTGTATAAACGCTGCGGGGGCACTTACAGATTTGTTAATTCACATCTGGTTTTAATTAAATATAATCTACTAATCAACCAACGGTTAGAATGCCATTTATCTATCTATATCATCACGCCAGATCCCCATCGGATCGGAATACGATCTCTTTTGAAGGATTAAATGAATATTGTTAATATTTCCAATCAAATTAAAATTCAAATAAACAAAACTATATGAAACTGAATAAAATTAGCATTGGAAAAATATCTAAGTTAGATTAGGACTGGACTGTCTCACATGTACTCAATGCTTTATAATAGCACAGTCCAAGCCACGTGTCCTGCTATCAGCTGCAGGTATCTGTTGGAGCTGCCACGCAACCGGCGCACTAGCGATGGTATTCGCTTGCGCAATATCGCTGCAAACCTGTCCACCTGTGCTACAGCAAACATTCCTGATGCACTAGAGAAACGAGGTAACGCCTTCAGCGCTCTTCTTCTTCTTCTTCCGATTAGACCGTGTATCCCATTTACTTGGGGTCGGCCGTTTCCTTTTATTTGACTCAGCACGATTTTGTGCTGTATCTGTGACGAGTTGAGCGTGTTTCAGGTATTTTCGACCGTCGACAACCAAGTAGCAGGTGGTATCCACGGGGACATTTCGTTGTTGGAAAATTAAGGGCTAGCTTCACTATGTGGGCATCTGAGGGTGGCTGGATGTGATCGTACCACCTCAAACGCTCGCACGATCAGCGCTCTATACGCACTATTATATTGGACGCGCAAGGAACTGTATGTCTTCTGCGTATATTTGCTCCCTAGACTGCACGTATACACTGACTGAAAAGAACCTGTATACACTGACTGAAAAGAACCTTAGTTCTTTTATTTACTATCCATTTATAGTCATTATAATTACATGGGCACACGCAAAGATCAATGTACATTAAGTACAATGACCCCTAACGACACACAAAAATAAGTAGCGAGCGAATCAAACACAAAATCCAACAACAATACACAATAACTACCCAATTGCTGCGGAGATAAAACCTAGATGGTGGCATGTAGTGACAGACAATACATGATTGTGTATAAATTTATGTATGTATCATTACACTATGACCTCGGGTGCGAACAAGTGTGTGCTTATGCGGTAACAGTTAGTAATGCGTTACCGTTTGACGATTCATTTTTTGTTCAAGTTTTTTGGGTTCCTCAAAGTTCACAGTTCACACTTTGCTGAGAGCGAGTCGTATATGCTGTAAGCTAATGATGATGATGATTAGGTGACAAGTATGAATGATAAGCGATAACAGGCTGTATGGTGTTAAGTGCTAAGGGCAAAAATACAGCGTTTCATACACCGTCACGCTTATATTCCCCAAGCGGGAGTGGCAGAGGTGCACTAAGTACACCCACGTTTCGCCGATCATGTTACGTCCCATATAATAGGGGGCGAGCCAGAATTCCAGACTCCGGACTCAAACAGGGAACTCATAATTAGAACAATCACATTTTTTCGACCTAGGTTTTGAACCCCTCGTGATCACAAAGCGATGCGCTTTGTCACTAGACCAGGGAGGCAGTACAGTGTTTAATGTTTTTCTAATCCATCTATCTTTATCATCACGCCAGCTCCCTCGCGGGGTAGGCAGAGAGTACAGGTAGTTCCAACAGGTTCTTTCCTTACAAACCTCTCTGGCTTCCTCCACTCTCATAGTTCGTTTCATACACGCTCGCCGGTTACGGAGACTCTTGACTTGTCCTTCAGATAAGACACGGTCGATTTGGTCATGGTAAGATACTCTATATTGCTTAATCATTTCACTTAACATGTTGCACTCGTAATTCGCACTCGTACTTCGTTTCTCGCACTATCACTTGACACTTCGCTGCCACACTTTTCATTTAACAGCGTGCCCATCTACATATATGTTGATTCACATTTGACCCTATCATGCTATTGCTTTATGCTTTATAGACGCTTTTATTTTAGTCGTTGTGAAGCGATGTGATGATGTATTCAATCCCTACTATTCACTAGTACTAACAAAAGATAATAAAATAACATTTCAATAATAATACACTTATTTGTCATTCAAAACAACTATACCAATCACAGAATTACATTGAAGATTGTCACCCTAGAAATACTATTCAGAGAGGTCACTAGGTGGATGTTATTCAATGAAATATTTTTTTATTCATTTTTACAAGCCTTTACTTAAACTTGCAATGTTCGTATATCTGTCTGTCTTTCTAGTTCAAATCTTATGATCCATTTTTCAAGCACTTGCCGGCATCCGATTTAGCTGAATTTTGGCATATGTATGTAAATTCGTTGACAATGCAATAATATGGAGCAACATAACATAACATATACCATGGAACTGGTCTGCTGATGGAGTCGGAAGGTGGCCATAGGAACTTGTGATCCATACAACGTCATCCCCTCGTGTTTAGGTTTGTTAGATTGGTATTGACAAGTACTATACAACTAGATAGTGTTCAGGGTCTAATGATGAAGCTGAAAGTAGTCAATGGAACCACCCAATTACGCAATATGACCCTACCGTGTTTGATCTCCTTGGATTTGTCTTGATGCGTACTTTAGACCCGTATGGCGTCTAAGATCTGATGATGAAGCCAGAAGAAAGCCATAGGAACTTCTCAACTAAGCATGACATCTTCTTTGTGTTTTTGCTATAAAAGCTTGTTTTTAAAGAGGTCTTTTACCTAAAAATTATTATTTTTTTTTTTATTACCATTAAACAATAGGTATTAGATATATACATCACCTAGGCTTTCGCTCCACCACGAATAAAATTACACCGTGTATAGGAAGTAATTAACAAACACTAAATTGCTAAGCAATATACAGCCGTCGCGCAGAACTCAAATGATGGTCATCAATTGCGCGCACACTATTCGACGAACATAAGCTACTTACATCATTTTGTAACAGCCATCATCACCGCTTTCTACTAATATTTCACGAAAGAGGCGTTAAATTATGACGAAAAAGTGCCTATTGTTTAATGATATATAGGCTCTATACTGTAAGATAACAAAATACATGCTGGTTACGTTTCTTTTGTGTTCTGATTACGAGAAAACTTTGAAGATACGTTTATGTAATCACTGGCTGAGAGGACTCTCGTAGCGTTGTTGGACCGCGGTAATGTTAGCAATCACTAAGGTTATGCAGCGTTTGACTCGGTCAGTCTGAGATGGGTGTCCATTTGTTGAATTTTGCATATTTCAGCATCTCCGAGATTTAGAAAACACGTTTAAGTTGTTGGTCTAGGATACCATTTAATGTGGTAATCGTTTAGCTAACTTGGAAGCCTTAGGGGCGGCTTGCACACTTTCTGTCTTACTGTAATTTAGGACACAAGGCTTTTTTTGCCCAACAGTGGAAAAGTATAGACTGATTCATTAAGCTCTATTCGTATTTTAGATGGGATTTCTCATCTCTAATTATAAACCCCCTATTTAAACTTTTAAGGGGATATCTATATCTATATCATCACACTAGATCACTTGCGGAATAGGCAGAGAGTACAGAGTTCCGACAGGTTCTTTCCTTACGGCTCTCTCTGTTTTCCTTCACTTTCATAGTTCGTCTCATACACGCTCGCGGTTACGGAGACCCTTGACTTGTCCATCGGATAAAACACGGGGAATACATGGGAGAAGGGGATTGATTTAAGGGGATAGATATTTAACAATTCTTTTTAAGTGCTAACCTTATTATTATGATGAAGTTTTGTGCATTTTATGATTTCCACCGGTTTAAGCTGGGCGTGCTCTTTTAGTTTTAAATTATATTTTCTCTTTAAAATATACGATATATTTAATCGATGATCTGAAGCATTTTTTTATCCTAAACAAACAATTATTCGCGTGTAAAGAATTTTCAATTCACTAATACAAAAACTTAGATCAAATTAAATTTTATTGGTATCTCAACGATACGATGTCTCTCTTAAGGATCGAATTTGTGACTTCTCAATACAATAATCAAACCTGCATGTTTTAACCCCTAGACCCCACTAGAACATACTGTCTCTTTTTTAACTTTTTGCGTTCACCAAAAACGTTATCAGCATATTATTTCTGATGGGCGCAGATAAATTGAAAAGTTTTAACCTGAAAACTTTTCTGAATCCTAGATCCAAATTGATAGTATTTTAGATTCAAACTGAAAAGTTTAAGTTTGTAGGTCAATAGATTTCCGGGAGAATAGTTCTGGAGTTACTCAATACAGTTAAATTTTAGCGTGTTCCTTGCTAGTATTTGGATTAACTTTGGTATCTTCACGTCTATATTTCTAAAGGGTTTGATGGAGACAATCTGTTTTTTTTGTAATTGGGTAACACAGATTTGTTTGAGCGGAGATCGAACCCGTGCCAACTTGATCTAGTTCGAAGCAACCTATGCTATAAGCCATCAAATAAGTTGTCTGTCAGACATTTAAGGCTATTTAAGAGTGAGTTAATGAAATGTAGTAGTATATTTATCTCCGTTCTTTATTATTCCTAAAGCTGGAGCTAGATCGTAAACTATTTAATTGTAACCAAAACCTAATTGTAATCTAACCATTGTAACCATTATGATTGAAAAAACAAGAAAAGAAAGAAGAGAATGAGAAATAAATAAAAAAGACAAGCCCACTGAGTTTCTTTCACCGGTTTTTTTCTGTGGAGGCCGCGTTCTGATCCGGTGATACATTAGCAGTTAAATTAGATTTAAAAGAAATGCAAACTGACTATTTGTAAGCGCTCCCGCAGGGCTTATACAGAATAAACTATTTGAGTTTGAGTACCTACATATCATAAAATTCCCGCTTAAATCATCTAGTGATATTCATGATCTAAATTATAGTCCAGCCAAAGTTTAACATCAAAATATTTCGCTTTCTAAATGAATGTAGTGACGTCAAGCAAGCGGCCATTTTAATTCTAATTTATTGATATCGTATTAACGTCAATGAGTTTCGTCGAAACTATTGTCAACCATCAACTACCGACGATAAATGAGTGTACATCTAATCACTATAGTCAGTGTTGGGAATATTGGCTTTAAGTATTGAACTATGAGAGTCGAGGAAGCCTGAGAGGTATGTAAGGAAAGAACCTGTTGGAACTCTGTACTCTCTGCCTACCCCGCAAGGGATCTGGCGTGAGGTTATAGATAGATAGATAGATAGAAGTATTGATTCTTAACATTGATTTGTCACCGTATGGATTCTAAAGCAACGACTACATACTGCATATAATGAAGTCTACTGAAAAAGTCGAGTATAATTTTCCGTATTTCGAAAAAAGAAAGGCCCTCGCAGCGCTGTGCGTTTGCGGTGTTCTTACCGAACACCAAGGTTAAGCAACGTTTGACTCGGTCGACCTGAGAATGGGTGACTTAATGTGGTAGTCGTTAAGCCGAGTTTGGAGCCTTATAGGCGGCTTGATAAGTTCCAACAGTAGGTGGCCACAAATCTGCCTCCACCAATCCGCACTGGGTCCGCGTGGTGGAGTATGACCTAATCTCTCTCACCACGATTTGTGAGAGAAGGCCTTTGCCTAGCAGTGGGCAGTATAGGCTGATATTATTATTATTATTACGTGTTTTCGAAAAGACAGAGGTGCGTGTCTGGGTTCGAACCCTAGACCTCTGACTTTCAGTCCAACGGTCTAACCACTAGGCTATCACTGCTTTATACCCTATATTACTTGTTGTTACTGGTGATTATTTTTAAACAAGTCATTTTAAGCATTGAATTTAAAAATATGAAATTTTACATACACAAATAGCCAGACCGAAACAATAATTGTGTGTTCGAAAAAAGAAATTGTAATAAATGAAAAGGTTACATATACCTTTTATAACAAAACAATTTTTAGTTTTTTTCGCTCTTATTAAAAAGTTATATTAAATTTAAAATAAATTTTTGAACCCAGTACTGAAAACACGCCGACAGTTCCCGAACAAACCCGAGCTTATGTGACGTCACAATGTTAATTTCTACTTATCGTAGCACACAGCTGATACAGTGTTTTGACTCAATCAAATCTTGTTTATATCGTCAATATATTAAAATTGTACGTATATTATAAATAATTTATCGCACATGACTAAATAAAATTATCTATTATACATAAGTTTTTGCACTAAATTTCGGATATTTTTAGTCAATTAACATGTAGAAGCCGTTGACACTGTGCTGTCAAGAAATTCCTTTAACATTATGACGTCACAAACATGGCGACCAATCGTGGCACCAATTGTAGTCACGTGATTCTTTTTAAAATTTTATCAATTTTAAATTGTTTATAATAGATTAAAAAAATTAAGAGTTTTTCGCATCGACTATTATTATAATTTATGATAAAGTTTTAAAATACACAAAAAAGATGTTTTTTTTTTAAATCCAATTGTCGGTCACATAAAGATTTGTCCCGTGTGGGAATCGAAACCGCGACTATTCGACCCAGTGGCTCTTAACTACTGCGCCAAATCGTCTGACGTATATATCGATACTATTTAAGCCCTATATAAAATATACACACATTTGTGACACCGAAGCCAGGTGACAGGTCGACGGCATTTTGGCTAATATAACAATTCTTAAACGATATTTTTGGCTCACGACACTTCTATCGTAGTGTGTAATCGTCTCTTCACCTCGTAACTTGGAGTACCGTCTCTGTTCTTAGTTTTTAATTGTGAGTTCAGAAATAGCGGAAAATACATCGATTATGGGTCTCATAAAATACTAGTTCAAAAATGATCATACATATTTTTTTTACTAAAAAATAATTCTAGGTATTATAAACATGAATTTCATATGAACAAACACCCAGACCGAAAACAAATATTTTTGAGTTGTATATGTGTCTACATTTGAAAAATTCACGCGTCCGATATCGGTCATTCTTTGGATGAAGCAACAAAAGTAAAACGCTTTAAGAAAAGTAAGAATAATAATACTATCAGCCTGCCCACTGCTGGACAAAGGCCTTCTCTCACAAATCGAGTTGAGAGAGATTAAGTCATACTCCACCACGCGGACCCAGTGCGGATTGGTGGAGGCAAGTTTGTGGCCACCTGCTGTTGGAACTTATCAAGCCGCCTTTAAGGCTTCTAACTGAATTTAAAGACCACCACATTAAGTGGTAGCCGTGACCAACGGCATAACGTGCCTTTCGAAGAATAGAGATGCTCGAATATGAAAATGCCACAAACGGTCCCCCATCTCAGGCCGACCGAGTCGAACGCTGCTTAACCTTGGTAATCGTTAAGAACACCGCACAGCGCTACGAGTGCCTCGAAGAAAAGTAAGAGCCATTTAAATTCCTGAATTCAAATAAATCGTCACACAAAAAGTCCCATCTGCACCCACTCTTACAGCTTACTTTGAAAAATGCGTGAACAGTACCGAAAATACATAAAGAAATCACCATAACAAAGGTCTTAATGTTAATTCGTTCTAACAGTCTCTGGATGTAAGATGTGTTTGATTAATGATACATTGTTTAACGTAAATTATAGTACGAGTAGCTGAGTTTAATGACATATTTTTTGTTAATTTATTGGGATGAATTTCTTTACGATGATTGTAGACGAACGCTATACAGCCAATGACAACCATTAAGTTGTGGATATGACATGAGCTAGGATAAAGACTTTCTCGATGGAAAAATCAAAAGAACGCTTTCCCTGAACTTTTTTGAGTTTTTCTTTTGCATGACAAACATCTTCAGAAAACTATTTTTCAGAAAATTTGACGATGGTTTGATCCATGACCAAATAGATCGTGTCTTATCTGAAGGGCAAGCCAAGAGTCTCCGTAACCGGCGATCGTGTATGAGACGAACTATGAGAGTGGAGGAAGCCAGAGAGGTATGGAACTCTGTACTTTCTACCTACCCCGCAAGGGATCTGGTGTAATGATATAGATAGAAAGTCCAGTTTTTAAGTGGATGAGTAGCTACGGGTTTGATTCCCGCACAGGACTTATGTTTGTGAGCCTTGTGATTGCCCGTACACTATGCGCCACAAAATTAAAACAGGCAGTCACTCATGCCGATATTTGCAAATATTTTTGGTCCAATAAAATGTGTTTCTGTCTCATCACGCTAAATCCCTAACAAACTAGGCAGATCCAATAATGTGTACTGTTTTATCCTGCTGACCGACCGTATTCGCAACAGCGTAGTAAGAAAGCGAATAGGTATGAAAGAGAGTATCGGTGTAAAGATGAGAAAGGGTATGCTCCGTTGGTTCGGGCATATAGAAAGAATGTCCGAAGAAAGAATGACAAAACTGATATACAATGCGAAAGTGAAAGGATGTAGGTACCGGGGAAGACCTAGACTATCTTACCATGACCAAATAGACCGGGTCTTATCTGAAGGACAAGTCAGGAGTCTCTGTAACCGGCATGCGTGTATGAGACGAACTATGAGAGTAGAGGAAGCCAGAGAAGTATGTAAGTAAAGAACCTGTTAGAACTCTGTATTCTCTGCCTACCCCGTAAGGGATCTGGCGTGATGATAAAGATGGAGAGAGATATAGATTTTATCCTGTGACTGCCTCGCCGTGTTGGCAATTTTTTAAACAATTTTTGAATTGCGGTATCGATCAATTGAAATTTTAATAGCGATTAAATTAATCCCCCGAAGTTACTTTGGACGTCACACGCCTCTGTCCCTCCCGTGACAATGGGAGCACTCGAAACTTCGGGAACTTAAATCCAAAAATAAACCGGTGTAAAATCCGAAATATTTTAACTGTAATTTATTCACAAATTTTGCCCAACTCTGCTTTCTCGTTGGCATGTAATGCGCGTAGCAATCACGCAGGCTTCAATTCCTAGGTCGGACACCGTATCCAGGAAGCAGTGATGCAAAGTTAGGAGTCTCGGGTTCAAACCCAGGCACGCACCTCTGTCATTTCGAAAGCATGTGCGTATTAAAAATTAACTATCACTTGCTTTAACGGTGAAGGAAAACACCTTGAAGAAACCTGCATGCCTGTGAGTTTCTCGTATGTATGTGAAGTTCGCCAACCCGCACTAGGCCAGCGTGGTGGACTATGGCCTAAACCCTCTTAGTTCGAGAAGAGGCCCAAGCCCAACGGTGGGACAGTTTCTCAACAGGCCTAATTTTATACACCATAGCCAAATATTCCCAGTACCAGTTCGAAGTCCAGAATTGTGCCCAGTGTAATGGCAATATCCTACTTATTATATTTGGACCTATGACCATTGGCGAAAAGTGGGTGTTCATAATGCACCTCTCCCACCCCCGCTTGGGAAATATAGGCACGTTGGTGTAAATTTTTTTTAATTTTATCCTACATATCATATTCAGTTCGCAGAGACGCGACGCCCCCACCGTTAATTGAGAGAAACACAAATTTTCTTCAATCACACGCATGATTTATGCCTGTTTTGTTAGAACTCTTACAATGGAAGTTCTGTCTGTTCGTGATTAAGTAACGTACATTGTTTCGTGTGTAATTGTAAAGTATTTTGGGTTAAATTTATTGCTTTTGATTTGTAATATTTCACTGGATGGTGTTTGAGCTGGTTTAATTAGCGGATAGGAGAATACCAACTCACGATCTGAATGATTTGTTGTTTGAAACGTAGTTATAAAAATTAAAAACTTAATAAATCAGCAATTAATGTCCCACTGCTGGGCAAAGGCCTTCTCTCACAAACCAAGGTGAGAGAGATTAGGTCTTATGGAGCATATGCTGCTTTGTAGACACAATGTGGCTACCGTCTTTGGGGTTCTGGTTTGGTCATGCTTACTATAATGTCTTTGCTTGCGGTGGCTGTCTGGCGCGGGTTACTCCCTTCCCTCTAATATGGTCGAGGGAGGGATGGGTGTTCCAGTAGTCATACTTGTGTACGGGTGCTGCTTGTAGGGGTGGTCTATCTGGAATCTTTTAGACACTCTTTCCAGATACCATCATTAGATTCATATCTCGATAGTAAGGCATCATATTGGAGCTAGATCGTAAACTATTTAATTGTAAAGTAAACATTGTATCCACACAATATGATTGCAAAAAAAGAAAAGAGAAAGAGAAGTAAATAAAAAAGACAGGCCCGCTGAGTTTCTTCGCCGGATCTTCTCAGTGGAGGCCGCGTTCCGATCCGGTGGTAGGTAAGTAGTTAAATTAAATTTAAAAAAATGTAAATTGACTATTTGTAAGCGTCCCCGCAGGGCTTATACAAAATAAATTATTTGAGTTTGAGTTTCATACTCTACCACGCGTATCAAGTGGGAGTTGGTGGAGGCAAGCCACCTTCTGTGGGAACTTATCAAACCGCCTATAAGGCTTTCAACTTGGCTTAACGACTACCAGTTTAAGCCGGGACCTACGACTTATTGTGCCTTCAAAGGTACGGAGACGTTTGAATATTAAAATGCCACAAATGGTCACCCATCGTAAATCGGTCAAGTCGAACGTTGCTTAACCTTGATAATCGCTAGAAACGCTGCGGTCGCATAGCGCTACAGTCCCTCTCTCCTCTCGTTTACAACGTATCATGTATTTACATTTCAGTGACGGTGAATACCCATGCCTTTATATATTCATGCTTGACCCCTTGCACGCTAGATAGAGAGTACTAACAGGATTTATATTTATACTATATACAAGGTGTAAGATTATTAAGGCAAGTAGTGAAAGTAGTTTGTTTTAAATCAGGAACTGAATCGATACCAACTATTTTTAAAATATGTTAAATTTTTTTTAGTTATCAATAGTTGCTGTTATTCTTTCAGTCCTTTGTATTAAACAAAATTTTATCATTATTCAAAGCAATATGGTCATTTTAAATGCATTTCTATTACTCACACATCAATATGCACACAAAAATTAATTATTAATTAAATATTGTGGTTAATTTGGGTATGGTAAATTTGATTTTCGTATTGTATTCGTAAAGAATTAATCTAATTGGGGTGTCTGAGGTCTTGCGCTATACAAGCTGTAAAATTATTAACGCAAGACCTAAAAGTAATTTGTTCTATATCGGTGACTGAATTGATTCCAATATTTTTTTATGTATCTTAATTTTATTTTTAATTTGCAATAAATGTTTTTCCTCTTTTAGTGCGCTATTAAAAACTAAATTTATTCTTGATTCTATGAATCAATAGCAATAAGGGGATTTAACTATATTTCTGAAACGCATTCCTCAATACGAACACATTTACGTACAAGTTTCATTGTTAATTGGGGTATATAAGTGCTTAACTGATACACAATGCGAAAGTGGAAGGATGTAGGTACCGGGGAAGACCTAGACAATCTTACCACGACCAAATAGACCGGGTTTTATCTGAAGGACAAGTGAGGAGTCTCCGTAACCGGCGAGCGTGTATGAGACGAACTATGAGAGTGGAGGAAGCCAGAGGTATGTAAGGAAAGAACCTGTTGGAACTCTGTACTCTCTGCATACCCCCTAAGGGATCTGGCTTGATGATATAGATAGATATAGAGATAAGTGCTTAAAAAATTGTAAAATACTTTAAATTTGGAAATTTGGATTTCGCCTTGAATTCATCAAGCAATTATCTAATCGGGGTGTCTGACGTCTTGCGTTATTTACGATACACCTTGTATAAATAAAAGTCCATCTCGGCTTCTTTTCTATGTAGGTACGCGCTAATCTTGTCAACTACTACACAGATTTTTGTCACCAGACGAAATCGACAAATACCTAGGTAGGTAAATTATACAGGTTTTTAATTTATGAGGAACGACTGCCTCGTTGGACTAGTGGCAAAGCGCATCGCTTTGTGAACAGGAGGTCCTGGGTTGAAATCCTAGGTCGGACAAATGTAGGTTTTCTAACGAAAACTTCTCGGATGAGTCCGGAGTCTGAAATTGTGCCCGGTATATGGCAGTAGGTTCGCCCTCTATTACATAGGACCTAACGTCGTCAGTGAAAAGTGGGTATACTCAGTACACCTCTGTCACCCCCGCTTGGTGAATATGAGCGTGACGGTGTTTATTTTTATTTTATACTTTATGATTTTTTTTAGTATCGGTGTAAAGATGAAAAAAGGTATGCTCCGTTGGTTGATATACATAACATATATGACATAACAGATATACAATCCGAAAGTGGAAGGATGTAGGTACCGACGAAGACATAGACTATCTTACCTCGACCAAATAGACCGAATCTTATCTGAAGGACAAGTCAAGAGTCTCCGTAACCGGCGAGCGTGTATGAGACGACCTATGAGAGTGGAGGAAGCCAGAGAGGTATGATTATATGATTTTTTTATTTCTATATTTGAACAATGACTTGGTTTAGTGGTTTGAGTAAGTACTCAGCTCATTGGATTAAATAGTCGCGAGTTCGATCCCCTTTCGGGACGAATCTTTGTATACTGTATATGTAATGAAACTACAGTCTGAGTATATGGAAATTTAATGTTTGTAAATCCATCCCCGCCACATGAATAATCTTAATTTGGTGCTACTTTTAGCCCTTTTTTGTCAGTATGCATTGTAAAGCAAATGAAGTCTTTGGAAATATCCGGGGCAACTGAGCTATATATAAAATAAACACTTAATTCGTTACTATTATTATTCTTGTTGATGTTGCAAAAAGGATTAAGAATACACGCCCTGACTGCCTCGTTGGTCTGGTGGCAAAGCGCATCGCTTTGTGATCACGAGGTCCTGGGTTCAAATCCTAGGTCGGACAAATGTAGTTTTTCTAACGAAAAATTCCCAGTATGAGTCCGGAGTCTGGAATTGTGCCCGGTATATGGCAATAGGCTCGCCCCCTATTACATGGGACCTAACATCGTCGGCGAAACGTGGGTGTACTCAGTATACCTCTACCACCCCCGCTGGGGAATATAGGCGTGATTTTTTTTTTGCCCTGACAATTCTAATCCTCAGGTTCTTGTAGTACGGTTCATATCCACTCTACTTGTTGGATATTATTTTATTTAATGCGTTCACCGTCCCTGTCGGATTTAAACAGTAAAATTTTCTCTTTTTCTTGTTCAACTATGTTTTCGTTCGTTAATTCATTTAATCAGTTCTACTCTATACTCACACAGTTTATATAATAGAGGTAGAATATTCAACTCGCAATATTAGTAATTAGTTATCTATTAATCCATTCATTTAATAAATACTTGGAGAAAGTGATTTAATCAATCTAATAAAAAAATGCTATTCTAATAAGACAGATTTGTTCACAAGAAGCCTTGTTATTTCCTATGCATGCGCGAGCAAAGCTGCGTGTAAAAACTTGTATCCAACAAACATTGAACAAAAAATGACTTGACATAGAAATGTTGGAAATTATGATTTGTTTTTTTCCAATTTAGAAAGCAGGCGGGTTAATTGTTTGACTAATTTTTCACATTGAAGTTCCTAATTACCGATCCAAAGTGCAGGCGTCGCATTTATAGTTCAATGATAAGTGCGGTCGCCTTAGCATGGCGGTTTATGTGGGTTTGATTCCTACCCGAAGCGACGATTTTTTCTTATAAGAGACAATATTAGGTCCAGACTTTAGGTCTATAGGATGCGAACCCAAGACCCCCTTCGTCATCGTCAACCGCACCAGGGGACGAGTGAGTCAGAGGCACCTTCATCATCATCATCATTTCAGCCTATACTTGTCCACTGCTGAACATAGGCCTCCCCAATCGCTTTCCAGCGTAACCGGTCCGATGCCACCTGCATCCAACGATTTCCTGCGATTTTCACAAGATCGTCGGTCCATCTGGCAGGCGGTCGTCCAACGCTGCGCTTGCCAATACGTGGTCTCCACTCTAGAATCTTTCTGCCCCAACGCCCGTCCGATCTTCGCGCTATGTGGCCAGCCCATTGCCACTTCAGCATGCTAATCCTGAGGGCTATGTCGGTGACCTTGGTTCTTCTACGAATCTCCTCATTCCTGATTCGATCACGTAGAGAAACGCCGAGGATAGCTCTTTCCATAGCTCGCTGAGCAACCTTGAGCTTTTTTATGAGACCTATTGTAAGAGACCACGTCTCTGATCCATATGTCATCACTGGTAACACACATTGACTCAACACTTTAGTCTTTAGGCACTGAGGTATTTTGGATGAGAAGATGTTGCGCAGTTTCCCGAACGCTGCCCAGCCGAGTTGGATTCGTCGATTGACCTCTCTCTCAAAGTTGGACCTACCTAACCGGACTGCCTGTCCCAGGTAAATGTATTCGTCGACAACTTCAAGAGTAGAGTTCCCAACGGTGAGTGCGGTGGGTACGACATGGACATTAGACATTATTTTTGTTTTGTCCATATTCATTTTAAGACCCACTTGTTGGGATACTCTATTGAGGTCACCGAGCATTCGTCCTAGATCTTCCAGCGACTCCGCCATGACCACAATGTCGTCGGCAAATCGAAGGTGAGTGATGTATTCGCCATTGATGTTGATGCCAAGTCCTTGCCATTCCAAGAGCTTGAAGACGTCCTCTAAGGTGGCCGTAAACAGTTTCGGAGAAATGACGTCTCCCTGTCTTACTCCTCTTTTTATGGGGATCACCTTCGTGCACTGCCCCTGTACTCGGACTGACATGGTGGCGTTATTATACAAGCACTTCAACACTTCGATGTACCTATAGTCAATGCGGCATCGCTGGAGAGATCTAAGAACCGCCCAAGTCTCGATCGAATCAAAGGCTTTCTCATAGTCCACAAACGCCAAGCATAGTGGCCGATTATACTCCTCAGTCTTCTGTATAACCTGCCGCAGCGTATGTATGTGGTCTATGGTACTAAAACCTTTCCGGAAACCGGCTTGTTCGGGAGGCTGGAAGTCATCAAACCTGCGTTCGAGACGATTCGTAATGACTCTCGAAAACAACTTATAAACATGGCTCAGCAGTGTGATGGGCCTATAGTTCTTCAATAAGGTGTTATCACCTTTCTTGAAAAACAGCACCACCACACCCCTGTTCCATGCTTCCGGCGTTTTCCCTTCAAGCAAGACGGACTTAAATAGCCTCTGAAGGACTTTAAGTACCGGCGATCCGCCCGCCTTCAGAAGTTCTGCAGTAATTCCGTCTTCACCCGGCGCTTTGTTGGTTTTTAGTTGTTTGAGAGCCATCCTAATCTCGTACAGGCTGATGTCCGGGATATCTTCAGTGTAGTGTCGGGTTAGCTTGGCTCTTGGGTCTTTTACCAAGTCAACAACAGGTTTAGCTACTGAGGTATATAACTGTCCATAGAACCTCTCTATCTCCCTGAGCACCTCTGACCTATTTGACGTTACGTTTCCGTCCTCCGTCTTCAGCTTCGTCAACTGGCTCTGCCCAATCGACGCGGCTCTTGCGAACACTTTGGAGCCCTTGTTCTGCTTTATGGTCTCCTCAATACGTCTTGTGTTGAAGGACCGTAGATCGTGTCGCAAGGACTTCAATATCTGTCTATTGAGCTGCCTATAGGACTTAGCATCATCGGAGGTTTGGAGTCTCATGGTACGTCGCTCAGCCATAAGGTTTCGGGTGTAGTCGGATAGCTTTTGAGGCCTATTTTTACGGTGGGACTTAAAATGCTTAGACCCGACCGTATGGACAGTCTCTACCAACCTATTGTTGATTTCGTCCACTGATGCGCTGCTGTCTAGCAATTCGAAGCCGTTTGACAATTCGAGTTGAAAGTTCTCGGGGTTTTGGAGCGTAGACTTCATCAGACGCGATCTTTCCATTTTGACATTAATATTTAATGTGCCTCTGACCATTCGGTGATCACTGCCGGTTTTTACCCTATGAATCACGGAGACATCATTAAATATTTGTCGCTTGGTGCTCATGATGAAGTCTATCTTATTTTTTGTGGAACCATCAGGGCTCATCCAGGTCCATTTCCTATGAGGCGGCTTCTGGAAGCAAGAGTTCATCATAAAGAGTCCCTCTTTCTCCAGAAATTCGGCCAGCCTCTGACCCCTGGGGTTGCGCTGCCCATATCCAAATTGCCCCACTCTCAACTCATCATCGCCCCGTTTGCCCAGCCGCGCATTGAAGTCACCCATAACCACTGTAAAGTGTGTTTTGGAAGTATGTATGGCTCTACTAATGTCCTCATACATAACTTCGGTATAAATATTGTATAGAACCGGACCAAGCACAGAACCCTGAGGCACTCCGGCTCGACAACTGAAGAGCGAAGATCTTGCATCGCGGAGTTTCACTTGAAACCCTCTGTCACCGAGATAAGAGTCAAACAGCAAGTAGTAGGAGTGTGGTAGGTGCGTTTTGATTTTATATAGTAAGCCCTTATGCCAAACACGATCAAAAGCTTGTTGTACATCCAGAAAAGCTGCCGAGCAGTATTCTTTCTTCTCCAGGCATTCTCTTATTGTACTGTAGACTCTGTGGACTTGCTCAATAGTTGAGTGGTACTTTCGGAAACCAAATTGATGGTCAGGTATAACATGATCCAAATCAAGGCAGAGTGATAATCGTGCAAGGATGATCCTTTCCCACAACTTTGACAGCACCGGAGTAAGGCTAATAGGACGATATGATGATGCGTCGTTAGGCGGCTTACCAGGCTTATGAATCATAATAATTTGGGATGTTTTCCAGAGGGCAGGAAAATGTGAAGATCTTAGCGTAGCGTTAATAAGGATGGTCAGGAATACAACACACTTCTTGGGGAGCTCTTTCAGTATTCTGGGGGTGATTAGATCAAATCCAGGTGCTTTGTTAGTGTCCATTTTGGCTATTTCTCTAGCAATCTCTCTCGGTGAAGTAGGATTCAGTGGCAAACATAGTTGCAGGTCTTGTTTTAGGACTTCATCTATTCCTGGGTCTTCAGGACTGTCTGTGTTATTGGGTTTGAAAACACTGGCCAGGTATGTAGCAAAAGCCTCTGATTTTTCTTGATCAGTACGCGCCCATGTGGTGCCGGATCTTATAGGCGGAGAACATTGTTGTGGTTGAGGGAGGTATTTTGTTGCCTTCCAGAGGTTGTGGATCCCGTTTGCGTTAGGGGTCATATTCCTCAGTCTCATTTTGAGCGATTCATTTTTTACCTCAGCCAGGAGATCCTTCAGTTCTTTTATTGCCCTATTTAGTCTAGTTTTGTCCTCACTCCTGTGGGTCGTCTGCCAGATTCTACGAAGGCGACGTTTTTCAGCGATTTTTTCCCTGACTGCAAGAGGGACCGGTAGCCCGTGTGACGAACCCTTCAGCTCAGGAGTGCTGGACCAAGCCGCTACCTGGATCAGGTTAGTGATATAGAGACATGCGTCGTCTACGTCCTCCTTGGATTTGAGCGGAATATTAAGGTTGGTGTGGGTATCCAGGATTTCCCGAAAGCAGTGCCAGTCAGTTTTGTGGTTATAGAGGCAGTCGTTATGGGAGTCGTTGGGTAGAGCCATTGAGCTGACCAGCAGTAGGATAGGTGAGTGATCTGAGACACCATCAAGACTTGACTTTATGAGGGTGTTCTGTTCACTGATACCCTTAGTCACAAAGAAGTCTATGAGATCGGGTGTTTTGTTGCTATCAGTAGGCCAATGAGTAGGCTCCCCAGATGACATAACTAATAGACGGTTGGCTGCAACACTCTTTTTTAGTTCTCTGCCTCTAGTGGAAGTTAGTCTTGAACCCCAATATGAATGTTTTGCATTCCAGTCACCCCCGGCAATAAATCTGTTGTTGCCTAGCGACTTAAAAAAGTTTGTAAACATTTCCTCTTTTATAGTGTGACGCGGAGGACAGTATATTGCAGAGAGATTGAGGGGTCCCGATCGGTCTTCCACTCTGACCGTTGTGGCTTGAAGGTAGGGAGCGGTATTGGGTTCCAATACGCAATGCTTAATACTATTCTTGATGATTATTGCGGTGCCAGCGTGAGCACTACCATCGGGATGACAGGTTAGATACACGGAAAATCCTGGAATGATTATTCGACTTCTTAACGTGGTGTGAGATTCAGAAATGAGGCACACATCGAGCTTGTTGGTTTTAATAAACGTTACCAATTCGTTCTTATTAGGGGCAAGACCGTTAATGTTCCAAGTGGCAATATGTAAAGAAGTCATTTTGGAAGCCTAGAGACTAGAGTAGCTATAAGACTCACTAGGGAGCCTATTTGTTGTATTAAGAGATCTATTTTCTCACTTTGTTTTAATAGAATTTCTTCAAGTTTATTTGAAGATTGTTGAATGGATTGGGCCTTCTTCCCATCTGTAACTTCAGCGTATGTACGTTGGTGTGAGGGTCTAACAGTTCCTTCAATTAGAGTGGAGGTGGAGCGGATTGGGTTGTTTGGCAGGGCTGAGATGGATTGGGTGAGATGATTATCTCTGGGGGTTACATTTTTGTTTCTTCTAGCAAGCATTTCTTTGTATATTTCACAGCCTTTGTAATTAGCCGGATGGTCGCATGAACAGAGAGCGCATTTAGCAGGTGTGGATCTATCTTTTTTTTTGCACTCCGAGGTTTTGTGGCCTTCGCCGCATTTGACACACCTATATGGTCTCAGGCAATTATTCTTCGAGTGACCGTAGCGCTGACAACGTTGGCATTGGACAATACTTTTTGACTTTCTAGGATCCTCTATCTTAACCTTTTGGTTAAATATATGAGTGATACTTTTTACAGCGGGATTGTTTATACTGGGCTCAATGTTCACAAAAAATGTTGATGTGGGCGTCTTGTCTGGTCCATATCGTGCGTTGATGATTTCGCCTTTAGTTACATTGTTAGTTGCTTCAATGGCTTCCGATATCGCGTTATGGGGAGTACTGTGGTGGAGATTTTTTATGACAATGCGATAACATTTGCTGTCTTTAGGGGTAAATGTATGCCCTATAAGACCATTCGCTCTTATAACTGCTATAATTTTCTTGTACTCCTCAGCAGTGTTGACAAGAATGTGAAGTAGGTACTTGTTAATGAGCTTGAATTTGAACTCTTCTTTATTGATTACGGTTTCAAGTAGCTTCGATAGCTCAGAGACATCTTCAATGCCATTGAGAACGATAGGCGGAGGTTTGCTGGGCTTCGGAGAAACGGCAGTGGATGTGTCATCCTTTGGATCAAGAGGCAAGGTACTGAAGCGATTATTCGTGGTAGTACTCTCTGGTGGTGAGCTGCAGTATTTCCTTTTCTTACTGCTTCTGCTATTGGGTAATGGCACCCTTTGCCATGGTGGAGGAGCAGGGTGCTGGAGCGTGTCCTCCAATCGGTTTGGTTCTGGCGATTTACAAGTCCCAAGTACTTGCTCTGCTTCTACTGTTTGATTGCTTCCGGATGGCCTTCCCAAGTCGGAAAGGGATGACGATCGTTGTTTGTTGAAAAGACTTGGGAGGAGTGCTTGTTGCACCAGAGATTTTTGTTGTGGTTGGGGATCTTTTTGGGTATTTGGCTTCATTTTGTTCCCACGAGTAGGGACGAATAGTTGGTCACTCATGGGGTGACGCCCATTCCCATGAGAAGGCACTATACAACGATGTGGCCAGGTCCATCGAGGTTGGCGCTCGAGACTGAGTTCCTTCAGCCATACATTCTGTCGGCGCGTTTCCCACCTTAGAATTAGGGTTATTTTTTATAGAGATTGTCTTTCTCTTGGTCCGGGCGGTAAAGCCAGGGCCACCGTTCTCACGAGACGTGACCGCAAGGTTACGGTTTGTGAAAGTCATTTCCTACCTCCACGTGAGCTGACCGTTAAGTCAGCATAGTAGGTTAGTTGACCGCCGCCTACGACTCGGCGTTTGTTGTTCTTTAGCACCACCCGGGGGATACGTGTAGGGTTGTGGTTAGGTATCTCCTACGGACGCGAACAACTTTATCCCCCAAAAGTCATCATCTGAGTATGCCGAGGTCGGTGCGTAGACCTGTATGACCTTCAGCGAATATCTTTTGGATATTCTGAGTATCAGGTACGCTACCCTGCTCGACACACTAGTGATGGACACAACGTTGTTTATGAGTGACTTGTGGACGATAAATCCGACACCACCTTGGGACTGCTGTTCGCCCTCCCGGTAGTAAAACAAGTTGCCGGATTTTAAGGTTATCGTGTCCTCGCCCTCTCTTCGGACCTCCGATAAACCAACAATACTCCACCGCAACTTGTTTAACTCTTCTTCCAGCTCAACTAGCTTCTCATCTGTCCTCAATGTGCGTGCGTTGTATGTCACCAGGGCCAATTTTCGGTTTTGGTGGTAGCCGAATCTCTGCCGGAGATTCTTAGCACCCCTTGTCCTGTCGTTACCATGGCTGCTACCGTGGCCAGGACGAACAGGACCGCCGGGGACTAGGGGCCTGGTTTTTCTACTTTCTTCCATAATTGGGGGTGTTTGCCATACTCGCCACGCTTGGCAGGCGGGTTGGCGAGCGCAGTTATTGGTCGTCGAAGTGTTAAAGGAACGCTGCTGCCCATTCCCTAGTTTTCCCTTAGTCGCCTTGTACGACACCCGATGGGATGAGATGGGTTGGTCCTATTCTAAGCCGGGAACCACGCGGCCAGAGGCACCTTATTGATCGAAAAATAATCATACTTTGCATAACCTTCTATATCGATTTCGTTCATACTTTTTAAAAGTATCAATGCTCAAATATTTTGATTACCCACCAAAATACGGTATCACCTTGTTGCGTATTTAATTTTAATTCTTTACCACGCTCTCAATAACACACATTATAGTGAGTGGCGAGATATCGATACCGTATCGATAGTAATCGATTTAATCGGCATCGATTAAACAAGATAGTCGTTAGCGCGTAAGTCTTATGTGCCGAGTTTCAAAATAATGGCATTTTTATATTTCTCTTTCGTGGTGATTCAATTTTTTTACGACTTTTAAATCGATATCGAGAGCGGTATCGAGTTGATCCTTTCGACTTTTGACACGGTCGGTACTGACCTGATTGTTGTGTGTTTCCATTGTATGAGGAAAAAATACATGTTGTGAAATTTTTGAATACCTAAAGATGTTAATTTCTGATAACTTGGTAAAATTAAAAATAAACATCGTCACGCTTAGATTTTCTAAGTATTCATACACTTGTAAATATTTTCATCCAATTCACAGATTTCTGACTCAAGTTTTAACCGAGTTCCAAACGAACGAGGTTCACAATTTGTCTGTACATACATATTTTTACAAGCTTTTATTAACTTGCAATGTTCGTATGTCTGTCTGTCTGTCTTTTCGATTCTAATCGTGTAATCCATTTGTCAAGCACTTGTGGGCATCCAATTGAGCTGTAATTTGGTATATGTATGGAAGTTCGATGACAATGCGATAATATCATACCTGGAGCTGGTCTAATGATGGTGCCGGAAGGTGGCTATAGGAACATGTGAACTATATAATGCAACCCCCTCATGTTTAGGCTTATTAGATTGGTTTTGAGAAGTACTATACAACTAGATAGTGTTCAGGGTCTACCAGGGACTACAACCCAACTACTAAATGTAACCTCGTCGTACTCAATGTAAATAATATAATATTGGTATATAAATATTAGTAAATAATTCACCCGTCATTTAAAATTGAAAAATAAAAATCTTTTAAAAAAAGGTAAACCGACTTCAAAAAGCAAAAAATAAATATTTGAAGTCGGTGCTGGTTGGTACAGTCGGTTACTTGGCACCGACTTCAAATATTTATTTTTTGGTTTTTGAAGTCGGTTTACCTTTTTTAAAAAGATTTTTTAAATTAAAATTATTATATACTTAATACACATAAGATGTAAATTTGTAACTATGTGTACTCTGGTTAATAGCAGTAGGTATATTCCTTCTAGACAATCAATTTATTGTATCTACTCGTTTGTACTATTACTAAAAAATCAAACACTATTCTCTTATTTTAAGCGAAACATTTTAGTGGTCGGTTAATGATAATATTTTGCTAGCCTACACCACCACAAAGATGGTGCTTTTTGTTATTTTTGGTAGCTCTTCATACGAAGGAATAAAATCTGATCAGTGTTGCTAACACATACTAATTTCAATGATTTTCAACACCTCTAACGATTTAGAGGATTGATTCGATAATCAAATTAAAATATAAAAATCGAATTATTACAAAAATTTAACATATTAAAAGTAGGATTATGGAAACACTCCGTGCTCAACCAACAGTCGCATGCGCATCAAACCATCGACACGATTGCGACACATCGCGTTTATGATAATATCAGGCCGGTGTGAAAGGAGCTGCGTTTGCGCATCGGCTGTTTTTCTTAATGGCGCCCGAGTGAGAGGCATCGTTCTACGAAGAATTTAATTGCGTCCAAATTATTGATACTGAATTTGTATATTGTCGATAAGTTGGTGTTAATGTTTTGCATATTTTGTTAATTGTTAGTAGTCGTGTGAAGTTGTCTCAGTCTCTCCTTTTGGAGATTGAGGTAATTTTCATGATTGTGTAATTTTTATAGCTGGGCTAAGTTTGAGTATACTGAGTTCCTGGGAGTAGTGTGATTACTGGCTAATAGAATAACGCTATCTTTTTTATCTTTGGGCTTTGGTATAAAGTAAAAATGTGTGTAAAAATCTGTTAAAACTAACCAAGTATCTTGACTTGTGTGAACGAGAATAGGCTTTAAAATAATATTTACGCTTAACTAAAATTGAGAATACATACTGACTGCTGACTGAAAGAAGGGTTCTTTCAAGGTATTAGTAACACCAAGGCAGTATTCTTCTGACCACGCGAGATTCCTGCACGACACACTTAATGAATTCAATCTTCAAGCCTCATAGTTACTAAATTACTATATTTTATGACCACCTTAAAGCGCTACCACTTACCTTATCTTAGGGTAAACGCATGCGCACAAAATATGTATAAAATACCTAATTTACCGCAAAAATATCCAAGAACTTGACATTAAAAAACTCAATTTAAATTTTTAACAATAACCCGTCAACCTGTATTAAAGCAGAATTTCAATTTCAATTTTGGTAATAAGGGCTCAAAGCTTAATTTTTAATACTCCAGTCCTAATTTTTGAAGTGTTATCATGTAGTTTAATCCAACCCCGATATAGCTTCCGATTGCGTTTTTATTAGCCGTAAATATCCAAAGATATATTCACGAGTGATCGCCGAAGGTACCTACAAGCGTTATTCCTAAATTGCAATTTACGTTACAGTTAAACATATCGGCACGCTCGTAAAATTCTGTCGCCTTTTTTGGGGGGTAAGGGGGGATAATCAAAGGGCAATAAACGTAAATATCTCAAGTGAAACTTGGTCGAGTTAACGGGCCTCTACTGGGCGTTTATTACGCGAGATAATTAGTTTGAATTTAAGGGTAATTAGGTGAAAAGTGAACCATGCCATACGTGTCCGAATTGATCACATAAATCTCAGTTTTGGTTAAATCGTTAAAATAAATGTAGCTCAGTAATAAATACATGTGAGTGCATAAATATCTAAATGACAATATAGGTAAATAACCCTAACGTTACACTGCTCACTGCTGGTCAAAGAACTCTAACAAATCCAGGTAAGAGAGCAAATGTTATATACTCCACCATGCGGACAAAAAGGGAATTGGTAGAATTGAGTTTATAGCCACTTGCCGTAAGAAATTATCAAGCTGCCTTTAAGTCCGACTTAGCTTATAGACGTCTTCATGCTGCATGCATGAAGACGTCTACATATGGAAATGCGGTCAAAACGGTCAAAACGGTTATCTATCTCCGACTGACCGATCACTTGTATTATCAAGTAACCATACAAGTCCCATCAACCACTCAGATTATTTCTTCCAAAAAACACCAAACAAGATGTCGGAAATTCAGCATTTTTTTGAACATGAAGAGTTCCTAATAATCCTTATTTATGACGCCATAAACTATGATAAGGTGATCCCATAAACAAGCCGTCACGTGTCAGCCCGGGACAGATCAAAATTAGTGCTTTTATCTCGTCTTATCAGCATTAGTAACATTTCTTCGGTGGATCAACTTGACTTGTTTGGTTAGGGCTTTGTTGTGAAGCGTTTGGTGTATAACCAGAGGGGTATGAATAGATTGACTTTAGTGTACCGCTGTCGAGTTGATATGCCATCCTTTTCACACCACAGATTTACTAAATAAAAATGAATGTGGCAACACGCTTACTTGACGACTTTACCATAACGTCGAATTGTTTGTGCTACGTTCCCGGTATTGCACCGTCACTATTGTTTGGAACGCAAAGGTATACTGTGTTTATCTAATAGATGATAAAGTTTTTAAAGATTTTTTGAATGAAAGAAGGTATCGGTGTAAAGTTGAGAAACGGTATGCTTCGGTACTTCGAATAATATAAAGAATGTTGGAAGAAATAATAAAAACAAATATGCAATACGAAAGTAAAAAAATATATCGGGGAAGACCTAGACGATCGAATAGACCGTGTCTGATGGGAAAGTCACACACACACACACAGACACACAAGTCTCCGTAACCGGCGAACGTGTATAAGACGAACAATGATAGTGGAGGTCTGTATGAAAAGAAATATACAATCTCTGCCTACCCCACAAGGGATCTGGCGTGATAGTATAAAAAAGACTTTTTGTCTTCAATCGATAGACCTCCACTGCAAGATAAAAGTCTTACCTCAAATGTCGTTACGAGGGTCGGCTGTGTGTACATCTAGTTTTTTGCTCCACATCCTTTATCTGGCTATCGCTTCCTCTTGTAGTCTACTCGACAACCATTCTACTCAGATTAGTCTTAATCCATTTTGAGTTGTATTAAAAACAAACAATTCAATTGTGGAAGGGTATAGGTACCGGGGAAGATCTAGACTATCTTACCATGACCAAATAGACCGCGTCTTATCTGAAGAGCTAGTCAAGAGCCTCCGTAACCGGTGAGCGTGTATGAGACGAACAATGAGAGTGGAGGAACCCAGAGAGGTCTGTAAGAAAAAAACCTGTTGGAACTTTCTTTCTTTTTTTTTATTTTTTTTTTAAACGAACTCTGTACTCTCTGCCTATCAAGGGAACTGGCGTGATGATTTAGATAGATAGAAAAAAAACAAAGCTTACGATGTTAAGAATATTTTCTTTTTTATTTAATTCCTTTGAATTGTAGAGCTCGTTCGCAAGGTTAGCTCTATACCCAAGTATATTTTGAGTTGTAATAATCCAAAAATGTATACATTCAGAAATCCTTAACCTACATATTATCATGTATATACATACCCGGAAGTCAACATACGGGCGCGATTTGACGCGAACAGTCACGGATCTAGAAACCCAGTTATTTCTTGGAACGGTTTAAACTTAACCATTTATAATTTAATATGATGATTATTATTTAATGCTCAAATTAATAGCGTTTTGCTTTTAAGTTCTAAAGGAGGGTTATTTGTTTTGGATTATCTATACAAATACGTAAAATTGAAGCAGACACTTCAATTTTACGTATTTGTATAGATAATGTCAACATAACTTTTTACTAAATGCATATGGAAGTATATACGATCCTTATAACAAAAAAACAATTCTTAATTTTTTTTCTGTCCATCTAATTATTCCGGCTAATCTGCAAAACGGCTGGACCAATTTTGATGGCAGACAACCGATGTTATAAAAAGTTATAACCTTGGCTACTTTTATTTTAGACAAAAGATTATTTGTTAAATTCCACGCGGGCGAGGCCGCATGGCCGCACGTATGGGTATTTTTTCTAAACTGATAGGTACTTAAAAGGACTCTTATATAGGACAAACAAAAAGACCGGATAAACTCGGGTTAAAAATAGCTCAAAGAAGTCTGCAGTCTGTAAACATGCCCTTGACCTCACCCGCCATACCATCAGATTTGATTGATAACAAATCCTCGTGAAAGAACACCGATTCCTATCAAGGATGGTTCGAGAGGCTATTGAAATTAAAAAACATCCTAATTTCAATAGAGAAGATGGCTGGGTGCTTCCATCGACTTGGGATTCTGTAATTAATATAATCAAATCCAAAACCAAGCATAACACTGCAAGGCCTCAAGACACCGTGAGCTCATTCTGCGTGGATCGGACCAAGAAAAATAATTAAGAAGTTTGAGGGTACGTCGGAACAACTATGCCGTTGACGTCTAACACTTCAGTCCTTCCCGTGACCATGGGTACTGCAAAGAACTCGAAACGTCGGGAACTTAAAAATCAAAAATAAACCGCGATAAAATCCGCAAAATAGTTGTATTTGATGTTTGGATGTTACTCAATCACGCAAAAAAAGCTAAACGGATTTAGATGAAATTTCGCACACAGTTTATACCTGTCAATCCAGGTAATATACTATCTGTGTGAACATAGAATACTTTTTATTCCAGAAAAATGTATTGTTCCTCTCTAAAGTCTAAACGCGGGCTAAGTCACGGGCAGAAACTAGTCTTTAGTAATGTGAATTATTTCTCTCTTAACTGCTTTGTTGGTCTAGCGGCTTATAGTATGGCAGGCGATCACGAGGTCCTGGGTTCGATCTATTGCGGTTATATCGAGTACATTTACCGTCGTTGTGCATGTTATGATTATGATTTAATTTACTATGAGAGATTTTAAATAATTCTTTTGCACCGTTGATGCAGTGGAACATAAATCAGCTGACTATCACGTAGTCTTAGGCCTAAATCCTAGGAACGCCAAGTTATTTTAAGTAATTTCTATCGCCTTTTGGCAAAGCGCATCGCTTAGTACGAGTCCGGAGTCTGGAATTGTGCCCGGTATATGGCAATAGGCTCGCCCCACCATGGGACCTAACATCGTCCGCGAAAAGTGGGTGTACTCAGTACTCTGCCTCCCCCGCTTGGGGAATATAGGTGTGACGGTGTATTCCTATCGCAAAGTATTAGTAACAATCCAGGAGACTAGAACCTGGGCAATTTCACGCCATTGACAACAATCCTCAGCTGCTCTCATCGATTAGTCATTAAACCCAAAATTGCCACTTACCGTTTCGATCTTAATTAACGACGACCAACTTGGAACTGGCAAAACCCGTAAGTTCCCATAACAATAAATACGAAATTCTTTATCGGAGTCAAGAAACTTGAATGCACGTTCACAAGATCTTTCACGACTTCTTCAAAGAAACGAATGCAATAATTTCCAAAGTATTTTACGACATTACCGAGTTTTCGGATCGTCATCGCGCAATGTGACCTCCAAAAATTCGATCGACGGAATTATTATCAACGATTGGGAGTTAGGGCGGTCACATACACGTTTAAAATTAAATCAAATAGCTGTAATTGTCATACTACAAAAATGGTATGTTGTGTATCATATAATACAGTAGGTTTTACTATGTTCTCCTACAATCAAGGTCTAAACATGCCGGCTGCATTTGAACTGCGCGTCATATCAGAACTTTAGGCGTTGCGCGAAGTAAAATCAAGACAGTCCTTATTAGTGATGTAACGAATATTCGCAAATTTTCGCATATTTTTGCGAATATCAACGACCAAAAAAATATTATAGGATGTAAGTAATATCATCATAAAATATTACAAATATATACATAAGATGTAAATAGACCGGGTCTTATCTGAAGGACAGGTCAAGAGTCTCCGTAACCGGCGAGCGTGTATGAGACGAACTATAAGAGTGGAGGAAGCCAGAGAGGTATGTAAGGAAAGAACCTGTTGGAACTCTGACTCTCTGCCTACCTGCAAGGGATCTGGCATGATGATATATATATAGATAGATGTAAATAGAGGTTACTTCTAGATGGTTCAGAAACTTATTTAAACTGTTAAAAAATGACTAATAATACTCTAACCTAAAAATTCACGTGTTTTTATTAACGATCTTTCGATGAGTAAACATACAATAAACAATAGGCCTTTTTCGGATCCGCTCGGCAATGCTCGGAATAAGATGCAAACGATAACAAATGTGTACGTACGACTCGCGTGGCAAGTCAGCTATCAAAATAGACCCATTTTATCAACCGACCAACCAAATTTAAGACTATTCGCATTCGCATACGTGAATACCGGCGGCAGATATTCGTATGCGCATTCACATTCACGAATGCTTAAATATTGTTATTCGTTACATCACTAGTACCTATCAAGCAGAGGTGGCAGAGATGCACTGCGTACGTACACGCTATTAGATCCCAATGATAGTATACCACTACCAAATAAAGGGCGACCCTGTTCCCATTACATCGAACACAACACTAGACTCTAGATTGCTAGTGATATTTTTTTGATAGAAAACTTTTGTTTTGTTTTTTTTTTTAAAACGTAGCCCCAGACTAGGATTTATTCCTGTGTCGTGGGTGCGTTTACAAACATGAAAATTCACAAACAAATACCCAGACCGGAACAAATAATTGTGGATCACACAAAGATTTGTCCCGTGCGGGAATCGAACCCGCGACTATTAGACACAGTGAGCGGAGCGACTTAAGCTCTTAACCACTGCGCTAAATCGTCCGGTCGCGCGACCATAAAATGTTTACTACGTTTGTTTTACTTTTGGATAATGTAGCTTTCTACTGGTGAAAAATTATAAAATCGGTCCAGTATTTACAGAGTTACCGATTATATTGGTGTATTTATCGTTTTTTTCGGTACAATTATATCTATCGCGGATGTCCAACCACCCTAATCTTGTTCATAAAGTTTTATGCACAGCAACTTAAAGCCAGTAAAGTTGGCAGAGCGCGTAAGATGGCCGAACACCGAAATTATTGTGTTTTTATTGTAATAATATATGCCTTTATTGTGAATAAAGCGCTCATCGGCGCGAGAGGGTGGCCAGTGAAGAAAGATTTCGTGATAACATCTTACGTAGTTTTTGGAAGGTATAATATTTATTTTTTATTTGGATGTGGTAGTTTACATTGTGATAATATAAACTGTTGCCCTGATTAAGATCCACTCACATTTTTTTTTTTATTAAGGACTGGGCGTCAAGCCTTTGTCCCCTCTCTCACCCGATGGAAAGTGTTCGCTGACTCAGTATAAGACTGAGCTCCAAATCAGGATGATTGTGCTAGACCCGCCTCCTTGTAAGGCAACACCAAGCAACATGCTGGGACACGACTGGATCGGTAGGCGCCATGACTTTGCGGGGAGGGTGAGGACCAACCACGGCGGCAGCCTACCACCGGTGCGAGTTCTGCTCGTTTAACACACGACCACGTGTAGGGTAGTCGAGAGTAAATCTTACAGAAGCGAGCAGCTTCAGCTCCCTTCAGCCGAAAGACGTCCACTTCAAGAATAAAGCCTAAGGCCTTCCCCAAATATCGCCATAACGACTGACTTTGTGTTGCACGCATCCACACTTTACCTTCGTCAGGTCATCGGTCCATTTGCAGGGATCTACCCACTCCAGCTCACTTGCATGCCAGTACAACAACTCCTTCAGGATGCTGTTGCGACTGCCATGGCGCTGCAATGCGTCGGCCGAGTTTGCCGAAGCTCGCAAGGATGGCTTTTACGCCATAATGCGTAAAAAAGCGACTTCCTTACTGCAGCGCTTACGTGGCACTCGGAACAGCATACTGAAAATGATTGTTGACAGATAGGACTGTCCCATCCAAAAACATTGGGTGGAGGTAATTATGGGTGCACGTAAATAAACAGCTAACGTCACGCCCGTCTTCCCAGAAGGGTCAGTACAGGTGAACTTATGGTGCAACCAAAACTTGTCAGTCATGTTCTAAAGTAGTCACAGGAAATTGTTTAATACAGTACTAACAATACTAACGTAGCATATAAGCAAAGCTATTACCAACTCATCACTAACAACTCTTATAGATTGAATAAGTCTGAAATAAAGATATTTTATTCATTTATTTATATACTAGAGAAATATACGTGAAACTGGCCAGCACGAGAATGTTAACTGTAGGAGTGTGAAGGAAGCGAAAGTTAAAATGAAAGGGGTATTTCCACGAGTTACTCTTTTACATACTTTAAAAACACCATCACGCAGAGGTCCAAGCGGAGGTGGCCGAATTGTGGTTTGTGTACACTCACATATCGCCGACGATGTAAGAGGGCGACCATATTGCCATTATATAGGGCACAATTCCAAATTCCAGATTCAGTACTATTGAACATTTCTGTACCTATTCTATACTATTAAAAATGTTTGGATGGAAAAACACACTTTCTCCGACATAGGATTCGAACTAAGGACCTCGTGATCGTCAGCAACTCTATATATTAATGGACCATCTATAAATACATAAAAAATATTAGCCCTGTTAAGATACTGTCCCACTGTTGGGCACGGGCCGCATCTTAAACTGAGAGGGCTTAGGCCATAGTCCACTACACTGGCCCAGTGCGGGTTGGCGAACTAAACACAACTTCGAAAAACTCTTAGGCATGCATATTCCCTCACGATGTTTTTCTTCATCGTTAAGGCAAGTGATAATTAATTTGTAATACGCACATGCTTTCGAAAAGATAGACCTGCGTGCCTGAGTTTGAATCCGAGACCTCTGAGTTTGCAGTCCAACGGTCTAACCACTAGGCTGTCATTGCTTCACCAACTAATTTAACATAATTTAAAACAACTGCTGAGTCCAGTGATTTGGAGCTTGGATGGAGCACCCACTGAACCAAGTAGTTCTGGGATCAATTCCCACGAGGGACAAATCTTTATACGACCCTCAAATATTAGAAAAATATTTTTTCCGGCATCCATGTAACACTGGACATTCCTATGCAATTTTTCTAGACAAAAAGGAGGACATTATACAGAATGGTCACATCAAAGGCCGTTCGTTATATTTTTACGGTAGGAATGGTAGAAAATTGTAGTAAACCTTTGATACCAATTTAGATATCGTGTCCAGTGCGTCGTAAGATTTTGTTTTGTCTGAAAATTGGTTGGATTGATTTTATTTCTTTGTGTGTATAAATACTAATTATATATACAGACATTGTTTCGAATTCTCGCGGAATTTATGGTATATATAATAGACGGACCACTATATACGTAATACGTAAGCTCGTAATTGACACATGTAAATCCAAAATGATATTTATATAGTTTTTTTTTTTTAAACTAAACGTAGGCTCACATTAGTACTTATTTCTGTGTCGTGGGAGAGTGTACACACCGTCACGCCTATATTTCCCAAGCGGGGGTGGCAGAGGTGTACTGAGTATACCCTCGTTTTGCCGACGATGTTAGGTACCATGTAATAGGGGGCGAGCCTATTGCCATATGATAATGACACTGGGAAGATTTCGTTAGAAAAACTTCATTTGTCCAACCAAGAGTTGATCCCAGGACCTCGTGATCACCAAGCGATGCACTTTACCACTAGACCAACGAGGCAGTCTATTAAACAGAGTGGGCGGAGCGGCTTAAGCGCTTAACCACTGCGCTAAATCGTCGGTCAATTAGAGGTAAGCTCCCCAAATACAATAACAATAAAAAATAATAATTCCACACAATTTAACTACTATCTATGTTGTTTTTAGCCCATATTTTTAGTAATACTCATTTGACAGTAAAAGATAACAGCCTTATTTGAAGTGCAGAATACCTAACCACGAAAAATGTGTACAATACCATGTACAGTAGATATACTACGGTAGGAGGAGTAAAGTAAACAGTTTCCTCGGGCCGACCGCGTGGGCTGGCTACCCCACAGGTAGGGCAACAGGGCAAGATATTTTTTTGATTTATAAATTATAAAACTAAAATAAAAAGGAGTAATTTTCATAAATTTATAGTCAGTATCACCAGTACAGATACTCCTGCGAATTCGGCGAGGCTACAAAATAACACTCTGTGTCACAGCTAAGGTTCTCGTATATTATGTTGCGGTGTTCAAAGGTGTGTGACACCAGAGTGTTATACACTAATACCCAAGTTAAAAAGCGTTTAGGTGGGTTGGTCTCAGATGGGTGATCGCTTGTGACATTACATCGGTATTTCGAAGACGACGATAGTGTAGTCCAGATAGGTGGGTTCAAATTTGAGAGAGAGATCAATCGACGAATCCAACTCAGCTGGGCAGCGTTCAGAAAACTGCACAACGTCTTCTCATCCAAAATACCTCAGTGCCTCAAGGCTAAAGTTTTTAGACAATGTGTGTTGCCATACGGATCGAAGACGTGGTCCCTTACAATAGGTCATAGGAATAGTAAGCTGAAGTGGTAATGGGCGGTGTTACATAGCGCTCTGATCGGACGGGTGTTGGGGCAGAAAGATTCTAGAGCGAATACCACGTATTGGCAAGCACAGCGTGGGACGGCCGCTTACCAGATGTACCGATGATCTTGTAAGGATCGCAGGGAGTCATTGGATGCAGGTGACATCGGACTGGCTGCGCTGGAGAGCGATTGGGAAACCTATGTTCAGCAGTAGACAATTATAGGCTGAAATGATGATGATGATAGTAAACGCATTTTTCGACGAGATGTTTTAGTCCTATTATTATAGGGGATAAAATTGCCGTCATTTTTAAGGAACGTCATAAATATTTCGTTTTAAAGATAATGGCATATAGGTTTTAAAAGGTGCGTGGTGGGATTTGAGAACTGGACTTTGTGAATAAAATGCAAACGTTCTGAAGGGAAAGAGACATATTGGCATAATACTGGACACAATTCTAAAACTTCGGACTGCTACCTAGACTAGGCAATTTATAAAAATTCCATTTACCCAAATCTCAAGCTCCAATTATAACCCAGAGTCTCATAACCTCGACTACAACAAGACTATTAGTAAAACTATGCTAGAAGACTAGACAACTTCTAAAAGAAGACTAGTCTACACCGGAGAATTTAAAAAACGAGGTCGTGTTAGGTTTGCACCTAGGCAGTGGCTTTTTGGGTCAGAGTCTCAACAGTTTCTTTCCTTACAGAAATCTCTGTCACATCCAGAAGATCCAGATATAGGCTTTGCAAGTTATGGATCTTGTAATGCCTAATCAAAGAAGTCTTCTTCGCCCACTATTAAGCTCAACACCGTCACGCCTATATAACCCAAGCTGGGGTTCCAGTGGTGTACTATGTACAATCATATTTCACTGACGATGTTACGTCCCGTGTAATAGAGGGTGAGTCTATTACCAGACTCCGAACTAATACTAGAAAATTTTCTATGGAAATATTACATTTTCATCATACATACATTCATCTTCTTTTCGTGTCAACACTACTAATATTATAAATGTGAAAGTCTGTTTGTTTAGACGTATGGATGTTTGTTACTCAATCACGCAAAAACGCCTGAACAGGTTTGGATGAAATTTAGTACACGAATGGTTTATGACCTGGGTTAACACATAGGATAAGACTTTTTATCTCTTAAAACTGTTAGGTTTCTGTCGAAAGTTAACGCGGACGAAGTTTCGGACAAAAACTATAATATTAAAAATGTGAACACTCTGTACTTCAAAGAGAGTAGAGTGTACTCTGCTTACTCCGCAAGTGAACTGTTGTGAGGATATAGATATAGATAGATAGATAAATGTGAAAGTTTGTATGATTGGATGTTTGTTACTCCTGGATTAACACGTAGAATACTTTTATCCCGGAAAAATCTTAGGTTCCTGTCTAAACACAACACGGAGCAAGTCGCGGGCAGCAACTTGTTTATAGAAACTTTAACTAGTAGTTCATGATTGCTCCACTAAGTGAGTGGCTTTTTCGATCGCGCCGTCTGTGGCCGCGCTCAGCTCTTTCCTTGTACAGGTTGGGGTTGTCGCGTTTGAACCTACGACCTCGTTATTGCTACGCGCATTATTCGCAACTACACCAACGAGGCAGTCAACCATTAAGCTTAAAAGAAGCTAAAAGGGATAATAAAAGGGATCGCGGCAGAAGTCGGTGGACACAACAAATCATGAGGAGTGTTCCCAAACAAATGCGTGAAATATGAACACCGCCGCCTTTATCACGGCCACCCAAAACACAGATACTGCGTGGTACAAGCGATAGCCTGCCTGAGCAATACTGCTAGTAGAAAAGAGACACTTCACTGTTGGAAACCGTAGTTTTTGGTGGAGTTTCTTGCCCTTTTTCTCAATAGGAATGACATACCGAGAGGGTGGTAGAGTCTTCCCTCTCTTGACTGTGCATAAATAATTTTAGTAAACATGAATAAAAATCTTGATTTTGCTTTTGATTAGCGTGTTCTATCTACCGATCATTAGCCAACAAGTAGCTACTAGGGAGTTCCAACAGGTTCCGTCCCTACAGACTACTGTTGCGTCCTCTACTTCCCTAGTTCGTCTCATACACGGTCGCCGATCATGGAAACTCCAACTAAAAAAGTATAGCCTGTTGATTTAAGATAAAGTTTGCGAGTAGAAACTATTAGGTATAGTTAATTTAATCTTATAATTCCCGATTAATTTTGGTCAAATTAAAACACTAAAATTTAAAAAAATAATATGATATAGTATCGGAATGTGCCATTAAGCCAAATAGCCGATCGCTTATACATCAGGCCGCATTCTCAAGTTCACGTAAGACGTTATTTATAGGCAAGAGGCGGCCGTGTCCAAAAAGCTTAGTTGTGTCAAAAGTTGAGCGTTAAATCATCGGCCACTATCTGGACACTGCAGGCCGGACGCTGGCCACTAGTGTTGTATCTGTGTCCTTTGACACACGGTGTGTCAGGTCATGATAGGGACGTGTCGAAATATTGGCCACCGCTGTTGCAAAATTTATTATATAAATTAATTTAAAGACAAGAGTCCTGTAACCGGCAAGCGTGTATGAAATGAGAGTGGAGGAAACCAGGAAGGTCTGTAAGGAAAGAACCTGTTTGAACTCTGTTTTCTACTACTAGTATTCCGCGTTGGATTTTGGGTGATAATATAGATATATAATATCAGCCTATACTGCCCACTGCTGGGCAAAGGCCTTCTCTCACAAATCGAGGTGAGAGAGATTAGGTCATACTCCACCACGCGGACCAAGTGCGGATTGGTGGAGGCAGGTCTGTGGCCACCTGCTGTTGGAACTTATCAAGCCGCCTTTTAAGGCTTCCAACTCGGCTTAACGACTACCACATTAAGTGGTAACCGGGACCAACGGCTTAACGTGCCTTCCGAAGCACGGAGACGCTCGAATATGAAAATGCCACAAACGGTCACCCATCTCAGGCCGACCGAGTCGAACGCTGCTTAACCTTGGTGATCGATAAGAACACCGCGGTCGCACAGCGCTACGAGCGCCTCTAATAATATAGATAGTTTGAATCAAATAATTTAAATAAAATTAAAAAAAAATCCCTCGTTACTTTAGTCGTAATGTTAATGAATAGTTTGAGTTTGGTGTACTGGTTAGAGTCAACGGTTTTATATTCGGTTAGTTTCAAGTGTTTGACGTCCATACGAGACAAATTTTTAAGACACTGATCTAGAGGTTTAAGTAAGTAAATTTCATATTTATGTACGAACGCACGGCGTAGGAATAATTTCTAGTGAGGGTTTACGTTGCAGATATATTTATATACCCACCTTCATCATTACCTACCTGCTATGTATTATTTCTATGGCCGGCGCCAATCTTTACCGCTCTGAATATAGCCGATGTAGCCGCATACACATGCGTAGAACTCAAAGTTATCTTGTAGTAATTCTTATAATAGTTATTTTTGCGTTTTGCGCAACGGTACGCATTTATATTCAGAACGGCTTTAAAATTTACCGTGAGTTGTATATACTTTATTATGTCTAAATGAAGTTCGAGCAAAAAATATTTCACGTTGTCGTGTGTCGCGACAATGGAAACCGTGTCAACTAAGTGATCCGGCACAAAATGAAATATGATGACACTTTCACGCATTACAATACGAATTTTTCGTGTAAATGAAAAAAAAATATGTATGTATGGCGATATTTTTCAACCATTGTACTGGAAAAATTAAAAAGGCACAATTCAAACTTTTGTTAATACTAGACTATGACAGTTAATGGGACAGTGGAATTTTAAATACGGAATAGTTTTTAATAAAATATTACATAACCCTCGTGCCCGTTTTCTCCGAAGGATAGAGGTGCTTACAGTACACTCACGTTTCACCGAGGTATTATTAGCCCCAATGTGCCAGGGGGTGGGGCTGCAGCCATTCTACAGGCACAAAATTTCCTATATTAGAGATTAAGTTATACTCCACCACGTGGATCTGCGTGGATTACTGAATGCAGGTTTGTGAAAACCGGCTGTTGGAACTTATCTAGCCATAGTGGCTTTTAACTTTGCTTAACTTTTTTTTTCCTTGGGAAAATCCTGCATAGGACTTCCGCTAGCCTCGGGGACAGCTCGCGGGGTGTGTCGAATTCCTACCGACTAGAAACCCCTGGGTGGCTGACATCAGCACTTTGGAAGGGCTCCGGTATCTCCGTATGGAACGCACCGGTGCCCTCTTGTGCTACACTCTGAAGAGCCCGCCATCGGGTGAGGATTGGATGACACGCTCGCCGCCGTCCTATTACGGGGGGTTGCGAGTTAGCCCGCTCGTATTCTTAAGCCCCGGGCTATTGGGTTGGGCTTCGTCGAGCAGGATTGGCCCTCTCCCGATCCCGCTCGGTCTTCTTCTTCTGGGACATCACAATCTCGCAGAAAGATACGGCCCCCCACGCCGATTTTCCTGATAGCATATCCTCTATTACTGCCGGCAGAGAGAGGTCCGGTCTGATCCGGTCAACCAGGATCTGCCGCTCGGAGGCCCCCCTAAGTACTAACTTCGCTTAACTACATTAAGTGGTAACCGGGACTAGCTTACCGGGCTTTCCAAAACACGAAGACGTTCAAATTGAAAGTCCACAAACGGCCACCCAATTCCAACTGACCTTGCCAAACGCTGCTTAACTTTGACTATCGCTAAGATTACACACAACGCTACTATCGCCTCATAAAAACTACAACATGACACACAAAAATCAATTTAAATACGTACCAAGCAATATTTCACTCCCCAAGCGTCCGATAACCACTGGTTACGTATCCAAGTTAATGAGATAACCAGGCGGTTATTATTTATTGTTAATTGTACATTATAAAGTGCGGGGATGCAATTAACTAGTCACAGATTCCGATCGGTTTCCATTAACCGGACTGAATTATTTGATTGTGTTGTGTGTGCCTTCTTAGATGAGGCACGGTAAAAGTAGATGGTGTTTAGTTTGATCGGTTAGAGCTGTGATAGTGGACTGTGTGTAAACGCGAGAGTCTGGATTTAAAGGTCGGCTTGTGCGTCATAATCAAAGTAATTTTTCTGTATTTTCGCGGAATTTATAAAACGCATATTAAGTTTTTAATAATTCTACACTATTTAAATCAGGTTATGTTTGCTTTTGGTCCTTATTTTTACTAATAGTCCATTCAATAAATAATCAGAATAACCTTAGTTGAAGCAAAGAATACGCCACCACTTGATAGACAGCTTTCCTTGGCTCGAACGCATGAGGACTTTTTTAAACTTATACCACTTATTTTTTGGATACACTGCCTCATTGGTCTAGTGGCTAGACGCATCGTTTTGTGCTCACGAGGTCCTAAGTTGATGCCCTAGGTCGGAAAAATGTAGTTTCTCTATAGAGAGACTTCCAGTATCAGTCCGGAGTCTGGAAGTGTAGCCGGTATATAGCAATAGGCTCGCCAGCTATAATATGGGACCTAACATCGTCGGTGAAAAGTGTGTGTACATAATACACCTCTGCCACCCCCGCTTAGGGTGTTTATTTTTTTTATTTTTTTCTATTTCTTTATTTTATGAATTTGTGTTCAGTATTCAGAATCAGAATCAGAATATTTTTTATTCATGTAAACCATTACAGTATTTATGAATCGTCAGAAAAGTAACAAAGACTCTACCGCCACTTCGGAATGTCATTCCTGTGGAGAAGAAGGGCAAGAAACTCCACGGTTACTCTTTTAAAATAAGAAATTACAAACTTTTTCATCTACATTCTGTTGTGGGGTATGGGAGAACAATGTAGGTTGGTCATCAGGTGAGTCTAAGTTAAAAAAAGCGAATAATACTATTTATGAGAATGGCTACATGGTTCCCTCATTTACAAAAAAAGTACATATTGTGTTAAATTAATAGAAGGAAGAGAGGTAATGTTAACTAACAACAGTTGAATAGGTTATCATGACTCAAGTGGAGCTGGAAAAGCATCTATCCAAGCATTTTTATCTTTTAAATAATCTTCTATTGAATAATAAGCTTGCTTACAAAGTGTTCGTTTTACACAAGCTTTGAACTTATTTTCACTAAGTTTAGTGACGTCAATGGGAATTTTGTTATAAAATCTAACACAGTGCCCCATGAAAGACGTGTGAATTTTTGACAGACGAAACTGCGGTTAGTCTAATTTATTTCTATGCCGTGTGTTATAGCAATGCCTATCACCTAGCTGATTAAAAAGATCTAAATTTTTTCTAGTATACATAATGTTTTCATAAATATATTGACATGGGACCGTCATGATATTAGCTACTTTGAACAGTTCTCTTAAGGAGTCGCGACTACTCAAGTTATAGATGGCCCTAATAGCCTTTTTTTGCAAGATAAAAACAGACTCAATGTCCGCTGCCCTACCCCACAATAATATACCGTAAGACATGACACTATGAAAGTAGCTAAAATAGACTATCCTCGCGGTGTCCACATCAGTTAGTTGTCTGATCTTCCTTACGGCATAGGCAGCGGAGCTAAGCCGCTTACCTAAATTCTCAATATGAGGACCCCATTGTAACTTGGAGTCAAGCGTAATCCCTAAAAAATATGTATCATTAATAAACTCAAGTTTCTCATTGTTCAGCATAATATCATGTACAGTACTTTTTACATTTGGCAAAGAAAACCTTATACATTTAGTTTTCTTGTTATTGAGCACTAAATTGTTGGATGTTAACCAGTTATGTAGTTGAAGAATAGCGTCATTTACTTCGTCAAAGTTATTAACATGTCTACCTACTTTAAAAATCAAAGAGGTATCGTCAGCAAATAACACTATCTTCGCTCGATTTTTAATTACTTCAGGTAGATCATTTATGTAAACTAAGAATAGGAACGGACCCAGTATCGATCCCTGTGGAACGCCCATTTTAACTAAAGAGCCTAGAGATTTAGTTTGATTTATTTGAACACACTGTTGTCTGTCCTCTAGGTAAGATTTTAAAAGATTAAGTGCTTTACCATGGATACCATAGTGCTCCAATTTAAGCAGCAGTGTTTCATGTTTAACACAATCAAATGCTTTGGAAAGATCACAAAAAATGCCAATGGCGTCCTGTGAGTTCTCCCAGGCATCGAAGATATGCTTTATTAGAGTTACACCGGCGTCAGTAGTACAACGCCCTTTGGTAAAACCAAATTGCTGATCGTGCAGGATGTTGTTTGCGTTAAAATGATCTAGCATTTGCATGAGCATTATCTTTTCGAACACTTTACTGAGCACTGGCAAGACAGACACTGGCCTATAGTTGTTGGCATCTTTACTATCGCCGGATTTCAACAGTGGTATTACCTTACTAAATTTCATTAAATTCGGGAAGACTCCTTGATCTACGCACATATTAAAAATAACAGCTAAGTGTGGCGCGATTGTATGTATAATGGATTTACACACTTTTACAGACATTCCCCATAAGTCTTCAGTTACTTTTAATTTTAAATCATTAAAGACTTTGATAACAGACCGGGGATTAGTGTACTCAAAACCGAACTCCACCGGACAAAGAGTAATGTTGCTTTTAACTAAAGAAATTGCAAGGGAAGAAGAGCAATTTAAGGATTTTGTTGTCTCTACCGGAATATTAGTGAAAAAAAATTCGAATTCTTGAGCTACGTCACTATCTGCCTGAATGAGCCCACGCGCAGTCTCTAGAGTAAAGTCCACACTGCGGTGCTTAGACCTCCCAGTTTCACTATTAACAATTTTCCAGGTGGCCTTAATTTTGTCATCTGCAGATTTAATTCTTTTACTTATATGTAGCGCTTTTGCTGCCTTACATACTCTTTTAAACGTTTTAGAATAATTTGCAACATACCTTGCAAAACTTTCACTATTCGTTTGGGAGTTTAGGTCATATAATTCATATAGCTTTTCCCTACTTCTACGAATTCCAGCGGTGGCCCAATCACAGAAGGTGAACTTGGGTTTGATATTTTTCATTTTAATGGGAAAGCTACTAGTAAATTGTACCTGTATAATTGAATAAAGATCAGCATACAGTTTATGAGGTTCGTTTGCGTTACTCGTGTAGATATCTAATTTATAACTCAAAGCTGTATTAAATGTATGCAATGTTGCAGGTGTTATATTTCTAGATTTAACTTTAACACTTCTCAATGGTGTAATATTAGTGAAAGTGACTGTTTGCCCAGTGTGATCAGATTGTAGATAATTAACTACTGCTTGATCTATATAATCGCAATTACAAAAAATATTGTCAATGCATGTAGCAGAAGTTAATGTTATTCGAGTCGGTTCGAGGAAAACATTAATTAACTTAAAAGAATTAAATAAACGTAAGAGTCTGTCACTATACGATGTTTTTTCTAAAATATTTATGTTGAAGTCACCACAAACTACAACAGACTTGTTACTCATAAAAGTTTTATTCAGCACATCTTCCATTACAGATTCAAATGTAGCAAAATTTTGACTGTTTGGGGGTCTGTATACACACACAATAATATGCTTATCCAGCTCAACACAAGAAATTTCAACACACTGTTCAACTGAAAGCTCAACTATATCCCTACGTTCTCTCGACTTGATATTTTTTTTTAACCAAAATTAATGTACCTCCATGAAGCTTGGATTTACGAGTATAGTAACTTAAGACGGAATAATTGTTATAATTTATTAATAATTCATACGATTTAAACCAATGTTCACAAATACAAACAACATCATATTTAGTTTTTTCCAAAAATAACTCTATCTCTAATGATTTTGAAGAAAATCCTTGTATATTCTGATGGAAAAGTTTCAAAGTACCAGGCCTTTCTTCCTCCTTATTTAAAATATGTGATTTGCTAGAGATACTAGTATGTACCTCTGTTGTCAGCCTCGGTCGTTTAAACAGTTTATCACAGTATTATTAGAATAACTATATAATACTGGCTCGTCTCTTACCCTAGTTTTCGTTATATTACTTATAACGGAGTTAATATTATATGCTATCAAAGTAGCCATTGTTTTTTTGCATTTCTTGGGAAGAAACATACCTTCCTGTGTCAGTTTAAATCCACTAACAAACTTATTAGTGTCAAAAAACAAAACATTATCATGTTGACATGATATCATATACATATAATTATTCAAGTAGTGAATAAGTTTATTTTGTTTTTCTGACAGGTAGTCAGAGTAAGGAAAGGCACACAACATTAATTACCCTAGGTTTAATTTTAATAAGGTGTTAATACCATCCACAATGTCCTTTTTTGGATGCCTAAACTGTTACCAAATAACAAAACAACTGTAGTGGTACTATCTATTTTTGTCAGTAAAATTCTATCTATCAATAACTTATAGGGCAAATTATTATAACAGAAGTTGGTTGCAATCTGATTAAGTTCATTGTGTAGAAGTGCACCAAAGCCTGCTCCAATTTGGTCTGAGAAAACTAATGTTCTATAACTCACTATCGAATTACTAGTTTCTTGCACGGGTATTATATGCCTGGTCTCAGGAATAGATTTTGAAGGGGCACAGGCACACGAGATATTGTTGGTCAGAGACTCATATCTTTCTGCATTATATCTTACCAAATCAATTAGCTCGCTAACCTCCTGCATCCATTCACATAATTGTGTCTGAGCGGCTTCATATTTACTAAAAATATCCTTTAAAGTCAATTCCTTAAATAATAATTCGTTTTTTAATTGTTGTGTTTCTATATTGTACCTAGATTCACTATATTCTAATTCTTTTGTACAGGTATCCAACTTATTTAATAATTGGAAACGCTCTTTTCTAAGACAAACATTAGTTTTAAAGTAATTTTGCTTTGATAGTGCCTTTTTTGTTTTTTTAATAATGGATTATTTTTAAATACCTTTTAATTTTATTGTGACCTCTAATTGAAGGACGTTTGTTTATGGTATCATCACCAGTCAATTCTATAATGGCTGGCATGTCACATACACAACTGGACCCTTTACCGACTAACTCATCATAAAGGCTCTGGGTAGCAACAGTTTGTTTGTTAACTTGGTGGGATTCTAAATCTGAAATAGCCTTATGGGCCTCACTAAGTTGAATTTCAAGTTCTGATATGCGTCTTAGAGCCAGTTCATGTGTGTCACCGCACTCTTCTAAACTAGATACAATGTCACGAATATGTTGATTTTGGTCAAGAATGTCCATATATTTTATGTGCAATTCAGCCAACTCCTTCTTGAGCTCAGAGTTTTTATCAATAATGTTCTTTACTTCCACCTCGCTGTCATCTCTCTCCTGCAGCAGTTGTTGGCACAGTTTTCTCGAGGACTCCAGTTCCTTAAGAGTTGCCCGGAGCTTGTCCTCTGTATCCCGGGTCATTGCTCTGCGGGTCATCATTTTACTGGAAAGTGAGAATAGGTGTTAGTAACAATAAAAAGATTATTTAAAGAGCTTTGTTAAAAGGTAATAAAGTTTATTAAATATAAGGTAACAGAATAGGAATGTGACTGTTAGATAAACAATAAAAATAGAATAGTTAAGACAGGGAACTAAGTTCAGGGAAGTAAATAAATATTACAATTAGTATAAAATGATTAAAAGGAATACAATTGAGCAAGCTTAATGATTATTGCTTGCAAGAGGGTAGGTAATTTTGTGGTATTTACATACAAATCATATGCCAATGAGCTTATGTACTTAACTATTATATATAATTAATTATAATCAGGCTTGGGCAGTTTTTAGGGTTATTTGTAGGGTTTACAATGTCTGTAGCGAGTGCTAGTCGTTGATTTTGTTTCCACTACTTGTCAAACGAAAGGATACATGACAATGCCTGTATTTACTGGACGTGGCTCACCAGGATGAGCTATTTATAAATGTTGTGGAGTGTGTAATGTGATAAAAGTTAAGATATTGAAACAATACTCCCCGGTTTAGGTCAAAATTTCAAATCCTGCCCGTTGAGTTGGTGAGTTGAGAGCCGGTCAAAGTTTCTTCACTTTTATTGCGATTCAGAAGTCACTGATACTTAATAACAATATATACACGTAATAACCATGTAATTTTAATCAATAAACACACAATATACGGAATTATTTCAATTATTTTCAATAAATACGACGAGAGCTATTTCAACTACAGCTGATGGCCAGTGTTGCCATACCAAAAAACTCATCAGTATAGTAAAAAACTTATCAGTAGAGCCAACACCCTGTATACCGTCTCCGTTTTGTAACGGAGAAAAGTATTTATGTTCTCACACCAGGTCCCGTGCGGGTAAGCTGAGAGGAGTATGTAGACATTTAATTAATTATCTGACAAATGTCTCGTGACACACATCTTTTGAGCTGTCGGAAATATGATAGAGACAGGTTTAACGTACAGGACAGTCTCCTACTACCTATTGGGATGAGCCCTATAAGCCCATAACTCTTCCAACTTGGCTTTAGAACTACCACATTAAGTATTAATTAAGACCAAGGACTCAACGTGTCCTTCAATGTTTTGAAAATTATTCTTAAATAAAAATCGCATTTCGGAACAAAAAAGAATATATTCCAAGCCGTTGGTCTCGGTTACTACTTGATATGGTAGTCGTTAAGCAGAGTTAGAAACCTCATAGCCTCAAGTGCGGCTTAATAAGTGCCAACTGCATATCGCCACGAACCTGTCTTTACCAATCGACTCTGGGTCCGCATGATTAAGTATGACTTGATCTCTCTCACCGCATCTTTTTCAACATTTGGAAGAGAAGGCATTTTTTCAAAAATGGGACAACATTTGATTTATTTATTTTTCTCGCATACTGGATTTTTGTTATTTTAAAAGTTCATTGTTTGTTATTATGTACAGTAGATTATCACTAATTCGGCACTACTAAAAACTAGGGGGTGCCGGATTACTGGAATGTTCGGATTACTGGATTGTATGGAAAGGTTCATAATAAATAAATCAAAGCATTTCGTAGACCTAGACTATTTTACCATGACCAAATAGACCGTGTCAAGAGTCTCCGGAAACGGCGAGCGTGTATGAGACTAACTATGAGAGTGGAGGAAGCCAGAGAGGTCTGTAAGGAAAGAACCTGTTGGAACTCTATACTCTCTGCCTACCCCGCAATGGAGCTGGCGAGATGATAAAGATAGATAGATTTCGTAAAGGGAATATATTTCCTCTCTGCGCGTCTTTCGCCGCGCTCTCGCGCACTCGTAATAGATCGTTCAATTTCGGTGCTTGCTAAAAACCCTTGGCTTCGACCAAAACTCTATTTTAAACGAAGTCGAAGGATTGGGCGAAGGTGGTATTTTTAGCCGAAGGTGGCCAAAGCTAAAGGTTCGGTCGGACACTAGTGCCGGATTATTGGACGAGTCGAACTACTGAAGTGCCGGATTAGTGCGACTCTACTGTAATTCAAATCCTACTATGATAATGTTTGTAGATCTATTTTATTACAAATCACAATCAGTGTTTTTAGATTTTAGTTATAGGTATCTATAAGAGACTGCCCGTGACGTTACCGAAATATGGTGCTGCGGGAAGATCAGCGCTGCATCATAATACAGCTGCGGCATTAGCTGAGGCAGGGAACAATTTCGGGTTTCACACAATTACTGCTTTTAATTTTATCATGTCTATAGACATTTGTTATTGATTTCTTTCTTTTATGTTTGTGTGAGCACAAAATAAATCACTTCGTTTTCTAGAAGGACTAATTCTTCTTTCTTTCTTTCACTGTTCTTGTTATATTTTGAAATGAAATACTAAGATATTTATCTAGTCTATCTAATTTTACCGTTCAATATCTCGGCATAACGGCGTCCATTCATCACGCGCTAGACGTGAGCCGCCATCAATCTGATGTATGCGTCTGTTTGTCTTTGTCCACGTCCCCGCGGAACTCATTCAAATAACTAATATGAGTACGAAAATAGTCTATGTTATTGTTCATTTGAAGGACTCATACTTGCTACATTGCAGGTTGAAAATATCAGGCTAAAATATATATAAAGTTAGTAAGATTACAGAAAAACATCTTCGAAGTCCTTGAGTAATTAAAATCAATCTAGTGCCTTTCTATAAAACCTTCAGAGCTCTAATCCTACTCGAACTTGTCCGGTTATTTAAAGTTATATTGTTTTGGTTATAAACAAATCAACGCTTACATGCGCACTCAAAAAAAATATGGAATAGAAGTTACAAAACAAAAAAAAAAGATAGGTTCAACAACAGCGCGAATTCAACCTTTATTTATTTTAAAAATATAAAATACTAGCAGTTTCCCGCGACTTCATACCCGGTCGACAACAGCGCCACCTACCGGTTCTATGTTACTTCTGGATAAGGTAGCTTTCTAATGGTGAAAGAATTTTTGAAATCGGTCCATTAATTTTTGAGTTTATTCGTTACAAACATACAAAAATACAAATCATTCCTCTTTATAATATAAGTATAGATTATATATCTACTTTCTTCATGCACAATCCGTATGTTGGTTCATTCCGCATTCATCCCATTTTTCGGTCCCACATTCCAAAAAACAATCCTGTTTTGTTTAAATATATTACAAAAATGTACAAAAAGAAAACGATTGATGACAATATCTCCCAAAATTTATTAACCCATATACATAAATATACTACACGAATTATACACCGAAACTTATCACCCATTACACTTACTTAGTCACAATAATCTTATTAAATTAAACCGTACCGTTGGAGGGTAAGTTCGCGGTAATTTAACAAGTTATTACTCGAATATGAACGTTATAAAGAAAGCAATAAAACCGTCTATTGGTTGTAAATTTAACCTGAGAAATATGTGATAGGCTGGTCGATGCGCCGCGGGCGCAGATACGCGTCCTGAAGGACTCTGGTAATATAGTATGGAGAAGGATTTTTTGTTAGGAGTGCTAATCACTTATTGTGGAGAAATTTTAGTATGTATTTTTCTGTAACTGTCACTTTAAAGATTTAAAAAAGAATACCCCGTTATGCCTATATTCCCCAAGCGGAGGTGACAGAGGTGTACACTCATACATCACCGATGTTAGAGACCAATGCAATTAGGGGCAAGCCTGTGGCCATTATACTGAGCACAATTCCAGATTCAGGAGTGGTATTAAAGATCTTTTAATAAACAAACCACATTTCGGCCGAACTAGGATTTAAACTTAGGACGGTACCTTGATTACCAGCCGCACTATGCGACACTAGAGACTTCCTAAAAGTTAGAGGAAAAATAAGATAAAAATTCATTAACACAGTTCGTGTAAGCACAATCTACCCTTGATGGTATGAATGTGATAAAAATAACCATCGGTTGACCACTACATAGTCAAGTTTAAGCGTCCGGCTCAATCGTATGAACAGTCCCATATACGAGTAGCAAGAAAATCTTTTAATTATCAGAATTTGTTTCGGTGTGGTTGTTTGATTATATGTAAAATTCCTATTTTTATCGCACTTACGACACACAAATAATTTCTGGTATGGAGACAATGTTTTAAATCAATAAATAAATATGGTTATCTAAAAAGCATACTCCACAATAACCTTCCATCATATAAAACCTTATAAAAGCTACTAAATAGTCATGTTTATTCGACAATAAACGTCAGATATCTTAAAAAATAACTACAGTAAATATATCAAAACTAAAGGTGTTCCGTACGTACGTCGATCGAATGAATTCTACGGAACGTAGTGTTACTTATGAGTCATTATTGCACTGAATAATTTATTATGAAAAGAAAAACACAATTCAAAAAAATGATTAACAGAATTAGGGCTCTAATTTAACATCGAAAAAGATTAATTTCCCTTGTTTTTATATTTTAGTTGTGTCACTTTTCCATTCAGTGAAATAGTTGTTTATTTTACGGTTATATGTCATAAAATACGTAATTGGTCGGACGTCTGTGCTGCGTAGGAGTTACTTTGGAAGGGGTACGCATATGGGATTGGGACAAATGGGTCTAGTCCTGTCAGTAGATCATTGGGCAATGATCAATCCGCGATAAAATATTGTGGGATCAATGTCTTTGTAACAGAAGGTTGGCCTACGCTTAGATTTGTACTAGTATCTTATTTATTTTTTAATGTTGTCTTAATTTAGGGATTCTTGCCTTGTTGTGCGTGCGCTTACAAAAATAAAATTAACGGGTTTATCACACGTTAAAAGCAACAGTGATAGCCTAGTGGTTAGACCGTTGGACTGCAAAGTCAGAGGTCTCTGGTTCAAACCCAGGCACACACCTGTCTTTTCGAAAGCATGTGCGTATTAAAAGTTAACTATCACTCGCTTCAACGGTGAAGTAAAACATAGTGAGGAAACCTGCATGCCTGCGAGTTTCTCGAAGGTGTGTGAAGTTCGCCAACCCGCACTGGGCCAGCGTGGTGGACTATGGCCTAAACCCTCTCAGTTTGGGAGGAGACCCGTGCCCAACGGTGGGAAAGTTTCTTAACAGGGCTATTATTTTTATATATGTATCTCGCTGAGATTCGCGAGCTTTACCCGGACCTTTGAAAGGCTTGCATGGGGACATGGGTCCAACACGTAGAGGCCCTTTGCGAGAAGTTAATGTTATGTGAGCCACCTGCTGAGATCACTTGGTGAAAATGAAGAAACATAACCAGCGAATTGACCCCGGCAGGTGCAAGGGCTATTGTAAATTATGGAAAGAAAACAAGGGCTATGTAAATGAGGTTTGATGGACAAAAACCGGACTATTTCAAGGGGACGGACACCGGCCATAATTAGTGATACCTAATTACCCGTAGCCGGCGGTGACTCGCCGCTTACTAGATGGGCCCTAAAACGGTCGTCCTAGGACAATTGAGGGCAACACCGGTGTGAGCGGCTCAGGGGTGTAGAGAGGTGTGCTGCGCTTTCTCCGAAGTTACTCGCAGCGTTATGCCCTTTAAAACTTCCACCCCTGGAGTACATCGACGTAGGAACGCAGTATCTTCCTATGTCGATATAGCTCTCACGGCTCCGCTCTGGACGGCCAATTAAGGCTAGCCAGAGCCGAAAGTCCTGCGGGCACCCTTCGGTTTCCACTCGACCGACGAAGACACGCCGAGTTGGGGGCCCTGACCGACTCTCTGAAGCAATCGGGTCCATGGTGGTGAGTCGTGGTGGTGTGTTATTATTATTATATTACACATACGAAAGAAATTTCATGGAAGGCCATTTCTACGAAGCCCAATCAACAAAAAACTATTTGGCCGTCGCGATCATATAGAAAAACCTAAAACTAAGAAAATTATAGTAAGACACACAAATATTGGTTTAATCGATCGAACTCGCAACTACTCTATTCATTAATAGAGTGGCCCGCCCTAAAACCGCGGGATCAAACCATCGAAGTCTGAACGTAAAGTGTTTATAGAACAAATTTCATAAGCATAACGATTTTTCTCAAGCGGATACTTAACTTTGGCTAGCTTAATTGTACAGCTAAAATGTCCTTAAATCAGTCTCCAAGCTGAATTTTCCATGCTTTTTCCGCGCCTTTTAATAAAAAAATTGAATTTGTGTGATGCATCATCCGTACATTTTGTATTTTATCAATTTTATCCTCAGTTTATTGTCCGAAAATATTTTCTTTTCTAGTAAGGTCACCAAACTGGTGGCACTGACATGGCTGTTCCAGCAGTCATACTCGTGAACGGGTACTGCTTGTGGAGACTGGTCCATCAGGAATCCTTTAGACGCTCTTTATAGATACCGAATCTTCATATCCCGATCGTAAGGCATCTCACTGGAGCTACGTCATAAACTATTTAAGTGTAACCTAAACATTGTATCCACACAATATGATTAAAAAAAAAGAAAGAGAAGTAAATAAAAAAGATAAGCCCGCTGTGTTTCTTCGCCGGATCTTCGCAGTGGAGGCCGCGTTCCGATACGGTGGTAGATTAGTAGTTAAAATAAATTTAAAAAAAATGTAAATTGACTATTTGTAAGAGCCCCCGCAGGGCTTATAAAAAATAAATTATTTGAGTTTGAGCAAGTACGAGCAATGAAAACACTCGACCATACAGTCTTTTACCTTCCGCTAATAATCTGGTAAAGGTGGTGAGGGAAGGGTATGAAGTTACGAGTGAACACTTATATGACTAAGATGGGTAAATTCGATATTAAGAGAAAATATGGAGACGTCTGTAAGAAAAAAGAACATGTTGGAACTCTGTACTCTCTTCCTACCCCGCAAGAAATCTGGTGCGATGATTTAGATAGAAAAAAAAAACACCGTCACGTCTATATTCCCCAAGCGGGGGTGGCAGATATGTACTGAGCACGTTTCGCCGACGATGTTAGGTCCTATGTAATAGGGGGCGAGCCTATTGGAAAGTTTTCGTTAGAAAAACTACGCTTGTCCGACCTAGGATTTGAACCCAGGACCTCGTGATCAAAAAGCGATGCACTTTGCCACTAGACCAACGAGGGAGATAGAAGAGAAAATAAACCAGCCTTAAGGTACAGTCTTACTTCTGGGAGATATGGATACTATTATTGTATTACTTGGAAACAAAATAGTACTTATAGCTATTATGCTACTCGGTATCTATACAAGTCTCTAATGTTAAGGAAAACAATATTTTTGTTTACTTACTTTTGAAAGCCACAATGTTATTTCTAAACAGCAAGACAAGTATCAAATCAAAAGCTCAAAAGAATCCCCTTATTCGGCGAACAAAAAGTTTTATCAATCAAATATATTTACGGCGCGGAACTAAAGCGACGCTTTTTCGACTATAAACCTTATAAATTAGGATGAAAGCTAAATATTTAACTGACTTGTATACGAGGAGCGCCTCCTAAATGTATCGCATAAATTCGGTCGAGTAAAAAGTCGTCAACTCTTGGGTAGTTCGCTTAGTGTGGATAAGACATCCAAAATTATTTACCATGTTTTTTTAATAATTTATGTCCTTGTTATTTGTTTGTTTAATCTTTTGAGATAGGTAGATATAGGGATATAGTAAGTCTTAAGATTTTAATTGTATCACTTAAGCTTGTACCTACTTGTAGTAAATTTAAGCTATATATAAAATATTACCTACGTTTAATCCAGGTAGCCATAATTATACAACGCGGTTAAATAAAACTTATGATATTCAGCCTTTAAATACTCTAGTTCAGCAACGTAAAAATCCTATCATATCAGAACTTACGGAAATGAACTAGACTATGTAACGGTCTTTTAAATTGTTTCATAAAAGGGTTTTTAATTAATGGCGCCTGACGCGATTTGAAGTTGATCTCACGTACAATTTATACCTAACCGGATAGAATCTCAATCAACCCCTGTTATAGACCAAGACGAGCTTCTAGATCGCCAGTAATTGTATATGACTAATTTTAAATAACACGAAACCAATACTTTTAATAGCCAAAGAACTTATCCACAAAGAACTTAATCGTAACTTGAGATACTTATCCACACAAATCCAACGCGGCCATTGCCATTAAACGCAATAGTTACGGTTACAAAATTTATTGTTTTTCATCTTTGAAATCTTAGCGGAGTCAAGTTGTATAAATCATACGGTAATGCGCCGGCATTATACAAATTCAAATTTATAACCCGATAAAATTGCCGAACGGACGATGGGGTGTCCCCCCACAAGGGGGATATCATTACGCGTAAACTAAACTGTGCCCTTAATTGATTCGGGTTCGGTGTGTGGGTTTGTGTTGACTGTTATATAGATTAATTAGAAAAAATAGAATTGCTGACGTAAATTGAGGTAAACTAATTACTATTGTATGAAAATGAATTTGTTTCGCAGATAGCTTACCAATGCGTCCTACCTATTATGACTTACGGGGCCGAGACGTGGACACTCACAGTGGGACTAGTCCACAAATTCAAAGTCGCACAGCGGGCTATGGAGCGAGCTATGCTCGGCGTCTCTTTGAAGGATAAAATTCGTAACGAGGTAATCCGACAAAGAACCAAAGTTACCGACATAGCTCGCAGACTCAGTAAGCTAAAGTGGCAATGGGCTGGTCACATCTGCAGAAGGACCGACGGCCGATGGAGCAAGCGTGTCCTAGAGTGGAGACCGCGACTTGGTAAGCGTAAGGTAGGACGGCCCCCAGGTAGATGGACCGACGACCTCAAAAAGGTCGCTGGGATAGACTGGATGCGCAAGGCGGAGGACCGTGTGCAATGGCGCGTGTTAGGAGAGGCCTATGTCCAGCAGTGGACTACGATAGGCTGATTGTTTGATTGACTGATGTATATTATTCTTTATGGTATTTAGGCTAGGTGCATGATAATTGACTCTACAATCCGCTCTGGGCCACTGTGGTGAACTATGGCCTAAACCCTCTCAGTTTGGAAGCAGGCCCGTGCTCAACGGTAAGACAGTTTCTTAACAGGGCTAATATTATAATTGACTACATAGCAAAATGTTAGCAACGTTTTTCTCCTGGAGGCTTGGCTCAAACAGCACCCTGATAATGTTAGGTGATAGTTGACAATTTAACAAATTAGCCAATGTCAATAGTGATAGTGACAGGTGATAGGTGACATTTTGACAAATTTGTCAATGACAAGCTCAGATGATGAGCTATGCAATAACTCCTTATTAAACAACGTTCGCTATCGTAACGACAATTTAATTTTTAACAAATATGTCGCGTTTTTAGTTTAATTAAATAGGTTATGTGCGTCTTTAAATAGTAAATTTGTAGTGTGAAAAAAATATTATATTAACTCCACAGCATTAGATTATCGTCAACTTAGTGGCGCTTAGCCCTCTGGTTTTTAATTCTTCCCTAAGAAACTCTACAGGTAGCTATTATAAACATTTATCAAAATTTTAAGACTATATTCATCGATTTAATTAAGTTGCTAACCGCTTTCCATTTCTTTATCAAATGTGTTTCGTAGGCTTCTTTTTACAAAGAGATTTGAATCATTACACATATCTATAGTGCTACAAGGATCTTTTAGCCCGTGGATAAAATTGACAGGGGGACAGGGCCAGTTCGTGTGAAATAAGGGTTATCATTTAGTAAAATTTTCCTTCTTCCAGGGAAATATAACCACAGGTGGGTCCGCACGGTAACTAATTAAAAAAAGAACTTGGTTAAATTTCATAGCAAACTCTGCGACTGTCATGAAGTGACATTTCAGTTGATGACAGCGTTAGTTCCGGTTTTGGCCGTTGGCCAAAAGATCCTTGTGTGTGTGTGTGTGTGTGAGTGATGTACTCTGTTGGCCGCGAGGCCTTTACAGCTTCACCGGACTTAAGGGCGAGCGTGCAACCACTACGCTCGAGCCAGAAGGGCAAGGGGCGACATACTCGCGGGCGCCCTCAGATGGGCCAGTCGCTGTAGGGGGACGGGGTGCACTACTAAGTGCACCGGTCAACCGCCGGCTATGGGAGGGGATCTACGACTACGTCGTCGTCGCCCGTATTCTGAGCGGAAAGAATGGATGACAAAGCATCGGGGGGATCAGAGAGAACATGTCGCGGCCGGCGGTGGCGGCAGGGGTCGGGGGGGGATCGTAGTCGGCTACGATTAACGGATTCGCATGGGTAGATGCGTTCGCGAAGTGTCGTGTTGTCGCCTTTTTAATATAGGCGCGAATAGGTTCGAGACCTAGATCGGAGTGGAGATCGACATTCCGTACGAATAAGGGGGCTCCTACGGCTTTACGGAGGAAGCGGTTTTGAACCGCTTGCAGTTTATCGATGTAAGAGGGGGCCGAATGCCCGAACACAACACACGCATAAGTCATGATGGGCGACTGTACGAATTCATAGGTACAATTATATTGTGAAAATATCGACTCAGCCTTAAGATCATTTAGCCAAGTCATATCTGTCAACCACAATCCTTTTACAAAAACCATTATTTCAAACAATCGAATAGCCGTCTCGATTCAAAAATAGAAAATTAATAATCGACTAAAACCGATTGCGATCAAAAAAGGCCGCTTATAATCGAAGCAATTATTATCAGGCAGTTTGATTTATAAGGATTTTGCCAATGTAAACCTCTTTTCTTTCCATTCAAGTTTAATTGAATGATCAAATCGGATGGCATTAAAATGGGGGGTTCTCGCAAGGCATTGTCTGGATTGTTAAAACAATGGGGATCAATCGATGACGTCGCGGCGCGGTTAGTCGATTTTTGTAGTTTTTTTAGTTTGAATTTTCCGTTTGGAGCTTTGTGTTGATTTTCACTATATAGATATATTTCCCGTGCGATGCATAACAATTTAATGACCTGTCGCCAAGGGCGCAGATTAAATTCTTTACTATTGTTTTCAAGAAAAATAATAATGATAATCTTTGATTCCTTCATTATTCTACTGGGACAGCCTTATTGGTCTAGTGGTAGGTGTGACTAGTGATCATTAGATTCTTAGAAAGCATTTTTAAGATTTTTCTATTCGAAAGATTCAGAAGCAGTCCAGGGTTTAAACTTACATATATCAGATATAGCTCCCTATTAAATTGGGATATATTATCGTTGGCAAAACAGAGGTAGAGGTATGGGCACAGTACCTTTTGTATCTGTCCCTAATATAATTATTATTATATTATTGACTAACCAGAAATACCCACATCAATATGCGTACATGTTTAATATTCGGTTAAAGGCCAATCGAAAAATGGATCTCCAAGCAATCTAAAACCTTTCAACTTGACTCCACAACTGCAGTATCTAACAATTTATAAAACAATATCATAAAGTCAAAATTCCCGTATCAAAATATAACAAAGGAGAGTGGACACCTCGGCCTATATCGCCGTATTGGGACGTATTCGTCATGCCCCGGACGGAATGCACGCGGTACGAATGGGCCACGTAATTATTAGTTATGGACCGAGTTGCCTATTATGTTTTAATATTGATTGATGCTGATAATGTGGTGATTTGGTATCATTTTTTATCATGTCATATCATTTCGAAATAAGCCATAGGGTTTGAAATAATTCGAGGTAGTTAAAGTGTAGGCTACTATTTATACTGGATGGGGAAGTAGCTGATTAGAGCACGCAGGGAACAATTAGGGGGACAAGGAGACGCTCGTAGAAATGTGCAACCGCGGTGTTATACCGATCTTCAAGGTACTTCGTGTTAAATCATGCGGCTTGGACGGACGATTCAGAAGACATGCTAAGCCACTGGTCATGGTTACCACTTAGTGTGGCAGTCGTTAAGCCAAATTGGAAGTCTTATAGGCGGCTTGATAGGTTCCAACAGTAGGTGGCCACAAACCCGCCCACACCAATCCGCACTGGGAGCGCGTGGTGAAGCATGATTTTAACTCTCTCACCTCGATTGGGGAGAGAAGCCTTTGTTCAGCAGTGGGACAGTAAAGTCTTCTATTTTAGGGGACAGGTATTTGTGTGACATTTATTTCGGTTTGGGTTTTTTGTGCATGTAAATTTCATAACTGTACAGCCACAACACAAGAAGAACTCTTGCCTTGGTATTCTAAATTTCCATAATTTATCTTTTAAGGACTAATATTTTGACGAACGATTGGGCGCAGTGGTTAAGAGCTTAAGCCGCTCCGCCCACTGCGTCGAATAGTCGCGGGTTCGATTCCCGCACGGGATAAATCTTTGTGTGACTTTGTTTCTGCAGGAATCGAACTCTTACCTAAAGTTCAACATTGATTGGAAGCCTGAACTATTGTTAACATTTTAACCAAGTGTTGTGTATTTTAACATCTGTACACGTAGAGATAAACCCAGAACCTCTCCTTGGCACTGCCATAGATAAGTAGTACTTAGCACGCGAACTGCGTATAAGCAGAGCTTTTTGATAATTTGCCGAATGTACTAACGAGAAGAAAAGCTTTACAAATATATTTAAAGTGAGAAAGATTTTTACCGTGTGATCGTCTGAATTCGTGTAGTATGTGGAATATGACAGTGCTACGAATACAACCCGTGATTGAATAAAATGTGACTCAGAATCATTTTAACCCGAGGTTGTGGAAATACGCGACACCGCGTCTAACCGCTCTGACAAAGTATGACAGAGGTTAAATATCAAGCAAGCAGGTTCTCATTACAACTTAGATATATAATTATTTAAAAACGACAATTTGGTTTATTTGTATTACGTGTTTTGTTTTTGTTGTTTAATTTGAACTTATATTTATCTTTCATATTTATACTAATATTATAAAAATGAAAGATTTGTTTATTTGTAATAGATAAACTTTGAAACTACTCCACCGATTTTAATGTTTCTTTCACCATTAGAAAGTTACATTATTCAGAATTAATATAGACTATAGATATATTACAATAAAATAAATAAATAAACATGTGAGTAGCAGCGTATGACATCTAGTGTTTAATATTAAATTTCAATAATTTGTGAGTCTTTCAGTACGTTTGTACTGAATGCCGCTAACGCTGCAAGATCATTACAGTGCACCATAGTCTCATAGTTCTTTGATTAAACCAAAAGGTGGCGCTATGCGGACCAAACTCGCGCGCATTATATACAGACACATGACATTTCATCAACGGATGCATATCCAATATACCAGGCCAAATTTTGCGACTCCGAACTGCTACTAAGAGTTTTTCGATAATGAAACCCGAGTACCCGAGCATTCACACAGGCACTTTTCTATCTGGTATAAAAATTAAATGTAATCTCCGTGACCAGCAAGCGTTTATTAGATGCAATATAAAAGTTAAGGAAATGAGAGAGGTTTATAAGGAAAGAGGTTTTTTTTACCTGGGGAAAATCCTGCATAGGACTTCCGCGAGCCTCGGGGGAAGCTCACGGATCGTGACGAAATTCTTTCCGACTAAAAACCCCAAGATGGCCAACATCAGCACTTTAGAGGGGTTCCGGAATCTCCATATGAAACGCACCGGTGCCTCTCTTGTGCCACGCTCTGAAAAGTTCGCCATCGGGGGAAGACTTCATAACACGCTTCCCTCGCACCGACACAGTGCTCCAGGAGACAGGGGTCACCACGCCGCCGTTCTCCTCGGGGTCGCTCATAAAGGACGCTCAGGACCCCCCCGCCCGTTGCGTCCGCGACCCCAAATGCCCCTCTGCTGATGTTGGTGCAGGGGGGGGGAGTAAAGAACTTAGTGGAACTCTTAACTCTCTGCTCACCTCACAAGAGATCTGGCCTGCTAGCTATCGATATAGATAGATAAAAAGTGGTAGATAAATAAAGAAAATTAATTTTAAACGCTTGTGACTCGAACAGTACGTCTGTACCGAATGCTGCTAACTACAGTGCATCGTAGAGTCGTAGTTCTTACATTAAGTCAATAGGTGGCGCTACACGGACCATACTCGCGCGCTCGTTATGTACAGACTCACATTTTGCCGATATTCGTTAAATATGTTAATAATCGCTCGCCTCTTGCTACATTGAGACCGCAAACCTCCGCGAATTGTGGGTGTACATAACACCTCTGCCTAATAACATAACACTGTCACGCCTATATTCCCCAAGCGGGGGTGGCAGAGGTGTACTGAGTACCCCTCGTTTTGCCGAGGATGTCAGGTCCCATGCAATAGGGGGCGAGCCTATTGCCATATACCGGGCACAATTCAAGATCCGGAATGTACGGGGTATGTAAGTTTTCGGTAGAAAAACTACACTTGTCCGACCTAGGATTCTCTTCTTCTTCTTCAGCCGAAAGACGTCCACTGCAGGACAAAGGCCTCCCCTAAAGACCGCCACAACGACCGGCTTTGTGCTGTACGCATCCAACTTCTACCCGCGACCTTCACCAGGTCATCGGTCCATCTTGTAGGGGGCCGTACGTCTTCCGGTACGTGGTCGCCATTCGAGAACCTTTCTGCCCCAACGGCCGTCAGTTCTACGAGCGATGTGCCCCGCCCACTGCCACTTAAGTTTAGCAATTCTGAGTGCTATGTCAGTGACTTTCGTCCTCCTGCGGATCTCCTCGTTTCTGATTCGATCCCGCAGGGTAACTCCGAGCATAGCTCTCTCCAAATACAAACTCTTACAAATAGTCAATTTACATTTTTTTTAAATCTAATTTATCTTCTAATCTACCACCGGATCGGAACGCGGCCTCCACTAAGAAGATCCGGCGAAGAAACTCAGTGGGCTAGACTTGTTTTATTTATTTCTCTTTCTTTTTCCTTTCTATTTTTTTTATTATATTGTGTGGATACAATGTTTAGGTCCCAATCAAATAGTTTACGATCTAGTTCAAGAGTGATGCCGTACGACCGAGATATGAGACTAATGATGTTATATATAAAGTGTAATTTGACGGGTTTGATTGACAAGGTTGTTTGATGGACGATTTAGCACAGTGGTTAAGAGCTTAAGCCGCTCCGCCCACTGTGTCTAATAGTCGCGGGTTTGATTCCCGCACGGAACAAATCTTTGTGTGACCCACAATGATTTGTTTCGGTCTGGGTATTTGTGTATGTGAATTTTCATGTTTGTAAACGCTCCCATGACACAGGAAAAAAATCTAGTGTGGGGCTACGTTTCTAATAAAAAAAATATATACTAGTATGCACGAGTCTGTATAAGAGTTGAGTCTGCATGTTCAAATACGACAGATTCCCTTTCATCTCCACTTGTGCGACATTTGCCCATCAGTAAGAGAGTATAGGCTGATAGGTCTCATCATAAACCCTGAAAATACAATATAAGAAAAAGTATTACAACTACATTTTTATCTCTGACTACCTAATTTTATAATCCTCCATAATTTATTATTCTAAAGCGCAGCGCACAACGTCGCGGATCCTCCGCCGACGCCCGACGCGACGCGGACTTTTTTTCGACTTAACGACGTGATGTATTGCTTCCTTCACGCGGGATTAGCTCTCCGCAATGCTGTACTGCCAAATGTTTCGCGATGCGAACGTACCATATACGCATGGCCTTATAATTGGAGTGTGAAATTTGCGGTCTCGTTAGTTTGAAATGTGTGTGTGTGTTATAATGTATGGGTGTTTAAATTTAAATAAGTGTGGTTTAATTGAGGCGCTCGTAGCGCTGTGCAACCGCGGTGTTCTTACCGATCACCAAGGTTAAGCAGCGTTCGACTCGGTCGGCCTGAGTTGGGTGACCATTTGTGGCATTTTCATATTCGGGCGTCTCCGTGCTTCGGAAGGCACGTTAAGCCGTTGGTCCCGGTTACCACTTAATGTGGTAGTCGTTGAGCCCAGTTGGAAGCCTTAAAGGCGGCTTGATAAGTTCCAACAGCAGATGGCCACAAATCTGCCTCCACCAATCCGCACTGGGTCCGCGTGATGGAGTATGACCTAATCTCTCTTACCTCGATTTGTGAGAAAAGGCCTTTGCCCAGCAGTGGGCAGTATAGGCTGATATTATTATTATTATTATAATTGAGGTAAACCAATATTAGTTGTCGTTGTTTTGATCGCTTGCTGCAGTTGGTAACTACTGGGTCCTGAGTTTGAATACTATGGTGAAGATTGTATTGGGAGTTATCTGTTGCAAAATTTTCTGTAGTACACCAGAATCTGGATTCGAACCCGGTATCATGGCAATAACCTCGACACCTATTATATTCGGACCTAACATTGTTAATTTGAGGTTAGTCGATCGGCCAAAAACATCAGTGGAATTCGGGGTTAAAAAGTATACTTCTGCCACCCCTGCTGAAGAAATATAGATGTGATAGTGTTTATTTATTTTACTGTTTAATTATGAAACAAGAAAAGTTTTTTAAGCTGAAAAGTGCAACCATTTTCCCTATGAACAATACAATATTATTCAATCAACTGCTACTGTAATTAATTGAAAATTTATAGCCATTTCTTAATTTCATTCTTTCTTAACCCATTAAAAGTAATATTATATTCAAATTCAAATCATTTATTTGCTTCAATGTGGGTTACAATATGGGATCTTATTATTATATCATTATGTTCTTAAGCCATATTCTACCAGTTAGGCATGCAAATATTATTAGTTTAGAAGATGAATATACTTATAAAATTAGTCTATGTCATTGTCTATAGGAATTAATTAACAACATATGCTTAAAATTAATTAAAAACGTGATTAAAAATTATATTAAATTGTCATTACATTATATATTTCTTAAGCATAATACATTAGTCAAGTAAATATTCGTTGATCGTATAATAGGCTTTATTTAATGGACATGTCTTTAGATGATATTTAAATAGATTGAAATTTTGTATATCTTTAATATGTTTAGGTAATTTATTATATAATTTAGGTCCCATACATAGCGCGCTTTTGTCAAACAAAGCCGTTCTGTGACTACTTGCACAGAGTATGTCAGCATGTCTAGAACTTTTCAATTTTTGATACAATTTTTTGTATTACTGATTCTTTGTATTTTATCATTAACGGGACTGGATGCTTATCTCTAATTTTAAATGTCATAAGATAGCTTTTTGTCAATTTTATTCCCAGGTCATTTGCAATTAACCAGTCAATGATGGAGTATAAAGCAGAATTAATTTCACGTAGACATGTTTCACGGTTTTCAGTTACAAACATAACAGTACAGTCATCTGCATAGAGTACCATGGGGTGATTTATAGATTTAGGTAGATCGTTTATGTAGATGTTGAATAGCAATGGACCTAGAATACTGTCCTGTGGAACACCTTTACAGACTTTTAATGGTTCTGACAAGTATTTAACTTCAGGTATTTATAAACGGTTCTCAGTCTGCTTAAGTCCCAATTTTGTTGGTAAGCCCTGGTATCAATAACACAAGTTAAATCTTATCATGAGTACCAGCCTTTGTCCTTTTCTAAATGATGACTAGACTATGTAACTAATTGTAAGTTTTTTACCAATGAATCATTATGTTTAAAAAAAAAAATATTTAACAGCTGGGCGTTCTTCCCACGTGCTTAAACACTGTCAATAATAAAAATAACCTTCCCTTACGAAAAGGACTTTATTAAAAACCCTATCTAACTCCATCATTACATTAAACAAAACTTACGAACATCGAACCGGCACTCGCCCGCCCCAATCCATCTGCGCTTGTCACAAATCAACAAGACGCATGCTTTCCGGGACTCGAACTCGGGACTAATGGCGCCGGCCGATTTATTAACAACACTGCATAAACAAACTAATGTTGTTAGGGTGTAGGAAAGAAATATACGGGTTTTTTCGACTTATGTCGGACATAAAGAACAAAGGAAGAAAAGATGTCTTTGTTTGGTTAAAACATTTCACTAATATTATAAATGTGCAAGTTTGTATGTTTGTTACTTAATCACTCAAAAACGGCTGAACGGATTAGGACGAAATTTCTCATACTGATAGTTTGTTACCTGGATTAAAACATAGGATACTTTTTATCCCGGGTATTATATAAAATTGGGTGTACACAGCACACCTGTGCCACTCCTGCTTAAGGAATATAGGTGTGATAGTGTTTATTTTTTTGTTTATTTTATAAATCATAAGTAATTCACAGGTATTATCATGGCCACATCTTCAAAACGGAAGCAGAATTATTCTAAACGCTCTTAAAGCTACGTAGAATCATGTTTTTTTATTTAAAAAAACGTAACACTCTCAGTACTATTCCTCTGTGGATGTATTTAAAAACATGAAATTTACACACTCCTCGTTGGTTTAGTGGCACAGCCCATCGCTTTTTGATCACGAGGTCCTAGGTTCAAATCCTAGGTCGGACAAATATAGTTTTTCTAACGAAAAATTCCCAGTATGAGTCCGGAGTCTGGAAATGTGCCCGCTATATGGCAAAAGGCTCGCCCCTTTTACATGGGACTTGACATAGTCGGCAAAAAGTGGGTGTACCCAGTACACCTCTGCCACCCCCGCTTGGGGAATATAGGCGTGACGGTGTGGCATTTACACATAAAAACCCAGACCGAACAAAACAGTTGTAGGCTACACAAAAATTTGTCCTGAGCGCCGCTCAAATAGAGTCCTCGACTATTCTTTTCAGTGAGCGAAGCGGTCTGTGCTCTAATCACTTAACCATATTAACATTAAATGATATTGATGAATGGTAATGACGATGAGGTATATACATAAATATAACTATTATAATATTAGCCAATGAGAAAGTTAAGAAACTGTCCCACCGTTGGGCAAGGCTCTCCTTCAAACTGAGAGGGTTTAGGCCATAGTCCCCCACGCTGGCCCAGTGCGGGTTGGCGAACTTCAGACATGTAGGTTTCCTCACGATGTTTTCCTTCTCATTTAAAGCGAGTAATAGTTAATTTTTAATACGCACATGCTTTCGAAAAAGACAGAGGTGCGTGCCTGGGTTTGAACCCGAGACCCCTGACTTTACAGTCCAACGGTCTAACCACTAGGCTATCACTGCTATAAATATAACAAAAAGATCTTTTTGAATTCAGAAAACAGGATGAGTGACGCTATACCATTAGGCTTAGCACGAACAATTTGAGGGCAGCGTAACGCTATCAAGTTATTATGCCATTTTTTTCACAATACAGGAATTTCTTTCCAATTGCGTTAAAAGGAGACGGTTCTAGTTCATACCGATTCGGAACTCTGTCTAACTTTCGTCTCCTCAGAGTGACTAGGCTTATTAAGGCAGTAAGCTACATCTTCAGCACCATCCTCACTTATCATCAGGTGAGATAGGCAGAAACATTTTTTAATATACGATGATGAACGTAGCACGCTTTTTGACCTCTCTGTAACGTCTAACTGTTTGCTCTTAGGCGCTGATGTACCACAGAATGAGCTAAGTGTTACGTCAATGTATTTAGGTCTCAGCTATCCAGTAATATTCGCAACGCTATCTTTCACAGTGCACTTGTAATGTGGCAAGCAGATGCTCCGAGACATATATATCATGGTAATGACGGATACAGACGACGGCAGCGAGACAGCCGTCAGCTCACGGATGCCGCGACGTGATGTGTCGCGCTATATTTGCATATGTTGGACAATGCTAGATCATGTTGGTAATAAAACGTTTGATATATTAGGAAATTATAAAAAAATGGTGACAAATGAATTTATTTGCCCCTAGTTAAGACAACGCATTAGAAATTATTAATATGCCGTGGATGAGTTTATAAACATGAATTCACATACACACACAGCCCGAAACAAATTTTTGTGCGTAGCATAAAAAATTGTCTTGTGCGGGATCGATCCAGTAGGTGGAGCGGCTTAAGCTCTTTAAGGGTTAATAACTGGACTCATGTGTCCGTTAACCATATGACAGAATATCCAACAAACGTTTACAATACATTATGAGTATAAAGTACTTATTGAAAATAATAACCCTATAAGTTTTGATGAGGAAGTTCGAATGGTCATAACTTTCGATTGTTTTAACTGGCAAGCTTAAAGCCTTTACGCAGTCGAGGGACTATTGACTATTAGTATTTGCCATAAATTTCAATTGAGTATTTCTACACGTTCCTCAGAAAAAATGGTCTTAACTGTCAGAAATACATCAACAAAGCATTCTTATAAGGGTTCCGTTTTCATCGATTTCTACACTTGAATGTAAAGAAAACCAAGATTATGGTTTTTGAAAGGGAAGAAACCAGAACGAATGTAAGGATTGTGGTTGGTAACGATGTGCTGGAGCAAGTGAATGAGTTTGTATATCTAGCACTTTTGCCTGAACAACAGTTATAATAAATAATAATATTTTATTTTTGTACCAACTTTGATCTCATTTTACATTTATTTTATTTTACTGGATTAATTGACTTTATTGGTACTGTTAAAAAAAAAAAAAAACATTTTATATTTGTACGCCGGATTTGGCAAAAACATGTTGATTCTATTATCGATGTTTACTTCCTATGTACCTACACATGTTTTGACAAATAAATATACTTTGACTTTGACTTTGACTTGGATGCACCTTCAGTAAGGATGGGAAATACAGCGCTGACATAGAGAGCAGAGTGAGTGCAGGGAACAGAGTGAATGGTGCGATGGGAAAGCTACTTGGGAGCCGGCACTTAAGCCATAAGGCGCAGCTGGCCATACATAACGGAGTTCTTGTCCCATCGCTATTATATGGTAGCGAGAGCTGGGTATGTAAGAAGAAGAATGAAAGTAGGATAAATGCGGTAGAAATGCGAGCTCTGCGGAAGATGTGCGGAGTGAAGCTGACCGACCGCATTAGCAACAGCGTAATAAGAAGGTATGAAAGAGAGTATCGGTGTAAAGATGAGAAAGGGCATGCTCCGTTGGTTCGGGCATATAGAAAGAATGGCAGAGGAAAGAATGACAAAACAGATATATAATGTGAACGTGGAAGGATGCAGGTACCGGGGAAGACCTAGACTATCTTACCACTACCAAATAAACCGAGTCTTATCTGAAGGAAAAGTCAAGAGTCTCCGTAACCGGCGAGCGTGTATGAGACGAACTATGAGAGTCGAGGAAGCCAGAGAGGTATGTAAGGAAAGAACCTGTTGGAACTCTGTACTCTCTGCCTTCCCCGCAAGGGATCTGGCGTGAGGTTATAGATAGATAGATAGATAGATCAATTTCTATACGAAACCCTTAAAAATTAAAAGATGAAGTACTGCGTCTTACATCACAGACATAATATTTCAAAATTTCAATTGTTTTTATGTTAACTTCATTTCACCACAAAGCATTCCGAACTTCTAACTTATCTACCGACAGAAATAAAACACACATTTCGAAAAATCTCCGGCCACTTGAACGCAAACAGAGATCTTTTCATGTGGCCGGCGCGCGCGCAGTGTCAACATGGCGGCGGCAGGTCCAAAGCTGCGCTTGCGCATCACAGGTTATTTGTTTAGCAATTTTTTTTTTTTTTGTGATTTTGTAGAAATGTGACGATAAGGTGACATAGTTTTTAAATTCTGATTTTTTATAGTATACTCGTAGTTTGGGATATGAATAAAAAAATAAATAACTAGTTATACTTTCTGACTGCCATGTTAGTCTAGTGGCGCAACATGCGTGTGGTGATCACAAGGTCCTGGGTTCAAATTCTAGGTGGACCAAAGTGCCGTTTTGGTATCGAAAATATTCTCATTCGTAGAATGTCTGAAATTGGCTCAATTTAGGATTTAGTGAATAGTCACTAAATCCTAAATTGAGCCAATTTCAGACGTATAGACGTATCTACTTTCATTTAACATCATCGGCGATATTTGGATGTATTGAGAAAAACTTGCCTTAAAATGGTTAAATAGGGGGCTAATTCTTATATAGAAAAAATATTATTTTAAGCAAGTGGGTACAACACAACACTTTGTCGTCATGGTGATCTTTGGGGAACCACCAAATTCGTCCTACAATTGTGCAAAATGACAAGCGCAGCAGCTACCAGATAGATCGACGAACTTGTAAGGATCGCAGGAAGTCGTTGGATGCAGGTGGCATCAGACCCGTAGCGCTGGAGAGCGATTGGGGAGGCCTATGTTCAGCAGTGGAAAAGTATAGGCCGAGATGATGATGATCTATCTATATCATCACGCCAGATCCCTTGCGGGGTAGGCAGAGAGAACAGAGTTCCAACAGGTTCTTTCCTTACTGACCTCTCTGGCTTCTTACACTCTCATAGTACGTCTCATACACGCTTACTCCGGTTACGGAGACTTGATTAGTCCTTCAGATGATTGTGCAAAAACCTCCCATTCACTGCGGTCATTTAATAATATTTATTAATTTAAGTAGTCAAAAATGTTACTAATGGAAAATCCACCGGGCACACAGCTAGTATTCAATAAATTACTGGTTCTAAAGTTCCTTAGGTGGGAGCAAGTTTTAAACTAAATTGTAAAAATAGTTCTCTGACTATAGCTTTTGTTTCGTTGATGAATATTTAAAATGTAAAATGCGAACTGGATAATTATCATTTTATCTGAATTCATTTGGACGTGATATTTACGTGTAACTTAAAGTTACTAATATAATATCCGCGTGTAACTGTACTGTTAATTTTATAAACAATTTATTTACACTTCGTTTGCCCTTCTGATATTTTATAATAACAAATAAATAATACCACTGGCCATAGCACTGTAACAGCACTGGTTAAAATAACTGTTGATATACGTATGGCCATGGAAAATAAGCTGAAGCTAAAAGAAAATACTGGACTTTATCAGCGCCTTTAAGTCAGTTGATTTTGACATCCTCTTAGGAATTCTCTCCTCTCTAAATGTCTCTCCTTCTGCAACTGCTTGGTTCAACTCGTATCTTCGCGGTCGCTCGCAGTCGGTTTATTCTGATGAGGCCTCCTCTAAGTGGTGTAATCTGGCTGCGGGGGTTCCGCAAGGTGGCGTACTCTCTCCTTTGCTTTTATCAATTTTCATTAACGCAATCACTAAAGTTATATCTTCACACTATCATCTCTATGCAGACGACTTGCAAATTTATCACCATTTCAAAATAGATGATTTTACCGCTGCCATCAATAATGATCTCCAAAATATTAATAACTGGGCAAAAAGCTTTGGCCTTTTGATAAACCCGGCAAAATCACAAGCGCTAATTAGTGGTAGCAAATATTTTAACAACCCTTTAGATCGCCAGTCTCTTCCGCAAGTTGTATATGATGATATCCCTTTTTTAGGTAGCGCAAGAAACTTGGGCATCTACATAGACAGCAATCTATCGTGGAATGTACACGTTTCGGAAGTAAGCAGGAAAGTTTATTGCTCATTTTAATCTTTCAAACGGCTCCAAAAGTTCCTGCCATTTCAAACCAAGGTAACTCTTGCTCAATGTCTTCTATTGCCACTTCTTGACTATGCCGATGTTAGCTTTCTCGATGCAAGTGAGGAACTTCTGAATAAACTCGAACGGCTGCAGAATTTGTGTATCCGCTTCATTTTTGGCCTTCGGAAATTCGACCATGTGTCAAAATTTTGTAGGCGGTTGAAGTGGTTGCCTTTTCGGCAGCGTGGGGATACTCATATTCTATCTTTGCTTTTCTCTGTTCTTAATAATCCAAATTCCCCAGTATACCTTCGTAAACGCTTTGAGTATCTTGTCCCCAGGGGAAAACCCTGTCGCTCCACCTCTTCTCTTTTACTTAGTACACCCCGACATACCTCAAGTCGATATGATAGCTCATTTACTGTGCGTGCTGTGCGTTTATGGAACTCTCTCCCTCACTCTTTACGTGATAGCCCTACTCTACAGATTTTCAAGAGAAGAATTAGACAACATTTCCTATCTATGTAAGATGTTTGTATGTTTGTCTGTATATATCTATGTAGTATATTATTTTATGGTTTTGTATAGTATGTAGTATATTTATGGATATATATCTGTAGTTTATACCCCTAATATCTTTTGTGTTGTACACTTATTACTATGCTCCTTTTGATGATTTGTTTCTCTATCACTCAAAGGTTTGCTGATAGAGAACTCGACTTTGAGTTAAGCTCGCCTTTGTACATTTACCTATTCTTTAATTTTAATTTTATAATTTGTAACTATTTGTACAATAAAGAATTAACAATTAATATTAGCCCCGTTAACAAACTGTCCCACCGTTGGGCACGGACCTCTTCTCAAACTGAGAGAGTTTAGGTCATAGTCCACCACGCTGGCCCAGCACGGGTTGGCGAACTTCACACACCTTCGAGAAACTCTTAGGCATGCAGGTTTCCTCACGATGCTTTCCTTCACCGTTAAAGCAAGTGATAGTTAATTTAAAAAATACGCACAAGCTTTCGAAAAGACAGAGATGCGTGCCTGGGCTTGAACCCGAGATCTCTGACTTTGCAGTCTAACCACTAGACTATCACTGCCTGATATTTTGTTAGACGAAAATAAATAGAATTGTATAATTACATACAGATCACCTGACTCTAAGATAGGTACAGACTTCGGACAGTTTTGGGCTTAGATATTTAACACATATATCTCTTGGAGTAATATCCAACATACACTGTTTGTTATTTGTTAATGTTAAAATGTTATGTTAACGGTTTTCCGTTAACTGTTGTATTTGTTGAATGAGTAGACATCTAAACTCTGTTACCAGTTTATTGTCGTACTAAATGTATATTGGTTACCAACGCTTTAATATAAAATAGAATCCGCTGACATTGTTTATTGCATACACAAATTCTTTACTATAAACAAAGGTTAATGTACGGCGTAGCTCGTACAATATCTAAACAATAACTTAAATTGAAATTTCCTTTTTCAAGCACCTATATGCTTAACCCGTTACCGCCTTCTGTGGTAGTCATTACGCCAAATTATAAGCGTTATGGATGGCTTGATAAGTTCAAACAGTAATAGCTTTGAACTTACGCGTGTGTGAGAGAAATCTACGCTTTTGGCCGTCGGGCCTTTACCGCTTCACTGGAGCCAAGAGGGCGAGCGTGCAACCACTATGCTTGAGCCAGAAGAGCAAGGGGGCAACTAGCTCAAAGGTGCCCGTGCTCAAGGAGGAAGGCCTCGGTTTGGGCAGTCACTATGGGTACCCACTGCGAGACACCTAGTATATACCATCCGTATATACCAGGTATCTCGCCGTTGTGCTCTGCACCAGCTGGCGGGCAAGGAATTCTTTGAACTCGCTGGTGAAGTCATGGTCTGGTCCTGTGTGAGGTATCTATATTCGAAAAACGGGAACGCCTTCCGGAGGGTCGGTAAGAATATGTCGCGGGCGACGGTAGCGGCTGATAGGGGATTATTAAACTTACTTGCACTAATCCATAATAGGTCCGTGTTGTGGATGGACCTTTAACCTATTTTTCCTCCTCGATGTGTAAGATAACGTCTTTGCTCAGCTATGGGCGAGCTCATATAGAGCGGTAAAACATTCACATATGTATGGGATAGAAACCAAATTAAGACCATGGACTTATCTCGAACGATTTAATAATATAATCAGTTGTATTCAGTGACAAAACACAACCTGACACAAAACCTGAGCAGAGTAGGTAGTTTCCTATATTTAACAGAATTAAGATTTTGGCGCCCAATGCGGAACTTGATCTAAATTTCAACGGATTCGAACAAAATCTGAACCCGAAGAAGGATACAAGAAGTAAATAGTTCTCAAACTTGCGCAGAACAGAGCCAAATAAATTTATTTTATTTTCTTCCCAGACGGAAAGTATTTGATTCACTCTACCCGGTGCTATTAGAATGATCCGGTAGTTTTGTTTGTTTGTTCATTGTCGTTTTTTTTCCTTCCAACTTGGTTAAGCAATAGGCTATAAATTTAACAAGTACTTTAACAAGGTTTGTATGTATAGAGTTATTTACTGCTAATTTTGTTCTCGTGATAATATTTATTTAAGCGTAGAAGTTTTAGCGAGATTATTGTTTGGATTATTGGATTTTAAATAATTATTTTTTGGTAAGTGGAGTGTAGTATAGTGACGGTTGATATGTAGTTTCGGTAGTCATTTAAATAGTCAAGAGTCTCCGAAACTTGCTAGCGTGTATGAGACGAACTATGAGAGTGGAGGAAGCCAGAGAGGTATGTAAAGAAAGAACTCTGTACTCTCTGCCTACCCTGCAAGGATCTGGCGTAATAATATAGATAGATTTAAATAGATTGCAATCTTTGTCCAACAATGTCTGTGTGATTGGAAATCGGCATCATAATAAAATATCAATAAAGTATGTACACTTAATGACTTTTGAAGGCTATCTGAATATTACCTGTTATAGCCACGATACCATATGATGTTTGAAAAACTATAAAAAAGGCAACTACCCACAAAAACAGTCGGGGTACGGTATAGTTTGATAAAGAAACTTCAATCTTGCGGTCGCGCCGTAAGATGTCCCCGAACTACTGTTTAGAGCAACTATCTCAACCCCACTCTCATATTCGTCAATGGACTTTTCATAAATATGCAACACTAGAGACCGTTGAGCCGCGGTGTTGCCATCATGACTAGTTTTACTAAGATCCGTTACGTTTGTTGCAACACTGAAATTTTGTAATGTAGTACCTATTTAACTAATTTAAGCGGCCTCGTTAGTCTAGTAGTGCATAGTACACGTGGCAATCACGAGGCTCTGGCTTTGAATCCTAGATTGGATAAAAGTTCCCCTTAGAAAAATCCTCAATAACCGAAAACACGTTCTATTAAAAAAAGAAGAAAAAAATTATAATCACTAGTTGGCGCCGTTTCCTTTGCGGGGTAGTCAGAGGGTACACCTCTGACTACCCCGCAAAGGAAACGGCGTGATGAAATAGATAGAAGAAAAATTACGAATCCACGCTTACACTAAGATCTAAACCAATTAAGTTATTAATATCAATACCCAAAAACAAATACAACATGACAGATAACTTCTATATTAAATCTTATTTCCGAATAAAAAAAATACAAATCGAAACGAATAGAGCCGCAAAAAATTTCCCATTTTTTCCGCCAATACCACTTAACTCTTCCTCGCCGATGCTGGCAACACCGACCCGCCCTTCTGATTACGCCTAAATAATAAATTCAATTTGCACACGGTCTGAACCCATCAAATATTTTCCTGTGATAACCTTTCTGTACTTGGACGGGCGGATGTTAGGAATAATGGGGTTATTTAGAGAGTTGCAATATGCTAAGATAGTAGGCTGAAGGCATTAACAAGTCAGGAGATGGTTGTGCTACGGTGGGCGCAGAGAAAACTGTTGAGCGGGTGGTAGAACATTGTTTTGTATTAAGTTTATTAAACTTATTATTGTATTTTCGACGTTTAAAAGGGTTTGTTCTTAGTGATAAAAATATATTTGCTGGTGTCACTGTTATAAAATCTAGTTCCTAATTTTGGCATTTGAAAATTGTAGTAGCACACATTGTGTAAGTATTTGGCAAAAAGGGTGTTCTCATGACTTGAGATAGGTACTATTATTATGTCTATGTTACGGTTCTTTCCAACGCAACTTTTGTGCCTTGAACGGTAGATGCATAAAAATAACAAAGTTAAAATATTAAAAATATAACACCGTTGTGTACAGTTACGTATACCAACTTCTTTACCGGTGATCTTAGGTCCCATTTAATAGGGAGGGTAAAAAAATAACCCATATGAATTGACACGAAGCTTAAATAAATAAATAAAAATTAATTTACTTTTATATAAAACTTAATAGCATTTTATAATAATAAAATTTAAACCTTAAAAAGATTTATTTAGATTAAGATTAGAACCTTAAAAAAACTAACAGCGACTCCACACCACGTACAGAACAAATTTTTACGACACAGCGGAGGCGCCCGCCGCGTCTGCAGTGGCCTCTCACAATCCCGCGCCTTCTGGCGCGCCTGTTAAAAACACAATGAATAATTATTTGGGGGCTGCCCTACCCCGCACCTTTTCGCGAACAATTCGACTCCATGTCCGAGATGTTTTGAGGCACAAATATTGGATGAAACCGCGTGTACGTGTCGAATGTTGCCTTACTTTTTGAGTTTGTTTAGCGTGAGGGTACGCTTAGAGACGTAAGTCACTGAACATTCTTAGTTTTTCAAAACGGTTAAACACTTTTATTTTTGCATCCAATCCATTATTATTAAGTTTTTTAGACACGTAGCTGTATAAGGAATTATTATACATAGCTATACTATTACACAAACTATACTATTTTTTATTCTAAATTAAATTTGAATCTGTTGCTAATAATAAGCTTAACCAGTCCACATGTATATCATTATGACCGCTATCCCAAAAAGGATGGTCAAAAACCTTCAAAACGGTTTGATATTACTTAATATTTTAAAATAAAAGTAATTAAATGTAATTTCATTTCATGTTCTAAGTTTTAATTTAATTTTCAATTTTCTATATACCTAAAAATCTATATAATATTTATTCTTTTTGTTTTAGCATAAAAAAAGAATAAAATAATCATATGACCAAACTCAGTTTACTTACTATTTCTTGACTGGTTTATCAAAAAATTGTAAAATGTTACCCACTTGTTCTTTTACTGTCGCTTTTAAAATATAATTACAAATGTTATGCCTAGCTATAATTTGTATAACTACATTGTATTTCATAATGATAATGTAATTAATAGAATGATGTTATGTAATTATACAGTTGGTGCGCTAAATAAATAAATAAATATTCCTGACGTTCATATTTCATAAAAATAATTTCGTAGGTAAAGCACTCGTCAGGCAGCCTAAAAACAACCCAAGGTTTATTCCATTAGTAAGATAAATTTATTTTATTCCATAAGGAAAACATGTTCAGGCGGAGACTTACATACAACCTGAAGTGTTTGTGCGGTATAACCCAAACGACGGCCCACCTTACATCGTGCTCTGCATGCCCGAACTTCAACACGCAGCAGAACGTAATGACTGCCACCGACAATCCACTCGAAGTGGCAATCATTAAGTTCAAGCAGTTGTCGTTAGAGGAGTTGAGCTGCCCATTTCTACCTACCTCAAGGAGAAAGCAATACGCTGATAGTGTTAAAGCGAGTTGCTCTGCAACCAAGTCTGCTCGAGAAGGCACACATGCCCAATGTGGTCTAGGTTTGCACCGCTTCTATATAAATTCAACATGTCTGCCATCGAAACGATTAGAAGAAGAAGATTCCATTAGCAGTATTTTTCAGCATCCATAAACATTTTGTTGCCACTTACCTAATCTAATCCACCCTAGGCGTCCCGATACCACATGGGGAACATCCCATCTCCACACAGGGAACCTATCCACCCATCCCTAGCAAAACCCTGTCAAGTTCACAGCGTCGTAAGACGGCAGACCTCTCACCGCCGAAGTAAATCATAAATCCACAAGTTTCGCGCAGATCACCGCATAAATCAGTTTGATGTATTAACGCGGACCACGGGATGGGAATTAAAAAATATTATGTACTTTGATCGCGATTTACGACCTCTGATCCTGGGGTGATTTGAAGTTTGAGAGTGTACTTGTGTGTTTAAGATTTAACAATTGAAAACTTTGGAAAATTCTTATCAAAAATATTATACACAGTGTAATGTCGTGATTAGGTTTGAAGTTTGGGAGTGTACTTACCTGTTTAAAAAAATTAAACTTTCTCGTCAAACATACTTTAACTATGCGAGGTAAGGTACGTCTGTCCTTGCACCCTATACTTTAATCGCGGTTTAAGATCTCTGATCCAAAGGTGATTAGGTACGAAGTTGAAGAAACGTTTAATAGTCGAACATTGCGAACAAACTTGGAGCTAAGTTTAAATACAATAGTCATATTTAAATAATAAAGGGATGTTTATAGTTTCAACTATGTATCAGCAATTAAGCCATGGCGTCAAAGCTCTTAGGATGTGGTAGTAAATAAATTATTTTCTTTCTTTCTTTTTAGCACAGTAAAAAAAGACGCAGATATACAAAGTGGAGTTAGATCACTGAGCTTTGTGATTACCTATAGGGTGATTACTGAACTACTATAATTGCTTAGGAAACCAGCACCATCAACATAGATTCTTTTCGTAACAGAATCACAACAATTGTTTTCAAGAGATCTTTAAATTACCGCCCATTTATTTGCGAAAAGTCGTACCGTTCGAAACTTATGCCGAAACGGTTTGTTTGATTCTACGCTTCAAACTTGGCAGTTTCACTACTATCGCCATGTTAACACAAACATACATCAACAATAGAATATAAATCATCACAATATATCATTCAAGAACTGGGAACGCGTTGAAAATTTTTAAAAAATCTCTCGTTACAGTCAAACCCTCTAAAACGTGTATAAAAGGAAACTTCCAATAAATCAGCGGGAACGCGTCTGCTAGACAAATAAAACGTGACGTATGAAACAAAAAAAAAGAAATATTTATGTGCACAAAATTCGCAAAAAGAATTACAAGCAATAACATGCAGTAGTGTTAATATATGATGGGTAAGAATGTATGTTGTTGTAGCAATTCTGGTCTTATTGTGTTGATAATAAGGTCGGTGTAGATGGCAGGTGATAGCTTGGTCGTGATTTAGTCCCTATCGGCCGTCAACCTGATTAATGTCGCTAGTAAATCAGCGGATTACGACAATGCGAGAAATGACGAGTCGCGGCCGGATCCCAAGCAATACTGGGGCGATGACGCGCGCCATGTGAGATGAGCGATTTATTTCTTTTTACGATTTTTGGATTTTTTTACAGTCTGACAAAAGAAACTCATAAAGTCAGAAATAATTCTCTGTTCTCTCTTCAATGGGAGCTGATAGAGGAGTACTTGCATACAACAATATTTCATTGACGATGTTAAGTTCGAAAGTTATTGCATTAGTTAGGCAAATTTATTGCCATTACACCGAACACAATTCTAAATCCGAACTGCTGCTGAGATTTTTTTCAAGAAATTTCAATAAATAATAATAATAAATCATTTATTTCAGGTTACTTGGACCCATATAAGAGAAACATAATAAAAAGCTATTCCAGCATCACATTAAAACATAACAAATTTTAATACAGTAAACAAAACATACGTGCAATTCAAATTAAAATAAAGTATTACATTTTAGTGAATTCCCCCATTATAAAATTAAATTACAATAAATGAAAATAATAATTGGAAATTATTTTCTTTTTATAATAAATGAAATTTTAGTGAGTAATTTAAAAGACGAGTCAATAAATTTTGATATAATTAAAACTAATAGGGAATTGATTCAGATGCAATTCCACCCTTCTCTGCAAAAAGGTAGAGTCCAAACGCTCGCTCAACACTTTAATAAAGAATAAAGCTCTAAAGAAGTAAAGCTCTGTCCAAACTTGAGTTTCAACCCAGGGATTGCACCATATGCCTCTACACAAACGGTACATTCAGACAGTCAGATAAGCCCTAGAGAAGAAGAATATACAACTGTGATAAACTCAGCTGCAAAGAATCACGGATACGACAAATCGCAGATGCGTGAAACCCTATAAATTAGGTACATTTATCGCTCCCCGCTTATGATTTGCGCCTCCAACTCACTCGGATCGAATTATTGAGTAAACACGCAGCGTAATCGCGCGATCGTTTCATTTAGAACCGATGCAAGGGTATTGGAAGATATATTACTTCGTATATATTCTAATACAAATGTGTCAATTGCTTGTTATAAGATTTTGTTATAAAATACGACATCGCAAATGGCGCAGCAGAAGGCATGTTGCGAAATTTGAAGACGTAACAGCTTTAAAATGGAACTCGTTAAGGGTGATAGCTTGATTGGTAGTAAAATGCTCGGATAATGTCTATGAGATCTAGGGTTCAACCCCGTCCTGGACCAGTTTTTTGAAACCTACGTGCGGTTGTAACTTGATAACACCGTCACGCCTATATTCCCCAAGCGTCATAGCAGACTATAATATATGCAAATTTTTTTACTACGCGGTTATATATCCCTACATATTGACTTAAAACCAACAATTAGCGTTTTATAAAGACTATGGTCTGGTCTTCATAACCAACTCTTGTTATATACTTCTCGTCAAACCGTATTCATGACGTAATTTGATGACAGCATAAATTTTATCGAAAAAAAACACACTTAACGAATTATTGCTTTGATTTATTCGAATTTGTAACGAAAATCATATATTATCTTCGTTAAGAAACTATATATTAAGATATATGCTCTCAAGTTTCTACTAAAAAATAAATAAGTATAAGTCATTGACGCCGATTCAGGTTAACTAAAACCATAATATTAAGTCTCCGTAACCGGCCAGCGTGTATGAGATGAACTATGAGAGTGGAGGAAGCCAGAGAGGTAGGTATGTAAGGAAAGAACCTGTTGGAACTCTGTACTCTCTGCCTACCCCGCAAGGGATCTGGTGTGATGGTATAGATTTTTTTTTTGTTTTTTAAAAAAAAAGCGTTGCCCCTCACTAGGATTAATTCCTGTGTCGTGGGTGCGTTTACAAACATGAAAATTCACATACACAAATACCCAGACCGGAACAAATAATTGTGGATCACACAAAGATTTGTCCCGTGCGGGAATCGAACCCGCGACTATTAGACACAGTGGGCGGGGCGGTCTAAGCCCTTAACCACTGCGCTAAATCGTCCGTCAAATAGATAGTTAATATTAAGTTTGATTTAATAGGACTTTAACATATTGCTGTCTCATTTATATATCTAATAAATATGTGGAAAATCATTTATTTGAGGCAATACATTGTAAGTACTACAATCACTTCGTAGTGATAAGAATCGTATTAGCAAAAATGTCATGGGGGCCGTTAACGAACATAAAATTCACATACACAAATATTTAGACCTAAACAAATATTTGTGGGTCACATAAGGATTTGTCCCATGCGTAGATTGAACCAGGGATGTGACAAGAGGGATAACAAATCGATTTTTTGATAATCGACTTTTTTTCTTTGCCTAAAAATCGATGCCTGCATCCAACTACTTCCTACGATCTTCACAAAATCGTTGGTCCATCTGGCGGTCGTCCCACGCTGCCCTTGCCAATACGTGGTCACCACTCTAGAATCTTTCTTCCCCAACGCCCGTCCGATCTTCGCGCTATGTGGCCCGCCTGTTGCCACTTCAGCTTACTAATCCTATGGACTATGTCGGTGACTTTGGTTCTTCTACAAATCTCCTCATTCCTAATTTTGAGAAACACAAACATCCCCGCAAGCCCCGCGGTCATCAAGGTACACGCCATTTTTATTTGAGCTTTTATAGTACTGTATGATACCTTAATGGCCAAGAATGAAAAAAAAAAGTTTTGTCAAATGTTTACCAAGTGTACGGTTTCTGGATTTGCGCACGCTGTTGCCTGCTATCGAAAATACCCTTTCGACTGGGCATGTCGATTTAAAGTCGATTAATCGACTAATCGTTTTTTTTAGCCAAATAATCGATATTATAGACACATGTGGACCACTGAATCGATTCAGTAAGTCGATAGCAAAAACCATCGTATCGCATTGGTTCACGATCCAATTATAAAAAAGTGGTAATCGAAAATATGACTTAAAAGTTGTTTAAATCAGGGATATAAATAATAGCAACATTTAATGTTAAGAATACTACATACCAAACGTGAGCTTATTTTAAGTCACTAGGCTTTTTTACTAATCTCTAAATTGAATGCATTAAGTAATTATAAAAAGGACCAGATCCAAAACAAAATAATTTATTCAATTGGCAAATTAATAAGAATCAGATCCGAGTCGAATAATCGAGAATCGGTCTTTTAATCCTTGTTTTATTCGAGTATCTATTCTTGCGCGGTCGTTACGATTTTTTCTTAAAAGAAACGACATACCTGCTACAGCAGAATTTAAAAAAAATCGAACATTAATCGATAAAAATTAGTGATTATTAATTAATTTATTCAAAAAAATAATCGATTTTTATAAAAGCAATTATTTTTTTCACAAGTGTAGATTAAACCCGTGACTACTTGATCCAGTGGGCGAAGTGGCTTAACCTCTTAGCCACTGGACCAAGCTGTAGTAATTGATAAACATCTTAAAAAGTCAACGTGACTACACTTACCAAACAAACCCGTATTTACGATTTACATACTAAGAAATTTAAAAAAGAGACCATCGAATTGAAGTTTAAATTATCCAAGACAGAGATGTGATAACGCTACGATTACTATCTTTCTTCTCAGTTCGCAAATACTTGTAAAAATATAAATAATACGAGTATGTTAAATAAATTTACTTATATCTGCCAAATTAAATTTAAGCGCTAAAACGTTCTACACTACGCTAAAAAGCACACAATTGTTCTCAGAAACGAGTCATGTGTGTGTGCGCAAGTCCCGTATCACATTGTAACTGACAAATTGATTTATGTAGTTCGAGGGAACTCAGCGCGGCGCGCGATTCGATCCCGGCAAGATCGCGTTTTGTCAGAACTCTCGCGAGGACTACGCCATTTTCGAATTTAAAATTATTTGTAAGTACTTCGTTATTAAAGTACTAATATTATAGACCCCAAAAAATTAAAATGAGGGGGCTAAGTTCGCTACGAAGACGGACAAGTTTGTGTACAAGGGAGGCAATAAAAGACTTGATTGTAAATAAGTGCCGAGTATAAAAACACGCACAGTCATGCCTTAATTCCCCAAGCGCTGGTGGCAAAGCGGTTTGTGTACCTACATTTCACCGACTATGACAGAGTTCGTGTCTATTGCTATCTTACTGAGCACAAATTCGAGAGTGATTGAGTTTATTTTTTAAAATAAAAGCCCTAATAGCACTTTTTCAGACCTAGGATTTAAGTCTAGTACCTCATGTTTGTCACCTACACCATTATACTAACAAGACGGTCAAGTCAGTTCTAGAGAAGTTCTTATATAATAAAAGTTTAACCCAAGTCAATTATTTCTATACTAAGTTACATTTTCTCCTTAATATTCATTCAAAACCATACATACCATATTTCTAGTTTCTAAATCACTTGGGAGTGGGTTACGTTTCTTGATGAGTCAGTAGGTAATAAAAATGGTGATTTTCGGATGTCAATATGTCTAGAACCGTTATACTTTAATCGATGAAACTCTAAAATTCTAGATAACCGCGGAGGCTTTAATAGACAAACAAAATTTTGAATTTGTAGGCTAAAGACATTCTGAGTTATGAAGGGGTCAAAAATAGCTCAAAAACGACAGCTTGAAGTTTTAAACAACTATGGAGGCTTTTATATGCATACGAAACTTTAAATGTGTAGCTAAATAAATTTTGAGATATGGCAGGGTCTAAAGTAACTCAAAATAGTTTGTATAATATAAGATAGGGTAAGAGTAACGAAATGCAGGACGCCCTCAGGCTAGGTGGAGCGATGACCTTCGTAGGGCGGCTGGCAGAAACTGGATGAGAGTGGCCGGGGATCGTACCTAGTGGCGTGCACTTGAAGAGGACTATTTCCAGCAGTGAACTGCTATAGGTGATGATGATGATGATGATGATGAAGAGTAATTGCCCTATCCTTTTAGTAACTTGGCTTGAATCAAAACTGTGAGTCTAGCTAGGTACACATCTTTTCTATAACTTGACTATATAGTAGCTCTTGAGAAGTAGTCTTTAATACATCAATAGTACATAGGACTCTGATTGACGTTATTGTTATAGCACGTTTTCTTAATAACGCGACGATGAAGTCAAATGGTTTGTGCTTAGGCCTCAGCAGCCCTGCATATGTAGAGCTGTCAGACCAAGGAGCGGTCAACTCAGTCGGTCTAAGATTTGAGACCGTTTGTAGCCATTCCATTTTATTTCCAGATATCTTAGACGAGGCTTGGTAACTCCTAATAGGTAGCACGAACCACGGGAACAAAGGTTGGCACGAACCTGCTCCATGGATTTCTATGTCGTGGGCTGAAGAATAAAGAAAGATGGATTTAAAACACACTAACCAAAACAAATAATTGTGGGACACGGAGATTTATCGCAGGTTTCGAACCGGCATCTATACTCAAATCACTAGGTCTAGCCATCATGATGTTCTAGAACACTACATAAGGTCATCATTTAAATCTTGTCGAAGAAGTCAAGATAATTAAGATCAAACTTCATTTAGTCAAGTATCTCCTCAAACGGTGAAAGTGCATGAGGCGAACTATGAGAGTGGAGGAAGTCAAAGAGGTAAGTAATGAAAGAACTTGTTAGAACTTTGTACCCTCTACCTATCCCGCAAAGGACCGTGATGATATAGATAGATACAACTTCTTTTGTTTAATTTGGTTTTTCATCTAAATAAACTGAAATGTAAGGATTACTTTAAATAATATATAATAATCTCATAGCATAGCAGTCATAGCCTAGTGGTTAGACCGTTGGACTGCAAAGTCAGAGGTCTCGGGTTCAAACCCAGGCACGCACCTCTGTCTTTTCGAAAGCATGTGCGTATAAAAAATTAATTGTCACTTGCTTTAACGGTGAAGGAAAAACATCGTGAGGAAACCTGCATGCCTAAGAGTTTCTCAAAGGAAGGAAGTTCGCCAACCCGCACTGGGCCAGCGTGGTGGACTATGGCCTAAACCCTCTCAGTTTGAGAGCTGGCCCGTGCCTAACAGTGGGACAGTTTCTTAACAGGGCTATAATTATAATTATATAATAATCTTAGCCTATACTACCTACTGCTAGAAAAAGGCCTTCTCTCACAAATCGAGGTGAGAGAGATTAGATACTCCACCACGCGGCCCAGTGCGGATTGATGGAGGCAGGTTTGTAGCCACCTGCTGTTGGAACTTATCAAGCCGCCCTTAAGGCTTTCAACTCGGCTTAACAACTACCACATAAGTGGTAGCCGGGACCAACCGCTTAACATGCCTTCCGAAGCACGGAGACGCTCGAATATGAAAATGCCGCATACGGTCACCCATCTCGGGCCGACCGGGTCGAACACTACTTAAACTTGGTAATCGGTATGGACACCGCGGTCGCACAGCGCTACGAGCGCCTCATTGCTTACAAAATTTCTTGTCACCAAATAACGTATCACCAAACCGGCATAAGTACATAAACCAAAAAAAAATAACAATTTAATTGCCCATATATAGATATTTATTTCAAAGCAATTGACACCTAAATTTTATGCTTTTAAAAGCTATAAAATTCTTGGACATTAAGTGGTAGATTTAGTGATGGCCGACCAATACGGCGACAGTTGGTTTATGCCCGAAGGCCGGAGTCACCAATCCTGACGTGTATCCGCAGTAAAATAGATAAATAATGAGTTTGATTTTTATATGCGCCCTAAAAAAGATATATGTTCCGTTTCGACGTCTTCATTTTGAATATCGAGATTTGGTAGGGATGGGATTAAGTGTATATTTATCGGATACAGTGACAGTGACCGAAGCGGCCTACGCTTTTAACCGCTGGATCAAGCCTTCATCTTGTTTAACAAGCTTTTATTTATCTTGCAATGATTATAAAATAAAACTATTTCTCGGATTTTACGCGGTTTATTTTTGATTATTAAGTTCCCGAAGTTTCGAGTGCTTTGCAGCACCTATGGTCACGGGAAGGACTGAGGTGTCAGACGTCCAAAAGGCATAGTTGTTCCGGGTACCCTCAAACTTCTTAATTATTTTTGTTGGTCCGATCTATGCAGAATTTTATGCTTTGTTTTGGATTTGATTATATTAATTACCGGACCCCAAGTCGATGGAAGCACCCAGCCATCTTCTCTATTGAAATTATTATTTTTTTTCATTTTAATAGCCTCGCGAACCATTCTTGGTATGAATCGGTGTTCTTTCACGAGGATTTGTGGTCTATCAAATCTGATGTTATGGCGGGTGCAGTCAAGGACATGTTCACAGACTACAGACTTCTTTGAGCGACGGTGTTTTAAGTCAGCTATGTGTTCCTTAACCCAAGTTTCACCAGTCTTTTAGTTTGTCCTATATAAGAGAGAGAACATTCACAATCAATCTCTACAAAATGCAGGAGTATACAAGCTTGTATGTGAATGTGGTCTCTCTTATATAGGGCGAATACCACGTCAGTCCTTCCCGTGCCAATGAGTTCTACAAAGCACTCCAAACGTCAGGAACTTAAAATTCAAAAATAACCCGCGATAAAATCCGAAAAATAGTTTTATTCCATGTGTTATATTCGTGTAAATCTAAGAACTCAGTTCCAATGATTATTTATCAAGTCAATAAGTAGAATAAAAACCACTTTTTATTCGAACATGCTAAGGATACCCGATTCAGTTTACAGTCATACAAGAATCTTGTGGCCCGCGGCCGTAGTCGGAACTAACGCTGTCAACAAGTGATCTAGTAACTTCATAACAGTCGCAGAGTTGCTGTTTACTATGAAATTTACCCAAGTTCGTTTTTTAATTAGTAACCGTGGGGACCCACTTATTGAAATATTTCCCTGGAGATAGGAAAATTTTAGTAAATGATAATAATGATTTATACCCTACTTTCACACCAACGCCCCCTTGTCAATGTTCTTCTTCTTCAAGTTATGGCTTCACACTAATTATAAGTGTATTTTGCCAGGGTCCAGTGAGATATATAATCGTGTTTGTTTAAATTAATTCGACTCCCCGATGAATTTGATGACAACGATGATACTTTACATACCAATTGCAGCGGCCGTTTTGAGGGAAGTCGAAAAAGCACGCTTTATCACTTTGTTACAATTACCTTCACTCATGCACATATAAGAACACATAATGGTTAATATTCCACCAACATTACACATTATTAATCGAAATAACACAAGTTTTGGAAATTAAAACAAATTGACAACATCAATCTTCGACTTCCCGCCAAAAACAAACCTTGTCAATGTTGTCCACGGATCAAAATATCCTTGTCGTCAAACGTCATCTAATAAATGTCAAGCAGTGACATGTGTCACTCAAACGAAGAAAATTAACAGTTAACAAAGCTGCCTGCCGCAAGACAAGTAATTTAAAAATTTCAAGAAATTCTATATCTATCTATAACATCACGCCAGATACCATGCGGGTAAGGCAGAGAGTACAGAGTTCCAACAGGTTCTTTCCTTAAATACCTCTCTGGCTTCCTCCGCTCTCATAGTTCGTCTCATACACGCTCGCCGATTACGGACACTCTTGGCTTTTGAAATTACAAATGTTTCTAAAGACACTCTTATTCTGCGGAGTTAAAATTTAACATGCTATTTCAGTTCCGATTACAATGCATTTGTATGGTAAGCATAACCTGACTGTACACTCAGGATTGGCTCCAGACGAAGGAACTCCTCAACGGCCAACAACATAGCCATAAAACTTTGGATACACGTTCAATTCTGATTGGCCGTTTTAAATTACACTATTACTTGATTGTATATAAGCTTGTTTCTAAATATTTTTTTTACATTTACTAACTACTATGACGACGTTTATCGAAGCGATGTCTTATAGAATTTTAAACCGTGCAAACTTCAGATATGAGCACGAAGTTCTTTTGGTGAACATTACTTAATGAATCTATCTATATCATAGCCAGCTCCCTCGCGGGGTAGGCAGACAGTACAGAGTTCGAACAGTTTCTTTCCTTACATACCTCTCTGGCTTCCTCCACTCTCATAGTTCGTCTCAAACACACTCGCCGGTTACGGAGACTCTTGACTTGCCCTTCAGATAAGACACGGTATATTTGTTCATGGTAAGATAGTCTAGGTCTTCCTCGGTACCTACATCCTTCCAATTTCGCATTGTATATCTGTTTTGTCATTCTTTCTTCTGACATTCTTTCTATATGCCCAAACCAACGGAGCATACCCTTTCTCATCTTTACACCGATACTATCTTTCATACCATACTTAACGAATACCACAATTTTTTTAGGGTCATCGCCTACGACGGAATATTTCGTTCGCGACGAACGTGGACGCTTGTGTAAGAACACTCGCAAAGAACCGCTAACGATGGAGAGACGACATAAAACGAAAGTCGACGTAATAATACGTCATTTTCTATAACGAAATCTGAACTCATAATATTGTATACAACCATCTAATTTAACATACCATGTTATACAAGTAGATATATATAACGTAATGAAATAGCCAAAATTACATGCCACCGATATCCAAAACAATAGCCCGATCGAGAACAAAAACCGAATAATTCTGCACTCTATCCTATTAAATATAAAGTACATTTCATATAACACATTAACCGCATGCAACTACGCGAGTGAATAACTTTTTTTTTCAATCATAAAAGACATAATTTTATACAAAGCTACTGAAAGAATTCAAACCTTAAGTATTACAAAAATAGGGTTCGGTTTCCAGTGTTTCCCAACATCACGTATAACCTTGCTAAATCGAAAAGGTTATCCACGAAAATGTTAATATAATAGTTGCTTCAGTGCTACGGGTTTTGTTGGCGTGAAAGCATAAATCAATTTTATGGGCTCATCTAAATCAAACGCGTTTTAATGGGCGGCCCGCGTCATATCATGGCATAGTATGATAATTTAGTGCTACTATGTGACGAATGTTAGAAATAAAGGTCCCTCCGACCGTTCCCCTCTGTCCCCCCGGCCCCCTGGCCCCCACCGTCGTAGGGATTAGTTTTATGCCCTAAGCCGTCGTCGTAAATATGTCAGCGGTATCTCGTGGGGAGCGGGTGTCATGTGAGATAATTTTTGGATTTACGTATTGTAAGTTTTTGGTGATGGATTTTTAAGTTCGTTTTGTTTTGGAACCTTTATATTGTTGAGGGTATTGGGTATGTTAAATGTAGAATTCAATGTTTTGCGCCTATAAAGCTGATAAAAAGTGTAGATTACATTTGGAGAGTAAGTATACCAGTGTAATTTCTTTATGCAGATGTAGAGCAGAATAGATCATTATCTCCTGAGATTTCCTAAAATTTTGCTGTCAAAGTAAAAACCTAGGTAAATTATAAAGTAAACACTGACGCGCTTAATATCTCCGAGTGGGGTTGCCGATAAAATGTGAGTGTACTATGGACACCTAAATTTCGGAACAACAATAATGAGTCCTAACACCACGCGAGCGAGCGAAGCAAAATTTTATACTCCATACTGATTCTGGAAATTTTTCGGTAGAAAAATTAGTTTGTCCGGTCTAAGATTCAAACCCACCACACTAGACCAACGAGGAAGTGAATGATAAATATTTTAACCCTTTAGTGATATTTACAAGATAAATGAATGTCGTTATTCTAGATATAACTGCATATAAACACATAATATGTCTGTTATTTTTTGAGTACATGAAACGTTTGTGTCCATGAAAACACAATCATGAAAACATGTATATTTTTCTATAGAACCTGATGATGCTGCATACATATTTATTTTATTCTTATTTTCAGAAGATATTTTAAAAATAATATAGACCATCTAATCGATAAAGTTAAGAGGTCGATTCACCCTGGCGCAGAGTTGAAGTAGGAGTTTGTCAACTCCCCTCTTATCAGCCGCTATCGCCACCCGCGGCATATTCTCACCGACCTTCCCGATGTCCTTACATCCCATCTTCTTCGACCTCACCGGCAAGGTCGAAGAATGCCTTGCCCGCTGGCCGGTGCAGAGCACCACGGCGAAACACCTAGTATACGCCCTCCCCCATAGCGACTGCCCAAGCCGCGCGTAGTGGTTGCACTTGCTTGTCCTCTTGTCCAGTGCAGTTGTAAGGGCCCCGCGACCAACAGCGTAGATCATTCACACACAAGTAAGGAGGTTGTCGCATCTATTTTTATAGAACTATCTTCTACACGGCAAATATAATTACATATACAAATAATACTGCTAAAACTGGATGTATAAAGCCGGTCATTCTGGTGAACTTTAACGAGGCCTTAGTGGTACAATGTATGTCTTTTGGCTGGTGAAGAGAGGTGTAGAGGAAGTAGTAACGGAATTAAAAAACTATGTATGACCTCATTGAACATCACGCGTAGGTAAAACATAATACGACATAAAATTTATGTCGGACATAAATTTCATTAATTACCAACGGCACGATGATTAATGGCAACTATAACGATGTATATTCACGAAAATTTTCCATATTCAATAACTTATTGAAATAATTGTTATGTTATTTGGTATGGCTAAATTGGATTTTAGTTAGATTCAGTTACACTTAATTTTGGGTGCCTAGTAGTTTGTTAAAATTGATGTATACCGAGATTCTAATTTGAAGGTTTCGTGTGAAGCTTCTCAAGTACGAAGACTAAGACTGGCTCGTTGGTCTGGTGGCAAAGCACAGCACTTTGTGATCACGAGGTCCTGGTTTCAAATCCTAGGTCGGACAAATGTAGTTTATCTAAAGAAAACTTCCTAGTCCGGAGTCTGGAACTGTGCCCGGTATATGGCAATAGGCTATTACATGGGACCTAACATTGTCGGCGAAACGTGGGTGTACTCAGTACACCTCCGCCACACCCGCTTGGGGAATATAGGCGAGACGGTGCTTCTTAAGTACAGCTTCATACTAAAGTGCTGAGTTGTTGGTCGCTTAAGTTGGTAGAGCCAATTCTTATTTTATGTTGAAAGTTCGTGTTAAGCACTGCTTAAGTACAGCTTCGAGCTCAAGTAATAAGTTGTTGATTGTTTGAGTAGTTAGAGGTTAAGCTAAGAAAGTCTCGTTGGCTGTTTTATGAGTTTCAACAGCAGGTGGGTACAAACCTGCCTTCACTTATCCGCTCCGCTCTGACTCCGCGTGGTAGAGTGGTGGATAGATTCTCTCTTAGATCGATTCGTAGGAGGCGTTTGCCCCGCAGTGGGGAAAAATAGGCTGATGAAAGTTTATTAAGACTATCTCATTGTTAGTACAATTTAATTTTGTAATACTATTTTATCAGACGCTGTAATGCCGATATTCCCCAAGCGGGGGTGGCAGAGGTGTACTGAGTACTGGTGTATTTTATAAATTTCTACAAAAGTCAAAAATTTACAGTAAAATATGTTCAAATTTCTTTGACATCATCATGTATTTATGAGTACAAAAATGGCGTCTCGCTCACATCGATGGCCGCAGTTATAGATCAAAAGAAGCTGACACGATGTCATTCTACTCGGCATAAATAATGCTGGATGTCGATTGGTGGATGATGGTGACTGAAATGAAGCCTGAAAAATATTAATAGTCTATTTTGGATCAGCGTAAAGCAACCAGAGGGGCCTAAAATCGTCAGTAAAGGGTGAGTGTGCAAGCACACTTTTGTCATTCCCCCTTGACGTAGAAGGCCGTGGCGGTGTTAACTTATTTTAAAGAGAAAAAAGGTGTGTTTTAAAAACAACGTTTTCAAAATACTTAAGTAAATTTACATTTATGATCAGCGTACTGTCCCACTGGTGGGCAAAGGTCTTCTTACGAAAATTGAGGTAATTTTTTTATACGAAGTTTTTAAAACACATGAGTAAGTTAAAAGTGAGTAAGATAACCAATATAATTTTAAAAATTGGCACATAGTTGTATAATTGCAACGTATAATTTTTTGGTTAAAATGCATAGAATAGACCTCTGTCATTAGTTCGTGTGACTCTTTTAAAGACGATCGTAATCTGAAATATTACGAAACCTGATAACGATTGTTCACTTAAACAGCCCATATTTAAGGGGTAAAGTCCATATATTTATTGAAATATGCACAAGAATTAGTCGGCGCTCGTTAATACTTATAATTCCTTACTACTGTAAAACAAACTAACTTTTTAAAAAAATGGGGAAGAAAATTTAAGAATATTCTGTGGCCCTATTGTTGCCACTAAACACTGCCTGCACATCACACGATAGATCTAGCATGATAAATATCATAACATTGCTGTAGTAATTAAAAAACAAGTTACAAATGCTTCACCCAGTTGATAGTATCAACAACTTGTTAATTATCATAATCCTACTTGAATTTCCATAATATTACAAAACACAGAAATCATAACAGCCATAAAACTTATTTTAAACCCTTTTAATGAGATGAAAACACTAAAAACGACGAATTTACGACGCACAGAGGCCACGATAAAACACGCGAAACATTCGAATAATTAGGTATAACGATTTATTCGATTACAAGAAAGCTATAAACGATTCTTATACCCGAATCGATTCAGGAAATAAAAGGAACGTATAAATATGACATAAAATCTGTTGCATAAACCGGTCCGCGGTATTCCAAACATCAAGTAAGTACATTATATCGAATTACCTTTTAAGTCCGTTTTCTCTGAAGTGATTAGAGGTGTATATAGTACACCCACCTAGGTGTTATGATTGATAGTTGAGCAGTTTTCGTTAGTGTGGTAGTAGCCTCACATACTTCAAACTTCTCCACAAATTGTGGTTCTGTTTTGGTTAGCCATTATATAATAAATTAGCTTTATTTAGATACGCTATTATTTATATTATATAAGGAGTCACCGCTCTTCCATATATTTTCTTACTCTAACGTCTAATATCATTAATATAATAACATGAAAAATATTGCGCGTTTAAATATACGTGTTTGGTCCTACATTAAAAAAAAATACAATGCCACCAGAAGGTAGTGTTTCTGCATTATACCAAAAATACAACTCAAAATTGAAAGGAATGACACTTTTGGTTCTCTCCAAATTCTTTCTTTCTTTTCTTTAGCTCACAATTTTCTTCTTGTAACAAATGACAATTACATCGCAAATAAATAAAGCTTAACTTAAATTCCTCAGTCACTACTGCATAACGCGGTCCGCAGTGTATTTAAATAAATCATTGGATTGTTTCATAGCATTTTATTATGCCGTGTGCCAGTCAAAGCGAGTTTTGTGTGAGCTCGACGCGAGCTATAAAAACGTTATTTTATAGCATTAATAACTTCACTGGACTGGTTGCACTGAAATCACTAAAATGTAATACTGCCTCGTTGGTTTCGTGCGTGTAGCGATCACGAAGTCCTGGGTTCAGTCGAATATAGGGTAGCTTTTCTTTCGAAAAACCTCCAGTACCTATCAATCTGGAGTCTGGAATTGTTCTCGGTCTAATAGCAACATTTCCCTTATTACATGCGATCATGCCCAATCCATCTGGAATGTAGCCTTGCTGCATGACTTGACGTCGTCGGTGAAAAGTAGGTGTATAATATCAGCCTATACTGCCCACTGCTGGACAAAGGCCTTCTCTCACAAATCCAGGAGATTAGGTCATTGGTGGAGGTAGTTTGTGGCCACCTGCTGTTGGAACTAATCAAGCCGCCTATAAGGCTTTCAATTGGGCTTAACCATTACTACATCGAGTGATAGCCGGTACCAAAGGCTTAACGTGCCTTTCGAAGCACGGAGACGTTTGAATATGAAAATTCCACAAACGGTCACCAATCTCAGGCCGACCGAGCCGAAAGCTGCATAACCTTGATAGCCTCAAGCGCCTCTAAGTCGAAAAATAGGTGTTCATATAAACAGCTCTACAACCCCTGTTTGGGAAATACAGGTGTGACAGTAATTAGTTTGTTTATTTTTTTTATGTGTATTCACGTGATACATTGTTTGATGAAGACTTTATCGTGAGTCTAGACAGGCGCATTACTGCAGAACAAAGATCTACCTCGTTGGTCTAGTGGGCAAATCGCTTGCTGATCACGAGGTCCTGGATTCAAATCCTGGGTCGGAATTTCGTTAGAAATTAAGTTTTTCTAACGAAAACTTCCCAGTATGAGTCTGGAGTCTGGAATTGTGCCCGGTATATGGCAAGCCTATTGCCATTGCCCCCTATTACAAAGGACCTAACATCGTCGGCGAAAAGTTTGTTACACCTCTGCCACCCCCGCTTGGGGAATATAGGCGTGACGGTGTCAAAGATCTCCGACCTGTACCAGGTCATCTTATCTTAGACTGGGGCACTATCTATCTACCAATATCATCACTCTTACGGGGTAGATGGAGAGTATAGAGTTCTTTGTTTCTCAACAGCTTTTTCCTTTCTTTCCTTTCTCTCTGGCTTCCACAAACACTCATAGTTTGTCTCCCACCGGTTTCGGCACAGTTCATTCTAGAAATATGGTTACAGTAGAGTTAGCGATAAGGAGGTCCCGGATTCAAGTCTTAAGACTCAAATCCACACAAACTGTAGCTTTTCTTCCTAAACAATCTCAATAGCAGGATAAACACGGGATTCCTCTTTTTACCTATCCATCTATCTATATCATCACGCCAGATCCCTTACGGGGTAGGCAGAGAGTACAAAGTTCCAACAGGCTCTTTCCTTACATACTTCTCTGGCTTCCTCTACTCTCATAGTTCGTCTCATACACGCTCGCCGGTTACGGAGACTCCTGACTTGTCCTTCAGATAAGACCCGGTCTATTTGGTCATGGTAAGATAGTCTAGGTCTTCCCCGGTACCTACATCCTTCCACTTTCGCATTGTATATCAGTTTTGTCATTCTTTCTTCGGACATTCTTTCTATATGCCCGAACCAACGGAGCATACCCTTTTTCATCTTTACACCGATACTCTCTTTCATACCTATTTGCTTTCTTACTACGCTGTTGCGAATACGGTCGGTCAGCTTCACTCCGCACATCTTCCGCAGAGCTCGCATTTCCAACGTATTTATCCTACTTTCATTCTCCTTCTTACATACCCAGCTCTCGCTGCCATTTAACAGCGTTGGGGCAAGCACTCCATTATGTGTGGCCAGCTGCGCCTTTCGGCTTAAGTGCCGGCTCCCAAGTAGCTTTTCCATCGCGCCATTCACTCTGTTCCCTGCACTCACTTTTCGCTCTATGTCAGCGGTGTATTTTCCATCCTTACTGAATGCGCATCCAAGATATACAAACTCATTTACTTGTTCGATCACATCGTTCCCAACCACAATCCTTGCATTCGTTCTGGTGTCTTCCCGTTCAAAAACCATAATTTTGGTTTTCTTCACATTCAAATGTAAGCCATTTTTCATGCCGTCGTCTTTCATAACTGTGACTAGTGATTGCAGATCAGTGGCTGTTGGCGCTATCAAAACCGCGTCATCTGCATATAGTAGATAATTTACCACTAGATCCTCTTTTTACGGAAGACAAAAACAATTAAAATTCTATCTACCTATCTATATCATCACACCAGATCCCTTGCGGGGTAGGCAGAGAGTACTAGTATTGTAAAAATGAGCGCTGAAATCGAACGTTAAGCGCTGAGTCGACGCTCACGAGCGTTGAAACACGTAGAAGACGCGAGCGTTTTAAGCGCCGACTCTAGCGTTTTTACAACGCTAGAGAGTACAGAGTTTCAACAGGTTCTTTCCTTACATACCTTTTTGGCTTCCTTCACTCTCAGAATTCATCTCATACACGCTCGCGGGTTACCGAAGACTCTTGACTTGCCCTTCAGATAAGACAGGAACAATTAGACTTGAAACTTTATTATTTTGTTATAGACATTACTGTGCAAAATACACACATTTATTTATAGAAAGATACACTTTTTATACCTATGTGTAATTACCAACACAGATATACAATATGAAAGTGGAAGGATGTAGGTACCGGGGAAGACCTAGACTATCTTATCTGAAGGACAAGTCAAGAGTCTCCGTAACCGGCGAGCGTGTATAAGAAGGACTATGAGAGTAAAGGAAGCCAGAGAGACATGTAAGGAAAGAATCTGTTGGAATTCTGTACTCTCTGGCTACCCCACAAGGGATTAATTAATTTTTTCACATTTAATATTTAGCCTACGCTGGCTGGCTGGCAATAAAAAAATATGCAAGAAATACCGGATGGTTGGCTTCGTTAAAGGTACCTAATAGTGTCGACCAATGTATGTCGGACTCTCTGCTGCGGTCTTCACCCCACTATGTGTTACGCGGGGACCGCAGCAGCACCGACTAAAACCTCCACGTGTTCCGCCTGCCGCTTTTAGGAAAGGCTTCAGGTACGGGGACTTCATCCGCAGCCTCTCCCGCGGTTATCCTTAATTTGGACCCACTAAGTTGCAACCGCGACGCCGCAGAAATTCTTTCCAATGTCGGGGACGTGCGTGCGAGAACATAGACACGCCCCTTCACCTCGAGGGCGCAAGTGTCACCCGCGCACCCTCTTTACGGCGGCATGAGGTCGGCATGTCGTCACCTCCTGCGCCCGCGTCTCCGTCGGCGGTTTAGGTCAGCAAGGAGATCATCCTTCCTGGCTTGCTCCGCCGCCTCCTTGCGTGTCATGACCACCTCAGCAAAGGTGGCCACCACGTCCAATGATCTCTTGCTGCCGACCATAGAGCGAACAATCGCTGGCAGCGAGAGATCCGTCCACACAATCGCAGCTAGCGAGCTACGCTGTTCCGCCCAAGCAGGGCAAACCTCAAGCGTGTTCTGCGCAGTATCCACAACCACGCTCGTGGCACCTCTAGTCAGCCTCTCTCCCGGCCACACGGTGCAGGTACCTTCCGAAGCAACCGTGCCCCGTCAGAACCTGCACAAGCTTGCCTGCCTTTCGACACACCGATTCCTTCAGCACTGGATGCACCGCCCTTATGGTCCAGTGGCCTGCGCTCGGCTCCTTGAGCCAGATCCGCCATTCGCGGAAGGCACGCCTCTGAGCCCGCCGCCGCCACCTCGTCACCTTATCGGGTGGGGCTCCTCCCAGCCCTACTATTTCGGCATTTTGGAGGAACACTGAGGCCCACACGACCGCCTCCAAGTCTCAGGGTGGAGTCCCCGCCAACACGCATGCGGCCTCGCATGACACGGTGCGGTAGCCGCGTATGACTCTGATCGCCATGACCCTCTACGGCCGTCGCAGGAGGGTCCGGGTTCGGGTGTTCAGGGCCGCACTACCCCGGAGTACAATAAGCGGCAGCTCGCACTCGCACCCACAACGTTGGGTAGGAGCGAAATCATAGCCCCGGCTACCGCCCTAACCTCGACAACCACACCACTTACCTGGATGAAGACAAATGGTCTCGGATTTTTCTAGGGCCACCCTCAGACCGAGCCGTCGGACCCTTCCAATCACTTCAGAGCACCCTTCCGTCACCAGCCTTGCCACCTCCCAAAATTCGCCTGCTTGAGCGCACACCAACCGCATAGCATACGACATGGAGTCCGCGGTGTAGAGAGCCGCGGAGCACCTAGTCCTAACCGATGTTCCACAGGAGGGGCCCCAGCACCGATCCCTGAGAAACACCGCAGCTTACTCCCCGACGTAATAGGCGCTCATCGCTGGCTACGCAGAAAACACTTCTCCCGCAAAAGTAGTCACCAACGACATGCCGCAGGTAGGGAGGCACCTGATGATATTATAGTGCCTCCTGGACGCAAGAACAGGGCAGGGTGTTAAACGCATTGGCGATATCAATAGATACCGCCAACATAACTCCACCGTTCGCTATTGCCTCCCCCGAGAGAGCCTTGATGCACAGGACCGCGTTCACAGGCGACTGGTCCTCCCGGAAACCGAACTGTGCGTAGTCCAGATTTGGACCAACCCTGCGCAGATGTCGGATAATTCGGGCAGCAAGCACCCGCTCGAAGAGCTGGCCCGCCTCATCCAGCAGCACGATTGGCCTGTAGGCTGACGGTGAGTCCCACGAGCGCCTCTCTTTCTGCAGCAGGACTAGCCTCCCGCGCTTCCATGCAGACGGGAATCGTCCAGTCATCAGGCACCTCCCTATCAGGGCTCGAAATCGGTCCCCCAGGTCATCTAGGGTCAGCCCACACCCGAACCGGAATCCCGTCTGGCCCCGGGGCTCTGTTCGTAGCTCGAAGCTTTCAAACCGCCTCGCCAAGCTCGTCCGATGTCAGCGCTGGTATCTGTTCGGTGACATCGTCCTCGTTCTGCCCTAGCTGAGCCATCGAGAGAGGCTCGTGGTCCTCTTCCTCCGGGAACAGCGCCGCTCTGTCCAACACTTCAGGCTGGAGAGTCTCAGTGAGTGGAGGCTCCCGGCCGCGCAGTATCTTCCGCGGAAACCGGTACGAACACCCCCACGGATTCCGATCGAGACCCTCCAACATCTCTTGCCGGGCTCCATCTTTTGCTCACGCGATTGCCAAGCTCAAAGCCTCCTTGGCCCCCCTATAGGTTTGGTACAGCTGCCTCGCTTCGGGGTCGGCGCCTGAATCGCCTAGTGTAGGCCCGTCGAGCTACCACACACTCCCTGCGGAGCTCCGCGATCTCCACTGACCACCAATAGACCGCTTTTCTGAGGTGTCTCGCGGCATTGCCGCGTAACAAATGGCGGTCATTGCACCGCGGAACCACACTGCCTCTTCTTCCACTACCGCCTCTTCGTTCCCTTCCGATCCTGAAACACACGCCTGAACAATCAACGCCTCCTTAAGGGCGACCAGGTCGAGGCGCGAGGGGGAACCACCTGGTAAACGGTAACGGACTACCATGAACTCTTTGGTCATCTGGTTGGGGGAGACATCGAACCGGATGTATCTATGGTCCAACATTGTCTAGACCCCGCAAGGACCTGCCAATCTCGGATCTGCGGCGTGATAGCCGGCGAAGCGAGCGTGACATCCACTACGGACCCTCTTCGCTGCCGCACACAGGAAAAGGTAGATCCCCGGTTCTGAACCACGAGACCGACCTGTACCAGCCACTCCTCCAAGGTTTCCCCACGGGCGTCCGTCGCAACGCCTCCCCCGCCGTGGACTTAGCGTTCAAGTCCCCCAGGACGAATACCGGCCGCAGCGATGCTCTCCTTACCGCAACCCCAACCTCGTCCAGGTAGGCCTAAAAATCCGCGAGGATCCGATTTGGGGAGAAGTACACTCCTATGAGAGTCGCCCCTCCCTATCTCACCGCAACAAAACCCCGGCCCCGCTTCACGGTGTTCAGGGCGGTAGCACCCACAATCGCCACAGAACCTAGATTATCACCCGCCCAGTCAGTCCGGTTAGGGACGAAATAGGGCTCTGCAACCACTGCGATATCTATCAACCACTCCGCCATGGATTGCACAAGGAGGTCTTGAGCGCGAGCGGAATGGTTGAGATTGCCCTGTATCTTGTGTGGGCGGCTAAGGTCCATTATCGGTGACCATCTCCTCTCCTCGGCGCTCAAAAATAGCAGCCCCGCTATCTATTGTGCTCTTCTGAAAGGCCCTCTTTACTTTCCTCACTTTTCCAGTGCCGGTTTACTTGGAGGCCGTCAAATCAGCAGTGCACTCCTTACCACCTACCAAACGGGACGGCGGCTTATTGCTGGCAGCGCAGAGAGCACAATGAGGGATTTCTCCACACTCGACGACCCTGTGCCCAGGGCGAGAGCAGCGCTAACATAAGCTGCTACGATCCACCTCCGAGGTGCAGTTCACCGCTATATGTCCGCTCTGGAAGCAACGGAAGCAGCACCCATCCGACAACTATGCTGCCACTCTTCACAGCTTTTTTAGCAGCCGCTACTGAACAACGGACCCAAATGGTCCCTAGGCTCCTTTCCCCCTGACGAATCATTCCCGCAGTCACTGATCCTTCCGGGCAGCTTCCCTCACGTGCTATTGCCGTCACAATCTCTGCAGTGGTGACCGACTCCTCCAGATCGGTGATGCGCAACTACACGCACTTTGTGGGTCTAGAGACTCGAACATTACCATCCATAATACATCTCAACCAACCCCACTCAAGGAATAAAATTGTGTCGCTGTTTCTTTATAACAAGCTTTTTGATTCAAAGTCATCCATTCAAATTTTTTAAGCACTCGCGGGTATCCGATTGAGTACAAATATGTAAGTTTGGTGACAATGCAACAATATGGTACCATGGATCTGGACTAATCATGGAGTCGAGAGGTGGCCAATAGAATTACCCAACTACTCATCATAACCCTATCGTGTTTAGGCTTATTAGATTTGTCTTGACGTGTACTGTAGACCCAAATGGTCACTAGGGTCTGTTGATGTAGCCGGAAGAAAGCAAGTTGTCTATATTTATTATTAATGTTGTTATTTTATGTAAGTACATGTTTCACCAGTTGAAAAAAATATCCAAAAAGTATGTAAAATGCCCAGTGACACGTGACAAATGCGGACGTTGACGCTGCACCGCTGATGGCGGACAACCCCTACGGAGGGGGTGAAAAATGGCGCGTATAATGCGGCTTTTATTGGCAAATTAATATTATTTAAGGCCCATGAGTTTTCGACGGTTTTATTGAAAAATATCTCCCCATATTTGGATATCAAGAGTCTCCGATTGAATTGTCTGTGTCTTATCTGAAGGGCAAGTCAAGAGTCTTTGTAACCGGCGAGCTTGTATGACACGAACTATGGAAGCCAGAGTGGTCTGTAAGGTATACCTGTTGGAACAGTTGACCTGGTGGAACTCTACACTCTCTGACTACCCCTCAAGAGATCTGGCGTGATGATAAAGATAGATGTTTGGATTTATTTGAAAGCCTTATTCAATACTGTTTCATTTCCGTACACTTTAACTGGTAATAAGGTCCTGGATCCGAATCCTTGTTTGGGCAAACTATTCCATAAAAAGTTTATACTTACCTGCCATGTCGTGCTTCTCTTATGACGTATACTTACGGCTGGCAATCACGAAGCCCTGGATTCCAGTACTAGGTCAGAAAAATTATTATATCTTAAGGTTCTCGTCGGGACCTTAAACTTCAATCTTTTTTGTAAGTAGTCTTATTTGATTGGTAAGAAATATTATGGGGACTAATTGATAATAGATATTGAAAAATTGCCTAACCAGCATCAAAATTAGCTCTATATCAGCTATCAAGTAACAACAGCAGGTCCAACTGTTTAATTAGAGACGGCTTGGTCAATTGGTGAAGAGCTTAAGCCGCTCCGCCCACTGAGTCGAGCAGTCGCAAATTCGATCCCCACACGGCACAAATCTTTGTAGACAACAGTAAACGAAAAAAAAAAGTATATATCAAGGTGTATCGTATTTAATGCAAGACCTCAGACACCCCGAGTAGCTAATTGTTTCACAAATGCAATACGACCAAATTTACAAATTTAATGTTTTTTTAACCCTTTTTTAAGCAACTTTGTACTTCAATGAACATATCACACGTACTACTCGCAGAAAAACAAACAATTTATGTTTTTTAAGATTGGGAACACTTGTACTAAAAAGATCTATATCAGTATCATGCTCCACTGTATTCGTTACGTCATCGAACTAGTTACGTCAAGACTAAGAAAACTCATATACATATTTAAAAATCTTACATGTAATATCAGCCTGCGCACTGCTGGGCAAAGGCCTTCTCTCACAAATCGAGGTGAGAGAGATTAGGTCATACACGCGGACCCAGTGCGGATTGGTGGAGGCAGGTTTGTGGCCACCTGCTGTTGGAACTTATCAAGCCGCCTTTAAGGCTTCCAACTCGGCTTAAAAACTACCACTTTAAGTGGTAACCGGGACCAACGGCTTAACGTGCCTTCCGAAGCACGGAGACGCTCGAATATGAAAATGCCACAAAGGGTCTCCCATCTCAGGCCGACCGAGGCGAACGCTGCTTAACCTTTGTGATCGCTAAGGACACTGCGGTCGCACAGCGCTACAAGCAACTAAGACATGAAGCTGACTCCAAATAGATCAGGCAAGTTTATTTAGCACTCGGGCAGTCAATCATGAGCTATTGTTTAACAGCTTGGGGTGGGCAGCTAAGACCAACATAAAGTCTCTTGATATTCCGATTATTCAATGAGCGATACTAAAGGTAAATATTTGCCGACCTTATATGTACCCCACGGATCTCTTACAGCAGTCTTGTGAAGTGTTAACAGAACGCCAACTTTTTATTATATTGACTGTTTTAAAGCAACATTCCAAGATAGACTATACTCAATATATTCAAGGAAAAGTGCCCGGTATCCTGGCGATAGGTATCCCCAAATTACATTAGGATCTAATACTGTCGGCGAGAAGTGAGTGTACACATTACACCTCTGGCTTCTCTGGCACGGGCTACAGGCATGGCAATGGCGTGACGGCGTTTATAATTTCTTTTAATATAATTGCATTCCATCCAAAACCTTCACCAACATGGCGTCCACCCTAATACACAATATTTGGCCTATTACCCGGCCTGGCCTATTGATTTATAGTTTATGAATCAACCTGCACCCTCCCCCGGCCATAACGGGCTTGATATATCGTCTAAGATCCTTATTTGCTGTAACCAAACGTGGCGTGTTACGAAATCTTCGTGAAATTATCGTGTTTCTTTAAATAAAGTATGTCACTCAAGAAATTATTCCTGTTGTCAGTGCGTTTACAAACATGTTTACAAACGAATTAATATACACAAACACCTACACTGAAAGAAATATTTGTGGGTCACACAAAGATTTGTTCCGAGCGGAAATCGAACCTGTGGCCACTCGATCAAGAAGGAGGAGCGACTAAAGTTCTTAACGACTGTAATCCGTTCGCCCGTATAATGGTATGCCCCTAATTACCACAAAACGATCATTTCACACAGTTATCGTAACGCATTGCGTTACGTGTTAATGATCATAGCGAATAATGACCCAGATAATGAATCTAGTTGTATTTTTGCTAGCAACGTATGATGGAAATATGACGGTTCGGGGGTGAATTGGGGGTGATTCGAGGGTGGATGGGAGGTGAATTATGTGTCTGCCGGTGGCGGGCTGGATACCACGTTATTTAGTGCGTTTTTGGTGAGGGCGTAAGATCTGCAGTGAAGACAGGGTTTTAGGTGGTTTTTGTTTGTAATTGTAAGGGGGTGAAATTGGGTTTCAATACTTCCCTTGGGTGCGGCGATGTGAGGTTGAAAGTTGCTATGGGTAGGTTACTATCTACCTTGGTAGGGGATAAAGCGTGAATGTTTAGGTAAAATACTTCAATTTACCTCATCCTGAAGTGACGCTAGTACCCAATTTTACGGAAATACATTCCTGCGCAGTATTTGTATTTTTTTTTTGTTATGAAATTTAACAATGTGTTTAATACTTAATGATTATTTTGAGGATAGTAAATAATGAAACTATGTATTTTTACTTGTCCTTCTTCAAAGCAAAATCTATCATATATTTTTCATGCATTTTACAAAACAATGTAGTATAGATTCAGAGCAAAAACAAATTCTTAATACAAAAAACTTATAGGTTTTTAGAATTTTTGGATGCCAAGTTTTACCTAAATTTTGATTAAGTTTTTCTTTAACAAATTTTCACACACAAGTCAATTGTTCCAATAAAAAATGTCATCAATATTTACTACTAAAAAAATGAAAAATCATTTATCATCAATCTAGTAATAGTAAATACACTACTACCATAAGCGCTTCTTCCACCGAATAATCATTTCTGCCGTGTTGTGCCGGCAGAGCAGAATAGCACCACCCCATATCTTCCCGTGGGTATCGTAACAGGCGATTAAGGGAGTGTGAGAAAATACTGACTCCTTGTATCTTTCTCACCGTGATACTGCTCCGTCTGTCTTGAGTCCTTCTCCGGTCGTAACGTCTCCGTTCCACTGGGCCCAGAAGGATAAGGATGAGTATGTGTACCTGTGTCTCGCGCGTATACTTGTGCACCTTAATATTTCCTGCGCATCTGACCGCTTCCGTTACGTACAATTATGGGAACGGCGTACTCACGTGCCCTCAGTGTGCACGGAGTTTCGCCGCGAAGATAGGCTACATAAGCCATCTTCGAGCGCATCAGCGGCATTACTCCGACTAGGGATCAAAGTGGTCGCCATGGCCGAAATCGGTCGGATCAATCATCATCATCATCATCAATCATTTCAGAGAATTTTATTTATTTCATTCAATTAACACTTAATAAATCAAGCTAAATTACTATCAAAAAGTACAAAATCTGCAGTTTTAATAAATTATGGAACTCTAAATAATTGTAGACAATCAATGTTTCTTGGGCCACCTACTCCTAATGAAGTAAATCGAACTATACAAGATTTAAAAAATAAATCAAGCGTAGGATATGACGGCATCTCAACAAAAGTACTAAAATTTGTTTCGGATGTAATATCAAGTCCAATTAGCCACATCATAAACCTCTGTATATGCTCTGGCATTTATCCTGATAAACTAAAACCAACCATAATAACACCATTGCACAAGAAAGACGAGAAGACCAACATACAAAATTATAGACACTTATTTCAGTAATGTCTAAAATATTTGAAAAATTCATGAAATATACTCCTATTTTACCAAAAATAATATATTAGCGAAGGATCAAAAAGGTTTTCAAATAATAAATCCATAAATATGCCCATATATGACTTTCTTGATATTGTAATGACAGATATGAACCAAGGAGTCCCAATTAGTGCCATATTTATGAATGTGACCAAAGCATTTGACCTTACAGATTATAATGTATTACTAAATAAACTTTATAATTATGAAATAAGAGGGAACGCACTTTCTAACAGAACGCAGTATACGGAAATTAGTCGAATATGTAAAAAAGCTAAAAGAGAACTCAAATATGTTTTAGAAGAACATGAAATAGCTTGTGGCACGGCAGCGTATTGGGGCCACTCTTATTTTTAGCTTTTATTAATGACTTTCTAAAACATGTAAGTTTCCCTATGGTGCTATTTGCCGATGATAGCACAATAATAGTAAGGCACGATAAAGAAAATGACTTCAAATGTGATATAAATAATGCTTTACAGTCTATTGAATGGCTGGAACAAAATAGTTTAATCTTAAATAAAAATAAAATTATTACTTTTCGACATTAATCTAATTATCAATAATGAAAGAATTGAAGAAATACATTATACCAAATTTTTAGTATAACAATTGACTATAAATTGACGTGGAAAGAACATGCATCTATCCTAATTAAAAAACTGATTAAGTTCTAAGTCCGTCTTGCTCTGTACAAACTTAAAAAAAAGTTGTTAACCAGGCAGCTGTCGTCACTGCCTATTATGGTTATGTCGAGTCCATTTTGCGATACGGTGATGTATTTAGGGGATATTCCTGCGAAAAATTCCCCATTTTCAAAGCTTTACATGTACGAGACCGCACTGTTTGTGAAAAAAAAATAGTGATCTTTTTATAAATATAGCCGCAAAGCGATCTAGAATGGTGAGACAGAAATATCGGCATGAATTATGTTTGAGACCTTCCAAAACTGCACTTCTGCACAATAGCATACTATGCATGGCTGCAAAAATGTTCAATAAAATCCCGAATGACATCAAAGACTTAAACTTGACACAATTTAAACAAAAACAATACAGTTGACGAATTCCTTTTTGACAAATCACTCAAGAATTAATAATATTAGAATTATAATAAATTAATAGTAATAATGTAATTGCATGTATTTTTAACTACCTAAACAGTGTACGCCCAATGGGTAGATTTTTGAGAAACTTAAATGTTAATCCAAGATCATATTGTATCACCAAAAATCACACTGAATAAATGATTTATGATTTCCGAAGAAACTTTTCAAGGAATCAAAATTATTTACACACACACACACCTATATTCCCCAAGCGGGGGTGGCAGAGATGTACTGAGTACACCCACGTTTCGCCGACGATGTTAGGTCCCGTGTAATAGGGGGCGAGCCTATTGCCATATACCGGGCACAATTCCAGACTCCGGACTCATACTGGAACTTTTTCGTTAGAAAAACTACTTTTGTCTGACCTAAGATTGTAGGATCAAAATAATTTCTGTTGTATATAAACCTTGCGGGGGCACTAACAAATAGTCAGATCATTTTTTATATTTTTTTTACCTACTAATCTACCACCGGATCAGAACGCGGACTCCACTGAGAAGATCCGGCGTAGAAACTCAGCGGAATTGTCTTTGTCTTTTGAATTTAATTCTTTTTCGTTCTTTCTTTTGTATTTAATTCTCTTTCTCTATTGTTATTCAATCATATTGTGTGGATACAATGTTTAGGTTATAAATGAATAGTTTATGATCTAGCTCCAGAGTAATGCCTTACGACAGGCATATGAGACTAATAATATTATTTATAAAGACTGTCTAAAGGATACAAGATGGACCAGTCCTCGCAAGCAGCACCCGTTTACGAGTATGATTACTGAAACAGCCATCACTCCCCTCGACCATATTGGAGGGAAGGGAGTGACCCGCGCCAGACAGCCACCGCAAGCAAAGACATTATAGTAAGCAAGCATTAAAAAACCCTCAAATCAAATCATATAATTTAGTAACCGCTTATTTAACACCAAACATCTTATTACATAACTAAACATAGTTCCAAAGCTTTAAAGAAGTTTACAACAATCAAAAACTGATTCATAAAAAATCTATTGATTTAAAACAGAACCCTATCTCGTTTCGCGTCGTTCAAGCGCTACAACCGGGTATCTGCAATCGTCGATCGGCGATCCTTCGTCAATTGTCAGTACGACGTTATCGGTGACGCACGTCACTCAGGGCGGATTGAATAAAAATATCAATTTTGTACTTACTACTTTTTTATGAAGCGTGTAGCTTAATATTTTTTTTAGATGACCATTAATTGACATTTTACAGAATGTTATTGTAAATTGCAAGGAATTTATGCCGTTATGTATGCAAGATACACCATCGTATTTTAAGCAAGGGTGGCAGAGGTGTACTGAGTACACCTTCTTTTCGCCGACGATGTTAGTTCCCATGTAATAGGAGGCGAGCCTATTACCATATACCAGGCACAATTTCAGACTCCGGAGTCACACTGAGTAGTTTTCGTTAAAAAAACTACATTTGTCCGACCTAGGATTTGAAGATAGAACCTCATGATCACAAAGCGATTCGCTTTGCCACTAGACTAATGAGGCAGTGCAAAATATTTTCAAAAATAAAAATCCACAAATGCGTACGGATTAGCATATTTTTTAATAACTTCTATTATTTTAATAAAGTTGTGTCTTTTTTCTCTATTAAGTTGCCCTGCAGGATTAGCACAGGCGGGCAGTGCGACATATTTCACGGATTTTGTCATTCGAAACGTAAAATAACGATTTAGCCCCACGAGCAGGTGCAATACGATGTGCGTAGACAAAAGTTGGACACAAGAAAACTCGTATCAAGAATTATATATATTACATGGACGTATAAACAAGACTATTTTGTCTTGCATACCAGACTCGAATCAGGGATCGACAAAATATTGCCCCTCGCGAGAATAGTCTTGCTGCCCGTGATAGCCTTGCAAGTGTGGGACAAGCCTGTTTTATTGTTATTTATAAAAAGGGAGAACCTTTAATTACTGTTTCTTTTTTACTTTAATATGCATCGAAAAATTAAGAAAGAAAGAAAAATAATATATTTTGTGCTCTCAAAACTAAACATAAAAGAAAGAATAACATAACAAGAAGTAATTAACACAATAAAGAGTTCTAATAATTAAAAATATAGCAGAATAGAAAAAGCAGTGAATGCGTGAGACCCGAAATTGGTCCTTGCCTCAGCTAATGTCGCAGCTGTATTATGCTGCAGCGCTGATCTTCCGGCAGCACCATGTTTCGGTAACATCACGGACGGTCTCTTTCAGATATATAATGTAATTAATACTATTTTGAGAAAATCAACGTAAATAAGGACCTACCTATATTGCAGTATTTTTTACAGACATATTTTTTTCGTTTTTTAAAAAACGTAGCTCATTCTAGGCTGCTAGGCTCATGCTATTCTCTATATTCCAGTGTCGTAGGTGCGTTTACAAATACGAAAATTCACATACACAAATACCCAAACCGAAACAAATAATTGTGGATCACACAAAGATTTGCCTCGTGCGGGAATCGAACCCGCGACAATTACACCCAGTGGGTGACGCTGCACCCACTTAAGCTCTTAACCACTGCGCTAAATCGTCTGTCAGATTTTAAAACAAACATCCAATCAAATGTACACATAGCAATCTTTATCTTTCTAGTAAGCGTATATGAGACGAAGAGAGGTCTGTCTGAAACCAGAAAAGGAAAGTAACTATTAGAACTTTGTACTCTCTGCCTACCCCGCAAGAGATCTGGTGTGATGACATACATATAGATCTTTCTGGTGTTAAAATATTGACAATTCACGCAAAAATTAATAGCAGCTCCTAAACGAACAAAAACTACAACCACCCTAAATCTTTACAAAAAAATACTTCAAAAATGTATTCGTCAACATCATTAATGAATTTCGCAATGTCACTGCAACATCATTCAACATTACATACATAAAAACCCCAAACGAAACAGCCATATTGACAAAAAGACGTTCTTTTCACGCATCGCACGACCGCCTGACATTTGTCAATCACCCCCGCGCCTGTCAGCTGTCAATGACAATTAATGGCGTCCCATACAAAGTTTTATGGCTTTTATTACCCCCGAATTGTATGAGGAAATGATTAATGTAAGTACTAATGCAAATCCTCGTCGTTGAAGCACGGAGATATATCGGGTACAATGTAGTTTTTGTATGAAATTGATTTATTGTTGATTTGTTAGTGGCGCGGCTGTGCAGTATGACCGTGGGTGTGGCGTAATTATAGTGTATGGATTTTGTGATCTTTATAGAAATTTTAGAACGCGTCAAATTTGTCATCGTCAATTTCTGAGGGGCATTGGTCAAGGTGACCAATGTCTAAAAACCTTCCAATTTAAGGTTTGAATGTTTGTAGAGTATGAAAAATTAACGTAGCCATGGCTAATACAAAGCTTTTGTTCTGAAGTCTTTCGGACAATATGATTAAGGCATAGACAATACATAGCTAAACTTCTGGTAAAATCTAAGTCTTTGGCGTGGTAGAGACGAAGGCCCGTATTACAGAACGTAAATCAGTCATGAATCTTGTTTTAAAAACTGATTTTTGTACTAAAACGTTAGTTTCAAAACTAGATTCATGACTCATTTTCGTTCTAAAATACGGGCCTAACTCCCATAGGTTGCTAGTAGCTGTTGCTAGTTACAATAGCTTACTTTATCGTAAAGTGAACCACGTACTTGTATTTGTCTTTTTTTTTAAATGTTACAAATTTACAAATTATTCCGGTATTCACACATCCACAAAAAATAAATTTTATATGTTCAAATGTTTGTGTCAAGAACAAAATTATACCGCGCGTGGTTCGAACCAGTGAGTAGAGAACATAGTGACCTTCACTCTAAACACTAGACAGTGTTTAAATCATTTTTTTGGATCAATCAATTGAAATTCCGACCGCAATTAAAAAAAAAAAAAATTAATTATCACTTGCTTTAACGGTGAAGGAAAACATCGTGAGGAAACCTGCATGCCTAAGAGTTTCTCGAAGGTGTGTGAAGTTCGCCAACCCGCACTGGGCCAGCGTGGTGGACTATGGCCTAAACCCTCTCAGTTTGAGAGGAGGCCCGTGCCCAACAGTGGGACAGTTTCTTAACAGGGCTAATATTATATTAAATATATCCCCTAAGCATAAAAAGCCATGATAATCCAGTGGTTAGACCGTTGGACTGCAAAGTCAGAGGTCTCGGGTTCAGACCCAGGCACGCACTGTCACACTGTCTTTTAGAAATCATGTGCGTATTAAAATGTACTCAACGAGGTACTCACTCCTTTTTTGCACTATAATATATTATAGTGTACTCTCTGCCTATTCCGCAAGGGATCTGGCGTGATGATAAAGATAGATTGATCACATAGAAAGAAAAGAAACACCGTCAAATGTCACGTATATTCTCCCAGCGGGGGTGGCAGAGGTGTAGTGTGTACACCCACTTTTCACCAACGATGTTAAGTCCCATGTATTAGGGGGCGAGGCTATTACCATATACGAGGCACAATTCCAGTCTCCGGACTAAAACTGGTGATTCGCCGATAGAAAAACTATATTTGAACGACCTCGGATTGAACCCAGGACCTCGTGATCGCAACGTGCATGATTCGCCACCAGACCAACGAGGCAGTCACACCAACACATTCATACTAATATTATAAAAATCTTTTATAAAAAAAGGTAAACCGACTTCAAAAAGCAAAAAAATAAATATTTGAAGTCGGTGCTGGTTGGTGCAGTCGGTTACTTGGCACCGACTTCAAATATTTATTTATTTGCTTTTTGAAGTCGGTTTACCTTTTTTTATAAAAGATTTTTATTTTACAATTTTAAGTGACCAGTGAATTCTATAGTAGGGTACCTATAGGATTGACGTAATACCCATAATATCGTAATTTACACATGCCTATTGTTAGTCGTTAAGGAGTTCCCTGGTGTATCTTCTAAGTCCAAAGTCCAATGTCAATAAAATTAATATGGGACCACCTTGGAGATATACTGAACCCAATGCAAAAAAAATTATCAAAATCGGTCCACAATTGACGGAAATATCGCTGAACATACATAAAAAAAAAAAAAAAAAAAAGTATACATACAACCGAACATAGAACCTCCTCCTTTTTGAAGTCGGTTCATAAATCCAACAGTACCTCTGTCTGTCCGTTACCTTTTTCGACCAAACCGCTGAACAGATTTTATTCAAATTCAGTAAGGAAATAGATTTTATCCAGGGGAAGGATAGGCTACCTTTTGTCTCAAAAAAAATTTAACGGTGTGAAATACACGTCTGAAAATAACGCGAATGAATGCGGGCACAGCTAGTTATGCTCGTATATTAATTCGCATTACAAGGTTATTGTTAAGTTTCCAATCGAGTGGATGCCAAAACAACGTGAAAGCTAATGTAAGCCCCAAGCAAATGTCTTGTGAAAATAATTAATATCGATTCAGAGATGGAGCGACGGTTCTGCTCTGGTGTGTGTTGCACCTTCAAGTTATAAGCTATAAGCGACTTTATATTAATTAGTCGTAGCCTTCGAGTCTCCGTAACCAGCGAGCGTGCACGAGGCGAACTATAAGGATGGAAGAAGCCAGAGAGGTGTTTAAGGAAAGAACCTGTTCGAACTCTGTACTCTCTACCGCACAAGGGATCTCGCGTGAGAATATATATAGATAGGTAGAACGTAAAGTTGACTGTTTGTACAGTAGTAATCTTCCCAGTAGGAACCCCGCCCCTTGTTCCACATCCGATCATGTATGATCATCCGATGATGTTGGGAAACATTCACCTGTTCCGCGACTGTCTTGTCTACAATGGACTTACATTTAAAAATGATAATATTGAAATATTTAATAACTCACAATCAAAATTCAAGTTTTTGTTGTGGTTGAACCTGAATTATTATTATTTTTCTTTTATTTTAACTTCCTAATTATAAAATATATTTTGGCACAAGCTGTGATTACCCATTATCGGAGTTGCAATTAGAATAAGGTTTTATATACATAATGAATAATTGTAATCTAATATTGCAAACTCAGTTGGTAGTCCTTAAATAAATAAATCTCCCAGGGACCTTTTTTGCTATGACCGAACGATAACTTCATCAAATGAGCATGTAATGGTATATACAAGGTGTATCATAATAAACGCAAGACCTGAAAGTAGTTTGTTCTAAATCGGTAACTGAATTGACTCCAACAATTTTTAATGTATCTTAAATATTTTTTAAATTTGCAAAATAGCTTTTACTCCTTCAGTGCGCTATAAAAAATTAAACTTATTCTTGATTAAGAGCAATAAGAGGGTTTTTGGCGGGAAGTCGAAGAGTGATGTTGTCAATTTGTTTTAATTTCCAAAACTTGTGTTATTTCGACTAATCATGTGTAATGTTGGTGGAATATTAACCATGATGTGTTCGTATATGTGCATGAGTGAAGGTAATTGTAACAAAGTGACAAAACGTGCCTTTTCGACTTCCCTCAAAACGGCCGTTGCAATTGGTATGTAAAGTATCCACCGCTTTACTATCCAGGGTGGGGTACTTGATTAATTTCATTATCATCGTTGTCATTAAATTCATCGGGGAGTCGAATTAATTTAAACAAACACGATTATATATATCACTGGACACTGGCAAAATACACTTATAATTAGTGTGAAGCCATAACTTGAAGAAGAAGAAGAAGAGCAATAAGGAGATTTTAAATGCATTCCTAAAACGTATTTCTCAAACCGAACACATACACGTGCGAGTTTCATTGATAATTGGGGTATAAAAGTGCTTAAAAGATGTGTAAAAACCTTTAATTTTGGAAATGTGGTTATTGTTTTGAATTGATGAAGCAATTCTCTAATCGGGGTGTCTGAGGTCTTGCGTTTATTATGTTACATCTTGTATACTGTAATGGTAGTGGCACACATAATCCTGTGTGCCACTACAGTTCTATTAAACAATTATTTTACGAAGTTATAGTGACGTGTCGCTTTACATGTTTAATTTATCATAGGCGCTTATTCGCACCCAATAGGGTTACTGATACCGTTTTTAGAGATACTTCAAAATCAGCAGAGAGTTTAAAGAAATATTTTATACTAGCTGTTACCCGCGGCTGCGCACGTGTTTATTTTGTAATTTGTCATAGGTAGTAATGTCTCTAAAGCGCGATCTTATTCAACGCTAACGCCGTCTCATTAAAAAACATATACAATACCTGCGTACATTCGTTTTGAGAAGGATTATACTATACTATTAATAGTACAATTATTGGTAAAATGGCTGATTTAAACTATTTCTCTGTCGTAATAATATTTAAATAAGGTACATTGCGAGCTAAGTATGTTACAAAGTTTTGTTAGTACATTTCATGTCGGCCTTTTCGTGAGAATATACCTTAAATAAATGAATATACAAAGTTTCGTGTCCGGGCCATTCACCGTTCAAGAGTTCTCTCCAGAAGAGGCAATCCTAAATGCATCATCGATTCATGTACGAAATCATGTTTGAGTATTTAAATCAAACGTGTATGCACGATTCCAGGCGAGTGCTTTTAACCACCGGAGAGTTGAGGAGACGAACCTAAGTCATTCATGTGTAGGCAAAATCGCACATTTTAACGTAACATTGTAGCTCGAGACTAACAATAATAAAAATAATAAAGTTTAATAGTTTGTTCCGCGATCATCCCGCATTAGTTCTTTTTTCCGAAATAAAAAGTATTTATTATTTTAAGTGAGGGTATAAGTTATTACCATACCAATTTTCATTGAAATCCGTTTGGTAGTATTTCCATGTTTGGAACACAAAAAGACAGACAGATAGACAGACAATAATTTACCCCAATTAAAATTTTCAAAAAATATTCAATGTACAGATTCGGCTCGGTTACAGTTTTATTATATGTATATAGATTTGCAAAAAAAAAATATTATTCCAATTATTGATTGACAGGTGCTGTAAAGGCTACAAGTGGCCATGATTGAAATCGTGACTTACGTATTACTACACTGCGAACAAGCGATGAGCGATTTATCTTCCAATAAATGATGCATAATTGTACTACATATAAAGCAATAACACGCATTTAAATATACTTGCAGGATATATGGTACAGTAAGATATGATTATCAACACAAAGCGTATTTACTATTTTTCTCATTGTTACTACCATAGATGATTTATTTGGCAAATCCCTCTTGTTAATCAAACACTCGCTACGCTGATGGTCTATATTACCCCCTATATGTAGTCCCTACCTATTTTTACTTAAGCAAGCACAAGTCAACGCTCACAAAATCGAATGATAATCTACTAGCGGGCCGCAGAATGAATAGTTGTATGCCCAACAAAACGTTATGTCAGAGAGATGTCTTTGGTCTATAAATACAGTTTAGAGTTACATCACTCTGAAATACTAAATACATAATACCATTTAAATGCTGAAAATTATCACATATTAAGAATAAATTTAAAGAAAAATGTGCGTCTCGGTACGCCCGACAGAAGTGATAACTTAAACTAGTGTTGTGGGTTAGAGTGAGAGAGGAAGAGCTTGCCTACCGCTGCCGTATTCGCGAGAGCAAGGGAAGAGCGCTGTGGGTTAGAGTGAGAGAGGAAGAGCATGCCTACCGCTGCGGTATGCGTGAAAGGGAAGCCAGACAGACTGGTGCCTTTACGCGTTACGTTACGAAGCGGTTTACCCGCCCATAAGAAGTTATCACTTAAAAAAACTGTAAAATCTATACAAAAAATAATTCCCCAATCGCCAAACCTTTACACTTGGGCCACCTCGTCAATGTCACAATTTCATTACAGTGGAGATCGTCTGCGTCACGTCACATCACGTCAACGTCACGTCACGTCAGCGTCACTTGTCGCCGTCACCCGTCACTTACCTGCCACGATCCGTTCAGACAGTTCGTTAATTAGACTGTAACATAACATAGAACGACCATTATTAGATTTTAGTTTGGAGTTTTTTAAGGATTATCTTTCTATTGTTAGCTTGTGTATTTATTAGTAGATGTCTGCTTCGTTGATCTAGTGGCGAATAATGCATATAACGATCACGAAGGTTCAAATCCTTGGTCGGACGGAAATTTCCAGTAGGTATCTGTATAATGGCCAAAGGCTCTCTATTACATGAAGCTCAACATCTTTGGCGAAAATAGGTGTACACAGTACACCTCTACCGCCTCCGCTTAGGAATATAGGCGGAACGGTGTTTCTTATTTGTTTATTTTTAATTGATGTCTATCATGGTTGGCGAGGTAGATAGTGTAGATGAGTGGTCCACTCTTCAGAGCTGAGTAGCTCTGAAGAGTGGACCACTCATCTTCAGTCGAAATATGTCCAGGACTAGGTTTCCCCACAATATCGTCACGACAACTGACTGTGCGGTCCGCATTCTGCTTTAACCTGCGACGTTCACCAGGTCATAGGTGAACACCTTGTGGGGCAATGTATTTAAAATAACACAAAAGTACTCTTTTTAATGCTAGCCCATCAATTTTGGATGCTTTTACCCGTAACCTTTCCTTCAATATGGCTGAGGGTAGTGAAAGCTGTTTTTAAGTAAACTTATGAACGAGTGTTGCTTGTGAAGTGGTGTATCCTCTTTTCTTCGGACAACATTTTTAGCAATTTTTCTTGGATTTTCATTATTATTGAGGTATTATTTAAATATAAAGAAGAACTGAGTAATCGGGCAGCACAATGTGGAGCTTACAGATTACATATTTGTATGTGTATTAAGATACACAAAATAAGGAACAATGAATGTAGAGTCAAATTACAAAAGACAGGCCCGGTAAGGTTCTCAATAGGCTTTCGCTCAAATTATCATTAAAAAAACCATCACGCAAACAACCCCAAGAAGGGTGATAGAACACTGCAAATGAATGAAGGATGAATGACCTGAATGTGAGGGACAAGTTATCATTGCAGTGCGTTTATCTTCGTTTTTACAGTCGTCCCGAATGGTGGCCAATCATGAAGAAAATCTTGAAATAACACTAGGCTCTTGTCCAGTACAGTGATCTTCCTTGATATTCTGACTCTAATAGCAAAATATCAGAGGATGCTCGCAGTAATTGAGGATTAATTATTGTTACATGGGATGCAGTGAGGTTAGTTGCACCGCGACAGGTCTGACCGCCCACCCTACTGCCAATCGAATTACAACTTAGGGGCGTACGCCATGTTATATCAACTATCTATCATCGGTCGATCGTCATCTGACATCTGTCTTCGTAGCACAACTAAACATACTCAAGCAATTATTAAAGGGCGTAGAGTTCGTCGGTAGACAAAATTAAAAGTTACTAAAATGAAAATAACTGCTTGACATTCGACGGTTCAAATGCTACGCATCGAACCCGGGACCACATGATCGCTAGCCGCACCGTACGCCGTGGACTAATGAAGCACTTTATAATTATGAAAAAAGTAAAACATAAGGAATAATATACGATGTAATAAATTTTCATAAAATAAAACAAAAAAATAAGAGAGTCATCAAAAATAGTATAATCCGCCAAACATCGGATAAAATAAAAAATATACAAAAATACGAAACAATATGTCTGTCAATACACATGTTTATTTTTGTTCTAGGATCACAGAGGCAGCTGTTGACGATACACAACACATTATTATAACGAATCCGTTTATTTTTTCGCTAAAGCCCACTCCCGCAAACGCGTCCCAACTATTTTAGTTTTAATGATAAATTGCCGACTTTCCCGGGATCGGTGTGTCACAAATTAGATAGACAGATACGATATTAGGTAAAAATGTTGGGAAATTCCGGAAAATGGAACGCTGGTTGTTATTTTGAGTCAGCAGATATTTTTTCACGAGTATTTGTTTTATGAATTATTGCAGTTATAATTAGGATAGGTGTTCTTTTCGTAAAAGATCAAGTGACTCTCCAAATCGACAGAAATGCATGATATTGATAACATATTGAATTCATTAAGTGGTTGTTTCAGATCCACAAATTGCGATTGTCAAAGTGATTGTCAGAATCGACAGTACAATAAAACGAAGGTTAGCTAACGTTCTCTCAATTAAGTTTGTAGGTGTAGGTAATAATAGTCCTTAAGTAAATTCTTGTTAAAGTTTTCATGTGAAGCTACGTAGGTAATTAAATTATAAGATATCTACATAGTTGACTAGCAAAGGAAGATGAAAACTAGTGCTAATGAACTCAAACCACATAATATCGATTAAGGTGAGTACTAACTGCAATATTTACCTTCATCATCATCATCAGCAGTCCACTGCTGGACATAGGTATCTCCATAGCCCGTTGTTGCCTTTGACCCTGTTTTATTATTATCTAGGTGTTGATGTCCCACTGCTGGGCAAATGTCTTCCTTCATCGTATTAATTCTATTCTGTTTAAGGCTATTAAGGGCAAATCGTTTATAAAGGCGTACAGTTCGCCTCGCCGTCAGGATCAGACACCGACCTCGCCGGCGAGGTCGAAGAATCCCTTGCCCGCCGGCCGGTGCAGGGCACCACGACGAGACACCAAGTACATGCCCTCCCCAAAAGCCGTTCCTCCTTGAGGCGCCCTTGAGCTAGTTGGCCCCTTGTCCTTCTGGCTTGAGCGTAGTGGTTGCACGCTCGCCCTCTTGTCTGGTGAAGCTGTGAAGGCCCCGCGGCCAACAGGGTAGATCATTCACACACACAAACAAATGACCGTCTCCTGAGTCTGCCTCTATTCACATTTCTGTTATAAAAAAAACGTAGCCCCACACTAGGATTTATTCCTGTATCCTGGGTGCGTTTACAAACATGAAAATTCAAAATTTCAAATGAAAGTTCGAAACAAATAAAAAATATTATTTTTTACTATGAATTGGTAAACACACACCTTCTTCCGCTTCTAACAGTCGCATCTACAACCACAAATAATCTTTGCCCAATATTACTCAGCCACTGGCGGGTGAGCGCAGATGCGTGCGCGCAGTCGCCGCTGTGACGAGACTTGACAGACATAAATCAATTGTCAAAAGCACCAGCTAACGAATCCCGCGCAAGTAATGGCGCGTGGCGGAATATAGTGGATAAGACTTTTGATGTCCCCACTTGACTGATATGAGCAGACGAAAGATTTTTTTTAAATCACGGTGGTCTGTATATGATATTTGTCTTGTCTTAAATTTGACAGTGAATAAAACGCGGCGCTTGTGTGATGTGTACTCATTAATATTGTTAAGTGGACCTTTTTTGTTAGTATATATTTTTTGATGTGTGTATTTGAATTGTTATTTTTTGTGCTATTTACATGTTGTTGAATAAGACTAATACATTTGAATATTTTAAAATATTGCATTCGTGGAGCTTTGATAATAATTTTTGTCTAGAGCAATAATCATAATCACTATTCATATTCTGAACACAAGTTTTAGGTTGGCATACGTTTTTACAACATGACACAAATTATTTCACTACAAAATATAGGTAATATCTTCATTCATTCACTGATTGGAGTGTCCTAAAGTGTGTCTAGGACCCCACAAGATGGAGCCACCTGATGAAGGTCGCGGGTGAAAGCATGCCTCGCCAGAAGCCTATGTCGACAGATGTTGTGTACAATGATTTCTTGAATTAGTTAATGACACTTAATTTTTGGCATTTGTTTTTCCTATCCACATTAATCTAACGCTATCAAAGGGCGTCGAGGATCGAGCACCGCTTAATAAGTCCAAATGGTGTGCCGACAGTCACAAAAACGTGTAGTTATAGTGGCATCAGCCGTGGGAGCCGATCGATTGAGTCAAGTGATGTCATATGTTTGACGGGCCGAGACCGCGGCACAAGGTTGTTGCGTCGGAAAATCACTTTAAGACAGTTTTTTGTTGTTATCTAATAGATTTATTAACGGTTTTAAGACGACGTTACAAGGTTAGTGCATTCGGAATGTGTTGCTTCTTTTAAAGGAGGTTGGTATCACTTAAGTAGAATATTTTTTAATTAATTTTTACGATGTCTGTAACAAGTGTCCTGTGTTATTGGGTGCGTTATCGAACTAAAGTTAATGTAATATTAGAATTGTAGGTCGATAATTTTATGGTTTTATTCAGATTTGACAGACGATTTAGCGCAGTAGTTAAGAGCTTAAGCCGCTCCCACTGTTTCGAATAGTCGCGGGTGCGATTTCCGCACGAGACAAATATTTGTGAGACCCACAATTATTTGTTTCGGTCTCGGTGTCTGTGTATGTGAATTTTTATGTTTGTAAATGCACCCATAACACAGGAATAAATTCTAGAGTGGGGATATTTAAAAAAAAAAGAAAATAAATAGATTTTGCTTATAACGATCTAAGTGATGTGATTGCATTTAAACATATAATCTAAAAGTGAAGAAGTAATTTAATAGTTTCAACGCTGGCCTTACTAGATCAAGTAGTTACGGGCTTGATGCCTACATGAGAAGAAACTTTGTATTACCCATGTATGTATAATATTTATATCATACCGGGGTTTAGTGCATATGAAATTCATTCAGTCATTCAGAAATCTATCTACCTATATCATCACGCCAGATCCCTGTCAATGTAGCCAGAGCCTGATTGTTAAAAATCACTATAAAAAAATAAGTCACATGATATAACGTTATATAACACTGTTCCGACGTCAATAAATCACATTGTTCTAATGAAGCTTGATCAGAGCAAGTTCAATGGCGGGCGCCGCTAGCGCAGGCGCAGACGGCCACAAAAACTTGTAAGTAGTCTCAATAATATCAACAGGCGTGGGAGCTTATCAATGTTACAATTAATGTCAAGTGTATGACAGGTTGCCTTCGCGATATTAGATATTTAAGATATTATTTTCATACATCGACTTTTTTATTATTTCAAAACATAAAAAAAAAACAGTCAAACCTTTATTCCCTAAGCTGGGTCTGCCATCCCAGCACGTGCACGTATACCCACTTTTCTGCCGACGACGTTAGGTCCTATGTAATAGTGGCCCAGTCTATTACCATATACCGGGCGCAATTCCAGTCTCCTGACTAATTCTGGTAATTATTCTATAGAAAAAGTACATTTTTCCGACCGGGAATTTAAACCCAGGACCTCGTGTTCACCAAGCACATTATTCGCCAATAGACCACCGAGGCAGTCAATTAAATTTTATTTTTTTTATTTCATAGTTATTCTCTTAGAATGATATAGAAGACGCGCGCAGTCATAATTGCACGCCGCGCGGTGAAGCCAAAAATTCAAGAAACGCCCCACATTCACCGCACTTTCTACTCATCAATGTTGGCAGCGCGGAAATATTACCACTTTTTGTGGTAAATGTTGATGACATTAGAGTACATGACAATAAAATCATTGTTGCGGTAAGAAGTAAGAAATAGATTTACTTGTACTATTAAGGTTTATAGTCATTTAAAATAGGGAAAATATATTTGCATCATCTTAACTAAATATTAAAACTGTGATATCGTAGTTAAATATATTAATACCATTTAATACTAGAACTTATAAAGTCCTTAGCATATAAAACTAGGGAAAAATAAAATTATTATACTAGCAACACTAACAAAATGGACGCCATGAATTAATTCGATATTTAAATAATACGGCACCTGAATGCGTTAGATACGTATGAAATGTGATCCTATCATGTTTCTTTTTGAGCTCAACACCATTTTTACAGGCGGGAAAGACATTAGACGACATAGTCACAGAGTGACTACTCGCATAAACGTGTGACTACCTGCTTCGCAGGTAGTAATAGTTGCTTCAATTTGATGCGCGCCCGCGGCTACTAGATTATATTTATTCTAAGGTTTTTCTATAAATTACACCTCGAGGATTTGATTTTAAACTCACTCAGCGTCTTATGAAAAGGGCTATATTCAGTTACCCACCACAGCTTAGTAAGCAGAAGTGGCAATGGGCTGACCATATTAGCCGCGAAACCGATAACCGCTGGAGTAAACGAGTTTGTGAGTAAAGACCATGAACTGGCAAACACAGTGCAGAACACCCTCAGGCTAGGTAGAGCGATGATCTTTGTAGGGCGGCTGATAGAAATTGGATGAGAGTTGCCGAGGGTCGTACCCAGTAGCGTGCAAGTAGAGAGGCTTATGCCCACCACCACACCAGCACCCAACGGCTGATGACGAATTCCGAAGATTCACTAAAAAGCTCCAATTTAACTATAAGCCTGTTGATATAAAACAATTTTTCGGATTTTATCGCAGATTATTTTGGATTTTTAAGTTCTCCACGTTTCTAGGGCTTTGCAGCACCCATGGTCACGGGAAGAACTGAGGTGTTAGACGTCCAAAAGGCATAGTTGTTCTGGGGAACCCTTAAACTTCTTAATTATTTTGTTGGCTCAATCTATGCAGATTGAGCTCACGATGACTTGAGATCTTGCAGTGTTATTCTTGGTTTTGGGAACAAAAGAAACCGCGATAAAATCCGAAAAGTAGTTTAATTTCATGTGTAATATTCAAGTAAATCTAAGAACTGAGTATATAAGCCTGTTATTAATCTTTATTTAGTCTGCAGGAAATATGAATGCCGTATTTTTTCCATACGGGCGCCATCGAGATGTTATTTAGATTAAAGGTAATAGTGCGAAAAACGCGCCGAAGAATAAGAGCGCAAGTATGGGTATGACCTTATTTCTAATAAGTTTGATCCAACCATGGCAAATGTGAGGAGGCGTTAAAACGTTACAATTTGCTAAAATTACAATAATAAAAAGATCTGAGGCCATTAATAATTTAAAACTACTGTCTACAGTTTCTAGCTACAAGTACGCGTAGATAGGTAAGTATATGCAAACGTGGTCGTTTTTGGCAATTTGTCTAGTACAAATAATGTATCGATGCCGTCAACCAAGCAAACACACAATACATTTTACTACCAAATATAATGCTATATCATACTATGTCCATCATGTTCATTTATTTTCAAAGTGTCCTTCTTAAGCACACAATAACATGACACACAGAAATAAAACACCACTCGAAATACACCCGACGATCCATTTCGTCGGAATTAATCAATATGCGGTTGAAAATTGAAACTAAAAGAGTCCAGGTCACCACTATAATAGCCCCGCTTACTGTGTACAGAACAAACCCCCAATGTGTAGGGTAAGGGATAAGAGTAAGCGATAAAAGTTATAGACAAAATTGAGATCTTTCTCGACCTACAAAATTTTCGTTACCACTTTGTTATTTAATTGACGCTATGTTGTAATTTTGTTTGATCTAAGCCTCTCTTGCCTTACAAGCTTACATAAATAACTAATTTGAACGCCTTACACGCGTACGACGCTTCACAAATAAGCCAACAACATCACTTAAACTTATCTCAACCAACTCACAACACATTGTTTTATCAATAAAATCATTAATTAGCAATAGTCCTATCTACACGTCAAGTCATTTCCAGACAAACATTTGATGTTATAAGCGCTTGTGATGCCTAGGCTTAATGCTCTTATAATCATTTCTCTTGATCTCAATGCTTCCGCATCTGGTGCTTCGCGCAGCTTCAAAATATAATTACCATCACATGAAACCCCAGTCGGTGTGCCTACGTATTCTAAAAAAAACTGTATAATACCGACTTTAAATCACAAAGAAAAACTACTCAACTAAATCACAAATAAAAACATCACTAAAGGCATTTGTTTAACCCGCTATATCTCATCTTTTATGCCACACACCAATGACGGCACACCCCACTTTCGTGCACACGTCAGTCAGCACACATCAATCACTGTTCACGGCGACTGTACTACTCATATTTCAGGGGTTTTAAACAAAAACATGTGACCCTTATTACTCATGGGATAAGGTTTAAATTGTTATGTGTACTCGTCGTGTTTCGGCCGTAGAGGAAGTGAGGGGTTAACGTTTTCAATCGATTAAGTGCTGTTCCGGCTAATGAGCTGGTGGGTTGTCGGATTGATCACTTTGGAGTGTGTGACCTTGGCATGAGTTATAATAATAATGATACTGTCCCACAGCTAGGCCTGCTCTCATAAAACGAGATCGAGAATCTCTTACCAGAGAGATTAAGTCGTACTGCACCACGCGGATCCAGTGCAGATTCGCAGCGGCAGGATTGTGGCCACCTGTTGTTGGAACTTATCAAATCGCCTATATGGCTTTCAACTTGGCTTAATGACTACCACATTAAGTGGTAACCAATAGCGTAACATGCTTTCCGAAGCACAAAAAAGGCTCAAATATGAAAATGCCACAAACGGTCACCCATCACAGACCAACCGAGCCTCCCGCTGTTTAACCTTGGTGATATGTAAGAACACCGCGGTTGCATAGCACTATAAGTGCCTCTGGCATATAAGTAAATGTCCCAATAGAACGAAGCCACATACCGCGCTACTACAGCACACGACAAGGCGTGGAAGTGTGTGCGTGTCGTCTCACCAACTAGTTCACGTAGTTTCTGCCTACCCCAGTGGGATAAAGGCGTGAGTGTATGTATGTATTTAAACATTTATATTTTGAAAATTGGTTTTCGTATGGCATTTGTAAAGCAATTATCTAATCAAGGTGCCTGAGCTCTAGCGTTATTTTCTATACATCGTGTATATACCTATCTGCTTCCCGTAACATGAGTCTAAAGTACTTATAAACTATCTATCTACCTACCTTTCTAAAAATAACAGGCATGAATGAAAATCCAAGTGTCTTATTATAATTTTTGTTAAATAATAAAGCGGCTCCAGTAATAGTATTCTATCAATCACACATCGGGACGCCGGTTCTCGATCATACCAAAAATGGACCATTCAATGAGATCCTATCACTTGTCAGTCACACGTCAGTCAATTGGCAGTGCCTATTGTGTAGCCACGAGCAGTATGTAAAGCGCTTTGGTATTTTGATATAATAATCGTCCCACACATACCGTCACGCCTATATTCCCCTAGCGGGGGTGGCAGAGGTGTACTGAGTGCACACATTTTTCGCCGACGATGTTAGATCCCAAGTTAAAGGCGAGCCTATTGCCATACCGGGCACAGTTCCAGACTCTAGAGTCGACGTTAGAAACTACATGTGTCCGACCTAGGATATGAACCCAGGACCTCGTGATCACAAGGATGCGCTTTGCCACTAGACCAACGAGGCAGTGATGAAAAATTATAAGGTATTAAATAAAGATATTACTATGACATAGTATGACGGACGGCTGGGTCCAGTCGCTTCACTGGATCGGGTAGTAGACACCTTTCGGATCTATTATTGCAGTTTTTTTATGCCTCGTTGTTCTAGTGGTATTTTGTCCTAAGTTTGGATCCTAAGTCGGGCACGTCGAAAAAATCCGTAAAATAGTCCAGAGTTTAGAAATGTTCCCGGTAGGTATATTGAAATTATGCTTGCCCCCTACTACATTAGAGCTTATAATTGTAGGCGAAATGTAGTTTTTCGCAGTATTCCTCTGCTATCATACATAAGATTTAACATTAACTAGTTTGTCCTTAATCGGCAACTGAACTGATTTCAACTACAGTGTTAACTCTTTTAACAAATCTTAAGGGACCAAGCATTTTTTACCAAAAATGAAAGAAAAGAAATCAAATTTCACATTTTATTTCTTATACTGGCCATCTTGACAGTTCTAAAGTTGGTTTACGACTGTTGAATATAATAGGTGCCTAGTGCGTTTAGTAACCGACACTGCCAAAATTGAGGGAATTACCAATAACAAAAACAAGGCAGATGTTTATGACCTCAGCATGTCTTTCTTAGAAATTTCGGTACCTCAAAGATTAAGTCAGAACCTTTAGTAAGCTGATTTTAAAAACAATTATTCTAACAAATACTTCTGTAAATATTTGCTGGCGTCAAAATATTAACATATTTCTTCGTAATAAAGACTGGCTCTTGCGCTATAAAACGTTATTTATCTATCTATCTATAACCTCACGCCAGATCCCTTGCGGGGTAGGCAGAGAGTACAGAGTTCTAACAGGTTCTTTCCTTACATACCTCTCTGGCTTCCTCGACTCTCATAGTTCGTCTCATACACGCTCGCCGGTTATGGAGACTCTTGACTTTTCCATCAGATAAGACTCGGTTTATTTGGTCGTTGTAAGATAGTCTAGGTCTTCCCCGGTACCTGCATCCTTCCACTTTCACATTGTATATCTGTTTTGTCATTCTTTCCTCTGGCATTCTTTCTATATGCCCGAACCAACTGAGCATGCCCTTTCTCATCTTTACACCGATACTATCTTTCATACCTACTCGCAGTCTTACTATGCTGTTGCTAATGCGGTCGGTCAGCTTCACTCCGCACATCTTCCGCAGAGCTCGCATTTCTACCGCATTTATCCTACTTTCATTCTCCTTCTTACATACCCAGCTCTCGCTACCATATAACAGCGTTGGGACAAGAACTCCGTTGTGCATGGCCAGCTGCGCCTTATGGCTTAAGTGTCGGCTCCCAAGTAGCCTTCCCATCGCACCACTCACTCTATTACCTGCATTCACTCTTCTCTCTATGTCAGCGGTGTATTTCCCATCCTTACTGAAGGCGCATCCAAGATATACAAACTCATTCACTTGCTCCAGCACATCGTTACCAACCACAATCCTTACATTAATGTATAGGTTTTGACGTAAACCAACGAAATTGACCAAATTTCTGTGTTATAGGAAGTTTTTCGTTATAGCATGTTACATTTTTTTCAATTATCAAAAATTGTTGTTACTCGTTCAGTTCACTGTATTAAAATTATTCAATCGTTATTTAAAGCAATACGCCTTCCTAATACATATACCTCGATATGCACACAAAAGTACAGATTTCGTGGTTAATGGTTAATGTGGCTACAAAATAGTTACAAAAATGGTAAAAACGGACGATTTAGCGCAGTGGTTAAGAGCTTGAGCCGCTCCGCCCACTGTGTCTAATAGTCGCAGGTTCGATTCCCGCACGGGACAAATCTTTGTGTGATCCACTATTATTTGTTCCGGTCTGGGTATTTGTCTGTGAATTTTCATGTTTGTAAACGCACCCACGATACAGGAATAAATCCTAGTGTGGGGCTACGTTTTTTTTTAAAAAACAAACAAACAAAAATGGTAGGAAGAACCTTAAAATTGGAAGTTTGATTTTCGTTTCGAATTCATAAAGCAATAATCTGATAAAATGCAAATACCTGAGGTGTTGCGTTATATATGTTACACCTGTATAAATAGGCGTGCCGGTGTTTGAAACTGACTCACAATCACTAGAAATCGATTAGCGTATTGTCGAAACGACGAAAAATCAGTGAAGAGAGTCATTCATCTGTCAAGAGACTGTCACCTGTCGGGTGTCAGCCACACACAGTGGACGAGACAGCGGGGTGCGGGACCAAATATAAATTTTACAATATAATATTTATATATCGTCTCGTTGTAACAGCGATTTGTACTTACAAATCGCCGTAGGATTCGAATTCGAGGTCGGACCAAGTGTATATTTCTTTCGAATAATTCCAATTCCCAGTATCAGTCAGGAATGTAGAGTCATTCCCATTATAATGGCAGTAGGCTCACCCCCTATCACTTTAGGAGGTAGCATCATCTGCAAAATATGGGCGAGCACAGGCTACCACTGTCGACGAATCTAAATATAGGTGGAATAAAGGTATATAGAGGGAATATAGGCGTGACGGTACTTCGAACTGACTCATCACATCATCACTAAGAATAAATCATCATATTGTCGAAACGACGAAAAGTTAGTAAAGAGAGTCCTTCATCTGTCAAGAGACTGTCGCCTGTTGGGTGTCAGCCATGCATAGTGGACGAGACAGCGGGGCGGGACAAAAAACTAATTTTACAATGGAATATTTATTTATTGTCTCGTTGTACTAGTGGCGATTAATAGGTAATGAATTTGTATCCTTAGTCGCCAAAGTATTATTTTAGTATCGAAAAATTCTTAGTATAAGTCAGAAAAGTGGTGCACGGTATAATCGCACGTTCGCATTCTATTAAATTGAAGACCAACATCGTTGGTGATACGTGGACACCCACGTAGGACCAGCAGGACAGGCAGTGGAGATAGCACACGTATAGTGGACATACACTATACGTGTGCTACCTCCACTTCCTGTACACTATCTGGTTGTATTGTACTTATCAATCCCAATCTAACAAGCCTAAACGAGGGGGTTACGTTGTATAATTCATATGTTCCTATGTCCACCTTTCGACTCCATCATCAGACCAACCCCTATGGCACCATATATATATATATATATATATATAATATATAACGTAACCCCTAAGGAAGGCATTGCTATAATTAGCAATGCCACTCAGAGCATATAGGAGTTCATGTATTTTTTGTGCTTTATACTCTCTGCCTACCCCGCAAGGGATCTAATGATATAAATAGATAATTGCATATTTTTTATTATCTAAAACACATATTAATCCTAACGAACAGGCTCCAATTCTTAATTGTGATACATCAATAAGTAGGTAATAAAAAAAATAACATTGATCTATCTATCTATCTATAACCTCACGCCAGATCCCTTGCGGGGTAGGCAGAGAGTACAGAGTTCCAACAGGTTCTTTCCTTACATACCTCTCTGGCTTCCTCGACTCTCATAGTTCGTCTCATACACGCTCGCCGGTTACGGAGACTCTTGACTTTTCCATCAGATAAGACTCGGTTTATTTGGTCGTGGTAAGATAGTCTAGGTCTTCCCCGGTACCTGCATCCTTCCACTTTCACATTGTATATCTGTTTTGTCATTCTTTCCTCTGGCATTCTTTCTATATGCCCGAACCAACGGAGCATGCCCTTTCTCATCTTTACACCGATACTATCTTTCATACCTACTCGCTGTCTTACTATGCTGTTGCTAATGCGGTCGGTCAGCTTCACTCCGCACATCTTCCGCAGAGCTCGCATTTCTACCGCATTTATCCTACTTTCATTCTCCTTCTTACATACCCAGCTCTCGCTACCATATAACAGCGTTGGGACAAGAACTCCGTTATGTATGGCCAGCTGCGCCTTATGGCTTAAGTGCCGGCTCCCGAGTAGCTTTCCCATCGCACCATTCACTCTGTTCCCTGCACTCGCTCTTCTCTCTATGTCAGCGGTGTATTTCCCATCCTTACTGAAGGCGCATCCAAGATATACAAACTCATTCACTTGCTCCAGCACATCGTTACCAACCACAATCCTTACATTCGTTCTGGTTTCTTCCCTTTCAAAAACCATAATCTTGGTTTTCTTCACATTCAAGTGTAAGCCATTGATCATGCAGTCGTCTTTCATAACTGTGACTAGTGTTTGCAGATCAGTGGCTGTTGGCGCTATTAAAACCGCGTCATCTGCATAAAGTAGATGGTTTACCACTAAGTCACCCATTTGTACACCTTCATTCATCGCTTTCAGTCTTTGAAGACTTTTGTCCAGATATATTATAAACAGTCTAGCGGACAACACGCAACCCTGCTTGACGCCGATTTTAACGTCAAACCAGGGTGACCTGTTACCACCCACCCGTACGCATGCCTTGCAGTCCACATAAGTGGACTGGACGGCTCGCAACAGAGTGCCATCTATACCATACTCTGGCAAAATGTCCCAAAGTCTCTTTCGCACAACTCTGTCAAATGCCTTCTCCAGATCTACAAAACCGCAGAAAACCTTCCGGCCCACTGCCAGATGCTTCTCTACGATGTTGCGGAGTGAGAAGACTTGATCCGAACATCCTCTTCCAGACCTGAAACCCCCTTGTGCCTCGCACAACATTCTATCGGACTTCACGCGCATTCTCCGTTCAATAATTTTACCGTACACCTTGGCTGCCAAGCTGATCAAACTGATGGCTCTGTAATTGGCGCAGTCATATTGTGAACCCTTGCCTTTATACAAGGGTACTATGACTGCGCGGCGCCAATCTGTAGGGACTCTACCGGTCCTCCAGCAAATGTTTGCAAGGGCCCGGAAAGCGTCCCGGACGCAAGTTCCACCATATTTGATCATCTCGGCAGATATCATGTCTACTCCCGCAGCTTTACCGTTTTTCATACTTCCTATCGCCCATTCAACTTCTTCCATAGTGATGTCCTCCGTTGATTCTGGTGCCGCAATCTCGCCTTTAGGCACGTCTGCGGCATCAGCATCCGGGTCATCTCCATACATTTCTCCAAAATATTCACTCCACCGGTTTAGCACAGCTTGTGTGTCTGCAAGAATGTCACCATCTTTAGATTTTATCCTTTCCATTCTGGAGCCTGACGAATCACCTCGAGCCTTTCTCACCTTGCTCCAAAAGAGTTTGGTGTTGTTCTCGAAGTTCTTCGCCAGCCTCTCCTCCTCAATCATACTGGCTCTTTCACGCTTTTCTTTCACTAAAGTTTTAGTGGCATTCTTGCATTGCCGGTATATTTCTTTCTTCATCTCTGTCATACTGGCATTCAGGTTCAAAGAAGATACATAGTCCTGCCACGCTTTCTTCTTACTTTCTACGGAGCTTTGCAACTCCGCATCCCACCATGCATCACCTTTTGCTGTAATATGCTTCTTTGAGCAACCACATACTTCTTTCGCGGATTCCACCAAACTCTCTTTCAGGCTACCTGATTGAGAGTTACCTTGAACATTGATCCTTTGCCTTTAATTCGTTCCTCGAAATGGCATGGGCTCGACAGCTGTGAAAATATAAAAGGGAGGCCTTTTCTGAGGAGTGGGATAGTAAAACAGGCTAGTAAAACAACCATTCATCACACTCACTCACTATTATTTCACCAAACAATTATCAATAGCAAATAAATAAAGAAACGGACATTATGAAGTCATTACAGCGTCAACAAAAACACAAAAGCATTCTTCATCGAACGAGATACTGTCAGCCGTCAGTCAAGTGGTAATCATGGCACCGGCGCGGGCGCACTGACTCTGCTGATATTATTATACTTTACTGAGTCATATTTACGTTTACTTCTTTACGACTATATAGTTTGGAAAGATGGACAGATATTCATGAAACCGAACGTAAATAACATAAAACTTGATGAACATATATTTTTGATGTATCATCATGCTAGATATATTGTTGATGTAACTGAAATAAATAAATAAATATAAAATTAAAAAAACTGTGTCATTGGGCGGGTCTACAAACATGAAATTTACATATACAAACTCCTAATGAATCTCCGGGCTACGACACAAGGCTACCAAAAACACCTGACCCTGGCTACGTACAATGGACGCTCTCTACGGCTGGACCAACACCTCGCTGAACTCGAGGTAGAACTAGGTCGCATAAACTGGCACATATTGGGGTTATCCGAAGTCCGAAGACAGGGCGAGGACACGATAACCCTTGAGTCAGGCCACCTGTTTTACTTTCGGGAAGGTGATCGGCCCTCTCAGGGCGGTGTCGGTTTCCTGGTCAACAAAGCTCTCACTAACAACGTTGTGGAAGTCAGCAGTGTGTCGACACGGGTAGCGTACCTCATAATTAAAATCACCAACAGGTACACCCTGAAGGTGGTACAGGTATATGCGCCGACCTCGACATACTGCGACGACATAGCGGAAGCCATGTATGAAGACATAGCCAAGGCATTACATGGCACCACCAAGGCTCACTACAACGTTGTTATGGGGGACTTCAATGCCAAAGTGGGAGTACAAGAACGCGGCGAAACGATAATCGGACCCCACGGCGTGGGGCGCCGAAACCACAGGGGGCAGATGCTGGTCAACTTTCTGGAGTCGCAGGGGCTCTTCTTGATGAATTCGTTCTTTAAGAAGAAGCCTCATAGAAAGTGGACATGGCGAAGCCCCGACACTGTGACGAGGAACGAGATAGACTTCATCATGACTGACAGGAAGTCTATATTTAGAGACGTCTCCGTGATCAACAGGTTTAATACCGGCAGCGATCACCGACTTGTCCGAGGCGCTCTAAATATAGACTTCAAGGCCGAAAGACGTCGCATGATGAGGTCTACTCTCAGACCTACTGCGCCTCAAATAGCTTTAGGGTCCGAAAAGTTCCAACTGGAGCTTCAAAATCGTTTCGACCTGCTGGAAACCGAAGGCAATGTTGACGAGAAAACCGACACAGTGGTCAAAACGCTACAGGATGTGTCTCGAAGGGTGTTTCCCGGCAAAAGCGGTAACAGAGAGTCTAAACTCTCGCTCGAGACTCTCGAACTTATGAGGCAGAGACGGGAAATGTCATCCACGCAGGCGTCTTCGCCGGATGGGAGGAACCTCAACCGGAAGATCCGGAAGCGGGTGCGACGTGACCTCCGATGTTCCAACACCCGCGCCATCGCGGCTGCGATTGAACAGAACAGAGGCACCAAAGTCTTCGCTCGCCAGCTAGGTAGATCCCATCTGACGAAACTTAATACAGCGGATGGCAAAACCGTGACCTCCAAGTTCGAGATACTCGAGGAAATTGAGAGTTTCTACAAAGACCTGTACGCATCACGGATGGCTAAACCCTCGAGACCCAGCGCTGACGACCACAGAGCCCCACTAGCACGCCACGATACGGAAGACATCCCTGATGTCAACCAGGACGAGGTCAGAGTGGCTCTCGAGCAGCTCAAAAACAACAAGTCGCCAGGCGATGACGGAATCACCACTGAGCTCCTAAAAGCAGGCGGGACTCCAATCCTGAAAAAGCTAGCGAGTCTCTTTAATTCCGTCATCCACCAGGGCTTAACACCTCAAGCGTGGAGCGGGAGTGCGGTGGTTCTGTTCTTCAAAAAAGGTGACAAAACCTTGCTGAAGAACTACAGACCCATCTCACTCCTGAGCCACGTCTACAAGTTGTTCTCGAGAGTACTCACAAACCGCCTCGCCAGAAGACTTGACGAGTTCCAGCCACCGGAACAAGCCGGGTTTCGAAAAGGCTACAGCACCGTAGACCACATCCATACTGTTCGGCAGATTGTACAGAAGACCGAAGAGTACAATCAGCCGCTGTGTATGGCTTTCGTGGACTACGAGAAAGCCTTCGACTCCATCGAAACCTGGGCGGTTTTGGATGCTCTGCAGCGATGTGGCATCGATTGGCGCTATATCGAGGTGTTGAGATGTCTGTATGATACCGCCACAATGACCGTCCAGCTCCAGGACCAAAAGACCAACCCGATCGAGCTGCATCGAGGGGTAAGACAGGGGGATGTAATATCCCCCAAGCTCTTCACCAATGCACTCGAAGACGTCTTCAAGACGCTGGACTGGACTGGGCGGGGCATTAACATCAACGGCGAATACATCTCACACCTTCGGTTTGCCGATGATATCGTCATCGTGGCAGAGTCACTGGAACAGTTGAGCGGAATGCTGCATAGCCTAAATGGAGCCTCTCGAGGTGTCGGTCTCGGCATGAACTTGGATAAAACTAAGATCATGTTTAATGAGCATGTCACGCCGGGACCGATCTACGTCGATGGTTCGATGCTCGAAGTTGTTCGGGAGTATGTCTACCTTGGACAAGTTGTCCAATTTGGTAGGAACAACTTCGAGAAAGAAATCAACCGCAGGATCCAATTGGGTTGGGCAGCATTTGGCAAACTACGTCACGTTTTCGCTTCGCCTATACCGCAATGCCTGAAGACTAAAGTCTTTAACCAATGCGTTCTACCTGTTATGACTTACGGGGCCGAGACGTGGACACTCACAGTGGGACTAGTCCACAAACTCAAAGTCGCACAGCGGGCTATGGAGCGAGCTATGATCGGCGTCTCTTTGAAGGATAAAATTCGTAACGAGGTAATCCGACAAAGAACCAAAGTTACCGACATAGCTCGCAGACTCAGTAAGCTAAAGTGGCAATGGGCTGGTCACATCTGCAGAAGGACCGACGGCCGATGGAGCAAGCGTGTCCTAGAGTGGAGACCGCGACTTGGTAAGCGTAAGGTAGGACGGCCCCCAGCTAGATGGACCGACGACCTCAAGAAGGTCGCTGGGACGGACTGGATGCGGAAGGCGGGGGACCGTGTGCAATGGCGCGTGTTAGGAGAGGCCTATGTCCAGCAGTGGACTACGATAGGCTGATTGATTGATTGATTGATTGATGAATCAAACATTTGTGAGCCATACAAAGATTTGTCCCGTGTGGAAATTGAACCCGCGACTATACAATCTAATAGTTAGGAGGGGCTTAAGGTCTTAACCATGGGCTGGGTCCAATGGATGTACCACTAGCCGCTCTTTACCACTGGAACGAGCCCCCCTCCGCACCAAACCGTCATCGACCCCAACACCCATTAAGGGCCTACCGCGATCGACCATTTATCGACCGGGAAAGTGACAGTCATAAAATTACTTTACAAAGAATAATAAGGGACGGATATACAAGGTGTATCGTAAATAACGCAAGACCTCAGACACGTTGATTAGATAATTGCTGCACAAATTCAATGCGAAAATGAATTTCAAAACTTAAAACTTTTTACCTTTTTAAGCACTTTTATACCCCAATTAACAATGAAACTTGTACGTGTATGTGGCGTATTGAGAATTACGTTTTAGAAATGCATTTGAAATGTCCGTACTGTTCTGAGTGAGGAATAATTTTAGTTTATTATAGCGCATTAAAGTCTCACCAGCATTTTTTACAAATAAAAAAAAAATGTAATAACATTAAAAATTGATGGAATCAATTAAGTTATCGATTAAGAGCAAACTACTTTCAGGTCTTGCGTTTATTATGTTACACCTTGTATAAAGCGCGCGCTCGGAAACAAATGACGTACGTATGTACAAAAACAAATTTTAATATTAGCCTTGTTAAGAAACTGTCCCACTGTTGGGCACAGGCGTCCTCTCAAACTGAGAGGGTTTAGGACATAGTCCACCTCGCTGGCCCAGTGTGGGTAGGCAAACTTCACACACCTTCGAGAACTCTTAGGTATGCAGGTTTCATCACGATGTTTTCCTTCACCGTTAAAGCAAGTGATAATACATTTTTAATACGCACATGCTTTCGAAAAGACAGAGGTGCGTGCCTGGGTTTGAACCCGAGACCTCTGACTATGCAGTCCAACGGTCTAACCACTAGGCTATCACTGCTTCAAAAAGAAATTTTTACAAATTTAATCATTTTCTAAAAAAAACCTAGATTCCAAAAAAACTCCTTAACAAGAACTTTGCTACTATTATTTGCTGTGTTTCTAAGTCAATTATATTGATTAGTTCTAAAGCATGTCGCGTTGGAACTAGAAAATGTAAAGCAATAGAGATGACTTTAGTTTTTTTTCTATCGAGAAAATTTCGTTTAATCGTGTATTCCTTTTAACAGATTCTACAATATAGTCAGAAACCATTCGAAATATTACTCGTTTTTTGACTTGTTGCTATATTTACAAGTATACGGGATATAAGGGACAGATATGCAAAACTTCTAACAGATGATAGTACCTACAAATATGATTATAATGATTCGCACCGCAAATTAAAAAAGCGATTTCTAAAGTGGGTTCAAATCCTAGGTCGGACTAATGAAGTTTTTCTAACGAAAACTTCCCAGTATGAGTCCGGAGTCTGAAATAGTGCCCGGTATATGGCAATAAGCTCGCCCCGTATTACATGGGACCTAACATCGTTGGCGAAAAGTGGGTGTTCTCAGTACACCTCTGCCACACCCTCTTGGGGAATATAGGCGTAACGGTGTGTGTGATTTCTAAAGTAAGTTATATTAAATTAAGTCACTAATCCATACGTTTATTTCAGTATAGGGAGTGCAAAAAAACGTTTTTTTCGTGGTGGCCCTTAACGCCACACGTGGTAGTAGTTTGTTACTAATTGGCAACTGAATCGATTTCAACTAATTCAGCTAAATTTTTTGTTGTTCTTTTTCAATAAAATTAGCCAAAATTGCTGCCACTATCGACGTTTGTTATATTAAAGACTATAATTTAAAACAGTACGGCTATTTCAATAACACTATTTCACTAAACAAACCTTATTCTTCAATATGTCAGGTTTTGTAGTTAATAAAGATAATCAACTATTTTTTTTGTTTTATAAGACGTATATAATTAACTATCACTTGCTTTAACGGTGAAGGAAAACATCGTGAGGAAACCTGCATGTCTAAGGGTTTCTCGAAGATGTGTGAAGTTCGCCAACCCGCACTGGGCCAGCGTGGTGGACTATGGCCTAAACCCTCTCAGTTAGAGAGGAGGCCCGTGCCCAACGGTGGGCCAGTTTCTAAACAGAGATATTACTATTATTATATTATATATGTGGGCAGTGTTCGGGAAACTGCGCAACATCTTTTCATCCAAAATACCTCAGTGTCTTAAGACTAAAGTTTTTAGTCAGTGTGTGTTACCAGTGATGATATATGGATCAGAGACGTGGTCTCTTACAATAGGTCTCATAAAAAAGCTCAGAGTTGCTCAGCGAGCTATGGAGAGCGCTAACCAAGGTCACCGACATAGCCCTTAAGATTAGCAAGTAGCAAGAAGTGGCAATGGGCGGGCCACATAGCGCGTAGATCGGATGGGCATTGGGGCAAAAAAATGCTAGAGTGGAGATCACGTATTGCCAAGCGCAGCGTGGGACGACCGCCTGCCAGATGGACCGAGGATCTTGTGAAAATCGCAGGAAGTCATTGGATGCAGGTGGCATCGGACCGGTTACGCTGGAAAGCGATTGGGGAGGCCTATGTTCAGCAGTGGACAAGTATAGGCTGAGATGATGATGATGATTATACATGTCTTCACGTTTGCAACGCATCCATGACACAGGAATAATTCCTTATCTGGGGTGCGTTTACAAACATAAAATTTACATACACAAACCCCAAATCGAAACATGTTTATGGGTCACACGAAGGTGTGTTTCGTGCGAACCCGCGACTAGTCGTTTCAGTGGGCGAAGCGGCTTAAGCTTTTAACCACTAGTTGTTTGTCAAGGTTTTGTTTTCGTTTTAGATTTGTGAAGCAATAATCTAATAAGGTACCTAAAGCCTTGCGTTATTTACGATACAACTTGTGTACCCATCACATTTAAAATCGCCGTAATTTTTCTGCCAAAGAAAAACTTAAACCGCCGTAGTCCCGTCACAAATGCGCGTAGTACTGCCAGCAACGGAAGTCGCACATTCACCGTTTTTCAAATAGCTTGGACACTTTTGTTTTGTATCTATTCCATTATTTTAAACTAGCTGTTACCCGCGGCTTCGCACGCTTTTATTTTGTAATTTGACATAGGTAGGTAGGACCTTTTGGGATAGGATTATTCCAAGACTTAATTGACAACTCCATATTAAAATGATATATATATACATACATATATATAAACAGAAAAGATACAATGCATTTTTGGTATAAAAATAATCATATTTGCTATGAAATTGTACAACTAATGTAATTTACTAATGTTATAAATGTGAAAGTTTGTATGTTTAGATGTTTGTTACTCAATCACACAAAAACGGCTGAACGGATTCGCATGAAATTTGACACACAGATAGTTTATTACTTCGACATAGGATACTTTTTAACTCGGAAAAATTTTAGATTCCTGTCTAAAGTCAAAACGGACGGAATCGCGGGCAGAACCTAGTAAAATATCTTACACGCAAAAACCTAAGCACACAAATCCGGTTCACGTAGAACGGTATCAAGAACGCTTCGTGGATACGGCTTCGTGTCCTTGGTGGATAGCTGGATGAAAATATATTTGAATAGATTGAAATTGTTTTTTTACACGTAACCCCACTCTAGGAATTATTCCTCTGGCGTCAGTGCGCTTACAAACATGAAAATTTACATACTCAAATACCCAGACCGAAACAAATAATTGTGGGTCACACAAAGATTTTTCCCTTGCAGGAATCGAAACCTCGACTATTAGACGCAGTAGGCCGAGCCGCTTAAGCTCTTAACCACTGAACTAAATTATTCGTCATCCAATTGTCTTTTGACATTGCCAAACGCATCTCTTCACTGAAGTGGAAATGGACTATTGCTAGAAGAAACGACAATAGATGGAATATTATATTGATAGAAAAGTGGCCTAAAACAGGCAAATGACGAGTTTGCAGACCAATAACTTGGTAGGTAGATGATATATCGAGAGTTGGAGGAAGAACTTGGGATAGATTGGCACAGGACCGCAAAGAATGGCACAAGAGGGAGGAGGCTTATGCCCTGCAGTAGGTTGTAGAAACCTGATGATGATGACAAATTTTCTTTTGATTGTGTTTACCGACTTTTGTAAAATACAGTGTTTGTACGTGTGAATGATCTATGATAGCTTCACTGAGCAAGAGGGCGAGCTTGCAACAACTCGCATCAGTAAAACAAGGGAGCAACTAGTTCAAGGGTGCCTGTAGGAGGAACGGCCTTAACTTAGGCGTTTGTTCTAGGTGTGTCACAGTGTTCTGTACCGACTGAAGAGCAAGGGATTTTTCGACCCTCTGCTTGGGCTGTCGCTAGGGCATATACTAGGTGTCTCGCCGCGGTGGTCTGAACAATCCAGGCGAGTGTCTGATCATGTGTCCGGTATTTGTATTTAATAGGAGGAAGATAAGGGCATCGAGAGGGGTAAAATAAAGAGTATTACTGATTTGAAAAATTGTGAATGCTTAGCGAATTACGTTGCTGGCTGTACGAGCGACCGTTTCATGCAACCCGTCAACGTCAGCGGGGATTGATAGACGGGAATATATCTGGAGCGGGTCTTATGAGCCCCCGCCCTGCCCGCCCTCCGTCGCGCGGAAGTGAGCGTCCGTCCGTCATCCGTCATCGTCAAATGTATGCACAGTGGGGCAAGGTGTATAGTCTGGACTAAAATTGTAGTGTTTTTCTTTAAGGTGTTGAAATTCATGTTAAATATATATTAACTTATGTGTGTTGAAGAAATGAGTGTTTTGTACATATAAACGCTAAAATGTCAATAAGTATTTCCATCTACTAAAATATACCTTTGCAAATTATATCATCACAATAAATGGTGTCTGAAGCCAAAATTAAAAAAAAAAACTTTCATAATACGCAAGCTTTTTGACTCGATGCTATATTAACGAGTATACAGAATATAATACCAATACGACACTAGTGATTTCGTGCAAATTGTTGTTATATTAAAAGTTGTGTGTTGCGTTCGTAATACGTGCAACCCACAAGCACTTTTTTAGTATAAATATTTGTGCATGCAAAATTCATTTTGTTAATCATCCCACAAAATAAAAATACTAAACAAGTATTTTTATCTTAAATAGAAGAGTGGTATATTACTGTGGGACTATTTTAATAAAGAGCTAGACAGAGGCATAAATGGCATACCCCCGTTGCACCGAAATTTTTTGAAATATATTATTGGTTTATTCATGAACCTATTTTTTGTTAGTGTTACAAAATAATCGAGGAGCAATTTATTTGTACCTATTCACAGATGCCGAATAAACAAAATTAAAACTCGATAAGTTAGTGTCGACGTATCGATAGTACACCGCAAAGAAAATTCCAATTTAGCACCAATCTGACCGGATGAAAGACGTTTGTACGTCTTCAAATTTTTCTATCACTCTACGAGATCGTTAATACATCAGCGGTATGTCTGCGTCCGTTATTTACACTCGCAGATCAGCGATCTGATATTTATATCATCATTATTTTTTTCTATACTGCCATTTTAATTTTACTTATAAATGCGGCCATTCAAAGTAGTCCTTTATTGATCGAATCCAAAACCATTAAAAATATTATTCGCTCACTTATTTACAGAAAAATGTACAATAATCTACCCCAAAACGCTAACGGCAAAAATTTACGAGCGAACAAATTTATTGCACTAGCAAAAATATCGCATGTAATTTGATTAATGACCGTGTCAGTGTCACGGCGTTATTTTTTTGTCGTCCGCCGTCTTTTGTCCGCGGTGCAGGCGATCCGGAGCACTGTGCAGGCGATAATGGACACATGTCCCGTCATCCATCAGGCCGACAGATGCCGCAGAGTGGACGGCATTTGTTTCGACAAGAGTTATAGGTGGAGTGCGCCCGATTTCAATATAGCTTTAGTTTCCGTGTGGTTCGAAATCGATATTTTTTAGTTGCTGTGTATTTTTGGATTTATCGGTGTATACATGTGTTTTGTTAATTTAAACATGAATACATTTAAATATAAATCATAAGGGTTTCTATCTGTGCATTTTTTTACTATTAAAAAGTACATGTGAGAATAAATTTATTACTTTTACCGAGTTCTTAGATTTACGCGAATATTACACATGAAATAAAACTATTTTTCGGATTTTATCGCGGTTTATTTTTGATTTATAAGTTCCTGACGTTTCGAGTACTTTGCAGCACCAATGGTCACGGGAGGGACTGAGGTGTTAGACGTCAAAAAAGCATAGTTGTTCCGGGGTACCCTGAAACTTCTTAAGTATTCTTGTCCGATCTACGCAGAATGAACTCACGGTGTCTTGAGGCCTTGCAGTGTTATGCTTGGTTTTGGACTTGATTATATTAATTACCGGATCCCAAATCGATGGAAGCACCTAGCCATCTTCTCTATTGAAATTAGAAGGTTTTTTAATATCAATAGCCTCGCGAACCACCTTTGGTAGAAATCGGTGTTCTTATAATAAAATAATCAAATCTAAAACCAAGCATAACACTGCAAGGCATGAAGATACCGTGAGCCCATTCTGCGTAGATCGGACCAACAAAAATAATTAAGAAGTTTGAGAGTACCCCGAAACAACTGTGACTTTTGGACGTCTAACACCTCAGTCCTCCCGCAACCATGATACGACACACATACATGGAACTTAAAAATCAAAAATAACTCGCGATAAAATCCGAAAAATAGTTTTATATCTTGATTACTTTTTCTAATGTTTTAAGATGGCGACACAGAATGTCAGATTAAGTACGAAAAAATACGAGGTTGACAAAAAGATGTATGCTAACAGTGTGTAATATATGTTTTAACATTAAAAAGATTTGTAATCAACCCCTTACTATCCATTCTGCAACCCTAAGTACGATAGAACATACATGTATCGTAGAACTAGGTGCAGAGTTTAAGTCCTGGTTCACAACTCTAGATTTATCAAAGCGGTTGTAGTTAAGTTAAAGTTTTTAGTTTAAAAAAATGTAGATACATGTGACCGCAGGTTCGCAATAAACGTGCTCCAGTGAAGTGTAGGATGTTAGAGTGAGTTTTGTATCTACTAAAAAAAGCAAAGGTTCGCAAAGGTCGCATTCAACTCTCGCCTGACTGATGTATGAACAAGTGCATATTGTTGAATCATACAGGAACAAAATTTAATATAAACATTACAGTATTTAGTCGAAGTGTTAGATAAATACATTAATTAATATGATTAAATGTAGTGAAGGAGGATCACAGGCGCCTCACATTTAAAATGTTACTACTAGTTGGTCCAAAACAAATGTACGCTGGCACACTATGCAGTCGTGTAATAAATATCTATCATATGCATTAACATTTGTATATTTAATTAGATATATAAGAATAGTTTAGCGTGTTTAGAACGGCCGATTTAGCGCAGTGGTTAAGAGCTTAAGCCGCTCCGCCCACTGTGTCTAATAGTCGCGGGTTCGATCCCGCACGGGACATATCTTTGTGTGATTCACAATTATTTGTTCCGGTCTGGGTATTTGTGTATGTGAATTTTCATGTTTGTAAACGCACCCACGACACAGGAATAAATCCTAGTGTGGGGATACGTTTTATTTAAAAAAAAAAAAGTTATCTCAATACATATACCTAGTACATACTTATACATATTTATACACGGTGTAATTTAATTAACGCAGGACCTGAAATTAGTTTGTTCTAAATCGGCAACTGATCGATTAGAACTATTTTGAAAGCAAATTCATTTTTATTTAAAAAAAAAATGCTGCTCCTCGTTCTGTTCGCTGTATGAAACAAAATTTAATAATTATTCAAAAGCATTACGGCTATTTTAAACGTTTTTCTATTACACATACCTCAATACGCATATAAAAGTTAGTTAATTATTAAATTTTATGATAAATTTGGGTACCAAAGAGTTTAAAACAATGGTAGAAAACTCTGTAAAATTGAAAGTTTGATGTTTGTATTGAATTTGTAAAGTAATAATCTAATCGGGGTATTTGAGGTCTTGCGATATTTTATACCTTGTATGTGTCATATATAAATATTTTTCCCTATTTTAGGCCATACCAACGTGTTGACGGACGATTTGGCGCAGTGGTTAAGAGCTTTAGCAGCTCCGCCCACTGTGTCGAATAGTCGCGGGTTCGATTGCCGCACGGGACAAATCTTTGTGTAGCCCACAATTATTTGTTTCGTTCTGGGTATTTATGCATGTGAAATTTCATGTGCGGCTACGTTTAAAAAAACATACTCAGGTCACGTATATATTCCCTACCTCATCACTGAACTCGTCCTTTAATAGCCGCCTTACTCGTATGACATGGTTGTATAACGAGGGATCCGGCACAACTGGTAGCTCTAAAGATATTTTTTCCCAAAAATTTGAATCAATTAAAAAGTCTTTTTATAATTTTATTTTATGTTGTACTAGTTTCTGCCCGCGACGTTGTCCGCGTGAACTTTAGACCGGAACCTAACTCTTTTCCGGAATAAAAACAACCTCTTTACCAAAATCCTATCTGTGTCTATCCTTCATTTTTTAATACGCAGATGCTTTCGAAAAGACAGAGGTTCGTGCCTGGGTTTGAATCCGAGACCTCTGACTTTGGTCGGCCAAGGGTAAGCGACTTTTTAAATGCCCGTGACATCTAAACTGTGTTTGACTTACATATTAATTTGACATACTGTATGATTTTTTGTTGTTGACATGATATTTCTCAACTGGGGTTATTGTTATGCGCTATTTTGATGTATATCGGTTATCATTTGATTCTTTTCATAATCTTTTTAAGTGATTTATGTTCACTTTTGTTATTAGCATGCAATGTGTATACCCTAAGGGCAAAACATTGTGAGACTATTCCTGTATTACCTGAATTTATACCTATGTTTTGACAAATAAACCATTCATTCATTCATACTGATGACCTAGTGAGGGTCACGGGTAAGAGCTGGATCTCTACAGCACAAAGCCGGTCATCGTCATGGCTATCTTTAGGGAGGTCTCTGACCAACGATATACATATTTCGGCTCATGATGATGACATGAATATAAAGTATATCATTAAAAAAAACTAGCCACACACTAGGTTCAAATCCTGTGTCGTGGGTGCGTTTAAAAACACGAAATTCACTTGTACAAACACCCAGGCTGAAACAAACATTTGTGGATTACACAAACATTTGTCCTGGCCTTGTCCGGTGAAGCTATAAAGGCCCTGCGGATAATAGCGTAGATCACTCAAACATCAAAGATTTTTCCCGAGCGGGATCGAACCCGCGACTTCTCGATCCAGTGGGATAAGTGGGTTAAGCTCTTAACCACTGGAGCAAGCCATCTGCGTTAAAAGTCACCGATTAATAGACACGGCGCCGCTTAAACCAGTGGGTATAGAAGCTTGATATTTTGCATTGAAGTTCCTTATATAACGTAGGTGAGCACATAGAAAGGATTTTTTGAAAATTCATTCCCCGAGAAAAGATAATATTACAAATCAGAATATTTTTTATTCATGCCCTTAATCATTGTTTTTTTAAACGTAGCCTAACCCTATGAAATCGAAATGTCGTGGATGCGGCCATCCATAAACATGGAATGTAAATACTCTCATATCTAAAATAATGGAGCTCACAACAACTCGATCTCGTGATACGAGCAGCCTACTTTCAAACCATACTAAGCTGTCGTCATTATTAAATCACTTATGAATCAACCAAAAAAAAACACTATCCTACTCTGAAATACCACTCATATGGAGAAGAAGGGTAAAAAACTCCATAAGATTCCAAAACTTAGCATTCCCAACACTAAATTCTCTAAGCCGAAAAAAGCATCTGTTTTTCACTAACGGCTCTTAACCCCTCCACTGCTGAGGTGTCGAGACAAATGACGGGGCACCGTCCGGCATCAATCTACTTATTACGCCGGCCTGAGAGTAAATCATTTATTGTGCGATCTAAATCTCGCTATTTACTGAAACGATGAGGTCGAGGAGAGCCATCGCTCAGCGATAGAGGCCGAGCTAATGTTTGCGGGCCTGCGAGGTTTTAGACGAGTTTCAGTTGCGGCTTTGGCCGGTAAGGGCATTTTATTTTAGGGTTAAAGTTATTTTTTCTTTGATTAATATGACTTATTTGTGATATTAGCGATTGACGTTGTGATAACAATAAATAAGGACTTTCTTACCGCTATACTCTATCATAAGTGTATCTAATAAAATATAATATAATAATATATAATAATAATATATAATATTAATAATATAATTAAATAAATAAAATTTAAAATTAATAAAATAATATATAATATCTATAATAAGTGTATCTGAATGGTGAATGGTGCGATGGGAAAGCTACTCGGGAGCCGGCACTTAAGCCATAAGGCGCAGCTGGCCATACATAACGGAGTTCTTGTCCCAACGCTGTTATATGGTAGCGAGAGCTAGGGAGAGCGAGGGTATGTAAGAAGGAGAATGAAAGTAGGATAAATGCGGTAGAAATGCGAGCTCTGCGGAAGATGTGCGGAGTGAAGCTGACCGACCGCATTAGCAACAGCATAGTAAGACAGCGAGCAGGTATGAAAGATAGTATCGTTGTAAAGATGAGAAAGGGCATGCTCCGTTGGTTCGGGCATATAGAAAGAATGCCAGAGGAAAGAATGACAAAACAGATATACAATGTGAAAGTGGAAGGATGCAGGTACCGGGGAAGACCTAGACTATCTTACCACGACCAAATAAACCGAGTCTTATCTGATGGAAAAGTCAAGAGTCTCCGTAACCGGCGAGCGTGTATGAGACGAACTATGAGAGTCGAGGAAGCCAGAGAGGTATGTAAGGAAAGAACCTGTTGGAACTTTGTACTCTCTGCCTACCCCGCAAGGGATCTGGCGTGGGGTTATAGATAAGTGTATCTAAAAAGTTCAAAGAAGTATACAGTGGAAAAATATCTCAACAAAATGTTGTTGGACTACGAAGCCAGCATTTTGCCGAGGTATTTCGTTATTTAACAGTATGTCGTCATTCTTCAAAAATCCTATAAATGAGTTTTATAGTTTATTTCTTGGTCTATGTAATATGGCCATTTAACTCAAACATAAATATCATTATACATGGCTAACTAAAAAAGCACACAAAATTACGCTGCTGTCAAATATATCATAAACATTTCTATTATGTACAACAATTAAGAGTTGATCCAATCTATCGGCGAATCGTGAGTCCTTTTTTTCTAAAAGCGACCGACAACCGATAAATAACAAACGAAATATTAAAAAATATCCTGTACAACATGTAGAATCACTATCCCAATCGTAAATAAACGAATTTATACGCCGACTATAATTAAAAGGGAAATAAAAAACGGGCATTATTTCACTCGTTGCCATAAAAAGATGATAAACAGCGTATAAATCATACTATCCATCTCGCAACGGTGGGGCACTTGCCATAAATCCTGCCCATTGGAGATGCCCCTCCCGCCGGCGGAGGGTTGTATTCATTAATTTGATGATATAAAACAAAATGTCATTTTAATTAGTGGCCATTATTAGATGTGGGATGACAGACAGCGGTGTCAGGGTGGGGGGTGGCTGGCCTTGTTGCGGTGGTGGGAGGTTGATGGATTCGAGGACATACGGCGATGGATTGGTTAAGATGGCGGATTTTTTAAGTTAAACTTTTGCTAAAGTTGCCAAAGAAAGGACAATGCTTAAAATCCTATGGAAGTTTGGCTAATCTTGCGTACGCGCCTATAATGTCAATAAGAAAAAGTAAAAAAAATAATTAATGGGATATTTGGGTTATATTATACTTCATACAAACAAGCTCTATGATGGAGTAAAAATACCCAGGTCTAATGTCAAACTAATATTGTTTGCCTGGACTCAAACTGAAACTAACTAACTATAGCGGTATACATTTTACTACGAGAAAAAAGACCATGATAATGCACGATAAATTATTAGATATAAAACACTGACTAAACCAGGTGTAATCCAGGAGGTCAAAACGTTTAGCATAGAACTTGGTTAGTTCATCCATATAATGAACTCGCTCATGGTGTGGCACAACCAACGAACAGTTACTATTCCATCGTGGTATGTGGCTGTATTAAATCTTGACGACATCGTAATTAGTCCACGAGATTCACTTACACTTATCAAGAAAATACCTAGTAGGTAGAGAAGCTCTTATCAAACTCCTATATTCGCAGAAAATTACAAAAACAAGATTACCGCATTAATGGCAAAACTGTACTTATGATTGTATTGTAGTGATTTTGATAATTACCCTTAACTTATTTATCAAAATATTGTTTCGATATTATGGGTAATCTGAAACGTAAGTATTTTACCATAATATATTATCGAATCGTGTGAATATGAATGTGTATTGCTATAAACATTGGGCTTCAATAAGATACTAATGTATGAGATACTGATGAATTGAAACTCTATATTTTAAACGTAATTACTAATTGGGGTATAAATTGCTAGCAGGGACTTATAATTCAGATCCAAATTATTGGCACCAAATCCCACATACCGCCGACGATGTTCGGTCTCAAAAAATAGTGTAACGTTATAAATGTGTATTGACTGAGAATGTATCTATAGAAAAATCATACTTTACCTAGGATTCGAACCCAAGACCTTGTGGTTGCTACCTGCACTGCGCCACTAGAGCATCTAATCAGTGCAGGTATTTTAGTGCAAAGTTATTTAGTTTTCACGTAGACTCTGCGGAAGATGTGCGGAGTGAAGCTGACCGACCGTATTCGCAACAGCGTAGTAAGAAAGCGAGTAGGTATGAAAGATAGTATCGGTGTAAAGATGTGAAAGGGTATGCTTTGTTGGTTCGGGCATATAGAAAGAATGTCGGAAGAAAGAATGATAAAACAGATATACAATGCGAAAGTGGAAGGATGTAGGTACCGGGGAAGACCAAGACTATCTTACCATGACCAAATAGACCGAGTCTTATCTGAAGGGCAAGTTGAGCGTCTCCGTAACCGGCGAACGTGTATGAAACGAACTATGAGTGGAGGAAGCCAGAGAGGTATCTAAGGAAAGAACCTGCTGGAACTCTGTACTCTCTGCCTACCCCGAAAGGGATCTATTGTGATGATATAGATAGATAGATTTTTTTAATATATAATCTTATCTCCACTCTAAGATTTATTCCTTTAACGTAGGTGCGTTTGCAAACATGAAAATGCACATACACAAATACCCAGACCGAAACAAATAATTGTGGGTCACACAAAGATTTATTCCGTGCGGGAATGGAACCCGCGACTATTAGACACAGTGGGCGGAGTAGCTTAAGCTCTTAACCACTGCGCTAAATCGTCCGTAGAATAGAATAGAACTTACCGTACCGTTTAATAGAACTTCAAAACTTATTGCTGCTTTATGCTGGTAACTGAAACTGGTAAGTTCCTTATTTTTTAAATGATCATATCATCAGCGGACACGGTAAAATAGCAGCCTCTAAATTTTCATTACCTGTAGCGGACGCCTTCAAAGGTTTGACTGACATCTCCTGTACCGCATTCCAACCTTAAACTTTTCAGAACCAATCGCATCCATTGCTGTTACACTTTCAAAATCCGCCCCAACTTTAGAAAAGACGCGTCGATGGATATTGTTTGGAGATGTTCTGTTGTTGTGTGTGAGGGTTTTCTAGTGAGGGTAGTGCGTAAACTGCGATGAATGACGTCATTACGGTGATAAAGATGTGGTTTCGGGGAGTTAAGACGTCGTGTTGAGTGATTTCGGCAAGAGACAGATTTAAGTTGCGGTGAAAAGCCATGGTTTATAGTCGATTGATTGGGTTTTTCTTGATAAGGATTGGCGGCCCTGTGTGTGTGTACTGCATTAATTAACAAAGTATTGTTGATAGCGACCCGTATTTTTTTAAATTAAATTCATGGAAGGTAATATTGGGTTTGAGATTCTTGACAATTTTATGTTATGTGCTGTGTCATTCATGGAGGTTAAGGATGTATATTGGTATACTATAGGTAATGAGGTGCCTTTAGAAACTTATTACAAATAAATACCGTCACGTCTATACAAGGTGTAACATAATAAGCGCAAGACCTCAGACACCCCAATTAGAGAATTGCTTCATAAATTCAAAACGAAAACCAAATTACTAAATTTAAAGGTTTATACCCCTTTTTTAAACACTTTTATACCCCAATTAACAATCTAACTTGTACGTGTATGTGTGCATTTTGAGAAATACGGGTTAGGAATGCATTTGTTATCTCCTTATTGCTATGAATCAAGAATAAATTTAGGGTTTTATAGCGCACTGAAGGAGGAAAAGCATTTTTTCAAATTTGAAAAAAAACGAACGAAAAAAGATACATTAAAATTAGTTGGAATCAATTCAGTTATCGATTTAGAACAAACTACTTTCAGGTCTTGCGTTTATTATGTTACAGCTTGTATATACCAAGGGCGGGGGCAGAGGTGTACCTACTATGTTTAACTACGTTTCGCCGACGAGGTTAGTTTCCAATTTTATAAAGGGTGAGCCTATTGTCATTATACTGAGCACGCTCCAAACTCCGAAAGACGGTTGAGAATTATTCAATAAAAAAGTTGACAGTCTGACCTAAGATTGGTACCTATGACCTCGTAAATGCCACCCGCATTATGCACCACTGAACCAACAAGGCAGTCAGTCATTCTTTCATTAATATTAATATCAATGTATTTTCATTGTCTGTCATTGTGAAAGCGATACGAAAAGGTACCTTGTATTATATTATTGGATGAAATACTTGAGAACGAAAACTGTCTCGCCAAATTTAACTAAAGGTATGGTCAAACCGGCCGCGGTGGCGTCCCCGGCGGCGATCACAGTGGCAATCAGTATCTCCCTATGATCGCACGTGCAGACTCCGCCTAGATCCGCGTGCAGAACGTAGGACGCGTTGGTGTGAACATTTCCATACAAATATTACTGCAGGAGCTGATCGCCAGCGTTCAAGTCGAGCGTTTAGCTCTGAGTCGATATACGTAGAAGACGCGAGCGTTCTAAGCGCCGACTCCAGCGTTTTTACAACACTAGATCGCCACCGTGCACGCCACGCCGCAGCCGCGGCTGAACGCGTTGGTGTGGTTCCAAACCTTCTGAAGGTACGGCGTACCTTCAGAAGGTTTGGAACCAATGCGATAATTAGGGCAAGCTTCTGTTTAGTTGTTGCAGCATTCTCAACTGCTTTATCATCGTCATCGTCATTTTATCATCAAATATGCACTGTATCACCACGACAACTGGTTTCATACTGTCCGCATTCAGTTTAGATCCGACCTTCACCAGTCGTCTGTCCATCTTGGGTGGGCCTGCCCACCCCACGCCCTGTTAAGGAACTGTCCCCCCGTTGGCCACGGGCTGCCTCTCAAACTGAAAAGGTTTAGGCCATAGTTCACCACGCTGGCCCAGTGCGGGTTGGCGAACTTCACACACCTTCGAGAAACTCTCAGGCATGCAGGTTTCCTTACGATGTTTTTCTTTACCGTTAAATCAAGTAATAGTTATACGCCCTTGCTTTTGAAAAGACCGAGGTGCGTGCCTGGCTTGAACCCGAGACCCCTGACTTTGCAGTTCAACGGTCTAAACACTAGGCTATCACTGCATCCATAATATACACATATGAATGTTTAAAGTCATGTATGAATGAAATGATTTAAACACGCCCATATTCCCAGGTGGTTGTAAGAAAAATTTACTATGCTATCCACATCACATCCAAAGTTGTCATCTTTGTCGACGATATAATGTCTCGATATAATAAGGGCAAGATAATACCAGATACAATTTCAGATTTCGAGCTATTAGAGATTTTTTCCTAAGCCTTAATAACTTTGACTTACCTAGGAGTTGAAACTCGTATCTCGAGTTATTAAACTTCTCATTACCAGTCCAGGCCCAGGTGCTATGGTAAGTGTCATTACTACCTTTGGATACTATTAGGTTAATAGGATATTGCCATTAGTCTAATAGTTAATGCTAACATCAATAATATATGAGAAAATTTGAAGAAAGAATGGCAAAACTGATGTACAATGCGAAAGTGGAAGGATGTAGGTACCGGAGAAGACCTAGACTATCTTACCATGACCAAATAGACCGTGTCTTATCTGAAGGGTAAGTCAAGACTCTCCGTAACCGGCGAGTGAGTATGAGACGAACTATGAGAGTGGAGGAAGCCAGAGAGGTATGTAAGGAAAGAGTCTGTTGGAACTCTGTACTCTCTGCCTACCCCGCGAGGGAACTGGCGTGATGATATAGATAGATAGAAAATTTGTCAAACTTGCAACTCCTACCCATTTGCAATTGTCAATTTTTTTATTGGTTGAGAGGAATCATTTGACCCAAAAGATGTGGGCTAAGTGAACCGAACTTCTGTCCCTGTTTGGTTTTCGTTACCCGCAGTCGAAACTACTATAATACCAATATTTTTCCGGCGGATTTTTATTAGTAGACTAAAGAAGGAATAATTTTAATATGAAAAGCGTTTTAAAACAAGCTTTTACAGTGAAAACACAACGAAAACATTTGCTTATATAAGGAATTTCTATGGCTTCCTTCCGGCTTCATCATCAGACCCTGAACACCATCTGATTGTAAAGTACTTGTCAATACCAATCTAACAAACCGAAAGACAAGGGAAGTTGTATAATTCATATGTTCCTATGGCCACCTCCCGACTCCATCATTGGACCAGCTCCATGGCACCACGCTGACTGCTTCGTTGATCTAGTGGCAAAGCGCATCGCTTTGTGATCACGAAGTCCTGGGTTCAAGTCCTAGGTCGGACAAGTGTAGTTTTTCTAACGAAAACTTCCCAGTGCGAGTTCGGAGTCTGGAATTGTGCCCGGTATATGGCAATAGGCTCGCCCCCTATGACATGGGACCTAACATCGTCGGCGAAACGTGGGGGTACTCAGTAAACCTCTGCCACCCCCGCTTGGGGAATATAGGCGTGACGTGTATGTGTGTGTGTGTCATCGACTTTACACACGTATGCCAAATTTCAGCTCAATCGGATCCTAATAAGTGCTTGAAATATGAATCAGTAGATTTGAACCGAAAAGAGATACAGACAGACATACGAACTTTGCAAGTTTAATAACACACATGGTCTGATCAAGATTCTTGACGAAATAGATTCATAATCCTTACCCTTCTTCAACCCTCTCAATTTAAGAGGAGGCCCGTGCCCAGCAGTGGGACAGTTTCTTAACAGAGGGCCTAGACAAGTTGCAAGCGTTTTGTTTCTATTCTCTTGTCGCAATCGATAGCGCATTGTTTTGACCACGTGACTTTTCGTTGCAAAATGTCATTCCCATACATTTTTCCGCTTTCTATTAGCGTTAACGACTGTAGATTGTCAACTTGGCTATAGGCGCAGGGCTCATATTATATTAGATTATTCTCTCCCTCACCTTAATTTGTGAGAAAAGGCCTTTGACATCAGACATTATAGGCTGATATTATTAATATTGATTAGATTGTTAACTGTAAAATATTTAAAGTTTAGAATGAGGTGACTGCTTCTTTAGTCTACTGGCGTGTGGTGTAGCTGGCAATCATGAGATTCTGAGTAGGAATCCGAAGTCTTCGGAGTTAATGAGGTGTTTTCCATCGAAAAATCTTATTCCGGAGTCTGTAGTTGTGCTCAATAAGGTATCTATCTATTTTGGGTCCTCACACCGTTTATTCTTAACAAACATGTATAACTCAGCCGATAGTGTTTCTTAAATTCGAAAGACTTGATCTCATCGATAATTTATTGGTTAATTTCAAATTATTTGACTTAGAATCTAATTGTAGAATTGTAAATGAACGTATTATATTGTTATTTTATTTTCTTTCTTGTCTCCTGTACATGGACTTGTGTGTTTTTAAAGAGATCAACATTCTCACGGTCGCTTCACAGTATATATACGACAATATAGTGTACATACGTAAGAATATCCATTTATTTGATAAAGTGAGCGACGTTCTTAAATAAAACACTACAAATAAACATAATCTGGTATTACCAATTCTTAGGCTTAAAAAAGTATTCACTTCCTTCGTAGGAGTCGGTAGTCGCTGCTACAATAAGATACCGAAGCCCATGTTAGAGTTGCCACTTGACAGATTTGCCTGTCTAGCGAGCATTCATTGATTTTTAATATTAAATATTATTTTCAAACGATGTCGACAGGGTCGTGGATTGGTCATGCTCACTAAAATGTCTTTGCTAGTGGCGGCTCTGTGGAGCGGGTCACTCTTTTCCCTTTAAAATGGTTGAGGAGAGTGATGGCTGATTCTAAGGTCATACTCGTGAACGGGTGCTGCTAGTGGGGACTGGTCCGTCCTCTGTCCTTTGTCTGATTGTACGTGTACCATAGTGCTGTTGAATTTTGTCTCGTTCGGCATCACACTGAAGTCATACCAGTTGTTTTGTACGCACTCTTTACATATTTTACAGTTACCCTTTCTCTTACTATTATTATTATGCTTTTTATTATATACCTCTACAACATCTCTATTTTGTAAATGAGAGGAGTATGTAGACACTGACCAATACCATGAATCTAAGTACACTTATGATTAATCTATATTTAAGCACATCTATTTAGCTCGTTCTGCATTGTTCTCCCATACTCCATAAATGCAATGTATACAAAAAGAATTGTAAAACTCATTTTTAAAAAAGAGTAACCGTGGAGTTTCTTGGCCTTCTTCTCCACAGGAATGACATTCCGAACGGGTGGTAGAGTCATAAGTAATCAATATTTTTCTCTTTTTGACTATTCATAAGTGCCTTTTGGTCTACATGAATAAAACACTTTTGATTTTGATTTTACTGTCGAAGGTAAGCTGTAGCGGGGTGAAAATAAATAAAATATACATTTAAAGTATGTAACATATATATTTCTTTGAGCTTTTAATTGCATTTTGAAATACAACATAAAAATATTAAATAAGATTATTAAATTTGGTAAAATCAATATTTCAACACAATTTTTTTACTTTTTTTCCCCTTAATAATGAGCAAAAGGCTCTCATCGGAGCTAGCGTATACATAATATTTGTCGTATGTTTCTTTATTATCGTTAAAATGATAGTTTTACCTTTTTAAAGTTTTCGATCTTTATCTCGCTCTGAGTATTCGTGAAGTCAGATTTGTACAGTCAAAAAGAAAAATCTAAAATTAAATGTGGTATTTACCAGTAACTTCGTATACTTCAGAGAAAATGTCATTTTTACACCGTCACGAATACTCAGTACTCACAATTGATTTGTTGATATCTGGAGCTTATCTTAAGACAGTTTACAATATTTTTTCATTAAATATAAAAGAGGTTTATTACTCTCAATCGCCGTATATACAATTCGTATAACTGCCGTTACAAATTGGAAGATATATCCTGGTATATCTCAAACGTATACGATTGTAATCATTCCTTTCAACGAAAAAAAATGTATATGTATCACTTTTTAAATATAGGTTGATTCTACAACCGATTATGCGATGTGGTATACTGGTATACAATAGTTCACAGATGTAGTTTACCTAATATTATGTACTTAACACTAAATAATAAATAGCATCCTCGCATTGAGAGCGTACCTAGAGCAAAATTTACACTAAGGAGATTGTTATATGTATTGCATTCTGTGTCGAATTGTATGTACAATACCAACCGAAACGAATGAGATTGGATCTCCGAGATTATACGCATCGACGGATCTCTAAATTCACGAAAAAAAAACATAGAAAAAAATCATCAAAATATACATAAACTAACCATATTAATCCTAACTCTGATTTATATAAAAAAATTAAGTAACATGAAAAAAATGATATTGCAACGAATTTTTATTTAAATTAATTATTCTGTTAAAATACTGAAGTCAACGCCACTACGCGACTAACGTCGAATCGAATCACATGCGAAAGGCGAATTGCGATCAACGAAAATTAATTCCGACGACAACTTTTTAAGAATTATTAGCAAAAAATATACATTTACAAAGAGATCGAATCGTATTTTTTATGACTTAACACGTGACTTATATTTACAATTATCGAAATGGAATTACAACGTAGTGTGGAAGATAAGCCGAGGGCGCTCGGCCCGTACAATAACCGATCACCTAAAGGCAATATTTTGAAAATATCCTCTTAGTACCTAAAACGAACGTAAGACGTTTGGCGTATACTTAAGTCGCTATTTAAATTACACTAAACCGAACCGTGCGGTGAAATCTAACAATAATTACCTAAATAATTAAATTGGCAAAGAGTTTCGAAATACTTAGCGTCGCGGCGGCGACCTAACCCTAGCAAGGTTTAACGTAGCAGGATATGGTATCATCACAACTGATGGCCAGAGCGGCCTACACGTACTTACTGGAGAGCTGCTTGGCCAGTTCCGTGTACTTGAGGAACTTGGAGTGGGGACTTTCGTCGAACGCCTGGGAGGGGCTCCGGGGGTCTTGGGGGGAGGCCGCGTTCGAGCTGCTGCTCTTATGGGCGCCTGGGGAAGCGGCTCCGGTCGGAGCCTTTAGGGGCACCGGCTCGGGCAGAGCACCGTCCTTCACGAAGTGCATTTTCGACAAGTGATGCCGATACGCCCCCTTGGATATGAAGGGTGTATCGCACAGGGCGCATTTCATTATAGAGTCTGTCACAACAGCGTCATTACACGCCCAGCTAAAAGTGAGGATGCTTGGAGGCCCGGCGGGAGAAGGGGCTGGGGCGGGCGCGCGGGAAGGGTTCGACTCTGTCTTATCGCAAAGCTTCTGCAGCGCAGCTAAAGGGTGACTGCCCCCGCGGCGGGACGAACTGGGTTCATTTGAGGATCCACCCCCGGCCAAATTATCGAACATGGAAGAGAGCGCGCCTAAACTGGACGCGGGCTTTCTTTCAGTTCCTGGAGTGTTTCCAGACCTATCGCTGGCCGGGCTGCGGGGGCTGGCCGCGGGGCTCGGACCCTCGCTTTCGCGCTTAGCAACCACCGGCTTCACGTCCTCCTCGACGCTGCTATTCGGCCGAGGAGGCTCTTCTTCCTCGTCTACCTCAGTCTTAACCCGCACCGGCTGACTGCTCAAATCTACCCCATTCTCGCGTTCATCATCCTCGACTTCCCTCTTTATCCGAACCTCAGCCGGGCGGTCCTCTGAAGCCGGGGTCTGGGAACCACGCGTGTCGGGTGTGGTGCGAGGAGTCATGTGATAAGTGTCTAGCTTCCTATCTGGAGTCAGGGACTCAACCCTACTGCCGCCCCGCTCCGACATCGAGCTAGACTCGCTGCCACTGCGCTCACGGCGACCGTACCCCTGCTGATGGTGGTAGCTCCTCAACATATTCATAGTCTGCGGGTCCACTAACGGTTTAGTATAGTCTACGCTCTCATCTATGCCTAATCTCTTTAGGATACTAGAACCAATCGGTGCGTGCGACGCCCCTCCCGGCATGCCGGGCACGGAATGCCGCGACCGCGTGTCGAAACTCTTTTCTATCAATTGTTCTATGGCATTGAGTACCGAAGGCGACGAGCTTTTGTCGTTGCTCGCGTTAGGGTCTTTGGAACTCGGGGAGGAATCGTTCACGGAGGAGGGGGAGCGGTGGTGGGCAGAGCCGGGGGAGGGAAGCTCCTCGTTGATGCTCTTGCGCCCATCTCGGCTCGTGGGCGTGATGTGCCCGGGCACGTCGGGGGGAATAATGTTATTGGACAAGAGCGCGCTCTTCAAAAAGTTCCGTTGGCTATTAGACATGGGCGCGCCTATACATTGTCGTATGTGTTCAACAAATACCGCAGTCTCAATTTTATCGCCGCATTTTTCACACGTGATCCGGCTACCGGCGCCGAAGTCCCTAATCGGTTTGCCCATGGGCACACCGTTGCCTTCGCCGTTTTTGAATTCGTGTTGTGCGCGTTCTAACTCGAGAAGTTTCCTAACCGGCAATGATTTCTTTCGTTTCTCGCGTGTTTGACGTCTCCTACCTCCGCTTTCAGTGATAGATCGCATTATATGTTCTTTGTAATGAGAATTTTTCACCATATGATTACTAAGTTCTTTCAAAGAACTAAAAGCTTGATCGCATACTTTACAAGTTAATACGGCGCTTACGTGACTACTTGTTCCCGTGGTTGGGGGTGCTGCGTTATTGGCACCAGGCGCACTCGGGTTCGAGCCCTTGGTGCCATCGTCTGACGATTTCCACGAGATGATCTGCTCTTGCGATATGATATTGGTATAGTGCTGGGTTCGCTGCATGTGGCTGGTCATTTCAGCGAGTGTACGAAAACTTTCAGCACACCACATGCATTTCAATATCTGTCTAGTTTGCTCCGCTCCTTTTCCGAGCCACACATCCTGACCGCGAACTAGCTTTCTAGGTATCGGCATGTTCTCCTTTATGAGCATATTCAGATCGTTTTGGCTTGGTTTAGATGAACCGCTAGACGATGAGGAGTTATGTGATGGAGTAGACGGCGAGCTAGAAGGTGGTTGCAGAGATGGTGGTAGTGGCGCACCTGTCGCTGGCGACATTGGAACGTTTACACCGCAGTGTTTAGCTTCCTTCATGTGTACAGTCAGGTCGGCGAGAGAGTTGAAACTTTTTTTGCACCACACGCATTTGAGGACGTCTTTAGTTTGATCAGCACCCTTGTTCAGCCAGTGAGATTGCCAGGCGGAGTGGCGAGCGGCTGCATTTGGAGCTAAGCCTGCCCCCAGAGCTGCGCTTTGTACTGATCTAAACAGCTCCTCACCACCCAGTCTACTTAGCTCACTCATTTTTTCAAGAGCTTTTGTCGCGTCACTCGGCGTAGGTGCACCATGTTTTAATTTACCGTTCCAGTCGGCTGGCACGCCCCCCTTCGGGGACAGACTTGCCGCTGCGACCGCTGCCGCAAAGTACGGTAAATGCGGCGCCACTGGCGTAGACCATGGCGATGGACAGGGCTTGAATTCCGCAGGCCTAGAACTCTTCCTAGTCGGTACCGGAGACGGCGAGTCCTCGGGCCCTCGTTTCCTGGTCCCAACAGACAGGTCCAATGGACCGTTCTCATTTTTGCTGAGATTGACTGCGTCATCCGCTTCCTCATCGTCGTGCGGCGAGTCACTGCGCTTCGTGCTGAAGTCGAGCACGGCGTCGGCTCGTTCGGATTCGGTCATGTCCTCCTGGCAGGACATAAGGAGGCGCTGCTGGGCCGCGGCGGCGGCGGCAGCCCCGAGGTATGCTGCCACGGCAGCTGAGTGCGGTGGCAGCAGCGCAGCTGGCAATGCAGCCGTCAGCGCCGCTGGCAGCGGCAGCCCCGCGCCACTCCTGCTCGAGTATACCGAGTCATTGGAGGGGCAGCGCGGCGCACCCGACGACTCCCGCGACAAACATCTCGGGCTCTCCCTGGGGACAAAATCATAACTTTAGACCCAACGACATAATTCACTTAACGAAAATTGCCGCCTCCGTCTCAGCCCGGCCGTATCTTAAACCGGTTATCCACATTTGAATATCGACAGTAAACAGCGAATGCAAGATTTTTTATTGTTTAATAGCCATTTTTAATAAATTAATAGCTCGATCTTGAATAGCAAATAGACACACTAATGGCTTACGTCGTTTAATATCGATCTTATAAAACTTTATGGCTCGTTATTCCATGTCCTTGCGCAGGTCGAGGTTTTTGATTATATTAATTAGGTATACGAAAAAAGATGATTAATATTCCGGTGATAAAACTGACGCACTGGACGATGTTTCTTTTTTTATAATAAAGGTGAACAAAAGGAAAAATATGGAGATGATATACGACATCGATATATATCTAAGGTAAATTACCCAAATAGGTCAAGTCTTGATAGCGCCATGAATAATCAATTGGATTTTGAAGAAGTCATATTAATGGCGGGCATAAAATTTTACATTTACAATCAACATTTACGGAATCTTGAATAATAAAATATTTAATCAATAGCTTCATGAAAATACGTAATTATATATTATATTTCAGATAAACCATTGTTTGATGATACCGCTTCGCCGACTGTTCATAACATAATTATTTTTATAAAATGTATCCAAATATGAAAAGGTTCTAGATAAAGTGAAAAATTTATAGATTCGGACAATTTCTTCGACGTTCAGTATTAAAACGTAGTGGAGAGAAATCAAGGGGCCATTTTTGGATCATTCATTATAGATAACCGATAAACATAGAGATTTAAAAACACATCGACCAATCTAGAGTCCCAATTCAAAGTTGTTTTGAATATTTTTTTACAATATTATGATAAAAAATGCTCTCTGTTGTGTTTTTAATAAAATATCCGAACATAAATTACAACAAAACTACATCTTAAAATTTATAGTGATCAAGTTAGAATTAAAACCAGATTTACAAGAACAATATTGTTCACACAGCCAAAGTTGTCAAAAATCATGATAATAAATTTGGAAATATTTGAATAAAACCATTACTATCGTGCCTTCCGATGACTACGTCGCTAGTTGATGAAAATTTTAATGTCAAAGAATCGAAAAGCTTTCTGTGCAAATTCAATAATTGATCACGAAAACAATAGAAGACCTGATGAATTACACAAAAATAATGTGACACTTGAACAAATAAAACACGTACCTCACGTGGTCGGGCTCGACGATCATTTTGGACGTAATGTTTTCAATGTACTCCAAACTTGTAACATTGAAAAACTCGCGGATCCATTAATACAACACCATTAGAATTAATTACACTTTGTTACAAGACAATAACTGTGACTTCCCAAAAATAGTTGGAAATGTAAACACGTCGCGAAAGACGCGTCGCGATACCGGCGGTCGGGAGGGAAGTGCGCGGTGCCTGCGGCGGCGGCGGCGGACCCGCGTGGAATGAGACGCCGCGTGATTTACGACCCGCCTGCAGCGCCCCCGCCCCGCACGCCCCTCGCTAGAAAGGGATAGGTGCCGCACCAACGACCGAAGCAATGCGTAAGACAGAGACAGATATCGGTATTCAACTCCTAGGGGTGGCGCTGCGTAATGCAAGCGTGCGTGCGATGCGCGAGGTGGACGTGCAGTGACGGGCGATCGTTCCGATGACAGCCGACTGACACAGCGGAGCTACTCCGCATAGCTGAGTCACACTCGTAACACCAATGAAAAATGTACAGAGTATCCTTGATGGCCAATAGGCGCAATAACTTTTTAACGAGATTGTTTACGGAATCCCATTCGGGTATGTACATAGGTGTATACCACATAAACTCGATACGTTAAAGGTGGAAGTCACAGGGCTTACAGAAGATTACACGGACACGGTGGACGGCGATGACAAGGAAATAGCGCGTTAACAAAACGCCGAGACGAGTCCTTTTAACGACTCACAGACAGACAGGGGACGGATTTACGCGTATCACGAACAGATTTCCTGCTTTGACAAAGGGAAAAATATTTTCTCGTGTTTATTTTATTTCTACGCGAGGAAACGTTAGGCCAGCGCCGTCTATATAAATGTCAAAGAACTGAGACTCGAATAATGACATTAAGTCATCTATATAGACGAAATTTATCAAGTAACTTTCCTCAGTTAATCATCGGCACCCATTATTCCGTGCACTTTACAATTCGTAATACTATTTTTCTTTATCGAAAAACCATCTCCAACTAAAAGTTTATCGTAGAATCCGATCTAAACAACTGTTAGAATGATTTGACAGAATCCCGCTTAAAAATCGAAACTCCAAAAGTTTCGTTGAGTTACCTATACGAACAGAATCGCACAGCTGTTTATTGCTTCCTATGAACATTAGTGGGCTGCGGGTCAATCAATCACGTATATTTATGTGACAAGTATCGTCGTCTCGCTCACACACCCATTCTAAAATAAACCGGGCTATGACATAAACAAAAGAATTCTAGTTTATTTTTCTACATGTAACGATAGAGAATAAAAATGTTAGTGCTATTATATTTTAGACTGTGGTCGTATTTTGATGTGCAGGAATTGGAACAGAGCGATTTTATGCGCAGTTCGGTGATGCCTGCATAGTGCGGGCCGATGTATGGGGGACACCTGACATCGTTTGAATAATTTTGCAGTAACAAAACATATTTTATAACTGCCACAGATGTCTGCGTGGCAATAAAACTGTAGTACTGGATACAATGTTTGTTTTTCATAATGAGTAAAATGTTAAGGTACATATACAGGACAAAAAAGATGGTCGATTGTCTTATAAACGGCATACAGACAAGGATGGAGGCAGATTACGAGTATGTAAACGATATTGTTTTCGAGATAGTTCGAATTGAAATCTGTATGTTGCGCATTCTCGTTAGATTGTGATATTTTTTTTATATCTACCAAAACAAAACCCAGTGTTTTCAAATACTTTTATGATGCTAACCTAGCAGACAATAATATCTTGATTGTTATTAGTAAGAAAGTTGTTCTTAATACTATATTGTAAAAATTTATTAGATATTTAAAAAATATAGAATTCTTTCTTTAATCAGAGAACATTAGTTACAAAATTGGCTATATTTAAGAAATGAACAAAAACTGTTACATTAACTAAATTAGCAAAATTTCTAGTGAAGTCTGATGTAAGAGAAGAGACTTACTAATTTAACTAATTCGCCTAATTTAATAAGTAGAGACAAGGAATAAGAAGACAATTCGCATATTAGAAATTTTACAAATTGAAGTTTTAATTCTAGTATTTTCTATTCTTAATCTTGTTCAACATATTTTGCAGTATTTCTCTTCCATATATAACAAATATAATCTATTAATACACGTCATTGTATACCATAAAAATACTAACAATATTAATGTTCTCAAGCCAAAAAAATAGGCTGAATTATTTGTAATACTCGTTTGAAAGTTGAATTAAAAAATTTCTCCACTTATATGTAAAAGAATTTATTACTTTAGGTGTTTTTAAATTATTAAATAATATAAAAAAGAAACTTCTATAATAGTGATTATCATATTTTTATGATCAATTTTATATTCTTAATTTTTATAAAGTCTCAAAACAAAACACAAGCCATGCTTAGTTTGAGGCTCAAAGAAATTATGTACTATTGTTGTTACAAACTTGTGAATAAATGCTTTTTATTTTTTTATAAAGAAACTTCTAAAGGATGCTGTAGTCAATTAGTATTTTATTAATAATTTTGGATTGGTCGATGGCTGGTTTTGAGATGATCATTTGTTAATAATAAGTTAATGTTAAGTCTACATTTGATAGTATTGAACTATCAGCAAAAGCTTCGATTGTATATGAACAAAATCAGTCACCGGATCTAAAAATCTAAACAATAAACCTTGAAGACGAAGTTGTAGAGCTTAAGAATGCTTTTATGATTGATGACGGCTCTTCACTGCAACTAATTGACATTGATGGAACAGCCGACTCCAGAACACAACAAACTTAACCTTACATTTTACTAAATTATGTATTTTCTTACAGTCGAGAATTTAAGGTTGAAATTTAGACATAATCTTAGCAATGATAATGCAAATAGGATGATATTGGTAGTCGTACCTGTCAGGTGGAAGAAAGATAACGATTTGAAATAAAAGATTTCTAATTCAATTAACATGTTAATGATACATATCCTTGGGTCACTTCCTTTTTTAATATGTGATGTTATAGAAGCACTGAATGAACTTAATAAACTTGAAGCATGTTTGGAACTATTGGAACTTGTAATACTAGGTTCGTCAGTTTCTTTATCAGAAGCCAAATATTATCGGATTTACGGACAGTGCGTAATTCAAAGCCATCAATAACACGACATAGACATGGATGACGTATATGATTATGTTTGATAATTATCTACTGTTCATAATTTAATGCAATATAACGTACTGAAAAAAAGCAATTTGTTTACAACGTCGTCATGTTCATGTTAATTAATAATGTAGATACATGAAATAAAAATATCAATATTTGTTAAATCTATTTTTGCCTACATTTGCTTGATAACTTGATTTAAACTTTCCGATATTAAACTCTTTGAATTAGATAATATATTTTTTCAATATTTACTAATCCGCCAAACCCAAACTGAGGCAGGGTCTGAGCTTATATTTTGTTCATACAGAGGCAATTTTTTTCCGAGCAGTAGGACGTTTAATTTACTTTGACATTTCTCAAAATCACATAATTTTGACTGGTCCGTGGTTAACCACTGATTCACCATTTAAACTTATACGATCTAAATACGCAAACTTAAATTAGCACAATTATTCTGATATTAAAATTACCGCCAATTAGATACTTAATCGCTTATTACAAGCAAGTCATCTTTCGTGTGTACGAATATTTTGTATTAAGTGTAGGTCATCCATATCAGAAAAAAATTATATCAGTGATTGATTTTTATTGTGTAATGATGACCACTTGTTAAAAGTACAAAAAACATGGCAGGTAACTTTCGAGCAATAAATAAACATTTTGTGTTGTTTTATGAAAGAAATTTAACAATATCTATCTATCTATCTATAACCTCACGCCAGATCCCTTGCGGGGTAGGCAGAGAGCACAGAGTTCCAACAGGTTCATTTAACAATATTTGCCTAAAAAATGGCGTTAGGCCCTCCACCCATTTTATTGGGGCCAAAATATTTCTATAAATCGAGAATGTGTATATAATTATTCTTTTATGATCAGTGTTATTACGTCAATGCGTATTATTAAAAATTATGTTCCTCGATCGAAACACCTGGGTCATCATATCGATTCGATTCGTTTCGCTTATGATCTGATTAACGATCCATAATTCAATAATATAAATCAACGTTAAAATCGAGAAGCGTTTGTAAATAATCGATAAGAATTATTTTCATTATTAGTATATTGATCTGACGTCTTGGTGTAATAAACAATGCTATTTTATGTTAATGATTCCTTTTGAATGATTTATTGTATTTGCATCAAATGTTATATATTCGTCTGTTTTAAATATTCATCGGATATTTATGTTGTCTAAGTGAGTGGTTTTTCTTTGATTCGTATATTCAAGTATATTTAATTTCTATTCAAGTAAATTTAATCATTTTTGATATTTTATAGTCATTGTCTTTAGTTTAAATACCACAGCTACTTTGTAAGTAACTATCATCATTTCAATAGGTCAAATTTTCGAAACCGTTTTGATGAAACGTAAAATTATAAATGATTGATATATATGATAAATTAACATACACACCATTATGATCGTAGTTCCAGAAAATATATTTAGAGATATTAGCCAACATAATTTTTTTATGAGATAATTTATATCTAAACATCTCCACCAATGTGATGAGAACACTGTACTGTACTGTAACTATAACAGACTACTCGATGGCTATTGATTGGTTTTTATTAATTGAGATTTAGATTTGTGACCTCCATAGGAAGAATGGTGTGTTAGTGTACAAGAATAGAATGGATGGCATGATTAAGGAGAAGCTGACATTGAGGGCCTTTATTCTGCTGTCTATCGGCTGAAGAAGGCTGATTGTTGATGGTGATATAGGGAATGAGTGGTTATACTACTATCTGATAATTATGGTCTAGGCCCATAATTTTATGATATCGCATGTCATGATTGCTTTAAAACAGTTGGTCGCAAACATCCGTCTTAGATACCAGTATACTTTTTTACCTTATTCGTCATTCATAATCCAAATTGATTGATTATTTTATAATTGTAATCTTGAATAATCAATATGAAGTTAGCCATTTAATTGGGACAATTGTTGATGGTATGATGGTTTAATGATATTTCCCAGTGGTCAGTAAGAAGTGGATACAGCAAATAACCGGAATCTTTACCGGAACATTATTTTAGTCTAAACTTGTAAATGTATTCCTAAATATGAACGTTTTAAATTACCCAAATATCTTGAATAAGATTTAATATCTTAAACATCTAAATAGAAATGGGTGTTTTACAATCATCATTACTAGTTAATTGAATTAAGCGTTCTATTAAAACAAGATGTGTTTTAATAGATCGCTTAATTCAATTATAAATGAGCTAATTTTATCAAATATAAGAAGAACTTTATACGAAAGACAAACTCGACTGATCGATAAATCTGCCTAAAACCATTACAGAATGAAAAATTGATGAACCGTCATTTTGAAAATTTCAAGCCATTTTTAGTTGTGCTGCCCACTATAACTGTCAATGACCAGTCCATTTGTTCCTATACCTTCACCAATTTACACATTCACATAATCTATGGTAATTCGAACTTTATCTCCTTGTAATAGGACTATTACAGCGTCTTCTGCACAATGCATTTCTCTATCTTAACCAATATAGCTTTAGATTCTACATCTTTGAAATTGAACTTTATTGTATTTGTAATAGGTGTTGTTTCAGCGATTTAGTTTAGTTTGTTGTAGTGATGGCAGTGGACAGGCATTGTCAACTGATCAGGGAAAACAATGGGATCGTTAAAGTGGGTGCTATGGAGTGATGGGTGAGACCACCGCGTGGACAGCGACTGTATTGACCAGTGTCCTTATAGTTGAATGGGAAATACTGATTTAAGATTGTTGATAATGCAAATGTAGAATCAATTCTATTAAAACTGATTTTGAGTTAACTTCAACATTGCACGTGTGTGTGGACAATAATCAATAAATAAATGAGACTAGCCCACTATTGGAAGATTTGGCGCAGTAGTTAAGTGCTTAAGCCGCTCCGCCCACTGGGTCGAATAGTCGCGGTTTCGATTCCCGCACGGGACAAATCTTTGTGTGACCCATAATTATTTGTTTGGGACTGGATATTTCTTAATGTGAATTTCCATGTTTGTAAACACACCGACACAGGAATAAAACCTAGTGTGGGGCTACGTTATTTCAAAAAAGAAAAAGGTTTCTTTTTAGATCTTCTTAAATTTCGATCCTATAATAAATAATTTTATCTTATTAAGGGCGTTTCCGACGATCTTGTGAAAATCGCAGGAAGTCGTTGGATGCAGGTGGCATCGGACCGGTTACGCTGGAAAGCGATTGGGGAGGCCTATGTTCAGCAGTGGACAAGTATAGGCTGAGATGATGATGATGATGATGATGAAGGGCGTTTTTGGCCTACATAAATATTTGTCTGTGACTTTGCTAGTTAAATTGATATAACTTCTTAGGGCATTTTTTAAATTTGCAATATGGGCAAGATTGTTTTCTCAATGTTCAACAAGTATCATATAGAGCTGCTTTAAAAACGTCTTCTATATTGGTATCTGGTTTACTTCTAAAATTCGTAATTTTTTGGTTGCAATATGTCAGTAGAATAATGCAAATTTTCGGTGCGGGAATCGAAATCTTGATTTTACTATCTCTCATGTCAACACCAATCATTAATTTGGCAGCTGATTAAAGACACAAACTTTAATTAATGTCATCTTTATTTTCATGATGGTATCACAGGCGCTCGTAGCGCTGTGCGACCGCGGCGTAAACCTTGGTAATCGGTAAGAACCGATCACCAAGGTTAAGCAGCGTTCGACTCGGTCGGCCTGAGATGGGTGACCGTTTGTGGCATTTTCATATTCGAGCGTCTACGTGCTTCGGAAGGCACGTTAAGCCGTTGGTCCCGGTTACCACTTAATGTGGTAGTCGTTAAGCCGAGTTGGAAGCCTTACAGGCGGCTTGATAAGTGCAAGTGGGTTGCCACAAACCTGCGTCCACCAATCCGCACTGGATCTGCGTGGTGGAGTATGACCTAATCTCTCTCACCTCGATTTGTGAGGGAAGGCCTTTGCCCAGCAGTGGGCAGTATAGGCTGATATTATATATCATAGATATTACAATGATACCGTCAACAATAATAACCGTCAATATAAACACCGTCCCGCCTATATTCCCCGAGCGGGGGTGGCAGACATGTACTGTGTACACCCATTTATTGCCGACGATGTTAGGCCCCATGTAATAGGGGGCGAACTTATTGCCATATACCGGGCACAATTCCAGACTCCGGACTGACACTGGGAATTTCTTGATAGAAAATCTACATTTGTCCAACCTAGGATTTGAATCTAGGATTAGACCAACGAGGCAGTCGTAGAATATCGTGGTTAATAAAAAAAATATCTATTAAATATAGTAGTAGCATTGTATAATGAATTTGTGTCGTAAGACTGATTTGACTTCAAAGGTCATCAAAATCTCTCTCTCTCTCTCTCTATGTATTTTTTTAATTAGGATTCAAAAATATTTGTATTACTTGTTTTTACTTGATTTATATTTTCGCAGATTTTATGGAATTCGTAATACGAAGTACTTTAATATTGTATGTTTCTTAAAGCACGCAATGTTTGTTTTTAGTCCATATTTACTAACTAATACTCATCTCATGTAACATTCTTTAAATTTACTTCACTTTCACGAATAATTAATTCCTTTGTCGCAGTGGAAAAGCGTATTCTTCACTTCACCACGCGGTATATACAAGCTGTAACATAACAACCACAAGACCTGAAAGTAGTTTGTTCTACACCGGTAACTGAATTGATTCCAACCATTATTAATGTATCTTAATTTTTTTTAAATTTGAAAAAAAGGCTTTTAATCCTTCAGTGCGCTATAAAAAAATAAATTTATTCTTAATTGATAGCATGAAGAAGATTTCAAATGCATTTATATGACGTATTTCTCAAAACGCACACATACACGTACAAGTTTCATTGTTAATTGGGGTATAATAGTGCTTTAAAAAAGGGTTAAAACCTTTAAATTTGAAAATTTGGTTTTCGTTTTGAATTTATGAAGCAATTCTCTAATGGGGGTGTCTGAGGTCTTGCGTTTATTATGTTACACCTTGTATGTTAAAAGTATGGTATGCTTGACTCTGCCCAACCGTTTGAGAATAATTACGAGAATATTTAAAGGAATATTGGAAATAACCATTTTAGAAAATTTACTATAATATTAAAATAGAATGTCTCTCCCTACTCCGCAAGAGATCTGGCGTAATGATGTAGTAGTCATATAAAATAAAATTTCTTCTTTTACTGAGTTCTTAGATTTACGCGAATATTACACATGAAATAAAACTATTTTTTCGGATTTATTCGCGGTTTATTTTGATTTTTAAGTTCCCGACGTTTCGAGTGCTTTGCATAACACTGCAAGACCTCAAGACACCGTGAGCTCATTCTGCGTAGATCGGACCAACAAAAACAAAAATAATTAAGAAGTTTGAGGGTACCCCGGAACAACTATGCCTTTTGGACGTCTAACACCTCAGTCCTTCCCGTGACCATGGGTGCTGCAAAGCACTCGAAACGTCGGGAACTTGAAAATCAAAATAAACCGCGAATAAATCCGAAAAAATAGTATTATTTCTTCTTTTAGTTTTTTTTCTTGTAATTTTGGGTAGAGTATGAGCTGTGCAGTCACTCCTGAAATTCTTTTGAGAGAAGCTGTATACTTCGGTCATTAATTAAAAACTATTATTTTTAGTAACATGCACTCATTTTGAACTATATTAAGAGTTAAAACAACATCTTATTAAGAACAGTGGAAATTTTCTTTTTATCTACATTTTTGTTATTATTTAATTGGTTACGATTAAACTGAATAAACGACAGCTAATGGTGATAGGCATATTTTTGTATAAAAACTTATCAATCAAGCCAATCGTCAAACTTATCAATTATAGCCGATAAAGTTTCTGGATTTAAAAATATTTTAAAAAGTTAATTTGCTAATATAATATTTCATGGCCTTTCGAATTTTATTAAAAAAAGCCTTCTTTTCCTAACCCGGGGGTAGCTATGTACACTCATATTTTGTGCCTATGTTAGAGTCCAATGTCATTGGGAAGGAGCCTATAGTTATTATAGCAAAAGAACCCAACAGTGACAGAGCGCAACAACATTTTACCTGGCCTAGTATTCGAACTAGTCATCGTGATCGCCAACTGCACCATACGCCACAAGACCGAAGCAGTATATATGTATAAAAACTAATTACCATAGATAGTCATTAAATTTTTGCACCTTATAATATATTATTGATATCATAATGTGCAAGTAAAACAGACAAGTTTTTCAAAAGAACCCTATCGCACAAAATTGATTTCTCCGATGAACCGTCTAAAAGAAACATAAAATCTTATTAACAACGATGAGGTTGACATCTTCGGCAACTCTTTTATTAAATTTAAATCCTTGAAAAATGGAACTTAAATAATATTTTCAATTTTGAATTGTTTAATTCTTTTAATTTTGAATTCTTATGTAGCAACTATTATTCAATGTAATGTAATGTAATTTCAAAAAATTATCTTTACTTGACCTTATGTATTCCAATAATATAATTAATCATTTCGAATTTTATTTATGACAACGCTGTACACATCTGTAAAAACGGTACATGCTGCCCAGGACATCAAGATCTACTATTGTATAAACAATGTGTGTAACTGTTGTTGATGTGTCTTATTAAATAAATAAATAAAAAAGTGTAGCCGTTAAAAAGGACCTCTCACGCCACATAGGAGCAAATCGCTGACAAGCCCTTGAGAAAAAAAAATAGTTTTGTTTTAGGATCCTACCTTTCAGCATTAGGGTCCTGAATCAGGGTAGCTGGTATGCTGTGCTCGATGTCGTCTCGCTCGTCGGGGGCAGGGGAGGTGCGAGACGCGGGGGACACGGAGCGAGAGGCCTCAGCCTCTACCCCCTCCTGCCTCTCCCCCCGGTCGCCTCTCTCCTTCACTCCGCTCTCTGGACTGTTGGCTTCCTCTGCTGACAAAAGAAATGGAGAAGTTAGTACTGTGATGTCATTTATAAAATGAAAACTATTATTCCTGTCTGGTATTGTTACATATTATAAAGCATAAGCTGATAAATACGAGACACAAATTCATAAAAAAATATTATGTGGTTTAAATAGCCTAGCTATTATAGCCAAACCACGACGAAGATATCTTGCTTCTGAGGAGTTCTTATGGTCACATTTTGGTGCCACCTGTCCTGTCGTACTGACGTGTCTCCAACCTTTGTCGGGGTAACAGTAACCCAACTGCACAACAGTATACCATAGATACTCCGATATTTTAAAAAGTGTAGTCCTACTTTCGACAGAACTTAACCAAAATATAATTTTGATCTTGTTCTAACTTTCGATATCCTTCCCTACAACGCGAGGGATGAGAAACACTTATGTCGTATATCGACAAAAATTTAAGAGAAAAACAGGATTTAAATATCGATTTCTTGCCATTAACAAACCTACCATAATCAAGCTAATGCACTTAATCCACCAATCACATTTCCGCTTAGAAGTAACAGGTGTTGTTATCAAAACCGAAATCAGTCTGAAAATTTATGACTCGTGTAAACCTAATAAAATGGATGAAATAAAAACCAACAAACACAAATTAATCATGATAATTGAGGCATTTTAAAACCCTATTTAGGTTGATTTAAATGTAAATAGATAAGTTTATATCGCTTTATTGCGATACTTCGTCATCCGAACGCTGCAATGAACTGATATGGCTAGATATTGAGCGATAAAAGAAGGAAAATTACAATTAAAATGAGGACATCGATTGTGAATGTTGCGCAAAACATGTGATCAATAATTGATTGATTGATCATAAAAGTTGACTCGAGGCGAGGATCAATTATTCAAAAGTGAGCTTATCACTTGACATAATTTCTAGTGATACCAATATTATCGATAGATATCGATAATATCTATACGTAGCTGTCCCCTAATTAGTTACATGATATACCACTAAAATAGAAACCACACGGACGAAAAACGATGGTAGTATTTGGATGATTCTAAATTTGGTCGGTTAGGACGACCAAATTTTAATCGTGCTGATTGTCCATCATGCGATTTTATCGATAAACCAAATGTACTACGTTACATTATTTTTATTTTATCGAATTTTTTGTAAATCGCTGAATTTAAATTAGTTATCTTTGATGACCTCTTTAAATACATAGTATAACACTAAATTTTGAGCTAAAGCTGGTAAGGATAGAAGATTGTGTAATATCATAAAATATGTATAAAACAAATTCGGGGTCGCAAAGGTGTACTGTGTACACCTACACAAACCTTCAGACAGTCCTTTTTTCAATTCACAATTTATGACTTAATAATATGTCAATAATTGCAAATAATAATTAACTTTTATATGTGATGATAGTAGAGCTTCAGACACCTATCAAAAGACAAGGTGATAAATTTGCACGATTACTACTAATCATCAACGACCGATAAGCAGATAATATTAAGACTTATCTAGATAAGAAGATATTTTTTATTACTTAGGAAAATGTTATAACTCTGGGATAAAATAGATGACTTCAGTTGGGTAAAGAGAACAGGGATGAATACCAAATTTAAACAATAATAATTAAGGAGCTAGTTTGACCCTGAAAATAGTCACAAAGTTGAAATAATTAAGAATCCCATTAAATAGAACAAAAAAACAACAATTTTTACTTGTCTATCTATCTATCTATCTATCTATCTATATCATCACGCCAGCTCCCTCGCGGGGTAGGCAGAGAGTACAGAGTTCCAACAGGTTCTTTCCTTACATACCTCTCTGGCTTCCTCCACTCCCATAGTTCGTCTCATACACACTCGCCGGTTACGGAGACTCTTGACTTGCCCTTCAGCTAAGACACGGTCTATTTGGTCATGGTAAGATAGTCTTGGTCTTCCCCGGCACCTACATCCTTCCACTTTCGCATTGTATATCTGTTTTGTCATTCTTTCTTCTGGCATTCTTTCTACTGTACTTTGTACTTGTAATTAATAAAAAAACAAATCACAACGATGACGAAACACTAGCAATCCAAAATTCCCTAAAAAAAAACATTTCACATTCAATCTAACCACTGCACAAAGCCAACCGAATCTGACCGTAACGAAAATCCGCGTCCGGCGGACCTAAAAAAAATACAAACTTTCGCTCCGATTATGAAGTTATCGGCCGTCCGAAAAACGGGCCGGTACAAAAAGATAGTGAATTTGAAATCGGAGAGCGTCCAAAATTGTTGGCGCCGCGGTGGTCGGGCCGTACGCTTATTTCACTGCTCATTGGTTCGTAAACCGCGTTTCTGTACGCTAATTGATTAAAACGCAACGTGTCAATCCGGTACCGGACGGCAAAGATGCAGTTGCAGACGGCGCGCCCGCGGCGTACCGGTGCATTCGACTAGGGATGGCCGTCGACGCTGTCCCGGAAAACCGGGATTAACATTGAGTTTATGACGTGTTATTAATATTAAACAACTACCATAAGCTAGGTAATACAGACCAGGCTGTGACAGATTATTGAGCTAGTTAGAAGGGTCAATATAGCTTTATCAAGTGGTTACGAGCTTAAGCCGCTCCACCCACTAGATCGAGTGGTAGCGGTTGAATCACGTAACGGGAAAAAGTAGGCTTTGCTAACACTATTCTGCTACCTCGACACTCTGTCTTAAGCATCACAAAATTAGTAACTTATAGACATAGTGTACAATGGATAGGCACGTAAAACCAGAAACAGACACTTACCAATATGTTTCTAGACAATATAACTAATGCCCATTTAATATTGTGGTGATGAAATAAAGAAATATTATTATTACTTTTACTATGCATTTTGGTGAAATATCAACATTTATATAAAAATGCTTTAGATTTTCGGAAAGCCACGTGATAACTTTAATAGAGTTGTTCGTTTTGATGGATACTATTTACTTTCTATCTATCTATAACCTCACGCCAGATCCCTTGCGGGGTAAGCAGAGAGTACAGAGTTCCAACAGGTTCTTTCCTTACATACCTCTCTGGCTTCCTCGACTCTCATAGTTCGTCTCATACACGCTCGCCGGTTACGGAGACTCTTGACTTTTCCATCAGATAAGACTCGGTTTATTTGGTCATGGTAAGATAGTCTAGTTACTTTAATAACAAAAAATGAAATAATTTCATACTTTGCGCACCTGACCTTTACACCTTTAGAGTAATCGTAGTAATTACGTTTAATCTGCGACTAGATTATTGTATATAAATGATAATACAATATAATTTTCTTAGACTCTGTTATCGAAATACCATGACTGATTTATTGATGTCTGGCCGAAGTGGTGTTCTAACGAGTCCAAAGTTCAATTCTTATATAAGACAAGAACCTACATATTTCTTTTCATAATTTCAGTCAAAGCCATTAAAAAATTTCCTAATTAGAACTATAAATAAGTTTACAATTTAAAAAAGCAGCAAATTGCTCCTGCATTATTACCTAAAAATAGCAATGGTTGTCAAACATTAGGGCCCTTCCCGTGACCAAAAACTGCTATTAAATCTGCAAATTAGTTTTGGAAAAAGTGTTTCATTCTGTAACAACTGGTACAAAATTGGAGTGTCGTCTGTAAGGAAAGAACATGTTCAAACCCTTTGAAGAATCTTTGCCTACCCCGCAAGGGATTTGACGTGTTATATAGATGGATAGATTGATAGTATCGGTGTAAAGATGAGAAAGGGCATGCTCCATTGGTTCGGGCATATAGAAAGAATGCCAAAGGAAAGAATGACAAAACAGATATACAATGTGAAAGTGGAAGGATGCAGGTACCGGGGAAGACCTAGACTATCTTACCACGACCAAATAAACCGAGTCTTATCTGATGGAAAAGTCAAGAGTCTCCGTAACCGGCGAGCGTGTATGAGACGAACTATGAGAGTCGAGGAAGCCAGAGAGGTATGTAAGGAAAGAACCTGTTGGAACTCTGTACTCTCTGCCTACCCCGCAAGGGATCTGGCGTGAGGTTATAGATAGATTGATAGAACTCGTGTACGAGTTACAGTTAACACTGTAGTGTTATCCAGATTTGAGGGTTAATTATCCCAACTTTTTATGTGTGTTATGGGCCTACGCTATTGGCCGAGGGGTTTTATAGCTTCACCGAGAAAGAGGGTTAACGTGCTTCCCCTATGCTCCAGTCGGAAGATTATCGATACATATTTTGATGTTATAACGTCCCAAATCTCGCATGGAGTCCCGGTCTTTCCCATCACTATTCCGTCGGACGTGTGATCAAAGGATGTGATCGGCCGCTGGCGATCGCTGCTGGTGACTGCAGCGCCCTCTGCAAGCGCGGGTTTTAATGATTCCCACCCTTTGTCGTCATTAGCCCACCGTTGGGGTTTGCGGGGTACAGGGGGTTGTTGTTGTATTGTGATTTGATTGGGTATTATATTAAAAAGAATAAAAATTGGTTGAAAAACACTAATTTTGATAGTTTAGTCAATAGTCTAAGCCCAGTCAGATAGATAACTTTTTCGTACATTAAATAAATCTAATTAAGTTAGTAAGTATAAAAAACCAATATTGTATTGTTTAATATAAAATATCGTATATTATACCTTTTAAATAATAGAAATAACTATAAATATATAACAACAGTAAGAGATCGAACTATTGTCATAATTATAACTTTGATAAATAAGTGGCAAAGCGCATCGCGTTCACGACGTCCTGGGTTCAAATCCTAGTTCGGACAAATATAGTTTCTCTAACGAAAACTTCCCAGTATGAGTCCGGAGTCTGGGATTGTGCCCGGCATATGGTAAAAGGCTCGCCCCCTATTACATGGGATCCAACATCATCGGTAAAATCACGGACGATTCAGCGCAGTGGTTAAGAGCTTAAGCCGCTCCGCCCACTGCGTCTAATAGTCGCGGGTTCGATTCCCGCACGGGACAAATCTTTATGTGATCAACAGTTATTTGTTCCGGTCTGGGTATTTGTGTCTGTGAATTTTCATGTATGTAAACGCACCCACGACACAGGAATTAATCTTAGTGTGGGGCTACGTTTTTTAAAAAAGAAAAGAAGAAGAATAGAAAAGTGTCACGCCCGCTTGGGGAATATAGGTGAACTGTGATATAATTTATTTATAACAGGTAATCTTATAACCTGTTATAAATAAATCGAATTTGCTATCCTAAAAGTCAAGTAGGTAACTCTATAATCAGTTAGCGTTTAGGTATGTGTCCAACTAAGAGTAGAGGAAGCGAGATAGGTTTGTAAGGATCCCTGTTGGAACTCTGTAGATTTTTTTTTTTACCAAGAAATGTATCTTACTTTATATAGCGTTAAATAAAAAAGTATAAAATATCATATGTTTTTATAACAACGTATAATCTATTCCAACTACCCGCCAAAACAAATATTAAATTAAAAATAGGGACTTTAGTTCATTCCGATTTATAAAACCGCCCGCGACATCGAATTATCAACTCGCGAACGAAACACGTAACATCGATTCGTCACAGAAGAAATTCTCGTCACAAAAGAAAACGATACTCCATCTCGGTCTCTCACAAAACAATAGATCAATTTCACCAAAAAATCAAGTATCCCCGTGAAATCGATACAATATTCGATTATCGATTACGAGTCATTGTTGTTCGGATGACAACGTTAACTAAACCGATCGGATCTTAATAAAAGTTATAAATCTTGATTATATCGATAAATAACCAAACGGTTCGTCGATACCTTTCGAATGAATTTGTTCTTTAATTTTTAGAGATAAGAATGCATTTTCGTTTGTTTAATCTTTTTGGTGCAATTTTTACAGTACGATTTTCATCTTAAATCGTGAAGTAAAAAGAAAGTTATTTATTTATTTATCGTGAATGCAATGTTCAGAAAGTTATCATAAAAAATATTAGTATATTTTTGATGAATATGAACGATCACCTATCCCCATATGTGTATCATTGAGTTGGGGTTCAGAATCCATAAAATCACAACAACGATCGGCTTAGTGCCGTGCGCATACAACTTCTACCCGCGCCGGTCGCCATTCAAGAACCTTTCTGCCCCGAGAATTCCTGGTGTAATGTTCGTGAACTTATGTTGCGTAAATGTGTCCAGATTTTCTCATGATATCCCACTATTTTTATCCCCACATCAAAACACGATACTTACCAATCGAATACCAACAAAAGAATTCCTCTATATTCCATCTGAAATTAAAATTGACCTTTCAATATCACTTAAAACTTGAACGATGTTCAATTCCGTCGCGGAATGGAGAGGCGGCGCACAAAGATTTCCCACTCTTTGTGCCGTCCGGCGCAACGCGACTCGATAACGACACGACATCGGGACGACTTCGAGGAAATTATTACGGAGGGCGCTTTTTCGTTATGACCAAACGCGGCGCGTTAAGATAACTTCACGGAATGATCAATAATGATAATCCTAAGCGATATATTGGTGTGGTTATCCTGTGGATGCCTTCATTTTTAATTCGATCTGTAGGGAAAATTTAAGCACAGTTCTTTCCATTGTTCGTTGGGTAGAAGCCTTTTTATGACACATATTATAAGCAAACCTATCATAAATAATAAACCAATACATATACAGGCCAAGCCGAGTCCGTTGTCCTTAAGGCGCTAGTTGCCCCACTGCTGTTCCGGCTGAAGCTGGATTAATTCTAATGATATTTGCATGCCTAAGGGCATTCTTACATTCACTGTAACCCATTTTCGCAAATAAACCTATTTGATTTGAGCGTAGTTGTTGTACACTCGCCTTTCTTTTGTTGTGTGTGCGTGAATGATCTACGCTGTTGGCCGCGGGGCCTTTACAGTTTTACCGGACAAGAGGGCGAGCGTGCAACCACTCCGCTCGAGCCAGAAGGGCAAGGGGGCAATTAGCTCAAGGGCGCCTCAAGGAGGAACGGGCTCGGTTTAGGCAGTCGCTTTGGGAGAGGGCGTATACTAGGTGTCTCGCCGTGGTGCTCTGCACCGGCCGGCGGGCAAGGGATTCTTCGACCTCACCGGCGAGGTCAGTGTTTGATCCTGGATTCGCCTTTCTATCCGCTGATGCTGTAAAGACCCCTTGGCCAGGATCATTCACACAACAGACCCATACATATTTTCATATGGCACCAGAGATACCAAACAAAACCCAGCAACTGCTAAACAAATACGGAGTCCATGTTATCAGTAGCCGTGTGCAAACACGCCACCTATCGGCGTTATTGCGAAACGCTTATCACGGCAGTTGGCTTACCCGCCATCTGCCGATGATTGATCACGTGATAATATTAATCGATTATTGCTCTGATAACGACTGATTAAAGTTCAGTTTACACACGTGGTTGGATTTCGAATGAGTCATGTATCAAGAAGTTATTCGTGATATTTGGGCTTGGAATTGGTCATATCAAGAAAAAATACCGTCTCCTTTACATGTCTAAAGCGCGGGTGGCAGAGATAAGCTTTGTACACCCATATTTTGCGACGATGATGAGTCCTGATGGGGGCAAGCCTGATTTCATTGTATTGTCAGTAGAATGTTTTGATAGGAAAACCCCAATAATACTTTGTGAAACCAATGGTTCAAACGAGAACGAACGGACGATTTAGCGCAGTGGTTAAGGCTAAGACGCTCCGCCCACTGTATCTAATAGTCGCGGGTTCGATTCCCGCACGGGAATAATCTTTGTGTGATCCACAATTATGTGTTTCGGTCTTCGGTATTTGTGTATGTGAATTTTCATATTTGTAAACGAACCCAAGACAGGAATAAATCCGTGTTTGCTACGTTTTTTTAATATAGTGAAATAAAATTCGTAAGATTTAACACGCATATTGTTTCTTGCATTGACTTAGAACCTTTTGTTTTGTATACCACCAAGAAACAAACCATATATCATATAAATTTAATATAAGAGGTATCAATACAAAGGTATTGATACCTCTTATTATTAAAATAGGGATAGGCAAAGTGCCTATCCCTATTCTATAGTAGCTAGTAAACGGATTCTTACCCAGAGGTACGGAACACGACAAAGGCCATTTTTTGTTAACCTATATTGTCTTACAACTGGACAAAAGTTCTCCCATATGACCTTCTAAGTGAATTTATGATCCAGATCCCTTGCGGGGTAGGCAGAGAGTACCGAGTTCTAACAGGTTCTTTTCTTAGCTACCTCTGTGGCTTCCTCCACTTTCATAGTTCATCTCATGGTATGAATGGTGACGTCTAAATTTAAGGCCTGCCTCAGCGTCGATGTCCACCTGCAGCACCTATTTCGTTACGATTACCATCAATCCATTGCAGCCCTCAGGATGCATTCGACTTACATACTCCTCCCACTCCCACTTGAGCTTAATAATAGCAGCCTCTACTGTCCCACTGTATGGCAAAGGCCTCCTCTCATAAATCGAGGTGAGAGAGATTAGGTCATACTCCAGAACGGGGACCCAGTGCGGATTGGTGGAGACAAGTTTATGGCCACTTGCTGTCGGAACTTATCAAGTTGCCTATAAGTTTTCGAACTTCGCTTAACGACTATCAAATTAAGTAGTAAGAGGGACCAACGGCTTAGCGTGCGTTACGAAGCTCGAAAACGTTAGAATGTGAAAATGCCACAAACGGTCTTCCATTCCAGATCGACCGAGCTGAACGCTGTTTAACCTTGGTCATCGCTAATAGCGCCGTGGTCGTACAGCGCTACGAGCGCTCATTTAAGCTTTGCGGCCTTATAAAAAGGACATGGCAGATTTAAAAATAAAATCTCGATCTGTCACTTGTATTCGCGACGCGACCGAGATAAATCGCTCGGTCGCACACGCACCCGACAGCGACTATAAATACTGCCCAGCACCTAATTGGGCGGTCGCAATGTTTGTAAAATTTGTCCTTCGATTTCGTGTTTATTAAGTGCTCCAATTATATACGACCGGTTTCGATCGATTGATCGAACTTGTTGTTTTTTTTGGGGCTGGTAAGCTTTTTTGCGGTTTGGTTATTTTACATTATTATTATTTGGATGTAAGGAAAGAACCTGTTGGAACTCTGTACTCTCTGCCTACCCAGCGAGGGAGCTGGCGTGATGATATAGATATAAAGATAGATTATTATTTGGATATCGGTCATTTTGTCATTTTTAGGGTTAAAGATTGTTACGTTTTTTTTAGTGAATTATTTTTGTGTAGTCGACTTCGTAAGTGTTAAGTGGACTAAGTTGCGATTAAGTGTTTGGATCCTAGATCGGACAGTGTTATTTAAGTTTTTTTAAATCTAAAATGTTATAGTCTGATTATAATAGGAATAGGCTTGCTCTTTATTATTATTATTATATTTGGACCTAACATCGTGCGGGTTCCAAGTATGAATTATTATGACATAAATAACGACGATTGGGTCCAGAGGTTAAGAGCTTTTGTGTGTGTGAATGATGATGACAAGAGGGCTTGCGTGCAACCACTGCACTCGAGCCAGAAGGGCAAGGGGGCAACTAGCTCAAGGGCGCCTCAAGGAAAAACGGGCTCGGCTTGGGCAGTCACTAGGGAGGATATATATACAGGGGGTCTCGCCGTGGTGGTCTGCACCGGCCGGCGGGCAAAAGATTCTTCGTGCTCGCCGGCGAGGTCGGTGTCTGATCCTGTGTGTGGTATCTGTATCCGAAGGAAGGGATGTAAGGGCATCGGGAGGGTTGGTGAGAACATGCCGCAGACGATGGTAGCGGTTGATATGAGGGGAGGTTAAAATCTTAAGCCGTCCCGCCCATTGGATCCAGTAGTCGCGTATTCAAGCTCCGCACGATACAAATCTCTATGTGCTCCACAAATCTTCCTTTCGTTCTGGGTGTTTGTGTATGTGAATTTCCTGTCTGTAAATGCGCCCACGACACAGAAATAATTTCTAGTATGGAGCTATGTTTTTAAGTAACCATATAGTATAGCATGCATAGTTACTCCATGCATATTTTATTCTATATGTACGATAGAAAATTAATCTTAACCCTGAGCCTGCTGTCCAACTACGCGGGTTATCTGCCTGCCGCCTCCCAGTGGCGCTATCGTGAACATACGCGCCGCGGACAACCCGATATCTGGCAGTTTACGAGGCTAGCTCGACGGCCGGTCAATTACCGTTGTTAGATACCTGGTTCTCATTGTATAGAGTTTCAAAATGTTTACATTGTCACGCCTAAATTTACCAAGCGGTGGTAGAAGTGTACTTTGTACACTCATATTATTGGCGGCAATGTTATAGGGGGCGACCCGATGGAGCAGGAAGACTGTTGATAGATTGGTAGCACGTGGTTCTTATCATGTGCAGTTGCAAAATGTTCGCACATCGTCACGTCTAAAATCGCCGAAGGATGGTGGCAGAGGTGTATTATATACACCTACATTTTGTCGACGGTGTTAGGTCCAGGAGGCGAGCCAATGTTATAGGGAGCTGATATAATATGGCACAAAAATGAAGAAAAACTGACGTAAAATTCCAATTAAATATATAGGTATTTCAAAAACCAAAATTTTAAGGAGGCGGTCAGACTGGTGACCTCTCAACTGGTGGATTGTGCTCTGTTGTTGTTGTTGATGTTGCTCAGCTTCTTGTTAGAGGATAGTGACTTAGCCCATAGACATCAATCTGCAAGCAAGTAGATAAAACTAGTTGAGCTGTAATTTCAATAATCTGAACCAACATTAGCTATTATAGAGAGTGGTTCGGTATTCGGATATCATACTAAAACCTATGTCTCAGCCTGGACAAGTTTAGTTTCACAACTTTTTTTATTTCTTGCGTGTTTTTTTTTACTTTTTCATACAAGTTCACTCGATCAGCTGATCAATTCGTATTGGAAATGAAGAAACAATTTAACAGATAGTGTCATTTGGTGTAACTTTTAAATACAATCATAGCTCTTGACGCGCCCTTAACTAAAACGCATTCTAAACTTAACCCTTAAAATGTGATCTAACGTCACATTCATCCCGTGCGACGCGCGTCACCGTCAATGACGCTCCATCACTCGCGACGCTGTACGGCGCCGCGTCAGCGCGCAACAAGTTACAACATCCCGTGTGGAACTACGTTTGTGGAGAGCTTGTTCTAGTGACGTTTGGACCGGAGCCTCATTGTGAGCCGATGCATGCGTAGGAAATACGTAGTGAGTACTTTTGCTTGTTTCTTAAGAGTTTGTTTAATTTTTTGATATTATATAATCCTTCCATTATTTTTGAATAAGTGAAAGCTGCTTTTTGAAAAAGTTGTTTATTTACAAACCCAAAAAGGGTAATGCCTTTAAAATATTTGGCCTTTTACAAACTTTTTCTAAAACAAAAAACGCTTTCATTAAGATATATACTCAGATATATACTCAACTAACAAGATCAATGCATTTATTGGCACCATTTTTTAACCAACTTCAAATTTTATAATAATGACGTCTGTTACTAATGAAATACAAAAGCAATTCAATTCGTCACCTATACACACATTTTAATCATGTAAAAATAATTATTTATTTCTTAAACTGGTAAACTAATTAAGAATATTGTGATAGTAATACTACACTTTCGAGTCTATTGAAACTGTTTGCAGTTCAAGAGCAATATCCCTTTAGCAGTGAAACAAAATAACGTTTACTTGATTACCAGCAACTTCCGTAGATCTTATCTGTAACCTATCACCTACCATAAACCAGTCTTAAAAATTCAGTTAAAACGTATTACGTAAACAATTTTCATTTCTACAAAATCCACTTTCCCAACGCCCACTTACACGCCGCACAGCTCGACAAATCATATTTTTCCACACAGAACGCACTCCATTAATAAACATGTATGATAACGACATACAGCACTCGCACGGCTGAGCGCAGTATCTAAACATTTGGAATACGCCGCTTAACGCAACAAGTAACAATTTGTAGCTGTCACTCTACGGCCCGAGTTTCGAGACCCTGCGCCGTTTTAGGGTTGACTGCCGTAGTGTGAATGCGTGAATGGTGTTAAGTCACTCTTTGCGTAAAAAAAATAAGAAGTATCAAGATATTTTTTGCACTAAAATAGAAACACAAAGAAGTCATTAAATTGTAAAAAAATATTTAACATAGATCATCGTAGTTAATTTTTTACAGCAGTAAACTCATAGCGACTGCCTAAGCCGAGGCCGTTCCTCCTTGAGGCGCCCTTGAGCTAGTTGCCCCCTTACCCTTCTGGCTCGAGCGTAGTGGTTGCACACTCGCCCTCTTGTCCGGTGAAGCTGTAAAGAAGTGTAAAGAAGCCGCGGCCAACAGCGTAGATCATTCACATACACTCCCGCCCGAATATGTAAGCACCACAAAAGGATATATACCTTTTACATAGACCCCTAAGTAGACCGAAAAGGTGAACATAGGACGCCTAAGTTTCTAAGTTCCTCTTTTTATCCATCGACAGAAAGCAGCAAACGATAGGTTTCGCACTGATCTGATATGTGATCTATTGATAAATTTTATGCATCCAGTTAAATTAACCCAAATATACTTAAAACTTAATTACTGTTATGCACATCTAGGTACAGTAATTGTTACCAAATCGTAATAACATTGTTCAGTACAATAAACGTGTAGTTTATCCGCCAACCTTATTATTCACACATACACCTGTATTAGCAGTATTATCAAAACAATAGTAATAATTATACTTCCAAATAACTACCACTCACAGTACATGAAACCTCTATAATTATACATCTCGTTAATATCAGAAATATCGATCAATGTCAACGCAAAGTTAAATTAATACCTCGGTGAATCGTGTGTCGCCGCGTATCAATCAACAGATGGCGTTGATTGATTGGTCTCAGCGACCGACGAAGCAAAATCTAGTATCGATCAAGACCATCGGCGGCGTGTGGGTTGAATGGGGAGTTTGTGCGTATATTATTATATGTATTTATTTATAGAAATGTTTGATTGATTAGTATGACCAAGTCCGGATAAAGTGCTTGCGAAGTTGAGTGTTTTAACTTTCGTAGAGTAGACTGCTTTGGTGTGTGGTAGTTAAATTTTACCTTAACAGCTTGGGTGATAGATTAGTCACGGAATCTAGCTACCAAATTTCGGTTCATACCTCCAGGGTTTTTGATTTTCGATGATGTATGTGTGTTGCTGATGGTCAAACATTGTAAGGAATCCTTCATGCTAGCGATGCGCGACTGCGAATGATTGCATTCGTATCATTCGACTTTATAAATCATTCGAATCGTTCGAATGATTCACGAAAATTAGTTACTAACTGCCTCCCATTCGACTTGCTGGACCGAAGGACGAATAATGAATAAAGTTTGGCGAACGAATAATGAATTTACCTATCGGTCGCACCACAGTGTACAAAGGAAAGTTAGTTAGCATCATTCGGACTGCAGCTTACCCCAACGTCCGCACGGGCGCTTTTTGTGCTGAAGCACAGTAAGCGCTTTTAAAAAAATGTACTATTAGCCGTTTGTTTCATTCCAGCACTTGATTACCACGCGCGAATTATATTTAAATTCTATACTAGAAACTTTATTAAAACGCAATTTTAAACACAAACCAGCAGGAGCGTTATTATTTAGTTTAGTTGTTACTGCTTACTCGCACACGTAATTGGTTTTGGCGTGGAAATGGCGCGAAAAGCGGCGAATCATTCGAATAATTCATTCATAATCGTGTGAGAGTCGCAGATAATCTAATCGAATCAGTATTAGTAGTTACTAATCAGTAGTCGTCATTCGAATATAAAAAAATAGTATATTTGAAATAAAACTGCACGGTCCTCCCGTGACCATGACCCTCCCGTGACCATGGGTGTTGCAAGGCACTCGAAACGTCGGGAACTTAAAAATCAAAAAATAAACCGCGATAAAATCCGAAAAAATAGTTTTATTTCATGTGTAATATTCGCGTAAATCTAAGAACTCAGTAATTAGTATATTACTAATGTTCAAGTCGAATCAGAAAATTAGTTTTTGTAAATGATTCGAATAGTCGGATTATTCGCAGTCGCGCATATCTACTTCATGTCCAAAAAAAAAATTTAATTCGATAGGTACTCGTATGAAATTATGTACTAGAAAAATGACAACAGGCGTATTCTCTATGACCTTGAGATCAATCATACTGTACACGTCTGTATTTCTTCGGGAAGTACTCTATTTTCCTATTATAATACCAATTTGGTTACGTAGTATATTATAATAAAACAGAAACATATTTAATTTATTAAAATAATTCCTTTTTCACGTCAGAAATAATATTTATTTACTTAAGAATGTTATTTAAATTGATAATGACAGCTCATTAGGAAAGACAACTTTATTTTACTAAATGGCAGGGATGACGTAACGAGTAGACCGGATATCATGACATTCATGACCCGCCTCACCGATGGACCCCTTATACGGATCCAGCCTTGACATATTGAGGGAAAGACACGAAAAGAATACATCACTCATTTACTATTTATATTAAGAAGATAACAGAATGAGTAAAGTATATTTTGAGTGTATAATAAAATATTACTAAAACTCAAAAAATATAATAGGAAAAAATGTGGTATAGCAAGCCTAGCACAGGCAAGATGTCACGTCGTCATTTATCACGGACTTGGTCGGCCTAAGTGTGATATAGCCGTTTAGTCTTATGTGGTGGCGTGACAAAATGTCACGTCATCATATGTCACGCATTTGTAACCTTTTAGTCTTACAACCTGTACCGTGATAAAAGTTTGACAAGAGAATCATGTTTCAAGAATTGTATTGTGTTGACTTATAGATAAGAATATTTTGACTTTAAGGACTCGAATCACGGGTCGATAAAAATTGTCCCCCGCAGAAAGGTCTTAACCAAAAGTGGGTTTGTTTACTTCAATTTAAAAAAGAAACAACATATTTTTCCTATATACAAGCTGTAACATAATAAACGTAAGACCTGAAACTAGTTTGTTCTAAATCGTTAACTGAATTGATTCCAACAATTTTTAATGTATTTTACATTTTTTTTTTAATTTGCAATAAATATTTTACTCCTACAGTGTGCTATAAAAAACTAAATTGATTCTTGATTCATAGCAATAAGAAGATTTCAAATGCATTCCTAAAACGTATTTCTCAAAACGCACACATACACGTACAAGTTTCATTGTTAATTTGGGTATAAGAGTGCTTAAAAAAGGGGTAAAAACCTTTAAATTAGGAAATTTGTTTTTCGTATTGAATTTATGACGCAATTATCTAATCGGGGTGTCTGAGGTCTTGCGTTTATTATGTTACACCTTGTATATATGCTACTGAGTTCTTATATTTACCTGAATATGATAGTACTGCAAGGATAGTTTGGCCCGCGGCCAGAATCGGAACTACCGCTGTCATCAAATGAAATGTTAATTCATAACGGTCGCAGAGTTACCGTTTACTATGACATTTATGCAAGTTTTTTTTGAATTAGTGGCCGTGCGTGCGTCCTTGGAAGTAGGAAAATTTTACGAAATGTTAACCCTAATTTCAGACCTACACCCCCTGTCAACGTCATCCACGGGCCAAATGATCCTTGTCGGGCTATACATATGGGTACATGTCTAAAAAGAGTATACATTATAAACAAAGTCAAAGCCAAAATATAGTCAAAACAAATTTATTTAAATATAAACATATTCTATTGAAAATACAACGTATCGAATGTATCAACTTAGCACTCCGCTGACTAGGAACATCGTGACTAAGTTTTTTATACTAACTGATATTTAGTAATTTGATAGATAAATCATTGATAGTTAACAAGTTCATATATAAATCAGACTTAATGACTAATATACAACCAGATTTGGAAGCACAAAAAAGACTTGGTGATATTTTTTACTTATTATATTTTTCCGTTTTAAATAAAGAAGCAGTAATATTATTCTTATGTTTTTTTTAAATTTATTTCTACTATGAGCGAAAATGTGAAAGATTTTATTGTTAAATAATTCGAATGATTCGTAAATGAAAAAGTTAATAAACCTAGACTTGAAATGAAGTCTCAAATCATTTGTAATTAGAAATGTCAAGAGGACGCAAATGTAAAAACAAATTAAATTTTGAAGCCAAAATCATTACTTCGATATTTTTTATATTTAGATTACTATGAACATGATAACGCTCGTAGCACTGGATAGAGAAGTGTTTAGTGATCACTGAGGTTAAGCAGCGTTTGACTCGGTCAGTCTGGGATAAGTGACTGTTTGATGGACAACATTGCTAACAAGTGAAATAAAACTGTTTTACGGATTTTATCGCGGTTTATTTTTGTTTTTAGTTCCCTTCCGTGACCATGGGTGCTGCAAAGCACTCAAAACGTCGGGAACTATAAATCAAAAATAAACCGCGATAAAATATGTAAAATAGTTTTACTTCATGTGTAAGAACTCAATATTGCTAACAAGTTTTAATAATAAATATAAACATTCATTATATGTTTGTCCGAGAGAATCTATTACATTGGGGTCAATTAATATAATACTTAATGCGTGAATAATTCTTGTCGACGAAACCTTGGCGATGGATAAATAACACATAATAATATATGGTTTCAGTAAGCATTTATATAATTTTAATTAAGGTAACTATTATTGTAAAGTATTCAAAATCCTTTTAGTAGTAACAAAGCATACAACAAAACGATAATAATTAATTATAATCAAAAAATCCCTAATTATGATCAGAATATATGAACCCGCACTGTTTAACGACATAATTATGCAAATGATCAAATTAATCGCATCACGTGTCAAATACGACCATTTGTTTGTTTGTTTAGATTAATCTCTTAACTTCATAACCCTCTAAATGTGAAGGTGATTGTTTTTTCAACGCCTAACATTTAAATATCACGGGTTTATCAGCAATGTGGCGATTAGTTTAAAATGCTATCGATTAGTTTAAAAATCGTTGTTTTTTTGGTATAAGCCCGTCGCACGTTCTCACCACAGTAACTTCTGTTAGTCAGGATCCACAATGGTATCCTTAGATGACACCAAGGTTTGAACCTCGGCGTGTCCCGAGGAGTGCTGTAATTGTCTTGGAACCCGTAAGAAATTTAGTTATAAAGAAAAGAAAACGGGAATAGCATAAAATCGATGCTTATAAAAACTGAATGATGATATCCTTGGCGTAATGATAATATTTTTAGTATAAAAACTAAAACATATCGTGACTCCACACTAGGAATAATTCCTGTGTCATGGAAGGATTATGTGACCACGAGACTTGGTGATATTTTTTCAAGTTTTTTTTTTATTAGCAGGGCAAACGGTTTATCGCCTTTAATCACCTGGGTAATCAAAGGCGACTAATAAGTGTCCAAAGATAGTCAAGTGGTTAAACACCCAGGTGATTATATTCTACTCGTCGTTCACCTTGTAATAACAAGGTTGTAGGTTTAAATCCCGCCAGCCCATCTCTGGTCAATCTTTTGATACACATTCATGTCGCCACGCCGACATTTCTTGGGCCTATCTTCGTCCAAATTTCTTACTTGGAGAAGTCATTATGCGAGAGTAAATATAACACTTACACTTTTACACCTCTGCTCATCCCTAAACGTACAATAACCGTAAAAGGTATCATATTTTATTAAAAATATTTTTTCAACTTTTAACATTTAAATATCATAAGTTTATCGGCAAGATGGCCGCGCTCGATCAATTCCTTTTTTTCCAAAAGTAAAAAAAGTTTAATTAATAATGACAAGCGATTGACTTTGCATTTGATAGCTTCAATCAGAATGGCGATTCTGAGATATTTCGTGGCGATATTGTCAATCATTTGGTTTGTTGAATTGTTTTGTTATATAGTAAATAATTTATTAAACGTACGCGTACAACACAAGGCCGATCGTTGGAGCAACCTTTGGGGAAGCCTTTAGCATGGATTGGAATTTCGGCTGAAGAAGATATACACCGTCACGCCTATATTCCCTAGCTGGAAGGGCACAGGTGTGCACCTGCAAATTGTCAACGATATAAGGTCCCAATTTACTGACAATACAGGGATTTAAGTCTTTGAAGTAGATATACGTTTTCTTTTTGTCAAATAAAAATCTTAAAAAAGTAATATACCGAGTATGTACTAATAAAGAATAATATTGGAGAACATGTTATATTAAACAGTAGATGTTTTACATGTAGTCCTTCATTTTGTTTATTTCAAACCCAAATCGTTTATTTTACATATTTAGATATTTTTTCAAATTACTAATCTACCACCGGGTCGGAACGCGGCCTCCACTGAGAAGATCCGGCGATTGTGTTTTTTTTATTTTGTCTAATTTTCCATTCATATTTTTATCTTTGTTTGTATTTAGCGCAGTGGTTAAGGGCTTAGCCCGCCCCACCCACTGTGTCTAATAGTCGCGGGTTCGATTCCCGCACGGGGCAAATCTTTGTGTGATCCACAATTATTTGTTCCGGTCTGGGTACTTGTGTATGTGAATTTTCATGTTTGTAAACGCACCCACGACACAGGAATTAATCCTAGAATGGGGCAACGTTTTTAAAAAAATCAATTCAATCAAAATCAGATACATAAATTTTTATATTATACAAAATCATTTTATGCGATCCAGCTCCAGTGTACGCTCTATATTTTTAAATATATGTTATAATGAAAAGCTAGAGGAGCACCTCTCCACAAGCAGCACCTGTTCACGAGTACGACTACTTGAGCAGCCATCACCTCCCTTGACCATATTAGAGAGAAGGAAGTGACCCTAAATAGCCACTGCAGGCATAGACTTTTTAGTGAGCCTGATTAATCCTTAATATAATATTAATATATAATAACTCAACTGTTATCTTCAAGGTACAATAAACCAGATCTTTCGAATAACATATTTATCGTCCACTATTGAAATTTACATTGCCTCTTCAAAATTTCTAATTTAATTCACAAACAATAACCAATTTGAAAACTCACGTCACACATCAATATCCCCCATCAACCCTAAAAAAATCCCGTCACTCCACCGAAAATCAATACTGACCCGGACTTATCATTCAACAGGTCAACATCTATCTTCACTCGGCCACATGACAGCAGATAACCCTAAAAAATGTCCATCTCGAAACAAACACTCGGACAAATCTATCGGTCGAACCGACCCCGGCCGGATTAGCCCCGGGTACGTGTGAAAAATCCCGCACCGAACACAGTTTCGGCCGATGCGATCCGTATTTGTCAACGCCGAGATGTCCAGACATCATTTTCATTAGCTGCGAGACTCCGGTCCATTTGTACTAATGTCTGCTAACAGATGGGTTCGAGAGACGGAGTGTGTTATTTTTTACTCGGGGGATTTTTTCTCCGCGACTTTTAAGGGTTGGTAAGTAAGTATGGTGTTTTTAAGCACTCTTAACAATTTTTTGAATGTTATAAAATTGACTGCCTCGTTGGTCTGGTGGCAAAGCGCATCGCTTTTTAATCACGGTCCTGGGTTCAAATCCTAGGTCGGACAAATGTAGTTTTTCTAATGAAAAATTCCCAGTATGAGTCCAGAGTCGGGATTGTGCCCGATATAAAGCAATAGACTCGCCCCATATTAAGTGGGGCGCCCCATATTAATTAACATCGTCGGCGAAAAGTATACTCAGTACACCTCTGCTACCTACGTTTGGGGAATAAAGGCGTCAAGGTGTTTATTTTTTTATATTATTATTAAGGGTTAAGTGGAGTGGGCTAGCCCCCTACAAATTGGACTGATGAGTTTCGAAGTTATGGTTGCTTTTAAACTTAGTATTAAATAAAATTGTTGAACTTTATTCGATGCAGTAATTGCTTTAAATTATCAAAGTCCAAATATTAGCGCTATTTTTCATTTTTGTAATCAGTCATTTATTATTTGCGTTACCTTTGAAAAATGTAGAAAAATTTAATTAACTTGCGTAGAAACTAAGTACGAATCCTTAACTACATACATGTTAAGTCGATTCAAAAATAATGAAAAAGTAATCAATCATGAACGTCATTTGAATATTTTACAGTAGGTTACGGATTTTCTATATTATTCACTTGCATATTAATAAAAACGTTGTATGTATATAGAAATACAACATTTGACATGTTAATATCAATGCATATTAATTTTGAAAGCTCGTTTCTTGATAGAATATAATTTATCAACTTAAATTGTGGACATCGTATTAAATAAAGACACTATTCATTTAATTAATAGAAAACAAGTAAAGGTACGGTCAAACCAACGCGCCCAGCCCCGGCCACGGTGGCGATTAGTGCCTATAATATTAGCCCTATTAAGACTGTCCCACCGTTGGGCACGGGCCTCCTCCCAAACTGAGAGTGTTTAGGCCATAGTCCACCACGCTGGCTCAGTACGGGTTGGCGAACTTCACACACCTTCGAGAAACTCTTAGGCATGCAGGTTTCCTTACGATGTTTTCCTTCACCGTTAAAGCAAAGCGACGGACGATTGAGCGCAGTGGTTAAGAGCTTAAGTCGCTCCGCCCACTGTGTCTAATAATCGCAGGTTCGATTCCCGCACGGGACAAACCTTTGAGTAATCCACAATTATTTGTTTCGGTCTGGGTATTTGGGTATCTGAATTTTCAAATTTGTAAACAGACCCACGACACAGGAATAAGTCATAGTATGGGGATACGTTTAAAAAAAAAAAAATAGTCAACTTTCTACAAAAAAGCAGTTCCTATTTCCCTATAATCGCGCGTGCAGACGCCGTACAGATCGCGTATAGAACGCAGGACGCGTTCGTGTAAACATGTTCATAGAAATACTACTGCAGGTGCTGATCGCCACCGTGCACGCCAGCGCGGACGCGGTTGAACGCGTTGGTTTAGCCGTACCCTAACAGTCATTACATAACTGCCTTGTTGGTCTATTGGCGTAAAGATCACGAGATTCTATATTGAAATCCTAGATCAAAAAAGTTCATTTATTGTATCGAGCCGTGATAGCCTAGTGGTTAGACCGTTGGACTGCAAAGTCAGAGGTCTCGGTTTCAAACGCACCTCTGTCTTTTCGAAAGCATGTGCGTATTAAAAGTTAACTATCACGGTGAAGGAAAACATTTTGAGGAAAACTGCATGCCTAAGAGTTTCTCGAAGTTCTGTGAAGTTCGCCAACTCGCACTGGGCCAGCGTGGTGGTCTATGGCCTCAACCTTCTCACCTTGTGAGGAGGCCCGTGCCCAACAGTGGGACATTTTCTTAACGGGACTAATATTTTAGTATTATTGTATCGAGATATTTTCAGTAATATTCGGAAGTGTAGAATTGTGCCTGGTATAAAGGCAATAGACTCGCATTTAGCATATTGACGTGTTAATTTTAATAAATAAATCTTATATTATATTTTGTAAGTAATTATATCTCATTTATGCATAAAAACAAAACGAGACATGTTAAATGATAATTTTATTACAGTAGCAAACTATTTTTAAATGACAAGAAACAATAAATTTAAACAGTAAAAACAAAGAACCATATTTGAAATAATTAAGTGTTATCATTTCGATCGCATCAAATAAATTCTGATAATGTTTAAATATTAATATATAGGTATTTGGCTTACTGCCTCGTTGGTCTAGTGGCAAAGCGCATCGTTTTCTGATCAGGAGATCCTGGGTTTTAATCCTAGGTCGGACAAATGTAGTTTATACATCGAAAAATTCCCCGGGGTCTAGAATTGTGCCCGGCATATAGCAAAAGGCTCGGCCCCTATTACATGAGAGCTAACATCGTCGGCGCAACGTAGGTGTACTCAGTACACCTCTGCCACCCCCGCTTGGGGAATATAGGCGCGACGGTGTTTATTTTATTTAGGTATTTGGAAACTGAATCCAATAGTCCATCCATTTAATGACGTCAAATCCTTATTAACGTATGGGTGCCTATTTGGAAATTGTTTGATCTATCTATCCACATAATCACGCAGATTAAGCGGAGAGTACAGAGTTCCAACAGGTTCTTTACTTATAGACCTCTCTACGTTCCTACACCTTCATAAATCGTCTCATGCACACGCGCCGGTTACGAAGATTCTTGACTTGTCTATTAGATGAGGCATAGTCTATTTGGTGACGGTGATATAGTCTAGTTCTTCTGCAGTATCTACTAGGGCATCTACTGTAGAATCTTCCATTCTGATTTATTTTTGAGAATCGGCTACACATTTTAACTCCCGCGTTGGTCTGTACTTTTTCTATGGAAAAAAATCCAGGTACAGATTGGAATCTGGCATTATGACCTTCAAAATGGCAATAGTCTCGTCGCGCATGGGACTTAATATCGTCGGCAAAAAGTGGGTGTACACTTCTGCCACCCCCGCTTGAGGAATAAAGGCGTGAAGTGTAGGTACACAGTAACCACTTAGTGCCAGTGTATCACATTCTAAAGGCATGTAAATTTGTTTATTACACACAGGATAATGTAACGTTATGGGTAACAATAGAACTAGACACTAACCGAACATTACATCAAAGAATGAGGTGTCCCTTGATTTAACGATGCATATTTGATATTATTATAAATTGGTATTAAATAATAAATGATACCAGTACTTGTTACAGTACTTTATCCTTTCTGGTAAATGACTATTAAACTAAATAGTATCCCGTTTAAACTGATGGTTAGTTATACCAACATATACTACCATCATGGTTTTTATCTAATTAAATCTCGAAAATCATTCTTTCCAATAGCCCCAAAAACTTTCACTATTTATAATAATATATTTGTATTAGAAATTAATATAACAAGCGTGTCTCGTAATTAAGATGATAATGAAAACCCGATTCATAATAAACTAAGTTAATGAATTAATATGAGGCTAGTAAGAACCAATATGGCGGCAAATTTAAATTTATTAAAACCTATTATTCAATATAAATAATCGAAATGGTATCGATAAATAGTAGCGGTAGAATATTTCCATCCGAATTAGAGTTGGGCCTTTACGATTATTTGAATGACGAATATCAATATAATTTTAATATATTAAGTGGATCCGTTAATGGAGCGATAGGTTCAAAAAAAGAATGTGGAATGGAATTCGTGATATCTAAAATTGTAGTGTTTTTTTTTTTAATATTATGGCAATTGGCTACGGAACTGAGCCATTTTTGTCAATGTCAAGTAATTATTGAACTAATCGTTCAAGTATATTAATATTTAATTGTTAATTTCTAAAATATCTATATCAATTAGTTTTCTAAATTAAGCTGACTGATGAAAATGATTAGAAAATAATGAATTACCACTATCACTGAATGACTGTTAAATAAAAATAGAATAATTAATTCTGAACCAATTTCCAATTAATAAAAAGAAGATCAAAACATCATTGAGGAATTTATTAAGTGCGTCGTGAAGACGACTCTTAAAAAACCAATAATATACTATATAATAAATTTGTGTGTTGGAGAGTGATCTACGCTGTTGGCCACGGTGCCTTTACAGCTTCACCGGACAAGAGGGCGAGCGTGCAACCACTACGATCGAGCCAGAAGGGTGAGGGAGAAACTAGCTCAAGGTCGCCTTAGTGGCTATCGGGGAGGGCGTATACTAGGTGTCTCGCCGTGGTGCTCTACACCGGCCGGCGGGCAAGAGAATTCTTCGGCCTCCCCGGCGAGGTCGGTGTCTGATCATGCGTACGGTATCTGTATTCGGAAGAAGGGAAGTAAGTATCGGGAGGGTCTGTGGGAATATGCCGCGGGCGGCGGTAGCGGCGATAGAAGGGGAATCAGGTGCGTAGTTGGCGGCGGCTATAAAATAGAATACAGACGTCCCGCTTCAATCACCAAGTGCCTCCATTTTATAGTTTACTCTACCTACGCTATTACTCAATATGTTAAACATAATCCAATCAAAAGTTACTCATATACACAAGGGTCAAATGCCAGAAAATCACCTATCCAATTACAAGCCATATTAACCGTTGCTTAACCTAGCCAGATAATAATCCGCGCATACAAATTCAACCTGCGACACCAATTAAAATCTCTATGAGTCATATTAGCATAATTAAGTGTTAAATATTATAATATCGATACCCGTATGTAATAGAGGTGTAACTCGAAAAATATGAATGTTCGAATTTGCACTTTCGCTTCAAATTAATAAAGCTTAATTTCCTCTGTACTTGCTTTTTAGTTGAGTCGTTATTCACTAGGGCAGAGATATGTAGGTATTGGAAAGTTAAAATTCTTATGTAAATAAGAATTTTAAATTTAAATAATTATATTTTAGATAATAAAAAAAAATAGGAATTCAGTTTTATTGAAATCTAAAACAAAAGGTTGATTGGCGATTTCTTTTGATATTGTATTTAATCGCATTCCGTAATGAGATATGCATATCATTAATTTTATTGTAAATTTTAATTAGTTATATCTCAGATATAGCGGTTTGATAATAGCCGGAGCCGAAAACAAAAATGTAACTTAAAAACAAACCTCTGAAGCGAAAACACCACCACGAAATTAAAAGTAAAATATTTAGGTACGTACTTTGCAAATGGAATCAACCAATACTATTTCCTTCCCTTTCAAAACTATTCCCTTCGTGTTGTACACTAATCTCTATCCTTATTTCAATGTTTTGTCTCTCTGTCACTCAAAGGTTTGCTGTCAGAGGACTCAATTATGAGTAAAGCTCGCCTTTGTACATTTTCTTTTATTCTCGTATTTTTTTTTGTGTCAGTTTCTGTGTGTACATTAAAGAATAAGAAATATTGTTTCATTGTTGAGCAAAGATCTTTTCTTATAAACAAAGGTAAGAGACGGTACGCCATAATGCACCACGCAGACGCAATGCGAATAGATAGAGGCAGTTTTGTTTCCACGCGCTTTTGGAATTTATCAAGCCCCATAAGGCCCTCCAACTTGCCTTAGCAACCACTTTTAAGTTGGCCCGTAAAACTTCTAACTCGGCTTAATGACTACCACATGAAACTGCAACCTTGTCTTAAGTTTGCAAAACACTCAACAATAGAAATACCACTAATGGTCACCCATCTTAGACTGACCCAGCCAAATCGCTACGAACAAAGCGTTACAGCAGCGCTAAGAGCGCCGTGATAGCCAATACAAAAAAGTAAGGTAGTAACAGCTCAGACAATTCCAGCACAAACAGCTTGACAAGTGCTAGCATCTGTACTTACAACGGTACAGCTCGATACAAGCTGTAGCCACAAGCTTCGGATTGGCTGTCATGTGCGCATGCGGCGACCGAAGCTAGGGTGTACGGATAGCAGAGCAAAACAATCACCCATTGAGTATTTTTATTTTGTAGATTAAAAAATAGACTACAAATTACAATTTGTTTCTTGTTTGTAACTTGTATCAAGAAAACTATAGGTCTATTTATGTATTTTTTTCTTGTAAACATTAATTCTTGTAAACGACTGTTTGTTTCTTAAAAAAAAAAAAATTCTTACATTGAGTCCTACTAATATTGTTGGCAATATAGTATTCCTCTGTTACCACTGTTTTTTGCCTATATATCTTGATATCTTAACGTTTAAAGTTCAGGAAAAATATGTTATAACTTTATTTACTGCTTCGGAAAAAAGGGTGTGTGAAATAACTGTACTTACTTCTTAAATGTACTAATAACACATTTCAATCTATATTTTTTATAAGATTTGATTGTAGGATATGCGTCCTACTTCACGAATTCCCGTCTAATTTACAAAATTTCCTCGCCTATTGTTTAAGACGTAATATTGAATAAGATTTTTCAAACTTTAATATAAGCATTCTTAAACTCAAATAAAGCTTACAAGACGTCATTGACACCAAAAGACTACAAAAGATACTTGTCAATTTTATGACAGTTATTAAGCCTGCAAATCTAAAAGTTGTTTTCATTCAACTAAGTGCCTTCCATCCATCTCACCCTTATTTATACCTACTTTCACTACATCAAGCGACCTACCTACCATATCAATACTACTAACTATATTTTACCAGAGATAAACTGCAATGTACTCCCATTGCTAACGCTACGTTTGATCCAAATGAACCGGCCAGTCTAACGTCTCACGCGCACACTGCAGCCGCAGGGGGCGGGGACTGCGATGCGTTTTGACCAATGATTCCTCTCCGTTCAAGCAAAACTAATTATACTGATTTATGCTCCCATTGTTCATTGTTTTATGTCTTTCTCTTACAAACCATATTCGTATGTAGATAAGTAAGAAACTTGATATATCGCGTTTTGTTAGTTTTTTACGTATTCGTGACTCGCCCGGTTGTGAGTTACGGGTGTAATTAGCCGTACGTTTTCAAGGATAGTGTAGGGCCTTGGATGGGGGTCGTGTACGGTAACTTTATAGGGAGAGCTCGGAATTAGTGTGATAGTTTTATGAGAACTTATGGATGGGTAGTCTAGAGCGAGACTGCGCATAAAAAGGCTACAAGAATTAGAATATTCTCTATTCATGTAAATCAGAATATTCAATTCAGTCATATTAACATGATTGGTATAGTATAGGGTTTGAGAATTGTAAAGTATGTAACGAAGACTCTACCACCACTTCGGAATACAGGTAAGAAAGCAAAATCTAGACATAGAATAGACGATTAAATATTGCAGAATATTTCTTTCTCTCTCTAGAAATTCATATATTAAGAAATTATTAGCTTATTTTTGCTTTATGATCAAACGCATTATCTCAAGACTACATTCCTGAAATTTGATGTAGAGAAACTAAATATCCACAATTTCTTTCCATTTTAGCAAAATCATAATAAATTTTTATGGCAGCCAAATGATTTCACATATTTTGCTTTTATTACTATCTACATCTGCCATGCCGATTTTTATTTAAAGTTTTCTTTTTATTACCAACATACAAGCGGATTGTCCGAAACGAGATCACAAATGATTATAGAATCAATAATATAACTTTAAATTTATTTCAAAATAATTGTCAAAGCATAGTTAACTTTATTTTCCAACCAATAACAGTCCATTGCTGAACGAACTAATGTGATTCACTAAGAGTATAACCGAGGTGAACCAATAACCAACAGTTATATTAATCCGAACTCGAAGTAATATTATTTTTCGACACAAAACGACAGATCATTGACCCATTTATTATCGCATTGTGTAAATTCGAAAGCCAATGCCTTCTGACACCACCTTTCACTCCACATAAAAAAAAAAACAATTGCTATTTAAGAAAACTTTTAAAAAAACAAATAGTGCATAAAAAAGTGATGGGCTTACAATGCGATTTCTGTAACATTAAATCGCGCCGGATGTCACTGGTGAACAGCCATTGTATAGTTATATAATAAATCAACCAATACTGCCTCACTGCTGGGCAAAGTCTTTTCACAAATCGAGGTGAGAGAGATTAGGTCATACTTCCATACAGACCCAGCGATTGGTGGAGGCAGGTTTATGGCCTACTGCTGTTGGAACTTATCAATCTATCTACCTTTGTCATCACGCCAGATCCCTTGCACAGTAGACAGAAAGAACAGCGTTCCAACAGGTTCTTTCTTTAGAACTTATCAAGCCGCCCAAAAAGCTTGGCATTATGTTGTAACCAGGACCAATGACGTAACTTGCCTTCCGAAGTACAGAGACACTCGAATATGAAAATGCCAGTCACCCATCTCAGACCGACCGAGCCATTGTATATCATTTTAAACATATTCCAGGCACGAAAAAGGGAGCAGCAAATCAGCGCGTCGGACGCGGCAGCTGCGCTTGCGTCGCATTCACCTGTCGCTCGGCCGGCGTGCGCGCACGTGGGCGGGGCCTCGGTATGTTTTTCGCGCTTTTTTCCATTTTGCCCCGTCGACACACGGAATTCGGGTGCGATATTTTCTTTGGATGGAATCCGAAGGCTTTACCGGGAGTTGGGATATTTATACTCGGGTTGCGTCGTCTTTTGGATTTATGACCGCCGTTGTTGTATTCGTTTTATTTTATGCAGATAACGAACGAGGGGCGATCTTTATGATTAGGAATTGATTTAGGATTTTAAGATTTTTGGTGTGTTGGCTATTGTTGACGTTGACAAGATACATACGATCACCTTACAAGAAAATCGATCCATAAAATCTATCAAGGCAGGTAATAGGCATTTGCATTTTTTGTCAAAAAGCTTAAATCCACTAAGTCAAAAAAATAATATTGTTTTTCATTTCAGTATCTCAATAGCAGTGTAATTTCTTTTTCTATAATGTGCTAATTAAAAATAGTTATTTTTTTTTCATCATAGCCATAATAAATACACTAGTATTCACGCCATAACAGGGCATATCTACGGTAATTAATTACAATATATAAAAAATAAACAAACAAACAAAGCTATCTGTAAGTATATCGACCTCACCAATCAACCAACTCACACGCAACGAAGATGTTTATCGTGTACCAAACAAATCCATCACATCCTTACATACGTACTTAATATTTATATAATAAATACGAACGTTCCGATATCTGGATGTTTATTGCATAAACATCCTAAAACGACTGAACAGATTTGGTCAATTTTTGGTAGAGCGGTAATTTATACCCAGGAATACATACCCAGGAACATTGTCCTCACATTTTCTGGCGAGTATATACAGTATAGTAGCTAAAAGTAATCACCGATTTGCCAACATTTCCCGCGCAGGGTTGCAGAGGTATAGTACACCTATTTTTAAACATGATCTGAATTATATCTGAATGTAATTGTGGGTGAGCTTAGTGCCATTATGTGGCTATAGTTTCAGGCTTCACACTGCTACAGTTACAGAAATTATAATCTTTTATGAGAGAGTAATTAGCAAAGCAAAATGCCTAAAAAGGCGGGATATCTTGAACAAAGACTTATTATGGGGATTTTTATAGGGACTGAAAATTATTCGACAGAAAAAGCACAACAATTTTTTTTTTTTTAAATACTTAGCCCCACACTAGGATTTATTCCTGTGTCGTGGGTGCGTTTACAAACATGAAAATTCACATACACAAATACCCAGATCGGAACAAATAATTGTGGATCACACAAAGATTTGTCCCGTGCGGGACTCGAACCCGCGACTATTAGACGCAGTGGGCAGAGCGGCTTAAGCTCTTAACCACTGCGCTAAATCGTCCGTCAAATTGCAATAGTAGAGTTGTATTTTTAAGTTACATAATGCGAATACAACAGTAAAATCTATTTGGAAATCTTAAATAACAGAAAATTTGTAGCAGTTAATTAAATGGCGGACAAAGCCGTCAGTCAAAGCAATTATAAAAACCATTTGGAAATTTAAAATAATAGATTTCTAAAAATCCTTGAAAAGAAAATTAGCGAGCAGTCACCATCTAAGGTAAGTGTGTATACACTTGCCTAAAATAAATTTAGAAATTTTAAAAGGGCAAAAAAATAACCTAAATATCTTTAGATAGGTAAAATGGCGGGCAAAGTCACCAGTTAAGACAAGTACATACACTCACACTTCAGCGCAACACGACAAGTATAGGTAGGTATTCACATTTTAACGCACACGTAATCGCGTGTGGTCGCCGCGATAAACCCAAGTGGGTCAGGTGACCGAATCCACGGGCTATCAGTCAAAGAATAAATAACAATAATACATAGAAATCCATCGGTAACAGGGGCGAGGTTGAGTGGCTTCCGACGACAAGATTGATCGTCCGATCGCAATTATGAAAAATGATTTTGTGATAGCGGCCGGTGGAAGCGAAAGGCGGGCGCGGGTTTATCTACGGCTGGAAGGGGATTGACATGGGGATTGGCGTGGGGATTTTGTGAATGTTTTATGGCAACGCGATGAGATGCTTTTAGGTAATGGGTGATATTCCTAATTATTTATTGCTTTGAACTAATTGCTAAGAGAGTGGATAAAGCAGAGATATGTAAGGAAAAAAAACCGATATAATTTTGTATTTATTACCTATCCCGCAAGGCATCTGTCATGATAATATACACAGGTTTATTGCGTTTAGTGAATTGAATGTAGATGACCACAAACCTGCCACTAGGTTGATCGTTCGATCGCAATTAGAACAAATGATTTTGAGATAGCGGCCAGTTAAAGCGATAAGCGGGTGCGAGTTTAGCAGTGGGAATTGATATGGGTATTGTTGTAGGCGATTTATGGGAACATGATGCTTTTAAGTACTGCTAATGCTCAGTGACATTTGAAATATTTTTTGCATTAAGTTTATCGACTGAGAAATGCAATGGTATTATCATACCGATAAAAAGATGCCTGCCCGCAACGATCTGGCGTGATGATATAGATGGATAGATATAAAGATAACAGCGAAAACAAGAATCTAAAAGTATATAAAAATAGTAAAAGGTTTTATCAGTAAAGGGATTTGAACCTATAGTAGTGTCATAAATTTTGGGATTTTGGTGTGCACATAAGAATGTAAAATTAAATTGATAATGAAAGAGAGGTCTATAAGAAAATATCCTCTTGGAAGTTTATACTCCTTGACTGTCCTGTAAGGGTGTAGATTGATAGATAAAATAATAGACTACCCTGCGAGGGAAATCAATGTTTTTATGATGAATACATAGATAGATAGAAAACGAGGTGCTGGAGTAAGAGAATGAGTTTGTATGGACTCGTCTTTATGGATTTCCAATCCATAAAGGATTGGAAATATACCGCTGATATAGAGAAAAGAGTGAATGCAGGGAATAGAGTGAATGGTGCGATGGAAAAGCTACTTGGGAGCCGGCACTTAAGCCAAAAGGCGCAGCTGGCCTTGCATAACAGAGTGCTCGCTCGAACTTGCGTGATGATAGATAGAAAATAACTGTCGTAGTAAGCCCACCGCACCTTACACGTTTCACAAATAAGAATTTATTTTTATTTTAAAACTATTATCACAATTCGCCGATAGCTTGTACCGTAGCATCAATGACTTTACAGCAGATTGTTAAGTAAGCTCTGGGTAGAGGCCTCTATTCGCATTTTTGTAGTACTCCACCCGTCTATCATCATGATAACTAATAAATTTTAACTCTGGCTCAGGTTTTAGAGGTATATAATAAAAATAATAATAATATTAGTAAGAGAAAGGGTTACTATAGCACTACGGAACACGTTAAATCAGTCAAAGGACCGAGGCAACCAGTCCCCACCAGCAGCACCCGTTCTCGAGTATGACCTGATAGGCAGCTATCACATAAACACACACACTGCATGTAAGCACATGCACATAAACAAAAGGTAACGATCACAAAATGCAGCTGTGTATAATATGTCGGAGATTGTGCGGGGCTAAACAGGATGCTGCCTCAGCATGTTGCTGTACTGTAAAAAAATACAGTGCAGTGCTGCTATTATTAATATGTAAAAATGAGTACAAATTGGAAATAAATATAATGTTATAATTATAGTAATTATAATAGCAAAAAAGAGTGATAGCCTAGTGGTTAGACCGTTGGACTGCAAAGTCAGAGGTCTCGGGATCAGACCCAAGCACGCACCTCTGTCTTTTCGAAAGCATGTGCGTATTAAAAATTAACTATCACTTGCTTTAACGGTAAAGAAAAACATCTTGAGGAAACCTGCATGCCTAAGAGTTTCTCGAAGGTGTGTGAAGCCGCACTGGACCAGCGTGGTGGAATATGGCCTACACCCTCTCTGAGAGGAGGCCCGTGCCCAACGTGGGACAGTTTCTTAACAGGGCTAATATTATTATTATAATAAATGAGTGACGAGAGAGAAAATTAACTACACAAATATATAGGGTATATACTAAGAATGAGTCTTGAAGTGCACTCACATTTCACTAAGATTTAGTCCCAATCTATTTGTTTGGTGAATATTATCAAATTGACAAACGATTTAGCGCACTGGTTAAAAGTAAGCTTTTAACCGCTGCCCATTGTGTCTAATAGTTGCGAGTTCGATTCCTGCTCGGGACAAACCTATAACCCACAATTGTTTATGTCAGTTTGGGTATTTGTGTATGTGGATCTTCATGTTTGTTAACGCGCCCACAACAAAGGAATAAATCTTAGCGTGGGCCTACGTGTTTTTTTTTTAAAGATCGATCCAAATTATAGACCAAAATTACAATCAATCTTGAGATAAGGATTATAATTAATGATAAATTCACAAAAATTACTTTTATCTGATTGCGTCTATGATAATGAGTTGTGTCATTTACAACATATAAACTTACAATAAGATTGCCTCATTGGTCTAGTGGCGTAAAGTGTGGCAGGTGATCACGAGGTCCTGGGTTCAATCCTAGGTCGGACTAAGTATGATTTGTATAAAAAGATAATAGCAGTCCGGAGTTTATTGCCATTATACAAGGCACACAATTCCCGATTCGAGCGAGACAGCAATTCAGATTTTTTTATAGAAAAAGGCTCACTTTGTTTTATATAGGATTCAAATCCAGGACAAGGAAGGTAGGACAGGAAAAAGACAGTCAAAAAATTTAATAACAAAACAATTATAAACATCGTTACGCCTATGTTTCTGAAGCGGGGGCGGTAGAGTACTCTGTACACCCACTTTTCGCCGACGAGGTTAGGTAATATGGTGCAAGCCTATTGCCATTATAGCAATATAGCAATTACTTTTTCAATAGACTGAACAAACTTTTTCTATAGAAAAACACATTTTTTCTAACCTAAGTTCGGACCCAGGACGCACACCACTGGACCATTGAGGTAGTCTCATTGTATTTTATAATACACCGTCACGCCTATATTCCCCAAGCGGGGGTGGCAGAGGTGTACTGATCACACCCACGTTTCGCCGACGATGTTAGGCCCCATGTAATAGGGGGCGAGCCTATTGCCATATACCGGGCACAATTCCAGACTCCGGACTCATACTGGGAAGTTTTCGTTAGAAAAACTACACTTGTCCGACCTAGTATTTGAACTCAGGACCTCGGGATCACAAAGCGATGCGCTTTGCCACTAGACCAACGAGGCACTCATTGTGTTTAATCATAAATAATCATAGGTGCAATGAGAAAAGTCATTTCAGCACAGAACAGTAGATACTGATTCACATTCCTAAGCAATCTAGAATTCACTAAAATTCAACACACAGACATATTCTACACGCAGCAATACGTAAATATAAATCGAAATGTGTGAAATACTTGGTTGGCGGTCGCGCAGAGTCCAATTTCGGATTCTATCTCATTATCATAACGCGAGTGCGCTGTGGATGCTCGGCGCGATGCACTGACCGGCTTGAGCCGCCGACACACGGCTCGAAAGGTTCGAGAGCATATTTGACGAAGAATTTAAATTAAAAATTCTAAGAATTGAATATACAAGGAAAATAAGTAAATAAAGGATTTTTATGGTGCCTTATCTCAATCGGTGAAAACGGAAACATAATAGAACCACTTTGTTTGTCTATCCAAGAGTTATTTGTTTACTAAATTACTATTTTGTAACATATTTTTGGTTCGGGTAACAAATCTTTGATATTTTTCTCGCTATTATACAACACTTAGTCTGAATTGCATCAAAAACGACATAACATTCAATATTTGTCTAAGAATTTTAATACCTTTTGACATAGACTATGAGAGTGAAGGAAGCCAGAGAGGTATGTAAGGAAGAACCTGGTGGAACTATTTACTCTCTACCTAGCCCGCAAGGGATCTGGCGTGATGAGATAGATAGATTGACATAGACAATGTTAGCTTGAAGCATAACCTTTTACTTTTACTAAGCCCTATTAAAGAATCATAGGGAAAGACCTATATGGGACAAGCGGTAGAGTTTAAGATAATCCAAATATTTCACATATATTTCGGAATGATTAATATTTTTGGGAAAAAATAAAACTTTTCTTTCACAGATTTAACAATGACACACAAATTACATTGTCGAAAATTGCCCCAGAACCAACAAACATTTGACTCATGCCATGTGTATACCTATTTTCCACACCTATACAACTGTTTTATTAAAATTGTGCCGAATATCCGTATCTAACGGATAATTTGGTATCTAAAACAATTATTTCAAAGTATTGTAAGTTCTTATATCAAAGTCGTCGATATTTTTAATGAATATCAACACACAATATAACCTCATACATATTAATAGCTATTGAATTATAATCTCAAAATCTGATACTTTTTGTGCAATGAAATTGATGGGTGATTTGAAATCATCCAAGTATTTTTTCATTGCTGTCGGTTCTGGGGCAAATCATGTATGGGCGCAAAACAATGTTCTTTAAGTGTAAAATTTACCATTGCCTTCACTCTGCTTAATCTATACTATACAATAGAAACTAGATTTTCCAAATCACGTGATAAACAGGACGAGGTGGAAGTGAGGAGTGAAGGTCTTCGCCTTGCAGTGAGATCGCATAGGCCTACAATGATAATAATGATAAACAGGTAAAATAAATCTGACCTACTCACCAACCGAGAGTCCAATGAAATGCCAAATAAAGCGTTTTTACAACCTGATTAAAACCATTCACAGGTACTTTCACACTATTAAGTTACCATCTAAATCCAATCTACTATCTATGTTACCTTTAGTTAAGAAAATAAACATCTTTCTTTTATCTCACCTCCATCCAACCCCAACTGTATTATTCACCAAGCCCCATAACCGTATGTCTAGCACCGACTACTTTATGTAGTATTTAGATGCACATTAAGAGTCATCTTTACCGGGAATGTACCGATCGGGTTTCATTACCATATCGCTTGCGGAGGACACTTGAGTACAGACGTAAGTGCGTTATGCTATATGTACGTGTGTGATATTCCGTCGAGATTAGAGCTTCGCACTGAATAGATAGTAGTCTCATTACCATGCCGGGAGCTGACTAAGATTCTGCACTTTGATCTCGCCATTGAAAGGGTTATGGGAAAGTTTTTATGAGTTGCGGTCGGCGATGAGAGGATGGTAATGGGAATATAAAATGAAGTATATATATTTTTTGTACATTAATGCTTATTGAGGTAATGGTTTTGTGTTTAGAATGAAGTAAGGTGATGGAAATTATTTTGACACATGAATGACTGCTAGTAAAATTTAATAAAATGGCTGGAATGTTAAATAGATAGGACGATAAAAATTATGTTCATTCTGTTAAGGCAATAAAAAAATGGCAAAAACATTCATTTTTTATAATATTCTATAGAACCTGAGAATTTCCACCATTCTAAATAAAATAAACTGCAAATTAAATAAACAAAATCAACACAACCTAGTCCATTAACCCTAAAATGCTCACGTAATTATAAAACGGGGCGAGCGCGAAAACAAAAGGCGATCGGAGTCGCGCAACGTGTTAAGAATGCACCGACTTGGCCTGTACGCGCTGGGACCACATTTTATCACCGACTAATGATCTCGAGCGGCTGTGGCCGTAATGAGAGCATCCCGGACCGCCCCACCTCACAACCAATAAAATATTTATGAAAACATCCCCCACATTAATGGGAAGCGCCAAGTCTCCAGTTAGAACTTCGCATTAACCTTTCTAGCTAAATTAGAACCGCTCTAAAAAGGACATACTGTCACACCCACATTTCCTAAGCGTAAATGACAAAGATACACGTTGAACACCCGCATATCACTGACAATGTTAGGCGCAATAACACGCAAGCCTATCACCATTATGCTAAGGTTCAAACCTTGGTGTCATCGGTAGTGGCCTCTAAAGATCAGGATCTACAGTCATTCTTGTAAGCTTGGCAGGAGTAGGTGGCAAGCTCAATCCTAGACTCCGGACTATTTTCAAGAATTTTTTGATTGAAAAACTACGTGCCCGAAGATTCAAATCTAAAGCCTCCTGATAGCTACCTGCGCTTGCACCACTCGACCAACGCCGCACTCTAAAAAGGAAAAAGGGACAATAGCCGATCGCATGTCGTAAACGCAGAATGCGACTCGTTAAGTCTGTAAGGACGCGAATTTAAGAGACAGCTTCTAAATATCCAGTGGCAGCGTGCGCATGCGTCCCGAGATCTGTATCGCCGCGCACAATACCGAGGCCAACCGTCACGACGGTAGCAGAAATATGGACGCGGGCCCGCCGCATGCCCGCTTGTTTTATGTTAATGCGAGGCATAAACGGCTAGGCTGCGAGGAAAAATAACGCGCCGACGTCCACCCCGTGATGGAATACCAGATACGTGCTCCGGATGCCGCCGCGGCGATCGTTAACCGTCTCGCTGCTGTTGCCCATCTCGTCCCAGTGATATTACTTAATCCTATTCGTCCTGCCTGACCTTTTGATTATATTCAGGTAACTACGGTAGTGAACAGAGAAATGGATTTAAGACTTATTGAAGATCGTTAGCTAACGAAAGGATTTGAAACGTGACAGTGAGCAAAAGAAGGTGCATGATTAGCAGAGTAGTCGACTGGCTCGTCTTCAAATAAAAGAGAAGTCCGACGAAAGACCTAATTAGATGCTAAGCGAGTTGTTTGACATTAGCTTGAAACTTTTATCCTTTGTCTACTCCAGTGAGCGGAACGGTCTATGATTTCATCACTTAACCAAGCCACATCTAAATCAGGGGTTATGGTCAGGTCGAAAGGAACGCACGAGGACGTCGAATAATTAAACCGAACGCGTCGTCAGTCCACGCGTTTTCGCGCTATCGAAACTGTCGATCTTCACCAGCGAAATACCGAAGCCTAATAAGTCCGAGCCGAGTCTCATTTGTGTAAGGAGTCGTTTAAAAAAACGAACAATACGAAGGCGCCCGATAAAGGAGACGGCCCAATAATTTAGGGTCATTGTTTCGCCTCTTAATTTATGGAGTGCGGGCGTACGATTGATTTGTAGGTTTAGGTGGGGGATTCTTCGAGTGTCGGGGATGAGCGCTTTTAAATCTGTGGATTATCGAACGTCGCGGGATCGCGGTGACGCGCGTCAAGAACTCAATTTATTCACGGCCGCCACTCGATATACATACAATGGTGGTCGGCATTTAAAATGCGGGTTTGGATTGGTCGGTGGACGCTGGGCGGGGTGCCCGCACCATATACGCGTTCGTCGTGATGCACATATTAAGTTAGAGCTGTACATGGGATACTGTGGAATTACGATAGGCACCGATGATGTCTACGATCGTGAGTGTCCCTCCGGTAGTGAGAGCACAATGGGCAAAGTCGGAGAAAATTATTAATGCCCCGTAGCTGTTCGCCGCTACATTAAATTGCGGGTGGCTAGCGTGGGGCTATTAAATTATCGGATGCGCTGATGTCCTCCTACAATATCAAGTATGATTGTAATTCAAGTGTTTCTATTTCGTAGAACATTTTATACAGCGCCGGCAGGGGAGGGGTTGAAATTTTATTTCACTTTTCCAAGCAATAGCTGACGAAGAATGTTCACAATAAAAACTTATTTTTTTTACGTGTATTTATCACAATTTACAGCTTAATCTTGAGTGGAAATGATGACGAAATAGCCCTCAAAGTAGCCACGAGTTTTTTCGTACTATGTCGACTATTTATTATACGGGTAAGAGCGTACAGTTTACCACATTCTCCTTGGTTCGGGTTTGGTGAGCAACCACGCCGCCCTTACTCGTAATCATCATTTCATCATTCTGCAGACAATTTTTTCCAAACCTACTGTGATACCGCAATATCTAAATGCTTCGACTGTTCCAACATCTTTCATCATCTATCGATAATGATCATCTAGGGTAGATCTTTACAACTCCAATACTTAAATTACAGAACCAAAAAATTCAAATACCAACCTTTACCACCTTGTCTCAAGAACCTTCAACTCAACACAGATCAACCTCACATATCCAAGTCCACTTCCAGCACAATTTATAGTTCCTCACTATCAGATCAAGGGGGTGCCCGCATTAATTGGAACGGCTGCCGATCTCCACAGAGCTGATTTCACTTCTATAAATGGCTCGAAACTTTATGGTATCGGTCGGTGCGTTGTTGCCGTCACCGGTGCGCGTGCGCCGCGTTGTAATTGGTCCGCGGACGGTTGACATTTACACGCAGCCCGATGCCCGAAGGATCCGATAGGCCGACGAGTAATTGACAAATAGTCTGAAGGTTTAGAATAAATTGGGTGGCACGCGATGTTTTAGATCTGATTTTGCGTGTTTTATGTACTGTAGGCAGATGCTGGGAACGGGGGGTGAGTTTAACTTTGAACTTTAATAGAGTTCGAATTAATAGATGTAGAAGTTCTTTAAAACACTCTTCTGCTTCATTCTTAACGAATTCACTCAACTGAGTTTACTATGGAAGCTGCCATCGCGACAATTTCGGTACGAACTGTGAGTGATGAGAACGCTTTGGGAAGGGTTGAAGGGAGATAGATGCATACATCAGCTGCACCGACAAAAGTTCAACTCAAATTAGAATGATGATGTGAGTAAGCGAGTAAGCAAGTGAGGGTTATATTTGATGTAGTTGGATGGTCGACCTCTGTAAAAGACATGAAATAAAACTGGTGATCACGAAGTCCTCTGGGGTTGAATTCTAGATCGGACTCAGTGGTATTAGAAAAAAGATAGAAAAGATTCATTTAACCACACACACACACACATAGACAACTACACAAGGTACAAAAAATTAGGTATTTTAATATTTTCCACATAAGATGGGTAGTGACAGTTCTAATTGCCAAACGAAATTAATATTTAATTCAATGGTGTTAGGGCATAAAACAATAAGTATAGAAACGGGTCATGCCTCTTATAGCCATTGAATAAAGTATACATTTTTTTTGACACTTACAACTTCTTACCCACCTTATATAAAATAAGTACTATAAGTTCTATATCTATGCTAGAAATAACAAGAAAGAAAAGAAACAAAACATTTATAAATAACAGAGGTTGTTTGGGGTTAAACAGGATACTGCTTCAGCATATTTCCTGCACCACAACGTTGTATCATGGTGCAGCGATGGTATTCTGGCAGCACATATAAAACGGGTGACGTCAGAGATGGCAACTTGAACTTAAAAGAAATAAATATAAAAGACTATATATAAATAACTAAATGATTAAATAAATAAATATTCTATTGTGTTGATAATATTTATTAAAAAGTGGATCTCAAAAGGCTAGCAAATCTGCAATATTGCGTTTGATAAAATTTTGACAGAATAGTACTACATTGACACTGACAGATACTATTTATCAAATTCTAAAATGGCGATGCCACGTCTTTGTCCGTATCGCAAAAAAAAAACGATAGAGATCATAGAGACTTCCTATCGGAAAATTCTCAATAGCGGTTTATAGTTTAGAAGTGTGCTCAATACAATGGCGGTAGGCTTACCCCCGATTACATTGTGACCTAACACTGTCAGCAAAATGTAAGTGTACCACTACTTGAACTACTTGAAGTAATCGAAACGTTTATTTCTTTCTTTTTCATGGAAATGGACAAAGAACCATGATCTATGGAAGTTATTACCATCGCTTCTTTTTTGCAATTCTAGGGCTGAAGTTATGCATGCATGATTACTATTATTTGCATTTAAAATTAACGTGCAATTAATAAGCAGTTCCTTGTTGGTCGATTGAGTGTAAAATACGTAAGGGTTTATGGAAATATGATGCAATTAATATATATATATGATGGTTCTGTAGAATTAAATTAAAATCTACATGTATATATCAAGATATCCCTACTTTTCAATTAGTCAACCTATTCTATAATACTATCCCGCTACTAGGGTTACTGTCAAAAATAGACATGTGAAAAAATGGACCATTCTCCACTAGGCGAACCCAGTCAATGCGACCTAATAAAAGCAGGTTTGTGGTCACCTGCTTTTGGAACTTATCAAGCCACCTGTAACTTTCCAATGTGGCTTAACGACCACCATAGTAAGTGATGAACAGCACCAACGCCTAACCCTCCAAAGCTCAGAAATGCTCGAAAATAAAATGCCGCAAACGGTCACTCATCTCAGACTGACCGCGCCAACCGTTGCTTAACCTTGAGTAATCTAAAGAATACCTACTCCCAGCCTATGAACGCCTCATACGTATCGTCTGCCTTCACATATCACAAATAAACCAAACCACGCCTTTTAAAGATAAAAGCTTCAATTAAAGCCGGAGCGCTGGCCACCTCGTCCACTGGCCCCCAATGCCTTGCAATGTAATTACAACCCTTAATTAACATACGTTCACATGAAGACGCGAATTAATTGCGACTAAAAAAGTAGTTTATAATGCAGTGTGCTTATTGGGATGCAGTTACATAGTTATAAAATATTACCACTCAGAGGATATCAGAAAAAAATAATACAGTCAACCCTATCAAAACGGGAGAAGTTTGAAAGTATTTCTTAATAACAATGATTACTATGTTTTTTTGTTTGTAAAACATCTCAGTCCTTCCCGTAACCATGGGGCTGGAAAGAACACAAAATATAAAAAAATAACCATTGTAAAATATACTGAGTTCTTAGATTTACGCGAATATTACACATGAAATAAAACTATTTTTTCGGATTTTATCGCGGTTTATTTTGATTTTTAAGTTCCCGCCGTTTCGAGTGCTTTGCAGCACCCATGGTCACGGGAAGGACTGAGATGGTAGACGTCCAAAAGGCATAGTTGTTCCGGGGTACCCTCAAACTTCTTAATTATTTTTGTTGGTCCGATCTACGCAAATAATGAGCTCACGGTGTCTTGAGGTCTTGCAGTGTTATGCTCGGTTTTGGATTTGATTATATTAATTACTGGATACCAAGTCGATGGAAGCAACCAGCCATCTTCTCTTTTGAAATTAGGATGTTTTTTAATTTCTATAGCCTCGCGGACCATCCTTGGTAGGAATCGGTGTTCTTTCACGAGGATTTGTGGTCTATCAAATCTGATGTTATGGCGGGTGCGGTCAAGGACATGTTCACAGACTGCAGAGCTCAAAGAAGTCTGCAAAAAAATAGCCAAATAAAACAAATAAAAATAGTTTTATTTCATTGTAAAATAGGTATAAAATAGTTTTATTTAATATTCTTTTAAATCTAAGAACTCATTACATGAATATGCTGAATTTCCAAGTTTTAAGGCAATTCCCATCATCATTATCTCTTCAAATTCATAAAAACGCGCGACCAAAAACATGTATCAAAAAAAAACTTATCGAAAGATCTGCCATAACTTATTAAAATGGCGTCTTAATACGTCCGTTAAAAGGGGTTTAATCGATCAAGACGTCAGCGGTTGACGACCAGCGACCGGCGGCGACGGCCGGCGACTGTCCGGCGACTTGTCGGATGATTGATAGGCTCTGTTAGACAATCGCGCGATCAATCATCGATACAGTCGCGGAGTCGCCAGTGTGGTCCGGGCTTTAGGTGGTGTGAGCTATTGTTTATAGAAAGTTATTTTTGTTATGATTTATGTTTTGGAAAATATATTTGTTCTTGAGTTTTGCTCAGGGAGTTAATAGAATCGGATTATTAATAGAAGTAAAAATATTTTCTTGGGGTTTTTGGTTTTGCTTTATTGAGTAATTTTATTTTTTTATGGATATAAATACCGTGTGTTCCCGATAAAATTTCTAAAACTTAAATTAAATTACAGAAAATGATAAAATAAAACAGAGTTCGTTTTAGTAGTTTCCGAGATGATATCCGAATTATAAACAAACAAAAACAGCTTTTAAGTTCACCGAAGTCGTCTTTACCTGATCACTATAATGTATAATCTGAACGATTTTTATGGACAAACCACAAAACTAAAGCTCTTAAAGACTAAAGTTTTCCATTGATGATACCTACCAAAATTTCTATCAAATTCACGTCACCTACATATGTTTAGCCGCGTGGTTCCCGGCTTAGAATAGGACCAACCCATCTCATCCCATCGGGTGTCGTACAAGGCGACTAAGGGAAAACTAGGGAATGGGCAGCAGCGTTCCCTTAACACTTCTACGACCAAAAACTGCGCTCGCCAACCCGCCTGCCAAGCGTGGCGAGTATGGCAAACACCCCCAACCAATATGGAAGAAAGCAAGAAAACCAGGCCCCTAGTCCCCGGCGGTCCTGTTCGTCCTGGCCACGGTAGCAGCCATGGTAACGACAGGACAAGGGGTGCTAAGAATCTCCGGCAGAGATTCGGCTACCACCAAAACCGAAAATTGGCCCTGGTGACATACAACGCACGCACATTGAGGACAGATGAGAAGCTAGTTGAGCTGGAAGAAGAGTTAAACAAGTTGCGGTGGAGTATTGTTGGTTTATCGGAGGTCCGAAGAGAGGGCGAGGACACGATAACCTTAAAATCCGGCAACTTGTTTTACTACCGGGAGGGCGAACAGCAGTCCCAAGGTGGTGTCGGATTTATCGTCCACAAGTCACTCATAAACAACGTTGTGTCCATCACTAGTGTGTCGAGCAGGGTAGCGTACCTGATACTCAGAATATCTAAAAGATATTCGCTGAAGGTCATACAGGTCTACGCACCGACCTCGGCATACTCAGATGATGAGGTCGAAGCTATGTATGAGGACATTAGTAGAGCCATACATACTTCCAAAGCACACTTTACAGTAGTTATGGGTGACTTCAATGCGCGACTGGGCAAACGGGGCGATGATGAGTTGAGAGTGGGGCAATTTGGATATAGGCAGCGCAACCCCAGGGGTCAGGGGCTGGCCGAATTTCTGGAGAAGGAGGGACTCTTTATGATGAACTCTTTCTTCCAGAAGCCGTCTCATAGGAAATGGACCTGGATGAGCCCTGATGGTTTCACAAAAAATGAGATAGACTTCATCATGAGCACCAAGCGACAAATATTTAATGATGTTTCCGTGATTCACAGGGTAAAAACCGGCAGTGATCACCGAATGGTCAGGGGCACATTAAATATTAATGTCAAAATGAAAAGATCGCGTCTGATGAAGTCTACGCTCCGACCTTCTAATACACATATCCAAAACCCCGAGAACTTTCAACTCGAATTGTCAAACCGCTTCGAATTGCTAGACAGCAGCGCATCAGTGGACGAAATCAACAATAGGTTGGTAGAGACTGTCCATGCGGTCGGGTCTAAGCATTTTAAGCCCCACCGTAAAAATAGGCCTCAAAACCTATCTGACTACACCCGAAACCTTATGGCTGAGCGACGTACCATGGCACTCCAAACCTCCGATGATGCTAAGTCCTATAGGCAGCTCAATGGACAGATATTGAAGTCCTTGCGACACGATTTACGGTCCTTCAATACAAGACGTATTGAGGAGACCATAGAGCAGAACAAGGGCTCCAAAGTGTTCGCAAGAGACGCGTCTATTGGGCAAAGCCAGTTGACGAAGCTGAAGACGGAGGACGGAAACGTAACGTCGAATAGGTCAGAGGTGCTCAGCGAGATAGAGAGGTTCTATGGGCAGTTGTATACCTCAGTAGCTGAACCTGTTGTTGACTTGGTAAAAGACCCAAGAGCCAAGCTAACCCGACACTACACTGAAGATATCCCGGACATCAGCCTGTACGAGATTAGGATGGCTCTCAAACAACTTAAAAACAACAAAGCGCTGGGTGAAGACGGAATTACCGCAGAGCTTCTGAAAGCGGGCGGACCGCCGGTACTTAAAGTCCTCCAGAGGCTGTTTAATTCCATCTTGCTGGAAGGAAAAACGCCGGAAGCATGGAACAGGGGTGTGGTGGTACTCTTTTTCAAGAAAGGTGATAAGACTTTATTAAAGAACTATAGGCCCATCACACTGCTGAGCCATGTTTACAAGTTGTTTTCGAGAGTCATCACGAATCGTCTCGAACGCAGGCTTGATGATTCCCAGCCTCCCGAACAAGCCGGTTTCCGGAAAGGCTTTAGTACCATAGACCACATACATACGCTGCGGCAGATTATACAGAAGACCGAGGAGTATAATCGGCCACTATGCTTGGCGTTTGTGGACTATGAGAAAGCCTTCGATTCGATCGAGACTTGGGCGGTTCTTAGATCTCTCCAGCGATGCCGCATTGACTATCGGTACATCGAAGTGTTGAAGTGCTTGTATAATAACGCCACCATGTCAGTCCGAGTACAGGGGCAGTGCACGAAGGCAATCCCCATAAAAAGAGGAGTAAGACAGGGAGACGTCATTTCTCCGAAACTGTTTACGGCCACCTTAGAGGACGCCTTCAAGCTCTTGGAATGGCAAGGACTTGGCATCAACATCAATGGCGAGTACATCACTCACCTTCGATTTGCCGACGACATTGTGGTCGTGGCGGAGTCGCTGGAAGATCTAGGACGAATGCTCGGTGACCTCAACAGAGTATCTCAACAAGTGGGTCTTAAAATGAACATGGACAAAACGAAAATAATGTGTAACGTCCATGTCGCACCCACCGCACTCACCGTTGGGAACTCCACTCTTGAAGTTGTCGACGAATACATTTACCTGGGACAGGTAGTCCGGTTAGGTAGGTCCAACTTTGAGAGAGAGGTCAATCGACGAATCCAACTCGGCTGGGCAGCGTTCGGGAAACTGCGCAACATCTTCTCATCCAAAATACCTCAGTGCCTAAAGACTAAAGTTTTTAGTCAATGTGTGTTACCAGTGATGATATATGGATCAGAGACGTGGTCTCTTACTATAGGTCTCATAAAAAAGCTCAGAGTTGCTCAGCGAGCTATGGAGAGAGCTATGCTCGGCGTTTCTCTACGTGATCGAATCAGGAATGAGGAGATTCGTAGAAGAACCAAGGTCACCGACATAGCCCTTAAGATTAGCAAGCTGAAGTGGCAATGGGCGGGCCACATAGCGCGAAGATCGGACGGGCGTTGCGGCAGAAAGATTCTAGAGTGGAGACCACGTATTGGCAAGCGCAGCGTGGGACGACCACCTGCCAGATGGACCGACGATCTTGTGAAAATCGCAGGAAGTCGTTGGATGCAGGTGGCATCGGACCGGTTACGCTGGAAAGCGATTGGGGAGGCCTATGTTCAGCAGTGGACAAGTATAGGCTGAGATGATGATGATGACATATGTTTACGCAGGTGAGGTGACATTAACCATGAGCGAGATAGGATATAGGTAAGCAAGAAACTGTTTCGCAATGTTGAAGGTACTTATTTTTCCAGGTTTCCATACTGCCTATTGCAATAGTGAAAAAAATAGTTAAAAAAAAGTGATAGCAATGTGGCTGATTCTCAAACTTTTTGAGCATGGATCATTTTTCTTTCTCTTATGATTTTTTTTCAAGAAAGATGTTTCAATTAATTTACGAAGCCATCGCGATTATCGGCGCCGACGCATTACATTTTGATCGATCGCACACACTTAACACCCAGGTAAACTTGCCACCCCAAATATGAAACTACCACTGAATTATTATTCACAGAAACGTACCTTCAAAAAACAAAACATATTCTTTATTTCATTAGCAATAAAGTCGTATTTACTTAAAAAGATAATTTTATAAAAACAAATTTATTATATACGCGCCTAAAATAAAATTACAAACTCTATTACGCAGGTGTTAAAGTTGATAATAGTGTAATTGTTAGTTATTAAGTTGATAAATATATTGAGCTGATAAATTAATTAAGGGAATGATGGATTTGTCTGTGGCGAACCGTGATTGATGATTTGTCAATAATACTGGTCGGACGGTCGAATGTCAACAAAGATAAACAGAAATAAATGGGGCCGGATGTACCTGAAGATTTGGGTGGAGTGACGAAAAAATGTAAACAAAAAACTTCGTCAATCTGTCTTACAAAAGCTCTAGAAATAAAGGCAATTAAATTAACATAATTAAATGATTATGTTCTCGAAAAAGTAGACAGAGGTTTCAAACACACTGCCTAGACTTTTATACCTACACGAGATATATCGAGTTAATAACTATTATGGATTCCATAAGGTAATGATAATCCTTCGATGTTACAGTTATGAAAATATTATTCTTGTTTTATATTTACAAACCCGCTTTACTGTTCTACTCTTGGGAAAAGCTAAAGGTTTATATATAGAAAATATGCTATTAAATTGATGCAATTGAAATCAATCGAATGTGTGAAAAAATCCAAAGACAATAATATAGAGGGTTTTTTTTCAAAAAACGAATCACCCATTTAGTAGGGTGTCCATAATAAACCTGCCATGTCGAGACAGTCTCGATACCCGACGTCGCACTTATCAACGGACATAACATCTTCAATTTTACGACAATCTCGCGCTGTACGCGCGCGCATATAAATTTGAACAAACGTCAAGACAGTCCGATTTTATTTTACTGATCATGGAAATTGTATCTATATTTCAACGATAACGTTATTGTGCCCGTGCCGAGTAAAGATATTTTTATGTACGTTAAATTTGTTTGATTTTAATACCGATACCTTAAATCGGACGCGTGTAAAATTCGATCTTAATAAATTTTTATTACGACCGCCACGATTAACTTGAACCTGTTAAATACTTTGAAGTATAAATATTAACACAATGTAAAAATTTTATATTCAAAATAATACGAGATCTCATTCAGTAATCGATTCAAATAAAAAGATACTGGTATCCTTGTGCACATTCATGTTCAAAGATTCAACCCAAGTAGTTAAAAATAAAGGACTTAAAATCGCAACTTGATATTTATTGAAAAACTTAAAATAGAAATAAGTAATCTGAAAAGTAATGTATATTTACTAGTACCTATACAAAAAAATGCTTTTAAATAGACACTTATTGACAATATATCCATAATTTTAAAATACGGAATTTCAGTGGCTGCAGATGGCTTATTCGTTGTTATTACCCAGTTTTAAGTCGATAAGAGTCACCAGCGCACGCTCAAAAGTATTTCCACGAAGGTACTTACTCTACTTTAAGTAGTCGTCAAACACATTTTTAAGCCTAGTATTCGTTAAGTAACGAATACCCCGCGATACGTGTCAGGCAACGTAAAGCGAAGTCAAGTGACACTAGGCGTCACTTAATAAGTGTGGCGATACGTGCGACCTTCTCCTTGTTGCCACTTCTCTTTTGTTGAGGAGCAGAAGTCACAGAGTGTGACATGCGTTGCGCAACAATATGGAAGAACGATGTATAAGCGAGACCTTTCCCGAATGTGGACGACATAGGTCGCAGGACAATTGTCCCTAAGAATACGAGACTTTATTTAATAATCTTGAGAGACACAGATCTTCTTCCACCGCCAACTAATAGACAGAACAACTAAAAATCTCTATTTAAAAATCGAAAAGCAAACCGCATTCAAGATAGCGCACGCGAATAGCGAAATCTAAAAACCGGTTGGGGGCTGCCGTGTAATTCTAATTAGGCAATTCGAGCACCGGCCGGTACTAATGGCAAGCGTTCGGTGCCATAAAGCAGGCGCAATCTGATCGTGTGAACACGGTGTCCGTGTGTCCGGAGCACATTGTCCGTAGTCATGCGATGCTTTGTCACCCTATTGCCCACGCTGCAGCCGGGATTCTGCAGTTTATTGCGCTTTGTTTTATAATTATTGGCTGGTTAGGTTTAGTATATAAGTACTAGCTGTTTCCCGCGGCTTCGCATGTGATTATTTTATGGTCGACAACAGTGCTTATGTTCGACAACACCTAACGAGTCCAACGGGTACAACGGGTACAACAAACGTAACCCCGTAAAGCGCAAATCAAAATCATCTAAATCAGTCAAACGTTTAAGGAGGAAAATTACGAACAAACTCACACCGGAATTGTATATCCCATATCTGAGAAGAGCGTATGTTCAGAGAAGATACCAAAAGTATTCTTCTAGTTGTATAATTCTATTCTTCAATAAATAGTCTTACAATCTTTAGTCTTTCAAGTTGTATGTCGTTCTCTCATCTCTGACACCTCTTATATATCTGTCTTATATACATCAACTCGGCCATTCTTTATTCCAATTTATTTAAGTAATATTTATGATTTAAAAGGCAATCATCTAACAAACAGACTTAATGCAGAAACCAACTAAGATTCCACATATAAAGATAATATCACCCACTTTAATAAGTATTTAATTCAATAAAAATCCACATTAGAGGGTGCGCAGACGGCGAGCGCAACGCAGCGACGATAAATTAGCGCGCTACATCGACGAGACACAGCAACACCGATACACACTCAGCAAGCGCCATTGATGGAAGAATATCAAACGCAGTTTAGATAGCGGAATGGCGTTGACGTATTGTTATTATTGTGGGACAAGCGAGACGGGCCGTCTGTTGAGGCCTTTAGTGCTATTTATTTGGATATAAAACGCGGGTTTGAGATGGAGTTTTTTTATTCTTTCGGTTTGGAATCTGTTCGGTCAGTGTTTGGTATGAATAAATTGATGGGGTAGGATGATGGTAAGGATTTAATTTATATGTATTATGTTGAAGCTGTTGCAGTGACGTGCAGTGCATATAGGCAAGCAGTACGTACCTCAGTATATACTGAATGTAGGTATACGTTATTAATCATTATACTAAAGTAAGTATGATTATTTAGTAGTGTAATTAAATTCTTATGAAGTAGGCACTGCTTAACGCCTAATGCTGCCTATATGGCATGCATGCCAGTGAGCTGTAGGTCTGTTGTGTAGAAGAATAACGCCACTTTGTGCCGTTCCCCAAGTGGGGGTGGGTAAGGTGTACTGTGTACACGCACTTATAGCCGGTGTTGTAAAGCCCTAATGTGGGAACGAGCCTATTGCCATGATATTGAGTACAATTCCAGGCTCCAGTCTATGGTTAAGAATTTTTCGACAGAAAAAGCACATTTTATCCAACCTAGGATGTAATATATGTATATTTATGCAATCATTTTTGTATATTTTTTTACGTACTTAAACAGGAGAGAATTTATGTAAATACCTTTATTCCGTTTTTCATTTATAATGACAACTAAGCTGAATAGGATTTTTTCGGTGATCGATTTGCTATTACCAATTTTTTACTAGAAATAATCATGATTCATTCATAATATCGAATATGCTACAAAATGTTGGCCATAACCTTTTATAATTCTACGTCAAATGTTTGACGAAATAACAAGAACAATCACTTAACTAAGCATTACACCATTCTCCAATACCTTTAGCTAACAAAATTATTAACACAACACGACGGCTTAGTCCATTGGTCCAGAGCTTAAGCCACTCCACCCATTGGACTGAGTAGTGACGGGTTCAATCCCCACACAGGACAAATCTTTATATGGTCCATAAATATTTGTTTCGGTCTAAGTGTATGTAAAGTCTATGTTTGTAAACGCATCTACGACATGAATAATTCCTAATAAGGAGCTTAGTTATCTCTCTCTATCTATCTATATCATCACGCCAGATCCCTTGCTGGGTAGGCAGAGACTACAGAGTTCCAACAGGTTCTTTCCGTACATACCTCTCTGGCTTCCTCCACTCCGGTTACGGAGACTCTTGACTTGTCCTTCAGATAAGAATCGATCTATTTGGTCATGGTAAGATAGTCTAGGTCTTCCCCGGTACCTACATCCTTCCACTTTCATATAGTTTATCTGTTTTGTCATTCTTTCTATATGCCCGAACTAACGGAGAATACCCTTTCTCATCTTTACACCGATACTATCTTTCATACCTACTCGCTTTCTTACTACGCTGTTGCGAATACGGTCGGTCAGCTTCACTCCGCACATCTTCCGCAGCGCTCGCATTTCCACCGCATTTAGTTATATCAAAAACCACCAAGCTTAGTTATATAAAAAAAACACACACATCTAACGATAGCTAATACGTCGTAACCCTTTTATGCCGTACAATCGCCCACAAAAGTGTTCACAACATACATTTTCGCCTTGTAATAAGAGGAGTTACTGCAGTTGGTATGTGTACAGAGTTTCAACGGCCCAGGTTATAAATATGGTCGGTTGGACGTATACAAGCTCGATTGACACGCTAAGAACTATAAAACACGTCAAAATACGAGGTGGTAAGTACACGAACATATTATATGTAAGGAGGTTGTGATAAACTTTGGTGGGCTATATTTTATGTGAGAGTATTTTTGGAGCTTTAACGGTTGTGACGATTTATACTACTGTGACGATTAGATTTATACTCGTATATTATTGATGCGTGCTATAATTGCGTACAGTTATGTCGGAATACGTGAGAATCTTATCGGGACGTTTTAAAGTTTTAGCGACTAATTTAAAAAAAAACCTTTTGAAATTATATTCCTATTGATTGGTGGTAGGTTTGTCCCCAAAATAAGGATCAAAGTGTCTATTAAGTTTAACAACTAATGTTATCTAAATAGTTCTGTGCACAATTGTGCATTTACTAAAATATGTAGCGACGAAATCTAGTTTTCATTTCAGTTTTCAAGAGTTTTTAACTACAAAATTACAATAGGAATATACATTGTTACGACTACTATACCAAAAACGATGATTGGAAACCCTAGTTTGACGTTAGCATGACGTTAGCATGACGCTATCGAGTAATCGTAATGTCACGTTCATGTTTATTTAATAAATTTGTACTACGACAAGGATAGCATATCACTAGCATCACGCTTAAGTCAATCTTCTTGTCAGCTCTCAAATATATTATTGGAATACTTTAATATTCCAAAAGTCTACATAAAAATAATCCCAAACTGGGAAGTTCGGGATTCTTTTGCGTACGTACTTAGGAACGTTAAACGAAGAACTAGTGAAAATTTTAAAGATTTTTAAAGATTAATAGCACCATCCCCCAGAAAAAGAACTAACCTCTATAATGAAGCATTAAAAAGCCAAATATTTCAAGTAGGCATGTCCAATTATAATCCATAAAACGGTTCATTTTCTTCTTACAATATTCGTTTTTATCAACCATTAAAATGACACAGACTTCTCATAATATAAGCAATAAAACTCAGCAACAAGGAACAACCTATCCTACGGAGTTGGTAAAGCAGGTTATCCACACGATGAAAGGCCAAACAAGTGTGACGAACTTTGACAGAGATGATAGAGCGACTGCGAATCATCCTAGTTCCTTTCCCTACAATCTACAGTCTTGCTACAACTGACCATAAGACGAGAAACTAAGCACTAAGTAAATCATTCTTTACTACCATTATCCCACTGCTAAGCATATGCCTACTCTCAAATAAAGTGAGGGAATGGACCTAGTACGGATTAGTGAACTTAGGTTCGCTGCCGATACTGTAACTTATCAAGTACTCGAGTAAGTCTCGAGTTGCCATTAATTAGAAATTTAATATAGAGTCGACTATGCGACTGTTAATCTTCCTAGTTCCGTTATCTGTACTCTATTCCCTTCCTACAACTTATGAAAACCTATGCACTGTACAAATGAACCGTTACTACCTTCCTGATAAGCATATACCTTTTCTCATAAATCAAACGGAGAAAATAAGTCATATTACCTCCAGTCTAAAACATAGACTTAGTGCGAATTAGTGGAGGCAAGTTTGAGGCCACTGCTATTGGAACTTATCAAGCAGCTGAAAGACAATCAAGGAGGGCTAATACAGTGTAATTTAGGGTCTACCATATTGCTCTGGATTGCCCCTCTCCAAGCACGTGAGTATCCCTCCTTACCCATTTCCGGATATAATGTTTTATGTGATTACGTTATGGCGCATTAAAAGTCTGTCAAAAAGGCCATCTTTACGATGGTTTTACGACGAGAAATCTGATAAGTCTTTTCGTATGTAACCAATAATTTTTATAGGATTCGGTTACTGTGCGCCGCCGGTAGATTAATTTTCATTGTTGTTAAACTTTGTTTTATTGGCGTTAAAACGTTTGGTTTAATGTTTAATGGTTATTGAGAAATCATCGGTTTTGTTCTATGGTGGTATGTGGGATGAACGAAAGGAAGTTTTTTGACTGCCTCGTTGGTCTTGTGGCAAAGCACATAGCTTTGTGATGACGAGGTCCTGGTTCAAATCCAAGGTCGGACAAATGTAGTTTTTCTAACGAAAAATTCCCAGTATGAGTCCGGAGTCTGGAATTGTTGCCCGGTACATGGCAATAGGCTCGCCCCCTATAATATGGGACCTTACATCGTCAGCGAAACGTGGGTGTACTCATTACACCTCTTCCACCCTCGCTTAGGGAATATAGGCGTGACGGTGTGTGTGTGTATTTTTGAGAACGGCAATACGCTTAGTTTACTAGATTCTGTATAGGTAATTGCATATTCAATAACCGTACGGAACAAATATTTATAAACACACCCACGATACAAGTGTATTCGCAGTATAGCAACGTGAACATTACATTTTTTTGTCTTTTTGCTAAGTCTTTTTGTCACAAAAAACAGGATTTTTTCTTTGCCAGAAGTCAGTTTCCTGCCTCAAGAATTTAACATTAATTAATATCACAAAATAATAATGACACAATGATAACAGATATACAATGCGAAAATGGAAGGATGTAGGTACCGGGGAAGACCTAGACTATCTTACCATGACCAAATAGACCGTGTCTTATCTGAAGGGCAAGTCAAGAGTCTCCGTAACCGGCGAGCGTGTATGAGACGAACTATGAGCGAGAGATCCTGTGCTAATCTATTCCACCATTTGCCAGTCACTCTCACGATGTCATCGCTCCATCTAGCCGATGGTCTGCCTATGGGTCGGCGTCCTGTTCTGGGCCACCACTCTGTTACGGCCTTGGTCTACCTGCCATCTTCACGCCTTATCAAGTGTCCTGCCCATCTCCACTTTAACCTTGTGATTCGTTTACCAACATCTTCAACTTTAGTCCGCCTTTGAATTTCTATGTTTGGTATTCGGTCGACAAGGGAGATGCCCAACATGGCTCACTCCATCGCTCTCTGTGCCACTTTGATTTTATAAAGGCTACCTTTTGTAAGCGACCAGGTCTCGGCACCGTAAGTAAGGATGGGCAAGACACATTGATTGAATGCCTTTGTTTTCAGGCACTGTGGGATGTCTGCGTCAAATATACTAGCAAGTATTTCACATGCAGCCCAACCTAATTGGATACGTCTAGCGATCTCTTTGCTAATAGACTCTGAGAAAAAGGATAAACAGTGCCCAAGTACCTATAATGATGTTACCTTGACTTGTGTGGCGATTGGACATGATTTTTGTTTTGAACATGTTCATTCTGAGGCCAACCCTTAGAAATGCTTCTTGCAATTCAGAAAGCATGGTCTTGAGATCTACATCGTTCTCTGCTAGGAGGACCAGGTCGTCGGCAAAACGCAAATGCGATAAATTTACTATTGATACTGATGTTATAGTTATTTACATAAAATTTAATATCAATCAAAATGCCTTTCATATTCATACCAATATATATTATCAATAAATAAGAGTTATTTACCGTGATAGTGAGTCGTAAAATGGTAGATGGAATTCACAATTAATGAACACATTTTTAAACTAGTTAGTTTAATAGTTTATATTATTGATTTAAAATTTTATGTAACTGGTATAGGTTGATTTTAATTTTCATAGCATAACGTCTTGGAATTAAAAAGTACGGACTGAATTGATGACTGCTCGGTACAGTTGTTATAGCTTAAGCCGCTCCACTGAACGACTAGTCGCAGGTTCTGATCCCCGCACGGCAATGTTTGTGTGACCCACAAATAGTAGTTTCTAGGTCGTCTGGATGTGTATGAGAATTTCATGTTTGTAAACGTATTCGTGGCACTGAAATAATTCTTAATGTAGGGCTATGTTTTTTTAAACGAAACGGATTTATTCGTGAGTTGTAGTTCTTATATTATAAAATAAATAGAGTTAATTAAAATACATATTACCACACTAAAAAGTCAATTGATATTATCTTCCGTCCATATCTCGGATGGAGTATACAGAGAAATTCAGGATATGAAACTAAAATTTTATTTTTTTGAAAACGTGGCTACGTACCACACTAGGATTTATTCCTGTGTCGTGGGTGCGTTTACAAACATGAAAATTCACAAACAAATACCCAGACCGGAACAAATACTTGTGGATCACACAAAGATTTGTCCCGTGCGGGAATCGAACCCGCGACTATTCGACACAGTGGGCGGAGCCGCTCAAGCTCTTAACCACTGCGCTAAAGCGTCCGTCAATATAATCGTACTTCACCAATCCGCACCGGATCTGCGTGGAGCAGTAAGACCTAATCTCTCTAACTTGGAGTTGTTTGCGCCTTTGCCCAACAGTGGGAAATTATACTTATTTATAACTGTATTTGCACGAGAAAATGGCAATTTCAAAAATGGGAAAACTAATTGTCGTGCTGAAAATCAAGATTTATATCAACCAACTGACTCTTTCAGTCGATTTATTATAAGATAGTCTGTCTTATAGAATAGCCCAATATCATTAAAACAATGAAATATTAGGTACAAGATTAAATAAAAAAATTAACAACAAAAAATATTTCATCATATACAAACAATAAAAAGCAAAATTTACACTGCACGAATAAAATCGTCACTTACGAAACGAGATCACTCGTCAAAAGCTCGTAAACCTACATACCCATCCATATAACAGCGTATAAATCAACTCGTCCCGCGTTAATTAAAACGGAAGCGTACCAAAACTATAGCCACTCAATCAAGCGACTTGGCAATCAAATCTCGAGCGCCAACCACAAAAAGTTGTTTCATCTTAGAAATGATAAATTTTTGAAGTAAAAAGAAGTCGCCGAAAGGGCGGAAGGGGCGACGAATCAAGACGCCTCGTGTATCAATCAAGAGATGAATGAAATAGAGCTATTTATAAGCGATGGGACGGGGGCGACACGATTAATTTATTTACGGTGATCCAGAGAGAGAGGTGTGAATAATTTATGGTTTAAAATTGATATTTTATTTTTGGGACAGAATAATTTTTACATTGTTTTATACAGGCTGTAATATAATTAACGCAAGACCTGAAAGTAGTTTGTTCTAAATTGGTAACTGAATAGATTCCAACTATTTTTAAAATTAGTTATTTTTTTAATTTTCAAATATTGCTGTTACTCACTCTGTTTGCTGTATTAAACAAAATTTAAATCATTAAAGTCATTACGGCTATTTTAAATGTATTTCTATTACATACAACTCAATACGCATACAAAAGTTAATTATTTATTAAATTTTATGGTTAATTTTGGTACCAAAGAGCTTAAAAAATGGTAGAAAACTCCTTAAAATTGGAAATTTGATTTTTGTATTGAATTCGTAAAGGAATAATCTAATTGGGGTGTCTGAGGTCTTGCATTATTTATGTTACACCTTGTATACACATAGATTTGATAAAAGGATATGCATTTGTATCATTAGATCTATGTCAGGTAAAGACATGAGAACCTTTGCGTTGCTACTGGTACTTGTCTATACACCAGGATAGAAGAATAACGCCACTTTTTACTTGAAAATCAAGCTAGCAAAAGGCGACAATAGATAAGTCTTCTTAAAGAGTCGATGGCACAACATCAATATTTTTATATAATCAAACATTATAAAACTTCTTGTAAAAAGCCTACTCTTTGAACTAGGCTATTTAAATATTTTGATCATTACATGGCTTTTTAATTATTAATTATTTTACCTACTCTAGCTCTTGAAAGAATTTTTAAAAGCTATCGAAACAACCGGAAGACTCGGCGCATCTCTCCCGTGTATCAATCATTAGTTGATTGAAATAAGATTCTTTATAGCCAACGGAACGACATAGCCACGACTGATTTATCTGTGTATGAACATCACAGAACTGTCATTATTTTTATACATTTAATGAATGTATCTAAATATACGAACTAGAGATGAAATTACAGATAAGAAGGAAAAAGCTTGTCCTTTTATGTGTCATGACATTGTGGTCACCAATTTATGAGATAAAATGCCTGACCAAAAGCCAAATTTTTGTGGAAATATGGCTATTGGTCGGGCATTTCGTTGAAGCGTAGTCTTGTCTTGCTATTGCATGTGACCTCATCCTTCAGAGGCGCAGAAGCAGATCGTAAGTAGATACATAGGTATAATTATTATGTATGGAGGAAATAGACAAACTAAAACAATAGAGAGGGCAAGAAATATAAAGGTATGGATCCGGTTAATACTCCGTTCTATATATTCCACATTCTTATGTAATTAAGTGCTCGTATTATTTTAATTTGCGAATTAAATTATTTTTTATCGTAGGACACCCAATATTATCACAGCCGAAATTTTACTGCCTTGTTTTTGTTTAGTGACTCATAGTGACTGGTAGTTACAAAGTTTCAGGTCGGAATTCTAGTTCAGATAATTCCCAATGACACTTTATAGTGTCACTGGGAATTTCGAATTAGGGACAATCGAAAAAATCCCAGTGGTAGGCCGTATTTCGGCCGAAGTATGGTCGGTAATAAGCTGGATCTATTTACATTGGGACCTAATATCTTCGCCGAAATAAAAATAGTACACCTCTGCATCTTCCCGCTTGGGGAACATAAGCGTAAAGATGTTTATTTTTTTTATTACATTGATCTCATCTGTATGAAAAGGGCAGTATGGTAGTAGTAGATATCAGTCATAGACTCAAACTAGCTAAGTTTTATCAATCTAAAATTGCGTATCAAAATGTTGAACGTCAAATAAAACAAATGCTGCAATTCCTAAACCGAACTTCAATACAACATTATAGTATTCAAATATCTACACTTTATGTTGATAAAGCGGTCAGTCGGCTGCATAAATGCCAAAATGTTTGACACGAACCGTTAAAAATGTGATTAAAATCCTAAGCGCCAGGTAGTTTTGTGGCAAGAGAGTTTTATAACTAAGGAGTGTGGGTTACCTGTGAGCGTTTGAGGATAAGAAGTCTGGATTTAAATTTTGTCAGTAAAAATTGCGAGTTTAATTTAATAACTTCATCATCATTATCATCTCAGCCTATACTTGTTTGCTACTGAACATAGGCCTCCCCAATCGCTTTCTAGCGTAACCGGTCGAATACCTCCTGCATCCAACGACTTCCTGCGATCCTCACAAGATCGTCGGTCCATCTGGTAGGCGGCCGTTTCACTCTGCGCTTGCCAATACGTAGTCTCCACTCTAGAATCTTTCTGCCCTAACGCCCGTCCGATCTTCGCGCTATGTGGCTCGCCCATTGCCACTTCAGCTTATTAATCATATGAGCTATGTCGGTGACCTTGGTTCTTCTACGAATCTTCTCATTCCTGATTCGATCATGTAGAGAAACGCCGAGCATAGCTCTTTTCATAGCTCGCTGAGCAACTCTGAGCTTGTTTATGAGACCTATTGTAAGAGACCACGTCTCTGATCCGAATGTCATCACTGGCAACACACATTGACTAAAAACTTAAGTCTAAACTAATAACTTACTACTAACATATTTCTTCTTTAGTTCTTATAATTGTCACGTCCATATTTACTCGAAGAAGTTAGCAAAAGTGTACACAGCGCACCTGTTTATGATTACCACCTGAAAAGTCACGTGGTTAATTAATAGAACTCCGATATATTTTTTTATTTCTCATGATAGTATATTTCTCATGCCCATGTTTGCTTCAAGGAGTCAACAGAGGTGTACACAGTGCACCCATATTTTTTTATATTTGGATTAAAACCAAATTCAACTTGGTGTTAAGTGACAAGTAACTTAGTGTTAAAAATCAAGCCATCTTCGACTCGGCCTCACAACTCTAGTAGGCTACCAATAATCAGGACTGCTGGCTTATTGTAATTACCTGATCTTTAAAACTAGTACATGAATTCATCATCCAAGATACCGTTAATGAATGATTATTAATTGGTGGGTGATAGTAGGTGATCACCCACGTGAGGTCTGACCGCATATGACCTTGCTTAATATGGCCGATCATTACCGATCGGTAAATACCAATGCTGTGAGCTTTTACCTACTTAACTAATATGTGACATCTATAAAAATCACCAGATGTTTAAAGTTTCTCGATGGTTTGTCTAAGAGGTGAGAGCGTAAAACGTTTTGCTTATTGGATTTGATAGTTTCAGATTTAATAACCGCACGGCGGCCAAAAACAAGATGGGCAGATGTGGTCAAGAAAGACCTGTGTATCTGGAATGCCTCCGAACACAACACGTCCGACAGAGCGAAGTAGAAGAAAAACATTAGAAAGGCAGACTCTCTTTGGCAATTATTATTCCCACCATCAGATGGGAATAATAATTGCCAAAGAGAGAGAGAGAGAGAGGTTCAATAACCGCACGGTACAAATCTTAGATGCCCCGCAACATTTTCGAACGCACCCACAACACAAAAATTATTTTAGTAATGGCAATGTTTTACAAAAATCCAAACTTATGTATATTTTAATCATATATATTTAATTTATTTATGCGTCTACATGCATGCACCCATGCAAATACCACAATACTAATTGTATTTAGTTTTCACCATAAATATTTTATTTATTTACGCATAGATATGTATCCCTGTTGGAACTCTGTACTCTCTGCCTACCCCGCAAGGGATCTGGCGTGAGGTTATAGATAGATAAATAGATAGATATGTATGCATCTGTACGCAACCTTGCCAATATCACAAACGGAAATGGGCAAAATGTAATCAGTTTATTGATTACAATCGCATTTAGTAATATTCAATCATGATTCAAGAATAAAAGTGTAATCGTAATCTTTGAAGATTACAAAATGTAATTCGTTAATCATTTATACACCGTCACGTCTATATTCCCCAAGCGGGGGTGATTAATCTTTAATCTGATTACATTTTGCCCATCTCTGATCACAAATACCGCTGTCGCTTAACACTCGGCACGATTTTTTGATTCTTCAATGAGAGCTTAACTTTTATAGCTCATGCATATTTAATGAATTGCATGCTGCAATCTTTATTGACATTATTTATCGCCAAAACTTGTCTCTCAGAGCTTTACGGCATATTTATTGATATTAACAAAAGCGTTAAGTTTTTTTTCTAAATTAGATAAAAACTAATTAATGTGGCGCTTGCATATGAATGGTGTATTAATTTAAATTAAATAAAATGCTGAAGTGACTCCCTTTCGTGGTTTTATAATAACTCCTATGCATTGCTTTCGATCGTGTTATATAAACAACTTATAAATAAAATAAAGAAAAAGAAGAAATTTAGACGATTTAGCGCAGTGGTTAAGAGCTTAAGCCGGTCCACCCAATGGATCTGATAGTCGCGGGTTCGATTCCCGCACGAGACAATATTTTGTGTGATCCACAATTATTTGTTATGGTCTGGGTGTTTGTGTTTGTGAATATTTTTTTTTCAACAAATGATTCGATTTTTCAGAATTAAAATATTTTTATTCACCTTTTTATTATTATGTAAGCCATTAAAGTACTCGTATATGAAACATCAGGAAAGTAACAAAGCCTTTTCCACCACTTTAAATGTCCTACGGAGAAGAAGACAATTTGGTCTACAATCCATCTGTCTATAATACCATCACGCCAGATCCCTTGACAATTTCATCTTGATATTTATATAACCAGCCTGCCTTGTCAGTCTAGTAGTGTATAATGCGTATTATGGTAACAGAGTGCGGGTTCGAATTCGAGGTCAATCAAGTTTTCCAATGAAAAATGTCTAGTATCATTCCGGTGTCAGGAATTGTGCTCGGTAAATTGGCAATAGTCCTCTATTACACGGGACCGTCGCCAAAAAATGGCGTACACAGTACACCTCTGCCACCCCCACTATACATCTATCATATCATCACGCCAAATCCCTTACAAGGTAACTAAAGAGAACAGAGGTTCCAACAGGTTCTTTCTTTACAGTCCTCTCTGGCGTCCTATACACTCAACAACAGTATTTGTATGTTCTTTTTTTATTCATGTTATGCTGATTAATTTTAGCTTAATGTACACGAAATATTTACTTACAATGCAGCTGAAAATGGTGAAACACTCCAACCACTGAAAGAGTTTTATTTAATACTAGTTTCTGCCCTCGAATTCGTCCACGTTGACTTTACACAGGAACCTTACATTTTTCCAGGATGAAAATTATCCTAAGTGTTTATCCAGATAACCAACTATCTGAGTGCCAAACTTCATCCAAATCCGTTCAGCCGTTTTTGTGCGATTCAGTAACAAACATCGAAACATCAACATACAATGTTTCACAATATTAATATATAGTAAGATGTACCCATATTTCCCAAAGAAATATATAATTATAATTACTCAATATTTATTTTATTTATATACTGAACCTATTCCAACCGATCTTTCAAAATATAAGCCCACTTTTCCTAGCTTTAAACCTCCCAAAACGCTTACCGAATTACCCCCCCTTTCCACCTACCAAGACTGTCCCCTTGCGACTGTCTAATTGATAATTAGTATTCAGTCGGCCAGTGCAGGCCTACGTGGCGTGGGCCTCCCCCACCGAGTGGGGGGGCGGTCAACGCTGCATCAGCACGGCCAAGACGTCTGATATTGACGTAAGATGGCGGCCGGTGGGATTGGAAGACGTGATCGGAGGGTTAAGGGCGGTTATAAATTTGCAATTGGACGATTTCAGAATGTGTATAAGCTATAGATAAGATAATTAAAATGTATGTTGTTGGAAACACCAGAGGTTATTGAATACCTGAAACCCGTTTTTTCTCTGGAAAAGTAGCCAAAGGTGTACGAAGAACTCTCTCATTTCACTAATATTTGTTTGGTCCTATGGCCCCACTCTCTAGGCACATTATTTCACAAGTCATCGGAATTATTGTATATAAAATATATTTTTATTGTGAAATGGAGGCGTTCTCTAATCCATACTAATATTATAAATTCTAAAGTGACTCTGTCTATCTGTCTGTTACGTTTTCACACCCAAACCGCTAAACACATTTTAATCAAATTCGGCGAGGACATAGATTTTATCCAGGGGAACCATTATATGCCTTTTCACTCGAAATAAAATTAGGGTATGAAATATACGCCTGAAAATAACGCGACCGAAGTTGCGGGCTCAGCTAGTATGTATTAAATAAAAGTAAATATTATCTTTTCACACTTATAAAGAAAACCATTAAAATAAAGGTAGTCAAAAGATGTCTTAAAATGCTTTTTGCACAAATGTTCATGTCATTCAATGATAGAAAGTCACTTCAGAATCCTAATCTGTATCGGTTTCCACACAGCGGAATCAGTCGGTACTCAAACTTAACTTACTAAATCAGATTACCATGATTCAATATAAATTATTCATTACAATTCGAACTGACCTGCCGCAACCACGCTCAGCGTCGTGCGGCCCAATCGCGCGACTGCGACTACGCGACTTTTTCCAGATTACCATATCAGCGTTTCAAAATCGCAAGTAACCGTCTCGCGGGCAAGTTGGCTATCGCGACCATGCATCGCGTTTGAATCGCACTGGGCCCTTATTTGCTAGCAAACGCGACGCGTTACAATAACTACGTGGAATGATAATGTAATGGTTTTTTGTATGGTTTTGGCCATTAAACGACCATAAAAGCACCATCACGCCTACATATATTACCTAAGTGAGTGTGGCCGATGTGTATGATGTACACCTAATTACGCCGACGATGTTAGAGGGCGCTTGGGATATTGAATTTATATCGGGCATAATGCCAGACCCCCGACCGATACTGCAAATATTGCTAAACAATTACATTTTTGTCCGAACTAGAATATAAATCCAGAATTTCGTGACCTATGAGGTGGTCATTTCACGCTTTTATCGTATCACGCCTCGTTATGTATTTAATTGTTTATAGCGAATAAGGGCCCTTGTCGGGAATCGGAATATTTAGGGGATCGTGCGCGTCTGTTAGTAGCCGGTCTGCAGCAGTCCTTATTAAGGATACGTAATGTTTTTCGTGATTTATTGTTTGTTTTTATTTGATTATATTAGACTGCCTCGTTGGTCTAGGGGTACTCGGTGCGGCTGACAATTGCGAAGTCCTGGGTTAGGATCCTATTTCGGACAAAGTAAAGTCAGAATATTAGGACATGGCAAAGAGCTTTAGTACAGATTCATAAATTAATTGTTAAATAGTCTCTGAATTAATATTACCTGAAAAAAATATTGAGGTACTTAATTCAAGTATCATGTCAATGAAAAAAAATAACCTTGCCAATTCCGTATCTATCTCCTGTGTTATCAACAAAAATCAATTTCTGTACTGACTGCCTCGTTGGTCTAATGGCGAATAATGTGCTTTGCGATCACAAGGTCCTGGGTTCAAATCCTAGGTCGGACAAATGTAGTTTTTCTAACAATAAATTCCCAGTGCGACTCCGGTGTCTGGAAATGAGCTCGGCCCGCCCGGCTCGCCCCCTATTACATGCGACCTAACATCGTCGGCGAAAAGTGGGTAAACACAGTACACCTCTGCCATCCCCGCTTGGGGAATATAAGCGTGACGGTTTTTTTTATCAATTTCTCAGACATTGCTACTTTCCTCACAAACATAAACCACCACCAACAACATGAAAATCAAAAACATCATCCTACAACGTCATAATAATGTGACTAAAATTCAACCAATGTTCTAAAAATCACCCTCATTATCCAAAGCCTATTTCTAACCCGCAGAACGCTGTAACTGCCAACACCGTACCCACAACTCTGCATTTTTCAGCACACTAATGAATCAACCGATTTAATGCAACATTGGCTGGCGCGTGTACATATTTAAATCAGGTACACGGTTCTTGATTACAGCAGCAGGAGGACGAAGTTGGTTTTATCTGGATTGTGGCAAGTTGGAATGGTTATTGCTTACGTTGAGATGGCGTGCGCTGAAAACGGAAAGGGTAGTGGTTTCAGTTTAGTTTCTCTGTGTGTTTTATTTTAGGAAATTATTTTAATTTTCGCCTTCCAAAAGAGGTAAAAATAATGTATTATTGTTTAAAAATAATCTGTGTTTTTTCTGTTACATATCTTGTATTTATTTCAAACTTTAAAAATCAATTTTAATCACGATAAGTATTTTTTTATAATTATTGTGCTTTTTAATCGTATAAAAAAGATAGGATAGGATTTCCAGATTCTATAAAAGTTTCATTTCCAAATATTATCCTACGAATAAGAAGAGCAAGAAACTCGTAAGTTACTGTTTTAGTCAAACACGTCAGGACACGAATTAATTATTTATATTTTGTATAACAGTACAATATTACTGGCAAAATAAATACATATAGACAGTGTTAAATATTACCAAATGAAGAAGGTTTTAATCGATCTTGAAACTAGATTTAGGCGAAAAACTCCCGTTATTCAGCTATTCCCCTATTCCCGTTATTCTACTCAACCTTCAGTTAAGTATCACGTATCTTCCTCCATCGCTGATGGACCCCAAAACAAATACCATCATAACGTTAACTTCAAGAGAACCCACTAGTTTAATCAGAACCTACCTTTCCACATCCAAGAGTCCTTCCCCCTCCCTCATTTGCAGTCTCCTCTCCGTTAAAATCAATTATGCCTGCGATTGTTTCGTTAGTGGAAGCAAATGTTTTTTGTCCCCCCTGTGGACTCGGTCACCCCAAACCCCCCCTCTTTGTATTCCACGGAGGGACGTCTGTCTCCGCTGTTTGGTTTTCTTTTGATGAACTTCGGTTGAAATGCATTTTCTTAATTCACTCGTGATTTTAAAGGAGGTCTGTCTGGCTGGATAAGATTGGGTTTGAGAAGCTTGTGGAAATTCGTAGGGTTGTATTTTGTTTTTTTCTTCATTGTGTAAATATTTCGTATCTCCATATGCCATAAAAATCACATGGAGCCTGTAATCAGGTGTATTTACTATCATAACAACAAGAAGATTATTGTCTGGATGAAATTGCTGTAAGCGATAAGACCGCCATTTGTACTGTTTTTGTATTAAATTCGTTTCCTGTATTGATTTTTTTTTGGTGTACAATAAAGTGTATTATTATTATTATTAACTTTGAATAGTTTAACTCCTTATGCCTTGACCACGAACCGTCGAAAAGCCATGATCGTAACAATAAATTGCTACCACAAATCAATTTCAAGACGCCAACAAGACCATCAAAGAAACAAAGTTTTGACATTTGCCGTCAACTGACTTCGAATCTCACAGATAGGATTTATTTAAAACAAACCAATCTTAGTTATCATACACGCTCTTTTTTAGTTTTTTTTTTTATAATATTAGACAATAAATTGATCCAATGACTGCTTCACTAACTATTGTGCAGAAAAGATAAGAGTCACATAAGTTTTTTTCAAACGTCACACGGGTTGTTAAATTTTCGAAAATAAGGATTACATATGTTTCCTATAGATAAAAATCTGACACATGTCCACTCTATAATTTTCTCGCCTTAAGTTTCGATAATCCCTATTAAAATCTTAGACTTATAGAGATTGTGTAGTAATACGATGACCTGTGGGCGTCATTTTTGCGCAAGTTACCCTCATGTATCTATGCAGCGTCTATCGTATAACCTGAACCTGAGCTTGCAACATTCACATCACTACTTCATTTTAATAATTAAACAATGAATATCCCGCATAACAGTATGTCACCCCCGCAATCGACCGCAACAATGTTGGAAACACTTTTAACAAGAAAATCACATCGAATTCATTTTTATTTATCGTAAGTACTCCGACAAATTAAAATATGCACTTGAAATACTCAATTGTTTAAAAAGCAAACTTATATAGAAGAAAATAAGACCGCAAATAAAAATTTGTATCTGTTCTTTATAAAGGCAAGTCCACACTATTGTCGCTCGCCAATGTCCAATATCTAGGTACATTAATTATGCAAACGATTCGCCTCGAGAGGTTAAATGGTGATTTTTTGCCCCGAGTCGTTTTAATGCGACATAGTTGGTACGTGATGATGGGACCGGCTGATATAGAGTTTTGCTGTGTACTCGGGAAATCGTTGGTATAATTCTTGTTAAGAGTAATTAAAGGTGAAATGGAAGTTTACATAATTAAATTTGTTTGTCAGTGGAAAAGATATAAAAATAAAATTTCATTTAGATTAGAATAAAGAAAGTAAGAAAAATATTGTTACTACAGCATCATGTTAAAATGTTTTTTTTTACTTATCAATATTAATATTACGTAAAGAATATCAATTATCGATTTTCTATACATCATAACGTAACCATAAATAAGTTCCATCGCATTTTCTAAATACAAACACAAGATCCAAACAGGGTAACATTTTCGCAACACGTATTCTATACAAAGGTTAAAAAAATTAAATAATTCCACAAACTACTTTATAAAATTTCTCCGATACCGCAGTCTGCAACTATGTAGCATATCTTTAGACGACATACCATCACTTACACGATGCACCGCTGCAATTTAATTAAAAAACGCAATAACCGATCAGGGGCGAACACTATGAATATTCTCCGGTCTCCGTTCATTAGAAAAAGTGTATAAACAAATAAACAGCACATCTGTGCGACCGTCACGTACGTGTATCGATGTAGCGACGGGGCGCTTCTCTAATTAAAAATCGTAAACATGAAACGCGTCTGGGACGTCGATGGGCGTAATGTGCGCGAACCCTAATTACTCTGATACGCCGTTGTTAGAATTAAAAATATTGGACTGTGTTCTGTGAATATTAGTTACAATGTTTTATACTTATGTAATTAATTTTTATATTGAGTGTACTTCCATTTTAAAAGAAAATTTACATTAATTTCAATTAATATATCACGACATGTTATAAGAAGAGGCTATGATAGCCTAGTGGTTAGACCGTTGGACTGCAAAGTCAGAGGTCTCGGATTCCAACCCGGGCTCGCACCTCTGTCTTTAAGAAAACATGTGCGTTTTTCAAAATTAATTATCACTATTATTTATTACTTACTCTCGAAGGTGTTTGAAGTTCGTCAGCGTGGTGGACAATGGCATAAACCCTCTTAGTTTGAGAGGAGGAATATTTCTTTTTTAAATGTTTTAAAAGAAAGTCCCCCACCGCGTCTGTCTGTCTGCCTGAACGCGATGAACTCAATAAGTACGATTTTCATACGGTTTTCACCAATAGACGGAGTGATTCAAGAGGAAGGTGCATGTGTATAATTAACCCGTTCGAAGCCGGGGCGGGTACAAGTATAATAATATTAGCCCTGTTAAGAAACTGTCCCACTGTTGGGTACGGGCCTCCTCTCAAACCGAGAAGGTTTAGGCCATAGTCCACCACGCTGGCCCAGTGCGGGTTGGCGAACTTCACACACCTTCGAGAAACTCTTAGGCATGCAGGTTTCCTCACGATGTTTTCCTTCACCGTTAAAGCAAGTGATAATTAAATTTTAATACGCACATGCTTTCGAAAAGACAGAGGTGCGTGCCTGGGTTTGAACCCGAGACCTTTGACTTTGCAGTCCAACGGTTTAACCACTAGGCTATCACTGCCTACAAGTACATAATGTCTAATCCCTGCCAGAGACTAATTGATCAAAAATACCATATTATAGTCATTTATATCATTATTTTATACTTAAAAAATATAGTATTAAATATATATAACATTAAAAAAAATGTAATTATAATAGACTTACAGCCTTTTACCATCGTTAAGTAAAGTGTCGTTTAGTTACTCTTCGATTAGCGTTACTCGGCAATTAACTGTCGGCTCAGTTAGTTAACCGTCGGATAAGGCTACTCAGAGATGGTAATTAAGAACTCAGAGAAATTAAATTCGTTAAAGGCTTACTGACAACTTTAATTATTGTCGACTAGTCTACTTCAGACAGTACTCGAATCTAGTGAAAGAGACCTTAAGTTAATGAATATTTATATGTATATCATAACTTTAAACCCAAATCAAACAATAATCAACAAAATCCAAAAAAACACCCCATTACAAACCCAGAAACAGCTCCCGAAACTTACCTGCAACAAAAAAAACGGCACATTAAAAACTAATTTTACATACACAGATTAAACCCGCCATTGCTTTTGCCGAATACAGATACACATAAAACGGCGACATTAGAACCACTTCCACACACGAGTGTTCTAAAGGGACGTTTCCCTAATCCATTTACGATATAAGAGGTATAAATCAAACTTAATATTGGCTACATGTGTTGATAAAGCCCGGCACACGTGTTTGCGCACACATACATACACACATACATACAAATCCAAGATGGCGCCGAATAGGTTCTTGGGGGGAACACGTGATTATCTATTTAATGTGCGGATGGGATTAAAAATGAAGAATGTTTATGTTTTTAGGGTTCTGCAACATGGACGGAGAGAAACGGTACTGTTTTCGATATTTTGAAGGATCAGAGAGGGCTTAGCACAAATATATTTACGTTATCGGAACATTGTCGAGAAGGCATGCATCATCTTTATTTATTTCAGTAGTGTAAAGAGGATTGAACATCAACTCGATAGCCTTAAACTATAGCGCTTAACTTCAACAGATTGTCGTTAGCGTAACGCGTACGTAGCATAAGTTGATATGCCATCCTATTCACACTACAAGGTTACTAAATTAAGATGAACGTGATAGCACGCTTTCCCTCCGTTACTATAAAAAAAAATATTTGTGCTTAGGCCTGAGACAGAACAAGTCAGTAGCGGTTTTAAAATAAAATGCGGTTTTAGGAACAACAGCTGTACTTTTTTTTAGCCGAATGCAAACCACACTAAGCCGGTTGCCTTGGCTCTCTTGGGAAAGGTTTTTGTCCTGCTGAGGAAGTATTTCGATATATATTATTTAAAAAAAAAACGTGGCCCCACACTAGGATTTATTACTGTGTCGTAGGTGTGTTTACAAACATGACATTCACATACACAAACACCCAGACCGAAACAAATGATTGTGGATCACACAAAGATTTTTCCCGTGCTGGAATCGAACCTGCGACTATTAGACGCAGTGGGCGGAGCAGCTTAAGCTCTTAAGCACTGCTCTAAATCGTCAAACAGCAAACTTTGCCGTACTTTCCAAAGCACAAAGGGGAAACCCACAAAATGTCACCTATCACAGACTAATCAAGTCGAACGCTAATTTGCCTAGATTATCGCTCAGAACACCGCCGCCCAGCGACAATTTTTCGATTAGTGATTAACGTTTTATAATCTATTTGATTAATATTATTAAGTTACCTACCAGGATGTATTGTTTCCAAAGCAACAAACAATCACATAATCAAAGTTCTTTCATGGTAACGTGCCCTCACACCACAGTAAATATATGTAAACAGTAGAACATTTGCGTATAAGCGCGGTCCAAATAAGAATCACGCACGCAGACGCGAGCTCTACGCGGCTGTTGGGCCGGCCACTACTGTTCTACTGTTTGTATACGTTTACTGTGGTCATACCTAGAAAAAACATATTAATGACTTACAATTATCAGTTATCGAATCGTCCTGTCTGTAATTCATTTTAATCGTTATCAATATCTGACAGCCATCAATTAAGCTTATCAATTAGGTAGTGTGCAGCCAATTATCGTTTGTGATAACAAAAATACATATTGCGGACATTATGCAGATATAATGCGGATGTTTAAATACTAGGACACAGTTTTGTAATAACATACCAGTATATTTGTATATAAAATCCGGTGTGTGTATGTTCGTAACTCTTCTTCTCCTTAAAGGGTTGACAGATTTTGGTGGTTTGTGGTGACCCCATAAGTTGGTGACATCATAAGCACAAGAAGTGTTTATGAAGTCACCAACTTGGCTTAAAGACTATAATTTTAGATGGTAACAGGGACTTATGGCTTAAGGGGGAACCTAACCCTAACTCCCAAAAATAGACTCTATTTACAGAAAATTGTTGATGAATGCACTGCTTATTTACTATAAGAAATAAATATATAAAAGTGAAGATGAAAATGACACTAATTTAATGCATAGAGTAAAATATAATTTTACGCTTCAATTTTCCAAAATAATACTTAAAAAAACTCTATCTTGAATATACAAGGTGTAACATAATAAACACAAGACCTGAAAGTAGTTTGTTCTTAGTCGGTAACTGATTTAATTCCAACAATCTTTAATGTATATTACATTTATTTTTAATTTGCAAAAAAAATTCACTCCAACTCTTACTCCTTCAGTGCGCTATATAAATCTAAATATATCCTTGATTCTAAGCAATAAGGAAATTTTAAATGGATTCCTAAAACGTATTTCTCAAATCGCACACATACACGTACAAGTTTCATTGTCAACTGGGGTATAAAGGTGCTTAAAAAATGGATAAAACCTTTAAAATTGAAAATTTGGTTTTTGTTTTGAATTTAAGAAGCAATTATCTAATCGCGGTGTCTGAGGTCTTGCGTTATTTACGTTAAAACTTGTATATTGCAAATGTTCTATTCAATAGTAGATTAGATATGATTGACGGACGATTTAGCGCAGTGGTTAAGAGCTTAAGCCGCTCCGCCCACTGCGTCTAATAGTCGCGGGTTCGATTCCCGCACGGGACAAATCTTTGTGTGATCCACAGTTATTTGTTCCGGTCTGGGTATTTGTGTATGTGAATTTTCATGTTTGTAAACGCACCCACGACACAGGAATAAATCCTAGTGTGGGGCTACGTTTTAAAAAAAAAAAAAAAAAAAAAAAAAAAAAAAAAAAAGATATGTATAAAATATGAATACACGAAAAAGCTTAAGATATGCGCTTTAACTTGTATGGATGACTTTTTTATTTTAATTACTTATATCTGAATTAGATGAAAAAAACCTACACTTTGGGTCCTCCAAGACAAGGTAAATTTTCAAACAAAAAATCTTGGGTCATTGACGTTAGTAATTCTTTTAAGTTCCAACAGGCGGTGACCACAAACCCGCCTCTACCAGTCTGCACTGGGCCTGCGTGGTGGAGTATGACCTAATCTTTCTCACCTCGATTTGATAGAAGGCCTTCGCCCAACAGTGGGTCAGTATAGGTTGATTTAAGATTAATATATTATGGGGTCATCTGGATGGTTCTTAGCTATAGTGGGACCCGATAGGTGACGCTGTTGCCTAAATTGTATTTTATTTCGACGAAGTTAATATTCTCAATCGAATGCCACGTACGATGTGATAAAATAGTATTGCTTATTAGCGTCCAGTTATTATGCTAAAAATTCACGGTATGAGTCCGGAGGCTGTAATTGAGCCCGGTATATAGCAATAGGCTCGCACCCTATTACATGGGGCCTAACATCGTCGGCGAAAAGTGGGTGTACTCAGTTCACTTTTACCACTACCGCTTGGGTAATATAGGCGTGACGGTGTTATTATAATATGACTATTACAATGAATCAAATTTTATGGAGCTGCTAGCGTTCGTAGGATTTATTACTGATTCCTTACACGTGGTCCCTGGGCAGTGTTTAACAAGCAGCACCTTTATCGTGGGGTTATCCACATCTCCGGCACCATAGTCACTTTCCAGGTCCACCTCAAGCCCTCAATAAAAAAAAAATTAAAAGAGTAAACAGAAATGATTTCATTCTGACACAAACAGAAATCAATCATTAATTATTTTGTAGGACAGAGATGGCTCTATTCTATAGAATTGATCTTATAAATATTATCATGAAAATGTTCAATGGACAAAAAAGATAAAAAAATTGCCTTGCAATGTTATCTATTTTAATCGCCTGATATATTTTATGATTTTGTAAATGCTTTATTCATAATTACTTACTTCTAGGAGTTATATTAATAATAATAATTTAACATCTACAACACTATTTTAATACGACAAAAAAATCTGCATCCACACAAAATCACTTAACCCTCTCAACGTCCATTACAAGATAACCCAACCGCACACATACACAACACACACACAAATAACATATACAAAATCCACAGATGAAGCGCAAATGTGTGCAAGGTGGCATGAAAATGGAATTAAGGGGGGAAAATGCAAAGGAATCAACCGGGGCGTGCGCGAGGGGGACGAAAATGTCCCAGACCGGACACTTTGAACGAATTATGACGGTCATTATTAGAACGTGGACAGAATTAAATTGCCTCCCCCTGTACCCCCTTGCCCCCTGTCCCCCTCACCTTCCGGCTAAGTATGCCCGCATAATGATACCTGTCCAATACTAGCAACACTTATCTACGGCAAGTGGATCTGTATCGGGGGGGGTCCCGATTTGGAGATATTTTTTTTGGGATAGGTGAAAATTAAGTGTCAGGGAGTGAAGTGTTTGAGATTGAATGGTTTGGTATGCTAATGACTTTTTTGGGTTCGCTCATGGCTAGTGCTTTTTTAAAAAGTAGGTAAGTAATCTTTTTAATATAAAAAAAATAAAAATGTAAGCGCTTTATGTTTCTGTTAGTACCTGTTATTTGAATATTCAGATAAATTCAACGAGCAAGAGGAAACATTTGAGACATTTTATAGTCATTGGAGATAATTGATTTAATCCTGACTTACAGATATTACCTACTGATGTACAGAACAAAAAAAAAAGGTTTTTGTAAGTGAACGTTCACTATGATTGTATCAAACGCTCATAATGAAAACAATATACCGTCACGCCTATATTCCCCAAGCGGAGGTGACAAAGGTGTACTGAGTACAACCACGTTTCGCCGACGATGTTAGGTCCCATGTAATAGGGGGCGAGCCTATTGCCATATACCGGGCACAATTCCAGACTCCGGACTCATACTGGGAATTTTTCGTTTAGAAAAACTACATTTGTTCGACCTAGGATTTGAACCCAGGACCCCGTGATCACAAAGCGCTGCGATTTGCCACCAGACCAACGAGGCAGTCAATGAAAACAATACAAGATAATAACAGGATAAAGACTATCAAAATCACACTATACCTAATTACCAAAAAAATAAAGTGAGTACAGATAAAATCTTCCACAAACAATATAATAATAAGTTAAACAAATCTTATTAACCTAAGCCAATGATTATCACCAAAGCTCGAATAACATGATAAAACATCCACCTTGAATAACATGCTCAAATAAAAGAAATCCCTCAGATCACGCCGCGAAGGTAAATTTACAAAACATGGGCACACATTAAAGGAAGATTATGGAAGGTTCTGTTCGCAAGAATGGTAAGTTAATGCTTGTATCAATAGATTCGGACGCAATCAGTAGATTTGCTGTAATCTCGGCAAACGCTACGAGCGATAAAGTGCGGAGCTGAGGCAGAACAAGTCAAAAGCGATGAGTGGGAATAGAAACATTTGTTGCTTGGTAAGTCTGAGGTAAAGGAACATCGAAGGTGGACATGAAAAGTGCGAATGAATCGAAATAATAAGGCAATATGAATAGAAGGCCATATAAAATCCACAAAATTTGTCTGTACAAAACCTATCTATCTGTGTCATCACGCCAGATCCATTGCAGGGTAAGCAAATAGTACAGCGTTCCAACAGGTTCTTTCCTTATAGACCTCTCTGACTTCCTCCACGCTCATACTGTTTTATTTTCCTTTTTTAACTTGAAAACGCTCCGGAAAACCCGGAATTATATCAATGCATAACTATGGATGACATTTGTAAAGTTTATACGCTATCGTAAGCTGTCAAAATTGCTAACATACAATCCCACTAGTTTAGATTAATAGCCCAGTACTATCTATCTCTCTATCTATATCATCACGCCAGCTCCCTCGCGGGGTAGGCAGAGAGTACAGAGTTCCAACAGGATCTTTCCTTACATACCTCTCTGGCTTCCTCCACTCTCATAGTTCGTCTCATACACACTCGCCGGTTACGGAGACTCTTGACTTGCCCTTCAGCTAAGACACGGTCTATTTGGTCATGGTAAGATAGTCTAGGTCTTCCCCGGCACCTACATCCTTCCACTTTCGCATTGTATATCTGTTTTGTCATTCTTTCTTCTGGCATTCTTTCTATATGCCCGAACCAACGAAGCATACCCTTTCTCATCTTTACACCGATACTATCTTTCATACCTACTCGCTTTCTTACTACGCTGTTGCGAATACGGTCGGTCAGCGTGACTCCGCACATCTTCCGCAGAGATCGCATTTCGACCGCATTTATCCTGCTTTCGTTCTCTTTCTTACATACCCAACTCTCACTGCCATATAACAGCGTTGGGACAAGCACTCCGTTATGCATGGCCAGCTGCGCCTTTTGGCTTAAGTGCCGGCTCCCAAGTAGCCTTCCCATCGCACCATTCACTCTATTACCTGCATTCACTCTTCTCTCTATATCAGCGGTGTATTTCCCATCCTTACTGAAGGCGCCTCCAAGATATACAAACTCATTCACTTGCTCCAGCACATCGTTACCAACCGCAATCCTTGCATTCGTTCTGGTTTCTTCCCGTTCAAAAACCATCATTTTGGTTTTCTTCACATTCAAATCGCCCAGTACTCCTTTTGGAAATCAAATCTAATTACGAATTTCTTCCTCCTAACAGACACGCTACCGCCTATGCCTTATCCAGAACCTATTATCATGCAACATTGATAGAGGCGTCGTATAAAGCAACCGAGTTAAGGCGGCCACTCTGGCATCCCACGTGCTCAGTTTATCTGTGAAGTATAGCAAATATTAGGTACAATAGTTGCCTCAAACAAAGCCCGGATTAGTGGCGTATAGCTCGCGTTTGTGGATATTTGCTTTTTTATTGGGTCGTTTAGTTCGGTACGTGCAAAGAGCGCTATCAGTACGATGTTTGAAGAATTTAATCCGATGGCACTTATGACCGGGGTAATGCAGGTGGAGGGTTAGTCGTAAACTATTGTAACCTAAACATTATATCCACAATATGATTGAAAAGAAAGAAAAAAGAGAAAGAGATGTAAATAAAAAAGACAAGCCCGCTGAGTTTCTTCACCGGATCTTCTTAGTGGCGGCCGCGTTCCGATCCGGTGGTAGATTAGTAGTTAAATCAGATTTAAAAAAAATGTAAATTGTCGATTTGTAAGCACTCCCGCAGGGCTTATACAAAATACATTATTTGAGTTTGAGATTTTTTTAGTTAATATTCGGTCACGAGTGTTGAAATACACTGGTTGGTAAAGTTTTATTTAATTAAATTTTGTGTTTTTACGTCAATGATATTTGCTTATTTTTCTTGTATGAGAACAATCCAACTGTATATTTCAATAAAATTGAATTAAATTATTCATTTGATAATAAGCTAATCAAGTAGGCACAATAAATAATTTTCAAACCTTTCTTGTTTTTATAGTATTTAAATACTTCTAATATTTATTTAGAATAGAATGATTTAATATTTATATAACCAGCCAAAATATGTCAAAACTATATAGGGGTGACTCCGAAATTAGCAAGTAAAGGAATATCACGAGAATATATGAGTATAATTACGGTATATCATCTCGTAAACCAGCCCCTATTACATATTACGTTAATAAAACATAATCGCAATAACAATAACATAAAGCTCAAAACAAAAGCGAAACTCGCTCACATTTCGAAAACAACACACAACACTAATTCCTAAACACACACAAATAACCATTAAAACAGAGTAGAACACAGTCTATTACGCACACACATAACATATTAAGGGATGGGAAAGTGAAATTTGCAAGAATATATCGATGAAATGTAAACAGAGGGCTCGTTTATTGACGGTACGGCAAACATTAGGCGGGCCACACAGCGGAATCAGCAAAGAAACGTTATTAAAACAATGGTTTTTGAACTAAATACACGGACAGACCCCGGAGCGGGGTTATTACAATATTTGCTAGGATCTCGTTATTTTTAAGTATCTCTGTGGATGCGGAGCTCAAAGTTTCGAGAGGGGAGTATGAAATATGGGTCAATGTTCTGAATTTATGATAAAGAGTTTTTGAATGGAAAAAATTAAGTTTCGTAAATACGATTCTTTTTAATATCGCCATTTTTTTATTTCATTTATATAGCACAAAAAGTACAGTGATAAGTTTTTTTTTATATTCCCTTTCAGTTAAGTATAATACTAAGTCAAAAATCTTTCTGACAACACTTTTAATGACCCAAATGTCTTGCATTTTTGGACCACGTCTTGAATCTTAAAATTACATAAACCAGACAGTCCCATTACTCAGCACTTTTCTTTAGCAGTGGGTTAGTATAAACTATTTTGTCGATGTGACAGAGAAAAAAGTCACGAGTACCGTCTAAAAAAGAACTTACCAAGGAACATCAGAGCACGTACCTCAACCAGCAAAATACCGCCCCCCTCAGACATGAGAAAGTTTAAGCATCGCTGTACTGCACAGCGTCATAGCGCGGCGACACGGCGTTGTAAATTATAATGTTTTATGGTTTAATACTGCAGATAAGGCGCGAGGGTAAGGAGCCTATTATTAACCGTGTTAACCGGGCCGGCCCGGCCGGGGGGCGGTACGGTTACCTCCGCCGGGTTAGGCACAAAGCGGATCTGCGACTTCTTTTGAAGAATTATTTTTCAATGTGATAATGTTTAGATGGACTACAAGTAGACGTAAATGTTATGATTTTTTTACTAATATTAATTTGAATAATTAGGTATATCGGTACTGTTTCAGATTCATTATATTATACATCATAACAAGTTATTTTTTAACATTGAAAAGTATTTTAACTACGCCAAGTCTAACAGTTTTTATTACATTAAGTTCAGCCTTATTATCCAATGCACTCGAAATAGGGATCTTTGTAAAGTGGTCGTAGGTCCTCCTAAACTTATTATCAGATATTTTGTTGATAAATCATTCAGAAGACTTTATACACTTTCTGGAAACAACTCAAAAACGTAAAATTTACCTCAGGTTTGCATCCCATTAAACAAGCAACCAAAGCTTTTAGCGACTGAAATGTCTGACGGAAGTCGCGCAGTCGCAGTGTCTGTGCGCGCCCTCAGAATATGATTTTTAACGAGCCATCCCCAAGTATGTAATTGTGTCTGAATGCGTTTCGTAATGATTATTTATGTAGCGAGGAGCGGGCGTGTGGCTAAATTATTTTTTATTGTTTTCATTGCTGCAGCTAGCTCCGTAAGCATCGGCAACATAGGAGCTTGAAGAATTTATAGGGGCAGTTAAAATATATGAACTCGGTTATGTTTCATAAAAATACAGGAGGTGCCACACCCCTTTTTACTTACTTCAAATTTTCCTTTCTTTTTTAATTTTTTACTCCTATTTTAAATGTCTAAAAAATGAAAGGATAATTTTTTCGAATAAACTGATTTGAGAAAAAAACATTTAAATTAGACTTCCATTAAAATTCTATATTATATTCAACCACATTAAAGTAAAAGAAATATAAAATTAGTTGCAGTTCTGTAAGAAATTTATAAAATAAGTAATTAAATATTCCTTTTGTTCTCGTTTGCTCACCATCTATAATGTGCAACGACAATAGTCATATATTCCTAAGATGACACCCAACCCATTGAACCAGTACAATTTAACTTGTCATAATCAGTTACACCTAAACCTGTCAAACCCAAACTTATCAAAATTAACTTGCCATAATCACACCGACAAACAGAATACTTTACTCATCAATATACCTTGACACGATCTCCGAATCATTTCATCACAGCTTAATAAATCCAATCGCATCGAATCTCCACGTGTATTTTAACAAAAAAATCGCGCACATATTAAATCAGCGAGTTACCAGGGTTGCCGAGGCGGGGCATAATGAAATCGTAAATCGGGTCATGCCGTGGATAATAGTGCAATATAAATTGGTCGGTCGTGGTTTGGCGCCGCCGGTCCGTTGGCCGACATTTTTGCGGGCTCACTTCAATCACGCGTTTTATAACGTCAGTGTATGCACGTGCGAACTCCCGCCCTCCCCTCCCCCTCGACGCGAAAATTGTGCGGTTCCACGGAAAATATGATGCTAAGTCGGTATCTGTATGCGGTTTTATTCGATGGCGGTTTGGCGTAAAACGTACGGTGCGCGGCTGGCTTTATGCAAAAATTTTAAAAATCGAGCGCTTGTAGTGAATTGGCATTAAAATTGGAAAATTTGAATTTTATAAAAAACAATTCTTTTTTATAGAATTCAATCATTTATGCACTACATGTTTTGATTCATCAATGTTTTTTTAAATATGTACTACGTTTGTCATAAGCTAAAGACATCCGTGAGGAAAGAACCTATTGGAACTCCGTACTCTCTGCTTACCACGTGAGGGATTTGATGTGATTATACAAATACATAAATAATGTCACGTCTCGGTAGGATATACTGACATGTTCTTAAATACGTCTTGGTAAGTGCTTATACTATCTTAAAGAAACTATCAGAATTGTAAAGACGTACTGTAGGTATAAACAAACGCGGCTATCAAACTGTTAAAATGCAGCAATTACTTCCAATATTTTGGAATCAAAACCAGAAAAAAATTATTCCCATTTATGACGAAGAACTAAAATTAAAACACTTATTATCACAAAGAAGAAAAACAATCCATCACATCTCTAAGCGTCCCAACACACAAAACCAACAGTTAAAACGCAAAAATTAAACCGACACTTTGAAAAATTGAAACACGACTTCGAAAAAGCCACCAACCACTATGCCGCGGTAGATTTATAAACCCTACCCGACGCTAACACACTTTCACGTGTCGATGGATCCGCGTAAAAGCCTAAAAAGCCTTGAAAAAAAAAGTCCGCAGAGTCCCGTACATGCATCTTTTTCACCCGGCTGACAAATGGCTATAAAATGGCCGGGATGTCCCGCGCCCGGGATACGGGACGTAAAATCATTCACAAATTCTGACGGCACTACGTTTAGTTTGGAGTGTAGGGTCACTGCGCTGTGTCTCTCGTGTTTTTAATTATCTGTGGCGTATTCCTTTTTTAAATACACGTTTCTTCCGTATTTAAAAAGTAGGTAACTATTCGAATCGAGAATGAATGATTTATAAAAGTGAATGCAGTGGCTACATTCAAATATAGAATTATCAAACTGTATGGTTTACAACTTGTTTACAAAACGTGCATAATTAGAAGCTATCGCTCTATATAAATGCTTTTGATAAATGCACAAACTCCTTATTTTTTGTTTCATATTAAAAATATTTTAATAAGTTATAAGATCCATGCAATTTCTCATAAAACAATCTTCAGTAACTAATTTTAATACTAAGCAGCAATTGTTTTCAATTACATGTTTATGTAAATATCTATTTGAAAGGGTAGCAGCACGCGTTTACGACGCTGTATGACTTGTAAGTGGGTTAAAAACTAAAATTCGTCCGGTCAGAAGTTCGAGTTACTTAATCAAGTAGGTGGAGAGGCCTATGCTCTGACTACTAAACCAAGTCATCGTGACATTTATGACTGAATACATCCATGAGGTACTGACAAAATTACACGAGTTAAACTCTAGGTTGCAAAAAACGCGCAAAATTGCCTGACAAAGCGGCTGAGAGGTTATTTACGAAGAATATAAGCATTAACATCCTCATCCATCCATCAGTTGCTCTAATAGCATTTAGAGTGCCTGGCGATCACAAGGTCCTGGGTTCTAATCCTAGGTTGGACAGTGTGATTTTTTTAACAAAAAAAATCTCAATAGCAGCCTAAAGTTCGAAATTGTGCGCAGTACTATGACAATGGCTCACTCGGACCTGACATCATCGCCGAACTGTGGGCGTACACAGTAAATCTCTGCTACCCCTGCTTAACGAATATAGGTGTGACGGCGCTATTTTTTTACTTTTAGTATTAATACTGCCTCGTTGGTCTGGTGGCAAAGCGCATCGCTTTGTGATAACGAGGTCCTGGGTTCAAATCCTAGGTCGGACAAATGTAGTTTTACATACTGAGTTCTTAGATTTACGCGAATATTACACATGAAATAAAACTATTTTTTCGGATTTAATCGCGGTTTATTTTTTTGATTTTTAAGTTCCCGACGTTTCGAGTGCTTTGCAGCACCCATGGTCACAGGAAGGACTGAGGTGGTAGACGTCCAAAAGGCATAGTTGTTCCGGGGTACCCTCAAACTTCTTAATTATTTTTGTTGGTCCGATCTACGCAGAATGAGCTCACGGTGTCGTGAGGTCTTGCCGTGTTATGCTTGGCTTTGGATTTGATTACATTAATTACTGGATCCCAAGTCGATGGAAGCACCCAGCCGTCTTCTCTATTGAAATTAGGATATTTTTTAATTTCAATAGCCTCGCGAACCATCCTTGGTAGGAATCGGTATTCTTTCACGAGGATTTGTGGTCTATCAAATCTGATGTTATGGCGGGTGCGGTCAAGGACATGTTCACAGACTGCAGACTTCTTTGAGCGACGGTGTTTTAGGTCAGCTATGTGTTCTTTAACCCGAGTTTTTACTGGTCTTTTTGTTTGTCCTATGTAAGAGAGACCACATTCACAATCAAGCTTGTATATTTCTGCATCTTGTAGAGGGATGTGAACATAAAAATCAAAAAATAAACCGCGATAAAATCCGAAAAAATAGTTTTATTTCAAATGTAGTTTTTCTAACGAAAAATTCCCAGTATAAAAGTAGAAAAAGTCCGGAGTCTGGAATTGTGCCCGATAAATGGCAATAGGCTCGCCCCCTATTTCATAGGACCTAACATCGTCGGCAAAACGTGGGTATACTCAGTAAATCTCTGCCACCCCCTCTGGGGAATATAGGCGTGACGGAGTTTTTTTTTAGCTTCCAATTCAGCATAATAATCCAACACAGTATAGTCACCTATTGAAATAATTTTCAGTAATTTCAAAACGTTTTGATTGAAATGAAAATAGTTTTGAATTCCCACCAAATTATATATACAAAGAACTGGAATTATTTTGTCTTTGTCGCATAAATTACTGGGAATAAATGTTATTTATGTCGCTTAAATTAAATTATTTGTTAAAATAGTACGAAATAGTTATCCGAATTCGCTCGTAGTTCCGTTGTGACCTCATAATTCCTGGTATTATATTTGCTATGAAAATATTACATCAAGATGTTATAGTATTATACTGCCGGCTTTTGAATTGAGATAGAGTTTACTTTGATCTAGTGATGTATAATATGGCTGGCGATCTGAATGTTCTGGGTTTGAATCTATTTATGACGTTTTCCTCTAAAAAATTACTCTTCAGGGGTCTAGAAATTAGGCTCTCACCCTTTACATTGAGACTAAATCTCATCACCGAAAATCCCTACCATCCCCACTTGAGAAATATAAGCATGAAAATATTAATATTTTTATATAAAAATTAAAATATAGGCAGTTTTAGTAATAACATGGAAATCGTAATCCAAATGATTGGCAGACGGTTTGGCGTGATTAAGAGTTTAAGCCGCCCACTGGATCGAGGGGTCGCGGGTTCGATCCTCGCGCGGGACACATATTTGTGTGACCCACAATTATTCGATTCGGTCTGGGTGTTTGTGAGTGAATTTCAAGTCTAAATGCAACCACGACACAAGAATAATTCCTAGTGAGGGGCTACGTTATTTTTTTAAAAAAGAAGACAACTTTTTCTCTTGTAGGTATGTACTTATCACTCAATATGTTAACATTCTACATATTTTAGCTAATGACTTTAACAGTAAGAACATATCTAAAGCTTTTACATTAGTGTAAATGGACGCATTATCTAGTAACTGCGAACATCATAAAACAAACATCGATCAAAGAACACAGCACGAATAGAAGCGACACTTTAAAACAATTTAAATGGCACATTCAAAATAGTATTCGAGTGACTCGATTCGTCCGTCACGCTGTCCCGATAACCCTACCCCGCCGCTTTTTATCCGAGCACCATCAATAAAAAAACGGCAGAAAAAACACAAAGCCCGTGACGTCACGAGGTACGTTTTCGCACCGGCAAACGGCGAGCGAATAAATCAAGCGGCTCGCTAGCGCGGAGTCGGCTACCACCGAATTGTGGCGTTTTATGGCCCTTTGATTTACACCACCACTATACGCCACGTATTTTAATGCGAAGCTCGATAGCCCGTGTTACTCGCAACTGTAAAATTTATACAGAAATCGGCACAATAAAAAAATCGCACAATCAGCCCCCAAAAAAAATACAATCGCACTTATGATGTTAAATTTGTTGGATATGACGTTCCGCAGAAATGCGCACTATGACAAATATAAATTTAATTGCGGGCCGTTAATAAAATATAACAATAATTGGACGGGACACATGTTTCGGACACGGCACTATATCGCCACTAAATCGCCGCTAGTCGAATTTATAAGTCACAAACGACATTCATATTGCATATTTAAACGTAATTTATATGAAAACGCATTTCAAATTTGTAATTTTATTTGTGTTTTATTGTTATGCTTATATGTGTCGATAGCCATTTCTGTTGGCATTATTTAGTTTATTATAAAGCAAATTATCAAAAATTTTAAGTGGGTTTGTTTTGGCTCATACTCATGGCATCAAATAACTTATTTCAATGATTAGGAATTTGTGGCAAACAGATATTTTGTTGAAAATTTATGTTAGAACTTTTATTTACACAAAAATCTGTCAGTATAACGTCAGCTTTCTTTTATTTAGTCGTCAAAATACATCAGAGTGAGAAAATTCACTATTGTATATGTGTCAAGTCACTGAAACTTTTACGTTGACGCCAAATACAAAAATCAAAATTCTGCTTTAACAGTTACAATACATGCACAATCTAAGTCCGATGCATATACTTATAAATACAAACAAATATACTGCATGTATTATTAAAAGAAATATTAACAACAACTGTACCCAAAAAACTGACTGACTTGAAAATCTTAACTTCTTAAACAAAACTTCCCCATTCAAATACAGCTCATTCCTTCCTAACTCGCCTCGAGTGACTTTGACGGACACGGGCGCATCATGCTTGATCAACTGGTGTCCTGCAGCCCTCGGCTCACTCACTCATTTATTCATTCATCCGTTCGTTCATTCAGTGCGACGTCGGTTTCGAGTGATCACCGATCACCTTGCGTCCGTTTTTATTCGTTCGTAAGTGGAATTTAAAAAAGGAAAGAATATTCGGCGGTTATTTGGGGTTTGGCATTGACGACTGTAGCGTCAGTTTTTAGGCGGAGATTTAGTTAGTGTTGCGTAGTTTTTTTTTGGATTGGGACTTAATTTCGGTGATAAAGGAGCTTATAAAGAAACCTTTTTCAATTGACTTTTACTATTACTTCCTCAAATGAATCAAATTTAATGCCTATGCCAAAAATATATGGCTATTTTCTCAGTGGAAACACAGAAAAGCATCCAGCTTTTTTAACCGACAGAAAAGTTAATTTACTCATCAATCACCATTAATACCCACAAATAAAAAACTGTTCGATTTATCTTTCCAGCCTCTTAAATATTTTTTAGTTCACACAAAATGTAAACTACACATTTTTCTGCAACAAAGACTAGAAAAATAAAGATTTTGACTTTTTTTTTGGTTTCGTCGACCGGTGTGGGCCCGTCACTATCACTGACACGCTGTCATGTCAGACAAGTGCGTGACGTGACACACAGACGAACGGCGAACTGTGTCAACAAATGCTGACACAATATTGTCACAGGCTCCAGGGTTACCAGTTCTTGGCAACAATTGTAGGAAGCCAGATAAAAACAAGGAACTCCGTATTCATACATAATGCGTAGTTTCAGAATTTTACAGGTTGAATAAAAATATTTGACGGACTATTTAGCGCAGTGGTTAAGAGCTTAAGCCGCTCCCACTGGGTCAAATAGTCGCGGGTTCGATTCCCGCACGGGACAAATCTTTGTGTGACCCACAATTATTTGTTTCGGTCTGGGTATTTGTGCATGTGAATTTACATGTTTGTAAACGCACCCACAACACAGGAATATATCCTAGTGCGGGTCACCGTTTATAAGAAAAAGAATATATTTATACTGCATAGTTTATATTTTGTAGAATATAACGGTTTAACAAAAAAAAGAATATATAAAATAAAACATATCACTCTTATTTTATCTATGTCATCACGCCAGCTCCCTCGCGGGGTAGGCAGAGAGTACAGAGTTCCAACAGGTTCTTGCCTACATACCTCTCTGGATTACTTACTCTTATTTTAAATGAAGGATATTATAGGGCAGGGTCAGTCCGCCTAGTGATCATGGGTGCTGCAAAGCACTTGAAACGGGAACTTAAAAATGAAAAATAAATCGCAAATACATCCGAAAAATAGTTTTATTTTATGTGTAAATCTAAGAATTTAATATTGCCCACTCCTCTCGTCTATATCCCACATCCGATTGTCTTTGTATCTAAAATGACCGAATTCCAAAAACATTAAGATAGCAACCCCGATAGTTTCCAAGGATAATATTAAAAGGACTCTCTAGAGATGTGTAAATATTTTAATAAAATATAGCGTGTTGTTAAAAGTCACGTAATTCAACCAGAGGGCACGAACAGATTTACATTAGGGTGACGACGTCGAGAAAGCGTGTTGTCACGTTTATCCTTACTTGGTACACGCGTAGTGTGCAAAGGATGGCAAACCAAAACGATATCGTTACGCTAACGTCAATCTATTCGTGTTTAACCCTCAGATATTGTTTAGTTAGGTTTACTGCGAAGTAACTGTCAAGTGGGCTATCAATCTGAAGCAGACAGCTTTGGCAAATACTGTTTTTTTTTTATTTTGAAAAAAAACGTTGCCCTACCCTAGTAATTAATCCTGTCTTGTGCATTCAGCAACATGAAATTCCATACACAAACACCCAGAGCGAAAACACATAAACACACACAAAGATTTATTCCGTACGGGAATCGAACTCGCGACTACCCGGTTCAGTGGGCGGAACAGCTTAAGCTCTTAATCCCACACGAGAAAAATCTTTGTGTTACTTACATATATTTATTTCGGTCTAGGTGTTTGTGTATGTTATTTTCATGCTTGTAAACACACCCCCAGTGTGGGGCTAAGTTCTTTAAAAAACTATAGACATAGAAATTATACCTAGAGACCTACAATCTTATCCAAAATCTATACCAATAAATAAAACTGAAGTGTCTGTTTGTAATGTCAAAATAACAGTTTTTTTACTAAATGCATATAGAAGTATATACGGTACTATCAACAAAAAAAAAATCAATTTAAATTGTGTTGGGTCTGTCTGTATGTTTGTTACGGCTAATCTCCGAAACGGCAGGACCGATTTTGAAGGGTCTTTCACTGGCCGATACCTGATGTTATAAGGAGTAACTTAGGCTACTTTTATTTTAAAAAAGAACTAGGGCTCCGCGCAAAATAAATCATACCTATGAAATCCAAATATCCACGCGGAAGAAGTCGCGGCAACAGCTAGTTAGTAATTAAACATTTGCTTTAAACGACACAAGAATTCATAAAAATATTTTCATAATAAGGCCCACTTTCATCTTAATATCTGTGTTCATGTGAAAACCCCTTCGATAGCTCAGTTGCTGGTCCTGAGTTTTCTATCGGTTAGATTTGGGAGTCCAGGCACCGCAATCCCCAAATACAAGGTGAACCGCTCACCTTGACTCGTCTCCCGAAGGTAGCTCCGCCGTGCACGGCTGCCTGGTTGTTTCAATCCTTTTATATTGATGTCTTTAGCATACCACCTTATTGTCCGAAATCTCACAAGTTGTTTTTCACAAATAAACCGACGAATAATGTAGTAATTTAAATATTTCCGGTAATCGATCAACACCCTTGCACCCGAATTCAATGTTGTAGTTTTTCAACTACCCTCATATTCCGAGTCGCAGTTTTTGCGGTCCACCCACATAATTGGTGAATCACAATGCCCGAACATCCCCCCGCCTAACCAAGACCCGTCTTGGTTCCTAATTATCTATGGGTAACCTACACAATTTAGAAATGGGCCTCATCAGGACACCGTTTTGAGTTTTCACTTCTGCAACCCGTACAACCCCGTCTTTACCTGGTAAAAGTTTGACTAACCGTCCGCGTTTCCAATGTAAAGGAGCTAAATTATCTTCTTTAATCAAAACCAAGTCATTGAGTTTAGGAGGTTCCGTCTGTGAGGTCCATTTGAACCGCTGTTGAAGAGTGTGTAGGTATTCATTTTTCCACCGAGACCAAAAGTGTTGAGACATCTTTTGAATTTGTTGAAACCGAGACAGCCGGTGCACACTGACATCGGTGTAAGGGTATTCAGGGAGAGCCACCAGTGGTTGTCCAATCAAAAGGTGCCCCGGAGTTAATACATCCAGATCCGCCGGATCCGTACTAAGCGGATATAACGGGCGAGAGTTCATGACGGCCTCCACCTTGGTGAAGAACGTGGTGAGCCCTTCGAACGTTAAACGTGCTTCGCCGAGCACACGCTTGACGTGTGTTTTTGCAGATTTAACCGCCGCCTCAAATAAACCGCCGTGGTTTGGACTCGAGGGCGCATTAAATAGCCATTTAATGTGATTCTTCGTCAAGTTCCGTTCAATTTCAGATTGGTTGTCCCGCAAGAAAACATACAATTCTTTTAAATATTTATCCGTGCCCGTATAATTTGTGCCACAATCCGACCGCACTAGTGAGGGTAGTCCTCGACGAGAAATAAATCGCGTAAACGCCGCTATAAAGGCTTCAACCGATAGTTGACTGACTACTTCCAAATGAACACATTTAGTACTTAAACATACGAAAATGCACAAAAAACATTTTTCTATCTTCGCGTTCCGTAGCGAGCTAGATTTAATATAAAATGGTCCGGCAAAGTCCGTACCGACTCCGAGAAACGGACGAACACCCTGTACACGATCTGCGGGCAGATCCGCCATGAAGGGTTGGACAGGTCGCGCCCGGGACCGGTAGCACTGTACGCATTTAAAGGTGATATGACGCGTCACGCGTCGAGCCGAAACAATCCAATAGGTCCGAGATAAAATGGCCGAAAGTGTATTTGCACCGACGTGACAAAATATTTTATGATAACGAGTTACCAATAGTTCCGTGAAGCGACCTTTGCCCGGTAGTAAAACAGGATGCCGCGCAGCGTACGGCAGCTCCGACGCACCTATTCTGCCGCCGACACGAAGCAACTGATCGTTATCAATGAATAAATTCAACCGCCGAAGTGAGCCCTTAATTGATTTCTTTGACTGAAGGGCCGAAATTTCTTCGTGAAAATATGTATTTTGTACAATTCGTATTAAATGTATGGTCGCGTTTCTACGTTCCGCAACTGAGAGATTACCGCCGAGTTTACATGTATTTTTACAATTATTAGCGAACCGTAGTGTGTACGCCGTTACATTTATTAATTTATCGTACGAACTGTACCGATCCAATAAATCGAATTCTGAATCGACGGTATTAAGGTTAACAACTTTAGCTTTCATGCCCGGTAACATGTCCGCCGGAAAGTCCGAGCACTCGCCGGGCCACCGGGCCGGGGGGTCCCGCAACCAGCGCGGCCCCCACCACAGCGGGTGCTGCAGCAGATCGTCGGCTGTCGCGCCGCGCGACGCCACGTCCGCGCAGTTCATCTCGCCGGGGACATGTCTCCATAAAATATCTACTTTAGATGAAATAATTTGAGATACCCGATTTCCTTCAAACACTTGTAATTTATGTGGTGATGTTTTTAGCCACGCCAATACAATGGTACTATCACACCAACACACGACATCATCAATCGCAATGTCACTCTGCAGGGAGGGGACTATGTGGTTGATAAGCGTAGTCAATAGGGTCGCACCACTCAGCTCTAACTTAGGGATGGTCCGCTTTGTGTTTAATGGTGCCACCCGAGACTTAGCCATAAGCAACCGCATAAAGACATTACCGGCCTCATCCACCGACCGCAAATATACGACCGCAGAAAATCCTACCGATGATCCGTCACAAAACCCATGAACCGAATAACTGCTATTTTTATCCGGTTTCAGACATCTAGGTATTGTAATCTTTTGTAGATTAGGCAAATCCGAAACGATATCGCGCCACGCTCGCACTATATCCTGCGGCGCGGGAGCGTCCCAGTCTACCTTCCGTGAATTATCACCAGTGCTAAGCAATCGTTGTAGTAATAATTTAATTTTGAAAACAACCGGACACACCCATCCGAGAGGGTCGTAAAGGCGAGCCGTCAATGATAAAATACTGCGCCGAGTGACAGTAGTGTCCGTTGGTAGATTCAACTTATACGAAAAACTGTCTGACCTTGGGTTCCACTGTATACCTAAAACCTTCATAAATTCCGATCCGTCGGTATCCATGTTAAATGACTGAGCCGTCTCCAAATGATCCGCCGGCAAGTCGTCCAACAGTTCCGGTGCGTTCGACGACCACTTCCTGAGCTCGTAGCCCGCCGTGTGCATGAGCGCCACGAGCTCGTCCTTCAGATGCCGCGCGTCGCGCAGCGTGTCCGCGCCGCCGTTCAGATCGTCCACGTAACTGTTGTGACGCAGCAGCCGGGCCGCCCGCGGGAACCGGTGCTCCTCGTCACTCGCCAACTGATGTAAACACCGTATAGCGACGAATGGACTGGACTTTAACCCGTATGTGTTTGTGGTCAGCTCATAAACTACCAACGGTTCATCGGGTGACGAGCGCCAATATATTAATTGGTATTTCCGATCGTCCGGATGTATCCAGTTTTGCCGGAACATCATTTTCACATCCGTAGTGAACACAAACAGAGGCAACCGAAAATTAATTATAATTTGTGTGATGTCATTTTGAAGTCGTTCACCCGTGAACAAACAATCGTTGATGGACGCACCGGTGCTGGTGGGTACACTTCCGTCGAAAACTACCCGAATTTTTCCGACGTCGCCTAATTTTTTAAAAACACCGTGATGCGCAAGAAAATAATGTTCCTGTCCTGACGAAACATCAAATTTGGAAACCGTCATATGACCGAGTCTTAAATATTCCGACATAAATTCCACATATTTTTTTTTAAATTCTGGTAGCCGTTTCATTTTTCGTTCTAAGGCCGTAAATCGACGCAGGGCCGTCTCCTTAGATTCTCCCAACCGCTGTCGATCTGGCAACAGTGGTAATCTGACAACATATTTTCCGTCCGAGCCGCGTGAGGTAGTTGTAGAAAACAAATGTTCACATTCTAAGTCCGCCGGGTCCTTGATTTTCAGCCTGGGTGGTTCTTCCGATCGCCAAAATCTCTCGACCGCTTCAATTAATGTAACACCAACATTAACATTTGATTCCGAGTTATCATTTTTTAATGGTTGCGCCGGACCGAAAATCGCAAAATCAAAAATGGTGCCTAAAGCATACGGTCCATCAGTACCGAAATTCACCTTTTCACCATTTAAAATTTGACCTAATATGTCACATCCGAAAATTATGTCAACATTTGACATATTAAATGAACCGTCATCCGAAAATTTTATATGAGCAATTTGTTTACTAAACCTACGCGCTAAATATGAAGTTGGTTTCTTCAAAACCACCGCCGTAACCGATAACAAATAACTCGAATTTACCGGTTTAAAATAAAATTTAACAACATGACAACATTCATTGTTATTAAATCCGCCGACGCCTGTTAACGGTGTTTGGTTGTAATGTCGCCTTAAACCCAAACTTGCTACCAAATCACTCTTAATTATAGTGACTTGACTACCCAGGTCTAGCAGGCCTCTGGATTTGATAAAATCCCCCCGATTGGATTTTACTTCTACAATGACCGTGGGTAAGATGACATTATCCGCTAGCCGAGGTACCGAGGCGACATTACACGACTGTAATTGCTATTCCTGTGGCACACGCGGCACCACAGGACTCGACTGCCGCCCACCCCAATCAGTCCGCTCCCGGCGGTGTCGGGTCTCCCAGTCCCGCTGTTCCCGTGGGTCCGAATCACGCCCGTAACCATCCTTTAACTCGCGTACCCGGTCCATAGATCCCGCGGAACTATCACCACGCCGTGGATAACGCGAGTCTCGAACCGACGACCTAGGAGACGCGTGCCGTGACCGCCGCGACTGAGTAATAGGTGAGCGCCGCCGACCGCCCGTCGCTCTATCGCATTGCGCCGTAACAAATGCGCGCCGTGTATACGGCTCGCCGTCCGCCGGTGAGTCAGAGCGCGCAATGGACGTTGTACAAATTAGTTTGTTATGTCCGATATTTCCGCACCGACTGCATGGTACCTTGCGGGTACACGATGCCGCCAAATGAGTACCGAAGCACCGAAAGCATAAGAATTGTCTTTTAACCCAATCCTTACGTTTAGACCTGGACATGTCAGCAAATTTATAACAGCTGTCTATACCGTGCCCCGACCTCTGACAATAGCCACAGTCTTTAATACGGCCGTAGTTGTTCGCCCGTTCCCGCTGGTCCTGTGCTGGTGGTTCCGTCACAATATTATGCACCCTGCGCTCGGGCCTGTTGTGAGTGCGATCCGCGTAATAAGAAACCGGTTCCGCAGTGGCCGTGTCTATAAGTCTACATTCATGTTGTAGGAATTCTATGAGCTGATCAAAAGTGGGTAAACTTATATTATTGCCACCGTGTTTTTGCTCAAACCGTGTTCTGACGTCAATTGGTAATTTTTGTAGACTTACATGCAATAAAATGTAGCTCCACTCGTTAATTGGAAAACCTAAATTAGCTAATGCCCGCGAAGATTCCAATAACGGGTTCAATATTTTAGTTCGAAGCCCAGCACACTTATTCAACACCGGCAAATGTAAAATCCGCGCAATCAGTGAATCCGCCAACAATCTTTTATTTTCATACCGGCCTTTTAGGATATCCAATGCCGTGTCTAACGACCCGTCCACCATCGGCAGATGTTTAATAAGTGCTTTAGGCTCCTTTTCCACGTGCGAAATAAGATAATGAAATTTTTCCGTTTTAGTGATATCTTTCCGTGTTAAAACCAATGATGTAAACAGACTAATGAAGCTACACCATGAAAAAACGTCCCCGTCAAACGTACTAGGCACAATCCGCGGTAGCCGCGGCGTTGACGCGCCCTCCGTGGGCATGTGGGTGCCGTCAAGGTTCGGATAGGCCGCCGAGACCGCATCCAACTGGTTGTATAACTCCGTGGCCTCTTTGTATTTTACCTCATATCTACCGATTATTTCTTCATCTTCTGAAGAAGTATTGGTCAGTATGCCCTCGTATGACTCCGTTAAAACATTGAAATAGTCATGCAGTTTTTTGAACCGAGCTGATAAAACACCCGAACTACAAGTTTTACTATTTACTAATTTTGACGAATCTACAAACCAGTCGTATTTAATTTTAAATTTGCTTTCAAAAGATTTTGCCATCTTTGGAAAACAATAGAACCTCTAAACACAATGCCTATTACAATTTAAATAATTATTTCTATGCCAAAAGTAGGTACCCCGTTTGTAACCGTTATAAATAAATGAAACCCCTATCTAACCAACTAATTTACGAAAACCCAATCCGGCTCGGGGACCAAAATTATGTTCATGTGAAAACCCCTTCGATAGCTCAGTTGCTGGTCCTGAGTTTTCTATCGGTTAGATTTGGGAGTCCAGGCACCGCAATCCCCAAATACAAGGTGAACCGCTCACCTTGACTCGTCTCCCGAAGGTAGCTCCGCCGTGCACGGCTGCCTGGTTGTTTCAATCCTTTTATATTGATGTCTTTAGCATACCACCTTATTGTCCGAAATCTCACAAGTTGTTTTTCACAAATAAACCGACGAATAATGTAGTAATTTAAATATTTCCGGTAATCGATCAACACCCTTGCACCCGAATTCAATGTTGTAGTTTTTCAACTACCCTCATATTCCGAGTCGCAGTTTTTGCGGTCCACCCACATAATTGGTGAATCACAATGCCCGAACAATCTGACAGATTAAACTTTAACAATAAACTTGTTTAATACTAGGCTATCTCTGGGGCGAGGCCCCTTAGTTATACAATAAACATAGTTTAGGATTTAAACTAGTGAGTTAAGTCCAAAGTTCGCGGCGTAAAAATTCCACCGAACTTTATAATAAGAACTCCGGACTAAATATAAGATAACTGTTATGGGAAACTGTTTTATACTTGTTGGTATAGTAATGTTAATGACACGGTTCTGAGTTTGAATCTTAGGTCAGACAATTCTGTTTTTAGTTTATAGATTCAATGGTAGTCCAGATACTGGAATTTATAATAATAATAATCATATTAGCCCAGATAAGAAATTGTCCCACCGTTGAGCACGGGCCTCCTCTTTCGCATTTATTTCTTTCTTTATTGTACACAAATATACTAACAATCAAGAATTTAAAGGAGAGGTTTATTTGCCCATTATTTTCTCTATTTTAATAGAAAATAATAATATTAATATTAGCCCTGTGAAGAAACTGTCCCACAGTTGGGCACGGGGCTCCACTCAAACTGAGAGGGTTTGGGCCACAGTCCACCACGCTGGCCCAGTCCGGGTTGGCGAACTTCACACACCTTCGGGAAACTCTCAGGCATGTAGGTTTCCTCGCGATGTTTTCCTTCACACGACAGAGGAGCGTGCCAGGTTTCGAACACGAGACCTCTGACTTTGCAGTCCAACGGTCTTACCACTAGGCTATCACTGCTTTATCCACTGGAATTTAGCGCGGTAAAATGATAATAGACTTTCTACCTATTAAATTGGGATTTAACATCGTCGGCGATATGCAAGTGTGCACAGAACACTTCTGTCACCCCCGCTGGAATATAAGCGTGATGCCGTGTTCATAATTTTGAAATCCAATTCCCGCTCATTGCTGCAGTTTACATTCTCGCGCTTACCACTTACATTTTCTCATCAGCTGAGCACAAATACGTTAAATAAGGTAAAATGTAACAAACGGAAAAATACATAATACCAGCATCACACACCTCGATTGATGACAGAGAGTGATACTATGAGTATCATTTTATAATCTTGTACTCTACCTACCCCGCTAGATATCTGGCGTCAATAAAAGATAGGTACAGTCGCCTAACAGTGAACATTTCATAGTTAAAAAATGTTGTAACAAGCCTTTAATTGTGACATAATCATCTACAGTTCAACTAAAATAACGTTAAAATTGTACACGGTTCTGACACAAGATGGTTTCATCATCATAAAGCAAAGAACGTATACATTTTTGTTTAGGCCACTGTACACACCTCGGTTTCAAAACCAATCACAACCCATTCTCACCCCATTGAGCCTATAAAACGGAACGACCAAAACACCCCCATAAACCTTCCAACACATCCTAAGAGATTACCATTGCGAGGAATAATCTGGCGTCGTAAAAAAAAACACGAACGGTCTGCAAAACTTAGTATAGCATTCCGGTCACGTCGCCCCGAACTGATTGACGGGAGACGTCCGCGCCTTCTGGTGGCGCCCCTTCGCCCCTAGCCCCCTACGCCCGCCGCCCCCTCGAGGTTGGGGGCACACTGGCTTGACCTGTGATCGCAAGAAACACGTGAAAAATGTCATTAATGCACTGCAGGAGTCTTATCGAGTGGTTGGCTGGTTGTTGAGGCGATTTCATATTGTGGTGTGTTAGTTTTTTTGGTTGAAATTGTATAAAAGCGAAACTTTTTTGCTTCGAATCCAATTGTTTATTGAGAATACTGCTTTGTTTATAAATATCATTATGACGATAGACGAGATGAGAGACGAGTGTTCATGCATTGGCCCTATTATTACCTGAGCCTTCCATCGGAGACACTCTCCTCTTAGTTTTAATGTTAATAAGTGTTTTTCTTAGTAAAAAGTACAAGACTAGCTTTTAGACCTAGTCAAGCCAGATTGTTTATAATCCATAGCGACTTGTTTTGACCATGTGAATTTGCGTTGTAAAAATATCACATAAATTTTACAGTTTTGAACTTAATCATTTCGTAAGGATGCCGATTTATGTATCTTGGCTGAAATTTTTTGCTAGTTTTGAGTAACATTTTAAGCAGAAGCACGTTCGTCAATATAAAATGGTTGCATTATATGTTCAAGAGGTGGCGAGGATCAAACCCGGTAGCAGATAACACCGAATTTCTAATCTAGAATTTGACTCAATATGATCACTCTGCGTTTCCAGCGACATTTGTTTAATCGCTATAATTCGCGACGGAAGATTTTGTGCAGTGGTTAAGAGCTCAAGCCGCTCTGCTTAATGCGTTATATAGTCGCGGGTTCGAGTCCCGTACGGGAAAAATCTTTGTGTGATCCACAATTATTTGTTCCAGGCTGGGTATTTGTGTACACACAGGAATGAATACTAATGTGGGGCTACATTTTGTAAAATAAAGAAAAAATGATAGGTCCGCCTACTGTCCTATTTCTGGGCAAAACCTTCTCTCACAAATAGAAGTGAGAGAGATTAGGTCATACTCTACTGCGCGGTCGCAGTACCGATTGGTGGAGGCAGGTTAGTGGCCGCCTGCTGTTGGAACTTATCAAGCCGTCTATAAGGCTTCCAACTTAGCTTAACATTACGTGGTAACCGGGATCAACGGCTTAGCATGCCTTCCGAAGCACGGACAGCGTCTTCTAATATGAAAATGCCACAAACGGTCACCCATTGCAGACCGACCGACCCGAACATAAGTTCACCGCGGTGTTTGCTTAGAAGACTGCAGCCGCATAGCGCTACGAATGCCTTCTTATAATTTATATTTAGATAAAATAATCAACCAATATATAATGCAGTGATAGTCTAGTGGTTAGATCGTCGAACTGAAAATTCAGAGGTCTTGGGTTCAAACCCAGGCACGCACCTCTGTCTTCTCGAAAACATCTTCTCGAAAACGAAACAAACCTGCACGCCTAACAGTTTCTCAAAGGTGTGTGAAGTTCGCCAACCCGCACTGGGCCAGCGTGGTGGACTATGGCCTAAGAGTTTTAAGAGGAGGTCCGTGCCCAACATTGCGACAATTTCTTAACAGGGCTAATATTATTAATATATTATAATCAACCAATATGGCTAAGCCTTTACTCGCCCGCTCCCTGTAAAGCTACATAGGTGGCTTTACAGAAATAGCTGAACGATGTCAAACATGTGAGGCAAAAGTAAATGCTCGGACGAACTTTATTACAATCTACTTAAATACCGCCTTATTTTAGTACTGCTTTATTAACTGAAGTTAATTCATTATTCTACTGAAATAGTGTCTAGTGGTCTATTGGTGTATAATGCGGCTGAAGAACCTGGGTTCGGGACATTGTTGACTCGCAACAAAGTTGCGAAAATTCATTTTCTTAAGTCTTTGTTACTTTGTGGCGAGTTTACTATAACGCTTAAGTTAAAATATTTATGGACGAACTGTGCCTGGGATCTAGCATCGTCCTAGTCGTCGTCGTACCTAGATACAGATTACAACTCTGCTACCCGCGTGGGGAATTTAGACGTGATGGTATTTGTTTAACTTTTGTATATTTCTTATTTATTTATTTCGTTCTTTATTGTACACAAATATACTAATAATCAATAATTTAAAGGGAAGGTTTATTTACCTAAAATCATTATTTTCTCTATTTTAATAAAAATTAAAACTAAAAAAAAATAGTTATACTAAGCCAAGGAAAAAATAAGTAACTATAAGAACAACGGAGACAGGGGTGTACTCGGAAAGTTTGTTAATTTGGACGCAATAGCAGCCGCGCGCGAGTGGACGCCGAATAACTTTGAATTGCATGCAGTTTAGAATAAATGGCCAGTCCCGCCGCGACAGACAGTCGTCTTCATTTATTTTTGTATTGAAATCCAGTACACATGTAAATATTAATAATATAATAATAATATTAGCCCTGTTAAGAAACTGTCCCACCGTTGGGCACGGGCCTTCTCTCAAACTGAGAGGGTTTAGGCCATAGTCCACGACGCTGGCCCAGTGCGGGTTGGCGAACTTCACACACCTTCCAGAACCTCTTAGGCATACAGGTTTCCTTACGATGTTTTCCTTCACTGTTAAAGCAAGTGATAATTTGTTTTCAAAAAGACAAATATCAACAAAATAACAATAAATAAAGGCGAGTATATGATGAGTGGAGGAAGCCAGAGAGGTATGTAAGGAAAGAACCTGTGGAAACTTTGTACTCTCTGCAAGGGATCCGGCGTGTTGACATAGATAGAAAATCTGCCTTTACTCTCGTACTGCTGGATAAATGCCTTCTCTCACATATCGATAAGGGAGATCACTGGGTTCGCGTGGTGGAAAGGTCATGCTCCACCACGCGAACCCAGTGCGAGGGACGCAGGTTTGTGTCGCTGTTGGAACTCGGCAAGCAGTCTACGCCTTCCAATTTCACTTCATCATCATCATCAGCCTATAGCAGTCCACTGCTGGACATAGGCCTCTCCAAGTGTACGCCACTGGGTACGATCCTCGGCTACCCGCATCCAGTTTCTTCCTAAATTTACTTAACGACTATCAAATTAAGTGGTAACCGGGACCAACAGTTTCGCATGCCTTCCGAAGCATGCAGACGCTCGAATATGAAAGCCAGTGATTTCACAGGTAAGAGAGCTAGGACAAATTAACCTTTAATGAATTTTAATGAATTTTGCTTTCGTCTCTTATCAAAAGTCGATCCTATTATGCAGGGGATAGTTTCATCGCCTAAAATATGGTAACATCTTTGACGGACGACATGGTGCAGTGGTTAAGCCCACTGAGTAATCGCGGGTTCGATACCCGCATGGAATAAATTTTTGTGTAACCCACAAATATTTCGTTCGGTCTGGCTGTTTGTGTATAAAAATTTCATGTATATCAATGTTTCTTTTAAAACGTACAACGAATTATTACGGTGTCGTGGGGACACAGGAACCATTTGTTTCTATGTTGAAATGTTTGATACTCAATCACGAAAAAACAGCAGAACGGATTTAGACGAAATTTGGCACACAGTTTATTTCCTGAATTAACACAGGATACTTTTTATCCTGAAAAAAAAACGTATAGTTTTTGTCTAAAACGAGCGCGGACTAAGTCGCGGGCAGAAACTAGTTTTAAATAAAGAAAAAAAAAATGGTTAAGATGTCACTTTTATACCCCGTATTATAACTTGATAAACAAACAAAATATCCTCAAACTATATACATATAAGTACCGACCGACATAACGATATATGGGACATCCCCATTATATAGTTCAAGGTCAACACTGTCAGAGGACCCCGAGCTTTTATATCAACAAGCTGGGCTTGACAGTATGATTACCAGTTGACTACTTCCTAATTAGTAGAGTCAAATTGCTTGTAACTGCCACTAATTTGAGCAAAGCTTGAGTTCAGATTAGTGGTTCAAATAAGCAAGTGTCATATTGCTGTAGAGCCTGGATCTATGTAGAAGTGATTTCAGTAAGACCCCCTTTGAGACGAAAGGGCGTAATTGGGTAGTAGAAAAGTGACACTTCTTTTGAAAACAATCAAATTGTTGCGATATAATGGGCTTTGGCGTACTACTTGAGGTCATTTAAGAAATTTGTGGTTATTTTCCATCTCCAAAATGCGTAAGAATTTCACTACTTTAAAGAAAAAAGACGTAGGCCACATAACACATATTTACATACGTACACCCACGCCTTTATCCTACTAAGGTAGGTAAAGACAACGGTTTGCGATTTACTACTACTCTGACCATTTCCTTTATTGCATCTTTTTTTTGAAACAAAATTTAGTATGATTTATTCCTGTGTCGTGGGTGCGTTTAACTGTTACTTTAGAAAACTAGGCTATAGAGGTAGGTACAAGTGCAATGCTCTTCAGCTCCACAATTTAATAGATTCATACCTAATTAGTACCTCAATTCTTTTATTTTATCAGATTATAAACGTGAAGAGTGGAAGAAACGAGAGAGAGGTATGTTAGGAAGTCGAAATTTAGCTCTAGGCACCTTGCATGCATTCTGGCGTCATGAAATAATTAGATAGTTAATAAGCGTGTAAGGAAAACATAGTAACGAAATGACTAACATAACTCAATGTTTTTTTCAAAAAAAGGTAAATTTGTTAATCCGCATATTATGTTTGCTTTCCTCCTCCACCAATCCGCACTATATCCGTGTGGTGGAGTATGACCTAATATCTGTGTGTGTGATGTGTGTATGTGAATTGTCTGTTGCCCGCGAGGCCTTTACAGATTCACCGGACAAGAGGGCGTGCACGCAAGCACTACGCTCAAGCCAGAAGGGCAAGGGGGCAACTAGCTCAAGGGCGCCTTAAGGAGGAACGGCCTCCGCTTGGGCAGTCGCTATGGGGGAGGGCGTATACTAGGTGTCTCGCCGTGGTGCTCTGCCTCGGCCGGCGGGCAAGGGATTCTTTGACCTCAACGACGAGGTCGGTGTCTGATCCTGTGTGCGGTATCTGTATCCGAAAGAAGGGATGTAAGGTCATCGGGAGGATCGGTGAGAACATGCCTCGGACGGCAGTAGCGGATGATAGGAGGGGAGTTAGGTTCGTAGTCGGCGGCGACCTAATATCTTTTACCTCGATTTATAAGGGGAGAACTTTGCCAACAGTATGACACTGACTTCAGTCTCTTTATATACCATCTTATAATTGACTCTTAAACGTCGAAATGACTAAACAAAATCATACACGGACACTTTACCCAGAAACGTTATCAATACACGTAATAACGGAAAAACTCGCAAACAATATACATTAATAAGGCGGGCCACAAACGGTCCGGGACATAACTGCTCCGTCCTGGGATGCGCTTATTAAAACATTTCCATCGTCGCAATATCTGACGATATCGCACAATATGTGCCCGGCCAACTCCCGCATGTGACGACCGGTGGGAATCGCGGAGAAAACTTCATTAACTCGGACGCCTCCCCGTCCCCGTCCCGTCCCCGTGACGGACGGAGGGACGGGACGCTTATTACGTCGCGAACGTGCCGCGAAATCGAAGAAATGTGACGTAAATACGTGAAGCGTTCGAGAAAGAATCGTACCGCTGATTGGTCGGTTTGAGCTCGGTTGACCGTTAATTTGATCTGTATCGAGGGGGTTGGGAGGAGGTAATTTTTCGTGGGGATTATTGTTGATGCGATCGATTTAGTTTGATGAGGCTCGCTGCGAATGTTGGGACTTATTGCCGTCGACATTTTATTGGGATAACTTGGTTTTCTTATCAGTAGTTTTTGGGTTGTTGTTTTTTTTTTCTATTTATTCGTTTGCTTACACCAGCTGCTAGAAATATTTCATATCGTATCGAGGTATCGCATGCTAACTAAAAATTGGTATTGACATTCACAATAGTTAAATATTGGACTATTACAACCAACTACTAACATAGAACCAACAATACTAACGAAGCGTATAAGCACAAGCTGTTGCTAACTCATCATTAACTGAATAAGTCTGAAATAAAGATATTTCTTTTTTTTTATTTATCACCTACTGATTGTTAGTTTTAAATTGGTTTGATCATCCATCACATTATAAAAGGAAACAGAACCCAGCCAATTAATTTAAGAAATGATGTCGTCAAAACTTCATTAGACCTTCATATCAGAAAGGACACGAATGGTAAGACTGGCACCAATTTCAACCCAATTCGTAGACACACTCACGGGCACACACACACACAAGCACATTACGTTTCGTTTCTCAGAACGGACCACACCGCGGCGCGATGATGTACATACGATTTAATTGCCAAGTTCGCGCCGTCCAGTTCCGCGGGCGATGAATGACGCCGAGTTAAGAATATTGAGTTTACCGTAATTAACGATACTGTGATTGTGCTTAGCACTTTTTTATGGGTACCGGAAAATACAAAATTGACGACTTTTGTTCTAAAATGTTCTATGTCGTAAGCTTACCGCAGTAACTAACGTTGCAAGTGCGGTTTAGTTTTCTATTTTTTATTTTAGTTAACAATTTGTAACTATTATTATGTATACCAGTAAATAAGAGAACTGATTAAGTTTGCATGCTTGGAAGACACGTCTAACTGTGGAATAGGTTAATTTACGTAAATAAACATTATGTTGCTAGGTAATGCCAAATTTCATGTTTTTTTTATATCTATACCCTGATTATTTTAGCAGATAGAATCAACAACAATACATACATAACATAACCAAAAATGACAATACAAAATGGAATACAAAATATTACGGATTAGATATTCCTCCATTTGACTGCCTCGTTGGTCTGGTGGCAAAGCGTATCGCTTTGTGATCATGAGGTCCTGGGTTCAAATCCTAGGTCGGACAAATGTAGTTTTCCTAACAAAAAATTTCCAGTATGAGTCCGGAGTCTGGAATTGTGCCCGGTATGGGAATAGGCTCGCCCCCTATTACATGGGACCTAACATCGTCAGCGAAACATGGGTGTACTCAGAACACCTCTGCCACCCCCTGTGGGGAATATAGGCGTGACGGTGTGTGTGTAGATATTCCTCCAGTAAAAAGAAAATAAGGGAAATACGCGCTTCCCAATATCATCAATACATATAAATACGTTACAGATCAGGTGCCAAACTCACAGCTACAAGCGACGACTGACAGACACGTAATTACACATTTGAAGCCAAAACAAACATCTTCCAATGTCTAACTGATCAATCAGTGGTTTGTCGCTGAGTAAATATCCCTTTCAACGGAACGACTAAATGTTTTAAGTTAGACGAAATATTTAAAAATAAATATACATCTTTAAAACTCTTTGCTGGTCTGAGTACATACGATTTATGTAAAACATTCTGACGGAAAATTTTAAATAAGGATGTTTTTTTTATATTTATGGCATCACGACGACGCGTATTTTGCCAATGTCAAGTATTACGAATATTCATTTCAAAATTAATTCAACTCCCCGATGAACTTGATGACAAGGATGATTATGAAATTGATGAAGTGCCCCACCCTGGATAGTAAAGCGATGGATACTTTACATACCAATTGCGACGGCCGTTTTGAGGGAAATCGAAAAAGCACGTTTTATCACTTTGTTACAATTACCTTCACTCGTGCACATATAAGAATACATAATGGTTATTATTCCATTACACATTACAATTCAAAATAACACAAGTTTTAGAAATTAAAACAAATTGACGACATCACTGTTCGATTTCCCGCCAAAACCCAAAAATAAGGATGTTTGCCTGAATGACATTAAATTTTCTTCTGTGCGAGGTAACTTTGTGAGGACGCATTATGCGATATATTTTACACGACTTTCCTTGTCATGCTCATAGTCAATATCAAGAACAACATAATTAATCATACAGAAGAAAAGAACTATAAAATACACATTCAAAATTAGTCCTTAAAACATTATACAAACATTACAATAAAATTCAACACATTACTTAAATAAATACAATATTTAATAATACCCCGTACAAAGATAAACCCTTCAATGTCAAACGTCGTTGTTTTTTTCATCGCGACAGATGGAGCCACCGTCTCGCCGTCAATCAGACGTCATCAAATGGATTTTTGTCCGTCCGTCCGTCCGTCTAGAGCGCGTAACCCGACTCTGAATCCGTTTAATCTTTATTGACACGTTCTTAGTTCTTGCGATTTTTAAAGCGAAACAGTCTTTATATTGACTGCGATAAGTGTCGATATTGTAGTTATTTTGAAATATTGTATATATCTCTCGGACGGTGTTCATTAGTAGCTCATTTTGCTTTTAAGTAGACAAAGTATTTTATTGATTGATTTTTTTATGTTGTGATGTTTTGTCGGCTGAAGATTTTTAAGGTTATATTTAGTCAGTACCTTATATTAAAAAAATAGTTCTCTACATTTTAGACTGGTTGGTCTTATATTCTGAAAAGGCGGCTTTCTGGTTCGAGAGCAAGATCGATTCCTTTCGTTTTTTTCTTGCTTTTAGTGTTACTAAGATTACTAGTTTTTTTATGCTCGCTATAACACAAGTTTGTCTCCTTATTATGCTGTATTAGTCTATTAACATTCATTTTTATCTTTCAGCACCGGCACTTCTATATACCCTAAGCAGAGTTGGCGGTGGTGTATGTTGTCTATAGATCGCCGACGATGTTAAGTCCCAATGTAAAAGAGGGCGAATCAATGCCACTATATCCGGCACATTTCCAAACTACTTTACCACGTAGACCTAGTGCGGATTGTTGGAGGCAGGTTTGTGGCCACCTGCTGCTGGAACTTATCAAGCCGTCTAAAAGGCTCCCAACTCGCTTAACGACTACCACATTAAGTTGTAATCGAGACCAACGGCTTAGCGTGCCTTCCGAAGCACAGGGACGCTCGAATATCAGAAATTCACAACGGTTACCCATCTCAGGCCGACCGAGTCGAACGCTACTTAACCTTGGTGATTGGTGGGAACACCGCGGTTGCACAGTATTTATTTCTCATAAAAGTAGTAACTTAAACTACACCAGACTAAAATTGACATTTAAAATTACAAAGCCGTCAAATTATTAAAGTAAAACTAATTATAAAGTGTCAATCTAAATTCAAGGCAAAGGACTCTTTCCAGTGTGTCTGAGTTGAAGCAATGGACTGACATAATAATGAAGTCTCTAGGATTTAATTCTCAGTCCAGATCCGTCCGATGTCGGATAACGTAATATCTAGTTCAGCTCTGACAAGGCTTGAGTAGTTGCTATTTTAGGGTTATATACACTTTTGCCCCTTGCCAGCAAATTTTGCACCTTCTTTTGATTGGCATTAGATATTATTTAGACAAAGGTGGTAAAGAAAATCTGTGGTCAAATTTTAGCAATAAATGAAGAAAATTTTCTCCTGAAACTAACCCAACACTGGTCATAATTAAGCTGAAATTAATCAATCATACTTTACGTGGTATTCAAACAAACACTTTTGTGCCATTGCAACAAAATTGAATTTACAATAGCACATTTATATGATTAACCTATTTTTGCTTATCTGTATCCAAACCGCCTCGTTGGTTCAGTGGCAAAGCACATCGCTTTGTGATCACGAGGTCCTGCGTTCAAATCCTAAGTCGGACAAATGGAGTTTTTCAAAATCAGGGCAGAAGAAAAATTACCTCATACTCATATCTCAGTTTAAAGGGGTGGGACCAAGTAATCAATACGCGGTAGTTGCCGCTCACCTGAGCACAAGTTTCCGTGAAAAACCAACAAGACAAGTAAACAGGCAAACTCATGCGCAGGTGGACCGCCGTCGGCGCGCGCGCATCCTTCTAGCGTTTCAACGGCCCTCGGACGGGTACCGTTTTTTGCTATGTAGATGATGAGTTAGTATGGATCTGACTAAGATATATTAATATTTTTGTAAGAAAGTTTTTATACTTAACTTATAAAAAAGGAAATTTTGTATCCAAGAAATATATTTTAAAAACTATAATAATTAGAATTTATATGCTTGAAAAGTCGCCGCAGGTTACCACCAGAAATATCTTGGCGAAATGTTGGTCTGCAATGTCCACTTCTGCCTATCCCATAGGAAAAACAAGTATAAACGTACTATATCTTACTAATATATGATAACATTCTAATAAAAATACCTATTTCATAGAATTATTTTTAATTACATTTGCTTTTTTTACCTTAGCCCCGCACTTTACATGAAGTTCATATGCACCTAGACCGAAGCAAACATTTTTAAGGCCCCACATAGGTTTTCCCGTGCACGAATTGATTTGGGATTAATTGTGATAAGGTCTCCGAAACGGACGCCAAGACTTCCTACTGTAGGAACATATATAAGCTGTAACACAATAAACGCAAGACTTAAAAGTAGTTTGTTCTAAATCGGTAACTGAATCGATTCCAACAATTTTTTATGTATTTTAAATTTTTTCTAAATTTGCAATAAATGCTTTTACTCATTCAGTGCGCTATAAAAAATTAAATTTATTCTTGGTTCATAGCAAGAAGAAGATTCCAAACGCATTCCTAAACCGTATTTCTCAAAACGCACACATACACGTACAAGTTTCATTGTTAATTGGGGTATAAAAAACTTTAAAAAAGGGTAAAAACCTTTAAATTTGAAAATTTGGTTTTCGTTTTCGCTTAATGAAGCAATTCTCTAATCGGAGTGTCTGAGGTCTTGCGTTTATTATGTTACACCTTGTATAAGGTACATACCGGAACACTCAGAATAAAATTAATTGTATAAAGCAGTGAGAGTGGTTAGAGCGTTAGACTGCAAAGTCAGAAGTCTTGGGTTCAAACCCAGGCACGCACCTCTGTCTTTTTTAAAGCTTGTGCGTATTAAAAAATTAATTATCACTTGCTTTAACGGTACGGTAACGGAGAAAACGTGCACGCCTAAGAGTTTCTCAAAGGTGTGTGAAGTTCGCCAACCCGCACTGGGCCAGCGTGGTGGACTATGGTCTAAACCTTTTCAGTTTGAGAGGAGGCCCGTGCCTCACGGTGGGACAGTTTCTTAACAGGGCTAATATTATATTATTATAATCCATGTCTTATCCACAATATTCTTACGTCTCTCCACTTTTTAACCGACCAAACACATCATCATTGATTGATAGATGTTTATTTAAGCGGCGTCAGTTGCCGGGTCCAACCATTATTGATATTAAGACGTATCCCATCGCAATTATAATATTATTCATCTCGGCACCTGTTCGACTCCTTGGCCGTCACTCTTGAGTCATCGACGTGATTTCGTGGATAATTAATTCGGATTGATGGCTGCTTTGTTGGGTTTTCTACAAGTTGGAGTACATATCAATCAGTTTTTTCATGGGTTATTTTAAACGTTTCGACATCTATGTATATATGTCCTTTTTGTGATATGTGAATGATTAACGCTGTAGGTCGCAGGATCTTTACAGCTTCACTGTATAAAACAAAGTTGTCATAAACATACCTATCAATAATTGCAAAAAGTCTACCATATTAGATTATGTTCTTCCAGATAAAAGACAAACCCGTTGAGTTTCTCGCCGGATCTTCTCAGTGGAGGCCCCTTCCAATCTGGTGGTAGCTTAATAGTTAGATTAGATAAAAAAAATGTAAACTGACAACTAGCCCGTACCCGCAGGGTTTATGTAAAATAAATTATGAAAAAAAAACTATTTTTCAGATTTTGGCACGGGATTTTTATGTTTCCGATGTTTCGAGTGCTTTGCAGCACCTGCGGTTTTAGTTCATGTATGATATTAGCGTGAATCTAAGAACAAAACAAATGATTTTAGTTTTAGTTAGGTAATAAAAGAAATTCGCACAATTGACTAAATGGGGCGTAATTTTGATTATCTCAAAAAAGATTTAATTTATTATTTAGATAGAAAAAATTTTGAGAAACTTATATGAGACCTTTCTCAAAAGAGAAACTATCCATAAGTACGACTATACTAAATTCGGTCTCAATATAGTTTAACGACTAAGCTTTACACGGTAGAAGGAAGACACAAGACACGGCAGGTGATCCGGTCTGCAGCGCCGTGGGGCCAATAACGACGAACTCGCTTTAAAGAACTACCCGCATTTGCATATTCTATCCTTGGCAAAAGTTTTATAAAGACAGTGAGAGAGGGGTAGTTATTAAAATATTTAGAAATTTAGTCTCAGTATTTATCGTACAAATGTCTAACGAGATGGGTAGATTTAAAACTATGAAGTATAAAAGTTTGCTTTTGGGAACAATGTCGAATTGTATTTATAGATTTAAAGAAAATCTCAAATACGACTCGAAATTGATATTCTATCTATGTCTATCTTTCTATTCACTGCATAGGGGTATGCAGGTCGCAAGGGATCTGATCATATAGATCCCTTGCGAGGTATGCAGAGAATACAGAGTTCCACAAGGTTCTTTCCTTTTAGAAAATGTTTTTTTCTCTTTCATTTGCGACACACAGTGTTTTACTTCGGTTGATAATTACAGCTTACTATTCATATATCTTTTAAGGGAACCAGTGTCTAAAAGTCAAGAGTTTCTACCAGCGAGCGTGTATGAGACGAACTATGAGAGTGGAGGAAGCCAAACAGGTCTATAAGGAAAGAACCTGTTGGAACTCTGTACTCTCTGCCTACCTCGCAAGGGATCTGGCGTGATGATATAGATAGATAGTGTCTAGAATAAAAGGTACCAAGATATAGATAGTATGTTTATAGAACTGGCAGTTTCAGATCCATCTCAATCGATCAACAGAATACAGACACGGCCCTATATTCCGTAAGGCTTGGTTATGAAGGTTGGCAACATTACAGTATTCACAAAAAATAGTAAACGGAATATTAAGGCAATTTTGGTAGTAATAATATAAATCTGCCTTGTTGGTCTAGTGGCAAAGCGCATCGCTTGGTGATCTCGAGTTCCTGGGTTCAAATCCTAGGTCGGACAAATGAAGTTTTTCTAACGAAAATTTCCCAGTATGAGTCTGGAATTGTGTCCGGTATATGGCAATAGGCTCGTCCCCTATTACATGGGACCTAACATCTTTGGCGAAAAGTGGGTGTACTCAGTACACCTCTGCCACCCCCGTTTGAGGAATACAGGCGTGACGGTGCATAAAAAAATATAGGAAAACTTGATGCTAACAGATCGTTATAATGTTTTTTAATAATAACCCCCTCTCAATCAACCGAGTAAGAGAAGTCACTTTCCAAACAAGACGGCTATTTGACACTTTCTTAAAAATAAAATATAGCAACACTGGACCCTTAAAAACCAGTCACTTGGCAACACAAAAAAAAAGTAATAACAGCGCGCTTCCTGTTTTGAATTCGAAACGACAGTAATTGATTGAGTGACGCAATCAATTAAATTGGTTTATCGGTTGATTGATGCGCCGGCGCAACGGAGAGTAGCCGTTGACCAGTGATTTTACTGATCCTGTCAACATTTTACTTGTTTTCTTTGTCGATCGCGGATTAGAATGTTTTAAAATACAAAACATTTGGATTGTACAAAGTCATGAGTAGATTATTTGCGAGTCCCCAATAGGACAAGATTTCATATACTCTTGCGAGGCAATAACAAGCGGTGTTTGAGTAGTTTGGGTTTCACCAAGATCAACCTTTCTTCACCCGGAGAAAATTTGGCACCAGTTTTCTACAGACTAGAAACGCCTGACTGGCCTGGCATTGAAACTTCGAAGGAGTAATGCAATCTTCATAAGAAACGCTTCATAAGGTACCCATATAACGTGCTCTGGACAGCCCACCTTCAGTTAAGACTAGGACTATTGCAGACTATTGCAGAACTGTGGTCTGGTTTTAAAACTTGGGACCACATTTACACAGCACAGCGTACAAATAGCATGACTATCATTGTTTGTCAAAAATTATCACCATCATCAGATTTCTGTAACTCACTGCAGGCCAGAAACTTTCGCCCTTTTTACCATTCTTCGCATTAATTTTGTTTCTACTTTAATACTTCTTTTATATAACATTGAGAAGTTTCACATGGACACCCGTGTATTTACTTGACATGCGAGGTTTTAATCACTTTACACATTTAAAAATTATTAATAATTGACGAAGTAGCAACATTTGTCTAATCTTACCCTCTTTAAAAGTTTTGAACAAACATATAAGCGTAAAGCAGCTTTTATGCGTTTGCAAATGCCGGCCCCTCGTCTCGAGATGCACAGACGTAGCTGTGCATATATGGCACCGCTTATCTTTAATTCACTGCCCAACTGGATTTGCTTTGCCTTATGGTCGCTTCTATTCTATGTTACAAAAATGGCTTATAGAACAAAGCTTTTATTCGATTGACGAATTCATTAAAAAAATCTCGTCTCATTCATATCATTTTAGAAATGCATTATGATGTGCGAACGTATTGTTATAGAATTACTATTACTGTTCTTGTACTTATTTTTATATATTCCATAACTGACATTTCTTTCTAATGTATAGGTACCTAAATTCAAAACTTAATTTAGAATTTGCATGCTATTTATCTATGGCGAATGTGTTTATGCTTGAACAATTTATTCCCAATATCTTACTGTACCACATTTAAGCAAATAAAGATATTATTACTGTTATTATTATAAAAAAAACGTATAATTATAAAACAAAGTCCCCTCTGTCTGTCTGTTTAAACGCGATATTTTTTTAACTAATGGAAGGAGTGATTCAAGAGGAAGGTTTATGCGTATGATTCACTTGTCCGAAGCCGGGGCGGGTCGCTAGTAAAATATAATATTATGCATTACTTACTCTACAAATATACTTTAAAACACAAAAAAAAGGCTAAAGCTTAATGTCCTTCAAAACGCCAAAAAATCCAAAAAAGACTAGAGATTTATGTCTCTAGTCTTTTTTCTGTATTTAGATACACTTAAAATCGTATACCGCCATTTTTAAGCGATCTTTATGAGAACATTTTATTGCGCTAACGTAATATAGATATGGAATGATTAGTTTTTAAGGTCTGTAAGCTGGCTCGGTCAGTTTTGACGCCTGAAGGTCGATTTTTGCATTAATAATACTCATTAGACATACTGGTCGATGTATTTTTTGTCATAACCAGTGGCATTTTATAGGTTAAAACTTGCCTATGTAGGTAATTTTTTACATATTTTTGATACCTGGTTTTTTTGTGTATGTGAATGACTACGCTTTATCCGAAGGGCCTTTATAGGTTCATTGGATCTTGGTATTCTTACTTAACCTAAAGTACTATAGCGATGTGTTTCCCCTGCACGGCAAAAATATTTATTAAAATAAAAATATAAAAGTCCGAAGTCCGATGGAATGTTGTGCGAGGCACAAGGGGGTTTCAGGTCTGGAAGAGGATGTTCGGATCAAGTCTTCTCACTCCGCAACATCGTAGAGAAGCATCTGGCTGTGGGCCGGAAGGTTTTCTGCGGTTTTGTAGATCTGGAGAAGGCATTTGACAGAGTTGTGCGAAAGAGACTTTGGGACATTTTGCCAGAGTATGGTATAGATGGCACTCTGTTGCGAGCCGTCCAGTCCACATATGTGGACTGCAAGGCATGCGTACGGGTGGGTGGTAACAGGTCACCCTGGTTTGACGTTAAAATCGGCGTCAAGCAGGGTTGCGTGTTGTCCGCTAGACTGTTTATAATATATCTGGACAAAAGTCTTCAAAGACTGAAAGCGATGAATGAAGGTGTACAAATGGGTGACTTAGTGGTAAACCATCTACTTTATGCAGATGACGCGGTTTTAATAGCGCCAACAGCCACTGATCTGCAAACACTAGTCACAGTTATGAAAGACGACTGCATGATCAATGGCTTACACTTGAATGTGAAGAAAACCAAGATTATGGTTTTTGAAAGGGAAGAAACCAGAACGAATGTAAGGATTGTGGTTGGTAACGATGTGCTGGAGCAAGTGAATGAGTTTGTATATCTTGGATGCGCCTTCAGTAAGGATGGGAAATACACCGCTGACATAGAGAGAAGAGTGAGTGCAGGGAACAGAGTGAATGGTGCGATGGGAAAGCTACTCGGGAGCCGGCACTTAAGCCATAAGGCGCAGCTGGCCATACATAACGGAGTTCTTGTCCCAACGCTGTTATATGGTAGCGAGAGCTGGGTATGTAAGAAGGAGAATGAAAGTAGGATAAATGCGGTAGAAATGCGAGCTCTGCGGAAGATGTGCGGAGTGAAGCTGACCGACCGCACTAGCAACAGCATAGTAAGACAGCGAGTAGGTATGAAAGATAGTATCGGTGTAAAGATGAGAAAGGGCATGCTCCGTTGGTTCGGGCATATAGAAAGAATGCCAGAGGAAAGAATGACAAAACAGATATACAATGTGAAAGTGGAAGGATGCAGGTACCGGGGAAGACCTAGACTATCTTACCACGACCAAATAAACCGAGTCTTATCTGATGGAAAAGTCAAGAGTCTCCGTAACCGGCGAGCGTGTATGAGACGAACTATGAGAGTCGAGGAAGCCAGAGAGGTATGTAAGGAAAGAACCTGTTGGAACTCTGTACTCTCTGCCTACCCCGCAAGGGATCTGGCGTGAGGTTATAGATAGATAGATAGAAAAATATAATAAAAATAAACACCTATCTATCTATATCATCACGCCAGCTCCCTCGCGGGGTAGGCATAGAGTACAGAGTTCCAACAGGTTCTTTCCTTACATACCTCTCTGGCTTCCTCCACTCTCATAGTTCGTCTCATACACACTCGCCGGTTACGGAGGCTCTTGACTTGAAAAATAAACACCGAAAAATAAACACCGTTACGCCTATATCCCCCAAGCGGGGGTGACAGAGGCGTACTGAGTTCACCTAATTTTCGCCGACCATGTTAGGTCCCATGTAATAGGGGGCGCACCTATTGCCATACACCGGGCACAATTCCAGAGTCCGGACTTATACAAAGAAGTTTTTGGTAAGAAAATCTACATTTGTCCGACCTAGGATTTGAACCCAGGACCTTGTGATTACAAAGCGATGCGCTTTGCCACTAGTACAACGAGGCAGTAATCTTTATGTGACCCCACAAATATTTGTCCCCACTATTTGGGTGTTTATATGTAAATTTAATGTTTTTTTTAAGTGATAAATATATTAAAATGAGTAGTAAACACCGTCACGCCTGTATTCACCAAGCGGGTATGGCAGCGGTATTGGTTTGAAAAACTGAGAGCATTAAGCGACAAACGATGCTGGGTACATTTCTAGAAGTACAGCAATGCGTTACAAGTGCAACAGTGTTGCCAGCCGACAGGGGAGATCCACTCGACTGATAACTATCAGCTTTGTTCCTCGCGCCACGCATTTTATAATTTGTATTGAAGCGTCAAGCGCACGCGCAACCTGCTGCTTAGGGTTGCCATGTCTGCAATGTTTTTCTATATGTTCAAATTATTGATATTATCGATATTATCATACACGATGCTTTCTATTCTTACTTTATTATCATGGCAGACCTCTTGCGGAGTAGGTACAAAGTATAAAATTCCAACAGACTTTTCCTTACAGACAACGCTCTCTTGATCGTAGTTCGTCATTGTTCGTCTCATACACGATCGCCGGTTACTTGTCTTGCACTTCAGATAAGATACGTTATATATGGTGATGGTAAGGTAATAACAACCTTGCCGGCATACCTGGGAGGATCCAGAAATCTACCCCAGTACATCGTTCATTCAATATTGTTCCATTTTCGTATTTTGGTAATTAACACACAAAGAAGCTAATATCGTTGTTCGCTACCGCATATGGCATGACATTGATTCCATGTAGTCAAAAGTCTAAAAAAAGCCAAAAAAAATACATATTATCTGACCTTTAAATAGTCTCAATTTTTAGGCTATGAAGGTCAAACAGACTTTCTTGTATTAAATAGAGATCTATATAGATATAAGCTAACCTGATGAATATCGGAAATAGGCTAGAATGTTGACTATAAAACGCGCGGAGTAGTCAGAAGGTTTCAATAATTATGTCAGTTCATCTCGTACACTATTCACTTTACTCTCATGCATTCACTCTTTTCTCTATACTTCTATTGCTCCCTCTCTCTCTAACTCACTCTTCAATTGTTCATTCTTTAACATGTAGGTGGTGGAAACTCGCTTAATACCCTCAAATCGCCGTACCAAAGCGTGCCAGAGGTCAAAAAACATACTTAATTATCTCTCTCTCTCTCTCTATACATTATCAGGCCAGCTCCTTTGTAGGGTAGGCAGAGAGTAAATAGTTCCAACAGATTCTTTCCTTACATACCTTTCTGGCTTTCTCCATTCTCATAGTTCCCTCTCATCCATGTTCGCCGGTAATGGAGACGATTCGTTTGAGAATCAATCTCAAAGATTTCAAAAACACAAAACATTTTAATACTAAGCCTTAGGATTCTTAGCTTTTATATCATTGTCCATTCTTGCCGCCTTCAGACCGTCTAGAACGCTCGGCCATCAATCAGCCGGCCGCCCGAGGGCGCGGGTTCGAGGCCTGGCGCAGATCGCAGAGATAAGGCTCGGCGTGTATGATGCGATTAATGCTGGCCGCGATAATTCGCACTGTTGTTTTTTTGGGGTGAGCCAGGTTGATATAGTGTGACGATAGATAAGTTTTAATGGAGATTCTCTTTATCTGTGGAATATGGGACGGGGACAACGATGCAGGATTCTTTAATACAGAATTATTGATTCATGTAACCTATTACAAGTATTTATGAATCGTCGTGAAAGTAACAAAGATACTGCCACGACCCTGAAATGTGAAAAGATAAACCGGTTTCTCTTTTAAAATTAAATTCTTAGATTTCTTTTCATCGCTGTCCAACACTTGGAATCTTGTGTTCTGTGTCAAACAAATTTAGACTTTAATATTCACTCATTACTATGGTAATATAACTTTATAACAAATAAGCCTACCCCACAGCTGGACAAAGGCCTTCTCTCACAAATCGAGGTGAGAAAGATTAGGTCATACTCCACCACGCGGAGCCAGTGCGGATTGGCGGAGACGGGTTTGTGGCCACCTCGTTTTGGGATTCAAAGGCTTCCAAGTTGGCTTAACGACTACAAAATTCAACAGCAACCAGGACCAACGATTTACCCTACCTTCTAAAGCACTGACACTTGAAAACGGTCACCCATCTAAGACTGACCGAGCCGAGCGTTGCTTGACGTTGGCAGAACAGCTTGGAAACGATTTGGCGCAGTGGTTAAGAGCTTAAGCCGCTCCACCTTCTGGTTCAAATAGTCGCGGGTTCGATTACCGCACGGGACAAATCTTTGTGTGACCCACAATTATTTGGTTCGGTCTGGGTATTTGTATATGTTAATTTTCATGTTTGTAAACGCACCCACCATACAGGAATAAATCCAAGAGAGGGGCAACGTTTTTAAAAAAAATAAAAGTGCGCTACGAGTGTATCATTTTATTTACTCTAAGTCTAAAAACGAAAAAGACCATAAATTCTCAGAGAAGTTAGACGGGCCGTGGATCAAGGCTTTCCCCCACCTCCTCCTGTCACTCCCCGCAGTAGATAAACGTCACTGCCACACCTCGACGCTGACGGGTGGCTCTGTACCGATCTAATCGGTCATCTTCGGTTTACTTGGGAGGAGACGTTGAGGTATTGAATGCAGTTTTTTGTATTTTAACTTTGCGATGGATGTGTGACTTGATCATATTAATAAACTGTACTGCAATGGACTAATAATTAACACTAAGTAGGTGTTTAGTATTGAGTTAAGAAGTAAATTTCGTAAGTTCGCTTGCTTTTACATTGACACCTAAAGTTATCAGTCTAATATGGTGTACCTAGCACACCTTTGTCACCTCTATTGGGAATGTAGGTGTAAAGATGTTTATCTTCTATTTTTTTATACCTTGCATACTATGAACTTTACTAAAGTGCTACTTACATAAATATGACACATTCATATTATATATAATACTGTATTTTATTTGATCATTCTTCAACTCGTATAACGATTTAGTTACTACAAATTTTTAACTTACGACATATGTGGGTCAACTGCTTTCATTATTCAAAGAGCTTACCTGAAAATAAAAAGTAGGAAATTAGAAAAGCTTCTAAAATGTAGGTATTAACATATAGAATGTACCTAGAAGTACCAAGCTATGATGCACTGATGTTTCAGAGTTCAACAGGTCAAAAGGATCATAAGTTAAGTTATATAAAAAACATAGCCCCACACTAGAATTTATTCCTGTGTCGTGGGGGCGTTTACAAACATGAAAATTCACACACACACACAAATACCCAGACCGAGACAAATAATTGACTACTATGTTTCTTTTTGTTGAGGATTGGTCATCGATTGGAACCCCTATCTCACCTGATGGAAAGTCAAGTTCATAGGTGTGGCCCGCTGATTCAGTAATAGCCTATTCACTCTTTGATAACTCATTGAGATTAAGTAGGCCGAGGACCAAAGAAGACGGAACTTAGACTAACAGTATGATCGGGCTAGACCCGCTACTGCAACGCTCTTTAATCAGCTAGGTTATAGGCATTGCCATAACACAAGACATAGAAATGAATTAGACCAACCGCAATTTCGTCTGTCAAAAATTCACACGTCTTTTATGGGGCACTGTGTTAGATTTTATGACAAAATTCCAATTGTCATCACTAAATTTAGTGAAAATAAGTTCAAAGCTTGTGTAAAACGAACACTTTGTAAGCAAGCTTATTATTCAATAGAAGATTATTTAAAAGATAAATATGCTTGGATAGATGCTATTCCAGCTCCACTAGAGTCATGACAACCGATTCAACTGTTATTAGTTAACATTCCTTCTATTAATTTAACATAAATACATTTTTTTGCGTATTTTTTTTCTTGTAAATGAGGGAACCATGTTGCCATTCTCATAAATAGTATAATTTTTTTTTTAACTTAGGCTCACCTGATTACTAACCTGCATTGTTCTTTCATACCCCACAACAAAATGTAGATGAAAAAGTTTGTAAAATTTTTATTTTAAATGAGTAACCGTGGAGTTTCTTACCCTTCTTCTCCACAGGAATGACATTCCGAAGTGGCGGTAGAGTTTTTGTTACTATTCTGACGATTCATAAATACTGTAATGGTTTACATGAATAAAAAATATTCTGATTGTGATTCTCGTATGGTAACTCGGGACAACATGCTGGAACACAACTGGGTCGCTTAGTGGCATAACTTTGCTGCAAGGGTGACCAGTCCCGGCCGTAGCCTACCACAAGTGAAGGTACTAAAGATACGTAAATTCATTTAAGAAGCATCAATATTAAAAAGTACCATGTAATTTATTTATTTAGATCATCTTTTGCGCATGACAGACGGCAATAAACACGCTGCGAACGCTGCGCTTGCGTCGACGCCCTTAATCAGTATCTTGCGTCGGCGCACATCGCACCGGATTATACTGTACATCCGTGACGTTTTGCACTTGTGGCACAGAAGATCTAGCATAGCATATTATAATAATATATTATGTTTGAAATAAATGATATATCAAGTTATAGAAATTTACAATGACGTTTACATCTGGCCATTTTCTCAAATTTTTAATCAACAAATTCAATCAATGTCAATTCAGTATGGTGTAAAAGCCTAAAGTAGACAACCTACTTTCTTAATTCCAGAAGGAAATAACCTTTCTTTTAATATATATTACCGAACACCACAACAATATTTCGTTCAAAAAAATTCTAAGCCAGAGGTTAAAAATATATTAAATAAAGTTCATACATCTAACTAAAAGGAGTTCACTGCAAAGTAAAAGGCCCCTCAAAGATCTACACGAGCGACGCCACAAACCAGAAGAGTGGCATAGGCAGGCTACGCACAAAACGAACCGATTACGTAAAAAAAGAAAAGAAAAGAAAAAAATATTTATTCAGTATAGCACACATATGAACCTCACAAAATATATGAAACATTACAAAAAAAAAACGAAGAAAGCCAATTAATCTGCTATACGTTGTATTGTCATTTGTAAAAGCTGAATACAACATTATTCGAAGTAAAATTTAGAAAAGCGCATTGTTGTGCATTTTCATATTCAATAAATAAGAACACTAAATTTCATGATTTAAACAATAATATCGCTATATAAAGTAATTTACAGGCGATCATCTCGCTCCCGCTCCGCCTATCAGCCAGCCCGCGGCATCACAGGTGCAACGCCCCACCTGGGCAACAAATCAGGAAGTCTTCTCCTGTCACAACACCTCCAGACAGACGGACGAACCTGGCAACATTATACCGACTGCCCGTCGCAATATCATGTCAAATGCACATGATATATTTAGACCAATAGGAACTTTAGACTACGAATATTAAAGTGTAGATTTCTTTGTACGTGGGTAGAGTTATGACTTATTATTTTATGTTGTACGGAAGAAAGTCAACAGGATACGGGCAGTTTAATTTCTCTAGGGCTGTCAGTTTTTAATAGAAACTCGAAGATGTTGCCAGTGCGAATATTTTAGTGCGTACAGTAGAATATAAAATCGATAAGTGTTTTAATAAATAATTAGATTCAGATGATAGTTAGCTTGTTACTCTAGTGACTTACTAATACGCGTAACTATCACAGGGTCGTGGGTTCGAATCGAAAGTCAGGCAAAGTCTGGTGTGTTCAGTCTGGAGTCTGAAATTATACATGGTTTAATGGCAATAAGCTCGACCCCTATTACATTTAGACTTGACATCGTCGCCAAAAAGTGGGGTTTAGGTTAGTACAGTACATCTCTGCCTTCCCCTATTTGGTGAATATAGGCGTTATGGTGGTAAGTTTTTAAAGATTCTGTAATATAATAGTTACTCTGCGTCTTGTTAGTTATATAAATAAACAATTCCATTGAAACTGGCGAGCGAAGGCCGTGCCAATTGTTTATTCAATCAGTTCCACTGATTGACAACTGACAGACAACTGAGCATATTACTGTATTGCCTTCTGATCCATACTAATATTATGAATGGGAAAGTTACTCTGCCTGTTTGAATGTTACCTTTTTACGCCTAAATCGTTAAACAGATTTTAATAAAAATTGTCAAGAAGATCGATTGATCCCAAGAAAAAACGAAGGCTTTTTATAAAATAGTCTCAGTCTAAGTCGCGGGTATCAGCTAAAGTCCTTTTCACCAGTCATGGGTACGTTGACGTTTCTAGAAATGTGGTGAGTGTGAAATAGAATCGATTGAATATCGAATTGAGAAAAATTATAACAAAGAATGAATCATTATTATTAAAAATAATTTAGGAACAAAAAGGGAACAAAATAAAATAATCTCATTATTTATTTACTCATATTAAAAATCGTCTGACAAATTGCTTGATTTATCGCTTCATGTAATTATGTATTAATATTAAAAAAAATATAAACGTTCTGTTTTAATATGTCAAGATAACGCATCCACGTTTATTTATTTATTTCTTAACCATGAGAATACTAAATATTCCAGGCAGATACGAAGATTACTAGAAAAACCGGCCATCGATTTTGTACATTTTAAAAAACAACATCGATTATTATGATTTTATTATGTCAGTCCCTGAAACGCAAACCGTTTCAATCTACATAATTGAGTAAAAGAGTTTTATTATGTTTTAAGTTATTAAAATAATTACGCAAATTTATGGACATTACATACATGATTTAAATGAAAACTAAAGTAGATTTATGATGTATTTATATATACCTGTTTATTTTTTGGATTCTATATTTTAAATATTCTTAAATACAATATGCTTGAAATGGAATATGATCAAACGACACCGTACCCATGTCTCGTGCAGAAGACTATATTATTAAATAAAACAGAAATGTTTGTAACACTCCGGGATTATGGTGTTCTTAGCGATCATCATCAAGGTTAAGCAGGATTCGGCTCGGTCAGTTTGAGATGGGTGACCGTTTGTGTCATTTCCATCAAACCTTTATTTGCCTCGGTCGATACGTTGAGCTGATGTTCCCCGTTACCACTTTATGCGGTAGTCGTTAAGCCAAGTTGGTAGCCTTAGAGGCGGCTTGGTAAGTTCCAACAACAGGTGACCACAAACCTGCCCCCACCAATCCGCACTGGATCCGGGTAAAAAAATATTAGCCCAGTTAAGAAACTCTCCCACCGTTGGGCACGGGCCTCCTTTCAAACTGAGAGGGCTTACGCCATAGTCCACCTCGCTGGCCCAGTGCGGGTTGGCGAACTTCACACGCCTTCGAGAAACTCTTAGGCACGCAGGTTTCCTCACGATGTTTTACCTTCACCGTTAAAGCAAGTGATAATTAATTTTTAATACGCACATGCCTTCGAAAAGACAGATGTGCGTGCCTGGGCTTGAACCTGAGACCTTGCAGTCCAACGGCCTAACCACTAGGCTATCACAGCTGGCTGGGTCCGGGTGGTAGAGTATAACCTATTCTCTTGGAACTTGAGTTTGTGTCTTAGGCCACATAATCACAATAAAAGAGCTACAGCAACTATAATATTACTGCATTTATTATTAACTCTGAAACATACATATAGTAAAACCTAATAAGCAATGTGCAACTTACCTCCTCTAATTCAACTATCCCATATGATTAAATTCTAGAATCACTAAAGACCAGAGTAAACTGCATTGGCCCCTCTAATATCCCTTCTTTAAGTCTAAAAATTATTGAGCACACTAGACATTTTATTACCACCACACGAACAGAACTTTCGCGTCAGAGAATCGAACCCACACCTACAACAGCTTGTTTACAGCTCGACCGTGGCGATATATTCCGAATCAAATTGTCGACCGATCATCGTGTCTGACTCCTACGCTATGCAAACTTAGCAAACAATTGTTTATACGAGAATAGACTTTAATAAGCGGGGGATAAGATTGAGTGCGGCAGCAACAAAAATTTGGTAGTTTTCTTGAATAATTTGCGACCTTTTAATGCGTTATGTGTCCCTGGTACTTGGATGTCAAATAGTAGATGTAAATTCTGATAAAATATACTGTGATGCCAGTTTAAATCCTACTTATATAATAAATACGATTGTTTAGACGTTTTCATGTTATGCATTAATTAATTTTAATCATAAAAACAATTCCCTCAATTTAGAGTCGATAGATGATTTTAGCCAAAAAATCATGATAACATTGCGTGCTTTACACATCCAGATATTACCAATGACCTAATTATATTCGCGTATAATATAATGTGAACTTAATATATTTCATTCCCAATCCCCATCATAACGCTATCGTTGTTAGTCACACCGGAATTGGATGACATTTAACGGAAAGGTTATTAAATGACACATCGGCTTGATAAACTTACCAGATCAAATCTGCTATAGAATCTGGCGCAATAAAAATATTATTAACTGCTAGTTGTTAATTACGAAAATTACTACCATTTTGCAAATCTGATCTATAACTGATTATAAAGCAGTTATAGCTTAGTGGTTAGACCGTTGGACTGCAAAGTCAGAGGTCTCGGGTTCACGCACCTCTGTCTTTTCGAAAGCATGTGCGTATTAAAAATTAACTATCACTTGCTTTAACGGTGAAGGAAAACATCGTGAGGAAACCTGCATGCCTAAGAGTGTTTCGAAGGTGTGTGAAGTTTTCCAACCCGCACTGGGTCAGCATGGTGGGCTATGGCCTAAACCCTCTCAGTTTAAGAGGAGGCCCGTGCCCAACGGTGGGACAGTTTCTTAACAAGGCTAATATTATTTTTATACTAATAGATGAAACAGGAGGCTATATCTATAACTAAAGGTAACAGATAAAATTATAATGTAAAGGATATATTTTGAGTATTGTTAAGGTAAAATTGTTATTTCCTTGGAAAGGTAGCCGTGTGATATCGCATAACTATGAATATTCTGAGTTCATTGCCTACTTATGGTAAACAAATGACATGTATACACCTAATCAGGGGCCGAATGCAATCGGAAATGGAATAAGACAGCCTTAAAGTACTTGAACGAATGTGGCCTCCTAGGGTGTAGGATACTGTGTGTTTGAAATTCGGTTAGTTCTTTTAAAGACGCTAGTTTAGATTCGGGTAGCATGAACTAGAGAGACCATGTCGAATAAGATGGTGAGCCTGCAATAACTACTTTCTAGCCGGAAGGACATGGGGGCAACTATCTCAAGAGCGCCTCAAAGAGGCTTCAATTTCGACTATCGCTATGGGGGATGTACTACGTGTCCTATCTTGGAGCCGGCGGTTAAGTGACTAATATGGTACGAATTGTTAACTAATGCTGTTTAAGCCTAAAATAATGGAACCGGACACGCCAATTTGCGAGTTTATATTATTATCTTTTAGCAATCGATTGATTGCGCCTTCCTCTGAGCTCATGTCGTTTATTTCTAAAATATGGTTTCTGTACATTTTTGAGTATTCTGTTAGCAGTAACGACTGTACAAAATTAACTTGATTACAGGGTAAAAAAGGAATAAGGATTTCAGGGTTGATTCCGTTGATTTCAAGATCTATGAATTTTGTCCATTTGTCAATGGAATTACCTCTTAAAACGTTAGCTGTTTGAGTTTATTTCTATTAAAATACTGAAAGTACTAAATATGGTTTTATTAGTATCTGATTACACTCTATAATAGTCGTTTGTTACCATCATGTTTCCTAGTATGCATGTTTATTTCAAGAATCAAAGTTTGTGTGGCGATATTATATTTACGACATGTCCACGTCACAAATAACCCTGACCTATCCTCATGCACAATAACTTGAATGTAATAAAATAAAATCCCATTTTAGGACGTTATAGTTCGCGTGGGCGAAACATGTCTTTTGTTTACGCCTAGAATACTGAGGGTTTAGCACGAAAAGATTGACGTTGGCGTGACACTACCGAGTAAGCGTGCTCTCACTATTATATTTTAGTGTGTCGACCCACTGACTCATCCTCGGAGGAGTCATCAAAAGCGAGGTACAACCTTTGGAGAGATGGAGTGCCCCTTCCAAATCCTTTTGTACTACCTGCTGAAAGTCTCTCACCTGGACATAAATTACCATGGCCGGTCTGGAGGTCTTTAAATAGACTTCGGACTTGGGTCAGCCGGAGCAAGGAAAACATGTGCAGGTTGAGATTCACAGATAATACCAATCTGAATTGTTTGTACGGTGTTACCCAAATGATAGCCTACCTTACATTAGCGATGGGCGATTATTACTAAAAACAATCGAATCATTCGATTGTTCCGTTCATTCGAATGCAATCGAAAGACAATCACAATTCTTCGATTGTTGGTCGATTGTTATCCAGCGTTTAGACCGCGCGAGCGTAACATTAGTAACAAGCAAGCAATCGACAGACTAATCTATTGCCCCTCAATTGTTTTGGTATCGTTCAATAGATTTGAATCGGGACATTTTTTAATTTTCCATGTTATAATTTATGTAAAAAAGTATAATTCATAAAAATCCTTTGGAATTTGCGGTATTCTATTATCATCCCAGATCATATAATTCATTCGATATTGCCTACTTACTTTGCCTAAGCCCTTTACCAACAGTAATTACTGATTAACCAAAAGTCATTGCTAACAATCGGATCATTCTCCCCGTATCAAATGTGACCTGCGCATTGGCGATGGGCCGTCGATTTTCATTAGTTGATTGATTGTTATTCGAATGTATTTTTGTGAGGACGAATGAATCGACAATCGAATGTGTGTAACTACAATTGTCGATTAATTCGATAGTTTTTTTCGTAACAATCGCCCATCGCTACCTTACATTGTGCTCTGCATGCCCTAACACCTGCACGCGGAATTGATGAATGCCGCCGACAATGCGTTCGAGGTGGCCGTGTTCTGGGCTGCTTTTATATAGATTCGACATGTCTGCCGTCGAAACGATAAGAAGACTTTTATTTTTATTAAGTAAATGTGTTGAGTGACAAGAATGGCTTATCAACTCGATAGCGTCACCCTAACGTCAATCTTTTCGTGCTGAAGCCTCTGGCGCATGCGGTAGGTATAAGGCAAACATGTCAAATTTCGCAGGAATTTTGATATTGTATTTAAGGTATTTCAACACAAAATTGGTGTAGAGAACCAAGCCTCGTATTACATAGGGGATCTAGTTAATACGAGGCTATTTGTATGATAATTTTTTCTCGTCACTTATTAAGGAAAATGGAGATCCTGCCTCTACTTTCTTTTCCCTATTAGGACTAATCATAAGATATTTACCACAAATGAGACAGGCTTTGCCTAGTGTGGAAGGCACCAGTACTTCTAGCTTCTCATGTTCCTTTTATCTAAAGTTTAGTTTCTAAGGATTTCCATGTGTCTAATTTTTGGAAATAAATTTATACTTATTCTTAATGTTAAATACCTCTCAGTGCTTATACAGACACAGTTATTTATTTTCACTAACAAATTTTGTACCGGCATATGTAGTTATTTTAAATATCTTAAATAAAAGCAGGTAATAGTAATACCAAGTAAGATATAATTACAAAGCAGTTCAGTACCAGCGCAGGTTTTTAAAATATCTTCAATCAAACCTTTCACTACGTTTACTTATAGATCGTGAAGTATATTAAAAACCAACACATAAATCCTTTATATCCTTCACTTATCTCTCATTACATGTCACTATAAATATTTGAAAACACTTGAAACCTTATTGCATAAGGTTTCAAGAATCCACAAATTCCCAAATTAATTTGAACTCTAAATTCAGAAGATTAATACTCAAATACAAAATACTATTATTTACATTCAACATATATTACATCATTCATACATCAGCTACCAAACAATATGTGCTAAAATTACACGGTTGCGACTAGGGATGTGCCCGTGACAGGACGGATTGATTGCTTGTCCGTCCCGTGGACACGGAAATGGACGTAGTGTGTCCGTAAAGATTTTTCGATTCATACTCTCTGCCTACCCCGTAATGGATCTGGTATGTTGATACAGATAGATAGATTCTTTAGAAAAGTGGGGTTATACATAACGAAAACTAGCAGCATTTAGCATAACAAAATTAAGAATCTCTTCAGTCAAACCACCACTTCTAGTATATTGGTTATGAAAAGCCTTCTTCTTCTTTTTTTGATGTCAATGGTTCATATTTGTCCCGTTAAGTGCGTGACTAGTTTGATTGCGCCCTCTGTGGTGGGGCAAATTGGTAGGGCATAAAGGGCATACTAGCAGGTGCTACGTAGTCTATGAGGTCGCACGACAGTCGCAGGATTTTATATTTGGATCTCTAAATCCTCGTGTACCCAAATTTATCTTGCATCTACCTACCTGTGTGCGGAGCCGATTTAATGATTTCCACACCGGCCATGATAGCTGGTGGCCAGGCGGTAGTTGCTCCTGACATGGGACGAAGTAAGGCGGTGCAGGTTTAGTTTCTCTCCATAGATCCAATCTGGCCACTGTTGGAAATCCCACAATTATTGAGTGGTCTTTAAAAAACTTTTACGGCCTTTGAGGCATTTGGTGGCCATACAAGAGGTGTCGGGTGTCAGACTCTTGTTTTAACTTTTCCATGGAGCAGGCCTCATCTCGTCGAACTTCAGGTGGCGCTATGCCTGCTAGGGGGGTAGGTCATGATTAATGAAGTCGACTTTAGACACCCGATGATGATGCAACAGGTGTCGTTTAGTGCTACATTCACTTATCTCGCGTGTGCAGACCTGTGCACCACCGGGCATGTGTATTCTCCAGCAGAGAAACAGAGCGCCATACGTGTTGTCAGGTGACCCCATACAGTGGTTATCAGTCAGCGGAGTAGGTTGTTTCTTGCCCCGACCTTTATTTTAGACTTATTGCAGTGATATTTATATGTAAGCGACCTGTCTAATGTGAACCCCAGATATTTCGGGTGCTCGCTGTGCTCGATAGCCACGTGATATTACGCCACGCCAGGTATTATTAAAAGCCCGGTTAGCTAGTCGGTTGCGAAGGTGGAACGTACAGGTCTGAGTTGTAGATGGACTAGGCCTAGACCGTTTGCATCGTAGAATGCCCCAAGTTCATCTAGTCAAACATTCCTCAGCGGCCTCGAAGGTAGATGTTTGGGTTGTCAATGCCAGGTCATCCGCATATATAAAACGAGTAAAACGATATAATGGAAAGGCACGTTTGGTATTATCATATCCTACATTTCTTTTACAAAAAATGGTTTCATATCATCATCATCATCTAAGCCTATACTTGTCCACTGCTGAACATAGGCCTCACCAATCGCTCTCCAGCGCAAACGGCGACGCCACCTCCACGCCACGTCTCCAACGATGTCGGTCTATCTGGTAGGCGGCCGTCCTACGCTTTCTGCCCGAAAGCTCGTCTGATCTTTGCGCTATATGGCCCGCCCATTGCCACTTCAGCTAACTAATCCTATCGGCTATGTCGGTAACCGAATATCCTCATTCCTGATTAGATCCCGTAGAGTAACGCCGAGACCACGTTTCTGTCCGTATATCATCACTGGCAACACACATTGACTAAAACTTTAGTAATTTTTTGTATCATTATGCAATAATATCTCAAGTGACCATAAATTACCAATTTAATTTTAACTGTAAATACACTCGCATAATACTTAAAATACAAAATACTATGCATACACTTAACAGATTATTACATATTTCATATAATACCAAAGAATATGAGCAAAAATTACACGGTTGCGTCTAGTGATGTGCCCGTGACAGGGCGGAGTGATAGCTTGTCCGTCCCGTGGACACGGATGAACGAACGTAGCGTGTCTGTAAAGATTTTTTCATATATGTAACTATAATCGGGAATATCATGGTTTTTATTTGTGATTATTTTGGAAAGCAGGGATAAATATTAACGAGAGAGAATAATCCATTGGTTTTTGATAAATGAATTGTTCGGAGATGATATGATATGATGATATGTTAGACTATAAAGAAAGTGTCGAAAATTGCCCGAAAACTAACGAACATTTGACCCATGCCATCATTTTTTATCTATTTTATTAAAATAATGGCAAATCTAACGTACAATTTGCAATCTAAAACGAATATTTCAAAGTATTGTAAGTACTTCTATCGAAGTCACTGACATCTTTACTGAATGTCAACACACAACCTAACCTCATATGTATTAATGGCTACTGAATTATAACCTCAAAATCTAATAAATTTTGTGCAATATTGCGATTCCCCCGCTTGTCCGTTTAATAATAAAGGCCTTAAAAGAATTAATGGGTGATGTGAAATCATACAAGTATTTTTTCAATGCTGTTGGTTCTGGGGCAAGTCATGTATGGCCGCAGAACAATGTCCTTTATTCTAAACGCCCTCAGATAGAACGCGCCGCAATTAACTTATATCATATTCTGTGATTTTCAAGCAATTATGTATAAGCATTAGTCCTTAAAAATAAACAGTTCGCAAAAGGCGTTTGTAGCTTGAAAATCTCGAATCAAAAACCACAATTGAATAATACGAAAATCGTGCAGTGGGAATTATAGTATTGAGTTATTTTGTTAAGATAATTATGCCAAATGCACGAGTCTAAAACACGACGTCGCAATTTTAAAAAAATATATACATATATTATGACCAAGCTTTGACCCTATTGTCTATCACGAGGTCCTGGGTTCAATTCCTAGGTCGGACAAATGTGGTTTTTCTATCGAAAAATTACCTAGGCTCGCCCCCTATTGGTTATACACAGTGTCCAGTATATGGCAATAGGCTCGCCCCCTATAACATGGGACCTAACATCGTCAGCGAAAAGTGGGTGTACTCAGTACACCTCTGCCACCCCCGCTTCAGAAATATAAGCGTGACGATGTCTGTGTGTATGTCTTAAACATATAAAATACCTTACACAGACACACTTACTACACAGTTGTTTAATTAGTTAACGCACTTACAATAAACCGTCATTAAATACTGAGCTTGTAACAGGTCATTAAATTATATCCTTTACTGTTACCACCAGCTAATAAACTAGTTTGGCCCCAATAATTAATATTATAGAGGATATCTTAAAAAAATATTTCTTTTTGTCGTGCTGCCATGAAACTTCCGACAATCATTAGCCCTACATCGATGACTAAACTAACAAACACCCCTTCAATACATTCCATGACCTGTAATTTTTACGCTTATTAATCACAATTACAATTTTATATCATTATTTATTTAATACGCACTCAGCCGATCCAATTAATTATAATAACACCGTATGCGCCGGATACGGTCGGTGCCATGTATCAACCGTCAACCGCGTTCACATCACTAATTACAGACACCTCACAAAGCGTATTAAACCGATGCAACGTATATTTTAATTTATAATAATAACATGCGCAAAATTTTATTGCGGGAACACCCAACGTAACTCACATTTTCAACCAATCGAAAGGAAATCATGTGCATTTGATATAGAGTTATTTATCGCGTATATGCGTCATGGCTGTTGTCGCTTCTGAGATCGCGCGGTTCCCATCTCGCCAGCGCGCATTAAGTCTCCAGTCATTCTCAATCACTCAAGCTGTCCAGCCGTCAGTCATAAGCAAGACGAACGGGGGAATGTCGGTGGCCTCCTTCGAGCGGCCCCCCTAACCCCCTTGGAGGTGAACGAGGGGGTTGGTCAGCTCTTGAAGACAATTTACTGTATAAGTCGAGTTCGCCGTCCGGCTGGGATTCGTGCGCTGATGAAATTTATTTGGAGCAACTTGTGTTGCAGTTTCCTTCTGTTATGGGATTTCCATAGCGACCGTCGGAACTTATATTTTTATGGACTTTTCTGCCCGGAAATGGGAATGTATGTTCTTTATTTTTATGTGCATGGACGTAGTTTTGCGATTTTATATAGCGCTTGTGACGTTTTCAAACAATGGGTGAGCATTAACAGTCAATTTATTTGTCTGTAGAAAATTTTCTGTTTGCTGAAACTAGCATTACATATATTATATATGTTTTTGTTGTGCTTGTATTTGAAAGTTATGTCAGATCCTAATATCATTAGTTTCAACGGAAATCAATACTATCGGATGCGGTAATCCCTGCAAAAATAATTCTAAAATTAGTTTGTGCTTTAATATATCATTTATTTATTAGGTTTCTTTATTTGGTAGATATTTTTTTTTTTTTTTTTTTTTAAACGTAGCCCCCACTAGGATTTATTCCTGTGTCGTGGGTGCGTTTACAAACATGAAAGTTCACACAGACAAATACCCAGACCGAAACAAATAATTGTGGATCACACAAAGATTTGTTCCGTGCGGGAATCGAACCCGCGACTATTAGACACAGTGGGCGGAGCGACTTAAGCTCTTAACCACTGCGCTAAATCGTCCGTCAAGTTCAATCGTTCTCAAACAAAACCATGATATATATTAAGAATTTTATATTCCTTTTCTGTTATGTGAACACCTACTTTTATGATAACTCATCAGTATTATTATTAGCAATATAATCACATTCAATTCACACACGTACAGGCATGCCATAACAAAACCAAATAATTAATCAGATAAAACGTCACCCTGCGCTCAAAGACTAACAATACACCCACATTAATACCTATTTACTACAAATTAACAAGCACACACACTCCGTCAGGTCTCAAAAAACGCAACAAAGCAGGGCCAGTCTCAAACGGTGAGTTAACATCATTATCGGCGTTGGACGCGGGCGGGGGGGGGCACCGCCGGGAGTTGGGGGCCCACGGGGGCGCGGGGGGCGACACACGTCGCTCAGATGTCGCGCGCAGACGGACGTCTTTGTCGACCGACGCTTTATTTACTCTTGGTGTGGACTCGGCAGCTACTAGAAGTGACAGCAATTGTAAAACATTTTTTTTTCTCGTGACCCCCGCTAATTAGGGAGGGCGTTGAGATGGTTTCGTTGAAGAAATAAATTAGGTAATGAATGGTATTCGAATGGAAGTAGAGTTTGTTTTTCTTGATTAGGACTTAAGGTTAAAAATATTTAAGTAAGTCATCAATTACTAATTTTGTAGCTGGTAATTATTATTTAGCTCAAGAATAATGCGCGATTTCTTCTATTTTAACAGGATGACCTACTTTATTTCTTCATCTTAAATTATAATTTCAACACCTAATTTACCAGATAAGTAGTGTCAACACAAAACAAAACAGTTTGATTTCTGTCTGTCAAGACAATGAATATTGTTTCATCTTGTGCAGTCAATTAATGCATGTACCTATATCGCAAAGACCAAGTCTTACCATCAAACCAAAAATACGACCCATAAGGTCACTTTCTTTATTTTTGATTTTTTATTGCAGACTTACTGATCTTTTAATCAATTTTCCGTATATTTTTTTTTTTATAATCAGTGTTTCTTTAAAATGCAATAAATTAATTAATACATTTTTTTGCTAATCATTAATCTGTCATATCTAGCAAACACACAAGTCTGCACAGTGTGTTGATTCAATCAAACTTGACAGCCAAAGTCGATGTGGGTCGGACAGTGTACCGATGATCGATTTTTTCCTCCCCCTTATGTATCGTGTTATGAATAAGGCTAATGCAGGTGCCATAGATAACACTCTGTTTGTCGCATTTTATTTCGAAGTTTACTTTGTCGAATATCGATTCAGGCTAATGGTCATTCTCTGAATATATCTCTTTCAGATCGTTAAAATGGTAACGATATTTTAGTTTTATGAAATAATATTAATTGATGTTTGATTATAAAGATACTTACTAAATACACGTCAAAAGCGCGAACTGATTTAATACACGTAGGTTGAAAGAATAACTAAATTTAATTGTTACATAGCCAGTGCACTTAAGGTTAATAAAGATACATTTTTCATATACACTCTAACATTACTCTAATCTCTCTCTCACTCAATCACATCTAAAAGAACTAAAAATAAGTAAAAAAAAAGCTCAAATATTTCATGATACATATTAATAAATATTCAGAGTCTATTTTCGTTTGCATACATAAATATTCCACAAATAAAATAAGTTTTATCAACCCCTGAAAAAAGTGAGATCTTTTAGCAAATATAACAATAGAACTAGCTCTACTCAAACTAAATATATCTCCTGAGTGAATCTGCATGACTGCACTCAATCACACCCAAGACGCACCTACTCACCCTCTCGTACTTAATTGACGGGCCACTCCATCAAAACAACCTTAAACATTTCAACCGTACCACAATACATTTAAAACAAACAAAACTGAACTCTAAAACGCCATACTGAAACTAAAATTAACCGCACAGTTAAAAAGTGCTGTAAATTCGCATTGGGTTGGTTTTAGTGCGATCGATTATAATCTTTATTGCAATGGAATAAAAGTTATTGAAGTGAAAATAGTTTAAATTGAAGCCGAGACGTGTATTTGTCAGCAGGATACGTCAGATGTCACTGTGACGTGTCAAAGGAAAGATGCTCTCGTGGACACGAACGCTAGAGTTGATGAAATAAATAAGAGAATGTCTGCGATGGTCGCTTGATTTTAATAAAAACATAGGATTAGATTTTTAAGAATCGGTTGCTGTAGTATCTTTAATAACTGTGAGACTACATTGTTGCACTGCACAATTGTCAGCAGCACTATAACATCGTGAAAAAATACCATATACGATAAAACCTGTGTAGTTATCAAAATACAAAGATTTTTTCAATGGGAAAAATTCAAAAAATATTTATTTAGTATAGTACTTCTACAGTTACATGATTATTTCCTTACATAATTTAAAAACCGTTTGCGAAACTATAACGCCATCAAAACCCGCTGCACAGTAAACCGACTGTTCTCCGCCCCCGACGAAAATAGTAAACGATGTTTGACAAATAGCGAACAGATGTCGCTTTTGAAGTGGGAGGTCTCCAATACTTTTTTCCACGACGTTCGCGCCTCGCACCACTTGGCTCTCGCAATATTTGGCGATTGTTTCCAAGAGTTGAAATAAAAGTTGCCTTATTGTAAACATTCAGGGAAAACTCTTAATAACATAATAGAGAGCTTATGCTTTTGGGGTTTCGAGTTCAATAGGGTGATATTTTCGTGTTTATTTGTATTGTGACAATACGGATAGATCGATATAATAATTACTAAAGATGTCACAGTAAGCATCACTTATTTTATAGGAACCATACAAAAAAAATGGCTGGAGTAATATAGGGTGTTAACTAGCCCTATCTAAACCTTGGTAAATGCTAAAAAGATAATATGCGAAATTCTCTCTAACGGATATCGAACGATCGACGACGAATCGATAGAGATTGCCGAATGATTACAACTGTAATAATAATAGGCTAGGATGATCATGTATTCCTGAATTAGGTATGAAATTTTCTATTAGTCACGTATTTTTCTCCGACGTGGATACCAAATATTATACCGAACCTGTAAGACCAGAGTCATTTTTGTACGTAGATATATTTTATATAAAAACCAAGATTATAGTTTTTGAAAGGGAAGAAACCAGAACGAATGTAAGGATTGTGGTTGGTAACAATGTGCTGGAGCAAGTGAATGAGTTTGTATATCTTGGATGCGCCTTCAGTAAGGATGGGAAATACACCGCTGACATAGAGAGAAGAGTGAGTGTAGGGAACAGGGTGAATGGTGCGATGAGAAAGCTACTTGGGAGCCGGCACTTAAGCCATAAGACGCAGCTGGCTACATAACGGAGTTCTTGTCCCAACGCTGTTATATGGTAGCAAGAACTGGGTATGTAAGAAGAAGAATGAAAGTAGGATTAATGCGGTAGAAATGCGAGCTCTGCGGAAGATGTGCAGAGTGAAGCTGACCGACCGCATTAGCAACAGCGTAGTAAGAAAGCGAGTAGGTATGAAAGATAGTATCGGTGTAAAGATGAGAAAGGGCATGCTCCGTTGGTTCGGGTATATGGAAAGAATGCCAGAAAAAAGAATGACAAAACAGATATACAATGTGAAAGTGGAAGGATGCAGGTACCTGGGAAGACCTAGACTATCTTACCACGACCAAATAATCCGAGTCTTATCTGAAGGAAAAGTCAATAGTCTCTGTAACCGGCGAGCGTGTATGAGACGAACTATGAGAGTGAAGGAAGCCAGAGAGGTATGTAAGGAAAGAACCTGTTGGAACTCTGTACTCTCTGCCTACCCCGCAAGGGATCTGGCGTGATGATATAGATAGAGATAGATAGATATATTTCTCGCGAACTTAAACAAAATCTTAATGACGTTTAACATCAAAGTTTTCAATGTAAACTTTTTCCGATCCTTTCAACACTAAACCTTAAGAAATCAATCTATCAATCAATAAATCGCGCTAAAGATTGAGATATTCCACTCGGGAGGCAGACGGGGGCCCGGGGGCCCAGACGGGGGGACGGACAGGGCGGCAGGAGGGTCTGTTTACCGCGCTCGTGACGGATATATCCCTTGTAGACACCCGTCAATCACTCGCGATATTATGATGAGAATTAATATTACACGAGGATTACGGCGCCCGATGGGGTACGGTGTTAGAATGTGCTAATACTTATAATATTATTAATGTAATTTATGAGGATAAATCGTTGGTCGAATAGCGTGTAGTGCGAGTGGCGAACACGAAGTCCTTGCTTTGAATTGTATGTCTGTTGGTGTATTTTTTCTACCGAAAAAAAACTCAATAGCAATCTGGAGTCTAGAATTGTGCCCAATATAATCGCAGTAGGCTCGCTTTCTATTACAATGGCATATAATATCATTGACGCTATGTGGGTTTACACCCTTGTCACTACCGCTTAAAAAAATAGGCGTGATGGTGTTTTTTTTAGAATAGAGTCATTGGTTATTTCGATCAAAGTATAGCGATTTCGATAATTTTATAGGATGATGAATTTAGGTGTTTCTGGTATCACCCCCGACCTTAGTATGGGGCTATACTAAGACCATTGGACCTAGTTGTAGTGTGTAAAATCAGTCACTTAAGAATACACCTAGCTAGAATTATCTTCCATTGATATATGACATTGTATTTATCTTGCTCATCCTCATCAGTGAAAAGGTATAAATTAAAATGAAAAAAGCTAAAACTACACGAAACTGTGTACACATAACGCGAAATCAATCAAGTCTCGCCGGATGTCCCCCGGCCACTCGGAGGGCGTGGGCCGCGGGGCCCCTTGACCTGTCGCGTGTTTACCGCGGGCGGTTGATAGATGATTGATAGATTTCTGCGTTGAAACGTATCGTTATTGCGGTTACTGACCGAATTTCTATTTAAAATAATAGTTTTAATTCACAACTGCCTCGGGGCTCTGGTGGTATATAATTCGACTGCGAATCTTTAGGCCTCGGGTTCGAATCCTAATTTGGATAATGTGTTATTGAGGTTCATGTGGCCAAGTCCTAGGTAAGACAAATTGTAATTAAGGTTTCTATCCAAAATCTCTCAGTAGCAGTTCTGAGTATGAAATTTTGCCAAGCAAGATGGCAATAGTCCCGCTTTCATCACATCAAAGGCCGGCAAAGGCCTTCTCTCACAAGGTGAGAGAGATTAGGTCATACTCTACCACATTGACCCAGCGCGGAGGCAGGTTTTGGCCACCTGCTGTTGGAATTTATCAAGCATATAAGGCTTCCCACTCGGCTTAACGACTAGTAGGATTAAGTAGGTCATTAAAAATACTACGAGCACCTACTTATAAAAAAAACAGTGCAGACGTAACGCGAAATCAATCAAGTTGGTTTCGCCGGGTGTCCTTCGGCCCCCGTGGGGACCCGGGGGCCAGGGCCCCTTGACCTGTCGCGTGTTTACCGCGGACAGATGACGGCTGATTGATAGATTTCACCGCTGAAACATGCCCGTATTTCGGTTACTGACTAAAATTTATATTTAAACTGTAATTTTGATGAAAAGTAAACATGTATTTAGTTAATGAAATACCGAACTACTTCCCGTAAACGTAAGAAGCATAATTCAGGTTAAGATAATACAGATTTATATTAAAGAAAGGTGGAAAAAATCTGTCTGTCTGGTTATTAAATCTACGGTTAGGTGTAATGTCGATATAAAATAATGTATGCCTTTAAATTATTTTCCATCGCGATAGTAAACTTACCACATATTATGATGATGGCTTGATCTAGCGGTATACAGCTACAAAATGCTTTATTAAGTAACAAATCGGTACATTTTTTCACTATCCAAGACCTTATTTCCAGTATAAAATTTTACTTGTGTTATAAGTTTCTCTTCCGTATCATAATATCGTTATGAGCTTAGGCTCCTGTATTGAGTTGCTTAACAGCCGGTTTCAATATTTAACGCAAGGATAGATTTGCCTACTACGGATAGAGTTTTGACGTATTTTCTATGGAAAATCTGTCAAAACTCTACTGGCAGTAAGCAAATATATCCTTGAGCGCCTATAAGCGATCGTAGGTTGAATATCTCTACTATCTATCTATCTATCTATAACCTCACGCCAGATACCTTGCGGGGTAGGCAGAGAGTACAGAGTTCCAACAGGTTCTTTCCTTACATACCTCTCTGGTTTCCTCGACTCTCATAGTTCGTCTCATACACGCTCGCCGGTTACGGAGACTCTTGACTTTTCCATCAGATAAGACTCGGTTTATTTGGTCGTGGTAAGATAGTCTAGGTCTTCCCCGGTACCTGCATCCTTCCACTTTCACATTGTATATCTGTTTTGTCATTCTTTCCTCTGGCATTCTTTCTATATGCCCGAACCAACGGAGCGTGCCCTTTCTCATCTTTACACCGATACTATCTTTCATACCTACTCGCTGTCTTACTATGCTGTTGCTAATGCGGTCGGTCAGCTTCACTCCGCACATCTTCCGCAGAGCTCGCATTTCTACCGCATTTATCCTACTTTCATTCTCCTTCTTACATACCCAGCTCTCGCTACCATATAACAGCGTTGGGACAAGAACTCCGTTATGTATGGCCAGCTGCGCCTTATGGCTTAAGTGCCGGCTCCCGAGTAGCTTTCCCATCGCACCATTCACTCTGTTCCCTGCACTCACTCTTCTCTCTATGTCAGCGGTGTATTTCCCATCCTTACTGATAGTAGAGATATCCTTCAGTAAGGATATCTCTACTACATTAAGGATATCGTCGTGAAGCCGTCTCTACACATATATTAACAGTCAATTAGTAAATCCAATTAACTTGCCTCATAAGTAGGCGACGTTAGCGATGCAAGATTTCACCACAGCGGGATAAGTATATACCATTTGGTTCATACAAATGTTGTCGTGAATTCTTACTGTCTCGTTAATCTTTATTTAAGAAATTCCTAGTGTGAAAAGGATGGCATATCTACTCGATAACGTCAATCTGTTCGTGCGAAACTCTCAGAGGGTCATGCACAAACTGCTTAATATTATGTGACATTGTCGAGAGGGCGTGCTATCACATTCATCTTTATTTTGTAAATGTGTAGTGTGTAAATGATAGCATATCAACTCGATAGCGTTAGGCTAACGTCAACCTTTTCGTGGTAAGTTCTCTGAATTATTATTTCAGCGGGCTCTACTGGCCTCGCGTGATCGCCAACAGCCAAGCTACTGATTGATTGGTTTTCAAGATGGCATTGTAGAGTGAGCTATTCAGATTGCTATTTTAAAGGTAGACATGGTTTGTCTATATTACACAGTAAAAGCTGGCTGCGTGCAGCACACCGCTGGTCGTCGTGGCGATCTATGACGTGGTCTTTGTCCTGCGGAGGACTTTTTCAGACTAATGATAATCTATCTATCTTTCTGTCTATATCATCACGCCAGATCCCTTGCGATTGCCACTAATGATAATGATACCGCAAAACACCTCACAAGGACAAAGTATATAACTTTGTAATTGAATATAAAGTACATTTTTGAAACATATAATAAACCCCTTTACATCTATACAAGGTGTATCGTAAATAACGCAAGACTTCCGACATCCTGATTAGATAATTTCCAAATTTAAAGCTTTTTACCTTTTTTTAAGTACTTTTATATATATATTTTTTTAAAGACCTAGTCCCACAATAGGATTAATTACTGTGCCGTGGGTGCGTTTACAAACATGAAAATTCACATACACAAATACTCAGACCGAAACAAATAATTGTGGGCCACACAAAGATTTGTCCCGTGCGGGAATCGAACCCGCGACTATTAGACACAGTGGGCGGATCGGCTTAAGCTCTTAACCACTGCGCTAAATCGCCCGTCAAATCTACTAGTATTAATAATATCATTTAGTCAGATCACATAGGCAGAAAGTAAAGAGATCCAACAGGTTATCCTTACAGAACTCTAGCTGGTTCAAGGGAAGCCTTATTAATTTCTGCTACAGACATAGGGTGGAATCAGCTCCATGCGAGAAGAAATCCCCTAACTACCAAAAGTCCAACCAGCCTTCACTCGATTAACTTATAATTATTGAACACAGCCTTGAAATTATTTTGCAATCAAAATTGATCCCAATTTTAATGAGCGTTTAACTTGACGCGTGATTGATGGCGGCTGACGTGACCGACTTTCGCGGCCATACTGGATTTTATGTTCGTATTTTATATTATGCCGCTTAAAATGATAAATAAAATTAAAATAAACACCATCACGCCTATGTTCTCCGGGTAGGAGTGGTAGAGCTGTTTTGGCCCACATATCGCCGATGATAGTAATATAGCAGGGGGGGGGGGGGGGGGGTGACCTATTGCCATAATACCGGGTAAAGAAAAATTTTTTGATAGAAAAAGCACATTTTACCTGATCTAGGATTTAAACCCAGAGCTTTGTGGTAGCCACTCGCACTGTAAGCCACTAGACGTTGGTCTTGGCAAGATAGTTATTTGTCGAGTCAAGGCTATTTAATATCAATTGAAAGTAACATATTAAAAAAATCAAGAACAGAAGAAATTAAGATTTATAGTTTTTAAAGAAAGATTGTCTCGTTGGTTTAGTAGTGGTCAAGCGCGTGGCGATCACGAGGTATTGGGTTCGAAAAATTACATTTTGTCGAACTAGGCCCGACAAAAAGTAATTTGGCGATAGATTTTTTTTGTAGCAGTTCGGATAAAGGCTATGTACTCGGTACAATGGCAATCATCTTCATCATCATCCGAAAGACGTCCAATGCAGGACAATGGCAATAGGGGCCTATTATTTTCTTCGTCTGAGCGTGTGCCCGGTAGCATCCTCAGCTGCTGCTTCGGAGCTCGGGGTTCGCTCTCTTGCTTCGTCTAGGGGCCTATTATATGGGAGTTAAAATTGCCGGCTAAAAATGGGTGGTCATAGTACACCTCAGTCACCCGCGCTTGGAGAATGTATCGAGCATAGGGTTTATTGCCTTTTATATATTTAAAATTTTATTGTACTGTCTTCTACCTCAAATAATCATATTTTTGAGTAGAACCTGTATTACATTCGGCGGACGATATAAATTAACGACCATATAGTAGAGAGAGTATTAACTTCAGATCATATAAAAAACAGATCATATAAGTTTTTTTATATGAACTGAGGTATTAACAAACTGTTTCAATATTTCACCGCTTACTTTCAGCCTCAATAACTCATAAAATAATTTATTAACATAATATATTGATCGTTTAATTTGGCAAAATCGAATAAAACGCAGATATTAATTATTTTTAAAACGAATCGATTAATAAATGCGGTTATTGCGTTCGCCACCTTGGATTGGCATAAGACTTTCGTTGGATTGACATACATTTGGTAAAGCTGCTGTTCTATTAGCCAGTCCGTCAGCCAGTCAGTCAGATTTATGGAAATTGCTCAGTTTAATTCTTTGTTTTATTCACTAGCTAACTGGTAAACCTATCTTTGTTTGATTGCCGTTCGGGCTTCTTGTCCGAACGGCATCTGCCTTTATATAACTGCAGCAGACGAGTACAGAAATTCATGAAAAGCTGAGGCCGCCCTTAATGTAATTTCTAAAGCTGAGAGACATTTTTCTTCTATCAGCCATTATCGTCCCATCGTTGGGCAAAAGGGAGGACTATCCCAACGGTGGGGAAAGGCCTTAACTACCGCTAGTCCACCTTTTGTCCACTGTTTCCATTAGGTTTTATTATAATTATGTTCCATTCGGTTTTTAATACACCACAACGAAATAAGGTATAACTACGGGTAAACTCGTGGATTGCTTAAACCTGTAAAAGCCCCGCGGCCAACCGCGTAGATCATTCACACACACACTCGTGGATTGTTATCCAATGGATGCATGCAGTGCAGGTTTATATCTTTCAAGTATTAGGAATCAGAGATATATCAATTATTGTGGGAACTATATTCTTCTTTATATAAGAAACGTAGCCCTACACTAGTAATTATTCCTATTTCGTGGGTGCGTTTATAATACATGCGGGTGCGTTGGTCATGAGCCTTCTCTTAAACTGAGAGGGTCTAGGTCATAGCCCACCACGCTGACCCAGTGCGGGTTGGCGAACTTCACACACCTTTGAGAAACTCTTAGAAATGCAGGTTTCCTCACGATGTTTTCCATCACAGTTAAAGCAAGTAATAAATATTTTTTAATACACATGCACATGCTTCCGAATAGACAGATCTGCGTGCCTGGGTTTGAACCCGAGAACTCTGACTTTGCAGTCCAACGGTCTAACCACTATGATATCACTGCTTCAAACAGGTGGGTGCGTTTACAAACATGAAATTCACATACACAAATAACCAGACCGAAATAAATATTTGTGGCTCCTACAAAGATTTGTTCTGTGCGGGAATCGCACCCATGACTTCTGAATCTCTGCTCCACTGGACCAAGACGTCCATCGAAAGGCGTCACACTAGAAATTATTCCTGTATTATCATTTTAACATACACAAACACTCAACCAAATATAGTCGGTCATACGGGTTTGAAAAGTCTCCGTAACCGGCGATCGTGTATCAGCCGAACTACGAGAGAGGAAGCCAGAGAGGTCTCTAAGGACCTGCTGGAACTCTGTACTCTCTGTTTACCCCGCAAGCGATCTGACATGATGATAGAGATAGATAGGTCATAAAAACATTTGTCTTACGCGTTGATCGAACCAGTGGCTCATCGATGCAGCGAACTGAGCAGCGTACGTTCTTCTTACTAGCCCAAGCCATCTTCATGCCGACCTAGGTCTCTACTACTTCGCTTAGTAAATAACAGAGCACAAACAGTTTGTTATTGATTAACCAAATGCACTTGACATAATTGCTACAAGCAAACTATAATGAATTAACCACAAACCAAACACATATTACGAATTTCAACTCTATCCTCCATAATTTCAGTTGAAATTACAATGCATGTGCCGGGATATTTTGACATATTGTTGTATAATAGATCAGTTTGACATACATCGCTCACGAAGGTTGGAATGAATGTTATTATTTGACGCAATCATGTTATTAATTTGCTCATAAATATGGCATTTTATGGAGTCTGTAATTATAAGGGTATGTATGATATATTTGGACTATATACAAGGTCTAACATTGAAAAAAACGCAAGACCTGAAAGTAATCTATGCTTCTATACTAATATTATAATGAGTAAAGTTTGTGAGTTTGGATGTTCGGGGTAATCTCCGGTACTACTGATCCGATTTTAATAATTCTTTCAGCACTGGAAAGCTACTTTATCCAGAAGTAACATAGGTTATATAACATAGACCCAGTAGGTGGCGCTGTTGTCGACCGGGTACGGAGTTGCGGGAAACTGTTACTTTGTTCTAATTATATATATTTAATGTATTTTCAAAAAATGCTGTTACTCCTTTAGTGCGTTTTAATAAACTAAATTTATTTTTTAATTCAAAGCAATACAGATATTTTAAATGCATTTCTAAAACGTATTTCATAATAATCACTTACACGTACGAGTTTCATTGTCAATTGGAGTATAAAAGAGCTTAAAAATATTAAAATTCGGTTTAATATTTTGAAATTCGGTTTTCGTATTAAATTTGTGAGGCAATTATCTAATTGGAGTTTCTGAGGTCCTGCGTTATTTACGATACAGCTTGTATAATAATAAGAACTGCCACGATCGAAAAATCTCTGGTTGGTCTAGTGATGAATAAGCGTAGCGATGACGAGGTTCTGGGTACGAATCCTATGTCAGACAGTGTTAATGTTTCTATCGATAAATTCTCCGTATCATTCCGGAATCCGAAAATATGCCGGATGTCGGCGACGGACTCACCACGCATTACATTAAAGGTTTCGCCACATAGCCGACGCAGCGCGGCGGGAGCACGACGGTGGCGCGGCTTGGGGAGTTGTAATGTACTGAAATGTACGGGAGACGCCACACAGCACAGCCCCACTCGGCACGGCAGCAAACATCACAACGGTAGCGAACGTTTCTGTGACGCTCCCGTTGCGTTCCGTCGGCTATTTGACCAAACCTTAGGTCTCGCCTAACAAAGGCGGCGATTACTGGAAGTACACAATTAATACTTTTATCTCCGCTTGTTTATTTTTTTAATGTAAAAATAAAACACTGTCAGGTGAGGTGTACTGAGTACACTCATTTTTCACCGAATATGTTAGGCCCCATATAATAGGGGGCGAGCCTATTGCCATATACCGGCTACAATTCCGGACTCCGGACTCATACTGAAAAATTTTTCGTTATAAAAACTACATTTGCCCGACCTAAGTATTATTTATGTAATTAATCAAAATATTAATTAATAAAAAAAATACCATAAAAACAGTCCCCATCAAAAGTTCTATCAGCTAATTTGTCCATTTGGCTAATTACAAACAGGTTTTTTACACGTAAAATGGTAATCACTGTGAGCCTATAGTCATCTTTTTTGTCATACAACATAGCACCCAACAACCCTTCAAAGGAACCACCCAAAAAAGTACCCACTCAAAATTATATACCATTCACTCATTCGCGCCACTGAAAAGATAAGCAGAAACCAAGTCACCTTGACATAAACTCAATTAACGTACGGCGCATGTCAATTAAGACCAAAATCCGTCAATCAACGGACAGACAGACAGACGGACAGGCCGGACTTATCATATTAATCAATCATACAGTTCGGTATTAATTAAGAAGTTTTGTTTGGTGTTTTTTACCTTGGTCACGCGTGGGAATGAGGACTTACCTGTAAGAAATCAAAATGTTATCAGTTCTAGTAATACGTAAGTCTGTCTCTTAATAACTAGGTGTAACATCTATCTATCTTTATCATCACGCCAGATCCCTTGCGGGGTAGGCAGAGAGTACAGAGTTCCTACAGGTTCTTTCCTTACATACCTCTCTGGCTTCCTCCACTCTCATAGTTTGTTTCATACACGCTCGACGGTTACGGTGACTCTTGACTTGTCCTTTAGATAGACTCGGTCTATTTGGTCGTGGTAAGATACTTCTTCCCCGGTACCTACATCCTTCCACTTTCGCATTGTGTATCTGTTTTGTCATTCTTTCTTCCGACATTCTTTCTATATGCCCGAACCAACGGAGCATACTCTTTCTCATTTATGTAGGCGTAACACTGACTAATATTTGTCGCAACGAACGTGGAGTATGCGGAAGACCAGTGGCTCGATGGTGGTACATCGAGAGTTGAAGAAAGAGCTTGGGGTAGATTGGCACAGGACCACGACAAATGCGAATAAGGGAGAAATTTTATGCCCTGCAGTTTGTTATGGAAAGCTGATGATGAATAAATATACAAGTACGTCAATATTTTGTCAAGTTTCGTAGCCACTGGAATAAGCATAATATTTGTAATAGACTATAGGATTGTAACTAAAAACAGGCGGATTATCACAATCTCCAAAACATTCCATTACAATCTTACTTTTTTGTGAGAAAGAGACATGAATATACGCTGTCTATAGCTCCGTCTCTTCCTCGCGGTAAAGTAAGATTGCAATAATACTACTAAAGAAGTTATGGTCTATTATCACATTTTGCTATGACTAACCAGTTCTTATTTTTAAAGTATATTTATCTGAAAACCTCAGATTTGTTAGGAGACAGTACCCGATTGGAAATACAAACATAACCATAAAATACTTAATAGACGACAACCGATAAAATAAATAAATAAAACACCCAGAAAAATCAATGCAAAGAAAAATTTTACCTTACACGAGGGTAGCCGATAAAAAATAATGCCATTTATACCGTCCGACATAGAGCCCGATTCGACTTATAGTCACTTGCGCCGCTCCGTTATTGCCCTAACAAAATGGCCTATCTGCCGTCTCCCTCACACTCGCCAAAGCCCATATAGAACAATGCGGGCGTAGTAAAATTTTATTGGAAGCACACGTGGGCTACATCCAGAGCCGGCCTGCATAATGCAGAAGTACGTTAGCTAAAAAGAAAGATAACTGCATATTTATACAATCGGTACGCGGTATTTCGTTGCGAACGTCACTGTAAAGTGTGGAAACGCAATATACATCTGTGCAAGTCTACGTGCGGCGCCGCCGCGACGGTATTTGAACCTGGAATTTATATTGGCGGTTATCGGCTGGTAATTTGTGCAGGTAATTTGATAGAGAATCAAAATCGACGCTGCTGCGGTATTTAATGTTTCCGCACTCGAATATTTTACTGTTGGAGTCCATTTATTGAATATTGTGGCGCCACTGAGATTGGCATACTTTTATGAGCTTGTACCTTACTATACGTATGATATACTCGAAAAAAGTATTATCTTAAAAGTAACGTTGGCTATATAATATTAAAAGTAACGTAATCTAAAACCTCCTCCATTAAACTTAATAAAAGCTATAAACGTGCAGAATATCGGTATAAATACTTCAAAGGCTAGTCTCCTCTGCAAATAGTAATAAACAGTTTCACTGCAGCTGAACAGCAGCCGACTACACCCAGTAAATAAGACCATAAAAATATATTAACGAAAAAATATAGAAGCGTTTTTGCGAGTGCATTAATAAATAGCAGCGCACCCGCGTCCACCGCCGCCTCCCGTATGTTTCCGCAGTATAGTGTTCGATTACAATTTAATGTCATGACTGGATGTCGTCGTTCGAAATTCAAAATCTTAAACGGTCCAGTGCCGAACAGGAAAATCGACTTTATACCAAACGATTTAAAGTTGGTATTGTTAGGTTTGTTATTTGAGTTTATGTCGTGTCGGGGTCGTTTCGTGGCACTAGTCTAGTAGTCTCCATGTGACACGGCCCGCCGCTTCCATTATTTCTTTTAATGCAACAAAACTGTTACTTTATTGGTGTTGTGTCTCATTAGTAGTAGTCTCATTTTTTTTTTATATAATACTGACTCTAATTTCGTAATGGCATATGATTCAGAACGACGAAGTTGTGGACTGAATTTGCAAATGTAAGAATTTCTAGTAAATGATTCATATATTCTTTATGAGGTATCGACTGATGTTTCATAGTCCGCCATTTTCTTTGAAAGGTTGACGATGACTGCAGATGATAGAATATTGCGCAACATGTAATTAATCAAACGATACAGGTTTGCCCAAAAGTTAAATGTTGAAAATTTAATTATATTCGTCATTTTAAGAAATATTATAAAGTTGAAGCTTTTGAGAATGTCTTAAAGTGGTATCATAGCTTGGAAATAAATAAATCACTTAAAATAGTGAACTCATTTCAATGCTACTTTTTGTCCTATTAAACAAGGAGCTTGTATCAGTGAGGTCATTTATATTCTGATAGTTGCTCTGCAAATAACCAACTCTAGCTTTGTTAATTAAGAATGCTTTGAAAATATTAACTTTTAACAGCAAATTTTAACATCCATCTCGTTTACTCAACATAAAGGAAAATTATTCCACTCTTCCTTGGAAAAAAAAGGAGAAAAGGACTTTTCGCCCACCGCAGTAACAGATTTGGAAGAAGAAAGTTTATTTTTGTTGACAACTAATATTGAATATCTAACAAATCCCAAGTTCTCTGACTCCTTTTTTCGGGGATAACGTCGTAATAATCAATAATAATTTAAATTTTAATAACATTCCTACTTATCACACAGACACTGTTAAACTTCACGCTATCTTCCCGCAACCTTGTAAATACTTGTTCTCGAAATAAAGATAATCATACTATTTTTTTGCCTCTAAATCTATTTGTATCTCAATAAAAATGTCCAGTTTTGTTGATTTGATTTATTGATCGTGTTGTAGTCGTGTCGGAGACCGGTCGTGAAGTGGAAATGTGATTAATGCCGTTAAGCAACATGTGTCGTTAAGACTGACAAACATTTTAAGATATAGCGCATACTTTTAGATACTTTTGTTCGGCGATTGTGTTGTTATTAAGAAAGGTAATTGTTTATTTATACCGCTGTTGAATAAAACCGAGAGGGTTCTAGATCCCAGATTGAGAACAGAAAGAAGATGACACTCTACTACGTGGACCCAGAGTGGATTGATGGATACAAGTTTGTGGCCACTACTGCTGTTAAAACTTATCAAGTCATATATAAAGCTTCCAACCTCACTAAACAGTACAGAACCTAAAATATACGCTTAAACATAGAATGAGACGCTCGAAGCACTGTGCGACCGCGGTGTTCTTACCGAACCCCAAGGTAAAGCAGAGTTCGACTCGGTTGGCCTGAGATGAGTGACCGTTTGTGGCATTTGTGGAGCGGGTCACTCTTTTCCCTCTAATATGGTTGAGGAGAGTGATGGCTGCTTTTCAAGTCATGCTCGTGAACGGGTGCTACTAGTGGGGACTGGTCCGTCCTCTATCCTTTGACTGAATAAACATATACTGTAGTACTGTTGAATTTTGTCTCGTTCGGCATCACACTGGAGCATATATTATAGTGACCTATTTGTTCTCTTATTATACTTTTTATTATATACCTTTACAAAATCTCTATTTTGTAAATGAGAGGACTACGTAGACACTGACTGATACCATAAGTCTAAGTTCACTTATGATCCATCTATACTTAAAAACATCTATTTAGCTCGTTCTGCATTGTTCTACCATACCCCATGAATGCAATGTATACAAAAAGAGTAACCGTGGAGTTTCTTGCCCGTCTTCTCCACAGGAATTCTCCGAACGGGTGGTAGAGTCTTAAGTAATCAATAATTTTCTCCTTATGACTATTCATAAGTGCCTTTTGGTCTACATGAATAAAAAACTTTTGATTTTGATTTTCATATTCGAGCGTCTCTGTGTTTCGGAAGGCATGTTTAGCTGTTGGTCCGGGTTACCACTTAATGTGGTAGTCGTTAAGCCGAGTTGAAAGCCTTATATACGGCTTGATAAGTTCCCTCAGCAGTTAGCCACAAATCTGCCTCCACCAATCCGCACTGGGTCCGCGTGTAGGAGTATGACCTAATCTTTCAGACCTCGATTTAAGAGAGAAGGCCTCTGACCGGTATGGGACAGTATAGGCTGATATAATTATGGAATGCGACGTAAACTGAATCATCATCACCAAACCCCAAAAGCCCTTGCCTTTCCAAAGATCGTCCAACGACGAGCTGTATGTATGCATCCAGCAACTGAATAGTTGCTCACAATTGCCTAAAGTGCGGCATTCCTATAATCTTAAATACACAAATTCATCCAAAAATCCGTGACATGACATCACACCAAAATCATCACAATGTCACATGTCACGGTGACCGCTACATTGAGCTACAGCGTTTTGGAACAGCTGGCTCACGCTATGGACATACATATGCACGTATCCGTGGGAGAGTGAACGCCTAGCCATAATAGGTTATATTAATAGATCATACTTTTGTAATGTCAAACTTTTTCGTAAAATGATAACTCTTCTATTCCAATATAAATGTTATGACCGAGCATTTCTAACACAGAACCGTATTTTTGTAGCAATTTTGTTCCCCGATCGTGACAAATATTTGGTGAACTATAAGATACTTGTTTCATTTTGGATCTTTTATACACGCAATAGTGTTAATTAATCTCGCCTACAATACCAGAATAATTACCAATTTGAGACAATATTTTTTTATAAGCTTTTATTTAAATTGAAATGTTCATATGTCTGTCTGTCTGTCTTTCCGGTTCAAATCTTGTGATCCATTTTTCAAGGACTTGCGGATATCCGATTGAGCTGTAATTTGGCATATGTATGAAAGTTTGGTGACAATAGAGTATGGTACCTTGGAGCTGGTTTGATGATGGAGTCCGGAGGTGGCCATCGGAATATATGAACTATACAACGTAACCCCTCGTAGTTAAGCTTGTTAGATTGGTATTTACAAGTACTATATTTAGATACTATAATTAGATAGTGTTCAGGGTCTTATGATGAAGTTGAAAGGCGCCAATGGAACCACCCAACTCCTCAATAAACCTATAGTAAAACCTATAGAAGGGCTCATGGGATTTGTCTCGAGTATTTTAGGCCCATAGTCTGATGATTGAGCCGAAAAGAAACCATAGGAACTCTTCAACTAAGAAAGATATCTTCGGTGCTTTTGCTAAGAAAATTTGTTTTTAGAAGGTCTTTCTAAATTTAAATTATTTACTGTAAAAAAGATAGTGCTAAGTAATGCATTTTTGTTATATAGACAGAAGTTATATAGATGAGTTGTGATGTGTTGATGTGGGAAGTTTTTAAATGCTTCTTTTTTTAAGGTATAACATTATCTCTCACTGTCAGTCGAATTGATCGTGCAATCTACGTCTTAGAAGGTAGTGAGTCAGCTGTAGTGAGCTGGACCCAGCCAACCTGAATCATCAGATTGGATTTTTCCACACAATATGTCATGAACGATGACACCTGTCGTGTTTTTTATATATTGTTTAGGTTTAGAGGATTATGTTCTGGCAATCCAACAAGTGGGATTTTTGAATTACCATAATTTTGTTGATATATTTGATTTTTTCTTTTATTAACATGTTCGACTTAAGAGAGAGAGGTTAATTTATCCCATCTAGTCTTACCAGTTAGGTGTTGTTAAAAAGAGGACAAACCTCTTAAAAAAAAGCTTGACCCCACACTAGAAATTATTTTTGTGTCATAGGCGCGTTCACAAATATGAAATTCACATACACAAACACACAGACCGTAACAAATGTTTGTAGGTTAGATAAAGATTTGTCTCGTGCAGGGATCGAACCCGCGACTACTAGATCTAGTAAGCGGAGCGGCTTAAGTATCAAGTCTGTCTTTGTAGTGGTTATAATTATAGCATCCATAACCTTAGTTAAGTCCCTGGAAGGATTAAGCTCTAGCTAAAACCTTAATCATATAGGTGTGGTTTTCTCCATCCACGCTTCTGCGAAACCTTTGATCAACACATACAACTGACGCCAATCTTTGTGGCCGCCGTAAATGTAGCCACATACCGGTGCACAAAACGCAAAGTTAAGGCTTGCGTTCTGCTACGTGGCTGAATTGGCTATATTCAGGGCCATTATTCGTTTAGACTAATTTAACACATAACGTGACGCGTTACGATAACTTCGTCAAATGATCGTATTCCAGTGGGATATATAATACCATTACACGACATTTTTTATAGATATCGTAACGCGCTGCGGCTTTGCACGAGTTCATTCCCGACTGTCAATCCATTCCAAGTGAGCCGTCATACTGCATGTGTCTCGAAAGACTTTTATTAATGAACGACCATTAATACGGACACTGCGCCGTCGTGACCGAAATACACTCGACTCGGACCGACGCGCCTCGTTATATCGTTTACACCTGTGCTATCTGTCCGGCATGTGGTTATGTTAAACTGATGTCACTTGACGAAGTGATGGTTGAAGTACAACTAGCGATATAAGCGGTAATGCACTTTATTCTACAAATATTAGTGAATCATCATTATTAGCTTAAAGAGAATTCTTAAGACTGCAGGAGAAAGGTTTTTCCCAATGATTGCTATGACGATTGTTTTTTTAAAGTACGCATTCAGCTTCTACCTGCGATTTTTGTGAGAACTTCGATCAATTGTGAAGCCCTGACTACTCCATGTTTTCAACTACATCGTAATCAACCGAAAAGCTTTCTGGCCCAACGGCCGCTATTTCTACGGGCGATGGCTGCTCAAGTAGTCATACTCGTGAACGGGTGTCGCTTGTGGCGACTGATCCACGAAGAATCCTTTAGCTCATTATTCTTTAAAAAAATTATTTTTAGTCTTATATTTCAGTCATTAAGCTCCAACGGTATCCTAAAAGCACTGTAAAATGAACAATCCATTTCTTGAGCATTGGATAAAACTTCATACCCAGTGATAAAGACCTGCAAAGGTGGCATAGAAAAAAAATATGATGCTAAATTTATTACTAACATAGTTATTAAGACAGATTGTTACTAACAAAATGGATGTAAAATTGATCCGAAATAAATCATTATTATTATAATTATAAGGCATTACACTGGAGCTGGGCAGCATAAATGATTTTGTATAAATAAATAATGCAAATTAAAATGGATGGAGAGTTAGACAAAACACACAAGCCCGCTGAGTATTTCGCCAGATCTTCTCAGTGTAGGCCGCGTTCCGATCCGGTGGTACATTAGTAACAAAAACAAAAGTGTAAATATGACAATTTGTAAGCACCCCCGCAGGGTTTATACGAAATCATTTAAAATTTGAATTTGATGTTCCCTAAGCACTGCCACTTAAGCACTTCTTCAGGAAATGGTTGTTTCCATCAAACATTACTTTCAATGCTCGATTTAACATTGGTAGTTACGACAATTATTCACAGGAGAAAGTTGAGAACAGACAGACAAGAAGTAATAAGGAATGCACTAAATTCGACATGTATAGTTGAGTGTTTTATAGCCGAGTTGTCACTTGACAGGAATGCGGAAGTGGCAATGATTGAGAAATGTCATGAACGAGTTTTGATAGCTGTATAATGCTTTAAAACATTCGATTAGATTTTTATTACGATTGTTAATTCAACATCCAACGACAAATTGAATTTTATATTATTGAAACATTTATTCATATATTAATAATCCCTTATTGATGTAGGTACCGGGAAAGTCTTATACTATCTTGCCTTGACCAAATAGGCCGTATCTTATAATATAGGCAAGTCAAAAGTCTGTAACCGTCGAGCGTCTATAAAACAGACTATGAGAGTGGAGGACCCGAGAGATCTGGAAGAAAAGAATTTCTTGAAATTCTTGACTCTCCGCCTTCTCCACAAGGACTCTGGCTTAATGATATAGATAATCGATATTTATCGATCGCTAAATCACTATATTTCAAATATTTTTGACTCCTCCATTATGTAGACCAATATCTTTCAAAGATTAAGGACCTGCATAATTTTTCCCCAAAGGTCTAAACACATCATTTGAAGTTATCATAACGTTATTGATAAAGCGTGCTAACTCGTTCATACTCATTGAGTAAATTTGTAGTGCGAAAAGGTTGGCTTATTAACTCGATAACTTTAAGATACCGATTGTACTAAGCTTTCAAACTCAAATTATTTATTTTGTATAAGCCCGGGTTACAAATGGTCATATTTACATTTATTTTAACTTACTAATCTAACGGATCGAAACACGGCCTCCACTGAGAAGATCCGGCGAGAAATTCGGGCTTATCTTTTTGTCTAATTCTCTAATTTTTATTTTTTATCATTTTCTGTGTAGGTACATACATTTTAATATTATACAAAATCAATTATGCATTCCAGCTCCAGTGTAATGCCTTACGACTGAGATAATAATACTAATAATAATAGCTATAGGATATATAATAAGCTAAAGGATTCTGGGTAGACCAGTCTCCACAAGCAGTGTCCCTTCACGAGTATGACTACTTGAGGGGCCATCGCCTCCTTCAGAGGGCTTAGCACAAACAGACTGACGTTTACGATTACATTATCCAGTTGATAAGGCATCTTTTTCATACTGATTAATTTACTAAATAAAAATGAACGTGACAGCAGGCTTTCTCGATAACGTTACACTAACGTTAATCGATGCGTAATAAGCTCTCTGAATTCGTCATACGTTAAGCAACAAACAAAATGATCTTTAGGTCAAGTGCATTTGACTCAGTAGCGCACCGGAAACGAGAAGATAAATTGCGATTGTAAATGAACCATAAAATTTAATTATTCTCATATAAAACGGGCAACAATCTTTACGTCTGTTTAAACTCGTAAATTTGTGCGTTTGCATTAAGTAAGAACTATTAGCGATTTTATTTGTTTTTGGACGCTCCCATTTTACGAAGTGGATTTAAAAAGTATGTTTATGTATATTTATAGTTTTTGCATTTAACTGTAGTCAGTATAGAGGATAGTTCAACATGTTTATAAAAGCACCTTTAAAAAAAAGTCTGATAGCCTTGTGTTTTCAAAGGGACAGAATCCCCCAGGATATTGCATGACGTCGCAGGGCACCGTGCGACGTCAGTAGGTATCGACGTTGACATTTGTTACAGAACACCAGCCTATTAAATTAAAAGGAACAAATATGTTAGTCGAACGCTTTTCTTGCAAATATGGAATCGCAGTTTTTAAACAAAGGTGTCAGTTATGAGTTTTTCGTAAAAACTTTGCAGATTATAATTTAAATATGACTGCCACTTACCTACGGCATAGAAAATCAAATACCCTGAATATTGGAAATAGCCTAAGTCAACCAGTATTCGATTAACGAAAGCAAAATTCTTATTAGACCTCCAAAACCTAGACGTATTCAGGTTAGCAATAAGCAAAACAAAAATCCAAATCTGATTGGAATTCCCTCTGCTTTGCTCTCAGAAACTTTGCATAAAGATACGGTACGTGTGAAAAATTGTCAAAGTTCCAATTCAGATTTTTTATAACGGTCCTATAACAAACACAGGCCTATTAACACGCTGTCTTAGATAGCAAGCCAAAACATCATTTTTATTACCACTTGAGCCGTAAAATTGTGAGTGTGTACTAATAGGGTTGTCAATAATACTATTATAGTAACAAATAAAAATGTTTTAGACATCTATATTATCTTCACCCCAGATGCCTTATGGGTTAAGCTGAGAGTACAGAATTTCAAGACAGTCTTTCCCTGTAGACCTCTCTTGCTTCCTATACTCACACGTTCGTCTAATACACGCTCGCTGATTATGGAGACATCCCACTTGTCCATCAGATTAAATATGATCTATTTTTTATTCATAATTTACCTATTCTATCTATCTATCTATAACCTCACGCCAGATCCCTTGCGGGGTAGGCAGAGAGTACAGAGTTCCAACAGGTTCTTTCCTTACATACCTCTCGGGCTTCCTCGACTCTCATTTACCTATTTAAAACTACATTTAAAATGTCTTTAACTAACAGTTTCCCGCGGCTTCTCACCCAGTCAGCAACAGCACTACCTACCGGGTCTATGTTACTTCTTGATAAGCTCTCTAATGGTGAATAATGGTTTCATTAAAATCGGTTCAGTAGTTTCCTGACTGCCTTGTTGGTCTGGTGGCAAAGCGCATCGCTTTGTGATAACGAGGTCCTGGGTTCAAATCCTCGGTCGGACAAATGTAGTTTTTCTAACGAAAACTTCCCAGTATGAGTCCGGAGTCTGGAATTGTGCCCGATATATGGCAATAGGCTCGCCCCCTATTGCATGGGACCTAACATCGTCGGCGAAATTTGGGTGTACTCAGTACACCTCTGCCAACCCCTCTGGGGAATATAGGCGTGTCGGTTCCGTAATTTCAAGATTTTATCGATTACAAACAAACAAAAATAATTCCTCTCTATTATATTAGTATAGTTAAATAATCAGGTATCTCAGAAATTACATGTTCTGACTATATATAACTATATACTTAAATGGTTTGATTTAATGAAAATCAATCATGTACTCCAATAAAAAAAAATGTGCTATGCACTTTTGATGTGTAAAGCATATTAACGCACAGCCTTAATTGCAACATAACTAGTATGAAAGAAAGTATATTTTGCAAGGACCGTACCAAGGAGTTCAAAAAAAATGTCCTGCGTTTGTATTTCAATCTTTTTTAAGCGACGACCCTATTCCAACAGCTCGTAAACCCGTCCGTGACATGACGAATCATTGACGGCTTGCGCCCGATCTCACTCTTGCGACATTCGCGACACTCCACGCGCGGATATTTTTCAGCGTCACACCTATATCCATACACACAATAATACACCAAATTAATAAACACTATCATACGATACTCAACTTTACAACGGTCTCTTTAACGTTCAAATTACAATGCCAAATTACTCCTATTCGACATGCTTTGTATATTTTTATGTGACATTTAATAGCCTTTTTTTATTCCACGATTTATCGATCGGGTATTTATTCAACACGATTGTGAGTGAGTCTTGTGATGGAGCCAAGAATTGAGCGATTACGAAATTTTTGAGATCGTAAACTTAATCAAATGAGTGGCTGAAATTGTGTGACACATTGTTATGGGACAGACAAAGAAAACAGGTAAAGGCGATTTATCATCAATGCCCCTTCTAGATGATAATATTTTGATATTTTCTGTGAAAAAAAAACAGCAATATATAAAACTAAGAAATATAATAAAAATAGTCAGTATTCCCATCAATCAATCAGCCTATCGCAGTCCACTGCTGGATAGGCCTCTCCTAACACGCGCCATTGCACACGGTCCTCCGCCTTCCGTATCCAGTCTGTCCCAGCGACCTTTTTGACGTCGTCGGTCCGGACGATTTAGCGCAGTGGTTAAGAGCTTGAGCCGCTCCGCTCACTGTGACTAATAGTCGCGAGTTCGATTCCCGCACGGACAAATCTTTGTGTGATCCACAATTATCTGTTCCGGTCTGGGTATTTGTGTATGTGAAATATCATGTTTGTAAAAGCACCCACGATACAGGAATAAAACCCAGTGTGGGGCTACGTTTAAAAAAAAAAAAATCTAGCCGAGGTCCGTCCTACCTTACGCTTACTAAGTCGCGGTCTCCACTCTAGGACACGTTTGCTCCATCGGCCGTCGGTCCTTCTGCAGATGTGACCAGCCCATTGCCACTTTAGCTTACTGAGTTTGCGAGCTATGTCGGTAACTTTGGAATTCCAATAGAGAAGAAGTAAGTCTGATAATAAAATACGCATGACATAACATGATTGTAATCTGTCTTCGGTTAGATAAATAAATTAAATTAAACAGATTTCCCTATAGATTCGATAGCATACATTTTCAAGTTAAGGAAACTGGGCCCATGTCATATATCACAGTAGCTAAGTGGTTATTAGAATATGTTACTTTTATTATTAGTTTTCATTTTAGTTTCTGTTGTATTTGCCATTTTATTTAATAGTTTATATGCCTTCACTGGAGTTTTAGTTATAACTTTTGTTATTTTTCAGCCTTTTTAAATGTACCTATGAAAAGTGGAAACTTAATTGATATATGTAAAAGTCAATATGTTCTAATTTTAGGTGTATTACATATTGTATGTTTCCCAAAAATTAGTGAAATAAAAAAATAATCGTTTAAATTAAAATTGTAGTATAAGATCTATTTACACAAGAAAATTTTCCCGAATATAGGTTTATTCTCATCTGTGTAACTAGTTAAACCTAGTCTACTCAAATGCGTGTATGCAAATCGTTAGGCGACTCTCTAACACGACAATTATACACCAATATCTCGGCTGCAACGAACATTCGAGAAATCGTGCAATGTAAATGGACTTTTATAAACACCCAAAAAAAAACGAAAATCCAAAACATATTTAGCCTACGCTCCAATGCATTTTATTATCATAAATTCACGACAGCGCAGATAGAAATGTCTTCATATTCACACATAAATATTTGTAATTTTGATAGATTTAAAGCTCAGTATAAAAACTAAGACGTAAGCAAAACCGTGTCATTTCAAAAAAAGTCTTGTACTAGTAACACGTAGGCGTTTGTCCAAGCAAATGTACAATCATAATAATTATTTATGATGTACGTGTGATGTCATAAAGTTATGAAAAATAGCGGTTTGTACAGCACTGTGTTGATTTTTAATTTTATTGGTTGGGAAAGGTGGGTGGCCAAGATATATGGTCATGACGAACACGGAATGACATCTAGATTGTGGAAATGTTAAAACTATAATTTTGGACATGATTTATTGGTAATTAACGCTAAAAATTTATTTATAAATTAGTAGGTATATCCTATTATAATTCAAATTATCAAACTAAGTGGTCGTAATGTTATAATGAGGTATAATAAATGTATAAGTATTCTACTGAAAACAGAATTTTATTACCAGTAATTTAAGGATTAATTGAATATAATAAAATAATATAGCTCGCAGTCTCAGTAAGCTAAAGTGGCAATGGGCTGGTCACATCTGAAGAAGGACCGACGGCCGATGGAGCAAGCGTGTCCTAGAGTGGAGACCGCGACTTGGTAAGCGTAAGGTAGGACGGCCCCCAGCTAGATGGACCGACGACCTCAAAAAGGTCGCTGGGACAGACTGGATGCGGAAGGCGGAGGACCGTGTGCAATGGCGCGTAATAGGAGAGGCCTATGTCCAGCAGTCGACTACGATAGGCTGATTGATTGATTGAATAAAATAAAAGAAAAATAATTATTATAAACTCTATTTTGGCACATGCTGTGATTACTTATTATCAGAGTTGCAATTAGAACAAGGTTTTATATACATAATGAATAATTGTAATTTAATATTGTAAACTCAGTCTTTAGTCCTTAAATTAATAAATAAATATGATTTTGTTATTAATACATTGATTTTATTAATATGACGAGGCTTTACTTAGAACACTCGAATTGAAGGAAGATTTCATGAATTTTCGACTTATAAAAACCGAAATCATTACTTTTTAAATAAGGACCCGACAGTCTCTGAAAATAAAGCAAGCGGCATTATTATACTAATCTAACAAGTAATTATTACTGAACTTTATGAAACAATGATTCTTTTAGTTCCCTTAATGATTATTTTTTACCTGTCCAAAACACAAATTACAAAAATTTCGTTCTAAGTTAAAAGTTATTAGATAGTACACAAATGTGCTCCACTCTTTCATAGTTCGTCTCCTTCATCAAATTTATAATCACTAATATAGTTCTTTGACTAAAAACGCTTCCTAAAGCGAAGTAATTGACTAAAACACCAACCTAATCCAACCAACAACAAAACCAACATAATCACCCTACGTCACATAAAAGAGAAGACGAATATTCTAAAAGGCTTTAATTCAATATATCTTTATTGCCAATCAAACAATTATACCTAACACTTCAAAACTTTATATCTTTTAAGTGATTAGTAAACGTTTTAGATAAAAAAAAGACTGGTAAAGCGAGTCAGAATTACTCGCAAAGGGATCCGTAGAATACTTAAAATTAATAAAATATATAATTCATTTGTAAATCGATTATAATACGATTCTAGTGACAGACTTTTGATAATTAGATTTGAAAAGTCTTCCAGTTGTATTTTTTAAACGTACAATAGGAATTTTTCCTGTGTCACGGATGCATTTAGAAACATGTATTTCACCTACATAACCAGGCCGAAACAAATATCTGTAGATCACACAAAGATATATCGCGGGAGTCGAACCCGCGACTACTCGACCCGGTGGGCAGAGCGGCTTAAGCTCTTAGCTAATGGACCAACCGTCCGTCAAACTTTCAATTTGACTTTTATTTTGATCACAACTTAACATTCTGAACTTAACTTAAACTACTAAACATTAATACGTATGACAATCGCAATTGGTTATTTAATAAATAAGAATAAAATAAATATATCACCACTGGTGCCCTGAAGTCAAGAGTCTCCGTAACCGGCGAGCGTGTATGAGACGAACTATGAGAGTCGAGGAAGCCAGAGAAGTATGTAAGGAAAGAACCTGTTAGAACTCTGTACTCTCTGCCTACCCCGCAAGGGATCTGGCGTGAGGTTATAGATAGATAGATAGATGGTGCCCTGATTGTGGATATATCATGTACATTTGAATATCTAGTCCAATTTGAGTAACTAAAGATAATTATACGATGTCAATTGAAAAAAAAATCATGCAGTCTACAGAATAAAACTGGTAGTCATGGCGACCTTTATGGAAGGCCTATGTAGTATGTGCTGTAGTAGACGTTTTTAGCTGATAAAGTAATTATTAAAATGGACAGGCTTAAAAGTGTGACAAACACTAAATGCCTTTGCAATACGAAACCCAAATAAATCTACGAGTAAAAAAATCTGCATAAATAATTACGGTGTCACGTTAAAAATGTCACCGGACGATGTCAACTACAAATCAATATGTATAACCACAAGTTTTTTACAATAACCCGTCTTTATGGCTGCATATTATCATAATTTATGTCAACAGCATTAACATTCGAATTATTATGAATATCAAATAAAACGTAAAACGTTTTTATGTTTGTTGATAGATACCGAGTGCTTGCGTAACGGCCGAGAGCACTGACCTATTTTAATGTTATAAATTAACAACGTGGGATGTACTGATCTGATTGATATTGGCTTGAATTAGACACATATATATTGAAGTGGACACATTATTTGTGTCATGTGTGGAAATGCAGATATATGAATATATAAAACTCAATGTCGTGAACGCACTGTGACCGTCACGCCTATACCCTTAAGACAGGCTCAGGGGTGACAGAGATATACCGTGCACATGAACTTTTCGCTGACGATTAAGTCCCAATACAATAAAATGCGAGCCTATCGCCGTTATAGCGGGCATAATGCCAGAATCCATACTGACACTCGGAATTTTCTAATCGAATAATCACAATTTGTCCGATCTGGGACTCACACCTAGGACCTCGTGACACTAGACCAATGAGGCAATCAATGTCTTTATGCTCATTAAATCAAGGGGCGAATAAACAAGGGTTATCTATATCATCACGCCAGATCCCTTGCGGGGTAGGCAGAGAGTACAGAATTCCAACAGGTTCTTTCCTTACTCCTCTGGCTTCCTCCACTCTCATAGTTTATCTCATACATGCTCGCCGGTCACGGAGACTCTTCATTTGTCCTTTAGATAAGACTCGGTCTATTTGGTCATGGTAAGATAGTCTAGGTATTCCCCGGTACCTACATGCTTCCACTTTCGCATTGTATATCTGTTTTGTCATTCTTTCTATCTTCTAGAGGTAAAAATGACACTTATTAATTACTAGGCTATACAGACAGTCTCCGAAACCGGTGGGTAGTATGGGAAACATGAGAGCTGAGAAAAAGAAAGTATCCTTTAGAGCGTCACAAAATTCCACATTTGTCAATTTAACTTGACCTTTGAACTGCTGTTGTAACTTTGCCTATTGTTTTATCCATCCAGGTTCTTCGGACGCCTATTCCCCATCGTCCCTATCTAGCATAAGGTCAGTTAACTCCCAGTTCAACCACCCCAAAATCATTAAATCACAAAAGTATATTATTCTTTCGCGCGTTCTCCATAACAATGGTTTGTACACTCTCCAGATGTTTACAGCTAACGCATCGAAGCTGATTGACTGGCCATTTCGCGTATTTACGTTAGCAACGCTGCACATTTTCACCTGTGCGCGCGCGCATCGGGTGCATACATCAGCGAGCGCATAACTCAGTGCACCTGTTTCGTTTCATTCGTACCGTGCACAGAGCCGTATTGAGGAAGTTTGGAAGCTTATCTTCTCTCTTTTTTCTCTCTTTCTTCAAATTGTATGGCTTTTTGTAAAGAGTTTAGAATGTATGTTGGTGTGACTAACATTAATATAAAATGTATATACCTATCCTACCACAAATATTTTCATGTAAAATGTTGCCAAGACGAGACCAGACCGCACTGTCAAAAAGTTATCACATCTCATGTAGAGCCAAGCTTCTAAGGTGTAGAGTTTGTGACGTTATATTATAGCTATACAATTGAAACTTCATATGTTTAATGAGTTCACTATCGACATCATATCCCGAGAATTTTATTTATCTAGTATAATCCAAACCCAAGTTATAAGGGTACAAAAAAACGACGAAGCGCTTCGAGAAAAGGTAGTAATGCCCTTGCGCTTCGCTTCGCTCGTCTGGACGGGGGCACTACCGTGCCCTCAGATAAAAAAAGAAGATGTTTATTTTTAAGAATTCGTTTATATCCCACTGCTGAGAAAAGACATTTCTCCGTCGTTGGGTTGATTATTTATCTATATAAAATGATTTCCGAAATAACGGCGATTGCTAATGCAATTTTATTTTTGGTTGTACGAAGTCTTAACATGCATAAATTAATATTTTTCAATAAAAATATAATATCAAACTTTAAAATGTACAGTATCTTTGCATCCAAAATGTACCATACTCAATTCCTCCCTGTGTTGTAGTGAGCAATTGCAACGCACACTCGCCGATAGATCGCGACGCGTCAATACCAGGGGTATTGATGGGTTCTGATCTATCCCCTTCTCGTTAACTATGAACACGCTTTAATAAATGATGATAACGCTGAAATGGAACGCTCATGCTGACTGCTGTCCAACTGTCATATACATCAACGCAACCTTTAGTGAGATGATACTCGTTGATATTATTTCTTAACCTGAATTAGACTAGAACTTATCTAAAACTCTTATCATGACAGATGTATTAAAGTTCTACCTACTATAACCGCCAATATCCTAGGTGTCTACTACTGAACATCTTTCAGTACATGGTCGTCATTTAAAAGCCTTTAATTATAAAAATGTCGCAGAGGGAAGATTCGACTAACCGTTACCAGACGTAAGCGAGACTAAAACGTTTCTCATTACATTTGAATTAAAGATCTCTCTATAAAACTGACAATATCCCAGGAGTTTACTTATCCATGGTTTTAGTACATGGACACTACTCGAAAACTTTCACATAAGTGACATAAGTCAGTCACAAAAATGTTACACCATTCCCAAAAAACTACAGCACCAAATCCATCTTTGTCGCACTGAGCAATTGCAACGCACACTCGCCGATAGATCACAACGCGTCAATACCGTCAATACCTCCAAGAGCCGATCAACGCGCATTATTAAGTGATGATAACGCTGAATCGCTTATACTAAGTGCTTTCCAACGCGTCATGCGCTTGAACGCGAACTTTGTTATTTATATATATATATATAGCTATTTGTTTAAGTTCAATATGACCCTTATTCGCTATGACCCATTACAAAAGTAACGCGGTGTGATATGATAAATTCGTGAAATGATCGTTTAGTAGTACCCCAGTGGCATACCGAATACCAATTGCTATCATTTCACGAACTTATGGTATTTATTGGTCAGAGCGAATAAAGAGCCGGAAAGAAAACGTGTTCATAAATATGTTACTTTAATGAAATACTGAATATCATAACACGATAATTTCACAAAGTTATCTTAACGCGTCGCATTTAGACAGCAAATTGGCATCCTGAATGAAAACATGTTAATAATTATTTATGTGACATTTGAATTATAGTTCTGCATTTACACCTACCGATCCGATCTTAACTATCGGATAGGGTAGGATCGGCAGGTGTAGGTTGTACTTATAACTGCCATTACCCCAGAATGGAATGGTAAGAGTTCGCAGTGACAGTCTTGTTGGTAGAACGTTGTCTTGTATTCACGAGGACCAAGGATCGAATTCCAAAAGGGCAGTGTTGTTGGAACTTTTCTATGAAAAACTTCTCAATATCAGTCTAGAATTTGAAGTTGTGTCCTATATGATGGCAATAAGTTCGCCCTCTTTCACATTGAAATCTAACAGCGTTAGCTAAATTTGGATGTACAAATTACTGGCTTAGAGGAAATATGCATCACGATGTTTATTTATGTTCATAGTTATTTTGATGTTAAACCTTATTATATATTGTCTCTTTCCTAAACCTGTATGAATCGCAAAATAGTAATCTTATTCTCGAACTTTTGGAATCGATAAGACTCGAGAAATCCTATTTGGCTTTATATATCTAATATCAAAATAATATATTTACGAGAATTACTATCGAAAATTTCAGTCAGTTTAAATCGAAACATCGAAATAATATAATAATTCAACAATAGATATTTCCTGGGCCAAACGTGTGCCACGTCCGCCAATCACCTCTGACATTCTGGCTCGATCAACGGGTGACAGATTTAAGTAGCTCCCTCTTATAGTATCTTTAACATATGGTGGCTCAAGGAACGAATTGTCTATCCTTTTGATTTTTTGGCAGAGTTCGAGAGATTAACAATGAGATTGGAAGAAGTCAGAGGTCTGAATGGAAAGACCCTGTTGGAACTTTGTACTTTATCTACAGATGCAATTGATATATTCTAGATAGTTAACGTATATTGACAAGGTGGACGTGAAGTAGGTACTCAACTCAACTCCTTGCATTCGACTTTCCAAAATATATATATGCTAATCTCTATCTATCTATATCACCCGCCAGATTTCGTGTGGATTGATATAGATATGTGCGGATCATAATTTAATTGATTTGTCATAATTTAAATGGTTGTCACCTTACCGACCCTATCTGTAAGGAAAAAAAAATCTGATTTGAAAACACTTTTGTATGTAGAAAACTTAAAAAGTTTTCTGAAGATTTAGGCTGACAGCTTACCGTCTTCGAAGTTCGGTGAAAATTTGGTGTACTTTGTACACCCGCAACTACTTCAATGGAATAACAAAAATGTCCTCAAGCACCACTCTATTATACCCCGGGAGGCGCGTGAGTGGAAATAGGGCCGCGTTCAATGTGATGTGTCCCGCAGGGATTGGAAGCACATTACACCTCTATTTCTGGGCGAAGGTTACAGACACATTAGCTGTACTGCTCACACTCATAGATTCCAATCGGAATTCTTTGTGAGATAGCCCTACTAGTTTTTTGGTCTGTTTAGGTAACCTAGATCAGTGTACCAGGTACCGGGGAAGACCTAGACTATCTTACCACGACCAAATAAACCGAGTCTTATCTGATGGAAAAGTCAAGAGTCTCCGTAACCGGCGAGCGTGTATGAGACGAACTATGAGAGTCGAGGAAGCCAGAGAGGTATGTAAGGAAAGAACCTGTTGGAACACTGTACTCTCTGCCTACCCCGCAAGGGATCTGGCGTGAGGTTATAGATAGATAGATAGATAGATCAGTGTATCATCGTGTTCATATAAAAGCGTCACTTTTTTCGTAAGCAAATTATGTAAGTCTTTGAGATTGACGCTACTTTAGAGTTTTTTTTAATTAGTTTATTTATTTATTTAGCGTAGCATAGACAAGAGATTTTTATGTATATATGTATCTCGAACTGCAGTTCTTTCCCTCAGTAAAATTGGACGGTCTATTAGCCATTTTATTTGTTGACTTGCTATTGGAACTTAATAAGCCATCCATAAGGCTCCCAACATGGCTTAAAGTCTACTACATTCATTGGTAGCCAGGGTCAACGGCTTATCATGGTTTTGAAGCAAAGAGACGCCACAAAGACCACAAAACTTTATACAACTACGACTGATAGAGCCTAATGCAGCTTAACCTTCGCAGCAGCAAAGTATGCCACGTCTCACAGCGCTATAACACTTCGAAATACGACTGTTAGTTAAGTCGCCTTAATAAAGACACGTTCGAGTCTTAAGTAATTAAAACATAACGTATGAATAACAACTTACAAAATACTCCAATAAATTAAACGGAAAAAGCAATAGCCTAGATCGTTAAGTCAACATGCCACTGAATGCGCAGGAGTGGACTCACGCAGGTAGCACGCATTAAAATTCGTATTTAGAACATGAAAAGTCAATTAGCACCGTCCCGTGGGGCGGGCGCCATCTTGTAATTGCGGTGGACAGATGCGCAGGCGCAACCCGTGGGTGTTCGGGCGGACAAAGGGTTGTTATTGGTGTATTGTTTAATTAAGATTTGATTGGGTGCGATCGAAACAGTGCTAAGATTAATAAGTTTCTAATTATTAAAAATTTGCAGGCTTTAGGAAAGCGAAGTCAGGAAGATTTATTTTAATAAGGATTTTGTACGGGCTATTGTTTTATATTCTCGCGGAATACGTAATAGAAGAAATACAATTACTCTATAGAAAGAAAGAAAGAAATTTTATTTGTCACAGCATTCTAGGCACAAAATTAAGCTGTAATAACACATACATATCAACATACAGAACGTTCGAACGATTAGTATTGTCTGAAAAATATATAGGAACACAACAAACAAAAATACACATGAGTGTGTCACTTACGGCTGAGTCAAATAGGTATCCAGATTATTCCTTCATAGTCACCGGAGTCTTTACAGCCTCCTCTTGAGTCTTCTGAGTCTTTATAGATGTCAATCCAGTATCAATTAATAATAAAAAAAATATAGCTGGCAAAATTAAGTGTTATATACCTTATTAGTGTGCATTTGTCAAGTGTTGTGAAGTGAAGTGTGTGTTATAAATACTATATACAAGGTGTAACATAATAAACGCAAGACCTCAGACACCCCGATTAGATAATTGCGTCATAAATTCAAAACGAAAACCAAATTTCCAAAATTTAAAGGTTTTTACCCTTTTTTAAGCACTTCTATACCCTAATTAACAATGAAACTTGTACGAGTATGTGTGCGTTTTGAGAAATACGTTTTAGGAATGCATTTGAAATCTCCTTATTGCTATGAATCAAGAATACATTTAGTTTTTAGAGCGCACTGAAGGAGTAAAAGCACTTTTTGCAAATAAAAAAAAATGTTAGATACATTAAAAATTGTTGGAATCCAATCAGTTACCGATTTAAAACAAACTACTTTCAGGTTTTGTGTTTATTATGTTACACCTTGGATATAATAAATACAGAAATAGGAAAGATATAATAATAGCAATAATAAAACTAATGCTCAGGAATGATAATTAACTAGACTACACAAATCGTAGTAGTCATAGTTGTAAGCGTGTACTTGTGTGTCTATAACACTTAAAGGCCGCTATGTTTGTTCCCACGCATATTTTTACTACAGTGCCACAACGATCTTTTGGGATTGGTGTGAAATTAGGGTTCACCATTTAGTGATTTTTTTCTACTTCCAGAAATATATTTCAACAGGTAGGCCCGCATGATGTAACTAACTCGAGAGAGTAGACGCACTTGTTCATCGAAATTAATCAATTTGCACCATGGACCACTGTCGCCCACTGGGCGCAGTGAAACAAATTTAATTATAACACAAAATAAAAATAAACTTATTATTGATAATTCGCGTGCCAAAAGATCCTTGTCCCACTATAATACTGATTTGACAGTAAATTAGAATAACTCTTAGGCTTGCCCCTTTTACCTACTAGTTTATACTTAACTGATATACCACATAAAATATAATTTACAATAAATTACGTTATTTCAAAGAACACAATTTATTCAGCTGAACATTGTTGGTCTCTATCGTGTATCAAACATATGTCATGTCAAAATTATTAGGAATATGTGACTCGATCAATATTTGCTCACATCTCGAACACGTGTATACACAGAACGAATTATTTTGACCTTAAGTGACAATCATGAAAGGAAGATGAACGTCTTAAAACTTTGTTATTTTGCAAAGGCAAATTTCTGCTGATAAATAATACTATGTTTGAAAACATCATTATTGGCCCAAAGATGTATGTTGCAAGACAAAGGGGTCCCCCAAGGACCAGTATTACGACTGGCTTTGTACTACAGCGCACGCACACATACATACACGTGCGTACACGCGTGTGTGCGCATCCAACTTGTATGGGGCCTGCCCACTCTTTATTGACGCTCGAATATGAAAATGCTACAAATAGTCACCCTAGATCACCACAGTCCGATATCACTTCAAGCGCCTTAATAATAAGGAATTATGTTATTTTAATACATCAATGTGTATTTTCTTTGATATGAGGTTGCGCACGCGTTTCTAACAAACTGAAACAGTCCCGTCGCTTTTTGAATACCCCTCCCCTCGGGGGGCATCCCTAAAGAAGACGTATCTCACCACCACAATCCATTGTCCATTGTTTTTGCCCGCTGTTATTTATGACGGACGACGTTCCACCCGTCCTCTTCTAGCGCCAAAACAAGACGTCTCACCGTCCCGCTTGCACAAGGCTTCCGTCCGGTAATGCCGTAGCTAATAAATTACGTTTCAAAAGATTATTTATTAGATTATTCATGGCGGCGCGGCATGTCCGTGAACCGTATTGGTCTCGAGGACATTACTGCAGTGTTTGAGACTTTTTGGTCGTGATTGATTTGTGGCGTGTTCCTGTGTCGTCACACAATAGAGTCGGACGTCTATTGGTCGATGCAAGAATTTTATGGTTGTGGGGTAGCTAAAAATAAAATCCTACGAGATGGATTTCAGTAAGCATTTATCAGAGTGAAAGGATATTTCAAGAAATATTTCCTTACCAATTTCTGCAGCGTATCTCACTGACTAGTAGTTTCTGTCGTGTTACCAACGGACCTCCTCCACCTCTTGCGATCATGCAAAATAAAAAATGACTCACCCATAGTACTTCCTAGCTACGGTGTTCTTATCTTAGGGTTCAACAAAGTTAGGCTTTAGCTTTATGATCAGATCAATTTGCTTAAGTAGCAAACCGTCTTTGAGGCTTAGAAGGAATGTTAAGGTTACCACTAAATATGGCAGTCGATAAGTTAGAAGCCTCATGAGCGACTCAATAAGTTCTATCGGCAAGTAGCCACACATCTGCCTCTACCCTCGCGCGATGATAGGTGGTAGAGTATGGCATAATGTCTCGCACCTTTATTTTCTATAAATAAAGAATAATATACTATAAATAAAAAAAGGCCTTTTCAGGTCCGAGAGTGCAGTGAAAATTATTTCTTATTTTATAATAGGAAATAAAAAAGAGAGGACCTTTTCACTTCCCTGTAACATCACAGCACTCGGCAACGGACAGACACAATAACTTACATAATTATTATACTTGCAGATATTTAAAGACAATATGGGTGTATTGTCGATGATCATAATTAAAATATTTATTACGAAAACCACCATAAACGATAGATAAAAGTAGACATAAATAAGGCATCTGGTGTGGTTATCTTATGTCGCTGAGTGCTTATTAACAATTTCAACGGAAGACCACCTATGACGATGATGATAGCATCAAAACAAGCTTCATAACTGCTTTGACACATAGTTTCATCGTGAACAGAGCTGTTTTGACATGTAATTAAAATATAATGGAGCTTTAATTAAAAAAATGATTCAGTAGTAGTCCAATAAGTAGCTTTTTGCCGGGATCAAGGTAAATATAATGTTTGTTGATTATTAACGTAGATCTTACTTCAACGTTAATTTTGTGGATTTACTTTCTGCCTACCCCGCAAGGGATCAGGCGTGATGATATAGATATATTAGACATATATAAGACATTAATGGAAAATCAAAATTATTTATCTGTATCAAATACAACGTGCTACTAAAACATTTCTTTTTAAATAATTATATTTGTCAAGATTTTAATTAAATGAAAAGCAATCTATCACAATCTTTGAATTGAAATATAATATCTCATATTTTAAAGTTATCTTTGGCTGGGGATTAGAAGTTCATTTATTTACAACGTAATTAGAAAGACCCTAGCAATAACAAAACAATAATACTACACATTCAATTAAAACAAAAACGGCATCGTCACCGGAAGCCGCCCCGATAATAGGTACCATGAGAGACGCATTATAATTCACAGCCATTAATTAACTCACACTAAAGTTTTAATTAAAAAACACACTGAACTCCTCCACAAGGATGGTACGTCAGTCGCGCCGACGAATTCAAAACGCCAGCGTCTCGACCGTCATAAATAATTGGGACAAAACCTCTCCCCCCCCCCCCACCGACCCCCGGATAAGTGTCTAAAATTTTCACAATCCGGCAATAAAAAGATAATTTATTAGTATAGCTCTTATTGTTTTCGTTATTTATGTGTATGGAGTAATGTAATCTAGCTGGTGGGGCCCTAAATAAATAATTTTCACTTTAATGTCCCTTCTTGCCTAATCTCGCGAGCGGTCGCGCAGTCCGCGTTTTGTGCGGAATAATGGCCACCCGAGGTATTTTTAGGTCTAAATAAACATGATTTGTTGTACCGTCTGTGACAGAATTTAATTTCGTTACGCCGCCGGTGGCTCCCTCTGTCGGGATCTTGAATTATTTTTAATGACTCATAGTAATTTGCATTATCGCCGATTTTTATAGGCCGTCCATGAGGACTATCTTTGTGGAATTTCTTCGTTTTATTTTAACATACCAGTCAAGTAATTAGTTACCTAAATATTTATTTTTAGTAAATACGTGTGAGTCCTGAACCTTTTTAAATATTTTTTAACAATTAATATTTAATTAAGTTATGAAAAGTAAGTTCCATTCTTTCAAATTATTTTAAAATAACCTCTATTTTAAAAATCACCACAATAGCATCGAGCCAGAATAGAATCCCTTCCGGGGTAAGCAAAGAGTACAGAGTTCCAAAAGATGCTTTCCTTACAGAGGGCTTAGCACGAAAACTTTGACGTTAGCCTTACGCTAGCGAGTAATCATGGTGTCACGTTTATGTGTATTTAGTACATTTACCATGTGACAAGGATGGCATACCAACTCGCTAGTGTCCCACTAACGTCAATCTTTTTGTGTTAAGCTCTCTTATATCTCTCCTTAATAAAGAATACCAATTACCAAAATTTTCAACTACCCACCAAACACATATCTGAAGATTCAACACACAAAACCCGCCCACATGCAGATACTGAGAGCATTCGCCGTCTAAAGTTCAGTGGCCATTCCTGAAAATTAGTGGACGTGTGGAGGCTTCCCCCACTGCGGGCGACGCGGGGGGACGGAGGGGGACACAATGCCGCGGCGCATGATTTACGCTACTCCGGTATTATGTTTTGACTTTAATAAACAGAGCGTTTGTCATGGGAGCCGTCGGCCCGTCTTGGACTCCGCCAAGTTTTATGTGTGTGGTTCCATGCTGGCAAAGTTGCTGAAGACTGGAAACTTGGAGTTTTGAATTACGTGTACATATGAAGACTCGGTCTGGTAGTCGGAGGTAAAGCTGTTTGATTGGGCCATTTCGTTTGGCTAGGTCACTGTTGCTTGGAACATCAACTTTATAGCATACAAGAGTTGCTAAGTCACATACCACTGATGTGTCAGTCACAAAAGACACTTAACACGCCAGGATAGGATCTCCTCTTTTACTCACTTTCATCTATCTATCTATATCATAACGCCAGATAATACTTACATACGTCTTTGGCTTCCTCCACTCTCATAGTTCGTCTCATACTCGCTCGCCGGTTACGGAGACTCCTGACTTTTCCTTCAGATAAGAATCGGTCTATTTGGTCATGGTAAGATAGTCACTCTCATATTTGCACTATTTGCGCGCGTGCTAGTGTGTGTGTGACACACACTCGCACGCGCGTACTCACACACACACACACCTATTGATTTAATTTACAAACCTGCTTTTGGATTTATTTTCTAGCTTATAATATTCCATAATTTATTACAGCAGTATTACACTGAAAGACAATGGCAATGGAAGAGCAGAGTCTCCTGGTACAATTATTTGTAATACTTAAAAGGAGGCTCCAACCTTTATTTTGTATATTTCTTTTGTAATGTATCTACTGTGTACAGTTAAATTTTTTTTTTTTTTTTTTTTTAATTTTAAATGTCGTCTTATCCACGCTCTCAAACGACTACAGGGCAGAAGGGTATTCAAAAATATTTCGTCTATCATCTTCATCATTTTCCTAACAATTTTTACGAAATGCTGTAACTCAACTGACCGCGACTATGAATGTCATACTTACTGCCACCACAAAGAGTGTTCAGTTCTCCTGCTTGTAACAACAATCAACCCAACGAGAACTACTGTAGAACTAAAATACTGCCACCCTTTTGCTATATTTTTACTACTCCTTTGTCTATACTTCATCATAAGATTACAAAGAATGCAAATAAAAATGAACTTATTCTTGTGATTAGACAACTTGATCTATGTTATACGAAACACTTCAGACATGTCTCTCGCAATAGTAAAGTTAAAATGTACTGCGATGAAATGGAAAACATTTAATGTGCACTAATATAATAAATGTGAAAGTTTGTATGTTTAGAGTTTGGATATTTGTTACTCAATCACGCAAAAACTGCTAAACGGATTTGGATGAAATTGCGTTGGCACATAGATTAGCACATCGAATATTTTTTGTCACGGAAAGATTATGTCTAAAGTGAACGCGGACAGAGACTAGTGTGTAATATTTTCGTAAATCTAAATTAGTTTAATCAAAACCATTAAAAGTTAATAAACAAATGATAATGATAAAAAAAGCAGGAAACTTTAACATTTAGATAATAATGCGTGGTAATGTAATTTTTCAACTATAATTGAAACTCCTATAGATTTTTAAGATAATGGACGTCAAATTCTAGACCAACCAATCACAACCGCAAACTTCAATCCGAATCAATCAAACGACACATCCCAACGATTTCGTCACACCTTCCCAACCTGAGCCGCACCACAAGTCAGTACACCTCCCATAAAAGTCCCCCTTCTTCGATCCCCTGCAGTCCCCCACTATGATCCTCATACCTGGCCCGATGATCGGACATTACCGCATTTGCGGGCGCTGCAAACGGCCCGTAGTTCCTAACCCCCTATAGTTTCACCCCCTCGTTTCCAGCTTTTAATTATAATACTTTATAGCCTAATAAATCACGGCGTGAGTCCCAGGGCGCCTCCCGACCCCCGCCCCCGCCCCTCGCTCGCCTTTGAAGGATACCAGTTCAATTCTCGCCGGGTGTAATAATTTATAAAGAAATTATTCGCTTTTTCTGCTGGATGGTGGGGGGAGTTAAGAATGGCCGTGACGTGATCTGTGCGATTGTCGCTCTGATTTGGTAGGTGACAATGTTTCTGGATTTGTCCATTTTACTAAGATTGTTTAAGTCGGTAATAGAGTTTGCTAGATTATTCGAACCACAGAAATCACTAGAATAAGACACTAAATTATTTTTCACATGAAATGGGTAGTGACAGTTCTAAGTTAATATTTCATTCAATTGTATTAAGGCATAAAACCATAAGTATAGAAACGGGGCATGCCTCTTATTGCTATTGAATAAAGTATAATTTTCTTTGACACTTACAACTGTCACGAAAACCTTCTTTCATGAAAAATACTATAGAAGTAATTTCTTTGAAACCAATGTCGCCGCTTTGCCATGTGTACACAGTAAAAAAAGATTTATAATCTTGCTATAAAAATATTTTACGATGTTAGTACAGTTCATAAAATAATGTATAACTGCCTCGTTGCTCTAGTGCTTTGCGATCACGAGGTCCTGGGTTTAAATCCTCGCTGCTCCTGCTTGGGGAATATAGGCGTGACGGTGTGAATTACAGTTACAAGTAATGGAAGATTTTAATACCAGCTTTAATCATTGTACCCCATACACTGGTCCAGTCAGTCCTGAAGCATTTTATAAAAATATTTCCACATGTGTAGCGACAAGTTCACACGGCAATGCGACTTCTGGTGTCTTATCATTACAATTTCTATGATTCGAAGCAATGGAAGTGCGACTTTTTAACAAAAATCTCATTTTCAAATTGTCATGCGTACATTGCCCCTTCAAGTTAGAGTTTAGATTAGCGAAGGACGATTTAGCGCAGTGGTTAAGAGCTTAAGCTGCTCCGCCCACTGTGTCTTATAGTCGCGGGTTCGATTCCCGCACGGTACAAATCTTTGTGTATTCCACAATTATTTGTGCCGGTCTGGATATTTGTGTATGTGAATTTTCATGTTTGTAAACGCACACACGACACAGGAATAATTCCTAGTGTAGGGCTACGTATTATTTAAAAAAAAAAGATTAGATTGCTCCTTATATATTACAGCCTATACAGTCCCACTGCTGGGCAAAAGCCACTCACAAATTGAGGCGAAAGAAATTAGGTCATACTCCACCACGCGGACCCAGTACGGATTGGTGAAGGCGGGTTTGTGGCCACCTGCTCTTGGAACTTATCAAGTCCCTTATAAGGCTATAACTAGGCTTAACGACTACTAAATTACGTAGTAACCGGGACCAACGTGCCTTCCGAAGCACGGAGATGCTCGAATATGAAACTGCCACAAACGGTCACCCATCTCAGGCTGACCGTGTCGAACGCTGCTTAACCTTAATGAGCACTAAGAACACCGCGGTAGCATAGCGTTACGAGCGCCTCGTATAAGGTAGCTCCTTAGTTAAGTTTAATTATATCGCCAGCTATACTTAGCTCTACCAGTTATATCCCCCAGTGGCCTGTTTATTATAATCAAAATCAGAATACTTTCTATTCATGTAAGCCATTATAGTATTTGTGAATCGTCAGAAAAGTATCAAAGACTCTACCGTACCGTACTATCACTTCGGATTGTCATTCCTGTGGAGAAGGGCAAAAAAACTCCACGGTTACTCTTTAAAAATATAATTGTTACTAACTTTTTCATCTACATTTTGTTGTGGGGTATATATATTATTCTTTCACTATTTATGAGACAGAGTGGCCGAGAAAGGGACGTAGGGTCAAAAGTAGACCATAAGCTAGATGGAGCGAGGACATCACGAAGGTGACTGGCAAATTATGGATTAGACTAGCACAGGACCGTAACGATTGGCGGGATTGAGGAGAGGCCTATACTTGACGTTGGGTTGATACAGGCTGATTGATGATGGATGATGACGATGAGTCTATATATCGAAGAAAGAAGATAAAAAAGAAGGATTATTATTTTGCAGAATATATCCAATAATTGATTTGATTTTGTTCTATAATTAGTTCGCGGCTTGAACATAGTGCAAGTAAACGTGCGAACTACTTGGCAAGTAACTCGCGCAAGTAAGTATCGCGTTACATGCATGTACTTGAATCGTGTAAGATCACCATTAGTGGATTAAAAAAAACGTTATCATGAGACAACGCAGTACACTGGAACAAGACCAGATAAGCATGATTTGTCTCTCTCGCTCTGATGATGATGGGTTAACATCCAGGTATCGACTTTGATCAAACACGTAGTAACTTTTTAAGTCAGACTATACGCTGTCTGCTTCGTTAGTCTCGTGGCGAATAATGTGCTTTGCGATCCCGAGGTTATGAGTTCAAATCCTAGTTCGGACAAATGTACTTATCTGTCGACAATTTTCTAATATCAGTCCGAAGTCTAGTTTCGCGCCTATACGGCAATAGGCTCGCCCCTATTACCTCCTATGTAGCACCTAACATCGTCGGCGAAAAGTGGGTATATAGGCCTGACGGTGTTTACTTTTTATATTTTTTTTTTATTTCTATTCCAAAAAGTCTCGTAGTTAAATGGATACATACTAACTACTCTGAACTTCGGACTACGGGGTTCCAAGCCCTGAGCTCCTTGCGCTTAAAATTATAATTTTGCCTAAACATGTCGACTGGAATAAATATTTGATAGCTACACAAAGATAAATCCATCACTAGCGGTCAAACCTACCACATATGTGACACAGTGAGCTAAATTACCACCGCTGTATCAAACTACTTGGTCTAGTTAAGCCGTCGGTAACATAATAAACAATTCATTTACATACCCACATTACTTTATTTTTTATTTATTAAGGTAAAGGAAACAAACAGTACAAAAAATGCAGAAATTAATAAGGTACACATAAATTATAACACATAAAGTTTCACCAATAAAGTTTCCAATAATGAAAACTAACTAAATTTAAAAACTAAAAGCTTTGAAAAAGTCAATATATCGTAAGCTAGCAAAGATTAAGAAAACAATCGATCACATATCAAAGGCGGGCGCAGTCGGGGCGATAACTCAGTGCTAAGTAAAAAAATAATAAAAGTTGATTCTGCGTCTGACTTATGGCAGGTTCGGAGTGAATTAGCGCATAAAACTACTTGAATCAGAAGTAAATATAAAATAGCCTGCTGTCTAATACCCTCGAAGGAATTCATGGAATACAAAATCGATTTTAACTACCAGTGGTTAAGAACTACCAGGTTGGCCTAGTGGCAAATAATGTATTATGATCGCAAGGTTCTGGATAGGAATCCTAGAGCGGACAAAATGTATTTTTTCGATTAAAAGTGCCTATTGAAATACCCTTTTATATAGTACCTAACAACGTCGGTGAAATGTAGGTATCTACAGTACATTTTTGTACTCCGTTTTAAAAATATATACGAGTATGTGTAAAAGTGCTTGTTAGTGCGACCTCAGATTGAATTAAAGGTTTGGTTAAATAGCCGATGGAGCGTAACGGGAGCGCGACGCAAGCGCTCGGCTATGTTCGGTCGTGACGTTGGCCGTCGCGCCGACCATTCCGATCTCGGTCTCGAACCTATTCGCGCCTTTATTAAAAAGGCGACAACCCGATATTTTGCGGACGCGTCCAATCATAGTAATCCGCTAATCGTAGCCGCCGCCGACTACGAACCCAACTCCCCTCCTATCAACCGCTACCGCCGTCCACGGCATGTTCTCACCGACCCTCCCGATGCCCTTACATCCCTTCTTTCGGATACAGATACCGCACACAGGATCAGACACCGACCTCGCCGGCGAGGTCGAAGAATCCTTTACCCGAAGGCCGGTGCAGAACACCACGGCGAGACACCTAGTATACGCCCTCCCCCATAGCGAATGCCCAAGCCGAGGCCGTTCCTCCTTGAGGCGCCCTTGAGCTAGTTGCCCTTCTGACTCGAGCGTAGTGGTTGCACGCTCGCCCTCTTGTCCGGTGAAGCTGTAAAGGCCCCGCGGCCAATAGCGTAGATCATTCACACACACACACACAAAAAACCGTCGCGCCGAGCGAGGCTGCGCTGTGTGGCGTCTCCAGTACATTTCAGGACATTACAACTCCCCAAACCGCCCCACCGTCGCGCTCCCGTCGCGCTGCGTCAGAAATGTGGCGAAACCTTAAGATTATACTTACATCACAAACATAGAGTCGATAAGTTATAGTCGTAGTCAAGTTGAACTTACCTGAAACAATAAATAAACTAAATTAATTTAAAACATAAATTTACCATTACAATAAATATAACTGAAGAAAATTACCCCTAGTTAAGTATGCCTATATGACAGAAAACCTGATCATTCTTGATGACTCTTGACTCACTACAGCATAAGCAAGTGGTGGGTTCCTTCAGCATAACAGGACGGTTTAATCAAGAAAAAACACTGACTCGCCTAAATTTCCCAAACTAGAGTGGCAGAGGTGTACTGTATAATAGGGGATGAACATACACCGGGCAAAATTCAGGCCTCCGGTCTACTATCAAAATTTTTGATCTGACCTAAGATTGGAAACCCGCACCTGGAACCCAGAAGGTGTGAACATCAATGAAATCTTATCATACTCGTATCTTGTACATAACTCAACCGCCATCCTTCAATCACAGCTCACGCAAGTTTGCTTACGAATTGCGCCCATTAGCCCCATCAACCCCTTTCGCTTAAAAGTTGGCTCGCCGCGCGGGGTGGGTGCGTACAAATATGACAAATTTATGTAAAACGGGCCCTCTTTGTGCCGGCAAGCGGGGAAGGCAGCCGCCGAGAAATTAGTGCTCATTTTGTCTGATGTTTACGAGTGCTGGAGCACTGTGCGCCTCAAAAATATGGTAATGTCTGCACAGTGGTTGGGTTTCCTCTAGTGTCTATCGATTGTGAGTTTCGATGAGAAAGTAACTGCTGGGTGTTAACTGAGGGTATTGTTTGGTTGATAATACTGTGTAGAAAGAAGAATTTGAATTAGAACAAATATTGATGTCTACCTATCTATACAATCCTCCTCCTCACGCCTGACATCTTGCGTAGTAGGCAGAGAGCACAGAGTTCCAACAGGTTCATACCTTACAGTCTTCTCTGACTCTCTCCACTCTCATAGTTCGTCTTGTTCATGGCTTTTCGGTCACAGAGACTCTTGACTTACTCTTTTGATCATCATCATCGTCAGCCTATAGCTGTTCACTGCTGGACATAGGCCTCTTCAATTGCACTCTACTGAGTACGATCCTCGGCTACTCTCATTCAATTTCTGCCAGCCGCCCTACGAAGATCATCCCTCCACCTAGCTTGAGGGCGTCTTGCACTACGTTTGCCAGTCCGTGGTCTTCACTCAAGAACTCGTTTGCGCTAGTGGTTATCGATGCAGATAAGACATAATAATTATTAGATCTAAATAACTATAAACTAATTGTTGTTCAATCCGATCAGATCAGCTGGCCCTATTTCAAGCATGTCTATCAAGTTGGTTGTTATGAGCAGAGGAATTGTTCCGATCCATCGCTCGCTAATCGTGACACATTGCTGTATTTTCGTCTAAACTCGTTACGTTTTATGCGAAAGCGGAATGGTTTGGGACAGACTTGCGATCAGTCGCTGCAATTTATTATGAACCAAGTTGTATAAAAGTAAACCATTAGTTTTGGACAAGAAATGAAAGGCGTAAATGTGTGTGACTTAACCTAATTTAAGTTCTAGTAATAGGGGTACGCCCAATGTAAGATTATATCAAACAAAATTTTAAACTCTTACTATAATAAATAACTTACACCATCTACGTATCTCAAGACAGCTCTCTCTTATACAGCTATTTTACTAAATCAGAGTACCTATTTTGGATAAAATTGAAAGCTTTTTGAAATTAGTGTAAGAGAAATTATAACCGCCATTAGAAAGGATTATTCTCAAATCCATAATCAAAACTGAATTAGTGCACACATTTTTATCTATTCATCTTTATTATTACCTTTAATCGCTTTCAGGGTAGCCAGAGAGTAGGTTCGGTAAATAATTAATGACGGTAATTAAATGACACGTTATTCCCATAATCCTTCCAACTCCAATACGGGAACTAATTCACCGCGCAAGTGCGCCGTCATGACGGATAACATTACACGAATTTTTGTCGCAAAGTCGCAGGTGTGTGCCGCTCGCCGCGTCGCTTGACAGATACAACTCAGATTTATGTGTTTACTGTATAAATCACGTGTGAGACGTCACAGAAGCCCTCACTTCTTTTTTCGTGTGCCCCTCTTGCGCGCCATACATCATAGTTTTATGTCTTCCGCGGTGGCGTTTTGTAGTTTTTGCGACAGATTCAATGTCGGTGAGTATGCGCTGCGAGTTATTTTGAGTGACCACTGTATTGTGAAAGATAATGCTTACAATTTATTCACAGGAGACATAAAAAATGCATATAAACATTTCACAAAAGTCATGGAGATTTTATATAGTTTAAAGTGATGCATGTATTACAAAGTTATTGTGATATCTATACTAATGTTATAAAGAGGAAACATTTGTATTTTTGTATGTTTGTAACGAATAAACTCAAAAACTACTAGACCGATTAGAAAAATTCTTTCACCATTAGAAAGCTAGACCCGGTAGGTGGCGCTGTTGTCGTCCGGGTACGAAGGCGCAGGAATCTGCTAGTGACTAATAAGAATACAGTGTTTATCGAATATCATTTATTGGGGTGTTAAGAGATCAGTATAGATTTGGATCCACAAGTAATAAACGGTGATTTTATCAGCAATTCTGAATAACATACCATGTTTTCTAAGAACTAGTCGGGCTTCTTGAAGCTAAGTTCTATCACGGTCATTTACCACTAGACAAACCTCCTTGTATAGGCTTTGGTTGTGATCATTTTGGTATAATGTAGACGTGACTGTCTCGTTGGTCTAGTGGCAAATATTGCGCTTTGTGATCACGAGGTGCTCGGTTCAAAGCCTAGGTCGGACAAATGTAGTTCTTCTATCAAAAAATTCGCAGTATCAGTCCGGAGTCGCCCTCTATTATATGGGACTTCGTCATCGTTCGGGGAACATCGTTGGCAAAAAGTGAGTCTACACAGTACACCTCTGCCAACCCCGTTTAGGGAATATAGGCGTAACGGTATTTTATACATACGATTCCGAATATCTCTCAACACTACTTCGAAAGATATAATCGTCTATCTTTCCATATATTGCGGGCTAGCCGGAGAATTCAGTTTTTTCCCCCACAGACCTCTCTACCTTTCTTTATAATCGTGAAGGTAAATTATACAATATAGATTGGCAAGATGACTCTATCAACAACTCGAAATCCGTAACACTAAACTAAAACAAAATATACACCTAATAATAAAAAAATAATATTAGCCCTGTTAAGAAACTGCCCCACTGTTGGGCACGGGCCTCCTCTCAAACTGAGAGGGTTTAGGCCATAGTCCACCACGCTGGCCTAGTGCGGGTTGGCGAACTTCACAGACCTTCGAGAAACTCTTAGGCATGCAGGTTTCCTCACGATGTTTTCCTTCACCGTTAAAGCAAGTGATAATTAATTTTTAATACGCACATGCCTACGAAAAGACAGAGGTGCGTGCCTGGGTTTGAACCCGAGACCTTTGACTTCGCAGTCCAACGGTCTATCCACTAGGCTATCACTGCTAATCACAAGATACACCTATCAAATAAAAAATAAAATATTTTAAACATCTGTAAAAATCCCGACTCTTCCAACAGTTAAACAATAATAGGCGTTATAAATCCCGCAAATCCGCGTCTAGGATATAATTCAGGGCGATTTAGACGCGCGATGTGGCGGCGACGCGTCGCGCGTCGCGGGATCAATCATCGTCTCCTTAATGCGTGGAACAGCTGTTGCGCGAGCGATTGATGGAGCTATAAACTATATTTATAGTGGAGGACGCGAACACGCCGCGATGCGTGGCAAGAGACGGGATTACGCGGGTTGTGGCTCGACGAAGCGATAAGGATGTGGCACTTTATACAACAATGACGGTAATGTGGACCCTGGCACAGGAGCACGCTGATTGGGGGCCGAGGAAGTAATTGTTGATGCGGCACTTTAATCCTTTCTTTTTTTTGGAAGAGTTTGATGGTAAAATTTATGGAGGTTCATCATCTTTAGTAACATCTGTCACCGATCACCAGCGTGTGCCGTGCCTCATCCTTGATTAGTTCAACCCACAATAAACATAAGTTTTTAACCTGAAACTCAAACGGGATTACGCCGATTGTGGGCCGAGAAAGTGAATATGGAAGCGGAGGCACTTTAGTCATTTCACCACAAAGACAGTAAGATTGTGCACTCTAGTTAAGTACAGTTGAACTGCTTGGTCCAGTGGTTACGAGGATCAAGTAGTCGTAGGTTCGATCCCCGAACGGGAAAATTGTTGATTCATAAATGTTGGTACGGTCTGGATATTTTAGTATTACAATTCCATGTTTGTAAGTATACTCACAACACAGAAATAATTCCTTAAAAGCACTTAGCGGAATTATGACTATTTGTCGGCCGATGAAGTAATTGTAAACTTGGTACTGTAATAATAGCTATGACACTAATTCACATCGGTTTTCTATGTAAAGGTGGGTGACAATTCCCCGGTCGAGCCAGTCAAAATAAGAGGAGCTACAACGAAATACAGGTAACCGCTGGGTTTTACCACTCGAAAAAATTAATGGAAAATATTTCATGAATTCCAATACCTATGTTTTTACCATTATTGTTCATACCGTTAGGGTTTCATTAATTCTTAAACATTCCAGTACATTCACGGTAAGAAAATACATTGGCTCCACAAACAGTTTTTCTGTACTACATGTCGATAAGATACCTTCTCCAGATTTCGGCACTCCCGGAATGCCTTGAGTTTGACGAGTAATTACACTAAAATTAATAATTTTGATCTTTTAATCACGGTGATGAGATATCTTGTTATCTTACAATAAATATTCTTATCGATTAACGACTCTATCTTAAACGATCTATAATGATCCTTATGGCCCATTGGCACTTGGAAAATGCTATAATAACAGCACTATGACACATGAAAAGTGAAAGAGTGACAACAATTTGAATCTAGCAAAGTGTTAAAGTGTTGTCCCTTTGACAAAAGTGACTTTGATAAAAATGACATTTTTGCAAACATTTAATTAACTATCTATCTATCTATCCATAACCTCACGCCAGATCCCTTGCGGTGTAGGCAGAGAGTACAGAGTTCCAACAGGTTCTTTCCTTACATACCTCTCTGGCTTCCTCGACTCTTATAGTTCGTCTCAAACACGCTCGCCGGTTACGGAGACTCTTGACTTCTCCATCAGATAAGACTCGGTTTATTTGGTCGTGGTAAGATAGTCTAGGTCTTCCCCGGTACCTGCATCCTTCCACTTTCACATTGTATATTTAATTAACGCTAACTTATATGAGCTGACTTAACTTCTAGGCCTCTTCATCACGGCATTTTAAGGCGATTTAGCGTGTTCCCGCAATCAACAGCTTAAAAAGTATATCCCAACATACCACATCTAAACTTCACGACTCCATCTCATGCATGACGGGCAGTAAGTTCGTAAACAGAAGCCCCCACCCACGGCCGCGACAAGCGTCTCCAATAAAACATCCGTTATTGTCATCACCAGTACATAGCCACCAGACATGCCATTATTGTACAACGCACGACCTTGGGCGTTGTTAAAAATTGAAATAATCTAGACTGACAGCTGAATATATGTATACGTTGATCGTTCTTTTGATCTAACGGGCAAGTGTTACGTGGAGATAACTCTATTTTTTGGATATACCTCAAGTTTTTTTATTATTTTGTATGTCAAATAACTAGTTTCTGCCCGCGACGTTGTCCGCGTTGACTTTAGACAGGAACCTTACATTTTTTCTGGAATAAAAAGTATCGTTTGTGTTAATCCAGGTAACTATCTGTGTATCAAATTTCGTTTAAATCCGTTAAGCCGTTTTCGCGTGAGTGAGTAACAAATATCCAAACTTACAAACTTTCATAGTTATAATATTAGTGAGATGATTAACGTACATGTCGCTACTGTCACCCCCGTACGAACATCCAAATATCCTTTATTACATTAGTACGTATACTTTTAGTTAGAAATACAATATAGAGTTCAATAAACAAATGTACTGTAATGTAAAACATGACTATTTGATAACAACTTAGTCAAGTTGTTTAAGCATTGCCCGCCCAGTTCACTGGATCGACATATTGATTATTGAATGCGCATGTAAATTGTTATAAATTATTTAGTTGTAAAAATGCAGTAAATAAAAAATAACATTTAAATTGATCATCATCATCATCTCAGCCTATACTTGTCCACTGTCCTTATCCTATTATATTTAAATTATTTTCTAGTTTTTAGTCTTGTGTACCTATACTAAAATATTGCGTTGTCTTCTCATTCATTAAGAAGCCAGTTTACAAACTATTGCAAATTTGTACTATTTGGTACAAGGAAGCAAATTCATAAAAACAATAAAATTAAAAATCATAGTCGTATCTAAAAAAGGATATTTCTTAAAGTAATGACATTTCACTTAAATTTTAAGAACAAAATATTGAACTATAAGAGTAGAAAAGCCAAAAATGACTATATGAAAAGAACCTGTTGAAACTCTGTAATCTCTGCAGTAAGGGATGATAAAGATAGATAAGACTCATTATACTGAGTATACTACAAATATAACAGAAAGTCCTACCCTCCCACCTTTTACTCTACCTATATAACACTACATCAATCACCAATTTTATCCAGCTTATAGAATATACTTTAAAACCGCACACCCAATACCAGAATACATCGAGTATAGTTAAAAAACTCCTTCGTACCGATCCGGTGCACTCCTTGACAATCGATTGACGGGTGTCCCCCACCCACCCATCTTGCAACCACCCCGCCTGGCGCATTCGCCTGACCCACATCGGCTCCATATTTATAATAATTGTACCCCAACGTTTCTACAGAGTAAATCAGACAGTTTTAGTATGGAAATGGGTGCAGTTTCGGGCGTCGGGCTTGCTGGGGTGTTTTTTAAAATTCAGCACATCCATTTTTTTATTCCCCCGTATGTTATTTTTTTCACAGAATACTTTACTTTTTTTAATTGGATTTTTAATTCTGTACATTTGTATTGTTTTATAGAGTGTAAAGATGATTAGTTAATTTGTGTTATCTTAAAATGTGCCTTGTGAATAACATAATAAGAGTTTGTTTCCCTTGTTGGAGTTTCTTTCTCTTCTTCTGTACAAATAGGTGGTGTACCACACTTTTTGGAATGTCATAGAGAGGTGCTCTACCTCTACACAAGTCTCTACACAGGTCTCATTTTGTAAGCTTTTCTCTTTTTGATATTACATGGTGTTTACATACGTACACTATGTATAATTCATAGTAAATTTTTAGATTTTGACAAGAATCACATGATAATGGTAGAAAGAGACGGCACTACCGGCTACTAAATAAAAAAGTGACTAAAACAATTCTAATGAGAATCACAAGTTTTTATACAGAAAGACCCGACACTGCCATTAGTGAAATTAAACTACTGAAATACTTGTTTTTTGAAGCTAAATAAGTCTTCTAATGCAATAAAACAGATAATTCAGTTCAGTCAAAACCCGTCACATTTCGTCCGATGAAACAATACGGACTTGTGTGTCGCAAAAGTAAATACCCCCTATTGCCCCCCCCCCCCCCGGACGGCCTCCCCCATGGTTCGTTATCACGTCCCGGACATAATTTAAGACGGGCTTCGGGAACTACGTCCGACCGTCCGTCCGTCTGTGCTCTGTTAGATATCCGTCAATTTAGTTCGTTCAATTGATTTTTTTGAACGAATTTTGTGAGGATTAGAGAGAATTTTGTAAGATATTTTTTCGTGATGGCCAATAAGCTGGGAACGAGGGAAAAGTCTATTGTATCTATATTATTATGGCAGATTTTTTACAGAGTTGGCAGAAAGTACAGAGTGCCAATCGGAACATTCCATTAAAAGAAAGAGTATTTTGTGAACTGGGTGCCTAATGAGAGAAACCACAAATTAAAATAGAAGCCATATACATAATAGCGATGCTTTCTTTGGAAAAAAAACTTCCGTATTCTGGAATTATGGAATTGAGTAAGTGGGGTTTTTTGTTGTTTTTTTATTTTATTTATTATATTTTTTGATTGTTTTTAAATAAAAAAATCAAAGTCCCAACTTACCCAATACCATATTTTGAATTAAAAAAGAATATGCAAGTTTTTTTTTCAAACAAAGCATCGTTGCGAAACGTTACCGTTTCCCGCGCGACGGGCGCAAGATGTCAAGTGACGTCATCGAGATAACGTCAAAAGGGTTGAGTTCCGCAGCGTAAAAAAGTAACCGCTGGAAAAAAATATTATTTTTCTTATCTGCGGCGGTTTAAACGACTGTCTGATTGTTCTTCGGGCGCTGCTAGAGATGTATAGGTAAATGAATCACAAGGAATATCTTATCTTTTTATATAAACAATGGCGAGTTTGTTTTAATGAGGTTTTTTTGAGTCCACGCGTCATACTAAAAATCCTTATTTTTTTGTTTAAAATTCGTATTTATTTATCGAAACAATACGTTCCTAGTATAACACAATAAATATTGCCAAAATGTATAAATAGAAGATAAACTTTGAACACAATAAATATTTCAATTTCCATAACAGAAAAGAACGACTTTTCTAAGAAAAATGGCAGCCTGGTCTACTGATATCAGAAAATGTCTCTTCATAATCAGATTTCTATAACCCAGTGCAGGGTATAAGAGTTGGGGACAGGAACGTGGGGTAGATTGGCAGAGGAATGCGATGAATGACACAAAAGGCATTTTTTGGCATTCCGCACAGTTCTCTGCCAATCTATCATAAATTCTTTCTCCAGTTCTCGATAAATCACACATCGAGTAATTCAATTTACTGGCACGACACGAGTCTGCTCATTTTTCTTTTGCGAATTCTGGACCAGTTTCGAAAGTATCTACTAATTACCGAATCCCGTTTATTTGCATTCTATTTCCTTGTAAAACTTTCATAACCCAAAATCCAACTCATAAAAACCAATTACCATCCAACAGACTGAAACTAAAACTGACCAAACTTCACTAACAATTTAGTGCTCATTTACAAAAACCACAATTCTTACTACCAACGCCTGGGAATAAAATAACATACACACTAGACATTTATACTAACGTTCTTCACACTGGGGAATAAACTGTCATACACACTAGACATTTAAAACAAAGGCCGAAAGTTAAAACTCGCACTTAAATGCCCCAAATCGTCCCAAAAGTACTTAACGTTTTAAGACGTCGGAGGACTCGCGTCAAAGTTGGCGTAACTAGTTAAATCCTTTCGATGTATTTGTCGTACAGTTGGGAAATCATCGCGGAATGGGAGAGACGCTTGTCAAAGAATTGTTTTGAAGTTTGCAGTTTGGGAAAATTGATATTTTATTGAGGTTAAGAGTTGTTAACTACCCTTACTCAAAGATTAAGATATAAGTTTTAGCATACAGGTTACACATAAAGAAAGTATGACAAAGTTGCACGAAAAATATAATAAAATTAAATTTCAGTAATTAGTTCATGTGTAATCATATACCAGAATATTTTTAAACAATATTTAATCCTTAAAATTTTCAATCGATGACTATTTTAGGATCTTAACCATTAATATATCAAACTATACTAAGAAAAGTTAAATTCAAAGGGCTTCCAAATTGGTTTAACCTTCACTACATAAAGTAGAAACGGGACGGGAAGGTCCCGTCTCCTAATATTCTTTAATAGAGAGACACTCTAAAATAAGAAACCACAGTCACCCAGCACCGACTCAGAATCAGAATATTTTTATTCATGTTAACCATTACAGTATTTATGAATCGTCAGAAAAGTAACAAAGATTCTACCACCACTTCGGAATGTCATTTCTGTGGAGAAAAAGGGCAAGAAACTCCACGGATACACTTTTAAAATAAAAAATTTACAAACTTTTTCATCTACATCTTGTTGTGGGGAATGGGAGAACAATGTAGGTTGGTCAGGTGTCTTAAGTTAAAAAAAAACGCAACTGACCAATCAAACGCTGCTTAACGTTTATGACACTAGAAAACCGTGGACTCGCTGTGCTAAAAACGTATACTAACATCAGCCATTATCAATTCTGAATACAAAACATACATCCATATAGCACATGTACACCGGCGTCTTAGACTTTCAAACATTGAAACTGGAAATAAATGCAGAAAGTGTATCTATCATATAAGTATGTATGTGTACTAGACATAACAAAACTATTGTCATCGCAGACATCGGAAGTATAAGTGCATAAGCCCGTAACAAAACTTCTTTTATCAAACCCTTACACATCCAACTAGACACACATCAATCCACCCAGCACGAGTCGGAACGTCTTGAAAAAAACAAAAGGTGGGCGCCCACTGACTCGGTTCCGCTCGCCCCACTCGTCCCGCTCGGCCCCATCTCCCGCCTCGCGATTAAAAGTGCAGGGTCCTTATTCGCCACGACCCATTAAACACGTAACGCAGCGCGTTTCGATAACTACGCGAAATCGTTTATTGTTACTCCAGTGGCATCATCGATATATCATTTGGATTACGAACAAAGTGACAGCAAAAAAGTGCCGCATTTGGATATACTTACGCATCTATAGGTACCTACTCATAGCTAACAACTGTAGAAATTACTTTTATTTATTATAAATGATTTCAGACTTTTTACTATGGCAGTTTTAGTAAACTGTATCATTTTAACGTGCCTTCACATTGGATATATACTTGTGGTCTTAGTTTTCGGACCGTTTTCAGAAAGACACCTTTAATCTAATACACAGAATATCAGTACAGAATTTCACGATGTTATCGTAACGTGCCGCGTGTCATAGTGAATATGGACCCAGGTGGGGACTGTCCGGCATTGATCTGCCGCTGACGCGCCGGCCGATGGAGATGTCAACTCGCCCCGCGGGTCCGCCCGCCTCCCCCACCTTGCCCCCACATTCGTAAGTGGACGTGTGGACACGCTTAGCGATGTCGTGCTGATAATGTCTCGGTTGAGTGTTTCATTTGTTATATATTTCTATAAGTTAGTGATTTGGTTAGAGTATATGTAATTTGAATTATAGATCAAAAGGTATAATAACCTTTTAATCTGAACACCAGTATAGTATTCTAATTAAAAAGTTTATTTCGACAAGCAAAACTGAACCTAGAAAATTTTGAAATAGGTAAACAAAATAAAGATAAAATAGACGCCCATCAGCCAGAAACTCATTAGACACATTTAAAATAACAAGAATTCTGTCCGAAATAACATATTCGAAACTGCATTCACGAGTACCTACTTGAATGATCATAACTGTGTTTTCCTCTTTCAGTCACCGTTTACGACGCAATCAGAGAAAGAGGTGGCTCTGTCTAACCTTCATACCTTCAAATGCTATGCTATGCCCATAGCTAGGTACACAATTAGTACAAGCATTCATACATTTGATACTCCTTGTTTTGACCGTTATGCATATAAATCTCTTGGATGAAATATTTTTTTACACTTATAGGTCACAAATAGTCACCAAATGAATTGCAAGTAAACCCAATCAGTATTTCAAATAACAGACTTTACATGAATGTTAAATATTTTTAATCAAAAATCTCATCAAGATTTAAAACCACGTACCCACCAGCGAAACAATGAACCGTAACGAGTGACAGAAAACGACTATCACAGTGAATCGGTCGAGCAGGAGAACTATTCACAAATTAGTCGGCGAGAGAACTCGTCCACACTCGTCGCGTCGCCACATCCGTAAGGATTAGGGCTACCACTTGGATCATAGAATTATTTAACTTAGATGATAACTTTGATAACATTTTGATAGCTTCGATTTTGTTTGAACGAAACTTTACTACTAACCTTAATAAATAAAAAATAAACTACTAACCTTATTATCCCTCAAATATTAATTTAATAGTTATTTAATTAATTTTTTCGTTACTAAAAGTTGACTAAAGTCATCCACAAAACACCTTTACCAGACTTTTGGAAACGGTCGACCAAGTTCACAAAATATGCAGTTAGTCTTTATAAAAATAAAAATTATCGTCTTTTTGTAAATACTTATCAATACTAAAAAAGCTACCAACTATTAGAATAATTACCACTGTAATACACTAAAAGCATAGAAAGCTGCAAGTACTTACAAGCCAATTCGAATCAGAAGAAATATAGCTATAACATAAATTTTCATCAACAGATTAAAAAAACTGTCACAAATCTCCCAATTGGGGTTGGCAGAGGTGTGCACACACCCACATATCGCCGACGTTGTTAGTTCTTAATGTTATACGGTTAATCCCATTGCGGTTAAGCCAGACCGATACAATTCCAGACTCTAAACAGCGACTGAAATATTTTTCGATTGCAAAATCACACTTTGTTGGACTTACGGTTCGAATTCAACTCCTGTTCGCCACTCACACTGTACTCTAAATGAAGGAGGCAAAAATATTATTGCCAGAAAATAATCCTTGCCCGATGACCCTACGCCCCAGCCGGACTCAGCCCGTCTTGCAGCGTTTGACTGAGCGAAATCACTCAAAAGTTTTAATGTCGCTTCCGTGGGGACGTTCCGGTCCGGCGGCCGCCGCGCCAGTGTGCGTGGCGCTTTACGTCGTGAGTGTGCGCCTGGCTTTATATCGACAGTGTCTGCCTCGGTTTATTTCGAATGGTTTTATTAATGTAGCATTGGGTTTAAAGATGAAGGGATTATACGTAGTATCCAATGTTAGTGAATTTTGTGTGAAAGAATACTTAATTAACCATTAACTGGTATTAAATATTCATATTACTTATTTAACTGTTACTTCAATAGTATTTTACTTGGATATTTGTTTACACCTAAGAAAGTATTTCTTGGGTGTAAAGATTTCGCTTTGTTTTATTTATAAAATTATATCGACGGTCACATAGAACAAAATTACATTTGCCAAAATAAATAAATGGCATTTACAACTTTCATGCCCGTCGATAAGGTTACTTATGCCAAATATAAATGCTCGATTATAGGACTTTGCTCGTTGGACACGTTGATATGCTGCCGACGGATTGTTCTTAGGAGACTCAGATTTTCATAAGGAGGAAAAATTAGCCCTGTTCAGAAACTGTCCCGCCTGTGGGCACGCGCCTACTCTCAAACGTGAGGGTTTAAGCCATAGTCCATCACGCTGGCCCAGTGCGGGTAGGCAAACTTCACACACCTTCGAGAAACTCTTAGGCATGCAGGTTTCCTCACTATGTTTTCCTTCGCCGTTAAAGCATGTGATAGTTAATTTTTAAAACGCACATGCTTTCGTAAGACAGAGTAGCTTGCCTGGGTTTGAACCCGAGACCTCTGACTTCAGTCCAACAGTCTAACCACTAGGCTATCACTGCTGCGATTGATTGACACTGATTTAAGATATCTTTACATAATTTTGACCATGAACATGAACTGTATATTCTTACGAGAAGACTGACACGATATGTACTGAAAAACTACGTTACATACTTAGCTCGCAATGTACCTTTTTTAAATATTATTTCGCCAGATTACGATATTTGGCAGGGTAGGTAGAAAAGGTTTAAAAGTACCCAAGTATTGTAAATGTTTTCTTATGAGACGGCGTTAGCGTTGAATAAGATTGCGCTTAAGAGACCTATGTCAAATAACAAAATAAAGGCGTGCGTAGCCGCGGGTAACAGCTAGTACACAATACAAATTATGTTTATTTTGCATCGTTCTAGTCAAGCGATATGATAGTAATTACTCGTAAATGTAAAAAAAATCTTTTCCAAACAAACTTTCATCACAGCCGAGACAAAGTATGTACAATAATTCATACATCTTGTATAACAACATCCAACATCATACCACCAAAAACAAACTCTACCACATATACAGAAGCACCAAAATCGCGCGACAGCACCCAATGACAGACAGGTTAATTATCCACCAAACGATACTGCAACAAGCTGGAATTAAAACGAAAAATTAATTGAAACCATTCAATTTTCTAACCGCGATGGCGACTGACGGATTCTGTCTGTTAATACCCAATTATCTACCCCCTGGCACCCCTCGTGACACCTGCCACCCCCTTTGTAATGCGGCGATATGAAATGTATGGGGATGTGTATGATTTATTTGATGGATGTCTATGGATGTTAATTGTGACTTTTTTTAGAATGTCGATGAAATACTGCTTTGTCGGGTTAGTGTGTACGGCTGGCGATCTTAAGGTCATGGATTTTTTAGAGCAGTATAGCCTAATTTACTACCATCTACCTATCTACATCATCACGCCAGATCCCTTGCAGGGTAGGCAGAGAGTACAGATTTCCAACAGGTAAAAACTATTGCACTGAAAGTGAAGATTCTCAATATTCGACGTCCTAGGATGGAAAAAGTGTTACTAAAGCTTTCTATCAAAAAAAATTCAGTATCAGTCCGGAGTCAGGAATAGTGCCCTCTTTTTTTAACCGGCTTCAAAAAGGAGTAGGTTCCACGTTCGTTTGTGTGTATGTTTTTTTTCTTTTTTCTTTTATGTATGTTTATCGATATTTCCGCCAATTGAAGACCGATTTTCATGATTTTTTTTTGCTATAGGATCGGCATAGCTCCTAGGAGGTCCCATTTTAATTGCATTGGTATTGGACCTTGGACTTTGAAGATGTACCTAGAGAACTCCTTAATGACAAAAAATACGAATGCGTAGATAGAGATATTCTGGGTATTACGTCAATCCTATAGGTACCCTACTATAGAAGTAATTTTTTTTTTATTAAGGTACACCAACAGAGCACATATTAATACATAATTCAAACAGAAACACATTCCGATATGTACATAAATAACAGGTGTGTTCATCATTTACCATTTTACAAAGCATAAAATCTAAGTCGAGAATACTATGCGAATTACATTAAATTAAATTTTGATAAATATTAACCGAATGCAAAAAATGGAGGCAAAAGAGGAGGTTCATAAATCGTCTGTGTTTTTATAAGTTCATTGCTTATAAACCGATTTTGCTGATTCTTCTTGGTTTGGATTCAATATAGCTCCGAAGAGGTCCCATTTTAATGTTATCGGTATTGGACCTTGGACTTTGAGGATACACCACGGGACTCCTTGATAGCAAACAGCACGACTTTGTAATTTTCATTCAATTATTATAAGTATTATATCAATCCTGTAGATACTGTAAAACTAAGTAGAATGATATTATGTAGGCATCACGTAAAATTGTAAAATAAAAAACTTTTTAAAAAAGAAAACCGACTTTAAAAATAAAACAATAAATATTTGAAGTCGTAGCCAAGTAACCGACTGTACCAACCGGCACCGACTTCAAATATTTATTTTTTGCATTTGAAGTCGGTTTTCAATGGTAGTAAGCTGGCTCCTATAACATTAGGACCTAATATCTATCTATATATTTTATCACGTCCAATCCCATACGGGGTAGGCAGATATCGGGACCTAACATCGTCAGCGAAATGTGGGTACACACGGTACACCTCCGCTTGAAGAATATAGACGTGACGGCGTTTATCTTTTCTAGATGTTCGGGTGCTCCGCGATACTTAGTTGTCGTAGTTGAAACACTGACCGTGTATTAAGGGGCTACCGCGAACATCGCGTGTTTTTGTACTCCATACCCTTTAAAAAGTATATGGATATTGTAGGCCTTGGTAAAATGAATACACGATTAAACGAAACTTTCTCGATAAAAAAACTGAAGTCATTTACTTAACTTAAGATGTAGTCAATAGAATGTACTTAAAAAATAATATTAGCAAAGTTTTTGTGAAGCTCAATATATCCGTCCCTTATTATTTCATTTGTAAAGTAATTGCATCACTGTCTCTCTTCCGGTCGGTAAATGGTCGATCTAAAATTACGGTAGAGTTTAGTAAAGTATATGTGAAAAATTTATTCCATGTCCTTATAAATCCGTTTTTCTAACTACATCATCACACCAGATCCCTTGCGGGGTAGGCAGAGAGTACAGAGTTTCAACAGATTATTTTCTTACATACCTCTCTGGCTTCCTCCACTTTCATAATTTGTCTCATATACGCTCGCCGGTTACGGAGACTCTTGACTTGTCTTTCAGATAAGACTCGGTCTATTTGATGGTGGTAAGATAGTCTAGGTCTTCCCTGGTACCGACATCCTTCAACTTTCGCATTGTATATCTGTTTTGTCAGTCTTTCTTCTGAAATTCTTTCTATATTCCCGAACCAACGGAGCATACCCTTTCTCATCTTCGGTCAGCTTCACTCCGCACATTTTCCGCAGACTTCACATTTCCACCGCATTTATCTTACTTTCATTCTCCAGCTTACATACCCAGCTCGCGCTACCATATAACAGAGGGACAAGAACTCCGTTATGTATGGCCAGCTGCGCCTTTTGGCTTAAGCGCCGGCTCCCAAGTAGCTTTCCCATCGCACCATTTACCGTGTTCCCTGCACTCACTCTTCTCTCTATGTCAGCGGTGTATTTCCTATTCTTACTGAAGGCATATCCAAGATATACAAAGTCATTCATTTGCTCCATCACATCGTTACCAACCACAATCCTTACATTGGTTCTTTTTAATCCGTTTTCTAATGAAAATAATCTGACTACTTAATCATGTCAGCCTATACTGTTCTACTGCTGGGCAAAGGCCTTACCTACTTACCTCGCAAATCGAGGTAAGAGAGATTAGGTAATTTTCGACCACGCGGACCCAGTGCGGATTTATGGAAGCAGGTTTGTGGACACCTGCTGTTGGAACTTATCAAGCCGCCTATAAGGCTTTCAACTCGGCTTAACGACCACCACTTCAAGTGGTAAAAGGGACCCACGGCTTAACATGCCGTGCAAAGCACGGAAACGCTCGAAATTCCACAAACGGTCACCCATCTCAGGCCGACCCAGTCGAACGCTGCTTAACCTTGGTGATTGGTAAGAACACCGCGGGGGCACAGCGCTACGAGCGCCTAGACTACTTAAATTTAATTCTATTTCACAAAAAATCATCCGGACACACGTCACTAAATATGCTCAATATGTATTTTGTCATGCGAAATTAAGTGTATTCCGAACTCAGACTATAAGAACTCTATGATTCCGACCATATTCCAACGTCCGTGTGTATTTGTTTGAGTGTTTAGCGAGTGTCAGTTGAGCTGTCAATCAATACGTCACGTCGTCGGCTCGTCAGCCAAGTGACGGTTCGTCGCCGACAGATGGCGCGCCCGTCGGCATCCGCAACGCGTGCGGAGTGACGATTGATGTCATTGCTCTTTAATTCGTGATTTTAGTAAGGACGTTAATGTGAAAATTAATGATCTCAGAGATATCAATTAGCAGAAGCTAAGAAAATTATCGGAGGATATAGTAATTATAGTTAATACAATGACCTTTCTGCTTTATAATAGAAGACTACGATTTGTATATTTTTCAAAATGTCACGTTTTACACGTTCTAAGTCTTTCGAGAGCATGTTAGGTTCTCTTGTAAATAACGGTTTTGCAAAATATTTATCTTCATCGCTAGTAACTGACAATATTTATACAAAAAAGATTTGGTTTGTTCAATATTGACTTACCTACGTTTGTAAAAATTAAAAAGAGGGTATTATTGATTTTAACAAATAATGATGTTTAGCGACTTATGTCACAGAATTGACTTAAATGCTACACCAATTATATACTCGTGTTTACAAAAATACCCCAAAAATTACACAAATTCAATTATAAAAGAGTTATAACACAATTCTCGAAGTATTTCGCAATCCAAAGTACTATACTCTACCCTTTTTAATAATTAAGTCAGACTCAATAAGGGCCACAACCCTTACTGCCTTATTAAATCTAGAATGTTCCAATTCCGATAGTCTACGCGGGAATATTCACGAAATGCACTTATTGCCGGGACAAGGCGCCGGGATCACGGGCCGATCCCGGGATGATTGGCAATCCCGGGCCGCGGGATAATGCGACAATTTTAATGGGATTTTTGGTAATATAGGTGTGTGGGATCCCATATTATAGAGTCGAAGAAATAAGGTGCGAGTATTTTATCCTAGGATATAAAGTATTTTTTTTTGTTATTAGATTGCTATTAGTAGTCTCATCTTCAGATCATCGGATAGCAGGGATTACAATGTTGCAACAGGTTCTTTCCTTACAGACCTCTGGTTTTCTCATAGTTCCTCTCATACACGCTCGCCAGTTACAAAGACTCTTGACTTGCTCTTTAGATATCAGAGTGTTTGATACGTTATTGAGGATTCATGAATACTATAACGGTTTCATGAATACAGAATATTTTGATTCATTACTCATACAAAAATACGGAGAACATAGCAATATGTTCGCTGTTGACGTCAGCGTAACTCTACCGAGGTGACATGCCATCCTATTCACACTACGAAATATACTGTATAAAGATGAACGTGACAGCACGATAACGTTGACGATACTATGTCTCGATAATGTTACTATAACGTGCTTAGGTCTCTATACTCGCATAATTATTCACGAAATCCTTCACAAGGTACAATTTATTCTAGCAAATGCCTAATATTGAGGAGATTTCTTATAGATCTATTTTTAGAACTGTACTTTGGTAATGGTTCCCTTTTTGAAATATTTGCATATTTACGACCTGAGCGAGGGTAGTTACCTATATGAAGATCATAAGCAGCAAGACCGAACAATCTCACAGCAAAATTAAAAAAAAACTTTTACACACATATATTTATTGTACCAACTACAATTTGAGAACAAGATTTTCATTTCGATAAATTTGGTCCTTCGATTCGGCGCAAAATATATGGGCAAATTAGTTTTGTTAATATTAGACGGATGTTACTTCCAGGTGCGATTCCAGAAATGGTTTTAGAACAACAAAGTGATCAGTAAGAAAGTAATAAGCCTGAACTTATGCTAAAAATAAAATTTAGATAGCAGTTACCTTGTATTCATGATGAGATGATTTTAATCTTTCTTTAAAGGTGACTGACTTACCTGGAAAGAAAAAAGAACAATGATTTTATATGCCAGTAGTTAATTAAATAGACAATACACATATAAACATAACAAGTATATGAAATTGATTTACGACATTTTAATCTGAAGGCCAATTCTCGTAATTAAAAGTTTTCAAAATGCAGTTTCGATCTAATCTTAATATCATAAATCGCACAAATGGTATTCTCGTAAAGTATCAACATCGACCGAATCAAGTTCGGCCCGATAGTTGAACAAAATGTAAACGGTATTCCGATAAAATTTTGGACTGACAGGTACTACAAATATACGTCAAACTCATGATTTCAGTTAGATATTGTTTATTTAGAGTGTGGCAGCTGAGATTAATATGTGATATATTTCAATATATTTCAAATTAAAAAACTTCACATTATATTGAAATTGTATTGATTTAGTAATATCTGAAATTAAGTTTATGGAGTTTCCCGGTTTTCAGTTACCTATTTAGACGAAAAAATGCCATTATTTAGCCTTTAGATAGTCACAAGAAAACTACAGTTAGTTATAAAACCGTATCTACAAATTTACTACGCCAGTCTGCCTGAAACCCATCCCGAAGGGTAGGACCATACAATTTTACAACCCCGTACAGTTTGTTTCGCAGTGGGGTGACTCGGAGCCAGTCCATTGGAATTCTTCATACGATGAAGTGGATTTAATATCATCCGGAATGCCGCATTGAAAGATAGTGTCCGGTATACGGTTGTCGGGCGAGAGCGCAGACTTACGATTTTGCGATTTATTCTTACAATTCTGTTTTGTTATTTTTTATTTACTTCTTAGCAACCGTTTTAAGATACTCAAGGCAAAAGAGAATTTATAGGATAAAGTCTAAATCGTCTGTTTGATATATGAAAAACAAAAGAAAAATTATTTACCGATTTTAAGAAGCTGTATCAGGACAACTCCAGCCTAGTGAGATTTTAATAATTATCAATAATAATTAGGCGTTGAAGGTATTATTATGGGTACAACCTTCGCTTTAAGAATAAATCCAAAACGAGAAATTGATAAATATTTTGATATATACTAAAATGTCATTTATTTTTTTCTATTGCCTCGGTAAGTATATGGCTTCACTTGTGTTTAGTCGTGTAAACGCAAAGAGTAAATAAGACTAACATAATTCTAAACTCACAATATCAATGCAATTGTTCTTAATGGCAAAGATAAAAAAATACAGACATTTCTCTAACAATTGCATTGAATTCATAAATATTTTTATTTTCAGATCTAGAATTGCACGTATTACAACGGTTCCTTGGTGTAATATTTAGATTTGTAAACCTGTACATTTACTTTTAGTAATCTCTACTAAGTTCGCAGACTTGTATTGTGAAGATCACTAGGTGCATACTTATTTTATTTTAATTTCATATGATATTCCATATTCTATGCATCGCAAAAGTCGCGAGTTTGTAGCCCCTACATCACCTTAACCCTGCATCGGCGACCCGAAATTTTATAACACGTCCCGTGGCGTTCGGAACCTCCTGATCGAATTTTATTTTACGAACTTTTTATTGGGCCCAGTTACTACCGACTATCGTTTTGTATTTATGTATTATTTAACGTTCAATCCACCGGATTTGCATGTATTTGATAACCCTTCGTGCCAATAGACGGCACTGGATTTCGGTATACCCTTTTGCGGTCACGTAATAATACTCAAATAACGTTTAAAGTTTTATTATTGGTTATAAAAATGATTTGTATGAATTAAGTGGGGGTAAAAAGTGTTTTTATTAACTTTCATATTCATTCCTTTAGCTCGTTTGAAAATAAGTTATGAGACAGATACGAGGGAATGTTTTGATTGTTCCTCAAGAAAATGTATGTATCAAGATGTTTTAAATCCATAGTCCCTTTTGTCTTGTTGCAGTTTTTCTGCATTCACAAAGCTCAATATTCTCCCGCTTTATTCAAAACAGGCGACGCGAAATACTATTGAAAAAAAAACAAATCGGCGCGATCCACATCAGCCGCCGCGCCACCAAAGTCAAGACAGACGCTGTAAACACGAGCAATATTGTTACCCGGCCGCAATCTCGTATCAACCGACCAAATAGCTTGGATACTTATGTAAATCGGACCACTATCCCGCTTATTGTATATCTAATTTGATTTCTTTTGCAATACAGTGATGGGATTCAACGAATATTGGTCCTACCTGCCCATCTAATATCGTCCCGGACCCCGGGAATGTGTGTCGTGGCATTTTCGGGGTTAAAAGATCACTGATAGGGACAGTCAGGGTTCGGGTTTTTAAAATATTTATGAGGGAGCAGCGGCGAGAGTTCGCGTTTCTACTGTAATCCAATTTCGGTTTATGTCTTTGGTAACTCACTTATTTTTGTTGGTGAAACTTTCGGAAGGGTCACGGTGTGTTTTTATAAGTGTTAATTAAGTAATGTAATATTCACGCCGTGAGATTGGCGGGCCGCTCATGTTTTTGCAAGTTTCTCGTTTTTTTTAAATAATTATGGTCTTATTAGAGGCCTGTTTAATATTAATAAGATTTCTTACACACGTATTTTTTCACAAACTAAGGAGTGAACACTCTGAGTGTATTTTTTGTATTAAACCTTTTTTTACATTACATTGTAAGTTACTTAGGTTTGACTAATTATTACTTGTTATTGACCAATTCTCCAATAAAATTACCCTAATTGCTAACTGACATGTTTTGCTACTTCCAATTAACCAAAAAAGTTACAAATAAAGCCATAAAATGCAATTACATTGCAATTTCATTCCGTTTCAGTACATAATTAAATAGTTTAAACAAAAACGCGCTCCAGTGTAAATGTCAAAGTTGGCCGTTTCTCCAATCCAAAGTTACCGAACTCTCCGACAGACAAAATTAACCGATACAAAATTAGTGAACGAAAAAAATTAAAAGTAATTTTCCGAAGCCGTTACTGATTCACTAAGTAGTTCACGTCCGATCTGTCAGTGCGGCCGTCGTAGGGTTACAAGTAGGGCTGTCAAATAAGAGTTTTACGTCTGAGGGGTTAGTTCAGGCCTATAAGATTTTTTTTTTTTAATTACCTATATGCTAATGCTATGGTCTGCAATACAGGAAATATATTGGAAAGGTCTATGTTCGACAATCTGATAAGGACTTATATACTGATTCTTAATTATTTATTTAGTGTGAGCGAGACGACATAATATACCTAGATAATATGTATAGCAATAAAATTATTCCGTTTACATAATACAAAATTAACTGACGATGTTAAGTTTCAATCTAATACAGGGCACAACTGTTAATGAGAATTTTTCGATAGAAAACCCTAATAGCGTACCGAACCGAACTACGAGAACATAGGCTTTAAACTAAAAAGGCAATGAATTGATACCTAAATGTGAGACCTATCTATCTATATCATCATGCCATGTTCCTAGCATGATAGGCAGAGAGTGTATAAAATACTACTACTACCATATCATCACGCCAGATCCCTTGCAGGGTAGGCAGAGAGTACAGAGTTTCAATAGGTTCTTACCTTACAGACCTCTCTGGCTTCCTTCACTCTCATAGTTCGTCTCATACACGCTCGCCGGTTACGGAGACTTAAATATAAAATAAAACATTTTATTAAATTTACCAGCCCTATCCATAAGACAAAAAAAGCTCGCGACAGAAAAAGTCGTGGCGAAATCGTTAGTTCATCCTGCGACAACCCAATAAAAAGTCGTCGGTCCGTCCGAAATGTCCTTGTTAAGTGACAAGTAAGTCTGTTATCTCGCTATTAGTCGTATCCCGAAAACTGAGGCGACGAATTTAGTACCTTGACCGTGTAGTTTTAAAACGTACAGGACTCTTTATTTGCTATGACCAGTTAAATAATTAACGCAGTGTGTTACGATTACTTCGAGGAATTATCGTTTTATGGTATTCCAGGGCATACAGGAAATAAATACGACGGAATCCACGACGATTTAGCACAGGGGTTAAGAACTTAAGCCGCTACGCCAACTGTGTCTTATAGTCGCGGGCTCGATTCCCGCACATGACTAATCTTTGTGAGTCCCACAATTATTTGTTTCGGTCTGGGTATTTGTGTATGTGAATTTTCATGTTTGTAAACATGAAAATTCACATACGACACAGGAATAAATCCTAGTGTGAAGCTACGTTTAAAAAAACACGACTATTTAGCGAAGATATCGTAACGAGTCGCGTTGTGTCATAGCGAATAAGGATCTTTTACTGTTTATTAAGAACATTTTTAGATTAGCCATTGGATGCCTTGTACAGATTAAGAAAGAAAAGGATATCAACTGAGTGGAAGATTTGTTATGAGCGGGGGTGGTAGAGGTGTACTGAGTACACCTACTTTTACGCCGACGATGTTAGGTCCCATATAACAGGGGGCGAGTCTATCGCCATATACCGGGCACAATTTCAGACTCCGGACTGATACTGAGAATGTCTCGAAAGAAAAACTACATTTGTCCTACCTAAGGTTTGAGCCCAGGACCTCATGACCACAAGGGCATTATTTGCCACTAGACCAACGAGGGAGTCTTCAAGACTACTACGACTACAGTAATAAAGAAAAAATAACAAATTATACATGTATTATGTACATACAGTTTGTTGCGAGGTTCTTAAAATATTATTTTAAAAGAGTAACCATGGAGTTACTTGTCCTTCTTCTCCACAGGAAGGACATTTCGAAATGGTGGTAGAGTCTTTGTTACTTTCCTGATCTATCTATCTATATCATCACGCCAGCTCCCTCGCGGGGTAGGCAGAGAGAACAGAGTTCCAACAGGTTCTTTCCTTACATACCTCTCTGGCTTCCTCCACTCTCATAGTTTGTCTCATACACACTCGCCGGTTACGAAGACTCTTGACTTGCCCTTCAGATAAGACAAGGTCTATTTGGTCATGGTAAGATAGTCTAGGACTTCCTCGATACCTACATCCTTCGACTTTCGCATTGTATATCTGTTTTGTCATTCTTTCTACTTTTCTGATGATTTATAAATACTATAATAGCTTACAAGAATCAAAAAAATATTCTAATTCTAAATAGACCGTAACTTGTTTGACGGGCAAGTCAATAGTCTCCGTAACCCGCGAGCGTGTATGGTACTATGAGGCTGGAGGAAGTCAGATAGGTTTATGAGGAAAGAACTTGTTGGAACTCTGTACTCTATCTCTACCCCGCAAGAGATCTGCCGTGATGATACAGATAGATACTCAGATTTTTTCTGCATATCTTTTTTCATTTCGCTCTAATTGGAAGAAAATGCTATTAGAACCTATTCAAAAACCAATCAGAACCATTCTCTTGCTTATTTCCAAAATAAAACATCCTTTATTGGAAAGTATTAGACACTAATCAGAACCACTCTATAGTTATTTCCATAGAACTACTTCTAAAAATGAACAAATTGTTTTAAGTTATACGAAATTTAAAACGTTGCCAATGTTAATTCCATCGCAATGTAGGGTGAGCAGAGCACTGACTGGGAACTTTAACTTTACTTGTATTACTTCTCGGTCACTTGGCAACGTTAATTAACTTATTCTTGGTAAGTCTAACTGGCTTGTTGGTCGAGTGGTTAATAATGCGCCTAGCGACCACGAGGTTCTGGGTTCAAATCCCGGGTCAAAATGTAGTTTTATGATCTAAAAGTTTCCAGAATCAGTCTGAAGTTTGGAATTGTGGGGCTCGCCCCTTATTACCTGGGATTTAAAATTGTCGGCAAAAAGTGGGTGTACAATTGCCTTATAGGTCTAGTGGCACGTGGTGTGGCTGGCACTCACGGGGTCTCATATTCGATAGGTCGGACAAGGTGTTATTAGGGTTTTTATTTTGATAAATTGTCAACAGAAGTAAGAAGTCTGGAGATTTAATTACATTGAGTCCTAACATTGTCAGCGAAATGTAAAATACGCTGCTACTACCCCCGTTTGAGGAATATAAACATCTATCTACCTACATCATCACACCTGATCCCTAGCAGGCAAAGAGTACAGAGTTCCAACAAGTTATTTCCTTACAGACTTCTCTGGCTCTCCCACTCTCATAGTTCATTTCACACACACTCGATGGTTAGGTAGGAACATAAACGTGACAGCGGTTATTTCTTTTTTATTTAAACTTAAAGCTTTTGCTCCACTCATAAAGATTATATTCTATATCATCACGCCAGATCCCTTTCGGGGTAGGCAGAGAGTACAGAGTTTCAATAGGTTCTTACCTTACAGACCTCTCTGGCTTCCTCCACTCTCATAGTTCGTCTCATACACGCTCGCCGGTTACGGAGACTCTAGACTTGTACTTCAGATAAGACGCGGTCTATTTGGTCGTGGTACGATAGTCTAGGTCTTCCCCAGTACCTACATCGTTCTACTTTCGCATTGTATATCTGTTTTGTCATTCTTTCTATATGCTCGAACTAACGGAGCACACCCTTTCTCATCTTTACACCGATACTATCTTTCATACCTACTAGCTTTCTTACTACGTTGTATACGGTCGGTCAGCTTCACTCCGCACATCTTCTGCAGCGCTCGCATTTCCACTACATATATCCTACTTTCATTCTCCTTCTTACATGCCCAGCTCTTGCTACCATATAAAAACGTCGGGACAAAAACTCCGTTATGTATGGCCAGCTACGCCTTTTGGCTTAAGTGCCGGCTCCCTAGTAGCTTTCCCATCGCACCATTTACTCTGTTCCCTGCACTCACTCTTCTCTCTATGTCAGCGGCGTATTTCCCATCCTTACTGAAGCGTATCTAAGATATACATACTGATTCACTTGCTCCAGCACATCGTTACTAACCACAATCCTTGCATTCGTTCTGGTTTCTTCCCGTTCAAAAACCATAATCTTAGTTTTCTTTACATTCAAATAGAAGCCATTGTTCATGCAGTCGTCTTTCATAACTGTGACTAGTGTTTGCAGATCAGTGGCTGTTGGCGCTATTAAAACTGCGTCATCTGCATATAGTAGATGGTTTACCACTAAGTCACCCATTTGTACACCTTCATTCATCGCTTTCAGTCTTTGAAGACTTTTATCCAGATATAATATAACAGTCTAGCGGACAACACGCAAACCTGCTTGACGCCGATTCCAACGTTAAACCAGGGTGGCATGTTACCACCCACCCGTACGCATGCCTTGCAGTCCACATAGGTGGAATAGGCGGCTCGCAACAGAGTGCCATCTATACCATACTCTGGCAAAATATCCCGAAGTCTCTTTTGCACAACTCCGTCAAACGCCTTCTCCAGATCCACAAAAGCGCAGAAAACCTTCAGGCCCACTGCCAGATGCTTCTCTATGATGCTGCGGGGGGAGTAATTAATATAATCAAATCCAAAACCAAGCATAACACTGCAAGACCTCAAGACACCGTGAGCTCATTCTGCGTAGATCGGACCAACAACAACAAAAATAATTAAGAAGTTTGAGGGTACCCCGGAACAACTATGCCTTTTGGACGTCTAACACCTCAGTCCCTCCCGTGACCATGGGTGCTGCAAAGCACTCGAAACGTCGGGAACTAAAAATAAAAAATAAACCGCGATAAAATCCGTAACATAGTTTTATTTCATCCTCTTCCGGACCTAAAACCCCCCTTTTCTTTTCATTAAATTGTGTATTACAAATATTCATAGGAAAAAGTGAGCAGGCTACCCAAAGATGGATCGATGACCTGGTGAGGTCTCGGGTACGGCACAAATCCGGTCATCGAAGCAATCTTTGGGGAGGCCGTGGACGTCACGCCTTTGTCCTACAGTGGACTCATTTTGGTTGATAATGGGTACTACTTACTTATTCCGTCGTCCGGCTCAACGGCCTTCCAAACGAGATTCCACCACTTCTCACGGTTGTGCGCGAGCCCTTGCCAGCCTTCGGCTTGGCGATCACGCAGATCCGCCTTAACCATGTCTCTTCAGCTATACCTGGGACCACAAACCGGTCAGCGGCCGATTAGTCGGCCAAGGTTGGCCTACTTTACAGTACGATCGTCTCTTATTTTCTGAATGAGGCCAAGCCATCGGAATCTGTGCACTTTTGTCTCTCCTAGGATGTTAGGGCCAGCCATGGGTTATTCGATTTCGGTGTTATTGGAGACTCTCCAGCTTCCATCCGAGTTTTGAATATTAGTATGTGAATATATATTAATTGGCCTAAGATTTTATGATGATTCCATGACGCTAATCGAAAGTTCAGAATGCTATGTCATTTGTCGTTAGTTTTGAAATCTGTTCGGTTTCTATTTTCGGTTTCACACGAAAAAAAATTCTCTGGTGGACAGTAAAACGTTTTTACGATTAGATATAGCGTAACTCAAAATTATACCGCAATAATTTTAGTTCTCGTATAACATTATCGGTGTCAATTTATCGTAAATAACCCGGGGAGGCGCGGGCGCGACTGCAATCGATTGCGCGCGCGCACTCGCTCAAACAAATCAAAGTAGTTGTAACTCGTAACTGCGACGACGTCTGGTTAATTAAAACGGCGAAAAGTTGCCGATTTTAAAGCGGCTTCGGCGCTTGTCCGAGTTATAGGAGATGGCGTGAGTGTACCATATGTACACAAGACCTCAGACACCCCAATTAGGTTATTGCTTTACGAAATCAATACGAAAATCAAACTTCCAATTTCAAGGAGTTTCCTACCATTTTTTTAAGCTCTTTGGTACCCAAATTACTTTTGTATGCATAATGAGGTGTGTGTAATAGAAATACATTTAAAATAGCCGTAATGCTTTGAATAGTTATTAAATTTTTTTTAACACAGCAAACGGAAGGAGCAGCAGCATTTTTTGAAAATTAAAAAAAAACTAACTTTAAAAATAGTTGGAATCGATTTAGTTGCCGATTTAGAACAAACTTCTTCCAGGTCTTGCGTTAATTACGTTACACCTTGTATATCTACATTACAGACTTTACAAGATTCCGTAATAACTGATAGGGTAGGTGTCTGATCGAATGGTGACCATAAAAGAAATGCTATTGTGGAATACCGCTATAATGATGGGTCGATGGTGTGGTTAAATACGTATGTAAGACCTGGTCAAGATTGTCTCACGATGTGGATATGTTCCGTAAGGAAGGCTTACGCTCTGCAGTGGAATTTGGGAACATGATATATCGTTGCAAAAGTTCCTAAACCCGATGGATAGGCATAAATCGATCATTAAAAAAGATCAAATTAAAAAAGATCAAGACAGAAATACGAGCATATAACTAAAATGCGAGTTTTTATTCAATATTCTAAAAGCTTTCCAAATTTTATCGTTTGACTCTACTTGGAGACCAACTTGTTAACACATATTAAAAGTTAAGTAAACGGAATTTTTCCTGTTATAAAACAATTTCAAAACTATTTTTAACTCCAAAAATTTAGAAAGAAGCTTAATCTTTATGAAATATGTTTTTCATTAGATAAATTGATTTAAAACTTAATTCGTATAAAATTCGAATATAAAACATCAATAAATTACGTATCGACGTTGAACAAATCAAGTAGCAATTAAGTAAATAAATTAATTATTTGGAACGATCGGTAAATTACGTCGCCGTTATAGTTCCGCCGACATATTTATGACAAATATCTGTAATGTGATTTGAACTAAATGGAGGTTAATGATGATTTTATGAAAATGAGTAATAGGTAAAGTATTTTATATTTGTCATTATAATTTACAGCGGCTACCAAATATTTGTATAATTAATTAAACTTTGTTTATGTGTTTCTATGTAGAGTATATATTTTTATAAACATGAAATTCACATACACAAATCCCCAGACTGCAACAAATATATTGTGGGCCACACAAAGATTTGTCCCGTCCGATTCAGTGGGTGCAGTGACTTAAAGTCTTAATCACTGGACCAAATCCGTCAATAAAAATCAACGTCAAGTAAGTCGAGCTTCCATACTCATTCATGTTACACCAAATAGTTTTGCAGTATTCTTTTTATACCATAAGTATTTCTGATGTACTACCTAAAAAAATTAAATAAATAATCCAAGATACATTTTCTATAATTTTAGCTAATTATTCTCCATATACCTACATCTTTTGTATAAATAAATTTCCGTGACAATTTAAACGCTTCCCGCTTCCAAGTGTACCACACGCCGCCCTCTCTGTCCGCCCGCCCAGAACTGTCGAACCTAAAGAAACAGTCTCGAAATAAACAAACTAAAAGCTTATTAATAGTTCACGTGTACTGCAAATGAAGTTATTTTACATTTTTAACTGAACAAATAATGACATGTTGAATTTTCATGGTGTTGTATCGAATAGCGTTATTCATTGTGCCTTAAGAGTCGTCAAATAAATGGGGATTTATATTTAAAATAATGTTACATTGATCACACAGTTAATAATTGTCTCTATATATTATATTGTCACGTCAGATCTCACCCAGGTTAAGCAGTTAGAGAATATAGACTTCAAATATGTTTTTTTCCTAAGAGATATCTTTCGCTTCCGCTATTTTCATAGTTTTTTTTTATAAACTCGCCGGTTACAGAGAATTTTGACTTGTCTATATAGTAAGATACGGTGTATTTAGTCATGCTTGTTTTATATTGTTTAAGATAAAATTCTTTTTAATGTTAGAGACTTACTTGAGGCATCTTAAAATAACGTTTCTGTAATCAACCTTCCGTATCTTTTTTTGTTGTTACGATTCTACGACAAAAATCTAAAGAAAAATACTCTTACGATACGCGCCACTGCAGCGGTATAAATGAAACTTTACAGAAAGTACATTTAGCGCCAGAAGTCACTTAATATTTTCGGTTTTTTAAATTTATCATCATCAGCTTTTTATAATCTACAGGGCATCGTTCATAATACTCGTTATTTTACAAACTGGCGAATATAGTTGGCACCTAATTACTAGCGAGATATTCAAATATATTTTAAGGCTAAATTTATACGGGATAAAATTTTCTATCAACTAAATTTTAACCTGATGGACTCAAATGAACTATTTTATTCATAAACTGTAATTTTATTGTCATGTTTTTTATTCGTACAACCGTAATTTTTTTATGTAGTATGAATCCGATGAGTAATTTTTATTTGATGAATGAAAAATCAACTCTTGGAACATCAAAAATAATAGAGGACTTAGCACGAAACCTTTTACTCTAGCGTGACACTAGCCACTAATCGTGCTGTCACGTTCATGTTTATTTAGTAAATTTGTAGTGTGACAGGGAAGGCATATCAACTTGCTAGCGTCAAGCTGACGTCAATCTTTCTGCTAAACTCTCTGATGAAAAAGGAAAGAGCGCAAGCGATATCAAGAACGGAGAAATATCGACTTATGTTGCTAACCGTACAAATTGTGTAGTACCCCTGGTCACAAGTGTACTTGTCTTTAACGTCATTCGAAATTAGCGACCCGATGAACTTTTCAAATTAAAGTTACTTTGCAGAAAGTATGTGTCAAAAGCATAGAGCATGTACAAGTTGAGCTGATTCCGGATATAAGGCTATTTGGGGTTAATTCAACTTTATTAAGGCTGGTTTGATAGTACTGCTGTCTAGCAGTGTAGTTTAGACTCGTAGATTTGGAAATGAGAATTCGGATATAAAGTTTTCACCGGCAACGTGTTTCAATTACATACGTGACTATGAAGCTTCAGTATTAGGCGTTTACATCCTTTGCAGACACGCGGTTGGGTGCCTAAAACTTATCTATGAAACCAGGCTGAATGAATGAATAAATTAAATATTACATTTATAACCACTCTTGACAAAAAAGAGAAATATTTTAAGATTAGGATACGGTGAATTAAAATTTTAACAATGTATTAATGTGACTGGCCCATTATTGAAGCGACAGAAGCAGCATAATAACTTGAGGGTTCAACATGAAAAATTTGACGTTGGCGTGACGCTAGCGACTTATAGTGCTGTCACGTTTGTTTCTTTAGTAAATTTGTGGTGTCACAACGATGACATATCGATTGATTAGCGTCATGCTAACGTCAATCATTTCGTGCATAGCTCTCACTGCTTAGTCAATTTAATCTAGTATCTACCTAGCACAAAAAAAACTTTTTCCTAAACACACGACTCGAAGCCCAAGTGTTACCAGGCACATGTAAAGCAAGTGTTACAAGTCGCCACCTGGTCCTGTGTCGGTGCCAATGAGTACTAATCAATACGCGAGCACCGTCGGCGCCGCCGGCGAAAAATAACGAACGCCGCATTACTGACGATCGTGTGTTTCCGTGTATTCGCACTCTGGCGTACTGACTGGAGAAAAAGTTACAATAAACATAAATATCTCTCTCTATTCGCAGTTATCTGCTTGGTCGCAAGCAGCGTGTTCGCCAGGACGAGTCTGTCTCTAATTGGTATAACACAAAAACCGGCGTACCACAGGGCGGCGTTTTATCTCCTCTTCTGTTTGCTATTTTCATCATCTCCATTTCCCGATATCTTACTTCTTCCTATCACCTATATGCAGATGATCGGCAGATTTACAATCAGGCCTCACTTTCAAATCTTGGTGAAGCCATTAAAAAATACTAACAATGATCTATGCCGAATAACCAAATGGAGCAAATCTTACAGATTGGCAATGAATTCCGTCAAAACGCAAGCCATCATTATAGGCAGCTCCCGAATGATCAATAAAATTAATTGGTTAACGCTCCCGAAAATATTTTTCGGCGGTACTTCAATCGAGTAAAGCCAATCTGTCAAAGATCTTGGTGTTGTAATAGATCATTGTCTGACTTGGGGACCACACCTAGAAGCCATTAGTTGCAAAACGTTTGCGACAGCAGCCTCTCTAAGAAGACTTCCTACAATTTCCTACCCACTCCCACTAAGGTTGCTCTAGCACAAACACTCCTACTTCCTATCTTAGATTATGCTGATGTGCGCTACTTAGATTTGACGGAGGACCAGCTAGATAAATTTGAGCAGCTCCAAAACTTCGCGATTAGGTTTATATTTGGCTTACGCAAATATGACCATGTCTTTGCATTTCGTACACAACTCAAGTGGCTGCCCATTCGACTTCGCCGGGATTCGCACATACTCTCTTTTCTACAATATATTATTTAACCCTTCTACCCCTTCTTATCTTAAGGAGCGTTTCGAATATCTAAAAAGCACTGGCACCCAATGTCTCAGGTCCGCGGAAAATCCTAGCCTAAGGATGCCCTCTCACAATAGCAGCTTTTATAATAAGTCTTTTGGTGTCCAGGCGGTACGACTGTGGAACACTCTACCTGTCAGTATAAGGCGTGGGTCGACGCTAGATAGCTTTAAAGATCAGGTGAGAAAGTACTATTTCTCTACTTACTCATCGGATTCTGCTGTGAAACCTAAATAGGTAGGCAATTATGTGTTTGTTGTGTTTTTTATTTATTTTTATTTTTGTATCAGTAATATGCCGTATATCGGTGTAAAGATGAGAAAGGGTATGCTCCGTTGGTTCGGGCATATAGAAAGAATGCCAGAAGAAAGAATGACAAAACAGATATACAATGCGAAAGTGGAAGGATGTAGGTGCCGGGGAAGACCTAGACTATCTTACCATGACCAAATAGACCGTGTCTTAGCTGAAGGGCAAGTCAAGAGTCTCCGTAACCGGCGAGTGTGTATGAGACGAACTATGAGAGTGGAGGAAGCCAGAGAGGTATGTAGGGAAAGGGCCTGTTGGAACTCTGTACTCTCTGCCTACCCCGCGAGGGAGCTGGCGTGATGATATAGATAGATAGATAGATTAATATGCCACGTATGTGTATTTTATAATATGTGTTAGCGTTTTGTTTTCTTTTTATACAATATTTCAAATTTTTACGGCTGATGTAAGTATAAGAATATGTATATAAGTATGATTTCTAGCAAGTGCACCCCCGTCAATACTACTTACAAATCTATTTCTCCATCCCAAGGTAGCCTGGAAGAGATTGCTTTTTAGCGATAAGGCAGCCCTTTGTGTTACTTTTAGTTCTTTTTATTTTGAGATGTATCTTATTGGTGCACAATAAAGAGTTATCTATCAATCTATCTATCTCTAAAATAATGCCTCTCTTGTTTCGGAGGTCAAGATTCGCTTTGGGTCACTGAGACAACGGAATAAGTATCTCCAAAATGGTCTCCAAAGTAAAACTTGTAAATCTTAACGAGATACATAATAAGAGATATTAGCACCAGATCGCTAACCGTTATTGGAGAGGCACTACAGAAAGAAGTATCAGACTGTCACCTCAACACCAATTATGAGCTGGTTGTGGTAATATTTATAATATGTGGGACAATAAAAAAAATCCAAATGTGTCTGATCACTTTTTCTGAGAAATGATTCGACCCTCAACAAGGGGCGTGGTAGGTAGGCTCTAACATCCCTTTCTCCTGAAACAGAAGTGTACATAGTCCACCCAAATTTCTCCGGATTATTTTTGGTTTCAATGTGACAGAGGTTAAGTGTCTCGTCAATATTCGGACACATCACTTCACATGACTTTCGAACAACTATAGGTTCTCCTTCACATCGAGGTTACCTTACAATGCTGGGAGCAGACTGCTTAATGCTGTACACATACAAATGAGTTATTTTATATAAATGTTCGAGGTAAAAAAAAACATTAGTTTGCTGACGGTACTAGCGCGTATGCAGGCGTCCGTAATCGACGGCCAGCCGGGGACGTATTGGGCCGTCGTTGAGACGTTGGCTCTCTGTTTTTAAAGCTTTCTTCCACCCCCCCCCCCATTCCAATTCCCTCCCCCTTCCAACACCCCAACAATCGATGGACGACGTCACGTTGCTGCACCGACCGATCAAGTGCATACGTGAGGACTTTCTTTGATGCGTCTTTGTGGCCCGGGGGTCGCTCGGACCGAGTGGGGTGGGGTTAATTGTTTAGTTCTTTTTGTAATGTTGATGTGCTATGAAGGCGGGTTTTTCGACAGTATATGAAAACTTAATGAAGGTACACTGAATGAAAGATTTTTAATAATTTGATTTAAGATTTTCATCACCACAGCAGTGATAGCTTAGTGGTTAGCAACGATCTAACTACAAAGTCAGAGGTCTCGGGTTCAAACCCAGGCACGTTCCTCTGACTTTTCGAAAGCATGTGCGCATTAAAAATTATTTATCACTTGCTTTAACGGCCTAAAAGTTTCTCGAAGGTGTGTGAAGTTCGCCAACCCGCACTGGGCCAGCGTGGTGGACTATGGCCTAAACCCTCGCAATTTGAAAGGAGGCCCGTGCCCAACGGTGGGACAGTTTCTTCACAGGGCTATTATTATATTTTTTTTTAGATGCATTCTTTATAAACTGCCTTACTGTTCACCTTGCTACACCTTGCAGGAGTTCTGTCAGTTATAGGTCCCAAATCTGAGGTTGGACAAATTGTTATTAGGGTTTCTATTGAAAAATTTTCTAGTATACCCTCTCTTTCATTAAGACTTAACATTGCTGGCGCAACGTGAGTGTACATATTACACCTCTAGTTCGTAAAATGGAGGCGTGACGATGTTTATAACTACTATCATCAAAAATCTTCTTAAAATCACAAAGATGTTCCTGATTGCTAATCTTCTTCTTCGTCTGAGCGTGTTCCCGGTAGCATCCTCAGCTGCTGCTTCGGAGCCCGGGGTCCGCTTTCTTGCTTCTCCTTTTCCACTTCGCGCGGTCTTCGGCATCCTTTGTGGCGAGGCCATTGGCACGCATGTCATCCCTGACGACATCAAGCCAGCATTTCTTGGGTCTACCTCTTCTTCCGGGTCCCGGCGGAGGCGGCATGGTCCGGCACTTATTGCCCACGTAATGTAATGTTCCTGATTGCGAATAACTTACTCAAACATCACGGTGTGGCGGTTAAGTCCGCGAGCTGTGAAATTGTTTACAGGAGCACAAAGTACGCCAAATCAAACCGTGACACAACTAAAAAGGAAGAACAATACAAATTAAGCTTTGTAGCTTTAAAATAAGGGTGCCTATTTTAATAAATTTAATTTTGAGTTGTGCCTCTATTACATTCGGGTAGCTACAAGCCGCGGCGAGGGGAGGGAAGGGGAAGCGAGGCGAGGAGAATTCCTTGCTTGCAAGCCTCGCGACTGACGTGACAACTTGTCACGCCCAGTGCCCGGCACACAGACGCTGTTGCAAGTGCATGACTTGTAACGGACATAGTTCATAAAATTATATCAAGACAGAGTTATAAAAAATAAATTACATTCTTTGTATAATTATACTTTTTAGCTTAGCCGCGCTTTCGTCAGCGTTATTTTTTTGAGACAATCTATATAGGGAAGGCCCTAGGATGCACAATGTTTTTAAGTTAAATTTTATTATAATCAAAATTTTATTTTTACCTGTTTAGCGGATTAAACGTGAAACGATAACTGAAAGAGAGTTACCTTCTTTTACATTTATAATAGTAGTATGGATTTATGTATATTATTTCAGAAAGATTGGCTACATAGAGTTAATTACAGATCGGCATTGAAAAACACTGGAGAGACCTTTCCCACTGTGGGACAACATACCTACGTTATGAAAAATAAATCATAATTTCGTACTATTTTGTTATTCCTAATAAATAATCTATATCATCACCCCAGAACTATTGCGGGGTAGGCAAAGAGTTCCAACAGGTTCTTTCCCAACAGACCTCTCTGGTTTCTCCACATCCTACTCGCTTGTCGGTTACCGAGACTCCTGATTTGCCCTTCAGAGAAGACACATTATAAGACATTTATAATAATTTCGATATATTCCTTCTAACCTTGCCCATTCTTAAAACTAATATTTAAATTCATAATTATTTAATTCTAAATCCGCAAACACTGCAGCGATGCACAAAATTAATTAAGGATACACAATCAATTAAAATAAATGCGCACATTGAAACGGCGATATCATTTTTTATTTATTAATTTATGTCCATATTTGCAATCAATAATTCATGCGGTGTCAAACTTAATGTCAATAACCCTCGAATGGTTGTGCTCGTCAATTTGACGAATAAATATTCAATTTTCCGGTCCGCAAAGATCAAAGTTCGTTTTGTGCTCAAATTAATAAAATGTCATATTGATGAATTATGACAGGAATTACGTCATAGAAAATCCTAGAATAAATCCCAAATCTGAAATAGGTTTAGTTTTGGAATAGAGTTTATATTTTGTTATTTATGTTTATTTCAACAAAATATCATGATCATTTTCAATATATTATGGCGGAAAAATACTAAAATAAATGATTAAAAATAATAACATAGTCATGCTTATATACGCCAAGCGGCGGTGACAGAGATGTACTGTGTACACCCACTTTCACATTCGCCGAGTATGTAAGGTCGCAATGTAATAAATAGGGGGCCAGTCCATACCACTATATACTTCTAGATTCCATACTGGTACTGAGAAATGTCGATAAATAAGTACGCCTTGTTTTTCGAACTCAGAAACTCGGGATTGCTGCTCGCATTATACGCCACTAGACCAACGATGCAGTGATATGATCTCACATAAGAACACAGGTTTCCTATTGCTAGCTAGACTAACAGCAGATCATCAGAAGCCGCAAGCACCTCAAACGGGGGTCCAAGCAAAGTAGTGCTCTGGTACCAGATTGGAAGAGAGCTTGTTCAGACTGACGTTGAAAGCAAGACTATAGTCCTCAATGGAATGACAATATCTATGGCATCCAAAGCCGTAGTCAGGCTGTTACTGAACCTACAGAAATATTGACGTCTGGTAAGTCACCAGTTAACACTAACTCACTAATTTCTTATAAATTCTTCTTTATCTTCTTCTTCATCATCACGCCCGATCCCTTGCGGGGTAGGCATAGAGTACAAAATTCCAACAGGTAATCCATTATAATATGATAAATGTGAAAGTAAGTAACTCTATATCCCTGTTATCTTTTCACGTCTAAACTACAAAATATTTTTTTACAAAATTTATAAGCAGATAGTTTGTAACGGACATAAGTACAAATAAATAACCAAATAAACTTAACTAACGATTTGGCACAGAGGTTAAGAGCTTAAGCTGCTCCGCCAACTGGGTCGAATAGGCGCGGGTTCGATTCCCGCACGGGACAAATCTTTGTGTGACCCACAATTATTTGTGTGAATTTTAATGTTTGTAAACGCAACCTCGACACAAGAATGAATCCTAGTGTGGGCCTTTGTTTTTATAAAGAAAAAAAACTACATATTTTTTTTGGGATATATTATGTGTGTTACCAGTGATGATATATGGATCAGAGACGTGGTCTCTTACTATAGGTCTCATAAAAAAGCTCAGAGTTGCTCAGCGAGCTATGGAGAGAGCTATGCTCGGCGTTTCTCTACGCGATCGAATCAGGAATGAGGAGATTCGTAGAAGAACCAAGGTCACCGACATAGCCGTTAAGATTAGCAAGCTGAAGTGGCAATGGGCGGGCCACATAGCGCGTAGATCGGACGGACGTTGGGGCAGAAAGATTCTAGAGTGGAGACCACGTATTGGCAAGCGCAGTGTGGGACGACCGCCTGCCAGATGGACCGACGATCTTGTGAAAATCGCAGGAAGTCGTTGGATGCAGGTGGCATCGGACCGGTTACGCTGGAAAGCGATTGGGGAGGCCTATGTTCAGCAGTGGACAAGTATAGGCTGAGATGATGATGATGATATCCCAAAAAAAAATTACGGAAGTAACAGCTAATGTAGTATAATTAAGTACTCCCGTAAAATTTTCAAAAATGCAATTAAACAGTATGTTAAAAGAAATTGAAACTAATTAAGTTTTTCACTGTGTTTACTGAAATTAATTTCCCACCACAGCGCAGTAGCAGCGAGTTACTCAGTGGCTCAGCGGAGCGACATCTGACGGCTGTCGCGCGCACCCGCGCCGACGCCCGCGCCGAGTCGCTTGTCTTTGCTAACTCCACTCGCTTCCACTTGACGGTTGTGAAAACATAAAGGAAAACCGTATTTTTGGTCGGTATTTTAATAACATCAAAGGTTAGCTAAGACTCTAAATTTCTAGGATATAGAAATTTTGATTTTTAAGATTAAAGGTGTTTAAAAAATTTCTTATTACAATTTGTAATTGGTTATTTTTTAAATGTACGATTTTGAACGGAGTAAATGACATTTATGTCGCCGCCGATGTATAGATCCTGATAAAACAATTGTATAGCTTTTTATTTAAGCCTCTAAAGCACTTGGCTTTATCATGAGGCTATCCGGGTGCTTAAAACAAGCTAAAACAATTAAAATACTGTATTGCACATTTGTGAGGAGTCACTTGGAGTATGCGTCACAAATTTGGAAACCTCGCTATGACAAATATATACACCGTATTGAAGGCATACAAAAAAAGGTTCATGATTTTTTTATGCTACCGACTACATATCTCTTTCTATTTCGATAGTTATTTACCTATGTAAAAAGTTTCACTTTCAACCACTAATTAATCGCCGACGTATGGCTGACTGTATATTTTTGCTAAGATTATCTCGATTGAAATTGACTGCTCCACTATCTATCTATCTATCTATCTATAACCTCACGCCAGATCCCTTGCGGGGTAGGCAAAGAGTACAGAGTTCCAACAGGTTATTTCCTTACATACCTCTCTGGCTTCCTCGACTCTCATAGTTCGTCTCATACACACTCGCCGGTTACGGAGACTCTTGACTTTTCCATCAGATAAGACTCGGTTTATTTGGTCGTGGTAAGATAGTCTAGGTCTTCCCCGGTACCTGCATCCTTTCACTTTCACATTGTATATCTGTTTTGTCATTCTTTCCTCTGGCATTATTTCTATATGCCCGAAATAACGGAGCATGCCCTTTCTCATCTTTACACCGATACTATCTTTCATACCTACTCGCTGTCTTACTATGCTGTTGCTTATGCGGTCGGTCAGCTTCACTCCGCACATCTTCCGCAGAGCTCGCATTTCTACCGCATTTATCCTACTTTCATTCTCCTTCTTAAATACCCAGCTCTCGCTACCATATAACAGCGTTGGGACAAGAACTCCGTTATGTATGGCCAGCTGCGTCTTATGGCTTAAGTGCCGGCTCCCGAGTAGCTTTCCCATCGCACCATTCACTCTGTTCCCTGCACTCACTCTTCTCTCTATGTCAGCGGTGTATTTCCCATCCTTACTGAAGGCGCATCCAAGATATACAAACTCATTCACTTGCTCCAGCACATCGTTACCAACCACAATCCTTGCATTCGTTCTGGTTTCTTCCCGTTCAAAAACCATAATCTTGGTTTTCTTCACATTCAAGTGTAAACCATTGATCATGCAGTCGTCTTTCATAACTGTGACTAGTGTTTGCAGATCAGTGGCTGTTGGAGCTATTAAAACCGCGTCATCTGCATAAAGTAGATGGTTTACCACTAAGTCACCCATGTGTACACCTTCATTCATCGCTTTCAGTCTTTGAAGACTTTTGTCCAGATATATTATAAACAGTCTAGCGGACAACACGCAACCCTGCTTGACGCCGATTTTAACGTCAAACCAGGGTGACCTGTTACCACCCACCCGTACGCATGCCTTGCAGTCCACATAAGTGGACTGGACGGCTCGCAACAGAGTGCCATCTATACTCATCATACTCTGGCAAAATGTCCCAAAGTCTCTTTCGCACAACTCTGTCAAATGCCTTCTCCAGATCTACAAAACCGCAGAAAACCTTCCGGCCCACTGCCAGATGCTTCTCTACGATGTTGCGGAGTGAGAAGACTTGATCCGAACATCCTCTTCCAGACCTGAAACCCCCTTGTGCCTCGCACAACATTCCATCGGACTTCACGCGCATTCTCCGTTCAATAATTTTACCGTACACCTTGGCTGCCAAGCTGATCAAACTGATGGCTCTGTAATTGGCGCAGTCATATTGTGAACCCTTGCCTTTATACAAGGGTACTATGACTGCGCGGCGCCAATCTGTAGGGACTCTACCGGTCCTCCAGCAAAGGTTTGCAAGGGCCCGGAAAGCGTCCCGGACGCAAGTTCCACCATATTTGATCATCTCGGCAGATATCATGTCTACTCCCGCAGCTTCCTACTGCTCCACTCTTCTCCAAAAATTATGTTTTAATGCTCCCCAAAGGTCCACAAGGTTTAACCTCCGTCTTCCTGTTCCGTTAGCCTCTTCAAATTACAGACAAAATTCTTATATGGTGCGAGGAAGTAATGATTTCAATAAATTATGCAAGGAGTTCTGTTTTGATCCATTTACTATTAAGAGTAATAATGTAAGAGATCTGCTGAACCTCAAGTTTTTTCAAATGTAATTAATTACTTCTGTAACGTGTATTACTACAATTTCTATCTATAGTTTCTGTCACAAATTTAGAGCTATTCGTGAAAACCTGTAATTGGCTTTATATTGCTTACATTACTTTTATATTGTCATAAGTGTAGCTATTGGACTTCCATACTAAATACATAAAACATAAATAAAAATATTCTATATCCACAAAACTTAAAATGAATAAGACGAATAAACATAGCATATCCATAGCATGAAATAAAACTATTTTTTCGGATATTTTGCGGTATTTTTGATTTTTAAGTTCCCGACCTTTCGACTCCACAACACACAAGGTATCGACTTTGTTGAGTTAAGTTTATCTTTTTGACAATGGGACCATATGTGTTACAATCAGTTAAAGTATAACCTACATGATTCATTATTCATATTTCAATCCAATTAAATGCTAAATTTATTTCTAATTCCTACTTCGCTCAATTCTTCCCTCAATTTGCTTAAGCAATCGTCAAATGGCAAGATGTTTCAACCACTCCGTACAAACCTCCACCATAAATCAATCACTACGGTCGACCTCAACTGACAATCCTCGGCGCACGAATAGAACAAACTAAGACGGAGCATTGTCAGAACAGCGCGGAACAATTCAGTCGTTGCCTGTCATCGCCGCGAGACAGTTCGGTACACTGACGTGACAGGAGTGACTTCACTAGTGAGGTGCAAAACACAGGCTTTAGACTCCAGATGGCTTCAACATAGTATAGAACTATTAAGACATTGACTGTCATCGCCTTGAGAGAGTTCAGTACACTAACTTGATAGGGGTGACTTTATGAACATGGTGTAAGACACAGACTTTGAACTACTAGCGAGGCCTACCTTTAGAACTGCACATACCAACTCAGTTGCTACCTGACATCGTCGTAAAACAGTTCGACACACTTCAAATAAAGGTTTTTACTAGCATGGTCCTAGATATGAGCTTCAAACCATTATACGTTAACATACGCAAGCACATATCGTTCACGCAAATAAAGTTTTTTAGAATATAACTCTGTCAAAAATTTTGAACAACAAACATAGTAAAATAGAAGAGTAGACCAAACAAAATCGACACGTCATCAAAGCCTTCGTAAGATAACTGACTGCCAGATTCGAGACTACTCCTGAAATCTCTAGTTCTCGTCCCTTAGGCTCTCCCAAAGCAAGTCTGGAGTGAAATTTGCAGCGGAGTCGAGTAAACTTGGGGACGTGGCAGCGACAGCGATGCTCGCGTCATCCAGATGCGAGTTGATAATGCAGCCGAGTGCGCCGGCGGGCTTCTGCGTTTTAACTTCAGATAGTCTGATATCAACTGTCTATTCGTGATTCGTTTCCTTTGGGAGATCTTTGAGACAAAGGGTTTCGAAATAAGCGTGGCTAATTATATTCAAGTAAAGTTCATGTGTTGAAATTGTTTAAGTGAAATTTAGCGTATCACATAATCCACAATACAGACTGACATTTTGTCGCCTCTTGCTGCATAGCCTAAATATTGGTTGCTGGAGACAACTGTTTCAGAAGAAATTATATAAGATTTGACGTCAAATGTTGGGCTCTAGTGCGTTGCTACTGTCAAATTACTGGCAAAAACCATCATCCTACTGCCAAAAGCATCATACGCAATTTTGGCACTAAAAACTCAGTATTTACCATGGACTAAAACAATTCAAGTTATATCCTAAACAATAAAATGTCAAAATTGGATTTACACTATTTTCAACTCAGTGCCCTAACTGCATCACACTCATACATCTTTGCTAACAAATTTACGACCACCCCCAAATATATCAGCACAAACAACTTACCAAGCCAGAAGCATAACTCGCAACAACGACCCACATTCCCAACAGAATTAAAACAGTACCATAACACAGAACGACGCAATATCAGACCAGCATTGTGGAACCGTCCGTCCACCGTTCTTCAGACTGGATGGCGTTGGAGTACACCCGTGACAGTCATTTAAGACAGTGACGTGACGCCCCCACTCCCCCACAGCTCCTAACTGCATCCCCACCCCCTCCCGCCAGATGGATTGATATTGCTGCAGCAAGCAGACGCAAGACGGAGCGATAGCATACGGCGAAATAAAAAATATTGGTGCTTATTTCGAATGAATAAAAAATTGAAGTTTTTGGAGTTGGTAGGTTTTTCTTATCGGGGTATTTATGTATGTTAAGAATTAATGGCCTCTGAGAGTGAATGAAGAAAAGAACCTGTTAGATGTCTGCAGTCTCTGCCTGCCCCGCAAGGTATCTGACGCGATGATATAGATAGATACAATGCATGTTAAAACATACGGGGAATCTGCTTTTGAATACTCGTCTTAGAATTGTCAACTGCTTAAAACCTGATGATTAGTTTTGACATAAAATCTGATATTGTCAATGCTCATTATAAAGATAAATAATTAACAACCTTATAACAACAGCAATAAGTCATCGACAGAACAATTCCAAAATCATAACAGGCGCATCCTCCTCCATTCACATCAAAAACAACACAAAGCACACACCATTAACCATTGTAAAACATTTCTATTTCACAAGACTAGCAAGTTGAAAACTACGGAGATGGACGCAAACGAGACGCCCGGACGGGCATGATGGCGATCCTGAGACAGTGACGTGACACGATGCACCCCCTCCACCGGCCTCCACAGGGGGGCGGGGGTGCATATTGACCCCACCCCGGGCGGATAATAAGGGGGTTATGCACTGAGGAGCGCAGAAGTCGCGGGCATCCTTTGTAGGAATGTATGTTTTTTATAAATATATTGGTTATATATTTTGCGACGATGTTTTGTATTGTGCTGCATTTAATTTTTGGTATTGATTAGAATGGTAAATGGTTGTCGGTGGGATATCCACAACTGATAAAAAAGTTTAACATTTATTAGTAATAAAGTACAAAATCTATCTATATCGTCACACCAGATGCCTTGCGGGATATGCCGGAAAGTTTAGAGTTCCAACAGAATCTTTCTGAACAGACCTCTCTCACCTCCTCCACTCTTATAGTTCGTTTCATACATGCTCTCCGGTTACAGAGACTCTTGACTTGTCCATTTAATAAGGCACTGTTTACTTGGTAAGATAGTCTATGTTTTCCCCGGTACCTTCATCCTTCCACTTTGGCAATATTTAACTGTTTCGTCATACTTTCCTCCGGCAAACATAGTTTCTTTGTATCAAAAATATGAAAATGTTAGCTAAATGACCTCTGAATAAGCTGTTGCTGACAAACACCAAATTATACTACCTTTAAAATTTGACCAAGACAAGCATAGATTCACTAAACTTCTATCCATTTAAATCTAAAATCCCAACTCACTCAAACAAAACAAAGGCAAAGCGTAACGTCACAAAAATACCTAAAAACCCGTCGAGAAATATCTAACAAATTCCGGCCGTCACACAGAGTGTCGCCGACACGTCACGTCATTTGCACAAAATTAAATACCCCTCAAAGACGACGTCAACTTCACCGGACGCCCCCCTCACGGACGGGCAGCCCCCCTGAGGGGGTTACCCGCGGCAGATGGATTGATATTGCTCGCGAATGCAGGTGGGCAGGCAAGGCGATCTCCGGACAACGGCGATTTATAAGGTACTGTCTTGTATTAACTGTGTTTTTTTCTTGTTTGCTGGAATGTAGATAAGTGTTTTTAATTTAATGGCGTTGATATGTATTAGGATATTTCTTCTGTTTAAAAAAATGGAGTACACAAAGAAGAAGTTGATACTTGTAACACATACTTTGAATCGTAATTTTTAAGATTTTAAGTACGGACAGCACAAAGCCAGTAGTCGCCATGACAATCTTAAGAAATCTTTGTCCTACAGTGGACATATTTCAATGAATGATGAAGTGCGCATTCAGTTCTCTCTATTAAAAGCGGTGTATCATCACGCCAAATCCCTATAATATTTGGTAGTGGGTTCATCATTTCAACATGTTTTTGCTCTATACGTCGCTCTCAGTTCGTTGCTTTTGTATTGGAAAAATAGTTACTAAATTTCCATAATTAACATAGGGTCCTAAATTTTTTACTTAGTAAAGCGACTAACTCATGTACACATTGACCTTTTCGTTTGGGATAACGACCGTAAAAAATATTCATTCTCATCGCATCAATAAAAAAAATCCCCAATCGAAAAGTGAAAAAATAACAAATAAATCTTCTCCTCCGCTTCCTCAAAGAGTAAAAACACAAAATTAATAGTCAAAAGTTCGTAACAAGAGTGGGAAAAAACAACATCCCTCTCTTACACACCATAAAAACACGACAAAGACACATGTCCCCCCTTATTATGTTCAATTAAGAAGCACCGATAATGTACTGTGACATACGGACTGCAAAACCAGCGAACAAAACCTCCCAACACTTCCAATTTACACCGATCCACGGGTCAAATGAAACTAGTGGAGATGTTATAAAAAAATTAACTTTGCGGTAGTGTCATACGATTTTGAACTTTAGTACATTATTTTAGGTGGAATGAGGGTGCAACAGGAAAGTTTGCCGGACGGTTGCCAGTGAGTGATCGGTGGTGGACGGTGACGGATAGAGGACGGTGGAGAGTGATTAGTGGGTACGGGGAGTTTCCGTAATCACAGGGGGATAATGAGTCGAGATAGTGATCGTGACGTCATGACGTGACTGACAGACGTCGCCCGTTTGTCACGACGGAATAGATTTTGTTATCTTGATTTGTATCCGCTCTTTGTCTTGTGTGATATAGATAGACTGTTTTATTATCTTTATGGAGGAAAAGGAATAAAATAATAAATGTCGTCTCGCCTATATTTCTTAAATAGGGTGACAGAGGTAGATTTTCTACACCTACATACGCCGCGCTAGCTTGGGCGTGGCAAAGGTGTACTGTATTTGCCAATTGACAATAAATATCAATATAAGGTTGCGAGTCAATTTACACTATACTGCAATTGCAAACCCCTTGACTAAGACTGATTTTTTCAATCCAAAAGCACACTTTTCAACCTAATAATTGAACCTAGAACCTCGTGATTGCCACACTACGGTGCACCACTAGACACACAAGGCAGTAAGTTCCATAAACATCTTAAAATTTACTCCAATCAAGATTCCATCCTTATTCGCTAAAACCAAACGGCGCATTACTATTTCTTCGTGAGATGATCGTGTAATGTTCTGTATGCCACTGGAATTGATAATTTCAAGAAGTTATCGTAACGCGCCACGATACGTTAGCCATCGCGAATAAGGACTGAGTCATCATGTCTCCACAGCTCGACTTGTCGCCACGACGCAATCGCGACAGACTGACAGGCCCGTCGCTTCCGCTAAACTGTCTATATTATTTCGCCGACAGATATTTGATCCCATCGCGTTTGTTGGATATGATTACTGTGTGTATTTGGCGTGAGAAGATTGTAGTTTGCGTTAATAGTTAAGGCAAGTACCATATTGATTGAGTGAACTTTTCGTTAGGAGTTCAATTTGATTAAGAATTAATCATAAGTTTATTGTGTGTGTAAGCAATGTGAAGTAATCAGAGATGTTTAAAACACTCTTAATACTGCAAATGTTAGACAACACTAAATTAGTTGCAGTCTACGACATCTAAAGGAGTTAGTAGTGGCGCTATTTTACTACCCACAGGGATCCTGACACTATATTGGTACTACACGTAGTAATAGACACTACTACAGCCGAAAGACGTCCACTGCTGGACAAAGCTTCCCAAAAGATCGCCACAGTAACCGGCTATAAGCAGTTCGCAGTCTATGTTATGCGGGGTATCCCCACTTGTCTTCTGGTGCGTAGGGACAACTTATTTCTGGGAGCGATGTACCCCGCAAATTGCTACTTAAGTTAGGAAATTCTGAGTCATAAACCTAGAGTTACGAAAATAAAATCTGTAAATACAAAACAAAACACCGTAACGCCTATATTTCCCAAGCGGGGGTGGCAGAGGTGTACTGCGTACATCCACTTTTCGCCGACGATGTTACGTCTCATGTAATAGGGGCGAGCCTATTGCCATATACCGGGCACAATTCCAGACTTATACAGGGACTTTTTCATTAGGAAAATTACATTTGTCTGACCTAGAATTTGAATCCAGGACCTCGTGACTTAGTAACTAAATTAAATCTACTTAGTAACAAAACATACAGTATCTTTTTGTCAGATACTAAGTAAATATAAATTCGAACTCATAGAAAGTACCGAGACTCACTGCTGTCTAGTTGTAACAGCAACAAAACACCGTTCGAGCGACCGCCCCCATTCTTTCGCTCCTTCAAATCTAGACTTATCCCGGCCGCAGCGGGTTCGTTTTTGTACTGCAAGGTGCTCCGTTAGCCACATTAATTCCTTTTGTCTCCGAGTGCAATGTTTTTTTTCTCATTTCCTCATAAAAAGCGTACCTCCATTTCGTCTGCGCACGCAAGCTTTACATATTAACGTGTGTTGTCCTGGTACGTGATGGTTTTTTTTAGTTGTTCCTGTGGAGGACTATTTTATTTTTGATGATGTAATCAGAGAAATGTTTCGATTCATAATTTATTCATTTATATCATCACGCTAGATTTCTTGTGGTATAGAGGGAATATAAAAAGTTCCAACAAATATATTTACTAGTATCAAAAATTTTCTGGAAAAAGCCAGACGTCTGTAAGGAAAGAACCTACTGGAATTCTCTGCCAATCCCGCGAATAATCTGACGTGATGATATAGATAGGTAGATAGTAAGAAAAAAAATATAGTATTTTTTCTATGCATACATTTCTGGTACAGACGAGCACACAAATATTAAGTAAAACTAAGATTCATAATTTTATCAGTTAATAATTATAAACCAAAAGATAATACACATAATAAAAACAAACACAATCAAACGACTAATTTAAAAAAAAATCTCCACAAACGAAATCACTGAACCAAAAGCCCCAATACTTTGCAACAATTTACACTACATAGGTAATTAGCTTTCTTTGTGTGTTCAGTTAACAAAACCGGCCAGTGCTGAGTGCTCAAAAGTGAACGAATTATATTTTTTGGGCCGAGTGCATACAGTGGGATCACATCGCGCCTTTACAATCGGGCGGCTGACGCGCGCAGACTTCCTTCGCCACACGCCACTGGAGTAAAGTGGGGGATTGGCGATTTTAAAAGCGATATGACGATATTTATGGACTTTACAGTGTGTGGAAATAAGGACAAAATTATCGATATAAAGAAAAATTTAATAGAGATATTAGGGAACTTAAATGTAAAAAGTAAGTAGGACAGATTACTTGCCTCGTAATTCAGTTTACTTCTTTTAAACGTTAACTAATATGAGTAAGGCCGACTTACACCAAGATTTATAACGTTAATTTATATGACTCTACTAATATTACAAATGAGAAAGTTTGTAAGTTTAGACGTATGGATGTTTGTTACTCAATCACGCAAAAACGGCTGAAGGGATTTGGATGAGATCTGTCACACATATGGTTTATACCTGGATACTTTTTATCCCGGAAAAAAATTAAGTTCCTGTCCAAAGTCAACGCGGACGAAGTCGGTGACATATATTTTTTTTTTTTTAAATAACTTATCCCCACACTAGGATTTATTCCTGTGTCGTGGGTGCGTTTACAAATATGAAAATTCACATACGCAAATACCCTGACCGAAACAAATAATTGTGGATCACACAAAGATTTGTCCCGTGCGGGAATCGAACCCGCAACTATTAGACACAGTGGACGGAGCGGCTTAAGCTTTTAACCACTGCGCTAAATCGTCCGTTTCCTATAACTAGTAACATCTTAGTAAGTGATTATGTTGAGAGATTGTAATACTGCAGTTTTTCATACTGCATTTAAAATAGCAACAAATCCCACATTCACGAAGTGGAATGAAAACTTGCTCGCTTATAGAGTTGCAAATAACAATTTTAAATCGCTATCTTGTATTCACCATCACTAAACCCTTAATTCGGCAACACATAAGCAATTTCCCGCCAGCGAAATAAGCGAATTAAAATCGCCTCAAAGCAACAGCTAGCAAAGAAACGCCTGCATACGTCGAGTGGGGGGGTTTATTTTTAGCTATTTACCCCTACGGGAGGGGGGATCTGAGTGACGACCGGACAGCCTTTGAAGCTGGCACAGAGGTCGTAGACTTTGTTTAGAGTTGAAATTTTTTTAACTCATGTTGGTCTTGTCCTGGCTATTATGGTTTGGATATTGAGTGTATGCTTTAGTTAAGTTTTGTTTTATGTATATTTTATTTTCATGTCGTTTATCCTATTGGTAGGTAATGAATAATCTTAAGTATACTTTTCAAATTTTAAAGCTTATTTAAAGCTTTTACAATTTGATAGTATCGCTGATTTTGTCCATCACATCACCTCTGTTTTCAAAGATAACTATTTTTAGGATATATTTATTATTGATATTTTAATGGAGTCTTAAATAGTCTCTAAAAATACCTACAATCTATCATTTAACCAAGATTTAACTGGCATTATTTTTAATTCTAGTGTGTGCCGAGGTATTTAATAGTCACTAAACCAAGTTGTACAAAATAAACTGTTCCAAAGGTGTCATGTCATCGACTACAAAGACACTGCTTATATTAGGCAAAAACTTCTTAATAATCATTTTTAAAAACGTGAGTCATTATGACCACCAGAGTTTATAGTCGTCATTAGAGATTCCTTTCCACAAAATACTGACAAACGACATACTTTAACTCCATACAGAGATACGTTCAGTGAACGATAACAATCTTTATAACCATGTTTCGAATGATCAGCTCCAATGTTAGTCATAACAACTTTCAAAGGTCCATCAAAAATGGCATTTGTAGGTGGGCACAGAATAATGAGTTGGTACTTATTGTGTAGTTGAATTAAACAAGCTTTTTCATTCGAAATACAAGCGCTAGCACATCCAGCTAGTGGCTTATAGGAAAATAAGGAAATCAATGGCTTAAAGACACTTTCAACAGGGCATCGGTCATGGTTAATTCGTTGTACTAGTAACTACGATACGATACGATGGCAATAAGCTCGTCCCCTATTACATGGGACCTAAAGTCGTCTGCGAAAAGTGGGTGTACTCAGTACACCTCTGCCAGCTCCGCTTGGGAAGTATAGGCGTAACGGTGTTCATTTATATTTACTACAACCCCTCACCCCTATAATGCATGTTTTTTAAAGGTTATAACAAGTTTTTTATTTATCTTAGCCATACTTTTACAGCATGAGATAACGACTTCAAAGTTAATCTGCTTTTTGCATGGAGTTTCCGTCTAACTACCTCATAACGCATTTCTTGGACATAACTGTTAGAATTTTCGCTATTTATTGAAATGAATTTGTTTTAACCACAGTTCTAAAAATAAGAATCTCCCCATCCATGATTAAACAACTGACAATCAAAAAGTTCCTAGTCAGATAATCCAAATCAAACATAAATCGAATCGGAACAATCCACAACATAAGTACATAAAAAGACTAGAAGCTCATTAAGCACAATCGCTAATTGCGCAGTCAAATCGAACGGTACCTAACTTCATTACCTTTTTCCGTTAATACGGCGTCGGACGACGTCGGACGGCGCCGGACCGCCAAGAGTTATGCAATGAGCACCCTGTCCTATTCCGATCACGTGCGAAACGGCCCGGGGGTCGCTAATTAAAAATCGAAGGAATTTTGTTACTGAGTGTACAGTTTGTTACTCTCCGTCATAGAATATGTAATACGTAGAGGATTCAAAATGTTTTCGAATTTTAGCGCAGTGGTTTTAGCTTAAGCCGCTCCGCCCACTGTGTATAATAGTCACGGGTTTGTTTCCCGCACGGGACAAATCTTTGTGTGATTTACAATTATTTGTTCCAGTCTGGGTATTTGTATATGTGAATTTTCATGTTTGTAAACGCGCCCACGACACAGTTAATTTCTAGTGAGAGTTCTTCTAGAGCGAAGGATCCTACTCTGCAAGGGATCTGTGGTGATGATGTAGGCAGACAGATAGACATTCGATAAACTAAGTCTTTGTATATAAAAATATACCTTTGTTGATTACTTAAATGTGCAGTATTTCGATAACTAGAACAATTTGTAACTAATACAGTATCGTTTCCAATCAATTCGCACTGGATCCATGTGGTAGAGTTTGAGTTATTTACTCTCCTTGATTCATGTGACAGAGAAATTATTTATTAATTATTATACAATTTCATTATTTCAATGCCATGTAGTTAACAAAATCTTATTAATCATTTGTGAAAATCACATCTCTGATTAGCTACCATAACTAAAAAAAGGCCAAATGCCGTTGTTGTGTTTGTAATCTCGCAACGAATATGCAGCGAACCCTCTGTATTCGCCTACTCTTTGTCCCTATCACGGATCTCATCGATAGAAATTTTCGATCGCAAAATATTACGCGATAAATTATGTTCCGATAGGATGAGGCCCTAAAATGGACGCGTGTTTAGATTTTTCGAGCAAGACTACCTTTTGTTGATAACCTCACAGGGACCTTATATAACAGGCAGGGTGCGTTTCACGCACCCAGAAGCCTTCGTCGACAAAAATAAATTTGATTGCGAACTTCATGACGGCATGTTATTTTCAGATTGGTTACAGTATGTGTTAAAATAGTAGAATAGGATTATAATATTCTGGTAGGTATATAAACGTTCGATATACGCGATCGTCTTGTGAGTGAATTAATAATATTGCAGCTGTTTATTTCGTTATTACATAAAATAAGAAACACAAGTAAATTTACAAATATGATGTACAACACAGACAGTAGGGCAGAGCAGTTCTTCTTACTAGAAGAAGTCATTAAGGTACATAATACCAAAAACATACTTAATTGGAATAACAAATAAACATAAAGAGACTTTTTACTTCATCTATCTATATATGACGCCAGGTCCCTTACGGGGTAGGCAGAGAGTACAGATTTCCAACAGGTTCTTTCCTTACATACCTCTCTGGCTTCCTCCACTCTCACATATTTTCAATAAGTGGCCAAAATTTGATAGGTGTAATTAAGAAAACTAAGCTTTTATTTAGAATCTGCTCAATCGACTTACCTCATAAATTCCTCAAAAAACCTATTCCGTTAACATGCGTAATCTAAAAACATTCCTGGAGGACAAAAAAAAATATACTAAGTCAACGACCTACATACAACAACTTGTACGTATTTCTTTACTATTACAGGGATACACCCCCTCTCCTTCCACCCCCGTCCCCTTACACTCCGGATCTCATGCTTACAAACTGTCGCATTACCGGTCCATCCTCACCGACAATACGCTTAGTTTTCCTACCCAAACTGAACTCTACTCCCTCAAAATAAGGACTAGATAACACAAGGCTTCGACTGCGGTGCACAAACGAGAATATAGCCGTAGGTAAATGAGATTTTATGCAGATAGTGCTAAGGTCGATTTTCGTGTGGACAGACGTTAGAATGGTAATGATAATTCTAAGCAAATGCCATAAGGAAATAAGCTGAGTGGTTCCTTTTGGAATTGTTTACTTGGAAAGATTTCGTTTGAGTAAACAAAAGGTGGACGATGGCGATCTGATGGTGAAGTCGCTATACTGAAAAGGATTTACGCGTAGGCCGCACACTATACAACAAGAAAACAAGAATACATATTCAGACCAGCCTCTTCAGAAACTAAGTAGGGTCTGTGAGTTACTAGGATCTTGGATCGGACCTCGTATAGCATAATATTATATGCCATATCATCTGCAAAAAGTTTATTCCTAAGTAAATTCAAAGGAGGAGGAGTGAAAATCTAATTCCCATTGATCAATCAACAATATGTCATTGAAAGCCACCATTGCTGTCTTTATTTCGGTGCAATATAGAATTAAGGAATAAGTTCTTAGAGTAACCTTCTTGGAGACTGCTCACAAAAATACATGTTGTATTTACTTACTACTTCAGCCACTATCGTCCCATTGTTGGGAAAAGGTCTCCCTCCACTGAGTCCATTCGGTTCTGTTTTCGGCTTTTAAATGCTAGTCTTCCAGGAATGAGTCCAGCTCGTCCCGCCATCTTCGTCTGGACCTGCCGCGATGTCGTTCGTAGTTTAGTGGGACCCAGTTGGTAATTATTTTTGCCCAAGCTGTATTAGACATGCGGCAGATGTGGCCAGCCCAGTTCAATTTTAACGTGGCGGCTTTATGGGCCACATCAGAAATTTTTGTCATGGAGCGCAGGGCACTGTTCCTAATATGGTCTGTTAGTTTAATGCCTAAAATGCTGCGCTCCATGTTACGCTGGCAAACCGCGAGTGTGGACTTCTGAAGTTTTGTCAGAGACCAAGTCTGTGCATCATATGTGAGGATAGGGAGAATGCACATGTCCATGAGTTTTTGCTTCAAGTACAATGGAAGCTTTCCCTTCATTAGGTCTTTCATTGTCCAATAGCTCTTCCAGGCGTTTTCGACACGACGTCTGATTTCTTTGTCTTGTCGTGCCTGGAAGGAGACTATTTGGCCCAAATATATATACTCATGGACATACTCAATCCCCACACCGTCTACTTGGATCTTGTGTCGGTTCTTGTTCGTCGTTCGCTTGGTCTTTGACATATTCATTTGAAGTCCGACCTCGCGGCTGGCTTGTATTTACTTACTAATTACAAATAAGTATACGGCTTTCTAAACTGATACACACAGCATATTCATTCAACCCCACAAAACCAGTATAGATACTACAGTATCTCTATTCATCCCATCAATCGATACTCAAACTATCAAATAAAGAAATCGAGAGCAATCATCGTAATCGGCAACAGTACAAGACAATGCACTACCACAATGGCTGGGCCATTCCGCTCCGCTCCGCGGCCACCCAATCGCGTTGAGTGAAAACCGCCATAAAATCGCGGAATCGACCAGATCAGACGACGGGAATTATGCCTATTGTTTCAGTTGCATCTGTGAGGCACTGCGGAGGAAATTATACAATAATGGTTCTCTAATGGCGCACTCGTAGTAATTATTAATTAAAAAAAGAGATCTTGATATATTTCTTCAGCCATTGCAAAACGATGTACAACTGGTAATACTTAATGACATTAATTGTATAGGCGGTGTAGTGTTCTACAAAATGCATGGATTCCCGAGATCAGACAGAGCTTTTAATTGCTATTAACCACAAAGTTCTTTTTTTGAAGTCTTTAAATACACTTGTAGATAAAAATATCATAAAATACTTAAAGTTTACGTCTAACAGTTCAAACATTTTCGGTCCTTTGTCACCAAAATACCTATTAGACAGAATCTAATTCAATTAACTATTTCAATATACACAGGCACGCCATTATTTATTTACAACGCAAACTAACCATACAATTCGGAGCAGGCATCAAAATTTAAAATCGCTTTTACAGAAATTGAGGATAAGAGCACAGTACAAAGCCGCCATTAGCAGTAACTTATTATAGACAATTTCCTACGTTTGTACGCGACCAATCGGGCTGAGTGAGAACCGCTATAAACGGACACGGTAGCAAAACGGAATTGTGGAATAAGGGAGCAACGGGACGAGCCCGGATTGGCACGTCATCGTCATCGGCCTATCTATTAAATAATCGATACAAACAATATCCGTTATTAGGCTCCTAAGAATTGGGTTCCTTTTTGCTGGCCCAAATTAGCGTAAAAGATGATTTTAGATTTAGCGATGGTGGACAACCTAGGAATATTCATAAGCGGAATTGTCGATTCTGTTTTTAATTTGTTTATTATTCATTGATATTTCGAGGACACACGTATCTACACTATTAAAATTCACAAAATGAATTTTAATAGTGTAGATACGAGTAGTATCCCTGTTTTAGCGCTGAATTTTGGTCCCAATACCTGATACGGCCTTAAGCCGATGGGTGGTACATTGACAATTTTTAGAGCAAATTATTTTATATTAGTGGCGGACGATTTGGCGCAGTGGTTAAGAGCTTAAGCCGCTTCGCCCACGAGGTCGAATAGTCACAGGTGCCCACACAGGACACATTTTTGGGGGAAACATAATTATTTATTTCGTGATTTATTCACATACACAAATACCCATTTGTGTATGTGGATTTATTCACATACACAAATACCCATTTGTGTATGTGAATTTTCATGTTTGGAAAACGCACCTACGACACAGGAAAAATCCTAGTATAGGACACCGTTTTTTAATTATAAATAAATTTAAATGAAATTACTTTATATTGTATAGGACTACCAAGTAACATTCATCATTATCATCGTATGGTGATGTATTATCGGTAATGCGACCTACGATCAAAATTTTACGTCAGAGTAGAGGAGCCAATGTGTAAACTCCGGTAACGTTCGACAAGCAGCTTGTCTGAAAAGTCTGACGACTACTATTGCACAAACTTATTGAGATTATATTGATGAAAGGGGACGGTGAGGTGTGTAGTTTTTCATTATCCTGAACTATCAAGATATTCATACAAGTATAGTTATATTCAGTAAGGATGGGAAATACACCGCTGACATAGAGAGAAGAGTGAGTGCAGGGAACAGGGTGAATGGTGCGATGGGAAAGCTACTTGGGAGCCAGCACTTAAGCCATAAGGCGCAGGTGGCCATACATAACGGAGTTCTTGTCCCAACGCTGTTATATGGTAGCGCGAGCTGAGTATGTAAGAAATGCGAGCTCTGCGGAAGATGTGCGGAGTGAAGCTGATTAACCGCATTAGCAACAGCTTAGTAAGAAAGCGAGTAGGTATGAAAGATAATATCAGTGTAAAGATGAGAAAGGGCATGCTCCATTGGTTCGGGCATATAGAAAGAATGTCAGATGAAAGAATGACAAAACAGATATACAATGTGAAAGTGGAAGGATGCAGGTACCGGGGAAGACCTAGACTATCTTACCACGACCAAATAAACCGAGTCTTATCTGAAGGAAAAGTCAAGAGTCTCCGTAAGCGGCGAGCGTGTATGAGACAAACTATGAGAGTCGAGGAAGCCAGAGAGGTATGTAAGGACCTGTTGGAACTCTGTACTATCTGCCTACCCCGCAAGGGATCTTGCGTGATGATATAGAGATAGAGATAGTTGTATTTACACAATCAAATTAAGAATCAATTAAAAACAACGAATCTTAACGGGAATCGCTACATCCAATACTAAACAAATATGTAAATAGTTGGGAGGAAATCTTGAATCTACAAGACATTACGGACGAACGGACAAGTCGAACTATTAGCTATTAAGATATCAATCAACGGCGGAGTCGGAGGCATTTCGTTGTTATTTCAAATGGTCTTGTACTATAAAATTAGCATCGGAATGGTACCGTCTCGTACCTATAAGATCATGGTGTTGGTAGTTGCGTGGTACAAGTTATGAGATTTTGGCACATCAAAGAAAAAAAGTACGAACTTCATTTGGACCAAACACAAAATACACAGTAACAAGCAAGAAACATTATTGTCGTAAGCATGTTGTTTGTGTCTATGTTGTCATAGAAAGAAAAACAAAAAGTAAACAAAATATGTTCGAGGCTGTGTCTTAGGACAAGTAGGCATAAGCACACCGTTAAGGTGTGTGTGTGTGTGTGAATGATGTACGCTGTTGGCCGCGAGGCCTTTACAGCTTCACCGGACATAAAGGCGAGCGTGCAACCACTACGCTCTAGCCAGCCAGAAGGGCAAGAGGCGACATACTCGAGGGCGCCTCTTCGAGCGCCCTCGGTTAGGAAAGTCGCTGTAGGGGGACGGGTGCACTACTAAGTGCACCGGTCAACCGCCGGCTATGGGAGGGGATCTACTACTACGTCGTCGTCGTCGCCCGTATTCTGAGCGGAAAGAAGGGATGACAAAGCATCGGGGGGGTCGGTGAGAACATGTCGCGGCCGGCGGTGGCGGCAGGGGTCGGGGGGAAGATCGTAGTCGGCGGTGGCTACGATTAGCGGATTCGCATGGGTAGACGCGTTCGCGAAGTGACGTGTTGACGCCTTTTTAATAAAGGCGCGAATAGGTTCGAGACCTAGATCGGAGTGGTGGAGGTGGTGTTTGTGTTACATTGCCTCATGTGGTCGGACTGTTATTTTATCATATTTTCTGTCATGGTTGGACTGCCTGCGATCATAAAACTCCTAAACTTTATCTATCTATCTCTATCTATAACCTCACGCCAGATCCCTTGCGGGGTAGGCAGAGAGTACAGAGTTCCAACAGGTTCTTTCCTTACATACCTCTCTGGCTTCCTCGACTCTCATAGTTCGTCTCATACACGCTCGCCGGTTACGGAGACTCTTGACTTTTCCATCAGATAAGACTCGGTTTATTTGGTCGTGGTAAGATAGTCTAGGTCTTCCCCGGTACCTGCATCCTTCCACTTTCACATTGTATATCTGTTTTGTCATTCTTTCCTCTGGCATTCTTTCTATATGCCCGAACCAACGGAGCATGCCCTTTCTCATCTTTACACCGATACTATCTTTCATACCTACTCGCTGTCTTACTATGCTGTTGCTAATGCGGTCGGTCAGCTTCACTCCGCACATCTTCCGCAGAGCTCGCATTTCTACCGCATTTATCCTACTTTCATTCTCCTTCTTACATACCCAGCTCTCGCTACCATATAACAGCGTTGGGACAAGAACTCCGTTATGTATGGCCAGCTGCGCCTTATGGCTTAAGTGCCGGCTCCCGAGTAGCTTTCCCATCGCACCATTCACTCTGTTCCCTGCTCTCGCTCTTCTCTCTATGTCAGCGGTGTATTTCCCATCCTTACTGAAGGCGCATCCAAGATATACAAACTCATTCACTTGCTCCAGCACATCGTTACCAACCACAATCCCTACATTCGTTCTGGTTTCTTCCCTTTCAAAAACCATAATCTTGGTTTTCTTCACATTCAAGTGTAAGCCATTGATCATGCAGTCGTCTTTCATAACTGTGACTAGTGTTTGCAGATCAGTGGCTGTTGGCGCTATTAAAACCGCGTCATCTGCATAAAGTAGATGGTTTACCACTAAGTCACCCATTTGTACACCTTCATTCATCGCTTTCAGTCTTTGAAGACTTTTGTCCAGATATATTATAAACAGTCTAGCGGACAACACGCAACCCTGCTTGACGCCGATTTTAACGTCAAACCAGGGTGACCTGTTACCACCCACCCGTACGCATGCCTTGCAGTCCACATAAGTGGACTGGACGGCTCGCAACAGAGTGCCATCTATACCATACTCTGGCAAAATGTCCCAAAGTCTCTTTCGCACAACTCTGTCAAATGCCTTCTCCAGATCTACAAAACCGCAGAAAACCTTCCGGCCCACTGCCAGATGCTTCTCTACGATGTTGCGGAGTGAGAAGACTTGATCCGAACATCCTCTTCCAGACCTAAACTTTACTATTAAAATATTACCTTTCTATTTTATGTATAGCTTTACAATCATATTCAACCCATTTCGGTCGTAGCGCTGTTGCTGGAGGAGAGAGAAAGAGAGAATACATCGAGGTTTGCAAGACATTTAAAAATGTCCTGCTAATTTTTTTTAATATATGATATTAGTGTATCCCAATAATATTAGACACGCCAACACTATTTATTTCTATATTCGCTTCTGTCTGTACCTTATACAGTGACACCCAGCTACTTTTCCTGAATGATATCTATAGCAGTGTTAAGATTACTGGAACGCAATCCACCTTTCGTGGAGCTACCGGTTGTAGAAATCTGTGCATGAGTCACTTTTATAAATGCACAGTGTCCTTTCCCGTCGGTTAGTGTTTGAACTTTAAACAAAAATGTCTACACGACTGTGTATCTAATCTCCTTTGGACAAGACTAGAATATTCCAGGGTTACTTTAAAAAAAAGTAAACAGTGTATCAATTTCTTGAGTAAACAGTGTGGTTCATAGGATATGAAAGAACAATTCAGAAAGTAAATGCATTTCCTTACTTCATCATCTACCAGAAGACGTCTACTGCTGCACAAAGGCTTCCCCCTTCATGATCGCCACAAGACGACCGGCTTTGTACTGTACGCATCCAGTTTTTACCCACGACCTTCACCAAGGCCCTATTTAATGAAACTGACAATGCTATTTGACAATAATTTGAATTAAATTAAACCTTTTTGAAAACAAGCCTTTATATAACACCGAATATATCTGGCTTAGTTGAGGAGTTCCTGTGGCTTGTTTCCGGCTCCATCATCAGACCCTGACCACCATCCGGGTCTAAAGTACTCGACAAGACAAATCCAACGAGCCCAAACAAGGCGGGGTTGTATTGAGTATTTAAGTGGTCCCATTGGCCATCTCTCGGCTTCATTATCGTCTGATGATGATGAACAGAGTGTTCAGGGTCTCCTGAACACACACAAACCGTCACGCCTCCTGAACACTATCTGATCATATAGTACTTGTCAATACCAATCTAAGAAGCCTAAACACGAGGGGGTTATATATAGTTCACATGTTCCTATGGCCACCTTCGGACTCCATTATCAGACCAGCTTCATGGTACCATATTATTGCATTGGTACGGAACTTATATACGTATCTAAGCCAAATTTCAACTCAATCAGATACCCGCAAGTGCTTGAAAAATGGATAATAAGATTTGAACCGGAATGACAGCCAGACATACGAACATTACAAGTTAAATAAAAGCTTGTAAAAAATTATAAAATTGTCACACTGTCGTGACAGGTGCTATTGACAAATTTTTCAAATGGTCATATTCTCATGGTCACTTTTCTTAAACTGGGCTCTGGTAATCGGTCACTTTCCTTACTTACATTATGATAGCTCATTGGAATAACCGCCTTATACCTAACATAAGTTACCCTAGTTACTGGACACCAACTTTATCACATCACCATAAATATTATTAAATATTCAAGGTATTCAATTATAACTGTGCGTATCAATATGCGTGGTTGACGTTTACGCCATTTTGCGCTAGTAAAACCCTCAGATACAGGATGTTTCCCTCGGTAATAAAAGATTATAATGTACTTGCGTACTCGATTCGAGGTACACCGAATGATAAAACTAGTAATGACATATCCTGGTATCATTTTTTTATTTATGTAAACAGTCATATTGAAGAAACTAAATAACTAACTTCTTTTACTTTGTTCTTAGCGGTTCAAAAATATTATAATGGTTTACATTAATAAAATTCAGTCTTCGGAATGTTATTTCTGAGGAAACTTATGAAAGCCAAAGTGTAATTCGTACACTGCTGCCTACGCTTTTGTACGTAATAGGTGAAAAGTATTTATTTTTAAAAAGCTTTTAACAATTGCCTTTTGGCAAGCCATAATGAGACTTTAACTTAAAAAATATCGTTAGTGACACACCGTATGCAAAATTTTGTTTTTCACGCAGTAGTATTTTACTTTAGGTGTTAGCTGTATTTAACTCGTGCTGTGAATGCATTCAAAAACCAAATATGCAACTCAACCACCTATGCTACAAAAAAAAACATAATTTCAGTGAATCACAAGTTTTATCCCAAGATCTATTATCCTGTGTGAGAATCGAAACTGCGAGTACTGGTTTCAGTGGGACGTAGAGCCTACGCTCAAATCATCAACATAACTTTTTTTCACTTACGACATTTTTCCAAAATCGGCCCAATTAGTCCACAGAAGGCACGTAATAAGTAACTAAAGATACAATTAAAAATTAAATTTATTTTACAAAAAAAAATTAACTGCATCGAACTAACAGTGTAATGACTCACGACGGACCCTTGCCGGGGTGGGGTCGACAGATCCCCATAAATCGCTCACGCCGATACAGAAATGATATTTTGTTATTTAAAAGCAGCTAGTTAATTCCAATATGCCATAAATCATAACTTTAATGGGAAACCGTTGGTGAAGAAAAAAACTAGATACGTAGTTCTGTTATTATACGTTTTTAATAAGTTGTTTTTGATATTACTTTGTTTTTGATGAATATTATAATTCGTGCTTTTTTTTTTGTTACAGATTGTGTGGTCTGTATTGGTATCATTACGCTTTAATCCCTAGGGTGGTTAAAGATTACAGACAGTATAAATTCATGTTATTTAATATAACTTCCTCATTTTTTTGGAGGCCCGAAGCTACTCGCGTCCGTAGGATTTACTGGCGATTCCCTACACGTGGGCTCTGCGCAGTGCTAAAAGAGCAGCACCTTCGCTAGTGGTAGGCTTCAGCCGTGGCTGGTCACCACCCTCCCAGCAAAGTCATACCGCCAAGCAACCCAGACATGTTCCGGCATGTTGCCCGAAGTTGCCTTACGGGATTAGCCCAATCATACCAATCTTGATCTAATTTCTCCTCAGCCTATTTTAGAGTGAATAGACTAATACTAGAACAGATTATGACTGCCTCGTTGGTCTAGTGGCAAAGCGTATCGCTTTGTGATCACGAGGTCCTGGGTTCAAATCCTAGGTCGGACAAACTTCCCAGTATTCCAATAGTAGTCCGTAGTCTGGAATTGTGCCCAGTATATGGCAATAGGCTCGACCCTTATTACATGGGACCCAATATTGTCAGCGAAGGTAGGTGTACACAGTACACCTCTGCCACTCCCGGTTGGGAAATATAGGCATGACGGTGTTTATTTTTTTATTTATTTATATGTTTAAAGTGGCGTCTCGACTACTAAGCCTGACGTTCAATGCAGACGTTAGTCGATGTTTATGGCTTTTGGTTTAGTCACGCCTATATTCCCCAGAGGGCGTGGCCGAGGTGTACTGTGTACACCTACAGTGAACGTGATCACAAAGCGATGCGCTTTGCCACCAGACCAACGAGGCAGTTTGGCTTAGTGATACGTATATAGGAACATACTTCACATGAGTATGAAATCCACAACAAATATTAACGCAACGGTAAACTAGCCTAAGCACCTATCTTGTTCAAAATGAAAACTTTCTACCCAATAAATTTAACGGCAATACAAGCCCTAGGGCCAACCGTCCGTCTATCTGTCGCGTAACTCAGAAACAGCACCAGCCATTGTTTTATCTAGATCTGCCATCGCCTCATGCGCAAGCGCAATGAAAGATTGAAGATACGAAGATCCACTTTCAGTATAAATCTTGTTATATCTGTTCTGGGGCTTTATTTGCTATGACTAAACGCGGCGCGTTAAGATAACTTCCTGAAGAGATCTTGTAATGGTCTGTATGCCACTGGAGTACTATTAAGGCTCCGCGCCACTAACCACAGCCACCGGGGGTTAGCGACAAGCTGTGACATAATTTTACATATGGTTTGTAAGGAGTTGCCGCACACATATAGCGAGTGGCAGCTACTCGCCTCTCAGTGTCCGCGACACGCCACCGGTGGCTGCCACTCACTATACAAAACGTATACAGCAGAAAGTGTTATAAATTGTGGCGGCCACTAACCACATTCGTTTGCGCGGTACCAAAGGAAGTGGCGCACAACAGCCCCCGGTGGCTGTAATAGATGGCCCATTTGCGCAATACCTAAACGGTCAACCATCGTAACGCGCCGTGTTACGTTGAATTTGTGAAATAGATCGTAGAAAATAAGGGCCCTGTTTATTTTGTTTGATATATTATGTTAGGAGCCATTTCAAAGCTGGTAGTGTGTAATTATCTGTCTCATAAATTTTTAATCTTGATTTCCTGGAAATAGTTCCCACTGGAGCGAACGAAGCGAAAAAGTCTGTTACAATTGTACCCTCTGCTTTCCCCATAAGAAATCTGTCGTGATAACAAAAAAATAGTGATAGTTCTTAGTCACTTCAAATGGATTCAGTTAATATTAAACGCAGATGTTTGTGATGATGGATGTTTGTTAATTTTTCATGCAACAACTACTAAGCCGATTTGATGAAACAGAATGACACAGAATATAATTTATAAAGGTACATAAGATAAATAATACGCAGATGAAGTCGTGAGCCGCCAGTAAATTATAAATAGGGCAGAAGGTACTTTTGATTTCACTAGTTGCTTATCATATACTGAAACCAAAGAATTAAGAAAAATATATACTTTACAAAGAAAATAGAGTTCTGTATGTAGCCGAATGTATTTAAAATTCTACACTCGGCTAAGAAAACTAATCTTAGACATTTCTTACTTTTGACAGATTCTCAACTATAGAATAAAAATGATATACTAAGTAATTACACGAGTAAAAGTAACTACTTAGCCATGTTTATAGATACGTGTGTGACTGAAGGACAACGCACTGCATAAACCTGTGGATCAAGAGCCATGAAACCTTTCTAGCACAGGATTATCATCTGTAACAGAAGTAAGCACTAAAACCCTCCTAAAGGGGTCATATGGAGTGTCTTTTTAAATAAGTTTCAGTTAAATAGCCATTTTATTTATTTCTATCTATCTATCTATATCATCACTCCAGATCCCTTGCGGATTAGGCAGAGAGTACAGAGTTCCGACAGGTTCTTTCCTTACATACCTCACTAGATTCCTCCAGTCTCAGAGTTCGTCTCATACACGCTCACCAGACTCTTGACTTGCCCTTCAGATAAGACACGGTCTATTTGGTCATGGTAAGATAGTCTAGGTCTTCCCCGGTACCTACATCCTTCCACTTTTGCATTGTATATCTGTTTTGTCATTCTTTCTTCTGACATTATTTCTATATGCCCGAACCAACGGAGCATACCCTTTATCATCTTTACACCGATACTATATTTATTTAAGTTATTATTTTACTATTTAATTAATTTACTATCATTATTTTTATTTATTTCGTGTTACAAATAATACCGATGAAACTCCCAGAGCAACGGCCTGTGTTTGTACAAACGCACATAACTTCACGTCCTCAACTTCGGAAATCTGTCACCAATCACAGCTTCTTTAAAGACAACCTATTTATACACATCAAACCCACTAACGTTTCCCAGAAAACGTATTACGGCATTAAGCTATTTTATATAGCTCATGTCACAAATAAAACGTGAATTCAGACGTACTATCTGAAATTCCGAAGTCGGATTTATTTAAACATAAACATCGATTAATATATGCGCCCGGGCACATATAAAATGGGATGTGGAGGCAAAACAAAAGAATTTCCACGGCGTCTCTCAATCGGTACATAAATTCAAGGCACACTAATCACAAATCACGATGCTTTTCCGTTTAGAAACACGCACGGGAACCAGGGCTTGAGAACATTTTAAGCTTTGACTGTGGACTTTAAAAATATTAATTAGATTTACACATTTAATTAAATTTGCGTTAAGTTTGGTATGCTAAATACTTAATAGCTATTGGTTCCCTCTGAAGATTGAGTAAAGGACATCGGACAATGGCATGTATAACATTAAATGGAATGCAAAGGTATTTTATTTATTAGAATTATAAACAAATTAGTTCAATAATCTGTTTAATGAATAAATGAAAATAAGTCACCTGGAAGAACGAATCGAGGTAGTCTGACAAAAATTCAATAACATATTATATTTTCGACTTTAGTAATTAGTCAGTACTATGCTTATCATATTTGACATGTCATATGCATAAGATGATGCCCTATAAATTCACACACCAAATTAAAACTTGGTTGATGAAAAAAATGCAGTATCGACAAAAATTCAGTACAGGTATTACATTTTTTAACGTACATATAATTTGCATACATCGTATAGGACGTATTATTTCATACTTTAAGCTTTATAAATTCACACACAAAATTAAAAATGTTTAGCATCCCTCTCTAAGATCAAGATGTGTGCGTTACCGTGCGCCGGAGTGCCGCTCAGTTGACAGATTTATGTGGGACGCGCCCGATAGCCCTCTCCCTCCCGCCTACCCCTCGCCCCCGCCTCGCCCCGCGCCTTCATTATCACACCATTACGCAACAATACGTTATACAACCACATTACCTCATTTAAATCTCAACTGTTTTACCCTCTAAATTAAATCCAAATTTAAACAACTTTAAGTACTAATATTGATAGGTAACCGAATGACAGTGCTCCATTACATTACGATACGGTCAGGATTAGATAATTAACGCATTCAACGTACGGTCATGTTTGGTTTCGTTAAATTGTGTTTATCTGTTTGTGTGAATTAACTTGGAACACCGTGCACTTGTTTTACATATTAGATAATGCTTAAAGTTGTGATAATACGGTCGTGATTGAAATACGTAGTTATTTTTAACACACCGGCACGCCTATATTCCCCAAGCAGGAGTGGTGTACTGAGTACACCCACGTTTCGCCAACGATGTTAGGTCCTATGTCTATTGCCATATACCGGGCACAATTTCAGAATCCGGACTCGTACTGGGAAGTTTTCGTTAGAAAAACTACACTTGTCCGACCTAGGATTTGAACTCAGGACCTCGTGATCACAAAGCGTTGCGCTTTACCACTAGAACAACGAGGCAGTATATGGTTGTGTATTTTTAAAATACTACCTATGAAAATGTTTTATCTAAGATACAGTTATATGTAAGTTTTTTATTGTTAAATTCTAATTTAACCTGTAACTTATATGTGTAGAATTGTCTGTTAATATAAGTTGGTTTATAAATTAAAAATCAATAAATTTTATTTTATTCCATTACCAAGAAAATAAACAATGGATGAGAAGTGAATGACACATAAATGAAGTAGAAATGAACATGGGGACGATGCCATAGATACCTAAAACTACTAATACAACCATTTTCAGAAAATAAGTCATGAGACAAACTATGAGAGTCGAGGAAGCCAGAGAGGTATGTAAGGAAAGAACCTATTGGAACTCTGTACTCTCTGCCTACCCCGCAAGGGATCTGGCGTGAGGTTATAGATAGAGAAAGATAGAAGTCATTAAAAATTTGTGATTTTAGTCACTTTTCCGGTTTTAAACTACTTCCGGCAAACACACGTGTTTTAGCATCCTTGTAAGTAAAAAAAATGCCATAATTGTCTTTATCTGACCCTTTAATGACTGTACAACGACTCAAAACTCCTCATCTTAAAAAAATTACACTAATCTACTTCCGATAAACACACGTGCTTCAGCTATCACTTGAGGAAAGAAGTCAATGTCAAAACATACGTACATTTAAATAATTTCTGCAATATTTATTTATTTATTTATTTGGTCGAAGACCTACAGCTAATACAGTAATATAAAAACCTAAAATAACAACGGAAAGCCAATTACAGATCTTCACGGATAGTCGTAGATTATGAAAATGGTATTGCGTGAGCTATATGAGTAAGAAGTTATACAGAAAGAAAAAATATGGCAATGTGGAAAAAATTAAACAGGTATAGGGTAGGTTATAGTAATTTCCTATATAAGCTATTAGAGTATTTTTATTGAAAAAAATATTGATAATCTATCTATCTATACCATCACGCCAGATTAATTACGGGGTAGGCAGAGAGTACAGAGTTCCAACAGGTGTTTTCCTTACATACCTCTCTGACTTCCTCCACTCTCATAGATAATAATGATTATATTGATAATATTGATCGAAAAAAAAAACAGGTGAATTTTTTATCCGACCTAGGATTTGAACCCAGGACCTCGTAATCGGTACAGTAATGCTTATATTTCCTTCTATTAGAAATACGTATAGTTATGCACATAACTGCATTAATTTTGTTCTGGCTCGAGCGTAGTGGTTGCATGCTCGCCCTCTTATCCGGTGAAGCTGTAAAGGCCCCGCGGCCAACAGCGTAGATCATTCACACACACGTCCTAATTTTGTACTAGAAGCGAAAACGGACACCGCAAATACGTCCCTAAAATGAAAGTAAAATTGATTTAAAAATGAAAGTGAGAAAATCGAACCGGGAGCAAATCTCGAAGGTGTATATTCCCACTACATGACAAATAGCTTAACACCTCACAGTTACCATAACCTGTGCTATAACCGTCCATCTAATATTCACAGCGATACCCTAACTAAATCCGAGATACACCAAATAAATCCGCACCGAACCGAAATAAATCGTTATTTAATTTTACACATTATTCAGTGAGATACCCAGTTGTACCAACACTCTGGGAATCATTTCGAGATTAGTACCAACTATTAATAACTCGGTTATAAAGTAGCTTTCATATAGAAAGCGATGCGTTAACTCACCTTTCTGCGCGTTAAATTACGGCAAATGGGACCATACATCGAGCGCGCGTTATCGCCACGACGCGTTTGAACACAGGTTGTTTCTTTGCTAGTGTACTGCTAACTCTTTTTAGCATTTATTTATTTATCTCTATCGTCATGACAGATCCCTAGCGAAGAAAGCAGAGAATACACAGTTCCAACAGGTTTTTTCCTTACAGACCTCTCTGGCTTCCTCCACTCTCATAGTTCGTCTCATACACGCTCGCCGGTTACAGAGGCTCTTGATTTACTCTTCATATAGGTCACGATCTATTTTGTCAAGGTAAGATAGTCTAGATCTTCCCCGGGACCTACATACATCCTTCCACTTTCGCATTTTTGGGTCATTTAGTTAACTATCTATTATTTTTAATCCAATCAACATATACGTCTTACAATATGAAATCGTTGTCAAATACTTTATCAACATCCGTAAAAGTCTTAATACATACACCCGCAAACTTCTCATAAACAGTCATTTGTATACATCCTTCATCAATACGCTAGGTATTGCAAAAATTTAGAAATGAAAGTTTTAAGAAAACGATCATTAACTCTTAAAGATTGGATTAATCGAACTTTAGTTTACGTAATAAATTCGTTAATGTGTCTAATGCCTAGCTTTTTTAAGTTACACGATGTATTAGTCCATAATTTCTGTAGAAGGAAATCAGGTAGAGATGTCTGAACCTTCCAATGCGTCATGCTGTGTTGTCTGATCGTGATTCGATTCCGTCACCGCAAACCGGAATATAACAGTTCAATCGTTGCTGCTGAACGACGGAAATGTTTAACATATTTATGTTAATCACGACAAAGCACGAGAAATAACATATTTGTACTCTTACATTAAAGAGATGACTAAATAAATAAAGACATCTTTTAGATAAGCTCTTATATTCTTGTGCTGCTCTTTGAGATCGTTTGATGGAATATGGACGGGTAGCATTTTAATAGTGTTATAAGGATCTCAGACCATATCTTTAATAATAAATCTGTGAATTATACCGTATGTATACTGTTGTGAGGCGCCCGTAGCGCTCTGGTACTTTAGGGACCACACGTAAGCAGGGTTCAGTTCGATTAATCTGAGATGGGTGAACGTTAGTAGCATTTTTAATTTTATGTACTTTTGTGCTTCGAAAGGCACACTAAGCCACTAGTACCGCGACTTCATGTATGTATGTAGCTGAACCAAGGAAACGTAAGTAGGAAGGTAAAATCCAGTTGCAGGTGACCACCAACTGGCCTTCGTAGCACTGCACTGAGTCCAAGTGGTGAAGTATAACTTATTCTTCTCCACCTCGATTCGTGGCAGAAGACTTTTGTACGCGGTACGGTAGTATGACTGATCAATAATAAATTAAAACTGTTATGTCTGAAAAGGCGCTTGCAATTTCTGCACTTATGATGATTGGAATATCTGACCACCCGTGAATTATAATGACGTGAAATAATAACTCTTACTGTCACATATCAAACGATCCACCTTTGAAGTAAAGATTTTAAGTAAAGATTTTTGACAGGCTGTATGTAAATAGCATTACTTTTTCGAAAGTGTCAATGCTAAGCTTTTGTCCTAATTATTGCTACTTAAGGCATAATTTAGCAATGTGGGTAATGATACATGAAGCAGTACTGTTCCACTTATTTTATTATGAATAAATCGTCGTGCTAATATTCCCCTAATTGGGGTGGCAGAGTGCACACTATTGTTATCATAGTATATGCACACCAACATGAAACTGACGTTACTGTGTCCTAATATCGGAGTCTTTTGCCATTATACTGGGCAAAATTCGGGACATAAAACTGTCACTGAAAATTATTGATAGAAAAACCTTAATACCACTTTCCAAGGATCCAATTTCAGGACCCCCTTAGCGACCTTTGCATCATAATGCATGCGAATTTAAATTTCTCTGTTGATATTTATAATAAATTACGAAACAAAACATATATACAATGCGAAAGTGGAAGGATGTATACCGGGGAAGACCTAGACTATCTTACCATGACCAAATAGATCGTGTGATATCTGAAGGGCAAGTCAAGAGTCTCCGTAACCGGCGAGCGTGTATGCAACGAACTATAAAAGTTGAGGAAGCTAGAGAGGTATGTTAGGAAAGAGCCTGTTGGAACTCTGTACTCTCTGCCTACCCCGCAAGGTATCTGGCGTTATGATAAAGAATATTTCTAATACAATATTGTTGAATTTGTGCATGTTTGTATATTTATAGTATAAAGTAAGTGCGGTTTGCATTTAGCTAATAGAAAATAGTTAATATAAACAAAGTAATGCTTTTTCCACATTAATACAACCCTGACGTAAATGATGACATAAAAGTTAGCCGCTATTTTATTCAGTCATTTTCTTTTTTTAATGACAGCATAAGCGTTAATTCAGCTCTAATAGCTACATAACACGTGAGGAAGTCAGAAAATTACAATTAACATTTAGCAAAAAGCAATGTGCATTAAAGTAGCGCTTTATTAAATCATAAAACGCGAACACCTTGTTCGTACACATTTGAAATATACATGAAATAATTTACAATGTTGCTGAGATCCCAACAGATATCATGCCGATGCAACGACAACTATTTAACATATCTAAGGAATTATATAATAAAATATGGCGGCTATCCGTCATCCCGTTGCAAGTCGGATCGAGTCGGTCGACACGCAACCGTAAATCTGGCTCAGTACTGACGCATCAGTCATACAAATCATTCAAAGTCCCTTGGAACCCGATCGTAAATACGTCTGAGTGTAGCATTAATCATTTTGAATACAGAATAAGAAGTGCCGCGGGCGTCCGCGATTGGTCGTCACTAAACGAACAATTATTCAAATAGCGCGCTCCGATTGGACGATCGCAGTTCGGTTTTTTACGTTGACAGAGTGATGGATTCGACCCTTCGACTCGTGCGCAGTTTAGTGCCCGTTTCATTATGGTGTGTATGTTATGTAGGCAGTGTACGAGCTATCAATCTCCGTCGAGAAGTAAATGCTTCGAGTTTTTTAGTTACCTCCCGATTACAACTTTAAATACTTTTTGCATAATTAACATTCTGATAAACGGAATGGTTGATGTCAATAAAAATAATATGGCTGTACTTAATTAGAGAGTTTTTTTATGTTCTTACACACGTTTTATAGATGCAACTGGTTTTATGTAATGCACGTAATAAAATTGGATATAAATGACAATATACATTGACAGTAATTATGTACTATCAGAAATAAATATTGATGGTATCTTAAGTATCTTTCACAGGCTCCGTTCTAAATAAAAACATCATATTTGTTGTATATTTTATGGCGTCCATTTTACATCCTCGGATCCTAATCTGAATCATAAAAGATAAACACGCTGTATATCAGCAGTCACTGTCACGTTCGAAATAGTCAACTCGAGTCCAACTCGATAAGTGTCGTCTATTCGATACGGTATCTCGACGATTTATCCGAGTCGAATATCGATACCCGGAAGCAGCGCTAGTCGGCGGGAAAATGGCGGCGCGCGCCCCTCCCTGATTGGCCGGGGACCCTGCGCCCGCGCACCTCACATCTGTCACTACGATTACGTTTTTATGTAGAAACTTTACGAGTAATTTTATGGCCATGAACGCCCATCGCAAAGCGGTGAAAATATTTAAACCCCATAAATTTTTATGGTTTAAAATAAACGATAATGGGGAGGTATGTTTAATACAGGTAATGTATGTGACTTTATCAGCTCGGCTGATTGGTTTAGAGTTGGTCGGCGGCTTTGATGTTTTAACGCAATTTTAATTGATGGCCATTAGGGTTTTATTGTTGGCTACTTACCCTGGAGTACAGGATCACATTTTCTAAGGGATTCATTTCGATTACAGCTCGATGGATGGAAATTGGTTATTAATGAGCGTGGCCGGAGCGGCAGTTAACATACTGTTATGACGATATAAAAACAAGGTTATGAGGAATTAAATTTTATGTGGTTAGATATCCGTAAAATTGAAAGAACTCTAAAGAGCTTCTTAGAGTTATATTTCCTTTTAAACTTAAATTGTTGCGTTAGACAACTGATTAAGTAGTATAGTAATTTTTATTCCGTTAGTCATAAATACTTTTTATATTTTAATGATTATTGAACTACACTTTAAACAAGAGCACCACTATCCTAATTTTTATTACATGGTATATGTACATTGTTGGTTCCATACAATAATGCAATAAACCAATGAATCAATCTCAGGACAAATTTATGAGATCCTAAAAAGCCTATGGCGATGGCCGCCCGCCCTGGAAGCCATCAAGAGGGCAGTCCTAATATTGTCTACTTAAAGTTAGTCATAAGTGAAACAGAAGCTGAGAGTATAACCACTTTTGACAGTAACTAAATTAATATAAAAATATTAACATAATAACTTACACGACCGGTACTTCTCTCCGCAAAACCCATTAATAATTTATCGTCTAGCACTTACCTGAAAATAAAACAAATCGCATTAAACAGTGTGTCCAAAAAATGTTACTAGTAACGAGAATATTTAATACTAATATTTCTTAAATTCCAAAACTACAGCATCCCAACCAGAAGTGTTGACAAACACTAACAATCAGCAACACAAATTAACTCTTATTTGCAACAAAAATAGGACTCTCAATTGCTCAAACGGTACAATGTAAGTCTTAGCTACCACAGTCTTCACCAGTAAAGGCTTTACCTTTGACAGGACTTGTTTCCTGTTCAGGATCACAATTAAATCTTTGTTCTTTAACTCTGTAGTTAATTAAATAGACGCATGGAAGGGGGCGCCACTGTGTCGGCATAATTACACGATGTTAGCTCCTAATGCAATAGTCCGGCTATTTAGTTCGACCTAGGATTCGAATGCAGGACCTCATGATCTCTCAGACCGAAAACGGAGTGTGTCCTAAATATCGATACTTCTTAATTCAAATAAATAACAACCCAACTAGAAGTCGTCAACTCTAACAATCATCAACGCAAATTGATTCCCTTTTACTACAAAAATAGGACTCGCAATCGCTCAAACGGGACGATACAAGTCTTATCCACCACAATCTTCTACCAGTAAAGGCTTAACTTCTTGTTGTGTTCTTTCTTGTTACCTGTTCGGTATCGCTATTAAATCTTTGTTCTTTAACTCTGTAGTTAATTAAATAGCCGCGTCAAAGGAGGCGCCACTGTGTCGGCGTAATTACATAAATGTCATACTTATGATCGACGGCTAATACGCTATGATCGGAGTGCTACTGACGTTGATTTATTGAAGTCAAAATGTAATTTAATGAACTAAAAACTTTGATAAATCATTACGGAACAATTCAAGGTGAGTGTGTGATGGAATCAAATCCTCGAATTAGTTGAGTGAACATGAGTTAGAAATCAACATGAATAATGATATTATAAAATTGTATTTCATGTAATTAATAAAACGTGTAGGTATGAAAGATAGTATCGCTGTAAAGACGAGAAAGGGTATAATACTCCGTTGGTTCAGGCATATAGAAAGTATTTCGGAAAAAAGAATGACAAAACAGTTATACAATGCGAAAGGGGAAGGATGTAGGTACTGAATATAACCTAGATTTTCTTACCATGACCAAATAGAACGGTATTATATATATCTTATCCGAAGGACAAGTCAAGAGTCTCCGTGACCGGCGCGCATTTATGAGACAAACTATGAGACTGGAGGAAGCCAGGCAGGTCTGCAAGGAAAGGACTTGTTGGAACTCTGTACTCTCTGCCTACCACGCAAGGGATCTGGCCTGATGATATAGATAAATAGAAAATAAACACTATCATGTCCATATTCTCCAAGGATAGCGGTGGTGTACTGTGTACTCCCGCCTGTTAAAAAAGGACTTCTTACACAAAATATTCGTAAAAATCAATATCATACTCCACCACGCTGAACCAGTCTGGATTAATGGAACCAGGAAACAAAACTATTTTTCGGATTTTATCGCGGTTTAATATTTGATTTTTAAGTTTCCGACGTTTCGAGTGCTTTGCAGCACCCATGGTCACGGGAGGGACTAGTTTTATTTCATGTGTAATATTCGCGTAAATCTAAGAACTCATTTAGTGGAACCAGGTTTATGGTTTCCTGCTGTTGGAACCAATCAAACCATCTATAGGGCTCCAGCTTACAATCACATGAATTGGTAACCGGGACCAGCGACGACGATGGATATTTGGATGTTTGTTACTCTTTCACGCAAAACTACACAAAGATAAGCACGAAAAGATTCACGTTAGCATAACGCTAGCGAGTTGATATACCATCGCTGGCGCCACGCTAGCATTAACGTTTTAGTGCCGAGTCCTTTAAATGGATCTTGATGCATAGGATCAGCCGACAAGCTCGCCGTCGGTCGAAGAATCCCTTGCCCGCCGGCCGGTGCAAAGCACCACGGCGAGACACCTAGTATACGCCCTTCCCCATAGCGACTGCCCAAGCCGAGGCCGTTCCTCCTTGAGGAGCTCTTGAGCTAGTTGCCCCCTTGCCCTTCTGGCTCGAGCGTAGTGATTGCACGCTCGCCCTCTTGTCCGGTGAAGCTGTAAAGGCACCGCGGCCAACAGCGTAGATCATTCATACACACACACGAGGATCTTGATGAAGGATCTTACAATAACATAGCTTTTCAAAGCAAAATAAGATATAGGCTGTAATTTACAAAGATACGTACGCAGAAATCGCGGGCGGCCGTCAGTTTATTAAAATGCTCAACCAACTCGACATTAACGACAACTATAACTAAACAATAGAGATCGCCAAACACCAATTAGAAGCCGGTAGCTTGTCAACCGACTTTTTAATTCCCCACTTAATGCCCACAATACCGCGAGATAATAGTATTGTTACAGAATGTAGAAATTAATAACGGTATTAAAGCCGCTATAACAATAAAAAACCCACACGAGTTATCGCGTTACAAGATCGAGAAGTTAGATTCGTAGTCTGCGACTAACATTAAAAGTTGAGATCCGACATTTTTAATGTGTTTTTACGAGGCGTTTAAGTATATTTTATTTAACTGTTTTATAAACGTTCAAACACGACGCGAGTTATTTGGGCGGCGCGTGGGAGTTAGGCATTCATAGTTTAGAGCCATCGAAATATTAATTAAGGTAGTTTCATAGCCGATTTTGTTGTACGTCATTAAACTAAGCATGTCTTTATTGACTGCCTCGTTGGTCTGCTGGCAAAGCACATCGCTTTGTGATCACGAGGACCTGGGTTCAAATCCTAGGTCGGACAAATGTAGTTTTTCTAACGAAAAAATCCCAGTTTGAGTCCGGAGTTTGGAATTGTGCCCTGTATATGGCAATAGGCTCGCCCCCTATTACATGGGACCTAAAATCGTCCGCGAAACGTGGGTATATTCAGTACACCTCTGCCACTCCCGCTGGGGAATATAGGCGTGACGGTGTTTTTATTTCTTTGTCTTTATTAAAAAAAACAGTCATTAGGAATAGTTCCTTGAGGGTAACGATACAGGAATTCCTAAAATGAGTATTCCAGGAATTCCTGTATCGTGGGTGTGTTTGCAAACATGAAATTCATGTACACAAACATCCAGAATGAAAAAAACGTTTGTAGAATTAGAGCATCTATACTCTATCTTTGTGGATGACACAAAGGCTAGTACAGTGCAGGAATCGAACCCGCAATACTTAGCCCAGCGAGCCAAGCGGCCTACGCTCTAAATTACTGAACCAAACCGTTGTCAAATCTTCTTCCCAATTCGGATGAATCATAACTTTGGTTATCTGTCAGATTAGCTCGTCCTGGATTCTGTCCTTTAAATAATCTCCAAGTATAGGTAACCCTTTTTGTATCTCGTTGAATGACTATGAGGGACCAGTCTAACCGTGAATCTACATTTTGGCTTCATAATAAAGTACTGATAAAAATACTTAATTTAATTTTGAAGTAATTTTCCTAAACTGTAGAATTTGCTGATTCACTATACATGAAAGACTAGCTTCTGCTCTTTCATTTTTTCCAGGATAAAAAGTATCTTATATGTTAATCCAGGTAATAAACTATATGTGTGGCAAATTTCATCCAAATCCGTTCAGCGGTTTTAACGTATTTTTTTTTAAACGTAGCCCTACACTAGGATTTATTCCTGTGTTGTGGGTGCGTTCACAAACATGAAAATTCACAAACACCCAGACCGGAACAAATAATTGTGGATCACACAAAGGTTTGTCCCGTGCGGGAATCGAACCCGCGACTATTAGACACAGTGGGCGGAGCAGCTCAAGCTCTTAACCACTGCGCTAAATCATCAGTAACAAACATCCTAATATACCTACAAACTTTTACATTTATAATATTATAGGATTATGGTACTTGCAAGGGATGAATCTAGAACGAATGCCGGACTTGTGGTTGGTGAATGTGCTGCAGCAAGTGTACGAGTTTGTTTGTATATCTTGGATGCGCCTTCAGTAAAGATGAAAAATACACCGCTGTTATAGAGAAAAGATAATGAAAGCTGAATAAATGCGAGCTATCCGGACGAGGTGCGGAATCAAGCTGCAGTCGCAACAGCGTAGTAAAAAGCATGTAGGTCTGAAAAAACTGTCGGTTTAAAGATGAAAAAGCTATGCTCGGGTGATCCGGGCATATAGAAAGAATGTCAAAAAAAAGACAATGCAAAAGTAGGATGTAGACATCAGGGAACCTAGACGATCTTACCATGACGAAATAGACCTTGTTTTATCTAAAGGGTCTCCGTAACCGAGGTATGATAGTGGAAGAAGCTGAAGAACTTTACTCGCTGCCTATCCTGCAAGGCGAGAGGCGATAATTGACCGAGCTAGACTAACTCTTGAATGACCTTAAGAACGACTTGCTTGGTAGTTATCAACGAATTACGTCCGTTATTTACGTTACTGCGCCCAAAACATATATCCACATTGCAAGAATTAGCAACGGTTACTTTGAACTGATACTAATGGTACGTCTATCGGTTTTCAAATCATTACCATGAAATGCTACATTACACATACTATAAACATCACTGCTATCTAAGAAAACCCTATCTTTTCCCGTTCGCGGTAATGTCAAAGATCAAACTGTAGACTCGGCCGTCATAATGAACCAACAACATGGCCGACTGTCAATTACATTTTTTCATAACTTATTCTTATTGGTTTCAAATGTTACCACATAAAGACTAATAGACAGACATAATGGGAAGGCGTGACGGATATTTATAAGTGCTATTAATGGCTTATGTCTAGCTGACAAAGGCTGTTGATGATAGTTGCTAACCCTTAAAGTTGCATACCTGAACCAAAAATATATTAACACTGAAAAAGGCTCAGATAACTTTAATCTTGAAACCCACAACAAATGCAATTAACACTTAACTGAAAACCAAACAGACTATAATCAAGAATATTTAAAGATCAGACCGTACAGTGACTTGTCTGGCCAGTAACTCGCCCAATCGGCTGATAGCAGTTATTTCAGTAATGTACTATTTCACTATGTACTGCCCTAGACATCCGACACCACTACGAAATGTTCCCGATACGATCTCGATACCAACACGCTTTTATCGTTAGCATTTTTTATTATATCAAATCTACATTTTTTTATTTGATATGTTACATGTGAATCGGTTTGTTTGAAATAATATAACGTAACCAATCAACTGATATAGATAATTATTTTACTGCTGGGAATATCGTTGTGTTGGCGTAGATTACAGTGTGAGATATTGAAATGGATGAGTTAATAAATCACTGAGATGATCAAAAAAACTTACTAACGGCATGGTTTTATACAACAAAAATGTTATGAGATTTTGATCTGTACTTAAGCAACGAATCGAATTCGATTAACAGGAGCGGCTTAAATGATTCAGATCGTTAAAACCATAATTTCCTAATTGCTGAAAAGAGATTTACCTATAACAAGCTTAAAAAGGAGTGGAAGCAAAGATCTTGCAAACACTTATAATAGGGAATATGCGTGGTTCAAATTTTTTTTTTTACATACTTTATTGCATTAGAATAATGTCTATACCAATATTTTTTTTCATAACATTACTTTTTTATAATTATTACTTTCGATTATTATTACCTGTTGGAACTCTGTACTCTCTGCCTACCCCGCGAGGGAGCTGGCGTGATGATATAGATGGATAGATAGATAGATTACTTTCGATAAAATAATTATTGAAAATATAAAAAATAAGAGGAAAATTCAAAGTAGCGGGAACGCCACGCTATTGGTCAGATCGAATATGACGTCAAAGTCTACAATACAAATGTCAACAAGTGCATATTTGTTGGATGTTTGCTTTTGAGTTAGTTTTATTGTTATTTTTTGTTATCGATTTACACAAAGACAAAATTTTAGTTTAAATTATTTGAGTTAATTCTTACGTTAGTGATCTTCGCAGCAATATAAACAAGTTGATGGAGATACCATGTCTCTTTTCTGATTTTACACCACTTTCTCCTTATGTTCGCATCTATCGGGTGCATTTCTTATTGAATTTTTACACCTAGGCACAACACAGTGTTGTTCCATTGTATAATAGTCGCAAAATACAAAAAAAAAAAATACAGAATAAAATACTTCTACAGCTGTTTACTAATTGATTGTTATTATAGACTTTGACGTCACGCCAAGCGCGCCAAAATGGCGGGCGTTTAAAATGCTCTTATCTGTTTTCTAACTTCAAAATTATTTTTTGCCGTTTTCATTTTGTTTTTGACACTTAAATTGCTTTTTGCAATTATATATTGATGTAATCTATCGTATTAAAAATATAAAAAAAATACACGCATATTCCCTATTATTATCAACACTAAAAGTACGAGTACGGCTGGTTCGGTCTGGAGTGATCATGAATGTGGTATCCTAATTGGATATCATAGAGGCAGCTTGATAAGTTCTATCACCACAAACATAACGCCACCAATATCCTCTAGGTCCGGGAGCAGGAGTATGACTTAATCTTACCTCAATTTGTGTGTATGTATGTGGGTGAGAAATTGCTCAGTAAGTATAGGATTGATTTGAAATATGGAAATTACAATACAATATCGGCGAGATGTCATTGTATTGTCCACTCTCATAGTAGGGGCAATGTAACCAACATAACAAAAGCTGGGACTAAGATCAACACACATTAGCTCTCAGACTTTGACCTGGCCCATTATTTATTGACGCCGAAGACAAAAATATATCGTCACGTCGAGATAAACTCACGTCGGACGGACTTCGTATTAGACGGGCGGAGCCGTCGAACGGGGGTTGTTCACGTGTATTTAGGGGTTATTTTATTATTAAGTTGAAAGGCAACATTAGATTAGGAATTGAATTTAGAAGTATTTGGAGTCTAGCTGCGTTGTTTTGGTAGAAATTTGGACATAGTTCGTTCACTTGTAAAAGTGTATAGATGCTGGAAGAAAGGACATGTTTATGGATTTAAGAGTCTCAAGGGCAGGGATAAATGGAAGATGAATGGAAGGGTAAAATAAATGAAAGATGGAGAGTGAGGATTTCAGGAAAATCATGAACACCTGTGTGCTTAGTTTTTCAAAATTTATGATGAAGTATTTCTGCAGTAGCGCGTTCTTCTTAGTGGTGATCAAAATCATCAAGGCTTGATCAGTCTGAGTTGGGTGACCTTTTGTCTCGCTATCTGAGCTGTGCGTGACTATGCTTTATATGCCACATAAAGTCGTTGTTCCCGGCTACGTTTGCTCATCTAACCTAGAGGCATTATTATATCCTCGGTTTGTGAGCAAATTCTCAGGTCAAGAGTGGTAGTGATTATTATATATTGTGAAAATAATGGAACCGACATCAGTTTGGCGAAAAGTATGCCCAAGCTGACCAATCCAAATTTCGTCCGCACTAAAAGTTAAACCTCTCCACAAGTTCACTCACTAACACAACGCATAAGCTAACCATCCAGCATAATACTGAACTGACAAATCAGTAGTACAGTCGGAAACACAATGAGCCCACGTGCCGCTGACAGTTATCTCGCAAGACGCCGCAATCTCAGCCGCTGTCACTCACATGAGCACGTAAAGGGCGCAAAGACTTATGTGCGTGGCTCTACCCTGGACTGTGGATTTCAGTGATGGATCAGAGCGTAGTATAGTTCAAAGTGCAAAATATCTGGATTGCTCGCTAAGTATGTAAAGAGATATGGTGTAGTTTTATGTATGTATATAGCTTGAGCTATATATGACTTGATATCCCGTTTTAGGACCAAAAATAGCTCAGCGAAACATGTGCCCAAGATAAGCAATCCAAATTTCGTCAGCATTATGTACACAGGTAGACTTATTGATTGAGGCATTTTATGCCAGTCTATTCCAACATGGCCATAAGTACTAAGAAGACAAGGCATAAGCTAATCATTCAGCGTAATATTGAACTGACAAATCAGTCGTGCAGTCGCACATAATGAGCCTACGTGTAGAAACTATCTATATTGTTGAGTATGTAAAGAGACACACTGGTGTTATGTTGTTACTATATTTCTCTGTTTCAATAATACTGAGTTCTTAGATTTACGCGAATATTACACATGAAATAAAACTATTTTTTCGGATTTTACCGCGGTTTATTACCCCGGAACAACTATGCCTTTTGGACGTCTAAAACCTCAGTCCTTCCCGTGACCATGGGTGCTGCAAAGCACTCGAAACGTCGGGAACTTAAAAATCAAAATAAACCGCGATAAAATCCGAAAAAATAGTTTTATATCATGTTTCAATAATTCCAAGTTTATAGTATTACTATCAGTTGTTCTCGGCTTCGCGACAACAGCACCGCCTACTGAGTCCAACCATAGCTAAGAACCATTCAGGTGCCCCGAAAACTTAAAAAAACACTCCAAAACCGATCAGGCAGCTCAGGAGGAAAGGAATAACTCACGCCGCAATTTTGGGTAAAGGGTGCTGATACCCATCTTAACACTTTACGTTTTCCTTCCTGAACTTTTACAATTAGAATGAACTAAGCAGTCATAAAAAGTTAGAAGGTATGTACGTTACTAACTTAGATAACATCAAAGGAGTTACATAGAGATACTCTTAACATGTCTAATTCACCAAAAGTATCAAACGATTCATACATTCTTTACAAGTTAGGTTCGCCAGACTCAGTTACGCAAAACGAGTACCACGTATCTTTTCAATTCATTTTCACTCATTCTCCATTAGTTGTTGGAACTCTGTACTTTGTGCCAATGCGTATTTGATCTAGCGTAACTACATAATAAGTAGGTATCTACATTTTCAAACAGGAGGAATAGCGTTGTTCTCCAATACCACACACAACTGTAAAATGGCTCGCACATAAATAAACTTAAACCATTCAAAACCGCAATTTGGACATTTCGCGTCAGTTTTTTCTTTTGTTTCCCGTTGGGTGGACATTTAAAATGAACAGTTGTATATTGTAGCGCGTAACATGTGTACAATAATAACGAATAGACAAGGCATGACGTTTGCATCGCTGTGCGCGGCGCTGCGCTCGCCCGCCGTGGGCGGAATGCTCGGACAGAACTGTGGAGTCGGTATTGGTAATATATATTTTTGATGAGAATTATTAATGTCATATGTGGCCATGATACAGTATTGGGTAAATGGACTTAGCCTAGCAGTAGGACAAGAAAATAATGTATATAATATCTAAATAATAGGTAATTTATTTACATGAAAATTTCGTTTTATACTTATTGCGGTGGGGGCCTTTTTCAAAAATAAATTTCACATACACAAATATCTAAATAGAAATATAAATGTTTGGGGCTCATACAAATATTTGTACCACTGTCTTAAACTCTACGGGTGTTATAGGTTACTACTTGATCCATCCAGTGAGCCTAACGGCATAATGTCAGATTTCAGAAAAGAATATTTACCTACGTCAAAAAATATATCTGTAAGTTTATATTTCCTAAGGAAAGATTAGTTGTGTGGTTATCAAAATATTGACAGAAGTACCGTTTCTAATAAATATAATTCATCGCTTAGCGGTACAGTAATTAAAGGCGTTTATATTTTATTCAGATAAAAAATACTTTTTAATCTCAATGAGCACCTTTCCTAATTCCTCCAATAAATAAACAGATTTAATAATTATAGTCAATGAATGCAATATTGGCAAATTTCTACTTAAATGTCGCAAATAAATAAACCTCTTTGAAACCGATCTCGTGAATAAAAGTTTTTATGAGAGGGCGCAACGCAAGCATGCACAAAAAATAACCGAACACTCATAATTATGTATTAGGTCTGGGAGCGACTCATGTGAAATTCATTGCGATAATAGATTATTTAGTGCATTCATAAATAAGAGCAAGTTTGTCATTTGCACGCACTACATTTCACTAATGGACACGATGGATGGCAGAATTTTACTGCTTTTATATCTGTTACTGCAAATATTCTCAGTAATAATACATTGTAACTTTGAAAATACGACGTTTATATAGATTTTTATGATCAGGTAATTTATGCGGTGACTTAGAACATATTAATTATGAGTACAACAATATTAAAACCCTATGAATATGTGGAATATAAAAGTATTAAAATAAATTATGGTTAAATTATCATCGGCGATACACAGATATATAACTATTTACTTGTGTTTGTTTTTCTGAAAAAGGTCGATGCCGATATTTGGCTACTTTTTCAACTATCGCAAATAGATGTATTTTCTTATACTTTAAATAAATCATATTGCGATAAATGCAAAAAAATAAAAGACTGCCTCATTAGTCTAGTAAGGTATGGTGCAGCTAGTAATCACGAGACTATGGGTTCAAAACCTAGATTGACCAAAAGTTTTTCTGTATCATAACTTAGCATCTTGCCCCCTGTTAAATGGGAACCTAACATTGTCGCACACGATTGTGGCTATACACAGTAAACCTCTGCTACGCCTACTTAGCGAATGTAGTATATGTCACAGTGTTTGTTTTATTAATTATTTATCAAACGAAAAGTATTTTCCCAACAGTGAAACATATTTATTAAGTCACTGATGACTCCACAGACGCGTTATCCGCCGTCCGTCCGCTTAATTCGTCCCGACGTCATCGCGGGCCAACCTCGCGAGACAGTTTTTGCATTTTATCATCTCTGTTCGTTTGTTGTGCTCCTGTCTTATTTTCATACTTGCATGACTGTAATAAGCTGCTCGAAGTAGGTATTTATGATAGTAATTAGTCTTATGAAGGACGATTGCAGACCCGAAAATACTCTATTTTAATAATCTCGATTCAATAGCTGACAGTTGAGTTTCTTTATCGTCTAAATTAAAAACGTAGAGTCTAATGTTCAAATTCCAATTTGTACTATTGGGTCCTTCCAAATCTATTGACATATAGATCAAATTTGTGTGGGGATAATACTATAATAATATTAGCCCTGTTAAAAAACTATCTCACCGTTTCAAACTGAGAGGGTTTAGGCCATAGTTCACCACGCTGGCCCAGTGCGGGTTGAACTCTTAGGCATGCAGGTTGCCTTACGATGTTTTCCTTCACCGTTAAAGCAAGTGATAATATGTTTTTAAACGCACATGCTTTCAAAAAGGCATAGGTGCGTGCCTGGGTTCGAACCCGAGACCACTGATTTTCAGTCCAACGGTCTAACCACTAGACTACCGAACAAAATCTTAGTAACAATGCGGAATCTCGAATTTTGACCGGTGTAAAAGGAATAGCCCCCCCCCCCCCAAGTATTAGGTAGAGGTAGAAAAGTAATAGGGGATTACATTGAGACCTATCATCATCGGCGAAATGTACGTGCACATAGTACACCTTTGTCAGCCCTTGCGGAATATTCATACTTTGCCTTATAAACAATCACTGGATCACAGTGAAGAAAAGCATCATAAGGAACTCTACATTTTCAAGAGAACCTTACAAGTTTCAGACATAATTATCATCTCACTTATTAGCAAAATCTTTTTTTCGGAATATCAAGCGAAGAACATATTTTGTAAGGCAATATAGTTTCTAAAAATCTTAGTAGTTGGTACTCTTCCGCCAATAATCCTTTTAATTGATAACCAAACTTCGAACCCGCAGTGGGCCAGCGTAACAAATCGCTTGCACTCCCGAAGCACCGATAAGTACAGTCACGGAGGAAAGTTAAAGGTCGCCAGTGGATCGATGGCCGCAGATGTCGGCATTAATCGGCCTGTTTAATCCGTCCGCCGGCGAATAAATCAACGCTAATTGTGCCTATTTATATTTATCAAGTCGAAATCACTCGACGGAGTTTTCTGCGCGATTGTACATTTTGTGCAGGATTTTTGTTGGTCTCATTAATTATTAGAATGTGTGGATGTTTGTGAAATTTACACATAGACCATAATTTATAAAAATATATGCACACGGAGACGAATCGAATGATAATGAAATATACAGGATTATTATTCTGTATGACCAAACGCGGCGCGTAACGATAACTTCGTCAAAAAACCATGTTATAGTATTTTGTATGCTGAAGTACCGATAATTATTAATTAATATTAAACGATAATTTCTCGGAGTTTTGTGTGTGTGTGAATGATCTACGCTGTTGGCCGCGGGGCCTTTACAGCTTCACCGGACAAGAGAGCGAGCGTGCAACCACTACGCTCAAGTCAGAAAGGCAAAGGGGCAACTAGCTAATGGGCGCCTCAAGGAGGAACGACCTCGGCTTGGGCAGTCGCTATGGGTGAGGGCGTATACTAGGTGTCTCGCTCTGCACCGACCGACGGGCAAGGGATTCTTCGACCTCGCCGGCGAGATCGGTGTCTGATCCTGTGTGTGGTATCTATATCCGAAAGAAGGGATGTAAGGCCATCGGGAGGGTCGGTGAGTAAATGCCGCAGACGGCGGCTGATCGGAGGGGAGTTAGGTTCGTAGTCGGCGGCGGCTACGATTAGCGGATTTCGTCTTTGTTGTCGCCTTTTTAATAAAGGCGCGAATAGGTTCGAGACTGAGATCGGATTTCTCGAAGTTATCGTAACGTGGGGCGATAGATGTTTGATTGGTCATTCCGAATAAGGGGCCAGGGTGGAAACGATGAGTGTAGAGTAAGCATAAAAGTTATTATATAACTTGGAACTAATATAGTAAGCCTACTTGCACGAGCCAGGGTTATCGTTACTTATTGACTAACTCGAGTTAATCAATAGGTAACCATAACACTTGCCCTCAAGTGGGCCTAAGTGTACTAAAAATGCATCTTATGGCACAAGAAAAACCTAAAAACGGTACATGACATGTTTTAAAGATTTGTAATATTGTGTCTTCCATTCATTTGCTTTAACAATATTCTCTGCCTACCCCGCAAGTGATCGAGCTTAATGATATAGTTAGATACAGATATTTAAACAATATGGACCTGAAAATGTGCCACTTCATTACACATTTTTTTTTTTATTTCTCCATAATTGTTACCACTTATTTTTTTACGGTTAATCGACTCTATTTAATTGTATAACCGTTAAAATAAACGTAAAGGTTGTTTTTTTTATTAATTCAAAGTGTTTAACACTCTTCTCGTTAACACTATAATGGTATTTAACTGTTAATTTCAAAACGATAATAGTTTAATATTAACTAGGTCAAAAATAACTGTTAAGATTTAACCTGTTAAATGTTAAGATTGACAAAAATATTTCGTTTTATTTGTTTTTAAAAACAATGTCTTGTGTAATATGTTTTTAAGTGTTAAAGTTTTTATTTTTAACTAATTTCAAGATATAATTACGGTATATTATACGGGTAATGTGTTGAGAAACACTTTAAAAGAAGAGGTCACATTACTGGATCGAATGTAATTTCAATCGATATAAAAGAGAAGTGATAAGGATTTGTAAAGTTCCATTGCAAAATGTTTAACTTTCAAAAATGGATTCGATACTTAAATTCTTTATATTATGTTCATTGAAACAAATTTAAAGTAATAATCTCCGTTTTTTTCAGTAAATTCGACTAGTATACTAGACTAGACACTAGACTAGAGACTCGGCCAGCCCCGCAAAGGATCTGGCGTAATATTATATTAGTAAATAATGACACTTCAGTTCTTTATCTCTTGTTTTGGCAAGGGGTTATTAAATTTCAGTTACTCTATTTTTAGTTTTTCTTCTCTCACTCTTTGTTAAAGTCCATGACGTCACCAAACGGCTCAACGGAAGACCAGCGCTGGTCGCATAAGTAGCCAGCATCATGCTGAGTTGGGTCCGTGTTTGTAGCGATGTCATGTAACGTATTTATAATTACCAACGTTTGTATTGTACCTAGTCGTTGCAAAATATTTTTTATTTTCTTTCTTTCTTTCTAGTACAACTACCGCGATAAAACATCTCGTAGACGATACACTCGTAGCCCTGTCGGATCGCGGTGTTCTTCACGATAACCGAGGCTATGCAGCATTCGGCTCGGTGTGACTGAGGTAGATGACCGGTTGTGGTAATTTAATTTTTAAGCGTCTCCATGTTTTGGAAAGCACGACAGCCGTTGGTCCCAGCTACCAGTTGATGTGGTTCTCGGTTAACTAGAAGTATTATAGGCGGCTTAATAAGTTTGAACAGCAGGTAGCCACAAACTACTACCAATCGGCACTGGTTTCGCGTGGTGTGCGACCTATCTTCTCAGTGGAGGCGCATTCCGATCCGGTGGTAAATTAGTGAAAAAAAAAATATTTAAATATAACATTTTGCAAATACCACCGCAGGGTTTATGCAAAAGAAACTGTTTGAGTTATGTCTCCTCACCTCACTTTGTAATGCAACGCCTTTTCCCAGCAGTGCTACAGTGCATCCCGATTTATCATAATAATTTCAAACCAAAAATAAATCCAATTTCACCCACACCAAAAATTCCTTCAGAACCCTCCACCGGCTAATAAAACATTAACTACATCAATAACAATAAATAATAAAAACAACAATAAAAGTTAGTCCGCCATCAGTCACGGGTCTATAACGAAATTCCGAACTATCGTTCTATCAATCGCTGTAATAATAACATATTTTCGTTCTCTCATTGTGTTTGTTATAAACTATCTCTGGGGTACCGCCCGGCGACGTTTTATAGCCGTTTTTGACATATTTGTGATGTTTCCACAGATCGGTCAGCTACACACAAGGAGGACGTAGACTCGTATCGATATAGGCGAGGGTGTCGAAATTTGAAAGTGACAATTGGGATCATGAATATTTGACATGATACAACTAAAAACCAAGCAATAGAATAATTTCCATTTACAAAATGTTTGCTTGTTCGAAAGAGTCCGTCACCGGCGAGCGTGTATGAGACGAACTATGAGCCAGAGAGGTATGTTAGGAAAGAACCTGTTGGAACTCCGTACTCTCTGCCTAGCCCGTGAGGGATCTGGCGTGATGATATAGTAGTAGTAGAAGAATTATGTGCATTTGTTACCATGTACGGGAAATAATGGTTAGAATAACAGCAACTTTAATATTTCAACAGCTACATTAAGAATCAAAAACATAAGCCTCCCCCTCTGCTACGACCTAACAGGGGGCCCTGTTAGGTCGTAGGAGAGGGTCGTAGCCGTGTACTCATAAGGATTTTAAGGAATCTTTTAAGTACGGTTTAACCCGTCTATATACAATTACTAAAATTATGCTAATATGCCCCTTTAAGTCGCCATCAATCAATAAATATATGGCGATTCTAGCAAAGATAATACGGTGGTTCATATAGTAAATAAACTAATCTATCTATCTTTATCATCACGCCAGCTTCCTTGCTGAGTAGGCAGAGAGTACAGAGTTCCAACAGGTTCTTTCCTTACAGACCTCCCTGGCTTCCTCCACTCTCATAGTTCGTCTTATACACGCTCACCGGTTGCGAAGACTCTTGGCTTGCCCTTCAGATAAGACACGGTCTATTTGGTCATGGTAAGATAGTCTAGGTCTAAACTAATAACTCATTAGTAACTAATTCAAGATTGCATGCAACGTTATATTACTTAAATCTTATCCAAGACGCGCGTTATACTCTCGTGTGATCGGAACAAACCTTAAAGTTTCCAAAGAATTTCTTCATCTGTTTGTAACCGCCCTTCCACATTCGTTCTTTTATATTATGTTTATGATTTAGTGTTATGTTCTGTGTTATGTTGTTATATAGTGTGGCTTGTTATATAAATGGTTATAAACGTAGTGGTAATTCGGTTCATTATATTGAAATTATAGTTATTTTACTGTTATTGTAAACGCGACTCATTTTTAATGATATTATGTCTTTTTTTGTTGTCTGAATATATCGATATTTGAGGTTTTGTAGTTTATTAATAGATTATTATTAACTGTATTGATTATTTTTTTTAATATAACATTGTCACAAACCACTATATATCTCAAGGGGATGGAAAAAGTGTACTTTGTACACTCACATCGCCGACATTGTTAGGTTTCATTGTAATAGGATGTTTGACTATTGAAAATTTTTCAATAGAAAAACCAACTTTTTTGAATTATTTAAGTAGAATTCGAACTTAGTGCTTTTTGTTCGCCAGCCGAACTATGTGATACTATAACAAATGCAGTCCCTTTTAGATTCTTTTGCATGATCTAATTTCTATTTTTCAAATTTTATCGCGATTTATTTATGATTTTTAAGTTCCTACTCCGTTACAGACACGTAAGTTACATTTTGCATGAGTATAAAGAATATCTATTCCGTAAAGAGACTACAAACTCTTCTTTTACATGTTAACAGTATGTAATATTTTAGATAATAACCGACTGCAAGTATTCGAGAAAAAGAATCATAAGACATAAGATTCAAATTTCTATTTTCTTTTTTCTTAGATCAAAACCAGATTTATCCATACCGCCGGGTACAGTCGTACGAAATAACCCAGGTAAGAAAACCGAGGACATTTACATAAAAAATGTTGACTTGTAGCAAATTGTGAGTGTTCGCTTCGTTGGCTTTAATTCAGCCGGGGCCCGTATTAATATTATTTATGTTATACACGCCGCAGTAAAATATCTTGCGAGTTATGTTCCGAGGATTCCTATTTAAGAAGTAAAATTTACTGAGTCGGTCTGTCCAAAATTGTTGTTTTGAAAATGTGATAGAAGAATATAGGTACATTATAAATAATAATATAATAGAATATCAGCCCTGTTAAGGAACTGTCCCACCGTTGGGCACGGGCCTCCTCTCAAACTGAGAGGGTTTAGGCCATAGTCCACCTGGCCCAGTGCGGGTTGGCGAACTTCCCACACCTTCGAAAAACTCTTAGACATGCAGGATTCCTCACTATATTTTCCTTCACCGTTAAAACAAATGATAGTTAATTTATAAGTATATTATTACTTTATTGTTGCTTCTCTCTGATAGGCGCTTTTCTTTTCATTTCCGGTAAGTATTCATGATTAATATTAAACGTTTTTCATATTTATAAGTATTATCACCAATTGTGTCTTATCTGAAGGACAAGTCAACAGTCTACGTAACCGGCGAGCGTGTATGAGACGTACTATGAGAGTGGAGGAAGCCAGAGAGATATGTAAGTAAAGAACCTGTTGGAACTCTGTACTCTCTGCCATAGATAGATAGATCACCAATTTTGGTTTTATGCACCTATTCCTCAGATGTTGTTCATTCTGTATTCAAATGTGTTATAAAATAAATTATGAACAGATCCATAGATAAAGCTTTACCTCCCCATAGTAAGTGGGAAGACTCCCCTGTACCTATTTTTTTTTAATTTAAAAAGCGTCATCCCACTCTGGGATTTATTCCTGTGTCGTGGATTCGTTTACAAACATGAAAATTTACATACACAAATACCCAGACCGGAACAAATAATTGTGGATCACATAAGGATTTGACCCGTGCGGGAATCGCACCCGCGACTATTAGACACAGTGGGCGGAGTGGCTTAAGCTCTTGACCACTGCGCTAAATCGGTCGTCAAAGTTCAATGATATATTTTTAACACATCACGTTATATTCATAGCGTATTGTATTTGTCTCAAGCTATCGTATATTGTATCTCTGACTAATTATTTTTCAATCCTCTAAAATGGACGCGGGTGAAACCTCTATGTAAACCTAGTACCTACCTAACAAAAAAAAACATAGAAGCGAAAATACACAATTTTAACTATAAAATGGCGACTGTATCATCTCATGATACCCAAACGGAAAACTGGAATAATCACAATGACCTCTTCACAGCTCATTACCAAAACCGGGCAAACGAAATAAAGTTATTCATAAAATTTTACGACATAGACATCTACCGTTTCGGAGACGTGACACGAGCCAGTGAGAGACGTACTACTGAAATTAATATATGTGGAGATAGCTTTTGACATCAGCTGGCTCAGTACTTACTAACAGCGGCGGCAGGACCGAATTTCGCACACGCAGACGCAGAGACATTTATGTATTAACATGAGTATATATTTACACTAAATTTATGTTGGGTGCCTCGTTGGTTTAGTGGCAACTTGCATCGCTTTGTGATCACGAGGTCATGGGTTCAAATCCTAGGTCAGAAAAATGTAGTTTTTCTAACGAAAACTTCCCGGTATGAGTCCAAAGTCTGGAATTGTGCCCGGTATATGGCAATAAGCTAGCCCTCTATAACATGGGACTGAATATCGTCGGCGAAAAGTAGATGTACTCAGTACACCTCTGCCACCTTGGAAATATAGGCGTGACGGTGTGTTTAATTTTATACAGAAGAAAGATTTGTTTGTTTGTAAACTCTGAAAGTACTCAACCGATTTTAATAATTCTTTCACTATTAGAAATCTACATTATTGAAAAGTAACACAGGCCAGTTATTACGGAAAACTGTACAGGCCCGTTAGTCTGTAATATGATGGTGTCAGTCTGGCTGGCTGATATCCATGTTTCGGATCTGACAACGATCTTTCTAGTGTGGTTAAAATATTTTTACCAAGCTGAAAACTTAGATTACGCCATCACTCATAGCGATAGTCCAAGCTAAAACCGTTCACCTCCTGAATAGTCTCTGAGTTAGTTACCCTACACCCTTCTGGCTAAAGTGCAGTTGTTAAACTTTCACTCGTTTGTCCGGTGTAGCTGTTAAGACACTACAGTCAAAAAGGCACTCATTTACATACACACAACGAGTAAACCAGCTGTAATATGCTAAGGTAGAAATAATAAGTCTGATAGTCATGGTCATTGAAAAGTAACATGCTCGTGTCACGTCCCCGAAACAAGATGAGCTGTTGGCGCCACCCATCCATCCACAGTGAAGGTCATGTTGATTGATCTTACCACGAGGTGCAAGAGAAGAGCACCGAACTTTTATATCCCGATGCCCCCCGCCGTATAGAAGGAGACCCTAACGAGGATTATTTAGGAATCATATGGGTATCTCAACGGTCTCTAAAGATCTTTTGAATATTCATAACAAAAATTACTAATATTAAAATTTAGAATGTTTGTTGTAATTGCACGTGTTCCTAACAGGAATTGTAGCGTTGAGCCAAAAATCAATTGGTTATAGTCGCCTGCGCCTGCGAGAGTTAAGTGTTTTCGAAACATCGACGCTCGGAACATGCTAAATAGGTAGTCAAAATGCAAATAAAGAACAAACTAGAAAATCATCGTTAAAATAGGCTAGTTGACAGCAACAATTAATTTCAACGACGTCTAATTAGGACCATCTTATATCAAATAGCGGAAACGTTAAAAAAACATACTTTAACATTAATCCAACGTTACTTTGATATCATACGTCTATCAAACATAAAGGTTAGTCCAAACGCGCGTTGAGCAACTGCCACCGCGCCCGACGCGACACGACAGCTGCGCGACTAAAAATAGACGTCCGGACGCACGATTCCGCGTTTTTCACTGTCAGTGCGCGCATCAATTTCTGTCAACATTTGTTAGCCAATGACAGATATTTTACGCCTCCGACAATCGCGCAATTTTTGTTATTCGGGTGTCTAGATCCTTTTTACAATAGATGTAAGCTTGAGTTTTGTTCGATTGAGTTGTTAGTGATATTTTTGTCGGTGGATAGGACAAGACGGCTTGTAGCTGTCAGAGTGGTAATGACAAGTGTGTATAAGGACGTATTTATGCTAACCCTTCGAGTGGTGGGTACGGTTTTAGAATGTAGAGATGGTTGGCATAGCTGCTTTATTAGTGGGAGTGGAGAACGTAATTAGTACGTTGTTAACGAAAAAATGTTTCCTTTAATGATTTTGAATGGTTTAAGTGCCGTTATATTTACATTATGTTGTGTTATAATCACAGATCTGTACTCTCTGCCTACCCCGTAAGGAATCCGGCGCGATAATATCGACAGATAGATAATCATATATAGATTTAGGATGCGCGAAAGAAATGCGTTATAAGATATATAAGACAATTTATTTACTTTGTATAAATCCTGCAGGGTACTTACAAAATGTCAATTTTAAAGTTGGTTAAATCGAGTATAGAACTCACACTCTTTGTTTTGTTAACCTTTCAATGTATATGACATCTATCATTAGCTTTTGATAGAGCAAGATATAAATAATATATTTTATTTCACAGAAACTCATATCACTGTTAAATGCAAGACGTCTACATCATGCAAGTAAAATATTTCTCACAAAGGAAACGCACCTCATCACCTAAAATCGCAACGAGCAATAACTGGCAAAGTTTAGGCGTTAATTTCTAACGCGCGTCATAAACTACGACGCGAGTCGTCGGGTAATCTAGCGTCGCGGGCGTCACGACGCGTTGTCGGCAACGACGGGTTGAAAATAAACCAACAACTCGACGAACTGTCATGGAACAACTTGTCATAATTGTGCGCTTGCTGGGAGTTTAGGGTTAAAACGAATTTGTCCTGAAAATGAGGCAAGAAACATGTACAATAGTCAAAATATTTTATTAGTATAGGGCAACAAGAGCGCTTACAAACGTCAAAAATCAATAAATTTTTTACAACTACCACCGGATCGGAACGCGGCCTCACACTGGGAAGATCCGGCGAGAAACTCAGCGGGCTAGTCTTAACTTAATTGGACTGGCCTTTCTGTTTATCATTCTTTTTTACAAAATTGTAGATTAATAACACAGTATTGTATACACATGTCATAATGGTCCCGTTACAGGAAAGGTTCGTATTATGTACCTAACAAAGGTCTGGCAAAATCTTATCCAAGTAACGCCCAGAAAGATTCTTGCTATAATCGTAAAAAAAAGAACAGAAACGGTACAGAAGAGTACCGAATGGTTAAAATCCAACATATTTGTCAAAAAATCATTAAGTAACTGTCATCTTGTTACGCAAACATTATGCAAGTGACTCTATTTCCAATTTCTTAAATCAAGCTAGTCGATAGTTTTCCAGTCAAACTTAAACTCAAATTATTTAATTTGTATAAAACCTGCGGGGGCGCTTACAAATAGTCAATTTACATTTTTATCTCATTTAACTTCTAATCTAACACTAGATCGGAACGCGGCCTCAGCTGAGATAATCCGGCGAAGAAACTCGGCGTGCTTGTCTTTTTTGTTATATAATTCTCTTCTCTTTTTTCGTTCTATTTTTATTTCAATCTTATTCTGTGGATACAATGTTTAGGTTACAATTAAATAGTTTACGATCTAGCTTCAGTGTGATTGATACCTTACAGCCGAGATATGAGACTAATGATGTTATTTATGAAGAGTGTCTAAAGTCTGTACTTGCTCCACGTGGAAAACCAAAGCTCAAAATGTATCATACATTAGTATGTGTTGTCACCTAAACGCAGATTATTACTATTTTCATGATCTTCCAAATTCGAGTGTCAGTGTGGTGGCAGGGCCTTTCATACCGTCGCGTAGCGGCTAATCGCGTGATATATCTGTTGTCGCGACGCAATTGCGCGTGCGCACCTATGTATAGGGTTGTCAAGTTTTTTATATCAAATGTAGTTTTGATACGTAAAAATATATTAGTTAGAGAAAAATAAATAGAATAGTAGATTCCTCTCGGGTTAAGACAGTGAATCTAAATAGAAAGGAAATTTCATAGCTTCCGGTAAGAATCGAACACACGTTATCCGCCATGCTGGGGCGACCGCTCAACTACTGAACTATCTAAGCAGATAGCTAAAGCGGTGCATTTTTCTTACTGTATGTTCACATCGTTAAAAGGTCGATGATCTATATAAGCAAATGCGACGTGCATTAAACTCAAATATGTATTTCCAAACAATAAATAGGTTTCTAATTAATTACATTTTTTAAAAGGCAACACTTAGGCATTATTTAGGTTAGCAACCCTACCAATATGACAGTGACAATTTGCGCATGATCCAGTAACGCGCAAATGTGACGCAAGACGCGAACATAGCTGATTTATGGGGGATTTACATACTTTGTATGGTTTTGGTAGGGATGGTCACTTTGGATTTGACACTTGCATAAGACAAAATATTTTTGTTGGGTATAGAGGTATTTATTTCGCCCTGAATATTTTTGCAATAAAAAATAAGGACAAAAAACTACTAAAAATGAAGAAAGTTAGAGACATAATTAAACTTCATTAATGACCTAGCAGTGATAGCCTAGTGGTTAGACCGATGGACTGCAAAGTCAAAGGTCTCAGGTTCAAACCCAGGCACGCACCTCTGTCTTTTCGAAAGCATGTGCGTATTAAAAATTAATTATCACTTGCTTTTACGGCGAAGGAAAATATCGTGAGGAAACCTGCATGCCTAAGAGTTTCTCGAAGGTGTGTGAAGCTCGCCAACCCGCACTGGGCCAGCGTGGTGGACTATGGCCTAAGCCCTCTCAGTTTGAGAGGAGGCCCGTGCCCAACAGTGGGTCAGTTTCTTAACAGGGCTAATATTATTTTATTATATTATTAATGACCTCAATGTCTTTAGTGGCGTGTAACCTTAAGTTTCGTGATGGTATGTGTCGTTTCTAAGTTACAGCTTTTAAGCCATCTACAGCGTTTATATTAACATCTGGTAACTATGTCATACGTATAAGTATCATCATCATCATCGCTTCCAGCTCGTTTCACCTACTGCAGGGGATAAGCCTCCCCCCTCTTACGTCACAAAGCGCTATCCTGAGCCAATTTTGGCCAGGTCTTATCTATACATTTAAGCGAATTATCGACCCGTCTCTGTATTTGTATTTCACGATTGGGACTTCTCTCCTAAACAGCTTGACTGATTTTGAGATTTTTTTGTACTTTTTGTCAGGTACAGGGTCACCTGGATAGTTGTTAGCTATAGTTGGACCCAGTAGGTAGCGCTGTTATTGACCGGGTGCGAAAACGCTGGAAACTGTTAGAATTCATAAGTACCCTATAAATAGTAAAACGAAGCTCAGATTAAAAATTGAAATATTTATTATCCAAAAACAATCGTCATCGCACGATCGTTGCCAGGTTCGCGACACATACCTCGGAGACGAGACAATTGAGTAATTGGGTTTGACGTGACATTTATGAATACCACTCGCATTACCCGCGAGATGCCTACTGTTAAGCATTATAAATAGAGGTGTCTGATGACTTATGATTAGTCTGGACTGTTTTTTTTTTTATATATATAAAACGTAGCCCCACACTAGGATTTATTCCTGTGTCGTGGGTGCGTTTACAAACATGAAAATTCACAAACAAATACCCAGACCGGAACAAATAATTGTGGATCACACAAAGATTTGTCCCGTGCGGGAATCGAACCCGCGACTATTCGACACAGTGGGCGGAGCAGCTTAAGCTCTTAACCACTGCGCTAAATCGTCCGTCAATTGTACTCTAGTTTACGACGGCTTAGTCTAGTGGTTAGAGCGAAGGATGTTCCGCTCTTTAGTCGCCGAGCAGTCGTGAATTCGAACCCCGCATGGGACAAATCTTTGTCTGATGACGACATAGGAATAATTCGTAATGTGTACCCATGTAGCTCTACATTTTTATAAACGAAATAAGTAGGTAATTAGTAATGGATTATGATGGAGGGATTATATTGTCGTCGATACAGAAACACCAAGAATACTTTATCCGACTCCTAGGTAAAAACGGGACCTAATTATAGTCAGCCGCACCACTTCCGCCGAATCACTTTGACTAATGATCAACAAATATCAATGTATTCCATATGTACATTTAGGTCAAAAATATGACTACACTACAGGGAAGCTTAATGTGGAGAAAATCTCTTACAACTAACATAGGTAAGTCCAAAAAGATACTCCAGAAACGATATCGGTATTAAAATCCAATTTAATTTTATGTCTTTCAAACTCTACCTGTCGGATGTCGGGATGGATGCCGGTGTAGGGTCGGCCGACAAATTTATTACTTACTATATCATCTAGACTTACGTCGAGATATAATAACTTCAATGGGACTAAGTTTAATTTATTGTCTATGAGCTTTTGAGCGGTTTTTATTCATCTGTGGGTTCGTTATGTCGTTTAATATCCGTGATGGAGGTTATACTGTACTTTTTGTTTGATTGTTTTTATATTTTTAAGAAATATGTCGCAACTGTATTTCCCTAGTGGGGGGTGTCAGAGGTGTACTGTGTATATGCACATTTTGCCAACAATATTAAGTTCTAGTGTAATAGATATCGAGCCTGCTGACGCTAAGTATTCCACGTGCAATTCCAGACTCCGGTCTGCTTCCGAGGATGTTTTTGAAAGAAAAATCTGAATAATATTTAGACCTAAGATTTGAACCCAGGACCGTACGAAAGCCAGACACACAATGCACCATTAGACCAACGAGATAGTTTTTATTGGTAGTTTTAACTGTTACATTCTCTCACCTCTATACTCTCTAAAAGTTACTAGCAAAAAGGATAGGAAGTGGAATTCATATTTCTTACTCTTCATATAACAACTAATCCAATTTGATGCAAATTTCTTGATGACAAGACTCGAAGATATTAAAAACTGTGTCTTTGCGTCCCTGAATTTTTCATACATTACCTTTCAAATGACCTTAACACAGACAATTCTGAGTGTTATGTTGGTGACTTTGGTTGTCAAGTGGAATAGGACCGCGTTTTTTTTAAACATAGGTGGATTCACTAGGAGTCTAGTCTGTAAGCATCATTAAATATTTGATCATCACCCAGTAATAACGCACTAGTTCACATAGCCCCCTATTTCGTTTACTTCTAAACGTGAGTTCAAATCAATCAAAAACCTATGTTAATCTTTACAGCAATTTCAAATGCCACGGTACCTATTACAAAAACGATTTATTAATTAATCGATGGCGATCATTCAATCGATTAAACACGGTTAATCGAAATGAAGCCCAACAATATCGGTAATTAAAACAATATTCCAGGTCGCAGTGAAACTCCGAATTAATAAAAACTTTTTGGGTAAACTATAAAATAAGGTGGCAAACGTGTCGTCACAAATAATGTAGTTACCCAATAACGATTATTCATTTTAATGTAGTATTAGATGGAAATTTTGATTTCTTTTACAATAGTGGCTAGGGAAGTTACAGATTAACGATTCCGCGGCAATCTGCAATGATCGCGGGACATCATAAAAACTATTTAGTTGCTTCTCTTTTCGGCTATTGGTTATAAGCATTATCAATGAGTGTGATTCTACAATAATATTACATAAATAGTATCATTACCTAATTCTACTAAGAAATGTTGTCTTGCCTATATGTATATAACATACACAGTTTACAAACATCACAATTCTGTCATACATGTTCTATACATCTATCGCTACCTATCTATATCTAATATCATGCCAGATTCCTAGCGGGGTAGGCAGAGAGTAAAAATTTTCAACAGATTCTTGCTTTACAGACCTTTCTGGCTTCCTCCACTCTGATAGTACGTCCCATAATACACGAACTACGGTAACAGAGACTATCAACTTGCCCATCAGATATGTACTGTTTCACTTTTAAACTATAAGTAGGCTATATTAATAGGTATAAATTTCTAATTTTCATTTCCTAACGTGACAAGTCGCACCAGTCGTTCGATGTGAAGCGGTCCTAGCACTCCGCTTCTAGATGGCAGTTATAAATTTTAAATATTACGATGGGGCATTAAGATTTGAATATACCTACACGACGCGTTGTCGCCGCCGTGTGTCTGCTGCGTGACGTCACGTGATGGACGACTATTGCCTATGCACCCGTGAGGTGAGACTGGCAGCATGATTTCTTAAACAGGGTTAATATTCTATTTACATCATCACGTCTTTGCGTGGTAGAGTGACAGTAAAGATTTCCGACAAATTCCTTCCTTATAGACCTCTCCTGCATCCTCCGCTCTAAAAGTTCGTTTGACACACTCTCGCCTTAATTATAATACATAGTTAATATTGAAGGATGTTATGTCTGCTGGATTCACTTCTGAAAATGTCCAGATTAAGATTGTAGAAGTTTGAAAAATATATTACAGTTCTATCCATTTTAGGTGCGCGTACTTCAAAGAGTGTAGTTTTTCTATCGAAAAATTTCCAGTATCAGTCCGGACTTTGGATTTTTGCCTGGTGCCTGGTTTGGATTAATTACAATAGGCTCGCGCCTATTACAGTAGGATCTAACATTGTTAGCGAGAAGTGATTGTACGCAGCACTTCAGGCTTCAGCTTACGGAATATAGGCATGACGGTGTTTATACATATTACAAATATAATTAGTGTTTGTTTTTTTTGTTTGAACGCGCTAATCCCTGAAACTACCAGTAGGTTTATTTTTGTATTTGTTAGCCTAATTGTTGAGGAAGTTTATAGGCATATAAAACATTACGCTACGACCCTTAGGAGCCATACAAAAAGAAAAAAGGCAGAAAGAACGCTAAGCGAAAACGAAGTAATATAGCACGAGAGGACAATGCGTTGCGACCGTATCAGCTTCGTGGTAAATGGCGGGTGAAACCGCGAGTTACAGCTAGTCCTACTGATATTATAAATCTGAAAGTGCGTATGTTTAGATGTTTGTGACTCATACACCCCGAAAACGGCTGAACGGATTTGGATTACCTGGATTAACACATATAATATTATCCGGGAAAAATGTTAAGTTCCTGTCTAAACTCAACGCGGACGAAGTCGCGGGCAGAAACTAGTTATTAATAAAGGTAAGTAAGACAAGGTAAGTAAGGCCAAGGAACGATTTTTGTGGAGACGCAAAGAGGAGAATTTTGCCCAGAATAGGCTATTTAAAAAAAGTTACTTCGCTAATTAAAACAAACATCCAAGACTATCAGTTTGAGCTACCGATCCGAACCGACTCACAAGACATCCTCTAGCCTTAAAATATTTTAATACAGTGCGCGTCGGGTGTATCGCTGCATCGCTACACGAAACAAAAGCGGCCCATCTCGTGCCTTACCACGTCCGAGATTTATTCCGACGATATCATTGCGGGGCGCGCGTGTGTGCGACTGCGCGCGTGTGAACTACGCCTTGTCGCCGGCTGGAGTTAGGGATGATGGGGATCTAAAAAGTGTTGGAGTTGGTTGGAGTTGGTTGTCTAGAAAGAAAAAAAATTATTTTAAAAAAACACCGTCACGCCTATATTCCCCAAGTGTGAGTGGTAGAAGTGTACTGAGTACACCCACTTTTCGTCGACGATGTTATTTCCCATGTAATAGGGGGAGAGCCTATTGCCATATACCGGACTCATACTGGGAAGCTTTTCGTCACAAAAAACTTCATTTATACGATCTAGGATTTGAAACCAGGAACTCGTGATCAGCAAGCGATGCGCTTTGCCAATAGGCTAACGAGGCAGTCAGGCAGAAAGATATTTTAGCTAAATAATAGTACGAAATATTAGCAATAATAGATAGGTACAATGTTACTAAAAGAAGTAAAACATTGTGCCGCTTCCTTAAAATCGGCGCTGGTCTTCTATCGGGGTGGGAGTGTCTGGATCGATGCAGTGAGTACTCGATAGTAGTGATATTTCAGGGTCATATAAAATTGAGTTCACATTTTCCTTAAATGTAATTTCGAAATAGCAAGTACGCGTGTTTGTAAATTATAAACAGTCCTCGTCTTATGTCGAACAAAGTGTTATTAGGGTATTCATAACAAAAAATCTCATGAAAAGTATGAAGTCTTAACTTATCATCGTCGGCTGAATATAGGTCTATAATACACCTATGCCGCTTGGAGAATATTTTTTTTATTACCTAAAATTACGTTGTGGCTTTTTTAATTACGGTTGTCTGACAACCCTGTCATCATGATGAAAGTAAGCGGTAGTGCACACAAGCGAACGCGACCGCGACTGCGACCACAAATCGCGAGCGACAGCCAACAGGTAGCAGGTCGCACGCATTGTTTCCTGGAACCAAAACTACGAGACGCTATCGAAACGATTGATATACGATCAGACTCCGGAATGTTTTAGTAAAATGCACCAGCTTTCCGTTTTAACCTCTGAATATCTAATAGGGGCCCGATTTAGAATAATTTATGGTCGGTGACTGAGACAAAAACAGAACATTATGGGGCCGGCACGGGTCAGAGATTGGCCGTCCGACTGTCTGCCGATTTCGTAAGAATCCTTCGCGAGCGTCCATTTATCTGTCAACCGGGGTACCGGCTGCGCAACGATGACGTATCTGCGTTTTGTAAGTGAACGCGAGTTAGTTTATCTGCGGCCTGTCGGAGGAATATCGACGAGAAATGGGCCCAGCGGCCGGCGCATTAACAACGGCTAGCCATACAAAATCATAATAGCGAGCGTGGAAACGGCGATTGAGAGCGATCATTAATTACGGGCACCTAACAAGCGGCGAGCGGGGAAAGGCGACGTCGGCGATTTATCCGCGAGATCGACTCGTTACTTAGATCAGTTGGGAGTGCGCGACGATAGATGGCGTGGTGGTGCGCGGGCGCATATCAGATGCACGACCCGCGCGGACGCCGCCGTGCGCTATCGACCGATTTACGGACAGCGGTGCGATCATATTAGATACTTTGTTGCTATCTAACAAGCATTTAGGATATGAGTTCGCATTGCGTGATAAACGTGAATACGCCTTGCGAAAGAGATATCCTTTTGTGGAAGTAGGAAGACGGCTTAAGACTGAGTTAACAACGTACTGTATTTTGAATACGACAATGTTTAGTAGCCTGCTATAAATAAAGGAGAACTTTAAGTCTACAGCCTTATTCTAACACTTGGGTACAAAATAAACTAGCGCACACACGCACAACGTGTCGCCGCTAGCGACGCGACAGCGCGGCGTGATCGCGTTGTCGCCGTGTCGCGGGCGCGCTGTCCCCTTAATTAGGCCGCGGTTACCCGAGATGGAATTCATTAGGCTCACTAATTAAATAAAAGGACATGATTTTCCGGTTAAGGCGAGCGAAAGTGAAGGTACGTGCAATCCTAATACATGATTAATTAAGAAAAGCCAATGCGCAGACTAGAACGTGAGCAGTAAGTAATGTTTGGTCTCATTAAGCGTAAGTAGTCTAACACGGTTTTCTTGCCTTAGTCTTTGTATTGTTAGGTAAGTTAATAACACTAAGCTTTCTTAAAAAACATTAAGATTAATCTGTTTTTTATTTCAATATTTATTTATATTTTTCTCTGCCTTCAAGTTTTGTGGATTATCTCATCATATTTGTATATTGCATCCTAGCATATATAATGGAATTAGCAACTCATTGTCTGTTATCCAATATTGATTCAGCCAAATTATGTTGTCTAAGTCGATTTTAACTATTATTTACATGCTCACAATTCAGGAAATAATTACTGTTAATCTTACATCATTCTCCAAAGGAAATATTACAGCTTAATGATCTGTAGGTTTCAATTAACTCTTAATGAAGTCTTGATTTTACGTAACTAAATAGTAAGCAATTGTAACTGTTTAAATAATAAAGTCACCAATTATATATTTCTGGACTTAATAAATATAAACCAGTCCTATAAATAAGACGTAAAAGATCTAGAGATAATACATTATCTTTGAGAGCTAAAAATAAGCAATCAATATTGGGCTTCAAAATCAGTCTTTCAATCAAATTTAACTTGAAATAATTTACCTTAAGATTCAAATACTATTTTGAACCATAATACGAAACAGTTCAAACAAATGTACATATTATATGTATAAAAGTAACGTATCGCTCCTCGTTTGGCTCGGTCTAGTTCATACCAGTTGATTGATAGCAGACGTGATAGATAGCTCGCATCATGGGCTGCATGCATCTCGGGGAAATTGCATCGCCTTGATTGGCACTCACCTGAGAAAAGTATACGTGATATTGACTTGCACATCTAGGTTATGCGATTTGGTATAGAGATGATAAATTAGGGTACCTACCAACGAAGTATTGATTTACTTTGAAATTTGGTAAGCGAGTCTTGAAATAAAAAAAGAAACTTAGGGGTTAGAATATATAAAAAAAAACCTCTATAAAAACCTTACCAATTTAGAAATGATAAAGTTAATTGTAAATTAATTGTACTTCTAGGTCTTAAATTTATAACTATGAGAATATTGGAAACTGCATTAGGCAGATCAAAAAGAAAAAAAGTTTTTACAGTACACAACTTCATGCCATTTTTCTGTAATAATTATTTTTCCATACCATTCAAAATCCTAGACAATCCTATAGCTCATTTAAAAGAAATTTTTAAGGGCTATCTTTATCATAAAGAAAAAAAATACGCAAGCAATTTATATATGAATAAAAATTAAATCCCCACGAAACGCAATCGAACCCGGCAAACGAAATGGAAGGTAAATTAAAAAATCAATTCTACATTTCAAAATAAATCCGTGTAATAAATTCAGAAACGCTATGATAATTACATGCCTGTTCGCTTTCCCTTATGAATAAGTAAGCCTTGTCACGCCGGGTGACACTTGTCGCGCGTCACGCGTCACGATCGACTCGTCACGGCGACGTGACGTGACGTCACTCGCGCGCACTGACGCGACGCGAGATCGTGTGTAACGGGGCTTAGAAAATATTTGCGGGATTAACATAATTATTACAAGCTTCTATTTAACTTGTAATGTTTGTTGCGAGGCGAAGATGACCTGTCACCACTGCAGTGGGGACCAGGATTCCGCCCAGCACACGCTCGAAGAGTGGGCCTTCGAGCGGTGGATCCTGGTCATGTCATCAAGTCTCCCCGATGGCGGGGTCTTACGAGCGCGACACAAGAGAGGCATTGGTGCATTCCATACAAAGATCCCGGAGCCTCTCTAAAGAGCTGATGTTGGACATTTTGGGGTTTTAGTCGGTAGGAATCCCACACGCCCCGCGAGCTTCTCTCGAGGCTCGCGGAAGTCCTATGCAGGATTTTCCTCAGGAAAAAAAGGTCAAATCTTGCGAGCTGCATTAGAATCATTTCCTCTTATCCTACGGGGTTGAAATATGATTACGATTTAGTTCCGATAACAATGCCCTTTTATGGATAGTATCATGATTCTGCACCCTGGATTGGCATCAGACGAAGAAACTCCTTAACCAAGAGCATAAATAAAAAATACACATTTCATTTTCATTCGCCGTTTTGTATTGCACATTACCTGGCTGCGTAAAACGTTGTTTTTCAAAATGTTTTTACTATTTACATTATTGATAATGTTGTTAGTGTGTACGTAGACTTATGATATTACTATTTTTTTAGAAATAACCATATTTAACGCAATAAACACGGAGGTCTGGTGGCCTTTAAAGATTACTATAATGTGTTGTTTTAGTTTTTATCGTTATTAATTAAGGACTTTAGTCACGCAACACTAACTTAGTTATACTTGGATGAGAATAATATGATACCATCACGCCAGCTCCCTCGCGGGGTAGGCAGAGAGTACAGAGTTCCAACAGGTTCTTTCCTTACATACCTCTCTGGCTTCCTCCACTCTCATAGTTCGTCTCATACATGCTCGCCGGTTACGGAGACTCTTGACTTGCGCTTCAGATAAGACACGGTCTATTTGGTCATGGTAAGATAGTCTAGGTCTGTATTCTAGGGATGTAGGTACCAGGGAAGACCTAGACTATCCTACCATGACCAAATAGACTGAGTCTTATCTGAAGGACAAGTCAAGAGTCTCGACGACGAACTATGATAGTGGAGGAAACCGGCGAGGTCTGTAAGGAAAGAACCCGTTGGAACTCTGTACTCTCTGCCTACTCCGCAAGGGTTCTAGCGTGATAATATAGATAGATAGAGAAACAAAAGCTGTAGGTACACAATTTTAATACTCTTCATAATATTATAGAATTTAAAATTCAAGCGACATCTCGTAAAGTAGCCTCCATAGCGCCATCTAGCGTGAATATTACTAGCTCATATTATCATGGGAATGCCCGCAGTACTTGACATAGCAAAAATAAGTTGTTTGGACATAACCTTGGATACAGGGTTTCGAGTTATAAATTTATTATATATAATATAGTCTAAAATATTCTTTATGAATCCCATAGGATGTGTTAGACGATTTTAAATTTTATTTAAGAGTTTGCTTAATGTTTAGTAAATTGGAAAAGGAAGGTATATGAACTCGATAGCAACAAGCTAACGTCGATCTCTTGTGATCAGCACCTCGGAGGGTTATATGCTAAGCACACACACCATTTGACGTTATAGTAACGTTATCGAAAAAGTGTTCTGTCACGTTTATCTAGTATTTGTTGAGTGTGAAAAGGATGACATATCAATTCAATAGTGTTATATTAATGTCATTCTGTTTGTGGTCAGCACCTCAGGGGGCTGATGGGCTAAGCACAAAACATTTGACGTTACAGTGACGCTATCGAAAAAGTTTGCTGTCACGTTCATTTTTATTAAGTAAAGTTTTAGTGCGAACAGGATGGTATATCAACTCGGTAGCATTAGGCTTACGTAAATCAGTTTGTGCTAAACCTTCTGATATCATCACAAAATGTTGAAACTGTTCTGTCTGCTTACCTAAAAGGAACTTGGCTACTTACTTGATATTTACATAGATAGATCATTACAAACAAAAACAAACCAACTATAAACAGACTAAACTTGAACCCAAGGACGTCATATACCGCAGTCGCAAAGACATCGCCTGAATAAAATTTCAAGCCAGCGCTAGACTTTACGAGACTTGGCCAACTTACACAAGCCTTTATGAGCTAGGGGGTGGGCAGGACCGAATGTACGGCCTCAGAATGCAGTTTGCATTAATTGAAAAGTATAAGATATGTGAAGTTTGCGAAGTTCGTTTCGATGGCGGATAAAAAAGTTGTGATTATTACTGTCGTAAATTTTGATTTTGATGATGATTTGGGTGGCGGCTGTAGTTTTTAGGACAGTAAAATGGTGTTTCTGTACTATTCCGGATTTTAAGGTTCTATATCATACATATTTTTGGAAATTATTATAATTAGTAAAGTCGGTAATTGGTTGGTACGAAACCATTCAAGTAATACATTTGTTTAAAGAAACTTTGCCCTATTCTAGTGATCATTCCCGTATCAGGGATGCATTTACAAATACATATCATACTAGGCATTATTCCTGTGCCTATCCAAAATGTGAATTTTAATGCATAAAACCTCGTATTAAAATAAAAATATCACAGTGGTTCACAACCGTTTTTCCCGTACAATCTAAAGCCTACTTACTACTAAGCCGTAATCAATTCACCTTCTTCTGTTGTATTCTGTCTAAAATTCAAATTATCCAGTCTGTGCAATATCTCACTATGTCGCGGCGATGTGAAAACCAAAATATAAAATCGATATTCAAAACGATATAATTTAGCTTGTGACCTGATGACCGAGTTTAACTACCGCCGTATTTCCAGGAACACCGCTATTTTAAAATTATAAATCACAGATGTCACCATCTATCGTCACGCCAGATCCGAAAGGCAAGTCGAAAGTGTCGGTAACTGACGAGCGTGCATGAGACGAACTATAAGAGTGGAGGAAGCTAAAGAAGTCGTTTGGAAAGAACCTCTACTCCCTGTCTACCCCGTGATAGATCTAGCGCGACGATATTGATATATAAGAAAAACAAACCGTAAACGCACCTATAACTCACCTTAAACACTGGAATCATGCTTAGGTTTGAATCCTGAGTCGGAAAAGAGTGTGATTTTTCTATCAAACATATTTAGCAGCAGATGGAAGTAGAAAATATTTCCGGTATAATTGCAATAGACTCGAATGGGACATAAACATCATCGGGGAAAGGTGATGTACCGCCATATCCAGCTGGGGAGTGCTGATGTGAAGGTGTTTTTTAACACTCGCATTTTAAAAAAACAAGCACTATCCAAACCTACTCAACCCAAAAGAATATTAAACCACACGTAAGCGGAGCTTAAACTACCCCTCACGCCCACCCCTCGGTTTATCTTTATTATTAGTCTGCCGAGCGAAATTATGACGACTGCAAAACGTCTTTTCTACCTCTTTTTCACTCCTGAAGGTTTCCCTAATGTTTTCTCTCTGTCTTGAGTATGCAAGTCGTGCACTGATTCCGTCAACGATCGCCGTGGGACGGACGGACGGAAGTTTATAACGCCTTCGAGATGGAACTTCCAGTATTTAGTTTGGTTTTATCTTGGCTTTATGTCCCCTGAAGGGGTTGATGTGAAGGATTTGAGGAATTAGATTTTTTTTTGTTGGTTTTGGTTGATTTTGTGAATGTGCGTTGTGCGTTGATATACTAATAAATGAGTTTATTTATGTTGTTGTTGTTTAGAACTAAGAGACTCTCTAATTCATCTAGTGGTACAGTGGTTCGGCTGGCGATCCGGAGGTCTTAGATCTAAATCTCAGGCCATCATGTCCAGTGTTATTGAGGTTTTTCTATCTAAAATTTTTTACTAGGAGTCCGGGTGTTGAAATGATGTCCGATAAAATTCCTTTTACATTGGGACCTAACGTAGTAAATACACTTCTACTCTTTCCGCTTAGAAACTGTGTGACGGTATTTTTAATTTTTTACGAAATCCAATGACTTTTATGACCTTTTTCTACTTTCCATTAGCTACGCCAATGAAAAAAATATCAAACAACTACATCCACATTCTTAAAAACCAAATACACTCAATCACAACAGCGCCATTTTATATTTCTCCAACATACAAATAGCATGCAATTCGCATACACACTCCCGACTGCGATTATTCGCTGCGATCGGACGCTTTATCAGACGCAGATTAAAATCCGTCCTCTGTCGCAGTTGAGTAATAAGGCAATTTGCTACAGATATGAGTAATTGACAAGTCCTATTCGAGTATAAAATGTACCTGGGATTGCTTTATTAAAAGTAGTTTTGCGATTGAGTCCGCAGACGCTCGTTATGTTGGTTAAATTATTTCGAAAAGGCACACCAATAAAATAACAGGTTATTTTAGTGCTGTACGATTATTGTGTAGTGAACAGTAAATTGTGCGTTTTTGTGACGTAAAATTGCGTAGGGTTAGATGAGCAACTTCCGAAAATGGTTTATTCGCATGTGTTTATTAACAAGCTTTAGGTTTGCCCTAATGAAAATGTGGTGCCCAATGAAATGGCGTTACAACTAGAAACGAAAGAACAGAAGAAATGGAGCTTTATAGCATTGAAATTAAAGTTCTAACTCAAATAAACATATTTGTAAGTTGTGCCACCATTACATTTTACCAGCGACTTGAATCGAATTGATTATCAAACTAAACAAAGGCAAAGCTCTCATTTTTAAAAGAGTAATCGTGCAATATCTTGCAGTTCTTCTCCACGAGAATTACCTACATAGAACGTGTGGTAGACTTTTAAGTAATCACTAGCCTTAGCCTTTCAATACGCATCGTGGCTCTTAAACGGAAAAACCGATTCTTATTTTTTTTTATAGGTGATCGTTGACTAGATCGAGTGTTCTCAGCTATGATTCATTTAATCCAAGGGTTACTTAAATTTTTAATGAAAGTTTTCTTGTTATCATTGATTATGCATGAATTCTTTTTGGTATACATTAGTAAAAAAACTGGAGTTCCTGTATCAAAAATTTATTGTAAACCCTGTCCCTGGACAATCCTTAACTTTATAGTCTATTAAGATTAAGTGAACAGTGTCATTGCTGAGGCAGTATAATGGAGCGTGCACACAGCACGGCGGACGCGCGTTTGTCCAGCACGAGCGGCCGGCGGCCGGCGGTCGACACTCTTGATTTGTGGTTACTTGCGAAGCGGCGACCTCTGGCGGTGACGTGCCAATTGTCTCCGTCTCGGACTGCGGTGCGAGTTATGAGCGAATAGCGGGGATTAAGATTTCTGAAGAGAAAATAGTTTATGACGCTTTTGAATTTTACTATTTAATATTTATTAGTGGCTCTGTAATAATTGTTATACATAGTCCCTGTTACAATCACCAACTTAGGATGAAACAACAAACAATAGTGTTGTGCAACTAAAAATGTTTAATTATTAGCAATACATTAAAATTTATAAATTACATAATATATACAAAACAAATTTACAAAGTATAAAACAACATGAAACGTGAAAGGACTATAAATGATATACAATCTAAGGCATGTATTCCACTTGTATACCTCTTATCCATGTTCCACAATTCTCAGATTCCTCCGGGGAATATCATAGTGTAGAACAAAATAATAGATAAAATTGTGCTAGTGTATCATTTCTATTTAACGTTATAAAAACTACAAGCCCCATAACAACACAAAAGCTATCACTTCATTATGCAAGAAACCTAACAACTACAGTCTGATGGTCGCTATGACTTTATGGCTTATACCACAGCATTTTCTGTCAACCACAGCGGCTTGTGTAAACGCTCCTTCATAGCGTAAGGTTTAATACATCATAAATATATATACACACGTTAATCAGTTATTATTTACTTGAAAATCATGTTCATTTGACTATAATACTGTATTTCAAGACAGGTAGGATAGACAGATTGTCAGGAGCTTGATTAGAGAGTAAAAAAAATTGGGACTAGAAATATTTAACAGTTTTATATCAAAGACATTTAAAATGGTAATTATCGTTTAAATGGTCTTATGGTAAACAAATTGTATAAAACCTTTCACGCCTAGGTGTAACATGGTTAACGCAAGACCGGAAACAAATTGAGTCCAACAATTTCTATCATATCTTTTTTTTTTTTTAATTTACGAACTTTGCGGTTACTCCTTCAGTGCGCTATAACAAATTAAATTTATTCTTGATTTAAAGCAGTACGGAGATTTCAAATGAATTTCTAAAACGTATTTCTCAATATACACGTACAAGTTCCATAGTTAATTGGGGTAAAAAACTTTAAATTTGGAAATTTGGTGTTCGTAAATTTATAAAGCAATTATCTAATCGGGGTATCTGAAGTCTTGCGTTATTTACGATACACCTTGTATAGTATATCCACATTAAAAAGGTTTTTGGATTCTAATTATTCTCTAGATTCCGGAATGCTTCTTATATTTTTTTCAATAGAAAAATACCAATACTGTCCGACCTAGAATATAAACCTAAGATCTAATGATTTTGTAGCACCATGCACTGCAAGTTCGACGGACAGTCAGTACCAAGAAGAAAACTCAGAAGAAAGATTATTCATAGACATGACCTATACACACGATATCCTAAGCGACAGATGGGTCTGAATCAATATACAACATCGATTACCCGGCGACAAGTTAATACGGCTGTCACTTGCCGCACAGGGACGGCAATGGATATCGTCTAATTACGACACGGGAAATCTCATTATGTGTCTTGTGGGTGGGGGGAATCAGTACACGTCTATGTTAAAGTGAAGCAATGATGGTTAGTCAAAGGCTCTCCATTTGAGCAGTTGCATCGAGGTATGGGCATTTATCAATCTAGTAGGTTCGCGATTATTATGAGCGTTACTGCGTTTGCCATTAAACACCATATTGCATTACGTAATTACCGACGTCTACAAGACTGCAACGCTTAAGGGGACGAGTGGATTGAGTAAATGAGTACCTGCTAGGTAGGCATAAATTACCAACAAATGGCGAGAAAGATAGCGCGACCACCTTAACAGGATCATTAAAGTAGAGGAAGAAAGACCTTTGCCCAGCGGTGCGCCGAATTATTATATTAAAAATATGTTCGTTTGTCATTGTGAAAGTTAAATTTTAGAAAATCGTCTCTACATCAGCAAATTTTGACTAAATTATCGAAATATTGTATTTAATATGCTCAAAAACGTCTACAGGATCATCAACTATCACATTGGGCGAATTAACATACCATAAAATTCATCGTCAAAATATCGATACGACGATCCCCTGACGTCACATCTCACAAATACGTCAGCTAAATACATTCGGAGTGTATTATTGTGAGGCCGGGGATGCGCCGGTGATACGCGATAGCGCATTATGACGTCATTCGGCGTGTCCGGCTTATCTGTGACGGGCAGTGGCGGTGACGGCCGCACTGTCCGCCATATTGCCGACAGTGTATACGAGCGCTTATATTGGAGACAGTGTATTCAAAATTGGACGTAAATAAAACACCACCAATTGGCTCATTGGCCATGTGGCGAATTATGCACGTAGCGGTCACTAAGCTTCGACTCCTAGATCGTACAAACAGTACTTTTTTATTAGGAAAATGACTCAGCGTCAGTCTAGAGTCCAGCATTGTATCCGGTATAGTGGCAATAGGCTCACCCTCAATTGCAATGAGACCTAATATTGTCGGCAAAAAGGGGGTCACACAGTACACCTTTGCTTCACTTGGGGAATTTAGGAATGACGGTGTTTAATTATTATTCTTTTTTACGTTAATAATACAACACAACAGGGCTTAGCATGGACGAAATGGCGCTATCGAGTTTATATGTCATCCTTTTCACACTTAAAATACTAAATAAGGATGCATGTTACAGCATGTTTTATCTATATCATCAAGCCAGATCCCTTGCGGGGTAGGCGGAGAGTACAGAGTTCCAACAGGTTCTTTCCTCACAGACCTCTCTGGCTTCTTCCACTCACAATATGCTATATAAACAACATTATATAACACCATCACCGCTATATTGCCCAAGCGGGGGTGCCAGAGGTGTACTAAGTACACCCACTTTTCGCCGACGATGTTATATAGTGTAATATTTAGTAGTAGTGTTATATTGTAGGGTCAAATCGTTTGTGCTTAGCCCTCATACGCCATAGAACGAACAGATTGCAAATACATTATGTGATTGGTAAGTTACAGCTTAATCTAACAAAACCATTTAAAAATCAAAACTATTTTATCACAAAATTATAAAGATCATAAAATCAAACGGACGTTATGTAAAATTATTCAATATTGGCCAATCAGAGAGTTGGTTGGTGAATCTAATTTACGACGCAGCCTACCGGCGCTATCTATTATTCCGTTTGTAAATCGACTAATTATAACCACACGCTAATTCCATAACAAAACCCAAGAGCCCACTACGAAAATAACATAAAACTCACATAGAATTATACAGCCAATTCGCTAACCTTTGATCCCGAATGAAGTTTTCATATTCATTTTTATCGTCCAATTTAAGAAATTTCATCTACACGTTCACGACAACAAAATTATTATGTACACGCAATAATCGCTCTAAAGTTTATAAAATATTGATCATATTATGTTCTAGATGTGACGTTTAATATTAAACGTCACATCTAGAACATAATATGCCATAAAACTATAGTCCCACCGTATAAGCATTATTTTGTCAACACGAATAAAAAAATCGTATCATTTAAGTTGAAGGTTTACGACAATAACGACATAAGTCATATCGCTTCCATTACTAAACTGTCATAACATAAAATTCTTGGCTATATTACATTATAAAATTTGAGTCAGAACTTGTTTTGTTGAGAGAAATCATAGTTTGAACTGACGTTGGCCGGTATTGGAGTCGATAAAAATATGTATAGTATAGCCAATCGGTCGTGGTCCCAGTGTGAGCGATTGTGTTGAAATCGAAAAGCTCGGCAGTTGCCTTGTAAGTGACCGTGTTAAAAGAGCATTAAGTTGGTTGGTTGGTATTAAATTATGAGAATTAAAATTGTTCGAGTCTTTTTGCAATCGAATTCTTAACTAGCTAGCTATTTTGTAATAAAGTTTTACATATTGACGATTTTAATTTTAATTCCTTAGACTTTACTAACTTTATGTCAATACTCATTTAATAGAAAACATTGAATAAATGTATTCGGAACCCCGAAAATCTTTGATTGAAAAATTGATTTGTTTGTTTGTCTAATTTGAAAACAGGCTTGATGTCGCTCACACAGAAGATGTCGCTTCAAAACTTTACAAATGAGTTTGTGTTAAGTACAGTTAATTATATTCACACGGTGATAATAGTACATAATTATACTATCAATTGAGAATCTATCCACCACTTCTTAATAAATAGCAAATTTACAAATTCATTTATGTCAAACAATGACGAAACAGATATACAATGCGAAAGTGAAAGGATGTACCGGGGAAAACCTAGACTATCTTACCATGACCAAATAGACCGAGTATTATCTGAAGGACCAGTCAAGAGTCTCCGTTACCGGCGAGCGTGTATGAATCGAACTATAAGAGTGGAGGAAGCCAGAGAGGCATGTAAGGAAAGACCCTGTTGGAACTCTGTACTCTCTGCCTACTGCACAAGGGATGATATAGATAGATAGATAGACATTCATTTATTTCCGGAAATGGTTTACAGCGGATGTTATAATTGTTCGTACGCCATATTCGGCATTTAGGCATTGACAAAAGTCGCTAGCGCTTATAAAATCGCTGCCAATATGCACCAACACCTTCTAAGTGAAGAGGCGTTACCAACACGATAGTGTGAATATAAGCGATTGTAAAATAGCTTCCGACGGTATCGGCGCCACCACCTGCGCCCACGCAGGTCAAAACAAACCGAAATTAAAAAAAATCTAAACAACATAGTTCCCTAAACGCCACGTTTTGTCACATTTATTTTATATCCATTCTTATAATTTAAACATAAAATCTTAAACAATAAACTAGACGATTTAACTTAGCGTTTCGTGTACACGACAAAAACAAGTGTTGTAAAACTGTGATTTTTCCTATACTTATATAAGTATTTCCGTGTGTCGATGTTAAATTTATGTTATGTGTAGAAAAAGGTTTTAATCTGTGTTGCGCCAATGAAATTTTATTGTTATCTAATTAAATATGCGGCAATATTTGAAATTCTTTTGTTTAGTATAAAGAATCCGAGTTATTCATAGTATTTATGGAGAATACGTCAGTTTTTGTGACAATTTTATCATACTAGCGGCTGCCTCCGACTTCGTCTGCGTTTTATACTCAAACGTCATAACAAATTATAGCCTCATCATCATCATATCAGCCTATATTTGTCCACTGCTGAACATAGGCCTCCCTAATCGCTCTCCAGCGCAGCCGGTCCAATGCCACCTGCATCCAACGACTTCCTGCGATCTTCACAAGATCGTCGGTCTATCTGGTAGGTGGCCGTCCCAGGCTGCGCCTGCTTATACGTGGTCTCCACTCTAGAATCTTTCTCGCCCAACGCCCGTAGGAAACGCCGAGCATAGCTCTCTCCATAGCTCGCTGAGCAACTCTCGAGCTTTTTTATGAGACCTATTGTAAGAGACCACGTCTCTGACTGGCAACACACATTGACTAAAAAAATTAAACTAAAATTTATAGCCTATGTTATTCTAATGTGTGCTATATTAGTATAAAGTTTCAACAACATCGATTCAGTAGTTTTTACGTGAAAGAATGACAAGTATCCATACATCCATCCTCACAAAAATTCGCTTTTATCATATTAGTAGGATATCGATTTAATTTAGGACGTAATAAGTTAAGCTAAATCTAAACCACACCTCGGTAAATAGAGTTGTAGTTCATGATCCACAAATCATTCCGAATCCGCCGTTCCTTTAATGAAATAAAACTATTTTACGGATTTTATCGCGGTTTATTTTTGATTTTAAGTTATCGACGTTTCGAGTGCTTTGCAGCACCCATGGTCACGGGCGGGACTGAGGTGTTAGACATCCAAAAGGCATAAATAATAATCCGGCATCCGCGATAAAATCCGAAAAATATTTTTATTTCATGTGTAATATTCGCGTCAATCTAAGAACTTAGTTCCTTTAATACTGAATGTCGACGACTTCACAAGCTCGAAGTTAACTTATCTAATTGAATAGGAATTATTATTATTTCATAGTACTGGTTAGCTGTATTCATATAACGATAAGGAGACAAAATCTTCATCACATATAAATTAAATCACTTACCTGATTACTTTCTAAATAGCTGTCACGCGAATGGATATGATATCATAGAACTTACCTGAAACAAAATAAAAAATACATGAGTTATTAGTTGATCAATTTATGCAATAAAATACAAAATACATACTTTGTTTAGGAGCGTTGAGTCAAAATTTTGTAAATTAGAACATACACTTATTCACGACAATATAAATAATCTCTTAATAAAGTCTTCTCTAAGACTCAAGACAATCCAAACACCAAAATCACTGAACTCCAAAAAAAAACCCAAATCCCAAACATCACAGACAGTTCAACCCTTCAACCCCTTTGCGCAACACCCTTAATCCCACCCCCTTAAAAAAACCCACTCGATTCAATCGTAGACGGGTGCCTTCAAAGGTGGAGACGTGTTAAAACCTTACCGGCCTTTAATTAAAGCCTCCAAGGGAGGGGGGTGGCCGGAAGCGAGGCAGCGGCCATTTCACTGGGGCTGTCCACTTCCGGAGTAACGTATGGACGGAGGTACTTCATTTCGGACTGACGGTGGGGAAAAAGAAAACCAAGGTGGCTCCCGCGTCTCGGAACAGGGGATGGTGTGGAGTCGATATTAAAGCTACTTCATTTTTTGAGCATGTGTGTGCCATTAAATTTGTATGAAGCAGAAGATAATGATTGTTGAATGTTTTTTATTAATCAATAGAGGTATTTTTCACGAAAGCAATACGTATAGGCGAACATAGAACTTTCTGCTTTTTGAAGTCAGTTTAAAACTTAACGAAAGAGGAAGGAAGTTTCACAAGAACGTAACATATCATTTTATTATAATTTTCATATTATTATGTAAATACCTACTTATGTTTAAACATTTATGGTGTTAAAAGTTTGACATAATTTTGGCATTTTAAATTTATATCACATTTGATCCTGGTTACCATTTCAATGTGGTGGAGTTAAGTCAAGTTTGAAAAGTTAAAAAAGTTTGAACAAGTTTGGTTTGATAAGTTTCAAAAGCATGTGGCCACAAACTTGCTCGGACTAATTCGCACTGGGTCGTAGAAGACATATATAACCTATTTAATCCCTCATACCTTGATTTTTAAGGACCTTTTCCAGTAAATGGAGGACCTGTTTATTTTTCCTACTTTTATAACAAAAATGTCGTCTCTATAGCTCTACCCATAATCGAAATGTTCATTCACAATCACTGCAGACGTTTAATTGGCTTGCATTACTTATAGGTTAATTTGAAATAAGCGATGAACAAAAGGACACGTCGTGTTCCCTGATTTATAATGTGATTAGAAGATACACGACAACTTCCTTCGTATTTACATAATTCTTTTTTACTTAATAAAAAGTCTACTAAAATGAAATTAAGGGCCTCTCTCATCACCCTCGAGTAAAATGCTGGTTACTTACTTCTCGATTAGCGTTACTCAGCAGTTAAAACAGAGATAGTGAAATTCGTACAAAGACCTCTGTAGCAGTTTGGAATCTAATGTTATAACCAATTTGGCGGACGATTTAGCGCAATGGTTAAGAGCTTAAGCCGCTCCGCCCACTGTGTTTGATAGTCGCAGGTTCGATTCCCGCACAGGAATTGAACAAGTCTTTTTGTGACACGCAATTATTTGTTTCAGCCTGGGTATTTGTGTATGTGAATTTTGTTTGTAAACGCACCCACGCCACAGGAATTAATCCTAGTGTGGGGCTACATTTATTTTTAATTTAAAAAAATCCTTGTAACAATGAGTTCGCTCCTTATTACATTGATAAGGAACCTCGTCGGCAAAATATGAGCGGACACAGTACAGCTCTGCCACAAAAGCTTCGGGGATGTAGATGTGATGGGTTTATTTTTTTTAATACATCATCGTTTTAGATATTTTTTTAGATTCCCGCATATACAATATTATCGACGGTCCCGTAGAACAAAGTTACATACGCCAAACAAAATGAATAGTATTTGCAACTTTCATGCCCGTCAAAATACTGGATTATAGGCCTTTGGTCGTTGGCCACGTAATTAAATCTACCGAATACTTATTAGGTAGTGGTAACACCGTCAGTGAGAATATCAATCAGTGAGAGATATTATTAAAAACAGAAGTATTATCACTACGTTACCACTTCAACACATAACGGCGTCTCTTTCAGACGATCGTATGTCCTCTTCCATAGATTTTTTATAAAAGGGATAAATATAATAATGAAATACACAAAATAAACTCACTTCACATAATGTACACCGTATTCGTCACAGCTCCACTTAACAAACCATGCATTTTTTACTAAAATGTCCTGAGCTACATCGCACACTCCGAAGACATGTAGGTGGTCTTGGGGAGTGCATTTTTATATCTTTTTCCTACCTCCTTGAATTGTTAATGTGTCCGACGGGTGGACACTCACTTTTTATTGGTCCAACGTTAATGAATTGATTTTAACTCGGCTCCGGAGTGAGTGAGTATTGAGGGGGCTTTAAATTATCTCCTCGAGAAATGCGAGCGAAATTAATTTACGAGATTAAGAGTGAGTGCGAATTAAAATGCTTTAAAAAGCTAATTTAAAAGCTCTTTGAGAGCTGGACGACGAGGTATAGTGAATCACAGCGAACGGAGTGGCTGTTCTTGGGACCGTCGGATATACGAAATGCATATTCTGTCAAGCATAGCTCTATAAAGAACTTTGATTCTCACCTATGCTTGATAGAATTAGAAATAGATTTAAATCAGATCTTAAATTTTATTTATTATCGTAATACTAGGTCTAATTAATTCAATAAAGACTACCTCGTTGGTCTAGTTGCGAATAATGCCCTTTACGATCACGAGGTCCGAGGTTCAAATCCTAGGTTGGACAAATGGGATTTTTCTATCGAGAAATTCCTAGTATCAGTCGGGAGGCTAGAATTATACTGGTATATGGCAATAGGCTCACCCCTATTACATGGGACTTCGAAAAGTGGGTGTACACACTAAACCTCTGCCACACCCGCGTAAGGAATATAGGCGTGACGGTGTTTAATTTATAAAATAATAATATAAAATAATTTTACTAGACAAGTACAATTATATCACACAAAGGTTACAAGCTCCCTAACGCATACAAAATGGCGGCTATTAACGCTTTCCTCATTTGCAAAGAACAATGCCTACTAAAAGTTATAGGCGGTAAACACATTGCCGGCGCGTAACGCGAGCGGTGACCCGCGCGTGTGAACTTGGTTTTATTCATCATGGTACCGATGAATAGTGTTTAGAGATAGAGCATTTCTTAAAAAATGTCAAGTTGTGATCATGTCGACAATAGCCCTTATTCGCTATAACCAGTTAAAAACGTAACGACAACTTCGTGTAATGTGCGTCGTCGACGTGTCGAACCTATTCGCGCCTATATTAAAAAAGCGACAACTTCGTACTTCGTGAACGCGTCCAACCATGGGAACCCCTAATCGTATCCTCCTATCAGCTACTACAGCCGCCCGCGACATATTCTCACCGACCTTCCCGATTCCCTTACTTCCATTCTTTCGGATACAAATACCGCACACACCGATCACCGAGGATCAGACACCGACCTTGCCCGCCGGCCGGTGCAGAGCTCCACGGCGATACACCTAGTACATGCCCTCCGAGGCCGTGTCTCCTGCCCTTCTGGCTCGAGTGTAATGGTTGCACGCTCGCCCTCTTGTGCGGTGAAGCTGTAAAAGCCCCGGGACCAACAGCGTAGATCATTCACATTTGCAAAAAAAATCTCTAGTGGCATACAGAATACCATAACACGATCATATTACTAAGTTATCATAACGTGACGTTTGGTCGATGCGAGTAATCGAGGCAGTCTCAGAATAGATAGTAGAACAAATAAAATCATCATTCAACACTCCAAAAACAAACTTAGCTAAATAAAAATCCAAGTTGACGTGGCTGAGCACGCGCCGGTCACTGACCAGCCGGCTAAACAGTGCACTTGCGCAGATGTTATCGCGCCGCCATTGTTCGTTGATAAGCATTGTAAACTAACTCCGCACAACCGCCGTGATTTCGCAATTAATTGTTATTTTGGAAGTGGGACGGACGATAAAGGAGGAAAATGTCGCCATTTAGCAGAAAGAGTAAAACTTACAAGTTATCCTTGTTGCAAGGTACTTCCTTGATTATCTGTCACTAAAATATTTCTACAAGTAAAGACTTGTTATTAGTCTCCAGATCCGTTATTATGATTTAGTTAGCTGTAAATCTTCGATCTATATCATCACGCCAGATCCCTTGCGGGGTAGGTAGAGAGTACAGAGTCCAACAGTTCCTTTCCTTACAGACCTCTTTGGCTTCCTCCACTATCATAGTTCGTCTCGAACACGCTCGCTGGTTACATTACACGCTATCTTACTACGCTGCTGCGAATACTTAAATAAATCTTGTATTTTGTAATAATTTAATGAAAAGTTGGATGCTTACAGAAACAAAGGAAGACGACGTGTCATGATGATCTAGGGGTGAAGCCTATGTCTCAATCTGAAGACCTTGTCTTTTTTTTCTCATCACCACCCACTTCATCAGGCTATAGTAGTTCACTGTTGGACTTCGGCCTCCTTAATTGTACGCCACTGATTTAGATCCTTGCCTTCTTTTATTAATATTAATTCATGGCATTATCTCATGATTTTGACAATCGGAACACTATAAATACCTAAACTAAACATCCGTAAGAATCATACTTCCAACCTATCCGTACTATACTAGGATGCTGTTGCATGTTCAGTTTTTGTGCAATATTGTCAGCAGAATTGAATCCCAGACGTAATCGCACTGATGAGTATCATCATCAGCTGAAATACGTCATCTAGAGGACTAAACCCTCCCCAAAGACTACCATTGATGAGTATGCTATATTTAAAACGAAAATTAAGCCATAGATTGCAGAAACAAAAGAACCCAAAACGAAAGCGAAATTTGAAATAATCTGAAAATCTTGAACCATTTTCAGAGTCACTTAAATTCTGTTACCTTACGCGCCTAACTCCATTTAAATCTGCCTTGAAGCTAACAGGATCAAAGTTTCCAACCAATATCGATAGTGATTAGATTAAAATGCATAATTCTCCTGCTCTTAATAAACTGTATCGACATCCGTCTGCTGGTTAAGGGGCATAATTCGTTAACGTCGTTGCATCTAACTGAGTTTCTCGCAGAATCTTCTTATAGAAGACTGGCCTAATAGCATTTCGAATCTTAAGACGGATGGTGTTATTGGGGTTTTACTGACGAAATTATCTGAGAAAAAGCTCGCCCTCTATTACGTAGGACTTTGCCTGACGTCATCAGCATCCCCCTGGCATCCTTGCTTCGGGAATGTAGATGTATCGGTGAATACAATTTTGACACCCGCATTAAGTTGCTGATGGATTAATTAGTTGACTTTTGGCAAAACTATGGCGCTGGATGGGTAAAACCACATCACAAATGAGCTAAGGTTAACTCTGATAAGTCCTTTCTTTCCTACATAATAATAAAAAATAACCCTGTTAAGAAACTGTCCCACCGTTGGGCACGGGCCTCCTCTCAAACTGAGAGGGTTTAGACCATAGTCCACCACGCTGTCCCAGTGCGGGTTGACGATCTTTACACACCCTTGAGAAACTCTTAGGCATGCAGGTTTCCTCACGATGTTTTCCTTCACCGTTAAAACAAATTATAGTAATAGTAAACTTTTAATACGCACATGCTTTCGAAAAGACAGAGGTGCGTGTCTGGGTTTGCACCCGAGACCTTTGACTTTGCAGTCCAACGGTCTAATCTACTAGGCTATCACTGCTAATAAGTAATCAAAAAATCTAGACTTCATTTCGATACGATGAATCCGAGATTTTGCTAAATCTAAAGGTGGCTTCCCATGATTTAATTTAAATTTGGTAACGAAGAATATTACGTATTTATTTCACACTGAATAAATACATATATAAAACTAATTCAAGTATTTCGTAATAATACAGATAGCGTAGACACTTGACTTAATTTAATTACCGACCGTCAATGTACCCAGCAATGATAGAGCAATAACAATACTTTCAAACAGTAAAACTTCGGCTACTATCTACATAATAACACAATAAAATACATTCCGACCCATCCATTTACGGCTATCGTAACAAACAACATAATACAACAGACATTTCTACAACAATACTTGTATTACTACCCGAAACTTATGAATGACATTTTTAACATTGCACCCACGCATTGCGCAGTCGTGGGCTGCGTCGGCGCATCCGATCTGATGAAACTTAATTAGATATAGAATAGGGTTGTGAATTATATGTAATATTGATTTTATTGTTGCAAGTATATGACATAAGATTGATTTTGCTGCTAGTTATTTAACATGAAGGGAGACTAAGCCAACTTATGATTTAACAATAACTAGTAACACGGTTACAATTTGATCCCATAGATAGATACAGTTTCCTACTTTATTTTAGTTTAAATAAACCATTGAAAAATCCAGTCGAAACTCGTAAGGGCACTGCATACAGCCGACTGTACGCATACCAAACAGCTTAGTCGTGGGTTACATGCTATGAATTAAGAAATGCGCGCAACGCACTGGCACTGAAATTGGCCGATGGTTTAGTTACTAAATGCAAACTTTCATAGTATATAAACGTTTTACCAAGGACTAAACTATTTGATTGATGTGCAGTCAGCCATGTGCGGGCTCTCAAATCTAACGTACGTGTTTGCAACGTTAAAGGTCTCGTCTAATGAATGCAGCAGTTTTTCAAATTTGACTGAAAAATCGTAATCATCTGTGTTTTATAAACAGTTAATTGAAAGCCCTGACGGTCCATCTGTCACTTGTCACGTCCATAAAACAAGTATATTTATGGGCAGAGGGTAAATTAAAGTTATGTAGGATGTTTTTATTGGTTTCTGATGATTTCTCGGCAATATCCGTTACGAAACGTTCGGTTAAGTGGACGTTGAGTGGAAGTGCTGGTTTAGAGATCGCGATAACGTGAGACGTCATTCTATTTAATCAATTTTGTGTTTAATTTGAAATGTTACCTATTTTTCGTGGGAAAAATTCTGCATAGAACTTCCGCGCGCTTCAAAGGTAGTTCGGGAGGATGTCAAACACATACCGATTAAAAATCATACATTGCTGATATCGTCACTTCAGAGAGATTCCGATTAAAAGGAACGCACCGGTGCCCCTTCGTGCCAGGCTTTTAACAGCTCTCTTCCGAAGGCAAACTTTTAAAAGCCTGGTCTTCTGACCAAATTTCGTGTTGCTCACAGACTCGTGAGGATCGCATGCGAAAGAGAATCATGAACTAGATTTTGACCAAAAGATTTTGGTGGGAAAAACTGGGATAAATAAGATTTTTGAAACTACTGTTCTCACCTTCGTTGGCATAGCAGATCCGAAATCTGTGAGCGCATGTGAACGTACCTTATTTTCTGATTTGGTAGAGTCGGTTCGAGGTCATATTGGGGACAAAATCATCAGTTCCTCCCGCACTGTCGCGGTGTGGAGCCTTATACACTATTGTCCTTCTCAGGAGCTGAACTGAGCTCAAAGGCCTATTGCATCATATTTCTACTTAAGAAATACAAATGCATGCATCATGCGACCGTCATAAATGTCGGATGCACTTTATAAGGTGATGCACAAAAGTACCACCTTCGGATTTAACCCAATATTAATGGCGTGAAGGTGGATGCGGATGAAGTCATTTGATTGATAGTCTGTGGTTTTATTGATTAAAAAATACATTTAAACAATATGATGGTCTTCTTTGGTTTTAAGGTTATCAAAAAAATATTTTAGGTACCTGTTTAATATATTCATACTGTACATAGAAAGGGTGTAAAGTAATCTCAGGTATTACTCTAGAACAATGGTTCCTAATTAGTTTTTTCTGCGCACCCCTTCAAAAATAACCCAAACTCGCGTACCCCATAAGCCAAGTACGTCAACGGACAGCCGGGAGGGTGGGATTGGTTGACCGCACCCATGCCCCGAGTCCCGCTATCATCACGACTCAAAATAAATTTCGGCGATTGTTGTTTGCGTTATTGTTTTTTCTGATTAAATTAACTTAGTCAAGAAATTACCGCGCGGACGCCTTCATGTAAGTTCACGTACCCCCAGGGGTTTACGTACCACTAATTGGGAAACACTGCTCTAAAAGTGTAAAGGTGCATTAGGACTTATGATTGTCAGAGAAATATGAGTGTGCACAATGCACCTCATACAGCGCTGCTTGGAGAATGAAGACGTGACGGTGTTTACTTGAACATATCTACATAATTTGAGAGACGAATTGGCACAGTGGATTCCCGCAAGGGACAAATCTTTGCGTGACCCACAATTATTTGTTTCGGTCTGGGTATTTGTGTACGTGAATATTAATGATTGTAAACGCCTCCATGGCGGGAATAAATACTGGTGTCGGGCTACGTTTTTTTTTAAAATATTGTACGTGTTTTAATAGTCAAATATATTTAAACACTATGCGTGTTATCACACGTATTATAAATATCCATATTTTACGAAAACGTCTTAGGGAGAATGCTCCTCGGGAAAATGTCTGGTAAGTTCACTAATTGGTCTTAATTTTCAGTTCAAAGTATGCGAACGCATAAATGTATTATGCGATTTTTTTCTGCATCTAGAGGAACTACTACCTGGCAACTATACAGAACATAAATATTATTATCCTTGAACATAATTTTATTCAATATTCCTTGATACAAGTGATACAATGTGAGACGGTAACGTCGGTGCCACGTCCGGCTGACGCGCGTGGCAGGAGGCTGGCCCCATTGTCGTGAGCTTCACATTTTATTAACGCCATCAAGCCGCTTGTGAGTCGCGCTGCGCTTGAGTTATCTGACGGGACGGTGGGGGCGCGAAGCTTCAGTGAGAGCGTCAAACGATTTATAAATTCATAGTTTATTACGTTAGTTGTATAAATAGAGTATATTAGAAAAAGTGATATGTCATTAGATTTATGCCTATAAAACTAGTTACATAAGCATTTTTCAATTATATTTATACCGCCCCACTGCTAACTGAAGACCTTTTCTTTCATACTGTAGCGCAGGAAAAGATTCTTTTAGTTATATGCAACAGTTATTGTTATATTTGTAGCCTTTTAAATATTTTTTCTTGTTATTTTGTATTCTGATATTCCTGATATTGTTATTGTATGCATTTTCTGAATCATCCACTGTTTATAATCTTACTTTTCCTTCGTAATATTATGCATGTATATAATGGATGTAAACACTAGTTATTTCCCCTTCCATGAAATAAAGACATGTTTGTGTTTGCATTGTTGATATGCCTAACAAATAAATAAAATAAAATAAACAGTCTGTTCACTAGTTTTCCTTCGTTTACATTTAAGAAATCAATTTACTCAATAAAGCAATATGTTTTTCTTAGAAACAGCACTGGGCATCAATAATAAAGGCACTCGTCACCTCTCGCTTTCCTCCCCGCTGCCACTCAGACCATGCACGCGACAACTTGCACCTGAAACGTGGGAGTAACGTATGCGTTTTCTTTACATGGCATGAAAGGATTTTGATTTTATATCGCCGAGGATCCTAATATTGTAGTTAGACGTCCATTCAGTGCGGCGACGTGGTTTATTGAACAACGCCAATGAATGGACGAATGAAGCCAGCAAATGTAAGAATGTGTGTTAAATAATGTTCATTAGTAAGTACCTATAATCAGTCATAAGGCGTCCAATGGCAACCCTGCAATGTTCGGCATGACGAAAACATGTAAATGGTACATGAATGCCTCATTAATAAGTTTTAATCGCTCATTATTAAGTTACTTACTTTTATGGAAGTATAAGGTAAGAAAGATTTCAAATATTAGCCCTGGTAAGAAACTGAGAGAGAGGGTTTAGGCCATAATCTACCACGCTGGTCCAGTGCGGGTTGGCGAACTTCACACACCTTCCAGAAACTCTCAGGCATGCAGGTTTCCTTACAATGTTTTTCCTTCGCCGTTAAAGCGAGAGATAGTTAATTTTTAATACGCACATACTTTCGAAAAGAGAGAGCTTGATCCCAGACCTCCGACTTTGCAGTCCAACGGTGTAACCACTAGGCTATCACTGCTTACACACTACATAATAAGTAAAAATGGTCGACCTTCATAATGAATTTCTACTAAAAAGCTTCTTTTATCCGAATCTTGCTATTTTGACTGTGTCTCTACCCCATTCCGCCACGATCTATCCTCGATGTATCTCTTGCTATCCATGAAGGCTATGCAAGGTGTAAATAGTAAAGCTTAGCTTCGCTAGATTCTTTTTATGTCTTCTAATGGCTGTTGGCTGAGCGTCCGTTTCATTTTCACCGGATAACAGGGCGAGCGTGCAACGCTTCAGCTAAAAGGGCAAAGGGGGCAACTTATCTTATCTCGTTATTGGCTTATCGGACCGAGGAGACCTCGGCGCACTTCGACCCGCTGGGATCTTTTGTGCTGAAGGGGGCAACTAGCTTAAGAGTATCTTAAAGCTAATATTGGCTCGTCTTGAGCAGTCCCTGTGAGGGAAAGCAATAACCGGCCATACAAGAAATTCTTCGTCATCGCCGGCAAGGTCGATGTTTGATCCTGTTTGCAGTATTAGTAATGCGGTAGGAGGAAAGTGAGGGCATTAAGTGTGGTTTTCCAAAATTTAACGAATTTATCAATCACTGTTCTCCGGGAAAAATGTTTCACTTGTGACTTGAAGACTTGTTAGCTTATCTTAGATAAGCAGATTTCCTTCCTCCTGAATACGAATTCCACATTTCGAAGAATCCGTTCGATTTAGATCCGGTATTCTAATTCTTGACCTCGTGACTCTGTAGTCAAAGCCCTCTAGCTTAAGTTTGACCGACAAGACTGTAATTGCTTTAGGCTACAAAACCATCAGGTTTTACATAATATTAATGCAAATTGCTTTAGTACTAGATTGCTTACAAACATACTTGGATATTAGAAAGCTTATATTATCCTGTTAGTTAAACTCGAAGCATACAGCACGCAAATTGAAATATACTGCTTCTGTCAACCATTATAGCTTTAAGTTTATTACACGAACAGCTTTGCCTACAGATTTCACCTGTTTATGTAATTATTTTTATGTTAGAATGGAAAAATAATAACCTTTTATAAAAGGCTTCTTGTTGTGACACTATTGTGATTCTTTTATATGCGAAAAGTTTTTTATTTATTTAAAAAAAAGCAATAAAACTTAAAAAAGAGATACATAATAACAATATAATAGCCCTGTTCAGAAACTGTCCCACTGTTGGGCACGGGCCTCCTCTCAAACTGAGAGGGTTTAGGCCATAGTCCACCACGCTAGCCCAGTGCGGGTTGGCGAACTTCACACACCTTCGAGAAACTCTTAGGCATACAGGTTTCCTCACGATGTTTTCCTTTACCGTTAATGCAAGTGATAATTAATTTTAAATACGCACATGCTTTCGAGAAGACAGAGGTGCGTGCCGGGGTTTGAACCCAAAACTTCTGACATTGCAGTCCAACGGTCTAACCTCTAGGCTATCACTGCTGATTGATATGCATAAAACAGATACAATAATTATTTATATATTATATAGTTTGACAAACAACGTCTATTTATGATAACTAGTATAGCATCTTTCTTCTAATAATAAGTACAAATTGTTCTAGACTTTGTAATAATCTTATTAGGTACTTGATGAAGAAATAGTGGCAGTCGAATATACATGTATCTACTTTTCTTTTGATATTCTTATTTGGTACCTTTTTAAATAAATAAATGTAAGGTATAAGTCTCCATTCAAACACCCCCTGCATCAAAAACTCGTAAACATCGGCAGGTAAAAAAAAAATCGAACATGTAGTATCCATTCAATCCTCTAACAACAAACAAACTGACCAACAGATGGACATACTCCGTACATTAATGCAGAAAAACAGTCGCGAAATCGGCGCTGGCGCATGGTGGGCGTGAGTGTACGCATAAACATGTCGCCGTCTCTTTTCAACGTGCGTACTTGCACAATGTGAGCGATGAGAGTTTATTTATTATCTGTGGCGCGCATTATCCGTGAGATAGCTATGCGCGTCAGGGCTTGGCACGACGGCTTTGTGTCGAAGGCAGTATTTGTTGTATTGAATGGAAACAACCAGTTATTCTTGACGTTTTTGTTGGGAATGTGCAAACTCTACTAACTTTCAAAAGTGTTACTTCTCTTAAATACTACTATGACATGAGGTCATCAAAGACTAAACTGTAAATCCAATAGACATTCTGTTAAGTACAAATGAATCAAATTCTTACTTTATTTATAGCAAAGCACTCTAGACTCACTGACTTAAAAATGTACACCTTTAAAACTATTTCCAGTGGGAATTCTCCACCATTATAATAAACACAAACCCTTTATCTGTATAAACCTTACGCGATACCGTTTAGTTTAATCTAATGCATGTCTCATTTGCTTATATAGAGTAATGAATCTAAATACAAAGAAAATATCAAGCAATGAATTCTTCATTCCATTTAGAATCACTATCTTACGGGGTACTCAAAATTGACAATTTTAGCTTGTCCTTTTTAACCGAATTCAAAAAGGAGGAGGTTTTATGTTTCTTCTACCTCTTGAGGTCTTTTTTTCTACGTATATTCATCGATATTTTCGACAATCAGGGACTGATTTTGATGATTATTTTTGAATTGGGGTCAGTATAGCTCCAAGGTGGTCCCAAAATAATTTCATTGATATGTCCTTTGGACTTTGAAGATACACTAGGGTACTTTTTTTTTTTTAAACGTTGCCCCACAATAGGATTAATTCCTGTGTCGTGGGTGCGTTTACAAACATGAAAATTCACATACACAAATACCCAGACCGGAACAAATAATTGTGCATCACACAATGATTTGTCCCGTGCGGGAATCGAACCCGCGACTATTAGACACAGTGGGCGGGGCGGGCTAAGCCCTTAACCACTGCGCTAAATCGTCCGTCAATATACTATATATATATCTATCTATCTATCTATAACCTCACGCCAGATCCCTTGCGGGGTAGGCAGAGAGTACAGAGTTCCAACAGGTTCTTTCCTTACATACCTCTCTGGCTTCCTCGACTCTCATAGTTCGTCTCATACACGCTCGCCGGTTACGGAGACTCTTGACTTTTCCATCAGATAAGACTCGGTTTATTTGGTCGTGGTAAGATAGTCTAGGTCTTCCCCGGTACCTGCATCCTTCCACTTTCACATTGTATATCTGTTTTGTCATTCTTTCCTCTGGCATTCTTCCTATATGCCCGAACCAACGGAGCATGCCCTTTCTCATCTTTACACCGATACTATCTTTTATACCTACTCGCTGTCTTACTATGCTGTTGCTAATGCGGTCGGTCAGCTTCACTCCGCACATCTTCCGCAGAGCTCGCATTTCTACCGCATTTATCCTACTTTCATTCTCCTTCTTACATACCCAGCTCTCGCTACCATATAACAGCGTTGGGACAAGAACTCCGTTATGCATGGCCAGCTGCGCCTTATGGCTTAAGTGCCGGCTCCCGAGTAGCTTTCCCATCGCACCATTCACTCTGTTCCCTGCACTCACTCGTCTCTCTATGTCAGCGGTGTATTTCCCATCCTTACTGAAGGCGCATCCAAGATATACAAACTCATTCACTTGCTCCAGCACATCGTTACCAACCACAATCCTTACATTCGTTCTGGTTTCTTCCCTTTCAAAAACCATAATCTTGGTTTTCTTCACATTCAAGTGTAAGCCATTGATCATGCAGTCGTCTTTCATAACTGTGACTAGTGTTTGCAGATCAGTGGCTGTTGGCGCTATTAAAACCGCGTCATCTGCATAAAGTAGATGGTTTACCACTAAGTCACCCATTTGTACACCTTCATTCATCGCTTTCAGTCTTTGAAGACTTTTGTCCAGATATATTATAAACAGTCTAGCGGACAACACGCAACCCTGCTTGACGCCGATTTTAACGTCAAACCAGGGTGACCTGTTACCACCCACCCGTACGCATGCCTTGCAGTCCACATAAGTGGACTGGACGGCTCGCAACAGAGTGCCATCTATACCATACTCTGGCAAAATGTCCCAAAGTCTCTTTCGCACAACTCTGTCAAATGCCTTCTCCAGATCTACAAAACCGCAGAAAACCTTCTGATGCCGGCCCACTGCTAGATGCTTCTCTACGATGTTGCGGAGTGAGAAGACTTGATCCTGATGATATATATATATATATATATATATATATATATATATATATGATGGCATTATTATGTTAGAGCGGTACAAACGGCCATAATCGCATCAATTTTAGATAATAGACACATTACTGTTGTATTAATTGGCGTTATATTATAATTAGTATTTATATTATATATATATATATATATAATATATTAATACTCCTTAATGAGAAACAATACGAATGTGTGGGTTATTATGGGTATTAAGTCAATCCTGGTAGAGGTATTATGGGTATTAAGTCAGTCCTATAGGTATCCTACTATAAAACTAAGCAGAATATTAACCGACTTCAAAAAAGGCGGTGGTTCATAATACAATAAATATTTATAATTAATTTATTCGTTACTTAAAATTGTAAAATAAAAAACTTAAAAAAAAAGAAAACCGACTTCATATTAAATATTTGAAGACGTTGCCAAGTAACCACCCGACTGCACCGTCACCGGCACCAACATCCAATATTTATTTTTAGCTTTTAGAAGTTACATTTCCTTTTTTTTTAAAGTTATTCAATTTTTTGGAATGGAATGGGTTGGAAACCTAACTGTATACTGATAAAAATGTCTATGTAGCCTTCCAAGCCCTTGTAAAATTCTCAGGAACATTTACATTGCTTAAAGGGTAAAACCACAGGGTTTGCACAAGTTATAAGTCGTATCTACCAAGCTAGAACTTTGCTACGAATTCCAGGCCTGGCTAAATCGTAGGCTGATGGCCCTATGATTATAGTTTGAACTCGAAGGCTGCGCAAGCGCGGAAGTGAAGCACAGTGCGATTAAAGCGCGTACGCATTATTGCAGCGGGGTAAGGGCACCTCACTAATATTTCACAGCGTCTTGAATAGCAGGATTAATGCCGTTCATTGTACGCTGCGTTTTGATTGGTGGAGGAATAGCTAGATCTTTATTCAAAGTCAGTTTCAAACAATGAATCGCCGGATACTTTTTGATTGGCGACGAAATAAATAATTATAAATTTAGTCATTTCTACGAATAAGTTATCAAAGGAATCTTTTTAAAAATTATTACTATTAGAATATTTTAAGGAGATCATAACGTATAGTAGATATTATGACGGAAGATGGGCACTATGTTCTTTACAAAAAATAAGGCATTAAAAAATTAGACAAAGCAATAAAATTAATTTAAAAATTACATTGGATCAGTTCAAATATTTATTGATATTAGTCCATATCTCTCTGTACAGATAATATAATAATGATTGCGATATTGTTTATCAAAATGTATGTTGCCAAAACAAAATCAAAAACTATTCTCATTACCGTAAATCCCAAGTTTTTATCTTTTATTATAATGCTACCAGATTCTACTTCTTCTTTTATCTAAAATAATAAATTAGTTCAGTTTAGTTTCATTTAATGTTGCAACTATTTTATTTTAATCTTCGATTTAATACAATAGACAGAGTCTTATCTGAAGGTCAAGTCAAGAGTCTCCGTAACCGGCGAGCGTGTATGAGACTAACTATGAGAGTGGAGGAAGCCAGAGAGGTATGTAAGGAAAGACCCTGTAGAAACTCTGTACTCTCTGTCTACCCCACAAGGGAGCTGGCGTGATAATATAGATAGATAGAGAGAAACAAAAGCTGTAGGTACACAATTTAATCGGGGTGTATGAGGTCCTGCGTTATTTACGATACAGCTTGTATATGTGCCAATTTTGTTTTTGCCAATTGAGATACAAACATATAAACTTGCACAAATATAATATTAGTAGGATATAGTAGAATTTCAATGACAAAGCATGTCTCCTTTCTGATAATTTATAATCTATTTAAGGAGTCACATTTTTTCTGCAAACGATCATCATAACTTGATGGCATTATTATGTTAGAGCGGTACAAACGGCCATAATCGCATCAATTTTAGATAATAGACACATTACTGTTGTATTAATTGGCGTTATATTATAATTAGTATTAAACTAAAGTGACCTTTATGCCGGGGAACTAGTTATTTCACCTTGAGAATCAATCATCATATTAAAGCAAAAAAAATAATTTAAGACGGTCTAAGAAGCTGGATTTAAGAATATGTTATTAAAACTTTGGGTTGGAATAACACAAATTACATGGCGATGGTGCTGCTATATTTTATATTGATTAGGACTTATTAATCACACCATATCGATCGATATGAATGTTGCTGCTTCGGCATGGCAATTTGCCCTTCCATTTTATAAGCGTCGGTACATTACCGCAAGATTTTTATGCATACTAGTCCCTTATAGTTACACTCGATCGAGCGGGAGTAACAGAGGTGTAAAAAAACAGCAACATCGATTGATATGGATGTGGCTGGTTTTGCTTCTACATGACTCATATGATAATGAGAAATCAAAAATAACTGGAATTAAGGTAAAAAAAAAGGGACAGAACCACAAAATAAATCGATTATCTCGTGGAGGTCGCAATAAAATAAATTGGCAGTAAGCAATGATCTTCAAATCAAAATCACTAATACCACGTAATCAATTAAACTACTGAACTGATTTTAATAATTATTTCACTATTAGAAAGCTTTATTATGCAGAAGTAACATAGGTTATATTGTATTCAGTAATAAAAAGATATCAGTTTAAAAACTAATATTTGTAATAATTTATAAAGATTTTAAGAAGTAGTTATGAATAACTCACATTAAACAAACTACTGTCTTGTTGGTCTAGTGGCATAGCGCATCGCTTTGTAATCACACCTGGTCCTGGGTTCAAATCCTAGGTAGCTTTTCTGACGAAAACTTTTCAGCATGAATCCGGAGTTTTGAATTGTGCCCGGTGTATGGCAATAGGCTCTCTCCCTAATACATAGGACCTAACATCGTCGGCGAAAAGTGGGTGTACTCTATACGCCTCTGCTATCCCCGCCTGGGGAATATAGACGTGACGGTGTTTTTTTTATAAAACACACTACTAGTATCATGCTCGAATCTGTTCAAAAAATGACTAAATTCTTCAAACTAAGCATAAAACCAAGCATTGGTTTTTAATAAATATAATTAACAATAAAATACCTCTACTGTAAGATAGATATGGGCGTACATAGTACAACAACATACTTCACCTAAGTATTTAAATTAAAAATCAACATAAGTCTACAACTATACTAAATATTCCATCACTACTCGCACAACGACAACAACCTTCCACTTTCAAAAATCTTAAAAAAACAGTATTATTAAAAGAGCCATTCAAACAAACCCAGCTTTGAGCTTAACAGAGCATCAAAATCATCTTTCCCGAAGACAATGGCGTCTTTATGCCATAGATTTGGCTCGTGAATACCGGCGCATTGAACGACCATCAAGGGGCTTAGCACGAACAGAACGACGAGAGTGTAACGCTATCGAGTTGATATGCCATCCTTTTCACACTACACACTTAATTAATAAAGATGAATGTGACAACACTCTCTCGACAACGTTAGAATTACGTTAAATGATTTTTGCTTAGCCCTCATAAATATACTGATGTTTCGTAAGTTCTCAAGTAAACGTGTGCAAATTTTCAGTATAATAATTTAAATTTAAAAAGGCCCTTTTAAAAACAATCTTTTATAGCAATAGGACAACAAATATTTTTGCTTATTTAAAGAATTCCTATGACTTCTTTCCGGCTCCATCATCAGACCTTAGACACCATACGGGTCAAGACAAATCTAACGAGAGTAAACTCGGGTGGTTCCAGTGGCCATCTTTCGGCTTCTTCATCAGACCCTGAAAACTATTCGGTTGTATAGTACTTGTCAATACCAATCTAACAAGCCATCTTTCGACTCCATCATTAGACCATGGTACCATATAATTGCATTATCACGGACTTTACATACAAAATTTCAGCTCAATCAGATACCCGCAGGTGCTTGAAAAATTGATTCCAAGATTTGAACCGGAAATACCGACAGACAGACAGACATACGAACATTCCAAGTTAAATAAAAGCTTTTAAAAAGGATGACATATCTACTCGATAGCCTAACGCTAACGCCAGTATGTTCGTGCTAAGCTCTCTGAGGGCTAACCACATAACATTCTACGATATCATAACCTCATCCAGAACGCGTCCTGTGACATTTATCTTTATTTAGTAATTATTTATGTGAAAAGGATGGCATCTTAATTTAATAGCATTGCACTAACGTCAGCCTGTTCGTGCTTGCCCTGCAGCTTTTGATTACTTGTTGGTAATCACGACTGATTGCCTTCAAGGCGAGCTCGCTTTTATTTGGTGCTGCGCCGGCGATGGTCGCTGACAGGTCGAGATGTAGACATAGATTTGTAGAATGATATGATAGGTATTATTATGGTATCATTCATGATGTTTTTGTTAGCCTATCTGTCAGTGTAGCCTATTGATCCGTGCTTGGGATAGTTGATTTTTCAAAGTGACGGAAGAAATTTGTCAATCTTGATAATATTTGAAATTGTACTGTGACTGTGTGTCAGTGTGCGAGTGTGTGTGACTGTGAACACGCAAACCATAACTACACATTATTACAATGAAATAAAACAGAACACACATTTTCTTCCACGGGAATACATACTTTTGCGTCCGACATATCTAGGCTGTGGTGTACATAGGAGACCATTTCATTATTATTATATACTGCCTGCATCTGCAATTTCGTTATTTTCAGGCGTGTATTACAAACAGAGAGACGGAATTACTTTCGAATTTATAATAGCAGTATGGACAGTATGGATATACACATATATTTTGGATTCCACAACTTGTAACATTGGAATCGATACAAGGGGCTGATGTGTCGCCATTTTAGTGAACATCATTTCACATATCTTTCAATAGTTTTTTTTTTATGAAATTAGTTTTTAGTTCAAGTTAGCGAGGAACAAATCACGTCTAGGCGTCAAAAAACTAAGGAGTGATATCCATGATCGAACCCGGGATATCATGGTGAACATTGTACCGATTAGATTCATCATCATCAGAGAGAAGTCCAGGTCAAACTCAAACTCAAATTATTATTTATTTCCTTCATTTTCTGTATAGATACATACATTTTTATATTATGTACTCTGTACTCTCTGCCTACCCCGTAAGGGATCTGGCGTGATTATATAGATTTTATATTATACAAAATTAAATAATTTTGCGATCCAGCTCCAGTGTGATGCCTTATGACTGATACATAAGACTAATAATAATATTTTAAAATATATGTTATAATGAACAACTAGAAGATTCTTGGTAGACCAGTCTCCAGAAGCAGCGCCCGTTCACGAGTACGACTACGTGAGCAGCCATCACCTCCCTCGACCATATTAGAGGGAAGGAAGTGACCCGCACCAAATAGCCACTGAAAGCATAGACGTTTTAGTCATCGGTCCATCTTGTAGGGGAGGCAATCCACGATGGCGACGAGGATATTATTTTAAGGCCCGTATTACAGAATGAAAATCAAAAATTAGTACAAAAATCATTCTTTAAAACTAGATTAACACCGTCACGCCTATATTCCCCAAGCGAGGGTGCAGAGATGTACTAAGTACACCCACTTTTCGCCGATGATGTTAGCTCCCATGTAATAGGGGGCAAGCCTATTGTCATACACCGGGCACAACTCCAGACTCATACTAGGAAGTTCATATTAGAAAACCTTCATTTGCCCGACTTAGAATTTGAATCCAGGACCTCGTGATCACCAAGCGATGCGATTTGCCACTGGACCAACGAGGCAGTGAAACTAGATTCACGACTGATTTACGTTCTGTAATACAGGCCTTAAACTATATAAACAGGAATGACACTCCGAAGTGATGGTAGACTCTTTGTGAATTTTCTGAAGTTTCCATGAATACAAAATTGTCTGGGATTAGAGGAAGCCAGAGAGCTCTGTAAGTAAAGAACCTGTTGGAACTGTACCATCTGCGTTTCCCATAAAGGATCTGGCATGATGATAATAATAGATGGAAAAATATTTGACTGCCTCGTCGATCTAGTGGCGAATAATGCGCGTAGCGATCACTAGGTCCTGGGTTCAAATGTTGTATCGCACAAAATGTAGTTTTTATATCAAAAAATTCCTAGTATCAGTTCGGAGTTTGGAATTGTGCTTAATAGGCTCGCTCACTTATATGGGACCTAACATCGCCAGCGTCAATTGGGTGTATACAGTACACCTCTGCCACCCCCGCTTGAGGAATAAAGGCGTAACTTTTACGCAAATCGTGTCCTACTCACTGCATATCACTTCCTATAATTGAAATCGGTGCAGGGTAGTTTCGTCTCGGGCGCGGCGCCGGTAAATCACGGCGGTAACCGGTAACCGGTAACCGCGGCCGGTAATTAACGATAAGACGCACCTTACCATGTCCGATGTAATGGACAACGTTACCGTGCACGAGGTATAGGGTGGACGGTTAGGGCTGTGGTGCAATGAGTGAATTTAATGATAAAAAAACATTCATAATCAGGAATTTTCTTTAAAACAACACTAGAAATTATGCCTGAAACGTGAAATTCATATACACAAATCAAACACAAAGGCTGGGACAAACATTTGTGGGTCACAGGGTGGTGCAAGTAAAGAGGCTAGTTACTATTGGTTAGTTCTCGTGCAGAAACTTAAGCCCGACATTATGAATGCACAAGCTGTTCGTTTCTAATGATTTGAGCATGGCACGAAGACAAAATAACAGTGAACATTAAATATTTGTGTTGGCTCTACAATCAATGATAAAGTTATAGTATGTAAAAACAAAAGATTCTTTTAAACATTATAACAACAGACATGTGGGAACATTTAATTGGGTACATTTAAATAAACATTTAGTGTAGATCAACATTCAATTTTTAATTAATTACAGAAATGTTATATTATGAACGTAATATTTTGAATGCATCGATTAATGAATACTCAATCGGTATAATATTACCGTTGCATAATTGATTAGACATTTCAAATATTTTCTCTATCACTACATAATTTATCCCACACAATATAAGTCTCCTTCTAAATCACTCGCTGTGCCCCCACCGCGCAATCCCGCGCAAGATAATAGCAACTTTTATCGGCGCGTACGCATCCCGCGAGTGCTCCTAAGATCGTTTACCCGCTATAAATTATATTGCGAAATTGACGATAATCATCTACCAGGCACTCGGGCCGATTTCATTATGCTGTCCTGTACTTATTAGTGGGATGCTGCGCCCGGTGTGTAACGGCCTTCAATGTTAGAATATGGAATTTAAATTGTTTATATATATATAGTATAGGCCACGTTGAAAAATATGTTGGGAGTGAGCATTAATTATAGGTTAATATATGCAATCATGATCATTATCATTGGTATTGACTTTTCACAAACGTTAGATACACGAAAGAATTTCATTTCAACCATTCATATACAAGGTGCAACATAATAAACGCATGATAACTGAGTTCATTCCAACTATTTATAATGTATATTATATTTTTTCAAAATTTTCAAAAAAATATGTAATTGTTTTAGCGCACTCCTCCAGTGCCCTAAAACAAACTAAATTTATTATTAATTCAAAGTAACATGGAGATTTCAAATCCATTTCTAAAATGTATTCCATAATATGCACACATACACGTTTCATGGTTAATTGGGGTATAAAAGTGCTTAAAAAAGGGGTAAATAACTTCAAATTTGCAAGAGTGGTTTTTGTATTGAATTTGTGAAGCAATTCTCTAATCGGGGTGCCTGAGGTCTTGCGTTTATTATGATACACCTTGCATATAAAAAAATACACAGTTAACCTATGCAGCTTTTTACTTGGGTAAAATCATGGATAGGCAAACTTCTGCTTCTTTTGAAGCTGGTGGGGCGTGTTGAACTCCTTCCATTTAAGCTCTCTACTTGTGTACATATACGGTGTAATATTAGTCATCCTGGAGCGAAAGCCCAGGAAATGTATCCAATGCCTACTGTTAACTGTTACTAAAAAAGAAACACTTTAATAAGTAACATCTGCATAAAATACTAATTTGTTACATTAAAAATACCTATACCAAGTGCAAAATGACATTAAGGGGTGGCGCAGCTCGTCAGCAGGCCGATAGATACCTTCGTTGTTCTGGATTTTCACCCTAGCTATGATATTCCGATAGGTTACTAGGTAGATGTTACTAATTAAAGTGTCCCTTTTATTAGTTTTTTTATTACCGTGAACAGTAGTTACTGGATACATCACCTGGGTTTTCACTCCAGGAAGACTATAATTATACCGTGTATAACCATGACTGAATTATGTAAAAATAAAAATTTCCTCCTCATCTCTATTTATCTTTATCATTACGCCAGACCACGTGCTCCTCTACTTAATGTAATATTACTTTTTGTATACTAATAACAAATTTGATCAATGCTTATTCTCTTTCATTCGCTACACACATTATATTTTGTGAGTGCATTGATGTTACATTACGTTTTAACGAATGTGTCAAAATCGCGCGTTAACCCCATCGCAGTATGAATAACGTTACGCTAACGCTTAGCCCTAATGGAACCTAAGAATATCGCAACGCTAGGAGCATCTGTAATAATATAAAAAGTAACAGTAACAAAACAATGAGAAACTCTCATAAACTAGCTCGCCAAAACCATTCAAATTCATCTTAAAGTTTTCAAAGCTATTTTGGCCCATAACTGGTCATAACGATTCTTACCGCTACTGGAGGAACAGATCCACATCCATAGGTTCCTCGAAAACACCTCAGCTTAACGGTACCTTTGCGTACCGCAAGCGTGCTCTCACCTTCATCTTTATTCCACAAATTTGTTGAGTGAAAAGGATCACATACCAACTCGTTAGTTAAGCTAACGTCAATCTTTTCGTGGTAAGCCCTTAGGTTACCCGACGCAATCGTTGCATCGAAAAAGTTGCTTAATTCTAATGATCGTTAAGAATACCGCAACTGCTCCTATGATGATGTATATAGTAACAACACAACGAGAAGCTCTCATAAACCAGCTCGCCAAAACCATTCAAATTCATCCTAAAACTTTCAAAGTGATTTTTGCCCATAACTGGTCTCAGCCGCTTCTCACCGCTAATGGAGCAACAAGTCGCCATCCACAGGTGCCTCGAGAACCCCTCCCCCCTTCCCCCACCGTCTTATTAGCCCCACGTCGGCGTAATCACACAAGACAAGATTGTTGGAGCAAGAGATTGATTGACTTTGAGTTTCGGCGCTGGGTTCGACTTGGCAGTGCTAAATGAGTTAGCGATGCGGTTTCGAGGTACGGTGTTAAGTGAATGGTGTGTTATTGTATGTCAGGATGTCACGGCGTGTGGTTATTAGAGAAGGTAATGGAACAAAATCTACTTTTTCTTTTGCGTTATTCGTAACACGTTATTAAGCATTAGATATTTAGCGTAGCAACTTACTGTTGTTTATACCAAAATTTGTCAGTTTCTTCCAGTTTTCGTTGGCAAAATCATCGGTAAACCACGAAGCCACATTGTAATTGGAAGTAAATTCAATTAAAAAGGAAATAACTTTGCCATCGTTTTTATAATTTAATTTAGGCGTACGGGACAAGGTGTCTATTTTACAGGCCATTTTAGTAAATCATTTGTGACAAAAATTTGTTTTAGCCCTCTAAATAGTTCAGGCTTCAAAATACTGTTACGGCTAATTAAATCCCGATAAAAACTTTGTATAACTTAATATTAATTCAGGTAATATTAATATTCCAATGTTTCCACAGACTTAACACCTTGCAGATATCTTCACGTTTCGAATAATTCAATAATTTATGACCCCACTAATTCCAGGGTACAAGGGCTTATTAGGTACCAGCGACACCTGTCCGTAATGCCGACTGAATAATAAACTAATTTTGGAAAAGAAGAAGTGTGTAATCATGCGCAATTCGCCCGGTTTGGTGAGTAAGGGTAACGAGTGGTGAGACCGGACCTGCCGCCGCGCAGTTCCATCGTCAGTTATTACCGGCTATGATACCAGGAATGATGATTCGGAAATGGCAATAATAGCAGTTTTGTAATTATTAATATTGTTGTTAGGATTTCCACAAATTTAAATACATACCTATGCATGTATATTCCCTCATGACCATTGTCTCAGAAAAGGAATTTAGAAAGATTTAATTTAGAAAGTCAAGGAATTTATTAGACTGTTGCATTTTCTAATTACGGGAAATAGGCCCCGTCCAAACAAAAATAAACACCGTCACGCCTATACTCCCCAAGCGAGGGTGGCAGAGGTGTACTGAGTACACCCAATTTTCGTCGACGATGTTAGGTTACATGTAATAAGGGGCGAGCGTTTTGCCATATACCGGGCACAATTCCAGGACTCATTCTGGGAATTTTTCGTTGGTCAAACTACATTTGTCCGACCTAGGATTTCAACCCAAGATCTCTTGATCACAAAGCGATGCGCTTTGCCACTTGACCAACGAGGCAGTCCATTCGTTGATTTTTAACGAATTCGTCTATTTTTAAGCGAACGTCCATTTTTATTCAAAATGGCTTCAAACAGTCCGTAAAGGGCTGATTACTATCAAGTAAGATAGTAGCAACTCTGTCACCTTTTAGAACATCAAAAATGAATAAAGATATTGAACCCTCCGCCTCTAACCCAACATAAACACATCCTAAATAAAACGGTTGCACGATAAACCAAGCAAGCGCTATATTTCACAATGCAACAGGTGAACCGGGCGTGTCCATGCAGATCAAAGCGAGTGGAAATGCCATGCGTACGCGCAGTGACTTATCCGCCTCGTGATAGTTCACGACGGGTCCAGGCGATATTTATCTATCGCCATCGGTATTGTCGCTGGGATTTATCGATCTTCCTATTGTGTTTTGATTACTTAAATACCCGTTTATGGGAAAATGATTTTTATGGTGGGGAAAGATATGGTGAAGAAGGAAATGATGGTTACTGCGGGAAATGATATTTCAACTATTTCGTTTAATATAATAAGGTATAATGCCTCGAACGTCTTGGAAACTCTTCCATATGAGCCGAATTTTGACATACACAAACAGACTAAAGCAAATATTGGTGGATCAGTCACCATTGTCGCGCATGGGGACCGAACAAACATGCAAGAAGGCACGCTGTACCCACAAGAACAATTCGTCTTGAAATAATTTACTTCATTCAATTTATTTATTAAAAAGTACTTCGGACGAACATATTGACGTTAGCGCAACACAGTCAAGTAGATATGCTATCCTTTTCGGGCTACAAATTTACTAAATAAAGATGAACGTGGCAGCAAGCTTTCTCGATAACGTCAAATGGTTTATGCTGCGCCAGTTGCTATGCCAGTTACTCATCAATATGTCTTGCCCCCTCCACTTTAGCTTGCTTCGTTTAATGAAGAATACTGACTATCCTAAGTGCATGACAAGTTATTTTATTTTTTAGAAACAAATGTTTTAGGATCTCACAGAGTTTTCCTTGGCAGAGATGGAACCCACGATCTGGTTTATCCACTAGATCAAACCTTTGTCAAATATATCCTCAAAGTTGTCCTATCAATCTCATTGCTATTCCAGTTTCTCGAATTCGCTGGTCTAATGAAATAGCAATAAAGCTAGAAACGCAAGAACAGAGAAATGAAATAATTATATTTTTGAGTTGCAACAGTACGCGCAATTCAACTTGACCGAATCGAAGTTAGAGCTACACAACTAAGTAATGAGTATCCATTCTGTAACTGAACATTAATAGGAAAGATGTTTTTATAACTCTATTCCTATAAGGCTCCAGTATATATCTTGTTACATTTCAGGTATCTTTCTTCATTGTTTCAAGTTTACGACAAGTTATCTACGTGGCTCAACAATTTGTCTAGCTCGCCCCGCGTCGCCACACGGCGCACACGCAGCTCGTGACTCAACTTCACACCACAGGTGCCAATAACACACATTTCTAATAGTCGTGCCGGTTCCTCGACACCTACCATTTTCCAACTTCGTTGATGAGGTGATGTGTAGTATTGACAACATGGGAGGAATCCCGTGTTGCTAAGTTGGAACTGAAAAAGTTCAATTGTGACAACTGTTTGGTTCTGTAGTCCTAAACATGATTTCGAGAACGATTGATATTAGGGGTCGTTGGATGCTGACCGGGAACATGTGCGTACGTCAAGTATGCTCTGTGTGTCCTGGGACTCTAGTTAAATTCGTGGATTATAATAATGATGATAAGTTTGTTATTTAGCGAATAAGTTCATATGAATATAACGTTTCATCGTAGACGTAGTATTAAACCTGGTAACTAGCAGGCGAAGATCTTTAGGACCTGGCGAATATGGCGAATAAAAAGTAGATGCATACACTGTATAGAGTCGGTCATCGTTTTGGTGATACCTTTGTCTTTTAGTGTGTGGCTCTTTTGAAAACAAATTATTTACAGAAGTAATATCTTAACATCAATATTCTAACAAGGCAGTGTTAACTAAAATTGTGTTGATCGAGTATCGACTACTCCTTGTCACACAGTATCTCCGTGTACTAAAACTTCTAAGTGTACGTTATGAGCGGCGTCGCATCCCATGATAGGTGGCGACCGTGATAAAACCATAAGAGAAGCGTTAACTACGCGGAGGTAAACACTATTGAAGCCACCCGACGTCTCCCGCCGCTGTTATTGATAGAATTTATCAACGATCGGGTTAACGGGTGGAGCAAGGCATAGGAGGTTGCGAGAGGGGAGACTAAATATAATGAAAATAGAGCTTCAAGATCTATTTTTATCATATTTAGTGCATATTTACTGTTGACTGTTAATTTTGGTGAATATAACAAATTTTAAAACGTAATGATTACACCTTCATATTGTTTTTATTTTACCACTTAATGCATATTACACTTTAAGAACAGCTTAGAATATAGTGTATGAATAGTGTTTGAACTATTTGTAATAGTGTACAAAAGCGTGCCTCTGAAAATGATTTATTTAAATATTATGAAAGAAGTATTACATTCGCACTAACTCTATTGCTATTAAGAGCCATCACACATTTAAACACATATGTTTATACTTAAGAATAACTAAAATACATTGAACTAAATGCATACCGTTCCAAAAAAAAACACATAGTGGAGCTTACCAACTGCGTAGATCACTCACACACACAAAATGCAAAATAAGCTACGATTTCGAGCGATTTAGTAAACCAATTCACTTTAACTGCATTACAAAAAAAAAACATTTCAAGTTATCGCAAGCAATTTTAGTTCTTCTAGTGCCATTCGCTTCCGCCTATTACTGGCGCCAGCTTCTCCAGAGTTGGGCGCTGAACGGCACGTCACGCCGCGTTAGAATCAAACGGAGCGTAAGCAGAGGTACCTGCTGGGACCTGGGACCTGGGGGCTTGTGGTTCACAGCTGTTGCGCCTCATTGGGGTACTAGACGGTTAAGATTACTTGAGGGTCGCAACTTAATTTTATGTAAGTTATGGTGAAGTGTATGCAAATGTTGGACGAAGTTTATTTTTTTTTTACTTTAAAGTATTATACTAACGATGATTAGGTTTTTGTGACTATTCCTGGTGATTTATTGAACTGATCGAGATTATTTGAAATTTTTTACAACTTAAGTTATAGGTGAAAAAATAGTAATACAAATACAAGGTATGCAGAATATAAAAATGAATTAACACTGTCACGCCGCTATTCCCCTAGCAGGGGAGGCAGAGGCGTACACACATAGATTTCCCCGACTTTGTTAAGTCCCAATGTAATGGGCAGACTCCGAACTACAATAGAAAAATCCCCACAACATTTTGTCCCACTACAATTCGAATCAAGTTTTACTAAAAGTAGTTCTAATCCTCCACTAAAATACCAGCCATATCATAAAAAAATATAAGATGTAGGTACCTAGAAAGACCTAGACTATCTTACCAAGCACGGTCTATTTGTGCTGTCTTATCTGAAGGGTAAGTCAAAAGTCTCCGTAACTGGCGAGCGCGTATGAGACGAACTATGAGAGTGGAGGAAGCCAGAGAGATATATAAGGAAAGAACCTGTTGGAACCCTGTACTCTCTGCCAACCCCGCAAGCAATCTGGCGTGGTGATGTATATAGATTACAGAAAAAAATATTGCGCAACTCACTCAGATAAATACTTCACTGCGTTACTGTCCAGAATAATTTGTTTGTAAAACCAAATGTGTATATTTTCCCGGTGTCCACCTCGTATGCCATAACCGTCGGTCTCCGTCCGCGGGAAGCATCATGCAAATAGATTAGACTGGCGGAACTGATGGTGATGTGACACGTGGACTATTCCTGGCGATTGATGGAACTGGCCGATTGGCGGTAACGATTTGTTTTTTCTATTAATAGAACTCAAACGATTTAAATTTTAAGGTATATGGAATGCACTACAAAATATTATTAATATTTTAAGAATGGTACTATTCCTGGGGTTTCATGAAACTGGCTGATCTGGTGGGTTCATAACAAAATAAGCTTTGAGTCGTATGTATAACTTTAGTAAACAGACATTGCAATACGGCACCTCGTTGGACTAGCAGCTACTGCTGATGGCAATCATGAAGTCCTAGGTTCAAATAGAAGTGTACTTTTTCTATCGAAAAATTCCGAGAAGCAGTTCAGAGTCTGAAATAATACACGATGTAATGGCAATAACCTCACTTCCTATTAAGTTAGATACTTACATTGTTCGCGCCTCCTGTCACATTAAGACCAAAACTACCTCGGCTAAAATTGGATGGACTATCTACACCTTAGCTCAGGAAAAAGCCAGGCATGAAAGGAATATCTATCGCCATATTCTACCGTCGCCGTACTAATGTTTACTTGTAAGTACACTTGTCTCCTAGCGCCATCTATTAAAAGGAAACATCACCCACTCGAACTATCAGCAGCTCTCCATCTTGCCGATACCGTATAAAGATAACGCTTATTCGATATTTATTCGATTGTCCGTCGTACAACGCCATCTCCGAAACGGTAACTCACGTCGCCAATAACAATTTATATCGATACCGAACGGTTATTGAATAGACCATCGATAACAATTCTCTAAAATCGAGAATCGAGTTAAGTGAATACACCCCGAAACGATAACCGTTCCATTCGAAAAATGAGTGTGAATACCTTACGTCTCTATTATAAGTTTGAATTTTATATAATAATACGTTGAGTAGGCAGCAAATATAAATTGGTCGTTTTCTATTAATAGGTGTTTCTGGGTATAATTTAAATAATTTATTGGAATATTCGTGCCGAGCTAATAAACACGTCGGATCAGCGAGTGTCACAGTCTTTTATTCGGTTGTGTATCGTAAAATCAAATGATCATCGTTTTGGTAAGGCATTAATCAGAGAGATTTAGCGTGGACCGCTCTCGAGGCGCAGACATCTCTGCGTAACAATAGCTATACAACTTGATTTTAATCACGTGAAATAGTGTGGAAGGTACCAATGATAGTTAAATACAAAAAACGTATAAAATACTCAAAATAACTTTCAAAGCTATAACATGTGGCCAATGCTTTTAGATTTTTAGGTAACGACAAAATTGACGGACGATTTCGCGCAGTGGCTAAGAGCTTAAGCCGCTCCGCCCACTGTGTCTAAAAGTCGCGGGGTCGATTCCCACAGGGGACAAATCTTTGTGTGATCCAAAATTATTTGTTTCAATCTGGGTGTTTGTGTATGTGAATTTTCATGTTTGTAAACGCTTCCACGACACAGGAATAAATCCTAGTGTGCGGGGTACGTTTTTTTAAAGAAAATAGAAAACGAAAACAAAATTAAAAACTTTATCACGCCTATATTCTCTAAGCGGGCGTTGCAGAGATGTACTGTGTGGTCTACACAGTACACGTCTCCAACTTTGACAATGTTAGGTCCAAAATAATTGGCGACAAACAATTGACAATTTTCATTTGTTTTTAAAAAACGTATACGTACTAGAATTTATTCCTGTGTGGTAAGTGGGTTCACAAACATGACAATTCCCATACACCAATACCCAAACCCAAAACATTCCACTCCGATCTAGGTCTCGAACCTATTCGCGCCTATATTAAAAAGGCGACAACACGACACTTCGCGAACGCATCTATCTACCCATGCGAATCCGTTAATCGTAGCCGCCGCCGACTACGACCCCCTCCCCGACCCCTGCCGCCACCGCCGGCCGCGACATGTTCTCTCTGACCGCCCCGATGCTTTGTCATCCATTCTTTCCGCTCAGAATACGGGCGACGACAACGTAGTCGTAGATCCCCTCCCATAGCCGGCGGTTGACCGGTGCACTTAGTAGTGCACCCGTCCCCCCAAAGCGACTGTCCCAACCGAGTATGTCGCCCCTTGCCCTTCTGGCTCGAGCGTAGTGGTTGCACGCTCGCCCTAAGTCCGGTCAAGCTGTAAAGGCCTCGCGGCCAACAGCGTACATCACTCAACACACACACACACCCAAAACATTACAATAATTGTAGGTCACACAAAGATTTGTCTCGTGCAGGAATCGACCCAGTGTGCTCTTAACCCCTACGCCTCGTCGTCTGTCATATATAATCGTCTGTCAAACATATAACAGATAAGTAAAAAAAATGCTTATAATGTAACCATCTCCGGCGTCCTCAAATTTGTATACTATTCTACCAACTATAACTTAAAAAAGTGTAATAACTTCATAAACGCAGACAAATAACTCGAATAATGTTGACACGTATCGATTTGAAACGAGTCCGAGTCGATATAATCGATTACAACTACTTTTTAAGGCGAACGATTAGTTGACAAATGACTTCGCTGATAGCGCCGAGTTATGCATGTGTTTTGCTTAAATTATAAAACATTATTTTCAAGTCATCAAATGCAATGACATATTAGCATGCTGTTTATCTTCTTAGGAAAGATCGAAAACGTAACTTTTCTTGTTTATCCGATAAATACCTATAAAGTTTTGATGATATTATTTTGGTGTAATATGGACGCTTGAAATGATTTGGTTATGGACGCTTGCAATGACATACCGAAGTGATGGTAGAGTCCTTGTTACTTTTGTGTGTGTGAATGATGTACGCTGTTGGCCGCGAGGCCTTTGCAGCTTCACCGGACTAAAAGGCGAGCGTGCAACCACTACGCTCTAGCCAGCCAGAAGGGCAAGGGCGACATATTCGAGGGCGCCTCGAAGAGGCGCCCTCGGTTGGGACAGTCGCTGTAGGGGGACGGGTGCACTACTAAGTGCACCGGTCAACCGCCGGCTATGGGAGGGGATTTACTACTACGTCGTCGTCGTCGCCCGTATTCGGAGCGGAAAGAAGGGATGACAAAGCATCGGGGGGGTCGGTGAGAACATGTTTCTGACGAATCATAAATACTATAATGGTTTACATGAATAAATTATATTCTGATTCTATCCTTTGGGGATATCTCTAAAAGTATATTTACATACCTAAAAGTATCTTGATAATGCCAACATTCAAATAAAACACGAAAACTTCTTTAAATTAAAATTCACTTCGCCTTTCAAAAATAACTAAAAAATAGAGAGATTACACATATATCATCCATATTTTATTTAAAATTTCGAACAAATAAAATCATCCGCTATTTTTGGCAAATTAGCATGCTAATGCTAATACTTATTTATGTTTAGGAACATAGAGCAAGTGCCCGCAGCTCACATTACCACCCGTCAATTTCGACCAGTGACTAAAATATCATACTTTAATTATTTTGCACTGAATATTCATTAAAAACTTATCTAATTCAATAAAAAAAACACATTTCCATCGCATTATAAGGCAATATGAATAAACCTACGCGACACACAAAATATAGATATAAAAATCTTAATCCAATTTAAATATCGATAAATCATTCGATTCAGGTATAGATGTAAATTTTAAAACACACAAAATCGAATAAGTTTATGACTTTATCGATTCTCGCCACTCATTAATGCTTGCTTGAATCGAAGTTTTAATAATAATTGGCTATTTGGTAATATTTTTTTTATTGTAGTACCCAATAGCCTAATATAATTTTACACCGCGGCAGCTTATTTGCAACCAATTACGTGTATTCTAATATTTTTTTACGTTTCCTCTCGATTACAACCATGGCGATAAAAAAACCGTTATATTCATAACAGCTTATTTGAATCGATTCGTTCTATTCGATTATACTTTGCATTATCGCTTATTTTGATGTTATTATTGAAAAAAATGTTTTACAGATTTATGTATGATGAGATCTATTAATAAGCGATTCCGTAAGGTTAAAACTAGACGTAACTGTATGTAAAAAACAGCATACATATGGTGTAAATAGAGATTTACGAGTATTTATATGATTGGTACTGTTACTGTTAGTGTTGGAGCTCTGTACTCTCTGCCCACCCCGCTAGGGATCGGGCGTGCTGATATAGATATATTTCGCTTATTGTACCAATCAAAACGCCCATTCAAACCACTGTGCATTCAAAACCATTGTTTTTGGTTGCATCTACCTTTTTTTTTTAACTACTTTACCTAATTTTTATCTAACTCTCTCTCTAAAAGCCAGCAACAAAATTATACAATAACTTTGGTTTAAAATAGCATGGTTTGAAACCCACAGGTTTAAAAGTTTTCTGTCAAATATTGTTAGATAGATAGATAGATTACTCTTTATTGTACACCAATACATTTACATAGAGAAAAAAAAAAATTAAACAAAGGCACAATTGGCGGTCTTATCGCGATATATAATAGCGATCTCTTCCAGACAACCAATTAGTTAGTTAGATTACTAGACGAAATCAACTTCCAGACAACCAAGTTAGATAGATTACTAGACGAAATCAACTTTACCAACACAAGTTGAAAAAAAATTAATACTACAAAAATCACACCCTCTCCAAGCCCCATATCGCCGACGATGTGAGGTCCCAATAAAAGAGAGGGCGAGTTTATTGCCATAATACCGGACAGAATTCCAGACTCCGTCCGGCCTGACACTGAAATTTCATAAATACAAAAAGTGCACTTAGTCCAACCTAGGATTTGAACCCAGGATCTCGTGATCGCCACTCGCATCATGCGCCACACTAGACCGAGAAGCAGTTACACAAGTCTCAATATTTATTATCGTGAATATACATACAAAAATGACATAACCAACATGATTTATAACAAACCACATTACTTGAAAATGACAACCGACATACCGTCCAAACATTTATATTAAAATGGTAATACTCGGTCCCAATATAATAAGGAGGGAACCTATTCTATTGCCATTATACGGGACACAATTCCAGACTTCAGACTGCAACTGAGATTCAATAGACAAGATTTTATGAACCTGGGACTACCAGATCTTCACTCACACCTATGCCCCACAAGAGCAATCAGGCAGTTACACAAATCTAAACATTTAGTAACGTGAATATAAATAAAAAATGACAAAACCAACGTGATTTATAACAAACATATAATTTAAGAATGACGACCGGCATCCAAACATTAATATTAAAATGGTACTCGACCGGATTCCACTCATGCAAATATTTCACTGAATTATAACCGTCTTGGACCATCACGCTACCGTTACACGGAGATGGCAGTTTCGAATTAATTTATGATATTACGAACTATGGAAATGATATAGCTAATTAGTTATTTAATGATTTGAACTGTGAACGTGTTTTGATGGTATTTTATGAGCGTTTATAGATAAATAATTTGACGGGCTAAATTTATTTAAATTTGTCCCTACCAAATATTGCCCTGTGCTTTCTTGTGGACTATGAAAATAGAATTAAAGTAGCAATTGTGGCAATATTAGACATTACGAATTGTAAGATTATTATTACTTGATTTAACATTGCAAAATATTTCAGATGTCAAAAACACACTCAAACTTGCAAGTCAGTAGACAGAAAACTTGCTTGTAAATGGCGCTATTGCACCATTTGTTGCGATCACTAAGGATAATTCGCGTAAGGCTAGATCAGTCTGAGATAGGTGACCGTTTGAAGCTTTGTTTTTTCGGACATCTCCGTGCTTCACAAGCCATGTTAAACTTGTAAATCTGTTTCCACCAATCCACACCTAGGAGCGCGTAGTAGAGTATGACCTAAATTTTGTAACAAAAGTGATGGTTCTGTCACTTATATTTTTGAAAAAAACTGGAAGTATGATGGTTCCGGGCAAGACCTACACTAGACTATCTTACCATGACCAAATATTTTTATCTGAAGGGCAAGTCAACAGTCTCTGTAACCGACGAGCGTGTATGACGAACTAAGAGAGTGGATGAAGCCAGAGATGTATGTAAGGAAAGAACTTGTTGGAACTCTGTACTCTATATCTACCTCGCAAGGGATCTGGCGTGATAATATAGATAGAGATAGATATATTTTTAAAAGAAGGCCTTTGCCTAGTTGTGGGACAGTATAGGCTGATTTAAATGAATATTTTAAGCTTGTCAAAGATGTCATTGAAAAATGGACGTTTCTAGAAACTGACCACATCAAGCCTGTTACAAATACAAAGTTGTCGCTTCATCCATGTTCGGACATGGTGTCGCATCAAGTTTTGACGACATTAATTAGTCGTAGACATGTTGTTATTTTATTGCCGACATAAATCTCGCGGAGTTAATGGCCGCCAAATTGATTTTACACAACAGACATTAGTATATTTATTGTAAATCTACATATTATCTGGTCGGATAATGCGGGACATGATGACCGTAACGAAGCCTGGTTTTAGGGTAACGCAAGTAGGAATGAGAAAGAGAAAGACCTTAAAGAACCGAGAACAATTTCATAAGGTCAAGTTAAAGCCATATGCGAATGCCAATTCAAAACAATTAGAATTCTTATTATATCAAGTTTTCTGCATCAGTTTCTCTGGGGTTGTTTGTGGAATATCAAAACAAGGGATCTGGCGTGATGATATAGATAGATTGATACTCCAAATTGACATTAATCAAAATATACACTAGTTTACACTTCATGTTGACGTAGATAGAGAGAATATTTTATAGGATAAATAAAAAAAAAACAATTTTAACTTGTTCTTTCTTTTAATTGCGTTATTGTGAAACTTTGAATAAAATACTTAATAAAAACAAAACGTTAGTACGGAACTCTCGATGAACAAGCTTGATTTGCACTTAACCGTATTTTTTTAATGAAATCACTTTAAATTAAGTTATCTGACCAGTGCAATGGACCGGGAATTGGATCGGAGGCAGTTATATGAGTATAATGTTTAAACGACATTACTAAACTAGCCATATTATTTGTACAGTCTACTATCGATCGGGAAGTTTATGGCAATTTAGTATGATTTAATGCTGGTTGAATGGATTATTGGATGCAATTACTTCCGCACGTAAAATAACGACGATATCCTGAATGAGATGGCCAGGGAGATTTTAATCATAATTATATTTTTGTGATTAAAAACTTCCTCTTATATCGAAGGTGCCCTCACGAATTTGACATGCAACAATCCTCAGATCAAAATAAATATTTTTGGATCGCGCAAAGACCTTGTGTGGGACACACGGGGATTGAAGACGCGACTACTGACGCGACTACTGATGACGGACGATTTAGCGCAGTGGTTAAGAGCCTAAGTCGCTCCACCCACTGTGTCTAATAGTCGCGGGTTCGATACGGGACAAATCTTTGTGTCACTCACAATTATTTGTTTCCGTCTGGGTATTTTGTGTGTGCCTGTGTTTGTGTGTGTACACAGAATATAAAACCAAATTGGGGCAACGTTTAAAAAAAATCTAATTACAATGAGTCGAAGCTCTATGCAATAGACCAAATGGGTGTCTTAAACTACTACTGACGTAACGCACACATTATTGTAGAGATCACACTTTCATATGCGCAATAATAACCACATAATTGATACATAAGAGTTACAAAATAAATGAACATCGTTACGCCTATATTCACCAAGTGGGGTGGCAGAGGTGCACTATGTACATCCATATATCACCGAAGACATTAGGTCTTAGGGGCTGCGGGCACTATTCCTAACTCCAAACTTATACGGGGAGTTTTTCGATAAAAAACTAAGTGCAATTTGCACGATTTTAGACTCGGTTTCGCACTACACCAACGAGGCAATCTTTAACTTATTTTAAATAATTATGTATTTTTCGGATCTTATTACTTGAGAATCGCTGTTAATGGAATGTCAAGCAGTTATTTTCATTTTAGTAACCTTTTAATCTTAATAATTGCTTGAGTGTGTTTAGTTGTAAAACGATGACAGATGACAGCTGTCAGATGACGATTGATCGATGACAGATATTCGATGTAAGATAGCCGACGACGTTGCGTTGTCATTCGATTGGCAACGAAGCGAGCGGTCTGACGTGCTGCGGAGCAGCTAACCTCACTGCATTTAATGCGACAACATTAACCTCCAACTATTGTGCGCATCCTCGGATATTGTGCTACCATAGTTAGAATGCCAAGCAAGATCAGTGTACCGGACGAACCCCAGTGTTATTTCAAGATTTCCTTCATGTTCGGACGCCATGCGGCTGACTATGAAAACAAAGATAAACCCACCTTTCACCATTACCAACATTGAAACGGCCATCTCGAAAACCTAATCGCCGTCATATTAATAAAAGATTACCGTAACTCAGCATGATTATTGTCTAATTATATACTCGATCAAAGAAACACTGACTTGACAAAAAATACGAAACCGCGTCATTGCCTATTGAGCGAACAATCACGATCATTTAATTACCGATAGATCATTTTATAATTCCCATTTTGACGTTTACGATTTGCGCGAGAAAATGTGCGCATGATTGCTTTTTCCCTGGATCTTATTACCGTGGGAAATCACTTGTCGTAATCCCAACTTGACATTTACGACTGATAATGTTACAAGATTTATGATTAAGTTAGATTTTTATACTGAGTTCGGTTGCTAAATGTGTATGTATGTACCTTTTCAGAAACGTTGAGTATTACGAGCACCCCATAAAGTGGCTAAAATAAAGTCTCGTGGATGCATTTCCAAACATCAAATTCACACACACTCAGACCGAAATAAAAATGTGTCCCGTATGGGTATTGATACCCCGACTGCTTGATGTGAGTGGGCACAGTGATTAAGCTTTTACCACTGAATCAAGCTGTCCTTTTTAAAACGAAAAAGTGTTAGTAGGAAATAGCCTATTAGAACTCTGTACTCTCTGCCCGGATGCCCGGATGCTCGGAGTTTCTCTGAAGGATCGAATCCGAAATGAGGTGATTCGACACAGAACCAAGGTCACCGACGTAGCTCACAGGATCAGCTCGCTAAAGTGGCATTGGGTTGGCCATATTTGCCGTAGGACCGATAACCGTTGGGGTAGATGTATTCTTGAGTGGAGACCGCGGCTTGGAAAACGTAGTGTGGGACGCCCTATAGCTAGGAGGAGCGACGATATACGCAGTATGCCTGGCAGCGGTTGGAGAAGAAGAGCCGAAGACCGGGCTCAATGGCATGCCTCGGGAGAGGCCTATGTCCAGCAGTGGACCGATACCGGCTGATGATGATGACTCTCTGCCTACCCCGCAAGGGATCTAGCGTGAAGATACAAATAGATATATAGATAGGTAGAAGTGTCGTAACAGCTGATTGTATTGACTATCACTTATTTCAGGTTCAACTTGTACAATATGCATGTGTATTGAACCCCATGTGTTCCGACCGCGTGAACTTAACCTCACATTGTTCTCGTATTGTGTACCTATATACATAACAGCGCGGTGATACGCTATGTGCGGTCGCGTGACTTCAGTTCAACCTTGACCCGTGGTTTAACTATAACGATGAGTGATAAGTAAATGCCTGGTAATTTACTTTTATAGACTGCCTCAATGGTCTAGAAGCGAATTATGTACGTAACTATCACGAGGTCCTGGATTCGAAGTGTGGTCCTTCTACTAATATTATAAATGTGAAAAATTGTATGTTTGCATGTTGTTACTCAATCACGCAAATACAGCTAAAGGGGTTTGGATCAAATTCGGCACATACATAGTTTATTACCTGGATTAACATATAGGATACTTTTTATTCCAGAAAAATTTAAGGTTCCTGTCCAAATTCAACGCAGACGAAGTCGCGGGCATTAAATAGTAATATTTTAAATATTTTGTTTTAAACGTAGCCTCACACTAGGATTTATTCCTGTGTCGTGGATGCGTTTAAAAACATGAAAATTCACATACACAAATACCCAGACCGGAACAAATAATATTGGATCATACAAAGATTTGTCCCGTGCGGGAATCGAACCCGCGGCTATTAGATACGGTGGGCCGAGCGGCTTAAGCTCTTAACCACTGCGCTAAATCGTCCGTCAATTAATAATTTAATCAATTATTAATTAAGTTTATATGTTTACATGTTTTCTACTCAATCACGCAAGAACGACTGAACGGATTTAGATAAAATTTGGCACACAGATAATATATTACCTGGATTAAGACATAAAATACTTTTTATTTCGGAAAAATGTAAGATTCTTATCTACAGGGAATGTGGACGAAGTCACGGGCACAACATAGTTTTCAATAATACTCAGCATGGAGTCTGGAATTGTTTCCAGTAGAATGGCAAGAGTCTAGTCCCCTAGTATGAGACCTTAATATAAAGTCTGCAAAAAGTGCGTGTACACAGTACACTTCTGGCAGTGGGGTCCACTTGAGGAATATAAGCGTGACGGTGGTTATTTTTTTTTATGTGTTACCTCATAAAGGTCACTTACATTAATATAATATGTGTTAATAATAATAATATTAGCCCTGTTAAGAAACTGTCTCACCGTTGGGCACGGGCCTCCTCTAAAACTGAGAGGGTTTAGGCCATAGTCCACCACGCTGGCCCAGTGCGGGTTGGCGAACTTCACACACCTTCGAGAAACTCTTTTCCTCACGATGTTTTCCTTCACCGTTAAAGCAAGTGATAATGATTTTTTTAATACGCACATGCTCTCGAAACGACATAGGTGCGTGCCTGGGTTTAAATCCGAGACCTCTGACTTTGCAGTGCAACGGTCTAACCACTAGGCTATCACTGCTTATATGCGCGTAATAACCAGTAAAGGATGCGTTATTATAGCCGGTAGAGTAAATATTGTCGTCCTATCATGTGTTTAATCGCAAGTGATCGTCGTGGGAAGCTGCGCGCGCGCCTGTTGCGACATGGTTTCGAAAGCGTGTGAAGTTTGCCAACCTGAAGCATAAGCTGTGGGTCAAGGAACACGATAAATAGTCATGTATTCATACCATGATCAAATATACCGTCTCTTATCTAAAGAGCGTCAAACGTCTCTGTAACCGGCGAGCGTGTACGAGACGAACTATGAGAGTGGAGGAAGCCAGAGAGTATTTAGGGAAAGAAGCTGTTGGAACTCTGTACTCTCTGCCTACCCTGCGAGTACCTGGCTTGATGACATAAATAGATGAATAGTCATGTACAAACATCGATACATTAATTATACTACATTAAAGCCCGTATTATAGAACGACAAAAACTGTTTTTGTACTAAGACGTCAGTTTTAAAACAGATTTACGACTGATTAGACGTTCTGTAATACTGGTCTAAATGTGTCCGTCCGAAAATTAGAGCACGATGATGGGTATGGTCTTATTTGAAACTTTCAAGATAACCCTAGCCAACGTGATGATGCGTTAAAATGCCACCGTTTTTAAAAAAAACTATCTAAATAAATAGATCTGAACTTTAGTAAATTTAAAACTAATTGCTACATTTGCTAGCTACAACTAGTAGGTATAGATTCGTAGGTATATCCAAACGCGGCTATTTTTTGGCTGTCTTCTTGTTCGTCCTAATACAAGTCCTAATCTAGTCTAACAAGAATCTTGTGGCCCGCGGCCAAAATCGGAACTAACGCTGTCGTCAAGTGAAATGTCAATTCATGACAGTCGCAGAGTTGCCGTTTGCTAGGAAATTTACCCTAGTTCCTTTTTTTTAATAAGTAACCGTGCAGGAGGGTCACCTGTTCAAATATTTCTATGGAAGTAGGAAAAAGATGGGCTTAAAGATCCTTGTCGCACTATTAACTAAAATAATTTATTTTGTATAAACCCTGCGCTTACAAATAGTCAATTTACATTGTTTTAATTTAATTTAACTACTAATCTACCACCAGATTTCGATCCGCGGCCTCCACTGAGAAGATCCGGCGAAGAAACTCAGCGGGCTTATCTTTTTTATTTACTTCTCTTTGTCTTATTTTAATCATATCATAATCATACTGTGTGGATACGATGTTTATAATACGAATATAGGATATAGTACGAATGATATATCGATGTGTAAAAAGTATTAATAGCAATGTAAATTAAACGTTCTGAAACTTTGAGACGTATACGTTTTGACGTTCCACGACGTGTTGTCGAAAAAGCATGCTGTCACGTTCGATCTTATATAGTCTATTCGCTGTGCGAAAAGGATGCCATTTCAACTCGATAGCGTTACGCTTTTTTCAATCTATTTGTACTAAGCCCTGTGTTACTTAAACTTCCTATCCTAAAAGTGTCCGTGGTTTTTTATCGAAACATCCTCAATGACAGTCCAGACTCTGGAATATTGTGCTTGGCCATAGAAACAGGTTCGTCCGGTTTTACAGTGAGATCTAACATCGTCTACGAAATATGAGTGTACACAATACACGTCTGCTACTACTTGTGGACTATAGGCATAAAAGTATTTATGTATTTCTAAAATACAACATCACTTCATCAAAAACTAACAAACTACCCAACTCTATAATTAATACAAAGTAAGCTGAATAACTTAGCCGAATTATTATCGCAAATACATTGTCAATAAATCGCGATGACACAACTGTGTGGTATTTAAATTGATATTCGCAAAGATGGACCGCTGCGAATATACAGGATGTTACCGAATTGAAATAACATGTTCTTTTGAGTTCTCGCAGATTTTATGAAATACGTCATGCTCACTAAAAAGTATTGCATGCAGTGGCTATTTAGTGGGGTGCCTTTCCCTCTAATATTGTCGAGGGAGGTGATGGCTGCTCAAGTAGTCGTACTAGTGAACCGGTGCTGCTTGTGGAGACTGGTCCACTCAGAATCCTTTAGCTTTTCATTATAACATAAACATATTTAAAAATATTATTATTAGTCTTACATCTCAGTCGTGAGGCATAACACTGAAACTGGATCGCATAAGTGATTCTGTATAATATAAAAATGTCTGTTTACAGAAAATGATGAAAAAAATGAATGGAGAATTAGACAAAAAAGACAAGCCCGCTGAGTTTCTCGCCGGATCTTCTCAGTGGAGGCCGCGTTCAAGATCGGTGGTAGATTAGTAAATTAAAAAAAAATGTATATATGACAATTTGTAACACCACCGCAGGGTTTAATCGATTAATAAACGATTTGAATTAGAGTTACGTAAAATATGAAGTACTTATATATTCTGCTCTGCTTAAATCTCGCTTTGTTTGTTTTCAACCCATATTTTTACTAATACTCCTTTTACAGTTAATCATAATAATCCTTAATTGAGGTTAAAAATTGCCTACCACGACGTAGGTATGTAGATAGTATTGTGTACTCTCCTCAACCCGACCAAACGGGAGTACACACACGTAGGACAATAAGATACGTTTTTTTTTTTCAAATTACTCATTTTTTGCCATGGCGATATGGACCGTGTCTTATCTAAAGAGCAAGTCAGGAGTCTCCGTAACCGGCGAGCGTGTATGAGACGAACTATCAGAGTGAAGGAAGTCAGAGAGGTAAGAAAAGACCTCTCTACTCTCTGCCTACCCCGCAAGGATCTGGCGTAATAATATAGATAGATAGACTGTTTTTTTAAATGAATTTGCGTTTAGTTTCGCCAGTAAAACACCAGTCTGTATTAGCGGAACATATCCAATAAATAGCAGCTGAGATGTGAATACTCCGGTCAAGGAGTGTTAGTACTGTGTATATTGGATACCTCTGGGAACTGATAATGAATCTAAACGATTTAGGGAAATATATACCTACTACACGCACGTAACTTAAATAACGCAAAATCTAAGAGACCCCAATATATATTTCTTTACGAATTCAATACCAAAAGCAAACTTCCAGTTGTGAATAGTTTATTATCATTTTCTCAGAAGACTTAACATCTGTACGTATATTATGTTGACATAGAGAAATCAACTTAGTAATGAAATTGGAATCGTCATAATGCTTCGACTGAATTACAGTTAAATTTCGTTTAATATGAGTTGAAACGATTGGAATGAGTAATATAAAATTTAATTTAATTTTTATAAAAAAAAAATAGCCAAATTTAATGTCAGCGCTTGCACAATTAGTTCCGTCGGTAGGCGCTAGATGGTGCTGGTCAACCCCCTGCCTAACACTTTTATCTGAATATTATTTTTTTATGACTGGTAATTATTTTAATATATATTACTTACACGATTTGGAATTGCTTGCGTTTTAAAAACATAAATTAATAGTAAAGAAGAAAACATTTTTAAAGCATGTTTTTATGCATATTGTGTAGTTCTTAGATTTAAAACGGCCATTCAACATTTGAGGAATTCCTTCGAATGGAGCCAATCCTGGATGAAGTATTACGCTTACCATAAAAATGCATAGTCGTCCAATTAATTTACTTTCTACGTTTCTAATACATCAACCAAAACTAACAAGAAACAGTAAATATATAAGGACCAGAATCAGAATTAGACCATTTTTCATTCATTTAAGCCATTACAGCATTTATGAATCGTCAGAAAAGTATCAAAGACTCTACCACAACTTCGAGAATGACAATTCCTGTGTAGAAGAAGAGGAAGAAACCCCACGATTACTCTATTAAAATGAAAAAAAAAACTATTTTAATTTTTACTAATACTACCACTAACTAATACCTAATTACGTAACACTTATCCTACTTCCTAATAATATTATAAATGTGAAAGTTTGTATGTTTAGCCGTATGGATGTTTGTTACTCAATCACGCAAAAACGGCTGAACGGATTTTGATGAAATTTGGCACACAGATAGTTTATTAACACCTGGATAAAGACAAAAGACACTTTTTATCTCGGAAACACATAAAGTTTCTGCCTAAAGTCAACGCGGACGAGTTGCAGGCAGGAACGTAAGTAATATATAGTAAATAAGTGTAAAATTATAAAGAAGAAATTTTCAAAGAAAACTTACTGACATTGACAAGTACACCTTGTGCAAAATATAAACCCATCCCGTCTGTCGCCGGGCTGAGTGTAATCAGCCGTGAGCGTAATCCGCTACTCGTGTTACAGGCCTGAGGCGTTCACACTGGTGCAGGTTCCATTACTGACGAGAACAATATCAAGCCTGGTTCTAGAGATCTAGAGAGAGAGAGTGGCAGGTTATAGGTTAAAACTTGCCTGTGCTATTTCATCTTCTTGAGTCAAAAGACGTTCCATTGCAAGATAAAGGCTTTTCCCAAAGATATCTGCGACCGGCTTTCATACACAATCCATACTATATCCATACTTATATTATTAATTCGAAAGTAGTGGTTGCACACTCGCCCTCATGTTCGGTGAAGCTGTAAAGCTCCCATGCCCAACTGCGAAGATCACTCACACACACACACAAAAATACCTCTGTCTGTGTTTTTGTCTGTTACATTTCTACGCCCAAACAGCTGTACTGATTTTGATCAAATTCGGCAAGGACATCGATTTTATTCAGAGGAAGGATATAGGATAGTTTTTGTCTCAAAAACAAACTTAGACGTAGACGACGTGACGGGTCCAGCTAGTCATTTATATAGTAAGCTATGACTATTTTTTTAAACTAAGGTCTGTGTATGTAAGGCACACTGTCATGATTGGCCCTAGCTTCGATATCTGAACAAATTTCATATGACAACGCGTTCTTCATTCATATCGGTATCACAGTAACGATATTGTTGTATCTCTAATTTTATGCTTCTAATTTTAGTCAAAAAATTGTATATTATTGCGATAACGTGGGCTGTGTCTATATACAAGGTGTAACACATATAACGCAAGACCTGCGACACCCCCATTAGATTATTGCCTTACAAATTCAATAAGAAAATCAAATTTCCAACTTTAAGCTCATCGGTACCCAAATTAAACATAAAATTTAATAATTAATTAACTCTTGTATGCGTATTCAAATTAACTAACTTTAAAAATAGTTGGAATCGATTCAGTTGCGAATTTAGAACAAATTACTTTCAGGTCTTGCGTTAATTATGTTACAGCTTGTATACAAGGTGTATCGTAAATAACGCAAGACCTCAGACACCCCATTTAGATAATTGCTTTAAAAATTATATACGAAAATCAAATTTCCAAATTTTTGCCCCATTTTTAAACACTTTTATACCCCAATAGGGAATATGCGTGTAATTCAAATAAAGTTTAATTTTTTTTGTTTTTTACAAACTTTATCGCATTAGGATAATGTCTGTACCAATATTTTTTTAATAACATTACTTTTTTATTAAGAAAATAATTATTGAAAGTACAAAACATGAGTGGGAAATTCAAAGTATCTGGAACGCCACGCGCCACGTATTTGTCAGATCGAATATGACGTCAAAGTCTACAATACAAATGTCAACAAGTGCATATTTGTTGGATGTTTGCTATTAAGTTAGTTTTATTGTTATTTTTTGTTGTCGTTTTATACAAAGACAATATTTTAGTTTAAATTATTTAAGTTAATTCTTACGTTAAAGTGATCTTCACAGCAATATAAACAAGTTGATGGAGATACCATGTCTCTTTTTTTGATTTTACACCACTTTCTCCTTATGTCCGTACCTATCGGGTGCATTTCTTATTGTATTTTTACACCTAGGCACTACACAATATTGTTCCATTGTATAATAGTCGCAAAATACAAACTAAAAATAAATTACAGAATAAAATACTTCTACAGCTGTTCACTAATTGATTGTTATTATAGACTTTGACGTCACGCCAAGCGCGCCAAAATAGCGGGCGTTTAAAGTACTCTTATCTGTTTGCTATCTTCAACATTTTTTTGCCCATTACATTTTGTTTTTGACGCTTAATTTTTTTTTGCGATTATATATTGATATAATCTATCGTATAAAAATATTAAAAAAATACACGCATTTTAGCAATGAATCTTATATATGATGGTGTGTGTATTTAGAAATATGTTTATAAGCTGCATTTGAAATCTCCGTACTGCTTTGAATCAAGAATAACTTTAGTCTGTTACAGCGCACTAAAGGAGTGACGGCATTCCTTGGCAATTAAAAAAAAATTTAAGAGACATTAAAAATCGTTGGAATCGATGCAGTTACCGATTTAGAACAAACTATTTTCAGGTCTTGCGTTCATTATGTTACACCTTGTATATAACAGGAATTCTGTAATCACCAGCTATTAGAATAGCTATTATAAGTCTTAGATACGTGTAATTAAATAACTAAATACAATTTACGAATACAATAATGACCCACGGCGCCATTATGAACGCGGGCTCGTGGGCGCATTCTCCAGTTTCATTCATAAAGCGTCCAGCAGGATACGGCGGGTCACGTTACGAGGTCGACCACGAGACGACACGGCGTTTCGTTAAATGGATTAAATACGCGTTTATATGTACATTAATATGGCGATGACTTGGTTTAATGGTTAGAAGCCGTTCCGGCAAATTGTAATCGCGGGTTCGATCCCCAATTTTATTTCATTGTAGAATAGTCAGATCCTTTCACCTGATGAAAAGTGACGCTGCGGCCGAGAGGTTCGCTAACTTAATTATAAAATTTGCTCTGAATTTGAAAAGACCAAGTTATATCTGTGTGATCTATAAATTTTTTTTTTTGTTTTTTTTTTTTAAATAAAAAACGTAGCCATGGAATTAACATACACAAATACCCAGACACAAAGATTTGTCCCGGGCGGGACTCGAACCCGCGACTATTAGACGCAGTGGGCATAGCGGCTTAAGCTCTTAACCACTGCGCTAAATCGTCCGTCTAATAAATATTATCGGTTAAATATTATCGGTACTGGTGAGTGATTGACCTCTCTCTCACCTGATGAAAAGTGGCGCTAGGGCCAAAGGTGGTGGGTGGAAGGAAAATACCCAAGTTATATCTATGAGGCCCATAAAAAATAGGCGTTTGTGTGTACCTTAATATAGAGCAGGTGAAAGAGTTGATATATGTTTATGGAAAGAGTCATTGGTATACCGAAATGAGGGTTGGATGCCCATGGAACTGGGATATTGCAAATTCAGACACCCACCATTACTATTCGACTAATTAATTATGACTCGCTACCTACTAGTTGGGCCCTAAAAGAATATAATATCATATTTTTATGATCGTTCTTTATGTTAAGAATATGCAAATGAAAAATGTCCGTTTTACGACCGCTGTTTTAATTATATCGATTTCACAGCTATAAATAGAAGAATCACACTTAATACTAGTAACTCGTTACACTATGAGACGTGGAGAGACATACTATCAGAGTGGAGGGAGCCAAAGAGGTCTGTAAGGAAAGAACCTCTTGGAACTCTGTACTTGCGGGGTAGGCAGCTACCCCGCAAGGGATCTGGCGTGATAATATTGATAGATTTCGTCACAGTTTCTACATAAACTGTCACGCCTATATTCCCCAAGCGGGGGTGGCGGAGGTGTACTGCGTACACCCATTTCACCGACGATGTTAGGTCCTATGTAATATATACCGGGCACAATTTCAAACTCCGAACTGATACTGGCAATTTTTCTATAGAAAAACTACATTTGTCCGACCTAGGATTTGAACCCAGGATCTCGTGATCGCAGAGAGCATTATTCGCAACAAGACCAACGAGGCTCTTGGTTTTTACATTATTTTTTAACTTACGGGCTATAGCTCAAAAGTTTGCATTCCTACGCATTACCCAACCCTGTGGGGCCACACAGACAGCGATGCCACTGTTTACGATCTATCGCCGAACCCGACAACTGTTTACGCGCGTTTATTGACAACTAAACTCACTTTACTGCCTCCGGGCAACCCTAAATCTATTGACTTAATGATTTATAAACAATCGTCACTTTTTATAGCCCCATCCAATGATTGGCCGAAGATATTTATGTTTTAAGTTGTTCAAACAGCGGATGTATATTAAAATGAATTTTTGACGATCATATTTTTTTTATTATACGTTGACCGTTTATTAAAATTTTACGGCGGCAATGATAGTTTTTTTTATTGCTTAATAAAAATATTCAACAATAAGTTGTATTGATTGAATGCTCGCTTTTAAATAAATTCAATCTTTTTGCTGCTTCTGACAGCTATTTTCTGGAAATTTCTCCAATATTTTCTATTGCGCTAAACTGGGCTATGAGACTTATGTGAGCAATAAAGGCCCTAAACGACGGTACATCACCGCCCTTAATGAATAGCGACCAAATCGGCTTGTAAAACTTTACGACTGATAAAATCAGTTATAAAACTCTATGAAGCCGTAAATTCAGCGGGCATCGGGCGATCGTTTAAAAGACGGGAGCTATTCCGAAGTCTATAAATCAGTTGATCGGGTGTATTCGGCCCTATTCGGATACCGATCGTAAAGATTAACAGCGCCCACTGTTTGTAAACACTACTTTTATGCGGATTCGACAGATTTTTTCGTTTTTTTTGCTTTTTATTATTTAGCTTTTGTGAATATACATACTTTGTGCGGTTTTATTAGTACATTTTATAAAGTTTTTATCATGAGACCGTATAACTAACGTGGGTGGTTTGTTGCTACCTGAAGTTTCACTTCTATAGCATCCAAAAAATATGTGTTATTGATTCTTTACTGTATTTTAGGCAAGAAACATATTAAACTTATACCATCTTACCATGACCAAATAGACCGAGTCTTATCTGAAGGACAAGTCCTGAGTCTCCGTAACCGGCGAGCGTGTATGAGATGAACTATGAGAGTGGAGGAAGCCAGAGAGGTATGTAATGAAAGAACCTGTTAAACTTTGTACTATCTTCCCACCCTGCAAAGAACTGGCGTGATAGATAATAAAGATGATAAAGATAGATAGATAGAAACATATTAAAGTCATTGGAAACATAATACGATCTGATTCTAATTAAACAGCATATTTAATTACATAATGAATATCTCACTAATAGCTTGTTTTGTGGCCACAAGAAATACATTGATATTACAAGATTTTTTTTTATGAAACATTAATTCAAACTAAATGCAACCCTTCAATGCTCACCTTACCTTTAGATGAAACTTTTGGCTCTAATTAAATGTAACACTTACTTACTTCTAAACCAACAGTAGCACTTAACTCGTTCATATCATGAACGCCTTAAAAATATTAAAAACTTAAAGAAACTCTTCAAAAATCATCATTAATGGCCTAAACCCCACGGATCTAACTAGTATAGTCGAATGCCTACGGTCACCTTCCTGCTCCACCATCAGACCAGCTCCATGGCACCATATTAATGCATTGTCACCAAAAATACGTAATCGAAATTTCATCTCTATCGGACGCCAGTAGGTAAGTGCTTAAAATTGGATTACAAATTTTAATACGGAAAGACACACAGACAGACAAAGCATGTTAAAAAAGCTTGTAATAAAGGGCTAATAAAAACTTAAACACTGGAAGTCAAAGACTACCTCGTAAAAATAAGGAGAGACGAACCCTCAGGTTTATTGTACCATCAGCAGGGCTCTTATTCTATACGACAAACTAAATACGTAACGCAGCATGTTACGATAACTTCTACTACTACGCGGACCTGGTACGGCTTTGTAAAGGTTTGTGGCGACCTGCTGTTGAAACTTATGAAGCCGACTATAGGGCTTCCAATTTGGCTTAACGACTACCATTTAGTGGTAACAGAGACCAACGGGTTCACGTGCTGTTTGAAGCAGGGAGTCGCTCGAATATGAAAATCCCACTTATGGTAACGGTGCCAGACCGACCAAGCCAAAGTTCTTGACCTTGGTGATCGGTTCGAGTAAGTGTTAACCAGTATACCATCACACGATCATTTCACAAAGTTATCGTAACGCGCCGCGTTTGGACATGCCGAATAAGGTCCCTTTTTGTGGGTTAACAATTGTTTTCTCACGTACATAAAAACGGTAATAAAACTTTTGTCGGTCAAACGATTACGGGTTTGAGGAATCCGTCAGGATGACGGGTTGTGTGAGGTATTGACGGGTTTGTGTCGTTAAGGGTATTGGTGGTTGTAAATCAATTTGTTTGCTTAGGCGTTAAAGATGCGGTGGGTAGTTTGTAGACTTAAGTACTTAAGTATAATTTAAGTAACTGTTTTGAAATGTAAACATATTTATAAAAGTCAGACGAGAGATGAAGATTGATTTTTCTCGTAATTTTATATTTACATTGTCGCACTGTCTTCGTCACGCCTACGTTTCCCAAGTGGGTGCGGAAGAGGTCTACAGTTTGCATTCACATTTCACTTCAGAAACCAGTTCTTTCTAACTAAAGAACATAGAATAAGCTAATAATTCTTTAATCCGTATTGACCTTACTGACCGTATTTTAAAGACCTCTCTGGCTTCCTCTACTCTCATAGTTCCTCTCATACACACTCGCCAGTTACGGAGACGCTTGATTCGTCATTCAGATAATATACGGTCTATTTAGTCATAGATGGATTGTCTCTTCCCCGGTACCTACGTCCCTCCACTTTCACATCTAAATTTGATATTAGAAAAACAACACTGTTTCAATCAATAACATATTTACAACAGGTTTACACAAAAGGGTGGCAAGAGAAAGCTCATAGCTTGTAAATCAACCCGCCAATGGCGTCGAGGAGCCATAAATTAAAACTAAACAGAACGGCCTATATTATGCAAGCCTATTGTCACCAATATGCCGTCACGCCGATTTTGAAGCAGCTGGGAACGGTAGCCTATTTAAATGTACTTTTGTCCGGTAATTTTTGTGGTAAAGGGTGGCTTTTGTGAGGTTTCAGTTTTAAGGACGATACGTACGTTTGTTATTGATTTGTGTTGATTGCTGTGTTATATTCAGCCACTCGCGTGATAGTAAGCACAGATATGGATATGAAACTGGGCAGCACGAGTATCAAAATATTGTTTTTTTTTTAAATAGTCAATATTTCTAATGTACATGTATCAAAAATGAATACATTTTTCAAGAATCAAATTTAGAAAAGTGGTCATGTTAGGCTATGTCATGGACTGAAGGCAGAGGTTCATCCATGCCTTATCGAAATAACGCCATTATTCGGACACCATTTCACATCTTCTGAAATTCTGAAATGATTATTTTGGACTCAATTTTTCTTACGATTTTTTTCCTTACCCAAAGAAAATGACAATATATAACACACATCGTTTCTACATAACACATAACCACCAAAAATCCAAAAGAATGTAGCATGTTCGCACACTGAGAGTCGTAGACATCTAGAAGACAAGCGTTGAACCTACTTTAAATCTGCTATAACCACCAAAAACCCAAAAGAATGTGGCATGTTTGAACCCGGGGAGTCGTAGAGATACCTATAAGGTAATCTATGAAACTACTTTGAATCTATTATAACCTCCAAAACTCCAAAATAATGTAGCATGTTTGAACCCTGGGAGTGGTAGCTGTAGATACCTACAAGGCAAGCGTTGAACCTACTTTGAATCTACTTAGCTATCAGTATTTGATGTATTGTCTTGATAACGACAAATCTAGTAATTAATCGGATAGATAGTCAAGGTGATCGAACATTACGATCAGGCGCACCTGCAAATCGATTACAATTGTTTATATCGATTACTTTATATCGATGTTTTTTATCGATTGTCAACTCGGCAACCTCGTCGAAGGGAATTTATTGGTGGTCACAATCTGATAGGTTTATTAAAAAATATTTGTCATGTATAAATTGCTATCATAAATCGATATGGTAAGAATGTCGATGGTCGCCGTTTCAGTAATATTGGTAAATAGCTGCACTTCGAAATGGGTAATTTGTTATCTGAATAATCGATAAATCGGTAATATGGTTACCTTTGAGTAATTAAATTAACTTTTTAATGTACAAACATAAGTTAGACTTACAAAATATTAAGATATCTCTGGAGAAATATAATTATAAGTGGACTGCAGAAATTTATATTGTAAGGGATTTGGATTAACACAGATAATTCGAAAGAACATTTGAAATAATTGACACATTTTTACAAAATTACTTCAACATTTAAATTCCTTTGATAATTACATAAACATCACTCTTGCCCTTATTTTCATTGTGTCAAGATAGTAACATCCTTTTACATATTATTAATTATAAAAATGTGGTAAACTCATTAACGTAACTTTGTTATATTGTATGTATGCTACTGAAGATTAAAGTTATTAATGCAAGAATGCACTTCGCGTCGGCGCCACAGGCCCCCCCCCATATTACAGTTATTCGCCGAACTTTCTCTAACATCTGGTATCCGGTAAAAATAATAAAAGTACTCAGGGTAACTACCATACTTGTTATGAGGATTTTTTTAGTAATAAATAGATGACTGCCTCGTAGGTCTAGCGGCAAAGCGCATCGCTTGGTGATCACAAGATCCTGGGTTCAAATCCTAGGTCGGACAAGTTTTTCTAACGAAATCTTCCCAGTGTGAGTCCGGAGTCTGGAATTGCGCCCGATATATGGCAATAGGCTCTCCACCTATTACATGGGACCTAACATCGTCGGCGAAAAGTGGGTGTACTCAATACACCTCTGCCACCCCCGCTTGGGGAATATAGGTGTAATGGTGTTTACTTATTTATAAATAGATAAGTAACTTCTTCCAAGCACCGTTGATTTATTACTTAAAAATTAAAAATAACTAAAACTACTTACTTATCAAATTTGTACAACTTTACCAGTCTATGACGATGGTACACACATGACTACACACTTCTTCAAAATCTTTATTTAATCAAACAGGAAACTTTTTTTTGAGTTCGTCTCTTCACAGACGTAAGGAAAGAACCTGTTGGAACTCTGTAATCCCTGCCTACCCCGCAAGGGATTTGGCGTGATGATATATTATATTTTTTATTTTGTCTCTTCACTTTTCCCATACCAATTGCATTATCTCTTGTGTAGGATGGACATGAAAAACAAAACATTCGTGACGAACTATCATTTCTTTATTCAACCCGCTGTAGTAGTGTATTGCGGGGTTAAGTGCCAAGAGACAGGAAAGCCTTAATCCAAGGACGCACTACTCAACGTAACGGGGCCACACAGTGAGCGTGCGCGGGCCCGAGGTGGGCGGAAATTAGCCCCAATAACTTTGAGAAATATGACAGCGGGGCTCACATGTAACATTTTATTACATTCAATATTGTTTGATTTAGCGTTTTGAGTGTTTCTTGAGTCATGCGGTGATGTTGTGACGTTTTATGAGTATCGTGTAATATTGACAACTGGATAAATCCGAATACGGCTTGCAGCGTCTAAATATGGATTATGTTTTGAAAATTATACATGCATTTCCGAAGTGGTAGCTAATATATTAGTATTCTTACATTCTGCATATATTTTTAAACCAACGAATGTCTGAAACCTGTCGACACAATATCCTTGGTAATTTACCGCTGGATGATCACATGACTTTTGACCACCCAGGTGATTAAAGTGTAATAACGCAACAAATTAACTTAATAGATACATTATATAACAAACAAACAAACTAAACTACAAACTCTAAATAATCTGCATCCATTTTCACACAACATAAAATATTCCTAACCTATTCCTATCAAAAAACAACAAATCCCTAGTAGTAAGATCTTTTTGCCATTCAAAAACAATATACCCTAGTTGGCACATTTCTTTGGCAACTGAAAGACAATAGCTCCCAAGACCATTAGTACTTTATGACATCACAGCGTGACGTCATGAGGACCGTACCGCGCGCCCACTGGCCCCACCGGCCAACCCTCTCACCGCTGTACACCCATTACAACTGACAAAAACGCGTATAATAGCGAAAATAAATATTATTTATCGCTTCACGGTGGCTTAGTTTCATACAAAAAGACCTATGAGTTATTACTTAGTACATTCGCGTTTTGTCCGCCACTTTTTTTTTCTATGGCCATAACTTTATATTTATTGCGAGTTTTAGTTGAATTCGGAATCGTCACGTCACGGTGTCGGCACCGATTGTGCCACGGGAAATTATGCAGTTCAGTGTTATACTTTTCATGAGATATTAGACCTTATTTTAAGGTAGTAAAGCGAAGTTTGTTTTATTAAGAGTGGTGTATTTGGACGGGTGAGATGTGTACTTATAAATTTGATTAAATAGCCGTGAATATACTGATTATGTAATTATTATCGTGTTTGGATTATGTGAGAAAGTGCCGCACTCGTAATTGAGACATCAGAATAGGGATGAAAAGTAGTTACCTCGTTTTCATATGAATTCGTGTCACTTAATTTGAAGATGTTCACGACTCTTTCTCGGATCGTATTAATTAGGTAATTTATCAACTAAAATAAGTAGTACATGTTATTACTACAAATAATTATGATTTAAAAAGACCTTTTTAAAAACAAGCTTTTATTTCAAAAACAACGCAGATATATTGCTTAGTTAAGGAGTTCCTATGGCTTCCTTACAGCTCCATCAGACCTCCGGGGCATATACAATTGGACACCATCCGGGTCTAAAGTACTCGTCAAGAGAACTCCAACGAACCTTTAAATTGGGAAATTTGGTTTTCGTTTTGAATTTATGAAGCAATTCTTTAATCGATGTCTCTGAGGTCTTTCGTTTATTATGTTACACTAATCTAACAAGCCTAAACACGAGGGAGTAACGTTGTATAGTTCACATATTCCTATGGCCACCTTCCGACTCCAGCATCAGACCAGTTCTATGGTACCATATAATTGCACTGTCACCGACTTAACATACGTATGCAAAATTTCCGCTCAATCGAACATCCGCAAGTGCTTGAAAAATGGATCACAACATTTGAACCGGAAAGACAGACAGGCAGAAGACAGACATACGAACATTTAAATAAAAGTTTGTAAAAATATGCCTTTATGTATACTGTGATAACGTTTAAGCCACTCCAGGAATAATGGAATTTATTATCTATATAAACACACACATCGCCGCTAACTCCGTGTTCATTTGTTGCGCACTATTTATTGTTTGACATACCTTTTCTAGTACGTACATAACTTCCTCCTTGTATTAAATTCCTCATTCCTGAGGGTCGTGGACATTTTTGGGAACAGTTTTCTATGGATGATCTGTTGCCATCTATTTTATCTGCAGCCTTGTGTAAAGCATCGTGACCCGTGGTACTAAGAGCTGCGCGAATCTGATCTGCACAGCGTGTTGGTCTTCTTCCTTGTGGTCGCTTGCCTTCGATTTTGCCAGTGACTAACATATTGGGGCAAAATTGCCGAAAAGAGACGTGTTATGCGTAGGAGGAAGTCTTGGCTGCGCAACATTAGATAGTGGACGTCAATGCAAGCGCGAGGAATAAAATAGAATATTCCAAGATTACAGTAGTACCTTCGTTGGATGCAGGTGGCATCGGACCGGTTACGCTGGAAAGCGATTGGGGAGGCCTATGTTCAGCAGTGGACAAGTATAGGCTGAAATGATGATGATGACAGTAAACCTTCATTATCATCATCATCATTAACCTAAGCAGCCCACTACCAGACATAGACCTTTCCAATTGTACGCCACTAAGTACGATCCTCCACTACTCTCATCCAATTTCTGTCAGCCGCCCTACGACGATCATCGCTCCACCCAGCCTGAGGGCATCCTGCATTATGTTTGCAAATCCATGGTCTCCACTTAAGAACTCGTTTGCCCCAACGGTTATCGGTTGTTCGGCTAATGTGGCCGGCTCATTGCCACTTGAGCTTACTAATCCGGTGGGCTATATTGATAACTCTGGTTCTCTGTCGAATGAACAAGATACACAAAGAAGGTGTTCTCTAAAACCTTAAACTATGAGTAATAATAAACTTACCGTTTTCGTTAGTGTTGAGCCAGCGATAGGACGGTCGCGGCTGCTGTTTGGAGCGCATCTCTACTGGTCGCCCCAGCTTCCCCCCGCGTCACTCACTCTCATCTGAAACAACACCATTATTATATACAACATAGCATTAAAATAGTGTCAGAGGAGTTCATTGGACACCCACGCGTCATTGAGATATGTATTTGTATACTAATGGGAGTAGCAATAAATACTAAATATATAAGAAATATCTGAATTACAAGCCAAGAGTCTCTGTAACCGGCGAGCGTGTATGAGACAAACTGAGAGTGGAGGAAGCCAGAGATGTTTGTAAAGCAGAAACCTGTTAGAATTCTATATTCTGTTGGGGGGTATGCACCCCATTCTTGTGTCTATCAAATTAATACGTTAGGTCATTGGAGATAATATGTATATATGTTGACTTCTTTGCTCATATCAACAACAACAACCACTCTGAGATCTATATAATCGCAAATTAAATTAAATAGGATAGGTACTACATTCATCTTAAAACGCTTCACATCTTAATTGTATCACCTGAGATCAAACCAACAACTGATTGTCAAAAATGGACGTAAAAAAATCAGGTCACATTGTAAACGGTAATAATTTTTACCTAATTATCCTATTAGGTACTTAAAGAAAATAAACGTTTGAAAACGGATCAAAGCTTTTTTGTCGTATTTTTATTCGTGATAATAAAATGCAGCTTAGGTAAAGTGATGAGACTTGTCAACCCACCCAGTGGTCAGTTCCCAAACATTTTCGGGACAAAATTTACTACCTATCGTATTTATTTAATCGACTCCAAAATTATTTCGATCACTTTTTAAAACCGATGAGTAACATCAGAAATCCAATGGCTCAAGTCACTAAACACACTTAAAAATATTCACGATAAATTAAAAAAAGAACCGTCATTAATATGAGGCAAGACACGACAAGATATCGAAAACGAAACGATATCTGCGCGCAATAAAATTTAAATTAACCCTTAATACTTCAGTAATAGGTACGTTTATTCTGATATGCGAACGCATTAGCCGCCGACAGTTTTATACAGAAAAATCTCGGAACTCGAACGATATGTCACACAATTTATGAGAGTCGAGCGATGCCGGGTGACGTGTTTCGAGTGATTCGAATAAGCCCTCATAATAAATTCGATATCAAACAGACAATGTCGTAATGCGATACAGTGACGTGCGATGCAGTGATAGGGGAGCTCGATTTATGACGGACACTGTCTCTCGATTACCATTGTTGGGAGTTTTTGATTAATTTTGTTTTGTTTAACAAGATACGCGTACACGGCGCGCGATATAATAACTTTTGATGCGTCCAAATCAAACATGTCGCGTAGGTGTGCATGCCCACTCACTGTGATTTGTGATGGGCAACGATTCGGAACAAAATATTTATTTTTATACTTTAATGTTGGTGACCAATTTTTTCGTAAAATATCGATTCGTAAAATTTGTATATGTTTAACATAAATAAAAATGTTCTGCGGTGATATCATTTAAAATACCGGAAATACTGCTTGCATAATAAACTTCCTTTTTACATTGCGCATGAGTATATTATATGGCCGAAAATTTTATTTTATTTTTAAATGATGGTCATCCTTTCGACTGAAAATTGTAAATAAAACTCTGTACTCAATCGTTAACAATCCAAATGCTTTCAACGAACTTGAAACCCCACATCAGTACATAGACATTATAAACCAATTTAAAAACGATCAATATGTGAAGTATATATATTTTAATATCGTAAAGAATTAACGCGTCTTGTCTTAACGATTATTGGGCCGGTGGCTCAACGGGCGACATCAAACAGGACCCTCGGACATATTCCGCTAAAGCCTTGTAAATCAGTCAGGGTAATGTTAGAGACACACGATACTAAAGAAGGGACTGGACGCGCCGAGTTTTGTCCCTTAATTAAGCACAGTTTTTAAGTAAATGATCATAAAGTTTTATGTAAATTCCATTGCATTAAGCTATAAGGTATAATGATAATATTTTCAATAATGGTAACAATATCTATTTATACTTATAATGACACAATTTCATTTGGTTACTTAGGATCAAAACCCTTAAAACCCATTTATTATAGGTTTTTCTACATTCGAACTTTATAAAGCAACGACCCTACAATTTTAATCTAGGTCTCACCTTCATGTCATATTATCTATAAAACACCAAATTAAATAAATAAAAATAATCAATAAAATATTTCAAGATTAGCGCTATTTGTTATATGTGTAGTGAAAATGTACTCTATTGCATTAGGGATTACCCTGTAATGATAGCAGTAAGTTGGAAATAAATAAATAAAATAAATAAATCAAACTGAATATTATTAGAGACAGTAAAAAAACTTGCTCTCATACCGATATGTTTATCGCAGAAAAGTCAAATAGAAATTCACAAAGTAGCCTCAGTCTTCGTACCCCGAATTCTGACGTTCGTCCTATAAAAATGAAGAAGTCAAACTACAAGTTTTACATCACCTAAGTAACGATATGTTTTATGTTAGTTGAGATAGTTCGGGCGTGAGTCGTCTGCCGCTCGCCGGCGCGCCCGTTAAACCTTAGGTACCGTATGTTTCCACATTTATAGTGTCAATAAAGAATCGTCGCCCGATAACAAACTTCAAGGGCATCACCATAAACTCCATACTATAGTGTTATTGGTGACTCGATTTATATACTCTTTTTTGCTCTCCATACAAGTTCCAGACAATTTATTAAGTGGTCCGACTGTGATCGTATTTTTTTATTTCTTTTATTTTGATTAAACTTATTTGATTTGAGGAGGTATTAATTGATCGTAAATGGTTTTTTAACATATTTAATAACTAGTTTTGGTAGCAGAAGATAAGATTTGTACTCATTTTTTAATTGCTTTGTCTTTGATAGAACTATTTTTTTTTATTTATCGTTTATTAATATCTGCGACCTTTAGAAGTCACACGACATTTACTAAATTATTAATACCTATTCATGGTAATAAATTGAAAGAGAAAATAATGAATCACTGAAGCCGTAAACTTGAGTTTCTATTTAAGTAGTTCCCCTAACGCCATCTAGTTGTCACGTTCAAAGCTAATCGTGTGAAGGACGTAAAATTAGGGCAGAACTTTGAAGGTTGAATTGTACATTATAATATCAGGTGAGGGAATCTATTAATCAATTGGGCCTTTGTTAACAATCAAAATATGAATAATCAGCATTTTAGGGCTCCATTATTATAGAGGTTCTGACTGGTTTACAGTCTCAATTGTAAGGTTCTCAAGGGCTATAGTGTAAAACGCACAACACACCAAACAAACAGTATCGAGGCAAAAATATGCAAACAGCAATATTTTTAAACTGTGTAACAAAGTAGACTTCTTAGTAAATGTTAAATTATTAATTCTTTGATACCATTTCCACACAATTGGAAATGGTATATTTAAGATTTCTAGACATTATAAGTCAACCAATATCACTTCAACATAAAAAATAAAATAAAAAATAAAAATGTTTTATTCAGTAACCAAGTAAAAATTACAGTAACAGTGGTTGAAATCCCCTTTTAAGTAAATATTATACTTGTGCTAGGGGATCCCGCTCTCCATTAATAGTGAGTTTAGTTACATGAACAAGATATATTCTAACATGCGATAGTATTTGAAGTAGTAACACTTTAGTTATTTATTCAAGGATAGTAGCTAGATACATTTTTCCTTATAACTAGGTAGGTAGGTACGAACATTAAATTAAAATTAAAAGTGAGTTAATATGTGGTGTCCCTGCGCGCGCGTGCTTGTGTGTGTGTGTGTGTGTGTGTATGTGTGTGTGTGTGTATGTGTGTGTGTGTGTGTGTGTATGTGTGAGAGTGTGTGTGTGTGTTGTGTATGTACGTTCTTTTTTTTTAACATTTATACAACATTATATCCTCAGTTTCCTCATATGTTTTCGTTTTTAACCAATTAACTATAAGATTTTTAATCTCACGATATGTTTTAGGATAGATATTTAAGTGTTCATTTATGTAATTATATATGTGTGGTGATTGTTTAATGTGTTGTCGCCTGGCAAATACTGACTTCACATTAGGGTTAGGAGCTACGTATGTTTTATTTCTTTTATTCAATACTTTTGGATCATATGGGAGCGACTTGTGAAGTTTTAAAACTATGTGTATTATATATAGTTTACTTACAGTAAGAAGGTCACTTGTACTGTAGAGCTGGTGTGTTGGAAATCTATACGGTTTAAAATACATGACCTTTAACAAGGACCTTTGCGCTCTTTCTAGTTCCAGAAACTTTGTTTTGGTGGCTCCTCCCCATATTGCTATACAGTACGTCATAATTGATTGTGTTAATGACGTATATATTTGTTTTAGTATCTGTGATGTAGCTACATGTCTTAGATTTTTGTAGAACCAAATGAATTTTCTAATTCTGTTCATCATAAGTTCTAGATGAAGATGCCAAGATAGGCGTTGGTCTATTATAACTCCCAGGTATTTAGTGTGGGTTATTTTTTCTACTTCTTCACATGTACAGCCAGGGTGATCAAGAGTATTACTGCATGAGTGTATTTTAATGGTGAGACTTGGTTGTGTATGACCATATTTCGTAAGACATATGTAGTTACACTTTAATATATTTAATGTCAATAAATGTGTCATTAGCCAGTTGGCAACCTTAGCTAGTTCTTTTTCAGTCTTAGATCGCACCTCTTACCAAGTCTCACCAGTAAATACAACTGCAGTGTCATCAGCATAACAAAAGATTTGCCCTCCATAAAAATTTAGTTTGCAGAGGGTATCAATATAGACTACAAATAGTGTCGGTCCCAGAACACTGCCCTGCGGGACTCCATACGTTACAGTAGCACTCTGACTGGTATATGGGCCAACTTTTACGCGCTGCGTACGGCCATTTAGTTAGTCTTTAAAGAGGTTTAACGATAATCCTCTTATACCAATTTGTTCAAGTCTATTCAGAAGGATGGAGACAGACACTGTATCAAAAGCCTTTTTTAGATCGAGAAATATGCTTAAGCATTTCTTCTCTCTATCTACCTGTTTTGTGATCAGCGAGGTTAAAGCCGTTATAGAGTCTCAGTACTCAACCCGCGTCTAAATCCAGATTGCGACTGAGATAGTATATTAAATTTATTGAAATAGTTTATTAAACGCTTATTTATTAGTTTTTCTATTATTTTAGAGATTGATGTAAGAACAGAAATAGGCCTGTAATTATTTGGATCTTGTCTGTCTCCTCCCTTGTGAACAGGCGTGATGAGCGCTAATTTTAGAGCAGGGGGGAAGATTCCAGTTTTGAAACAGATATTTGCCAGGTGTGTCAATATAGGAACTAATATTACGTTGGCTAGTTTTAAGAATTCTGTAGGTATGTCATCATGGCCAGGGGCACTATCCGATTTAAGGCTCATTAGTATGGTTTTAACTTCAGCCTGATCAGCCTCTAGTAGAACCTGTAATGTCTACTAGAGGCTGATCTAGTATCTGTATCTAGTAGAACCTGTATGAGACCTGTAATGTACTCCAATAGTTTCTGTAACTAGGTTCCGTCTGGCTACAGTTTGTAATCATGCTTTCCGCTAATGTTTTACCTATATTAGATAAATAACTGTTAACATATTCAATAGAATTTTGAGGAGTCTACTTTATGTTCAGTAGCTCTAAATTTTTATTTTCTGGTTGTTTTCGGTGAGTAATATTGTTCACTGTTTTCCACATTGTTTTCATATTTTTGGTAGAATTGATTAATTTTTTTCGATCATAGTTGCGTTTGAGTTTTTTAATTAAATTATTGCAGTAGTTCCTGAATCGTTTGTAAGTAACCTTCAAGACCTCATTATGTGGATCAACCCTTAATTTCATTTGCATGTTGTTTCTGTTTTGAATACAACGCAGGATACCAATAGTTATCCAGGGTTTGATTGTACGATTTTTCCTTGGCACTGGTGTAATTAGGCTGTTATCTAATAACCATTTTTTTATTTTATTTGTAATGGCATTTAATAAATTATTTGGTTCTGTATAGTAAAATAAATCTTCTAGGTTAGAATTCTCTAAACTAGTTAGTGCTTGTTCATAATTAACAGAAGGCCTAAATGATATGCAGTCCTGTTTTTTATTGGGTAGGTTTGATAACTTTAAGAAAATAGTATAATAGTCTGTGATGGTAGTATTTATTACTGTTATTGAGGCAGAGTATCTGTTCATATCTAGTTTTAACATAAAGTGATCAAGGCAATTGTTCTCTCTCGTTGGCAGAGAGTGTCCCGGAAGTAAACCATGCATAGATAACATATTAAGGTAGCTTAGTCTATTTGTTTTATCGTTCGAATTTTCATTAGGTTTGTGTATAATATTTATGTTAATATCTCCTGTTAAAATAATATTTTTATTAGTTTTTATCGATTCTAAATGAGAGTAAAACGTATACTTGTCACCAAAAAACTTAATTAACAAAAAAAAGCTTAAAGGAATCAAAAACTTTTTGGTGATTCAAAACATTATCGTCTAGCCGCTGTCGAAGGCCATCACCAACGTGCACAGTGGGCAGGTGCCGTTCAGAAAAGCCATATCGGCTGTCAAAAACTTGTAAAATATCGCCGTTTCTCGTCGGCGGAGCCGCGGGCGTCGCGCGTCCCTCACAAAGATATCTCTAAGATTTATTCAGCCGTCTACAATGGGGAACGTTTTAATTCTTTTCATATGCGACAGATTTATGTACGAGCAGATGCGGTGTGGGACCACTGTGCCGGCCGGAGATAGCGGCCATCTTGCCACCCTTTACATAAAAACGCGAATAGGAATAGTTTCACGTTCGATATTAGGATAGGTCCGTAGATGTATCTTATAGGGCAGAGAGTAGTTTTTTCGATATAGAATAAAAGAATGCGAAAGTAAACTGACGTCATTTCTAAGTCGGTTTATGGAAATGTTATGCACTGTTTCAAAATATACATCAAAATTGTATGTTAAGTAATAAAAGCAACATTACAACACACGATTATTTGACTTAAAATTGCAAAATAAAAGTGGATTTGTCTTGAAATTGAAGATCACGTAGCATTTTATTCCTAAAGCAATATTATTAAAGCTAAGTATTTTTTTAAATACATTGCTATAATAGGTACTTACATACAATATCTATCTATCTATCTATCTATAACCTCACGCCAGATCCCTTGCGGGGTAGGCAGAGAGTACAGAGTTCCAACAGGTTCTTTCCTTACATACCTCTCTGGCTTCCTCGACTCTCATAGTTCGTCTCATACACGCTCGCCGGTTACGGAGGCTCTTGACTTTTCCATCAGATAAGACTCGGTTTATTTGGTCGTGGTAAGATAGTCGTATTGTATAACATACAATATATTATACATAAATATATCTTAATTACATCTATAACACTATGTCCTATAAAATACTTCATTGTTATTGTTTTTTTTTAATTTAAAAATAACGAGTCAAAATTAGACTGATTTTTGGTTTGTCTATATTTTTGTTACCTTTTTACCTCTATTTTTGGTGTTTTTTTTTGTGTTTTAATAACAGATTTTATAACATTTAATGTTTACCAAGTTACCTGTACTTACGTGCAATAGGGAATATGCGTGTAATTCAAATAAGGGTCAAATCTTTTTTTTTACAAACTTTATCGCATTAGAATAATTCTTTATAATGTAGTCCAAGTGCACCTACCTTGTTTTCTCTGCATGACCCTAAGGTTGACTGGGAGAGAATGCCTTTGGCATTAAGTCCGCCTCTGTACAATTTTGTGCAAAAGTATAAATAAATAAATAAATAATGTCCATACCAATATTTTTTTTATAACATTGTTTTTATATATTATTAACATTTACTTTTTTGTTAAGATAATAATTATTGAAAGTACAAAAAATGAGAGGGAAATCAAAGTAGCGGGAACGCCACCATATCGAATATGACGTTAAATTCTACAATACAAATGTTAACAAGTGCATATTTGTTGGAGGTTTGCTATTGAGTTAGTTTTATTGTTATTTTTTGTTGTCGATTTACACAAAGACAAAATTTTAGTTTAAATTATTTACGTTAATTCTTACGTTAAAGTGATCTTCACAGCAATATAAACAAGTTGATGGAGATACCATGACTCTTTTTCTGTTTTTACACCACTTTCTCCTTATGTCCGCACCTATCGGATGCATTTCTTATTGTATTTTTACACCTAGGCACAACACAGTGTTGTTCCATTGTATAATAGTCGCAAAATACAAAATAAAAATAAATTACAGAATAAAATACTTCTACAGCTGTTCACTAATTGATTGTTATAATAGATTTTGACGTCACGCCAAGCTCGCCAAAATGGCGGGCGTTTAAAATGCTCTTATCTGTTTGCTATCTTTAACATTTTTTTTGCCCTTTACATTTTATTTTTGAGGCTAAAATTTTTTTGCAGTTATATATTGATGTAATCTATCGTATAAAAATATAAAAAAATACACGCATATTCCCTATTGTCGTAGACGTATTTATATGATCTTTTTAGTTTGGGACCCCTCGATACAGGCATGCCTAGTGAGGGGACCATGTATAAGAATTGATATAATGAATGAACCGCCAATTTACAAATTTTTAAATGTGTAATTGTGTTCTTGTGTTGTAAATTTAAATTTGTATTTTGAGAATAAACATTTTTCCTTTTTTTATTTTCATTTTTTCAAATAATCTTTTATAATTAATTAATTGTATTAAATTCATAAGCAGAGGTTAACGAACGTGATTCATTGTCAATTTCTTAAAATATATTTTCGCTTCAACACAGTACCACAATGAAAGTTTTCAGTAAAAGTCCTTTGCATATTACTCTATTATACGTTTCTCGGTATTTCAAACTTATTGTTATATTGTGCGTTGTGAGAATGTAGTAATTTATGGCTTTCATTGTTTAAAATTGTGCAAATTGTACACATCCAGTAAACAAAAACTATTCATGTTATTGTTTTGTCCGAATTTTTGCAAATGTGTACCCACTGTGTTTTATTGTTCGTGCCGATGAAAGGAAGTTGGGTGACAGTTTTTATTTCATCAGGAAGATCATTAATGAACCTTTAACCTTTTTCGGTGAACTGTATTTGATGTACCGTAGTGTATTTTACAAATATTACCATTTATGAACTCGCTTAGGACTATTTTAATTTGGTTAAGGTCTCACTATAATGTTGCAGCAGTTGTTCCTTAAGAAATTCAGGTGGGGCTTGCAAACAAGGATAAATAACGATTAATATCCTCTAAGACACAATAAGATACCTTATTTTATTTATACCGATCATGATTTATCATGCTATGAAATGTATAAAAATACATAACAAATTATTACGCTGTTAAACCTACTAGCGTCCCAAGACAATCTTAGGGAAATATCACTAGATAGCGTTACTATTCGTTACATTTTATTTTCAACAAAATTTTCTATCGCGCTGTAAGTGTTCAATGTTCATATTGATTTTAATTATTGTTGTGACACAGTATACTACCATGTACTATAACCGAATGCATCAAAATCACTAATATAATACATGTATCAAAACATTCCTTCTCATCACATGTAGACTACACAGTCATCCCAAAACGAATCTTACGTGTACGATACTCAAGGGCCCGATGGCTTAGAGTCGCGTGACTGACATATTTATAAGGGCATAAATCCACCTCGTCATACGTTTAATTATTATATACTATTTTGGCTTGATTTACGAGAGCCGACCCTCGGGCCGGGCCAACGACTGACGTTTTTTGTTAATTAAACATTTAGTACGTTCGGGAATTTAACGGCCTTTAGAAAAATACATAAATTCGTTACCCGGGATTACTGATGTAGGAACACCGACGTAAATTTCGTTTTCTGTGAATTAAAAGGGAGTGTTTGTCTTTCTGTGACGACGCCAGCAATCCGATTTAGTTAAAAAAATAAGTCTAAAAAATAAAATGTATTTTTTTATCTATAGAATTATGAATTTGGGCCAGTGGGCGATTAGGTAATTTATGATTTTGTAAATTTCTTTTCAATAACACTATTTCTTTATTATTCTTAGTAGATTTTTAAATATACTGATATTTACAGCCACTTTCACCACCCTCCAGTAAAGTGTTGTTTAGTAACTTCTCGATTAGAGTTACTCGGCAATTAAAATTGGGTAATGTTGAACTAAACGACAGATAAGGCTACTCAGAGATTATAAAATTTGTGTATAATCTTGCAAATTTAATGTCGATTAGTCTACTTTACTGGAGGGTGGTGAAAGAGGCCTTTAAAGCATCAAGCTCGCGTCAATATATAACAATAATATTAGCCCTGTTTTGAAACTGTTCTACCGTTGGGCACGGGCCTCCTCTCTAACTGAGAGGGTTTAGGCCACAGTCCACCACGCTGGCCCAGTGCGGGTTGACAAACTTCAGACACCATCGAGAAACTATCAGGCGTGCAGGTTTCCTCACGATGTTTTCGTTCACCGTAAAAAAAAAAGTGATAGTTAAATTAACTATCGCGTCAATACATTATCATAATTATTATGATTCTATTCACTCTATTCACAATGTATTCCAAAACCTTTTACAAAACGTTGATCCTCTCCTAGCTAGATTCTATTTAGCGCTGCATATTCATATTAACATTCTGTCCGTTCCATCTATTTCGGCGCCATTATTTTTTGCCCCGACGAGCAAGACGTCAAGCTACTCGAACACAAATCACTCAAGATCGCATTCATAATTTAGCTTGCGCCGTCAAATTTGACATATTTATGACGTTTCTTTCGTAACGTACAGACGAAGTGGACGTAACACGACACTGTAGTGTGCTGGGACCCTTTGTACGGAGTATGGATGGTTTCGAAGCGATGTTTTTGTGGTGTTTATTGTTGGTAATGGGAACTTGTTCGTGGCCTATTTTTGGAGTTAGATTTAGATTTATGAGCATGTGAATGAGTGGAAAGAACCAAAAAAAGCTAGTGTTATTATAATGAAATAAAAATCATTAAATACAAGTCAATAATACTCTATGTTTTATTGACAACTGGTCAACGATTGATTGTAAGATAGGGAAAAGATATCTCACCTGATGGAAAGTAACAATGTGGCTGAAGATGTTGGTCGCTTACTCAATAATATCAATTTAATGATATTATTGACGGACGATTTAGCGCAGTGGTTAAGAGCTTGAGCTGCTCCGCCCACTGTGTCGAATAGTCGCGGGTTTGATTCCCGCACGGGACAAATCTTTGTGTGATCCACAATTATTTGTTCCGGTCTGGGTATTTGTTTGTAAATTTACATGTTTGTAAACGCACCCACGACACAGGAATAAATCCTAGTGTGGGGCTACGTTTTTTAAACAAAACAAACAAACAATGATATGTTATAGGCAATTACAAACGGTTCCAAACAAGTCTAGCTACCTATATCATCTCGTCGGATCCTTTGCGAGATAGGCAGAGAGTACAGAGTTCCAACAGCTTCTTTCGTTACAGACCTCTGTCGCTTGCTCTGCTCTCATAGTTCGAATCAAACGAAGTAACGTTGGATTGTTACGGAATTACGTACGAACCGGCCAGGAATAATTCCGACATTTTTATACAAAAGAATCAAACTCGCAATCATGCGCTCCCTGATCGAGCGACCTAATCTACAACTAGGTTCAGCAAAAAAAACATCAGATGATAATCGCGCATGAAAATTTACAATTTAAAAACATCGCACGTTTCATTACACATTTGACATATTTTTAATAACGCCGGTATATCTGACGATCATTCAAATTAATCAGCGGCGTCACAGCGATATCTTAATTAAGGCTTTATTAATAAACTCCAGTGAACCAAATAAACTGTACGTTTTTAACGAAAATCATACGCGGCGGGTGCTTTTACTGTTCACGTTTTGCGTAATGTTATTTTGAGTTTAAAATCAGATGATTCGTGGCCATATATGTTCACTTTGTATAATATCAATTTTTATTCATTTCGATTTCTTAGTAGCCTAGCCAGATAACCACCCACTTTAACAATATATGTTTTAAGTAATTAAGTGGTTAGGGGCCACGATTCGATGACATTCAATTCGAGCCCGGGTCGTCACATGCCAACTTCAAAAATCAAGTTTGTTTCACTTTACACATTATAATCTACATTAAAGAACAGAAATTAACACATAATTAAATGCGACATTAATATCATTACAACACCAAAGAATTGGTTTTCACTCACTATAACCAATTCTTTGTTGTAAACATGGCGCACACTCGACATAATTCCTGCACTCATGAACTCACATACACAAACACCCAGACAGAAACGAATAACTAATTATGTAGTTGATCCATTCGAAGGATCAAACCCGCATCTACTAGGTCCAGTGAGCGAGAGACCAAGTCGAGTATACACTAGTGCGATCGTGTCGGCCGCACTAAACGGCCGCATATCAATATCCGGCGATACTCAGGTAATGAGGGGTCGGTAATTAAATGTCCTCTGTCAAAGCCGTCGCCGCGTCAAATTATGTACAACCAAAATGGCGGCGATGACGTCACGCGCGCCCGCCCGAGGCGCGCCCGCGCCGCATGAAGGATTTACTTTTAAATCGCGAATAGTTGGCATGTTGACTCGATGTCTCCAGTTTAAATAAAATGCGATTTCTGATGAATATTTTTAAGCCTATTTGTCGGGAGGTGATTTATTATATTGCGTGAGTTTTCGTTGGTCATATTGCGGGTAGTTTGATAATGTCACAAAATGTTTCGTCTGAATGATATTGTTTGCCGTACATTAACTGGTTCTAGGATGTACACTTGTACATAATAAGTACTGCTGCAAATTAATAGTCTCCGTCACCGACGAGCGTGTAGGAGACGAACTCTGAGAGTGGAATAAAGCAGAAAGCTCTGTAAGAAATAAATATGTTGGAACTCTGTACTCTCTACCTACCCCACAAGGGATCCGTGATAATATAAATAGATTTCGGCAAGTGTTTTCAATAGAAAACGTGGCGATAATAAATACATTTGTATTGTTTGTGTCATCACATTATCTACCCCTGATGGTGGCCAAAATTGTTATTGCATGCCAACAGTTTGGTTAACTGGTTTAAGCCGCTCTTATCACAAGATCGAGTCGTCGCATCGATCCCAGCTCGACTCAAATATTTGTGAGACCAACAAAAAAATGTTTAAGGGTGTATGAGCACTTCATGTTTGTAAACGCACACACAAACACCGTGTGTGTGTGTGGAAATGATCTTCGCTGTCGGCCGCGGGACCTTTCAGTTCCCGCTGTTTCACCGGACAAGAGGGCAAGCGGGCAACCTCTACTCTCAAGCCAAAAGGGCAAGGGCGCCTTAAGGAGGAACGGCCTCGGCTTGGGCAGTTGCAATGGGGAAGGGTATATACTAGGTGTCTCGCCGTGGTGCTCGGCACTGGCCGGCGAGGAAGGGATTCTTCGACCCCGCTGGCGAGGTCGGTGTCTGATCCTGTGTGCGGCATCTGTATCCAAAAGAAGGAATGTACGGCAGGCCTGCATCGGGAGGGTCGGTGAGAACATGTCGCGGACGGCAGTAGCGGCTGATAGGAGGGGAGTTAGGTGCGTAGTCGGCGGCGGCTACGATTAACGAATTACTATGATTGGACGCGTTTGCAAAATATCGGGTTGTCGCCTTTTTAATAAACGCGCGAATAGGTTCGAGACCGAGATTGGAACGCACAACCACTACAACACATGAATAATTCCCAGAGTGACGGACGATTTAGTGTAGTAGTTAACAGCTTAAGCCGCTCGGCCCACCTTTCGGTCTGGATGCATGTGAATTTTCATGTTTCACGCATCTACGATACAGTAATACTCCTAGTGTGGAGCTACGGTTTTTTGAAAAAAAGAGTGGCGCTGCGTTCTTTTAAAACACCAAATTTAAATTTTAACAATTGGTCCGACCAATCGGCCGCCGACCGGTTGGTTCTCCCAGGTAACGTTAGGAGGGCTCTCTCGAGGTGGATCTGCATGAGCTCCAAGCCGAAGACTGGCAGAGGATCCCGCACAAAGTGGCGGAATCTCGTTTCGAAGGCCAATATTCACTTTGGAGTCGCTAAGCCAACGGAGCAAGTAAATTTAACTTAATTAGTTAATGACATCTACATCAAATAAATACGTGAAATGACAAGTTTTACATGACATTTTCCCGGTGTAGCGCATCAGCCAGCTCTCGAGCGCAGCGTAATGATTCCCGCACAATGACTATCATTACCTGCGCTCACAATGACGGCCGTGACCGACACCTCTAGTGGCTGATAACACTCGTTCATTAGCGACCTGTCACCATGACATTTGACATTTGTATATTACTAATATTCAAGCCAATTATTTATTATGTACTACTAGCTGTGCCCCGGGGTGATGCCCGCCCGACGTATACAAACTTTCATCCCTTATTTCACACCCTTAAGTATTTTTAAGGCAAAAAGTAGCCCCGGAGAAAATGTCTCTCCATACTAAATTTGATCAAAATCTGTTCAACGGCTTTGACGTGAAAATGTACCAGACAAACAGACGTACAGACAGAGTTACTTTCGAACTTACTATATAAGTACGGACTAAAGAAGCTATTTCAAACAACTAGTAACTTGGTGACGCGGAGTTACCAGAGATGTTTGTGTTTTCATAGATAATAAAATCTTATAATTCTCGAGTTGTTTGAACAGTATCGCAGTGCACATGAAGGCATATTGTAAAGCATTTAAACGTGTGACGTTTCGGCAAGCGCCTAGAATAAATTGAGCTAGAGTGTATGCACTCTAACTTATCAAAACAAATTAGTTGAGGTTTCCTCTCTATTGCGTAATAAATCAATGATTCAAATCATAGAGTTAAGCATAAGCCATTTAAGGTTATCGTAACCTGGTCCTGTTACGTTTATCATTATGCAATAGTGTGAAAAGGATGGCATATCAACTCGCTAGCGTCTCACTAGCGTCATGCGTCAACGTCAATCTTTTCATGCCAAGCCCTCCGATTCGCTCGATGCAATTCATATTGCAAAAGATAGGAACAAATGGAGAGACATTATCCAGGCAAGTCCATCATAGATATCTGAACCCTTAGCACTGAGGAGTAGGACGCAAGGAGAGGAATATTCGAATAAGGGATCTCTGTTACAGGTAGATAGAGTATTAGTCGATGTCTATTTGGTGATTGATAAAACGAGGGTCAAAGAAAAACAAATTGAATGAGGACTCAAATTTTAACGAGTATAAAGATTGATTTTGTGGCATTCTTGCTATTTAGTTGAGTCAGTTTTGAATTCTGCGAACGAGATTTTGTGAAGAATGTAATAAATATTTGATATCGGTTTATAATTCTGCAAATAATTGAGACGTACCTAATTGAAACTATTGATTATTTTTAAAGGGAAACCTAAAACTTGTCATGCTATTATTGTGTCAGTATATTTGAACTGTGCAAATGGAGCTGTTTAACTGACTAGTAAATTTCGTATTAAAATGTCCTCTTTTTAGTAATATTATAATAAAATTATAGAAATGTAAAATTTAAAAAATACTGAGTTCTTACTTATTCTTTATTTCATGTTAAAAAAATGTTCAAAAAATCGATATAGTGATGTTGTATTGGCTAAATCTCAGAGCAATCAAATTAAAATACCAAAAATAAAAAAAAAACTAAATGTTCAACTGTAAATTCTTGACCTATTTACAATAACAGTATCTTAAGCCAGAGAGGTATGTAAGGAAAGAACCTGTTGGAACTCTGTACTCCTTGCCTACCCCGCAAGGGATTTCGCGTGATGATATAGATAGATAGCATCGTAATTAGATCTTTTATCTGTCAACCTCTTCATATCCGTCTAAACGACTAAACTTTTGAAGCAAAGCATCATTGATACAACCGAATATGAGTGCAGCTACAATTTAATTTCCCACAGATAAACCTCCGCGATTGGATTAGCGAAACAAAATCCTCGGTGGACCTAGCATCAACAACTTTCACGTCATAGGAACGGGCAGTAAGACTAGTACAATCGTCGACAGAAGGCTTTGAATAAATACTATGGGTATTGCATCGAAGGAAGAGCATGAATTGACAAACGTAGCGCAGGACACGCTGATGCTCTATGCTATGATGGAGCTATGATTTTCGCAGGGCTGCAGATAGAATACAGATGAGAGTAGCCGATGATCATAATGGTATGCGATTAGAGATGCATATGTCCAGCAATGGACTGCTGGTGATTCAAACTCAATATCAATATTGATTCATTGCGAAATTGATGAAGGTCACAGGTAAAGCGGACAAAGACGGTCGTCGTGACGATCTTTGGAGAAGACCTTTGCACTGGACGTCTTTCAGCTGATAATGATATTGGGTATACAGTGATATGATCAATAGGTACATTATGATGACTGCATTCATCAATTAGTAAGACATATACATTTAAAATGGATGGCCGCAATAAGTTGCATCGCGATCCAGGATACACTTTAAATCGTTGAGCTCTCAGCTATTAGTATTCTGCAGCTACGAAGACCTCAGCGCGTTTGGATAATTATGACAGTAACACAAACACCCAGACCAGAACAAATGCATGCATATATCTAACTGAATCTGCGACTATTTAATCCAATGAGCAAAGCGGCCTACACTCAACGTTGCACATCTCAAACCGTAAATATTTTAGTTAATCACATATTTTACATTTTTGATATTAACATTTGCAATTCACTCTAGCGATCCACTGTAGCGAAATGCAAAATGAAGTGTCACACATCACACGGCGACTGCGACAAAGTCCGATGTTTGGTGTTCGGTCATCATTTGTGCAGTTAATACGCACTTTATTTTGCATATCCAGTCCACGTTCACACATCTGATCCTAACTGTACAACCTACGCACTTATAGAACAAAGTTATCACACCATATCTCATTCGAATCTCGCCTTTAATTCTAAAGCAGTAAAAGTAATGAACACCGCAAGTCAAAAGCAGCTTTGAATATGAAAATATCGCATCTCGGCTGCATTACAAAATGAGGCGAAATTATGATGGATACTGATGCCTCGTTGCGCTGTTAATAAGACCTGATTCTATTGGTGGCACGCTCAAATTTATACTGTATCAAACGGAGTATACAGTTGATATTAGAATGGGTTGGTGATTGGGAATCAATCGCTAAGTGACGCGGGCGCAAGTGCACAGTACGTGATAAGTCTAAGGTTATTTGCATACAAAGCAAGTAGAAAAAAAACCCCTTGAGAATTAATGATTAAATATCATGAAATAAATAAGAACGAGCTACAAACTCTGTTAGAACTCCGTTAAATGATTGCATTATAATTGTTGTATTTGTGGATGAGCTACAAGTTAAACCAATAATATTTTTATGAAGAAAAATAATAAAGATGTATATAAACAAATGGACTCCAGGGAACCAACTATCAGTACAGTTACAAAGGTCTCCACAACAATCGCAATAAGTAAGTAAGTTTAGGAAATATTTTTTTACGATTTACTAGAAGTAAAATTCTACAATCTTACTAAAACTAGACTTAAGACAGTATCACCCATTCGGAATGTAATATGTGTGAAGACAAACGGTAAGAAACGTAGAAAAGGATATAACCGTTCATTACAGCAAAACAGCTGACGGTAGAAGAAATTATACCAGCAATAATCAGTAACCCTAGGCATCTATTTAGCGTCCGTCTTCCAGCATCATGTGCAAACCACCTTACTCTCACGAGGCAGTTTTAATTCCGCCTCATCCCAGAACGGCTCGCCACGGGACACCTAATAACACTGGAATTCATTAGCCCGTGAGTAAATTGAAGAGATTTGATCTCCATAAAATGTGCATACGCATGGAGGCATCCATGCCGATGGCCGATCAAACAGAGCGGCATAAATTACGCGAGTAACGAGCTTCTGGGCTGCCGGCGGAATGGACTATAGCTTGGCTGTTTGATTCAAATTTGATGGTGAAGGTTCTTGGAATACTGGAATTGTACAGCATTTCGATCTGTCCTTTTCATTAATTTTTTTACAGCAGTTACAGCTTAGTTCTTTTCTGTGCTTTTCTAATAATACACAACATATTTTGAGTATTGTGTTAAAACAACGAGTGCAAACCAGCTGATCAAAATTTAATGAGCTTTTTATTTGCTATAATGAAATTGGTCCTAATTATAAAGAGCCAGGGACTTAACCCAAAGTTGACGTACGACCTGGAATTCAATAATTCAGAAGTAAAGAGTTTTTAGCACGCACATCCGTACTTTCTCCATGAGAAACTTAACAACCAGTATTCGGATACGTATAACACAAAATCGCATCCAGCTCCCCTCTCCGCACAAATAAACAAATCTTTAGCAGCCGACATCTGATCTACGACTCTTGCGCATCGGCGACATCGATCGTCCCCAATTATATACCTACGCGCGCATTACCGGGCACAAATCACACAGACAGACAGACAAATTGGACGAGCGACGCTGGCATTTGGCAACGACGAGCTACAGTGAACTTATGAAGTTATTTATGATGTTGAGTTATGGCTTTCTACGATCTATTAGTTCGGGTTGTGATGAAGTCTTGGATAGTTATTGTGTTCTTTTACGAGGGCATCGTGAGCTGTTTTATTGTAGTGGTAATAGGCTTATTGGTCGTATATTGTTTGGATATTGGGTCGTAGCTAGTGGAAGTAATATTTGTTTAATAGATAATGATATAGGAGAATCTTTAACTCGTTTCAATACCGCAACATGCCGATATAATAGAATAGCAGTAAATTTCAGCACTGGTGCCTTTTGTAGTTGACATTCCAAGTCAAACAACAAATCATTTCAGCCAATAATATTCATTATCAAATAAACTACATATTAATGAAATATTTCGCCTTAGTTTTGTGTATATATTATAGTTAAAATTATTATTTTAAACAGTCACCGTAGAGTTTCTTGTCCTTCCACAGGAATGACATTCCGAAGTGGTTGTAGTCTTTGTTGCTGTTCTGACGATTCATAAATACTAAAATTATCTAAATATAGGCTTCCTTTTCCTTCCCTTTTAGGAGAGCTATTGCTCTCCAGCGCACTGGTCCGATTCACCGATTTCCTGCCAACTTTACAAGTTCGTCGGTCCATCTGGCAGGCGGCAATACCACGCTGCGCATGCCAATACTTGGTCTCGACTCTGAAATCTTTCTGCCCCAACGCTCGTCCGATCTTAATGGTTATACCTTAAAATACTATAATGGTTTACATAAATAAATAATATTTTGATTCTGATTCGGACATTATAAGCAAGGTAAATTCTATTCTCATGAAGGTGTGTGTAGAGGTCGCTCAGCCAAACTGAAACACATTATCAAATTACATCATTCACCCGAAAACATCACCTACATGCGACATTCAGTCGACTTGCGACACACGGTCGCCCTTCAACAAGACACCGAGTGCATCGCCAATAACTTTAATAACTGCAAAAACTAATACCCATAAACTCTCGCCAATCTAGCTGGTGACAGGCGAGCTATCAATACAACTATGACAAACAGACTTACACCACGTCTCTTATTAGCGATCGCATGAATCACGGGCCCTTACGGCCGGCGGACTGACAGGCATGAATCTCAATTGTCCCCAATGACCCAATGACGAGGCCACTCAACTTGGTACGTTTTTTGCGTCTTGCGATGCGATTGCGGAATTGGTGCAAATTGGTGTGGATTCGTTGAATAATTCAGAGTGATGAGTCAAAAATTGTTATTGAAAGATGGGATATAGTATTTGTGACTGCATGAGAAGAACAATACATACATAATATCAGCTTAAAGCGTCCCACTGCTAGCCAAACGCTTTCACACACGCTATGTACTATACACAACTATATCAGTGAGGTAGGGAGCCACCTCTTCGGCCCCACCATCACATTTCATAAGAAGAGATAGGAGTGAATTGCTGACCAGTTCTTAAGGGTCTACCGCGAAAAAAAACATGTTTTTGTGTTACATGCACTTTAAGAAGTATATGGATTAGAGACTTAATATTTAGAAATATGATTTTTGACTGTATATTTCAGAATCTGGTAAAAGAAATACAGGATTTAACGTTATACAGGGTTAAGTTAAATATAGAAAAAAAAACTGAAGTCATTTGTATCGCTTTACATTTTCTGATTCCAACGTGAAACGCGTAAGAACTAGTCGAATGGAATATAAGTGTAGCGAAGTTGTTGTAAAAAAAAGTTTTTATTTCATAGTGTAGTTTGTTTAGAAAATGATGTAATTTGTTTTGCACATACGTCGTTTATTTCTGAGCGCACGCTATATTCTTATGTAAAGTAATAGCATCACTATCTCTCTTTCGGACGATAAATGAACCCCCTTCGATAACTTAGCCCTTAACAAAGAATGAGATAAAATGGAGCATCACAATATACAATGTTAAAGAAATTATTCAACCATAAGCCGCTGACCATGTATAAGGCTGAGCCAAGAACTAACCAGATCAGCGAGCACAAGTGCTTTGAGCTGATTTAAAGTATTTCGACATAATTTATCACAAATTATCTGGAAATGTTGAAAAGCATAAATGTTAAGCTTAGTAATTACTTCTTCTTTCCTTTTAATCCTTAACCAGAAATGTCTTAATCTGTCTGTTCGGACATCACACAAAAAACACTAATACGTTTTTATGGAAACTGTTCTAGTGTCGTTACAATGATGAGAGAGAAGAAACAGCACCCAGGACAAAATTTTATTTTTGCGACCCTAAAAACTTATTGTCCAGAAATATATATTGTATTTTAAAGTTAGTTAGTCTGCGGGCTTGCGCTTGCGTGACCTTTAATAAAAGGGAAATGGAACTTATATGACAAAAATTGTAACAGTGTCACAACATGCATTGTTTATAACGCAGTTTTCTATTATGTTTTTATATAAATGGCCCACACTTTAACGGCGTATTTCATTAATGACAATTAATTTTAGAGTATAACACTTCTTCTTTTTATTCACTTCACTCTTGACGAGTCTTGAGACTTGAGTGGTCATGGTCACGATAAGGTTTAGTCGCTGGAGACTGATGTAGCTCGCCTCACGATATCTCTCGACTTAGTTCGATCATTTGAGATTCTGGTGCAATCGATCAAAGCATCGACCACTGCGGATTTAATTTGATCTGTCCACCGTATAACAGTAAAATATAAGAATTGGCTTGTTGTCACTTTTTCGTCAGAAAACAAAAGCCAAGCAGTTTTTTATAGCTTATTATTGACAAATTTGTCATTGTTACCTATTATTGTCACTTTTATAGGGCAGGGTCGAGACTTAAGATTGATCACAATATTACACCGTCACGCCTATATTGCCCGAACGGCAGAGGTGTACTGAGTACAGGCAATCAGGATCAACGAGATTGATCAAAATCAGCCAGGTAAATAACTCTTCAGTAATATAAAGGGCTTAAGCACCACATGGGTGTGACATCAGTATATGCCTCGTAAATTGAATACTAGGAGTATATTCAGGATTCTGCTAGAAACTGTACTCACCTTTTGAGGATGCCTAAACTAATTATAGGGTTTTGTGAATTTGTTTATTTATGCTAGTAAGAAAATGTGGCGTCCTGAGCAGAATAGGTGTCATGGTTAATTTAAATTGGAAACAGACTAGAATTGAAAACATACTTACCCCTTTTCGACTATTTACGAGTATTTTAAGTAATTTCTTTTTTATGTAGAGAAAGTAATTTACCCAATACAGATATTATAAGCTGTTACGTTTCTCTCCAAATTAAGAACAAAGTAGATTATTATTCCTCTGGTAATCTTACATAAAGCCACCTTCACCGCAATTACGTATATAAACCTTTAGACCGAAACAAATGAATTATAGGACATATCTATACTATTATAGAATATAACTGTGCATATGATGCACAGATTAATTAAATGGATGGGAATTTTGCACGTCTTTTCTTAACTTATCAGTGAACTATAACAACTTAATACAAATAATTTTAAAATTTTAAGAATTTCTGATCCAACGACCTTGTATAAAACATTCTAACCATGCTATAGTTATATCTATTGCATGATCACATTACTAAGATGGTAGAGAAACTACGCGGTGATATTATTAAAGGGTCTCGCAATGGCGCTGCAAATACAGGGAAAATTAATAATAATTAAATTCTATACTTTCACGTTTTAACTTTTAGCTTTTACTAGTCATTCTGTTTGTTAACAACTTATTGTATGAGATATACTTACGATTTAGAGCAGTGGTTAAGAGCTTAAGCCGCTCCGCTGGGTCGAATAGTCGCGGGTCGATTCCCGCACGTGACAAATCGTTGTGTGACCCCAATTATTTGTTTCGGTCTGGATATTTGTGTATGCGAATTTTCATGTTTGTAAACGCACCCACGACACAGGAATCAATCATGTTGTTAGCCTCAGCCACACGTTTAAAAAAAAACAAAATGAATAAAAGACATATTTTCTTAATCTACGAAGTTCACAACATTTTATTAATTTACAAATAAATTGTCTGATATTTTAACCCCTTTGGAGAATATTCAAGAATATTTTTTAATGTCCATCTACATTACGAAAGGAATTCTTACGCAATATTTTATAATTCTACACTCATCAATTAGCTATTTGCGTTATCTATTTGTTAGAGTGAGAGTGCAAGAGTGAGTGAGAGACGAATAAAGATAATCACTTCACTATATTGCAAGAAATTAATGAAACCTTATGCCATTAAAATATTAACGGCGCAGCAAAGACGACTCAATTTCGGAAACAGCAATACAAAATTCTCACACATATATACTTATATATATTTATTATGTATATGCCGTAAACAATTTACATAACCGTAACTCTGGAACTGATGCCTAATAAAAGAAGTCGATATCTAGATAATAAAGTAAAAATAATAAAGTATCGTACAATTTTATCTCTTCTTAAATATCAGCGGGTGCAAGGAACGCCGCGGCTCAATCATAACTTAGCGAGTAATGTCACAGTGTGACGAACTCTCCAACAGGGCTAGCACGGGTGGAAAAACTTTTCCCACACGTGACAAAATTGTGTATTGTCTATACGTTAAGTTTACAGATTGTGTAAAAACTGAACTGGGTTACGAAACACAAATTGCTGAACAGGCTATTCAGCTGCAATTGTGAAATGGAGCTGGATATGTCCAATATCTGCTGCATGGCGGATGAGCTTTGAGCATAAACAACTACTGTGCTACCTGGTGAGAAAAGCGAAGGTGTGGTGTGTACACCCACTTTTCGCCGACGATGTTTGGACTCATTTAATATAGAGCGAGCCTATTGCCATAACACCGCGTGCAATTCCAGACTCCGTAATCATACTGGATTTTTTATACCGAAAAATTACATTCTGTCCGCCCTAGGACTCGAATCCAGGAACTCTTCATCGCTACGCGCATTTATACGTCAATACAATATAATTCTTAAAACGAGTTTGCTCCTTTCAAACTTTCGCCGCGGCACGCCATGCTAGAGCGTAAGAGAAGACTGTTATCTCACACCTATCGCGACAAAATCCGTGACATATGTCTTTTCGCGCGGCCTGCGCTAACCCTGCTGATTGGTTGGGCGCGCTGCGCATACGCATTCGACCGCGCAAATTACTATGCGACAGTAAAAGTTTTATAGCGAACGCATGAAATGCGAGATGTCGTGTAACTTAACATTTATAATGCAGATACTAATATTCAATTTTTCCATGACTGTGTGGGAGGAAATATAAAAAAGATAAGAGACTTTGTAATAAAAAATGTGGTAATATATAATCTAGACTATCTTACCATGACCAAATAGACCGTGTCTTATCGGAAGGGCAAGTCAAGAGTCATCGTAACCGGCGAGCGTGTATGAGACGAACTATGAGAGTGGAGGAAGCCAGAGGTCTGTAAGGAAAGAACCTGTATCCCTGTACTCTCGGCCTACCTCGCAAGGGAACGGCGTGATGATAAAGATAGATAGATAGTATATAATTAGCATCCTGCCTCTTCAATTCCTATGCATCCTCATAAAAATAATAACCAATACAGAGAGAGGTTATCTCAAGAAAAATGACTTCCAGGTATTTATAAAAAGAAAAAGAAGAAAGAAAGAAGAATTACTTTAAATTAAATCAAAACTAAGTTATTTCGTTCTACTTCTATTTTGTTAAGGTAACCATGCCATCATTTGTTTTATTGGCTTTTGTTGACCTAGTTTTCCTGTTTACAAAATATAAGTATCTCGTATCCTTTTATTGAAAAATCACAGTTAATGGAACATTCCATTCCATTCCAAGCAGTTATTTTCATTTTAGTAACCTTTTAATCTTCTCTATACACATAGTCAATGCCTCTAATAATTGCTTGAGTGTGTTTAGTTGTGAAACGATGACAGATGGCAGCTGTCAGATGTCGATTGACCGATGACAGATAGTCGATATAAGATGGCGGACGGCGCTGCGTTGTCATTCTATTGGCATCAGACGTATCGCGAAGCAGCTAACCTCACTGCATTCCATGTGACAATATTAATTTCCAACTCGGATATTTTGCTACCAAAGTTAGTCGATATCAATCAAGGAAGATCTGTCTGTCAGAAGAGGAACTGTCATTCTCATCATTTTGCTACACTTTATTATATATTAGTACTAAATTAGAACACATAGTTAGGAATGCAATCTAGTTATTTTTTGGTTAAAGTATTGTTTTTTTTTTGTTATATTTGATTGTTTCTGTTTTTTGTTTTTATTAATAAATAAATAAAAAGATCAGTGTACCTGACAAGTACCTATTGTTATTTCAAGATATCTTTCATGTTCAGCCACCTTGCAGACGATGATCAGCCACCGTACACCGTTACCAGCATTGAAACGGCCATAGGTTTTTGACCTAATCGCCGACAAGTATAAAATGATTTATTATGATTTTAAGATAACTTAATGGTTGGATGATTGCACTCTTTTCGTTGCATAAATTAATGTACTTAATTATTTATAATAAAAGGAGTATATGCATCCCCATAAACACGGTGCACACTCGTCATAAAGGATGAAGATAAAATATGAAAATAACATGGGCTGGCGCATGCGCCCGCCGGTTCAAGTTAAACCACCAACTTTATGGGTTGTCGTTACATATAAATGATTTTATGTTTAATCGAACTAGATATTTTAAAATTTTATAAATTGCGGTTCATTATTAAATGTATATCCACTACAGTATTAAGTATTTTGAGTGGAGATATTTATGATTCGGTAAAACTGCATCGGCTTATTGAACTTTTCAAGAAGGACGACAGTCGATAGTGACTTTGATTGATGCCCGCCGCGCAAGCCGGCGACACTGACAAGGGCGGCTTGCATTTAAATGCATTTGACAAGCCGGCTATCCCACATGGCATAAGGCCGAAGGCTATACCACCGGCATAGTTTGTAGCAGTTTTTAGAACGATACATAAAAAATTGTCATTCACGGCATATTGGTAAAAATCAGCACTTGATATTGTTATCTTTGAAATCGATTAATACGTATTATATAGTATACACAATACATTTTTCCCCACTGCTCCAGAAGGAAGTAACGTTTTTTCCAGTTTCCTTCCGATTATACTATCTATCTATATCATCACGCCTGATCCCTTACGGGGTTGGCAGAGGGTACAAAGTTCCAATAGCTTCTATCCTTACAGAACCTTTTAACTTCCTCCAATCTCATAGTTCGTGTGATACACAATCGCTGGTTACGGAGACTCTTGACTTGCCCTTCGGAAAAGACACGATCTGTTTAGTCATGGTAAGATAGTCTAGGTCTTCCCCGGTACCTGCATCCTTCCAATTTCGCATTGTATATCTGTTTTGTCATTCTGTCTTTCGACATTTTTTTTCCGATTATCATTCCTATTTATCTGGGATCGAAAAATGCACTTGCTATATGATATCGATTATTGTTCTAGTTTATTTTACGACTAGGTACGGTTTACTAAACGTCAGCCGTTCTCGGGGTAGTGTTGTCCTGCTTCCGATAACACCTAGACCAAACAAATATTGGAATGATGAATAATGAACAACATTGGACGAGGGTATGACTCGGCCAATATGGAACCATGCTTGAACAATCGCTATTTACAGTATTTGTTGCTGGATTTAAGCGTTTCTTATGCACTTGCTGTGACCAGCTTGCGGTGAGACCACGATAGTATCATACCATCGCGGATAAGAAGATGGGGTTATTATTTTTATTATTACATAGAATTATAAATAAGCATATTATAAATATCAATACATAAATGCTTCACACTGCTACATACACAATCGTACCTTTCAAATGTTGTAATCACTAAAGATAGGTCCTTTATGTAGGAAAGACATAATCTTTAATATTGGTAAGACCTATCCAAACAATACAGAAGTAGATAATACCAATTGGTTGGCTAGTAAATTTATTTTTAGTACAGAAATCCACCACCTACCCCCACAACACTCTCCACATTCATCACCCTTTAATTTCGAATGCAAATAAAGGCGTCTTCAAACTCGTAGACAGCATGAATCGATACAGACGACGCACAAAAGACGGCATAAAAAGCGGAATGCGACAAAACGCGCAAACAAAAAAAGTCGCAAGAACAACGTACAACTCGAGGTTTGCTCGTTTTTCCGAATGCTATCTTCATATCCGGCAGAGCTGCGACTCCGGCATGCGACGTAGGCTAGGAGCTGGCGTGTGTAACTAACATTTATGTATATTTTTTAATGATTTCCAATATCAGTCTGACGGATGAATTGTACTCTTTATAAAATCAATAGGCCCGCTCACTATTACACTAAGTATCGTCGGCGAAAAGTACGTGAACTTTACACCTTTGCCACCCCAGCTTGAAAAGGCGCTTATAGGCGTGACGCTTATATACCCGACATTTTTTTTATTTACCAATATTTTTAAAGGATCATTTTAGTGGAGTATCAATGCGGTAATGTCAAGATCCTATCCTTTTCTAAAAATTAGGTAAAAGAGACAGTATTTGAGGAAATGTGGTAAGTTTGAATCCCTTAGCTTACTAAATTACATGACTACTAATGGAACACTATAATTACTTTGTTTGCTGACGGCCAGCATTCTTGCTGTTTGCTGCCAGCCAAATAGAATTATTCTAAAGGATTTCTATTTCGTGTCAGGTCTTTCTTACCAACAATTTGGTCTCACATGCTTTTCTAAAAGGCGCCCGAAACTACAACAGATCAAAACATATATATATTTTTCGTTCGCATATCAAAAACTTATACAAAATACTTCAAAACATTAAGTTATACAAAATCTAAATTATAACCAAAAGAATTAACATAAATTATAAATACTGCCTAGCTACCAGCCTATACTAAACAATCTAACGTAACGCGGCGCGCACGTCGATCGAAACGCCCTCTGTAGTCCGCGGCAGTCTTTATCTGAAGACTGCATAGTCTTTACAGCCGGTTGCGACTAGGATTCGCGAAATTTCATGCACAAAAAAACTTTGATGTACCTACAGTCTAGTCCTTAATCCTGACTTCCAAGAGTTACAGTGGTGAGTACATGGCGGACTAAGACCCATTAAAAATACCTTCACGTCACCGCTTTGGTGTTGGGTAAGGAAGTATGTATTTTAGTTAAGATGCTGTGTGACCGCAGTGTTCTTAGCACACATCAAGGTTAGGCAGCGTTCGACTCGGTCGGTCTGAGGTGGGTGACCGTTTATGGAATTTTGAGCGCCTGAGAAACCCTGGTCCCATATACCACTTCATGTGGTAGTCGTTAAGCAAAGTCGGAAGTCTTAAAGGCGGCTTAATAAGTTCCAACAGCAGGCGGCCACAAACTCACCACCACCAATCCGCACTTTGTCTACGTGGTGGAGTATGACTTCGATTTATGAGAGACTTTTGCCCAGCAGTGGGCTGACTTATTATTTTAGTAATAGGCGAAGTCGGAGAACTTTAGCAGAGAAAACATTATTTAATGCAGCGCCCCACCAAGTTATAATCTTTACTTTTAGATCTTGGGGTATTTGTTTTATTCGGTATTGCTCATTTAAAATAATGCTACCCAAATAAGTTAGTTACTATAAACACACCAAATTTTATGGAATTTGTCCAAATAGTAGACTGACCATTACACGTCATAATTTTCTACAAGTCATAATTTTCTATGCAGGTAACATTAAACGACATCGTAAATAATGCCAACATCAATTCCATCCGACGTATTTATCAGAAAATATGAAATTGCATTTCAAATCTGCGCAAGACGTGATTCTTATCTAGTCGCAGTATCAAACATATACCTGCCCGATATCGATTTGAACGAATCATATTCGAAGAATCGAATCAAATTCGGACAATCGACATGATATTCGGACAGAACGGGTTGTATTGTCCATGTAGATAGAATAGAATAGCTGGGTTGTTTGTATGTTTTTTTCATAGAGATTCACCATTTTTAGTGTTCACGAACACATACGATTACGTAGCTATCAAAATTAAAAATGTTCTCACTGTAAATTTTAAAACATTTTGATGAGTTTCCAATATGTTGCTAGACTATTATCAAAAGCGTTGCATGATAACAAAAAATTAAAGTACTTACTACTAATTTTATATTTGAACGCTAAATTTATCAGTGTATGACTCCTTTTTAGTAAATTCTTATAATGTTTTTCCATTATTATATAATACACCTAACCACAATCGTCCATAATTGTCGCCATCTAATATAATATCAGATTTATTGAAACAAAACTTTTCTCCTGAATAAATACCTAGGATATCGTTTTTATTAACGATGAACACGAAACGGCACCACAAACTAATAAACACCAACTTCCGTCAGTTTAAACGTCACAGAACAATACAGAAACGTCACAACTCGTAAGCACAGAAAGAGACAATGTAATCTCCTAATTAAGCCGACTAAACGGAGGTATATCACATCAAGACCGATTACTACCGCGAGACAATACCGGTATAAACTAGCTGGTTCGGTAGCGATCGGCGACCGGCGCGAGAGCGTTTCAAACGCGCCGACACTGCGTGGGCGCAGGCAATTTGCATAGCTTCATTAGAGCTAGGGCTGTCAACACCACAGAAATTGTAATAAAAAAACACTAGAAGTCCTATTGCCGCGTATACTTGTAGCCACACATATGAGAAAATATATATCACAATAATATAAAATATATATCTAATATAAGATATCACAAAATTCTTCAGGACGAATGTATATGATATAATGGCTAAAGTTAGTATGAAAGTCTCCTAAAACTATTTATAATAATCTATCCATCGATATCATCACGCCAGATCCCTTACGGGGTAGGCAGAGAGTACAGAGTTCCAACAGGTTCTTTCCTTACATACCTCTCTGGCTTCCCCCACTCTCATAGTTCGTCTCATACACGCTCGCCGGTTAGGGAGACTATTAACTTGTCCTTCAGATAAGACGCGGTCTATTTGGTCACGGTAAGATAGTCTAGAATCCAATTAGGTAGGTCCAACTTGGAGAAAGAGGTCAATCGTCGAATCCAGCTCGGTTGGGCGGCGTTCGGGAAGCTACGTAACATCTTCTCGTCCAAAATTCCGCAGTGTCTCAAGACAAAAGTCTTTGACCAGTGTGTGTTGCCAGTGATGACTTACGGCACTGAGACATGGTCGCTTACGATGGGCCTCAAAAGAAGGCTCAAGGTCACCCAAAGGGCGATGGAGAGAGCTATGCTCGGAGTTACCCTGCGGGATCGAATCAGAAACGAGGAGATCCGCAGGAGGCAGTGGGCGGGGCACATCGCTCGTAGAACTGACGGCCGTTGGGGCAGAAAGGTTCTCGAATGGCGACCACGTACCGGAAGACGTGGAGTGGGTAGGCCCTCTACAAGATGGACTGATGACCTGGTGAAGGTCGCGGGTAGAAGTTGGATGCGTACAGCACAAAGCCGGTCGTTGTGGCGGTCTTTAGGGGAGGCCTTTGTCCTGCAGTGGACGTCTTTCGGCTGAAGAAGAAGAAGAAGAAGATAGTCTAGGTCTTCCCCGGGATTAACATCCTTTCACTTTCGCATTATATATCTGGATTATATATAATAATATTTCTATATTATTTATAATAATAATTTTTACGGCAATAATAATCAATAATGTGAGTATAAATATTTAAGTCTTTGTATATTTTTCCAATTGTGATGGGACAACGTATTAGTTTTAAAAGCCTTGCTTAAAGTTATTACTAACGTAATCGAAAGTGGGGCAGGAGCATCAGAGAAAAGATTATTAAGCACTAGCTGTTACCTGCGACTTTACCTACGTTATTTTTTTGTGATCAATCCTAGCCCATGTTCTTTTACAGGATCTAATCTATCCCCTTACCCAATTTATTATTATCTATTTAGCATTTTACGCATGAAAAGTAACAAACAGAGTGAGGCACTTTGAAAGTGTAATATTAGTATGAATATTATAATAGGTTTTATAATGCTGCGTGTAATAAGACTACCCTACTTACTGACCCTAACCTTTAGAACAAAGTAAACTTTACCATATTTTTATTGTCTTCAAAATATGTCTGTCAATTAAAACAGAAACAATGACAATGCATACAAAATACTACATTAATTAGTATCACCACCGGAAATACCAACCCAGCTTTAATACCACCCAAATTAATGCACAGAAAACAAACCAAAAAATCAATTTATAAGTACACGCCGCCACCAAATTACGTAACGTTTTAATTCAAAAGTGACATCCCTAATTAAGGCCCTACCTCACGACGCGATATCGGCGCGGGCGCGTTATCGACGCCGCCTGTGAATCGCGCCTTAGCGTCCTTTTTTTATATCGACAGTCGTTAATTAAACCCCGTGTGAGGTCCCACGCCTTAATTATAATTGCGGGCAGATACTGAATTAGCTTCAAGCTTAAGATGGCTACCTTAATTTAAGTGCAACAGATAAAAAACTATTTGCATTTTTTACAAAGATAAGTAAGCTTGTCGCTCCTAGTTTTAATTGTGGAGACATTCCGATTCTTATCCGGTCGCTATTTCGATTACAATGTTTTTACATTCCGATTAAAAATTGTATAATTTTCAATAATAATTACCCCCTCATTTCATTTTACGATTTGTCAATTATAACATTACGTGTGTATGTATTATTTCAATTTTTTCTAGACAATTAGATCGCTAATTATATTGGCAGTTATATTGTTGAACAGCAATTATAGTACAGCTTGTGTGGGGCGTGGCGTTTAAAATAATATAATTGGTTATCGATTTGTACAAGTCGATTGTATTGCCATCTTAAATACAAAAAATATACAGCATTTATGTATACTAACTATGTAATTCTCGTTTTTAAGTACATATATTATGGTCCTGTTTTATCACACGTAAATAAGAATTCTACGAAATGACCGAACACATAATATAAGTAAAATGGAGTAGGCATTACTAAAGAACTATAAGGATATCATTCAATAACTTTGCCCGTCAATCGAAACGCATGACACTGGTCCAGTAACGTGCACTCATAAAGCTATCATAACCAATTTTTATTAAGTGTAAAAGAGTACCCCACTAGGGTTCTGGCATGACTATATGATAGCTAGATAGATATAAAAGAGTAACTGTGGAGATTCTCGCATTGTCTTTCCTCGATAGGAGTGAAAATGAGAAGCAGCAATAGAGTCCACTTTCTTGACGATTCAAAAATACTATAAATGAATAAAAATATTGTGACTCCGATCCAATGTTACTTACAAAATTGCTACTTTACAAAACAAAACAATTAACTTTAACCATGATCCAAACTCATACACCAACAATACTCCAATTCGAATAAAAAAAAATCTATTCAAAGTGTATTTAACAAACAAACACGCCCACGCGTGGCATAATAAATCCCAATCACGTTCGTCAACACGTCAACATAAGGCAGGGGACACGAATGCGCGCGACGCGACGACCGCCGACGCGGCCAACGCGACGCGGCCTATTAGGCGCACGCATTGCGCACGATGCAATGCCAATAAAACCACCGGTGTTCGCGCACACAGCGTTTTATTTAACAGGTGAATTAAGTGTAATTGATAAAATTAAATTACCAGTACACAATAAAACAACAAAAAGAAATACCAAAAATTAAACATGATCCATACACCAACAATACTCCCATTCCAATAAAAGAAGAATCCATTCAAAGTGTATTCCACAAACAAACACGCCCACACGCGACATAATAAATCCCAAACACGTTCGTCAACGCGTCAACATTAGGCAGGGGACACGAATGCGCGCGACGCTACGACCGGCGACGCGGGCGACGCGAGCTTCGCGTGAGGTGTAATGCAAATAAGACCACCGGCGCTCGCGCACAGGATCCCTATTCGCTATACCCAAACTCGGTGCGTTGGATTACATTCGTTAAATAATCGTGGAATGTAATTCTGTATACCACTGGTGTACGGATGAAACGATCATTTCATAAAGTTATCGTAACGCACCGCGTTACATATTTAATTGGTCTTAATGAATAGAGGGCCTGTAGTTTATTTTAACTCGTGGGCCGAATGCGACTGATAAAATTAAATTTGAAAATTGTGCGACTGAAATTTATAAATTAATTTAAGTAAATGTCAGTAATGTAATAAGGTAATGTAGACGTAATCATTACGATTAAATGTGTATAGTACTAACACTTACTAATTCGTTACATTGCTACTACAGAGTTTTGAAATTATGTAAAAACATATATGAAATTAAATGAAATAAATGTTATATGAAATTGTTGAAAAGTACCTTAGAAACACGAGGTTATTTTATGACATTACAAAATATTAGTCTGAATTCAATGCCGTATGGGAAATAATGGAAAAAATTCTTTTTGTTTTGTGTCTTTGTGTTTTGAATTTGAACTTCCAAATTTCATTTATAAATATTTGATTGATGATAAGTACATAAATTATTTATTGATATTTTATGAGACGCTTATAGCATTAACGTAAAGCTCGAAAGTTTAACTCAAAATATATTTCTTTCGATGCCACCTTCTCAGCTGAGTAACGCACATACCTAAGTCTGTTGCCAAAACACTCATAGTTTTACTGCTGTGTCTAATTGAGGGAAATTAATGCGTTAAGGTGGGTTTGAGTCAATGTCCTCCCTTGACCGCTATCGATTTTCTAGTTGTAGTTTTCTTGAAATTAAAACATAAAGCAAACCAAAGTTCTTATAGAATTCAATAACAGAAAATCATTATACAAAACTTTGAATTTAAACAAATCGACATAATTTTCGATAACACTGACTCACACAGTTGATACACAAACTGACAATCGAAATTTGTAGAAATCGAATCGAACCAAAATACAGCGCACAGGCACTTGGTTATCGGCTATAAACGCCTACATTTCGGTAAGTTCACCGCACTCGAATAAAGACATTATAATACATCGAATATGTTAATATTGGCCGATCGGATCGTGTACACTGCCCTTAACAACGAGGGCCCTGCGTTGGCGGACAGAGCTCTATTAGTGACGCGACACAAGTTGTAGGCGACAGCGATTCACAATTATTAAATTAGTAGGGTAAGGTGATCAAGCTCTTGCTTAAACTGTTCCGACCACGAGATCGAGTGATCGTGGTTTCGATCACCACCTGGAACAAATCTTGTGTGACCCACTAATATTTCGGGTCCGTCACCGAGCATCCTTTGTGCTCGGTCGTCTCCATTCGTTAATCTGCAAGCGGAGTAAAATGCCCCTTAGAAATAAGGTGACGCCTTACAAAACTTGCGTTCGACCCGTCATGACTTATACGTGTGTTGTTCGGGCATTCGGCCCCCTCTCACATCGATAAACTCCAAGCGGTTCAAAACCGCTTCTTCCGTAAAGCCCTAGGAGCCCCCTGGTTCGTACGGAATGTCGATCTCCACTCCGATCTAGGTCTCGAACCTATTCGCGCCTATATTAAAAAGGCGACAACACGACACTTCGCAAACGCATCTACCCATGCCAATCCGTTAATCGTAGCCGCCGCCGACTACAATCAGATCCCCTGTTATTTGCTATGTCAAGCCAGACTTATTAAAAAGTTAATTATCTGCAGTAATTTTATATATTATTAATTTAGGAGTAATTTAACCCAATATATGCAGTTACTAAAGAGTCTAATAATGATACAAGGCCTACTAAAATGATCGATATTCGTATAGAAATCATAAAAATATAAGGACTACGTAATTACTATAGACGTAGTATGATGAAACAGCAGAAATTAACTAAAATACAATTCTAGCGACTAACGATTACGAGTTAAAGGTTTCTCAAAAACATATATAACGACTGTTTCGTTAGTTTAGTGGCAAAGCGCATCGCTTGGTGATCACGAGGTCCTGGTTTGAAATCTTAGGTCGGACAAATGAAGTTTTTCTAACGAAAAACTTTCCGATATGAGTCCGGAGTCTGATATTGTGCCCGGTATATGGCAATAGGCTCACCCCCCTATTACATGGGACCTAACATTGTCGGCGAAATGTGGATGTACTCAGTACACCTCTGCCTCCCCCACTTGGGGCATATAGGCGTGACAGTGTATAATATTATAACATCAGCAAGCTGAAAACGCCTGCAGCTAGAGATCTTTTTCTGTACCAGACTTGATCGTTTGAGATATTAGTACAATTAAGAAGACTTATGTAAGTAAATGATAATATTAATGTAAAATGAAAACATTAGTAGTAAAAATAACTATTTTCTCACCAGTTCTGTCACTTAGTCAGAGAGAACATAAAAATCCAACAAAACTTTCACGTTTCTCTTTTCCACATATATTTAAATCATTATCTCGAACTCTACACTAAAATCGCTCGACTGTTACACCTTGCGCCCCACAAAGTGAGCTACTCACAAGCGGTTTAGACCACAGCTCAATAAACCGCGTGATATAGCGCCGTGGCTCACTGTGATCCGCTGTTTCACTGTTTGTGTACAGCAATGACCACTCATTCATTTTATCGTTTTTAAACCCAAATATGTAGAGCTTTTGATAACATAATTCACCTCCCTGTACTTGCTTGGCTTTGCTACTTTGGGGGCATTGAGATTTTGCTTGGTGCTTTATAGATTGTAAGGTCCTTACAGAACGTCAGTCAGTTGTTAATCTAGTTTTCAAAACTGATTTTTGAACTAAAATGAAAATTTTAAAACAAGGAACACGACTGCTTTCCTTTCTGTACGGGCCTAAGTGTTATTTGGTGGGTCGTTATCTCCTTCACCCCTTCACCTGTTTGGTGGAATCTTTAACTTCATGGAGCCAATTTATTGATTGCGACCTGGGCCCTGTTTCGACGTCGAAGAAGTCCATTGCAGGATAAAAGCCTCCCCCACTTTATATGATAGATGACCATTTTGTCAATAATAAGATACTACTATATTAAGTAGGGCTTAGACCGGTATAAAACAACACTGTCATGACAATGTGACATTTTTTGACAAAATATCGCATTACAGTTTTATTAAATAGGATCCAAACCGATTGGCACGAATGCCTAGCAACGACTAACACAATTATGTATCACTTGCAGAATACTTATCAAATAATTACTGCTTCGTTGGTCTAGAGGCAAAGCGCATCACTTTGTGGTCCTGGGTTGAAATCCTAGGTCGGACAAATGAAGTTTTTCTAAGGAAAACTTCCTAGTATGAGTCCGTAGTCCGGAATTGTGTCCGGTATATGACAATAGGCTGGCCCCCTATTAAATGAGACCTAACATCATCAGCGAAACTTCGGTGTACTCAGTACACCTCTGCCACCCCCGCTTGGGGAATATTCATTTTTTATTATTATTTTTATATTGGCGTGACGTTGTTAATTTATTTAATTATCAAATCATGTGTCGCTACAGTTATCAAGACAATTTTCCAGTGTACTAGAATAACAAATCGATCTATAGATTCCGTCTCACCGCTGAGTAAAGGCCTTCTCTCACAAAGAGATGGGAGAGAATGGGACAAAGTGCGGATTGGCACAGGTATACCTAAATAGCATCCTACATAATATGAATGTAAATGGCAAAAAATTAGATAGTTCTTTTTTTAAATCAACAGAAGAGTTGGTTCAAAAGAAGTTTAAAATAAATTGGCTGAAGTGTTCAAATATTCCACATGTTTCGATCGTATCTGATAACCTCTTTAGAAGATAAGGTCGTGAATATTGTTGTATAAACCAGACGTCGCTACTAAGTTACATGCAGGTGTGTGTCCAAGAAATAAGATGCTGAAATATGTTGAAACTTAAGATGTAAAAATTGATAAAAATATATTATCATCTACACAGACGAGTGATACGGACCTCTGAACAGGTGGGAGGGAAATCAGTCGTTTATAGGCAGTAATAACCAATTATGGACCTATGATATTATGTTATTTTGGGAGTAGCTTTTCAGCAGCTTTTTGTATATTTACTTACCTTCATGCAATTATGTACATTCACACCTTTTTTTTCAGACTTCCTGCCTAAGGCATTTTCTGTCACTCTATCTTAATGTGCTGTAGCATAAAGAACGGTAAGTGTACAATTTATTTTATTCCTTTATTTTACTACCTCAGAAAACGTTGCTCTACATTAGGAATGATTCTTGGTTCGTGGATACGTTTAGAGGAACTTTACGAGCAAGTCAGAAATTTCACACTCACAAAATCTGACTGAAACAAATCCTTACCGATATCTTTATTTTCCAAAAAGGAATATTTTACTAACTTATTCATGTATTATTCCTTCTAGAGGTCTTTAAACTTAGCATTCCCTTGCAGTACATACAGGCATAATGCACTACAAACAAAATTGCGAATATTTTCCATTCGAAGACAACAAAGCGCATCTCCAATATCCAACACATTGACAGCTCGCGACGTCGCGTCACGTCGCCCGCGTCTAGTCGCGTCCCGCCGCATCGCGTCGCTCGCATCGACGTCACTCGCGAGCCGCGCCTAATAACGAAGTCGGATGCACTTCTTGTTATACGACACGTTTGTGACAGTGTTGTGCGGGAAAATATGTACGTACGTAATTTGTGTAGAATACACTGTTTAAAGAAACTGCACTTATGGGTGTAAAAAGGTGTAACTAGTCTTTATAATGCTGTTGAATTTGATTGACGCTCATAAAAAGTACTAGGTAATTAATACGATTGAGTTTGATTGACGCACAATAAACAAGCAAATCGTTGGGAAAATGATTAAAGTGTTCTTTGATAAATAGGGTTAAAACCTACGTTGTTTGAATACCCCGCACTTAGGGGTTTAAAAAAGTACTAGTCTTTACAGTATTGTTTAGTTTGATTGACGCACAATAGACCAGGAAAATCGTTGGAAAAATGCTAAGTGTTGTCTGATAAATATCCTTTTATCACAACTTTACCGAATCTAAATTGTATATGCACACCGACAATAGTCATTCAATAATAACCACCATGCAAAGGTGGGTGCTCTTTTTAGCTTAAAAAACTAAAATTCTTCGTCATTAGCCAAAAGACGTCGACCTCGGGGCAAAGATCTCCTGTTGTTCTGTGTCCACCCAGCTTTAATCGAAAACCAGAAATTTTCCAGTCATTCCCATTACTCCTATAAATTCTCCAAATATTCATAATCGCCACAATCTAAGTCCACTAATGAAGTCACCTCACGACTCGGCACGATGACGGCTACAGCAAAGACAACAAATCATCTATATCATCGGATCGAGTCCTCGCTCGTCACGGCGAACAATGGACACAATGGACGCAGATCCCGGTCTCATTATCAGATCAAGTTTGGTAACACTCGGTGCAGATCCGGAGATGGACATCTCTAGCATTTTGTGTGTACGCACTGCGCTTGGAAAACGTCGAGAATTTCGGAGGGGATTCAATGTTGGCGGCAGAATCGGATTGAGTTTATTTGTATTATGAAATTATCTATGATTGTATTATACGAGTATATTGATGCATTATTGTAGACTCCAGGAGTGAACGTATTACTACTACAAGGCAGTACCGAATGGATTCCATTTGTGTCATGAAATTATGAATTTCTTACAAGGGTATATTGTGTAAACCTATATATCGCCAACGACGTTGGATACCTGTGTTATACAGACAAGCCTATTTCCATTATTTTGGGCACAATTCTAGACAACAAACTGCAAATGAAATTTTTTCGATAGTAACATTTAACTTTGTTCGAAGTAAGAACGCGTGATCGCCAGCCGCGACCAATGTTTACTTAAATAAAACTATTCGGATTCTAGCTCACCATACACGAATCTTCATATATGGTGAGCTAGAATCCGATCCGAGCATGATTTACTCTGTGATTACCTATAAAATGACGTTTCTACTAGATAGTACTGTACTAGACGTCATTTTATAGGTAATCACAGAGTAAATCATGCTAAAGATAGTTCTGTTTTCTCGAGTATAACCGCTAACTTTCAGTTAAAATATCGCAGCATTTCTTCCACCCAGTGCGTGGCTCAATCAAAAATCCAAAGTGGATCCCCGATAATGAGTTCCCAGCGATTTGGCGTCCGCGCACAATGCCCCGGGACAATAGACGGATTCAAATCAGCGTTTACCTATCCTCCACCGATTAACGCTTTCTTTGTCCATCCCCTCCAGACAATGGGGGGAGCGCGATGGTTCTTTTTCAATTATGCTTATTGAAATTTTGTTATGATTCCAGCTTTACGTTTTTTGCTATTGAAATCTTTGTTTGGGTGATTCGGGGAAATGGATTTGCAGTATTAATCGGTGAACTTAAAACGAAAATGTGTATAGAAATTCAGGGTTCATGCTATCAGTTTCTGAGGTTATCCCTCTGCTTATGAAGCAGGTAAACTTTAGGTATGTTATTGATAAAAGAGGTTAAATCATTATGAGGTAATCTTTAGTTTTGGAGGCACAAACATCTGAATAAAGACATCATACAAGATAACCCGATGACCTGGTGCGGGTATAAAGTAAATGCATACAGCACAAGTCCAAGTCAAGCCTTTGTCCTGCAGCGGACGTCTATGGACTGAAGATAGATTATCTGAATATCTATCTATCTATCATCACGCCCGGTCCCCTGCCGCGTAGGAAGAAAGTACAGAGTTTGAATAGGCTCTTTCTTTACAGACCTGTCTGGCTTCCTCTACTGTCATAGTTCATCTCATACACGCTCGCTGGTTATGGAGACTCTTGACTTGATTGTCTGAATAGGCGACATTATGTCTGCGCTTAAGAGCAAGTTAATAATGAACAAGCACATAAAGTTCTCAATGGTAGGAGTTTACGCTAGTACTTTGACTAATTCTTCAAAAAGAAAGATGCGTTAATGACACTCGCCTAACATAACAGAAAAAACTTTTGTAAGCTTAACTTTTAATAACTTAATTTCTATCGATATCAACACGATCGCTGTGTAAGTTGTCTTTTTAGTCGAAATATCGTGTATTCTATTGTCGCTGTGTCCCGAAAAGCAAAAATATCGGACAATCGATTAACCTAGACACGTTATCTAATTCGGAATCAACATTTGCTGGAATCGGGTGATACTAAAATACATTGTCTGTTACTTTATATTAAGATAAATTGTAATATTTACAACTTTCGAATGACTGGGAAGTTAGTAGAATCATGGTATCCATTTAATGTTTTTTTTTGTTTCCTCCCTTATAAATGTATGTAACCATTCTCTAAACATTGTTCTCTCATATATATACCCCACAACAAAATGTAGATTGGGAAAACTTGAATAATTTTTGTTTTAAAAGGGTAAGAGGAGAGTTTCTTGCTTTCTTGTCCACAGAAATGACCTTGCAAAATGGTGGTAGAGACCTTGTTACTTTTCTGACGATTCATAAATACTGTACTAATGCTGAGTTCTTAGATTTACGCGAATATTACATATGAAATAAAACTATTTTTCGGATTTTATCGCGGTTTTTTTATTTTTAAGTTCCCGACGTTTCGAGTGCTTTGCAACACCCATGGTCACGGGAAGCACTGATCACTATCAGTGTCACTATTCTATTATAGTCGCTTTTCATTCCATTATGATAACAGATCAACAAGGCGACTCGTGGAGAAAACCAACTCAATATGTGGCGATCTTGTCTAACGATATTACAACTAATACCAAGTAGCACCCAACAGTAGCATTTAAATTTAAATCACTTAAATCAACCGCTGGCTACAGATCAGATCGAGATCGCATTCCAACTGTAATACATCCAACTCTATTTATCTACACCATCCCACCAGATCCCTTGCGGGATAAGCAAGGAGTGTACCCTCTGCCTACCTATATTCAAGATACATTCATCCTATTAGATTATGTACAGGCTGATAAATCTATACTCCAAAATCACATCTAAAAAGTCTCTCCAAACCCCGCAACATTTAAACCAATCTCAATCAAATATCATAGCAGAAACAACTCGGTCGACCTATTTGTACAAATTGCACACCCTTCAGATTTACCGCCGTGATATTAGCCGTACAACTATAAAAGTCAACCGGCTATTACACGCCTTTGTACAGCATTAGGCATTATTTCAAACTAAGAGCGCTGTGACGTCAGAATTGATTCATGCGCATGGGCATCCCTGCTAAACAACGTAAGTCACAAACCTTCTACAGGCAATTTCCGACTCTATTGTTCCAGAAATAGGATTGAAATTTGTTTGGGGGTGTGACAATCATAATGAGGACCATTCCAATTGTCTTTGCAGAAGAAATTAAATTGATTTATAAGACATTATTCCGCACGTCATTGGTTTCTCGGTATCGGATCGTAAAGTCGTGTCGGGACGGGACCGGGTTCGACTCGCGGGCGCGGCTAACCTTTTGATGCGACGGCATATTAACTAAGATTTACTGTGCTAATTTGGCATTAGCAATTTCCTCAGTTTTCGTAACACATGTCGTTGCTCTAATGGACGATTAATTTTGTTTGATTATTATAAGTACGTTGCTAAAAGTCGTTAAAAATAAGTACAACATGATGTGCAGTCGCATTAGTACAATGTTTAAATAAAAATAATATCTTTGATATAAGCAACACGGTATAGAATAGCTCTTATTCATATTTCTACATAAATAAGAAATGGCGACCAAAGGAGTCAAAATGATAAACTAGAGCAGTGGATGAATAATAATAACGGTTAATTATATCTTATACACATAAATACTCACAGCGCAAGAAAAAGGTACCTTCCACTACCTACTATCCTTATAAAGAATGCCAACAACACTTTTTATGACCTAAGACTCGAACCCAGGACCTCTTGATCATCGGCCACAAGATTAAGACAAAACACAAACACAGAAAACAATTGCTTGAAAACTTTTAACTCACTACCTTCAATAATATCAGCCTATGCTGCCCTCTGCTGCGCAAAGACGTTCTGTCACAAATCGAGGCATGAGAGATTAGGTCATACTCCACCACGCGGAACCAGTGCGGACTGGTGGAGGCAGGTTTGTGTCCACCTGCTGTTGTAACTTATCAAGCCGCTTTTGAGGCTTCCAACTTGCCTTAACTTCTCTTCACATTAAGCGGTAGCCGGAATCAACGGCTTAACGTGCCTTTCGAACCACGAAGACGTTCGAATATGAACGCTTTCGTGGTTCGTGTGTGCCGCAAACGGTCATCCATCTCAGGCCGACCGAGTCGAACGCTGTTTAACCTTGGTAATCGGTAAGAACACCGCGGTCACATAGCGCTACGAGCGCCTCACTGACTACCTTTACTTAATAGGTAACAGAAGAAACCATAACCAACCACAAACTTGTCAAAACAAATTTGTCAAAAACAACGAATTTAACGAACTGAAAGAGAACTTGCTTCAACAAATCAGCCAAGAACTAAAATGGCGGTTTACACCCAACTTAAAATGGAATGACGAACTTCAGACATTTAGAGATACTAACGATACTCCTTCATTTGAAAGGATCATGGTAAACATGCCACAAAAGTAATTCATCACTCTTTGTAAGTCTTTGTTACTTAGTTTGCGAGTTCACAATAATTATTTTTAATTTAAATTAAGTATTATACGATTTCACATAAAATCTCACGGCAATATAAATAGGGTATACAGTATTTATAACAGATTTAAAACCTATATCATCCATGCACTACATTTAAACCGGCCGTCTATCAACCCTGCTAGCGCCACAGGCTATTCCAGAGCCGCATGTCGCGAATTAGACTCTTGTAGCTTTATGATTTATGCCCAGATGGCGCTTGTATCGCTAATGTCAAGTGTCAGCCGGGACGGGTGACATTCGCTCTCGGGCAAAGCCGGACACTATATTTGGTTTGGTCAAGTTGGTATTAAGTAACTATTGGTTTGTTGTTTTAGTACATCGAGAATGTACCTGAACAACGGAGTGCGGATTCCGTAGTTCCTGACCTAAGCCCTATGAAAAATTCAAGATAACAGTTAAATCATTGACTTTTAATATCATTTTCATCTTTATCGTATGGTAATCTACTTTTAATAATGCTACGTATGACGGAAACCAGAGGCTAAACAATGTCTCCTCCATTCTGACATAAAATTTTGAATCTTATGTCGCATTATTTACTCTTAACATAAAAGTTACGTGGTATTCTGAAAGTAACCAGTCTGAAACTGGAAGTAGTTAAAAAATGATTCGTCGCTTAATATTAAGTGGTCTGATGTATGCTGATGATGACGAAATTATGATGAATAATCGATGATTTTTTTTTGTTGGTCAAGCAAGTCAAAAGTTTCCGTAACCGGCGAACGTGTATTAGACGAACGGTCTGTAAGGAAAGAACCTGTTGGAACTCTGTATTCTCTGTCTACCTCGCAAGAGATCTGGCGTGATGATATAGATATTTATTTATTTTTCGTTCTTTTTAAAATCACTACTCTACTAACGAATGCATTAATTTAAAATAATTCTAAACATGAATCTTCTGTCTTCAAAATCAAACAAAACAGCTACTCAACACATCGCTAAGCCACCCTCAATTTAGCCGACTAGATCAATTAGTCTATCACTCAGCAGTACACACAAACTCGCTTCAACTATTCAGGGAACACGCCTTGTCCACTGTCGGGATAATTCCGGCCAACTATTCTATTGACTCGGGCGCATCGATGACGCGCCAAATTGTCTCTAATCAGTACCGATATCATGGATCAACATTGAATTCTGTAACTCTGAAGTATGTTAATGCAGGATTTAGAAATATCTGTTTCGAAACTTTCTTGAAATGAAAGTGTGCAATTTTATGTGGCATATATACACGGTCGTCATTTACAGGGTTAACTAGAGTCGATCAGTTCATTGATTTCCCCAGCTTTAAGATTTTTACGAGGCGTTTGGCCAGCAGTGAATATGAATAAAAACATAAAATCTACTTGTGTAAATGTTTAACTTTTTCTAACAAAGTTCTTTGCAGGGTTAACAAGTGTCGAGTTAGGATTAAGATTGGCGGATTTTTAGGGACAAAAACCGCCAAACTTTCCACAATTAGCTATCCAGCAAGGGAAGATCCACAATAGCCTCTAACAAAGACACTGAAGCCTAACCGCAGTGACTCAAAGAGCGTTTGTAATGTCTTTGAAAAAAATAATCAGTAATAAAGTAAACAGGAGAAAGAAAAAAAAGAATATTTTTTCATTCTCCTATGGAGGCTTGGAAATATTGGCTAACCAATTAATAATTACAAGAAGTTTATTAATGAGCCAATTATCGGTCTTAATAAAAACTTTGTTAAGCCTAGCCAGTTTAGGGTGAGTAGTTCCTTCCTAATCACGTTCTTTGTTTGATGCTTGATGGTACGGTACGGTATTTTGAATAAATTTAGTGGAAAATGATGTCCTAGATTGCTTTTTGATTCAATGTGTAATTTTTTTAAATGGATATAAAACTTCACTTCTATACTCTGATTTTTTTTCCTTCAGGTAGACTTTCTCTTCGATTCATTAAATATAATTCATTTGCAATTATCAAAAGACGAATTACCCAACGAATATCTGTCAACGTAACTATCTCAAACGCGGCTGACTAACCTGGCGGTCATCCAAATGATATTATTAGATTTATTGAACCGATTACCCCCAAAATAAGAATTACGAGTGGCCGTAGACCACCAGGGAAGGTTGGCATGTGCCAAGCGATGTCTCCAAAAGGTCAGACATCAAACGGACAAAGGACCATCAATTATCGGCGGACAAGCGGCGTTTAGGGTTAATATGAAGCGATAGATCAACGCAGCAGCGGCGTGGAGGTGCGACGGAACATGCGCGCACGCATCGTGAGCGTAACGCGTTACGGTAATTTCGTGAAATGGGTTTACATTAGCAAATAGAATACTATTACACGATCATTACAGGAAGTCATGACGTTTGTTAAAAGAGAATAAGGGCGCTGGTCAGGGTAAAGAAAGGGCTTACTAGGCCTTTCTTTACCCTGACCAGCGCCCTTATTCTTAAATGCCAAATTCGATAGCAATTTACTGGAAATACCTCACTGCCCCTTTGACACTTAGTTGCAGACGATCACGATGATTCGAATTCTAGGTCGGACAAATTGCTATTGAGGATTTTCTTTCGACAAAATCTCTGTGGCAGTCCGATGTCTGGAATTGTGCCCGATATAATAGCATTAGACTCGCCCCTTATAGCATTGGCACGTACGATTATGGCAGAGGTGTACCTCTGCCATCATCGTACATGTAGAACGGTAGTTTAACAGAAGTAAACGTAAACGTAAGGATTAGCAAGCTGAAGTGGCAATGGGCGGGCCACATAGCGCGAAAATCAAACGGACGTTGGGGCAGAAATATTCTAGAGTGAAAACCACGTATTGGCAATCGCAGCGTAGGACGACCGCCTGCCAGATGGACCGACAATCTTGTGAAAATCGCAGGATGTCGTTGGATGCAGGTGGCATCGGACCGGTTACGCTGGAAAGCGATTGGGGAGGCCTATGCTCAACAGTGGACAAGTATAGGCTGAGATGATGAAACGTAAACATTGGAAGAAACTTATCATCATCATCGGAAAGACGTTCACTTCAGGACATGGGCCTACTCTAAGGATTGCCGACCAGCGAACGACCAGCTCTGTATCAAGATATACTGTGTCCGTACTGCACGCATACAACTCTTACCCGCCTTTACTAGGCCATCAGTCCATCTTGTGGTCTACCTCCACGTTTACTAGTACGTGGTCACCACTCCAGAACCGTAAATAAAGTTAATTTTCCCTCAATCAAAGACGAATTCCGAAGTCTCATGAGATTATCCAAAACCATGAAAACTTTCTGACTTCAACTACACCTTACTGAGTGATCTATACATTCATCAGTCTACAGTAGTCCACTGCTGGGCATAAGCCCTTTCAATTGCACACCACGTGATCTATATTACATATACCGTCACGCCTATATTCCCCAAGCCGGGGTGGCAAAGGTGTACTGTGTACACCCACTTTTCGCCGATGATGATAGGTCCCATGTAATACGGGGCGAGTCTATTGCCACATACCGGGCAAAATTCTAGAGTCTGGACTGATACTGGGGATTTTTCGATAGAAAACCTACATTTGCCCGACTTAGGATTCGAACCTCGTGATCGCTACGCGCATTATTCGCCACTAGAGCAACAAGGCTGATAACCAGTGGTCTATATTCTAGTTATTAATCCTCAGTCCAAGTTGAATGCCAACAATTCACGGTAATGTAGTCGTACTAGGCATGCCTTTTAAGTTCTGTCGTTTCCATATTTCCCGGCAATTTTGAATTTGGAACTGTTCTATATTCGAATGTGTTTAAATTTTGAATCTCAAAACAGTTGAAAGTATTAGGATTAATGCAATTGCTTAGTCACAGCGTCGATTGGAATCTGTCAGGTTACGTACGAAAATGAATCTTTCTAAGGAAAATGTTCGTGCAATAATTTTCTACAACTTTAGAAGAGGCCTGACACGGCTTCAGTGTTTTGAAGAGCTAACATCTGTGTTCAGTGATGAAGCCCCATGTCTGCGGACTGTCGAACGCTGGTATTTAGAATTACAGCGTGGACATACTAGTGTTAGTGACAAATCTCGCGAAGGACGCCCAAAATCCGCCTTCTCTGAAGATAACATCATTGCTGTGAGACAACTAATTCTCGAAGATCGTCATGTGACGTATCGAGAGATAGAGGATATTCAGAAGATCTTGCATGAAGCGCTTGGTGTGAGAAAGCTAGTTTGCCGTTGGATACCGCATCTGCTTTCCGACGATCACAAGGCGGCCCGCGTCAGATGGTGTAAGAAAACTCTGCAAAGGTTCAACCGAGGAGAGTCAAATCACGTCTACGACATCACCAGTGGTGACGAATCTTGGATCTATGCCTACGATCCTGATTCCAAACAACAATCTACAATCTGGGTCTTTCAAGACGAGCCAAAGCCGACTAAAGTTGTTCGTTCTCGAAGCACTTCAAAGAAGATGGTGGCCACGTTCGTCGGAAAAACCGGCCATGTTGCGACTAATGCACTTGAAAATCGTAAAGCGGTTAACGCAGAGTGGTATACCACAGTTTGTTTACCACAAGTCTTCGCAAAACTTCGAAAATCTAACTCAAAGCGACGCATCATCCTGCACCACGACAACGCAAGCTCACACAGCGCTCGTCAAACGATTGAGTATTTGAAGCAGGAAAAAGTAGAAATTCTTGACCATCCTCCATACAGTCCTGACCTAAGCCCTAGCGGTTTCTTTACATTTCCTAAAATTAAGAAAAGTCTTCGTGGTCAAAGGTTCCAGACCGGTGAAGAAGCAGTCGACGCTTTCAAGTCAGCTATTTTGAACACCCCCACTTTAGAGTAGAATAAATGTTATAATAACTGGTTTGAGCGAATGGAAAAGTGTATTAAGCTACGTGGTGAATACTTTGAAAAACAATAAAAAGTACTATAAGGTTCTAGTTGTGTGTTTTTCTTCAAACGACAAGACTTAAAAGGCATGCTTCGTAATGCGGTGCGCACGCGCATCTGACGCGCGGAATGAAATATTTTAGTATTGAATAGTAAATTATACAGCTATAATGGCTTGGAAATTAATTTATATTATATACAAAAGTGTAATATCTGTATGAATACGATTAAATGATATTCTAAATCATCTTTTTTGATGACTGTCGTCATTATGTATTTATAATGATACTTTCGCAATCTATTTTAAAAGTCATAAATAGATATATTTCGAAATATTCGAGGAAAATTGAGCAAAAATTATGAGTTAGACTAAACAATATGTAAGTAAATTGGAAACCACTTTATATCCCAAATTAAATCTCAATGTCTGGTAGTAGTTCTAATGCCATCAATTATTGTGAAGATTGTATACGTTGATTTTTTAAGGCTTTGCAACTAGAAATAATCAATGCTACTTAAGTTATAGAGACGATAGATATAATTAATGATAAAAAGCTATTTTTGTTTGCAAAGTCACTAAAATCAATGTGTGTGTTCTTCTTCAGACAAAAGACGTCCATTGCAAGTCTTCCCTAAAGATCGCCATACCCGCGACCTTCGCCAGGTCATCGGTATACGTGCATACTTAACAGGATTTATCTAATCTAAAATGCGTAGTAGATCTAGAAAGCGGTGACCCAATGATTTTGGTGCATATCTGCCGAAATGTCTATCACTAGCCAAGGATTTAACTTCTGGCATTCTTTGTCACAGCGATTTGACGCAATTATGCGTGTTTCCGCAACCTACCGGTTAATGCAAGGAGGAGGAGGAGGGAGGGGGTTGCTTTGGCAAACGGTGGGACACAATCGATTATTTATATAGAAACTATTCTAAAACATTCCCGCGGCAGCCCTACAAGTTGCGCGCGCGCATCACTCCCACCTCGCGACAGTAGCAAGAAGTCAGGGTATATTATTAGCCCGCTGGGAAACTTTACTATGCGTACCAGCTTCGCTGTGTTTATTGTAAATTGGTGGGCCAGCACTTAAATCATCTCTACGTATTTGTATAAGGTTTTACTAAGGCATAAATATCAAAAACCACTGAAATTGTATTTATAAGACACCAGAAGTCATATAGCTTACATATACTTGTCACCACACATGTGAGAAACTTATCAAAAATGCCTATATAAGGTACAATTCATCGGAAAATATTTTTACAGCAATAATGTGTGTCTGTAAGTCTGTGTCTATATTTTTGTACTGTTCATGTATGGCAAATCGGCGACAATGGTATCGAACAAAATCGTACGTGGCTTTTGTCAATATGAGCGATAATAATATTATATATATATATATATATTAGCCCTGATAAGAAAATGTCCCACCGTCGGACACGGACCTCCTCTCATACTGAGAAGGTTTAGGCCATAGTCCACCACGCTGGCCCAGTGCGTTGGCGAACTTCACACAGCTTCGAGAAACTCTTAGGCGTGCAGATTTCCTGACGATGTTATCCTTCACCGTTAAAACAAGTGATAGTTAATTTTTAATACGCACAAGCTTTCGAAAAGACAGAGGTGCGTGCCTGGGTTTGAACCCGAGACCTCTGACTTTGCATTCCAACGGTATAACCACTAGGCTATCACTGTATATGAGCAATAATTGATTGTAATATTTGTTGCAGAATTATTTTGATCTCAAAAGCGTTTACCTGTTGGCTATTGTATTCGCTCTTCTTGGATAGAAGGCAGTGTCCAATTTTCAACTGTAAGATCAATTAATTGAAATTTCATTTGCAATTAAATTAATCCCCCTGAGGTATTATAGAATAACAATGACTTTTGGACGTCAAACGCCTGGGTCCCTTGCGTGACCATGGGTGCTGCAGAGCACTCGAAACGTCAGGCACTTTAAAACCCGAAATAAACCGCGACGAAATCCGAAATATTTTAATTGCTACTTAATTTTATCACAATTAACTTTTGCCCAACTCTGATAGATGGTCTGTATGTATAAAACATGTTTAATAAAGTAAATATTCGACAAAAATTAATACAGCACTTACGTTGTTCCACCCGTCTACGTCATAATTGCACAGCATACAAATCTGTAACAACAATTTTTATACATCAATAAAATTGAATATTCCTGTATAATTTTACAAGATAACTACTATGTCTGTTCCTCTGGTATGTTCCGTTGGTTTGAGCATATAGAAAGAATGTCAGAAGAAAGAACGACAAAACAGATATACAACGCCAAGTGGTAGGATGTTGGTACCGAGGAAGACCTAGACTATCTTACCATGACCAAATAAACCGAGTCTTATCTGAAGGATAAGTTAAGAGTCTCCGTAACCGGCTAGCGTATATGAGACGAACTATAAGAGTGGAGGAAGCCAGAGAGGTATGTAGGGAAAGAACCTGTTGGAACTCTGTACTCTCTACCTACCCTGCAAGGGATCTGGAGTGATGATATAGATAGATAGATACTATGTCTATTGGCCCATGGGACGACCGGCAATCGCAAAATCTTAGGTTCGAATAATCATGAGAGTTTTGCCATTAAAAAAAATCTGTATCTAGCAGTACAGAGGGTCTATTAAGCCTTTGCCGTTATTAAGCCATATATATAAAATAGCATATAGCATTATTAGCATATAGCTGTCACTTAAATAGTTACTTAATATAATGATGGTGTTTTTTGCGTTCATAAATTTATATAATAAAAGTATTTTAATGTATTTAACTATCTATATCATCACGCCAGATCCCCTGCCGGGTAGGCAGATCGTACAGAGTTCCAACAGGTTCTTTCCTTACATTCCTCTCTGGTTCCTCCACTCACATAGTTCATCTCATACGCGCTCGCGCTCTTGACTTGTCCTTTAGATGTCATGGTAAGATAGTCTAGGTCTTCCCCGGTACCTACATCCTTCCACTTTCGCATTGTATATCTGTTTGTTTTTTTTTTATATGCTTTCATATCATAATTATTGGGTTTCATGACATAGAAAAGCCTGTTAAGAATAATATATACCACATTAAGGACTATCATAGATTAATCGTTACACCAACTTAGTTCCGAATCACAAACCGCTGAAATACAACACACCATCACGACAAAAGGATATAAACCATCAAGAAACTTTCGTATTATTGTCACCTGTATCTGAATTAATATCATAATCTATTTCCTTTGCCCCACAGCGGCAATTTATGGGCCCCAATCACGCGAATATAAAGTAAATCTTATGAGTACTCGTAAACACATCCAGCTAACTAAGTGGGGGTGATAAAATGTTGCACATTATTAAATTCCTTATATATTTGTTCGAAAATTATTGACTATTTAAGTGCTAACTGGATATTAATAAAATGTAGTTTATAAACGAAGTCACTCCACGTACCCGCCCTAGGTTCGCGTTGGGAAGGATTACCTCGTTAGTTTAGTGGCAAAGCGCTTTGTAATCACAAGGTCCTGGGTTGAAATCCTAAGACGGAAAAATGTAGTTTTGCTAACAAAAACTTCCCAGTATGAGTCCGGTGTCTGTAATTGTGGCATATAGTAAAGGGCTCCCTATTATATGGGACTTAACATCGTCGGCGAAAACTGGGTGTACTCAGTACACCTCTGCCACCCCCGCTTAGAGAATATAGGCGTGACGGTTTGTTGCCTCTGCCCAGCAGCGCGACAGTATAACATTTATTAACTTTCAGTAAGTATTGACAGATTTCTGAGTCAGTAATGTTAATAGAAGCAATATGGGTGCAATGACCGACGATTTAGCGCAGAGGTTAAGTACATAACCCGCTCCGCCCACTGTGTCTAAAAGTCGCGGGTTCGATTCCCGCACGGGACACAATTATTTGTTCCGGTCTGGGTATTGGTGTATGTGAATTTTCACGTTTGTAAACGCACCCACAACACAGGAATTAAACCTAGTGCGGAGCTACGTTTAAAAAAAATACTTGTGAAGCAATCTGTCACGAAGTTCCATGCAAAAATATGTTAGTTGACCACATCAACGCATCCAAAAACATTTTTTAAGCCTTTATACGACCCACTGATTGATCATTCATCAATAATTTAATAACGCAATAATACGACTTATACGAAAGATACCAGGAGAACATTAAACGTCATGGCGTCGTTCCAATATGCCATAAGTCATCCCTTGACGGGAACACGTGACTAATTAAATCCAGTCTTGATTGCGAAGCGAAATTGGCGATATAATTAATTTTTAAAGGAAAGCCGGCAGCGGTCGTAAAATAACTATAAATTGGTATTGTGACTGATTTATTTGACATATGATGCGCGGGAGTTGGTGATGATAGGGCAGTCCATACTCAAAAGTAATTCTGCCTGTCTCTCTTGTCTTTTCACGCCAAACCACTGAAAAGACTTTGATCATATAAATCCCGGTAATAGATTTTATCCAGGTGAAGGACATAAGCTACATTTTATTTCAAAACAAAACTAAAGGGTGTAAATTACATGACTGAAAATAACGCGAACAAAGTTGCGGGCACAGCTAGTCCTACTTTTATTATGAATGTTAAAGTTCTTATGTTTAAATGTTTGTAACTCAATCACGTAAAATTGTCTGAATGGATCAGGATAAAAGGACATTGCCGAAAATTGCCCCAGAACCAACAAACGTTTAACCCATGCCATCATTATTTATCTATTTTATTAAAATAATGGTAAATATCCGTATCTAACGGACAATTTGCAATCAAAAATGAATATTTCAAAGTACTGTATGTACTTATATCAAAGGCGCCGACATTTTTACTGAATGTCAACACTCAATATAACTTCACATGTATTAATGGCTACTGAATTATAACCTCAAAATCTAATACCGTTTGTGCAATATTACGATTCCCCCGCTTGTCCGTTTAATAATAAATGCCTTAATAGAATTTATGGGTGACTTGAAACCATACAAGTATTTTTTCATTACTGTTGGTTCTGGGGCAAATCATGTATGCAAAACAATGTCCTTTAGCACACAGATAGTTTATTACCTGTATTATCAAATAGGATTTTTATACCGAAAAAATGTTAGGTCCTTGTCTAAAGTAAACGCAGACGAAATCACGAGCAGAAATTAGTTTTAAATAAAATGACAACTTGAAGTATCGGTAGGTACCGCGAAATGAAATAGGAGAATATTCCAAGTAATAAGTGATAGAAATAGTAATGATAAGACACAAACACTAGAAGTCGTTAACCCGCTTGAACTTGTCGCCACACGTGTGAGAAAATTATCACAAAATGCGTCAGGACTGCGTGAAACTAATGTATGTGATGTACTAGCTTAAGTTGATACGAAAATCTTTCAAAACTTGTAAGATAACAAAATCATCAATCAATCAATCATCGAAAATATGTTTTCTATTTTTCTTTTCTTTTTTCAATTTAGCCCCGTACTATGATTTATCCTGTGTCAAATACCCAGACCGGAAAAAATAATTGTGGATCACACAGAGATTTGTCCCGTGCGGGAGTCGACCCCGCGACTATTAGACACAGTGGGCGAAGCGGCTTAAGCTCTTAACAACTTTGTGAGCTTGTGACTATTTTTTTTTCAAAATGTGCACGTACGAGAAGATGTGCATAAGTTCTAAGCATAAGTTCTATCTATCTATATCATTACGACAGTTCCCATGCGGGATAGGCAGAGGGTACAGAGTCCCAACAGGTTCTTTCCTGACAGACCTCTCTGGCTTCCTCCACTCTCATACTTCGTCTCATACACGCTCGCTGGTTACGGAGACTCTTGACTTGCTCTTGACTTCAGATAAGACGCGATCTGTTTGGTCATGGTAATATGCTATAATGCTATAACCTATGCTAGGTTAGTTCCCGTTTTCCCCTAAGGGGTGCGCAGGGGTGTATAGTACACCCGCATTCGCTGAGGTATTTTTCACCCCAATGTGACCGAGACTTGCTATTTCATCCATACACTGAAGTATTATTAAAACCTAGAAACTTGGTATGTTTCAAATTATAAATCTATTGTCTTATTTCCTAAGAAATAGCTCATACATTGATGAACCTCAACCCGACTACAAGATGAATGATATTTTTTTTTCGTTACTCACTTCAATAGCCATAGGGACCTTTCTACTGCACGAGCTCTCGCAATAACATGTTAATAAGTTACTGAAGAAAAACCGCCGATATTTACACCACACAAGGAAATCACAGCTCAAAAATTTCGCATCCTTAATTATCACTACGATCTATCGATCATCTTCGTACCCAGCATTCTAACAATACGAAAAAACCTTAAAGTAAACTTACAAAATCAAAAACGTACCGTTCCATTCCGTTCTATTTAATTAGAACCCAATGGAAATCGTGAAACGAACTATCGGCGCGCACAAAAGATAAATTTGTTCTGTCCGTAGATTATGATAGAGATTTCTGTGCGGTTCACAAAGCGTTTTGGTATCAAATCACACAATTAGAAGTGATCGGCTGTATGGTCAGGCGGTCGCTTTGTCGGCGCGCCTGTCATTGCTGGCGGTTCGTTCCGCTTGGCGCTGGCGTGGGGCGAATGGGGAAAGTGGTTAAAAAAGGTTATTTCAATATGTTCAGGGGTTTCAGTGTACTTTTGGGTATTGAATTTAGATTAAGGTAGTTTGTGTGATGAATACAAATTTGTTTTATCCATACTATCCGTACTAATGTTATAATTCGTAAGTAACTGTCTCTCTGTCCGTCTCTCTATCTGTCTGTTACCTTTTTCCACTCAAACCACGGAACAGATTTGGACCAAATTCAGCAAGGAAATAGATTGTATTCAGAGGAAGGACATAGGCTATTTTTTGTATAAAAAAAGCTTAAAGGTGTGTAATACTCGACTGAAGAGAATCTGAACGAAGTTAGTTTAAAACTTTCATGGGTCACATAAATGTTCAATTTTAGCCGAAATTTTATGCTCATACATATTTAAACCAAAATTATATAAGATTTTCTTCTGAATTTATCCAGAAACGCCAAGCGCGGCTGATATCAACAAAAGCGAAACAAAATTCCAATCTCAGAGACAACAATTAATTTGAATATGCATTAAAATCTAAAATTATGACTAAAATTAACATACTTAAATACTAACTTTATCATTTTTATATATATTATCTTGTACTTAATTTGCATTATGCAAATGAAATTCTAGACTCAATATGTATTCTAGATTTAATATATTTTTTTTTTTTTTTTTTTTTTTTTAATAATTAAAAATCATCTGTCCAAATCATTGGGTCCAAACGCAGCACAGCACTGCTGTTTGCCATCACAGCGCACGGACAAGCGCTGTCGTCTCAAAAGAATTAGAATGATCGACGCGTCGTGACACTGCATTTTTGTGAGTATCCCGGATACCCCGAATATTCACCCTGCAAGTACTCGCTAATACACCGGCCGAGTTTAATTAAGCATTCACGTGGAATTTGCATGTTACTGGCCGAAAACAAAACAGGCATAACTCGCAAATATGATTATTTGAGTTAGTACTCTAATTTCAAAACAATAAAGTTTGATTTCACATGTTCTTTCTTTTTTAGTTGTCGCTAATTCATTCGGCGAGCGAATGTGTCGACGGCAATGTTGTTCCTTTTGCGTCCGCGTCTTTAGCGCGCTTTGATATAATTGAAAGCGATACATCGCCGTCGTCCGTTTACGCTCCGGGGTGATACAGGACTTATGATATCGTTTTAATTGCATTGTTTTTTTTACTTAATTCGACACGTTTTAATTCACATATTCAATTATAAAATCTCTGTTTTAGGGCTAGGCGCTATTTGTCATACTGTGATAAAATGTATATTATTTTTCTTAAAATAATGAATTTGTTGAAATATTTTGCATGAGTATTTGTCATATATCATAATATTTGTGAGTAATGAATTATGGTATTTGTAAAAGTTTAAAACTTTAATTTTATAAACAATATATTATAATATTATATAGAGCACATACGATAGTTGGCACACATACCGATGAAATGACGCCATAGCCACTAGTGGCTAAACTAAAAATGTAAATTTTTGAAATAATTACATTATTAAAATTTTCATTCGGAAAACTGCAGTTACGCTACGATTTACTAAAAAAAGAATAACATTTAAAAGATAACTTTTTAATTTCTTCATCAAACGGCGCAAGACATAATATTTTTTATATCCGTTTAAAATTTTAAATGATATCATATAAAATATACTTTTTTAAAGATAGCCCGTCATATTTTATGGTCGTCAATCACCGCAGAGTGGTCCTCTTGATTCGCCATTGATGATTTTTAATTGCTATTCATTCATTTCTAACTTTTTTTTACAATTAAAACTTTTGTGTTTGCCCGACCCGTGGCGTGAGTTGCAAATATTACTCTACGCGCGATTGACAAACCGTTTTTAGTTATTATATATTTTTCTTTTTCGTAAATGCTAGCTGTTTATTTTGGATTATAATTGCAAAGTTAGAATTACAATAAAATAAAGTTGCAAAGAAAATCGTTGGAATCCCATACTCATTTTATTTTGTTTAATATCGCTTCACATAACCTAAAAATAATTTGCTCACATTCGATTATCTCTGTATCCTTACGATTAATATTGATTTTAGCACTGTTTAATCTTGAAATCAAACTATTTTTCGGTTTTTAATGCGGTATATTTTTGATTTCCCGAAGTTTCTAATGGTTTGCAACACCCATGGTTTCGGGAGGGACTGAGGTGTTAGACGTCTGGCGACGTTGTTTGACTTTTTAGTCAGCCTAACAAAGTATGAGGGCTAATTCTAGCTATCACCTAAATTTCTTTAGGTACATCTCAAGCTGTACGTGAATTAAAAAATAATCCTTTTTTTTCGAATGTGATAACCAAACTGCTAAGCGAAAACCCCATAATATTAAACATTGCAATAGAACAAAAATGAAACAACACTAATTTAAAATAATAACTTATAGTTTAACTAACGAACTCCAAAAAAAGTACAAAAAATTCAATAACAATTAACTTAACTATGTGAACTCGCTCAGAAATCGATACTTGAACATATTAATCGATCATAAAAATGCAGTAAATCGAATCGCTAGGTGGCGCGACGAAACAGCTTTGTCATTATTACCATAAATACGCTTTGGGGCGGGGGCCTTATTTGCTAGGACAAATAAAACACGTAACGCGACGTGTTACGTTAACTTCGTGAAATGATCGTTCAGTAATGATCTCGAAGAGTAATTATGTAAACGAAACGTATTTTGTCATTTAATAATTAGTTAACAAAGGTATAGGCACGCCCCCTATTTCATAAGACCTTTTATAATATGGTCGGCGAAAAGTGGATGTTCACATAGGTGTACTCTGCTATTCCCGCCTGAGGAATATAGGCGTGACGGTGTAAAAAAAAGAAAAAAAGTCTTGATGGCTGGTTACGAAAGACCTTTATGTGAGTGGATTCGATTATCTCATTTAATAAAGAAAACATGAAATAAAGATTTCCCTTTCCTAATCAATTACGAAAACAGAAACATATTCGGGTATGGTAACCATTTATAAAATGAAAAATAAAAACCATTTTTCGTGTCTAGTTCTAAAAATAGTTTTGAACGTGGACCAAAGGAGGCCGCTGGAGTGTAGCATATAGAATACCATTACCGGTCTCATCACGTAGTTATCTTAACGCGCCGTGTTGGGTCATAGTGAATAAGTGACCGGCCCAGTCGGGGAACAGATGTTCGTATTATAAACACAATAACGCACTTCATTTGTTTGTCGTTGTGTGGAGTCATTGCGTTAATCGTTCTTATGAGCTTCGCTGTGGCGAAATTATAATGGAATTTGACGAAAAGGCACAATAACTTAATAATAATATCAGTCTATACTATCCCAAAGGCACTAACAAATCGCGGTGAGAGACATTTACCACGCGGACCCAGTGCTTATTGGCGGAGGCAGGTCGCCACCTGCTTGTTGGATCTTATCAATCTGTCTGTAAGACTACCAACTTGGCTTAATGACAACCACATTGGATGCTAACCAGGACCAACAATTAAACGTGCGTTCCGAAGACAAGACGCCTGAATATGAAAATGCCACAAGCGGTCCTCAAACCAACCAACTTAGGCTATAATGAAATACATACGTTACGCATGTGACTCTACACTGAGTCCCTCTGACCTCATGAAAATGACCTCATGCATTGACAAATGCCGATCATCGCTTGATGTTAGGGCATATTTAACATGTGTTTTGAGGCCATTTTACGTTGCTGCAAAGAAAAACGTAAAGCAGCTACGTTAAAGCATCCTTTGTCTTTATCCAAGCACAATAATAATACTCTAAGGCTACGACGCCAAAAAATAAGAGCTAAGCGCCGAAAAAACAGCCCGATTACTGAATTTATTTTACATTTAGACTTATTTGTGTATTAAGGTATTTGTATCTAACACCATTTGCACATACAAACACACTGACATGTAGATGTTTATTTGACGTACCTACTTCTGTTTTGTCCGAAACGGTGTGAACACTTGAGGTAGAGGGATCATACACTACAACGTCCTATATTCAAAACTCTAGCAAAATAGTCCACCAAATGAAAGTTGCTCAGCGGGCTATGGAGAGAGCTATGTTCGCAGTTTCTCTGAAGGATTCAATCCGGAACGTGGTGATTCGACAGAGAACCAAGGTCACCGACATAGCTCACAAGATCAGCTCGCTAAAATGGCAGTAGGCTGGCCATATTTGCCGAAGGACCGATAACCGTTGGGGTAGACGTGTTCTTGAGTGGAGAGCGCGGCTTGGAATACGTAGTGTGGGACGCCCTGTAGTTAGGTGGGGCAATGATGTACGCAGAGTGGCTGGCAACGGTTGGAGAAGAAGAGCCGAAGACCGGGCTTAATGGCATGCCTTGTCAGAGGCCTATATCTAGCAGTGGACCGATATGGGCTGATGATGATGATAATGAAATATCAGTCTATACAACATGTTAACAGGTTAAACGATACTTATCTATCATTTCTCAAATCAGAAATCGGCCATTAGTAAGAACAAGTCGAAAACGCAAGTGTACTAGATTTTCTCAGTGGTATGTAACCAGTTCAAGAAAGTCAGGTATGTATGTCAACGCGCGACCTCTGTCGGGTGTCGGGACACGTCGTGAATCGGCCGAGCCGACTGTACCCTGTTGATCGTTACTGTGAACATAATTGCGGGAAAATGAGAGACAGTCCTCGGGGGTTACGAGAACAAAAGCAAAACTATTTTAAAATTTGCTGTGAAAAAGAGACAGAGCTATAAGATAAGTATATTCACATCAATCTCGACCGACCAAGTAAGATTAACATTATTTATATTATAGATATGTATCTAACATCATCGGTGACATGTGTCTGCTACCGTTGCTTGGGAACATAGACAACGTTTAGTTATTATAATAAGTTTTTGTTTTAATTTTACCTCAAAATATGACGATTGGGACACATTGGTAGGTGCGTTTTGATCCGAAATATAGTCAAATAAGTTTATCGTCTATTTCTTCTGCTATTTCGAGCCTAGAATCAGAAAAAAGGACAAACCTTTGCTTAGGAGTGAGATAGTCAATTAGGATAGGATCAACATTTCTTCAGTGGTATATAACCAGTTTAGGAAAGTCAGGTGTGTGTGACTAGGGTGACCTCTGCCGGGTGTCGCAACACGTCGTGACTCGGCTGCCAACTGTACCTTGTTGATCGTTGCTGTGGATATGATTGCAGGGAAATGGAAGACATTCTAGATTTTTCTAATCTTTTATTGATAAATCTAGAATGTCTCCCATTTGCCGTAATAAGGCCTAATAAGACTTAGGATTTATCACTTAGTTAGACTACGAGTAGTAAAACTATAGATATGAATTGCAAATAATATCATCAGCAACATGATGATGGAAATAATACACCTTTGCCATACATAGTGCTTCAGCGTCCAAAATATAATGAAATAGATTTTCCAGAAATTATAATTTATTTCTATTTCAGGCACAGAAGCAGATGAAAGTAGATGCGTTTTTCTATAAAGTCAATCACTCAATCATGCTAAAAGAAATCTTAATAGCACACTTTTATTAAAAACCGTAACCGCCGAGCGTGTATCACACAAACTATGAGAGTGGAGGAAGCCAGAGAGGTATGTAAGGAAAGAACCTGTTGGAGCTCTGTACTCTCTGCCTACCCCGCAAGGGATCTGGCGTACTGATATAGAGAAATAGATAGATTTTATTAAAACAAAAACATAATGTTTATAATAGCTACAAACTTAGCTAATGAGCAAAACGTATCAAACACCCACCTGCTACCTAAACTATTATCTATTGCATTCGAAAAAAAAGTATAGATTTTAACACAAATTAGAGGACATAATGAGACGAATTTTATGGATGGACGTCAGGTGTTTGCTAACCATTGGTGTCCGGTATCAGATGGAAGGTATTGCGATTTGCTAACCGGAGGACTAGTGTAGTGACCACCTGCGACCGTTAACCAGAGATAGACTTAGTTTATTAAGCCAAATTTCGTTGAAATTTCAATCTGATTTGCAATTCCATTTCTAGTTGATTTTTTTAAAACGAATTACTCTATAATTGATTTTCTACCAAAAACTATATTGCCCCAAGTGGGGAAAATTCCCAGTATTTTATTAAATGTAAATTTAAAAAAAAATATGCTATTTCATGGCAATAGTTTATACAATGCCTTTACCGTGCAAATTATTACCCTGAGTCATATTGTTGCATCCCTAATACTTTAATAAAAAATAAAATATGTAAAAGGTTGAGTATGTTATAGATAACTTTAAACAAGATTAGCTACCAAAACCGAAATTTTCCATTACAAACATTTGTAATTAACCAAAGAGTTTTAAACAACTTAAAAACACAAACTAGTCATTTTATTTCGAGTTAAGTTGAGGTAAGAATTTCCACCTGAAAATTTAACTCGATTATAGAGATTAACGCCAGTGAAGACAATATTATCCTATCCAATTAGTTACCTCAATGGCCAACCATCAGAAAAAAAATATCCCATGTTACCCCGCCAAATATATCCACCCTACAATCACTAAGTGACGATGATCGACAAAAACGGATGAAGTGCGATTTTATTAACAGCTTTCGATTCCAAAGAAGAAAAAATATAACATTGAATGTGTAACAAATGATGTTGTTTGCGAGAAAGGGGATCGGTGCCTTGGAAAATGGGCCCCAGAATAGACTCGATAGCCGGTGATGTATTAGCAAAGAAGCTCTATTCTACGCTCAGACACCCATTGATGTGACGTGACGCCGCGTTTTGAGCGTGATGAAAGATGGAACGCTTTTTTGCGTTTTGACTTGGGATGGGATCTTTGGCAGATTTTTGTGAGGTTGCGATGTGAGGGCATGGATAAGCGAAGCCATATTGTTTTGTTTGTTTGAAGGATGAGTTTTTGAAATTGGAATGATATATTTTTTATAGTATTCATGAAAATATAAAATTTTCTTTGAGTGTTCCCTTTTTAAATTGAATATAGTCAAAAAAAAATCGTTAAAGTTATGTATTCAAATCTTAAACAGCAATTTCAAGAAAATCAGTAGTATATGCATATACAGCGTTATGCACTAATAATAATACCTTTGAACATTAGGTGATTAAACATTAGTATTGTAATTACTTCAATAAAAATTTAAAGCCATATAATAGTTTATCTTCAATGTTCTACATATCTTTCTTAGAAATAAACACTGAAGTATCTTTTTTTAATTACTACAAACTATTTCTAAATGTCATCCTGCAATCAGTGAATTTGTCACAACCCTCAACGGCTGCGCTATCACTTGAGTACAGACGCCGGCGGAATGCGCTGAGTCACCGCTGCTTAGGGGAACACCCCTGTTTTACCAAGTTGGGTTACCTACAGTTCAAGGGCTGAAACAATTATTTATACTATAGATCATCTATCTATCTATCTATCTATAACCTCACGCCAGATCCCTTGCGGGGTAGGCAGAGAGTACAGAGTTCCAACAGGTTCTTTCCTTACATACCTCTCTGGCTTCCTCGACTCTCATAGTTCGTCTCATACACGCTCGCCGGTTACGGAGACTCTTGACTTTTCCATCAGATAAGACTCGGTTTATTTGGTCGTGGTAAGATAGTCTAGGTCTTCCCCGGTACCTGCATCCTTCCACTTTCACATTGTATATCTGTTTTGTCATTCTTTCCTCTGGCATTCTTTCTATATGCCCGAACCAACGGAGCATGCCCTTTCTCATCTTTACACCGATACTATCTTTCATACCTACTCGCTGTCTTACTATGCTGTTGCTAATGCGGTCGGTCAGCTTCACTCCGCACATCTTCCGCAGAGCTCGCATTTCTACCGCATTTATCCTACTTTCATTCTCCTTCTTACATACCCAGCTCTCGCTACCATATAACAGCGTTGGGACAAGAACTCCGTTATGTATGGCCAGCTGCGCCTTATGGCTTAAGTGCCGGCTCCCGAGTAGCTTTCCCATCGCACCATTCACTCTGTTCCCTGCACTCACTCTTCTCTCTATGTCAGCGGTGTATTTCCCATCCTTACTGAAGGCGCATCCAAGATATACAAACTCATTCACTTGTTCCAGCACATCGTTACCAACCACAATCCTTACATTCGTTCTGGTTTCTTCCCTTTCAAAAACCATAATCTTGGTTTTCTTCACATTCAAGTGTAAGCCATTGATCATGCAGTCGTCTTTCATAACTGTGACTAGTGTTTGCAGATCAGTGGCTGTTGGCGCTATTAAAACCGCGTCATCTGCATAAAGTAGATGGTTTACCACTAAGTCACCCATTTGTACACCTTCATTCATCGCTTTCAGTCTTTGAAGACTTTTGTCCAGATATATTATAAACAGTCTAGCGGACAACACGCAACCCTGCTTGACGCCGATTTTAACGTCAAACCAGGGTGACCTGTTACCACCCACCCGTACGCATGCCTTGCAGTCCACATAAGTGGACTGGACGGCTCGCAACAGAGTGCCATCTATACCATACTCTGGCAAAATGTCCCAAAGTCTCTTTCGCACAACTCTGTCAAACGCCTTCTCCAGATCTACAAAACCGCAGAAAACCTTCCGGCCCACTGCCAGATGCTTCTCTACGATGTTGCGGAGTGAGAAGACTTGATCCGAACATCCTCTTCCAGACCTGAAACCCCCTTGTGCCTCGCACAACATTCCATCGGACTTCACGCGCATTCTCCGTTCAATAATTTTACCGTACACCTTGGCTGCCAAGCTGATCAAACTGATGGCTCTGTAATTGGCGCAGTCATATTGTGAACCCTTGCCTTTATACAAGGGTACTATGACTGCGCGGCGCCAATCTGTAGGGACTCTACCGGTCCTCCAGCAAAGGTTTGCAAGGGCCCGGAAAGCGTCCCGGACGCAAGTTCCACCATATTTGATCATCTCGGCAGATATCATGTCTACTCCCGCAGCTTTACCGTTTTTCATACTTCCTATCGCCCATTCAACTTCTTCCATAGTGATGTCCTCCGTTGATTCTGGTGCCGCAATCTCGCCTTTAGGCACGTCTGCGGCATCAGCATCATACTATAGATCATTATGACTAATATACTTTTATTAATGAGTCTCGACTACAAATTCAAGATGAGTACCGTTACTGTTACTTCCAGCTCTATCTAAATATGAGCATAGTATAGTATACTTTAATATAAAATTCTTTAAATAGATAGCAACATCGGAATTTTCAGAAGCTACTACCAATTCGGAATGTCGCTTTAATAGTGTTAGAAACCGGCACGAAACTTAATATAACTACAGAATAGCTACTATAATAACGTATCATTAAAAATAAAAATAAAAAGGCGGTAAACTGACAACACAGTGGCCATTTACAAAAAACAATTGTTATTATTCCGAATTAGTACCGAAATTCTAAATTCAAATATTATAAATTTTTTAAGAATACCTAACCCCCCGCGCTTTAGCACAATAATATAACAATAAAATAATTAAAATATTCATATTTCACGACTAAAACAATATTATGGTCACATATTATATTACAAAGAGACAAATTATAATGCTTTTATCGTCGTAAATCAGATATCGAATAACAATTTGTTCAACAATAATTGCTGAATGATCATAATTTCATATTAGCGTTTTATGCCGGATAGAGGGATATTAAAAGATCGGGTTTTGTTGCATTTACATAAATATGTGATGGCATTTGAATAACTATAATGAGAAGTGTGTAAAGTAATTGTTTTGTGGTTATAAGATGCGTGCTTGTGTGTCATTAATTGAGGATTATATACGAATTAGTTTGCAACTAAACTGCGTGTGTTGTAGTGCGAAACCGTGATTCATGAAGTATTTTTACGTGTTGACGGCATAATTGTAATAATTATGAAAATTACCTACACAACCTATTCTTACAGGAACCTCAAAATAAGTAGGTATGTATAAAAAATATTTACTCATCATGAAAAACGGAATTATTTTATTGGCGCGTAAGGCGCGTCTATTTCCATATACTAGGCACAATTACAGACTCCGGACTGATACTGATAATTTTCGATGGAAAAACTACATTGGTCCGACCTAGAATCTGACCCAGGACGTGACCGCAACGCGCATTATTCGCCCCTAGACCAACTCTGTGTATAGGTATTGGAACAATTAAGTTTTTTATACTAAAAGATCGCCTAGGAAATCTATAATAACGTGATTATTAAATAGCATTTTTATTACAAACTTCATGTATATGTTTTATAACAATTCATTCGAATCTATACATAATTATGACATGTATCGATCCGGTATCGACATAAAATATTATTTACGATCAATACAAAATGGCGTTTCCGAAATAACAGTGATTATAATGCAAATTGTAACGTCAATATTATAATTTTATATTGGTAATTAATATAAAAATGTGGCAAAAACGATATAAACAATATATTATTGTGTAATGACACGTTCTTCAAGTTAATTTTTAAAGATGGAAATTAGGGAAGAAATAATAATTTATTTGGAATATTAATCGAGAAGAAGAATTTATTGTAGTGTTATTCGTGCATTTATTGGTTATGTGATTGGATTTTGTATTATCTTAACTAGCGGAAATGGAATGCTTAATCATTTAAATTCCATCCATTGTTTTTGTTTTTAATTCTTTCACTAGTTTCCCGCACTGGTTTCGCAACAAATACCTATTATTTCGGGCAAATTGCACAAAATATTCATAAATACTTATACTGTTTTACGTCGAAAATTTAGGATATAACATAACTAAACCTTTGATTTCCTGTTAAGAAAGAAGCTGTTGGAAGCTTTGAAAGATTGTATTCTAAGTCACCCCGCAACTGATCTAGCGTGATGACATCTATCCAGCTATCGAGCTATATACATATAAACTATCTGTTGGAACTCTACTCTCTGTCGCCCCGCAAAAGATCTAGCGTGATGATATATAGATCAATAGATAAATAAATTTACCTTAATTATACAATTAATCACCAATAGTTAAGATTAACGGACTTAAATAAAATACTAAGCAAAACAACAACTCAATGCTCAACTGATGAACGTTTCTTAGGAATTTACCAGATGGCATTTATATTAGCCGATATTCTCGTATCGTACGACATAAACAACGTTCTTCATTGTACAAACATGATACTTCGCGCGCCGCGGAGCAGTCGCATTAGTATTCAGCGGAACATCATTATTTGCATGTCTGTAAAGGTTAACAAAGCAATTACGATAGAAAACCAATGAACAATAAAATGTGCATAGTTTCAGGGAGCATGTTTAGATTACACGAGTTTTTGTCGGGTCGATTGCTTGGTTTATGAAAATTAAAAAAGGAATGATTAAGTTCTTCCTTAACTTACGATACTGTGTAGTCCAGGAGTTGGATTATTTTGTGTTTGAAGGCATGTAAGCAATATTAAGAGACTGAAACTGCTGTAAAAAATTGTACCATGAGTTTAGGACGTACCCATTACTATTACCGGCGAGGGTTGTTGAGACAAACTATGAGAGTGGAGGAAGCCAGAGAGGTATGTAAGGAAAGAACCTGTTGGAACACTGTACTCTCTGCCTACCCTGCAAGGGATCTGGCGTGATGATATAGATAGATAGATTAATTTATTTACGCCATTCATTTACTAAGACGGAAATTACTATTTATGTTGGTAAAAATGAGATTACCTCGTTAGTCTAGTGGCAAAGCGCATCGCTTTGTGTTCACGAGGTCCTGGGATCAAATCCTAGATCGGATAAATGTAGTTTTTCTAACGAAATCTTCCCAGTATGAGTCCGGAGTCTGGAATTGAGCCCGGTATATATCAAAAGGCTCGCGCCCTATTACATGGTACATTTCATCGTCGGCATAACGTGGGTTTACTAAGTACACCTCTGCCGCTTCCGCTTGGGGAATATAGGTGTGAATATGAGGAAGAAACAACAATCGTTTTTTAAGCAATGAATTGAACAAAAATAAATTTACTTAGGGACGGGTATCAGATTGTAAAAACCTTCATCTAGTCGATAAGATTGCATAACGAATACATTATTGCAGATGTGACGATAATATGCGGATTATAGATTTAAAAATGTAAATTCTTAAAATTGAGAATTGACAATAATAGAAATGTAAAAAAAACAGTCGGCTTTGTGGTCTTTATCGATAAAAGACGTTTAAATGGGTTGCTAAGTTAGAAATTCCCATAGAATAACAGCTAATACATACTGTATTGCCTTTTATTAACCTATAGTATATACGATTATAAAAAAATCAAAATCGTATTAGGAAATCGTATCGTTTGTTGTAAAGGTTGTAACTGCACCACATATAGTGCTGAATACTTAAATAGAACTGGTAATAGTTGCGGCGTCACGCGATAAGTGTTACTTTAATAATAACAACATCAAATAAATCATATTGTGGAAACAAATTAAATAACCATGGTATTATAAGGCAATATAAAGCAGTGATAGCCAAGCGTTAGACCGTTGGACTGCAAAGTCAGAGGTCTCAGGTTCAAACCCAGGCACGCACCTGGGTCTTTTCGAAAGCATGTGCGTATTAAAAATTTACTATCACTTGCTTTAATGGTGAAGGAAAACATCTTGAGGAAACCTGCATGCCTAAGAGTTTCTCGAAGGTGTGTGAAGTTCGCCAACCCGCACTGGGCCAGCGTGGTGGACTATGGTCTAAACCCTCCCAGTTTGAGAGGAGGCCCGTGCCCAACGATGGGACAGTTTCTTAACAGGGCTAATATTATTATATTATAATACTTATTACAATGTAAATTGTGATGAATATTGTGTTCTGTGCTATAAAGTACCTCAAAACTCAAACTCGAATAATTTGTTTTGTATAAGCCCTGCCTGGAGCCGCTTACAAATAGACAATTTGCATTTTTTTAAATTTAAAGTTAAATTTAACTACTAATCAACCACCGGATCGGAATGCGGCCTCCACTGGGAAGATCCGGCGAAGAAATTCAGCGGGCTCGTCTTTTTTATTTACTTATCCTTCTCTTTTTTTCTTTTTTTCATTCATATTGTGTGGATACAATGTTTAGGTTACAATGAAATACTTTACGATCTAGCTCCAGTGAGATGCCTTAAGATCAAGATTGTGTTATCTGTAAAGAGTGTCTTAAGGATTCCAGATGGACCAGTCCCCCACAAGCAGCACCCTTTCACAAGTATGACTGCTGGAACAGCTATCACTTCCCTCGACCATCGAAAAGATCGTAAACTATTTATGTAACGTGTAGTATAAGTAACGAATTAAGGAAGTATTAAACAATTTACACTCTACAGAGGTAAGAGTAAGCACACTGGTATTTGCATCTGAAGATTTTCTATAAGATAGACTTTGATTTATTTTATTTATTTATTTATTACCTGTTACCCGCAGCTCCGCATACGTTTTTTTTTGTAATTCGACATAAGTAGGTAGATCTGCCTCATAACAAAAATCATATACAATACTTGGGTACTTTCTTTTGGAGAAGGCTTACCAGTTTATGTATTTAATATAAAATTATTGGTAAAATGGCTGATTTAAACCTTTTCTACCTGCCCTGCCAAAGATCGTAATATGGCGTAATAATATTTAAATAGGTACATTACGAGCTAAGTATTTAAAAAAGTTTTGTCAGCAAATTTCGTGCCAGTCTTCTCGTAAGAATATACAATTCATGTTCATGATCAAAATCATGTTAAGATATATGAATAAATGAATATACAAAGTTTCGTGTGCGGGCCATTCGTCGTTAAAGAGTTCTTTCCAGCAGAGGCAATCCTGAATGCATCATCGGTTCATGCACGAAATCATGTTTGAGTGTTTATATGAAAACGTGTATGCACAAATTCAGGTGGGTGCTTTTAACGACTAAAGAGTTTCTCGTGAGGAGACGAACCTGTATCCAATATCACTTTATGGAGGAATTGATATGTAGGCAAAATCACACATTTTAACATAACACTGCAACTCCAGACAGACATTAATAATAATAATGAATTTATATGGTTTCGAGGCGCTCGTAGCGCTGTGCGACTGCGGTGTTCTTACCGATTACCAAGGTTAAGCAGCGTTTGGTTCGGTTGGCCCGTGATGGGTGACCGTTTGTGGCATTTTCATATTCGAGCGTCTCCGTGCTTCGGAAGGCACGTTAAGCCGTTGATCCCGGCTACCACTTAGTGTGGTAGTCGTTAAGCCGAGTTGGAAGCCTTTAAGGCGGCTTGATAAGTTCCAACAGCGGGTGGCCACAAACCTGTCTCCATCAATCCGCCTTAGGTCTGCGTGGTGGAGTATGACCTAATCTCTCTCACCTCGATTTGTGAGAGAAGGCCTTTGTCCAGCAGTGGCCAGTATAGGCTGATATTATATATATGGTATATCCCGGATTGATTCTTGTTTCCGAGATAAAAAGTATTTATTATAAGTTATTATCGTACCAAATTTCATTCTTTCTTGGAATATGTTAAAAACTACTCGAAGACTTTTAGGAAGGTGTGTACTGCAGCAAAGTCTTTATATTATAGCAATATGATCAAAAGGTCATCAAATAAGATCAAATCCACAGGGGGTATAATTAACAGTGTATCTGGGAGAACTCAACCACGCGATGATCATATTGAACTTGTAATTAATGATAACATCTTAACAGATGATTTCGATATTGCGCAGGCTTTTAATAAATTTTTTAGTGAAATTCCAGTTCATACTACTGGCTCTTTGAACTCCTCTTCCCGAAAAGCTGAACTAATATTAAAAATCAGTGTAAAAGAATGCAATGTCTTGTTTGAATTTAAATATGTGACCCCGACAGACATAATCTTAACCTTTAAGTCGTTAAACATTAAAAACACTGTCGACTTCTGGGGTATATCATTAAAAATACTAGATAGCATAGTAATGGCTATAGCACCTGCGCTGGCGACGATATTTAATAAATGTGTAGAGAAGGGTAGGTTCCCCGACTTAATGAAAGTTAGTAAAGTTGTACCGATTTTTAAATCAGGGATAAAAAGCGAGCCTTCCAATTTTAGACCGATTTCCATCTTGCCGGCCTTGAGTAAAATTTATGAAAAGATCCTACTCAATCAATTGCTTAACCACTTTAATGAGAATAAGCTGTTACACGGTGATCAATATGGTTTTACTAAGGGACGTTCAACCACAGACGCGGGAGTAGGTCTGCTTCAGCAAATTTACGGTGCCTGGGAGGCATCGCAGAATGCAATTGGTGTATTCTGTGATCTCTCTAAGGCATTCGACTGTGTTGAGCATGCAACCCTTATTAAAAAGCTAAGGCATTACGGTATTAAAAACACTGCCCTTAATTTATTAGCTTCATACTTAGGTGAAAGGTCTCAATGTGTTGAGATTAACGGGGTCAAGTCTCAGGAAGTTAATATTTCAATTGGTGTTCCACAGGGCTCCATCTTAGGACCCTTTCTCTTTTTAGTATATATTAATGACCTGCCGAACTTTGTCCGTGATGTCTGTGACATTGTACTATTCGCAGATGATACCTCATTGATCTTCAAAGTTGACAGAGCTAAGCTTAATTTTGACGATGTGAATGGTGCTCTTTCACGGATATCAAATTGGTTCGAAATAAACAATCTATTGCTTAATTCACTCAAGACAAAGTGTATTAAATTTACTATGCCCAATGTAAAAGTTAATGCTACGAATATTCTTATTAATGGCACAAAGCTGGACCTCGTGAACTCCACTGTCTTTCTAGGCAATACCCTAGACTCCAAACTCCAATGGGGGGCCCATATCTCATCGCTTGCGGGTAAACTTAGCTCCGCTGCTTATGCAGTGTGGAAAGTACGGCAACTTACGGATGTGGATACAGCACGTCTAGTTTATTTTAGTTACATCCATAGCATTATGTCTTATGGTATCCTACTGTGGGGTAACGCTGCTGACGTGGAAAATGTATTCATACTGCAAAAAAGAGCTATCCGTGCCATTTATAATCTTGGACCTAGGGCTTCCCTCAGAGAACTTTTTAAAGAGATCAACATTCTCACGGTCGCTTCACAGTATATATACGACAACATAGTGTACATACTTAGGAATATCCATTTATTTAATAAAGTGAGTGACGTTCATAAATTAAATACTAGAAATAAACATAAACTGGTATTACCAATTGTTAGGCTTAAAAAAGTATTTACTTCCTTCGTAGGAGTCGGTATTCGCTGCTTCAATAAGATACCAAAGCCCATGTTAGAGTTGCCACTTGACAGATTTAAAAAGTATATTAAATCTTCACTAATGAGTAAAGGATATTATACACTAAATGATTTTTTAAATGATAAAAATGCCTTTACACAAGTTAACTGAAATCTAGAAGAATATAATGTTAAGTGCAGCGTGTCCTGCCTAGCGAGCGTTCATTGATTTTAAATATTATTCTCGAACGATGTCGACAGGGTCGTGGATTGGTCATGCTCACTAAAATGTCTTTGCTAGTGGCGGCTCTGTGGAGCGGGTCATTCTTTTCCCTCTAAAATGGTTGAGGAGAGTGATGGCTGCTTCTCAGGTCATACTCGTGAACGGGTGCTGCTGGTGGGGACTGGTCCGTCCCCTGCCCTTTGTCTGACTGAACGTGTACCATAATGCTGATGAATTTTGTCTCGTTCGGCATCACACTGGAGCTATGACCAGTTGTTTTGTACGCGCTCTTTACATATTTTATAGTAACACTTTCTCTTACTATTATTATTATGCTTTTTATTATATACCTCTACAACATCTCTATTTTGTAAATGAGAGGACTATGTAGACACTGACCAATATCATGAATCTAAGTACACTTATGATTAATCTATACTTAAGCACATCTATTTAGCTCGTTCTGCATTGTTCTCCCATACTCCATAAATGCAATGTATACAAAAAGAATTGTAAACCTCATTTTTAAAAAAGAGTAACCGTGGAGTTTCTTGCCCTTCTTCTCCACAGGAATGACTTTCCGAACGGGTGGTAGAGTCTTAAGTAATAATAATTTTCTCTTTTTGACTATTCATAAGTGCCTTTTGGTCTACATGAATAAAAAACTTTTTGATTTTGATTTTGATTTTGATTGAAATCCGTTTGGTAATTTTTGGATGATGAAAAACTATACTATAATAATTCCTAGCACTATAGTGTCAAGAACAAGTACGATAATTTTCCTTCTTCATATTTACATCACACTTGCATTTAATTAACCATTCGTTTAATTCACAATTGGCGCCCAAACTACTTAACATAACGTAATCTTTATCAAAACATTCATTAATTTCATTCTTAAAAACTCATCTGACCCATTTTTTGCCGGCATATCGATCGATTCCGATCTATAGATCAATGATCCAGATCGATTCAATGCCACGTCTCGACGTTTTGATTGACAGATTGACGGACAGACCTACAGATTGGATATAATTACAATGCATATTTTGTTAATAAACAATTGTTCGTTGATTTGCTGGCGGGATACACCATATGTTGGGTTTCTATAAGGTTGAATATCGGTTGTTTTGGTGGTATAGGTATAATTGTTTCATCCTTGAAGTTTGGCGGCCGGCACATCGGTCAGTCATGCTAAATATGAACTAAACAAGGTTCTATTAATATTTAGTCGGGTGTGACCGTCCTTATTGTGAGTACTCGATGTGATTATGATCGGAGTTTGATTATGAGAATGTATCTGCATGGCAGCTATGCGATAAAAAATGCAGGTACTTGACAATGTTTTTATTTTGGCGTGCGATTGATCTAAATATTAGGACACTAGCTAACTTGGTATTTTCTATGTATCTATTTATATTTACATACTAGATCACTTGCCAGAGTAAGCCGAGAGTAACAGAATTCCAACACGTTTTTTCCCAACAAACCTCTCTCGCCTCCTTTACTCCAGTAATTTGACTCATAAATGTCTGCCGGCTAACCTATTCTTTTTCATCCTATTTAAATTGGATCATGGAAATACATACTTATTCTATAAACACTAATTAGTTCGCAGATAATTTTATCAAACAAAATTATAAAAAAATATTTTTGTTTAAAAGTATTCATACTAAAAACATAAACATGTGCGTAAAGATTTCTTCACTCATCCCAACGGCAATATTCGAAATTCAAAAAACTCCATCCAATGCAACAACAGACGTACAGAACAAACTCCTGCGCACACAGCCAGTTACAATTATTTATCCGGGTAAAATATAAAATTTTCATCGGCCCCCGACCGTTAGCGGTTTTTCTTCGGGTGCCGTCAATCTGCGTGATGTATGCGCGGGCGCATGAACGTTTTACCACAACGTATTGCAATAACAAAACGCTCAGTTGCATACTATCAATTTGGATAGAATTAGATGGTTAACGAAAGAAGGAATACTTCGAATTAGACATGGAAAAAGTGCCTCACTGTTCAGATTCGATCATTTGCATTAGCAACAGTGCAAAGATTGGAATCCCGATATTTTGCCTCATCGAAATATTTGAATTAGATTTCAGGTACAGTCAGTCCACAACCCGAAATTGAGTATTGATTCCTTCTGTAATACGGTAAGTTCTGTGAATGTAAGATCAGGACTCAGACCCAGATTGAAATGACCCATTTTGTTGCAATATCAGGTATACTTACTGGTGAATGTAAGATCAAGGATACAAAAGAGGCATTTTTTTTCAAAACAACTGTTTCGTATCTTATACTTCTCGTTCATGTTTCATATCACTGAATCGTTTCAGCAAAGATTACACAGCTCTACCCGGAATAGTTTTAGAAATACATTTATACTGTAATGGGTATTAGATACATAAGTTTGTCTATGTATAACCGGTTCTAAAATACGTATGGCAGGAACGTTGAGGCAGGATTTGGCAAAGTGAAGATCTTCCAGCCAGACGGGTGTTGTTTCTGGCGGGGTCTGCCACGCCTCGAGAGTTGTTGTCGTGGGCTCGTATATATGTCATGCGCCGTGCGAACTCTAATATCGCGTTCTAGACATGTATGGACAATCGTAATATAGATAATATTACTCGCAATCTTGAGGTAGGTAAGCACAACTTTGAAGCGATGTATTGGGTCACGTAACCGATAACTTATCTAAAGGGCAAGAGCCTCCGTAAACGGCATACGTGTATGAGACGAACTATGAGAACAGACGAAGCCAAAGAGGTCGTGGTAACTCCTAAGGTCATCACTCTATCTTGGTGTACTCTTTTACTAGCACTAATTTACTTTATATGGTAAAAACGTCATTGAGACAATGAGATGCTCCCAGCGCTGTTACACCGCGGTGTTTCTAATATACCACCAAGTTAAAACAGCGTTCAGCTTGGTCAGTCAGCGGTGGGTGACCGTTTTTGACATTCCCATATGCGTTAACATACTTCAAAAGACCCGTCAAGCTATAAGGCCCGGTTACTGCTTGATACAATAGTAGTTAAAATTGGAAGCCTGACGACCGGCTTCATAAGTTCCAACAGCAGGTGGTCACAAACCTGCCCCACCGGTCCGAACTAGGTCCTCTTGACCTCGATTTGTGAGAATGCCTTTGCCCAGCAGTGGGACAGGTCAAGATGATTTATTAAATACATCACAAATATATCTTTTTAATAGATGGGCAACAGTTTTCATTAGTTTCAACACTATATCAAGTGTCTTAATTAAATGAAGGTCTATAGAAAAAGCATACACGTGATAAATGACAGTACTAAGTCTACAATAAAGTATTAATTGCGAAAGCTTCATCTTGTGATATTTATGAAATAAGGTGTGTGAAGAATTAACAAACGGGCTGTGAGATACGAGGGGATATGCTTGCTTTCACAACATCTTTTAAGTTGACTTTAACTTGTGAGTTAAGTAATTAGTTGTTAGATAGACGATGGGGCTGTGCAGCTTAACAAGTACAAAGGTTAAGCAGCGTCGGCTCGGTCGGTCTGAGATGGATGACCGTTTGTGGCATTTTCATATTCGAGCGTCTTAGTGTTTTGTATGGCGAGCTAAGCCTCCCAGTTACCACTCTATGTGGTAGTCTTAAGCCAATTGGATTCCTTATAGGTATGATGAGTTCCAAAAGCAGGTGGCCACAAACTTGCCTCCACCAATCCACACTGGATCCGCGTGGTGGAGCTTGACCTAATATCTCCCACCTCGATTTGTCAGATTAGGGCACCTTTGCCCAGTTGTGGGCAGTATTTGTAAGAGAAGTCTTTAGCCCAGCAGTGGGATGGTACCTATAGCTTGTTTTATTAAGGTCTGTAAATAACACCTATAACCTGATTTATTAAGGTGTGTGAAGAATTAAGAATAAACAAAATCGAGGCGACATCTTATGCATTGCTTTCACATCGTCAAGACTTTGAGTTATGTGTTAAGTTATTAGTTGGTAGGTAATAGTCGATAGGTGAATAAACATAGATAACTTTGCGCAACTGGAATACAAATAGCCGCTAGAAAAGCTGTTTAAAAATAATATATACCACGTTTTTAAATCGAACTAAATGTCTAAATAATTGAATGCGCAAAATTATGCAACTGACAATAAAAGTGTAACATCAAATAAATAGTGCGACCAGAATCTTTTGGCGCATGGAAGACATTGATTGAAGGCCCTCCTGCCTTGGTGTGAAATTAGGGTTAGCATTTACTAAAATTTTCCTGCTTTCAAGGAGATATTTTAACAGGTGGATCCACACGGTTACTGATTAAAAAAGAACTTGGGTAAAGGACATTGTCGAAAATTGCCCCAGAACCAACAAACATTTGACCCATGCCATCATTATTTATCTACTTTATTAAAATAATGGCTAATATCCGTACCTAACGGACAATTTACATTCTAAAACGAATATTTCAAAGTATTGTAAGTACTTATATCGAATTGTATCTGTAAAATGTAGTAGGTGTACCTATTAGCTATCTAGATTGCTTGTCTTATTAAACTAAATACTTCTATAGATAGTTCCTCAGTGTGTCGACAGGTATCTATAAAAATATAATGAACATTTAAATCCACTCAATATATTTTTGACTACACAATAAAACTTATATGTATTAATGGCTACTAAATTATAACGTCAAAAACTAATACTTTTTGTGGAATGTTGCGATTTCCCCGTTTGTCCATTTAATAATAAATGCGTTACGAGAATTTATAGATCATACAAGTATTTTTAATTGTTGTTGGTTCTGGAGCAAATCATGTATGGGCGCAGAACAATGTCCTTTTATAGTAAACGGCACATCTTTCTTTAATTCTTTCTTTTTAAAAAAAATGGCCCTACACTAGGATTAATTCCTGTGTCGTGGGTGCGTTTATAATATAATATATAATAATATTAGCCGATAATGCCCACTGCTGGACAAAGGCCTTCTCTCACAAATCAAGGTGAGAGAGATTAGGTCATACTCCACCACGCGGGACTCAGTGCGGATTGATGGAGGCAGGTTTCTGGCCACCTGCTGTTGGAACTTATCAAGCCGCATTTAAGGCTTCCAACTCGGCTTAACGATTACCACATTATGTGGTAGCCGGGACCAACGGCTTAACGTGCCTTCCGAAGCACGGAGACGCTCGAATATGAAAATGCCACAAACGGTCACCCATCTCAGGTCGACCGAGTCGAACGCTGCTTAACCTTGGTGATCGGTAAGAACACCGCGGTCGCACAGCGCTACGAGCGCCTCGTTTGCAAACATGAAAATTCACATATGCAAATACGTACCCGGACCGAAACAAATAATTGTGAATGACACAAAGATTCGTCCCGTGCGGGAATCGAACCCGCGACTATGAGACACAGTGGGTGGAGCATCTTAAACTCTTAACCACTTCGCTAAATCGTCCGACAAACTACTCTGCGACAAATATGAAGTGACATTTCACTTGATGACAGAGTTAGTTCGAAATTTGGCCTTTAAAGATTTGAATAATTGAGAATGTTCAGCTACAATGTAGCTAACTGTATAAGTCTGTAACAAAATGTTCTCTCACGAAAATATATTTGTGTCTTAGAAATATTACGCATCCAAACTACATTTGCAGAAATTAAAAATAAAAACATTGGTACCTTACATTCTCCAAGCGAGAGTGGCAGAGGTGTATCATATACACCCACTTTTCGCCGACGATGTTAGGTCCCATGTAACGGGGACGAATCTCTTGCTATACATATCTCGGCCACAATTCCAGACTCCGGACTGATACTGGGAATTTTCCAATAGAAAAACTGCATTTGTTGACCTAGGATTCGTGATCGCAAAGCGCTTTGCCACTAGACCAACAAGACAAATTAAACTCTTTCTAAACCTGCTTTGTTTACCGGTTTCCTAAGAGTAAAACATGGCTGCACTTATTATAAAGTTATACCGATATCTCCTTTGCTTTTCATCTTTTCTGAAATATTATTAATATCCCCATGACCGGGTAGTTCTAGTTATAAATCAACGACGTTCCCGTCTGATTGATTCGATACTTGATTGACAGATGACACGAATTCTGTCTGAATACTGACGTAAATAGGCCAACTGACTATATAACCATACTCTGCGGTATAACAGTCTCAAAAATGTATCTATTCGGGAGCTAAGTATTGGAATTAAAGTTGAAATAATACTATTATTTCGGATTTTATCGGAATTAATTTTGAATGTCCTTTCCTGTAACTATTGGCGCTATAAAGCAATTGAAATTTTGGAAACTTAAAAAGCAAAATAAACAGCTATAACATTCTAATGATTTAATAATATTTGCCTAAATCTAAGGACTTAGTATCAATTAAAGTTAACAAGCATATTTAACTTCTAAAGATTTGTCAATTACAGCCCCCGAGGATGTAGTCATGAAAGTAACTATAGTTTTAAATCAACTACAATAACTAACTCGACTTCTATCTATCTATATCTATATCATCACGCCAGATCCCTTACGGGGTAGGCAGAGTACAGAGTTCCAACAGGCTCTTTCCTTACATACCTCTCTGGCTTCCTCTACTCTTATAATCCGTCTCATACACGCTCGCCGGTTACGGAGACTCCTGACTCGTCCATCAGATAAGACCCGGTCTATTTGGTCATGGTAAGATAGTGTAGGTCTTCCCCGGTACCTACATCCTTCCACTTTCGCATTGTATATCTGTTTTGTCATTCTTTCTTCGGACATTCTTTCTATATGCCCGAACCAACGGAGCATACCCTTTCTCATCTTTACACCGATACTCTCTTTCATACCTATTTGCTTTCTTACTACGCTGTTGCGAATACGGTCGGTCAGCTTTACTCCGCACATCTTCCGCAGAGCTCGCATTTCCACCGCATTTATCTTACTTTCATTCTCCTTTATACATACCCAGCTCTCGCTGCCATATAACAGCGTTGGGACAAGCACTCCATTATGTATGGCCAGCTGCGCCTTTCGGCTTAAGTGCCGGCTCCCAAGTAGCTTTCCCATCGCGCCATTCACTCTGTTCCCTGCACTCACTCTTCTCTCTATGTAACTCGACTTACCAGTGTAAAGATACTTAATCGATGTAAAATCTTCAAAATTTTTGTTCTATATCCTGTACGTGAATATTCTGGCAATACCATTATAATCTCTATGATGTTGAGTTTTGGCGGGAAGTCGAAAAGTGATGTCATCAGTTTGTTTTAATTTCTAAAACTTGTGTTATTTAGAATAATAATCTGTGATTCTAGTGGAATATTAACCATTATGTATTGTTATATAGGCATGAGTGAAGGTAATTGTAACAAAGCGATAAAACGTGCCTATTCGATTTCCCTCAAAACGGCCGTTGCAATTGGTATGTGTAGTATCCATAGCTTTACTATCCAGGGTGGGGTACTTCATCAATTTCATTATCATCTATCTATCTATATCATCACGCCAGCTCCCTCGCGGGGTAGGCAGAGAGTACAGAGTTCCAACAAGTTCTTTCCTTACATACCTCTCTGGCTTCCTCCACTCTCATAGTTCGTCTCATACACACTCGCCGGTTACGGAGGCTCTTGACTTGCCCTTCAGATAAGACACGGTCTATTTGGTCATGGTAAGATAGTCTAAGTCTTCCCCGGTACCTACATCCTTCTTTCCTTCTTTTCATTATCATCTTTGTTATTAAGTTTATCCGGGAGTGGAATAAACGTAGAAATTGTTAAAAAATATTATATGTATACGACTGAAGGACATAATATCCACGGTCAAGAAACTATTATAAAAAAATCTGTAGGATATTTAGTTTATGTTAAAGCCAAAAAAAGCGTGAAAAGACTTTGTTGAGTTAATAATAAGATATATTTTACACTTTTATCAGTTATCAAATTTATTTTTAATTGAAAATATCCGTTAAAGAAGTAACATTACTTTTGAAATTAATTTTTAAAAACAGAGCGTGATATATTCCCAGTTGTCACGAACGACCCGACGCGTAATTTCTTTTGACATTACAACTATAAGAACAATAGAGGTAGGATTAAAAACATAGAGGGATTACAAGTTTGAACGCATTTCAGATGTACACTTTTTCTGGACACTTGGTACCATTTAGGTAACCAATTTAAAAATCTTTGTTTCTACATGGTTCGAACTTCTTTTTTATTCAAAATTTATGACTTGTCATTTTAACATAGGCTCCACGCAAATTTATCGGTTAATATTTGTTTGTCTAGTGACTGTGTTCTCGGAGACTTTTAATTTGTTTTCTATTAATAAAAAGATATATAATTAAAATAAAGTTATATAACGTTTGTGAAAACATGGTGTCACACAACTAAAATACCGTGCTTTATATATTGGAAAGCAAATCTTTTTGGTCTAGAAAATCAGATGAAGCTAAATTATGTAAGCTTCGGCCGGTGACTTGATTTTGCTGTATAATAGTAAAGATAAAATGTATTTTCTAAAAAAGATGTAACTAGTTTGAAGATGCATAATAACTACACCAGATTGACTGTTTTCCTTAAGCATAAATGATAAGATTAAGATAGGATCTTAATAATCGTATTCCCAAAGAGATTAATCATAATAATGGGAAATTTTACATCATTAACGATAGCATTTTCGAAAATTGGTAATTATATAATTGTTAACGCATGTTTCTTTGTTTATGTATGCCTAAAGATATTGCAGCATAAATGAATAGTGTTTTATATAATACTAAGAGCACATTAAAACTCAGTATAGTTGCATCTTTTATCAAAACATTTTACAAAAGAGTGCTTCGATGTTGGACTCAAATAGCGAAGATTACAACCAGTAGCAGTTTCAATGTTAAATTTCAATTTGTTCTCTTTTCAATGAATGATATTTTTGCAACAGGTTTTTTCTTATATATTTTGTTCGCACTTATTGAAATAAATAAAAACATTATGAAAGGTTAAATTTTATGTTTACCAGCTTTTATTTAACTTAAAATGTTCGTATGTCTATCTGTCTGTATTTCCGTTTCAAATTTTGTGATCAATTTTTTAAGCACGTGCGGGTATCCCATTGAGCTAAAATTTGGCATATGTATGTAAGTCCGATGATATTGCAATTATATGGTACCATGGAGCTGGTCTGATGATAGAATCGGATCGGTGGGTATAGGAACATGTAAACTATACAACGTAACCACCTCATGTTTAGGCTGGTTAAATTGGTATTGAGAAATACTATCTAACCAGATAGTGTTCAGGTTCTGATGATGAAACCGAAAAGTGGCCAATGGAAGCACCCAAGTACTCAACATAACCCTGACGTGTTGAGGCTCGTTACATTTGTTTTGACAAGTACCATAGTACTTGTCGGTCTCCGTTGTATTTGGCTATTAAAGCATGTTTTTAAAAAAATATTTTTAAATTAAAATTATTACATAGTGAATGTCAAGATTCTTTAGATTGTCAATAGCTAGATAGAATTATTATTATTACTACAAAACTGAGTTACGCATCTATAATAGTCACTATGAGATACAGCGATATTTTATACTGTAAAAAATATTTAATCTTCGGCTTATACACAAAATGATTTTATCGATAAAGCTTTCGCAGTTTTATGGGCAAGTACTAATACTACATCTATGAGAAAACATAAGTAAGGTATATGGTCTATGTCATTAATGTCAAAAAAAATGTACAAGGGTGTAACTGGTAATGATGGATTTGTCCTCTTTCTTATAACTGACATGACATAAGTGTAAGCAGTGCAAATATATAATCTTGTTAATGCTCCCTCTATGTTTTAGTACCTCTATGATAAGAACTAACGAAATAATGAACGAGCCAACCATTGAGCAAGAAAACGAATGAAGAACGGGTCTATGATCGCAGTACATATTCATGTAGACGTTCATGTTAATCAAAGAAGTTGGAGTGTTGTACAACTTTCTTCATTAAAATTCGGATTTTTTTGTTTCTTTTTATTTCAATGAAACGGATAAATCTTTTCTTTTGTTTTCAGTATCACTGTTATTGTATTGTTGTTTCTGCCCGCGACTCCATTCGCGTTGAGTTTAGACATGAATCTACCATTTTTCCGGGATAAAAAGTATCTAATAAACTACCTGTGTGCCAAATTTCATTCAAATCCGTTTAGCCGTTTCTACGTGATTTACTCAATCACGTAAAAACAGCATCACAACAAACATACAAACTTTTACATTCACAAACATCCAAACATACAAACTTTTACATTTACAATATTAGTAGGAAGTAGGATTTTAGCTATGTACATATATAAGTGCTTGAGTATTTCGGCCGCATTTTAATTGAAAACATTAAAGGATGTTCAAAGATCTGTACATTTTAGCTATGAGAATACCTACTAGATTTGGCCGACCATTCTAAACTCTATAATAACTTTCAAAATGTGCACCTTCGCAAAATGACTCTGAACAATGTCTTTCAACCCTCAATTTAGCAAGAAATATATAGTTAGACCAAATTATCCCAAGTACGTAGTACCCACATGCATGTTAATTAAACAAAACGGAGCGGCCGTATTGTTAAATTAACCACAGAATATAAATTAAAGTGAACTCTACACTTAAATGCCGACATATCAGTAACCATATCGATCAAATACCTACTACCTACTCAACCAGCTCAAATCACCAATCTCCAAGACCAAACCACGACCTCCAGACTCATCAGCAAATAATCACACATCCATACTCCCCAGCGTTTCGCAACAGCATCTTTACAAGTCATTAGACGTGCCACCCCCTGCCTCGCCCCTTCGCCCCCCACCCCGGGGCCCCGCACCCGTTTGTAATTAACCGAGGGCCATAAATTGACCGTAACTGTCATATCATATTGATTTAGTCCCGTGAGCGTACCTACGCCTTGTTCGAGTTTTCAGCCTCGAGGAGGGGGGGCTGGTGGAAAAATTAAAATTGTTTGGATTGATGCTATCGGGAGTCGAGTCTCGGCTATGAATTATTCGCTCGTTGTGCTTAGGCAAGATATCTAAGTTCGATGAATTGAAGTTACAAATTTAAGGTTTTTAATTGAAGTGACTGCAGCGGCAAATATATTTTATAATAACAAAAATAATTAAGTAGATCCAATGAGTACTGACGACATAATGAGTGATCAAACTAACTTACCCATAGGTGATGTTCGATCATCATTATATTAAAACAAAGTCCTTCGATGATGATGATGTGATGAAAGTTTATAATAATAAGCGCAATCTTATAGTCATAGGTAAGATTTTAGTGCTCTACCATTTACTTTACCAATAGGTTCGATATAATCCACCATCTATAAACTGTTTAACAATATTCATCAAAAAATTACGCAAACAATTTAATTATATTTCCTAATAATACGGAACTACACTAACAAATAGGTTCATTCTTTCATTCATCCCGTTTATAACGACTAATATATCATTCGCAACATAAATTTCATATCATTACACCGATAAAATAAAATAAACAGCCGACACAAAAATAGTTTAAAATTAAATCGAAACCGATTCAATTCATTTAAATCATATACACAGATAAAATTCTTTCCGTATGCACGTAGATACGGTGCGAAGCCCACACACAACCATGAATGAAGTGAAGACAGCATTATTACGGCGCTGCAACGATTGAGACTGTCAAAACAACGTTAACTAGCGAAATCGAACAACATTTGGCCGGCGGATGATAGAAAACAAACATTTACTTGCCATTCTTAAACAGATGATCCGATTCAACAAACATTATTGAACGAATTTACGACCCATCCAGATCAAAGTCGTATCACAAAAATATCTATGCCATTAAAAAATGTGCGTTAGTTTCTTCTGAGGAGTTTTTAAGGCGCATATTTGAACGCGATCGTTTTGATGAGCGCGAATGCAAATTGGCGGCCATGTTTTTTTTTCGCGCCAACAATCGCGCGCGCTGTGTTGCCACATTGAAGTTTCTTTTTTCACCGCTCTAGGTTCCTCATCGCGCTAATTTCGATTGTGATGATTTTTTTTTGTTTTGATTGCATAATATTTCACTCTTCTCGATATTCCGATGATTGGTGCCCGCGCCGGGTGATCAAAGACGGCCCGGATTCACGCTCAGCCTTTATGTGAAGGAGATGAATACGTTTTTACAAATTGTTTGTTGGGGTAATGAAATATTCTATAGGCAAAACGAAACTTTACATCTGACTTGATGATAACATTTTAATCCTTGTACCTACATACATATCTCTATAATTCAAATGTAAAATGTATGAAACCCACACGCATTTTCGTTACAGGCAAACCGATGGTGAGCATCGCTGAAAGATAAATATTGAACAAATTATTCATTAGATAGATATTTTTATGTCTATGGTATAACTTGTACTAAATACCTTTTTAACCGCCAAATTAGCGCTTATGTTTTTGATTTGAGATTTACGATGTCTCTTTTGACAGCATACAGTAGTTAATGATTACAGAAATTTGGTGACGTGTAAACGTCAAAAGTTAACTAAATGGCAATGTTAATGTCCATTGCATGAAGACACTTGTTAAATAATTTAAGCAATGTAATCACGTGCAACTAAAGATTAAACAGTTTCCTTTATAATTGAATATTAATTCACATTTGTTTTATTAATTCCGTAGTATTACTTAAAATAAAGATCTGGGATTAAATTAAAATCCGTTTTAAGTGTATATATCACACGCTTAAAAGGCATTAACTTATCGGATTTTGTATAAATCTAACACATATGGCTGCAGTAATAACTGGATCTGAATTTAAACTTTCAAACGTAGGCATACCTTATATATGAGGTTTACTTAATATACAAACATAATCAGACATCACTTATGGTTATATACCTACAACTTGCATGCCACATGGCTACTGTAAGTCCTTACCTACTCCTAATGTGACAAGCGGCTACAAAGGTAAAAACAGGTTTCGTTCTCACTAAAATTCCTAGTGAGTTCACCTCTGTAGAACACATATTATAAATCTTGAAATGTGTCAATTAACTAAAGTTTAATGTCGTATTTATGTTAATCGATGTCTGATGGACATTTTTGAGCATACACAAAAAGATACAGGCAGGACACGACCTCACGGCACCTCCGGTAGGTACTTCTCGGTAATTTTCCCAAATGTCGAATGAGTATAAATCGTGTTGAGAGCAATGATGGATAACAAGACTTTTAACATTTTAGCACTATATTCGTTTGGTGTCATAAAACTGAGCTGTTTGAATTTAAATTGAAAAATGATATGTTTGAACTGAAAGACAGTTTTGATGGTGAGGTTAAGCAACTTCATATTTTTTAAATATTAATATGCATGAGCTTCTGCATTGAAGACGAAAAATATTTGATTAAAACTCGCTTGGTAAACTTTAAACAGGAACGATATATAATACTAATAACCTAGCTGCAGGTTATTAGTTTTGCGATGCTAACATGTTTTCTGTGTAATAACTATATGATAGAACTAAATGTGACATTTTATAAAAACCAAAGCAATCAAGAAAACTACATCCGAGATTTTAAAACTGAAAAAAATTGTATTAAAATAAAATGTACTTACATGATTTTATCACGGTTTATTTGTGATTTTTAAGTTCCCGAGAAGAACTCAGTAAATGTACTTACACTTTAAACTGCTGTTTTTAAACTTGAAACGACTTACAAAATAATCGCATGTCAAACGACGGGCGATTTAGCGCAGTGGTTAAGAACTTAAGCCGCTCTGCCCACTACGTCTAATAGTCACGGGTTCGAGTCCCGCACGAGACAACTCTTTGTGTGATCCACAATTATTTGTCCCGGTCTGGGTATTTGTGTATGTGAATTTTCATGTTTATAAAGCACCAACGACACTGGAATAAATCCTAGTGTGGGGCTACGTTTATAAAATAGATAAAAAAGAACACATTTTCTTCCAATGAAAGCAATGTTTGATTGCAGATTTGGTTAGACATTTAACAGAGACTATTCTAGAAAGACCTAAACCACAGCAACTTGAACTGAGTTTAATACAGTATCAGTATTAGTTTCAATAAAATAGGTAAGTAATTACGTACATTTGTCAATTTGAATATATCAAAAAACAAGACGGTTCCAAAGCTTACATCAAAAAATATTTTACCAAGTTCTAATTTGATGCTTAATGTAATGTAGTAGCAGCTTAGTGTTGCCCGACGAGAAAAACATAACAGCAATATCAATTTCCGATTAACTGACCTTATTCAAAGAAATGTAAATTCCTTAATACGTTATTAAATTATTTTAATTTATCATTACATTAATAACCGTCAACCGAATTTATGAAATGTCCAGCGAAATACAGACGACAAATTTATGAATATTACGACTATTTCGTAATACGAAAGAATTAGTAAGAGCTTAGCAACGAAATTAATTAATAATAAAGAATCTTGTTTCAATCACTGTTTAGTGGATAGACGTTATAAAAATAATATAAATAGCCCAATATATATTATTGGAGTATCGAGAACCGTTTCATGGTTGTTAATAATTGTATGGAGGTATATAAAACTCATTCTATTAATACACAGAGTCTCCAAAACCGTGGGACGTTTCGTGGTTATTTATGCGAGTATCATGCTTTAGTTATTCGATGCTGATTGAAGCGGCCCTCCCGGGCCAATAAATTTTAACGACAAAACCAATTCGAAAACCTTTTTTTTAATGAAAAAATATATCGATATATCAATATTGAAACCAGTCCGGGGAGCTAGTAATAACGTGAATAAAAATAAATATTACTTAACCATTCGAAATAAATATGGCGGATGATTTATGGCGTTATTGACATTGGCTGCGCGGGCGCAGGCGGCCATCTTGCTTGCTAATTGCCAGTCTGTCATTAAATCAGTCACGCATCGGCTGTAGATGGATATGTGTTAGAATGTTTGTTTAGTGGCGGCACCTAGGCTTGGCAAATTTGCTTTTCTCGTTTGACTTCCACCCACATACCAGATCGTCGCGTCGACCTCTGCATATAATTAGCAAAAAGTATTTATTGTGTGAAATAAAACTATTTTACGGATTTTATCGCGTTAATTTTTTTTTTTTTTTTTAGTTCCCGACGTCCTCATTTCAATAGAGAAGATAGCTGGGTGCTTCCAGCGTCTTGGGATCCGGTAATTAATATAATCAAATCCAAAACCAAGCATAACACTGCAAGACCTCAAGACACCGTGAGCTCATTCTGCGTAGATCGGACCAACAACAACAAAAATAATTAGTTTGAGGGTACCCCGGAACAACTATGCCTTTTGGACGTCTAACACCTCAGTCCTTCCCGTGACCATGGGTGCTGCAAAGCACTCGAAACGTCGGGAACTTAAAATTAAAAATAAACCGCGATAAAATCCGTAAAATAGTTTTATTTCATGTGTAATATTCGCGTAAATCTAAGAACTCAGTATTTATTGTGTTTTCATTCATGTAATTTTTATTTCATATCTATGCATTTTCTTCGTGTGGAAACCGAACCATGTTCTTGCGTAAAAACTAGGAGAGACTTTTGGTTTCCCCTAAAAATTAGCGTTGTGAAAGAACGAATAATGTAGTAAAAATCATTTTGTAGTCGACGCGCAAGAATACATAGTTTTTCGTGCGAATCATTTCGAGAAAAAAAAAATAGTTTTAGTGTACATAAAAATTCCAAAAATTTCTTACATTTATGCAGTTGCCAGATTTGGTACATCAAGAACAAGATGTAGAGGTATGTAAGGAAAGACCTGTTGGTACTCTGTATTCTCTGCCTACCCCGCAAGGGATCTGGCTTGATGATATAGATAGATAGATAGAAGAACAAGATGGTCACGCAGCTTTTGTTCCACATAGAGCTGCAGGTTAATTATCTTATTGTAAGAGACCAGAATTCAATCTTTTAAATAAATGAACCACGTGTGTGTGAATGATGTACGCTGATGGCCGCGAGGCCTTTACAGCTTCACCGGCCTTAAAGGCGAGCGTGCAACCACTACGCTCTAGCCTGCCAGAAGGGCAAGAGGCGACATACTCGAGGGCTTCCGAAGAGGCGCCCTTGGTTGGGACAGTCGCTGTAGGGGGACGGGTGCACTACTAAGTGCACCGGTCAACCGCCGGCTATGGGAGGGGATCTACTACTACGTCGTCGTCGTCGCCCGTATTCTGAGCGAAAAGAAGGGATGACAAAGCATCGGGGGGTTCGGTGAGAACATGTCGCGGCCGGCGGTAGCGGCAGGGGTCGGGGGGGAGATCGTAGTCGGCGGTGGCTACGATTAACGGATTCGCATGGGTAGATGCGTTCGCGAAGTGACGTGTTGACGCCTTTTTAATAAAGGCGCGAATAGGTTCGAGACCTAGATCGGAGTGGAGGTCGACGTTCCGTACGAACCAGGGGGCTCCTACGGCTTTACGGAGAAAGCGGTTTTGAACCACTTGGAGTTTATCGATGTGAGAGGGGGCCGAATGCCCGAACACAACACACGCATAAGTCATGATGGGTCGAACGCAAGTTTTGTAAAGTGTCACCTTATTTCTAAGGGACATTTTACTCCGCTTGCAGATTAACGAATGGAGACGACCGAGCACAAAGGATGCTCGGTGACGGATAAATGAACCACGTTCATAAGGATCCATATATAAATCTATGGATAGGTTTTCCATCTCTTCAATTCGCTTATTTAGGGATTCAGAAAAATGACATATTTTGTTATTTATATATTTCTGTGCCAATAAAAATGAACATACCAGGACATCAAATAAACTAGGAGATCTTAGGTCGTCAACGATGTACTCATAGAATAAAGATAGGTAAATTATAACAAAATCCGTTTTTAAAGTACCAGAATAAATTAACAGTACAGATGTTCAGTTACTCTGGATACTTTTTCATAAATAACGTCGCATTGTCATTCAATTATGCCAAATATGAGCTCAATCGCTAACTTAACAGAGTGCTAAAAATATTTTGTTTACCTCACCTTTCTTGTCTGTGTCGCTAGAAATAAAATCTCAGGTTAATCTATCTATATCATCACGCCAGTATCCTTGCGGGGTAGGCAGAGAGTACAGAGTTCCAACAGGTTCCTTATAGACTTGTCTGGCTCCCTCCCTCCTCCTTTATGTTAATGTTTAATATTTGCTCCCTTGTTTATAAATATTTTAGGTCGTGTGTGCTCGTCTGTACATCTTTCTTCTTAAAAGTAAAATGTGTGTGAAAGGCCTATTTATATATTTCTGAAGGTGACCATTCGCACGAAAATAATTGTCTTTGTGCGAATCGCCTACTAAAATATAAAATTTTGAAATTGTGACGATTCGCACGATCTGTTCTAGTAAAATTCGTGCGAATCGACAACTAAATCATAAATTAACTATAAAGCTCCAAAATTAAAATTTTGTTACTAATCGCTATAAGAGATATACCTGAGATTTTGGTTGGCTAAGTTTCATAATCATAATCATTTATTTTGCAAGCTTGCATACCATTCAACCAGAATTTCATCTTCAAATCTTTGTACGTAAGACGATAGATAGGGAAGTTTTTAAACTAAGTCACCTTTATACAAGGTGTAACATATCTAACGCAAGACCCAGACACCTCGATTAGATTATTGCTTTACGAATTCAAGACAAATCTCTATTTTTTTAAACTCTTTGGTACCCAATTTACAACGAAACCTATACTTGTGTGTGCATATTGTGGTATATGTATTAGAAATGCAATAAAAATAGCCGTATTGTTTTAAATAATGATTCTATTTCTTTAATACAACAGACTGAACGAGTAAAAATAAAACAGTACTTTTAAAATGGTTGGAATCGATTCAGTTGTCGATTTAGAACAAACTACTGTCAGGTCTTGCGTTATTCACATTAAACTTTGTAGAGGTATGTTTTCAGGTAAGAATAATCGAGTTCATAACTATGTGCAGGTGTCTACCATTATTTATCATATTTAGCATATAGGTACAGTGTCACTATGGGGGCAAAGCTCTTCTCTCACAAAGTGAGGTGAGCCAGCCATACTCCACCACGTGGACCCAGTGTATATTAGTGGAGGAAAGAAAACCATATAATATAGTATTCCGTAAAACATTTGCGCAACACCAAATAATATCTATATAATCACGCTACAGAGTTCCAACAGGTTCCTTCTATACAGACCTCTCTAGCTTCCCCCATACTCATAGTTATAAAATAATCTTATTTTACATAACAAAAGCTAGCGATCAGGAATCGAATGAACATACTTTAAATGAGGACATAAAAACCGAGGTACTAACGAAATTAATGCAAGCCATTCTGGTTTTGAAATAACAGCCTAATAGTAATCAATTTTAGACCATAACTCATTTTTCTTAAATATTCATTAGGGCACGGTGATCTCAAGGCCTAGAAAATCTTTACATTTATACTCCTTTAAACACCTTTGCGCTCCTATATCGAGGCGCTCGAAGCGCCTCAACCTGGTGTCCTTAGCAAACACCTAGGTCAAGCAGCGTTTGTCTTCGTGCTTCGGAAAGAACGCTCAGCCATTGGTCCCGGTTACTACCTAATGTGATAGTCGTTAGGCCAAGTTGGAAGCCTTATAGGCGGCTTGATAAGTTCCAACACCAACTGGTGTTGGAACTTATGGTGGTTCACAAACCTGCCTCCACTAAACCACACTGGGTCCGCATGGTAGAGTTACCCAAATCTCTCTCGCCTATATTTGTGAGAGAAAACATGACACAGGAGTGGTCAGGCTGATTTGTTAAAGAGTACACGTATTGACTTTGGTTCTTGGATATAGTAAATGAAATTTTATCAAGGCACCCTATGGCATTGTCCTAGCAACGACGGACGGACGATTTAGCGCAGTGGTTAAGAGCCTAAGGCGCTCCGCCCACTGTGTCAAGTAGTTGCGAGTTCGATTCCCGCACGAGCCAAATCTTTGTGCGACTCACAATTATTTGTTTCTGTCTGGGTATCTGCGTATGTAAATTTTCATGCTTGCAAACGCACCCATGATGCAGGAATAAATCCTAGTGTGGGGTTAGGTTTAAAAAAAAGCTATGTATATTGTTCTGCTATCATAACTTGTTTACTTAAACGCATTGACTGATTGCAACTGAAGTACCACTACATGTCCCATAATCACACACTTGAACTCGGCTTATCGGTGTTATGAATGTAGACAATGGTATTTGCACTGCAATGCAGTTCAACAATGTGTAATATGGTACAAATATCTATTATGAGGCTTAGTTTTGGGTCTAAACTAATTTATATATATTTTAAGTACCTGGTAAATAAAAACTTAAATAATTTGTAGCCTGGGTATCAATAACACAGTGGTTCATCATCAGCCTACACTCGTCCACTGCTGAACATAGGCCTTCCCAATCGCTCTCCAGCGCAGCCGGTGCAATGCCACCTGCATCCAACGACTTCCTGCGATCCCCACAAGTGATTCAATTAAAACAGTGCTTATTCTGCTTTTAATTGAATTTCTTAGATAACATTTCTTAATGGTCTGCAGATAAGAGGTATGTTTACAAAAAAAAATATTATTCTCTAGATAAGTCAAGTGTCTCTGTAACCGGCGAGCGTGTATGAGACGAAGTATGAGAGTGGAGGAAGCCAGAGAAGTATGTAAGGAGAGAACCTGTTGGAACTCTGTACTCTCTGCCTACCCCGCAGGGGATCTGGCGTGATGATATAGATAGATAATTAAAAATAATGCCTTCAATGAATTAATATCAAAGTATTTCAGTGAAAAAACCGAGCTTTTATCACTATACCTATATATTACTGAAGTAGCGGCACGTTATGATGTCACTTATGATAGTTTACAATTGTCTTAGTACACAACAGTGCAATATTGAAAAGTGCCCTTGGGGTGCCATCTTATGCAGCTAGTTTAGTTTATTGTGAAGCGGCAAAATGTTTGTGTTATTATAACAATGTTGGTGTCATATTGTGTATAGTTGGTGTATAAGTCATCATTCTTACAAACTTAAAATAATAAAAGTGTAAAAAAATTCTCTTTCCCTATATCATCATGTCAGTTCGGTTGCGGAGTAGGCAGTTAAGGTAATTAAGATTTTCAGTTAAATAAATTATATTTCACGCAGTCGGAGTATTTAGTAAACCATGTTATCTTTATTGTACGATACAACACAAAATTTTTCAACTAGTTAATTTCAAGTTTTGTTATTATAATTATAGAGATAAAAGAAGAAACTTTAAAAGAAAACATTAAGGGCGCTACAGATTTCTGATCCACAGGTAAGCTGCGGGCGGAGACCGAAAAAATCATACCAGCTATCCATACAATATATTAACTTCAGTTACTTTAAAAACATATAATGAATTCACTGTTAATTACACACAACAAAATTTTACAGAATTATAACTCCTCGTTTACGAATATATAAACATCTAATATAAAACTGATTAGAATCAAACAAAGTGAAAAAACTAAAGTTATCGCCATCAAGAATCCGAATGAAATAAAAAATAAATATAATAATATTCACGAGTTTGTCATAAACAAGTCAGAAAGTTATGGAATAACATTATGTCTATGCGGCAGATGCCGCGTCACATGGCGTCAATAAATTTTTGTGGCCGACCCGAATGTCATGTCAAAATTAAAATAACCCAAAACTTCATGTAGATATTAAAATGAAACATTGATAAATATACCTACAAATATTTTTGTAAAATAATAAATGTTTTTAGTAATGTTCTAAATTTAAAAAAAGAAATAAAAATTTTTTGTATAAAGACAAATTTATTTCATTGTACACAAAATATTTATGCATATTGTTTTGTGTACGGTCTTTATTGTTTTGTCAATATGTTTTATTTTATACGAGAACGTTATGTTTTAATGAGTTACTTATGTTTTATTATTACTGAAGTAGTTAAGTTTTAATTAAGCACCTAGGGTAATGTACCAATATTGGATTTGGTCTATACAAAGACATTATAATAATGTGTTTGTGTCTATATTAAGGTTATTAATTTCGAGTCGAGCCATTATTTAATACTAGTTTCTGCCCGCGACTTGTCCGCGTTGACTTAGGCAGGAACCTTACATTTTTGCGGGATAAAAAGTATCCTTTGTGTTAATCCAGATAATGAACTATCTATCGTTAAGCCTTTTTTGCTTGAATGAGTAACTAACATATAAAGTTCCACATTTATATTATTAGAAGGATGTACAGATTTACTTCTCTCTGTCATTATTTCACTGAACCAATAGACAAAGTGACACTAATTATGAAATCGTGAATAGGTCGGTTACCAGTCAATACTAAATTGAATTACGGCATATTAATTTAAATATAGTATAATTAATGTGAAAAAGGCGTTTACTTGTCCGAGTTTAAAACATTAAGCATAATTAATTAGGTAATACACGAATACGAATAAAAACAGCCAGGTAAATGTATATGTATATGTAATGTCAAAATAATACATTGTTTTAACACAAGTCATTTTAATTTAAAAGATTGAATTTGATATAGTTAATATGACCAGAACAGCAGGTATGTGGTTTTAGTGGTTTATTTTCGAGATTTTTAAAGAATACCGGCATATGTTAAGAAGGATACATGTTGTCGATACTAGGTAAATTATAAAGTAAATAGATCACTAGTCATTTTTTATCAATTAGGCTGTTATTGGAGCAATAATTGGTTCGTCCCTATTTCTATGCTGTCAGATTACTAAGGGAATGGATGCCAATGAAATATCTACCACACTACTTAATATTCACAATAATTTTAAGGATCGTTATGATTAAATTAATTTAAATATCCTTTAAAATAATGTTTATTTAGTGTAGAATATTTGTAGGTAAATAAATTAGGTTTATTAATTTAAAATAATTAAATACGCCTCTAACACTTATATTACATGAATTAGGTATCTGTCAAGCGTATTGTTATTGTTTAGCACTCAATAAGTTTATTGTTAATTAATTATTATCATTTCAAAATAAATAATAGATATTAAATTTGATTACGAAATAAACAACCCATCATAAAAAAAATATTTAAGCAATATTGCTAATAGTAAATGTTAGTATTAACTAAACCGTCAAAAATAATAAATACATATCATGAAGCATTAAAATAACAACTAACAAAATAATTTTAAAATATTTTTTAAAATAAAAACTAATTTAGAAAAAGAATAAACAAAATAATAAGTTGTTTATCAATAGAATTTAATTCATATTGCAATTTGGAAAAGCGCCCATGTAGACAATGTTTATGTATGTGGTCGTCCCTTTCTAGCGTGGCCGCCCCGCCCCCCGCCCGCCGGCCCGCGCCCGCCCGCCGCGCCACAGACGCGGTGCAGACGACCCGGCCCGCGCCACTCTACTATTTAAAATGACGACTGTGTGTGCATTGCTTTACAAAAATAAAGATGGCGGACTGTAATAGGGACGCTAGTGGTGGATGCAAAATTATTATATATTCATATTCTATCTACACAGGGTTCGCATTAGCGGTAGATATCAATTGATATTTATTCTAAATGTAGTTTAGCAGGTTAAAGCTTCACTGAAAAATTATAATTTTAACAATCAAAGCTAATACTAGTAATTAGAGACATGTATGCTTGTATGCACGCCTTTATTCGAGAGGGGTAGGTAGGATTAAAATGGAGCTTTAATTACAAACACATTTTTGGTACTTTTAACGATAATTTATCATGATGATATAGATAAATATGTGTCATTAACAGTGTATTTAATGGTATTTACATTTATCTAACAAATTTTCAAGCAGCTTAAAACCATTTAAGAGGGGATTCGCGCCTGAACTACTCGTATACGTATGACTGTATCATAACATCCCATGTATATGTATATAACATAGTTATATATCAAATATGGTATGTTATGATATTCATTACAAATAATTTTGACAATATATGATTATCTAGATACAATCTTGATTGGCGAAAATACCAGTTAATAGGTAGGTTATGTTTAGGCCTATGCATTTTTATGCAACAAATGGGTTTAATTAGAGAAATCATTATAATTAATGGTAATCCTCAACTAGAGTTATCGGTCATTGGAATTAATTAGTTGTATGATGTACGACTGTTTGCCTGTATTTTTTATATAAAGAATGAATTTAGTTCATTGTATGAAAAGTTAATTATTAATTAACGAGGAATGGTATAAAAGTCATCTCATTACTTGACCGGGCAAGTGCTAAACATTCAGCTTTTATCTATTTATTTATATCATCTATACATTTCTATGTACAAATGTTTACACCTATCCAAGTATTTTAAGAGATTGGAGCAATTCGAAAATGGTTTCATTCACTGCATCTTATTTTATATTACAAATTGTGTATGCCTACCTAGGTACTTATAAGTATATATCTAATCAAATATATAATGCAACAGATAAGTATACAGATATATATAAGTACATAAAGATAAGATAATTTTTATTTATATTAGATTTATCCGAATGTGTATAAAAACATGTGAAAATTATTAATTTTACATATATGTAAAGATGTCATAATGCATATAATTTTACTAAGACTATATAACAAATATTTTTAATATGAGTACTTACTTAGTATGAGTGGAGGAAGCCAGAGAGGCATATAAGGAAAGAACCTGTTGGAACTCTGTACTCTCTGCCTACCCCGCAAGGGATCTGGCGTGATATTATAGATAGTGCTCACACAAATGCGGTCAACTTTAACTGAATTGAATAAACAATAATCATTATAGGCTTGTGTGTTTTTTAAAGCATTTATTCCTTTTACATACTTTTCCGTGGGTAAACGCTTGGCACAGTACCGCCGCGGTCCGTCGCCGCACACTCACTGAATTCAGTAGCCGGCCCAAACTTTTCAGAGCTCACTACGCATTGTGAAACTTGACAACACGCCACAAAACTATTTATTCAAATTCAATATACAAAGAAAATTCAAAGAAACAACTTTAAAATGCATAAACTATTGTTATAAAGCGAAAGAAATTCCAAAAACACCATGTTAGTTCTACCATTTGACACGTACATTCAAAGTATGCTCACCTTCGGTTTCCAAAGAATATTCTTATTTGACAGATAATGTAAAACCACTCCACCTGTCACAACGAGCAGCTAAGCTAGCAGTGTCACTCGAGACCCCTCTCATGCGACCATTGTTTTCCAAACTTCTATTTGTTTTCGGAATACGTGAAACGAATTCCTTAGCACATCAAACACCATGTACGATGTCGTCGAACCTCCAATCCATCAATAGTAAACTTAAACAAATCAACCGTATTTGAACAGATGGGCCGCGACGGTGTCTCGGACGAGCAAATATGAATATTATGGTTACTGGAATCGCACAGCGTACGTGCTCACTTCACACAAATAACTGGCACTGAGTTAACTGGACACAATTTTTTGGCACAACACGTGAACATGTCAATTGTGATCGTTTTGCGCGTGTTTCGTGGTGTGTTTACGCGAGCGGGAGCGTGCGCGGATCGCGATGCGGTTGCGTCGCGCGCCGCGGCCGGAGTGACGCGCCGAGCGAGCGGCGCGACGCCAGCGCCGCGCGCCCGCCGCCGGAACTAGCGCGCTCAATCAAACGTCCAACCGTGATAAGATGCAACTGCTTTTTTGCAATGCACCATATTCTTGCTATAACTTTAATTCGAGAAATTCTATTTATGCATGTAATAATTATGGATTTGATATTAATTTACCTTTAATATTATAAACGTTAAGTAAGGAGTGCTTTTAACTAGACAAATTAGATTCATGGACAGTTAAAAAAACGTTTTAGTACCTGGACTTAATATATATTTTTGTTTTAAATCTAACTATATTTTTTATGTTTCTTTTTTTAAATACCTTTTAATATAAGTGTTACAGCATTTTTAAAATCGTTTCCAACTAAAAATATTGGAGAAACCACTTATACAACTGCCAAAAATAAAATTCGAAAAATCTAACACCAAATATTGTACAAAAAATGCATCGGCATAAGTTGTCAAAACATTGCAAAGTGCGCGCGGGGCGCGGCGGCCGGGCGCCGTGACCTTGCAGCGGCGTGCAGGCGGCGCGTGCAGTGTCGCCGTCCCGCTCGCGCGCGGGCGGGCCCGGCCCCGCCCCCCGCCCACCGCACCGCGCCGCCTTTTTACCTTCCCGCAACGCTCTGCCAAAGTCACTTTCGTTGCAATTTTTGATACGTATGTTTTATTTACTTTAAATTAACATTTTATTTTATAAAATTTTTTGAACATTATTTTAAATGTTTTAAATTTTATGCTTGCACTTATGAGTGTTGTGTACAAATTTTTTTTTTTGTGTTATACGTCGGTAAAGTTTTTTTTATTTTAATATATACTAATGTATTGAAATATAAAATATTTTAATTCATAGGTATCAATAATAATTTTTTATTCATATAGACCAAAAAGTACTTATAAATAGCCAAAAAGAGAAAATTATTGATTACTCAAGACTACTCGTATGAACAGTGCAGATCGCGCTAAATAGATAGATAAGAGATAGATAAGACATAAGTGTACTTAGATTAATGGTATCAGTATCTGCCTACATAGTAACAATAACTGTTGGGGTTATATCCAACATTAAATGTTACTGTTAATGTAATTACAGTAAATTTTACTGTTTGTCATTTGTTGTTGTTAAAATGTTATGTTCAATGTTAACTGTTGAATAAGTAGACATTTATTTATTATAAACAAATTTCCTTAAAACACACATTGCATATATTATTCACGCTTATCAAGTAGCAAAGGATGATGTACAGCATAGCTTGTATAATAATTATTTCATAATATTTTAAGACTTCAAAACTAGTGCCAACCAGTCTTTAAATACTGCTGAGAAATGTAATCCTAAAAGTATCTTAGTTTCTGTTTTTGGAGAACTTTTCCGTTTATGAATTAATATAAGATTTATATAATAATCTATCTATATCAACACGCCAGATCCCTTGCGGGGTAGGCAGAGAGTACAGAGTTCCAACAGGTTCTTTCCTTACATACTTCTCTGGCTTCCTTCCTTTCTTCATATATAATAATCATAAGATTTTATTTCTTTCTGCGTAGTTTTCCTATATGCGTACATTTACCTTATACCTGCGTATTTTACCCACATAACGGGGCAACCATGCGCGCCCCGAACAAACTTAAAATAGTCTTTATTAAAAAATCTGCAATGCTATATGCACATAGGCATTAAATAAAGAAGATAGATAAAATTAATCCTTAATCCGTTAAAACGTCTTTTTAGGAATGCCAAAATAATGTGCGTGCGTGCTTTTAACCCTAATAGTGACTCTACATAGTGTTTTTGATATATCTTTGCCTACAAGTATTCTATAAATATTACATAGCATAACTAATATAATATTAGCCCTGTTAAAAAACTGTCCCACCGTTGGGCACGAGCCTCCTCTCAAACTGAGAGGGTTTAGGCCGTAGTCCACGACGCTGGCCCAGTGCGGGTTGACGAACTTTACATACCCTCGAGAAACTCTTAGGCATGCAGGTTTCCTCACGATGTTTTCCTTCACCGTTAAACCAAGTGGTAATTAATTTAGAATACACACATGCTTACGAAAAGACATGCATGCCTGGGTTTAAACCCGAGACCTCTCACTTTGCAGTCCAACGGTCTAACCACTAGACTATCATTTTTAGCGTAACTAATAATAAATATTTAATAAAATTCTCTCTGTGTGGGTGCACAAGGAGACACATTCATTAGATGCATAAGAATAAAAATAAACTTTGTACATCCAGTCTTCAACCCTAAAACACCGTGCGACATAAAACTTTCTTGCATATGATCTCCCCTATAGCCTTTACACCCATGCACATAAAGCTCATTTACCTCACACAAAAAAATCGCAATAAAATTTAAAAAACTCCTTAACTTTACGATCGAAATCGTAAAAGTTCGATTTTTTTATCAATATAATTTTATTCGCGCTTAAGTTAGCTTATTAAGTAAAAACTTGGTTATTTCATACATAAAACTGTTTATGGGAAAGTAATTTGACAACAGAATCAAAATTGTTATCTGGAATTTTGCGGGATCGAAATGTGTCCGGTGCGATGGGGTTTTTATGGTGCGTGTTGATGGTGGCGATGAGCAGCCGTGGAGGTGCCAGTTGGGTAGGCATGGAATATTTGACAAGTCATCATCATCATCATCATCATCTCAGCCTATACTTGTCCACTGCTGAACATAGGCCTCCCCAATCGCTTTCCAGCGTAATCGGTCCGATGCCACCTGCATCCAACGACTTCCTACGATTTTCACAAGATCGTCGGTCCATCTGGCAGGCGGTCGTCCCACGCTGCGCTTGCCAATACGTGGTCTCCACTCTAGAATCTTTCTGCCCCAACGCCCGTCCGATCTACGCGCTATGTGGACCGCCCATTGCCACTTCAGCTTGCTAATTTTAACGGCTATGTCGGTGACCTTGGTTCTTCTACGAATCTCCTCATTCCTGATTCGATCGCGTAGAGAAACGCCGAGCATAGCTCTCTCCATAGCTCGCTGAGCAACTCTGAGCTTTTTTATGAGACCTATTGTAAGAGACCACGTCTCTGATCCATATATCATCACTGGTAACACACATTGACTAAAAACTTTAGTCTTAAGGCACTGAGGTATTTTGGATGAGAAGATGTTGCGCAGTTTCCCGAACGCTGCCCAGCCGAGTTGGATTCGTCGATTGACCTCTCTCTCAAAGTTGGACCTACCTAACCGGACTACCTGTCCCAGGTAAATGTATTCGTCGACAACTTCAAGAGTAGAGTTCCCAACGGTGAGTGCGGTGGGTACGACATGGACTTTAGACATTATTTTTGTTTTGTCCATGTTCATTTTAAGACCCACTTGTTGAGATACTCTGTTGAGGTCACCGAGCATTCGTCCTAGATCTTCCAGCGACTCCGCCACGACCACAATGTCGTCGGCAAATCGAAGGTGAGTGATGTATTCGCCATTGATGTTGATGCCAAGTCCTTGCCATTCCAAGAGCTTGAAGGCGTCCTCTAAGGTGGCCGTAAACAGTTTCGGAGAAATGACGTCTCCCTGTCTTACTCCTCTTTTTATGGGGATCGCCTTCGTGCACTGCCCCTGTACTCGAACTGACATGGTGGCGTTATTATACAAGCACTTCAACACTTCAATGTACCGATAGTCAATGCGGCATCGCTGGAGAGATCTAAGAACCGCCCAAGTCTCGATCGAATCGAAGGCTTTCTCATAGTCCACAAACGCCAAGCATAGTTGCCGATTATACTCCTCGGTCTTCTGTATAATCTGCCGCAGCGTATGTATGTGGTCTATGGTACTAAAGCCTTTCCGGAAACCGGCTTGTTCGGGAGGCTGGAAGTCATCAAGCCTGCGTTCGAGACGATTCGTGATGACTCTCGAAAACAACTTATAAACATGGCTCAGCAGTGTGATGGGCCTATAATTCTTCAGTAAAGTGTTATCACCTTTCTTGAAAAAGTGTACCACCACACCCCTGTTCCACGCTTCCGGCGTTTTTCCTTCGAGCAAGACGGAATTAAACAGCCTCTGAAGGACTTTAAGTACCGGCGATCCGCCCGCCTTCAGAAGTTCTGCAGTAATTCCGTCTTCACCCGGCGCTTTGTTGTTTTTTAGTTGTTTGAGAGCCATCCTAATCTCGCACAGGCTGATGTCCGGGATATCTTCAGTGCAGTGTCGGGTTAGCTTGGCTCTTGGGTCTTTTACCAAGTCAACAACAGGTTTAGCTACTGAGGTATATAACTGTCTATAGAACCTCTCTATCTCCCTGAGCACCTCTGACCTATTCGACGTTACGTTTCCGTCCTCCGTCTTCAGCTTCGTCAACTGGCTTTGCCCAATAGACGCGTCTCTTGCAAACACTTTGGAGCCCTTGTTCTGCTCTATGGTCTCCTCAATACGTCTTGTATTGAAGGACCGTAAATCGTGTCGCAAGGACTTCAATATCTGTCCATTGAGCTGCCTATAGGACTTAGCATCATCGGAGGTTTGGAGTGTTATGGTACGTCGCTCAGCCATAAGGTTTCGGGTGTAGTCAGATAGCTTTTGAGGCCTATTTTTACGGTGGGGCTTAAAATGCTTGGACCCGACCGTATGGACAGTCTCTACCAACCTATTGTTGATTTCGTCCACTGATGCGCTGCTGTCTAGCAATTCGAAGCGGTTTGACAATTCGAGTTGAAAGTTCTCGGGGTTTTGGATATGTGCATTAGAAGGTCGGAGCGTAGACTTCATCAGACGCGATCTTTCCATTTTGACATTAATATTTAATGTGCCTCTGACCATTCGGTGATCACTGCCGGTTTTTACCCTGTGAATCACGGAGACATCATTAAATATTTGTCGCTTGGTGCTCATGATGAAGTCTATCTCATTTTTTGTGGAACCATCAGGGCTCATCCAGGTCCATTTCCTATGAGGCGGCTTCCGGAAGAAAGAGTTCATCATAAAGAGTCCCTCCTTCTCCAGATATTCGGCCAGCCTCTGACCCCTGGGGTTGCGTTGCCCATATCCAAATTGCCCTACTCTCAATTCATCATCGCCCTGTTTGCCCAGCCGCGCATTGAAGTCACCCATAACCACTGTAAAGTGTGCTTTGGAAGTATGTATGGCTCTACTAATATCCTCATACATTACTTCGAGGTCATCATCTGAGTATGCCGAGGTCGGTGCGTAGACCTGTATGACCTTCAGCGAATATCTTTTGGATATTCTGAGTATCAGGTACGCTACCCTGCTCGACACACTAGTGATGGACACAACGTTGTCTATGAGTGACTTGTGGACGATAAATCCGACACCACCTTGGGACTGCTGTTCGCCCTCCCGGTAGTAAAACAAGTTGCCGGATTTTAAGGTTATCGTGTCCTCGCCTTTTCTTCGGACCTCCGATAAACCAACAATATTCCACCGCAGCTTGTTTATCTCTTCTTCCAGCTCAACAAGCTTCTCATCTGTCCTTAACGTGCGTGCGTTGTATGTCACCAGGGCCAATTTTCGGTTTTGGTGGTAGCCGAATCTCTGCCGGAGATTCTTAGCACCCCTTGTCCTGTCGTTACCATGGCTGCTACCGTGGCCAGGACGAACAGGACCGCCGGGGACTAGGGGCCTGGTTTTCTTACATTCTTCCATAATTGGGGGTGTTTGCCATACTCGCCACGCTTGGCAGGCGGGTTGGCGAGCGCAGTTATTGGTCGTCGAAGTGTTAAGGGAACGCTGCTGCCCATTCCCTAGTTTTCCCTTAGTCGCCTTGTACGACACCCGATGGGATGAGATGGGTTGGTCCTATTCTAGTTTGACAAGTAGCATGTGAAAATTCATATGAAATTATTTTTCATTTATAGCACTACTATTTCTTTCACAGTGGCTGCTAAGCTCATACTTGATATGAAATCGCAGATTTATTTATTACTAGCTGCCCGCCCCGGCTTTGCACGGGTGTACTAATGACGACAATGAGACCAAATCTTAGAAATAAGCATTCTGTTTGCTTGCAAGCGTTGCCTACGCTCTTCTTCAGTCTTATTGACTTGACGATTGTAAACTTGGCTTCCTTTACGCGTATGCCGACCGATATTTTGACGGCTCACTGGTGGCATTTTAACAATGAAATAAGCCAAGACAAATTGCAATTGAGTGATAGATAACACACTGAGTTCCATAAACTACTATTGCTGTTATTTTTAAAAATAACAGGTATAGTATAACGTTCTACAAATTTCTTACTCCTGTTTCACAGAACAACCAAAACAACAAATGAATTATTTTTTCAGATGTAAAAGATAAAACAATATAAGAAACTGAACAACTAAACGTCACTCTTTCAATTCTGTCAATATTTTTGAAGATCTCCCTTCACCCCATGATCAAGTAGATATGCGAGCGAGCATGTAGGAGAGAAGTAGATATGAGAGCGAGCATGTAGGAGAGAAGTAGATATGAGATCGAGTATGTAGAAGAGAAGTAGATATGAGAGCGAGCATGTAGGAGAGAAGTAAATATGAGAGCGAGCATGTAGGAGAGAATTAGATATGAGAGCGAGCATGTAGGAGAGAAGTAGATATGAGAGCACGCGAGCTTTTTTATAGGTGCTGCCAGAATACCAGCTCCTACATCATAATATGATGGTATGTTGTAGCAATATTTATTTATTTATAACTTCATTGCTCGCTGCACATACAGATCAAAACGCACAGGGGCGTTTTTATAACATATAAAAAAATCTGTAATTGTACACACATTAAATTATATTATTTATTTATATTCAAAAGTTGAGGCAGTATCTTGTTTAACCCCACACAACCTGTCTGTATGTGTGGTTAAAGGACATTCTTCTGCGCCCATACATGTTTCACACCAAAACTAGCAGCAATGAAAAAATACTTGCATGATTTCAAATCACCCATTTATTAATTCTTTTAAGGCATTTATTATGAAACGGACAAGCGGAAGAATCGCAATATTGCACAACAAGTATTAGATTTTGACTTGATAGTCATTAATACGTGAGGTTATATTGTATGCGTTGCCATTCAGTATAGATGTCGGCGACTTCGATATAAGTACTTACAATACTTTGAAATATTCGTTTTAGATTCCAAATTTTCCGTTAGATACAGATATTTACCATTATTTTAATTAAATATGTAAATAATGATGGCATAGGTCAAATGTTTGTTGGTTCTGGGGCATATTAGACAATCTCCTTTCTTTTATATTTATTTACTTTTTGTAAACTTTACATATACTACCCGGTTTAAATTATACCAAAGCTGCCAAATCCCGCATGGAGCACTGAGCAGTGTCTACTAGCATCGCTCATCATTGTTAAAAAATATCCTCATGCCAATTTTATACTAGCTTTTCCATAAATTCATTGAAAAGCTAGTACCTATTCAGCTTTTCCATGTTTCCTGAAGCGTCACTCTCATTTTTTTTTTTGGATTTTATATCCAAGATTTTAGTTAGACTCTTATCCTCAATTTTTCCTTATAATTGTAAAAGGATAATAAACTGACAACATTTACTGAGTGGAGTACTTTTCGGATTTTATCGCAGTTTATTTTTGATTTTTAAGTTCCCGACGTTTCAAGTGCTTTGCAGCACCCATGGTCACGGGAGGGACTGAGGTGTTAGACGTCCAAAAGGCCTATGCCTTTTGGACGTCTAACACCTCTAACACCTTGTTCCGGGGTACCCTCAAACTTCTCAATTATTTTTGTTGGTCCGATCTACGCAGAATCAGCTCACGGTGTCTTGAGGTCTTGCAGTGTTATGCTTGGTTTTGGATTTGATTATATTAATTACCGAATCCCAAGTCGATGGAAGCATCCAGCCATCTTCTCTCTTGAAATTAGTATGTTAATTAATTTCAATAGCCTCGCGAACCATCCTTGGTATGAATCGGTGTTCTTTCACGAGGATTTGTGGTCTATCAAATCTGATGTTATGGCGGGTGCGGTCAAGGACATGTTCACAGACTGCAGACTTCTTTGAGCGACGGTGTTTTAGGTCAGCTATGTGTTCTTTAACCCGAGTTTTTACTGGTAAAAACTGTTTTTTTTTAAACGTAGCCCTACACTAGTATTTATTCCTGTATCGTGGGTGCGTTTACAAACATGAAAATTCACCGACACAAATACCCAGACCGGGACAAATAATTGTGGATCACACAAAGATTTGTCCCGTGCGGGAATCGAGCCTGCGACTATTAGACGCAGTGGGCGGAGCAGCTAAAGCTCTTAACCACTGCGTTAAATCGTCCGTCTAATTCGTATTGCCATATACCGGGCACAATTCCAGACTCATTAACAGAACTTCATTTGTCCGACCTAGGATTTGAACCCAGGACCTCGTGATCACAAAGCGATGCGCTTTGTTACTAGACCAACGAGGCAGTCATAATATTTACGTCAACATTTAAAATAAGCGTCATAACTTTAACGACTTTCTCATCAGCCGAAAGACGTTTACTGCAGGACAAAAAAAGCCTCCCCCAAAAATCACCACGACTTAACGATTTCAATATTTAAAATTATATCTAAATTTGAAATCAACCATGGAATCTGCAAGAACATAAAAAGTAGCGGCGCATAAATTCCACTGAATCGTATTTTTATTGTAGTTTATTAAATATTAAAAAGTTAATTAAAAGCGTGTGTCACAATTTAGACTAAAATAAAATAAATGAATTGTTAAAATAAAATGTTATTTGTTGTCTATTTTAAAGACATTTATAGCAAGAATAGAATGTATACCTAGACATCGTAGAGTAAATATTTTATATACCTAATGGCCGCCCACTATCCAACATTTTGGCTATTAAAACTTTTGATTTGATTTTTATTAAATGAAAAGCTATATTTTTGTAAAAAAAATTGTGCAATGATCATTGGATTGACTTGGTTTAGATAATAAATAATATGGTAAACAGTGATGTCGTTAAACAAAATCGAGTTGCTTTTTGAAACACTACAACCTGCCCATATTTTTTTAAACGTAGCCCCTCTCTAGGATTTATTCCTGTGTCGTGGGTGCGTTTACAAACATGAAAATTCAAATACACAAATACCCAGACCGGAACAAATGATTGTGGATCACACAAAGATTTGTGCCGTACGGGAACCGAACCCGCGACTATTAGACACAGTGGGCGGAGCGGCTTAAGGTGCGCTAAATCTTCAGTCAAAGTAAAATAAACCTCATACATAGTTTTGTTCAATTACCCTTCAGCTTCCGTTAAACATTGACTAAATTGATTACGCGAATTTTACTTACCGACGTGTTTTTGCGATAAATTAACAGTAATTTATTGAATATGACAAAATGTATTATGACAAAACAGATATATAATGCGAAAGTGGAAGGATATAGATACCGGTGAAGACCTAGACTATCTTACTATGACCAAATATACCGTGTCTTATCTGAAGAACATTTCAAGAGTCTCCGTAACCGACGAGCGTGTATGAGACGAACTTGTGAGAGTGGAGAAAGCCAGAGAGGTATGTAAGGAAAGTGCCTGTTGGAGCTCTGCACTCTCTGCTTACCCCGCAAGGGATCTGGCATGATGATATAGATAGATAGAATTTATTACAATTGAAACGGTTTTTTCATGTGATCGGTATTTCTATACATCGTAATAAGATGCCCAGAGTGTGTATAAATCATCCTGATAACTTTTGCTATATTTGCATAGACTATCTTACCATGACCAAATAGACCGTGTCTTATCTGAAGGGCAAGTCAAGAGTCTCCGTAACCGGCGAGCGTGTATGAGACGAACTATGAGAGTGGAGGAAGCCAGAGAGGTATGTAAGGAAAGAATCTGTTGGAACTCTGTGCTCCCTGCCTACCCCGCAAAGGATCTGGCGTGATGATATAGATAAATAGGTAGAGGTTCGTAACTTTCTTGGAAACTATAAAGAGTTGGTCAGTAACTTCTTAACAGCTTACAAGGATAGGATAGGAAGCAATATGTCTTATTTTTTTTATTTTTAGTATATTTAGGAAACATACAGAACAATAGTAGGTACTTAATCTAAATACAACTATTAAAGTGTTCATAATCCGATCAAGTTTCCACTAATAAGTAATACATAAACAATATTTAATAGAAGAAAGTCAACGATTCATAGGTTAGCATGTCGATCAAAATACTCTTTTTACATTAACATTTGGATTTTTTTTCTCACAATTTAGAGGCCGTCAGCGACGAATATGGTGAGCGGTTCCATGAGGAAATATCCAACATGGAAAAACGGTACCGAAGCAAGTGGAGTCCGAACATGTTAGCGACTAAATATGCCTATCAATAAGTTTAAAAAGGCAATCAAAACTAGACTCTGTAAGAAAGGGTATTACTAAATTTCGAATTATCTCGAAACAGATTGGGTTTCAGCACCTCCTTAATTAGCAAAATTAAACAATGCTGCATAATACAATTTAAAAAAAAATGGTGATCAGAAAGGCCAAACAAATTAAGTTAAAAGACTAACCCGCTGATTTTCTTGCCGGATCTTCTCAGTGGAGGCCGCGTTCAGATCCGGTAGTAGATGTAAAAAATTTAATAATTTTGACGTTTGTAAGTGCTTTTGTATTGGCCTAAGCAAATAAATAATTTTTGACTTTGACTACTACTGACTACTGTTGAACACTCCAAAAAGATGTATCTGACGCTAAATACTCCCGAAAATCCTGTATAAAAGTAAAATATTCATTATTTTTCTTTATTAGATATAAGTATTAATCATAATAAATTTAAAAAAATAGCTGCTGTTGCGAGAAAAAAAAACCGAGTGTGACTTTTTTTCTTTTAAAATGCAGTTTAGTTACATACTAGTTGTAAATACAATATAATCCATTCAATTGCATTTACCTTTCATTAAGGTCATTTTTGTCTATCAGTAATCAGTCTATCTATACTATCCCACAGCTGGGCAAAGACCTTCTCTCACAAACCGAAACGAGAGAGATAATTGTAAGATTGTAACCATAAATTTATCAACTTATGCCAAATCTGGCAGCAATTATAAGTATTATTAGTAGTACAAGTCTCTACTGCAAAGTTGAGGTTCTATTACCTGTAGATCTAAGGTAAACTTTATTCATAATACGATTTTTCGAAGAGACTTTTAATCTAGATTGTTTATGGGAGGACATAAACCCTATAACCTCCGCCTAGGTCCGTCTGGGTGGAATGAGTAGTTAAGTTATTGTAAATATTTAGCTAACTTAAAGCGTACCCATTTTGATTACACGGACAATATTATATCCGGGACCTTCAACAGTCATCGGCCAAATTGAGAAGGTCCTACCTACTCCACTTCTTTACTTGCCACTCAAGAGTCACTCTTTCTGAAAGAACAATGGTGAGATCCTACCTGAATGTTTTATGAAGTGTCTAAAACTACGACATGTACAAATATTAGTAATATAATTCGGTCAGTTTTTACACAAAATTAATTTTGTGTGTAAATTGGCACGTTAATATTTTTTTAAATTAAAGTACTTCATTTGATTAAATTCATATTCATCCATTTTATTTGAATTACCATAATTGCCACAATTGAAAAAATAAATGTCAATAGTAGAAACTAATAAACATTTGTAAATAAACGTTTTGTTGAAGACTATTGACTTATAAAAACTCTCGTAATGTTTTACTTTCAAATAGTTGAAATAATTTCTAAATAGTTATTATTAAAAAAATATATATTATACACAACGTATTTTAAATAGTTTATGGAGTTGATTGAAAAGAAATGTAGTGGCATAACTTCGTAATAATGACATTTGTGTTGACAACTTCAACTTACCAAAATATGTTACGGGATTCTTTTTCTTCCTGTTTGATTTGTTTTTAGTTTTAAACCTTGCAGCTACTCGATTTTATCGTACGAAACTGATAATTTCTTTCTCTAAATGGACTCCGATCGTACCTCAAGAAACTGTGTAGGTACGCTTCGCTTGGAGACAGAAAGGTGTGACAGACCTACACGCATTATGTGCGTGCAAATGTTATATTGGAGTCAATAATGCTCAGCGATATGTCTTGGATCAAAACACGATAACACGCTCTAAAACTAGACTCTTAGCTATTGTATGTCTCGAAGAATACATATTTATAAAATAAATCTTGATAGCCATTTTTATTTTACCTGTTTTGTTTTGCTGCAGTGTATGTGTGGGGTGCAGAGGGGTGGTAACCAGTGTTGGGCATTTTTCAATTGTAGGATCAATCAATTGAATGTTCATTTGCAAATAAATTTATTCCCCTGAGGTACGTCAAAATAATAATGACTTTTGGACGTCAATCGCCTCAGTCCCTTCCGTGATCATGGGTTCTGTAGAGCACTCGAAACCTCGGGCACTTTAAAGCCACAAAGAAGCTTCGACGAAATCCGAAATATATTAATTGCAACTTAAGTTTTTTACGATTAATTTTTGCCCAACTCTGGTGGTAACTAGGTCATAACACAAATAATAAATCATCTAATTCTGCCCAACTGCTAGGCAAATGTCTCACAAATCGAGATGAGAGATAGATCGTAGTCCACCACCTTTGCATATTTAATATAAAAGTAAGTAGATACTTAAACGTAATGCCAACTATTATAATTTCTAATGGTTGCAATACATTACTCGTAAATATACTAGACTGCCTCGTTGGTCTAGTGGCAAAGCGCATCGCTTTTTGATCACGAGGTCCTGTGTTCAGATCCTAGGTCGGACAAGTGTAGTTTTTCTAACGAAAACTTCCTAGTACGAGTCCGGACTCTGGAATTGTGCCCGGTATATGGAAATAGGCTCGCCCCCTATTACATGGGACTTAACATCGCCGGCGAAACGTGGGTGTACTCAGTACACCTGCCACCCCAGCTTGGAGAATATAGGCGTGACGGTGTAAATACAAATCACCAATGACCCAATACTAAGTACCTATTAAGAGGTAATTTCATTAAGTTCATATTGATATAACCTCAAAACATGAAATAGTATGGCTGCATAAGGTTAAATGGGTACTATTATATTTTTCTATGGTTACCGCTGAGTGTTGTAGAAGCCTCAAAGTTATAAATAGCTTATGATTCCTGACTATTTAATGTCTTGACATATAAATATGAATATATGGAATATTGACATAACCCTAAAACTAAAATGTTAATATCTTTGTTTTCGATGTCTCAAATAAAAATTCTCGGTGTTTATGTTTAAGTAATGGAAACCCTATAGTTTTCAATTTTTTTCATTTATAGACGCTTCAAATCGATATCAGACAAAACCATGTAGAGGAGTTTTGAGGGCTTTAATTATTATGGAACTTAGGTATTAGTATCTACTGAACCAATTTTATTTATCAATAGAAATATGAAAGTCTATCTATCTATATCATCACGCCAGATCGCTTGCGAGGTAGGGAGAGAGTACAGAGTTCTACCAGATTCTTTTCTTACATACCGCTCTGGCCTTCTCCACTCAAATAGTTCGTCTCATACACGTTCGCCGGTTACGGAGAGTCAAGAGGACTTGCCCTCCAGATAAGACAAATTATATTCGGTCATGATAAGATAGACTAGGACTTCCCCGTTACCTACATCCCTCTACTTTCATATTGTATACCTGTTTTGTCATTCTTTCTTTCAAATACGAAACTCTTATATTTTAACCAAAAAAATATATAAGTATCCTCTGTACCCTGTCTACGATAAACGTGATGATAGAGATAGATAGAACATTAAGAATTTTTACGTATTTTTATTAGGCCTACTTTAGGTTATAATTAAAATGATTAAAGCAAGCAAGAATGCAATTCAACAAAAGTGAGCTTGCAATTAAATTTTGTTTCTACTATACAAATACTCACATAGTTGAGTATATCTTATTTGATGGCTATAGTAATATTAATTACAGCACAAACTAACTAAATCACTATCGTAAACGTCATTAAATGTTTAAAAACCTACATCCCATTTCAAGAGGACATCACACATAAAAACACGAAGCCATTGCCTCAATTATTCTTAAAAATATAAAATGTATAAAAAGCATGACCTGTCAAGCTTGTCATAACCATCGACTGGCAATTCTATAAAAATTAACCCGACTACTTTACACGTCATAGTAAAAAATATATTAAAGAAAATAATTGAGTCGATAATCGTAAAACGCGCAAAACGCAATATTAGGGTGCATCGAGAATGATCATGCGACGCGAGCGATGCGACGCGACGACACAATATGAACCATAAGTTGTATCCGTCCCCCGGCGCGTAGGCAAACCGCGGCTAAATATAACCGATTATTATCAACATAAATTTTAATATGTATGATAAGTTTTAAAAAATCCGATCTCCGGACGTAATGTACCCGAGTTTATGTTGATACTTGACGTGTGTCGGTTTTGATTGCGACTTAATCGTCCGATGGCATTTTAGGGTTAAGGCGTCGAGTCGACGACCGGCTGTAAATCTTTTTTTTCTTTTTTATATTACTTTTTCTTTTTAATTTTTGATGTGCACGGTGTTAATAAGTGTTGGTGTTTTAAAAAAGTGCGTTATGTTATAAGAATTGTAAGTTGGTAACTAAAGGTGTTTATTTTTTTTCATAAAAATAAATGTTGCCACATCTTACAAGAAATTATTCTTGATGTGATGTTTTCAAACATGAATTTTCAAATGTTTATTGGTTAGTCCCAATCGACGATGGAACCCGCGACTACCCGATTCAGTGAACGGATCGGTCTACTCCATTAATATATTGTAGTCTTTGGATTACGCTTAAACCGTTATATGAGAACATCAAATAACTCGTTAAAAATCATTTTTTCTAAATTACAAAACAAATCGTTAGTAAATATCATCAGCCCATTAAGTCTGTCCATTGATATCATCACGCCAGATCCCTCGCGGGTTACCGCGGCTGGCGACTATACTCCTTAGATCTACTCAGTAAAGTACAGGGTTCCTTATAGTATTTAATTTTCTATAGACCTTCTCGTCTCATACTTGCTCGCCGGTTACAGAGACTCTTGACTTACCCATCAGATAGAACAAAAACTATCTATTTGTATAGTAAAAATACATACACGTGCCCGCTAACTTTACAGAGAGGTTTTAATGTGTTATTAATGCACATAAATTGATCGCTCACCATAAATATAAACACCGTCACGCCTATATTCCCCATGCGGGGGTGGCAGAGGTGTACTGAGTACAAACACTTCGGATTCATACTGGGTAGTTTTCTGTAGAAAAACTACATTTGTCCGACCTAGGATTGAACCCAAGACCTGAAGTCCTCATAGTGATCATAAGGCGATACGCTTTGCCACTAGACCAACGAGACAGTCCATAAAAATCGTATCCAAAATAGGCTAGTGCAGTTTAAACTCAGACACGAGGCTATAGTGAATCATCCGCTACGCTTCCCGCCCATCTCAACGCTCAAAATAAAGCCCTACACTTAGGTCATAGGTTAGGTGACATAACAGATACAATCTCTTTCACCGAGGGCTGCCAACGCATTACCGGGGCCTTAATCCCCATCATATCACTATTTGTCTCCCTTTCACCATAAAAATGACGTCATAAACATAAAATCCATACCGAAATTTGTGTTATAAGCCAGTCTATTCCCATCAAACTAAAACAAGCAACAAAACGCCCACAGAACTAATAAAACATAAATAAAAACTTTATAGACGGCGTTTTTATGTCTTTATAAACTCTCGGAGCTCAATATTCGGCGGTGAATCGTCAACGGTATACGAAAACCATTATTACTTGAGCTGGCAATAAAAAAAATTAAAGATTTTCTCGTAATCAGTAATTTGACACCAGACACACAAACAGACGAACAAAGCGACCCGTCAATCAAAGCAATCAGTCAGGTCTGACAACATTAACACATTTTTTTGCGGATACCAAAAATTGCCAACACTCTTACGACTTGGGGGTTAAGCGATAAAATTGTGTGGTCTACACTTTCTGTGGGTGTATTATAGTTGTCGTGTATATGTAATTTCGGATCGTAAAATTGGTAATTTTCGCGGGCATCCTTGATGGATCTGTCATCACGCGGCGTTCGCTTTATGGCGCTAAATTACATGGCCGTGTGCGCGTGCGCACAGTTCTTGCACTGCGCCGGCGATGCGCGTGAGCAAATTGGGTTAACTATCTTTTTGCGAACGATTTTAAAAACAATAATGAAGGTATATCTTCAATTTGGTGGTGAAGTCGGTGGTCGAAGGTAATTTGTGGTCGGCGGTCTGTCATGATTGTGTTGGATTGTACAATTTAACCTTGAGCACTAAGAATAAACGTAACCCCAAACAGAGGTGGCAGAGATGTACTATATACACTCACTATACACAATGTTGGGTCCAATATACTGGGCACAATTCCAGACCCCAAATGTTAGGTTCTGATGTAAAAAGGGGGAACTTATTTTCATTACTTCAGGCACAATTCTAGTCTCTGAACTGCTCTTGGAAATTCTTCGATAGTAAAACCACACTTTGTCTCAGGATTCAAAATTAGGACCTCGTGATGGCCAACTGCTTAATGCTGCACTAGACTGAGGTTCTATGACATGACGTATCGTTTATTCTCACAAAGCATCTATCTTTTTGTACTCTAACACAACTTAACATACCTCAACAATAAATCTCAGTCAGTTTTTCTCAAAGCTCAAAAGATGTATCGATAAGAGCTTAGTAATGAAATCACGTTCATTACCTTATCATTATTAAGTTGCAGGCGAGCACGCGGGGCGAGCTAGTCAAGCGTCACGCGGCTCACAACGCGGCTCGTTTATCATGAGATCCGATGCCCTCGTATTGTGGGACAGTTATGCTCAAACTGTTAGGCATTTGCCTAGGAATGCAGTCTTTTTTTACCCTGTAAAATCACCCAGTCCTCATCAATCCATTGCTAGATATAGACCTCTTCTATGGCATGCCACTGTTCGAGCGTAGTGATTCCACGCTCGCTCGCTTGTCCGGTGAAGCTGTAAAGGCCCCGCGGCCAACAGCATAAATCATTCACACACACACACACACACACACACACACACACACACACACACACACACACACACACACACACACACACACACACACACACACACACACACACACACACACACACACACACACACACACACACACACACACACACACACACACACACACACACACACACACACACACACACTCACACACACACACACACACACACACACACACACACACACACACACACTCACGCACGCACGCACGCACGCACGCACGCACGCACGCACGCACGCACGCACGCACGCACGCACGCACGCACGCACGCACGCACGCACGCACGCACGCACGCACGCACGCACGCACGCACGCACGCACGCACGCACGCACGCACGCACGCACGCACGCACGCACGCACGCACGCACGCACGCACGCACGCACGCACGCACGCACGCACGCACGCACGCACGCACGCACGCACGCACGCACGCACGCACGCACGCACGCACGCACGCACGCACGCACGCACGCACGCACGCACGCACGCACGCACGCACGCACGCACGCACGCACGCACGCACGCACGCACGCACGCACGCACGCACGCACACACACACACACACACACACACCACGGCATGCCACTGCTATTTCGATCTACCACGAGACAAGCTTTAATGCCGGCACAGGTCCACCATTTACTCACAAGCAGCTTTTTATGACTCAATTTGCGTTTGGGACATGATTTGGCTACCTCTTCACACTAGCCAATATTAAAAATCGGCAATTTCAGAGGTAAGGAGCTTATAGTAAAAAATCGTTTGCGAAGTTTGTACCGAACAGACAAACAAAGAGACGAGAGAGACAAAGCGAGCTGATAAAAACGCAGTAGAATCAATTTTACAAATCTGAAGTTTTAATAGACTACCTACCTGTGCGTTAATTCATAAACAAAATCAGTTATCTGTATCACACCAGTATGATTTGAAAATGTTTTTAAATCTAGAAGGTTCCCTAACATCAAACCCACCGAAATAAATTATAAACTGATAAATTTATCTTCTAAACTATACTGATTTACGCGAATATTACACATGAAATAAAACTATGTCTCGGATTTTAACGATTATTCCGACGTTTTGAGTTCCAAAACTATATTCCATGTAGACAGATTGGACGGCAAAAAGGTTCGTGCTCGTGCTACGTTCGTACACTCTTATTTGCATGCATAGAAAAAAGTTTGAGCATCACATGATGAAAACAGTCAATTACATGGCGTCGTGTATGAGTGCGTGCGAAGACCATATTTATTATCTCGTCCATTGAGGGGGGTGACACCGCCGGCGGGGCAGGGCGGGGGGTGTAGGGTAAGCAGGGGTAATTAAAACCGGGCCGCATGCAACTCCGCGGTCACCCTTCCGACGTAGATGCCGTTTCCTTTCGAAAGTTGAGCTCAACTGGACATGTCCGGTATGTAGCACTAGTGTAGAGATTTATTCTTTGTTATGCACAAGCTTTTATCCGCGGCGACGTTGAAAAACGTCAGCTATATGTGATGATAATTATGTCTTGGGTAGGACCAAAAATATATTTTTAAACATCCTGGTAAAGCAAATCGAAGCCTAAGAGGGCGTTTAATCGATAAATTGATATCCACTATCTAAATTATTATTTTTTTATTCTGCTCGCAACAAGGCCCAAATTAAAAATAATTACACACGATCGTCTTCAAAACGAGAACATCAGAAATAATTAATTAAACCCTAAACGCCTATTTTTTCCAACAATTGCTAAATACAGAAAACATAGTGCATTTTACTGCTCAGTTGAATTGATGTTAGTTTTGCGCTTTTTTTAATAGCCTTATTTCATCAGACGTAATAAAAAAAGTAGATAAACAGAAACAGATAAAGATCTAAAAATCATATTCTTTTTCAGTGATTTCTTGAATTACACACATTTCTTTTTTATCACTCCATGCATAAAGTGTTATGAAGCATTATTTATAATATTCATATCGACGGCCCACATACGGAACCACGGCTGACTTGGCACGGCTGTAAGCACGGAATATAACTCGATGATGATGCTCAATGTTGTTATTACAAAGTGATTAAAGGTTTAGAAACTCTGACTTTATAGGTTGCATATGATTATGTAAAAATGAGACAGGTAATAGCTATGATTTATTACCTATTTTTGCATATTCAATGTGGGTATATGATTATTGATTGCATTGATTTTCTTTATGGAAGTTGTTCTAATTTATTTATGGAAAAGTTTACATATTTGTAACAATAACTATGCGACTTATTTGGAAACGACTTAATAAATGAAGCTCTTGATTGGACTATATTTTTAGTTATTATGTTACCTTGTATCTGTATTCAAATATCCCTTCTAGAAGTTACACACTGTTGTAGAACTTCGAAAAGAGTCAGTATAGGGATCTCTGAAACTAGAAAATATAGAGAAATAAGTTAATTTTTCACAGAATATTTATTCACTAATTTTAGTAAACATGTAGCCATAGATTAAAAAAAACTCAGACACAATTTGAAAATCGAACCCTCTAATTTTAGACGTTTATTAAAAATCACGATACTTACCATTATACGCATTTTATAATACCAAGTTACACATTGTCTACACACCCGCACTGTCCAGTATCATGTCATATTTTCTCGCCACTGCCGAGCAAGTGAGCTGAATGTAACACGAGCTCGCAACTTCATTTCCTCGTACAGTGCGTAACGTCCATTCATTCGGGTCATGAATGGCGCGGCCGCGGGAATGTCAAGGTCGCCATACGAGGGTTACATGCTGGTTTTATGTGGTAGTCTTACTTGCGGGGTTGTGTCACTATTTTGAAGACATGAATTACCAATTCAAACCAATCGAAATACAAACTATATATATATATATATATATATATATATATATATATATATATATATATATATTTATCATTACGCCGAGATCAGATCCCTTGCGGAGTAAGTAGAGAGTACAGAATTCCGAGGAGACCAGATACATGCTGCCGGTTACGGAGACTCTTCACTTGCCTTTCAACACCGTCATTCTTTTCTATTAGGACAGAATAGCAAAAGTGTATACACTAACATTGATTCACGATGATAGATCCCAATGTGATAGGGGGTGAGTGTATTGCTTTGGTACTGGACACAATACCAGGTTCTAGCTTTTATGACTACCTCGTTGGTTTAGTGGTAAATAATGGGCATAGCAATCACGAGATCCTGGATTCAAACCTTAGGTCTGGCAAAATGAAATTTTTGATAGAAAGTTTCCAGTATCAATCTGAAATCTGGCATTCTGCGGCAAAGGCATAGGCATGCGACCTAACATCGTTAAAGAAAACTGGGTGTACACGGGACACCTCTGCCGCCCCCGCTTGCGGAATATAAGCGAGACGGTGTTTATTTATTATTTATTCCACTAGCTGTGCCCACAACTTCGTTTTCGTTATTTTTAAGACAGTATTTCATACCCCTTAAGTTTTTTTGAGACAAAAGGTAGCCTGGATAATATCTTATGTCGTTGCCGAATTTGATCAAAATCTGTACTGCGGTTTGGGCGTGAAAAGGTAACAGACAGAGAGACAGACGGACTTACTTTTAAATTTATTATATTAGTATGGATACCAGAGTCCGGACTGTTATTGAGATTTTTCCTAGCTCCTCGGTCTAGTGGCGCATTATCCGGCTGACGACCACGCAGTCCTCGGTTCGAATCCTAAGTCGGCTAAATTGTTATTGAAGTTTTTTTTCAAAAAAATACTATTAATAAATATTGGCTCTGGTGTGCTAAATAGCACACCAGAGCCAATATGGATAATATTGACTAAAATCCGATGATCTTTACAACTTACAACGTAAAAAGTCTCCTTTTTGAAATAACTCCTCAATCGTTATCAATATTAATATAGACGTGAAATATTCTTACAACCCCCGCCAACTTACATACTGCGTGAATAACTTAAAGGAATAACTTATCCGTTTCTTGTATTTGTGGGACAATAAAGTTGTTTTTGCTCTACAAACTAATGTGATTTTTATGCGGAGTGGGCAACGATCGCGCTGCCCACGCGTGGTGTTGATGACTGCATTAAGGAAGGCCTGCCTTTATGAAAGAATGTCTTAAGCGTCAGAATACAAACTTATTAAAAAAACGTACCTTCACAATTTATTCCCGTGTCGTGGGTTCATTTTCATACATGGAATTCACATACATGTAGATCGAAATAAACATTTGTGGCTCGCACACAGATTTCTCCCATCTGAGAATAGAACCTGCGTCTACTCAATCCAGTATGCACGGCGGACTTTGTTCTTATTTCTAGACCTATCCATCATCAGGTCTATGATTGGTATATGACAAAAACATAAAAACAATGTCACGCCTTTATTCCCCAAGCGGAGATGGCAGAGGTGTACTCGATGATGTTAGGACCTATATAATAGGGGGCTAGCCTATTGCCATACCCATACGTCACAATTCCAAACTCCGGACTGATAGTGAAAATTTTTCGATAGTAAAACCACATTTGTCCGACGACCGAAAGTGCATTATTCGTCAGTAAACCAACGAGGCAGTCACTGTTGTGTGATCTGATAATAAAAAATTGGTCTAAGACTATTCTGTCAATCTATCTATATCATCACGCTAGATCCCATGCAGAGTAGGAAAGCGTGCAGAGTTCCAACATGTTCTTTCTATACAGACCACTCTAGCTTCCTCCACTCTCATAGTTCGTCTTATATACGCTCGCCGGTTACGGCGACTCTTGCCATGTCCTTCAGATAAGACTTAGTATATTTGGGCATGGTAAGATAGTTTAGGTCATCCCCTGTACCTACATCTGTTTATAATATCTGTTTTGTCATTCTTTTTTCCAACAATATTTTTATATGCCCGAACCTACCTGAACATAACCTTTCTCATTACACCGATAGTATGTTTGATGATATGATATAATTAAATAAACACACATCCATAAAGCTACGTTCTTGTATAAATCTTGGCCACAACAAATTTATTATCAAAACAAATCACGTTAAAAGTGCGATGGCGAATTAACGCCGCATAAGCACAATATGATCATCTTGCCGTGTCCGTCTAATGGAAAGCAATAACTTGGCTAAAGTTAGCACCTCTGCACACCTCGCTCCAATTTTATACATCGCTACTTAAAGCTGTGAATACAACCGGTATTTATGCTAAAGGTATTTACGACCGTAGAACTGATGATCATAGAACTGACGGGCTGTAGAATTCATCTCAATATCAACTCTATAACAGACAAGAACACATACACACATTCACGCGCGCACACACACACACAAACACACACACACACACGCTCGCACGCACACACACATACACACAGAGACACACACACAACACATTCACACACACGATGAGGCTTTTGCTTTTCTTCTTTCTGCATGTTGATATGACTTAATAATAATAATAGTCATCCAATCTACTTGAAACCACTTCTATCCAGACGATTTGTAACTTTCTGGTAAAACATGTGAGAACGCTGGTACCCATAACACAAGTTAAATCTTATTTTGGGTACCAGAGTTCATAAATACTACTTACTTGCTTTTTATTGTTACAATTCTCAATAACTAGTAGCTTAAGATTATGTGTTACTGTGTAAATTTACTTGGAAATAAACTATTATTAATTGACGCCCGTTGCATTAGAACTCATAGCCGTAGACTGAACAGGCTTAGAACTGGTAGGCACAAAAATGACGGCCTTAGAACTGACGGCCGTTGGGGTAAAATGACTCTCGAGGACCACGTGCTGGAAGATTTGGACTAGGCAGAAACTTGAAAGGTGAAGTACAAAGTCGATTGAAGTAGAGATTTTTGAGAATGTCTTAGTCCTGCAGTGGACATCTTCTGATGGGGATGATGGTGTGTTAAACTGAGGTTAAACTGGGGAATAGCTAGGGAAAATTTTCACTATCAGAGCAGTCTGGAGTCTAACATTGTGTCCGGTATTATGACAATAGACTTTCCATTACATTGAGACCTACCGTATCCACGAAATGTAACGAAGAAGTTACCTCTGTCAAATTCGTTTGAATAATTTTGAAATGTCTTTACAATTTACTCTCTCCCTCGCACTTTCTATATCTTTACGTCAGATCCCTTGCAGGGAAGGCAGAGAGTACAGAGTCCCAGCTGTTTAATTTAATAATAATAAAAATATGTTCTGCTATGTTATTAGGTCAAGCCTATACCGTTGAAGTTTGTCAGGCAATAATTATTACTTAATATGTACCAATTAAGACGTAAGAAGTACCAATGGCCTGGTAAAGGTCACGGGTAAAAGCTGGATACAAATCCAGTCATTGTGGCGATTTATGGGGAAATCCTTTGTCCTGCTATAGACATGTTTTAACTAATGATTATGATATCGCATCAGCTCAAATAGCGTCTTAACTGAAAAATCATATTATTTGTTTCAGAATAGTAGGGTCCTCACTAAAAATAAGTTTTTTTACAAACGGTTTTTTAATTTCTATAAAATGGCATATTATACCATCTGCCGCTTTGTTACGGCGTTTTAGGCGATTTTGCGTGTTTCCGCAACTTGCAGGTTAAGTGACTTGAAATGATAAAAAAAGAAACAATGTTGAGTAGTGACACTATTTAAGCGGAGGTGCGATATATTTTAGGACTCTCTTCCCCGTGTCCACTATGTGGCGAAACCTTTACCTGCGCGAGCGCAGTAATGTAGATAAATTGATCGCCTCAATCCCTTATTGGATTAATATATGGTAATACGTTGAGATCGCGATAGCCGGACCGGAGTTACGATTAAACAGTTTTTATGTAAATCCGCCATCTTTGTTCGCTGCAGTTGGTATGTTTGCGATGTTCAGCGCAAGGTGTAGGCGTGGCGTATTTTAATTTAGACGAAAACTACTTTTAATTCGATCTTTTATAATGGTAGTATTCGTCATCGTATTTATTGCATAAATATTCATATTTTACACGAGATGTTACAATTGATGGGTGTCGTCACCATTTTAAATCTGGCCTCTTGCTATTCAAAATTATCTTAAACTGGTATTCACAGAGGACCAGCACCGTGACGCTCTATATAATGCAATTTTTAGCTCTACATTTTTTTTCTTAGATACATTTTTATAAATTATCATTGTTATCAGTCAAGAGTCTCCGTAACCGGCGAGCGTGTATGAGACGAACTATGAGAGTCGAGGAAACCAGAGAGGTATGTAAGGAAAGAACCTGTTGGAACTCTGTACTCTCTGCCTACCCCGCAAGGGATCTGGCGTGAGGTTATAGATAGATAGATCATTGTTTTTTACTATGTCCATAATGTTTTTACTGTTTTTTTTCTTACAAAGTATATATTATTTATTCTTTATGCACTTACGCACACAGGCCGACGTAATGCCTGATGAATTTTCTGCCATATTATAAGAAATGTTAGGCGATTATGTTTTCTCGATAATTTCCTTCCCAAAATCAAGTCATATTAAGCTTCAACACTTAAAGTTAGTATGAAGTCATTTAATACCCGTCCTTCAAGCTCGTCGCTTCTCGCTCATCGCTTGCGGCCACCAAGTGTTAATCATAGCTGCGTGGTATTCCAGATTTTATGACAGCCATTCGTCTGTATAATGTGATAGGTTTTGTTTTCTAGTCGATTGGTGATGGCGAAATCAGTTAACGCGAGTCTGCGAACGTGGTAGCGATTGATGGGAAACAGAGGCGACCGGATGTGAGTCATTTACAGTCAATGCCCTACTACTCTCTAGATGTATTTCTACCTATCTGTATTATTACGTTGAATCCTTTGCGGCTAGGCTGAGATACACGATACTAGATATATTTAAAATGAACACTTAGGTGCTTCTTTCTTTAAACGGATCGTAAATAATGAACTATGTTTATTTAGGCCGAGGTTTTTTTTTGGTCCCTGTTTAATAGGAAGTGGTCCGTCCGCTCTTCACTTTTCAGATACAGAATTTAAATGTCTTTTAAATTTTGTCCAAGTTATCTCGAATATGGAGGATTACTCATGTATTTCTTCAGTATTAGCAAAAGACAATCGCATTGTTTTGAAATTAAAACGACGAACGACGAAACGACGGACGATTTTGCGCAGTGGTGAAGAGCTTAAGCCGCTCCGCACCGTGTCTAATAGTCGCGGTTCGATTCCCGCACGGGACAAATCTTTGTGTGACCCACAATTATTTGTTCCGGTCTGGGTATTTGTGTATGTGTATTTTCATGTTTGTAAACGCACCCACGACACAAGAATAAATCGTAGTTAGGGGATATTTTTAAAAAAAAAGACAAAATAAAAGAAAACCCTGAGATATTAGCCGGGAATCCCTGGAATTTATTTATTATTATCTACTATTTTTATATTAAGCTTTATATTAAGTTATTATAGCGAGCCTAGCCCAGTTGTAAGCAATTTGTATCTATTCTCTTTCCGCAGTCGACAGTGCCTTATTCTGACCATGTGATTTTTCGTTGTAAAATGTCATTCTCGTACATTTTTCCATTTCCTATTAGCGTCAATGACTGTAGAAGAGCACTTTGGTTACAGTAACTGATCTCTCATGTCTATAGCTGATTAGTATTATTATTATTTTTTAGCCCTTGGCGTCCCACTGCTGGGCAAAGGCCTCCCTCCACACTTTCCACTCCATTCTATTTAAAGCAATCGAAGGCCAATCACTCATAAAGACGTCTAGTTCGTCCCGCCATCTCCTACTGGGCCTGCCGCGATGTCTTTTAAAATTAGGAGGGACCCAGTTGGTTATTATTTTAACCCACGATGAGTCTGGCCGACATGGCTAGCCCAATACCATTTTAGCTTGGCGGCTTTTTGACCGACATCAGCTATTTTTATCATGGAACGCAGTACACTATTTTTGACATAGTCGGTAAATTTAATACCTAGAATACTGCGCTCCATGTTGCGCTGGCAAACCGCGAGCGTAGACTTTTGTAACTTTGTCAAAGACCAAGTCGGTGCGCCGTAAGTGAGTATGGGGAGAATGCACATGTCCATTACTTATTGCTTTACTTTCATTGGAAGATCACTCTTCATCAGCTCTTTGATGGACCAATAGCTTTTCGAGGCGTTTTCTACACGACGTGGGATTTCTTCGTCTATACTTGCCTGGAGGGAAACTATTTGGCCCAAGTAGGTATACTCGATAGCTGATAAGTGATAATATCTATATATTATCACTCATCAGCTGTACCTATGCACATATATTAAAATATTATGAGACCCATAAAAACAAAAGCTATGACCATTAAACGTAGCGCGTGGGCAGAGGTCACTGAGGTCACTTAATAGCTCCGGTATGACACTTTACAGCCGTTTTATAACATTTCAACGTTGCGACACGATTTATCGTAGCCGATATGGGTCGACGACTATACGGAGTGACAGACAAGACAAAGGTTGCCCGATCAGTGTCAAACAGGGAGAGATACTTACTGCCTTATGTTATACTCACGCGGTTTAAATTGTACCACTACCCGCATAGAGCATTGATTAGTTTTGTGTACCTGACTGTTACAGCCTGCAGAAGTACCAGTCAATGAAACCATTATATATACTTCATTCTTCTTCTTCTTTGTCGGTTCCTCATGACTGAGGGCCGTGACCACCACAGTCAAGGTTTTGCACAAGCGCTCTCCACTCCAAGCTTCCCGGCATTCAGCCTGTTTGATGGCATCTAGAATACTCGGTAATGGTGCTCGTGGTCTCTCTGATAACGTCTGTCCATCTGGTTGGCGATCTTCCTCTACTCCTCTTTCCTTCCACGTGGTCAACTACTATTAGCTTTTCCAGGTTATCTGGTTATCGTCGGGCCCTATTTCTTAACTAAGAGACTAAGACTTCATTGTATAACCGATATCGGTCAGTCGACATCGGCTCGGTCAGTTGCAAGATGAGAGCGTGAGGAGAATGTATGAAGATAGAGTCCGGGACAAGCTTTTGACAGCAGGCTCTTCGGACTCAAATGTAGATGAATGCTGGAATAGCCTGAAAGAGAGTTTGGTGGAATCCGCGAAAGAAGTATGTGGTTGCTCAAAGAAGCATATTACTACAAAAGGTGATGCATGGTGGGATGCGGAGTTGCAAAGCTCTGTAGAAAGTAAGAAGAAAGCGTGGCAGGACTATGTATCTTCTTTAAACCTAAATGCCAGTATGACAGAGATGAGGAAAGAAATATACCGGCAATGCAAGAATGCCACTAAAACTTTAGTGAAAGAAAAGCGTGAAAGAGCCAGTATGATTGAGGAGGAGAGGCTGGTGAAGAACTTCGAGAACAACACCAAACTCTTTTGGAGCAAGGTGAGAAAGGCTCGAGGTGATTCGTCAGGCTCCAGAATGGAAAGGATAAAATCTAAAGATGGTGACATTCTTGCAGACACACAAGCTGTGCTAAACCCGTGGAGTGAATATTTTGGAGAAATGTATGGAGATGACCCGGATGCTGATGCCGCAGACGTGCCCAAAGGCGAGATTGCGGCACCAGAATCAACGGAGGACATCACTATGGAAGAAGTTGAATGGGCGATAGGAAGTATGAAAAACGGTAAAGCTGCGGGAGTAGACATGATAACTGCCGAGATGATCAAATATGGTGGAACTTGCGTCCGGGACGCTTTCCGGGCCCTTGCAAACCTTTGCTGGAGGACCGGTAGAGTCCCTACAGATTGGCGCCGCGCAGTCATAGTACCCTTGTATAAAGGCAAGGGTTCACAATATGACTGCGCCAATTACAGAGCCATCAGTTTGATCAGCTTGGCAGCCAAGGTGTATGGTAAAATTATTGAACGGAGAATGCGCGTGAAGTCCGATGGAATGTTGTGCGAGGCACAAGGGGGTTTCAGGTCTGGAAGAGGATGTTCGGATCAAGTCTTCTCACTCCGCAACATCGTAGAGAAGCATCTGGCAGTGGGGCGGAAGGTTTTCTGCGGTTTTGTAGATCTGGAGATGGCATTTGACAGAGTTGTGCGAAAGAGACTTTGGGACATTTTGCCAGATTATAGATGGCACTCTGATGCGAGCCGTCCAGTCCACTTATGTGGACTGCAAGGCATGCGTACGGGTGGGTGGTAACAGGTCACCCTGGTTTGACGTTAAAATCGGCGTCAAGCAGGGTTGCGTGTTGTCCGCTAGACTGTTTATAATATATCTGGACAAAAGTCTTCAAAGACTGAAAGCGATGAATGAAGGTGTACAAATGGGTGACTTAGTGGTAAACCATCTACTTTATGCAGATGACGCGGTTTTAATAGCGCCAACAGCCACTGATCTGCAAACACTAGTCACAGTTATGAAAGACGACTGCATGATCAATGGCTTACACTTGAATGTTAAGAAAACCAAGATTATGGTTTTTGAAAGGGAAGAAACCAAAACGAATGTACGGATTGTGGTTGGTAACGATGTGCTGGAGCAAGTGAATGAGTTTGTATATCTTGGATGCGCCTGCAGTAAGGATGGGAAATACACCGCTGACATAGAGAGAAGAGTGAGTGCAGGGAACAGAGTGAATGGTGCGATGGGAAAGCTACTCGGGAGCCGGCACTTAAGCCATAAGGCGCAGCTGGCCATACATAACGGAGTTCTTGTCCCAACGCTGTTATATGGTAGCGAGAGCTGGGTATGTAAGAAGGTGAATGAAAGGGTACCGGGGAAGACCTAGACTATCTTACCACGACCAAATAAACCGAGTCTTATCTGATGGAAAAGTCAAGAGTCTCCGTAACCGGCGAGCGTGTATGAGACGAACTATGAGAGTCGAGGAAGCCAGTGAGGTATGTAAGGAAAGAACCTGTTGGAACTCTGTACTCTCTGCCTACCCCGCAAGGGATCTGGCGTGAGGTTATAGATAGAGAGATAGATAGACATCGGCTAAGTATGTACCGATTTGTAAGTTTTTATTGGCCTATTACAAGTAAATAATTTTGACTTGTCTTTGACTACGATATGTCATTATCATGTCGGCCAATTAAAACTGCCATAGTTTTACACCATAAGACGTTGCCTCACTAACGACATGTGGTGGCCAACAATTATTTAAATGGTTTATCGCCATTCTTTCCGACGCGTCTTAACGGGTTATCGAGCATGGAATTTTAATTTAATTAGACCCCCAACAGTGTGTACAATGCTTAAGGTCAAAAGTGTGATGAAAAATATACCTATAAATATTATAGATATAGGCACTGTTATCATCAGCCAAAAGACGTCAATTGCCGTAGAAAACCTCCTCAAAGATCACCACAACGACCGATTTTTTACTGAACACATCTAGCACACCCACGAGCTTCACTAGGTCATCGGTGTACCTTGGCTTTCCCACTCCACATAAAAACTTCACCAAATATAGGAAACATCACCAGGTAAAATAATATCTTCAGAACAAACAAGAAAAGTATGAAAACACAGGTAAGTAGGTAAGCAACTGATAAACGGCCCGATACACTTCCCCACGAACACATGAATCGAATGAGAAAAGCCGAAATAACCAAAAGAGAAAAGCAAAAAAGCGAAGAAATATACTTAAAGTTTGTTCAATAAACAAAGCGAAGCGAACCGGTGCGATCGCGAGTAACGGAATAACGCTTTCGGCCCGCATCGGAGCACATTTTGTACAAACGATGACGTAAATACTCATTTTCAAGAACAATATCCGATATTGAGTGAGGCCTGTCTTCCACCAACGAGCTGATACAGTGGCGGCCGAGAAATTGGGTATAGCTTAATTTTTTGTTTAGTAAACATATCGGTACCCACCCGTTTTGATATCGTAAATATATTGTGAATGGTGTCATGAATATGTTATGTATACGCTCGGCGGAATATGATTTTTATAAATTGGTGTTGTTTTCGTGTCATTTTGTTACAATCTTGATCGTTTTTTATGGTGAGATATGGAATCTCGAGGCGAGAATTACTAGCGAAAATACAGTCACTGTTGACAAATATACAGTGCAGAAAAAACTTTCGTAAACTGTAAACCTCGAGACCGCGGCTCGAAAAACGTAGTGTGGGACGCCCTGTAGCTAGGTGGAGCGACGATACACCCAGGGGGCTGGCTGCGGTTGGAGAAGAAGAGCCGAAGACCAGGCTTAATTGCATGCCTTGGAAGAGGCCTATGTCCAACAGTGGACCGATACGGGCTGATAAGGATGACGATGATGATGGACCGTAAACCTATCCGAATAGGATGAATATGGTTAGAACTCGACGAATTATTGTCAATATAGTACTAATTGAAGTCATGATAAATTCCTCATGTTTTCGGGTCCCATGATCATAAATACTTCCTTACTGGGCTGGAAGCGAAAGAAAAACTTAGAATGCCCCAGTAGCCTTACTTTTGCTAGGCTGGTGGTAAGAGTCCACCAAAGGCAGTAACGTCGTCCGATCAAGGACCAGAAAAGGAAAATTCGGAATAAACCCTATACCAACCCGTCTGGCCAGCGTGGTATAGTAGGCCAAAAAACCTCCTAACATGATAAGGCACCTAAACCAAAGGCCCCCAGTTCCCGGTAGTCCCGCTGTCCGCTGCCACGGTAGCGGTCGCGGTAACAGCGGGGCAGGGGGTGCGAAGAATCTCCGGGCTACGACACAAGGCTACCAAAAACACCTGACCCTGGCTACGTACAATGGACGCTCTCTACGGCTGGACCAACACCTCACTGAACTCGAGGTAGAACTAGGTCGCATAAACTGGCACATATTGGGGTTATCCGAAGTCCGAAGACAGGGCGAGGACACGATAACCCTTGAGTCAGGCCACCTGTTCTACTTTCGGGAAGGTGATCGGCCCTCTCAGGGCGGTGTCGGTTTCCTGGTCAACAAAGCTCTCACTAACAACGTTGTGGAAGTCAGCAGTGTGTCGACACGGGTAGCGTACCTCATAATTAAAATCACCGACAGATACACCCTGAAGGTGGTACAGGTATATGCGCCGACTTCAACATACTGCGACGACATAGCCGAAGCCATGTATGAAGACATCGCCAAGGCATTACATGGCACCACCAAGGCTCACTACAACGTTGTTATGGGGGACTTCAATGCCAAAGTGGGAGTACAAGAACGCGGCGAAACGATAATCGGACCCCACGGCGTGGGGCGCGGAAACCACAGGGGGCAGATGCTGGTCAACTTTCTGGAGTCGCAGGGGCTGTTCTTGATGAATTCGTTCTTTAAGAAGAAGCCTCATAGAAAGTGGACATGGCGAAGCCCTGACACTGTGACGAGGAACGAGATAGACTTCATCATGACTGACAGGAAGTCTATGTTTAGAGACGTCTCCGTGATCAACAGGTTTAATACCGGCAGCGATCACCGACTTGTCCGAGGCGCTCTAAATATAAACTTCAGGGCCGAAAGGCGTCGTATGATGAGGTCTACTCTCAGACCTACTGCGCCTCAAATAGCTTTAGGGTCCGAAAAGTTCCAACTGGAACTTCAAAATCGTTTCGACCTGCTGGAAACCGAAAGCAATGTTGACGAGAAAACCGACACAGTGGTCAAAACGCTACAGGATGTGTCTCGAAGGGTGTTTCCCGGCAAAAGCGGTAACAGAGAGTCTAAACTCTCGCTCGAGACTCTTGAACTTATGAGGCAGAGACGGGAACTGTCATCCACGCAGGCGTCTTCGCCGGATGGGAGGAACCTCAACCGGAAGATCCGGAAGCGGGTGCGACGTGACCTCCGATGTTCCAACACCCGCGCCATCGTGGCTGCGATTGAACAGAACAGAGGCACCAAAGTCTTCGCTCGCCCGCTAGGTAGATCCCATCTGACGAAACTTAAAACTGCGGGTGGCAAAACCGTAACCTCCAAGTTCGAGATACTCAAGGAAATTGAGAGTTTCTACAAAGACCTGTACGCATCACGGATGACTAAACCCACGAGACCCAGCGCTGACGACCACAGAGCCCCACTCACCCGCCACCACACGGAAGACATCCCTGATGTCAACCAGGACGAGGTCAGAGTGGCTCTCAAGCAGCTCAAAAACAACAAGTCGCCAGGCGATGACGGAATCACCACTGAGCTCCTAAAAGCAGGCGGAACTCCAATCCTGAAAAAGCTAGCGAGCCTCTTTAATTCCGTCATCCACCAGGGCTTAACACCTCAAGCGTGGAGCGGGAGTGCGGTGGTTCTGTTCTTCAAAAAAGGTGACAAAACCTTGCTGAAGAACTACAGACCCATCTCACTCCTGAGCCACGTCTACAAGTTGTTCTCGAGAGTACTCACAAACCGCCTCGCCAGAAGACTTGACGAGTTCCAGCCACCGGAACAAGCCGGGTTTCGAAAAGGCTACAGCACCGTAGACCACATCCATACTGTTCGGCAGATTGTACAGAAGACCGAAGAGTACAGTCAGCCGCTGTGTATGGCTTTCGTGGACTACGAGAAAGCCTTCGACTCCATCGAAACCTGGGCGGTTTTGGATGCTCTGCAGCGATGTGGCATCGATTGGCGCTATATCGAGGTGTTGAGATGTCTGTATGATACCGCCACAATGACCGTCCAGCTCCAGGACCAAAAGACCAACCCGATCGAGCTGCGTCGAGGGGTAAGACAGGGGGATGTAATATCCCCCAAGCTCTTCACCAATGCACTCGAAGACGTCTTCAAGACGCTGGACTGGACTGGGCGGGGCATTAACATCAACGGCGAATACATCTCACACCTTCAGTTTGCCGATGATATCGTCATCGTGGCAGAGTCACTGGAACAGTTAAGCGAAATGCTGCATAGCCTAAATGGAGCCTCTCGAGGTGTCGGTCTCGGCATGAACTTGGATAAAACCAAGATCATGTTTAATGAACATGTCACGCCGGGACCGATCTACGTCGATGGTTCGATGCTCGAAGTTGTTCGGGAATATGCCTACCTTGGACAAGTTGTCCAATTTGGTAGAAACATCTTCGAGAAAGAAATCAACCGCAGGATCCAATTAGGTTGGGCAGCATTTGGCAAACTACGTCACGTTTTCTCTTCGCCTATACCGCAATGCCTGAAGACTAAAGTCTATAACCAATGCGTCCTACCTGTTATGACTTACGGGGCTGAGACGTGGCCACTCACAGTGGGACTAGTCCACAAATTCAAAGTCGCACAGCGGGCTATGGAGCGAGCTATGCTCGGCGTCTCTTTGAAGGATAAAATTCGTAACGAGGTAATCCGACAAAGAACCAAAGTTACCGACATAGCTCGCAGACTCAGTAAGCTAAAGTGGCAATGGGCTGGTCACATCTGCAGAAGGACCGACGGCCGAAGGAGCAAGCGTGTCCTAGAGTGGAGACCGCGACTTGGTAAGCGTAAGGTAGGACGGCCCCCAGCTAGGTGGACCGACGACCTCAAAAAGGTCGCTGGGACAGACTGGATGCGGAAGGCGGAGGACCGTGTGCAATGGCGCGTGTTAGGAGAGGCCTATGTCCAGCAGTGGACTGCGATAGGCTGATTGATTGATTGATTGATTGATCATAAATACTGACACTTTTTTTAAAGAATTCTCATTATGTGAGTAATATATTATTGTGTAGAAAAACGACTAAAATTCACATCAGACATCACAGCAATAGAGCTTTCTATTATAAATTGTACTTATGCCGATATATATTTGTAATTCAGTATTTGCTTTATATGGTTGAAAAATAAATACTTATCACCCTTTTCGCTTTCCATATAAGTCATCGTTTAAGGTAAGCGTGAAAATTTGGGTATTGTTTTCCAACTGCTTCTGACACCTTACAGGTTACTTATTTTAGGTACTTTTTGTAACAGTTGTGTGCATGCAGGCTAATTTAATTTCTTTAAAACATTTAAACGTATTATTTCCCACGGCCGGCAGTGTACAAAACACATTCATGTTTATTCACTGGGCACCCACCCCTTGTTTATAGGTTTGCACCCCACGCCCCGCACCTCACCAAACCCTTACTGCTGGATCCTCACGGGTTCGAATCCGTCTCGCACTTTACAGCTGTATGCAGATGAACCCACCAAATTTGTTGGTACAAGAGAAAATATGAGTGACAGGGCTCTAAAGTTGTGGAAGGAAGGTGAGATGGGACTGACATTATCGTATTTTTGAGGGGTTATCAGTGACTTATGTAAGATTCACAAAACAAAAAGAAATAAGTACCGACATGTACACAAGCGGGGATGGTAGAGATGTACTTTGTAACCTACATTTCGCCATCAGTGGTAGGTCTCAACGTAATAAAGCCTATTACATTTTGTCGTGCACAATCCCAGACTCCAGACATTTACTGAGAATTTTTCTATAGGACAACTTCAATGATAGTTTTTTCCACCTAGAATTCGAGTTCAAGACTTCGTGGTCGGTAATCATACCATGTCATCCGCATAAGGTCTATCTATACCTTAGATGAATTACTTGTTTAGATGACACTCGCGCGCGCCGAAAAGGCATAAAATTTATCTACCTATGTAGATGAACTGCAGTACGCACACGCACGCGCACGCACATATTGACAGATTTTGAACAAATTTAAAAAAAAAAACGAAGACTGGTATCACGCACACACACACATAGTACGTAACTGAGGCCGCTTTTAGGCGCCATTTATGGTAGCAATGCTCCGTCTACACAAGTATTAGCCTTTTTTGGCTGTGTGTGTGTGTGTGTGTGAATGATCTACGCTGTTGGCAGCGGGGCCTTTACAGTTTCACCGAACAAGAGGGCGAGCGTGCAACCACTACGCTTGAGCTAGAAAAGCAAGCTGCCAACTAGCTCAAGGGCGCCTCAAAGAGGAACGGCGTCAGCTTAGGCAGTCACTATGGGGGAGGGCATATACTATGAGTCTCGCCGTGTTGCCCAACACCGGCCGGCGAGTAAGGAATTCTTAAGGACACCGACCTCGCCGGCGAGGTCGGTGTCTGATCCTCTGTGCGGTATCTGTATCCGAAAGAAGGGATGTAAAGTGGAGGGTTGGTGAACGGCGGTCGCGGCTGATAGGAGGGGAGTTAGGTTTGTAATCGACGGCAGCTACGATTAGCGGATTTCTATGATTGGACGCGTTCGCGAAATATCGGGTTTTAAGTATTAGTCCAAAATGCTTACATATCTCCAAACAGCTATTCAACCCATTGAACCGAGTGACAGAACAGTAAAAGCTGTCGTCAATAATATTAAAATCCCTTTAAAACCTCGAGCCATCCTCCAGCACATTGACTTCCTATCAAAACGTGTCACCGCAACAAATACGTTTAGCACCGCCGTCATTTGTTCACCCGCCGCCCGGCGACCGGCGGGGCCCGCCACCGTGAGATAGGGTGCTTGTATAGAGGCGTGTATACCGATCCCGTCTTGTTGGTACAGGCCAGTACTGATCGGAGCAAGTCAACCTGTATAAATAATTCTTTTGTATTCTAAGAAAGAATGCATGAAAATTAATCAGTCCAGGTAGTCGGTAGCTTGCTTCAGCTTGCTGCTTTATATGTAACCGTAATTAATACCTGCACCCATTAGTATCCGCATAGATTTGTCTGTACCGAGAACACTCTAATTTTGTTTAAATTAAAACACAACCCCACACTAGGAATATACCTGTGTTGTGTGTGCGAATACAAACACGAAATTCACACACAAACATCCAGACCGAAACAAATATTTGTGGATCACACAAAGATTTGTCCCGTGCAGGGAACGAACCCGCGACTATGTGTTCCAGTTGGCGGGGGAGCTTAAGCTCCTTACCGCTGGGCCAAGCCGTACCTCTTTGTGTTAGCACCCGCAATCTCCACGCCTGGACGCGTCCGATGTAAACGAACGCTGCTCAACCGGGACTATGGGATATGAGAACGATCATTTTGCCGTCAATCAACCCATACACAGTCCTTAGCATGAAGATTTTGACATTAACGTAACGCTATCGAGTTGATATGCCATCCTCTTCGGACTACAAATTTACGTACGTAATAATGATGGACGTAACAGGACGCTTTTTCGACAACATTCTTATCGTCAAAATATTGGTGCTAAGCCCTCAAAGGCCCTAAAACGAAAAGATTGACCCTAGCAGAAGGCAATCGAGTCGATACACCATCCTTTAACACTGCAAATTTCCTGAATAATGATGAACGTGACAGCATGCTTTCTCGACAACGTCACATTGACGTCAATCAGTTGTTGCTAAGCCTCCAATTTCATTGCATCTTCGGAAAAAAATGTGCGAACTCGTAAATCAAACGTGTCATGTTGAATGCTATAGCATACATTGATGATCTGTATAGCGCTTGACGGAAATGTTAGCGTGGTGAGCGGCGATGGATGTCAGATTTCGTTATGGGAACCTTGTGAGGTTAATCGCCATCGTTGGTGAACAGTCATTACATGCGATATTGTGGATGTGGTTAATGATGGAGTTGAATGATCTGACATGTTCCCTGTATTGGATAATTGTAGATCAAACTTTTTTGTTTTGCGAGCGCGGAAAGATTTCCGGCTTACCATATGGCAAAAAGAAAACACACTCGTAATAATCGAAGCTTATCTCCGTTCTTTTGAGATCTGAGAACGTTTTCCAGTTATTATCAAAGCAACCATGAACAATTTATATTTTTTGAAATCGATGTGTAAGTTCTGATTCAATCCTTAATTGAAACAAGTAAGTCCACATTACACAGGTATTCGCCATGAAAAGAAATCTCAAGTTTGGTACAAGATTTATTTAAACACAAATTGAGATGGAATATTGAATTAATACAAGGGGGAATCAGCAAATTTATAATATCATCCGTAATACCATTGGTAGACAGTAACTCCACAAGGGTAATCTTCGCCAATAATTACACCAGTACTGGAAGTTTGTGTGTAAATCTCGGCGGAGCAGGAATGGGAAGGATCACGGCGCGGTGCCATAACTAAACAGACGACGCCTGTATTGTTTTCCGATACACGAGCGATGGAGCAAGTTGGTTTAAACTGAAGGTACTGGAAATAGGTCAACTGGAGGAGGGATCACAGTTTTTGATGCAACAATCTTAACAGTAGCTAGTAGTTTTCCATGGATTGTGCGATATCGACCTCATTTTTTTTATTGATCCTTGGTCTAGTTGCGGTCTGGGCTCGAATCCTAAGTCAAACAAAGCCTTATTAGTGTTTTTATCGCCAAATTCTTAACAGTAGTCCGAAGTCTGGAGTAACGCCTGGTATAATAGCAATAGGAACTTCTTATTTGACTGCCTCGTTGGTTTAGTGTCAAAGCGCATTGCTTGGTGACCACGAGGTCCTGGCTTCAAATCCTAGGTCGGTCAAATGGAGTTTTTCTAACGAAAACTTCCCATGTATGAGTCCAGGCTCTGGAATCGTGCCCGATATATGGCAATAGACTCGCCCCTCTGCCACCCCCGCTTGGGGAATATAGGCGCGACGGTGTATAGGAACTTCTTATAACTTTAGAACCTAAGTTTGTAAGCGAAATGTGAATGTACACAGTACACCTTTGCTCCATCCATGATGGTTTTCGTCACGTCAACCAATGGGGGCAGTTTCTATTATTCTTAGGAGTCGGACGGCTTGGTACAGTGGTTAAAAGCTTAAGCGGCTCCACCCCTGGATCAAGCAGTCGCGGGTTCGATCCCCATACGAGACAAATATTTGTGTTTACTTGTTTCGGTCTGGATGTTTACGTATGTGAATTTCGTGTTTGTAAGCACATCTATGACACAGGAATAATGCCTAGTGTGGGGCTACGTATAAAAAAAATACTAAAGGGAAAGGTGATTTTTTATAATCGTGAGTGCAAAACGTTTCACAGTTAATACAAAGCACCCTCCTAACTCGACCGGTCAACAAGCTTAACACAACACATTATTAAATTCACTTTTATCAATTACGCCTGCCAATTTAACCGACTGCAAAAGGGAATATTGTAATTTACATGAACCATAGTTGCGAGGTAATGGTGGATAAAGGTGAGTCCGCTAGAGGGCGACACCTGCGCGGGAGTGGCTCTAATGAGTCACGTTTACACGGAAGCGTCTGCGCTCATCAATCTACTGAGCCTTGGTGGTTTCTGATTAGCTACATTGTAGATAAGGTATTTTATTTATTTTATACACATCTGATAATGGTCTATCCAGTGGGTCAGCCTATATTTTTCGCCCATACACCACAACGAAATGTAGATAAAATGGAAAAACTATTTATTTAAGTGCGGTAAGTCTTTTTCACTTTTCTGACGATTCATAAAAAGTACAGTGGTTTAAATGAATCAAAAATATTCTGATCTTGATATCGAAAGTGATGATTTTAAGGTCGATGTCATTAAATGTAGGAACTACACGTGGAGACTACTGGCGAGAGTAACTGGTACAGGCAACCTTGCGTTAAATGCGGGAGCACTGAGGGCTTAGCACGAACAGAATAACGCTGGTGTAATGTCGTCCAGAAAGCGTGCTGTCGCTTTAATTTTTATTTAGCAACTTTTTATTATGAAAAGGAACCTTAAATTTATCGCGTTGCGCTAACTTCAATTTGTTGTTGACTTGGTGTTTATTTAAGTGGTAATTTATGAGATTCAATGAATGCGCGCAAGGGACATACGGCTTAACGTGTCTTCCAAAGTGCGTTAATGTTATTTTTTGATACTTTTTTTCCGGTACGTCAAAGAATCCACATCCAAAATTACATCTTCTAATATATTAAGAGACTACCGCGATTAAAACGTGTTTATATACTCCTTGCACTTAAAAAAGTATAAGGATTAGAAACTTAATATTTAGAAATATGATTTTTGACTGTATAGTTTAGAATCTGGTAACAAATTTAAGATTAAAAGAAATTTTCTCGATACAAAAAAATCTAAAGTGATGTTACTTTACTTTTTCTGATTCTAACGCAAAAAGCTTAAGGAGTAGTCAATAGAATTTATTTAAAAACATAGCAAACAATAGTCACAAAAATGTTGTGAAGCAGTTTTTGATTTCGAGTTCCCTTATTATTCATTTGTAAAGTAATTTCACTGTCACTCTCCCGGTTGATAAATGCTCGATCGCTGTAGGCCCTTAAGGGAAGGCGCGCACTACAAACTTTTCCCCGCGTGGCGTGTGTGTGTGTGTGTGTGTGTGTGTGTGTGTGTGTGTGTGAATGATCTACGCTGTTGGCCGCAGGGCATTTACAACTTCACCGGACAAGAGGGCGAGCGTGCAACCACTACGCTCGAGCCAGAAGGGCAAGGGGGCAACTAGCTTAAGGGCGCTTCAAGGAGGAACGGCCTCGACTTGGGACGCCGCGCGGTGTAACAAAGAGTTTTGAATTCCATTGCGCGCACGTAAATATCGCAGGATTTTCGCTGCGCAGCGAAAAGTTCATAGTGCGCGCCTTTCCTAAGTATATTCTTTCCTTGTATATTATAATAATAGCCCTGTTAAGAAACTGTCCCACTGTTGGGCACGGGCCTCCTCTCAAACTGAGAGGGTTCAGGCCATAGTCCACCACGCTGGCCCAGTGCGGGTTGGCGAACTTCACACACCTTTGAGAAGCTCTTAGGCATGCAGGTTTCCTCACGATGTTTTCCTTCCCCGTTAAAGCAAGTGATAATTAATTTTTTTAATACGCACATGCTTTCGAAAAGACAGAAGTGCGTGCCTGGGTTTGAACCCGAGACCTTTGACTTTGCAGTCCAACGGTCTAACCACTAGGCTATCACTGCTTAGTATTATGCCACATCCAATTCCTCCAAGTGCATTGCTGTAGGTGGTCCAAGACGGTGAGGTAATTAATAGGCAGTATATTCACACCGACGGATTGATGCGTCGCTTATTGCAACGCGGATACACCATAACAATTCTCCTACATAATGTGGAGTTCGCATGCTAGAACATAGTATGATATATAGCGCATAGCTACACCACACATGTAGGTAACGATCGAGCTTAGTTGTCGGCCCGGGCCTTTTACTCGGGTCTTTTCGAAAAATTTGCCATACGAGAGTGGAGGAAACTCAGAGAGGTCTGTAAGGAAAGAACCTAATGGAACTTTATACTCGCTGCCTTCTCCGGCGTGATAATATAGATAGATAGAGATAGACTTTTAAAAATGTGATCTCACATAAAAATTTTGGAGACAAGTAGTAGGGATCAGTGGGATTTGTTTTGCTTGCAGACATAAGGACTGGCGCTATTCTATTATCTGGTCTTTACTTTGGTCATATCAGACATGAGTAAGACCTATACATACATTTATCGCTTTAACCCAATTTTAGGTACAAATTTGTACTAAATTTCATATTTATGTGTTTGAAGGAAAATTAAGAGCACATAGGGATACCCACAAGATATACATATATGAATATGCAAAAATTAAATAGTATTATAACTCGTAAGACCCATGCCGTAAATCCCGTTTAAATCAGGTTCTCTATACATCAAAGCCTTTCGATATACCTATTCTAGTCATCTCAGCACAAAAGTATAGGTACAGTTAGTAGTTCTATAAAACCTAGAAAACTCCTTACATTAGTTCACAATAAGTTTATAATAAGTAAAAAAGCGTTTCCATACCGTATAATAACGCGCGTACGTCTATCATGCGTGCGCGCATCACCATTACATTTTTTATGCGCTACCTAGTCAATCATAAATCAGTCTTAACCAGATGAATATTTATACTATAGGGTTGGTGATGAAGCAAAAATCATACGAGTATGTATACTTGAAGAAAAACGACTGCCTCGTTGATCTAGTGGCGAATAATGCGCGTAGTGATCACGGGATCCTGGGTTTGAATTCTAGAATAGACAAAATGATTTTTTTTTCTTCTCTCACATTTTGTTAACATCCATGACGTCACCAAACAGTTCAATGGAAGAACAGCGCTGGCGGAAAAAGCAGCCAGCATTATGCTGAGTTGGGTACGTTTTTGTAGCGAGGTCATGTAACATCACAGAGTAAGCTCTCCTGATGCCCTTACATCCCTTCTTTCGGATACAGATACCGCACACAGGATCAGACACCAACCTCGCCGGCGAGGTCGAAGAATCCCTTGCCCGCCGGCCGGTGCAGGGCAACACGGCGAGACACCAAGTATACGTCCTCCCCCATAGCGACTGCCCAAGCTGAGGCCGTTCCTCCTTGAGGCGCCCTTGAGCTAGTTGCCGCCTTGCCTTTCTGGCTCGAACGTAGTGGTTGCACGCTCGCCCTCTTGTCCAGTGAAGCTGTAAAGGCCCCGCGGCCAACAGCGTAGATCATTCACACACACACACACACATGCACGCACGCACGCACGCACGCACGCACGCACGAACGCGCGCGCGCGCACACACACACACACACACACACACACGTCACAGAGTACATAGGAAACGTATGTATTACGTGTTTATAATTACATACGCTTGTATACCGTGTGTGTGTTTGCATATCTACTCGTTGCAAAATAAATTTTATTTCCTTTCTTATCTTATTCTTTTCTAATTTTTCCATAGAAACATTTCCAGTATCTGTCCGGAGTCGGGCGCGGGGCCCGGTGTAATTAATGGCAATAGGTTCACTCCCTATTACAAATAACCTAACATTGTCGACGAAAAGTGGCTTTCGAAATTTTTAAAAAATTAAACTTGTATTATTTTCACTTTTAACCTTTTTTTGCAATCCAATATTAGTATTAATTAAATTCATGATGGTAACAGAAAGTATCAGATTTAAATAATAATAGGTAGAAAAAATCTATAAGCTCGATTTCAAGATCTGGTGTAAGCACCTTTAATCAAAAGTAAAGCTAGTTTTACGTAGGATTATGGATTAGTAGCTAAATAGTAGCAGTAAAAAAATCTTTGGTCCACTTTCTTAACTGTATTTTCAGAACCAGCTTTTGAGTTACCATTAACTGAAAATAAAACGGCACTGAGACATGGTTGCTCACGATGTGCTTCATAGGTTATAGGAAGAGAAAAAAAAACGAAGAAATCCGCAGTAGATCCTAAGTCACTCAGATAGCGCAAATATTAAGACTTAAGTGGCAATAGGCGGGGCACATCGCTCGCAGAACCGACGGTTGATGCAACTGAAAGGATCTCCAGTGCCTACCACGTATCGAAAAACGAGGAGTTGACAAACTGCAGCAAGATGAACCGATGATTTGGTGAAATCGAGGAATAAAGTTGGATGCTTGGAGCATAAAGCCGGTCGTTGTGGTGATCTTTCAAGGACGCCTCCCTTATCTTGGGCTTATTTCTATCTATCTATCTGTATCATCTGTATCACGCCAGTTCCCTTTCGGGGTAGGCAGAGAGTACAGTGTTCCAACAGGCTCTTTCATTTCATACCTCTCTGGCTTCCTCCACTCTCATAGTTCGTCTCATACTCGCTCGCTCGCTCGGCTTATGATAAAAGTGGAAATAGCCTCTTTAAAAAAACGCTCCTCAAGTTAACAACCCCCACTGTTGTAATGATATTATCATTTCCCAGTGATAACCCTGCAGAACAATACAGGGATAACTCAAAAAAACTGGTGCAAAGTTTAATGCAACATGATGGCTCCCGTTTTATTATACCGCCATTTGTTTTTACGGCATAAACTATAGTTTTAACATAAATTCCTCGTACCCTTCTCGTCGGCCGTAAACAGCCGCGGTTAAAACTATAATTTGTTCGTCTGTTTGTTTATTATTAGATTGGAAAATATTGTTTTTAATTATTGCAGATAGCAGTTGGTAGTTAGGCGAGGGAGGCGGCTGCTCGATTAGCAGTTTACGAGCAACAAGGCATGTGGTTCGCGGATCGGTAATTATCATGATTTTGTATGATTAATTAAGAATGCTGACATTACATTCGCCGTTTTAAATTATAGGTAGCCTTGAACAAATAACATTATAGCGGTCACAAAGGCGGGTAATATCTCGATAGAAAAATTCCCAGCATCAGTTTGGAGTCTGGCATTGTGCCCGGTGTATTGGCTATAGGCTCGTCCCCTATTACATGGGACCTAACATCGTCGGTGAAAAGTGGGTGTGCTGCGCACAGTACACCTTTGCCATCCTCGCCTGTATAATATAGGCGTGACAGTGTTTATTTTTGCAATATTTATATCATGACCTGGAAGGTCATCAGTCCTCTGGGACATTTTAATTTTCACCTATGAAATCCTGGATAAGACTTTCAAAGCCTTGGGGGAATAGTCGAGCATAGACCGCTCCGCACACATGATCTAGGATTCGCGTTTTCGATCCCCGCTCGGGAAACATTTTAGTGTGACTTACAAATATTTGTTTCGGTCTGGATGTTAGAGTATGTTCCATGTTTCTAAATGCTCTCACCACTACATAGGATTAGATTAATTTATCGTGTAGATCATAGCTCTCAGGCCCAGCAGAGCCTATATAATAGAAAAAAAAATTGCCAGAACAATTGTCATCATGCAGGGTACTTATATGTCAGTTTATACTGACTAAACAGAAGTAAAGATGGTTTAAAATAGCACGAACTAATACATACATACCACCAGCCCGGTGGTCCGGACAGGTGCTGTGCACTACGGGGCGTGCACAACAAGCAAAGGTCAGCCGCATTAGCGGCCGCTTTTGAAGTCAACACTCTTATTAGTATAATCCTGAATCATTGACATGGTATATGTGTGTGTCAGAAGTTATGAAATGTGTTTGAGTTGTGTAGTTCTTGTAGGTATTCTTTGTATTGACAATTATACTGTGTTGTTTGCAATCTTTATTTTTCAGTTAATCATTGATTACCCCGAAATTATTTCTGTGTTGTGAACATCCAACACCAGAATAAGCCTTCATTTATTTTGAGTTGATTGCTACTATTAAATATCTTTAGAAAGAAATAACTATGTGAAGAGGGTGCTTTTACGGATCAACAGCTACTAGTGTAGGGATCTAACTCGCGACTGCTCGATCTAGTGATCGCTAGGCTTATTTTCTAACCACCAAAATGAGGCATTATTGAAAATTTGTTAGGTATTGTTCTTATTTAAAGTTTAATTAATTAAATATGTTGCCCCAAACTAATAATTGTGTTGTGGGTTTACAGATAAAAATTTCACATGCTACACCTAAACCAAATCAAATATTTTCTTGAACACAAAAATTTGTGCCGTACCCCCGGTCCAGGACCTCACGATAAAATACTCGATCTAGTGGACCAAGTGACTACAAAACCAGGTCGTCCTCAAAAGAAGTGTTGAAAAGATTTTTTACGCCGCGTTACGTGTTTATTTGGTCAAAGCGAATTATGTCTCTGACTAGACCTGTAGCCTCGCCATTAAAATGTTAGTACCAAAAGGCATTAGTCATGTCAGTCAGTTATCAGGCATTCATTTGTAGAATTACATAACTTCATATTACACTGTCATTAATTAACGGATGTAATGGCAAAAACGTTTTATTTTTTTAAGATAAAGGTGCTTGTTGGCGAGTTCAAAACTTAAAAATATAATTAAGTTTAAATATTATGAAAACACGCGATTCACAGCAACTAGTTACGTAGATTAGGTTGTATTGATTGACACTTAGTCTAGGAGAAGGTCGCACAGATCGACAGATTAGCACATGACAACTAATACTTAATTCATAAACATCCTTGGTATCTGATATAAAGTAATTATATCTAGTTTATAGACTATCAAATAAGGTTGCAAGATTTTATTATTTAACAGTTTAGAATCCTTAATACCCCACAAATTATACTTTACTAACTGTTTAATAATCATGTGCACCAACTTGTAGAGACTACATACTACTATCTGATTTACACATTTATATTTGAATAAGTGATTTTTTTATATTTGATCTTTGACTTTGACTGCTTCTTTTGTCCAGTGCAAATAGCATAGCAATCCGAGATCCTGGGTTTGAACCGCAGATAAGTCCATAATATGTGTGGTTGTAATCCTAAGTCGGACAAAGTGTAGTTTTTATCGAAAAATTATCAGATGCAGTCCGATGTTTTATTTTTTGTGTGTGTATCTGTGTGAGTTATATACGCTTTACAGCTTCACCGGATAAACGGGCGAACGTGCAACCACTACGCCCGAGCCAGAAGGGCAAGGGGTCAACTCGCTCAAGGGAGCCTCAAGAAGGAACGGCCTCGGCTTGGGCAGTCGCTATGGGGGAGGGCACCAGTATATGCCCTCCCCCATAGTGTCTCGCCGTGGTGCTCTGCACCGGCCGGCGGGCAAGGGAATCTTCGACCCCGCCGCTGAGCTCGGTGTCTGATGCTGTGCGTGGTATCTGTATGCGAAAGAAGGGAGGTAAGGGCATCGGAATATCGGTAATAATATGCCGCAGGCGGCGGTAGCCGCTAACAGGAGGGGAGTCAAGTGCGTACCCTTGAGTTGTGCCCGGTATCATGGCAATAGACTCGCCCTCTAATACACTGGGCCTTAATGACGCCGGCAAAACGAAGGTATATACGGTACACCTTCGCCATCCCTACTTGAGGAGCTTAGTCATGACGGTGTTGACTTCTTTATGTTTAAATGTTTCACACCATATGTTTCAAACGAAAATCTAACTGTTATTAGGTATACCTACTAAACATCAGTTCGAAGCATCGGATATAGCTGTAACACTTTAATAATCCTTTTATAACACGTCCCATATAAAACAAATTATAAAATAGACCACACTACAAATCTGCCATTACAGTATCAATCAAATAATTTTTAAGAAACTTATCTGGTCGTGCCTGAACCGATCAGGCGCACAACATCTATTACTGACGGCGGGCCAGCCCTGCGCGGGCGCCGTAATTATACCCCGGTTAATTGGCTAACGCTATGCGCTCGCGCACTAGGACCTCATTCGCTATGACTACGCTGTTACGATAACTGTCTGTGAAATTATTATTTAAGGCTGTAACAACAATGAACTCCCAAAAATAGAGCTGATTTACAGAAGATTCTTAAAGAATCTATGGCCTATAGGTAATAAAAAGTACATAAATATAAGAAGGTCGCGAACAAAATGTATTGAACAAAATTTAATTGGATGTATACAAATTTCCACAAAAAAACTTCTCACAAGCCCTTTATTAATGTAAATTGTAAATTCTCTATTTAACGACTGAGCGAACATGTATAAAATATACACAAAAAGTAAGCTTAAAATATACTGAGTTCTTAGATTTACGCGAATATTACGCATGAAATAAAACTATTTTTCGGATTTTATCGCGTTGTGTGCTGCAGCACCCATGGTCACGGTCCCTCCCGTGACCATGGGTGCTGCGAAGCACTCGAAACGTTGAGAACTTACAAATCAAAAATAAACCGCGATTAACTCCGAAAAATAGTTTTATTTCAAGCTTAAGATATGCCCCAGAATCTGTATTGATGACTTTTTTATTTGGATTAATTAATTGAATCTGAATTATTTAAAAAAACCTATAGTATAAGTCATTCAGATACATTTTTCACTGCTGAAAAGATCAACAGGAAAGGGGCATTTTCAAAAAAACATTCTTAAGGTCATTCACGTTAATAATCCTTTCCAGTGGCATAAATAATACCATTGCACGATCATTTCAAGAAGTTATCGTAAGGCGCCGCGTTTGGTTATAGCGAATAAGAGCTCTGCAACGTTAATGCCCAATGAGATACGTAGAAACTGTGTTATAATTCAATCCTGATTGCTTTTCTATTAATAATCTATCTCGGTTCACGCAAGACGATACGATTGATAGGATATTTAAAATAATGACCACGTTAAAATACCATTTATGGTTGGTCTCTGACTGGATTATTCCAGATCAGAATCTGACCAAGCTTAAATCACAATCTGTCACATAGTTACGTAAATACCTCTCCAGCCTTTAAAGGAGCAAACAAAGGTGTTCATAATACACCTAAATTCTTATTTTCCTTCCAATGAAATAGGGGGTAAGCCTGTCAATAATCCAGTCATAGGACCAACAAGACTTCTTTATACTTATTTACCGCCACAGTGTTTTAAACAATATTTACAATTCGAAAACTTACATCAACACCACACCGGATTCTCCAAAATATGGTCTATAATTGTTTAAAGTTTAACCACCAATTGCCCTCTATTATTATTTATGTTGCTTCTTGCGATGTATTAGTTGTCTGGAAGAAATTGCTTTTAACAATAAGACCGACGTACATACAACAACCAATTGTACCTGTCTTTAATATAAGAAGCATCGTGTTCATAATTTTGATTTCACTGGTGCACAATAAAGAGTACTCTTTCTATAATGGATATAATATTAACGCGGGGTTACTAGACCTGCGTTAGGTATATAGATTTGAAAAAACTTAAAGTTGATCCTGGATTACCTTTAAATTTGTTCCTTTGAAATCGCCAGGGTGACTGGACGCACGATCTTCACGTACACTACAGGCCCAACTTTATGCTCCAAAGATCATAGGCTATTTGATAATAGGGTAAAAAAGATATTTCACTTCATTTTAAATAAAATCATGTGTATTTTTTGCAAATTACACAAAATAAAACATAATAATTCATAGAATTTTATCTGTGACGGGAACGCCCTGTAAGAGGTTGTAACTGGTGACGTCACACGATAGCATACCTACATGGCTTTCTCAACTAATTGTAATTTGCGTTTACTGTTTTCGGGTTGTTATTTATATTCGATCTTTGAGCTATTTCTGAAACCTCTTTTTTTATAATGTTTCATAAATCTTATAACTAGTGGCACAAATATTCGTTTTAAATTTAAAACTGGAGTCGAGGTTAAAAATTTAATGCGAGCTGATAACAACAACTTACCAAAGATTGACGTATTTATGGTTATTCTATTCTTTAAGAATAACGCTGGCTTCTATGCAGCGGAACTTAAAAATGTAAAAACAGCAGTGTAAGGATCCTTCCAACTTATGCTGCAAGATTAAGCTATATTAAGAGGTTACGTATTAAAGATAATATTTCCTTATACAAAAACCATACTTTTTAGCTACTATCGAGTATATTAAAACATTTGAATGCGATAAAATGTTCTTTGGGTCGCTTCGAGCTAATTATAATCTTATTCCGCTTTTTGGGATTCGTTGGAACAAAAATAGTTTGTGTCGACTATTAATAGACATATATGTACATTATGGCATTAAATACCATTATATCCAATGCATATGAAGAAAAAATTATATGATGATATGAAATTCACTTCAGCTACACTGTTTTATTAAGGTAATTAACTTGTATACGCGCGTGTGACTTCACATATGTCATAGGACCATTACAAAAACAGCGTATTCGGCGCGTATTTTAAAATTCAAGCTTTATCATTGATTTTTATTGATATTAAACTAAATTTCTCGGAAATATTAATGTACTGTGCTTATTACGTAATAAAGAATAATTTAAAATGGTTTTCCAAAATTAATCAGATAGCCTATTATCGAGCGATATACCCCTTCCATTGCCACTTAAGTTTGGCAATCGCAATATAAAATTGTTATTTTTTATTTCAGATTTCTCTGTACTGATCTCTAGCTAATAATAAAGAAAGATGTCATATATAAAGCTACATATTTAACTATACCTAACAAGTTTTAGATAGACACGTAGAGTAATCTAGCTCAAAATTATCAGTTCTACCTATCTCATTAAAACCAAAAGAAATACGGGTATGCATATAAAATAGAAATTTAGAAAAAAACACATAATCGAAATATACAAAAACAAGTCATGCAAAACATATCCTTCTTAACTGCTTAACACCATTAGACAATGATTAAGGAACTGCTACCACGCGACAAAATGCATAACCTCAAGAACGTCTCCCATCAAAAATTCATCTCATAACTATCTCACCTACCGTAGTTCTATCCAATCCATACCTCACAGGTCCAGCCTAGTTTACTGGCCGAGAGCAATGCTCTGGGACCTGCACCCTGATCTATTATAGATCAACGTCAGCGTCTCACCGCGAATGTGCCGCCGTCCACAGCAGCGGCTACTAAGGGCCGCCTGTCGATGCCTGGATCACTGACTCCATTGTAACAACGACATAATATTAAAGACCTTGCGATTGGTGAAAGGATGTAGAGGAATTTAATCCAGGATGATTTAAATTATCGTGATATTGTGAACCTTAGGATTCTTGAAAGCATGAAGAGTTAATAGGTATTAAAGAATGTTTGAGTAAAAGCTGAGAAATTGCGAATCTTTTCACCCATATCATTACGGCAGATCAGTCGGACAATTGAGTTTTATAAATGCATATTATTAACTTATTTGCTGTTTCCAATGATTATAATTCGACACATTTATTTCTAAGAGCAAGCAAAGTCGTGACCATAGCAGAAAAAAACAACTTAGTTTTATACTTGTGAGTTACGTCCATATTACCCAAAACACTACTAAGATGAATAAGGCTTCTTCTAAAGATAACAGCTTAAGATAATAGCAAATTCCCCGTAAATATTATTACAAGAAATAGTGGGTTCATATACAGGTCGATTCCTAAATGTGATCAAACTGCTGGTCCGCGTCACGAAAGTAGATTATAACTCATGGGAGTTATACTTGCTAGCGAAACGCCATAAAGATACAGAAGCATTCACTCAAACGCCGCAGACGCCACCGTTTGAAGCATCTATTGCTAAATGCAAATCATCAACTCCATTGTCATACGGTATGAATATGAGAAATTGCACCAACACCGAATTTTAATCCACCATATAACAATTTAAAATATCATCCAAATGGCGGATTTTTTTTTTGCAGAAATTATTACTCCACTGCTTTGTTGGTCTATAACGAAGTCCTGGTTTCAAAAAATTAGTTTTCGAAGCTAAGTTAAACAGATTGTTAAATTAAGGTTCTTCTGTCGAAAAACTCTCATCACCGGTCCAGTGCTGGGAATTGGCTCCCTATTACATTGGGATCTAACATCGTCTATCGAAAAATCGGTGTAACGGTGTTTTTAGAACTACTATTTCACGCAATAGCAGGGAAGTGTCATATTATCGAAATTGTAGATCTAGACGATATTTTCGTATCGTCTCCAACAGCGCGCACCTACCCAACAATGTAAGCGGTATCAGATGACGAGGTTAGCTTCGACACCGCATGTTTATGACCACAATCTAATTTATTGAACGCCGAACGGCCGTACACAGATTACGGCCACTACTTACCGCCAGCGTTTTGTTGTTCTACTGTCGGTGAGCCCGTTCTTATTTTATCTGTGCGAGATCGTTTCGCGCGCGTTTAGCTGTTTTTTTAATTTTCTATGCGCTAGCGAATGTAACTTTAAATATTTAAAAAGTTACGCGTTGTTTGAGAAGGAAAATTTTAAATTTTGAATGACCGATTAGTAAATTATTCTCTCTCCACTCCGTAAATAATCCATGGATATTATGGATATATATTCATTCTCCATAAATTATGGAGAATGAATAGATTGAAAAATTTGCTCATAAATAAATTATGATCTATTCTCCGACTAGTTTGACTAACAGTCACATTTCGAATTCCCTCGACTCTTCAAAAAAGTCTCGCTATTTATATTTTTAATTAAAAACACATCAGTCTGACACTCAGTACGGCGATAGAGGAGTGACAGACGGCATGTCACCTCCGTGCTAATGAACTAGGCTATCGAAGGTCACTCGGTTCAGAACAGGCTGCTTAAACAATAGGTCCCTATTAGTGAATGTAGCTGATAAATTGAATTAAATTACACCAAATTTCCGCTACACTATAATACCCTTTTATGAAATTTCATAATTAATGGAACTCTATAATTTTTTTGCTTGACCCATTTCGGGGTAGGCAGACAGAACAGAGTTTTAACGGATTATTTTTTTACTGACCTCTCTGGCTTTCTCCACCCTCTTGGTTCGTCTCGTACACGCTTGCTGTTTACAAAGACCCTTAACATATCTTTGATCATGGTAAGATAGTCTTCTCCGGTACCCACATCCTTCCACTTGCGCAAGCATCGCGTCCTTTCAATTTTTAATGGAGACCATCAATGAAAGGTTTGAAGTACCTTAATAACGCGTTTAAAATTTTCAGCATGCCAGGTAATTACGTTAACCCCGGTATATTTCATTTTTTAAAACATTTTATTGAAAATGTTTGTTTGTTTGTATTGAAATGAAAGGTCACCGACATATCCCTTAAGATAAGCAAGCTGAAGTGGCAATGGGCGGGCCACATAGCGCGAAGATCGGACGGACGTTGGGGCAGAAAGATTCTAGAGTGTATTAGCAAGCGCAGTGTGGGACGACCGCCGCCTGATCTTGTGAAAATCGCAAGAAGTCGTTGGATGCAGGTGGCATCGGACCGGTTACGCTGGAAAGCGATTGGGGAGGCCTATGTTCAGCAGTGGACAAGTATAGGCTGAGATGATGATGATGATTGAAAATGTCAAAATCTAACCCGACTGAAAGATAAGTCGTTAACATACTAGGTAAAATAAAGCATTTGAGAACATCATTACGTAGACATTATACAGAAAAGTAAATAACAGGTTTTACAAAAACTACGGTCGGTACTATTACGTATTTTGTTAACATTCACAATGAAACTGAATTGAAAGCCTAAATGGTAGGCTATAATTCTAAATTAGCAACAATTTCCCGTAAGCTTTACATAAAAGGACATAGTCGAAAATTTCCCCAGAACCAACAAACATTTGACCCATACCATCATTATTTATCTACTGTATTAAAATAATGGCTAATATCCGTATCTAACGGACAATTTGCAATCTAAAACGAATATTTCAAAGTATTATAAGTACTTATATCGAATTGGCTCTGTAAAAAGTAGTAGGCGTACCTATTAGCTATAGATTGCTTGTCTTGTTAGACTAAATACTTATATAGATAGTTCCTTCTTGTGTCGATAGGTATCTAATTAAATATAATTAATCTTTAAATCCACTCAGTATATTTTTGACTACACAGTATAACCACATATGCAGTAATACTTTTTGTGCAATATTGCAATTCCGCCGCTCCGTGTTCGTTTAATAATAAATACCTCAAGAGAATTTATGGGTGATTTGAAATCATACAAGTAACTTTTCATTGCTGTTGGTTCTGGCGCAAATCATGTATGGGCGCAGAACATTATCCTTTAGCAGTAATTGATCGCCGATAGATGTCACTCGAACATAATTATAATCAGAAGCGATCGATATATAAATATAGACGTAATTTCTAATCCCATAAACGTTATTTGTATTTTCAATTAGAGTTAATTCCCGCAGTCAACTTAGCTGTAGACTTCATTTCATTAGTGTTGCTAGATTTTAAGAGATAATAAGGCAAAAATTATGAAAATAGTTCTGTTACACTGGTACAATTTCTTGTAGTGTTAATAAATGTATACTCGTAGAGCCGTATACAGATATGATATCATCATCATTAACGGAAAGACTTCCACTTCAGGACAGAGGCCTTCCCCAAAGATCATCTTAACTACCGGCTTTGTGCTTCTGGCGCTGGTGAAAGTTGCAGATAACAGCTAGTCAGACATATGAAATGATAAGCCCTTAAAAGTAGGTATGTACGTAACCTTAAAGCAGACATTAAGCCACAAAATGAACTTTTTGTTATAGAAAATATTGTAAACCGTACACACCTCGTGAAGGGTTTACATACCCAAATGTTAAAACAACATGTAATAATAAATCATGAGAAATTGCTTAACTAACCATGTTCTTTGTGAAGGAAGAATCAATAGCCACAAGAACTGCCAAGACATCTATGAAAGCTGTCATACTCTGCTGCCATATCATAGCTTCTGTGCAAAGTTAATAGCGACAAAAAAAGCAATAACGAAGAAATTAAACTTCATAGGTTTGAAATGGGAATGATAACTCAAAAGGTAGACGGCTTGGTCCGGTGGTTAAGTGGCGCACGGGACAAATGTTCAAAGACCCACAAATGTTTGTTTCCGCCTGGGTATTTGCGTATCTGAATTTCGTGTTTGTAAACGCACCCACGACACAGGAATTATTCCTAATGTCGGACTACGTTATTTTTTAATAAATAAAAACATTTGTCGATCGACATGCAGTCGGATAGAAAAATAATAAAATGCTCTCAAACTAAGGAAACCACGTTCCAAAAGTCACAATTACCCTGGCAACACCCGGCCAGAAGCCAACTACAGTTACGCCACGCGCTTCCAGCACGCGGCGGAGTCACGCAAGCGGTGCGCCGCGCCCGTCTAGCTGGGATTCGATAATTAATATGCTAATAGTGCAGCTTTGCCCACCCTTGCGCACGTGAGATGCATAAGTGCTGTTGTCATAGAGCTTGAGCCAGGTTATGTGGAGAACTGAGAACTATCGGGTATCGATTAGAGGTGCTCTTAGCATTGTGTGATCGTGGTGTTCTTAGTGATCACTAAGCTTAAGCAGCGTCCGGCTCAGTTAGTCTAACATGGGTGACCATTGGTCTGCGTGCTTCTGAAGGCATTGGTCCCGGCTACCACTCAATGTGGTAGTCGTTAAGCTAAACTAGGTGGCATAATATTTTTCCATCAGCAGGTTTCCACAAACCGCATCGGGTTCACAATCCTCTACATGATGGACTGAGATATATTCTATCTCAGTGTAACAATATGAGCTGATATATTGGCATAATATTAATTTAGCACACCACGGAGTATCTATCTCCCATCGATACATACTTCCAAAGCACACTTTACAGTGGTTATGGGTGACTACAATGCGCGGCTGGGCAAACGAGGTGATCTATCTGTCTCTGGCGAGGTGATGATGAGATAAAAGTGGGGCGATTTGGATATAGGCAGCGGAACCCCAGGGATCAGAGTCTGGCCGGATTACTGGAAAAAGACTCTCTATGATGAACTCTTTCTTCAAGAAGCCACGTCATATATGGAATGAGCTATACTCGGCGCTTCTCTACGTGATTGAATCAGTAATGACGAGATTTATAGAAGAACCAAGGTCACCGACTTAGCCCATAGGCTTAGTAAGCTGAATTGGCAATGGACGGGCCACCTAGCGCGAAAATCGTACAGGCGTTGAAGCAGAAAGATTCTAGAATTGAGACCACGTATTGGCAAGACAAGCAAGACGACAAAAGTCTTTGATCAGTGCGTTCTACCTGTCATGACATACGGAGCCGAGACATGGACACTTACGGTGAGACTAGTCCATCAAATGAAAGTTGCTCAGCGGGCTATGGAGAGAGCTATGCTCGGAGTTTCTCTGAAAGATTGAATCCGGAATGAGGTGATCCGACAGAGAACCAAGGTCATCGACATAGCTCACAGGATCAGCACGCTGAAGTGGCAGTGGGCTGGCCATATTTGCCGAATGACCGATAACTGCTGGGGTAGACGTGTTCTCGAGTGGAGACCGCGACATGGCAAACGTAGTGCGGGACGCCCTGCAGCTAGATGGAGCGACGATATACGGAGGGCAGCTGGCAGCGGTTGGAGGAGAAGAGCCGAAGATCGGGCTCAATGGCATGCCTTGGGAGAGGCCTATGTCCAGCAGTGGACTGATACGGGCTGATGATGATGATTGGCAAGCGCAACGTGAAGCGGCCACCTACTACATGGGCCGACGATCTTGTGAGGATCCGCAGGAAGTCGTTGGATGCAGTCTTTAGATGGCATCGGACCGGCTGCGCTGGAGAGCGATTGGGAAGGCCTATGTTCAGTGGTGGTGGTAGGATTCGATAAGTTGTTGCTAATAGTGCAACTCCACTCTTGCGCACGTGAGATGCATAAATGCTGTTGTCATAAAGCTCAATCCTAGTTAGAGCAACTCCAACTGGGAACTATCGGGTATCGAAATTTAAATAAATCGAATCTTAATTTAGGTGAGTATGTTTGATAGAATTGTAACTGCAATTAACTCTATTTTTAAAAAATAAGCACCTTGCCCCTTCTCTAAAGAATAATACCGCGGCATTTGATTTTCCTATTCCTTCTGCTATTCTTTTCCTTCTAATTAATGTTCTAGCGGGTTCCAAGAAAATTAAAGTGCTCCCAGAACACGCCGAGGTTCAAACCTTGATAGCATCTATGGAGACTATTGTGGATCTTGACTTACAGGGGTTACGGTTGTGGGAATGTATAGCGGACATAGTCCCATATGTGTTATGTTCAGTATTTGGGAATCTATGACTCCAATGAGTACGGGTACCTGTACAACAAAGTCTTATATGTCAAGAAACATTCCGACCAGTGATAATAGTAAATATTATTATCTCACGTTTAGATTCTTAAAAATCTAAACGAGAGCAATGTAATTAGTGTACTACATATTACCGTAATGGAAAACTGGTTAATTAATGTTAATTGAATATGGCCCTTGCACGACTTATACAGAAAGGACGGGCACTTTTCTACAACTGCAATAATCACATAACAACCGACGTTAAAATCTGAATCAATGAGCTTTACACCTAGTAGGCAATAAATACGTGGAAATAGATCGTTATTCTATGTCTGCTGATTTGCGTGCGCGGGCGCAACAAAAACGTCATAATTTACGAGGGACACGCTGACGTGTGACTGACAGCCGATGTGTACTCGGCCGTATATGCGAATAAAACATGTTTGTAAACCTCATTACACACCTAATTAGAATAACATTAATATGTACTAATCGTATGCATACGGTTCTAAAATACGTGATGATGCAATTTTAATTTAATTTCTATTCAACAGTAGAAAAGCTGCATAAATAGGCGGAACAAGACACATTCATGACCTGGCGAAGTTCGTGCGTAAAATCTGGATGCGTACTGATAAAGACGGTCCTTGTGATGATGTTGGGATAAAGAAAACTGTGTCCTGCAGTGTCTGGCTTGTGGGTAATGATGATATATTTAATTTTTTACATTTGATAAGTACGCACTTTTTTATTAAGGGACATTATCCTAGTCAGGTACAATAGGTAGGCATTCGTGCCGATAGGTCCGGTCGCAATTTAATTAACATGGTACCATGAAGATCAGTATTTCAGTAACGCTAAGATGACCATAGAGACAGAAGAGAGTTCTCACCCCGAGTTAACAATCATGTCATGAAGCAGTGACATGATTGTTAACAGCAGCTGATTTGTGAGCTAGACGTGATTTATTGAAATTTATTAATCAAACCTTATATGTGTAAATAATTTGGATACTAGACAGACTCTAGATGATGGGGTTGTGTCCTTCAATGGACGCCTTTCAGCTGTTGATAATGTTTTTAAATAACAAAGGCTATGTATAAATAATCATACGCAAATTAATAAAAAACAACCAACGATTCATCGCCGTAAAATGAAAGCCGCAAGTTCCGTGACTCTAAATCTTGCCATAGAATGACACCGATGATCGACATCGATACGAATGATCCAATTTACATAGAACTCACGCATTGCCATGTAAAGGAACCAGAGCTGCCGTCGATATGTCATTTTATTACCTGTCACTGGCAACTCAGACGGTATTTTGAGGCAGTTGAATGATATAACGAATGATGATGACATTTGTATTGATATTTTGAATTTACTGCACAAGTGAAACATGGAGTGACGTGTTTATGGTTCATATACTTGCGGTTGAATCGTCAGAAATGTTTTAGAAAGTGAGCTAGTAGTAAGTATTCGTTAGTATAATACTGAAGTTATAGTAGTTGGTTTACTTATCTAAACTGATTATGGTGTCAGTGTGTCACGGCGAAGACGTTGGCTTAATTTAAATTAAGATAATTTTATGAAAAAAATGCATCCAGTATAGCCCGCCATCTCTATCTGGACCTACCGCGTTACCTTTACTTGTTATGTAAGAAAGATTCAGTAGTTATTTTGGCCCATTGATTATTTGCCATGTGGCAGACATGTTTGGCCCAGTTCCACTTAAGCTTGGCGGTTTTTTTGACCTGCGTCGCAAATTTGCGTCATGGAGCGTATTGTGGTGTTTCTAACATGGTCGGTAATTTTGATATTATACGCTGACAAACCATAAGACTTTAAATATTGTTAAATCCTTAGCTATGCAGTAAAACATTGCTAATCTAAACTCTTTAATTAACATTCATATAGGTAATTCATTTAATGAATATATCATATTATCTATGAAAGCTGGATCTAACCAGTTCAAACCCGGTCGTCGGTCGTAGCAATCTTTGGGGGGAGGCCTGAATAAGGAAAACAAAGAAGAAGTGTTATAATATATTATATGCATATATTCGATAATGTCTGATTTCGTTTTTAAAATATACATCGAAATATTCTACCAAGTTTCGAATTACGTTAATGCTTGTTCCAATTTTCGGCCTATGAGTACAATTCTCCTTTATAGGACCAGTATAAAGTATTTACAATATAGTTTTACAAATGAAATATCACATTTGTGTGTCCAACCGTACCGTTTGATATTCATCCGCTCCATCTAATAATTCTGCACTATCATCTATAATTCCATGACATTTATTTTTTACGCGGTTCCGATCACGCAACTATTTATGTTAATTTAAGGAAATTCTATACTATCATTTAAAAAATCTATACAACTAATTTACATGAAGCTTAAATTTCTTCGATTTTAATTAATTGGTAGTAAAGGACAAATAAATATGATCATTAGGATCTTAAATTATGGTCGTGTGATTAGTGGCTGTTGATTCCATCTACTGTATAAAAAAAAAACATCTAATTTTTGCGCTGGCAGCACTGCAGGCACCTGTCAATATATATCATTGTATAGTTTGTGTTAATATATCGCTTTATATTACTGTGTTTTATTACCGCTGTTTGGTTTCTTACACCTGTAACTATGGGAGGCGTTTAATTTGCATAAAGGTGACATTTTTATAAACTTTTTATTTTGTTACATACCTACACAAGTATTTCTTGAGCTTGAGTATCGTAAAAGGACAACACATATTTCACCAAAATAAACTTCAAGAACCCATATAATAGAGCATGTTGCAAATAACAGTGATGGAAAAATGCTTGTTTAATGTTAAAGAGATCTTCGAACAACATTTATGTAAGGGTACGTATCTTTAGGAAACGGTACTCCTAGTTTTAAGGGATACCTCCCTATAGCGCTTACAAGCGCTTCTTTACTATTATCAACAGATATGTACAACGACATACTTGGGTCCAAAGTTGCAAACATAATTATAATTTCTGAAAGATTGTAGCTAATACACGTTTACCCCGCATTATACATGTCAACACCTTTTTAAACACAGATAATAACTACATATATACGCCTTCATTGATTGCTGCTAAGATATTTTTTTTAAATTTTTAATCTATGTATCTATCTATATCATCACGTCAGTTCCCTTACGGGGTAGGCAGAGAGTACAGAGTTCCAACAGGTTCTTTCCTTACATACCTCTCTGGCTTCCTCTACTCTCATAGTTCGTCTCATACACGCTCGGCGGTTACGGAGACTCCTGACTTGTCCTTCAGATAAAACCCGGTCTATTTGGTCATGGTAAGATAGTCTAGGTCTTCCCCGGTACCTACATCCTTCCACTTTCGCATTGTATACTCGTTTTGTCATTCTTTCCTCGGACATTCTTTCTATATGCCCGAACCAACGGAGCATACCCCTTCTCATTTTTACACCGATACTATCTTTCATACCTATTCGCTTAATACTTTTTAATACTTTATAAAATTATCATGAAACAGTATCAACATCATCACGCCAGTTCGCTTGCGGGGGGAAGAGTATCATATGTTTTATTTATTTTCTAGTTTGTCTAGTGGTAGACTGTGCACCTCTACCACCCCCGCTTGAGAAATATAGTCATGACGGTATTTATTTTTAACACGCTTTTATTAGCTTGACCTGTAGCTTTGAATCTATGTACGTAACGGAATTTTTCAACATGATTTTCACCAACTTGAAGGAGACCGATTAATTAGAAACTTAGTACACGGATCAAGGACCGATGACTATGCAATAATATTACAACTATGACCTAATATCTTGACCATGATTACACAATCTGTCTGTTTGTCTGTCTATCCGGTTACATCTTGTGATCCGTTTTGCAAGAATTTGCCGAATCCGATTGAGCTGAAAATTGACACACTTATATAAGTTCGGTGACAATGCAATAATATGGAGCAGGTCTGATAATGGAGTCAGCAGGTGGCTACGTGAACATGTCCACTACACAACATCACCACCAAATGTCTAGGCTTGTAAGATTGATAAGTAAAATACTATTGATAAGTACTATACAACCAGATGATGTTCAGGGTCTGATGATGAAGAGGAATGGTGACCAATGAAACCACCCAAATACTCAACATAATCACGCCGTTTTCGGGCTCGTTGCATTTGTCTTGACGAGTTCTGTAGACACGGATGATGTCCAGGGTCGGATGATGGAGCCAGGAGTGGCCAACGGAATTACCCAACTAGACGACATAACCCGGCCGTGTTTTCGGTTCGTTGGATCTGTCTTGACGAGTTCCGTAGATCCGAATGATGTCCAGGGTCTGATGCTGGAACCGGAGGGTGCCCAACAGAACTACCCAACTACTCAACATAACCCCGCCGTGTTTGGGCTTGTTGGGTTTGTCTTGACGAGTACTGTACTGGCCCGGACGATGTCCAGGGCCTGTTGATGGAACCTGAAGGAGGCCATAGGAACCCCTCAGCTAAGCAAGATATCTTCGATGTTTTTTGCTATAAAATCTTGATCTTAAAAAGTTTTTTCGTAAATTATAATTATACTGACTAGTTTGATGATGTTTTTTGACTAAAAAATAATAGATTAAAAAACTAAAAAACTCTTCAAGCTTTTTAGCTTATATTTATAATTACCATTATAAATAGTTACCAATGAACTATTTATAATATTTGATGTCAAGCACCCCACGCTTTTTCACACTAAAATTATATCTATAACATCACGCCAGCTCCCTCGCGGGGTAGGCAGAGAGCACAGAGTTCCAACAGGTTCTTTCCTTACATACCTCTCTGGCTTCCTCCACTCTTATAGTTCGTCTCATACACACTCGCCGGTTACGGAGACTCTTGAATTGCCCTTCAGATAAGACACGGTCTATTTGGTATGGTAAGATAGTCTAGGTATTCCCCGGTACCTACATCCTTCCACTTTCGCATTGTACATCTGTTTTGTCATTCTTTCCTCTGACATTCTTTCTATATGCCCGAACCGACGGAGCATACCCTTTCTTATCTTTACACCGATACTACCTTTTATACCTACTCGCTTTCTTACTACGCTGTTGCGAATACGGTCGGTCAGCGCATCTTCCGCAGAGATCGCATTTCGACCGCATTTATCCTGCTTTCGTTCTCCTTCTTACATACCCAACTCTCACTGCCATATAACAGCGTTGGGACAAGCACTCCGTTATGCATGGCCTACTGAGTGTTTTGGCTTAAGTGCTGGCTCCCAAGTATTTTTCCCATCGCACCATTCACTCTATGCCCAGCATTCACTCTTCTCTCTATGTCAGCGGTGTATTTCTCATCCTTACTGAAGGCGCATCCAAGATATACAAACTCATTCACTTGCTCCAGCACATCGTTACCAACCATAATCCTTGCATTTGTTCTAGTTTCTTCCCGTTCAAAAACCATAATTTTGGTTTTCTTCACATTCAAGTGTAAGCCATTGTTCATGTAGTCGTCTTTCATAACTGTCACTAGTGTTTGCAGATCAGTGGCAGTTGGCGCTATTAAAACCGCGTTATCTGCATATAATAGGTACCACTATATCACCCATTTTTACCCCTTTATTCATCGCATTCAGTATTTCAAGACTTTTATCCAGATAAAATAAAATTAAAAATATAAATATAAAAAGTCTAGCGGACAACACGCAACCCTGCTTGACGCCGATTTTAACGTCAAACCAGGGTGACATGTTACCACCCACCCGTACGCATGCCTTGCTGTCCACGTAGGTGGACTGGACGGCTCGCAACAGAGTGCCGTTTATACCATACTCGGGCAAAATGTCCCAAAGTCTCTTTCGTATGACTCTATCAAACGCCTTCTCCAGATCCACAAAACCGCAGAAAACCTTCAAGCGTATAGCAAGTATATAGCTTCTCTACAAAGTTGCGGCGGGAGAAAACTTGATCCGGGACATCCTCTTCAAGACGTGAAAATTATATCTATATATCTATCTATCTATAACCTCACGCGAGATCCCTTGCGGGGTAGGCAGAGAGTACAGAGTTCCAACAGGTTATTTCCTTACATACCTCTCTGGCTTCCTCGACTCTCATAGTTCCTCTCATACACGCTCGCCGGTTACGGAGACTCTTGACTTTTCCATCAAAATTATATCGTTATTATTTTTTCCTTTTTAGGTTCCGCTTGTTATAAAAGCGTGTTTTTATACTATTATTTATTTATATTTATTTATTTCAAGCATTTATTATGCCAAACAAAGTATCACTGACAATTCTTCACGACTTTATTTGTGGATAGAAGGAAAATCACGCATGAAAATTAAACTATCAATGTATCGATTACTCTATCTATATCATCACGCCAGATCCCTTGCGGGGTAGGCAGAGAGTAGAGAATTCCAACAGGTTTTTCTTTCCTTACATACCTCTCTGGCTTCCTCCACTCTCAAATTAGCGATTACTGTACTGAAAAAATAGTAATCGATTTATCGAATGTGAGGACCGAAGTAGTAAGAAGCAACTGTAATCTATTTCTATATTGGTCATCATCCATAGGTATAGGTGACACAATATAAATTCCAAGTATAGCAAAGTTTATTATGAAAAAAACCTTCCTCCTAACACTTTGTTGATAACAATTTAATCACCTACAAAAATACACTTTTTTACAAAATTATAGCCCAATAAACCTTAAAAAACTATAACATTGACAATGTTGCCCGCGTCGACATTTCCTACGCAATAAAACAATTTCATTTTCACTGTTTTACCGCGTTCCTCAGTGCGACAGTTAAAAAAATATAAACTTTTTTAAGTGTACCTAATGCAGGCAATGTAAATTGCGTTAACTGACGATGTGACCTTTCAGCCGAGTCCTTATTAGACGTAGTAAAATTAATGTACTTTTGCGATTTCACGATAATGTACTATTCTAGGGATTAATATAATTAGTATAAAATTTATATTGCCCTGCGATTACAAGGGAAGTATCTCGTTACCACTTTTTAACTGTGTTTGTTTTATTATGTTAATGTTATTAGATAAACTAAGAATTAATATATTCTACGCAGATAAAGTATCCAGTTTCTACACCCATGTCCTCTAGGTTTGCAAGATAGCAACACACTTTCTTTACCAGGACTTTAGCTACAAAATAAAATATGAACCGCACATAGAGTTTTTAAAGAAAACCGTAGTAAGTTAAGCAAGGGTACTAAAAATCGTTCTTGTGACGTGGCTGCGCTTATATAAATTTCACATAAGTGAGTACATAAACATCCAAATATTTAGGTATGGGACATAAAAAAAAATCCGTTCCATCAAGACCTCGTCTAATTAATCTAGTAAACGGACCGGCGTACGCTGTATTAACCACTAGAACGTCTTTATTTAGTTAAAACCTTCAGTCAGGATTTGATCCTACTTCACCCGCGCTCACAAGTAGCCAGTAGGTCAGCATTTAACCGACTTAGTTGTCAATAATCCTGCCACTCTCTGAGATAGTGTACTGACGCGTAACTCCCTTACATTATCAAATCGACACAATCAATGAAAGTAATATAAATAAAACAAGCAAAAACAAAATACTATCAGCGTTTTAGAATACAAAACCGTTCGACAGCCGTTATCGACATGCGTCAATTCGTGCGCTTGTCAGTTTTGACAGCCGCGCCGTCAAAATCAGCTGACGGGCCAGGCGCCACGTTATCAGGGTTGCTAACTATAACATTTTCAATAGATCAGTAAGTTCGACTTGGTATGGGTGGTCTGGTTCGAGTCATCGTCCTTCGAAGCCTGACTCCAGCGGAGGAGAGGGCGAGTCACCTATAGACTTACTCAGATAATCACCGGTCACGGTTGCTTCGGTGGTTTTCTGAGGAAGATCGGACGCAAGGCAACAACGACCTGTCACCACTGTTTTGGGGACCAGGATACCGCCCAGCGCATGCTCGAAGAGTGCCCAGCGTGGGCCGCCGAGCGGCGGATCCCGGTCAACTAGATCGGACTGGACCTCTCCCTGCCGACAGTAGTAGCGGCTATGCTGGCAGGGTAATCGACGTGTGGGGCCGTATCCTCCTTCTGCGAGATTGTGATGTCCCAGAAGGAGGCCGAGCGGGATTGGGAGAGGGCCGATCCTGCCCCAGCCCAATAGCCCGAGGCTTAAGTATACGGGCTAACTCGTGTCCCCCTTCGTAATATCTGGCGGGGGACCCCCCCTGGACCAACATCAGCAGGGGGGCCTTCGGGGTCGCGGACGCAAGGGGCGGGGGCCTTTAGCATCCTTCAAGAGCGACCCCGAGGAGGACGGCGGCGTGGTGTGGCCCACGTCGCCGTGAGCAACGCGTCGGTGCGGGGTGGGGTGGGAGCGTGTCATCAAGTCCCCCCCTCCCCCTCCAAAGTGCTGATGTCCGCCACCCTGAGGTTTTTAGTCGGTAGGAATCCAACACGCCCCGCGAGCTTCGCCCGAGGCTCGCGGAAGTCATATGCAGGACATTCCGCAGGGAAAAAAGGGTTAGTCAAGACATAAATTTATCCCGACTCATTCCCAAGTGAAGTGTTATGTATATTTTATAAAACAGATATATAGATATTTTATATTAAAGTTATTACTATAGCAAAGCAGGCAGCTGTGTTTTATAAGCCTGAACAACGGCTTTACGTCGTCCGTTCTATCAGTTAAAATCTAGTTATTAAATTATGTCAAGTTATTTTTGACGTGATTTAAAAACCAGAACGTGATTTAGTGTTATAAAAAACATTAATTAGGTATATCTTATTAAGTACTTAGATTTACGCCGAATTTTAATTTAATTTTTGGACGTCGAACACCTCAGTCCTACCCGGACTATGGATGCTCAAAGCACTCGAAACGCCGGGAACTTAAAAATTAAAAATAAACCTTTATATTTTGAAGTGCTGAATATATAAATAAATATAGTAGTTTTGGAAATATACCGCTTTAAATATCAAGAAATCTGGCAACAACACCTGGCCTAGGTAATTTTCCAACAGTGAAACCCCTATACGGTACGGGCGCGTCCTAAATTTATATAAAGAGATTGACAGTGAAGCTATGGCATGTCGCGGTCGCAGCCACCCGACAACGGGACGGGACGCGACGGAACGTTTCCACCATGTGAATGGTAAATGATAACTCTATGTTTGTTTGGACGCGAAATTGAAACAAGTGTTCTTGCCAGTTCGGAATGCTATTTTGTTATTGAGCAGTTTTTTTGATTTAGACTTCATGATTTTGGGTTAATGTAAATTATTGTGTATTTTTGGAACAATGGAAAGAGCTATATCTTGTTTATCCTGTGAGGGCCAATAAGAATCGAGGAGATCCGTAAGAGCACCAGAGACACCGACGTAGAGGTCAGAATTGCCAAAGTTAACTGGCAGAAAGCAGAGCCATCGCTCGCAGAACTAACCGTCGTTGGGGCAAGTACCTCACAAGATAGACCAATGACCTAGCGGTGCTCGCGGGTGAAAACTGAATGGGTACAGCACAATGCCTGCCGTTCGTAGCGATCTTTACGAAGCCTGCAGTGGATGTCTTTCCGTTGTTAATATATATTCTTGCAAAGCAGCACCATACTTCTTGCGAGGCTGCATACACCGCGGCCCTAATTGATGAAACCGAAGCAATGATTAATTAATAAGGGCCAGAAGACATCTAGACGGGTGAAAATCTAATGCCTCCTCCAGGAATGATGATACCACTGTCATGTTATCTGGAAAAAGTTACGATCTGCTTGAGGAAAGTGTAAACAGTTCTCTAATAGGTATTATTAAATGGCTCTCAGAAAACAATCTATTAATCAACTTAGAACCACCCCTCAACAAACTTTCTATAATATATTCCACGGAAACAATTAAACAGGTAGACGTCACGAAATTCTTTGGCTTACAAATGTACTGCAATCTGAACTGGAAGACGCATGTTGAAACTGTATGTAGAAATTGTCTCAATACTCATATGCACTGTATCAACTAGCAAAAGTAGTTAATATTTCTGCTGTTGTAACAGCATATCATGCATATGTAGGTTCTATATTAAGATACGGAGTTATTTTCTGGGGTAATTCCACGGAGATGGAAGCGGCCTTTAAAGCACAAAAAAAATGTATTAGAGCTATGTGTAAATTATCAATGAAAGAAAGTGGTAACCGTATTTAAAAAAATTAAAGATTCTAACACTACCATATCCGAAATTTCAGTTTTTGTGAAAAATAACCTTCATCTATATGAAAAATTTAATAGTAGACGGCATGCTAGCAAAATTAAGATCCCCGAAATAGAATTGCCTTATTTAATAAAAGTGTTTTCTGCATGGCTCCGAGAGTTTATAACAAACTGTCTAATTATATAATTGAAATCGAAATCATTGAAGTGTTTAAACATAAATTAAAAGATTTTTTAGAGAATAGGACCTATTATACTATTAATGAATATTAAGAGGATAGGAATATTAATATGTAATATCTGACTTATTGACTTTTTATAATTAATTATCTTATTTTATTTATATTATTATAGGTCTTATTTTTTGATGATGTTTATAATATTATAATTTTGACATTTGGTTTATATAAGAGGACTTTAATTTTTGGATTCTATATATGTAACTACTTCTGACATAACTGATGTATGCACACCCTAGAGGTAAAATATGGTTAAAGCAACATAATAGTATATGTAACATCAAATAATGTACCCATATTTGCATGATAATTAATTTGAATTTGAAACCTAACGTGAATAAGCAATGCAAAATGTTTCCACTTTAAAAACGAGGTAGGTAGTTGAACTATATTGCTGCAGATGGTCAGGCTTTTAGTTCGTCATGTATCCAATCAACTGGATAATTAGGTGTATGAAGATAAATATGATTGAAGTCAAAAATTCCGTGAGTACAATATAATCTATAGGGCTCTCATTCTCTCAGCATAGTGTTAGATTACGTTGATACATAATGTTAGATTACGTTGAAACATAATATTATCCAATTTAACGGTTATATTCGAGGACGAGTATCTGTCAAACACAAATAGTCGATTTATGTGAACATACTAATTATTTATTCGTCTGGGAACACTAACACTATATAATCCGGGTTTGACAGATACTCGCGGCCTTTTGACGTCGGACAGTTCGATAATTGTGATCTCCTACCCACTTTTGTGAATTATTGTAAAAACACGTGGCATTGTGATTTGAAATATATCCGAGGATAACCTTGTAATCCTAGTTTTATTTCTGAGTGTAAGACCAGGTCTTACAGCTCAGAAGTGGGATCAAGACGACACACCCACAATTTTTTTGAAAAATCGTGATAATGGATAAAAATTGCTCTCGAAAGAGCCGTTCTTGCTATACTCCGGACATAATAGAACCAGAACGCAAGCGTCAACGTAACTACGAGACCAGCAAAAATGCGTCGAGCAAAGAGAAACCTCGTAGACAACACAGCTACCGGCGTGGTGATTCAACTGAACGAGAAAAGCAGAAGAATCGACCTCATACACGGACTGAACGGCGGCATCGGGACCGCAGTCGCAGGTGTGAGAACGAGCATCGATCAAGCGGCAGTACGCAGAGAATGCAGAGCGACCAGCGGCAGTCAAGACGCCACCGCAGATCACCTGATCAGCGCAGCTTGTCGAGTAGCGCCACTAGTGACTCCCTGGAGCCAGTGAATAGACATGTGAGTAGATCCATATTTGCTAATAGTGAAACTCAGATGTTTTTAACTGAGCTAGTTAAATCAATCAAGCAGCAATGTCGCGAAAGTGATAGGTCTAAAGTTACCCAAGACAAAAAAACATTCCCAGTAAATAACGTTAACTTAAGTAACAGGCAATACGGGATAAGTGATTCGAAAACTTTTAGACCTCAGTCCAGTGCATCTGTTGTTTGTTTTAACTGCAACGAAACCGGTCATTTCAGTACGAAATGTACGAAGAAAATATTGAAATGTAATGTGTGTAAAAGGCTAGGTCATTTGTCCGTTAATTGCCCACGATTATCAAATGAAGCTCATAAGGAAACGGTCAGTGCAGAGAAAACTGTTATGCAAGTTGACGTCGAAAACGCCAGTAATAATAAATATATCGTGTCATTGAGGATCAATGGTATCTTGACGGATGGGTATATTGACTTAGGTAGTCAGTGCACCTTGATACAACGTAGTGAGGCAACTAGGTTAGGAGTTATTTGGTCAGTTAATGATCTACCCCTCATGAGAGGATTAGGAAACAACATTGTTGTACCGATAGGCAGAGCTAGTGTAGACATAGACATTCAAAATATTATAGAGACTGTAGACGCTTATGTAGTCGAAGATGGTATAATCAAGCATCCAGTTCTAATTGGTCATAGCTTCACTGAAAGACCTGGAATAGTTATAACGAAAACGACAGATTCCTTAACCTTTAATAAGACAGGCATAGTTAAATTACAACTATTTCTAAAGGAAGATATTGAAATACAGCCGAACGAGATGTCGATTATTCCGGTTTATTCTGATAAAATATTTAGTGGATCTGTATATGTTAGAGGTTCATTTCGAGGCCCAAGAGGCAAAGAATATTACTTATTACCAGGTGAATACAACTTAGAAAATCGTGCCGGTGCGTTATTAGTTCAAAATTTTAGTACACAATCACTGAAGCTAGATAAAGATATTTTACTCTGTCGAGTTTTTACTTCTAATAATAGCTTAAATGTCAATATCTTAAACTTCAATGATTCCGATACAAGTTCCCAACTAAATTATGGAAGTGACTTGACTTCTGATGAAATTTGTCAACTTAAGGCTCTTCTTAAGAAATATGAATGTTGTTTTTCTTCTAGTTTAAGTGATCTAGGATACACTAACGTAGTGCAAATGAAAATTGAATTGACTGATACTCAGCCAGTTGTTTACCGCCCCTATAGACTTTCATATCCGGAGCGTGAATTGGTCCGAACCATGGTGCAAGAGATGATAGATGCGGATATAGTATGTGAGTCCAATTCGCCATACGCGAGTCCTATTCTTCTTGTGAAAAAGAAAACGGGCGAAAAGCGCCTATGTATAGATTACAGAGCTTTAAATAAAAAAACTCGTAAGGAACACTATCCCTTACCACTGATCGATGACCAGTTGGACAGGTTGTCTGGTAATTCTCTCTTTATTAGTCTTGATCTAGCATCTGGCTATTATCAAATTCCGATAGCGGAAAGCTCACAAGAACTAACTGCGTTTGTCACACCCGATGGACAGTATCAATTTAAAAGGATGCCTTTCGGATTAGCGAATGCACCTTCGGTGTTCCAACGGGCGATGAATAGGGTCCTATCCAAATTAGCATACATAGTAATTTTTATGGATGACGTTCTTATTCCCGCCACCACTGTAACTGACGGTTTAATACGACTAGAAGAGGTTTTGCGACTTTTATCTGAAGCAGGCTTAACTCTCAAATTAACAAAATGCCATTTTTTTCAAAAAGAGTTAGACTTTTTGGGTTTTAGTGTTTCAGGGGATGGTATACGGCCAGGTTTACGCAAAACAGTTGCCATTTCTGGTTTTCCAACACCTGAAAATGTACATGATGTGAGACGTTTCATCGGACTTGCCAGTTTTTTTCGGAGATTCGTTAAAGGTTTTGCTATTGTTGCAAGCCCTTTGACGGACCTTTTAAGAACTAAATTTGTTTGGCAGTGGACCAAAGAATGTGCGATAGCTTTCGAAACTTTAAAAGGTAAACTCATAGAACGACCAATATTAGCTTTATTCGACGCCTGTCTGGAGACCGAGTTACATACGGACGCATCAAAAATTGGTGTTGCAGGCATACTTATGCAGCGTGGTAGTGATGGCTTGTTGAGACCAGTAGCTTATTATAGTCGAAAAACGACAGAAGTCGAACAAAAGCTTCACTCTTTTGACCTTGAGACATTAGCCGTCATTGCTTCACTAAGCCGGTTTCGTGTGTATCTGCTTGGATTGAGATTTAAAATAATAACCGATTGTAATGCCTTAAGGACCACGTTAACAAAACGCGATCTTATTCCAAGAATCGCAAGATGGTGGGTGCAATTGCAGGAGTACGATTGTGATATAGAGTATAGGTCGGGGTCACGTATGGCCCATGTAGATGCTCTCAGTCGTGCTCCTGTGGTCGATCCTGCCACTGAGGTCGATGCACACGTGATAGATGTTTTAAGAGTTGAAATAACTGATTGGATAGCAACTGTTCAGAGTAATGATGAGGAAATAAAAAGAATTAGGGAAATTCTCCTCGATGATAAAACTAAATTTATAGCCGATGTCCGCAAAAATTACCAGATCAAGGGTGAACATGTGTACCGTATTGTAGATGATGGAATACGTTGGGTAGTGCCAAGAGGTGTCAGATGGCAAGTCTTGCGCATGAACCATGATGATGTAGGACACTTTGGGTATGAGAAAACCCTTAACAGATTAAAAGGGACTTATTGGTTCCCTAAAATGCGTCGCTTTACAAAGAAATATGTCGCATCTTGCTTGCAATGCGCACATCATAAAGTACCACCGGGTTGTAAAGAGGGATTACTACACCCCATACCTAAAATAGAAATACCGTTCCATACACTTCATGCCGATCATCTTGGCCCGTTCATTCGTTCTAAGAAGGGAAATGTATATATATTGGTAATTGTTGATGCCTTTACGAAATTTTTAAATATACGGGCTGTGAAGGATACAAAAACATCAACCGCAATTAAAATATTCAAAGAACATTTTAGCTATTTTGGTGCACCGTCCCGCCTGATCACGGACCGTGGCACATGTTTTACTAGTACAAAGTTTAAAGATTTCATTTCAAAGCTAAATATTAAGCATATTCTAAACGCGGTAGCTACGCCAAGGGCGAATGGGCAGGTTGAAAGATTCAACCGTACTATATCCGATGCCTTAAGTACAAAGTGCCATGGCAAAAGTGAAAATATCTGGGATGAATTTGTAGGAGATATTCAATTAGGTATCAATACCACTGTAAATAAAACGACAGGAAAAAGTCCATCACAATTACTTTTTGGTTGCAAATTAGTCTCTACATCAGAAAACATGTTAGGTGACGTAATTACCGAGACAACACAGTTAGTTGCAGGTAGGGATCTTATGCAGCTAAGGTCTGAAGCTAAGAAAAAAATTGATAGGGATCAGGAAGTTGCAAAGCATAGGTTTGATAAGAAAAGAAAGCATCCAAAATCATACAATATAGGTGATCTTGTCAGGATCGAGAGAACAATAATTGGTAGAGAAAATATGGGTAAATCAAAAAAGCTTTTACCAAAACTTCACGGTCCATACCGCATTATAAAAGTTCTCTCAAATGATCGATTTCTGGTAGAAGACACTCCACTGACTAAATTGGGAAACAAGAGGTATGAGAATATAGTAGCAGTCGACAAAATACATCCGTGGCTTAATTTTAATGATTATACTAGTGACGATAGTGACGAAAGTAGTAGTGTACCTAGCAAAAGTGATAATGAATGAGTTAACTCAATAATCGTATGTAGCGATCATTAGTATAGATTATAGTCAATTGTATGTTCTGCAATAGATAATCACAAAATGCATGAGCTTAAGGTTCTGCGTGAAAAAGGGTTGACTTTTGAGTAATCGAATAATGCACAGGTGATAGTGACCTATTGTAGAGCATACATTAGTGGAAGGTTATAGGCTGGTAAAGATGATGATAGATAGATGGAACCAGCCATAGTTTACCTATTGAGGAAATTAGTGACTTATTTATTTATTAGTAACTTTGTGAATTGATTATTTGAAGAGAAGATTATTGATTTTGAATTAAACGATTTGATATGTGTTGGTCCACCACAGATGATCAGTGCAGATAAAGAATGAAACTATGATATAGTTTCGCACAGATGATCGTAGACAGTGGTGGTAAAACGCTAATTCTTGCGGACACGTCTGCAGGCAATCGGTGCAGAAACGAATGATATCAAGAAACTGATATCGCACAGAATGATTGCAGATTGCAGTACGATGTCTGTAGAAGTTGATTTAGAAAGGCACAGGCTACAAGTGATTAGTGCAGAATCGAATGATATCTAGAAATTGATATCGCACAGATTGTTAGCCAAATGTGCAAGATGTTTGTAACATAGATTAAGTTGAACAGATTGTATTACTCTTTATATTATAATGTATGAAATTTATGCTCTCAGTAGAATTGAAACACAATGTATTTTTTTTAATTTCTATATTTTAATTGTTTATTATTTAGAATATTATCATAACGATGTATTTTTTTTACTTATTTTTTTTGGTTTTATTGTTATTGGTTACCTTTTTTTTTTGTTATATTTTAGTATAAAGTGCGAGGCCGCACTTATGAAAGGATGGCCGAACTGTTAGATTACGTTGATACATAATGTTAGATTACGTTGAAACATAATATTATCCAATTTAACGGTTATATTCGAGGACGAGTATCTGTCAAACACAAATAGTCGATTTATGTGAACATACTAATTATTTATTCGTCTGGGAACACTAACACTATATAATCCGGGTTTGACAGATACTCGCGGCCTTTTGACGTCGGACAGTTCGATAATTGTGATCTCCTACCCACTTTTGTGAATTATTGTAAAAACACGTGGCATTGTGATTTGAAATATATCCGAGGATAACCTTGTAATCCTAGTTTTATTTCTGAGTGTAAGACCAGGTCTTACAATAGTATATCTAGGAAATGATATGACATGGTATATCAGTATACGTATCTCATGGGCTGACTTTACCCTTAGCATCATTCCACCTAATGCTTATGAGCTAGTGATCTGGCACAGTGCGTTAGTAGGACATTATGACTGTAATTAAAATCAAGTGCCATGTGGAACTAGGTACCTAGATCTGACGACAGTTTAGTCTAATGATTTAAGAGAAACGTTAACAGCCTGAATTTAGTTTTAACTCAGAGGAAATACATAAAAAATACCGTGGTAATTTCCCGTACATAATGGATTATGGTTAAAGAATATTGCGGGCCCAGGATTGGGACTACAAAATAATTTACAAGGAAGAATTAAATAAAATGAGAGAATGTGTGTGAGAGAGCTTTTATTTTGATCAAAGACGTCCTTAAGTAAGTACACCAAATGTTTTCTTCCATAACTCCAAAATTATTTAATCGAACTGTTGAGCAAAGCACTTCTCTCATAAATCGAAATACTTTCTAGAACAGGTCATACCTTCATACTCTACTATACCCGGTGCGGATTGGTGACGATGTATGGTTTTATAATTTTGGATACCTTTAATTGTCTGCGTTTCTAAAAGATCATCTGGTACAAGTAGAACCCCCATTTTATTCCAATAAAATTTTAATTTTTATCACAAGCTCATTTTATCATATCACTACACAGCAGTTATCATTATAAGTGCATCAATGAACAATTAGCAAAGATAATCAGCACCATAACCAATACTGTCCTGCAAAGCCCATTGATATCTCCCATCAAAATACTGGTGCTAAGGCACGGAGGTGGCGAGCCGACGACGGCCAGGGGTAACGGGGGGCACGGGGAGTCGGGTGCGAGCCTTAAGTGAATGAGAACAAAACGAGGGGGCGACAGTGTGTTGATGCTGATTTACGCGGCCGCGGACGCTGGGTGCTGTACTGGCCCGACCTGACCGCACAGGCACTGTGGAGCAGCCTTGGTGTCAAAAAAATATTTTTGTTTATTGCTTGTATTGTTGCCGGTTGAAATGGAGTAGGATCTTTCTCCCCATTGATGTATCTACGTTGTGAAATAAAATAGTATATGTAGCAAACTGTGATAATGTTGTAGCTACCTATGCGATCGTTAGGCTAGATATTGGAGTTTTTGTTTCTTTATTAAACGCAGATACCTACTCAATACCATTGTGTTTCTAATATCTATGAATATTTAATAGGTTTGTGAGATTATATAATGCAGATGTTTGTTAATTTTACGTGTATCCATTAAGCTCTTACTTGGCATGTTTCTACTAAGACTTCTTTTAAGCCCATATTATGTAGTGTACATAGTAATTGAATTCTAGGTCTTCCAATTTCTAAGCGACTAGGTGATCTATGAGATTTCTTAAATACTAACTTCTCACCGCATATTGTGAGAAGTACTTATGCTTACAGTGGGTCAGTATAGACAGATATATTATTACCTAAATTATAATTCTAAACCTAGATAAACCTTTTATTTATGTTGGTAGTTTTGTATGTGAACATTTTACTTGTAACTACGACCAAATATGTCAATTTTCAACAACAATATCATCTCCAAAGTTCTCTCTGCGCCATTATTTGAGACAGGATCGCGAGCTGCAGATAGCGCGGCGGCAGACATTTTTTGTGTCGTTTTTTTTGTCCGTCCGTTTTTGTTTTGTGTCCACATACGCTAATACTGTGAGACGGCCGCTCGAGTTGTCCGTTGGCCTGTTGTCTATACTGCGGGCATTTCTGCGTGTAATTAACAGTTAAATATAGGCAGAGAGGTTTTAATGAGCACCAACTATTGGTATATTGAAGTTGATGCTAGCTACCTGGCTGGAATCTAAAACGTTGGGAGATTAATAACTGACCTGGCTGAAACCTAAAACATTGGGAGGCTAATAAGTAAAATGCTGGTCTAATCAACCTTCTCTTTATTTATAGGAATAGGATTTTTTTTTTGAAAAAATGTGTTAATGGCATGTGTAAACAATTTGTTTAATTTATGCGCACTGAACAACCTTTCCGTGTTTATCTATCTATTTCTATCCATATCATCACGCATCAAGATTCCTTGCAGGGTAGGCTGAAAGTATAGAGTTCCAACAGATTCTTTCCTTACATTCTTCCACTACTATCCAGTTCTAATCAGATCTAGAAAGACGGATTTTATTGTTTTAAATAAGTGATACTTTATGAATATTACAGTGACTTAAGGATCTCAGACTAGTGTTGTAAAAACGCTCGAATCGGCGCTTAAAACGCTCGCGTCTTCTACGTGTTTCAGCGCTCGTGAGCGTCGAATCAGCGCTAAACGCTCGACTTCAGCGTTCATTTTTACAACACTATCTTAAACCATATGATATGAAAGAAACTTTAAGTCCTTTATTTTTGCTAAGTACATGTAGATAATGCATGTCAGTTATCTCACTTGCAACTACTTATAACAATTATAATAAAACGTCTGGATAAAATGATAAACATTATTATTTTGGATTAACGTTGGTATCGAATGCTGTCGTGAAATTATACACAGCGGATCATAATGTGGAGTCGAATAAAGTTGTTCAACTCAACGTATCCCGACAAATATATAATTCTTAAAGGATTATTAACTGAGAGAGCAACAAAATTTAGCGCGTTAATAGCATTGGGTACTAATTTACATAAACAATTCCACACAACAGACTCCCTGTTGAGTGAACTAACAAATATTACCCGCTAATTATTTTGCTTAACATAACATCTCCGACACTAAGTAGACACGGTGAGTCGCGATACGCTGCTCACCTGCTCATTACGGAATTTCAGCCAACGATGCGCGTGCGCACGCATGCCGACGTTCCAATTTTGAAATTTTAAACGCATTTCGTCGCTATCTGTCATCGGGAGCGGACGCGGCGACTGTATTGGTCCTCGGAGGGATCGATTAAATCTGCCACAATGCGGTGGCCATTAAAATAAAGTGGCCCTTAATAGTCTCTGATAATGTTGAAATTGAAGAATTTTATTTTTGTTTTAACTCACAGCTGTAACCGATAAGTAATGCGTTATCATATAAAATATCATAATTTGCATATGTCGCTAATGGTTTAGAGGATATTAATCGTCCCGCCTTATTGAGCATTAAGTATTCGATTTCGCTGAACTACCTATAAATATCAGACGGATGTCATTACGACTCGTGCTGTTATATTGCGTTTATTTAGCAACTGTGTAGACTCCGCTAGGGTCCTAAATGCAAAACAGGGCCGACCGTTTCTGTTTTATGTACTTGACTTTGTTTTAAAAGTCGCTAGCCACGATTTTAATTACTTTGAACTCGGTCAAAAGAAACTCTAGCTTAAGGCAAATGCGGTCGTCTGGTCACTCTTGCTTTGCATAAACCAACATCCAGCAATAGTAGTAGGAATATAATAACACAAAATCTTATTAAAAACATTGTAAAACTCAATATTATTTCACACTAACTGTTAGTTACAAGAACTTTATTCACACTCTGCCGACTCACACGGAAAGGAGGGCAGCTCAGTCATGAAACATCGTCTCTCGTGCTGTCATTAGTTCCCTCGCTATCACTGTTCAGTGCCATATCTATTGGAGGTTTTCCTTCAGGGGGCAGATGACTGACAGCGCGAAAACAGATGAGCTGTACATTTACCCTTACTCATTCAGACATTTGTTACCGGAATCCTCTTTGCAATTTTGGAGGAAAAATATTTGATGAAAACCTTGAGGATAAAAATCTAAAAATACATAATAAAATTTAAAGATAAGTAATGATGAAGCTGTAGAGTGCATAGGTAAGTATTTTTTTTTTAAGTTCTAGTCGTTAGAATGTTAAGAAGGTATGATAAACTGGCAATGTAACCAGTCTATCCGGTCACGGAACTGCTCTAGCAAGAAGTGGCAGCAGTGGCGTAATGTAAATCCAATTTATACACCAATTCATAAATGACATAGAATGACTGAAATTGTCAACATGTGTTATCCTATATTTGAACGCATTAGCACGCTTCTAGATCAAGTTCCAATGTCTTAAGGTCACGTATTCCAGCTACATAGCACAGGTAAATAGGTATCACATTAAAGGCAAACCAAGTGGGTTCTCAAACGGCGTTTAATAGACCAGTAATAGGGCGAAACGGGCGAAAACGCGTGTAAAGCCGGTTAAAGGGCTGTTAGTACAAGGGCTAATTAGAAGTAACGCACATGTACTGTTAAATTTTGGCTTAATGTTGGCACTAATGTCGTAGTGAACGGTTCACCTGAACCTATTTTTCGGGAATTCAGTTTACAAAAAAGAATGGTAGATATTGTGAAACTTACCATGCAAGGCCTGCGTTTTTGCTTCTCTATTTTCATAGTGTTCTTTCCCTAGAAACATCTCTCGCCTCCTTCTCTTTTAAAGTTCATCTTGTACACGCTTACGAGTTACGAATACTTTTGAGTTGTCCATCAAATAAAATGTATCTCTGTTTGATCCTAAGATATAGATTACTATCTTTAGTTTAGAGAAGCCACTTTTTCATTCTTTCATATCTGTTCCGTCATTCTTTCTTCCGACATTCTTCCTATATTATGTCCGAACTTTCAGAATGTCCTTTTTGCCTATGTTTCAACGAATTTGACGATTGATAAAGTACATCGATGATACTATGTAAGGCATTACAAAATGCAGGAAGTACAATTAACTAAGTCGCCCTATTGTGAATTGGTAATAGATGTATAAAATGTGATAATTTTGACGTTATTTAAGTACGTTTTCTGACGTATATACATTTGCAACGTTTTCAACTTTGGCTGCATTCTTCTGGCATTAGTCGCCTTTCAAGGCCCTTAACAGGAAAATGTACGGGACCATTCGATCCGGGGATTAGAATAATAATTTGTATTGGATTCTAGCCTTTTTTCACGGCGAGATGGCTTTAGTCCATTATCTTCTACACTGGCTGGTGGGTTACAGTTATTGACTTTCGAAAACTGATGGCCCAAGCACGAACAATTGATCGACTTTTGTCACGTTCAGATATATTTGATGAAATCGTAGTGTGAGAGGGACGACTTATAAAGTAAGCCTTTAGGAGATAAACGATACTCTAATTCAAGAATATACGTCACATGGTAAATGTTTCGAAAATATGAATAAATAAACTGATAAGTAGTGATCTATTTTTATATGCACACTTGGCTTCTGATAAGAGTTGTCTACGTCGACCTTCCGCTTATCATTGCACATCATATCACACCAGTGATACTGTCATTCATCAAATCAATCAATGTGAAAATCTGTTGTCTAGATAATGAGACGAATTCGACATTTTTGACAGTAGAATCCAGTAGAATGACACATGAAAGAGTACTCACGAAAAGTATTGACAGTAAAACGCCTTTCAACCTAAAACGCAACTTATTTTCGTAGTAAGTAAAGCGTATTATTAGATTTACATATATACCAAAACACCCATACCGTATTTATTACACTTAAAGGAAATACCCACCGTCAGGTCTATATTTTCCAACTAGGGATGAGAGAGATGTACTATGAACACCAACATTTCGCACATAATGTTAGGTCGAAATGAAATAAAGGGCCAGCCTTTTTCCATTTAACCGGGTAAATTTCATACTACTGCTGAGTGTACTTTTTATGGGATCCCCAATAAAACTCTGACATATATAGACAAACAAAATAATTAATGATTCCTCCTCCTCTTTGCGTTGTACTCCTCAGGGTCGTGATCTTTATGAAGAACTTTTGCTTGTGTAAATGTATATTTAGTCTTATCCTCTGCGGCATGAATTGCGTCGTTGACACCATCACACAGTTAATGATTAAAAAAGGATTATTAAAGTGGCCGTAACCACCTTTTACTTTTTCTCAGTAATCCTAAAAACATGTATCCACAATCGTACACAATACCGGCAGATGGTAATCGCCGTCAATGCATATCCCAACCGCAGGTTACCTCATTTGGTCCGATAACACGACAAATTTATGACATCCCCTTAACCTGTCAGGGACAAAGCAGGTAGGCTTTGTCTAAATTATTGTAGTATGACGACCTTGGTGTCTTGGTACCAACTAGAATAGAGGGCCTTGAACGGCGGAGACGGCACGTCACTGGGACCTGTCAATTAGTGATTCAGAATAAATGGCATGACGTGTCGGTTGGCGGGTAAATTGACATTTGAATTAATATTTTTAATTTGAAATCATTGGCTTTTTGCTAGGAATTTTGTGAAGGCCAAGAATCTTCATTATTACCATGGCAACTTTCAAAGAGTAACTAAAGCGTAAATCGCCCAGTTCCAAGCTAGAAATGTGGCTCATATAGCTCTTAAAAATGCGTAGATTAGGTGTTAGGGAAAACAAATGGACAAAGCTTCTTCATCCGACTAAAAACATTTATTTCGTTTCTGTCTCTTTAGTACGTATATACTTAACATCTTCACTTATTAACATCTTAACGATCAGTTCGAAAAACATAATAAAACCAATTTCTGAGAACGTTATAAACACTACAACGTTATTGTTTTAATAAAGACTTTCGGTCACGAGTATCGAGAGTCTCGCAAGTTCGGTCCGCCAATAAAAAATGCAACGACCCCGAACTAACGCCGAAATGTACCAAACAAAAACACGGCTCATGCCAATTCATTAAAACTTTCCCGCTGATGACCTCTGCCGGCAACACCTACTATTTATACCGGAATAGTAGAATTTTCTCCCGCCTGGCAACACTAACGGGGCGACAACGAGCCAAAGTTAGATTGCAAGAGGCCATAACCCCGCTCCTCCGCTTCAATCTCCCCTTTAAGATGAGAGGTGTTTGTGAGATGTCTGGTAGATTTTTTTCTTGGCGAAGCCAATCTAATTTGGTAGTAAATGTTTTTTTAAATAAATAAGGCGAAGACGAGCGGCGGCGGGATGTCGTGAATATATGAGATAAACGAGATGTTTACGTTGTAGGCGGTGTAATAAGGAAGGAATTCAAGGACGCCCGACTAAGGACAGTCGGGCTGTATAGAAAATTTCATATATCTTGCATTACTATAACAAAAAGCACATAGAAGTATGAACCAACAGATGGTATTCTAACAATTATGGCATTCTATTCGGCGGATAAGGCAGGCATGTGACAGGTGGGAACGAAGGCCAAAAGTTAGACCATCAACTAGGCAGAGCGAAGACATTGTGAGGATGATCGGAATGAAACGAATGGCGTGATAGAAGTGACGTGAGAGCTACAGTAAGCAGTGGATAGATACGTGCTGATTGATGATGATAATGATAATGGCATATATGTAGTTTTCTGGGATTTTTGAATCAGCTTAAGAACAAAATGGAGTGGGCAGACCCATATAAGAAGGACTGATTACCTGGTGAAGGTCGCAAGCTAAATCTGGATGTATTAAGCACAAAGCCGAACGTCGTGGCGTGGATACGCCTATATTCTACAGTGGACATCTTGCGGCTGATAATGAAAATACAATCAATATTAATCTACCTAAGTCTCTGTCATATATTAATATTGTGATATTTTTTCTAACGTCCGATCCACAGGATGAATTGTAAATATTTAATCCAAAAACTTTTATAAAGTTTCTTCTGTATTAATATGCATTTTCCTGCCAAGAAATATTGCACACTAAAAACTCTTGTTAGCATCAATATACAAATCTTGAGTCCACATCATACAAACCTGTTCTTATGTGTGTAGGTGTAAGGTGTACGTAATGCACAAGAATTATGTGTGAGGTGACAGCTTACAAACATATCTATTATGAACGTAGACAAAATGGGAGGCATTTTTATCGTTCTCCGTCGACTTTTACCGGGCGATCCGATAAAACGGCATCAGATAAGGAACAGCTGACACATATTATGTATTCTATATTACCAGTACTTTCGTGCTGCGCTAAAAATGTATTGATCAGTTTAAAGTAACACTGCGAAGTAATTACCACACAATTGAACGATTGGCGTATTAGCCCTCAGAGTTGCCTGTTTAATGACGTTATAATCTACTAATTCGTTCGCGTCAAAAATGTACAATTTCTTTTTTAAAGTGGCGTAATATCGAAATAGCTGTCTACTCTATTATATACCACGTGAATGTATGTGGGTTGCATTAGGGTTTCTTGTGCGAGGATCGAAGCTGCGACCACTTAATATAGTGAGCGGAGCAGCGTAGTACGCTATCATTTTTTATTATTTATCTATCTATTTCAACCCTGCCTGCAAGCGATTTGGCGTGATGATATAGATCGATAGATGTCTTTTGATATAGGCGAGTAGCTGTTTACTCAAAAAATTGAATCAGATTATCTATCTATCTATCTATAACCTCACGCCAGATCCCTTGCGGGGTAGGCAGAGAGTACAGAGTTCCAACAGGTTCTTTCCTTACATACCTCTCTGGCTTCCTCGACTCTCATAGTTCGTCTCATACACGTTCGCCGGTTACGGACTCTTGACTTAGAATCAGATTATATTATCATTAATTTGAAGTATAAATAAATACAAAGAATTATGAAGCGTCAACAAACAAAGACTCTACAAACAACGAAAAGAAACTCTAAGGTTACATAGGTACTCTTAAAAATCGATGTGTAATAAATAAATAAACAATAACTATCTAATAAATAACTAACAAAATGAATGACAAAACAGATATACAATGTGAAAGTGGAAGGATTTAGGTACCGAGGAAGACCTAGACTATCTTACGGTGACCAAATAGACCGAGTCTTATCTAAAGGTCAAGTCAAGAGTCTCCGTAACTGGCGTGTATGAGACGTACTATGAGAGTGGAGGAAGCCAGAGAGATATGTAAGGAAAGAACCTGTTGGAACTCTGTACTCTCTGCCTACCCCGCAAGGGATCTGGCGTGATGATATAGATAGATAAAAATATATAATAAAAAGTAGTTTTTTTCTATATTATTTAGTTATGGGAGAATAACATAATAGTTCTATATGATAGGTATACTTGCTAAATATAGTGAAACAAAGTAACACCTACATTATAAACTATAAAAATACGGTTTTAGGTGTATCATGTTACGTGCGGAATCTATATAAATTAATTGTTTGCTAAAAAACCTGGTCATACATTCTAAGAGAAATTTTATTCTACAACCAGTAGCGCCATCTCTCGATAGGACACTAAACTAATTGTACCGAGCACACGTGACTAGAACAAAATAAATTTGTAAATATGCAGTTAGTAACGTTACTTACTCGTTAAATTTGTAGATGTGATCGCTTAATAATGTCTGCTTATAAACACCGTCACGCCTATATTCCCCAAGCGGGTGTGGCAGAGGTGTACTGAGTACACTCACGTTTCACCGACGACGTTAGGTCCCATGTAATAGGGGGCGAGCCTATTGCCATATACCGGGCACAATTCCAGACTCCGGACTCGTACTGGGAAGTTTTCGTTAGAAAAACTACACTTGTCCGACCTAGGATTTCAACGCAGGACCTCGGGATCACAAAGCGATGCGCTTTGCCACTAGACCAACGAGGCAGTCCCAGACCGACGAGGCAGTCTGCTTATATGAAAAAAATGAAGATCGTAGACGTGACAAAAAGAAATTATCATCCAAAGTTTATATCTACTAAGTATACCTAAGTACTAATAACTAAGCACTTTTGTAGTCCATACAATTATAAATATTCATTTATTTTCTTTATAAACACGTAGCCTCACACTAAAATATTCCAAATGGGGTGCGTTTACAAACAGAATTCACGTGTGTGTGAGTGATGTACGCTGTTGGCCGCGAGGCCTTTACAGCTTCACCGGACTTAAGGGCGAGCGTGCAACCACTACGCTCGAGCCAGAACGGCATGGGGCGACATACTCGCGCCTCTTCAAGGCGCCCTCGGTTGGGACAGTCGTTGTGGGGGGACGGGGTGCACTACTAAGTGCACCGGTGTTAACAGAATTCACATGCGCAAACACCCAGACAGAAACAAATATTAGTGGGGCACACAAAGATTTATCCCGCGCAGGATTCAAAACCGCGACTTCTCGATCCAGTGAGCGAAACGACTCAAGTTCTTAACCACTGGACCAAGCTGTCAATAACTGCTTACCTAAATAGCGCATAAAAAGGCAACATTCTCAATAAATAAATTTCTTAAGAAACTGATTAGAAGCTTGATTTTACTTATTTCTGTAAATAACACATGACATTTATAAAATCCACACAACTCATAAATGTATTTCACAAAGTAGGTAAATACCTATATTTTGATAATAGGTTCGCCGTGATAAAGAGAGCAAATCAAAAACAAAACGAATAATTGAAACAATCATGAGCATCCTTGTAGGTAAAAATCGGCATGCATATTTTTATTTATTCTTGTTTAATTAAGCGAATCGTGGCTGGATGGCCATTGTCCGACTTACCTGCTCGATTTAAATCGCCGGCAACCGGTTATAGACCTGTCATCCGACTTTTATTTTCAATAATTTATTTCCAAAAATATCACGACACGAATCATTCATCACATAAAAAATAAATCGAAGTATTAATAGTTATGCAGATAACAATCTTTGTTCACTAGTCTACACTTTATCACAATGTTTTAGTTTTTACAATAACACTAATGTCGGACATTTTGTTTTGTACAGAATATTTCTAAAATGATTGTGATAAGAAGCAAAGGCATACCTACGTACAGCCAAAATTAAGTTTTTTGTTCATACCGTTTCGATCTAATCGCGTTAGCGATTCGAATTTCGCGCCACGCGTTGGGAACTTTGAGCGCGGATGGCGCGTCTGCTGGATCTTGTCAACGCTCCATCACGCGCCGGGGGCGGGCCGCCGTGGGACGGGCCTCGACCATATTCGGCTAACTTCGGAGCGCATCTCTTTCAGCTGTCCGCGAGGTGAGCTGAGTCACAAGCGTCACAACACAACATATTTCTGCCTATTAATTTCTATTTACGACCACACAAGTACTTCGGTAAGTTAATTTATATTCATCTTTTAATATCTCGGATGTTTTTTATTGATTTTAACATTGTACAATTAGAGGTAACCGGAAACAATGTTTTATGTGGTTGTGTTATTGTCCATATTGCGTCTGTACTTTTAAGTGTTTTCTTCAAACTTTGCGTCGATATTATTATGATCGTTTGATGGAGCAAAAATCTTATTTCATAATTGTCGACCGAAATGAGTATATTTATAGTAATCATTGAATATCATTGAAATATTTCGTTCATAACCTCAAAATGTTAGTGACAAGTTGCGTTTAACATGGGTGCGGATAGATGGCGCTGGCATTGTGGGCGGAGCTTGCTAACTGCCACACTAGCACTAGACGTATGTCATTTGCGATAATTGAAGGTTAGTTCAGTATTGTCGAAAATTTTAGATAAGCGTTGTTTATTTTATGAACACCCGTTCACCCCCTGTGGGTTGTAAATACAGGGGTTCCGGATTGGCAGGCGCATGTTTGTAATCTTTATATTTAGTGCTTTTATTATAATAAATTGCTTTGTTTTATTTCTGAAAGTTGTAACTGAACTTTTTATACATTGAGTTTTCATTTAGGTATTAAGTTTAAGGAGTACGGTTAAAACGAATATAAAAGCAATACTCATAGATTATTTTCTTACTTATCTGTTAAATAGATACTAAGTAATACACATATAGGCAAAGGGATCTGGCTTGATAATATAGATATATGCACGCTCGCCGTCTTGTCCGGTGTAGCTGTAAAGGCCCTGCGGCCAACAGCGTAGATCATTCACACACACACACACACAAAAAAAATATAGATCTATCTATCTATCTATCTATCTATCTATCTATCTATAACCTCACGCCAGATCCCTTGCGGGGTAGGCAGAGAGTACAGAGTTCCAACAGGTTCTTTCCTTACATACCTCTCTGGCTTCCTCGACTCTCATAGTTCGTCTCATACACGCTCGCCGGTTACGGAGACTCTTGACTTTTCCATCAGATAAGACTCGGTTTATTTGGTCGTGGTAAGATAGTCTAGGTCTTCCCCGGTACCTGCATCCTTCCACTTTCACATTGTATATCTGTTTTGTCATTCTTTCCTCTGGCATTCTTTCTATATGCCCGAACCAACGGAGCATGCCCTTTCTCATCTTTACACCGATACTATCTTTCATACCTACAAATTCCTAAAAATATAGATAGATAGACATATTATGATAATGTTATAACTGGATTTAATATTCTAGTTAAAGTTAAAGGTGTTTTTTTTTGTTTAAAAAAAGTTATATACTAAACAGTATATAACTTTTTTTTAATTTTAGTAATCTTTTTGGTAATCAACTTATATTCCATTCCTTACTTACATTCACATATTATCACTTACTTACATACCTATACAGTCAAGAGGCTCCGTAAACGGCGAGCGTGTATGAGACGAACTATGAGAGTCGAGGAAGCCAGGGAGGTATGTAAGGAAAGAACCTGTTGGAACTCTGTACTCTCTGCCTACCTCGCAAGGGATCTGGCGTGATGATATAGATAGATACATACCTATAAATTTTGATGAAAGTACTAACCACAATAAGTAAACACTCAAGTCGTTAAAATTCGACCCATGAAATGTACTTAATTATTTTTGTTAAATTTTCTTAAACAATTAACTTTCTATCTTTATATCAAATTATTTTCATGTACTTTTTACAAAGTAGATATATTTTGACCGGATTCATATATGTAACTCAAAAAGAAAAGCAAAAAAACATAGGGCATACAGAGGCATTCAGCTTTTTTCCATATACCACATTTGTTTAAAAAACAACTGACATTGTCTGTGGCCATTCTTCACTGCTTCATTGTCAGCTATGAAACGCCGTAAGTGCTTACAGTGTTGATCCACTGCGAGACGGCTGTAGCGTCGTCAAATAAAAAAAAGACACAAAACACTCGATTTATTTAATTCTACGTAATTTTCTTTAAGTTGATCTAAAAACTTGTTAAAAAATTTTTATTGCTTTTTCATTATGGTCAAAATGATCTTTGGTTAGAAGCCTCCGGCTTGACTTAAGGACTGCAGTCCTAACCTAATTAGTGACTGTAATAATAATATTTTACAATGTAAATGTGCTCTCTACCAATAAATCCACAACCAATTATAATAAACTTAACATATAGTAGTAATAACGATATCCCATTGAAATTATCCCAATGCGTCTCTGTCACGCTAACTTTATTAATCCACACATCAGCGACAATTCCAAGACAGGTAACGGCTTCAACATCTTGATAAGTATTAGTTAGGTAATAAAAAATAAAAATTGGTAAAAAAATATCGGTGCCTTGCGGACGGTCCAAGGCGTTGTTGGGGGCCGTGTCTTGACAGATTTATGGCGTGCGTGGCTGTTACTCGTACGCATTCTCCCCCCCCCCCCTCTCCCAGCCGGGGCACATCCCCCTTCTCACGAAAATTAAAACGTTTCATTTTTTTCCAAATTCTTTTAAACCCAACGCGCCGATTGAATTTATTTTTATTAATTGCACCTTAGATTGTTGTTGACTGTACTTTTTCTGACGATGATCTTCTTTTGTTATTTTTATTTGATAGACTGACGATTTATGTTTATTATTTTATGTACATATATAATATTATTTACTGCTCGTTATCAACCCAATATTTACTACAGCTCTTCTTCAACCTTTCCCATCACCATCTTTTCCGGTGAAGCTGTAAAGGCCCCGCAGCCAACAGCGTAAGTTGGCCATGACCATTAAGTTGCATTCCATCATCATAGTGCCATCTTTTCATATAATTTTAATTTACGTCACTTTTAAATTTTACTAGGTAGCAATCCATTTATTTAAAATGAAACTATAAACTTTTGATGAATAAAAAGTAATAAATATACTACTTTTTGTTCTACTCAATTGTAAATTCAAGCGTACTGAACGCTACAAAATTAACATGACACTCAAAAGCTTGCACGTCTAAAATTATTCCAGTTACTCAAAAATAATAATCCTTAACTGTAAAAGATTTATTGCTCTTAACCGATTTCGGCTTTCTTGCACCGACACTTTTTTCGATAAAGAAAGAAAGGAGAAAAAAAATAAAATTTACGATCGGTGTCAAACAATGATAGTAATGCATCACTCGTCATAATGGCCAGATTACGTCCGTCTGCACCCGACAGATTTATGACCAACTTGCATAATAATAGCAACCGTAACGCAAAATAGTGAGGAGACAAATAGTTTCGTTCATTCATTCATTATTTGAAAATGGATTCTCTCCTCGTTATTAGAATGTTTAGATTAAAGTTGTCCTTTAATACGTATTTTTTTAAATAGTTCAGAACTATTATTACAGATATAAGTAAATTACCTTGATAGGTCATTTTAATATTATTTTAGGTGCATGTCCCTAATTAGAACTGTTTTTTTTTAATTACAGCACTTGGGTACAATTCTGAAATCCGTAATTTACATTACCTACTGGCATCTTATGTATCCTATCGCTAAAATATATCACGAACATTCTATATGCCGAAAATCGTATTAATTAGCGAAACTACACCATACCAATAATACGAACCTTTTAAAAAACAATAAAGCGCAATTTAGAATTAATATTAAGCTAATTAATAATAAATCAAGTGTCCCGGGGATTATCCGTGACGTCCCGGGACAAATGTTTCCGGTCGCACACGGAACGGCTTTTATTTATTTTTATTATTTTTATTTACGAAATAAAAATTTATGGTCGTCGAGACCGCCTTCCGTGAGATTTAGCGAGTGTGTCATAGACTCGGGGAAGCTGAAAACTCGATCTGTGTTGAATTATGTACGTTTTAATGGTCCCGCGGTTTGCGCCGAAAAAGGTTCGGTAATGTATTGGTGGGATTGTGTTGTGTGATTTAAATTCATATTATTGGCAGAGACAAGTGGTGTTCTTTTTTTGTTTCCGACCCTATGAGTCTGTTGTTGTCTGTGCTTTTGTTTAGGTGCGTCTATTAAAACTAAGTTATTCTTCTGCTTACTAAAATCTACTTTTACCGAACTTCCTGCAAATTAAATTAATGTATTAATTTTTTTTTAATTTAAATTGGCTTTTAGAAAATTAATCCAATTAATGTAGATGACAACAACAGCTACTCTACAATTATAACGACTATTTTATCTTAAAATAAATTATAAAAAATATAGTAACCGTTCAGTTACTTGCAGGTGGAATTTGTCATAAAATGAACACCACCTACCATGCTCCAACAATTGCCCTATTAAACAAAGAAGGAAACATTTCCTATCTCGTTCAATTTATCGACAGTCGTCCGCGCAAACACATACACAAACAATAACTTGTAATACAAGGTTCGGTACAAATTTAGTTGCCCACATACACCCACCGCGGCTGCGATTATTTATAATAAAACTCTTTTTTATACCATTTTGTTTCCGATTCAACATAAATAAGATATGTTATTTAAAGTCAATATATCACTTGACAGGTGGTAGGTAGACCCATAGATTTTAACAAACTAATTAGCACTCAAACTCGTTAGTGTTAAAGATTGTATTCGCTTAGCATTGCGTTGGTCTGGCCGGGATGGGGCAGACGTTTTCATAAGATTTATACATATATCAAAGAAAGGCTTTGTGTGAATGTAGTGAGATTTTAATCAACGTCCGAATGGAGTATAAGCCGCCGGTCTGATTCCTGGATCGTTCACGGGACGAATGATGCGATTAATTAAAGTTAAAACGATTAATTAATGATTCTTCGTAAAGATATTTAATAAATTTGTTCCTTCAAGATGGCTATTTATTCGACGGAAATTAAAAATATTTCTGATGGCATCTGTGAGGTAAAAATGTCATTAGTATGAGCACAAATTGCTTCCGATTTATTGACAATACTCCTTGTTTTAATTAGCTTCTTTTTGATGTGTAAAAGCTTGTCGGGCATACGCACAATTAAAGCATGTAAAAGACTTTATTATTTAAGTGACACTTTAAAATTGTTCAATGAGAATCGCAAGGAAAACCGACTGAATGACAGATCTCTGCCCGAATGTTATAATGACACAAATGAAAAATTTGATGATTTGAAAAAGCATAATAATTCTAACAATTAGAAAGCTGGATCTCTCTTGTTCTTTCATTTTTAATTGCGTCACTATCCAATGAAGTACACAGTATAGATACCTTAGGCCGCTTAGGAAATATAGGCGAGGCATTACGCTGATTTTATTTATCTTATCCTAGTAGGTATTTTATTCGTCATTTACTGATATTATTGGTACAAATGAATACTAATATGATATGTCTGTATGCCACTAGGATTTTAGGATTGTAGGATACAGCATCCTACAATCCTAAAATCCGGATTATAGCGGAATATTAATTAGTTTTTCGCATCTTTTTGAGTTTATAAGAAATATAAGAAATGAGTTATCATTCACCCATTTTAGTGCAAGTCCAGATACCTAACCAATAAGACATATAATAAAAATATTTTCATCTTACAAACACTCATAATTTGCACGAAGGGTAGGATCTGTGCACCCATCAGATAATTCGCCCGAATCCCGCCTATCTACAAACTTACACTTTCCTAAAAATAGTCTGTAATCCGCCGAGTCGTCGACACCTGGATCAAGGACTCGAATGCTGATAAAAAGTTATTCCCAGTTCAATGCCCTAAAGACATTGAAGATCGAGATTTTGCTGCTATATATCCTTTTCTCATTTCATCATCAGCCCTAAGTAAACTCCATTTCTTTGTAGAAATGTACTACTAACGCCATCTAGTGTTTCAATGCCAGTTCTAATGTATAGTGCTCTATCTTCACTACTGTCCAACTTTCAAGTTTGCAACTTTTCCACTCTAATTAGCTTTATTAAAAAATAAAATATTTCGACATGAAATTTTCAAATTGGAACGCTAGTGATGGTCCTTACCGGTGGCCAGTAGAGTGTTAGTGAGGCGCGTTGCGTCGGCGGCTGGCGCGGCGGCGAGCGCTAATCGATGCGCGGCACTGCGCTGTCTTCCGACGGCGGCCATTACGCACCTTTATGGCCACCCAGCCCCCGTCCCCCGCGCCGCTCTAAGGCGGCACATGACGAATCAATATGCCGCCAACCGACTCAACACTTATTTATTTGACACGATTTATTAGCCGAATGCCTGTAAACTTTTATGCGCCCCTCTGTTCTCATCCCCCCGCCACGGCCCTCCAGCAAGGGATGCTTTATGATGGACACAACAGTGATAAAATTCTATGTTTCGGCTGCCGTCTCCTTTTATTGAGAATCGGAACAGATGTCCCGATGAGGCTCTCGGATCGAACTTGTTATTAGAACCGCACTACTATGTTGTTCTTAAATAGGTAACCGTTTAGGGCGATTACAATTTCTTTTTACAATTTCGCTTCATTAATTACCATTTTATTTTGCCGGGTGGTGCAATTAACATTAGTTAGGTACTTTTTTACCGTCGCAAGCGCGGAGCGTGGTGTAGAGACAAAATGTCGGCAGGAAATGTGTAATTTTTTCACAAATATTGCGGAAGGAAGACGCCGGCTTCCTTTCGGCTGTTTAGATGGTTTTTATGCTAATCGCGGAGATTTGCTGGGTTTTCTTTTAGCAGGATAATTATTCAGGATGCGCGGTCGCGAGTCGCCCTTAAGAAATTAGCGGTAGGGAGACCACACCACCCGCCAGCGCGGCGCAGCCTTGGGACTCAATACTCCAGGCTCACTCGTAAATTGCCTGGCGCTTATCCATACCAAAATACAGGAATAAACTTCGTTTGTATAAGGAAATCAGTTTTACACAGCTATTTATTTACCATAAATGTGCTAATGAAACTAGAAAACAAATTGGATTCATTTTCAGTTGTCAATAACTAGTAATCTATAAAGTTACACTACCGTACTTAGGTACTTACTAACTTTGAGTCTTAATAAAAAATATAAATTGAAATACCAATATAATATTCCTTGTACTAAGATCTACAATGTGAATTCATGTATTAATAACGTAGAGATATTTTTCCAACCTAATTACTTCAGCCAAACCGTAATTACTAATATTTACAAAAAACGTTACAAAGTGTTGTATGCAAATATGTTTTTTTATTAAAAGCAAAGGCGTTAAATTCCAACTAGCCAGCATCTAATACAGGCAGTTATTTTTTACGTCTCCAACGAATACTAAGCATGGTCGCCGTAACATTTAATGGCCGATCTACATGTATAACTGTAGTTTTACGAGTAGGTAAGGACAATCCTAACGACTTAACGCCAATAAATTAATTTGCTAATAAAATGACCGCCGCTGCGTGTACAAACGGAAACATATTATGCTTTAGTTAAAAATGACCATCCCTAACCTTTAGAGATGTGAACAAAAAACTATCTATGCAAATAATATCGTAAATAGTTGGTTTCTTACAAACCCCTCTATATTGACAGTTGTAGTAGTAAGAAACCTTCTGTAGGAATTTATAAATGGTTTTTGTTAAAGATAATTTGCCTTTTTGTAAGAATGCTTGATATTAGGTATGTAAATTTATGCATAAATAGCTGTTATCTAAGACTTCGATTAGATACGGGTATTTTGAATTAAAACATCATTGGTTTTAAGTAAGAAACATCTAAACGGAAACTTTACATCATAACATTTAAACTGTAAAAATAAATAAATCCTCATACCTCGTATTAAGTCATAAGGTCCGATTACCTAGAGTTTTCTTTGAGACCAGGAAATTCCAAGTTATAAACTCTAGACAGGCTTGCAAGCAAAATATTATCCATTTAAAAATTGGCTACATTTTTTCGGACACGCAGGTTCTTCACAGTTTATATACGTCTTGGAAACATCCGTAAGTAAGTACCGCCTTAATGGTTTAAAGTGAAATTTATACTTTGGTTGTAGGCCAACTACAGCCTAGTGGCAACAGCCGTGATGAACATTTGATATGCCCTCCAAAGAACGGAGATTCTAACTTTATACTCAATTCAACGACCGGTTATAATAAAACGGTGTTTCAATTATTTAAATATAAACTACCGATAAAATGCAAGCATTAAAACACTCGTGACTACATCCAATATGGCCCATCAATCTTTATAAAACGTTTATTTATAAGCTATCGTGTTTAAAGTCAATAACTAACTAAATGGAACTCACGTTTCGAGCCGTTTATTAACCGAATCGATAATATTATTCGATTATTATTAATATCGACTAATTACCTACACGTGTATTATCGCGAGTTATTTCCCATCACTATGCATTAACTTCGTAAATTTAAAAAGGAATGCGTCAAAAGAGGCTTTACAATTATTTCTCAGTCATTATAAATATATACCTACTTAACACAACGTACCTAATCACTCTTAATGAGTTAGTAAAATTGCTTAAGTATATTTGTTAAAAATATAACGTTTAAATTTATACAAGGTGTAACAAAAATAACGCAAGACCTCAGACACCACAATTAGATTATTGCTTAACGAATTCAATACGAAAATTAAACTTCCAATTTTAAGGAGTTTTATACCATTTTTTTAATCACTTTGGTACCCAAATTGATCATAAAATTTAATAATTCATTAACTGTTGTATGCATATTGAGGTGTGTGTAATATAAATACATTTAAAATAGCTGTAATGCTTTGAATAATTATTAAAGTTTGTTTAATACAGTAAACAGAACAAGTAACAGCATTTTTTGAAAATTGAAGAAAAAGTTAACTAATTTCAAAAATAGTTGCAATCAATTCAGTTGCCGATTTACAACAAACTACTTTCAAGTATTGCGTTTATTATATTACACCTTGTATAAATGTTGTATGTAGTTAGGGATTCAAAATACACGTGTGTTTATTAGTCCGTCATCCTACTTATGATCATTCAAAGTTGAGGTTAAGGTGTATGTATATTACCAACAAACAGATATGCCTAGGGTACTGAACTGTTAATTAATAGATTCTTGCTATTGGTCTGTTTACTCGCCCGAATCACACACGTGGATGTTTATGACAACGCGAACCGAAAAAAAATAAGAAAAGGAAGTGTTTTATATGCCCATTGACCTACATTCCCGTCTATCAATGGCGCAGCCAAGTTGATGAAACGTACGAAACGAAACTCGGAAGCTCGCAGACCTTTGTGCCGTTATGAAGGCGTCGTGTCGTGTGCATGTAAATGTAGAACAATTTCATCTACCCAACGACGGACGGGGGCACCGCGAGCGCGGCGCTTCACACGTCCACATTGTAACTCCACCCGCTCCGTTCCATACTCAAATGCATAACAGACAAACAGGCTAATCCCGGCGTTATCGTAAATTGTCAGTTTATGACGTGCGGAACGGCCGCGGGGCGGGGGGCTGCGGCGCAGGGGGGAGAGTTTTCTAATTTCGCCCCCTGCGCCCGTTTTGATGCGCTAATTCGTGTAAGCAGTTTCTGAACGTGCTTGTTTCGAGTTCACTTCAATTTGCCAACGGTCGACCTTCCCGATGCTGTACTCTTACCGTCTCAAACTTAAGGTTTAAATTGAAATTTTGGAATGTATTCGTGAGTTTGCAAGGTTATCGTCGGCTTTTACATAGAGTTGCGCAATTTACATACATTTGTTTGTTCGGTTTTTAAATTGGGGAATTAACTGTGTTAATCGCGATGCCATTGCGCTAAGTTCGGAGCGCCGCGTTGCCTACCCGTAATGTTATTTATTTATTGCGCTCCATAAAGACAGACGGACGGATAATATAACATTACAAGCGAGCGTATCAAAGAGGCGCGCGATGGGATCTCTGGCTGCGCGAGCGCATCAGCAATTAATACTCTTCATTTAATCGATTCCTTCAATTATTCCACCTTGATATATGTTAATCCTTTTCGGTCTCAGCCTCCCCGGGATATTGTTGGCTATAATTACGTGGGAGGCGACCTCTATTGACAAGTATTGATGTTTTTAATCTGATGTTAGGATAAGACATTAGTATGCGCTCATCCGTCCGTCCGTGCGTTGATTTGTGGCCGGTCGGCTCATTGCCTCGTAATTATTGGATTTCGGCGCAATATTTATTGGCATTTCTTCTCACAGTCGCCTTGATTTATCATTGGGCTGTCATGCGGGAGAATTATTGCGATGCGTGCCCGTCCGGGGAACGTTCCATAATCGAGCCGTGTGTTTTTTTTTTCGTTTATTAACGCCGAATCCCCGAAGGTACACCCAATACGTCATATTTCAATACGTTACGCGTTAGGACACATGATCACCTCCATTAAGGCGCGTCGTCTCCCGACGGATTAGCGCCGTCAGTGCGGCCCGAGTAATGAGATGGCGAAAAATATTGGAAATAACACGCGACAATAATAAACGTATAATAGGGGAGCGCTCGCAGCTGCGACTCGCCTCCGCACCGCCAGGGGCGCTGGCGTCGCGCACCACCAGTCGAATTATTAAAATCGAATTAAATTGTTCAATTTATTTTAGTCGATTAAGTTTATGCGATAGTGATCTGTGTTTTACTGTACTGTTTTGTCTCAATAAGGGATACCTAGATACTTTGTCCAGTAGCTAACTACTACCCATTTACTTAGGTATTTTATTTTTAGTTTCGCTTTAACAAGCGTGAAGAAAAACGTTATTAACTAGGCATTCGACTTTTGTTGCACGTTCACACCTCTATATATTTTATTCCATTCTAAAACTTTAGTTTTAGTTGTATTGATGCAACTAACGCCATCTAGTGATGACGATGAAAAACTTTATTCGGGTTTTTTTTTTTTTTAAACGTAGCCCCACACTAGGATATATTCCTGTGTCGTGGGTGCGTTTACAAACATGAAAATTCACAAACAAATACCCAGACCGGAACAAATAATTGTGGATCACACAAAGATTTGTCCCGTGCGAGAATCGAACCCGCGACTATTCGACACAGTGAGCGGAGCAGCTCAAGCTCTTAACCACTGCGCTAAATCGTCCGTCCAACACACAATCACACAATTAATAAATATTTAAACACTTATTTAAAATAATGTTCATATTTATATTTTTAATTTTAGCGATCTTTATTATTTGCAAATGTACCTACTGCCTTAAATAATGAGGAAGTAATAATAGGACGTTAACAAATAACTATTTAATTAAATCTTAAAATAAGTAACTACCTACTCCACACATTTCGTGCGGTTTCCCCACAATAGCGTCTCCCGCCAAAATGATGGATTAACGTCACACGAGTATTTTCTTTTTAAAAACGCAAACAAGACGCTCGACGGCAAAATTGCATCCAGCTAATATTCCCTTGCCAATCACGTTGCTCAGTCAATTTTCAATTTTCCCGTTAATAAGCACGTCAGCTCCCGACTCTGAACAATATCAGCTGGCTTTTTATTGAGCTGAGTTGAGACACAACGTATTAGCTTGGTTGGGTAGGAAAGAAACACCGAAGCTTACATTTTTAATGATTCTGTGGTTATCATTTTGTAGTTATTTCTATTGTTTTATTTGCGGCTTATTAAGCTAACATAAATTAGTTAGCTACAAAATAAGTTACTTAGTAAACAAAATATTTGTAAATATTTATTATTACTGAGAAACATGCTAGAAATTTATAAGTAGTAGTAATAGCTAGTATGATAGGTACCTACTATTTTTGCATGAAATATAACTAACAAGTAAAAATAAATTGGGGAAATAAAAACCCATTATAATTAAGCACATTAAATTCGACACTAAAAATGAGTTATAATAAATATTTATAACATAAACGCTAAATTTAAACAAAAAACAAAAATAAATATTTTCTCTGCCTACTCCGCAAAGGATTTGGCGTGGAGATAAATTTACCATAGAAGTAGAAATAAATGTATGCAACAATCCTCTTGCAGAAATCAATTAATAATTTCGCAACACTGTCAAGAAGCAGAGTGGCGCAGTGGAAGCGTGCTGGGCCCATAACCCAGAGGTCCGTGGATCGAAACCACGCTCTGCTAGAAATTCTTTTTGTGATGTATAATATTTTTCATAAACTAAATTAGTTTGAATAATGTCGTAATTATTTAAATTGGCTGTAGTAACCCCATATTATTACTATGAAGGTATATGTACTATTCATACCTTGACACTGTTTATTAACTATGTTTAACGACTAATCTTTTAGTACTTACTGGCAATTAAAAGAAATTTCAAATCAATTATTTATTACTTTCATTGTAAGATTCCGATTTGTTAGGATTTCCGACTTTATAAATAATTACATATATAACCTACAAGTAAAATTATAGTAACCAATAACTTAGATTAGTATTTACTGATTACTCTGCCTTATATTGTGTTATTGTCTATCTATATTATCACGTCAGATCCCTTGCGGGGTAGGCAGAGAATGCAGAGTTCCAACAGTTGTGTTATTGTAAGTAAAAAAATATTCGAATAAGATGAAGTCGAAAACTAGTTATGTAACAAGCCTATAACGTCCGCGGCTCAGTGGCGATCCACTAGGCTCGTTTAAACACATTTGAAACAGTGTATGTTCAACGTGCTGCCGGCAGAGGCAAATAGCCGCCATTACACCGTGATTATTGTTGTTAAAATAAAATTGAATCATCAATTTTAGGGATTATAAGTGTTTTGATAAAACCAAAACGCTTTTTTTTTGTTTCAGTGAATCAATACAACCCTTTCAAAACTGTCAGGAAATGCTTTTTAACCTACAATTCTAAATTTCCTATTATTATTATGAGCCGTTTGTGTCCCACCGCTCTATGTTCGTTGCTATTATGGCCAGTCTTTAAAAAAGGTGTCCAAATTATCCCGCCATCTACCGCATTGTCTTTCTGTATTTCGTGGGGACCAGTTATTGCCCATTGGTCATACAAATATTTATCATTTTCCGCAATAAACACTCTTAATTTAAGAGGTCTTGTTTAAGAGTCTTAAACAAGACCCACACTTTCCTTTATAAACTGTTGTAGGACATCCTATTTAGGAAGCGTTCTCGCTCTAACACTTTCCAACTTCGGCCTGAAGAAAAGGACGATAGGATGTCAGATTTCTAATAATAATAATAAAGTTTGGACGATTTTGCTACACATTGTCCGATTTAGGAATTAGGATGAGTTAGGATAGGAAGGTCTGGTTCGTGCTCTAAAAGTCTTCCCTTGAACAATATAAAAAAAATAAACACTGTCACGCCTATATTCCCCAAATAAACCCCCGGGTGGTGTACTGAGTACACCCACTTTTCGCCAAAGATGTTAGGTCCCATGTAATAAGGGCCAGCCTATTGCCATATACCGGGCACAATTCCCAACACCGGACTCATACTAGGAATTTTTCGTTAGAAAAACTTTATTTGTCCCATTTAGGATTTGAACCCAGGATCTCGTGATCACAAAGCAATGCGCTTAGCCACAGACCAAAAAGACAGTTGAACAATAGATACACTACAAATTTCTTTAATTCCGATATCATATAAGCACTGAAGTTCGGAAATAAGCACATGAATTCTTCGATCGCATTGTATTTGCATGCAGAAAACATAAATTATTATGACATTCTGAACGTTAAAGGCCAAATAAAAACTATCGTCACGCCTTTATTCTTGCTTCGGTTGTGGCCACAGCACTGGAACCTTCCATTTTTCCGGGATAAAAAGTATTATATGTCTTAATCCAGGTAATAAACTGTGTGTCAAATTTCATCCAAATCCGTCCAGCCGTTTTTGCGTGATTGAGTAATAAACATACAAACTTTCACATTTATAATATTGGTAGGATTAATCTTACTCGTAATAATGATTATTACGATTTTTGTGGCTGTGGCGAGGGTGTACTAATCTACACACCACATTTTTCCGACGATGTTATGTCCATAAGAGGGCTATAGCCATTGTACCATCCACAATTCCAGTCTCCGGATTACTACTAAGAATAGACCAACGAGGTTTTTGTTTTTTTATAAAACGTAACCACTCACTAGGATTTATTCCTGTGTCGTGCGTTTACAAACATGAAAATACACATACACAAATACCCAGACCGGAACAAATAATTGTGCATCACACAAAGATTTGTCCCGTGCGGGAATCGAACCCGCGACTATTAGACACAGTGGGCGGAGCGGCTTAAGCTCTTAACCACTGCGCTAAATCTTCCGTCAACGTGACCAAAGAAGTCAAAAAGATTCCTATCTCTACATTGACATTTGTGACTATAGTCGCCAATTATTTTAGTGGTAAAAGTATAGAGCGGCAAGGATCTTTTGGCACTTGGATGACATTGTCAGAGGGGCGTAAGTGTGAAATTAGGATAACCATTTAGTAAAATTATCTTCTATCTATCTATCTATATCATTACGCCAGATCTCTTTCGGGGTAGGCAGAGAGTTCAGAGTTCCAACAGGTTATTTCCGTACATACCTCTCTGGCTTCTTCTACTCTCATAGTTCGTCTCATACACGCTCGCCGGTTACGGAGACTCTTGACTTGTCCTTCAGATAAAATTATTTAACCTTCAGGAAATATATCAACTGGTGGGCCCGCACCGTATAACTGTGTCGAGCGAGTTGACGCACTTGCTCACCGTGAAGGGTATTACAAAATTTAGTATTATCTTGACGATAAAACAGATTGGGTGTGAGCAGCTCCTCAATCAGCAACATTAATCAATGATGTATAATACAATTTTGAAAAACAAAAAAAAACGGTAATCAGAAAGCTCAAACGAATTAAATTAAAAGACTAGCCCGCTGAGTTTCTCGCCGGATCTTCTCAGTGGAGCCCGCGTTCCGATCCGGTGGTAGATGTAAAAAATGTAATAATTTTGACGTTCGTGAGCGCTATTGTATTGGCCTATACAAATAAATGATTTTTGACTTTGAATTGACTTTGCACGAACTTAATCAAGCTGCACCATGTGGACGCACTAAACCAAATTGAATTATAGAACAAAGTAAAATCATGTGACATTTAACTCGATAACGGCGTTAGTTTCCACAGGAATGACATTCCGAAGTGGCGGTAGAGGCGTCCTAAATAAAAAATATCCAGATTCTAATTCATTTGGTCACATGCCAAAAGATCCTTGTCGCACTGTATCGTATAAGTGCCGTCATTTTCGCTTGCAAATTGAAAGCAACTGGCCGAATAGTCGGACAACTGGAAAACCCAAGAACAAAAATATCAAGCTTTTCATAATTAGAATTTACATTCGGCCTTTAGTGTTTACATTCGGCCATGTATTGATTACATTGTAAATAGTAATTGCGCACGTTCAAACACAAGTAACAGACGTACCAGGTCCATTAGCCGACCGTCACTGGAGATTTATGTTTAATTGAAATCGTCGAGTTATTGTGCCACCATGATTTATGCGCGCCGGCGCGGACGCCGATAGCGGCGCACTTTCGTTCGCCATCGCTCACGGCCACAACTCAATACAATAGACATTGTTTGATTACGTATTTTCAACTTTCAAGTTTTGTTTGCCTGGTTCGATTCGCGTGAGATGAGAGGGATGACTTTGTTGTTAGTTGTGTTCTGACTAATGCGTAGCTAACCATAACAACCAACACAAATACTATATATATCATTGCTACGAGTATTTTTCTGCCCGCCTGCCTGACTGCCTTGTTGGTCTAGTGGCAAAGCGCATAGCTTTGTGATCACGAGGTCCTGGGTTCAAATCTTAGGTCGGACAAGTGTAGTACATGGGACCTAACATCGTCGGCGAAACGTGGGTGTACTCAGTACACCTCTGCCACCCCCGCTTGGAGAATATAGGCGTGACGGTGTGTTGAGTATTTTTCTTTTGTATAAAAAACAGGCGTCTGTCCTGTAATAGGTTCACTATCTATTTGGTACCCGCATATCCTCTTTGCGATCAGTTTAAAAGTCATCAGTTTAAATAACTTTGACGACACCATCTAGGATAGCCGAGATAGCAATCATGAAAGGAAATATCCTGTAGCCATCCTGAAAATTAATGTCCGCTTTACAAAAAAAAAACAAAAACATACCACCGGAACCGATGCCATTGTATTTTGACATTCAAGAATACTTAATATGTTTATCTAGTATTCTATCTATCTATAACATCACGCCATCTGGCGTAATGTTATAGATGGATAGAATAGGAGTCTACCTACCTACCCTGTAAGGAATCTTCCTTGCAGGGTAGGTAGAGAGTACACAGTTCCAAGAGGATTTTCTTAAGTCAAGCTTCCTCCGCTCTTATAGCTCGTCTCATACACGCTCGCCAGCGATGGAGACTTTTGTGTTGTTTTATCGAATTGCATAAAACCTTACTTTTACTCCATAAATTATAACTCTACCATTCGATTACACGCAATAGTTTTGACTGCTCTATATTCTGCTAAAGAGAAACTGCAAATGTATTTCGAGCAAAAGATCTATTGCTGTGTGCAATTATTGAATATCAATTAGCGCAAAGTGAACGGGAAAACATAATTCATTTATCTATTTGGCATTTTATTACGCATCTACATAAATAACGACTCCGTATGATATTGTAACAATTTGATACACAGTTGCAAAGCAGAAATGAAGCGAAGACGGGCGGTTGCCCGTCTCCATATAATCTCTTGCCGTGGACAATAATTTATTTAACACCAGCATATGAATGCACTCCACGTATCTATATACCGACATCTCTTTATTACTCCTATATGAATAATATTATGAATCCCAACGCAAACAGAAAAACAAAACGGGCATTCGACCGACGAATACAACCCTTATGTCTGCCGCATAAGATTTATTTCGACCATCAAACAACGGTAGGTCATCACGAGAATAAACGGACGCATACATTTCCACAAATCCGTGTCAAGAATCGAACTCGACATTAAAAAAAGGACTTTTACTAGTGACACGAAGGTTTAATAAATAATTCCTTTTCACATCTTATTATTTATTGGACGCCATGCGAGCCAGCCTCCGACGGGTCTATAACGATGACGAATACGAGATACGTTTGTAAAAAACCCTTTTGAGCCTTGACGCGTGATATATTCCCGCGCATGCGTGTTATAAAGAACGCGGCGGGGTGCGCGCGCGCCGCGCGCTGATTGGCCCGCGTAATGACTCCATGCGCGGACGTTCCGTTTTCGAAGTAGGACTGTGACGTAGACTAATGACTGCTGTATGGTAAACCAATGACGGATAGGCACCTCTGAACCTATTGTGTATTGGTATATAGGAGTTGAGCCCCGTTGAATTATTACGTCGATTTGCCAGCGCTGCGCAGGATTGCTAGCCCCGAGACTGTCTAGCCAGTAATTTATATCAAATGAATGATAACTATATTGATCGAGGAAAAAATAGTTAATGAGTAATGTGAGGTATAAGCATCGACATGAACTGCTTATGTTTAGTCATGAAATATAATACCATGGGATTGGTTCGCAGTTCTGCTTGGTCATGTAGATTTAAGAGTCTTGTGTACTACCTATAGTATATTGGAAACACATAATCATGTGACTGACTGTCTCAGTCTGGGATAATGGCCGGCGTAATGGTAATGAGCCCCTATAACATGGCGACCTAACAACGTCAGTGAAATGTGAGTATACTCAGTAAACTTCTACCACCCCTGTTTAAAGAATCAGTATATCTCGTTGTTATAAAGTCGAATATAGGCGGTGAGGTTATTAAAAATAATTGCCTATTTACCTCACCAAATAAAGAAAAATAGGCACCCCATATTTTCTTTTTGATAGTCTATACTCGGGACATGCAGAATATAACGCCAAATGGTTTGTGCTTAGGCCACAGGGGTTAATTTGGCGAAGACCTAAATATAAGCCACCTTAACTTACCAAACTTATTTGCAAATCAATTAAGTTTATGTTCTAAACATAATCGCTTGTAGAGATGGTGGTTCCCTGCCTGATGCCATAATTGATGGCAGGAAAAATAGTTTATTTTATGTTCACACATCCAAAAAAAAATACTATAAATATGACAAAAATCACTATGACTACATATTATAAAACAAACTCTCCCCCGCCGCGACTGTCTGTTTCTCTGAACGCGATAAACTCAATAACTACCGAGCGGTTTTTCATACGGTTTTCGCCAATGGACGGAGTGATTCAAGAGGAAGGTTTATGTGTATAATTCACCCGTGCGACGCCGGGGCGGGTCGCTAGTAATGAATAAAAAGAACATAAAACAGAAACGAAAGACGGTAGCTGTAAGAACAAAATAGGTCCGTGTCTCAGCATTCGCTGGGGCAGGACTATGCTGCGGTGACGTCACGGTAGTCTCGTCGCGATTGTATAATTGAACTAGCTGTACGCGCGGCTTCGTTCGCATGTTTTTCAGGCGTGTTTTTGTACACGACATCATATTTAATTTTTAACATTTCATAAACTTTGTATGTTCGTCTACTAAGAAGCCATTAAACCAATTTTGACGGGACTTATTTATTTTCATAATCCCTAACTTTGAGAATTATGGATTCCTTATACAAACTTTCATCGCCTATTTAATCTCCTTGAGGGATAATTAAAAAAAACACTAGAACACGTAGTTCTTAATGTCTTACGTTGTCTTACGTTGTCGTAGTTCTTAATGTCTTGTCAAAAACTTAAGCATGAATTTTCATATGCCTAACTTGAATAATGATGAGTTCCTCATACAAACTTTATTGTGATAAAAGGTAGCCTATGTCCTTTTCCCGGATAAAATGTATCTTCATGACTTTGATATAAATCTCGAATGTATAAATATAGTATGAAGGAAGTGTGGATGGCAAGAAGTCTCTTCAATATCCCCATGTCAAATTTAAAGTTAAAACAGTATCTGTGTCAGGTTGAGGTCCTCGTGTAATGAACAGCAGGTCCCGAGGGTCGCATACGTTGTCCGGCGCAGCGGACGCGGCCAACTTAGCGGACTGCGCAAGATTGATTAGTTGGCAAATTTGCTTCGATTTTAATTGATTAAGTAGTCTATGAGGAATCACACTGGGTTTACCCGTGCTTAATATTTCTAGGGTAGGAGTTAAAATTTTAATAGAAATATTTTTGTGTTATTCAATGTGTGCAAGCGATGCATCGGTATATTCTCCATAATATGAGAAGTCTGAATTTCATGTATATGTTTTTAATTTTCATATAGGTGTTATAAATATTTGACACTATGCAGGTATGGTTTTGTTACTAAATACTTGTACATTTGGCTTGATATACCTCAAAAATATTACGAAAGTGAAAGTTTCGCCTCCTGTCTCTCCTGATTCTACTACATACGCCTTTGTTTACCCCTTCTAAGAAAACGGGCGTGAGAGGTTTAATTGTAGTAGAGAGAATAGACTTTAATTATTTTTTAAAAGTATTTATCGTGTCGATGGTCTCTTCTTCTCTAAAGGAATGACACAAAGAGAATATAGTGACTACGTTATAAGAGGCGGAACTTCATACTAGAGCACGAAATTGCAAATTGTATAGAACACTCAAAGTACTACCACCATGATAAGATTAAATATTATTGCTGCCAACCTAAAATTATTATATACTGCCAACCTAATAAAACAATACTGCCAACATAAAATAAATAGGGATGTTGCCTTGGCGTAAAATTTAATGAATCTATCGATATCGATATGTAAGTTTTTTAAGGTTACGTAGCTTAGCAGGTTCAGCTGGCAGTACTGCCGCTTACAAAGAAATAAAAAAAACAGCATAATGACTTTACGTAATCACACTGAATTTCTAACAATGTGAATAAAGTTACCATATTAACAACCATACAAAAATTTAATATATTTTAATTGATTTATTTCATTGATACAGCTTTTTTATAGATTTATACACCAAGTCTTCACATTTTACATACCGCCACTCATTGTTTACATCTGTAAAAAAGATTTGCGTGTCAAAAAAAATAGAAAAGCGCATAGTAGATTCTAGAAGCTTTAGTATAATAAATTTATGTTATAACATTAAGAATGAAAGGTATCGATAACACTATCGACTGTACATCACTATTTTTTAAATATTTTTATTTATCTGAAACACAAGAGCTATAATGCCTGTAAATGAATGTCAAACATAGTATTATAACAGAAACATACTTACCGATCTTTATCCAGTGGAAAATTAGCGATAAATATTTTCTGGTCACCTACCCGACTTATTTTTACTTGGCATATTTCAAATTTAATTTTACTCATTTTGGAATAGGCAACGCCAAAGAGAAAACAACGCTTATTATATTTAGTAATACGCCTTCTAAAGAGATATTAAATTAACATATGCTTTAAATTAACAATAGTAATTTTATATTTATTATAGATACAATACTTCAATTTGTCAACTCGAAATGACAATTTGAATTGACATGGCAGATTAAATATGGCAGAATGCACCTAAATTGAAAAGCAGACAGGTATGTAGTACGTATTGAGGATACACGGCTTTTGCTTTCAACGGGTTTAAAAAGACAGCAAACCCAAGTCTTTATGTCTACAAGACTTTCGCCAGCCTGGAATGACATTTGGGGTGATGGTAGAGTCTTCGTTACATTCTTGAGGATTTATAAATTATAACGGTAAACATAAACAAAAACAAAAAATGTTGTGTCCGAAAATTGATTGTTTCAAAACAGAATGCACCATAAAAAATCGATTAGTACCAGAATTATGCTTGTATTTAAAAGTTAAAAGCGGTGTTAAGTCTCTGTCTTACATATACATTGAAATGACGGTACTACAAGAGCAAGACATTGCCTCATTTTTTATTAATTGTCAACCACATTTAAATAAAACCAGGTAAGTCAAGTTCCGATATAAAACAGTTCGATTTAATTAATCCCGCAGTCGACAACTTCAATGTTTGTTCAAAGTACTGGCGGACAACAAATTTAAATCGGACATAACTATCACAAAAACGACCCACACTGGGAGGGAATCAATTATAATTCCCATTAGACTAGGGCGGGCCGACTGATTTATGTGGCATAGAAAAATACCAACCCCTAAGTTTGCAAGTGCACCTTGAAACGAACTTTGTGAGCTGTTTATCGATAATTGCTTATTAATCGAGTGGCATATAGTTACTTGAGTATGAACAAGGGAATTATGCATGCCAGCGATTTATATCAGCAATTGTGTCCAGTTTTCTTAAGCTACCATATACGATTTAAGGTAAATAGTAGTGGCAGAGGTGTACTCTGTACACCTACACTTCGCTAAATATGTTAAGACTCAACTGCTTTATACCGGGCAAAATTCCAGACTGTTAATGATTTTTTTTCGATAGAAAACTACACTTGGTCTTGCCTACGATTTGAAACCAAGACCTAGGGATCGTCAGTCGCATTTTTAAAACAGCCGCACACGAGTCTCGGATCTCTACATAGAGTCACATCGTCACCGCAAGATAAGTTGCATCAATGTCATGTACTTTTAATAACAAGATTATGTACTTGAATCAATCAGTCTTGTACTTTTAGCTAGTTCATCCCTTCAAATTAGTAAGTAAATAGGACACAAATTTTTTCATACTTTTTACCATCGTCAATGGCGAAATATAGTAATTCTTTAATTAATGTGATATTTATCCAAGCACTATTTATTCTTTAGACTGAGGGCAAAGATCTCTACACAGTTTCATCGGCAAACGTAAGATAACTTGTGTAAACTGTCTACGGCTTGGTTCAGTAGTTAAAAGCACTAGTGGTCGGTTTCAATATTCAATTCATGGATATATTTGCTTACTGTCAGTAGAATTTGACAGATATGGTATGGTATGGTAGTAGGTATGTTTGTTTTGGCATAGTTGCTTGTGTATGTGAATTTCGTATTTGTAAATGCACCTACGACACAGCAATAATTCCTGGTGTAGACTTAAAACGCAAGAATTAGTACTTGAATGCATCAGTCTTGTATTTTTAGCAAATAACCCTTCAAATACACGTCACGAAGTCAGAGAAACGGTCCGAGTGTTGCACGTGGTAGGTGACAGGCGGCGGGGTGCAGCGGGGGTGTGGCGCGGGGCGGGGGGAGTGCGGGGGCAGCCCGCAGCTGGATCGATGGCGACGTCGTTATTCGGGCGACAGCCTTTGACGACGTCGCGAGTTTGAGCCGCTTGCGACCTGGGAATACATTCATGTTTAAAAAAATAAAATATAAATAAATACCACCATATATTTACGAATGCGCCTTCATTTTTTCCCCAATGTGGACATCCTTGATCACCACATCTTGCTGACGATGTGTTGGGGACAAGCATAGGTTCACTGGTCACAATTACGGACTGCGACTGAGATCTTTTTATAGAAACACTGCCTGATTTAGGATTATAACCCATCAATACTTCTACATCCATACATACTTATACATACTCGTTGGCAACGAGGCAGATCATCACTAGTTTTTTCATTAATCAGAAATCTAGAAAAATATAATCATGAAAGACTTCTTGTCAGATTCGTTCTTGTTCAGAGTCTTGATTGAAACAAAGTTCTTATTGTTTTAATATATTTAACTAATAAATAGATTTGCTTATTGTCAGAAGTATTTTGTCAGTTTTTTTATACATGATATGTCAAAATTCTGCTGGTAGTAGGGAAATTTATCCTTGAGTTAAATAATGAATAAATTAAAGAAAAAAATATACCGGCCGTTACTGATTCTGTGATACAATCTATCGCCCTGATACCAATGTGACAAGTAGTGATGCTTTGGATACTTGTTGAATTCCTATGCAACTATACATACAAGGTGTACAAAACAAAACGGCCATTTCAAATGTATTTCGAAAACATGTTTCTAAATGTACATGTTTAGTGGTTTATTACGACATCGAAATTCTTAAATAAATGGTAAATAAGTCTTTTAAATTGCATGTTTGGCTTTGATCTTAATTTTGTAAAGCAATAATCAATTGAGGTACCTCAGGTCTTGAGTCAGTTACGCCTTGTGTGTATTGTGTATAGTAGTTTTCATATCTTATATGTACAGAAAGTGCCTTTACTATTATAATAATATATGTCTATACTAAAGTGCGAATTACCTCTATCTCTCTATCTATATCATCACGCCAGATCCCTTGCAGAGTTAGCAGAGACTACAGAGTTTCCACAAACCATGTCTTATCTGCATAGCAGGTCTAGAGTCACCGTAACTGGCAAGCGTGTATGGAACGAACTATAAGTGCGAATTCAATTATATCAAATACTTCATTAAAAAAAATAAACTTCCTTCGGATCCAAGTCGAACCCACCAGTGCCAGGTCCACGCCTCAGCGGACGCGTGACTGACGGACGTCGGCACACCAGCGCATTCCGCGCACACTTGCACATTTTCGCCATGAACGTACACTGTACACACACGTGTTCTATGCACACATACACTTATATTTCTATGTGTGTTTTGATACTTGACTGATGTGTACCGAGAGTGATGGGTGGCGTGTACCGCGTGAAAAATTGGAGGGAATCTTTGAAAATAGAATATTTTATTACGTCGATTTTTCTTGGAGTTTTGATTGGTTACGTATCTTTTTTTCGTGGAAAAGATATAAGCTTAGGATATAAGGCTTTGATTCCGGTTAGGATCGAGTTGGTTTCTTAAGTGTGGGTTAGATATCGTTTTGTGCTGTATTAAATAACGATCAATGGATCCGCTTTTACATTGGTCTTTTATTCAAATTTCAGTCAGATGGTTTTATCCCAATTTTGAGTAAATTGGTTTGTAGGACGTCTTATAATAATCTGATCTGTTTCGTTTGATGCATTTATTTCACTCGGACGAAAGCAGTTGTTTTTTAGAATCTAATATGGAATCAGAAGTGTGTTACTAACTATCGACACCTCCTAAAACCAGAGCAAGAATTCACGCTTCCTTTCATTACAAGTACCCACACAGCAACAATTTGCAGTGTCACGCAAACTCCACATTTCCGATCCTAACACCATTTCCAATACAAACCAACAATATTCCAAAACTGGCCGCAAACGAAAGACACGAGTCGTGTAATAATTAAAAAGTTCCACGAACGCGTCCATAATGAGTCGTAATGACGTTAACGACGCGCCGGTGACGCGGCGCGCGGCGGCCATTTGTCAGTTGTCAGCCGTCACGTGTCAGCTGTTTGTCAGCCACAATGGTGTCAGGCCGCGCGAGGAGCGATTGGATTGACGCGTGTCACTGCAGCGCGCTACTGCTAGTTGTCGAAGCTAGGCCGACGAGACATGAAAATCGTTTGGGCAGGAAGGTCTGTCCTTTCTTTTTAATTAACCTGTCGTTTTAATTTCCCTCAAAACACACGTTCTGATTGGTCAGTAAAATTACTAGTGTCCAGCCAAAGGTTGATCTTTAGCCGAATCCGAAGCCGAAGCCGATTAATAGACCATCGCCAAAACATTCGGCCGAAATGAATGCTTAATAACCCTAAGAAATTTGGTTCATGATTGGCTAAATTTTTAAAAGGTTATGTTGACTTTATTAACTGAACGAGATGATTAAAATTACCTACAACTGGCTAAAAATAATAATACTGAAATAATATTATTTATAATATTTATTTACTTAAAAGCATTCGTAAATCGTAATAGATCGTTCAATTTCGCTTGCTTCCTGGAAACCTTTGCTTCCTGGAAACCTTCAGCTTCGGCCAAAACTTCGAAGCCGAAGTCGATGTTACGGTCAGACCAAAAAATATCCTCCGCTTTACTGTCTAGTGTGGGGTATTTCATAAGTCATTATCATATGACGCTCTGCGATGATTATCATCGGAGAGTCTAATTAGTTTAGAATTCGATATAATATTGTATACTGGCAAAAATAGCCAAATTTTGTACTCGATTGCCTTTACCAAAAATAACAAGAAAAAGAGACGTGAAACTCGGGGAAAATTGACTGCTCTTGAAGTTGACTTTCCACAGTCGTTAACACTATAGACAACGGAAAATGTACAGGAATGATGTAGATGAATGGGAAATGGGAAAAAATTACAATGAAGTCACAATGGTTCGAAGAAGGCGGTATTGATCGCGGAAAGAGAACTTGGCTGGTCCCACTGAGATCCAAAAGAAGAGGTTCAATACTGTCTTCTCTACCAGGCTTATATTTTGTCCATTCGTGCGGGAAGCGAGGGCTGCATAATCGTCTTCACTGCCCAACGCTCCCTTCTTTGGCTGGATAAACCTAGGATAAAAATAAGAATCCGAGAAGTCTGATGTAATGTTGTGCGAGGCACAATTGGGATCAGGTCCGGGGAGTATGTTCGGATCAAGTTTTTTCCCTGTGCAACATCGTAGAGAAGCATCTGGCAATGGGCCGAAAGGTTTTCTGCGGTTTTGTGGATATGGAGGAGGCCTTTGAGTTGTGCGAAAGAGAATTTGGGACATTTTACTAGTGTATGGTATAAATGGCACTCTGTTGCGAGCCGTCCAGTCCACCTATGTGGACAGCAAGGCATGCATACGGTTAGGTGGTTACATGTTACCCTGGTTTGTCGTTGAAATCGGCGTCAAGCAGGGTTGCGTGTTGTCCGCTAGCCTGTTTATAATATATTTGGATTAAAGTCTTCAAAAACTGAAAGCGAATGAATGTGTACAAATGGGTGACCTAGTGGTAAACCATCTGCTTTATGCAGATGACACGGTTTTAATAGCGCCAACAGCCACACATCTACAAACACTAGTCACAGTTATGAAAGACGACTGCATGAAAAATGGCTTACATATGAATGTAAAGAAAACCAAGATTATGGTTTTTGAACGGGAAGAAACAAGAACCAATGCAAGGATTGTGGTTGGTAACGATGTGCTGGAGCAAGTGAATTAGTTTGTATATCTTGGATGCGCATTCTGTAAGTAAGGCAATACACCGCTGGCATAAAGAGAAAAGTGAGGGCAGGGAACAGAGTGAATGGTGCGATGGGAAAGCTACTTGGGAGCCGGCACTTAAGACAAAAGGCGCAGTTGGCCATACATAACGGAGTGCTTGTCCCAACGCTGTTATAGGGCAGCGAGAGGACGGATGGATGGTTGAATGGAAGGATGTAGGTACCGGGGAAGACCTAGACTATCTTACCATGACCAAATAGGAAGAGTCTTATCTGAAGGACAAGTCAAGAGTCTCAGTAACCGGCGAGCGGGTATGAGACGAACTATGAGAGTGGAGGAAGCCAGAGAGGTATGTAAGGAAAGAACCTGTGTGAACTCTGTACTCTCTGCCTACCCTGCAAAGGATCTGGCGTGATGATATAGATAGAGATAAATAAAAATAAGAATCTGAAATTTCAATTCATTTGTTGTATAGATTTTAATTAAGTATAGCACATAAGTTTACGCATTTTAGAAGCACAATAATACTAATATTTTTTTGGGATCGATTAGGCATCTTATTTGACATGACAGTTTGATTCAAAACATCTTGGAAGGGAAATTAGATGGAAATAGAGGAAGAAGAAGGCTGCGGATAAATTATACAAGTCGATTAAAGGAGAAAGTTTCTGCCCGTACGTATAAGGAACTCAAAAAATACGCTGTGAAAAGAAATCAATGGAAAAGGATGCCTCGGCTGCACTAACAAGCAAAACGCTTAAATTAGAACTTTTCAATTATCACATAACCTATTAGCTATCGTCACAATCTCGAACACAATTCGCAGGGACATTAGTAAATCAACGTTGTATGTGATCTGACAGGTGCGCGGGGAATTATTAATGACAGCTTGTTTCACCGGGACTGTCCTTCGAGACGCGTCGCCTTGTCGCCCTGTACCCTCAAATATACTATAATCATGGACACTTGTTCTACTTCCAGCCGTAAATTAAGCGACAAACGCGCTGTAGGTTATTTGCAACAAAGTTAATTACGAAGTTGAAAGACAACTCAATGCAACTAAGAACGAAATAGATGACGCAAACTGAATCCGACATTTACCTTTGTCTAGTTTGTTGTTTTAGACTGGCTGGACTTTGGCAGAAATTTCTGTTATAATTTTCCAACACGCGCTAGGTTTTCATTCACCATGAACAAACGCGGCGCGTTACGATAACTGCGTGAAATGATCGCGTTATTGTATTTTGTATTCCACTGGGCTACCATTAAATCAACATTTTACGAAATTATTGTCACGCGCCATGTTGCGTGCTTAAGTGGTCATAGCGAGGGCGCTTGAAGGCACTTCGTGCATACATTTGGTGTTCGACTCCGTGAACTGTTAATAATCTGTAATGTCAGGATCGTTCATCTGCTTCTCACACTCGCCAAATGAACGCTAAACGGGGGTCAGAAATTTGCCTGATCAGAATATGCACTCTCCATACATTTTGTACTAGACCCCGCACACCATCAAAAACATAGGTGCTACTCCCGGCTAGTTGAGAAGTGAGCCCAGGATCACTGAAACGAAAGTTCCTGTTAATGTGTAGGGTGTGCGTAAGGTCAACCCATACATGTGCACATCCTACACCCCAATAAAGCAACGACTTTAACCTAGCGACAAACTGTAGATCTGATTTGGTATCGGCGTCAGTATGTCGTTAAAATCAGGCGGTGACATCGTAATTAAATTTTGCAATGACCCGGAATAGAGGGCCACTGTACTAGAGTTAGGTTAATCACACGCAACTTTGTTGCGCTAGAATTGGACAACAAGTTGCCGGATATGGTGGCCAACTAGTTTACCAGTAACGAGTAAGGTTCACAAACTTGATTTATCACGAAACGTCTTCGAAACAATGAAAATACTTTCATAACTCAATCGGCTTATGCAAAACTAACAGTATGCAACGGAAACTTAGTTATTAGCGAACTTGCATACATTAGATCATAACGAAACTACAATTTGCAGTTTAATTTGAGACGGCAGCGTATTTATTGGGTCGCCGGGCTGTCAGACATCATGGTTAATGTGTATACACCACGCGATTCAACGCGGACACCCGCTCACGATGACACCAAACTATTTCCACTTTATACTGCAATCTTTCTGACAATCTTCACCTAATAACATAACCTATAGGATTACAATAAAAGTTCTGTAACACCTCTAAAACTTTATCAGACGTTTGAAGTTAGAAGTTCACACAGCCTTGCTGTACTTTCTTTTGTTTATTCTCTCGGTACATGTAAATTAAAAATACTTGATACATGTAAATGTTGTTTCCAGATGCTTTCGCCACGGGAAGATGATGACGACGATAGCCATCTCTGCATCAAATGTAACACTACTATAGTCGGGCTGGACAACTACGTGAAGCACCGAAAACAAAGATGTGGAAAGCTAAAGACACAGGTCTCAAAACCAGACCTTCCCCCCATCGACCCTTTAGAACCTACCTACAGCCTTGGAGCAGACGTATTCTTCCAATCACTGGAACTGCAAAGCAGCGTTAAAAAACCCAGCTCACTTTCCAGGCTAACACCACCGATCCCAATTTCCAAAACCAGCCTAGATAGAAAAAGCTCTTTAGTCGTTCCCTCTACATCCAGAGATATACCAAGGATGAGCCCTTTAGAAACCAACATGAGAGGTGGTGATTGGATAGGAGGCCACAGTTTAAGGATTGGAAGCAACGAAGATAATCAAACGAAACTAATTAACGCCGTTGCGAGTATCAGTGGAACTGTTAAAAAAGACATTCCGACTTCGTCTTATAGTATCAATTATGATTACAAAGGTGATGAAGAGAGTGATGAATCGGAAGAATCTGAAGATGAAGATGAAGAAGATCAAGCTAGTGGAGGAAAATGGAAGCCTCCACCCAACTATACTGGAGGAAAGTGGCGCCCAGCATCACCGGAACACGAAGACTGGGATATGAGGGAAGAACAAGAACATACTGGAGGTAAATGGAAACCAATCATACCAGATGCACGAGACGAAGATTATGATGCACCCCCACCCGGCCATACCAAAGGTAAATGGGTTCCGGGAGCGAACGAAAAGACGCAAATAATGCAGACGACAGTACAGACAAAAGGAGCAGTCCAGTACTGGTGCGGCCCATGCAACAGAAGATTAGGGTCAAGAGCAATTTACGACAAGCATTTAAGATCCAGTTTACATTTGAAGAAAGTACTCCCAGAACACGAGTTGGAATTCTCGGGGCATTTGGAACCTATGAAAAGCATAGACAAACGTATGACGCGACCATCTAGGTTCGTCAATGATGATATTTACTCGCAAGTAGAGAAAAAAAGACAAAGAAAATCTGGAAGCAAGTTGAGTATCAAAATCGAGAAGAAAAAAAGGAAAAGAAAACCCAATTTCGTTCATTGTCCTGGCTGCAAATCTCGAGTAAGACAACACCTAATGGGGAAGCACTTGATTTCTCATTATCACTTCAGAAAAGCGACAAATACAAACACTGATACATACCGACAACTAATCTTGGACAATATAGATGCAATAGTCCATCAGTCTCCTTTTCAATGTAGTCCCTGTAAATTCTACACCAACTGGCTGTCTACGTTTATGCAACATTGGTTCTCCGAGGAGCATGAGCATAGAATGTCATCAATCGAAGGCAGATTTTGGTGTTCTTTCTGCAAATTCGAATGCGAATCATCTCAAGAGATGCTTCAGCATATATCCAGCTCAGATCACAGTGAAGTTGTTGCCGTCATTAACAGGTCCATGCCTATAATCATCAGAAAGAGAACAGTATTGAAGTGCGAGAGCTGCTATAAAGAATTTCGATACAACGTTGAGATGAAACGACATTGCCAAGAAACTGGACATTCATTGGCGTATACAGCAACCGACAATTACCAGGAACTACATAAATGCCAGCATTGTAAAGCAAAGTTTAAATCTTCTCTTACCCTTGCTGCCCATTTAAAATCGAAGCACAAACAGAGAGCATACCTTTGTCTCGTTTGCGCAAAGGCTTTTAATACATCTGAAGAAGCGAAACGGCATCGGCAAACGTCTGAGCATAGGATCAAAAGGAAGGAAAATTTAAGGGACCAAGGTATACCGACGAAGGATTTGAGCAAGAAATGCCCTTACTGCACAGAAAATGTGATATTGAGAAATATTTTGGTGTTGAAAGACCATATACGACGCATTCATCCGGATATAAGAAAAAAGTGAGTATTAAAAGTCAAACTCAAAGTCAAAAATCATTTATTTGTACAAGCCAATACAATAGCTCTTACAAACGTCAAAATTATTACATTTTTTAAGACCATCTCCGGTTTGGAACGCGGCCTCCACTGAAAAGATCCGGCGAGAAACTCATCGGGCTAGTCTTTTAACTTAATTTGTTTGGCCTTTCTGATAATCATTTTTCTTTTTTAAAATTGTATTATACCTACAGCATTGTTTAATGTTGCTAATTGAGGAGCAGCTAAAACCCAATCTGTTTTATCGTCAAGATAATAAGCAATTTTGTAATACCCTTTCTTACACAGTCTAGTTTTGATTGCCTTTTTACACTTATTGATAGGCATGTTTCGGATATCTATGGGTAATTTGTTATAGAAGCGTATACATTGCCCCATGAAAGAATTACTAATTCTGTGGAGACGAGTAGAATGTACAATAAGATCATCTTTGTACCCTGTGTTAACATGTTAAAAGGCGCTATATTTAAATAAATACCGTCACACTTATATTCCCCACGCGGTGGTGGCAGAGGTGTACTGTGTACACCCACTCATCGCCGAAGATGTTAGGTCCCATGTAATAGGGGGCGAGCCTATTGGCATATACCGGATACAATTCCAGACTCCGGACTCATACTGGGAAGTTATCTTTAGGAAAACTTCATTTGTTCAACCTAGGATTTGAACGCAGGACCTCGCGATCACCAAACAATGCGCTTTGCCACTAGACCAACGAGCAATAGTTTTTAAAGTGATTGATATTAGTTTTAACATATAGAAGATTTTCATATATGAATTGTGAGGCAACAGTTAAAATATTTATTTCTCTAAAAAAGTTTATTTCAGTAACATAATATCTATCTGAATCTTGATAATATACTTGTAACCCATAATATCGATTCTTGTAAATAGAAATTCTTTAATTTCTGTTTGCTTCTATTTTAATAGATTTACAACTTACTTATATAAATTATCGCATTAAAATGCATTCTTAAGTACCTGTATAATGTGAAATACTTAAAAGAAGCTTTCTGATTTTCATTAAATTTCAGATGCCCAAAATGCGGCATGTCCTTCATTCTATCCCAAGAAGTGACCCGTCACATCAGAGACAACGCCTGCCAGTTCCAAACAACGTCTCAAGTCAATGCATCTATCTTCTGGAGCTGCAGCCAGTGTCTCTTCACCACCGACTCCCAAGCCGAGTGCTTCTTCCACGAGGTCCTTCACTCCACACCACAAAAAGAAACCGTAAAACAAGGGGACGTCGAGAAAACAGTCATAAAATACCCGTGTCCTCTATGCCCAAGGAGTTTTAAGAAACCATCCTTGAGACAACACCTAAGGCAGCATACTTTTGAGAGGCCGTTCATTTGTTCGACTTGTGGAGCCAATTTCACAAGGCAGACGAGTCTTGCGAACCATTCCAGAAACGAGCATGGAACTGAGGTGACCAAGATACCGAAGTTGCCCGCAATCGTGGAGAGCAACGAAGACTGGGAGTGTGAGAAGTGTAAGAAGAGGTTTAGTAGCAAGTAAGTGGTTTATTTATTGTCCCCCCAACTGATGTTTTCTAAGGAGTTGAATTGGAAATAAACAGAAAAACAGATCATGATAAATAAAGATGCATTTTGGAATAAACTATTGATCATATTTTGGATCAAGCGAACGAAATACGGACTATTGTTGGGTCGAACCCCTTAAAGTATCGCATAACTAGACTTGTAATCGTCATTGATTCGATCACAACAAAACTAAATAAGACCCAATAAGCAATCAAATTTCATGGCGGAAGCGCGAACAAAACGCAGAAACCGAAATAACTACGGCAGCACCCACAGCCGCGCTCGCGCCGACATCAATTCGCCGCAATAACGCGCGCGCGCGCAGCGGATGCGTTACATGTCACACGTCACACAACTCCTTCACAAATATCGGGATACATTCATAATTTGACACGAACGCTTTGATTATGCGCTCGCGCACCGCATTCCCGCCCGCGGTGTTGCCAACGATGACATTTTTATACCCAACAGTAATAAATTCGTGCCCGGATGCGCGGTATTTCGAGAGCGCTGTATCAAAATATTAGAGTCGGAGAGAGATAGTGGTCGCTCCAACTTTATTGTTAGCACGTGTCCGTTACGTTTAAAGGATTTGCATTTTGATCTGTCGCTCGTATGATGGCGCTAAATCGTCGCCGGTTTATTTGCTTTGACAGCGACGCTCGCCGCCGCGCAATTTATGCGTCTTGTGTCACTCTATAAATAAGTGGGATCAGTCACGAAGGATTGACGACTGAACCGTATTTAGTTCATTAAAGCTAACGAGGATTTACTGAAATTCATTTTAGCTCTTGAAACTTGTAACGTAATATGAGTTTATCTGGTTAATTTATTATATTACGTAACAACTGGTAAAGGAAATGAGTATTGAAAACTCAGACCAAAAGGGACTGGCTTAATGAGACGTTACACATATCTACGTCGTTCAGACTAGATAGATTCGCTTAATTAAACCAAACGTGCGGTCTATTCAGCAGCAGCTAGAGTTTCTATTGCATTAAGACTTCGTAAAAGTGGCCCTAAATAAAACTATGTTTAAACTTATGATTTCGAGTCATCCCTCAATGGGACAGAGACAAGAACGTTTCTAATTGTCATAGATGTAAAACAGCTAAAACAGTCACTTCATCTAATTCCAAGTTTTCTTCTTTAAAAGTTATCATAATAATTACAACATTAACAAAATTTCCGCCTTAATTTACCGTGTATTTTATAAGTAAATTAAAATCACAGGAATTGGACTAATCACTAAGAGTTAGGGGACCACAAACCGCATGAATCAGTCCGACGCATCATTAAGGCAAGTTTGAATGTATCCGGGCGATCTTAGGGGTCGCAGAGCCGTTGGTGGCGTGAAACTGCGCTGATCATCCAACTTGAGCAATATCTTAGATGTTATTGCCCGTGGACTTGCATAAATGCATTTGTCTATAATGCAGTCGAGTTTGCGGTTCGCTGTAGGAGAGTTTAGTGGTTTAGTTATCTGGGAAAGTATTTATGGAAGGATATTACATAGTAAAGGGCGTTTTTAGACTTTTAGGTTGTTTGATTATTGTCTGGGTAAGTGTGTTTCAGTGAATATTTCTGACTTGTGATGTAATGTAAAAGGTAATGATAACAAGATTTTGCTATTTGTAGCTAATGTGTGTACGCCACCTTTCTTGGCCGTTCTAGGAATAGTATGATTAATATTCTTCTAATTAAATATTTGGTCAAGAAAGATAATGAAAATATAATACAGATATAAATAAGGAAAAAAACTTTCGGAACTCTGTACTTTCTCGCTACCCTGCAAGAGAGCTGGCGTGATGATGTAGATCGATATATAGTATAAGTAGTACTCACAGGGTTTTAAGACAATGAAGTTTACCTTTCATAATGAACTGATTTCAAACATCGTTTTCTCAAAGTCGTAAATCCGCTTCTAATAGGTACATTACAAAACCAAAGTCAAAAACAAAACTCAAAGTGTACCAGAATCTTTGAGTTAGACTTTTTCCGAGCAGGTAGGCTAAACCTCCCCAAAAGTCTCAAAATGAGGTAATTCTTATCGCTCAGTTCCCTGCACCGTTTGCCCAAAGTACCAGGACATCATAAACAAGGTGGCAATGCGCCGGCGTCACATTCCTCGCGTGAAGTGTTGGAGGGAATTCTTGGCCAGTGCCGGCCACCCCCTGGTCCCCTCCCCCCTCGCTGCTGTCCGGTGACGAGCGTCCTAATTAGTTCCGAATGCTGTCGCTTTAGTTTATGAGATTGCTGGACTTAATCTGTAATAGCGTGTGAAAGAGAGGCAGTTTGGTAGTTAAGTAAATTAGGCATCCCTTATCGCATAAGTATCCCCTAAGCATGACGTAGATTCACCATATTTTTCTTTTATCTATATCATCACGCCAAAGCCCTTGCGGGGTAGGCAGAGAGTATAGAGTTCCAACAGGTTCTTTCCTTACAGACCTCTGACTGTCTTCACTCGTATAGTTCACTCCTTATTTCTTCTCGTTCTTTAAGAAAACACAGCCCCACACTAGGATTATGTTTAAATGAATGAATGATTTTTTATTTGTTAAACATAGGTACATATAAGGTCTTAAAACAATTTGTTACAACGTCACACTATGTTTTGCCTGCGGCATACAAATTATTAGTCAAATATTTAATATTATGATAAAACATAAGCAAATATTAATTACAAATAGTCCAGTTATAATTCATATTCAATTCAAAGTAGGAAAAATTACAAATTAGAATAATAAGTCGAAATACATAATTCACTCATAAAATATTATCATTAAGAAATTTGTCAATTGAATAGTAACATTTGTCAATTAATATATTATATAGGGTTTTCTTAAATTTGACTATACGCATGTTTTTATGTAATCTGGCAGTTTATTAAATATGCGCGGTGCCATTCCAAATAACCCATTTTTTACTAACGCAGTCCTACATATTTGGTTACACAGAATATTTTGGTATTGAGTGCGTAATGGTCTAATACATTTCCGTGTTTCTGATAATTTTGCAAACAATTTCGGATTCTGCTTTACAAATACTGCTACCTCTAAAATATACAATGAAGGAAAAGTAAGAATCTTCAGGGCTTTAAACATCGGAATACAGCTATCAGTCATTGTTATATCGCATATTGCTCGGATACACCTTTTTTGTGCTATAAGAATAAAATCTCTGTCTGTAGAGTGACCCCAAAAGATAATGCCGTATCGTATAACAGATGCAACAGTTTGTATCGTGCATACGATTACGGATCTGATATTCACATACATAAACTCCCAGACCGCCATAAACATTGCGGGTCACACAGATGTGTGTGGAGATCGAACCCGCGACTATTTGATCCAGTGGCCGGAGCTTAAGTTGTTAAGCACTGGGCCAATTCTCTATCATGGTTATTCTTTGATTTAAACCAAGCATAATATTTATCAAAGATATTTGATCCATGACTTTCGTCTTATTATTGGCTTCTTTATTTGCTTTAAGTTTTACTTAGTAGTATCTATTAGTAGATATCTAAAATCTACGGTACTTTTTCTCCAGAACCTATCCGTTTTTCTCACTCTGTGTAATGCTATCTAATTCCCTGGGCTACCTGTGGACAAAGATGGACTCTGCGTCGCTCATGTCAAAAGTGAAGCACCCTACCGAGCTATAGGCTTGAAAAGTTTATAAAACTACCAGGTTACCTGTGACATCTAATTGCTTGATATTTTTTGGGTTGTAGAAATATTTTCTCAACAGATGATGGCATTTTTACTTGGTGCTGTCTTTGGCGGTCGATCGGCATACTAGTAATGTAATTCTGCGCGTAAGAGATGTATGATTTGTATGTTCAAACAGATCGGCATACTAAGGGTCACTACATGAGCGGCACGGAGTCTTTATTTTTTCCTAGTCCGTAGTACCTAGCTGTACCTACCGGCATGCTTGGTAATATAGCATTGTCGTAACACAATGTTGTGGCACACTACAATGGACAATAGAAGCATGCAAATTATATGCTATTTTCTAATTACAGATCAGCCCTCAGTCGTCACGGTAGCAACTGCACTAGCAATGCTAATGTGCGGCAGTGTCCTCACGACCAATGCACATTCGTCGCCAGTAATCCTAGCCAATTAGCGAGGTAGGCACAAATATAAAAAATATAATAGCAGAAACGTAAATTAAACACCATCAACCAACCATCCAACATTTTTCCCTAGAATTATTTGATTTATAAAATATTTTAAATAACGCCATCTGTTGGATTGCTTTAATACTATTTCAAACGTTACGTATATCTCACTAGTAGCTTTGATGTAAATATTATATGGAATAACAGATGGCGGTATAAAAAAGTATTATATGGGTAATTTTTATCTATATCATTACGCCAGATCCCTTGCGGAGTAGACAGAGAGTACAGAGTTTCAACAGGTGCTTTCCTTACATACCTCTCTGGCTTCCTCCACTCTCATAGTTCATCTCATACACGCTCGCCGGATACGGAGACTCTTGACTTGTCCTTTAGATAGGACTCGGTCTATTTAGTCCTGGTAAGGACTACCTTAGACTACTAGATCTTCCCCGGTACCTACATCATTCCACTTTCGCATTGTATAGTTTATTTTCAATCGAATTTTATTTTACAGGCATCGTAGAACTCACGGAGAGCGAATAAAACATCATGAATGTCACTTATGTTCATTCAAAAGTGACCAGGCGAGTCATATGAAACGGCACATGATGTGCCACGAGGGAGCGAAACCATACGCATGTCCCCATTGTCAATTTACATGCGGAAGCTTGGTTGGTGCTTTATTTTTTAATATTAAAACTCTTATAATAATAAATTGAAGAAAAGATAAGTCTATCTATCTATCAATCTATATAATCTATATCCCGCAAGGGATCTGGCGTGATGATATAGGAAAGATAAGGAAGCTTTTTTATTTTGTAAACATTTAAATAGTATCCCTACTGAGCAATAGATGGCTGTAGTGAGAGCACAAAACACCAAAAATGAAATTGAATAAATAAAATACATAACATGTAATTACCAAAAATTTGCAACGAATTGTGTCATGTTTACAGGAGAATCTTCGCAAGCACGTTCTTCGCAGTGGTCGACATCCAGGATTATTTCTTTACCACTGCCGACTTTGTCCTTACAATACGAACACAGCAACTGAACTTCGTGTTCACCTTATTTCTGCACATGCCCATAAGTATAATGCGCAGACCGCTGTTCAAGCTGTGAAAAAGCATTTAATGGTTAATAAAATAAATTAAGTAAACCGAGAGGAATGTGACATACAAGTGCGACAAGGATATTTTGGCCCGTGGATGAAATTGACAGGGGAGCGTTGGTGTGAAATTAGGCTTATCATTTAGTAAAATTTTCGCACTTCCCGAGAAATATTTCAACATGTGGGTCCACACGCTTGCTAATTTAAAAAAAAATGGGTAAATTTTATAGCAAACGGCAACTCTGCGACTGTCATGAAGTGATTTCAATAGCATTTCACTTGCTGACAGCGTTAGTTCCGATTTTGGCCGCGGGCCAAAATATACTTGTTAGTCTGTAAATTATTTGTTTAAAACAAGAAGAAAAAAATGTTAGTAAGATTGCTTGAAAGTGTAAGGTTGCAAATAAAATTGTGTGTACTATATCTATATCATCACGCCAGAACCCTTACGGGGTAGGCAGAGAGTACAGAGTTCCAACAGGCTCTTTCCTTACATACCTCTCTGGCTTCCTCTACTCTCATAGTTCGTCTCATACACGCTCGCCGGTTACGAAAGTGAAGAAAGTGGAAGAAAGGCCTAGTACTTTAAAAGTTTTCCATCAGAATATACAAGGATTTTCTTCAAAATCATTAGAGATAGAGTTATTTTTGGAAAAAACTAAATATGATGTTGTTTGTATTTGTGAACATTGGTTTAAATCGTATGAATTATTAATAAATTATAACTATTATTCCGTCTTCAGTTACTATACTCGTAAATCCAAGCATCATGGAGGTACATTAATTTTGGTTAAAAAAAATATCAAGTCGAGAGAACTTCGGGATATAGTTGAGCTTTCAGTTGAACAGTGTGTTGAAATTTCTTGTGTTGAGCTGGATAAGCATATTATTGTGTGTGTATACAGACCCCCAAACAGTCAAAATTTTACTACATTTGAATCTGTAATGGAAGATGTGCTGAATAAAACTTTCATGAGTAACAAGTCTGTTGTAGTTTGTGGTGACTTCAACATAAATATTTTAGAAAAAACATCGTATAGTGACAGACTCTTACGTTTATTCAATTCTTTTAAGTTAATTAATGTTTTCCTCGAACCGACTCGAATAACATTAACTTCTGCTACATGCATTGACAATATTTTTTGTAATTGCGATTATATAGATCAAGCAGTAGTTAGTTATCTACAATCTGATCACACTGGGCAAACAGTCACTTTCACTAATATTACACCATTGAGAAGTGTTAAAGTTAAATCTAGAAATATAACACCTGCAACATTGCATACATTTAATACAGCTTTGAGTAATAAATTAGATATTTACATGAGTAACGCAAACGAACCTCATAAACTGTATGCTGATCTTTTTTCAATTATACAGGTACAATTTACTAGTAGCTTTCCCATTAAAATGAAAAATATCAAACCCAAGTGCACCTTCTGTGATTGGGCCACCGCTGGAATTCGTAGAAGTAGGGAAAAGCTATATGAATTATATGACCTAAAATCCCAAACGAATAGTGAAAGTTTTGCAAGGTATGTTGCAAATTATTCTAAAACGTTTAAAAGAGTATGTAAGGCAGCAAAAGCGCTACATATAAGTAAAAGAATTAAATCTGCAGATGACAAAATTAAGGCCACCTGGAAAATTGTTAATAGTGAAACTGGGAGGTCTAAGCACCGCAGTGTGGACTTTACTCTAGAGACTGCGCGTGGGCTCATTCAGGCAGACAGTGACGTAGCTCAAGAATTCGAATTTTTTTTCACTAATATTCCGATAGAGACAACAAAATCCTTAAATTGCTCTTCTTCCCTTGCAATTTCTTTTGTTAAAAGCAACAATACTCTTTGTCCGGTGGAGTTTGGGTTTGAGTACACTAATCCCCGGTCTGTTATCAAAGTCTTTAATGATTTAAAATTAAAAGTAACTGAAGACTTATGGGGAATGTCGGTAAAAGTGTGTAAATCCATTATACATACAATCGCGCCACACTTAGCTGTTATTTTTAATATGTGCGTAGATCAAGGAGTCTTCCCGAAGTTAATGAAATTTAGTAAGGTAATACCACTGTTCAAATCCGGCGATAGTAAAGATGCCAACAACTATAGGCCAGTGTCTGTCTTGCCAGTGCTCAGTAAAGTGTTCGAAAAGATAATGCTCATGCAAATGCTAGATCATTTTAACGCAAACAACATCCTGCACGATCAGCAATTTGGTTTTACCAAAGGGCGTTGTACTACTGACGCCGGTGTAACTCTAATAAAGCATATCTTCGATGCCTGGGAGAACTCACAGGACGCCATTGGCATTTTTTGTGATCTTTCCAAAGCATTTGATTGTGTGAAACATGAAACACTGCTGCTTAAATTGGAGCACTATGGTATCCATGGTAAAGCACTTAATATTTTAAAATCTTACCTAGAGGACAGACAACAGTGTGTTCAAATAAATCAAACTAAATCTTTAGGCTCTTTAGTTAAAATGGGCGTTCCACAGGGATCGATACTGGGTCCGTTCCTATTCTTAGTTTACATAAATGATCTACCTGAAGTAATTAAAAATCGAGCGAAGGTAGTGTTATTTGCTGACGATACCTCTTTGATTTTTAAAGTAGGTAGACATGTTAATAACTTTGACGAAGTAAATGACGCTATTCTTCAACTACATAACTGGTTTACATCCAACAATTTAGTGCTCAATAACAAGAAAACTAAATGTATAAGGTTTTCTTTGCCAAATGTAAAAAGTACTGTACATGATATTATACTGAACAATGAGAAACTTGAGTTCATCAATGATACATCTTTTTTAGGGATTACGCTTGACTCCAAGTTACAATGGGGTCCTCATATTGAGAATTTAGGTAAACGGCTTAGCTCCGCTGCCTATGCCGTAAGGAAGATCAGACAACTGATGTGGACACCGCGAGGATAGTCTATTTTAGCTACTTTCATAGTGTCATGTCTTACGGTATATTATTGTGGGGTAGGGCAGCGGACATTGAGTCTGTTTTTATCTTGCAAAAAAGGGCTATTAGGGCCAGCTATAACTTGAGTAGTCGCGACTCTTTAAAAGAACTGTTCAAAGTAGCTAATATCATGACGGTCCCATGTCAATATATTTATGAGAACATTATGTATACTAGAAAAAATTTAGATCTTTTTAATCAGCTAAGTGATAGGCATTGCTATAACACACGACATAGAAATAAATTAGACCAACCGCAGTTTCGTCTGTCAAAAATTCACACGTCTTTCACATGATTTTATAACAAAATTCCCATTGACGTCAACTTAGTGAAAATAAGTTTAAAGCTTGTGTAAAACGAACACTTTGTAAGCAAGCTTATTATTCAATAGAAGATTATTTGAAAGATAAAAATGCTTGGGTAGATGCTATTCCAGCTCCACTTGAGTCATGACAACCTATTCAACTGTTGTTAGTTTACATTTCCTCTCTTCCTTCTATTAATTTAACACAATATGTACTTTTTTTGTAAATGAGGGAACCATGTAGCCGTTTTCATAAATAGTATTATTCGCTTTTTTAACTTAGACTCACCTGATGACCAACCTACATTGTTCTCCCATACCCCACAACAGAATGTAGATGAAAAAGTTTGTAATTTCTTATTTTAAAAGAGTAACCGTGGAGTTTCTTGTCCTTCTTCTCCACAGGCATGACATTCCGAAGTGGCGTTAGAGTCTTTGTTATATTTCTGACGATTCATAATTACTGTAATGGTTTACATGAATAAAGAATATTCTGATTCTGATTCTGATACGGAGACTCCTGACTTGATAAGATAAGACCCGGTCTATTTGGTCATGGTAAGATAGTCTAGGTCTTCCCCGGTACCTACATCCTTCCACTTTCGCATTGTATATCAGTTTTGTCATACTTTCTTCGTTAGTTTATTATTATTACTATTAGTTTCCCTTCAAGCCGCATGCGGGGCAGGATTATTGATTTTGTGTGTGTGTGAAAGATCTACGCTGTTGGCCGCGGGGCCTTTACAGCTTTACCGGACAAGAGCAGGCTTGTTGAATGCAGACGACAGTCGAATGTTTTTTCTGTATTATCCCCAGTTTACATTCTGGCTATTCGCCGGAGTGTACAGATAAGTGGGCATTGTTCACTATTGTGGCTTACATCAGCGCGTTATCCATTTTTGTGGACTTCAATCGTCGATTGTGATTTCTTCTTCTAATGAAATTAATGAGAGTTTTGGCAGGAAGTCGAAGAGTGATGTTGTCAATTTGTTTTAATTTCCAAAACTTGTGTTATTTCGACTAATAATGTGTAATGTTGGTGGTATATTAACCATTATGTGTTCTTATATGTGCATGTGTGAGGGTAATTGTAACAAAGTGATAAAACGTGCCTTTTTGACTTCCCTCAAAACGGCCGTTGCAATTGGTATGTAAAATATCCACTACTTTAGTATCCAGGGTGGGGTACTTCATTAATTTCATCATCATCGTTGTCATCAAATTCATCGGCGAGTCGAATTAATTTAAACAAACAAGATTATATATCTCACTGGACACTGGCAAAATACACTTATAATTAGTGTGAAGCCATAACTTGAAGAAGAAGAAGTACCCTACCCTGGATAGTAAAGCGGCGCATACTTTACATACCAATTGCAACAGCCGTTTTGAAGAAAGTTAATATTCCACCAACATTACACATTATTAGTCGAAATAACACAAGTTTTGGAAATTAAAACAAATTGACAACATCACTCTTCGGCTTCCCGCCAAAACTCTCGATTCACAATCGAGTCGATTGTGATTTAAATCGATGTCTACAATAATACATTTTCGTGAAACAAATTATAAACTAACTGTTATGATGTTAAACGTGTAGAGCAATGCAGACGCTGGAACGCGCTAGCTGTCAAAACCAGCGCGCGCAATTCGGCGACTGCAAACGAGGGAAGAGAAAAAAATTAAAGTGAGAAACGTAACGACGCGTTGTTGACGTGTTTTCTTCAGTTTTAGATAAAAATAATAACCGGTCGCCTCTCGCTACGGAATACGACATTATTATCACACAAATAATTTTATTTTAAATCAAGCGTACTTTATTTAAGTTAGTACACGCGTGGTTATGTCATATTAAAATACATTCTGTGATTTATTGCAATAAATTGTGTTCTGTTTATTTATTTCAATTTTTTACAATAATGTCTGTTTGTGTCCACGTGTAGTGAGCTGAAAATCGATTTACATCCATAATGTCGTTGAAGGTGAGTTGTGTAATTATTGATTGCTTATAGCGCGGGACTATTTTTAATTTTGCGTGGGTAGGATGTGCGCCTCTCTTGACCTCTTATCATGGGTCGCGTTGCATTGCCATTATTTTTACGATTGCGCATTAATGTTTTTATCATGAATTAAAAACATTTATAGCTGATTCATAGACAAAATTAAGTAAGACACGCGTACCTAATGTAATGTAAACAAATATTAGGAACACCTCCGATAATTAAAATTGTACAAATACCTCTTTAGTTTTAAATGTTTGACTCTATTTTTAAAAAGGGGAGGGCAAGTAGTTTAATACTACAGTAATTAGTACACTAGGTACCTTGTTCGTCTAGTGGCGCATTTTGCGGCTGTCGATAACTTGGCTGGGTCAAAGTGTATTCGAAAAATTCTAAGTAAGTCTGGAGTCTGGAATTGTACTTGATATAATGGCAAAAATCCCTCCCATTCACTAGGACCCAATATACAGCATACACACACCTCTGCCACCCACGGGCTGAATATAGGTGTAAATTTTTTATTTTTATTATAATAAGTGTATTTAAACTTTTTTCAATGTTTAATACACCCTTAGAATAAATGTTTATTCTGAGTATACAACTGTTTTTATTAATAACTATATAAATAATGTTATGGGCATATATTCCCCTTTTCTTTGTTTAAATATTGTGTACATACAAATTGTATACATTTTGTTTAATCACATAATAATTATTCTATGTATTTCCTGCCTAATTATTTAAGTCCTTATTTACATTATGTGCATACATAACTAGCTAAGAAATTAATTAGGTATCTAACAAAAAATCTTTAAATAATAGCATTGATATAATAATAAGGAAGTGATGTGGAATGCTTAATATGCAATTCTAGAATGATCATCTTTCATCACCACCGGCACCTGTCTCTTTAGGTCCCACTGCCTACAAATTTCAGTTCTATACATTGTAGACTTTATGGATTCTTTAAAAATTTAAGACATTGTATTTTTTTATGGTTACCATAAAATTTGTTAGGAGCACCTCTGGCATTTGGTTTTAATAACTGTAGATATAGTACACCTATATTTAGACCAAAATCATTGTGTCAATTACAATCTGATGACATGGATATTTCCATTCGATACACATTTCGATTTTTAATCTGGGAAGACGGTTAATTGTTTCGGACTTGATTTAACAGTTTCACATCCTATCTATCTATCTATCTATAACCTCACGCCAGATCCCTTGCGGGGTAGGCAGAGAGTACAGAGTTCCAACAGGTTCTTTCCTTACATACCTCTCTGGCTTCCTCGACTCTCATAGTTCGTCTCATACACGATCGCCGGTTACGGAGACTCTTGACTTTTCCATCAGATAAGACTCGGTTTATTTGGTCGTGGTAAGATAGTCTAGGTCTTCCCCGGTACCTGCATCCTTCCACTTTCACATTGTATATCGGTTTTGTCATTCTTTCCTCTGGCATTCTTTCTATATGCCCGAACCAGCGGAGCATGCCCTCTCTCATCTTTACACCGATACTATCTTTCATACCTTCATGCAGTTTCACATCCCTTATTTTAAACTGCATATTGTTCATCATCATCACCTTCCTACATCCCATTGCAGGGCAAATCTGCCCTTCTTTCGGCCATTCTTCATGTTCCTGTGCCAGTCTACCCTAAGTTGTTCCTCCGACTCTCGATATGTCTATCCACCAAGTCATTGGTATGACCACTCGTCTTTTGCCAGTGCCTAGGCCACTATTCCTTCAATATTGTTGGCTTAATGGAATAATGAGACATTCTATATGACTGTTATCTCTTATATCGATTTGTTAGAGGCCCAATGGTGGGACAGTCCAGGCTAATTTATTTATGTTATTTGTCACCATAATGTTCACAGTTACCCCAATCAATCATATTTACAATCCTAACTTATTAATACTTATTAATTCAGTAAGCCGGGGCCGGCGAGGCAAGACGCCCACTTTTTTCACTCGACCGGTTGTCGAGTAGGTACAGTTGCGAGAGGGTTGGGTTGCCTCAATCATGGTTGGCGAATGGATATTGTAAAGCCCGATCTTACCCACTGCTGCGTGTACACTTCTCACGCCAATCTTAATGTCCCCCTCTGTATATCAGATTGATATCAGATGACTTGCGACATGCCGCTCATGACAGTTGCATCTAGTGTCCTCCAGCTGCTATTCAGACATTTAAGAATGTGCTAGTGGTTAACTATCATTTCCTTTATCCCATAGCGTACTCTTAACCGTAATACGGTACAATTGGTGGCAGCCAGAACTTATTCGCTATGACCAAACGCCGCGCCTTACCATAACATCGTAAAATTATCATGTGATGGTATTCTGTATGTCACTGGAATACCATTAAACGATTACTTCACAAAGGTATCGTAACGCGTCGCTTTACGTGTTTAATTGGTCAATAAAAGAGCCCTGGTGTATCGGCAGAACCAGTATAGTGCCTTTACATTACGAATGTAAGGGAGTAGCCAGGATTTAGTTAGGTAAAACAATTTTTGCTCGCACCTGGCTTCGTTCTCGTAAAAACGTCTTAAAAACTTTCTTCCAGGAAGTAAATCATAAACTACTAAATAGGTGAAACAGCCTTCAAGCCTCGTTATGGGCTTCAGACCCACTAGACCACAGTTTGCGGCAAGCCGAATCTGAGCTGCAAATTGGATGCTTAATGTAAACTCAAGCTCAATCCTGTTATGATTGCGCAGTATATATCATCTTTGGGTATCAATCACCTCTGATTACAAGTGGGCTCGTTTTCTCGCTCAAAAGAAGTTTAACTATTCACCTGAAGAAAATAATCTGAACTAAAAATGTAAACGCACAAAATAGTCGACATAAACATGTTAAAGTTTTTGCATCTTTTTTTATGGAGATATCTGTCAACCCTGCCGTGGCGCCATATTTAGCGCGCCGGCCGGAAAGCTCACCCGGACCAGTTCTGCCGGTCCCATCGAGTCACTGAACCGCGAATATGTGGTGTCATTCGCGATATTTGTATACTTGACGACCCGATGCGTAATCAATCACGACGTTTCTATCAACAACCTATAAGAGCGGTAGACAAAGCTGATATATATCGTGGGTTGAATAAATATTTGAATTCCTGCAAAAAGCTACAGGACCATATACCAGTAACCTTAGTTTGGATTTGAACCCTTAAGATCTCTAAAAAGTCATTCAGCTATGTTATTAAGATAAACATTGTCACGCCTATATTCCCCAAGCGGGAGTGGCAGAGATGTACTGAGTACACCCACTTTTCGCCGACGATGTTAGGTCCCATGTGATAGGGGGCGAGCCTTTTGCCATATACCGGGCACAATTCCAGACTCCAGACTCATACTGGGAATTTTTCGTTAGAAAAACTACACTTGTCCAACCTAGGATTTGAACCCAGGACCTCGTGATCACAAAACGATGCGCTTTGTCATTAAGATGTGTCATAAGATCACTAGTGTATCGGTCGGTAGTTTTTGAGTAGGCTTGTTTTTCTTGATTTTATACAAGTTGAAAATACCAGAATATAAGCGCTACAGATTTTGTTATTTTGATTACCTCATTGATCTAGTGGCTCATAGTGCGTCTGTGGATCTCGAGATCGTGGTTTTTCTACTGAAAAATTCTCAATCGCAGCTCGGAGTCTGTGATTGCGCCCGGTATAGTGTCAAATGGCTTGTCGAAACACAGGCGTTACGTGTGTTTTTCTTTAAATGGTATTTTATTTTTTATTTGTAGCTAGTGTTTCAGTAGCACTCAAGGTTCCGTACAATTCATTTCAAATAAAGATCCTAGTATTATTGATTTATCATAATTAACTAAAGGTATATAAACCTCAAACAAAACTCCATCCTCAGTAAAATTATGTACCCGTTTACCATTGATATTTTGAAACCACGCGTCCATAAACCAGACAGTTACTGCCCGGCTAAATATAACCCGTTCAAGTATTTATGCCCTGCAAGTCTGGGATGATACCCCTCCACACGTCCCGGACCGTCTGGATTTAGGTCTAGACGTTATAAATAAAGACTAGATTTATTTTATGGAAATAACTTTAACAAAGCTCTGCAGATTTGAAGAGTTTATGATTATTAGTACCCAGAGCTATATTGAACCGATAAAATTGATGGAGCGATGACCTGGTGAAGGTTGGTGCGTAATAGTCGAATGCGTTCACTAAAAAGTCGGTCGTTGTAGCGATCTTTGAGGGAAGGAAGCCTTGCCGTGAACGTCTTTCTATTGAAGAAGAAAGTTGATTGCTGAGTCCGTTTGAAATCTTTCGCGCCTTGTTTAGTGCCTGTGTGCGGATTGGTGCAGACTACGTCATCATCATCGTCAGCCGAGAGACATTCACTGCAGGAATTGTCCTTAAAGGACATTGTTCTGCGCCCATACATGATTTGTCCCAGAACCAACAGCAATGAAAAAATATTTTTATCACATTTACACTCTCTTAAGGCATTTATTACCAAACGGACAAGCGGGGGAATCGCAATATTGCAAAAAAATATTCGATTTTGAGGTTAGTCAGTAGCTATTAACATATGAGGTTAAATTGTATGTGTTGACATTTAGTAAAGATGTCGGCGACTTCAATATAAGTAATTACAATACATTGAAATATTCTATTTCAAAAAACCGACCGAGCCTAACACTGCTTAACCTTAACACCGCGGCTGCATAGAGCTACGAACGCTTACATAATAAACTTTTTTAATATTATATTTGTGTAGGTACATTAAAATGTGTGTGTATTATCACCTAATTGCGTAAGTAACTCGCTTGAATTAGTAGCCATTAGAATTTAACGGCTAATTGTTCTGCCTGTTAAAGTTTTATAAATCACGGTCAAGTGCTATATATTAAATAAAAAACTTTTAACATAAATCAGTTAATTTATTACTAAAGTAATATAAATACGAAAACTCTAATTTACATACTTTACGGAATGTATTGTTGCCTTTAATGTTTTCGTAATCGTGCATTAACACGTCAAATTCTGTAATCTGATCTCAATCTCTCATAATTACCTTTAATAAAGCGTTAAAAATGAAATAACAAGTTGCCACGTCTCAATCAACACCTTAGAATATCTTGGCTACATCTGCGTGTCTTAATCAGCGTTTTAATTAACGCATTACGACACAGGTTGAGTCTAAGCAAAAAAGGAAGGCGTTAGAAGAAATGCGTATAGGTGAAAACAGTGTTATGAACCTACTTATGTGGTCATGTTACTTCCATTATATTGTCAGTTATGTGGTTTTATCGCCACCATGTCGTTATAACTGATTGTAAGCTGATAGTGTTTCTGCGGCCCCCTAGTTTTATTACACATAAAAAAGATTTCTTTTTACATTACTCTATTTAAAATATGTAAGCCTGTCTCTTTGGTTTGGTTTCGCATGCTGTGGCTGGCGGGTACGAAATACCTCGTCCCTCGAATCCAAAGTCATAAAGGTTTTTCTGTCAAAAAAAAATTCTGTCTGGCATTAAGTTTGAAATACTCGCTTCCTGTAATATTCCTTTCTTTGTCTCTCTTTACCAGGGTGAAAAACTTAGAAGATTTGCCAAACACTTTAGTCCTCCCCACACAGGATTAGTCCTCTGTGGGGAGGACTAAAGTGTTTGGCACTTTTACCACCCTAAAATCTTTGCGAGGTGGCCTTCTTTGATACGGTAGGGGGCTCCGGGATTTCCAAATGGGATGTACCGGTGCCCCTCTTGCGTATCGCTTGATTGAGCACATGTTATGAAATGGGACCTAATATTGTCACCGAAATCTGCCACCTAGGCATGACGGTTTTATATTAGATACCCGAACTGTGAATGTAGTCCACATTTTAGTTTCTTTGAGTTACGGCACATTTTGTGTGTGTGTGAATGATGTTGATGACTGTTGGCCGCGGGGCCTTTACAGCTTGAATTACGCCACAGTGTAACCTACTCTGTAGTTAGGTACAGCAGCTTTAAGTTACTTTCTTCCAAATCCGTCTGACTCTTACTCACTCTTACCTGCCATACGCTTAGAAGACCTGCCATGCAAAAAGGAACATTACTTTTCTACAAATTATGTTCTCTCCACTTTGACGCTCTTAAAATGTGATACAGAAGAATCTTAAGGATCTCGATGTCCACTGTTATGAAACAATTCGGGTTTAGCTTAATCCACCCGGGCTAGCAGAGACGACGCGACGTTGGCGCCCTAGGTGTGAAATAACCGTTTTGCCTAACGTGCTAGCATGGCGTGCCGTGACAAAAGATAGACAAGACTCGAATTTTGTGTTAACAAAATTCTGTCTCCCTCCAGAAAAGTATTGCCGCCCACGCTATTCACGCAGTAATGAACATATATCGTTGCTCATAAAATAACCTGCCGTATATATTGAAACGAAAATAATAAAACCTTCATGTTTGAAGTGTTAGTTAACATGTTTGAAGTTTCGTGACCAATTTATAGTATACAAAGTGTAGATACGAATTGTTTAAACAAATTAAAAGGAATTTATGTAAGTTTTAATCTTAACATTATTTTGTGAATGTAGCTCGAGCCGTCGTCTATTTATTTTACAAGCTATTCGAATTATAAGCACATTACTAACTTATTAGTTAGGCCAAGTGCTTTAGCCATCTAAGCTATCGCCACGTAAGTAATTGCTCCGTGGCATTATCACTAACACTGTGCTTGCTCTAACCGCTGAGCTGAGCTAAAGAGTAGCTTAGTGGTTAAATGACGATTAGCAAAATATTGAAAGAGATTACTTCAATTCTTATCAATCAGTTTTGTCGCTCTTGAAAAAAATAACCGCTTCGTGTTATATGAGCGCCTATAAGCACTACATAAATCACACAATGTTCAAGCTAAATTTTTAAAAACAACTGTATAACTAAATTTATGATTTCACCGTCTCATAAACACAGAATGCACTTGAAAACCATTTCTCTGTTTTATGGGATAAGACGTCGACATATTTATGGTGTGTGAACACATAAACCTCAGAACCATTTAAACGAGCAATGCTCCGAAACGCTGCATCAAACCAAACAACTCGATTTTTAGAGATTAGACTCCTTGTAAAGGGCTTGTCTAGACATCGTTGCTGGGCTTGGGAAAAACAAGGCTATTAATTCTAGTAATATTATAAATGTGAAAGTTTGGATGTTTGTTTCAACGGATTTGGATAAAATTAGCACCACGGATACCTGTATAAACATAGGATACTTTTTATCCCGGAAAAATGCTAGGTTTCTGTGTAATGTTCACGCGGACGAAGTCGCGGGCAAAAACTAGTAGGTGTTAAGTGAAACTTTAGAAGGAAATAAAATTAGTATAACATCAATAAAACGATCTTAATGGCAATATCCTTGCTTGCTATTCCGCAAACTGATAGAAATTGTTTCGATATCACGTTAAGTGTTCCGATGGTCCTTCTATTTCCAAGATTTTGTTAGCAAAATGTAGGAAGATTGTACTAAATGAGGGTAGAAGTATATTTTATAGTAGGCTATAAGGCTGCCCACGCACGTCAGACTTTTGCGACTCAAACAATCGGGCCCAATTTTGCTTTTGACTGACTTTTTCTAGGACGTTTTCGTTTCAATATTGCAATCCGTATGTTTCATTTTAGCTAATAAAAATTCGATCACTGTTTGTCCGACTTAGGAGGGCAGTCTAAATCTAATTTGAAGGGTAAAGGCATATATAAAGGTGGTCAAGACAGTATACCTTAATAACAGGACAAATTAATTGCCCTAAGATAAACATCTATTATCTCTGCAATTTTATCACTAACCACAGTTCATAGACCCTTGGACTAAATTCCGTGGTGTATCTATATACTATAAGAAGCTCGCTCGTCTAATTGGCAGCCAACTTACCGACATTAACTCTAATTAAAAGCAGTTGGTAGCACTGCCCCAAATTACATAGTCTTCGCTAGTTGGCGATAGATGTAACGATACCGTTTTAATGAACAATGTTTCAGCGAAAATTGACTTGTTAAGTTAAGAAAGTAATAATTATAAATACAAGTACAGTTATTAGTCGGCTACTTGAACAACTACTTTTACAAAAAATATTAACGAAACTGGTCATTTTAAAATACGTTTTACATATGTTCAGCGTTAGTTTTAGGTAAATAATCAAAGATACTGTTTTTTAGGACGACTAAATATCGAACATGAGAAAGTTACAACTGGGTTAGGAATACACTTTAACACACAATTTACGAATACGAACGTATTTTAGCAAATGCACGAATTTTTGAGGGACACACCTACGGTGAAATGATTTGCTGTCGATCTTATTTCTCGTAAATATCAATATTTATAACCAATAGGTAGGGTAAGGAATAGTGAATCGGAATTGGGTCTTCAGATATTAATGTGGGTACACTATTCGCCCTGAGGCCTGAAAGTAGGTAGCAAGAATAGAGAAGCTGATAAACGAATTTAAATAAAGGTTAAACAGAGGATCGGGTCATAGTGCACGTCTGCTTTGCATTGTTATTTTATTCAGCTCTTATTTACAATTTATTTTCTAGCATTCTCAGATGTTGTCACAGTATTTCACAATTGTTGACTGCATTGCAGCATGTTGCAGTTGGTATTTGCGAAATTTACTTAGTATTTGACTGATAACGATGCTAGACTAAATAAAACACATGTTTACATAATAAATACATTATTAGAAGTGTCTCTACTATTTTAAGAAGACTTCCGTTTGCTTCGACACAACCCTATTTAAAAACAACCACAATATTATTTAAAATGTTAGACAGCCAATTAAAATTAAGTAATATTGTATTTGGAAATGTATAAAGTAATGTTTAGGGGGACTAACATAAAGGAGAAAATACATCACTGTCATGAAATGAAACATGAAAAGTTAATAAGTCTAGAGTTCAATAAATTGGCACGACACAACACATTAATTGGAGCAATAGAAGCAAGGCCTCAGGTGGCGCTTGCACGATTGACAATCATGCCAAGAGCTCTAGCACTAGAATTCTGACCGCACAAACCGGTCATCTATTCCCAAAGCTAAGTTGTGCAACTGCACTAACAAATAGTTTGCGATCATTAACAGAGGATTGGCAAACCGTTAACGGCCAGTTGTTAAATGAATCCCTAATGTTATGCGTCGCGACACTTCTAAATAGTGTCTTGTACAAGCCACCAGGCTTGGAACGGTTGAATGAATGTGGCTATTTCTGGCGAAATTTCCCCAATTAAGTTCCTTTTATTGAGGATGAATTATCTCTGAGTCTGTTTTTCTAACAATTTTATTATGTCTAACCTATTTTGATGTCCAGTCAATGTGATTTTCTTTTGGTTTGTCTCTCGAACACTTGAATTTGATCTTTGGCCACTTGGAACTCTGTGGGATTTTTTTGAGATCCATTAATGTTAAACTTGGAGGAAAGCACTGAAGTTGACTCCTCACGAGAGCCGAGGTACGGCTAATTATCTTGTACAAAACCAAACCACAAAAAAAAAAACTATTTTTACGAAATTACTTGAAAGAATAAAAATATAATATAATATCTGAACAGCGCAATCTGTCTAATCGTTTTTCGTGCACCCTATCTCTTTTGACATGTACAAACCATTGTAGTCAGTAACAAATAACTCATCACGAATTCAAGTGTCTTAATTCTTTGAACTTGTTATTGACCTTTATTCGAGATTGATACATCTCGAATTATCACGTTATCTGATGAAAATCATTGACACATTGAAAAAAGGGAGAGCGCTAGAAGTTAAAACTGTAGTAAATTTTAATGATTGTTCGTCCTTAACAATATTAATTCTAGAGTCCTTGTATAATCAATAAAGATGTTTAAAGTAAAATTGGCTTCGTCTCTTTATCTAACATATGGAAATCTATTTGTTTGTCCCAGAAAAGTATATTCTCTACAGTCCTCATAGCTAACTTGTCCATTCAGTCAAACACTTGTCGTCACATCTATTTATATGCAAATCCCTAGTGGCGCGAGCGAAGTAATTTGTTTAACAAATAGATCGACAGCAGCCGATTACCAGTAATCTCCCCCGGACATAAACACTGGTTTATTTGACAAATGTACTACGGCTATATTTAGCTCTGACTGACTGGTGAAGTCACGCTGGTTTGCTAATATCGTTACGACTAGTTGTGTTATTGACCTAATTTCTAGAGGTTGTGCTAGATTGCATCCTTTTCATTACGAACATGTATAGATCAGATTGGTTGAAATGGAATTGGTTTCGTTAGTGAGTAAATTTTATGATTAAGACCAGTTTTCAAGATTATAATTTGTGGTTACTCAATTCAGATGATAGACGCATGTTTTCTTTAATGTGTGTTGGTATACAACGCATCTAGATATCCTTTTTCGACCGCTAAATAAAGAGGAGCCTACATCACATAATAATAATATTTATTTCACCAAATAAAAGCACATACATATTTCTTAGATCTAGGGCTAATCTTATAGCAAAATGATACTGAGGGGTGCCTCTGCAGCCGAACTAGGTGGCAACCTGTATTTCGGCATGCAGCGCCATTCCCAAAAAACAAACAACAAACTCCAGGACATCTCAGACATTTATAACTTTCACATTTCAGTAAAATGATTATGAATATCCCACATTATGGAAGATGCATCTATTAAATTACCACGATAGTGGTAAGCGACAGCCGACACGAGTAGCCTACTCGATTGGTGTTAAATGATTTTTACTCCTTTAGTCGCTTTTTACGATATCTTTTGGGTGTAAATGACGCTATTTTGCTAGTCAGGAATAATAAAATAATAATAAAATAAAAGACCCGACGAAACACGGCAGCATGGTTTTAATTATTCATGCCAAAAACAATAAAAATAGCATTAAAACTAATGAGCGCAAATTTCTATCAACAAACATCGCAAAAGCTGTATTGCACTGTATCAACATAGCACGATGATAATCTTGTTGTAACTGATAATATGCTATTTTTAACCTCCTACTTCATTGCTTGTGACCTCTTGATTATGTTATTATTTATTGCATACTTTACGAGATGTATTAAATGTATGGTGAATGACGTAATAGGATTTTCCTCTAGATAACATATCGATAACATATATTGATGCTGCAATTCTAAGCTATTCATTAGGCGAATATCATCATTCTATTGGAGGATGAGGTTATTTCACTAAGCATTATTTTGTGGTTACAGTAGTACCGCCTGAATAATAAATGTTTTGGAGATACCAGATCCTAGATTTTCGCCACTTTCTTCTTGAAGATGTGTAAAAAGCAATGAAGAATCGAATCTATTTATAACTTATTAAAGAGTCGTTAATAGGTTCATTTTCTTAATGGTGAAGGTTTTATAGTTATTTTAGTGATATGCACCTTTTGTGTATTATTGATCATAAGCTATACTCTATTATTTAATCTACTAAGCTTTAATGTCTCATAGCAATGAATAGATACAATCAACTACATTGTGCATGTATAAAATCAGTAAAATCAATACAAAACACATGTTTTCAACACGACGGTCATTAATTGTTGATACAGCTTGCGTCTTTACATCATTCAAAAGAAAAATACTGAACGGGATTCCCTTAGCTTTGAACTTGTTACATGATATCTATTGCCGTTGCGAGGACACCTTAGGTTACACTTGACCCCGTAGTCAAACCATTTTATCTTACAAGCTGTTTTCCTTGAGCTTTGTGGGATTGCGACAGATTACATTACACACTACACATTTGCGTGTTTTGTGTTCAACCTTCCTCTTTGTATTGCTTTGATTTACGACTTTTTTCTTTTTGAGAGAGCGATATATATATATATATATATATATATATATATATATATATATATATATATATATATATATATATATATACTGACATGACTGGGTTTTAACTAATTGAAGCTGCAGTCTATGCTTCGTCAAATCCAATTGTCATTTGAATTTATTGATCAAATTTGATTATTTTGATTGTGATTGTTGCTCAATAGCGCATCTTACGTAAATATTATTTTGTATAATTGCACACACACCATTTTTTCCATAATAAAGAGATTCTTCATCATTGAACACAGTTGTTTCTGTCGTGTCAGTCGCTTTACCTTCAAATATGTAATCGACCTGTTGTTACTGTTATCCGTGTCTGTTACATGATACTTACTAAAGAAAATACTATACAATTGAATTTACATATACCTACATGAGTCTCGTTTTAAAAAGCCTCTTTGGCCTTGTCGCAGTCTTTGTTCAGAAGGAAAAGTGCAACGAGCGTGACAAAGGCGATATTGGCTTAGCACCGAAGTGCTCTTTTGTAAAACCTCGTATGCTTGACGCTGTAAAGGTTATTATGTCTATACAGGATAAAATTGAAAATGTGAATCATATTTTAGTCTACCTTCTGATCATTTACACTTACAACTTTGGTTTTACATTTTAGTAAAAGTCTAAATATTCAATCTCTTTTAATGTCAATATTCAATCTCTTTTTATGTCGTTAACAAATTTGTGTAGGAAGTTATACTTTTAAGTTAATATCCCCTCTATCAATATACTTGCAGAGCAAAGAGGGGTAGTCTTTGATCTACATCAAAATATTCCTCTTTCTTCCTCTTTCTATCTTTGTTTTCCTGTTTCTATTCAAAGCATTTTCTAATACAGCCCGCCAGTCATTCAATAAGTGTTTAACTCTATACATCGTCAGATTAGGCACATTTTTTAGTTGGACTTCCACACATTCTTGCCACTATCATTTCTATAAGCCAGGATTCTATTAATCCTTTAATAAATACTCTTTAATGATCAGAAGTCAGCATTTCCTGTGTTTTTAAAGGCATCCTGTTTATTATCCAGGTATTCCTAAGTATGTCTGGTGCACCTGCTGAACACATTAAACGGGAATGAGAACCCGTCCGCCGCATGCTATCGATCCGTCTTGCTACTCTTTTACGGTTTCGTATATATTTGCTCCTTTGCTGTTTATTTCCGGTCCCGACATTTATTATGTAGCTATTTTATTACATGATTTCAATTTAGTTGTAACAAAAAACTTTTATCTACCTTAAAAGACTTCTGTGAAAGTTATTCGTTTCCAATCACATCCTCGGAAAATTATTCGTTTCCAACCACATCTTCGTAAAATACTTTCATACGTGTGTTGTTAGCACAGCGTTTAGTCATTATTGCATCTTTGTATGACGCAATTGCGGTGTAGCTTTTCTAACCATAAAAACTGGCCAGATTTTTTAGTCTTCATTTAAGCTATTCTGTAATTTACGATGAAAAATAACTATGAGTGTGGAGGAAGCCAGAGAGATGTAAGAACCTCTTGGGACGCTGTATATCTGATAAAAAAGGCTACAAAACCCTTTTCTATACTCTAACCTAACTACGTCCTATAGTAAAGTGTTGATGCAACTAAAATTATCTATCTCTATCTATCTATATCATTACGCCAGATCCCTTGCGGGGTAGACAGAGAGTACAGAGTTCCAACAGGTTCTTTCCTTACATACCTCTTATAAATTATAAAAAAAATATTATAGAATTCCCTCATATACGAAAGCTACATTTCGGTACATTAGTAAAACATTATTTCTCTTTTGTAGAATATCTATTTCTAGGGTTCCAAGGGCACATTCAACACAATCGTTTTACTGTATTGCGTTATTGTACTGTATTTTTACCTGTTTATTTAAGAGCTACTGACAGGTGACCTTCGTTCGACAATTTATCTTTTGTAACCGTATTTAATTCGAAAGTAATTCGTAATTGGACTGTTTATATTTGTGTACAAAACGTAATACGTTTTGTGTTAATTGAATTGTTGTATTTATTATTAAACTCATTCGTGAGACAGTTTTATACAGCTATTGGATTTTTACGCCCACATCCTTAATAGGTTTGAGTTACTCAACATAAAAATTTTCTTTAAAAAATGTTGAACTTTTTTTCTTATTTTCTTGTAAGGGCAATAAAAACCGCCATTTATTTTTATTGCAAAAGTACATCCACAGAAATAAGAGTAAAGGCAAGTGTAACACTTTCGCCTACTTAACATGAGCTAATGAAGATTTGCAAAGATTATGCAGGGTATGCACGGTCGAAATCCTTCATCATCATTATTATTAGCCTATAGCAGTCCACTGCTGAACATAGACCTCCCCAACTGCATGTCACTGAGTACGATCCTCAGCTACTCTCATCCAGTTTAAGCCAGCGGAAATACTTCGGCGTTTTTAAATGTTCAAAACACTCCACATATGATCGTAATCTTTAAAGAAGAACCAATAAGAAGATTTAATTTCAACATGTTCAAAATTCCCAACATTAGTAAATAATCTAATTCTATTTAGAGATATTATAAATTAGAATCTCAAGGTAAACGATACTTTAAAGTCCACTACGTAATCATTAACAATCTAGTTATAATTATGACGCATAACACTCTGTCAATGACTGAAGCGTCAATACTGAGATGTAAACACATGTTGGATAAACCTTCTGTAGGTACTCTATAAAATATACTAGTAATGTCTACTAATAGTTATGTCTAATAATAACCTTCTCAGTATAACCTTATATAATAATATAACAATCTTAAAAATGCTTAGTTATTACGATGAAAGATTATTAAGTACGTAAGTATGATATTGAATGGAAAGAACTGGCACAAACATCCCTGATGTTTGTCATTGACGAGGGTTAATTTACCCTGTAGTGGCTAATAATTAGCTGTGGATAACGATGATGTTAGCAAAAATTTTATACAATATTTTAATGATACTAATTTGGTGCAATGTGTTGACAATATTGAATTTGAGGGCACACTAACTATTGATACCTAAATTTGATTTCGGAGCAAGTAAAACGGGATAAAATTAATATTACTCAAAGCGACGAAGCATATTTTTATTGTATAACATTTTTGCTAACACTATGCTGTTTTTTGTGTTTTGTGTTAGTTGTGCTATTATTTCCGCAATGAGGCCAGTAACAAAAAGCCTATAGTATACTGTCTAAAGCAAATTTACTTTTCTATCCTTTAACTAGTTTAATGACGGATCTAATGGGCTGTGTCGCGCGGTCGAATATTTCACGTTTACAACGGGAAACGTTTAGGCAATTTCCTTATAAGCTTTTTGTACTATTTCCAAATATCCTGTCATGTAAACTTCCTTTTTATGTGTTACGGTACTTGAAGATAAGTGGACAAGTTTGACTCAATTAAGAACTGCTATTTTTAAAGTTTGTTGATATTGCATTCGTATAACAGAGTACGAATTGACATTTATGGACTTGTTTGGTCATCTATATGACCATAGCCCAAAAGGGCTGCCCTAAGATGTTGAAAGAGGCAGACGTGGAGTGGGCAGGCCCCTCACAAGGCGGATCGATAGCCAGATGAATGTCGCTGGTAAAAACTGTATGCGAACACGACGAAGCCTGTCATAGAGGGGATTTTGGGCTGGCCTTTGTCCTGCAATAGACGCCTTGCTGCTGATAATAATGTTAATATTAAATATTATTTGAGTACAAGCCAATATTCTTTCCATAAATAGCATCTAATAACCACTTCGGTAAGCTTTACCGTTTAACTTTAGGGCGTGTCGCGTCGAGTTAATGGTACACCGTGACCTGACCTTGTTATTTCCCATGGAAATATGTTCCAGCAAACTTGGCGCCATTGCCAACAAATTAATGCTACATGGAAACCCTGAAAATGAGGCTGTTCAAGATTTTATAAATTGCAATGCAGTGTTTGCTATTTCATTTCAGTACGCTGCTTCTTAGATATATGAAGGCCTTAGTTACGCGCTCAAGGAGATAAAAAACCTCATTGGCAAGGTTCAGTACCATTGAAATAACTGACTCCAACTGACACATGATAAGGATCATGTGCATCATTAGTGTGTAGTGTAGTGTATGTGTAAGAAAGCCCAGAACCAGGAGAGTACGAAAGGACTGTTGATGATGATGATATTGAATGACATTTGTTTTTATTTATTGGGACCATGGAATGAGCATTTGATATGAAGACGGTAAATTTCTATTATTTTATAATAGTTGTAAAGGACGAAAAGTAGTTTGTAGTAGTTGAAGCGACAAACCGTGCTGGCGAGGTCAACAAATTCTCGCTCGCCATTAAATAGAAGACCTACAATTAACGAATGTCGTGAAGTGCTTGTATGTGGTTTACCTTAACTTGAATGTCAGAGTTTTTTAGGGTGATTTATGCTTATTTACTGCTCTTATTTCATATTTAATAAAGAAAGAAAATTCTTCATATTTTTTTGTAAAGATCATGTTAGTACTAATCATCATGTTAGATGATAAGTACTATCTTTATTATATATGCTTTAATTAATTACTGGAATTATAAAGTAATTTACGACGATAGCTGTCTTCAGTAAGAGGAACGATTTGAAATGTATTTTTATAAGAATCTACAAAAAAAAAGTCATTGTCATGATCACGCCGAAATCCTCGAGGCATAGAAAACACGGCGTCAAGCAAACAGGTTCTTACACACTTTACTCACCTCACGAACAAAAAAGCCTATATCAAAATATTTTTGCTGCTAAATAATCGTCCTAATCCATCGAACTCCCAATAGTGAAGACTGAACTCGATTATTTTTATATCATAGCTGCAATTTTATTGACCCATCTACAAGTTGTAGAATTAGAACAAGATTATTTAAATGTCAAGGACTAGCTAACAGCACGAGACACATGAAATTGGCCGCAGTAGTTCTGCATTATGCATATCTTTGAAGGTCAAACGTTTCGCTTGTTTCTTTACGATGCATGTGGAAACAGAACTTTATTGAAGGATTTAGGGAGAAATTCTTTGGTTTAATAAATTTTACATAGAAAGCGCATATGTCCAGCAGGGTCTATTTTTACTTCTCAGTTCTTTTGTCTCAAACATGCTAATTTCATAGGCCGCACCTTCAGTCAAGGCTGGATCAGATCGTGATAAGTCAATGTAGGTCCGCCTCGGTATGCGTCTATTCCGTTTTGCATTGTTTGAGTATTGATTTAAGATCATTAAGTGTGAAGCCTCACTTCTGTCAGGCCATGCAACGGTTTTGGTCTTAATCTATTCTACGATTTACCGGCCACTTTCTCAATGCTATCGCTCCATCTGGCTGATCGTCGGCTTCTAGACCTTCCTCCTTTTTAGTAATTCTAATTTTATTTTGTTTTACTTATGTTACGAAATCTACTTAAGTTATCAATAGTAAATGTATTGCCCTCAAATTCAATGTTTTCTACACATCTCAAAAACATTGCACCAAATTAGTATTATTAAAATAGTTGTTTCACATCTAGATATTATGATCACTCACGGTGACTAAGTTAGATTTACATTGAATCCATTTCAAGGCCAGTCGTTTATTCCGTGTAGGTCGGCTACACATGGTCAAAAATTTACACCCTCACGCCTATATCCTTAAGGGGGCGAGCCTATCGCCATATACCGAACACTATTCCAGACTCTGGACTAATACAGGTAATTTTTCGATAGAAAAATAACAGGACCACCCAGGTGTTCGCGATCGCAAAGCGCATCATTCGCCATTAAACCAACGAGGCAGTCGGAAATTTCTATTAAAAGTAAGCAAAAACGCATCTGTGACGGCATGTTGTACTAAACCCTGTGGAGAGAAATATGCCGATCGATCGATCAACCGCTTCTGACGCTTGTCAGATACACGCCATCCGGATTTTAGGAATTTGCCTGATCAGTTTCGGAAGACGCTTTCTCTATATATTTTGAACTAAACTCTGCGCACCATCATAAACACTGATACTGCTTAGGGCCAGTTACGAATTAGGTGAAGTATAACCAGAACGAAATTCATGCAGCGTGCGTTAGTAATTTTCTGACAATATGCGGCCGACCTTAATATCCGCGTTTTTATTACAACCGCATCTAATTTAACTCTTTGATAAACTTGATAAGGCAAGAATGTGATAGAGAGTTCCTTCTGATAGAGAGTTCCTTCTCGTATTCGATGGTCATAATAGTTGGTTTACATTTTTCGATTATAAAACACAACAGCAACAAGGTTTTTAGCTAATCTAGAATAGGATAATGCAATACAGTTAGTTACTGAGATAATTTATTCAAAGAACTTACAGTAATGCTAATGACAGTAACAGTAGCAGTAAATGTCAAGGCTGCACACGCCCCCCACACGCCGACTATCCGCCCAGACGTTGCCAAGTCTAGGCTTCGGTTCTGCATGATGCATTCTCTCAAGGTCACGGCATTCATTCTCTCTTTATGTCCGCCTTTTCTCCAGTCACAATTGTTAAGGCGATGCGTCATTTCCGGTTTTTTTTTGTGGATTACAAAAGTTCGTACGCTAAATATCTAGAATTAGACATTTCATACTAAGCTTAAATCCTTAGTTGTCATTAGAATTTATATTAGCAATAAGCGTTCTTTTGGCTATAACATAATTTTGGCTTGTACTTTCTGCCCGTCATAAACGTAGTCATTCTAATCGTAGAGCAATAAACCAAAAACTTGGGTTCCCTTTTATATAACTTTGTTCCAAAACATTTTTTAATCAGCCGCAAATCATTAACGTTAATTACAATGTCGTCACATTTCCTCAGATGTTGCAACATCAACAACAAACAATCTCATTCATTATCATGATTAATTATCTCGGGCGTCGACGAGAGCTTTAATTTCTCGTCAGAGAGACCACCGCAGCAGTCTCCGTTAGCAAATCAACGGTTGTATTCCCATTCCATGAACCCATTGCACCATCACTAATGGGTTATTTGAAAATACACCTGGCATTATGTAACTGCATTCTGACATGGTGCATTGTTGGTGTTGAATAAAAATTTGGGCTCGGCCACGTCAGCACAATGACCCTTCATTTGTTCCCAAGTGAAACCTTTAAAAAATATTTGTATTGTGTTAATGAAAGGTTATTTTATAATCAATCAGATCTTTAAAATTAAACTAACATTCTTTTTGACAGTAGTAAAAGAACAGAAACGAAATCGGATTTTCTGCAAAGACCTTGCGATTGAGTAATCTTCAGCAACTACTTCTTTGAACTAAACATGATAACTGGATCGTGAGGTTTATTGATGTCGAACAAATTGATAACAAATGAAAGAAAATAATTTTTATATTGAAAGAGTAGGATCTTTACTAGCATTAGTTGTTAATTACAGATTTATGATACTGTAGATAAAAAATGGATTATTAACTTTACTTTATAATAATACGTGATAATTTCGGCACTATATCTACCAAAAGCTACCCAGGTTCTAGTCGCTCCATCACGGCGATACCACAAAATCCTATCTCTTCTCAATAGATATACAAATCATTTTCTGATTATCAATTTTGAAATAGAATCTTATTATAGCTGCATTGCCCTAAGCATTACTTGGAGGCTCCTCTCCGGTGCCTCGTGACGGTGCAACTTTTGCATGACTCACGAGCTCACGCAACTCTAAACCGGGCCGGTGTGCCATTATCCCGTTCTTGCCCTTCTGGCTGGCTAGAGCGTAGTGGTTGCACGCTCGCCTTTTAGTCCGGTGAAGCTGTAAAGGCCTCGCGGCCAACAGCGTACATCATTCACACACACACACATTATCCCGTTTTGTATTGGAAATGGACGCCGAAGTGCGTGAGTTGACGTAAAACTTTTAATAAAACTCGTTTTGAAACCATTGTTTCTGCATTGTAAGGAGAATGATAATAACATGGCTCCTTTCTTTCCCGTTAATAGGGCAGATGACAATGTTTCTGATCGAGAGAGATTGGCTTAGCCCTACAGGTAGGCTATAAAGTCTACCCTCTAAATAAATGGAAACCTGAACCTGCAATCTGCAAAGAATCTAATTATTTCCGTAAACTCGTTGAAAATTTCGAAACAAATTATGTCATAAATATAGTAAGAGCCTCAGAGTACGAGGCCATAAGGGTCGGTGTAGATTCCGCTATGCATAAGCTTCCTTACAACCATCATTAGACTGATAATGGAAACAATTACAGCTTTCAACTTTCAACCCGTATACGATCTTACCAACCTCCATCCATAAGGTGCACCATGCACCTCGCTACCATAATTGTTGTCGGAACAAAAAGTTGCATTTCACATTGGCGGACTTTCTAACGATAGTGAAGACAAGATAAACATATTTGCACGCGACTCCGCTGATGTCAACTGGAGAAAGTCCACATTTGACACCGATAGCTCCTTGTAGGTCCACGCGGGCGCCGCACCCGGTGAACCTTGCGTATGCGCAGGCTTGAGCCAAATTGCGCTATTAGCATAGACGTTATCTTTCAAGATAATGGTATTGTTTGCGGAATGAGAATACATCGTATGAAAATATTTTTATGAAGTTGACACTTTAAGAGATGGCCTATTTTCTCATGCATTTTAAATCTGAGTAATTAACGTATTACTTGGGAAAGGTCTTTTCTGAAGTATTATAATGAAATATACCATGTTGATGTTAGAAAAAGACAACGCGACGACTACGTCTTATATGGCCAAGGATCGGGTTAAGTGGAGAATAAAGAGACCTTTGCCCAACAGAAGGACGAAAGAGGTTATTAAAAAAAAATCTATGAGTAGGTTACGTGGCGGATGAGGTAAATAATGGTTTCGTTTCATTTCTAGGTTCCGTGCACAGACAAAAGTAGATCAGAACGCAATTCACATTTGGTACTACTTACAAACAAAACATCTTCAAATATCTTTGATTGTACCGTACAATTTATATACAAGAAATCAATAAAAAAATTCACACGTGTTAATCGGTAACTATGCGGAACGCTCATTACCGGGTTTTATATAGAAAGTCATCATAAAAGCCCGTAATAGCCGTTAATCCCATTACGTCGCAGTCAAACCGCGGGGAGTTATGTCGAATCGCTTGATTTCCAGTTGTGTGGGAAAATACAGCGTTTCCGTGAAACCGACCACTGTTTTTGATGTGGTGTGGTTAATGAGGTCTTCAACTCTCATCAATTCCAATATCTCGATTTCCTCTATCTTCCTTTTTAGGTGTTGACTCATCCAAAAATATAGGCAATCGATATTTAACTTTATGTACCAAAATAATTAATTTCGATATATTATATAGGCACAGGTCTGAGTACTATTACTGCAGTATAATGACGTTTGCTGTTATATGCCTGCTCTCCGTTCTTTCTTTCTTTTTTTAACCGACTTCTAAAAAAGAGGAGGTTCTCAATTCGACTGTATTTTATTTTTTTGTATGTATGTTACGCGATCTTTCCACCAATTATGAATCAATTTTGATGATTCTTCTTGCATTGGGTTCAGTATAGCTCCAAGGTGGTCCCATTTTAATTTCACTGGTATTGGACCTTCGACTTGGAAGATACACCAGGGAACTCCTTAACGACAAACAATACGAAAAAGTAGATTGTGATATTATGGGTATTATTACGTCAATCCTATTACCCCGCCATAGAACTAATCAGAATATTAACCGACTTCAAAAAAGGAGGAGGTTGACAATTCGTCTGTGTTTTTTTATAACGTCTTTATTTATGAACTGATTTTCATGATTCTTTTTGCGTTGGGTTTAGTATAGTTTTGAGGTGGTCCCATTTTAATGAAATCGGTATTGAACTTTGGACTTTAAAGATACATCAGGGGGCTCCTTAACGGCGAACAGCACGAATGTATAGATTCCATTATTATGGTCATTATATCAATCCTGTAGGTACCTTGCTATAAAACTCAGCAAAATAATATAATATAGGTATATAAATATAAGTAAATAATTCACTTGTCACTTAAAAACGTAAAATAAAAATCTTTTAAAAAAAAGCCGACTTCAGAATGCAAAAAATAAATATGAAATGAAGTCGGTGCCAAGTAACCGACTGCACTAACTGATACTGACTTCAAATATTTATGTTTTGCTTTTTGAAGTCGGTTTTATTTAGTTTTAAAAAAGATTTTTATTATACGTTACCCCGCACTAGAAATTGTTCCTGTGTCGTGGGTGGGTTTACGAACATGGAATTTTACACACACCCAGATCGAAACAAATATATGTAGGTTACACAAAGTTCGCGGGATCTAACCCGCGACCACTCGATTCAGTGGGCGGAGTGTTGTATAAAAATGTTGGTCAAAACGATCATTGTCTATTGTGCCAATAACCGACTCATTGTTCACTCTAAAATACAACCCTTCAAATCCCGTTGTGTCGCAACAGGTAATCGGGCACATCGGACCGCGTCTCGTGTGCTGCTGACCGGCGCTAGCGCAGCGTTTTTTGCGCGACCCGTCAGCGAGACGTGACGTCCAGACGTAAACAACTCTCTATTTCGTTGGTGTTATGTCAAAATCGAAATGCCATTGTTCTCTTTGTTAAATATAATGCGATGGAACTATTTTTAGTATAGTCCAGTTAGAGTCGGGAATTATTATAATGAGTAGGTTTGTAAATAAACCGACGGCATGCAGTGTTGTGTTATTCATGACTTCTTTTAATATCTAACGTTTAACATTATTAGTTACCTACCAAAAAATATAAACCATCACGCCTACTTTCACCCAGAGAGGGCGATAGAGATGTAATGTGTAGCCACATTTCATCGACGATGTTAAATCCCAATGTAATAGGGGTCAACTATGATCACTTCGACCGTGTCAACTTTAAACGTATACCATTCAGAGTTTCCAGTAACAAAATACGATAGCAAAAATATACTAAATGGTTTTTTACCGTATGGTGTAAATACAACCACGTTTACCTGAGCCACTGGAAACTGTGTACGAACAAAGTTTCCGTAAACTGCAACGTGTGAACGTGTGGTTACCGCCTTAATATCTTCTCCCTCTCTTGCACAATATTGCGATATGAATTCAAGGCTACAGAAGCCGCTTTTACGTCTCGGTAAATAGGTACTATAGGCAGAACAGACAGCAGTCAGGGAGTGGTGAAAGTCGTTTAGGATGGCTCCCCATGAGATGCCAATCCGAAGACCCTCAACAACATCCACATCACCTTCAGAGACTTCCTTCTCGGAAACCGATTTGGATCGGAATCCGGTCAGAGTGGAAAAATCATTGGGAGAGTTCCGACGCCAGTTCAGATTAACATTACCAAAGCTGACCCGTCGACTGTAGTACAGGGATTCAAATAGTATCGGTTGGTATGGTCTTCCATCAACCGAATCAAAACCAGAGTCGCAAGGTGCAATTATCATCTGCACAGACATCACTGAATCTCCTTGTGGTGAGTGGAGACTCAGTGCAGACTATCAGCATATCGTTGAGCATTGTCCCACTTCAGGAAATTCAGCAGCGGATTCGAGGGGCTATACCGGCAGACACCAGAGGCTAAACAATGGCTCCTCGACTCTTATATAAAATTTTGATCGTAGGCCGCATTTTAAAACTACATTGCTATACTATGATGATACTGACCTGTAATCACGTGGTCTTAAATATCTATAATACCCTGTTAACGTGCAATAGGAATTCCTAACCTAATTTTTAGTGGCGCAACAATAGCGCAACAGATTTGTTTCGCACGAGCTTTAAGATCATTTGAAGGCACCTTGGCAACACAATAAACTGTATATAATATTATTAGTTGCGCTCTAGAAACTTCGATTCTCACTGTTATTGTAAACTGAGCGTTTTTATGGGCCCTTGCTTCCGCATAACTTAAAATGTAGTTTATATATAAGTCGTTTCTTTTTCTTTTCAATTATAAATTAATATTACTTTTTTATTCAGTACTGCCTCGTTGGTCTAGTGGCAAAGCGCATCGCTTTGTGAGCACGAGGTCCTGGGTTCAAATCCTAGGTCGAACAAATGTAGTTTTTCTAACGAAAACTTCCCAGTACATTCCGGAGTCTGAAATTGTGCCCGGTATATGGCAATAAGCCAGCCCCCTATTACATGGGACCTAACATAACAACATGGGACGAAACGAAGGTGTACTCAGTAAACCTCTACCATTCCCGCTTAGGGAATATAGGCGTGACGGTGTTTTTTTTCAATATGACATGTGATTAAATTTGATGGTTGATGTTAATTTGACGAAGTTAGCAGATTTTTATATCTGCAATGGCGCATGTACTCGATGCGAGGTACTGGCGTTAGCGAGACACTTGTGCGGGTTAATAGCATCAGGTACACGACCATTTAAATTAGTTCGTTTGTCCAATGCTTATAAAGGTGTGTAAAACCGTAATGTTACTCGGGCTAGGGGGTGCGTGCGCATGTAGCTTGCGCGTTTATTTGCACAGTTTAAAAGGATTCACAAGAAAATTTTATACTCTCACGTTACAACTTACGGTAAAGTCATGTCGTAATTTCACAAGCCGTTCGTACCTAACTTTAGGCCAGGAATACTTACAGTTGACTTGTTAGTTGAATAACGAACTCCATTCAGTGGATGATAAAGATTGCTAAAAAGAAACAACGTTGATCAAACACTAATATCACATAATAAGATAGATTGAGCACTTTTTATTGTACACCAGTGATATTACAATTAATTACACACGATAAGGTACCCCAGCGTTAAATTAACACATTGAAGTCATTATTGTGTTTTCAATATATAATATACTATGTCGTATGTGTTGAAGAATCTGCAAGTAATTAAACTTATCCGCATTGTAAAATTGAAAGGATACGCAAGTTACTTTTTACTACCATAGAAACTCACGAACCGGTATGAAACTCGCAAACAACTCACAAAAACCTCATCCGACAATTTTTTGCGTGCATCCACATGACGTGTATGGAAAAACGACACACGGTCCGGTGCTTCACTTCCTGCCGCTAGCTAACGACGCTCGTCGTCACTCGCGTCGACTCCACGAATAGAAAGCGATGCATGTCCACCATCAATCATCGTGACAGCTTGAGACAATAGTTTGGACAGTTCTATCTGTGGCTTCGACTGCTCGAAATGGCCCTCGTAAGCCGGTTAAGTCATAGTAGAGTATTACTCAAGCTTTTTTGTTTTAAAGGTAATTGTATTAGGAGTGTGAAAATAGTTCAACAAACAACTAGCTTGGTTGAATTTTAAGAATCTGTTCTCCGTAGGTTTCTTACAATAGTTTACCACTGGTCTTTCACTGGTTTTTACGGTATTATGAAGCTTTTTGTATGAGGACCGTGAAAAAGTTCATCAAATTACCGATCTTTTCTTCTTAACTTACAATGGTTTACAACTGGTCTTTCATTGGTGTCTACTCTGTTAAAGATCTTTTAACATTACATAATCATAATAATGTTAGCTCAGTTAAGAAACTGTCCCACTGTTGGGCACGGGCCTTCCCTCAAACTGAGAGGGTTTAGGCCATAGTCCACCATTATATAAGAGAGTTTGGTACGCCTTTATTGCTTTGTTCGACGGTTTAGGGGTCACAAAGGTTTACCATTATTAGTTTGAAATTCTTTCTACGGATTTACTTTGCGTCGTCACCTATCGACAGTATTGAACTCTAGGATCATAAGCCAAACACATTTCATTATTCTTCTACTATTAATCCAATTCTATTAAGGCCCAAGCCATCCTCAAATATAAAATCAATAATGTTCTTCTTACACGACATCTGGAAACCAATAAATCCACTGACCTGCTTTAATTGATTAGGTATAAAAGTCTACTTAGTGCGCCTGTACCACAGAATGAAGACTCTTTTATTACCTACTAATGTCTGACTAATGTCCAGAAGATACTCATCTTATGGACATGAGTCCCTGCCATATGAATGTCGATACAGATCCACCGGCGACTATTAATATTTACTTACGCAGTTTTCATTTCGTTAGACCCAAAATACCATTAACGCTTTTCCCAATAGGTCGAAAGAGAACGCAGCTAGTGAGTTACGAAAGCTGTAAGTTATTCCCTGAACACCAAACTTATAGAACTGCACGCATTCAGAATGCGTTATACCTTGCATTTTGCATTAATATTTCTACTGAATACACCAGTACAAAATATGTACAATTATTTTGGTTTTAGTTGATTCGTTTGCTGACGGCTCGACCACATTGAGCCGGTTGGTTGAATTTTCACACTGAGTACATTTAGACTGCTCTAGGACACCGTCTTAAAATATCCCAAAACTCAGTTTTAAAAACGATCAAAGATTGCTGTGCTCACCGATCCCAAAATCTATGGCGAAAATTTAAAATACTTGATCGGAAATGAGTCTAAAATACCCAAAGTCAAAGCTTGGGATTAAAGCAAAGTCAAAATTAGAGAGATTAAAGTCTGAGATGGAATTAGAAGCTGGAATCAAGTCTGAAGTTTTGCTAGCGCACGGGAGGATTATTACTGTACTTTCCATTAACGTTATCTATGCGTGCGCGCCGCTTCGGTAACGTGCATCAGTTGCTATCGCTAAGCAATTTCCGAAGAGATCGCGTGTGCCCAGTCACTCTGCAAATTGATAGAAAGCTACATAAATCACAGTTATTTGAGCATTTTTAGATAAGAATGGTTTGCAATATAATTTTAATTACTTCTCGATATCTATGTAAGAAAGTACACGTACAATATATTCTTTATGATTTTATCTCTATCAAACTAAAAATTAACGCTGTGCAAAATAATTCAATGCGACATTATACATGTATTTCTATAGAGTTCATTACATAGTTAAAGAGTATGGCCTCCGCCTGTAGTATACCAAATCTAAATTAGATGCCCGTGTATGACCAATTTTGAAAGTGGTCATTTGTAATGACCACTTTCAAGTGGTCCTGACATAAGTGCTACTAGAATTTTTCCTTTTATAACTCTGTACTCTCTGCCTACCCCGCAAGAGATCTGGCGTGATTTCTAACCTACTTCAAAAAAGGAGGAGGTTCTCAATTCGACTGTATGTTTTTTTTGTATGTATGTTACGCGATCATTCCGCCAATTATGAATCGATTTAGATGACTCTTTTTGAATTGAATTCAGTTTAGCTATATTTTAATTTCACCAGTATTGGACCTTGGACTTTGAAGATACACCAGGGAACTCCTTAACGACCAAAATACAAATGTGTAGATTGAGATATTATGGGTATTACGTCAACCCTATAGATAGTCTACTATAAAACTAAGCAGAATATTAACCGACTTCAAAAAAGGAGGAGTTCCATCACTTGTTTATGCTTTTTATAACTCCTTTGCTAATAAACCAATTGTGATGATTATTTTTGCATTAAGTTCAGCTCCGGAGTAGTCTCATTTTAATTGTATCGGTATTGGATCTTGGACTTTAAAGATATACCACGGGACTCCTTGACCGCAAACAGCAATGTGTAAAATCAGTTACTATGACCATTATATCAATCCTGTATAATAATATAATGTAGGTATATAAATATACATAATTAATTCCTCATCACTTAAAATTGAAAAATAAAAAAACTTTTATAAAAGGGAATCCGACATCAAAAAGCAAAATATCAATGTTTGAAGTCGGTGCTGGTTGGAGCAGTCTGTTATTTGAAACCGACTTCAAATATTTATTTTTTGCTTTTTGAAGTCGGGTCAGTTTCCCTTGTTTTGAATGTTTTTTTATTAATTAAATAGAGAATGTGGTACAGATACTAGATTATTATAGAGTGGGTCCATGATACAAACATTGCTGAGTTTGGATTGAATACTGTCGCGGCAAAAGAAACATATTTCGTGGGCAATTTACGATAATTTTGTTGAATATATAGAAATATAGAATCAGCTTGCAGCTGATATTTTAAAAAAAACCCTTCCGAATTATAATCTTAATTCTATAAAAGACTATATCACTGCATCAGCCGAAAGACATCCTCAGCAAGACATAGTCCTCCCCAAAGATCATTATAACGACCTGTTTTATGCTTTCCTTATCCAGCCTTTGTGAGATCTTTATCGGGTCATCGGTCCATCTTATAGGGAACTACAAGTAACTTAAAAAAAAAGATGAACCAAAAATATCCATTCCATCAATCCAGCCATCGGTTTTCTAATCGATGTATTCCCATCGCCAGTAAAAGCGAAGCCGTGTTATCGATACTTATCAGACGGAGTCGAAAGCTCGCGAGATAGCCCCGGCTCTTCGATCGCCATTATTATTAACCATTGTTTGCTTATGCAATAGCTGAGTGCATTAATGTACTCCATGTTTTATTCAGCTGCGCCGGCGATGCGTAAGATCAAGAAAATATTTATGGAAATTGAAATGAAGATTGCTTTTTTTAGACAACATGCATATAATACATACAAAAATATCGCTACTATAGAGTGCATAGATGTCGATTGAGTGAATAATGTTACTCAAACTAAAGACAATGTACCAGATAATATTACAATAGGTTGATCGTGCATTGGAGCTGGCAGTTTGATTCACAGCGTTGAACTGCTCTTAACGTTATTTGATTTGGTATTGGTGTCGATACTTATCAGGCGGAGTCAAACTCTCGCCAGGTATCCCCGGCTCTGAGATCGCGATTATTTTTACCCATTATTTGCTTATGCAATCGCTAAGTGCATTAATGTACTCCCATGTTTTATTCAGCTGCACCGGCGATGTGTAGAATTTTATGGAAGTTAAAATGGAGATTTCTTTTTTACACAACTAGTAAGTATGAGGTGCATTATATATCGATTGATTGAATACTGAAGTTACGCAAACTAAAGATAGTGTGCCAGATAATTTTACCTAATACTGAACGTCTATTGGAGCTAGTCGTTTGATTCACAGGGTTGAAATAAACTTAACTAGGCTTAATAGAAAGTTTTATCTATCAAAGCGGAAGTGGATATACTCTACCAGTGAGTGAAATATTTGTTTGGCGTCATTTATTACAGAAGCAGACAGAAAATCAGATGACGGATCTAGTTTCTCAAATTAAACTCTTTAACTGGACAATATCCTTACTACTTATTGGTAACTTTATCCAAGTTGCAAGATTTATCGTTTTAAGCTGTCAAAACCAAAGTACCTAACATAAACACAATAAAGCCACAGTTAAACTGAGTCTACAATATATTTATCGTGACGGACAAGACTGCCAGGTAGGTATCATATTGCAAACTAAAACCACCTGTGACAACATACTGATGTAAATAAACTTAGAAACCATTGTCACAATAAAATATATTAAACTAAAATTATACGAACGTTAAAATGTGTCGGTATACCTTGTCACTCTTATTTTTTGGCCTCTGCTACGATTCCGTCTGTACTTCATTACTAACAAATAATCGAGTGAAAGAATACATTATACTAACCCACTGGACAAAGGCCTCTTAAAAATCGAGCTGAGAAAGACAGATATGGAACAAGTGAAATGACCCCACGTAGATTTTTAACATTTTGGTCAAAATAATTATCATATGCGCACGCGCGCATTTAACGCGCGCTGCATGTGATACAGTTGTATCAGTAGATGGACGCAATGTCTGGGATTGTAGCGGTGCTTAGTAACAGTATTGAGTATCGCTCTCTTTAACATGACTGATAGAAGCCTGAGCGATAACTAAATGAATGCAAGCTTGATGAAAAGAGATTACAATATAATCAACGAAAGTTTAGTAAAGTGGCGCAATGACCAATTTTTGTGACATTTAATATTTTCTTTTTTATGTATACAAGTAAAGAGCAAAGACCTTACATTCTTTGTTTGGGTCCGATAATCTCCATCGGATATATGCTAGTTTCATCTCAGAGCTTTAACCACTGACAACTATAACTTCAAATGCCTATTTGACACTACCACCGAATGAATCGGAAACACGGAGTAGTGATCGGAAACTAAATACAAAATACCCATACGCACGCACACACGTATGTTTACATGTTTAATTCACATTACATGTGCATTAGTTCAGTAAACGATAACAACTGCTATCAGCGACAAAATGATGACAGTCAAATCACCTCATTTATCATTGGATAGTTTATATGCAGCCAGGCCAGTTCAGCTTCTATAGCCAACGCTAATAGAAAATTACATTTTACAGTGGAAAGTCACAGATTTCCGACAGGTTCTTACCTTTCAAACCTCTCTGGCTTACTCCACTCTCATAGTCCTTTTATCTTGTTGTTATTTATACCCTCTGCCTACACCGCTAAGGATCTGGTGTGATCCGCTAAGGATATGATATATAGAAAAGTCACGTAGTCAATGGTTAAGACAAGGTGCTAGCAATTATAACGAAAAGGGAATAGAAAGCGTACTTTTGTAAGAGAGGTCATTGGCATAGACCCATCTATATTATAGCCTGAAACCCATCTGCACAAGGGAATCGCGAACATGTACCGTAATCAGACCCCACTGATCCAATATTCATTGGAGGGAAACGGTAACCACGCGCCGCCGCCGATGGATCGCGTTTCTGGCCAACGCAAATTATATGTGAATTTCGTATGCATTCATGTTTTTTTTTCAACATGGCGCCGTATTTTGTATTCATTTATACCTACATAGCCTGAAGATCATGCCTATAAAAGAATCTAGATAAGAATACTGAATACATCACGTCTGTATTTTACAAAAAAGTCCAAACTTTGGAAGTATGTCAAAATCATGAGTGGAATAAAGCTTGTAAAAATAACCAGTTGTTATCATCCAAAAACCGTTATGTGGAGTTACAGTACTAGATATAAGCCGCCTGCAACATCATAATAAGCTGTATATTTTTCCGCAAACAGATACAAGAAAAATTAACTGTGCAGAAATCTCTCAGAGCCCAGGTCCAAAAATTAATAATATTTCCCAAAAAAAAAACATATTTTTAAAGTGACGATGTATTTCGAGTGATCGACCTTTTCCGATATGTACCTAATCTCCATACCGTTTTTACAAGCGTTTATTTAACTTACAATGTTCGTATGTCTTTGTGTCTTTCCGGTTCAAATCATGTGATCCATATTTCAAGCAATAACAATGCAATAATATGGTACTTTGGAGCTGGTCTGGTGATGGATTCGGAAGGTGGCTATAGAAACATGTGAAATATATAATATGACCCCCTCGTGTTTAGGCTTGTTAGATTGGAATTGACAAGTACTGTACAACCAGGTAGTGTTCAGGACTGATGATAAAGCCGAAAGGTGGCCAATGGAAGCACCCTAATACTCAATGTTACCCTGCCGTGTTTGCGCTCGTTGGACTTATCTTGACGATTACTTTAGATCCGGGTGGTATCCGAGGTCTAATAATGGAGCCGGAAAGAAGCCATAGGAACTCCTCAACTAAGCAAGATGACTTGTTTGTGTTTTTGCAACAACAGCTTTTAAATTAATTATCGGCAATTCTCAGTTCTAAAGTGGCTTATGAGGTTATAATAATAAATAATATTAACCTTGTTAAGAAACTGTCCCACCGTTAAGCACGGGCCTCCTCTCAAACTGCGAGGGTTTAGGCCATAGTCCAACACGCTGGCCCAGTGCGGGTTGGCGAACTTCACACACCTTCGAAAAACTCTCAGGCATACAGGTTTCCACACGATGTTTTCCTTCACTGTTAAAGCAAGTGATAGTTAATTTTTAATACGCACATGCTTTCGAAAAGACAGAGGTGTGTGCCTGGGTTTGAACCCGAGACCTCTGACTTTGCAGTGCAACGGTCTAACCACTAGGCTATCACTGCTTATGAGGTTGCCACTAAATAAATAGTATTACTATGGTTCGATGACTTTCAACCAGTCAAAAAAGTAAAACCTGTTTTTTTTACAATGCATCGCCATACGAATTGCGAATTCTTTTATTCGATTTTTGAAATCAAGTTTCTAGAATCATTTTAGCGATTCTTATTCGTGTGGGTGTTTTATTTGGAGATTATACGGCTACTCGTAATTTAAAATGTCGCCGATTTTTCCTCTTCGGTATTTTATAATGTTAATTTTGAACATAAAAATTCGAGGTCCATGACTCAAGTGTGTATCGAAGGTAGTGAATTAGTTCGCCAAAACATTAGCATACAAAAGTGTTTGTATTCGTTTGAATGGTGGTATGTTTTTGATTGTAGTTCCTAATTCGAGTGACGGCAATTGACGGTAGCAGTGTGGGTGGTGTACATGTTGTAGAATGTGATTAATAGTCTGTTTTTCTCTCCTTACGTGTATGAAATATATTATCTAGCTAAAAGAGGTTTATTTGCCTATCGGAAAGCTGATAGCGTTAATAAAATGTAGACTACATTTATAGTGAAGTGTTATTATTATATTTGCGCACTAATACGTTTAATACACGATGCCTTTGTAGGTATGATAAAGAACTCTATTAAGTATTTACTAGTATTATACGTACTTCAGCCTGTGGCCCTCATACGTCTAAGAATAATATATTTTTTCCAATAAAAGAAATGGAATCGAATAAAATATTGAAAACGGAAGGTCAATTAGACGATCCACAGAACGATAGCATAAAATAGAATTGTGTATAAATATAACTGAACCAGTTTAAACAGCTAACACGATCCAGCGCTCATCTTGAACCACTAACATGAAACAATTAGCAGCCAACACACGCCATGCAAATAGCCCATATCACGCGATTTCGGCTAGGGACGTTCCGATACTATCAAAGTATATCGATAACAATAATAAATTAATAGTACTCATAGAATTGTGGAGTTTCTTGAGGTTCTTCTCCAGTTAATGACATTCCAAACAGGCGGTAGAGTTTTAAGTAATGAGTAATCTTTCCTTTCTTAAATATTCATAAGTATTTTAAGTCTACATTCATAAAAGACTTGATTTTGAATTTTCCATGCTGCCCTTTTAAGTAGCTTTAAAGTATCGGTAAACTACTCACGGTGACACTTTTTTGATAAATTTTATAAGATTAAGATCTTGGGTAAATTATATTAACACAACACGAAAAAGTACTTAAACGAGAGTTAGGTATGTGACTTCACGATGGCTTAGGCTACAGGGATACAAGTAGCTCTAGCAGATGTTAGTTGTCATTTAGTTAGAAATAGCCTAGAAGAATGCCTTAAAAATTATCAAGAAAATTACGTTGGCTGAATAACACCGATACGTGGGTACTTGGTAGGTACGGTACTCGATACAATTTGTCTTAAATCATTCAACACACCGTCGCGCTTATATTCCCTAAGTGCTGGTGAGACAGAGGTGTATTTTGTACACCCATTTTTCGGCAACGATGTTAGGTCCCATATAATAGGGGGCAAGCCTATTGCCATATATCGGCCTATGCCATAGCCTATTGGAAAATTCCAAACTCCGAACTGATACCAGGAATTTTTCAATAGAAAAACTACAATTGTTCGAACTAGGATTTAAATCCAGGAGCTCGTGATCGCTACGCGCATTATTCAGCAATAGACCGAGGCAGTAGAATGATTTAATGCTTTAAATAGGTACTGCGGTAGATGCGAAGCTATCGAGTAAGTTACCCATATGTATTTGTATAAGAATGAGCCTAATCCTGGCTACTCGCGATTATTACAGCACATAATAAGTGATCAAACGAACTTACCTGAAGTGAAGTTCGATCATTATTATACGAAGTCCTTCGTTCGAAGATATAAACTATATTAGCAGCTCTCTCGAGTCGCTTGGCAACCGCGCGTCATTTAGAAACTTCAAAAGCCTCTATGGTATCTGTGGACATAACCTCTGGAACCATTCCTTTTAGAAGTAGTACATTTCAACTTTGCCAACGGGCAGGGCGGGTTGGGTACTTATATCTTCGGCATGTGATTTTTTTTCTCAACATTCTGCTATATTTAATGTCAGTTATATTTTTAATCTTTAAAGATGTACATATATCAAAATTTAACATTTTTTGTACTAGAGGCCTTTGTACTAATGAGCTTATATGGAATTAAGTCCGGTGAAGCTGTAAAGGCCTCGCGGCCATCCGCGTACATCACTCACACACACACATCTTATCTGGAGATATTCCTCACATAAGGCTATGTGCTTTACCTATATAATCTCGCCCCCCCCCCCAATTTTAGAGTCTGGAACGAAGGGCAGTATTAATGCGTGGTAAACAAACATAACCTACCCCAGTGTTATTACTATACCACTATTATTAATTCGATTATTACTTAACGATTCGTTCCTGCGCAATAACGCCCGCGAACATTCGTTTTGGCAATACGATCGGGCCACACCTGAACCAATTACATTACTGATGAAAAAATACACTCCTAATTTAGTAATAACTTAAGAAGCGAATAAGTTACAGTCTGCTACACCGAACCACGGGTTAAAACTGTATCATATTGGGAATCCTATTCATAACTGAATTATTTCATACCATGAAATTTTCATTTCATACCACACTTCCTTTGCTTCTTTGTATGTGACTGTATTTATAAGTAAAAAAAAAAAATTGCAATGCGTAACTTTCTAGTTAGTTCTAGATGTCCAACCGTGAGAATCGAGTGCTACTCAACTTATTATTATGTATCCCCCATTAATAATAAATAAATAATATCAAGTTCCTTAGGACTTAGATTATTGCTGATACTACATAATATTTATCATACCTGTAATAAGCATATGCTTTTGATTATTCTTGTTTAAGATAATCCATACTTTCAAATAATGTAACTCAATATTTCATCCACCGTAGCATGTCAACATAATATCATTAAATTTTCAAATGGATATTATTATCAAGTCATTTGCATGACTTTATGTTCTTTTATATATAGATACCTATTTATAAGATACATGTAACATGTGGATGTAATAATTTAAATATAACAATACCAAAATTGCAAATTTTTGTATGATATCTCAATCCAATATTTTTTACTGAAACACCTTTAAATAAATTACAACATATATAGTGCTCTAAAACCAACTTGTTATTTTAATGGTAGCCGTTTGTGCTTGTGTTATCATAACTATACCAGAAACATCACTAGTGTTCAAAATAACTGTACACATTCCAAACTAATTACAAAACTATTTTTTTTTATAGTTATTAATTTCTTGAATAATCTTATTTAATTACATATTATTTATTGATTATCATATGATCAAACAAAAATACAGTAAAACCATCTAATTCTCCCAATGATGAATTGATGTATAGCTTTCCATTGTGTGTGCCTCAAATTTCTAATATTATTAAGTACACTATAATTGATGCAGGAAATAATCAAAAATCCCAAAACCATTGAACTCATTACATGATAGAAAACTGAATAGGTACTAATAAATATTTTATTAGTATATTTATTATGACTGTAAGGTCTATTTTTTATATATATATCAATTATTAAACAATAGTGTTTCTAATAATAATGTTTCTATACATAATGTTAAACATATGTATGACAAGATTCACTTGTCTGAAGTGCAAGTACTTGCACAAAACCAATAAAATTATGTTTGTCGTTGAAGGCATTATTAGTGTCATAGATACATACCAAAGTCAGTGAATACCCTTAGCCTCCAATATTATGGTTTCTTTGTAAAACCCATTATGTATTCCTGATTGTTTTTCTGAATTTTTCAGCAACTTAAAAACCTAGTCCTTGTGTAAAATGCCTATCATGCTTTTTGTACCTCACTTTCTTTGGTAGGAGATTTCCAATGTCCAACGTGATGTTGTTTTTGGTGAACTGATAGGTACACTGTGACTTAATATTTTCACACCCAGGATGAGGATTGTTGTTCTATATTGGTTACAACGGTGGTCGTTTTATGAAATTTTAACTACTGGCTATGACTAGCTAGTTAATAATTCCATATTGATAATCCACTATATTAACACTCTTTTTATGCATAATATATACTGCTGACCTTAAAGGTTCTTATCTCAATAAAGGTTTCATGACTGTATTGTTAGGATTTATCTTTTCTGGCTACCCTGCAAGGAGCCTGGGTTGATAATATTGATAGATAATTATTAGTTTTATGTTAACTGGATAGACCCGGTATTTTATATTATCTTTTAAGTATCTTTGTGCATAACACAAATTATCCCACAACCTGCCTGCCGCAGCATCCATAGGATAAGATATTATATTTGGAATGAATCTACAGTCCTGTTGCTTGTCAGTTACAACAGGCATTGCCATTAGTATATTACTTTGGCTTATTTGGTTATAAACCCTGTTCAGGAATAAGTATTGCTGGATTTAACTTTTTAATACAAGTACTCATAATTTTGCACAATTCTTTGTGTAATAAGCTCCAGTTTGGGCTATTTCAGTATTATTATACAAGTATGTCTAATAATGAAATCAATAAAAACATTATGTTTCTGCAAAGGAGTGACTTTTGTTATTAATAATGTATTGTTATACATAAACAATGTCACTTCAATTACCCTTTCAGTAAGTCTCCTTTTGGAGATTAGTATGACAAATTGCTTATAGTTTATAGCAATAGTCTTTGTATTTACTGTGTTAGGCATGTTTAAGGTATGTATTTTAGGTAACATTTTTGATTCTTACCATTGTAGAAATGTGAACTGCACAGGAACACCTCATGGATGAAACCTATGAGTAGTATGACCTTCAGCACATATCTCGTATGGGCCCCAAGTCTTGCGGACCACGCCGATGTATCTCGTACACCACTCGTGTCCTTGAATTATCGTCAAGTCTTGCGGACCACGTCAATGTATCTCGTACATTACCCGTGTCCTTAAAATGCCATCGATCCTTAACAATCATCATAATTGATGAACGTCCCCCTAATTTCTCTTATTGGAGGTATAACATTGCCAATTTATAGACGGTTAATAATCGTTTTCAGGTATATTTCGTGTTAAACTGTTTGTACACGAATAGGGACATAGACTTCATAAGTTTACTTTTCGGGCGACGAAGCTTTCCCAAATTTTAATATGACGAAACTCACGTCTCCAAATATTAGATATTATATAAATAAACAAGTTAAGCTGAAAACACCACACATAAACAACTATCGGTTGATCTTTTTAGAATGTACTCCTTTGCCAGGACGTAAACTTTTCTAAATTTGCCTATACGATGTTTTAAATTTATTTCACACGGTCACTTGAGTATATTACAACCTTTTTGTTATATAATTTCAGTGCCATAACACGTTATTAAATTAAATGTCGACCAAAAACTTTATTACAAAGCGTCGGCTGCCGCGCTTTCAAAAGAATGGTTCCAGAGGTTATGTCCACAGATACCATAGAGGCTTTTGAAGTTTCTAAATGACGCGCGGTTGCCAAGCGACTCGAGAGAGCTGCTAATATAGTTTATATCGAGAACGAAGGACACAGTATAATAATATACCTACTGTTGTTCGAAAATTGTCGTGATGCACGTTAAACATACAGATAACATTGTTTAAATTACACTTGTCGTGTTTGTATAATCGCATTTATACAACAGTTCGAATACGGTAGCTTAAATGTTTCTTTTATGTTTAGATAGGTATTTCAAAATACAAAATTAGCATTATTTAGAAATGCAGTGTGGCAACTTAAATGGCGAACTTTAGTATGCCATTTTGAAAATTTGTATGGTACTAAAACCAACGTAAAATATTAAATAAATTCATGTTAAGAAAGTATCGATATAAAGATGGATTTCCATGTCTGCACTCTCCTATTCTTTTAAACCTGCTTTCTCATTATAATAAAGATTCGAATGGTTTCGCAAGACTGAGAGTACAGAGTTCTAACAGGTCCTTTACTCTCATACTATTCTCGCTTCCTCCACTATCATAGTTCGTTCCAACCCCGCTCGCCGATTGCGGAGACTCTGTTTTATCTGAAGGGCGAGTCAAGCCCTTCAGATATAACACTGTTTATTTGGTCATGCTAAGGTAGCTTAAATGTACCATGTAACTACATCCTTCCTACTACTTTCTTTTTCTTCGGACATTCTTTCCATATGCCCGAACTACCATAGAGTAGCCTATCTCATCTTTACACCGATACTATCTTTTATAACTACACTTTTTTTACTACGCTGTTACGAATCCGGTCGGTCAGCTTGACTCTGCGCATCTTCCGCAGAGCTCGCATTTCCAGCGCAGTTATCCTGCTTTCATTTTCTTTCGTTGCGTTGGAACAAGCACTCCTGTATAGCCAGCTGTGGCTTTTGGTTTAAGTGTCGGCTCCTAAGTATAATAATTTCTAATGGTTTGTAATGTTGTTGTCTGCAGAAAGAGTCCCGCACGGATGTGCAGTTCCACCTGGCGGCACTGCGCGGCGACTGTGACCGGCTGCGGCAGCTCCTCGACACCGGGAAGGTCCACATAGACTCCAGAGATAGGGTAAGTATTTGGACTCCACGACAAATCACATATTCCCATCAGGGCCATTATTCGCTGTTTCCAAACGCGGCACGTTACGATAACATCGTGAAATGATTGTGTAATGTATGCCATAGGAGTACCGCTAATCGATCATTTTAAGGCGTAACGTGCTTAATTGGTCATAGCGAATAAGGGCCAAGGCCATTCCTCGCTAAATTTGACAAACGGCTTGGTTCATTGGATAAGAGCTAGAGCCGCTCCACCCACTGGATCGAGTAGCCGCGGGTTCAACCCGCACGGGACAAATCTTTCTGTGACCTACAAATATTTATTTTAGTCTGGGTGTTTGTGCATGTGAACTGTTTACTTATAAATGTACCCATGACTGAAGAAAAAACTATAAGGTTTTTTTTAAAAGATAATAAATAATAATAATAAATATATTCAATGGTTCAGAGGCATTTTTTACATCACAGTTATTATATGTACTTAAAGTATAGGGGACAAGAGCAACAACTTTGTGGTGCGGTGGTATCTGTACTAGTTATAGAAAAACTGTATGACAGATACCTTCGCCTTCCTATAAGTACAGAGAATAATATTATTGGGTGCAATTGGTACATTAGAATTAATAAAATATTATTATTATATTAAACACAAAATAAAACTTTTCCTAAAGAGAATTCAAAATAAAAGTAAATTACAATTTAAAATCAGAATAAAATAATGATTACAAATTTCACATGCGGATATACTTACCTGTGAGTGCGTGCCTGTGCATGTGTGAGTGTGTGTGTGTATGTGTGTGTGTATAGAGTGGGTAATAGGATGTACTTTGTCGTTATGAGTAATATTTCAGTGTCATCGTAAGATAGTTTCTTCAACCAGGCCTTGATCGTATATTTACACTGCGAAAGGGGAAACAATAAATATTATTGCTTTTGTTGGCAAGGTTATAAAGTTTAGGATCCAACATCATATAATTTCGGGAGGCTAGAGCAGTTTTAGACAATTTACTCCCACAAACAAGATCTCTGCGCCTTTTGCAGTGGTAAGCACTATAGTTAAAGGGAAGAGACATATGTACACGTAAAACTACATGAAGGGCAAAGATCTGTCTCACAGTAAGTACGTCGCTTTGTAAGTAAAGGCTAGATGTAGGATAAAGAATATGCTTTATTAACATTACTTTTAAGACAGCTCTCTGCGCTCTTTCTAGTTTGATAAGAGATATTTTATATGTTCCTCCCCAGGCTGCAATACAGTACGATAACACAGACTCAGCCAACACAAGGTATGCTGTTCTAAGAGTCATAGGGTCAGCTGATGATCTTAACTTTTTAAATGTGAACATTAACTTTCTGATTCGAGAAGTAAGTGAGTCGATATGCTTGTGCATGCTGAGAGTGCTGTCAATCTGAACACCTAGATACTTAATATCATTAGATCTCTTGATGGGAGGACAGCGGCAAATTTCTGTTTGATTGGAACTGCAGTGGTGGGCTTTCAAAACGTAAGAGTCATATGAGGGCTGAGAAGCTAGATTCAAAGAAAAAGTGACATAGTGCGTTTTGTTCAAATTGAGTGTTAGTAAGTTAGAGTGTAACCATTTCACCACTGCTGTCAGCGCTTGTTCTGCCAGTCGTCGAGTCTCGCTCCATGTGTCCCCATGTATAAGAAGAGCAGTATCATCCGCATAAGCAACAGAGAACCAAAGTAATCGACATAGCCCAACGGATTAGTAAGCTGAAGAGGCAATGGGCCGGGCACATTAGCCGATGAACCGATAACCGCTGGAACAAACGAGTTCTTGAGTGGAGACCACGGACTGGCAAACGTAATGCAGGACGCCCTCAGGCTAGGTGGAGCGATGACCTTCGTAGGGCGGCTGGATAGTAGGGAAACTGGATGCGAGTAGCCGAGGATCGTACCCAGTGGCGTGCACTTGGCCTATGTCCAGCAGTGGACTGCTATAGGCTGATTATGATGATGATGATGAAGCAACTACCTTACAATGCGGAAGTTGAAGTTGACACCTGTCGTTGATATATATAAGGAATAGCGTCGGTCCGAGAATACTCCCCTGGGGCACACCATAAACAATTTGTTCTTCTCTACACACAAAATCATCAATTTTTACACTCTGCGTACGTTGGTTTAAATAACTTTGAAACATGCTGAGTGCATTTCCATGGATGCCAATATATTCAAGTTTCATTAAGAGGATGGGTATAGAGACAGTGTCAAATGCTTTAGAGAGATCTAAAAATATACCAATGGTTTTTTGTGCTTATCTAAGTTCTTCACTATCGTATCTGTTAATTCAACAACTACATCTTCTGTAGATTTTCCTTTAGTAAATCCAAATTGGTTAGAAGATATGATTTCATATTTTTGCAGATATTTAAGTAATCTAGAGCGAAGAATTTTTTCGATAACTTTGGATAAATTGGGAAGGATTAAAATTGGCCTATAATTACTAACACTGTCTCCAAGTCCACCCTTATATATTGGTTGAATAAGAGCCTTTTTAAAAGCAACCTATTGGGAAAGAGCAGACTCCCAACGGCTAGTTCTTTCCTAAACATCCTCTCTCGACGTATCCACACTCATATAAATCAACGTACACTATCTCAGTGCCGGACGAAATCAAGAGAGAGATCATACTCCACCTTGTGGACCTAGTGCGTTTTTGTGGAGGCAAGTTTGTGGCTACCTGCTATTGGAACTTATAAAACTTACCATCGCCATTGTTAAAATCGGCTACATTAATTTATTGCATGTAGTGCTAGTAACTAACGGTGAAGGAAAACATCGTGAGGAAACCTGCGTGCTGGAGAGTTTCTCGAAGGTATGTGAAGTTCGCCAACCTGCACTGGGCCAGCGTGGTGGACTATGGCCTAAACCCTCTCAGTATGAGAGGAGGCCCGTGCCCAACGGTGGGACAGTTTCTTAACAGGGCTGATGTAATATAGTGCTAGTAGTCGTGGCGCTGTGCGACCGCGGCGTTCTTAGCGATCATAAGTTAAGCAGCGTTCGGTCGGCATGAGATGGACGACCGTTTGTGGCATTTTCATATTCAAACGCCTACGGTTATCACTTAATGTGGTAGTTGTTAAGCCGAGTCGGAAGCTTTATAGGTTCTGCTGAGTTCCAACAGCAGATGGTCACACTCCTCCACCAATCCGCACTAAATTCAAGTGGTAGAGTATGACTTAATCTTTCTCACCTCGATTAGTAAGAGAAAGCCTTTCCCAGCAGTAGGTCAGTACAGGCTGATTATTATGTAGTGCTCTATCTCATGACTTGATTTGACGCCGTAGGGAGCGTCACCTTGTGGGCGATAGGGAGCGCCGCGTTCGTTGCCAGGCAGACTGCGTTGCGACCATGTTGCGACTCTAGTTAATTCTTTTTATTCTTTTTTTTAAACGTAGCCCCACCCTAGGATTTATTCCTGTGTCGTGGGTGCGTTTACAAACATGAAAATTCACATACACAAATACCCAGACCGAAACAAATAATTGCGGATCACACAAAGATTTGTCCCGTGCGGGAATCGAACCCGCGACTATTAGACACAGTGGGCGGAGCGGTTTAAGCTCTTAACCAATGCGCTAAGTAGTCCGCCAATAATAATCGTCCGTTAATATAATCACATACATACCAATTCCCTGTAACAGAAAACATCTAGGGAGTGTTGCGGAGTATTGCCATGTTACGCCGCATATCATATCAATGATAAAATTCGTAGCCGGTTCCCCAAAAGCTATAATATTAAACGTAATTCCGGAAAATATAATATTTCTTTGAATTCAATACGAGGATATTATACATAAATGTAAAGGGAAAAATATTTGTATTTTTTCCTTGTGCACACCATATAAATTAACGAAAACCTGTAGGTATAGGATATATAAAGTTTTTTTTTAATTATCGTTACTTTTCAGAGGTACCAATTTCCTCAAAATTCATTTATATTTAAAAATATAACTTCGAAAAGTGCACAATAAAATATTACATTCGTCCAAAAAGAACGCTTCATGAATTCCTCGAAGCGCGACCACATACCTTCTCGCTAGCTCCAAGCTATACACATTTCCTATAACAATTAATCAATTTCGTAACAAAGTACATACTAACTCCACATAAATCTCGCACCGCACCGTAGCCGCCTATAAACACAACATATAATCAAAGCTTTTGTGTTTAAATAAAACCAGTGCTCCACTTTCAACCAATTTCTACTCTTTGTGATATTTACACTACTCGCATAGGGCCACGGGAAGAGCTGAAGCGATTTTTGCCTCCCACGCGCCATTCTTTTGCTTCATTGGTTTTTTAGTCAACTATAGTATGTGCGCAACTAATTGCCAATTTTAGTATTTTTAAGTCTAAACCCCCTAAGTTATTTGCACGGCGCGGCCCCTATGCCGAGCAACTCACTGGAGCGGCGACATGCAAATTTCTGCTTCAGCGCAGACTTAATTAATAATGCTTGCTTTAAGGTTGTGTGTGTATGTTTTTTTAAGAAACGGACGCTGTACTAACTTCCTACCACGCAAGGGATCTGGCGCGATAATATAGACAGACGTGTTGCTAAAATCCTTGTATCGCTGCCCGTTCCGCTTCATGGATGCGCCCGCTCGTCTCTAATACCTCAGACCAACCTAAGGTCGTGTGTTCATAACCGCGCGGTTGCTTCGTCATGTTTTATTATAAACAGCGTTCCCTCGCTAGTCGCAATGTTACGTAACATGACATAATGGATGTGAGAATTTAGCGTTCTCTACGAGTCGGCGTGTATACGAGCGCAGCTGTGGGACTCCTTGGTATGTCTTCGAGTTGTTCTTTTTATGCACAAACTCAAATCATTTATTGTGTACTCGAATATACTCTACGGAGGCAAGGGAGCATTTTTCAATTTATCCTACCTACTAATTTGCACTTGACCTACTTGCCCTCATTGTCCTTCCGGATGAAGCGAAGTTGTTGCACGGTCTCTTATACAATGCCGCTATAAAGGCTACAAGCACACCAATTCACACACAATAAAAAATAGGATTTGAACGCGCTCTACCCTTGTTATAGAGGTAGAATCCGCACTTGAATATCAGTAGTGACTCTTCAATCTATACGGACATTTGTTTTGGTACAGTTAGTGAACGCATCTGTGTCGAGAATCGACGCTGTGATGGTAAAGCTACTGTTACGAAGAGGTCAGCAGAAATGAGTTGTCATTTTTTAATATACTAGGTTGTTTAGAAATCGTAGCAATGGTGACCATATTTTGATGAATTGTGCCTACTATGCCTGCGCCTCGGCCTAAACATACGGAGTTGTGAAACTGTCTCGCTGGTTTAGTGGTGCAAAGGACGGCTAGCCATCAGGGGGTATTGGATTCGAGTCTTAGATTAAACAAAGACTTATTGAATTTTTACAATCTAAAAATTTACACGATTGTGACCTCTATAATATTGGGACCCAAAATGCGAGTGTCCACCCCCGCTTGGGTAATATAGGCGTGACGATGTTAATTTTTTATAGATGTAAGAAGTAGAGTACGCAGAGATGTAAACAGTATACAGGTTCACCTAGATATTTGTGCTACAAAGTACACGGTCGTTTCGACTTGTCCAATCTATGACTTGGGTATATATGTAAAATAACGTTAGCTGTCTATTTAAGATAATAATCTTCGTGGAACTCAAGAATGCTGTGTTTGCGCATTCGTCCTAAACTAGTGACCGACGTGTGATATTTAGCGCACGCACTGTACGTGTTGCGTCATCTCGTACCAACGTGCGTGCGGATGCGCTAATCCGATTTGTAACTTAAACACTTTTGTCTCTTTAACATGTTGCAAGTAACTGGTGCGGGTTGAGGTACGGACAACGAGATAAGTTGCTACACTTTCACTGTTGTTCGAATCCCTTGCGTAATTAGCAGACTAGGAAATAATTTTAATTTAAAAAGATTTTAAAAACATTATTTTATAAAAAAACACAACGGGTATATTTTGCTTAGTAGAAGCTTTAATTAAGCAAAATATTCCCGTTGTGTTTTTACCATAGGAACTCCTATGCCCTCTTTCTAGCTCCATCATCAGATCTCTCTGCTCACCATCCAGGTGTACAGTAGGTACTCAACAAGACAAATACAACGAGCCCAAACACGAAGGGGTTATGTTAAGTAATGGGGTAGTTCCATTAGCCACCTTTCGGCTTCATCATCAGACCCTGAACACTATCTGGTTGTATAGTACTTGTCAATACCCATCCAACAAGTTTAAACACCAGGGTATTTATTATATTATGTAATTGACATGTTCCTATGGCCACCTTTCGACTCCATAATCAGAACAGCTCCATAGTGGTTCGGACTTACACACGTATGCCAAATTTCAGCTCAATCGGATACCCGCAAGTACTTGAAAAATAGATCACAAGATTTGAGATGTCTCTGACCACTATGAGGCCCTCCTTATTTCTAATCTAGAGGTTTTGCCTTGTTGTTATGCACCGGTCAGCCGGCTAGGGATCTTCCAGTACAGTGGCGAGGTCAGTGTCTGGTTCTGTGAGATATTTGGCTTTACACATGCAATCACAAACCCGCAAATATGATACAAATCAAAAGCACGAAAATATGATACAAATCAAAAGTGCTAACTAGAGTTCACTCTAGAACCTTATCTTCATATCTTAAATCTTTAGTCGGAGTCAATAATTATGTATTTGGAGAATTTCGATAATTTTGAAATATGACGCTACTAATAAGACTTTACTTACGCTCCTTTATTTTGCTGCAAACATGCTTTAATTTAATACATCTTGATCAGCACCACTTCCGCTACTTATGTCGTAAAGGTGCCGATACATTATTAATATTAGGCCGGCATCTACACATCGACTAATATGTAGGCTTTAGCACATTGGCAGCGTATAGTAACATTCTAAACACCTGCTTTATTGAACACAGAGGTTATTTTGACAAAGTCCTCAAGTGCTTACAATATATCATTGCCCTTGACTAACTAGGAAAAGTTCCTGCTCCTTCTATTGTTAAAACAACTCGCATAGCGTGCGAAAATTTCTCGCGTATACAACTTCATTGCCGCATGCCAGCTTGCTACAACTAATTACTATTTAATTATTGTAACCGCTGTACGGCACGTGCGCTGCGCCAACGCAGCTCCGGAAGTCGTCGGATGATTAGCTACTTCTTCGGCTTATATATACATCCTGTATAGTCGTAATGGTTTCTTTAATTGACTAATGGCTACGGTTTTGTGCATGCAAAAGCGAAATTGTCTTGGTTACAATAACTGGGTTAACATTTTGTCCCCAACTTTCAACACACAAAAAACAACAATTTTTGCGACCTCTCCGTTATTGTCGACGATTTTCACAACTTATGTATTTGCTGAGGTAACTTAAAACGGACAAGCACGTTTAACTGTACTGGCCATATTTGCCGTATGGCAAAACCAATGGGCCAAAATGCAACACGAAAAGGCAACGCGGTAGGCCCAGACGGAAATCCTAGCGCCGCGCAAATCTTCCAAATTACTGGGGAAACCCTCGAATTTTTAAAGAGTTACATGATCTGTTTGACCTCATCAGGTTTCAGTTCGTATTTCAGTTGATGGAGCACAATTTTGATTCCGACAGTCATGTGAAAGGGCTTGCGAATCGTCACCAAAATGTTACATTAACCGTCCATTAATTTTCTTGTTGAATTTCACCACGGAAGACATGTGTTCGTCAATGTTCGACGCAAAGGCTGGTTATTTTTTAGTAGGTACTTGTAATTCTCATGTAGACAGTGACAGTTTAGATTCTTGTCTCATTGTGAATCGCCAAAAAATATTCGGATTCGAGTCGGATAGATGAGACTGTATTTTGAACTCATTTGAATTAAAATAATAATAACACAACGTCATGTTTTTGAAGGTGAACATAATAGAAAACTTGAATACTTAACAATATATATATATATATATATATATATATGATTTTTCGAAATAGGGCCAAACCAACAACTCCAATTGAAATTCACTACTCTTTGACAAAAATCGCGGAAGTAGAAGTGATAAAGTTTTTGGGACTGCATGTTGATTGCAATCTTAACTGGAAAGCACAAGTAGAATCAGGATGCACCAAACTAAATAAATATTCTTATATGTTATACAAGCTCTCTAAAATTGTTAGAATTACCACTGTCATGACAGCTTACCACGCATATGTAGCATCTACGTTAAAATACGCAATAATTTTCTGGAGTATCTCTGTCGAGTGGGAATCAGCATTTAAGGCACAGAAGAAGTGTATACGTGCAATGTAATCTTCAACCTAGCGACAGTTGCAAGGCTAACTTTAAAAATTTGAAAATTTTAACTCTGCCATACATATATATATATGAGATAGCAGTTTTTGTTAAAACCAATATTGCAATGTATGGCACACTAAGGAGCAGGAGATAAATGCATAAGTTTTAAGTTACACCCAACAGAACATTATTAAAAAATCTTTAAAAAAAAGGTAAACGACTTCAAGAAGCAAAAAATAAATATTTGAAGTCGGTGCCAAGTAACCGACTGCACCAACCAGCACCGACTTCAAATATTTATTTTTTGCTTTTTGAAGTCGGTTTACCTTTTTTAAAAAGATTTTTGTTTTACAATTTTAAGTGACGAGTGAATTATTTAGTAATATTTATATACCGATATTATATTATTCTGCCGAGTTGTACAGTAAGGTAGCTACAGGATTATTATAATGACTATAATAACGGAATCTATACATTCGTGCTGTTCGCCGTTAAGGAGTTCCCTCTTGTATCTTCAAAGTCCAAGGTCCAATACCAATAACATTAAAATAGGACCACCTCAAAACTATACTGAACCCCATGGACGAATTATGAACCTCCTTTTTTGAAGTTGGCTAATATACTGCTTAGTTCTATAGTAGGATACCTATAGGATTAACGTAATACCCATAATATCTCAATTTACACATGCCTATTGTTTGTCGTTAAAGAGTTCCTTGGTGTATCTTCTAAGTCCAAGGTCCAATGCCAATGAAATTAAAATGGGGCCACCTTGGAGCGATACTGAACCCAATGAAAAAAAATCATCAAAATCGGTCCACAATTGACGGAAATATCGCTGAACATACATAGAAAAAAAACATACATACAACCGAACATAGAACCTCCTTCTTTTTGAAGTCGGTTAAAAATTAGAAGTGTGCATAGGACTCATTCCTAGAATACCAAACTGTATAGACGAAATGGATACGCTGGAAATATTTAAGCGAAGATTAAAGGATTATTTGATTGAAAATGCATTCTATAGTGTAAAAGAATATTTAGAAAGAAATAATCCAAATAATTATACACCCATAATATGAATCATTAATGAATGTTGACATTGTATTTTAAAATTGATATTTTAACTCAATTGTGACATTTTCAAACAGTCATTACACAAACGTTTAATTCGACCAGTTCATTTGACAATCTAATCATTATTGACATTTTATTATTTTGACTATGATTATTACTAATTTTATTTATCTAGTTTGTTATTTTGATGTATTGTGCAAATATTTTATAATTATTATGATTCAATGAGAAATGTACGTGTTAATGGATGCCTAAAATTGTATTATATTGTAAAGTTAAATTTTAATACTTAATAAGACTACCAAATGTTGCATGCTTTGTGGCAAAGTGTGGAGTTCCATTTTATAATACAAGACCTAATTGTTACCTACCTACACTTGCAGATATATATCTTTACAAGATATTTATACATTTGAAGATGTTGCGACTATTTACCATTTTGGCCTCAGCATTTATCAAAGAGCCTTTAGATTACATAACTCGGCACTCCACCCCTTTGATATTCGCTAAACGTTCCAGTCAGCGCCCGTCCTACATCGCAGAGGGCTTGTGCCCTCATTAGTGCTGAAGGAAGAGGAAAAAAAATTTTTAATGAGTACCTTATTTTTAATGAGTTGGCATAAGACGAATTAAAATTATGAAGAAAAATTACACGAAGTTATTAAGTCGGAGAGTTTTTATGATAAAATAAAACTGTAACTAAATATGTAAGTCTCATTTCCCAACCTGCGACCTGTACTCTAACCAGGAGAGTGCCCTAACGCCCGGGAAATTACTGAAATATTAAATAAGTTGACCCTTAAAAAAATCTTGGGACATGCCAACCGTATGTAAACTGTAACATTTCTACGTTAATATATAATTCCTCCCCCAGGTGTTAAATACATAACGCTATTTACCGAAAATACTTTTCGTGGTATCATTTATGATGCTTATTCCTGTAAACATACCAAAATGTTTACTATCAGCGTTCGGAGTAATTAGGCATTAAAACACCTCTTTCAGCATTTATCAAGTATATGTAAATCATATTTGGCTTGTCAACAGGACGGGACGACTCCACTGATTCTGTCAGCGGCGATGGGGCACACGGAGTGTGTACGGGAGTTGTTGGCGCAGGGCGCCGACCCCGCCTGCTGCAGGACGGTATGTACCCATCAACAACCTACACGTTATCGCTACTAATGCCTTGATTAAGCCTTTAAACAGACGGACAACATTTGAACTGCATGACAGTTGCAAAATTTCGGTTTTGATGCACTTGACATAACCGCATCAAATGTGCCAACCGACTGCGCAATCTGCAAAACTAATTTTCTCTAGAATTGCACGCGAACTGCACAGACTACCAGTTTTGATGTAGTTACATCCACTGCATTCAAATTTCAATTTTACATGTGGCATGCAGTTCCAATGCAGCCCGTCTGTTAAGATCGTAACCTGTTACTGCATCTGGATTGTCTTACTCGTGCGTTGCCGGCTATAAAAGTCAGTTTGAGAAGAATTATGAGCGTTTTCTGGGATGCATGCAATCCGGGCTGTGCATAGTAATTTTGAAAATTATCACAGATATAATATTCTATGATAATTCTCAATATGTACGTATACTGCATGGTTTATGCCCCACAGAGGGGGGAATTAGCTGACATTAATGAAGATGTTGATAATTTATACCTTGAGCTGGCGTTATCAATCAATGCTTAATAATATTGTAAATTCGAAAGCCATTGTCTGTTTGTCTGTAATTTGGTTAAAATTAGGCCAAGAGAAAAATTACATTCTTGGGAAGAACATAGCAAAGCACAAGCTGCTATCTGACGCGTGACATCTGTTACATTAACTAGTGTAGGCAAGTTCAGTTTGCATTCTAAGCTGCGACTTACCTTGGCTTCAGTGAACAACTGCTCACGCTTGCTAGTGTGAGCAACTTTTCCCAGATATCATTTCGAGCAACTGTTTACAGGAGTCGCGACGAGCAATTGCTAACACTCGCCTCAATGCTTACACCCACTTTCCACATTACATTGAATAGTCATTCAGTACATTGGGGAGTTATTTACACTGTCCAATCCACGGAGCAATTTTTCACACGGCCTGTCTAAGCAATCACTAAGTCTAGTTCGTCTAGTCATTGACGAGAGGGAGTAACTACTCACATTTTACTCACACTCGCCACTCTGAGCAATGGTTCACACTGCCCCATTCTGAGCAACTACTCACTGGCCACTGAGCAGTCCCTCACAGTCCCGTGATGTGATGCCCGTCAGACAGGAACGAGCGCGCTGTTCTTCGCGGCGCAGGGCGGGTTCCTGGACATCGCCAGGCTGCTGCTGGACTCCGGAGCCGCCATCGACGCACCCAGCATGGTAATGTTAAACACTCATTTTTTATAAATTTAATTTTAATAAGGGTAAAATTCCTCGCACATAAAGCAAAAATATTTCCAGCAATATAAATATAACATGTTCCTATAAATTCATGCCACTATTGTCATTTGGAATTATTTAAAAGATTAGTTCAAGCTGTTGGACTTCTATAAATAATAAATGAATTTCAACTTTACTGAATGCGACGAGATCCAGGGTTGTTAAGGTGATAAGTAAATTGGCAATTTGTGTACCAATAAGTATAAATTTTTAAACCACTAAAGAACCAAAACATATATTTTTATCGAGACTGGAGAGAAGAATCATCATCATCGCATTTTTTAGCTATAGCGATATTTATATCTCTGTTTTTCTAAATTTATGTTGTTCTACTGTTATGTAAATGGGAATACACAAATTAATACAAAAATGAAATCATTGTCTACAGGACGGCGGCACACCCCTATTCGTGGCGTGTCAGTGCGGCCATCTGCCGGTCGTCGAGGAACTACTGCGGAGAGGCGCCGATGTCAACTCTTGTATGAAGGTATGCATTTTTAATATTAACTCTAAATAAGCCGCTACTGTTTCACTGCTGGGCTTTTACCCAAGGCATGAATCCAGGAATGAAGGTGAAAGAGTATTGTATTTTGAATTAAAATTTCGCAGTTTTACGTGTATTTTTTTGCAAGTTTGCTGATTATTGCCCACTGGTGAAAAAAATAGTAATCGATACGAGTTGCTGGTGTATGTTACCTACTGACAAAGAACAAAAGTGTAATCAATAGTTGACGACAAAGACTGACGCTAGGAATCATGAGACTGTTATGTTGTGAACGTTAATTGCTGTACTAGGTCAGTTGTACTAGAGGACCCCAACCACAAACCGCTTTTTATACTTGCTGACTTCGTACAAATTCATACTCTATCTTCAAAACCTTATATTAAATTCTTATATAATATGGTCGACTTTTCTTTGAATTCAATGCCTGAACATTAGAGGATGCTACAGTTTTCTTAAATGATACTTTATATACACTATGCTAGATTAAACGAGGGACTGTAGTTCATGCTTACATCTAACTAACAAAATACACACAACAAAAAGCACTGATAAATCACAAAGAAAATCTTGACAAGAAAAATCGTAAAAAGTATCTCGACGTGTGGGCAACCTTGCGCAAGCGACTTGACCTATCTTATCTAAGGTCAATTACGCATGTGAATGACCTTTAGGTTTGATCCGTTTTCCCTTTATACTTCAAACCTGGCTTAGGACAGGCAAAAATACCTAAGTTCGTAACAATACATTTATTTTTTAATGTAATTTTACATTACAAAATAAGTATGTAAATTGTGAACCACAACAATTTAAGATTAAGACATAATAAGACATAGTTAATAAGCACACTAGTATTTTTGGCATATTTAAAAAATGGAATCACACCCGACTGCCTCGTTGGTCGAGTCGAGTCGGTCCTGGGTTCAAATCCTTGGTCGGGTAAATATAGTTTCACAAACGAAAAAATTTCCAGTATGAGTCCGGAGTCTGGAATGGTGCCCGGTATATGGCAATAGGCTCGCCCCCTATTACATGGGACCTAAGATCGTCGGCGAAACGTGGGTGTACTCAGTACACCTTTGCCACCGTAGGGGTGTACTGGTGGCAGGTTGGGGAATATAGGCGTAACAGTGTTTTTGAATCACACCTATTTACAACGATTTACTTGATTAATTTATTATTTAGACGTTATTAATCAATCTTAAAAATTGTTCAAAATGACCACCTCCTCGCGTAATGCACATAACAGTTCGCCACGTTTTTTCATATTGTCTTTTACGCGGTTAAGTACGAATGGATCACTTCTTACGCTATCAAAAGCATTCGTGATACGCACCTTTAACTCTTGTCTGGTCGAGTATTCCGTAGCATAAACGACTCTTTTCAGCTCACCCCATAAGTAGAAGTCTAACGAAGTAAGATCTGGAGAGCGGGCTCGCCATGGCACGGACCCTCCGCGACCTATCCACCTATCACCAAAGTGATTGTTTAACTCACATACTCGCACCTGATTGTGATGTGATTGCGATGAACACTAAGGGGCACATTGTCCAACATTTCATCAACCACACTATTTAAAATATTTAAGAATGACCAACTATCAAGTCTTCCATCAATAAAATAAGGGCCTAGCAAACAATTGTTTAAAATCCCTGTCCACACATTCACACTGAACCGTTGTTGGTAAGCATCCTGGCGCGTCACATAAGGATTTTCACTACTCCGCCAACGTTCATTATGCACATTAAATATCATGTTTATTTACAACACTTGTTTTTTACAAGCTTTTATTTAACTTGCAATGTATGTTTTGTCCGGGTGGAATCATGCAACTCAATTTTGAAGCAGATATCTTCAACCGATTGAGCTAAAATTTTGTATACGTTGAATTTGGATGACAATGCATGGTTAGCTGTGTGATGTCATTCTAAATCCAACATGGCGGAACACTCCTACAATATGGGTATAAAATGAAAGGACTTGCTGAGAATACGAATGCGAGTTAAACTCCGGTGCTCCAATCCGTCCAGAATCTTGGTGTACGTGGGTTTTTGGAGTCCTCGATTATGATACTGAGGTCGAATTGTTCGAGTCTGTAGCATCGGTTGGTTAACTTTGACTTGTGTAATTTGGCGAGATAGGCGTCAACAGCATTGGTTTGCAACCTGTGTAGGAGAAGACTTCGGTAAAGATGGTGTTCATCTCATTCAACCCAAGACTGTGCAATTTCCTGCAAAATATAGCCACGGCACTGCAGAACGAAGAATGCTGCCAATTATATTATGTTGGGCTTGCACAGTACACAAAATGCATGGTAGTACTGTCGACCATGCCGTCAAACATACGTGGCCTTAAGCAGGGTAAAATCATTAGAAGGTCTCCTTATTGAAGAGCTAGACTGTTCGAAATTAACCGGAAAATGACCTTGCAACTGATGCGTTGAATAAGATGAACGGACTGAGAAACCTGTCCAGCGATAACTAAAAAGTAAAAAATTAATTAAAAGTAAAAATCTTTTTTCAAAACAAGCTTTATTTTAAATGCGCTAATAAGAATAAAATAAACTTTTCCTTTAAAACGTATAAATTGTGTTACACTATACTGCCCACTGCTGGGCAAAGGCCTTCTCTCACAAATCGAGGTGAGAGAGATCAGGTCATGCTCCACCACGCGGACCCAGTGCGGATTGGTGGAGGCAGGTTTGTGGTCACCTACTGTTGCAACTTATCAAGCCGCCTATAGGGCTTCCAACTTGGCTTAACGACATTAAGTGGTAACGGCTTAACCAACGGCTTAACGTGCCTTCCGAAGCACGGAGACGCTCGGATATAAAAATGCCACAACGGTCACCCATTTTAGGCCGACCAAGTCGAACGCTGCTCAACCTTAGTGATCGGTAAGAACACCGCGGTCGTACAGCGCTACAAGCGCCTCGATAAATTGTGTAATGACGTTATAAGTTGATAGTATAAGTTTTAAACGAAAAGTTTATTCTATTCTTTTTAGCGTATGTAATAAAAGCTTGTTTTATAAAAGTTTTTTTACTTTTAATTTATTTATAACGTTAATACAAGCGGGGTTGTTTTTACTGAGGCGCATTTGACATGCGGAAGTAGCCGCGCACTCGCATGAACTGCAGAATGCGCGGGCGTGTGTGTCGGACCAGTCGTGCCCTGCCGGCGTCTCTGTCAAAATAATGACGTCAAAATTTTTAAATAAAATATTAAGGTATAATGAATTTAACTTAGTGCGGATTCCTCTACAGTTCTGGTAGTCAAGTCTTGTTTTGATGAATGCATTTGTGATTAATACTAAAATAAATTCGTGTATACAAAATTGTAGTATGCAACTCAATCTGTATAGAATATATATTTGGACTGTTGTAAATTTGTTTCGGTCGCTGGGACAGACTGGATGCGGAAGGCGGAGGACCGTGTGCAATGGCGCGTGTTAGGAGAGGCCTATGTCCAGCAGTGGACTGCGATAGGCTGATTGATTGATTGATTGATTGAAATTTGTTTAATTATATCCGATTTAGCGATATTAAATGAAAAAACTATCAAAGTTTGCGATGTATAAATATAGAAAAGATAGATAGATAGATAGAATACTCTTTATTGTGCACACCAAATACATTATATCAAAACAAAGTAGTTATTGTAAAATAACAAGCACAATTGGCGGTCTTATTGCTAATAGCAATTTCTTCCAGACAACCAAGTCGAAAGAAATACAACAAAAATAAAGGGCAGTTGGTGGCGTACATTTATTCGAATAAAGTAACTATACATATACAAAATATGACATACATATATAGTAAGAAATATATTAAATTTATACATAGTGCAATAGAAATAAACGTAACGTATAAATAAGGATAGGTAAATACAAAAGGTTAGAGGTTATGATGGCGTCTCACTATTGACAACAGAGAGGAAGTGGTTCTTAACCATCATTTTAAAAGTAGCAAATGTCTGTGCACGTCTAATTAACTCAGGTAATGCATTCCACAAGCGGACAGCTTGAACTGAATAAGATTTATCATAGAAATTTGTGGAATGCATCGGTGTTTTTAGTCTGAGATTTTCCGATGACCTTAGGAATCTTGAATGTGTTTCGTGAAGAAACTCAAATCGTTCTTTGAGATAGGATGGAGATGCTGGATTGAACAAGATGTTGTATAAAAGCGATAACAAGTGAGTATTCCGGCGAAGACGAATTGGTAGCCACTTGAGCTTAGCACGGAATTCTGAAATATGATCATATTTTCGCAAACCAAATATGAATCTTATGCAAAAATTTTGAAGCCGCTCAAGTTTATTAAGTTGGCTCTCAGTAAGATCGACATAACTGGCGTCTGCATAATCAAGGATAGGAAGAAGGAGGGATTGTGCGAGTGCAATTTTAGTGGCAGTGGGGAGAAAATTTCGCAGCCTCCTCAATGAACCTGCGGAAGCAAAGATCTTGCGGCTGAGATTTTGAAGATGTGGACCCCAAGTGAGATTGGTGTCGATGTAAATCCCCAAATTTTTCACAGTGGGACTTATTGGTATTGTGACACCGTCAAATTTTATCTGGGGAAGTTTCGACCAATCGACACGCGTAGTAAGCCTAGAGCTACCAATAACAATAGCTTGCGTTTTAACTGGGTTGACCGTGAGGCCATGACTTTTACTCCAGTCGCATATTTTATTTAAATCTTCATTAATAGTGTAAACAGCCTCCGACAACCTGGTCAGTGGAGCTTGTGAGTAAATTTGGAGATCATCTGCATAAAGGTGGTATGAAGAACGTAATTGGTTGGAAATAGAATTAATAAAGATAGCGAAAAGCAAAGGAGATAAAACGCCACCCTGTGGAACACCGGCATTCGTATTGCACCAAGAAGAATAAGTATCTTCGATGCGAATGCGTTGCCGGCGACCAAACAGGTAATTACGAAACCAATCAATCGCCGTTGGAGATATGTTAATAGAGCATAGCACTCCAAGTAGAATATCAAAGTCCACTGTATTAAAAGCGTTGCTAAAGTCGAGCAACGTAAGTATAGTTAGATTACTATTTTCCATTCCAAGTCTGATATCATCCGTAATATTCACCAGAGCAGTAACAGTACTATGACCAGGGCGAAAGCCGGACTGAAAAGGATTAAAGACACAGTTTTTGTTAAGGAAACAACTGATCTGATCATGGACGAGCCGCTCAAGGACCTTGGATAGGAAAGGTAATATGGATATGGGACGATAATCGGAGAGGGAAGTCGGATTGGATTTCTTAGGTAATGGGATTAGCCGCGTGGTTCCCGGCTTAGAATAGGACCAACCCATCTCATCCCATCGGGTGTCGTACAAGGCGACTAAGGGAAAACTAGGGAATGGGCAGCAGCGTTCTCTTAACACTTCTGCGATCAAAAACTGCGCTCGCCAACCCGCCTGCCAAGCGTGGCGAGTATGGCAAATCCCCCCTTTGGGGAGGCCTATGTTCAACAGTGGACAAGTATGGGCTGAGATGATGAGGTAATGGGATTATTTGGGCTTCTTTCCATGACGATGGAAAGTGGCCACTGGATATGGAATGGTTTAAAATATGGGAAATAGTAGGAAGGATTTCATCCAGGATAGGGAGGATAATATTACGGCTGATACAATCGCTGCCGATTGCGTTAGATGTGATCGATTCTATGCTCTTCTTAACATCACAAGCGGAAAATTGACTGAAGAAAAATGGAGAATAGTCGGGCATCGGTATGGAAGAAAGATAGTTTAACGTATTTAATTTTGTAGTCTTATCGAAGTGAGACGAAGCAGAGAAATGTTTATTAAGAAGATTGATATCTAAATCTTTAGGAATGTTTTCTTGTCGCGATTTACCGATCCCCATTGATTTCAGAAATTTCCAGACTTTTGCTGGGTTACCGTTTTGGACAGAACTATGAATATGTTGGCGCTGAGCATCTCTACACACCTTGTTGCAGTGATTCCGAATGGCGACGTATTTATTCCAATTGGAATCTGTGGCTCTAGCTTTAAATTTAGATTTGAGTGCCACTTTTTTACTCATCAATAGCTTGATATCATTAGTCAACCAAGGTGCCGGAAGATGTTTAACTTTAATAGGGCGAATTGGAGCGTGTTTATCGAATAACCGAATCAGTGTTGATGTGAAAATATTAACTTTGTCATCCAGTGAGTCGGACAACAATAAAATCTCCCAATCAATACTAGCTGCATCTTCTCGAAGTTTCCAAAGATTAATACCACTAAAATTACGCTGCATGAGAATTTTTGCCTTGGCCTTAGGGGGCCGGACTTTATAGGATAAGTAGACTAGGTCATGATAAGAAAAGGCGTCAGCTGAGCACTGGCCATGTTTAGCGACATGTTCAGTTGACGACACAAAGATAAGGTCAAGAAGTGAAGGAGTTGAATTAGGAAAATGATGTGTAGCTTGAAGTGGAAGAACAGATAAATTACAGGAATCAAGAACGGTGTGGAGACTGGAAGACCGGGAGTCGTTTTTAAGCAGACAAGTGTTGAAATCACCCATTATGATGCTATGACTGTAAGAAGGGACCGAATTTTCTAGAATATTCTCGAAAGAGGAAAAGAAATCTATACGTGACGAGGGACAGTAGAATACACCAAGAAGTATCCTTGAATGATGAAGTTCGATTTCTATGAAAAGATGTTCACCAGCATTTGGTGGAGGTGGTTGCGGCGATAAATCTATTAAAGAGAATGGAATATTGGATCGAAGATATATCGCCACACCACCCCCAGCTCCGACAGAACGATCATTTCTGATGAGATTATATCCGGGGAGGGAATAAAGTGTCGATGGGAGGCATGGCTTCAGCCAGGATTCAGAGACAAGAATAGCGTGAATATTTTTACAGTCAAAACTTGCCAGCATATCGGAAAAATGAGCCGGAATACTTTGGGCATTAATGTGGACAACATTAAAATTCCTAAGGGCATCAGAAAACGTTGCCATTAGAGTGTCAGCAAGAGAAGGGATACTAACGAAACTATTATCGTTGCTGCCTACTGAGAAAAAAGTTTCCACATCACTGTTACTGTCATAATCAGACATAATAATATACTATTATACCTTTTAAGATATGTATATACCAATGAAGTACAGTTTAAGAAGTAAATATATATATATGTATATATAATAGTTATACTTATATAGTTAATATATTTTAGTATAAAAAAGAAAATATAAAAATGCCAAAATACATACAATGTAGGTACCAAATTCAACAAATGCATTCACCTGCCGCAAGTGTTTTATAGATTAAAATTAATATAACAGAAAAGAGACAAAAAAGAAGAAATAACAAAAAAACAATAATACAAACTAAGATAGAGGTTTTTCAATGCCAGAATGAAAATATCCCGTGAATCGAAACGCAACCATCGACAAAATTTTGAACGAAACACAACGAGAAACTTTCAGTTTCAGAACGTAGCTGACATTGTCATTCTGGTTGCAAATTGACTTTGACAGTTATAAAGTAAACAAGTTCGTAATACACATAACAATCGAAAAAGTTAAAATAATGAGGGTATAGTATAGGTCAGTGTTAACGAAAAAGTAAGATAATAAACAAAATTTTGCTACCTATACATCCAGAAATGAAAAGCACAAGGAAACAACCGCAGAACATCACTTTTTGGCCTGATTGGCGCGCTTAGACCTCGTCCCTGTTGTGCTCGTGGTCGCCTTGATGGTGGCTGGCTTCTCAGGATCCGGAGCGATGCTGTTCAGATCGAACATGCACTTCACCCGATGCCGCGTTCCATTGATGCCGAGAACGTGTACCTCACCACTTCTGGTCCAGCACTTTGTTACTCCAAACTTCGCCCTAGCAGCCAAAAACAAGTCGTGGCGCGTCTTGGTGAGAAATTCGGAGATCGTGATCCCTGTGCCCTTTAAGTTAGTTTTGGCGAACCAGATTTTAGTGCGGATAGCCATATCATTAAATTTTATGAGGATGGGCCTAGACTTTTGAGAAGATCGTCCCATCCTATGGCAATGGCGTATATTGAGTGCTTGAAAGTCGCAAACCTCGAGTTGGTCCTCAATGATGTGGGTGACCACCTGCACGATTTCCTCATTCTTCCCCTCTGCCACTCCATGCAAAAGAAGAATCTTCTTTCGCCCCTCGCATCGCCATGACATCAAGTGTTTGATTGAGCATGGCCACCTGTTGCTGTAGGGTGTTGAGCGCTTGGATAATAAATGCTCTAAATAAATTGAATTCAGTGGCCAGGCTTGCAGTAGAAGATGATGTCCCCGAAGTTTTCTGGAGCTCATGTTCAAAGTCGGACATTTTCTTATTGAACATGTCAGTCATTTGCGTCATGGAAGTTTGCAGTGCCTCCATAGTAAAGGTGTTTTTGTTTTATGTGATTTATGTGATTTTAAGATAGGAAATAACACTTACACGGCAAGTAAAGACTGTTAGCTAATATTTGTAAACATTTGCAGCTTTAAATTGTGTAAATATTACTTTTTAATAAATTAATTAGCACCTGATGTGTATTGATGTGGCTGGTAACTACAAAAAGGACACATAAACATTTAAGGATTGTATGTTCTTTTGAGGCCGAATTTTGTCAATATCTTTTGATGACCTAACAGGGATAACCGGTGAAGTTCGCTAAAATATTCGAGAAAAATATATATTCATGACTATATTCCTCTCTTAAACATTCTTTTAATGTAAGCCAGCGCGAATTTCGAGCGGCCGTTCTAAAACATCTAATCTTATTGTTTTGACTGACTTGCTTAGCAAGTATATGCCACAGCGGTCCCAAGCGACGTAGTGTATACTGTCTATGTTAAGGCTTTTGACAGAAGATCATTCGATATTACCTCAGAAACTTATTTTAATTGGTGTAAGAGGAGATCTATTCAGATGGTTTACATCGTATGTTGAAAATCGATGCCAAACTGTCGTCTTGACTGGGTTCTCCTCTAAGGTGTTATTTATTCCATCTGGAGTCCCTCAAGGGTCTCGGATTGGCCCTTTGCTATTTGTCATCTTTATTAATGATATTTCCTACTAGGTTTTAGACACTAAAATACTTTTATACGCCGATGATCTGAAAATTTTAAATCCCACTAACACTGTCACTGACGCAATTTATCTTCAACATGACCTCCATCGTTTCCAGAATTACTGAATTTCAAACAAATTAGAGTTAAATGCATCTAAATGCCACATATGTACAAAAATACATATGTGGCATTTAGTTTTGTTTACTAGAAACCTAAACGTATATTATTTAATTACAAATTAAAAGACACGCTTATATCTAGAGTCAATACTATTACAACCTGGGGGTGACATTTGACTTAAAACCTCTATTCGATGAACATATAAACATTTTATTACAAGGAAGGCATCGAAAGCTTTGGATTTCATTATTAGGTTATTAAAGGAATTCAAAAGCAGACTGAAGACTTTTCAAAATCCTTTATTGTACATTTGTTACCAGTCACCTCGAATATTCTTCTCAAGTTTGGAATCCCAATAACAAAATATATATTAACAGAATCGAAAACATACAGAGAAGATTTCTAAGGTCAAGTACCTTACAAATCTTTAATGCCACTCCAGCACTTATCTACCTAATTATGTAATCGTTGCAAAAAAAATTCATATGTTACCGTTGTACGAAAGAAGGCGAGCAGCAGATCTAGCTTTTCTTCTAAAAATAGTGAATGGAAAGGTTCTATTGACTACCCCGAATTGCTCGAAAAGATTGGTTTACGCGTTCCCTCTGTATTTTTAAGGAAACCAGACTTATTAAATATTCCATACAGCAGGTGCATTCACAGGCAAAACTCATTTCTCGTAAGGGCATCTAAATCATATGCTGTAACGCAAATAATTAACATTGATTGATTTAACATCAACTTTAAATATGTTAAATGGTCTCTTCCTTGAATTGTATGTGTTTTCTTTAATTGTATGTCATTTACCTATACATTTTGTCGTCACTTTATGTTTTACCGTGCTCTATTCATGATGTAATTATTCGTGGAAATTTATAATTGGCCTTCAGCATTTACTACTTAAGCCATACTGGTTCTTTGTTAGCTGTTAGTTTTCCTAAAATAAATAAAATAAAAATAAAATACAATGAGTTTTGGATACACTTACCTGTACAAGAAAAGAGAGAATCTACACTCTCGACTCTCACTTATTACTATGTTACTTTTTCTTTATGATATTGACCTCTAAATGAAATTTAAATAGATTAGCTATTAATGTCATCTATAAAATTTAAATTGCGTTTGCGACTGGGTGTGACAAAAAGGTTCTCGTGTCCAGGACAAGGCGACGCCGCTGTTCATAGCGGCGCAGAACGGGCACGAGGAGGTGTGTCGCGCGCTACTGCGCGGCGGCGCGCGCGTGGACGCGGCGCGCGGCGACCGCGCCACGCCGCTGTGGATCGCGGCGCAGTGCGGACACCAGCACGTGGCGCGCGCGCTGCTGGCCGCCGGCGCCAACCTCGACCAAGTGCGACAGGTAACCATATAAAGGTTTGGTCAAATAGCGGACGGAGCGCGATAGAAGCGTTCGGGTAAGCTCGGCCGGATCGAGGTTGAGGACCTGATTAAATGTCTTAAACCGAAAAAGGTCCCCGGCTCTGACGGCGTTTCTAATCGCGTAGTGAAGTGCTTGCCCACCCAACTCATCTGCCTCTTAGTGGCCGTCCTTAACGCCGCCATGACGAACTGCATCTTCCCCACACACTGGAAAGAGGTCGACGTCATAGACATCCCAAAGCTCGGTAAATCCCTGGACCGCCCCATCAGTCTCCTCAATTCCTTGGCAAAGATCTACAAGCGCCTGCTTCTAGCTCAAAGACTGTATTGTTCAGGGTATTCTCATCAATAAGCAGTTTGGCTTTCGAGCCAAACACTCTTGCGTCCATCAGGTGCACCGCATAACTGAGCATAACCTCGGGTGTCAACAAGCCCAAACCCGTCTACGCGGATGCCCTCTTCTTCGATGTCGCGAAGGCGTTCGACAAAGTCTGGCACAACGGCTTGACCTACAAGCTTTACCAAATAGGTGTGCCGGACAAACGCGTGCTCATCGTACAAAACTTTCTGTCAAATCGCGCCTTCCGGTATCACGTCAAATTGACGCGCCCTACCCCCATGCCATATAAGCTGGGGTCCCACAAAGCTCAGCTCTGTCCCCCTTCCTATTTAGGCTATACACGAATGATATTTCTCGTTCGAGTAAAGTGCATTTTGCGAATGCGTCCAATTATCGGAACCCCCTTATCGTAGCCGCCGCCGACTACGAAGATGAACCTAACTCCTCTCCTATAAGGTGCTACCGCCGTCCGCGGCATGTTCTCACTCACCCTCCCGATGCCCTTACTTCCCGTCTTCTTTACGCCAACAACGTAGATCATTCAAACACATACACACACATGCGCACACACACACGCGCGCGCACACACACACACACACACACACAAACCGCGCCACCGTTGTCGCGCTGCGTCGGCTATGTGGCGAAACCTTAGGACTTTAACAAATTGGTGGTTATCAATTTTATTTCTTCTTAAATAGTCTTTTTTAAGATTTTATAAAAGACTTTAAAAAAAGAAGAGTAATTCACATTGGTAACCTTATACAAAACTCTTTAAGGAGACAGAAGATTAATTCAATTTAGAGCGCAGCTGGCCGCCGGCGCCAGCCTAGACCAAGTGCGACAGGTAACCGGATTAAGGATTAGTTTTACATGTATGACTTGTAGATGGAGTATCGCCCGCGCGGAAAGGACATAAAAGGACATTGTTCTGCGCCCATACACGACTTGCTCCAAAACCAACCGCAATGAATAAATACTCCTATGATTTGAAATCACTTATAAAATCTTTTAGGGCATTTATTATTAAACGGACAAGCGGGGGAATCGCAATATTGCACAAAAAATATCAGATTTTGAGGTTACAAATTCAGTAGCCATTAATACGTATGGCGATAATATACGTAGGCGTAAATGCACGCCGAGCGGTGAAACCAAAAAATCAACAAGCGTCTCGCACTCACCGCACCCGCACCCGCATAATATTGGCAGCCCGGAAAGATTACTACATTTTGAGGTAAATGTTGATGCCATTATACTAGATGGTAATAAAATCATTGTTGCGGTATATAATAATATAATATAATATTAGTCCTGTTAAGAAACTGTCCCACTGCTGGGCACGGGCCTTCTCTCAAACTGAGAGGGTTCAGGCCACAGTCCACCACGCTGGCCTAGTGCGGGTTGGCGAACTTCACATACCTTCGAGAAACTCTTAGGCATGCAGGTTTCCTCACGATGTTTTCCTTCACCGTTAAAGCAAGTGATAATTTTTTTTTTAATACACACATGCTTTCAAAAAGACAGATGTGCGTGCCTGGGTTTGAACCCGAGACCTTTGACTTTGCAGTCCAACGGTCTAACCACTAGGCTATGACTGCAGTTGCATTGTTGCGGTAACGTGTACTTAATGCATATAAAACTAAATAAATAGATATACGTATACTATCAAGGCTGGTAGTAGTAATTCAATATAGGGAAAATATATCTTCATCATCGTAGCTTAATATTAAAACCATGGGTTTTTGGCGGGAAATCGAAGAGTGAAGTTGTCAATTTGTTTTAATTTCCAAAACTTGTTATTATGTATTCCTATATGTGCACGAGTGAAGGTAATTGTAACAAAGTGATGAAACGTGCCTTTTCGATTTCCCTCAAAACGGCCGTCGCAATTGGTATGTAAAGTATCCATCGCTTTACTATCCAGGGTGGGTCATATTCATCAATTTCATTATCATCGTTGTCATCAAATTTATCGGGGATTGAATTGATTTAAAGAAACACGATTATGCTACTCACTGGACACTGGCAAAATACACTTAAAATAATGTGAAGCCATAACTTAAACAGGTACACACCAATAAAAAAATAACTTGGGTAAATTTCATAGTAAACGGCAATTCAACGAACTGTCATTAAGTGACATTTCACGTCAAGACGGAGTTAGTTCCGATTTAAGCCACGTGCCAAAAGATACTTGTCACACTGTACGTCAAAGTGGTTTATAGGTCGTCGCGAAAATGCAGGCGTAGTGGTGGAACTGGTAAATTACCTTATCTCTCGTTAATCGACGCGTGCATGCTGGTCCGGCGTAGTCTTTTTATTTGCGAAACACCTATTTGTATGTTACGAAATAGAGGTAGAATTAAATGTAGAGAATATGAGCGGAATGGATATAGAAAAAAATGAAGACAAAGGTAGCGCAATTTTTTTTTATAAAATATTTAACAAAATACGAGTAGTTATGTTTTTTCGTAGAAAGTTCATTGCAACTATTATAAAATGCTAAAAATAGCATTTTGTTAATAACGAGATCTAGGTCATCATCAGTATTATATAATTTTTAGGTTTCTATAAACGGAGAAGTACCGTAATTAATTATTACTTTTTAACACATTTCAGGATGGCGCCACGCCGCTCTTCAAAGCCGCACACAAAGGTCACTCGGCCGTGGTGGTCGAGTTGCTAAAATACAAACCAAATCTTGGATTGCTTCCTGTAAGTCGAACTTCACTGAATTTTCTCTTCGATGAATAATTTTCTTTGAGATATGAATTTGACATTAAGCGCAACCTAGGTACAGAATGTAAATGCAAGACTTTATCGACCTTTGCAAGGTGGCAGCACTATAGTTTTACTGCTTTTCACTACTACATGTCGCTTTCCTACAAAACACCTAGATAGCATTGACATTAATTACTCTTTTCGACAGTAGATGGCAGTATTATAATATTTACTACTGCTCACAGCTAGATGGCGTTGTTGAACGAAAATTATTAACACAAACTATTCCAGAATGGTCAATCAGCACTTCACGGGGCTGCGATGTTCGGCCAGCTGTCCTGCGTGCGGCTGCTGGCGCGCCGCAGCTCGCTGCGCGCGCGCAACAGCGCCGGCCTCACGCCGCTGCAGGCCGCCAGCGCCGCGCGCAAGCACGACGTGGTCGCGTACCTCAAGCGCCTCGAACAGGAGTTGTTGCACACATGATACTGTGGCAGAATTCCCCGGGGAAACGATACAGGTTGTCGTGCTGTTTATGTAGTTTAGGGGGGCGCATTTATAGAGTTGATTGGTCGGATAGTTGACGGGGCATCGACATTGTTGCGCGCTCCTTCTGATATTAACGTACCCAAATATTGTGGAGGTTTACCCTAAAAGCAACGAAAATAACGAGATAAAATGTTAATTACCTACCTAATGTTACGTTTATAGAAGAAATCGATAATAGAAATCTAGATCTACCGCAACACGTTATATCCCTCACTATTGGAAATGAATAAGTGATAGGAACATTTATTATGAAGTGCGGAAAATTGGTCTATATTATAGTATTTTTATTCAATGAATTGTAATAAAAAATGTATGGGTTTAGCTCGCACCGGTTAGAAATAAGCACTTCACGACTGCGCCACTCGACGACCAATCAACTGAAATACTGTAATCCTTGAATTGTTAACGAGTACAATACGATGATCGATTTTAAAATATTTTGTATGACAAACTATTTTAGCATTTATAAAATACAGACATCGTTACCGTGTTGTATTTGTCTTATACTTGCGTTCTTACAAATTCTACTTTACTTGACTGTTGGATGAATTCAAAACTATTAAAAATTCAAAATATTAGTCTCAATCAGCCGAAAGTCGTCTCCACAAAACAAAGGATTCCCCAAAGACCACCACAACGACCGATTCCGTGTTGTACGCATCCACCTAGTACACTGACTGATGAGTATAGGAACACAAAAAAATGAGAAATTAAACTAGGCCAATAATAAAATAGAGTGCTAACTCACTAACCTAATTGTTGTGTCACTGTAATATTTGGTTAGCTATGGCTTTTATATATTAAACTTGACCTCACAGAGTAACAACTATAGTCAAGTAAAGAGAACATTGTACTCAATCACGATAGACAGGGATTACAACCATTGTTCACATGTTCGACAATCTCATAGGCAGCTAGTACACGGTCGGAGAGAAAAGAAAGAATCTCTTAGACTGAGTGTAAGGCTAGCCACATAATTATCGATCTGCACACAAAATATCTCGATATTCCTAACTGTAGTTACTAAACAACTATTTTGTATGACTATTGTATATTCATAGCCATTCTCAGCTTTACCTGTTAGCCTTACACGATACCTCACGTTAATAGAAACACATGTAACTTTTATAGACAGCAGTATTACTTATTACAAATTTTACTTAAACTCATAGCTGTGATAGCCTAGTGGTTAGACCGTTGGACTGCAAAGTCAGAGGTCTCGGGTTCAAACCCAGGCACGCACCTCTGTCTTTTCGAAAAGCATGTGCGTATTTAAAATTAATTATCACTTGCTTTAACGGTGAAGGAAAACATCGTGAGGAAACCTGCATGCCTAAGAGTTTCTCGAAGGTGTGTGAAGTTCGCCAACCCGCACTGGGCCAGCGTGGTGGACTATGGCCTAAACCCTCTCAGTTGGAGAGGAGGTCCGTGCCCAGCAGTGGGACAGTTTCTTAACAGGGCTAATATTATTATTTTTATACTTAAACTCTGATGCCTTATGAGATATGCAGAATATACTCATGACTACTGGTTGATCTGGTGATTTAAGTGCAGGACGCTCTGGGCATCGTGCGTAGTAGGTTTGATTCCATTTTAGAGAAAGTTACAAGTTCTATACAGATTCGTGTTCCGAGTGACCTTTTGTGTCTTCATGAATCTTCTCATCCTTTAGGAAAGTCATTAATTTGACTGACTATTGCTGTCTATACTTGTTAATTTATTGATTTATGAAAATTGAGTTTGTTGTTGGTGCTGATTTAGTCAATAAGGGAAATGTACGAACATTCATTTCATTTTACACTAGTCAACTTATCAGCGGTCATGTACGCGTTTTAGTCGTATACGAGAGAATTATCCATTTTGGTTATACAATTTTTAATGCATTACACGTCAGATTGTGTGACTGTATCAATATCAGTGTATAAAAGTTTCTTTCAAATAAGAAATTAATATAAGGTTAACAACAATTTGGTCTAGTAATTAGAACGTAGGTCGTTTCGCTCACTGAGTCGTGTAATCGCGGATTCGATTTTTACACGGGACGGTTTGATTTCATGTTTGTAAAGGACCCCAAGTTATAGGAATAATTCCTGGTGTTGGGTTTAATTTTTTTTTTATTGAAGTTTTATTAATGGATTCAAAATCAAATACATGACCGCTGGCCCATTTTACTACTATCGTTGTAGCTTAGAAAGAAGAATGTATTTTTCATACAATCACATACACAATTAGTTTATAGGTAAATTTAAATATGGTCGCAGAAGGACTGTCGGAGATAGGAGTAATTAATAAAATTAATTAGAGCACATGACATCGAATGCAAGTGGCTCATATTATGTTTGTTTCAAGAGATACAAAGTCAGTAAAGGGCTTATATGTCTATACAAAGTCAGTAAAGGGCTTATATGTCTATACAAAGTCAGTAAAGGGCTTATATGTCTATACAATCACCCCAGATTCCTCGAGAGATAGGTAGAAAGTGCTCTATCTCAATTCTACTCATAAAATTTCGCTAAAACTTAATTCTTTCGTGTTCCATTAGTTAGCTAAACGTCGTTTTATTGGGTCAGTGGTTCATTCGGTTTCTGTGTGCAGAATTGAGCCAAAACACTTTCTACCTATCTCTCAAGGGAATGACTTGGGGCCCAGAGCTTAAAGTTTGAACTGCGACACAAAGCTAACGGGTATTGATAATCCAGCTCACTATCTTGAAGAACATGTGGAAAACGATATTATAATATAATCCGAATCACACGTTACCCTGTAACTGGCAGTTCTTTTAGATTTCGTTCGTCCTCACGTCCTGATGTATTGTAGGATAAGTTTTACAACAAGTATTTATTTGTAAACGTTTATGTACTTCATTTAACGTGTTATTTACGAACGCTCAATGTAAATTAAGTATTGAGCTTTTATCATTATGGAATCTCATTCAGTATTGGAAACGGTATCAATCAAATTAAACCATGTTATTGTCATTATTTAATAAGATTCTCTTGAATAAATGTATTACGAATATGATAAGTGTACATGTTAGTTATAAGTTTCAACTATGTTGTGTTATTTTATTTTAAACAGATAAGTACATTTGTTTTCTTTTAAAAAAGTTTGTTTTAGTTATTTTAACCCTATTTCCTGACAAATATTAGTTGATAATATCAAATATTCATCAATATTTGAGTCACTTTCAATTATTATCTATGGAAGACAATACTAGTCATCTATTGCGGTTTTAGGAAATATTTCTGTGAGACCATTAAAACTGAATTAATTAGGAAAATGGCGATTCTATTCCAAGCAAATCAACCAAAAAATAATTTGGGCAGTTGCCCAAGTGCCCAACGCTGGTTAGCCTACATATAATTATTAAAAATCATACTGAACAATTCTAAACGTTCTGTTAGACGTAGTTTATAGTAAACTACAAACCAAAAATGAATGGCATAAGTCAAATTCCAAACTGTTCCGTTTTGTGACAAGGCAAACCAAATCAACAGTTTTTAAACAATACTACAGTCATGTAAGGATATTCCCGCAGCCAAAGCGGAACCAACGCTGTCTAGTGAAATGCCGTTTATTATTTAATTTACACAAGTTCTTTTTTTAATTAGTAACCGTACCCAAAATGTAAGTCGCACTATAATTTGAATGTTTTTGAGTTACGCCTTTACCGACTAAAACAAATTCAAACATCGTTGAGACTACTCACTATAGTATTTTTTACATAGGATGGGTAGTGACAGTTCTAATAACCAAACGAAATTATACTTAATTCTATAGAAACGGGTCATGCCTCTTTTATGTCATGGTTTTATGCCCTAACGCCATTTAATTAAATATTAATTTCAAAGTTTTTAATAACAATTAGAAGTGGCACTACCCATCCTATGTGTAAAATAGTATAGCATGATACAATTCGGCAATGTGTTAGTTAACATTTGTAAGAAATGTCGCGCGTGCGGAAGGAGACATTTGTATAAAGATGGCATGTGGTTCACTATCTGCTGTCCCCGCATTGTTGTAGCATGTCCCGCGCCGCGGCGGCGAGCAGCTCCGCCGCCGGCCTCAGGGCGGGCATGCTTTCTGTACAGCAATAGAACAGCGCCAAGGGATGTGCATATTCTTTGTCTGAAATATTTGCTGGGACGGCTGGTCTAGTGCCTAGAAGCAAATTAAATTACGTCAATTTATCTATAACAGCACACTAGATCCCTTGCAAGGCAGACACATACTTTTATTATGGTTACTTATTTTAAATGAAGCGCAGATTTTACTCATTCTTAATTCAAATTAATGCACTATAGAAGACTGCATTTAAATTATGAATACTTATCTAATATATAATTAACTTTATGATTTTGAGAAACCCAGATGTAGTACGTAAGGTCTGTTTAAGAAGACATGCGGTAAGAATAATATTAACCAACAGCCGAAAGAAGATGTCCACTATTTTCTCGCTCTTTCGCTTCCCTCCAAAGACTGTTACCTCCACTTGCCTTTTCGCTGTGTGAAACCGACTTTTACTAGTAATTTTCACCAGAACATTGGTCCATTATATTGGGTACCTACGGCATCTTCTATATCATCGCCAGATCCTTTGTAGAGTGCCTACTCCTACCTACGTTCTTTCCTGTAACCTCTCTGGCTTCCTCCAGTATTATAGTTCGTCATACACGCTCGCGGTTACAGAGACTCTTGACTATTTACAACATATCAATAAAAAAAGGAAAATCTCACCGTATCTCTCAGAGAAATATTCTTCCATGCTTTCCTCAGTGTCATCCAGACACTGCACACTGTCATCCATGGACTCATCAACCTGTGAGTGGGGGGGCATGAGGGCCATCATCTCCCACAATGTCAGACCGAGAGGCCAGATGTCTGTCTTACTACTAATCTCACCACCATGGATCACTTCTGGTGCACTCCATGCTTCTGTTCCTGGTGAGATTATACAGTCATTAAACCTACTACTCTATGAAACACACTTATAAAAGCAATATACATTATTGGATCCATTTTGATTTTATGTTTGTTTTTATCTCTCTATCTATATCATCACGCCGGGTTCCTTACGGGCTAGGCAGAGAGTACAGAGTTCCAACAGGTTCTTTTCTTACAAACCTCTCTCGCTTTTTTCTAACTAAATGATGTTTTTCAGCTTATTATCGCTAACACGTTGATTCACATTAAACCAGGTGGAGGACAACGCCTGCCTACATGTGTAACCACCACACAGCACACTTGTGACATTTCATACAGTTATTTCATACAGTTAACTATTACATTAGGCTTGCATTCCATTTAGGAGCAGCAAACAGGCGAGTTGACATGTAACTGGATAGCAAGGGATTTTAAAACCTCTTAAATGAGTATGTAAGAGGTCTTATAATTTCATTGTATATCCCATCCCAAGCACAAGTGTGTTTCTTAATTTCCACTTCCTCACTGACTGCTGTATGGATTGAGCTAAATGTGAATGAAATAATTACCAAAATATACAGCTTTCCCAGCCTTTTGTTTATCAAAGACGCCATTCTCATCTAGAGGCAATGTGACCCCGAAGTCACACAGCTTGCAGATGGTGAAGTCTCCATTTACAAGGATGTTGTAGGACTTCATATCTCCATGAAGAATTTGCATCTTAGTGTGCAGGTAGTGCAATGCACTAGCTATGTCTGCGGCTACCTGGAGAATTATTCACTTTGTATACTTGAACTAAATATGTGTCTGAGCAATCAGATATTAAAAAAAAAAAAATGAAAAAAAAAAATATTTGAAGTCCATCAGTCGACCAGTCGATCGCCGACTTCAAATTTTTTTTTTCTTTTATAGATATTTTTAATATAATTTTAAGTGATAAGTAAATTAATTATTAATAGTTATATACATATATTATGTTATTCTGCTTAGTTTTACATTTATGTACCTACAAGGTTGACATAATACCCATTTGCTGTTTGTTATTGAAGAGTTCCCTTGTATCACCGAAGATCTTCATCAGGTCCGAACATATTGTACACCTAAACCTTCCCTGAAAAACTATGCATTCAATAAAGAAGACCCCATCCAAATCGGATTAGTAGTTTTTGAGAAAATTGCGGGCATACAAACATACAAGTTGAATGAAGAATCTCCTTTTTTGAAGTTGGTTAAAACACAACTGGCTTCTTTTGATAAAAATAAATTTGAATATTTAAAAGTATAAACACACATAAGATAGCTAAAACAGAAAATATTTAATTATTTGGCTTTCCTGTAAAGTGTTGTCATATCTAATTTATGCCATGTTGTCTTTTGTTAGTTACGCATATTGCAAAATCCCTGACAACATACTACATTGTCAAAACCTGCAGGCTGTAGTCAAGTATATAAACTTAAGCTTACCTTCAAAATTTGTTCAGGAGTGAAAGGCTCACAAGCATCGTCGATTCTCTTTTCAATCATGTCTCCTAGAGACACATCACACGCTTCCATGCCCAAGTACAAGGTTTTTGTCTTGCTGAATGCTCGGAAACCAACAATGTTTGGGTGGGACATGCGTTGTAGCAGCTCTGCTTCCACCTTCAGGCGTTCAGAGTAGACTTTGTTTGGTTTCACACGCTTGTTCAACATCTTAACCGCCCATGGTGATCGAATTTGTCCAGCTCGCGGGGACCTCATGAGTTGCATAACAGATACACCTAAAGTAGAAACTTATTAAAAAATGTTTAAATCTCTTCTACGTCAAATATTATGTATTGATTATGTAGAAAACTTTTCTCTTTATGTTTTTTTATTTAGCTAAGATCCTCCTAAGCTAAGATAGTCTTAAGGAAAGAGTAAAATGCTTTCTTAAAGAGCAATAGAGCCAAAGAGGTCTAAGGAAAAAAACCTGTTGGAACTCTGTACTCTCTGCTATCTAAAAATCCCTTGTGACCCCACAAACCACAAGGGATCTAGCGTGATGATATAGATAGATAGAGCAATAGTATTTTACTCAATGATATATATTACCTCAATTATATTACTTGTTTACTTTTGACATGGAAGGAAGTTGGAAAGTTTATGTGAAACTGCTTATACATTTTCTTGTATAAATCGCTTTCGGAGAAATAGTTGAGTAACTGACCTGTGCCATACCCTAGCCTGTTGAGGAACGGTGACGGTGGAATAGTAAATTTGTCACTCTCCGCTTTGTTTTTAATTGGCGTTTTGAATTCAGACATGTCTGATTTTTAATTATAACTACACCCAAGAGATATAAAATAACACTTCTACCACGATCACAAGACACAGACACAATAATTATTACCAAAAATTATGTAAAAGCACTGGTACCAGGTATGATAATTCAATAAATTCAACGTTTGTTTTTGTTTGAATTTGAATTGAACGGCGAGCAAACGGCCATACAAAACTAACTGACAATTATGAGGGACGACCAAGATATATAGATATATCAAAATGTCGATACTTTGACATAAGATAATTGATAATTATCGACTAGAGTTTTAGGTACATTAAACATTTTTACTACATTCTAAAAATCTCATTAAAAGTTTATTTCTTAAATAACTTGTAGTCTATACATTATTTCATTTAGTATGTAGGCTCTTATCTTTGCCACGCCTTGTTCACTATCTTCTTTTTACTCATGTTTTTGTTTAGCGATGGAAACTTAATTGGATATTTTTCTTGCATAAATACATTTGAAAATCCATCCATTATTATTTTGAAATCGACGGGAGTTTTGGCGGGAAGTCTAAGAGTGATGTTGTCAATTTGTTTTAATTTCCAAAACTTGTGTTATTTCGACTAATAATGTGTAATGTTGGTGGAATATTAACCATTATGTGTTCTTATATGTGCATGAGCGAAGGTAATCGTTACAAACTGATAAAACGCGCCTTTTCGACTTTCCTCAAAACGCCCGTCGCAATTGGTATGTAAAGTATCCACCGCTTTACTATCCAGGGGGGGAGGGGGGTACTTCATTAATTTCATTATCATCGCTGTCATCAAGTTCATCGGGGAGTCGAATTAATTTAACTAACACGATAACATATCTCACTGGACACTGGCAAAATACACTTAAAATGAGTTTGAAGCCATAACTTAAAGAAGATGAAGAAATCGACGTATATATTGCGTTCCAGTTGCTTTTTGTACCAATTGCGGTACCCACTTAGAGTATTTATTTATTTTTAAGAAAGCTTACAGGCTAATAAATTTTTTTATAATAATATTAACAGTAAACAAGTTGCTAATAACAAGCTTCCACAGTTAGTAGTATAGAGTAAGCGCTAAAAGATTATATGTATGCACTGCTTACTCTTATGTAATATCAGTCATGTCAGTGAATAAGCAAGCGAGAGAAAGTAATATCTTGTCTGTTCTTATTGTTTCTTGTTATTTCCCGAGTTTTAAATGTTTAGTCCATGGAATTGTATTAAATCCTGGTGCGTTATGAAATCCTTATATATTTAAATTTAAGTCGATAAAACAACCTCCTTTACAAATAAATTTCCTTTGTGAAACCATTATGGTGTAAATTATAAAAAAATATATATACTAGGTGTCAATTCAATTTGATAGTATTATAAGTATTGTCAAAAATTTTATGCTCTGATTTGAAAATTTGGAAATGGTGTAAAAATAAAGTGTACATCGTTTCTACAGTGGTGTATATACATTTTACAGAGCTTACTTATTGTTTGAGTAAAATTGCATACGTGGCTTTAAGTTGTAAATCGCAAACATCTCGAAAAAAATTTAAAGTCATTGTTTGAGTTTTTTTTATTCATTTTACATAAACATGGTTAATAATAAACAGGTTTATTAACTTAATGATATTGTAAAATACTGAGGATAATTCATCCTTATTCCCATTCATAACTAAATAGTGGCTTATATTTATTGTATTTTCATTAATTTTGGATTGGTGGTAGTTGAAGTTATTAGTGATGTGATTTTTTTATCGATAACCAAATGCTAACACATATTTCACGGCGTCAGTCAACACCGTCACGCCTATATTCCCCAAGCGGGGCTGCTAGGGTTGTACTGTGTACACTTTTCGCCGCACATAAAATCAAAAAACGTCGTGTCTGAATGAAATTGTTTTCAATCGAGTGGAACCTAAATCTATCTGCCTATATTATCTTTTCAAATTCCTTGCAGGGTAGGTAGAGCTTACAGAGCTATTAACACTCAGCTCACTCTACAGAAAGTCATAAACTAAAATTATTATTTCTAAAATGAGATGACAATTTAATAATGTTTATTACTATAATAATCTTAAATTATTTAATTTCAGGCAATGGATTATGATCCATTGCCTGAAATTAAATAATCATAATGCTGAAAAAATATTGCGGGGTCTCATGTTGTCGATTAGCTTCACATTTTCAAGCAACTCATAAAAATATTGAGGACAACAACTTTAGCTTCCAGCACTCCCACAGTAGCTATTTTTTCAACAGCTTTTAGTAAGTTATTTATTTTGTTATGTATCTTATAATATACTAGTTGTTTCACTCAATGGGTTTATTCTTTTATGTACTAGACCAAGAATAATTTTGGCATTAAATTAAATCCTTTGGACAAATTTGCATAATTATTGACGTACGAACAACTAGCGCGATATGCAGATAATGTTGGGTTCTTCTTATTGAACAATTGTTTGGTAAGTGAAGCTCAGTGGCATATGCGGTGATGAAATTAGGTTATTCACTGATTTGAAAATTACAAAATTTGTTTATTTCTGTTATTTCATATTCGTATTCTAGGCTAATCCTTCAAAGCAAAAGGAAGTAACAAAAACATTTTAAGAACACATAAACCCACATGCATACGCCCACAATACCAGCGAGACAATTTTTAAGTTATGTTAGTTCAAACAACAAACAATTTTAGTTTGGTTTATTATCGATATTAAGATACATATATACACTCACTGGCTCTTACGAAGCTTAGGACAATTTTCTTGTGCAATCAGGTTTCTATTGTTTCAAACTTCTTTGAGTACCTACCCATTACCTACCCTTTGTATACTCTATAGTGGTACCAAGGAACGTTTTTGGGTGGTACCCATAGAGGTAAGTACCTCTATGGTGGTATCAATCGAAATACCATTAAATAGAACCATAGACGCCGGTGCTGTAGAGAACTAAGAAATTGTTTTTTTAATTTCTATGGTAGGAAGTCGAAGAGTGCTGCGTCAATTTGTTTTAATTTCCAAAACTTGGCTTTTCCAAAATTTGTTTCGATTTCTCTCAAAACAGCCGTTGCAATTGCTATGTAAAGTATCCATCGCTTTACTATCCAGGGTGGGGTACCTCATCAATTTTATTATCATTCAGGGTTGCTAACGCCAATCCTCCGAATCCCCCAAAAATGTAGGTCAAATTCCCTAAATTTGGGGAGAACAACATTCCGATTCCCCTCAAATTCCCCACAAAATTAGTTTGTTTAAGGGTATTTTTAGGTGTCTTTGTAAATTAAACGGTAGTTTTAATTATATCGAATTACATATTTAAATCAGCTCTTGGTATTTTCACATTTATAAACAGACTACAGTATTTTTTAATTTAGGATGTGTACTGATAGTTCTAATTGTCAAACGAAATTCATATTTAATCAAATGGTGTTAAGGCATAACATTTATTGATTACTTAAGACTCTACCACCCGTTCGGAAAGTCATTCCAGTGGAAAAGAAGGGCAGGAAACTTCAAGGTTACTCTTTTTCAAATGAGAGTTTTACAATTCTTTTTGTATAAATTGCATTTATGAGGTATGGGACAATAGTGCAAAGCGATTTAAATAGACGTGCTTAACTATAGATTAAACATACGTGGATTTAGATTCATGGTATCGTTCGTGTCTACATAGTCCTCTTCACAATAGGTTCTTTGTAAAGGTATATAATAAAAAGTATAATAATAGACGTATAATAATGAGACGAACTATGAGAGTCGAGGAAGCCAGAGAGGTATGTAAGGAAAGAACCTGTTGGAACTCTGTACTCTCTGCCTACCCCGCAAGGGATCTGGCGTGAGGTTATAGATAGATAGATAGATATAATAATAATAGTAAGAGAAACGGTTACTATAAAATATGTAGAGTGCGAATAAAATAATTGGTTATAGCTCCAGTGTGATGCCGAACGACAGTACTACGGTACATGTTTAGTCAACGGATAGAAGACGGACCAGTCCCCATCAGCAGCCTCCGTTCACGAGTATGTCTTGAGAAGCAGCCATCACTCGCCTCGACCATAACAGAGGGAAGAGAGTGACCCGCTCCAAGAAGCCGTCACTACAAAAGACATTTTGCATGACCAATCCACGCCCCTGTCGATATCGTTTGAAAATAATATTTAAAAATCTATGAACGCTCGCTAGGCAGGACACGCTGCACTTAACATCATATTTTCGTGAACTTTAGGTAATTTATGTAAAGGCACTTTATCATTTAAAACATCATTTACAGTATATCCTTTACTCATTAGTGAAGATTTAATATAACTTTTAAATCTGTCATGTGGCAAATCTAACACGGGCTTCGGTATCTTATTGTAGCAGCGAATACCGACTCCTACGAATGAAGTGAATACTTTTTGAAGTGAAGCCTAAAAAGTTTGTTTATTTCTGGTGTTTAGTTTATGAACGTCGCTCACTCTATCAAATAAATTAATATTCTCACGTATGTACACTATATTGGCATATATAAATACTGTGAAGCGACCGTGAGAATGTTGATCTCTTTAAACAGTTCTCCGAGGAAAACCCTAAGTCCTTGGTTATAAATGCACGGTCTCTATAATAGCTCTTTTTTGCAGTATGAATACATTTTCCATGTCAGCAGCATTACCCTACAGTAGGATACTGTATGACGCTATGCTATGGATGTAACTAAAATAAACTAGACGTGCTGTATCCACATCCGTAAGTTGACGTACTTTCCACACTGCATAAGCAGCGGAGCTAAGTTTACACGCAAGTGATGAGGTATGTGCCCCCGATTGGAGTTTGGAGTCTAGGGTAATGCCTACAACGACAGTGGAGTTCGCGAGGTCCAGCTTTGTGCCATTAATTAGAATATTCGTATCTTTATCTTTTACATTAGGCATGGTAAATTTAATACAATTCGTCTTGAATAAATTAAGCAATAGATTGTTCATTTCGAACCTTCCATTACCATGGTAACTGTAAAGGAGCACCATTCACATCGTGAAAATTAAGCTTAACTCATAATATTAATGTGTCGTGACGCTAGTAAAAATAAGGCGTCGAGATGTCCATAATAAAATGGCGTCGCGACGCTCAGAATAGTAAAACGTCGCGACGCTCATAATAGCAATGCAACGCGACGCGCATAATAGTAAAGCGCCGCGACGCTCATAACAATAAGGCGTCGCGTCGCTCATAAAAGTATGGCGTCTCGACGCTCATAATATAATGGCACCTCAAAGCTCATAATACTAAGGCATTGCGACTCTCATAATAATTAGGCGACGCGACGCTCATAATTATAATGCGACGCGAAGCTCGCAATAATGCGTGGCGATACTCATAATAGTAAGACGTCTCGACGCTCATAATATAAAGGCATCTCGACGCTCATAAACGTGAGGTGTCGCGACACACAAATTATAAGGCGTCGCGACAATCATAATAGTAAGGCGTCGCCATGCTCATAATAGTAATGCGTCGCGTCGCTCGTAATAATGAGGCGTCTCGACGCTCATTATAATATTTCGTAATAGTAAGGCGTCATGACGCTTACAATAGTAAAGCGTCGCGACGCTCGTAATATTAAGACGTCGCGACGCTCACAATAGTAATGTATCGCGCAGTTCATAATACTAAGGCATCTCGAGGCTCATACTAATAACGCGTCGCGACGTTTATAATAATAAGGCGGCTTAAGGCTCATAATAATAAGGCATCGCGATTCTCATAATAGTGTGGCGTCGCGACGCTCATAATAGTAATTCCTCGCGACGCTTAATATAATAAGGCGTCGCGACAATCATAAAAGTATGACGTCGCAACGCTCTTAATAATAAGGCGCCTCGACGCTCATAATACCAAGGCATCGCGATGCTCATAATGATAAAGCATCTCTACGCTCAAATAGTAGGGCGTTGTGACGCTCGTGATTATGTGTCGCGACGCTCATAATAGTAAAGCGTCGCGACGCTCATAATAGTAAGTCGTCTTGACGCTCATAATGATAAAGCGTTTCGATGCTCATAAAGTAAAGCGTCGCGACGTTCATAATGGTAAGGCGTCGTGAAGCTCATAATAGTAATGCATCTCGACGCTCACAATAATAAGGCGTCGTGACAATCATAATTGTATGTCGTCGCATCGCTCATAATAATAAGGCGTCTCGACGCTTGTAATGCGTCGCGTCGTTTCTAATAATAAGGCGTTGCGGTGCTCATAATAGTAATGCGTCGCGACGCTCATAATAATAAGTGGTCACGATGCGACGAAAGATTTGTCCCGTGCGGGAATCGTACCCGCGACTATAAGACAGTGGGCGGAGCGGCTTAAGCTCTTTTTTTTATATAATTAGACACTGCGGGCCCGGTTTGTCCCGCACCTTTTTTTGTTTAATTTATGTTTTGTTAGTAGTTGCTTTTATATGCACTCGTATGGTACATGTCGCTTATTTTTTTTTTTTGGTTTTGTTGTTACAGTGATTGGTATTTGTTTTTTGCGGTACTTCAGTAGAGGTTTTTTTTTCCTATTACTTTTTTTTACATTTTTATGTTATTGTTTTAAAGGTTTATGTAAGTGAATGAGGATTTTTTTTTGTCACAGTTTTGGCTTGCCTTTGAGCGAGAATGCCTCCCTTGTGTAGGTGTTTGGCTGCTTGTGAGGGTTTCCCTTAGGCCTCCGCCTCTACCTCAACTACCATGTCTCGACTGCGATTGGCCATCTTAATTTTGTATTCTTTTATTTTTTTTGTCGCAGCTGCCCCCGCCCTGCTTATTAGTGTAGCCGTTGCGTCCCCTTCACAGCTGTCTGTGTAGTAGACGCAACTTCCAGTGTGGCGAGATATAGCTACGACCGCGTGTGGATAGCTTCCGTGGAGCTTCAGTCACTTGGGGACCGCTCGCACTATCACCACGTTTTCACTCGTTAGTCCCTGAGACTCATGCACGGTGAGGATGCGTGACCCGTTTCCCGACGCATAGTCCTGGCCGAGGAGGATTTCCTTCTCGGCCTGGGTGTGAACCAGGAACAGGGTGTTCTCCTGGTGTTTTGGAATTTGGGCTCGGGTGTACTTACTGAGGCTCAAGGACCTCACGAGGGATTTGGACGAGTATATGCCTCCGTATATCTCGTTAAGGGCTACGTCTATTGGGTTTCTGTGAGTGCAGAGCAGCTCCCTGTTGACACGCGCCACGGAGTCTGGGCGGTTGTAACGCAGTCGAAACAGGTTCTCCCTATCAATATACGGCAGTTGGTTGCAGTCCCTGACGAGAAGAGCCTCTCTCGCGCCAGTTATCTTGATGGCCATCACTACGGCTCCAAAGTGGTTCATCAGTGCCTTGTCGACGATAATACGTGTGCACTCTTCACCTTCTTTCAATCCGTTAACCAGCATTGAAGCCATAGTGCGGACCCTCCTCTTGGTGTTTGGCTTAAGCTCTTAACCACTGCGCTAAATCGTCCGTCAAATAGTAATGCATCGCAACGTTCATAATAGTAATGCACCGCGACGCTCAAAATAATAAAGTGTCGCGACAATCATAATAGTATGTCGTCGCGACGCTCATAATAGTAACGCGTGGCGTCTCTCGAAATAATGTGGCGTCTCGACGCGTGTTATAATTAGGCGTCGCGACTAACATAATAGCAAGTCGTCGCGACGCTCTTAATAGTAATTTGTCTCAGCGCTCATAATAATAAGACGTCTCGATACTCATAATAGTAATGCGTAGCGACGCTCATATTAATTAGGCGTCGCGATGCTCATAATAGTAATGCGCCGCGACGCTCATAATAATAAGGGGTCACGTCGCTCAGAATAGTAAGGCGTCGCGACGCTCATAATAGTTATGCGTCGCGTCGCTCGTTATATCGCTCACAACAGGGAATATTTTTGTCGATTACGAATCTAGTCGTGAATATCACAAAATTCCGCCTTTGGGCATAAGGCGTGCACTAAACGATAGTGTTTACCTTTATAAAATAATAAATAACCATCTAAATTGTCCTAACCTCTTAGCGAAAGTATGTCTTAAAATCCCTCGTATTTCCTCACGTAACAAACAATTTAACTTTCACATTAGTTTCGGCCGTACTAACTATGCTAAATATAGATTTTTCATACGTAGTCCTGATCTATACAATACCAGACTATCGGACATTGATATTTTCTCAGATAATCTTAATTTATTTAAACGTAAAGCAATATCAAAGCTGTGATGCAAGCAAAATAAAAAGTGTGTTTTAGCAAGTAAACTTGTTTTACAATTAATTATGATATTAATAATAATAATTCGGATCAAGTACGTGCCATCCAGCGGTGCAAGTTGTTGGATGACACAGTGCTTGAGCGACTGCGCCGCGAAGCACTTCCTGCTCGTACTGACTCCAACGTGCAAGGTGTTGAAGAACCTATCTCTTTAAATAACTTCGCACGATCGGAGGAGGTAAATAGCGAGCAGGTAAGTGTTAGTGACCAGCTACAGGAGCAGGTGAGGAGAGCTCTGGAGGATGCATTTGCGGAGTATCGGTCTGCACCGATTTTCCTAAGACCATGCCTACCCCGTTTGCCCATGCATAGACGTAACATTTCGCTTGTGAGTGCCCTAGACAATGTTTTAAAGCCACACTGGGAGACCAGTGTGGACTTATGTGATACCCATTCTATTTTGTACTGTGGAGCGGTGGCGGTGTGTCGGGTGGCAGGTGTAAGATTTCCTAATCTACATCGAGCCACCCAACCCACAAATACTAAACCATTCTGGCAGTGCAGAATAGAGCGGCGTATAAATATGGCTAGGACACTCATAGCGAAATTGTTGTGCTTCCAGGCTGGAAACAACCGCCCGAGAGTTATGCGTTTCGTGGCCCAAGCCTTTGCAGGCACAGGAGTGGCTCCTGTGGACTATGTGGCAGGGGTCGCGGAACGCATAGACTACTGGAAGCAAAAAGTTTATGCATGGGCGAAGAGGATTCGCAGGTATAAGGCGAGAGCAGATAGATACCACGTGAATCGCACCTTCCAGACGAATCAAAGGAGTGTATACCAGGCTTGGGAGCGCCCCCAAGAGAGAGTGAGTGACGTGCACTTGCCAAATGCGGCCGTGATGGCCGAGTTTTGGCGTAAAATTTGGTCAGTGCCCGTCAGTCACTCCGAGGGCGAATGGTTTGATGTTGTTGGACGATCCTGTGGGCCCATTCAGGAAATGGAGCCCGTAGTCATAAGCCGTGAAGATCTGGCCTGTGCGGTTCGTGCGGCGCCGAACTGTTAAAGTCCGGGGCCGGATGGACTGCACGCATTCTGGCTAAAGAGGCTCCAGGGCTCACATTCTCGTCTAGCGACTCAATTCCAAGAAGCTCTTCAATTGGGATCGCTCCCTAGCTTTATGACATCGGGTGTCACTCACTTGATTTACAAATCTGGCAGCACTTCGGAACCTAAAAATTATAGACCGATTACATGTCTACCTACGGTCTATAAACTCCTTACATCCATTCTGAGAATAAAAATCAATAATCACCTTAAGGCACAGCATATTCTATCGCCTACTCAGAATGGTTGTAAGGGGGGGTCCCGGGGTACAAAGGATTTGCTCCTCATTGATATGGCCATTTGCCAACAGGTGCGACGATCCAGAAAGAATGTCTCCATGGCCTGGATTGACTATAAGAAGGCCTATGATTCGGTGCCTCATACATGGCTGGGGAGGGTGCTAGAGCTGTACAGAGTACACCCGGCGCTGTGCTCTTTCCTCGGTTCGTGTATGGGGCAGTGGACCACAGTTCTTCGTCACCCAGGCTGTGGAGACCTTTCTGGTTCGTCGGACTTGATAAAGATAAGCAGGGGTATCTTTCAGGGCGACAGTTTGAGTCCGTTGTGGTTCTGCTTAGCTTTGAATCCATTGAGTGCTATACTTAAGGATTCAAAGCTAGGTTACCATTTGCGGAGGGAGAGTGAGCCTATATCTCATCTACTGTACATGGATGACCTCAAGTTGTATGCTTCGAAGAAAACAGACCTGATGGAGTTGCTCAAAATAACCGGCAATTTTAGCAACGACATCGGAATGGAGTTTGGAGTAGACAAGTGTGCGGTCATCCATGTACAAAGAGGGAGAGTTGAAGATTCTTTTAATCTACAGCTCTCTGAAGATATATCCCTCAGGTCTCTCTCTGAAATGGATTCTTACAAGTATCTTGGTATGTCACAAGCCTTAAGTATAGCTGAACAGGATATGAAACAATCATTGAAAGATCGGTTCTTTGCCCGCCTGATAAAAGTGTTAAAAAGCCTTCTATCAGGTGGAAATAAGGTCCGAGCTTTCAATGGTTGGGTCATGCCTGTTCTTACATACTCTTTTGGCATACTAAGGTGGACTCAGTCTGAACTGGATGCCCTGGATAGAAAGGTCCGTCGATTGTTGACAGCGTATCGTATGCATCACCCGCGGTCATCTGTTATGAGGTTGTACATCCCGCGGAAGTGCGGTGGTCGTGGGTTTTTAAACGCTAAGACTCTACACAACCGCGAGGTGTGCAATCTCAGACAGTACTTTTTGAGTGTATCCGTGGTGATGTATCGAGATGTTGCCGCAATCGATAGAGGCCTAACTCCGCTTTCCTTGGCAAACGAAAACTGGCGAAGGCCCCAGGTATTAAGTATTTCGGACCGCACAGCCATATGGAAGGGCAAGGAGCTACACGGACGGTTCTATCGGGCTCTTACAGGGCCTGATGTGGACCAGCTCGCTTCCGTGAACTGGCTACGCTTCAGCAACCTTTTTGGGGAAACTGAAGGGTTTGTCTTTGCAATTATGGACGAAGTTATCATGACGAACAACTACCGAAAGCACATCCTAAAGGACGGCACGGTTGACATTTGTCGGGCATGCCACCGTCCCGGTGAGTCTATTAGACATGTAGTTTCCGGTTGTTCTCATCTTGCTAACGGAGAGTACTTGCACAGACACAACCAAGTGGCTAGAATTATCCATCAGCAACTTGCTCTTAAATATGGCCTTGTGGACTCTGAAGTACCGTACTACCAGTACCAGCCTCTTCCAGTTCTCGAAAGTGGTCATATCACGCTCTACTGGGATCGATCTATTATCACGGACAGGACTATTGTAGCCAATAAACCTGATATCGTGATAATAGATCGATCGATGCGTCGTGTAATGCTAGTTGATGTCACCATTCCGCATGATGAGAACCTTGTGAAGGCCGAAAAAGAAAAATTATCTAAATATTTGGACCTGGCCCATGAGGTTACCGCAATGTGGAATGTTGATTCAACTATCATTATTCCGATGGTCGTTTCAGTCAACGGCCTTATAGCGAAGAGCTTCGATAAACACCTTGAGAAGCTCTCGCTAGGCAGTTGGGTGAAGGGCCTGATACAGAAGGCAGTAATGTTGGATACGGCACGCATTGTGAGGAGGTTCCTCTCTTTGGAGCCCTGACCACCGGTAGCTTGGGTCGTAGACCTTGCTGTCGGTGGAGCACATTTTTTTTTATACAATATATATAAGAATATTTGTATTTTATATTTTTATATATATTTTATAAGAAATTATACTTAATAAATATATACATAATAATAAGTCATTTAATCCAGACAACTGAAATTTTACAAAAATATATTGTTAAACTTACGAGCCCATAGAATATATACCTTACAGACTAACATACATATAATATATAAACTTATAAATTAAGTAGCATGTGTTGCCGGCGACATGTTGCGCTGTACGGGGGTATCTCTCAGTCTCCCACGAAATCTTCTAAAAACGACACCCCTCGGCCAGAAGTCCTCGCTCATGAAGGTCTCCAATTTGGCAGTGGGAACTCGCACAACAAAGGAATTAAAAGCCGCATTGTGTTGCGAGTTCAGCTTCTCGACCCTCAGAGAATACAAGGACTTCTTGCGGGCATACTCCACAATGTCATCGGCTTTGGTGGTGTAGTGTAGCCGTGACACGTACAGCAGCGTCGCCGATACTGCTGAACGCAGGAGTGTGCCATCGTCGACCGGTGCAGACCCACACCGGTTTCTTCGGGGAGGCTTCTTCCTCTTCTTTTCCACCTTGATGAAGCCTTCCTCATCAACTTGACCCTTCATGGTGGTCAGAGGCACCTTACGTGCCTTCCTAGTTGTCTTCCCAGGTGCGCGGGCGGCAGCGGCGGCGTAATCACGACGAGGAGAAGCCGTGTTTACGTTTGACGTCACCGGCGGGGACGTAGAGCAGGCCGTAGCAACAGCTGGCGAGGTATCGGCTGACTCAAAACCGCCGACGGATGCATTTTGGTACATGTTTCTTTTCATTAATGCATGATACTGTAGATTTGTTTAATATCATTTATTTAAGTTATTACATTTGTATTGTGACCATTTGTTATTACATTTGTATTATATTTAAAAAAAACATAGTAATTTGTCTCAGCGCTCATAATAATAAGGCGTCTCGACACTCATAATAGTAATGCGTAGCGACGATCATAATAATACGGCGTCGCGATGCTCATAATAGTAATGTATCCCGACGCTCATAATAATAAGGGGTCACGACGCTCAGAATAGTAAGGCGTCGCGACGCTCATAATAGTTATGCTTCGTGATGATCATCATAGTAAGGCGTCGCATGCTCATAATATTAATGCGTCGTAACGCTAATAAAAATAAGTCGTCGAGACGCTTATAAGCGTCTCGACGACTTATTTTTATTATAATAAAAAGGCGTCGTGACGCTCATGATGTGTCCGACGCCCAAAATAATAAGGCGCCATGACGCTCATAATAGTAAAGTGTCGTGATGGTAATAAAAATTAGGCGTCCCGACGCTCATAATAGTAATGTGTCGCGACGCTCAAAAAATAATAAGGTGTCGCGGCATTCATAATAGTATGTTGTCGCGACGCTCATAATAGTAACGCATCGCGTCTCTCGTAATAATGTGGCATCTCGACGCTTATTATAATTAGGCGTCGCTACGCTCACAATAGTGAGGCGTCGCGACGTTTATAATAGTAATCCGTTGCGACGGTCATAATAGTTATGCGTCGCGACGCACATAATAGTAATGTGTCGCGACGCTCAAAATAATAAGGTGTCGCGACAATCATAATAGTATGTCGTCGCAACGCTCATAATAGTAACGCGTCGCGTCTCTCGTAATAATGTGGCATCTCGACGCTTATTATAATTAGGCGTCGCTACGCTCACAATAGTGAGGCTTCGCGACGTTCATAATAGTAATTTATTGTGACGGTAATAAAAATTACACATCCCGACGCTCATAATAGTAATGAGTCGCGACGCTCATAATAGTAATCCGTTGCGACGCTCATAATAGTTATGCGTCGCGACGCTCATAATAGTAATATGTCGCCATGCTCGTTATAATGAGGCGTCTCGGCGCGCCTAATTATAAGGCGTTGCGGGCTCATAATAGTAAGTCGTCGCGACGCTTATAATAGTAAGTCGTTGCGACGCTCATAATAGAAAGGTGTCGCGACGTTCGTAATAGTAATGGGTCACGACGCTCAGAATGGTAATGCGTCGCGACGCTTATAATAATAAGACGTCGCGACCCTCGTAATAGAAAGGCGTCGCGACGCTCATAATAGAAATGAGTCGCGATGGTCACAATAGTAAGAGCCGCGACGCGCATAATATTAATGCGTCGCAACGCTCATAATAATAATGCGTCTTGACGCTCATAATAGTAATTTGTCGCGACGTTCATTATAGTAATGCTTCGTGACGCTCGTAAAGGTGATACGACGCTCATAACAGTAATGCGTCGCGACGCTCATAATAGTAATGCTTCGTGACGCTCGTATAAATGATAATGATATGGCGTCTTTACCGCTTTCTATGTCTCGCATAAGAATAAGGGTTTAATTACCAGAAACCTTCAGGCAGCCGCCAATACCCTAAAGGATTGGTTCAGGAAGTGGCGTATTGAGGTGAACCCGGACAAGAGCGGTGAGGTGTTCTTCTCCAGAGGTGCAACCCCGCGGCCCTCCCTGCTCCACCCCAGAAGTAATCTCGGTCCAGTGACCGCATTCGACTTACCTATTCCTTGGGTCAAACAGGTCAAATATCCAGGGGTCACCCTAAACAACACCATGACCTTCGGACCGCACATCAAGCGAGTGCGTAACCGAGCAGCCTTTGTGCTCGGTCGTCTTAAACCGATGATCTGCAAGCGGAGTAAAATGTCCCTTAGAAATAAGGTCACACTTTACAAAACTTATATACGGCCCATCATGACGTACTCGTACGCTTGTGAGGTGTTCGGACAAGCTGCCCGCTCTCAAATCAATATACTCCAAACGGTTCAACCCCGTTTCCTCCGCAAATCCGTCGGAGCCCCGTGGTTCATACGGAATGTCGATCTCCATTCCGATCTCGGTCTCAAACCTATTCGCGCCTTTATTAAAAAGGCGACAACCGGATTTTTCGCGAGCACTTCCAATCATAGAAATCCGCTCATCGTAGCCGCCGCCGACTACGAACCTAACTCTCCTCCTATTAGCCGCTACCGCCGTTCGCGGCATGTTCTCGCTAACCCTCTCGATGCCCTTACATCCCTTTTGGATACAAATATCGTACACAGGATCAGACACGGACCTCGCCGGCGAGGTCAAAGAATCCCTTGCCTGCCGGCCGATGCAGAGCTCCACGGCGAGACACCTAGTATACGCCCTTCCCCATAGCGACTGCCCAAGCCGAGGCCGTTCCTCCTTGAGGCGCCCTTGAGCTAGTTGCCCCCTTGCCCTTCTGGCTCGAGCGTAGTGGTTGCACGCTCGTCCTCTTGTCCGGTGAAGCTGTAAAGGCCCCGCGGCCAACAGCGTAGCTCATTCACACACAAACACAAAGCTTCAAAAATTGATCACAATATTGGAACCGAAAAGACAGACTGTTAAATAAAAGCTTGTATAAATATAATTTTTTTTCTGATTTTTATCTGTAAAGTGTGGCTTTCACTGAAGGTACAGAATTTTGTTTAAATAATGAATTTTCTTTCCATGCACTTAAAAATGGTCTAAAAAGGTCATAAAAAGGAATTAACGAGCTTTTATTAAGCTAACACTTTCTCTTCCATTGTTATCCTTCCTACCTGTAAAAATGGCATCAGAAGGGCAAATCCGCAGTTTTCACGTCTGCTTCCTAATAAGAGTAAAGAAGATACTATATCCAAATTAACTGGTAATTATGTGAAACCAATCCGAAGGCCGCATTCCGGAACTAGTGGAAACTGCCGATTGTGCCGGAAGGGGAGATCGAGGTTTTCGATGTTGCTCAATGGGAGGAAGCGTGGCGATAATCGCGAATGATCGTCGATCGGCCTGCACGGGCGGCCGCGTGCGCGTGCGCCAGTGATGGATCGGTCACCGTGGCGTGCGGGCGCGAGCGCGCCTCCCTGCTTCCCCAGGTACGTCGCGTGTGTTGCGTAGGCCGAGTGTGGTAAGGACAGCGGAGGTAGGTCCCTTGGTGTTTGTGGTGCAATGTGTATGGGCAGCAATTCCAAAGTATCGCTTAGTAATTGGCCACTGCCTGGTCTACAGCGGTCGGCTGCTCGAGGTATTGGATTGGATGGCCGCGGATTCCTTTCCTGCGCAGGGAACACTAGACTGTGGTCTTTCTTGTGATTTTTTTGAGGTCTGAGTGGTACTGGACCAGACTAACGATATTTTTATTTTAAAATATACCTTCATGTGATTTGAAAATTTTGAACCAGTTTCCTTCGTGATATTGCTAAACGTGGGTAGTCTTTGTAGCTTCAGCAGCTAAGAGTTAGTTACACGCGTTTCGGGGAAGCAAGATGCGAGGGTGATTTATCGTTGCTAGGAAGGAAAATGACAAGCATCTCTGTGGTGCTCTGCACCGCACACTTTAATCTGTTTTCCTCTACAGCGAATTTATCTTACCGCAAGCTCAGTTGCCTTCATAAAATTGTATCTACTTAATATAAGTACCATGCAACTTTTTAAATACTTACTTATAACCTATCATCATCCTTTTGCACATATAGGTTCTACCCAATTAGGCACTTCATAATAATAATTGCAGCCGTATTAAAGTTATTGTGTCAAGAATGAATAGTCATAAAATACGGTTCTATGATTACTTTTACCTTACGCAGTTTAGTTCGTAATTAAACCAATTCGTTTGTCCGACTTTTGCGACTAGAATATCGAAGAATCTAGTTAGTTGTGTAATTCCTGGCACCTAACACCTATCGATTATCTACTCACACTGCATTTAATGTTTTTGTTACGCTTTCACCCCTGATGCACCGACTGGACTGAAATAAGAGCAATTTTGCCGAATTGCGCATGCTTATGAAAAAATGTATCATTGGACTCATATAAATCTGCAATTTATCATAATATCCATGTAAATAATTTCACATTATATGGTAAGTACAAAGTGACATTTATATCAGTTTCGCGCGAAATGTTAATACTTGGAATATAAACTAGGGAATGGACAATTTCGTTAAATAAAATCTATCGATTTTCTGTGTCGGAAGGTTTGTTTCCCATAATATGGTGTTATAATATACAAGTTATATTCTCACTTTGCAAGGTAAATTTTGGAGCAATTCCAATATTTTGGAGTTAACATTTTGTTTTAATCTAATCGCCATCGAAGATCGTTTTGCATAGGTCGCTAAATGTGTTTCGGCCAAGGGTAATGATGGACGTCCTCAGGAGCGAGCTGCATAGTTAACAACATAGGTCTTGGACAATACCTATTAATGTTTTGTGGCCGATTAACAAAAAAAAATCGCACGCAAATATCTTTCACGGCCATTTTCTCTAAAGTAGAAAGTTGGCGTTTACGTAGTTAGCCGTATGTAGAGCTACCGCAATAGGCAAAAATACATGGCGGATTACGGACGAATGGGACAGTAAACTGTGATAGAGCTAATCGTCATTCTTTGTGATCATCCTTGTCTCGCACGTTTTTCGTGAACGTTTTCCCGGGGATTCACTACGGTTTTTAATGACATTTACTAGACAAACTCAGGCAGACCAGTCGTCATCGTTCAAGAACTACCCCAGACCAGGTGCCAGAGAGTTAACAGTAAATTACTTTAACAAAGTATTAAACATATTACTGACCTTGGCTGTACATACAATATATAACATATTATATGTATATTTAGATATTTAACATATTATAACACAAATAATATATATCGTTGATACATAGTCAATAGATTACAAGTAAATACTATAATTAAGTAACAATCGTCGGAACTGCGGTTTGCATAATCTTGCGTGCGATGAGCCGATACAACGGTGGGTTACGTGCTGAAATGTTTGACCTACAAACTTTACTTTTGCTTCATATAAGTAGTATAGTTGTGGTCGAAAATAATAGGGGATGTTCTCATCCCCTATTATCTTTCATTTAAAAAATAGGTTTTAATAGACAGAAAAGCGTTGATTATAAAAAAAAATCTTGTATGTTTTCCTTAATTCTGTTGTAATAAGCCAAAAAATACTAGTAAGTCAAATCTTTTTGGAAAAGCATAAAAACAACGGGACAAAAAACGACTTTAGTTTAGTTTTAAATAATACCCGGTTTCTCCAACTCTACCCGCATTTGCGTCAAGCCTAAAACTGATCACAAATTATCCTAAATATAAAGTGGAAGCTTTCTGGAAGCTCGACAATTAGAGAAGAATCTCTATCATTTCAAATCAAACTACCTCGTCCTTGACAACAATGAAAGAAGAATTCCAAACACCGTTGAGATATCGCAACCGTAACGAAATTGTAAATTAGAACAATATGGAAATACAATTTTCACGCCTCATCGATGTTTGGGGTCGTTATTACTATATTTACATACGAAATTTCGTAGAAAGGTACGGAGCTTTGAAAGGTTGGTTTGAGTGGGTGATTTCCAGCCTGACTCTTAAGCTGAGCTTTAAGCCTGACAGCCAGCAGACTTCCAGCCTCTAGGTATTGATTTGGTCACTGTTATCTATATCATCATCCCAGATCGTTTCCGGGACAAGCAGACAAGACTGAGTAGTTATAATCTAAAGGGGGTAAGTTATAATCTAAAGGGTCGGGGGTTATTAGAGACACCGTGATTGATCTTGCTTTTTGCAAATATAATTGATACACCAGAAGTGTCTTAGCTACAGAATATTTTTTTATTTCTGTAAACCATGATAGGACCTATCATAGGATGACAAAATACTGCTACACGAAGGACTTAACCCAATTAGGTACAAATATCGCACACTGTGTGCCCGCCCGCATATCGTATGATTTATTTATTTAATATTGTGTAAAAAAATAGACAAATATTTACTGATATAAATACACTGGGTATTAAATACATTTCTGTCTTATCCGAAGAAGCTGTAAAGGCCCCGCGGCCAACAGCGTGGATCATTCACATACACACAAATACATTTCTGTATGTTGCTTGTTACGTCATAAGTACCAGTCGTCCGTGGTTCCGCTCAGCTATGTATGTACTATGTATGTACATATATATACCCGCCCCTGTTCCCGGTAGCCGTCCAATTTTTACAAAAATCTTTTCTAGCAAGCACATAGAAGCTTAGATGAACATACCTTAGTCATTATTAGATTTATAGGCGGCAATCTCTTGCATTAACAATAGTTGTCGTGTAGTCTGTGAATGATCTACGCTGTTGGCCGCGGGGCCTTTACAGCTTCACCGGATAAGAGGGCGAGCGTGGATTATGCTCGAGCCAGATGGGCAAGGAGACAACTAGCTCAAGGGCGCCTCAAGGAGGAACGGCCTCGGCTTGGGCAGTTGCTATGGGGTGGGCGTATATTAGGTGTCTGCACCGGCCGGCGGGCAAGGGATTTTTCGGTATTCGTGCGGTATCAGTACACATGAGGAGGGAAGTAAGGGCATCGGGAATTAAGAGTTGGCATCACAGTACTTCTTTATTTTATAGTTACAATAATAACAAACTCCAAGAGAACTACAGACATTACAACCACCGCAACCGTCCCAGATACATTCATCATCTCAACCAATGTAATCGTCTCGAATAGCTTAGCACTTAGCTTAGGCCCGTGTTAGCACGGTACACACCGGTATAGAGCCGAGATTAAAAAACCAAATAATAATAATATTAGCCCTGGTAAGAAACTGTCCCACGGTTGGGCACGTTTAGGCCATGCCAAAGTTAACTTATGATAATACTACCGGCCGGCCGCAACTTCGTCTGTATGTATCTTTATAATTAAGTATAGCGTATGTGTTATTCTGATGTATTAGCTGTATCTATTACGGTAAAACTTCATTAAAAATCCGTTCATTATTTTTTGCGCGAAAGAGTATCAAACATGCACACTACCACACATTCGCGTTTATAATATTTGTAAGATTTAAGACTTGAACTTGACTATGAATTAATACTGGACTATTTTAATACTGGAACTTGGTTATATAATGCTAGATTGTTAGTCATTGTCACGTAGAAGCTTCTATGAATGAAAATATGACAGAATGAAGTAGGATATATGGAATGTGCCATTCGAAAAGGTGGGCTAAAATAAGTAGGTACCCAATGAGTTCCAGAACACGGACATCGCCGTCGTGGTAGGCTTAAAATGCGGTGGCGTGATGATCTCGATGCATATCGACTGGAATGGTCATCGTTTGCCGAAGATAGAAATGTATGGAGAAGGGAGTTTGCCTAGCGGTGAGACGCAATACGTTAGTTAAAAAAATATGAAATTAGAAATACTAGGTATTTCTAATTTCAATTCGTTGAATCATACTAACACTCCAATATTTTGCAATAGATAGTGAACTTTTGTTCACAAATCATTTTACCACGGACTGCTACTCGAAGGATGTACCTACTCGTAAACATACGTGTGTTGTGCACATAAATGCAGTTTGTCCAGCAGTTGCAGCAGCTATTATTTAATACAATGACGTGTTGCTGCTTCAGTCAACACGAACAACTAAATGCACGCATAACTATTTACAAATCCAGCAATCACAATTCACCCGATTAATTGCTTACGATGACCTACTAGTTTTTCGTGATGTCGGAGTCCGTGTTGTAGAAAAGTGCCACTGAAATTTAATTTGAAAAATTTTAAACTGTTATTTAAATAGTATACTACTTAGGTTGTTCAAGTTATTGAGTAGTTCATCATAATTATCATCATCCTGTTTGATGAGCTCAAATAACCCATGTAGAGTTACTGTTAGGGTTCTCTATCTAAATTATAACGCCAGATTCTTGCAAAGGAGACAGAAAGTACAGAGTTCCAACAAGTTCTTTCCTTGCACACCTCTCCAGCTTTCTCCACTTTCATAATTTGTATCATACACGTTCGTCGGTTACGGAGGCTCTTGACCTGCCCTTCAGATGAGACACAGGTTATTTGGTTATGCTAAGATAGTCTAGGTCTTCCCGGTGATCGGTGGCCCTTTACGGGGCGCTCGTGTGGTCACACCAACTGTCGGGCGTCTAGCGCAGCAGGATGAAAATCCAGAGCCTCCAGCGCAAGATGTCCATACGTATCGCACGAGGATACTCTACCGTATCCTTTGAAGTGGCAACGCTCCTGGCGCGCTTTCCGCCGTTCGACACCCTGGCGGACATGGACGCGAGGGTCTACGACCAGACTCGCGGCGTCCGCCAAATCGGCGAGGGTGTGCCTGTTCTCGAAGAAGTGAGACGGCGGGAACGACGGCACGCTCTAGAGGAGTGGCGTGCGAGGCTCAGTCAAGAGCATATCACACACAAACGCGTCGTCCAAACTATCCTACCGTCCTTCGAAGCCTGGCAACAGCGGAGGAGAAGGAGAGTCTCCTATAGAATTACTCAGATAATCACCGGTCACGACTGCTTCGGTGATTATCTGAGGAAGATCGGACGCGAGGCGACGACGACCTGTGACCACTGCGGTGTGGACCAGGATTCCGCCCAGCACACGCACGAAGATTTCCCCTGCGTGGGCCTCCGAGCGATGGGTCCTGATCGACCGGATCGGACCGGTCCTCTCTCTGCCGGCAGTAGTAGCGGCTATGGTGGCAGGGGAATCGGCGTGGGCGGGCGTATCTTCCTTTTGTGAGACTGTGATGTCCCATAAGGAGGAGGCCGAGCGGGATCGGGAGATCCTACTCGACGAATATTAAGAATACGGCCTAACCCCCTACCTGCATTAACATCAGCAGGGAGGCCTTCGGGGTTGTGAACGCAAGGGGCGCAAGGGGTCCTGGGCGTCCTTCAAGAGCGACCCCGAGGAGGACGGAGGTATGGTGTGGCCCGTGTCGCCGTGAGCACCGCGTCGGTGTGGGGGGAGTGTGTTAAGTCTTACCTCGGTGGCGGGCTCTTAAGAGCGCGGCACAAAACGGGCACCGGTGCGTTCCATACGCAGATGCCAGAGCTCCTCCTCCTCCTGTGTTTCGCAAAGAAAACACCGTCATGCCTATTTTCCCCAATCGGGGGTGGCAGAGGAAATTATCTGTAGAAAGGATCTCAATCCTTTGTGAGGAAGATTGCGACAAGTTGGACTTTAAGGACCTTATTGGGTTCCTTAAACCTCCAAAGGGACGCACCGGTGTCATTCGTATGTTGCGCTCCATTAAATATATCATGGGGAAAACAAAATCGTACCTCGCACCTTAGTTGTGCATACAACGACGTGGTGCTACACAATTGTTATCTAATTGGTCTGTAGTACACACTACGCTGTCCTCATAGCCACCGTTGCATTAATTGAACGCCATGATCATATCAATACCATGATCCCTAGTCGAAGAAATGCCTGCGATTACTTTTGGACATTGATCCGGAAGTGATGGTAGATTTAGTTCCTTATTTTTGAATTCATACGTACTATAATACTTAGTTTACCTGAATAAAAAAAATATTTTCACTCTTGCAATACGATCCTCGTTTCAACATTGATCATTTAAACAATACGCTAAGTAAATTTGTGTAACGTGTAAGTAAATGTACCATCATTCATAACAGTCGAAATACAATCGAATCACATAATGTGTATTATCTAAACATACGACACAACTTATTGAGACTGCACGCAGGTGTTTGAAAACAGCCATTGTAAGTGCACCGCCGTGGTGGTTAGGACTGCGGGTGCGCAATCACGCACTTACACACGGTTGAGTAGCCTCACGATATGCTGTCAGATAGGTAAACAATGAAATCACGACAACACATTATCCCCTTTCTAAGACGTTGATTTATAGGTTACCGTTGAATTACGTTTATGAATTCTTCACCATAGTTGTGAGGCTTGTCAGATATGTCATTCTTAATCGTCTTAAATTATAATCCTTGATCATTACTACTATTATTTGTCTAATTTTAATTTTCTAATTTCAATAAGTTTGCTTTTACAAACCATGTATATCTCAGAGTCTTTCGACACACATTAATAGCTAATTGTCTCTGTTTCAGGTCATTTGCGATTTCCTTGGCAATCGCAATTGCAGTAACTCAAACGTCAGTATGTGGCTTCTCGATACGCGGGAGACACACTACACTTGATTCGGTAACGGATCTTTTGGAAGTAGGGAGTTCCCAGTTGGAGGTGAAATACGAAATGGGAGGAAAGAATGAGAAGATAAACGATATCAAACATAATAATAATGAATTCGATACAACTGTCATTGCAATTAACACAACGGATCAAATCAAGCAAGTTAGTAATGAAACTAGTTTTAATTTACTATCATCAAGCACAGAAGGCAATGCTGGTAAGCACAACAACAATAACAATAAAGAACAAGCTTCCAATGCATATGAGACTTCAGAAGTTGGAACTATAAAAAGCTCAGATACTAATACTCTAAATGCTATAAATATAAAAATGGTACGAGAACCTGCTCCCAATATAACTGTACCCCCAATTATCGACGATAATGAGACCGCCAAAGTTATAAAAGATCAAAAGGAGCAAAGTATTTTAACTCCTAAAACAGATAATTATACGACTACAGAAAATATTATAAGTGACAGTGAAACAAACTTAGCGCAGGATTTGAGCAACGATGATTTTGAAAACTTGACACCTACAGATAACGTATCTTCTGCGTCAGAATTTAGTACACTAGAAACTAGTAAAGGTACAGAAACAGCTTCCACATCGACAGATAGCTTCAATTCAGCTCCAACCATAGATTTGTATTCAACACTAAATGATGTCAGTATTTCTACAACAGATATTACTCTTACTATATCAGAAATGTATACAAAAACAGATGATACTACGTATACTGACCTTACTGAAACAAGCCCCTATACAACAAATCCAACTTGGAAAAAATATACAACAATTAAGCGGAAGTCTCCAATAATAACTAATACAGTTAAAGAAAATATGGCAAAATCTGAAACAGCACAAACTATGAATATTTTAGAAAATATTGTTAAAATGGCACCTACATCTTCATTAGAAAGCCTTAGGCAGAATTTTTTAAATGGCGAATTTACGACACCATGGTATCAGGATGAAACAAATAATGACACTGAAGATTACTTATTAAATGCACCAACATTGGAACCATTAAAAACTACGCAGATGATGTCTTTAATGAAACTCGATATTGTGTCGTCTAAACGAGGCGGATACTTGGATAATACTGAGACAACAACGCAGCGTCCCTTAGAAGCTACTACGGTTAAATTGGATAAGGCTAAGACTAGTTACACAGAAATATTTGCGACAGAATACAATACAAAAGGCTATAGTGATGGCTCAGAAACTAAGAAAGCCAGTAGTTTAGAATCGCAAAGCCAATTGGTAAGTTTAATTATTTTTAAAACGGATGAATATATCGATAGCACGAAATTCATTGGAGCAATAAAGAAATATATCTAATATCTACCTTATTACTGTGTTAATAGATCGATATATTTGATGTATTCTCGTTTTTATTTAATTAAAATATCTAGTAATTTGTAAATCTTTTTCAGGACGAAGATGCGATCAAAGAGGAGTTGTTAAAAGAAAAAACACTTAACGATAATGAAGAAATCGCCAAACGGTACAGCGACGATGGAGTTAAGTTTCTTGGTGATATAAGAAACAAGCAGAACTCTCAGGCAGCAGTCGAAGTAGAGATTGATGACGTGCTCAGCGTCAAACCGATTATCAACGAAAAGAAAATAAATATATCTTTATACGCAGTTAATCCAAACTATAAACCTCTAAAGAAAATCGAGGTACAACCACCGAAACAATTCGTTAGAGACCCAGACGATAACAGCTGGAGAAACGAAAGTATTAGTTCATTAGGTATAGTTTTTAAACCAAAAAATTCATCAAAATCATTCAAACAGGTTTTGAAAAACAAAACAGAGACAGAACTCAATAATACGTCCGATAAAGACAACAAAGGTGAAGTTCCAGACTTAAGAGTAAGATTAGAGAAGATAGCAGAGGTACGAAAATCGAAGAAAAAGAAGACTAACACATTTGGTGAAGTAGTGTATACTGATTATGATTCCGCTGAAAACACAAATGCGCATACAAATGAGACCGCGTCACCCGTTACCTCGTTTTTGGATTCTATATTCTCTTTAACTACTCCTGAAACTCCAGAACCAAATGTATCAGTAAAATCTATGCAGAAAGACAAGATAGATATTTTCAATATTAAAGACCCATCTCTCCTAACCACGACCAAACCAAAAAAGTTTTTCAACATAGCAGAATACTATGACACTACCGACGAATACGACGCTGATTATTTGAAGGTCACAAAAATGGATCTGAAGAAATTCACTAAAGTAATGCCAGTAACAGAAAAATCAACAACTCCGCCTCCGGAAGTAGTATATACGACTCCGCTAACTAATTATTTGCCTGAAAGGATGCCAACAGTACAGTACTTCCCACCGACTAAGAAAGTTACGCAAAAAATTAAAGTCGGCGATTACGACACTGATTTCCAGAAGAAATTGAATTTATTCACCTATAAAGATACACCGAAGCACGTAATACCAGTGTCGTACACTACTGTGTCTTCGAGTCAACTCGAAACGGAGCCGCACAGAGTGACTGCAAAGCCGCAGTTTACACCTGTCTACAAGCCCGGGAATTTCGACAAGAACTTGTACTTGACGCAACAAACGCGTGTCACGGAGCCGCAAGACGGATACTCCGTGGGCGACGGAAATTTCAACAGGGCATCGTATGTAATCAAACATTACAAAGACTTCATTAACGAAGCGGTGAAAGACAGCGACGAGGACAGAAACATTGATTACCTTCCATTCACGGAGTCGCCGGTGCGAGGCGTGACTATTAACGAGCTGGCTAAACTCACAGAGAAAGACGCAAAAACTGCCGAGGAAGACTACGGATACGATATTCAATTCCGCAAAGATGTAATGAATAGATTCGTCGACAATTTCAACCAGAACAGCGAAAGATTCAAAGTGGATTTTCCAATTTTGTACAATAGTAGTGTTGTGCACAGGAAGATACCGGACAGTGGAAAAGTGCTCGCAGCGTCAACCGCTTACTTGAGGCGGCAGTATGAATTGGTCAACACGAGGCCCGGCCATTATTTGGCTAATGGAAAGTTATGCGAGCCAAATTGTGAAAAGTTTACCGTAGATCTCTCCCCAGACTACGAGCTACATTATTACGTTCCCGAGCAAGAGGAAAAGGAGGAAATAGATAACAGGCAAATCACTGCGTCTTATCGTTACAGAAACACGCAGTTATGAAAGCAATAATATGCATTAACAGACAATAATTACAAAAATGTTTACTCTTGTAATTTTTGTTAAGCTTTCCTATTTAATTAAGCTTGGTTTAATACCTTACCCTTTTAATTAAGCTAGGCTAAATTATCTAAATAATGTGTCAGGTGATTTCACCACACAATTGAGGCTGTACTGAGCAACTGTTTACTGTGTAATATAACTTTTAGATATTAAAGCACTTCAATAAGTATAATCTACCAACTGACCTCCATCCGAATATCATGGCTAGGGTGAAAACCCGGAACACTGGCCAGCCGACGAGCCGCGCCGCTCCGCAATGTCATTGTGCGCTTGGTATACTTAGGGGTTTTTATTGCAATAAATTTGTATTGTTATGGAGATGTTACTTATTGAAGTGTCCCTTTTTTAGTACCAGTGAACAGTAGGGATTGGATACATCACCTGGGGGTTTGCTTCGGGACAACTAAAATTTACACCTTGTATTAATACACAAGGTGTAAATTTAAGCAAGGTGCATAATTAAAGTTGGTGAAGACCTATTAAGGTCTTCACCAACTTTAATTATGGTGAAGACCTTAATAGGTCTTCACGAACTTTAATTTTGCTATTGATCTCAGTAGGGAGTTGCGATGCAATCCAAATTACAGCTGTAGCATTGGACGTTGTTTAGCTAAATTTGTGCTATATTTTTACGCTATTCATAGTGCGTGTATGTACTTTGGAAATCATGTAAAATTATTTAAAATGCTGAAATATGTAGGTGTGTAGGTTTAGTCAAGGTGTGTAAATTAGCCAAAGATTATGTAGCGTGCAGACTAAATGGAGATTTAAGGTTATACCTACTAATAATATAAACAAAACCATGTAAAAGTTGTATCTAGAATTTGCAAATTTCGGTTGACAACAGCATAGAATGGACGTTCGTTGATAAAATACCTGGTATCACTACATACTATAAAAACAAAGTCCCCCGCCTCGTCTGTCTGAACGCGAAAACTTCAATAACTACTAAACGGATTTTCATACGGTTTTCAAGAGGAAGGTTAATGTGAATAATTCAGCGGTGCGAAGCCGGGGCGGGTCGTCAGTTAGTTATAAAATAAAGTGTAAACAGTATTAAATTATGTTAAATCTTGGACGGAAAATATGCAGTCTGTGAGCAATGCAGTTAGCGGTACAGAATTTAGTAACCTACCAAATTCACTAGAAATCGCTACCAGCTCTATTCGTGGTTTGGTTTTTGTAAATATATAATATTTATGGAAATATCTCACTAGAAGAATTGGAGCTTAAATAGTAGAGATGTTGTCCGGTTTGCCCTACCTAGTAATACATCTGTAATTCACACTAATACATACTTATCACTTTTTAGAGCTACCTACTCGTCTTATGCTGGCGAGTGACCATGATGAGGCACTATCAATCGTGGAATGAAAATAGATACATAATGCATGCAACTTGACCAGATTCGTGGTAGGCAGATACTCTGTACTTTCTCGTCCATGATTGTAAAATAATAAATACTTATCATCCTCCAGGGCCCGTATTAATTGAGGTTGAAAGTTACGAAAAATAACATTAAAACAATTATGTACCTATTTGTAGTTTGAACAGTATTTTGTTATACTTAAAACTGTGTTTAATTATTGTTAAATACTTACAAGTTTGGTTATATACTTATATAACGTCACATGCACACATTGTGTTATATTATTGTAATACTTAGATGGTATTTTATTAGTAGTGCTATAAGCATAACCTAAGAACGTTAGGAGTTTGTGATAAAAAATAAAAACTATTTTGTGAAAATATGATGTTTAGTTTTATTTCCTCTCAAGCCATAAGGGTAACTCTAGCATTTATATCAACTTGTCGGGGATTAATGTCACTAAAGCTATATTTTTTACTCCTAAATCCAACCACCAAAGTACTTAGCGCGGCCTTGGATCCCAAAATTGGATTGCAACATTGTTCGCTAGCATTCCCAGCTTAGTGACTTAGTATGAAGCAAGTTGTGAAGGGGTTCGTTTGAAGGAATTCTCAGTGGCGCCATAAGTAACACCTCAGAAGAGTTCTAAAAGTAACACACTACCTTCAGTTTAATTTTATCCTGAAGTTAGTTAAATCCCCGTAAAAAATAAAATAATAACGATAGTTAACATCAGTGGCGCTTTGTTCTTAAAAAAAGGCGAATCCCTGATAGTGGGAACACACGCTAGTTTTGGCGTACGAGTATGTTCGGAGTAAAGGAAACTGCATCTAGCGTTCGAAAATGACGATCAAATGTTCGGAGGTAAGAGTCGAGTTGCAGGTTCGAGCTTTCGAAAAGCAATCAAATCATCCATCATCTAAACAATATGGGGTACTTTGTTTTGTGTTCTCAAATGCGGAAATAAAAATTAAAACAAAAATAATTTTTTAAAATACACTTTTATTGACATTCTTTATTTTAGAATAGTATGCAAACATCACTCGATCGTTCGATCATTTGTTATGGTTTATACGTCACTTTGAGCATAATCATAATAGGTATCATTACAATAATAATATGTACTACAGCTAAATCAAAATTTGTTACTCGCACATTGCTAGCTCGAGGGGCGAAATGACTCCGAGTGGGAAATGCAATTCTGGATCCAATAAATAATTATGTTACAATCTCATAAAAAACGCAAATAAAACAAAAGACAAAATTTTCATAAATGAACACATTATTCTCTTTGGATAAACGAAAAAAGAAACCAGAACACCGATTGAATAATTATTTATTAATAATAAAAAAATGTTAAAGAAATTATAATAATAAGTAATATCAATGTGTCCATTTTTGTAAAAATAAAACAAAGACATAAATTGTGTGTGGAATAAAAAGTAAACAACTTTTAATGAAAATAATAAAGACTTATTCTATCGAACTCTAATGCTGCTCGCTCACAAGCGACATTTTTTTAATTTATATTACAAATAAAAAGGGCGTCACCGTGCGAAGGATACGGACCAATCAGCTTTACTTTACTATTAACATATAAAGTGTGCATTGGGCCTTAGGTGTTAAAAGCCTCATAGAATAATGCAAAGTGTATCGACCAAAGATATTCGACGTGCTGGCAACCGTGAAATTCGAAAACATTTTCTAAAGATACCATAATGAAAATTCTATGAAAAAGAAATGGTAAAAATAGAAAACGCGCGCCATTTTCGTTTCACTATAATAATCTATGACAATGAGGTTTTAGCGGGAAGTCGAAGAGTAATGTTGTCAATTTGTTTTAATTTCCAAAACTTGTGTTATTTCGACTAATAATGTGTAATGTTGGTGGAATATTAACCATTATCTGTTCTTATATGTGCATGAGTGAAGGTAATTGTAACAAAGTGGTAAAACGTGCCTTTTCGACTTCCATCAAAACGGCCGATGCAATTGGTATGTAAAGTATCCACTGCTTTACTATCCAGGGTGGGGTATTTCATTAATTTCATTATCATCGTTGTCATCAAATTCATCGGGGAGTCGAATTAATTTAAACAAACACGATAATATATCTCACTGGACACTGGTAAAATATACTTATAATTAGTGTGAAGCCATAACTTAAAGAAGAAGAAGAACGCGCGCCATTTTCGTTTCACTATAATAATCTATGACAATGAGGTTTTAGCGGGAAGTCAAAGAGTAATGTTGTCAATTTGTTTTAATTTCCAAAACTTGTGTTATTTCGACTAATAATGTGTAATGTTGGTGGAATATTTACCATTATGTGTTCTTATATGTGCATGAGTGAAGGTAATTGTAACAAAGTGATAAAACGTGCCTTTTTGACTTCCCTCAAAACGGCCGACGCAATTAGTATGTAAAGTATCCATTGCTTTACTATCCAGGGACGGGTACTTCATTAATTACATTATCATCGTTGTCATGAAGTTCATCGGGGAGGGATTAATTTAAACAAACACGATTATATACCTCACTGGACACTGGCAAAATACACTACAAGAGAAGAAGAAAAATCTATGACAAAACTCCTTTGAAAAAAAAAGTACAAAATTACACGATACACGTTAAATATTTTTTTCTTATTCAACTAATGGTATCATGATCAACTTAGATTTTTTGTTTCTTTGGACATCTTCCATCTTATGAGATGAATCGGACAGTCTCGACAGACACACACTGGAGACTACCAACTTAGACCAGCTTGACGGAACTGGGTACCCTTGAGGCGGCGGACCCCAATGTGTGTGAATGATCTACGCTGTTGGCCGCGGGGCCTTTACAGCTTTACCGGACAAGAGTTTCTTTGGAAAATGTTTGTCAGCTCATACAATTGGTTAATACACTCATGTACGGAAACTCTTCAAGGGTTCACCCTACTATCGGTCGGTCGGTTGATCGCGGCAGCATCAAGTGATATATGCACGTTAGGAACATAGACAAGTTCAGAGAATCTCTACAATATTGCGAAAGCAAATTTAGGTAACGTCATGTTAGGGGGGGTTTGTGCAAAATTATGCTAACAAAATCGTCGTGATGGTTAGGGGTTGCGGACTGGCAATGTTAAGCTGCGTTGTGTTTGACTTTTACTAGTTTTAAAATAAATTAGAAAACCATGAGGCATTTATGTCACTTTGACATGTCGTTCATTGTAACGCAATCGCCTTCTTACTTCATTTTTTAGACTGCGGATCGAATCACGCTAATATTGGTATTAGCGCTTATAAACGCTTTCTAAACGGCGTAAGCACGCTAAGTCGTTGGCGCATTGGTGCAGTTTCGGCACTTATAATATATATATATATGTAAGCGATAGTAGCAATGTTAGCGTCATTGGGAACCGCAGCCTTAACATACAGAGTACATGTGAGCGAGATAGAAAGAGACTTCACTCACTGCAATGAAATATCGAAGTGACATTTTGTTCGTAAGTACTCAGTCGTTTTAAGAGGTCTGTATTAAAAAGAGTTTCTGTCTGTGTCGTTGACTAATAAAAAAGCACAAACACAACGCACGATAGTACCTGTAAATGAATTAAAAAATAACATAAATGGTTAATAAAAATAATAATACAATAAATAGAAGCAAAAAGGTAAAACAGTGACTGCTTTTATATACTACAGGTTGTGGTATATAGGTACATTAAAATCAGTTACAATTATAATAATAATTTTATAAGTATAGTTTTTGACTAAAAGCGAATATTTACAAGAACACGCCACTTTACTAGCTATATACCTGCCTCCCGACATAGCTCGCCGCGCACTGTCTCTGGTTTCACACAAAAATTTATACTAAATACGTACAAATAAGGGAAAATGATACAACTGTACAGCTTATTATTATAATTTAAAAAAGTCTTTATTTTGCAGAATATATACAATTCAATGTAATCTAATATTCAATTCAAAAATTTAGCTACTACACCTACCTTAATTTGGTTTAAATGATAGTTCGTATCTGACAGCTGTCATCTGGTCTATGATTGTCAGAATTGAGATTTTCACAGCTGACTATTTCTCTATGGGTGTAAATTTAATTTTAAATCGCATTTGGGCGTAGAGACAGCGCGGGCGGCCTCCCGCCGTTCGATCCTAACTCGTTACATTAGCCAGTCTTTCGTTTACACTACTCTAGACTACTGCGCTACATACTGCTAGCTGCTCACGCCGACGCTACACAGGCTCTGGGTGTACGGGCTGGTATGTGTGGACAAGAGATAAAGGACGTTCCGGCTTTTGTGGAAGAAACAATTCAGATTTTAGAGCTAAAAACAATGATTCATGAAATAATAGCTGTCTGTTAAGGCTCGAGTCTTCTTGAAGTTAAACGTGTAAACGGAAACAGCACAAAGGGTTTTATACTGACATATCAAAATCGCCTTTGCAGGTGTTGCAAAAGAGTATAAATTAGGGTGAAGTAGTATTTTTGGAGTCCCCAGTTGGAATATTTATGTTATACGTTTATCGGTGATGAAACGTCATGTATTATCTCTTGCATACATAGCGGACAGTATACCCTGGATCTGACACAACCACGGGGTAAATACACTTCGTAACCGAATATCTAAAGCTGTGCTGAATGTGAAAGGGGTGATAAAGGGGAGGGGTTAATTCTGCCGCAAATAATTGACGCAGAAGTTGCTAATAAGTAAAATTTAGAGATAAATATGATATTTTTACAGACATTGTTAGACAGTTGACTTACAATAGCCTGCACATTGCCGGCCGGCCGGCATGCACATTTAAGCCCAAAACACTAAACTGTGAGCTCCGAAGACGCATCGCAGCTCTTAAGAGTTATCAATTTGCATCGCTCCAATTCGCAGTTTGGTGTTTCGGTTCCGACAAGCGATGATGATAGAATAAACTCTTTGTGCAAAAGAATATGTCCTGTCATCAGCCCAAATTCTTACCCACAAAACTGATATATCAATAGACATTTTGCAAATAGTTTGTGTTCACTTGTGCCGGCAAATGTATATTTTTTTCTGAGGGAAATCCGGACTAATGGTCTATGTTCAGGGCACAAGATTCACCGCCCAGATTTTACAACGCAAACTCCCCAAAATTGCCCCGTCTGTAAACGTTATTTGAAATGTATTTTTATGTTAATAAAGGCATTGATGACGATTCTCTTGGATGCCCCACTAAACTGAATTGTAACACTTTTGAAAGTTCAAACAGTCAAAAAATCAGAATAATTTTATTAGTAGATTTACCTGTCAAATTAAAAATATCATTTTTTGACGATTGACATTTGACAGATGAATGTAAAATTAAAATTATTTAGTTACCTAATTAATTTGACGGGCACAAATTAAAATTGATTGATATTTTAATTGAGATTGAAAGAAATAGAAATGACAAATTAATTTAATCAAGTCTAGTGAGATGTGCAATAGAATTATCTGTATTATCAACGGCAGGCGATGGACATGTCACTTCAACTGTATCGGTTATTGTACAATGTAAACGCAAGAGACGAATCGTTGGCACCTCGTGTATTTGGCACCACTAGCGTTGAAACAAATATTGATACTCGGTGTGGTGTGAGATGTAACGTAGAGTACTGCAAAGTATAAGCAAAGACTGACAACAATGCTATTAATTAAGCATTTGAAAATATATTTAAAAGTTTTAAAGTTAAGGACCATTTCACGTTAATGTTGTTTGCCAAAGCGCTAGTCATCGATCAGAACCTTTCTATAACTTCCAGTTACATCTACATTGCATCTATAACCACACGAATGCAAAAACGTATATAATCGAAATTGAAATTTGCCATAACTGCGACACAGCACCGTAACGTTTAAAACAAAATAAATAGGAACAAGGCCATGTGTTACTTCACGCGGCAGGGTTATTACGTATTGCCAAACGAACGTACCCATCGAAATATAGTGAACTCCAAAGTGACAGTCGAGATACTTAATAGCCCCGCCGCGTGTTACATTACACGTAATAATACAATATATCGAATTTTATACAATGGTGTACATACATACTAGCACCACTATAGCGTTACGTATAGATAACCCAAATGTTTCCCGTATAAAACAAAATGTGTATAAATGCAAAAAGTTTTTTTTAATGTCAACTCTGCTCCGGAGACTTAATACTGATGCCAAATTGATGAATAATAGAAATTTAGCAAGATTAATTCTTTTGCCAGAGGATAATTAAGAGACGTATAAAAAATACGGCAGATTTTGTATTTCAACTGGCATGACAGCTTGAAATGGCGATAAATCGATCATTGCTGAGCTCGACAGTAGATGTAAGTGACAAGTCACTGAGATGTATAATATATTCACTAAAGTCTAATTTACACCCAGAAAGGTTCGTAAGGAAAGAACGTGTTGGAACTCTACCCTCTGCCTACCCCGAAAGGGATCTAGTATATGATGAGGTTACGCAGATAGATAGAAATCTAATTGGGGCATTGATCTGAGCAGCAGACCACCAAGTCGATATTTAAAAGTTCGACGAACCGGACGGACTGGAACAGAACTGGGCCAATCAGAAGGGCCTTTTCTAACTTGGAACACTGCCGGTAGGTACTAGGCCTCCGGATAAACAAAGTGATATTTATGTTTATATTTATAAAACAATACAAGAATTTACAATTGACTCTATCCATGCGTACAATGTGTGCAGAGGACTCGGTTGTCGAGTTGTGTTTGTACACTCAGAAAAACGTCACTGAAATATCTCTTATTGACTGTGAGTCAGTAGTCAAACTTGTAAAAACCCTACACTGGCCAGGTAAGAAGAAGATGATAATGGATCAAGTCACTATATTGTATTCATGAATGTACAAAAACAACGCCATCTCGACGATACCCGGGACCTCAAAATAAAGTCCGCTTCAAAACAGTTCCATATAAAAAGTGAACGGAACAATGTCGTCCACTATGTCAACGGTCGGTATAAAAGTAATGCAACAATCGACGCGAGTACAGAACAAATTTTAACCTTATCATCATAGTGAGTATGTTCAATTTTCCGTATACTTATTTATAACCACATCCATAAAGCTCTAAGAGGAAGCCTCACTATACATATAATTAAAAGTAAACGTTTAATTTAAATATGTTTTCTTTTAAATATCATTTATAACATTTACACATTCATACAAAATTCTACATCACTAAAGCATACTCGATGTTCGAACTAAACTATGAATCATTCCGAATCTTCATCTCTTTACAATTTTTACATTTCGTCTTAAAGTGAGTTAATTTTTTACAATTTTCTTTAAGAAAGCGTATCAATTACATTAAAAACAAACGATTCGGTTGATCGGATTTAGATTCACACTCGACTAGTAATTAGATTTTTTGGGAGGTGAAATGCAATATTTCAAGATGGCCTACTAACTTTACAGAATCCACATAACATACATTACTTTAGCACTTAACAAGCTGGCCACAACAGGGTTCGTATGTAAGAAAAACGTGTCAAAATTTTATTCAAGTAATTTAATTGATTTTCTTTTCATGTGTGAATACCTACACTAATATGTTATGTGGAAGATGTTTCATGAACTGACTGTATATGATTTAGATTAAAAATGTTATGTTTAAAATGCCTCCGTGTTATAATTGTGTGGGTGTTTAAATTTTAGAAGAATACTGATACAGAAAAACATAACGAATGAAATCGATTCCTTAAAGATTAACATTTAAAAATTACTTTTTTAAACCGTTGACTTATTTAAATGTTAACCTCTACAAGAAAGGTATCGATAATCAGGTTCTCTAAAAGACATGTGCGGAACACATTCAATCGGTACCATACTTATGCAAAAATACGGCAATACAAAATCTCATCATAAGACTCAATTTTAAATATTAATATGCATTTAAAACTAATCTAAAGACTACCACGGGGCACGATTTTGATCCTAACTTTACGAACTCAGGAAATGCACGACACCTGCTAAGCTCAAATTCGGTCCCGGAACTAGTTGACTATGAAACCTTGTTAAATATCAGTAAAAGCTAAGTGCCTCGGAAGTATATCATTATAACGACGATAATATTAATAGTGCCGAAGGCCGTTCGCTATCAGGATTAAAGTTTGAAGAGTTTTTAGGGGTGTTCGGTTTTAGGTAGAGCTTTCGATAAGTCCTAATAGGGGGGAATATTAGGGAACAAAGTATTCCTCGGGATTTGTCTACTGCTAAATATCGGTCGACAGTTCGTAAGATATTAAATAATTTATGTGAAAGCGGATCGGCTACTGCTACGCTATGTAGTGAAGTCACGGTGTGGCATTCCGTGGGGTGATGTCCTGAGACCGCGTTTATACACGTTAGATACTACAGTTGCTAATATATCGGTAAATGGTCTAGATTATAGGCGACTACGATGTTAAGATATTAAAAGAGATTAGGTAATAGAGTTAAGTATTACTATGTACAGTTACCTTCATATACATTCACTCTAATTTTTACTACTAATTTTTTTTTCTAAGCTTCTTTTAAATTTCTCTCGGTTTTTAGATGGGACAGAATGAATCGTACATAGATAGAATTCACACCGCGACTTTACTATAGGACCGTCGACGATATATGGATCGGAATCCGATGTCTCCAAACGTAGTAGTAGTGAACTTTTAATCTTAACGCGAAAGCGGTCGGGGACTCACCGCACGTGAACTCCGGCGATAACTACAAACAAACGAGCGGGTGCTCCAAAAAATATTCGTCGAAACTCTCACCGGAATTCGGTGTCGCGGGAGAGTTCGTCGAAGGGTCAGCGAATAAGTTTTGAATCGCCATCGCGACTAATTAATTTTTCGATTCGAACGAGCGGGCTCGGTGACGCTCACCCCGTCCTCGAACTCCCACTTGCTCGTACTTCCCCACCGCGACCGTCCCGCAGGCGCCTGCAAGGTGCGGCTGCGTCGCCTCGCTGGGCGCGGCGGCGTGCGCGGCGGGCGGGGGCTGCAGGCTGCGCGAGCACTAGCTGGCCACGGCGTGCTGGCGCAGCGCCGCGCCCGCGTGGCCGGGCGCGCAGGCGGCGCCGAAGCTGCTGCGCAGGGACTCCTCCATCAGCCGGCAGATCTTGTCGCGGTCCGCCTGCGGCACGCACCGACACGCGTTAGCTCGATGAAACGATACGATCGACGATACATACTTGGAAGATTTCAGTCTCAAGGGTAAATTCGATTCGCTTCCTGTGAGTAGTGCATTTATTACGGACGTACGAAAGTTAATATTTTTACGTAGCCTAGATAGACTTAAAGGTTGATGCATAGTTTCGCTTCTGATTAAAAAAGCTTGAAAACTGATGGTTTTACGATCCTAACCTGAATATCACCAAAGTCACCGATTACTGAAAACGTAATTAACTTGAAAAATAAAAAACCTTCAGTGAAGATGCCTCCGTCGATAAAAATGAAAATACAAGTTATTGACTTGAAAAATAAACGACTACAGTAAAAATATTTACGTCAATAAAAATACGATTGCACTTCAGCCATTAAAAACCAATAGTAAATTGACCATCAATAAACCACATCGAACCATCAGAGAGATAATTGACTAGGTAGTATCATTGGGGTGCTACGGCCAGGAAACTTCCTAGTGTGCCCGGCCTATTGCCAGTCCCGTCCCGTCAGATAATGGGTACGGGACGATGCACCCCGGGTATCGTCAATAACTTCCCTTACGAGGGATCTTGTTGGAGATGGCGGATGATCTAACATGGTGCAGCGGTTGGGATTGGGGACTGCAGCAAGGGTAGTGGGGGCGGGTTTTTTTATAAATAACCGTAGTCCCACACTAGGATTTATTCCTGTGTCGTGGGTGCGTTTACAAACATGAAAATTCATATACACAAATACCCAGACCGGAACAAAATGGTGGATCACACAAAGATTTGTCCCGTGCGGGAATCGAACCCGCGACTATTAGACACAGTGGGTAGAGCGACTTAAGCTCTTAACCACTGCGCTAAATCGTCCGTCAATTTACTGCGTGTTTGTACCGTACGCGGTGACCCGTGCAACAGGGTGACGGAATCCTGGGGGTTGAGCCTGCGATGGACCGGCAGTTGTTGTCTGTCGCTAGCAAAATGCCTCTTTGGTCCGAATCTCTGTCCAAACGGGAGGCTGTCACATAGCCGCGTGACAGTAAATCGGCTGCAGTCCATCCCTCAGATGGACTAGGCTAGGGTTTTGGGGTGAAGAGGTCCGCAAGCGGCAGCGCGAGCCTACACTACGTGGGAGTGGAAGCGAACGCTACTAGTCTCGTGGACGGCTCACCTTGAAACCCTATACTCTGATGATAGCCCTGGTGCTGAGAGCTCCGTGGCGAGTGGGGAGTCATCAGAAAGAAAAGTAAAGCAGGTCACATGGACAATTAAACTGTCAAAAATCCCAAACCGGTTCCCAAAAAGGGACAAGGTGCATCACGCACACAAGGCCACTAGGGGCACAATGTAAGGCCTTAAGGCACGAAAAAGGCGGCGGCGGCTAGCGGTGGCGCCAGTGTGGTCCCCAAAAGCGCACACATAACCGGTGGATTTAGGGGAGATACAGCATCTTCCGGACTGCCCCCTGGTTGGCAAGGTGGAGGTGAAGGCGTCCGGATCTGCTGGACCCGGAAACCATACCGCCCAGTTGACCAGTGCTGGCGAATTGCGTGACCATATCTCCCCCAAGAAACGTAAACGTATCAGCGGGCGGAAGCGGATCGAGCTCGCGAGACAATCTGCTGTCTCCCAAACGCCTGCACAGGAGGCAACGCTCTCCAAAAGGGAAAGAGAGGTCAGCGACGAAGGGATACTGCAGGAGATCTAAGGCGAGTTCGCCTTGGATCCTCCTTTAAGGATGCCCTGACCACAACTAGGATGGCCATCATTGCGGGTGACTATCCTAAAACGATGCTGGAGGATGAGACCGCCTGGGAACTCAAACAGGCCATCTTGGAGAGGATGTGGAGCGATCCGGTCTTCACCGTGGAATGGAAGGGCATCCAGAGCGGTATCATCAGCATATCATGCTCTAGCGACGAGGCGATCACCTGGCTGAGGCACTACGACGGTCAAACTGTCGGTGGTGTTAAAGTTAGGGTGATCAAGGATAGGGACCTACCCCGTCCCGTCAAAATGGCGTGGAAAAGCACACGCATCAATGAAAAGGTCTCTCTGTTTGTGGAGTTTCAGATGCTCCAGCGGCTCTATAAAATAATCGATACAGACCGCTGGAGAGTCGTAAACACGATGACAGAGAGGCTGCAGGCAAGGAGCATCATCTTGATGGATCAATCCTCGGCTGATGTCATCAAGGACGCCGGGTACATGCTGCACGCTGGACTAGAACGCAGCTTCTTCAAAGTCCTCGAAACAGAGAGGAGGCTGCGGGCGGATCCGACAAACCAGCGGTGGCACCCCAGACTGCTCCGGTTGAACCGCAACCGGACCATCAGCAGAGTAGAGGTACCCCTGAGATCCAAAAGGAGGAGGCACTGCTCGCGGATTTCCGGTCCCATCGCCAGCCATGTCGATGAGATCGGATGGACCTGCGGGCGGTTTCGATAATCTGGGCATCACATTCTCCCCAATGGGAGACGATGACAATGCCCCAGACAGCACCCGGAGGTGAGCTGCAAGGACGGGAGTCTCTAGCTGGGACTGCCAACATGTAACAACCGAGCAACAAAGGAGCTTGGCTTAAGGGTGCGTACAAATAAACAACACAATTCTTAGGCTGCTACGGCGATGCTAGTTCGCCAGCTGCGTAGGGCTAAATTTGATATAGCACTTATACAAGAACCCTATATTTACAGACGATAGATACGGGGCCTTGATGAAGCGGGGGGGAACCTGTTTTACAATTACATGACTAATGACATGAGGACCTGCATTTTTGTCAGGAATGGCATAAACGCTTTGCCTCTGTCCACATTCTGTAACAGGGTGAAGTTAAAATTGGAAAGTAACAAGGGCAGCCGAGAAGTTATCTTCTCGGCTGCTTATCTGACCTACGAATATGCGGACCCGGTTACAACACAACTACGTGGCTTTGTCGAATATTCCTGCACAATTAAGTTTGAGCTCACCATAGAATGTGACGCCAAAGCGCATCACGTCGTCTGGGGCAGCTCAGACACTAATCATAGAGGGGAAAAACTTCTAGACTATCTGGTAAGTACTTCTATACAAATTCTCAATAGAAGCAATAGGCCCACGTTTGTAAATAGGCGCAGGGCGGAAGTTAATGACATTACAGTTGCCTCCAACAGAGCAAGTAGGCAGGTAAGCAACTGGCATGTCTGCAATGAGATCTCATCTTCAAATCACAATTATATATGTTTCCAGTATGGGACGGAAACGTTTAATATAAACTCAAGTAGGCGAAACCCAAAGAACACCGATTGGGCCGCTTACAAAAGAGACCTTAAGGCTGACCTAGGAAAAGTCCAAGGCAGGCTCAACTCCGTATTAGATATAGAGTTTGAAGCGGATAGCATAGCTCGGGCAGTAAAAACCGCCTGGACTAACAACTGTCCGGAGAGCAAAGTCATAGCGAAACGTGAACTATGGTGGAAAACAGATTTGGCGCGGTTAAGACTAGAAACTCGTCTGGCATTCAATGCTGCAAAGGCAACTAAGAACTTTAGTGAATATTCCACGATACCCACGAGGTTACATACCGACGTGCGGGAAAGCAAAAAGAAGGGCTTGCAAAAGACACTGCCAAAGCATATGCAGCCTCCCTGAGGGTATAAGGCTAGCCAAGGCAATATCTACGGCCAAAATAAATCCACTTACGTAAGGAATGAGAAAGGAGAACTTACAAGCAACGGGAAAGAAACATTGAAAACTATGTTCAACGTGCATTTCCCGGGTTCGGTAGTAAAACAAAATGAGGACACCATGTATGATGTCGATATAGATGAGCTCAGCTTAAAAACAATCAGAGCTGACTGGGAAACGGCAGGGAAAGTCATAGGACAGAATAAACTGAAATGGGCCTTAAACAGCTTCCAACCATTTAAGGCCTCTGGACCAGATGGTGTTTATCCCATTCTTCTACAAGAGGGGGAACCAGTACTCAGCTAACATCTGTGGAAGCTATTCAGGGCGTGTGTGGCCTTTAGGCACACCCCAAGAATCTGGCGGCAGGTGACAGCGACGTTCATCCTCCAACCAGGAAAACCGAATTATGATACCAAATCCTATAGACCAATCAGCTTATCCTCATTCTTTTTAAAATGTCTTGAGAAAATGATAGATAGGCACATAAAGGATGGTCCATTAAAGGATCACCTCTACATAAGATGCAATGCGCTTACCTACGCGGTAAGCCTACGGAAACTGCATTACACTATGTGGTGAATCGCGCAGAGATGGCTCTGCAGCAAAAGGAAATCTGAGCTGCAGCTTTTCTGGCTATTGAGGGTGCTTTTGATCGCACAACATTCTCATTCATTGAAATAGCTGCTACATGGCATGGGATAGAACCAATTCTAATTAGATGGATCAAAAACATGCCAAAGAACAGGATAATCCAGTCTACTAGTCTATTAGGAGAGAGTCTCTCCGTCAAAACGACTAAAGGATGCCCGCAAGGAGGTGTCTTATCGCCGACTCTGTGGAGCCTGGTAGTAGATTCTCTTTTGAAGGTCCAATCAACAAAGGTCCGTTCTACGGAGTAGGATATGCGAACGATATAGTGAAGACTAATGTGATCCTATTCACACGGAAAAAGGTACTAACAGGCCTACAAGACCTTCATATGTACGGTAATAAAATTAAATGGGCCACTGAAGTTAAATATCTAGGAGTAATACTAGACAAGCAACTACGGTGGCATGCACATGTTGAGCAAACCATTGCTAAAGCATATAGAAAAACGTGGGGCCTACAGCCCAAAATAATGCATTGGATATACGAAATTATGGTAAAACCGATATTAACGTATGGATGCATCGTGTGGTGGCCCAGAACTAAAACACAAACTCTTACGAAACTACAAAGGACAGTCTGCCTGGCTATCACAGGTGCAACACCGACGGCAGCTATGGAGTGGTTACTCAATCTCACTCCATTACATATCGTCATTGAGACTGAGGCGAGGAATGCACTTTATAGGCTAGAGAAAACTGGATTATGGAGCATAACAGCGCCAAGCCTTGAACACACCAAGCTAGCGCCAGACAAGGAACTAGATGACATACGGAACATGAGAAGTAACAAGATCTTGACCACGCACATGTTCAACAAAAGATTTAGCACCTACATCCCTACCAGGGAACAATGGAAAAGTGGTCTAAATAAGCAAGGTACGGAAGAAATGATATGGTACCCTGATGGATCCAAAACCAAGTCTCGAACGGGAGCCGGTGTATATACAGAAGGATACAATCTAAGTCAAAGCATGGGCAGATTGCGTCGATATTCCAAGCAGAGACCTATGCGATAAATATTTTCGCAAAAGAGATATTGGACAAACGAATTACAGGCAAGAAAATCTACATTTGTAGTGACAGTCAGGCTGCCCTCAAAGCTATCAGCTCCTATGAGCTAAACTCGGCACTGGCTGTGGAGCGTGCATACCTTCTTGATAGATGTGAGGCGCGCAACACGGTCAGATTAGTCTGGGTCCCTGGGCACACGGGGGTTGATGGCAATGAGCGTGCGGATGACTTAGCCAGAAAGGGAGCAATGGAGAAACTTGTTGGTCCAGAACCGTTCACAGGCATACCTGATGGTGCCGCGTTCTACAAATACGCTCAAGAACAACACAGGAAAGAGTGGGAAACAAATACAGGGCTGAGACAATCCAAGGAATTTCCACATGGTGTGACAGCGACACCAAGAGACTACTAAAACACAGAAGACTACATCTAAGGCAACTAATTGGAGCATATACAAGCCACTATGGCACAAAAGAACATCTACACAAGATGAACCTCTGCAGCGACGTGGTATGCAGGAACTGTGGTACAGAGACTGAAACCATGAAGCACGTTCTCTGCCTCTCCGACGCTCTGGCGGCGCGACGAATGAAGCTACTGGGAGTGGTCTATCCAAATCCAGAGGAACTTCGGCTCTGCCCCCCTGCTGGAATCTACAGCCTGGTACAGGGAGTATTTGGTTCTTCAGGCATGTAAGAGCATCGGGGCAAGGACAGCACAAAAGATCCCATCGGGTCGAAGTGCGCCGGCGGCTCCTCGGTCCGATAAGCCAACAACAAGATAAGGAATATTGCAGCAAGCAGCAAGTAGGCAGTGGTGGTGTACCTCGTGTATGAAGCCGAGCTGCACGAGCTCGTGCGCGAGCGCGGCCGCCGTGTCGCGGCGCGTCACGGCGCACGTCAGCTGCCGGTTCATCTTGTCGTCCATGCGCAGCAGGATCGTCATCTGCGGGGAGACACATTCAGCGTTTAATAGATGATATAACATAGTATAAAAGTAAATCGATTGTGTCGACCTTGATGACGTTTGAGAAAGATGGCCATTAATAGTGTTGTATTGTTCTGTGCCTGGCGCATACTTTATGGTCCCTCGAGTCGGATTTGTTATATTTTTTACTGTTTTAATTGGTATTAATTAATTATTAGTGTTATAATATTACTAATCTCAAATAACATCAGACTTATTTCAATGTTGGAAAAAAAATGATACGACTTTTTGAACGATTTTATAAGAAAGGGTTGCTTATTTTGTTCCACGTAGTATTCAAATTTAGAACTTCGTGATTGTCAGCCACATTATTCATCACTATCTATACCTTCCCGGTGGATCCTTCGGTATAAGTAAATAGTGCAGAATTCCAACGGGTTTGAGTGTCCAAGATAACGATTCGGAAGTTCTAGATGTAGAGTTCGTCTAATGAAAGCTGAGAGTGGATAAAGGCGGCAAATTTAAATTAATTAGGTCGGGCAATCCCGGATGTACTGGAAATAAACGGATTCGATACTTGAATATTTTTAGGATTACAAAATAGTAGAGCATAAACAAAATTGCGTAAATAAGTTTATGTTTTTGATCGAATTATGTAAAAATTTATGAAATAAATAAATCTACCGTGTATCATAATCGGTTCGTCCACGTGTACGGTTCACTAGAACGACAGGTGATACTCGTTTCAGCACTGCAAGGTTACGAAAACGTTAAAAAATCACTATCGGCTTTCATTAGGTTGCGGTACTGACGAGCAGGTCGGGCGGCGGCGCGTCGGCGTGCGCGTGCGGCGCCGGCTTGAGGCTGCACATCATGTTGACGACGCGCCGCGACTCCGTGTCGCGCGCCTCGGGCTCGCTGGGCGGCGCCGCGCGCTCCAGCGCCGCCAGCCGCTCGGCCGGCGACGCCGCGCGCCCCGCCGCGCCGCCCCACCCGTACGCCGTCAGCGGGTAGATGCCGTTCCTGCCGCGACAAGTGTTCCAACATTATACAATGCGCGATATCGCTTCAACCCCTCGACTTCTCCGTTCCGATCTCGGTCTCGAACCTACTCGCGCTCTTTATTTAAAAGGCGCCGACCCGATATTTCGCGAACGCGTCCGATCATAGGAATCCGCTTATCGTAGCCGCCGCCGACTACGAACCTGACTCCCCTTCTATCGGCCGCTACCGCCGTCCGCGGCATGTTCTCCTGTGACTCCGACCCTCCCGATGCCCTTACATCCCTTCTTTCGGATACAGATACCGCACACAGAATCGAACACCGACCTCGCCAGCGAAGAACCCCTTACTCGCCGGCCGGTGTAGAGCACCACGGCGAGACACCTAATATCTACCCTCCCTCATAGCGACTGCTTAAACCAAGACCGTTCCTCCTTGAGGCACCATTGAGCAAGTCGCCCCCTTGCCCTGACTGGAGCGTAGTGGTTGCACGCGGCGAGCGTGCAACCACTACGCTCCAGTCTCCTCTTGCCCTTACAACGTAAATCATTCACACACACACACTCACACAAACACACACACACACACACACTCACACACACACACACACTCTCACTACCCCTCTAATATCAAATGTACACACGAGTGTGCATAAAGAACATGTTTATCGTCATCATCATCTCAACCTATACTTTGTTTACTGCTGTACATAGACTTCCCCAATCGCTCGCCAGCGCAGTCAGTCCGATGCCACCTACGTCCAACGACTTCCTGCGATCCTCATAAGATCATCAGTCCATCTGGTCTCGCGGCCGTCCCGCGCTGCACTTGCCAATATGTGGTTTCCAAGCTAGAATCTTTCTGCCCCAACAACACACGTCTTCGAAGTGTGTGGTCCGCCCAGTGCCACTTTAGCTTACTAATCCTATGGGCTATGTCGGTGACCTTAGTTCTTTTACGAATCTCCTCATACCCGATTCGATCACGCGGAGAAACGCCGAGAAAAGCTCTTTCCATAGCTCGCTGAGCCAAGCAAAAACATGTTCAGTTAAGGTCAACAATTTGATTCGTTTAAAAGCTACCAACTCAAGTAGAAAATACACTTTTCACTTTTTTTTAAATTGCCCATTTAAAGTTAGGTCAGATACTCGAGAGGTTAATTAGAAGATCAATCTGGATGTCATATATAGACGGACAACCCTAAAACTTAAGAATAAACGACAAGCAGAAGAATTAGTGATTCCCTTTACAACACACAACGGCCTTAATCATTTAAGCATATCATCAATTATAGGCTTCATGCCCGGTTTAATTTCGTCTCGCTCGAATTACCTGAACTGTTCTCTATATTAATGTTGTAAAGAGGAATGATTTATTTCGTGTGTTTATAATCAATAGTTTGACGGACGATTTCGCGCAGTGGTTAAGGGCTTAGCCCGCCCCGCCCACTGTGTCTAATAGTCGCGGGTTCGATTCCCGCACGGGACAAATCTTTGTGTGATCCACAATTATTTGTTCCGGTCTGGGTATTTGTGTACGTGAATTTTCATGTTTGTAAACGCACCCACGACACAGGAATTAATCCTAGTGTGGGGCAACGTTTTTTTTAAAAAAAAAAAGCTTTTAAACTACTTAACCCTGAGTCAGCACTCCCCCCCCCCCCAGTCAGTCAGACCCCTGCCAGTCATTATGGCTGGTCGCTACTAGTCATACGATGATCGCTTGATGATCACGAGGTCCTGGGTTCAAATCCTAGGTCGGACATATAAAGTTTTTCTGACGAAAAAACTTCCTAGTATGAGTCCGGAGTCTGGAATTGTGCCCGGTATATGGCAATGCCGCGTGGTTCCCGGCTTAGAATAGGACCAACCCATCTCATCCCATCGGGTGTCGTACAAGGCGACTAAGGGAAAACTAGGGAATGGGCAGCAGCGTTCCCTTAACACTTTTACAACCAAAAACTGCGCTCGCCAACCCGCCTGCCAAGCGTGGCGAGTATGGCAAACACCCCCAACCAATATGGAAGAAAGCAACAAAACCAGGCCCCTAGTCCCCGGCGGTCCTGTTCGTCCTGGCCACGGTAGCAGCCATGGTAACGACAGGACAAGGGGTGCTAAGAATCTCCGGCAGAGATTCGGCTACCACCAACACCGAAATTTGGCCCTGGTGACATACAACGCACGCACGTTAAGGACAGATGAGAAGCTTGTTGAGCTGGAAGAAGAGATAAACAAGTTGCGGTGGAATATTGTTGGTTTATCGGAGGTCCGAAGAAAGGGCGAGGACACGATAACCTTAAAATCCGGCAACTTGTTTTACTACCGGGAGGGCGAACAGCAGTCCCAAGGTGGTGTCGGATTTATCGTCCACAAGTCACTCATAGACAACGTTGTGTCCATCACTAGTGTGTCGAGCAGGGTAGCGTACCTGATACTCAGAATATCCAAAAGATATTCGCTGAAGGTCATACAGGTCTACGCACCGACCTCGGCATACTCAGATGATGACGTCGAAGTAATGTATGAGGACATTAGTAGAGCCATACATACTTCCAAAGCACACTTTACAGTGGTTATGGGTGACTTCAATGCGCGGCTGGGCAAACGGGGCGATGATGAATTGAGAGTGGGGCAATTTGGATATGGGCAACGCAACCCCAGGGGTCAGAGGCTGGCCGAATATCTGGAGAAGGAGGGACTCTTTATGATGAACTCTTTCTTCCGGAAGCCGCCTCATAGGAAATGGACCTGGATGAGCCCTGATGGTTCCACAAAAAATGAGATAGACTTCATCATGAGCACCAAGCGACAAATATTTAATGATGTCTCCGTGATTCACAGGGTAAAAACCGGCAGTGATCACCGAATGGTCAGAGGCACATTAAATATTAATGTCAAAATGGAAAGATCGCGTCTGATGAAGTCTACGCTCCGACCTTCTAATGCACATATCCAAAACCCCGAGAACTTTCAACTCGAATTGTCAAACCGCTTCGAATTGCTAGACAGCAGCGCATCAGTGGACGAAATCAACAATAGGTTGGTAGAGACTGTCCATACGGTCGGGTCCAAGCATTTTAAGCCCCACCGTAAAAATAGACCTCAAAAGCTATCTGACTACACCCGAAACCTTATGGCTGAGCGACGTACCATGACACTCCAAACCTCCGATGATGCTAAGTCCTATAGGCAGCTCAATGGACAGATATTGAAGTCCTTGCGACACGATTTACGGTCCTTCAATACAAGACGTATTGAGGAGACCATAGAGCAGAACAAGGGCTCCAAAGTGTTTGCAAGAGACGCGTCTATTGGGCAAAGCCAGTTGACGAAGCTGAAGACGGAGGACGGAAACGTAACGTCGAATAGGTCAGAGGTGCTCAGGGAGATAGAGAGGTTCTATGGGCAGTTGTATACCTCAGTAGCTGAACCTGTTGTTGACTTGGTAAAAGACCCAAGAGCCAAGCTAACCCGACACTACACTGAAGATATCCCGGACATCAGCCTGTACGAGATTAGGATGGCTCTCAAACACCTTAAAAACAACAAAGCGCCGGGTGAAGACGGAATTACCGCAGAGCTTCTGAAAGCGGGCGGATCGCCGGTACTTAAAGTCCTTCAGAGGCTGTTTAATTCCGTCTTGCTCGAAGGAAAAACGCCGGAAGCGTGGAACAGGGGTGTGGTGGTACTCTTTTTCAAGAAAGGTGATAACACTTTACTGAAGAATTATAGGCCCATCACACTGCTGAGCCATGTTTATAAGTTGTTTTCGAGAGTCATCACGAATCGTCTCGAACGCAGGCTTGATGACTTCCAGCCTCCCGAACAAGCCGGTTTCCGGAAAGGATTTAGTACCATAGACCACATACATACGCTGCGGCAGATTATACAGAAGACCGAGGAGTATAATCGGCCACTATGCTTGGCGTTTGTGGACTATGAGAAAGCCTTCGATTCGATCGAGACTTGGGCGGTTCTTAGATCTCTCCAGCGATGCCGCATTGACTATCGGTACATTGAAGTGTTGAAGTGCTTGTATAATAACGCCACCATGTCAGTCCGAGTACAGGGGCATTGCACGAAGGCGATCCCCATAAAAAGAGGAGTAAGGCAGGGAGACGTCATTTCTCCGAAACTGTTTACGGCCACCTTAGAGGACGCCTTCAAGCTCTTGGAATGGCAAGGACTTGGCATCAACATCAATGGCGAATACATCACTCACCTTCGATTTGCCGACGACATTGTGGTCGTGGCGGAGTCGCTGGAAGATCTAGGACGAATGCTCGGTGACCTCAACAGAGTATCTCAACAAGTGGGTCTTAAAATGAACATGGACAAAACGAAAATAATGTGTAACGTCCATGTCGTACCCACCGCACTCACCGTTGGGAACTCTACTCTTGAAGTTGTCGACGAATACATTTACCTGGGACAGGTAGTCCGGTTAGGTAGGTCCAACTTTGAGAGAGAGGTCAATCGACGAATCCAACTCGGCTGGGCAGCGTTCGGGAAACTGCGCAACATCTTCTCATCCAAAATACCTCAGTGCCTTAAGACTAAAGTTTTTAGTCAATGTGTGTTACCAGTGATGATATATGGATCAGAGACGTGGTCTCTTACAATGGGTCTCATAAAAAAGCTCAGAGTTGCTCAGCGAGCTATGGAGAGAACTATGCTCGGCGTTTCTCTACGCGATCGAATCAGGAATGAGGAGATTCGTAGAAGAACGAAGGTCACCGACATAGCCGTTAAGATTAGCAAGCTGAAGTGGCAATGGGCGGGCCACATAGCGCGTAGATCGGACGGGCGTTGGGGCAGAAAGATTCTAGAGTGGAGACCACGTATTGGCAAGCGCAGCGTGGGACGACCGCCTGCCAGATGGACCGACGATCTTGTGAAAATCGCAGGAAGTCGTTGGATGCAGGTGGCATCGGACCGGTTACGCTGGAAAGCGATTGGGGAGGCCTATGTTCAGCAGTGGACAAGTATAGGCTGAGATGATGATGATGATGATGATATGGCAATAGGCTCGCCCCCTATTACATGGGACCTAACATCGTCGGTGAAACGTGGGTGTACTCAGTACACCCCCGCTTGGGGATTATAGGTGTGACGGTGTCAGGGAAGTTTTGGATCTGGCTGAGGCTAACGAAAAGGTGATTTTGTGTGGCGACCTGAACGGTTGGGTGGGAACCAGGCGGCAAACTTGCGACGCTGCTCTGGGTCCTTATGGTGATTAGAGAGTGAACGATGCAGTTAAGCTCATTGTAGATGTATGTTTGGAAAGGGGCCTCCTCGTGTCTAATACGATAAGGAAACTGGATACACGTGGAGAAGGAATGAACAAAAAACTAGATTTGATCCTGGCAGATAACCTTCTCCGAGGCACACTCCAAGATACGCTTGCGTATAGAGGCCACACTCTTGAATCGGACCACTATCTCGTAGTTGCGCGGTTTAGTGGTCTATTCAAGAAGTGGAGGAACTGGCGAGAGCGTATCCCCTTCGGAGACCTTGAAAGAATAAAGGTTGAAAAGTTGCAAGATGAGAGCGTGAGGAGAATGTATGAAGACAGAGTCCGGGACAAGTATGCCAGTATAACAGAGATGAAGAAAGAAATATACCGGCAATGCAAGAATACCACTAAAACTTTAGTGAAAGAAAAGCGTGAAAGAGCCAGTGCGACTGAGGAGGAGAGGCTGGCAAAGAACTTCGAGAACAACACTAAACTTTTTTGGAGCAAGGTGAGAAAGGCTCGAGGTGATTCGTCAGGCTCCAGAATGGAAAGGATAAAATCTAAGGATGGTGACATTCTTGCAGATACAAAAGCTGTGCTAAACCGGTGGAGTGAATATTTTGGAGAAATGTATGGGGATGCCCCGGATACTGGTGCCACAGACGAGCTCAGAGGCGAGTTATGGCACCAGAATCAACAGAGGACATCACTACGGAAGAAGTTGAATGGGCGATAGAAAGTATGAAAAATGGTAAAGCTGCGGGAATAGACAAGATATCTGCCGAGATGATCAAATATAGTGGAACTTGCGTCCGGCACGCCTTTCGGGTCCTTGCAAACATTTGCTGGAGGACCGCTAGAGTCCCTACAGATTGACGCCGCGCAGTCATAGTACCCTTGTATAAAGGCAAGGTCTCACAATATGACTGCGCCAATTACAGTCATCAGTTTGATCAGCTTGGCAGTCAAGGTGTACGGTAAAATTATTGAATGGAGAATACGCGAGAAATCCGATGGAATGTTGTGCGAGGCAAAGAGAGTTTCAGGTCCGGAAGAGAATGATCGGATCAAGTTTTCACCCTCCGCAACATCGTAAAGAAGCATCTGGCAGTAGGCCGGAAGGTTTTCTGCGGTTTTGTGGATCTGGAGAAGGCGTTTGATAGAGTTGTGCGAAAGAGACTTTGGGGCATTTTGCCAGAGTATGGTATAAATGGCACTCTGTTGCGAGCCGTCCAGTCCACCTATGTGGACAGCAAAGCATGCGTACGGGTGGGTGGTGTCACCCTGGTTTGACATTGAAGTCGGCGTCAAGCAGGGTTGCGTGTTGTCCGCTAGACTGTTTATAAAATATTTGGATAAAAGTCTTCAAAGACTGAAAGCGATGAATGAAGATATACAAATGGGTAACATAGTGGTAAACCATCTGCTATATGCAGAAGACGCTGTTTTAATAGCGCCAACTGCCACTGATCTGCAAACACTAATTACAGTTATGAAAGACGACTACGTACGACGACGTAGTGTTGCATTAAATGTAAAGAAAACCAAGTTTATGGTTTTTGAAAGGGAAGAAATCAGAACGAATGCAAGGATTGTGGTTGGTAACGATGTGATGGAGCAAGGGGATGAGTTTGTATATCTTGGATACGCATTCAGTAAGGATGGGAAATACACTGCTGACAAAGAGAGAAGAGTGAGTGCAGGGAACAGAGTGTATGGTGCGATGGGAAAGCCACTTGGGAGCCGGCACTTAAGCCAAAAGGCCCAACTGGCCATACGTAACGGAGTGCTTGTCCCAACGCTGTTATATGGCAGCGAGAGCTGGGTATGTAAGAAGGAGAATGGAAGTAGGATAAATGTGGTGGAAATGCAAGCTCTGCGGAAGATGTGCGGAGTGAAGCTGACTGACCGTATTCGCAACATCGTAGTAAGAAAGCGAGTAGGTATGAAAGATAGTATCGGTGTAAATATGAGAAAGGGTATGCTCCGTTGGTTTGGGCATATAGAAAGAATGTCAGAAGAAAGAATGACAAAACAGATATACAATGCGAAAGTGGACGGATGTAGGTACCGGGGAAGACCTAGATTATCATTATCAGATAAGGCTCGGTCTATTTGGTCATGGTAAGCCATGAATAAATATACAGAGTCTTATCTGAAGGACAAGTCAAGAGTCTCCATAACCGGCGAGCGTGTATGATTCGAACTATGAGAGTGGAGGAAGCCATAGAGAAATGTAAGGAAAGAACCTGTTGGAACTCTGTACTCTCTGCCTACCTCGCAAGGGATCTGGCGTGATGATATAGTAGTAACAATTTTAACCACTAGAAAGGTAAATTATCCAGAAGTAGCATAGGCTATATTTCAGTAATAATAAGATTTTAGCCTGAAATAATATAAACTATTAATCAAGTACGACCTCTTTGATATTCCAGTTTTGGATAGTGCACTTCGATTTCGATATCTTTTCGATAAAGGTAACTTTTCCTCATTAACTGAAGAAATCTTGGCGGTAGATTGGGAACACGAGTTCTCCCCACGGTCCATTGACGATTCAGTTGACTTTCTTATTAAATCTGTTACTGACCTGCAAAATAAGTTTATTTCTAGAAAACTTATTAGAAAAAGAACATATCCTATATGGTACAATTCTTCACTAATTAAAATCATAAAAGATAAATATAAATATTAAAAAAAATTAAGAACTATGGCAATAAATCTGACGAGTTGACATACAAACTATTGCGCGTCAGAGTAAAACATATGGAATCGGAATGTTACAAAAATTATATTAACCAAACAGAAAAATCAATGAAAAATAATCCTAAATACTTCTGGATGTTTGTTAAAAACCGGTATAATTCCAACGCTATTCCTAGTCACGTCATTATAAAAACGAACTATTTCTATCTGGAATAACTAACTGCGAGCCATTTTCTTCATACTTTCATTCAACTTTTCTTGATCCTTCGGGAAGTCACGACTCAAATTCTGCTACCACTTGTTCCCCATTGCTACCAAACCCTGTGGCATATATCTGTCATTTTCAGGTGAAGGTCACAGATGTCACCAATCTGCTCTATAAACTAGATCTAAAAGTGCGGGTCCGGGTAATATATCAGCTAAATTACTTGTACGATGGGCACCATCAATATAAATAGGTATAGACCTATCTCAATCCTGTTTGCGAAGTCCTTGTCTTTAGGTGTGGTTCCTAAAATTTTGATATCCGCGTTTATTACTCCCGTGCACAAAAGTGGGTTTAAAAACAGAAATTACTAAATTAGACCGATATCCAAACTCTGCATAATAGCTAAAGTATTCGAGAGGATTGTCTATTACCAGATATATTCTGCCCTAGTTGGATCATTTAGTCCATTTCAGCATGGTTTCTTAAAAGGCCGATCTAGTTGATCCACAAACTTGATCCTTCTAAACGTTTTTTGTACAGCTTCTTTGGATGATAGCAAGCAGGTCGATGTCATTTACACTGACTATAGTAACCGAATTGACTATAATATTTTGATGGTTAAACTTAACGACATAAGAATACGTGGAGATCTACTTAGGTGGTCCTCATCCTACATAGAAAACAGAACACAAGCTATTGTCCTGCACAACTATATAACCAGCTGGGTCCATTTCCCCAGTGGAGTTCCTCAAGGTTCCTTGCTCGGTCCGTTGCTGTTTATTGTGTATGTAAATGACATCGCCATGTGCCTGAAATCATTCAAATTACTTTGCTTTGCCGATGACATGAAGTTATACACCACCATATCATCGCCGGAAAATATGACATCACTTCTATCTCTATCTATCTATCTATAACCTCACGCCAGATCCCTTGCGGGGTAGGCAGAGAGTACAGAGTTCCAACAGGTTCTTTCCTTACATACCTCTCTGGCTTTCTCGACTCTCATAGTTCGTCTCATACACGCTCGCCGGTTACGGAGACTTAACTTTTCCATCAGATAAGACTCGGTTTATTTGGTCGTGGTAAGATAGTCTAGGTCTTCCCCGGTACCTGCATCCTTCCACTTTCACATTGTATATCTGTTTTGTCATTCTTTCCTCATGGCATATGACATCACTTCAGGCTGATTTATCTCGATTAGAAGCGTACTGTCGTATCAACAAACTAGACCTTAATCCCTCTAAGTGCTCTGTTATCACGTATACAAGAAAACCATTGCATTAACCGCAGCTTATGCTCTAGGTGGTATAGCTTTGACCAGGCGCGGCACGATGCGTGACTTGGGCGTCCATCATGACTGTAAACTAGCTTTTGTCGTACACATTGACAATATTGTCTAAAAAGCTTCAAAACTACTTGGGTTTATAATCAGGCTTTCTAAATGTTTCACTGAAGCCAAAACCCCCTAAAATATTATACTGTACATATGTCAGAAGTCACCTAGAGTATGCGTCACAAATATGGAACCCCCGCTATCATAAATACAAGGTGTAACGTAATTAACGCAAGACCTGAAAGTAGTTTGGTCTAAATCGACAGCTGAATCGATTCCACCTATATAAAACATATGTAAGATTTAAGCCCAAAATTATTCAAATTACCTAAAATGATGGTCACTCGTTCCCATTGATATACATGCTAACACCTCAGTCAGCTGTACTAAAGAAAATTGAACCATAACTCAAAGCAATACGGCGATTTCCATCGCACTACAAAAACATTCTCTGAACTGCACACATACATACAGACATTCGTTCGTCAATCAGCTGTATTAATACACACATTTTTTTTTTTTTTTTTTTTGTTTTTAAAAAACGTTGTTCCACACTAGGATTAATTCCTGTGTCGTGGGTGCGTATACAAACATGAAAATTCACATACACAAATACCCAGACCGGAACAAATAATTATGGATCACACAAAGATTTGTCCCGTGCGGGAATCGAACCCGCGACTATTAGACACAGTGGGCGGGGCGGGCTAGGCCCTTAACCACTGCGCTAAATCGTCCGTCCACTTCACCACATTCATAAAACTTGGATCGTCGAATCTTACTACGATTTCGATCGATCGATTCTACGATTTACTACGCGCACGCTATTTTAAGGTAATTGCATCGTTCTTTACATCATATCCGATATTTTCAAAAAAAAAGTCAAGGATCAAAAAAATAAAGAGTTTACTGTAATACTTTGAAAGTTTAGTTTTTTAAAAGATCCTATTTAAAAACATTATTTATAAGATAAGACAACATTGAGTAAGTATCAGACTTACTGTCTGATACTTACTGAATGTTGTCTAATCTTAATTAATGAAGTTAAAAACCCGTCGATATTGTTCCTAACAGACAAAAAATAAGGCAAAAAAATAATAATGTGAGTATGTAAATAAAAAAACAAGTAGCAAACAAAAGCGGCATCAAACAAATTCGAGAATTACACATTTCAATACTCAATTAATAATATTTATTTTGTTTCCAAAAAAACCTAAATCAATTCTTAATTACCATTTTGTGAATTTTCTATCGTAAAAAGCCTGGCATTTTCCATCATATTATAACTTTGCAATTAAAATAAAATGTTTCTGCGTGACAATTTCAGCGAAATTAAATGGCGCCTTTACCTTCCTATCCCTGCGCCCCACTAACGTCCCGCGCACTTGCCGAAAGTCCACTCAAACGCATAAGGTTTAGGATAATAATAGTAAAAAAATAGAAACGCCGGCACCGGCCGGCGCGCGGCCAGTTGTTTTGTACGTTCCGATCGGTTTCTTTGTGTTCGTTTATGACGCAATAATCGGAGCGAAATCGCGTGCTATGGCATTTACGTATACCAGTATCCATACACTGAAATGGTGCGAACACTAGCTCGATGTGATGATAACGTGGAATTGGCGTGTCAAGTGTTTAATCAGACCCATGGCAGTAGAGTTTCCGCTTGTACTTTGTCAATGTTATGAGAAGACGTTCTGCTAGCAAATTTATCGGGAGTGTTTTATCAAAATGACAGAGCTTCCTCTCATTTTACTTGGAGTGTGCGTCAATATCTGGACGCCGAATTTGGTAACCGTTGGATCGGTCGAGGGGGACAAGTGCAATGGCCTCCACGATCAGCTAATCTTACTCCATTCGACTTGTGTGTGTGGGGACTTGTTAAATCTCTTGTGTACGTAAACGAATCCGATAGCATCCATTCAATAAACAAAAAAATTAAAGCGCAATTCAAATAATTAAAAAGAGAAACTGAAGTGCTTAATAAATTAAATAACTACGTGTTCGGGCGTTAAAGTACATTGAATCCATTATCTTGTCGACATTCTGATAGTGTTTTGATAGTGCCGTAATAGTGCCTTGAGTTAGTTTATTTTGCCCCTATCTGGATGAAAGTATTGTAAGTATAACAATTATCATTTATTTTAAATATTACGATTCAAATCTTTTAATCACGCCTACTTTGTTCAATTTTGTTTACATCTAATAACAAGAAATAAAATAAAATACACATGTCCAGTTTTAACGAAATTAATCAATTTTATTAATCTTTTGTTCTAATTAATAAAATTATTCAAAGTTGTTAGTCCAAAGCCTGAAAAGTGTGATGGAAAGATAAGAATCCAAAATGCTTACTCTCATGTTCATTTCCGTGCATTATGCCGCGCATTTAAATCGGAAATTAGCGTGAAATACTTGTGAAATGAGTGTAAAGCAAAGTGTGCCTTATGCGCAAGTAATAAGTGTCCATATATATATTACAAAAACAGAACTACTCAACCTATCGATACTCGAGTAAAGTACCCGGTGTTCGACTGTGTGGTGCATGGCAGCTGCGTTTGTAGTGTTTTTATTTGTAGTGCGTCCATAGGTTTCGTAGTTAATTAGGATATAAAAGTTGTAACAAAAATGCTAGTTAACTTTTTAAAAGTCGAAGTTTTGTTTTCGTAATAATTTGTAAAGCAATTATATTATCTAAGTGAGGTGTTTGAGGTCTTGCGTTATTTACGTTACGCCTTGTACGAGTATATTGATCGTGTTGACAATATGCTTTCACAAGAAAATTCCTTATAACACCGTCACGCCTATATTCCCCAAGCGTGGGTGGCAGAGGTGTACTGAGTACACCCACGTTTCGCCGACAATGTTAGGTCCCATGTAATAGGGGGCGAGCCTATTGCCATATACCGGGCACAATTCCAGACTCCGGACTCATAATGGGAATTTTTCGTTAGAAAAACTACATTTGTCCGACCTAGGATTTGAACCCAGGACCTCGTGATTACAAAGCGATGTGCTTTGCCACCAGACCAACGAGGCTGTCAAAATTCCTTATGATCCCAATAATTATCTTCAACTTTGTAAAAGATATCATCTGTTACCACTAACAATTCGCCGTGAAATAGCGAACTATGTATTTCTCTTAAAAATCTTAAATAATGAGATTAACTGTCCAGATCTCTTAGAATCTAGATCTATTCTCTAGATCTAATTGAATGCCCTTTTGAACCCACCGTTATACATATACCTATTTCTTCTACTAATTATAGGCAAAATAGCTATATTATACGTACAAGTAGAAATTTCAATAAAATATGTAAACAACACGATCTTAATCCCTACACACTCAGCATGTCGGTAAGAAGGTGTGCTTGCCTTAACCTCTTTAAATAAATATAATATGGAGACTACACAGTTACATTTACATGTCTTTAATTACGATTTTGTAAGATTACTACTTATTTGCTCACGTAATACTAAAATATTTCTATAAGTGAAGACTTGTTATTGGCTTTCAGTCTTTTGTTCCGATACTATTATGTTGTGATTTGCTGTTAGTCTTCATATTGTATTAAATAAATAAATAATGGTATTAATAATACTTCATAAAGATATTACCAAATAAACGCATGCGCAACCGCGGGGTAACGACTCGTTACATTTAATCTTCTATTACAACAGTAGTACTCACTTGACATCCTCAACGAACTTCTCCAGTTTCTCCGCGTGCGGCTGCAGGTCCTTGGCGGCGATCTCCTTGCGCTGGCCGGCGCGCACGCACCACGCCAGCGCCTCGCCGCTAGCGCCGCCCGCCACCTCGTCCGTTATCGTCTCTGATATGTTCGCTGGAAGCGACAGTGCCCGACATAGTACATTATTGTCATCTCTATGACCTGGACATTCAGAAACAGTAACAATGACAGGTGACAAACAATATGAGAGCGCCAATAGTGAGCCATACAATACCGCTTTATTAAGCAACACTAATCGGCGTCGACAAATTTGTCGCACTGTCCGTTTTATTACATACACCTAGTGGCTTATTAAAGTTTTTAGCAGTGCTATTTTAATCTTACTTCCTCGAGTGAAAGAGACGTGGATCTACGAAGTTTGAAGATTACGGTAATACTGCTAAATGTGCCGTTGTGCCACCCCCGATTCTTATTATATGAGGTCGTTGCTATGTATTTTTCTCCTTCTGCCTTCTTTTCTCAGTCATACTCACTTCCACCGCTTTCATATCAATCTTATACAATTTATCCATCCCTGCTTCTGCTTCCTTCTTACTCTAACCTTACACATTCATATTCATTACTATCTCTGTTAGACGTGCCTTCCCTTCTTTGCATCACATGCCCAAACCGTATGCCGTACTTATAATATCTAAGTTGGCCAATTTACTCCCAATCACTCTACATATCCGTGTTAGCTTTCATATCTCTGCAGCATGAAGTTGTTTGAAATGATTATGATACAATATAAATCTTTAAATTACCTATCAAAGTTTATGGAATTAATCGCGTTAATTTATCGCTGGCGACGTTCCGAGTTTCCAGCATTCGTCCATGATTACGAGCTAGTTATAAATAACTCTCAATGAATGTTGGTGGGTGAACCGCCACTACTATATTATCATGCATATTTGTATTAAAATCTTCCAAATATATATTTTATTTGCAGAAACATTTCTTTTTGTCCACGAATCGTGTCCTTCCTTGTTATCATATGTAACATTTACCAAATTATTTATGTCAATTCTTATGAAAAGTTATTCTTTGAAGACCGTTTAGGTTTGTGAAATGTATTTGGAGCTACATCTTCAATAGTAGACTTCTTGGAAAAGTCATGTGAATTATGGATAGTGTGTGAATTTTGAAAAGTATTTGCTAAGCGGCCCTAAGTTAGATGTACTCAGAGTAACAGCAGAATTTATTATTCAATTTACAAGGCAATATTATATTGTGAAATCGACAACTGTATAGAAATAATTTGAAGAAGATGAAAAATATGTCAAATGTTTGCCGGTATACCACTTCTGTATAACCAATATTTATACAGACAACGCTATATGCGGACAGCATAAATAACACACATCTTTGACTAACGAGCACCAATCATGAGTTCATTTCTTATTCAGGTTTAAAGTGACACTTAAACTCGATTTTTAATAGAAGGTTATTCAAAAGTGTCAGACTTTCTTTGAAAACTTTATTATACATCTCAACGTGTGTGTGTGACATGCACTTTTGGGCTTTTAAAACAAGTAGAATAATGAATCTTATTCTTACCAGTCGTGTTGACGAGGGTGTGAGCTGCTAATAACTTGAGGGAGTGCACTTCGAAGAGTAACGGATGGAACAGGAGCTCCCTCGCAGTGGGCCTCTTCGCCGGGTCTTTATTTATACACCTGTTGAGATATCATACGGTCAGCGGCCGGACAAGCCCTTACAGGCAAAGCACAGGACAGTGGCACCCAAACAATAAAAGCGACTTACCGTCACAGAGGTCTGGTCCATGACCAAGGAAACCTAAACTTTTTGCAAATTGGAACTACCAGAATCAGTCGCTCAAAAATGTTTGGAGAAATTGTGAATATATAACAACGCTACACTAAATCTTCTGTTTAATGTGAATATTGTGATGGATTACTAACGTTAAGATGAAGCTAAATGAATGCACTGACTAAAGGCGACCGATTGATAATCCGAATTTGTAACTGGTTTGTTTCGAGCAGCTCCGTGTGTGAACGACCTAAAGTACCTGTATATGAAGTCCTTCTGTCTGGGCTCCTCCAACGATTCGACGGTTCGTATGATGTGCTCCTCCGTGACGTGGCTGCCCGAGTCTCCATTGCCCTGAATCTCAAGTGCCGCGGTCTCCAGAGCGCACATTCCAAAGGAGTAGATATCCATCGCAGGTGTCACCATTTGTGATGCTGATACGGGGAAAGAAATTTGAAATAAATACACGCAGTGGACATGATAGTTTCAGTTGCTAAGATCATTGGGCGCGGGTCTTGCCTTTTCCGAAATTTACTTTTGCATTTTGAGACCGAGAAAAAAGCAAGAGACGCTGAGATCACAGCAGCAAAAACTATGTAGTCCTTTAGTGATGGTTAAGAGACAGATGTACTTACATCCGTATTCCGGTGCAATAAAGTGCATATTTCTCATGTTTTCACGGCAGGTTTTGACGTGGTGGTTTATGGCGTCCGGCGCCACAGAGCCGATCTTCACGAGGCCGTTGTGCTGGATGAAGATGGTGTCGCATGTGAGGTTGCCATGTACGATGGGTGGCACGCAGCCGTGTAGATAGCTGATGTAGAAATGTTATTTCAGTTAATTAACTATTGACAGAAAATCCTTAACCAACTGGATTTAAGTACGAATTAGAATATTATATTTACTTCAACATATTTTTTAGTAAAATGATTATCGACGCAATCCAGTACGATATTAAATTAGGGATTAACATCGGCTACGTACCTGAGCGCCGATAGAATCTGTGTGCACCATCGCTTCCAAGCCTGCAGCGGCAGTCGCTTGACGTTCCTCTTCGTCCGCTTCAGGAACTGCTTCAGCGAGCCGCATGACATGTATTCCGTTATGAATATTACCTGAAGAATGAAACATTTTTACTGATATGAAAAACTGTTCCAAAATTTTTTTAGTGCTATTTTCTTGAAACTGGTGTCGTCTAATGGCCAGTAGTGACTACCCCAAGCGAAAATATTGTTCCACATCTTATGCCCTGCAACGAATCTTTCAATATGTTGTTATTTTTATAATAGCTATATTATAATTTATATAATGATGGTCATTGATGTTAATACCTGGCAGGTAGCAAATATTGATCACTATTTATTTCCACATTTAATTTAGTCGTTATATTTTTAATATTTCGGTCCTCTTTAGTTAAGTTAATTTTTTGTCTCGTTTCTTTTAATTGTAATCGATATCCCAAGACACAGGCTGAGCCCAGTTTGGGAACCCCTGGCAAATACATTTTAGTTTATGTAATGTTTCTTGTACTTACTAATTAGAATATATGTATCTTAACTTGGTTCAGAAATAAACATTATTATTTCCATTACGTATTCGGACTAGTATGAAAAAAAAACTAAACCTGTAGTTATGTTACCAGGTAGATACGTCTTTTTGTCTGATAATTCAAGACACATTTGTTTATTTTCTTAGTGTAAATACATTTTAGTTATATAAACTAGTCTCCAAATGAACAATTACTCATTTCTTTGTATTACATACACCAAATGTAGCAAATTGGATTTTAATAGCCGCATTTTCTATTATGGTATGGGCATAAAGCCAATATGTGAAATAAATAATAGAGCTCACTCTAGGTTTGTCAGTGTGTGTGTCAGTCCAATATCGATGGAACTTGACGATGTTGGGGTGCTCAAGCCTAGTGAGGTTGTCGAACACGGTCTGGATTTTGTCCTCCTGCGCTTTGAAGTTCTTCCGCTCGGAGAACTGGACTTCGTTCCACACCACCTCGACTCCCTCCTCGGTGTCCATCGCGAGGTTTGCGCAGTCGATGCCCGGGACATCGCGCTGTTCCACCTGAGGGCAAAAGATAATGATCTTTTTCAAAAATATGTATCATAATTGTTTTCATGACGAGTTTATGAGTTGATATATAACTGTGTCCGTCGTTGTCACAGTAATTTCGAAATCAATTTGAATAAGTTAAGTATACTGTAAGTAATCTAAGTCAAATGTTCTTATTTTCCCATGTTCAAATTTTAGTCAACATCAACGTCATCTTTTATCATAAACAGAATGTAAATAAAAATAAACATGCACGCAGGCTATGTATGTACAGATGCTAAAAAATACATTTTAATTTTTATTATATTTAAATTATGATAATAATATTATCAAGTAAATTAAGCAGCAAATTTCTCAATATTACAACTTACAACGGAGTTACAATTACATGTAACATATTATCATAAAAATACGGAGGCATTATTACAGGCAGTTAAATTTTCACAAACAATTGTTTTGAAAATAAGTTTGTAGCAATTTTTTTATAAGTAAATTCGACCTACGTTCTGCACATCGCTGTCCAAATGTAATAGTGAAAAATTTGGTTAGTTGGAATTAATACTCTAATTTCAAAACGATAAATACAGATTTTCCGTGTCCTTGCTTTTCACTTGTGTCATTATTTCATACTGTTAGCAATATGTCGGAGTGCTAACGTCACATCAGACCAATTTGCACAATAAAGTGACTGAAAGTAGTCTACGTAGCAAATTGGCGATCGGTGTCCGAACACGGGAGTTATTACCACTTCCCTTCTGCGACTAAATTGAGGGCCAATCATTCAATTGAGTCCCCTTTACAGAGCGCTTTCAACGGTGTGTTACGACTCGAATGCGAGACAAATTAGTCTAGAATTTCTGAATGCACGACCATCTTTAAGATAGCTACTGTGTTTATCGTAAGATACATGTTTTCACTACGAACTATTATTATTATATCAGCGAAGATGTTATTGCAATTCCGAGTAATAATAACGAAAACCAAGCCTCTTTCTCTTTCAAAAGTATGGAGGAACTCAAACGCACCTTTTTAGTATATCTTATTCTCTGGAAGACTAGGTTAAAGGCATGGTCGTCAGTCAATAATTTGTGCACTTAATAAGCGTGGCGTCCCGAATCCAACCGCATAACAAATAGCTAATTATTTCGTTATCGGTCACTCGCCTCAACGCGATGCCAATGTTTGTGCCATTACAATAATATAGTAGTCATAGCTGCAGATGCATTTTATGTATATCGTAACTCATCGTTTCCTTCTTTGGTTGCATTTCTTACTCAAATATCTTCGGTTGAATTCAAAGTCTTTGGAGATATAGCGTAATCTTAAACCTGCAGTTATCAGTGCTAATAGTTATGTTCTAACTGTGATACACAATAATACCGATCGTTAAACTTATCGAGTAAACAACATAATAGTATTTTATTTGCGAGTATCTGCTAATATAAATATAAGATATCCTTAGCAATCACACACGGAAAATTTACGATACTACGAATTGGACTCTATTAGCTTTTATTTTTGCAAGGAAATTGTAAGTCTACAGTGTTATATTATGATATAATGTTGTATCTAACACAATAAAAAAAAAGTGAATTATCTGCAACTTAGGTATAATGGACAGGTACTCACATACGGATATTTTACAGTAGACGGTGGACATTCGTCTCGTATCACTTAGGGGTCGTCCATTAATCACGTGAGGCTCGAAAATGAGGGGAGGAGGTTCGGAAAATATCGCGAAGTGTAAAAAGAGTGGACTTAACAATGACACAACTCAGATTTGATTATTTTGATCTATTAAGACCACGTATACGTCTAAACGAAATGTGTGTTAAAAAAGTAGTTTAAACTCGATAAATTTTCCGTGATTGAATCGAAATGCGTGTTTCTTGGATTGTCAACATCGCCACTAGTAATTAATTTATGTCGTTAGTACATATAGGCCTGTATACCTACTGATTGCAGTAATTGTCTGGGCATTTATCATTGTTTGTTGTCAACAGTGATTCATTTATCAATTATATTTCTCTTAAATTCTTCAGATTCTACGGCCTTTTTGAAACGTCTCTATCAGAGCAAATAAAAACTGGTTATGCTAACTTTGTGGAATATCTCATAACTCTATTAAAATTACCGACAAAACGGTTATATGTTCATATTAATTGGTTATTAATTAACATATCAAATACATATGAAATAACGCCGATGTTTACGCAAAGTAGATGTGGAGTTGCCTAGCTAATAGTTATGCAGTAAACTAACTAGAAAGAAACAACGGTCACATGATCTCTCTCATTGGTTCTGAATGATTCTCAAAGCGAATAGAATTCACACAGGATTTGAACCCCGGAATACGGTTTGCAATTAGAGTTGTCTCTTCTACACCACAGTAGACTAATTCGGTAAATAAATCAGTCTATACAGGCCTATTGCTAGACAAAGGCATTCTCTTACAAATCGAGGTAAGGGAGAATAAGGTGTGCTCCACCACGCGGAACCAGTGCGGATTGATGGAGACAGTTCTGTAAGCACCGGCTTCAAAGATGATTTAGTGAGTCCCACATTAAACGGTAGCCGGGACAACGGCTTGACGGTCAACCATTTCAAAGTAACCGAGCCAAACACTGCTAAAACGAGCATGGCCCAGTAATTCTACGAGCGCCTAATTCGGTGCTTTATCGCTAACAGTGGACAGCTTTTTTAACCGACTTCTAAAAAGGAGGAGGTTCTCAATTCGACTGTGTTTTTTTTTGTATGTATGTTACACAATCATTCCGCCAATTATGAATCTATTTTGAAAATTCTTTTTGCATTTGGTTCAGTATGGCTATAGGCTATAGCTCTGAAATGGCTATAGGCCAATTTTATCGGTATTGGATCTTGGATTTGGAAGATACTCCAGGGAACTCCTTAACGACTAACAATAAGAATGCGTAGAACGTGGGTATCACGTCAATCCCATAGGTACCCTGCCATAAAACTAATCAGAATATTAACCGACTTCAAAAAAGGAGGGGGTCGACAATTCATCTGTTTTTTTTATAACGTCTTTATTTATGAACTGATGTTGATGATTCTTTTTGCGAATATTAGTAAATAATTTACTTGTCACTTAAAACTGTAAAATAAAAATCTTTAAAAAAAACCGATTTCAAAAAGCAAGAAATAAATATTTGAAGTCGGTGCCAAGTAACCGACTGCACTAACCGGTACCGACTTCAAATATTTATTTCTTGCTTTTTGAAGTCGGTTTTTTTTTAAAAAGATTTTTTTAGTGTAGTGCATTGCGTAGCCTCAATACGACAGGGTTTCGTTGTATACTTCACATGATTCTCTGGCCACCTTCTGACTTCATCACCAGACCAGCTTCATGGCACCATATTATTAAATATTTAAAAAAAAAACGTAGCCCCACTAGGATTTATTCCTGTGTAGTGGGTGCGTGTATAAACATGTAAATTCACATACACAAATACCCAGACCGGAAAAAATAATTGTGGATCACACAAAGATTTGTCCCGTGCGGGAATCGAAACCGCGACTATTAGACACAGTGGACGGAGAGGCTTAAGCTCTTAACTGCTGCGTTAAATCTTCCGTCAATTGTCATCGGACTTACATACGTATGCCAAATTTCAGTACAATTAGATACCCGCAAGGGCTTGAAAAATTAATCACAATATTTGAAATAAAACTATTTTACGGATTTTATCGCGGTTTATTTTTTATTTTAGAGTCCCTCCCGTGACCATGGGTGCTGCAAAGCACTCGAAGCGTCGGGAACTAAAAATAAAAAAATAAACCGCGATAAAATCCGTAAAATAGTTTTATTTCATGTGTAATATTCGCGTAAATCTAAGAACTCAACACAATATTTGAACCGGAAAGACAGATAGACAGCCATACATACGCAAGTTAAATAAAAGCTTGTAATATGAGCATATGACACGTGTATCGGGTATTTTGGGTTTTTAGGATTATGCGTCGTACGTTCATGAAATTAGTTATAGTATTGTCAATTTTTATACTGTGGTCTCACGATAGTGACGTCAAGAATGAAGACATTTATTGAGCACTAACGCACGAGTTATCTTGTACATAGCCTTTCGACTGCTAATATGCTGTTAAGGAGTCTGCCTCAAAGCATTTGCGTGGTAAGCCAATGAAATGATTTTACCAAAAAATATATAACTATTACGTCTGTATAATGGAATAAAAAGTTTTTTTGACCATTTATTACCATAATTCGTGTATTTTGAATAACATTTAACTACAACTACGAGACTCATGGTGCAAAAATATTTATATTTTAAAACTATCGGAAATGTTGTAAAGTGCATTAAAAATATTATAAATATGTAGATCACAAACGGATGAACAAACACATCTAATATAAACACACGGACAGGTGTTGGCAACATTTTATTGAATGAAAGAACTGAATAAAAATATTTTTAGGGTTCCGTACCATAATCGGTAAAACGGAACCCTTATAGGATCACTTCGTTGCCGTCAGTCTGTCCGACGGTTATCACCCTTTTTCTCAGGAACGCCTAGAGGTATTAAGTTGAAATTTATATCAAATAGTAAGGATTACGGTCCCCTGCTGATGTAAAAAATTAAGGTTCTAATTAAACCAAAGCATTAGATATGGCCATTTAAAGCAACTTATCAGAAATTACAGAGGACTTCCCGTTGATTTAGAACCATGGAAAGAAGCAAGGTTTTAAAGTATAAGTAAAGGAAAAAATCCGAATATTGTTAATTTATAATTATAATAATATTAGCCCTGTTATGAAACTGTCCCATCGTCGGGCACGGGCCTTCTCTCAAACTGAGAGGGTTTAGGCCATAGTCCACCACGCTGGCCCAGTGCGGGTTGGCGAACTTCACACACCTTTGAGAAACTCTTAGGCATGCAGGTTTCCTCACGATGTTTTCCTTCTCCGTTAAAGCAAGTGATCACTGCCTCGTTGGTCTAGTGGCAAAGCGCATCGCTTGGTGATCACGAGGTCCTGGGTTCATATCCTAGGTCGGTCAAATGAAGTTTTTCTAACGAAAACTTTCCAGTATGAGTCCGGAATTGTGCCCGGTATATGGCAGTAGGCTCGCCCCCTATTAACTAACTAAGCACAAATTGTGCCCGATATAAGTGCAGATCGAATCCCAGGCCGGACCAAAGGTTTTTCAATTATTCTATAGAAATATTTGCATTTAAACAAAATAATAACGGACGCCAAAAAAGGAGGTTCACAATTAATCTCTATACATATATGTCTGTGTCAGTTTCGGCTGAAACCGAAAGTTTTTAGGAAATTATTTTGCGAGTTTCAAAGAAGAACAAGATCAGTTTTTTTGAGTTTGTAATTTGTAAGTTTGTTGTTGTTAATATTTAAAATATTGACTGCACTGCAATATTGCCGAGTAACCGACTGCACTAACCGGCACCGACTTCAAATATTTATTTTTTGCTTTTTGAAGTCGGTTTTTTTTAAAGATTTTTATTTTACAGTTTTAAGTGACAAGTAAATTATTTACTAATATTCGCAAAAAGAATCATCAACATCAGTTCATAAATAAAGACGTCAGAAGTCGGTCCAAGGTTCAATACAGATTTCATTAAAATGGGATTACCTCGAAACTATACTAAACCTAACGCTTAAAGAATCATCAAAATCAGTTCATAAATAAAGACGTTTTAAAAAATCACAGAGATTTTGTAAATCTTCTCCTTTTTGAAGTCGGTTAATATATAGGTATACAATACTTATAACAACTTAATCTACAGATTCGTATTATTTGCCGTTAAGGAGTTCTTTGCTGTATCTTGAAAGTCTAAGGTCCAATACCGATAAAATTAAAATGAGACTACATTGGAGCTAAACTGAACCCAATACTAAAAGAATAATATCGGTCCGGAATTGACGGAAATATCGGTAAACATACATCCATAAAAAGATGATACATAAAGAAGATACATGCAGACGAACACAGAACCTCTTCCTTTTTTAAAGTCGGTGAATAATGAACATGGCGCGGCAGATTATTATTCAAAATCGATATTTTCGAGTACAATAATCGATGTTTTATAGACTAGTTTTATAGACTTATCTAAAATATTGAATCGATTCAAAACCACTTGAATGAGACTGATTCACGTTAGAATGATAGATAATTATAATAAAAACAAATTATAAACCAGCTTTCATTGCGAATATACGACGGAGGCATTTTACTAAGTTCCTTAGTCGCAAAGTTACTTTGGCCTACTTCTGCCTCAGACTCTGCTCGCCACCTAGGAATACGGTACTTGTTGTCTAGATAAATTAAACGAGCCCAAATTGCGAGTTACGTTGTATATTTGGCGAATTCATATGGACACCTTCTGACAACCACCAGACACCCTGACAACTGTAGTCTCTAGAACTTATTAAAACAAATCCAACAAGTCCAAACATGATGGGGCTATCTTGTTTAGTTAAAAAGTTTCTAGGGCCACCTTACAGATTTATTATCAGATCCCGGATACTACCTAAAACTATAGTACTAATCAAGACAAATCCAACAGGCTTAAACACGAAAATTAATTTCAGTGCAATCGATTAAAATTCATTTAATTTAAAGATTTATTTAAAATAAATTGACATGCCTAGACCATAGTTCAGTCATTTCGACACTCACCTATAGCGCCCGAAGACCACCCGGAAGCTCATGAACGTACTTTCGGTTTCGGCTGGTTTTCTGCCAAAACCGAACCTACAACTTTGGGCCGAAACTGGCCGGATCAGAAACCGGTACAGAACCCCCAGACGCGAGTCTTACTCGCACGTGTCCAGTTATTTTTATTTTTACGAGCTAAACTTTATGCGGTTCGAGTGCTAATTCAAATATGACGTGGTTTTAGTTAGACGAAGTTTAGAATCACTATTCTAGACAAGACGAAGTTATATAGGTGCACTGTGATCTTATTTGCTATGAAAAACGCGGCGCGTTACGATAATTTCGTGAAATGATAGTGTAATGGTTCAGTATGCCTCTAGAAAATCACTTAACGATTTAATGAAGTTATCGTAATGTACCTCGTTTCGTGTTTAATTGCGTATGACGAATAAGGGTTCTGCTATTTGTACATAGGGTTCACAGCAATTTCGATTCGATGAATTTAGTAAGGTGTAACATATTTTAAAATTACATGCATGCATATGATGGCGATTAGTCGACTGCATTTAGTTCAAGTCATAAATGTTTCATGAACATCTTTATCGAGTTATGAGGTATGATGCCGTAATGGAAGATTTATGATATTTTTTAATGAAAAGATTGATTGATTTCGCAATCGCTGTTTAGGTCAAATTATAATAAATATAGTATTATCATGTGACAAGAGTTATGAGTGTATCGTCGTTATTACGATACTGCAGTATTAAACATAAGTCTACTAAAAGCTTTCAGCGTAACTACTTGACTCGTTGCTTTTTAAACTGTGGATCGGACACTAGTGATTTCATAGAAGGTAATTACTAATGGTAACCAGAAAATTGTATTCGGTTATGTCAGTTGATCAGTTCGCTGAAGAAGTAATGTAATGCAAACTTTCGCATTTATTTGCAAAGATAATCTAGTAGTCGTTAGGCGGCTGCTGCACAGACCGACAATTTAGTCCCTGCGCGGGCGATGCCATAAATTGTGCGAAGAAAGCTGCCGCCGGTCCAAACCGCTTGTTACCGGCGCGAGTGAATGCGCGTGCGACGCGCGAAAGTGCGCTGTAATGACTCGAGCTTCAGATTTTTGCCTAATATACTGGTACGGACGTTTCGCCGTAGACTTATAATCGCGAGGTGTGGTCGCGGCCTTTGTGCGGATCGGAATGCAGTATGTAATACTTACATTTATTATGGTGCGTTTTCTTTTACAACCTACTGGTAATTTTATTGCCCGCACTCGATACTTTATTCAATAATGGGTGCAGACGAACATTTTAAATTGTCGATGGTATCTGCGAGTAATAAAGAAGGATGAAAGTATAGTGTGCCAGTACGTTTGGGAGAAAAGTTGTTTGCGTAAGCATAATTAGAAATTCTGCTCTCTACTTTGTACTCTCTGCCTACCGCGCAAGGGATCTGGCGTGATGATATAGATAGATAATCAGAAATTGTCACATTTAGATTATCATCATCAGCCCAAAGATCCGGCTCTGTGCTGTACGCATCAGCAATTCGGATATCTTGGTTCAAATTGATATATGAAATCAAGTTTTCAGAAATTGCTTAGGTTAAAATTATAACAGTTTACAGTTTTCTATTATTGCATATTCAGTTTATTGGTCGATGTAGCTACATAGTATTGCTTATAAAATGTGTTACATTACTTTTTAGTCTACTAAATACGAAGGCAGGACAAAGTTTATCACAACGCTACAATATGGTCTCAATAAGATAAATAATTGAATAGATATGACTTATTATAGATCAGCCTAGCGGCAGGGTCAGCATAGGCTATAAATATCAACAAGTTTTACGGCGTACAATGAGCTTTTAATGCTGATCGGACACATAAACTGACTAGATAATGCACTTGTGACCAACTATACTTATTTATACTCTATTTATAGACATAAAATTGTCTGGCGTGCATGCATAATTGTGTAGCGTTCAACCCTTTTGATGTACAGGCTTGTTTTAGTGATGCTGTGATTGTGTGCTCATGATGGTCAAATAAGATATGGTCAACAACAATTGCATAAAGTATTGTTAGAATTTTGAAATCCCAGAAATAAACTAATAAAACTTACAAAATGTTTGTAACATCTGCCGACAGGGCTTTGCGTTTGACTTACCTACTTAGTTTGTTTTATGTACCGAAATAAATTATTGATATAATTTTTCAAATCGGAACCTTCATTAGTTTACAATTAGTGGTAACCAGTCAGTAAGAACCGTTCAAAATCTATGTTATTAAGTGTGATTATGTTAGCATTCTATGTAATACCTATGCAGTGCAGTCGAGTCGTATAGCTCGAGTCGAGTGAACGAACTCACTGATAACGTTTATTACATACGTATTACGTGAACCGATAACCCACTGTATCTCAGCCATTGTGCGTTAGTACTTGGCTTGTAATGGGGTGGACAAATGTTTAAATAATATTGCAGTAAGTTCGCATTGTTCATTCTACATTGAGAGTAACAACTACATGTGAGAATAGCATAATGTTAGCCCTGTTCAGAACCTGTCCCACCGTTGGGCACGGGCCTTCTTTCAAACTGAAAGGGTTTAGGCCATAGTCTACTAAGCTGGCCCAGTCGGAGTTGGCGAACTTCACACACCTTCGAGAAACTCCTAGGCATGCAGGTTTCCCTCACGGTGTTTTCCTTCATCGTTAAAGCAATTGATAGTTAATTTTTTAATAAGTACATGCTTTCGAAAAGACAGAGGTGGTCGGTTTAACCACTACGCTATCACTGCTAGTTCGAGAATAGTAATTGAGTACGAATTTTAAAAAAAAATTACATATAGATGGGATAGAACAAGAAGTTGTATTAACAGGATTTATCGTAATAGGTATGAATAATCCATCTCAAAATATCATCCTCTAACTCCAAAGTCCACAATTCTCTAGAAAATTATCACAAGCGCACGAGAAGTGTACCCTGCGGTACAACCAATATTTGCGCGGCGACGCGGCACGGCGCGGGCGCAGCGAATTTTATTAGTAAAGCCATTACACTGCAAACGGTGTCATGGTTTATTGCCGAGATGGGTAGCAACATGCACTCATCGAGGCTTGCTTATGTCTTAAATAAGTTAATATATGTTAAAGTTTACGAGTTTGAAGGTACCCTCGAATAACAATGATTTTTGAGCGTAAAACACCTTAGAGCCTCCCTTAGCACTTAGAACTAAAAACTCTAAATTAAACCGCGATAAAAGCCAAAAAATTTCAGGTCTCAAATACTTCAAAGAATAATTGTGCACTAAAAATATTTTAAAAAACAAACTTTTAAACAGAGAATACGACGGAGACATCTCGCTTTAGATGAGGCGTTCCTATGAACACCTTTCAGCTCAATTATCAGACCGTGTACACTACTTAGGGATATGACAATTGTCAATACAATTTTAAAGAAAAAAAAAAAAAAAAAAAAAAAAAAAGAAGAAAAAAAAAAAAAAAAAAAAAGAAGAGGAAAAAAAAAAAAAAAAAAAAAGAACCCAAACACGACGGGACTATATTATAGTATAGTCGAAGAGCTCCTATAACTACTTTCCAGCTCCATCATCAGAACAAGTCTTTGGTACTTTATTATTGCATGCTCATCAAATTTCGGTTCAGTCAGCTGCCAGGAAGTACTCATAAGGCATCACACTGGAGCTAGATCGTAATCTTCTAAATTGTAACCTAAACATTGTACAGTCAGGAACATAAGTCGCTTAACATTCTCAGATTTTCAAGTAAGTAATACTGTTTATTTTTCAAATTTTTGGTGAACATTGTCAAATTCAAATTATTAGAAACGTAGAATTTATATAGACCAACAAAAATCATAAATTCCATACAAAACAAAAGTGTGAAACGACTTATATCGCTGAACGGGCCCCACACAATATTATTTGAAAATAAAAAGAATTAAATAATACAGACAAGCCTGCCGAGTTTCTACGCCGGATCATCTCGCCGCGTGGAGGCCGCGTTCCGATCCGGTAATAGATTAGTAGTTAGATTAGATAAAAAAAATGTATACTGACAATTTGTAAGTACCTCCGCAGAGTTTATACAAAATAGATGAACTTGATTATGCAAAGCTTGTGAAATGTGACAATACCCAATTAAATACATATACAAGCAAATCAAAACTTTAAGATGGGATATTCGTTGTAGATCTCAACGCGCATGTAAAAATACCTTTATGTAGTTTTCAACTTTGGTGATGAGATGAAGATACGAGTAGATGGAGGAGGTGAGGTGAGATCGAGATTAAGATGATTTACAAAAACTTTCGAAAGATAAGGGTCAGTATGTTGATGGATACTGTGAATGTATATGTCCTTGTTCCTTTATCTAAGCTTATTATCGTTGACTTTAATTCTAAGAAAAAAATATTCCTTCTCGTTACGGCTCTGCACCGATAATTTGCTTCCTTAAGTTGTATTTCAACTACAGTTGAAATTAAAAGTTCGGATATGGCCTCAAATCTTATTAAATGTTCATATCATACCATCATTGAGATAAAAATTATTTAACATTTTCTAATTGGCATTCAAATTGGCTACATTAAATAGTAATTTTTGTTACCCGCGGCTACGCACGCGTTTATTTTGTAATTGGACAAAGGTACATTTTTTCTGGAATAGCACAGATCCTGTATATTATTCTAAGACACCTCCATACTAAGTTGCTTTAAAAACCGTTCAACCGTATTGGTATGGAGAAATAAAAACTATCCTGCTGGAATCATGCATTTTTCCGGGATAAAAAGTAACCTAAAATAATCCCTGAAAAGTCCTCCATCTTCCAGTAACATTCCATTCAAAATCGGTTCCGCCAAAAATTAGTACGGACAAACAAACGGACAGAGAAAAGTTAATAAAACACATGTTTGGGTTTTATTATGGTAGGTACAAATAGCCATATGAGCTTAAGAAAAAATCAGATCGACACATGAAGTTTGTCTATTAGTACTCCCGTGTGGGAATCGTACTTGTGACTATTTGATATAGTAACTTGAGTTGTCTACGTTTTAACGCATAAACCAAGCCACCATCGTTTTGCAAAAGTATTTGAACGCAACTTTAAAATTAGTAAATATTAGTTTTAGAACAAATGTAGTCGATCATTTCTCTATCAACGCGTTACGTCTTAGCCCGTACAGATAGTCTTTGTAAAATATGAACTAAACTGTATAGTGATCTTATTCAACGCTAACGCCATCTCATAGAGAAACATATACTTTATACACAATACCTAGGTACTTTCTCTCTGAAAAGGACTACCAGTTTATCTATTTATTATCATAATTATCGGTAAAATGGCTCTGATAGAAACTTTTTTTGCCTACCCTGCTAAAGATCTATCTATCTATAACCTCACGCCAGATCCCTTGCGGGGTAGGCAGAGAGTACAGAGTTCCAACAGGTTCTTTCCTTACATACCTCTCTGGCTTCCTCGGCTCTCATAGTTCGTCTCATACACGCTCGCCGGTTACGGAGACTCTTGACTTGCCCTGCTAAAGATCTGGAGTAATAATATTCAAAAAAGGTACACGAACGACTTTTTTATTGTATGAGAGCTAAGTATGCAACAAAGCTTTCGTCAGTACATTTCATGTCAATTTTCTCGTAAGAATACGCAGTTTATGATCATAATCAGTCATGTTTAAGTATCTTAAACGAACTAATATGCAAAATTTCGTGACCGGGTCATTCATCGATAAAGAGTTCACTCCCGAAAAGACAATCCTGACAGCATCATCAGTTCGCGCAACAAATCGTATCTGAGTACCTAAATCAAATGTGTATAAACAATTTCGGGCGCGTGTTTTTAACCATTAAAGAGTTTCTTCGTAATGAGACGAACCCGAGTGCAATATCAGTAGGTGAAATCACACATTTTATCGTAACATTGCAGCTCGCAACTAACCATAATTAAAATAATAAGTTTTATGCTTTATCCCGCGATAATCCGGGATTGCTTGATTTTTCCGGGATGAAAAGTATCCTAGATTTTAAGTCAGGGTATAAGTTATTACCAAGTTTTATAGAAATCCATCATCCTCGACTCTCATAGTTCGTCTCATATATAATATATAGAAGATAGATTATATGTATAGATTTATAGATAAAATCCTATAAAAACTAAATACACTTTAGTATCGCGTATAAGGAAGGACCCATTGAAATACCAGTAAGGACGTATCAAATTGATAGCGATCAATCCTATTAACCTATCCATTCAACACCTGACCCCAAAGGCGTGAAGAGGTCCTTCGCTCATGATCACATCTGATTTATTATCACGTGCGCCGCCGCATTAAAGACGGCTACAAAATGCGAATTATGGGCGGGGTCCTAAGCGCCGCATAAATAAGGGAACAGCTCATAGACAGACAAAGCTCTCAACTAATTGGATTTGTTCCGCGGCGCGTTGGGGTGCTGTGTGCACGATGAACAAAAATCGTAATTGGATTGTCCATCGGACCCGAAATGATGGCCGGTATTAAAACGTCTTTTTGGACAATTTAATGAAGTGTTTATTACAAATAGCCATCCGGATCGTTTCATTTCGTTTGGGGGTTGGGCTTGGTCATAAAATAATTATGTTATTTAGTTCTATAAATGGTTCAAACAAAACTCTATAAATGATAAAAATATATATTAAAAATAGATTGACGTGAACTTAAAGACTTGATCTAAAAAGTTAGACAGCTAGTAAAATAAGAATAGAAATCGAAAACTATTGATTTATGTTCAACGATTCGAAGAGATGAGATAATAGATAAAGGTTATCTAAAGAATTTTGATATCAGCTATATAATTGGTATTTTATTTTCTAACACATGCCATTTGAATATTATTTAATCAATTTGGCGACGTGACAACTTGGCTGTTTTGTAAATGGAGGATTTTAAGATGTGAAGTAGCGTCTGCTCGTTATATTGCATATAAATAACACGTCAGGACAGTCAATAGAATTTGTTTGTCATAATACATTTATTAATTTCAATATTAGATAATAGTTCCGAAAACTACTGACATCATTATTTGGTATCTAAACAACAATTGATAACGCAAGCGTAATAAAAACTAACAATTTGTGTAAAAACAATGTCTTGCGTTAGTTATAGTCAAGTTGTAGCAGCGCGTTCTAGGTCAATGTCAACTCCGTATTTAAACAAGCAATCGCAAGAAAGCTTCCGTTTCTGTCAGTCGTTCGTCTCCGTTGTATTGATGAATCGGGATTTCTAGTTTGACTTTTAAATGGGTAAGTTTATTGAATTTGGTCCTTACCATTTTCCTAGTTTCTCGAACTAACTTCAAAATTGTTTGTTAGTAAACGATTTTGTTCCTTAAGCTAAAATCCATAATTTTAAGTTTATTAAAGACTACAGTATCTAACTTTCGGAGCATGCCATGTAATACTGAAAGATAAAAAAAAAAACAGACAAACGGCAATAGTTTAATGTCAAACTTTTTCAATGCTTAACTTTACTTTGTCTTTTAAAAGACCTTTGTCACAAGTGTCGATTAGGTGTTTAGCCGTTGAACAGAGCTAGAAGACAGGCTGAGAGTGATATTAATTTCCTGCCTTCATAGTCGGTCGCATTCGATTCTTAAGAGCCCGTCCAGATGAAGTGATTTACCAGCGATTCGAGTATAGGGTTTCCAATCAAGCTATTGTCAAGGGACATGCGTTACCCTATCCGTACTATTAAAACTATCAAACAATCAATTTACTTGTCAAAATAATAACACCGTCATTGTAGCGTCCAAAAATCGCGCTCTAAATGCCACGAGAAAACATATATGATACTTTTTACAAGCTTTAATTTAACTTGCACTGTTCGTATGGTGTCTGTAAGTCTATCTCTCTGGTTCAAATAGTGTGATTCATTTTTCAAGGAATTGCGGGTATCCGATTAAGCTGAAATTTTGCATAAGTATGTAAATTCGGTGAAAATGCAATAATATGGTACAATGGAGCTGGTCTGATGATCGGAGTCGGAAGGTGGCCATAGGAACATGTCAACTACACAATATTACTCCATCGTGTTAAGGCTTGGACATGGAATCACCCAACTACTCAATATAAACCCATCGTGTTTTGAACTCGTTAGATTTGTCGAGTGACGAGTACTGTAGACTCGGATGGTATCCAGGGCCTGATGAGCTGTGGCCGGAAGGTGGCCACAGGATTTTTCAACTAAGCAAGATATTTTCGCTGTGTTTTTGCTATTAAATCTTATTTTAAAAAATATCTTTTTAAATTAAAATTATATTTACTCTTACTTTTTGATACGAAATGAATGCTTCATAATAGTTTTGCGTAAAACAAATCATCAGAGTGTAACAAAAGAGGCAAGCCAAGTAATCGCGCGGAAATCGCCTCTTCTGAACTGGTTGCTGAATTGCATTGATAAAAGTAGTTTTGAGCGGCGAAATGACGCCCCTTCGTGACTGATCGTCGTTGGGGACGATAGTTATTTGCTTTGCGGATCGTGCGCCGGTGCCACTGCGTCTTTGCGCAACGACTCATTAGATTATAATGCATTTTTATTGTCACTGTTGAAAGTTAACGGTTTTAAAGTGATTACTGCGATGATCTTACTAACTAGCGCTCACGGTTTCATCAATGGTATTCAAGATTTTTAACACAAAAATCATTTTAAAAAAATAACCGACTTCAAAAAGCCAGAAAAAATTAGTTTTTTATTTTACAATTTTGAGTGACAAATGATATATTGACTAATATTTATATACCTATATTATATTATTGTGCTAAGTTGTACTGCAAGATTCCTACAGGAATAAGAAGAATAACCATAATAACGGAATCTATACAGTGCTGTTCGCCGTTAAGGAGTACCCTGGTGTATCTTCAAAGTCCAAAGTTTAATACCGATTTCAATAAAATGGGACCACCTCGAAACTATACTAAACCCAACGCAAAAAGAATCATCAAAATCAGTTCATAAATAAAGACGTTATAAAAAACACAGACGAATTGCCGACCTCCTCCTTTTTGGAAGTCGGTTAATATTCTGATTAGTTCTACCCATACCTATAGTTCTAGATAATTCTGATTAGTTCAGGGTACCTATAGGATTGACGTAATACCCATAATATCTCAATCTACGCATTCGTATTCCCCTATTAGAGTTCCCTGGTTTATCTTTCAAATCCAAGGTCCAATACCGATAAAATTAAAAAGGACCTTGAAGCTATATTGAACCCAATGCAAAAAGAATTTTCAAAATCGATTCATAATTGGCGGAATGATCGCGTAACATACATACAAAAAAACAAACAGTCGAATTGAGAACCTCTTCCTTTTTAGAAGTCGGTTAAAAAAAGACATTCCATTTTATGATTCGTCTTCAATAGTTGAAATTGTCATGTGTTATTTCTGTTTTGGTTGAAATTTGTGTTCTTATGAAAATATGGTTACTCAGTTATTACAAACCTATCTGTATCATATATATGTATCAGATAGTGTGCAAATATTTTAGTTTTATATTTTTCACAGAATCTATAAGCCCCACGTTTTTTTAAATTTATCTTGTGCTTGATTTAGATGATATCTAATAATAAAAATCTGTTCGTCTTGATAAACACAATCACCTATTTCAGGTTTCGCGCACCTGTGTCGCTTAAATACTGTATATTTACTACTTTTTTTTTAATTATACCTACTTATAACCGTTAGTGCGCGTAAGCATTCTAAGATATAAAATATAACTATTATAAGGCAATTGACCCTCCAGCTTTTGAGGCGCCGGCCTCATATACCGTAATTACTTAATGTTAGAATTCTACCTACAAACAAGGCAGGAACAGCCTTAACTGATTAAAGAACATGTAATTTCAAAACGCAATAAAAATTAATAGAATTCTTGATAAATTGCCGTTCCACGTAAAAGATGTGAACAATGGTATAATCAAGTGCGGGTACCTATAACTCCCTGAAGCGCATACACCGGTAGGTACTATAGATCCTTCATTTCAACGTCCATTTTATTGCTTGCGACCTCGCTATATGTATTTCCTTTGTACACTTGCGATTTCGATTCAATAAACATTTGTCTCGAACCGACAGAGTGATCTGTTGACTGTTGACCAGTTGCAAACAACTAATACTAACTATTAACCCTGTCGAAGTTGTGCGCAATAAGTTTGCTAGTTTCAGTAAAATTACGCTGATTTCACTTTTATGTTAAAGTACGTAATGGATAATTTGGCGTTCACGCAATTTTTAGTTATATAGCATTGAGTATTTGCACTTGTTTAAGTAAGCTAACAAGGAAGTCGGTGGGGTATATTGAGCAAATTAATATTGCTGTATCGATGACGTGTTTCCAATTCGCACTTATCTCATTAGACGTATTATATGAAATCAAATTAGTATGTACCTTATACATGTAAGAAACTAGCTAATGTTTAGGAGAACACCCACGAATAGTCTGAGAATAAAAACACGATAATAGTAGTATTTTTGCACAGTTGACACACTGTGGTGAAATAGTCTCAAACAACATTATGTATGTAACCGCTCATTAGATATAATAAAAAAATATAATGATATCGTTTCAGGTAATATTGCGCAACCCTTACCTACATTCAGTATAATTAGTTGATGTTTTAGCAAAGACGACAGATAGTAATGATTTCATTGTTAATTACAAATCCAATCATGCGTATTGTAACGACATCGCTTGCGAGATTGTTGTCTGCGTTCAGTAATGGAAAGCTTCAAATTTATGACTGAAGGAAAAATTAAAATCGATCACGGAAAACGATAGGATTGCTCGCCATGCGACGTACTTAGCGGAATTCCTATCGCGTTCAAAATAAAACTGGCGAAGGTCGCGACATTGACCTCCAAATGACAGCGGCGATTGATCAACCCCAGAAAGAGGCACGCACCGATTCAATGTCAAGTCCGGATCTATTCCTGCGTGTGTACCGCTTGCTTGCGTCACCAGTGCCGGCACTCGTCACGGGCATCCCTGTAAGCTACACTCCGCCCACGATTAGATACGCCACAGATTGAAATTACCTGACTTATTAATAAAATCAAGATAATACGTAATAATGTGACGAGGCGCGGACGTCATCGCACCACGATTGATGGTGTTCAAGCGACCGTAGTGTACCTAATTTTTAATTAGGACCGTGACGTTTGTTTGCTAAATCATGTAACACGAAATGCGAATTTCCGTTGACAACTTTTCCGTGGCACAGTTCTCGATATTGAGAATGTACTCAAGAACGGGATCATTCAATATTCTTTTATAGCTCTTCCCTCGTTAGCACGCGTTAAAAAACTCTTGACTATATTGGGTAAACATCGTCTGGCGTTCAACAGTATTTCAGTCGTTTCAAAGTCTAGTGCTTCATGGATCAAAGGAAGAATTTGCATCGCTTAAATTATAGCGTTTACCTCGGCGCTATTGTTATCATTAGTTACGTCTAATGTGACATCTGGTATGCTTCTAGAATTTTCTAGGCTTATAACAACTGTCCTACGGGTGCTCTCGCGTTAAAACGTGGCCAGTGTCGTCGACCCATCGGTCGTGGCGCACTATTCGCGACAATACGCTGGCACGTCTCCAGGCGCCGGATGCCGTCGATACATCGGCTGCACATTCAGCAGACAAACATTTACACCTTCCCAACTCTAATTTTACTGACAACTGTGCAAAATTCAGCTTTAATGCTGACGTTATTCGTATTTAAAGTTTGCCGGACTGCAAACTGAAGTTTGTTTATCAGTAAATTAGCGAAAACGCCTGCACAATTTTGTCCTTTGATGTTTGGTACATCGAGGAAGTCATTTCTGCTCGTATAACGTTACGACCCCGCTGCAATTTCATATTCAAATGTGCGAATAGAAATAGTTTTGTCGTCGCTGCGCCATATATTACGACTCGCGGCTATATTATAACACTTGTGAATAAAATACGAACTACATCAAAGGTGGAGCGGGACCACATAGCCCTTTGGCGTGCACGTCACGTAGGCCGTAGGGTGTTAATAGCTGCATCTAAAGTCGTTCGATGTAAAACAGTGAAGCCACATTGTAACATTATCTATTTCTGATAATAACGTCCGTTTGAGATTGGTCTCCAAATTTTATATGCATAGCGCATTATGCTTGAATCTAGTAAAGTGTGTATTGATAGGTGACGCATCAATGACGCATTCTCACTGCCCTAGTTGTTAGAAAAATAACAAAAACAATCTCTTAGACGGTGATTAACCAATGACTAATACCTGTATTTCAAAACTACGTTCAATTTACCTTTATTGAAATATAGATGACTATAAAAGCAGATCAGCTTAATATAAATAGCTCCGACTTATCAAGAGTTGGGCGATGGTTTCTTAAAAGATGAGTTGGATGCCCTTATCAGGTGACGTAAGCAGTTTATTCTTAATTTAGATGACGGTGGAACTCCCACACAGAAATTTTAGTTATGATAGGATTAAGTAATATAACCTGGTTTGTTTCTTCAGTCACGTAATTGGCTACAACATTCTTTCATCTGTCGCTCTAGGTGATACTATTAAAGTCCATAATTTTCGTATAAGATTATACTTTCGTCAATCTGAGTATCAAATTCATTGCAAAATTAAAGTTAAATTTGCAGAATTAATAATGTTTGTTCGTGGAGTTCAGTGATACAGAATTATTATAATCTTAGGGCTTTTGTATTTCGGGACGCGTCGTTAATTTGATATTATGGTTTTTTATGGTAGAGAGGACCAATAGCTTGTGAACATCAGCAACACTAGAAGGTTCATCGATTCCGTTGGCAGCCTTTGGGTAAGCGTAACGCTCAAGTTTGGAGATATTTGCTTGGTACGCTTAACTGTTGAAATGCCTATGGTACTTTTTCGGTTTTAGTGATTCTGATATAGTTTCAATACAAGTTGAGGGAGGTGAACACTGTAGTATTAACGTCTAGATGTTTTCATTTTCAGCTCGTCAAGTACGTCACGTTACGAGGTTCGGGTCAAGGCGGGCGGCGCTGGTGAACTCGCCAACTGTGCCGCTGGGCAGCGCCAGATGAACCATGACGTCACACATGTTACTCATTACAAAACTAAGCTTTCTTTTTAAAACTTGTATATAAAGATCATTGATTTTCTTCTAACATCTGTTTAATATTATAATCTTTGTATAAGGCCATTTGTTGCTTTGGCATTTAGAAGTTTGCCTTTTTCTGTCCTCATCTGTTGCTAATGACTCTAACGTAACCCCTAAGACGCACACAGGATGTGTCGTATAGAGGAGGTTATGGAAAATCCTATACTATATAATTTAATATGAACTATCGGTCATCCATAAAGACATCCAATACCAACAATGCAATCATCAGAACAATTGTTAACGTTTTACGATGAAAACAACGCGACAGATACGCTACGGCGCAATGACAAAGCTATTTCTGTTTAAACAATTCAGTCGTGACATAACTAAACTCCAAACTTACAAATCATCCTTGTTTATCTTCAAAGTGAGGCAGTAATAAAGGAACATTATTACCCAAGTTCTGTGACGAGGATCAAAATGGACCAATTTAGCTTGCGATGTCGATGGCGAATGCAACAAGGCATGCGATACTGAACGTGTCTAACATATGTAGGGAGGGTTTTCTAGCATAATAGTAATACAGGACAACAGTACTATCAAAAAACTAAATATGTTATTTCAAGAAGTAGTTTTTCTACAAAAATTTAATTATAGATTCAAGTTCTTGGTCAAATAATAACATAAACAACTATTCCTTCATAAGTATACTTGTAAGTTTGCTAGTAAATAATAATTTAAACAGTGACACATTTTGCCGTGACATGAAATTTATGTATACACACCGTTCTACCAAATTTAGTTAAGTTGGGTTCCAAAACAATTTGCATGAATGAAACATTTTCAGATAGTTGCTCGTGTACCTACAAAAAAAGCTTTTAAATAACAAAACAGTCAGATCAACAATAATTTTTGGGCATGTTTCAGTACTAGAGATAACACGTTTATATATTTAGAACATCTTGGTTTGTCAGGACACGTCCTGAGAATACGTCATGGTTACCCTGATCGCACACTATTCCATGTGATATACGACGCCGTTTGTCGATACGTGGTACTTTTTGCTCGGCCTGATGAGATCGGAGCTCTATTTAGAAATAGTCAAGCCACTCCTAAAGTTGTGAAAATGAGAGTAGAACGAGTAATGCTTTGAACGAAATTTGCTTACGATTTATTGCTTGATTTTCAAGGGTATTGTGGATTGATTGATTGAAAAACCTTTATACTTAGGGTTACTGTTAGACATGTTTACACCGAATGTAATGTCATATTTTGGTGTACGTGTCAAATATACTAAACATGAAATAAACATTATAACAAAATGTAACAATTTTAATTTACAACAAATACGTCAATTTAATTATACCTACAAAAAAAACTAAAAAATCTCTGAATGTAATAGTGAAACTAAAGTGACGCTTACCGAATTACAAAAATGTACGAAGAGATACATTAACAATGACGAAAGCCACACGACACCCAAGCGTCGTGTTGATTCACGTATGATTCAATTTGCGGCCCACACTATCATCCCCTGTTTGCTCCCAGTCTCAGATGACGTCGCGTCTCAAAATAGAACATCCCTAGTCGCCAACTCTACCAAAATATGGTTAAAGGAGTTGCAGAAATGCGTACTAGGCATGCCTTTTAAGTTCTGTCGTTTCCATATTTCCCGGCAATTTTGAATTTTGTTCTATATTCGAATGTGTTTAAATTTTGAATCTCAAAACAGTTGACAGTATTAGGATTAATGCTATTGTTTAGTCACAGCGTCGATTGGAATCATTCAGGTTACGTACGAAAATGAATCATTCTAAGGAAAATGTTCGTGCAATAATTTTCTACAACTTTAGAAGAGGCCTGACACGGCTTCAGTGTTTTGAAGAGCTAACATCTGTGTTCAGTGATGAAGCCCCATGTTTGCGGACTGTCGAACGCTGGTATTTAGAATTCCAGCATGGACTAGTGTTAGTGACAAATCTCGCGAAGGACGCCCAAAATCCGCCTTCACTGAAGATAACATCATTGCTGTGAGACAACTAATTCTCGAAGATCGTCATGTGACGTATCGAGAGATAGAGGCTCTATTAGGCATCTCAGGGACAACCATTCAGAAGATCTTGCATGAAGCGCTTGGTGTGAGAATGTATTAAGCTACGTGATGAATACTTTGAAAAACAATAAAAAGTACTATAAGGTTCTAGTTGTGTTTTTTTCTTCAAACGACAAAACTTAAAAGGCATGCCTCGTATTCCCATATTTTTCTTTGCATTGTGATTATGTTCATATGCAGATGTCATGGCTACAGGAAAATTTATGAGAAAATATCACACAAGAACTTAATCTAATCTGATGATACTCGTACTGGTTGGGACTTAATTTGTATTCCCAAAAAAAGGAGCCCAGACTTAAGAAATCAGAATCCCATTTGTAGACTTTTCAAATACATTTAACGTCTTGGAGATCAGAATCACCTATTTCATAATATACAGTCTGCCGAGCTGACGTGTCATCTCAAAATAGATCATCTCTAGTGGCGCGGTGGACTCAGCAAAAATAAAGTAAAATGAGTTACACCATGACTGTATCATGATTCATATTGAGAAATGCTACGTTGCGTATGAGAAATGGGTTTAGTGTCTTTGGGATTTGAGTGTCGTGAAGATTTGTAGATACGTAGCGCATTCTTCGAGTATTTAACAAAAATAATGACAAACTTTATCTTTAAAATTTTGCATTCAGGTCTTTTTGTTGCTTTTTATTGTAATTACATTAACATAAATATTTTAAAATTATAGACGTAACTGGGACATTGCAGTCGCAGAACTTTTTATTAACATAGATAGAGATGTGTTATTTAATTTCATATGTAAGATGTCTCTTTAACCGACTTCAAAAAGGAGGAGGTTCTATGTTCGGTTGTATGTATGCTTTTTTTTTTTTTTTTTTTTTTTTTTTTTTATGTATGTTCAGCGATATTTCCGTCAATTGTGGACCGATTTTGATAATTTTTTTTGCATTGGGTTCAGTATATCTCCAAGGTGGTCCCATATTAATTTTATTGACATTGGACCTTGGACTTAGAAGATACACCAGGGAACTCCTTAACGACAAACAATAGGCATGTGTAAATTGCGATATTATGGGTATTACGTCAATCCTATAGGTACCCTACTATAGAATTCACTGGTCACTTAAAATTGTAAAATAAAAATCTTTTATAAAAAAAGGTAAACCGACTTCAAAAAGCAAAAAAATAAATATTTGAAGTCGGTGCCAAGTAACCGACTGCACCAACCAGCACCGACTTCAAATATTTATTTTTTTGCTTTTTGAAGTCGGTTTACCTTTTTTTATAAAAGATTTTTATTTAGTATAATTCTTAATCATCGAGTAATTATTTTTAGATCATAGCATTTCACATAGATAGTAAATCGCAAATGTCAGGCGATGTCTAATGCGGCGCTTGCAGGTGTTGCTTTTCATTAAGTGAAATCGCTCGATCGCTACAATTCTTCCCACGACTAGAGGCTTTAATCATAAGAATATAGCTACGTACATATACTTGACATTTGTATACATGCCATTACTTCCGTCCAAGTCTTAACTATGTATGTGACTGTTCTCTTCATCTTCTTCTAGGACACGACTCTAAAACAGCAGCAGTTGTGATAATGCTTAATCACAACTGCTGCTGTTTTAAAATTTTACGTTTCAATCAAAAACCGTAATTCTGCGTCAATTAGCCGACGACATGGCGCGTTAGCGCGACAGCCACGCTGTTTATATTCCACTATTGCATGCGGCATTCCTATAAATTAATCATAGCTATTGTTTTAATAATGGCGGTTGTACACAAATATGTTGCGTATAAAGATCAGATGCGATATTGGCGCCACGGAAGTGACATGTCCTTACGTCTCATTTGAGGTAGTCGTGACTGTCAATTTTGAGGTTAGATTATAAACACTTTTGTGTTACATAAAACGATCCAATTGTTAGGTTTGTTGATGTTTAACAGTCTCTATAATTCATATCTTAGTTTTAGCCAATTCAGGTCGGCACTAACATGCGAAAAATCTGCATGCGTGGGCAGAACTTACGCCCACGCATGCAGATTTTTCGCAGTTCATGTCCTGATAAAACATTTTTGCTAATTATTCACAGCGAATAAATTCTTCCGGGCCAATATGACTACAAAATTTACTTCTGTCCGAGGAATAAATCACAGTTGTACTGTTTACAGTGAATTATGAGGTTGAAGCGCAGAAATTGTGTTACGAGCAATACTTCATTATATATGTATATATATATATATATATATATATATATATTATAATATACTTTATTATAGCATTAAGAAACTTTGTTGCAGTGTAGTGGAAAACATTACAAATGCATTTAGACGCTAAGTTGTAGGTTCAGTGCAAGCGGTGAAAGTTATTACGCACATAAAGAGCTTAATCATTTTGTCCATTAAGTTAGCTCGTATTGTTGGCAAGACTTATAAGGTTTTTTGTAGATTAACGCTACTCATTTTTGAGAATGTCGCAAAAAGCGTAAAAATCGTTTAACATCACTATATATTAGAAAACAAAGTCCCCCCGCCGCGTCTGTGTGTCTGTCTGAACGCGACGAACTCAATAACTACCAAATGGATTTTCATACGGTTTTCAGCAATGGACGGAGTGATTTAAAGGAAGGTTTATGTGTATAATTCACCCGCGCAAAGTCGGGGCAGGTCGCTAGTCTATCATATAGCTTTTAGGCCAGTATGATCACTCCTGACTACATGGGTAGTTTGAAATGCTTTGGTAAAATGTTGGCGCATTGTAATATTTATAGCATAGTTACCTATCTACGTATAATGTTAGAAGTTTTGACACTTTCTACTCATTACTCTAAGAGCACACATACTCATGATTGAGTACAGCGGACTACCGACAAATTTTGTTTTTTCGCATTAGACATTGCAATTAATAGTATCTTATGTATACGGTGTTTATGGTGTTTACCAGTAACAGAACATAAATACTGCGTCACGTGCCAAGTCGAATCAAATCGTGACGAAGGGAAACTTGGGTCAAGATCAATGCCAGTTAGATTGTCAATCTATATATGTCAGAAAGCCAGATCTCTTGCGTAGGTTTTTTCCCTGTAGGCAAAGAGTACAGAGTTCCAACAGTTTTTTTTCTTTCAGACCATGACTCGTTTTCTCCACTATCAAATTTCGTCGCATAGATATTTGCACGGAGACTCTTACTTGCTCATGATGGTCTATTGGTCATGGCAAAATAGTGTAGATCAGGTTCAATTGTAATTAACCTGTGTTATTGAATTATGTTTCCATTGGTCGCGTCGTTTTGGGACTAAACTTTCGAGGTTCGCCTACCTAGAGCACGGATCCACTTAAATCCTAGAACAGTAAATTAGAGCATGTATACCTTTATATGGACCTTGGTTGTAGTAGGTACTAGGAGTATCAGCAGTATTTCAAGGTAGGGGCTTTAGCAGTATTCTGGACTGCAATAGCTCTGTTACATTTATTCATACAAATTCATCGAAGCCGTTGCTTCGAGGAAGACGTGCGTCAGAGCCTTGACGTGACATCTTTGTGTCAACAGACGAACAATAACGTTACTGCAAGCCTAAAATAACGTATCGAATTGTTTTGACATGGGATATAAAACGTAAAATATATATGATCGTTATACAAGCATCGTACGACAAATGGCAAACGATCGGCGCGTGCGCACGTCGCGAGTTTAATTTCACGACTTTACGAGCCGACCCGATATTGTTACATGTACTAGTGTACGTGAGTGACGTCGCTGCTGAGGTTTGGGGCAGACTGAATATTTATAAATAAATTCCTGAATACAATAATTTTATGTAATGTAATACGAGGCATGCCTTTTAAGTTTTGTCGTTTGAAGAAAAAAACACAACTAGAACCTTATAGTACTTTTTATTGTTTTTCAAAGTATTCACCACGTAGCTTAATACACTTTTCCATTCGCTCAAACCAGTTATTATAACATTTATTCCACTCTAAAGTGGGGGTGTTCAAAATGGCTGACTTGAAAGCGTCGACTGCTTCTTCACCGGACTGGAACCTATGACCATGAAGACTTTTCTTAATTTTAGGAAATGTAAAGAAATCGTTAGGGCTTAGGTCAGGACTGTATGGAGGATGGTCAAGAATTTCTACTTTTTCCTGCTTCAAATACTCAAACCGTTTGACGAGTGCTGTGTGAGCATGCGTTGTCGTGGTGCAGGATGATGTCGTTTTGAGTTAGATTTTCGAAGTTCGGAGATGACTTGTGGTAAACAAACTGTGGTATACCACTCTGCGTTAACCGTTCTACGATCTTCAAGTGCAATAGTCGCAACATGGCCGGTTTTTCCAACGAACGTGGCCACCATCTTCTTTGAAGTGCTTCGAGAACGAACAACTTTAGTCGGCTTTGGCTCGTCTTGAAAGACCCAGATTGTAGATTGTTGTATGGAATCAGGATCGTAGGTATAGATCCAAGATTCGTCACCACTGATGATGTCGTAGACGTGATTTGACTCTCCTCGGTTGAACCTTTGCAGAGTTTTCTTACACCATCTGACGCGGGTCGCCTTGTGATCGTCGGAAAGCAGATGCGGTATCCAACGGCAAACTAGCTATCTCACACCAAGCGCTTCATGCAAGATCTTCTGAATGGTTGTCCCTGATATGCCTAATAGAGCCTCTATCTCTCGATACGTCACATGACGATCTTCGAGAATTAGTTGTCTCACAGCAATGATGTTATCTTCAGTGAAGGCGAATTTTGGGCGTCCTTCGCGAGATTTGTCATTAACACTAGTATGTCCACACTGGAATTCTAAATACCAGCGTTCGACAGTCCGCAGACATGGGGCTTCATCACTGAACACAGATGTTAGCTCTACAAAACACTGAAGCCGTGTCAGGCCTCTTCTAAAGTTGTAGAAAATTATTGCACGAACATTTTCCTTAGAAAGATTTATTTTCGTACGTAACCAGACAGATTCCAATCGACGCTGTGACTAAACAATAGCATTAATCCTAATACTTTCGACTGTTTTGAGATTCAAAATTTAAACACATTCGAATATAGAACAGTTCCAAATTCAAAATCGCCGGGAAATATGGAAACGACAGAACTTAAAAGGCATGCCTAGTAGGCACTAATTGTTTAATAAAGACAAGCGGTTTGCTCAAAAATAATAATAATTAAAAAACATCAAAAATAAACACCGTCTCAACCACCAAGCGAGGGTGGCAGATGTATACTGTATACATTCACACATCGCCGAAGATGTCGGTCTCAATGTAATAAGGGCGAGTCGATTGCTATTATACCGGCCACAATCCCATTCCTGACTCCGGACTGTGAGTTTTTTCTAACACACTTTGTCCAACTGAATTAATATTCTTCGTCAATAATGTAGTAAGTATACTTTCTTTGAGTCGAAGTTTCATTAAATGACAGAGACAGCGGCAATTTGGGAGTTAATTCGAATTGTGCCCTAATTAGAATCCCAGTGGAATTAATCAGTTGTTTCCTGCGAGGTCGAATTCTTATGAACGTGTAGTTTCACTTTAACACTCCAAACAAGTTAGGCATATACTTAACAGTGCGTTTGTTTGTTGTAAAAGTCCAGCGACAAGAGTGAAGGAAGTGAGGAAGAAATTGTGTTAGAATGGATTATCGGATCTCACAGGAAACTCGATTGAAAATAAATTGAACGAATTCACAGAACAGTGATTGGGGGAGGGAGCCATAACTGCAAGCTACCAACCACGATAATTTTCAAAGACCGCTGAACAAAAATAGCAATTATTATCCTGCAATAGTTTCAGGTCTGGAAGAGGATGTTCAGATCAAGTTTTCTCCCTCCGCAACATCGTAGAAAAGCATCTGGCAGTAGGCCGGAAGGTTTTCTGCGGTTTTGTGGACCTGGAGAAGGCGTTTGATAGTCGTGCGAAAGAGGCTTTGGGACATTTTGCCAGAGTATGGTATAAACGGCACCCTGTTGCGAGCCGTCCAGTCCACCTACATGGACAGCAAGGCATGCGTACGGGTGGGTGGTAACATGTCACCTTGGTTTGACGTTAAAATCGGCGTCAAGCAGGGTTGCGTGTTGTCCGCTAGAATGTTTATAGTGTATCTGGATAAAAGTCTTCAAAGACTGTGTGCGATGACTGAAGGGGTAAAAATGGGTGATCTAGTGATAAACCACCTATTGTATGCAGATGACGCGGTTTTGATAGCGCCAACAGCCACTGATCTGCAAACACTAGTCACAGTTATGAGAGACGACTGCATGAACAATGGCTTACATTTTAATGTGAAGAAATCCAAAATTATGGTTTTTGAACGGGAAGAAACCAGAACGAATGCAAGGATTGTGGTTGGTAACGATGTGCTGGAGCAAGTGAATGAGTTTGTATATCTTGGATGCGCCTTCATTAAGGATGGGAAATACATCGCTGATATAGAGAGAAGAGTGACTGCAGGTAATAGAGTGAATGGTGGGATGGGAAGGCTACTTGGGAGCCGGCACTTAAGCCAAAAGGCGCAGCTGGCCATGCATAACGGAGTGCTTGTCCCAACGCTGTTATATGGCAGTGAGAGTTGGGTATGTAAGAAGGAGAACGAAAGCAGGATAAATGCGGTCGAAATGCGATCTCTGCGGAAGATGTGCGGAGTCACGCTGACCGACCGTATTCGCAACAGCGTAGTAAGAAAGCGAGTAGGTATGAAAGATAGTATCGGTGTAAAGATGAGAAAGGGTATGCTCCGCTGGTTCGGGCATATAGAAAGGATGCCAGAAGAAAGAATGACAAAACAGATATACAATGCGAAAGTGGAAGGATGTAGGTGCCGGGGAAGACCTAGACTATCTTACCATGACCAAATAGACCGTGTCTTAGCTGAAGGGCAAGTCAAGAGTCTCCGTAACCGGCGAGTGTGTATGAGACGAACTATGAGAGTGGAGGAAGCCAGAGAGGTATGTAAGGAAAGAACCTGTTGGAAATCTGTACTCTCTGCCTACCCCGCGAGGGAGCTGGCGTGATGATATAGATAGATAGATAGACTAGTTTTAGGAGTATCCGGGCACCAAAAAAGTATACTTTCCGGAAAAATAATCTACTGTCAACCGCATATTTTTTCATAACCACGTCTGTTTCAGTCTGTTAAAATAACTTTAGTCACAAAATTATCAAAATACACGCGAGCGAAACTGCGGCAAATAAGCTAGAAGCTTAATAAAAGTTTCTCTTCAATTCTAGATAAGGCGATAATTCGGGCGTACCTCAGATCTCAGACTTGGGAACTCTAAAGTAGAAACTGTGCTATCGTTAGATGACAGCCACAAGATTGGCAGCTATCTTACAATTACTTAATAGAAGATTCGAATAAACATTTCGTATAAAAAGAATAAGAATAGCGATTATTTCGATGACTAACAGTTATCGATAAACGATAAAGGTCGATAAGATTGTTCTGTTTTGGTATCATAAAAACAAACGCAGCGGTACTCTGCAGTAAGCACTTCACGGAATGAACAATGAACGAGATGCTTACTTGTATTTTCGTACAGGTAATGGAAGATATTATTAGTAATGCGTATTGCCTAATTTCAGAGTTGGGTTCATTCGATTATATGGAAAAATTACAAGACAACACCATATTTGCGCTTTGCATAAATATTCCTGTTTGTATAAAACGGTTTCCAACGACAACTAGGTTACGTTTGATGTCCAAAAAATAAGTAACTCACAGTATTTTCCACAATTTCGGAAACTACTACTACTTACAATATAAAATATACTACTATAATATATAATACTTTTATTCCAGATTAAAAAATTCGTTCATGCGAGTGCTAACTCGGCAGTTATCGCTTTGCTTATGGTTCCGCTCCCACTGAGCCCCGATTGGAAATGAGTATGTCGATAACAAACCGAGATAACAACAATTATCTATTCAATATGCTAATTGATTGGTTAATTAGACGGCAGCGCGCGCCGTACATCGAACTCAGCACGCGATTATCGAATAATCACACTTATTACTTACATGTAATTTCAAATCAAAACAGGTTAGCACGGGGGCAGCACTTTTACATTACGATCTCAAAAGGCCACTATCCAAGGCCGTAAAAAAAACAAACTCTTCTTGAATTCTTCTTTTACTTATATCTATCTATCTATACCGTCACACCCTCGCGGGGTAGGCAGAGGTACAGAGTTCCAACAGGTTCTTTCCTTACAGACCTTCCTTACAGACCTCTCTGGCTTCTTCCACTCTCATAGTTCGTCTCATACACGCTCGCCGATTACGGAGACTCTTGACTTGCCCTTCAGATAAGACACGGTCTATTTGGACATGGTAAAATAGTCTAGGTCTTCCCCGGTACCTATATCCTTCCACTTTCGCATTGTATATCTGTTTTGTCATTCTTTCTTCTGACATTCTTTCTATATGCCCGAACCAACGGGGCATACCCTTTCTCACCTTTACACTGATACTATCTTTCATACCTACTCGCTTTCTTACTACGCTGTTGGGAATACGTCTTTTACTTAAATTGTTAATACTTTGTTTTCGTTTAGCCAATTTGTTAGTAAGTTTTTTTTGTATGTAATTTTATTTACATTTTCTTTTAGTGAATTAAGAAGTCATTACATCTGTTTACAAAAATTAATCAAATTTCGCAGCGGATAAAGTTGAATTTCTGCTGGCACTGAGGTCATACGCTTATTATTTAAGTTTAAACAGACGATTTAGTTGATACCACTAATATAATTTAATGTAAATTGTCTACTAAGTACATTGTATCAATGTAGCATAACATCTTGATTACTTTAGTTATCTTTGTAAGCAGTATACACGCTAATAACCCGTAAGTGATTACTTAATAGTTAATTTAATTTGACGTAAGTACACTTTGATGAGTTTCATAGTTAATTATCGTAATCGAAGTAACAAAGTTTGCAATAAACGGTGTTAAATAATATGCAACACAACATGTCTTCCTGTGTCTTCCAAGATCTTGGGTTCTATTGTGTTGCTGTAAAGAGAATCGGTCGGAATTAATATCTGTATACTTCGGAAATGTGAAAACAAAAAAAATATCATTATAAAGCTTACCGACAACTGGATTCGATATATAGGATTTTCTATAAAAAATTACGCAATAACAGTCCGAAATCTAGAATTGTGCCGAGGATGGCAATTGAATCGTCCTCTAATACAATGGGACTTTACATCGTGGACGAAATGCGGCTTAGGGAATAAAGGCGTAACAGTGTTTATTTGATTTTTAAAATTCCAAAACCTGCAGCAATTGAGCAAAAGTGAGCAGCGATAACCTAGTGGTTAGACCGTTGGACGTATAGTCAGAGGTCTCGGGTTCAAACCCAGGCACGCACCTCTGTCTTTTCGAAAAGCATGTGCATATTAAAAATTAACTATCACTTGTTCTAACGGTAAAGGAAAACAACGTGAGTAAACCCAAATGCCTAAGAGTTTTATGTAGGTGTGTGAAGTTCGCCAACCCGCACTGGGCCAGCGTCTTGGACTAGGACCTAAACCCTCTCAGTTTGAGAGGAGGCCCGTGCCCAGCAGTGGGACAGTTTCTTAACAGGGCTTATATTATATTTTATTCATCAAAATGTGGTACGCGTAATAAAAATAAGGGCATTTCCATGACAAACAACTTCACCGATTCCACACAGTACCATATACGGAAGGCGTGGCGCTTAATATTCCGGTAACATATTATTTGACGGACGATTTAGCGCAGTGGTTAAGAGCTTGAGCTGCTCCGCCCACTGTGTCGAATAGTCGCGGGTTCGATTCCCGCACGGGACAAATCTTTGTGTGATCCACAATTATTTGTTTCGGTCTGGGTATTTGTTTGTGAATTTTCATGTTTGTAAACGCACCCACGACACAGGAATACATCCTAGTGTGGGGCTACGTTTTAAAAAAAAAAGAAAAAAACAACACGATTATTGGATTATTACACCCTAAGGGCTAAATTTGTTCCCAAGGGTCTAGACTCGTCAATTTGGCTCTGTAACATAATCCACATAACAATTAGAGTCCATGCACTCGGCTAGTTGCAACGGAAACTCGTAACTGGCACAAGTTGATAACGGCGCGGACTTGGAGGAAAGTCCCTTGTAAATCTCTGTTTATGTGTTATGAAACAAAATGGAGTTATATTAAATGAAAATAGGCGTAATTGGATTTGCTAACAATGTGGACAATTTGATTGGGATGCTATTTTTGAAATGGGGGGAAACCATTCGGACAATAGGTACAGGAGCAAACATGGAATTGGTGAATCAGAATATTTCTTATTCATGTAAACAATTACAGTATTTAAGAATCGTTTACGCATGGTAGACATGTCAGCACTCCATTTTCGGAGTAGTTTACTTGCAGTTACAATGTAGTTGGAACAGCTTCAGACGGGTTGCATAAGTAATTGACAATTGAGATTTATAAGAAAATGCATGCACATACCTATGTATGTCACACCACAAGGGCGGCATGAGGATTAAATATAACATTTATTTTATTATAACACCCAATACAAAACAATACAAATGAAATGAATATATGTTCCCGCTGGCATTCTCCAATATAAAAAAAGTAAGGTGAAGTTGTTGGTCTTTTTTTGCATCAAAATTTTTACATCGTACGCGTAAATACCCATGCTGTATTCCTAAAGATTTCTTTGACCTAAATAAACGACAAACGAGTGTACAAATTCCTTGGGACGTTGTGCCCTTCCCAACAAATGTAGGTAGGTAGGTACCGGACAGGCGTGTCTGTATTGTGGCGTGCGACCCGTAGTTTCCCATACCGAGCTGATTTCTCGTGAAAAGCCTACACAATAGGTCATATTAATCGCTTGGAATCGAGAACGTTTCGCTCGAAACGATTAATCGGTACTTTTAAAATAATTGAATTTAATGTTTACAAATTTTTAACAGGTCGTTGTTGGATCTGAAGTTGGAGCCATCAATTTGTTTCTCACAACTTTTTTTGTGATTTCAGGGTGATCATAAAAAAGGGAATAGCTTGATACATGATCTTTGCTTGGTCAACTCCTAGGTAAAATGGAATAGAATATAATCAACCAAATGTGGCGGTTAAGGCTTTCCATATAGCCGTTTATTTTTAGACTTAACGGGTATTCTATTGCTATAAAATAAGCTGTATAATATCCCAACATCGAATCTCTCGTTAAAGTCAGATAAAACTATATAGCATCAAAAGCGGCATACTCCTAGAGACGGTGTCCGACATGTATCAGCCATTCGATCCGGCGGGCGACCGCGATCCGCTGCACAATGCCGCACTTGTGCGAGTGCGGGAGGTGTTGTGTTACAATACACCACAATATATGGACACGTGACTCGCCCGCTCTTGTGTTATTGCCCTATATATAAGCCCTATATATTGTTCTAGGCAGGTAGTAAGATTCAATGATATTTTGATTCAGAATAGATCAACTGGTATTCGCTACAAGGCCTTTAGCTTTGCATATTGTAATTGCATTAATATCCTACACAAACGGTAGAAACGCGCCACTCTCTATGCCAGTGAATGTGGATAATCGAACCACCTGTTTTTATGAACCACCAAAAAGTCTTCAAAGACTGAAAGCGATGAATGAAGGTGTACAAATGGGTGACTTAGTGGTAAACCATCTACTTTATGCAGATGACGCGGTTTTAATAGCGCCAACAGCCACTGATCTGCAAACACTAGTCACAGTTATGAAAGACGACTGCATGATCAATGGCTTACACTTGAATGTGAAGAAAACCAAGATTATGGTTTTTGAAAGGGAAGAAACCAGAACGAATGTAAGGATTGTGGTTGGTAACGATGTGCTGGAGCAAGTGAATGAGTTTGTATATCTTGGATGCGCCTTCAGTAAGGATGGGAAATACACCGCTGACATAGAGAGAAGAGTGAGTGCAGGGAACAGAGTGAATGGTGCGATGGGAAAGCTACTCGGGAGCCGGCACTTAAGCCATAAGGCGCAGCTGGCCATACATAACGGAGTTCTTGTCCCAACGCTGTTATATGGTAGCGAGAGCTGGGTATGTAAGAAGGAGAATGAAAGTAGGATAAATGCGGTAGAAATGCGAGCTCTGCGGAAGATGTGCGGAGTGAAGCTGACCGACCGCATTAGCAACAGCATAGTAAGACAGCGAGTAGGTATGAAAGATAGTATCGGTGTTAAGATGAGAAAGGGCATGCTCCGTTGGTTCGGGCATATAGAAAGAATGCCAGAGGAAAGAATGACAAAACAGATATACAATGTGAAAGTGGAAGGATGCAGGTACCGGGGAAGACCTAGACTATCTTACCACGACCAAATAAACCGAGTCTTATCTGATGGAAAAGTCAAGAGTCTCCGTAACCGGCGAGCGTGTATGAGACGAACTATGAGAGTCGAGGAAGCCAGAGAGGTATGTAAGGAAAGAACCTGTTGGAACTCTGTACTCTCTGCCTACCCCGCAAGGGATCTGGCGTGAGGTTATAGATAGATAGATAGACCTGTTTTTATATTGCTGTTTACAATCTTATTATTTTCATAGACACCGACCATGCAGGTATTGTAATAGCCTATAAAATAGGTTCAATAAGTATTATGCTGTGTGAAGAGGCATCAGGGGCCTTTTAATGCTGATTTAAAGTTGAACCAGCACGTCTCTCTTTACGGCGTCCCGGAGCGTTTATGTCGCATTCAGTTCCTTATAGAGGGCCCATTTATGTTCTTACGTGTTTATTCGGGTTGTTAAATGTAAATACTCCGTCTCTAAACAACGACTTATATCGTAAATCACAGGACGCATGAACGGCCGCATCAAAATTTACTACCTGCTGTTATGCTTGGACAAACTTGATGGACATTGTTATTTACAGCTGAGTATAAGATTGAACCGTCAAGTAACGCCTTATTTAAATTAATATGGTTGAAATAAAATTGAACGCATTATTGAATCAGGCAAAGGTATTTCCACTTTGGACATGTAATGATAAAAGATTTCCGTTTCCTTTCCGTGTAATTTAAATGTACATATGAACACAAAAATCTCTGAGAACTGGGTTAGTTCTAACAGATATTGAAAACTGCAGCAAACTGTATTATAAATCCCGATACAAGCGAAGAAACAGTTAAAATGAAGTCGCATTTTATGATCTTTAAGTGCTGTTGCCACAGTGCCTGAAAAACAAGCCATTCAATCAATGTGTCTTGCCCATCCTTACTTCCGGTGCCGAGACCTGGTCGCTTACAAAAGGTAGCCTTTATGAAATCAAAGGGGAACAGAGAGCGATGGAGCGAGCCATGTTGGACATCTCTCTTGTCGACCGAATACCAAACATAGAAATCCGAAGGCGGACTAACGTTAAAGATGTTGGTAAACGGATCACAAGGTTAAAGAGGAGATGGGCAGGACACTTGATGAGGCGTGAAGATGGCAGGTGGACCAAGGCCGTAACAGAGTGGTAGCCCAGAACAGGACACCGACCCATAGGCAGACCATCGGCTAGATGGAGCGATGACATCGTAAGAGTGGCTGGCAAATGGTGTAATAGATTAGAACAAGATCGGAACGAATGGCGTGATAGAGGAGAGGCCTACACTCAGCAGTTGGTAGATACAGGCTGATTGATAATGATGATGATGATGAAGTGCTGTTGCATGTTTTTTACTAAGCTAACTACAATATACCAAAAATCAGCTGCATCAAATGTTAAATACAGAACGTTCGTTTGACGTCAACAAATACAAATTATAATATTAATGAGTTTGCAAATAATTATATTATCTAAACCACAAATCAATTCAGCTAAGTCAACGGTCGCCCGAAGTACGTTTTCCGCGAAGTGTCCGAACAAACAAATACACTTACTCCGTTATTATAGGTCGCCGTTCAATGAAATTAATCATTCATTTGTGACGTCTGGAGTACAATCGCCCGCAAAATAGACTGAATGTACCTAATAATAATAATAAAATTATAAAATTCAAATTCATTTGTGATATAGCTATTGTTTTCATTTATTAATAATTAAAGCAAGAGTACGTGGACTGCAATAACGTGAGTTAAATAATGGCTATCTTCTACGCAAAAAAGAGGGCTGATTTAAGTTTCAAGTTTTTTGCTTATATTTTAAGAAGGAGGAAACATGTTGAATAGTTTTTTTTTGGTTTAGTCAGGTTATGAGTTTTTTTTTAGATTGTTCTTGCTTTACAGCTAGTACGATAGATTTGGAATTGTCGTGTTGCTCGAAAAAAGGTGGATGCTTTATGTCGATTTTCAAGGATATGGTGTTTTCTTACCCAAATACCTACACTATTACGAATGGAATAATGTATTAAACGCAATTGAAAGCATACATTTTAAAATCATCGATATGATTGTTGGTACGACCGGGCTAGATAAAGTTAAGAAATACTGAGGAACTATTTACTTGATCAATGTATCATGAATCAGTGACCAATGATATATGTACTACTTTCGCATCTTCATGTTATTTTCTGGCGTTAGGCCGCGGACTGTCAACGAGCGAGGCGATTCGAGGAACCACCGCCCACGTCTCACTCGGCTCCAATTCGCGATCGTTTCAAATATCAGTTTGTTATCCATGGCTTCTCGGAATGAGTAAATCATTATGTGGAATGTGCTGGTACCTAATTGGTTTGTGAGACAAGTGAAATGGTTATTGAGATTGTATCTGTCGATTTCATTTAAAATGAATTTAATGGTAGATACATTTATATGCATTCCAATGTATACTTTGTTAGCACTAAGCGCATTTCTTACTGACTTTAACATATATTGAATTCAACCCGTAATAAATGAATTTGACAAGCCGAGGCATGTATGGCTTCTGTAGGTTTAGAGATTAATTGATTCATTATAATGTAACAACCCCTTTTGTACTTTTAGGTACCTACCTAAAAAGAAAAGGGTGCAAACTCAAGGTGCATTATAAATGTGAAAGTTTGTATGTTTGGACTTTGTTACTCAATCACGCAAAAACGGCTGAAAGGATTTGGATGAAATTTGACACACAAATCGTTTATTACCTTGATTAACACATATGATACTATTTATCTCAGAAAAATGTTTTTGACTATATTTTAACTTAATAAGTTCTTTGAAGTCCGTGACACTAGTTTAGGAATTACATCGTTCGACTACTTTACCATTGTAAAATCAAAATTTCATGTAAGAATATATGACCACATCAGCTTCTAAACTAGTTTGAATTTTGTTTAAGTTTTAGTTTAAAACTAAGAACTTAGAATGTCTGAGCACTGTAATGCATGTGAATATCATAATAAATATGCCAAATTCTGATGATATCGTTATACGATTTATACTAAACGAATAAATTTCAACTCTATTACAATATACTAAATTACTTATATAAACAGCATGCTCATATCATCGTATATTATGTATAAGATCGTCATACATTTTCCATTTATGTAAGTGTGTGACGTAATTTACGTTGAGGTTAATGACCTTTGTAACGCGGCGAACCGCGTAAAGGTAGATACTAGAAAATAAGGCTAACTTTATATTACAAGATATAGGTCCGAAAGACATAAATTTAGGGGTTAAGTGAGTGTGTGCGACGTGAAAGGAAGTAGGCGGGGTAGAGTTCAGTTATAATTAGGGGTTAACAGAAACCTATACAACATATATATAATACTTATATTACTTTTCCACACATGTTATACCAAATGACTGTTCGGAAACTTGTAACTCCGATTTATGTGGGGAAACCTACAGAAAACCTGTCTTATAAACCTGTTTTACATTTTTGCGAAGTTAGAATCGCAGGACTAACTTCTACATTAAAACTGTGTCAAAGTTATTAGAGCAAAGCATACTTAAAATAAAGTATAATTAATACTTGCACTAACAAAAGCGTAACATAGTTCCAAATCATAATATATGTATGTAAATGTTGTTGTTCGCAAAATAAATAATTTTAATTCTAATGTCGATACTAAAACAAGTCCAGGGTTAGAATACTGAAGATACAGATTATAATATACTTATTAACTTAATCACGCAAGAACACTTAAGTACGTTATAATCGTGTAACATTGGACCAATAGACTTCCCTGTGGGACTCCTCACAGAAGAGCAAAGTTAAACATAATCATAAAATTGCTGAAATATATATCTGTAGTGCTGACGCTCGTCATACGTGATTATACATCACTCATTTCAACGACTGCATCAGCATTTATGTGCTCAAGTGTTGCCGACATGACGTCAATATATGTGTCGTGTTGGTGTCGCGAAGGCAAAGATTGCACTTATAAATAAACAAGCATTTGTGTCAGCAACTGTATAACAGGACAATTTCGAGTCAAACAGACTGACTGGACAAGCATCTGCTAGCAACACAAGTCAACCGTGATATTTATAAAAAAAAAACAAGTGCTCGTTAAAATTGATACTATATGAGTTTTAAGCTAACCTCTTATGCCCCTATTTGTAACTATTTTAGAGATAATGATAAAATACACAATATTGCCAATACATTCCATTATATTTAGTTCCATAGCAGCTGAACCCTTTTAATATTTTCTAGAATGTGATCGCTAATTACTGAATCGCAAAACGTCAATACATCAACTTTCTTAAGAGTAACATATCAAAGATTGCTCACTCGAACTGAAAGTAACATTTCACAAACCGGTTCTGAGGTTTTGGGTCATCAGACGTCAAGCTCATTATTTTAAATGATATTTTAGAAACTTTAGTTCGGTAGTTGGTGGTACGCGGTAACGCAATCGCTCCTCATTATACGATCCTCTAGTAATCGGCTTAAGCTCGCTATACGCTGGTAATCCAGCTTGGCGGCTGACGTCGGCGATGGCGGCAGGTGGGATTTAAATTAGGCGGAAAAAGGTTTTCTGAATTACAATCAAGCCTTGGAATTTGTTGGACCTTGAGAATTTGATGAGAATTTACATAAATTAAATAAACAAGTGGTTTTGGCTTAAAATGTGTTGATAGTAATATAATGTTGGAGAGGATTTAAGCTTACTAGTAGTTAGTGTGAAAATGCACTATTTATCTGTTATGGACGATAAAGGCGCTCACAAGTATTAAAATGTATTTTTATAACAATGAATAACAGTATTATTATTTTTTTACATATTTTATGGTATAATTGCCCTGTGGTTTATTTGATAATGAGACAGTTACATTCAAGTTGTAATAACTTGGAAATCGTATCAAATTCAAAACAAAGAAGTTAGTGTTCAGACGACGGTAAAACCGATAATTATATAGAAAAACCATTAATATCCCTACACAGTAATAACCCACTGAGACAAAGTTAAAAGCGCAATTTACCTGCACCCAAATAAATGTCTAGAAAGTTGTACGTTCAATCTCCAGTTATTGGTTTTCTTCAAAGAGAATCTGAAACTGGTATGCATTTTATGTACTTAGAGCAGCTTATTTCTATTTTTAGTGTGATATACTGGTCGTCCCTTAGAGTGTTTTTTATTATATTATTTTATTAGCAGTTTACCTACCGGGTCTATTTTACTTATGGATAATGAAGCTTGGGGAAAGAATGATTAAAATCGGCTCAGTAATTACAGAATTTATCGATTACATAGAAACAAACAAATAAATCTTTCGTCTTTATAATACTAGTATAGATTATTTAATGAATTTTAATTCAAAGTAACGTGTTATTAGACACACATGCCAAGACATTTGGCCAATAAACAAGTTCCATTTAACGACATAACACTATTTCTAGAGTCAAGTCAAGAGTCTCCGTAACCGGCGAGCATGTATGAGATGAACTACCTATAAGAGTAAAGGAAGTCAGAGAGGTCTGAAAGGAAAGAACCTGTTGGAACTCTGTACTCTCTGCCTACCCCGCAAAGGATCACGCGTGATGATATAGATAGATACTATTTCTAGAATTTAACAAATTGATATTTGTTTCCTGTAAAATAAATAATATTAGCAAAAGAAACTCTAAACTAGATATCACGTGTCTTAAGTCGAAGAAAGATACACATAACATTGACAGGCCTCTGAAAGATTCAAGGTGTGAAATCTAAACTATCAAAGCAGTCTTTCAAAGCAATCGGATCATATAGTCGAAGGAAAAAAGACGCGTAGTGACGTGCGACGAGTCACGTACCCCACGCTGTACGCGCCCCGACACCATCATTTGTCACTATCAGCCGGCTGTCGGGACAATGCGAGGGGACCAGTGACGCAGTGTCGTCGATTCTGAGCTGTGAGCCATATTGCTTCGGAGATGAAACATGGCTGATAAGCGGGGAAGAATCTGGTAACTTTCTTCCGTCTAACATTTTGTACGTTGCGTAAACTGTTTGATGTGATATTCGCGCTACAACTGGTCAAAAAGGTAGTAAAAAACAAAAGTTAATAACAAAAGTAAGTGCGCATGGTGTCCAGTTCAAAAAGAAAACAAAATTTTAATTAAAGTGATGTAGAAAAGTTTTTTGAGTTTGATGTGATGTGATTGTTTGTGTGCGTATGTGATGAAGAGTTCAAGTCAGTGGTTCAAGAGTGCTCAACTTGTTTAACCAAATAACATCTATACTAGTAGTGATTTAAAATAATTGGACTCTATAAAGGAATAAACATTGTCTGTTTCTACAAAAAAGTGGTAATGTCAAATACAAAATTATCGAGGTGGAGCTGATGACCTAAATAGTTTAAAGAATGATGGACATAGCAAAAAATTGTGGCCATTAGCACCCACTCCTCAAAGTTTACGGGTCCTGCCGTTCCGCTGATTCTATAATGAATTATTCATGAGCTCTATGCAGTACAAATGGATGTCAAATTGATTAATAGATGTTAAGTCTATACTTATTAACAGAGACGGGGACTTAACGTACAATATATAAAGAGAGGCAGCTTGCTACATTGTAATGTTCGTATGTCTGTCTGTCTTTCCGGTTCAAAACTTGTGATCCATTTTTCAAACACTTGCGGTTATCCGATTAAGCTGAATTTGACATACGTATGAAAAGTCTCAATGGAGCTGGTCTGATGATGGAGTCGGAAGGTGGCCATAGGAACTATACAACGTAACCCCCTCGTGTTTAGACTTGTTAGATTGGTATTGACAAATACTATACAACCAGATGGTGTTCAGGGTCTGATGATGAAGCCGTGGTTCTATTGATTCCCAACTACTCAATACCCGGCATGCAACACGGCGGTGTTACATGCCGGCAAACAAGACAAACCCGAGGGTTTGTCTTGACGAGTATTTTAGACCCGGATGCTGTCCAAGGTTTGATGATGAAGCCAGAAGGAAGCCATAAGAACTATTCAACTAAGCAAGATATATTCCTTGTGTTTTTGCTATAAAAGCTCATTTTTAAAACGGTCTTTTCAAATTAAACTATCAAACATTTATTCCTAAAAATTTGGTGGGTGCTTAGAAACATGTGTAGAAATGAGAAGAAGGAAGAAAGAAAGATGTGATATGTGTTTAAGTCAATGTACGAAATTAGTGGAGTGTTGTGTAACTTGAAAATGAAATTAGTTATATAGAAGTCTCTGCACTCGGTAAACTTTGATCTGTCACATAACGGACAATGATGAGCCTAGGTACTAGGGGTGAGAAATTGATTTGAAAAAAAAAATTATTAATTCAGATCACTGAAAATTAATAATCTAGTTGCTCTCACAGCTTCGCCGACGTAAATTTAAGGCTATAATCTTTTCTAAGCCCTCATTTAGACTGCAAAGCGATAGTCAAGCCAAATTTCAAGTTAATTATATTATTTTAAGATCTCGTGATGAATCTCTCAATACTTATTTCTGAGTGGAGAGAAAGCCACCGCTTAGTCCAACACAGGTTAAAATATCTAGATGATATTTTATATTAAATGTGTCCAAAAAATAAAGACAAGAAAATGTGAAAATCTCAACTTTATTGGCTGAAAGCAATAAATAGCACCGAAGCGCTGGTGATCGAGATGAGTGGGATTTAGAATATGATGAATATAGAATAAAATGAATATAAATCGAATAGATTTATGAAAAAGTTGATGGTCTTGTAATATGATGATTAAATGTTTAAAAGAAATGAAAGGAAGAAAAAATGGAATATGGCTCTCGGTGTTTAATTTAAAGCATAATTTATGGATTGTATTACTTTATAATCCAACTGTTAAGTTTTAAATATTTGTTGTATTAATAAGTTAATAATATTGATACTCTTAAGAAAACATGTTCAAAGGGATTTGGGTGATTGTAAGTATTAGACAGCTAAGCACAGACCATTTGACGTTATAGTAAAGTTGTCGAGAAATCGTGGTTCCATGTTTATATTTATTACTTTGTAGTGTCATAGGGTAGGCGTATCAACTCGATAACGTTTCGCTAATGTCAAGCTGTTCGTGCTAAGGCTCTCCGTTACACATTACTTCAGTAATAAATATTTTAATCTACTACAACTTTGCTATGTAAGACGGTCGACAAACGCGGCTAAACAGCTCGTCAATCAATGATCATGATTGATGACTCATGTCAATGACTGTGATGGTAGGTACGTTTTCTCCAAGCAATGCGCCGGCGCCGGCCCGGGCGCTGTGCGCTTTTTGCGCGTACGTGTATAAAAAAAAATTGTTGATATTGAATATGATATGAGCAAAAACGTGTACGATGTGTTAAGTTTTTTATACAACATGATACGAGTATAGAGGCCGATGGATTAAGTGACTTGAATGTCGATATTCTAATTTGGATTCCTAGTATTTCTACGCAATCTATTGAGGTTTTTCTAGCCAAAGTAAATGTAGATCTCTGTAGTCTGAAAATGGGCTCGGTAAACGGCAATAGGCTCACGCCATATTATATTGGAACCTAACATTGGCGGTGAAATAGGTTTTTGGTTGAACATTCTACACCGACGAAGTTGTGATAGTGTATTTATTTTTCTCTTCATGAAAGCACACAAATACCGTCTTTCCTGCAAAGGCGATCATTAGTCTCCCCTCATCGTCCCATTTATTGGACGGAACCATATCTCAATTCATGTTGCAATTCACGATGTTTATTTAGGATGCGTTTCCGTTTGCATCGGATCCCGATGTTTACATCACTAGCAAATGAAAAACAAATGTTAGTGAGTGCCACGTGATCTATTTACCAACAGACTTCGATTTCAAAGTCGGGATAGAGAAAATAAAAGTTATCTACTATTGTAGTAGGCACAAAAGGTGGTCGTATTGTAATAAGTGAAAGTATACACAACACTCAAACGTTGAACTGGCAATGTTCGCAAGAACAATACAGCTGTTTGTAGATGATTTGAAGCGATAAGCAATCATTGTTTAGCACAACCACTAAACGTATACATACTACCAAGAATGACATTTTTTTAGCAGTAAGGTCTTAAGTAACTTCTAAAAAAACATCGCCATGATGCCTTCTTCTATGACAGATTTTTTGGAAAACAGATTTCCCTTCCACGTACACGTGTCGACATTGACAAGTCGGTAACCCATAAACAATACAGTTAATTCGCATGAATCATCGCGCATCGTCCGTGCTGAGTGCTCAGGGACGGCGGCTGATGAATCATGATAATGCCCCACCTTCGAATGTAACCATTACAGTTTGCACATTCATGATGGTTACTTGGTAGCGTTTGATGACTAGCTGGGATAAGATGGCCGGTGATAAAATTATATTCCATAATAAGCAATGGAAAGAAAAACTACCACTGTAGTGCTTTTTTAAGACTTTTAGAAGTTGATGCTCCAAGTTACGAGAGAAAGTAGGTGTCAAGTTATAAATCCAAGAACAGCAAAGTAACTATGGATGACATTGGTGCCGCCGTTATTCAAAATGTCACTGCCTCTGTAAATAACTACATTAGATATAGGACGTAGACAAGATTTTCAGAAAAAGATAATCAAACCATACTTGAGAAAGTTTAGGAGTTTTAATTCTTCGGAAAAGAGATCAACTATACGAATTTGTCAGAGCATATCTTTTGTGGAAGTGGTAGATCGGAAATAATACGATCTGATAATAGCTTATTCCATCCATAATATATCTATAGTCAATAGGTGTACTATGGACGTAATTAAATTTACTAGTGGTCGCCCATTGGGTGAAATTCGACCATAATTAATTTAAATTATAAGTTTGAACATGGTTTGAACATTATTAAGGTTCTATTGTCAAAGACTATACTTCTATAATCACAGATTTCCCCAAGGCTACACTGTTAATTTGCCTATTTTTTCAAAGAAATTATATGAAATTTAAATAAAAAACAAAAAATGATTAAAATTAAGAACATGTCTTTTTTAAATGTTTTTTATTGAAAAAAAAAAACAAAAAGAAATTGCTGTCTATTGAACAAGACATACATATTTCAATAATTTAATCAATGATACAAAACTTCTTTGTAAACGATGTTTTTTGTAAAAACTCTTTCATCGTTTGACATTCAGTAAGACTATAGACAAATAATATTAAAGACAAACAATATTAATCTATTCTCAATTTCAAGTGTCAAAAACATGGTAGTGTCTGTAATGATTTTTTTATTGGTTTAATGTATTTTTTAAGCATAATTTAAAAAAAAATATTAATATTCTGCACTCCTTCTCTATATAAACTATAAGTGTGGGAAATTTCATACTCCTCCGTCCGCGCAATTTTCGTAAAAAGGGGTACAAAGTTTTTGCTTCACGTATTAATATAATGATGATAATTGTATTGAGTACATTGAGAGATGTCTGCAAGTAAAGAACCTATTGGAACTCTGCACTCTCTTCCTATCCCGAAAGGGATCTGGCGTGATGATATAGATAGATAGATAGAGAGAGAAAATACATTGACATTTCCTTGCTCATTTCAATTGAGACCTCAAAGATGTTTTGGCATGCCTCAGAACCAGCTAAGGATGTTTTTGCTAGTGAAGAAGAGTTTTTGTGTTTGTCTGAACAAAACCACGTAATAAGACCGTAGTTTATGTAACACGCTCCCCTAAAAAGACCTCTTCAGATATTTCATCTATCGTATTATTATCCGCATCACGGAGTTACACAATAGCTTGTCCTAACAACTAGGTGTTTATTTACCGATGAATCATGAGGTGACGACACATTAAACACCTAACCGACTTAGCAGTATCTACGCGTCTATCGCGGTGGGCGATGACTGCTTAATGGGTCCTATACTTAGACAACAATTAGTCCGTAAGTACTGAGAAAATTCCATAGCATTACCATATTAATGATTGATTGCAGCCAATCGTTTATAATTATCAGTTTCCGCTTTGCTCGTGTTTACGCGACTGCCAGCATAGTAATCATTATTTTCAATCTACATTTCTCCGCAATTGGACAGAGAATCTAAAAATCTATGACTTTTTAAGACAATCGTTAATTGCTATGTAATATTAGCTTGGAAAGTGTAATATTATAAACTGTAATAAACTGTACGTTAACATTTCTCAAGATATTGATTTTCCGGTTTAGGTTAAACTTGTAGCCAGACGGCAGGTTATTATAAGTATAGGTAGGGTTTTACGCCCCAAATGTAAAAGGTCAATACCGAAAGGTTAAACGCGTCAATCATCGGGGGACCACACACTGAAGACATTTGCATAAAGGCAGCTCTGTCCGAGGGTGGGCAAAGAGCAATTAAGGAAATGGCCGTCTTCAATGCACCACTTATCGGCCGCCGACACTTTTTTCCGAAGTCAGTCGCGTGTCCAATTAGCAATAATGGTGGACAGATCATTTATTCTACTAGAGCATTGAGGTCAACAGGCCTTATGAACACGCATTCAGAACATTTATAAATCAGTTCATATTTCCTTTGAGCTGTTACAAATTGCGAAGTACTGCCAAGGCGTCTATTATGAGGTGGAAAAATTGACTCCAGAGAGTTCAGTCGACAAATATATTTTTTTTAAAGCAATGACCTAATTGACGTTAGGAGGAGCGACTATCTTCGCAAGGCCGTTTGCAGGAATTAGATGAAAACTGGCTAGGATTGTATATAATGGTGTGTTGAATTTGAGAGTCCTATATCTAACACTAAACCATTATACGCTAATGATAATGATGACTGACGTAATTTATAAAAACGGTATTATCTTGTTCGGAATACAATGAACATAAATGTTTTGGGCAACATAAATGTTGCTCTGTCTGCAATATATTTTTTGTTTTTCATACTCTAATGCATTAATGAAACTGGTACGAATTTGATTAATACGAGACACACTTAAGATCTTTTAAATTTTAAATAGTAAGATTAATTTAATTGGGGTTGTTCATGTACGTATGACGTTAACATAACCATATTTACGTGCAAATGATATTCAGACTACATTAAAACATTGCACTTGCGAATCCACAAGTGTGCGTCTCGTGTTTCTTAAAAAGGTTGTATCACGTTGCGTGGAAGGGAGGGCCGAGGTCGCCACTAAGGCGGCACGCTATAAATAACTCGGTTTAAATAAACTGCGTCTACAAATCACCCCGAAGTATGCTTAATTAGGATACACTGTACGCATATTTCGCTCGTTAAGTTCTGCGCGAAGCGAAGGGAACGCGACGCGAGGAGTGAAATTGTGGGCGTTCGCGCCGCAGCAATGTGTCATGGATGTGTTTTGACGACTTCATAGGACGGACCAAGTTTTCCGAATTTTATAGTATTAATTTTATGACGGTGGTTGATTTTAACTTTACTTTAATACTCGAACTAAAAATCAACGAGATTTTGATGAGGTTGCAACAATTATTTAATACGTAATTCAAGCTAGTAACTAAATACTAAAAAGTATTAAAACATATCACAAATAAATAACATGATGATGAAAGTTGTATTGGCAGTTTCCTATTTTCATATAAAACTCGCTATAATTTCCTAAAGAACTTGCCGCTTATCTGCAATCGAATAGCGAAATTGTGAGCATAAATCAGCTCATTGGTGCCACCCCCGAAGACCGGCATCGATAAATTACAATAAAGAAAATCCTACTAGATAGAGTCCGTATACAATGAACATAGCAAGATGGAAACGTGGGCGCGTCCGTTTCGAATCGCTCCCGATAATCCACCATTGTCGACATCGGACAAGAATATATCGGACGACAATAATATCCTAATTGTGAATGCAAGGTATCTTTTAACAGTCCAAAGTGAGATAATAAATCCGGCTTTTGAATTTCTAAATTGCACAAGTCATTTTTGACAGCAAGAAAATTTTGGTCTTCACTCATTGCTTTAGTCTGATAAGATTTAGAATGCATGAGGTTTGGTAGCATGAAGGTTTTCTTTCACAGTAATAATTCAATTAAAATTGTGTCACGTAACATCAATTATGTTTAGTCAAGATTCTGGATATATGTCTAACGCCTGAAGCGTGACATTTTAATTGAGGTATAAATTAATTCTGTCTTGGGTATTTCTTGTTCGGTGTCAGAATAATATTTAGTGAACGACGTACATTGAAACAGTTCCTACTTGTTCATAATGCAAATTTATTTGGAGTTCAAAGATAAGCATTGGCGTATTAATTTAGTGAATTTAAATTCACTCAATATTACGCAATTCTATCATTCATATTCTATTATCAGCTAGCAGCTTAATATGTAAAGTTAACGTTATTTAATATGTAGTTATGGACAACTCATGAATTTTTAAAGCTGGTACGAATTCTATTGCGTTCAGACAATTCTAGTTGAATTCTTTTCCTCATTTGAGTTGTGTAATAAAACATTCAATGAAATAAATATTTATAAATTCGCTTATCTACACGACCATCTTTTTATTAATAAACTAGTACTTGACCAGTCGGAGACAAAGTGACAAATTGAAGTAGGTACTTATAGCAGTAGTCGTAGCTAACACGCATTTATTTATTTACAGCAAAGATCTAAAACCAGAAAACAAATTGTACCATTGGATACTGCTGTTAAAGCAGGAATACCATCGCCTAAATAGGGTAGAATTCGCCGAGCTCTCTTACCAGGGCCATGCACGAATTGTTCGTCGAGGCAATGTATCCGCGACCTACGCTGCAATTTGCACGGGCAGTTGGCTCGCCAGCGGGCGATTTATCGTCGCCTTCAACTTGATCTGTAATGCAACCCTCTCACGTTACGACGCGACGCTTTGTTACTGTCATGTTTGTTTTGGAATCACTCTCTGCCGAGAGCAGTGACAACACTGCCGATGAAGCTAAAATATTCTTTTGATGTTTAGCAACATTTTGATATGTTAGAAACATTCAATATAGGTGGGCAAAAAAAACCAAAGATTTTAGTCTCAATGCATTGGGTAACAGAAAATTAGAAACTGTCTAGTGTTATTTCATCTTTGTTGAACATTTTGTCAAGCAGATTTAAAAATATTTTAATTACAACTATGTGTCGTAAAATAAGTTAAAGTCAAACTTCTTTTCAAACGAAGGGTTTGAACAGAATCTTGATGAGATTTTATAAATATAGAAACAGGTACATTTTCTTTGAGATAACGTAAGCGTCGTTAGGAATATAAATTCAACGAATTTTACATACTCGGCTATTCTATTCTAGTTAAGTAGTCTGGAATGTTAGAACGTTTAGATCTGGCAAACGCTGAGAACAGTCACGGCCCATTGGCTACATTCAATGCCGCAGACAACTTGTACGTATACACGAGTACAGATCGGACTACAAGCCTGTTCCACCGGAGTATTATGTTGCGATAACTTGCAAATACTTGTACCTAGATGATTCAGTGAAGCTGATGCTGTACGCGTTATATCACACCGTTTACTGAAATCTGAATGTATCTTGAGTTTGAAATCGAATTAAGATTTTTTCACGTGAATTTCTATTGTAGAATTTAACCATCATCATTACTACTGTATGAAGATTACTAAAATCTATAATTATGTATGTCTTTTAGAATTATAGTTAACCTAAAAGATAAAGAGGTATAAAACCATTGATATCAAATTTGTATACAGTCATATACAGTCATAATAGAGCACTTAAACTCATGAAGTAACTTTCACTAGAACTTTGACCTTAGGCGAAACCATCTAAGGAGATTAACTCTCACACTAATGGTCCCAAGGATGAAAGGCAATGTGAACTCTATGACATTAAACGCTGTTGCTACACTTCAAAACCTCTAAAAAGCAGCGCATCGAAATTTTCCTTCAGAATTTCTGTGGGAAGCCTAGTTGATTATATTTTTCTTAATACTGTTTTTTTTTTTTTTTAAAACGTAGCCCCATAATATTTGCCCTGTTAAGAAACTGTCCCACTGCTAGGCACGGGCCTCCTCACAAACTGAGAGGGTTTAGGCCATAGTCCACCACGCTGGCCCAGTGCGGGTTGGCGAACTTCACACACCTTCGAGAAACTCTTAGGCATGCAGGTTTCCTCACGATGTTTTCCTTCACCGTTAAAGCAAGTGATAATTAATTTTAAATACGCACATGCTTTCGAAAAGACAGAGGTGCGTGCCTGGGTTTGAACCCGAGACCTCTGACTCTGCAGTCCAACGGTCTAACCACTAGGCTATCACTGCATACTAGGATTTATTCCTGTGTCGTGGGTGCGTTTACAAACATGAAAATTCACATACACAAATACCCAGACCGAGACAAATTATTGTGGATCACACAAAGATTTGTCCCGTGCGGGACTCGAACCCGCGACTATTTGACGCAGTGGGCAGAGCGGCTTAAGTTCTTAACCTCTGCGCTAAATCATCCGTAAATATTTATCGTGTACTTTCTTTCTTGATACCAAAATTTAATTTGAAACTTATCTTGATAACTGATTAAACAAATTCTAGGAAAGGAGTTTCTATTGAATTGCTATAGGAAAATTGAATGTTACATTTAATAAGTTGATAGAGATCTAGAGTTGATAGTTCAACAATTGCACTGGCTGGCATACATGAGCTATGATCACGTAACTAACATCGACTAGAGATCATTGCACCGCGTGCTCCAGGCCACTGAGTCATTGCCTTTCTCTCGTCTACCAAACGTCTGGCCTCGTGGCACGCTCCATCCGTTACCAGATGTGATAATAGGCAATAAGAGATTGCCCGTAGGCTTTCGTGGTGAAAACTATTCACGTCGTGTCACGCACGACTGGGCTTTCATATGCTAAAAGTTCGTGAAGTTATGATCAATGCATCTTAAAAAGGAATTTTTTAGTAATATATAAATAATATAAAATAAGCAATCTTTTAGCAATATATAATTAATAATCGATAAAATTTAAAGCTAGAATTGATATCGTTAAATTGAAATGAAGAATGATTAAGAATGAGAACTATATCAGATTTATTTGATAACTTAAGTAACAGCAAAGTTAGTCATCAAGTTATAAAGCTATCAATAATACTTAAGAAGCTTTAATCCAACATCAACCTCATATTCTCTCAAGAGTATGAAAAATAAGGATCAAAATATCGTCAGAGTTACAATAGAATTCATCCTCAAGGATACAGCATTTCGGAAAAGTGAAAATGTTTGCGTTATGTATAATAAAATGAATCTTGCAAGCCCATCAGCTTTAGGTCTGACAGCAGATGCTTGCAAGCGAAGTCGACTAGTGATAACATTCAACGACGGCGTCGCAACAATTTCGAAACAATACCCACTATTTTCATAAAGTGACGAGTTGCTGACAGCCGGCCTCTGCAAATTTCAGAGCTAGGTCTGAATGATGAAGGTCAGTCAATTAATAATGAAATTAATAATTCGATGTTTCCGAGGATTGTGTCAATAATCTCAATTTGTTAGTAACTATCATATTTAGAATGGTAACCTATCTATCTATCTATATCATCACGCCAGATCCCTTGCGGGGTAGGCAGAGAGTACAGAGTTCCAACAGGTTCTTTCCTTACATACCTCTCTGGCTTCCTTCACTCTCATAGTTCGTCTCATACACGCTCGCCGGTTACGGAGACTCCTGACTTGGTAATAATTTTGGACTTTCTATAATTCCCAAAAAAAGAAATGAGCTTGGAAATATTGTGTTGTGAAGAATCACTCACTCTTCACCAAGATGATCTTCACTAGAGATTAATTTTCTTGATGACAAGCTGCTAGCTACATATCAAATAGTTGTTTATTACATTATTCGCTAAAAATGTTTCGCATACATTTATTTTTCGCTTACACTATTCGCTTTTCATTGATACATGAAACCGAAATACTGTTATTACTCCGGGAAAGTGGTACTCAGTTAAAACATCCAAACGCAAATTAATAATTCTTAAATATTAAGTAATAGTTACACAATAATCATCAGTTTGTAGACAACAAACAAAACTAAACACAAAAAGTAAACCGCGTTTTATTCGTAATAGGCTAGACGTGACGTCAGAGGCGCGAAAAATCGGTCATCTATCTAATTGACGTAATACCTATCGAGATTTCAATTGTTTTGAATAGAACCGATAAGATAAATGCGATAATCGTTTTACACATGAATAAATCGATATGTGCAGTTTGATATTATATTAATAATGCATGAAACTTTTTCTAAGAAAGTGTGCACAAGTTTCCATGTTAGAGCAATTTTAATTATTCATTATGTAGTTACACTAGTTATGGACATTTTTTGAGACAAGCTTGATATAATGGAATCAATTCGATTGACAGCTGGAAAACCCCAGATATATCTCGATAGTGTTCATTCTAGATAACTTGTTATACAGGATTATATAACAGTCATCATCTTGGTTTGAAATAGTCGTTTATTACCATCTTTTAAGAGTAACGTATTTAATTGATGATGCTTATTTTGCCAATGTTAAGCTATAGATCGCGTAGATCGCTTGATGGTCCGTTAAACTAAATATTGTTTATTTTCCTGTAACGCAGTATAAAGAAAAATAGATGTGGCATAAGAAAAGGCAAGATGCGAGTTGGTTATATCAATAACACCGTTCGCTTTACGACATAAGGGTAATGCCAACTTTCTAAGCGTGTACAGGCTGGCCTGTTTTATTATCGTTAAGTTAGTAATTAGATCTCGGCGAGCGATCGCCGCTGATATTAAATAAACACGGCGCATGCACGACTGGTTCTATTCGGCGGCGGTTTTTAATAAGCGACCACAACTGCTAATGGTTGCAGGAGCGCTGATGCGGTATTAAGAGCTTGACGGGTATAATTAGCTTCGTTCTTCGCATTGGTTCTAGGAACCACACTTTGAGTGACATGCATTAAGTTTATCACAATGAAGGAGCATAGATATATGAGGGAAAACAGTGGATTTTAAAAGTACGTAAATAATATAATATCAACGTACGTTTACAAAAATGAATTTCAACATACACAACCACTCAGACGAATACAAATGTCTGTGAGTCATATGAGGTTTTATCTCGTGCGGGGATGAACTGTCCATCAATTCAGAGAGCTCTGCGGAATACGCTGTGACCAAAAAAATATGTCGTCATCAATTTCTTGCTCAATTACTTGAAGCAACACATTATAAGTGTCAAAATATAAAATTTAAGTTTTGTGATGCATTTATCTTGTAAATTTTAACACTAACATAATTATGTTATTGTTAACATTTAAAGGATTATACTCGGCAGAAGGATTTTGTCACTCGTAATTTAAAAAGACATAGAAAGGACTTCACTCTGCTTACGGCTGTGAGCCTCAAAACGGCGCGGCAAGAAATTGACACATTAGATGTAATCGTTTCATCGCAAGTTTCTATAGACAGTGTAGGTATGATTTAGCGCAGTGGTTAAGAGCTTAAGCCGCTCCGCCCACTGCGTCTAATAGTCGCGAGTTCGATTCCCGCACGGGACAAATCTTTGTGTGATCCACAGTTATTTGTTCCGGTCTGGGTATTTGTGTATGTGAATTTTCATGTTTGTAAACGCACCCACGACACAGGAATAAATCCTAGTGTGGGGCTACGTTTTTTTTAAAAAAAACAAAAACAAAACTACAATTATTTGAAATGGTAAACTTAATGCAATTGAATTTAATTTCTCCAGCTTGTAACAATCTACTGGGATTGTAATAACACACTACAATAAACGAATGATTTTTTTATCTCGACGATGTGTAACAAAGAATTAAAGAAAAATATGGCAAGAGTCTCCTATATGGATGTCTCCTATTTATATAGAAGCTACATTTAAACATAATGTAGGTTAGTAGTTGAAGACTTTTACACAGCTCAGCACAATTAGATCATCTAAGTAGCAAAGAAAGATGGTAAAACTAGAGATACTCGTGATGCTTTTCCAACACACTCAGCCAATGTAAACATTAATTTACCCATTGTGATGTGCCGTGACAGTTTCGGACCGCAAATCCTATAAACCGCCGTCGACAGTGAGAGAGGTCGCCGGCCCGTTGTTTGCCGCACTAATGGTCGGTAGCCTCTCCAATTACTCAGTTTGTCGTTACCGAGCTCAAATCAGCTTTTACATTAACTATACAAATTATCAAAGAGTTGTTGAAAACAATTTGACAGTGTTATTATTTTTCTTAAACCATTCACCAATTCTGTATATCTGCAATAACATGTACAGCCAGTAGTGCTTTTAAAAGTAGTATTCTATCGTCGACTGTGACGATCAAAGTTTAAAGAACCATAACTTGCGTATCGACAAATTAATGCCATTCAATTGCTTGCATTCAAACTGAATGGTTAAAAAGCACCCATTCAAAATGGATTAAAATAAAACTGGTGAAGCCATAAATACAGGTTCGAAACCGAAGAAACTTGTAGCTATTACTTACGATAAACGGTCGAGCCTGATGCCGTCGACGTTCAAGTTTTACAATCGGGAGCGGGCAGTCCCATTTCATTCATGACAGTCCAAAAAAAGCCGGCGTCGGTAGGCGTGGAATAACAATATTCATAAGAACAACTCGTGACACATACCGAGCATTCGAAATGAAAGCTGCATTAACAGTGTATTTTCTTGGTTCCACAAATTGGTATTACATATTTTGTACAAACATCAATGTGGTGTTGGTATGCCAATCCGTTTAACTAAAATTTTGGTTCGTATCAAAAATGTCGTGAAGCATATCATTTGGAAATTGTAAGGTAGAATCCATTTAGTGATCTCGAATGTGTCTTTTTAAGCCTATTGGACCACAAAGTTCCAAGAAACGAACTTATTCGCATCAATTAACAACTTAGTATTGGTTCTCATAAAATTTCCTCAAGGTATATAAGCACTTTCACTAGACAGCAAAAACAGCTTATGCAAATTTGGCGGTCCTCTTCCTACATGTCAAATAATTTTCACTTTCGAATAAAAAGTAATGAGAAAAAACCATGGAGTTTAATAACTATGTCGATGACCTACCGATGAAAGTATGTTACCCATAACAAACCCAGCTTACAATCGCGCAATATAAAATGATTCTTAATGCGCCGGAATACAATTGGCAATGATTGCAACTCATTCAGCGAGGTGCGTATAAAAAATTTGTAGCAAAAAATTAGACGATTATTTATTATGATGAATGAGTCAGTCGGTTCCGCATGGACGATCTCCAAAAGGCAAGCAATCTAGAAAGGAGATAGAAAATAGACGCAGATCGTATCGGCTTAAAGATATAACAAGCCAAGATGTATACTTAAGTTTTATAATGATCTCAATGCGCCTTTGTCAGCGAAGTTTTTTTTTCAGTTTAGTAGAAACAGAAACGAATGCAAGCCTATTAAAATGCAAATACAATCTCCTGCATTTGCAAATAACCTGTGGTTTAATACTGCAGTAATGAATGAAACGAATTTAGTAATTTACATATTTAGTCATTTTAATAAGCATTAAGACAATACCTAACAAAGTTGATTCATTCTAGAATAATCAGCCTTTTCCCTCCGAAGACTTATTATATAGCCCCTTTCATGTTGTATCGCGCTGCCACTTGTGTCGTGATTGCTTTAAGATAGAAATACACAGAATGAAAGCCAATAAAAGGGACGTAGCAATCTCATTCGACGTTAGCGAACCCGCATCCATTTACATCGGAATTTAAGCAAAACTCCATTTCTAAAGCCATTAATTCACAACGGTTGCAAATGAGAATATTTATTACAGCTGGATGGGTGTCGAGATGACTAACTGGTACGACATTGAACACGTCTAGGTCGCAAATTCGACAATTGACGAAAGCTTGGACATTGCACGACCTTTACGTCGCCGAGGTCGATACGGAAATAGAATACGCGAAGTTGGTACTGGTAACATCTTGATGAGATTTATCGAGGCAGCTTTTGCCTCCGACTCGCTCTGTACTGGGTACAAACCACGAAATATTACGACTCTCTTTAGAATTTTATGCGAGTTGTTACATCACTGTCGACCTGCAATGCGTAAAGCGGAGCGGAGGGGTGTTTTTTCTTGTGTCTTGTTAACTTGTATGTTCAAAAGCAACAAGCCAAGTCTTGGGTAACAATTCTGAGGTTCACATAGATTAAACGATACTGATATTCTTTTATAAATCTTTATTATACTTAATAACACTGCGAGTTGGAGAATTTTATTTTTACAAGCTTTCATTTACTGGCAATGTTAGTATGTTGTAAAAGACATTGTTTACATCTTGTGATCAATATTCTAGCACTTGCGGGTATCTGATTGAGCTGAAATTTTGCATACTTATGTAAAGTCGGTGACAATGCAATATACCATGGAGCTGGTCTGATGATGGAGTCGGAAGGTGGCCATAGGAACATGTGAACTATATAACGCAACCCCCTCGTGTTTAGGCTTGTTACGATTGGTATCGACAAAAACTATACAACTAGATAGTGTTCAGAGTCTGATGATGAAAAGGTGGGGGTGGCGAAAGGTGTACTTAATGGAACTACCCAACTACTCAATATAACCACGCCGTGTTTGGGCTCGGTGCACTTTAGACCCGGATCGTGTCCAATGACTGACGATGGAGCCGGAAGAAAGCCATAGGAATTTCTCAACTAAGCAAGTTATCTATCTATATCATCACGCCGGTTCCCTTGTGGGGTAGGCAGAGAGTACAGAGTTCCAACGGGATCTTTCCTTACAGACCTCTCTGGCACCCTCCACTGCCATATAACAGCGTTGGGACAAGCACTCCGTTATGCATGGTCAGCTGCGCCTTTTGGCTCAAGTGCTGGCTCCCAAGTAGCTTTCCGATCGCACCATTCACTCTGTTCCCTGCATTCACTCTCCTCTCTATATCAGCGGTGTATTTCCCATCCTAACTGAAGGCACATCCAAGATATACAAACTAGCTACATTTGTATTGCATTAAAACCGTTTCCGACGCGTTTATCAAATGGCAATATACATAGTATTATAATTTCTCTGAACATCTCGTTTTGTATGCGCTTGAATAGCTTTCGAACAACAATAGGGTACGCGTTATCTGCAAATTAAAATTCCCGTCGAAGAGACGCTCGTGGTGGAACAAAGAAAGCACGTTGTATTTTTGACACGCGCATTTATCCACAAATGCCACCCACTTCGTCTTCATCTATTATTTAGTCTAGCTCAATTTATTTCTGCTTCTGAATATCGTTCACATAAGAGACGGAAAATTCGTCTGGGTTTCCTTTAGTAAGACAGTAAAATTTATGTACCTACTACTGTTTCTGTGTTTTCTTAGACGACATTCAATATGCGGCATACGGCTGACTGATCTGTACTACTTATAACTTCATTAGTTCATATTTCGTACTTATCGTGATATAAGGTTTGTTTGATTTACTACGCAAAAAGAAACCCAACTGTGTCAAGTTTATTTAACTATTTTAGATAACACTGACTTATATCCATTAATATTTTTTCCATAACCCAAAAGACTACTAAAGGGGAGGAAAACAGGACGTTCAACGCGTCTTTAGAAGATTGTCTCGGAACAGGAAAACGTTTGCTTCGTAAATCTTAACACGAAGGTCCCCAGAATATGATAACGTTAGGAGCTTATTAAATATTTATACAATTTCGTCAGAGAAATCCATTAGGTACATTGGGCTAATAGATTATTAAACTATAAGCAAGTTCGACCCACTACCGAAGCAATAAAATGAATGTCAAACATGATAGTTGATGATGTCATAGTTGATGAGTGGCGAAAACTATTAAACAGTTAAATGCCTATGGTTTATATTCTGCAATAAAAGATATAATATGGATAAGTAATATTCGACGGTTTTGTAAGCGGTGGAAAACTTGTTACAAGCAAATTTAGTCTCATCTAGATGTTTTATGGATGGCAAAACTATTTTAATATCGGAATAATTTCAGCGTTTTATCAGGTTTATTTTTTGTCAGTCACGAATGGCCTTGGGTCAAGCAAATAAAATGCAGATCAGCTCTACATTTGCAGCAGCTTAATTTTTCCTATTTGATTATTCCTACATAAAGAGTACATTTAAAGTGCAGGATTATCAATCAACTTTTATCGTTTCTTTAAACTTGATTATGATAAATAAATTAAAAGGGTTAATCATACCAAGGAAGATGGCGCATAAAAATATACTTAAATGTTGCTTCTACATAAACACTGGCGTTGTTTTACGGACATAAAAGACGAGGGTCGCGCGGAAACTTGGACGTGACGAAAAAAATTATAGGCACCGGCGAAAAAATACCACCGCAAGATATTCTATTCGAGATTTATCCCAAATTGGAACAACGTGTAATGCCTAGAAATAGACGAGACCGGAATGCAAAAATCGACCGGATTCGGAGAAGAGTGTTCAAAAGTTAATACTTAGGTTGAAAACTCTTTAGCGATCTACAAAATCTTTTCATCAAGGAAATCTATTGTAATGGAGCGCTATTGCCGTCCGTGCACTGCATCTTAGCGGAATCCGAGAAAATGAAGGTAGGTAGTCAGAGATATCCGTTGAGCTATTTGTAAAAAGGCTCGAGAGCTACGTTGTTGCGAATCGTAAAGAAAGTAACGAAGTTGTCGAATCGTATTTTCTTGGTTATGACTTGTATATATTCGTATGACTTGGGTTGGAATACAAACACTTTTAGTGTTAAAGATGTCTTAACCTAATACAATAAATTTTCCTTTTCAAAAATCTTGTAATATAAGACAATGTGCGACGTTACGACTAGGGACTTATCGATTGCATCAATGGATTCGGTTGACTATAGACAAGTTTTGAAACGCTCTGCTGTATCGATACCTAACTTCTCAGTTATCTATTATCCCATTACAATTGCGCCCTAAGCTTAGAAAGCGACAGTGATTACAGTTGCGCAATCGCCGAATCGCAACCGCAGGGTCGTTGACCGGCGCGCCGCCGGGCGAAAGTAGCATACCTAAGTAACTACTGTTTAATTACCAATGACACTAGATAGGTACAAGAGTTTCGCTCTAATCTATTACGAAGATCTACAGGAAACAACAGAAATAATTACAGTATACTCTATATTGCTTAATAGATCGTTAAATCCGCGAAGACGTACCCCAACTTTTCCAGTTTGGTTTATCACTATCACTTTAGTGATAATATTGTAATTTTACTTTAGGGGCATCTTTGAGGCATATACACGTAATTTCTCACGGTAAAGTAAGATAACAATAGTGTTGCTAAAGAGATTGAAGTAAATCCCCTGATTGTATAAAGTGCAAGACTTCAATGTGCTGCTGTTGTTAGTTTTATGGTTACAGACAACGATCAATAATATAAAGATGTGTGAAACGATAGAACTTACATACTAAAACACGCCTAAAGGGTCCCTAGGCAATGGTAGTAGAGGTTACTGAGTATACCTACATTTTGCTGACAATATGCTAATATTGATGTATTTTATTACCGATGTATTTATTTATTTAATACTTTATGCACTGTGGGTACATAGGCGGACTTAATGCCTTAGGCATTTTCTACCAGTCTACCTTAGGGTGATGCAGAAACAACTGAAGTAGGTGCAAAATCCAAAAGGTGGAGAGCACAAAAGAGGGAAGTTTCAAAAAATAAATATATACAAATCAATAACTACGCACATATATACATATTCATAATAACATAAATCCAACTGACGAATAAATAAATATATACTAATCACACATAAGGTATAAATATATACAATACATAGACATACAAAATTAACGTTGAGATGATTCTGCCAACATTTTGTGCAGATAATCCTGGACTTTTACTCTGAAACAAGAGCGATCACTCGCCATCCTGTGATGTAATAGGCGGTGAGCCTATCGCCGTTATACCGGGCATAATTCCATACTCTGGATTGCCACTGTGACCTAAGCTTGGAACCGAGGATTTCATGATTGGTTGTCATCAATCAAGCGGTACCGAAACTAACGAGGCAGATCACTGTAAGTCAATTATTTCTTTATTTCTTTAAAAACAAAACGTAGCTCCACACTAGGATTGATTCCTGTATCGTGAGTGCGTTTACAAACATGAAAAATCACATACACAAATAACCAGACCGACCCAGTAATTGTAGGTCACACAAAGATTTATCCCGTACGGGAATCGAACCCGCGACTATTAGACGCAGTGGGCGGAGCGGCTTAAGCTCTTAAGCACCGCGCTTAATAGTCCGTTGATACGACGAAAATACGTCAACCAAAGAGGACATTCTGTAACTGTGCCTATTCTATGTCTCAAGTCGAGACACAAAAGACGGAGCTTAGAAGACTGATTGTACAAGTACCCAATAGACTGGTGAAGGTTAGAGAAAGCGAACTGATATGTACGCTGCACAGCATTCGATTATCATAGCAATTATTCAAAGCAGGTTCGGTTAATTTGTTTAAAACAATTTGGAACAAGGCACTTAGTTGCAATACTCATTAGTGTATTTAAAACTAGCATTTTCCCGCGACTTCGGTCGACAACAGCGCCACGTACCGGGTCTAAGTTAAATAGCCTATGTTATTTCTGGATAAGGTAGCTTTCCAATGGTGAAAGAATTTTTGAAATCATTCCAGTAGTTTTTTAGTTTATTTGTTACAAACATACAATAATAAAAATCTTACCTCTTTATAATATTAGTATAGAAGTAGTTTTTTTTTTTTTTTTTTTTTTTTTTTAAACGTAGCCCCACACTAGGATTTATTCCTGTGTCGTGGGCGCGTTTACAAACATGAAAATTCACAAACAAATACCCAGACCGGAACAAATAATTGTGGATCACACAAAGATTTGTCCCGTGCGGGAATCGAACCCGCGACTATTCGACACAGTGGGCGGAGCAGCTCAAGCTCTTAACCACTGCGCTAAATCGTCCGTCAAAGATTAAGTAAAAAGATTGTGTTGTCATATTAAGTGTAAGTGATATTATAGCATTAGTACTATAAATAACCGTATTTTCTATTACAAATAATGATGAATACCTGCTTATAGAAGTGGCATGTATTTTCTTGAATAAAAATTAGCATACTATATTTAGGACTATTCTGGTTCTAATGATCACAAGTATGATCACATACTTGTGTTAAGATAAAAATTTTAGGCATCTATCAATAAGATTATATCAATAAAATGCAGATGTATGATATATCCTTTGACACTTATTCTGAATTTCTTGAACTAACCTTTGAGGCCTTTGTCCTGCGATGGACCTCTTTCACTTGGTGACTTATCTTTTAGGATATTTAATTGTGTATTTATGAAGGCTTTTTTATAAAACTGTTATCATTATATCTTCCATATTATGATGACAGTTGCCATCGCTATGTCTTCAATATTTACCACTAAAGTTTACATGTTTATTTAAAACATGAATAATTTAAGATTATGTGACCTTTTGTTCTGTTCTGACTTCACTAAAAACACAAAATACATTAAGTAAGGAATTTACGGTTTCTCTTCTGTATTGCATATAAATGTATCTAAAGAGATCTGAGCGCTTGTTATCAGATCAACATTTAGTTTTATCTTATCTGTTCATCAAACTTAACTACCTATCTTGATATAAAATGGTTATTTACAATTCCCGACTAGTCCATGCTATTAGTAATAGTATTAACATAACTGGCTCCTTAGTCTATGCTACAGTGCATAGTCTGGCTAGAGATTATCCTGGGATCCTGGATTCACATTCTAGTTCGGACAAGATGTCATAAGGTTATCAGTAGCAGTCTCAAGTCTGGAAACATGCCTAATATCATTGGTAATGATCATATGTGAGTGTATACAATACACCTCTTCCACCTTCCACTGATGTCTATTTTTCTTCATTTATTAATCTAGTGTGAAAACCAACAGCATCACAAAAAGTAAATGTAAAATAGTGGGTGACATATAGTACAGGTAATATTAGGTTTTCCTGATTAAACTAAGAACAAATGTCCAAGAAAGTAAAAGACTGACCATATGTAAAAAACAACACAAAAACTGCAACTGTGATTTGTAAATAAATGATTATGAAATGTAAGATTTATATTGTGGATTTTATGTCATCTGCTTTGAGGAAAAATGTAAAACACAACCTATGTACACATCAATAGGATTGGTATGGTATTATGGTGAAATGTAAGGAGTGCCAAATGACCAAATAGACCGTGTCTTAGCTGAAGGGCAAGTCAAGAGTCTCCGTAACCGGCGAGTGTGTATGAGACGAACTATGAGAGTGGAGGAAGCCAGAGAGGTATGTAAGGAAAGAACCTGTTGGAACTCTGTACTCTCTGCCTACCCCGCGAGGGAGCTGGCGTGATGATATAGATAGATAGATAGGTAAGGAGTGCTTCCCTTTTTAACATTACTCTGATTGACAAAAAGATTGATAGTCTACTCAATTGACTGATAATTTTAAAGTACTTGTAGAAAAAAATATGAACTTTTGGAGTCACCAATTAATTATTTAAGAAAAACTTGTTGCAAGTCCAAAATCTTTCACAATTATGATTATATGATTAGTGGTTATGCATTTTAACCCATCTGTGTTACTACATACCTGTCAACCCTGCCAGATATGTCGAAATGTTGCATTGAAAATTTCTCCTACTATCCATAAAATATTAATCAATTTTTTATTTCTTAACTTCCTCATAACTTCATGTAAGGATATGCAAACCGATACAAAACAGGTAAAAAAATATGTACTGTATTGTTAAAAGCAAACAAGTATTGCTTTATGCAATTAATTAATGTATTGCATGATCTATCTTTATTATCACGCCAGATCGTGTACAGAATAGGTAGAAAGTACAGAGTTCCACCAGGTTCTTTCCTTACAGACTTCTCTGGATTGGTATCATACACATTCGCTGGCTTGTCCTCTAAATAAGGCAGTTTATTTAGTTATCATAAGATAGTCGGGATCTATTGTCTACTGAATAATATTTTTTTAGTTATAAATATTAAACACTGCCAATACTGAACACACCCACTTTTCGCCATGTTAGGTCCCATGTAATATTGGCGGGGGCGAGCCTATTGCCATATACTAAGCACAATTCCAGACTCCGGACTCAAACTGGGAATTTGTCGTTAGAAAAACTACATTTATCCGACCTAGGATTAGAACTCAGGATCTCGTGATCACAAGCGATGTGCTTTGCCACTAGAACAATGAGGCAGTTATAAATATTATTTGTTATACTTATTTAATTTAGTAAATATTTAAATTAATAACTGTCAAACTTGGAAGTCCCTTAGGTATTTCTGTCACTTGTCATTATTTAAAAAAATATTTAGTCATATTATAAGTTAAATCTGACATGTCTAGACAGTATTTATTAGATAAATTACATGTTTTGATGCCCCTTGTGTACTTGCTAAGACTGAATAAGTACATCCGTTTATTGTTATTTTTATAAAAGAAGGTGACAATCATTATTTTTAGTTAGGTAGCATAAAAGTATTAGATGATGTTTGACAAGTTAATATTTCATAACATCTATCTATACATATAATAAAACTGTAAGTGAGCCAAATCTGTACATTGAATATTTTTGTAAAATTTTAATTCGGGTACACTTCCTTATTGGTATAGCAGCTAAAACAATTTTTTTTGGAATTATTGTCCATCTTTTTGTCTCTTTGCGTGTCAATCACGCAAAAACTAAAGATTGTCTCTTCCGGAGTGATGATTGATTTCCCGGACACGAAACTTTGCATATTTATTTGTTTAAGAAATAAATGCACAATTTTTGCTGGATAGTTTTTATTTCTCGATACTATCTCTCTCGACTCGATACTCTCTCGATATTCGATACACAGCTGAACGGATTTTAAAGATACTTAGTATGGCGGTGTCTTAGGTCAGTACAGGAGGTGTCTTAGATCAGTAGAAGATCTGTGATATCCCAGAAAGGTCCATCTGCTTATGAGAAATTTCAAAATAAACACATGCGCAGGTAACAGCTGGTGCCAAATAAAATAATACAATTGAAAGCTAAATTAAATGTGCACATTTTTTTGCTATTCAATACAGAAGAAGGCATTTAGGATTAGTGTATTTTCTTCAGTTTTACACTGACATTATGCATTCTTTAATGTGCAACAATCAAGCTGTACAAAAAATATGATATGAGAATATTTTACAGGCTAAAGAAACAAAAACTTTCACTACACTACAGTACGAGTGAAAGCCTAGCTTTGCCTAGCTAGGCTACTAGCTAGGCCAGTGTGCCTAATAATTACATAGTTTTGGTAAGTACTAAAACTTATGCTAATCACATAACAGGGTTGTTTAAAGAAACCTCTTTTTTCATATTCACTCGTGTTAAAAGTCCAGTTTAATATTATATCCTTCTTATAGCTCGTCTATTTATAAAATTAGATGATTACAGAATAAACAAATTACATATCCAGCATTAGTTATTTCATTTGCCTTTAAACCACAAGTGAATAGGCCCAGCAGTTCAGATTATATGTATATATTTTTATACCAGTGGTAAAAGCATTTATTGTTATAAATCATTGAACATAATTAAATAGGGCTGTATACTTTTAAATACATGACATATTACCTTGCTTAATTATTGTAATATTATTTATATGGCGATTGGTATGTCACTTTGCAAATATTAATCAGCCGAGTCCACCTAGGTACACAACATTTTTATAATTCAATAAAATGAGTAGGTAATAAAATTAATTAAATGGTATGCCATTTGGTTATACCCACTAGTGTGAAATGTTATTTTGAATTTAAACTTAATTAAGTTTTCATTTGAAATATATAAGTAGTAGTAATGCTGAACGTGTTGATTTCTATCATAATTAAAATAAAAAGATTAAGAAACAATAGATTAGTCTGAAAAATGTTTTGATTCTGAAACATGTTTGTAAACATTTTAAGCATTATTTTTAGGATACACACAAGATTACACTGAGGGGATACTTACTAGATGTTAAAATGTAATATAAGATAAAACATCAGCATTAATTCATTCCAAAATAAATGTTTAGTATGTACCCTGAAATCCATAAAAAACCTTATAAATGCCAGATTAAACTGGAATTTCATACCATTACACATTACCTCAGATTTCCAAAATGTCATTTAAACAAGTTTATTAACTGGTACATGAGATATTTTATTAGCTATAATAAATTGGTATTTCAATCATGTTTTTAATGATTATGTCAACTTGTAGAAAGTTTTATGGATTCATTGGTAAATTATTTTATGTCAACATCATTATCCAATGTTGTATCACAAATAGAGCCTCCATGATACACGATAATAACAAAAATACTGCGTCTTATTTGAATTTAATCAGCTAACCTTGTGAATCAGCTGACGACTGTCTTTGTTTTAAGAGTACTTTAATTATCCATGTAATTGAATTATTTAAGCAAAATATTGAGTACTCACCTCTTCGCGACGCTTTAGCCATCTTCCGCAGGGGCTCTCCTCGAGGATCTCGCTCTCATCCTCAGAGTCTTCGCCGCTTTCCCTAGGAGACTTGCGCTCCTTATCGATGCTTCTGCCGCCCGACATAACACCGATATACTAACACCAAAACGTCGAACGAAACCACCGCACAGTTAATGAATTCCTAACAGACGTTTTTAACAAGAAAACACTTGGTATATTTTCAAAATACACTTTTTCTCGTAACCATACTATCCAAGGCTGAATACCGAGACGTCACTATCGTTTCTTCCCAAACCATTATTCGTTACACAGCACTTGTTGTGAACCTTTTGTTTATCGAATATTATAGTTTAAATGCTTCTCTACTGCGAACGATTACACACAGCGTCTCGACTGGGCTTATTCATAATAATTAAAATAAATTGTTCGCCGGCGTAGCTCTCGACGTATTTCTATCCGACACAAATATAAATCCATAGTGACACTTTTACTTTTTTTATATTATCCTCGCAACCACAGATAATGTAACAAGTGAATTCATGGTTTCATTCAATTAGTTTATGAATGTCTGTTGTAATTTTATACATTATTATTTATAGCAAGTAGGCTTTTCACTAAACATTTTGTTTATTTATTTCAATATGTATATATGTATTGTATTTTTACACTGCCCTCTGTTATTTTCTTATATAAACTTGCAATGTCATTTTCAAGAAGCAGCGTTTGCCTAATACAGCGACATCTATGACATTTGGATACGTTTCACTGACAAATTTATACCTATTGAGTTGTAAGAAATGATACTAGTGATACGATAGATGGCGCTTATATAAACTTTGATTTCTCGTATTATTTACATATATAAAACAAAGAAGTATACTCGAAGATATAGAAAAAATATATATAAAAATTTCTGTATTTTTAGTTCTCCGAGCATTGATTAAGTTCTAAGGTTGTCGTCATTCTATACGCAATCTTTCGGATACGAAACATTCCACATTTGCCTTCACTTTTAGCTAACTTGGTATTTTGTGTGTGTGTGTGTGTGTGAATGATCTACGCTGTTGGCCGCGGGGCCTTTATAGTTTCACCGGACAAGAGGGCGAGCGTGCATCCACTACGCTCGAGCCAGAAGGGCAAGGGGGCAACTAGCTCACTTGGTAATTAGGTATTGCACATAAATTTGGGAGTAGGGAATTAAATTCTAAATATCACTGAACTAAGGAAGTATTCGGCCAACTCGACGGATGGCTTGGTCCAGTGGTTAACCGGATCGGACCACACCTCTCCCTGCCGGCAGTAGTAGCGGCTATGCTGGCGGGGAAATCAGGGTGTGGGGCCGTATCCTCCTTCTGCAAGACTGTGATGGCCCAGAAGGAGGAAGCTAAGCGGGACCAGGAGATGGCTGATCCTGTTCGAAGAAGGCAAAGGCGCCGGGGTGGAGGTGCACCCCGTCCAGCCCCCCCAGCCCAATAGCCCAGGACTTAGGAATATCTAGCGCGGGGAGCGTGCTATCAAGTTTCCCCCTGATGGTGAGCTCTTCAGAGTGCGGCACAAGAGGGGCACCGGTGCGTTTCATACGGAGATCCCGGAGCCTCTCCAATGTGCTGATGTCGGCCACCCTGGGGTTTTTAGTCGGCAGGACATGCCCCGCGAGCTTTCCCCAAGGCTCGCAGAAGTCCTATCTAGTCTGGATGTTTGTGCATGTGAATCATGTTTGTAAACGCACCCATGGTACAAGAATAATGCCTAGTGTGAGGCCACTTTTTTGAAGTGAAAACTTCTTTAGGCGCATTGGCCATTTTTTGAGATGGGAAAAAACGATTGAACTCGCGATACTGTTACCGTTACCATCACTTCTGCATATGTATAAAAAAATTCAAAAAATATTTCCTGACTATTCAGAAAATACACACGTAATTGTTCAAGTTTTCACTTCTGTCGGCACTCCCGGTGTGCCACTGATTGTGTTTTTAAAGGAAAAAGAGGAAATTTAGCTTTCACTGCTTTGCTTGATGTTAAAAGGTCTGATATCATGCCCAAGTATACATCTAAGCTTAGATCTAGTATACTAAGTAATTAAGTACATTCCTCATGGTCGTCCTGTCCTCTTATTCGGATTACATACGGCGGACATAAGTGATGGACTCGGCGGACAGACATTACTGTCGTGTCTGTCGTAAAGTGGAGGAAATGTAGGAATGTGGGGCCGCTCTACGGGCTGGAACGTCGTTAACCTAGGACGAGGACCTTTAGCGGACATGTGCTAAGTGTGTAGACGGATGTAAAAACCTCATTTGGTGTTTGTGTTTTTTATTCGTAGTAACATTTAGTAGACGGACAGATAAGTGATTTAGTATCATTCCGTGTTTTTTGTTGTTGTTGTTTTTAGGCATCTAACACTTAGATACGGTTTAAATTTCTTTATTTCTCAAAGATTACAAATCACTTACGAAGAGAAATAAATTATAACACTAAAATATAAGTTTATAGATGCGTGTAGTAGACGGTATTCTTGAAAATATTCCCAGCAATGCAGGTAGTTCATAATAACTTTATCTTGTCTTCGGTAATTACGGGTTATGTAGTAATTTTGTCGAGCGGATACAAGGGATGGTTTACATCACGCTAGGTTCATTTTATGATATTATTAAGTTACTTATTATGTAGTGCTTTTGAGAATGTGTTGTTTTAATAGTTTTTTGTAGATTGCTATTGATTTGGCATCTTTTATGTGTTTAGGTAATGAGTTGTAAATCTGTGCTCCTTGGTACAAGATACACTTTTTTCCATAATTGGTTCTGGGTTTATATAGTTGAATGTTATGTGCCTGTCTTGGGTTGCGTGTGTGTACATTTTTTGTTAATTTTATTTGTGTGTGTATATTTTTATTTAAGATTTTTCTTATTAAAATGGATATATTATATTGATAGGTTTGTGTTATATTAAATAATTTTGTCTCATTATAAATTTTGTAAGTTGGTGTTAAGTAGTTGTAATAGAAGAGGACTTTTATTAAATTATTTTGAGTTCTTTGCAAGGTGTCGAGGTGTGTTTTTGCAGCGGATCCCCATACCTCTATCAGGTAGTCAATGTGAGGTTTTATTAAAGAGTTGTAGATAGTATAGCGTACCTTCAGTGGAAGACATCTTATTATATTTCGAAGGGCACCCGTAAGACTGCTTATTTTGGATCGTATGTTTTCAATGTGTGGTTTCCATTGTAGATGGCTATCTAGCGTGAGCCCAAGGTATTTTTCTTTGTTTACTTTGGTTAGTACAGTTCCGTGAATAGTTGTGATCATGTATTTTATTTATTTTTAGCGGGGAAAATTATGTAGTTCGTTTTTGATGCATTCACAGTTAGTAGGTTTTTTAAAAACCATTTTTCTAGAACGTTAAGATCATCCTGAGCATCCTGTATTATAGTTTCTACAGTGTGACCAAAATAAAAAAGGCAGGTATCGTCTGCATATAAGGAAATATGCCCTTTAAGTCCTATTTCGTGTATGCTATTTATGTAGACCAGAAACAATAATGGTCCCATGATGGATCCTTGGGGGACGCCGCATTTTATTAATTTAGGTGCGCTAACGTAATCCCCTATCTTGACCACCTGATATCGGTTATTCAGATAAGATTCGAAAATTTTATATGCATTTGCAGTGATACCAGTTGATGCTAGTTTATAGAGAAGCAGATTGTGGCTAACAGTATCAAAAGCCTTTTTTAAGTCAATGAACACGCCGAGGGCTATTTGTTTTTGGTCTATATTGGTTTTAATTTTTGTTATTAGGTCTATTGCAGCTGACAGAGTATTGGACTTTTGCCTAAAACCATATTGACGGTCAAATAAGAAGTCAAAGGAATTGAGGTACTGTGACAGTCTATTATGAAGGATCTTTTCAAATATCTTTGAAGTTACGGGGAGAACCGAAATAGGCCTATAATTACCCGGATCTACCTTGGATCCAGATTTGTAAATTGGGGTGGGGTTACTTTTGCGATCTTAAGCATGTCCGGGAAAATACCTTCATTGAGGCATTTATTGATGCATCTTGTTAAAGTAGGTACAATTTGGTTCTTGCATGACTTCATAACCTTTGCACTGATGCCGTCTATCCCTGTAGTTGTGTTTGTCCTAAGGCCATCTATTATTTTTACTACTTCGGCTACCGTAGTAGGTGTTATGTGCGTGAGTCTGTGTGTGTGGGTACGATTGTAAGTATGTTGGGTATTGGTATAACTGTCATGATATATAGCGGGTATTTGGCTTGCCAGTATTATGCCAATATTGGAAAAGTAATCATTAAAAGTCTCACATATTTCTTTCGTATTTGAAATAATCCCCGTAGGAGTATCCAATTTTGAAGGAGCATAAGTTTGTTTAACGTTATTATTAGATAGATTATTTATTAATTTCCACATTTTCAAAGGCTTACCTTCACATTCTTTAAAGGATTTGTAATAATAGTTTCTTTTGGTACCTTGTATCAACTCAAAAACATATTTTCTCTCTTTCTTAAATTTCTCTTCTGCCTCTGTATCATTAGGGTTTTGTGTGTACTCTACGTGTACTGTGTAAATGTTCTAAGATTAACATAATTACCGGAAGATTAACTTTATATCGATACTTTGGTTTAGTGATTAGAGCATTGGCCGTTTCGCTAACTAAATCAAGTAATCACGCGATGAATGGTCGAATACACTTACGGGAAATATTTTTATGTGACCCCCAATGTAATAAAAAGCTACATACGTTAAAGTGCGACAAGGATATTTTGGCACGCAGATCACATTGACAGGGGGCGTTGGTGTGAAATAAGGGTTATCATTTAGTAACATTTTCCTACTTCCAGGGAAATATTTCAACAGGTGAGTCCGCACCGCACGGTTACTAATTAAAAAAAGAACTTGGGAAAATTTCATAGCAACCGGCAACTCTGCGACTGTCATGAAGTGACATTTTACGTGATGACAGCGATAGTTCCGATTTTGGCCGCAGACCACAAAGTCCTTGTATGACTGTACATCCATGCTGTACATTCAATCATCTCGATTCCTTTTTAAAAAATAACGAAAAAAGTATTTATATCCTATGTCTCTCTCCCATCAGTTCGACTAGTGGACGATCAACTAAATGTTCAACATTGTGGGATGTGGTGCGACTATGGTCTATATCATCACGCCAGATCCCTTGCGGGGTAGGCAGAGAGTACAGAGTTCCAACAGGTTCTTTCCTTACATACCTCTCTGGCTTCCTCCACTCTCATAGCTTGTCTAATACACGCTCGCCGGTTACTGAGACTCTTGACTACTCCTACAGATAAGATGGTGGTGCGATACAATAACTCCTTGATGGTTTACTGGAACTTCAGTGGCATACCGAAAACTATTACACGGTCATTTCACAAAGTTATCGTATCACGCCGCGGTTGGACATAGTGAATAAGGGCGAATAAGGAATTATTTGCCACTGGTGTGAGCTGAGATCAGATGAGATATAAAATCCAGGAATCACGGAGCTAACTGCGCGTGCGACGGTTTGTTAATCCCGACTTGATGGATGTAAGGGTTTTGTTTTATTAGTGCGGTGCATTTTAAGTCCATTTTCTCCAGTTTGGTTGCAAGTAGTCGGAACGGGCTAGGATGAATTTAAGTGTGTGATTAAAGTTATTTATTGCAAGATGTAGTGAGTAAATTAGATACTTGTAGTAAACGTTTCTTGAGTACTGTACGCTAAGCTACGTTATACGTATCGCACGCATTTTTATTTGGAATCATCATATATATTTTTTCAAATCAGGTTTATCATCACTATTGGGCTTAGACCTCCTCCAAAGATCATATGTCCACTGCAGGAGTTTGGCCTCCTCTAAAGATTGACACGACGGCGACGACCTATAATATTAACAAGGAAATCTGATTAGGTAAAATAAATTTTTAAAAAGCCATAAGCATGGTAGACTAACAGCTAATGTTTCATCAAGTAACTATTAAAGCTATTCATTCTAAGGTTTTAGGCCAGAGATGTATATAAGAAAAGTAACTGTCAGAACTCTGTACTCTCTGCCTACCCCGCAAGGGATCTGGCGTGATGATATAGATAGATATATAGATTCTAAGGTTATCCCAATATATGCGATGACTTATGAATATTCCAGGCTGCTCTCTTAAAACCAAGTTTCAATCGATTGTAGCCATATCACAGTGTACCTATATTTTTACATCATCATCATCGTACGTCAATGTACGATCAAAATTGTATGTCAGAATGGAGGGACCATTGTTTATCCTCTGGTATCAGCTGGTGTAAGCCCCTCGAATCCGCCGTTGAATTTCCAAGTGGTCCAAATTTACATAAAATGATATTATTATATAAACATAAAAATAACTATATACTCAAGATAAACCTTTTTCCTATCTCTTTTCCCATTCACAATATAAATATTTTTCTAAATCAAAGAGTCAAAATACAAAGTAAATCGAGATCTTAATTTCCCAGCGGCGGCGTAGTTCACAGATCATTTCACAGAACATTTCCAGTTAGATTTAACCAATCGCCGGTAAACTGTGTGTAACTATATCCCCGGGGCACAAGCCGGTTAATCTTGTAGACGTCGGCCATGTTGACTTGTCGAATTGACTCCTCTATTATTAATGGTTGGCAATCGACTGTAGACTGTTTAATTTTATAGTTGATTTAACTCAACCTTTGAATAGAATTAGAAAATTACGATATTTTAATGTAAAAATACCTAGGTATTTCGCTACTAGTAGCAGGCACTTAGGATCTCTTCAATACCCACCACGTAGTTAATATAATTACACATTTTTGACGAGCCTTTATAAAGGGTTGTCCTTTCTTAAAATATGAAAAATTATAAGACAGATTTGGCCTAAGGTAAACACCCTTTGGGACTCTGTACACTCGGCCCCCCCGCAATGGATTTGGTGCGGTGCTATAGAAAGAAAGAGATTTGACCCATTTATCACTACTAGTGGTCGCCCACTGGTCGAACTGCGACCATAATTAATTTAAATATAAGTTTGAACATTATTAAGGTTCTATTGTCAAAGACTATACTTCTATAATCACAGATTTCGCCGAGGGTACACTGTTAATTTGCCTATTTTTCCAAACAAATTATATGAAATTTAAATAAAAAAAAAAGAAAAAATTATTAATATAAAGAATATATTTTTTTTCATTGTAACAAAAAACCACGCGGTAAAGAAAATGCTGTCTATTGAACTTGACATACAGGTTTTGATAATTTAATTAATGATACAAAACTTCTTTGCAGGCGATGTTTTTTGTAAAAACTCTTTCATAGTTTGCTGGTTATGTTTGACATTCAGTAAGACTATAGACAAATAATTTGAAGTGTATTGTGTCAAATACATGGTTGTGTGTAATGTTTTTTTTTATTGATTTAATGTATGTTTTATGCATAATTAAAAAAAATAGCATTCTGCACTTCTTCTCTATATAAACTATAAGTGTGGGAAATTTCATATTCCTCCGTCCGCGCAATTTTCGTAAAAAGGGGTACAAAGTTTTTGCTTCACGTATTAATATAATGATTCCGATATTAGTGCAATTGTTTAGAAACTAAACACTGATGTGAAAAGTATGAAGAAACATAAAAATATTATGAAATAATCATAGATTATACCTTCTTCAAAATATTATTACCGTTGTTTTAATATCTGTATTTGCTATGTCAATGTGTACTATATATTCGCCTAATGAAATAAGTATGATTCATAATAATTCAGGAGGCGTGCAGCATCCACACGGATCCCTGCCGAGAGGAGAGATAACTAAGTTTTTCTCCCTCTCGAGATAAATCTACGTTCTAGAGGGCCGAGTGTATAAATCACCGCGCCACACCCTTATTCGCGCTTACACGGACCGAGTAATGTGTTTGTTGGGGTGTGTGCCGAGTTTTTGTTATATATATCTATCTATAGCATTACCCCCCCAGCCCAAGACCCCTTGCGTGGTAGGCAGAGTATGGGGTTCCAAATAGTTCTTTCTTTGTAGACATCTCTTGACTCCTCCATTCTTTTACACTCATTTTGTAAGGTATTTAAAATACTCGGCTCCCCTAAATAATATACCCTGTACCTACCTGTGCCATGAAAAAAATATGGCATTCATGTATTAACGACATGTTTGATCCCTCAAGAGTTGATGATGAACGGAGTGCCAAAAAATAATTCTGACAACATTATTCATTAAAAAGACTAGTAGATACTCCCTGAGCAGGAAATGCAAAGTATCCTAGAAAGAATTATAGAAAGAAGCAAATTGAAAGAAAAACATTTATTTGAATAATACGCTGGAAGTAACAACAATTGTGTATTGTAATAAGAATTAAAAGTTAAGTTGAGGCCGAATAGAATTCTGCCTCAACATATCACTGCACTATAATAGTGTAACCCTATTATTTTGAAATTTTGTTAAATTGGCATCATCAAACATGTTGTAAATCGGTTCATCCGTTTGAGAGCTGCAATACGGAGTTTATGCAGACTTACTGAACTGTTTCTCCAATGAGTTTTTGTTGTGTTTACGCACGTTTTTCGTTTTAAAATCTATAACAACCACCCAATCACAACACGCACACGCGCAGTACATTTTTTATCCAAAATTACTAATGAGTAATTTACTGTACCCCCGCGGCTGCGCACGCATTTATTTTCTAATATCTTTATGAATTACTAGTTTCTGCCCGCGACTTCATTCGCGTAGATTTTACACAGGAACCTAATTTTTCCGGGATAAAAAGTATCTTATGTGTTAATCCAGGTAATAAACTATTTGTGTGCCAAATTTCATCCAAATCTGTTAAGCCGTTTTTGCGTGATTGAGCAACAAACATCCAAACATCCAATCATACAAATTTTCACATTTATAATATTAAGTATAAGTAATATTTCGTTTATTATCAATGAAATATGATTAAAAATTTCAGGCTGAAATCACATTATTGCTGAAATACATTACATATTACTTTTGGATGATATAGCGTTCTAATGGTGAAGAATTACTAGTTCGGTTTAGTAGTTACAGGGTGTAACGATTACAAACAAATTGGCCACCCTCCTATTAACTGCTACCGCCGTCCGCGGCATGTTCTCACCGACCCTCCCGATTCCCTTACATCCCTTCTTTCGGATACAGATACCGCACACAGGATCAGACACCGACCTCGCCGGCGAGGTCGAAGAGTCCCTTGCCGGCCGGCCGGTGCAGAGCACCACGGCTCTTTCTTTTCTTTTTTTTTTTTTTTTTTTTAAAACGTAGCCCCACACTAGGATTTATTCCTGTGTCGTGGGTGCGTTTACAAACATGAAAATTCACAAACAAATACCCAGACCGGAACAAATAATTGTGGATCACACAAATATTTGTCCCGTGCGGGAATCGAACCCGCGACTATTCGACACAGTGGGCGGAGCAGCTCAAGCTCTTAACCACTGCGCTAAAGCGACTGCCCAAGCCGAGGCCGTTCCTCCTTGAGGCGCCCTTGAGCTAGTTGCCCCCTTGCCCTTCTGGCTCGAGCTTAGTGGTTGCACGCTCGCCCTCTTGTCCGGTGAAGCTGTAAGGGCCCCGCGGCCAACAGACACACACACACACACACACACAAGATTACAAACAAACATTTTGTTTTCTCTTCATAATATTGGTATATGACCTATCCTATTATTTGAAAATCACAATTAATGGAATGACAAGCAGCTATTTTCATTTTAGTAACCTTTTAATCTTGTCATAGACATTCTTTATGCCTTTAATGATAGCTCGAGTGCTCAGAGTACTATAGAGTGAGCGCTACAACGTTATATATTTACACTGCGTACTCTTATGTCATAGCAAGAGAGATAAAAAAATATAATGTCTGTTCTTATTGTTTTCCCGAGTGTTTAAAGAAAGAAAGAAAGAAAAGTATATTTATTAGTACAGCTAACAGTTTAGTACACTACAGATTATATGATATAACGATTTTGTTGTTTGTTCTTCCTGGTGTGTTATAAAACCTTCTATATTTAAATTTAAGTCGATAAAACAACCTCCTTTATAGATACATTTTCTTTGTGATAGCTTTGTGGTGTCAATAGTAGAAAAAACCTTTTTTTTTAAAAAAGTTACTTCAAAAAGCAAAAAATAAATATTTGAAGTCGGTACCGGTTAGTGCAGTCGGTTACTTGGCACAGACTTCAAATATTTATTTTTTGCGTTTTGAAGTCAGTTTTGTTTTTAAAGGTTTTTATTTTACAATTTTAAGTGACAAGTGAATTATTTACTAATATTTATAAACCTATATTATATATTATTTTGCTGAGTTGTACAGCAAGGTACCTACAGGATTGATATAATAACCATAATAACGGAATCTATACATTCGCCGTTCGTACATGTTCGCCGTTAAGGAGTCTCCTGATGTATCTTCAAAGTCCAAAGTTAAATACCGATTTCAATAAAATGGGACTATCTCGAAACTATACTAAACACAACGCAAAAAGAATCATCAAAATCGGTTTATAAAGAAAGACGTTATAAAAAACACGAACTATTTACTTGTATCGTGCAGGAAATATTCAAAAACTTGGCAGTCTTATGGGCGAATAAAGGAATTGTCGTTGGTGAAAAAAGGCTCGGTAACCTTCGCTTTGCCGACGATATAGTACTATTCGCTTCAACGGCCGAAGAACTAGAAGAAATGCTCCAAGAACTGAGCACGGCAAGCTTTGAGTTTGGATTAATAATGAATCGGTCAAAAACACAAGTTATGACCAACAGCTCGAGACGTAGGATCAACGTAGATGGGCAAGAGATACATTATGTGGAGGAGTATGTTTATCTGGGCCAGATAGTTTCCGCGTCGATAATGCATGGAAAAGCTACTGGTCCATAAAGCAACTTATGAAGGGTGAACTCCCTCTCCCACTCAAGCGCCAACACATCGATGGATGTATCTTGCATGTTTCATCCTACGGTTCACAGACTTGGTCACTGTCCGAATCGCAAAAATCCAAACTCAAAGTATGTCAAAGGGCAATGGAACGCTGTATTTTAGGAATCAAAATATCTGATCGAGTCCGTTACACTATACTGCGTTCCAAAACTGGCATTTTAGACGTGGGCTACAAGACTGCCAAGCTCAAGTGGGGATGGGCAGGTCATTTGAGCAGAATGAGCCCAGATAGGTGGGCAATAATCACTACCGAATGGCGACCAGATGGACACCGACGCCGGGGAAGACCTAGAAAAAGATGGCGCGACGACCTTGACGCCTATGAGAGGAGATGGTCGGATATGGCCAAGGATCGGGGTAAGTGGAGAATCATGGGAGAGACCTTTGCCCAGCAGTGGGACGAAAGAGGTTAAAAAAAAAAGAAAAAAAAGCGGACGAATTGTCGACCTCCTTCTTTTTTGAAGTCGGTTAATATTCTGATTAGTTCTATGGCAGGGTACCTATAGGGTTGACGTAATACCCAGAACATATCAATCTACGCATTCATATTGGTTGTCCTTAAGGAGTTCCCTGGTGTATCTTCCAAGTCCAAGATCCAATACCGATGAAATTAAAATGGGACCACCTTGGAGCTATACTGAACCCAATGCAAAATAGATTCATAATTGGAGGAATGATGGCGTAACATACATACAAAAAAAAAACATTCAGTCGAATTGAGAACCTCCTCCTTTTTAGAAGTCGGTTAAACAATATATATACTAGGTGTCAATTCAATTTTATTGTATTGTAATTATTGTCAAAAATTTTACGCACTGATTTGAAAATTTGTTAATGGTGTATAAAGATTCTACAGGGCTTAATTATTCTTTGAGTGAAATTGCATACGTGGTTTTGAGTTCTTAAACGCAAATATTACGTAAAGTATAATATAAATATGTGATTGTCGTTTCATCGGTGAGTTTTTTTTATTTATTTTACATGTTTAAGGTTTATTTTGGTTTTCATTTGTTCAATGATATTGTAAAACACTAAGGATAAATCATCCTTATTCCCATTTATAACTAAATATTGGCTTATATTATTGTATTTTAATTAATTTTGGATTGGTGGTAGTTGAGGTTATTAGTGATGTGATTTTTTTTATCGATAACCAAATGCTAACACTTATTTCACGGCGTCAATAGTCCTATTATTGTAAATTAATCAAACATCGTCACGCCTATATTCCCCAAGCGGGGGTGCCAGAGTTGTACTGAGTACACCCACTTTTCGCCGACGATGTTAGGTCACGTGTAATAGGGGCGAGCCTATTGTCATATACCGGGCAGAATTCCAGACTCCGGACTCATACTGGAAATTTTTCGTTACTAAAACTACATTTGTCTGACCTAGGACTCAAACCCAGGACCTCGTGATCACAAAGCGATGTGCTTTGCCGCTAGACCAACGAGGCAGTCTTGTAGTCAGTTTACAGTTGATTAATTTGTGTTAAGTGAAAACAAAAAGCGACTAAAAAAATTACCCTCCGTTATATTTACCCAATGAAGCAGATTCAATAATATATTATAGTTATAATAATAGTTGTTGTTGTTAGTATTAATATCAACTTCATAATAATGCATCCAAGTGATCTGCTTCCACATAAAATCTCAGAAATTTCACGTGTCGTTAAATTACCCAGTATAAGCTAACTGTATCAATTTGTTTTCAATCCAGTGAAAGCTAAATCTATCTGCCTATATTACCTTTTCAAATTCATTGCAGGGTAAGCAGAGGTTACAGAGCTATTTATCCTCAGATCACTCTACAGAAAGTCAAAAAGTAAAACTATTTTTTCTTAAATGAGATAACAAATTCATCATTATCATCTCAGCCTATACTTGTCCACTGCTGAACATAGGCCTCCCCAATCGCTTTCCAGCGTAACCGGTCCGATGCCACCTGCATCCAACGACTTCCTGCGATTTTCACAAGATCGTCGGTCTATCTGGCAAGCGGTCGTCCCACGCTGCGCTTGCCAATTCGTGGTCTCCACTCTAGAATCTTTCTGTCCCAACGCCCGTCCGATCTACGCGCTATGTTTGCCACTGCCACTTCAGCTTGCTAATCTTAGGGCTATGTCGGTGACCTTGGTTCTTCTACGAATCTCCTCATGCCTGATTCGATCGCGTAGAGAAACGCCGAGCATAGCTCTCTCCATAGTTCGCTGAGCAACTCTGAGCTTTTCTATGAGACCTATTGTAAAAGACCACGTCTCTGATCCATATATCATCACTGGTAACACTCATTGACTAAAAACTTTAGTCTTAAGGCACTGAGGTATTTTGGATGAGAAGATGTTGCGCAGTTTCCCGAACGCTGCCCAGCCAAGTTGGATTCGTCGATTGACCTCTCTCTCAAAGTTGGACCTATCTAACCGGACTACCTCTCCCAGGTAAATGTATTCGTCGACAACTTCAAGAGTAGAGTTCCCAACGGTGAGTGCGGTGGGTACGACGTGGACGTTAGACATTATTTTCGTTTTGTCCATGTTCATTTTAAGACCCACTTGTTGAGATACTCTGTTGAGGTCACCGAGCATTCGTCCTAGATCTTCCAGCGACTCCGCCACGACCACAATGTCGTCGGCAAATCGAAAGTGAGTGATATATTCGCCATTGATGTTTATGCCAAGTCCTTGCCATTCCAAGAGCTTGAAGGCGTCCTCTAAGGTGGCCGTAAACAGTTTTGGAGAAATGACATCTCCCTGTCTTACTCCTCTTTTTATGGGGATCGCCTTAGTGCACTGCCCCTGTACTCGGACTGACATGGTGGCTTTATTATACAAGCACTTCAACACTTCGATTACCGATAGTCAATGGGGCATCGCTGGAGAGATGTAAGAACCGCCCAAGTCTCGATCGAATCAAAGGCTTTCTCATAGTCCACAAACGCCAAGCATAGTGGCCGATTATACTCCTCGGTCTTCTGTATAATCTGCCGCAGCGTATGTATGTGGTCTATGGTACTAAAGCCTTTCCGGAAATCGGATTGTTCGGGAGGCTGGAAGTCATCAAACCTGCGTTCGAGACGATTCGTGATAACTCTCGAAAACAACTTATAAACATGGCTCAGCAGTGTGATGGGCCTATAATTCTTTAGTAAAGTTTTATCACCTTTCTTGAAAAACAGTACCACCACACCCTTGTTCCATGCTTCCGGCGTTTTCTCTTTGAGCATGACGGAATTAAACAGCCTCTGAAGGACTTTAAGTACCGGCGTTCCGCCCGCTTTCAGAAGCTCTGCGGTAATTCCGTCTTCGCCCGGCGCTTTGTTATTTTGGAGTTGTTTGAGAGCCATCCTAATCTCGTACAGGCTGATGTCCGGGATATCTTCAGTGTAGTATCGGGTTAGCTTGGCTCTTGGGTCTTTTACCAAGTCAATAGACGCGTCTCTTGCGAACACTTTGGAGCTCTTGTTCTGTGCTATGGTCTCCTCAATACGTAAACTGTCCGTAAACTGTGCCGCAAGGACTTCAATATCAGTCCATTGAGCTGTCTATAGGACTTCGCATCATCGGAGGTTTGGAGCGTCATGGAACGTCGCCCGAAACCTCATGGCTGCATGAGGTTTCGGGTGTAGTTGGATAGTTTTTGAGGTCTATTTTTACGGTAGGGCTTAAAATACTTGGACCCGACCGTACGGACAGTCTCTACCAGCCTGTTGTTGATTTCGTCCACTGATGCGCTGCTGTCTAGCAATTCGAAGCGATTTGCCAATTCGAGTTGAAAGTTCTCGGGGTTTTGGACATGTACATAAGAAGGTCGGAGCGTAGACTTCATCAGACGCGATCTTTCCATTTTGACATTAATATTTAATGTGCCTCTGACCATTCCGTGATCACTGCCGGTTTTTACCCTGTGAATCACGGAGACATCATTAAATATTCGTCGCTTGGTGCTCATGATGACGTCTATCTCACTTTTTGTGGAACCATCAGGGCTCATCTAGGTCCATTTCCTATGAGGCGGCTTCTGGAAGAAAGAGTTCATCATAAAGAGTCCCTCCTTCTCCAGAATTTCGGCTAGCCTCTGACCCCTGGGGTTGCGCTGCCCATATCCAAATTGCCCCACTCTCAACTCATCATCGCCCCCTTTGCCCAGCCGCGCATTGAAGTCACCCATAACCACTGTAAAGTGTGCTTTGGAAGTATGTATGGCTCTACTAATGTCCTCATACATAACTTCGACGTCATCATCTGAGTATGCCGAGGTCGGTGCGTAGACCTGTATAACCTTCAGCGAATATCTTTTGGATATTCTGAGTATCAGGTACGCTACCCTGCTCGACACACTAGTGATGGACACAACGTTGTCTATGAGTGACTTGTGGACCATAAATCCGACACCACCTTGGGACTGCTGTTCGCCCTTCCGGTAGTAAAACAAGTTGCCGGATTTTAAGATTATCGTGTCCTCGCCCTTTCTTCGGACCTTCGATAAACCTACAATATTCCACCGCAACTTGTTTATCTCTACTTCCAGCTCAACAAGCTTCCCGTCTGTCCTCAACGTGCGTGCGTTGTATGTCACCAGGGCAAATTTTCGTTGTTGATGGTAGCCGAATCTCTGCCGGAGATTCTTAGCACCCCTTGTCCTGTCGTTACCATGGCTGCTACCGTGGCCAGGACGAACAGGACCGCCGGGTACTAGATGCCTGGTTTTCCTCTGTTCTTCCATAATATTGATTTGGGGGGATTTGCCATACTCGCCACGCTTGGCAGGCGAGTTGGCGAGCGCAGTTTTTGGTCGTAGAAGTGTTAACGGAACGCTGCTGCCCAATCCCTATTTTCCCTAGATAACAAATTAATAATGTTAAATTATTTAATTTCAGGAAATGGATTTTGATCCTGAAAGAAATATTGTAGGGTCACATATTGTCTGTTAGCTTTCCATTTTCAAGCAACTCATAAAAATATTAAAGACAACAGCTTCAGCATGCAGCACTCCCACAGTACCTATTTTTTCAACAGCTTACAGTAAGTTATTTTGCTATGTTTCTTATAACATGCTAGTTGTTTCACCCAATGGGTTTATTCTTTTATGTACCAAACCGGCATATATTAAATCCGTTGGAAGAATTTACATAATTATTCATGTACGAACTACTAGCGCGATACGCAGATTACATTGGGATCTTATATTGAACAATTGTTTGGTAAGTGAAGCTCAGTGGCATATGCGGTAATGAAATTAGGTTATTCACTGATATGAAAACAACAAAATTTGTTTATTTCTGTTCTTTTGATAAGTATAGGCTAATCGTTCGGTGAAATACTGCAGGATTTGTGTGTGTTCACTGGTCGTTTTTTAGCAAGGCTGCTGCAAGCTGTTCGTGCAATCTACAGTTAGCTTCAAAACCTTTTTTTAAACAAAAAATCAACGAATTAAATATTCTAATTGATGTCCAATGATTTATATTTGTAAATCAAATATTATATCAAAATAATGTTAGCAAATTTCAAAAAAATCTCTGTTTCATCACGCCAGATCCCTTGCGGTGTAGGCAGAGAGTATAGAGTTCTAACAGGTTCTTACCTTACATACCTCTCTGACTTTCTCCACTATCATAGTTCGTCTCATACACGCACGCTGGTTACGGAGACTCTTGACTTGACCTTCAGATAAGACTCGGTCTATGGTAAGATAGTCTAGGTCTTCCCCGGTACCTACCTCCTTCCACTTTCGCATTGTATATCTGTTTTGTCATTCAAAAAATATGATAATTTAATTTAAAAAAATACTTTAATAAATGTATGTGATTCTACAAAATCTTGCATGACTTATTAAAGGGCACATTTCGTAAAAGTGCCTTTTAATAAGTTAAAAACGTCTCATGATCATCATCATCAGCCTATAGCAGTCCACTGCTGGACATAGGCCTCTCCAAGTGCACGCCACTGGGTACGATCCTCGGCTACTCGCATCCAGTTTCTGCCAGCCGCCCTACGAAGGTCATCGCTCCACCTAGCCTAAGGGCATCCTGCATTACGTTTGCCAGTCCGCGGTATCCACTCAAGAACTCGTTTGTCCCAGCGGTTATCGATTGTTCGGCTAATGTGACCGGCCCATTGCCACTTCAGCTTACTAATCCGGTGGGCTATGTCGATAACTTTGGTTCTCTGTCGAATAACTTCGTTCCGGATTCTATCCTTCAGAGAAACTCCGAGCATAGCCCTTTCCATAGCTCGCTGAGTGACTTTAAATGTATGGACCATTCCAACCGTGAGTGTCCACGTCTCGGCTCGATATGTCATAACGGGCAGGACGCACTGATTAAAGACTTTTGTCTTTAGGCTTTGTGGAATGGGCGATGTTAATACTCGACGTAAAACGTCTATCGATACCGATATTAAAGGATACTTCAAAATTTCAGATGACCTGAACAGGAAATCTGATTGGATACTCTGTGCCTACCTCGCAAGGGATCTGGCGTGATGTTATATATATATATATATATATAGAGAGAGAGAGAGAGAGAGAGAGAGAGAGAGAAATATGATTGGGTTTGAGCAGTTCTTAAACCAACGATTTCGAAAACATTTTTTGTGAAATACATTTTGTTATAAGATGAAGGGTTGTAGAAATAAACAATTTTTATAAATAATTTTTTTGCCGGATTTTCTCAAAGATTGTAATGTTTGAAGTTTGTAAGTGCATTTTATTGGCTTCTATATAAATTGATGATGATTTTTGACTTAGACTTTTTGTACTTTTTTATGCATCACAACTTGAATCTTAAAATTTGTGGTTTTATTTACTTAGTATCACAATGTTTTTTATCACAGCACACACGACGAAAATAACATAGCACTAAAAGTACTTCAAAGCAAAAGAAAATTACGAAAACATTTCAAGAACACATAGACCCACATACATACGCCCACAATACCAGCGATACAATGTTTAAGTTATATTAGTTTAAACAACAAACAATTTTAGTTTGGTTTATTATCGATATTAAGACAGATAAATATATTCACCTCGCTGGCTCTTACGAAGCTTGGGACAATTGTCTTGTAAAATCAGGTTTCTCTTGTTTCAAATTTCTTTGCTCGAGTGCTTTGCTCGAGTGTGTTTAGTTGAGAAGCGATGACAGATGACATCTTTCGGATGACAAATCACCGATGACAGATAGTAGATGTAAGATGGCAATAAGATACGATAAGAATAAGATCTCCAACTATTGTGCGCATACTCGCATATCAAGGAAGATCAGTGTGTCGGACGAGACCCCAGTGTTATTTCAAGATTTCCTTTATGTTCGGCCACCATGCGGACGACTATGATGATAAATCCACCTTTCTCCGTTACCAGCATTGAATCGGCCATCCAGTAAACCTAAGCGTCGATATATAGATAAATGTACACACGGCAAAAAGAAGAGTATATCCTATTATTCCTCCGTATATAAATACAGACAAATAAACAAAAAAAAATCCTTTTAATAAATACAAGCTAATACAGTTAATGCGATGAGTTGACGTAACTATGTCACGATCTGATTCCGCCGGCTCCACGCAAGGAAACTTGAAGTTTCCATCGCCTATTTTTCCTTCCGATTAAATTCTTTGAAGGCCGTAGTCAATTTAACTTGGACGATTTCGTGTTTGAATATCCGACCCTATTTGCTTGGCCTGTGTTGTTAGTGTCGAAATACTTTGCTAAGTCATTGGGTTTGTAATAATAAACGACATGGCCCTAATTTAATGAAGGTAGAACAAAAGTTTGAAAACATCTTATTTTTTTTATGTTTCTAAAACTGTTTTTATTTCCAATTAGCTAGTTAGCGGACCAACTACTGCCGCTCAATTTGCTACTGTACTGTATATGTATTTGCATCTAAACTCTACTATCTTCGCGGTTAAAGGTAGCATTCTGAATTCCTGATATTAGCCAGTTGTGAACACGGAATTGAGCACGGAACAAATCTTTGTGTGACCGCACGATGATTTGTTCAGTCAGGATGTTTGTAAATTTTAACTTTATGGCACACCAATGGAATAAAGAAGACCACAACACACAATCATTCTCGCCAGAGCTATTACTGTTAAATTTTTTGTAATGTCAATCCCGAAAATAGAAGTTACAAATGTATTATTTATGAAATATATTTAAAGACCCTCAAATTTAATTTAATTTATTATAATAATATTAAGATTATAAAGACAAACAGAGATCTTATATCTCAGTCGTAAGGCATCACACTGAAACTGGATCGCATACTTAATTTTTTATAATATAAAAATGTATGTGTCTATACAGAAAATGACGTTGCTGAGTTTTTCGCTGGATCTTCTCCGTGGAGGCCGCATTCCGATCCAGTGGTAGATTAGTAAGTTCTATCTATCTATAACCTCACGCCAGATCCCTTGCGGGGTAGGCAGAGAGTACAGAGTTCCAACAGGTTCTTTCCTTACATACTTCTCTGGCTTCCTCGACTCTCATAGTTCGTCTCATACACGCTCGCCGGTTACGGAGACTCTTGACTTTTCCATCAGATAAGACTCGGTTTATTTGGTCGTGGTAAGATAGTCTAGGTCTTCCCCGGTACCTGCATCCTTCCACTTTCACATTGTATATCTGTTTTGTCATTCTTTCCTCTGGCATTCTTTCTATATGCCCGAACCAACGGAGCATGCCCTTTCTCATCTTTACACCGATACTATCTTTCATACCTACTCGCTGTCTTACTATGCTGTTGCGAATGCGGTCGGTCAGCTTCACTCCGCACATCTTCCGCAGAGCTCGCATTTCTACCGCATTTATCCTACTTTCATTCTCCTTCTTACATACCCAGCTCTCGCTACCACATAACAGCGTTGAGACAAGAACTCCGTTATGTATGGCCAGCTGCGCCTTATGGCTTAAGTGCCGGCTCCCGAGTAGCTTTCCCATCGCACCATTCACTCTGTTCCCTACACTCACTCTTCTCTCTATGTCAGCGGTGTATTTCCCATCCTTACTGAAGGCGCATCCAAGATATACAAACTCATTTACTTGCTCCAGCACATCGTTACCAACCACAATCCTTACATTCGTTCTGGTTTCCTCCCTTTCAAAAACCATAATCTTGGTTTTCTTCACATTCAAGTGTAAGCCATTGATCATGCAGTCGTCGTTCATAACTGTGACTAGTGTTTGCAGATCAGTGGCTGTTGGCGCTATTAAAACCGCGTCATCTGCATAAAGTAGATGTTTTACCACTAAGTCACCCATTTGTACACCTTCATTCATCGCTTTCAGTCTTTGAAGACTTTTGTCCAGATATATTATAAACAGTCTAGCGGACAACACGCAACCCTGCTTGACGCCGATTTTAAAGTCAAACCAGGGTGACCTGTTACCACCCACCCGTACGCATGCCTTGCAGTCCACATAAGTGGACTGGACGGCTCGCAACAGAGTGCCATCTATACCATACTCTGGCAAAATATCCCAAAGTCTCTTTCGCACAACTCTGTCAAATGCCTTCTCCAGATCTACAAAACTGCAGAAAACCTTCCGGCCCACTGCCAGATGCTTCTCTACGATGTTGCGGAGTGAGAAGACTTGATCCGAACATCCTCTTCCAGACCTGAAACCCCCTTGTGCCTCGCACAACATTCCATCGGACTTCACGCGCATTCTCCGTTTAATAATTTTACCGTACACCTTGGCTGCCAAGCTGATCAAACTGAGGGCTCTGTAATTGGCGCAGTCATATTGTGAACCCTTGCCTTTATACAAGGGTACTATGACTGCGCGGCGCCAATCTGTAGGGACTCTACCGGTCCTCCAGCAAAGGTTTGCAAGGGCCCGGAAAGCGTCCCGGACGCAAGTTCCACCATATTTATAAGATTAGTAAGTTAAAAAAAATAATGTTATTATTACCATTTGTTGATACTCCCGCAGGGCTTATACAAAATAAACAATTGAGTTTGAGTTTCGGAAATGTGCAGGAGTCAAGCATTTCTCGTCTGCAGCGCCATCACGCAGCCCCCTGCGTGATGGCGATTTACCCCCGTAATGGGTTTGCTATTTACAATAGCCTCTATCTGCGGCAGTAAAGTGTACAAATGTTCATAAGATAAGATAGTATCATATGTTTCACTAATTTTACGCAGCTTTCCCATTGGCCACCCCAGTGAGGTGCATTTGCAGGTATGAAGCTCCACTCTATACCTTCTCCTACAGCTAAATTATAAATTTGTTTATAGTTATTTTTGAACATAATGTTTTCATCTTATTATTAGCACCGTGAAATGTTGTACCGTTATCACTGAATATTCGCGAACACTTGCCTCGTCTAGCAATAAATCTACGTAAAGCATTAATAAATTCGTTTGCAGTGAGATCCGAAACCAATTCGAGTTGATTGCTTTGGTGGACAAACATACAAACAAACATATGTGGACAAACATACAAACAAACATATGTAGCCCTTATGAGTTTCCTAATGCGAGCTAATTTGAATGATATGGGCCCTGCATAATACACGCCTGAGACTAAAAATGGACGGTTAGGAGTAATACGATATTTAGGTAGATCAGCCATTATCTGACTGGCATGACAACGAGATGGTAACAAAATAGGAAATTTTTGAGTGTATGGAATATTAGCATGATGTAGGCGACCGTCTACGCGTAACATGCCTGAATTATCAATGAAGATATTTAAACATTGCATCTGCTTAAAAGCAAATTTTAAAGACTCTGTCTTACTTGACGTGAGCATTTTTCTAAGGAAATGAGTATGTTCAATTCCTTAGAAAAATGCTCTCGTTGTACACATGATATTATTAGTTGAGAGGATATCTTCCTTTTCTCCGTGGTTATAAATCCACATATTTTAGGCGCACCTGGTTTACAGTTATTTATAAAACGCCGAACAAAGCAAAACACTGTAAACAACCTTTTTTTTTGCCTAATGCATACCCCCGGGCCGAGGGCACGGCCCGGGTGGTTATGTGGGGCTTGCACCCACTAAAACCCCTCGGCGTCCCACTGCCCTTTTGCCGGCTTACAGGAATCGTCGACAGCATGACCTCTGTGGCACCGGCAGGTTCGGTCCGCAGTTTGACGCGGACCTCGACACGTGTAGGGGAGTTCGGTCTCCCCCTACCACCTTTTAGAGGCTGCGCGGATGCAGTGCTTTTCCGGCGCGGGCCTGCTAAGTGCTAGGGCGCCGGAGTGCCATCCCCGACGCCTGCAGGCCGAGATTACGGTGGGCGAAGGTCGTTTCGGGCGTAGTCCCTGCGCCTTCGCCCAACGCGCCGTCTACGAGCGGGATTGGAGGACGTCTCCTCCCTCACCCGCTCTGCCTCCTCCTTTGCGGACATGACGATGTTATCACGGTCGGGAGCAATAGCGCCTGTCCCCCTGCACCGAGCGCTCCAGCGAGCCGGCGCCGCTCATCAACCCATGCTGGGCACACCAGCAAAGTGTGCGCCGCCGTGTCTTCCGGGGCTGCACAATGATGGCAGCGCTCCACCTCCTCACGCCCAATCCGCCACAGATACCGCCCGAAGCAACCATGCCCGGACAGTACCTGCGTCAGACGGTACGTGAGGACGCCGTGTCGTCGCCCCAGCCACTCCCAGAAAACTGGCAGTAGCGCAGAGATGACGGCGTGACCGGCAGTGGGATGGGCTAGCTTGCTCCGCCAGCCCTCCAGCGCGACTCGGTGCAGCTCCGTCCACCTCGCTCTCGGGGCGCAGGGATCCAAGGTGTTGATAGGATCCCTACGCCAGGCATACAGCTCGGAGAGCGCCTGTGCCACCAGCTCCCACGAAAGCGTTCCGGCGAGGAGCGTCACTGTAACCAACCTACTCCAACTACGAAATTTTTTTCAAAAACAGATGTGAAATTGGTAGTTGAAACCTGTTGAGCCGACGGACTCTGCCACTCTCAGCTCTGGAATACTGTTGTCATCTAAATGACTGGTGATGGAATTGTCAGGCCATTTTGTTTTTGGAAATTTTAACCAATGAGGCCCATTAAACCATAAAACATTGGTGACGAGATTTTGGGGTTCTATACCTCTGGAAACAATATCAGCGGGAGTATCCGAGAGGGGTCACCCTGCCATAGTATTCTCTGAAGTGGCAGGTGCTCAGGTTTAATACCTATCTGCCTATACATTTTAATAATATCAGAGACAAAAACCTATCTATGGGTACGAAACCGCAACAAAATATCAAACATATCTGGTTGTACCAGCGGGCCCACTAAAAGAACATCATTCAGACTTAAGCCAGAAGATGCAGGAGCAGACGCATTAAACACAACCCTTAATCGAGTAGTAGAAGAACTTTCCTTTACTACTGCATGATGAGGCATATAATACTCTGTAGCATCTATCTATATCATCACGCCAGCTCCCTCGCGAGGTAGGCAGAGAGTACAGAGTTCCAACAGGTTCTTTCCTTACATACCTCTCTGGCTTCCTCCACTCTCATAGTTCGTCTCATACACACTCGCCGCTTACGGAGACTCTTGACTTGCCCTTCAGCTAAGACACGGTCTATTTGGTCATGGTAAGATAGTCTAGGTCTTCCCCGGCACCTACATCCTTCCACTTTCGCATTATATATCTGTTTTGTCATTCTTTCTTCTGGCATTCTTTCTATATGCCCGAACCAACGGAGCATACCCTTTCTCATCTTTACACCGATACTATCTTTCATACCTACTCGCTTTCTTACTACGCTGTTGCGAATACGGTCGGTCAGCGTGACTCCGCACATCTTCCGCAGAGATCGCATTTTGACCGCATTTATCCTGCTTTCGTTCTCCTTCTTACATACCCAACTCTCACTGCCATATAACAGCGTTGGGACAAGCACTCCGTTATGCATGGCCAGCTGCGCCTTTTGGTTTAAGTGCCGGCTCCCAAGTAGCCTTCCCATCGCACCATTCACTCTATTACCTGCATTGACTCTTCTATCTATATCAGCGGTGTATTTCCCATCCTTACTGAAGGCGCATCCAAGATATACAAACTCATTCACTTGCTCCAGCACATCGTTACCAACCACAATCCTTGCATTCGTTCTGGTTTCTTCTGGTGTTGATTAAAGTTGGCAACCCAGAGCCAAGGTACATCTCACCCTCCATTAAGCATGATGCAAAGCAATTGACACCTAATATAATATCAATGTCCCTACGACAATTAAACATGTCTACCTACTTCAAAGATCAAAGAGGTATCGTCAGCAAACAACACTATCTTTGCTTGTTTTTCAATTATTTGAGGTAGGTCTTAAATATATACCAAAAATAGAAACGGACTCAGTATTGGACTCAGTATATCCCTGAGGAACGCCCATTTGTACTATAGCTCCTGGAGTGAGCATCTTTTATTTGAATGCATTGCTACCTGCCTTCCAAGTATAATTTTATTAAATCAAGAGCTTTTCCACGGATTCCGTAGTGCTCTAATATAAGCAAAAGTATTTTATGATTGATACAATCGAATACCTTACATGTTTTTACTGACATTTCCCATAAGTCTTCAGTTAATTTTATTTTTATATCAATGAAAGCTTTAATAATAGACTAGGGACTTATATATTTAAATGTGAAATCGCTGGGTCAAGTAATTATGTTCTTTTTAAGAATTGAAATAAAGTGACGTGGAGAACAATTTAAGGCGTCCGTTGTTATTAGAGCAATATTAGTGAAAAATGATTCAAACTCTTGAGCGATGTCTTTATCAGAATTGATAAGTCCACAAGGAGTCCCAAGAGCGTAATCCGTAGTGCGGTGTTTGGACCTACCAGATTCACTGTTAATTATTTTCCAGGTGGTCTTTATTTTAAAATCCGCGGATTTAATTTTTTTACTAATATGCAGTGCTTTAGCAGCCTTACATACTCTTCTAAACTTTTTTGAATATTTGGCGACATACTTTATAATGTTTAATTTCTAGTCTGAGATTTTAATTCATAAAGTTTAAATAGTTTTTCCCTACTCCTACGAATTCCCGTAGTCGCCCAATCACAAAAGATAAATTTGGGTTTGATATTTTTTATTGTGACGGGTAAGTTGCTTTCAAATTTCGTCCTTAATATCGAGAAAAAGTGTGCATAGAATTCATTAGGTTCATTTAGATTTCTAGGAGAAACGGCTAATTTATTACCCAAAACATGACTAAAATTCTGCAAATTTCGAGACGAAATGGGTCTCTTTTTAACTTTTATATTACAAAGTGGTATTATATAATTAAATATCACTGCTTGTCTACCGTGGTCTAATGGCAAACAATTTACCACTGCCTGATCTGTATATTCAAAAACACGTTATCTATACACGTTGCAGAAGTTGATGTTACTCTCGTAGGTTCAAGAAAAACGTTAGTCAAAATAAAAGATTTGAAAATATTAAGAAGTCTATAACTATAACATGAATCCTATGAAATATTGATATAAAAGCCCCTACAGACTATAATAGACTTGTTATTGATAAAGATTCTAGTCAACATATCCTCCATTACAGATTCAAATGTACTAAAATTCTGATTATTTGGAGGTCTGTATATACACACTGTAATATGCTGTTCCAGTTCAACACACGAAATCTCAATACTCTACTCTGTTCAACTGAAAGTTTAACTATCACTACATTCCCTTGACTAAATCCTCATTTTTATCAATATGAAAGTACCTCCATGGAGCCTGGACTTCTGGCTGTAACAACTAGCGACCGAATAATTATCGTAATTTATTAATACTTTATGCTCTTTAAGCCAATGTTGCACATATTACTACATCACATTTAGTTCTTTCTAAAAATATATTCCCTGAGCCACGAGTAACATACTTGAGGCATTCCGTGCGTAGAACAGCCTTACCAGCCTCAACCGGAAGATGGGACGGTGCGAGAGTATCGACACAAGTAGCGTCCCATACCAACGGCCGTCCAACCTCCTAGGGAATGAGAGTCATGCCATCGGGCCTTTTACCGTCATCTCGATGGAGGCCAGTCGGTTCTAGGATGGCCCCCATGTTGACGATAGCAAGAGCCCGCCGAATGATTGCGTTGAGGCTGGAATGATGTGCAATCCGACCGGCACTTCTGCGGCACGAGAGTTCGTGGTGGCCGAATCGATTAACGCTGACACCACACTGACAAGGGTGCGGAACAATACAGGAGATCCCCAAACGAGATTTAAGTCTCTCAAAGCGATCCGGAATGAAGCGGGATCCAAAAGGGTCCTGAGATTGATAGAGGGATGCGCCTGTAGTCAGAGATCTGATTCCCATTCAGAGACAGCGAGGATACGGACCCGATCCGCGGAACTTAGGGACGTTACAATCAAATATTTCCGTATAAGTTCGCAGATCGGATGATTCCACTGATTCTAGGAAACAGGCTTGGAGGGGGGAAGAGTGTTCGGGCAGGCCAGTAACCAAGCATCCTTGCCTTCGGCTAAATGTGAAATTTCTAAAATTGGAGTAGATGGTAACAACATGTTCTGTACTAAGTCAAACATAACATACTGTGGGCCGAAAACAAGAAAGCCGGGAGAGATACGTCGGAAATTTTGCGTATACCCAGACCTCCCTTCCTTATTGGAAGTGAGGCCATTATATGGAAATTTATTTTATGTAGACGTTCTGAGACAGACTGAAAATTTTGAAGTTCTTCATCAAAGTAATCTTGGAAGGAATCGTTGAGGACGGGACTACCTAGGAGTCAAAGAGTTCTATTGTCAACAATTTTATTTTTGGGTGCCAAATTATAAAATTTCTTTAAACTGTTTCTCGGTCGGGAAATGTATCAAAAAGGCTTGAGCTCGCATTTCGCGAAATATAAATCTAAGCCGACTGTTTTGAGCTCTCCAACTAAAAATTGGAGATCACGCATAACAGTATTGGCGTCACTAGGATCCCGTCGTCGAGGTACCAGACGTTAAATTTAGATTCTAACGGTTTAATTAAAGGGTTAATCGCCCAACTGAAGATGGCCGGTCCGAGTGGGTCACCCTGTTGACAGCCGACAGCCGAAAACGTAAAGATTGCCTTTATAGACTGGTTTTAAGGGCTTATTGTAGCTGTGCTACAGAAAATTATTAAATTCTGGAATTTTGCGGCTGATCTCAGTCAATAGGGCATGTCTGTCTACTGCGTTCAGTGCTTTCAGTGAGAGTTCGGAGCGCATGTACGGCCGCCTCAGAGCCGCCCTTTGAGCCAAAGCCTATTTGAAGAGGCTGAAAATAATAACAAGGGATTAAAAGTAGGACCTTGTAAGTTAAATAAAAGCTTGTAAAAAAATGAACCTTTCATAATATTTCGTAACGTTTTCATTTATTTTAATATAAGCACGAACAAAAAATTAAGGAAAAACCCATTGCATTAATATAATCAATTTAAAAGAGAATAATATGAAGTTAATTTTACAATGAAACTGCTACAGGTTATAATGTTCGCTATTTGTGTCCAACATTGAAACACTCTTTTGTAAAATGTTTTGCAAAGATGCGACTACACTGAGTTTAAATCTAATGTGCTCTTGGTATTGCATAAAACCGCTAATCAAATGATTAGAAAGCCTAAATAGGCTGTTATATCTGTAGGACATACTAAAACAAAAAACCATGCGTTAACAATTATATATAAAAAACATCTTTACACCTAATTTCCTCAAGCGGGGATACAGAGGTGTACTGGGTACACCCACTTTTCACCGACGATGTTAGGTGCCATGTAATAGGGGGCGAGCCTATTGTCATATACCGGGCACAATTCTAGACTCCGGGCTCATACTGGGAAGCTTACGTTAGAAAAACTATATTTGTTCGACCTAGGATTTGAACCCAGGACCTCGTGATCACAAAGCGATGCGCTTTGACACTAGACCAACGAGGCAGTCGAGACAGATATTTTGAGACTTTATGTTTACTATTGTTTAATCACCTATTTCCGAAAATGCTTACGATATCGATGTAAATTTTCACATCATCATCATCATCTCAGCCTATACTTGTCCACTGCTGAACATAGGCCTCCCCAATCGCTTTCCAGCGTAACCGGTCCGATGCCACCTGCATCCAACGACTTCCTGCCATTTCACATCATTATGACTAATCTCTTTAGGAATACGATTATTACGATTTAATCTGAATCTATCAATTTATCCTCAAGGAAAACAGTCAATCTGGTGTAGTTATTATGCCTCTTCAAACTAGTCACATCTTTATTAGAAAATACATTTTATCTTTACCGTGATCAACAGAAACCAAATCACCGGCCGAAGCTTATATAATTTAGCTTCACCTGCTTTTATAGACCAATAAAATTGGCGTTCCAATATAAAGCACGTTATTTTAGGTGTGTGGCACCACGTTTTCACAAACATTTTTATTATTTATCTTTGTATTACATAAAAACAAATAAAAAGTCTCCGACAACACAGTCACTACACAAACAAATATTAACTGATAACTTGGCGTGGAGTCTACGTCAAAATAACAAGCCATAATATTTTGAATAAAAAGGAGGTACGAACAATGTAGGAACAAAAATTTTTAAATTGGTTACCTAAATGGTACCAAGTGTCCAGAAAAAGTGTACAGCTGAACTGGGTTAATAATCCCTCTATGTTCTAGTATCTCTATGCATTGAGGTAAATAAATAGAGAAGCAAACGTCACTTCGGCGCGTCGAAAAAAGTGTAACGACTTAAAAGTATGCCGACGTAGCTTTGAATCCAATAAATAATTTGAAGTATAGATAGATATCTCTTTTACTCTTGTTCCCCACCATACCAACATTACGTCGATCCGATAGAGGTAGCAATATTACTAGTAGTAGGAGGCTCAGTGTTGCTTACTATATGATTATTTCCCACAATTTAAATGCAAAATGAATATTAATTTTTAATGATGTTATGAATATATTTTTTATATTATGTATTTTTTTAATTAACTTCGTTACATTCAGATAGAATCCAATATGAATTAATAAAATAAATTATTGTAGTACCTAATTCATTTTATTCTATATGAAATTAGAATTGTTATACAGATTATTTGGTTATTAGTTAATAGTGTCTATGAGGGTATGTGGTCAAACTATGATAATATTACTGAATGAGTAATAAACAAAACACACCTAATGTTATCTATTGCATTATTTTCAAAATATTCAGGTTGATGATTGCAGCATTTAGAGCGGGTGAAATAAAAACAAATTTACTAAATGCGTATCTCTTCAACAAACTCAGTAAAACGCTGTTGCCTATTTCCTGTTTTCACTGACGACTTCTTTGTCCAGACGTTAAGAGCGGTTGGCCGCTCCGGTTACTAGACACTAGTTGCGGGTTCGATTCCCACATAGTACAAATTTTTGTGTGACTCACACATTTTGTATAGGTCTAGGTATTTGTTTGTGTGATTTTCATGTTTGTAAACGTACCCACGACATTGAATATTTACCAGCGTGGGGCTTTTTTTTAAAAAAGTATAGTAAAAGTCAGCGAGCTATGGAGAGAGCTATGCTCGGCGTTTCTCTACGCGATCGAATCAGGAATGAGGAGATTCGTAGAAGAACCAAGGTTACCGACATAGCCCTTAAGATTAGCAAGCTGAAGTGGCAATGGGCGGGCCACATAGCGCGTAGATCGGACGGGCGTTGGGGCAGAAAGATTCTAGAGTGGCGACCACGTATTGGCAAGCGCAGCGTGGGACGACCGCCTGCCAGATGGACCGACGATCTTGTGAAAATCGCAGGAAGTCGTTGGATGCAGGTGGCATCGGACCGGTTACGCTGGAAAGCGATTGGGGAGGCCTATGTTCAACAGTGGACAAGTATGGGCTGAGATGATGATGATGATGAAAAGTCTTGGTTAATTCCCCAATTCCTTTTTACGACATACGTGAGAACAAATGGAATTTACCGGATCCATTAGGCAAATATGTAACAAAGAATTGTGTACAATATTCGCTTTGAGCAAATAGCTTATTTATTTTCATAATATTCTAATGAAATTTTTGGAACTCTGTACTTTCTGTCTACCCCGCAAGGGATCTGGCGTGATAGAAATTGCAGCCTTTGGACTCAAAAAAATCAACAAAATAGGTATTCGCATAGTACAAAATTATAGGTGACACAATCATCCAACATTTTCCTATAAAGACAGGAACACCAAATGGTGTTTTAATTGGCAACACTGCATCTCAAATTTATTTTTGTAACTTGAAATCGGTTTTTTATTTTATTTACTGGTAAATATATGAAAAAACAATAAACTTATGTATGGAAAGTAGTTCCGCTTGCGGTATAGTGATTTTGTGACCTCAAATCGCGTTCATACACCACGCATTTACCTATTTTGTGATTTGTTATTAATATGTGTTACTCGAGAGACGTCAGGCAGGCCAATGAATGACAGAAGATTGAAACTTGGCTGCGGGCTTATTCTTAGCCGACATACATTAACGCCGTTACTGCTGATCTAGTGTTATGTATATCAATGCCTCTATGAGACAAACAAATATTACACGATAAATTTGCATGGAGCCTACGTCAAAATGACAAGCCATAATATTTTGAATAAAAAGGAAGGACGAACCATGTAGGAATAAAGATTTTGAAATTGGGCACCTAAATGGTAGCAAGTGACCACAACAAGTGTACAGCTGAACTGGATTTATAATCCCTCTATGTTTTTAAGTCCTATTTCTATGAACAAATATTAACCCATAAAATTGCGTGGAGCCTTACGTCAAAATGACAAGCCATAAAATTTTGAATAAAAAGGAGGTACGAACCATGTAGGAACAAAGATTTTTAAATTGGTTACCTAAATAGTAATAAGTATCCAGAAAAAGTGTACGGCTGAACTCAAGCTGAACTGATTTAATCTCAGAGTACTATAGAGTGAGCGCTACAAGATTATATTTTTGCACTGCTTACTCTTATGTCATATCAGTCATGTAAGTCAATAAGCAAGCGAGAGAAAAAATATCTTGCCTGTTCTTATTGCTTCTTGATATTTCAGGAGTTTTTTGACGTTTGGTCACCCTGGTGTGTTATGAAATCCTTCTATATTTAAATTTAAGTCGATAAAACAACCTCCTTTAGGTAGGACGGCCCCCAGCTAGATGGACCGACGACCTCAAGAAGGTCGCTGGGACGGACTGGATGCGGAAGGCGGGGGACCGTGTGCAATGGCGCGTGTTAGGAGAGGCCTATGTCCAGCAGTGGACTACGATAGGCTGATTGATTGATTGATTGAAAACAACCTCCTTTAAAAATAAATTTCCTTTGGGATAGCTTTATGGTGTCAATTATAGAAAAAAATATATACACTAGATGTCAATTTTAATTTGATAGTATGTTAATTAATTTCAAAAATATTACGTACTGATTTGAACATTTGTAAATGGTATTAAAATAAAGTGTACATCGTTTCTACAGTGTTAAATATTGATTCTACAGGCTTAATTATTGTGTTAGTGAAATGGCGTGTGCGGTTTTGGGTTGTAAATGCTATTCATCACGTGTTATTGTCGTTTCATCGGTGAGTTTTTTTTACTTATTTTACATGTTTAAGGTTTATTAGTATAATGATATTATAAAACGCTGTAAGTAAATTATCGTAATGCCCATTCATATCTAATTCGTGGCTTATGTTACCGTATATTTACTCTTTCCGGTTATGACTGATGGAGGTTATTAGTGATGTGATTTTTTATATCGATAGCCAAATGTTAACATTTATTTTACGATATAAATAATCTTATTATTGCAAATTATTATATTATTAGATATTGTTAACAGATTTCCAGAAGAAGATAAAATGAAAAATGAATGAATTAAATATATACGACCACAAAATTTTATCGAATCTGTTTCAAATATTTTACACTGGATTCATTTGACTTAAATGTTAACAAAAAATGGCGGCGACTAATGAAAAATACTTTATCTTCGTTACATTTACCTAATGAAGCAGATTTAATGGTATATTATGCTGATATTGATAGTAGTTGTAGTGTTATTAATAATCTGATCATCATAATATTATGTCAAAGAGATCAGCTGCCACATAAAATTACAGAAATCTCTTATGTTCGTTAATAGATTCATTATTAGCTAGCTGAAATAATTTGGTTTCAATCCATTGAAAGCTAAACCTTTGCGGGTATGCATACAGATCAGAGCTATATACTCTCAGCCCACCCCACACAAAGTCAGAAAGCCAAACGATTGTTTCTAAAGCGAGATCGAAATTTAATGATGGCTCTAAAAGCTCTGTGATTCCATAACGTTTATTTCTATAATACTCTCAGTGATTTAATTCCAGGAAATTGTAGGGTCAAATGTTGCCGTTCAGAGTTTTTCCCATTTTCAAGAAACTTCAGCATGCAACTGTAGGAATACAGCACCACCACAGTATCTATTACCGCAACAGCTTTCAGTGAGTTATTGTTGTTTCACTAAATGTGTTTATTGTTTTATATATCAACACGACCATGAAATAATTAAAAAAAAAAAAATAACGTAGCGAACTATGGCTCGCTGAGCGACTCTGACCTTGTGTGCGGTGTGTTGCCAGTGATGACTACATTTCTGAGCCTTATATCATCACTGGCAAACACACATTGACTAAAAACCTTAGTCTTAAAGCACTGAGGTATTTTGGATGAAAAGATGTTGCGCAGTTTCCCGAACGCTGCCCAACCGAGTTAGATTCGTCGATTGACTTCTCTCTCAAAGTTGGACCTACCTAGCTGAACTATCTGTTCAAGGTAAGTGTATTCGTCAACAGTTTCATGAGTAGAGTTTCCAACGGAGAGTGCGGTGGGTATGACATGGACATCAAACATTATTTTTAACCGACTTCAAAAAGGAAGATTAACTAGCAATAGTTGAACAAGGTATTTATTCTTTAAATGGACTGGATCAGCACCAATCTATCCATTTTTATGTTTTTAATAGTCATATCTTCTTATTCAATATAATGTGTATGTTGCAAAGTACTTCTTTAAAACAAGCTTTGAATTTATTTCCGTTAAGATTATTTATGTTAAGTGGAATGTGCTTTATAAAATATGTGTATTTTGACTTTGATAAATTTAGTTGCCCGTAATTGAGGTTGATATAATTAATTCTATGTCGCGTGTTATGGCATATCACCTAGCTTATTAAATAAAAAAATGAATAATATTAAAATGTGTGGTTTTGTTTTCTTAGTGTCACAAGCAAAGCACACACGACGAAAATAACATAGCACTAAAAGTACTTCAAAGCAAAAGCAAAAACATTTTAAGAACACAGACCACCTACATACCAGCCCACAATACCAGCGAGACAATTTTTAAATATTAGTTCAAACAACAAACAATTTGAGTTTGCTTTAATATCGATATTAAGACAGATGAATATATACACCTCACTGGCTCTTACGAAGCTTGGGAATTTTTTTTATAATCAGGTTTCTATTGTTTTATATTTCTTTGGGTTAAATAATCATTTAATAATCCCTTTATGTTCTAGTTCCTACCTCTATGGTTTTAAGTCTTAACACTTTTTAATTTTTTTATAGCCTTTAATAGAGGGAGGTTAGAGTTTTTGGCGGGAAGTCGAAGAGTAATGTTGTCAATTTGTTTTAATTTTCAAAACTTGTGTTATTTCGACTAATAATGTGTAATGTTGGTGGAATATTAACCATTATGTGTTCTTATATGTGCATGAGTGAAGGTAATTGTAACAAAGTGATAAAACGTGCCTTTTCGACTTCCCTCAAAACGGCCGTTGCAATTGGTATGTAAAGTATCCACCGCTTTACTATCCAGGGTGGGGTACTTCATTAACTTCATTATCATCGTTGTCATCTAATTCATCGGGGAGTCGAATTAATTTAAACTAACACGATTATATATCTCACTGGACACTGGCAAAATACACTTATAATTAATGTGAAGCCATAACTTGAAGAAGAAGAAGAGGGAGGTTAGTTGATGGTGTCATTACCAGTCATACCCATATACCTTTATCCTTTACAGTCTCTGTTTTGTAAATGAGAAGACTATGTAGACACTGACTGATACCATGAATCTAAGTACACTTATGTTCAATTTATACTTAAGCACATCTATTAAGCTCATTCTGCACTGTTCTCCCATACCGCATGAATGCAATGTATGCCGAAAGAATATTAAAACTCGCATTTTCAAAAAGAGTAACCGTGGAGTTTCCTTCCCTTCTTCTCAACAGGAATGACTTTCCGAATGGGTGGTAGCTTCTCAAGTAATCATATTTTTTTTTCTTTTTGACTATTCATAAGTGCTCTTTGATCTACATGAATAAAAAACTTTGATATTGATTTGATATCGCAATCCTTGTATATGAGTTACTCCTTCAACCCTTTCCATATAGGGAACTATTGAACGCCTCCATTTAGGCGCGGTGACAAATTTGGGGCGTTTCTTCACACGAGTGTTACGTTTGCTGACCCTGACCCGGGCGTTCGGACCCTGACGAGGGTCCAAGTTTCAGACTACTGAGGATATTAAGTTTAATGCATGAACAATGCTTTAGGATTATTTGAAAATGCTAGAAATACAAGTTTACTTAAAACTTGTATTTCTTACGTTGTTATTGGAAAATGGTACAACTGGTTTCTCTGTATGTCAAAAAGTATTTTTCTGTTTTATATCTAAAGTCACTTGCGGGGTAAGCATTGAGCGTAGAGTTTCAACCGGGTTTTTTCTTTACAGACCTCTCTCGTCATCTCTTCTATTGGAGTTCGTCTATTACACGCCTATTACTATTATCGAAACTCATGCCTGACTTAAAAAACATTACATAACTATATCGATGAAACTATTACTAAATGCACCCAAATTGACCGGTAAAAACTCGGGTAAAAGAACACAAAGCTGACCTAAACACCGTCCCTCAAAGACCGCACATGGCGGATGGGGTCAAACATCAGATTTGATCAACCTCCAATCCTCGTAAAAGAACACCAATTCCTACCAAGAATGATTCGCGAGGCTATTGAAATTTAAAACCATTCTAATTCCAATAGAGAAGATGGCTGGGTGCTTCCATTGATTTGGAATCCGATAATTAATATAATCAAGTCCAAAACCAAGCATATAACAGTGCAATGCCTCAAGACATCGTGAGTGACCTCATTCTGCGTAGATCAGATCAACAAAAATAATTAAGAAGTTTGAGGGTCCCCGGAACAACTATGCCTTTTGGACGTCTAACACCTCAGTCCTTCCCTTGACTATGGATGCTGCAAAGCAATTGAAACGTCGGAAACTTAAAAATCAAACATAATACGCGATAAAATCTGAAAAATAGTTTTATTTCATATGTAATATTCGCGTAAATCTAAGAACTCAGTATACCATTCGAACATTTTTGAGTGCAGTCAAGTTCATTAATATATTTTTATTATATATATTATTTATTATTAATATATATAATGCACTTTAGTAGTTTATCACAGTAGTATAAGGTTCTAAAGACCTGCTTTATTAAATAAATAATTACAGAAATTACTATGACAGTCCTAAAATGCCTACATATCAAACTCGACCCAAATCATTCGCGTAACATTTCAAAACTAATAACTAGTATGTTAATAACACAATCACCAACCGACGACCCATCAGATTCCTTATGTGCTATGATCAAACGCGGTACGTTACGATAAGTTTGTGAAACGATCATGTAATCATAAAAGCCTCATATTTTGTATTGGATTGTATTAAGTTGTACATAGATAATTGTATTAGTATGTAGTGACTGTGCTACGCTATTGCATTAGGTTATTACCTGTAAGAATAGTGTATTCATCATCATCATCATCATCTCAGCCCATACTTGTCCACTGTTGAACATAGGCCTCCCCAATCGCTTTCCAGCGTAACCGGTCCGATGCCACCTGCATCCAACGACTTCCTGCGATTTTCACGCTGCGCTTGCCAATACGTGGTCGCCACTCTAGAATCTTTCTGCCCCAACGCCCGTCCGATCTACGCGCTATGTGGCCCGCCCATTGCCACTTCAGCTTGCTAATCTTAAGGGCTATGTCGGTAACCTTGGTTCTTCTACGAATCTCCTCATTCCTGATTCGATCGAATAGTGTATTGTTGAGAATAAAATAAATAAATAAATACATACATTTTATTATCTTTCATTTAAGTGGAGCTGGAACAGGCACGTATCGAAGTATTTGTGTACTTTAAATAATCTACTAAATAAATAAAAAATAAACACCATCGCGCCCATATTCCCCAAGCGGGGATGGCAGAGGTGTACTGAGTACACCCACTTTTCGTCGACGATGTTAGATCCCATGTAATAGGGGGCGCGCCTATTGCCATATACCGGGCACAACTCCAGACTGGACTCATAATGGGAATTTTTCGTTCGAAAAATACATTTGTCCGACCTAGGAATTGAACTCAGGATCACAAAGCGATGAGCTTTGCCACTAAACCACAAGGCAGTTATAATCTACTGTTATATATTGAAGCAGTGATAGCCTAGTAGGTAGACCGTTGGACTGCAAAGTCAGAAGTCTCGGGTTTAAACCCAGGCATGCACCTCTGTCTTTTCGAAAGCATGTGCGTATTAAAAATTAACTATCACTTGCTTAAACGGTGAAGGAACACATCGTAAGGAAACTAGCATGCCTAACAGTTTTTCGAAGGTATGTGAAGTTCGTTAATCCGCACTGGGCCAGCGTGGTGGACTATGGCCTAAACCCTCTCAGTTTGAGAGGAGGCCTGTGTCCAACGGTGGGACAGTTTCTTAACAGGGCTAATATTAAATATTATTATCAAATAAGCGCTCTGTCGGGCACATTGGAACGACAATTTAATCTGTTGACACGGGTTAACCCACGCTCAGCGCAAAAACGGTTCAGTTTCCGTCATAAATCACCCCCTGAAACTTTAGCACACATTCAGTTACTAGTTAGTTCGGGTCGGCTGTCCCCAGGGCTTTTATTCGCTATGACTAGTTAAAAACGTAACGCGGCGCGATACGATAACTTGGTGAAATAATCGTTTAATGGTACTCCAGTAGTAGCAGAATACTAATCATTCAAATCATTCATTATAATATATAATACTATTAGCCTACACTAGCCAGGCAAAGGCCTTCTCTCACATATCGAGGTGAGAGAGCTTAGGTCATACTCTACCACGCGGACCCAGTGCAGATTGGGAGAGGCAGGTTTGTGGCCACCTGCTGTCGGAACTTATCATAGGACTTCCAAACTTTTAACTCGGCTTAAAGATTACCACATTAAGTGGTAGCCGGGACTAATGGCTTAAGGTGCGTTCCGAAGCACGAAGATGCTCGAATATGAAAATGCCACAAACGGTCACCCATCTGAGGCCGAGCGAGTCGAACGCAGCTTAACCTGATGTGTGATCGGTAAGAACACCGTGGTAGCACAGAGCTATGAGCGTCTCTTATTTATTGCTTTCATATATTTGACGGATGGCTTGGTCCGGTGGTTAAGAGCTTCAGCCGCTCTACCCACTGGATCGAACAGTCGCAGGTTCGAGATAAATCTTTGTGAGACCCACAATTTGGCTTGGGAGTTTGTTTATGTAAATTTCGTGTTTGTAAACGTACTCACGCTATAGGAATAATTCTTAGTGAGGGGCTTAAGATACGTTTAAACAAAAATAAATATTTTAATTTAAAAAGAGCTTTAAAACATATTTTATAACAAAAATACAACGACGATATCTTGCTTAGATGAGAAGTTCCTATGGCTTCCTTCCGGCTCCATCATCAGACTTGGACACCATCCGAGTCTAAAGTACTCATCAAGAAAAATCTAATGAGCCCAAACACGGCGATGGCCACCTTTTGGCTTCATCATCAGACCGTGAACACTATCTGGTTGTATAGTACTTGTCAATGCCAATCTAACAAGCATAAACACGAGGGGATTACGTTGTATACTTCACATGTTCCGTTGGCCATCTTACATCTCCATCGTCAGACCAGCTCAATATTATCGCATTGTCACCGAATTTACATTCGTATGCCATATTTCAGTTCAATCGGATACCCGCAAGAGCTTGAAAAAAAGATCAGAAGATTTGAACCGGAAAGACAGACAGACATACGGACATTGCAAGTTAAAATAAAAGCTTGTACAAATATGGTTTAGACGTGAGACCTTAGGGCACAGCAATACTTAGAAATATAATATTTTATTACGTTTTTTTAGAACTAGTGGTCGCCCATTGGTCGAAATTCGACCATTAATTTAAATTATAAGTTTAAACATTATTAAGGTTCTATTGTCAAAGACTATACCTCTATAATCACAGATTTCGCCAAGGGTACACTGTTCATTTACCTATTTTTTTTCAAACAAATTATATAAAATTGAAATAAAAGAAAAAACAAAAAATGATTAATGTAAAGAATACCTTTTTTATTGTAACAAAAAATCACGCGATAATGAAAATGCTGTCCATTGAACTTGACATACATATTTCGATAATTTAATTAATGATACCAAACTTCTTTGTAAGCGATGTTTTTTGTAAAAACTCTGTCATCGTTTGCTGGTTATGTTTGACATTCAGTAAGACTATAGACAAACAATATTAAAAACAAACAATATTAATCTATTCGTGTGACAGCGTGTGTGTGTCAAATACATGGTCTATCTATCTATCTATATCATCACGCCAGCTCCCTCGCGGGGTAGGCAGAGAGTACAGAGTTCCAACAGGTTCTTTCCTTACATACCTCTCTGGCTTCCTCCACTCTCATAGTTCGTCTCATACACACTCGCCGGTTACGGAGACTCTTGACTTGCCCTTCAGCTAAGACACGGTCTATTTGGTCATGGTAAGATAGTCTAGGTCTTCCCCGGCACCTACAACCTTCCACTTTTGCATTGTATATATGTTTTGTCATTCTTTCTTCTGGCATTCTTTCTATATGCCCGAACCAACGGAGCATACCCTTTCTCATCTTTACACCGATACTATCTTTCATACCTACTCGCTTTCTTACTACGCTGTTGCGAATACGGTCGGTCAGCGTGACTCCCCACATCTTCCGCAGAGATCGCATTTCGACCGCATTTATCCTGCTTTCGTTCTCCTTCTTACATACCCAACTCTCACTGCCATATAACAGCGTTGGGACAAGCACTCCGTTATGCATGGCCAGCTGCGCCTTTTGGCTTAAGTGCCGGCTCCCAAGTAGCCTTCCCATCGCACCATTCACTCTATTACCTGCATTCACTCTTCTCTCTATATCAGCGGTGTATTTCCCATCCTTACTGAAGGCGCATCCAAGATATATAAACTCATTCACTTGCTCCAGCACATCGTTACCAACCACAATCCTTGCATTCGTTCTGGTTTCTTCCCGTTCAAAAACCGTAATTTTGGTTTTCTTCACATTCAAATGTAAGCCATTGTTCATGCAGTCATCTCTCATAACTGTGACTAGTGTTTGCAGATCAGTGGCTGTTGGCGCTATCAAAACCGCGTCATCTGAATACAATAGGTGGTTTATCACTAGATCACCCATTTTTACCCCTTCAGTCATAGCATTCAGTCTTTGAAGACTTTTATCCAGATACACTATAAACAGTCTAGCGGACAACACGGAACCCTGCTTGACGCCGATTTTAACGTCAAACCAAGGTGACATGTTACCACCCACCCGTACGCATGCCTTGCTGTCCACGTAGGTGGACTGGACGGCTCGCAACAGGGTGCCGTTTATACCATACTCTGGCAAAATGTCCAAAAGTCTCTTTCGCACGACTCTATCAAACGCCTTCTCCAAGTCCACAAAACCGCAGAAAACCTTCCGGCCTACTGCCAGATGCTTTTCTACGATGTTGCCGAGGGAGAAAACATCCTCTTCCAGACCTGAAACCTCCCTGTGCCTCACACAAATACATGGTAGTGTGTGTAATGTTTTTTTCATTGATTTAATGTATGTTTTATGCATAATTAAAAAAATATTAGCATTCTGCACTCCTTCTCTGTATAAACTAATAAACTATAAGTGTGGGAAATTTTATACTCCTCCGGCTGCGCAATTTTTGTAAAAAAGTGTACAAAGTTTTTACTTCACGTATTAATATATAGATTACATGATTATTTGTGCCCGATACATGACAATAGGCTCGCCCCCTGTTACATGAGACCTAACATCGTCGGCGAAAAGTGGGTGTACGCAGTTCATCTCTTCGACCGCCGCTTGGGGAATGTAGGCGTGATGGTGTGTATTATTTGTAAAAATTATTTATCACTATTACGTGATCATTTCACAAAGATATCGTAACGCACCGAGTTTACACGTAGCGAATCTGACCCCAGGAGGTTAACTTGCGGAGTTAATTTCAACCGGTTTAGGTCAGTAGGTACATTTAGATTTCATTAATCGTCTGACAAATTGAGTGGAGATTTGAACTTGGGAAATTCAGTTTTGATTCAGGTGAAAGTTTTAAAGGACAGTGCGGTCAATGTGTTCAGTGAAGCGTGCCTACTTACGTGCCATTCTGTTTAATTCCTGAAGAGGTTGGTGGAGATTCAGATCTACATAATCTAAAAGTGGCTAAGGATATAACATTCCAAAAAAAAAATCTTATATTGGACAATGTTTGTTTGTTCTATCGAAGAAAATCGCAGTCGCAGTCTTGAGTTTGGAATTGTCTTCAGCATAATGACAATAGGATTGCCCATATTACATTGAGACAAAATTATTAGTTATATGTAGGGAGATGTACACAATATACCTCTGCCGACCCCGCTATTGCCATTATACCGGGCACAATTTCAGATTCGAACCCAGGACCTTTTGATGCCTACGCGTATTCGATGCCACTAAATAAACGACTCTGGCGGTATACAGGAAAAGTAAGCTTACTTTTCCTGTATTCCTTTTTTATGAGTATTCCGTTTGAGTAAATTAATATCCATATTTTTTTGCTCTATTTTAAGTATGATATAGAAACGATGAGGAAGCCATTTGATTTTCATTTTTCCAAAAGGATTCACCCAAGTTTATCTATTACAAAATTATTCGAGTAGACAAAACTCAAACGGCTCCATCCAACAGTTATTAAGATTAATTTGTTCTTAATTGCAGGTTTCAGTCAATATCAGATCCAGCCGGTTTTAGCGGTTAGCGGAAATTATACAAGTAATTATGAGTTTGGATTTTATTTTAGGGATTAAACTTGTCAACCAGATTAACGAAAGTAAACTTTTTAAGATTCTTTACTTTCTGCCTACCCCGCAAGGAATCTGGCCTGGTGATATATACTATGTCGAATAACTTAAAGCTTATAGACAAGTTAAGCTCTAGTTTTGGCTCAGTGGTAGTGGACCAAACAACAATAATGAAAAAGCTAAATAGTTTAAATTATATCTAAGGGTGCGGGGCCAGACGGTATTCTGCCAATTTTCATTAGAAATTGTTCGTCCCACTTGATAATACCACTACATATAATCTTTGCGACATCGATCTCATCTGGAATATTTCCGGATGAGTGGAAAGTAGCAAAAGTAGTACCTATTTATAAGTCCGGAAGAACAGAAGACGTGAACAATTACCGTCCAATCTCGATTATCTCTACAATAGCAAAGATTTTTGAGTCCATAATTTGTCCAAAAGTATTTTAGTCAGTATTTATCTACCCATCAACATGGTGTCGTCGAGGCAAGGTCTACTTCTACTAACTTGGTCACATTTGTGGAAGATTTGGCTGAAGCAATTGACTGTCGTCAGCAGGTAGATGTAATATATACTGACTTCAGCAAAGCCTTCGATAAGGTGCCCCATTCTATACTGATCCACAAATTATCAGTATATGGTTTCTGTGGAGGTCTTCTTAAATTGATCTAGACTTACCTGAGGAATCCCTCTTTCTACGTCGGATTTAATGGTTTCAGGTCGAATTTATTCTCTGCTTCTTCTGGTGTACCTCAAGGATCACATTTAAGACCTATCCTCTTTAATATTTTCGTACCTAATTACGTACCTTCGACTTACCTAATTGCCTTTTACATTCTAAACCTTATGTGTACGCCGACGATCTAGAAATTTCACGCATTATAAAAAATACTTACGACGAAGCTCTTTTACAACAGGACAGATATATAATAAAAGCTACCACATGAAGTTGAGCTAGCACCGCGTGGTTCCCGGCTTAGAATAAGACCAACCCATCTCATCCCATCAAGTGTCGTACAAGGCGACTAAGGGAAAACTAGGGAAAGGGCAGCAGCGTTCTCTTAACAATTCTGCGATCAAAAACTGCGCTCGCTAACCCGCCTGTAAAGCGTGGCGAGTATGGCAAATCCCCCAATCAATACTATGGAAGAAAAGAAGAAAACCAGGCCCCTAGTCCCCGGCGGTCCTGTTCGTCCTGGCCACGGTAGCAGCCATGGTAACGACAGGACAGGGGGTGCTAAGAATTTCCGGCAGAGATTCGGCTACCACCAAAAACGAAAATTGGCCCTGGTGACATACAACGCACGCACTTTGAGGACACATGAGAAGCTTGTTGAGCTGGAAGAAGAGATAAACAAGTTGCGGTGGAATATTGTTGGTGTATCGGAGGTTCGAAGAGAGGGCGAGGACACGATAACCTTAAAATCCGGCAACTTGTTTTACTACCACCACAAAAATGAAATAGACTTCATAATGAGCACCAAGCGACAAATATTTAATGATGTCTCCGTGATCCACAGGGTAAAAACCGGCAGTGATCACCGAATGGTCAGAGGCACATTAAATATTAATGTCATCATGGAAAGATCGCGTCTGATGAAGTCTACGCTCCGACCTTGTAATGCACATATCCAAAACCCCGAGAACTTTCAACTCGAATTGGCAAACCGGTTTGAATCGCTAGACAGCAGCGCATCAGTGGACGAAATCAACAACAGGCTGGTAGAGACGGTCGGGTCCAAGTATTTTAAGCCCCACCGTAAAAATAGACCTCAAAAACTATCCAACTACACCCGAAACCTCGTGGCTGCGCGACGTTCCATAACGCTCCAAACCTCCGATGATGCTAAGTCCAATAGGCAGCTCAATGGACAGATATTAAAGTCCTTGCGACACGATTTACGGTCCTTCAATACAAGGCGTATTGAGGAGACCATAGCACAGAATAAGGGCTCTAAAGTGTATTTGCAAGAGACGCGTCTATTGGGCAAAGCCAGTTGACGAAGCTGAAGACGGAGGAGGGAAACGTAACGTCAAATAGGTCAGAGGTGCTCTGGGAGATAGAGAGGTTCTATGGGCAGTTGTATACCTCAGTAGCTGAACCTGTTGTTGACTTGGTAAAAGACCCAAGAGCCAAGCTAACCTGACACTACACTGAAGATATCCCGGACATCAGCCTGTGCGAGATTAAGATGGCTCTCAAACAACTTAAAAATAACAAAGCGCCGGGCGAAGACGGAATTACCGTAGAGCTTCTGAAAGCGGGCGGAACGCCGGTACTTAAAGTCCTTCAGAGGCTGTTTAATTTCGTCTTGCTTGAAGAGAAAACGCCGGAAGCATGGAACAGGGGTGTGGTGGTACTGTTTTTCAAGAAAGGTGATAACACTTTACTAAAGAATTATAGGCCCATCACACTGCTGAACCATGTTTAAAAGTTGTTTTCGAGAGTCATCACGAATCGTCTCGAACGCAGGTTTGATGACTTCCAGCCTCCCGAACAAGCCGGTTTCCGGAAAGGCTTTAGTACCATAGACTACATACATACGCTGCGGCAGATTATACAGAAGACCGAGGAGTATAATCTGCCACTATGCTTGGCGTTTGTGGACTATGAGAAAGCCTTCGATTCGACCGAGACTTGGGCGGTTCTTAGATCTCTCCAGCGATGCCGCATTGACTATCGGTACATCGAAGTGTTAAAGTGCTTGTATAATAACGCCACCATGTCAGTCCGAGGTCAATCGACGAATCCAACTCGGGCGTTCGGGAAACTGCGCAACATCTTCTCATCCAAAATACCTCAGTGCCTTAAGACTAAAGTTTTCAGTTAATGTGTGTTACCAGTGATGATATATGGATCAGAGACGTGGTCTCTTATAATAGGTCTCATAAAAAAGCTCAGAGTTGCTCAGCGAGCTATGGAGAGAGCTATGCTCGGCGTTTCTCTTCGCGATCGAATCAGGAATGAGGAGATTCGTAGAAGAACCAAGGTTACCGACATAGTCCTTAAGATTAGCAAGCTGAAGTAGCAATGGGCGGGCCACTTAGCGCGTAGATCAGACGGGCGTTGGGGCAGAAAGATTCTAGAGTGGCGACCACGTATTGGCAAACGCAGCGTGGGACGACCGCCTGCCAGATGGACCGACGATCTTGTGAAAATCGCTGGAAGTCGTTGGATGCAGGTGGCATCGGACCGGTTATGCTGGAAAGCGATTGGGGACGCCTATGTTCAACAGTGGTCAAGTATGGGCTGAGATGATGATGATGATGATGACATGAAGTTCACCCGCAAACTCCATTTCATTGAATCTAGCTATTCTATAGAAGGCACTTCCATACGTGAAGTTGACACAATTAGAGACCTGGGTATTAATTTAGACAAAAAACTTATTTTTCAACCTCATATGGATGAGATAATTAAAAAAGCATGAAAAATGCTAGGGCTCGTCCTAAGAAGTGGTAAAACATTCAGAAAGCCGCAAACAAAAATACTATTGTACAAAACCTTAATTCGTAGCATACTAGAATACTGTCCCACTGTCTGGAGACCGCATTATTCGACACATATTTTAAGACTAGAAAGGATTCATAAGCGTTTCATGTGGCATTTGGCATTTTCTGCTGGAATATCCAAAAGTCATAAAAGGTATAATGAAAGACTAGCGTTTTTTAATACACCATCGCTTGAAAAAAGAAGAGCGCTTCTGGATCTGAATTCATGTACAAATTACTACACAACCAATTGGATTGTCCATCGCTGCTTAAAAGCCTAAAGTTTAACGCCCCTAATCGGATACCCCGTAAAGCAATGTCAATAATGGTTCATCCATTTCGGAGCATGGTTTTAGGATACAATTTGCCGATTCCCAGGTTGTGCAGAGCTGTTAATAAATATTGCACATACGTAATCGACATATTTACAGTAAAATCGCATGAATTTTGTAGACTTATTTTCGAAAACTTACCCAACTATCATTTATTTTCCAAAGCTCACTAGTAATTAAAAAAAAAAAATTAAAATATTTGCAATTTTATTATAGTGTGATTAATTAATATTTAGAGTAATGTTCAGCAGTGGACAAGTATAGGCTGAGATGATGATGATGATGATGAATTAATATTTATATATTTAATTTTATTATTATTATTTGTCATCTGGAAGTTTGTGATTTAGTTTTTGTTATGACTTATTTTCACTATTAATTTCCTATAAAACACAACTTATAAATTACAATTGTGTAGGTAATAATATATCTGTCAATAATATATATGTAGTAATCGAGTCATCAATTAGTCGATTAAAATCGGAACGCTAGCGCCATCTGTTGGTGCTCGATGGAGTCCAGGCCGTAGCGGTCGACAGAGCGCCCGTCAGTCGTGGGTGAGATCGTAGTGATTATATTCTCTATGGGTGAGATGTCGAGCCGAACAGACGTCTGAAAACTATCGCGCGTTCCGTGTTGTGAAAGTGTAATTACCTGCTGCTGTGATTGTGATTAATTGTTCAAAGTTGGAAATAATAATTTGTTCGAGATATAACGACTTTGATTTCAAATAAACCAACTTCTCCCACGATACGCCTACAAGATACACGAAAAATATGGCTACTGATAACGGTGATGGTCTACCCCCTCCGTTATATAGAATAAATACTTGTTATGCATGCTGTATTCACCTGTAATTAGTTATGCAATTGGTCATGAACTCAAAATTTGTATCACTTGCACATGAATTATTGTACATAACTGTTGGTGAATCTAATTAAATAAATAAATGATGTAGATCATAACCATCATCATCATCTCAGCCTATACTCTTTTTTTTTTTTTTAAAAACGTACCCCACACTAGGATTTATTCCTGTGTCGTGGGTGCGTTTACAAACATGAAAATTCACATACACAAATACCCAGACCGGAACAAATAATTGTGGATCACATAAAGATTTATCCCGTGCGGGAATCGAACCTGCGACTATTAGACACAGTGGGCGGAGCGGCTTAAGCTCTTAACCACTGCGCTAAATCGTCCGTCAATACTTGTTCACTGCTGAACATAGGCCTCCCCAATCGCTCTCCAGCGCAGCCGGTCCGATGCCTCCATGATTGTCGGTCCATCTAGTAGGTCGCTGCGCTTGTCAATACGTGGTCTCCATTGTAGAAACTTTCTGCCCCAACGCCTGTCCGATTTTCGTGCTATTTGTCCTGTCCATTGTCACTTCAACTTACTTAATCCTATATGCTATCTCAGTGACCTTGGTTCTTCTACTAATCTCCTCATGCCTGATTGCTTTAATGATATAGGTAGAGATAGATAAATAAAACTTATATTTTTTTAATGAAAGGGATGGTAAACGATAAAAAATAACTGATTGTAAACAACCACTGCTCCCCCCATATACATCAACAACATCAGTAAAGACATTTAGTGCCCTCCCCAAGGGTAAGGGCAGTTGGTTTAGCATTTACACCGATTTTCTGTAAGAGGGTGGTACTTCGTAGGTAGTGACAGCATAAACACAACCTGCAATGTAGTAGAGGCTACCTCTAGGCTCTATCATTCGACTATGTTAATACTACACAAAGTTTAAAATACTGTAACCCGACTGCGAAACAATATGTCGTTTGGTATATTTTATATTGTACTATATAGTATATCTTTATGAACTCAGAATTTTGTTTTCGTTCATTTGACTGCTAAAAATATAACCCATTCTTCTGGGTTTACCGTATTCGGGCAAAAAGATTATAATACCCAAGCTTTCCAAGTGTAAAAGTGAATATTTGTTGCCTCCTGGTGGCTCCAATTGAAAAGAAGCCAGCAATGGTCAAAATGAATACCTGTAAATCTATAGAGCTTCGCTTCCGGGGACAGTAGATTATAAACAAAAGACGAGCAATATCTGTAATTAAATTAGACTTACGAAGTTAAATTGATATCCGTATAAGTTATATTAATATAAACCTGATATCTTTAGAAACGCTCAAAAGTTCGAAGAGTCCTTGTTGTGACAATCTATACATATGATAAAACTGTAAGGAAGTCGTGTCTGTACATGGAATATTTTTAGGAAATAACAACCCAGGGGTATCATACTATCGATATAGAAGCCAATTCTACAATTTTTGGCTTTCGTGACTGTTTGTCTGGTTGTCGGAGGGTATGAACCGGCATCACGCAAAAACTACCAAGCGGATTTTGATGAAACTTTGCATATGGATACCTTAAAATATTAACTAACGTATAGTATTCATCCCGGAAAATTAAAACGTTTTTCCAGATAAGACAAAAATAAGCAAAACATTGAATTTCTAAAAAGACACTTTACTCCAAACTTGCTGGATGGATTTCAATGAAATTTTGTATAAATGTAGCCTGTACTAAAGATCGCATTTTTGTATTCACTTATATTTTTGCAAATCTAAAAGTTTCTGAGGGAAATACAAAAAAGTCGATTTTGATAAATCATTCATTGTTTCAAAACTACTTTTTAGATGTCAGTGAAACTTAGCACGGAGATATTTCATATGGCAGATAATATATATTTATAAATTACTCAATAATTTAATAAAAAAAATTAACAAATCAACAAAATGATGTAAACAATTGGAATTATAAAATATGCGATAAATAATTTAACAAAATATGATTAAATCGATATTAAATAATTAAATAAGGATTCAAAACACGTCTAGAAGGCGCGAGTGCTCCCGACAAAAAGGCTCAATCGTTGTGTGTGTGTGTGTGAATGACCTACGCTGTTGGCCTCGAGGCCTCTACAGCTTCACCGGATTTTATGACACGCGCGCGCTCTTTATATTGGGTCTGTCGGCAAAATGGCCGCCTGTCAAATGAAGTTTTATTTTTCTGCTAATTATAGTTAATATTTAAGTTTTTAGGTAATCAAACGGTTTGTAGGGAAAAGTAAAGCATCTATATCTATGCATACTACATATAATAAAATGTAAGGAAGTCGTGTCAGTACATGGAATATTTTTAGGAAATATCAACCCAGGGATATCATTCTATCAATGTAGAAGCAATTCTACAATTTTTGGCTTTCGTGTTTGTTTGTGTGCCTGTCCAAGGGTATGAACTATCATCACGCAAAAATTACCAAGTGGATTTTGGTGAAACTTTGCATACGAATACCTTAAAATGTTGGCTAACACGTTATATAAGTATTAATTCCGAAAAATCTTAAAGTTTCTCCAGAAAAGACGAATATTAGCGAAACATTGGATTTCTAAAATCATATGTTAAAGTTTGAATTTGTAAAATAATTAATTAACTACGTAAACTTATTATTAAAAGTAGTGTAAACGTTTCTACTTAATGTAAATATCCTTTACAAGTGTTTGTGAGAGATTCGTCCAAACAAATAACAAATATTGAAGGAACTGGTGTCTGTCAACGGTCGAGCTGTTTGGATTTCTCAATTTTACCGGGGAGTATCGTATTCTTTTATAATTAATCCTAATTTACACCTAAGCCATTGTAACTGGCCATATCAGACCTATTTTACAACCTCCTTACTTGTTATTTACTGTAAAATTGATATAAGAAAATTAGCATTCTTAATATTTTTTATTTTTTTCTTTTCCTTTACTAGTAAAGTATGATTACACAAATGATCACTGCTTATTAAGGAAATCAAGTACATTACATAGACTAGTAGGTACAGAAAATAACAGATTGAATCAAATTTTTACTCATATCAATTTCGGATAATTTTATTTTATTTTAATCTACCCCACGAATCAATTTTTTTGATAAAAAGATAAAAATTCTTATTTCAGAAGTTACCTATTATTAGTTTACATAATACAAAGCATTATTAATTCTCTTGTGTGCCTTTTTTTTTCCTGCTACAGTTGTATTTATCCACTTTATATCACTTTTCCAGAGAACTTTCACCGACAACATGCTGACCCGCAGAGCTGTTGCCAAAGATGTTGAAAGTAAACTGAGGATGGCTCTGGAGAAATTGAAGTCGTCAAAGGACTTCTGCGATCAACTGTTAAGGGAACGCGACGAGAGTGAAATTGAAATTCAAAAAATCGTTACCAAAAACTCACAATTAAAAAGCGAGCTATCTGAACTTCATATTCAGTACATGGATGTGCTTGACCAACGGGATCAACTACAAACTGTTGTTTCTAGTTTTGATGAATGTACCTACACCCATGTAAGGGCTCTGAATCGCATTTCTGAGCTGGAAAGTAGCCTCTGTGAGGCTCAGAAATCAATAAATAACTTAGAACAACTAAAAGAGTCTCGCGAGGCCCTTTCCGCTCAGAGTCTTTTCAATGAATTATTGGGTTGTAAAACTCAGCCCAATAGTGAGAGTTGTACTGTTATTGACTTGACATCTGAAAATGATTATAAAATAAACCATATAAAACTGAGCAGTCGTAGAAAAATAAAAAAATACTTAAAATTAAGCAATATAATAAAGAAAACTAAAAGGCTTTTAAAGGTACAAAATTCTTGCCAAAAACTCAATGTTTTTAGAAAAGATAGAGTGAATATCCTAGGTAACCTTAAGGCATTAGACTCTGAGCTTGCTCATAGTCACTGTGTGTATGACACTGAGGTAAATGAATTGCAGACTGAAATCTTTCATCTGCAGTCTGAACTTAGGAAAATGACCTCAAGGTATGAAGATGCTCAAAAGCAGATCAAAGAGCATATCAGAGCTACTGATGAGATCCTAAAAATGGGGACATACAACCTTGAGCGGTTTGAATCTCTTACAGCAAGCTGTGCTATCCCACCCACCCCAATCGATACCCCCTCATTGGACACATTATTATCTGATTGCTCTATTAATGTAATGCAAGTAAATAATAGTGCTAGCTCTTACCTAAATAACCCTGTTAGCCAACCGGCCACAAAAACATGCAAAAAACCTACATATCCACAAAAGTCTGTAATTGTTTATTCAGATAAAATAGGCCAAGACTTAGGTTCCTTATTATCTAGGCATTTAGATCAGAAAGTAACTAATTTCTGTTCACCTGGGGCCAGTTTAAATCACTTGATTGATAATATTAGTCAAGCTAATTTAGACAAGGACACAACCACTGTTATATTTTATGGTGATAGTTTATCAGTTAAGAGGAAGGACCTGACTAGGGGTATTGAAAAATTATTAGAGCTGCATTCTAAATTAAATTGTAAATTTGTATTCTGTGCCTTGCCATATGCCAGTAACTTAACCATTCAGCAAAACAGGCACATTTATGACATGAATTTATATATTTACAACATAACACACCGTCATAGTGACGCCATTTTTTATTTTGATATAAATAAATTCATTAGCAAGTTTAGGCTGACAGAAGATACTATGTATCTGCCCTTTACAACTAAATGACAGTTGGCTACATTGTTAGCATTTAATATACAAAAAAATGACGCGGTTATATGCAATATAAACCAAAATAAAATGATTGATACTGGCAGCAACATTAGGTTGTGTGACCATAGTTTAAACTAGTAAATGCGACAACAGCTAAGTCAATAGAATTAAATATTTTTCATCAGAATATGCAAGGTTTAGCTGGCAAAGATCTCGAGATAGAATTATTTCTTAGGAAATACAACGTCCATTTATTCTGTGTTACTGAACATTGGCTGAAATCTCATGAAATAATCAAATATCAAAGTCAGTACACAGTGTTGAGTGCGTTCACAAGAAAAACAGCCATACGCGGAGGGTCTCTAATATTAGTCGCCAACGACATCAAGTGTAAAGAGCGCAAGGACATTATGGGTCTTTCTATTGAACGCATTGTTGAGATATCTTGTGTCGAACTGGATAGTTATGTTGTAGCATGCGTTTACCGACCGCCCTTAGGTGATTTTAATACATTTGAAAACGTTATGGAAGAGGTGTTAAAAAAAATTTCTGGTATTAAAAAGCAAAGCATTATATGTGGTGACTTTAATGTCAATCTAATCGAAAAGTCATCCATTAGCTGTAGACTAATTACTCTTTTTAAATCTTTTAATCTAGTATGCTTGTTTAATGAACCGACTAGAATCACTGCTTCGTCTGCTACCTGTTTAGATAATGTGTTTTGCGACTGTGAAGTGTTTGATAAATTAATTATAAACGCTTTGCCCTCAGATCATAGTGGTTTGTTGGTGTCAGTACCCAGCCACCTTATACCTAAGTTATGTAAAGTTACTTGTAGGCCGATATCAGACCGACGTATAAACTGTTTTAGGGATAAAGTTTACAATCGCATATCTAATATGGATTGGTTACATAATGATCCCAATTACCTATATCAAAACCTTTTTGATACCATGAAATCAGAATTAGATAATATATTTAAAATAAAATCATTTTCAACGGCCAAGAAAGCAGAGTTTAGTGATTGGGCTACTGTAGGAATTCATAAAAGTAGAGCTAAGATGTATGAACTGTATGATACGAAAACATATAATCAAAACCCAGCTTTCTTGGAATATGTTAAAAACTACTCGAAGACTTTTAGGAAGGTGTGTACTGCAGCAAAGTCTTTATATTATAGCAATATGATCAAAAGGTCATCAAATAAGATCAAAACCACATGGGGTATAATTAACAGTGTATCTGGGAGAACTCAACCACGCGATGATCTTATTGAACTTGTAATTAATGATAACATCTTAACAGATGATTTCGATATTGCGCAGGCTTTTAATAAATTTTTTAGTGAAATTCCAGTTCATACTACTGGCTCTTTGAACTCCTCTTCCCGAAAAGCTGAACTAATATTAAAAATCAGTGTAAAAGAATGCAATGTCTTGTTTGAATTTAAATATGTGACCCCGACAGACATAATCTTAACCTTTAAGTCGTTAAACATTAAAAACACTGTCGACTTCTGGGGTATATCATTAAAAATACTAGATAGCATAGTAATGGCTATAGCACCTGCGCTGGCGACGATATTTAATAAATGTGTAGAGAAGGGTAGGTTCCCCGACTTAATGAAACTTAGTAAAGTTGTACCGATTTTTAAATCGGGGATAAAAAGCGAGCCTTCCAATTTTAGACCGATTTCCATCTTGCTGGCCTTGAGTAAAATTTATGAAAAGATCTTACTCAATCAATTGCTTAACCACTTTAATGAGAATAAGCTGTTACACGGTGATCAATATGGTTTTACTAAGGGACGTTCAACCACAGACGCGGGAGTAGGTCTGCTTCAGCAAATTTACGGTGCCTGGGAGGCATCGCAGAATGCAATTGGTGTATCCTGTGATCTCTCTAAGGCATTCGACTGTGTTGAGCATGCAACCCTTATTAAAAAGCTAAGGCATTACGGTATTAAAAACGCTGCCCTTAATTTATTAGCTTCATACTTAGGTGAAAGGTCTCAATGTGTTGAGATTAACGGGGTCAAGTCTCAGGAAGTTAATATTTCAATTGGTGTTCCACAGGGCTCCATCTTAGGACCCTTTCTCTTTTTAGTATATATTAATGACCTGCCGAACTTTGTCCGTGATGTCTGTGACATTGTACTATTCGCAGATGATACCTCATTGATCTTCAAAGTTGACAGAGCTAAGCTTAATTTTGACGATGTGAATGGTGCTCTTTCACGGATATCAAATTGGTTCGAAATAAACAATCTATTGCTTAATTCACTCAAGACAAAGTGTATTAAATTTACTATGCCCAATGTAAAAGTTAATGCTACGAATATTCTTATTAATGGCACAAAGCTGGACCTCGTGAACTCCACTGTCTTTCTAGGCATTACCCTAGACTCCAAACTCCAATGGGGGGCCCATATCTCATCACTTGCGGGTAAACTTAGCTCCGCTGCTTATGCAGTGTGGAAAGTACGGCAACTTACGGATGTGGATACAGCACGTCTAGTTTATTTTAGTTACTTCCATAGCATTATGTCTTATGGTATCCTACTGTGGGGTAACGCTGCTGACGTGGAAAATGTATTCATACTGCAAAAAAGAGCTATCCGTGCCATTTATAATCTTGGACCTAGGGCTTCCCTCAGAGAACTTTTTAAAGAGATCAACATTCTCACGGTCGCTTCACAGTATATATACGACAACATAGTGTACATACGTAGGAATATCCATTTATTTAATAAAGTAAGTGACGTTCATAAATTAAATACTAGAAATAAACATAAACTGGTATTACCAATTGTTAGGCTTAAAAAAGTATTTACTTCCTTCGTAGGAGTCGGTATTCGCTGCTTCAATAAGATACCAAAGCCCATGTTAGAGTTGCCACTTGACAGATTTAAAAAGTATATTAAATCTTCACTAATGAGTAAAGGATATTATACACTAAATGATTTTTTAAATGATAAAAATGCCTTTACACAAATTAACTGAAATCTAGAAGAATATAATGTTAAGTGCAGCGTGTCCTGCCTACCGAGCGTTCGTTGATTTTAAATATTATTCTCGAACGATGTCGACAGGGTCGTGGATTGGTCATGCTCACTAAAATGTCTTTGCTAGTGGCGGCTCTGTGGAGCGGGTCATTCTTTTCCCTCTAAAATGGTTGAGGAGAGTGATGGCTGCTTCTCAGGTCATACTCGTGAACGGGTGCTGCTGGTGGGGACTGGTCCGTCCCCTGCCCTTTGTCTGACTGAACGTGTACCATAATGCTGTTGAATTTTGTCTCGTTCGGCATCACACTGGAGCTATGACCAGTTGTTTTGTACGCGCTCTTTACATATTTTATAGTAACACTTTCTCTTACTATTATTATTATGCTTTTTATTATATACCTCTACAACATCTCTATTTTGTAAATGAGAGGACTATGTAGACACTGACCAATATCATGAATCTAAGTACACTTATGATTAATCTATACTTAAGCACATCTATTTAGCTCGTTCTGCATTGTTCTCCCATACTCCATAAATGCAATGTATACAAAAAGAATTGTAAACCTCATTTTTAAAAAAGAGTAACCGTGGAGTTTCTTGCCCTTCTTCTCCACAGGAATGACTTTCCGAACGGGTGGTAGAGTCTTAAGTAATAATAATTTTCTCTTTTTGACTATTCATAAGTGCCTTTTGGTCTACATGAATAAAAAACTTTTGATTTTGATTGATTTTGATTTTGATAAAACGACACATTACTCCAAATCTGTTTGATGGATTTAAATGAAATTTTGTGTAATTGTTGCCTTTACTAAAGATCACAACTTTGTATACTCATATTTTTGAAAAACCGAACAGTTTCTGAGGAAATAAAAAGAAAGTCGATTTTGATAAATCATTAATTGTTTCTAAAACAATTTAGCTACTAGTTTGTCGCGGGATAAACCGCAAAACTTTATTACTGTTTGTCCGGAATTGCAATGTTACGAAGTAAAATATCTGATTTTTTCTACAAATGAATTCATCCATGAATTGATATTGGACTTATGTTCGTCTCCTCACGAAAACCTTTTAGTGGTTAAAAGCCCTCACTCGAAATTGTTCATACACGTTAGATTTAAACAATCAAACATGATTTCGTGCATGAACAGATGATGCATTCAGGATTGTTTTTCTGGAGAGAACTCTACTTTAACGACGGACGATTTAGCGCAGTGGTTAAAAGCTTAAGCCGCTTCGGCCACTGTATCTAATAGTCGTGGGTTCGATTCCCGCCCGGGACAAATCTTTGTGTAACCCACAAATATTTGTTTCGGTCTGTCTGGGTATTTGTGTATGTTAATTTTCATGTTTGTAAACGCACCCACGACACAGGAATAAATCTTAGTGTGGGGCTAAGTTTAAAAAAAAAAGAAGATTAATATCTTACGAGAAGACTAACACAAAATTCACTGACAAAACTTTGCTACATTCTTAGGTGGCAACGTGCCGTTTTAAGATCTTATAACGCTAGATTATAATAAGCTAAGACTGAACCCGGTGATAGAGATAATTGATAGAGAAATAAGTCTGGTGGAAGTTGACAAAATATACAATATATTCACTACAAGGTTGTCCCAGGATATTTAGCTGTTCTTTCTTCATACTAAAATGATAGAATGGATGTTACTAAAACTTTCAAGGTGTTTTAGGTATCGAAATAATATTCGAGATACTTTTTATTCCGGAAAAAATCCCGGTTCTTGCGACATCGCTGGTATTTATTTATACCTACTGTAAGCGCAACAAGCTTGACTTAAACGTGTCCAAATGTTACGTATGCTCGTTTACACGCAAAGCAACCCCTCTTCTATACAATTACACTTTAGAGGACACTGCTCTTATAAGAACAAATAAAATTAAGGATCTAGGTGTTAACTTTGACTGCAAACTCTTGTTTGACGAGCATATTAGTGATATAGCTACGAAAGCTTCTAAGGCACTTGGTTTTGTTATGAGAATGTCATCTGAATTCTTTAATATAAAAACAATAAAGATTCTATATTGCACCTACGTACGTAGTCACTTGGAATATGCAGTGCAAGTGTGGAATCCTTGTTATAATGTGCATATTACGCGCCTAGAAAATATTCAAAGAAAGTTTATTCGTTACATACAATTTCGCGCTAAAACATACTTACCCAACTATACCGCCAGATGTCAAAAATTCCACTTTCTTCCTCTCTATGAACGGAGAAAAATTGCTGATTTGGTGCTTTTGTTCAAGATAGCTAATGGTGATGTGGACTGCCCTGATATTCTTGAGCAAATTAGACATTTTGTACGCACACTACCTCACTCAGAAAACCTAGTCTCTTGTATGTCCCTCTAGTAAGAACTAATTATAGACAAAATTCGTTCATTATCAGGATAAGCAGATGTTTTAATGCTCTGGCCAGTGATATAGATATTGATCTATTTAATTGCTCCATAAGTCGGCTTAGAAAGCAGCTAAGCGACAAATTCTTTCAAGACCAACTAACAGGTAATTAACAGACCTTTTTTTTTGCATATCCGAATCCATATATATATACCTCGGACTATATATATGTGTGTGTATGTATATATATATATATATATATATATGTATATATATATATATATGTATATATATATATATATGTATATATATATATATATATATATATATATATATATATATATATATATATATATATATATATATATATATATATATATATATATATATATATAATTCTTTCTTTTGGATACTACCAGCGGAATTTTATAAATGGCCCTCTATTATTGTATAAGCTGTCTAAGTACCTCTTACCTAGCCGTTAGATTCCCAAATATTGTAAAAATAAAATAAAATAAATATTAAAATGAATAAACGAATTTTTTAGTTAAATTACACGTTAAATTATACGTTACATACGTAAAGGTGTCTTACATCGTAAAATAAAAGAGAACATGTTTTATCTTAAAAAATAGCACGACTTCTGCGGAATATCTATTATTTCTTCATACTAAACGGATTATAAAAAACTTAATATAAAAGAAACCACACAGATATACAATGCGGAAGCGGAAGGACGTAGAACAACAACAATTTACATATTTTGTTAAAAAAACGTCAGTAAAAAAAATTATACATATTTACAAAGGGTGAAATGGTTCCACGCCGCTGTCAGTTGTTAGTGTACCTGGAGCAGGACGTAGATATCGGGGGAGACCAAGACTATCTTACCATGACTAAATAGACCATGTCTTATTCGAAGAGCAAGTCAAGAGTCTCTGTAACGGGCGAGCGTGTATAAGACGAACTATGAGAGTGGAGAAAGCAAAAAAAGGTCTATAAGGAAAGAACCTGTTGGAACTCTGTACTCTCTGCCTACTCTGCAAGGGATCTGATGTGATGATATAGATTGATAGATAGTATTAAAGTATTTTAAGTCGTGAAATAATAATATGAAATAGGTAACTTTGTTTACAAACTAGATCATGCCTGCATAGAGATTGTTTAAGAATACAATGCAAGATTCCTGGGGGATAGTTGTTGTTATAATTTAACAAGGCTGAACGGATTAAAAAGAAACTTAATATGGATTTGTCTTTTAAGTCTTGGAACAATACTATCTCTAAAAGTCCTACCTACCTATGTCAAATTACAAAATAAACGCGTGCGAAGCCGCGGGAGACAGCTAGTTTGATAATAAATTAATTGCCTAGATGTTTAATAAAATTATATTAGAGAGCGATAAAAGAATACAGTAGTTACGGTATTTTTAAATCCAGTACCTACCTATAATCCTTTCATAGATTAATGTTCAGTAGATTATGCAGTTATTATTATATATAAATTAAAATATTACCGTCCCGCCTACATTTTCTAGAGTAGTAGAGATACAACGAAAGCACACTGTATATTCCTACGTTTCACTAGCAATATTGCGATGTAATAGAGGGCAAGCCTATTCCCATTATTTCGGACTCAGACTCCAGACCAATTTTAAACATTTTTTGGTACCAATAGCATTTTTTCCAACCGACGATTCCAACCCTGGACTACAAGATAACCAGCCACATCATATGCCCCTAGACAAATATGAAAGATAAGACTCTACCTAACATATTATAAAAGTAATACTGTCCCATTCATATTGTTATTTACCCATTCCATTCGTCTATATATCACTTGTTTAACCAATTCAACCACATCATACGTGTATATTAATAAAAGTTACTAAAACCCTTAAACTACCCTCCGCAGACGATGCAAACTCAAAATGAAACTATTTGAACAAACTTGAACCGCACGCGTTTGTAATAAAGAAGATATTAAAGCCTAGATTAGATGTTTGGATTTAGGTCCATTATTATCTTAATCACACTTAAGAAACTTTATAAATAGCCGAATGTGTGGAGGCAAGTCTGGAGAATTACTTCTTTTATGGCAATATCAATTTTAATACTATGGTTATAACGTTTGAAATAAATTTAGGGATGATTATATTGACTCATTATAGGAATTAACTGCTATTTTATTCAAAACTGTAATTTAGAAGCCTAAATGAAGATGAGCCTCGTCTGGGTAGTTTGTGCGCCAATGTGATACCAGCATTGGTTGTTAGTTTTGATGTTTTTAGACGTATCTTTTCTTAAAACACTTTTAGGTTAACTAGAATTTGAAAACACCATCGTACTCCTCCTAGGATTTAGATTATGTTATTTACAAAAATCACGATTTTCACGAATTTTTATGGTGTTTTGTCAATTAAGCAAGAATAACGTTTCGCAATGGATTGTTGGCATCAGGGAAAGGATAGCAGATACTAGAAGATTTACAGCAAGTAAAAAAACAAGGTTGTGCATATTAGCATATAAACTTATTGCAAGATCTCAAAATATCGTCAGATGATACTGCGTGGATTGGATAAACAAAAATAATCAAAGTATAATCTGAATACTACATGGACGTCACATATCTCAGTCGTTACCTTGTCGGTAAGCACTAGAAACATCTGAAACTTAAAATGAATAATTAATGTTTGGTCCTATCTTTAAGAACTCAAGCTTATCCATCCACTGAATCAAGTAGTTACGGGTTCGATCCCTGCACTGTACAAATATTTGACTGACCCACAAATATTTGTTTCGGTCTTAGTGTTTGTGTATGTTTGTCTACACATGAGGTTACGTTTAAAAAAAAAGAGATACGGTATAAATTTGTTTGTCTTCCTTTAAAGAAGGCCGAAAAATCAGCTTATATACATGTACTTACTCTACTGTATTGCATTATAAATTGAATGTTTTTCAGAAAAGTCTTCAGAGACGCTACTCCGTTGCAGGGCCACGGTAAGCACCGGGTAAACAAACACCAATCAGGAAGGTTGTGCAAAGTAAACTCGGCTTTAACACGATGCTAAAAGCTTTTCCCGGCGCTTGAGAACCGCCTGGAATTAACTCTTCATAAGATTGGGTAAATAGGGATTTGGTTTTTGTTTAAGAGCCAAATGTATCTTGACTTGGTTAATTTAACTAACGTTACGCGGTAACAGTAATTGCTGGCAACGTAGTAGTTAGCACTTTAAATCCTACAATTCTTATCAAGTAGCCGGCAGGAAACAATTCTTTTTATATAGTTTCTTATTGTGGCGTGAAAGATTTAAGGAAATACTAAACCCTGCATAAAATACATTGCGCCGACCCAAAGTCGATCTGGTTTCATAGAAATGTGACCAACCATAAAATCACATTTTATAACTAAATAACGAAGTAGTTTGAAATGTAGCATAATGAGGGTGTTACAGACGAACAAATAGAATGGTTTTATTCCATTAAAACAGAAGTTGAAACGATAAAATATAGAGCTCTAATGAGATTTACAGATCTCACATCCGATCGCGTTTATCTCGCTCGTATGCTCTTACTTACACTAAATAGTATTACTTTATTAAGGTCCACCCGAATCAAACGGGTAACGGTCCAAAAGCTTAATCCCGATCCCGTTTACCTCACGCACCGTCACATGTGGTAGATCAATAGTTACAATGAAATACGCAACAACGTGTTATCCTAAAGCCAAGTTACCACCTAAATAAAACTTTGATGACAAGGAATAAAGTATAATTTTATGTAACAAAATAGCAGCTTAAGTTTTCTATTGCATAATTAAGTGGAGTTCTATAGAACAACTCCCCATTTCACGGAAGGAAACGTCGACTAAACGCAACGATGCGATCACTGGCCAGTGCCAACTTACATTTACTGTTTTACAAAACTACATAAATGTAAAAACAACTCTTTTCATACATTATTAAGGTGTAATATTCAAGTAAAGGCACTCTGTTAACACCAATAATATCGTTGTGATGCCTACAGACTTTATATTTTGCAGGATTTTGATCTTTAAATGAAGAGTAGTAGAGTCGAAGTAACAGAGGGTTTACTCGAAAACTCGAATTCGAATGTAACGATAATTTTCTGATCTCGATTACGGGTTTCCTGTTGGGAATCTGGGGTTGGCTGGGCTGGAGTTTATGCTGGTCTAATAAATACTACTACGGATAACATTTTGTACAGAAATAACTTGGAAACTTGGATATGGATGGTTTCTTTTATAAGTCAAAAAGTCGTAACTCTTATTACCTTATTACGAAAAATCCAAATAGTTTCAATTTTTATAAAAAACATCCTTAAATAATGTCTACATTATTAGGTCGATACATATCGGGCCTTTATGCAATTCTCTCCATTTAAATGATGATGATATATTAGGCAGGTATTTGTATGGCTACGGGTTACTGAGGTCTGTGTATGTTTGAAATACAAAGTTCCTGCTATTATGATATCTAAATATATGTTCCATATTGTCGTTGACAGCCCTAGCTAAAGAGAAAACTAAACAAAAAAGCCTATCTCGATAGCGGAACAAACGACTTCACACTAAGGGTAGTCGTCCACTGAATTTTTACAACTACGACGAACGAACAAACCTTATTTTCTTAACCACTGAGATAAAACCTGGTGCTCAATCTTGCCATGCCACTGGCATGTAATGAAACTGTTATAAAGGACCTACATAAAATACATATTGTTACGACTTCAATACACCCCGATATCTCGTAAACCCCATATTGGGGAATGTTAATTTTAAAATGCATTGCATACGCTTAGGTCCCCAAGCGATCTGTCTAGAAAGATCCAGAATCCGCGCTTAAGTATTGAAACGTCTAGAAGGTTCTACCCTTTTAATTATACCAGGCGCGCGGTCGCGGTATACAAGTACCTATTCGTTCCCCTACGAGTAGGTATGTAATAATAATACCGCTTTGTGGGCCCACCCGGCTATTGTTCGATGTACTTCTATCGATGTACTTAGAGGGTTCGCGTCCGTTCTAGAACTTTCATACGAGTATAAAAGGAACACCGAGCGCGGGGACGGACACAGTCTTTTCTCGAAAGCGATAGTGATCAAAGCGGAGAACAAGCGATCTAATTGGAATACACCGGCGACTTTAGCATCGATATACGGATACTACAAGTGACTCAGCGACTTAGAAGCAGTATTTGGGTGCTAACAAGAGTAGTACAAGTGTGTGATTGGTTCGCGTGTAAACTTACATCCGACGTACTGTTTTGTGTGTACAGCGCCTAATAAAGTACTTCGCACATTATTCGGCATTTAATTACCCCGCAAACGTAACAATATTATGTAGGTAATATCTGATACACTTGTCCTAGAAGATTTGGCTTAAGCCGTTCAAAGTTAAAATTTATTTATTTACTAGTTTCTGCCAGCGACTTCGCCCGCGTTGATTTCAAACAGAAACTTAACATTTTTCCGGGATAAAAATATCCTTAGTGTTAATCCAAATCCGTTTAGACGTTTTTCCGTTCCGCTTGGCTTGATTGAGTAACAAACATCCAAACATTTACATAAACTTTCACATTTTTATTATAAGTAGGATTAGGATATTCTACATCATCACGCCAGTTCCCTTTCGGTGTAGGCAGAGAGTACAGAGTTCCAACAGGTTCTTTCCTTATATACCTCTCTGACTTCCTCCATTCTCATAGTTCGTCTCATACACGCTCGCCGTTTACGGATACTCTTGACTTGTCCTTTTGATAAGACTTGGTCTATTTGGTCGTAGTAGGATAGTCTAGGTCTTCCCCGGTACCTACATCCTTCCACTCTCACATTCTATATCTGTTTTGTCATTGATATACCGGAATTATAACTAGTAGGGGTGAAGGTTTCCGAAAAAAAGTAATGTGGATATTTCTACAAATGTAATTGAACTCCTACATTGTAGGAAGTAGAAAAAAAAAGCCATTGTTGCTTTCAGCAGACTTAATTTTTTCCAATTCAGATTTAATGGAAGGTAAACCTTATGCCTTAAACTTAAGAAGTTAATTCTGAGGGCCGGCTCTGGAATCGTTTTGTGGCAACATCTGGAACTGCGATGGTGCCGATACTGAGAGCTTGCGGCTTTTCTGCTTACACCCCAAATGCTAATGGGGGCTAGTGATAGTGCGGGGAGAACGGACCTCGAAGTCCCTGAGATATTTAAGGAAATGAGATAAAAATCATTGTGTTTTAGAGTACATTTAGATGATTATATTTTGCGAATTTTATTCTTGCTTTGATGTATAAATATTTTTATTTATTTCATTTCGAATCATTATATCCTCGTTCGTTTTGGCATTCAACTAAAGTCAACAACAAAAAAAAAACACGTGACTCATGGGTACTAAGCCCTTTATTACAAACGATATTATTACGAATATTCTCATTAAAAAACTGCATTTATTACAAAGTATTGAAATTTAAAAAAGACAACTTCATTTATGACATAAATCTAATGTGAATCTATTGATAATTCTCTTTCATAGGTATCATTTATACGTTGTCAATAAAAAGAAACAAGTCTGGCCAGTATTCACAGGTCTTTATCGGTCCTAAGCAGTGATAGCCTAGTGGTTAGACCGTTGGACTGCAAAGTCAGAGGTCTCGGGTTCAAACCCAGGCATGCACCTCTGTCTTTTCGAAAGCATGTGCGTATTTAAAATTAATTATCACTTACTTTAACGGTGAAGAAAAACATCGTGAGGAAACCTGCATGCCTAAGAGTTTCTCGAAGGTGTGTGAAGTTCGCCAACCCGCACTGTGCCAGCGTGATGGACTATGGCCTAAACCCTCTCAGTTGGAGAGGAGGCCCGATAAAAAGACAACGCGGTAGACCCAAGCGGAGATGGCGGGTCGAACTGGGCATCTTTTTGAAAGACTAGCCTGACGTAGCAACGAACAGAGAGGAGTGAAAAAGTGGACGGAGGCTTTTGCCCAGCAGTGGGACACAAATGGCTCATAATAATAATTAGGATTCATCCAGCATTATCTATTTGTGAAAAACATTTTATTTAGCACAATAATTATCCTTTAACTAATGGATGTTTGCGAGATGTAATTATCATCATCTACCTATATCATCACATCAGATCCTCTCTCGGTTCCTTCACTCGCAGAGTACCTTAATAATGCATTATATGACTTAAAACGTAGAGATAACACACACTTAACACCAGTCTACTTATTCATAACTGAGTCATAAACATCACCCACATGCCGCATACATCCCTAACAATTCGATCACAGCAAATTGTCTGAACGGAACTCGCTTCGCTCGCGTAGCGCTGCGGCTGTGGTGGCAGCGGCTGGGTGCGGCCTGGAAAGGCGGGAGCGGGTATAAGCGGCTAATATCCGCCTATCTGCGGCTCTTTACGTGCAGATCAGTGATGCGGATGTATGATGTGTGAATATGAATAGTGGAATTTATAGAAGTGTGTACTTTTAACGTCTCTATAAGATTGACGACTCTGTAATTTGATTAATATTGCAATATAAGTAACTTTTCTCAATTTCCTTCACCTACCCGCACTGGGACCGCGTGAGTGGAGTTTGACCAAACCTCTCTCACCTGGATTTGCGAGAGAAGGCCATTGGCCTGCAGTGGGGCATAGGTCGATTTTTATTACTTTTAAGTTTCCTTTATATTAAAAGAAACAACAACAAACAAAAATCTAATTTTTGGAATAAACTAACTTTACCTTATTTATGCCTTAGTATAATTATCAATCACTCCGCATACACACTATCAAGACCGTAATCGCAGACAAAGTAGACAGAGGTTTTCAAAACTTTTCATTTCAACAAAATGGTCTAGAATTGGCCACCTTCGAATCGACGGATAATTTAGCGCAGTGGTTAAGAGCTGAAGCCGCTCCGTCCGCTGTATCTAATAGTCGCGTGTTCGATCACCGCACGGGAAAAATATTTGTGATCCACAATTATTTATTACGGTCTGGGTATTTGTGTATGTGATTTTCATGTTTGTAAACGCACCCACGACACAGGAATAAATCCTATTGTAGGCTTACGATTTAAAAAAAACCTAATAGGAGGTGAGCCTATTATTATGGTAGTCAGCAGCAGCAATGTTATTTTTTTTAAAACAGAAATGCTACTATCATTCTATTAATCTTTATCACCCCGCCAGATCCCTTGCGGGGTAGGCAGAGAGTACAGAGTTCCAACAGGTTCTTTCCTTATAGGCCTCTCTAGCTTCCTCTGGCTGGTTATTATAGTTGCTTTTCAAAATTAACGTAATATTATCTTTGATGAGCTCTTTTCTGAATTTATTGCATCATAATTTTCGGTTCACACTATCCTAGTCTAGACAATACGTCGTTTATCACCGATATTTATACCTGTATTAACCTTTTATAGCCCGTGCTATACCAGTGCACCTGAATGAGGCGAGGACGCAATGTTATCACGGGGTTCCACTTCGCTTGTCTCGTAGCTCATCCCGACGGTGCTGGGGAACAATAATATTGATGAACTTTAATTTTGGATAGTACATTTGAAGACACAGAGTCTTAGCATTGATTCCGCTAGGTTGATGCGGTCACCGGAGACTGTAATCTTGTTAAAATATTCAAAATATTTATTTTGAGGGACAGCTTGATCTAATGGTTCATGGCTGGTTTGCCCACTGGATCGAGTATTTGCCGTTAAGACCGCCCGAGACAGATCTTTACCAATAGCGGGACTAATAGTCATTTAAAGGTAGGTATAAATAATAGTCATTTAAAGGTAGGTAATGTATCCAGGATGTAAGAAAAAGTCAAAAAAATATTTAATGGGATATTTGGATAATCACGATTTTCCAAGAACGTTAGATTAAACTACATTATAACAAGTTCTTTCGTTGGAGACAAGAGAAAAAAAACCATGTTTATTGTAAAACTAATACTTTCTACCTGGGCTTAAACTGAAACCAACTATGTTGGTTTCACTTTGAGCCCAGGTAAAACATTTGCTACGACAAAAGTATAACATGATAATGCATAATAAATTATTAGATAGAAAACACTTACTGAACCACGTGCAAACCAGGGGATCAAATTTCTTTAGCAAAGAATTTGGTTAGTTCACCCATATAATGAACTCGTTTATGCCGTGGCACAAGCAACAAACAGTCACTACATCGCTGTGGTATGTGGCTATGATTGAATCCTGGCGACATCGTTATTGGATAATTTAAAGTGGAATAATTAATTATTGTGCACGAATTAATTACGCAATACTATAAAATTTAAACAAATAAAAATATATTATCAAAACACTCGTAGCCTGAGGACTAAAACACATTTGTTTTTTTTTCACAATCACATTTTCAATTAAGGAGTTTGCGGGTACCCTGGAACAACTATGCTATTTGGAGGTCTGACACCTCAGTCCTTCCCGTGACCATGGGTGCTGAAAAGCACTCGAAACGTCGGGAACTTAAAAATCAAAATAAACCGCGATAAAATCCGAAAAAATGTTTTATTTTATATGTGATTTCGCGTAAATCTAAGAACTCCACTCTCTACTTGATCATTATGAAGGTCACTCTTGGATATTAGGTGATTTTAATCTTAGTAATATTAATTGGAAAAAGAGTGACAACAATTTAGTGCTCGAAATTGGGTCAATTTTTGATCAAAACTTTGGCAGCTCAATCAAATATTAAATAACAGGCAAAAAATTCTCGATCTTTTTCTGTCAGACGTACCATCCTGTACAGTGTCAGCAGCCCTAATCGCGCTTACTCAGATTGAACCTTTACATCCACCAGTTGAAGTCAACATAACGATCGTGGAAAGTAAAGAGCTTGTTGTCAACCTTAATAATAGAAGCCTAAACTACCACAAAGTTGACTATGAAGTGATTAACAATGACCTGTCAATGATTAACTGGAACATGAAATGAGCGCAATGCACAAATGTCAATTCCATGCTATCGATATTCTATGCCAAACTCAAGGAAGTAATTTACAAACATGTTCCTCGCAAAAAGACTGGTAAATATACCTCATTACCGTACTGAAAGAAAGAAATAACACACATTCTCGATTTATAAAGTACTGGAAACTAAGGCACAGAATAGAGTTTAATTTGTTAATCAAAAGGTGTTCAAAAATAGCTGAGAAGTGTTACAATCAATGCATAGACGATGTAGAGAGTAACCTCAAATACTTCTGGTCAAAGTTGATGTTCGGGGTCAGACGGTATTCCGCCAATTTTCATTAGAAAGTGGTCGTCCTACTTGATAATACCACAACGTATAATCTTTGCGACATCGATCTCATCTGGAATATTTCCGGATGAGTAGAAAGTACGAGTAGCAAAAGCAGTACCTATTTATAAGTCTGGTTTTCGAGTCTATAATTTGTCCTCACATCCAAAAGTATTTTAGACAGTACTTATCTACCCATCAATACGGTTTCATCAAGGCAAGGCTACTTCTACTAACATGGTCACACTTGTGGAAGATTTAGCTGAAGCAATTGACTGTCGTCAGCAGGTAGATGTAATATGTACTGACTTCAGCAAAGCCGATAAGGTGCCCCATCCTATACTGATCCACAAATTATCAGTATATGGTTTCTGTGGAGGTCTTTTTAAATTGATCGAGACTTACCTGAGGAATCGCTCCTTCTACGCCGTGGGTAATGGCTTCAGGTCGAACTTGTTCTCTGCCTCTACTGATGTACCTCAAGGATCACATTTGGGACCTATCCTCTTTAATATTTTCGTAAATGACTTACCTAATTGCCTTCTACATCCTAAACCTTATATGTACGCCGAAGATCTAAAAATTTCACGCATTATAAAAAATGTTCACGATGTAGTTCTTTTACAACAGGACATAGAACACATAACCCAGTGGTGCAGCAACAACCAAATGCACCTCAACACTAATAAATGCTACCACATGTAGTTCACCCGCAAACTCCATTTCATTGAATCTAACTATTCTATAGAAGGCACTTCCACATGTAAAGTTGCCACAATAAGTGACCTGGGTATTAATTTAGACAAAAACTTACTTTTAAACCTCATATGGATGAAATAATTAAAAAAGCATCCAAAATGCTGGGGTTCGCCATAAGAAATAGTAAAAAATTCAGAAAGCCGCAAACAAAAATACTATTGTACAATGCCTTGGTTCGTAGCATACTAAAATACCGTCCCACTGTCTGTAGACCGCATTATTTGACACATATTTTAAGACTACAAAGGATTCAGAAGTGTTTCATGTGGCATTTGCCATTTTCTGGTGGGATACCCAAAAGTCATAAAAGGTATATTGAAAGACTAGCGTTTTTAATAAACTATCGCTTGAAAAAGGAGGAGCGATTCTGGATTTGAATTACATGTACAAATTACTACACAACCAATTATATTGTCCATCGCTGCTTAGAAGCCCGAAGTTTAACGCCCCTAATCGGATACCCCATAAAGTATTGGCAATAATGGTTCATCCCTTCCGGAGCACGGTTTTAGGATATAATTCGCCAATTCCCAGATTGTGCAGAGCTGTTAATAAATATTGCACAGACGCAATCGAAATATTTACAGTAAAATCGCATGAATTTCATAGTATGTATGTGTGTGCTATCAACACTTGAAAAATGCGTAACGGTGTTTATTATTTTCCAAAAACTATCTAATATATAGGCCGTATAGTGTGTATGTAGTGACGTATGGTGTGGATACCGATCACGAGGTACCGTGTCCGAGTTCACAAAATAATAAGCTTCTTTGGAGGACTCATGTTATAATGTGACCGTGGCTGGTCACAAAATAATTAGTACACAAGATTCACTTGTACTTATCAAGAAAATACCTAGTAGGTACAGAAATACTTATCAAACTTCTATATACGCCGAAAATTACAAAAACAGGTTAACGTATTGGCAAAACTGTCCTTATGATTTTGTTAAGTGATTTTGCCAATTACCCTTCAACTTATTTATCAAAATAATTGTGAGGAATCTGAATCGTAACTATGTGTGTTTATCATATTATATTATTGAATCGTGTGAATATGTATGTGTATTGTTATAAACATTGCGTTTCACGAATGTATAAAATACTGTTGTATTACTTTATACGACTCCCATATGATTCATATCGATAATTTTTATAATAAAATTCAATGGAACTTATGTTTATACTTTATTTTTAAACGTAATTACTAATTAGGCCATAAAATTGCCAGCAGGGACTTATAATTCCGAACCAAATTATTGGTATATAAAAAGTGTCTTTGCATTGTGACGCATCTTTAGCCCGGTTTTGGGCATTGTCCTTTAAGGTTTCGCCACATAGACGACGCAGCGCGTCGGAAGCGCGACGGTGGTGTCGCTTGAGCGTTTGTTATGTACTGAAATGTACGCGAGACGCCACACAGTACAGCCCCGCTTGGCGCGACGGCAAACGTCATGACCGAACGTAGCCGAGCGCTTGCGTCGCGCTCACGTCGCGCCGTCAGCTATTTAACCAAACCTTATTTATTCTAACGCTGGCTGAATGTAATAGTGCCACAAGGTGAAAATATAATTATCACCGTTAGTAGTCTAAGTTCAAGGATTCACTTTTCCTGTATTTTCTTTTTTAGCTGATGAGCAAGTATAAAAATTGGTCAATATTTTTAAAAGAGGAAATCTGGTTTTTCTATTAAATTTGTTAAGCAATTATCTAATTGGGGTGTCTGAAGTCTTGCGTTATGAAGACATCTTGTGTCGATAAATATTAATAATAATAATAAATCATTTATTTCGGGTTACTTGAACCCATATAAGAGAAACAGAATAACAAGATATTACACAATCACATTCAAACAACAAATTCTAATAGAATAAACAAAATATATGTGCACTTTAAATTATAAAAATCATTGCATTTTAGTCAGCTTCCAGATTACAATATTAAAATAAAATAAATAAGATAATTAGTAATTAATTTTTATAATAAATGAATATTGCTTATGTCGTTACGGTTTTTTTTGTGCCGCTATTTAACTCTTTGCAGAACCACCAAAACCTTTTACATACTTATCACCCATTACGTGTCATTTAAGGTATTGTTGGTGTCACTAGTTATAATATTTAAAATATTTACCTTCATAATTTAGATTATTTATTATCTTTAATCGCAAAAACATTACCGTGAAATGTTTGCATCAATTCGTATTTCCATTCGAGCCGTGTCCACTCGTAAAGACCGGCGCACACCGCTCGGCTTTACGACCGATCAAATTAAGCTGGACGTACAGGGAAAAGTTCTTTATGGCTTTATAGCTTTGCAATAATCGGAGTTTTATATTGAGACACTTTAAGCTATAAGTCGGGGGTGAAAAAATTAGCGTTATGAGTCATTTAATTCGTCGAGTGTTCGATAGAGGTCGCCTTTTTGTTTGATACGTATAGTCTCCGGAAACTGGTCCATGGGAATCCTTTAAAATTCTATTTAAAATTATTATCATTACTCTCATATCTCCAGCATAAGCCAACAAACTGGAGGTATATCGTTACTTATAATTTGTAGCCTAAACATTGTAATGGAAAAATATAAAGATAGAAAGAAAGATGTTTTATTTGTCACAGTATAAGAGACACAGACAAAGATATTTAGCTGATATAACACATACCTTCCAGCAATTTAACCATTAAATTAAAAAAATTCAAACGATTAATATTGGTCTCTAAAAATACACATGAGAAAACAAAATGGTACAAAACAAAGTAAGTAATGCACATGAGTATGTGTCTCACGGCTGCGCCAAATAGGTATCCAGATCAGTTTAATGTCAGGCACAAGTGCGAGACGCTGATTTTCATCTGGACCCTCCTGAGTCTTCACAGATGTTAATTCAGTATCAATTGATAATGAGAATAAAAATATATATCTAGCTCGGAATTTAAAATGTTATATAGATACCTCTTAGTGCGCATTGGTCAAGTGTAATGAAGTGATATATGTGTAATAAATATTACATATAATATAATACAATATAAAATATAGAAATTGAAAAGATATGATAGCATTTTATTAATAATAGTTTTCAGGAATGATAAATACCTAGTCAACAGAAATCGTAGTCATATAAGTGTAAGCGTGTAGTTTAATATAATAATCAATGATAACTAATCGTTCTATATATGCAGATTATATTAGTCTAGGTACGGGATTTGCATTGATTCTGCTACCAGAGGGCATAGACAAGTTGCAAGCGTTTTGTTTTTATTCTCTTGTAGCAATCGATAGTGCATTGTTTTGACCACGTGATTTTTCGTTGCAAAATGTCATTCCCATACATTTTTCCGCTTTCTATTAGCGTTAACGACTGTAGATTGTCAACTTTGCTATAGGCGCTGGTGGGCCTCAGTAACGCTGCGGTGCGAGTGACAGGCTGCAGCATTCTATTCCCATATTATTTTAATTTAGAATTTAAAAGAAACAGAAGAATTCGCATTAATCAGATGAATATGACTGCGGGCGGTATTTAGAAGGTAAGGTGGAGAATATTTGTTATTGTAAGTACATTGAAGTAGCATGACATCCAGTCCAATATGTATAAGAAATTGTGTTTTTCTTATATAATATACATACATAACCATATTGTAGGTGCCAAAACTCAAAAGCCGTTGCCGCCGCCGGCATGTTCGGCGAGACACTGTGATCTCGGGGAGCTGCGGCGCGACCGCCCGAATGGGATAACATTTCATTTGCCCGTTGGCCGTAACTTGAAGGTGAGCACTGTTCCAGGAACAAAAATAGTTCCTGGTTCAAAAGGTTAAAAGAAAAAAACAATATATAAATATATATAATATTTCTTGTTTATTGTTCAAAGGTCACCCAACAGCAAGACTACATAGAACACATAGATAAGTAACAATAAAAAACAGCATACATAAGTAACAATGACACAACAAAAATACATAGATAAGTAACAATAAAAAATAAGCCCACTGCCTTTCTTGTCGTCTGCAGCAATATTTGTATGAAAATATTCACAACAACACGTCCTGCGTCCTGCACGCGCTATCTGCGCGGCGCCTGCACGCGCAATCATAGGGAGGATGATCGCCACCGTGATCGCCGCCGGGGACGCCACCGCGGCCGCAGTTGAACGGGCCAAACTAGGCCGTACCTTAGGTCCCCCTGTAGGGTTTATTTTAATTAATGATTTAATTTATTTTTATGCATTGAAAATAGGGAAAAAAATAAACACTATTACAACTACATTCCCCAAACGAGGGTAGTACAGGTGTACACCTATAATTTGCAGACGACGTTTGGGCCTAACGTAATAGGGGGCGAGTCTATTACCATTATAACTTCTTTCGGGTGCAATTCCTGATTTACCGTGTCCATTAGTGGCCATAAAAAACTCGAAAATGATATTTTTGAATGAAAATCTTAAAACTCTTGTTATATTTGTGTAAATCTAAGAACCCAATAATTTAAGTAACGTAGTACGAGGCATGCCTTTTAAGTTTTGTCGTTTGAAGAAAAAAACAACTAGAACCTTATAGTACTTTTTATTGTTTTTCAAAGTATTCACCACGTAGCTTAATACACTTTTCCATTCGCTCAAACCAGTTATTATAACATTTATTCCACTCTAAAGTGGGGGTGTTCAAAATGGCTGACTTGAAAGCGTCGACTGCTTCTTCACCGGAATGGAACCTTTGACCACGAAGACTTTTCTTAATTTTAGGAAATGTAAAGAAATCGTTAGGGCTTAGGCCAGTACTGTATGGAGTATGGTCAAGAATTTCTACTTTTTCCTGCTTCAAATACTCAATCGTTTGACGAGCGCTGTGTGAGCTTGCGTTGTCGTGGTGCAGGATAATGCGTCGCTTTAAGTTAAATTTTCTAAGTTCGACGATGACTTGTGGTAAACAAACTGTGGTATACCACTTTGCATTAACCGTTCTACGATCTTCAGGTGCAATAGTCGCAACATGGCCGGTTTTTCCGACGAACGTGGCCACCATCTTCTTTGAAGTGCTTCGAGAACGAACAACTTTAGTCGGCTTTGGCTCGTCTTGAAAGACCCAGATTGTAGATTGTTGTTTGGAATCAGGATCGTATGCATAGATCCAAGATTTGACTCTCCTTGGTTGAACCTTTGCAGAGTTTTCTTACACCATCTGACGCGGGCCGCCTTGTGATTGTCGGAAAGCAGATGCGGTATCCAACGGCAAACTAGCTGTCTCACACCAAGCGGTTCATGCAAGATCTTCTGAATGGTTGTCCCTGAGATGCCTAATAGAGCCTCTATCTCTCGATACGTCACATGACGATCTTCGAGAATTAGTTGTCTCACAGCAATTATGTTATCTTCAGTGAAGGCGGATTTTGGGCGACCTTCGCGAGATTTGTCACTAACACTAGAATGTCTACGCTGGAATTCTAAATACCAGCGTTCGACAGTCCACAGACATGGGGCTTCATCACTGAACACAGGTGTTAGCTCTTCAAAACACTGAAGCCGTGTCAGGCCAAAAGATTCATTTTCGTACGTAACCTGACAGATTCCAATCGACGCTGTGACTAAACAATAGCATTAATGCTAACACTTTCAACTGTTTTGAGATTCAAAATTTGAACACATTCGAATATATTCCAAATTCAAAATTGCCGGGAAATATGGAAACGACGGAACTTAAAAGGCATGCCTCGTATAAAAACTAATAAAATTGAAACAATATTAAATATTTCTTTCAAAAACATTGCGAAATTTGCTCATGAATAAGTTATATGTAAATGAGGCGAGCATTGAAGGCTCAAGAAAACATAAATAATGTAAAGTATCTTATACGTGAAATTTTCCTCAAACTTTATCTTCCACTTTTTGGAACATCTGATCGTTTAATTTCAGCACTTGCTTTTAGTTAATATATTATTTGAAACTGTGTGGAACTTCTCTGTATACGGAGCGTATTAATTATTCCATATGAAAACAATATGGTTGATCTAGTAGCAAAACATATTGCCTTTGTGATCACGAGGTCCTGGGTTCAAATTCTAGATCGGACAAATGTAATTTTTTCTAACAAAAACTGCCAGTATAACGGTGGAGTCTGGAATTGTGCCCGGTGTATGGCAATAGGCTCACCCCTATTACATGGGACCTAACAGCAACGGCGAAATATGAGTGGACTCAGTACACCTCTGCCACCTCCGCTTGGGGAATATAGGCGTGACGGTGTGTGTGTATTAAAACAATACGAAAAGAGAGAACCTGATCGAACTTTGTACTCTCTGCCTACTTCGCAAGGGATCAGGCGTGGCGATATAGCTAGATAGAAAACAATGACTGTTTCGTTAGTCTAGTGGCGCATAGTTCGGCTAGCGATCGCGAGGTCCTGGGTGCGCATCCTAAGTCGGAGTCGGAAGGTGGTGATAGGAAAATGTGAAATATACAAAGCAACCCCCTCATGTTTAGGCTTGTTGGATTGGTGTTGACAAGCACTATACAACTAGATAGTGTTCAGGGTCTGATGATGAAGCCGAAAGGTGATCAATGGAACCACCCCACTACTCAATATAACCCCGCCGTGTTTGGGCTCGTTGGATTTGTCTTTACAAGTACTTTTGACCCGGATCTGGTTCCCCCTGGATCCCCAGGGTCCAGAAGAAGCCATGGAAAGTCAAGCTTAGCGTTAAAACTATCTTGAAACATTCCCGTTTCTTTCAAAAGCAATAGTTTTTTTATGTTTTATTTGAAACAAAGAATAAATATAATATAAAATAATAAAACCCGGGTTGGTCTAATAAAACTGAAAAATGAAAGTCATAGAAATAAATGTTGGTTTCATTTGTTCACACAGAGCCTGTAGCCGTGAGCATGATTAGCTAAAAATTTTCCACCGTGGGACAGACGCGAGGTTTTGAGAATTGTGGATGTACTTTGTACATTCATATTTCTCTAAGAATAGGTGTACTTTGTACGCTTACATTTCACCGACGTCTTTGGGTCCTAAAATATGTTACCCCAAGCGGCAATAGCAGAGATGTTTTTTGTACAACCACATTTTACCGACGACAAACAACATGGTATATGGACAAACAATATGGTTCTTTTCATAAAAATCTTGTTTTTTATTTTAAACAAGTCAAATGGGTTCAGTTTGAAAAAAAAACTGAAATTAACGAAAGTCCGTTTTTTTGCGCAATAACAATTGGTTTCTTTCGGAACTTTCAATGCTGGTCAAGCTGACCGACCGTATGTGCAACAGTGTAATAAGAAAGCTTATAGGTATGAAAGACAGTATCGGTGTAAAGATGTCAAAGGGTATGCTCCGTTGGTTCGGCCATGTACAAAGAATGTCAGAAGAAAAACATACAAAACACATATATAATGCGAAAGTGGAAGGGTATGGTGCCGGTGCATGAGGGGAGCTTTCATCAGCGTTCCCTACACTTATAACTTTATACCTTGGACCAGAGAAGAGATTTAATGCACAGACATACAATGCATAATGACATTCTGGAAGCAAAAATAATAACTTCGTAATTACGTAATAGTAATTTTAAATAGGAAGAAAGCAATATCGCTTTGAGTAGGAATCAAACCCGCGTAATCAAGTTCTTAAGTACGACCTATCTTTTGTTATGCATGCATAAAACATATTTGAGGATACTGATTTTTTAAATTGAATTGACTGATTGAATTGAATATTCTACTTAATTTTTTTTCTTTAATATTTCGTTACTATAAATTCCTGGCTGCCTCGTTGGTTTAGTGGCAAATCGCATCGCTTGGTGATCACGAGTTCTTGGGTTCAAATCCTAGGTCGGACAAATGAAGTTTTTCTAACTATAACTTCCCAGTATGAGTCCCGAGTCTGAAATTGTGCCCGGTATATGGCAGTAGGGACCTATTGCATGGTACCTAAGTGAGTGGGTGTACTCAGTACACCTCATCCACCCCGCTTTGGGAAAATAGGCGTGACGGCGGTTGGATTATTTTTATTTTTTTTATACATCCGTGTAACTATAATAAAAATATTCTAACCACTGCACAGTAAATATCAGAAAAACGGCATTTACAAACTCAAAATAACATGCATAAATATATACAGATAAATATAGAGCCATATTACGTACGTTACCAAAATAATTTGTTGCATACTGATATCGAATCCGCGACTACTTGATCCAGTGAGCCCAGCAGCATATCCTCAGAATACTAGACCACGCCGTAGTCAAATCTGAAAGTGCGGTACTCTAGAAATAGGCCTTCACACAGTTTCATAATGTTTATAGGCTATAACCATGACGGGACGTGGTGGGACTCACTATAGCCTATAAACCGGCGGAACGCCATCTGGCGGGATTATTGTTACTGCACAGATTTTGTTGTTGTATCAGTTTTATTTTGTATATTCGGGATACTATATATCTGCAATAAAGACTATAGCTTGTAACTTAGTTAATGGCTGATTCTTATTGGATGATTAAAACATCAGTTTTAACTTAAGGAATATACAAGATCAGTTCAGGATTCACTTAAGAGTAACGGTTGCCTTACAATAACCCCATGGTCACGGTAAGGACAACGTCAAGGCCTGAAGTGTTTGACGACGTGTTAATTTTCTTAATTATTTTAGCACTCGAGACGTCGGGTAACAAACAGCGATAAAATATTAAAAAGTAGTTTTATCTCATGAGAAATATTAGCGTAAATCTAAAAGTTCCATAAGCTACAAGAATTACCTAAGATATATTGTTAGTTCCGTATTTCATAAGAACATTTCAGTATTGTTCGCCTCACGCGCTCTTATTTACATGTTGAGTGAGATACAGGCTTTATTACTTAATGCACGTAGCAATATTGCTGTCTGAAAACAAGACGACAACGGTACATGGACACGATGCTGGGCCATCACAGATTATGCTGCAGACCTGATAAACTGAAAAGTGAATGCAGACAACTTGCAGCTTGTGGTATGAAAAAAACGCCATACTCTGAACAAAGGAGTTCAATTTGAAATCAAACTTATTTTTATTCATTTTTGGAAATTAATGTATTTTCTAATTTGACAAGTCAAGATAAGCTCCGTTTGTGTATCGAATAACTACTTGTTAAATTTTTGTAAGGAATTCTTTGATATTTTTTTGTTTAAACAATGAAAATTCACATACACAAATACCCGGATCGGAACAAATCCTTGTGGGTCACACAAGGATTTGTCCCGTGCGGGAATCGAACCCGCGACTATTAGACACAGTGGATGGAGCAGCTTAAGCTCTTAACTACTGAGCTAAATCGTCCATCAAACCAAAATTGCTACTAAACCACAATTTAATACTCAACTCAGAGAGAAAGATCACTATTGTCGCAAAGTCTCGCACTCGAATATGAGGTGAAGAAGCAAAAGTTGTTAAGTGCAGCGTGTCCTGCCTAGCGAGCGTTCATTGATTTTAAATATTATTCTCGAACGATGTCGACAGGGTCGTGGATTGGTCATGCTCACTAAAATGTCTTTGCTAGTGACGGCTCTGTGGAGCGGGTCATTCTTTTCCCTCTAAAATGGTTGAGGAGAGTGATGGCTGCTTCTCAGGTCATACTCGTGAACGGGTGCTGCTGGTGGGGACTGGTCCGTCCCCTGCCCTTTGTCTGACTGAACGTGTACCATAATGCTGTTGAATTTTGTCTCGTTCGGCATCACACTGGAGCTATGACCAGTTGTTTTGTACGCGCTCTTTACATATTTTATAGTAACACTTTCTCTTACTATTATTATTATGCTTTTTATTATATACCTCTACAACATCTCTATTTTGTAAATGAGAGGACTATGTAGACACTGACCAATATCATGAATCTAAGTACACTTATGATTAATCTATACTTAAGCACATCTATTTAGCTCGTTCTGCATTGTTCTCCCATACTCCATAAATGCAATGTATACAAAAAGAATTGTAAACCTCATTTTTAAAAAGAGTAACCGTGGAGTTTCTTGCCCTTCTTCTCCACAGGAATGACTTTCCGACCGGGTGGTAGAGTCTTAAGTAATTAATAATTTTCTCTTTTTGACTATTCATAAGTGCCTTTTGGTCTACATGAATAAAAAACTTTTGATTTTGATTTTTGATTTTGAAAAGAGTGTCTTATCGCATTTCTAAATTATATACTGTGGCATCCAGCGATCTGAAGAGCGACAGAACCGATCTATATGTCCGGGTATATTGGATCCGAACGCAGCCGGAATATGAAAAGATCATATACAGTTATGCATATCTACTAATAGCATTTTGATTATTGAGAAGTTCCATCTTGCTGGATCATATTTCATACTAGATTTTGCAAACCGAAATCGCAATGTTGGCTACAGTTTAGTTTTGTCTCAGTTGCTGCTGTTTTTGTGATTGGATTATCTTTTAGCGTCAGGTCTGGGATTCGATGATTTAATGGTTTAGAGCTTTCTTACACTTGCTTGCATTTTGTTCAAGATATTGGGGTTGCAGATGAGGTTGATCGATTGTCCTCATTTGAGCCATTATTAGAAGCAGTGGCTAGTGAACTCCTACCTAGGCTAATATCGTGGTTGATTTTGTTGACTAACTTTTTTCATTCTCTCTGTACTGCTCCTCTGCAGACAATTTGATTTTCTACGATCAGTAAAGCTTATAAAAAACTGAACAAGGTACAGGAATTACATTTTACATTGAACAGTCATGTGAACAGAAGACCCTATGTATAAAATGTTACAATGTGGCTAGACCCGGTGCAGTCCTCCAAAAATATCCCATGATGTAGTTCCATCATTGTATGGATGGCGTGTTCAGTACTTTCATTAATTTGCGATTGAAATATTAACTTTATCTTTTTCAGCATTGTCACGAATCCAACTTTTAATCTCTGGATACTTCCTACAGCAGCTATAGATAATACCATATACCATAAGGTGCAGTGTTATCTTGGCAGGAAACCATGTTAATGAGATAAGGTGGCCGTAGACAGCTTACTTCGTGTCTGGACGCCAGCCAAACATCGCCGAGCCACTTACCACCATATGCGATCTTGATTTGTGCTAACAGGTTTACTTAAAGCCGTAACTTGCCGCTGTAAAGCAATATAAATTTTATATATGTTTGAAGGCCTGCGCCGTGAGATTCGTAGCATTAGTGTAGTTAGATTATAAAATGGCACCACTCTTGAATTTTAGCTTTGATGAAGAGCCTTGGATTGATTTTATTTTTCTTTGCTCACTGGCGTTCTATTAAAGAGGCCTATGTTCAAGAGTGTACTGCTAGAGGCAGATGACAATGATGATGAATTCCAAAGCCCTTATAAAAGTGCAGAGTAATATCTGTACACGGCCATATCTTTCAGGAAATAGGTTAGGAAATTTAAAACACTGTAAATTATTCACATGTTTAATATTTAACAAAATTAACTCAAAGTATACTCAAAAACTCACGAAAATGTTACAACTTTTTACTACCCAAAGTAAAAAGTTGTGCCATTTTCGTTATATTTTGCAGTTTCTTAAAAGAATATTAGATGCACTTTCTAGATTGAGAGTTAATATTAACATGTTCACAAGTATACGCAAACAAAGTTACGTTTGAGACGAGCTGCAAAGTTGGGCAAGATTGAAAAAAGTTGTCCCGCTGTGCTGCACCAAACTCGCGGAGTCGACTCAACTATGCAGTTCAAGTATGTGCAAGTTTAGAGTACTAACTACAGCTCCTTTGTGAGCTGTTCCAAATTATTTACTGGGTTTAAGTTATATTTAACCCTGTACTAGAATAAGTGGTTAGAAATATTCAAGATATAAAATAGATCGTAGACATTTCACACAAAAAGCAAAGTTTACTCAAATAACTTTCTTTATAAACCTGCTGACAAATTTCTTATTCTGTATGTTTGAAGACCTGTACCACACTTCAACATCAAAGGATATTTGAGTTTCAATACTGAATAGTTCAACCTAAGGTGGAATTAGGGGTGTCGTAAGTGTCGTACATTATCACCTTAAAATACCTGTCTTTTTTCGCCACACCTATAAGAAGTTATTTAAGCCCTGGAAAATATTCAAAGACTTAGCAAACAAGACTCTTTTATTTAGCAATAAGAAATTACCGCAACATACGATGCACTGCAATCACTAATGTTAGAAGATCGCTGCTTGCGGTTGAATAATATGAATAACACAAGCGTGCACGTCCCGTAATGAAGTCGAGTGCATTTGCACCGCGCGGTTAATGCACTTAGCACACAGCACACGGCAACACAGTATTTCAGCAATAAAGGTATAGTAATATTTTTTCATTTTCTGTAGGATCAGCCAAGGATTACAGTCAAAAGCCAGTGCTATCGCGTAAACGTTTTATAAAATGGTTAATAAGTAAAAGCATACGGTAAGATAAATGGTATTAAAACTAGCACTCTCGGTATTAATATAATAATGGGGGATTTTCAAGCGTTTGGTTTAAAATTTACAAAAAAAACAGGAAAGTTGTAAAAAGTATAAAATTTTTATTGGGGGTTAAAAGTCAATCCTTGCCATTTATTTTTTAAAGTTCAATTTTGAGTTTCTTTTTCGAGCACATCGGCTGGTATCTCATCTCGTGTGATGTTGTCTTCTAGTGCTTGAATCGATGCTAGTTTATCGGCATAAACAAGAGATTTGACGTACCCCCACAAAAAATAGTCCCACAGCGTCAAATCGTACGATCTAGGCGGCTAATTCACTGTTCCAAAACGAGAGATGAAATTCTCACCAAATTCATTTCGTAGTAGGTCCATCGTTTCGTGTGCTGTGTGGCATGTGGTACCGTCTTATTGAAACCACATGCCAACCAGACTTAGCTCGTGTATTTTGGGCATTTATTATATTATAAAAAGGTGGAAATCATTGCACAATAGCGATCACCATTGACAGTAACGTTGTTCTCATCTACATCTTTAAAGCAGTACGGGCCAATGATTCCTCCGGACCACAAACTACACCAAACAGTACATTTTTCGGGATATGACAGCTCTTGTATTGCTAGTGGCTGCACATCGGACCAAATGCGGCAATTTTGCTTATTAACGTATTCGTTCAACCAAAAATGTGCTTCATCGCTTAAGACAATTTTTCGATAAAAAAGCGAATCCCGCTCCAGCTTTTCTAAAGTCCATTTACCGAAAATACGACGCTGTGGCACGTCGCCCGGCATCAGTTTTTGAACGAGCTGTATCTTATATGCCTTAAAACCGAGATCCTTGCGTAAAATCTTCAATGTAGTGGAATAATACTATCCCAGTTGCTACGAACGACGACGAATGGACAAATCACGATCTTCAGCAACACTGGCGGCTACAGCACCAATATTTTCTTCTGTACGCACTCTACGCACACGAGTGGGTGGTTTAATATCCAATAACGTGAAATTGGTGCAGTATTTGGTCACTATTGCTTAAATAGCTTGCTCAGTAGGGCGATTATGACTGAACAGACTACTGATTTTGATCATAAAATTCAATGATTTGTAAGCGTTGTTCGTTTGTAAGTCTTTGCCATGGATATATTACAATGGATTAGGCACTCTGCGAAAAGAACAGGATGACAAGGATACTCACTGAGAGCCCTACGTCTCTTTCTATGTAGGGTGACCAAACCTTGGTACGATTATGGACTTGTTGACATATAATTAACGTTTAATTTTCGGGCACTGTTAATTGCCGTAATTCTTTCTTTCTACGCATATGCCACATCTTAAATGAGTAGTAGATAATAAAGTATAAGTTTTTGATTAAATTGTCTATTTTCTTGCTGACTGTACATTTTTTTCAGAATCTGTAAATTCAGCTCCAAATATCGCAAAAATTTATGATAGTCCCCTAGAGCCGTTTTTCTGTATCTACAAGGGTTGAGATAGCTACCCTTACTGCCCCATCTTAATCCATTCTGTATATAAAGACGAATTGAGAACCTTGTTCGTTTTGAACTCGGTAATAAATGGTTTACAGCGTATTTAAACCACATCATAAATAGGTATAGTCCGTATTAGTTCTACCTTATGGTCACCGTACTGCATCGTAATGGGTGCGAGCGTGACACCGGGCTTCTGGTTATTGCTCTCACTCATAATGGTTTCTCGAGTTGTTTAAATCATAGAAAATTCAATGTTGTGTCTGTGAGTAAGAGCTTTGTAAGTAATTTTGTTTTTCATTTTTTTGACAGTACTCAATTCTTTGTTTTATATCCATAGTCTTTCCATAATGAAATGGCAATAAAAACTATACAACTTTAATTTTGACACATGGCAGACTTCTAAATATACTCTAGGTACAGTTTTCAGAACCAAAGTCACCAATATAGCCCTTAAATTTACCAAACTTAAATGGCAGTAAGCGCTTGTAGAACTAACGGTTGTTGGCAGATTATCACCGGGTGAAGATCGTAGGTAACAAACACTTAATGCACACAGGAAAAAGTAGCAGGTCGTCGTAGTGGTTTTTGGGGGAGACCTCTGTCCTGCAGTGGACATCTTTCGCCTGATGACGATGGCAGATGACAGTTGCTAAATAGTGACACTCTTGTAAGGAACCTTTACATCAGGTTTCTTAAAATTGATGTTCTGTTTAACTTATACTAGATCATTGCCACGAAAGAAGTTGCCACGCCTCTGTGCATTAACGTACACACCACACAGATTTAGACTTGAACAATTAAATTATCTTCTTGTCGCAGAAATGGGAAGCTTTTAGTGTGTGTTTATTCCCTGGGAAGTAAAATACTTAGAAGTCAAGTCTCCGTAACCTGCAAGCCTGTTTGAGACGAGAGGGGAGTAACCGAGAGAGTTCTTTAAGGAATGAACTTTTTGAAAGGGATCCCCACAAGAGATCTAGCTTGATTACTATAATATATGAATATATAACCGGGATCATCGGATTACCATGCCTTCCGAAGCATAGAAAAACTCAATTATTGTAATGCCACGAAGCGTCATTGATCGCACACTTATTGCGCTAATCGCTTCTTAATCCTATCGATCACTATCATCCTCATTATCATTATTATTATAAGCCAAGAGAAGGTTCACTGCACAAAGTCTCCACCAAAAATCGCCACGGGCTTTGGGCTGTGCTAAAGACACAATCAGAATTCCATTTTGAGAGGCGAAATAGGTAAAGAAGAACGACATTTAATATCCTAGTAGCAAATATTATTATTCTATGCAGATACTGCGTCTGCAAGTGCAGGTGATATGAAAAACTAAAAATTTAAAGAAACTTATGTTGCTGACAGCATGAAAAAAGGCATTAAGCCCACTCTTGTACTATTAAACACCAACTCGCCTATATTCCTTAAGCGGAGGTGACAGAGGTTTATTGTGTACACCCATATTTTGCCGACGATGTTAGGTCTCATATAATAGGGGGCGAGCATGTTTATCTTTTTATTTATTTAGTAGATAAGAAACTTACAACTAATACAGTAATATAGAAACTAGAGATGATAACGGAAAATCAATTACAGGTCTTTAATAATTATATATAAATAAAAATATATATCAGTATATATATCTATATCATTACGCTACTGTCCTTGCAGGGTTAGCAAAGAACCAAAGTTCTAACAGTATAAAGAATTATATATTTTGAGTTTCGCTCGCCCTTGCACATTTTTGTTTCGTCACTGTTTCTGTGTGGAATAAAGAATTAAAAAAACCTTACGTAAGTACATGATTTATTAACAATTACAGTTATTATCATGTCGAGTGTGAAGCTGACAAAGGAATAATGAAGAGAGAGTTCTTGTTACGAGAGTGTGTTGGTGTTGGCTGGATAATTTAGAAAGTTTGCGGTATCGGCAGCTTTATAAAAATGTTTATACAACCACACATATAATGTAAAAGTACACTTTTCCCACTAAATTATTAGATCAGAAAAATAAAAGAATTGGAAAAATGGAAATGTTAAACGACTTATATCGCTGATCACTTAGTTTGCTTTTAAAAATATTCTACAACCGCAGGGAGAGAAACTACACCTTCGTTACGAGGCCAGGTCGCTTCCCCGACAGTAATGTTGTTTTGTTCAAAACGAATGTAATCTACGTTCCAGTCCACTTTGCATTAGATAGGAAAGTACAATGGCGACTGTATTGACCGCTTGGGCTGTGTCCAATTTCCGATACAAAGTGGACCGTAGTGCGCAGATTACAAAGTATCTATTTAAATATTTAAGGTATGAACTGGTTATTCGGTTTGGAGTATCTTTGTTTTACATAATTTGAAAACGATACCTGTCTCGTTGGTCTAGCGGCGTATGAATCGTCTCCGTCCTGGTTTCCAATTCTAGATCGGATAGTGTTGTTGCGTTTTTCTCATTAATAAATCCTCAAGAGCAGATCAGAGTCTGGAATTGTACCCGATATAATGGCAGTAGGCAAGCGCAATTTTATTTTAAACGTACCTGTAATTCAGGCAAAAATCCTGTGTCGCGGGCGCGTTAACAAATACGAAATTCGCATGCACAAACATCCAGGCCGAAACAAACATGCGTGAGTTACACAAAGATTTGTCACGTGTGGGAATCGAACCTATGGCTACTCGATCCAGCGGGCTGGGCGAGTTAAGGGCCTACCGCGATCGACCATTTACCGACCGGATGGGAGACGTATATATTGAGCGCGCATTTGGAAATAAACGACGTATGTGCAAAAACAAATTGTATCATTTTATAAAAAAAATACTACACTTTGAGAGGAAAATCTGCTTTACAAGAACTTTGCTACAATCATTTGCTATATTTTAAAGTAAATTAATTCTTCTTAATCGTTTTGCTTTTTATCAAAAAATGTAAAACAATAGAGCTAACTTTAGGTATTTTTTCTATCAAGAACCTATCATTTAATCGTATATTCCTTTTACCAAATTCTAAAACATACAGTCAAAAATCATATTCCTAAATATTAAGTGTGAAATCTATGTACTTTTTGAAGTGCGTGGAGTACAAAAACACGCTTTTTTCGCGGTAGCCCCTAACCACTAGACCAAGCCGTCCGCAATATATATTGGGCGGTCGTGGCGATCTTAGGGGCAGGCCTTCGTCTTGCAGTAGACGTCTTTCAGTTAATGATTCTTTCGTGGGTGTGCACAGTACACCTCTGCCACCGTCGCTTGGGGAATGTAGGCGTGACGGTGTTTTATTTTCATAAACGTAGTAGCATGTCGTAGCGAACTATGAGAGTGGCGGAAGCCAGAGAAGTATGTAAGGACAGAACCTGTTGGAACTTTCTACCCTGTACCCACCCCGCAAGGAATCTGGCGGGATGATGTAGATAATAGCCTGTTTCCTCGACGATAAAACGTGATGCGGAAAACTCACGGCTGGCTTCAATTAAAATTACAAATTCTACTTTTCAGTTATTTTATAGCGCCTTTATCAACCAACATTACCATATAAATTGACACAACTGTTAATTAAACGTCTATCAGAAGTTTATCTCCAAAAATGTCAATAACCAATTAACAAAACCTAGCACAACCTATAAGCAATTTAATAAAAATTATATACTCTAATGCACAACAAAGCGACGGCAATGGCCGCTTAAATGTATTTAAACTCAGCTTTTAGCAATCACTTCTAACCGGGGTTTATAAAAATTCGATATTAATAATAAGTATCAAATTTATTCGATAGTGGGTGTACACAATACACCTCCCCCCACCGTTAGGTGAAAAGCGTGATGACTTTTTTGTATTGTTTTATGTTTTACAATTTATTGCATCATTCAAAATTTGATTTATACCGAAATGGGAAAGATAATCCACGAACTACATAATTGAAGTCGTTGTCGTTGGGAACCAATTAAAGTTCCAATAAAAATATTGACGCAAGAGTCATTCAATTACAAAGCACCTCCGCCTCTGTCACCTCTGAAGGACATTGTAATTTGACCCAAGGTTCATCAGATCTCTAAATGGTGTATAGATAATTGTGTATTTCGTTGAAATATTTCGCTTATTTTTATTCTCGGAAGACATTGGGCTGTATAATAAATAAACCTAATTAGTCCCACTGCGGGGTACAGGCCTTCTCTTACAAAAGATGGTGATATAAATAAGGTTACACTCAACCACGCGGACCAGGTACAGATTGGTGGAGGTAGATTTGTGGCTGTTAACTTATCTTGTCCTCTATAAGGCATCGAATTCAGCTTAACAACTCTCAGAATAAGGGCTATAAGCATCTTTACTTTATGTAACGACTACCACATTAAGTTTCATCTGCCGACAACGCTTTACCGTGCCTTTAAAGTACGGACACGCTCGAATTTAAGAATGCCACAAACGGTCAGCCATCTATGACCGATCGAGCTGAATTCTGCTTAACCTTGGTGATGGTCCCGCTGGGCTACGAGCGCTACCTTATAAAAATGCTATTCCATTATAAAAATGCTATGCTTATTCCATTTTATGACTTATAAAAATGCTAGGTATAAGTATTTCTCACTGGACATGGCAACTTTAGGAGTAAATTGTTCCCTTTTAAACTAGTACCTTCACCGCTATGTCAGTGCTTCACGTCTTACTACGAGTATGAACAATCAGCGTGTGCTGATTGTTCTTTGCGAGTGCAGTCTCTGGCACAACGAGCGTACCACACGTACGTACACGGATCTTGTAGAAACTCGGGATAATTTCCGCGCGTTCAAGCGTTTTTGCCATACCTATTACTGGAATCAAACAGGAGGTTCACAAATCTATCTAGTTGTCTAACATTGTGTCTACTTATCATCTGTCTATCTATCTTTCTCATCACACCAGATCCCTTGCGGGGTAGGCAGAGAGTACAATAGGTTCTTTCCTTGCATACCTCTCTGGCTTCCTCCACTCTCATAGTTCGTGTCATACACGCTCGCCGGTTACGGATACTCTTGTCTTGCCCTTCAGATAAGACACGGTCTATTTGGTCATGGTAACATAGTCTAGGTCTTCCCGGTACCTACATCCTTTCACTTTCGTATCGTATATCTGTTTTGTCATTCGTTCTATATGCTTGAACCAACGGAGCATACCCTTTCTCAGCGTTACACCGATACTATCAGTTGGCCAGCTTAACTCCACACATTTTCCGCAGAGCGCGTATTTTGACCGCATTTATTCTACTTTGATTCTCCTTCTTACATAGCCAGCTCTCGGTGCCATATCACAGCGTTGGGACAAGCACTTCGTTATGTATGACCAGTATCACCTTTTGGCTTAAGTGCCGGCTCCCAAGTAGCTTTCTCATCGCACCATTCACTCTGTTCCCTGCACTTACTCTTCTCTTTATATCAGCGGTGTATTTCCCATCCTTACTGAAGGCGTATCAAAGATATACAAACAAATTCACTTGCTCCAGCACATCGTTACCAACCATAAATAGGCCATATTTTTTCGTATCCGTGGTGCTTTACAACTGGGCTTATCCTAGTTGTAGTCTCCTTCTTTAAGGCTGATGTGCCGATTTTTTGTGTCTCCCGCTTTGCAGAGGAGGGAAATGGAATTTTATTTTTCCTACTCCTCCTGTTTTTCTTTCCATTTAAATTTGTTGCAGGTTTCAAGAAAATTAAACCACTTCTTGGGACACCCCCAGGTTGAAACCTTAGTATCATTTAAGGAGACCATTGTGGATGCTGGTTTACAGGAGTTACAATGGTGGAAATGTGAGATGGGCTTAGTCCCAAAAAAAAATTAAGTATGTAAGATAGTACAAATTTATTTAATATATAAAGTCAGACGTACAACGCAACTTTTCAAAGTTTTTAAAGGACCATTGCAACGACCATTTATCGACCAGGAAGGGTGACAGTGTTGCAAATACTTTACAAAAGAATAATAAGGGATGTATCCGACATTGAGCGCGCGTTCTGAAATAAACGACGTATGTGTAAAAACAAATTTTATCATTTTCCAAAACAACTACACTATGAAATAAGAAACTGCTTTGCAAAAACGTCGCTACAATTAGTTCTTAGGCATTTCGTGTTGGAATCAGAACATGGAAAGCAATAAAGATACTTATGATTTTTTTTTTCTATCGTTTAATCGTGTATACTTTATACAAGATTCTAAAATATACAGTTAAAAATCATATTTCGAAAAATAAAGTCTTATTCCGTATTCTTTTTTAAAGCGCATTGAAAGAGGAAAGCACGTTTTTTTCGCGGCAGCCCCTTATGGACCACTTAGTTCTAAAGTAGATGCTACCGATGTACAATACTGTCTATTCATTATTCATTATTTTAATATAATAGTCGGTCAGGTCAGGTAAAACCTCTTAAAAACTTTTTCGCGAGAGTTGCAAAACCTGAAAAAGTCACCCCAAAATGGTAATGGGTTCGCCTCCACACAGGGACCGAAATACCTCGGCAAAACGTGGGTGCTCCATGTTCATATACATACTCTGCCCACGATTCGTGATAGGCGGGTGTAAAAATATTCAGTAAAATCTATGATGACTGTCAAGTCAAGTCGATAACTAATATATTGTTGACTTATGAAAAAATTGATTATAGTAATAAGACAGTTTGTAATTAGATTATAGTAGTAGATAAAGCGAATATAATCACTACGTTTTAAGAGGCGGAACTTCATACTAGAGCACGAAATTGCAAATTGTACGAAACTTACACGCAAAGTACTACCTGATAAGATTAAATGTTATTGCTGCCAACATAAAATTATGATATGCTCCCAACCTAATAAAACAATACTACGAACATAAAAAAGAATAGGGATGTAGCCTTAACGTTCAATTTAATGGACTAGCTTACTAGTTTCAGCAGGTATATTCCACGTACCGCCACTAATTGTTTACATCTGTAAAAAAAGGTTTATGCGTCAAAAAAAATATTGAAATACGCATAGTAGGTACTAGAAGCTTTAGTATCATAAATTTATATTATTAACCTTAAGAATGAAAGGTATCGATTAGATGACTGTACATCACTATAGTTTTTAATATTTTCTTTTATCTGAACCGCAAGAACTATGATGCCTGTAAATGAATGTAAAATATAATATTGTTACAGTAACATACTTACTGATCTTTATCCAGTGAAAATTTTGCCATAAATATTTTTTTCTGGTCACCTACCCGACTTGTTTTTGCTTGGGTTAATATTTCGAATTTATGTTTGTTTATTTTGGAATATGCAACGCCACAGAGAAAAAAAGGCTATTATATTTAGTAATACACCTTCTAAAGAGATATTAAATTAACATTTGTTTTAAATTAACAATGATAATTTTATATGTATTATAAATACAATAGGTACTTCAATTTGTCAACTCGAAATGACAATTTGAATTGACATATCAGATTAAATGTGGCAGAACAGTATAATGCACCTATATTAAAAAGTAGACAGTTATATAGTACGTATTGAGGATTTGTTTTCAACGGGTTTAAAAAGACAGCAAATCCAATATTAATCGTTTTGTCTACAAGACTTTCGCCAGCCTGGTAGTAGAGACAACTGCTTCAGTGCGGAATAATGCGCGAAGCTATTAAGAGGTCTTGGGTACGAATTCTAGGTTGTACAAAGTGAAATTTTTCGACGAAAAAGTCCTAGCTCGTTGGTCTAGTGAGGAATAATGTTCTATGCGATCACGAGGTCCTGAGTTTATATCCTCAGTCGGCCAAATGTAGTTTTTCTAATGAAAAATGGTTAAATTGTGGTTGGTACAGGTGAACTACAAAATAAGTCTCTTCCTCAGTTAACCTTTTCTCTATCTCATTCGCATGATTTATATCGAGTCATTGTCAAAGACTTGAGTTATATAACGCAACAAAACGTTGCTTAATTTTTATGGCATACCTGTACATAATTTAAAAAAATAATACATACTTTAGCACATAAAGCGAAGCTATCAATTCCTTCAACCGTTATTGCTATAGCAATAGAATATTTATGGCGCGCGGGCGGTATGATAAAAACACCATACTTGTATGCTAAATTTACGACTGCCATAAAAGGGTTTTCAGTTTTAATGTTCCAAAAAACACTCACTGTATGGTTGTTTATCGCAAACAAATATTTGAGAAACCTTTTCAGTTCTAGAGGATTCTGCAAGAGATTTATCACTTCCTGAGTTTAACTACATTGTAAATTAAAAGCCTCTTTTATCTTCAACTAGGGTTCTTCCCGAAAACACGTGAGTATTAAAAAATAACTATCACTTGCTTTAACGGTAAGGGAAAACATCGTGAGGAAACTTGCATGCCTAAGAGTTTATCGAAGGTGTGTGAAGTTCGCCAACCCGCACTGGGCTAGTGTGGTGGACTATGGCCTGAAACCTCTCAGTTTATGAGGAGGTCCGTGCCCAACGGTGGGACAGGGCTAATATTATTATTTTGTATAGGGTTCTTGCCGGAATATTATCGCCGAGTGATGTCATCAATTTTGTTTTAATCCCAAAAATTTATGTCCGTTTAAATATTAACAAAGTGATAAAATCTGATTTTTCAATTTCCCTTGTCATTATAGGTCAAACATATTAACGTTCCTCATCATCAGCTCGTATTAGTCCACTGCTGGACATAGGTCTCTCCGAGGGCATGCTGCTGAGCCCGGTCTTCGGCTCTTCTCTTCTAACCGCTAATATTGACATTAGTGTAACACTGTTGAGTTGATACCCCATCCTCTTCACACTATTAATTTACTTAATAAACATGAACGTGACACCACGATTACTCGTTAGCGTCAGCTAAGTCCGCGGGTAGTAGGCCTGACGGTGTTAATCTCACTTTAATAGTAATCATTAATCCTTTGCCTGATGCCACAACATGGTTGTAAAGAGCTCAGGATCCCGCGCCCAATCGTGGATTAACTCGCTCGAATCCACGATAAATCAAGTTTAACGTGAGCTGGCGTTTATTTCATTCACGTCCAATCATAAATTATTGTGACTGCCAGTAAATGCGGGTGTATGGCCGGCAAAGAGGGATAATGCTAGATCATTATTTTTTTTTGTCTTTGCATCCTATTGCTGTATTATTACGAGCTATCAAGGAATGTTTTAAAAATGACAGTACCTAAATAGAAGCCAAAAATATTAAAAATAAAACTTGAACATTATTACAAAAAGAAACTTCGCCCAGCAAGTATCATGACTGTGGGCGTGCTTATAATTATAAACACAAATCCCATATGCACAAACACCCAGACTAGAGCCAATATCAATGTGTCAAACAGAGATTCCTAAACGGGGATGAACCCGTGGCTACGGGCTCCATTACCATTACATCCGTGGGTTACACTAAGATTTGTTCCGTGTCAGTAGTAACATTCATACCTACTTGTAGAATAAAAAAAGTAATGTAGCAGTATACGACCTGAAACAGCATCTTTTAATGGATTCAGTGACAATGAGGCTACTATGTCCTTACGACAACGTAAAACCAGTGGTTAAGTGGAATGACAAAAAAAACTTTGAATAAGTATAAATTGAAATGAATTAATGATAATATTTATTTGTAAAAACATAGGATAAAAATTAGATGTGTTAGTACAAAAAATAAAAACAGTTTATTTGTAACGAGCATTACAATGTGACAAAAAAAAATAAAGTTAAAATAAAAATGGATAAGTAACCTGATTAGTAAAAGCTATACACCCCAAAACATTTAACCACACACACATTTAACCCCGAACAAGTCTTTTGGTTGAGGAGGAAAAAAATAAAGATAATATTCTTTAGGCACTTAGCAGTAGAAATAGGTAGACTACCTTGGACAGACGCTCCTCTAATAATAACTTTTTTGCTGTTGACTCTACACAGTGCGGTATTGATACTCACAACAGTATTCTGCGGATAAAAACCCGATACATGGCACTGGGTCACGAAATCACCGAGAGGTGTAGTTACACGGTATCGTGTCGTTACAGTGCGAACCCGCGCGGTCGTTACGGGGGATACGCCGGTTTTACAGCCGAATAAACATATTTACTCTCTCTCTCTCTGTACTCTCTGCCTACCCCGCAAGGGATCTGGCGTGAGGTTATAGATAGATAGATAGATAAACATATTTAATGGCTGAAGTTATCGTTGCTAGCTGGAAAAAATTAGAATTGTTAGATTAGGGCTACAGACTGGCGAGGTTTTAACTGGTGGATATGATGGTAAACTATTTGCAAATAATAATAATATACTTTATTGCACATAAAATACGCGGCAAGGTAAAACATCTTAGTGTTATCTTTAACAACACTTTGGCGTAGAGACCGCAGGTTGGTGATGTTAGCAGAAAGATTTTCGCTGCAGGAGCTTCACTTAGGCGCCTGCAGCAAAAATTTCTTGCCAGTCGGTACTAAAATTGCGCTTGCCCAATCTCTTCTGTTGCCCATTTTTGACTACGCTGATTCTTGAAATAAAACTACTTTTTCGGATTTTATCGCGGTTTATTTTGATTTTTAAGTTTCTTAAAAATCAAAATAAACCGCGATAAAATCCGAAAAAGTAGTTTTATTTCATGTGTAATATTCGCGTAAATCTAAGAACTCAGTACGCTGATTCTTGCTACCTTGACATGTTAGTGGAGCTTCTTAATAAACTTGAAAGATTTCAAAATTATTGTATTCGATTTATCTTCGGCTTACGTAAATATGACCACGTATCCGAATTCCGATCTCAACTTAAGTGGTTCCCTGACCATCATCGTAGGAATATACATGTACTTTCATTACTCTACTCTGCCTTATTTAACCCGTGCACTCCAATGTATCTTAAGCAACGTTTCTCCTTTCTCGCTGCTACACACAGTCACGTGACATTCGTTCCTCTGTGACACTTCGCCTTACAATCCCTACCCATTCTTCTAACTTCTTCTCTATTTCCTTCACCGTTCAAAGTATTCGTCTTTATAACTCCTTACCTGAGTCCATAAGACGTGCTAAGTCCTGGGAATTATTGAAACGGGATCTTAAGACACATTTCCTGTAAATTCCACACCTCAAAAATGGGCAACAGAAGAGATTGGGCAAGCGCAATTTTAGTACTGGCGGGCAAGAAATTTCGTAGGCGTCTAAGTGAGGCTCCTGCAGCAAAAATCTTTCTGCTAACCTCAGCAACCTGCGGTCTCCACGACAAAGTGTTGTCAATGATAACACCAAGATTTTTTACCTTGTCGCGGTATGGAATATGGACCCCGTCGAAAGTAATCGCGGGAAGTAGATCAAAGTTGATTCTAGAGATATACCAAGGGCTGCCTAACACAATGACTTGAGTTTTGCTCGGATTACCTGCTAGGCCATGTGACTTACTCTAAAGATTAATACGATTAAGTTCGCAATTTATATTCTGGATAGCAGTTGACAGATGAGCAAAATCAGCCTGCGAGTATATTTGTAAGTCGTCAGCATAAAGATGATACGATGACGTTAACTCATTAGTAATTGAGTTGATAAATACTGCAAAAAGCAGTGGAGAAAGCACACCCCCTTGCGGTATGCCGGCAGAAACTTTACACCAAGAGGAAAACGTATCGTCTATGCGAATACGTTGCCGACGCCCAGACAGATAGCTGCGAGGCCAGTCGATCGTTAAAGGAGAAATATTAAGGGAACGCAGCGCAGCAAGCAGGATATCATGATCAACTGTGTTAAACGCATTGCTGAAATCAAGAAGAGTAAGAATAGTTAGCTGCTGGTTTTCCATTCTAAGCCGAATGTCGTCAGAGATGTTTACTAATGCAGTAGTCGTACTATGACAAGGGTGAAACTTAGATTGATAAGGGTCAAGGATATTATGAGCATTCAAGAACCGACTAAACTGATTCTGAATGAGTCGGTTCAGAATTTTCGATAGGAAAGGGAGAATAGAAATTGGGCGGTAGTCTGAAGAGGATTCGGCATTAGCCTTTGTCGGCAAGGGAGTCACTTGGGCGTCCTTCCAGCAGTTCGCAAAAACGGAGGAGTCAAGAATAGGTATGATCATTATACAACTAATACTGTCACTTCCGACGGTATTTGAAGTAATGGAAAGAATACTATTTTTAACATCACGTTCAGAAACCGTTATGAATGAAAATGAAGGATAATCAGGGGCGAACAGTGCAGTAAGTAGATGAAGCGTGTCAGCTGTAATAGTATCATCCAAAGCTGACGACTTAGAGAAATGCTAATAAAGTTGCTCTATGTCGATGTCATTTAAGGCAGCATCTTGTGAAGATTTTCCCACTCCTAAGGTCCGAAGAAACCTCCAGACTTTGGCGGGATCACCGTTTTAAACAGAGCGATGGATATGACGACTCTGTGCATCCCTGCAAACTGTGTTACATCGGTTTCTAGCCTGATGATATTTGTCCCGGTACTTATCCCTAGAATCTACCTTATATCTCGACTTAGCTCGATTTTTCTTTTCTATGAGAACCTTGATGTCTTCTGTAAACCAAGGAGCAGGAAGATGTCTCTTTTTAATTTCACAGATAGGAGCATGAGTATCAAAAAGTTCTGTTAGTAGTGTATTGAACACAGCAATTTTGCTGTCAACTGTTTCCTCCTGCTCAACCGCAGACCAATTGCCTTTGTCTGTATCTTCCTTGAGATGAACGAGGTTCATTGCACCAAAATTGCGCTGAAGAAAGGTCTTTGGTTTAGATATAAGGGGACGGATCTTATAAGATAGAAATATCAGATCATTATAAGAGGAGGCATCAGCACTATACTGGCTACATTTAACAACATATTCAAGAGACGAGACTATTATTAGGTCTTATAGGGAAGGAGTACAGTTTGGGGCATGATGAGTTGCTTTAAAAGTGCGGGCCCGGGAATCATTTTTGAGTAAAAAAGTGTTGAAGTCAGCCAAAATAATAGAGTGATCATATGACGGGGTCAGGTCTTCTAGGAGGCTTTCAAAAGAAGTAAAGAAGTTAATATGAAGAGAGGGGCAGTAATGAACCCCCAGAAGATCTTTATGATAGTTTAGAGTAACTTCAATGAAGAGATGTTCCGCTGTATTAGGTGAAGGAGGCTGCGCTAATTTGCTTACTATGGAGTAGGAAAGATAGTCCCGGAGATAGATAGCAACACTACCGTAGGAACTACATGTATGGTCATTGCGAATTAAGTGAAAACCCGGAGGAAAATATACAGTGGAAGGAAGATTAGGTCTTAGAAAAGATTCAGAGATCAAAATCGCATGGATATTTTTATTGTCCATGGTCAAAACTAAATCCTGATAGTGAGCGGGATGCTTTGAGCATTAATATGCACCACGCTAAAGTTTTTAGAAACGTTCGAGTATTCAGAATTAATGCAACGCTATGAAAGCTGTCATCACTCTCTAAAGAGGAACAAGACAGGAAGGTATCAATAAAACCAAGATTCAGAATATTGTTGTCGTCGTCCATTACAAAAAGTAAAGCATAAATAAGGGATAAGTAACTATAAATTAAATATAAAATATATATATCTACTGTCGTCTACCTACGGCGGAAATGCTACATAAAATGGTAAAATTACTGAACGAAAAAAGAACAACAACAAAGAAAAACAACGGCGAATATTAAAACTATACACCATGAGATATAGACCTACCGGACGCCTAATTGACAGTATACATTAAAAAAAAGAAAAATAAAGTAAAATAAAAATAAAAATTGTCTTCAAAAAGAGAAGAAACAAGAAAGTTTTAGTCTAAAAGCCTAATACTCAAAGCTTATATTCAAGTTTTAACATAAAGTAAACGTCGCTCTGACAAGACAGATATCAGAGCAAAAAAAAAGAAATTTACGTAGGTACATACGCCGGAATCGTAAAAACAATAAAAAGTGTTATAAAAAATAACGTACACATAAGTAATCACTAGCCCTGTCATATCATGTGCTGTATGTTACGTAGGTATATGCTTTTAAACAATACAGTGGGCAAAAATGACGAACGATTTAGCGCAGTGGTAAAGAGCTTAAGCCGCTCCGCCCAATGTGTTTGTAAACGCACCCATGACACAGGAATAAATCCTAGTGGGCAGTTACGTGTTTAAAAAAAAAAAAAAGAAAATTCAATTGCTGATTATAAAAAAAAGACTATTAGGCACCCAAAGATCAACAAATTTATGTTTTCTTAGCACGGTTCTTGGCGCGTACACTGCGTTTGTCTTTACTAGAAGAAGGACCGCTCCAGTCTTCAGGAGGAACCGCACACGGGACAGCATCAAGCTCGGCGATCGTGCGGAGTTGGTGCCGTTTACCCCCCGGCTCAGCCACGACCACGGTGCCGTCCCTCATCCAGTAATTAGCCACGCCGAGACGTCTCTGAGCTTACATAAACACATTGTGGCGCTCCTTTGTTAGGAACTCAGATATGGTTATACCGGTGCCCTTTAAACCTGTCTTAGCAAACCATACCCGGATGCTCATCGTAAGGTCGCGAAACTTTACTAGAATCGGCCTCGGCTTTTTGGAGTTGGGCCTACCAATACGGTGACAGCGACTGACATCAGATCCGAGATTTCCAGTTTTGAGATATGTGGAAAAGATATCCATCAAAATATTTATTGGAGTTACATCTTTCTTCTCGGCCACTCCATGCACTAAAAGCATTTTACGTTGACTCCTCATCTCTTGGCGTTCATAAGCCTGTGCTAACAGAGCCACTTGTCGCTGCAGATTGCCCAGCGCTGCAATTACAAAGTTCTTAAACTCTGCAAAATCTGTTGCCACTGTTTCTGGTATGACACCTGCATATGCTGTCTTTTCCAACTCTGAATCAAACTGTGCCATCTTGAAGTGGAAAACAGAAACCAGTCCCTCGATGGTGTGCTGCAGAGCCTCCATAGTGTACTGATAAGGTTATAATATTAAATGAAGTGTGCTTGAGTGTGAAACTTAGTTTCAAAGATATTTGGATTATGGATATTTGCACTTTCCACTAGCAGGTAACTTTATCTATCATACTATGTATCCGATGGCAAGCAGCTTATAATTAATTTTATTTAATTAAACTTAAAGAGAACAATGTGTTAAGTTTTTTACAACATACCCGAAAAAATGTGTTTTGTCAAAAATGTGTTGTCTCAAATGTTTATGTCAAAGTCAAAAATCGTTTATTTGTAATTATATAGGCCAGAGTTTTCCAGACATTTTTTTCTCATAGACCTCTTTCAAAATTAACCTGATTACGGTTGACCCCCTGCAGCTACATTTCTACCATATTCCCAAAACTCGACAAAAAATGTGAAGATTAGATCTAACTATGGAAATTTGCGTTGCGGCTGAGATCCAACCACGAATTAATAGTTTTCTAAAAAAGTGAGAATTGATTGGTTAATTAATTAATTGATTGTGCTATGAGTGGATGTCAAAAACTAACTATACTTTTCTTTTCGAAATTCCGGAAACAAATGACTAAAGTTTATCCTTGGCATTCGTATGTATATTGGTGAAGAATCAAACAAGTTCATGCAAGATTGCAAGCATCGCCCCTTTGCACGTCTGAACAAGCGTTGCGGACGGTGGCGGCGCTTTGCAAGTCTCGACACGTTGTACTGAATATGAAATATGCTAGTTTTTACAAGTAACAGTCGCTGAGCTTCTTAAAATATTATCTGCCTATATTGATAGGTGAAGTCAATCCAACATTTTAGTTCTTCACTATCGAAAGCAAATAAATTTTCGTGGACCCCGCTTACGAATTGTGAACCCCCATTTTTTTATCACGCCAACGTAGGCCCCCGTCGAGTCTCCCGTGGACCTCTGGGGGTCCACTTTGGGAACTAAGGATATAGGCCAATAAAAAAACATCTACAAACGTCAAAATTGTTACTTCGTTTACATCTACCCCCGGATCGGAACGCAGCCTTCACCGTGAAGATCTGGCGAGAAACTCAGAGGGCTGGTCTTTCTGATAGCAAATGTGTTTTATCGTCATGGTAATCCGATTTTCTTTAATTATAGCCTAGTTTTAATTTATTAAAAGGCAGGAAAGAATTGCTAATTCTCAAGTTAAGCTTTTTCAGTAAAGCTTTTTAAGTAAACGATGGCAATAAGGTAAGTTATTTAAATTCAGTTCATTCTGCAAGGAGCAGTAAAGCTGAAGTTTGAAAAAGACACTTTGAAAGAAAGAAAGGGAGAAAAAGTTTATTTGCACCGCGTTAGTACATACATAACTTGAAGATACAATAACAGATATGTTCTTAATTTCTTACCTCGTTACATAACGGTCCCGAACTCAACATAATGCTGGAAGGCTTCAAGAGCAACCAGTGCTGGTCTTCCGTCGGGGCCTTAGGTGACATCAATTATTATATAAACACAAGTTTACTTTGTGTGGTATTGTAAATAATTCGTAAGTCCGGCACTTTTGCACCCATAATGGTTCCTGCTTTTATACTTTATTTTTGCGACCATGTAAACACCTCAATGTAGTCTTCGTAGTTTTTTCGACTGAGGGTAGTTGAAGTGAAAACATCTTTTATTCGTAGCTCTGTTATAATTTAAATTAAAATTGTAATTTACTCACATTTTATCTTCCTTATGTACTAAGTTTTTATATCCTCTATTACACTCACTCTCACTATCACTTTCTTCTTTTAAACTCATTTAAATCTTCACAAAATGGACCTTTTTACGAAGCTCTCCAACTGCATGGAAGATCTCTCTGCAACATTCTCTGCAAGGATGGATCATTATGAAGATGAACTGAGGGCTGCTGGCGGCGAGGCATCCCATAAATCTATAGCAAGTCTCTCCAAGGACTTCATGGATTTCAAGAGCTTGATGTGGAAGACAGTGGCATCCATTAGAACTCAGATGGAACTGTTGGTATTGGGCTTAGATCGTCACGAGATGGCTTCCCGAAACAAGGTACTCCTTCTCCATGGTCTTCCAGAGAAGAAAGATGAGGACATCACTTCTTTGGTAGTCCAGACATTAAAAACTAAATGTGAAATTGCCAGCATCAAGGCTTCCGATATAGCGGTTTGTCACCGCCTGGGAGCCGCCGTGGGAAAGGCACGTCCCCTCCTCGTGAGGTTTCAAAGCCGCGATCGGCGTGGTGAGGTCTGGCGCAAGAAGACCGAATTAAAGGGCACTGGGCTGACGCTCTCGGAGTTTTTGACCAAACCGAGGCATGACACATTCCTCAATGCGCGTAAGCACTTTGGAGTAAGGCAGTGTTGGACCTCCGAGGGGAAGATCGTCATTCTGCTTCCAAATAAGGCCCGGCGCAAGATAGAATCTGCGGCTGAGCTGCGACATCTAATAGCTCAATTTCCGGTGGCGGCGTCGACGTCGGAGGCTGCTGCGGAATCCCAAGGTGCAGCGTCTGGCTCGAGTACAGGGTGCCCGAAGCCGGCCGATAAGAAATCGCGCAAAGCAGTGAAGTAGTCTTAGGTACTTGCAATTTACTACTTTATGCTATTTTTAAAATCTTTCTCTCCTATATAAATAATTATAATCTATCTTTCTAAAATTTCTTCTCTAAAATTTCTTATATAATATTAAGTACTTTCTGATTGTTTAGTGTTTACTACAAGTGACATTAGCTGCGCGCGTTCGGAAATGTTGCGCGCGTGTTTCGAGTTATGTGCTATGTTCGGATAGTTCATGATATCTGAGTATCAGTCCTTTATTCAATTTGTGAAAAATCGGCGAGTGTAAAGAGGAGTAGTAGTCGCTTGTTTATTTATAGTTATTAGTAATTTTATATATATTAGTTAATTCATATTATATATATTTATGTTAAATTTGTCAGATGATAGTTTTATATCTTGCTCTTCTTCTTGTGCATCGGATGATAGCTACGCATCAGCTTTTAATGATGATTCCGTTCACCTGCGCGAGCAGCTGTCTTCTTATTTCTCTTCTTTCAGAAAATTCTTCAATGTAGTACATATAAATGCTCAGAGCATTCCCGCCCATCATCCTGATTTGTTATCATCTTTTGACTCTGAACTCATACACGCTGTCCTTGTCTCTGAGACGTTCCTCAAACCCGCTGTTCCTTCCACACAATTTCCTCTGCCCGGGTATAAACTTGTGCGCAATGACAGAACGGGCAAGGGAGGTGGAGGGGTTGCAGTTTATCTCCGTGGAGACATTACTTATAAAGTTGTTGATCAGTCTCCGAGTATCTATTCAAATTTTGCAGAACACCTTTTTATTGAAATCATGATTAACCACACTAAAATTCTTTTAGGTGTTTACTATAGTCCTTCTTGTCATATTGATTATTTCCTTTCTTTTGAATCTAAACTTGAATATTTTTCATCACTATATGACAACACTATTATCCTCGGAGACTTCAACACTTGTCTGCTCAAGGGTGATACGCGCAGCCGTAAACTCCAATCTCTTGTCTCTTCTGTGAACATGCATATTCTTCCACTTCATGCTACTCACCATGCCCCCCACTGTTCTCCTTCACTTCTAGACCTAATCCTAGTATCCGACCCTAGTAAGGTGGCTGTACATGGGCAACTTCCAGCCTCTTTTTCTTATCATGATCTTGTTTTCCTCTCATATAAAATTCGCACACCTAAACGCAAGTCTAAGATTCTTCTTCTTCGTAGTTTTAAAACTATTGATCTGGATCGTTTGAGAGAAGACGCGGGTAATATTGACTGGTCTTCTGTATACAACTGCGCCGACTTGGACACTAAAGTGATCGCCTTTAATAAACTGCTGTTAGACCTTATTGATGTGCATGCTCCTATAAAAAAAGTAAAAGTGAAACATTCTCCCGCACCATGGTTGTCTGACATCATCAAAAAAGAAATGTCTAAAAGAGACAAAGCTAAAAGACGGTATATGAAGTTCCCTACAGATGAGAATTGGTCTCTGTAGAAAAAGTTACGAAATCGCTGCAGTCGTATGTGTAGGGATGCTAAGCGACGCCACATTAACGCTTCAGTTCAAAATTTCAATACGGCTCAGGCATGGCAATTCCTTAAGTCTCTAGGTATCGGGAAATCTACTAACGATTGCATCCTAGATATCGACCTTAATGCTATTAATATGCACTTTTCAAAATCTCCTGTCACTTTAGACAATGATATTAAAACTTCAACACTCTGCAACCTTTCTTGCCAACCTCTGCCTGTATGTCCTCAGTTTTCTTTTCGGCAAGTCACAGAGGAAGAGGTCAAAAAATCCATCTTATCGATTTCTACCAAGGCTATCGGTGATGATGGCCTTCAAATTCAAATGCTTCGCCCCCTCGTGGATGAACCTATTTCTGTTATTGCCCACATTATCAATTATTCACTTGAATCTAGCTCCTTTCCCTCAGCCTGGAAGAAGGCCTATGTTTTACCGATTCCTAAAGTTTCAAATCCCTCTTCAGTCTCGCAATTCCGTCCAATTTCTATACTTCCCATCCTGTCTAAAGTTCTTGAAGGTGTTGTCCAGAAACAACTATCTTACTTTCTTGCCTCTAACAGCCTGCTTAGTCCTTACCAGTCTGGATTCCGTACTGGCCATAGTACAGTAACTGCACTGGTCAAGATTACTGACGACATTCGATTGGCCATGGAAAACAAACAACTTACAGCTCTGGTTCTACTGGACTTTAGCAGTGCCTTCAATTCTGTCGATTTTGACATTCTCTTGGGAATCCTATCCTCACTTAACGTATCTTCCTCTGTAACTGCTTGGTTTAATTCATATCTTCGCGGTCGCTCGCAGATGGTCCGGTCTAACGAGGCCTCCTCAGGATGGTGTGAACTTTCTGCGGGCGTACCGCAAGGTGGCGTACTCTCTCCTCTTCTCTTCTCGGTATTTATCGATGCGATCACTAAAGTTATAGCTTCACACTATCATCTCTACGCAGATGACTTGCAGCTGTACCGTCATTTTAAGGTCGAAGAATTGTCGGTAGCAATTAATGCCATCAATAATGATCTTAAAAACATCAATCAATGGGCGAAGGGGTTTGGACTTTTAGTCAACCCAACCAAATCGCAAGCTCTCATTATTGGTGGCAGGCATTTCTACAATCTCCTGGACCATCAGTCTCTCCCCCCAATAATTTATGACTCTGTCCCTATACCTTATACCACCAGTGCGAAGAATTTAGGCGTGTATTTGGATTGCAATCTTTCCTGGAGCACTCACATTGCGGAAGTCAGCAGGAGGGTATACTTCTCGTTTCAATCTCTCAAACGTCTCCAGAAGTTCCTGCCCCTTCAAACGAGAATAATTCTTGCCCATTCCTTCCTTCTATCACTTTTAGACTATGCTGATGTTTGTTTTCTTGACGCTACAGAGGAACTTCTTGATAAACTCGAACGCCTGCAGAATTTATGTATCCGCTTCATTTTTGGTCTACGCAAGTATGATCATATCTCTGTGTATCGAATGAAACTGAAGTGGCTACCTGTTCGGCGACGTCGGGATTTACATATTCTCACTCTTCTGTTCTCTGTTCTCTATAACCCTAACTCACCTGAATATCTTCGCGAACGCTTCGAATTTCTTATTCCTCGGGGCAAAACTTGTCGTACAGCTACCTCTCTCCTTCTCCGAACTCCCCGTCATACTTCCAGCCTTTATGATGGCTCCTTCACTGTACGTGCGGTGAAACTATGGAACTCCCTTCCACATATCATACGCGTTAGCTGTTCTCTGGATGTTTTCAGGGAAAGAGTAAAAGAGCATTTCCTTTGCAATTGATATAAATTTTATTATATTATTAATTATTTTATATTTATATAAGTATATATCTATGTATGTAAACTTATGTATATAGGTGTATTTATTTGTAAAGTTTTTAATTTAGTATATGTTAGTATAATTTATGTATGCAGAGACTTCGATATTTGTTTTCATTATTATCTTACTCCAAGGTTAACTGGTAGACAACTCAAATTGAGTTAAGTTCGCCTTTGTACATCATATCTGTAAATGTACTTACTAATTTATGTAACTTTGTACAATAAAGAATAAATAAATAAATAAATAAAGTAGTCTACCACACGTAAAATGAAAGTAAAACAGAGGGGTTTGCCAGCGTTACGGTAAAAAAAATAATGAAACTACCCATAAATAAATAAAAAAATGATCGCGACACACTCTAGGTGAAACTGGAATACTTATAAACCTCTACACGTTTTTGCGCAAATAACAATTATTACATTTAAATATTTTACTGAATCTCTCTATAGAGATGACAGTTTCAACATTGTATGCATAACATTCTGTTGAAGCACACCTCCATTGGCCTGGTTTAGCTCATAAGCCGCTCATAAGACTAGCTGCAATACTGAGCTAAACAAGCTGTGATCTGCAGAGACGCAATATGCACCCACACGTGTGTAGGGGATACACGGAAACGCTAGTCTTTAGGCGGACAAGCTGTGATATAGAAGTGAACAAGTTGTGGGCTTCAATTGGCACTGTAGTGAGACGAATACGTACGGTACATTAAACAAACAAACTCGTACTCAGTTTGTACGAAAATGCTTGTAGATGTTGTCAAAAGCATAAGTTGCATTACCAAGTTGAAGAAGTTGCAGTAAGAGTTGCTGCGAGGTGCAAAATGCATACAATTTGTGGGGCAGACGAAAATAAAGTTGGAAGAGAATTTTTTGTAATTTGTAAAGAATTAGATACTTCATGTCTAATTATTTTGGTGTTGTAATAGAACTGTATATGTATTGTAACTATTGATTAACATACAGAAACTTCAGCCGTATCTGGAATTTGTCTAGATTTCTGATGAACCGAGAATGAAGTTTTTTTCCTCAGGAATTACAGCCACAGACACAGAGACGCGCAAAGGTATTGCGATAGCCGTACTATTTTTTTTTTAAATAGGAGATCTATAAGTGAAATCGAATAAATAAAACCTCTTTATAATTTATCATTTGTTAACCATGTGTTTCTTTCCAGCACGAGCTGACTTAATCAAAGTTCCCGCAGATCATTTCCGATCGTTCCCAGTTAATTTTTCCGTGTGTTCACAGCGGTCCCGCGACGAAGGCTGCAGGTAATTGAGGCTAGTGCTGTTAACACGTGCATGTCGATGCCACGTAACAACGCGTAGACATTTTTCTGGGTAAGGATTAGCGTGCTACGACTACAAGGTTCCATGAATTTGTATTAAAACAGGTGTTAGGTGATATTGTTTGTTTCTAAGAATGATTTAGGTATGTTTATATTAATTATTCCTTCAAATTGGTGGACGGTTTTACTTTGAATTTCCCAGTAAGCCTTTATAAGATTGCCATTTAATTTTTGTATCACGAAAACTGGCCCTCGTAAGATTCCACATTCCTGAGTTCCACAGTTACATTTCTAAGATTTACAATTTGAGTTATTATAATAATTTTTTAACAAGAGTAAGTTTTCCACATTCAAATATATTTTCCTTGGATTTTGTAGTGCATCATTTGGAAGAGCTACTTTAATGAAATTTGTCAGTAGCTATTTATTTTCATTCTGATCGCGAATTGAGTAAGGAAAGGAGGACATAGGAAAAGGGCGATATTGTTTAAAAAACTATTAGGTAGGTAGGTTTATTTAAGCAGGTTTACATATGTTAACTATACATTATTGGACGGACAGACGATTTGGCATAGTGGTTAGGAGCTCAAGCCGCTCCGCCGAATAGTTGCGGCTTCGATTCCCGCACGGGACAAATCTTCATGTAACCCACAATTATTTGTTTCGGTCTGGGTATTTGTGTATGTGAATTTTTATGTTTGTAAAACCCTAGGGTGGGGCTACGATTCTTTTTTAAAAAAAACTGAACTAATGTTTTTTTAATATACGTCGGAAGTAGATAACTGTCAATATATTTTTAGTAATACAAAAATATATAAAATAAATGCTATACAAAAACATATGTATATACAAAAACGACATACATTTACTCATACTGCCGACATCGGTATACTATCGTCTCCCATTCCTATTTTTCAGTGAATGGTTGTACGATTTGCATAGATAACAGTGGCATCTAATTAATCCCTGCTAATGGATGCTGGCGAACAACAGCATTCATATGCTCATGTACGATACAATATATTAATATATTCAATGGCGATATGAGAATCTGTGCAGTTTCTTGCAAGACAGTAGTGCCCGGTCAGGGTATATATATATATATATATATATATACATACACATATTCTTAAGATAATGCTCATAGATCTTATTATGTTAATCTTTTTAATAATTTTTATTTAAAAAGAACTTTTTAAAAACAAGCTTTTATAGCAAAAACGAAAATATCATGCTTAGTTGAGGAGTTCCTGTGGCTTCTTTCCAGCTCCATCATCAGACCTTGGACACCATCCGGGTCTAAAGTACTCGTCAAGCAAAAACACGGCAGGGTTACATTCAGTAGTTGGAAAACAAGCTTTAAAACAAAATATCTTGTTTAGCTGTCAAGTTTCTATGGCTACCTTCCGGCTCCATCATCAGAACTTAGATATTATACGGGTCTAAAGTACTAGTCAAGACAAATCCAACGAGCTTAAATACGGCGGGGTTATAGTGAATAGTTGGGTGGTTCCATTGGCTACCTTTCGGCTTCCTCATTAGACTCTGAACACTACCTGGTTGTAGTCGTGTCAGGTGTGTGTCGTTTCAGGTCTGGAAGAGGATGTTCGGATCAAGTCTTCTCACTCCGCAACATCGTAGAGAAGCATCTGGCAGTGGGCCGGAAGGTTTTCTGCGGTTTTGTAGATCTGGAGAAGGCATTTGACAGAGTTGTGCGAAAGAGACTTTGGGACATTTTGCCAGAGTATGGTATAGATGGCACTCTGTTGCGAGCCGTCCAGTCCACTTATGTGGACTGCAAGGCATGCGTACGGGTGGGTGGTAACAGGTCACCCTGGTTTGACGTTAAAATCGGCGTCAAGCAGGGTTGCGTGTTGTCCGCTAGACTGTTTATAATATATCTGGACAAAAGTCTTCAAAGACTGAAAGCGATGAATGAAGGTGTACAAATGGGTGACTTAGAGGTAAACCATCTACTTTATGCAGATGACGCGGTTTTAATAGCGCCAACAGCCACTGATCTGCAAACACTAGTCACAGTTATGAAAGACGACTGCATGATCAATGGCTTACACTTGAATGTGAAGAAAACCAAGATTATGGTTTTTGAAAGGGAAGAAACCAGAACGAATGTAAGGATTGTGGTTGGTAACGATGTGCTGGAGCAAGTGAATGAGTTTGTATATCTTGGATGCGCCTTCAGTAAGAATGGGAAATACACCGCTGACATAGAGAGAAGAGTGAGTGCAGGAAACAGAGTGAATGGTGCGATGGGAAAGCTACTCGGGAGCCGGCACTTAAGCCATAAGGCGCAGCTGGCCATACATAACGGAGTTCTTGTCCCAACGCTGTTATATGGTAGCGAGAGCTGGGTATGTAAGAAGGAGAATGAAAGTAGGATAAATGCGGTAGAAATGCGAGCTCTGCGGAAGATGTGCGGAGTGAAGCTGACCGACCGCATTAGCAACAGCATAGTAAGACAGCGAGTAGGTATGAAAGATAGTATCGGTGTAAAGATGAGAAGGGGCATGCTCCGTTGGTTCGGGCATATAGAAAGAATGCCAGAGGAAAGAATGACAAAACAGATATACAATGTGAAAGTGGAAGGATGCAGGTACCGGGGAAGACCTAGACTATCTTACCACGACCAAATAAACCGAGTCTTATCTGATGGAAAAGTCAAGAGTCTCCGTAACCGGCGAGCGTGTATGAGACGAACTATGAGAGTCGAGGAAGCCAGAGAGGTATGTAAGGAAAAAACCTGTTGGAACTCTGTACTCTCTGCCTACCCCGCAAGGGATCTGGCGTGAGGTTATAGATAGATAGATAGACCTGGTTGTATAATACTTGTCAATAACCAATCTAACAAGTCTGAACACGAGGGGATTACGTTGTATAGTTTTCATATTCTTATGGCCACCTTCCTTCTCCATCATCAGACCAGCTCCATGGTACAATATTATTGCATTGTCACCAACTTTACTTACTTTACCTACCCGAAAGTGCAAGACAGACAGAAATACGAACATTGCAAGTCAAATAAAAGCTTGTAAAAATAAACATTGCACCATACTAAGAATTCCTGTCTCCGCAATGCCCACATGAATAAGTGTCGTTACTAGTGGTCGCCCATTGGTCGAAATTCGACCATAATTAATTTAAATTATAAGTTTCAACATTATTAAGGTTCTATTGTCAAAGACTATACTTCTATAATCACAGATTTCGCCAAGGCTACACTGTAAATTTGCCTATTTTTTTCAAACAAATTATATGAAATATAAATTAAAAAAAACAAAATTATTAAAATAAAGAATACCTTTTTTTATTCAATCAAAAAACCAAAAAGAAAATGCTGTCCATTGAACTTGACATACATATTTCAATAATTTAATTACTGATAAAAAACTTCTCTGTAAATGATGTTTTTTGTAAAAACTTTCATCGTTTGCTGGTTAGGTTTGACATTCAGTAAGACTATAGACAAATAATATTAAAAACAAACAATATTAATCTATTTCCAATTTGAAGTGTATTGTGTGAAATACATGGTAGTGTGTGTAATGTGTTTATTATTGATTTAATGTATTTTTTATGCATAATTTAAAAAAATATTAGAATCAGAATCAGAATCAGAATCAAAATATTTTTTATTCATGTAAACCATTACAGTATTTATGAATCGTCAGAAAAGTAACAAAGACTCTACCGCCACTTCGGAATGTCATTCCTGTGGAGAAGAAGGGCAAGAAACTCCACGGTTACTCTTTTACAATAAGAAATTACAAACTTTTTCATCTACATTCTGTTGTGGGGTATGGGAGAACAATGTAGGTTGGTCATCAGGTGAGTCTAAGTTAAAAAAGCGAATAATACTATTTATGAGAATGGGTACATGGTTCCCTCATTTACAAAAAAAAAGTACATGTTGTGTTAAATTAATAGAAGGAAGAGAGGAATTGTTAACTAACAACAGTTGAATAGGTTGTCATGACTCAAGTGGAGCTGGAATAGCATCTATCCAAGCATTTTTATCTTCTAAATAATCTTCTATTGAATAATAAGCTTGCTTACAAAGTGTTCGTTTTACACAAGCTTTGAACCTATTTTCACTAAGTTTAGTGACGTCAATGGGAATTTTGTTATAAAATCTAACACAGTGCCCCATGAAAGACGTGTGAATTTTTGACAGACGAAACTGCGGTTGGTCTAATTTATTTCTATGTCGTGTGTTATAGCAATGCCTATCACCTAGCTGATTAAAAAGATCTAAATTTTTTCTAGTATACATAATGTTTTCATAAATATATTGACATGGGACCGTCATGATATTAGCTACTTTCAACAGTTATCTTAAAGAGTCGCGACTACTCAAGTTATAGATGGCCCTAATAGCCCTTTTTTGCAAGATAAAAACAGACTCAATGTCCGCTGCCCTACCCCACAATAATATACCGTAAGACATGACACTATGAAAGTAGCTAAATTAGCATTCTGCACTCCTCGATATAAACTATAAGTGTGGGAAATTTCATACACCTCCGTCCGCGCAATTTTCGTAAAAAGGGGTACAAAGTTTTTGCTTCACGTATTAATATAATGATTTCTTAAAGTCAAAGTCGAAGTCAAAAATTATTTATTTGCTTAGGCCAATACATGAGCACTTACAAAAAATATTACATTTTTTATACTTACCACCGGATCGGAACGCGGCCTCCACTGAGAAGGTCAGGCGAGAAACTCAGCGGGCTAGTCTTTTAACTTAATTTGTTCGACCTTTCTAAAAACCATTTTTTTTTATAAAATTTTATTTCAATTTTACAGCATTGTTTCATTTTGCTGATTGAGGAGCTGGTCAAACTCAACCTGTGTTATCGTCAAGATAATCCCAAATATTGTAATACTTACTTACTGGCAGTCCTCTCAAGAAATATGGTTAAATTGTAATCAACTTGTTATACTCGTAGAGGTAAGCTGACATGAATACAAGCGTTCTTCTACCACCGGATCAAACGCGGCCTGTACTACTAAGATCTTTAGAAAGATTCAGAGGGTTCATATTCATATTCATATTCATATTTTATTTTGCGTTCCACCATTTTGATTGGATGGTAACATTGATCAGCTTAAAAGCTAGGTAACAATCATGGACCCTGTCGGGCACAGCAAAGTGTTTAGGAGAGAGGAAGACTAGTAGGAATTTTAGTTTGAAAGTAATAAATATTATTAAATTTTTTTATTGAAATACTTAGCTACGAACTGTTATTGTTGGTAGGAAGTCAGTAGTGATAGATTTTTTAATAGATATATTATGTCATTTATATTAGTTTTTTTTATAGATATATTATTATTATTATAAATGTATATTATTATTATGATTATAAATATCTATTATTATTATTAATGTCTATTACTATTATTATAAATATCTATTATTATTATTATAAATGCCTATTATTATTATATATGTATCTCGCTGAGATTCACGGGCTTTACCCGGACCTTTGAAAGGCTTGCATGGGGACATGGGTCCAACACGTAGAGGCCCTTTGCGAGAAGTTAATGTTATGTAAGCCACCTGCTGAGATCACTTGCTGAAAATGAAGAAACATAACCAGCGAACTGACCCCGGCAGGTGCAAGGACTATTGTAAATTATGGAAAGAAACAAGGACTATGTAAATGAGGTTTGATGGACAAAAACTGGACTATTTCAAAGGGGACGGACACCGGCCATAATTAGTGATACCTAATTACCCGTGGCCGGCGGTGACTCGCCGCTTACTAGATGGGCCCTCAAACGGTCGTCCTAGGACAACTGAGGGCAACACCGGTGTGAGCGGCTCAGGGGTGTAGAGAGGTGTGCTGCGCTTTCTCCGAAGTTACTCGCGGCGTTATGCCCTTTAACACTTCCACCCCTGGAGTAGATCGACGTAGGAACGCATTATCTTCCTACGTCGATATAGCTCTCACGGCTCCTCTCTGGACGGCCAATTAAGGCTAGCCAGAGCCGAGAGTCCTGCAGGCACCCTTCGGTTTCCACTCGACCAACGAAGACACGCCGAGTTAGGGGCCCTGTTCGACTCTCTGAAGCACTCGGGTCCGTGGTGTCGTTACTCACCAACAGCTCGCCACAAGCTGCCCTGCGGGCTATTATTATTATTGTCTATTATTATTATTATTATAAATATCTATTTTTATTATGTATATTATTATTGTTATAAATATCTATTATTATTATTATAAATGTCTATTATTATTATTATAAAATGTCTAATATATTAAATTATCTTTTATGCCAGCGTAAATTATATTTATTATTATATTAATATAGTTAATATAGTTTAGTCTACGTCACACGCAATTTAAAATATTCTGGTGTTATAGGTAGTGAATTTATTTGCGATGAGCATTTCATTGTCATTCATATATTCGTCAACTGTGTAAAATGCTTTTGTGATTAGTAATTCTTTTGTTTTATTCATAAATTTACTAAAGTTAGGTTCAATTTTTATTGGGTCGGGTAGTTTATTGTATATCTTTATAGACATCACGTATGGGCTATTTGAGTGCAGTGTTATCCGAGAAGCGGGTTGAACCAGTCTGTTTCCATGTCTCAAGGATCGGTTTTTGTATGTGTCTGCTCGTGTTGTGAAAAAAGTGCTATGCTTCCTGACAAATTTGCATATTTCAAATATGTAAATACACGGTAATGTTAATATTTTATGTTTTTGGAACAGAGGTTTGCAACTATCGGTTTGTTTGATATTACCAAGGATGCGTATTAGCTTCTTTTGTAGAATAAAAAGTGTAGTTGCATTTGTACTGTTTCCCCACATTATAATTCCATAGCTGAGCCAAGCATATGCATAGGCGTAATAGGTTGATAATGCGGTTTGTAAGTCTGTCGTTTTTTTGATTTCGCGTAACGCATAAATGAATTTTGAAATTTTTGTTGTTATATTTTGTACGTGTGCTTTCCAGTTTATATGTGTGTCGATGGTAAGTCCTAATAGAGTGAATGCATCCACTGTTGCTATATTTGTATTATTAAATGAAAATTTCACCAGTAATGGTGATTTTTGATAGGGATAGAAAGTCATAAGCTTGGTTTTTTTATAATTTATTTCTAAATTATGTGCATACATCCAGTTATTTATTTTATTTAAGATGCGGTGGAGCTGATTATTTATGTTTGAAGGGTTTTCGCATGAGGTTAGCAGGGATATGTCATCAGCAAAGAGCACACATGGTTCTTGCATGATTTTTGGAAGATCATTAATATATATTAGAAACAATAGACATCCAATTACGCTTCCCTGTGGTATTGATGTGTTTATAATTTTTCTATTAGATCTTACATTTTGGATTTCGTTTCGATCGTGATTGTAATAATCTATGTCTACATATTGCTCCCTATTCTGTAAGTATGATGCAAACCATTTGTGTGCCACACCGCGTATGCCTATCCCATAAAGTTTGTTCAATAAGATGTTAAATTTAACTCTATCGTAAGCTTTCGTCATATCTAATAGTATTCCTATAGCATATTAGGGTTAGATTTAGATTTCAATTGGCGGGTCTGATCAAAATATTTTTTTTCAAAATCTGTGTTTTATAGTGTTTTGAGAATGAGGAACAGCGACACATCGTTGACTGACAGCGGTTAAGGTTCAATTTTAGCTTAGTTTTAGCGGAGTTTTATTGGAATCGATCCCTGAATGCTAAATGTGCCAAGCGCCACTTGCCAAGTCCTTGCCAACGCTCCTCATGATAGTTATCCTTTTAGCTTTATTACAGCTATAATTTCATTTAAACTTCGCTATTTTGTTTTAGCTCAAAGTTTTGGGAATTAAATAAAGTCAGTTTTATAAAGTTTCTGTTAAGTAGTTAAGATTTGGATAGTGTTTGTTCCCTTTACTCATTTCATATAAAAATAATTATATTAGCCCTGTTAAGAAACTGTCCCACTGTTGGGCACGGGCCTCCTCTCGAACTGAGAGGGCTTAGGCCATAGTTCACCACGCTGGCCCAGTGCGGGTTGGTGAACTTCACACACCTTCGAGAAACTCTTAGGCATGCAGGTTTCCTCACGATGTTTTTCCTTCACCGTTAAAGCAAGTGATAATTAATTTTTTCATTTAATATATTAAGGAAAAATACAGAACAATGTGTGGAAATCAAACCCACGTAATTCCCATCGAAATGATATATTTTTTCGTTTTTATTTTAAATTTTTTTATTTTTATTTGAAAAATTATTGAACGGAGAATGCGCGTGAAGTCCGATGGAATGTTGTGCGAGGCACAAGGGAGTTTCAGGTCTGAAAGAGGATGTTCGGATCAAGTCTTCTCACTTCGCAACATCGTATAGAAGCATCTGGCAGTGGGGCGGTAGATTTTCTGCGGTTTTGTAGATCTGGAGAAGGCATTTGACAGAGTTGTGCGAAAGAGATTTTGGGACATTTTGCCAGAGTATGGTATAGATGGCACTCTGTTGCGAGCCGTCCAGTCCACTTATGTGGACTGCAAGGCATGCGTACGGGTGGGTGGTAACAGGTCACCCTGGTTTGACGTTAAAATCGGCGTCAAGCAGGGTTGCGTGTTGTCCGCTAGACTGTTTATAATATATCTGGACAAAAGTCTTCAAAGACTGAAAGCGATGAATGAAGGTGTACAAATGGATGACTTAGTGGTAAACCATATACTTTATGCAGATGACGCGGTTTTAATAGCGCCAACAGCCACTGATCTGCAAACACTAGTCACAGTTATGAAAGACGACTGCATGATCAATGGCTTACACTTGAATGTGAAGAAAACCAAGATTATGGTTTTTGAAAGGGAAGAAACCAAAACGAATGTAAGGATTGTGGTTGGTAACGATGTGCTGGAGCAAGTGAATGAGTTTGTATATCTTGGATGCGCCTTCAGTAAGGATGGGAAATACACCGCTGACATAGAGAGAAGAGTGAGTGCAGGGAACAGAGTGAATGGTGCGATGGGAAAGCTACTCGGGAGCCGGCACTTAACCCATATGGCGCAGCTGGCCATACATAACGGAGTTCTTGTCCCAACGCTGTTATATGGTAGCGAGAGCTGGGTATGTAAGAAGGAGAATGAAAGTAGGATAAATGCGGTAGAAATGCGAGCTCTGCCGAAGATGTGCGGAGTGAAGCTGACCGACCGCATTAGCAACAGCATAGTAAGACAGCCAGTAGGTATGAAAGATAGTATCGGTGTAAAGATGAGAAAGGGCATGCACCGTTGGTTCGGGCATATAGAAAGAATGCCAGAGGAAAGTATGACAAAACAGATATACAATGTGAAAGTGAAAGGATGCAGGTACCGGGGAAGACCTAGACTATCTTACCATGACCAAATAAACCGAGTCTTATCTGATGGAAAAGTCAAGAGTCTCCGTAACCGGCGAGCGTGTATGAGACGAACTATGAGAGTCGAGGAAGCCAGAGAGGTATGTAAGGAAAGAACCTGTTGGAACTCTGTACTCTCTGCCTACCCCGCAAGGGATCTGGCGTGAGGTTATAGATAGATAGATAGATAGATTTTATTTTAAATCAATGTCCTATTATATAAGAAAATGCGAAATGCATTAAAGTGAAATAATTCCAAACAACTGTCAAACAGCTTAGAGATACGAGATAGTTTAAATCATCGTTAACAATCACTTGACTGCTTCGTTGGTCTAGTGGAAAAGCGCATCGCTTAGTGATCACGAGGTCCTGGGTCAGACAAATGAAGTTTTTTTAACGAATAAACTTCCCAGTATGAGTCCGGAGTCTGGAATTGTGCCCGGTATATGTCAACAGGCTCATCCCCTATTACATGGGACCTAACATCTTCGGCGAAACGTGGGTGTACTCATTATACCTCTGCCACCCCCGCTTGGGGAATATAGGCGTGACGGTGATTACAATCATTTTCGTTAAGAAATAGGATTTGCAATAATGAAAACACTTCGTATTTCTCCGGCCGTTTTATATAAATAATATATATCCCTAGACAATATTGTGTATCTACTTACATACTTAAACAAAGTCTACGTAATTAGGGCTAAATACTACTGAAAGTAAATCGCAAAGCCCCATAAATCCGTACTTCGTACATTTTACATGAATCTACTAAAAAAAGCGATAGTGTTTTCTTTCACGTGATTTTTCGTGCGGGCCGACTAAAATGGGTATCTACCCACAAAGACTTACCAAAAAATTTATTATGTGGGTAGTACGAATATTTTACAGACATAAAATGTCCGCACTACCGGTTTTATACGTCTTTTAAATAATTCCTTGCATTATTTGTTTCGGAATAGTCTGGGTGTGTGCTAGAGTCAGCAGTGTGTTGAATTTCTCACCTGATCTTCTCAGTAGAACCCTCGTTCCGGTCCAGTTGTAGAAGTAAAAAAAAAAATTGACCTTACAAACGAGCTTTTATTTTGGCCTATACAAGTAAATGATATTTGACTTTTTGTTCTAGGACGGCGCTCAGTTCTACCTTCAAACCTTCGTGTCCTGGATTCCAAGCCGGTTTCTGTGTTTGGAGTAAAATGGTAGATAAATGTTTTGATACAAACTTTTTTGAATATTAACAACATACAATACGTAAGTGAAAAACTTGGTCCAGCTGTGGGGTAGTACGGGCTGATTGAAGATATGATATTTTATTTATTTTTATTATTCTAGATTATTAATATATTATGGTACTCTGTCCTATCTGCCTACACTGTCAGGAACCTGGCATGACGAGATAAATAGATACTATACCTATCTACCCCACAAGGGATCCGTCGTGATGATATTACAGATAGATATTATATATTTATTACTTTAACGTAGTTTCGAGTTGGTTTTAAATAAAATAGTGTCGGTTTTTGGGTTTGTATATATCTACAAAGTGGGTTTTAATTAACTAGTGACGCTTGGATGCAATAACTCGCGGTTCTGACTTTTAACTAGACAACTTTTTTGTTGTGTGAAAAAGCCCACAATCGTTCACTTATGTCAGGCCGACATTGACCGTTCCTTAACCTTGAATAATATTAATAAGAATAATATTTATGTGTTGATTTTTAATGACTGACTCGTAGGTGTAGTGGCTCATGGTGTGACCTGCTATCATGAGATCTTAGGTTCCATTCCTAAAAAAATCTTAGCAACAGAATGGAAGTGTGCCCGGGAGAGGCCGTAGGCTCGCCTCCTATTACAATGGGACTCACAAGGTTGACAAAATATGGCTGCACATAGTATATTTCCTTCCTCTGCTAGGGGTTAGCAAGGTATGAAACGTGGCGATATAAATAACTTGCTTTTGTTCTTAAAGGCTTTGTCATAGAGCGAGTGACCAAAATACTTTTTATAAAACTCCTTAATTACGTTTCCTCTTAGATTCTGTTTTTTTCTTAAGTACAAGTAATTGTTAACAAGAAAGATAAAAAAATCTCTGGAAGTAATCGCTCTCTTGAATTAATTGGATTCCATTGTGTCTACTTGAAAAAGTTAAGTTCGATGCTTTGTCTCTCAAATACCTTAACACTTATGTCACTTTTTTTAGGAATCCGAACGAAAATAAAAACGGAATTTTGGTATGGATTCCTCTTTCTCTATAAAGAAATATACGTTTTGTTGTCGTACATAGAGATCTGTCTGTATCATCACGCCAAATTCCTTGGGGGGAGGTAGAGAACCTTATATTACGGATTGTAATATTTTAATAATAAATAGTAATCTAAAGTATGATTATAAGGCCTCTAAGGACCGAAAATGTTGGATATATATAAAGATTCACAATTCGCAAAAAAGACGTGATTGGAGCGGACATATTTGTTACTTATGTGTTTTATTCAAATTGTTTTAATTATTTGCAATGCCGAAGGCTCGTCGAGCATCAAGGTGCTAGTTGGAATGTATATGAAATGTTGCAAAAAAAATTGCGATAAAGCGTACGACCTAAAGTGTCTTGGATTGACGACCGATGAGGTCAGTGCTTTTTCCGAAAAATATACACAAGAATGGGTATGTTTGTGTATGGGTTGTTGGGGAATGGGTATTCCTGTGTCGTGGGTGCGTTTACAAACATGAAAATTCACAAACAAATACCCAGACCGGAACAAATAATTGTGGATCACACAAAGATTTGTCCCGTGCGGGAATCGAACCCGCGACTATTCGACACAGTGGGCGGAGCAGCTCAAGTTCTTAACCACTACGCTAAATCGTCCGTCCGGAGCGCGTGTGTTCAAAACCAAAACCTAAACGTAGTCGCCCGGACACACCAGTCCGTAGCATTGCCGGACTAAAGATCTGCCTGAATGGTACCAGCACCAATGTATACACACAACGCGGCTGTGGTTGTAAAGTATCGGATGAGTCAATAACGGATTATGATTGCGTTCTGTTATCTGAATTTAGAGAGTTGAAATAAGAAATTATTAACCATCTGAAAGTGCGAACAAATATGATAAAACAACCTCAAGAGATTTGTTTTTCGTCAAAAATCCAACTGGAGGAATTTAAGACAAACATGAAGGTACTTAAAAAAAAAATAGACCAAAAGAATTTGTCATTAAATCATCAATCATCTGTCATCTGATAACAATATCCCTAGCGCAGCAGAAATTACACACTCAGTGGTGGAGATGACTGACAAAGTGGAAGTCCCAACTACATTCGCTGGGGTGGCTCAGAAAAAAAGTTTGGATAAAGTAAACAAGCAAAATATTGCTAACCGCGTTAGTATAACGTGTGAGGCCACGAAAACAACTGTAGGACAGTCGAATACGAAATTAATGTAACGAAGAGGAAAAGGAAAACGATTGGACCAATGTTCAAAGGAAAAAGCGCAGCTCTCAATCTGAAATTGTACATAGAGGAAATAATATTGATTTGGCTGAAATACAAGCTATGGAAAGAAAGAAGCATCTTCAGGTGTGGCAATAGACTACTGAGACAATAATTATAATTTTGAATTTTGATTTTTTATTGGTCTATTGGCGGAAACTAGGGCTAGATATTACGAGGTACCAGGTTCGAATAGGTCAAGACATAGTTTAAAAAAAACTCAATATCGATCCGAAGTCTGAAATGCCCGGTATTGTTATTATAGTTTCGTTCCCTATTCTATCGAGACCGTACGACCTCGGCGATACGTAGACGTACACAGAACACCTCTGACACCTGTGCTGGGGACATAAAGGTGCGACGGTGTTTATTTTAGTTTTATTTTCATCACAATTTTAGAATTGGTTGGTTAGTGATGTAATCGGAAAGAAAAAAGAAATCAGTTTCTTGTTTTTGATAGTATTGACTTGAAAAATACCATATATACCTAGTAATATAGTTAGCAATAGAGTGGTATGAGAGTTTAATTGAATAAACAATTTACAGGCCAAGGACGTTAGATATAAACATTTAAGAGTCAAGAGTCTCCGTAATCGGCGAGCGTGTACGAGACGAACTATGAGAGTGGAGGAAGCCAGAGAGGTCTGTAAGGAAAGAACCTGTTGGGATTCTGTACTCTCTGCCTACCCTGCAAGGGATCTGGCGTGATGATATAGATCGATAGATTTTATCGATTTTCCTAGACAAACATAGCTCGAATATAAGTCAATTTAACAGCATGATTCTGTTTTATTGTACGGAACACTTTAGTCTTATACTTTGTTAATGTTTTTTTTTTATTGAAAAAGGATTTTATTTACAAGTATCATTATAATTTCAATTTTATTACTAAATTTGTTTTAGAGGAATCTGTAATGGTGATCGTTACAAAAATAATTTAAATTATTGGGATTTAAATTGAACTCCATTAAATCACAATAGGATTCACTATAGTCTTTGTTATTAGTATAAAGTTTCGTATCAACATCAAAAGGTTTTTATTCATGTAGACCATAACGTACTTATCAAGTCAAGAAAGAAAAAGTTATTTATTACTTAAGACTCTACCACGGGTACGGAATGTCATTCCTGTGGCGAAGAAGGGCCAGAAACATCACGGTTACGCTTTTAATAAATAACTTTAAAAAAGGCTTGCCGGTTGGTGCAGTTGGTTACTTGGCATCGACTTCAAATTATTTTTTTTGATATTTGAAGTCGGTTTCCTATCTATCTATCTATCTATTATTAGTTCAGAATGCAAATATTATTAGTTCAGAAGATGAATGTACTTAATATTAATCTATGTCATTCTCTATAGGAAAATTAATAACATATGCTTTAAATTAGTTAAGAAATAATATAAAATTATATTAAATTGTCATTTTATTATATAATACTTCAGCATAATACATTACTCAAGTAGATATCTACTTGAGTAATGTATTATGCTAAAGTATTACGAATATTCGTTGATCGTATAATAGGCGTTATTTAATAGACATGTCTTTAGATGATATTTAAATAGATTACAATTTTGTATATCTTTAATATGTTTCGGTAATTTATTATATAATTTAGGTGCAATACATAGTGCGCTTTTGTCAAACAAAGGCGTTCTGTGACTACTTGCACGGAGTAAATCAGAATGTCTAGAACTTTTAAATTTTTGATACCTGTGTATGTTTTTTCTTGTGTATAATATTAACTCAAAGCGATGGGAATGTTAGTATTTTTAGCCTAATGAAATGTGGTTTATACGTATCAGTGGGCTTTAGAGAGCATATAGCTCGTACGCATTTATTTTGTGCCTTAAAAATTGTATGTCTCTCTTACCCAGAATATGATACCATATCGTAGTACAGAACCAACGTAGCCTTGGTAAGCTGATAAAAGTATGCTCTGGATAAATAAATACTCATATGCCCTTTACAGTTTTGCGTAACATGTAAAGGGCATATGAGTATTTATTTAATTTCGTACACACTTGTTCTGTATGTAATTTCCATTTCAGATCTGAGTCAACATGTATTCCAAAAATTTAATTGTTTTTATATTTTGGATTACTGATTCTTTGTATTTTATCATTAACGGTACTGGATGCTTATTTCTAATTTTAAACGTCATAAGATAGCTTTTTGTCAAATTTATTTCCAGGTCATTTGCAATTAACCAGTCAACGATGGAGAATAAAGCAGAATTAAATTCACGTAGACATGTTTCACGGTTGAGTTCTTAGATTTACGCGAATATTACACATGAAATAAAACTATTTTTATTCGGATTTTATCGTGGTTTATTTTAATTTTTAAGTTCCCGACGTGTCGAGTGCTTTGCAGCACCTATGGTCACGGAAAGGACTGAGGTGTTAGACGTCCAAAAGGCATAGTTGTTCCGGGTTACCCTCAAACTTCTTAATTATTTTTGTTTTTGTTGGTCCGATCTACGCAGAATGAGCTTACGGTGTCTTGAGGTCTTGCAGTGTAATGCTTGGTTTTGGATTTGATTATATTAATTACTGGATCCCAAGTCGATGGAAGCACGTAACCCCAACAACACCTTAAGCACTACGGTTTATAGAAAAAAGACCCATACTGATAGGTACTTAAACGGTGAATCTCACCACCATCCAACATGTAATATCATGTTTCACGGTTTTAAATTACAAACATAACTGGTACAGTCATCTGCATAGAGTACCATGGGGTGATTTATAGATTTAGGGAGATCATTTATGTAGATGTTGAATATCAATGGACCTAGAATACTGCCCTGTGAAACACCTTTATTTTATTTATTTATTTAATAGGTCTACTTACAATCACTTATACTATTACATTTTTTTACACGCTAGAAACAGATATTCTTGACTAAGTAAAGTGATCATTTACAAGTAAACACAACATTTACTTAAGAGAAGGCACTAAAAATAGGTAAATGGTAATGTAACCGAAAAGAAGGAAGCTGTTCTGCTGCATAACTTAATATTAACAAGTTTTAAAACCTAAATACATAGCATCTTAAGACTATCTATTTACTATACTGTAGGTTAAAAGTAAGCCAAGATCGATCTTTACAATCTAATTGTTTGAGTAAATAGATCTTCGAAACATGAGTAGAGAGTCAGCATTAATATCAACACTACTACTAATGTGGTTAAGTAGGCGACAAAACCTTGGTACAGGTGAGTTTGCACCAAGTACTGTTCTACGTAAGGGTGGCCACAGAAGTGTTATTGGGAAACGCGGCATTCTAGCAGGTACTCTTATATTAAATTTACTGAGTAGTGCAGGACAGGCAATTAAATTATTACATATTTTAAAAAGAAACAGCAAATCAAGGCAAGTTCTTCGTTTTTCTAACGAGTTCATTTTAAAATATGTAAGCCTTTCACTATATTAGAAATTCCGGTCTGCTTTACCTATACTACCTGCTAGGTGCCAGAGAAATCTTTTTTGAATACGCTCCAACCTCAGACAGTGAGTAGCATAATGGGGTCGCCAGACTGTTGAGCAATATTCAAGAATACTCCTAACAAGGCTGTTGTATAAAAGTTGTTTAACTTTTATACTCTTGAACTTTTTTACATTTCTCATGACAAAACCCAGCATACACGACGATTTTTTGATGATATGTTCAAAGTGCGAACTAAAAGTCATCTTTTTGTCAAAAATTACCCCTAAATCACGAATGACCTCTAACTCTTCCAGAACATGGTTGTTTATGTGGTAATTGAATTTAATTTCTTGATGTTTTCTAAAAAAGGTAATGTGGTAGCATTTAGTAGGATTTAAATGCATATTATTGTCATGACACCACTGCGCCAGTTTATCTAAGTCTTCTTGTAATAGTAAACAATCATCAGGGGTCTCAATCGTTCTGGTAAATTTTAAGTCGTCTGCATACATGAATAGAGAAGAGTGGGTAAAACAATGAGTAATATCGTTTATAAATGTATTGAAAAGTATTGGGCCAAGATGAGAGCCCTGTGGTACTCCTGAGGTAATATTGCAAATGGCAGACTGAAAACCATTGACGACTACTGTAAATGTCCGTTCTTCTAAGTATGATTTTAGCCATCCCAGCAACGATCCAGCAAAGCCATATGCCGCGAGCTTAGATACTAAAATATCATGCGGTACTAAGTCGAAAGCTTTGCTGAAGTCGGTGTACACGGTATCTATTTGTTTGTTTTGATCAATTGATTCAATTATAGTCTCAGTAAAACTCACAAGATTAGTGCAAGTTGATCTGCGTTGAACGAAACCATGTTGTTGCGGAGTCAGGTACAAATTCAGATGCTTCTGATAAGCGGGCACATAATAATTTCGAAGACCTTTGCAAATGTAGTTAATATTGATATGGGTCTATAATTCGTTACAATAAAAACGTTTTCTGACTTGTGGACTGGAACCACTTTTGCAGATTTCCATGCTCGAGGAAATTGTCCAGATATTAAAGACTCATTAAATATAATACAAAGAGAAGGGGCCAGAGTTACTGCACAAGACGCAATAAAGGACGGTGGTATGTTATCCGATCCCGCACCTTTCTTTCGGTCCAAAGCTTTTAACACACGCAAAACATGAGCCTCAGTTATTACGGGTTGTATAACTGATTGACTGTTTATCACAAGGTGATCCGAATTTCTTAGGAAGTCTAAATTATTACTATTGGAGTTGTGAGAACCATTAACTCGAGAGAAGTAGTTCGCAAAGAGATTACATATTGCTAAGCTATCCCTCGCATTAGATACACCATCACTCATATAATTTGGGTAGGAGCCAGTGCAACCACGCTTATTCTTCACAAAAGTCCAAAACAATTTTGAATTATGAATGATACCCTGCTCCATGTCTGTTATGTACTGCTTGTAATTTTGAGCTGCAAGTTGCCTACATCGCCGACCAAGTATCTTTAAAGCCAGTTCATCCATTGGGTTTTTATACCGTCTAAACCGTGATCTTATTTTATGTTTTTCTTTTTGACTAATGAACATATTTACTAATGGCTTCCCGTATTTTAGCATAAAAAACTTCCAGATATTCATTTATGTTTTTGAGTCCATTGAACAGCATAACCCAATCGATCTTGCCCAGAAATTCATTAATCAATGTGTAGTCAGCTTTGTAGAACTTGTAAATTTTACTATTAGAGGAATATGGAAGGCTATGGAAAGTTTTAAGCGAGATTATGATCTCCAACGGTAGATGTAGCTTATCAATTGTACTAAGAGCATTACAAGACTCTACGACTTCACAGGACACATTTGTCAATACTAAGTCTAAAATACGATTTGAGTTATTCATGACCCCATTTTCTTGAGAAAGATTATGAAGATGCATAAAGTCGATTAATTTGGATTCAAGACTTGAGCACTATAGCCACTATTAGAATCTTTAATTAAATTCCAGTTTATAGAACTAAGATTGAAATCCCCAATCAAACATGAATGCAATTTTTCGCAGTTGGATGTACATTTGTCCAAAAAGTGCTCCAGTATAGTTTTATGTACAGGTGGAGGAAGATACACGGCACACAATGAAATTTTTTTGATAAAACGATTTATAGGTACATCGATAGTGATCCACAAGTCTTCACAAGAACTTTCCCATGAAGGCATTCGTGTCGAAGTCAATTCGTTCTTTACCGCAATTAAAACACCACCACCATCTTTATAAATATGGAAACCCGTGCTTTCACGGTCCCTTCTGTATACCGTGTATCTGTTGTCGAACAACTCATATGAGAATATATTACCGTTCAGCCAAGTTTCAACCAATATAATCACATCATAATCATTATAGCAGATCTGTGTATAGTAATCGTAAGTCTTTGTTCGCAAGCTGCGAATGTTCTGGTAATATATTATTAAACTATTGAATTTTATAAATTAAAATATTAGTAACATGCTATAGTAAACTAAACTAACTTAATTATATGATATATTAAATTAAATCAGTCTATCTAAAGGCATCTTGAGGCATCCTTGATTACAATATATTCAGTATTATCATTTTTTTTACAGACTTTTAATGGTTCTGACAACTTAACTTCAGTTTTTGTTTCATGTGAGATGTTGGATATTTCGGTTTGTTGTTCTCTGTCTGTGAATAGATTATTAATATTTATATACTTATTAAAATATTTTTTTATTACAGTAAGATACTGACAGGATTGATAAAATACTCATAATAACTGAATTTAAACATTCGTGCTGTTTGCCGTCAAGGAGTCCTGTGGAGTGTTCTCATAGGCCAAGATTTAATACAAAAAAATCAACAAAAAAAAGCACTGGAACTATACTGAAACCAATGCAAAAATAATCATCAAAATGGGTTACATACAAAGAAGTTATAAAAATCACAGACACATTATGAACCTCCTCCTTTTGGAAGTCAGTAATTATTCTTCTTGGTTTTAAAGTAGGGTACCTATTGGATTGACATAATATCCATAATATCTCATTCGTATAGTTTGTCGTTAAGGAGTTCCTTGGTGTATCTTCAAAATCCAGGGTCCAATACCAATATAATTAAAATGGGACTACTTTGAAGCTATACTGAACCCAATGCAAAAATAATCATCAAAATCGGTCCACAATTGCGGAAATCGATTAAAAATGAGAGTTTTACAAATCTTTTTGTATATATTGCGTTCATGGGGTATGGGAGAACAGTGCAGAACGAGCTAAGTAGACGTGTTAAAGTATAGATTAAACGTAAATGTACTTACATGCATGGTATCAATCAGTGTCTACATAGTCCTCTCATTCATAAAATAGAGACTTTGTAAAAGTTTAGAGAAAAAAGTAATTGCAATAACAGTAAGAAAAATAGTCTAGTCTTCTCTACAGTTACTCTTTGGGTCACAAAGTCACTGGGGCGCATGATTTTTCTTGAAGGGTTGTGACCAGTTACGGCCTTAGCCTACTACCGGTAAATATGCTGCTCTTTTAGCAGCGCCCAGGGATCACGTGAAGGGCATTGAGAACAAATCCTATGCGAGCAGCTTCGGCCCCCTAAAAATTGATGACGGTTCAAATAACGGTTCAAATCGATCAACCACGAAACTCCAGTAATCTTAGTCGGGTTGTCCATTGCAACTCAATGTTCCCATCAATACTGAATATAGTTGCAGGCAAATAGAACAGGATTGTAATCCTAATATCGTACTATAGTATACTGTATCGACGTTGACCTTACGCCAATCCTAGGCCAATTTCCTCCACGATAGGTCTCGCAAACCGCCATTGATCACGCATACAATACGAGCTTTGCCAGAAGTCTGATAGGATATTGTGTGTGTCGAGTCGCATGGTGCATTAATCACACATTGTAACGAGGTAGGCAGTGGCCTAGGGTGGCTGCCAAATGCATGGCTATTGCGTCTTTGGTAAAGTTGCGTCACAGTTACAGCGATAAGTAGAGAAATACGTTGGTTATGTTACGAAGTAATGTAGTCAGCAAGGGTTGCGATGCGACCGTGTAGCTGAGTTGGACATGTTTGGTTATTCTTGACAGTCGTAGCTTGCTGAATATTTGATTGTCCGTCCTATCTATCTATCTATATCATCGCGCCAGATCCCTTGCGGGGTTGGCAGAGAGTACTGAAAACAGGTACAGGTATTGTCCGTCCTATCCGAATTATTTTGTCAATGTAACGCATGGAACCAAATAAATACCAATTGATGGTATGATGTTAGTCACTAGATTGCTGTAAGTATTTTATAGTTGTTTAATTTTATAAGAAAATCGTGGTTTATTTATGTATGGTAAAATATTGAGGGCTCGCTATCTATCTATAACCTCACGCCAGATCCCTTGCGGGGTAGGCAGAGAGTACAGAGTTCCAACAAGTTCTTTCCTTACATACCTCTCTGGCTTCCTCGACTCTCATAGTTCGTCTCATACACGCTCGCCGGTTACGGAGACTCTTGACTTTTCCATCAGATAAGACTCTGTTTATTTGGTCGTGGTAAGATAGTCTAGGTCTTCCCCGGTACCTGCATCCTTTCACTTTCACATTGTATATCTGTTTTGTCATTCTTTCCTCTGGCATTCTTTCTATATGCCCGAACCACGGTGCATTCCCTTTCTCATCTTTACACCGATACTATCTTTCATACCTACTGGCTGTCTTACTATGCTGTTGCTAATGCGGTCGGTCAGCTTCACTCCGCACATCTTCGGCAGAGCTCGCATTTTTACCGCATTTATCCTACTTTCATTCTCCTTCTTACATACCCAGCTCTCGCTACCATATAACAGCGTTGGGACAAGAACTCCGTTATGTATGGCCAGCTGCGCCATATGGGTTAAGTGCCGGCTCCCGAGTAGCTTTCCCATCGCACCATTCACTCTGTTCCCTGCACTCACTCTTCTCTCTATGTCAGCGGTGTATTTCCCATCCTTACTGAAGGCGCATCCAAGATATACAAACTCAATCACTTGCTCCAGCACATCGTTACCAACCACAATCCTTACATTCGTTTTGGTTTCTTCCCTTTCAAAAACTATAATTTTGGTTTTACCGGTTGGACCTGTTACCATCCACCCGTACGCATGCCTTGCAGTCCACATAAGTGGACTGGACGGCTCGCAACAGAGTGCAATCTATACCATACTCTGGCAAAGTGTCCCAAAGTCTCTTTCGCACAACTCTGTCAAATGCCTTCTCCAGATCTACAAAACCGCAGAAAACCTTCCGCCCCACTTCCAGATGCTTCTCTACGATGTTGCGGAGTGAGAAGACTTGATCCGAACATCCTCTTCCAGACCTGAAACCCCCTTGCGCCTCGCACAACATTCCATCGGACTTGAGGGCTCGCATCCGCCAAAAAAATAAAATATTCGTTTATAAAGAAATGCTAGGATTTAGTGATTGATATAGCGATGAGTGCGGCATTTGTTTTTTTTTGCTGAACACATCCAAATATTATCCATAACTTTACCAGATCGACGTTTTATTTTCCAATTTCGTGGAGGTTTTAGCTCTAATGGCTACTAGTTCTGTAAGTAATGCGCTTAATACAGTATTCGATCACATAATATGATTATTTACCGCGCAAACTGGGTCCATGCTCCAATTTTCTGGGGCGTGTCTGAGACAGTATAGTTATTGCAGTGCTAATTATATAACCTGTTATTAAACAGTTGACGCTAAGTGCCTGCCCGTTGCAGCGGCCTTACGCCTGCCCGGGCGGATAACAGCATTGTCACCTGCCTTGGAAATGGCCCAGTCCTATATTAATAGACTTCTATTTAAAGTTATACAAGGTATAATCATCATCATCATCATCATCTCAGCCTATACTTGTCCACTGCTGAACATAGGCCTCCCCAATCGCTTTCCAGCGTAACCGGTCCGATGCCACCTGCATCCAACGACTTCCTGCGATTTTCACAAGATCGTCGGTCCATCTGGCAGGCGGTCGTCCCACGCTGCGCTTGCCAATACGTGGTCTCCACTCTAGAATCTTTCTGCCCCAACGCCCGTCCGATCTACGCGCTATGTGTGTGATGTGTGTACGCTATCAAGGTATAATACCGTCGAAATATTTTTCTATGGAACGCTGTACATTTTAAACACCGCTTTTCATATTATGCATAGAAACAAAGTTTGCGAGGTGACACATTAGTATTTAAAAAAAAAATAGCTCCGCTAGGTGTAAATTTCTGTGTCGTGGGTGCGTTTACAAACATGAAATTCACATGCAATAACATCCAGACCAAAACAAATATTTGTGGGTCACACAAAGATTTGTCCTGGGCGGGAATCGAACCTGCGACTTCTCGATCCAGTGGACGGAGCGGCTTAAGCCCTTAACCATTAGACCAAATCGTCCGTCAAATTACGCAAAAATTGGTCCCGTGGGGGTTCGAACCTGCGAGTTCTCGATCCGGCGAGCGAAGCAGTCTACGTTCTAATCATTAGACTTAGCCGTAACAAAGGTTCATACATACACGTGAGCCTTATAAGATTATTTTGATCCCAAACCGTCTCTAACCAGCTCTTTTAGTACTGAGGTCATGATTGTATGTATATGTGTAGGCACCTCAGTTTTAGAATACCCCTAATCGACTCCGGAGACATTCGCCATGTACTCGTATGAATACTTATCTTGTAAATTGAGTCATATAATGAATAATAACAAATAAATAAACCAAATCGCTCAGTAAAATCAATCTTATCATAACAATCGTCTACGAGAGTGGGTTACCGGAGATGAATAGAAAAATATATGTTTCAACTTTATCATTTTGTAGATTACACCATATCGATCGCAGGCACATTGCTCCGTGTTGAGTGAGAACAAAACATCGTCACCTCGCATGATAGATGGCGCTCTAGGCGCTCGGATTCTGAGCTATTTATCAGTCCTTATTTGCTATTTTATTTTAGCATAAAACATTTAGATCTGGATTACTTGCATTTCTATCAATTACTTAGTGTTAAGAGCTTGTAATTTATTTCTAAGAGCCTTAAGAAGAGTTTAGATTGATAGGGTCTTAGAGTAATTTTAGAACGAAAAGAACCCTATATAAATTTCAATTTCTTTAAAAAGCTCTGTGCTAAAGTCTATTAAATAGTGTGCCTATTTTGTGTCGTAGGACATTGTCATGAACGTAATTTTATTGCACATGCCGAGGACTTGAGAGACTGGAACGGTTAATATTAAGGGCAACAATGTTGGTAATTTTTCATTGTCAGTAAAGTTTGCGACGCTCAAAGATGCTTAATTATTTATTATATAGCCAAACTTAACGTTTATGGAGTCAATGACAAACAAATATTACATAAGCGTTGCAATACAATAATTGCTAATTATTCCTGATTCGTAACTCACACACAAATTTTACATATTAAAAAACACATAGTCGAAAACTAATATATTCGTAGATCATTTAAAGATTTGTCCTGTACTAGGATCGAACCGGCCATTGTTAGACTGCAGTGCCTCAGAGGCTTATTAGGCTCAGCAGTACTTATAAGCATGGGATGTAGTAGAGTGTACTGAGTTATCAAATAACCCTTCATAATCTTTCTACTGGCTCCGAGAAGCAGTAGTCACAGCAGCTACACCCCGGTAAACCACGTGAGTGGGCTAAGCCTAGGGGAGGAAACTATATCTGCGTACGACTGTAGAATAGTTAACGGTTGACCCTTGTAACCAAATACAAGTCTGCATCGTCATTACTGTCTATTTATTATAGCGATGTAGCAGGGTAGTGCGAACCACCTTAAGGGCGATTGTCAGAATCCATAAAGTGGCTCACGGCCTTACGCTGCACCTCAACCTCAGCCGATCGTGTCGGTCTCCTGGTCCATCGGACTACAGAGAGATTAGGTTTGTACCCGCGCAATCGCTTGTCCACTGTAAATAAATTCACGCGCAGATGACCCAAGTTATTTAATGTTTGGATCACCGTCATCAAAACCGATGTGGAGGACTATATATTTATATACTATCATATTTCCTTTCTATCGGATTGGTACATGGCCTCCATTAAAATGATCGCCAAACATCTGATTATATTTATTTCTATCAATTTTAATTATTTATTACACACATTTAATTATTTATGACACGAAAGTACACGACAAGAACACCCTTTTACGGTAACTAGTAGACACATATCTACTGCCATTACTCGAGTCGTCGCACAACCCGTCCCACATAACCTCTATTCATTTCCCTGTTAATGATGGACGTAAACAACTGCCTCAACTTAAAGTATACAGGCTGATGATTTGTATTCTGTCGGATTTTGTGGAATGGAAGTCAAACAGATGGTCAAAGTCAAATATTATTTATTTTTATTGGCCAACAAGAAAGCACTTATATACGCTAGAATTTTCATTTCTTTTTATTTGTTACCATTTCGGAACCTGGCCTACACTGAAAAGCTCTGGCGGGCTAGTAGTTAACTTTAATTAACTAAGATGACTTTAATTAAGATAAAATCTTTCTCCTTATTTCTTTTTATAATCTAGTTGGAGTACTTAATAATTCTATTTATTCTACAAGCTATGTTTCTTTTTTCTGTAGTTATATGTTACGATCGCCTGACGGCGGGTACAAATAAAACAAACAATTACAAAAAAATACAAATGTTTATTGTTATCAAGAAAAATATATTTAATTACGCAAACAATCCAGAAAATTAGAATAAGTATCAATATTAAAATGGGGCGTGAATTCCCGGCACAGGGGAGTTTTCGGGTCCACAAAAAAAAAACCTATGGGCGCTGGGGACTTATCTTTAGGCCGCTCGATCCCGTGACGCGTGGGGGGTCTTCGGTAACAGCCTCCACCGGCTAGGTGAGGAATCTGGAGGTGCCCTGTAGAAGGCCCTCAGCCGCCGAGGTCAGCGGGAGTCGACGGGCAGAAATGAGGCCTGCTGTCTCCCAAACCGTACTTGTCAACCCGTACGGTGGACCCCCAGTTTTCTGGAACGCGCCGAATTGGACACATGTAGCGCGAAAGATCCGACCCCCAGGCACTAGGTGAGACCAGGAGTGGGCGTCGGCATCTTTCGCGAAGCAATTAAAATATTCACGAAATGGAGTGGTGATATCTACGTCCGGTTGAAATATAATGAAAAACAAATATAAAAAAAAACTTATTACCCAACCCAGAATCAAACCCCAACATTATATTTAGGACTATCACCACTCCACTACGCTATGAGGTACAAAAATTTTAATTCTTACACATGACGGTAGGTCTATAAAAACGTCGAAACAATGACCATTGATATTTTTTTTTTTGTCGGGTATATTGAGAAAACCCTCTTTCGTGACATCAATCCAGCGAATAATTTTGTGTTTACATTATGCAATTTGCGGTGGCAATTTCTAATAGTTTAACAAAACAAAAAGCTCATTATTTTAATGTATGAAGTTAGAAATTTAGTGATTACGAAATTTTTGACAACAAATATTTAGAAAAATAGATATTCACAAGCCACAGATTTTCAACAACACACGCGTGGAATGCACAGTGGGAATTAATTATCCCGGCCATATCTCTCCTGGTTTCTTGTGGAGGCTGGATCGATTTGGACGAAATTAATATGATAATTGAAATGAAGAAAAATACCGCGGTAAAACATATTCAAAACTTATCGAATGATTAAATAGAAAAGGTTATATTTTACAATTTTTAAGATACTAGCTGACACATTTGGTTACGTTGGTACCCACTATTAAGAAATATATTTAGCCACAGAAAAATACACTATTAAAAGGTAGAACAAATCACTTGTTGAATAGTAATCGAATTAATCCAGACACGAAAAATTAGTTAACAGCAATCAGAACTATTGGAATAATTATATTAAACTTACCAAGGGGGTTGAAGAATGTTGCTAATTTAAACTTTTACTTTTTTTTTTTTTATTTTAATAAAGCACTGTTCGAACTGAACTGATTTGTTGTCGTGCGAGCTCTGGCGTCGGAAAAGGGTTGTTCATGCGCGAACTCGTTTTTATATACTGCCCCCCAGAACGGCCTACTTCCTGCCTGGCAACAGTGCGCGCTCCCCAGATCTCTTGATCCTTCGTCTGAGACGAGGACAGAGATATAGAAAGAACGGCTCAACCGAAGCAAGGCACGCCCTAAACTATTGTCTGTTTTTTATAAAATTCTTGTGGGACTAAGTTAGCAATAACCGAACCGAGTGAGATAGGATCATTGTCCCGTTGTTCGCTATTGTATTATTTCTAGATCCTTCTATGTGGTGGGCGTTTCTTATTAGGTGTACTGGAAGGAATTTGATTTCCGGTGCCAACGAATACCTTATATGGTCATTATGATGCTATCACTAGTTAAGGCGCGCGGTTTCCATTCGATGTAACAACTAGTTATTTTGTTTGTCTGTGTGTAAAGATTTTTTATTTTTATTTTATATTTTTAAAACTATGTTACGACGTAACAATACCCCCTCTCCCAGAGAAAGGATTTTACGTAGTAAAATCCGCTGCGGTAAGCGTCCATGAAGGACAGAACTGCCCAGTAACTGTCTCACTTTCATACTTCCACTACCAAATACCTACCATGCGACCTAGCATACGACCTGTCATAGTTGTCTGAGGAAATTTATAATCAACAGACTGCCATACAAACAGAGTACAACCCTATTAAAAGATTGGACTCGAGAACAGTACTGCTTGACAAGAAGCGTCTAAGAGGAAGAATACTGAAACGTGAAACATTCGGACGAATCGGCACTGTGAAATACATTTGGTCTTTGATGAATTTGTTACAGTCACGACCCGCTGTAACGAGAAAATTAGTGTAGGCTTACTTAAAGAGTCACTACCCGCTCTATACGCGCAGAACGCAAAACAATAAGACGAATCAGACCCATACAAGAGGTCGCAACCCGCCATAAATGCGCAAAACGCAAAACAATAAACGAATAAGGCCCATACAAGGCTCATAATCCGCTATATCGCGCAAAACGCAAAAAAAAACAATCTCCCAACTAAACGTCAACTTTCGTGTAGGCTTATTTTAATTCATCAAAGACAACGTAGACAGAGACCGAAACGCAACAACTTTTTAATTTAAAATTATTGTAGACGAGAGAAAGAAAAAAAAAATTAACCAATATTCCGAAACACTATGTATCAAGGAAAACAAGAATCGAACCGTGGACGGTGACGACTATGATTAATATACGAACAATTGATTAAAACAAAATTAACTAAACTAAGCGGCATTGCGAGTATGTCTAGTCTTTAGCGAATTTGTTACAGTCACGACCCGCTGTAACGAAAAGAAAGCAGCAGACGAGTAGACCTATACCAAGAAACTGTCATACTCCGCTAAAAATTTGCAAAACGCAAATAAAACAAAACGTGTGTAGACCTATAAAGGAATCATACACACTAAAACAAAACTCCCAATCAAAACATCAAATTCGTGTAGGCTTGTTTTAATCCGCTAAAGACAAACATAATTAATTACTGAACGAAATAATGTTGAATTTAATATTTGCCGATACACGATAAAATAAAACGAATGCTAATATATCATAATAATGATTAGCAACCCTAAAAAAAGGAAAAAAACATTTTATGAGTCGAACCCACGAAACAGAACGAAAATGATAAGGTAAATTCAACGTGTTTAACCCACGTGAATATAACAACATAATAAGTGACTTGATATGAGGATCAGAGACACTATAAAAGTATGAAATAATAATATTATTATAACAAACACCTTGTATAAAACCATGTTTCAAGCAATAAATGATTTATCCATCTATCTATTCATGACAACATACTACCAAAAAAAAAAAATTACGAAGGAGAGGAATGTAGTTTAAAATCCTTGATGTGCCAGTTTCCTAAATTATTTCCAGACATGTCTTCGACGGTGTAGACTAATGGGGAGCGCTTGGCTATTATTTTGCATTTCAAGAATTTCGGAGCTAGTTTTTTCGCGAAGTGAGCATCCTTATCGCTTTGGAAATAGCACCGTTTCCACACAATGTCTCCTACGTTAAAATCTACGGGTTTTCTGCGTAGGTTATAATGTCGCGAGCTTTTGACATGGCTGTTATACAGAGATAGTTGGACTTTGTCGAATATTTTTGCCAAACAGCCGAGGTTTTCCGCGTATTCATCGCGTGGCGAGAGCACCAGATCAATTGGGTCTACATCTGTAGAATAATGCGACCCGCATGGTACAAGTTCTCTACCGTACACTAGAAACGCCGGCGTGTATTTGGTTACCTCGTTAACGGCACTATTCATAGCAAACTGTATCTTTGTTAAGTTTACATCCCAAGTTCTGTGGTCACCTTCTACAAAAGTTGATATGGAGGTGATCAATGTTCTATTATAACGTTCCACAGTGTTTACTTGGGGCGTATATTTAGGCGTGAATTGCACTTTTGGAATTTTATAATATTCGTATAGTTTAGCTAATTCACGACTAATGAATTGCACTCCATTGTCCTGCAAAACCACCTGTGGGATGCCATGCACAAGGAAAACACCTTCCTCTAAACATTTGGCGACATTTGCTGCCGTAGCTCTCCTTAGAGGGAATAGTAAACAATACTTGGAAAAACAACAACAAACTACCAATATGTAAGCATTCTGCTTACGGGAAACTGGTAGAGGGCCTACTAGATCTATGGAGATCATTTGAAATGGCCTGCTACACTCCTTAGGCCTACCTAGTGGACCAAGGGTAGTATGGGTAGGAGATTTATATGCAGTACATGTATCACAAGCTGTCACAAATTTAGCAGTATCGCCGTACATACCTGGCCAATAATAGCGTAACTTAAGTCTTTGGTAAGTTTTAAAAATTCCCATATGTCCCGCAGTGGGGTCCGAATGGTTGTTTTTTAGTATCGTTTCACGATGTTCCTTAGGAACAACTTCCTTCCATTCGAATTCGGATGTAAGTGGGCTGTTACCCTTCGAGAAACGATACAATTTCCCATTCGTCACCACGTAGTTCGGAAAACTAGTAGGCGAACTTACGCAACCGTTGAAGATGTTAAGATACCAGTCGTCTTTAGTAATGTAACTGCGATCACTTGTGGCACTAATTTCTGCTACTGGTACTGCTCTAGATAATGCATCTGGAATTACATTATCTTTACCTTTACGGTGTTTAATAATAAAATTAAAGGCAGAGAGCCTCAGACCCCAGCGGGCGAGACGACCCGTAGGGTTGGACAAGGTTAAAAACCATTTTAAAGCTGAATGGTCGGTGTAAACCGTAAAACACTTACCATTCTCTAAATAACAGCGCCAGTGTTCGAGAGCGTCCAGCACAGCCAGAGTTTCTCTCTCTGTAACGCTATAGTTGCGTTCAGGACCCGTTAAAGAGCGGCTCCTGAATGCTATGGGGCGGTCAACGCCATCTATATTTTGGGTGAGCATAGCACCTAGCCCGAAATTACTGGCGTCTGTGTGAACTTCGAAAGGAAGGTCGTAATTAGGGCAGCATAATACCGGTGCTGTGACCAAACATGATTTAAGTGTCGTGAAGGCCGCTTCCGCTTCCGCTGGCCATCTGAAGGGTGGAGCACACTTCTTTGTTGATGTTAGAGAGTTCAGAGGGCCCGCAATGGTGCTGAAATTTGGTATAAAACGTCTGTACCAAGACGCGGTTCCTAGGAATCTCTTCACATCTTTTTTCGTGGTTGGTGTTGGGAAGTTGAGTATAGCTTCCACCTTCAGCGGGTCTGTGCGGAGACCCTCGGCGTCAACCACATAGCCCAAATACTTTAAGCTATCCCTAAAAAGTTGACATTTTTCGAAGTTAACTGATAAGTTAGCTATTTTAAGTTTTTCCAATACGCGCAGCAGCAGGGACACGTGATCCTGGAACGATTCGCTAATTACTATAACGTCGTCTAAATAACAGAAGACTTTGTGCTCGAACTCCGGTCCAAATAAGGTATCCACTAATCTTTGTTGTGTAGCTGGCGCATTGGTCAACCCAAAAGGCATTACATTAAAAACGAAAGTTCCGCGACCCGGAACGTAAAAACTAGTCTTCTCTCTGTCCTTTTTATCCAATGGAATCTGCCAAAAGGATTTTGACAGGTCAATTGATGACAGGAAACGAGCGTCCCTAAGGTTGTCTAAGATCTCTGATATATACGGTAGGCTATAGGCGTCTTTTTTGGTGACCGAGTTAAGCTTCCTACTGTCTAGGCATACCCGAGGTTTACCCTCTTTTTTCTCTACTACTATGACAGGGGAAGACCACGGACTTTCGCCTGGCGAAATTACGCCGAGTTTCAACATTTCGTCTACCTGCTCTGATACGATTCTTTGTTTTTCCGGCGACAACCTATACGAGCGCTGCCTAATAGGAAGTGCATCTCCTGTATCGATCCTATGGGTAATTAGGGATGTTCTACCTAAACCTATACGTTCAAAAGAGATATTTTTAAATTGCTCAATTACGCTATTCGCGATTATTTTTTCTGATGGCTCTAACGTGTCATAGGAATGAAGGCCTAGTGAGGAAGTAGAAGACGTTGTAATATTATAAACTTTAGGGTCTGTGTTACTGATAAAATCTAAGTTAGGTAAATATTTAGGACAAATATTAAATTTTTTCCAAAAATCAATGCCAAGAATTAAATGTGAATCTATTTCTTGTATTACATGAACGTTTAATATTTTAATTATATTTTCGAAAACTATAGGTAACAGAATATTGCCAATAGAATGATAAGACTGACCGCCTGCAGTCGTAACTGTTAATATATCAGCAGTGTTCAATATGAACCCTGCTTTTAAAAGTTGTAAATGGGAATTATTCCCTAAAATGGTAATAGCTGAACCCGAATCTAATAGACCTAAATATTTTAAGTTAGGATAATTAGCAATTGAAACCGTAACATAAGGACGAGGATCGTTATGAGGTAATTTATTAAAAATAGTAGCGACCTTGAAAGTGCGAAAGAAATTTTTTATAGTTGTCAGCCAGTTGGCCCAGTCTTCCTGGTCGAAGTTAGACTGACTGCAACTTTCCCGAGCTAGTTTTTTGTATGATTATTATTATCTTTAATGTTTGTTTGAAGGACTTTAGAAGGCGGGCTATATTTGTCCTTACATTTAGGGCAATCTGTAACTTTATAACCGCGTTCGCCGCATCTGTAACACTGGAAAGGACTCACGAACGGTTTTTTCTTGGACTTGCACCTAGGGCAAGTAAAAGTAGTGTGGTCCCGAAGGCCACATTTAAAACAATATTTTTTATTTAAGTTTAACGAGGCTAACCTATTTGAATTATATTTATTTTTGTTTGTTTTGATAGATAGATAATTAAATTCTGGTGCTAATGAGCAACCAGGGTTACACGAAGGTTCTTTGAAATTGGAATACCGAGCGTTAATTCTTTCATAGTTTCTGCAGACTTCTCGTAATTCAGAAATGCTAGAAATATTTGGATTCGTAGCCAAAACTCCCGCGTAACACGGCCTAATATTGTGAAGAATTATTTCTAATTTATCCGCCTCTGGCACCGATCCGGAAAGTCGCGAAAACATACCGTGCATAATCGCTAGATAGATAGTTATGCTTTCTTCTTCGCCTTGGCTTCGCGAACGGATCTCGTACATCATTTTGTAGTCAAAGTCAAAAGTGTCGAAGTCCGTTCTTAGCGAAGATAGTAGTTCGTGCCACGAACCTATGCCATCCCTTACGCTCCTGAGCCAATGCAAGGCTTCCCCGGTGAAAATTTCTGGCGCTAAACGCATCATTCTTTCGTCCGAAATATTTCGTGCCAACTTAAGCTCTTCTAAGCGAGCGATAAAAGCGCGTACGCAGGATTTGCCGTCATATTTTGTCTTTAGAATTTCTGAAAGCGAAGTCCTATCGCAACCTACTTCCGTATTTGTGTATGTTGTTTCCTTCCTCTCGTACGGACTATTTGGTACATTTAAACTATCCTGTACTGAAGTTTTTCCCACTAACGGTTTGTTTTTGTTTGTGAAATTATTAAACCTAGTCTGGAGGTCATTGAATTGTTCAACGATATCATCAAAAACCGTTAATAAAATTTCATTTGTAGGTTTTTCTATTCTTTTTAAACGGAAGTAAATGTGATTAATTAAAGAGCGAGTACGATCTAAAACTGGTTTGTTATCCGGATTATTGTCTAATGTATCTAAGTTTATAATTATTCTGCTAAAGGTTGCGTTAACTTCTTTCATGTCTGTCTCTATGTCATAGCATGAGTCATAAATCGCGTCCGCAGGATATTCCGAAACAATTTTATTTATTTGCACTCTAAGATCCTCAACCCTGTCTTTAGGTTCTAAACCGCGTATGGCTACTTCATACGTGAGTTCCGGTTTAGTTAAATGTAAATATTTAATGGTACGGTCCATTTTTAAACAAAATTATTTTTAAAGAATTGACTAAGTTCAAGCTAATTCAAATAAATATTTTTATTAAATACCTCAATTGAAGCTAAAATGGCTCAATATATTAAATAATATTTTGTGAGATAAATAATTGAAATTAAAATAGTGAACTGAAATACGCGACGGAATGTGACACGATTGTGGGCAATGTTAAAAAAAAAAATTACAACGATTTAAAATAATGTACGTAACCGCAATTATCTTTTCAGAGTTAAAAAAAATAAAATTGCAAAACAATAAATGATTGCAACAATAAAAAAATGAATGCAATAAATGCACCAATAAAAAATAAAATCTCTGAAAGGAAATGTCAATTACGCACAAACACAAATGCAAAATACAAATGCTAAAAAAAACATGAAAGGTAATGCAATGTTATAACAAAATAAAAAAACAAAACAAAAATGTAGTAGAAAAAAAATTATTGCCCACTGTGCAGTTCACGCATATGTGGGTAATCAGAGATGGTATTTGATTACCCGGCGGAGCCAGATGACAATAATCGGCTACTCGTTCCTCTTTAATGAGAAACGGGTCGGTGGTACCACCCCGTTCAGCCTCGTCCGCAAAGGCTTACCACCTGGAATTGAAAAATACCGACACCACAATAGTACGAAAACTTCTCGGTGCTTTGCCCTTCAAACGTTGGCGCCACTTTGTTACGACCGCCTGACGGCGGGTACAAATAAAACAAACAATTACAAAAAAATACAAATGTTTATTGTTATCAAGAAAAATATATTTAATTACGCAAACAATCCAGAAAATTAGAATAAGTATCAATATTAAAATGGGGCGTGAATTCCCGGCACAGGGGAGTTTTCGGGTCCACAAAAAAAAAACCTATGGGCGCTGGGGACTTATCTTTAGGCCGCTCGATCCCGTGACGCGTGGGGGGTCTTCGGTAACAGCCTCCACCGGCTAGGTGAGGAATCTGGAGGTGCCCTGTAGAAGGCCCTCAGCCGCCGAGGTCAGCGGGAGTCGACGGGCAGAAATGAGGCCTGCTGTCTCCCAAACCGTACTTGTCAACCCGTACGGTGGACCCCCAGTTTTCTGGAACGCGCCGAATTGGACACATGTAGCGCGAAAGATCCGACCCCCAGGCACTAGGTGAGACCAGGAGTGGGCGTCGGCATCTTTCGCGAAGCAATTAAAATATTCACGAAATGGAGTGGTGATATCTACGTCCGGTTGAAATATAATGAAAAACAAATATAAAAAAAAACTTATTACCCAACCCAGAATCAAACCCCAACATTATATTTAGGACTATCACCACTCCACTACGCTATGAGGTACAAAAATTTTAATTCTTACACATGACGGTAGGTCTATAAAAACGTCGAAACAATGACCATTGATATTTTTTTTTTTGTCGGGTATATTGAGAAAACCCTCTTTCGTGACATCAATCCAGCGAATAATTTTGTGTTTACATTATGCAATTTGCGGTGGCAATTTCTAATAGTTTAACAAAACAAAAAGCTCATTATTTTAATGTATGAAGTTAGAAATTTAGTGATTACGAAATTTTTGACAACAAATATTTAGAAAAATAGATATTCACAAGCCACAGATTTTCAACAACACACGCGTGGAATGCACAGTGGGAATTAATTATCCCGGCCATATCTCTCCTGGTTTCTTGTGGAGGCTGGATCGATTTGGACGAAATTAATATGATAATTGAAATGAAGAAAAATACCGCGGTAAAACATATTCAAAACTTATCGAATGATTAAATAGAAAAGGTTATATTTTACAATTTTTAAGATACTAGCTGACACATTTGGTTACGTTGGTACCCACTATTAAGAAATATATTTAGCCACAGAAAAATACACTATTAAAAGGTAGAACAAATCACTTGTTGAATAGTAATCGAATTAATCCAGACACGAAAAATTAGTTAACAGCAATCAGAACTATTGGAATAATTATATTAAACTTACCAAGGGGGTTGAAGAATGTTGCTAATTTAAACTTTTACTTTTTTTTTTTTTATTTTAATAAAGCACTGTTCGAACTGAACTGATTTGTTGTCGTGCGAGCTCTGGCGTCGGAAAAGGGTTGTTCATGCGCGAACTCGTTTTTATATACTGCCCCCCAGAACGGCCTACTTCCTGCCTGGCAACAGTGCGCGCTCCCCAGATCTCTTGATCCTTCGTCTGAGACGAGGACAGAGATATAGAAAGAACGGCTCAACCGAAGCAAGGCACGCCCTAAACTATTGTCTGTTTTTTATAAAATTCTTGTGGGACTAAGTTAGCAATAACCGAACCGAGTGAGATAGGATCATTGTCCCGTTGTTCGCTATTGTATTATTTCTAGATCCTTCTATGTGGTGGGCGTTTCTTATTAGGTGTACTGGAAGGAATTTGATTTCCGGTGCCAACGAATACCTTATATGGTCATTATGATGCTATCACTAGTTAAGGCGCGCGGTTTCCATTCGATGTAACAACTAGTTATTTTGTTTGTCTGTGTGTAAAGATTTTTTATTTTTATTTTATATTTTTAAAACTATGTTACGACGTAACATATAGTAATACTCATTAGAAAGTAAATGCCCAAGTAAAGACTCTACCACGCAGGAGGTGTTGTGGTATTTTGTGCTTTGCTCCGCCCGACCGCGCAGGCGGTTCACCACACTATCGGAGCTTATTGCTCACAAGAAATATTTTTCAAAATATTTTCGAGACTCTTGACGACGTTGCTTCAGAAGGTTGTACGTTAAGCCGGCCTCGTTACCATTTCATGTGGTAGTCTTGGAAGTCTTATACGATGCATGCCTTTTAAGTTCTGTCGTTTCCATATTTCCCGGCAATTTTGAATTTGGAACTGTTCTATATTCGAATGTGTTTAAATTTTGAATCTCAAAACAGTTGAAAGTATTAGGATTAATGCTTTTGTTTAGTCACAGCGTCGATTGGAATCTGTCAGGTTACGTACGAAAATGAATCTTTCTAAGGAAAATGTTCGTGCAATAATTTTCTACAACTTTAGAAGAGGCCTGACACGGCTTCAGTGTTTTGAAGAGCTAACATCTGTCTTCAATGATGAAACCCCATGTCTGCGAACTGTCGAACGCTGGTATTTAGAATTCCAGCGTGGACATACTAGTGTTAGTGACAAATGTCGCGAAGGACGCCCAAAATCCGCCTTCACTAAAGATAACATCATTGCTGTGAGACAACTAATTCTCGAAGATCGTCATGTGACGTATCGAGAGATAGAGGCTCTATTAGGCATCTCAGGGACAACCATTCAGAAGATCTTGCATGAAGCGCTTGGTGTGAGATAGCTAGTTTGCCGTTGGATACCGCATCTGCTTTCCGACGATCACAAGGCGGCCCGCGTCAGATGGTGTAAGAAAACTCTGCAAACGTTCAACCGAGGAGAGTCAAATCACGTCTACGACATCATCAGTGGTGACGAATCTTGGATCTATGCCTACGATCCTGATTCCAAACAACAATCTACAATCTGGGTCTTTCAAGACGAGCCAAAGCCGACTAAAGTTGTTCGTTCTCACGCACTTCAAAGAAGATGGTGGCCACGTTCGTTGGAAAAACCGGCCATGTTGCGATTATTGCACTTGAAGATCGTAGAACGGTTAACGCAGAGTGATATACCACAGTTTGTTTACCACAAGTCATCGCCGAACTTCGAAAATCTAACTCAAAGCGACGCATCATCCTGCACCACGACACCGCAAGCTCACACAGCGCTCGTCAAACGATTGAGTATTTGAAGCAGGAAAAAGTAGAAATTCTTGACCATCCTTCATACAGTCCTGACCTAAGCCCTAACGATTTCTTTACATTTCCTAAAATTAAGAAAAGTCTTCGTGGTCAAAGGTTCCAGTCCGGTGAAGAAGCAGTCGACGCTTTCAAGTCAGCCATTTTGAACACCCCCACTTTAGAGTGGAATAAATGTTATAATAACTGGTTTGAGCGAATGGAAAAGTGTATTAAGCTACGTGGTGAATACTTTGAAAAACAATAAAAAGTATTGTAAGGTTCTAGTTTCTATCAGTGGGACAGCGCAGGCTTGTTATTTCAGGCCACGAAGTACTCGCGAGTGTCCAAATTATTGCGCTACCTTTTTCTAGGTCTGCCTCGTCGCAACCACTAGGTCTTTGTCGTTATCTAGGTAAAAAAATAACTTAAATCAGTTTTTTTGTATTTATTAGTGCAGCCGCTATAAATGCCGTTAGGATACAAATCAACATTCTGTATAGCCAAAATGTCGCGTCGTCACGTCGGATGTGAACCATTAGAGGCTTTCATTGCTCCCCCGAAGGTTGTAAAAGGGGCCTTTGACCGGTTTGAAGGTCATAAGTATGTAGAATATCGGAATGGATTCGACCCTTTTGAGTTTGAGTCGATTCTGTACGGTAGTTTTTAGATTTATCATCATTTTATCCTCGAAATGTGACTCTTGGGACGGGCAATTAAATAGAATTAGTTGTTTTCCCTGTTTATAGCTACTACGCAAGAGTACTTGTAGGAAGGTAGAACGCATTTCACTTGCCTTTAGAACATTCCACAGTTTTGTTGTTTTTAAGTTAATTTACCGCAGCTGAACTCTACCACTCCTTTTGTTGAAGTTATGGTGGGGTGGTTCTATGACTAGATTAAAGCACTTTATTTGTCGATAGTGTAAGAATCCACTAACTATCGATATTAAGGCGATTAGAAAAGCCATCAAGCCACGCTCTGTATTAGTGCTTTTGTATTGTATTAACCGACGTAATTTTATAAAAAAATCTTTCAGGCTGTCTATAACCAACATTGAGCTTGTGTGGATCATTTAACTGCAATTATTTTCTTTTATTATTTTCATAAAGTTGGATTTTTGGTGATTAAAAAACTACTTGATTAATATTATACCTCAAGATTATAAGGTTGTGTAAATTGCCTAAATAAAGATACCCACTTTGTAGAAACTCCTACCTGCGTATAAATCTTAAAATGCCCAATTTTTGGAAGAGTAAACAGGTCGCCTTCAACTGAAATTCATTTACTCGGGAAATAGCTATTGTAATCAAGATTGCGCGCTGCCACCCTGAAAAATATTTGGGGAGTGGAGGACAGAGTTTTGTTTCTACCTTCTCTTGTAGGCTTGTCGAATGTTATAGAAGACAAATAAGTTATAAAATCTCTAATCCATCTACTGAATAACTGCTAAAATATAGAAAAAAATGTTTTTGTATTGCTTGGTTTATGCTATATTGTACTAAATCTATATTTATCGACTCAGAATTTTCTCATTCCAGTCTAAATCCCAGTCGATACAATAGCACAACAAATTAAGAGACCTCCACTTTTTTGGTTTTGTATGTGTGTGTAATCTGCGCTGTTGGCCGCGGGGCCTTTACAGCTTTCCACTTTTTTGGAACTGACATTCGTAATATTGATTTTGTTCGAAGAAAATAGAGCCTATGACACCCGATCATACTGACAAATCTATTGCAACCTGATTCATCAATATTGGATGCTTATACTGAATTCTTAAATTTACGCGAATATTACACATGAAATAAAACTGTTTTTTGTATTTTATCGCGGTTTATTTTTGATTGTTAAGTTCCCGACGTTTCGAGTGCTTTGCAGCACCCATGGTCACGGGAAGGACTGAGGTGTTAGACGTCCAAATGGCATAGTTGTTCTGGGGTACTCTCAAATTTCTTAGTATGTTATGTTTGTTGGTCCAATCTACGCAAAATGAGCTCATGGTGTCTGAGGTCTTGCAGTGTTAAGCTTGGTTTTGGATTTTTTTATATTAATTACCGGATCCCAAGTCGACGGAAGCACCCAGCCATCTTCTCTATTGCAATTAGGATGTTATTTAATGTCAATAGGTAGGAATGGTAGGAATCGTTGTTCTTTCACGAGGCTTTAAGGTCTATCAAATCTGATGTTATGGCGGAGGCGGTCAAGGACATGTTCACAGAATGCAGACTTCTTTGAGTGACGGTTCTTTAGGTCAGCTTTGTGTTTGTTAACCCGAGTTTTTACCGGTCTTTTTGTTTGTCCTATATAACAGAGACTACGTTCACAATCAAGCTTATATACTCCTGCGTCTTGTAGAGAGATGTGACACTTGACAGATGGTAAAAATTGACTGATCTTCATCAGCGGCTTATAAAATGTTTTAATTGAAGCACGCTTCAAGATGTAGCCAATCTTGTCCGTGACTCCTGTTATGTAAAGTAGTACAGAAAGATAGTTTTATTACATCAGATGCTCAGTTTAAGCGCTACGGTACTAAAACTTTCTTTTGGATTTGCTGTGGTCAGGTAATCAATAAAAATGGAGAAGAGAAACGCATGTGTTGCGACGAAATGGTGATATATTGATGGATGGCTTGGTCTAGTTTGTGTGACCTACATATATTTGTTTCGGCTGGGTGTTTCTGTATGTTTAATTTCATGTTTATAAACCCACTCACGACTCAGGAATAATTCCTATGGAGGGACAACATTTAAAAAAAAATCTTCTTTAAATAAAACCGTCACGCCTATATTCCCCAAGTGGGGATGGCAGAAGTGTACTGAATACACCCACGCTTCACCGACGATAGGGGTACCCATGTTATAGGGGGCGAGCCTATTGCCATATACCGACACACAGTTCCAGACTCCGGACTCATACTGGGAAATTTTTTTCGTTAGAAAACTTTATTTGAACCCAGGTCCTCGTGATCACCAAGCGATGCGCTTTGCCACTAGACCAACGAGGCAGTCATCATTATATTTTCCTTGAACCTTCTTTGTGTCACTAGACCCACTCCACGTCTTTCGGTACCAAGTAGCTTGATGTTTACCGATTGCAAAATATAGCTATGTGCTGAATGCCTAAAAACCTATTTGACAATGGTTCGGTCCAGTGGTTTGAAGTAAAGGCCGCTCCGATCACTGGATCAAGTAGTCGTTGGGTACGATCCTTGCACGGGACAAATCTGTGTGTGACTCACAAATGTTTAGCTTAGCTTGGCTGTTAAGTACATGTTTGTAAACACACCCACAACTCCAGAATTACTTCTATTGTGAGGCTAAGTTTATATTATTAACAAAAATAAACCAGCAAATAAGCCAGATATAACAACCTAAACAAATATTTGTTGGTCACATTAACATTTGTTTCGTGCATGGATCGAACCCGCGATATCTCGACCCGGTGGGCAGAGCGGCTTAAGTTGTTAACCAAGTAGTCGTCTAATGGTTATTGCAGGCTCCCCCTTTTCACAGATATTCAAAATAAAGTTGTCTGGATTTGTGTATATTTACTGATCAAAAACAAATGAAGTTACCTTAAATTGTGTACATTTACTCTATCGATACAACAATCACGTAGCTATTATAGTCATTGAAGAGTCTTTAATATAATTTCCAATATATATTTAACTTATCTGCAAAAAATAACTAAGGATGAGGAGGAAATAAAGGAGATTAAATTTGTGTTTGTTATCAGAACAAAAATTCTACAATTGAATATGATAGATATGCTCCATTAACTTTATTTTCTTTTAACTAGATAGGACATTTAATTTAACTTTAATATAGGGCTAATATTAAGGAAGGTTAAGGAACTGTCCCACTGCTGGGCACGGGCCTCCTCTCCAACTGAGAGGGTTTAGGCCATAGTCCACCACGCTGGCTCAGTGCGGGTTGGCGAACTTCACACACCTTCGAGAAACTCTTAGGCGTGCAGGTTTCCTCACGATGTTTTCCTTCACCGTTAAAGCAAGTGATAATTAATTTTAAATACGCACATGCTTTCGAAAAGACAGAGGTGCGTGCCTGGGTTTGAACCCGAGACCTCTGACTTTGCAGTTCAACGGTCTAACCACTAGGCTATCACTGCTTGTATTAATTTAACTTTAGCTAATATTTAAATAAGATATTAAGTTTAATCTTAATTTATTTGTCAAGCCATTATTGTTCACTATATAAAACATCGATAAGAGTTTTTTTTATATAAAAATCGAATATTATCTCTTCAGATGAGCCAGTGAAATATCTAAGGATAGACCCCAGACTGACGACCGACTGAGAAAAAGGATCGTAGAAAATAAAAATGTCTATAAAATAATTGGTCTGACCGATTCTAAGTGTAAAAAGTCAAAATTCATTTATTTGCTTAGGCCAATAGAATAGCACTCACAAACGTCAAAATTATTAAATTTTTTATATCTACCACTGGATCGGAACGCTCCCTCCACTGAAAAGATCCGGCGAGAAACTCAGCGGGCTAGTCTTTTAATTTAATTTGTTTGGCCTTTCTGATAACCATTTTTTTTGTTTTTCAAAATTGTATTATACATCATTGATTAATGTTGCTGATTGAGGAGCTGCTCAAACCCAATCTGTTTTATCGTCAAGATAATCCGAAATTTTGTAATACCCTTTGTATTACAAAATCTAGTTTACTCTCTCTCACAGAGTCTAGTTTTAATTGCCTTTTTAAACTTATTAATAGGCATGTTTGATATCTATGGGTAATTTGTTGTAGAAGCGTATACATTGCCCCATGAAAGAATTCCTAATTCTGTGGAGACGAGTGGAATGGACAATAAGATTAATTTTGTTTCGTGTATTTTCATGATGAATGTCGCTATATTTTTCAAAATTACTCATAATCTTTTTAACATATAGAAGATTGTCATATATAAATTGTGATGCAACAGTTAGAATATTTATTTCTCTAAATTTTTCTTTAAGAGAAGCTCTCGGGGCCAAATTGTAAATTGCTCGAACAGCCCTTTTCTGGAGAACAAAGCTAGTATTGAGTTCTGCAAAGCATCCCCAAAGTAGTATGCCATATGACAAAATACTATGAAAATAAGCGAAATAAACAAGTCCGGCTGTTTCAATATCAGTTAGTAATCTAATTTTCTTTACAGCATATGCCGCTGAGCTTAATCTACCAAATAATTGATCAATATGGGGGCCTCATTGTAATCTGGCATCAATAGTGATACCTAGAAATACAGTCGACTCTACAAGGTCTAAATCCACATTAGTTGCAACCTGTCTTACATTTGGCGTTGTGTACATTGCGAGCATTTAATACATTTTGTCTTATTCTCATTAAGGAGAAGATTATTCGTGTTGAACACATCGTTTAATTAAGCAGCTGTCTTTTAATTTTATTTCGCGGCGATCTGAAATATAATTATATTATACAAGGTAGTATCTTTTCCGCACTCAATTGACATCGCGTTTGTTTAGGAAGTAAAATAAATTTAAAAAGTTAGCTGTCACATTGACTTACGTGTACTGGCAACCCCAAATGTCACTTTTTTACGCGCGCCTACGACATCGCAACTAAAACGAATTTTGCTCGAAGAAAACTATTTTTTTTTTTTTTTTTATTATCTTTTTTTTTTATTTAAGGGCTTTTCGGTCCGCATTGACCATGCCAGCCCTATCATAACCTAATCATATAGTACATTACACTACATCTTATCTATTAATTCATACGTATATTTGGCTGCATTAGAGAGGGGCTCAGACAAAATACTCTGAAACACACCGACTTCTATCAAATTAATTTGTAACATATTCATGAGCGCCTCTCTCTTATCTTTTGTCCTGGCACATTCCACCAACACGTGATGGACGTCCTCCACAGTGTCGCATTCCGTACAATTTGGGCTGGGGCTTCGCCCCATAAGATGACGATACTTGTTGAGTGGAAGGTGCCCGGATCGAAGTCTATGGGCTATTACAACGAGTCTCCTGTTGAGATTAGTATTGGCAAACCAGGGAATACGAGGAGGTTCACTTTGAATAGTCTTATACCAAATCCCTTTTTCAAGTGATCTTTCATCGAAGTATTCTTTCCAATTCCTGTGACAAATCTTTTTATACTTAGGTAACATTTCTGAAAAACAAGGTTTCATATTTATTTCAACACCATCCGAAGTAGACCTCCCCGCTAACCGATCCGCCTCCTCATTTCCCACTAACCCTATATGTGACGGAACCCATTGTAATATAAGTTCAATGTTATTCATCGCGAATAGGAGAATTTGTCTCAAAATAGCATAAGCTATCGGTGTACCTCTACAGCCAGAGGCGCACCGAGCTACATGCTGGAGAGCACTTTTGCTATCCACAAAAATAACAAATTTATCCCTACACAAGTTCTGTAAATATTTTAGAGCTTCGGATATTGCAACGAGTTCTGCAGTCATTACACATAAGTTAATATTAGACAATTTAAAGAGACCGCTAACTTTATGCCTAGTATCATAAAACGCAGCTCCGAGACTACCATTTTTTTTGGAACCATCGGTGTATACCATGACCCAACCATTATATTTCGTATTCAATTCCTCCAGTACAATGTTTTTCAATACATTAGTATCATATGATTTTTTACCCAAATTAAAATTATCTAATTGGTCTCGTATAACATTATCTAAATTTATGTTTGATACCCAAGTATCCAGACTAAACATTTCCAATGGGTAACTAGCTGATACTATTTCTCCTTTGGTACTAGTGTATACTGTCGCTAATAGTGGTATTTTCTTATTTCGCCAGTAGCTATTAGTAGTATAATTGGTTAAACTATCAAGAAGATCTATGGTTGTATTGTTTTCGAAGGATTGAGCTTTTAGACAATATTTATATGCAAGATATTTTCTCCTCAAAGATAGATTAGGAATGCACAATTCAGATTCCATAACATGTATAGGAGTGGTTCGTATAAAACCTCCCACTACTCTCATAGCTTGGTTTTGAACCTTGTCTAATTTAGTCAAATGCGTTTTTGCGCTATTATCATACAAGAAGCTGCTGTAATCAATCCTACTTCTGATTAGCGCAATATACAGCCTACGAAGGTTTTTTGGATGGATGCCCCAAGACTTTCCTGCTAAAACTTTAAGTAAGTTTAAAAATCTTTGTGTTTTCTCCCATGTTTCATTTATGTGCTTTCCCCAGCGTAAGGATCGATCCAGCCACATGCCTAAATACTTTATATTCTCTTCTAATTTAAGCGATGATCCCTTTATATTTAAATCTATTATTTGTCTTTTACGACCCCTGCTAAATATACAAAATTTCGATTTATGACTAGATAATTCTAAACCTAATTGCTCTAATATTGTAAAAACAGCATTTATTGCATTTTGTGTCTCTGAAACAATATCATTAATTCCATTTCCGCTACAATATAGAACAAAGTCGTCAGCATATTGTGATACTATAACATTTGATATATCCTGACAAATTTTGCGAGTAACTATATTAAAAATTAAAGGCGACAATGGATCACCTTGTGCAATGCCTTTGCCGGTCCATCTAACTAAGTAACTGCTATCCGTGTCGTATCCTACTCTAGCTTTAAGGTGTCTTTCTTTTAGAAACTCCCATATATACTTACAAATTTTCTTCCCAACATTAATATTATCTAGACTACGGACAACATCATCAATTAAAACATTATTATATGCACTATCTATGTCTAGAAAGCAAGCTAAAGTAGGAACATTTTTAGAAAATCCTATTTGTATGTGACAAACTAAGCGAACTAAGCAATCCAAACACGACTGAGACCGTCTGAACCCAACAGTATTCACTGAAAATATTTTATTTCGTTCTGTAAACCATTCAAGTCTTTTGCATAATAATTTGTGAAAGGTTTTACATATGCAAGATATGAGAGAAATTGGTCTTAATTTTATAGAGGATATATCATCAGAGTCTATATTATTTTTGGGTATCGGTACTATCTGTATATTTCGCCATTGAATAGGAACTTCTCCCGTTTCTAATATCAGATTGAATAAATGTATTAGAAAGCTCTTGCCCATGTTTGGAAGGTTATAGATCATTGAAAAAGTAATAAGATCTTCTCCAGGTGCAGTGTCCTTCTTTTTAAGGCATTTCTCAAGTTCGTGGTTAGTAAATTTAATTTCAAGAGATGTATTACTCGATTTAATATCAGGCATTGAAGGTATGACAAAATCAGGGGCAAGGCCGGAAAGTAACTCGTCTACTTGTGATTCAGAGGCGTACATTTTTGATTTTTTGTGGCCTTTTATCCAACGCATACGATTCCACATTTCGGATACGGAAGTCGATTCATTTATTCCACTACAAAAGTTCTTCCAAGATAATGATTTGGCTAGTTTTATCAATCTTTTTGTTTCAATTATTTGTTTTTCTAGGACTTCCAGATTGCTTGGAGTTGGATTGCGCCGAAAAGTGGTTAACGCTAATCTTCGCCTAGCAACAGATCGAGAGAGTTCAATACTCCAATAGGACCTAGGTTTGAATTTTGTCAAAGGATCTGTACATATCTTAACCAAAGGAATACTTTTGTCAGCGGCTAAATTGATCCGGTCAAGTAGAAGGTCATACCTAACTTGCACATTATTTGGTGCATCTTTAACTTCTGAAAGCGACTTTTGCAAAATGTCTTTATATAGATTCCAATTTACATTTTTAAAATTACGTACCTTATGAAAATTTCGATTCCTATTGTTATCTAAGGTTTGAAGTACTATCTTGATTATCATGTGATCACTACCTAGGGTCTCGTTCATTATTTTCCACTTAAAATGCACAGCTATATCTGAAGATACGAATGATACATCAGGAGAAGACTGCTGAAGCACCCCGTTCACCATTTTAATTCTAGTTGGTCTACCGTTATTTAATGGTATAAAACTATTATCTAACGACGCATCCATTAATTGAAGCCCTCTCGTGTCATTTTTATACGACCAGTTAGTATGGTGTCCATTAAAGTCTCCGGCTATTAAGGATTTTTGACTACACGCACTAAAAAGAGAATGCCAATCTAACGGGGTAGTTCTAATATTAGATGGACAGTATATACTTATAATATTTTTTAAATATGGAGAGTTGAGTAATCTTACATGTAACAGTTCTATACCCGAATTATTTAGTCTGAAAGATGAGACTTGAGTTTTTAAAGACTTGCGAGTGATAATTGCTACGCCACCATACGAGTCCCATCTATCTTTCCTATATGTATTGTATCCGCTAATATGGGTATGAGAATCAGGTTCCATCCACGTTTCACTGATAATAGCAATGTGTATGTTTTCTTGTACTAGAAGACACTCGAAGTCCACTAACTTGGGTCTCAGGCTTTGTGAATTCCACTGTATTATATTGAGGGAGCTATCCATAAAATAGATTTAGAATCGTTTTTATGCACTCGCCATCTTTGACTGTTTCCACTAGAAAGTATTTAATTTCCTCACATACTAATTTCATTATTTCGGTAATTTTCTCATCTAGGCTCTTATTTGTAAAGATGATAGTTTTAATTTCTTTCATTACATCCCAATAGTAATTATTCTTCTTTCTATTTTTCTTTAACTGTTCAACTACTTGGATTCTTTTACCGCCACCTTCTGTACAATGCTCCTCTGTATCCATGATTCTTTCAGTAGTTTCTTTGCTATCGTTTTTATTATCTGTTTTCAATCTTGTAGACGTATTTCTTTCATTACCCGTATTATTGTGTTTAGGTTTTTGTTTTTTGTGAGTATTTACCACCACGTCTCTGAAGGTAGATCTGTAGTGCTGACCCACGGAGAATGATAATTCTTGTCTTTCATTATCCTCGCTTATCGTTGAATCCTTTTCATCTGCGTCTTCATCAACATTCATCTCATTTCTGCAAAATGTACCTTTGTCCGATTTTATTCCTTCAAGGTATTTATCAAGGGCTTTTTTATATGTACAGTTTTCTGTAGACATAATGCACCGTATTTCTTTTTCTTTTAAGAAAGCAGGACAAGTTTTGCTAAAAGACATATGTGTACCTTTGCAATTCCTGCAACGATATTGCGTTGTTTCACAATTGGCATGAGGCTCACCGCATTTTGGACATGTCAACCTCCTTACAGTGCATTGTCGTTGAAGGTGGCCGAATCTCCAGCATTTTGAGCATTGTGTGACAGGGAAGACATATGGCTCCACCTTAAATTTACATCCATAAGCATCTACAACTCTAGGTACCACTGAGCCCTTAAAACAGATACGGACAGTTTCACATCCTTCCCATTTTCCTTCTTCCGTAAGACGTTTTAGTCGAATCACAGAAATGATGTCATATTCACTTGTAAACATAACATTTAGTTCCTCTTGTTCCACTTCCAATTCTATATTTTTAACAATTCCATATGATAAATTTACTTCTTGAGATGATTGTCATCTATAGCCTAAATTTATCATTTTCTCACTTAATAGAATCTTTTCAGCATATTCCTGACTTTCAAATTGTAAACATATTCTAAAAGGACTTTTGTATATGATCTTTTCTATTCCTTGTATGTTTTCTGCTCTTAAAAGTTTAGCAAAAGCAATTTGTTTAGGTAATGGCTCTTTAGATGATATATACACGTCGTACTTACTGCCTTTTTCTAAAACCTGGCTTGGTACCCTACCGCTAGAATCATAGTTCCCGGAGGAACTACGATGTAGCCGCTTTGGTTTTCTTGTTACAGTTGTATACTCAGTATCTGTATTATCCTCGCTATCTGGTCCTTTTCTCTTCTCAGCTGATTTCCTCGTCACACCTTCATCACCTTCACGCTGCGTACTGTCTTCTTTTCTACTGCACATATTCTGATCTACTACTTGTTGCCCGCACTCCACTAGATCTTCACTATTTAAACTCGGTAAACTACTTTCATCCACATCCCTATTCATTTTTTTTATTATACTTGAATATGGGGGTAGGCTTAATAAAAGTAAACATATTAATAACACCGTTCGTAAACAAAGTCCGCTCGCTACAAGGTGTCGCGCGCGACTGTGGAAAACTATTTAAAGTGTATTTAACCACATTTAACAAAATGCCTAGCAAGAGAAAACTTATTGAGTGTATGTTAAACGTTTTGGAGGAAAATCGTAAGCGTAAACGCAGCCGCCGTCGCCGTCGAAATCGGGAAAGCAGGTCGCGCTCGCGCTGCTCGAGTTCCAGGCGTTCCTCACATTCGCCTGAATACAAAAGCGGGACTCCTAGTCCTAATCATGAATATGTAAGCCCTGAACCTCCCCCAGTCGTGGAATTGGATAATCCAGGTGAGCCACACAATATATACTACTACCCTCATAGGTTAAATATGTTTTGAAAATTTCGGCGATCATCTCGTCGAGCATTTCTCAATACCAGTGAGCACGAGATGCTCTTAGCGACATTTCTATGTCTCTAGCTGGCACTGAAGGTACCTTACCAGCGAGCACGAGATGCTCTTAGTGACATTTATATGTCGCTTGCTGGCATTATAACTTACCAGTGGGCACGAGATGCTCTCAGCAAAATTTCTATGTTGCTAGCTGGTCTAGACACGTATGTTGATATGTTCGGGGGTGACAATGGCCATAAACAGTAGTTTTTGAACAATCGAAACTGAACCCGAACCTTTAAATCCATATAAAGAGGCTCTAGGTATGGATTATGAAGAACCCACACAATTCCTGGGCCAAATCCCAGTGCCAGAAAATTGTACATTACTTGACGCCCCTCAACTAAATCCCGAAATAAAGGCAATTTTAACTGTAAACTCTAAACTGAGGGACCAAGGGATTGAGATATCCCAAAGACAAGTCGGACTGGCTACTTTTATAGTAACTAAAACCATGACTGACCTCATACAGAATGAGAAAATGGACAAACACGAACTTCTGTCTAAATTAGCTGATGCTACCCAAATATTAACAGATGTACACTATCACCAAACGAAAACTAGAATAAAACTGGTTTCCTTTCAAAACGCATAAATCTTTCGCCTTTTACTAAAGATTTCCGTGGAGGGGAACACTCAAATGAGTCTTTTGAATTTTTTGGATACCCTGCTTTGGCACGGTCTTTAATGGCCCACCACGGAAAATAGCCAAGGGGAATGCTTGTGGTGGGCCAGCAAGGAAGGGTCAACCCTCCAACGCGCTCGCCTCGCTCCCATTATCAACATCACAGGAATACAAGAACACATCGGACTGCATCCAAACACTAATTAATCAGGTACATGCTGGCTATTTATCTAATTATGTTAATTGCTGGGAAAAGGTTACAGATGACCCAATCATCTTACAGTGGGTACAAGGATACGAGATACCATTTGATACAACACGCTTTCAATATCCCAAGTAATATTTTTTCACAATTAGAAACAATAGAAGTGAACAAGTCAATTACAGACTTGTTAGAATTAGGTGTTATAACACCCTGTCAGCACACCAATGGAGAATTCATTAGTAAAATCTTTCTCCGGCCAGAACCAAATGGCAAATTCAGATTCGTCCTGAATCTAAAGCCATTAAATAAAAAAATGGTCACTGCAAAACACTTCAAAATGGAGGATATTAGAACGGCCATCAGACTTGTAGATAAAAATTACTACATGGGCTCAATTGATCTGAAAGAATCATATTTTTAGTTCCTATCTCCCAAAAACATAGAAAGTATTTACGATTCATTCACTTAGGTCAATTCTATGAATTCACAGTTATGCCCTATGGCTTATCCACCACCCACAGTGTATTCACTAAGTTAATGAAACTAGTGATATCAAACTTAAGAACGTAAGGCTTTCTGTCAACCATATATTTTGATGATTGTTTATGTATAGGTTACAGAAATACAAACTTACCAGAAATGCATTCAAAATATAAATGCTACCATAGGTCTATTTAAATGTTTTGGTTTGATAATTAACTTTCAAAAGAGTCAACTAATGCCCAGTAAAGAATGTAAATTTCAGGTTCATAAAATTAGAATCAAGACTTCGCTTAACAGGTAAGCTCGTTTGATTCCCAATTTTTTACGAATATAATAGGGATGTATCTTCTGCGAACAGCACAATGTCAAGCTATTCTTCTGGGGAGTTCTAGGACTATCAATACGGTGAATATCGCAACTCTACCATCAAACTTTTTACAGGAAGCAGAAATAAAAGACTGGAACACTTCACGGTATATACATTATTAATAACGTTTATACGGTATCGGTATATAAGTTAAAACAAAACGTTCATGATGGTATAAATGTACAAAATTATTATTATACTGTTCGCTTCGACTGGCACCACAGCTCTCTCAGTTCTGACAAAATTTTTGTCAATCAAAAATTTTCTCAACATTCTGTGAAAATATTCAAATTTAGAACATTTGTCATGTGTGCTAGTAGTGAGATTATAAAAAAACTAAAACCTAATGGCAAACCTCTTTGTTTCAACAAATATTAATATTCTACCTCCACCTGCACAAAATCTCGTTCCGTTTACTTAGGAAACACCGGATAAATCCGCTCTTATCCGGTCAAAAGTGGATAAATCCAGATGGAGCCGGATACGGAGCGTGCCGATACCTACTACGCTTAAGTGCTTGGTGCGTACACCAACAAATCGCTCGCATACAATTACAACATTCTTTTGAATTTTTATTGCGCCATATTTATATAACTTTTGCAATTAAATGAGCTATGTACAAAAGCTTTATATTGCTATAAATTTATTACCCTCGTAAGTTTGAAACGATAAAATAAAGTGTATGTTATATCCCTACGCCCTTTTTTATAATCTAACAAATTAAAGAGAATTGCATCTTAACCTTTTGAATTACTAGTTTAATAAATATATACGACTTCTATTATTGCGGATTTAAACGGTTATTATATTATATACGGTATAATTTTAGTCGTCGTGAATCCAATGCCTACTGTTCACTGGTAATAAAAATTAAATACAGAACAGTAACATCTCCATAACAAAAAAATAACCCTTCTATAAATTACATCTAACTACTGACCTATCCGGTAGCCACCGGTCAGGTGATGAGCCGCGCCCCCCTCAATGTTTGGTCTATACCAAGCGCAAAATGGCATTGAGGACTTTCGGGGTTACGGATTTTCACCCTAGCTATGATATCCGGATAGGTCAGTAGTTAGATGTCATTAATAGAAGGGTTTTTTTTATTACCAGTGAAGAGTAGGCATTAAATACAGCACCTGGGCTTTTGCTCCAGGTAGATTATAATTACACCGTGAAATTATAACCGTGTATAAGGGCTTAATAAATTAAGTAAAAAGTGTTATTTTGTCAGATAACCTGGCATTAAATTGACTAAAATGTATCTGAGTCACAAGCTATGTGGAAACACCGGTAAGTTGGTATCGTTCTCGACTATTTACTACAATGGCGGGAAGTTAGAACGTTGAGAAATAAAACGTACGTTGGTTAGGTTTTCTTCATTCAACTTGGAAGTTTTCTGAGCGGGTTTTATATGTAGTGGGATATTCGTAGTGTGAAGCGATTGGATACCACACTATCTATCTATTTATATTATCATACCAGATCCCTTGCGGGGTAGGCAGAGAGTTCAGTGTTCCAACAGGTTCTTTCCTTACAGATCTCTCTGGCTTCCTTCACTTTCATAGTTCTACCAAATAAATACCACCCTATTTCGTAAATAAGACCTAGTTGGATTAACTAAACTAATGTGAGATTTGGCAACTGGTGAATTATTTGGCTGTATACGAGTATATAGTGCGACACGGATCTTTTGACCCGTGAATAACATTGACGGGGGGTGCAGGTGTGAAATGAGGGTTATATTAAAAAACTATTTATAAAAATTTTCCTATTTCCAGGCAAATATTTCAACAGGGTCCGTACGGTGTAACTAACTCGAGAGAGTTGACGCACGTGCTCAACGGATTTAATCAAGCTGCACCATGTGAGCGCAGTAAACAGAATAAAATTATAGAAAAAAAACTTAAGACAACCTTATTTATTAAAAAAAAAGAACTTGGGTTAATTTCATAGCAAACGGAACTCTGCGACTGTCATAAAATTAACATTTTACTTGATTGCAGCGTTAGTTACAGTTATGGCTAGGGCAAAAAAGATCTTTGTAGGACTGTAAATATATTTCACTGTATGATGTATGAGTTGGTTTTCATTACCGACCTTTCCTATTTAAAAACCAACTTTTTTAAACGAAGATATCTTGAAATAAAACTATTTTTTCGGATTGTATCGCGGTTTATTTTGATTTTTAAGTTCCCGACGTTTCGAGTGCTTTGCAGCACCCATGGTCGCGGGAAGGACTGAGGTGTTAGACGTCCAAAAGGCATAGTTGTTCCGGGGTACCCTCAAACTTCGTAATTATTTTTGTTGGTCCGATCTACGCAGAATGAGCTCACGGTGTCTTGAGGTCTTACAGTGTTATGCTTGGTTTTGGATTTGATTATATTAATTACTGGATCCCAAGTCAATGGAAGCACCCAGCCATCTTCTCTATTGAAATTAGGATGTTTTTTAATTTCAATAGCCTCGCGAACCATCCGTGGTAGGAATCGGTGTTCTTTCACGAGGATTTATGGTCTATCAAATCTGATGTTATGGCGGGTGCGGTCAAGGACATGTTCACAGACTGCAGACTTCTTTGAGCGACGGCTTTCAAAATAAACCGCGATAAAATCCGAAAAAATAGTTTTATTTCATGTGTAATATTCGCGTAAATCTAAGAACGAAGACATCTTGCTTAGTCTTAACTAATTGACTTAGTTTATACGGCATCCTTTCGGCTCCATCATCAGACCTTGGACACCATTTGGCTGTACAGTACTTGTCAATACCAATCTAACAAACCCAAATACGTTACGGGGGTACGTTGTACAGTTCACATGTCCCTGTGGCCGCCTTCCGACTCTATCATCAGACCAGCTCCACAGTACCACATTATTGCATTGCAGCCAAACTTACATATGTATGCCAAATTTGAGCTCAATCGGATAGCCGCAAGTACTTGAAAAATGGATAACAAGATTTAAACCGAAAAGACAGACATAGTAATAAATGACATATAACTGCTTTTTTCTTTCTTAGTTTTTTAATAATAGTTTTAAGTCTTAAATCCTTTTTAATTTTTTTAGGGCTTTTAATAGAGGGAGGTTAGTTGATGGTGTCATCACCAGTCATACCTTTACAATCTCTTTTTCGTAAATAAGAGGACTATGTAGACACTGGCTGACACCACGAAACTAAGTACACTTATTTTAAATCTATACTTAAGCACATCTATTTAGCTCGTTCTGCACTGTTTTCCCATACCCCATGAATGCAATGTATACAGAAAGAATTGTAAAACTCGCATTTTTAAAAAGAGTAACCGTGGAGTTTCCTGCCCTTCTTCTCCACAGGAATGACTTTCCGAACGGGTCCTTCTCAAGTAATCAATATTTTTTTTCTTTTTGTCTTTTTTGGTCTACCTAAATAAAAAACTCTCGATATCGATTTCATATCGCAACCCTTGTATATGACTTACTCAGAACCGGTCACCTTAAATCCTTTCCAAATGGGGAACTATGAACGCCTCCATTTAGGCGCGGTGACAAATTTGGGGCTTTTATTCACACGAGTGTTACGTTTGCTGACCCTGACCTGGGCCTTTGGACACTGACGAGGGTTGAAGTTTCAGACTACTGAGGATATTAAGTTTAATGCATGAATAATGCTTAAGGTTTATTTGAAAAGGCTAGAAAATTATTAATTCAAGTTTTATATGGTTGTAATAAGAAAATGGTACAACTGTTTTTTTGTAAGTTACAGAAATATTGTTCTTTTTTATATCTTAAGTCTCTTGAGGGGTAGACAGAGAGTGTAGAATTTTAACCGCGTTATTTCTTTACAGACCTTTCTCGCCATCTCTTCAATTGGAGTTCGTCTATTACACGCTCGCCTATTACCGAAACTCATGCCTGACTTAAAAAAGATTAAATAACTATATCGATGAAACTAATACTAATTTCACCCCAACTGAACGGTAAAAATTCTGGTAAAAAAACACAAAGCTGACCTAAAATTACCGCACATGGCGGGTGTGGTCAAACATCAGATTTGGTAGATCTCAAATTCTCGTGAAAGAACACCGTATCCTACCAAGGATGGTTCGCGAAGGTAATGAAATTAAAAAAAAACATTCTCATTCCAATGGAGAAGATGGCTGGGTGCTTCCATCGATTGGAATCCATGGGGACCCGACGATTAATATAATTAAATCCGAAACCAAGCATAACAGTGCAAGGCCTTAAGACACCGTAAGTGAGCTCATTTATTCTGCGTAGATCGGACCAATAAAAATAATTAAGAAGTTTGAGAGTACCCCGGAACAACTATCTATGCCTTCTGGACGTTTAACACCGCAGTCCGACCCGTGACTATGGGCGCAGCAAAGCACTTGAAACGTCGAGAAATTATAAAACAAAAAAACCGCGATAAAATCTGAAAAATAGTTTTATTTCATGTGTAATAAGTATTCGCGTAAATCTAAGGACTCAGTATACCATTCGAACATTTCTTAGTTAGTGCACCCAGTTCATTAATATCTATCTATATCATCACGCCAGACCCCTTCCGGGGTAGGCAGAGAGTACAGAGTTCCAACAGGTTCTGTCCTTACATACCTCTTTGGCTTCCTCCACTCTCATAGTTCGTCTCATATGTGGGAATCGAACTCGTGAGTATTCCACCCAGTGGGCGGAGCGACTTAAGCTCTTAACCACTGCGCCAAATCGTCCGTCCAATCTGTCCGTCATGTAGACCATTAAAGTATTTATGAATCATCAGAAAAGTATCAAAGACTACCACCACTTCGGAATATTATTCCTGTGGAGATGAAGGGCATGGAATTCCACGGCTACTCTTTTAAAATAATAATTTTAACATTTTTCCATCTAAATTTTGTTGTGGGGTATGGGAGAACAATATAGGCTGGTCTATCAAGTGGGTCTAAGTTAGATCAACAAATTAACAGATATAGCTACATGGTTCCCTCATTTACAGGAAACGTAACACAAAAAAGTCATGCTAAATTAAAAAAAGAAGAGAGGGAATGTCAACTTAAACACCTGAACTAGGAGGTATTAGTTATCTATTATTTAAGTGGAGCTGGAACAGGCACCGCAACCGGTCCAATGCCACCTGCATCCAACGACTTTCTGCGATCTTCACAAGGTCGTCGGTCCATCTGGTAGGCTGCCGTCCTACGCTACGCTTGCTTATACGTAGTCCCCACTCTAGAATCTTTCTGCACAACGCCCATCGATCTTTGCGCTATGTGGCGCAAATACAATACACATAGTGCAAATCTAACACGATTCCCATTTAATTCGTCTGCAATAGTGGTAGCCTAGTGGTTAGACCATTAGACTGAAAAGTCAGAGGTCTCGGGTTAAAACCCAGGCATGTACCTGTCTTTTCGAAACCATGTGCGTATTAAAAAAATAACTATCACTTACTTTAAGGAAGATGAAGAAACACATCGTGAGGAAACTTATATGCCTAACAGTTTTTCGAAGGTATGTGAAGTTCGTTTATCCGCACTGGGCCAGTGTGGCGGGCTATGACCTAAACCCTCTCAGTTTGAGAGGAGGCCCGTGCCCAACGGTGGGACAGTTTCTTAACAGGGCTAATATTATATAATATTCTCAAAGAGGCGCCCTGTCGGGCACATTGGAACGACAATCCAATCTGTTGACACGGGTTAACCCACACTCAGCGCAAAAACGGTTCAGTTTCCGTCATAAATCTCCACCTGAAACTTCAGCACCCATTAAGTTACTAGCTAGTTCGGGTCGGCCGTCCCCAGGGTTTTTATTCGCTATGACCAGTTAAAAACGTAACGCGGCGCAGTACGATAAATTGGTGAAATAATCGTTAGTGGTACTACAGTAGCATGCAGTATACTAATAATTCAAATCATTTATTATAATATATAATAATATTAGCCGACCGATATCGATAACCGAGGTGAGAGAGCTTAGGTCATACTCCACCATGCGGACCCCGTGCGGATTCGCGGAGACAGGTTTGTGGTCGCCTGCTGTTGGAACTTATCAAGCCGCCTATAAAGCTTCCAACTCGGCTGAACGATTACCACATTAAGTGGTAACCGGGACCAACGGCTTAACTTACCTTCCGAAGCACGAAGACGGTCGAATATGAAAATGCTACAAACGCTCACCCATTTCAGGCCGACCTAGTCGAACAGCGCCATGAGCCCTCTTTTTCGCTTTCATATATTTGTTGGATGGCTTAGTCCGGTGGTTAGGAGCTTCAGCCGCTCCACCCACTGCATCGAACAGTCGCGGGTTCCAGACAAATCTTTGTGTGACCCACAAATTGGCCTGCGCGTTTGTGTATGTAAATTTCGTGTTTGTCAACGTACTCACGCCACAGGAATATTTCTTAGTGTGGGGCCTCGTTTCCTTCAAAAACATCTATCTATCTGTCTATCTATAACCTCACGCCAGATCCCTTGCGGGGTAGGCAGAGAGTACAGAGTAAAAAAAAAAAAATGTTTAGGAAAAAAAATGAAATAAAAAAAAATGTTTGTTTGTTTTGTTTGTTGTTCAAAAATATGTTTAGGATATACTCAGTTCTTAGATTTAACCGAATGCCACACATGAAATAAAACTATTTTTCGGATTTTATCGCAGCTTATTTTTGATATTTAAGTCTGCAGTTATCAGATCACAAATCCTCGTGAAAGAATACTGATTCCTACCGAGGATGGTTCGCGAGAAACTTAAAAAAACATCCTAATTTCAATAGAGAAGATGGCTGGGTGCGTCAGGTCATTTTGCGTAGATCGAATCAACGAAAATAATTAAGAAGTTTGAGGGTACCCCCGAACAACTATGCCTTTTGGACGTCTAACAGTTTAAGGACTGATCCTTTACGTAACCATGGATGTTGCAAAGCGTTTGAAACATCGGGAACTTTAGAAATATGTGTGCGATATGTATAAACAACAAATATATTTTAATTTAAAAAGACCTTTATTAAACGTTTATAACAAAAATACAACGAAGACATCTTGCTTAGATGAGGAGTTCCTATGGCTCCTTTCCGGCTCCATTAGCAGACTTGGACACCATCCGAGTCTAAAGTTCTCATCAAGACAAATCCAATGAGCCTAAACACGCGATGTTATATTGAGTAGTTGGGTCGTTCCATTGGCCACCTTACGACTCCATCGTCAGACCAGCTCCATGGTACCATATTATTGCGTTGTCACTGAACTTACATATCATATCAGCCTATACTGCCCACTGCTGGGCAAAGGCCTTTTCTCACAAATCGAGGTGAGAGAGATTGGGTCATACTCCACCACGCGGACCCAGTGCGGATTGGTGGAGGCAGGTTTCTGGCCACCTGCTGTTGGAACTTATCAAGCCACCTTTAAGGCTTCCAACTCGGCTTAACGACTACCACATTAAGTGGTAACCGGGACCAACGGCTTAACGTGCCTTTCGAAGCACGGAGACGCTCGAATATGAAATGCCACAAACGGTCACCCATCTCAGGCCGACCGAGTCGAACGCTGCTTAACCTTGGTGATCGGTAAGAACACCGCGGTCGCACAGCGCTACGAGCGCCTCCTGAACTTACATACGTATGCCAAATTTCAGCTCAATCGGATACCCGCAAGGGCTTGAAAAATGGATCACAAGATTTGAACCGGAAAGACAGACAGACAGACATACGAACATTGCAGGTTAAAATAAAAGCTTGTAAAAATATCGTACTTGGGAACATAATATTTTATTACATTTTTATTAATATTACATGATTATTTGTGCCCAATATATGACAATAGGCTCACCCCCTATTACATGGGACCTGACATCGTCGGCGAAAAGGTGGTGAACGCAGTTCACCTCTTCCACCGCCGCTTGGGAAATTTAGGCGTGATGGTGTGTATTATTTGTGAATATTATTTATCACTATTACGTGATCATTTCACAAAGATATCGTAACGCACCGAGTTTACACGTAGCGAATCTGACCCCAGGAGGTTAACTTGCGGAGTTAATTGCAACCGGTTTAGGTCAGTAGGTACATTTAGATTTCATTAATCGTCTGACATATTGAGTGGAGATTTGAACTTGGGAAATCCAGTTTTGATTCGGGTGAAAGTTTTAAAGGACAGTGCGGTCGATGTGTTCAGTGAAGCGCGCCTACTTACTGCCATTCTGTTTAATTCCTGAAGAAGTTGGTGGAGATTCAAATCGACATGAGTTAAAAATGGCTAAGGATATAACATTCCCAAAAAGAATCTTAGATTGGACAATATCTGCTTGTTCTACCGAAGAAAATCGCAGTCGCAGTCTTGAGTTTGGAATTGTGTTCAGCATAATGACAATAGATTGCCCATATTACATTGAGACAACATTATTGGTTACATGTAGGTAAATGTACACAATATACCTCTGCCACCCCCACTATTGCCATTATACCAGGCACAATTTCAGATTCGAACTCAGGACCTTTTGATGCTTACGCGTATAATATGCCACTACATAAACGAGTCTGGCGGTATACAGGAAAAGTAAGCTTGTTTTTCCTGTATTCCTTTTTATATAAGTATTCTGTTTGAGTAAAGGAATATCCATATTTTTTTTGCTCTATTTTGAGTATGATATAGAAACGATGAGGAAACCATTTGATTTCCATTTTTCCAAATGGATTTACCCAAGTTTATCTATTACCAAATTATTCGAGTAGACAAAACTCAAACGGCTCGATCCAACAGTTAACAAGTCGAGAACCACAAGATTAATTTGTTCTTAATTGCAGGTTTCAGTCAATATCAGATCCAGCTGGTTTTAGCGGTTAGCGGAAATTATACAAGTCATTATGACGCAGTAAAATAGAAGAACGGAAACAATGTTTGGAGTTTATTTTAAGGATTAATCTTGTCAACAGGATTAACGAAAGCAAACTTTTTAGGATTCTGTACTTTCTGCCAACCACGCAAGGAATCTGATAATATAGATCATAATCATCATCGTCATCTCAGCCTATATTTGTCCACTGCTGAACATAGGCCTCCCCAATTGCTCTCCAGCGCAGCCGGTCCGATGCCACCACGATTGTCGGTCCATTTGGTAGGTCTCTGCTCTTGCAAATACGTGTTCTCCACTCTAGAATCTTTCTGCCTCAACGCCTGACCGATTTTCGCGCTATTGGCCTGTCCATTGTCACTTCAGCTTACTTAATCTTATGTGCTATGTCAGTGACCTTGGTTCTTCTACTAATCTCCTCATTCCTGATTGCTTTAATGATAAAGGTAGAGATAGATAAATAAAACCTATATTTTTTTTAAGAAAAGAGACGGCAAACGAAAAAGATATCTGATGGTATACAATCACTGCTCCCCCCATATACATCAACAACATCAGTAAAGACATTTAGTGCCCTCCCCAAGGGTAAGGGCAGTTGGTTTAGAATTTACATCGGTTTTCTGTAAGAGGGTGGTACCTCGTCGGTAGTGTCAGCATAAACACAACCTGCAATGTAGTAGAGGTCACCGCTAGGCTCTATCATTCGACTATGTTAATACTATATCTATTTATATCATCACACCAGATCCCTTGTAGGGTAGGCAAAAGGTTCTTTCCTTACAGACTTCTCCGGCAACCGCCACTTTCATAATTCATCTCATATACATACCTGATATCTTTACAAACGCTCAAAAGTTCGAAGAGTCCTTGTTGTGACAATCTATACATATGATAAAACTGCAAGGAAGTCATGTGTTAACATGGAATATTTTTAGGAAATAACAACCCAGGGGTATCATACTATCGATGTCGAAGTCAATTCTACAATTTTTGGCTTTCGTGTCTGTTTGTCTGTCTATCGGAGGGCATCACGCAAAAACTACTAAGCGGATTTTGATGAAACTTGGCATACGGATACCTTAAAATATTAGCTAACGTATTGTAAAGTATTTATCCCGGAAAATTAAAAGGTTTTTCCAGATAAGACAAAAATAAGCAAAACATTGAATTTCTAATAAAATCATTTTAAAAAAACAATCTACTTCATAAAGCAAGAAATAAATATTTGAAGTCGGTACCGGTTAGTGCAGTTGGTTACTTGGCACCGACTTAAAATATTTATTTCTTGCTTTTTGAAGTCAGTTTTTTTAAAAGATTTTTATTTTACAGTTTTAAGTGACAAGTAAATTATTTACTAATATTTATATACCTATATTATATTATTTTGTTGAGTTGTACTTCAAGGTACCTACAGGATTGATATAATAACCATAATAACGGAATCTAAACATTCGTGCTGTTCGCCGTTAAGGAGCCCTGGTGTATCTTCAAAGTCCTAAGTTCAATACCGATGTCATTAAAATGAAACCACCTCGAAACTATACTAAACCCAACGCAAAAAGAATCATCATAATCAGTTCATAAATAAAGACGTTATAAAAAAAAACACAGACGAATTGTAGACCTCCTCCTTTTTTGAAGTCGGTTAATATTCTGATTAGTTCTTTGGCAGGGTACCTATAGAATTGACGTAATACCCATAATATCTCAATCTACGCATTCGTATTGTTTATCGTTAAGTAGTTCCCTGGAGTATCTTCCAAATCCAAGGTCCAATACCGATAAAATTGGCCTCTAGCCATTTCAAAGCTATACTGAACCAAATGCAAAAAGAATGATCGCGTAACATACATACAAAAAAAACATACAGTCGAATTGAGAACCTCCTCCTTTTTAGAAGTCGGTTAAAAATACACTTTACTCCAAAACTGTTTCATAGATTTCAATGAAATTTTGTATAAATGTAGCCTGTACTAAAGATCGCATTTCTGTATTCACTTATATTTTTGAAAATCTAAAAGTTTCTGAGGGTAATACAAAAAAGTCGATTTTAATAAATCAATCATTGTTCCAAAACTACTGTTCAGATGGCAGTGAAACTTAGCACGGAGATATTTCATATGGCAGATAATATAGTTAATATTTAAGTTTTTAGGTAATCAAACGGTTTGTAGGGAAAAGTAAAGCATCTATATCTACAAGCTGTAACATAATAAACGCAAGACCTGAAAGTAGTTTGTTCTAAATCGATAACTGAATTGATTTTAACAATTGTTAATGTATCTTACATTTTTTTAAATTTGAAATAAATGCTTTTACTCCTCCAGTGCGCTATAAAAAACTAAATTTATTCTTTATTCATAGCAATAAGAAGATTTTAAATGTATTCCTAAAACGAATTCCTCAAAACGAGCACATACACGTACAAGTTTCATTGTTAATTGGGGTATAAAAGTGCTTCAGAAAAGGGTAAAAACCTTTAAATTTGGAAATTAGTTGCCATTTTGAATTTATGAAGCAATTCTCTAATTGGGGTGTCTGAGGTCTTGCGTTTATTATGTTACACCTCGTATACATACTACATATAATAAACTGTAAGGAAGTCGTGTCAGTACATGGAATATTTTTAGGAAATGTAAACCCAGTGATATAATTCTATTAATGTAGAAGCCAATTCTACAATTTTTGGCTTTCGTGTTTGTTTGTGTGCCTGTCCAAGGGTATGAACCATCATCACGCAAAAAATTACCAGGTGGATTTTGATGAAACTTTGCATGCGTAATACCTTTAAATGTTGGCTAACACGTTATATAAGTATTATTTCCGAAAAATCTAAAAGTTTCTCCAGAAAAGACGGAAATAAGCGAAACATTGGATTTCTAAAACGACACATTACTCCAAATCTGTTTGATGGATTTAAATGAAATTTTGTGTAATTGTAGCCTTTACTAAAGATCACAACTCTGTATACTCATATTTTTGAAAAAGCTAACATTTCTGAGGAAATAAAAAGAAAGTCGATTTTGATAAATCATTTATTGTTTCTAAAACAATTTAGCTACTAGATTGTCGCGGGATAAACCACAAAACTTTATTACTGTTTGTCGTCCGGAATTGCAATGTTACGAAGTAAAATATCTGATTTTGTGTACACATGAATTCATCTATGAATTGATATTGGACTCATGTTCGTCTCATCACGAAAACCTTTTAGTGGTTAAAAGTCCTCACTCGAAATTGTTCATACACGTTAGATTTAAACAATCAAACATGGTTTCGTGCATGAACAGATGATGCATTCAGGATTGTTTCTTCTGAAGAGAATTCTAATGATGAAAGGGCCGAATAAGAAACTTTAACGACGATTAATATCTTACGAGAAGACTAACACACAATGTATTGACAAAACTTGGCTACATTCTTAGGTGGCAACGTGCCGTATTTAGATCTTATAACGCTAGATTATAATCTTCGATAGAGTAGGTAGAGAAGATTTAAATCAGAAATATTTCACCAATAATTTTAAAACAAATAGATAAACTGATAATCCTTCTTTAAAAAGGAAGGTACTGTATATGTTTTTTTTAATGAGACGGCGTTAGTTTTGTGTGTTGAATAGGATTAGTTTAGTTTATATTTTACAAAGACCACCTGTGCGGGCTAAGTGGGGCTAAGACTGAACCCGGTGATAGAGATAATTGATAGAGAAATAAGTCTGGTGAAAGTTGACAAAATATACAATATATTCACTACAAGGTTCTCCCAGGATATTTAGCTGTTCTTTCTTCATACTAAAATGATAGAATGGATGTTACTAAAACTTTTAAGCTGTTTAAGGTCTCCGAATAATATTCGAGATACTTTTTATTCCGGAAAGAATCCCGGTTCTTGCGACATCGCGGGTATTAATTTATATTAAAATGGCTAAACGAATTTAACTGAAACTAGTCTTACATCGTAAAATAAAACAGAACACGTTTTATCTTAAAAATAGCACGACTTCTGCGGAATTTCTATTATTTCTTCATACTAAACGGATTATAAAGAAACTTAATATAAAAGAAACCACACAGATATACAATGCGGAATTGAAAGGACGTAGAACAACAACCATTTACATATTTTGTAAAAAAAAACGGTTATAAAAAAAATACATATTTACAAAGGGTCACATGGTTTCACGCCGCTGTCAGTTGTCAGTGTACCTGGAACAGGACGTAGACTATCTTACCATGACTAAATAGACCATGGCTTATCCGAAGAGCAAGTCAAGAGTCTCCGTGACCGGCGAGCATGCATAAGACGAACTATGAGAGTTGAGAAAGCAAAAAAAGGTCTTTAAGGAAAGAACCTGTTGGAACTCTCTGCCTACTCTGCAAGGGATCTGACGTGGTGATATAGATTGGTAGATAGTATTAAAGTATTTTAACTCGTGAAATAATAATATGAAATAGGTAACTTTGTATACACACTAGATCATGCCGATATTATCCTTTTTTTTTTTTTTTTTTTTTTTTTTTTCCCCGGGGGGGAAATGCCTGCCGCATACTGCCACATCCTGGACTTGGTGATGTGGCAGTTATGTGGGGCTCGCACCCACTAAAACCCCCCCGGCGTCCGTCTCTTGCCCAATTGCCGTACCGCAGGAATTGCCAAGTGGTAGAACATCTGCGGCACGGGCGGGCCTGGTCTATTTCCACAGACCTCTCCTTCGTGCCTTGTGCATTCTTTTTGAGGGTGCGCAGGACGCAGCGCACTTCCGTCACAGGCCTGTTACTGGTCAGGCGACAAGCTGCCCACGCTCGGCGCCCGCAGGCCACTTTTCAAGGTGGGCGGAGGTCATTAGCGGCATACGCTCTACGCCTCCGCCCAACTCGCCTCCTACGAGCGGGATTCACGCTAGTCTCCTCCCGCTCCCGTTCTGCCGCCTCTTTTGCCGCCATTACGGTCCCGCAGAATGCGACCATAGCCACCCAGGCGTTCTCCCTCTCGACCATGGCCGATACCACAGCCGGGAGTGAGAGCGTCGTCCCTCCGATCTCAGCGGCCAATTGCTGCCGTTCCACACCCCAAGCCGGACACACCAGTAGGGTATGCGAGGCTGTGTCCTCCGAACCACCGCAATGGTGGCACTCCGCCGTCTCCTCCCGACCGATCCCGCACAGGTACCGCCCGAAGCAGCCGTGCCCAGACAGCACCTGTGTCAGTCGGTAGGTAAGTACCCCGTGCCGCCTCTCAACCCATTGCCAGAATATCGGAAAGATATTAGCGATGGTGGCGATGCCGATATTATCCTGAATTATATGCAGTTTTGGTTGGTGGTTTTAACCAGCCTGCATGAAGGCCCAAAGATATTAATCATATTTTGCTAAAGAAATCTTGGCAATCTTTCGATTTCCCTTTTTCTCTTCACAAGCGACTGGAAGCCTGGGGAGCTACTGAAACTGCTCTACAACGAAAATTTACTCATATTTAAGTTGACTTATTTTTGCAAAACAAAGACGACTTGGTTTATGCGATAAAACGTACACTGCTTAACTTACTTTGTTAAATAGTCGCAGGTACGATCCCCGCACAGCGGACGGAAATATTGATTTTGGATTTATGATTTTGAAATAAAGAAGATATTTTATGCGCATACGGGCACAATAAAAAAATATGATATTCCGTTTTAAATACATTATCACTGGAAAATGGAGGATTTTTCAGAGATTGTTTAAGACTACAATGTAGGATTCCTGGGGGATAGTTGTTTTTATTTCTCTATAATTTAACACGGCTGAACGGATTGAAAAGAAACTTAATATGGAGTTTTCTTATAAGTCTGGGAACAATACTATCTCTAAAAGTCCTACCTACCTATGTCAAATTACAAAATAAACGCGCGCGAAGCCGCGGGAATCAGCTAGTTTGATAATAAATTAATTGCCTAGATGTTTAATATATTACGTCTATATACGTATATATATATAATATATACGTCTCATACACGCTCGCCGGTTACGGAGACTCTTGACTTTTCCATCAGATAAGACTCGGTTTATTTGGTCGTGGTAAGATAGTCTAGGTCTTCCCCGGTACCTGCATCCTTCCACTTTCACATTGTATATCTGTTTTGTCATTCTTTCCTCTGGCATTCTTTCTATATGCCCGAACCAACGGAGCATGCCCTTTCTCACCTTTACACCGATACTATCTTTCATACCTACTCGCTGTCTTACTATGCTGTTGCTAATGCGGTCGGTCAGCTTCACTCCGCACATCTTCCGCATTTATCCTACTTTCATTCTCCTTCTTACATACCCAGCTCTCGCTACCATATAACAGCGTTGGGACAAGAACTCCGTTATGTATGGCCAGCTGCGCCTTATGGCTTAAGTGCCGGCTCCCGAGTAGCTTTCCCATCGCACCATTCACTCTGTTCCCTGCACTCACTCTTCTCTCTATGTCAGCGGCGTATTTCCTATCCTTACTGAAGGCGCATCCAAGATATACAAACTCATTCACTTGCTCCAGCACATCGCTACCAACCACAATCCTTACATTCGTTCTGGTTTCTTCCCTTTCTACAGTAGTTACGGTATTTTTAAATCCGGTACCTACCTATAATCCTATTTTTTTAATCATAGATTAATGTTCAGTAGATTATGCAGTTATTATTATATATAAATTAAAATATTACCGACCCGCCTACATTTTCTAGAGTAGCAGAGATACACCGAAAGCACACTGTATATTCCTACGTTTCACTAGCAATGTTGCGATGTAATAGAGGGCAAGCCTATTCCCATTATTCCGGACTCAGACTCCAGACCAATTTTAAACATTTTTGGGTACCAATAGCATTTTCTAGAGTAGCAGAGATACACCTAAAGCACACTGTATATTCCTACGTTTCACTAGCAATATTGCGATGTAATAGAGGGCAAGCCTATTCCCATTATTCCGGACTCAGACTCCAGACCAATTTTAAACATTTTTGGGTACCAATAGCATTTTTTCCAACCGACGATTCCAACCCTGGACTACAAGATAACCATCCACATCATATGCCCCTAGACAAATATGAAAGATAAGACTCTACCCAAGATATTATAAAAGAAATACTGTCCCATTCATATTGTTATTTACCCATTCCATTCGTCTATTTATCATAGGTTTAACCAATTCAACCACATCATACGTAAATATTAATAAAAGTTACTAAAACCCTTAAACTACCCTCCGCAGACGATGCGAACTCAAAATGAAACTATTTTAACAAACTTGAACCGCACGCGTTTGTAATAAAGTAGATATTTAAACCGAGATTAGATGTTTGGATTTAGGTCCATTATTATCTTAATCACACTTAAGAAACTTTATAAATAGCCGAATGTGTGGAGGCAAGTCTGGAGAATAACTTCTTTTATGGCAATATCAATTTTAATACTATGGTTATAACGTTTGAAATTAATTTAAGGATGATTATATTGACTCGCGAAAATCTCGTTGTGCGAAAGAGACTTTGGGATATTTTGCCAGAGTATGGTATAGATGGCACTCTGTTGCGAGCCGTCCAGTCCACTTATGTGGATTGCAAGGCATGCGTACGGGTGGGTGGTGACAGGTCACCTGGTTTGACGTTAAAATCGGCGTCAAGCAGGGTTGCGTGTTGTCCGCTAGACTGTTTCTAATATATAATATGTATCTGGACAAAAGTCTTCAAAGACTGAAAGCGATGAATGAAGGTGTACAAATGGGTGACTTAGTGGTAAACCATCTACTTTATGCAGATGACGCGGTTTTAATAGCGCCAACAGCCACTGATCTGCAAACACTAGTCACAGTTATGAAAGACGACTGCATGATCAATGGCTTACACTTGAATGTGAAGAAAACCAAGATTATGGTTTTTGAAAGGGAAGAAACCAGAACGAATGTAAGGATTGTGGTTGGTAACGATGTGCTGGAGCAAGTGAATGAGTTTGTATATCTTGGATGCGCCTTCAGTAAGGATGGGAAATACACCGCTGACATAGAGAGAAGAGTGAGTGCAGGGAACAGAGTGAATGGTGCGATGGGAAAGCTACTCGGGAGCCAGCACCTAAGCCATAAGGCGCAGCTGGCCATACATAACGGAGTTCTTGTCCCAACGCTGTTATATGGTAGCGAGAGCTGGGTATGTAAGAAGGAGAATGAAAGTAGGATAAATGCGGTAGAAATGCGAGCTCTGCGGAAGATGTGCGGAGTGAAGCTGACCGACCGCATTAGCAACAGCATAGTAAGACAGCGAGTAGGTATGAAAGATAGTATCGGTGTTAAGATGAGAAAGGGCATGCTCCGTTGGTTCGGGCATATAGAAAGAATGCCAGAGGAAAGAATGACAAAACAGATATACAATGTGAAAGTGGAAGGATGCAGGTACCGGGGAAGACCTAGACTATCTAACCACGACCAAATAAACCGAGTCTTATCTGATGGAAAAATCAAGAGTCTCCGTAACCGGCGAGCGTGTATGAGACGAATTATGAGAGTCGAGGAAGCCAGGGAGGTATGTAAGGAAAGAACCTGTTGGAACTCTGTACTCTCTGCCTACCCCGCAAGGGATCTGGCGTGAGGTTATAGATAGATATATTGACTCATTATAGGAATTAACTACTATTTTATTGAAAACTGTAATTGAGAAAGCTAGATGAAGATGAGCCTCGTCTGGGCAGTTGTGCGCCAATGTGAGACCAGAACTGGTTGTTAGTTTTGATGTTTTAGACGTATCTTTTCTTAAAACACTTTTAGTTTGACTAGAATTTGAGAACACTATCATACTCCTCCTGAGATTTAGATTACGTAATCTACAAAATTCACGATTTTCTCGAAATTTTATGGTGTCTTATCAATAAAAACAAGAATAACGTTTCGCATTGGATTATTGGCATCAGGGAAAGGAGGTTTATAGCCAGTAATAAAACAAGGCTGTGCATATAAGCAAATTAAGTAACTGCAAGATCTCAAAACGCCGACAGATGATTCTGCGTAAATTGGATTAACAAAAATAATCAAAGTATAATCTGAATACTATAAGGACGTCAGACATCTCAGTCCTTACCTTGTCTATAGATAAGCACTAGAAACTTCTCAAACTTAAAATGAATAATGAATGTTTGGTCTTATCTAACTTAAGCTACTCCATCCACTGGATCAAGTAGTTACGGGTTCGATCCCTGCACTGTACAAATCTTTGTCTGACCCACAAATATTTGTTTCGATCTAGGTGTTTGTGTGTGTTTGTAAACACACTTAAGACCAGTGTGAGGTTACGTTTAAAAAAAAAAGAAACAATACAAATTTGTTTGTTTTCCTTTCAAGAAAGCCCGAAAAATCAGCTTATATAAATTTCTTACTCTTAATATAGTAGATATTGCATTTTTAATTTTTAAACATAAATATTTAGAAATGCTACTCCCCTACTGGCTTGGCTTTGGCTTTGGCTTTGGCTTACCTTGACAGGCTGACGCATTGACTGACATTACGTCCGTTACATTCGACCATCCTGAAACAATTGCTCCCGCAATGGGAACAAGCAACATGTTTTAGGCTTCTAGTAAATTAATCAAATCTTCAGTATCAAGTTGTTTAATAGAACTACTGGCACTATCCGACAGAGGCTGTGTTCCAATAGGGCCTAAATGAATCTGCCGACCCTAAACCTGCGAAATTCTTATAACCACGCAAAGCTTTAATGCTCCGAATCCTGCACCTATTTTTAAAGTATTAGTTAGTATTATTAGTAGGTATTGGGATTTAATCACTATATCCATATATAGGCCCAAATAAAAGTCGCCCAAATACAACTTGTTTCCAAAGAATAAGGTCTCCTTTCTTGTAAATATGAGCAGCTTATCCTTTATCAAAGTTATGTTTCATTTTCTAACTCGCCTTTTCTAACCTACAAGTGGCATTTGTGACTCGATGGGTTCAGACTCCAGCGTAGGCATCACCCTCATCTCTGCAGACGGGCTGCATACAATGCAATGATATTTAGTGACCGAAATACGCGACTAAAAATGAACTTTTCTTTTTATATTTAACCAGAAATTATCAGATGCAAGTCTACACAAGACTTTTTCGAAAATAATCAAACCAGATTATACGTCAACAGAGGGTAGTAGTAAATAATCTAAGAACAATAATGTTTTGCTGGACCTACATCAATTATGTAGCTGATTTTTGTTAGTTCTACCTACAGATTCTACTATTTTATTGATTAATCGCATAAAAGGGGACGGGGCATTTGCTAAACCGAAGGGAAGTCTATAATGACCTTGCGGTGTAATATAAATCGTTGTGTACTTATCTTCTAGACTTATGGTCAACTGATGGTAGCCGTGCGCTATATTTAACTGGTACAATATTGTTTACCCACTAATTTAGAAATTTGGTCATCTATATTGGGTAATGAATATTTATCATTTACAGTGAGTGCATTTAGAAAGAGGTAATGCATATTTAACCTACAACTAATATTACCGGTGAAGCTTAAACTGAATGGAACTCTTCACAATGTCTGCATCTAATGATTATTTTACTTCGGAACTCGAGGCTTGTTGTTCATTATAAGAAAGCCTGCATGGACTACAGAGTTTGATTTTCATTTGCACTAAACTTGTATAATTTAAATCGGAATACCGGATGCACAACTACGTCTATATTTAGTTAATAATGTGATTAATTGCGAATGATGTTGGTTATTTAATGATCCTACCTTAATATATTTATTTTCAACACCTATGCTAGAATGAGTGGCTATGGCTGGCTTCGGCTATCTTAAGGGAATATTGCTTATCAAAAGTATGGCTGACAGAAAGGAAACGTACCTGGCTGTCTTGCTGAGGCTCTTGATAGTACTCGGCCCTTGTGAGCACTTCTTCCAGCGGCCATATTATGGTTTGGGGCACATGTTGACAACTTTGATGTAGGCGGTTTCGCCTCCCTCGCAACCTTCCTTATTAAAAACTGTCCTTATGATTTTGTTGAGTGATTTGGACACTTACCCTTCAACTTATTTATCAAAATAATTATTCGATATTGTGAGTAATCTGAATCCTAAGTATGTGTTTTTATCATAATATATTATTGAGTACGTTCCACTTGGTATATATATCGAAATTTTCGCCATTTCAGACGTTCCACTTGGCGCCCGCGATTGATGTGATCGCATCGATGACGTTATAGATGACGTCATGGATTTCGCTCACAAGACGCTCACGGTGACCTTGGTCGCGGTGGGCGCTGTCAATGTGCTGTCAGTGTCAAAATAGGCGGTAAATATTAAACATTGAAAAATAATTATAGAATTTTTATCTTAAGTTCAACAAGGCTATTTTTATAAATTGTCTGTATCAAACAGATAATATAACTTGAAAAACCGCTAAATGAGCTGTAAGAGGGTGGAACTAAATGTATAGAAGAAACGCAATTGTGTGAAAATAACTCGACACGGGTAGATAATCATCGGAGGATAATAATACGAACTTTACGGACACACGATGTTGCAGTAGTGCAATAGAAAATTATGTTTCTGCAACAAATAAATCAAGGTACCTTATTAAATTATACTACGTTTACAGCAGTTTTTAATATATACATTAGATACTACCTTCCCTATTACTACTACACCTTATTAAAATGAGAACTTACATTTAGTTGTATTATTTATAAATGTCTCATACTGTCTGTCTATCTTGCAAGGGATCTGGCATGATGATATAGTAGATAGTTTGTACTTAAAGTATTTTTTACACTTGTAGTCTCAAATATCTTAACATCAACATACATAGAAGCTATAAAATATCATGATATTAGTTTTCATAATATTGAAGGTAAGTAAGCATTGTTAAATGTGATATTTAATGTAAATATATGTAATAACTTACAAGTGTTTTGCCTCACAATGATAGTTTTTTTTGCATATTTTGCCTTTATACATAGTAACTACTTTTGGTTAATTTCATGCTCAACTTTCTATATATGTTTTTGACAATAAAAGGTGTCTATCCATTCACCAAATTAACTCATAATCCTGATATTGATTGGCATTCAGTTAGTTATTTCAGGCAAATACTTATAAACATGTGAAACATACTATCACAACTATTGCCCCAGAGGAGACGGTCAGAAACCTATAAAGATAAATAAGGAAATAGTATTTATTTAATAATTACTGAATAATTAACAACCTTATTTTGATTTCAGAGTTTACCTATTATAACAAGTGTTACTTACATCTATTTAGAAACAGATTGAATTAAAAAGAGGGAGATGTACAAAATAAAAAGTCATGAATAGCCAATGTGAATTAAAAATCCAAAAGTTATCGAAGAAGCTACCACATGAACATTATCTTTGTAATTTCACAATATTTTCATAGCAATTAAATTTATAAGTAACTAGCAGTTTCCCGTGACTTCGTACCCGGTCGTCACCAGCGCCACCTACCGGGTCTTTGTTATATAGCCTATGTTACTTCTGGATAAGGTAGCTTTATAATTCTGAAATAATTTTTAAAATCGCTCCAGTAGGTTTTGTGTTTATTCGTTACGAAAATACAAATCTTTCCTATTTAGAATTAAGTATGGATAAATAAAAACACCGTCACGCCTGTATTCCCCAAGCAGGGGTGGCAGAGGTATACTGTGTACATCCACATTTTGCCGACGATGTTAGGTCCCATGTAAAATAGTCACATTTTAAAATTACTGTAAATTATTATAATTATCTTCCATACATCTCAGTACTTACCTATTCATATTCTATATAGTTTTAAGTTAACATTAAAACAATATTTTTATAAATTTTATTTATTATAAACTTACAATCAATTGCATTTTTTTTTGTTCTAATGTTTTATAATTATATCCAAACATTTTGTTTCTATAGTATTCCATAATATGATTTGATCTTTGTAATTTGTACCAATTATAATAAGGATGATTAGATAGACACATTTAGAGCATGGTTTTCATTGAGCCATTGTTTATAGTTGGCGGCTTGTCGTTCACATTTGTAATTTAATAATACTTATCGAACTTCTTGATTCCGTAATAATATACACGATTCTTCAGGTTGTTAGGATGAATTATTATAATTCCAATTGATTAAATGTTATGACTACTTCTTCGTGCAATTTAGATTCACTGAAATTATAATCATAAATGAAATACTTAATAGGTATTTTACAATAGACAGTTTTTTATGAATATGTTAATTTACTACTGTAACAAAATATATATTTAGAGGAACAATATTCTAAAATCCCGCCTTTGGTATTTGACAAATTGATCACTATGGTCACGTGGTACGTTCCACTTGCGTGTACGATTGCGGCGCTGACAACCTAGTGGAACGGCAATTGTCACAATTGAGAGCGTGGTCGGCGTGGGCTACAATTGGAATGCACCCATTGAATCGTGTGAATATGTATGTGTATCGTCATAAACATTGCGTTTCAATAATATACTATTATTATTATTACAAGCCATTTGTGTCCCACTGCTGGGCAAAGGCCTCCCTCCACTTTTTCCACTCCTCTCCGTTCGTTGCCATGTTAGGCCAGTCCCTCGAAAAGTGGTCCAGCTCGTCCCGCCATCTCCAACTGGGTCTACCGCGTTGCCTTTTTGTATTTCGTGGGGACCAGTCAGTTATTATTTTGGCCCATTCGTTATTTTTCATGCGGCAGATATGGCCGGCCCAGTCCCACTTAAGCTTGGCGGCCTTTTGACATACGTCGGCAATTTGCGTCATGGAGCGAAGTGTGGTGTTCTTGACGTGGTCTGTGAGTTTAATATTAAGAATACTACGAGGCATGCCTTTTAAGTTTTGTCGTTTGAAGAAAAAAACTCAACTAGAACCTTATAGAACTTTTTATTGTTTTTCAAAGTATTCACCACGTAGCTTAATACACTTTTCCATTCGCTCAAACCAGTTATTATAACATTTATTCCACTCTAAGGTGGGGGTGTTCAAAAAGGCTGACTTGAAAGCATCGCCTGCTATTCACCGGACTGGAACCGTAATGTAAAGAAATCGTTAGGGCTTAGGTGAGGACTGTATGGAAGATGGTCAAGAATTTCTACTTTTTCCTGCTTCAAATACTCAATCGTTTGACGAGCGCTGTGTGAGATTTTTTGATGATTTTTGTAATTTTCGAAGTTCGGCGATGACTTGTGGTAAACAAACTGTGGTATACCACTCTGCGTTAACTGTTCTACGATCTTCAAGTGCAATAGTCGCAACATGGCCGGTTTTTCCAACGAACGTGGCCACCATCTTCTTTGAAGTGCTTCGAGAACGAACAACTTTAGTCGGCTTTGGATATTGAGAGGGAGCGCAGAGCGCTATCGGTCAGAGGTAATATGCTGACCCGTAGATTTTACCGTTGCTCTGACGACGTTAAGATTACGCTCTTTAAGGCGTACTGTCAAGGTTTTTACTCGGGAAATCTATGGGTTAGCCACACCAAAAGATCGATGGATGCCCTGCGTATCCAATATAACAATATCTTCAGAATGCTGCTGGGACTACCCCGGTTTTGCAGTGCCTCGGAGATGTTTGCACAGTACCAAACTGATGGTTTTTCAGCCATCATCAGGAAAAAGACGGCAACATTAGTTGGAGCGGTGAGGTGCAGTCCCAACAGCATACTGAAGGTTGTGGCGGAAGACATTGCCTCCCCTATCTGGCAATGTTTAATAAAAAGATGCATGGTAGTGAATCAATTTAACTTATTTTAATTTGATTTGATTTAATTTAATTTGATTTGATTTGTTTTAATTTGATTAATTCCTACTAACTCCTAGAATTTAAGCTTACTAACAAATAATGGATCAATGTTGTCTATGCGAATAAATGAATTATTATTATTATTTGGCTCGTCTTGAAAGACCCAGATTGTAGATTGTTGTTTGGAATCAGGATCGTAGGCATAGATCCAAGATTCGTCACCACTGATGATATCGTAGACGTGATTTGACTCTCCTCGGTTGAACCTTTGCAGAGTTTTCTTACACCATCTGACGCGGGCCGCCTTGTGATCGTCGGAAAGCAGATGCGGTATCCAACGGCAAACTAGCTTTCTCACACCAAGCGCTTCATGCAAGATCTTCTGAATGTTTGTCCCAGAGATGCCTAATAGAGCCTCTATCTCTCGATACGTCACATGACGATCTTCGAGAATTAGTTGTCTTACAGCAATGATGTTATCTTCAGTGAAGGCGGATTTTGGGCGTCCTTCGCGAGATTTGTCACTAACACTAGTATGTCCACGCTGGAATTCTAAATACCAGCGTTCGACAGTCCGCAGACATCTTCATCACTGAACACAGATGTTAGCTCTTCAAAACACTGAAGCCGTGTCAGGCCTCTTCTAACGTTGTAGAAAATTATTGCACGAACGTTTTCCTTAGAAAGATTCATTTTCGTCCGTAACCTGACAGATTCCAATCGACGCTGTAACAATAGCATTAATCCTAATACTTTCAACTGTTTTGAGATTCAAAATTTAAACACATTCAAATATAGAACAGTTCCAAATTCAAAATTGCACGGAAATATGGAAACGACAGAACTTAAAAGGCATGCCTTGTACGCTCCATGGACCGCTGACAAACCGCTAGCGTGGACTTTTGATGTTTGGTCAAAGGCCAAGTCTGTGCGCCATAGGTAAGGGTTGGGAGAATACACATATCCATGAGCCTGCGCTTTAATTTGATAGGGAGATCGCCTTTCAGCAGCTCCTTCATAGACCAAAAGCTCCTCCAGGCATTTTCAACTCGGCGTGAGATTTCTGCTTCTTGCCTTGCCTGGAAGGAAACTATTTGGCCTAAGTACACATACTCATGGACATACGCAATCTCCACATTCTCTAACCTAATTTTTTTTTGGACGCTGTTTGTCATGACTTTGGTCTTTGACATATTTATCTGCAGTCCGACCCCGCGGCCTGCAGCACTCAGTTCGCAAAGCATTTGCTCTAAGTCAGAGGGTGACGAAGAGAAAAGGACATTGTCATCGGCGAAACGTAGATTTGTTAGTCTTTTCTCTCCGACGACAATGCCCCTCTTGCTCCAGCCGGCTGCCAGCTTTTGAAACACGTCTTCAAGGGCCGCGGTAAAAAGTTTAGGGGACAGAGGGTCTCCCTGTTTTACTCCTTTTTCGGTTCGGAAGGAGATAAGATACTGTTGTATTACTTTATACGACTCCTATTTACGATTTATTTCGATAATTATTATAATAAAATTCAATGGAACTTATGTTTATACTTTATTTTTAAACGTAATTACTAATTGGGCTATAAAACCTTAACCAAACCTTATTTATTCTAACGCTGGCTGAATGTAATAGTGCCACAACGTGAAAATATAATTATTACAGTTAGTAGTCTAAGTTCAAGGATTCACTTTTCCTGTATTTTCTTTTTTAGCTGATGAGCAAGTCAAGAGTCTCCGTAACCAGCGAGCATGTATGAGATAAAGTATGAGAGCGGAGGAAGCAAGAGAGGTCTGTAAGGAAAGAACCTGGTGGAATTATACAAGGTTTAATATAATCAACGCAAGACCTTACAGTTTGTTCTAAATCGGTAACCGAATTAATACCAACAATTTTTAATATATCTTATTTTTTTTTCATTTCCTAAATATGCTCCTACGCCTTCCATGCGCTATAACGACCAAAATTTATTTTTGATTCAGAGCAATACGGAGATTTCAAACGCATTTATGAATACGCACACATACACGTACAAGTTTCGTTGATAATTAGGTTATGAAAGTACTTCAAAAATTGATTTTTCCTTTAAATTTGTTAAGTAATTATCTAATTGGGGTGCCTGAGGTCTTGCGGTATTTACTATACATCTTGTATAGGTACATATTGCTTATGTCGTTACGGTTTATTTGTGTCGCTATTTAACTCTTTCCAGAACCACCAAATCCCTTTTGATACTTATCACCTATTTGGTGTCGTGCAAGATACACTAGTGAATTTCGATTCTCTATTTACTTTAATCGCAAAAATATTACCGTGAATATATATGTTATCTTTCGGGTGCAATTCTTGACTTACCGTGTCCATTGGTAGCCATAAAGCACTCGAAACTCATATTTTTGAATAATAATCCCTTTTTTTATTTGTGTAAATCTAAGAACCCAATAATTTAAGTAACATATAACAACTAATAACATTGAAACTATATTAAATATGTGAGGCTTTCAAAAACATTGCGTAATTTGCTCATGAATAAGTTATAAGTAAATGAGGCGAGCAATAAGGCTCAAGAAAACATAAATAATGTAAAGTATCTTATACCTGAAATTTTGGGAACATCTGATTGTTTTATTTTAGCACTTACTTTTAGTTAATATATTATTTTAAACTGTGTGGACCTTCTCTGTATATGGAGCGTATTAATTATTCCATATTAAAACAATATGGTTGATCTAGTGGCAAAGCACGTTGTGATTACGAGGTCCTGGGTTCAAATCCTAGATCGGACGAATGTAATTTTTTATCTCTATCTACATCTTCACGCCAGCTCCCTCGCGGGGTAGTCTCTGCCTACCCCTACAGAGTTCCAACAGGTTCTTTCCTTACATACCTCTCTGGCTTTTTCCAATCTCATAGTTCGTCTCATACACACTCGTCGGTTACGGAGACTCTTCAGATAAGACACGGTCTATTTGGTCATGGTAAGATAGTCTAGGTCTTCCCCGGTACCTACATCCTTCCACTTTCGCATTGTATATATGTTTTGTTATTCTTTCTTCTTTCATTCTTTCTATAAGCCCGAACCAACGGAGCATACCCTTTCTCATCTTTACACCGATACCTTTCATACCTACTCGCTTGTAATGGTAACTCGAATGTATTTTTTTCTAACGAAAACTGCCAGTATAACTGCGGAGTCTGGAATTGTGCCCGATATATGGCAATAGGCTCACCCCTACTACATGGGACCTAACAGCAACGGTGAAACGTGGGTGGACTCAGTACACCTCTGCCACCTCCGCTTGGGGAATATAAATGTGACGGTGTTTATTTTTTTTATATAAATCCGTGTCACTATAATAAAAATATTCTAATCATTGCACAGTACATTTTTAAAAACAGCATTTACAAACTCAAAATTAACATGCATAAATATACAGATAAATATAGAGCCGTATTTGTGGGCTAAAAAAATAATTTGTTGCATACTGAGATCGAATCCGCGAGTGAGCCCAGGAGCATATCCTCGACTACTTGACCAAGCCGTAGTCAAATCTGAAAGTGCGAAAGTCTAGAAATAGGCCTTCACACTGTTTCATAATGTTTATAGGCCATAACCATGACGGGACGTGGCGGGACTCGCTACAGCTTTTAAACCGGCGGAATGCCATCTGGAGGGATTATTGTTACTGCATTGATTTTGTTGTACCAGTTATTTTTGTATATTCGGGATATCTGCAATAAAGACTATATATAGCTTGTAACTTAGTTAATGGCTAACTCTTATAGGATGATTATAACATCAGTTTTAACTTACGGAATATACAAGATTAGTTTAGGATTTACTTAAAAGTAACAGTTGCCTTACAACAACCCCGTATTCCTGTGTCGTGGGTGCGTATACAAACATGATAATTCACATAACTACCCAGACCGGAACAAATTATTGTGGTTCACACAAAGATTTGTCCCGTGCGGGAATCGAACCCGCGACTGTGAGACACAGTGGGTGTAGCAGCTTAAGCTCTTAACCACTGCGCTAAATAGTTCGTCAAACCACAATTGCTACTCAGATAGAAAGATCACTTGTGTCCCAAAGTTAGCACTTAAATATGAGATAAAGAAGCAAAAGAGGGTCTTATCTCATTTCTAATTTATATACTGTAGCTTCCAGCGAACTGAAGAGCGACAGAACCGATCTATTGTGTCCGGGTATATTGGATCCGAACGCAGCCAGAATATGAAAATATCATATACAGTTATGCATATCTACAAATAGCATTTTGATTATTGAGAAGTTCCATCTTGTTGAATCATATTTCAAACATATTAGATTTTGCAAACCGGAATTGCATCGTTGGCTACAATTTAGTTTTGCCTCAGTTGCTGCTGTTGTTCTGATTGGATTATCTTTTAGTGTCAGGTCTGGGATTTGATGATTTAATGGTTTAGAGTTTTCTTACACTTGCTTGCATTTTGTTCAAGATATTGGGGTTGGGTATGAGGTTGATCGATTGTCCTCATTTGAGCCATTATTTGATACAGTGGCTAGTAAACTTCTTACCAAGGATAATACCGTGGTCTATTTTGTTGACTAACTCTTTTCACTCTCTCTGCACTGCTCCTCTGCAGACAAGTTGATTTACTACAATCAGTAAAGCTTATAGAAAACTGAAAAATGTACAGGAAGGATGGCGTGTTCAGTACTTTCATTAATTTGCGATTGAAATATTAATTTTATCTTTTTCAGCATTGTCACGAGTCCAACTTTTAATCTCTGGATACTTCCTACAGCAGTTATACATGATACCATATACCAGAAGGTGCAGTGTCAACTTGGCAGGAAACCATGTTAATGAGATAAGATGACCGTAGACAGCTTACGTCGTGTCTGGACGCCAGCCAAACATCGTCGAACCATTTACCACCAGATGCGATCTTGATTTGTGCTAACAGGTTTATTTAAAGCCGTAGCTTGGCTCTGTAAAGCAATATAAATTTTATGTATGTTTGAAGGCCTGCGCCATGAGATTCGTAGCATTAGTGTAGTGTTATAAAATGGCACCACTCTTGGATTTTAGCTTCGATGAAGAGCCTTGGGTTGAAATTTTTTGTTTCGTGTTGCTCACATGCGTTCAATTAAAGGGACCTATGTCGAAGAGTGGACTGCTAGAGGCAGATGATAATGATAATGAAGTCCAACGCCCTTATAAAAGTGGAGAGTAATATCTTTACACGGCCATATCTTTCAGGAAATTTAAAACACTGAAAATTATTCACATGTTTAATATTTAACAAAATTAACTCAAAGTATACTAAAAAGTTGTAACATTTTCGTCATATTTTTGCAGTTTCTTAAAAGAATATTAGATGCACTTTCAAGATTGAGAGTTAAGATTAACAATTTCACACGTATACGCAAACAAAGTTACCTTTGAGACGAGCTGCAAAGTTGGGCAAGATTGAAAAAAGTTGTCCCGCTGTGCTGCACCAAACTCGTGGAGTCGACTCAACTATGCAGTTCAAGTATGTGCAAGTTTAGAGTACTAACTACAGCTCCTTTGTGAGCTGTTCCAAATTATTGACTGGCTTTAAGTTATATTTAACCCTGTACTAGAATAAGTGGTTAGAAATATTCAAGAAATAAAATAGATTGTAGACATTTCACACAAAAAGAAAAGTTCACTGACTTTGTTAATAAACCTGCTGACAAATTGATTTACTACAATCAGTAAAGCTTATAGAAAACTGAAAATGCTCTGTATGTTTGAAGACCTGCACCACACTGCAACATCAAAGGATATTTGAGTTCCAATACTGAATAGTTCATCCTAAGGTGGAATTAAGGGCTATCGTAAGTGTCGTCAAAATACCTTTCTTTTTGTAGTTTCTTATTTTAATTTAGTATCTTAGTTGTACAATATTTATAGGTGGACGGCTGTAACATACCTATAAGGGTAGTTTAACTATCTTTTCGCCACACCTATAAGAAGTTATTAAAGCCCTAGAAAACATTTGAAGACTTAGCAAACAAGACTCTTTTGTTTAGCAATAAGAAATTACCGCAACATACGATGCACTGCAATCACTAATGTTAGAAGATCGCTGCTTGCGGTTGAATAATATGAATAACACAAGCGTGCACGTTCCGTAATGAAGTCAAGTGCATTTGCACCGTGCGGTTAATGCACTTAACACACAGCACACGGCAATACAGTATTTCAGCAATAAAGGTATAGTAATATTTTTTAATTTTTAGTAGGATTAGCCAAGGATTATAGTCAAAAGCCAGTGCTATCGCGTAAATGTTTTATAAATGGTTAATACGTAAAAGCAAACGGTAAGATGAATGGCATGAAACTGGCACTCTCGGTATTAATATAATAATGGGTGATTTTTAAGCGTTTGGTTTCAAATTTACAAAACAAAACAGGATAATTGTAAAAAGTATAAATTTTTTATTGGGGGTTAAAAATTAATCCTTGCCATTTATTTTTTAAAATCTAATTTTAGCACTAGAAGACAACATCACCGATAACACGTGTGATGTTGTCTTCTAGTGCTTGAATTGATGCTGGTTTATCGGCATACGCCTAGCGGCTACTTATTATTTGCGTGTAATACTACGTGATATTATAAACATGGAGTGTCAAAAGTGCAAAAAAATCCTTTCTAAAAAGGAGTACACTTCCTATGTTAAGGACCATGTCAGGGAACCTTTCACAAAAGCTGTGTGAAAGGATTAACGGCGGATATTAAAGCCGGAAAAAATAAGGTATTTTGCAATAACTGCGAACACGAAGGATCGGAGGAAGATGAAATGGAAGAGCAGGATCAAGATGTAGGTAAAATCCTGAGAGACACCCAAAAAAAGGTCAGTGTCATACCCGCATTGAAAAAACATTTGGACACTATAGAACAAAGTATTAGCATGTTATCTGAGAAATACGACACACTAGTAATTCAAAATGAACAAGCCAAGGATAAAATATTTAAGCTTGAGAAGACAGTGGTGAATATTGGTTACAAATGTGTTTATCTGGAGAAGTGTAACCAAATGCTGGAGCAAAAAGTACAGGAATTTGAACAATCATCACGAAAACATAACCTAGAAATAGTTGGAGTGGAATGTTTACCTGGTGAGAATGTGAAGGAAATAGTGGCGAAGATTGGGGGAAAAATGGGTGCGAATTTAGATAAAATTGAGTGGATTAAACGGAGTCGACAACTAAAACCGGACACCCTCCATTCTTGTTGGTTTCGAAACATCAGGCACCGCATCGCGTGATAGCTGGTTGACCCAACGTCGTAATATAACCACTGTTATGAGCAACATCATTACTGGGGGTACGGCGAAGAACAAAATCTACATAAATAAGGATTTATCCAAAACTTCAAGAGCATTGCTATGGAACGCGAAAAAACAACTCCATGGTGTTTACAAGTATGTATGGGTGTCAGGTGGCAAGATTCTCGTGAAAAAAGCAGAAGGCGATAAAGCTGTATGGCTGAGATCGGAAACAGAGTTGCGTGATTTACTAAAAGTAAAGTAGACAAATCGTTTGTTCTTTAGTTAATTACCTAATTGCATCTATTAGTGCTAAAATAAACTATCAAATTCACTGATATCAATAATATAGATTGCATAACTCATAATGCAGTCACTTACGTATGTGTTAATGACCTGAACAGCTGGCTAAGTTCATATGTAAACAAAAAAGGTCTAAGCGTCTTACATGTAAATTTACGATCAATTAAAAAACACTTTAATGAACTTTTGGTGTCTATTAACAGCAGTATACATATAATAGATATTTTAGTCATCACTGAACCTAATATAAATTATTCATTACTACCTTTGTATAAAATTGATGGATTTAAAGTAAATACATATCTTCGAACGGGCCGTAGCGGGGGAGGGGTGATAGTGTACACGCGGGAGGGCTTAGATGCGCAATTGTTCGAAACTATGCATTCCATTGAAATACGATGCGTTTCCATTACACTTAACTGTAATAACGAGCAAATACATTTAATTTCTATGTATAGACCACCTAGAGTTAATAAACAAGGAAAAGTAAATCAATTTCTACAAGTATTCCGTAACTTACTTGACAGTTTACCTAAACACTCAAAAGTAATTTTCTGCGGATATATAAACATAAATGTACTAAATAAAAACGACAATCATGTTATATCTTATGCGAATCTATTGGCAGAGTTTGATTTTACAAAATGCATTAATGATGTCACGCGAAATTAAATTGTAATGGGAAAAACAGTCAAATCTTGTCTGGACCATATTTACATTAGAGCAAATAATATATCGATTGGTTCCGCGGTTATTAAACATAAAATATTAGAAATAAAACTATTTTTTCGGACTTTATCGCGGTTTATTTTTTATTTTTAAGTTCCTGACGTTCCGTCACCGTCGCTCAAAAAAGTCTGCAGTCTGTGAACACATGTTCACAGACTGCAGACCGCACCCGCCATAAAATCAGATTTGATAGACCACAAATCCTCGTGAAAGAACACCGATTCCTACCAAGGATGGTTCGCGAGGCTATTGAAATTAAAAAACATCCTAATTTCAATAGAGAAGATGGCTGGGTGCTTCTATCGTCTTGGGATCCGGTAATTAATATAATCAAATCGAAAACCAAGCATCACACTGCAAGACCTCAAGACACCGTGAGCTCATTCTGCGTAGATCGGACCAACAACAACAAAAATAATTAAGAAGTTTGAGGGTACCCCGGAACAACTATGCCTTTTGGACGTCTAACACCTCAGTCCTTCCCGTGACCATGGGCTGCTGCAAAGCACTCGAAACGTCGGGAACTTAAAAATAAAAAGAAACCGCGATAAAATCTGAAAAAATAGTTTTATTTCATGTGTTATATTCGCGTAAATCTAAGAACTGAGTATAAAATATTAGATCATTATTTTGTATCAGCTGTGGTGGAATGGAAATGCGCACCGCAGATATTGTCATCGGGCGACGGCCCACCTGCGAGCGTTAAGCTTTCGATACCTTGTTGTTAATGGAATCTCCGATTGAGTTGTATAATGCATTCTGCCAGACATTTGTAGATATATATAACCAATGTTATAAAAATAAAAATACTCACATTAGTAAGAGAAATTACGTGTATGAGACGAACTATGAGAGTCGAGGAAGCCAGAGAGGTATGTAAGGAAAGAACCTGTTGGAACTCTGTACTCTCTGCCTACCCCGCAAGGGATCTGGCGTGAGGTTATAGATAGATAGATAGATAGTAAGAGAAATAACAAAAGTTGGATTAACAATAGGTTAAAGTTAATGATATAGAAAAAGGATATGTTATTTAAGATTTGGAGTAATGAACCAAAGAATATGCTCAAGCAATTAAATTATACGAAATATAGGAATAAATGTCAAAAAATGATTAATAATAGTAGAAACATGTATGAGAAACAAAGTATAATAAATTGTAATAAAAATATTAAGATGATATGGGAAAAAATAAATAACATAATGGGAAACAATCTGTAGATTCAATAATTATGTCAAATATGAGGAAGCTGGGAACTACTAAGGACATATCTAATAAATTTGGGGCAACTTTCTTAAAAGAAATTGAGAGTATAATACAGCAATGTAACAAAAATTGGATTAACCGTAATTCATATGTTAAAACTGCTGACATGTGCATGAGATGGCAGCCGGTGACTAGCGCACAGATGTTGAAAATTATAAAAGGCATGAATCGTAACAAGTCGCCGGGTGCTGATCTCGTGCGGATGTCGGATTTGAAATTTGTAGGCGACAAGGTAAGCCCAATTTTGGCAAAACTAGTTAATCTATCTGTTATCCAAGGTAAATTCCCCAGGAAGCTAAAAGAAGTTATAGTTCAAACAATTCACAAGAAAGGGGATTTCAAAAATGTATCTAACTATCGACCTATAGGTATATTGTCTAGCATAGTTAAATATTGGAAAAATGTGTAGTTAAGAAAATAAGCTAGTACTTGCAGAAAAATAATATTATAAATAAGTGTCAACATGGCTTTTTAATCGGTAAAAGTACTAATACTTTATTGTCAACTTTCTCAGATGAAATTAATAATTATCTTGGAGAAAAAAAGTTTGTTATTGCAATTTTCTTTGACTTTAAAAAGGGGTTTGACACTTTAGAAACAGAAACGCTACTAAACGAGATGGATGAGTGCGGTGTGAGGGAACCACTTAACCGATAGTTCCGTGATTATCTTACATCGCGATCTTACCGTGTAAAACTGGGCGATGCTTTGAGTGACAGCACGAATGTGCGGCGTGGCGTAACACAAGGATCAGGATGTGGACCAATCTGCTATCTCATACATGTCAATAGTTTGTGTGCTGTTCTAAAACATTGTTCGGCACACATGTTTGCGGACGATCTTTGCATACTTCGCGCCGGCACTGATGTGTCTGAGACCTGCCATCTAGTACAAGAAGACATAGACGCAGTCGTTAAGTGGTCTCACGATAACGGTATTATTCTAAACGCTGATAAAACTAAACTATTACTTTTACATTTGCCTTATATACATCAAAGTGTTCTACTTAACCCCTTAATTACACATAATTTTTCATATGCAATAAAACTATTTTACAGATTTTATCGCGGTTTATTTTTTATTTTTAGTTCCCGACGTTTCGAGTGCTTTGCAGCAATTATGGTCACGGGAGGGACTGAGGTGTTAGACGTCCAAAAGGCATAGTTGTTCCGGGGTACCCTCAAACTTCTTAATTATTTTTGTTGTTGTTGGTCCGATCTACGCAGAATGAGCTCACGGTGTCTTGAGGTCTTGCAGTGTGATGCTTGGTTTTCGATTTGATTATATTAATTACCGGATCCCAAGACGATGGAAGCACCCAGCCATCTTCTCTATTGAAATTAGGATGTTTTTTAATGTCAATAGCCTCGCGAACCATCCTTGGTAGGAATCGGTGTTCTTTCACGAGAATTTGTGGTCTATCAAATCTGATGTTATGGCGGGTGCGGTCAAGGACATGTTCACAGACTGCAGACTTCTTTGAGCGACGGTGTTTTAGGTCAGCTATATGTTCTTTAACCCGAGTTTTTACCGGTCTTTTTGTTTGTCCTATATAAGAGAGACCACATTCACAATCAAGCTTGTAAACTCCTGCATCTTGTAGAGGGATCTGACACTTGACAGGTGGTAAAAATTGACTGATCTTCTTCGGCGGCTTATAAAATGTTTTAATCGAAGCACGCTTCAAGATGTAGCCAATCTTGTCCGTGACTCCTCTCATGTAAGGTAGTACAGCAGGGAGACGCTCAACTGTGGCTGGTTTCACTCGGTCACTGTGACGTTGGCGTGGGACTCGAAGCTTATTGTCGTGCAGGACTTGCTTGACATGTTGAAGCTCGGCAGCCAGATGTTTCTTGTCACAGATCCCTTGTGCTCTCTGAAACAAAGATTTACCCACGGTAGCTAACTGTGTTGGATGGTGGTGAGGCACCGTTTAAGTACCTATCAGTATGGGTCTTTTTTCGATAAACCGTATGGCTTAAGGTGTTGTTGGGGTAACGGATTACTAACACATCTAGGAAAGCTAGGGAATTGTTTGCCTCCAACTCCATTGTAAACTGAATTTTAGGGTTAATGGAGTTAGGATGATTTAGGAATACATGAATTTTGTCAGATGGTAATATTGTGAAAGTATCATCTACGTACCGCTTTTACTTGGCTTTACAGGTGAGGTACGAAGGGCTGTCTCCTCAAAGTCTTCCATGAGTATATCGGCAACAATGGGAGATTACAGGGGAGCCCATCGCTACGCCATCTACTTGCTTGTAGAACTGCTCCTTCCACAATAAGTAGCCAGATGTAAGGCAGTGTCTCAATAGTTCTAAGTATTCCGCTGGCATGTTGTTCTCCGCTAGTTTCCTTTCTACAATTTCGACACAGTCTTGTACAGGTAGGCATGTGAATAGTGACTGGACATCGAAACTGACCATAGTTTCATTGTCAGTAAGATGTAGATTTTTGATCTCACTCACAAAATGGTATAAATCCTTAACATGAGCTCTTGTGTGTCCTTTGAGTGCCGAGAGCACTTTCGCTACGTGCTGAGCCAATCTGTAGGTTGGTGTGTCGATTTGGCTAACGATTGGACGTAGGGGAGCATTCGGTTTATGTATTTTTGGGAGCCCATACAACTGTGGCGGTTTTGCGCACGAAGGTATTAGCGATTTGACGTCCAGATTCAATGTTTCGGAGTACTTCTTTATTAAATCACTCGTTTGTTTTAATATATTGGTGATTGGGTCTGTCTTGACCTTTTGTATGTATTTTCATGCGATAAAAGTTCTTGTATTTTCTTGTATAATGACCGTAGCATTTCCTTTATCCGCGCGGAGAATAGTAATATCCTTTCTATTGCGTCAGGTTTACAACGCTAAACATTGATTTTTAGGAAGATTTAGTTTGGGCACTGAACTTCGACGTAATATGGATGAGACATCCTGACGTATTGCTTCCGAATCTTCCCTTCCTATGCTATTTTTGGATAGAACGTCTTCAACGGCGCTGATAATTTCCTCATACGGTATCCTTCGAGGTGTTACAGCATAATTGAAACGTTTAGATAGGACCTTTACGATGTTTATGTTTACGATACAATACATACAAAAAGGTCCAGACAGACCCAACCACCAATATATTAAAACAAACGAGTGATTTAATAAAGAAGTACTCCGAAACATTGAATCTGGACGTCAAGTCGCTAATACCTTCATGCGCAAAACCGCCACAGTTGTATGGGCTCCCAAAAATACATAAACCGAATGCTCCCCTACGTCCAATCGTTAGCCAAATCGACACACCAACCTACAGATTGGCTCAGCACGTAGCGAAAGTGCTCTCGGCACTCAAAGTACACACAAGAGCACATGTTAAGGATTCATACCATTTTGTGAGTGAGATCTAAAATCTACATCTTACTGACAATAAAACTATGGTCAGTTTCCATGTCCAGTCACTATTCACATGCCTACCTGTACAAGACTGTGTCGAAATTGTAGGAAGGAATATTTAGAACTATTGAGACACTGCCTTACATCTGGCTACTTATTGTGGAAGGAGCAGTTCTACAAGCAAGTAGATGGCGTAGCGATGGGCTCCCCTGTATCTTCCATTGTTGCCGATATATTCATGGAAGACTTTGAGGAGACAGCCCTTCGTACCTCACCTGTAAAGCCAAGTAAAAGCGGTACGTAGATGATACTTTCACAATATTACCATCTGACAAAATTCATGTATTCCTAAATCATCCTAACTCCATTAACCCTAAAATTCAGTTTACAATGGAGTTGGAGGCAAACAATTCCCTAGCTTTCCTAGATGTGTTAGTAATCCGTAACCCCAACAACACCTTAAGCCATACGGTTTATCGAAAAAAGACCCATACTGATAGGTACTTAAACGGTGAATCTCACCACCATCCAACACAGTTAGCTACCGTGGGTAAATCTTTGTTTCAGAGAGCACAAGGGATCTGTGACAAGAAACATCTGGCTGCCGAGCTTCAACATGTCAAGCAAGTCCTGCACGACAATAAGCTTCGAGACCCACGCCAACGTCACAGTGACCGAGTGAAACCAGCCACAGTCGAGCGTCTCCCTGCTATACTACCTTACATGAGAGGAGTCACGGACAAGATTGGCTACATCTTGAAGCGTGCTTCGATTAAAACATTTTATAAGCCGCCGAAGAAGATCAGTCAATTTTTACCATCTGTCAAGTGTCAGATCCCTCTACAAGATGCAGGAGTTTACAAGCTTGGTTGTGAATGTGGTCTCTTTTATATAGGACAAACAAAAAGACCGGTAAAAACTCGGGTTAAAGAACATATAGCTGACCTAAAACACCGTCGCTCAAAGAAGTCTGCAGTCTGTGAACATGTCCTTGACCGCACCCGCCATAACATCAGATTTGATAGAACACAAATTCTCGTGAAAGAACACCGATTCCTACCAAGGATGGTTCGCGAGGCTATTGAAATTAAAAAACATCCTAATTTCAATAGAGAAGATGGCTGGGTGCTTCTATCGACTTGGGATCCGGTAATTAATATAATCAAATCGAAAACCAAGCATAACACTGCAAGACCTCAAGACACCGTGAGCTCATTCTGCGTAGATCGGACCAACAACAACAAAAATAATTAAGAAGTTTGAGGGTACCCCGGAACAACTATGCCTTTTGGACGTCTAACACCTCAGTCCCTCCCGTGACCATGGGTGCTGCAAAGCACTCGAAACGTCGGGAACTAAAAATCAATAATAAACCGCGATAAAATCCGTAAAATAGTTTTATTTCATCAGTAATATGGTTTTGTGGGGCAATACCCTAACATATGTATTTGGTTATAGAAAGATATTAAATAAATAAATAAAAAAAAAGAGATTTAACGTACCCCCACTAAAAATAGTCCAACGGCGCCAAAACGCACGATCTAGGCGGCTAGTTCACTGGTCCAAAAATAGAGATGAATTGCTTACCAAATTCACTGGAAATGTTAAACGACTTATATCGCTGATCACTTAGTTTGCTTTTAAAAATATTCTACAACCGCAGGGAAAGAAAATACACCTTCGTTACGAGGACAGGTCGCTTCCCCGACAGTAATGTTGTTTTGTTCAAAACGAATGTAATCTACGTTCCAGTCCACTTTGCATTAGATTGGAAAGTACAATGGCGGCTGTATTGGCCGCTTGGGCTGTGCCCAATTTCCGATACAAAGTGGACCGTAGTGCACAGATTACAAAGTATCTTTTTAAATATTTAAGGTATGAACTGGTTATTCGGTTTGGAGTTTTACATAATTTGAAAATGTTACCTGTCTCGTTGGTCTAGCGAAGTATAAACAGACTCCGCCCTGGATTCCAATTCTAGATCGGCCAATGTTTTTCCTTTCTTTTATTTAAAAATCGTCATGACTTGCTAGAGGTTTGGAATGGTGCCCGATATAATAAACGTAGGCTCGCGCCATTTAAAAAAAATGTAGCCCCTCTCACGGAATAATTCCTGTGTCACGAGTGCGAACACGAAACAAACATTTGTGAGTCACCCAAGAATTTGTAACGTGTGGGAGTCGAACCCGTGACTACTCGACCCAGCGGGCTGAGCGAGTTAAGGGCCTACCGCGATCGACCATTTGCCGACCGGATGGGAGACGTATATATTGAGTGCGCATTTGGAAATAAACGACGTATGTGCAATAACAAATTGTATCATTTTATAAAAAACTAGCTGACCCGTGCCCACTTCGTTGGGCGGTAAACATTTTTACTTGTGATGTAATTATGAGTGTGGTTCGGTTACTACTGAGGGCTATGATTTATTTGCTGACTGCCAAAAGGAGGGTTGTATTTTTACAGCTTATGTATGTTAGTATTTGCATGCCAATTTGGCTATATTACCGGGTGTGAAATAATGTTTATAATGTTTAATAATGTTTATTTATTTTTCTCAACACAAAGGCTTACATTCTAATTGGTGGATACACAGTTTGATATCAAAGTATACTTGCACACCTTTGTGAGAGACTGATAACTGCACTAGGATAGTGATATCCTGTACGACAGATTACCAGGCCCCCAATACATTTATAGGTACTGTAGATTAGTGACAGCTTGAAATATGTAAGTATCATTTATGTTGAAATGTGTGCGCGCGCTTGCGTGTGTGTGTGTGTGTGTGTGTGTGTGTGTGTGAGTGTGTGTGTATGCGTGGACATGTTTGTGTTCCAAATATGTACATAATAAGTAATTATAAGAAGCCAAATTAAATAATTATGTTATTTATTTATAATGTTGTATTAAGAAACAATTTTTAACAAATTTTCCGACTGATCATAGCTAAGATTTTGCAACCACGATATAACTGTCTCCTTACATTTGACTTTGGAAAGTGGATATATTGTTAATATGCGATTAATGGTATTGTATAAGTGTGACCCAAGAAAACAGTACATCCTGTGTGACAACTTGTTTTTAAAATATTTTGATGGGCATATATTAGAGGTCTTTCGTCTCAGAATTTGTGATGAATGAGAATACATGAGTTCGGAGTGTTTTTTTAAAACAGTGTTTAAAATAAAGAGCTGTCTCACTGTTAAAACCTGACAATATTGGTAAAGATCGGCAGTGGGATGAAAGAATGGAAGAGAATGGCTTACCTTAAGGACGGCTCTTTGAGCACGTTCCAATGGTAACATATACGTTTTTACACTACCACCCCATACAGTTACACAATAGGATAATAATGATTGGCATAGGGCAAGGTAGGTTTCTCTTATTACTTTTTTTGTCATTTATGTGTCGAAGATTTTTAAAAACGTATATAAGCTTACGAATTTTAGAAGTTAAGTGAATAATATGGTTTTTAAAATTTAAATTGTAGTCTATTATTACGCCCAAGTACTTAATGCTGCTAACAGCTTTTAGTTTGGGACAAGAGCAAGAGGCATTTAAGTTATTAGGACACTTATGAGCTATTATAAAGTTCCTGTGGTGGAACACTTCATTTGTATTTTTAAGGGACATAGCAATATATTTCGTTTTGACTGCATTCAGGGACAACAGGTTAGTGGACAACCATTGCATAACCATATTGAAGCCAGTCTGTGCAACTCGATACGTTTCTTCCCATGTGTTACCCCAAAAGACTAGAGCCGTATCATCCGCATAGGCAAAAATGTTACCATTAGGTAGTTGAAGCTCGCATAGGTCATTAATAAAAGTAAGGAAAAGAGTTGGACCTAAGACACTACCTTGTGGAACTCCATATACTACCTCTAGATCCTCACTAACCCACTCATCTATTTTTACACATTGACGGCGATTAGTTAAGTAGCTCTCAAAAATATTTAGTTAGTTACCCCTCACTCCCAAAACTTCAAGTTTACGTAGTAGAAGTGGAGTAGAGACAGTGTCAAAAGCTTTTGATATGTCTAAAAATATTGAAATAACTTTTTGCTTTCTTTCCATTCCCTTAATTATACACTGTGTGACATCATGAACAGCATCACAGGTAGATTTTCCTGCTCGGTAACCGTATTGAGTGTCTGAGATAAGGTTCTTGGACGCCAAAAATGACAGTAATCTTTTATTTATAATCTTTTCTAGTATTTTAGAAAACGATGGTAAAATGGAGATGGGACGATAATTGGACACACATTCTCTACCACTACCCTTATGTATTGGAAGGATTACTGAATGCTTAAAATCATCTGGAAAGATGCCAGTATCAAGGCAAAGATTACATATATGAGTGAGGGGCCCCACAAGAGTATCCAGATGTTTTTTTATTAATGCGCAAGACAAACCATCTCGCCCCACAGAACAGCTGGACCTCATGTTACTTATCAGTGATTTTACTTCCTTTTCATCCGTGGAAAACATAACACACGAGTCCAAGATGCGAGCGGGAACGAGAGGGGGTGATTGCGCGGCTTTATCTTTCAATGATTCTGCTAAAGTTTTGCCTACATTGACGAAATATTCGTTTATATTATTTACAGACTGTTGTGGGTCATCGTGAGATATAAGTTCAATAGCCGATTGCTTTGTTTGTTGTGTGTTCGTTATCTTTTTAATAATGTGCCATAGTTTTTTTGGATTATGTTTTGCTTTACCTAATTCTTCTCTTTCATACTGGCGTTTAACTTTTTTAAGGATAGAGTTGCAGAAATTTCGGTATCTTAAATATGTAACTTTAGCTAGCTCATTTTCAGGGTGTCTTTTTGATTTTAGTTGTAGCTTATCCCTATTTTGTATACATCTTAGGATGCATGGTGTCACCCAAGGTTTAATAATTCTTCTCCTTCTTGGAATTAGCCGTTTGGAGCTACATTGAATGAGTAAGTTTTTTAAAGAGGTAATCAAAAATGATACTCCTTCATTAGGATTGTTCAGAGAGAAAATAGGACTAAAATCAAAATCTTTAATCAGTGCGTCAAGGGCTACGTGGTCAATGTTGTCAATTATTTTATAATGATCATAATTACTTAGATAACATTTTAGGTTTAGAATTATGCTATAGTGATCTGTAACAGTAGTAGGAGCAACGTAGCATTTAGCCGGAAATCTAGTTTTAAGGATAAAGTGGTCTAAACAAGATAAAATACGTGTGGGTAAATTAAAAGCTGGTAACATTCCATGAGATGCTAAAAGGTTGAGGTAGTTTTCAGATCTGGTGTCACTAGATGCTTGTGCTATGTCAATATTCAAATCTCCAGTCAATATAATATTTTTGTAAGAGCTCAGTGATAGTAACAACCCATCCAAAGTTTCCAAGAATCTACTTATGTTATTTACTTTAGGTGATCTATAAATTGCAATAACAGCCGTATTCAAATCCACTTTAATCTGTAAACAATTGGCATCAAATATATGTGGCTCAGAAATACTATACCTTTGGGTGGATTTGTAATAGACAGTAACGCCTTCATTTTGAGTTTGGTTATTTTTTGTACATTCATAGTTATAGCCCTGCAGGGTAGGAATAACTGGATTAACAGGCAACCAGCATTCTGTGAGGATAATCAGGTCCCAGTCAACGTATGAACCACTTATGACAGCTAGAAAATTATCGATATTGCGTTTTAAGCTACGTATATCCTAGGTCGGACAAATGTAGTTTTTCTAACGAAAAATTCCCAGTATGAGTCCGGAGTCTGGAATTGTGCCCGATATATCGCAATAGGCTCGCCCCCTATTACATGGGACCTAACATCGTCGGCGAAATGTGGGTGTACTCAGTACACCTCTGCCACCCCCTCTGGGGAATATAGGCGTGACGGTGTGTGTATATTTTGCGTAATGATATTTATGGACCTTTTATCATTGTACATGGATTTGTGACATTCTTCAATGTTGCATACGCAGCTTTCTGCCGAAGTGATACAGTCTAGGTCATTGAATAGATTACTATCGAATTTTAACGAAAACTGTATACAGGATCTTAAATTTAAGGTATGTAGAAATACAGAACATGGGGTAAGTACTCTATGTATAATTATTTTATCGGTTCTATTATAATAAATAATCCAATGAAATAATTTAGTCAAACATGTAGTAGTCGTGGTTGTATATATATATAGTTGAACTTGGCTATGTAGTATTTTGTAGTAAAGTGGTGTAATGTGTGTATTATTATAATAATGTGTAAAGTTAAAAATTAAATAATATAAATTACTAGTTAAAATTTTGCATGCATAAACAGAAATAATGTGAAAAAATATTAATGATAATAAAAAAAATAACAATTCTCTATCATTAATTAATTTAAGGTAACGGTATTTAAGGTAACGCTGGTATCTAACAGCACAGAAGAATAATAATAATAAACTAATTATAACTAGTCAGATTGGTTTGTTTAAATTTGCGAGAGTAGCTTCAGAATCCACGCGAATTGATGATTCACCCTCTTTCTTTTTTATGTACACTCTTCCGTGAGCTGTCCAGCAGAAGGGGAATTTATTGGCATGTGCATAGCTTCTAGCTGCAGAATAGAGTCGTTTGGTTTTGTAAGTCAGGCTTTCCGATATGAAGACAGGCTTAACGGCGCCTTCTAGATTTAATGTTGTTGTAGATAACTTGTTCTTATGATTCTCTCTATTATATGTTTTAACTTTTGCAAGTACATTTTCTTTCGCTATCACTGACAAAAACTCCACGACTATGGGCTTTTCGGGAAGCGATTTGGATTTGAAGCGGTAAACATTGCGAATATCAGATTTTTGTATGGTCATATTCAATGTGTTACCAAGATTGACAATCATGTTACATAAATCATCTTTGTTTTCCGACCGTTTCTCAGGAATATTTCGGATTTCAATATTAGTAGCCCTAGTATTCCTCTTCAGACAGTCAATTCTCTCTTCAATCAATCAGCCTATCGAGTCCACTGCTGGACATAGGCCTCTCCTAACACGCGCCATTGCACACGGTCCCCCGCCTTCCGCATCCAGTCCGTCCCAGCGACCTTCTTGAGGTCGTCGGTCCATCTAGCTGGGGGCCGTCCTACCTTACGCTTACCAAGTCGCGGTCTCCACTCTAGGACACGCTTGCTCCATCGGCCGTCGGTCCTTCTGCAGATGTGACCAGCCCATTGCCACTTTAGCTTACTGAGTCTGCGAGCTATGTCGGTAACTTTGGTTCTTTGTCGGATTACCTCGTTACGAATTTTATCCTTCAAAGAGACGCCGATCATAGCTCGCTCCATAGCCCGCTGTGCGACTTTGAGTTTGTGGACTAGTCCCACTGTGAGTGTCCACGTCTCGGCCCCGTAAGTCATAACAGGTAGAACGCATTGGTTAAAGACTTTAGTCTTCAGGCATTGCGGTATAGGCGAAGCGAAAACGTGACGTAGTTTGCCAAATGCTGCCCAACCCAATTGGATCCTGCGGTTGATTTCTTTCTCGAAGTTGTTCCTACCAAATTGGACAACTTGTCCAAGGTAGACATACTCCCGAACAACTTCGAGCATCGAACCATCGACGTAGATCGGTCCCGGCGTGACATGCTCATTAAACATGATCTTGGTTTTATCAAAGTTCATGCCGAGACCGACACCTCGAGAGGCTCCATTTAGGCTATGCAGCATTCCGCTCAACTGTTCCAGTGACTCTGCCACGATGACGATATCATCGGCAAACCGAAGGTGTGAGATGTATTCGCCGTTGATGTTAATGCCCCGCCCAGTCCAGTCCAGCGTCTTGAAGACGTCTTCGAGTGCATTGGTGAAGAGCTTGGGGGATATTACATCCCCCTGTCTTACCCCTCGATGCAGCTCGATCGGGTTGGTCTTTTAGTCCTGGAGCTGGACGGTCATTGTGACGGTATCATACAGACATCTCAACACCTCGATATAGCGCCAATCGATGCCACATCGCTGCAGAGCATCCAAAACCGCCCAGGTTTCGATGGAGTCGAAGGCTTTCTCGTAGTCCACGAAAGCCATACACAGCGGCTGATTGTACTCTTCGGTCTTCTGTACAATCTGCCGAACAGTATGGATGTGGTCTACGGTGCTGTAGCCTTTTCGAAACCCGGCTTGTTCCGGTGGCTGGAACTCGTCAAGTCTTCTGGCGAGGCGGTTTGTGAGTACTCTCGAGAACAACTTGTAGACGTGGCTCAGGAGTGAGATGGGTCTGTAGTTCTTCAGCAAGGTTTTGTCACCTTTTTTGAAGAACAGAACCACCGCACTCCCGCTCCACGCTTGAGGTGTTAAGCCCTGGTGGATGACGGAGTTAAAGAGACTCGCTAGCTTTTTCAGGATTGGAGTCCCGCCTGCTTTTAGGAGCTCAGTGGTGATTCCGTCATCGCCTGGCGACTTGTTGTTTTTGAGCTGCTCGAGAGCCACTCTGACCTCGTCCTGGTTGACATCAGGGATGTCTTCCGTATCGTGGCGTGCTAGTGGGGCTCTGTGGTCGTCAGCGCTGGGTCTCGAGGGTTTAGCCATCCGTGATGCGTACAGGTCTTTGTAGAAACTCTCAATTTCCTCGAGTATCTCGAACTTGGAGGTCACGGTTTTGCCATCCGCTGTATTAAGTTTCGTCAGATGGGATCTACCTAGCTGGCGAGCGAAGACTTTGGTGCCTCTGTTCTGTTCAATCGCAGCCGCGATGGCGCGGGTGTTGGAACATCGGAGGTCACGTCGCACCCGCTTCCGGATCTTCCGGTTGAGGTTCCTCCCATCCGGCGAAGACGCCTGCGTGGATGACATTTCCCGTCTCTGCCTCATAAGTTCGAGAGTCTCGAGCGAGAGTTTAGACTCTCTGTTACCGCTTTTGCCGGGAAACACCCTTCGAGACACATCCTGTAGCGTTTTGACCACTGTGTCGGTTTTCTCGTCAACATTGCCTTCGGTTTCCAGCAGGTCAAAACGATTTTGAAGCTCCAGTTGGAACTTTTCGGACCCTAAAGCTATTTGAGGCGCAGTAGGTCTGAGAGTAGACCTCATCATGCGACGTCTTTCGGCCTTGAAGTCTATATTTAGAGCGCCTCGGACAAGTCGGTGATCGCTGCCGGTATTAAACCTGTTGATCACGGAGACGTCTCTAAATATAGACTTCCTGTCAGTCATGATGAAGTCTATCTCGTTCCTCGTCACAGTGTCGGGGCTTCGCCATGTCCACTTTCTATGAGGCTTCTTCTTAAAGAACGAATTCATCAAGAAGAGCCCCTGCGACTCCAGAAAGTTGACCAGCATCTGCCCCCTGTGGTTTCGGCGCCCCACGCCGTGGGGTCCGATTATCGTTTCGCCGCGTTCTTGTACTCCCACTTTGGCATTGAAGTCCCCCATAACAACGTTGTAGTGAGCCTTGGTGGTGCCATGTAATGCCTTGGCTATGTCTTCATACATGGCTTCCGCTATGTCGTCGCAGTATGTCGAGGTCGGCGCATATACCTGTACCACCTTCAGGGTGTACCTGTTGGTGATTTTAATTATGAGGTACGCTACCCGTGTCGACACACTGCTGACTTCCACAACGTTGTTAGTGAGAGCTTTGTTGACCAGGAAACCGACACCGCCCTGAGAGGGCCGATCACCTTCCCGAAAGTAAAACAGGTGGCCTGACTCAAGGGTTATCGTGTCCTCACCCTGTCTTCGGACTTCGGATAACCCCAATATGTGCCAGTTTATGCGACCTAGTTCTACCTCGAGTTCAGCGAGGTGTTGGTCCAGCCGTAGAGAGCGTCCATTGTACGTAGCCAGGGTCAGGTGTTTTTGGTAGCCTTGTGTCGTAGCCCGGAGATTCTTCGCACCCCCTGCCCCGCTGTTACCGCGACCGCTACCGTGGCAGCGGACAGCGGGACTACCGGGAACTGGGGGCCTTTGCGTTTGGTGTCTTAACATATTAAGAGGTTTTTGGCCTACTATACCACGCTGGCCAGACGGGTTGGTATAGGGTTTGTTTCAAATTTTCCTTTTCTGGTCGTTGATCGGATGACGTTACTACCTTTGGTGGACTCTTACCACCAGCCAAGCAATTCTCTCTTCAAGTGTCTTTATATATTTTACTTTTTTGTGCCAGTCATTTTGTAATTTATCAAAACTTTGTTTCAAATCATCATAGTGGTTTGACATTAACTCTACCGAGTTGCGAATTTCCAAATTCTGTTTAATAAGTTCATCTACGGACTCTTGCAGCTTATAATACAGCCTATCCTGTCTTTCCTCAAACAACGCAAACATACGATTTATTTCCTTTAATATATCATCGGAATTATCATCATTTTGACTAAGTTTGCGTCTATAGCGCTGAGTTGTAAAAGCGCTATCAGAGGCTTGAGTCGCTTGCAAGTTGTTATTTGAGTTAGAACCTGCACTTTTTTTGTTTGCAGATGGAGGAGTCCTTTTTAAAGACATAATTAAATGTAAAACACAATTATTGTAATCGCAAAAAGAACCTCTGTTCACTGAGGCTTGAACTCTCAACTAAAGTGGTGTCAACCCAACTGGTTACTGGAAATGAGTGAATGAAATGATTATGATTGAATACATTATGTTTATTTTAATTGTTCAATACTTCTCTGTATACTATATTAGATGTAATGTTATTATTTGGAACCAAAACATATTGTCTTTCAGGAGTTCCAACCCGAGATAAGCCAACATATAACTGCCCATGTGAAAAACACTGCTTTCTCAGGTCTATGCCCACCAGAAAGAATGTTTGACCCTGGGACTTATTAATAGTGAGAGCAAAAGAGATCTTGACGGCATACTGTAGCATTTTAAACGGTATGGGTAAATCCGTCGGAATCATGGGTATCCGCGGAATATAAGGAAGTTGTCCCACTGCTGGCCCTGTGAGAATGGTCACCACGATTATATTCTCCCGCAACTCTTTTATTAGCAGCCTTGTGCCATAACACGCCATGTTGGGGGGGCTTAAGTTCCTTAAACGCATGATAGGTATGCCAACTTTTAACATAAGATCGTGAGGAGGTATGTCAGAAGGGGTCAAAGAATTTAAAAATTCTTGAGGATAGTGCACTGTTTCCTCAATATTACACACCGTGTCAATGGACTTATAGTGTTTGACTTGACTGGGAATTTTCTCTAAAATCATTTTATTTATCTCTATTACTGTATCGTTTCTGGGTTACACTATTGCCCTAGAACAAAGCCAATGATAATCTCTTTCCAAATGCTTCTACTCTGTATCTGACATCCTAACATATTTTTTTTTTTACATAGCCTTAAACTTTGCCTTTGACACTTATCTTATTACTTGACATTAATATCGTTGGATTATTTTATTATTGAATTGATAATTTTAATTAGACTAACCGAATTGAATTTCTACTTTTATTTTAGCCATATCTTAGCAAGTAAGACGAATTTTTTGCATGTCAACATGTTGTGACTAAAGTTGTATGAACCTTTTTATACTAAAATAAGACCGCAAATGTACCTACCAACTTTTATGCAAATAAATAAATAAATTTTCAAGACCGGGATATATCGCGTCTGTCAGATGTTCTAACCTATGTAATATGTGACCTAATCTATCTTGTAATATGTGTATCATGCCATCGTCAAGTTTAATGTCATCGCTAGTACTGTTGGTGTTAGGACAGCTAATTTTTCCTTCTCCAAGATTCAGTAGTTGATGCGGAAAGTCGTTATCGTAGTTGTCGCTCAAGTGGGCTCTCATGAGTGTTCGTAAATTGAGAGTTTCAACGGAACTCCATAAGTAAGATGATTTTAAGCATGCCCTGATGACATCGGCGCGTGTTCCTTTTGTTACTACAGTGTTTGCCGAAAATCGCCCGCAAAAACAAAAGTAACACCACCCATAACAGCATCCGAGTTTCTGAGGTCTTTGAGCGTTCGGTTTACTGCTTCAACATGAGCTCTATGACTCATGATACATTCGTCCCATATAATTAAAGATGTCTCTTGTAAAAGTTTCCCGAGTGGTCCATTTTTACGTATGGAGCATACTGACTGTTGTTCCAATGATACTGTCAGTGGTGGCTTAAAGGTGGAGTGTGCTGTTTTCCCATCATTTAATAAAGTTGCGGCAATCCCTGAAGAGGCAACGACAAGCCCATTTTTCCCGGATTGTCTTACTTTTGCCAATACCAAATTTGCGAGGAATGTTTTCCCAGTGCCTCCTGGGACGTCCAGAAAAAATATTTTACCCCTGTTATTTAGAACAGTATTAATAATTGCATCAAAAGCTTGTCTTTGGTCTCTAACTAATTTCGGTAAATTTTCATTAATAAAACTAACAACTCATTGTTGTCGTACGAACGTGTCAGTATTGCATCCGATGCATTGTTATGTGGCCGAATTGGAGAATCTAAATAAAATGTTCTTGGTAATAACCAATTTATTTATAAAAAGGTTGACATGTTGTATACGAAAAAAACCGTCTAATAGTAATATCACTTAACAGATTACGACACGGTCACGGTTCCATACCTATGTCGTATTATCTCTTTAACCATTTGTCCAAATGATATGCAGTAAAAGGGAAAAGTCTTTTGTTTTAAATACTTGAGACGATAAATTTGCTTATTTTGATAAGAATTCATGATTTATTTATTTAATATGGTTTACCAACAATTGTTTACACTAATATTGACAATTTTTATATGCTTTAAGGTAATGAATTATGTGCAACAAATTACTTACAGGTAAACACAACATGCACATACGGAACTGTGATATAAAAATCAAAATAAAAATTAATATACATAACACAATACTAAATTAATTTAAAAATACAAAACACAGCATAATACAAACATAAAATAATTAATGAAAACATAAAATAATTAATGAAAAGAGTTAGCAAAACATTTGTTGATCCTCTTACGGAATGAGCCCAAGCTATCAAAGTTGACATCAATTTGGTCACAACAGTGATTCAAAACCCTGCTAAACCTGGCAATAGGAGAATGACTGCCCAACACCGTTGTTCTAAGAGGTGGACTAAGAAGAGTAATAGGTTTACGAGGTAATTTGGAAGGTACCCGGAACTGTATAAGGTTTAAAAGCTGTGGGCAGGATACATTATTATTAAGAATTTTATATAAAAACAAAGCGTCAGAAACATTTCTTCGGGTCTCTAAGGTATGCATCTTGAAGTATGCCTGCCGAGGTACGATCTTGTGGTTTTTGCAATGCCTGCAGAATATGCCAAGTGCCCAAGAAAACGCTTTTGGATACGTTCGAGTCGAAGTATGTGTGTGGCATAGTGTGGCCGCCAGACGATACTGCAATATTCCAAGATGCTTCGCACCAAACTATTATACAACAAGATTTTTGTTTTGCAATTACGGAACACTTTACAAAATCTAATCACAAAGCCAAGCATCCTCGACGCTCTACCGACGATATTATCCAAATGGGGACCAAAGGTCAATTTGCGATCGTAAAGCACGCCTAAGTCTCGCACAGTTTCGGTTTCATTAACAGTTACGTTATTGATGTTGTAATTAAAGTTGATTAATTGATGTTTTCTAGTATACCTAACAACGTAACATTTACTTACATTTAGGCACATTTTGTTGTCTTTACACCATCGCACCAGTCCATCCAAGTCATATTGCAACAATTCTGAGTCTTCCATGGATTTGATGCATCTAGCAAACTTTAAATCATCCGCGTACATAAATACATGCGAAAAGTTAAAACACTCAGGTATGTCGTTAATAAAAAAATTAAACAAAACTGGTCCGAGGTGCGATCCTTGGGTTACATCAGATGTGATAGACCGAGAAGTAGACTGAAATCCATTGATTACAACAAAGAATGTCCTATCCGCTAAGTAAGAGCTCACCCAATCTAGTAGAGAACCTGAGATACCATATGCGCGCAGTTTATTACAGAGGATGTAATGAGAGACCCTGTCAGCTTTGCACAAATCTGTATAAATTGCATCAATTTGTTGACCTGAGTCCACTGTGCTAAATAATAGTTCCGTGAAAGGAACCAAATTAGAGCCTGGCGATCGGGAACTGACGAATCCATGTTGACTATTACTTAAGAAAATATTTAGATGCTTCTGGAAGTGAGGATATAGTACTGACTCAAAATTTTTTGCAAATAATGACAATATGGATATAGGCCTATAGTTGCATACCATCCCGTCATCACCTGATTTGTATATAGGCACCACTTTTGCTGTTTTCCATTTTGCAGGGAAAGCCCCTGATGTAAGTGACATACTATAAATTAGCACCAGTGGATAGGCCAGTTCAGATGCACATTCTTTTACAAATACGGGAGGTATGCCATCTGGTCCCGCGCCTTTATTACAGTCAACATTTTTCAAAATCTTAGTGACAGAGTCATGATCCATAACTGGAGTGGTTAAGTTCAGACCATTTGTCTCCAGAGAGCGTAAGTAAGTCGAGGTTTGACCATATCCATTGTTATCCTTCGGCCCATACACTGATGCAAAGTACGAAGCAAATAACTCGCACATTTCTGTGGCATCTGTAGACGTTGAAGATCCATCCATCATTGTATTGGGATATGTACTCGATCCACCGCGCTTCGCTTTGACGTGTGTCCAGAACAGTTTAGGGTTATTTGCAATATCTTTCTCAAGGTTCTCCATGTAAGTAAAGTAGCTTACTTTTGCCATTTTTTCAGTTCGCTTAGATAACATTTTAAGTTCTATAGCATCTCGATGATTGTCGATAATATGACCAATAAACATCACCTAACGATTTAAATTATTTTTTAAATATAAAAAACTACTTTTTGTGACTTAAATATAAAACTTAGATATATGCTGTCGCTGACTTTTTTGTAGGCATTATCAAGCTCTAAAACTACTCTCTAGAACTCAATCATATATCTCTCATCGTTAAGGCAGCGTTCGTAAGAAACGTTTTCGTTCGACCGTTTATTCTCCAACTTACTTTGCAAATACGACTACCACGAAAAAAAATTTCATTTTGCGGGTTAATATATAGCCTATGACAAATGATGTGGCTTTCTATTAGTAAAAGAATTTTGAAAATCGGTTTAATAGATCCAGAGATTACCCCCTACAACCTCACAAACTCACAAACTTCACCTCTTTATAATATTAGTATAGATAACTACACTATTAGAGGAAAAACTGCTCTACAAGAACTTTGCTACAATTATTTGCTATATTTTTAAGTAAATTCTATTGACTAGTTCTTAATCGTTTTGCTTTTTGATCAAAAAATGTAAAACAATAAAGCTGACTTTAAATATTTTTTCTATCAAGAACATTTCATTTAATCGTGTATTCCTACCAAATTCTAAAATATACAGTCAAACATCATATTTCTAAATATTAACTCTGCAATTCATGTACTTCTTGAAGTACATGGAGTACAAAAACACGCTTTTTTCGCGGTAGCCCCTAACCACTCGACCAAGCCGTCCGCAATATATATTGGGCGGTCGTGGCGATCTTAGGGGCAGGCCTTTGTCTTGCAGTAGACGTCTTTCAGTTAATGATAATGTTACGGGGCCACCATTCTTTCGTGGATGTGCACAGTACACCTCTGCCACCATCGCTTGGGGAATGTAGGCGTGACGGTGTTTTATTTTTATAAACATTAGTAGCATGGCGTAGCGAACTATGATAGTGGTGGAAGCCAGAGAGGTATGTAAGAACAGAACCTGTTGCAACTTTGTACCCTGTAGGTACAGGGGTATCCCGCAGGGAATCTGGCGTGATGATATAGATAGGCCTGTTTCCTCGACAGTAAAACGTGATGCGAAAAAACTCACGGCCGGCTTCAATTCAAATTACAGATTCTACTTTTAAGTTATTATTTTATAGCGCCTTTATCAACCAAAATTACCATATAAATTGACACAACTATTTATTAAACGTCTATCAGAAGTTTATCTCCAAAAATGTATAAGCAATTTAATTTAAATTTTATACTCTGATTCACAACAAAGCGACGGCAATGGCCGCTTGTAATGTATTTAAAGTCAACTTTTAGCAATCACTTCTAAGCGGGGTCCATAAAAACTCGGTATTTATAATAAGTATCAAATTTATCCGAAAGTGGGTGTACACAATACACCTCCCCCCACCGCTAGGTGAAAAGCGTGATGACTTTTTTGTATTGTTTTATGTTCTACAATTTATTGCATCATTCAAAATTTGTTTCATACCGAAATGGGAAAGATAATCCACGAACTATATAATTGAAGTCGTTCAAAAAAGATATTTTACATTAAAAACAAACTGCTTTGTACGTGTTTTCGTTTAGTTCCGAAGCGTGGGAACCAATTAAAGTTCCAATAAAAATATTGACAGTCATTTAATTACAAAGCACCACTGCCCCAGCTACCGCAGAAGGAAATTGTAATTTGACCCGGGGTTCATCATATGTCTAAATGTTGTATAGATATTAAATAATACATAGTATTGCGTTGACATAATAATAATATATAATATTAGCCCTGTTAAGAAACTGTCCCACCGTTGGGCCCGGGCCTCCTCGCAAACTGAGAGGGTTTAGGCCATAGTCCACCACGCTGGCCCAGAGCGGGTTGGCGAACTTCACACACCTTCGAGAAACTATTAGGCATGCAGGTTTCTTCACGATGTTTTCGATCACCGTTAAAGCAACTGATAGTTAATTTTTAATACGCACATGCTTTCGAAAAGACAGAGGTGCGTGCCTGGGTTTAAACTCGAGACCTCTGACTTTGCAGTCCAACTGTCTAACCACTAGGCTATCACTGCTTTTTACATTATATTTCTCGTATTGCCATCGCATTGACATATTTCGCTTATTTATATTCTCGGAAGACATATTGGGCTATATAATACATTAGCCTAATTAGTCCCACTGCGGGGTACAGGCCTTCTCTTACAAAAGAAGGTGATATAAATTTGGCCACACTCAATCACGCGGACCCGATACAGATTGGTGAAGGTAGATTTGTGGCCGTTAGAACTTATGCTCTCTATAAGGCATCGAATTCCGCTTAACGACTCTCATAATAAGGGTTGTAAGCATCTTTACTTAATGTAACGACTACCACATTAAGTTTCATCTGCCAACAACGCTTTACCGTTCCTTCCAAAGTATGGAGACGCTCGAAGGTAAAAGTGCCACAAACGGTCAGCCATCTATGATCGATCGAGCTGAATCCTGCTTATCCTTGGTGATGGTCCCACTGGGCTACGAGCGCTACCTTTGCATTGTATGACTTATAAAAATGCTAAGTATAAGTATTTTTCACTGGACATGGCAACTTTAAGAGTAAATTGTTTCCTTTTAAACTGGTTACTAGTTGTTTACTTTTAAACTGGCTTTACCGTTATCTCATTGTTCCACATCTTACTGAGAGTATGAACAATCAGCACACCACGTTCTTTGGGAGTGCAGTCTCTGGCACAACTAGCGTACGACACGTACGTACACGGATCTTGTAGAAACTCGGGATAATTTTCGTGTGTTCAAGCGTTTCTGCCATACCTATTACTGGAATCAAACAGGAGGCTCAAACATTTATCTAGCTTTCTAACATTGTGTGTCACCAGACACACCAGATCCCTTGCGGGGTAGGCAGAGAGTACAACGGGTTCTTTCCTTACATACCTCTCTGGCTTCCTCCACTCTCATAGTTCGTTTCATACACGCTCGCCGGTTACGGAGACTCTTGACTTGTCCTTCAGATTAGACATGGTCTATTTGGTCATGGTAACATAGTCTAGGTCTTCCCCAGTACCTGCATCCTTCCACTTTCGCATTGTATATCTGTTTTGTCATTCTTTCTTCTGACATTCTTTCTATATGCTCGAACCAACGTAGCATACTCTTTTTCATCGTTACACCGATACTATCTTTCATACCTACTCGCTTTCTAACTACGTTGTTGCGAAGATGATCGGTCGGTCAGCTTAACTCCGCACATTTTCCGCAGAGCTCGGTTTTCGATCGCATTTATTCTACTTTCATTGTCTTTCTTACATACACCCAGCTCTCACTGCGATATAACAGCGTTGGAACAAGCACTCCGTTATGTATGGCCAGTATCACCTTTTGGCTTAAGTGCCGGCTCCCAAGTAGCTTTCCCATCGCACCATTCACTCTGATACCTGCACTCACTCTTCTCTCTATATCAGCGGTGTATTTCCCATCCTTACTGAAGGCGCGTCCAAACACATTCACTTGCTCCAGCACATCGTTACCAACCATAAATAGGGCCAGCTAACATTTTTTCTTATCCGTGGTGCTTTACAACTGGGTTTATTTTTACTGGGCCGATTTTTTGTGTCTCCCGCTTTTCAGAAGAGGGAAGTGGAATATTAATTTTCCTGCTCCTCCTGTTTTTCTTTCCAATTAAATTTGTTGCGGGTTCCAAGAAAATTAAAGCACTTCCTGGGACTCTCCAAGGTTCAAACCTTGGTGTCATCTAAGGAGACCATTATGGATGCTGGCTTACATGAGTTACAATGGTGGGCATGTGTGGCTTAGTCCCAAAAAAAGTATAAGTATGTAAGATGGTACAGCTTTATATATGTTAAGTCAGACGTACAATGCAACTTTTCAAAGTTTTATTGGCCTATCGCAATCGGCCATTAATCGACAGAAAGCGTGACAGTGATGCAAATACTTCACAAAAGAATAATAAGGGACGGATATATTGAGCGCGCGTTCGGAAATAAACGACGTATGTGTAAAAACAAATTTTGTTATTTTATAAAATAACTACACTATGAAATAAGAAAGTGTTTCAGAAAAACTTTACTACAATTATTTGCTATGTTTTAAGTAAATTCTATTGATTAGTTCTTAAGCATTTCGTGTTGGAATCAGAAAATGTAAAACAATAAAGATGACTTTAGATATTATACAGTCAAAAATCATATTTCGAAAAATAGTCTTTATTCGTATACTTTTTAAGCGCATGGATTACAAAAACACGCTTTTTTCGCGGTAGCCCCCTTAAAGACAACTTAGTACTAAGAACTTTACAAATAAAATAACCTAAGTTCAAAACGCGTTCGCGATACTGTTTTTCAGAATCAACATGGTATTCATTATTTTAATATTATTGTAGGTGAGGTCAGGTAAAACCTCGCCAAAACGTATTTGTGAGAGTTGCGAAACTTACCCGAAAATGGTAATAGGTTCGCCTCAACACAGGGACCGAAATATCACGGCGAAACGTGGGCGTTCTATGATCATATACAAACTCTGCCCACGCCACTGTGGTTGATACAGGTGAACTACAAAATAAGTATCTTGGTCATTTAACCATTTCTCTATCTCATTCACATGATTTATATCGAGTCATTGTCAAACACTTGAGTTATTTAACGCAACAAAAAATTGCTTTATTTTTATGGCATACCTGTACATAATTTAAATAAATAATACATACTTTAGCACATGAAGTGAAGCTATCAATTCCTTCAACCGTTATTGCTATAGCAATAGAATATTTATGGCGCGCGGGCGTGATGATAAAAACACCATATTTTTATGGTACTTTTACGACCACCATAAAAGGGTCCAGTTTTAAATGTTCAAAAAAACACTCACTGTATGGTTGTTAATCGCAAAAAAATATTTGAAACCCCTTTTCAGTACTAGGGGATTCTGCAAGAGATTTGTCACTTCCTCAGTTCAACTACATTGTAAATTAAAAGCCTCTCTACAAATAGGGTTCTTTTCGAAAACACGTGAATATTCAAAATTAACGATCACTTACTTTAACGGTTAAGGAAAACATCGTGAGGAAACCTGCATAATTGAGAGTTTCTCGAAGGTGTGTGAAGTTAACCCGCACTGGGCCAGCATGGTGGACTATGGCTTAAAACCTCTCAGTTTGAAAGGAGGTCCGTGCCCAACAGTGGGACAGTTTCTTAACAGGGCTAATATTATTATTATATATAGGGTTCTTGCCGGAATATTATAGACAACTGATGTTATCAATTTTGTTTTAATCCAAAACTTTATGTTCGTTTGAATATTAACAATGTGATAAAATCTGATTTTTCAATTTCCCTCGCCATTATAGGTCATACATATTGACGTTCCTCATCATCAGCTCGTATTAGTCCACTGCTGGACATATGCCTCTCCTAAGGCATGCTGCTGAGCCCGGTCTTCGGCTCTTCTCTTCTAACCGCTGATATATTGACGTTAGTGTAACACTGTTGAGTTGATACCCCATCCTCTTCACACTACTAATTTACTTAATAAACATGAACGAAATACCACGATTACGTTAGCGTCGGCTATGTCCACAGGTAGTAGACGTGACGGTGTTAAACTCTCACTTTGTTAGTAATAAATAATTAATCCTCTGCCTGATGCCACAACATGGTTGTAAAGGGCTCAGGACCCCGCGCCCAATCGCGGATTAACTCGCTCGAACCCTCGATAAATCGAGTTTAACATGAGCCCGCGTTTATTTCATTCACGTCCAATAATAAATTATTGTAACTGCCAGTAAATACGCCGGGTGTATGGCCGGCAAAGAGGGATAATGTTAGATCATTATTTTTTCTGTTTTTCCATCATATTGCAGTGTAGTTACGAGCTATCAACTAATGTTTTGAAAACGAAAGTACCTAGGTATATGCCGAAAATATTAAAACAAAACTTAAAGATAATTACAAAAAGAAACTTCGCCTCGCACGTCGTATAACTGTGTAGTAGGTGTGTTTATAATTGTAAACACAAATACCATATGCACAAACACCCAGACTGGAGCCAATACCAGGGAGTCACACAGAGATTCCTGTGCGGAAATGAACCCGTGGCTACTCCATTACTTCCCGAAGCCAATATCCGCGGGTCATACTAGGATTTGTTCCGTGTCCGTGGTGACATTCATACCTACTCGTTAAACGTTGTAGAATCAAAAAAGTACTGTAGCAATATACGACCTGAAACAGAATCTTATAATGGATTCATGACAATGAGGCTACTATGTGCTTACGATAACGTAAAACAGAATAAATTGAACTGAATTAATGATAATATTTATATGTCGTCAGATGGCCAAATTAACTAGCACAAGAGCTCAATCTTTAGACTCAGACATGCGCGGGGTTAGGTTTCCAAACAGCTAAACACAATAATTGCCCATCAGTTATTTAATCACATAACTTATCCACATGAAACACAATATCCACCATTTAATTATCAAAAGGGCAGGACGACCATTTTGACACGTCGTCATTGCATCGTTCTCCATGTTCTGTCCATCTTCCTAATTCAAAATCCCGTTGACTCTCGCGTTCCGTCAGCCCGCGGCCGTAGCGCTCACTAGCGGACGACCCGCGCACTATTTGCCACAGATAATAACCACGCCGACACGGCCAACCTGACATGCGCCCGTCCTCGGGCGCCAATCATGCGCACATTTCGTTAACCATTCCTTCGGACCTGAAAGTAAATCTCGTTTACATTTTGCACATCATATTTACCGACATTTTCAGCATCATCAACCACCAAATCTAGTAACCTTATATAGGCTCAGAATGACCACTTTCTCAAAATGACTACTTTCCCAAAATTACTACTTAATCGCCTGAATTAAATGAGTTATTATTATCATTATTAATCGTCACCACCACATGTCCAGCTGGTCCCAACGTCGGGGTACCACTGTGACATTATCACCACCGCAATTTACCTCCACATGTAACCATCGCACGTCCAGCTGATCCCAACATCGAGGTACCACTGTTACATCATCACCATCATTGCCACCTTTGCCCATTAAACTCAACCACCACATACCCAGCTGATCCTTGAAGAGATCACTGTAACATGGATGATAATTTTTCTCACAATATTTTCTCCACAATACACCATTATCATCACCGCTTCCATGCTCGGCTAACCTTGAAGTTACCGCATTTTCCGTCATTTTCCATCATCCACAGGTTTCTGCTAAACAATAATGGTATTATTATACCAATTTTTAACTTATGCTCAAGAATGGGTCTGTCCTCGAATTGTTATAATGGAGATGCACCAGAATTAGTGACTAATATCAGCTGAATCTCAAGCATTGTTATTTGCTGATACAGACTCAGCCGCAATAGGCTGACTGCAAATACTTTTGCCATCTTCACTGGATGTCACAATCCCAAGACTAATAACTTTCGTAAGCCGGAGGTCTATAAAATATCTCTTTCAGACTTTAACGTATTGCAGCACAAAATACTACTTTAAGCATTCTCGTGATTCTCGGGCATGACAATCGCTTTAAAGACCAAAGAATTCTTTACTCGCCAGCTGATGCCGAACACCACTGCGAATACGTGTGTATTCGCAGTGGTGTGTATTCGTACCTAGTTCATACCCTCTCCCATGACGATTGTCTAAGCACGCCCTCAACCTCTGAAAACGACCCCGTTTCTCCTAGTGGCGCCCTGGAGTTGGTTATACCCTCTTTATCCCTTGGCTGCGGCGAAAAAGGGTGAGAGAGATAAATAGCTGCACTGGCCTCACAGACAACAACATACGCATTCACACACATACAAACAACTGTATTTAACACAAAGTGCCCGTACCCCGAGGTACAGATAGTACCTTGTACTCCAAAAGATATGGTTCCCAGTAAACACGATGTAAATCAGTCAATAGAATAGTGCTTGCTCGGTATAAAAAAAGCACTCTGATCCAATGCTATAGTAAACTAAGAAAACTAAGAATAGTTTGGCGTCCAGTACTTTAGTCTTACACCCTAGCTACATTTTCACGGGGAATATAGTCAAGACAAATTTCATAATTTCGCAGTTAGGATCATTACTTAACGAAAAAGACGCAGGGCATAATAATTATCGGCGCTAAACATCAAATTCCTTTCTTCATTCTTAATTATGCATGAATAACGTATACAGTTAATAAACTCAAATAAACCTTAAACGAATGTTATATTATACGACTCGTTCAGTTTTCTTTCCCGATAGGAGTAAGTCATCTAGCGAAAAAGATAACTAGACAGATAGAAGACTACGAAACCGTATCATTCTGTTGTGTGTTTTTATGAATGACTTCAATCTCCAGATTCGAATAAATTTACTAATTGAACAACAATTGATTACAAAAGCGTTAATTCTGTTTTAGACTATGCATTACCCATGCATGCACTACACAAGCCTGTCAGTCAGTGCAACAATTATGTTCATAATTTCGTATAACCACGTACTGTAAACAAATAAACTCAGTTATGAACATATAGAGCTGCCCTAGCATACATGATGTACACATGCTCCACTGCGCCCACTAATATCTTTTGAGTTTATATGAACTATAGCGCGACTTCACTTCAGAACTGAACTTTAGTTGGAGACCTTATTTACACCACTAAAATAAATCGCTCCATAGATGTACAAGCTGACATCAGCATAGCAATCCATATCCGTGCCTGATGAACGTTCTGATTCTACCTATAAAGAATTATATTATTTGCTAGAACCTGGTATTTTCAGAATAGTAGGTCTTATTTCACATACCACGATACAGTTACCCCAACTAGATGACGCACCTATCTATAGAAGCACCAAATTATCCTTCATACTCAATGAAAATAAAATCAGGTCCAGAAATAATCACGCTAGGTTATTTTAAATGATCTCAAAATAATTAGTTTGTACCAAATACCATACAAGCATGGACTATTAATAGTTCTCTATGTATTGTAACCCAACATTTTAATAATCCATTCAAAAACGGGCCATTAGTACATTATGTTCCCTAAAAAAAAAATTACTACACCTATTGCAAAAATAAAAATAATTAACTAAAAGAGAACAATTTAAAGTTCATTTTACGTTGAAACTGCTACTGGTTTCGTTCTTCGCTATTTGTGTTCAACATCGAAGCACTGTTTTGTAATATGTTTTGAAAAGATGCGGCTATACTGTTATCAATTCTAATGTGCTCTAGCTATTGTATAAAACCGCTATTCATTTAACCCGCAATATCTGTAGGCATACATGATCAACAAAAACCAAGCACCGGACGAAGCTAGCTTAGCTTCAGCTGCAGCCCTAGATCGATAAAATTTGCCTTCCAATATAAAGCACGTTTTTTTACTTATTTTTACTACTTGCCTACAAATAAAAAACCTCCGAAAACACAGTCACTAGACAAACAAATATTAACCGATAAATTTGCGTGGAGCCTATGTCTAAATGACAAGCCATAATATTTTGAATAAAAAGGAATTACGAACCATGTAGGAACAAAGATTTTTAAATTAGTAACCATTTAGGTACCAAGTGCCCACAAAAAGTATACATGACTCATGCAATTGACTTTGACAAATTGACATTTGTTATTTCATTTTTCTTTTAAATTAACTTGCCAAACTTGACATTGATAGAATCATCGGTAAGCGATGGAGCCATAGATTATAATTGGAACTTGGGAAACGAAATGCATAACTGCCATTACATAATTATAGCACACCCGACGCAGAGAAGGCGTTATTAGATCGTTATTCAACAATTTCAAACTTAAATATCTTGTGGACGTTTGACCTATACTCTGTAACTATTCCAAATGTAGGCGCGTCAAGTACACTGTTGTAGCTATACTAATGAATCTCAGGTGAGGTATCTACGATATTTGATCATCGCTATCCACTACAGATACAGTGCAGATAAGATTTCATACATATGAAAGGTCGTGCACCTCGCAGGGTCAACAGAAAACATAGATTTCAATAGTTTTTTTTAACCACACTTCCGATCAATCACTACTCTAGAATTAATTATTTTACCGTTTGCCTCCCTCGCAGGCTATTCCTTACACACTCACCACCTTTAGCTTTCCCTTCGTAATCAGTTTGGAAATGCTTACGCTTGCTAACCTTTTTACACTTGTGTCAAGAAAAAATTAATTGTCCGTAGTATGTAAATTACCGATCCCCAACCACCTGCTTTCCACACAACTTTGTTATCCGAAGCTTCAAATTCTATGGGGCAGACACAGGGATCTAGGTTTTTGCAGACGAAGCACGTAAGAACCTAGCGTCTTTCATGAAACACTGCATCTGTGAAACTTCCAAATTCAGTTTATAAACAGTTCCTAAACTTACGACCTTGTGCACCGTATCTAACGCTAGACTCGTGGATGTCGCAGTAAACGACATCTGTCGCAACATCACCGGATATCCAAAGCTGACTCCACTAATCATGGCCTACCCTTAGCAGGCGTGGCACCACCCGAAGTTCGGCGATATATGGCCTACTCCGTAGAAAAGTCAAACCAAGAGTCTGACAGCCGACATATTTCCTATGGCCACCAAATCTCACTTCCCAACAGTGGGACAATGGAGAGTAAGAAATACCTACCACCCTTTTTTGCCCCATGTCAAGGCCAATCTACGCGGAGGCCCCAACTACCAAGGCCGGTGTAGAGTGGAAATCATAAAATCAGCTTCGCACTCAGATTGGTAGAGGCAGCCAAAATCCGTGCACATGGAGACTCAAAGATCCAAATTTAATAGCCCGCGATTGTAGCGTCACCTCACAGGCCAAGTTGCACTCGCCGGTCCGCCCTTTGTGCCCCAGCACCTACAAGAAACACAATATCCACCATTTAATTATCAAAAGGGCAGGACGACCATTTTGACACGTCGTCATCGCATCGTTCTCCATGTTCTGTCCGTCTTCCTAATTCAAAATCCCGTTGACTCTCGCGTTCCGTCAACCCGCGGCCGTAGCGCTCACTAGCGGACGACCCGCGCACTATTTGCCACAGATAATAACCACGCCGACATATATTTAAAATATATGTTAAAAATTAGATGTGTAAGTACAAGAAATAAAAACGGTTTATTTTTAACGAACATATAATGTGACAAAAAAAATGACACTGCCTTACATCTGGTTACTTATTGTGGAAGGAGCAGTTCTACAAGCAAGTAGATGGCGTGGCGATGGGCTCCCCTGTATCTCCCATTGTTGCCGATATATTCATGGAAGACTTTGAGGAGACAGCCCTTCGGACCTCACCTGTAAAGCCAAGTTTCTACAAGCGGTACGTAGATGATACTTTCACAATATTACCATCTGACAAAATTCATGTATTCCTAAATCATCTTAACTCCATTAACCCTAAAATTCAGTTTACAATGGAGTTGGAGGCAAACAATTCCCTAGCTTTCCTAGATGTGTTAGTAATCCGTAACCCCAACAACACCTTAAGCCATACGGTTTATCGTAAAAAGACCCATGCTGATAGGTACTTAAACGGTGAATCTCACCACCATCTAACACAGTTAGCTACCGTGGGTAAATCTTTGTTTCAGAGAGCACAAGGGATCTGTGACAAGAAACATCTGGCTGCCGAGCTTCAACATGTCAAGCAAGTCCTGCACGACAATAAGCTTCGAGTCCCACGCCAACGTCACAGTGACCGAGTGAAACCAGCCACAGTTGAGCGTCTCCCTGCTGTACTACCTTACATGAGAGGAGTCACGGACTAGATTGGCTACATCTTGAAGCGTGCTTCGATTAAAACATTTTATAAGCCGCCGAAGAAGATCAGTCAATTTTTACCATCTGGCAAGTGTCAGATTCCTCTACAAGATGCAGGAGTTTACAAGCTTGATTGTGAATGTGGTCTCTCTTATATAGGACAAACAAAAACACCGGTAAAAACTCGGGTTAAAGAACACTTAGCTGACCTAAAACACCGTCGCTCAAAGAAGTCTGCAGTCTGTCAACATGTCCTTGACCGCACCCGCCATAACATTAGATTTGATAGACCACAAATCCTCGTGAAAGAACACCGATTCCTACCAAGGATGGGTCGCGAGGCTATTGAAATTAAAAAACATCCTAATTTCAATAGAGAAGATGGCTGGGTGCTTCCATCGTCTTGGGATCCGGTAAATAATATAATCAAATCCAAAACCAAGCATAACACTGCAAGACCTCAAGACACCGTGAGCTCATTCTGCGTAGATCGGACCAACAACAACAAAAATAATTAAGAAGTTTGAGGGTACCCCGTGAACAGCCATGCCTATTGGACGTCTAACACCTCAGTCCCTTCCGTGACCATGGGTGCTGCAAAGCACTCGAATCGTCGGGAACTAAAAATAAAAAAATAAACCGCGATAAAATCCGTAAAATAGTTTTATTTCATGTGTAATATTCGCGTAAATCTTAGAACTCAATAGGTAGACTACATTGGACAGATGCGTCTCTATTAATAACTGTTTTGCTGTCGACTCTACACAGTGCGGTATTGATACTCACAACAGTATTCTGCGGATAAAAACTTGATAAAATGGCACTGGGTCACGAAATCACCGAGAGGTGAAGTTACACGGTATAGCGTCGTTACAGTGCCAACCCGCGCGCTCGTTACGGGGGATCCGCCGGTTTTACAGCTGAATAAAAATATTTAATGGCTGAAGATATCGCTGTTAGCTGAAAAAAATTAGAATTGTATGATTAGGGCAACAGACTGGCGAGGTTTTTACTGGTGGATATTGCTAATAAACTATTTGCAAATGTTTAACTCAAAGTCAAAAATCTTTTATTTGTAATTATATTGGCCAATAAAAAGCACCTACAAACTTCTAAATTATTACTTCGTTTACATCTACCCCCGAATTGGAACGCGGCCTTCGCTGTGAAGATCTGGCAAGAAACTTAGAGGGCTGGTCTTTAAATTAAATTAGTTTTATTGGACTGGTCTTTCTGATAGCAACTCGTTTTATCGTCATGGTAATCCGATTTTTTTAAATTATAGCCTAGATTTAATTGCCTTATTCAATTTATTAAAAAATACATGTGTCGGAAGAATTACTAATTCTCTAGTTACTCGACGTCAATCTGTGAGCCAGTACAAAAATTATTTATTACGTGGGCTGTTGGATTTCTTTTGAGTAAAGCTTTTTGAGTAAGCCATGGCAATAAGGTAAGTTATATAAATTCAGTTCATTCTGCAAGAAGCAGTAAAGCTGAAGTTTGAAAAACATACTTTGAAAGAAAAATAGTTTTTGCAAAATAAAAATTATCAAATTTAAAGATTCTGCTGAATCTCTCTATAGAGATAAGACAGTGTCAACATTGAATGCATAACATTCTGTTGAAGAACGCTCCCATTGGCCTGGTTTAGCTCATGAGCCGCTCATAAGACTAGCTGCAATACTGAGCTAAACAAGCTGTGATCTGCACCCACACGTGTGTAGGGGATACACGGGGATCAAGCTGGAACGGAAACGCTAGTCTTAGGTGGACACGGAACTGAAAGCTGTAATATAGAAGTGAACAAGTTATGGGCTTCAACTGTCACTGTAGTGAGACGAATACGTATTAAACAAACAAACTCGTACTCAGTTTGTACGAAAATGCTTGTGGATGTTGACAAAAGCATTAGTTGCATTACCAAGCTGAAAAAGTTGCAGTAAGAGTTGCTGCGAGGTGCAATATGGATACAATTTGTGGGGCAGAGAAAAATGAAGTTGAAAGAGAAATGTTTGTAATTTGTAGAGAATTAGATACTTAATGTCTAATTATTTTGGTGTTGTAATAAAACTGTATATGTATTATAACTATTGAATAACGAACAGAAACTTACGCAATGCAGCTTCAGCCGTATCTGTAATTTGTCTAGATTTCTGATGAACCGGAGATGAAGTTGTTCCTCAGAAATTACAGCCACAGACACAGAGACGCGCAAAGGTATTGCAATAATTGTCCTGTTATTATTTGAAAATAGGAGATCTATAGGTAAGTGAAATCGAATAAACAACACCTCTATATAATTTATCATCTATTAACCATGTGTTTCTTTCCAGCACAAGTTGACTTAATCAAAGTTCTCGCGGTTCATTTCCGATCGTTCCCAGTTCATTTTTCCCTGTTTTCACAGCGCGGTCCCGCGACTAAGGCTGCAGGTAATTGAGGCTAGTGCTGTTAATGATAGTGCTGTACGTGGCATCGACATGCACGTGGCATGTCGATGCCACGTGCATGTCGATGCCACGTAACAACGCGCAGACATTTTTCTGGGTAAGGATTAGCGTGCTACGACTACAAGGTTCCATGAATTTGTATTAAAACCGGTGTTAGGTGATATTGTTTGTTTCTGAGAATGTTTTAGGCATGTTTATATTTATTATTCCTTTAAATTGGTGGATGGTTTAACTTTGAATTTCCCAGTAAGCCTTTATAAGATTGCCATTTAATTTTGTATCACGAAAACTGGCCCTCGTAAGATTCCACATTCCTGAGTTCTACAGTTACATTTCTAAGACTTACAATTCAAGTTTATAATTTTTAACAAGAGTAAGTTGACCACATTCAAATATATTTTCATTGGATTTTGTAATGCATCTCTTGTAAGAGCTACTTTAATGACATTTTTCAGTAGGAATTTATTTTCATTCTGAGCACGAATTGAGTGAAAGGAGAACATAGGAAAATGGCGATATTGTTTAAGAAACTATTAGGTAGGTAGGTTTATTTAAGCAGGTCCACATATGTTAACTATAAATTATTGGACGGACAGACGATTTGGCGTAGTGGTTATGAGCTCAAGCCGCTCCGCCGAATAGTTGTGACTTCGATCCCAGCACGGTACAAATCTTTATGTAACCCACAATTATTTGTTTCGGTCTGGGGATTTGTGTATGTGAATTTTTATGTTTGTAAATCCCTAGAGTGGGGCTACGATTCTTTTTTTTAAAACCTAACTATTGTTTTTTTAATATACGTCGAAGTAGATAACTGTTAATATAAGTTTAGTAATACAAATTATATACAACTAGCTGACCCGTGCCCACTTCGTTGAGCGGTAAACATTTTTACTTGTGATGTAATTATGAGTGTGGATCGGTTAGTACTGAGGGCTATTTATTTCCTGACTGCCAAAAGGAGGGTTGTATTTTTACAGCATTTTTAAAGTATTTGCATGCCAATTTGGCTATATTACCGGGTTTGAAATGAGTGAATGAAATGATTATGATTGAATACATTATTTATTTTAATTGTTCAATACTTCTCTATATACTATATTAGATGTAATGTCATTATTTGGTACCAAAATATATTGTCTTTCAGGAGTGCCAACCCGAGATAAGCCAACATATAACTGCCCATGTGAAAAACACTGCTTTCTCAGGTCTATGCCCACCGGAGAGAATGATTGACCCTGGGACTTATTAATAGTGAGAGCAAAAGCGATCTTGACGGGATACTGTAGCCTTTTAAACGGTATGGGTTAATCCGTCGGAATTATGGCTATCCGCGGAATATAAGGAAGTTGTCCCACTGCTGGCCCTGTGAGAATGGTCGCCACGATTGTATTCTCGCGCAACTCTTTTATAAGCAGCCTTGTGCCATTAGACATGTTTAGGGGGGGGGGGGGGGGGGGGATGGTGCTTAAGTTCCTGAAACGCATGATAGATATGCCAACTTGACTATGACAGGGAATTTTCTCTAAAATCATTTTATTTATATCATTTACTGTTTCGTTTCTGAGTGACACTATTGCCCTAGAACAAAGCTCTTTCCAATAAATTTTCAAGACCGGGATATATCGCGTATATCAGATGTTCTAACCGATGTGACCTAATTTATTGTTTAATATGTGTATCCTGCCATCTGAAATAAAACTATTTTTTCGGATTTTATCGCGGTTTAATTTTGATTCCATCGCGAACCATCCTTGGTAGGTACCTATCAGTATGGGTTTTTTTTCTATAAACCGTATGGCTTAAGGTGTTGTTGGGGTTACGGATTACTGAAACATCTAGGAAAGCTAGGGAATTGTTTGCCTCCAACTCCATTGTAAACTGAATTTTAGGGTTAATGAAGTTAAGATGATTAAGGAATACATTAATTTTGTCAGATGGTAATATTGTGAAAGTATCATCTACGTACCGCTTGTAGAAATTTGGCTTTACAGGTGAGGTACGAAGGGCTGTCTCCTCAAAGTCTTCCATGAATATATCGGCAACAATGGGAGATACAGGGGAGCCCATCGCCACACCATCTACTTGCTTGTAGAACTGCTCCTTCCACAGTAGGTAGCCAGATATAAGGCAGTGTCTCAATAGTTCTGAGTATTCCGCTGGCATGTTGTTCTCCGCTAGTTTCCTTTCTACAATTTCGACACAGTCTTGTACAGGTAAGCATGTGAATAGTGACTGGACATCGAAACTGACCATAGTTTCATTGTCAGTGAGATGTAGATTTTTGATCTCACTAACAAAATGGTATGAATCCTTAACATGTGCTCTTGTGTGTCCTCTGAGTGGCGAGAGCACTTTCGCTACGTGCTGAGCCAATCTGTAGGTTGGTGTGTCGATTTGGCTAACAATTGGACGTAGGGGAGCATTCGGTTTATGAATTTTTGGGAGCCCATTCAACTGTGGTGGTTTTGCGCACGAAGGTATTAGTGATTTGACGTCCAGATTCAATGTTTCGGAGTGTTTCTTTATTAAATCATTAGATTGTTTTAATAAACTGGTGGTTGGGTCTGTCTTGACCTTTTTGTATGTGTTTGCATCCGATAAAAGTTCTCGTATTTTGACATTGTAATCTGACGCATCCATTATGACCGTAGCATTACCTTTATCCGCGCGGAGAATAGTGATGTCCTTCCTATTGCGTAAGGTTTTCAACGCTAAATATTGATTTTTAGGAAGATTTAGTTTGGGCACTGAACTTCGACGTAACATGGATGAGACATCCTGACGTATTGCATAATTAAGAAGTTTGAGGGTACCCCGGAACAACTATGCCGTTTGGACGTCTAACACCTCAGTCCTTCCCGTGACCATGGGTGCTGCAAAGCACTCGAAACGTCGGGAACTTAAAAATCAAAATAAACCGCGATAAAATCCGAAAAAATAGTTTTATTTCATGTGTAATATTCGCGTAAATCTAAGAACTCAGTATCGTGCCATCGTCAAGTTTAATGTCATCGCTAGTACTGTTGATGTTAGGACAGCTAATTTTTCCTTCTCCAAGATTCAGTAGTTGATGCGGAAAGTCGTTATCGTAGTTGTCGCTCAAGTGGGCTCTCATGAATGTTCGTAAATTGAGAGTTTCAACGGAACTCCATAAGTAAGATGATTTTAAGCATGCCCTGATGACATCGGCGCGTGTTCCTTTTGTTATTACAGGCAGTGTTTGCCGAAAATCGCCCGCAAAAACAAAAGTAACACCACCCATAACAGCATCGGAGTTTCTGAGGCCTTTGAGCGTTCGGTTCACTGCTTCAACATGAGCTCTATGACTCATGGTACATTCGTCCCATATAATTAAAGGTGTCTCTTGTAAAAGTTTCCCGAGTGGTCCATTTTTACGTATGGAGCATACTGACTGTTGTTCCAATGATACTGTCAGTGGTGGTTTAAAGGTGGAGTGTGCTGTTTTCCCATCATTTAATAAAGTTGCGGCAATCCCTGAAGAGGCAACGGCTAGCCCATTTTTCCCGGATTGTCTTACTTTTGCCAGTACCAAATTTGCGAGGAATGTTTTCCCGGCGCCTCCGGGGCGTCCAGAAAAAATATTTTACCCCTGTTATTTAGCACAGTATTAATAATTGCATACAAAAGCTTGTCTTTGGTCTCTAACTAATTTCGGTAAATTTTCATTAATAAAAACTAACAACTCATTGTTGTCGTACGAACGTGTCAGTATTGCATCCGATGCATTGTTATGTGGCCGAATTGGAGAATCTAAATAAAATGTTCTTGGTAATAAAAAAAATTATTTCTAAAAAGATTGACATGTTATATATGAAAAAACCCGTGTAATAGAAATATCACTCAATAGATTACGACACGGTCGTGGTTCCATACCTATGTCGTATTATCTCTTTAACCATTTGTCCAAATTATATGTAGTTAAAGGGAAAAGTCTTTTGTTTGAAATACTTGAGACGATAAATTTACTTATTTTGATAAGAATTCATAATTTTTTTTTTTTTTTTTTTTTTTTTTTTTTTTTTTTTTTTTTTTAAACGTAGCCCCACACTAGGATTATTCCTGTGTCGTGGGTGCGTTTACAAACATGAAAATTCACAAACAAATACCCAGACCGGAACAAATAATTGTGGATCACACAAAGATTTGTCCCGTGCGGGAATCGAACCCGCGACTATTCGACACAGTGGGCGGAGCAGCTTAAGCTCTTAACCACTGCGCTAAATCGTCCGTCGTCGTTGTCGATAATATGACCAATAAACATCACCTAACGATTTAAATTATTTTTTAAATGAGTGCAGTGCAGTGCGCGCTCGGATTCGGACGTGCGACACTGCATATACGAATTTATGCAATTCGCGATTTGCGCGGCTATAGCCGCTGCGCGTCATTTCCGTTATGAATTCCGAAAAACTCATAGCCAACGAAGTGTTGGCGTTTTTACAGCACGTCATCGACACCTTGATGCCTTCTCGCAGGAGGGACGAAAAGAGCGAGAGAAGTCTCCGAGAAATAATCGGATTGCTGAAAGCGACCGATCCCGACGACGTGCCCGCTTTTGTGGCGAAGCAGCTGCATAGGCTGCCCCCCGTCACATTCGACCACGTCGATGTCACCAGGCTGCTGAAGGATATAACCACCCTAAAGTCCAGCCTGGCCGAGGTGCAATTCAGGGTAGAGGCTTCAGAAACTACCATCCGCGAACTGCGAAAAGAGGTGGCGTCATTGCGTGGCGCCAGCCCGGAAAGTAGGTCGCACGAGGCCTGTAATGTGAACGTTCGTCGCGGGGCGTGAAATGCATCCGTCGGCAGTTTCGAGTCAGCCGATGCCTCGCCAGCTGTTGCTACGGCTCTGCGCGATACACCGCGCCCCGCCGCCCGCAGCACACCGCACCCCGTCGTTCGCAGTACACCGCGTCCCGCCACCTGCTCCACGGCCCCGCCGGTGACTTCAAACGTAAACACGGCTTCTCCTCGTCGTGATTACGCCGCCGCTGCCGCCCGCGCACCGGAGAGGACAACAGGGAAGGCACGTAAGGTGCCTCGGACCACCACGAAGGGTCAAGTTGATGAGGAAGGCTTCATCAAGGTGGAAAAGAAGAAGAAGAAGCCTCCTCGAAGAAACCAGTGTGGGTCTGCTCCGGCCGACGATGGCACACTCCTGCGTTCAGCAGTACCGACGACGCTGCTGTACGTGTCACGGCTATACTACACCACCAAAGCCGATGACATTGAGGAGTATGCCCGCAAGAAGTCCTTGTATTCTCTGAGGGTCGAGAAGCTGAACTCGCAACACAATGCGGCTTTTAATTCCTTTGTTGTGCGAGTTCCCACTGCCAAATTTGAGACCTTCATGAGCAAGGACTTCTGGCCGAGGGGTGTCGTTTTTAGAAGATTTAGTGGGAGACTGAGAGATACCCCCGTACAGCGCAACATGTCGCCGGCAACACATGTTACTTAATTTATAAGTTTATATATTATATGTATGTTAGTTTGTAAGGTATATATTATATGGGCCCGTAAGTTTAACAAAACAGTTTTGTAAAATTTCAGTTGCCTGGATTAAATGACTTATTATTATTATTATATTATTATTATTAAATATAAAAAACTACTTTTTGTGACATAAATATAAAACTTAGATATATGCTGTCGCTGACTTTTTTGTAGGCATTATCAAGCTCTAAAACTACTCTCTAGAACTCAATCATATATCTCTCATCGTTAAGGCAGCGTTCGTAAGAAACGTTTTCGTTCGACCGTTTTTTCTCCAACTTACTTTGCACATACGACTACCACGGAAAAGTTTTTCATTTTGCGGGTTAATATATAGCCTATGACACACACAAAAGATGTGGCTTTCTATTAGTAAAAGAATTTTGAAAATCGGTTCAGTAGATCCAGAGATTACCCCCTACAACCTCACAAACTCACAAACTTTACCTCTTTATAATATTAGTATAGAAGTGTAGATAAATGCAACTATATACAAAAACGACAGGTATTTACTCATATTGCCGACATCGGTAAACTATCGTGCCCCATCCCAATTTTGGCTTCAGTGGATGGTTATACGATTTGCATAGATAACAGTGTCGTCTAATTAATCCCTGCTAATGCCTCGCTGGCGAACAGCGGCATTCATATGCTCATGTACAATATAATATATTCAATGGCGATAAGAATCTGTGCAGTTTCTTGCAAGACAGTAGTGCCCCGACGATACTAAGTAAATGCTTTAAGATAGCCATTGTTACTGTATATATATATATATATATATATATATATATATATATATTAAGATATTCTTAAGATAATGCTCACAAATCTTATTATGTTCATCTTTTTAATAATTTTAATTCCAAAAGGACTTTTTAAAAACAAGCTTTTATAGCAAAAACGCAACGAAGATATCTTGCTTAGTTGAGGAGTTCCTGTGGCTTCTTTCCGGCTCCATCATCAGACCTTGGACACCATCCGGGTCTAAAGTACTCATCAAGACGAAACCAACGAGTCCAAACGCGGCAGGGTTATATTCAGTAGGTGGATGGTTCCATTGGCTACCTTTCGCCTTTCTCATTAGACTCTGAACACGATCTAGTTGTATAATACTTTTCAATACGAATCTAACAAGTCTAAATACGAGGAGATGGCGTTGTATAGTTTTCATGTTCTTATGGCCACCTTACGACTCCATCATCAGACTAGCTCCATGGTACCATATTATTGCATTGTCACCAACTTTACTTATGTATGCCAAATTTCAGCTCAATCGGATACCCGAAAGTGCTTGAAAAATCGTTCACAAGATTTGAACCGGCAAGACAGACAGACAGACATACGAACATTGCAAGTTAAATAAAAGCTTGTAAAAATAAACGTTGCACCATACTAAAAATTCCTGTCTCCGCAATGCCCACATAAATGAGTGTCGTTATTAATACAATACAGAGTAGTACTTTATTGAGTAAATAAAGGTCAGTTTTGACGTTAAATAATTGTTCATGATTCTTATGTAAAATGTCAAAATGGCGTGTATATGTGCCAAGCGTTGACCTTTTTAAATTATTATTATTCTGTATTCATACCCTTACAGTAGGTTAACGTGATTTTGCACCATATTATAAATAATTCAGTATCCACAAAACCGAATGTCGCTATTTACTTATAAAAAGAGAGCCAAAATCATTATGCAATATTCTGTTATGCTCGATTGCTAGTCTTTTGGTGTCCATGCAGAGGTCTGTTTTTGACATCAAATAAATACTTATGATCGTTTACCCAAGCAATGACACTACTCTCATTTCACTTTCTCCATACTCCTATAATAATTTCGCGTAAATATAGCTGCTTTATTAATATAATATGCATAGTTAAATGAAAATTACTGTTGTCATAATATGCATAAAGAGGTATGTAATTATCGTGGGTAATTGGCGTTACTAGTAGGCTTGCATGTTACATCGCTGTTTCGAGGAGGTTTTAATTGGACTACACGAGTCTAATTTATTAATTCATTGACTACAGCCGTTGATGAGCAATGCACAGACATGAAGACATTATACATGTAGGTTACATTACGAACATTAGAAATATCTAAAATTATTTCTTAAAGTCAAAGTCGAAGTCATAAATTATTTATTTGTTTAGGCGAATACATGAGCACTCACAAACGTCATAATTCGGAACGCGGCCTCCACTAAGAAGATCCGGCAAGAAACTCAGCGGGCTAGTCTTTTAACTTAATTTGTTTGACCTTTCTGAAAACCATTATTTTTTCAAAATTGTATTGCAATTTTACAGCATTGTTTAATTTTGCTGATAGAGGAGCTGGTCAAACTCAACCTGTTTTATCGTCAAGATGATCCCAAATTTTGTAATACTTACTTACTGGCAGTCCTCTCAAGAAATATGGTTAAATTGTAATCAATTTGTTATACTCGTAGGGGTAAGCTGTCATGAATACATGCTTATGCGTTCAAATCAAGAACAAGGTTGCATTTGCTGACATTTCGCTAACCTTTATTTTTGTACCGCCTTCATCTTCAAGTTGCGAATCAATATGAAACAAGATGGCGGCTTGACAGTTACGAGTATAGTTTGAATTTTAAGGTACATACTTATTTATATCTATAGGTAGATATCATCACGCCAATCCATTGTAGGTCACTAATTTATAAAAATAGGTGGGTATTTTGTGGTTACAGTAATTTGTTGCTGTTTTTAATGTTTGTGCATGAGACGTGAAACTTCATGTCATATTTAAGTTTACAATCTCGGCCACGACACAATCCTTAGTCCTAGTATATCTTCAGTTCTAATTAATCACTCCTAGAGGATTTTTCCAGCTCTGTGCGAGCCATATTGCTGGTGATTTATCGCGAATGTCGCTCCACCAACAGCGCCATGCGTCTTAGTCGGAGCTTTGCTAAAAATTTAATCAACCCTGCGCTACTGCGACTTGGTGAAAACTAGTAATATTGTGAACATTGCGCAGACATAAACGGAAATGTATATCAGTCAGAGCTTATGGAGAGGTTAAGAACGATATTATACGCACGTATTGCGTAAGGCTACTTCTAATATATTTCAGGTTCCTTATAAGTAGTAGCAGCCTATTTTAGTGGTAGAGTTTTAGATACATTTTGATTTCTTTTCACACATTTCGTCCCTTACAGAAATATAATGAAACCTATCAACTAACCTATTAGCCACACGCTATATGGTAGCTCACACACGGCCTACTATGCCCGAATAAATCAATTTAGTAACTCTTTGGTGACAAAGCTATCAATTATCAACGTACCTCTAATTTGAGTTGGATTCTATCTGTGTATATTGTCACGCTTGATCTCTTGCAGAGTACAAAAAATATAGAGTTCCAACAGGTTCTTTCCTTTCAGATTTATTTATTTATTTATTTAATATGGTTTACCAACAATTGTTTACACTAATATTGACAATTTATATATGCTTTAAGGTAATGAGTTATGTGCAACAAATTACTTACAGGTAAACACAACATGCACATACAGAACTGTGATATAAAAATCAAAACAAAAATTAATATACATAACACAATACTAAATTAATTTAAAAATACAAAACACAGCATAATACAAACATAAAATAATTAATGAAAACATAAAACAATTAATGAAAAGAGTTAGCAAAACATTTGTTGATCCTCTTACGGAATGAGCCCAAGCTATCAAAGTTTACATCAATTTGGTCACAACAGTGATTCAAAACCCTGCTAAACCTGGCAATAGGAGAATGACTGCCCAAAACCGTTCTTCTAAGAGGTGGACTAAGAAGAGTAATAGGTTTACGAGGTAATTTGGAAGGTACCCGAAACTGTATAAGGTTTAAAAGCTGTGGGCAGGATACATTATTATTAAGAATTTTATATAAAAACAAAGCGTCAGAAACATTTCTTCGGGTCTCTAAGGTATGCATCTTGAAGTATTGCAGCCTGCCGAGGTACGATCTTGTGGTTTTTGCAATGCCTGCAGAATATGCCAAGTGCCCAAGAAAACGCTTTTGGATACGTTCGAGTCGAAGTATGTGCGTGGCATAGTGTGGCCGCCAGACGATACTGCAATATTCCAAGATGCTTCGCACCAAACTATTATACAACAAGATTTTTGTTTTGCAATTACGAAACACTTGACAAAATCTAATCACAAAGCCAAGCATCCTCGACGCTCTGCCGACGATATTATTCAAATGGGGACCAAAGGTCAATTTGCGATCGTAAAGCACGCCTAAGTCTCGCACAGTTTCGGTGTCATTAACAGTTACGTTATTGATGTTGTAATTAAAGTTGATTAATTGATGTTTTCTAGTATACCTAACAACGTAACATTTACTTACATTTAGGCACATTTTGTTGTCTTTACACCATCGCACCAGTCCATCCAAGTCATTTTGCAACAATTCTGAGTCTTCCATGGATTTGATGCATCTAGCAAACTTTAAATCATCCGCGTACATAAATACATGCGAAAATTTAAAACACTCAGGTATGTCGTTGATAAAAAAATTAAACAAAACTGGTCCGAGGTGCGATCCTTGGGGTACACCAGATGTGATAGACCGAGAAGTAGACTGAAATCCATTGATTACAACAAAGAATGTCCTATCCGCTAAGTAAGAGCTTACCCAATCTAGTAAAGAACCTGAGATACCATATGCGCGCAGTTTATTACAGAGGATGTAATGAGAGACCCTGTCAAAAGCTTTGCACAAATCTGTATAAATTGCATCAATTTGTTGTCCTGAGTCCACTGTGCTAAATAATAGTTCCGTGAAAGGAACCAAATTAGAGCCTGTCGATCGGGAACTGACGAATCCATGTTGATTGTTACTTAAGAAAATATTTAGATGCTTCTGGAAGTGAGGATATAGTACTGACTCAAAAATTTTTGCAAATAATGACAATATGGATATAGGCCTATAGTTGCATACCATCCCGTCATCACCTGATTTGTATATAGGCACCACTTTTGCTGTTTTCCATTTTGCAGGGAAAGCCCCTGATGTAAGTGACATACTATAAATTAGCACCAGTGGATAGGCCAGTTCAGATGCACATTCTTTTATAAATACGGGTGGTATGCCATCTGGTCCCGCGCCTTTATTACAGTCAACATTTTTCAAAATCTTACTGACAGAGTCATGATCCATACCTGGAGTGGTTAAGTTCAGACCATTTGTCTCCAGAGAGCGTAAGTAAGTCGAGGTTTGACCATATCCATTGTTATCCTTCGGCCCATACACTGATGCAAAGTACGAAGCAAATAACTCGCACATTTCTGTGGCATCTGTAGTCGTTGAAGATCCATCCATCATTGTATTGGGATATGTACTTGATCCACCGCGCTTCGCTTTGACGTGTGTCCAGAACAGTTTAGGGTTATTTGCAATATCTTTCTCAAGGTTCTCCATGTAAGCAAAGTAGCTTACTTTTGCCATTTTTTCAGTTCGCTTAGATAACATTTTAGGTTCTATAGCATCTCGAGGGTTTTTGTATTTCCTGTAACGTTGCCGCACTTTGTTTTTTTCAATGAGCAACTTTATTAATTTTTGATTAAACCAAGGCGGGTATTTGTATTTATTTGAATTGCACAATGGTACAAGTTTAATAATAATACTATTCAAAATCTCGTAGAACTTATCCAGTAATAAATCCACATGACCTAGATCCTTAAATACATCCTTCCAATCAATAGACTGTAAATGTTCTCTTATTAATTGATAATTAGCTTTACGAAAATTAAGTCTTGAAGGTCTATTATATTTTAATCTAAGATTACCATTAAAAGAGATAATAATATCAAGAGGAGGGTGTAACCGATCAACCGGCGTCAGTATATACGAACTTTCAGCCACCGTACATGCTTCAATGGAAGACAAAACAAGATCGAGAGTGCGGCCAGAAGTATTAGCGATGTGATTAAACTGCCTAAGTCCATTAACATTAACAAAATCTATCAACATTTCACTAGCTCCAGAATATACAACTGTGTCAGATGCGTTAACCGACTTCCAGTCAATATTACCCAAGTTAAGATCCCCTATAATACATATATGAGAATCAGGGAGTTGTTCTAGTATATCATTGCAACTGTTAACAAAATATTCCATGAGAGATTTGCTGACCGGTGGCGGGAGGTATACCGCACAGAGAGCTATTCGACGAACAGTACATGTGCTTGGAATATCTATCAAAATCCATAGATCTTCAAGATTACTTTCCCATAGTAATACACGTTTCGATCTGATACTTTTTTTAATTGCAACTAACACACCACCACCCTCTTTTCCTGTGTACTGCTTCGAACTAACTCTATCGCATCTATAGACTACGTATCTGTCGTCGAACAGCTCGCTGCTGAATACAGAGTCATTAAGCCAGGTTTCCGACAGGACAACAACGTCATAATCACAACAACAAGTTTGAGCACAAAAATCATGCGTTTTTGTCCGTAAACCTCTCAAATTTTGGTAGTAAATTTTTAAATTGAATTTTAAAGATTTAATAATATAAAAACATTCACAAACCCTCAACGGGGTAAACTTTATTTCATATTGTCTAAGGAATTTGTATCTCTGATCCAAATGTATGCTGATTCCTCATTTTTACGTACAAATATACGGCCGTTTCTAACCCAAACAAAGTTGTAGTTCAGTTGCTTCGCCTTCGCTCTTGCTGCCGCATGTAAGGCCTTATTCGCAGGAGAGAGATGTTCCACGACATAGACCGGCGTAGGCACACCAGAAATCCCTAAAAGGTTGCTATGTAACTTATTTTTAGGATGTTTTTTATTGTAATTTATAACTTTAGCAAGCAATTCATCGCGGAGCCTAGGGGTGGCAAGTTCTACCACTATAGAACGCGGACGATTTGTGTCACGCTGTAATTTAGCAACTCTAGTGATATTAGTAATACGATTGGGTTCAATATTGCACTCGACGACCTTTCCGAGTTCTGATACAATATCAAGGAGGTTCTCGTTCTTCTTCTCCGGCACACACTGTATTTCAATATTCTTTGTACGGGCATGTTGTTCCAGTTGACCAAGTCTCGTATTAAGGTCAGCAACGGTTAGTTTAAGTTTCTCATTTTCTGTTTTCAGCTTCTTCATGGCTTCTTGTGTAGCTTTATGCTCATTAAGCATATCTTCGAATTGAATGTTCATGTGGTCCATTGAGCTTTTCATCATCGTCATTTCATCCTGTATAGGTTTTAGTTTGAGGTTCAACGTGCATATCAGGGCATTATTCATCTTAGTGAGCATTACATCGAACTGTTTTTTCATTATGTCATTGATATCGTCTTTCGTGAGTGCAGCTTCCTGTTGTATATTTGGGGGGGAATTAGCTTGTCTCTTGTTACCTCTAGTTGTAGATACGTTACGAATAGGGGTACTATCAGTTTTAGGTCCCTTAGGCGCCAGGCAGAGGCAGGATGGGCATTTCCATATATTCTTTTTTGAGTCGTCGAAAAAATTCGCTTCAATACCAACACAATCATAATGGTAAGCTTTATGACATCTTGCACAAAAGAGATGATTTTCATTGTCATTTTCTTCGGTACAACAACCCCATATATGCGATGAAGTAGACATTGCTTAAAGGGACTCGGTTATTATGACAAAAAATAATAGATAAAAAAAAATTAATATAAAAAAAAAGAAAAAGAAAGAAAAAAAAGAGAAAAATAATCAGTGGATTTGAACGGCTGCTCTCAAACTCGCAGTCTTTGCCGGCCACTGTTATAATGCGCTGCCAAGTCAGCTACTTTTACACGTGAAAGTTTGCACCTAATGATTGTATTTTTAGTTTAATGTCACAGTGATAGGGAGGACCGCTAAATGCCCATATATGGTCACAAAAACACTCGATCGCACGCTCGATGAGTCACACACTTTGTACTTATAACAAAGTTCGTTTTTTCTTCCAGTTTGATAGATATAAGTCTTATTTAGGCACTGTTTTGTGATTACGAGTACAATTATTCACTCTAATGTTTATATCGGCTACGTTCTATAAAATATAATAATTAGACACTGTTCTTTCCACTAAAAAGTTCGCATTTGGTTAAAAGTCTAGATCAATTCAGTATTAAGAGGAGATAACACTTGCACATCTAATTTGTTTATATTAAAATTATTTTAAACACGAAATTACATAGGAAAACGTCCATAAACCATTTTTTATTAATTTCCAAACACAGACACTGTCTTTTCGTGCCGCTCGCGGCCTACCCGCGTATGAAGATCTCTCTCGTTTCCTCAACTCTTTTAGTTTGCCTCATAAACGCTTAATGGTTACAGACAATTTTGACTTGTCCTTTAAATAAGACGCGATCTATTTGATTATAGTAGGATAGTCTAGGTCTTCCCTTGAACCTTGGAGAATATATCTGTTAGTTTTGGGTTGGTTCGCAAGTAAACTAATTAGGAAGCGTACAAACGGTTGTTGCGGGTTTTTAAACGACTTCAAAAAGGACGAGTTACTATATTCGTCTGTATGTATGTTTTTTTCTATGTATGTTCACCGATATTTCCGTCAATTGTGGACTGATTTTGATGATTTTTTTGTATTGGGTTCAGTATAGCTCCAAGGTGATCCCATTTTAATTTCATCGGTATTGGAACTTGGACTTTGAAGATACGCCAGGAAGCTCCTTAACGATAAATAATACGAATCTGTAGTTGTAAGTGTAGTTATAAGTATCGGTTTAATCCTATCGTACTCTACCATAGAACTAACCAGAATATTAACAGATTTCCAAACAGGAGAAGGTTTTCAATTCGTCTGTGTTTTTTTATAACGTCTTAATTTATGAACTGATTTTGATGGTTCCATTATTATGGGTATTAAATCAATCCTGTAAGCACCTTTCTGTAGAACTAAGTAGAAAAATATAATATAGGATGATGATGATGATGAAATATTAATAATTATTTTATTTTTACTTAAAATTGTAAAATAATTAACTTTTATTTAAAAAGGAAAAGCGACTTCTAAAAATATATATTTAAGGTCAGTGTAAAGTAGCCGACTGCGCTAACCGGCAACCTATTTTTGTAATTAGAAGTCGGTTTCCCTTTTTAAAAAAAGTTATTTATTAACTGCAATCACACACAAATTTACACAAAATCGCAATCATCAAACAAACTAAACGTAATCAGAGTCAATGCAAGTAATTTCCATAACGTGAGTATCCAACTAGCTGAGTACAACCTCGAAATTTCCATGATATCAGCGGGTTTAGCACAAACAGATTGACGTTAGCGTAACGCTATCGAGCCATTTCTTCACACAACAAAAAAAAAAAAAATCAAAAATATTTATTTCATTAAAAATCTAGATATTAACAATGATATTGTGGTGACTTTCCTAGTAAGTATGAAATACCTGTAGCAGGAAGCCACCGCTCTTCCATCCCGTGTTTGCACATAGAGTAAAATAAAATTATATTATATTAAGAACATTAAATTTATCTAATATAAAAGCATGCATATGTTTATGTGTGGGTGGGTGTGTGTGCGTGTGTGTGTGTGTACGTGCGCGTATGTGTGTATGTGTATGTGTATGTGTGTGTTTTTGTGTGTGTGTGTGTATGTGTGTGTAATTAAAACTAGTTATGGAGGGTCTATATATTTTAAATCAAGATATAGATATATACGTATAAGTAGACAAATATGACTATGCTATTTTCTTTAATAAATTTTCTGTTTCAGTATAGTTTAGCGATTTTAACCAGGTCATCAGAGTCCTCTTACAATCGTAATGGTTTAGGGGATAGATATTAAGTTTATTATTTATTAAATTATATAGACAGCCAGTTTGTCTCTCATTTTGTCTAGCGGCAAAGGCTGTTCTGACTGTTTTAATTTGAATAGCGCTGTCTTTTCTCCTGGTGACTAACTTATTTGGGTGGTATGTTATAATCTTGTGAAGTCTAAGTATAGAATTTAAAATATATAGTTTCCTGACTGTTAGAACGTCACCGTAGATATACAGCTCATTAGTGGAATATCTGTACGGCAAAAAGTACATAATTTTAAGAAGGGACCTTTGACTTCTCTCAATATCCAAAAATTTTGTTTTTGTTGCACCACCCCATACGGGGATACAGTAACCTAATATAGATTGAGCAAGTGCGTAATAAATTTTATTAATGAGTTCCTTACGGATGACATGTCTTAGTTTTTTGAAGACCCACATTAGTTTCCTTATTCTAGTCATAACCATTTCAATGTGTGGGTGCCACGATAAGCGTTGGTCAACAATGACTCCCAAATATTTAGTTGACGTAACTTTATTGATACAAGGGCAGGGACATATTGTGTTTGGGGGCTTTCCACAATTGTGTATGGTAATTTTAAAGTCATTGCTAGGTTGTGTTCTTTTGTCTATATTGAAACTTATGTAATTAGTTTTTGTAATGTTTAGGGTCAGGAGATTAGTGTTTAGCCATTTAGCAATTATAGAAAGCCCCTTTTCAGCTGTATTTTGTACTTCTGTCCATGAGTCTCCTGTAAATACAACAGCAGTGTCATCTGCGTAGGAAAATATCTTTGTATTAGGTATCTTCAAATTAGATAGATCATTTATGTACAGCAAGAACAACGTAGGACCCAGTACACTTCCCTGAGGAATTCCGTAGGTAATGTTTGCGGTATCACTGAGGTTGTTACCTAGCTTAACTTGTTGTATACGATTGTGTAAGTAATCAGTTAATAATGAAAGAGGGGTACCTCTGAAACCATATTTTTCAAGCCTGTGTATCAGAATCGGGACAGAGACAGTGTCAAATGCCTTTTTTAGGTCTAGAAACACTGCTACGCATTTTTTCCCCTTATCAACGTGTTCTACTATACAGGAAGTGAGTGCTGTAACCGCATCTTCAGTCGACAGTCCCTGTCGAAATCCGTATTGCGAAGGTGTAAGAATATTAAATTTGTTTATATAATTAACTAACCCGGTATTAATAATTTTTTCTAAAATTTTTGAAATAGATGTCAACACTGAAATGGGACGGTAATTACTGACATCATCTCTGTCACCACTCTTATACACCGGTGTTATAATAGAACGTTTTAATTCTGCAGGGAAAACTCCTTTTTGAAAGCACAGGTTAGTGAGATGGCAGAGAATTGGCACAAGCCGTTCGTGTGCAATCTTTAGGAAACGATTTGGTATGTTATCCCAACCAGGAGAACTGTCCGATTTTAGGCTCATAAGCACATTATATACCTCATTAGGATTTGTTTCCAGTAAAACAAAGGAATTAGAAGAATGGTGATGAGATAGTAAATTAGATCGAATTTGTTTTGATGAGTGCTTAGAAGTTAATTGTTGAGCCAATTCTTTACCTATATTAGAAAAATAGTTGTTAACTGCATTAACTGACTCAAGCGCAGTAGGTTTTATAGTAAGTAAATCAGAGTTTGATTCATTTCTGGACTTGTAGTGAGTTATACTATTTATGCAATTCCACAGCAACTTAGGGCTTTTGTTTGATTTACTAAGTTGTTCTCTCTCGTATTTACGTTTTAACTTTTTTATTAAATTGTTAATAAAATTACGATACCTTCTATAGGTAAGTCTTAAAATCTCGTTATTAGGGTCTGAACGTAGTTTCATTTGCATTTTATTTCTATTTTTGATGCATCGTAAAATACCTGTAGAAATCCAAGGCTTGCTTATCCGTTTGCTTCTAGTGATTTTGATAGTTTTTGTATTATTTTCTAACGAATTTTGAATTAATTTTATTACTTTAGCTATTAAAATTGTAGGGTCATTACATTTGAGTAAATCAGAGAAGTCATTTTGTCGAAGTGTATTGAGGGCCTCGTTGTAGTCTATAGTTATTTTAGATTTTTTGTAAATATTATTCAAATTAATTATATTAGAGAGTGTAAATATTACTAAACAATGATCTGTAACCGTCGTATTAAGAACCGCTATGAATGCTGACATCTTATTGACCTCAAGTTTTACCATGAAATGATCTAGGCAGTTATGATGCCTTGTAGGTAACGTGTGGCCAGGGAGAAACCCTTGAGTAGAAAGCATATTTAAGTAGTGAAGTCGGTTATTGCGATCCTGTGCTTGTTCACTTAGTCTAGGTATTAAGTTTATATTAATGTCCCCAGTCACTATAATATTTTTGTGTGTTTGGAGAGTATCCAAGTGGGTATTCAATGAGCCTATAAATTGTTCTGCATTGGAATTCGATGGGGAACGATATATGCCAATAATCACTAGATTGCAAATAGAAATCTGTAGACATGAGGCATGCAATAGATTGATTTCTTTAACTTTGGCCTGATGTTGGTTGCTTGTGTACACGACTACACCATCATTTTGATTTAAATGATTAGTTGTTCTGTATGAGTTATAGTTTATAATAGGGGGAATAGATTTGCAAGGACTTAAACGGCATTCAGTTAAAATAAGTATGTCAATATTAAAGCTAAACAAATTTACTAAATAACGATGAAGGTGACAACATGATATTTCGACAACTTTACGATATCGTTAAATGGTTTGTACTTAGCCCCTAGAATATATAGGCGCATCGGCGGTATTGAGAAACAGAACGATCGGTGACTGTATGTTTTAGATATGATCTCGATGTATTAAGTCGAGATGAGCCGGCGACGATGTGAATATTGATAGAGATCTCAGCCATAATGACTGTGTTTGCTTTGGTGTAATCAGTATCAAATTGAGGAGATATAATATTTATTATTCCAATAGCGTTGCACTAATAATGTAATAAAAAAAAATCTTCATTGTTTTTTTCTTTATTTTAGTACTTACGTTATATGCATTCTATAAGGTTTTTTTTGTGATTACTGATATTTTAGTAGTCTAAACTCAGTAGGTTTTGATCTTTATAAAGGAGCATGATCGTATGGTATCAAAAAAGGATCTTGCTGGCTGTAGGTATTTTTTTTCCGAAATCTGTGACTTCATGTCAAAGTGTCTCAAAGAGTTAAGGACAATCTCCTAATAAAGTTTCTCTATGGTAACAACAGATAAAATACCCTCCCTTATTTAAAAAAAAAAACATTTTTTTTACGTGTGTGTTTATAGAATGGAAAGAAGTAGATAGATAGATAGAAAGTTAGAGTTTATAGAATGGAAAGAAGTAGATAGATAGATAGGAAGAATTATCTATTTATTTAACACGGCACTAATAAAATACAACGAATAATTATTAATGTACAGATGTTATTTAACATTGCGATTATTTCATTGGTCTTGGAAAATGAGTAAACTGCGGATATTAAACGTCGAAAAGCAATCACAACAAACCAACGATTCTAAAGATTTATATTCTTGTAATAAAAAATTGTGAACGACTTCAGATTCTCAAGCATCCAGTGGAACAGTTATTAAGGAAAATAAAAATGTCGAACGAACTGCTACTGATATCAATCGCAAACACTTCTCGTAGAGACAAATTGAATGATGATTTAAATAGAGTTTGCAATGTACTTCAAAGTGTTTAACTTTAGATTTCGCACCTTAGTCTTAATCGTCAGTTTTCTATATCTATTACTATCTTTAATAATATTTAATTTATTTTATTTTTATCAGACAACAATATGGTCCATTATCGGTTAGTAGGCTTAAGGTCTAAGTGTTAGTAACATACAATTACAATTAAATATGGAATCCATTATCACAATACAAATATAAATACAAATCAGATACCCTTACTTGATCAGTTCAGCCTGTATATAACCGTGCTTTAATCTATATTAACTATGTCGATGTCACTATAAAAATTGCAGCATTAACTTCTTCTTCTTCTTATTTTAATTAATGACCGCACACTTTAACAGTGTATTTCACCAATGTCAAGTAGTAATAGAGTATAACAGTAAATTATAAAAATTGGCTTCTTGTCGCCATTACGGCAAAAAACCCAGCATTAACTTTAGTAATAATTTCTTTATTTACTTATCTCTCTCTCACAACTCGGTATGTTAGTCCCATTCTGACATTCGAACAACAAAGTGTATAACTTATTTAACCTACCTTTTTTAATATTAGTACGATTTTCTTGAGAATGTATGTTCAGTGCCTTTAATTATAACAACAAATATAGTTAGGTTTTGCAAAGTTCAGAAGGATTTGAAGTTCATCCAACTTCGCTACCTTTTGCTTATGTAGTGATATTAATTAAGGACGCTTGGACATAGGACATAAAACTTTGAGTTGCAACGCTAAAATTTGAGCAATGAAGTGCAAACGAATCACCTGTCCGTCTAGACCCCGTCTTCGGGTAAAATGAAGTCAGATTTCTGACAGCTCTGGACTTCATGTAGCTAAGATATAGCATCCAGGTGGAATGAACCATCTACATATATGCTTTAGTTATTATAGTTTCGTAGAAAAATATAGGAAGGGTATAATAGGTCTAGTAAAGTTCAAATGATTGATTTTATATAAATATTTATAGTTTATTATAATAATTTTCTTTGAATTTGAATTTTAGGATTTGCAGCTACGGGTGTCCAGGAAATTCTAGTATCAGTAGAATCCTAAATTAAGTGCCTATGTGGTAGAGGCAGATATATTAATTGATTGCACAAGAAAATAAAATATAAATTTCTATGTGTTTGGTCACATTTTTATTCATGGTTTGTGTAAAAATTATTTCCTGAATACAAACCGAAATAAAGGTGAAATTCCGTAGTGAACGCCTTTTATATAATACATAATTTAAACTTTTGTCCTCAAGGTGCGGACAAAAGCGGGGTGCAGATTGTAACAATATTATAAACCCAGGAGTGTACAACTGGCCTGCAGGGATAGTTGTTATCAACACCTGCTTATTATGTATAGTTCCCGCCCGTAGACCCGCTCTGACGGCTCGAAATAACTTTCACTAATGCTGTTACGTTCAGGATCGCCAAAACAAATTGTGTTAGTCTTTGTAATTCTTGGAAATTTTAGTTCTTCCAACCTTGTATCTAATGTAACGTTTACTGTATTTTAAAGTAGATAGTGTCGCGAATTATTATAGAGAGAAAGAGACAGAGAGTGGGAGTTGGTGGGAGATATGAAGTCGTGACATTATAGCTTAGCATTATAGGGTTATTCTTATGTCTTTGTTATTTGTAAATGACAAATACATTGAGTGTGAGTAAAGATTTGGATAAAGTTATTTATTTTTCTTAAATATACCACGTCACTTAAAAGAGAAATATAAGAGACAATTACAAGTAGTAAGTGTACGGTATCTATTAAATAAGAATGGCGAGATTCTATCTGAGTGTCTCATGAAGTGTCTAAAAATACGACAGGTGCAAATATTAGTAATTCAATTCGGTCGGGGTTTACACCACATTCATTTTGATTGTAAACTCGCAAGATAATATTTTATAAGTTCAAGTACCTTATTTGATTACATTCATATCATGTATTTATATTCATCCATCATCTATTTTATGTAAATCACCATAATTGCCATATTTGAAAAAAGAAATGTCAATCGTAGAAAGTAATAAACATAAACATTGATTAGTAAATACATCAATATTTAGTTATAAACTCCTGATTTATTAAAACTGTTGTAATGTTTTACTTTTAGATAGTTACGTTTAGTAGTTTTACTTTTAATAAATTTTCAATAGGTAAAATAAAAAAATATTGTGCACAACATATTTTAAGGTTTTGGCGAGAAGTCCAAGAGTGATGTCGTCAATTTGTTTTAATTCCCAAAACTTGTGTTATTTCGAATAATAATGTGTAATGTTGGTGGAATATTAACCATTATGTATTCTTATATGTGCATGGGTAAAGGTTATTCTAACAAAGTGATAAAACGTACCTTTTCGATTTCCTTGAAAACGGGCGTCGCAATTGGTATTTAAAGTATCCATCGCTTCATAGTGCCCCACACTTCATCAATTCCATTATCACCGTTCTCATGGAGTTCATCGGGGAGCTGATTTGATTTAGCAAAACACGATTATGCATTTCACTGGACATTGGTAAAATATACTTAAATTAGTGTAAACCCATAATTTACAGAAGAAGAATATTTTTTAAATAGTTTATAGAATTGATTGAAAAAAATATAATGGCAATAATAATAATAATCATTTATTTCGACCACCTAGGATCATAGGTTGTTAGTTACATAGCACTTAATCTATGTTAGTACATAAAATAAAAATAAAATACAAAAAAGAACATATAATTATAATTGAGTGTGGAGCTGCATCCATCTCCGCATCATCGGAGATTCCCACCTATCCACAAACACACTCAGGACAGTGTTGGAGCTGCCGCGAATACGACTAAGCAGGGACGCACATCGTTTTCTCATGATGGCGGCGAAACCATCAACCGTTGTCTCTGTAAACATCCCCGAAGCACTGCAACGCCATGACCTCCCCAACAGTATCCTGAGCGCGTAATTGTATTGAACACGCAGGTCACTGTATGCCCGCTGCGTGTAATTGACCCACAGGCTGCACGTGTAGAAGGACTGACAGTATGCTTTAAACAGCGTAATTTTTACTGGTTTCGTACAACGTGCAAACCTGCGAGCCAACATATTGCCACGGACAGCCAGCGACCTGCGTTCTCTGTCTATGTCACAATTGTCATGTAAGTCTTCGGTGACCCAGTGACCCAAATATTTAAATTTGTTCACCCTGTTCAGAGGCGTCCCGCCCAGTGATACATCAGGAAGTATTGGATAGGTTTTAGTACCCGATTTGAACAGCATTAATTCGCTCTTTTTAACATTATATTTGAGTCCATGAGCCATCGCATAAGACTCACATTTCGAGATCAATTGTCTCAGAGCACCAATTGATGGGCTCAGCAGCACTATGTCATCTGCATAACTGATATTATTTATACATACTCCGTCCACATGACATCCGATACTGGTGTTGCTGAGCTCAACGATCAGCCGATTCATATACAGGCTGAACAGCCGGGGCGAGCTCAACCCCCCCTGTCACACCCCGGAGTCCAACCCGTACACGTCAGAGAATAAACCGTCCCACTTCACACTGTTACATTGATTACTATACCAATATTTAAAAATTAATATAATTGATATAATATGATTGCAATACTCGCTAACAATGACATTTGTGTCGACAATTAATTGACCACTTCACCTTAACAGTTGAGGATTATATACGTTTTAAAAATGAAGTGCTTAGCTTGTCCTAATCGAGTTGCAATCGACGAGCTTATTGCATGTGTACTCTGCAAAGGTACATACCACTACAAGTGTTTAAATATGACGGCAGCTATTTTTTTGGAGAATAAAGATGTTCTAAAGCACAATTGGAAGTGCCCTCCCTGCCGAACTAACATCAATTCTCAGCGCCGTGGGAAAACTGATGAAACACCCACTAAGGGAATTTTTCAATGCTCTCCACCCACTGCTACCATCAACTCTGAGGAGATGTCTTTTGAGGAGGATACTGCAAATGTAACAGCTTCATCTAGCGCTCATACTGAGCCTAGTCCGTTAATAGGTTTGGAACAGTTCGCGGCTTTATTGGATACAAGACTCGACTCTAAGCTACATACGATCAGGTCAACTCTTACCAATGAAATCAAGCGCGAACTTAAAGATGCTATTGATGCGCTCAAGAATGAGTTAAGTGCTGGCACGTCACAATTATGCATGCAACTATCTAAAATGAAGCAAGAATTGGAAACTATGAGTAATACTGTTAAATTACTTCAAGAGGAAAACTCCCAATTACGCTCTGAGATAAACATGCTCAAGACTGAAGGAATGCCAGGGAATTCGATCCTAGCAGACACAGTTGCTCAACTTAGAGCTGAACTCAACGACCGTGACCAAGGGGCTTTACTTAATGACGTTGAGATTAACAACATTCCGGAGTCACAAAGCGAGTCAGCTATTCATATCGTTCTTAATGTTGCAGTCAAGCTGGGATTGTCTCTGGAGGAACGCGACATAGTCAGCGCTACCCGCGTCGGCCCTAAGAACCCCAGGGTAACAGGTTCAAAGGATAATGAGTCACGGGTGCGTCCTCGCCCGCTTGTTGTGCGCTTCACACGACGTTCTGTCCACGATCAGCTGCTGCAAAGCGCACGGGTGCGGCGTGGCGCCACTACCGCTGACCTTGGCCTTGCAGCTGATGAGAACCGCCGCTTCTACGTGAACCAGAGGCTCACCAAAATAAATCGGGTCATATTTGGAAAGGCTCGTGCTGCCGGCCGAAATCATAATTGGAGTTTTGTTTGGATCAAGGAGGGACGTATTTACGCAAAGCGCACGGACTCCCCTAATTCCCCTGTCCATCTGCTGCGAACCGAAAAAGATGTTGAACAGGTTTTTGGATGAAATATCATGTCATCATACTATTACTTTTAGAACGCATTTCCATATTTTTCTATACTCGTGTTTGTGTTAGTTTCAAAATACATACATTTGGTTTCTGTAAAATATCTAATATGCATACTACTTTACCTTACGTACACTTGCTCTGGGATTTGCTCGCGGCAGTGAAAAAAGCTTTAAAGTGTATCATAATAATATCAATAATTAACTATCTATACATTTATACTGATACCCACCACACACGATTTCACGATAAAACAATAAATATTTACAAAAATGAATTTATATGTGAACATTCATCAGGCGCAAATACTATAACATACTGGTATTTATCTATTTTCTTATCAATCGATCCTCTTAAATATCTTTCTATGCATAATGACAGATATAAATACTATATTTTGCATAAACTATCGCGTGGCTTTTTATTTTATAAGGACATATATTATACTGGTGATATATTTTATCTTTATGTTCAAATTACCGTTCCACTCACATGTCTGCTTACACACTTACAGAAACAAGCTCAGATTCATTTATACCCATACTAAATGACTCCTAAGAGTAAGCTTTTTCAAGTCGGACTTTATAATGCGGGGTCTTTAAATACTTGTAGGAACGAATTCATATTGGCCGTGGAGCATCACGCCCCAGATCTCTTAGCAGTAAATGAAACCTGGTTAAGAGAAGGGTGCGAAGCACTTGCTCCTGTAATTCCTGGTTACCGTTTCCGTATGAAACCGCGCCCTATTGAGTTACGTGGGGGCAGAGGTGGGGGTGTAGCATTCTACATTCGCGATGGCTTAAGAGCTGTTACTATAACGCATCCGCAGTCATTCACTGAACAATTATGGGTAAAAATAAATTTAAATGGAGTAAGGTTGGCTATTGGCACTGCATATCGACCACCTTGGCAATGTGCTTCAGTGTTTCTTGACGCTATCACTGACACCATCTCCAGCTTCGCATATATAGACAGGATTGTGTTGCTGGGTGACTTTAATATTGACCAATTTGATACAACCAACTGTAAATACAAGCAGTTTTCGGACTTTCTTCAGTGTTCTGGGCTCAAACAAGTGATCACAGAGCATACTCACTTTACTGATAGCAGTGCAACCCTCATAGATCTAGTCTGCACTGATGTTACAGTAAATAGTGTCAATGTTTCAAATATCTCAGGAATACATGGTCATGCTATGGTCAACGTTACTCTGAGTATAAAAAAAGATAAAACAAATTCACGCTTCATAACATTTAGGCCTATTAAGGATATTAATATAAATAATTTTAATTTAGATTTAGAATGCATTGAATGGAACAAAATTATTGAGCTTGATTCTGTAGATGATATGGTTTTAACATACAACAATTCTATACAAAGGTTATTTGATAATCATGCTCCTATTAAAACTAGTCTCATACGAGACAAACCCACACCATGGATGACTCCTAATCTTAGACTTATGATAACATTACGTGATAAAGCTCTCAAACGCTATCGATCAACAAAGCTTAATGCACATAAGATATACTATAAATCCTTTAAAAAACTGGTCGAAGAAGCGATATATAATGAACAACGTGCTTTCTATAACCAAACTATAAACAACCGCATTAATGACTCGAGAAGTCTTTGGAAAAACTTAAAACAAACCGTTTTGACTAATGATAATAAGGACTATAGTTGCCTGCCTGATAAATTTAGTAATCCTGATGAAATAAATAATCATTTTTTAACATTGCCCAGTTCAAACAAAATTTCAATATCAACACTAACTTACTACGAATTTAATAATTTACCTCATTTGTCATTTAAATTAAAAACTGTTAATGAAAGTGACGTATCAAATGCAATTCTGTCTATTAAATCAAATTCTCAAGGTGCGGATGGTAATAGTATGGAGATGATATTACTAACGATGCCCCAGACTTTAACAGCCATAACGTCAATCATAAATAAGTCTATCGATACTTCAACTTTCCCTACCTCTTGGAAAACAGCTCTCGTCACTCCTGTACCCAAAGTAGCAAATCCAACTAAATTTACAGAACTAAGACCGATAAGCATTTTGCCCTACCTCTCAAAGGTCCTTGAAAGAATCGTGTACCTACAAATGTATAATTTCTTGGAGAATAATAACATTTTACCGTCAGTACAATCGGGATTTAGGAAAAATGTTGGTACTGCGACGGCTCTTCTTGACGTTGTCGACAATATATTAGCAGCTCAAGACACTGGTCAATGCACATTACTAGTTTTACTAGATTTCTCATGCGCATTCGATTGCATAAGCATACCTTTACTCCTTTCAAAAATGGCATATTATGGTTTTGATCATTCAACTATAAAATGGTTCAGTAGTTATTTAAGTGGTAGATCGCAAAGCGTCAAAGTGCAGAAAAGTGATGGTGCCTACGTTTTTTCTGCACCCAGGGACGTATATAGAGGTGTCCCACAGGGCTCAATCCTAGGCCCTCTCCTTTTTATTTTATATACATCTGATATGATTGCACATATTAAGTATTCCAAATTTCATATTTATGCCGATGACGTACAAATTTACTTATCTTTCAATCCCAAAGACGATGTCACTTCTGTTATTAGTAAAATTAATTCTGACTTGGACAGCATAGCAGACTGGTCCATCCAAAACTCTCTATCACTAAATCCAAACAAGTCCAAATATATGGTTATAGGATCAAAAAAACAAATTGAAACTGCATTATTGCTTGATCTTCCTGTTTCTATACATGGAACTGCTGTTGAGTATGTTGTGGAGACCAGAAATCTCGGAGTGCTTATGGACAACAGATTGCGTTTTGAGAACCATGTGCTAACTGTCGTAAGGAGCTGCTTTTTTCGGCTAAAAGTATTATATAAAATCAGACATTTACTAAGTGAAAACATCAGACTACAATTGTGTGAATCATTAGTCTTGTCAAAATTAAATTATGCTGACGTAGTTATAGGACCGTGTCTTCTTTCGCGTAGCAAGCGTATAATTCAAAGGGTACAAAATGCGTGTATTAGATTTTGCTATAAAGTGCCACCGCGGAGTCATATCACACCTTACTTAAACAAAGCTGGCTTACTTAATATGGAATCCAGGAGAAATCTTCATTTTGCCGGACTGTTATGTAATATTATACGGAAGCAGAAACCCAAATATTTATACAACAAACTTGAGTGGTATACCTTCCATAAATCGTACAATTCTAGGCGCGCTGATTGTTTTATTCTTACCACTCCATTTCATAAAACTAGAGCGTTTGAGGGCAGCTTTCGCTATCAGGCTACTAAATGTTGGAATAATCTTCCGCCACCACTGACGAAACCGATGTCTAAAAGTACTTTTAAATCCCTGTACAAGACATGTCTGATAGCGAAACAAGCTGTTCTTTAGCCCTGGACTTGATTTGGTTTTTACTTACCTCACTCCTGGTCTGTTATACATTGTAGTATTATATTGTATTAATTATATTGATATATTGTTTTTAATTAAATTATGTTATATATAATTATCTTGTGTAGCAAACTCCATATTGTGTTTATTTACTTGCAGCAACATTATCTATATCTTCTCCATATACTTTTAAACTGTGTCTCTCACCCTACTACCTCGTATTATAACGGGTGCAACAGAAAATCAGCGCCAAGCTGTTTCAAGCGAGGCATCTATGCTGAGTTGTAGCCTTTTCACTGCCGCAAACAAACATATCAATATAACCTGTAATTGTATACACTGTGCCTTATTTGTGGTAGTGAATAAATTATTTTCTTCTTCTTATTTTCTTCTTCTTAACAAAATAGTTTTTGGTATTCTTTATCTTCCTGGTTGACTGATTTGTTTTTAGTTTTCTTAGTTTTAAACCTTACAGTTACTCGACTTTATCTTACGGAACTTATAGTTACCGCTGAGTGTTTTAGAAACCTCGAAATTATAAATAGCGTATATATAGCATGATATATAGTTCATAATTCCTAATCATTAAATGTTTTTTCATATTTACATAACCTTAAAATTTAAAATGTTAATTTCTATTTCTCTTTTTCGGTATCTCAAATAAAAATTCTCGGTGTTTATTAGTATTGGAAACTCTATATACTAATTTTCAAATGTTTTCATACATTGACGAATCAAATCAATATCAGGCAAACCATGTATGTGATCATGCCATTGACCTTTATAAATTAAATAAAACTAAACTAAGCATTTGTTTCCTTTAACAAACCAGCTACTGGTTTGTTAATTGTAGAACTATCATACATTATGTTTTTCTTGCCGTAATTTGTTTATAGTTGCAAGAGTTGGACATCATTTGGTCATTTCGTGTACGATACTGAGAATAGGATTTATGTTGAAGAATATTTCAGTGTGTATATACTTTCAATACATTCCGCTCAGATTTTAAAGAAATATAAAGTGAGATAAACATAGCTAAAGAGAAAACAAAAAGGCGAACGAAGATTTTTTACCTACAAAGGTGTTAAAGATTAAGTCTCAATGTTGGCATTGATTCAAGGTTAAAACGAAGGGCAATATGAAACGATAGTAAATTTCATCGGATATTCCGATGCACAATAAATTCAATTTTATAAAAACATATTTGTAAAACGTTATTGATATATGATCGTTCATACTCATATTAAATAAATGCCCCTATCTTGCTGTTTTAATGGCGCATTTGTGTTTGAATTTAAAGTTTGTAAAAGTGTGGTTTTTGTAATGAAAGATTTTGTGACAGTCTGGAGCCTGGAATTGTGCCAGGTGTACTTGGCACGCTCTCTTTTACATTGGGGATCTAAAATCGTCGATAATTGTGGGTGTATGCAATACATGTCTGCAACCTACGCTTGGGATGTCAGCTAAACCAGCTTATACTGTTGCGATGCTGTCTAAAGGACTTTTCTCACAAATCGAGGTTATACGCCACCACTATCCACAGTGGGAAATCAACAAACCGCCAAAGGCTTCAAAATTGGCTCAATGACTACCACACAACTAGGTAACAAGGACCAACAGGATAGAACCCAAAGCACGGAATGTTAAAAACAAAAATAAATAAATACATCTTAATATAAAAGCTTTCATTTTAGTATCTCATTTGTCAAGCCCGGCATGTTATAATATTAGCCCTGTTAAGAAACTGTCCCAGCGTTGAAGACGAGCCTTCTTTCAAACTGAGAGAGTTTAGGCCATAGTCAACCACGCTGGTGCAGTGAGGGTTGGCGAACTTCACACACCTTCGAGCAACTCTCAGGCATGCAGGTTTCCTCACGATGTTTTCCTTCACCGTTGAAGCAAGTGATAGTTAATTTTTAAAACGCACATGCTTTCGTACATACAGAGGTGCGTACCCGAGTTTGAAACCGATATCTCTGACTTTGCAGTCCAACGGTCTAACCACTGGGCTATCAATGCTTATGAAATGAATTATTACGGAATGTTAAAAACATACAATTAAATAAACCTTTAAAGAAATACGTTTTAGTGTTAAAACATTTTATTACCTCTGTTAGTGTATATTCCATTTGTTTCGTTAACACTTGTAAGTAGCAGAGTGAAAGGTTAATCACGGCAAAACGCTAATCCTCGCGCCCTGCATTATGGTAATGAAATTCTCCCACCATAGCAGCTCGAGGATACACGAGCGAGCGGAGCGGAGGAGGCTACTTGTCCGATTCTTTTCTTTCTATCTATCTATAACCTCACGCCAGATCCCTTGCGGGGTAGGCAGAGAGTACAGAGTTCCAACAGGTTCTTTCCTTACATACTTCTCTGGCTTCCTCGACTCTCATAGTTCGTCTCATACACGCCGATTATCTCGATTCTTTTCTTATGCCTAATCACAAAAACTTTTCTTTCATTAGCATTAGCTCCAAAACGTGCACTGTGGGATAAAGATCTCCCCAAAGATCATCACAATGACCGGATTTGTACCGTACCTACTCAGCTTCACTCGCGTCCTTCACTAGGCTCTCGGTTCATTTCGTCCCGACCTGGCCACCACCAGGTACATAACACTTGATTTCCCGAGCTATATTTATTTTTATATTATTAATTGATACTGACTCTTCTGAGACTTTACAAATATCAGTATCAATTCTATAGATAGATAGAATTGATACTTAAATCTGTAAAGACGCAGGAAGATCATGAAAATCAGCGCCTAGCACTTGTACCTGGTATTAAGCTGATCTGTATACCTATTTGGCTCAGCCGTAAGACACATACTCATGTGTATTTGTTTGTTATGTTCCTATATATTTTTCAGATAATGTTAATCTTTCGAACGTTCTATAATTGAATGGTTGATATGTATGTGTTACATCAGATAAATATTTTGTCTCTCATGTTGTGACAAATAAAATTTCTGTCTTTGTTTTTTCACCTAAGTCCACATCTTCCGCTGTATGGGCAGCACATACTAGAAATTATTTCTGTACTTTATGAGCGTTTACAAACATGAATTAAAAATGCACAGATACCCAGACCTCAATAAATAATTTGTGGTTAAAACAAAGATTAATTCCGTGTGGGATTTCAATTAGCGGCTACTTGACCCAATTAGTCAAAGTCAAAAATAGTTTTTTTTTTATATATGAAGCTGCTCAAACCGAGTAAGATTTATCGTCGAGATGATCGCAAATTTTGTAATATCCTATTATACAGTCTGTATATATGTAAATATTTAGTTATACACAATGATTCGAGTAGCTGTTGTTCAGACCACTTGACCGTTAGGTATAGACTTTAAAGATAATGAAAAGTGTAATGGAATTAAAGGGCCCCTAAAAGCGACTGACAGTAAAATGGTCTATAAATTTTTTTTCACAGATAAATGTCTGAACCTCGCGTCAGTATAGCCCCAGCTTTACCCGCAGGTATTAATGAACTTAACTGAATAACATTCCGCACATCTTTTATACGGTACAGTAAAAACCGCCATCAAACCGCTTTAATTTCTCGAACAGAATACATTTGGGTGCTTCGAGTGAACATTATTGCTACGCTGTAGATATCAGCTACGGCGTAGCACTGATACGGTTACAAGTGTTTAAAACGATTTCAGTTACTGAAAAATCTGGTTTTCAAATCGCTTGCATACTTTTTTTTGCATTAAATATCTTATTTGGTTTATCCAAAAATAATTTTCATTTAAAAAAACCTTTTTCAAAAACAAGTTTTTGTGTGCAACAGTGCTTGTGAGTACCAATCTAACAAGCCTAATCACGAGTGGTTACGTTGTATAGTTCATATGTTCCTATGGACTCCAACGTCAGACCAGCTCCATGGTACCATATTATTGCATTGCCAACGACTTTACATATGTATGGCAAATTTCAGCTCAATCGGATACCCGCAAGTGCTTGAAAAATGGTTCAGAAGATTTGAACCGGATAGAAAGATAGACAGACCAATGATCATTGCAAGTTAAATAAAATCTCGTAAAAATAAACACCGTTATGCTTATATTTCTCAAACACAGGTGACAGAGGTGTACTGTGTATGTACGCCCACTTTCCACTGGCGATGACACGTCCTATGTAATATGGGAGCGAGCCTAATGCCAATTCCAGCCCACTGATATTGAGACTCCATTGATATTGATATTTTTTTCTGTAGAAAAGCCACGCATAGTCCAATCTAGGATTCGAGTCCAGGACCCTGTAATCGCTACGCGCATCTTACGCCACTAGACCAACGAGGGAGTTTTTATGTAAAATAAAATGTATTTTAAAAAGCTTTCGCTTCAGGGCTCTTACGTCTTAATAGAAATAATAAAAATGTTAGAGATCACCCCCATGGATTCAATCCCAACTATTGCAAGAGATTTTTGTATTCAGAATCGCTACTCTATACCATACAAGAATGTTTAAAATAATCATGTTACATTAATAAAACTGTTGATAACACTTAAAACCTGTTTCAGTCTAATACTAACATAATCCAGTATTGTATCACCTCATGTAGAGGAGCCCTAAAGACGGTTTTATTGCCCTCGAACGTGCCCAAAGAGCAGTTCTAAAAGTTGCCAATTTGCATCCTTTTCACTTTCCCACTACCCTGTTATACAAGTCCTGCAAAGTGTTACCAGTCCGCCAACTTTTCATAATGTACGTATTACTTAAACAGCACAAAACACTCGCTTATGCTAATGTCCATTAATAAGAGACGGAAAGATATAGTCTGCCTTTCAAACTCAACCTCAAAACATATATATATATACTTATAGATTTTTCGCTTTTTTAGGTCCTTTTATGTACAATAGAATAAATAAAGAACTAAATATATACAAATTAAATAATTTTAGCTGTAAACAAACGCTTTTTAATTATTTACAAAATATGTCTTACGAACAGACGGAACAATTACTTGCAATTTGTAGAGAACGTATTATGATATAGCATCTCATAATTTTAATTTTATTATAAAAGTAGATTAAAACATATGTTATTAGTTAAGTCACTTATCAATCAAATAAGTTATGTTATTGTAAATATAATATTGGATTTTACAATGCTACAGCACTAATCCTGCCTGAAACACAGGTCTCAACCTAGTTCAGGCAAGCCTTTAATTATACCTACTTAAATAAGTTCCAATAAGATTGTTACGCGTACTGATTATGAATGAATAAATGATTTATTATTATTATTTATAATACATGAAGCCACGAAGTGTTTCTTTCATAGAGATAAATAAACAAGGTAATAACTTAAAAGTAATTTAAAACAGAGCAAAAATAAAGAATGGCAATTATATTCGAGTTAAGTAACAAAATATTGCACAGAAGTGTGAAATATGCTTGAAGTTTCAATTCCGTTAACAAAAAACGACTAAAACCAAAACTGAATTGCTACCAAACAATACTCTTTAGCTGTATCATAAAATGTTGCAAAATTACAAATCATAACTACTGTTTCGTTGGTCTAGTGACAAATTGGCGACTACGAGATTCTGGGTTCGAATCCAAGGTCAGACGAAATATAGTTTACCTATTAAAATCTTCAGTAGAAATCTTGGGTTTAGAATTGTGTTCGGTATAATGGCAATAGGCTCTAGGCCATATAGTATTGGGATATAATAACATCGGTGATGTATGTAAACAATAGACATCTGCCACCCCCGCCTAGGGAATATAAATGTGACGGTGTTTATCTTCTTTTGTGAATCTTTATCGCCGCCGATCTATTTGTATAGGCCAACAAAAATACTTACAAACATTCTTCTACTACTGGATCAAACGTGGCTTGTTTCAGAAGGCGGGTCAGATTGAAAGATTTTTTTTCAAAATATGTGTTTTATAGTATGTTTTGAGAATGAGAAACAGCGACACATCGCTGACCGACAACGTTTATGGTTCAATTTTAGCTTAGTTTTAGCGAGCTTAGTTAGTTTTATTAGAATCGATCTCTGAATGCTAAATGTGCCAAGCGCCACTTGCCAAGTCCTTACCAACGCCCCGCATAATAGTTATCCTTTTAGCTTTATTACAGCTATAATTTTATTTAAACTTCGTCATTTTGTTGTAGCTCAAAGTTTTGGAATTAAATAAAGTCAGTTTTATAAAGTGTCTGTTTTGTAGTTGAGATTTGGATAGTTTTTTGTTCTATCTCTTTACTCATTGTATATATTAAGCAAAACTGCAGAAAAATGTGTGACTTCGAGTGGAAATCAAACCCACGTAATTCCCATCGAAACAATATATATTTTTTTTATTTAGAATCAATGTAAGAAAACGCATTTAAGTAAAATAATTGCAGTCAACTGTCAAACAGTGTAGAGATAGAAGATAGTTTTAAAAATCGTTAACAATCATTTTCTTTAAGAAATACGATTTGAAATAATTAAAACGTTTCGGATTTCTCCCGCCGTTCTATATAAATATGTATCCGTAATCAATATTATGTATCTAATTACGAAGACTGCCGTCGGAGGTCGCAAAAAAAAGCAAATTTATTCATAAAATATAATTAAATTGTTACAATGATTATCTATAACTAAATTAAACTGATGCCCGGTCGATGTTGGACACAGGAATGCGGCGATTTCCGTTGCATTCGGCCAGGTTTCCTCCGTTGACGTCAATTGCAACATGATTCGCTGACTGTGCGCCTCGTGTACATCGATGTTGTTTTAGGTCACTGCAGCGTCGACGATTTTCATATGTTAGGCTAGTGTAGCATGATTTTTATAGATTAGGCTGGCGTAACACCTCCCCCCGTAGAACAGCGACTATTGAAGACGTTCGTCGTAAATTGAGCTGGGGGTTGATTAGGGTCAACCCTTCTGGCCATGGGGACTGCGTAGACAGCTTGCAGTTCAAGTTGGCCCTCTTCATTTGACTTGCTTGGTGATGTCGTCGCTTGATTCAAGTAATGTCTTCGACAGTAAAGGGTAAGGATAACTGCGCCTGCACTTATTATAATGACGTAAGTTGGTATGGTAGTATGGTAAAGGCTGTTATTTACGTCATTGTTAGTTTCCAGCGGCGGCTGCATAGATATTTTCGCGTTGATCTCGTGCAGATTCTTCAGGTCGACAGAGTTCAACTCGATTCCTGGTGCTGAAGATGGGATGATAGTAGTGTCGTTAGGCAGGTCCATTAACTTTAATGCTTGTCCCTTAACACGATCGTGGACGTTAGAGATCGTGAAGTGTGGTGTTTCTAGGTAGCACTGATGGGGTTTTACAGCGAGATAGCTGCCCTGCAGGGTTTCATATTGGTGTTGCCCGCAGGAAAGTCGGACTTTTGTTGGCCCAGGGAAGCTGATTGTGTAGTGCCTCTCATCCAGTTCTTCATACGCCGGTTTGCTTAGTGTTACTGAGATCGGGTTACAGTTGGCGTTCTGTTGCTGCGTAGTTATGAGTTGCTGGATACAATCTTCCGATGTTCTGCTTTGCAGGGTCCATTTCTCTTCACATAAGTACCATTTACTGGTCTTCGGGCATTCAGCCTCTATGTACCTGAATTCGTTCTCATATAGTGCTAGGAACGGATAGGAGGGGGAAAGGATTTTATGATACTTATTCGGAACTATAGATATCTTATATAAATCGTAAATGAATGAAATGACGATGGGAATTTTATAGACTATCACTATCTTGTTACCTACATAATATGATCCTAATTTAATTATATCGAAATACTCCCTAATATCTAAATCTAACACTCTTTCTCTGCCATATAGTGTGCTCAACTTACTTATTATAGCGCGTATTGCATACAAATCTAACACTGAATGATGCATCGTGGAGGTCCTGATGAAAGCTAAAACATTCTGTAATTTTATTAATTCTTGCGATATTAAGTCAACATTGTCACTCAAAATCATAAGGACTTGAGCTAGGTGTGCGTATTTAACTAAGTCGTTATCCCTAGTACTTTCAGATTCTCTAATCTTATTCATTAAGTTTTCTATTTTATTCTGATTGTCTAGTATGCTATCTATGACGTGGGAATATTGGGTTGTCCAATTATTAGAAAGGCTAATATGACTATTGAATTCGGTAACTAATTTATTTTGAGTGTCCTGAAGGGACTGAAGGGCTTGGTTATAATGTATTGCATCGGTGTAATCCAGGTTTCCGGTTACACTTTTAATTACGGATCCTAGACCATCAATTAATCCCCTTTTAACACGATCAGATTCAAATGTCTCTAATTGGCTAAAGACACTTATAAGTTTACTTCTAAGGTATATTATATGTGGTTCAAATAAGGATTTAGTTTTATTATGCAGCTCAGGACTGATAATTTCTAATTGATTGTCCAGAGAGGTGATTTTATCTCTGAACTCCTGAAGATTAATATACTGGAGGAAAGAATGGTAATGGGATATGATCCTAGCAGGTCCTAATTTAAAGGGCAAAACACCGGGTCCTTCGTTGAGACTTTCAAGTCTTATCTCCTGAGCTACACATGTCGCCAGGAGGAGATGGAGGATCAGCGGTATTCTGTAACAATTTAGCGGATTTAGGGATTCTCTTTAATCTAGCTTTGGCAACTGGACCTCGTTTTTTCTTGGTATAAATATGAATGGGGAGGTCAGCCATAACGACGTCGTGAGTATAACGGGGTGCTAATTTTTGACGTGAGGCAAAAGGGTTTTTGATAAAAATCTGTTGCTCCGGCGAGTATTCGGCTTCGGGCTCACGATTTTTATTGCGGTTATCAGTAAGTTTTTCGCGAGAGGTACTACAGAGGTCATGTATGGCGTTGTAGGCTAAAGTCATCTTTTGTTTGTGGTTAACCGTATATTGTTGTAATAATTGAGCGGAAATATCTACATCAAAAGGATCGCGAGGGTCGAAGTGCCCTGTTACTATCTCAATAGGTTTACATTTCGTAAGACTATGTATACTACTGTTGTAAGCTAAAAGGGCATAGGGCATCAAATTAAATACTGACTCTGATTTTTCTCTGATCTTTAGAATACGGAGATGTTCTAGTATCGTTGAGTGAAATCTCTCAACTATACCATTTTCGTTAGGTGTATGAGGAGCTACGCGATGATGATGAATATTGTGAAGCCTTACGAATTCCGCGATAAGTTGATTAGTAAACTCGGTGCCATTATCGGTGACTATAGCGATAGGCATACCATGATGCGTGCAAAAATTGAGAAGTGCTTGTACTACACTAACTGCAGTCCCATCCCTGAGATAATAAGCTTGTGCGTATTTGGAAAATGAATCTACGATAGTAAGGTACTTTTCGCCTTGGATAGTCAGTAAATCTAAATGTACTAGTTCAAAAGGCCTAGTGGCCGGTGGAACGATTTTGAATTGCTGTTGTATTGGGTTGCGGTCATATTTGGCACGCCCACATACTGTGCATTCATTGATAAATTTCGTAATACTGTCTCTCATTTTAGGCCAGAAGTACTTGTGAGATAAGGCTAAAAATGTTTCGTTAATGCCCCTATGATTAGTTTTCCCTTCATGGTATTTGTTAATTATTTCTTGTTGCCTAAGGTATTCGCGTACGTTTTCGACTTCGCGTTTTGTTAGTGTAATGTTCATGGAGGAACTTTTAAATGTTCTTTGTACTATTGGTATAATGGTGTACATGGCTAAGTGTGGGTTAATTAGGAGACCAGTTTTAATTTTTGGATTAACATATTCCTTTATAGTCTTAATCACATCCTCCTCTAGATTGGATTCAGACAGTTGTACTGAAATTCGTGTGTGAGTTTCAAACGGCTTTGTTACCATGGGTCTACTTTTAATATCACCGACTACATTAAAAATTAATTGTTTAGTGAATTTATTTAGTGGATCGTCAGATAACGGGACTTCTAAGATAGGGTTTTCATTATCGGTATGCACAGTGGCAGTCCTTGAGTCATCGTCAGGTTCTGTCACCGTCATAGTCCTAGAATCATCTAAAGTGGGACCCTTTTCAGATGGGTTAACTATAATCGACATTAGTTCCTCGTTATTGAGTTCTATTCTTGAAAGCGCATCAGCATTCGTATTATGTTTACCCTGCTTATAGATTACTGTAAAGTCATATTCGCTGAGCTTTAGTCGCCATCTCGTAAGTCGTGAATTGGGTTCTTTAAGATTCATGACCCATTGTAATGGCTTGTGATCGGTGATGATTTTAAATTTACGGCCAAATAAGTATGGTCTGAAATACTTTGTTGCCCAAACTATTGCGTAAAGTTCTTTTTCAATTGTACTATAATTACACTCACTCGAGTTAAGGGTTGTAGAGGCGTAAGCAATCGGTCTGTCTGAGCCTACGGGGCCCTGAGATAATACAGCGCCAAGAGCTACATTTGAAGCGTCTGTAGTGAGAATAAACTCTTTGGTGAAATCTGGGTATTGTAAAATAGGGTCATTTGTTAAAAGAGTTTTACAGTGTTCAAAACAGTCAATATATTTTCGATCCAGAGTAATTTTAGAACCCTTTTTAAGGCACTGGGTTAGTGGTTTAGTCACACGTGCTAGATCCGGTATGAATTTCCGATAATACCCAATTAGTCCGAGAAAACGTCTGATTTCTTTAGGCGTTTTCGGTAGAGGGTAGTTCTGGATAGCTTGGATTTTATTAGGGTTTGGTTTAACACCCTCGTTACAAATGACGTGTCCCAGAAACTCAGTTTCCAATTTCAAAAATTCAGATTTATCCATCTGGATTTTGAAATTGGATTCTCGTAGTCTCTCGAATACCTTTTTTAGGTTTAAAATGTGTTCCTGAAGGGATGTGCTGAAAACCACTATATCATCAAGGTACACAAGACATACTTTGTGCTGTAAATCTTTTAGAACATTATCCATCACACGTTGGAAAGTTGATGGAGAATTTTTCAAACCCATAGGCATTCTTAAAAATTCATAATGCCCATTTTCAACATTAAAGGCAGTCTTGTGTATGTCCTCAGGGTCCATTTCCACCTGATAAAATCCACTTGCCAAATCCAGGGTTGAAAAATATTGGCACCTACCTAATTTGTCAAGTACGTCTGTGATGTTAGGAATAGGGTACTTATCATCAATGGTTTTCTCGTTTACTTTCCGAAAATCCACGACAAGTCGCCATTTTGTTTTACCCGAAGCGTCTGCCTTTTTGGGTACAATCCAAATTGGAGAGCTCCATGCAGAATCCGAAGGTCTGATGATATTCTGATCAAGCATTTTATTAATTTGATCTCTGACCTCTTGTCGATGGACGTAAGGATATCTATAAGTTTTCGTGTGTACTGGGATTTCATCTGTCGTTCTTATTTTATGTTTCATCTTGTTGGTGAACGTTAAAGGTTCCCCTTCGAGATAAAACACATCAGCGTACTCCGCGCAAATTCGTTCTAAGTTTATACGTTCCTCTGGATTTAAATGTTCAGTACGAAGACGGGAAATAACTTCCTTAACACGGTCAGACAAAATTTCAGTATACTCACATTCCACATTAAATAATTCGGCTTCTATTGGTCTATCCATAGAAAAGATCACATCGTTACATGAAGGATTAGTTATTTCTACCCAACCGCGGTTGTTAGTGACGTTTGTTAAACAGTCTGAAATAATACAATTAGAAATAGTCTGGTTATGGACTAGTACATCTCCGTCTTGCGTGTTTACTGGTAGCCGAATTAATCTAGATGAGTTGGCCGCAATAATTTCCTCATAGAGGTTAACATTGCGTGAGTCGTACATCTGAATAGGTACTTTCGCGTTCCGGGTCACTAATAATTTGTTCCCGAGGTCTATATTAGAACCCCAACTATCTAACAGATCTAGTCCTAGTAAGCCGTCAAAGTAGTTGTGAAATTTGTACACGAACAATGTAATATTATCCTGTTCACGAAATTCCGTGAAGCAAGGTAGCGTAATTGAGTAGTCATTCTTGCTGGTGGCGTGCACATTGGTTACCTGAAACGGCTCATAATTAAGTGGGATGTAATTAAAATATTTTTTGACTGCTTCAGGGCTAATAAAAGACTGGTTAGCCCCTGTATCAATTAGGAGTTTTAACGGTGGGTTAGTTATTTGGATATAACCCAATTGCCTTTGTATGTGGAAATTAAGTTCTATTTTGGTTTGTTGGATTTTGACTCCTCCTGAAAATTTTCATTTGAAATGTTAGTGGCCCCTTGGTCTACCTCTTCTACGACTACAGGCTCAGAGAAGGAACCTTGTTCTGGATAATACGAATAATCAGGGTACTCAAACGGATAATAATTTTGTTCGAACTCCGGATAATAATCATTATAATCGTACTGGTAATAATTATTATAATCGTAATCAAATTCGTTAACATTTACGTCGCGCGTTTTGAAATAACTGGTTGGGGGTGGATTTCCAGACCTGCGCCAGTCATGACCTTGTAGGGTAGGTGGTAACTGTCTTGGATTAAAATGACTAACACCGCTCATTGGGCGGGGCTGATTGCCGTAATTAAATGACTGCTGTTGCTGAGTCTGGGGCTGATTAGGCATTCTAAACACATTGCTGTGTGAATTATAGTTTTGAGGAGGAGCGCGCATCATCTGTTGGGTTCGAGTAGGGCCACGTGGTTGTTGAAGTTGAGATGAAAAATTAGGCCTCCAACCTTGAGGAGGTTGAAACTGCATCGGTGGCTGCCGAGATGGACCTGGCATACTAAAACCAGGCTGCCTCATTGGAGCGCCGAATGCGAATGGTTTAGGTACAAAATTGTAAAGGGGTAAATTAGGATTCTGTTGAGAGGGTGGTTGCTGCCAATCCTTTTTGTTGGAGCCACCTTCATTGCGCTGCTGCATATATAAAGTATTGAGTTCGTCCTGCACAAACTCTAGAGCGCTTTCCATGGATGCAGGTCGCATACAGCGTATCCTACATCCTAAAGGATCTTTAAGTCCTCTTAAGTAAGCTTTAAGTGTCAATTTCTTATATAAGTCGCGCTTTGCCGTTATAGTAGTTTCTACGGTTTCGTGCAAGGATACATAGGTCATGATCGTGCTAAACTGGTTTTGACACCGCTCATAGAATTCTTGCGGCGTACTGGACCCTTGAATTAACAGGGCGAGATCATTATATAAGGTAGCTTCATCGCGATGGTCAGCGAATTTATTGATCAATGAGCTTCTAATGCCTTGCCAAGTTCCAGGAATGCCGTTAGCATTGATTAATCTAGCTGCCGGCCCCGTTACTTTGTTTAAAATTCCGTTTATGAGAGCCAAATTTTCTAATTCATTTCCTGCTTCAGTGCTGAAGTGAGATATAATTATTCGGTCACATAAAGTTATGAACCGCGTGAGGACGTGCGGATTGCCGTCAAACTCGGGCAAAATCCTTAGCGATTTATAGATAGCGTCCATGTCTGATCGAGCCATATTTTCTTCTAAGTTTCTGTGCTCGTCAATTACACTAAGCCTATTGCTACAAGACCTATTACTATTTCCTAGCCTAATTTGCCGTGATTCTCTCGGATGAAAAATCTTGACACGCTAATTTTACCCTTATAGTAAAAATTACTAATGGAAAAGAACACGGTATATAAAAAAATATAGAACACACAAGGAAAAAAAGGAGAGAAAAGAGAAAAAAATTAATGGTAAAGAATATAGGATAAGGAAAGAAAGCACTAAGAAAGATTCAGAGCACTCACAGCATTTCTTTTGCCGAATCGATGTCTGGATTCCCTCGTTCCGCAGCTCTCGTAGATTCAGGATCCTCGTAACGTGGCTGGATAGCCGCCCGGGTGACACGCGAACGCGTATATCGATATAAGATAACTAATGCTCGCGAACCGGCCCGCGAGGATCCTACCGACTGCGCCAATTACGAAGACTGCCGTCGGAGGTCGCAAAAAAAAGCAAATTTATTCATAAAATATAATTAAATTGTTACAATGATTATCTATAACTAAATTAAACTGATGCCCGGTCGATGTTGGACACAGGAATGCGGCGATTTCCGTTGCATTCGGCCAGGTTTCCTCCGTTGACGTCAATTGCAACATGATTCGCTGACTGTGCGCCTCGTGTACATCGATGTTGTTTTAGGTCACTGCAGCGTCGACGATTTTCATATGTTAGGCTAGTGTAGCATGATTTTTATAGATTAGGCTGGCGTAACAATCTATATACATACGAAAACAAAGTCTACGTAATTAGGGCTGAATACTTATAAAAATGAATCGCAAAGTCCCACAAAAACAGTACTTTGTACATTTTACATGAAAAAGCGATAGTGATTTCTTCTACGTGATTTTCGTACGGGCCGACTGATGTGGGTACCTACCCACTATACTCATCAATAAATTAATTATGTGGGTAGTACGAATATTTTACAAGCACAAAATGTCCGCACTACCTCTCTCTTTCTTTTAAAAAAATCGTTGTATTTCGAAACAAACAATCGTTTTGAAATAGTCTGAGCGTGTGTTAGAGAAGGTAGTGTGTTGAATTTCGCACCGGATCTTCTCAGTGGAACCCACGTTTTGATCCAGTGGTAGATGTTAAAAAAAATTAAGAATTATGACCTTACAAATGAGCTTTTTTTGTTGGCCTATACAAGTAAATGATTTTAAATATTTTTGTTTTTAGGACGACGCTCAGTTCTACCTTCATACCTTCGTGTCCTGGATTCCATGCGGGTTGTGCGATTCGGTATTTAGAGTTAAAAGGTAGATGACGTTAGAAAGATTTTGAAACAAACTTTTTTGAATATTACCAACATACAATACGTAAGTGAAGACCTTTGCCCAGCTGTAAGGTAGTACAGGCTGATTATTAATATGATACTTTATTTATTTTTATTATTTTAGATTATTGATTTAACTTAGTTTCGAAATGGTTTTAAATAAAACAACGTCGGTCTGTCTGTTTGTATTTATAAACTGCGTTTTAAGTGGCCCATGACGGTTGGATGCAAATACTGCGCAGTTCCGACTTTTAACGAGACAACTTTTCGTCGTGTGAATTTAACCTAGATAACTAGGTAAATAATAGTATTAATAATAATAAATCAGTCTATACTCACCCACTGCTGGGCAAAGGCCTTCTCTCATAAATCGAGGTGAGAGAGATTAGGTCCTACTCCACCACGCGGACCCAGTGCGAATTAGTGGGAGCAGGGTTTGTGGCCATCTGCTGTTGGAACTTAGCAAACCGCATGTAAGGTGTTGAACTTGACTACCAAATGAAGTGGTAACCGGAACTAATGCCTTCCGAAGCACGGACACGCGCGAATATAAAATGCCACAAATGACCCATGTCAGACCGGCCGAGGCGAACATTGCTTAACCTTGGTGATCGCCAAGAATACCGCAGTCGCATAACGCTACGATCGCCGATGTGCGTATGAAATTTATTATTCAAGACACAGGAGTGATTTTAGTGTGAGGGGACCGTTTCGAAAAGCCGAGTAAGTGTGTTTCAGGAACCTAAGCATGAATAATAATGTTTTGATTTATAAAAGTGTCTCGTAGGTCGCGGCTCATGATGCGACCTGCGATCATGAGATCCTAGGTTTGATTCCTAGAAATGATCTCAACAACAGAATGGAATTGTGTTCCGTATAATGGCAATAGGCTCGCCTCCTGTTACAATATATTTTCGCTCCTCTGCCTTCTGCTAACCCCGCAAGGCAACTGGCGTTGCGATATAAATAACCTGCTTTCCTTCCTGCGTTATCACTGAGCGAAATATGCTAGGAGAAAGATACTTTTTATTAAAGCTCCTTTATTAAGTTTCCTCTAAGAAACAGTATTGTTTCTTTTCGAAAACATTTGTATTCGTTAACAAGGTAGCACAAAGAAATCGCTGTCTTGAATTAATTGGCTTCCATTGTATCTACTTGAAAAAGTTAAGTTCGATGCTTTGTCTCTCAAATAACTTAACACTTATGTTAATAATATTTTATTAATTACCTACTTATTTTTATTATCTGTGATTCTTTTGGCATAATAAACTCTTGAGTAATTGGCAGCACTGACGTGCGTTATAAGTTGGCTGCTCTGGAGTGACAATTGGATTATGGCGGGATTTAAATAATAGCGTAATTATTAATATTTTACATTGTTATGAGTAACTGGAATGTTTTTATTTAATAATATAGTTACGTTAAATCTACACTTCTGAACTAGTTTTAGAAGTTTCAAGAAGACTCCAGTTCAGAAGTGGGATACGGATAGAAATATTACTATCTACATCACGTCCACTAGGCCTTCAGGTAACAAAGGATAAAGGTAACTATAATATAAAAAAACAACAATTGACACAGGTGAGTCGCATTTTGGGTAATCAAAAAGTAGTAATTGTCGATTTGAAATGACTAAGAATTTGATCTCTTTTTAACCTATATCATCACTCCAGATCCCTTGCGGGGTTAGTCAAGAAATTGATGACCTAATATTTGTGCACCAGTGCAGGAATATATATATTATTTATTTCTATTGTGGGCACGAATAAGTAATTAAATAACACGTAAGCACGATCCCAAAGAACGTTGATGTAGTTATCTTAATATTCTTGGATATATTTGTATGTAATGTTATAAGTAATATAACGAAGACTAAGATAAGTGATGAGTTAATATTACATCGTTTTTTCTGGTAATTCTATGATGAATTGTTTAAACGACCGAGGTTGACAACAAACATACAATTTAGTAGGTACCTCTCGCATATCAGATCTTGTAAATAAGGAGGCAGAGAAGCCCAGTGATTTGATACTATTCCACCAGAATATAGAAGGATTCTCTTCAAAATCATTAGACATTGAGTTACATATGAAAAAAAAGAAATATGATGTTTGTATATGTGAACATTGGCTTAAATCAAATGAAATATTATTCGATTATGACAATTATTCAGTCTTAAGTTACTCGTAAGTCGAGGCTTTATTGAAGTACATTAATTTTGCTTTAAAAAAATAAATAAGTCATTTTTTTTTGTGTTGTGCTAAATAAGCATAGTGTTGTGTACATACAGAACCCGAAACAGTCAGAATTTACTACATTCGAATCTGTAATGGAAGATGTGCTGAATAAAACTTTCACGAGTAACAAGTCGCATAGTAAATGGTAACTTCAACATAATTGAGAAAAAATGGTACAGCGACTGACTCTTGAGTTTATTTAAGTCTTTTAAATTACCGGATGTTTTTCTTGAACCAACTCGAACAACATTAACTTCTGTTGCATGCATCAATAATATTTTTATTTTAAAAGTGACCGTGGAGTTTATTCCCTTTTTTCACCACAGGAATGACATTCCAAAGTCTTTGTTATTTTTCTGGCGATTTATAAATACTATATTGGTTTACATGAATGAAAAAATATTCTGATTCTGAATCAATAAATAAAAAGACGAATTCTTTTAATTTCAGTCGGTGATATAAATGCATTTATTTTTGTTTTTGCGAGCTTTTATTCAACTTGCACTGTAGTATGGCGTCAGAGCAGGCGCCGCCGCGCCGTGCAGCGTGAGTGGAGGCGTTGTATGGCGTGAGTGGAAGCACTGTACGGCGGAGTGAAGGCGCTGTGCGGCGTGTTCACGGCCCACATATCAGGAACATAAGGTGGTCGAGTAGACATCGTAATGAATATTATCTTGATAAATTGAAATTTTGTTATAAACCTAAGATGAAGGTATGAATCTTCTGGTGAAATACACGCACAAAGGAGTCGTAAGACAATTATGAGTGTGTTGTATTTCAATGAATTTGATCTGCGTATATTGTTGATAAATTGGAAATTGTTATAAAATTAGGACGAATGTATAAGTCCTCTGGAGAAGTACACGCAAAAAAGACTCGTAAGACAATTATGACTGTGTTGTATTTCAAAACATTTTTCTTCGTCTAAGCGTCTACCCGGTAGCATCCTCAGCTGCTACTTCGGAGCCCGGGGTCCGCTTTCTTGCTTCTACTTTTCCACTACGCGCGGTCTTCGGCATCCTTTGTGGCGAGGCCATTGGCACGCATGTCATCCCTGACGATATCAAGCCAGCATTTCTTGGGTCTACCCCTTCTTCCGGGACCCGGCGGAGGCGGCATAGCCAGGCATTTGTTGCCTACTTAATTTGCCGGTTTCCGTAAGACGTGGCCGTACCATCGTAGGCGTCTCTCCTGCATTTTATATCAGCTTTATCACGGGCATGAAGGCTGCCGCGGATGCAGGAGTTCCTGATGCGGTCTTTCCACGACACTCCACACATCCAGCGCAGCATTTTATTTCCGTGACACGCAGCACTTGCCACGTTTCACTGCCATATAGAAGGACAGGCCTAATGATGGATTTATAGACCTGTCCTTTTAGCTTAACCGGCATTTCGGGGTCACAAATAACACCAGCCACTTATCGCCCCTCTGCCCAAGCTGCTGCAATGCGAGCCATGATGTCGTAATCGATGTCCCCAGTCGCGTGGAGTACAGATCCCAAGTATTTAAACTGGTCCGTTCGTTCGACTTGGTCTTCGCCTATGCGAACGGGTAGGGTATCTGTAGTATTACAGGCCATGTAATTACCACTGTTCTCAAGCGACTCCTTCCACGCATTCACACGTCGCACCAGTCTCCCCCCGTCCGCATCCACCAGCGCGGTATCATCAGCATACATGAGCAGCCACGGCGGCTGCTCATGTGCATCTCTCATGCTGTTCGTGACTTCATCTAATATTGCGCTTAACAGATAAGGACTGAGAACTGAGCCTTGGTGGACTCCGACTGTGATGGGGATGGGTTTGGTGTCGCCAACAGCGGTCCGTACAAAAGAACCGGAATCGCGATACATATAATGTTAATATAGATCCCTGGCACCCTTTTGGACCGCAATGCCCACCAGATCGCCACGCGAGGGACACAGTCGAAGGCTTTCTGCATGTCTAAGAACATGAAATGCAGAGGCGTATTCTTCGCCCTGTATTTTTCCATGACGACTCTTAGGGCAAAAACAGGGTCCATGATCCCATGACCAGGGCAAAACCCATATTGACACTTCGAGATGTACTCTCCTGTCGGACCCGGGAGTCTACTATCCGCTCAAAGAGCTTCATGGTGTGAGACATTACCTTTATACCGCGGTAGTAATGTAAGCAAAACATTGTGCATTATTATTGTTATTATTCATTGATTTTGGTAACCTATCTCTCTATCTATCTATACCATCACGCTAGATTCCTTACGGGGTAGGTAGAGAGTACAGAGTTCCAACAGGCTCTTTCCTTACATACCTCTCTGGCTTCCTCTACTCTCATAGTCCGTCTCATACACGCTCGCCGGTTACGGAGACTCCTGACTTGTCCTTCAGATAAGACCCGGTCTATTTGGTCATGGTAAGATAGTCTAGGTCTTCCCCGGTACCTACATCCCTCCACTTTCGCATTGTATATCTGTTTTGTCATTCTTTCTTCAGACATTATTTTTATATGCCCGAACCAACGGAGCATACCCTTTCTCATCCCTTGGTAACCTACCTCTATTAAAATGATTTTGGGTGAATTCGCTGGCGAAATTTTTACAAAGAGGAGTCTAATATATAAGGTATTTAATGTAAATAAGAATTTAAAGAAGAAATTGAAATATACAATATGATCAAGCAATAATGCATTAATACATTTAGTAAAAAAATAATATAGTTCATATTATAAATACCTTTTTAGAAAAATAATTGATGGAATAATTAATTTGTGAGATGGCCGAACGTGTTGATTAGAATAGATTTGAACAAACGTTGTCTTTTGGCTAACAAAACTAATATGTATTTATAAATTCAGTTTATTATGAAATGGTGCCGACATAATTCTGGTTAATTCTTTTTAGTTTCTTCTAAGTTATGGTAGAGTCTAAAAATTGTTACACCTTACATAGGTGTAACAATTATACAAAAAACAAAACATAAAAGTGTTTTATTGCTCAAATGTGTCAAGACATTACGAGAGGACTCTGTTATTTCAGAATGGTCGACTGTAAACATTATTTTATTAATTACCTACTTATTTTTAATATCTGTGGATTTTTTGGCATAATAAACTCTTGAGTAGTTGGCAGCACTGACGTGTATTATAAGTTGGCTGCTCTGGAGTGACAATTGGATTATGGCGGGATTTATATAATACCATAAGTATTAATATTTAACAGTGTTATGGGTAACTGGAATGTTTTTATGAAATAATGTAGCTACGTTACATCTACACTTCTGAACTAGTTTTACTTTACTTATTGTACTTATAATAATAATAATATCATTTTATTTCTCGCCACAATATAACATTACATAGATAGATTGCCATATTACAATGCAGTTTTTGTTGTGGGAGACTGGTGCCTAAACTAGGTAAAACCTGTATTTCAGGTCACCAGTGCACCTTCCCCATATGAGCTAATTTCGGCTCTCTCATAATCTGAATAACATTTCGTGTTAGTCGAAAGTGGTGGTGTCAAGATTAGAGCTGGTAGTGTGGGTGTGTGTGTGTTTGTGTGTGTTTATGTGTGCGTGTGTGTGTTTGTGTGTGTTTATGTGTGCGTGTGTGTGTGTGAGTGAGTGTGTGTGCGTGGGTGTGTGTGTGTGAGTGGGTGTGTGAGTGTGCATGCGTACGTGCGGGAGAGTGTTGGTATATGAGTGTCAGATTAGCTAGTGTGTGCTACCAGAGGGTAAGTTTACACTCATTCCTATTTGGGTATAGACAGCAACGCCTCAGTGCTCTCGTAGTCAAGGGACATAAGCCATTCCGAAAGCCTTTTTTTGCATAAAAAGTTATTAATCGAATAAATTGAAAGCTTCTTGTCGATCTTATTGTAAAGATAACCTCCAAGAAAGCAGTAAAAGCGATTTATAAATTCAGAAGAATAGTTGCTTTGCCTACGGTCAACAGGGTTAAGACACCTCTTATCTCTGTGGGCTGGCGGCCGATATACCAGGTGCGCGTGTTGTCTTTTAATGATGTGAAGAATGAAGAGCTGACGAACTGTGAGGACCCCGCATTCCTTGTAAAGGGTGGAAGTAGGATAACGGAAAGGCCGAGAATAAGACACCTTTAGCAGTGCTCGCTGAGCACGTTCCAAATGAATAAGAGCTGATTTTGAAGCACCTCCCCAGGACGTTATGCAATACGTAAGGAGAGACTGACACAGAGCGTAATATACCGTCTTTCTTAGGCTATCGTCCGCCACATGTCTCAGGGTCTTAAATATGAAAATTAACTTACGTAACTTCGATGTAAGTGCTTCAATGTGTGGACGAAAACCTAAGAAGGGGTCAAGAAGAATACCAAGATATTTTATGGAGGTGGCTCTCTGCAGGTGAGTACACAGACATCCCGTTTCATGCGGAGGTGGACACGTGTGGGCTATAATTGAATGGGATGAGTGTGGGTATGAGGAGTTTTAATCATAAAAGGCATGAGGTTGGTTTTGTTCGCATTTAACGTAAGAGAATTATTACGTAGCCATTCAGAGACGACGTCTAAGCCCTTCTGAGCGCACTTGTATACCTCAGGCCAGGTTTTCGAGGAGAACAGGAGTGCGGAATCGTCTGCGAAAGTAAAAATATTTCCTTTATGAAGGCTGAGCGCACACAGATCGTTAATATAAACTAAGAACAGAGTCGGAGCAATGATGCTGCCCTGCGGGACCCCAAACGTGATAGATTGTTCAGTGCTAACGTGTGTATTTATTTTAACGCTCTGTGTGCGATCACTAAGGTAGCTATCAAGGAGTTTAAGCTGGGTTCCTCTTATTCCAATTTTTTCCAACTTGTCTAGAAGGATGGGCACAGAGACCGTGTCGAACGCTTTTGCGAGGTCCAAAAAGATACCCAAGACTTTGGCACCACTATCCAATTTTCTCGCAATTAAGTTCGTCAGATCGTGGACTGCATCATTAGTTGACGTTCCCGGGCAAAACCCATATTGGTTCGGAGAGATGATGTGATTTTTCTGTAGGTAGCTCAATAGACGAGCGTTAATGATTCGCTCAAGAATTTTGGATAAAGAGGGCAGGATTGCAATTGGCCTGTAGTTAGTGACCCGGTCTCTGTCCCCTGCTTTGTAGACTGGGTGAATTAAAGCTTTTTTAAAGGTGTTGGGGAATATACCGGATGCGAAAGACAGGTTGCAGATATACGTCAGGGGGGGAACGATAATGTTTTTATTTTTCTTTATTACCTCTGCTGGAATATCATCGCAACCCACCGCACAGTCACCGCGCAGAGACTCCACAAGCCTGTTCACCTCCACCTCCTCGGTTTGAAGCATTGTGATCGAGTGACTTGGGCCGTTCGATGATTTGATTGGTTTAACACGCACACCTTGCAATCCGCTCACGAGCTTTTTGCCAATGTTGGCGAAGTAGTCGTTGATAACCTCGACTGAACGATCAGGCGAGGATGAAAGGGAAAGAAGACGCGACGGGTTATCTTTGGAGGTGGACCGACGTGTGATTTTATTTATTGCCTTCCACAACCTCTTGTTACATTTGCCAGCGTTATTTATTTCAGATTTGTCATGTGCTCTTTTCAGTGTCTTCAGAATTTCATTGCAGTGATTCCTGTAGCGCGTATAGGTCAGATGGAAGCTTTATCGTTAGGGGATTTCTTTGTTTTTTGGTGTAGTCTGTCCTTATGTCTTATACACCTGAGAAGTCCTGGAGTTATCCAGGGTTTGATGATTTTTTTGCGATTTGTAAGGTTGATTACTTTGGTATTTGCCTTTACTATCTGTTTGATTGAGTTGACGAGGAAATCAGCAGCTTTATTGGGGTCTTGTATGTCGTAAATCGGATCAAAACTGAAATTTTTCAAGTCATTTGTGATTTGCTCATAGTTAATCCTATTCATTGTGTTATTGGGTTTTAGCTTAGGTATATTATTGGATAAAATGAGCATTACGGTATCGTGGTCCGTAATTGCAGAGTGCGCTACAAGGGCCTCCGCCGGCAGTGCGGTTTTAAGAATTATGTGATCAAGGCAGTTGTCCAGGCGGGTAGGAAGAGTATGAGCAGGAAGTAGACCATGAGTAGCCAGGAGTGTCAAATAAGTATTTTTGTTTGGGTCCGTAGAGTTTTCTCCTATATTAATGTTAATGTCACCTATAATTATTATATTTTTGGTATTGGTAATCCCACAGAGAGTGCTACCCAGAGAGTCTAGGAAGTTGGTTAGATCTTTTGCAGCTGGAGAGCGGTAAATGGCCAGAATAACAGTATTGTTGTTTATCTTTATTTGCAGACAATTTGAATCTTCTAACAGGGGTTCCTTCACGGCAGCAATCAGATTGTTTTTGATATAGACCACAGTCCCCTCGTTTTGATTTCTATTGTTTGTGGTGAAGTGGCAATCGTAGCCGTCAAGTGAAGGAATACTGTTAGAACCAAGAAGCCAGCACTCCGTGAGAACCAACACATCCCATTCTACTTTAGATCTTAGCAGTAAAGTTTCGAATTCAAATATATTTTTGTTTATACTCCTTATGTTTTGACTTATGATTTTTAGGCAGCTTTTGGGATTGCGATTATTAGGAAAACAGTCATCTATGTCGCAGTTGGATGCATAAGCAACAGAAAATGAGTCTAAGTGGAGTATATTATTTTGAATGGAATCGAATTTTATTATGTATCGTGTGTACATTAACTGAGATAGACAAGATAGGATTTGCAGAAATCTCTAGCGGTACAGACTGGCGACGGTAGCTTTGGTGTACAAGAACTGAGTGCATTGCCGAGTTATTTTGTGTTTTGACACATGTGTGGTCAGAAGTTGTATTTATGAAAATATGAGATCTGACAGGTTTGGTGGAGTGTATACATGTGTGCGAGAGTGTGCAGTGGTTTGTTATTGTGTGTTTCATAGTGAGATAGGTTGTGTTTGTGATGAGTTTTTTTTTGGCGTACTTATCATAAATATTAGTTGGCAGGAGCAAACAAAATATGACATGCAAGAGAACAACATTATGTAGACTTTTAATAATAATAATTATAAGGAATGAGGACGCTAAAACTACCCTGTGAATTAATAGTCATAGGTTTCTTAGTCTGTCCAGATCAGCCTCGGAGTTGACTCGAATTTGTGGGTCATTTATTTGCTTGCGTAGAAAAACTACACCATGAGATGTCCAGCAGAATAAATAGCCATGTGCCTTACGAAAGGTTCGTGCCAAGGAAAATAATCTTTGTGCTTTAAATGTTAGTGATTCGGTAATAAAAATAGGTTGTGCTGGTTGTGGTAGGTTGATATGGGGGTGCTGGGTCAGGTAACCTCCTCGTGTGCCCACCCCATCGGTTTCCCTTGGCATGTCTTCGGACTGGCCTGGTAAAGTGATGGGTCTGGGCCGGTGCACCCTGGGCATCGTCAATAACTTCTCCTGCGGGAGTTCTTGTTGGCGATGGCGAATAACCTGGCGCGGGGGGGGGGGATTGCGTTGCGGTGTTGCTTCCCGCCCTCTTCGTACTCGGAGGGGGCGGGGGCAGCGCACGCAACGTTTGCCCAAGAGAGGGGCGTGGAGGAAGCGCGGCGCTACCGAGATTGCCCTGGGGGGGCTGAGGGGCAAGGTGGCGTCGCGAACGGGCGCGGCACCTCTCGGTGCTGCGTTTCCGTTTGGGTGAGCGGCTTCCCTGATGTCCTCAAAGTCCCCGGGTTCAGGGGGACGGCGGGGCGGAGGCGTGCTCGGGCGCAGCGCTCTTGGGCGTTGTGGGCCCTAGAGGAGGACTGGCGTCACAGTAGGAGCTGATCCCAGTGCCCGTTACAGAGGGGAATACTGCGCCACCGTAGGTGCTTTTGGCCCTTTTCTGGTTTAGAGGGGGTTGGGAGTAGCGTGTGTGATGCCAGTGCCCGTTTAGCTGAGACGGTTGAGTCTGTGACGCGCGGCAGTCGTGCGCGTATAGTCACCCACGCGTGCGCTTCATCTTTATGTCATACCATAGTCGTGCGCGTAAAGTCACCCACGCGCACGCTTCATCTTCACATCACCCCATGGTCGTGCGCGTAAAGTTACCCACGCGCACGCTCCATCTTCATGTCATCCCATAGTCGTGCGCGTAAAGTCACCCACGCGCACGCTTCATCTTCATGTCATCCCATAGTCGTGCACGTAGAGTCACCCACGCGCGCGCTTCATCTTCATATCATCCCATACCATTATCATCCCTTTCCTTCCTCTTCGCTTTCCTTTTGTCCTTTTCATTCTTCCCCTTTCCCTCCTTTCTTTCCTTTTTGTCCTTTCCTTCTCCTTGTTCACCGGTGCGGCGTTTTGGTTGCGCCTGGCTGCACCCCTCACTTTCCGTTTTGGAGATGGTCGGGTGTAGCAGGTGGCGGATTTTTGCGTTGTGGTGTGGTAAGCCCAAACGGCCCAATCCAGTGGGAGGTCTGAAAGGCAGGGGGGCAAAGCCCTGCCACTACTGAGGCGTTTTAGACGGGAGTTAAGGGAAAAAACAAAATGGAAAAGGCTATTGGAAAAGAATCTACCCAGGGTGGTCCCGACAGCGATGTTCCTGTCGGGGAATCCACCACGAGTCCTTCGGGGCTCGTCAGGTCCCCAGCGTATTCTGGGGGGGACCACAACTGCCTTATCGCCGGGGGAGTAGCTCCTCCCTCGGTGCCAACGACAAACTGCGCTGTTTTACTGACACCGATCGAAGCTTGTGTTAAGGAATTTTTTGACGAGGATTTAGTGGCAGATGCCACGGATGGTGCGGTCGAGAAGGAGAGTCAGGGGAAATTTTGGACTAGGTCCCGGAAACGCACTGGTGCGCAACTGCACCCTGCGGGGGAACCAAACCTCTGTTCTAGTGGAGACGAGGAATTGCCGGCACCTAAAGTGCCAGCTACGCGGAAAGGACGCGGGGGTACCACCGCTAGACCAAAATCGACAGTGCAGCCGAAACGCGACGAGCGAGGGCGTTTCCTGCGATACCCTGAGGCGTCATCGAAGGACATCGAGGACGGAAATGAGTCGACGGGCTCATTAATATCAATGGCGTCGATGGCGTCGGTTGCGTCGACGGCTTCGAAAGCGTCGGCGAAACGCAAAAGCCAGAAGGCTCTCGTCGACGCCAACATCGAACAGTTAGTGCGAAAGGCTGAAAAAGGCAGAGAGGAGGCAGGGATTGTGGTTTCCGAGTCGGAGGATGAGCACACTGCATTAACGCTGCAACAGCTGATCGAGAGGGAACTGGAGACGGTGAGACTTGTCTCCCGAAAATCTAGCCATTTGAAGGGGACAAGCCAAAAGGCCTTGAATCAGGCGGCTGCGGCTATCAAAGAGGCTACTCAAAGGCTCTACAGGCGAACGGTGACGAAAGAGACGGCCAAACTGCAGGCGAATAATACTCGTCTGCAGTCAGAGGTGGCGGAGCTTCGAAAAGAGGTAGCCGAACTGCGAGCAGAAACCCGGAAGGCAACTGCCTCAAATAATGGTGGGGAAAACGTCCAAGGAGAGGCCGATCGGATATGGGAAGAGCGGTCGCGAGTCCTCATGTCCCAAGTAGGACAGATGATGAACGCACGTTTGGAAGCAATGGAGGACCGGCTTCTCCCGGAAAAACGCATGCGCCCGCCGCTAGCTGCAGATATCAGGCGCGAGGAGATGGCCAAGCGCAACGCGGTGGAGCCTGCTGCGGCTGCCGGTCCATCAAGTCTCGCGGTAGCGGATATGACCGATGGCGATGCCAGGCCACCGGCACAAAAGGTGGTGACCAAGAAGGACACTACGCGACCTAAAAGGGCGCCCAAAAAGGCTCAGGTGGTGACCAAACAATTGCCATCGGCCCAGAAGCAAGGCGAAGACAGTTGGACCCTAGTCGCCAGTAAGAAGAAGCGGAAGAAGGGGCGCAAGCCCAAAAACTCCAAAGAGCAGAAGGGTGTATCCACAGCGGTCAAAAAAGCTGGACCACCAAAGCTGCGCCCTCCCCGCTCGGCTGCGGTAGTAGTAACGCTGCAGCCTGGAGCCGAGGAGCGAGGGCTCAGCTATGCTGCTGTCCTGTCGGAGGCGAGGACAAAGATAGACATCCAAGGCCTGGGCATTCCAAAGCTTGGAATCAGAAAAACCGCAACCGGCGCCCGGGTCTTGGAGGTATCAGGTGAAGCGGGCCCTTTAAAAGCCAACGCGCTGGCTGATCGTTTGAGGCAGGCACTGAGTAGTGACGTCATCAAAATAACCAGACCTGAGAAGTGCGCGGAACTTCGGATTACAGGTCTGGATGACTCAGTGACTGCCTCAGAGGTGGTAGCGGCTATTGCCAAAAAGGGGGGGTGTGAAGAGGCCAATTGCAGGGTCGGCTCCATTCGCCAGGGATCTTCAGGGCTTGGCGCTGTATGGGTTCGCTGCCCAGTGGCGGCGGCCAAAACGATTGTGGATGGCGGGAAGTTGCTGGTGGGATGGGTCGCAGCCAATGTTACCCTCCTGCAGCCCAGAGGTATCCGCTGCTTCCGCTGCCTACAGAATGGGCACGTTAGGGTCAGCTGCACCTCAGAGGTAGACCGTAGTGATGAATGTTATCGCTGCGGTCGCCACGGGCACAAGGCCAGGGATTGTGTGGCAGCTCCGCACTGCACAGTGTGTGCAGCGGCTAAAAGACCTGCGGATCATGTCGTAGGGGGCGGGTCCTGCAAAGCTCCTCCGGTTAGGTGTAAGGGAACGCAGAGAGGGGCGGCCTCGCAAGCCGCAGCTCCCGGCGATGAGGTGACAGAAATGGCAACGGACCAGAATGTACCGTAGCCCCCCTCTCGAAATACTTCAGGGTAACCTCAACCACTCCACCCGCGCCCAAGATCTTCTGATGCAGTCTATGGTGGAGTGGTCGATAGACTTTGCGGTGGTGGCGGAGCCCTATTCTGTTCCTCCTCGACCAAACTGGGCGGGGGACGTGCTAGGTTCGGTAGCAATTGTGAGTGGCGGAACCGCTCTCAATATCCTAGAGCGGGGTCAGGGCTTCGTGGTGGTTAAGTGTGGGGAAGTTGGCCTGATTGGGGTTTACTTCTCGCCGAATAGGACTCGCGCCGAGTTTGAGGTCTTCCTAGACGAGGTTGGGGTGGCGGTGCGACGTATAGCACCGCTGCCGGTATTCGTCCTGGGTGACCTCAATGCGAAATCAAGGGCGTGGGGGGGCGTGGCAACGGATGCACGCGGAGAGACGTTGGAGGAGTGGGTGGCGCAGGTTGGCCTGGAGGTTTTGAACCGGGGGTCCGCCTTCACCTGCGTGCGACAGCGGGGAGGGTCCGTAGTGGACGTAACTTTCGCTTCCCCTGTTGTGGCAGCGCGAGTTAGGGACTGGCGGGTCCTCGAGGCGGTGGAGACATTGTCAGACCACAGGTACATCCGCTTCAATGTCTCCCCGAACCGAGGGGCTGACGGAGTACGCCGAGGAGCGCATGGTGCTCAATCGCCATTTCCCAGATGGGCGCTGGCACGCCTGGACTTGGAAGCCCTCAAAGAGGCGCTAATTGTCCAGGCGTGGAATTCGGGGCCAAGAACGCCCGAGGAAGTAGTGGTGGAGGAGGAGGCAGTTTGGTTCCGCAATGCGCTGACCACCGTCTGCGATGCGGCAATGCCGCGGGCTCGTCGCGGACCCCCCAAAAGGGCGGTCTACTGGTGGTCGGCGGAGATAGCGGAACTCCGACGGGGCTGTGTGGCGGCCTGCAGAGCGTACACTAGGCAGCGCAGGCGGCGCCCCCGCGACCAAGCAGCGGAAGACCTCCGATACCAGCGGTATAGGGAGGCCAAGGAGACCCTACAGGTGGAGATCGCGAGGGCCAAGGATAGGGCCCGGCAGGAGATGCTGGACAGTCTCAACCGCGACCCGTGGGGGCGTCCGTATCGGTCCGTGCGGAAAAACTTGCGTGGCCAAACGCCCCCGCTCACGGAGACTCTTCAGCCCAACCTCCTGGCGGACGTGGTAGAAGCACTATTCCCGGGTGCAGTAGAGCACGAGCCTCCCGTGATGGCTCAGCGCCACTCGAGTACGGAAGACGCAATTGGCGAGATTCCTCGTATAACATCTGAGGAATTAAAAGCCGCCGTGCAAAAGCTCCGCAGCAGGAAGAAGGCCCCGGGACCGGACGGAATCCCGGGTCGAGTATGGGTCCTGGCACTAGATGACATGGGGGACCGGTTTCGGGGTCTACTGGACGCGTGCCTGGGGTCGGGCTCTTTCCCAACAATATGGAAGCGCGGGAGGCTCGTGCTCCTACATAAGGAGGGACGCCCGCAGGACTCACCATCCGCCTACCGGCCCATAGTCCTGCTGGACGAAGCGGGCAAACTATTCGAGCGGGTGCTCGCGGCCCGAATAGTTAGGCACCTACGGGGGACTGGGCCCGACATCAGTGACGCCCAGTTCGGTTTCCGGGGAGGCCGGTCGACCGTAGACGCGGTCCTTCGAGTTAAAGCCCTTGCGGAGGAAGCGGTGTCGGGGGGTGGGGTTATGTTGGCGGTATCTCTGGATATCGCCAACGCCTTTAACTCCTTACCATTTTCGTGTGTCCGGGAGGCACTTATTTATCATCAGGTGCCTTTTTACTTGCGGCGAGTGGTGGATGATTATTTCAGCCACAGGAGTGTCGAGTGCGTGGCGCGCGACGGGCGCATTTTGCGTCGACAGGTTGGGTGCGGTGTTCCGCAGGGGTCGGTGCTGGGGCCCCTCCTGTGGAACATCGGATACGACTGGGTGCTCCGCGGCTCTCTACACCGCGGACTCCATGTCGTGTGCTACGCGGACGACACTCTTGTGTGCGCCCAGGCGGGCGAGTTTGTGGAGGCGGCGAGGCTGGCGACGGATGGTTGCTCTGCAGTGGTGGGTAGAATCCAGCGGCTCGGTCTGAGGGTGGCCTTGGAAAAATCCGAGGCCCTATGTTTCCATGGGCCTCGACGACGTCCACCCTCAGGAGCGCGGATTACGATTGGTGGAGCGACTGTGGAGGTCAGGGCCCATATGAAATACCTGGGTCTAGTCCTCGACAGTCGCTGGAACTTTGTGGAGCACTTCCGTCTTCTAGCCCCGAGGCTGATCAGGGTGGCGGGGGCTCTGAGTTGGCTTCTGCCCAACGTGGGGGGCGCGAGTGCGAGTTGCCGTCAACTATACACCGGGGTGGTGAGGTCCATGGCCTTGTACGGTGCACCGGTGTGGGCGGACGCCCTGAACGCGCGAACACGGACCCTCTTGCGGAGACCGCAGAGGGTTATGACGACCAGGGCGATACGCGGATACCGCACCGTCTCGTACGAGGCCGCGTGCGTCTTGGCGGGGACCCCACCTTGGGATTTAGAAGCGGGGGTGTTGGCCTCAGTCTTCCGTCAGAAGGCGGAGGTAAGAGGCCAAGGAGGCGCCCCACCAGATGAGGTGGCGAGATGGCGGCGGCGGGCACAGAAACGTGCCCTTCGAGATTGGCGGAGCCGACTCGAAGAGCCGAGTGCGGGTCACTGGACCATACGGGCGGTGCACCCAGTGCTGGAAGAATGGGTGCACCGAAAAGCGGGAGACCTGACCTTCCGGCTGGTGCAGCTCCTGTCGGGGCATGGTTGCTTCGGCAAGTACCTGCACCGTATAGCCGGAAGGGAAGTGGACCCGAAGTGCCACGAGTGTGGCTGCGCTGAGGATACGGCGCAGCACACACTCGAGGCATGCCCCGCCTGGGGTGAGGAGCGCGACACACTAGTCGCAACTGTGGGAAGAGACCTCTCCCTGCCGGCCATTGCTCGCTCAATGGTCGGCAGTGAGAGGTCATGGGAGGCAATGATTACCTTCGCCGAGAAGGTTATGGCGGCGAAGGAGGCGGCGGAGCGGGTTAGGGAGGAGGATCCCCTCGCTGACCCGAACCGGCGTCGAAGAGTAGGACGGAGGAGACGGCGGCAAGCCGATCTGATGCCTCCGTAGTAAGGGCGTGCGCGGGTAATGGCTTCGGGGGCCGTCACCTGCATTGCACACGCGCCCGCGAGATGGAGGGGACATGCTTGTGTTTCAGCACGCCCCCTGGGGGGAGAGAGAAGGAGGCGGAGATATATCCGCCCTGGGAGGAGTCCAAAAAGGACAACCGCCGGAGAGGCCGCGGACGACATCTTGGACCCGTGGCCCTCCGCTATGGTGGCGAGTAGGAAACACCGTGGAGGTTTTAGTCGGTATGCTGCTGCGGTCCCCGCACCGCACAATAGCGGGGCGAGGACCACAGCAGAGAGTCCGACACTCCCCCGTCCGTCCACCCGAAGGCGGACGGGGGGTCTTTAAAAGATTTCCTTCACGTTAAAAAAAAAAAAAAAAAAAGGTTGATATGTGAGGTGTTAAGTTTGTCCTCACGCTTTTTTTGTCTGTTGAACTCTTTAACTCCTCGCATAAAATTATCCTTGAGAAATAAAGTGTCGAGTTCCACTATGACTGGGTTGGAGTTATCTTTGGATTTCACTCTAAAGACATCTCTTATGTTTGGACGTTCGATATTGACATTTAATGTTTGTCCAACTTTCGATACGATATCTCTAAGGATTTCTTTCGTTTCTCCATTTGACTTGGGTACATTCCTTATTTCTATGCTATATGCCCGTGATTTCCGCTCCATATTTTCTAACGTATCCTCTAGGTGTTTGATCCTTTTTTTATCCGAGGCTTTTTCTGATTCAAGTAGTGCGATTTTGTTTAGTAGCTCATCGTGCTTGCTTGACATGAGTTCGACGCTACTTTTAAGTTCGCAATTTTGGTCTATGATATTATTAATTTTCGCAATAAGGTCCTCAAACCGCTGATCTTGCTTTTCTGAGAATGCTGTGAAGATACTCCTGGATATAACGGTGCTGTTTTCCGTTTGCTTAGTCTTCCTTTTCTTCCGTTCATTTGGAGCAACGGTAGGACTTGACGTCATAGAACGAGGATGTAACGCTGCGTCATTGGTATTACTGCTTGTAGATAATACTTTGTTGGGCACCTCGGTCGATGCCGACGGCAGAGGTGACGCTGGTGGCGTGCGATTGATTGGCATTATTCCTTAGTGTTATTATGAATGTCACGACAAGAGAAGTTTGAGTCTCTATATCCGGGGAGGAGCAGGTAAAAACGACTGGTGCTAGTGATTGAAGAGGGCAGCTTTCATTCGATGAGTATACGAGTCTGGATTATTGGTTGTTATATCCAGAGTAGTAAGGCAGTGCGCTCGAGATCACGAGAATGTGGATTTAGATGCCCCGTTTCTTGCCAGGAGGGGTCGAGTGATTTATACGCTTGAGATGACAAAGCGTGCGCTATCTTTTTTGGCAACAGTTGCTCGGGCCAGGGACTACTTCCAAAGATTTTTCTTGTATCACAGCTGAGCGAAGACTCTCTCACACAGTTCAAAATAAAAGAGAGACACACAACATACCTCAAGTAGTTAACAGCAGCCTTCCTTGATTTCACTTGGGCCAGATCCGAAACGCCAACCGCTAAACGCTCTCGCTTATAAATCGTGGCAAGCGCGCGCGCGTAGTAAGGGTACAAGGGGGTGTGTCGCGTGCGCAGCGGTACTCGGCCAATGACCTTTGTCTGCAGTGTTAACTTATTTTAGGAATCCGAACGAAAATAAAAATGGAATTTTGTCATGGATTCCTCTTTCTCTATAATGAAATATAGGTTTTGTTGTCGTAGATAGAGATGATGTCGTCTATCTGTATCATCACGCCAGATCGCTTGCAAGGTAGATATAGAACCTTATATTACGAAAATCTTGTAGTTTAATAATAAATAGTAATCTAAAGTATTAATTTAAGGTCCTTAAGGAAAGAACTTGTTGGAACTTTGTACTCTATATCTATACCGCAACGGATTAATCTAATGATATGTAATCTTTATAGATATAAAGACTCACAATTATAATTTTGAATTTTGATTATTTTATTGGTCTATTGGCGTAAAGTAGGGCTTGTAATATCCACGAGGTCCCAGGTTCGAATAGGTCGAAGATATAGTTTAAAAAAAAACCCAATATCAGTCCGAAGTCTGAAATGCCCGGTATTGTGTTAATAGGTTCGTTCCCTATTCTATTCAGACCGTACGACCTCGGCGATACGTAGACGTACACAGAACACCTCTGACGCCTGTGTTAGTATTAGTTAGTTCTATTTTTATCACACTTTAGAATTGGTTGGTTAGTGATGTTTTGTGAATTGGAAAGATAAAAGAAATCAGTTTTTCGTTTTTGATAATATTATGGATGACTCGAAAAATACCCTATATACCTAGTAATATAGTTAGCGATAGAGTGGTATGAGAGGTTAATTGAATTAACAATTTACAGGCCAAGGACGTTAGATACTATATAAAAATTTATCCGATTTTCCTAGACAAACATAGCTCGTGGCTACGGCACCATAGACCACATCCACACAGTGCGGCAGATTGTACAGAAGACTGCAGAGTATAATCTGCCCCTATGTCTAGCCTTAGTGGACTATGAGAAAGCCTTTGACACTGTCAAAACCTGGTCAGTTCTGGACTTCTTGCAACGTTGCCAAGTCGATTGGCGATACATCGAGGTGATGAGATGCCTTTTTGAAGCCGCAACAATGACCATACAAGTACAGAACCAGCAGACTGAACATTTCCACCTGCGCCGCGGAGTACGCCAGGGTGATGTCATATCACCAAAACTGTTCACCATAGCACTGGAGGATATGTTCAAGACGCTGGATCGGAAAGGTCGCGGCATCAATATAAATGGCGCACACATCTCTCACCTGCGATTTGCAGACGACATCGTCATCATGGCTGAAATGTTGCAATACCTACAACCGATGCTAGACAGCCTTGCTAATTCGTCTCAGCGAATTGGTCTCTGGATGAACTTAGATGAAACCAAAGTTATGATCAACGAGCATGTTGACCCGGGACCGATCGCCGTAAAAAGAATCCCCTCGAAGTTGTTTTAGAGTATGTATACCTAGGGCAGTTGCTCCAACTAAGTAAAAACAACTTCGACAGAGAAGTTAAGAAACGGATACGGCTGGGCTGGGCAGCATTTGGAAAACTTCGTCGAGTCTTCTCATCGCCCATACCCCAATGCCTAAAAACGAAAGTTTTTAATCAGTGTGCCCTACCTGTAATGACGTACGGAGCCGAAACGTGGCCACTCAACGTGCGTTTTGTCCACCAGTTCAAGGTCGCTCAGCGAGCTATGGAGAGAGCTATGCTCGGAGCTTCTGTTAGGGATCTAATCTGGAACGAAGTTATTCGTCAGAGAACCAAGGTTACCGACATAGCTCAGCGAATTAGCAAGCTCAAATGTCAGTGGGCAGGTCACAAATGTCACAGAACCGATGGCCGTTGGGGCAGACTGGTTCTTGAGTGGAGACCGCGTGTCGGCAAATGTGGTGCAGTTGGTTACTTGGCACCGACTTCAAATATTATTTTTTTTGCTATTTGAAGTCGGTTTCCCTTTTTTAAAACGTTCTTTATTTTACAATTTTACGTGATGAGCGAATAGATTATTAATATTTATGCTTATTATAGTATTATTTTATTACAGTTAGGTACTTACAGGACTGATAAAATACTCATAATAACTGAATTTGCACATTCGTGCTGTTTGCCGTCATGGAGTCCCGTGGAGTGTCTTCATAGGCCAAGATCTAATACAAAAAAATAAAAAAAATACTACGGAGCTATATTGAACCCAATGCAAAAATAATCATCAAAATCAGTTAATATACAAAGAAGGTATAAAAAACACAGAAAAATTATGAACCTCCTCCTTTTTGAAGTCAGTTAATATTCTTCTTAGTTTTAAAGTAGGGTACCTATAGGATTGACGAATGTGTTGATTGAAATATTATGGATATTATTATAGTTCACACATTCGTATTCGTATAGTTTGTTGTTAAGGAGTTCCCTGGTGTATATTCAAAGTCCAAGGTACAATACCAATGAAATTAAAATGGAACCTATACTGAATCACATGCAAAAAGAAGCTTTAAAATCGGTTCACAATTGACGGAAATATCGGTGAACATTGATAAAAAAAGCTTACATACAGACGAACACAGAAACTCCTTCTTTTTAAAGACGGTTTAAAAGAGAGATTTACAATCTTTTTGTATATATTGCATTCATGGAGTGTGAGAGAACAATGCAGAACGAGCTAAGTAGATGTGTTTAAGTATATAATGTTTGCTTAAGTTTGCAGATAAGGTTATCCGCATCTGCCTCAGAAGGAACAGCACTCTGGCATCAAAAATTTCCCCAAGAGATACAAACACAGACACCAACAACACTAACACACCAACACAAAGCCCTACGTCACCTCTGGCAGTCGCTATTCCCAAGAGCATAAATTTTCTTGGGAGAGGCGAACGTGGGAAGCCGGGTATTTAAATAAAATCAGTCGCCCTGTTTATGGACGATAATTCCGAGCGCATTGGCATCGGCTACTGCAACGCAAGCGGCCCCAAACGGGTAACCATCTCGCCCGGGCTTGCCTCCCTTCTTCATGGCAGCTCGTTTAAGAACACAATGAAGCGTAAGAAGTTCAACGAGCTGCAGAGCGCGGGGATCGGAAACACAGCGTGCAGAATAGTGCAAACTAAGAACAAGACCGTGGTGCACTATTCCAAGCGGGCGAGAACACCTTCCAATTTGCCCAAGCATGCAGTTTTCTGATCAGCCTAGCGGGGAAGGGTGACAAGCCAACAAAAGTAAGCGTAGACGCTATGGTGGTGGAATTTGAGGAAGGTGAGGCCGCCGACCACATCGGGATAGTAGAAGCCTCAAAACACCACGAGGTAGAGGCCTTTGAGCATAGAGGACAAAACCTCGACTTCCTACGGCCATGACCGCCAGAAAACCTTACCACAAAAACCCCAACTGACATCTGGGGACACCCCATAGCGACTCAAGACGGGCTCAGCGGGTCTGAACGCCTACAAATGAGGGCAGCTCTCGAGGAGAGCACAGCGAATCAGAAGCCAAAGGACACTACAGGTGCCAAAAAACTCGCGTCTTTCACAACGGCGCTCGGGAAGGCGGTCCTCGGCATACCAAGTGTGCTGGGGAAAAAATCAGGGGGAGCCAACGGGCGGAGAGGGTGGCAGTCGCCGCCGAAGCGTTCTTGAGGGAGCCCCCCTCCCAAAAGTCATAAGCAGCCGGAAGAGGCTCGAACAAGGGCCCAGATGGGACTTGTCGATCCGCCAAACACACAAAAAATGCGTTCCTCGAGTTCAAAGCAATCACCAAAGCAACAAGAAGGGTCAATAGTGAGACCTGTAGATCCATCCTGCAAACCTATCACCTAGGCAATGAAGGATTGCTAGAGGTGAAGCTCGAGGAGGCAGAAGCGGCGGTGTACGGCAACGACAACTCCACCACGTTAAGAGGAGAAATGTCGGGGAAGTACATGGCGGCCTATAGTGGAACCACCGGTTTCGTCGAATACGATGAGGAGGAGTCCCGGCGGACCGGCAAACACAAGTTCAGAACCCCCCCTAACGACCCAATAGTGGTTGCGGCGAAGTGCACGAGGGTGGTGCTCGACGACCGGATACTTGAGATGGCAGAAACCGTCTCAAGTGGCCAGGGTCGGGGGCCCGCAATCGAGCACTGGACCGTACCCAAAATAACATGGGTCAACGGGGTTCCTGGATGCGGAAAAACAACATGGATAATCGCAAATTACAACATCGAAAGCGATATCCTAATAACATCTACAACCGAGGCAGCGAATGACTTAAGTGAGAGACTCGCGCAAAAGGTTAAAACAAACACCAAGAGGAGGGTCCGCACTATGTCTTCAATGCTGGTCAACGGATTGAAAGAAGGAGAAGAGTGCACACGTATTATCATCGACGAGGCACTCATGAACCACTTTGGAGCCGTAGTGATGGCCATCAAGATAACTGGCGCGAGAGAGGCTCTTCTCGTCGGCGATTGCATCCAACTGCCGTTCATTGATAGGGAGAACCTGTTTCGACTGCGTTACAACCGCCCAGACTCCGTGGCGCGTGTAAACAGGGAGCTGCTCTGCACTCACAGAAACCCAATGGACGTAGCGTATGCCCTCAACGAGATATACGGGGGCATATACTCGTCCAAATCCCTCGTGAGGTCCTTGAGCCTCAGTAAGTACACGGGAGCGCAAATTCCAAAACACCAGGAGAACACCCTGTTCCTGGTGCACACCCAGGCCGAGAAGGAAATCCTCCTCGGCCAGGGCTATGCGTCGGGAAACGGGTCGCGCATCCTCACCGTGCATGGGTCTCAGGGACTAACGAGTGAAAACGTGGTGATAGTGCGAGCGGTCCCCAAGAGACTGAAGCTCCACGGAAGCTATCCACACGCGGTCGTAGCTATATCTCGCCACACTGGAAGTTGCGTCTACTACACAGACAGCTGTGAAGGGGACGCAACGGCTACACTAATAAGCAGGGCGGGGGCAGCTGCGACCAAAAAAAATAAAAGAATACAACATTAAGATGGCTATTCGCAGTCGAGACATGGTAGTTGTTAAAAAGCTGCTGGAGGCGGAGGCCTAAAGGAAACCCTCACAAGCAGCCAAACACCTACACAACTGAGGCATTCTCGCTCAAACGCAAGCCAAAACAGAAAGCCTCATTCACTTTCATAAACCTTTAAAACAATAACATAAAAAAAGTAAAACAAAAACGTCCACGTTCGCCGACGATGTTAGGTCCCATGTAATAGGGGGCGAGCCTATTGCCATATACCGGGCACAATTGCAGACTCCGGACTCATACTGGGAATTTTTCGTTAGAAAAACTACATTTATCCGACCTAGGATTTGAACCCAGGACCTCGTGATCACAAAGCGATGCGCTTTGCCGCCAGACCAACGAGGCAGTCGAGAGACTTTGTTAAGGTATATAGTAAAAAGTTATTGCAATAGTTTGTGTATGTGAATTTCCGTGTTTGTAAACGCACCCACGGCACAGGAATAAATGATAGTGTGGGGCTACGTTTTTTAAAAGAAAGAAATAAAGAAAAGAAATAATAAGAAAATTAAAGTTAGCTTACTGTGAATTATGTAATGATGTAAATACTTGGTTATAGCTCCAGCGTGAGGCCGAACGAGACAAAATTCAACAGAAGCACTACTGTTAAATTTTGTCTCGTTCGGCCTCACACTATCCTTTGTCTATCCTCTATCCTTTGACTGATCAAACCTGTGCCCTGCGGTACAGGCCGGACCAGTCCCCATCAGCAGCATGAAAGCATATCTGGGTATCATGCTAATAAAGAAGCTTGTAAATTTATAACTACTCGAGTGGAGTTTGTACCCAAAATTTATGCTAAATAATATGTATAATAATAATATGTATAATAATAATATTAGCCATGTTAAGAAACACTTCCACCGTTGGGCACGGGCCTTCTCTTAATCTGAGAGGGTTTTGGCCATAGTCCACCACGCTGGCCCAGTGCGGGTTGGCGAACTTCACACATCGTCAAGAAACTCTTAGGCATGCAGGTTTTCTCACGATGTTTTCCTTTACCGTTAAAACAAGTGATAGTTAAGTCTTATTACGCACACGCTTTCGACAAAGACAGAGGTGCGTGACTGGGTTTGAACGCTAGACCTCTGACTTTGCAGTCCAACGGTCTAACCACTAGGCTATCACAATATAATATGTAAAGATAAAAAAAATAAGCACGTCTATAGTCCCCGAGTGAGGGTGGTGCAGGTGTACTGTGTACACCCAGTCCCCTGTGTACATCCTAGTTAGGGCCCAATGTAACAGAGGGTGAGGCCTACCTATACCGTGCACCATTCTAGACTTGTGCCCGGTATAGGTAGGAGGTATATTTAAAGGGCTTGCCTCCTGACTGCCATTAAAAATGTTTCGATAAAAAAATCACTTTTATTCCGACCTAGAGTTTAAACCCAGGACCTGGGGATCGCTAGCTGAACTATGGACCATCAGGTTCACAACACACGCAGGCAAACATATACTATGTAGGTATTTAAAGTTACCAAAATAATCATGGATCAAATTAATAAGTAATCGTAAATCATACTTCAAAAGAGCAGGAATATAATGATAAGTCGCTTGGCCGCTTCTCGGATGCTTATCAACAAAATTAAGTTACAAACTTTCCTCTAATCTATAACAATTATTTTTCCAAAATCTTTTTGCGGTTATTAATTTGAAAAGTCGGATTTAGAATATTTATGTTCAATCTATCTATATCATCACGCCAGATCCCTTGCAGGGTAGGCAGGGAGTATAAAGTTTCAACAGGTCCTTCCCTGACATACAAGAAAAAAAATCAAGAAAATAACAAAGGCTCCCACCACTTCGGAATATCATTAATGTGAAAAAGATTCGAAGAGACTCTAGTCTTCTCCACGGTTACTCTTTGGGTTACGAAGTTCCTGGGCCGCATAACTATTCTAGGAGGGTGGTGACCAGCTACGGCCTTACCCTCCCACCGGTGAAGATGCTGGTAAACTGGAAACTGCAGTAATCTTACTCGGGTTGTCCATTGCAATTCAATATTCTCATCAATACTGAATGTAGGTACTGGCAAACAGAACAGGATTGTAATCCTAATATCGTACTATATTATACTGTATCGACGTTGATCTTACGCCAATCCCAGTCCAATTTCCTGCACGATAGGTCTCGCAAACCGCCATCGATCACGCATACAATACGAGCTTTGCCCAGAGGTCTGATAGGATATTGTGTGTGTCGAGTCGTGCCCGGTGCATTAATCACATATTGTAACGAGGTAGGCAGTGGTCTCGGGCGGCTGCCAAATGCATGGCTATTGCGTCTTTGGTACAGTTGGGTCACAGTTACAGCGATAAGTGGAGAAATACGTTGGTTATGTTACAAAGTAATGTAGTCAGCAAGGGTTGCGAGGCGTCCGTGTAGCCGGACATGTTTGGTTATTCGGTGACTGTTGTAGCTTGCTAAATATTTTATTGTCCGTCCTATCCGGATTTTTTCGGCAATGTGTAACTCTCTCGTGGAACGAAATAAATCAATAATATCAATTGATGTTAGTAGGTAGTATTGTTGTAAGTATTTAATTGTTGTTCAATTTTATAAGAAAATCGTCGTTCATTTGTGTATTCGAAATTTCGACAACTCGCGTCTTTTTTAAAAAAAGAATATGTTTCATTTACAAAACATTGCCAGGATTTAAGGATTGATATAGCGATGAATGCGGCTTATGTCGTTTTTTTGGCTGTTCATATCCAAGTATTATCCATAGCTTTACCAGGTCGACGTTTTATTTTTCAACTTCGTGAAGGTTTTAGCTCTAATCGCTACCAGTTCTGTAAGAAATGTGCTTACAGTACTTCGATTACATAATATGATTATTTACCGCCCAAACGGGGTCCATACTCCAGTTTTCTGGGGCATGTCTGAGACAGTATAGTTATTGCAGTGCTAATTATATAACCTGTTATTAAACAGTTGGAGCTAAGTGCCTGCCCGTTGCAGCGGCCTCACGCTTGTCCAGGCAGACAACTGCATTGTCACCTACCTTGGAAATGGCACAGTCCTATATTAACAGACTGCTCTTTAAAGACATACAAGGCATAACACCGTCGAAATATTTTGCTATGGACGGCTGTACCTTTTAAACACCGCCTTCATATTATTGCATAGAAACAAAGTTTGCAAGGTGACGCATTAGTATTTAAAAAAAGTAGCCCCATTAGGAATAATTCCTGTGTCGTGGGTGCGTTTCCCAACATGAAATTCACATGCACGAACAGCCAGACCAAAGCAAATATTTGTGGGTCACACAAAGATTTGTCCCGGACGGGAATCAAACCTGACTTCTCGATCCAGTGGACGGAGCACCGTAAGCTTTTAACCATTGGACCGAATCGTCCGTCAACTCACGCAAAGATTTGTCCCATGGCGGATCGAACCCGCGACTTCTAGATCCGGCGAACAGAGCAGCCTATTTTATAATCATTAGACCAAGCCGTAACCAAGGCTCATACATTCGTGATGGTCATCAATTTTAAACAGTTACGGTGATAGGGTTAGAGTTATCTCCTACCACGTGAGCCTTATAAAATTATTTTGATTTCAAACCGCCTCTAACCACCATCTTTATGGTATTGAGGTCATGATTGGTTGTATGTGGTGTACCTCAGTTTTCGATTACCTCTAATTGACTGCTCGGAGACATTCGTCATGTACTCATAAGATTACTTATCTTGTAAATTGAGTCATATAATAAGTATTGGTTATGTACATAACCAAAGCGCTGAGTATAATCAATCTTATCATAACAATCGTCTACGAGAGTGGGTTACCGGAGAATGGTGAATAGAAATATATATATATGTTTCAATTTTAGCATTCTGTAGATTACACGTATTGATCGCAGGCACATTGCTCCGTATTGAGTGATATAAAAACATCGTCACCTCGCGTGATAGATGGCGCTCTGGGCGCTCGGACTCTGAGCCATTTTTCAAGTTCTTATTTCTTATTTTATTTTAGCATAGAATATTTAGATCTGGATTACTTGCATTTCTGTTAATTACTTTGAGCTTGTAATTTATCTCTAAAAGCCTTAAGTAGACTTTGGATTGATAGGTTTTTAGAGTAATTTTAGAACGAAAAGAATCTTTATAAAATTCAATGTCATTAATAAACTCTGTGCTGAAGTATATTTAGTAGCCCATTTTGTGTGGTAGGTCTTCGTCATAGGGCAGTTTTATCAAACGTGCAAAGCATTTGAGAGACTCGAGCGGTTAATATCAAGGTCAACAATGTTAGTAATTTTTCTTTATCAGGGAAATTCGCGATGCATGATTAATTAATTATTTATCATATAGGAAAACCTAACATTTATGGAGTCAATTACAAATAAATATGACATAAGCGTTGCCTTGTATTAGGAATTATCCCTGTTACGTAGATGCGCTTACACACACAAATTACACACATAAAATATACAGTCGAAAACAATTTGTATTTATTTATATTTAGGAAAGCTTACGGACTAATGATACAGATGAGATAAAAATATAAACATTACAAATTGCTAACAACAAGTTTCCACATTTAGCATCTACATAATTTAGTCGCAATTACAAACAAACCAGGCCGAAACTTAAATACAAGTAAAGTTTTTATACTAAAAAATATTATTATAATGTATAGACACAAATATGACAAGAGAGAAGATTCACAAAAAGAACTTAACCAGGGCACCTTAGAGCTAAGGCTGGTCGCTTTTCACAAAAAACTCACTACTCATACGTTTTCTGATTGAACGCGAGCTGGTACAAAAGAGGTCTAACCCCAATTGTAACGACTGAGAATTAAAGCTGGCTGCGCTACGCAACGCTACGCACCTTTTATCTCCTTTCTTGCAAGAAATACGCATTTTGTCTATAATTTGTAGAGAACAAGTGTACATTTAACAAGGGACGATGTCTAAGACCTAATTGATTAGTACGAAGTACTACATTAGCGAGAAGTTCAAAGCAATCTATTGAACCGATAGCGATGCCTACTAGAAAACAAATGTCATTGACGGTGCGCCTGTGCTTCAGTGGTAGAAAATGATATCGTTTACAACGATCATAATAATCAATAGATTGGCATTGAGCTTTGAAATCCAAGTACCGTAGGAACTTTTTGTGTATATTTACAATACGAGTTTTATAAATTTGGTACTGTGGATTCCACACTTGGGAGACCCACTCAAGGTGGCTACGTACGTAGGAGCAGTATAATATCTTAATAGTTTTTAGAGACCGAAAGCAGGCCAATGCTCGTAAAATAAAACCGAGAGCTTTTGACGCCTTATTGACGATGTGATCAGTATGCTTATCAAAAAGGAGTTTATTGTCATAAATGACACCAAGATCTTCGATATGAGTTACATTGTTAATTCTTTGGTGGTTAATAGTGTATCCACACCCGATGTTATTATTTTGGCACGAAAATGTTATGTAGGCACACTTAGATATATTTAATTGTAATATATTTTGTGCGCTTCTGTGCGGTTCTGGGTGACCACTCCTAGGGGCATAGCCCTATGCCACCGCACGCGTCGCGGGTTGCGGATAGCGAAACGGCTTCCAGATATGGAAGCTAGCTGCCTAGTGCAGTCGCGGACAATAGGGCGGTTCACATAGAGGGGTGCTGGGGGCGTCTATGGCTAGGCTTCCTCTATAAAATAGCACAAAATCCAATGACAGTGAACGACAGTGGCAAGAAGGAGCCGCCACTTTAAACAAAGCTCTGACCCGGGGAGACTGGCCTCGTCAACCTTGGATGGTAGCCAGTCTAGGAGAAGGTACTCTGAAACCAAACCAAACTGCTGCCTTGCAGTAAAGTGTTGGATCACTCAAGGCTAGGTGGCCACTCCTTAATAGAGTGTCAAACAAAAACATGAAAGCGGGATTTACAAACAAACTACCCGAGGAGGGTACCAGTACAAATACTGGAGAATCCCTCCCTGAGCCCTGCTCAGGGAGGGATTCTACAGTATTTGGGGATAGTAGAGGGGGGGGGGGGGGCAAAATTTGCTTAACTACAAGGAACAGTCGATTAATGAAAATGTACCATCTTCAGATGCTAGGCAAAAATCACGAGTCCTTTGCCAACAAGTATTCCACAAAGGAATGTTTAACATAACTAGACCAACTTCAACCAATGAACCTCATACACCCAAGCAACTAACAGCAAACCAAACTACACCAGAATGCGAAATAGAAAATAATTGGATTGAATGTTACGAATTGAAAATACTCAGAAATGACCAGGTCAAAATACAATCCAAGACCTCTGAGGCATATAGGAAGATTGTAAAATAACTAGAAATAAGAAACACAGAATTCTATACATGTAAGCCGAAACAAGACAGGAGCTTTAAAGTGGTTTTGAAAGACTTGCACCATTCTACGGACCCTGAATCAAAGAAGAAATCAAAGAAGCCTTGGCCATGTTAGACCATGAATGTATTAATGTCTGGAATATAAAGCAAAGGAGCACCAAGAAACCATTGCCAATGTTCATAGTGGAAATTAAACCAAACAGTAACAACAAAACTATCTATGACATTACAAAATTGTTGAACTGCAACATACGATTTGAACCACCGCTACCTAAAAAAGATGTGCAAAATGCCAACATTATGGTCATACAAAAGCATACTGCTGACGAAACCCAAGTGTATTAAATGTGCAGGCGACCACCTATCTCAAGACTGTCCACGTAAAACAAGATCTGATGACGTGAAGTGTATACTTTGCAATGGAAACCACCCTGCTAATTGTAAGGGATGTAAGATTTATAGAGAGCTACAAAAAATTAAATATAGCCCTGGCTTAGAAAAAAGAAAAAGACAAACACCAATAAAAGCCAAATTGACGAACCAGCCATATAGTAACACAGGATCAGAGCGAGGAGCGAGACCAACCTACGCAGAAATAACGCAACAAAACGAACATCCTAATGTTTCCAATAAACATGAGCCTCAAAACATGAGCCTGGCACGAAGTAACTTTGAACTGCGAGAACTAGTGACTATGATGAAACAAATAATGTAACAATTGACGACAATGACGAACTTAATACTAACCCTCACGACAAAAATGACTCAAAATTTAATGCCTTAAAAATAGTATTATGGAATGCCAATGGGCTGACACAACACTACCTAGAAGTAAAAAAATACATACAGACAAACAACATTAAAAAAATAAATAAAAGATTATTTCTTTAAATCATGTTACACAAATTATTAGTTGATGGGTCCTCCTAGTAAGTTTAGTACAAAACTTGTGGCAGGAAGCCCCGATCTTCTATAGCAGTGAATAATGATAATTAATAGAAATAAACTGTAAAAGCAATATAATATAATAAAAATTTGATGTTTGTGTGTGTGTGAGTGCGCGTGTGTGCGTGTGTGTATGCATCTGCGTGTGTGTTTGTGCGTGTGTGTGTGTGTGTGTGTGTGTGTGTGTGTGTGTGTGTGTTTACGCGTGCATATGTACTCTATAACATTGACATATTATTAATATCAGAAACGCACTTTACCAACAAAAGTTACTTTTGTATGCCTAACTATAATTTCTATCAGACCATGCACCCGGACGGTAAAGCGCATAGTGGGAGCGCAATAATAATAAGAAATCACGTTAGACACCATTAAGGTAATCCCTACAGTACAGAAATAATACAAGCTACAAATATCATTGTCGAGGACTGGACTGAACCCATTACAATATCGGCTATTTATAGTCCACCCAAACACAACATAAAACAGTCTGACTATGAAGCTTTTTTTGCGACTCTGGGGCATAGGTTCATTGCCGGCGGTGATTATAATGCCAAACATACATTTCGGGGTTCAAGGATAATCACTACTAAAGGTCGACAGTTACTACTTGCTATTGAGAAAATCAAACTTGGAGTAGAGTCCACTGGAGAACCTACTTATTGGCCAACCGACAATAGGAAAATACCAGACTTGATAGACTTCTGCGTTACTAAAGGCATAGCAAAAACACATTTAAGCTCGAAATCTAGCTCGGAACTATCTTCGGACCACACTCCCGTGGAGATAACACTGAGTAGAAGAATTATACTCAAAGAAATACCATGTCGACTGCATTCTCGCAAAACCAACTGGAACTATTTTCGAGAAAAGGTCGCCGATTCTATAAATGTGAACCTGCCACTACAGAGCGACGACGATATTACAGAAGCCGTTGAACACTTTAACTCTGTTGTTCAGAAGTCTGCATGGGAAGCGACACCAAATTCGATAGGAACGAAACAATATTTACCTAAGTGCTCCCTGCCTGCGACGAAACTACTAGCTGAAAAACGTAAAGCTAGAAAGCGCTGGCAGCAAATAAAGTTCCCTGGCGATAGAACGCGGTATAACGCCATCACAAAAAAGCTCAAGCGGGTGTTGACTGACGAACGTAACGAAAGCGTTGCAACAAACTTACGATACCTAGACGCTACACCATCAACAGACTATTCCCTCTGGAAAGCCACAAAAAATCTAAAAAGCCTAATATCATACCAGCCGCCTCTAAGAAAATTCGACAACACATGGGCTACCAGCGATTTCGAAAAAGCCACATTATTCGCTGAGCATCTCAAAGAAGTATTTGTGCCTAATCCAGATGCTGGGTCAACTAAGATAACTCAGGTATCAGACATATTGAACGAAACCCATCAACTAGAGCTACCAATAGACAAATTTAAGAAAACTGAAATAACAAATGCAATTAAAAAACTAAATACAAATAAAGCACCGGGGTATGACTTGATAACGGCCAAGTTGTTAAAAGAATTACCAAAGATAGGCATACAATTCCTCACTCATCTATTAAATGCTATTCCACGTAGATGCTTTGTCCCACCGCAGTGGAAAGTGGCACAGATTGTTATGATACCTAAGCCTGGAAAAAATCCAGAAGACGTGAAATCGTATCGCCCAATTAGTCTACTTTCTGTTGCTTCTAAATTGATGGAAATTCTGTTCCTTATAAGCTTAAAGCCTATTATAGAACAGAACAAGGTAATACCTGATCAGCAATTTGGATTCAGACTAAAGCATGGGACAATAGATCAAAATCCATACACTAGTAGAAACCATCCACAAATCATTCGAAGAAAAGAAGTACTGTACTGCTGCTTTCCTTGATATATCACAGGCGTTTGATCGAGTCTGGCATGATGGACTTTTAAACCAAAAAGGCACTGCCCATCAACTACTATAACTTTATAAGGTCTTATCTTACAGACAGAAACTTTTTTATCAAGTATGGAGAAGCCATAATTAAGTTAAACCCCATAAAAGCTGGAGTACCCCAAGGCAGTACCATGGGGCCCATCATGTATCTGATCTTCACAGCTGACTTACCAATTACAGACGGGGTGATTATGGGTACATTTGCCGATGACACTGCTGTAATGTCCATTGCCAAAACACCACAAAATGCTTCCAAAAAGCTACAAATTGCTTTAAACGAAATATCTGCACGGCTTAAAGACTGGCATATAAAAGCCAATGAATCTAAATCAATTCAAGTAACATTCACTACCCGACGGGAAACTTGTCCTCCAGTTTTTCTGAACAATATCCAGATCCCGCAATCTGAGGAAAAAAAATATCTTGGAATTTACCTAGATAGGCGATTAACTTGGAGAAAGCGTATATTTACCAAACGCCTAGCACTGGGCCAACAGAGTCGCAAAATGTATTGGTTACTAAATAGAAAATCACAACTGTCCCTAGAGAACTATAGAAACTGCTACTATATAAAAGCATAATTAAACCAATATGGACATACGGAATACAACTGTGGGGCACAGCAGCTACATCAAACATTGAAATCCTCCAAAGGTTTCAAAATAAGACGCTTAGGATGATAGTAGACGCACCTTGGTACATTTCAAGCGACAGACTACACCACGACCTATACATTAAAACAGTGATACAGGAAGTCATGGCCCAAACAACAGCCTACAAGAGGCGAATACAAAACCACCCAAATCTACTTGCAAAGAATCTGATGACTGTCAGCCGACACCCCAGAGATCGGAGGCTGAAACGTAAAATGCCACAAGATCTACTCCAGAGTAGATAATTGCCCGAGGGCTTGTGACTGGACCTGTTCCTCCCAAGACATTACTACATCCTAACCAATTGCTAAATATCCCCTGCTCGGACAGATTGCAATAATAAAAGGAAAAAAAAGATATATTTAATTGTAATATATTTTGTGCGCAGTAATTTGAAAATTTATTAAGATCATTTTGTTGTTGTTCTGAGTCAGACGTATTAATGATTCTTTTGAAAATTTTCATATCTTCGGCGTATAATAATATACGAGCTGTAACATAATAAACGCAAGACGTCAGACACCCAATTAGAGAATTGCTTCATCAGTTCAAAACAATAACCACATTTCCAAAATTAAAAGTTTTACCCCTTTTTAAGCACTTTTATACCCCAATTATCAATTAAACTTGCACGTGTATGTGTCCGGTTTGAGAAATACGTTTTAGGAATGCATTTGAAATCGCCTTATTGTTCTGAATCAAGAATAAGTTACTTTTTTATAGCGCACTGCATGAGCAAAAGCAATTTTAGCAAATTTAAAAAAAAATGTAAGATACATGAAATAAAACTATTTTACGGATTTTATCGCGGTGTATTTTTTGGTATATGGTCACGGGAGGGACCATGGGTGCTGCAAAGCACTCGAAACGTCGGGAACTAAAAATCAAAAAATAAACCGCTATAAAATCCGTAAAATAGTTTTATTTCATGTGTAATATTCGCGTAAATCTAAGAACTCAGTAAATGTAAGATATTTTAAAAATTATTGGAATCAATTCAGTTACCGATTTAGAACAAACTACTTTCAGGTCTTGCGTTTATTAAGTTACACCTTGTATATGAATGTTTGAAGCAGGATTTGATATCTGCAATAAATATAGTGAATAGCAAGGGACCTAATAACGATTCTTGCGGCACTCCAGAGGGGATAGAACACCAGCCGGAGGTATAGCCTTGCAAGACTACTGCCTGCGTTCGATTCTCTATGTATGAACTAAACCAACGATATAGGTTGCCATGTATCCCGGTCCCCATTAACTTCTGCAAAAGCACGTGATGATCAATACTATCAAAACATTTGCTGTAGTCGGTGTAAACGACATCAACCTGAGAGCCTTGATCCATACCCTTAGGGATGAAGTCATGTGCTAAGCGTAAGTTTGACGTGGTAGATCGTCTACGGAAAAACCCGTGTTGCTCATCACCAAAAGTGTTTTGAATAGCTAAATATAAAATTCGTTCTAGAATTTTGGCAAATAGGCATAACTTGGATATGGGACGATAATTTTTGACCATACTTTTATCTCCTTTATTTGGCACTGGCGTTACGAAAGCGGATTTCCAGATCTGTGGAACTACACCCTCTGTTACCGATCATCTACACAGTATGCAGACAGGCAATACAATACTTTCGGCTGACTCTACAATAAATAATGGTGGAATATGATCGGGACCCCCAGATTTAGAAAGGTCTAGAGCCTTCAATAAGTTTAGGACTTCGTCGGCACAAACGTGTATGGAACTAATGTAGTTTATTCCCGAATTAACATTTACAGAGTGAGACGGATCATAAGTTAGGGCACTTGGATCTGGAATGTTGATTTGAAATATTGTGCGAATAAATAACTTATATTCCGTGTGGGGACGGATTAAGAATACAGTCTCCCCTCCGCATGCTGGCCTAACAGCGGGTCGTAAGATACGACCAAATCCAGCAACAAATACCGCAAGCGGTAGTTCAAGCGAGGCAGTACTCTGGTGACACACCGGAAGAGGGCTCGCTTGGGCTGAGTGTTGCCGGAAGCAGGGCACCACTCTCTGGAATGGCGATACACATGGCATCCAAAGCCCTAGTTAGTTAGGTTACTGCTAGGAGATCATAGCCCACAGGTGCCGTAAGAGGTGCCTAAGGGGCTTGTAAGATGAGAGGATGGGCAGCAGCGTCCTCTTAATACCTACTAACGCTATACTGCGATCGTCAACCCGCCTTCCAAGCGTGGCGATTATGGCATCATCCCCCTAATGACATCCACAAATATTAAACGGCCCCCAGTCCTGGCCACGGTAGCAGCCACGGTAACGGCGGGGCGGCGGGTGCTAAGAATCCCCGGAAGAGGCATGGTTACCGACAACGAAGACCATTGGCCCTACTTTTAACACGCGCACACTGCGAACTGACGAAAAGATCGACGAGTTAGAGGAAGAATTAAGCAAGTTACACTGGGATATCATAGGATTATCTGAAGTCCGAAGAGAGGGTGAGGACTTGATAACACTTAAATCCGGTAACTTGCTCTATTTCCGGGAGGGTGACCAGCAGTCCCAGGGTAGTGTCGGGTCCACAGGTCTCTCGTGAACAACGTTGTCAAGATCGAGAGTGTGTCGACCAGGGTAGCGTATCTGATATTCAAAATGACTGAAAGGTATTCACTGAAAATTATACAGGCATACGCACCGACTTCGACACACCCCGACGATGAGGTAGAGGTTATGTATGAGGATATATCTAGAGCCATACATACCTCTAAAACTCACTACACCGTTGTCATGGGGGACTTTAACGCGAAACTGGGCAGACGAGGCGACGATGAGCTGAGAGTGGGAACCTTTGGTACTGGACAACGGAATCCCCGGGGCCCAATGCTGGCTGACTTCATGGAGAAGGAGGGACTCTTTATGATGAACTCCTTCTTCCAGAAGCGGGAACACCGTAAATGGACCTGGGTGAGCCCCGATGGTGTTACAAGAAACGAGATAGACTTCATCATGTCGACGATGCGGCACATATTCAATGATGTCTCTGTGATCAACGCAGTTAAAACTGGAAGTGATCACCGACTAGTAAGACGCACATTGAATATCAATTTCAAGCTTGAAAGGTCTAGACTGATGAAGTCTACACACCGTCCAGCACCTGTCCAGATTCAGAAGCCCGATAGCTTTCAGCTCGAACTGCAGAATCGCTTCGAAGGTCTCGGTGAGTGCATAAACGTGAACGATTATAGCAGCAGGGTAGTGGAAACTGTCCATACGGTCGGGCACAAGTTATTTAAAATCCACCGTACAAAAAGAACCAAAAAGCTCTCAGGCGTTACCCTCAAGCTTACGGAGGAAAGACGCAGGATGATCTTGCAGTCTCCAGAAGAAGTTTCCGAATGCCAGCGGCTCAATAGGTAGATCTCTAAGTCTCTGACTCGCGATGTACGCGAGTATAATACTGACAAAATAAGAGAGACTATCGAGCGCAACAAAGGCCCTGAAGTGTTTGCAAGGGATCTGTCTATCGGACAGAGCCGGTTGAGTAAGCTGAAGACCGGAGACGGCAGGATTGTATCCTCTACACCGGAACTCTTGAGGGAAGTCGAGAAGTTCTACGTCCAGCTATACACATCAGTACAACCACCTGTCTGCAATCCGGCCATAGACCCAAGAGCCAAATTGACCCGACACTATACCGAAGACATCCCGGACATCAGTCTGTGCGAGATCAGTATGGCTCTCAAACAGCTCAAGAACAACAAGGCGCCAGGCGATGACGGTATAACAGCCAAGCTTCTCAAGGTTAGTGGAAAGCCGATATTGAGGGCTCTCTAAAAACTATTCAACACCGTCATCCTCGAGGGCAAAACGCCACAGTCATGGCGCGGAAGTGTGGTAGTTCTCTTCTTCAAAAAAGGTGATAAAACCCTCTTGAAGAATTATAGACTCATCTCACTTCTGAGCCACGTCTAAAAACTGTTTCGAGAGTCATCACGAATCGTCTCGCGCGCAGACTAGATGACTTTCAACCTCCCGAACAAGCCGGTTTCCGAAAAGGCTTCAGCATCATAGACCACATCATACGCTGCGACAGGTCATACAGAAGACTGAAGAGTATAACCTGCCACTATGCTTAGCGTTTGTGGATTATGTGAAGGCCTTCGATTCAATCGAGACTTGGGCTGTACTACAGTCTCTCCAGCGGTGCCAAGTTGACTACTGGTATATCGAGGTGCTGAAGAGTTTGTACGAAAACGCTACTATGTCAGTCCGCCTTCAGGACCAGAGCTCGATACCTATTCAACTGCAGCGTGGTGTGAGACAGGGAGAAGTTATATCCCCGAAACTGTTCTCCGCAGCGCTGGAAGATGTCTTCAAGCTTCTGGACTGGAGAGGACTAGGTATCAACATCAACGGCGAGTACATCTCTCACCTTCGATTTGCCGATAATATCGTGCTCATGGCTGATACCCTGGTACCATGCTCGATGACCTCAGTAGAGTCTCTCAACAAGTAGGTCTTAAATGGACATGGAAAAGACGAAGATCATGTCAAACGTCCATGTAGTACCAACTTCTATAAAGGTTGGAGACTCTACGCTCGAAGTTGTTGACGATTATATATACCTGGGACAAAGAATCCAATTAGGTAGGTCCAACTTCGAGAAAGAGGTCAATCGTCGAATCCAGCTTGGTTGGGCGGCGTTGGGGAAGCTACGTAACATCTTCTCGTCCAAAATTCCTCAGTGTCTTAAGACAAAAGTCTTTAGCCAGTGTGTGTTGCCAGTGATGACTTACGGCACTGAGACGTGGTCGCTTACGATGGGCCTCACAAGAAGGCTCAAGGTCACCCAAAGGGCGATGGAGAGAGCTATGCTCGGAGTTACCCTGCATGGATCGAATCAGAAACGAAAAATCCGCAGGAGTACGAAAGTCACTGACATAGCACTCAGAATTGCTAAACTTAAGTGGCAGTGGGCGGGGCACATCGCTCGTAGAATTGACGGCCGTTGGGGCAGAAAGGTTCTCGAATGGCGACCACGTACCGGAAGACGTGGAGTGGGTAGGCCCCCTACAAGATGGACCGATGACCTGATGCAGGTCGCGGGTAGAAGTTGGATGCGTACAGCACAAAGCCGGTCGTTGTGGCGGTCTTTAGGGGAGGCCTTTGTCCTGCAGTGGACGTTTTTCGGCTGAAGAAGAACTTATTTCCACACCAGTGCCAGCCGATATATCGCCATATCTCAATACTTTAGGAAACGCAGACTCGCTTTGTTTACTTTTAATAAAGGTCCAAAAGCCTTTGGATTACTTTTAATTGAGGATTTTATTTTTTCTATATAGCTGTTACAACAATCTTGTCCAAGCTGAACTGCTCTGCTACGAAGCAGGGAGAATGATTGATAATCGCATAGATTGCAATGCAATTTGTACTTCCTTTTCTCCTTTAAGAGTTTGATTAATGCCGAATTATACCAGAGAGGGTGTGATAAGTGGCATATCAACTTCACTGTAATAATTTTATCTCTTATGTCATAAAGTTTCTTATAAAAAAGTGTAACCATGCGATCTTGCGATCTAATGATTCAGTGCATAGCAACGTGTTCCAGTTAAACTTTTTTTTTATCGCAGGAAAAACCCTTTATGGGTACCCGTCCGCGTTCGGGGGACGCGGAGGGGTTATGTCGGAGTCCTTGATCTACTGACGGTCAGGCTGACTCGGCCGTCAGTGGACCAAGTGTACCGACTAAAAACCCTGCGGTGACACCGTCTTTATCGCGAGTGTCGGGGATCACGGGATCGCCGTTGGGCACGCTCCGCGACCTCGACGCGACCTGCCCTGTTGAGGGCCCACCTTGGGAGTAAACTCCCTGGCGTAAAAATACGGCCTCCCTCTACGTAGACGCCGCGTTGATGTCACCCAACGCGGCGTCTCCCTCTCGAGCTGGGAGGCAGACTCCCCCGAGTCTGCCACCCAGGTATTTCGGTAGAGACACCCATGTACCCAGACTTTGACATCGGTCCCCTCACAGGGGCGGCGCCACCTGCTGCACCCAACTCTCTCTCCGAAGGGACAGCGAGCGGGCAACCAGGCGCCACACCCACACCCTTGCGCCCCAAAGGCGCGTGTGCCTTCCAGCCGCCGCCGCGCCGCCCCTCTGGCAGCAATCAGCAGCAGCCGGTCGGCCCATCACGGCTGGGCTAGGGACCCAAATGGGCCCCGCGACCCAGCGGGCGGTCGGGAGATCCTTCCCTCTACAAAACGCACGTCGCACACTAGCGCCGCGCTCTCGACCTCGACCGACCACCCAAAACGACAGGCGCCACCTGCTGTACCCCACGGAGGGGCGCAGCCAGGCGCCACAACCTTCCGGCCAAGCCGGGGGACAGGAGACTGGGTAGGAGAAGGAAAGGGAGGGAGGGGACCGAGTGGGGAAAGGTAAGCGCATGACTGTTTCTGTTATGTCTGTTCAGAAGGACCAGACCAATAGCAGGCAGCAACCGCGATACAGTCACACTTGCCTTGGGGATCGTCGCGACCGTGCGCTACTCCCAACACCACGCCAAATTGCTTGCCGGGACAGACGAGCAAAATAGGCGAGAAGCTATGCCACTGCGCCTCGAAGGACGCGTGTGGTGGGATCGCCTTTCGCCCGCAAAAGATCATTCAAAGATTTGCCCTGTACTAGGATCGAATCTGCCATTGTTAGACCGCGACGCCTCAGAGGCCTATTGGACTTAGTAGTACTTATAAATTAGTGGAGTTATCTGAGTTATTAATTAACCTTCACAATCTCTCTTCTAGTGGCTCCAAGAAGCTGTACTCACAGCGGTTACACCCCGGTAAACCACGTGAGTGGACCTAACCTAGAGGATGGTGGATATCTGCGTACGTCTGTAGAAGAGTTAACGGTTTATCCCTGTAACTAAATCCAAGTCTGCATCGTCATTACTAGCTATTTATTCTAGCGATGTAGCAGGGTAGTGTGTAACACCCTTAGAGAGTTTGTCAGGATCCACATAGCGGTTTACGGCCTATTGCTGCATCTCAATCGTAGCCGATCGTACCGGTTTTCTGGTCCATCTGACTACAGAGGGCAAGACGAGAGAGTGGATATGTGCCCGCGCAATCGCTAGTCTACTGTAAATAAATTCATACGCAGATAACTCAACCTATTAAATGTTTGGATATATAGTCCTCCCCATCGGTTTCGATGTGGAGGATATATATCTATCATGTCTATTCTAGCATATCCTTACTATCGCATCGGAACATGGCCTCCATTGAGAATGACCGCCAATCATCTGATTATATTTATTAATTTTATGTATTTATTTACTGACTCGAAAGTACACGTAAAAGAACACCCCTTTACGGTAAACTAGTAAATACGTATCTACTGGCATTACTCGAGTCATCGCACACCCCGTCCCACATAACCTCTATTCATTTCCATGTTAATGATGAACGTAAGCAACTGCCGCAATTTATGGTATACAGGCTGATGATTTGTATTCTATCGGAATTTGTTGAATGGAAGTCAAACAGTCAAAGTCAAATATTATTTATTTTTATAGGCCAACAAGAAAGCACTTATAAACGTTAGAATTTTTTTTTTTTTATTTGTTACCATATCGGAACCTGGCCTACACTGAAAAGGTCTTGCGAGTAAATAAGCGGGCTAGCTATTAACATTAATTATTTTAGCTTTCTACTTATATATTCCTTTTTATAATCTTGGTAGAGCACTTAATCTACACGCTATGTTTGTTTTTGTCTGTATTTTTAGTAATACTCATTAGACAGTAAATGTCGAAGTGAAGACTCTGCCATGCAGAAGCAGTTGTGGTATTTTGGGCTTTTCTCCGCCTGACCTCGCGGGCGGGTCACCTCATAATCGGAGCAACGATATAGGAAATATTTTTAAAAATATTTTCTAGTCTCGTTGCTTCAGAAGGTAGTACGTTAAGCCAGCCCAGTTACCATTTCATGTGGTAGTCGTTAAGCTGTCTTAGAAGTCTTTTATGCGACTTGATAAGTTCCTACAGTAGGTGCCACAAACTTGCCTCCACCAATCCTCACTTGGTCCGCGTGGTGAAGTATAACCTAATCTGACCCCTTGATTGGTGAAAAAAGGCGTCTGTCTATCAGTGGGATACCGCAGGCTCGTTTATTTATTCGTAATAAAATTATTCCACAGCAGGCGATGTATTGTTATTTCGGGCCACCAAGTACCCGCAAGTGTCCAAATTTTCACGCTACCTTTATCTAAGTCTGCCTCGTATCGACCACTACGTCTTTCCAGGTAAAAAATAATACAAAATTACTTAAATCAGTTTCTTGTATTCGTTTTATGAATTTATGTTCATTGTGATCAGTGCAGCCACTATAAATGCAGCCAGGACACAAATCAACATTCTGTATAGCCAAAATGTCGCGTCGTCACGTCAGATGTGAACCATTAGAGGCTTTCATTGCTCCTCCGAGGGTTGTAAAAGGGGCCTTTGACCGGTTTGAAGGTCGTAATAGAAAATCAGAATGGATCCGTCCCTTTTGAGTTTGAGTCGATTCTGGACGGCAGTTTTTAGATTTATCATCATTTTATCTTCGAAATGTGACTTTTGGGACGGGCAATTTAATAGAATTAGTTGTTTTTTATGTTTATAGCTACTACGCTTACTGTCTTTATGCAAGAGTACTTGTAGGAAGGTAGAGCGCATTTCACTTGCCTTTATAAAATTCCACAGTTTTGTTTTTTTTAAGTTTATCTACCGCACCTGAACTCCCCACTCCTTTCTAAGAAAGCTTATTACAAAATCTCGGATTACATAGAAGACAAGACCGCGTGGGATTGAAGTGCCATTTTATTGATAGTAATGCTATGTATTGTTCTCTTACAATTACGGCAATGTCAAAGCGTAGCGTGTTCTGCCTGACGAGATTGTGATATTGTTGCTTTGTAGACACAATGTGGCTACCGTCTTTGGGGTTCTGGTTTGGTCATGCTCACTATAATGTCTTTACTTGCGGTGGCTGTCTGGCGCGGGTCACTCCCTTCCCGCCAATGTGATTGAGGGAGTGATGACTGTTCCAGCATTCATACTCGTGAACGGGTGCTGCTTGTGGGGACCGGTCCTTCTGGAATCCTTTAGACGCTCTTTACAAATAACATCATTAGATTCATATCTCGATCGTAAGGCATTACACTGGAGCTAAGTCATAAACAATTTAATTGTAACCTAAACATTGTATCCAGACAATATGATTAAAAAAAGGAAAGAAAAAAGAGAAAGAGAAGTAAATAAAAAAGATAAGCCTGCTGAGTTTCTTCGCCGGATCTTCTCAGTGGAGGCCGCGTTCCGATCCGGTGGTAGATTAGAAGTTAAATTAGATTTAAAAAAAAATGTAAATTGACTATTTGTAAGCGCCCCCGCAGGTCTTATACAAAATAAATTATTTGAGTTTGAGTTTGAGTTTTCGTCGAAGTTATGGTGCAGTGGTTCTATGACTGAAGCACTATTTTGCCGATAGTGTAAGAATCCACTTACTATCGATATTTAGGTGATTAGGAAAGGCATCAAGCCACTCTCTGTTTTAATGCTTTTCTATTGTATTAACCGACGTAAATTTTTTGAAAAATGATTTCAGGCTGTCTGTAACCAACTATTAAACTTTTGTAGACCATTTTACTGAATTTTTTTTCTTGTATTCTTTTCATAATGTTGTATTTTTGGTAATTAAAAACTACTTAATTTATATTATAGCTCAATATTATGAGGTTGTGCAAATTGCCTAAATATAGATACCCACTTTGATAAAACTCCTACCCGCGTATAAATCTTAAAATGCCCAATTTTTGGGAGAGTAAACAGGTGGCCTTCAACCGAAATTCAATGATTCGGGAAATAGCTATTGTTATCAAGATGGCGCGCTGCCACCCTGAAAAATATTTGGGGAGTGGAAGGAAGAGTTTTGTTTCCCCCTTCTCTTGTAGACTAGTCGAATGTAATATAGGACTAAAAAGTTTTAAAAATCTCTTATCCGTCTGCCGGATTACACCTAAAATATAGTAAAATTATCTTTCTGTTGCTTGGTTTATTCTATATTGTACTATATCTATATTTATCTACTCAGAATTTTCCCATCCCAGTCAATACAATAGCAAAACAAATTCATAGACCTCTACTTTTGTGGTTTTGTATTTGTCTGAGTGATCTACGCTGTTGGCCGCGGGGCCTTTACAGCTTTTCACTTTTTTGAAACTGACATTCGTGACACCCAGGCCGATTATAATAACAAATCGATTGCCACCTGATTCATCAAAATCAAATGCTTATACTGAATTTTTAAATTTACGCAAATATTACACATTAAATAAAACTATTTTCGGATTTTATCGCGGTTTATTTCTGATTGTTAAGTTTCCGACGTTTCAAGTGCTTTGCGGCATCCATGGTCACGGGAAGGAATGAGATGTTAGGCGTCCACAGAGCATAGTTATTCCGGGGAACTCTCAAACTTCTTAATTATTTTGGTTGGTCCGATCTACGCAGAATGAGCTCACGGTGTCTTGAGGTCTGGCAATAACACTGCCAGCTAAGCTTGGTTTTGGATTTGATTATGTTAATTACCGGATCCCAAGTCGACGGAAGCACCCAGCCATCCTTAGTAGGAATCAGAGTTCTTTCACGAGGATTTGAGGTCTATCAAATCTAATGTTATGGCGGACGGGGTCAAGGACATGTTCACTGACTGCAGACTTCTTTGAGCGACGGTTTTTGAGGTCAGTTATGTGTACTTTAGCCCGAGTTGTTACCGGTCTTTTTGTTTGTCCTATATAACAATTCACAACCAAGCTTGTATACTCCTGCAGACGCAGGAGTTATCTGTTAAGAGTCACGTCCCTCGACAAGACTGTCGAGAGACGTGACTCTTAACAGATGGTAAAAATTGACTGATCTTCATCGGTGGCTTATAAAATATTTTGATTGAACATAGAACGCTACGTCATCACGCTTCAAGATGTAGCCGATCTTGTCCGGGGGTCTCCTCTCATGTAAGGTGGTACAGAAAATAGTTTTATTTCATAGGATGCTTAGTTTAAATGCTACGGTACTAAAACTTTCTTTTGGTTATGCTGTAGTCAGGTAATGAATAGAAATGGGACAGAGAAATGTGTTGCGGTGAAATAGTTATAAATCGACGGATGGCTTGGTCTAGTAGTTAAGAGCTAGAGTCGCTTTGCCCATTGGATTGAGTAGTTGAGTAGTTCCTTTGGCCACCCTCCGGTTCCATCATCAGATCCTGAATATCATCAGAGTCTATAGAACTTGTCAAGGCAAATCTAAACACGGCGGGGCTATGTTAAGTAGTTGGGTAGTTCCGTTGGCCATCTCCCGGCTCCATCATCAGACGCTGGACAGCATCCGGATTTATAAAACTCATCAAGACAAGTCCAACGAGCCCAAACACTGCAAGATTATGTTCAGTAATTGAGAAATTCTATTAGTTACTCTCCAGCTCCATTATCAGACTCTTGACATCATCCGGGTCTACAGATCTCGTCAAGATAAATCCAACGAACCTAAACATGGTGGGATTATATTGAGTAGTTGGGTAGTTCCGTTGGCCACTTCGGTTCCATCATCACATCCTGGACACTATCAGGGTCTACAGAACTCGTGAAGACAAATCCGACGAGCTCAAACCCGGCGGGGGTATGTTTAGTATTTGGGTAGTTCCATTGGTCACCTTGCCGCTTCATCATCAGACCCTAAACATCATCTGGTTATATAGTACTTGTCAATACCAATCTAACAAGCCTAAACACGAGTTGGTTATGTTGTGTAGTTGACATGTTACAATGGCCACCTTTCGACCCCATGACTGACTGACTCAAGCTGGGTTCATGGTATGTACTATATTATTGCATTGTCACCGAACTTACATACGTATGCTAAATTTCAGCTTAGTCGGATACATGCTTTCTATTGTGAAACGCTATTGGACGATTTAGCGCAGTGGTTAAGAGCTTAAGCGGCTCCGCCCACTGTGTCTAATAGTCGCGGGTTCGATTCCCGCACGGGACGAATCTTTGTGTGATCCACTATTATTTGTTCCGGTCTGGGTATTTATGTATGTGAATTTTCATGTTTGTAAACTCACCCACGACACAGGAATAAATCCTAGTGTGGGGCTACGTTTTATAAAAGAAAAAGAAAAACAAGAAAGATATCTTAATAAAAAAATAAATTTAATAAATAAAATACCTGAAGTGCTTGGAAATGGATTACAAGATTTGAACCAGAAAGACAGATAGACATACGAACACAAAAGCTTCTAAAAAGTTACCTATACCTCGTTAGTCTATTGGCGAATAATGCGCGTAGCGTGTGCCAAGAGTACGTTTGTTGAGCTCGGCGTTGCAGTGCTAGATTGCGCGTAGCGATCACGAGGTCCTGAGTTCGAATCCCAGGTCAGAACAAATTTAATTTTTCGATAGAAACATTTCCAGTGTTAACTGGCACTGTGCGCGATATAATGGAATTAGGCTTGCCCCCTATTACATGAGACCTAACATCCGACCTTGGGGAATACAGATGTGATGATGTTTATTTTTATATGTTTTACAATTTAAATGAACAACGTTGATATTCAATTATTTTTATATAATTCACATACACCGGGACGCCTACATTCCCCAAGCGGAAGTGGCAAAGAGTGCCACACCAAGTTATTGCTGAGAATGTAAGGTGCCAATGTAATAGGGGCGAGGCTATTGCTATTATACTGGGCACAACTTCGGACTCCGGACTGATACTGGGAAATTTTCTATAGAAAAACTACATCTTGCTCGCGATCCTCCACGATCTCTAAACGCATTATACGGTGCCTACTTATTCGACGAGGCAGTCCATAAAAATACCTTTTAAAAAGTGCTCCTTCTTTATAAAATTTTGCATTTAATTTTCATTCAAACTATATAAAAATAAAAGAATAAATCTGATCTAATTTACGTCCTATACCGTTCACAGATAGCGCCACGGTTCTGAGAGATCTGTGGTGCCATCTCTGTGTGTGTGTCATAGAAGTAGGATTAAAAACATAGAGGGAGCACTAACAAGAATATATTTTTGCACTGCTTACACTTATGTCATGTCAGTGATAAGAAAGAGGAAAAACCCATCGTTACCAGTTACACCAATTTAAAAACAAATGTACAAGACATTTGTTTTTAAATTAATGTCATAGACTTTACTTATGTTTTCCCATAGATGTAGATTAGTACATTCCCATATAACTGCGGAAGCTTTATCGATAAAATTATTTCGTGTATATCTCGAAGATTAAATATTTTTTACAATACAAAACTTAAAAAAAAAGAGAAACCGACTTCAAAAAGCAAAAAATAAATAAGTCGGTGCTGGTTGGTGCAGTCGGTTATTTGGCACCGACTTCAAATATTTATGTTTTGATTTTTGAAGTCAGTTACCCTTTTTTTCAAAAGATTTTTAATTTACAATTTTAAGTGATGAGTGAATTTATTATTATTATTTATATACCTCCTTTATATTATTCTACTTATATATACAGAGGCACCTACAAGATTAATATAAAATTCATAATAACTTAATTTTCACTTTCATGCTGTTTACCGTCAAGGAGAACCCTGGGGTATCTTCAAAGCCCAATGTCCAATACCAATAAAATTTAAATTCGACCATCACGGAGCTATGCTGAACCCAATACAAAAAGAATCATCAAAATCAGTTTATAAGCAAAGAAATAACAAAAAAACACAGAATAATTACGAATCTCCTCCTTTTTTGAAGTCGGTTAGCATTCTGCTTAGTTCTATAGTAGGGTTCTATATAGGAGTGACGTAATGCCCATAATATCTTAATCTACGCATTCGTATTGTTTGTCGTTAAGGAGTTCCATGGTGTATCTTTAAAGTCCGAGATCCAATACTGATGAAATCAAAATCGTACCACCTTGAAACTATATTGAATCCATCAAGTTATAAAAAAACACAGACGAATTATGAACCTCCTATTTTATTGAAGGTTGTTAACATTCTGCTTAGTTCTATAGTAGGGTACCTATAGGATTGACGTAATACCCATATTGTCTCAATTTGCACATTGCTATTGTTTTGTGTTGAAGGAGTTCTCTGCTGTATCTTCAAAGTTCAAGGTTCAATACCAATGAAAATAAAATGGGACCACCTTGGAGCTATACTCGGAAATATCGGGGAACTTACATAAAAAAAAGAAAAAAAGCATACATACAGTCGAATATAGAACCTCCTCCTTTTTGAAGTCGGTTAAAAATATCGCTGTATCTCATAGTGCCTATTATAGATGCGTAACTTAGTTATGTAGTAATAATAGTAATTCTATGTATTGATGATATAAAGAATCTTGATATTCACTGTATAATAATTTTATTTAAAAAATATCTTTTTAAAACAAGCTTTTATAGCAACACACAACGGGGGCCGACAAGTACTATGGTACATGTCAAGACAAATGTAACGAGACTCAACACGTCAGGGTTATGTTGAGTAGTTGGGTAGTTCTGTTGGTCACCCTTCGCTTCCAACATGAGACCCTGAACACCATCCGGGTTCTAAGTACTCGTCAAGACAAATCCAACGAACCCAAACGGCAGGGTTATATTGAGTACTTGCGTGCTTCCATTGGCCATCTTTCGGCTTCATCATCAGACCCTGAACACTATCTGGTTATATAGTACTTCTCAATACCAATTTAACTAGCCTAAACATGAGGGAATTACGTTGTATAGTTTACATGTTCCTATACCCACCATCAGACTCTATCATCAGACCAGCTATTATAGAAATCACATTGAAGAGTCTTCAATATAATTTAAATTTGTGTTGTAATTATCAAAACAAAAATTCTATTCCATTTACTTTATTTTTGTTTAACTAAATAGGTACATTTAATTAAACTTTCGCTAATCTTTAAATAAGATATTAAGTTTAATCTCAATTTATTTGTCGAGCCAGTTATTGTTTACTATATTAAACTTCAATAAGAGTTTTTTATAGTCTCTTTAGAAGAGCCATTGAAATACCTGAGGATAGAACCCAGACTGACGACCGACAGAGTAAAAATATCGTCACGCCTTTATTTCCTAAGCGAGGGTGACACAGATAACCACCTTGTCTGACCTAGAAGAGCTAACGAGACATAAGTGTTTGATTAATATTTACATTTAAATAAATAAAACAAGGTATTGGGAAAAAAATTAAAATGTAAAACACTCTTTCTTAATCTCATGCTGACACTTAACAGCTTTCACAGAACTCATACATACATACCTTTTACGAACCAATTAAACTTACTTCTGGACAGAGGTTTAGTTAAAGCATCTGTAACCATCCTTTCAGTTTGAAGATACTCTAACCTAATGACCTCCACCTCAACAGCATTCCGTAAAAAATGGTAACGGAAATCCACATGTTTTGTAAGCTGGTGATGCACTGGGTTGTAGGCAATAGCTGTAGCTTATTGGCTATCTATGCCGCGTGGTTCCCGGCTTAGAATAGGACCAACCCATCTCATCCCATCGGGTGTCGTACAAGGCGACTAAGAGAAAACTAGGGAATGGGCAGCAGCGTTCTCTTAACACTTCTGCGATCAAAAACTGCGCTCGCCAACCCGCCTGCCAAGCGTGGCGAGTATGGCAAATCCCCCCAATCACTATTATGGAAGAAAAGAAGAAAACCAGGCCCCTAGTCCCCGGCGGTCCTGATCGTCCTGGCCACGGTAGCAGCCATGGTAACGACAGGACAAGGGGTGCTAAGAATCTCCGGCAGAGATTCGGCTACCACCAAAAACGAAAACTGGCCCTGGTGACATACAACGCACGCACTTTGAGGACAGATGAGAAGCTTGTTGAGCTGGAAGAAGAGATAAACAAGTTGCGGTGGAATATTGTTGGTTTATCGGAGGTCCGAAGAGAGGGAGAGGACACGATAACCGTAAAATCCGGCAACTTGTTTTACTACCGGGAGGGCGAACAGCAGTCCTAAGGTGGTGTCGGATTTATCGTCCACAAGTCACTCATAGACAACGTTGTGTCCATCACTAGTGTGTCGAGCAGGGTAGCGTACCTGATACTCAGAATATCCAAAAGATATTCGCTAAAGGTCATACAGGTCTACGCACCGACCTCGACATACTCAGATGATGACGTCGAAGTTATGTATGAGGACATTAGTAGAGCCATACATACTTCCAAAACACACTTTACAGTGGTTATGGGTGACTTCAATGCGCGGCTGGGCAAACGGGGCGATGATGAGTTGAGAGTGGGGCAATTTGGATATGGGCAGCGCAACCCCAGGGGTCAGAGGCTGGCCGAATTCCTGGAGAAGGAGGGACTCTTTATGATGAACTCTTTCTTCCAGAAGCCGCCTCATAGGAAATGGACCTGGATGAGCCCTGATGGTTCCACCAAAAATGAAATAGACTTCATAATGAGCACCAAGCGACAAATATTTAATGATGTCTCCGTGATCCACAGGGTAAAAACCGGCAGTGATCACCGAATGGTCAGAGGCACATTAAATATTAATGTCAAAATGGAAAGATCGCGTCTGATGAAGTCTACGCTCCGACCTTGTAATGCACATATCCAAAACCCCGAGAACTTTCAACTCGAATTGGCAAACCGCTTCGAATTGCTAGACAGCAGCGCATCAGTGGACGAAATCAACAACAGGCTGGTAGAGACTGTCCATACGGTCGGGTCCAAGTATTTTAAGCCCCACCGTAAAAATAGACCTCAAAAACTATCCAACTACACCCGAAACCTCATGGCTGAGCGACGTTCCATGACGCTCCAAACCTCCGATGATGCTAAGTCCTATAGGCAGCTCAATGGACAGATATTGAAGTCCTTGCGACAAGACTTACGGTCCTTCAATACAAGGCGTATTGAGGAGACCATAGCACAGAACAAGGGCTCCAAAGTGTTCGCAAGAGACGCGTCTATTGGGCAAAGCCAGTTGACGAAGCTGAAGATGGAGGACGGAAACGTAACGTCGAATAGCTCAGAGGTGCTCAGGGAGATAGAGAGGTTCTATGGGCAGTTGTACACCTCAGTAGCTGAATCTGTTGTTGACTTGGTAAAAGACCCAAGAGCCAAGCTAACCCGACACTACACTGAAGATATCCCGGACATCAGCCTGTAAGAGATTAGGATGGCTCTCAAACAACTCAAAAATAACAAAGTGCCGGGCGAAGACGGAATTACCGTAGAGCTTCTGAAAGCGGGCGGAACGCCGGTACTTAAAGTCCTTCAGAGGCTGTTTAATTCCGTCTTGCTCGAAGAGAAAACGCCGGAAGCATGGAACAGGGGTGTGGTGGTACTGTTTTTCAAGAAAGGTGATAACACTTTACTGAAGAATTATAGGCCCATCACACTGCTGAGCCATGTTTATAAGTTGTTTTCGAGAGTCATTACGAATCGTCTCGAACGCAGGTTTGATGACTTCCAGCCTCCCGAACAAGCCGGTTTCCGGAAAGGCTTTAATACCATAGACCACATACATACGCTGCGGCAGATTATACAGAAGACCGAGGAGTATAATCGGCCACTATGCTTGGCGTTTGTGGACTATGAGAAAGCCTTCGATTCGATCGAGACTTGGGCGGTTCTTAGTTCTCTCCAGCGATGCCGCATTGACTATCGGTACATCGAAGTGTTGAAGTGCTTGTATAATAACGCCACCATGTCAGTCCGAGTACAGGGGCAGTGCACGAAGGCAATCCCCATAAAAAGAGGAGTAAGACAGGGAGACGTCATTTCTCCGAAACTGTTTACGGCCACCTTAGAGGACGCCTTCAAGCTCTTGGAATGGCAAGGACTTGGCATCAACATCAATGGCGAATACATCACTCACCTTCGATTTGCCGACGACATTGTGGTCGTGGCGGAGTCGCTGGAAGATCTAGGACGAATGCTCGGTGACCTCAACAGAGTATCTCAACAAGTGGGTCTTAAAATGAACATGGACAAAACCAAAATAATGTCTAACGTCCATGTCGTACCCACCGCACTCACCGTTGGGAACTCTACTCTTGAAGTTGTCGACGAATACCTTTACCTGGGACAGGTAGTCCGGTTAGGTAGGTCCAACTTTGAGAGAGAGGTCAATCGACGAATCCAACTCGGCTGGGCAGCGTTCGGGAAACTGCGCAATATCTTCTCATCCAAAATACCTCAGTGCCTTAAGACTAAAGTTTTCAGTCAATGTGTGTTACCAGTGATGATATATGGATCAGAGACGTGGTCTCTTACAATAGGTCTCATAAAAAAGCTCAGAGTTGCTCAGCGAGCTATGGAGAGAGCTATGCTCGGCGTTTCTCTACGCGATCGAATCAGGAATGAGGAGATTCGTAGAAGAACCAAGGTTACCGACATAGCCCTTAAGATTAGCAAGCTGAAGTGGCAATGGGCGGGCCACATAGCGCGTAGATCGGACGGGCGTTGGAGCAGAAAGATTCTAGAGTGGCGACCACGTATTGGCAAGCGCAGCGTGGGACGACCGCCTGCCAGATGGACCGACGATCTTGTGAAAATCGCAGGAAGTCGTTGGATGCAGGTGGCATCGGACCGGTTACGCTGGAAAGCGATTGGGGAGGCCTATGTTCAACAGTGGACAAGTATGGGCTGAGATGATGGATTGGCTATCTAAAAAAAAAGTTATGGTCTCTTCCTCTCTACCAATCAACTCTGAAACAAACCACCTAAGAAAAACAGCTTCCTTAGTGGCCCCTCTAATAACGACACGTATGCTGCCTCAGCAGTACTAAGAGCCACTGTCCGCTGTTTAGTGCTCTGCCACGAAACAGCTCCTCCTTGAATAAGAAATACCATGCCTGAATATGACCGTAGATCGCTATCTTCAGCATAATGAGCATCCGCGTACCTTTCAATCAAACTTTGGCGTCGTCTCTCTATTATAGGTTATGCTCAAACTCTTGGTACCTTTTAGGTAACGAAGTACCCTTTTTGCTGCACTCCAATGTTGCTCCTCATAGCATTCATTAAATTGAATTAAATAGTTTACTACGTGAGCAATATCAGATCTCGTGCACACAGCCAGACACATCAGTGAGCCTATTAAAGCTCCGAAGGGAATCTTCTGATCTGGACTCTTTCCATATGCAGGTTTCTCCAACCTTTGACCTGGTACAGCTGGTGTGACAACTGGTTTACAGTTTTACATGTTGCACATTCTCAACAGTTTCTCTACATACTTCTCTTGATGTAGTTTGAACCTCTAAGCATCTTGTTCAATATGAATTCCAAGCATTAACTCAGCCTTGCCCAAGTCCTTCATTTCGAAGCGTGACTTCAACTCACTCTTGATTTTAAGCATCTCCTGTCCATTGTTCCAGAATTCTGAATTAAGTTTTGTGTTCCAGGCTCGTGCTCGTGCTTCAATCCATTTAGTGACTTTTTATACGCAATTTTCCTTGCCGTTTACTTCAAAGCCCTCTGGTTGCTTCATGTACACGACTTCCGTGAAATCTCCATGAGGAATGCCATCTTTACATGCATATGATCAATTTTCAGTCCAATATTGGCTGCTAACGCTATCAGCTTCCTCAGCGAACTATGGTTTACTACTGGTGAGAATGTATCGAGCTAGTCAACACCTCTTCGTTAACTGAACTCTCTTGCGACGAGTCGTGTCTTATAGCGTGTCTTTGCTCCCGCCTCTTCTTTGATTTGAAATATCCATTTTGAATCAACGACATTGCACGACCTCGGTGGCTTCACAAGCTCTCATGTGTTATTTTTTTTAGTGCCTCAAGCTCCTCCTTAGTTGCATCTCTCCATTTAGCTGCATCTGCTCTGGATAGTGCATCTTAGATTGTTAGAGGATATTCCATTTCATTGACATCTTGATAAGTTACAAAGTCCGGTAACTGTTTAGCTTTCCTTTCTTTGAGTGGATATCGTCTTTCTGACGTCACTTGTACTTCTTGTATTGGTGATAGAACCTCTTCTTCCGATTCCTCTATCTCATCAGACGTTTCCCATACTTCGTCTTTTAGAAATACAGGGGCAGCCTCTCTAGGTTCAGAATCTCTCTGGTCATGTTCTTGGATACTTATGTCTAGAACAACATCTTCTTCTTGAGATGTATCTTCAACTCCAATTTCACGAACAGTTTCTGTTAATGGAATAATTGTTTCACTTGATACCTCTACTTTGCCTCTGTATTTGTGTTTCTCAACGAACACTACATCTCTACCTTTATGTAGTTCGCCTGTTGCACGATTATGTAAACGTGTGGCAGGATTATGTAGTGTCTTCACAATAACCAACAAGAACTAGTTGCTGGCTCTTGGGATTCCATTTCTTGCATTTATGGTCTCGAACGTGAAGGAAAGCCCTGCATCCAAACACCATGAGACTAAGATAAGTCTTTCTTCCAGTACACGCCTCTTCTAGAGTCATGTTCTTAACCGCAATAGTGGGTGATCGGTTCTTTAAATATACCGCAGTGTTGACTGCCTCAGCCCACAATCACTTGTCTAGACCAGCTTACTCCAATATAGCTCTAGCTCGCTCTGTGATGGTTCTGTTTGCTGTCTCAGCGACTCCATTTTGTTTAGGTGTATACTCCACTGTCAGTTTATGACGAACACCCCTCGCTCTGCAAAATTCATCCATCCTCCTATTGACAAACTCTTTGCCATTATCAGGTCTGATAATTTTTTATTTTTTTCTTGTTCGATGCTCCGTCTGTTTGACAAACTGATTTTTTTTAAAAAACTTCAGATTTTTTTTTTAAACAATACACAAAGGTTTTACTAGCAATGTCATCAATAACTGTGAGAAAATATCGCAATCCTCCGTACGACTTCACACTCATAGGTTTACACACATCAGCGTGAACTAACCCTAAAACCTCAGTTGCACTGCTGGCACTGGTTTTCTTAAATGGCTTCCTGATTTGTTTTTCAATCAAACACGCTTCACACTCTAGCTTCAGAGCTGTGTTGGAAAAACTTACCCCTGACTCCATCTTGTTCCTCAGTAATGTAAGGTTCCATCACCCTAGATGTCCCATTCGCTTATGTCACATTACCATCTGATCAGATGCCGTTGAGGCCAAAGTCACCTCCTCTGAACATTGATTTCATAGACACCATTTTCTACAGTGCCTGCAAGCGAAACATCACCCGTCACCTTACAAAGTCAAAGTCAATAATCATTTATTTGTATACGCCAATACAATAGCACTCACAAACGTCAAAATTATTACATTTTTTACATCTACCACCGGATCGGAACGTGGCCTCCACTGAGAAGATCCGGCGAGAAACTCAGCGGGCTAGTCTTTTAATTTAATTTCTTTGGCCTTTCTGATAAACATTTTTTTTTGTTTTTAAAATTGTTTTATACATCATTGATTAATGTTGCTGATTGAGGAGCTGCTCAAACGCAATCTGTTTTATCGTCAAATTAATCCGAAATGTTGTAATACCCTTTCTTACAAAGTCTAGTTTTAATTGCCTTTTTAAACTTATTGATAGGCATGTTTCGGATATCTATGGGTAATTAGTTGTAGAAGCGAAGAATTTGTTGTACGTTGCCCCATGAAAGAATTACTAATGCTGTGGAGACGAGTGGAATGTACAATAAGATCATCTTTATTCCGTGCATTTTCATGATGAATGTCGCTATATTTTTCAAAATTACTGATATTCTTTTTAACATATAGAAGATTTTCATATATAAATTGTGATGCAATAGTTAGAATATTTATTTCTCTAAATTTTTCCTTAAGAGAAGCTCTCGGGGCCAAATTGTAAATTGTTCGAACAACCCTTTTCTAGAACTGATGGCCGTTGGGGCAGACTGGCTCTTGAGTGGAGACCGCGTGTCGGCAAACGAAAATTGCCATTTCCAATATATATATAGTGATGACAGTGTTAGAATTTTTAATTGTTTAAAGAAGGGTACACAACCATCTGTCATTTTCAAGCCACACACCGCTTCTGTGCTTTAAACACGGTTTCTCTATTGGTTGCGTTACCCCAAAATATAATGCCATACCTTGAGATAGAGCCAACTAAGTCATGATAAGCAACAAGTACTGCTTCTCTATTTACATTTTTTGACAGATTGTACAAAGCGTATGCACATTTATTCAATTCAGATGCCAAGTGGGGGGGCAATAATATGGATTACAAAACTAACCGTCTTTACAGACAGTCCTCATATATCCGCCGTGTTTTTAATATTAAGATTATTAAAAGTATTTATTATATCTTTCCCATTGACAACTAAAAAATCAAAGGATGCGCCGCATTCTGATACACTTTATTTAAGAAGTGACTCAGCCGAAGAACAAGACGACGTCAGAGTTTTAGTAGTTAACAAAGGAATATTAGTAAAAAAAGTTTCAAACTCAGACCCTACTTCCTGATCCGCTCTCACATTTTTATCACCAATTTTCAAATTAAAGTCTCTATTTCGCACTGTTGTCCTAACGGTTTCATTATCTTCCAAGCCTTTTTAATAACATTATCGGATTGTTTAATTTTGTTTCTTAAGTAGATAGACTTAGCACAGAATATGGTTTTTTAAAAATTTTCGAATAATTCTTAACATATTCTATAAATTATGGTTTATGGTTACAAGATTTTTCATCATAAAGTTCATGTAACCTCAGTCTACTTTTAAAAATACTCATTCACTAAAACCGGCACGATCACCAACTATGACATTTTTGGGCTTAAAAATGTTATTAAATTAGTGTTGTATAAATGAGCGCTAAAGTCGAGTGTTTAGCGACGCTCACGAGCGTTAAAACACGTAGAAGATGCGAACGATTTAAGCAACCACTCGAGCATTTTTACAACACTATATTAAAGTTATCACTGATAAGGTGGAACAATGAGTTATATAAATCGTTCGGGTCATTTCGAAAGGGCAACCTAGATACTTTTTCAATTAAATTGCATTTAAAACGCTCTAAGCGGCCTACATTCATTGGGACAAAGCTAACCTTTTTCCTTTGAACCTTACTGGTCCTAGGAAACACAACCAATTTACCACTATGATCAGATTCTAGTTAGTTTATTACAGAATAATACCTAGGTCTAACATTAGTAAAATACTATCAATACATGTTGCACTAGTAGCAGTTATTCTAGTTCCAAGAAAACATTGTACATATTATATGATTTCATTAGAGTTATAAACTTCCTAGTAAGGATATTGTTTTCTAATAAATTGATATTGAAGTCTCCACAGATAGCAACTTTTTTATTTGAAGTGGAGGTTTTAAATCAAATGTCCTCCATTAACCGCTCGAAATCATCATAAGGTGAAGATGGAGATCTGTATACGCACACAACAATGAACTGCTCAGACTCAATACTTTCAACAGATAGGCTTATAATATCCTTACGTTCTTTAAATATTTTTATTTAGGATTATTAGACAGGCACCATGTATCATATTACGTATTTTAAAATATTTTGAAAGATAAAAATTATCTTTTGTCAAATAGTTTGAGTTATTAATATAACTGTTAATGTCAATTACATGCATTTTGCCACTATTATCAGTATATTAATACGTAAAGCAAAAACTTCGTACCCCTTTTTACGAAAATTGCGCGGACGGAGGAGTATGAAATTTCCCACACTTATAGTTTATATAGAGACCCCTTTTTACGAAAATTGCACGGACGGAGGAGTATGAAATTTCCCACACTTATAGTTTATATGGAGTGCAGAATGCTTATATTATTTTAAAATAATGCATAAAAAATACATTAAATCAATAAAAAACACATTACCCACACTACCATGTATTTGACACAATACACTTCAAATTGAGAATAGATCAATATTGTTTGTTTTTAATATTATTTGTATATAGTCTTACTGAATGTCAAACATAACCAGCAAACGATGAAAGAGTTTTTACAAAAAACATCGTTTACAGAGTTTTGTATCATTAATTAAATTATCGAAATATGTATGTCAAGTTCAATGGAGAGCATTCTATTTTTGGTATTTTGTTTCCATATAAAAAAAATTAAAAAAAAGGTTTCTATATTTTAATCATTACGTTTTATTTATTTAAATTTCATATAATTTGTTTGAAAAAAAAGACAAATTAATAGTGTACCCTTGGCGAAATCTGTGATTATAGAAGTATAGTCTTTGACAATAGAACCTTAATAATTTTCAAACTTATAATTTAAAATAATTATGGTCGAAGTTCGACCAATGGGCGACCACTAGTTATAGTCAGCTTATATATAGCATCATTTTCCACCTGTGGTCAGCTTTTGCTATAGGGAAATGTGAACATTACAATCTTCGCTACCTTTAAATTGAGTAACAAGTTATTATATTGTATTAATTGTTTCTTGTTAACATTTACCCTATTTCCAATAAATATTAACAATGTACTGCCGCGGCTAAATTCAAAATTCAAGATTTTATGCATTAACTTATGGTATGATAAACCCGGCGAGCAATAATTAATAATCGAGTGTCCCTTATCCGATAAAAGAGTACCCATATATTTACCAATCTCGTCACAACAAAATCAACAATTTTATTTTTTGTAGTAACATAAGGTTTGGTATTGACTAAAGGAGCTTCTAGGTCTATGGCGGTGATAAGGGAACTATTTGCAGAAGATGGGCAGTACCAAGTATGGTATGTTGATATGTGAGTGCCCAGTCATAAAGACGATGAATGATCCAGTGATAGCCTGCTACTGATGTTCATTAGGCTTTCCTTTTAAATCTTATTAGATCTGTCCATAACCAGCTCATTCATCGTCAATACATACTCCTTTATTAATTTTTCAGAGCTTTCATATTTTTTTGTCGTAACTTTAATTTATCTTGTAAGTTACATATTTCCAATTGAAAGTATTGAGTGTCAATTTTGTACTTGGATGTTTTAATTTCTAATTTTGACACATAGAAGTCTAACTTATCTATGAGCTGCAATCTTTCCCTATTTAATTTAACTTATAATTCTAATACTCAAAACTACATTCTTTGAGTCCATCTACAACAAGTTGGAGCCTATCCTGAGCATCCACAGCATCATACAAATTTAAGTGTAGTCGCTTTATTTGAATTTAATAAGTGTAATAGTTCCCTTTCGTTGTCATCTCTTTCCCTGTTTAAATCCTCACACAACTCCTTTGTTGCCTTCAATTCACTCAAAGCCAAGTTGAGCTTGGTCTCCTCTTGACGAGCGAAAGCCTTACGGGTAAGCATTGTGACGTATCAATAATAAGATACTACTATGTAGTCGACAGATAGACAAATGAGGGATGGAAAAACCAAATAATAAATACAAGAATATATTTTATGTGATTTGAGGTTATGTTTAAAATTAACAACCAGTAGTAAGAGTATGAAGTACCTTACCTCGATAACTGTTATTTAATAATCATAAATAAGGCTAGTATCATCTAATTGAGCACCTTAGGCTGAGACAACAACGATAACAAGAGTATTTTTTCCAACAAGACACCGGTAAAACATGCACTGTCACTAATACTACCACCTACACAAAACAACTTAAAATGCACAAACTGTATACAGTGAGATACTTATTATAATAATTTACCCCTTGAAGTAAAAATAAAATTTAAATAAAACAAGGGGACAATAAAAAAACAGCTGTTAGCCCCAGTGTTGCCACAGGTGAAAAATCCATTACATCTCTTTGAACTCATCATTTTAAATCCAGATTTGTCATACTACTACAAGTACTAGGCCTCTACTTATGATTGTACTCACACTCAGCAACTCAGGTACATACATTAAGTTACTTATTCTAACATCCTTCTCCTCATTGATCACATTACCAACTGCCACGCCATATACCTTTCCTCCATTTGCAGAAGCTACATCTACTGGATTTTCTAATTTTCTATAGTCCCTTAACCACTCTTAATGTTTGTGATATGATGTGAAGCTCCAAAGTCAAGTATCTAACTTCCTGGTCTTTGAATGCCTGGTGTTGCCATCGTCATTGAGGTAGAAGCTTTTTTCTTTGGGTTTACTGGACAATCGCTCGCCATGTGAGAGTCATCGCAGACAAAGCATTTAATCGAACGCTTCTTCTTACTTCTCTGCAATTTCTCATTTTTCTGGTATATATGTTTTGCTTGTTACTAGCAATGCACTGCTAGTACTAGGACCCGCTTGATAGGTGTCCTCCATTTGAAGCAGCTTCGTTTCTACATAGTCCACAGTCAACTGGATGTTTGAGTTTTCGATCGAAAGCCTCATGCGTTGAAAGTTTTCTGTTAACCCTTGTAGCACTAATGTTCCAAGCAATTCGTCATTAATTTCCTTGCCCAGGTCTCGCAGTTTTTGCGCTAGTCATAGTGGCAATTACGTATTCTTCAATCGTTGGGAATTGCTCAAGTTTTAGACTCATCAGCTTCGACAATAAAGTGCATCGATTATTTAGGCCCCTATCTTCAAAGGCAGTCTTTAAGGCATCCCATGCCTCCTTTGCAGACTTCGATTGACTCACATGAATCAGACAGTGTGGTTTCACCATTAAGCAGATTTTTGCTCTTGCCATCTGATCCTTTCTGCAGCCTGATATATCGCTTGCAACGGGTGTCATCGTTCTATATTCCCATAACTCTTCATGGGTCAAGTATAATTCCATCATGAACTTCCATGTATTGTAATCTACATTGCCGTTTAATTTCACCATCGATGGTAATGAACTCATGTTACCTCCTTGCGTATTCTGGCTTCTAGAATTTGAATTTCCAATGTACGCCATATTATTCCATTTCTCTTGTGTGCTGTTGATCATAACCTGTTATGGGGCAGAGGTCCGTGGATTGTTTAATAGGATCAATTTCTTTGCTCACTCTAAAGCGCAGTAGGAGCTTACTTGTAAGAGAAATCCTTTTTACAGGAAGCTGGAATAAAAGACTGGAACACTTCGCGGTATATACATTATTAATAACGTTTATACAGTATAGGTATATAAGTTATTATAAAACGTTCATGATGGTATAAATGTACAAAATTATTATACTGTTCTCTTCGACTCAGACCACAGCTCTCTCAGTTCTGACAAATTTTATGTCAATCAAAAATTTGCTCAACATTCTGTGAAAATATTTCAATTCAAATTTACAACATTTTTCGTGTGCCACTAGTGAGATTATAAAAAAAACTAAAACCTTATCGCAAACCTCTTTGCTTCAACAAATATTAATATTCTACCTCCACCCGCACAAGTTCTTTTTATTTAAGAAACAACCGGATAAATCCGCTTCTACCCGGTTCAAAGTGGATAAATCCAGATGGAGCCGGATACGGAGAGTGCCAATACTTACCACGCTTAAGGGCAGGTTGGTTGGTGCGTACACCATTAAATCGCTGGCATACAATTACAAAAGCAGTGATAGCCTAGTGGTTAAACCGTTGGACTGCAAAGTCAGAGGTCTCGGGTTCAAACCCAGGCACGCACCCTTGTGTTTTCGAAAGCATGTGCGTATTTAAAATTAATTATCACTTGCTTTAACGGTGAAGGTAAACATCGTGAGGAAACCTGCATGCCTAAGAGTTTCTCGAAGGTGTGTGAAGTTCGCCAACCCGCACTGGGCCAGCGTGGTGGACTATGGCCTAAACCCTCTCAGTTTGTGAGGAGGCCCGTGCCCAGCAGTGGGACAGTTTCTTAACATGGCTAATATTATAATATTATATACAATTATAATATTATTTAGAATTTTTATTTCACCATATTTTAAAAACCTTTGCAATTAAATGAGCTATATACAAAAGCTTCATATTGATATAAATTTGTTACCCTCGTAAGTTTGAAGCGATAAAAATGTGCATGCTATGGTATCTAAGCCCTTTTTTGTAATCTAACAAAACAAAAAGAATTTCATTTTAACCTTTTAAATTACTTGTTTAGTAAATATATGCTATATTATTTATACTTCTATTATTGCGGATTTAAACGGTTATTATATTACACACGGTATAATTTTAGTCGTCCTGTATCCAATGCCTACTGTGCACTGGTAATAAAAATGAAATATAGAACACTTCAATAAGTAACATCTCCACAACAATACTAATGTGTGGTTAAAAACACATAGGTGTTTTAACCATAATAAAAAAATAACCCTTCTATAAATTACATCTAACTACTGACCTATCCGAATAACATACCTAGGGTGAAAATCCGTAACCGTTAGGTGACGAGCCGCGCCACCCCTGAATGTCATTTTGCGCTTACCTTCGGGGTTACGGATTTCCACACTAGCTTTGTTATTCGGATAGGTCGGTAGTTAAATGTCATTTACAGAAGAGTTATTATTTACCAGTAAAGAGTAGGCATCAGCCGAGCTTTCGCTTCAGTGCGATTAAAATTATACCTTAAAGTTATAACCGTGTCTAAGGGCTTAAGAAATTAAATAAAAAGTGTTAAGTTCTTAGAAAACCTGACATTGAATTGGCTCAAATGTATCTGTGTCACAAGCTATGTGGAAACACCGGCAAGTTGGTATCGTTCCCGACTATTTACTACAATGGCGGGAAGTTAGAACGTTGAGAAACAAAACGTACGTTGGTTAAGTTTTCTTCATTCAACTTGGAAGTTTTCTGAGCGGGTTTTATATTTAGTGGGATATTCGTAGCGTGAAGTGATTGGATATCACTATATATCTATATCATCACACCAGATTCTTTGCGGCGTAGGCAGAGAGAACAGTGTTCCAGCAGGTTCTTTCCTTACAGACCTTTTTGGCTTGCTTCACTCTCATAATTCTACCAAATAGATACCACTCTATTTGGTAAAAAATACCGAGTTGGATTAAATACACTGATTTGGGATTTGACAACTGGTGAATTATTTGGCTGTATACGAGTATATAGTGCGACAAGGATCTTTTGACCCGTGTATAACATTGACGGGGGGTGCAGGTGTGAAATGAGGGTTATATTAAAATTCTATTTATTAAAACTTTCCTATTTCTAGAAAAAAAATGGTGTTGGGGTCCGTACGGTGTAACTAACTCGAGAGAGTTGACCCACGTGCTCAACGAATTTAATCAAGCTGCACCATGTGAGCGCAGTAAACCAAATTAAATTCTAGAAAAAAACTTAAGACATTCTTATTTATTTAAAAAAAACTTGGGTAAATTTCATAGCATACTGAAATCTGCGACTGTCATAAAATTGACATTTTACTTGATTGCAGCGTTAGTTACAATTTTGGCCCGGCCCAAAAGATCTGATGTCTGTACGAGTTGATTATCATTGTCCTAAATAATTTTAATTTAAAAAGACCTATATAAAAACAAATTTTCATAACAAAAACCCAACCAAGAAATCTTGTCAAGTCTGAACTAATTCACTTAGTTTTTGCGGGTTCCTTCTGACTCCATCATCAGACCTTGGACACTATTTGGTTGTAAAGTACTTGTCAATACCAATCTAACAACCCCAAACACGATGGGGGTCCGTTATATATTTCACATGTTCTTATGGTCACCTTCCGACTTCATCATCAAACTAGCTCCATAGTACCATATTATTGCATTAACACCGAACTTATATTCATTGATTCATCCCGTTATAAAATGTAATATTAAATTAGATGACGCACAGTTTGGTTTTCGGACCGGTCTCTCGACAGATTCTGCCATTTTTACCTTGAAAGCAACATTTAAACATTACGTCAATAGAGGTACTTCGGTTTATGCGTGTTTCCTGGACTTAAGCCGCGCTTTCGACCTTGTAAACTATGATTTACTTTGGGAGAAAATGTGTACCTCTAACGTCCCTACAAGTACTGTGAATCTGTTGCGATACTGGTATGAAAACCAAGTTAATAGTGTAAGATGGGGCAACGCGACTTCTAATGAATATAGGTTAGAGTGCGGTGTTCGTCAAGGAGGGCTGACTTCTCCTGATCTTTTTGGCCTGTACGTAAATGACTTGATTGCGGAGCTGAGGCGAATCAGAGTAGGCTGCCATATTGGTTCTACTTGTATAAACAACCTCAGCTATGCCGATGACATGGTTCTACTCAGCCCCTCAATTAGGGGTCTTCGTATACTGTTGAAGGTATGTGAACGCTACGCGGCTGAACACGGCCTCAAGTATAACGTAAAAAAGACGGTTACGATGGTGTTTCGTTCGGGCAGGGGTCCGGAGTTGATTCCGCCGGTATATATTGATGGAGGGTAATCGAAAGGGTGGAGTGTTTCAGATACCTCGGACACATATTGACGGAGACTCTTTCTGACAACGAGGATATCGAACGCGAACGTCGGGCTCTGGCCATGAGGTGTAATATGCTCGCGCGCCGATTTGCAAAGTGTAGTGATGGGGTCAAGGTGACATTATTTAGAACATACTGTCTATGTTTCTACACATGTCAGCTTTGGTCTAAGTTTACCAGGCGCACCATAAACAACATTAGGGTACAATACAATGATGCCTATCGTATCCTAATGGAGTTACCTAGGTACTGCAGCGCGTCGGGTATGTTCGCCGAGGCTAGGGTGCTTGACTTCTTTTCAATTATTAGATCTCGCATCGCAGCATTTTGGAACCGCTTGCGTGAGTCCGACAACGGAATACTTATAACGTTAGTAGAGCATCTGGATTGCTCCATCCTAAAGTATTGGAATTCGGTGCACCGGGAACCAAATAAAAGTAATTATATTATTTATGTGACGTACCTCCTGGGTTAAAAGTTAAGAATTGCCTTATTGGGTAAAAATATTTTATATTTATTTTGTGCTAATGTTTTAATTATTATTTTAGTTTTATATTTTTGCTATATACCGTATAATTATACGAAATTGTAACTTAGTCTATTATATAGAATATTGGGTCTTTTATATAGAATATTGGGTTTTATACCTTCAAATAAAGAGATTTTTATTATTATTATATACGTATGCCAAATTTCAGGTCAATCGTATACCTAAGTCCGTATGCAAAAATGGATCACAAGATTTAAACGGAAAAGACAGACGTATAATACGAACATTGTCAGTGAAATAAAAGCTTGTCAAGGGGTATAAGCTGTGATTTACGCGGGATAACTGACAATGAAAAGCGTGAATTGAATTGTTTATTATTGTTATTACACAATTTTTTGCTGAGATATTGAAGTATAAATATTGTTTTGCTGTTATTACATAAGCAATGTAAAAATGCTTTTCAAGTAGATATTTTGCCATGACGGTGCATATGTGGAAAGTTACGTTTTGTTAACTGTAGATTCGCTTAAGTACCTAAATATTAAAGCGTAACTATCGGGGCTGGAATAGCAAAAAGGGAATTGTCAGATTATTTTTCCACACAAATATTCACACAAAGCCGCCGCACGTTATAACCGGTCCGAAATTCCTACCTTTTTGTAAAAGCATTATGTAGGGGACGGGCTTAGAATATTTCACGGTGGCTTATATTAAAATATATTGGGGGCTTTTCATAGTTCTGGTCGGCTTGAATGGTGGCCGCCGTGAACCATTACTTGCAAATGTTCTGGGCGCAGGAAATACCGCGGATGGAAGTGAATTTATTCTAAAGTGGTATACTAAATAAGGATTTAAGTCTAACATGCACTGGTACAAGAAACAAAACATTTTTGTTCTCGCTATCTCTATGCTCTCCTCTCATTTCTTGAGTCAGAATTTAGAGGTTTGCTTAGCTTGACGACCAGTTTGATGGTTGTTCTGATTTAGGGGTATGCCATATGGTGCTTTATGGCATTGCAATTCTACAAAAGGCCGTATGGCTCGTGTGGAGAATCAACGGAACTCGGTGTTGCCATACGATTTGCAAATTTCCACTATATCTAGCGTAAACAGTGTTACAGGTTTAGAAATACAGTGTATTAATTTTTTACTCTATCTAGTGGTGGATAGTAGTATTACTGAGATCTCGAGTTTAACTGAAGGTCAGATAAAGCCCTATTCTCAATCAAAAAATTGTCATTAGCAGTTCAGAGTCCGAAACTACAGCCCCAATATAATGGCAAAAAGCTCACTTGTCGTTAGAAGAGGTCCATAGCATCGTCAGCAATATGTGGATGTATGTACGTAAACATGACGGTTTTTAGGTAAAATTAGGTAAAACGATCTTAAAAATTATAAGTTGCTTGCGACATGCTTGCTTACTATAACAACCTCCATACAAAGGCACGTTGACACTGTACTAATAAAATTGTATGACATGTAATGACACAAACCTCGAATTATTACCAAGCTTAGTACCAAGGATTACTGGCTCGTTCCGCGAAATAATTGCAATAAATGTAGGAATGATTACAACACGAATAGTGTGCACTCGGTCGACAATAACAGGAAATACCTCCACAGATAATATTGCATTAAGCTGTATGTACACATAATACACAGTTTTACACATATACAGTTTCATACCCTAAAGATTAGGGACTAATCCATAAGCGATCGACCGGGCTGCACCGACAGTATAAACAGTTGGTCTCTTCGCTGCTGCAGCGCTGGTTACCACTGCATATTGCAAGGTAGCTGGTGTCGCGATGGAAAACAGCCCCTGTAGAAGGTAAGGTAAGCCAATATAAAACCATTTTATTATCACACTACATGTATACATACTATAGTCTGAATTTTTTTTTCATTAATCTCCACGATTGTGTGTGTGTGTGCACACATAATACGATGCAGCGTCATAAATTTATTATTTGCGCCTCGAACTTTAATTTAAATCTTTCTTTTTATTTCATTATTGAAACAGAGATGAATACCGAATTTTCACTTTGATCCACCATACAGAATCTTTCAGCGTATAGGGAGAAAATATTCATTGTAGTCACAGTTATTTGAAATTGGTATTATAATAAAGCAAATGTTTCAATTTAACAGAAATGTATAATTTAACAAAGAAAATATACCTATAAAAATATTTTTATGTAACAATATCGATAATCAGTGCTACCCGTATTTAAACTAATTACGGTATATTTCATGCTTGCTTACTATTAAATTTGTCCCCATTTTGTAACAAAATACACTTCAATTCAGCATTAAAATATCTCCGATGATAACCTATTACATTAATATAAATAGAATTAACTTGCTAATGGATTTCTGAGTAGGTCTATACAAGTGCGTCTTTGGCTTCATATTTCGTATTTTAATCGGGTACGTACAAGATATTATCATGCACATGAATAGTTTATTTGATATTATTGGCATCAAACCTTCAAAGACAGGTTTTTGGATAACGGACTCTCTATACTGATTACACGATTGTATATCAAGTTGCGCAAAGCTAAAATATTAAATCCGACTATCGTTGTTTCGGAAACAAATCGTTGCAATTTACGTGCTAATGTACACGTTTAACCAAATTCTACTGCCGATAACTAGGGTGTAGGTGTTGCAATTTGAATTTTATGATACAGCCGTGTCTACACATTAAACTCAGGTAAAATATCAATAGCATCTGTTCGGCAAAATAATCTTTGTGTTGGGAGATTAAACGCATTAAAACATTTGATTTGGTTAACTAAATATTACTAATATTTCATACCATATTTATGTAGTACACCAGCAATTTCTTATTCTATTACCAGCAAATATACTTGCATTTCAGGTTGGTTTTATAAAGACGTAAAAATATAAAATGAAAAGGGTCGAACGGCTTGGTCACAAAAAAAAGTAAACTCCAAAGTTGAAGCTCTTCATTATCTATCTATAACCTCACGCCAGATCCCTTGCGGGGTAGGCAGAGAGTACAGAGTTCCAACAGGTTCTTTCCTTACATACCTCTCTGGCTTCCTCCACTCTCATAGTTCGTCTCATACACGCTCGCCGGTTACGGAGACTCTTGACTTTTCCATCAGATAAGACTCGGTTTATTTGGTCGTGGTAAGATAGTCTAGGTCTTCCCCGGTACCTGCATCCTTCCACTTTCACATTGTATATCTGTTTTGTCATTCTTTCCTCTGGCATTCTTTCTATATGCCCGAACCAACGGAGCATGCCCTATCTCATCTTTACACCAATACTATCTTTCATACCTACTCGCTGTCTTACTATGCTGTTGCTAATGCGGTCGGTCAGCTTCACTCCGCACATCTTCCGCAGAGCTCGCATTCCTACCGCATTTATCCTACTTTCATTCTCCTTCTTACATACCCAGCTCTCGCTACCATATAACAGCGTTGGGACAAGAACTCCGTTATGTATGGCCAGCTGCGCCTTATGGCTTAAGTGCCGGCTCCCGAGTAGCTTTCCCATCGCACCATTCACTCTGTTCCCTGCACTCACTCTTCTCTCTATGTCAGCGGTGTATTTCCCATCCTTACTGAAGGCGCATCCAAGATATACAAACTCATTCACTTGCTCCAGCACATCGTTACCAACCACAATCCTTACATTCGTTCTGGTTTCTTCCCTTTCAAAAACCATAATCTTGGTTTTCTTCACATTCAAGTGTAAGCCATTGATCATGCAGTCGTCTTTCATAACTGTGACCAGTGTTTGCAGATCAGTGGCTGTTGGCGCTATTAAAACCGCGTCATCTACATAAAGTAGATGGTTTACCACTAAGTCACCCATTTGTACACCTTCATTCATCGCTTTCAGTCTTTGAAGACTTTTGTCCAGATATATTATAAACAGTCTAGCGGACAACACGCAACCCTGCTTGACGCCGATTTTAACGTCAAACCAGGGTGACCTGTTACCACCCACCCGTACGCATGCCTTGCAGTCCACATAAGTGGACTGGACGGCTCGCAACAGAGTGCCATCTATACCATACTCTGGTAAAATGTCCCAAAGTCTCTTTCGCACAACTCTGTCAAATGCCTTCTCCAGATCTACAAAACCGCAGAAAACCTTCCGGCCCACTGCCAGATGCTTCTCTACGATGTTGCGGAGTGAGAAGACTTGATCCGAACATCCTCTTCCAGACCTGAAACCCCCTTGTGCCTCGCACAACATTCCATCGGACTTCACGCGCATTCTCCGTTCAATAATTTTACTGTACACCTTGGCTGCCAAGCTGATCAAACTGATGGCTCTGTAATTGGCGCAGTCATATTGTGAACCCTTGCCTTTATACAAGGGTACTATGACTGCGCGGCGCCAATCTGTAGGGACTCTACCGGTCCTCCAGCAAAGGTTTGCAAGGGCCCGGAAAGCGTCCCGGTCGCAAGTTCCACCATATTAGATCATCTCGGCAGATATCATGTCTACTCCCGCAGCATTACCGTTTTTCATACTTCCTATCGCCCATTCAACTTCTTCCATAGTGATGTCCTCCGTTGATTCTGGTGCCGCAATCTCGCCTTTGGGCACGTCTGCGGCATCAGCATCCGGGTCATCTCCATACATTTCTCCAAAATATTCACTCCACCGGTTTAGCACAGCTTGTGTGTCTGCAAGAATGTCACCATCTTTAGATTTTATCCTTTCCATTCTGGAGCCTGACGAATCACCTCGAGCCTTTATCACCTTGCTCCAAAAGAGTTTGGTGTTGTTCTCGAAGTTCTTCGCCAGCCTCTCCTCCTGAATCATACAGGCTCTTTCACGCTTTTCTTTCACTAAAGTTTTAGTGGCATTCTTGCATTGCCGGTATATTTCTTTCCTCATCTCTGTCATACTGGCATTCAGGTTCAAAGAAGATACATAGTCCTGCCACGTTTTCTTCTTACTTTCTACGGAGCTTTGCAACTCCGCATCCCACCATGCATCACCTTTTGCTGTAATATGCTTCTTTGAGCAACCCCATACTTCTTTCGCGGATTCCACCAAGCTCTTCATTACTTTTAATTTTTTTTAATCATATCATTCTGGGGTGTCTTGTAATGCGGGGCAAAGTAGAACTAGACCACGCAGAAGGTCACCAATGCAGTGGATGGACCCATTCAGTCCGCAGTGGGAGACCCTTATCGCTTTCCCACAGATATGAAGGTCGCGGAAAAAATTGGATACGAATAATGCAAAACCTGGTCATTTTCGCGATCTTTGGGGCTCCTTTGCCTTGCAGTGGAAGCCTCTTGGCTGATGATAGGAGACCTTTAAATTGAGTGCACTAGAATCTTCAATAATAGAACCAGATGAAGCGATATCCTAAGATGAGCTGCAACATCTTTAGCAACAATGCCTCATCGTGACTACGACCACTGTCGGAAGAAGTAGCAGTAGCAGTTGTGGCACTGAGGATAAACGGTAATTTTTTATCTAATTCAAGGCTCATTATATGGATCTGGTGAATTGGATACACGACTTATATAACATTCATTTAATATTCAATTCACATTCCATTAAGATAGTGAAAGCCTGCGCTAGATTCAACAGTAAAACAAACAGGCGATGTTCCTCAAGCTAATGGTTTGTGTATTGAGTGGCGATGTCGAATGCAGCTGATAAGTAAGTACCGATGTAGACGGTACAATTTTTTTGCCAAAATCCGATATTACCGAACTGTTGTTGCATTATTTTATCGCGATTGACGTGATGCATAACTAGTGGATAGAAATTTTGGGAAATAGCGTGAGATACTTAGAAATATTGTTGCAGAAAATTGAGCTTCGCTGGCTACATAATTCAATTCTTACGCGGGGAAAATGTTCAACCGCCTCTACTAATATTTTGGCGAATTAAAATCAATAAGTTTGATTCCAGGGGACTATATTTCTGAGTTTACATATGTAACTGACTTAGAAACCATGTAACGATAAATTCGTTTGACTGGCGATATCAATTTCCATCTCCTTCGGTTTCAATGTAATACTAAGTACCTGATTGAAAAATATATAGTTCATCATCATTATCATCATGATCAGCCAAAAGACGTCCACTAAAGGACAAATGCCTCCCCCAAAGATATAGTAAGTGAGTGCTAAATAATAAAGCATCAATTTCAATAGAAATATTAAAGTTACTTCCACTTGAACAATTTTACACTGAAAGTGCACTTTAGCGCGGCGTGATCGAGTGTTGTTGCGAGTAAGTGCCGGTATACACGGCGCGATTTGTTGCCGAACAACAACTTCCGAACTGTTGTTGCATTAACTTGCTTCCCGGTAATGCAGAGTGCATTATTAGTTCATGAGGTAAAATTGCCGAGCAAATCGTTCGATCGCTATCGACTAGCAAGTTTATAGCAATTCGTATGGTCTAGGGATGAGAACATGGAAAACGTTAATGTTCAAAATACAAATCTAAATTAACAAGTTATATTTATAGCATAAAATAATACAATAAATAAATTGGTGTGTACATATAAATGTTTTTTTTTTGTTTTTCTGCATGGTCCCCTCACTAGGCAAGTCTATATCGAGAGGGCTCAGATTTACCTACATATTTGTTTGTTTCGGTGTGATTATCTTTGTACGTTAAACACAATTTGTTTTTGAGAACTTACTGACGACAGTGGACAATAAACCCGACATAAGTTAGTAGTTTCGATCTAGATAAAAATAAATTCTTGAATTAACTTTTTCCAGATTCCAAAAAAACTTTAGATCCCAACAACAAGTTTGCAGGCAAAGTTCGACTCAAAATAGCTCTAACAACATGGGTCTAGACGAGTTAGGTGTCTAGCAGTATAACACACAACACTAAAGCAACTATTTCAGCCGCGTGGGACTACAACTTGATTAATTTGTTTACGCTCAGTCTCACACGTGGACGTTACCACTTAGATTTTAGAATTAAGGAATGAACTTCTACATAAAGATGACGATAGTTTTTTAATATAGCTGGATCGGTGTTACCTAGGGAGCTAGAAAAGATGCAAGCATTTTATAGCTATTCTCTTTCCGCAGTTAATGGTGTCTTGTTCTGATGACATGACATTTTGTTATTAATATATCATCTGTACACTTCCATTTTCTGTTAGCATTGACAGAAAGTCATCTTGACTACAGAAGCTATTTTAGCTCTTTCTTTGTACAGTTATACAATGATCTTTTGGCCTGCGGGCAAAATTGGAAATAACGCTGGCATCAAGGGAAGATCACTTCGTGACAGTCGCAGAGTTGCCATTTGCTATCAAATTTACATAAGTTTTTTTTAATTAGTATTAGTCCGGACCCATAGGGAAATATTTCCCTGGAAGGAGGAACATTTTACTAAATGGTAACCCTTATTTCACACCAACGCACCCCTATCAATGTCATCCACAAAAGATATTTGTCGCACGGTAGAATGTTTTTCTGTTTGAATATCTTGTAGTCGTAAATACTTTAGTGTTTTCAATGTCTTCTATTATGTCTTCTTCTTCTTCTAGTTATGGCTTCACACTAATTTTATCGTGTTTGTTTAAATTAATTCGACTCCCCGATGAACTTGATGACATCGATGATAATGAAATTAATGAAGTACCCCACCCTGGATAGTAAAGCGGTGGATACTTTACATACCAATTGCGATGTGCGTTTTGAGGGAAGTCGAAAAGGCACATTTTATCACTTTGTTACAATTACCTTTACTTATGCACATATAAGAACACATAATGGTTAATATTCCACCAATATTACACATTATTAGTCGAAATAACACAAGTTTTGGAAATTAAAACAAATTGACCACATCACTTTTCGACTTCCCGCCAAAACTCTTCAACATAAATGCAAAGATATCAGTGCGTGTGTGCTTAAAGTATCAGGAAAACAGGAAGAAGTTTAAAACCTTTGCTCAATTGTTTGAGGGATTGTAAGTCTCGAACAGTTAAGCCGATTGACTTGCAGTATTTGTTTGATAGTTGATAGCGGCTACAGGATCCTGAGATTGTTTGATAAAAATTTATTCAGCTGTTTCAACAGTAACAACTTTTTTAGTATGTTAGTTGCATAGGTTTGCTGTAACCTCTGGCTTTTAGCCGGCCTGGATTTTTCGAACATTGTGAAGAAACTTCATATCCGAGAAATGCTAAAAATTTCGAAAAGTCATGTGTAATGATATGCCCACATAATGACGATACGGTCTTCCCCCTATCACTTAGAGACCAAAAATACGTGGAATGTAAAGTGTTATATCTAACTACCCGATGTACACCTTTGGGGAAAAAGGTCGTAAGAAGTATTTTTATTGTTTCGCTTCCACAGTTTCGCATCGTCCAAGTCGTTACAAAATCACTCTAAGAGTGTTCGTGGAGTGTGTGGGCAGGTGGACAGAATACGCTCATTATTTTCCTTTTCACGAGCCCTTTTCCAGAACCCAACACTGTACAGCAATCTAGGTAGCAATTAAAAATAGTCGTCCTACTTTAAAAAATACTTCTAGCAGCAAGTTGTGGAGTAAAACGAATAATTACAGTCCTGGCCAGTGTAGCCAACCCTAATTTTAGAAAATTTTGTAGTCGAAGTGCTAAAAATTGGTAGGAATTGTTAGACCGTAATATAAAAACTTGATAGATCTACCTACTCATATCATTCTGGTTCATTCGTTACCTGTTTTATTTTCTTGAATGCAACCTGCGTATTCTTTTTCTTTTTTCCATGATTTATAATATTTTTGGTTATAGTGCCTTTTTTTAGCCTTTAGAAGTGCTCCTGACCTATAGTCGTATAATACGATTCTGTTATTGTGTCGTCATATTTTGAAAAAAAAATAGGTAAATTTATGGAGTTAGATGGTAGATAGGTAGACTAGAGGCCAGATAATAGTAAATATAATAGGTAGATCTATCAAAATAGTCGGTAGATATGACAGCACTGGTACTGGCTTCAAAGTACAAAATATTTTTATAAGTAATTAACACAACGCTGGGTCTACCCCAGGCGGAGATGGCGGGACGAACTGGACAACTTTTTAAAAGACCGGCCTGAGATCGCAACGAGCAGAGAGGAGTGGAATAATTGGAGGCAGGCCTTTGCCCACCAGTGGGACCCAAATGGTTCGGAATAATAATAAGCCCGCAGGGCAGCTTGTGGCGAGCTGTTGGTGAGTAACGACACCACGGATCCGATTGCTTCAGAGAGTCGGTCAGGCCCCCAACTCGGCATGTCTTCGTCGGTCGAGTGGAAACCGAAGGGTGCCCGCAGGACTCTCGGCTCTGACTAGCCTCAATTGGCCGTCCAGAGAGGAGCCGTCAGAGCTATATCGACGTAGGAAGATAATGCGGTCTTACGTCGATGTACTCCAGGGGTGGAAGTGTTAAAGGGCATAACGCCGCGAGTAACTTCGGAGAAAGCGCAGCACACTTCTCTACACCCCTGAGCCGCTCACACCGGAGTTGCCCTCAGTTGTCCTAGGACGACCGTTTGGGGGATGCTGGGTCAGGTAACCTCCTCGTGTGTCCACCTTATCAGTTTTCCATGACATGTCTTCGGACTGGTCTGGTAAAGTGATGGGGCTGGGCCGGTGCACCCTGGGCATCGTCAATAACTTCTCTCTCGGGAGTTCTTGTTGGCGATGGCGAATAACCTGGCGCGGGGGGAAGGGGAGGCGTTGCGGTGTTACTCCTTGTTCTCTCTGGTTTTCGGAGAGGGCTGGGAGCGGCGTGCGGACGACGCTTTTGCCTAAGAAAGGGGCGTGGTGGTTGCTCCTGGTACTGCTCCGTCTAGCAGAGTGGACCGTGGAGGGAGTGAATAGCGTAGGGAGGAGGGTGGTGAGGCTCGTTCACACACACACACACACACACGCACTCACACTAACACACACAGACACACACACACACACACAAACACGCACGCACATACATACACACTCACGCACACATACATACAAACACAGCCGGCGTTGATAGGGAGGCTGGTTCGGAGTGCCTAATACCGACGGTGGTTGTCGTGCCGAAGGTTGGAAGGTGGGGGGGCAAAGCCCCACCATTAGCGCAAAGGGACCTCACCCTTCAAAGGACCTTAAAAATCATGATGTCGTCCACTAAAAATAATCTACCCCAGGAGGGTACCGACTGCTTTGCAGCCGGAGAATCCCACACGAAGTCTCCGGACTTCGTCTGCCCCGCGTATTCTGGGGGGGGGGGGGGCAATGAGAGCCATCCAAAAGAAAAAGGGAAAACATCCCGTCATTCAGAGAGGGTGGAGTTAGACTCCGCCGAGGCCACAAATGTGGTTAACAGTGAAAAGGAGGGAAGGGGAAATGAAGAGGAAAGTCCACGAGGCTCTCGTTGTTCGAGCGCAGAGCCTGGAGATTTCGACCGTGAAAGCTTTGTGCGGCCCTCCAAGCTTTGGAGAACCAACAAGCGTGACCGCACAGTTGAGAAAGGCGGTGGCGCAGGATCCAACTGGATGTCAAGCCAAGAGGATGTGTCGGGGCCGAAGACGATGCCAAAAGCTAAGAGGGGTCGAAGTGGCACAAAAGCAAATGTTGCTGCTCGACCTAAGCGCGACAGGCGAGGCCGGTTCCTTAAGAGGCCAGACACGCCGGTTGCCAGTGATGTAGTCGAGTCTGACTCGACGGCCTCCTCGCAACTGAGTTCTCGATTGGATTCTGCCAAGCAGAAAAAGGCGAGGGTTGAAACGGAGGTGGAAGCAAGACAGCTGTCTGAAGAGGCCCACCTTAAACGAAGCAAGCTAGGCATCGACGTTAGTCAGGAGGGCCCTACTGCTGCTGCTCTGGGAGAGCGAGTACAAGAGGATGTCGCAATCATCCTAAGAGTAGCCGCGAAATCTGGAAACCTTAAAGGGACATTCCAACGTGCTCTAAAGGACGCGGCAGCCTCCATTAAGGCGGCCACTGCCATGCTGCAGAGCAGGACAGCCAATGCAGAAACCGTCAAATTGCAGGCGGATAACGTACGCCTGCACTCAGAGTTGACGGAACTGAAAAAGGTGTTGGTTGAGCTGCGTAAGGAGCTCGCGCAGACTCGTAAAGCTCACTCGCGGGAATCTCCGACGTCCCAAATGCCGGAGGAGGAGTGGGAACGGAGAACCCGGTCTATTATGTTGGAGGTCGGCAGGATGATAAATGCGCGGCTAGAGGTCGTTGAGGCGAGACTCCCGCCTGAGAAGCGTCTTCGTCCGCCTCTGGCTGCGGATGTCAGAGATGCCCCAGCAAATCCAAACACTCAAAAGGTGGCAGGGCCCTCCTATTCTAAGGTGGCAGGAGCCAAAAAGCCTAAGACCGCAACGAGTGAAGCCCAAAAGGTGGTTCAGCCTGCCACCCAAGGTAAGGAGAGGCAGACCCCATCTGCTACCCAGGCCGCCAGACCTACTGAGGGCTGGATAGTGGTCGAGGGTAGAAAGGAAAGAAAAAAGTGGCAACGGAAACAGAAGAAGGCTACTAAGAAGGAGATGGCCAAATCATCGAGGTTAAGTCCTCCCCGATCGGCGGCGGTGGTAATTACACTGCAGTCGGATGCGCAGCAGAGAGGCGTCAGCTATGCGGCTGTTCTTGCGCAGGCAAAGCAAAAGGTTGACCTTGCTGGCCTCGGTATCTCTGCTCTGTGCTGCCGGAGGGCGGCCACGGGTGCTCTCATTCTGGAGGTGGCAGGGGATGCAAGTGGAGAGAAAGCAGATGCGCTCGCGGAAAGTCTGAGACAGTTCCTGGGCGCCGGTAATGTCCGAGTCTCTAGACCCACAAAGTGTGTGGACTTGCGCATCACCGATCTGGGGGACTCGGTCACCACTGCAGAGGTTGTGACCGCAATAGCACGTGAGGGAAACTGCCCGGAAGGATCAGTGACTGCGGGAATGATCCGTCAGGGGGACAGGAGCCTAGGGACCATTTGGGTCCGTTGTCCAGTAGCGGCTGGTAAAAAAGTTGTAAAGAGTGGCAGCATAGTTGTCGGATGGGTCACAGGAAGAGTGCAACTCCTGGAGACCAGACCTGTTCGCTGCTTCAGTTGCTTCCAGAGCGGACATATAGCGGTGAACTGTACCTCGGAGGTGGATCGTAGCAGCTTAAGTTACCGCTGCTCTCGCCCTGGGCACAGGGTCGCTGAGTGTGGAGAAATCCCGCATTGTGCTCTCTGCGCTGCCAGAAATAAGCCGGCGTCCCATTTAGTAGGTGGTAAGGAGTGCACTACTGATCCGGCGGCCTCCAAGGGAACCGGCGCTGGAAGAGGGAAAAAAGTAAAGAGGGCTCATCAGAAGAGCACAATAGATAGCGGGGCTGCTACTTCCGAGCGCCGGGGAGAGGAGATGGTTACCGATAATGGACCTTAGCCGCCCACACAAGATACTGCAGGGCAATCTCAACAATTCCGCTCGCGCTCACGATCTTCTTGTGCAATCAATGGCGGAGTGGTTGATAGATATCGCAGTGGTTGCGGAGCCCTATTTCGTCCCTAACTGGACTGACTGGGCGGGTGACCATCTGGGTTCTGTGGCGATTGTGGGTGCTACCGCCCTGAACACCGTGGAGCGGGGCCGGGGTTTTGTTGCGGTGAAATGGGGAGGGGCGACTCTCATAGGAGTGTACTTCTCCCCGAATCGGATCCTCGCGGATTTTGAGGCCTACCTGGACGAGGATGGGGCTGCAGTAAGGAGAGCATCGCTGCGGCCGGTATTCGTCCTGGGCGACTTGAACGCTAAGTCCACGGCGTGGGGAGGTGTTGCGACGGACGCCCGTGGGGAAACCTTGGAGGAGTGGCTGGTACAGGTCGGTCTCGTGATTCAGAACCGGGGATCTACCTTTACCTGTGTGCGGCAGCGAGGAGGGTCCGTAGTGGATGTCATGCTCGCTTCCCCGGCTATCACACCGCAGATCCGGGATTGGCAGGTCCTTGTGGGGGTTGAGACATTGTCGGACCATAGATACATCCGGTTCGATGTCTCCCCCAACTGGATGGCTGACGAAACGCGCCAAAGAGTCCATGGTGGTCCGTCACCGTTTCCCAGGTGGGCACTATCGCGCCTCGACCTGGACGCCCTTAAGGAGGCGTTGATTGTTCAGGCGTGGGTTTCAGGACCGGAAGGGAATGAAGAGGCGGTAGTGGAAGAAGAGGCAGTGTGGTTCTGCGGTGCAATGACCGCCATCTGTGACGCGGCAATGCCGCGAGCTAGTCGCAGACACCCCAGAAAAGCGGTCTATTGGTGGTCGGTGGAGATCGCGGAACTCCGCAGGGAGTGCGTGACTGCTCGACGGGCCTACACTAGGCGATTCAGGCGCCGTCCCCGGAGCGAGGCAGCTGAGGCCCAGCTGTACCAAGCCTATAGGGGGGCCAAGGAGGCTTTGAGCTTGGCAATCGCGCGAGCAAAAGATGGAGCCCGGCAAGAGATGTTGGAGGGTCTCGATCGGGATCCGTGGGGGCGTCCGTACCGGTTTGCGCGGAAGATATTGCGCGGCCGAGCGCCTCCACTCACCGAGACTCTCCAGCCTGAAGTGTTGGAGAGAGTGATGGCGGCGCTGTTCCCGGAGGAAGAGGACCACGAGCCTCCCGCGATGGCTCAGCTAGGGCAGAACGAGGACGATGTCGCCGAACAAATCCCAGCGCTGACATCTGACGAGCTCGGCGAGGCGGTTCAAAGGCTTCGAGTTAAGAACAAAGCCCCGGGGCCAGACGGGATTCCGGGTCGGGTCTGGGTTCTAGCCCTAGACGACCTGGGGAACCGATTTCGGGCCCTGCTCGAGAAATGCCTGTTGACTGGATGCTTCCCGGCGCATGGAAGCGCGGGAGGCTAGTCCTGCTGCAGAAAGAGGGGCGCTCGCAGGACTCACCGTCGGCCTACGGGCCAATCGTGCTGCTGGATGAGGCGGGCAAGCTCTTCGAGCGGGTGCTTGCTGCCCGAATTATCCGACATCTGCGCAGGGTTGGTCCAAATCTGGACGACGCACAGTTCGGTTTCCGGGAAGGCCGGTCGACCGTGGACGTGGTACTGCGCGTCAAGGCTCTCTCGGAGGAAGCAATAGCGAACGGTGGGGTCATGTTGGCGGTATCTATTGATATCGCCAATGCGTTTAACACTCTGCCCTTCTCTTGCGTCCGGGAGGCACTGCACTACCATCAAGTGCCTCCCTACCTGCGGCGTGTCGTTGGTGACTACTTTCGTGTGAGAAGTGTTGTCTGCGTAGCCAGCGACGGGCGCCTATTGCGTCGAGGAGCAAGCTGCGGTGTTCCTCAGGGATCGGTGCTGGGGCCCCTCCTATGGAACATCGGTTACGACTGGGTTCTCCACGGCTCTCTACACCGCGGACTCCATGTCGTATGCTATGCAGACGACACGTTGGTGTGCGCTCAAGCAGGCGAATTTGGGGAGGCGGTTAGGCTGGTGACGGAAGGGTGCTCTGAAGTGATTGGAAGGGTCCGGCGGCTCGGTCTGAGGGTGGCCCTAGAAAAATCCGAGGCCATTTGTTTTCATGGGCCTCGACGACGCCCGCCCTCGGGAGCGCGGATCCAGGTCGGTGGTGCGGTAGTCGAGATTAGGGTCCACATGAAGTACTTGGGTCTAGTCCTCGACAGCCGCTGGAGGTTTGAGGAGCACTTCCGTCAACTAGCTCCAAAATTGGTGGCGGTGGCCGGGGCTCTGAGTTGGCTCCTGCCCAACGTTGGGGGTGCAAGTGCGAGATGCCGCTTATTGTACTCTGGGGTAGTGCGGTCGATGGCCCTGTACGGCGCACCGGTGTGGGCGAGCGCCCTTAACGCCCGGACCCGGACCCTCCTGCGAAGGCCGCAGAGGGTCATGGCGATCAGGGTCATACGCGGCTACCGCACCGTGTTATGCGAGGCCGCATGCGCGTTGGCGGGGACCCCACCCTGGGATCTGGAGGCGGTCGTGTTGGCCTCAGAGTTTCGCCAAAAGGCCGAAATAGAAGCGTTGGGAGGAGTCCCACCCGATGAGGTGACGAGGTGGCGGCGGCGGCCGCAGAGGCGTGCCTTCCGCGAATGGCGGAGCCGGCTCGAGGAGCCGAGTGCAGGCCACTGGACCATACGGGCGATGCATCCAGTGCTGAAGGAGTGGGTGTACCGAAAGGCGGGCACGCTTACCTTCCGGCTTGTGCAGATTCTAACAGGGCACGGTTGCTTCGGAAGTTACCTGCACCGTGTGGCCGGGAGAGAGGCCGACCAGAGGTGCCACGAGTGTGGTTGCGCCAAGGATACTGCGCAGCACACGCTCGAGGTTTGCCCTGCTTGGGCGGAACAGCGTAGCTCGCTAATTGCGATTGTGGGAACGGATCTCTCGCTGCCGGCGATTGTTCGCTCTATGGTCGGCAGCGAGAGATCATGGGACGCGGTGGCCACCTTTGCTGAGGTGGTCATGACACGCAAGGAGGAGGCGGAGCGAGCCAGGGAGGACGATCCACTGGCTGACTCAAACCGCCGACGGAGCCGCGGGCGCAGGAGGCGACGACATGCCGACCTCATGCCACCGTAAAGATGGTGCGCGGGTGACGGCATTGGGGGCCGTCGCCTGCTCTACACTTGCACCCTCGAGGTGAAGGGGTGTGCCTATCTTCCCGGACGCACGTCCCCGACATTAGAGAGAATTTCTGCGGCGTCGCGGTCGCAACTTAGTGGGTCCATACTAAGGACAACCGCTGGAGAGGCTGCGGATGAAGTCCCCGTACCTGGAGCCTTCCTAAAAGCGGCAGGCGGAACACGTGGAGGTTTTAGTCGGTATGCTGCTGCGGTCCTCGCGTCACACAAAGTGGGGCGAAGACCGCAGCAGAGACTCCGACACTCCCCCGCCTATCTACCCAAAGGCAGGTGGGGGGCTAGTCTTTAAAAGATTTCCTCCACGGGAAAAAAAAAGGACGACCGTTTGGGAGCCCATCTAGTAAGTGGCGAGTCACCGCCGGCCACAGGTAATTAGGTATCACTAATTATGGCCGGTGTCCGTCCCCTTTGAAATAGTCCAGTTTTTGTCCATCAAACCTCATTTATATAGCCCTTGTTTTCTTTCCATAGTTAACAATAGTCCTTGCACCTGCCGGGGTCAGTTCGCTGGTTATATTTATTCATTTTCAGCAAGTGATCTCAGCAGGTAACTTACATAACATTAACTTCTCGCAAAGGGCCTCTACGTGTTGGACCCATGTTTCCATGCAAGCCTTTCAAAGGTCCTGGTAAAGCCCGTGAAACTCAAATAAAAAAGGAAAATAATAATAACGGCTCAACGACCTTATAGCGAAGAGCTTTGATATACACCTCGAGAAGCTCTCGCTAGGCAGCTGGGTGAAGGGTCTGAAGAAGGCAGTAATATTGGACACGGCGCGCATTGTGAGGAGGTTCCTCTCTTTGGAGCCCTGACCACCGGTAGCTTGGGTCGTAGACCTTGCTGTCTGTGGAGTACTTTTTTTTTATACAATATATGTAAGAACAGTTGTATTTTGTATTGTTATTAATTTAATTAATAAATGCATACATAATAATAATAACTAGTGGTCAACCATTGGTCGAAATTCGACGATAATTAATTTAAATTATAAGTTTGAACATTATTAAGGTTCTATTGTCAAAGACTATACCTCTATAATCACAGATTTTGCCAAGGCTACACTGTCAATTTGCCTATTTTTTTCAAACAAATTATATGAAATTTAAATAAAAAACAAATAATTAATAAAGGCCGCGTGGTTCCCGGCTTAGAATAGGACCAACCCATCTCATCCCATCGGGTGTCGTACAAGGCGACTAAGGGAAAACTAGGGAATGGGCAGCAGCGTTCCCTTAACATTTCTACCATCAAAAACTGCGCTCGCCAACCCGCCTGCCAAGCGTGGCGAGTATGGCAAATCCCCCCAATTTATTAAAATGGAAGAAAAAGATAAAACCAGGCCCCTAGTCCCCGGCGGTCCTGTTCGTCCTGGCCACGGTAGCAGCTATGGTAACGACAGGACAAGGGGTGCTAAGAATCTCCGGCAGAGATTCGGCTACCACCAACTACGAAAATTGGCCCTGGTGACATACAACGCACGCACGTTAAGGACAGATGAGAAGTTTCTTGAGCTGGAAGAAGAGATAAACAAGTTGCGGTGGAATATTGTTGGTTTATCGGAGGTCCGAAGAAAGGGCGAGGACACGATAACCTTAAAATCCGGCAACTTGTTTTACTACCGGGAGGGCGAACAGCAGTCCCAAGGTGGTGTCGGATTTATCGTCCACAAGTCACTCATAGACAACGTTGTGTCCATCACTAGTGTGTCGAGCAGGGTAGCGTACCTGATACTCAGAATATCCAAAAGATATTCGCTGAAGGTCATACAGGTCTACGCACCGACCTCGGCATACTCAGATGATGACGTCGAAGTAATGTATGAGGACATTAGTAGAGCCATACATACTTCCAAAGCACACTTTACAGTGGTTTTGGGTGACTTCAATGCGCGGCTGGGCAAACGGGGCGATGATGAATTGAGAGTGGGGCAATTTGGATATGGGCAGCGCAACCCCAGGGGTCAGAGGCTGGCCGAATATCTGGAGAAGGAGGGACTCTTTATGATGAACTCTTTCTTCCGGAAGCCGCCTCATAGGAAATGGACCTGGATGAGCCCTGATGGTTCCACAAAAAATGAGATAGACTTCATCATGAGCACCAAGCGACAAATATTTAATGATGTCGCCGTGATTCACAGGGTAAAAACCGGCAGTGATCACCGAATGGTCAGAGGCACATTAAATATTAATGTCAAAATGGAAAGATCGCGTCTGATGAAGTCTACGCTCCGACCTTGTAATGCACATATCCAAAACCCCGAGAACTTTCAACTCGAATTGTCAAACCGCTTCGAATTGCTAGACAGCAGCGCATCAGTGGACGAAATCAACAACAGGCTGGTAGAGACTGTCCATACGGTCGGGTCCAAGTATTTTAAGCCCCACCGTAAAAATAGACCTCAAAAACTATCCAACTACACCCGGAACCTCATGGCTGAGCGACGTTCCATGACGCTCCAAACCTCCGATGATGCTAAGTCCTATAGGCAGCTCAATGGACAGATACTGAAGTCCTTGCGACAGGATTTACGGTCCTTCAATACAAGGCGTATTGAGGAGACCATAGCACAGAACAAGGGCTCCAAAGTGTTCGCAAGAGACGCGTCTATTGGGCAAAGCCAGTTGACGAAGCTGAAGACGGAGGACGGAAACGTAACGTCGAATAGGTCAGAGGTGCTCGGGGAGATAGAGAGGTTCTATGGGCAGTTGTACACCTCAGTAGCTGAACCTGTTGTTGACTTGGTAAAAGACCCAAGAGCCAAGCTAACCCGACACTACACTAAAGATATCCCGGACATCAGCCTGTACGAGATTAGGATGGCTCTCAAACAACTCAGAAATAACAAAGCGCCAGGCGAAGACGGAATTACCGCAGAGCTTCTGAAAGCGGGCGGAACGCCGGTACTTAAAGTCCTTCAGAGGCTGTTTAATTCCGTCTTGCTCGAAGAGAAAACGCCGGAAGCATGGAACAGGGGTGTGGTGGTACTGTTTTTCAAGAAAGGTGATAACACTTTACTGAAGAATTATAGGCCCATCACACTGCTGAGCCATGTTTATAAGTTGTTTTCGAGAGTCATCACGAATCGTCTCGAACGCAGGCTTGATGACTTCCAGCCTCCCGAACAAGCCGGTTTCCGGAAAGGCTTTAGTACCATAGACCACATACATACGCTGCGGCAGATTATACAGAACACCGAGGAGTATAATCGGCCACTATGCTTGGCGTTTGTGGACTATGAGAAAGCCTTCGATTCGATCGAGACTTGGGCGGTTCTTAGATCTCTCCAGCGATGCCGCATTGACTATCGGTACATTGAAGTGTTGAAGTGCTTGTATAATAACGCCACCATGTCAGTCCGAGTACAGGGGCAGTGCACGAAGGCGATCCCCATAAAAAGAGGAGTAAGGCAGGGAGACGTCATTTCTCCGAAACTGTTTACGGCCACCTTAGAGGACGCCTTCAAGCTCTTGGAATGGCAAGGACTTGGCATCAACATCAATGGCGAATACATCACTCACCTTCGATTTGCCGACGACATTGTGGTCGTGGCAGAGTCGCTGAAAGATCTAGGACGAATGCTCGAATCAGGAATGAGGAGATTCGTAGAAGAACCAAGGTCACCGACATAGCCGTTAAGATTAGCAAGCTGAAGTGGCAATGGGCGGGCCACATAGCGCGTAGATCGGACGGGCGTTGGGGCAGAAAGATTCTAGAGTGGAGACCACGTATTGGCAAGCGCAGCGTGGGACGACCGCCTGCCAGATGGACCGACGATCTTGTGAAAATCGCAGGAAGTCGTTGGATGCAGGTGGCATCGGACCGGTTACGCTGGAAAGCGATTGGGGAGGCCTATGTTCAGCAGTGGACAAGTATAGGCTGAGATGATGATGATGATGCATTAATAAAATAAAGAATACCTTTTTTTTATTTTTTTTATGGAAACAAAAAACCAAAAAGAAAATGCTGTCCATTGATCTTGACATACATATTTCGATAATTTAATTAATGATACAAAACTTCTCTGTAAACGATGTTTTTTGTAAAGACTATAGACAAATAATATTAAAAACAAACAATACTAATCTATTCTCAATTTGAAGTGTATTGTGTCAAATACATGGTAGTGTGGGTAATGTGTTTTTTGTTGATTTAATGTATTTTTTATGCATTATTTAAAAAAAATATTAGCATTCTGCACTCCTTCTCTATATAAACTATAAGTGTGGGAAATTTCATACTCCTCCGTCCACGCAATTTTCGTAAAAAGAGGTACAAAATTTTTGCTTCACGTATTAATATAATGATTAACACTTGAACAATATTGAAATAAAACTGTTTTTAGGATTTTATCGCGGTTTATGTTTGTTTTTTAAGTTTCCGACGTTTCGAGTGCTTTGCGGCACCCATGGTCACGGGAGGGACTGAGGTTTTAGACGTCCAAAAAGCATAGTTGTTCCGAGGTACCCTCAAACTTCTTAATTATATTTCTAAGTCTGATCTACGCAGAATGAGCTCACGGTGTCTTGAGGTCATGCAGTGTTATGCTTTTTTATTTATTAACCGCACCCGCCATAACATCAGATTCGATAGACCACAAATCCTCGTGAAAGAACACCGATTCCTACCAAGGATGGTTCGCGACGCTATTGAAATTAAAAAACATGCTAATTTCAATAGAGAAGATGGCTGGGTGCCATCGACTTGGGATCCGGTAATTAATATAATCAAATTCAGTTCATGAATCATCATGAATAGTTTCTTATAATTTTGGTAATTATATTTATAATTTTTAGTTACTTAAATGAGAATATACCTAAATTTAACATGTACATTTTGTTTCATAATGTTCGTGTACATAAACATAGAAAAATCAAAGATATCCTCAACGAATCTATGCCGTTTATGTGTACCTATATCTATTAACCAAATCTATAATAAATATTAGTTAAGAATTTTTATTTACTTGTAAATGAGTTTTTAAGTTATTAAACATTTTATTAAGTTTGCATAAGTTAAAAAAAATTATTCAAATAATTTTAATGGTATATTTAAGTTAAAAATGGTGAGCCCGTTTTTTTATATATATAAAAAATATATTTGTTAAAGATATGCATATTTTGGTTATTTATATTTAACTAAGAAACTTTATTTTGTTTTTGTATTGGTTTTAGTTGTAGTTTGCACTTATATGCGTAAATCTCAACAATTGTTCATTTATCTTGTTATTACCAAAATATCAGAGGCCTTAGGTTAAGTACTGTACAGGTTCAACAACAAATATTACAAAATAATTACGATGTTATAATTCTAACTGAAACATGGCTTTATAACAGTTTTTTTGGTTCAGAAATATTTGATGACAGATATGAAGTGTTAAGACGAGACAGAGAGAGCTCACCCATTTACAGTTATAGGCAAAAGGGGGGTGGCGTTCTATTTGCTGTAAAAAAGCAGTATATATCGCGACGTATTATGCTATGTTATATTATGTTATTTCGAAACAGAGTAAAACTACCAGAGCCTTTAAACGTTCAATACTCAGGAAACAACATTAAAGAGGTAGAGGTCACAAAGTTTCTAGGTCTCAATGTTGACTGTAATACTAATTGGAAGGCACATATAGATAGTGTCTGCACGAGATTAAGTAAGTTCACATATATTTTACATATGCTTACTAAAGTTGTTAATATCGCCACAGTAATAACCGCTTACCATGGATACGTAGCAGCAACGTTGAGATATGGGATATTTTTTGGGGTAATTCAACAGAATGGGAGTCTGTATTTAAAGCTCAGAAAAAATGCATACGAGCTATATGCAAACTCAAAGCCACTGACAGCTGTAAGCCTCACTTCAAGTCTCTAAAAATTTTAACATTAGCCAATCTTTATATTTTAGAGACAGCTATATTCGTTAAAAATAATATACAACAATATAATAAATTAAGCAGTAGCAGACATAATTATAAGATAAGCAATGTACCCAGTAAGACTACTCTAATGCATAAAAGTATATTTTGTATGGCACCTATAATTTATAATAAATTACCCCGTGAAATAGTAGAAATAGAAAATTTACACTTATTTAAAATAAGACTGAAAGAATTTTTAGTCGAAAAAACATATTATAGTGTAAGGGAATATCTTGAAGAGTAAAAATCTTATAAATATTAAATTTTATTGACATTACTATGGACATTATTTTAGTTATTAACATTGACATTGAATTAAGGGAAGAAACCAGAACGAATGTAAGGATTGTGGTTGGTAACGATGTGCTGGAGCAAGTGAATGAGTTTGTATATCTTGGATGCGCCTTCAGTAAGGATGGGAAATACACCGCTGACATAGAGAGAAGAGTGAGTGCAGGGAACAGAGTGAATGGTGCGATGGGAAAGCTACTCGGGAGCCGGCACTTAAGCCATAAGGCGCAGCTGGCCATACATAACGGAGTTCTTGTCCCAACGCTGTTATATGGTAGCGAGAGCTGGGTATGTAAGAAGGAGAATGAAAGTAGGATAAATGCGGTAGAAATGCGAGCTCTGCGGAAGATGTGCGGAGTGAAGCTGACCGACCGCATTAGCAACAACATAGTAAGACAGCGAGTAGGTATGAAAGATAGTATCGGTGTAAAGATGAGAAAGGGCATGCTCCGTTGGTTCGGGCATATAGAAAGAATGCCAGAGGAAAGAATGACAAAACAGATATACAATGTGAAAGTGGAAGGATGCAGGTACCGGGGAAGACCTAGACTATCTTACCACGACCAAATAAACCGAGTTTTATCTGATGGAAAAGTCAAGAGTCTCCGTAACCGGCGAGCGTGTATGAGACGAACTATGAGAGTCGAGGAAGCCAGAGAGGTATGTAAGGAAAGAACCTGTTGGAACTCTGTACTCTCTGCCTACCCCGCAAGGGATCTGGCGTGAGGTTATAGATAGATAGATAGATAGACATTGAATTGACATTGGATGTGTATTACAATAATTTAATTAATTATTATTTATAGAACTTGTTGTCTATTTTAAATGTTCCTAATACCCTACTTTATGTTTGCATTTAATTATATTATGGCGTTATTTAAATTTAACAGTAAGTGTAATTAAGGTCTATCTTATATTTGCATGCTCTTTGGCAAAATATAGAGAATCTATTGTAAACATTATGTCATCATTGTAAAACCCATATTTGCAGATGAATAAATGATTATGATTATGATTACGTATGTGTGACTAAAAGAGTGACTGTGAGGATGTGTGGTCAGAATTGATTGTGGTAAACGGGGGGAGCAGATCTTGAATTTATGCGCGGTTTATTTATCTCCTCCTGTCACCCAAATTACTTAAAATAACTACCTAAATAAGTGTGGCACGGTTCTTAAAAACAACAGCTCTGTTATTATTGTAGGAGATTTTAATCTAAGTGGAATTAACTGGGTAACTAATAACACATTCTTTTACTATACCAAAAATTTATGCAAACTGCGCTATAAAGAGTAGTTTAATAGACTTTCTGTCACTGAATGACATTGTTCAGTTTAACCACATTTCGAACAGCAACAATTAATTTCTGGATCTTATCATGAGTAACTCAAATACTAATATGAAAGTCACTGAATGCAGTAATCCCATTAAATATATCGATAAGTTACACCCGCCTTTAAAAATACTAATCAAAATGGATATAATCTCTCGAAAAAATCACAAAAATAATGTTAAATCCTAACTTTCGAAAAGCTGATTATGAAATAATTAATCGTGAGTTAAGTAAAATTAATTAGCAAATTGAGTTTGAGAAATGCGGTAATATACACGAAATGGTAGACAAATTTAACAAAATTATTAGAAAATCAATTGAAAACCATGTTTCTTTTTCTAAAAAGAGTAATAGTAATAATTACCCTATCTGGTTCTCGCCGTCTTTAGTTTTTATGCTCAAAAGAAAACACAAATATCACCTAAAGTATAAAAAAATCCTAATCCCTTAGATAAAATCGAATTTATTATTTACGTGCTGAATGTGAAAAATTAATGGTTAAATGCTACAATAATTACGTCACATTATTAAAAAATTGATAACTAATAATCCATAGTTTTTCTGGTAACACATCAAGAATCAACGTAAAAATAGCTCTAATTATCCTCCAACTATGATGCTAGATGATATCAAACGCCACAATACAATGCAAGTCGCTGAACTATTTGCAAAGCATTTTTCCTCTGTTTATAACCTTGATAGAATTGGTGACAGTGATAATGACGATGTAATTAACGTTGACAATATTATTGGCTTAGGGCAAGAAATTCAAGACTTTACAATCGAAACCAGTACCATAGTAGGTAAACTCAAAAACTTGGACTTAATAAAGGGAGCAGGACCAGATAATATTCGCCCGAGTTTTATTGTAAACTGTGCTAAACAACTGTGTAAACCTTTGCACATCATATTTAATAAATCTATAGCTACAGGAACATTTCCTAATAAATGGAAAAAGGCCAGAATCGTACCAATTCACAAGAGTGGTATAAAAGATTTGATCACTAATTATCGACCTATATCCATACTGTCAACACTCGCTAAAGTCTTTGAGTCATTATTGTATCCGTATATTTATAACCATGTTAGAAATAAATTAACTTCTTCTCAACATGGTTTCATGACACAGAGGTCCACTAATTTAAATCTTTTTTAGTATATTGACGAAATCGCACTTGCTGTTGACAAAAGTGGACAAATAGACACAATTTATACCGATTTTTCTAAAGCATTCGACAAAGTGAATCATCGTATTCTAATAAATAATCTGAAAAATATTGGGATTGTTGGTCAACTACTGGATTGTGTGCATCTTACTTAAGTAAAAGATCTTCTAGGGTGGTCATGGACGGGCACAGTTCCAATCCTTTTACGCCTACTTCCGGGGTGCCGCAGGGCTCAAACTTGGGTCCACTTTTCTTTAATATTTTCATTGATGATATACCTGATATCTTTACACACTCAAATTGTTATCTATTTTCGGATAATCTCAAAATAATGCGTTCTATAAATATTATCAACGATGCTGAGCTTTTACAATGTAATATCAATAGACTCTCTTCATGGTGCATAAATAACAAAATGTTTTTGAACCCCACTAAATGTGTTCATATGAAGTTCACACTAAAACACAACAAATTCAACACCAACTATAACTTATCTGGGGAGATTATTAAAGAAGTATGTGATATCCGTGACCTGGGAGTTGTAGTTAATACAAAACTTAAATTTTCTTCACACATCGACGGAGTATTGAATAGTGCTAACAAATCACTAGTCTTTATTTTGCGGAATAGCAGTGAATTTAAAAACATATCCACCATATTATTATTATATAACAGCTATGTAAGGAGTAAACTCGATTATTGCTGCGCTGTTTGGTCAGCTGTCTATAATGTCCATATTAATAGAATAGAAAAAGTCCAAAGAAAGTAACTAAAAACATGGCCTACCGTTACACACTACCGAGAAACATAAAATCTTACGAAGATAGGGTCAAGCATTTCAAAATGCATACATTAAGTGATAGACGTGATTTGTTAAACATGTCTCTTCTTTATAAAATTATTAATGGCATCATTGACTCCCCGCCACTTCTCAGTAAGTTTTTTATTAACGTGCCTGCGCGGCTGACCCGAAAACCTCGTCCCTTGTTAGTCAAAACAACGTCCATTAGTCCATTTTAAGCACGCGCGGGTATCTGACTGAGCTGAAATTTGGCATACACATGTAAAGTCGGTGACAATACAAAATAGTACCAAGGAACTGGTCTGAAGTCGGAAGGTGGCCATAGAACATGTGAACTATACAGCGTAACGCCTCGTGTTTAGGCTTGTTAGATTGGTATTGACAAGCACTATACCAACAGATAATGTTCAGGATCTTATGATGAAGCCGAAAGGTGGCCAATGGAACCACTCAACTACTCAATATAACCCTCAATATAACCTCAATATAATGATGGGGCTCGTTGGATTTGTATTGATGAGAACTATAGACCCGGATGGCGTCAAAGTCTGATGATGGAGTCGAAAGGTAACCATAGGACCTCCTTAACTTAACAAGATATAATAATAATAATAAATCTTTATTGTTAAAAATATAGTACAACCAAATATCTTACCTATATCTAATACAATGGTTTAGCGATCACTTATGTAAAATGTGCGGCTGGTACTTTATAATATCTTCGATGTGTTTTTATTATAAAAGCTTGTTATTAAAAACCTTTTTAAAAAAAGGGTATTCGACTTTAAAATGCAAAAAAAATAATATTTGAAGTCGGTGCTGGTTGGTCCAGTCAGTTAATTGTGACAGACTTCAAATATTTATTTTTTGCTTCATGAAGTCGGTAACTCTTTTTTAAAAAGTTTTTTATTTTTTAATTTTAAGTGATGAGGTATTCATTATGTATATTTATATACCTATATTATATTATTATACAGTAAGGTACATACAGGATTGATATAATGCTTATAGTAACTGATTTTACACATTTGTGGTGTATGCGGTCAAGGAGTAACGTGGTGTATCTTTAAAATCCAAGGTCCAATACCGATACAATTAAAATGGGACTACCCCGGAGCTATACTGAACCCAATGCAAAAAAATGATCGGTTTATTAGCAAAGAAGTTTTAAAAAGCATAAACGAATGATGAACCTCCTCCTTTTTTGAAGTCGGTTAATATTCTGCTTAGGTCTATAGAAGGGTACGTATAGGATTGACGAAATACCCATAATATCTTAATCTAAACATCTGTATTGTGGGTCATTAAAGTGTATCTTCAAAGTCCAAGGTCCAATACTGCTGAAATCAAAATGGGACCACCTTAAAGCTATACTGAATTCAATGCAAAAAGAATCACCAAAATCTGTTCATAATTGGCAGAATGATCGCGTAACATACATACAAAAACACACAGTTAAATTGAGAACCTCCTCCTTTTTTGAAGTCGGTTAAAAACTGAGATTGTTCAGTGACTTATGTCGTTTTAAATACTTGTAACCGTAGCAGTGCTACGCCTTAGCTGATATCTACAGTGTAGCCATAATGTTCACTGGTAGCACCCAAATGTAATCTGTTCGAGAAATTAAAGCGGTTTGATGGCGGTTTTTACTGTACCGTATAAAAGATCTGCGGAATGTTATTTAGTTAGGTTCATTAATACCTGCGCGTAAAGCTGGGGCTATACTGACGCGAGGTTCAGACATTTATCTGTGATCGTGAAAATTATGGTCAAGTTTTACTGTCAGTCGCTTTTAGTGGCCCTTTAATTCCTTTACACTTTTCATTGTCTTTAGAGATAGACTACGGTTAGATCAAGTGGTCTGAACAAAAGCTACTCGAATCATTCGGTATAACTAAATAAGTACATATATAAGGACAGTATAATAAAGGATACTACAAAATTTGCGATCATCTCGACGATAAATCTGACTCGGTTTGAGCAGCCTCATCCAGCAATAACAAAACACATCCTCTAAAAACCAAAACAAAAGACTATCGGATTCTCAGTGGAGGGTACGTTCCGATCCGGTGGTAGATATAAACAATGGATCATTTTTACGTTTGGAAGTGCTTTTTGGTTGGCCTATACATAAAAAGGTTTTTTACTTTGACTTATTGCATCAAGTGGTCGCAGGTGCAAATCCTACACGGGATAAATCTCTGTTTTAATCTCAAATCATGTATTTAGGTCTGGGTATTTGTGCATTTGTAATTCAAGTTAATATTGGCTCAACGATTGGGTATCAAATGGAAAGGTATTCCTTCGTAAGAAAGAGGGCTCTCGCCACTCACGCATAGATTCAGAAAAAGACCTAGATAAGATAAACGCTCAAGTGCTGATCTGACTAGAGTGCAAAATACTGCGTCATCCTACTTGTATTATTTTCTGCATGCTTTTAATAGATATTATTCAAAATAATTTAGTTCTTTGCACGTATACCTTGTCATACTATGTAAAGACAATTCATGCTCAATTAACACACTTTACATATATTTATTATATAACTATCATTCACTCACCTCAATTCAGTACATCTCTATCAAACACCTACAAAAGAATTTTTATATCTCAACCACACCGAACTTCAAAACACTCACTCAAGAAAAATATGTACATTTTTTACAAAAAAATCATGAAAGTACACATACACTATTTAGCACTGTTAAAAATTTGTCTCTCTCACTCAATTAAACCTGTAATTCAGATAATATTCATAATCAAGTATTATAATGACCCGTTTTTATCCTATTATTACCAACAATGACTTCACTACTTGATATTTCATCCGACATTGATGCAATTGCGATATCTGAGTCACGCGTTTGTTCCCCAGAAAATCTAAAATCACACGTATGTCAAATCAATAAGGTAGCTAAAATCCTACATCTAAACATCAGAAGTATCAACTGCAATTTTGACGGGCTTCTTGCATTATTAGCTAGGATTGACACTCAGTTTCAAGCAATAATCCTTACCGAATGTTGGTTAAGTAAAGTTACAAACCTTCCTATAATTCAAGGCTATGTCTCGTATTTCTCTTCTCATATGAACCAAAACGATGGAGTCGTTATATATGTCATCATCATCATCATCATTTCAGCCTATACTTGTCCACTGCTGAACATAGGCCTCCCCAATCGCTTTCCAGCGTAACCGGTCCGATGCCACCTGCATCCAACGATTTCCTGCGATTTTCACAAGATCGTCGGTCCATCTGGCAGGCGGTCGTCCTACGCTGCGCTTGCCAATACGTGGTCTCCACTCTAGAATCTTTCTGCCCCAACGCCCGTCCGATCTTCGCGCTATGTGGCCAGCCCATTGCCACTTCAGCATGCTAATCCTGAGGGCTATGTCGGTGACCTTGGTTCTTCTACGAATCTCCTCATTCCTGATTCGATCACGTAGAGAAACGCCGAGCATAGCTCTTTCCATAGCTCGCTGAGCAACTTTGAGCTTTTTTATGAGACCTATTGTAAGAGACCACGTCTCTGATCCATATGTCATCACTGGTAACACACATTGACTAAAAACTTTAGTCTTTAGGCACTGAGGTATTTTGGATGAGAAGATGTTGCGCAGTTTCCCGAACGCTGCCCAGCCGAGTTGGATTCGTCGATTGACCTCTCTCTCAAAGTTATATATGTACAATCTGTTATTCAGCACAATGTAACAGAACCTGCAATTCAAGACGCAAACAGTCTCATCTTGAAATGCGGTAACGAGCTCGCTATCATAGCGATATACCGGTCTCCTTCTTATAAATCAATCGACAAATTCACTGAAAGTCTAGATCAAGTTTTAACATCTCTCTCACCATTTAAGACGCTGGCATTGATTGGGGATCTGAACATTAATATAATACCGCATGGGAATGATGCTTTATCAGATATTTATATGGACCTCACAGCATCACATGGCCTTCTTCCAGGTCATCTGCTAGCAACGCGAAACGACAACTGCCTAGATCATGTGATGCTTAGATCAATTAAACCTGCTTCAATATTCGTTCTCAATTCGGTCGTAACCGATCATTCACCTGTCATTCTCTGCGCGTATCCCTCACTGAAACACCGTAAGCTTAAAACCTCTACGGCTCGAATAAATTATTCCACGCTAGTAGATGAATTATCCCAAACAGATTTCAGCCCCATTTATTCTGCCCTAGATGCTAATTCCGCTACTGAGTCATTAATTAACCTTATATCCAACGCTGTTGATAAAAACTCTAAAACTGTAAAAATACCAAATCGGAAAAGATGTATCAAGCCCTGGATAACACCTGGCCTCCTGAGATGTATCCGACACCGAGATAGGCTGCATCTTAAAGCCAAATCATCTCGGAATAATGCAACACTACAACAGACGTACTCTAGGTATCGCAATTTTTGCAATAATCTACTAAAAATACTAAAGAACCAATATGAAAGTAGTGAATTACAAAAGAATAAAAGAAACCCCAAGGGTATGGGCAAAAAAATTACGAGTTTGACTAGTCATGTTTCTCCACCATTCGAATTGCTAAATACAGAAGACTATCAAAACTCGATCAATGCTGTCAATCATTTCTTTGCCAACGTCGGTGCAAAACTCGCCTCTAAGTTCCAGCATGTAATTCATAGTCCATCTGTCTCTGGAAGCGGTATAGACCTGAATCGACAGGGTGACTCCATGGTACTATTAGATGCAGACGAAGTTGAAATTGAAGCCATAATTATCGGCCTTCGAAATGACTGTGCGGTAGGAGTCGACAACATTCCCGCAACAGTGCTAAAAGCTGCTAAAGCTATACTAGTCCCTCACATCACGTACGTGTGCAATTTCTGCATGAACAGCGGGATCTTTCCCAGTATCTTAAAGATAGCACTGGTCAGTCCAATTTTCAAAAGTGGAGACAGAGACAGCGTCAACAACTATAGACCCATATCGGTACTCACTGCCGTCTCGAAGATTTTGGAACGCCTTTTAAACCGGAGATTAATGAAATATTTAGAAAAGAACAATATTATTTCCAAAAATCAATTCGGTTTTACGAAAGGCAAGTCAACGGAAGATGCAGTGCTTGAACTTACTGAAACGGTAGTGAGGCAACTTGATAATAAGTCCAAAGTAATTGGTCTATTTCTTGACCTTACAAAGGCTTTTGACACTGTTTCTGTTTCCTTATTACTCTCAAAGCTAGAAGCTATAGGTGTGCGAGGTATTGTACTGGAAATCTTTAAAAGTTATTTGTCAAATCGCACGCAATGCGTAAAAATTGATACGTACGTGAGTGATATGGCAAGTCCTAATTTTGGAGTGCCCCAAGGAAGTGTTTTGGGCCCTACGCTTTTCCTCATATATATAAACAGTCTGTGTACTAAAAAACTACCTAATTGTAAAATAATAACCTACGCAGATGACACAGCTTTGTTGGTATATGGGGAAAATTGGGACCGGGCTCGTCACTACGCTGAATTTGCACTAAGAGAAATAATGGTATGGCTGAACTCGAATTTATTAACCCTAAACCTTGAAAAAACCAAGTATGTAACTTTTTCGGCTAGGAACAACACCATACCCCCACCGGATTCGTTTTGTTTAAGGGCGCATACCTGTAGCATGTCACAATCCATAATGTGTAGCTGTATACCTCTTACATTGGCTAAAGAAGTTAAGTACCTAGGAGTTACCTTGGATTGTACACTAAGTTGGCATTCGCATGTAAATAACCTAGTTGTCCGGGTGAGAAAGCTGATATTTGTGTTTAGGAAGTTGAGACACTGTGCTGATCCGGAAACATTAACATGTGTATACCATGCTCTTGCATAATCAGTCATGTCATATTGTATTGTAGCTTGGGGTGGCATAGGTCCAACCTCCATGATACGACTAGAGCGTGCGCAAAGGGTAGTTTTAAAAGTAATGACCAAAAAGCCCCAACGGCACAGCACTACACTCTTATATAAAGAATGTTCGGTCTTAACCGTTAGACAACTGTTTGTCTTAAATGTTGTACTCCGTCGTCACTCAGGTTTGTCAGATGAACATGATGTCCGGCGGATAGTACGAAGTAAGAAGAGGGTCTGCAAAATAGAAACCCATAGAACAGCACTTGCGGCGAGACAATACTATATAATAAGCACTCGTATTTACAATACAATAAATCAGAAACTTAAAATTCACAGACTGCCAATCACTCTTTTGAAAAATAAGATCAAACCTTGGCTTCAAAGTCTCACGTACACTGAAACAGAAGAACTGATTAAATAGAAAGTGAGTTACGCATACAAAACGCACTACACACTCACGCGCGCACACACACACACACACACAAACACACACACACACACACACACACACACACACACACACATGAATTGTTTAATTTGTATATTATCATTATTTCATTCTTTTAATTTTCTTTTATTTTTTTACATTTATATTTTTGTAGTTTTAAAAATATGTTTTTCCCCGATTCAATTTGATTATTATTATTATTTAACCAATCAAATATTCTAAAAATATGGAGTAACTACTTAAGGATGGAGGGCGCTGACAGCTGTCATACAGTTAATACTAGTTCAGTTGTCAACGTGATCCAAATGGAATTGAATTTTACGTTTTTTAGACTCTAAGTAGAACCATTGTGAATCCGTTATTTTTAGAAATCAATAAACTATTATATTATAAAAAAAAAAAAAAAAAGTTGTTAAACGCATAAAGTACAGAAATAATTTTTAGTGTGTGCTGCCCGTACAGTGGAAGACGTAGACTTAGGTGAAAGAAGAAAGAAATAAATTTTATTTGTCACAGCATGAGAGAAACAATATTGAGCTGATATGACACATACATATTAATAATTCAACCATTCAATTACAGAACGTTCAAACAATTAACATTGTCTGAAAAATATAGAAGAATACGACAAATAAATACACATGAGTATGTGTCTCACGGCTGAGCCAAATAGGTATCCAGATCAACTAAATGCCAGGCACAAGTGATAGACGCTGATTTTCATGATCTTCCTGAGTTACAGATGTCAGTATCATTAATAATATAAAAATAAATATAGCTCGAAAAATCAAGTGGTACACCTGGTATTAATGTAGGTAGGTAGGTAATTTACCTGGTGGTGGCTAGGTCGGGACGATATCGACTGAGAACCTAGTGAAGGTCGCGGGTAAAGCTAGATGAGTAGATACAGCACAAATCTGGTTATTATGATGATCTTTGGAGAGATCTTTATCCCATAGTGCACGTTTTAAGGCTGATGATAATGAGGGTAAAGGCATAAGACAAGAATTGGTCAAGTGGCCTCCTCCGCTTCGCTCCCTCGTGTATTCTCAGGCTGCTATGGTAAGAGAGTTTTATTACCATAATGCAGGGCAGGGATTTGTGTTTTGCATTGATTAACCATTCACTCATTCCCTTCATGGAATAAAGACGAACAGAGGTAACAAAATGTAAGCTTTTAACACACGTTTATGTTTAAATGTTTATTTAATTTTATGTTTTTAACATTCTATAATAATTTAATTCCATAAGCAGCGATAGCATAGTGGTGAGACCGTTGGACTACAAAGTCAGAGGTCTCGGGTTCAAACTCAGGTACGCATATCTGTATTTACGAAAGCATGTGCGTTTTAAAAATTAACTATCACTTGCTTCAACGGTGAAGGAAAACATCGTGAGGAAACCTGCATTCCCGAAAGTTTCTTGAAGGTGTGTGAAGATCGCCAACCCTCACTGCGCCAGCGTGGTGCACTATGGCCTATACCCTCTCAGTTTGAGAGAAGGCTCTTACCCAACGACGGGGCAGTTTCTTAGCAGGGCTAATATTATAACATCCCGGGCTTGACAAATGGGATACTAAAATGAAAACTTTTATATTGAGATGTATTTATTTGTGCTCCTAACATTCCGTGCTTTGGGTTCTATCATGTTGGTCTTTGTTACCTCGTCGTGTGGTAGTCGTTGAGCCAATATTAAAGCCTGAAGATTTCCCACAGTGGATAGTGACGGAGTATAACCTCGATTTGTGAGAGAATCCCTTTGCACATCATCGCACCAATATAGGCTGGTTTAGCTGACATCCCAAGCGTAGGTTGCAGACACGTATTGCATACACCTACAATATTCGACGATTTTAGACCCCCAATGTAAAAGAGAGCGTGCCAAGTACACCGGGCACAATTCCAGGCTCCAGACAGTCACAAAAAAACTTTCGTTATAAAAACCACACTTTTACAAACTTTTAATTCAAACACAAATGCGCCATTAAAACAGCAAGATAGGCTTTTATTTAATATAAACGATCATATATCAAAAGGTAACCTTAACAGTAAGATCATTGTTTTGACGCGTTTTACAAATATGTTTTTACAGAATGGAATTTATTGTGTATCGAAATATCCGATTAAATTTACTATCGTTTCATATTGCCCTTCGTTTTTACCTTGAAACAATGCCAACATTGAGACTTAATCTTTAACACCTTTAAGTAGGTAAAAAGGGATTCTTCTTTCGCCTTTTTGTTTTCTCTTTGGCTATGTTTATCTAACTTTATACGACTTATATTTCTTTAAAATCTGAGCGGAATGTATTGAAAGTATATACACACTGAAATATGAAGAATAACATAAATCCTATTCTCATTATCGTACACGAAATGACCAAATGATGTACAACTCTTGCAACCATAAACAAATTATAATAATAATATTAGCCCTGTTAAGAAACTGTCCCACCGTAGGGCACGGGCCTCCTCACAAACTGAGAGGGCTAAGGCCATAGTCCACCACGCTGGCCCAGTGCGGGTTGGCGAACTTCACACACCTTCGAAAAACTCTTAGGCATGCAGATTTCCTCACGATGTTTTTCTTTCACCGTTAAAGCAAGTGATAATTAATTTTTAATACGCACATGGTTTTGAAAAGACAGGAAATACATGGTTTTTCTGATATCAATTAGATTCGTCAAAGTATGAAAAAATTTGAAAAGTAGTATATAGAGTTTCCAATAATCAGAAACACCGAGAATTTTTATTTAAGATACCGCATAAATAAAAATTAACATTTTAAGTTTTAAGGTTATGTTAATATGAAAAAACATTTAATGATTAGAATTTATGAGCTATATATCATGCTATATATACGCTATTTATAATTTCGAGGTTTCTAAAACACTCAGCGGTAACTATAAGTTCCGTAAGATAAAGTCGGGTAACTGTAAGGTTTAAAACTAAGAAAACCAAAAACATATCAGACAACCAGGAAGATAAAGAATACCAGAAACTATTTTGTTAAGTTGAAGTTGTCAATTAATTGTCAACACAAATGTCATTGTTAGCGAGTATTGCCATTGCATTTTTTCAATCAATTCCATAAACTATTTAAAAAATGTTTTTCTTCTTTAAGTTATGGCTTCATACTGATTGAAGTGTATTTTGCTAATGTCCAATGAGATGCATAATGGCATTTTTCTAAATCAATTCAGCTCCCCGATGAACTCCATGAGAACGGTGATAATGGAATTGATGAAGTGTGGGGCACTATGAAGCGATGGATACTTTAAATACCAATTGCGACGGCCGTTTTTAAGGAAATCGAAAAGGTACGTTTTATCACTTTGTTACGATAACCTTTACCCATGCACATATAAGAATACATAATGGTTGATATTCCACCAACATTACACATTATTATTCGAAATAACAAAGTTTTGAAATTTAAAAAAATGTCAGGATCACTCTTTCACTTCCCGCCAAATCCCTTAAAATATGTTAAGTATAATATTTTTTATTTTACCTCATCATCATCATCATCATCTCAGCCTATACTTGTCCACTGCTGAACATAGGCCTCCCCAATCGCTTTCCAGCGTAACCGGTCCGATGCCACCTGCATCCAACGACTTCCTGCCATTTTCACAAGATCGTCGGTCCATCTGGCAGGCGGTCGTCCCACGCTGCGCTTGCCAATACGTGGTCTCCACTCTAGAATCTTTCTGCCCCAACGCCCGTCCGATCTTCGCGCTATGTGGCCCGCCCATTGCCACTTCAGCTTGCTCATCTTAAGGGCTATGTCGGTGACCTTGGTTTTTCTACGAATCTCCTCATTCCCGATTCGATCACGTAGAGAAACGCCGAGCATAGCTCTCTCCATAGCTCGCTGAGCAACTCTGAGCTTTTTTATGAGACCTATAGTAAGAGACCACGTCTCTGATACATATATCATCACTGGTAACACACATTGACTAAAAACTATAGTCTTTAGGCACTGAGGTATTTTGGATGAGAAGATGTTGCGCAGTTTCCCGAACGCTGCCCAGCCGAGTTGGATTCGTCGATTGACCTCTCTCTCAAAGTTGGACCTACCTAACCGGACTACCTGTCCCAGGTAAATGTATTCGTCGACAACTTCAAGAGTAGAGTTCCCAACGGTGAGTGCGGTGGGTACGACATGGACGTTAAACATTATTTTCGTTTTGTTCATGTTCATTTTAAGACCCACTTGTTGAGATACTCTGTTGAGGTCGCCGAGCATTCGTCCTAGATCTTCCAGCGACTCCGCCATGACCACAATGTCATCGGCAAATCGAAGGTGAGTGATGTATTCGCCATTGATGTTAATGCCAAGTCCTCGACATTCCAAGAGCTTGAAGGCGTCCTCTATGGTGGTCGTAAACAGTTTCGGAGAAATGACGTCTCCCTGTCTTACTCCTCTTTTTATGGAGATCGCCTTCGTGCACTGCCCTTGTACTCGGACTGACATGGTGGCGTTATTATACAAGCACTTCAACACTTCGGTGTACCAATAGTCAATGCGGCATCTCGGGAGAGAACTAAGAACCGCCCAAGTCTCGATTATTTTACCTATTCCAAAAATATTTTAATCATCTGAAAGCAAAACATTACAGCAATTTAAATAAATCAATAGTATATAACTTAATATTTATGTATTTACTAATAAATGTTTATGTTTATTACTTTCTACGATTGACATTTCTTTTTTCAAATATGGCAATCATGGTGATTTAAAATGGATAATAGATGAATTCATGATATGAATGTAATCAAATAAGGTACTTTAACTTTAAAAATATTATCTTGTGAGTTTACAATCAAAATAAATTTAGTGTTGTACAGTACATGTCGTATTTTTAGATACTTCATAAGACACTCAGATAGAATCTCGCCATGGTTATTTACTAGCTACCGTACACTTAGTAGTTGTAATTATCTTTTGTATTTCTCTTCTCTTCACTTAAGTGACGTGGTATTATTTTCGAAACGATAACTTTAATCATAATTTTACTCACACTCAATGTATTTGTCATTTACAAATAACAAAGCATAAGAATGACCCTATAATGCTAAGCTAATGTCACGACTTCATACTCGTATCTCCCACCAACTCCCACTATCTGTCTCTTTCTATAATAATTTGCGATCCCTATCTAGTTAAATATAAAAGCTAGCGGACTTTATAAAAAATAAATTTATTTTAAAAATATTTATGATAGAGTTAACAATACTTCTTAAGTTTGTGCGAACGGTAAAAGAGCTAAGAAGATATTCGACGGCGTCGCCTACGCAGAGTGTGCCGTATTAATTCATAACTGCTAATTAACCAAAACAGTTAGTAGAACTGAACAGAGACTAAACATGTTATCTGATATCTGTTTACAATGACTCATATGACAAATACGCAATATAATAATCAAAACAGTTCTTAGAATAGATTTGAGCTATACTTTTTTTTTTGCATCATCTTTTAATGACTCATCTCTGAACTGAGTACGGGTCGGGAATACATAACTATCTACTTTAAAATGCAATAAACAGTAAGGAATACATAACTATCTACTTTAAATAGGTACAAGGTTGGAAAAACTAAAATTTTCTAGAATTACAAGGACTAACACAATTTGTTTTGCCGCTCCTGAACGTAACAGCATTAGTGAAAATTTTTCCAGCCGTCAGAGCGGGTCTGCGGGCGGAAACTATACATAATAAGCAGGTGCAGGTGTCAGCTCTGATAGCTTGAAGTTTAGTTAACACCTCTCCCTGCAAACCCCTTTGTACACTCCTGGGTTTATAATATGTTACAATCTGCACCCCGCTTTTGTCCGCACCTTGAGGACAAAAGTTTAACTTATGTATTATATAAAAGATGTTTACCACGGAATTTCACCTTTATTTCAGTTTGTATTCAGGAAATAATTTTTACACTGTTACGTCGTAACATAGTTTTAAAAATATAAAATAAAAATAAAAAATCTTTACACACAGACAAACAAAATAACTAGTTGTTACATCGAATGGAAACCGCGCGCCTTAACTAGTGATAGCATCATAATGACCATATAAGGTATTCGTTGGCACCGGAAATCAAATTCCTTCCAGTACACCTAATAAGAAACGCCCACCACATAGAAGGATCTAGAAATAATACAATAGCGAACAACGGGACAATGATCCTATCTCACTCGGTTCGGTTATTGCTAACTTAGTCCCACAAGAATTTTATAAAAAACAGACAATAGTTTAGGGCGTGCCTTGCTTCGGTTGAGCCGTTCTTTCTATATCTCTGTCCTCGTCTCAGACGAAGGATCAAGAGATCTGGGGAGCGCGCACTGTTGCCAGGCAGGAAGTAGGCCGTTCTGGGGGGCAGTATATAAAAACGAGTTCGCGCATGAACAACCCTTTTTCCGACGCCAGAGCTCGCACGACAACAAATCAGTTCAGTTCGAACAGTGCTTTATTAAAATAAAAAAAGTAAAAGTTTAAATTAGCAACATTCTTCAACCCCCTTGGTAAGTTTAATATAATTATTCCAATAGTTCTGATTGCTGTTAACTAATTTTTCGTGTCTGGATTAATTCGATTACTATTCAACAAGTGATTTGTTCTACCTTTTAATAGTGTATTTTTCTGTGGCTAAATATATTTCTTAATAGTGGGTACCAACGTAACCAAATGTGTCAGCTAGTATCTTAAAAATTGTAAAATATAACCTTTTCTATTTAATCATTCGATAAGTTTTGAATATGTTTTACCGCGGTATTTTTCTTCATTTCATTTATCATATTAATTTCGTCCAAATCGATCCAGCCTCCACAAGAAACCAGGAGAGATATGGCCGGGATAATTAATTCCCACTGTGCATTCCACGCGTGTGTTGTTGAAAATCGGTGGTTTGTGAATATCTATTTTTCTAAATATTTGTTGTCAAAAATTTCGTAATCACTAAATTTCTAACTTCATACATTAAAATAATGAGCTTTTTGTTTTGTTAACCTATTAGAAATTGCCACCGCAAATTGTATAATGTAAACACAAAATTATTCGCTGGATTGATGTCACGAAAGAGGGTGTTTTCTCAATATACCCGACAAAAAAAAAAATATCAATGGTCATTGTTTCGACGTTTTTATAGACCTACCGTCATGTGTAAGAATTAAAATTTATGTACCTCATAGCGTAGTGGAGTGGTGATAGTCCTAAATATAATGTTGGGGTTTGATTCTGGGTTGGGTAATAAGTTTTTTTATATATTTGTTTTTCCTTATATTTAAACCGGACGTATATATCACCACTCCATTTCGTGAATATTTTAATTGCTTCGCGAAAGATGCCGACGCCCACTCCTGGTCTCACCTAGTGCCTGGGGGTCGGATCTTTCGCGCTACATGTGTCCAATTCGGCGCGTTCCAGAAAACTGGGGGTCCACCGTACGGGTTGACAAGTACGGTTTGGGAGACAGCAGGCCTCATTTCTGCCCGTCGACTCCCGCTGACCTCGGCGGCTGAGGGCCTTCTACAGGGCACCTCCAGATTCCTCACCTAGCCGGTGGAGGCTGTTACCGAAGACCCCCCACGCGTCACGGGATCGAGCGGCCTAAAGATAAGTCCCCAGCGCCCATAGGTTTTTTTGTGGACCCGAAAACTCCCCTGTGCCGGGAATTCACGCCCCATTTTAATATTGATACTTATTCTAACCTTCTGGATTGTTTGCGTAATTAAATATATTTTTCTTGATAACAATAAACATTTGTATTTTTTTTGTAATTGTTTGTTTTATTTGCACCCGCCGTCAGGCGGTCGTAACAAAGTGGCGCCAACGTTTGAAGGGCAAAGCACAGAGAAGTTTTCGTACTATTGTGGTGTCGGTATTTTTCAATTCCAGGTGGTAAGCCTTTGCGGACGAGGCTGAACGGGGTGGTACCACCGACCCGTTTCTCATTAAAGAGGAACGAGTAGCCGATTATTGTCATCTGGCTCCGCCGGGTAATCAAATACCATCTCTGATTACCCACATATGCGTGAACTGCACAGTGGGCAATAATTTTTTTTCTACTACATTTTTGTTTCGTTTTTTATTTTGTTATAACATTGCATTACCTTTCATGTTTTTTTAGCATTTGTATTTTGCATTTGTGTTTGTGCGTAATTGACATTTCCTTTCAGAGATTTTATTTTTTATTGGTGCATTTATTGCATTCATTTTTTTATTGTTGCAATCATTTATTGTTTTGCAATTTTATTTTTTTTTAACTCTGAAAAGATAATTGCGGTTACGTACATTATTTTAAATCGTTGTAATTTTTTTTTTTAACATTGCCCACAATCGTGTCACATTCCGTCGCGTATTTCAGTTCACTATTTTAATTTCAATTATTTGTCTCACAAAATATTATTTAATATATTGAGCCATTTTAGCTTCAATTGAGGTGTTTAATAAAAATATTTACTTGAATTAGCTTGAACTTAGTCAATTCTTTAAAAATAATTTTGTTTAAAAATGGACCGTACCATTAAATATTTACATTTAACTAAACCGGAACTCACGTATGAAGTAGCCATACGCGGTTTAGAACCTAAAGACAGGGTTGAGGATCTTAGAGTGCAAATAAATAAAATTGTTTCGGAATATCCTGCGGACGCGATTTATGACTCATGCTATGACATAGAGACAGACATGAAAGAAGTTAACGCAACCTTTAGCAGAATAATTATAAACTTAGATACATTAGACAATAATCCGGATAACAAACCAGTTTTAGATCGTACTCTCTCTTTAATTAATCACATTTACTTCCGTTTAAAAAGAATAGAAAAACCTACAAATGAAATTTTATTAACGGTTTTTGATGATATCGTTGAACAATTCAATGACCTCCAGACTAGGTTTAATAATTTCACAAACAAAAACAAACCGTTAGTGGGAAAAACTTCAGTACAGGATAGTTTAAATGTACCAAATAGTCCGTACGAGAGGAAGGAAACAACATACACAAATACGGAAGTAGGTTGCGATAGGACTTCGCTTTCAGAAATTCTAAAGACAAAATATGACGGCAAATCCTGCGTTCGCGCTTTTATCGCTCGCTTAGAAGAGCTTAAGTTGGCACGAAATATTTCGGACGAAAGAATGATGCGTTTAGCGCCAGAAATTTTCACCGGGGAAGCCTTGCATTGGCTCAGAAGCGTAAGGGATGGCATAGGTTCGTGGCACGAACTACTATCTTCGCTAAGAACGGACTTCGACACTTTTGACTTTGACTACAAAATGATGTACGAGATCCGTTCGCGAAGCCAAGGCGAAGAAGAAAGCATAACTATCTATCTAGCGATTATGCACGGTATGTTTTCACGACTTTCCGGATCGGTGCCAGAGGCGGATAAATTAGAAATAATTCTTCACAATATTAGGCCGTGTTACGCGGGAGTTTTGGCTACGAATCCAAATATTTCTAGCATTTCTGAATTACGAGAAGTCTGCAGAAACTATGAAAGAATTAACGCTCGGTATTCAAATTTCAAAGAACCTTCGTGTAACCCTGGTTGCTCATTAGCACCAGAATTTAATTATCTATCTATCAAAACAAACAAAAATAAATATAATTCAAATAGGTTAGCCTCGTTAAACTTAAATAAAAAATATTGTTTTAAATGTGGCCTTCGGGACCACACTACTTTTACTTGCCCTAGGAGCAATTCCAAAAAAAAACCGTTCGTGAGTCCTTTCCAGTGTTACAGATGCGGCGAACGCGGTTATAAAGTTACAGATTGCCCTAAATGTAAGGACAAATATAGCCCGCCTTCTAAAGTCCTACAAACAAACATTAAAGATAACAATAATAATCATACAAAAAACTAGCTCAGGAAAGTTGCAGTCAGTCTAACTTCGACCAGGAAGACTGGGCCAACTGGCTGACAACTATAAAAAATTTCTTTCGCACTTTCAAGGTCGCTACTATTTTTAATAAATTACCTCATAACGATCCTCGTCCTTATGTTACGGTTTCAATTGCTAATTATCCTAACTTAAAATATTTAGGTCTATTAGATTCGGGTTCAGCTATTACCATTTTAGGGAATAATTCCCATTTACAACTTTTAAAAGCAGGGTTCATATTGAACACTGCTGATATATTAACAGTTACGACTGCAGGCGGTCAGTCTTATCATTCTATTGGCAATATTCTGTTACCTATAGTTTTCGAAAATATAATTAAAATATTAAACGTTCATGTAATACAAGAAATAGATTCACATTTAATTCTTGGCATTGATTTTTGGAAAAAATTTAATATTTGTCCTAAATATTTACCTAACTTAGATTTTATCAGTAACACAGACCCTAAAGTTTATAATATTACAACGTCTTCTACTTCCTCACTAGGCCTTCATTCCTATGACACGTTAGAGCCATCAGAAAAAATAATCGCGAATAGCGTAATTGAGCAATTTAAAAATATCTCTTTTGAACGTATAGGTTTAGGTAGAACATCCCTAATTACCCATAGGATCGATACAGGAGATGCAATTCCTATTAGGCAGCGCTCGTATAGGTTGTCGCCGGAAAAACAAAGAATCGTATCAGAGCAGGTAGACGAAATGTTGAAACTCGGCGTAATTTCGCCAGGCGAAAGTCCGTGGTCTTCCCCTGTCATAGTAGTAGAGAAAAAAGAGGGTAAACCTCGGGTATGCCTAGACAGTAGGAAGCTTAACTCGGTCACCAAAAAAGACGCCTATAGCCTACCGTATATATCAGAGATCTTAGACAACCTTAGGGACGCTCGTTTCCTGTCATCAATTGACCTGTCAAAATCCTTTTGGCAGATTCCATTGGATAAAAAGGACAGAGAGAAGACTAGTTTTTACGTTCCGGGTCGCGGAACTTTCGTTTTTAATGTAATGCCTTTTGGGTTGACCAATGCGCCAGCTACACAACAAAGATTAGTGGATACCTTATTTGGACCGGAGTTCGAGCACAAAGTCTTCTGTTATTTAGACGACGTTATAGTAATTAGCGAATCGTTCCAGGATCACGTGTCCCTGCTGCTGCGCGTATTGGAAAAACTTAAAATAGCTAACTTATCAGTTAACTTCGAAAAATGTCAACTTTTTAGGGATAGCTTAAAGTATTTGGGCTATGTGGTTGACGCTGAGGGTCTCCGCACAGACCCGCTGAAGGTGGAAGCTATACTCAACTTCCCAACACCAACCACGAAAAAAGATGTAAAGAGATTCCTAGGAACCGCGTCTTGGTACAGACGTTTTATACCAAATTTCAGCACCATTGCGGGCCCTCTGAACTCTCTAACATCAACAAAGAAGTGTGCTCCACCCTTCAGATGGTCAGCGGAAGCGGAAGCGGCCTTCACGACACTTAAATCATGTTTGGTCACAGCACCGGTATTATGCTGCCCTAATTACGACCTTCCTTTCGAAGTTCACACAGACGCCAGTAATTTCGGGTTAGGTGCTATGCTCACCCAAAATATAGATGGCGTTGACCGCCCCATAGCATTCAGGAGCCGCTCTTTAACGGGTCCTGAACGTAACGATAGCGTTACAGAGAGAGAAACTCTGGCTGTGCTGGACGCTCTCGAACACTGGCGCTGTTATTTAGAGAATGGTAAGTGTTTTACGGTTTACACTGACCATTCAGCTTTAAAATGGTTTTTAACCTTGTCCAACCCTACGGGTCGTCTCGCCCGCTGGGGTCTGAGGCTCTCTGCCTTTAATTTTATTATTAAACACCGTAAAGGTAAAGATAATGTAATTCCAGATGCATTATCTAGAGCAGTACCAGTAGCAGAAATAAGTGCCACAAGTGATCGCAGTTACATTACCAAAGACGACTGATATCTTAACATCTTCAACGGTTGCGTAAGTTCGCCTACTAGTTTTCCGAACTACGTGGTGACGAATGGGAAATTGTATCGTTTCTCGAAGAGTAACAGCCCACTTACATCCGAATTCGAATGGAAGGAAGTTGTTCCTAAAGAACATCGTGAAACGATACTAAAAAACAACCATTCTGACCCCACTGCGGGACATATGGGAATTTTTAAAACTTACCAAAGACTTAAGTTACGCTATTATTGGCCAGGTATGTACGGCGATACTGCTAAATTTGTGACAGCTTGTGATACATGTACTGCATATAAATCTCCTACCCATACTACCCTTGGTCCACTAGGTAGGCCTAAGGAGTGTAGCAGGCCATTTCAAATGATCTCCATAGATCTAGTAGGCCCTCTACCAGTTTCCCGTAAGCAGAATGCTTACATATTGGTAGTTTGTTGTTGTTTTTCCAAGTATTGTTTACTATTCCCTCTAAGGAGAGCTACGGCAGCAAATGTCGCCAAATGTTTAGAGGAAGGTGTTTTCCTTGTGCATGGCATCCCACAGGTGGTTTTGCAGGACAATGGAGTACAATTCATTAGTCATGAATTAGCTAAACTATACGAATATTATAAAATTCCAAAAGAGCAATTCACGCCTAAATATACGCCCCAAGTAAACACTGTGGAACGTTATAATAGAACATTGATCACCTCCATATCAACTTTTGTAGAAGATGACCACAGAACTTGGGATGTAAACTTAACAAAGATACAGTTTGCTATGAATAGTGCCGTTAACGAGGTAACCGAATACACGCCGGCGTTTCTAGTGTACGGTAGAGAACTTGTACCATGCGGGTCGCATTATTCTACAGATGTAGACCCAATTGATCTGGTGCTCTCGCCACGCGATGAATACGCGGAAAACCTCGGCTGTTTGGCAAAAATATTCGACAAAGTCCAACTATCTCTGTATAACAGCCATGTCAAAAGCTCGCGACATTATAACCTACGCAGAAAACCCGTAGATTTTAACGTAGGAGACATTGTGTGGAAACGGTGCTATTTCCAAAGCGATAAGGATGCTCACTTCGCGAAAAAACTAGCTCCGAAATTCTTGAAATGCAAAATAATAGCCAAGCGCTCCCCATTAGTCTACACCGTCGAAGACATGTCTGGAAATAATTTAGGAAACTGGCACATCAAGGATTTTAAACTACATTCCTCTCCTTCGTAATTTTTTTTTTTTGGTAGTATGTTGTCATGAATAGATAGATGGATAAATCATTTATTGCTTGAAACATGGTTTTATACAAGGTGTTTGTTATAATAATATTATTATTTCATACTTTTATAGTGTCTCTGATCCTCATATCAAGTCACTTATTATGTTGTTATATTCACGTGGGTTAAACACGTTGAATTTACCTTATCATTTTCGTTCTGTTTCGTGGGTTCGACTCATAAAATGTTTTTTCCTTTTTTAGGGTTGCTAATCATTATTATGATATATTAGCATTCGTTTTATTTTATCGTGTATCGGCAAATATTAAATTCAACATTATTTCGTTCAGTAATTAATTATGTTTGTCTTTAGCGGATTAAAACAAGCCTACACGAATTTGATGTTTTGATTGGGAGTTTTGTTTTAGTGTGTATGATTCCTTTATAGGTCTACACACGTTTTGTTTTATTTGCGTTTTGCAAATTTTTAGCGGAGTATGACAGTTTCTTGGTATAGGTCTACTCGTCTGCTGCTTTCTTTTCGTTACAGCGGGTCGTGACTGTAACAAATTCGCTAAAGACTAGACATACTCGCAATGCCGCTTAGTTTAGTTAATTTTGTTTTAATCAATTGTTCGTATATTAATCATAGTCGTCACCGTCCACGGTTCGATTCTTGTTTTCCTTGATACATAGTGTTTCGGAATATTGGTTAATTTTTTTTTCTTTCTCTCGTCTACAATAATTTTAAATTAAAAAGTTGTTGCGTTTCGGTCTCTGTCTACGTTGTCTTTGATGAATTAAAATAAGCCTACACGAAAGTTGACGTTTAGTTGGGAGATTGTTTTTTTTTTGCGTTTTGCGCGATATAGCGGATTATGAGCCTTGTATGGGCCTTATTCGTTTATTGTTTTGCGTTTTGCGCATTTATGGCGGGTTGCGACCTCTTGTATGGGTCTGATTCGTCTTATTGTTTTGCGTTCTGCGCGTATAGAGCGGGTAGTGACTCTTTAAGTAAGCCTACACTAATTTTCTCGTTACAGCGGGTCGTGACTGTAACAAATTCATCAAAGACCAAATGTATTTCACAGTGCCGATTCGTCCGAATGTTTCACGTTTCAGTATTCTTCCTTTTAGACGCTTCTTGTCAAGCAGTACTGTTCTCGAGTCCAATCTTTTAATAGGGTTGTACTCTGTTTGTATGGCAGTCTGTTGATTATAAATTTCCTCAGACAACTATGACAGGTCGTATGCTAGGTCGCATGGTAGGTATTTGGTAGTGGAAGTATGAAAGTGAGACAGTTACTGGGCAGTTCTGTCCTTCATGGACGCTTACCGCAGCGGATTTTACTACGTAAAATCCTTTCTCTGGGAGAGGGGGTATTGTTACGTCGTAACATAGTTTTAAAAATATAAAATAAAAATAAAAAATCTTTACACACAGACAAACAAAATAACTAGTTGTTACATCGAATGGAAACCGCGCGCCTTAACTAGTGATAGCATCATAATGACCATATAAGGTATTCGTTGGCACCGGAAATCAAATTCCTTCCAGTACACCTAATAAGAAACGCCCACCACATAGAAGGATCTAGAAATAATACAATAGCGAACAACGGGACAATGATCCTATCTCACTCGGTTCGGTTATTGCTAACTTAGTCCCACAAGAATTTTATAAAAAACAGACAATAGTTTAGGGCGTGCCTTGCTTCGGTTGAGCCGTTCTTTCTATATCTCTGTCCTCGTCTCAGACGAAGGATCAAGAGATCTGGGGAGCGCGCACTGTTGCCAGGCAGGAAGTAGGCCGTTCTGGGGGGCAGTATATAAAAACGAGTTCGCGCATGAACAACCCTTTTTCCGACGCCAGAGCTCGCACGACAACAAATCAGTTCAGTTCGAACAGTGCTTTATTAAAATAAAAAAAGTAAAAGTTTAAATTAGCAACATTCTTCAACCCCCTTGGTAAGTTTAATATAATTATTCCAATAGTTCTGATTGCTGTTAACTAATTTTTCGTGTCTGGATTAATTCGATTACTATTCAACAAGTGATTTGTTCTACCTTTTAATAGTGTATTTTTCTGTGGCTAAATATATTTCTTAATAGTGGGTACCAACGTAACCAAATGTGTCAGCTAGTATCTTAAAAATTGTAAAATATAACCTTTTCTATTTAATCATTCGATAAGTTTTGAATATGTTTTACCGCGGTATTTTTCTTCATTTCATTTATCATATTAATTTCGTCCAAATCGATCCAGCCTCCACAAGAAACCAGGAGAGATATGGCCGGGATAATTAATTCCCACTGTGCATTCCACGCGTGTGTTGTTGAAAATCGGTGGTTTGTGAATATCTATTTTTCTAAATATTTGTTGTCAAAAATTTCGTAATCACTAAATTTCTAACTTCATACATTAAAATAATGAGCTTTTTGTTTTGTTAACCTATTAGAAATTGCCACCGCAAATTGTATAATGTAAACACAAAATTATTCGCTGGATTGATGTCACGAAAGAGGGTGTTTTCTCAATATACCCGACAAAAAAAAAAATATCAATGGTCATTGTTTCGACGTTTTTATAGACCTACCGTCATGTGTAAGAATTAAAATTTATGTACCTCATAGCGTAGTGGAGTGGTGATAGTCCTAAATATAATGTTGGGGTTTGATTCTGGGTTGGGTAATAAGTTTTTTTATATATTTGTTTTTCCTTATATTTAAACCGGACGTATATATCACCACTCCATTTCGTGAATATTTTAATTGCTTCGCGAAAGATGCCGACGCCCACTCCTGGTCTCACCTAGTGCCTGGGGGTCGGATCTTTCGCGCTACATGTGTCCAATTCGGCGCGTTCCAGAAAACTGGGGGTCCACCGTACGGGTTGACAAGTACGGTTTGGGAGACAGCAGGCCTCATTTCTGCCCGTCGACTCCCGCTGACCTCGGCGGCTGAGGGCCTTCTACAGGGCACCTCCAGATTCCTCACCTAGCCGGTGGAGGCTGTTACCGAAGACCCCCCACGCGTCACGGGATCGAGCGGCCTAAAGATAAGTCCCCAGCGCCCATAGGTTTTTTTGTGGACCCGAAAACTCCCCTGTGCCGGGAATTCACGCCCCATTTTAATATTGATACTTATTCTAACCTTCTGGATTGTTTGCGTAATTAAATATATTTTTCTTGATAACAATAAACATTTGTATTTTTTTGTAATTGTTTGTTTTATTTGTACCCGCCGTCAGGCGGTCGTAACAACACAAACCATGAATAAAAATGTGACCTAGAAATTATATATAAATACATAGAAATTAATATTTTATTTTCTTGTGAAATCAAATGAGATATTTATATATCTACCTCTATCACATAGGTACTCAATTCAGGATTCTACTGAAATTGGAATTTTCCTGGGCACCCGTAGCTGCAAATCTTAATATTCAGTAAAGAAAATTAAACCATAAATATTTATATACAATCAATCACTTAAACATTATTAAACCTATATGCTTTAATAGAGTACTTAATCTTTGTATTTTTTTTCTACGAACCTATAATAACTAAAGCATACATGTACGAGTAGATGGGTCATTCGACCTGGGTGCAATGTTTTAGCTACATGAAGTCCAGAGCTGTCAGAAATCAGACTTCATTACTCGAAGACGAGGTCAAGACGGACAGGTAATTCGTTTGCGCTTCATTGCTCAAATTTTAGGGTTGCAACTTAAAATTTTATGTCCTATGTTCAAGCGTCCTTAATTAATATCACTATATAAGCTAAAGGTGGCGAAGTAGTTGGATGAACTTCAAGTCCCCGCGCCTCTGAACTTTTCAAAGCCTAACTATATTTGCTGTCATAATTAAAGGCACTGAACATAAATTCTCAAGAAAATCGTAGTAATATTAAACAAGGTAGGTGAAATAAGATACACACTTTGTTGTTGGAATGTTAGAATGAGACCAACATACCGAGTTGTGAGAGAGAGACAAATAAATAAAGAAATCATTACTGAAGTTAATGCTGCAATTTTTATAGTGACATCGACACAGTTAATATTATTAAAGATACGAGTAGCAATAGCATTTTTATCGTGAAAACTGACGATTAAGACTAAGGCACGAAATTTATAGTTAAACACTTTAAAGTACATTTGTGCGAACTCTATTTAAATCATCATTCAATTTGTCTCTACGAGAAGTGTTTGCGATTGATATCAGTCGCAGTTCGTTCGACGTTTTTAATTTCCCGTTAAAAATTAAGAATCTGAAGTCGTCCATAATTTTTAATTACAAGATTTAAATCTTTTGATTCATTGGTTTGCTGTGATTTCTCTTCGACGTTTAATATCCGCAGTTTACTCATTTTCCAATACCAGCGAAATAATCGCAATGTTTAATAACATCTGTAAATTAATAATTATTCCCTGTATTTTATTTAGTGCTGAGTTAAATAAATAGACACTTTTTTCTATCTATCTATTTACTACTTTCCATTCTATGTTATATTAACACACACGTAAAGAAAAGGTATTTTGTCTGTTGTAACCATTAAGAAACTTTCTTCGGAGATTGTCCTTAACTCTTTGAAACACTTTGACATAAAGTCACAGATTTCAAAAACAATACCTACAGCCAGCAAGAGCTTTTTTTGATACCATACAATCATGCTCCTTTATCAAGATCAAAACCTCTATCAGAGCTACTGAGTTTAGACTACTAAATTGTCAGATATCACAACAAAAACGTTTACAATGCATATAACATAAGTACTAAAATAAACAAAAGAACAAACTGTACCTATGAAAAACTTTTTTATTACATTATGTTAGTGCAAGGCTGTTGGTATAATAAATGCTATATCTCCTCAATTTGGCACTGATCACACCAAAGCAAACACAGTCATTATGGCTGAGATCTTTATCAATATTCACATCGTCGCCGGCTCATCTCGACTTAATACATCGAGATCATCTCCAAAACACACATTCACCGATCATTCTACCCCTCATTACCGTCGATGCGCCTATATATTCTAGGGGGTAAGCACAAATCATTTAACGATATCGTAAAGTTGTCGAAATATCATGTTGTCATCTTCATCGTTATTTAATAAATTTGTTGTGTGATAAAGCTGGCATATCAACTCGATAGCGTTACGCCAATGTCAACCGGTTTGTCCTAAGCCCGCTGTTACGAGTATCATGGAAATTTCTAGGTTGTACTCAACTAGTCGGATACTCGTATTATTGAAATTACTTGCATTGACTCTGATTACGTTTAGTTTGTTTGATGATTGCGATTTACGCATCATTGGATATTGTGTCAAAGTTTTTGCAGAATTATTGTTGTAAATTTTGATTAGTTATATAATAGGTTTAAAGCAATACTTATAACTACTCAATCTACTGATTCGTATTATTTGTCGTTAAGAATTTCCCTAGTGTATCTTCAAAGTCCAAGGTCCAATACCGATGAAATTAAAACGGTACCTCTTGGAGCTATACTGAACGCATTGTAAAAAAAAATCATTCAAATCGGTCCACAATTGACGGAAATATCGATGAGCATACATATAAAAAGCCAGTATGTGCTTCTTTCTCTTTCAGCCCGGTTACAGAGCAAGTATCAAGAAATTTATCCTGTCCATTTCCACGAAGGCGACTGGCGATGATGGCATCCAAATTCAAATGCTCCTACCTATCTTAAATGAACTTGGGTCTGTCACCACGCACATAATAAATTATTCATTGGAGACTAGCGTTTTTCCCGTTGCTTGGAAAAGAGCTCATGTTCTCACATTACCTAAAATACCGAACCCTACCTGTTTATCCCATTTCCGTACTTCCCTTGCTATCCAAGGTGCTTGAGAGAACTGTTCAGAATCAACTGTCTCTCTATCTCTCCTCTAATAGCTTCCTAATTCCTTTTCAATCTGGTTTCCGATCAGGTCATAGTACAGAGACAGCCTTAGTCAACATAACTGACGATATCAGATTGGCTATGGAAAACAAACTTCTTACCGTTTTAGTCTTACTGCACTTGAGTAGTGCTTTTAACTCAGTTGATTTTGACATTCTCTTAGGCACCTTATCCTCTTTGAATGTCTCCGCTCCGGCAATCGCGTGGTTTGACTCTTATCTTCGCGGCCGCTCCCAGTCGGTCCGCATTGAAGGGGTTTCTTCTGAATGGTGTGATCTTACTGCGGGTGTGCCCCAGGGTGGCGTCCTTTCTCCTCTTCTCTTTTCAGTTTTTATAAACTCGATTAATAAAGTGATTACTTCCTACTATCATCTTTACGCAGACGATTTGCAGCTGTATCGTCATTTTAAAATTGGGAGCTTAATCATGCGATCGGCGTCATTAACGATGAGCTTGAAAATATCAGCAAGTGGGTAAAGTCGTTTGGTCTTTTAGTCAATCCGGCTAAGTCTCAAGCTATCATAATTGGTGGCAGACACTATATGAATGCACAAGATATGAATCTACAGGCTCTCTCTCCAGTTCTATTTGATTCTGTGTGTATACCCTACTCTAAAATAATTAAAAATCTAGGTGTTTTAATGGACTCTTACCTCACATGGAGCACCCACATTTTAGAGGTAAGCAAAAGGGTCTACGGCTCCTTCCAGTCTCTCAAACGCCTTTAAAAGTTCTTGCCCTTCCAAACTAAAATAAGGCTTGCTCAGTCTCTTTTCCTACCACTTCTAGACTGTGGTGATGTCTGTTTTTTTGATGCTACTGTAGAGCTAGTTAATAAGTTAGAACGTTTGCAGAATCTGTGTATCCGCTTCATTTTCGGTCTCCGTAAATATGATCATGTATCAGAGTTCCGAAAAAAATTGAAGTGGCTGCCTATTCGACAATGCCGCGATTCACATATCCTTTTTCTTCTCTTTTCCGTCCTTTATAACCCCAAAGCTCCTTTTTATCTACGTGACCGTTTTGACTTTCTTGTCCCCAAGGAAAGGGCCTGTCGTACTGCTACTTCTCCCCTTCTTCGTGTTCCTCTTCATTCTTCCAGTTGCTATGATAGGTCTTTTACTGTTCGTAGAGTGCGTCTTTGGAACTCACTCCCACACGCTATACGCGCAAGCTCCTCTTTGGAAATCTTCAGGAGAAGAATTAGGGAACATTTCCTATCTGATTGTTGATACATATTTATAATATAAAATACTATGTGTATTTTTATGTATGTTTATTTTATAAATTATATATATTTAGTTTTTGTATAGTATGTATTTTATTTATATTCATGTTTATTTTATTGTATGTTTGAATGTGTAATTGTATATCTGTCCTCTTAGTAACATTCCCATCTCTCAACACTTAAAGGTTCGCTGGAAGAGAACTCATATTTGAGTTAAGCTCGCCTTTGTATATCACCTGTGAAATTACAACTGTTAATGTGCTGTATACAATAAAGAATTACATAAATAAAAAAAAAACATACATACAGACGAACATCAACCCTCATCCTTTTTGAAGTCGTATAAAAAACCCGCATACAACCGATCGTACCCTTACTAATTAGTTTACTTGCGTACCAACCCAAAACCCACAGATATATTCTCCAATGTTCAAACGAAGACCTAGACTGTCTTACCATAATTAAATGGACCGCGTTTTATTTAATGGACAAGTCAAGATTATCTGTAACCGGCAAGCGTTAATGAGGCAAACTAAAAGAGTTGAGGAAACGAGAGAGATCTCTAAGGACGTAGGCGTAACACTATAGACAGATAGAAACCAACTTAATTTAGAGGTACGTTAATACCGTGTGCGCACTTCCCCGATTACTACTACGAAGCAACAAATTACTGTAACCACAAAATACCTACCTATTTTTATAAATTAGTGACCTGCAAGGGTTTGGCGTGATGATATCTACCTATAGATATAAATAAGTATGTACCTTAAAATTTAAACTAACTGTAAAGCCGCCATCTTGTTTCATATTGATTCGCAACTTGAAGATAAAGGCGGTACAAAAATAACGGTTAGTGAAATGTCAGCAAATGCAACCTTGTTCTTGATTTGAACGCATCAGTATTATGTATTCATATCAGCTTACCTTCTTTATGTCTGTACATTGCTCATCAATGGCTATAGGCAGTCAATGAATTAATAAATCAAAACTCGTCTAGTCCAATGAAAACCTCCTCGAAACAGCGATGTAAGATGCAAGCCCACTAGTAACGCCAATTACCCATGATAATTACATACCCCTTTATGCATTTATAAACAACAGTAATTACCATTAAACTATACATATTACATTAATAAAGCAGCTATAATCACGCTAAGTTATTATAGGAGTAGGGTGAAAGTAAAATGAGAGTAGTGTCATTGCTTGGGTAAACGATCATAAGTATTTATTTAATGTCAAAAACAGACCTCTGCTTATACAGCAAAAGACTAGCAATCGAGCATAATAGAATATTGCATAATGATTTGGGCTCTCTTTTTATAAATAAATAGCGACATTCGGTTTTGTGGATACTGAATTATTTATAATATGGTGCAAAATCACGTTAACCTCGTCGTTAACTGTAGAAGTATGAATACAGAAAAATGAGAGTTTAAAAAGGTCAACGCTTGGCACATATTCACGCCATTTTGACATTTTACATAAGGATCATGAACAATTATTTATCGTCAAAAACGAACTTTATATACTCAATATACTACTCTGTTATACATTTATAACGACACTCATTCATGTGGGCATTGCGGAGACAGGAATTTTTAGTATGGTGCAACGTTTATTTTTACAAGCTTTTATTTAACTTGCAATGTTCGTATGTCTGCACCCGCACAATTCAAGCACTTGCGGGTATCCGATTGAGCTGAAATTTGGCATACATCAGTAAAGTTGGTGACAATGCAATAATATGGTGCCATGGAGCTGGTCTGATGATGGAGTCGGAAGGTGGCCACAGGAACATGTAAACTATACAACGTAATCCCCTCGTCTTTGGGCTTGTTAGATGGGTATTGACAAGTATTATACAAACAGATAGTGTTCAGAGTCTAATGATGAAGCCGAAAGGTAGCCAATGGAACCATCCAACTACTGAATATAACCCTGCAGTGTTTGGGCTAGTTGGTTTTGTCTTGACAAGTACTTTAGACCCGGATGGTGTCCAAGGTCTCATGATGGAGCTCGAAAGAAACCACAGGAACTCCTCAACTAAGGAAGATATCTTCGTTGTGTTATTGCTATAAGAGCTTGTTTTTAAAAAGGTTTTATTTTTTACTATAATTATCAAAAAGATGAACATAATAAGATTTGTGAGCATTATCTTAAGAATATGTATATGTTAAGTAACAATGGCCGTCTTAAAGCGATCGCTTATCATCGTCGGAACACTACAGTCTTGCAAGCAACTGCTCAGATTCTCATCGGAATTGAATATATTATATCGTACATGAGCATATTAATGCCGCTGATCGCCAGCGAGGCATTAGCAGGGATTAATTAGACGACACTGTTATCTATGCAAATCGTACAACCATCCACTGAATCCAAAAATAGGGATGGGACACGATAGTATACCGATATCGGCAGTATGAGTATATACCTGTCGTTTTTGTATATAGTTGTATTTATTGTATGTAATTTGTATTACTTAAAATATATTAATAGTTATCTACTTCGTGGTATATTAAATTACAATAGTTTAGTTTTTTATAAAAAGAATCGTAGCCCCACACTAGGATGTATTCCTGTGTCGTGGATGCGTTTACAAACATGAAAATTCACATACACAAATACCCAGACCGAAACAAATAATTGTGGGTTTCTCGAAGTTATGTCCCTAGCGGGAATAGAACCCGCAACTAATCAGCGGAGCGGCTTGAGCTTCTAACCACTGCGCCAAATCGTCCGTCCGTCCAATAGTTTATAGTTAACATATGTATACCTGCTTTATTAAACCTACCTACCTAATAGTTTCTTAAACAGTATCGCCCCATTTTCTATGTTCTCCTTTCTCTCAATTCGTGATCAGAATGAAAATAAATACCTACTATAATCTGTTAATATATTTTTAGTAATACAAATTATATACAACCAATTTCATTAAAGTAGCTCTTCCAAATGATGCACAATTAAAGCCAAGGAAAATGTATTTAAATGTGGTCAACTTACTTTTGTTAAAAAATTATAAACCTGAATTGTAAATCTTAGAAATGTAACTGTGGAAATAAGGAATGTGGAATCTTACAAGGGCCAATTTTTGTGATACAATAATTAAATGGCCATCTTATACAGGCTTACTTGGAAATGCAAAGTAATACCATCCACCAATTCAAAGGAATAATGAATATAAAAATGATTAAATCATTCTTAGAAACAACCAAAATACAAATTCATGGAACCTTGGAATCGCAGCATGATAATCCTAACCCATAAAAATGTCTGCGCGTTGTTACGTGGCATCGACATGCACGTGTTAACAGCACTATCCTCAATTACCTGCAGCCTTCATCGCGGGACCGCGCTGTGAACACACGGAAAAATTAACTGCGAATGATCGGAAATGAACCGTGAGAACTTTGATTAAGTGAGCTCGTGCCGGAAAGAAACACATGGTCGATAGACGATTAATTATATAGAGTTGTTGCTCAGTTATTTTAACTTTTAGATCTCCTATTTTTAAAGAATAACAGGACGGTTATCGCATAACGTTTGCGAGTGTATGTCCGTGGCTGTAATTTCTGAGGAAAAACTTAACTTTATCTCCGGTTAGATCAGAAATTTAGACAAATTACAGATACGGCTGAAGCTTTATTGCGTATATTTCTGTATGTTAAGCGATAGTCACTATACAAACACAGTTTTATAACAACACCAAAATAATTACACATGAAGTATCTAATTCTCTACAAATTACAAACATTTCTGTTTCAACTTCATTTTTGTCTGCCCCTCAAATTGAATGCATATTGCACCTCGCAGCAATTCTTACAGCATCTTAGGTATGAAATAGGCGGCTCAACAATTGTACACATTATATCGTGCACAATAATACTGGGATCAAATAAATAAACACTGGCACGTCTATATTCCCCCCTACGGGGGCGGGGGGGTGGTCCCTGGGTGTTCACGGTGGTGTACGCCCACTTATTGCCGACAATGTCAGATCCCATGTAATAGAGGGCGAGCCTATTGCCATATACCGGCCACCATTGGGGACTGAGGACTGACACTGGGATTTTTTCGTTAGAAAAACTACATTTGGACGACCTAGGATTTAAACTCAGGACCTCGTGGTCGTATAGAACATTATTCGCCACTAGACCAACGAGCTAGGACTTTTTTATCGAAAAAATTCACTTTATCCAACCTAGAATTCGTACCCAAGAACTAATAATCGCTTCGCGCATTATTCGCAACTGAAGCAGTTGTCTCTACTACTATAATCTAATTATAATGCTGTCTAATTACAATTATCAAATTTTTCATAACTCAACAATATATTAATTAATTATCGACTTTACTATCGACTTGATTCTTACACCCGCGTTCCACGAATCGTGGGCAGAGTTTGTATATGTACATAGAGTGCCCACGTTTTGCCGGCCATTGCCATTTTGGGGTGACTTTTTCAGGTTTTGCAACTCTAGTGAATAAGTTTTGGCGAGGTTTTACCTGAGTTGACCGACAGTCATATTAAAATAATGAATACCATATAGATTCTGAAAAGCAGTATTGTAAATCGGTAGTAAAGTACTAGTTTGTACTTAAGGGAATGCCGCGAAAAAAAAACTGAAAGAGGCATTAGTTTTCTGAATATGATTTTTGACTATATATTTTAGAATCTTGTAAAAAGTATACACGATTAAACGATTTTTTCTCTCGATAGCTTGCTTTACATTTTCTGATTCCAATACGAAATGTTTAAGAACTAATTAATAGAATTTACTTAAAGACATGGTAAATAATTGTAGCAAAGTTTTTGTGAAGCAGTTTTTTTATTTCATAGTACAGTTTTGTAGAAAATGATAAAATTGGTTTTTGAATGTAACTCGAATTTCCGAATTTCCGAATGCGCGAACTTAATATATCCGTCCCTTATTATTCTTTTATAAAGTAATTTCATCAGTTACATACTTACGGTCGATAAATGGTTGATTGCGATAGGCCCTTTTGGACCGTTGATGACAGATGAGAAGCTAGTTGAGCTGCAAGAAGAGATAATCAAGTACGTTGGAGTATTGTTGGTTTATCGGAGGTCCAAAGAGAGGGCGAGGACATGATAACCCTAAAATCCGGAAACTTGTTTTTCTACCGGGAGGGCGAACGGCAGTCCCATGGTCGTGTTGGATTTATCGTCCACAAGTCACTCATAAACAAAGTTGTGTCCATCACTAGTGCGTCGAACAGGGTAGCGTACCTGATATTTAGAATATCTAAAAGATATTAGCTAAAGGTCATACAGGTCTACGCACCGACCTCGGCATACTCAGATAATCAGGTCAAAGGTATGTATAACGGCATTAGTAGAGCAATATACATACTTCCAAAGCACACCTTACAGTGGTTATGGGTGAATTCAATGCGCGGTTGGGCAAATGGGGCGATGATGAGTTGAGCGTGGGGCAATTTGGATATGGGCAGCGGAAACCCAGGGTTCAGAGGCTGGCCGAATTTCTGGAGAAAGAGGGACTTTATGATAAACTCTTTCTTCCAGAAGCCGCCTCATAGGAAATGTACCTAGATGAGCCCTAACGATTCATCAAAAAAAATTTGGTAGAATAGAATAGAAAATTCTTTATTATATATTAAATTCATTACAAAGTAGTGATAGTAAAACACATAAGGTACAATTGGCGGTCTTATTGCTAATAGCAATTTCTTCCAGAAAAACATGTCGAAAGAAAGAAAAAAAGTAGAGGGCAGTTGGTGGCGTACATTTATTAAGATTAAAGTAACTGTACTTATATAAAATATATTAAACACACTTACAAATATATATAGTAAGAAATACATATTTATATATAGAGAAATAAACATAATGCACTGAAGTAAGAATAGGTAAATTGGGTTAAATACAAAAGGCTGGAAGTTATTTATGACAGCGTCTCACTAATGACAGAAGAGAGAAAGTGGTTCTTAACTATCGTTTTAAAACTAGCCATATTGACGTCTAATTGACACAGGTAATGCATTCTACAAATGGACAGCTTGAACTTAAAAGGCTTTATCATAGAAATTTGTGGAATGCATGGGTGTTTCAGTCTGAGATTCTCCGATGACCTTAGGAACCTTGAATGTGTTTCATGGAAAAAGTCAAATCGTTCTTTGAGATAGGAGGGAGATGTTGGATTAAACAGGACGTTGTATAAAAGCTATAACAAGTGAGCATTCCGGCGAAGACGAATTGACAGCCACTGAAGCTTAGCACGAAATTCTGAAACATGATCATATTTCCGCAAACCAAATATAAATCTTATGCAAAAATTTTGAAGTCGCTCAAATTTATTAAGTTGGCTCTCGGTGAGATCGAGATAACTGGCGTCTGCATAATCAAGGATAGGCAGAAGGAGGGATTGTGCGAATACAATTTTAGTGGCAGTGGGAAGAAAGACTTCACCAAGCCACAAATGTTTAATGATGTCTCCGTGATTCACAGGGTAAAAACCGGCAGTGATCACTGAATGGTCAGAGGCACATTAAATATCAATGTAAAAATGGAAAGATCGCGTCTGATGAAGTCTACGCTCCGACCTTCTTATGCACAAATCCAAAACCCTGAGAACTTTCAACTCGAATTGTCAAACCGCTTCGAATTGCTAGACAGCAGCGCATCAGTGGACGAAATCAAAAACAGGTGAAAATAGGCCTCAAAAACTATCTGACTACACCCGAAACCTCATGGCTAAGCGAAGTTCAATGACGCCCCAAACCTCCGATGATGCTAAGGCCTATACATATACGAGTAGGCAGCTCAATGGACAGATATTGAAGTCCTTACGACACGATTTACGGTCCTTCAATACAAGGCGTATTGAGTAGTCCATAGAGCAAAACAAGGGTTCCAAAGTATTCGCAAGAATTGCGTCTATTGGGCAAATCCAGTTGACGAAGCTGAAGACGGAGGACGGAAACGTAACGTCAAATAGGTCAGAGGTACTCAGGGAGAGAGTAATTCTTCCTCAGTAGCTGAACCTGTTGTTAACTTGGTAAAAGACCCAAGATCCAAGCTAACCCGATACTACACTGAAGATATCCCGGACATCAGCCTGTACGAGATTAGGACGGCTCTTAAATAACTCAAAAACAACAAAGCGCCGGGCGAAGACGGAATTACCGCAAAGCTTCTGAAAGCGGGCGGAACGCCGGTACTTAAAGTACTTCAGAGGCTGTTGAATTCCGTCTTGCTGGAAGGAAAGACGCCGAAAGCATGGAATAGGGGTGTTGTGGTGCTGTTTTTCAAGAAAAGTGATAACACCTTATTCAAGAACTATAGGCCTATCACACTGTTGAGCCATGTTTATAAGTTGAGTCTTGACGAATCGTCTCGAACGCAGGCTTGATGACTTTCAGCCTCCCGAACAAACTGGTTCCGGAAAGGCTTTAGTACCATATACCACTTACATACGCTGCAGTAGATTATAGACTGGCAAAACTGAAGAGTATAATGGACCACTATGCTTGGATTTTGTGGACTATGAGAAAGCCTTCGATACAATCGATTCTTGGGCGACTATCCAGCGATGCCGCATTGACTATCGGTATATTGCAGTGTTGAAGTGCTTGTATAATAAGACCACCATGATAGTCCGAGTACATAGTCAGTGCACGAAGGCGATCCCCATTAAAAGAGGAGTAAGACAAGGAGACGTCATTGCTCCGAAACTGTTTACGGCCACCTTAGAGGACGCCTTCAAACTTTTTGAATGGCGAGGACTTGGCAACAACATCAACAAAAAAATACATCACTCACCTTCGATTTGCCGACGACATTGTGGTCATGGTGGTATCGCTGGAAGATCTAGGACAAATGCTCGGTGACCTCAACAGAGTATCCCAACAAGTGGATCTTAAAATGAACATGGACAAAACGAAAATAATGCTTAATGCCCATGCCGTACCCACCGCACTCACCGTTGGGAACTCTACTCTTGAAGCTGTCGACGAATATATTTACCTGGGACAGGCAATCCGGTAAGGTAGGTCCAACTTTTAGAGAGAGGTCAATCGACGAATCCAACTCGGCTAGGCAGCGTTCGGGAAACTGCGCAACATCTTCTCATCCAAAATACCTCAGTGCCTCAAGACTAAATTTTTTAGTCAATGTGTGTTGTCAGTGATGACATACGGATCAAAGACGTGGTCTCTTACAATAGGTATCATAAAAAAGCTTAGAGTTGCTCAGCGAGCTATGGAAAAAGCTATGCTCGACGTGAATCTACGTGATCGAATCAGGCATGAGGAGATTCGTAGAAGAACCAAGGTCACCGTTATAGCCCTCAGGACTAGCAAGCTGAAGTGGTAATGGGCGGGCCACATAGTGCGAAGAACGGACGGGTGTTGGGGCAGAAAGATTCTAGAGTGGAGACCAAATATTAAAGCAAGCATGCAAGCGCAGCGTAGGACGACCGCTTGCCATATGGACTGAAGATCTTGTGAAAATCGCAGAAAGTCGTTGGATGCAAGTGGCATCAGACCGGTTACGCTGGAAAGCGATTGGGAAGGCCTATATTGAACGAACAGTGGACAAATATAGGCTGAGATGATGATGATGACAGGCCCTTTAAAACATTGAAAAGTTGCATTATACGTCTTACTTTATATAAATAAATCTGTACTATTTTATATATACTTATACCTATCATTTTATAAGTCATACAATGCAAAGGTAGCGCTCGTGGTTCAGCGGGACCATCACCAAGGTTAACCAGGATTCAGCTCGATCGGTCATATATGGCTGACCGTTAGTGAGTGTGACATTTTTACATTAGAGCGTCTCCCTACTTTGGAAGGCACGGTAAAGCGTTGTTGCGGAATGAAACTTAATATGGTAGTCGATACGTAAAGTAAGGATGCTTATAATCCTTATTCTGAGAGTTGTTAAGCTGAATTCGATGCCTTATAGAGGGCAAGATAAGTTCTAACGTCCACAAATCTACCTCCACTAATCTGTACCGGGTCCGCGTGGTTGAGTGTGGCTTAATTTATATCACCTAGTTTTGTAAAAGAGAGCCCTTGTCCAGCAGTGGGACAATATAGGCTAATTTATTATACAGACACAATCTACATATATCATCACGCCAGATCCCTTGCGGGGTAGGTACAAAACACAGAGTTCCACAAGTTCTTTTCTTACATAACTCTCTGGCTTCCGCCACTCTTATATTTCGCTGCGCCATGCTACTAATGTTTATAAAAATTACACCTTCACGGCTAAATTCCCCAAGCGACGGTGGCAGTGGTGTACTGTGCACACCCGAAAGAATGGTGGCCACATATCATCATCATTAACTGAAAGACATCTACTGCAAGACGAAGGCCTGCCCCAAAGATCGCCACGATCGCCCAATATATATTGCGGATGGCTTGGTCTAGTGGTTAGAAGCTGTACTTCAAGAAGTACATGGATTGGAGACTTAATATTTAGGAATGTGATTTTTTACTGTACATTTTAGAATCTGGTAAAAGGAATACACGATTAAATGAAATGTTCTTGAAAGAAAAAAATTCTAAAGACAGCTCTATTGTTTTACATTTTTTGATTCCAACGCGAAACGCTTAAGAACTAGTCAATAGAATTTACTTAAAAATATAGCAAATAATTGTAGCATAGTTTTTGTAAAGCCGTTTTTCCTTTCATAGTGTAGTTTTTTATAAAATGATAAGATTTGGTTTAGCATATACGTCGTTTATTTCGAAATGCGCACTCAATATATCCGTCTCCCTTCCGATCGATAAATGGTCGATCGCGGTAGGACCTTAACTCGCTCAGCCCACTGGATCGAGTAGTCGCGGGTTCGATTCCCGCACGTGACAAATCTTTGTGTGACACAAATGTTTGTTTCGGCCTGGATGTTCGTGTATGCGAATTTCGTATTTGTATTGAATTATTCCCAGAGAGGGGCTACATTTATTTTTTAAATGGCGCGAGCCTACGTCCATTATATCGGGCACAATTCTAGGCTTCGAGCTACTCTTGAGGATTTTTAAATAACAAAAAAGGAATAACATTGCCCGATCCAGAATTGCAATCCAGGGCGGAGTCGCTTTTTACTTCGCTAGTCCAACGAGACAGGTATCATTTTCAAATTTTGTAATACAAGAATACTCCAAACCGAATAACCAGTTTATACCTTAAATATACAAATTACAAGTACAAATTATTTATTTTGGAACCATAACAATGTACAAAATTAAATTGCGTACGATAATAGCTACATTAGTTAAAACTGTGTCGCAGCCATTAACGCCCACCTCCAGAAAAAGGCGCAGCGTTCCAACAGAAGCTAAGTTGAGTATATAATAGACATTGTTTACTTACATCTAACAACAATTGCAAAGAAGAAAAAAAAGGTAAGTGTGTGAGTGTGAACACGTGTGTGTGTGTGTGTGTTTGTGTACGTGTATGTATGCTTGAGTGCGAGTGTACGCTAATTTGGAAGAGTTAAACAGAGTTCTTAAATATTAATTAAATCTTCTATCTGATTATAGGTAAGGGTATGTAACCAATTATCAGTGCGAATCTTACAGTCTCGTACCGCAAGGGGATAAATTTCGATTTCTTTATTTACTTTATTGTAAAGAACTGGGCTGAAAAACTGATATAATCTCTTCACTACTTTCAATTTTACTATATCGAATGTCCTCTTACATACTCTATAATTTGGATTAAATACTGTCCCGGTGTTTACGTGTGATGGTGTTCAAGACAAATGAGTGTCTAACGGTAGGTATTTTACATGTTTCATATATTTCTTTTGTGGGAAATTGGACTGGTTTGTTTAACATGACCTTCAATACAGCCCTCTGAGCTCTTTCTAGGTGTAAAACAAGCTCTTCCCTGCACCTCCCCACACAGAAATACAGCAAGTAAGAATTGAGTGGGTGAGAGCAAAGTATACAATTTTAAGAGTAGGGAGGTCAGCGGATGATCTTAAATTTTTAAATACAAAAATGAATTTTGTAACCCTCGATACAAGTGACTCAATATGCTCACGCCAAAAATAGGTGCTGTCAATCAATACGCCTAAATATTTTGTTGAATTAACACGCAAAATGCTGGTTTGACCACTAAGAGGGCAGGAACAGTTGGTACCTCCGCAACAATCACTGTGCACAGACAAAGTATCTGTCACCGGCGGTTAGGATGATAGTCGTGGTGCAAAAGTCACAAAACTAGACCTATGTAAGTTAAGGGTGAGTAAATTATTTTTCAACCAGTTCACGATAATTTTTAAAGCCAGTTCAGCATTCAGTCGAGTTTCATTCCAGTTTGGTCCATAAACAAGTAGGGTCGTATCATCGGCATAGGTTACAATTTTTGAAAAGGGCAGAGGTAACTTACAGAGGTCGTTAATGTACAATAAAAACAGGGTAGGTCCTAGAACACTACCCTGTGGAACGCCGTAGTCCAGAATCTCTTCTCGACTAGTATAAATTCCAATTTTAACAATCTGGGAGCGACCAGACAAGTAACTTTCAAAGATATTTAGAGTCAATCCTCTGACCCCAATGCTCTCTAATTTTCTTAGCAGAAGAGGGACAGAGACAGTGTCAAAAGCTTTCACGAGATTCAGAAAAATTGCCAGAGTTTTTTTTTGTCATTAAGATTCTTTGCTACAGCTTCAGTTAAATCCAGAACAGCATCTTCTGTACCCTTACTAGATCTAAAACCATATTGATTGTCGGCAATAATATTATGCGATGTAATTGACAAGTCTATTGTTAAGAATATTTTCTAATAACTTGGACAAAGTAGTCAGTACAGAAATGGGTCTGTAATTGTTGACACCGCCTCTGTCTCCACTCTTGTAAATCGGAATAACTAATGCCTTTTTGAAAACTGTAAGGAAAATGCCAGAGCCGAGACAAATATTAAAAACATGACAAATGACGGGGATAATTATATGTTTAGTTGCCTTAACGAAATCTGAGGATATTCCATCCCAACCAACTGCACAATTCGGTTTGAGGCCATCTATAATTCACTCGATTTCGGCATTGTCTGTGCCGAAGATAACAAAAGAATCAGGACTATTGATATATGATTGAGATGTTGGGTTATTGATACCTGCGTGGCAAACTTTTGAAGCTAGATCATTCCCAATATTAGCAAAAAACTTGTTAACTATATTAACCGATAAGTATGGGTCCTTATTCAAAGAGAGAAGTTCATTTGCAGAAGATTTTTTATTTTGGAGATTAGAGATATTTTTGATGAGGTTACAGGTAGCTTTTGGGTTTCTACAGTTTTTCTTGAATTCAGTACGTTCATACTGGCACTTAATATTTTTTAATAATTTATTACAAAATTTCTGGATATTTTTTGGAATTCTTGTAAAGCTTGTCCCTATTTCGTATACATTTTAAAAGACCAGGCGTAATCCAGGGCTTAATAATTCTTTTTTTACTAGTAATTGTTGAAACATGAGTGTTAGTTGAAACATCATTGGATAAAGTTGCAACCAAGTCAGAAGCAGCTTTATCTGCATCACTACAATTCATGATTGCTGAAAAATTTGTAGTCTCCAACGCAGCCACACAGGCCCGACCGAAGACAGGATTTAGAAATTTTGGGGGTGATTAGGCTTAGTTTGCAAAAAATAAATATTGGTGCATGATCAGTTATGAAGGAATCTAGTACCAAAGTGATAGCCGGCTTATTTGATTTTATAATGGCGTGATCCAAACAACTACTATTACGTGTAGGAAAATTATGAGCCGGTAGCATAGAATGAGATGCAAGTGTGTTCAGGTACAAATCAGAATTTGCGTCAGTGTTATTTGCTGATATGTTTATATTTATGTCTCCTACCAACACTATAGTTTTGCAAGCTTTGAGAGATTGTAGATTGATATCTAAGCTATTAATAAAGTTGTGTGAGTTTCGATATGATTGCGACCGGTAAATGGACGGACGATTTAGCGCAGTGGTTAAGAGCTTAAGTCGCTCCGCTCCGCAAAAGAAATAGCTGCTTTAGAGCCGAAGCCAAGGACTAAGCAATTGGCGTCATCTAGCTTCGGTATTTCAACCGTGAATTTAATGCCGTGCTTAACATAAACCACCACGCTATCATTTTGGTTAAAATAATCAGAACTAAAAGAGACAAATCCTTCTAGACTAGGAATGTGTGGGCATTTGCTAATCCAATATTTAAATAGATACTTTGTAATCTGCGTACTACGGTTCACTTTGTATTGGAAATTGGACACAGCCCAAGCGGATAATACAGTCGCTATTGTACTTTCCAATCTAATGCAAAGTGGACTGGAACGTAGATTACAATGTATTCGTTTTGAACGAAACAACATTTCGTTCGAGGAAGCGACCTGTCCTCGTAACGAAGGTGTATTTTCTTAACCTGCGGTTGTAAAATCTTTTTAAAAGCAAACTAAGTCCACTCAGCAATATAATTTTGCCCACCAGGGACAGGAACTGTTTAGATAATTTTATGCTGAAAATAGATAAAAGCTCTACTTTATTAACAAAAAATTATATACAGCAACAGCTTTTTTGTAATGATGAAAATCTACTAACTACCCAACTTATAAATAAGATAACTGAGTCCATAAACAACAATACTAGTTCCGTAAACATTCCAAATAGTAAACGCATAATTAAACCATGGTTTAATTATGCGTTTACTACAGCGGACTATGCCCGAGGTAATCCATGGATTACCTCGGGCATAGTCCGCTGTATTAATAAAAGGAAAAAAATTACAAAAAAAAAAAGTTGTGATCCGTTTAATGAGGTTTTAAAAATATCATATATGACACAGGACATGATGTAAGATACAGGACATGTTGCAATATTTTTATCAAAAAACTTAAAAGAAATAAGAAAGAGAACTAACTACTTGCGAAGTCAATTAACAACAATAAATAACTGTAGAAAAATATAAAAAACATGATCTATTCAAATAAATCAAAACATGTTAACGCTGAACTACTAAATCTTAAAACAACCCCTCTTGAATCAGCAAATTACATCGATAACTATTTCGCTAACATTGGTAAAGAAATAGCCCAACAAACTCACAAAATATAAATCACAACTTAACTACCTTTACTATCTACATACCCAACAAAACACTTTTTTCTTTTAGATACTGATATTGATGAAGTGAAGAAAATATTAATGGCTCTAACATCTGATAGTGCACCTGGCTGAGACAACATCTCTACGAGATATTTAAGATATGTGAGTAATGAGATTGTCCCAATTATAGTCCATCTTACAAATTATGTTTTAAAACTGGTACCTTTCCGCCTTCTCTTAAGCAATCATTCATTGCCAATTTACAAGTATGGTTCTGTTTTACCTGCTATTTCTAAAATAATAGGAATAAAAATCTATTAAAAAAAAACGTAAACCGACTTCAAAAAGCAAAAAATAAATATTTAAAGTCGGTGCTGGTTGGTGCAGTCGGTTACTTGGCACCGACTTCAAATATTTATTTTTTGCTTTTTGAAGTCGGTTTACCTTTTTTTTAATATTTTACAATTTTAAGTGACGAGTGAATTATTTAGTAATATTTATATACCGATATTATTTTATTTTGCTGAGTTGTACAGTAAGGTACCTACAGGATTAATCATCATCATCATCTCAGCCCATACTTGTCCACTGCTGAACATAGGCCTCCCCAATCGCTTTCCAGCGTAACCGGTTCGATGCCACCTGCATCCAACGACTTCCTGCGATTTTCACAAGATCGTCGGTCCATCTGGCAGACGGTCGTCCCACACTGCGCTTGCCAATACGTGGTCTCCACTCTAGAATCTTTTTGCCCCAACGCCCGTCCGATCTACGCGCTATGTGGCCCGCCCATTAATATAATGACTATAATAACGGAATCTATACATTCGTGCTGTTCGCCGTTAAGGAGTTCCCTCTTGTGTCTTCAAAGTCCAAGGTCCAATACCAATAACATTAAAATAGGACCACCTTAAAACTATACTGAACCCAATGCAAAAAGAATCATCTAAATCGGTTCATAAGCAAAGGAGTGATAAAAAAAGGACGAATTATGAACCTCCTGTTTTGAAGTTGGCTAATATACTGCTTAGTTCTATAGTAAGGTACCTATAGGATTGACGTAATACCCATAATATCTCAATTTATACATGCCTATTGTTTGTCGTTAAGGAGTTCCCTGGTGTATCTTCTAAGTCCAAGGTCCAATGGCAATGAAGTTAAAATGTGACCACCTTGGAGTTATACTGAACCCAATGCAAAAAAAATCATCAAAATCGGTCCACAATTGACGGAAATATCGCTGAACATACATAAAAACAAAAAAAAAAGGCATACATACAACCGAACATAGAACCTCCTCCTTTTTGAAATCGTTTAAAAATACTAAATTCCCGCTGGTAAATTATCTAAATAAATACAAAATTCTATCTCCTTTACAATTTGGTTTCATGCAATGGAGATCAACTGAAGATGCCGTTTCCTCCATAAGCTCCTTAGTAACAGATAAACTCGATAAACAAAATAAATGTGTTTGTATTTTTAGACCTAAAAAAAGCGTTTGACACCATCTCTATCCCAATTCTTGTAAATAAACTTGTAAAACTGGAGTAAGAGGAACCCTACTAAATCTTTGCAAAGAATACCTTTCAAATAGAAAACAAAAAGTAAAAATAGGGGATCACATCAGTAACGATACGGTTGTATCATACGGCGTTCCTGTGGGAAGCGAAGGATCTGCTTTGTTTTTAATCTATATAAACAACCTCTGTAATCTGAAAATAAATATCGCAAAAATCTTCTCCTACGCCGATACTACTGCCATCGTCTGTTTTTGTAAAATTCCTGGCAGTCTGTTAAGTCAAGTGCTGAAACAGGAAAAACCCAAATAGCTATATGGCTAAGAAAGAATCTCCTCACATTACATACTTCTAAAACGAATTATATTTGCTTCTTAACAAGTAATAGCACTATGCCTAGCGAAAATTTTAACCTTAAAGTACATGTTTGCAACAAAAATAGGGATATAAATTGTAATTGCGCCATTATTAACAATGTTGCACAAACCTAGTATTTAGGAGTTATCGTGGACCAAAGATTATCCTGGTACGTTTACCTGGCACACGTCATAAACAGGTTTACAGAACAAAGCTGGATTTTCTGAGCCTTGAGCCATATTGTATCAAAAAATATGACAGACAATCAAGACTTACCAAAGAATCTTCTTAATGTGATATATATCGCCTTGGTGCAATCTGTCTTGATGTACTGCATACCAGTTTGGGAAGGAGCAGCGAAACCTAAATTCATTAAAATAGAGCAAGCGCAACGTGCTTTGATAAAAATTATGTACTTCAAAGATATAAGGTTTCCTACAGAAAGTCTGTATCTTATTAGTTATCTACTATCTGTTAGAAAATTATACATAACACAAACAGTTCTAAAAAAACATAAGACCTTACCTTAAGTTGCAAATATAACAGACAAAAGAAGGAAAGATATAGAAGCACCAGTACCTCATACTAAAATTATGTTTGCAACTAAACAATACAATTGATTTTCAGCGAAATTATATAGTGAAATAAACAAAAAGGACATATACAGCAAACAATACTACGAATGTAGAAATCGTCTAATAAAACGGATTAAATTTCTTTCTTATGAGGGTCTGTCCAAGAGCGTGCTCGTCGCGACCCCTGCCAGTCATAATGGCTGCAATCTTGGACCGAAGACGTACCGCAGTGCGGGCTAGGGCGTCCCCCCGAGGCGACGCGTACCGGCCCGCCCCCGTCGGTACGAATATAGGTGGAAGCGGCGATGGGGGCCGCCACCCATCACGCCGGGCCCGAACTGGCGAGTCGTGGGGTGCAGAGTGCCGAATAGGCACTTGGAATGTAAGAGGTGGTATGGAAGATAAGATGCATGAGGTGATTGATGTGATGAAAGAGAGACGCCTGGATGCTCTGTGTGTAACAGAGACTAAGCGGAGGGGCAGTGAAACCTGTGATCTTCCTGATGGAACGATGGCTCTGTGGTCTGGGGTACCGCAGAGCAGTCGTGCCAGCATGGGGGTGGGTATCTTGCTGTCCCGTCGCCTGGCCTCTGGAGAGATTATGGCCTGTGCGATGCGAGACTTCTCTAGGTCCGTTTAAAACTGGGTGTCACTAGAGTATTTTAGGTCGCAGCATATGCTCCCGTAAGCTCGTCGACACCCCAGGTACTTGAGAAGTTTTGGGATAATGTCAGGGAAGTTCTGGATTTGGCTGAGGCTAACGAAAAGGTGATTTTGTGTGGCGATCTGAACGGATGGGTAGGAACCAGGCGGCAAACTTGCGACGCTGCTCTGGGTCCTTATGGTGATAAGAGAGTGAACGATGCAGGTAAGCTCATTGTAGATGATTGTTTGGAAAGGGATCTCCTTGTGTCTAACACGATATTCCAGCACAAGGACATACATATGTATACGTGGAGGAGGAATGAACAAAAAAGCATGATAGATCTGATCCTGGTTGATAACCGTCTCCGAAGCAAACTACAAGATACGCGTGCGTATAGAGGCCCCACTCTGGAATCAGACCACTATCTCGTAGTTGCGCGGTTTAGTGGTCTGTTCAGGAAGTGGAGGCACTGGCGAGAGCGTATCCCCTTCGGAGACCTTGAAAGATTAAAGGTTGAAAAGTTGCAAGATGAGACCGTGAGGAGAATGTATGAAGACAGAGTCCGGGACAAGCTTTTGACAGCAGGCTCTTCGGACTCAAATGTAGATGAATGCTGGAATAGCCTGAAAGAGAGTTTGGTGGAATCCGCGAAAGAAGTATGTGGTTGCTCAAAGAAGCATATTACAGCAAAAAGTGATGCATGGTGGGATGCGGAGTTGCAAAGCTCCGTAGAAAGTAAGAAGAAAGCGTGGCAGGACTATGTATCTTCTTTGAACCTGAATGCCAGTATGACAGAGATGAGGAAAGAAATATACCGGCAATGCAAGAATGCCACTAAAACTTTAGTGAAAGAAAAGCGTGAAAGAGCCAGTATGATTGAGGAGGAGAGGCTGGCGAAGAACTTCGAGAACAACACCAAACTCTTTTGGAGCAAGGTGAGTAAGGCTCGAGGTGATTTGTCAGGCTCCAAAATGGAAAGGATAAAATCTAAAGATGGTGACATTCTTGCAGACACACAAGCTGTGCTAAACCGGTGGAGTAAATATTTTGGAGAAATGTATGGAGATGACCCGGATGCTGGTGCCGCAGACGTGCCCAAAGGCGAGATTGCGGCACCAGAATCAACGGAGGACATCACTATGGAAGAAGTTGAATGGGCGATAGGAAGTATGAAAAACGGTAAAGCTGCGGGAGTAGACAGGATATCTGCCGAGATGATCAAATATGGTGGAACTTGCGTCCGGGACGCTTTCCAGGCCCTTGCAAACCTTTGCTGGAGGACCGGTAGAGTCCCTACAGATTGGCGCCGCGCAGTCATAGTACCCTTGTATAAAGGCAAGGGTTCACAATATGACTGCGCCAATTACAGAGCCATCAGTTTGATCAGCTTGGCAGCCAAGGTGTACGGTAAAATTATTGAACGGAGAATGCGCGTGAAGTCCGATGGAATGTTGTGCGAGGCACAAGGGGGTTTCAGGTCTGGAAGAGGATGTTCGGATCAAGTCTTCTCACTCCGCAACATCGTAGAGAAGCATCTGGCAGTGGGGCGGAAGGTTTTCTGCGGTTTTGTAGATCTGGAGAAGGCATTTGACAGAGTGGTGCGAAAGAGACTTTGGGACATTTTGCCAGAGTATGGTATAGATGGCACTCTGTTGCGAGCCGTCCAGTCCACTTATGTGGACTGCAAGGCATGCGTACGGGTGAGTGGTAACAGGTCACCCTGGTTTGACGTTAAAATCGGAGTCAAGTAGGGTTGCGTGTTGTCCGCTAGACTGTTTATAATATATCTGGACAAAAGTCTTCAAAGACTGAAAGCGATGAATGAAGGTGTACAAATGGGTGACTTAGTGGTAAACCATCTACTTTATGCAGATGACGCGGTTTAAATAGCGCCAACAGCCACTGATCTGCAAACACTAGTCACAGTTATGAAAGACGACTGCATGATCAATGGCTTACACTTGAATGTGAAGAAAACCAAGATTATGGTTTTTGAAAGGGAAGGAACCAGAACGAATGTAAGGATTGTGGTTGGTAACGATGTGCTGGAGCAAGTGAATGAGTTTGTATATCTTGGATGCGCCTTCAGTAAGGATGGGAAATACACCGCTGACATAGAGAGAGGAGTGAGTGCAGGGAACAGAGTGAATGGTGCGATGGGAAAGCTACTCGGGAGCCGGCACTTAAGCCATAAGGCGCAGCTGGCCATACATAACGGAGTTCTTGTCCCAACGCTGTTATATGGTAGCGAGAGCTGGGTATGTAAGAAGGAGAATGAAAGTAGGATAAATGCGGTAGAAATGCGAGTTCTGCGGAAGATGTGCGGAATGAAGCTGACCGACCGCATTAGCAACAGCATAGTAAGACAGCGAGTAGGTATGAAAGATAGGTCATAGATAGATAGATAGACTTATGAAAAGACAGACGCCCTTTTGCCACAAATAAAATAATAATAACACAAACTAAGACATATACATATATAGTTTATATATATATATATATATATACGTGCTCCCAGACAAGATAAGATATAAGATGATACACAAGTTTAATAATTATATGAGAAAAAACTATATTAAAAGTAATCATTATGCTGTGAAAATACCATACTTATACATATTTATATTCTGAATTAGATAATTAAAGAGAAGAGCAAAGTCTTCTGATACAGGCATGATTTGCTTGAAAGGAGGCTTCAGCCACGAAATATTGTAATACAAAACTTTGTGAAAGGAAATAAATTTTTATTATTTATTATTTGTAAGTTGTTTAACATTTTTAGATTTCTAATTCCTTTATTTTGCTGATCTAAATATTGTATTTGTTACTAATTATTTGGGGTATTTTTGAATTAGAAATAATTAAATAGTTGCGAATAAAACAGGACTACCAAAATAATTAATTGTAATAATTTTTATTAAAAATCTTTTTTCATAAAATCAATCGTTTTAGAAACTTAGCGTAGAACTAAAAGACATAAAACGTGATGATGTTTGATTTGAAATAAGCGTGTAATTTTTCATTAGTTCGTATTAAAGAGTCATTTCGATATAACAGATCTGTGTAGTAGATGCTTTATTTATTCAAAATAACTGACATAACTAATGTCCTAACTTCACAATGAGCGCTTGTAGATAATTCTATTTTAAATATTAAATGCAGCACTATGCTGTAATCACCCGGTGTGCATGTGCAATGCACTCGGCACACAATACTGCGCAAAGCTGCCGTTACCGCAAACTTTCTCTATTATCCAGCTAACGCCAACACACTCTCGTAACAAGAACTCTCTCTTAATTAATCCTTTCTCAGCTTCACACACTCGACATGATAATAACTGTCATTGTTAATAAATCATGTACTTACGTAAGCTTTTTTAATTCCTTATTGCACACAGAAACGGTAACGAAACAAAAATGAGCAAGGGCGAACGAAACCCCAAATATATAATTCTTTATACTGTTGGAACTTTGTTTTTCTGCTTAATAATAATAATAATAATATTCTTTATTGCAGCCCTGGAGGCCATATCAATACAATTGTATACAGTATAAAGTAAAAATTAAAATACATTTTAAAAACACAAGAAAAGATAAAAATAAAAGAAGAAATTAAAAGTATAACATATATGTTTATAAAATGTATACCGATCTAATGAGATCTACAGTCGTGTTGTGTCACTTGCAATTCGCATGCTGGTGTACAGATAGCCAATACTTAAACATTGGATTATTTAAGCCTTCACTCACCGCCTGCAAAATGCTATTATCGGAGTGGCGTAATCGCTCCCAAAAAGAAGCTATGCGGGTTCGCATTACAGCGTAAAAGTCTGACACTCTCGCCTCGGCAAACATGCTCGATGCGCTGCAGTAACGTGGCAAGCGCATGAGAATACGAAATGCATCATTATATTGCACTCTCATGGTGTTATATGACTTGCGCGTAAAGTTAACCCAGAGTTGGCAAGTATAGAAACACTGGCAGTAGGCATTAAATAATGTCAACTTCACCTCATTGCTACACTTCCCAAATCTACGCGCCAGCATGTTACACCGAATCGAGAGCGCCCGTCTTTCCCGCTCAATATCTAAGTCGTCGTTAAGGTCAGGTGTAAGAATATGACCCAGGTACCTGAATTGGCCCACAACGCGAACCACTTCACCGCCCAACCTAACTTCAGGTATATTTTCCGGACCCTTCCCCGATCTAAAAACCATTATTTCGGTCTTTTTAACATTATATTTCAGTCCGTGAGCGCTAACATAACGCTCACAGACCGAAAGCAGTTTTCTCAGCCCTTTGATCGAGGGGCTGAGCAACACCATGTCGTCAGCATAGCTAAGATTGTTCACACAAACCCCCCCTATATGACAACCTACACCGGTGTCCCTCAGCTTTCCGATCATATCATTAATATATACGTTGAAGAGGTCCGGAGAGGTGAGCCCTCCTTGGCGAACCCCGCACTCTAGCTTGTAACTGCTAGATGTCGTGTCACCCCATTTCACGCAATTGGTCTGGCCCGCGTACCAGCACCCCAACAGATCAACAATGTGTCTGGATACACCTGAGCTGTGCAATTTGGTCCAGAGAATTTCATAATTCACAAGATCAAACGCACGACTCAGGTCGAGAAAGCACGCGTATACGGTTGTATTGCGGCTTTTATAATAATTAATTGCATATTTAAGGCTCATTATTGCAGAATCCGTTGAGAGTCCGGGACGAAAACCGAACTGTGCATCGTCAACCTGTAGGTTTCGAAGTAGTTCGGGCCGTAAAAGTCTTTCAAATACCTTACCTATAACAGTACCCAGTGAAATGGGTCTATAGTTTGTGGAACTGCTTAAATCACCGGTTTTGTTTTTGGGAACGGGAACAACCACCGTCTTCATAAGGTCTGGGGGCAGGTAAGTATACTTCATACATAGTGTGAACAGGCTTGCCAGTTTCAAATATAAGGTGCTACCCGCACATAGTATATGTTCAAGACTCAAATCATCATGGCCCGGGGTCTTACCATGCTTCATTTTACGGACGGCGTTGATAACGTCATCTGGTGTAAAAGTAATGTACACTTCATCGGAAACAAACCCACCCATCCCCACCCGCTCACACTCTGCTGTAGGGAGTGGATCAACCCGGAATTGGTCAGCGAATAACATGGCTATCTGTTTAGGGTCCTGAACACCATTAACGCTAACGGGTTTGGCCGGTTTATAGCTCAGATTCTTAGTATCTTTCCAAAATTTAACAAAGTTCTTCTCCTTGCGACTCGAGGCTAATATATCAAGTTTAATATTTTCTTCATTTCTTTGGCACCACTTTAATTTATTTTTGAAAGCTTTACGACCAAAAATCATAGCATTATAAATTGCTCCGTTGGTTGGCTTACCAGCCAATACCCATGCGTCAAAGTTCGTTTTATATAGCAGGTGAGACTCCTGTACATGAACGTTCCACCCTGGTACTTTCTTATGTTTGTTACCCCTTTTTACATGGGAACCAAAAGCAACTATTGAACCAGTTCTTAATATATTTACAATTTCTGTATATTACCCTGCAAGGACAGTAGCGTGATGATAAAGATAGATATAATGATATAAACTTTTGAAATTGTAACCAGTTTAGAGTGTTAAGACCTGTAATTGGCTTTCGGTTAACATCTCTAGTTTAGTTTAGTTTTAAGTCTATATTAGTTGTAATTTTAGTATTAGTTGTAATTTTTTCATGTAATAAATCAATAAAAAGATAAACATGCTTGCCCCCTGGTATATGAGACCTAACATTGTCGGCAATATGTCGGTGTACACAATATACCTCTGCCACCTCCGTTTAGGGAATATAGGCGTGATGGTGTTTAATAATACAAGAGTGTACTTAATGCCTGTTTTTATACGGTCAGCAACATCAATCAATCAATCAGCCTATCGTAGTCCACTGCTGGACATAGGCCTCTCCTAACACGCGCCATTGCACACGGTCCTCCGCCTTCCGCATCCAGTCTGTCCCAGCGACCTTTTTGAGGTCGTCGGTCCATCTAGCTGGGGGCCGTCCTACCTTACGCTTACCAAGTCGCGGTCTCCCCTCTAGGACACGCTTGATCCATCGGCCGTCGGTCCTTCTGCAGATGTGACCAGCCCATTGCCACTTTAGCTTACTGAGTCTGCGAGCTATGTCGGTAACTTTGGTTCTTTGTCGGATTACCTCGTAACGAATTTTGTAGGACGCATTGGTTAAAGACTTTAGTCTTCAGGCATTGCGGTATAGGCGAAGCGGAAACGTGACGTAGTTTGCCAAATGCTGCCCAACCCAATTTGATCCTGCGGTAGATTTCTTTCTCGAAGTTGTTTCTATCAAATTGGACAACTTGTCCAATCGACATAGATCGGTCCCGGCGTGACATGCTCATTAAACATGATCTTGGTTTTATCCAAGTTCATGCCGAGACCGACACCTCGAGAGGCTCGATTTAGGCTATGCAGCATTTCGTTTAACTGTTCCAGTGACTCTGCCACGATGACGATATCATCGGCAAACCGAAGGTGTGAGATGTATTCGCCGTTGATGTTAATGCCCCGCCCAGTCCAGTCCAGCGTCTTGAAGACGTCTTCGAGTGCATTGGTGAAGAGCTTGGGGGATATTACATCCCCCTGTCTTACCCCTCGATGCAGCTCGATCGGGTTGGTCTTTTGGTCCTGGAGCTGGACGGTCATTGTGGCGGTATCATACAGACATCTCAACACCTCGATATAGCGCCAATCGATGCCACACCGCTGCAGAGCATCCAAAACCGCCCAGGTTTCGATGGAGTCGAAGGCTTTCTCGTAGTCCACGAAAGCCATACACAGCGGCTGATTGTACTCTTCGGTCTTCTATACAATCTGCCGAACAGTATGGATGTGGTCTACGGTGCTGTAGCCTTTTCGAAACCCGGCTTGTTCCGGTGGCTGGAACTCGTCAAGTCTTCTGGCGAGGCGGTTTGTGAGTACTCTCGAGAACAACTTGTAGACGTGGCTCAGGAGTGAGATGGGTCTGTAGTTCTTCAGCAAGGTTTTGTCACCTTTTTTGAAGAACAGAACCACCGCACTCCCGCTCCACGCTTGAGGTTTTAAGCCCTGGTGGATGACGGAATTATAGAGACTCGCTAGGTTTTTCAGGATTGGAGTCCCGCCTGCTTTTAGGAGCTCAGTGGTGATTGCGTCATCGCCTTGCGACTTGTTATTTTTGAGCTGCTCAAAAGCCACTCTGACCTCGTCCTGGTTGACATCAGGGATGTCTTCCGTGTCGTGGCGTGCTAGTGGGGCTCTGTGGTCGTCAGCGCTGGGTCTCGAGGGTTTAGCCATCCGTGATGCGTACAGGTCTTTGTAGAAACTCTCAATTTCCTCGAGTATCTCGAACTTGGAGGTCACGGTTTTGCCATCCGCTGTATTAAGTTTCGTCAGATGGGATCTACCTAGCTGGCGAGCGAAGACTTTGGTGCCTCTGTTTTGTTCAATCGCAGATGGTGCGGGTGTTGGAACATCGGAGGTCACGTTGCACCAGCTTCCGGATCTTCCGGTTGAGGTTTCCCCCCATCCGACGAAGACGCCTGCGTGAATGACATTACCCGTCTCTGCCTCATAAGTTCGAGAGTCTCGAGCGAGAGTTTAGACTCTCTGTTACCGCTTTTGTCGGGAAACATCCTTCGAGACACATCATGTAGCGTTTTGACCACTGTGTCGGTTTTCTCGTCAACATTGCCTTCGGTTTCCAGCAGGTCGAAACGATTTTGAAGCTCCAGTTGAAACTTTTCGGACCCTAAAGCTATTTGAGGCGCAGTAGGTCTGAGAGTAGACCTCATCATTCGACGTCTTTCGGCCTTGAAGTTTATATTTAGAGCGCCTCGGACAAGTCGGTGATCGCTGCCGGTATTAAACCTGTTGATCACGGAGACCTCTCTAAATATAGACTTCCTGACATGATCCTGTCATGTCAAATCATGATGAAGTCTATCTCGTTCTTCGTCAGAGTGTCGGGGCTTCGCCATGTCCACTTTCTATGAGGCTTCTTCTTAAATAACGAATTCATCAAGAAGAGCCCCTGCGACTCCAGAAAGTTGACCAGCATCTGCCTTCTGTGGTTTCGGCGCCCCACGCCGTGGGGTCCGATTATCGTTTCGCCGCGTTCTTGTACTCCCACTTTGGCATTGAAGTCCCCCATAACAACGTTGTAGTGAGCCTTGGTGGTGCCATGTAATGCCTTAGCTATGTCTTCATACATGGCTTCGGCTATGTCGTCGCAGTATGTCGAGGTCGCCGCATATACCTGTACCACCTTCAGGGTGTACCTGTTGGTGATTTTAATTATGAGGTACGCTACCCGTGTCGACACACTGCTGACTTCCACAACATTGTTAGTGAGAGCTTTGTTGACCAGGAAACCGAAACCGCCCTGAGAGGGCCTATCACCTTCCCGAAAGTAGAACAGGTAGCCTGACTCAAGGGTTATCGTGTCCTCGCCCTGTCTTCGGACTTCGGATAACCCCAATATGTGCCAGTTTATGCGACCTAGTTCTACCTCAAGTTCAGTGAGGTGTTGGTCCAGCCGTAGAGAGCGTCCATTGTACGTAGCCAGGGTCAGGTGTTTTTGGTAGCCTTGTGTCGTAGCCCGGAGATTCTTCGCACCCCCTGCCCCGCTGTAACCGCGACCGCTACCGTGGCAGCGGACAACGAGACTACCGGGAACTGGGGGCCTTTGCGTTTGGTGTCTTAACATGTTAAGAGGTTTTTGGCCTACTATACCACGCTGGCCAGACGGGTTGGTATAGGGTTTGTTTCAAATTTTCCTTTTCTGGTCGTTGATCGGATGACGTTACTACCTCTGGTGGACTCTTACCACCAGCCTAGCAAAAGTATGGCTACTGGGGCATTCTAAGTTTTTCTTTCGCTTCCAGCCCAGTAAGGAAGATAAAGATAAGCCCAGTAGGTCAGCAACATAAGTCTCTTTAAAAAAATATTTTTTCAAATAATAATATTTGCTACTAGGATATTAAATGTCGTTCTTCTTTACCTCTTTCGCCTCTCAAAATAGAATTCTTATTATGTTTTTAGTACAGCCCAAAGCCGTGGCGATTTTTGGTGGAGGCTTTGTGCAGTGAACATTCTCTTGGCTGATGATAATAATGATAATGAGGTAGACAGTGATTCACAAGATTGAAATGAGGGTTCATCGCATTACAATATTTGAGCTTTTCTATGCTTCGGAAAGCATGTTAATCCGTTGATCCTGGTTATTGATTCATATATTATAGTCAACAAGACAGATCTCTTGCGGGGATCCCCTTCAAAAAGTTAATTCCTTAAAGAACTCTCTCGGTTACTCCACTCTCGTCTCAAACACGCTTGCTGATTGCGGAGACTTTTGACTTCTAAATATTTTACTTCCCAAGGAATAAACACACACTAAAAGCTTACCATTTCTCCTACAAGAAGATAATTTAATTGTTCGAGTCTAAATGTGTGCGGTGTGTACGTTAATGCACAGAGGCGTGTCAACTTCGTTCACCGTATTAATCAAGGGATGGCGCAGCGGGCGGTGGTCTAGTATAAGTTAAACAGAGTATCAATTTTAAGAAACCTGATGATAAGGTTCCTTACATGAGTGTCATTACCTAGCAACTATCATCTGCCATCGTCATCAGGTGAAAGATGTCCACTGAAGAACAAAGGTCTCCCCAAAAACCACCACGACGACCTGGTACTTTGTGCTGTGCGCATTAAGTGTTACCTACGATTTTTACCCGGTAATAATTTGCCAACAACCGTTAGTTCTACGAACGCTTACTGTCATTTAAGTTTGGTAATTTTAAGGGCTATATCGGTGACTTTGGTTCTGGAAACTGTACCTAGAGTATATTGAATAGTCTGCTATGAAGACATTACGATACTTGGACGTTATATTATATGGTAAGATTCCTGATAAGATTTTCTGATCTGAATTTCTGCAAAGTTTTTCTACTTAGTCGTATTGATCACAAATCGTATTTTTCATAGTAAGGGAACAAACAGTATGGATTCTATAATGTGTGCTGGTTTTTATGTACCTATATCACTATTTATGAAGGCCATTCATCTTACTGTTTATTTTTACGTAATAACCATTTTCAAAATGTTTACGCGATGTACATCATCTCAGCCTATACTTGTCCACTGCTGAACATAGGCCTCCCCAATCGCTTTCCAGCGTAACCGGTCCGATGCCACCTGCATCCAACGACTTCCTGCGATTTTCACAAGATCGTCGGTCCATCTGGCAGGCGGTCGTCCCACGCTGCGCTTGCCAATACGTGGTCTCCACTCTAAAATCTTTCTGCCCCAACGCCCGTCCGATCTACGCGCTATGTGGCCCGCCCATTGCCACTTCAGCTTGCTAATCTTAAGGGCTATGTCGGTGACCTTGGTTCTTCTACGAATCTCCTCATTCCTGATTCGATCACGTAGAGAAACGCCGAGCATAGCTCTCTCCATAGCTCGCTGAGCAACTCTGAGCTTTTTTATGAGACCTATAGTAAGAGACCACGTCTCTGATCCTGGCACGACGCGATGATACTGGCATTTAACTAAGGCCTACATTAGCTGATCCTATAGAAAATGAAAAAAAGATTAAGGATTACTCGATGTATTTTACTTTTATTGCTGAGATACTGTATTGCCGTATGCTGTGTTAAGTGCATTAACCGCGCGGTGCAGTTGCACTCGACTTCATTACGGGACGTGCACGCTTGTGTTATTCATATTATTCAACCGCAAACAGCGTTCTGCAAACATTAGTAATTGCAGTGCATCGTATGTTGCGGTAATTTCTAATTGCTAAACAAAAGAGTCTTGTTTGCTAAGTCTACGAATGTCGGGGCTTTAATAACTTCTTATAGGTTTAGCGAAAGATAGTGAAACTACCCTTATAGTTTATTTACAGCCGTCCACCTTCAAACATTCTACAACTAAGAAACTAAATTAAAATAAGAAACTACAAAAAGAAAGGTATTTTGACGTGATAATGTACGACACTTACGATAGCCCTTAATTCCACTTTAGGATGAACTATTCAGTATTGAAACTCAAATATCCTTTGATGTTGCAGTGTGGTACAGGCCTTCAAACATACAGAACCATGAATTTGTCAGGAGGTTTATAAACCAAGTCATTTCAGTGAACTTTGCTTTTTGTGTGAAATGTCTACGATCTATTTTATTTCTAACCACTTATTCTAGTACAGGGTTAAATATAACTTAAAGCCAGTAAATAATTTGGAGCAGCTCACAAAGGAGCTGTAGTTAGTACTCTAAACTTGCACATACTTGAACTGCATAGTGAAGTCGACTCCGCGAGTTTGGTGCAGCACAGCGGGACAACTTTTTTCAATCTTGCCCAACTTTGCAGCTCGTCTCAAAGGTGACTTTGTTTGCGTTTACTTGTGAACATGTTAATATTAACTATCAATCTTGAAAATGCATCTTATATTATTTTAAGAAACTGTAAAATATGACGAAAATGTTACAACTTTTTAGTATACTTTGAGTTAATTTAGTTAAAATTTAAACATGTGAATAATTTACAGTGTATGAAATAAAACTATATTTCGGATATTTACGCGGTTTATTTTTGATTTTTAAGTTCCCGACGTTTCGAGTGCTTTGCAGCACCAATGGTCACGGGAGGCACTAAGGTGTTACACGTCCAAAAGGCATAGTTGTTCCGGGGTACCCTCAAACTTCTTAATTACGACGATTCCTACCAAGGATGGTCCGCGAGGCTATCGAAATTACAAAACATCCTAATTTCAATAGAGAAGATGGCTGGGTGCTTCCATCGACTTGGGATCTGGTAATTAATATAATCAAATCCAAAACGAAGCATAACACTGCAAGACCTCAAGACACCGTGAGCTCATTCTGCGTAGATCGGACCAACAAAAACATTTAAGTAGTTTGAGGGTACCCCGGAACAACTATGCCTTTTAGACGTCTAACACCTCAGTCTCTCCCGTGACCATGGGTGCTGCGAAGCACTCGAAACGTCGGGAACTTAAAAATCAAAAATAAGCCGCGAAAAAATCCGAGAAATAGTTTTATTTCATGTGTAATATTTGCGTTAATCTAAGAACTCAGTAAATTTACAGTGTTTTAAATTTCCTAACCTATTTTCTAAATGATATGGCCGTGTACAGATATTACCCTACACTTTTATAAGGGTCGACTTCGTCATTATTATTATCTGCCTCTAGCAGTCCCGTCTTGGACATAGGCCACTTTGATTGAATGCCAGTGAGCAACAAAAAAAATATTTTTAATCCAATCCACTTCATTGAAGCTTAAATCTAAGAGTGGTGCCATTTTATAACCACACTAATGCTACAAATCTCATGGCGCAGGCCTTCAAACATACATAAAATTTATATTGCTTTACAGAGCCAAGTTACGGCTTTAAATAAACCTGTTAGCACAAATCAAGATCGCATCTAGTGGTAAGTGGCTCGGCGATGTTTGGCTAGCGTCCAGACACGAAGTAAGCTGTCTACGGCCGTCTTATCTCATTAACATGGTTTCCTGCCAAGTTGACACTGCACCTTCTGGTATATGGTATTATCTTTAACTGCTGTAGGAAGTATCCAGTGATTAAAGGTTGGATCGTGACAATGCTGAAAAAAATAAAGTTAATATTTCAATAGCAAATTAATGAAAGTAACGCCATCCATATAGTGATGGAACTACATCATTAGATATTCTTGGAAGACTGCAGCGGGTCTAGCCAAATTGTAACATTTTTTTAGATTCTTTTCCGTGATCGAAAGGGTCTTCTGTTCACATGACTGTTCATTGTAAAAATGTAAGTCCTGTACATTTTTCAGTTTGCTGTAAGATTTACTGATTGTAGAAAATCAACTTGTCTGCAGAGGAGCAGTAGAGAGAGAGTGAAAAAAGTTAGTCAACAAAAAAGACCACGATATTATCCTAGATAAGAAGTTCACTAGCCACTGCATCAAATAATGGCTCAAATGAGGACAATCGATCAACCTCATCTCGAATCTCAATATCTTGAACAAAATGCAAGCAAGTGTAAAAAAGCTCTAAACCATTAAATCATCGAATCCCAGACCTAATCCAATCACAACAGCAGCAGCAGCAGCAGCAACTGAAGCAAAACTAAATTGTAGCCAACATTGCAATTCCAGTTAGCAAAATCTAGTTTGAAATATGATCCAGCCAAATGGAACTTCTCAATAATCAAAATGCTATTTGTAGATATGCATAACTGTATATGATCTTTTCATATTCTGGCTGCATTCGGATCCAATATACCCGGACACAATAGATCGGTTCTGTCGCTCTTCAGACCGCTGGATGACACAGTGTATAATTTAGAAATGAGATTAGACATTCTTTTGCTTCTTAATTTCATATTTGAGTGCTAACTTTGCAACAAAAGTGATCTTTCTCTCTGAGTTGAGTATTATTGTGTGTGTGAATGATGTACGCTGTTGGCCGCGAGGCCTTTACAGCTTCACCGGACTTAAAGGCGAGCGTGCAACCACTACGCTCTAGCCAGCCAGAAGGGCAAGAGGCGACATACTCGAGGGCGCCTCGAAGAGGCGCCCTCGGTTGGGACAGTCGCTGTAGGGGGACGGGTGCACTACTAAGTGCACCGGTCAACCGCTGGCTATGGGAGGGGATCTACTACTACGTCGTCGTCGTCGCCCGTATTCTGAGCGGAAAGAAGGGATGACAAAGCATCGGGGGGGTCGGTGAGAACATGTCGCGGCCGGCGGTGGCGGCAGGGGTCGGGGGGGAGATCGTAGTCGGCGGTGGCTACGATTAACGGATTCGCATGGGTAGATGCGTTCGCGAAGTGACGTGTTGACGCCTTTTTAATAAAGGCGCGAATAGGTTCGAGACCTAGATCGGAGTGGAGGTTGACGTTCCGTACGAACCAGGGGGCTCCTACGGCTTTACGGAGGAAGCGGTTTTGAACCACTTGGAGTTTATCGATGTGAGAGGGGGCCGAATGCCCGAACACAACACACGCATAAGTCATGATGGGTCGAACGCAATTTTGTAAAGTGTCACCTTATTTCTAAGGGACATTTTACTCCGCTTGCAGATTAACGAATGGAGACGACCGAGCACAAATGATGCTCGGTGACGGACCCGCTTGATGTGCGGGCCGAAGGACATGGTACTGTTTAGGGTGACCCCTAGATATTTGACCTCTTTGACCCAGGGAATGGGTCGGTCGAACATGGTCACTTGGCCGAGATTACTTCTAGGGCGGCGCAGGGAGTGGCGCGGGGTGGCACCTCTGGAGAAGAACACCGCAGCGCTCTTGTCCGGGTTCACCTCAATACGCCACTTCTTGAACCAATTCCCTAGGGAATTGGCGGATGCCTGAAGGTGTCTGGTAATGAAACCCTTATTCCTATGCGAGACGTAGAGAGCGGTATCATCCGCGAATAGGGCGAGATGCGCCTTACTCGAACGAGGAATGTCGTTCGTGTAAAGGCTAAACAGGAGCGGAGAGAGAACTGAGCCCTGTGGGACTCCAGCACTGATGGAGTGGGAAGTGGAGCGCGTCATTTCGACGCGATAACGGAAGGCGCGATTCGACAAGAAGTCTCGTAAGATGAGCACGAGTCTGTCCGGCACACCCAATTGGTAGAGCTTGTAGATCAAGCCGTTGTGCCAGACTTTGTCGAATGCCTTCGCGACATCTAGGAAGAGGGCGCCCGTGTAGATGGGTTTGGGTCTATTGAGACCGGAGAGGATGTGCTCCGTGATGCGGTGCACTTGGTGGACGCAAGAGTGTTTGGCTCGAAAGCCAAACTGCTCGTCGATAAGGATACCCCTGGACGTTACGAAGTCTTTGAGCCTCACCAGAAGTAGGCGCTCGTATATCTTGGCCAGGGAGTTGAGGAGACTGATAGGGCGGTAGCTCGCGGGGAGATTGCGAGGTTTGCCGGGCTTGGGAATGCCAATGACGTCCGCCTCCTTCCACTTAGCGGGGAAGGTGCAGTTCGTCATGGCGGCGTTCAAAATGGCCACCAAGAGGCAGATGAGTTGGGCGGGCAGGCATTTCAGAACGCGATTCGAAATGCCGTCAGGGCCGGGGGCTTTTTTAGATTTAAGACCCATAATCAGATCTTCGACCTCCGTTTGCGTGATAGGAGGCAAGGAATCGACGGGGGGGAGGGATGCCCTGCGCTCGACTTCCCTGTCGACCGCGTCGACGTGGGACTGGTCGACGGACTGAGAGCTGGGGGCGCACTGGCTCTCGAGGGAGTCGGCGAGAAGCTCGGCCTTTTCGTCGTCGTCGAAGGCTGGGGGTACTGCGCCTGAAGGGCGGGACAGCGGGGGCATGTCAGTCGTGGAGTCGGATTTGAGGCTACGCGCCAGCTGCCAGTAGGCCAGATGCGACGGCGCGATGCCCTCTAGGAGGACACCCCACCGTTCCTCCCGGACCTCCGCGACACGACGCTTTACCTCTCGTTGTAAAGCGCGCATCCGGGCCCGATTGGCTTCGGTGGGGTAGGAGTCGTACGCTCGGATGGAAGCATTCTTGGAACGAATGAGATCCCTAACATCGTCCGGCAGTCGAAAGCGGTTGAGGTAGAGATCTTCCGCCTCGACTTGCTTGGACGATCGACTGACAGCCGATCGGATGTGCTCGGTGAAGGCATCTACGGCCTGATCGGTGTCCTGAGGGGACGGGATGGAGTCCGAGCTGAGAGGCAGGGGGGGAGGGTCGGCATCCGCCAAGGCCGTGCTTAGCGCATGCCAATCCACCACCGTCTTTTTGGGTCGCTGAGGGGCGGAAGGGGGGGAACCGAGTCTCATGACTACAGGTCGATGGTCAGAGTCGAGTTCCTGGACTACTTCCAAGGAGTGCAGCCGTAGGGTGACACCCTTCAGAAGCGCCATGTCCAGGACGTCGGGTCGGTGATTGGGATTGTTAGGATAGTGGGTAGGGTGCATGGGTGCGATGACGTCAAAGTCGAGAACGTCGACCAGGGCGTCAAGGCTCCTACCGTTAGGGGAAGTGGTGAGACCGTTCCAGGCCACGTGCTTGCTGTTGAAGTCGCCCGCCAGAATGACAGCGCTTCCCAGATTGAGGAGTGCTTCAAAGTCACTCCTGAGAACGGATTTAGTGGGGGAAAGGTAAACGGAGGCGATCACGATGGGCTGGTGCCCCGTGAGAGAGACGCGACAGACCGAGGCTTCGATGTTGGTGAGCGTGGGGGGATCGAGAGGGATGCAGTGCAGGGACCTCCTTTAGTAAATGAGAGTACCGCCTCCGCGGGAGCCGATTCTGTCATTGCGCACGAGGTTGTAGTTTGCGATCCTAGGATCGCGTTGTGCGGGCTTCAGGAAGGTTTCCTGCACGAGGAGGATATCAAGTTGGTGATCTCGGAGGAAATCAGCAACCTGATCTCGCTGGGAGCGAAGGCCATCGGCGTTAAAGAACGCCAGGGATAGGTTGTAGGGCTTTTGGCGGGGAGGTCGCAGATCCATTATTGGGTACGGGGGGGTTGGGTTCTGAGGGACGCCAGGACGTCATAGACGTCCCTGTATTCCGCGGCCAGGAGAACCTGGTCCGCCAAGTTGGTGGCGGCGTGGAGACGAAGGGCGAGTTCGCGGACTCTGGGGAACAGTGCGGGGCTTATAACCGCCGAGATGCTCATTATTAGGTCGACGTCCTGACTGACGTTAGTGGGCGGAGGGGGACAAGCCGCCACCGGCGGGATCGCCGGCGCGCGCTTCGGGGGGCGGGCGGGGCCCACTGACGCAGGGTGGGAGGCCGCGGTGTAGGGCAGCGGCTTCACCCACGCGTTGGCGCCGAGGGACGGCCTGAGCGGCGGGGGAGGGGGGGCCAGCTTCAGTGTCGCGGGAGCGCGGGGAGCCGTGGTCGCTGGCGCAGAAGGCACCGGACGAGGGTGCGCTGAGGGCGCGGGGGGGTGTTGCGCTGAGGGCGCAGAGGGGGGGGGCAACCGCGCGGGGGCGGCGGCGGCCGCCGCGCCTCGCCCGGCCGCGCTTCCCCTTCGGGGCCTTGGGGCAACCGCGATAGTTCGCGGTGTGCCCCTTGGTGCCGCAGAGAACGCAGCTGGGGGGCTCGGCCGCCGTCACCTTCGAGCGGGCGCACTGGGACGTCGCGTGGTCCCCGATGCACTTAACGCATCGAGGGCGCGCGTGACAGTTTCGGGCAGAGTGCCCGTACAGTTGGCAATTGTGGCACTGCCCGGGCGTGCCACGTTTGTGGGGGGCCTCCACGGAGAGGACAGATATATGGCACACGGCCTTCAGGTCGAAGACCCTACGGCCGGACTCGGTGCGGTCGAGGACGACCAGCACCATGTCGTATGCCTCTTTGGAGCGCCCATTGACCATTCTGTGCACCTGGCGCACCGGAAGGTCCTGGGACTGGAGGTCGGCCTTGATGACGGCGGTGTCCAGCTCCCTCGGGTCACCGCGGATTACTACCCTGAGCTCCCTTTCCTCCTCCAGGGTGTATGTGTGATAAGCGATCTTGTTTGATCGCAGGAACGCGGATAGCCGTCGGTGGTCGTCCGAAGACGCCACCTTGACGGCTATGCCTTGCGCGGTGGAACGCGCGTGCGTATAATTAATTTGGCGATTGTAAATCGCCTTGGATATGCGCTCCCAGGCGCTCTTGTCCTGAATGACAAGCGGCGGGGGAGTGATGTTCGGACGTGCGGGGCGCGCGAGGGGGGAGGCCCTCGCGGCCGCGTTGGGAGATGGAGACGGCCGGGGGCCGGAGGGGCCGGGAGAAACGGAAACGTTTCCGGCCCTCTGGATTTTGGGTGGCGGCGAGTCGCGCGGTTTGCGCGCCCGCTTCCCATTCGCGATGGGAACGAAGTCGTCCTCCGACGAGAGCGACGGGGACGGGGACCGGGCGGGGGCGGCGCGTCGCGCGGACGCGCGCTCGACCTCCATATCCGAGTCCGAGAGAAGCTCGGACCCGCATGGCGAGACGGGGCGGTCGGCGGGGGTCTGGGGCTGCGCCCCTACATCAGTTCGCGGCGCGGCGAACGGAGTCACGGGGCGCGCAGAAGGCGCGGGGTGCGCGGGGCTGGGGGCCGACGCGCGCGCGGGCGACGCGTCGGGCGAGGCGGGCGAGTACGTCGCCTTGAATTCCCGGACTATGTCCAGGCAATGAAGAAAGATGTACTTAGTGAGATCCCGGACGAACTCCGGAGGGACGTCTTCCGCCATTTCCAGAGGGGAAATGGCAGGGCGAGTGAACTAAAAAAAAGGGGCCCTAAGACCCGGGCGTGAACGATGCCCTGATCCCCCCACCGGGCAGCGGCGGGGGGGTGGCACTACCGGGGAGACGCGGTGTGCCCCTTCGCCTTAAGGGCGAACGGGCGGCACCAAACCCTAGCTGCTCCGGGGCGAAGAGAACCGCCGCACGGAGAATAGGATAGTGGGATGGGTTAAGGTAGGGTCCTGGTGTAATCAAGAGCCCTGACTAGGGAAGCCCCCAAGGCCAGAGCTCAAGCCCTTCCGAGATGGCCGCCCTCTGAAGGAGGGAGGCGAGCGCTCGGGTCCCGCTCAAGCCCGGCTTACGACACCGCTAGGCGTCCACCGGACTTACCACGAACGGACAAGACGTGGATTTACAATACGACACTATTATATAATCGAATTAAAAACAAACCCTTGAGAAAAAAAAAAAAAAAAACCGCGGGAGGGCCGGCCGCGCCGTTAACCGACGCGGCTGCCTAGCAACCCACGTGATTGGTCACACCGGCGATACGCGAACCGTACCTACACGAGACGCAAAAGCATACGCACAGCGAATGCAATTACGTAAACACGCAAGCACAAAACACGTAAGCACAGCCGCGACAAACCACGTAGGTCTCGGAAAACGACCGTTACAAAACGCGGGAAGGCCGACCGCCGTCAGAACGGCGTGTCTACCTAACGGCTCGCCTTGTTGCTACGCGCGAGCCAGACGCGGAGAAGTAACGTCGCAAGCCCGTATATGCGTACGTATACACGTATATGAGCCAACCAGATCACCACTCCACGCAAGCGCAGGCGTTTCCAACAGAGTAAGTCGAAATCGAATACGTACGTAATTACGAAAATAGCGAGCGGGCGGGCAGCGCAGCGACACGACCGAACGCGCGCAAGGCACAGCCAGAACTGTTGAGTATTAAAATGTGGTCTAACGGACGATTTAGCGCAGTGGTTAACAGCTTAAGCCGCGCCACCCACTGTCCCTAATAGTCGCGGGTTCGATTCCCGCACGGAACAAATATTTGTGTGACCCAGATTTTTTGTTCCGGTCCGGGCATATGTGTATGGAATTTTCATGTTTGTAAACGCACCTACTACACAGAAATAAATCCTAGAGTGGGGTTACGGTGTTTAAACAAAAAAATATCAAAGAATTACTTACAAAAATTTAACAGGGACTTATTCGATATACAAGCGGGGCTCATCTTGACTTGTCAAATTAGAAAATACCTTAATTTCCAAAAATGGATAAAAATAAGTTTGATTTCTAATCGAACTTCTTTGTTCAGAGTATGGCGTTTTTTACTCCAAACTCACTTTTTTTTCATACAACAAGCTGTTACTATTGTCGTCTTGTTTTCAGACAGCAACATTGCTACGTGCATTAAGTAATAAAGCCTGCATCTCACTCGTCATGCAAATAAGAGCGCATGAGGCTAACAATACGAGATGTTCTTATGAAATACGGAACTGACGATATATCTTAGGTAATTCTTGTAGCTTATGGAATTTTTAGATTTACGCTAATATTTCTCATGAGATAAAACTACTTTTTAACATTTTATCGCTGTTTGTTTCCCGACGTTTCGAGTGCTTCGGTACTTTTCAGCACTACAGGACCAGCAAAAATAATTAAGAAAATTAACACGTCGTCAAACATTTCAAACCTTTACGTTGTCCTTACCGTGACCATGGGGTTGTTGTAAGGCAACCGTTACTCTTAAGTGAATCCTGAACTGATCTTGTACGAGTATATTCCTTAAGTTAAAACTGATGTTTTAATCATCCAATAAATGTAGCCATTACCTAAGTTATAGTCTTTATTGAATATATAGATTATCCCGAATATACAAAAAAAACTTACACTTACTAATTACAACGGCAAAATGAATGCAGTAACAATAAGCCCAAATGGCATTCCGCCGGTTTATAGGCTGTAGCGAGCCTCGCCACGTCCGGAGATGGTTATGGTCTATAAACATTATGAAACAGTGTGAAGGCCTATTTCTAGAGTTCTGCACTTTCAGATTTGACTACGGCTTGGTATAGTAGTCTGAGGATATGCTGCTGGGCTCGCTGGAACAAGTAGTCGCGGATTCGAACTCAGTATGCAACAAAATATTTTTGTGACCTACAAATATGGCTTTATTGATGCATGTTGATTTTGAGTTTGTAAATGCCGTTTATCTGAAAATTTACTGTGCAGTGATTAGATTATTTTTATTATAGTTACACGGATTTGTAAAAATAATTAAAATAAAATAAACACCGTCACGCCTATATTCTCCAAGTGGGGGTGGCAGTGGTGTGTAGATGTACCGGGAACAATTTCAGACTCGGGACTCATACTGGGAAGTTTTCGTTAGAAAAATGTTATTTGTCCGACCTAGGATTTGAACCCTGGACCTCGTGATTACCAAGCAATGCGCGTTGCCACTAAGCTAACAAGGTGGCCACGAATTTAGGGCAACGAAATATTAAAGAAAAAAATTTACGTTGAATATTATAACAGCAATAAGATCAATTCTATCTATCTATATCATCACGCCAGCTCCCTCGCGGGGTAGGCAGAGAGTACAAAGTTCCAACAGGTTATCTCCTTACATACCTCTCTGGCTTCCTCCATTCTCATAGTTCGTCTCATACGCACTCGCCGGTTACGGAGACTTTTGACTTGCCCTTCAGATAAGACACGGTCTATTTGGTCATGGTAAGATAGTCTAGGTTTTCCCCGGTGCCTACATCCTTCCACTTTCGCATTGTATATCTGTTTTGCTATTCTTTCTTCTGACATTCTTTCTATATGCCCGAACAAACGAAACATACCCTTTCTCATCTTTACACCGATACTATCTTTCATACCTACTCGCTTTTTTACTACGCTGTTGCGAATACGGTCGGTCAGTGTGACTCCGCACATCTTCCGCAGAGCTCACATTTCCACCGCATTTATCCTACTTTCATTCTCCTTCTTACATACCCAGCTCTCGCTGCCATATAACAGCGTTGGGACAAGCACTCCATTATGTATGGCCAGCTGCGCCTTTCGGCTTAAGTGCCGGCTCCAAGTAGCTTTCCCATCGCGCCATTCACTCTGTTCCCTGCACTCACTCTTCTATCTATGTCAATGGTGTATTTTCCATCCTTACTGAATGCGCATCCAAGATATACAAACTCATTCACTTGCTCTAACACATCGTTACCAACCACAATCCTTGCATTCGTTCTGGTTTCTTCCCGTTCATAATTTTGGTTTTCTTCACATTCAAATGTAAGCCATTGTTCATGCAGTCGTCTCTCATACTTGTGACTAGTGTTTACAGATCAGTGGCTGTTGGCGCGATTAAAACCGCGTCTTCTACATATAATAGGTGGTTTACCACTAGATCCCCCATTTGTATATCTTCATTCATCGCTTTCAGTCTTTGAAGACTTTTATCAAAATATTTTATAAACAGTCTAGCGGACAACACGCAACCCTGCTGACGCCGATTTCAACGTCAAACCAGGGTGACATGTTACCACCCACCCGTGCGCATGCCTTGCTGTCCACATAGGTGGACTGAACGGCTCGCAACAGAGTGTCGTTTATACCATACTCTGGCAAAATGTCCCAAAGTATCTTTTGCACTTTCTCTATCAAACGCCTTCTCCAGATCCACAAAACCGCAGAAAACCTTCCGGCCTACTGCCAGATGCTTCTCTACGATGTTGTGGAGGGAGAAAACTTGATCCGTACATCCTCTTCCAGACCTGAAACCTCCCTGTGCCTCGCACAACATTCCATCGGACTTCTCGCGCATTCATAACATCAATTCTATTTTAAAATTCATTACCTTATCCTTAAATATGTTTTTATGCATAGCAAAAAAATCGAACTAAAGAATTTGATTACGCGGATTTGATTCCTACTTAAAGCGATGGTACTTTCTTTCAGTTTAAAATTACTATTCTGCCTAATTACGATGTTATTATTTTTGCTACCAGAATGTCATTATGCATTGTATGCCTGTGCATTAAATCACTTCTCTGGTCCAAGGTATAAAAATATATGTGTAGGGAACGCTGATGAAAGCTCCCCTCATGCACTTAGCCGGATTTTCCGTGTATTTCGCAGCATCTGTCACCTTAGGCGTGAACTATGGCTGCGACGCGACGCGGGAACGCGCTTCCCATACACTGTTTAAATAAATACCTACTAGTTACACTTGTTTATCCATGGATAATGTGCAAAGTATTCTTGTTTTAGATACATAATAATTAGATAGATCTATTTAAATGATTACGCCAGATCCCTGCGTGATAGGTAAGAAGTAAATAGTTCCAGCATGTTGTTTCCGTACAGACCTCTCAGGCTTCCTGTACTCTTTTGCTTTAGTTCATCTTACACACGCTCGCCAGTTACAGAGACTCTTGACTTGCCCTTCGGATAAGACACGATCTATTATGTCATGGTAAGATAGCCTAGGTTTTCCCCGGCACCTGCATCCTTCCACTTTCGCATTGTACATGTATTTGTAATTCTCTCTTCTGATATTTTTTGTATATGGCCGTTCCAATGGAGCATACCCTTCCTCATCTTTACACTGATACTGTCTTTCGTACCTTTCTTATTACGCTGTTGCACATACGGTTGGTCAGCTTGACCAACCGTATGTGCGTTGGAAAGTGCGTTATTTCAGTTTTTTTTTTAACTGAACCCACGTAACTTCTTGAAATAAAAACAATATTTTTATGTATGGAACGGGTTTTAATGAAAAAAACGATTTAAAACGATGTTTTAAATATTTATCATGTTATTTGTCGTCGGTGAAATGTGGGTGTCCAAATACAGAGATGTATTTGGACACCGCTCACTTATTTTGGTATTGCCGCTTGGGGTAACATATTTTAGGACCTAATGTCGTCGGCGAAATATATGCGTACAAAGTACACCTATTGTAGGGAAATATGAATGTACAAAGTACATCAACAATTCTCAACACCTCGCGTCTGTATCATGGTGAAAAATTTTAGCTAATTATGCTCACGGCTCTGAGTGTAAACTGATGAAACCTCGTTTATTTCTGAGACTTTCACTTTTGAGTTAGATTAGAAAAACGCAGGTTTAATTCCGCACCAAAAAATAAAAACACCCTAACGCCTATATTCCCCAGAGGGAGTGGCAGAGTTGTACTGAGTACACCCACGTTTCGCTGACGATATTAGGTCCCATGTAATAGGGGGCGAGCCTATTGCCATATACCGGGCACAATTGCAGACTCCGGACTCATACTGGGAATTTTTCGTTAGAAAAACTACATTTGTCCGACCTAGGATTTGAACCCAGGACCTCGTGATCACAAAGCGATGCACTTTGCCACGAGACCAACGAGGCAGTCAACAAATAATTCCCCACCAGTTTTCTGTTTTTGCGAATAATACATAAAAAAACGATTGATTTTGAAAAGAAACATGAGAATGTTTCGAGATAGTTTCAACGCTAAGCTTGACTCCGCATATCTTCTGCAAAGCAAAACCCGAGAATCTCGCCGAGATCCTTTCGAACATGGCAACTATAATTCGCAACAAGTAGCAAAAAAGATGTTGTGTTGTCCCTTACTTTTTACGATGATTACATAATAATAATATGTTTAATGAAACAGGAGCAGCAATATAAACAGGCTATAGTAAGAGTTTACCGAGACCGTCCCGGCAACAGGAGTTTTAATACGTGCAATGAACCAAGCCAAATTGCCTATAAAATATGATGCCCATAGCATAGGCATAATAGAACAGAGGGGCATAATGGGTACTGTATACAATCTGGGCCAATGCCCAAGTTGATTCAAAATTACTTTCGTTCTGTTTTACAAGAAGCTTTTATAGCAAAAACCTTTCGACGATATCTTGCTTAGTTGAGATGTTCTTATAGCTTCTTTCTGGCTCCATCATTAGAACCTGGACACCATCCGGATCTAAAGTACTCGTCAAGACAAATCCAACGAGTCCAAACACGGCGAGGTTATATTGAGTAGATTGGTGGTACCATTGGTCACCTTTCAGCTTCATCATCAGACCCGAAACGCTATGTAGTTGTATAGTACTTGTCAATACCAATCCAACAAGCCTAAGCACGAAGGGGTTAATTTGTATATTTCACATTTTCCTATCACCACCTTCCGACTCCGACTTAGGATGCGCACCCAGGAGCTTGTGATCGGTAGCCGAACTATGCGCCACTAGACCAACGAAGCAGTCATTGTTTTCTATCTAGCTATATCGCCACGCCTGATCCCTTGCGGGGTAGGCAGAGATTACAAAGTTCGAACAGGTTCTTTCTTTTATATTGTTTTAATACACACACACCGTCACGCCTATATTCCCCAAGCGGAGGGTGCAGCGGTGTACTGAGTCCACCCACGTTTCGCCGATGACGTTAGGTCCCATGTAGTAGGGGTGAGTCTATTTCCATATACCGGGCACAATTCTAGACTCCGCGCTAATACTGGGAGTTTTTGTTAGAATAAATGACATTTGTCCGATATAGTCGTCGTGATCACAAAGCGATGTGCTTTGCCACTAGACCAAACATATTGTTTTAATATGGAATAATTAATACACTTCGTATACAGAGAAGTTCCACAAAGTTTAAAATAATATATTAACTCAAAAGCAACTGCTCAAATTAAACAATCAGATGTTTCCAAAAGCGAGAGATAAAGTTTGAGGAAAATTTCACGTATAAGATACTTTACATTATACTGTGTCCTTCGTTCTCGATATAAACATGCAGCTTTCTCTACTCGCTTGGCAAGCCGCTAACTTTAGAAATGTCAACGCCTCCTCTATGGTATCTGTGGACATAACCTCTGCGACCATTCTTTCTTTATTTTAGCGCGGCAGCCGATACCTTGTAATAAAGTTTTGGTCGACATTTAATTTAATCATATAGTCGTAGCAGTGAAATCATATAACAAAAGGTTTTTATATACTCAAGTGATGTTGTGAAATAAATTTAAAACATCGTATAGGCAAATTCAGAAATATTTTACGTCTTGACAAAAAAGTACATTCTAAAAAGATCAACTGATAGTTGTTTATTTGTGGCGTTTTCAGCTTAACTTGTTTATGTATATAATATCGAATATTTGGAGACGTGAGTTTTGTCATATTAAGACTTGTAAAGTCTTCACTCGAAAAGTAAACTTACGTAGTCTCATGTCCCTCTTCGTGTAAAAACAGTTTAACACGCAATATACCTGCAAACAATTATTAACCGTCTATAAATTGGCAATGTTATACCTCTAATGAGAGAAATTAGGGGGGACATTAATCAATAATGTTGATTGTTAAGGATCGATGCCAATTTAAGGACACGGGCGATGTACGAGATGCATCGACGTGGTCCGCAAGACTTAAAGGTAATTCAAGGACACGAGTGGTGTACGAGATGCATCGGCGTGACCCGCAAGACTTATACTACTCATAGGTTGCACCCATGAGGTGCTCCTGTGCAGTTCACATTTCTACAATGGTAAGAATCTAAAATGTTACCCAACATATATACCTTAAACAGTAAATACAAAGACTATTGCTATAAACCATAAGCAATTTGTGATATTATATCTCCTAAAGGAGACTTTCTGAAAGGGTAATTAAAGGGGCATTGTTTATGAATTTATGAATAACAATACATTATTAATAACATAAGCCACTCATTTGCAGAAACATAATGTTTTGCATTGATTTCATTGTTAGACATACTTGTATAATAATCCTGAAATAGCCCAAAGTGGAGCTTATTACACAAAGAATTGTGCAATATTATGAGCACTTGTATTAAAAAAGGTAAACCTTGCAATATTTATCCCTGAACAGGGTTTATAAACAGATGAGCCAAAGTAATCTCTACTTATAACAATGCCTGTTATAACAGACAAACAACAGAATTGTGGAAATATTCCAAATAAAATATCTCAGCCTACCGATGCTGAGACAGGCAAGTTGTGCAATAATTTGTGTTGCACACATACTTCCTTAAAATATAAGATAAAATACCTGGTCTATCCAGTTAACATAAAACTAATAATTATCAATATTATCAGCCCAGGCCCCTTGCAGGGTAGCCAGGGAAGAGGAGTCCTAACAATACAGTCATGAAACATTGATTGGGATAAGAACCTTTGTGGTCAGCAGTATATATTTTGTATTAAATGAGTTTTAATATAGTGGAGTACCAATATGGAATTATAACTATCTATTCATAAGCAGTAGTTTAAATTTAAAAAAAACCAACAGTGTTGTAACCAATATAGAACAACAATCCTCATCCGGTGTGTAAAAATATTAACCCAACGTGTACCTATCAGCCCACCAAAAACAAATCATAATGGACATTGGAAGTGTCCTACCAGAGAATGTGAGGTAAGAAAAGCTTGCTAGGCTTTTTACATAAAGGCTTGATTTGTTTTTTTTTGTGTAACTGAAAAAATCAGTTAAACATTCAGGAATACAACATGGCTGTTACAAATAAACCATAATATTGGAGGCTAAAGGTATTCACTGACTTTGGTATGTAACAATGTATCTATGACACTAATAAAAATGTGTGTCTGTCTGTCTTCAACGGCAAACATAACTTTATTGGTTTTGTGCAAATACTGCAAGTAATCCAGACAAGTGAAGGTTAAAAATCATCATATATTTAAAATTATGTATAGAAACATCATTATTAGAATCATAATTTTCTGTCCAAGAGCGTGCTCGTCGCGACCCCTGCCAGCCGCTACGGCTGCAATCTTGGACCGAGCAAGTACCGCAGTGCGGGCTAGGGCGTCCCCCCGAGGCGACGCGTACCGGCCCGCCCCCGTCGGTACGAACATAGGCAGAAGCGGCGATGGGGGCCGCCACCCATCACGCCGGGCCCGAACTGGCGAGTCGTGGGGTGCAGAGTGCCGAATAGGCACCTGGAATGTAAGAGATGGTATGGAAGATAAGATGCATGAGGTGATTGATGTAATGAAAGAGAGACGCCTGGATGTTCTGTGTGTAACAGAGACTAAGCGAAGGGGCAGTGAAGCCTGTGATCTCCCTGACGGCATGATGGCTCTGTGGTCTGGAGTGCCACAGAGCGATCGTGCCAGCATGGGGGTGGGTATCTTGTTGTCCCGTCGCCTGGCCTCTGGAGTGAGAGATTATGGCCTGCATGATGCGAGACTTCTCTGGGTCCGCTTGAAACTGGGTGTCACTAGAGTGTTTTTGGTTGGAGCCTACGCTCCTGTAAGCTCGTCGACACCCCCGGACCTTGAGAAGTTTTGGGATAATGTCAGGGAAGTTCTGGATCTGGCTGATGCGAATGAAAAGGTGATTTTGTGTGGCGACCTGAACGGATGGGTGGGAACCAGGCGGCAAACTTGCGACGCTGCTCTGGGTCCTTATGGTGATAAGAGAGTGAATGATGCAGGTAAGCTTATTGTAGATGTGTGTTTGGAAAGAGGTCTCCTTGTGTCCAATACAATATTCCAACACAAGGATATTCATATGTATACGTGGAGAAGAAATGAACAGAAAAGCATAATAGATTTGATCCTGGTAGATAACCGTCTCCGAAGTAAACTTCAAGATACCCGTGCATATAGAGGCCCCACTCTTGAATTGGACCACTATCTCGTAATTGCGCGGTTTAGTGGTTTGTTCAGGAAGTGGAGGCACTGGCGAGAGCGTATCCCCTTCGGAGGCCTTGAAAGAATCAAGGTTGAAAAGTTGCAAGATGAGAGCGTAAGGAGAACGTATGAAGACCGAGTCCGGGACAAGCTTTTGACAGCTGGTTCTTCGGACTCAAACATAGATGAATGCTGGAATTGTCTGAAAGAGAGTTTGGTAGAATCAGCGAAAGAAGTATGTGGCTGCTCAAAGAAGCATAGCACAGCAAAAGGGGATGCATGGTGGGACACAGAGTTAAAAAGCTCTGTAGAATGTAAGAAGAAAGCGTGGCAGGACTATGTCTCTTCTTTGAATCTAAATGACAGTATGACGGAGATGTCGAAAGAAATATACCGGCAATGCAAGATTGCCACCAAAACCTTAGTGAAAGAAAAGCGTGAAAGAGCTAGTGTGATTGAGGAGTAGAGGCTGACGAAGAACTTCGAGAATAACACCAAACTCTTCGTCAGGCTCCAGAATGGAAAAGATAAAATCTAAGGATGGTGACATTCTTGCAGACACACAAGCTGTGCTAAACCGGTGGAGTGAATACTTTGGAGAAATGTATGAGAATGCCCCGGATGCTGGTGCCACAGACGAGCCCAGAGGTGAGTTTGCGGCACCAGAATCCACAGAGGACATCACTATGGAAGAAGTTGAATGGGCGATACGAAGTATGAAAAATGGTAAAGCTGCGGGAATAGACATGATATCTGCCGAGATGATTAAATATGTTGGAACTTGCATCCGGGACGCTTTTTGGGTCCTCGCAAATCTTTGCTGGAAGACCGGTAGAGTCCCTACAGATTGGCGCCGCGCAGACATAGTACCCTTGTATAAAGGCAAGGGCTCACAATATGACTGCGCCAATTACAGGACCATCAGTTTGATCAGCTTGGCAGCTAAGGTGTATGGTAAAATTATTGAACGGAGAATGCGCGAGAAGTCCGATGGAGTGTTGTGTGAGGCACAGGGAGGTTTCAGGTCTGGAAGAGGATGTTCGGATCAAGTTTTCTCCGTCCGCAACATCGTAGAAAAGCATCTGGCAGTAGGCCGGAAGGTTTTCTGCGGTTTTGTGGACCTGGAGAAGGCGTTTGATAGAGTCGTGCGAAAGCGACTTTGGGACATTTTGCCAGAGTATGGTATAAACGGCACCCTGTTGCGAGCCGTCCAGTCCACCTACGTGGACAGCAAGGCATGCGTACGGGTGGGTGGTAACATGTCACCTTGGTTTGACGTTAAAATTGGCGTCAAGCAGGGTTGCGTGTTGTCCGCTAGACTGTTAATAGTGTATCTGGATAAAAGTCTTCAAAGACTGAATGCGATGACTGAAGGGGTAAAAATGGGTGATCTAGTGATAAACCACCTATTGTATGCAGATGACGCGGTTTTGATAGCGCCAACAGCCACTGATCTGCAAACACTAGTCACAGTTATGAGAGACGACTGCATGAACAATGGCTTACATTTGAATGTGAAGAAAACCAAAATTATGGTTTTTGAACGGGAAGAAACCAGAACGAATGCAAGGATTGTGGTTGGTAACGATGTGCTGGAGCAAGTGAATGAGTTTGTATATCTTGGATGCGCCTTCAGTAAGGATGGGAAATACACCGCTGATATAGAGAGAAGAGTGAATGCAGGTAATAGAGTGAATGGTGCGATGGGAAGGCTACTTGGGAGCCGGCACTTAAGCCAAAAGGCGCAGCTGGCCATACATAACGGAGTGCTTGTCCCAACGCTGTTATATGGCAGTGAGAGTTGGGTATGTAAGAAGGAGAACGAAAGCAGGATAAATGCGGTGGAAATGCGATCTCTGCGGCAAATGTGCGGAGTCACGCTGACCGACCGTATTCGCAACAGCTTAGTAAGAAAGCGAGTAGGTATGAAAGATAGTATCGGTGTAAAGATGAGAAAGGGTATGCTCCGTTGGTTCGGGCATATAGAAAGAATGCCAGAAGAAAGAATGACAAAACAGATACACAATGCGAAAGTGGAAGGATGTAGGTGCCGGGGAAGATCTAGACTATCTTATCATGACCAAATAGACCGTGTCTTAGCTGAAGGGCAAGTCAAGAGTCTCCGTAACCGGCGAGTGTGTATGAGACGAACTATGAGAGCTTTCCGAAGCATAGAAAAGCTCAAATATTGTAATGCCATGAACCCTCATTTCAATCTTGTGAATCACTGTCTACCTCATTATCATTATTATCATCAGCCAAGAGAATGTTCACTGCACAAAGCCTCCACCAAAAATCGCCACGGCTTTGGGCTGTACTAAAAACATAATAAGAATTCTATTTTGAGAGGCGAAAGAGGTAAAGAAGAACGACATTTAATATCCTAGTAGCAAATATTATTATTTGAAAAAATATTTTTTTAAAGAGACTTATGTTGCTGACCTACTGGGCTTATCTTTATCTTCCTTACTGGGCTGGAAGCGAAAGAAAAACTTAGAATGCCCCAGTAGCCATACTTTTGCTAGGCTGGTGGTAAGAGTCCACCAGAGGTAGTAACGTCATCCGATCAACGACCAGAAAAGGAAAATTTGAAACAAACCCTATACCAACCCGTCTGGCCAGCGTGGTATAGTAGGCCAAAAACCTCTTAACATGTTAAGACACCAAACGCAAAGGCCCCCAGTTCCCGGTAGTCTCGTTGTCCGCTGCCACGGTAGCGGTCGCGGTTACAGCGGGGCAGGGGGTGCGAAGAATCTCCGGGCTACGACACAAGGCTACCAAAAACACCTGACCCTGGCTACGTACAATGGACGCTCTCTACGGCTGGACCAACACCTCACTGAACTTGAGGTAGAACTAGGTCGCATAAACTGGCACATATTGGGGTTATCCGAAGTCCGAAGACAGGGCGAGGACACGATAACCCTTGAGTCAGGCTACCTGTTCTACTTTCGGGAAGGTGATAGGCCCTCTCAGGGCGGTTTCGGTTTCCTGGTCAACAAAGCTCTCACTAACAATGTTGTGGAAGTCAGCAGTGTGTCGACACGGGTAGCGTACCTCATAATTAAAATCACCAACAGGTACACCCTGAAGGTGGTACAGGTATATGCGGCGACCTCGACATACTGCGACGACATAGCCGAAGCCATGTATGAAGACATAGCCAAGGCATTACATGGCACCACCAAGGCTCACTACAACGTTGTTATGGGGGACTTCAATGCCAAAGTGGGAGTACAAGAACGCGGCGAAACGATAATCGGACCCCACGGCGTGGGGCGCCGAAACCACAGAAGGCAGATGCTGGTCAACTTTCTGGAGTCGCAGGGGCTCTTCTTGATGAATTCGTTATTTAAGAAGAAGCCTCATAGAAAGTGGACATGGCGAAGCCCCGACACTCTGACGAAGAACGAGATAGACTTCATCATGATTTGACATGACAGGATCATGTCAGGAAGTCTATATTTAGAGAGGTCTCCGTGATCAACAGGTTTAATACCGGCAGCGATCACCGACTTGTCCGAGGCGCTCTAAATATAAACTTCAAGGCCGAAAGACGTCGAATGATGAGGTCTACTCTCAGACCTACTGCGCCTCAAATAGCTTTAGGGTCCGAAAAGTTTCAACTGGAGCTTCAAAATCGTTTCGACCTGCTGGAAACCGAAGGCAATGTTGACGAGAAAACCGACACAGTGGTCAAAACGCTACATGATGTGTCTCGAAGGATGTTTCCCGACAAAAGCGGTAACAGAGAGTCTAAACTCTCGCTCGAGACTCTCGAACTTATGAGGCAGAGACGGGTAATGTCATTCACGCAGGCGTCTTCGTCGGATGGGGGGAAACCTCGACCGGAAGATCCGGAAGCTGGTGCAACGTGACCTCCGATGTTCCAACACCCGCACCATCTGCGATTGAACAAAACAGAGGCACCAAAGTCTTCGCTCGCCAGCTAGGTAGATCCCATCTGACGAAACTTAATACAGCGGATGGCAAAACCGTGACCTCCAAGTTCGAGATACTCGAGGAAATTGAGAGTTTCTACAAAGACCTGTACGCATCACGGATGGCTAAACCCTCGAGACCCAGCGCTGACGACCACAGAGCCCCACTAGCACGCCACGACACGGAAGACATCCCTGATGTCAACCAGGACGAGGTCAGAGTGGCTTTTGAGCAGCTCAAAAATAACAAGTCGCAAGGCGATGACGCAATCACCACTGAGCTCCTAAAAGCAGGCGGGACTCCAATCCTGAAAAACCTAGCGAGTCTCTTTAATTCCGTCATCCACCAGGGCTTAAAACCTCAAGCGTGGAGCGGGAGTGCGGTGGTTCTGTTCTTCAAAAAAGGTGACAAAACCTTGCTGAAGAACTACAGACCCATCTCACTCCTGAGCCACGTCTACAAGTTGTTCTCGAGAGTACTCACAAACCGCCTCGCCAGAAGACTTGACGAGTTCCAGCCACCGGAACAAGCCGGGTTTCGAAAAGGCTACAGCACCGTAGACCACATCCATACTGTTCGGCAGATTGTATAGAAGACCGAAGAGTACAATCAGCCGCTGTGTATGGCTTTCGTGGACTACGAGAAAGCCTTCGACTCCATCGAAACCTGGGCGGTTTTGGATGCTCTGCAGCGGTGTGGCATCGATTGGCGCTATATCGAGGTGTTGAGATGTCTGTATGATACCGCCACAATGACCGTCCAGCTCCATAGCTTATAGCTGTAAACAGCTGCATGTTTATATCGAGAACGAAGGACACAGTATAATAAGTGATCAAACGAACTTACCTGAAGTGAAGTTCGATCATTATTATACGAAGTCCTTCGTTCGAAGATATAAGTACCCAACCCGCCCTGCCCGTTGGTAAAGTTGAAATGTACTACTTCTAAAAGGAATGGTCGGAGAGGTTATGTCCACAGATACCATAGAGGAGGCGTTGACATTTCTAAAGTTAGCGGACTGCCAAGCGAGTAGAGAGAGCTGCATGTTTATATCTTCGAACGAAGGACTTCGTATAATAATGATTGAACTTCACTTCAGGTAAGTTCGTTTGATCACTTATTATTTATGCTTTCTTTAGCCTTCACCGCTTGCCTCATTTACATATAACTTGCAACATCGAAATTAGTAATCTACGTGAAAGAAAAGGAGAAAACCTCGTTTCAATTTTTGAAAACATTGTTATTTTAATAAATCACCCAGTTAGAAAAAAAATGATATTATATCGATCCATCGAGTTCCCCAAGTTAACCCACAAAGTTCCCGACCGAAAAATATTATTATTAAGCTTTCTAGTCAACTGCTGCGTGATAAGTTTTTTTCGGCGGCCAGAATTGCTAAAGGACTGACGACTGAACAATTGAAGATTACTGGGCCAGTCGATAAGATATACGTTAATGAACATTTGACGGTAAAAAACAAGATGTTATTTCGACGTGCACGCATCGCAGCAAGAGATCAAGGATTTAAATATATCTTGACTAAACATGGCACAATACTAGCTCGAGCGAATGATACTTCTCCAGTATTTGCTGTCCGCACTAAAAAAGATATTTTAAGGATTACACGTCCGACCTGATTTACCTACTAATAATGAATATTTTGTAAATTTTGTATTTGCACTTTGCTGCAATTGTAACTTTTTATCTTTATCTTTATATCTTTTACATCGTATTTACATACATTTATATCGTATTAATTTCCCCAGAGCAATCGCTAGCTAAGATTTACGTTTCGTTTTTCCATTTAATTTGTTTACCTTGTGCGTACGCATTAATAGTAATATAAATCCACAGTATTTTATCGTAAAATGACGGATCATAAAGTTACTCTGTACTACCAAAACTGTCGGAGCTTAAGGACTAAATTGAACACTTTGTACTCGAATATTTTAACTGAATGTTACGATGTCGTATCCTTACGGAAACATGGTTAATACTGAATATTTTTGACTCTGAAATTAATGACTCACGGTACAAAGTGTTCCGCTGTGACAGAGACCGCGCAGCGACTGGTAAAATGGATGGTGGCGGTACGTTAATTGCTGTACGTAAAACGTTTAACACAACACGCTGCATATTGAATCCTGACCGTAATTCGTGTACCTTGTATTTTTGAAATTTAATTCCAATATTAACGACAAATACCATATCATTTGCGGTATGTATATGCCCCTAAATCAATCTTTATCTATTTATGACTCTTTTTTTGGTGCAATTCACGATGAAATTTCATCCATAAATGTCGATAAAATATACATACTCGGTGATTTTAACTTACCGCAGGTGGAATGGATAAATGTTCGCTCATCTGTTTACTATATTCCTGATCCTTGATATTGTACTCACCCTACTATTCAATCATTAAATAACTTTTTATCTTTTTTGAACCGTAAATTATATAATTGCATTTTTAATAGTTTGAATCGTATTTTGGACTTATTTATAACAAATGATGAAACTACAACATGTGAAACCGCACTTAATCCTAGGGGATAGGGGCACTAGGGTGCCTATTGACTCTTGTCATCCCACTTTTTACATGACCGTTAATTTTAATTTAACACACAAAATCATACCCCACAAGTCTATACCTATGTTTTGTTTTCTAGAGGCTAATTATGCCAATATAAAAAAATAGATCCAGTCTATTAATTAGACAACTGTTCTAAGGGATCTGTCTTCCGAAACTCCAACAACTCTATTCTACGAATTAATCTATCTATCTATCTATAACCTCACGCCAGATCCCTTGCGGGGTAGGCAGAGAGTACAGAGTATTAATATATAACATTATTAAAAGCATGTACCCCTCCGAACTGTAAAATCAACTGAATTCTCAATATGGTTCTCCCGTAGTCTTATTCGTGTATTTAAAAATAAGGAGAAGGCTTGGGTCGATTGGAAACGGCATAAAAATATATTTGATTAAATGTTCTCTGTCTTTAGATGTAGATTCAAATCTTTTTGCACTAAATTTTATAATAAGTATATAGACTCAATTGAAACTGGCCTACGTGATGATGTTAAAACCTTTTGGTCTTACGTTAAAAACCGCAGGGAGACTTCAGGTTTGTTTTTTGGTGATTTTAAATCCAATAACCCTAATGATATTTGTGGCCTTTTCTCTAATTTCTTTGGGTCTATTTATGAAAATAGTAGCCTTTCTGATAATAACCTAGACACTTTGCCATCTTCTTCTGATAATAATTTAAATTTTACAAATATATATCTGCCTAGAGATTTTGTCAAGGATGAGTTAAAATCATTAGACATAAAAAAGGACCTGGTCCAGATCTTATCCCCCCCTCTTTCCCCTAAGCATACTGCCGAACCCATAAACCTTCCCCTTAGTATATTATACAATCTTAGTCTGCGTGAAGGTATAGTGTAAACAGGCATCTCTCCCCTCCGTTAGCTATTAAACCGTGAGAATCCATTACGGTTTTGCAAATAAAACCTCTAACATGTACAGTTAGCTACAGGAATTCCATAGCAGATCCAAGAGTTCTAAATACTACAATACAGAAAAAAAAGGTCACAAGTACATTTACTTGTTAAATAAATAAAATAAGCACCGTCACGTCTATATTCCCTAAGCGGGGGTGGCAGAGGTGTATTGTGTATACCCAGTTTTCGCTGACAATATTAGGTCTCGTGTAATAGGGGGTGAGCCAACTGTGTGGAAGACTGCAACCTAGCTCCAGTCTATAAAAGTGGCTGTAAAAATGTTGTCCTCTTGTCAAAAGTACTTGAGTGACTTGTGCATAAGGCTATCTACCCTAGTCTTCACACTATTATTATTCCTCAACAACATGGATTCGTCCAAAATCGCTCTACTGTAACCAATCTCTTAATATTTACTACATTCTTATTTGAAAGTGTTGATAATCATGCTCAGGTAGATGCCGTCTACACCGATTTCTCTAAGGCTTTTGACAAGGTGGACCATGCCATACTTCTCAGAAAAATTGCTTACAACGGTATTCGTGGAGATTTATTGCGTTGGTTTTATTCCTATATAAAAAATAGAACACATAAAGTTGTTGTCAATGGATTTGTTCAATAAAATACAATTAACGCTACCTCCGGTGTTCCACAAGACTCGATTTTAGGACCATTGCTGTTTATCTTGCCGTTTATCTGTATATCTTTAAATGCAATCGCTCAAGGTCCTTATATCAGGTTCTTACAAGCAGATATAGTCTTCTTACTCTTAGTGCAAGGCGATTGCTCTTGGACCAATTACTTTTAAACAAAATCTGTCACGATATTTTTGATTGTAACCAACTTATAAGCCAAATATACTTGTGCACACCAAGCCGTTCACAGCGCATACGTGAATTGCACACTAAGGCATTGTTGCTCCTAAACTATGCCGTACTACTTCAGGTGAGCGGGCGGCGGGTCTCAAACATCTTTTAGGAAACAAATTATCTTGAAAGTTAAAGAAGGTCAACTGCAATTAAGATCACTTATTAATACTTAATCTTTACTTGTAATTACTGTTTACATATATCTTTTTCGAAATAATAATAATAAATATTACCTCAAATAGTAGTAGCCTATTTTTTCATATATATTTCGAGAAAAATGGTGTTGAGTATGTAATTAGTACTTACTATTTGATATTTAGAGTAATCTACTTTAATTTTATTGTATAGCTGTTTGTTACTCCAAAGATTATAAAATAAATAAAAACTTATTCATGAGCAAACTTCGCAATGTTTTTGAAAGCCTCATATTTTATATTGTTTGAATGTTATTAGTTGTTATATGTTATTTAAATTATTGGGTTCTAAGATTTACACAAATATAACAAGAAATAGTTTTTTTTTGTATTTTATGGCTGTTTAATTTTGATTAAAAAAAAAAGGTTCCAAGTGCTTTATAGCCACTAATGGGCACGGTAAGTCAAGAATTGCACCCGGTAGATATAATGATAATAGACTCCACCCTATTACGTTAAGCCCAAACGTCTTCTGCAAAATGTAGCTGTTCACCTGTAAAAGTACCCTCGTGTGGGGAATATAGTTTTAATAGTGTTTAATTTTTCCCCTATTTTCAATGCATAAAAATAAATTAAATCATTTATCATCAGCCCGTGTCAGTCCACTGCTGGACGTAGGCCTCTCCGATGGCACGCCACTGAGCTTGATCTTCAGCTCTTCTTCTCCAATCCCTGCCCGCTGCCTTACGAATGTCGTCGCCCACCTAGCGACAGGGCGTCCTACACTACGTTTGCCGACACGCGGTCTCCACTCAAGAACCACTCTGCCTCAACGGCCATCGGTTTTGCGGCATATTTGACCTGCCCACTGCCACTTCAGCTTGCTAATTCGCTGAGCTATGTCGGTAACCTTGGTTCTCTGACGAACAATTTTGTTCCAGATTCGATCCCTAAGAGAAACTCCGTGCATAGCTTTTTCCATAGCTCGCTGAGCGACCTTGAACTGGTGGACAAGCCGCACAGTCAGTGGCCACAGCTCCGTATGTCATTACAGGTAGGACGCACTGATTAAAAACTTTCGTTTTTAGGCATTGGGGTATGGGCGATGAGAAGACTCGACGAAGTTTTCCAAATGCTGCCCAGCCCAGCTGTATCCGCCTCTTAACTTCCTTTTAGATTTTCCTAGTGGGAGCAATTGCCCTAGGTATACATACTCGGAAACAACTTCGAGGGAGACTCCGTTTACGGCGATCGGTCCCGGGTCAACATGCTTGTTGATCATAACTTTGGTTTTATCTAAGTTCATCCGGAGACCGATTTGCTGAGACGAATTAGCAAGGCTGTCCAGCATCTGTTGTAAGTCTTGCAACGTTTCAGCAATGATGACGATGTCGTCTGCAAATCGCAGGTGAGTGATGAATGCGCCATTTATACTGATGCCGCGGCCTTTCCAGTACAGCGTCTTGAACATATCCTCGAGTACATTGATGAACAGTTTTGGTGATATGACATCACCCTGGCGCACTCCGCGGCGCAGGTGGATATGTTCAGTCCACTGGTTCTGTACTTGGATGGTCATTGTTGCGGCTTCAAAAAGGCATCTCATCACCTCGATGTATCGCCAATCGACTTGGCATCATTGCAAGGAGTCCAGAACTGACCAGGTTTCAAAAGCCTTCTCATAGTCCACGAAGGCTAGACATAGGGGCATATTATATTCTGCAGTCTTCTGTATAATCTGCCGCACTGTGTGGTTGTGGTATATGGTGCTGTAATTACTTCGGAACGTGGCCTGTTCCGGGGGTTAAAATTTTGTCGAGCCTTCGTGCTTATACAATCATTAATTTATATAAACCCTGCAGGGGGACTTAAGGTACGGCCAAACCAACGAGTTCAACTGCGGCCGCAGTGGCGTCCCCGGCGGCGATCACGGTGGCGATCAGTATCTCTCTATGATTGCGTGTGCAGACGTCGCCCAGATAGCGCGTGCGGGACGCAGGACGTGTTGTTGTAAACATTTTCATACAAATATTTCTACAGGAGCTGACCGCCAGCGTGCACGCCACCCCCGCCGCAGCTGAACGCGTTGGTTTGGCCGTATCCTTATGTTTTAATTTTTTCACATGTATTTACCGATCGCAATGTGGCCTCCCTCCAGTGAAAAGATCCGACATCAAACACAGCGGGCTTATTTTTTATTGTTACTTCTCTAGTTTAGGCTACAAATTATAAGTAACGATATAGCTCCAGTTTATTGGCTTATGCTCGAGATATGAGACTAATAACTATAATGTCATAAAGTACTTTTCCCTGTACGTCCAGCTCAATTTGATCGGTCGTAAAGCCAAGCGGTTTGCCGGTCTTTATGAGTGGACACGGCTTGAATGGAAATACGAATTGATGCACACATTTCACGGTAATGTTTTTGCCATTAAAGATAATAAATATTACCACTAGTGACACCAACAACCGGGCATCATTTAGTGAGTGGGCAACCGAGGGCATTTACAAAAGTAGAAGAAGATTATATGAATTGTATAGTGCAAGGGCATATAATTCTTGTCCTCAGATTAAGAATATGTTAAGAAATATTCTAAAATATTTAAGAGAGCATGTTCTGTTGCTAAATCTTATTATTTGAAAAACAAAATAAAAAATGCTTCTAATAAAATTCAAACTATATGGAACATAATTAATTGTGAAACAGGTAGAAATACAGTACGTAATAATGATCTTCATCTTAAAATTGATAATTTGGACATTATAGCGGATTTAGATGTGGCGACTGAGTTTGAGAAGTTTTTTACGAATATTCCTATTATTACAACTAAAGCACTACATTCGTCTTCTACTTCTGCCGAATCGCTACTAAAACAAGCGTTTCTGAGTGTAACATGTATTTCGAATTTTCTTATATCGATGCAAAAGATATCACTAATACATTTAAGGCTTTAGACATGAAGAAAACTGCGGACTGTCCGTAAAAATCATTTCGTCTATAATTGAAGTAATTGCTCCGCGATTAGCATCGGTATTTAATAGTTGTATTTAAGTGGTATATTTCCTGATCTCATGAATCTCTCAGATAGCAAAGTAATACCGTTATTTAAATCAGGTAGTAGTGTTGACCCTTCCAACTCTCGGCCTATTTCTGTCCTACCCACCTTAAGTAAAGTATTTGAAAAAATCATTTTAAATCAATTGTTAGGCCACTTTTCAAAAAAACAATCTACTCCATAACAACCAATTCGGTTTTACAAGAAACCGTTCAACAGTACATGCGGGAGTAGAATTGTTAAAGTACATTTTTGTTACCTGGGAAGAGTCACATTTGTCTAAGGCGTTTGATTGTGTGCATCATGAGATACTCCTAAGGAAATTAAGCCACTACGGCATCAGGAACAGCGCTCTATATCTCTCCATCCAGAGTTCCATCCTTGACCCATTCCTGTTTTTAATTTACATTAATGACTTACCTTACTTTGTAGGGGACAACCACAAAATTTGATTTGTTCGCAGATGATACATATCTCTCTTTTTTAAAATTAAAAGACAATTGCAAAATTATGACGATGTGAACATCGCAATTACCAAAGTTGTGCATTGTTTTAATAGTAATAATCTCCTACTCAATGATAAGAAGACTAAGTGCATTAAATTTTCGACGCCTAACGTGCAGGTAGGAGCTAATGTGCAACTAAATGGAGTCGAGTTGGATCTTGTTGAATCAAATTCGTTTTTAAGGTATTACCATAGATGCCAAATTACAATGAGGCGAACATATTCAAAAACTATCTGGAATCTTAAGCTCGGCAGCTTATGCGGTTAAAAGAATTAGGCTCCTAACCGATGTTGAAACGGCTAGAATCGTTTATTTTAGTTATTTCCATAGTATTATGTTCTCTGGAATCTTGCTTTGGAGGTGCTCTGTAGACCCTAATACCATATTCATACTACAGAAAAGGGCTATTAGAGCCATTTACAATCTATCTCCTAAAGAATCTCTGAAAGATAAGCTTAGGGAAATAAACATTCTAACCGTTATTTCCCAATTCATATATACGAAAAAGGCTATTGACAAATTTGAAAAATTGAGTGATATCCACACTGTAAATACTCGGAGTAATAATAATCTTGCTGTACTTGTCACGCGCCTCCACAGAATTAGCAATTCGTTCATGGGCCAGTGTATACGCTTTTATAACAAACTTCCCTACGATATTCGAGATTTACCAATTAATAAATTTAAAACCATAATCAAGACTTAATTATGTAAGAAAACTTATCACAAAATCTCGGATTACATAGAAGATAAGACCGCGTGGGATTGAAGTGCCATGTTATTGATAGTAATGCTATGTATTGTTCTCTTATAATTACGGCAATGTTAAAGTGTAGCGTGTTCTGCCTGACGAGCTTGGGGTATTGCTGCTTTGTAGACATAATGTGGCTACCGTCTTTGGGGTTCTGGTTTGGCCATGCTCACTATAATGTCTTTGCTTACGGTGACTGTCTGGCGCGGGTCACTCCCTTCCCTCCAATATGGAGGGGAGTGATGGCTGTTCCAGCAGTCATACTCGTGAACGGGTGCTGCTTGTGGGGACTGGTCCATCTGGAATCCTTTAGACGCTCTTTACAGATAACATTAGATTCATATCTCGATCGTAAGGCATCACACTGGAGCTAGGTCATAAACTATTTAATTGTAACCTAAACATTGTATCCACACAGTATGATTAAAAAAAAGGAAAGAAAGAGAAGTAAATAAAAAAGATAAGTCGGCTGAGTTTCTTCGCCGGATCTTCTCAGTGGAGGCCGCGTTCCGATCCGGTGGTAGATTAGTAGTTTAATTAGATTTAAAAAAAATGTAAATTGTCTATTTGTAAGCACCCCCGCAGGGCTTATACAAAATAAATTACTTGAGCTTGAGTTTGAGTTTCAACAATATTTTAAACATATCTTAAACGACACGTTATGGGTGATAAGTATGCAAAAAGTTTTGGTGGTTCTTTAAACAACTAAATAGCGACACAAATATCCGACCGTAACGACATAAGCAATCATTACCTATTTAATTCCACTAGGTTCATTTCTTACAGACCTCCCTCATTTCCTCCGCTCGCATACTTTATCTCATACATGGTCGCTGGTTACGGAGACTTCACTTACTCATCAGAAAAAAAAGAAAATACTGGAGAAGTGAATCCTTGAACTTAGACTACTAACTGTAATAATTATATTTTTACGTTGTGGCACAATTACATTCAGCCAGCGTTAGAATAAACAAGAGTTGGTTAAATAGTCGACGGAGAGCGACGGGAGCTCGACGCAAGCGCTCGGCTACGCACAGTCGACGTTTGCCGTCGCGCCGAGCGGGGCTGCGCTGTGGGCGTCTCGCGTACATTTCAGTACATAACAAACCCTCAAGTCATACCACCGTCGCTCTCCCGTCGCCCCGCGTCGTCTATGTGGCGAAACCTTGAAGGACAATGCCCAAAACCGGGCTAAAGATGCGTCATAATGCACAGACACTTTTTATATACCAAGAATTTGGATCTGAATGATAAATTCCCAATTAGTAATTACGTTTAAAAATAAAGTATAAACATAAGTTCCATTGAATTTTATTATAATAACTATGGAAAGGAATCATATGGGAGTCGTATAGAATAATACAACAGTATTTTGTACATTAGTATCTTATGAGACGAACTATGAGAGTCGAGGAAGCCAGAGAGGTATGTAAGGAAAGAACCTGTTGGAACTCTGTACTCTCTGCCTACCCCGCAAGGGATCTGGCGTGAGGTTATAGATAGATAGATAGTATCTTATTGAAACGCAATGTTTATAATAATACACATACAAATTCACACGATTCAATAATATATTACCGACAATATCTTATAATTATTTTGATAAATAACCTGAAGGGTAATTGTCAAAGTCACTTAACAAAGTCATAAGGTCAGTTTTTCCAATACGCTAACCTTGTTTTTGTAATTTTCTGCCTATATACCTTTTATATTAGATAAATTTAATGTTCTTAATATAATATAATTTTATTTTACTCTATGTGCAAACACGGGATGGAAGAGCGGTGGCTTCCTGCTACAGGTATTTCATACTTACTAGGAAAGTCACCACAATATCATTGTTAATATCTAGATTTTTAATGAAATAAATATTTTTGATTTTTTTTGATTTGATTTTTTTGATATAAGTGTTTCCGTACCTACTAGTTACGATGTCGTCAAGATTTAATCATAGCCACATACCACGGCGGTGTGGTGACTGTTCGTTGGTTGTGCCACGCCATGAACGAGTTCATTATATGGATGAACTAACCAAATCTATGCTAAACAATTTTCACGCAAACCATCTGGTTTGCACCTGGTTCAGTAAGTGTTTTATATCTAATAATTTATTATACCTTATCATTGTACTTTTGTCGTAGCACAATGTTTACGCCTATAGTGAGTTGGTGTCAGTTTGAGCCCAGGTAAACAGTATTATTTTTACAATAAACATGGGTATTTTTTCTCTTTTCTCCAATGAATGTTATAATATATATTTTTTAATGACATTCTAGGAACCTAACCTACATTTAAATAACTATTAGAAAGAGACGCAAGATTAGTCAAACTTCTATAGGAATTTGGGCTTTGCCCTTTAATGGATAACTCGGTGTTATAAAAACAAAGTTTGTCACATGATTGCAACTTTTCGTTGTTCTTTGGTTTTGTCTACGTTGAAGAAGTTTCCGTAAACGCATAATCAATACAGAATTCTTTCTTTATTCGTTTAAATAACTATATTCTAACCTACAACCCAATGCTGCAAATCTCAGCGGATATACGTCCGAAATATTTCTTTAAAACACTTAATTTTCGTTTGGTATTTTATGTACGTGAAATTTATATTTGCAAATGCACTTACTTACAAGAATCATAAGGGAGGTGTTGAATACCGGCCTGGTCGGGAGTGTTATTTATTTATTTTATTTTAGGATCACTAACGTGACAAACATTATGTAATATTATATTAGTATACACTATTATTAACATACTAAATTTAAATGCTGACACATTTATAGGCAACCACGACGTCTTAAGTAACTACAACTGTTACTCTACTATGAAATTATACAACAAAAAATTGCTAAAATACAACAAAGTTTTAAACACAAAAATGGGAAATTTAATTATTAAATTTAATTTTAAAAGTAGGAATAGAATTAATTAAAAATGGAAATACAAAAGAAATACTAATACAATGCAATAATAAAAAAAACGAAGTATTTCATTAATGCTTAGCACGTGTAGAAGTCAGGTGTTCTAACACCATTCTTCTGAATTTTATGTTAATGAGATGAAGATAGCCAGGCGCGCAAGAACTTTAAAACAGCTGAAATAAAACTATTTTACGGATTTTATCGCGGTTTATTTTTTTATTTTTAGTTCCCGACGTTTCGAGTGCTTTGCAGCACCCATGGTCACGGAAGGGACTGAGGTGTTAGACGTCCAATAGGCATAGTTGTTCCGGGGTACCCTCAAACATCTTAATTATTTTTGTTGTTGTTGGTCCGATCTACGCAGAATGAGCTCACGGTGTCTTGAGGTCTTGCAGTGTTATGCTTGGTTTTGGATTTGATTATATTAATTACCGGATCCCAAGACGATGGAAGCACCCAGCCATCTTCTCTATTGAAATTAGGATGTTTTTTAATTTCAATAGCCTCGCGAACCGTCCTTGGTAGGAATCGGTGTTCTTTCACGAGGATTTGTGGTCTATCAAATCTGATGTTATGGCGGGTGCGGTCAAGGACATGTTCACAGACTGCAGACTTCTTTGAGCGACGGTGTTTTAGGTCAGCTATGTGTTCTTTAACCCGAGTTTTTACCGGTCTTTTTGTTTGTCCTATATAAGAGAGACCACATTCACAATCAAGCTTGTAAACTCCTGCATCTTGTAGAGGGATCTGACACTTGACAGATGGTAAAAATTGACTGATCTTCTTCGGCGGCTTATAAAATGTTCTAATCGAAGCACGCTTCAAGATGTAGCCAATCTTGTTCGTGACTCCTCTCATGTAAGGTAGTACAGCAGGGAGACGCTCAACTGTGGCTGGTTTCACTCGGTCACTGTGACGTTGGCGTGGGACTCGAAGCTTATTGTCGTGCAGGACTTGCTTGACATGTTGCAGCTCGGCAGCCAGATGTTTCTTGTCACAGATCCCTTGTGCTCTTTGAAACAAAGATTTACCCACGGTAGCTTACTGTGTTGGATGGTGGTGAGATTCACCGTTTAAGTACCTATCAGTATGGGTCTTTTTACGATAAACCGTATGGCTTAAGGTGTTGTTGGGGTTACGGATTACTAACACATCTAGGAAAGCTAGGGAATTGTTTGCCTCCAACTCCATTGTAAACTGAATTTTAGGGTTCATGGAGTTAAGATGATTTAGGAATACATGAATTTTGTCAGATGGTAATATTGTGAAAGTATCATCTACGTACCGCTTGTAGAAACTTGGCTTTACAGGTGAGGTACGAAGGGCTGTCTTTTCTAAGTCTTCCATGAATATATCGGCAACAATGGGAGATACAGGGGAGCCCATCGCCACGCCATCTACTTGCTTGTAGAACTGCTCCTTCCACAATAAGTAGCCAGATGTAAGGCAGTGTCTCAATAGTTCTAAGTATTCCGCTGGCATGTTGTTCTCCGCTAGTTTCCTTTCTACAATTTCGACACAGTCTTGTACAGGTAGGCATGTGAATAGTGACTGGACATCGAAACTGACCATAGTTTCATTGTCAGTAAGATGTAGATTTTTGATCTCACTAACAAAATGGTATGAATCCTTAACATGTGCTCTGGTGTGTCCTTTGAGTGCCGAGAGCACTTTCGCTACGTGCTGAGCCAATCTGTAGGTTGGTGTGTCGATTTGGCTAACGATTGGACGTAGGGGAGCATTCGGTTTATGTATTTTTGGGAGCCCATACAACTGTGGCGGTTTTGCGCACGAAGGTATTAGTGATTTGACGTCCAGATTCAATGTTTCGGAGTACTTCTTTATTAAATCACTCGTTTGTTTTAATATATTGGTGGTTGGGTCTGTCTTGACCTTTTTGTATGTATTTTCATCCGATAAAAGTTCTTGTATTTTGACATTGTAATCTGACGTATCCATAATGACCGTAGCATTTCCTTTATCCGCGCGGAGAACAGTAATATCCTTTCTATTGCGTAAGGTTTTCAACGCTAAATATTGATTTTTAGGAACGGAGAAACGTCGGGAACTAAAAATAAAAAAATAAACCGCGATAAAATCCGTAAAATAGTTTTATTTCATGTGTAATATTCGCGTAAATCTAAGAACTCAATATTTAAAACAGCTGTTATTTCTTCGACAAGAGCTGAACCGCTGACAATCAATTTTTTCACTCTAAGGTCTAAATTTTAATCATAAGATAAAATGCGATAACTGACAGTGGAAGCGCCATTTGTAGCCCAATGTCTGTTGCTAACATTGTCAATTTTGTTTTATTAAAAAACGCAGCCTTGCAACAAGAATTATTCCTGTAGGTACGTTTACAAACATGAAACTCATATACACAGACACCGAGACCGAAACAAATATTCGTGAATCTTGGTATTGGTAAATATCTGTCCCGGGCGGGATCTTAACCGCAAATACTCGATCCAGTGGGCAAAGCAGCCATGAACCATTAAATCAAGCTGTCCGTCAAAATAAAATAATTTGAATTAATTTTAAATAAATTTTAAAGAAATTTTAAATAAATAATTTGAATATTTTAACAAGATTACAGTCTCCGCTGACCGCATCAACCATGCGGAATCAATGCTAAGACACTGTGTCTTTAAATGTACTATCCAAAACTAAAGTTCATCAATATTATTGTTCCCCAGCACCGTCGGGATGAGCTACGAGACAAGCGAAGTGGAACCCCGTGATTGCATTGCGTCCTCGCCTCATTCAGGTGCACTGGTATAGCACGGGCTATAAAAGGTTAATAGAGGTATAAATATCGGTGATAAACGACTCATTGTCTAGACGAGGATGGTGTAAACCGAAAATTATGATACGGCAAATTCTGAAAAGATCTCATCAAAGAATATATTGCGTTAATTTTGAAAAGCAACTATGATAAGCAGTTAAAGGAAACCAGAGAGGGCTATAAGAAAAGAACCTGTTGGAACTCTGTACTCTTTTCCGACCCCGCAAGGGATCTGGCGGGGTGATATAGATAAATAGAACTGTAGTAGCTTTTCTGTTGTAAAAATATTAACACTGCGCCATACCACCATAATAATAGGCTCACCTCCTATTATTCGACCAATTCTAGATCATTTTGTTGAAGTGAATACAATTTTGAAAACCTCTGTCTACTACTGACTACCATAATCACGGACTGCGCTGATTACGGTCTTGATAGTGTGTATGCAGAGTGATCAATAATTATACTTGGGCATAAATAAGGTAAAGTTAGTTTAATTAAAAAAAACACTATTCTGTGTTTCATTGCTTCCTTTTAATAAAAAGGAAACTTAGAAGTAATAAAAATTAACCTATACTGCCCCACTGCAGGCCAATGGTCTCCTCTCATAAATCGAGGTGAGAGAGGTTAGGTCAAACTCCACCACTCGGTTCCAGTGGGGGTCGGTGAAGGAAATTCAAAAAAAGTTACTTATATTCCAATATCAATCGAAATGTTCAGAGACATCAATCTTATAGAGACATTAAAAAGTATACATTTCCATAAATTCCAATATTCATATTCACACATCACACATCCGCATCACTCATCTGCACGTAACGAGCCGCAGATAGGCGAATATTAGCCGCTTATAGCCGCTCCCGCCGCTCCAGGCCGCAGCCGGCCGCTGCCACCGCAGCCGCAGCGCCGCTGATGAGCCGTGCCGATTTATGTGCCGTTCATATTCATGCAGTGAGTTCCATTCATACAATTTGCTGTGATCGAATCGTTAGGAATGTATGCGGTATGCGGTATGTGGTGGGTGATGGTTATGACTCAGCTATGAATAAGTAGACTGGTGTTAAGTGTGTTTATCTCTACGTTTTAAGTCATATAATGCATTAATAACGTAATCGCGAGTGAATGAACCGAGAGAGGTCTTTTAGGAAAGAACCTGTTGGAAGTCTGTTTCCTCGGCCTGCCCTGCAAAGCATCTGATGCGATGATATAGGTAGATAGATGATTAATTACTTCTCACAAACATCCATAAGTTGAAGACGGATAATTGTGCTAAATAAGTTGTTTTTTACAAATAGAAAATGCCAGATGAATCCTTATTATTATGATGAGCCATTTTTGTCCCATTGCTGGGCTAAGACCTCCCTCCACTTTTTCCTTTCCTCTCTGTTCGTTGCTACGTCAGGCCAGTCTTTCAAAATGTTGTTCAGTTCATCCCGCCATCTCCGCTTGGGTCTACCGCGTTGTCTTTTTATATTTCGTGGGGACCAGTCAGTTATTATTTTGGCCCATTGGCTATTTTTCATGCGGCAGGTATGGCCGGCCCAGTCCTATCTAAGCTTGGTGGCTTTTTGACAAACATCGGCAATTTGCGTCATGGATAATTTATCAAAAAATTTATTAAAATGTAGACTAGTTTATGTTTAGTATGATACATCCCATTGACGTAAGACAACAAGGCAATCATGACACAAATAATTCCTGTACTCCGTTGGTTTCGGCTTTAAACTAAAAGTAAACAAATCAAAATTAAGCTTATTTAAATGTCACTTTGTCATTTCAAAATATGTTGTACCTAAACTAAATTTCTCTACAAAAGATATGATAATATGCTATTTTATTATTGAAAAATTAACCATTTTATTTCTATTGAAAGTATGGTAAATATTTATAAAAGCTTAAAAACAAATAACCACTTAATTACAATAATAATATGACCAAATAGACCGGGTCTTATCTGAAGAACAAGTCAGGAGTCTCCGTAACCGACGAGCGTGTATGAGACGAACTATGAGAGTAGAGGAAGCTAGAGAGGTATGTAAGGAAAGAACCTGTTGGAACTCTGTACTCTCTGCCTACCCCGTAAGGGATCTGGCGTGATAATATAGATAGATAGATAATAATAAATTCTTTATTTCGACCAATTGGGATCACGTGTCAGTAAAACATTTAGTTTTAATATTAGGGTTAGTAAAGAAACATTAACAACAACAAAAGCAATAAGTCACACAAATCAAGTCTGTAAAGAAGCGTACAGAAATGATTCATGTACCGACAGTCAAGTCTATCAGCCACGGCCCTTAGGATTAGTTCCAAGAACTGCCCTGAACCCTCCGCACCAGGGATGCGCACTGTTTCCGCAAAGTGGCGAAGAAACAATCAACTCTCGAACTATCTCGAACCTCGGCGAACATTCCCGACCCGCTGCAGAACCGAGGCAGTCCCATCAGCACTCTAAACGCAGTATTATATTGTATGCGCAGAGCATTGAAATGCCTCTGTGTAACCCACAGGCAGCTCGTGTAGAAGGACGTACAAAAGGCTCTAAAAAGAGTATTTTTAACACCCCTCGAACAGCGAGCAAGCCTTCGGGAGATCATGTTAGCTCCTGTAGACACCGCCCTGCGCTCTCTCTATATCTGCATCGTCTTCAGGCCTCAGGTCACGATATGCCCAAGATATTTAAATTGTTCAATTTTATTAAGTGCGATACCGTTAAGTCTGGTGACCGGTATATAATCTGGACATTTACCTCCGGCCCGAAAGACCATGCATTATGTCATTTTAATGTATTGAAATCTATCAATTATAAAGCTCCCAAAAAGATGGGTGATCAAAAAGTTTATTTAATCGAGGTTTTGGCGGGAAGTTGAAGAGTGATGTCAAGTTCGAATAGTAATATGTGTTGTTGGTGAAATATTGACCATTATCTATTTTTATATGTGCAATAGTGAAGACAATAGTAAAAGTTATAAAACGTGCCTTTTTAATTTTCCTCAAAACAGGCGTCGCAATTGGTATTTAAAGTAGCCTCCGCGCAATATCGAGGGTGGAGTAAGTACTCCATGACAACGATGACAATAGAATTGATGAAGTCATCAATTCCATTATCACCGTTCTCATGAAGATCATTGAGGAGCTGAATTAATTTAAAAAAACACGACTATGTATCTCACTGGACATTGGCAAAATACATTATTACATAATTGGCATAAGTTAGTGTGAAGCCATAACTAAAAGAAGAAGAAGAACTTTAAGTGAAGCGCGTATAAGTCGGTTCTATTGCATTTTTAAGTTACTTTATTTGCTTAAAGAAAGAGTGAACCTGGACCCTGTACCGGCCGGACTTATTCCTTTTTATTGACAACGTATTAATGATAACTATATAAGAGAATCACTAATAGATTCACATTAGATTTTTCTTATAACTGAATGTCTTTTCTTTAATTTAAATACGTTACTTTGAATTACATGTAGTTTTTTAATGGCAATATTCGTAAATAATATCGTATGTAATAAAGGGCTTAGCACCCATGAGTCACGTGTTTTTTTTGTTGTTTACCTTTAGTTAAATGCCAAACGAACACAGGATATAATGTTTTAATACGAGATAAATAAAAATATTTAGCCAGGCGATCGTAGTCACTGGAATCGATGCTTGTACTCCTACACGGCGCTGAGCTTGTCAGATATGACCGCTCCAGCACTTATCGCGACTGACATCCTACCGTTCGGCTGCGCCAGTCAAATATAAAGGCCGGCGTGACTTTATAAAAATATATTTATATTACAATACAGATTTATAATATATATACAAAATACTATGCAGTCAATAGTATTGCTTTAAGTTCGTGCGAACGGTAAGAGAGCTAAGTCGATATTGAGGTACTTCGTTTGGTGATGGCTATTTATAGGCATCGCCAAACAAACATATCTTTCTAGAAGGCACCTACGCAGAGTGCGCCGTATTAATTCATATTGCTTATTAATCAAAACGGTTATTGGAATTGAACAGAGACTACACATGTAACCTGATATCTGTTAACATGATAAATACGTAGCTGAGGCAAGTTAATCCGAATCATTAAAACAGTACTTGGAATTAATTTGTATGAGCAATAGTTTGTTGTTATTGCATCATCTTTTAAAGTACTTGTACTGAGCTGTGTACTGGTCGGGTATACATAACTATGCAATAAAGGGTTTAGTCACGTGTTTTTTGTTGTTGTTTACCTTTAGTTAAATGCCAAAACAAACAGAGTATCCTCTGTTCTGTCTGAACTTTAAGCAATGTATTGAAACAAGATAAATAAAAATATTTACACATCCAAGCAAGAATAAAATTCGCAAAATAAAATCATCTGAATATACTCGAAAACACAATGATTTTTATCTCATTTCCTTAAATATCTCAGGGACTTCGAGGTCCGTTCTCCCCGCTCTATCACTAGCCCCCATTAGCATTTGGGGTGTAAGCAGAAAAGCCGCAAGCTCTCAGTATCGGCATCATCGCAGTTCCAGATGTTGACACAAAACGATTCCAGAGCCGGCCCTTAGAATTAGCTTCTTAAGTTTAAGGTATAAGGTTTACCTTCCATTGAATCTGAATTGGAGAAAAAGTAAGTCGGCTGGAATCAATAATGGCTAATATGTTTTTTTCCTACTTCCGACAACATAGGAGTACATTTAGAATTTGTAGAAATATTCACATTACTGTTTTGGAAGCTTTCACCCCTACTAGGAATAATTCTGGTATATCTCTGATCCTTCTTATATTATAAATGTGTAAGTTTATGTTTGGATGTTTGTTACTCAATCAAGCAAAGCGGAACGGAAAAATGGTTCAACGGATTTGGATTAACACTTAGGATATTTTTATCCCGGAATAATGTTAGGTTTCTCTTTAAAGTTAACGCGGGCGAAGTCGCTGGCAGAAACTAGTAAATAAATACATTTTAAGTTTGAACGGCTTAAACCGACTCTTCTAGGACAAGTGTATTAGGTATTACCTAGATAATATGTATTTTATGTAGGTCTTTTATAAAAGTTTTATTACATAACTGTGATGGCATGGCAAGATTGAAAACCAGTTTTTATGTCAGTGGTTATTATCATAAATTAAGTGGAAGAAAATATAGTTTGTTTGACTAATAGCCGTATGATATCTCTTATTCAGTTGATTCAGTGGACGACTACCCTTAGTGTGAAGTAGTTTGTTCCGCTATCGAGATAGGTTTTTGTTTAGTTTTCTCTTTAGCTAGGGCTGTCGACGACAATATGGAATAAAATATATTTAGATATCATTATACCAGGGACTTTGTATTTCAAATAAACATGGACCTTAGTAACCCGTAGCCATACCAATACCTACCTAACGTATCATCATCATTTAATGGAGAGAATGACATAAGGGACCGATATGTATGTATGCCTATAAATGTAGGCATTAATCAAATATGTTTTATTTATTTTTTTATTTATTTCCACATATACATCTACTTTTACAGAGTATATACTCCAATACAGTAGTGTTACCAACTATAAAAAAAATATTTATTTATAACATATAACCATGCTAGCTGTCTTTGTGAATTCACTCAAAGCACAGTGGAATAAGTCTATCTTGGTGTCAATAAGATTAATGGTGCGGAGCGCGCGCGTCAGCGGCGCCTCTTTTAGTAAGTTAGTGCGAGCTCGCGGCACCACCACTAATATTTCCCTATTTTCTATTTTACCCCTTAAACCTTTAAAAATATATGAGACAAGTGCGAGGTCTCTCCTAACACTTAATTCATTGTACCCGACCATACCCAAAATAAATAGAGTCGGATACATCAGTGGGTAAAACGGGTACACCCCGTACTGTCTCATATATATATACCTAACAAATTTATTTTGTACCTTCTCCAACATAAGACTATACTTAGTTTCATGTGGAGCCCAAATGACTGCGTTACATTCGAGATGGCTTCTAACTATCCCGTTGTACAAGGCTTCAATAGCTTTCATGTCCGTAAATCCCCGAACCATACGAAGCAAAAATCCTAGGTTTCTAAAAGCTTTTTTGCATATTTGAACAATGTGATCGCGAAACGTAAGCTCAGTGTTAAGCTTTACTCCTAAATCCCTGACATCTGTAACTCTCAACACTGTTTTTCCGTCAATAGTGTAGTTCCAAAGAATCGGTGAGCGCGATCTGGAGAAACTGATAGCTACACACTTTGAGATGTTAAACTCCAATAGGTTATGGTTACACCACCTCGATACCCTGTCTATATCCCTTTGCAGCTTCTGACAGTCGTCTTCACTATTGATAGTAAGAGATAGCTTCAGATCGTCAGCAAAAAGCAAAGCCTTTGCATTTCTTACAACTTTTGGCAGATCGTTTACCATTATTATAAATTGTAATGGACCAAGATTGCTACCCTGACTTACACCAGATCGTGTGTAATACGGTTCCGACATGTGTCCTGCGTACTCCACATACTGCTGTCTATCTTTCATATAACACGCGAAAAATTGTAGTAGATGCGGAGTGAAACCGACCCCTGCTAACTTTTTGAGCAATATGTCATTTTGAACTAGGTCGAATGCTTTTTTAAAATCAAAGTATACAGTATCGTATTGCCCTCCATTGTCAACAGTCGGTACCACATCGGCCATATAGTTAAGCAGGTTACTTGTGGTGCTTCTTGCTGGTCTAAACCCATGCTGAGCGTCCGAGAGTTGTCCACTGACCTGTGCGAATATGCTCTTATGTATAGCAGCCTCGAACACTTTTGCTGGTGTAGACAATATTGCTACCGGTCTATATCCCTGTACCTTGTCGCCTGATTCTTTCTTGGGTACTGGTACGACCCTAGTTAATTTCCATCTCTCTGGGAACACAGCCGTCTCTAGACTTAAGTTGTATATGTGGAGCAGCGGTTCAGCCATAATCAATTGGCAGTCCTTAAAGATGAAAGGTGGGATACTGTCCGTTCCCGCCGATTGCTTGGGCTTAAGTTGTTGAAGTGCCCTTTGCACGTCGATTAACCGCAATCTGTCAAGGGTTATGCGCGCCGCTCCATTCTCGCCGCCTGATTCCGCTATTGCTTTGTCCACACACAACTGTGCCCGCTCAATATTATAGACTGAGTGAAAAAAGCTAGCAAACTCTTGAGCACACTGTGCGGGAGACAAGACCTCACCGTTTTTTAAAATTTTTTGTGAATTCTTACTATCTCTTTTTGATCTTACATATCTCCAAAAGGACTTTGGGTCCTTTAGGAGTTGATTTTGTATGCGGTGCCGGTACTGGTTCTCTGCTGATGCTATCATTTTCTTAAGTCTTGTCCTACACTGAGCAAACGCTTCGTAATCAACAGCAGAGCCTGACAGTTTGTATTTCCTGTGAAGATGACTTTTCGCCTTAATGTCGCGTATTATTTCATAAGTGTACCACTCAGGGTAAGTGTACCTTGAGCTTACACTACTACGCTTTTTCTTTGGAACACAGTCATTAATAATAGAATTAATAGTGAGATAAAAATAATTAAGACTCGACTCTAATCCTAATTCATACATTGGTGTCCAATCTGCCACCGCTAAAGATTCATACAATAACATAAAATTTGCTTTCCTAAAATTCCAACCCGCAAAAGTGCCTTTGTTTTTATCCGAATCCAAATAGTTGTCCGGTGTAGGCAGTTCGCGACAGCGCCGGCTCACCGTGACCTCGAGCGGGGGATGATAGGCGTCTACTGGCACCAAGGGCATCTCTGCCGCGCGAACCCAAACACCCTTACCTCCGTCAGACGTACTTAACACCAGATCTAACTGCCGCTCGTTACAATTACCTACACTGTTACACTGAGTGAATCCACAAAATGTTAAAAAGTATTCATAATAATGAGCAACACCCACAGAACATGAATATAAATTAAAGTCTCCGATTACTAGTACATCGCGATAACTATAACAATATTTTTCTATAATTCTAAATAATAACATATATTCATTCTCGCAACAATTAGGTGGGATATATACACCGCAAATTAAAAATAACAATTTTTCTCGTGAATAGACGGTAGCACTAATAATTTCAAACATATGGTTATCAATGTTTATGTCGTAACTGTGCAATCGTCGAAGTTCAAATCGCGGTGTGGCCACAAGACACGCCCCACCTTGCTTCCGCCCATCCGCTCGATCACATCGTAATATTGTATATCCAGGTGGTATTATTTCGGCATCTTGAATGGATTTATTACACCCAGTTTCAGTAATAACAAACAGGTCTGCATTCGAAACAGATATACTAGTATAAAATTCTTCTAGTTTAGTACGAAGACCTCTTACATTCTGGTAGTATATTTCTATGGGCTTAGTTTGACGTACTTGTTTTTTTGGTTGATCGACGAAACCAAACCCATTCACAAAATTCTATATTTACAGCCCAGTTTTTTGGATCAGTTAATGTTTCGTATTTCCCTTCTGGAATCCCTATTATAAAAGATGCATAATCTCTTTCGGTTTTATGTTTTATCCTTTCTACCATTACTTCTACTTCTTGGCCACATATATTCTTGACATGTGTCTCCAAATTTTTCTCGGATGTTTGTTTCTGCAGGCGCCAGACGTGCAAATATTTCTTACGTTCTGTTCCTTTTATTTCAAGTGCACTTGTGTTACCACCCCTTTTTACTTCATTGTTGAGATATCTACTTCTCTGTCTGCTAACCAAAGTCCACTTTTCATCCTTTGTCTTATGTTCGAGGCATTTATTTACATTTATCTCTTTTCCATTTCTAATTTCAATAACAGAGTTTTCACTATTATTGTGGCTTATTGTTGGCTGATCCATTTTTAAATTCGCCATTGTTTCCGCTGATTTCGTAGCCATACGTGGCTTTGGTTTGTTATTGTTAACTACCTGCATTTGATTTTGTGTATGCTTAACTGCGTCCGCAAATGATAAAACTGGTTCTAGGTATTCTTGATGTTTCTCTCTATTTTCTTTTACGGGAATTTCCTTGCTCCGATGCATTTCCATTAGATCAATTTTATCTAGTAAAGTCTTAATTTGCATTTCCAATAAATCAACTTTATTAGCTTTTTCTTGAACTACCTTCAATTCCTTCCTTAATTCTTGTAATTCAAATTCTGTCCTCATAAATCTATTTTGTAGTAATGTATTTTCATTTGAATGTTCATCATACCGAGCTCTCATTTCCAGACGAAAATCCTTCATTTCTTTCAATATAAGATTTTCTTCTTCATTAATCGTCAGTGTATGTGTTTTCTGACGACTACCGCGTTCCATATTTACATAGTTGTTCGGTGTAAAGTTTCTATTCGTGACCGTGTTACCTCGTACTGGTGTATCAGAGTTGTCTTTCTTCGGAACGGTGCTTACGCATTCCGGACATTTCCACTGGCACTTATATTCCTGGGTGAGAGCCTCGAACTTCTCCACCGTCATCGCCAGGCATTTCAGGTGGTATAATTTCTTACAGGTCTCTTGTGCACATTCCATGAAAGAAATATCATAAATGATAGTTCCACAACCATTACATCTTGCATCCATTTAGTTTTCGGTAATATACAATTTTAGAGCAATAATTATATACACACGAACACCCAATGCGTCCGCACACTCGCGGTGCGCACGGTATGTAAGGTTCACCATATTTTGTAATAATTATCTCGTTATAAAACATTTTATTCGGTATTTATAAATTATTTGATACATAATTTATACAGCCACTGATCTGCAAACACTAGTTACAGTTATGAAAGACGACTGCATGATCAATGGCTTACACTTGAATGTAAAGAAAACCAAGATTATGGTTTTTGAAAGGGAAGAAACCAGAACGAATGTAAGGATTGTGGTTGGTAACGATGTGCTGGAGCAAGTGAATGAGTTTGTATATCTTGGATGCGCTTTCAGTAAGGATAGGAAATACACCGCTGACATAGAGAGAAGAGTGAGTGCAGGGAACAGAGTGAATGGTGCGATGGGGTAAATGGGAAAGCTACTCGGGAGCCGGCACTTAAGCCATAAGGCGCAGCTGGCCATACATAACGGAGATCTTGTCCCAACGCTGTTATATGGTAGCGAGAGCTGGGTATGTAAGAAGGAGAATGAAAGTAGGATAAATGCGGTAGAAATGCGAGCTCTGCGGAAGATGTGCGGAGTGAAGCTGACCGACCGCATTAGCAACAGCATAGTAAGACAGCGAGTAGGTATGAAAGATAGTATCGGTGTAAAGATGAGAAAGGGCATGCTCCGTTGGTTCGGGCATATAGAAAGAATGCCAGAGGAAAGAATGACAAAACAGATATACAATGTGAAAGTGGAAGGATGCAGGTACCGGGGAAGACCTTTTTTTTTTTTTTTTTTTGTACGTGGGGAAATCCTCATGGACTTCCGCCAGCCTCAGGGGCAGCTGGCGGGGCATGTCGGACTCTAACCGACTAAAACCCCACGGTGGCCGGCATCGACACTTCAGGGAGGGGCTCCGGGATCTCCGTTAGGAACACACCGGTGCCCCTTTGTACCTTGCTCCGAAAAGCCCGCCTTCGGGGGGGGAGCCTATGGGCCCGCTCCCCCCCTGCACCGTCGCGGTGATCGCGGCAGCATGGGTCACACCACGCCACCGTCCTCCTCGAGGTCGCACGTGAAGGACGCTTACGGGCCCCCGCCCCAGCGCCCCACGACCTCATGGGCCCCCCTGCGGATATTGGTACAGGGGGGAGGTCCCCCGCCAGATGTTACGGCGAGGGAAACATGTTAGCCCGTATTATAAAGCCCCGGGCTATTGGGCTGGGGGGCCTGGGCGGGCTGTGCCTCCGCCCCGGCGCCGTCGCCTTCGCCGAGCGGGATCGGCCCTCTCCCGATCCCGCTCGGCTTCCTCCTTCTGAGACATCACTGTCTCACAGAAGGAGGATACGGCCCCCCACGCCGATTCCCCTGCCAGCATAGCCGCTACTACTGCCGGCAGGGAGAGGTCCGGTCCAATCCGGTCGACCAGGATCCGCCGCTCGGAGGCCCACGCTGGGCACTCAACGAGCGTGTGCTCTGCGGAATCTTGGTCCCCACCACAATGGTGACAGGCTGCCGTCACCTCGCGTCCAATCTTGTTCAAATAATCACCGAAACAGCCGTGACCAGTGATTATCTGAGCAAGCCTGTAGGAGATTCGCCCACTCCTCCGCTGTTGCCAGGCTTCGAAGGACGGCAGTATAGCTCGGACGACGCGCTTGCGCGCGATGTGCTCCTGGCTAAGCCTCGCGCGCCACTTCTCTAGAGCGCGTCGTCGTTCCTGCCGTCTGATTTCAAGCGCGGGCACGCTCTCGCCGCTTTGGCGGACGACGCGAATCCGGTCATAGACTCTCGCGTCCATGTCCGCCAGGATATCGAGCGGCGGAAAGCGTGCCAGGAGGGTTGCCGCCTCAAAGGATACGGTCCGGTATCCTCGTGCGATGCGGATGGCCATCTTGCGCTGCAGGCTATAGATCTTGGTCCTGCAGCGCCGGACGCCCGACAGTCGGTGTGACCATACGGGCGCCCCATACAGGGCCACCGATCGCACGACCCCCCCGTAGAGGCGGCGTACCTCCTCTGACGGTCCCCCGAGGTTGGGTAGCAGTCTATGCATGGCACCCACTACCCTCTCAACTCGGGGGACAAGGCGCTCGAAATGCTCTTCGAAGCCCCAGCGACTGTCCAGGGTGAGGCCCAAGTACTTTAGGTACCACCCCACCCGGATTGACGAATATCCGACGCGAACCCACGAGTCGGGCGGTTCCCTGCTCCTAGGCAGTTTATGGAACCATAGCGCCTCGGTCTTATGAGGCGCTATCTGCAGGCCCAACTCGCGGATTTTGGCGACGACGACCTCTGCCCCAAGCTCGGCGAGCTCAACGGTCCTCTCGAAAGTGTCCCCCTCAGCGACTATTAGAGTGTCGTCGGCGTAACAGACGACACTGACGCCAGGGGGGAGATCGACACGCAAGACTGCATCGTAGGCGAGGTTCCATAGGTGGGGGCCCAACACGGACCCCTGCGGAACCCCGCAGGACACCTCCCTCCGGTGCAGTGTACCATCCTGTCCGATATACTGAATGTACCTGTCGCGCAAGTAGTCCCCGACCACGGCTTGCAGGTACGGAGGGACGCGGTGATGTTCTAGCGCCCCCCGGATCGCGTCCCAGGGCAGGGAGTTGAAGGCGTTGACGATGTCGAGACTTATCGCCAACGCCACTCTACCCCGGGACAAGGCCTGCGCCGACAGGGAGCGGACGCGAAGGATCGCGTCCACTGTCGAGCGCCCCTGTCGAAAGCCGTACTGGCTGTCAGCTAGGTCGGGACCGAAGCGCGACAGATGCCCGCTGAGACGGGCGGCAAGAATTCTCTCGAACAACTTGCCGCTCTCGTCCAGCAGGCATATCGGACGGTACGCAGAGGGAGAGTCTGCAGTCCTGCCTTCCTTCTTTAAGAGGACCAGGCGAGCCTCCTTCCAGGCCGTGGGGAACTTGGCATGTCGGAGGCAGCTGTTGAACAGCTGCCTCAGCCTGTCCCCCAGGGTGGCCAGAGCGATCACCCATGCCCGCCCTGGTATACCATCGGGGCCGGGCGCGGTGTTACGAGCGCGCAAGCGGCTGATGGCTCGGTCCAGCTCCTGTTCGGTCACCCCCAACTCGTCGGTGTAAAGGGCCGACAACACCGTTGGAGGGACTGAGGGACTGCCCCGGACTGTCGGAAATAGTGCGTTGATGACCCGACGCAGCAGTCCGGGGTCTAGGGTCTCCGTCAGGGGGGGCACCCAGGGGCGAAGCTTGCCCAACACCACCCTGTAGGGGCGCCCCCATGGATCCCTATCAAGTCCCCCTAGGAGCTCCCTCCAGGACCGAGACCTGGCATTCGCAATGGCGATTTGGAGCGCCTTTGTAGCCACTCGATAGCGCTCGTATGCTCCGGCCTTCTCCTCCTCGGTGGCTCGCCTTCTTCTTCGAGCTCTAGTGTACTGGCGACGCGCGCGCAAGCAGACTTCGCGCAACTGCGCTATCTGCTGCGACCACCAGTACACTGCCGTTCGCTTGGGGCAGCTGGTCCGGGGCATGGCGGCATCGCATATCGCCGTCATCGTGCCCCGGAACCAGGTCGCCTCCCTTTCCGGATCGGACCAGACCTCATCGGTGTTTTCTGGCCATGCCGCGACGCTAGCTGCGGCTTCGAGAAGATCTCGATTAAGCCGCTTGAGAGACCAGCGTCGCGGGGGGCTGCCTGCACGACGGCTGGGGCAGTCCGGTGGGCGGAGGGCCACATCGAAGACGATGTGGCGGTGGTCGGATAGTGTGACCACCTCCTCCGCAACGCGCCACCCCGACAGCGTGCTCATGGCAGAGGGAGTTGCCCACGTTAGATCGACGACCGACTCCCCCTGCCATCGCACGCAAGTGCTGATGGACCCCCGGTTCACGAGCCGGAGGTCCAGCCCAGCCGCCCACTCTTGCAACGTCCCTCCCTTCGGATCATCCCTAGGGTTGCCCCACGCTCTGGCGTGGGCATTAAAATCCCCGAGGACGATCGATGGACGGGGCCGGCATCTGCGGATGCAGTTCGCCAACCCGTCCAGGTACACCTCGTAGTCGGCGAGGCACCTGTTGGGAGAGACGTAGCAGCATATTATGGCCATTCCTCCCCACTGCACAGCTATGAAACCCTGCCCCCTTTCCAGGAAGGAGCAGGGCGGAGCACCCTCTCCTCCTCCCCAGTATACGGCGACGGTGCCCGTGTCGTACCCGAACCACCGCGGATGGTCCGGTACGCGGTATGGCTCCGCCATCACCGCCAAGGCAACCGACCACTCCGCAACGCTTTGCAGTAACAGGTCTTGCGCGTTGCGGCAGTGGTTCAAGTTGCCCTGCAATATTCTTTGCGGAGGGAATTTTAAGCCTCCATCGGGGCCTCCTTCGACAGGCTACACGTGCCCGTTGCCTTGGTGGTTTCCAGGGTTTGTGTTTGTGGGGATACCTGATTTTTCCCCGTTCCCTTTGGGGGGGTACACTTTTTCGTGTACAGCCGGTGATCGGCTGCACACCCCTTGCTGCTACACAAGGGGCACTTAGGCGTCCGCGCTTTACATTCTCTGGCCCTGTGAGTCGGTTCAGAGCATATAAAGCAAAGGGTGCTGCGGTCTACGTTGTTAGGGCATCTTTGGCCCACATGACCCTTTTCGAGGCACCGGTAAAAGTACAAGGATCTTGCTTCCAGTGCCTCTATTTTGACAGTCCCCCAACCCACACGAATATTTTTCTCCGCAATAATTTTTCGCATAGTTGCGAGAGGGCACCGGATCCATGCGGTGCCCAATGCTGTGGGTGTTCGGCGGATTGGTCCAACACGGACGTCAGCCGCAATGCACCCTCCTGCGACGGCGACCGCCGACGCTACCTCTTCTGGGGTTACAGCATCATCAAGGCCCCGTATCCTTGCCTCACCCGTTTTGCTTGGGCGAGCTATTTTAACTTTCAGGTCTTTTAGGGCCTCTCGCATTCACTCAGCCAAGCGGTTTGCCTTTGCTTCGCACTCAGCTCCTGCGATTTCCAGGAGGAGACCACCTGTAATAGCCCTTTTCTGGCCGACGGACTCGATGCCGATGTCTCCCAGATTTATTTGGCTTCTTGCCTTAGCCATCACCTCCGCATAAGTCGTGCTGTCTAGGACCGTCACAGAAACAGCCGCTGTCTTCGGGACTTTCGGCAGTTTCCTCCTTCCGTCCTTATTGCCTTTGCGCTCTGAGGGGCGATTTCCAGTCACCGCTTGGTCAACTTTTATTTGTTTGGCCTTTTGGGGCCTTTTGGCAACAGTTGCCCAGGTTTCCTTAATCTGCGATGGGCCCGGGTTTGAGTTTATGGGTACAGGGGTAGGCACCGCTGGCAGGTCCGGCACCGGAGGGTGTGCCAGAGCTTTAGCCTTTCTCGCCTTTCTCTGTTTGTTTTGGGGCGCTGGCAGCGATGCCGTTTCCACCGCCGACGGAATGGCCATTTCCATTTCTGCTCCCCTGTGGTTACCCGCGGAAAGCCTGGGGGCCCGTTTGGAGAATATCTCCGTCCTAAGGACAGCTAATTTCCTTTCCTCTATAGCGCCGATCTGCTCTGCCATGTCTGTGGACATTGCGGGCATTTGAAGAGCTGGCACTGGTTGAGATGCCGATTTGGGCTGACTCAAGCCAGTCTGCAGATCCGTCTGGTTCCTTAGAGTCTTAACAAGCTCAGTCAGGTTACGGATCTCGGCTGTAAGGCTGGTTAGCTGTGCGCGGAGTTCTGAATTCTCGCGCTCTAGTCGCTTCACGTTCGCATCTACAGGTGCTCGGCGTGTCAGCTCGTCGAAAGCCGCCTTAACTTTGCGCGTAGCCATCCTGAGTCCGCGGACGTGGGTCCCTTTCATATTTCGGGACTGGTCCGCAATCTTCTCTATAATATCTAGGTTGTTAGTTACGCAGGAATCGAGATCGAGGCTTGGTTGCGCTTGCATCTCCCGGGCCAGCTCTTGAGGCTTAGGGAGGCTCTTTTTAGCCCTAGTATTCGTCGGGCGTGAAAACGGACTAAACAGTTCGTCGTCGTCCGACTGTTCAATTACGAGTTTCGGTTGCTTTTGTCGTTCAACACTTCCGGATCTTGGTCGTTTTCTTGAACAGGAAACCTCCGACGCTGCCGTCGATGCCAAAGATGTTAAGGAGGCGTCCGAGTCTCCTCCATCCGTTTCCGCGAGCCTAGCAATCGTGTTAGGGCGTGCAAAACGCCCACGCCGGTCTCGCGCGAGAACTACTACTGGTCGGCCAGCAGCTGGTATCTGGTCAACGCTAACAGCCACTTCAGGCTCTTTTGAAGCCGTTTCTGCCCTCCGTTCTTCATTATTCGCTTCTTCTTCTTGTGCTATCTTCAATTCCTCTGCTTTCTTCCCTCCTTCCACTTTTTCTAACTCTCTACCATCATCTAAGTTTTGACTTTTGTTTTTAAGAGACTTCATAGTTAATCCCACGAGTATCTAGGTAAATAACAAGTCCGTCGAGGCAGGGACCCGATTGCCCCGATAACCCTAATACGCCCGGGGGGGCGGGAGGTACCCCGGGGTGGGCCGCTAGCAGCTGATCAACCCGCCAGCCTCTTGATATCAGTGTCCGGCAGGAGTACCGGGCACTGACACCAAGCATCCCGACACCACGTACCGCTGTGCCGGAATTAGGGGATTTTTTATAGAGGTTGTCTCCTCGCAGTCCGGCCAGTTAAGGCAAGACCCCCGCTTCCCGAAGGGTCTACGGTATGCTCATCAAGCCACGGTTAGGTGGCTCCCAGGGACAATAACGACAATGGTTCTCTCTTCAACTGAAGCGTACACACCACAAAGAGCAATTAATTGCACGACGTGGAGGAAACTTTGCCGTCCCTCCTTTCAATCACAACATCGCCAGCTGCACTCTGCCTTCTCCGAACTGGAGAGTGCAGGGAACAGCGCGACACACTCATCACGCGCCAGACCATTTGCCGCCGTCAGCAGTCACTCCGGAAAGCGAGGGGGCTGCTGGCGACGCCCAGGGTGCACTACGGGGAGGTTGTCTGACCAAGCACCCCACCGGGGAAGACCTAGACTATCTTACCACGACCAAATAAACCGAGTCTTATCTGATGGAAAAGTCAAGAGTCTCCGTAACCGGCGAGCGTGTATGAGACGAACTATGAGAGTCGAGGAAGCCAGAGAGGTATGTAAGGAAAGAACCTGTTGGAACTCTGTACTCTCTGCCTACCCCGCAAGGGATCTGGCGTGAGGTTATAGATAGATAGATAGATAATTTATAAATCTAAACTTAAACAATATAAAAATTTAAACTGGTTGAATTGGTTGTAATAAGGTAATAGAAATTATGATATTTTGACTTATAAAATAAACTATCCAAGTTTCCAATTTATTTCTGTACAAAATGTTATCCGTAGTCAATTATAGGCTAGTACAATATCTCTATCAGATCAGCATAAACTCTTTGGAATACTCTTATACCGCCAACCCCAGATTCCCAACAGGAAAACCGTAATCGAGATCAGGAAATTACCGTTACATTCGAATTCGAGTTTTCGAATTAAGTCTCTGTTACTTCAACTCTACTACTCTTTATTTAAAGATGAAAATCCTGCAAAATAAAAAGTCTGTAGGAATCACAACCATATTTTACTGTTAACAAAGTTTCTTCACTTGAATATTATACCGTAATACTGTATGAAAAGAGTTGTTTTTACATTTATGTAGTTTTGTAAAACAGTATGTGTAAGTTGGCACTGGCCAGTGATCGTTGCGTTAAGTCGACGTTTCCTTCCGTGTAATCGGGAGTTGTTCTATAGAACTCTACTTAATTATGCAATAGAAAACTTAAGCTGCTATTTTGTTACATTAAATTGTACTTTATTCCTTGTCACCAGAGTTTGATTTACATGGTAACTTGGTTTTAGGATAACACGTTTTTGCGTATTTCATTGTAACTATTGGTGTACCATATGTGACGGTGCGTGAGGTAAACGGCTTCGGGATTACGCTTTTGGACCGTTACCCGTTTGATTTGGGTGGACCTTAATAAAGTAATACTATTTAGTGTAAGTAAGAGCATACGAGCGAGATAAACGCGATCGGATGTGAGATCTGAAAATCTTATTATAAATATAAAAAAAAATAAAACACACCGTCACGCCTATATTCCCCTAAGCAGGGGTGGCAGAGGTGTACTGAGATATATAAATTGTATTATAAATATAAATTAATATATTTTTTTTAAATTTCATTTTCATTATTCATTTCATGAAAACACAGTGCATTATACAAATACCTGTTTTAAGATATACAAATTCATATCATGCACAAACCTACAATAAAATATGACACCATGTTCCAACTTATTTTTATATACTAGAAAAATAATGGTATAATGTTATAGGAGTTTCAAAAACAAACTACACAAACCAATTTTATAGTATCTAGGGGTCAACAACTGAGACATAAATGGTAGTGTTTAGGCCAGAACTCTTGCTATAATTATACGAAAAGTTCTTTTAAAGTCAAAGTGATGACTTCTAGGCACGCTACAAATTACTAAACTAAAGAAAATATAGTACCCAATTAAACACCGTTTATGATATTCTAGTAAAATAAATAACAAGTGATGACATAACTTACCTACCAATAATATGCACTAACTTTGCTCATCATGGACAAACATTATCACAATATAATAAGTACTTAAGACATGTCTAAAGATATTATATTAACAAGATAGAGTTGTGCGAAAGAGACTTTGGGACATTTTACCTGAGTATGGTATAAATGGCACTCTGTTGCGGGCCGTCCAGTCCACCTATGTGGACTGCAAGGCATGCGTACGGGTGGGTAGTGGGTAACAGGTCACCCTGGTTTGACGTTGAAATCGGCGTCAAGCAGGGCTGCGTGTTGTCCGCTAGACTGTTTATAATATATTTGGATAAAAGTCTTCAAAGACTGAAAGCGATGAATGAAGGTGTACAAATGAGTGATCTAACACCGTCACGCCTATATTCCCCAGAGGGGCTGGCAGAGGTGTACTGAGTACACCCACGTTTCGCCGACGATGTTAGGTCCCATGTAATAGGGGGCGAGCCTATTGCCATATACCGGGCACAATTCCAGACTCCGGACTCATACTGGGAATTTTTCGTTAGAAAAACTACATTTGTCCAACCTAGGATTTGAACCCAGGACCTCGTGATCACAAAGCGATGCGCTTTGCCACCAGACCAACGAGGCAGTTCTCAGTATGAGTGATCTAGTGGTAAATTATCTCCTATATGCAGATGACGCGGTTTTGATAGCGCCAACAGCCACTGATCTGCAATCACTAGTCACAGTTATGAAAGACGACTGCATGAAAAATGGCTTACATTTGAATGTGAAGAAAACCAAAATTATGGTTTTTGAACGGGAAGAAACCAGAACGAATGCAAGGATTGTGGTTGGTAACGATGTGCTGGAGCAAGTGAATGAGTTTGTATATCTTGGATGCGCATTCAGTAAGGACGGGAAATACACCGCTGACATAGAGAGAAGAGTGAGTGCAAGAAACAGAGTGAATGGCCCGACGGGAAAGCTACTTGGGAGCCGGCACTTAAGCCAAAAGGCGCAGCTGACCATACATAATGGAGTGCTTGTCCCAACGCTGTTATATTGCAGCGAGAGCTGGGTATGTGAGAAGGAGAATGAAAGTGTTATGTATGTAGTTAAGTATATGTCTATGCAAGCGGGGTGCGCCCGATCCTCTCCAAGAAATAAATGACAGTGTGATTCCGACCATTGTGTTTCATTGACGTGCCGCTACCTGTCATACCCCCGTACAAATATATAACACGTGGCGACGACCGAACTCACATTTTATATTTAAAATGTCTACGGGGATATCATTTGGCATATTGTCCAGCTTCGATCACCTCACGCAAGAATGGAACAGCTACAAGTCGCGTTTAAACCAATGGTTTATCGCTAACAACATAAACTGTGACTGAAAAAGCAACGATCAAGCGGCGAGCGATATTGTTAAGTGCGTTAAGCGAATCTACCTTCAAACTTGCAAGTGATCTGGCGTTACCCAAAAAGGTGGAAGAATTGGGTTACGAGGCAATAGTCCAACTCCTTGATGATCACTTTACACCAAAAAGATTCGGGTTTGCGGACAAATCAATCTTCTACTCCGCAACACAGCGGCTAAGAGAAAGTCACACTCAGTGGGCAGCCAGGATTAGAGGATTGGCAGCACATTGTGCATTCAGGAATTTGGAGGAGGCCTTGCTGGATAAATTTATTATGGGCATGGCGGCAGGACACGAGTGGGACAAGCTTTTCCCGCAAGATCAGCGAGACCTGACTCTGGCTAAGGCGATCGACCTGGCGGAGAGCGTGCGTTGTGCACGCCACGCTTCGGCGGCGGCGGGCGCTGGCGGCGCCGGCGCAACGGGCCCGGATGGCGTGTTCAACATCTCCAAGAAGGAAAAGTGAAGTGTGTGTGGTTTTACCAATCATAAGTCTAACCAGTGTCGTTACAAAAATTATAAGTGCAAAAAATGTAATAACAAAGGTCACCTGCGTAGGATGTGCCCTAATGAGGGTAAAGTGAAGTACGTGGAGGAAGGCACCGTGGACGAGGGAGACGACGGTGAGCGTTTTTATAATATCCGATGTGTGAGAGGGAAACCTATGACGGAGAGCGTGATGATCAGTGGGTTGGCTTTGGAGTTCGAGATCGATAGTGGTTCTGCAGTTAGTGTGATTTCTGAAAAAACTTACAAGACTTATTTCAAACGATTACCATTGTCAGTCACCAACAAAAAACTATTTAGTTACACGGGCGAAAATATCGAAACAATTGGAATAGTGTTGTTGCCTATATCGTACAGTGCACGCACGCGCGTTTTGAATGTGTACGTAGTGCGACATGGCGGGCCGCCGCGGCTGGGCCGCGACTTCATTCGCGAGTTCGACCTCGAGCTGGCGCCGGCGGCGGTGCACGCGCCGTACGAGCATACACTCCCCGAATGCGACAGTAATATCGTAAACCAATTAGTTAACGTTTTTCCCAAAGTTTTTTCAGGTGACCTAGGAACATTTAATAAGTATTATTAATTACACTTAAAACCAGATGCTAAACCAATTTTCTTTAAGGCTCGACCGGTACCTTATGCGTTAAAAGAAAAGTTGGATAAAGAACTAGATCGGTTGTTGACTTTAGGCATACTAAAACCTGTCGAACACTCGGAGTATGCATCGCCCATCGTCCCGGTGTTAAAGAAGGACGGTAGCATACGGTTATGCGCCGACTATTCGGTTACAATTAATAAACAGCTAATTGTGGATCAGTACCCCTTACCCACTGTTAATGATTTATTAGCTAAATTACACGGGGGCGTACAGTTTAGTAAAATTGGTTTGTCTATGGCGTATAACCAATTTATTCTAACCGAAGAGAGCCAAAAATTAACATGCATAAATACACATCGCGGTCTATTTAATTTTACGCGGTTAGTGTTTGGGCTGTCCAGCGCACCGGCCGTGTTCCAGCGCGCCATGGAATGCTTGCTCGCGGGAATAGACGGGATTATTTTCCTGTTGGATGATATTCTAGTCACGGGAGGAAGTAAAGACCAGCACAGGCAGCGTCTGGCTGCAGTTCTGCAGCGTTTAGACGATGCCGGTCTGACCGTACACTCGAGTAAATGTGAATTATTCAGAAACGAAATTTCGTATCTTGGTCGCGTCATAGATAAATATGGGGTCAGGAAGTCGCAAGAAAAGGTAAATGCTATTTCACAAGCTCCTAGGCCGGTAAAAGTATCACAGTCACAGTCGTTTTTAGGTCTAACTAATTATTATCGGAACTTTGTACCATACGCATCGTCAGTATTAAGTCCATTGTATAATTTATTGAGTAAAAACACAAAGTGGGAATGGACTTCAGTACATGACGATGCGTTCATTCGAATAAAAAATATTTTGGCTTCCGACAATACGTTAGCGCACTTTAATCCGAATGCGAAATTGATACTGACTGTAGATGCGTCACCGACCGGGTTGGGAGCTGTTTTATCGCAAGTGGACGAGGACGCCTTAGAAAGGCCGATATCTTACGCTTCTCGAACGCTGTCGTCGGCAGAAAATAATTATGCTCAAATCCAAAGAGGCTACTGCCATTATTTTTGGAGTAAGAAGGTTTCACCAGTACCTGTACGGTCGATCGCGACCCTTCGTGCTACGAACGGATTACAAGCCTTTACTTGCCATTTTCGGTCCCCACAAAGGCATTCCCGAGGTGTCCGCCAACCGCTTACAGCGGTATGCTATATTCTTGGCAGCTTATAATTATACTATCGAGTATATTAGTAGCAAACATAACTGCGCAGATTATTTGTCTCGGGCGTGCACGAGTGGGGAATCGAGGGAAGCGCCGGGCGGGCTCGCCGAGTGCGCGGACCGCACGGCCTACATAAACTTTGTAGTCGACGGCGACCTGCCGGTGACGCTTAATGAACTGCGTCGTGAGACTGCCCGCAACCCTCGGCTATCAACGGTCAGGCGTTATGTGTTAAACGGCTGGCCGAGAAAAATAACCGACGTAGAATTAAAACCATATTATCTTTGCCGATCACAATTATCCTACGAGAACGGTTGTTTAATGCGCGGGCATAAGGTCGTCATACCCGCTTCCTTACAGGAAAAAGTGTGTCAGGAGTTACATAGTTCACATTTCGGAATTGTAAAGATGAAAGCACAAACTCGCGAGCGACTGTGGTTTCCGGGCGTGGACGCGGCGCTGGAGCGGCTGGCGGGGCGGTGCGGCGTGTGCGCGCAGCTGCGCCCCGCGCCGCCGCACGCGCCGCTGGCGCCGTGGCCGCTGCCGCTGCACACATTTACCGAATCCATATAGATTTTTAGGGCCCTTTCATAATTACATGTTTTTAATAATCGTAGACGCTTACAGTAAATGGGTAGAATGTTATGACGTCACCTCGACGTACAGTTCAAAGGCGGTGATCGATAAGCTATGCGATTTCATGTTGCGCTTTGGAGTTCCGCATACGTTGGTGAGTGACAATGGCGCTTCTTTTATTTCACAGGAATTTCTGATTTTTTGTCAAATTAATGGTATAAAATATCTTTTATCCCCCGTATATCATCCGGCTAGTAATGGACAAGCCGAGAGTATTGTGAAAGTTGTGAAAAAGGGGCTCAAGTGCATAATTTTAGAATGTGGTAATAAAAAAATATTCAAGGAAAAATAGCAAAATTTGTATTCGACTATAGGAACTCTAAAAACAGCACCACTGTGAAGTCACCCGCGGAACTCATGTACGGGCGCGCGTTGCGTTCACGGCTGGATTTAATATACCCTACCGCTTCGTCTACCTCGTCCACGGAGCTCATCCGAATCGTCGAACGCAATCAGTCTTCACAGGCGAAACATTATAGAGGTACTCCCAGATTAAACTTCAAAGAAAATGATAAAGTATGGATAACAAAAAATACAAGTAATAAACAATTCAATTGGATTCAAGGCTTTATTAAAAGGAAAATTGGACAAGTGATGTACAGAGTATACATGCCATGCTTGGAGTGTGAAGTTACCAGACACATTGACCAGATCAGACCACGTCTGTACGCAGCGCCGAATGACTTTCAACCCTGGGACCCCAACGTGGTGCCAGATGTTCCACCCGCAGTGGCCTTCGACGTCGACGCTGCTGAACAAGCAGGAGAGGAGAGAGAGAATACCCCGGTGCAAGAGTCGTCGCAGCGGTACGCCAGAGGACTTCCGGAAACTCCGCCGAACGTCCTGACCAGGGCTCAAAGGCGCCAAGCCATTAGTTCGATTTTCTCGACACCAACGTTGGAACACGATGACACAAATGAGGATTAGCCCACAGTGTCGTTGTACTAGGTTAAGAGAAATAACTATTATTATTAATCTAAATTAATAAAGAGGGAGGGGTGTTATGTATGTAGTTAAGTATATGTCTATGCAAGCGGGTTGCGCCCGCCCCTCTCCAAGAAATAAATGACAGTGTGATTCCGACCATTGTGTTTCATTGACGTGCCGCTACCTGTCATACCCCCGTACAAATATATAACAGAAAGTAGGATAAATGCGGTGGAAATGCAAGCTGATGCGGTAGATGTGCGGACTGAAGCTGACCGATCGTATTCGCAACAGCGTAGTAAGATAGATAATAAAATAAAATAAAAATAAAAAAGCCTTTTTCCTAAACTAAATAAAAATCTTTTATAAAAAAAGGAAAACCGACTTCAAAAAGCAAAAAAATAAATATTTGAAGTCGGTGCTGGTTGGTGCAGTCGGTTACTTGGCACCGACTTCAAATATTTATATTTTTGCTTTTTGAAGTCGGTTTACCTTTTTTTATAAAAGATTTTTATTTCACAATTTTAAGTGACCAGTGAATTCTATAGTAGGGTACCTATAGGATTGACGTAATACCCATAATATCGCAATTTACACATGCCTATTGTTTGTCGTTAAGGAGTTCCCTGGTGTATCTTCTAAGTCCAAGGTCCAATGTCAATAAAATTAATATCGGACCATCTTGGAGATATACTGAACCCAATGCAAAAAAAATTATCAAAATCGGTCCACAATTGACGGAAATATCGCTGAACATACATAAAAAAAAAAAAAAAGCATACAATCAACCGAACATAGAACCTCCTCCTTTTTGAAGTCGGTTAAAAAAGAAATCTTTACAAAATTTTTACAAATCATATTTATAATTTTAAACAGGAATTCATTAAAAAATTAATCTCGGTTCGTTTATTAGTATAATTCAGGACCCCGTCTGGGTGAAGGCCTCTTCCAGCTTTTTCTATTTTTCTCTGTCTTGTGCTGTTTCTAACTAATTTGATGCTGTTCGCAGAATTTCATCGGACCACCTAGTTTTTGGTCTCCCTTTTTTTCTTTTGCCCTTTGGGCCTTTCCATGAAGACACTGATTTGGTCCATTTGTTATTTGACGTTCTAGCTACATGACCAGCCCAACGCCATTTTGACTTTAGAGCGTAGTCTAAAGCGTCAATTACTTTTGTTGTTTTTCGTATGTCTGTACTTCTTATTTTTTCCATTAGTTTTATTCATAGTAAGTTTCTTTCCATAGAGCGTTGACAAGTGGTAATCTTTTGCCTGGCTAATTTTGAAAAGACCCATGTTTGGCTAGCATAAGTAAGGCATGGTAATAAGCAAGAGTCCATAACTTTTTTCTTTAAATTAATAGGTAAAGTACTTTTGAAAATTTCTTTTAGGTTCCAGTATTTGTTTCATTTTTTGTAATTCTTCTGTCTATCTCTTTTTCATTATTCGTTTGTCTTAATGAGATCTGTTTGCCTAAATATATGTATTCTTTCACATATTCGAGAGCATTATTTTCAATGTAGATATTGTGCATATCTCTATTTGTCATAATTTTTGTTTTCATAAGATTCATTTCCAGTCCTATTTCTGTACTCTTTTCCTGAAGCATACTGAGCATATGTTGGATACCAGTTGCCGTTTCAGACATTAATACTATGTCGTCCGCAAAGCATAGATGAGTTATAATCTTTCCATTAATTTGTAGACCATAGCTCGTCCAGTCTACTTTTTTTAAGACGTACTGTAGGACTGTTATGAATAGTGTCGGCGATATAGGATCGCCCTGCCTTACTCCACGGTCAATACTGATTTCGGGGCCGATTTTTTTCTAGTTTTACTCGGCTTTTGCACCTTAAATATATATTTTGGAGTATTTTGATATATATAGGATTTATTCCTGCTTCTGTAAGTGCTATCCATATAGACTCATGCGAAATTGTGTCAAAAGCTTTTGCATAATCGACAAAAGCTAAGTATATTGGACTGTTAAATTCTTTATACTTTTCTAGTATCTGTTCTATAACATAGATTTGGTCTATAGTGCTATAACCTTTTCTAAAACCTGCTTGTTCTTCCGATTGATATTGTTCTATTTGTGGAGAAATCTTTTTTTGTAAGCATGATGTAAAGATCTTATACAATGCCGACATAAGGCTAATAGGTCGATAATTCGCTACATTGGTTGGGTCTCCTTTTTTATAGATAATTACAATATCCGATGTAGTCCATTGTTCCGGTACTATTTTTTGGTCAATAATTTTATTAAAAAGTATGACAAGTAAAGTAAGTAGTGTGTTTTTCGAAGCTTTGAGTGCGTCATTGGTAATTTTGATATCGCCTGGGCACTTATTTGATTTTAAATTGTTTATACTGCTTTGTACTTCCGTTTCACTAAAGTATATTTGGGCTGTTTCTTGGTCTGTATTTTTTGTATCTATGTGTATCTTTGAATCTGTAGCTTTATTACTACTGTACAAGGTTTTGTAGAAATCAGTTACTGTTTTCAGTATATTGAAACGATTATTTTCATTTGTCTTCGCTTTTGATTTTAGATTAATTATCCATTTTCATTCAATTTTGTATACGCCTTTTTTGTGCTCCCTGTCGCTATAAGTTGTTTTTCTATTGTTGATATTCTTTTGAGTTATGATGATCAGATTTTATTTTTTTATTTATTTATTTATTATTAAAGGTACATCAACAATATACATATTATAATCATACAACATAGGACGATAAGATATTGTTCTTATATGCATATCAATTAGAGATGTACACAACATTGATTAAGATTTTGCATATTACATTAGAATTAACCAATTATAAAATATCACACTAATGAGAAGTGGTAAAATACATTAATTGACAGTGAAATGAATGAATAGTTATTAATTAATTATTAAGATAATAAGAAAAAGATATTTATAATATATGAAAGTTAATTAATTCATAAAAGTTAATCATCCAGAAATGAAAATTATACGGAGAATTTTAATGTATATAAGTTATGAAGAAATAAAATCTTGAGATAATTTTTTCTTAAACTATTCTTGTTTTACTAATTTGTTTATACAACTGGCTTAGCTCTTGTTTTTCCTCTTTAGTTTTAGGTTTTTTATGTTGTAGTTCTTGTCTTCGTCTCATAAGTTAATTAGTTGTTTCTGATATATATTTCTTCGCGCCAGTTGTTTTATTTGTGTTTATATTTTGCCAACTTTCAATAATACCGTTTTTTAGCCGGTCATAGTAATCTTGCACCGTTTCATCTTTAATACTATTCGTTAGTTTTTCCCTTTTCTTACTTAATATTTCTTCATAAAGCTTCTTCAAATAGATAGATAGATATTAACAATTTATTTTCTAAATTACTATATTTTAAGGGTTCAACTGCTTTTTATAAATTCAAAAGAATCATTGAATTTGTTTGTTTGTAACACCATCATTATGCTACATTTCAAGCTTCTTCGTTTTAGTTGGCTGAAAGAATGGCTTGGACGGCAAAACGTGACTTTGTGTTTGGTCACATTTCTATGAAACCAGATCGCCATTACATCTGCGCAATGTAGTTTTATGCAGGTTCCAGTATTTCCTTAAATCTTTCAAGTCGCAATAAGAAACTGTATAAAAGGAATTGTTTCCTTCCATTCGGCTACTTGATAAGGCTTGTAGGATTAAAAGTACTAACTAATACGTTGCCAGCAATTACCGTTACCGCGTACCATTAGCTAAATTAACCAAGCCAAGATACATTTGTCTCTTAAACAAAAACCATATCCCTATTTACCCAATCTTATGAAGAGGCTATTCCAAGCGGTTCTCAAGCACCGGGAAAAGCTTTTAGCAGCGTGTTAAAACCGAGTTTACTTTACACACCCTCCCTGATCCGTGTTTGTTTACCCGGTGCTTACTACGTAAGCAGCCAAACATAGTAGCCCTGTAACGGTTGATGGTCTCTGAAGACTTTTCTGAAAAACATTAAATTTATAATGCAATACAGTAGAGGAAGAACATGTATATAAGCTGATTTTTCGGCCTTCTTGAAAGGAAGACAAACAAATTTATATCGATTCTCATTTTTTAAAAACGTAACCTCACATTTGTCTTAAGTGTGTTTACAAACATACACAAACACCCAGACCAAAACAAATTTTTGTGGGTCAGACAAAGATTTGTACAGTTCAGGAATCGGACCCGTAACTACTTGATCCAGTGGATGGAGTAGCTTAAGTTAGATAGGACCAAACATTCATTATTCATTTTAAGTTAGAGAAGTTTCTAGTGCTTACCTATAGACAAGGTAAGGACTGAGATATCTGACGTCCTTATAGTATTTAGATTATACTTTGATTACTTTTGTTAATCCAATTTACGCAGAATCATCTGTCGGTGTTTTGAGATCTTGCAGTTACTTAATTTGCTTATATGCACAGCCTTCTTTTATTATCTATCTATCTATCTATCTATATCATCACGCCAGCTCCCTCGCGGGGTAGGCAGAGAGTACAGAGTTCCAACAGGTTCTTTCCTTACATACCTCTCTGGCTTCCTCCACTCTCATAGTTCGTCTCATACACACTCGCCGGTTACGGAGACTCTTGACTTGCCCTTCAGCTAAGACACGGTCTATTTGGTCATGGTAAGATAGTCTAGGTCTTCCCCGGCACCTACATCCTTCCACTTTCGCATTGTATATCTGTTTTGTCATTCTTTCTTCTGGCATCCTTTCTATATGCCCGAACCAACGGAGCATACCCTTTCTCATCTTTACACCGATACTATCTTTCATACCTACTCGCTTTCTTACTACGCTGTTGCGAATACGGTCGGTCAGCGTGACTCCGCACATCTTCCGCAGAGATCGCATTTCGACCGCATTTATCCTGCTTTCGTTCTCCTTCTTACATACCCAACTCTCACTGCCATATAACAGCGTTGGGACAAGCACTCCGTTATGCATGGCCAGCTGCGCCTTTTGGCTTAAGTGCCGGCTCCCAAGTAGCCTTCCCATCGCACCATTCACTCTATTACCTGCATTCACTCTTCTCTCTATATCAGCGGTGTATTTCCCATCCTTACTGAAGGCGCATCCAAGATATACAAACTCATTCACTTGCTCCAGCACATCGTTACCAACCACAATCCTTGCATTCGTTCTGGTTTCTTCCCGTTCTTTTATTACTTGGTATAAATCTCCTTTCCCTGATGCCAATAATTTAATGCGAAACGTTATTCTTGTTTTTATTGATGAGACACCATAAAATTTCGAGAAAATCGTGAATTTTGTAGATTACATAACCTAAATCCCAGGAGGAGTATAATAGTGTTCTAAAATTCTAGTCAACCTAAAAGTGTTTTAAGAAAATATACGTCTCAAAACATCGAAACTAACAACCAGTTCTGGTATCACATTGGCGCACAACTACCCAGACGAGGCTCATCTTCATCTAGCTTTTTAAATTACAGTTTTGAATAAAATAGTAGTTAATTCCTGTAATGAGTCAATATAATCATCCATAAATTTATTTCAAACTTTATAACCATAGTATTAAAATTGATATTGCCATAAAAGAAGTTATTCTCCATACTTGCCTCCACACATTCGGCTATTTATAAAGTTTCTTAAGTGTGATTAAGATAATAATGGACCTAAATCCAAACGTTTAATCTCGATTCTAATATCTACTTTATTACAAACGCGTGCGGTTCAAGTTTGTTCAAATAGTTTCATTTTGAGTTCGCATCGTCTGCGGGGGGTAGTTTAAGGATTTTAGTAACTTTTATTAATATTCACGTATGATGTGGTTGAATTGGTTAAACAAGTGATATATAAACGATTGGAATGGGTAAATTACAATATGAATGGGACAGTATTTCTTTTATAATATCTTAGGTAGAGTCTTATCTTTCATATTTGTCTTGGGATATATGATGTGGCTCGTTATCTCGTGGTCCAGCGTTGGAAACGTCGGTCGGAAAAAATGCTATTGCTACCAAAAAATGTTTTAAATTGGTCTGGAGTCTGAGTCCGGAATAATGGGAATAGGCTTGCCCTATATTACATCGCAATATTGAACGTTAAACGTAGGAATATACAGTGTGCTGCTACTCTATAAAATGTAGGCGGGACGGTAATATTTAAATTTAAATAATAGCTGCATAATCGCTGCAATCGTGTTCCGAGCACCTCTGCTTGCGCACGTCTTTATTTTAGTAAATTCTTAAAAACCACTGTTTCTCAAAGGTTTATCTTGGTTTGTCTACCCTTTATCTCGAGTAGTTACAAGTTACAAATTCGCGAAATGGATACTTATACGTGCAATGCTTGCGGTGACTTGCTGTCGGAAGGTGTACATTGCACTTCTTGTAATCAGACACTGCACTTCCATTGTGCGGGTATTACCGAAGGAGGCTATCGGAAGCTGGGAAAGGAGAGGAAGAATACCTGGCGTTGCATTGAATGTAAACAAGTTGGCACCCATCCACCCAGTTCACCCAGACCAGAATCTGATTTATCCATTTTAAAGGAAATATCAGCACTGTCACCGAAACTAAGCCCTTTGGAAGGTCTGAAGAATGAGATATCAGTTTTCTGGCAATAGGAAAATTTTAGTAAATAGAATTTAATATAACCCTCATTTCACACCTGTACCCCCCGTCAATGTTAGTCACGGGTCCTTGTCGCACTATATACTCGTATACAGCCAAATAATTCACCAGTTGTCAAATCCCAAATCAGTGTATTTAATCCAACTTGATATTATTTACCAAATAGAGTGGTATCTATTTGGTAGAACTATGAGAGTGAAGGAAACCAGAAAAGCCTGTAAGGAAAGAACCTGTTGGCATACTGTACTCTCTGCCTACCCCGTAAAGGATCTGGTGTGATGATATAGATAGATAGATAGTGATATCCAATCGCTTCACACTACGAATATCCCACTACATATAAAACCCGCTCACAAAACTTCCAAGTTGAATGAAGAAAACTTAACCAACGTACGTTTTATTTCTCAACGTTCCAACTTCCCGCCATTGTAGTAAATAGTCGGGAACGATACCAACTTACCGGTGTTTCCACATAGCTTGTGAATCAGATACATTTGAACCAATTTAATGCCAGGTTTTCTGCGAAAATAACTCTTTTTATTTAATTATAATCGTCCTGGAGCAAAAAGCCCACGTGATGTATTCAATGCCTAATCTTTACTGGTAATAAAAATAAAAAATAACCCGCCTATAAGTAACATCTACTCACTGGTCTATACCTAGCTAGAGTGCAAACCCGGAACACCGAAGGTAGCTACCGGTTAGGTGACGAGCCGCGCCGCCCCGCAATGTCATTTTGCGCCTGGTATAGGCGTTGTTAACCACAAAATTAGTATTGTTATGGAGATGTTACTTATTGAAGTATTCTTTTTTAATTTTTTTTAGCACCAGTTAATAGTAGGCGTTACATACACCACCTGCGCTTTCGATCCACGATGACTAAAATTACACCGCGTATTATATAATAATCATTTAAATCCACAATAATAGAAGTTGCATTTTATTAAATTAGTAATTTAAAATGTTAAAATGCAATTCTTTTTGTTTTGTTAGATTCCAAAAAAGGGTTAGGTCCACACCATAACACACACTTTATTTTATCGCTTCAAACTTACGAGGGTAACCTCTTTTAATTGCAAAGGTTTCTAAAATATGGCGCAATAAAAATTCAATTATTTTGTATGTACGATGTACGCACCAAGAAACCTACCCTTAAGCGTGGTAAGTATCGGCACGCTCCGTATCCGGCTCAATCTGGATTTATCCACTTTGAACCGGCTTGGAGCGGATTTATCCGGTTGTTTCCTGTGTGCAGGTAGAGGTAGAATATTAATATTTAAATTACATCAACATTTATTCAGATGAAATTTTTAAGGTCTAATAATTAATTTACATCTGCAAACTTTCGTAAATACGTCGTGGGGTAGAAAACTGGCCCACATGTTTTATGCTCACACATTTTAATTGTTTTTCTAAAATCTTGTTTTAATTTAGTTGAATGTAAATATTAATCAAACACTTATGTCTCGTTAGCTCTTCTAGGTCAGACAAGGTGGTAATATGTGTCACCCCCGCTTGGGAAATAAAGGCGTGACGGATTTTTTTATATACATTTTTATTTTTTACGATCATTTTTTTCAGTCGTTCGTCAGTCTAGCTTCTATCCTTAGGTATTTCACTGGCTCTTCTAAAGATACAACATTCGATTTTAATATTAAAAAAAAACTCATCGATGTTTAATATAGTAAACAATAACTGGCTTGGCAAATAAATTAAAATTAAACTAAATGTCTTATTTAAATATTAGCGAAAGTTTAATTAAATGTACCTATCTAGTTAAACGAAAATAAAGTAAATGGAGCATACCTATAAGATTAATATAATATTCAATTTTAGAATTTTTGCTTTGATAACAAAATTATATTGAAGACTCTTCAATGTGATTTCTATAATAGCTACGTGATCGTTGTATCGATAGAGTAAATATACACAATTTAGGATAACTTCATTTGATTTTGATCAGTAAATATACACAGATACAGACAACTTTATTTTGAATATCTGTGAAAAGGGGAAGCCTGCAATAACCATTAGACGACTACTTGCTTAACAGCTTAAGCCGCTGTGCCTACCGGATCGTGTTTTGGCGGGTTTGTTCCATACACGGAACAAATATTTTTGTGACCTACAAATATTTGTTTTGGGCGTTATATTTGGCTTATTTGCTTGTTTATTTTTGTTAACATTATAAACTTACCCTCACACTAGGAATAGTTCCAAACACCCAGGCTGAACAAACAAATAAGAGTCACAGATTTGTCCCGGGCAAGGATCGAACCCAACTACTACTCGATCCAGTGATCGGAGCGGCGTTCACTTCAAACCACTGGACCGAGCCATTGTCAAATAGGTTTTTTAGGCATTCAGCACATAGCTAAATTTTGCGATCAGTGAACACAAAGCTATTTCGTACCGGAAGACGCGGAATGGGTTGGCCACCCACAAGATGGACTGATGTGTTATAATGAAGGTTGCGAGGGATAGCTGGATGCGGACAGCACAAGGACGGTCGTCGTGGTGATCTTTGGGGAAGGCCTATGTCCTGCCGTGGACGTATTTCGGCTGATAATGCTAATACTAAAGAAAAACGAAACCGTTTCACCGCAACACGTGCATTCCTCTTCTCCATTTCTATTCCTAAGCCGACTACAGCAACGTCAAAAGAAAGGGTTATATATTTTTTATATATATGTTCATATTTACGTACCTATGTTTAACATAGCGCTTGTACACTCACCTGATTTTGCTGAATCAGGTGGCAATCAATTTGTTATTATGATCCGGGTGACATAGGCTATTTTCTAAGAACAAGATCAATATGACGGATGTAACATCCAAAAAAGTGGAGGTTTCTGTTTTTTTTTTTTGCTATTGTATCGACTGGGGTGTCAAATGAGACAGGAGAAAATTTTAAGGAGATAAATATAGATATAGTACAAGATAGCATAAACCAAGCAACAAAAAGACAATATAACTATGTTGATGCCCGAAGTTGTTCAGGAGTATGTCTACCTTGGACAAGTTGTCCAATTTGGTAGAAACAACTTCGAGAAAGAAATCAACCACAGGATCCAATTGGGTTGGGCAGCATTTGGCAAACTTCTTCACGTTTTCTCTTCGCCTATACCGCAATGCCTGAAGACTAAAGTGTACAACCAATGCGTCCTACCTGTTATGACCTACCAGGCTGAGACGTGGCCACTCACAGTGGGACTGGTCCACAAATTTAAAGTCGCACGAGCGAGCTATGCTCGGCGTCTCTTTGAAGGATAAAATTCGTAACGAGGTAATCCGACAAAGAACCAAAGTTACCGACATAGCTCGCAAACTCAGTAAGCTAAAGTGGCAATGGGCTGGTCACATCTGCAGAAGGACCGACGACCGATGGCGCAAACGTGTCCTAGTGTGGAGACCGCGACTTGGTAAGTGTAAGGTAGGACCTCAAAAAGGTCGCTGGGACAGACTGGATGCGGAAGGCGGAGGACCGTGTGCAATGGCGCGTGTTAGGAGAGGCCTATGTCCAGCAGTGGACTACGATAGGCTGATTGATTGATTGAACTATATTTTAGAGGCTATCCGGTTGACGGATTAGAGATTTTTAAAACTTTTTGCTCCTCTATTACATTCGACAAGCCTACAAAAGAAGGGGGAATCAAAACTCTTTCCTCCACTTCCCAAATATTTTTCAGGGTGGCGGCGCGCAATCTTGATAACAATAGCTATTTTCCGAGTAATTGAATTTCGGTTGAAGGCGACCTGTTTACTCTTCGAAAAATTGGGCATTTTAAGACTTATACGCAGGTAGGAGTTTCCACAAAGTGGGTATCTTTATTTAGGCAATTTGCATAACCTCATAATCTTGAGGTATAATGTTAATTAAGTATGTTTTTTCATTACCAAAAATACAACATTATGAAAATAATAAAATAAAATAAGTTCAGGCGCTCGTAGAGCTGTACGACCACGGTGTTCTTACCGATTACCAAGGTTAAGCAGCGTCCGACTTGGTCTGCCAGAGATAGGTGACCGTTTGTATGATTTCATATTCGAGCGTCTCCGTGCTTCAGAAGGCACGATACGCCGTTGGTCCCGGTTACTATTTAATGTGTTAATCGTCGAGCCGAGTTGGAAGCCTTATAGGCGGCTTGATAAGTTCCAACAGCAGATGGCCACTAATTTGCCTTCACTAATCTGCACTGTGTGCGCGTGGTGGAGTATGACCTAATCTCTCTCACCTCGATTTGTGAGAGAAGGGCTTTGCCTAGCAGTGGGACAGTATAGGTTGATATTATTAATTTCAGTGAAATGGCCCACAAAAGCTTCATAGTTGGTTATAAAACAACAACAACAACACATCATCACGCCAGATCCCTTGACAGACTGCCTAAAATCATTTTACAAAAAAACGACGTCGGTCAAATCAATACATAAGCATTAATACAGAGTGTGGCTTGATGCCTTTCCTAATCGCCTAAATATCGATAGTTAGTGGATTCTTACACTATCGGCAAACAAATTGCTTCAATCTAGTCATAGAACCACTCTACCACAACTTCGACAAATGAGTGGTAGAGTTCAGCTGCGGTAGATAAAATTATAAAAAAAAACAAAGTTGTGGAATGATGTAAACGCAAGTGAAATGCGCTCTACCTTCCTACAAGTACTCTTGCGTAAAGACAGTAAGCGTAGTAGCTATAAACATGGAAAACAACTAATTCTATTAAATTTCTCGTCCCAAGAGTCACATTTCGAAGATAAAATGATGATAAATCTAAAAACTATCGTACAGAATCGACTCAAACTCAAAAGGGTCGGAACCATTCCGATATTCTACCTACTTATGACCTTCAAACCGGTCAAAGGCCCCTTTAACAACCCTCGAGGGAGCAATGAAAGCCTCTAATGGTTCACATCCGACGTGACGACGCGACATTTTGACTATACAGAATGTTGATTTGTATCCTAGCGGCATTTATAGTGGCTGCACTGATCACACTTAACATAAATTCATTAAAATACAAGAAACGGATTATAGTTCTTTTTTCATTACTTTTTTACCTAGATAACGACAAAGACTAAGTGGTCTGAACGAGGCAGCCTAGATAAAGGTAGCATGAAAATTTGGTCCTTGCCGGTGTTTGGTCGCCTGAAATAACAATACATCGCCGGCTGTAGAAGAATTTATAAAAAAAAATATACCGTCACGCCTACATTCCCCAAGCGGGGGTGGCAGAGGTGTACTGAGTACACTGACGTTTCGCCGACGATGTAAGGTCCCATATAACAGGGGGTGAGCCTATTGCCATATACCGGGCACGGTTCCAGACTCCGGACTCGTACTGGGAAGTTTTCGCTAGAAAAACTACATTTGTCCGACCTAGGATTTGAACTCAGGACCTCGTGATCACAAAGCGATGCGCGTTGCCACTAGAACAACGAGGCAGTCAAGAATTTATTACTTATAAATAAACGAGCCTGCGCTATCCCACTGATAGACAAACGCCTTCTTTCACCAATCAAGGGGTCAGATTAGGTTATACTCCACCACGCGGACCAAGTGAGGATTGGTGGAGGCAGGTTTGTGGCACCTACTGTTGAAACTTATCAAGTCGCATAAAAGACTTCCAAGACAGCTTAACGACTACCACATGAAATGGTAACTGGGCTTTTCTTCCTTGCAAAAATCCTGCATAGGACTTCCGTGAGCCTCGGGGGAAGCTCGCGGGGCGTGTCGGATTCCTACCGACTAAAAACCAGGGTGGCCGATATCAGCACTTTGGAGGGGCTCCGGGATTTCCGTACGGAATGCACCGGTACCTCTCTTGTGCCGCGCTCTGACTAGCCCGCCATCAGGGGGAGTCTTGATGACACGCCCCCCCCCCCGGACCGACGCGGTGCTCACGGCGACGTGGGCCACATCACGCCGCCGTCCTCCTCGGGGTCGCTCGTGAAGGACGCTCAGGGCCCCCGCCCCTTGCATCCGCTACCCCGAAGACCTCCCCAGCTGATGTTGTTGCAGGGGGGGTCCCCCGCCAGATATTATGGTGGGGACGCAAGTTAGCCCGTATTCATAAGCTCTGGGCTATTGGGCTGTGCCTCCGCCCCGGCGTCGTCGCCTTCGTCGAGCAGGATCGGCCCACTTATTTGCTCGCCAAACCTTTTCATTGTACTTTGTCATTGTATGCCACGTGCCGATTTTGTAACAAATTAAAAAAGTATGATAATCCTAACGTTTATAAGTGGTTTCTTGTTGGCCTAAAAAATAAATAATATTTGACTAGTGTAGTGGGTACTACCCAGTGGGTACATACTCCATTCCACAAATTCCGATAGAATACAAATCATCAGCCTGCATACTTTAAGTTGCGGCAGTTGTCAGTTCATCATTAACAGGGAAATTAATAGAAGTTATGTGGGACGGGTTGTGTGACGACTCGAGTAATGCCAGTAGATACGTATCTACTATTTTACCGTAGAGGGGTGTTCTTATCGTGTACTTTTGAGTCAGTAAATAAATAAATAAAATTAATAAATATAATCAGATGATTGGCGGTCATTCTCAATGGCGGCCATGTTCAGATCCGATAGAAAGGATATGCTAGTATAGATATATAGTCCTCCACATCGGTTTCGATGAGGAGGACTATATATCCAAACATTTAATAGGTTGTGTTATCTGCGTATGAATTTATTTATAGTAGACTAGCGATTGCGCGGGCACAAATCCACTCTCTCGTCTCGCCTTCTGTAGTCCGATGGACCAGAAGACCGGTACGATCGGCTGAGATTGAGATGCAGCAAAAGGCCGTGAACCACTATATGGATCCTGACAAACCCTCTAAAGGTATTTCACACTACCTTGCTACATCGCTATAATATATAGACAGTAATGACGATGCAGACTTGGATTTGGTTACAGGGATCAACCGTTAGCTCTTCTACAGACGTACGCAGATATAGTCCCCTCCTCCTCCTCTAGGTTAAGCCCACTCACGTTGTTTACCGGGGTGTGACCGCTGTGACTACAGCTTCTTGGAGCCACTAGAAGATAGAATGTGAAGGTTAATTGATAACTCAGAACACTCCACTACACCCCATGCTAGTATTATAAGTACCTACTACTAAGTCCAATAGGCCTCTGAGGCATTGCAGTCTAACAATGGCATCATTTAAAGATTTGCCCTGTACCAGGATCGAACGATCCTGGTACAGGGCAAATCTTTAAATGATTTACAAATATATCAGTTTTCGACTGTATATTTTTATATGTGAAATTTGTGTGTAAGCGCATCTACGTAACAGGGATAATTCCTAATACAAGGCAACGCTTATGTAATATTTATTTGTCATTGACTCCATAAATGTTAGGTTTTGCTATATGATAAATAATTAATTATTATGCATCGTGAATTTCCCTGATAAAGAAAAATTACTAACATTGTTGACCTTGATATTAATCGCTCGAGTTTCTCAAATGCTTTGCACGTTTGATAAAACTGCCCTATGACGATGACCTACGACACAAAATAGGCTACTTAATATACTTTAGCACAGAGCTTTTTAATGAAATTCAATTTAATAAAGGTTCTTTTCGTTTTAAAATTACTCTAAAAACCTTTTAATCCAAACTCTACTTAAGGCTTTTAGAGATAAATTACAAGCTCTAAGTAATTGATAGAAGTACAATTAATCCAGATCTAAATATTCTATGCTAAAATAAAATAAGAAATAAGGACTTGATAAATGACTCAGAATCCGAGCGCCCAGAGCGCTCTATCACGCGAGGTGACGATGTTTTGATATCACTCAACACGGAGCAATGTGCCTGCGATCAATACGTGAAATCTACAGAATGATGAAATTGAAACATATATATTTTTCTATTCATCTCCGGAAACCCGCCCTCGTAGACGATTGTTATGATAAGATTGATTTACTGAGCGCTTTGGTTATGTACATAACCATTATTTATTATATGACTCAATTTACAAGATAAGTATTCTTACGTGTACATGACGAATGTCTCCGAGCAGTCGATTAGGGGTAATTGAAAACTGAGGCACCTACACACTACATACATACAATCATGACCTCAATACCAAAAGAGGTGGTTAGAGGCGGTTTGAAATCAAAATAATCTTATAAGGCTCACGTGGTAGGAGATAACTCTAACCCTATCACCGTGACTGTTTAAAATTGATGACCATCACGAATGTATGAACCTTGGTTACGGCTTGGTCTAATGATTAGAACGTAGGCTGCTCCGCTCGCTGGATCGAGAAGTCGCAGGTTCAATCCCCCACGGGACAAATCTTTGCGTGAGTTGACGGACGATTTGGTCCAGTGGTTACGAGCTGAAGCCGCTCCGTCCACTGGATCGAGAAATGCGATTTCGGTGGTGCGATGCGATTGGTTTGATTCCCGCCCGGGACAAATCTTTGTGTGACCCACAAATATTTGTTTGGTCTGGCTGTTCATGCATGTGAATTTCATGTTGGGAAACGCACCCACGATACAGGAATTATTCCTAGTGGGGCTACTTTTTTTTAAAATACTAATGTGTCACCTTGCAAACTTTGTTTCTATGCAATAATATGAAAGGCGGTGTTTAAAAGGTACAGCGGTCCATAGCAAAATATTTCGACGGTATTATGCCTTGTATATCTTTAAAGAGCAGTCTATTAATTATTATAGGACTGTGCCATTTCCAAGGCAGGTGACAATGCAGTTGTCTGCCTGGACAAGCGTGAGGCCGCTGCAACGGGCAGGCACTTAGCTCCAACTGTTTAATAACAGGTTATATAATTAGCACTGCAATAACTATACTGTCTCCAGAAAATTGGAGCATGGACCCAGTTTGGGTGGTAAATAATCATATTATGTGATCGAAGTATTGTATTAAGCACATTACTTCCAAAACTGGTAGCCATTAGAGCTAAAGCCTTCACGAAATTGGAATATAAAAAGTCGACCTGGTTAAGCTACGTGGATGTGTTCCGCAAAAAAAACAACAAATGCCGCACTCATCACTATATCAATCATTAAATCCTAGCAATTTTTTATAAACGGAACATTCACACACGTATTTTTCTACTTATCGCTATAACTGTGACCCAACTTTACCAAAGACGCAACAGCCATGCATTTGTCAGCCATCCTAGGCCACTGCCTACCTCTTTACAATATGTGATTAATGCACCGGGCACGACTGGACACACAATATTTTATCAGACCTCTGGCAAAGCTCGTATTGTATTTGTGATCGATGGCGGTTTGCGAGACCTATCGTGGAGGAAATTTGACTGAGATTGGCGTAAGATCAACGATGATATAGTATAGTAGGATATTAGTATAGTATAGTACGATATTAGGATTACAATCCTGTTCTATTTGCCTGTAACTACATTCAGTATTGATTAGAACATTGAATTGCAATACACAACCCTTACTGCTTACTGCAGTTTCGTGATCGGTTGCCGCCATTTGAATCTTCATCGTTTTTGGGGGCCGAAGCTGCTCGCATAGGATTAATTCTCAAGCCCTACACGTGGTCCCTGAACGCTAAGGTTGTAGCTGGTCACCACCCTCCAAGAATAGTCATGTGGCCCAGCGACTTCGTAACTCAAAGAGTTACCGTGGAGAAGACTAGAGTCTATCTTCTTCACATTAATGATATTCCGAAGTGGTGATAGTCTTTGTTTTTTTTCTTGACTTTAATGTTATTATTAAGAAGCAGACTTATCATTAAAATAAAAAATAAAAAAATTAACATATTAATTACCGAGTTTTATATACACAAATCCTGATATTATTATTTGTAACAGTTTGTGTATACAACACAAAATAAAGAATTGAATACTATTAAAGGTGTAATACTTGAACATAAATGCCAGGAAGCCAGAGAGGTATGTGAGGAAAGAACCTGTTGGAACTCTGTACTCTCTTCCTACCCTGCAAGGGATCTAGCGTGATGATATAGATAGATAAATAGATAGACTGAATATAAATATTCTAAAGCCAACTTTTCAAATTAATAACCGCTAAAAGATTTTGGAAAAATAAGCGTCATTATAGATTAGAGGAAAGTTTGTAACTAAATTCGTTGATAAGCATCCGAGAAGCGGCCAAGCCACTTATCATTATATTCCTGCTCTTTTAAAGTATGATTTACGATAAGTAATTAATTTGATCCATGATTATTTTGGTAACTTTAAATACCTACATAGTATATTTTTGCCTGCATGCGTCGTGGTTCTGATGGCCCATAGTTTAGCTAGCGATCTCCAGGTCCTGGGTTCAAATTCTAGGTCAGAAAAAAGGTGATTTTTCTTTCGAAACATTTTTAATAGCAGTCAGGAGGCAAGCCTCTTAAATATACCTCCTACCTTTACCGGGCACAATTCCAGAGTCCGGTATAGGTCACCCCCTGTTACATTGGGCCCTAACTAGGATGTACACAGAGGACTGACTGTACTAGGTTAGGTATAATACATTGCAGCATTCTCTTTCCTTATAAGTTTGTGTAGCTTGGTAGTATATATTTACCTTTACTGTTACTACGGGTATTAATTTCCCTTTTACTTGACGAATTATTTATTTGTAATAACTTGATTTTACAAAAATTAAATAGTGCATGGTAGTCATATTTATATTTATTTTCAATATTATAAGGGACCCGTTCTTTTAAAATACGTAACTGAAGTAAATAAATTCGATCAATGTGAATGTGTTCTGTAAGTTCTTACTTAACTTGACAGACCATACGATATCACGGATTCAGCTAAGGATTTATAGAGCAACAAGAGTATTTTATAGGGTATCTTGTATTTTATTATGGAAAATTTGGCTAATATGCCTCTAAGTTTGTCGCAAACTGTGTTAATATGTTCTTTCCAGCTAAGACGATTGTCACCAGTCCCAGATATGTGTGTTTGTCTACAAGTTCGACAGAACTACATCCACACGGGGTTAGTTTAGTGGTTCTGCGGTCATAAAGGCATTCATGACCATGGGCTGTTAGTTTAGGAATATCAGTGCTTCTGTTTTGACTGGTGCTAATGTACATTAATTTAGTTTTTCAATCATTAAGTACTAGTTCAACATCATGAGACCACATCGTCAACATATTGAAGTCGTCTTGGAGTATCTCGACGGCCTCTTTAACATTTTTCCCAGCAGCTAAAAGCCAGGTATCGTCTGCAAATTGGTAAATATCTCTTTTTCTTATTAATTTTGCAAGGCTGTTAACATAAGTGAGGTAGTGTAGGGGCCCTAGTACCGATCCCTGTGCTGTGCCTTCGGTTACTTTAGAAGTGTTACTGAATGCGTGACTGACTTTGACTACGAATCTGCTGTTATTAAAATAATCTTTACACCATTCAAGCAGTTTTTCTCTGATATCACAATCTTCTAGGCTTTCTAATTTTTTATCATGTTTAAGAGTGTCAAAGGCTTTACTGTAATCAATAAATACTACTACAACATGTTTTTTATCATCCAGGTGTTTAAAAATGCGGTCTGTGAACGCTGTTAACAGGTGTGTAGTGTTCTTTCATGGTTGAAACCCGTATTGCCTATCAGATAGTATTTTGTTTTGTTATAAAAGAAATATATTTGGTTGCATATGTATTTTCCAATTATTAAGACGGGCAATATAGTATTTTGTCTAAAGTTTTCGTAATCTGCCTGACTACCAGTTTTGTAAATTGGTCTAATTATACCGGTTTTTAGGGTAGCAGGGTACGTTCCGGTTGATATACTTATTAGGTTTATTAGGTTTGATATAGCGAATTTAATCCTTGATCTAAGCATTTTTATATCTCCTAGTATGGTCCTAATACCGTCTATTATTGGAGCTTTGTTGCTGTTTATTGCCTTGATAATTTTTTCTACTGAGTTTGCGTTGGCTAGTTTGAAACGAATGGTGACATTAGCTGAGGCTTTATGATGATGAACTTTGTTTAGCAGTGTTTTGGAGCATTTCGGTATTATTGTCTTTACAGTTTTCTCGAATATATCAGCAAAGTTATTAGCAATATCCTTGGAGGTACTACTAGGTGTTTCAAATGCATTTCTTATTACGTCATCTATGGAGCTTTTAATTCTACCTGTGATACGATTTAGTATTCCCCAAAGATGTCTAGGATTATATTTATTGTTAAGGATTTCTGATTTTATGATTTCATTTTTATTTTTTTTATTATATTATTAGCATAGTTTCTAGCTTTATTGAATTTGGTTTTAATATATGATTATTGGTATCGTCTATCTAATTCGTAAACAGTTTATCCCTATATTGGCATGCTCTGATTATTTTATTATTAATCCAGTTATTATTACTCCGTATATTTCTATTTTTAAATTTGGCTCTGTGAATTGTTCATTTACGAAATCATACAGTTCGATAGGACACGTCATACTATGAGTTTTTTCCCAATCTACTTTTTCGAATAAGTTAGCGAGTTTGTGGCTGTCTAAAAATGTTTTGTATGTAAGAGCATATTGTGTGGTGCATACAGCCACGCAGGCGAGTATTATGGCACGATGATCGGCCAGTGTAGTGCCGATTGCCGCTGTCTATAGGTCATGTGTGCGGGATCTTGCAAAGATGTGGTCTATACAGGTTTTACTTAACCTTCCATTTGATAAAGCTAATCGAGTGTGTGCTGTTATCCCACATAAAAGACCCATACTATGTAATTTGTTAATGTATGTATGTTTTATGGGATTATCTAATTTCAAGTCTAAGTTTATGTCCCCTAGTAAGTATAAGTCAGAGTTTTTTGTTAGTTTGTCAAGTGTCGTTAGCGAGTATTAGGTGGGCGGTATATTGTACACAGGTCTGCAGAATAGTTTGACGAGGTGGTGATTGTACATATAATACTTTCAAAGTTTATGGTTTCCAGGATTTTAATTCGACATTTATGTTTATTGCTTACGTACAATATTATACCACCTCATCTCCGCTTTTTCCTAAGAGCTGTGTACATTCGGTATCCATGAATATTGTACAGCCAACTGACACTGCACAGCCATGATATTGGCCTCAGTAAGTATAATAACGTCGATACATTTTTTACTGGATAACAAACATTGTTCAAGTGCAGAAAAGTTTTTTAAAATTGTTCGGATATTAATATGAATGCACAGAAGGTTTACATAGTTGATGGGTATGCTATTTATGAATTCGTTTATGTTTATATAATCGGACAACTCAATTATATTTTCTAATGAACTGTCCATTGTCGCAAAGCATTAGGAGTTACCTACATGATATTCTCTTAACATATAATATTAGGCATTTTTGTACAGGGCATGAATGTCTTCCAGTGTTCTTAATGTGTATATTTTGTCGTTGTCATCCTTGCGAACTCTGACAAATCCACTTTTAAACCATACATATTTGAAATTTTGTTTGTTTTTCAGCTCTTGCTTAGCGTGCCATAAGATTTGCTTATTAAGTCTTGTCGTAGCTTCCCTGATATACACGATATTTTTATTGTTTTTATCTGTAATTTGAATATCCGCTACCGTAGTCTTAGCTTTTTTGGAAGCCATAATCCACTTTTCTTGCGTAATTTCGTCTTTTAGCTCAACTCCCCTGGTCCCTTTTTCCTTGAAGTCTTCGTGTTTTTATGATTTCTTCTTTTGGTTGGCAAAGTTTTATAGCTATAATTTCCACTAATTGTATGGCTTCTTCGTTGTTTTGAGTGTTATAGTGGTATAGTAATAACAATGGGGTAGGTTAAAATTGTTTACCACACATTAGCACAACCCTTCGTTCCTGACTATAAATTGGGGGGGGGGGGGGGTCATATAGGTAGGCCATTACCTCTAGTACAAAAATGTTAAATTTTGGTATATGTATATCTATAAAGATTGAAAATATAATTAACATTAAATATAACCGAATTGTCGCGTGGTTCCCGGCTTAGAATAGGACCAACCCATCTCATCCCATTGGGTGTCGTACAAGGCGACTAAGGGAAAACTAGGGAATGGGCAGCAGCGTTCCCTTAGCACTTCGACGACCAATAACTGCGCTCGCCAACCCGCCTGCCAAGCGTGGCGAGTATGGCAAACACCCCCAATTATGGAAGAATGTAAGAAAACCAGGCCCCTAGTCCCCGGCGGTCCTGTTCGTCCTGGCCACGGTAGCAGCCATGGTAACGACAGGACAAGGGGTGCTAAGAATCTCCGGCAGAGATTCGGCTACCACCAACACCGAAAATTGGCCCTGGTGACATACAACGCACGCACGTTAAGGACAGATGAGAAGCTTGTTGAGCTGGAAGAAGAGATAAACAAGTTGCGGTGGAATATTGTTGGTTTATCGGAGGTCCGAAGAAAGGGCGAGGACACGATAACCTTAAAATCCGGCAACTTGTTTTACTACCGGGAGGGCGAACAGCAGTCCCAAGGTGGTGTCGGATTTATCGTCCACAAGTCACTCATAGACAACGTTGTGTCCATCACTAGTGTGTCGAGCAGGGTAGCGTACCTGATACTCAGAATATCCAAAAGATATTCGCTGAAGGTCATACAGGTCTACGCACCGACCTCGGCATACTCAGATGATGACGTCGAAGTAATGTATGAGGACATTAGTAGAGCCATACATACTTCCAAAGCACACTTTACAGTGGTTATGGGTGACTTCAATGCGCGGCTGGGCAAACGGGGCGATGATGAATTGAGAGTGGGGCAATTTGGATATGGGCAACGCAACCCTAGGGGTCAGAGGCTGGCCGAATATCTGGAGAAGGAGGGACTCTTTATGATGAACTCTTTCTTCCGAAAGCCGCCTCATAGGAAATGGACCTGGATGAGCCCTGATGGTTCCACAAAAAATGAGATAGACTTCATCATGAGCACCAAGCGACAAATATTTAATGATGTCTCCGTGATTCACAGGGTAAAAACCGGCAGTGATCACCGAATGGTCAGAGGCACATTAAATATTAATGTCAAAATGGAAAGATCGCGTCTGATGAAGTCTACGCTCCGACCTTCTAATGCACATATCCAAAACCCCGAGAACTTTCAACTCGAATTGTCAAACCGCTTCGAATTGCTAGACAGCAGCGCATCAGTGGACGAAATCAACAATAGGTTGGTAGAGACTGTCCATACGGTCGGGTCCAAGCATTTTAAGCCCCACCGTAAAAATAGGCCTCAAAAGCTATCTGACTACACCCGAAACCTTATGGCTGAGCGACGTACCATGACACTCCAAACCTCCGATGATGCTAAGTCCTATAGGCAGCTCAATGGACAGATATTGAAGTCCTTGCGACACGATTTACGGTCCTTCAATACAAGACGTATTGAGGAGACCATAGAGCAGAACAAGGGCTCCAAAGTGTTTGCAAGAGACGCGTCTATTGGGCAAAGCCAGTTGACGAAGCTGAAGACGGAGGACGGAAACGTAACGTCGAATAGGTCAGAGGTGCTCAGGGAGATAGAGAGGTTCTATGGGCAGTTGTATACCTCAGTAGCTGAACCTGTTGTTGACTTGGTAAAAGACCCAAGAGCCAAGCTAACCCGACACTACACAGAAGATATCCCGGACATCAGCCTGTACGAGATTGGGATGGCTTTCAAACACCTTAAAAACAACAAAGCGCCGGGTGAAGACGGAATTACCGCAGAGCTTCTGAAAGCGGGCGGATCGCCGGTACTTAAAGTCCTTCAGAGGCTGTTTAATTCCGTCTTGCTCGAAGGAAAAACACCGGAAGCGTGGAACAGGGGTGTGGTGGTACTCTTTTTCAAGAAAGGTGATAACACTTTACTGAAGAATTATAGGCCCATCACACTGCTGAGCCATGTTTATAAGTTGTTTTCGAGAGTCATTACGAATCGTCTCGAACGCAGGTTTGATGACTTCCAGCCTCCCGAACAAGCCGGTTTCCGGAAAGGCTTTAGTACCATAGACCACATACATACGCTGCGGCAGATTATACAGAAGACCGAGGAGTATAATCGGCCACTATGCTTGGCGTTTGTGGACTATGAGAAAGCCTTCGATTCGATCGAGACTTGGGCGGTTCTTAGATCTCTCCAGCGATGCCGCATTGACTATCGGTACATTGAGGTGTTGAGGTGCTTGTATAATAACGCCACCATGTCAGTCCGAGTACAGGGGCAGTGCACGAAAGCGATCCCCATAAAAAGAGGAGTAAGGCAGGGAGACGTCATTTCTCCGAAACTGTTTACGGCCACCTTAGAGGACGCCTTCAAGCTCTTGGAATGGCAAGGACTTGGCATCAACATCAATGGCGAATACATCACTCACCTTCGATTTGCCGACGACATTGTGGTCGTGGCGGAGTCGCTGGAAGATCTAGGACGAATGCTCGGTGACCTCAACAGAGTATCTCAACAAGTGGGTCTTAAAATGAACATGGACAAAACGAAAATAATGTCTAAAGTCCATGTCGTACCCACCGCACTCACCGTTGGGAACTCTACTCTTGAAGTTGTCGACGAATACATTTACCTGGGACAGGTAGTCCGGTTAGGTAGGTTCAACTTTGAGAGAGAGGTCAATCGACGAATCCAACTCGGCTGGGCAGCGTTCGGGAAACTGCGCAACATCTTCTCATCCAAAATACCTCAGTGCCTTAAGACTAAAGTTTTTAGTCAATGTGTGTTACCAGTGATGATATATGGATCAGAGACGTGGTCTCTTACAATAGGTCTCATAAAAAAGCTCAGAGTTGCTCAGCGAGCTATGGAGAGAGCTATGCTCGGCGTTTCTCTACGCGATCGAATCAGGAATGAGGAGATTCGTAGAAGAACCAAGGTCACCGACATAGCCGTTAAGATTAGCAAGCTGAAGTGGCAATGGGCGGGCCACATAGCGCGTAGATCGGACGGGCGTTGGGGCAGAAAGATTCTAGAGTGGAGACCACGTATTGGCAAGCGCAGCGTGGGACGACCGCCTGCCAGATGGACCGACGATCTTGTGAAAATCGCAGGAAGTCGTTGGATGCAGGTGGCATCGGACCGGTTACGCTGGAAAGCGATTGGGGAGGCCTATGTTCAGCAGTGGACAAGTATAGGCTGAGATGATGATGATGATGATGATGATAACCGAACTTTGACATTAAGGAAAATATTTCATCATAAATTAAATAAGTAATAATAGCAAAAATAAATTAAAATCGGCAAAATATATACGTAGCCTTTGTCTAGTACTGTACTCAAAAAGAGATCATGTGACAATAAAATACAAAAAAAAAAATTCGGTCACATGCCAGTCATAAGATACTTTAGTTGGGAAACAGGTTTCCCTGTCTTATTTGTCTTATATTGTTATAGATTGTGTACTAACATACATATTTCCAGGTCTAGTAAACAGTAAGTGTTTTCGTGTTACAAGAATTATTATAAAGTGTTTTATATCATGTTATTCAGAAAACAGAGGACTGGATTGATAATTCCTCAACTGTCCTTTTAATAGACGAATTAGCTATAGATATCTATAGAAGACATAACAGACAGAGGCTGCACTGATATCTTATAAGTAATGGTTGATTATTATCTCCCTGTAATGAATTTTGGACAACAGGTATGCTATAACAGGTACTTTAGGTTCTACACAGTAAAATAATAATCGAACCTTACTTCAGGTTAGTTCGTTTGATCACTTAATATATTTTATTTAGATCAGATCAATACGGAGATTTCAAATGCATTTCTCAATATGTACAAGTTTCGTTGATAATTAGGGTATTAAAGTACTTCAAAAATTGGTAAATAATTTTAAAAGAGGAAATATGGTTTTTCCATTAAATTTGTGAAGCAATTATCCACTTGGGGTGTCTGAGGTCTTGCGTTATGTACTATACATCTTTTATAGATAAATATTACTTATGTCGTTACGGTTAATTTGTGTCGCTATTTAACTCTTTGCAGAACCACCAAAACCTTTTTCATACTTATCACCTATTACGTGCCGTTTAAGATATTGTTGGTGTCACTAGTGAATTTCGATTCTCTATTATCTTTAATCGCAAAAACATTACCGTGATATGTTTGCGTCAATTCGTATTTCCATTCGAGCCGTGTCCACTCGTAAAGACCGGCGCACACCGCTCGGGTTAACGACCGATCAAATTAAGCTGGACGTACAGGGAAAAGTACTTTATGGCTTTATAGCTTTGCAATAATCAGAGCTTTATATTGAGACAGCGTTAGCCATGAGTCGGGGGTGGAAAAATGAGCAGTGTTATGATTTTACAGTCATTTGGTTCTTCGAGTGTTCGATAGAGGTCGCTTTTTTGTTTATACGTATAGTCTGTGGGAACTGGTTCATGGGAATACTTTAAACTTCTATTTAAAATTATTATCATTACTCTCATATCTCCAGCATAAGCCAACAAACTGGAGGTATACGTTACTTATAATTTGTAGCCTAAACATTGTTATGAAAAAAATACATAGATAAGTAACAATAAAAAATAAGCCCTCTGCGTTTTTTGTCGGATCTTCTCCGGATTCGAACAAAGAGTCTAGGATTTGAAAAAAAAAATGATTAAAACATTTAAGGGTACGGCCAAACCAACGCGTTCAGCCGCGGCCGTGGTGGCGATCAGCTTCTGCAGTAATATTTGTATGAAAATATTAACACCTACGCGTCCTGCGTCCTGCACGCGCTATCTGCGCGGCGCCTGCACGCGCAATCATAGGTTGATACTGATCGCCACCGTAATCGCCGCCGGAGACGCCACCGAGGCCGCGGTTGAACGCGTTGTTTGGCCGTTGACCTTGAGTCCCCAGGATTTATATAAATTAATGATTTAATTTATTTTTATGCATTGAAAATAGGGCAAAACATAAACACTATTACAACTATATTCCCCAAACGAGGGTAGTACAGGTGAACACCTACATTTTGCAGGCGACGTTTAGGTCTAACGTAATAGGGGGCGAGTCTGTTATCGTTATAACTTTCGGGTGCAATTCTTGACTAACCGTGTCCATTAGTGGTCATAAAGTACTCGAAACTCGAATTTAAAAACATAAACAACAATAAATAAAACATATTTTTCTCTTGTTATATTTGTGTAAATCTAAGAACTTAATAATTTAAGTAACATATAACAACTAATAACATTGAAACAATATTAAATATTCACATATTTAATATTTCAAAAACTAGGCTTACCTATAGGCTTTCAAAAACATTGCGAAGTTTGCTCATGAATAAATTATAGGTAAATGAGGCCAGCAATCAAAGCTCAAGAAAACATAAATAATGTAAAGTGTCTTATACGTGAAATTTTTTTCAAACTTTATCTTTCACTTTTGGGAACACCTGATTGTTTAATTTCAGTACTTGCTTTTAGTTAATATTTTATTTTAGACTGTGTGGAACTTCTCCGTATACGGAGCGTATTAATTATTCCATATTAAAACAATATGGTTGGTTCATACAAGACATCGCTTTGTGAGCATGAGGTCCTAGGTTCAAATCCTATCGGACAAATGTAATTTTTTCTAACGAAAACTCCCAGTATAAGTGCGGAGTATGGAATTGTGCCCGGTATATGGCAATAGGCTCAGCCCTCCTACATGGGTCCTAACAGCAACGGCGAAACGTGGTTGGACTCAGAACACCTCTGCCACCTCCGCTTGGGGAATATATGCATGACGGTGTGTGTGTGTATTAAAACAATATGAAATGAAAAAACCTGATCAAACTTTGTACTCTCTGCCTACCCCGCAAGGGATCAGGCATATAGCTAGATATAGGCGATATAGCTAGATAGGAAACAATGACTGCTTCGTTAGTCTAGTGGCGCATAGTTAGGCTAGCGATCACGAGGTCCTGGGTGCGCATCCTAAGTCGGAGTCGGAAGCACTATACAACTAGATAGTGTTCAGGGTCTGATGATGAAGCCGAAAGGTGATCAATGGAACCACCCGAATACTCAATATAACCCCGCCGTGTTTGGGCTCGTTGGATTTGTCTTAACAAGTACTTTTGATTCTTAACAAGTATCCGGATCTGGGTCCCCCTGGATCCCCAGGGTCTTATGATGGAGCCAGAAAGAAACCATGGGAACTCCATGGGCCTCAAGAGCTTGTTGTTAAAAAGGTCTTTTTAAAAATGTTATACCATGAGAACGAAGGTAATTTTGAAGCAACATGGGTCAATATCAGATTGTATACATATCATATCAGATTGTATACAGTTCCCATTGTGCCCCCCTATTCCGTTGTGCCTATGCTTTGGGCATCATATTTTATAGGCAATTTGGCTTGGTTTATTGCACGTATTAAAACTCCTGTTGCCGGAAAGGTCTCGGTGAAGTCTTACTATAGCTCGTTTATGTTACTGCTCGTTTTTCATTAAACATATTAGTATTATAACAACATTATTATAAGAATTAGAAAATCTTTTTTGCTACTTGTTGCGAATTGTAGTTGCCATGTTCGAAAGGATCTCGGCGAGATTCTCGGGTTTTGCTTTGCGGAAGATGTGCGGACTCAAGCTTAGCTTTGAAAAAAACTTGAAACAATCCCGTTTATTTTAAAATCCATCGCTTTTTCATGTTTCATTCGAAAAAAGACAGCTGATGCGGAATAAAAAAACTAAAGTTTCAGAAATAAACGATGGTTTCATTCGTTTACACCCAGAGCCGTGAGCATGATTAGTGAGCATTAAAATTTGTCACCATGAGACCGAAGGAGGTGTTGAGAATTGTGGATGTACTATGTATATTCATATTTCGCCGACGACAGGTGTACTTTATACGCACTACATGCCCCCTAAATTTTAGGTCCTAAAATACGTAACCCCAAGCGGCATTTGCAAAGATGTATTTTGTACTCCCACATTCCATCGACGACAAACAACATGGTAAATGTTTAAGACATCGTTTTAAACCTTTGTATTTCAATAAAACCCCTTTTTTATTTAAAATCTTGTTTTATTCAACAAGTCGTGTCGGTTCACTTTCGAAAAAAAACTGAAATTAATGAATTTTCTTTTTTTTGCGATAGGAACAGTTGGTTTCTTTCGAAATTTTCAACGCTGCTTAAGCTGACCGACCGTATGCGCAAGAATGAAAGACAGTATCGGTGTAAAGATGATGAAGGGTATGCTCCGTTGGTTCGGCCATATACAAAGCATGTCAGAAGAAAGAATTACAAAACACATATACAATGCGAAAGTGGAAGGATGTCGGTGCCGGAAAAGACCTAGGCTATCTTACCATGATAAAATAGACCGCGTCTTATCTGAAGGGCAATCCGAAGGGGAATCTCTCCGTAACCGGCGAGCGTGTGTAAGACGAACTATGAGAGTACAGGAATCCTGAGGTCTGTAAGGAAACAACATGCTGGAACTCTATATTCCTTACCTACCCCGCGCGGAATGATATAAATTGGTAGGTCTAATCATTATGTGTCTACAATAAGAATACTTGGCACATTATCCATGGATGTGCATGAGTGCATGAGGGGAGCTTCCATCAGCGTTCCCTACACTTATATCTTTATACCTTGGACCAGAGAAGAGATTTAATGCATACAATGCATAATGACATTCTGGTAGCAAAAATAATAACTTCGTAATTACGTAGAATAGTAATTTTAAATAGAAAGAAAGCAATATCGCTTTCCGTAGGAATCAAACCCTACGTGGGTCAAGTTCTTAGGTACGACCTATCTTTTGTTATGCATGAAAACAAATTTAAGGATAAGGTTTAAAATAGATAGACTTATTGCACTACCTTATACACGAGCAGTCATACTCGATAACGGGCGTGCTTGTGGGGACTGGTCCATCTGGAATCTTTTTGACGCTCTTTACAGATAACATCATTAGATTCATATCGTAAACTATTTGTAACCTAAACATTTTATCCACACAATAAGATTGAAAAAAACGAAAAGAAAAAAGAGAAAGAGAAGTAAATAAAAAAGACAAGCCCGCTGAGTTTCTTCGCCGGATTTTCTCAGTGGAGGCCGCGTTCCGATTAGTAGTTAAATTAGATTTAAAAAAATCTAATTTGACTATTTGTAAGCGCCCCCGCAGGGCTTATACAAAATAAATTATTTGAGTTTGAGTTTGCTGTTTTGATATTCTACCTAATTTTTTTTCTTTTATATTTCGTTACCATAAATTCGTGGCTGCCTCGTTGGTTTAGTGGCAAAGCGCATCGCTTGGTGATCAAAAGGTTCGAGGTTCAGTGACGGACAAATAAAGTTTTCGTCAGAAAACGAAAACTACCCAGTATGAATCCGGAATATGGAATTGTGCCCCGGAATATGACAATAGGCTCGCCCCCTATTACATGGGACCTAACATCGTCGGCGAAAAGTAGGTGTACTCAGTACACCTCTGCCACCCCCGCTTGGGGAATATAGATGTGACGGTGTTTATTTTTTTTATATAAATCCGTGTAACTATAATAAAAATATTCTAATCATTGCACAGTACATTTTTAAAAACAGCATTTACAAACTCAAAATTAACATGCATAAATATACAGGTAAATATAGAGCCATATTTGTGGGTTACGAAAATAATTTGTTACATACTGAGATCAAATCCGCGAGTGAGCCCAGAAGCATATCCTCGACTACTAGAACAAGCCGTAGTCAAATTTGAAAGTGCTGAACTCTAGAAATAGGCCTTCACACTGTTTCATAATGTTTATAGGCAATAACGACGACGGGTCGTGGCGGGACTCGCTACAGCCTATACCGGCGGAACGCCATCTGGAGGGCTTATTGTTACTGCATTGATTTTGTTGTTGTATCAGTGTATATTCGGGATACTCTATATCTGCAATAAAGACTATAGCTTGTAACTTAGTTAATGGCTAACTCTTATTGGATGATTAAAACATCAGTTTTAACTTAAGGAATATACAAGATCAGTTCAGGATTCACTTAAAAGTAACGGTTGCTTTACAACAACCCCATGGTCACGGTAAGGACAACGTAAAGGCCTGAAGTGTTTGACGTGTTAATTTTTTGAATTATTTTTGTAGGTCCTATAGTGCTGTAAAGTACCGAAGCACTCGAAACGTTGGGAAACAAACAGCGATAAAATATTAAAAGTAGTTTTATCTTATGAGAAATATTAGCATAAATCTAAAAATTCCATAAGCTACAAGAATTACCTAAGATATATCGTTAGTTCCGTATTACATAACAACATCTCGTATTGTTCGCCTCACGCGCTCTTATTTGCATGTCGAGTGAGATACAGGCTTTATAACTTAATGCACGTAGCAATATTGCTGTCTGAAAACAAGCCGAGAACGGTATATGGACACGATACTGGGCCATCACAGATTATGCTGCAGACCTGATAAACTGAAAAGTGAATGCAGACAACTTGCAGCTTGTGGAATGAAAAAAAGTGAGTTTGGAGTAAAAAACGACATACTCTGAAAGGATTTGAAATCAAAATTATTTTTATTTATTTTTGGTAATTAAGGTATTTTCTAATTTGACAAGTCAAGACGAGCCCCGCTTGTATAGTGAATGACCTGTTAAATTTTTGTAAGAAATTGTTTGATATTATTTTGTTTAAACAACGTAGCCCTACACCAGTATATATCCTGTGTAGTAGGTGCGTTTACAAATATGAAAATTGCAAACAATTATGGGTCACACAAAGATTTGTCCCGTGCTGGAATCGAACCCGCGACTATTAGACACAGTGGGTGCTGTTAAACCACAAATTAATACTCAACTCTGAGAGAAAGATCACTTTTGTAGCAAAGTTAGCACCCAAATATGAAATGAAGAAGCAAAAGCGTGTCTTATCTGATTTCTAAATTATATGCTGTGACATCCAGCGATCTGAAGAGCGACAGAACCTATCTATTGTGTCCGGGTATATTGGATCCGAACGCAGTCGGAATATGAAAAGATCAGATACAGTTATGCATATCTATAAATAGCATTTTGATTATTACGTCTCACGTTCCATTTGGCTGGATTGCAATGTTGGCTACAATTTAGTTTGTTGCTGGTGCTGCTGTTGTAATTAGATTATCTTCTAGCGTCAGGTCTGGGATTCGATGATTTAATAGTTTAGTGCTTTCCTACACTTGCTTGCATTTTGTTCAAGATATTGAGGTTCGAGATAAAGTTGATCGATTGTCCTCATTTCAGCCATTATTTGATGCAGTGGCAAGTGTACTTCTTACTTAGGCTAATATCGTGGTTGATTTTGTTGACTATTTTCACTATCACTGTACTGCTCTGCTACTACTGTAATGCTGAAGCAAGTCAAAGAGTTTGTATGTCTTAGATGCGCCTTCAGTAAGGATGGGAAATACACCGCTGACATAGAAAGAAGAGCGAGTCCAGGGAACAGAGTAAATGGTTGCGAAGGGAAAGCTACTAGAGAGCCGGCACTTAAGCCAAAAGGCGCAGCTGGCCATACATAACGAAGTGCTTGTCCTTACGCTGTGATATGGCAGCGAGAACTGGGCATGTAAGAAGGAAAATGAAAGTAGGATAAATTCGGTGAAAATGCGTGCTCTGCGGAAGATGTGCGGAGTGAAGCTCACCGACCGTATTCGCAACAGCGTAGTCAGAAGGGGTATGCTCCGTTGGTTGGAGCACATAGAAAGAATGTCAGAAGAAAGAATGGCAAAACAGAATGGCAGACCGGGGAAGACCTAGACTATCTTACCATGACCAAATAGACCGAGTTTTATCTGAATGACAAGTCAAGAGTCTCCGTAACCGACGAGCGTGTATGAGATGAACTATGAGAGTGAAGGAAGCCAGAGAGGTATGTTAGGTAAGAACCTATTGGAACTCTGTACTCTCTGCCTACCCTGCAAGGGATCTGGCGTGATAATATAGATAGATAGACTGTACTGCTCCTCTGCAGACTATTGGATTTTCTACGATCAGTAAAGCTTAAATAAAACTGTACAATGTACAGGAATTACATTTTACAATAAACAGTCATGTGAACAGAAGAGAGAATAAATGTTACAATTTGGCTAGACCCGTTCCAGTCTTCCAAAAAGATCCCATGATGTAGTTTCATCACTGTATGGATGGCTTGTTCAGTACTTTCATTAATTTGCGATTGAAATATTAACTTTGTCTTTTTGAGCATTGTCACGATTCAACCTTTTATCTCTGGATACTTCCTACAGCAGTTAAAGATAATACCATATACCAGGAGGTGCAGTATCAACTTGGCAGGAAACCATGTTAATGAGATAAGACGGCCGTAGACAGCTTACTTCGTGTCTGGACGCTAGCCAAACATCGCCGAGCCGCTTACCACCAGATGCAATCTTGATTTGTGCTAACAGGTTTATTTAAAACCGTAACTTGGCTCTGTAAAGCAATATAAATTTTATGTATGTTTGAAGGCCTGCGCTATGAGATTTGTAGCATTAGTGTTGTTAGGAGTCTCCGTAACCGGCGAGCGTGTATGAGACGAACTAGAAGAGTAGAGGAAGCCAGAGAGGTATGTAAGGAAAGCGCCTGTTGGAACTCTGTATTCTCTGCTACCCTGTAAGGGATCTGGCGTGATGATATAGATAGATAGATAGTGTAGTTAGGTTATAAAATGGCACCACTCTTGCATTTTAACTTCGATGAAGTGGCTTGTATTAAAAACATTTCTTTTTTGTTGCTCACTGGCGTTTAATTAAAGAGGCCTATGTTCAAGAGGGGACTGCTAGGGGCAGATGATAATGATGATGAAGTCAAAAGCGCTTATAAAAGTGTAGGGTAATATCTGTACACGGCCATAGCTTTCAGGAAATAGGTTAGGAAATTTAAAACACTGTAAATTATTCACATGTTTAAATTTTAACAACATTACCTCAAAGTATACTAAAAAGTTGTAACTTTTTCGTCATATTTCGCAGTTACTTAAAGAATATTAGATGCACTTTCAAAATTGAGAGTTAATATTAATATGTTCACAAGTATAAGCAAACAAAGTTACGTTTGCGACGAGCTGCAAAGTTTGTCAAGATTGAAAAAAGTTGTCAAACTCGCGGAGTCGACTCAACTATGCAGTTCAAGTATGTGCAAGTTGAGAGTACCAACTACAGCTCCTTTGTGAGCTGCTCCCAAATAATTTACTGACTTTAAATTATATTTAAACCTGTACTAGAATAAGTGGTTAGAAATATTTAAGAAACAAAATAAATCATAGACATTTCATACAAAAAGCATCTCATATATTACTGAAATTACTATGTTTATAAACCTGGTGACAAATTTCTTGTTCTGTATGTTTGAAGGCCTGTGCCACACTGCAACATCAAAAGATATTTTCAATACTGGATAGTTCATAGTAAGGTGGAAATAATGGCTATCGTAAGTGTCGTACGTATGAGTTTCAAATTGGAATTTAGTTTCTTAGTTGTAGAATGTTTGTAGGTGGACGGCTGTAAGCTATAAGGGTAGTTTCACTATCTTTCGCTAAACCTATAAGAAGTTATTAAAGCCCTGACATTCATAGACTTAGAAAACAAGACTCTTTTGTCTAGCAATTAGAAATTACCGCAACATGTGATGCACTGCAATCACTAATGTTAGAAGATCGCTGCTTGCGGTTGCATAATATGAATAACACAAGCGTGCACGTCCCGTAATGAAGTCAAGTGCATTTGCACCGCGCGGTTAATGCACTTACCACACAGCACACGGCAATACAGTATCTCAGCAATGAAAGTAAAATACATCGAGTAATCCTTATTTTTTAACCGACTTCAAAACGGAGGAGGTTCTATGTTCGGTTGTATGTATGCTTTTTTTTATGTATGTTCAGCGATATTTCCGTCAATTGTGGACCGATTTTGATGTTTTTTTTGCATCGGGTTCAGTATATCTCCAAGGTGGTCCCATTTTAATTTCATTGGCATTGGACCTTGGACTTAGAAGATACACCAGGGAACTCCTTAACGACAAACAATAGGCATGTGTAAATTAAGATATTATGGGTATTACGTCAATCCTATAGGTACCCTACTATAGAATAATTCACTCGTCACTTAAAATTGTAAAATAAAAATCTTTTATAAAAAAGGTAAACCGATTTCAAAAAGCAAAAAATAAATATTTGAAGTCGGTGCCAAGTAACCGACTGCACTAACCTTTTTTTATAAAAGATTTTTTTTCATTTTCTATAGGATCAGCCAAGGATATAGTCAAATGCCAGTATCATTGCGTAAATATGTTGAAAATAGTTATTACGTAAAAATAAACAGTAAGATGAATGGCCTTCATAAATAGTGATATAGGCACATAAAACCAGCACTAGTGGTATAATATAATCCATAATAGAACTGTTTGTTCCCTACTATGAAAATACGATTTATGATCAATACGACTAACGACCGGTTTTAATATTTAACTCAAGGATAGATTTGCCTTCTACGGATAGAATTTTGACATATTTAGTATGAAAAATCTGTCAAAATTCTACTGCCAGTAAGCAAATCTACCCGTAAGTTAAATATTGAAACCGGCCATAAGTAGAAAAACTTTACAAATATTCAGATCAGCAAATCTTATTAGGAATCCGTCCATACAGTATAACGTCCGAGTATCGTAATATCTTCATAGCAGACTATTTAATATATTCTATGTACAGATCCAGAACCAAAGTTACCGATATAGCCTTTAAAATTACCGAACTTAAATGCCAGTAAGCGCTCGTAGAACTGTTATTGACAGATTATCACCGGGTGAAGATCGTAAGTAACACTTAATGCGCATAGCACAAAGTACCAGGTCGTCGTGGTGGTTTCTGGGGAGACCTATGTCCTGCAGTGTACATCTTTCGGTTGATGACGATGACAGATGACATTGCTAGGTAGTGTCACTAATGTAAGGAAACTTTTTCATCGGGTTGCTTAATATTAATGTTCTGTTTAAATTATACTAGACCACCGCCGGCTGCGCCACCCCTTGACTAATACGGTGAACGAAGTTGCCACGCCTCTGTACATTAACGTACACACCGCACAGATTAAGACTTTAGCAATTAAATTATCTTCTTGTAGCAGAAATGGGAAGCTTTTAGTGTTTCTTTATTCCTTGGGAAGTAAAATACTTATTAATCAAAAGTCTTCGTAACCTGCAAGCGTGTTTGAGACGAGAGTGGAGTAAGCGAGAGAGTTCTTTAATGTTGAACTTTTTGAAAGGGCCGCAAGTGATCTGGTTTGTTGACTATAATATATGAATTGATAACCGGGATCAACGGATTAACATGCCTTCCGAAGCATAGACAAGCTTAAATGCGAACCGTCATTTCTCGCACTCTTATTGCGCTGATCGCTTCTTAATCTTGTCGATTACTATCATCCTCATTATCATTATTATCATCAGCTGAAAGAAGGTTCACTGCATAAAGCCTCCACCAACAATCGCCAACTTTGGGCTGTACTAAAGACACAATAAGAATTCCATTTTGAGAGGCGAAATAGGTAAGAAAGAACGACATTTAATATCCTAGTAGCAAATATTATTATTATATGAAGATACTGCATCGGCAAGTGCAAGTGATTTGAAAAACTAAAAATTTAAAGAGACTTATTTTGCCGACCGTATGAAAAAAGGCATTAAGTCCACTCTTTTACACCATCACGCCTATATTCCATAAGCGGAGGTGACAGAGGTTTATTGTGTACACCCACATCTTGCCGACGATGTTAGGTCTTATTAATAGGGGACGAGCATGTTTATCCTTTTGTTTATTTATTAGATGAAAAACTTACAACTAATACAGTAATATAGAAACTAGAGATGATAACGGAAAGCCAATTACAGGTCTTTACACTTCAATCTTGTTACAATTTCAGAAATATATATCATTATATCATCACGCTTCTGTCCTTGCCGGGTTAGCAGAGAAACAAAATTCCAACAGTATAAAGAATTATATATTTTGAGTTTCCCCTTGCACATTATTGTTTCGTCACCGTTTCTGTGTGCAATGAAGAATTAAAAAACCTTACGTAAGTACATGATTTATTAACAATGACAGTTATTATCCTGTCGAGTGTGAAGCTGCCAAAAGATTAATGAAGAGAGAGTTCTTGTTACGAGGGTGTGTTGGTGTTAGCTGGATAATAGAGAAAGTTTGCGGTATCGGCAGCTCTGCGCAGTGTTGTGTGCCAAGTGCATTGCACATGCATACCGGGTGATAAATGGATCGTTGCGCATTTAATATTTAAAATATAATTATCTACGAGCGTTCATTGTGAAATTAGGACATTGGTTATATCAGTCATTTTGAATAAATAAAGCATCTACCTCACAGATTTGTTATATCGAAATGAAACTATAATATGAACTATTGGAACATTACAATGTTATTTAATATCACTCCTCATCACGTTTTCTGTCTTTTAGTTCTGTGCTGAATTTCTAAAAAGTTTGATTTTATGCAAATAGATTTTTAAGAAAAAAGACAGTTTTACAATAAATAATTTTGGTAGTCCTGTTTTATTCGTAATTATTTAATAATCTTTCGATAATTTCTACTTAAAAAAATATGTGACGTCACGCCAGTTGAGGTGGACGGGTCACACAAACGTGACCCAGGTCGGGGAGGGGCCAAAATCACAAAATTGGTGTGACGTAATTTATGGATAGCCCCCAAAAATGTTTATATAACCACACATATTATGTAAAAGTACACTTTTCCCACCAAATTATTAGTAACGTATTTAAATACAATATTTAGATCAGCAAAATAAAAGAATTCATCATCATCATCATCATCATCTCAGCCTATACTTGTCCACTGCTGAACATAGGCCTCCCCAATCGCTTTCCAGCGTAACCGGTCCGATGCCACCTGCATCCAACGACTTCCTGCCATTTTCACAAGATCGTCGGTCCATCTGGCAGGCGGTCGTCCCACGCTGCGCTTGCCAATACGTGGTCTCCACTCTAGAATCTTTCTGCCCCCACGCCCGTTCGATCTTCGCGCTATGTGGCCCGCCCATTGCCACTTCAGCTTGCTAATCTTAAGGGCTATGTCGGTGACCTTGGTTCTTCTACGAATCTCCTCATTCCTGATTCGATCACTAAAAGAATTGGATAACTGGAAATGTTAAACGACTTATATCGCTGATCACTTAGTTTGCTTTTAAAAATGTTCTACAACCGCAGGGAAAGAAAATACACCTTCGTTACGAGGACTGGTCGCTTCCCCGAATGTAATGTTGTTTTTAACCGACTTCAAAAAGGAGGAGGTTCTATGTTCGGTTATATGTATGCTTTTTTTTTCTTTTTTATGTATGTTCAGCGATATTTCCGTCAATTGTGGACTGACTTTGATGTTTTTTTTTTGCATTGGGTTCAGTATAGCTCCAAGGTGGTCCCATTTTAATTTCATTGGCATTGGACCTTGGACTTAGAAGATACACCAGGGAACTCCTTAACGACAAACAATAGGCATGTGTAAATTGAGATATTATGTGTATTACGTTTACGTTATCCTATAGGTACCCTACTATAGAACTAAGCAGCATATTAGCCAACTTCAAAAAAGGAGGTTCATAATTCGTCCTTTTTTATAACTCCTTTGCTTATGAACAGATTTTGATGATTCTTTTATGATGAACCGGTTTTGATGATGTTTTGAGGAGGTCCTATTTGAATGTTATTGGTATTGGACCTTGGACTTTGAAGATTTTTTTTTTATTTTATTTTATTTATTGAACAAAATCCACAGCCCTTAAAATTTATGTGATTAACTTAGATATTCTACATACAGCCAATAACGGATTTACATTTTATGTACTAACATATTTTTGTGCTACTAATCATTACATGCTTGTAGTTTAAATATTAAACGTAATGTAACAAAAAAAAAGTGAAAAGGAAATTGTTAGACAGTGTTTTTCTATGTATGTGTAGATATGGGTGTGGAAGTGTATGTGTAAGTTGAGTGTAGACATGTTTGTGCGTTAGTGTATGCTATATTATATCATGCCATATTTTTAAAACCTCTTATTTAAAATGTTACATACTGCAGTCCTGAAGGTTTGTTTACTATTATGGAGATATCCGTGCAACTAAATCTTTTATTATAAAACCTTTGCAACCTGCTGACAAGTGAGTTCTGAGCATAATTTGTACTTGCATGTGTTACTGCAAATAGATTTGTGTGCCTTGTCCGCGTCTTTGGTACACTAAAACTTAATATTCTGTGTGCTAATTCAGGACAATCTATGTAGCCATTACATATTCCGTGTAAAAAAGCCATATCAGCAAGAGTTCGCCGATCTTCGAGTGTCATAAGATGGTGAAATCGACACGATTCCAGGTAATCTTTAGAGTAACAGCCAGATCGAAAGTTAAGGTGTTTCACAAATTTATTCTGTATGTATTCCAAATTCTGAGCATAAGTTATTTACTGTGGACTCCAAATACAACTAAAGTACTCAAGTATGCTTCTAACATATGCATTGTACACAACTTTCAGGCATCCCACATCAGTAAACGGTCGACTAATACGTAATACGAAACCGAGACTTTTGTATGCTCTATTAACTATGCTCTCTGTATGCTCAGAAAACATTAACTTAGAGTCTATAAGCACGCCTAAATCTTTCACTAAAGTTGATTTGGTTATTTTAATATTAATTAAATGATATTCATGATTTATTGGATGTTTTTTCCGGGTAAAAGAGACAAATAAACATTTGCTTACGTTAATACCAATCCGGTTATAAGAGTAATAGTGACTCAATCTATCCAGATCAGCCTGAAGGTTCGCGCAATCATAACTATTTCTTACTTTCATGTAAATTTTGGTATCATCTGCTTACATGAGGAAATGTGCGTGTTTAAAACAGCTACCCACGTCGTATAGATAAGCTGCATACAGAAGTGGGCCAAGAATGGAACCTTGTGGAACCCCAGAAGGAACTCCAATAAAGTTAGAGCAAAAACCCCCTATAACAACAGCCTGTGAACGGTTACGCAGGTACGACTGCATCCATCTGAGTAAGTTGCCCCGGATACCGAGTGCAATAAGCTTACGAAGTAGTATTATGTGATCAACACGGTCAAAGGCTTTCTCTAAATCCGCGTAGATCACATCCACTTGAAAGCCTCCATCCATGTTACTTGCTATGTGGTCAACAAAAACTCCTAGGTTGGTGGTTGTAGATCGATTCTTCATAAACCCATGCTGTTCTATTGGAATTGATGCAGATATTATTGGGTATATACGCATGTGGACTAATCTCTCAAATAGCTTACTAAGTACATTTAGAATTGATATGGGACGATAATTTTCAATTGATGTTTTAAGACCCTTTCTATATATTGGTACAATGTAGGCAAAAGCCTGGGGAAAACCCCAGATACTCGGAAAATATCCATCCTGTAGACATCTATTAAAAATTAATGAAACGGGTAGGGCCAGTGATTCTGCACATCGGACAAAAAATAATGGCGGAATACCATCACTGCCAGCACCTTTTGACGTATCAATATTTCGAATTAATTTAAGTATTTCCTCATTGTGTGTTCTAATATCGCTAATAGCATTAAAGTTAGCTTTATCAACTTGTAAATAATCATATAAATTATCGGAATAATGAGCAGCAAGTTGCGTGAAATTTCCTTCAAAGAAGTTATTGAAGGCTGTACATATGTCTACTTGTGTCTTTAATGGGGCATCACCATATGTCATCTGTTGAGGGTAGTTAGAATTTGCGGTCCTCTTGGATTTTATATAAGACCAGAAAAATCTCGGCTGTTTCTTAATTTTTTGTTGACAGTCATTAACGTATGAATCATAACATTCAACTTGTAATTTCTTCTGTCTACTTCTTAGTTGCGCAAAAGTAGCATAGTCAACAGGATTTTTGTAACGTTTCCAATTGCTGTGTATCTTATATTTTTCTTTAATTATAGATATATACATACAAGAGGGAACTCCTTAACGGCGAACAGCACGAATGTATAGATTCCGTTATTATAGTCATTATATTAATCCTGTAGGTATCTTACTGTACAACTCAGCAAAATAATATAATATCGGTATATAAATATTACTAAATATTTCACTCGTCACTTGAAATGGTAAAATAAAAACTTAAAAAAAAAGGTAAACCGACTTCAAAAAGCAAAAAATAAATATTTGAAGTCGGTGCCAAGTAACCGACTGCACCAACCAGCACTGACTTCAAATATTTATTTTTTGCTTTTTGAAGTCGGTTTACCTTTTTTTTTAAAAGTTTTTGTTCAAAACGAATGTAATCTACGCTCCAGTCCACTTTGCATTAGATTGGAAAGTACAATGGCGGCTGTATTGACCGCGTGGGCTGTGTCCAATTTCCAATACAAAGTGGACCGTAGTGCGCAGATTACAAAGTATCTATTTAAATATTTAAGGTATAAACTGGTTATTTGGTTTGGAGTATCTTTGTTTTACATAATTTGAAAATGATACCTGTCTCGTTAGTCTAGCGAAGTATGAAGCGACTCCGCCCTGGATTCCAAGTCTAGATAGGAACAATGATTTTCCTTTTTGTTTGTTTAAAAATCCTCAAGACTAGCTCGAAGTCTGAAATTGTGCCCGATATAATGAAAGTAGGCTCGCGCCATTTAAAAATGTGCCCCCTTTTTTGGAATAATTCCTATGTCACGGGTGCGTTTACAAATACGAAATTTTGCATACACAAACATCCAGGCCAAAACAAACATGTGTAGGTCACACAAGGATTTGTCACGTGTGGGAATCGAAGCTCAGAGTTGCTGAGCGAGCTATGGAGAGAGCTATGCTCGGCGTTTCTCTACGCGATCGAATCAGGAATGAGGAGATTCGTAGAAGAACCAAGGTTACCGACATAGCCCTTAGGATTAGCAAGCTGAAGTGGCAATGGGCGGGCCACATAGCGCGTAGATCGGACGGGCGTTGGGGCAGAAAGATTCTAGAGTGGCGACCACGTATTGGCAAGCGCAGCGTGGGACGACCCCCTGCCAGATGGACCGACGATCTTGTGAAAATCGCAGGAAGTCGTTGGATGCAGGTGGCATCGGACCGGTTACGCTGGAAAGCGATTGGGGAGGCCTATGTTCAACAGTGGACAAGTATGGGCTGAGATGATGATGATGATGATGGGAATCGAACCCGTGACTACTCGACCCAGCGGGCTGAGCGAGTTAAGGACCTACCGCGATCGACCATTTATCGACCGTAAGGGAGACGTATATATTGAGCACGCATTTGGAAATAAACGACGTATGTGCAAAAACAAATTGTATCATTTTATAAAAAACTACACTATGAGAGGAAAAACTGCTCTACAAGAACTTTGCTACAATTTTTAAGTTAATTCTTTTGACCAGTTCTTAAGCGTTTCGCGTTGGAATCAAAAAATGTAAAACAATGGAGCTGACTTTAGATATTTTTTTTATCAAGAACATTTCATTGAATCGTGTATGTCTTTTACCTTATTCTAAAATATACAGTCAAAAATCATATTCCTAAATATTAACTCTGCAATCCATGTACTTCTTGAAGTGCTTGAAGTAATAAAACACGCTTTTTTCGTGGTAGCTCCTAACCACTCGACCAAGCCGTCCGCAATATATATTGGGCGGTCGTGGCCATCTTAGGGGCAGGCCTTCGTCTTGCAGTAGATGTCTTTCAGTTAATGATGATGTTACGGGGCCACTATTCTTTCGGGTGTGCACAGTACACCTCTGCCACCGTCGCTTGGGGAATGTAGGCGTGATGGTGTTTTATTTTTATAAACGTAGTAGCGTGGCGTAGCAAACTATGAGAGTGGCGGAAGCCAGAGAGGTATGTAAAGACAGAACCTGTTGGAACTTTGTACCCTGTACCTACCCCGCAAGGAATCTGGCGTGATAATATAGATAGATAGTTGCCTGTTTCCTCGACGATAAAACGTGATGCGGAAAACACACGGCCGGCTTCAATTAAAATTACAAATTCTACTTTTAAGTTATTATTTTATAGCGCCTTTATCAACCAACATTACCATATAAATTGACACAACTGTTTATTAAACGTTTATCAGAAGTTTATTTCCAAAAATGTCACCGTTCAAACGTTGTTGTGGTAACAAAGCGCCGACCTATAAGCAATTTAATTTATTTATATTTTATACTCTGATGCACAACAAAGCGACGGCAATGGCCGCTTAAATGTATTTTAACTCAGCTTTTAGCAATCACTTCTAACCGGGGTTCATAAATTTCAATATTTTTAATAAGTATCAAATTTATCCGATAGTGAGTGTACACAATACACCTCCCTCCCACCGCTAGGTGAAAAGCGTGATGATTTTTTTGTATTGTTTCATATTTTACAATTTATTGCATCATTCAAAATTTGTTTTATATCGAAATGGGAAAGATAATCTACGAAGTACATAATTGAAGTCACGCCTATATTCCCCAGAGGGGGTGGCAGAGGTGTACTGAGTACACCCACGTTTCGCCGACAATGTTAGGTCCCATGTAATAGGGGGCGAGCCTATTGCCATATACCGGGCACAATTCCATATTCCGGATTCATACTGGGTAGTTTTCGTTTTCTAACGAAAACTTTATTTGTCCGTCACTGAACCCCGAACCTTTTGATCACCAAGCGATGCGCTTTGCCTAAGAATATCAAAACAGCAGATAATTTATTTTGTATAAGCCCTGCGGGGGCGCTTACAAATAGTCAAATTACATTTTTTTTAATCTAATTTAACTACTAATCGGAACGCGGCCTCCACTGAGAAGATCCGGCGAAGAAACTCAGCGGGCTTGTCTGTTTTATTTACTTCTCTTTCTCTTTTTTCTTTTCGTGTTTTTTCAATCTTATTGTGTGGATAAAATGTTGGTTACAAATAGTTTACGATATGAATCTAATGATGTTATCTGTAAAGAGCGTCAAAAAGATTCCAGATGGACCAGTCCCCACAAGCACGCCCGTTCACGAGTATGACTGCTCGTGTATAACGCAGTGCAATAAGTCTATCTATTTTAAACCTTATCCTTAAATATGTTTTCATGCATAACAAAAGATAGGTCGTACCTAAGAACTTGAAAACTACATTTTTCCGACCTAGGATTTGAACCCAGGACCTCGTGATCACAAAGCGATGCGCTTTGCCACCAGACCAACGAGGCAGTCAACGAGGCAGTCATAATTGAAGTCGTTCAAAAAAGCTATTTTTCATAAAAAAACAAACTGCTTTGTCCGTGTTTTCGTGTAGTTCCGAAGCGTTGAGAACCAATTAAAGTTCCAATAAAAATATTGACGCAAGAGTCATACAATTACACAGCGCCACCGCCCCAGTCACCTCTGAAGAACATTGTTATTTCACCCGGGGTTCATCAGATGTCTAAATGTTGTATAGATAATTGTGTATTTCGTTGACATATTTCGCTTATTTTTACTCTCGGAAGACATATTGGGCTGTATAATAAATCAACCTAATTTTTTTTTTTTAACTTGCGTTTACAAACATGAAAATTCACATACACAAATACCCAGACCGGAACAAATAATTGTGGATCACACAAAGATTTGTCCCGTGCGGGAATCGAACCCGCGACTATTAGACACAGTGGGCGGAGCGGGTTAAGGTCTTAACCACTGCGCTAAATTTTCGGTCGTAAAAATTAGTCCCACTGCTGCTCTGCTGGGTACAGGCCGTCTCTTACAAAAGAATGATGGTGAGGTGATATAAATAAGGTCACACGCAACCACGCGGACCCGGTACTGATTTGTGGAGGTAGATTTTTGGCCGTTAGAACTTATCTTGCTCTCTATAAGGCATCGAATTCAGCTTAACGACCCTTAGAATAAGGGCTATAAGCATCTTTGCTTTATGTAACGACTACCACATTAAGTTTCATCTGCCAACAACGCTTTACCGTACCTTCCAAAGTATGGACACGCTCGAAGGTAAAAATGTCACAAACGGTCAGTTATCTATGACCGATCGAGCTGAATCCTGCTTAACTTTGGTGATGGTCCCGCTGAGCTACGAGCGCTACCTTTGCATTGTATGACTTATGAAAATGCTAGGTATAAGTATTTCTCACCGGACATGGCTACTTTAAGAGAAAATTGTTCTCTTTTAAACTGGTACCTTCACTGCTATGTCAGTGTTCCACGTTTTACTGCGAGTATGAACAATCAGCACACCACGTCCTTTGGGAGTGCAGTCTCTGGCACAACAAGCGTACCATTATGTTAAACAGCCTGCGAAATACGTCTGGGGTAATTTACTACACGGATCTTGTAGAAATTCGGGATAATTTCCGTACGTTCAAGAGTTTTTGCCATACCTATTACTGGAATCAAACATGAGGCTCACAAATAGGCCCTGTTAATATTTTTTTCGTATTCGTGGTGCTTTTCAACTGGGCTTATCCTAGTTAGAGTCTCCTCTTTTATTGCTGATGTGCCGATTTTTTGTCTCCCGCTTCGCAAAGGAGGGAAGTGGAATTGTATTTTTCCTCCTCCTCCTGTTTTTCTTTCCAATTAAATTTGTTGCGGGTTCCAAGAAAATTAAAGCACTTCTTGGGACACCCCCAGGTTCAATTAGTTTCAATGGTAGGAATGTGTAGTGGGCTTAGTCCCAAAAAAAAGTGTAAGTATGTAAGATAGTACAGATTTATTTAGATTTAGATTAGATAAAGTCAGACGTACAACGCAACTTTTCAAAGTTTTTAATGGCCTATCGCAATCGATTTATCGACCGAAAACGTGACAGAGATGCAATTACTTTACGAAAGAATAATAAGGGACGGATATATTGAGAGTAAACGACGTATGTGTAAAAACAAATTTTCTATTTTCTAAAACAACTACTCTATGAAATAAGAAACTGCTTCGCAAAAACATCGATACAATTAGTTCTTAAATATGTCGTGTTAGAATCAGAACAAAAATTAAAAAAAAATCGTTTTATCGTGTATACTTTTTCCAAGTTTCTGAAATATACAGTTAAAAATCATATTTCGAAAAATAAAGTCTTATTCCGTATTCTTTTTGAAGCGCATTGAAGCACAAAACACGTTTTTTTCGCGGCGGCCCCTTAAGGACAACTTAGTACTGAAGTAGATACTACCGATTTACAATGCTGTTTTTCAGAATCTACATGGAATTCATTATTGTAATAAAATTGTCGGTCAGGTCAGGTAAAACCTCGCCAAAACTTTTTAGCGAGAGTTGCGAAACCTAAAAAAGTCACCCCAAAATGGTAATGGGTTCGCCTCCACACAGGGACCGAAATACCTCGGCAAAACGTGGGCGCTCCATGTTCTGGCCAGGATTCGTGGAACGCGGGTATACTCCGTGAAATCTATGAAAATGTCTGAAATGACAGCTGTCAAGTCGATAATTAACTAATATATTGTTGACTTATGAGAAATTTGATTATAGTAATTAGACAATATTATAATTAGATTATAGTAGTAGAGACAACTGCTTCAGTGGCGAATAATGCGCGAATCGATTATGAGGCCTTGAGTACGAATGCTAGGTCGGACAAAGTTAAATTTTTCAAGGAAAAAGTCCTAGCTCGTTGGTCTAGTGGCGAATAATAATGTATGCGACCACGAGGTCCTGAGTTTAGATCCTAGGTCAGCCAAATGTAGTTTTTCTAACAAGAAATTCCCAGAGTCAGTCCAGAATCCCCAATGGTGGCCGGTATATGGCAATAGGCTCGCCCCCTATTACATGGGACCTAACGTTGTCGGCAATAAGTGGGCGTACACCACCGTAAACACCCAGGGGTCCCCCCCCCGCTGGGGGAATATAGACGTGCCAGTATTTATTTATTTGATCCCAGTATTATTGTGCGCGATATAATGGGTACAATAGGTTAGCCGCCTATTTTACACTTAACATCTTTGGTGATAAAGTGGGCATACCTTCACCACCACCATCGCTTGGAAATATAGGCGTGATGGTGTTTATTTTTCTTAGTAGAAGTTACAGCGGCAAAATATATTCGCTTTCATAGTGTGAGTGTAATTGTAAATATGTTATGTAACTTGTTAAATTATGGTTGGTACAGGTGAACCACATAGTGGGGTGCTGGGTCAGGTAACCTCCTCGTGTGTTCACCTCATCGGTTTCCCATGACATGTCTTCGGACTGGTCTGGTAAAGTGATGGGGCTGGGCCGGTGCACCCTGGGCATCGTCAATAACTTCTCTCTCGGGAGTTCTTGTTGGCGATGGCGAATAACCTGGCGCGGGGGGAAGGGGAGGCGTTGCGGTGTTGCTCCTTGTTCTCTCTGGCTTTCGGAGAGGGCTGGGAGCGGCGTGCGGACGACGCTTTTGCCCAAGAAAGGGGCGTGGTGGTTGCTCCTGGTACTGCTCCGTCTAGCGGAGTGGACCGTGGAGGGAGTGAATAGCGTAGGGAGGAGGGTGGTGAGGCCCGTTCACACACACACATGCACTCACACTAACACACACACAGACATACACACACACACACACGCATATACATACACACTCACGCACACATACATACAAACACAGCCGGCGTTGATAGGGAGGCTGGTTCGGAGTGCCTAATACCGACGGTGGTTGTCGTGCCGAAGGTTGGAAGGTGGGGGGGCAAAGCCCCACCATTACCGCAAAGGGGCCTCACCCTTCAAAGGACCTTAAAAATCATGATGTCGTCCACTAAAAATAATTTACCCCAGGAGGGTACCGACTGCTTTGCAGCCGGAGAATCCCTCACGAAGTCTCCGGACTTCGTCTGCCCCGCGTATTCTGGGGGGGGGGGGGGGGCAATGAGCGCCATCCAAAAGAAAAAGGGAAAACATCCCGTCATTCAGAGAGGGTGGAGTTAGATTCCGCCGAGGCCACAAATGTGGTTAACAGCCAACAAGCGTGACCGCACAGTTGAGAAAGGCGGTGGCGCAGGATCCAACTGGATGTCAAGCCAAGAGGATGTGTCGGGGCCGAAGACGATGCCAAAAGCTAAGAGGAGTCGAAGTGGCACAGAAGCAAATGTTGCTGCTCGACCTAAGCGCAACAGGCGAGGCCGGTTCCTTAAGAGGCCAGACACGCAGCAGAAAAAGGCGAGGGTTGAAACGGAGGTGGAAGCAAGACAGCTGTCTGAAGAGGCCCACCTTAAACGAAGCAAGCTAGGCATCGACGTTAGTCAGGAGGGCCCTACTGCTGCTGCTCTGGGAGAGCGAGTACAAGAGGATGTCGCAATCATCCTAAGAGTAGCCGCGAAATCTGGAACCTTAAAGGGGCATTCCAACGTGCTCTAAAGGACGCGGCAGCCTCCATTAAGGTGGCCACTGCCATGCTGCAGAGCAGGACAGCCAATGCAGAAACCGTCAAATTGCAGGCGGATAACATACGCCTGCAATCAGAGTTGACGGAAGTGAAAAAGGAGTTGGTTGAGCTGCGTAAGGAGCTCGCGCAGACTCGTGAAGGTCACTCGCGGGAATCTCCGACGTCTTAAATGCCGGAGGAGGAGTGGGAACGGAGAACCCGGTCTATTATGTTGGAGGTCGGCAGGATGATAAATGCGCGGCTAGAGGTCGTTGAGGCGAGACTCCCGCCTGAGAAGCGTCTTCGTCCCCCTCTGGCTGCGGATATCAGAGATGCCCCAGCAAATCCAAACACTCAAAAGGTGGCAGGGCCCTCCTATTCTAAGGTGGCAGGAGCCAAAAAGCCTAAGACCGCAACGAGTGAAGCCCAAAAGGTGGTTCAGCCTGCCACCCAAGGTAAGGAGAGGCAGACCCCATCTGCTACCCAGGCCGCCAGACCTACGGAGGGCTGGACAGTGGTCGAGGGTAGAAAGGAAAGAAAAAAGAGGCAATGGAAACAGAAGAAGGCTACTAAGAAGGAGATGGCCAAATCATTTATTTATTTATTTATTCAGATTGGTACACCAACAGCACACATATTATTACATTCGTACAATCATTTATCAGAATACAATCCTGATACGTGAGCCAATAACAGGTGTACACAACATTGGCTAGTTGCTTGCAGATCTTAAAACAATACATTAATCCCGAGCACAATAAATATGAATAATATGTGGTTGGAAATATAATATAAAAAACGCAGAATTAATTCAACACAATGGTGTCAAGTCATAATTATAAAAAAATTCGTTGAAATTAAAATTAAAATTGAATCCACTTAAATCATCATTATAATTCATAAGATTCTTTCGTAAAAATTAAAATATCGATATTGAATCAAATTATATTATTTTAAATAAAAAAGAATATATTTCTACAAAAAAAAAAAAACAAAAACGAAAGATATTATTAAAATGATAATATTGTATTGAAGTAAATTGATTTAAAATAATAATGTTGTGTATATAATAGCTCATATCGACAATAATAGTTTCAGCACTTTACGTTTTAGGTTGGGTAATGAATCATAAAAAATATCAATGTCTATTTTAGAATTTAAACGGTTGTATTCGTTGCACATTCTGGTTAAAGGGGCATTCAGTCCAAGGTTAGATTTTACAGCGCAAGTGTGGAAAAGTTTTTCTATAGGATGTCGTGGAAGTCTAGAGGGAACATTTAGGTGTATAAGTTTTAGGAGGTCGGCAGAATTATTCAGTTTGTTGTTTAAGCAATTGTGCAACATACCCAAGTCACTCAACTTACGTCGATTGCGCAAAGATGTAAGTCCAAAAAATGACAGCCCAGTGTTATAGTCGCTTCGATGACTGATGCCAGGCGAAATAAATGCTAAGTGTTTTGTAAAAATCCGTTGAACTTTTTCGATCCTCTGTGAATGCAGACTATAAAACGGGCTCCAAACACTGGATGCGTACTCCAGATAACTATGCACCAACGCGTTGTACAGAATTATTTTGGTCTTTGCGTGTTTGAACCCTCTTGTGTTTCTTTTCAAGAATCCTAACATTTTTGCGCCCTTCTGTACTACTGCATCAATGTGTGCCGTAAAACGAAGCTTACTATCCATCACCACTCCTAAGTCCTTTATGAGAGTAGTTTTCTGTAGCCCAACACTACCAATCGTGTACCCAGAATCAATTCGCTTTTTCCTCCTCGAGAATCTCATGTGATAGCATTTGGCAATATTAAGCTCCATTTGATTAATTTGACATCACTTTTCTATCCTTGCAAGATCGTCTTGAACTAATTTTATGTCATTGTATGAATGTAGTGTTTTGTATAATTTCAAGTCGTCCGCAAAAAGTAATGACTTACAGTGAAGGATTTGATGCGTGATATCGTTTATAAATATGGAAAATAGGACAGGTCCAAGGTGAGATCCTTGTGGCACTCCAGAAATAGCTACATAGGGCAAGGATTCATATCCATTCAGTATAACTGATTGGAGTCTTTTTGCCAGATAAGATTGAAACCAATTTAACAAGGACCCCTGGATACCGAAATGTTCAAGTTTCTTCAACAGAATTTTGTGACTAACTTTATCGAAAGCGCTAGAATAGTCCGCATAAATAACATCTACCTCACGGCCCTGATCTAACTCCCCCAACAAGTCAGAAGTGAAGTTAAGTAGATTAGTTACAGTTGAGCATCTTGACCTAAATCCGTGCTGATTGGGTGAAAGAGACGCGTCTACGTGGTTAGTAAGGATAGGACAGACGAGAGATTCGAAGAGTTTAGAAAAACATGATAGAACTGCAATGGGGCGATAATTTGCGGTATTTTTTTGATCACCTTTTTTGTACAACGGAGTGATTCTCGCTTTCTTCCATTCATTTGGAAAGCGTCCATCACGTAGGGAACGATTGAATATAAAGCACAACGGAAGCGCGAGTGCTGATCCACACCGTTTTACGAAAACTAAAGGTATAGAGTCGGGGCCAGCACTTTTGAAAGCACTGATTGCCTTAATTTTATTTTTAACTTGACGTTCCGTAAATTGAATAACTGAAATGCACTTGTCGGGAGCGTTACAGTAAGCAGAACGAGTTGGACGGGTAGCCGAACTGAATGTGGAGGAAAATTGGCGTGCGAAGAGATTTACAATCTCTGATCCAGTATCAGCTGTTTCATCTCCGCAGTGCATCTCTACGGGGATGAATGACCTATTGCTATTTCTGTCTTTGATATAACTCCAAAAGGCTTTGGGATTCCTCACAATGTCAGCCTCAACGTTATGCTTCAGGGTTATGTATCAGGGGGGCCTTCGGGGTCGCGGATGCAAGGGGCGGGGGCCTTGAGCGACCCCGAGGAGGACGGTGGCGTGGTGTGGCCCACGTCGCCGTGAGCACCGCATTGGTGCGGGGAGGAGCGTGTCATTAAGTCTGCCCCCGAAGGCGGGCTCTTCAGAGCGTGGCACAGTGGCACAAGAGGGGCACCGGTGCATTCCATACGGAGATCCCAGAGCCCCTCCAAAGTGCTGATGTCGGCCACCCTGGGGTTTTTAGTCGGTAGGAATCCGACACGCCCCGCGAGTTTCCCCCGAGGCTCGCGGAAGTCCTATGCAGGATTTTCACCAGGTAAAATAAAAAAAAGGTGAACGACATAGTAAATTTCTTCGTCAGTTAACCTTTCCTTTATCTCATCCACATGATTTATATCGAGTCATTGTCAAAAACGTTGAGTTATATAACGCAACAAAAATTTGCTTCATTTTTATGGCATACCTGTACATAATTTAAATAAATAATACATACTTTAGCGCATAAAGCGAAGCTATCAATTCCTTCAACCGTTATTGCTATAGCAATAGAATATTTATGGCGCGCGGGCGTGATGATAAAAGCACCATATTTTTATAGTAAATTTACGACCACCATAAAAGGGTTTCCAGTTTTAATGTTCCAAAAAACACTCACTGTATGGTTGTTTTACGCAAATAAATATTTGAAAAACCTTTTCAGTACTAGGAGATTCTACAAGAGATTTGTCACTTCCTGAGTTTAACTACATTGTAAATTAAAAGTTTCTTTTAACTACAACTAGGGTATTTTTCCGAAAACACGTGAGTATTCTAAATTAACTATCACTTGCCTTAACGGTAAAGGAAAACATCGTAATGCCTTACGATGTTTTCCTTTACCTGCATGCCTAAGAGTTTCCCGAAGGTGTGTGTAGTTCGCCAACCTGCACTGGGTCATTGTGGTGGACTATGGCCTAAAACCTCTCAGTTCGAGAGGAGGCCTGCGCTCAACGGTGGGACAGTTTCTTAACAGGGCTAATATTATTATTATATAAAGGGTTCTTGCTGGAATATTATAGAGGAGTGATGTCGTCAATTTTGTTTCAATTCCTGAAGTTTATGTCCTTTTGAATATTAACAAAGTAATAAAATGTGATTTTTCAATTTCCCCTGTCATAATAGATCAAAAATAATGATGTTCCTCATCTTCTTCATCATCATCAGCTCGTATTAGTCCACTGCTGGACATGGGCCTCTCCTAAGGCATGCTGCTGAGCCCAGTCTTCGGCTCTCCTTTTCTAACCGCTGATATATTGACGTTAGTGTAGTTGGTGAGTACACTACTAATTTATTTAATAAACATGATCGAGATACCACGATTACTCGTTAGCGTAGGTTTAGTCCGAAGGTAGTAGGCCTGACGGTGTTAAACTCTCACTTTGATAGTAATAATTAATCCTCTGCCTGATGCCACAACATGGTTGTAAAGAGTTCAGGATCCCGCGCCCAATCGCGGATTAACTCGCTCGAACCCGCGATAAATCGCGTTTAACGTTAGCCCGCGTTTATTTCATTCGGGTCCAATCATAAATTATTGTAACTGCCAGTAAATACGGTGGGTGTATGGCCGGCAAAGAGAGTTAATGCTAGATCATTATTTTTTTTTTGTGTTTGCATCATATTGCAGTAATGGGACGAGCTATCAATTGCTTTGACAAGGAAAGTACCTAAGTAGAAGCCAATATTTAAAAAAACTTAGAAATAATTACAAAAAGCATTACTGTGGGCGTGCTTATAATTATAAACACAAATACCATATACACAAATACATAGGCTTGAGTCAATATTAGTAGGTTACGCAGAGATTCCTGTACAGGAATGAACCCGTGGCTACGGGCTCCACTGCTCCCCGTAGCCAATATCCACGGGTCACGCTATGATTTGTTACGTGTCCGTGGTAACATTCATACTTATTCGTTAAACTTTGTAGAATAAAAAAAGTACTGTAGCATCCTGAAACATCATCTTTTGATTGATTCAGTGACAATGAGGCTACTATTTCCTTACGAAAACATAAAACCAGTGAGTAAGTAGTGGAATGACAAAAAAATAGAATGACTATAAATTGAAATTTATGAATTATTTATTTCTTAGCCCTGTTAAGAAACTGTCCCACCGCTGGGCACGGGCTTCCTCTCAAATTGAGAGGGTTTAGGCCATAGTCCACCACGCTAGCCCAGTGTGGGTTGGCGAACTTCACACACCTTCGAAAAACTCTTAGGCATGCAGGTTTCCTCACGATGTTTTCCTTCACCGTTTGAAGGAATTAATGAAGATATTTATTTGTAAAAATAAATGTTAAAAATTAGATTGTAAGTACTAGAAATAAAAACAGTTTATTTGTAACGAGCATTGGAATGTTTTATGTTATTTTAATTTTATTTATTTAGGATCACCAACATGACATACAATATTAACATTTGAAAACTTAACTTAATGAAAACTTAAACTAATTATAAGTTAAAATAAAAATGGATAGTAACCTGATTGGTAAAAGCTATGTGTGAACATTTAACCACACACAAATTTAAAGTCTTTCGGTTGCGGAGGAAAAAATAAAGATAATATTCTTTAGGCACTTAGCAGTAGAAATAGGAAGATTACCTTGGACAGACGCTCCTTTAATAATAACTGTTTTTCTGTCGACTCTACACAGTACGGTATTGATACTCACAATAATATTCTGCGGATAAAAACCCGATACATGGCACTGGGTCACGAAATCACCGAGAGGTGTAGTTACACGGTATCGCGTCGTTACAGTGCGAACCCGCGCGGTCGTTACGGGGGATACGCTGGTTTCACAGCTGAATAAACATACTTAATGGCTGAAGATATCGCTGCTAGCTGAAAAAAAATAGGATAGTATGTTTAGGCCGATAAAAAAGCACCTACAAATGTCAAAATTATTACTTTGTTCCTGGTTTGGTGCTCGGTTCAAATCCTAGGTCGGACAAATGTAGTTTTTCTTACGTAAAATTCCCAGTATGAGTCCGGAGTCTGGAATTGTGCCCGGTATATGGCAATGGGCGCGCCCCCTATTAAATGGTACCTAACATCGTAGGCGAAACGTGGGAGTACTCAATACACCTCTGCCACCCCCTCTGGGGAATATAGGCGTGACGGTATATTTATTTCTTAATTTCTAACCTGGTTACAAAACGGTCCCGAACTCAACATAATGCTGGAAGCCTTCAAGAGCAACCAGTGCTGGTCGTCCGTCGGGGCGTTAGGTGACGTCACTTATTATATACTAGCCGCAACCCGCGGCTTCTCACGCGTTTCTTTTGTAATTCGACATAGGTAGGTGGGACTTTTTGGATAGCATTATTCCAAGACTGAAGAGACACCTCCATATTCAGTTTCTTTTAATTCCGTTCGGCCATGTTAATATAGAGAAATAAAATCAACTATCCCCCAGAAATCTTGCAGTTTCCGAGCTAAATCTTAAATAATCTTTGACGTCTCATCCATTTTCCAGTAATAGTCTATTTAAAATCGGTTCCACCGTTTTGGATATTAACACGGACGAACAAACATTTTTTTATTGTGCCCGTATGCACTTAAAATATCTTCTTTATTTTCACAATCCATCATCACAAATCCTAAAACAATATTCTTGTGCGCTGTGCGGGGATCGTACCTGCGACTATTAGACAAAGTAAGTTCAGCAGTCTACGTTTATCGGTTAAACCAAGTCATCATTGTTTTTCAAAACTATTTATAAAGTAAACTTAAAAATTAGTAAGATTTTGTTGTAGATTTTCAACAGATCCCCAGGCTTCCAGTCACCTGTGAATAGGAAGAGGGAAATCGAAGGATTGCCAGGCTTTCTTTAGCCTAAATATGATTAATATCTTTGAGCCTTCATGCAGGTCGGTAAAAATCCACCAAATGCATATTGGAGTGATTTTATATAGCACTTACACGGATAATATCGGCATGATATAGTGTGGGAACTAAGTTAGCTATTTCATATTACTATTTCACGACTTAAGATACTTTAATAATCTATCAATCTATATCATCACGTCAGATCCCTTGCAGGGTAGGCAGAGAGTACAGATTTCCAACAGGTTCTTTTCTTACCGAAATTTCTGGCTTTCTCCACTCTCATAGTCCGTCTTATACATGCTCGCCGGTTACGGATACTCTACTACACTACTCTATAGCCCGTTTAGCCGTTTTAGTAGGAAGCAATGATATATATCCCGCAGAAGTCGTGTTATTGTTTATATTGCTTTGCTATATACTTATCGTGATAAAAAATGTTTGGTTTATTTTGCGATGAGACACCTTTACAAAAAGTTTCAATTAAATTCGTTTAGCCAGTTATGTTGCAAGAACCGTGATTCTTTCTGGCATAAAAGGAATCTCGAATATTATTTTGAGACCTAAAACACCTTGAAAGTGTTAGTAAGATCCATTCTGCCATTTCAGTATGAAGAAATAACGGCTATCCCGGAAGAACTTTCACAAAATTCCACCAGACTTATTTCTCTATCAACTATCTCTATCACCGGGTTCAGTCTTAGCCCCACTAAGCCCGCACAGGTGTTCTTTATAAATATAAACTATACTATAGCGCGATCTTATTCAACAAACACAACGTCTCAAAAAGAAAAAAAAACATACAATACCTTCCGTTTTAAGAAGGATTATCAGTTTATCTTTTTATATTTTTTTATTAATATTTATATTTCTGATTTAAACCTTCTATACCTACTCTGACAAAGACTGTAATCTAGCGTAATCATATCTTAAAACGGTACATTGCAAGTTAAGTATGTAGCAAAGTATTATTAGTATATTTTGTGTTAGTCTTCTCGTAAGATATTAATCGTCGTTAAAGTTTCGTATCCGGCCATTCATCGTTAGAGTTCTCTCCGGAAGAAACAATCCTGAATGCATCGTCGGTTCATGCATGAAATCATGTTTGATTGCTTAAATCAAACGTGCATGAACAATTTCCAGTGAGTGCTTTTAACTAATGAAAGGTTTTTAGTGAGAAGGCGAACCTGGGTCCAATATCAATTCATGGAGGAATTCATGTGTAGGCAAAATCACATAGTTTACGTCGTAACATTGGAGTTCGGGACAAACATTAATAAAGTTTTGTGGTTTATCCAGCGACAATCTGTACCGGTACCAATTTCGGTACCTGATCTGGAAGCTTAAGTTGTTGTGGAACAATGAATGATTTATCAAAATCGACTTTATTTTTTCTTTTCACAGAAACTGTTAGATTTTTCGAAAATATGACGACTATCCGAAATTTAATTGAAATCCATCAAATAGGTTTGGAGAACAGTGTTTTTTTAGAAATTCAATGTTTTGCTTTTTTTTGTCTTATCTGGAAAAGCCTTCTGATTTTCCGGAATAAATACCATACAAGACGTAGCCAATATTGTAAGGTATCCGCATGCAAAGTTTCATCAAAATCGGCCTGGTAAATTTTGCGTGATGCCGGTTCATACCCTCCGATAGACAGACAAACAGACACAAAAGCCAAAATTTTTGGAATTGGTTTCTACATCGGTAGTAACATACCCCTGGGTTGTTATTTCCTAAAAATATTCCGTGTACAGACACGCCTTCCTTACTGTTTTATTATATATATAGATACTACATATAATAAAACAGTAAGGATGACAGTGATACACGTTTACTTTGTGTAGTATTATAAATAATTCGTAAGTCCGGCACTTTTGCACCAATAATGGCTCTAGCTATTATATTTTCTTTTTGCGACTGTGTAAATACCTAAATGTAGTTTAGCACACGAAAAATGAAAATAAAACAGAGGCGCTTGCCGGCGTTACAGAAAAATAATTGAATTAACTACCCAAAAATAAACAAAAAAAATCGCGAAAAGCTCTAGGTGAAACTGAAGCACTTATTATTACCTGTTTTTGCGCAAATAACAATGATTAAATTTTAATACTTTACTAAATCTCGCTATAGAGGTAAGACAGTGTCAACATTAAATGCATAACATTCTGTTGAAGCACGCTCCCATTGGCCTGGTTTAGCTCATGAGCCGCTCATAAGACTAGCTGCAATTCTGAGCTAAACAAGCTGTGATCTGCAGAGACGCAATATGCACCCACACGTGTGTGGGGATACACAGAGATCAAGTTGGAACAAAAACGCTAGTCTTTAGGTGGGCAAGCTGTAATATAGAAGTGAACAAGTTGTGTGCTTCAATTGGCACTGTAGTGAGACGAATACGTATGGTATATTAAGCAAACAAACACATACTCAGTTTGTACGAAAATGCTTGTGGATGTTGTCAAAAGCATAAGCTGCAATACCAAGCTGTAAAAGTGTAAATAGCAGTAAGAGTTGCTGCGATCTGCCCCACAAATTGAATGTAATATGCATACAATTTGTGGGGTAGACGAAAATGAAATTAGAACAAAAATGTTTGTAATTTGTAGAGAATTAGAATAAAATTATATATGTATAGTGACTATCGATTAACATACAGAAACATACGCAAAGAAGCTTCAGCCGTATCTGTAATTTGTCTAGATTTCTGATCTAACCGATGAAGTTAAGTTTTTCCTCAGAAATTATAGCTATGGACAGAGACGCGCAAACGTATGGCGATAACCGTCCTGTTATTCTTTAAAAATAGAAGATCTATAAGTAAAATCTAATGAGCAAAAACTCTATATAATTTATCATCCATCGACCGTCTGTTTCTTATCAGCACGAGCTGACTTAATCAAAGTTCTCACGGTTCGTTTCCGATCGTGCCCAGTTCATTTTTCCGTGTGTTCACAGCGCGGTCCCGCGATGAAGGCTGCAGGTAATTGAGGCTAGTGCTGTTAACACGTGCATGTCGATGTCACGTAACAATGCGCAGACATTTTTCTGGGTAAGGATTAGCGTGCTACTACTACAAGGTTCCATGAATTTGTATTAAAACCGGTGTTAGGTGATTTTGTTTGTTTCTGAGAATGATTTAGGCATGTTTATATTAATTATTCCTTTAAATTGGTGGATGGTTTTACTTTGAATTTCCCAGTAAGCCTTTATAAGATTGCCATTTAATTTTTGTATTGGCCCTTGTAAGATTTCACATTCCTGTGTGCCATAGTTATATTTCTAAGATTTACAATTCAAGTTTATAATTTTTTAACAAGAATAAGTTGACCACATTCAAATATATTTTCCTTGGATTTTGTAGTGCATCATTTGGAAGAGCTACTTTAATGAAATTTGTCAGAAGGTATTTATTATCATTCTGATCACGAATTGAGAGAAAGGAGAACATAGGAAAAGGGCGATATTGTTTAAGAAACGATTAGGTAGGTAGGTTTATTAAAGCAGGTATACATATGTTAACTATAAACTATTGGACGGACGGACAATTTGGCGCAGTGGTTAGAAGCTCAAGCCGCTCCGCCGAATAGTTGCGGGTTCGATTCCCGCTAGGGACAAAACCCAGTAACCCACAATTATTTGTTTCGGTCTGGGTATTTGTGTATGTGAATTTTCATGTTTGTAAACGCATCCACGACACAGGAATAAATCCTAGTGTGGGGCAACGATTATTTTTTAGAAAAACTAAATTATTGTATTTTAATATACCACGAAGTAGATAACTGTTAATATTTATTATATTTACAAATTATACGAACCGATTAAACCACAAACTGGAAAGTCATCAATCCCCAGAACAAGCCGGTTTACGTTCTAGTTATTCCACCACAAACCATTTACATACATTAAACCGAATCATTGAAAAATCTACAGAGTTTCAAAAGCCTTTTTACCTATCCTTTGTGGACTATGCAAAGGCTTTTGATAACGTTATCACAGGGCCATATTTTCAGCTCAAGATAACCAGCAAATTGAAAGAACATACATAGATCTCATAAAAAACATCTGCAATCAAAGTACAGCGTCTGTTAAACCCAATGGCACTGGTTCCACGTTTAAAATAGAAAAAGGAGTTAAGCAAGGCGACCCGCTCTCTCCAAAACTGTTTATAAGTACTCAAGAAGTTTTTAAGATACTAGCAGTTCCATGGGCGACAAAGAGGATAGTCATCTGTGGCAAAAGATTAACAAATCTGCGCTTTGCCGACGACATTGTCCTTTTCGCCTCCACAACTCGCGACCTGGAAGATATGCTCCAAAAACTCAGCAGGAAGAGCCTTGAGGTTGGACTGATGATGAACCGGTCAAAAACAGAAGTGATGACTAATAGTGTCAAGAGCAAAATTGAGGTAGATGGGCAAGCTCTACATTACGTCGATGAGTACATATGCCTGGGCCAGATAGTTTCCTTCGAAAACAGGCGAAACAAAGAAATCGATCGTCGCATCGAAATCGCCTGGAAGAGCTGGTCCATGGCGCAGCTTATGAAAGGCGACCTGCCTTTAACATTAAAACGCAAAATTATCGACATGTGTATCTTGCCCGTTCTCACCTACGGCGCTCAAACGTGGTCACTAACCGAGGCTCAAAAGTCCAAACTCAAGGTTTGCCAACAAGCAATGGAGTGTAGCATCTTAGGCATAAAACGTATCGATCGAGTACGGAACACGGTGCTACGCTCCATGACCCGCATTGTAGGCGTCGGAGTTAAAACCACGACATTAAAATGGAATTGGGCGGGTCACCTGAGCCGAATGGATACAAATAGGTGGGCCAAACTGTGTACCGAGTGGGTTCCACAACAAGGTCATCGTCGCCGAGGTAGGCCCAGGAAGCGGTGGCGTGATGACCTCGACGCGTATCAAAAAGAATGGCCATTATTGACAGGGGATAGAGATCGTTGGAGAAAGGAGGGGGAGACCTTTGCCCTGCAGTGGGATACATTAGGTTAATAAAAATAAATACAAATTATATACAATAAATACAACTATATACAAAAACGACAGGTAACAACAAACAGGATAACAAATATACTCACTGCCGATATCGGTATACTATCGTGTCCCATCCCTATTTTTGGATACAGTGGATGGTTGTACGATTTGCATAGATAACAGTGTCGTCTAATTAATCCCTGCTAATGCCTTGCTGGCAAACAGCGGCATTAATATGCTCATGTACGATATAATATATTCAATTGCGATGAGAATCTGCGCAGTTGCTTGCAAGACAGTAGTGTCCCGACGATGATAAGGGAACGCTTTATGATGGCCATTGTAACTTAATATATACATACTCTTAAGATAATGCTTACAGATCTTATTATGTTCAACTTTTTGATAATTTTAATTTAAAAAAAAAACCTTTTTTTAAAAACAAGCTTTTATAGCAAAAACACAACGAAGATATCTTCCTTAGTTGAGGAGTTCCTGTGGCTTCTTTCCAGCTCCATCATGAGACCTTGGACACCATCCGGGTCTCAAGTACTCGTCAAGACAAAACCAACGAGCCCACACACGGCAGGGTTATATTCAGTAGTTGGATGGTTCCATTGGCTACCTTTCGGCTTCATCATTAGACTCTGAACACTATCTGGTTGTATAATACTTGTTAATACCAATCTAACAAGCCTAAACACGGGGGGATTACGTTGTATAGATGGCACCATATTATTGCATTGTCATCAACTTTACTTACTTTACTTTATGTGTGTTACCAGTGATGACATATGGATCAGAGACGTGGTCTCTTACAATAGGTCTCATAAAAAAGCTCAAGGTTGCTCAGCGAGCTATGGAAAGAGCTATGCTCGGCGTTTCTCTACGTGATCGAATCAGGAATGAGGAGATTCGTAGAAGAACCAAGGTCACCGACATAGCCCTCAGGATTAGCATGCTGAAGTGGCAATGGGCTGGCCACATAGCGCGAAGATCGGACGGGCGTTGGGGCAGAAAGATTCTAGAGTGGAGACCACGTATTGGCAAGCGCAGCGTAGGACGACCGCCTGCCAGATGGACCGACGATCTTGTGAAAATCGCAGGAAATCGTTGGATGCAGGTGGCATCGGACCGGTTACGCTGGAAAGCGATTGGGGAGGCCTATGTTCAGCAGTGGACAAGTATAGGCTGAAATGATGATGATGATGATGATCAACTTTACTGATGTATGCCAAATTTCAGCTCAATCGGATACCCGCAAGTGCTTGAAAAATCGTTAACAATATTTCAACCGAAAAGACAGACATACGAACATTGCAAGTTAAATAAAAGCTTGTAAAAATAAACGTTGCACCATACTAAAAATTCCTGTCTCCGCAATGCCCACATGAATTAGTGTCGTTATTAATATTATACAGAGTAGTACTTTATTGAGTAAATAAAGGTCGGTTTTGACGTTAAATAATTGTTCATGATCCTTATGTAAAAGGTAGAAATGCGTGAATATGTACCAAGTGTTGACCTTTATAAACTCTCATTTTTCTGTATTCATACTCCTACAGTTAACGTGTTTTTGCACCATATTATAAATAGTTCAGTATCCATGAAACCAAATGTCGCTATTTACTTATAAAAAGAGGGCCAAAATCATTATGCAATATTCTATTATGCTCGATTGCTAGTCTTTTAGTGTCTAAGCAGAGGTCTGTTTTTGACATCAAATAAATACTTATAATCGTTTACCCAAGCAATGACACTACTCTCATTTCACTTTCTCCATACTCCAATAATAACTTGGCGTGATTATAGCTGCTTTATTAATATAATATGCATAGTTTAATGGTAATTAATGATGTTTTAATATGCATAAAGAGGTATGTAATTATCGTGGGTAATTGGCGTTACTAGTGGGCTTGCATGTTACATCGCTGTTTCGAGGAGGTTTTCATTGGACTACACGAGTTTTGATTTATTAATTCAATGACTACCTACAGCCATTGATGAGCAATGTAAAAACATAAAGAAGGTAAGCTGACATGAATACATAATGCTGATGCGTTCATATCAAGAACAAGGTCGCATTTGCTGACATTTCACTAACCGTTATTTTTGTTCCGCCTTCATTTTCAAGTTGCGAATCAATATGAAACAAGATGGCGGCTAGACAGTTATAGTTTGAATTTTGAGGTACATATTTATATCTTTAGATAGATATCATCACACCGATCCCTTGCAGGTCACTAATTAATAAAAATAGGTAGGTATTTTGTGGTTACTGTAATTTGTTGCTGTTTTAATATTGTTTGTGCATGAGACGTGAAACTTCATGTCATAATTGAGTTTACAAACTCGGCCACGACACAAAACAAAGTCCTAGTATATCTTGAGTTCTAATTAATCACTCCTAGAGGATTTTTCCAGCTCTGTGTGAGCCATGTTGCTGGTGATTTATCGCGAATGTCGCTCCACCAGCAGCGCCATGCGTCTTAGTCGGAGCTTTGCTAAAAATTTAATCAACCCTGCGCTTCTGCGAGTTGGTAAAAACTTGTAATATTGTGAACTTTGCGCAGACATAAAAGGAAATTTATATATCAGTCAAAGCTTCTGGAGAGGTTAAGAACGATATTGTAGGTACGTATTACGTAAGGCCACTTCTAATTCATTTCAGGTTCCTTATAAGTAGTAGCAGCCTATTTGAGTGGCGGAGTTTTAGATCCATTTTGATTTCTTTTCACACATTTCGTCCCTCATAGAAATATAATGAAACCTATCAACTAATCTATTAGCCACACGCTATACGGTAGCTCACACACGGCATAAGATGCCCGAATAAAACAAACTATATGGTTAAAAAGCTATTAATTACTTAGAAGTGCGCACACGGTATTAACGTACCTCTCTCTCGTTTCCTCAACTTTTTTCGTTTGCCTCATAAACGCTTGCCCGTTACAGACACTCTTGACTTGTCTATTAAAAGACGCAGTCTATTTGATTATGGTAAGATAGTCTAGGTCTTGAACCTTGAAGAATATATCTGCGGGTTTTGGGTTGGTTCGCAAGTAAACTAATTAAGAAGCTTGCGATCGGTTGTATGCGGGTTTTTTAAACGACTTCAAAAAGGAGTTGGATTTATGTTCGTCTATACGTATCTTTTTTTTTTCCTATGTATGTTCACCGATATTTCCGTCAATTGTAGAACGATTATGATGATATTTTTCATTGGGTTCATAGCTCCAAGGAGGTACCATTTTAATTTCATTGGTATTGGACCTTGGACTTTAAAGATACACCAGGGAACTCCTTAACGACAAATAATACGAATCTGAGATTAATTACTAATAAGTATTGGTTTAATCCTACTATAGAACTAACCAAAATATTAACAGATTTCAAAATAGGAGGAGGTTTACAATTTGTCCGTGTTTTATATAACGTCTTTACTCATGAATTGATTTTGATAATTCCCTTATTATGGGTATTCAATCCTATACCTTACTGTAGAACGAAGTAAAATAATATTATATAGGTATATGAATATTAACAATTAGTTTACTTACACACACCGTCACGCCTATATTCCCCAAGCGGGGGTGGCAGAGGTGTACTGAGTACACCCACGTTTCGACGAGATGTTAGGTCCCATGTAATAGAGGGCGAGCCTATTGCCATATACCGGGCACAATTCCAGACTCCGGACTCATACTGGGAATTTTTCGTTAGAAAAACTACATTTGTCCGATCTAGGGTTTGAACCTTGTGATCACAAAGCGCTGTGCTTTGCCACCAGACCAACGAGGCGGGCATTAATTTACTTATTACTTAAAATTGTAAAATAAATAACTTTTTTAAAAAAGGGAAACCGACTTCAAAAGGCAAAAAATAAATATTTGATGTCGGTGCGAAGTAACCGTATGCACTAACCGGCAACCTATTCTTTACATTTAGAAGTCGCTCCTCCTTTTTAAAAAAAAGTAATTTATTCACTACAGTAATGCTGCCAAAACTTTGATACAATATCCAATAATGCGAAAATCGCAATCATCAAACCAACTAAACGTAATCAGAGTCAATGCAAGTAATTTCCATAACACGAGTATCCAACTAGTTGAGTACAACCTCGAAATTACAACAAATAACAGCGGGTATAGCACGAACAGATTGACATTAGCGTTATGCAATCGAGTTGATATGCCATCTTTTTCACACAAAAAATTTACTAAATAACAATGAAGGTGACAACATGATATTTCGACAATTTTACGATAGCGTTAAATGGTTTGTGCTTTCCTCCTAGAATATATAGGCGCATCGACGGTAGTGAGGGGTAGAATGATCGGTGAATGTGTGTTTTGGTGATTTTCTCGATGTATAAAGTCGAGATGAGCCGGCGACAATGTGAATATTGATAGAGATCTGAGCCATAATGACTATGTTTGCTTTGGTGTGATCAGTGTCAAATTGAAGAGATATAATATTTATTATACCAACAGCCTTGCACTAACATAATGTAATAAAAAAGTTTTATGCATTGTAAAACCTTTTTTTATGATTTCTGACATTTTAGTAGTCTAAACTCATAGAGGTAGGATTAAGTACCTCTATGTCTATACTCAGTAGCTCTGATATGGTATCATGGAGGTAGGATTAGTACCTCTATGGTATAAAAAAAGCTCTTGCTGGCTGTAGGTATTTTTTTCCGAAATATGTGCTTTTATTAAGAGAAAAAGGGATATGGACAATCTCCTAAGATAGTTTCTGTATGGTTACAACAGTTAAAATACCTGCTCTTACTGCTTTATTTAAAAAGTCCATTTTCTTTATGTGTGTGTTTAATATAACATAGAATGGAAAGAAGTAGATAGATAGATTTTATCTTATCTTGTCATTGGCTTATCGGACCGAGGAGACCTCAGGCGCACTTCGACCCGATGGGATCTTTTGTGCTGTCCTTGCCCTGATGCTCTTACGTACCTGAAGAACCAAATACTCCCTGTACCAGGCTGTAGATTCCAGCAGGGGGGAAGAGCCGAAATTCCTCTGGGTTTGGATAGGCCACTCCCAGTAGCTTCATTCGCCGCGCCGCCAGAGTGTCGCAGTGGCATAGCACGTGCTTCATGGTTTCAGTCTCTGTACCACAGTTCCTGCATGCCACGTCGCTGCAGAGGTTCATCTTGTGTAGATGTTCTTTTGTGTGATAGTGGCCAGTATATGCTCCGAGATAGATAGATAGAAAGAAGTATTTATTTATTTAATACAGCACTAAATAAAATACAATGAAAAATTATTAATTTACAGATGTTATTAAACATTGCGATTATTTCGCGGGTCCTGGAAAGTGAGTAAACTGTGGATATTAAACGTCGAAGAGCAATCACAGCAAACCAATGAATCAAAAGATTTATATTCTTGTAATAAAAAAATGTGAACGAATTCAGATTCTTAAGCATCAAGTGAAAAAGTTATTAAGGAAATTAAAAATGTCGAACGAACTGCGACTGATATCAATCGCAAACACTTCTCGTAGAGACAAATTCAATGATGATTTAAATAGAGTTTTCACAAATGTACTTCAAAGTGTTTAACTATAAATTTCGTGCCTTACTCTTAATCGTCAGTTTTCACCATAAAAATAGTAATAATTTATTTATTTACTTATATTTCTCTCACAACTCGGTGTTTTGGCCCCATTCTGACAAAATAGTTTGTATCTTATTTCACCTACCTTTTTTAATATTTGTACGATTTTCTTGAGAATTAATCTCCAGTGCCTGTAATTATGACAGCAAACATAGTTAGGATTTGAAGTTCATCCAACTTCGCTGCCTTTAGCTTATGTAGTAATATTAATTAAGGACGCTTGGACATAGGACATAAAACTTTAAGTTGGAACGCTACAATTTGAGCAATGAAGCGCAAACGAATCACCTGTCCGTCTAGACCCCGTCTTCAAGTAATGAAGTCCGATTTCTGACAGCTCTGGACTTCATGTAGCTAAGACATTGCACCCAGGTGGAATGAACCGTCTACATATATGCTTTAGTTATTAGTTTCGTAGAAAAATATTGTCAGGGATTAAGAACTCTATTGACACATATAGGTTTAATAATGTTTAAGTGATTGATTGTATATAAATATGTATGGTTTATTACAATAATTTTCTTTAATGAATTTGGGATTTGCAACTACGGGTGCACAGAAAAAGAAATCAAGTTTCAGAAGAATACTAAATTAAGTACCTTCGTGATAGAGGTAGATATATAAATATCTCATTTGATTGCACAAGAAAATAAAATAAAAAATTAAAAACAAAATACATAATTTTGTGTAAAAGTGAATTCCTGAATAAAAACTGAAATTAAGGTGAAATTCCGTGGTGAACACCTATATAATACATAAGTTAAACTTTTGTCCTCAGGGTGCGGACAAAAGCTTAACGTGGTGCAGATTGAAACAATATTATAAACCCAGGAGTGTACAAAGGGGCTTGCAGGGAGAGTTGTTAACTTAACTTCAAGCTATGAGAGCTGACACCAGCACCTGCTTATTATGTATAGTTCCCGCCCGCAGACCCGCTCTGACGGCTCGAAATAACTTTCACTAATGCTGTTACGTTCAGGAGCGTCAAAACAAATTGTGTTAGTCTTTGTTATTCTGGAAAATTTTAGTTTTTCCATCCTTGTACTTGCTGTAATGTTTACTGTTGTTTAAAATAGATAGAGTGTCGCTAAGTATTATGGAGAGAAAGAGATGGATAGTGGGAGCAGGTTGGAGATATGAACTCGTGACATTATAGAGTTACTCTGATGTCTTTGTTATTTGTAAATGACAAATGTATTGAGCGTGAGTAAAATTATGGTTAAAGATATTTATTTCCTTATACCACAGCGCTTAGGAAAATACAAAAGATAATTAGAAGATTAAAGAAATTTATGTAATAATATTATAAAAACCTTAAAGAAAAATTATTATCAAAAGCGACTAAAAGAAGCTCAAGGTAATATTAAAAATACCTGGAAAATAATTAAGAATGTATGTAATTTAAATGCAGCTAACGATTCATCGCATCATCTTCTAAATATTAGACCTGACGTCCTGACGACCTTAAGCGCGTCAAAACCATGATCTCACTGTTAAGGTTACCTTTTGATATATGATCGTTCATATTAAATAAAAGCCTCTATCTTGCTGTTCTAATGGCGCAGTACCGGCTGGTCTTGGGTTCGAAGTCAAAGTTTGAAAAAGGGTGTTTTTTATAACGGAAGATTTTTTGTGACAGTCTGGAGTCTGGAATTGTGCCCGGTGAACTTGGCACGCTTCCTATTACATTGGGGTCTAACATCGTCGATAATTGTGGGTGTATGCAAAACATCTGCAACCTACGCTTGGGATGTCAGCTAAACTAGTCTATACTGTCACAATGGTGTGCCTTCCCTCATAATTCGAGGTCAGAGTCCACCATTATCCCCCGTGGAAAATCAACAAACCGCCAAAGGCTTCAAAAATTGGATTGACGACTACCACATGACGAAGTAACAAGGACCAACAGGATAGAACCCAAAGTACGGAATCTTAAAAACACAATTAAATATCAAAGCTTTCAATTTAGTATCCCATTTGTCAAGCCCGGAATGTTATAATATTAGCTCTGCTACGAAACTGTCCACCGTTGGGCACGGGCCTCCTCTCAAACTGAGAGGGTCTAGGCCATAGTCCACCACGCTGGCCCAGAGCGGGTTGGCGAACTTAACCCCCCTTCGAGAAACTCTCAGGCATACAGGTTCCCTCACGATGTTTTCCTTCACCGTTAAAGCAAGTGATAGTTAATTTTTTAAAACGCACATTCTTTCGAAAAATTTGACCCGAGACCTATGACTTCTGCAGTCCAACGGTCTAACCACTAGGCTATCACTGCTTATGGAATTGAATTATTACGGAATGTTAAAAACATATAATTAAATACACATTTAAACAAATACTTCTAAGTGTGAAAAGCTTACATTTTGTTACTTCTGTTCGTCTTTATTCCATTTGTTTCGTTAACACTTGTAAGTAGCAGAGTGGAAGGTTAATCAATGCAAAACGCAAATCCCTGCCCTGCATTATGGTAATGAAACTCTCTCACCATAGCAGCCCGAGGATACACGACGGAGCGGAGCGGAGAAGGCCACTTGTCCGAGACTTGTCTTATGCCTAAACTTTACCTTCATTATCATCAGCTCAGAAACGTGCACTGTGGAATAAAGATCTCCCCAAAGATCACCATAATGGTCGCCTTTGTGCTTTACCTTATCTAGCTTCACCCGCGGCCTTCACCGGGCTCTCGGCCCATCTTCTTGGCGACCTGGCCAACACCAGGTATATAGCACTTGATTTTTCGAACTATATTCATTTTTATAATATTAATTGATACTGACATATGTAAAGACTCTGGAAGATCATGAAAATCAACGTATCACTTGTGCCTGGTATTAAGCTGATCGGGATACCTATTTGGCTCAGCCGTGAGACACACACTCATGTTATTTTTTTGTTGTGTTCTTATATTTTTTTTCAGACATTGTTAATAGTTCAAACTTTCTGTAATTGAATGGTTGAATTGTTGATATGTGTTATATCAGCAAAATATTGTGTCTCTCATGCTGTGAAAAATAAAACTTCTTTCTTTCTTCTTTCACCTAAATCCACGTCTTCCGCTATATGAGCAGCACATACTAGAAGTTTCTGTACTTTATGTGCGTTTACAAACATGAATTACAAATGCACGGATACCCATGCCTAAACAAATAATTTGTAGTTAAAACAAAGATTTATTCCGTGTGGGATTTGCAGCGGCGACTACTTGATCGAATTAGTCAAAGTGAAAAATCGTTTATTTGTATAGGCCAACGAAAAAGCACTTCCAAACGTAAAAATTAGCCAATTTTTATAGCTACCACTGGATCGGAACGTAACCTCCACTGAGGAAATCCGATAGCCTTTCGTTTTTGTTGGTGTGTTTTATTAATGCTTGATGATGCTGTTCAAACCAAGTCAGATTTATCGTCGAGATGATCGCAAATTTTATAATATCATTTATTATACAGTCTGTATAGTGTATGTACTTATTTACTTATACACAATGATACAAGTCGCCTTTGTTAAAACTACTAGACCAAACCATTGTCTCTAAAGAGAACGAAAAGTGTAAAGGAATTAAAGGGCCACTAAAAGCGACTGACAATAAAACTTGACCATAATTTTCACGATCACAGATAAATGTTTGAACCTCGCGTCAGTATAGCCCCAGCTTTACGCGCAGGTATTAATGAACCTAACTGAATAACATTCCGCAGATCTTTTATACGGTACAGTAAAAACCGCCATCAAACCGCTTTAATTTCTCGAACAGAATACATTTGGGTGCTACGAGTGAACATTATTGCTATGCTGTAGATATCAGCTACGGCGTAGCACTGCTACGGTTACAAGTGTTTAAAATGATTTAAGTCACTGAAAAATCTGTTTTTCAAATCGATTGCACACTTTTATTTTTCATTGAATATCCTATTTAAGAATTCCTTCCGGCTTCATCATCAAACCTTTGACACCATCTGGGTCTAAAGTCCTCATCAAGACATATCCAACAAGCCAAAGCACGGCGGGGTTATATTAAGTAGTTGGGTAGTTTCATTGGGGCCACCATTAGGCATCATCATTAGACCCTGAACATCATCTGTTTGTACAGTGCTTGTCAGTACCAATTTAACAAGCCCAATCACGAGGAGTTACGTTGTATAGTTCACATGTTCCTATGGACCCCATCATTAGACCAGCTCTATGGTACCATATTATTGCATTGCCACCGAATTTACATATGTATGGCAAATTTCAGCTCAATCGGATACTTGAAAAATGGTTCACAAGATTTGAACCAGACAGACAGACAAATGAACATTGCAAGTTAAATAAAATCTCGTAAAAATAAACACCGTCACGCTTATATTTCCCAAACACAGGTGACAGAGGTGTACTGTGTATGTACGCCCACTTTCCACTGACGATGTCACGTCCTATGTAACACGGGAGCGAGCCTATTGCCAATTCCAGCCCACTGATATTGAGACTCCACTGATATTGAGTTTTTTTTTCTGTGGAAAAGCTACGCATTGTCCGATCTAGGATAAGAGTCCAGGACCCCGTGATCGCTACGCGCATCATACGCTACTAGACCAACGAAGTAGTATTTTTTTTAATGTAAAATAAAATGTAATTTAAAAAGGTTTTGCTTCAGGGCTCTCACGTTTTAATAGAAATAAAAAAAATGTTAGAGATCACCCCCCACGGATTCAATATCCACTCTATTTCAAGAGATTTTCTTTGTAATCAAAATCACTACTACCATACCATACAAGAATGTTTAAAATAATTATGTTGAATTAATAAAACATTTCGTAACACTTAAAACATGTTTCACTCTAATAAATGAAGCTACGAAGTCCTTCTTTCACTAATATATAAACAAGGTAATAACTTAAAGTAATTTACAACAGAGCAAAAATAAAGAATGGCAATTAGATATAATTGAGTTCAGTAACAAAATATTGCACAGAAGTGAGTTTTGAGCACACGCCCGTGAAATATGCTCGGAGTTCCATTTCCGTTAACAAAAACGACTAAAACCAAAACTGAATTGCTACCGATCAATACTCTTTAGCTGTTGCATAAAATATTGTAAATTACAAATCATAACTACTGTTTCGTTGGTCTAGTGACAAATTGGCGACTACGAGTTTCTGGGTTCGAATCCAAGGTCAGACGAAATGTAGCTTACCTATTAAATTATTTTTTTTTCCAAAATACGTGTTTTATAGTGTTTTGAGAATGAGGAACAGCGGCACATCGTTGACTGACAGCGGTTAAGATTCAATTTTAGCTTAGTTTTAGCGAAGTTTTACTAGAATCGATCCCTGGATGCTAAATGTGCCAAGTGCCACTTGCCAAGTCCTTGCCAACGCTCCGCATGATAGTTATCCTTTTAGCTTTATTACAGCTATAATTTCATTTAAACTTCGCCATTTTGTTCTAGCTCAAAGTTTTGGGAATTAAATAAAGTCAGTTTTATGAAGTTTCTCTTTTGTAGTTGAGATTTGGATGGTTTTTTGTTCTATCTCTTTAGTCATTTCATATATTAAGGAAAAATGCAGAATAATGTGTGACTGAGTGGAAACCCAACCCACGAAATTCCCATCGAAATGATATTTTTTTCTTTTTTATTTTAAAACAATGTTCTATTATATAAAAAAATGCGAAATGCGTTAAAGTAAAATAATCCCAAACAACTGTCAAACAGTTTAGAGATAGGAGATAATTTAAATAATTGTTAACAATCATCTGACTGCCTCGTTGGTCTAGTGGCAAAGCGCATCGCTTAGTGATCACGAGGTCCTGGTCAAATCCTAGGTTGGACAAATGAAGTTTTTCTAACCAATAAGCTTCCCAGTATATATCAATAGGCTCGCCCTCTATTTCATGGGACCTAACATCGTCGGCGGTGTACTCAGTACACCCACGTTTCGCCGATTGTGTTAACAATCATTTTTGTTAAGGAATAGGATTTGCAATAATAAAAACGCTTCGTATTTCTCCGGCCGTTTTATATAAATAGTATGTATCCGATAAAACTAGGAATGCATTTGAAATCTCCTTATTGCTCTGAATCAAGAATAAGTTTATTTTTTTATAGCGCCCTGAAGGAGTAAAAGAATTTTTTTTTTGCAAATTTAAAAAAAATGTAGGATACATTAAAAATTGTTGGAATCAATTCAGTTACCGATTTAGAACAAGGGCTAAATACTAATAAAAGCCCCACAAGACCGTACTTTGTACATTTTACATGAGTCTACTGAAAAAAGGGATAGTGATTTCTTTCACATGATTTCTCGTGCGGGCCGACTGAAATGGGTACCTACCCACAAAGACTTACCAATAAATTAATTTTGTGGGTAGTACGAATATTTTACAGACATGAAATGTCCGCACTACTTGTTTTTATTGACTCTGTTTACGTCTATCTTTCTTTTAAATAATTCTTTGCATTATTTGTTTCGGAATAGTCTGTGTGCTAGAGTAAGCAGTGTTGAATTTCTCACCTGATCTTCTCGTTCCGATCCAGTGGTAGATGTAAAAAAAAAAAAATTTGACCTTACTAACGACCTTTTATTTTATTTTTGTCCTTAGGACGGGCTCAGTTCTACCTCCAAACCTTCGTGTCCTGGATTCCAAGCCGGTTGCGTGATTCTGTATTTGGAGTAAAAAGGTTATTGTTGGAAAGATTTTGATACAAACTTTATATTATTAGGGACCTGGCATGGCGAGATAAATAGATACTATACCTATCTACCCCACAAGGGATCCGTCGTGATGATATTACAGTTAGATATTATATATTTATTACTTTAACGTAGTTTCGAGTTGGTTTTAAAACAGTGTCGGTTTTTCGTTTTGTATATATCTACAAACATATGCGTTTTAATTAACCAATGACGGTTGGATGCAATAACTCGCAGTTCTGACTTTTAACGAGCCAACTTTTTTGTCTTGTGAATATAACCCTCACTAGAGACCTAGGTAAATAATAATATTAATAAATAATAACATAAATAATAAATCAGTCTATCTCACCTACTGCTAGGTAAATGTCTCCTCTTATAAATCGAGGTGAGAGAGATTAGGTCATACTCTACTATGCGGACCCATTGCGGATTGGTAGGGGTAGGGTTTGTGGCCATCCGCTGTTGGAACTTATCAAGTCGTATGTAAAATGTCGAACTTGGTTTAACGACTACTAAATAATGTGGTTACTGGAACCACCTTCCAAATCGCGGACACACCTGAATATAAAAGGCCACAAACTGAGTTATTAGAATTACGCGAATATTACACATGAAATAAAACTATTTATTCGGATTTTATCGCGGTTTATTTTTGATTTTTAAGTTCCCGACGTTTCGAGTGCTTTGCAGCACCCATGGTCGCGGGAAAGACTGAGGTGTTAGACGTCCAAAAGGCATAGTTGTTCCGGGGTACCGTCAAACTTCTTAATTTATTTTGTTAGTCCGATCTACGCAGAATGAGTTTACGGTGTATTGAGGTCTTGCAGTGTTATGCTTGGTTTTAGATTTGATTATATTAATTACCGGGTCCCAAGTCGATGGAAGCGCCCAACCAACTTCTCTATTGAAATTAGGATGTTTTTTTAATTTCAATAGCCTCGCGAACCATCCTTGGTAGGAATCGGTGTTCTTTTACGAGGATTTGTGGTCTATCAAATCCGATGTTATGGCGGGTGTGGTCAAGGACATGTTCACAGACTGCCACAATCGTTTACCTATGTTAGACTGACATTGACCGTTCCTTAACCTTGAATAATATTAATAAGTATAGTATTTGATGTGTTGATTTTTAATGACTGATTCGTAGGTGTACTGGCTCATGGTGTGACCTGCTATCATGAGATCCTAGGTTCAATTCCTAGAAAAGATCTTAGCAACAGAATGGAAGTGTGCCCGGTAGATGCCGTAGGCTCGCCTCTTATTACAATGGGACTCACAAGGTTGATAAAATATGGCTGCACATAATATATTTCCTTGCTTTTGTTCCTAAAGGCTTTGTCATAGAGCGAGTGACCAAAATACTTTTTATAAAACTCCTTAATTAAGTTTCCTCTTAGATTCTGTTTTTTTCCGAAAACATTTGTTAACAAGGTAGCTCAAAAAATTGTCTGGAAGTAATCGCTCTCTTGAATTAATTGGATTTCATTGTGTCTACTTGAAAAAGTTAAGTTCGATGCTCAAATACCTTAACACTTATTTTACTTTATTTAGGAATCCGAACGAAAATAACAACGGAATTATGTTATGGATTCCTCTTTCTCTATAATAAAATTTCCGTTTTGATGTCGTACATAGAAATCTATCTGTATCATCACGCCAAATCCCTTGCGGGGTAGGCAGAGAACCTTATATTACGGATTGTTATATTTTAATAATAAATAGTAATCTAAAGTATTAATATAAGGCCGCTGAGGACCGAAACTGTTGGATATACTATATAAAGATTCACAATTCGCAAAAAAGACGATGCTCGGAGCGGACATATTTGTTACTTACGTGTTTTATTAAAATTGTTTTAATTAATTGCAATGCTGAAGGCTTGTCGAGCATCAAGGTGGTAGATGGAATGTATATGAAATGTTGCAAAAAAAAAATGCGATAAAGCTTACTTTAGATCGTGCGTGTCTTGGATTCATGAAAGATGAAGTCAGTGCTTTTCCGTAAAATATCCACAAGAATGGGTATGGCTGAAATGCGTGTGTTGATTACCCAAACCTAAACGTAGTGACCCAGACACACCAGTCCGTAGCATTCCCGGACTAAAGGTCTGCCTTAATAGTATCAGCACCATTGTATACACACAACGCGGCAGTCGTTGTGAAGTATCGGATGAGTCAATAACGGATTATGATTACACTCCGTTATCTGAATTTAAAGAGTTTAAATTAGACATTTTTTACCATCTGGAAGTGCAAACAAATATCATAAAACGACTTCAAGAGATTTGTTTTTCGTCAAAAAACCAACGGGAGGAAAAATACAAACATGAAGGTATTTTGAAAAAAATAGACCAAAAGAATTTGTTCTTAAATCAGAACCAAGCTGATAAGAATATCCTTAGCGAAATTACACACTCAGTGGTGGAGATGACTGACAAAGTGGAAAACCCAACTACATTCGCTGAGGTGGCTCAGAAAAATAGTTTGGATCAAGTAAACAAGCAAAATATTACTACCCGCGTTAGTAAGGCCACGAAAACAATGTTGGTGCATAAAGTCGTCGAAGCCTGTAGTCGCAGTCTGTAGGATAGTCGAATACGAAATCTATGAACGAAATTAATAGTAACAAAGAGGAAAAGGAAAACGATTGGACCAATGATCAAAGGAAAAAGCGAAGCTCTCCATCTGAAATTGTACATAGAGGAAATAATATTGATTTGGCTGAAATACAAGCTATGGAAAGAAAGAAGCATCTTCAGGTGTGGCGATTGACTACTGAGACAACATTTATAATTTCGAATTTTGATTGTTTTATTGGTCTATTGGCGTAAAGTAGGGCTGGATATTACGATGTACCAGGTTCGAATAGGTCAATATATAGTTTAAAAAAAACTCAGTATCTATCGGAAGTCTGAAATGCCCGGTATTGTGATAATAGTTTCGTTCCCTATTCTATTGAGACGTACGACCTCGGCGATACGTAGACGTACACAGAACACCTCTGACGCCTATGCTTGGGACATAAAGGTGCGACGGTGTTTATTTCAGTTTTATTTTTATCACAATTTAGAATTGGTTGGTTAGTGATGTAATCGGAAAGAAAAAAGAAATCAGTTTCTTGTTTTTGATAGTATTATGGACGATTCGAAAAAGACCCTTTGTACCTAGTAATATAGTTAGCGATAGCGTGGTATGAGAGGTTAATTGAATAAACAATTTACAGGCCAAGGACGTTAGATACTATATAAACATTTTAGAGTAAAAAGTCTCCGTAATCGGCGAGCGTGTACGAGACGAACTATGAGAGTGGAGGAAGCCAGAGAAGTCTGTAAGGAAAGAACCTGTTGAGACTCTGTAGTCTCTGACTACCCCGCAAGGGATGTGGTGTGATGATATAGATAGATTTTATCGATTTTCCTAGACAAACATAGCTCGAATATACGTCATTTCAACAGCACGATCCGGTTTTATTGTACGGAACACTTTAGTCTTATACTTTGTCAATGTTTTTTTTTTTAATTTAATTGCAATAATAGTAAGATAAATAATCTTAAAAAATAAAATAATATAAGCCCTGTTAAAAAACTGTCCCACTGTTGGGCACGGGCCTCCTCTCAAACTGAGAGGGTTTAGGCCATAGTCCACCACGCTGGCCCAGTGCGGGTTGGCGAACTTCACACACCTTCGAGAAACTCTTAGGCATGCAGGTTTTCTTCACGATGTTTTCCTTCACCGTTAAAGCAAGTGATAATTAATTTTTAATACGCACATGCTTTCGAAAAGACAGAGGTGCGTGCCTGGGTTTGAACCCGAGACCTTTGACTTTGCAGACCAACGGTCTAACCACTAGGCTATCACTGCTAAATAATCTTAGCTTACTGTAAATTATGCAATAAATGCGTACAAAATAGTATAAGTTTTATATATATATATATATATATATATTATAGCTCCAGTGTTATGCCAAACGAAACAAAATTCAACAGTAGCACTACTGTTAAGTTTTGCTTCGTTCAGCATCACACTATCCTTTGACTAACCTCTATCTTTGGACACAATTCTGGAATTGTGCCCGGCATATTAAGGTAGGGGAGTATATTTAGGAGGCTTGCCTCCTGAAAGCTACTAAAATGATTCAATAGAAATGTTACCTTTTTTCTGACCTAAGATTTGAACCCAGAATCGAGGGATCGCTAGCTGAATTATGGGTCATCAGGCCCATGACGCACACAGGCAAAAATGTACTACGTAGGTATTTAAAGTTACCAAAATAATCTTGGTTTAAATTAATTAGTAATCGTAAATCATACTTCAATAGAGCAGGAATATAATGATAAGTCGCTTGGTCGCTTCTCGGATGCTTATCAACGAAATTAAATTACAAACTTTCCTCTAATCTATAGCGAAACGGCCTCTAATTCAAAAGTATTTCATTCTTAATTCTTTATTGTACACAAAATGTTACAAATAATAAATGACGGACGATGTAGCGCAGTGGTTAAGAGCTTAAGCCGCTCCGCCCACTGTGTCTAATAGTCGCGGGTTCGATTCCCGAACGGGACAAATCTTTGTGTGATCCACAATTATTTGTTCCGGTCTGGGTATTTGTGTATGTGAATTTTCATGTGTGTAAACGCACCTACGACATAGGAATAAATCCTAGTGGGGGCTACGTTTTTGTAAAAAAAACAAAAACACAATAAAAAATTAAAGCTTAGAAAAAAAACAAAGACCACCACTTCGGAATGCCATTAATGTGAAAAAGATAGACGCTAGTCTTCTCTACGGTTACTCTTTGGGTCACAAAGTCACTGGGCCGCATGACTTTTCTTGGAGGGTTGTGACCAGTTACGGCCTCAGCATACCACGGGTAAAGATGCTGCTCTTTTAGCAGCAGCCAGGGACCACGTGAAGGGCATTTAGAATAAATCCTATGCAAGCAGCTTAGGCCCCCAAAATTGATGACGGTTCAAATGGCGGCAACCAATCACGAAACTACAGTAATCTTACTCGGGTTGTCCATTGCCATTCAATGTTCTCATCAATACTGAATGTAGTTGCAGACCAATAGAACAGGATTGTAATCCTAATATCGTACTATAGTATACTGTATCGACGTTAATTTAACGCCAATCCTAGTCCAATTTCCTCCACGATAGGTCTCGCAAACCGCCATCGATCACGCATACAATACGAGCTTTGCCAGAGGTCTGATAGGATATTGTGTGTTGAGTCGTGCCCGGTGCATTAATCACATATTGTAACGAGGTAGGCAGCCTCGGGCGGTTGCCAAATGCATGGCTATTACGTCTTTGGTAAAGTTTGGTCACAGTTACAGCGATAAGTAGAAAAATACGTGTGTGAATGTTTCGTTTATAAAAAAATTGCTAGGATTTAATGATTGATATAGCGATGAGTGCGGCATTTGTTGTTGTTTTTGCTGAACACATCCAAGAAGCTTTACCAGGTCGACGTTTTATTTTCTAATTTCGTGAAGGTTTTAGCTCTACTGGCTACCAGTTTTGTAAGTAATATGCCTAATAAAATACTTCGATCACATAATATGATTATTTACCGCCCCAGCTGGGTCCATGCTCCAATTTTCTGGGGCGTGTCTGAGACAGTATAGTTATTGCAGTGCTAATTATGTCACCTGTTATTAAACAGTTGGAGCTAAGTGCCTGCCCGTTGCAGCGGCCTCACGCTTGTCCAGGCAGACAACTGCATTGTCATCTGCATTGGAAATGGCCCAGTCCTATATTAATAGACTGCTCTTTAAAGATATACAAGGCATAATACCGTCGAAATATTTTGCTATGGACCGCTGTACCTTTTAAACACCGCCTTTCATATTATTGCATAGAAACAAAGTTTGCAAGGTGACACATTAGTATTTAAAAAAAAATTGCCCCATTAGGAATAATTCCTGTATCGTGGGTGCGTTTCCCAACATGAAATTCACATGCATGAACAGCCAGACCAAACAAATATTTGTGGGTCACACAAAGATTTGTCCCGGGCGGGAATCGAACCTGCGATTTCTCGATCCAGTGGACGGAGCGGCTTAAGCTCGTAACCACTGGACCGAATCGTCCGTCAACTCACGCAAAGATTTGTCCCGTGGGGGATTGAAACCGCGACTTCTCGATCTGACGAGCAGGGCAGCCTACGTTCTAATCATTAGACCAAGCCGTAACCAAGGTTCATTCATTCGTGATGGTCATCAATTTTAAACAGTCACGGTGATAGGGTTAGAGTTATCTCCTATCACCGGTGCCTTATATGATTATTTTGATTTCAAACCGCCTTTGGTATGGAGGTCATGATGGTATGTATGTAGTGTGTAGGTGCCTCAGTTTTCGAATACCCCTAATCGACTGCTCGGAGATATTCGTCATGTACTCGTAAGAATACTTATCTTGTAAATTGAGTCATATAATGAATAATGGTTATGTAGGTACATAGCCAAAGAGCTCAGTAAAATTAATCTTATCATAACAATCGCCTACAAGAGTGGGTTACCGGAGATGAATAGAAAAATATATATGTTTCAACTTTATCATTCTATAGATTACACAAATTGATCGCAGGCACATTGTTCCGCGATCACTCAAGTGATATCAAAACATCTTCACCTCGTATGATAGATGGCGCTCTGGGCGCTCAGATTCTGAGCCATTTATCAAGTCCTTATTTATTATTTTATTTTAGCATAGAATATTTAAATCTGTATTACTTGTTACCAAAAGCCTTAAGTAGCGTTTGGATTAAAAGGTTTTTAGAGTAATTTCAGAACGAGAAGAACCTTTATAAAATTAAATTTCATTAAAAGCTCTGTGCTAAATTATATTAAGTAGCCTATTTTTTGTCGTAGGTCATCGTCATAGGGCAGTTTTATTAAACGTGCAAAGCATTTGAGAGACTCAAGCGGTTAATATCCAGGTCAACAATGTCAGTAATATTTCTTTATCAGGGAAATTCGCGATGCATGATTTATTAATTATTTATCATACAGCAAAACCTAACATTTATGGAGTCAATGACAAATAAATATTACATAAGCGTTGCCTTGTATTAGGAATTATCCCTGTTGCGCTTACACACACAAATTTCACATATAAAAATATACAGTCGAAAACTAATATATTTGTATATCATTTGAAGATTTGTCCACTGTACCTTTATCTAGGCTGCCTCTTCCGACCACTAAGTCTTTGTCGTTATCTTGTTAAAAATTTAATAAAAAAAAAATATTTGAATCAGTTTCTTGTATTTTAATGAATTTATGTTGTGTGTGTACAAATCAACATACTGTATAGTCAAAATGTCACGTCGGATGTGAACCATTAGAGGCTTTCATTGCTCCCCCGAGGTTTGTAAAAGGGGCCTTTGACCGGTTTGTAGGTCATAAGTATGTAAAATATCGAAATGGATCCGACCCTTTTGAGTTTAAGTCGATTAGGTACGGTAGTTTTTAGATTTATCATCATTTTATCTTCTAAATGTGACTCTTGGGACGGGCAATTTAATGGAATTAGTTGTTTATTATGTTTATAGCTACTTCGCTTGCTGCCTTTACCCTAGTGTACTTGTAGGGTAGGTAGAATGCGATTTATAATATTCGGCAGGTCTATATCACATCCCCAAAACACACCCTTATTCGATGTAACACAAATGAACTCCATCACTCCTTTCGACGAAGGTACGCAGTGGTTCTATAACTAGATAGAACCACTTTTTAGCCGAGAGTGTAAGAATCCACTAACTATCGATATCGATTTAGGCGATTAGGGGAGGCGTTGCGTCACGCTATGTATTAATGCTTTTGTATTGATTTAATCGAAGTTAATTTTTGCAAAATGAATTCTGGCAACTATGTACAATGGTACATAGTTGGTGATAGACTGAAATGTTTATTTTCATAGCAGCATGCTGTATTTGGTAATTAAAAAACTACTTAATTAATATAATACCTCATGGTTATGAGATTCTGCAAATTGCCTAAGTAAAGATACCATTTTGTGAAAACTTCTACCTGCGTATAAATCTTAAAATATCAAGTTTTTGGAGGAGTAAATAGGTCGCCTTCAACAGAAAGTCAATTACTCGGGAAATAGCTATTGTAACCAAGATTGCGCGTTGCCACCCTGAAAAATATTTGAGGAGGGGAGGGAAGAGTTTTGTTTCCCCCTTCTCTTGTGGTAGGCTTGTCGAATCTTATAGGGGATAAAAAAGTTTAAAAACTAATCCGTCTACAGGATATCCGCTAAAATATAGTAAAATTGTGTTTCTATTGCTTGGTTTATTCTATATTGTACTATATCTATATTTATCTACTCAGAATTTTCTCATCCCAGTCTTAATCCCAGTCGATACAATAGCAAAACAAATGCAGAGACCTCAATTTTTTTGGTTTTGTATGTGTGTGAGTGTCTACGCTGTTGGCAACGGGGCCTTTACAGGTTTCCACTTTTTTGAAACTGACATTCGTCATATTGATTTTGTTCCAAGAAAATGTAGCCTATGTCAACAAATCGATTGCCACCTGATTCATCAAAATCGGATTCTTCTACTGAATTCTTAAATTTACGCGAATATATCACATGAAATGAAAACTATTTTTCGGATTTTATTGCGATTTATTTTTGATTTTTAAGTTCCCGACGTTTCGAGTGTTTTGCCGCACCCATGGTCACGGAAAGGACTGAGGTGTTAGACGCCCAAAAGGCATAGTGATTCCAGGGTACTCTCAAACTTCTTAAACATTTTTGTTGGTCCGATCTACGCAGAATGAGCGCACCGTGAGTCTTGAGGTCTTGCTATGCTTTGATTTGGATTCGATTGTATTATTTACTGGATCCCAAGGCAATGGAAGCACCCCGACATCTTCTCTATTGAAATTAGGGTGTTTTAAATGTCAATAGCCTCGTGAACCATCCTTGGTAGGAATCGGTGTTCTTTCACAAGGATTTGGGGTCTATCAAATCTAATGTTATGGCGGACTCATCCGCCATAACATTAGATTTGATGAGGACATGTTTACAGACTTCTTTGAGCGACAGTGTTTTAGGTCAGCTATGTGTTCTTTAACCTGAGTTTTTACCCGTCGTTTTGTTTGTCCTGTATAAGAGAGACCACGTTCACAATAAAGCTTGTATACTCCTGCGTCTTGTAGAGGAATGTGACCCTTGACAGATGGTAAAAATTGACTGATCTTCATCGGCGGCTTATAAAATGTTTTAATTGAAGCACGCTTCAAGATGTAGCTAGGGATGTGACAAGAGGTATTTAAAATCGATTTTATAAAATTTTATTTTTCTTTTCCTATAAATCGATGATTACTATATCGATTAATTAAAAAAATAAAAAAATCGTTGACTATTAATCGATTTACTCGAAAAAATAATGGTAAAAATATTTTTTTTCTTGTCCGGGACTCCTCTCATGTAAGATAGTACAAAAATTAGTTTTATTTCATCGGATGCTGAGTTTAAGCGCTAGGGTGCAAAATTTTTTTGATGGCTTTGCTGTCGTCAGGTAATGAAAAGAAATTGGGAAGATAAACGCATGTGTTGCCGTGAAACGGTTGTATATTGACGGATGATTGACTTGGTCCAGTGGTTAAGAGCTTGAGTCGCTCCGCCCATTGGATTAAGTAGTCGTGGGTTCGATTCCCGCACGGCACAAATGTTTGTGTGACCTACGAATATTTGCTTCGGTCTGAGTGTTTGTGTTTGTAAACCTACTCACGACACAGGGATAATTCCTAATGTGGGGCAACATTTCACAAATAATTCTTCTTAAAAAAAAACACCGTCACGCCTGTATTCCCTAAGCAGGGGGTGGCAGAGGTGTACTGAGTACACCTTCGTTTCGCCGACGATGTTAGGTCCCATGTAATAGGGGGCAAGCCTATTGCCATATATCGGGCACAATTCCAGACTTCGGACTCATACTGGGAAGTTTTTTGTTAGAAAAACTTAATTTTTCTGTCCTAGGATTTGAACCCAGGACCTCGTAATCACCAAGCGATGCGCTTTGCCACTAGACCAACGAGGTCGTTATCATTATTTTCTTTGAAACCTTCATTATGTTACCAGACCCACTCCACGTCTTCCGGTACGAAGTAGCTTCGTGTTCGCTGATTGCAAAATTTAGCTATGTGCTTGACAATGGCTCGGTCCAGTGGTTTGAAGTGAAGGCCGCTCCGATCACTAGACCCAGTAGTAGTTGGGTACGGTCCTTGCACGGGACAAATGTGCGTGTGACTCACAACTGTTTAGTTCAGCCCGGGTGTTTGTGTATGTTAAGTACATGTTTGTAAACACATCCAAAACTCCGGAATTATTCCTAGTTATGTATTCCCAACCTGTACTCAGTTCAGTGCAAGTGCATTAGAAGATCTATCTATCTATCTATATCATCACGCCAGCTCCCTCGCGGGGTAGGCAGAGAGTACAGAGTTCCAAAAGGTTCTTTCCTTACATACCTCTCTGGCTTCCTCCACTCTCACTCACCGTTTACGGAGAATCTTGACTTGCCCGTCAGATAAGACAGAAGAAGAAGATGCAATATAAACAATGTATTGCTCATACACATCAATTCCAAGAACTATTTTGATGATTCGGCTTAACTTGCCTCAACTGCCTATTTACACATGTTGTTTGGCGATGCCTATAAATAGCCATCACCAGACAAAGTACCTTCAATATCGTCTTATCTGTCTTACCGTTCTCATAAACTTAAGAAGTATTGTAAACGACTGTAATACTTTGAATATTTATTATAAATTCAATATTGCCTTAGCAGTCTTACCGTTGGCATGAACTTAAGAAGTATTGTAAACGACTGTAAAACTTGAATATTTATTATAAACAATAATAATTATAAATAAAATAAAAAAAGATTATATTTGTGAAATAAAATATATTTTTTATGAAGTCACGCCGGCCTTTATATTTGACTTCCTAGTGTGAGGGTAATTATATTATTAACAAAAATAAACAAATATAACACCCTGAACAAATATTTGTAGGACACATAAACATTTATTCCGTGCATGATCCGGTGCGCAGAGCGGCTTAAGCTGTTAACCAAGAAGTCGTCTAATGGTTATTGCCGGTTTCCCTTTTCACAGATATTCAAAATAAGGTATTTACTAATCAAAATCAAATGAAGTTATCTTAAATTGTGTACATTTACTGAATCGATACAACGATTGTTGTATCGATGGAGTAAATGTACACAATCACGAAGCTATTTTAGAAATCACATTGAAGAGCCTACAATATAATTTCCAATATAAATTTAACTTATCTCTAAAATAACTGCAAGGAGATGATCGAATTAGTGTTTGTTATCAAAACAAAAATTCTAGAATTGAATATCATAGGTATACCCCATTTACTTTATTTTCGTTGAACTAGATAGGTACATTTAATTAAACTTTCGCTAATATTTAAATAAGCAATTTCTTTGTCAAGCCTGTTATTGTTTACTACATTAAACTTCGATAAGGGTTGTTTTTTTTTACATAAAACTCGAATGTTGTCTCTTTAGAAGAGCTAGTGAAATACCTGGAGACAGAAACCAGACTGGCGACTGACAGAGAAAAAGGATAGTAGGTAAAAAAGATGTATATAAAAAAAATCGTCACGCCTTTATTTACCAAGCGGGGGTGACACAGTTTACCACCTCGTCTGACCTAGTAGATCTTTTAGATTAATGAGACATAAGTGTGTGATTAATATTTACGATCTACTAAATTAAAACAAGATTTTATTAAGACTATTAAAATGTGTGAGCATAGACCATGTCAGCTACAGTCTTTTCTTCATACCACACGTACGTATTTAGCAAAGTTTGCAGATAAAAATAAATTATAAGTTAAATTTTGATGTAATTTCAATATTAATATTCTAACTCCACCTGCACAAAATCCTGTTCTGTTTACTGAGGAAACAACCGGATAAATCCGCTCCTACCCGGTTCGAAGTGGATAAATCCAGGTGGAGCCGGATACGGAGCGTGCCGATACTTACCATGCTTAAGGGCAGGTTTCTTGGTGCCTACACAATTAAATCTAACGCTTAAAATTACAATATTATTTTGACTTCTTATTGCGCCGTATTTTAATAACTTTTACATTTAAATAATGTATACAAAAGCTTTATATTGCTATAAATTTGTAACCCTCGTAAGTAACGATAAAATAAAGTGTGTGCTATGTACCTAAGCCCTTTTTTGTAATATAACAAAACAAAAAGAATTACATTTTAACCTTTTAAATAGCAGTGATAGCCTAGTGGTTAGACCGCGGGAGTACAAAGTCAGAGGTCTCCGGTTCAAACCCAGGCACGCACCTCTGTCTTTTCGAAAGCATATGCGTATTAAATAATAACGATTAAGGAAAACATCGTGAAGAAACGTGCCTGAGAATTTCTCGAAGGTGTGTGAAGTTCGCCAACCCACATTGGGCCAACGTGGTGGACTATGGTCTAAACCCTCTCAATTTGAGAGGAGGCCCGTGCCCAATGGTAGGACAGTTTCTTAATAGGGCTTTAATTATATGATATTTATATATAAATTACTAATTTAATATAAGTATGCTACTTATATTATTGTGGATTTTAATGATTATCTTATCTTATACGCGGTGAAATTTTAGTCGTCGTGGAGCGAGAGCCAAGGTGATGTATCTACCTACTATTCACCGGTACTAAAAAAAATAAAAAATAAAACACTTCAATAAGTAACATCTCCATAACAATACTAATTTAGTGCAATAAAGAATACCAAGCGCAAAATGACATGGAAGGGCGACGCGGCTCGTCACCTAACCGGTGGCTAAAGGTAGCCACCGGTTAGGGTGAAAATCCGAAAAATCATTTTCACCCTAGCTATGTTATTCGGATAAGCCAGTAGGTAGATGTTATTTATAGAAGGGCTATTTTTTTTTAATAACAGTGAAGAGTAGGCATTGAATAAATCACCTGGGCATTCGCTCCAGAGCGATGAAAATTACACCGTGAAATTATAGCCGTGTATAAGGTCTTAATAAATTAAATAAAAAGTGTTATTTTATCAGATAACCTGCCATTAAATTGGCTCAAATGTATCTGAGTCATAAGCTATGTGGAAACACCGACAAGTTGGTATCGTTCCCGACTATTTACTACAATGGCGGGAAGTTGGAACGTTGAGAAATAAAACGTACGTTGGTTAAGTTTTCTTCATTCAACTTGGAAGTTTTCTGAGCGGGTTTTATATGTAGTGGGATATTCGTAGTGTGAAGCGATTGGATATCACTATCTATCTATCTATATCATCACACCAGATCCTTCCTTAGAGGCCAGGAAGGTTCTTTTCTTACAGGCCTTTCTGGCTTCCTTCACTCTCATAGTTCTACCAAATAGATACCACTCTATTTGGTAAATAATACCTAGTTGGATTAAATACACTGATTTGGGATTGGACAACTGGTGATTTATTTGGCTGTATACGAGTATATAGTGCGACAAGTATCTTTTGACCCGTGACTAACATTGACGGGGGGTGCAGGTGTGAAATAAGGGGTGGGAAATTAAATTTATTAAAATTTTCCTATTGCCAGAAATTTTTTTCAATAGGGTCCGTACGGGTTAACTAACTCGAGAGAGTTGACGGACGTGCTCAACGAATTTAATCAAGCTGCACCATGTGAGCACTCACCAGTAAACCAAATTAAATTGTAGAAAAATAAACTTAAGACATTCTTATTTATTAAAAAAAGAACTAGGTAAATTTCATAGCAAACAGAACTCTGCGACTCTCATAAAATTGACATTTTACTTGATTGCAGCGTTAGTTACAATTTTGGCCAGAGCCAAATAGATCTTTGTGGGACTGTAAATATATTTCAGTGTATGATGTATGAGTCGATTTTCATTACCGACCTTACCTATTTAAAACAAACTTTTATAAATGAAGATATCTTGCTTAGTCCTAACTAATTGAATTAGTTTCTACGGCTTCCTTCCGGCTCCATCATCAGACCTTGGACTCCATCTGGTTTTACAGTACTTGTCAATACCAATCTAACAAGCCCAAATACGTTACGGGGGTACGTTGCATAGTTCAGATGCCCCTGTGGCCGCCTTCCGACTCTATCATCAGACCAGCTCCATAATACCACATTATTGCATTGTCACCAAACTTACATATGTATACCAAATTCCGCATCGCAGCACCGAGCTCAATCGCATAGCCGCAAGTACTTGAAAAATCATCATCATCATCTCAGCCTATACTTGTCCACTGCTGAACATAGGCCTCCCCAATCGGAAAATGGATAACAAGATTTAAACCGAAAAGACAGACATATAATACGAACATTAAGAGTTACAAGCAGGTTAAATGCGGTCGAAATGCGATCTCTGCGGAAGATGTGCGGAGTCACGCTGACCGACCCTATACGCAACAGCGTAGTAAGAAAGCGAGTAGGTATGAAAGATAGTATCGGTGTAAAGATGAGAAAGGGTATGCTCCGTTGGTTCGGGCATATAGAAAGAATGTCAGAAGAAAGAATGACAAAACAGATATACAATGTGAAAGTAGAAGGATGTAGGTACCGGGGAAGACCTAGGTCTTCCTATCTTACCATGACCAAATAGACCGTGTCTTATCTGACGGGCAAGTTAAGAATCTCCGTAACCGGCGAGTGTGTATGAGATGAACTATGAGAGTGGAGGAAGCCAGAGAGGTATGTAAGGAAAGAACCTGTTGGAACTCAGTACTCTCTGCCTACCCCGCGAGGGAGCTGGCGTGATGATATAGATAGATAGATAGATAGATAGATAGATTACAAGTTAAATAAAATCTTGTCAAATAGTATTAGTTGTAATTTACGCTGAATAACAGACAATGAAAAATTTGAATAACACAACTTTTTGTTGAGATATTGAAGTATAAATATTGTTTCCCCGTTATTACATAACAAATGTACAAATATTTTTCAAGTAGATATTTTGCCATGACGGTGCATATGTGGAAAGTTACGTTTTGTTACTGTAGATTCGCTTTAGTACACAAATATTAAAGCGTAACTATCGGGACTGGAATAGCAAAAATGGAAATTGTCAGATTATTTTTCCACACAAATATTCACACAAAGCCGCCGCACGTTATAACCGGTCCGAAATTCCTACCTTTTTGTAAAAGTATTACGTAGGGGACGGGCTTAGAATATTTCACGGCGGCTTATATTAAAATATATTGGGGGCTTTTCATAGTTCTGGTCGGCTTCAAGCGGATGTTGGCCGCCGTAATCCATTACTTGCAAATGTTGGCGGGCGCGGGAAATGCCGCGGATGGAAGTGAATTTATGCCAAGTTACGGAGGGTGATATACTAAATAAGGATAACATAAATTGGTACAAGAAACAAATAATTTTTTGTTCTCACTCTCTCTCTGCTCTCCTCTTCTTGCGTCAGATTTTAGAGGTTTGTGACGTGACGACCAGTTTGGGGGTCTGTCCAAGAGCGTGCACGTCGCGACCCCTGCCAGTCATTATGGCTGCAATCTTGGACCGAAGACGTACCGCAGTGCGGGCTAGGGCGTCCCCCCGAGGCGACGCGTACCGGCCCGCCCCCGTCGGTACGAATATAGGTGGAAGCGGCGATGGGGGCCGCCACCCATCACGCCGGGCCCGAACTGGCGAGTCGTGGGGTGCAGAGTGCTGAATAGGCACTTGGAATGTAAGAGGTGGTATGGAAGATAAGATGCATGAGGTGATTGATGTGATGAAAGAGAGACGCCTGGATGCTCTGTGTGTAACAGAGACTAAGCGGAGGGGCAGTGAAACCTGTGATCTTCCTGATGGAACGATGGCTCTGTGGTCTGGGGTATCACAGAGCAGTCGTGCCAGCATGGGGGTGGGTATCTTGCTGTCCCGTCGCCTGGCCTCTGGAGTGAGAGATTATGGCCTGTGCGATGCGAGACTTCTCTGGGTCCGTTTAAAACTGGGTGTCACTAGAGTATTTTTGGTCGCAGCATATGCTCCCGTAAGCTCGTCGACACCCCAGGACCTTGAGAAGTTTTGGGATAATGTCAGGGAAGTTCTGGATCTGGCTGAGGCTAACGAAAAGGTGATTTTGTGTGGCGATCTGAACGGATGGGTAGGAACCAGGCGGCAAACTTGCGACGCTGCTCTGGGTCCTTATGGTGATAAGAGAGTGAACGATGCAGGTAAGCTCATTGTAGATGTTTGTTTGGAAAGGGGTCTCCTTGTGTCTAATACGATATTCCAGCACAAGGACATACATATGTATACGTGGAGAAGGAATGAACAAAAAAGCATGATAGATCTGATCCTGGTTGATAACCGTCTCCGAAGCAAACTACAAGATACGCGTGCGTATAGAGGCCCCACTCTGGAATCAGACCACTATCTCGTAGTTGCGCGGTTTAGTGGTCTGTTCAGGAAGTGGAGGCACTGGCGAGAGCGTATCCCCTTCGGAGACCTTGAAAGATTAAAGGTTGAAAAGTTGCAAGATGAGCGCGTGAGGAGAATGTATAAAGACAGAGTCCGGGACAAGCTTTTGACAGCAGGTTCTTCGGACTCAAATGTAGATGAACGCTGGAATAGCCTGAAAGAGAGTTTGGTGGAATCCGCGAAAGAAGTATGTGGTTGCTCAAAGAAGCATATTACAGCAAAAGGTGATGCATGGTGGGATGCGGAGTTGCAAATCTCCGTAGAAAGTAAGAAGAAAGCGTGGCAGGACTATGTATCTTCTTTGAACCTGAATGCCAGTATGACAGAGATGAGGTAAGAAATATACCGGCAATGCAAGAATGCCACTAAAACTTTAGTGAAAGAAAAGCGTGAAAGAGCCAGTATAATTGAGGAGGAGAGGCTGGCGAAGAACTTCGAGAACAACACCAAACTCTTTTGGAGCAAGGTGAGAAAGGCTCGAGGTGATTCGTCAGGCTCCAGAACGGAAAGGATAAAATGTAAAGTTTTTTTTTTTTTTCCTTTTTAAAAACGTTGCCCCACACTAGGATTAATTCCTGTGTCGTGGGTGCGTTTACAAACATGAAAATTCACGTACACAAATAAAGATGGTGACATTCTTGCCACACAAGCTGTGCTAAACCGGTGGAGTGAATATTTTGGAGAAATGTATGGAGATGACCCGGATGCTGATGCCGCAGACGTGCCCAAAGGCGAGATTGCGGCACCAGAATCAACGGAGGACATCACTATGGAAGAAGTTGAATGGGCGATAGTAAGTATAAAAAACGGTAAAGCTGCGGGAGTAGACATGATATCTGCCGAGATGATCAAATATGGTGGAACTTGCGTCCGGGACGCTTTCCGGGCCCTTGCAAACCTTTGCTGGAGGACCGGTAGAGTCCCTACAGATTGGCGCCGCGCAGTCATAGTACCCTTGTATAAAGGTAAGGGTTCACAATATGACTGCGCCAATTACAGAGCCATCAGTTTGATCAGCTTAGCAGCCAAGGTGTACGGTAAAATTATTGAACGGAGAATGCGCGTGAAGTCCGATGAAATGTTGTGCGAGGCACAAGGGGGTTTCAGGTCTGGAAGAGGATGTTCGGATCAAGTCTTCTCACTCCGCAACATCGTAGAGAAGCATCTGGCAGTGGGGCGGAAGGTTTTCTGCGGTTTTGTAGATCTGGAGAAGGCATTTGACAGAGTTGTGCGAAAGAGTCTTTGGGACATTTTGCCAGAGTATGGTATAGTTGGCACTCTGTTGCGAGCCGTCCAGTCCACTTATGTGGATTGCAAGGCATGCGTACGGGTGGGTGGTAACAGGTCACCCTGGTTTGACGTTAAAATCGGCGTCAAGCAGGGTTGCGTGTTGTCCGCTAGACTGTTTATAGTATATCTGGACAAAAGTCTTCAAAGACTGAAAGCGATGAATGAAGGTGTACAAATGGGTGACTTAGTGGTAAACCATCTACTTTATGCAGATGACGCGGTTTTAATAGTGCCAACAGCCACTGATCTGCAAACACTAGTCACAGTTATTAAAGACGACTGCATGATCAATGGCTTACACTTGAATGTGAAGAAAACCAAGATTATGGTTTTTGAAAGGGAAGAAACCAGAACGAATGTAAGGATTGTGGTTAGTAACGATGTCCTGTGCAAGTGAATGAGTTTGTATATCTTGGATGCGCCTTCAGTAAGGATGGGAAATACACCGCTGACATAGAGAGAAGAGTAAGTGCAGGGAACAGAGTGAATGGTGTGATGGGAAAGCTACTCGGGAGCCGGCACTTAAGCCATAAGTGCCGGCTCCCGACTGGCCATACATAACGGAGTTCTAGTCCCAACGCTGTTATATGGTAGCGAGAGCTGGGTATGTAAGAAGGAGAATGAAAGTAGGATAAATGCGGTAGAAATGCGAGCTCTGCGGAAGATGTGCGGAGTGAAGCTGACCGACCGCATTAGCAACAGCATAGTAAGACAGCGAGTAGGTATGAAAGATAGTATCGGTGTAAAGATGAGAAAGGGCATGCTCCGTTGGTTCGGGCATATAGAAAGAATGCCAGAGGAAAGAATGACAAAACAGATATACAATGTGAAAGTGGAAGGATGCAGGTACCGGGGAAGACCTAGACTATCTTACCACGACCAAATAAACCGAGTCTTGTCAGATGGAAAAGTCAAGAGTCTCCGTAACCGGCGAGCGTGTTTGAGACGAACTATGAGAGTCGAGGAAGCCAGAGAGGTATGTAAGGAAAGAACCTGTTGGAACTCTGTACTCTCTGCCTACCCCGCAAGGGATCTGGCGTGAGGTTATAGATAGATAGATAGATAGATAGAGGATAACATAAATTGGTACAAGAAACAAATCATTTTTTGTTCTCACTCTCTCTCTGCTCTCCTCTTCTTGTGGTAGATTTTAGAGGTTTGTGACGTGACGACCAGTTTGATGGTTGTTCTGATTGAGGGATATGCCAAATAGTGCTTTATGGCATTGCAATTCTACAAAAGGCCGTATGGCGCGTGTGGAAAATCAACGGAACTTGGTGTTGCCATACGATTTGCATATTTCCACTATATCTAGCGTAAACAGTGTTACAGTTTTAGAAATACAGTGTATTATATTTTTACTGCATCTAGTGGTGGATACTTGTAATATTCAGATCTGAAGTTTAAACTGTAGTTCAGAAAAAGCCCCTTTTCCAATCAAAAAATTCTCATGAGCAGTTCAGAGTCCGAAACTACAGCCCCAATATAATGGCAAAAAGCTCATTTCCTGTTCGAATAGGCCCATCAGCAATATGTGGATGTATGTCCGTACGTAAACGTGACGGTTTTTAGGTAAATTTAGGTGAAAAGATCTTAAAATGTATAAGTTTAAAACATAGGTTAGGTCAAATATGTTGACACCGACATGCTTGCTTATTATAACAACCTCCATACAAAGGCACGTTGAAAATGTACTATTAAAATTGTGTGACATGTAATCATCACAAACCTCGAATTATCACCAAGTCCGGATTACTGGCTCGTTCCGCGAAATAATTGCAATAAATATAGCAATTATTGCTATACGAATAATGTGCACGTGGCCGACAATAATCGTAAATACCTCCACAGATAATACTGCAATAAGCTGTGTACATATAATACGACGCTGCGACATACATTTATTATTTGCGCTTAGAGTTTTGGCTAAAATCTTTTTTTTTTCAATTATTGAAAGATCGATGAATACTGAATTTCTGTATCATATTTGTATCATCATACCGAATCTCTCAGCTTATTTGAAATAGGGATTATAATATTATATATCGTTCTATTTAAATACAGGTATCATTAATCAGTGCTACCCGTATTTAAACTAACTAGTGGTCGCCCAGTGGTCGAAATTCGACCATAATTAATATTCGACCATAAATTATAAGTTTGAACATTATTAAGGTTCTATAATCACAGATTTCGCTTAGGCTACACTGTTATATTGCCTATTATTTTCAAACAAATTATACGAAATTTAAATAAAAAAAATCAATAAAATAAATAAAGAATACCTTTTTTTATTGAAACAAAAAACCATGCGATAAAGAAAATGCTCTCCACTTAATTAATGATACAAAACTTCTCTGTAAACGATGTATTTTATAAAAACTCTTTCATCGTTCGCTAAATGTCCTTGACCGTTATATTCGGGAATATAAAATCTCAAACCGTCGAATGATCGAACTCTACTTGCTGCGACATACATTGAAACGGCCTGTTTTTGCCCATGTGTAAAAACAGGCCGTTTCAATAAAATTGCAATTTTTTCGAATGTTTGTCCTTGAGACTTATTTATTGTCATCGCAAAATGCAGGTATTATAGTGAGAAATTGAGTTCTTTGAAGGTAAAATGGTAAAATAGTTCCGGAGTATGTTTAACATCTCTAAAGGTGTTAGGCAGGGATGCGTTGCGTCGCCCTGGCTCTTCAACCTCTATATGGACAGTTGTTTGAAAGATTTGAAAGAGATGGAATGTGGTTTAAGTATGGAAGATTTACGTGTCAAGTGTCTTTTGTATGCTGACGACCAAGTTTTACTTGCGTCGTCGGTGACTGAGTTACAAGACATGGTAAATGTAGTGAATGAGGTATTTAAGAAGCAAGGAATGAAAATAAATGTAAGACTAAAGTCACGGTAATTGAAAGAGAGGAAGTTGTGACACAGTGCAATATTAATGTAGGAGGTGCAAGAGTGGAACAAGTGAATGAAGTTGTTTATTTGGGAAGTATGTTCACGAGAAATGGAAGGTGTGACGGTGATATTGAAAGAAAAGTGATCGTGGGCAACAAAATGAATGGTGCCTTACGCGCCGTGGTGAGTAGTCAGTCTGTCTCAACAAAGGCTCGACTGACTATTCTATTCACAATGGTGTGTTGGTACCTACGCTTAAGTACGGCAGTGAATGTTGGGTATGGCAAAAGAAGCATGAAAGTAGAGTGAATGCTGTAGAAATGCGCTCTTTACGGAGTATATGTGGAGTCACGCTTGCTTGCCGAATGAAGAATAGTGTGATTAGAAACCGATGTAAGTTGAAGGATGACGTGGTGACTAGGATTGAAAGAGGTATGTTGAATTGGTATGGGCATGTGGAGTGGATGTGTTACAGGCGGCTGACGAAAGGAATATATCGAGCAAATGTAAGTAGAAGCATTGGAAGAGGTCGCCCAAGGAAAAGTTATCACGACCAAATTAATAGTCTCTTGGAAAAGGGTCATGTGCGTAGCACTCTAAATCGACGGAAATGTATGAAGAGATGTATGAACGTAGATAAAGCGAAAGAAGTGTGTCAGAATCGTAGTATGTGGCAAACTGTAGTCTCTGCCTACCCCAGTGGGATAAAGGCGTGAGTGTATGTATGTATGTAGTATGTTAAATTTATACGTGGAATCAAAATTCTCTTACTGCGTGCGGTCCCAGTTAAAACTTCGCAATCAATTGCATTTCAATACATAAATTTGATGTGTATTCTTGTTCTATTGACTAATGCTTCCTTTGTATTTAAGTTTCTGATTAGCAAAACGGTTACATCTTTGATTAAAATGTTTCGTAATCTATTATTGATAGCAGTGTCAACATCATAAAAATTTAATTGCGCATAACATGGTGAGCGACCATATGCAGCAGTCATTGGACCCGATCTGTGATAAAAAACATCATGCATTTTGAAATGATACACTCCACTTGTAACTGCCTCGGAAACTTTAGCTTCTGAGATAACCATAGCAAATGATGAATTGTATTTGCGAATATTTTCAAAATTTTTTTTTTGACTTACTTTTTATTGAAGATTCATTTGAAATAAGTCCATCATACAATGATTTGAAATATTCATTTTGACTTAAGAGCGGTAATATTGCTTTACCCTTATAACAACATGAAGTGAATGCAGTTCTGTCACTTAACGTGACTTCAGATTCAAAATGTTTCGCATTGCAAAACCTGCATTCTAAATCCATTAATCCACAATCACTATAAAAAACTTTTGCAATAACAATTCATGCACATTTAAATGTATCTCTCAAATTCACTTCTTCATTCTGTATAATTTTCACACTATTTGAATTTTCATTACTATTATTATGTCCGGTTGTCAAAGTGCCAACAGCGTTGTGATTATACCTCTCGAAAATCAAAGATTTAAAAAGTTATACGCTATATCTGAACAAAAACACCGTTAAAAACAACACTACAGTTGCCGTGGTAGATCCGGAAAAAACCATCCGTCGAATTCTCACTGCATCTGTCCAGTAAAGTGAAATTGAAGATCCACAAGAACGTCCGAGGTTAGAACATAAATTAACCGCCATTTTGACATTTCAATAAGTTGCACGTGACTTCAACTGTTAGTCTAATGTCACTGATACTGTGATGTCACTCTAACTGTCACTCGGTTCGGTTGGTATCAACTACAGTGTTGCCAGAACAAGAAAACCCAAAGTTACTATTTATTTTACTATTACGTTCCGTTCCACGTAACTTGACCTGACATTATGGAGGGACAATTTGAAATATTATTTGAAAAAATGAAAATGGAAATGAAAAAGCAGACAATCGAATTAACAGAATCTCTTACAAAAAATATTATGGATCGGATGGAGGAAAAACTAATGCCTATCAAGGAGGAAAACGAAAAACTACAAGAAAAAGTCGGCAAATTAGAGAAGGAGATAGAACATTTAAAAAGGGAAAAGAAAAGTAAAAACCTAATTATTTTTGGATTAGAAGAGGGCGAAAACTCAACAGCTGAGCTATTCCAAAATATAAAGGAAAACTTCAAAAGAGACTTAAACATCAACTTAGAAGAAAACGAAGTAAACAAATTAAACCGCCTAGGAAAACCAAAAGCTGAGAACAAACCGAGACCTGTACTATGTTCCCTTTTAAGCGAATGGAAGAAGAACGAAATTACAAAAAACAAAAAGAAACTAAACGGAATTTATATATCGGAGGATTATTCGAGAGAAGTATTAGAAAAAAGGAAAGCTCTACAACCGCAATTACTAGAAGAGAGGAAAAAAGGAAACATAGCTTTTCTGAAATATGATAAAATGATAATCATAGAACCTAACACCAACAATGATAAAAGGAAAAGGGAACAATCTACCTCACCCCAGTCACCGTCAAAAAGTCAGCCCAAAAAACAACAAACGCTGAGCTCTCTCAAACACAACAGAGCAAACGCCTTCGAAGTAATGAGAATCAAATCAAACTCTTTAACCAATATTTCCACTCGCAAGAACCAATAGCAATTAACATTCGGAACACCGGAAATTCAAACAAACTACGAAAACCAACAAAACGTAAAATCACAATCTCCCCCAATCCGACTGGTCCTCGTGGGGGATGAAGACCACAACCCTCCAACATTCCAAAAAAGAAAAGAAAATAAAATCTATATTGCAGCACTAAATACCCTTACTCTGAAAAACGAAGAAAACTTAACAGAATTAACATACGCGCTAGAACATATCAAATGGGACATCGTTGGCCTTAGCGAAGTGAGACGATTGGGAGAAAGAATTGTTTCATATAAGGATTTCTTATTATACCATATAGGGACCACTCCTGGCCACCATGGGGTTGGCTTTATTGTAAAGAAACACCTGACAGACTGTATAGAAGGATTTATAGGCCTTTCGGAGCGCACAGCAATGATGAATTTAAAGCTACCAGGATACCGAGATTCATGGTCTATTATACAAGTGTACTCACCTACAGAACAGTCAGACCTAGAAGCAATAGATACATTTTATCTTGAATTAAATAAAGTTAGCCGAGATCACGCTCATAAAAACTTAATAGTAATGGGAGACTTCAATGGTAAAATTGGAGACAAACGTCCTAGTGAAAACACACTAGGACCATTCACATACTGCAACAAAACCAGAAGCAGGAACGGAGAAAAAATTATGAACTTCACACTAGAAAACAACCTTACTATTTTAAATACTATATACAGGAAAAATAAGAAAAGAATGTGGACTTGGATCTCACCAGACGGGAACACAAAAAATGAAATTGATTTCTTCATGACCAACAAAAACAGTTACTTCAGCAACTTCAACGTCATCAACCAATTTAACTTCAACACCAATCATAGGCTGATCAGGGCAGAATTAAAAACAAAACAACCAAGGAAACCTAGACCAAGACAAGAACCAGTAAATGTAAAGCTCGGAACACACCAAATGGAACAATTAACAGCCAGCCTGAGAGACGAATTCACAAAGTATAAAGAAAACACAAAGAACCTAAGCATACACGAAAAATACAACTGGATAGAGAATATTATTAAAACTGAAACAAAACTCGCTGCAAATACTAGTAGCGAACACAAGCAATGGCTTACAACTACCACTATAAAATTACTAGAACAAAGGAGCCACTTAATTAATACAAGAGACGCGAAGGACAGAAGAAAACATCTAACAGAAATTAACAAAGAAATAAAGAAAAATATAAGAATAGATAGGAACAGAAATAGAATGGAGACTATTGAAAAACACATAATAAAAACGGGTGGTATCAAAAAAGCATACAAGGAACTAACGAAATCTATAGACTGGGTAGTAAAAATGAAAAGCAATAGAGGAAAATGGAACCACGACAGAAAAGACATATTGGAAATTGCAACATCCTATTACAAAGAACTGTATGAGTATAACAACACCTCGCGAGAAAAAATAAATTTGGTAGAGACCGCAGATATCCCCAAAATCCTTCACGTAGAAATAGAGAAAGCAATAGATACACAACGGAAAGACAAAGCACCAGGCCCCGATGGTATAAATAACGAGATCCTAATACAAAATAAGCAGGCTATCGCACCGATCCTCACGGAAATATTTAAAGATATCATAGACACAGAAATTATCCCACAGCAATGGACAGAATCAAACATTATCCTTCTATATAAAAAGGGAGACAAACACGACATCGGAAACTACCGTCCAATCAGTCTCATGTCTAACATATATTGACTCCTCAGTAATGAACCGGACAGAAGTAGTCAAAGATCTGGGTGTACATCTGAATGCAAAATTAAGGTTCAGGGATCATATCACCAACGTTTGCAAAAAGGCTTTCCGAACTTTAGGCTTTGTTTTACGACAATCTCAGAGCTTCACAAATCTGAGAGCAATAGCGGTCCTGTACAACGCGCTCATTCGGAGTCAGCTGGAGTGCAATGCCGTCGTATGGGCTCCACATGAAGAGAAATACAGGCAAATGATGGAGCGCATACAAAATAAATTTGCTAGATGCTTGTACCTCAAGCTATATGGAGTGTATCCTTTCTACCCTTTGATGTATCCAACCTTGTTCGTTTTGGGCATGGTTGGATACGATAAATTAGAAACAAGAAGGGAATTGGCTCTCGCATATTATTTAATTAGGGTGCTGAGAGGCATCGTCTGCAATCCCAGCATACTGCTTTGGCTAGGCCTGTGCGTGCCGGACGGGTACGCGGCGCGGCGGCGGCGGCCGCGGCTGCTGGCGGTGCCGCGCGCCAGGACCTGCTTGCTAGCCAACTCGCCTCTGACGCGTGCTTTGCACACACTAAATAAAGTTGCCGAGAGAATTGACTTATTTATCTGTTCCATGAGCGAATTTCAGAAAGAAACTTTATATGTCCTATCTTATAATATAATCTAATTTAATATATAATTCAAAAATAATTAAATATAATGTACAATTACTTAAATAATAAATAAGTTATTGTTTCTAATAAAATAGACGAACTAATGTAATGAATGTATTGTAATGTATTTAAATAAGTTGACTACACTATCGTATTAGGAAATAACCTGTAAAGATAGTTGTTGTAATTTGAGAATAAATAAATAAATAAATAAATATATAAGATATTTGCCAAGATACTTTTAAAACGGATGGAAGGAACGCTAGATGAACATCAACCCATCGAACAGGCGGGTTTTCGGAAAGGCTACTCGGTAATCGATCACATCCATGTTGGGCGCCAGGTCTTAGACAAGTATAAAGCCTACCAGCGCGAGTATTATATTGCTTTCATCGACTATACCAAAGCATTCGACTCCTTGTACCACGAAATGATATGGAAGTCCCTAAAGGAACAAGGAATCGAACAAAAATATATCCGCTTAATAAAAAATGTATATAGTCATAGTACCGCGAGAATCCAACTCGAAAAGAAAGGTAACCCATTTAGAGTAGAAAAGGGTGTCAGACAAGGAGACCCTCTATCTCCAAAACTATTCTCAGCGGTTCTCGAAACAATCTTTAGGGGTCTTAACTGGGAAAACCTCGGAATCAATGTCGACGGAGCCTCCCTAACACATCTGAGGTTCGCAGACGATATAGTGTTATTTGCTGAAACAACGGAAAACATACAAAAAATGATACATGAACTAGCGGATGAAAGTGAGAAGATAGGTTTAAAGTTGAACCCAGAGAAAACAAAGGTTATGACAAACGGGAAGAAAACCACCATACATCTAGGAAATAACCAAATCGATTACACCGACGAATACATCTATCTGGGACAGCTTATAACACAAGAGGATGCTATACGCAAAAAAGTTGAGAGAAGAATAACAAATGGCTGGAAGAGATACTGGAGTCTGAGAGAGGTCATGAAAGACAAAACTCTTCACATTAATGTGAAGAAAAAGCTTTTCAACACCTGCGTACTACCTGTTTTAATGTATGGCAGTCAAACATGGGCTTTAACACAAAATACGACGAGAAAACTGGAAATCTGCCAACATGCAATGGAAAGAAGTATGCTGAATGTGAAAAGGTCGGACCGAATAAAAAACCATGTCATCAGAAAAAAGACGAAGGTCATAGACATAACATTAAAAATTAGAAGACTCAAATGGCAATGGGCAGGGCACATGATAAGAGGCCCAGAGAAATGGAGCAAACTTGTGTCACAATGGTACTCTAGAGAAGGGAAAAAGAAAAGGGGCAGACCACAAAAAAGGTGGGATGATGACATTAGGCAAGTAGCAGGAGTAACGTGGAATCGAGTGGCCCAAGATAGAAAGGAATGGAAAAGGTTGGAGGAGGCCTTTGCCGATTGGCAAACAGACCTACAACAAATAATTAAGTATTAGAATAGAATAGATTAAGATTAGTATAGCTACACAAATATATTTCTATATCCACACTCATAGTTCTTAATACTTTGTAAATAGATACTAAGTTGGTCTGAATAAAGGGCTTTATTATTATTATTATTATTTTTTACTGAGATTCACGGGCTTTACCCGGACCTTTGAAAGGCCTTTGGGGACATGGGTCCAACACGTAGAGGCCCTTTGCGAGAAGTTAATGTTATGTAAGCCACCTGCTGAGATCACTTGCTGAAAATGAAGAAACATAACCAGCGAACTGACCCCGGCAGGTGCAAGGACTATTGTAAATTATGGAAAGAAAATAAGGGCTATGCAAATGAGGCTTGATGGACAAAAACTGGACTATTTCAAAGAGGACGGACACCGGCCATAATTAGTTATACCTAAATACCCGTGGCCGGCGGTGACTCGCCGCTTACTAGATGGGCCCTCAAACGGTCGTCCTAGGACAACTGAGGGCAACACCGGTGTGAGCGGCTCAGGGGTGTAGAGAGGTGTGCTGCGCTTTCTCCGAAGTTACTCGCGGCGTTATGCCCTTTAACATCGTCGATATAGCTCTCACGGCTCCTCTCTGGACGGCCAATTAAGGCTAGCCAGAGCCGAGAGTCCTGCGGGCACCCTTCGGTTTCCACTCGACCGACGAAGACACGCCGAGTTGGGGGCCCTGACCGACTCTCTGAAGTACTCGGGTCCGTGGTGTCGTTACTCACCAACAGCTCGCCACAAGCTGCCCTGCGGGCTTATTATTATTATTATTATGTGTCCGTGATGGCACGTTCTGGGTTTATGTGAAGTTCGAAGAGAGGGAGAAGACACCATAACCCTAGAATCTGGCCATCTTTTGTACTTCAGAGAGGGAGACCAACTTTCCCAGGGTGGCGTCGGGTTTCTGGTCCATAGAGTCTTCGCTGACAACGTTTTAGAAATGTCCAGTGTGTCGACAAGGGTAGCATACCTCATAATTAAGCTGACCGAGAGGTACACCCTCAAGATCGTGCAGGTTAATGCACCGACTTTGGCACACTCGGACGAGGACATAGAGGTACTCTACGAGGACATCTCTAAGGCCCTTCATAATACCCCTAGGGCACACTACAACGTTGTCATGGGAGATTTCAACACCAAAGTGGGAGTAAAAACTGACAGCGAATCCTCAGTAGGACCATACGGCTATGGCAGCAGAAATGACAGGGGGCAAACGCTCGTCAACTTTCTCGAAAAAGAAGGGCTGTATATTATGAACTCTTTCTTTAAAAAACAGCCCCAAAGAAAGTGGACGTGGCAAAGCCCCGATGGTAAAACAAAAAATGAGATCGACTTTATCATGGCGGATAAGAGACGCATATTCAGAGATGTCTCAGTGATCGCAAGGTTTAAAACCGGAAGCGACCACCGCCTCGTACGGGGCACTCTGAATATACAATGGAAGCGCGAAAGAGTCTGCTTGATGAAGTCCAGTCTCCGACCGAATTTGCTTTAAGCCGCTATGGATTCCCAAGCTTTTCAGAAAAATTGGAAAACCGTTTCGCTGCCTTGGAAACCACTGACAGCGTTGATCAGAAATTCGAGCAGGTGGTACAGACTCTTAGAGAAGAGGGTACTAAATTATGCGAAACGAGGCGTACAGGCAGGAAATCTAAGCTTTCGGGGGGGACTCTAGAGCTTATGAGCGAACGACGCCGAAATGCAGCCTCAACCTTGTCAGAACACCGGGCCATAAATAAAAAGATCACAAAGCTGGTCCGACGCGACCTCCGAGCTTTCAACAAGCTTGAGATTGAGAAAGCCATCGAGCAGAACCAGGGGTTGAAAGTGTTCGTCCAGTCACTTGGGAGAAACCACGTGACAAGGTTGACTACACAAGCGGGTACTGTGATCGCTTTTAGGCCGGAAATCCTCTCGGAAGTCAGGAATTTCTATAGCCAGCTCTACGCCTCACACGCACCTCGACCCGAATCTCTTAGAGGAGATCCCAGAGCCACCCTTACACGTCACTTCACAGAAGACTTGCCCGAGATCAACCTGGATGAGATCGAGTTGGCCCTTAAACAGCTTAAAAATGGAAAAGCCCCGGGTGAGGACGGCGTCACGACTGAGCTTCTGAGGGCAGGAGGTACCCCAGTACTTAAGGAGTTTCGGAAGTTATTTAACACTGTCCTCTACACTAGGAGAACTCCGCAGGCATGGAACAGAAGCGTGGTCGTCCTGTTTTCCAAAAAGGGTGACAAAACCCTTTTGAAAAACTACGACCCATATCGCTTCTGAGCCATGTATACAAGCTGTTTTCAAGGGTCATCACGAACCGTCTTGCGCGAAGGCTCGCCGAGTTTCAATTCCCGGTGCAGGCCGGGTTTCGAAGTGGTTACGGCACCATAGACCACATCCACACTGTGCGGCAGATTATACAGAAGACTGCAGAGTATAATCTGCCCCTATGTCTAGCCTTCGTGGACTATGAGAAGGCCTTTGACACTGTCGAGACCTGGTCAGTTCTGGACTCCTTGCAACTATGTCAATTTGATTGGCGATACATCGACCTTTTTGAAGTTGCAACGATGACCGTCCAAGTACAGAACCAGCGGACTGAACATATCCACCTGCGCCGCGGAGTGCGCCAAGGTGATGTCATATCACCAAAACTATTCACCAATGTACTGGAGGATATGTTCAAGACGCTGGACTGGAAAGGTCGCGGCATCAATATAAATGGCGCATACATCTCTCACCTGCGATTTGCAGACGACATCGTCATCATGGCTGAAACGTTGCAAGACCTACAACAGATGCTGGACAGCCTTGCTAATTCGTCTCAGCGAATCGGTCTCCAGATGAACTTAGATAAAATTAAAGTTATGATCAACAAGAATGTTGACCCGGGACCGATCGCCGTAAACGGAGCCCCCCTCGAAGTTGTTTCTGAGTACGTATACCTAGGGCAGGTGCTCCAACTAGGTAAAAATAACTTCGACAAGGAAGTTAAGAGACGGATACAGCTGGGCTGGGCAGCATTTGGAAAACTCTGACGAGTCTTCTTATCGCCCATAACCCAATGCCTAAAAACGAAAGTTTTTCATCAGTGCGTCCTACCTGTAATGACATACGGAGCCGAAACGTGGCCACTCACTGTGCGGCTTATCCACCAGTTCAAGGTCGCTCAACGAGCTATGGAAAGAGCTATGCTCGGAGTTTCTCTTAGGGATCGAATCCGGAACGAAGTTATTCGTCAGAGAACCAAGGTTACCGACATAGCTCAGCGAATTAGCAAGCAGAAGTGGCAGTGGGCAGGTCACATATGCCGCAAAACCGATGGCCGTTGGGGCAGACTGGTTCTTGAGTGGAGACCGCGTGTCGGCAAACGTAGTGTAGGGCGCCCTGTAGCTAGGTGGCGCGACGATATTCGTAAGGCAGCGGGCAGGGATTGGAGAAGGAGAGCTGAAGATCGAGCTCAGTGGCGTGCCATGGGAGAGGCCTACGTCCAGCAGTGGACTGACACGGCTGATGATGATGTGTCCGTGAATATAGATTCCTTCTTCTTTGTCTCTCACTCCGACCCGTTAATGTTCTATGTCGAGGCATAATAAAAGTAGAAAAAAAAACTTTCATGAAATTACTGAAATCGAGAAGAGAAAAATATTTTAGTAGCCACCACAATAATATAAAATACAAAAAGATATTTGAACCAGCAATAACAAATATATATATATTTTTTACCTATATGATATTGCTACACAACTTTATTTTTATATTGAGATTTTATATTTGTATATTGAGCGAACGAATAATAAATGGATTTATTATGGTTATGTTTGACATTCGGTAAGACTATAGACAAATAATATTAAAGACAAACATTTCTATTCTCAATTTGACCACAGACTTTAATAATAAACAAAAGAGTATATATGCGCGTGTGTGTCAAATACATGGTAGTGTGTAATGTTTTTTTTTATAAATTAAATGTACTTTTTATCCATGATTTAAAAAAAATTAGCATTCTGCACTCCTTCTCTATATAAACTATAAGTGTGGGAGTTCATACTCCTCCGTCCACGCAATTTTTCGTAAAAAGGGGTTAAAAGTTTTTGCTCACGTATTATTTAATCTAATTAGGGCATATTTAATGCTGCACACATCGACGAAATCTTGAATAGTGCTAACAAATTACTAGGCTTTATTTTACGGAATGGCAGAGAATTCAAAAACATATCCACCACATTATGGTTATATAACAGCTATGTCAGGAGTAAACTCGATTATTGCTGCGCTGTTTGGTCACCTATCTATAATGTCCATATTAATAGAATAGAAAATGTCCAATAAAAGTTACTAAAAACATGGCCTACCGTTACACACCACCGAGAAACATAAAATCGTACGAAGATATGAACAAGCATTTCAAAATGCAAACATTAAGTGATAGACGTGATTTGTTAAACATGTATTTTCTTTATAAAATTATTAATGGCGTCATTGACTCCTCCTCCTCTTCTCAGTAAGTTTTTATTAACGTGCCTGCGCGGCTGCCCCGAAAACCCCGTCCCTTGTTCTACATCCGATCATGTAGAACTGATGTTGGTAAACATTCACCTGTTCCTCGACTGTATTGTCTCTACAGTAGACTTACATCTAAAAATGAGAAGTTTGATATATTAAATAACTCACCATCAAAATTCAAAAAAGAAATATTAATGAGTTGTTGTTGAACCTAAATCATTATTATATTTCTTTTATTTTTATTTTCTAATTATAAAATATATTTTGGCACATGCGTGATTACTTATTATCAGAGTTGCAATTACAATAAGGTTTTATATACATAATGAATTATTGTAATTTTATATTGTAAACTCAGTTGTTAGTCCTTAAATTAATAAATAAATGCTTGCTTACCATTGAATATGCTCATATTTTGTAACAAAATTTACTTCAGTTCAGCTTTAAAATCTCTAAGATGATAACCTACTACATTAATATAAATACAATTAACTTGCTAATGGATTTCTGAGTAGGTCTATGTCTAGGTAGTGCTTCTTTGGCTTCATATTTCGTATTTTAATCGGGTACATACAACATATTATCATGTACATGATTAGTTTATTCGATATTATTGGCACAAAGATTAAAGACAGTTTATTGGATAGTTGACTGATACACGATTATACTGATTACACAATTGTATACCCGACTATCGTTGTTTCGATAACAAATTGTTGCAATTTACGTTGCTAATGTACAGGCTTAATCAAATTCTACTGCCCGTAACTTAGGTGTAGGTGTTGCAATTTGAATTTTATGATACAGCCGTGTCTACACATTAAACTCAGGCAAAATGTCAATAGCGTCTGTTAAGCAAAATAATCTTTACGTTTAGAGATTAAACAAATTAAAACATTTGATTTGGTTAACTTATTATTATGAATATTTCATTTATTTATTAATTTACATACTAACACGGCAGGCACACCATTTAGGTTGGTATAAAAGAAAATATAAAAATTAGAGAATAATTCAAAGTATGGAAGTGCAATATACAAGCTCACTCATTCCAGTCCCTAGCAATATCTCAGACACTCAGACAAAATATCACTTCATGATGCATATCATATTTATGAAGTACACCAGCAATTTCCATTGTACGCGAATTTTAGGTTCGTTTTACAACGAAGTGAACTTACAAGTAAAATACAAAATTACAAAGCTTGGTCAAAAAAATGTAAACTCCAAAGTAGAAGCACTCATTTTTTTTTTTAAATCATATCTCTCTAAGATGTCTTGTGTTGCAGGGCAAAGTAGAACTAAGCCATGCAAAAGATCACCAATGCAGTGGAGAGATCCATTCAGTCTGCAGTTGGAGGCCCATATTGCTTTCCCACTGATATGTAGCTCGCAAAAAAAGCTGGATACGAATAGTGCAAAGCCGTCATTTCCGCGATCTTTGTCCTGAAGTGGAAGCCTCATGGCTGATGATGGGAGACCTTTGCATTTAGTGCACTACAATCTTAAATGAAAGGAACAAATGATATCTTAAGATGAGCTTCATCATCTTTTGCATCAATGCCTCATTGTAACTACGACCACTGTCAGAAACGAGGGGAATTAGAAGTAACAGTAGCAGTTGTGGCACAGATGATAAGAGGTTATTTTGTATCTAATTCAAGGCTTATTATGTGGACCTGGTGACTTGGATACACGACTTCTATGACAGGAATCATTGGCAGACGGCTTGGTCTAGTGGTTTAGAGCTTGTCGCGAGTTCGATCCCCGCACGGGACTAATATTTGTGTGACCCACTAATATTTGTTTCGGTCTGGGTATTTGTGTATGTGAATTTTAATGTTTGTAAACGCACCCCCGACACAGGAATAAATCCAATTGTAGGGCTGCGTTTATAAAAAAAAATGTTCCTCAAGCTAAAACGTAGTGATTATATTTTCTTTACCTCAAGCTAATGGTTTGTGTATTAAGTGGCGATGTCGAATTCAGTTGGTAAGTAAGTACATTAGACGGCAAAATTTGTTGCCGAAAGCCGATATTACCGAACTGTTGTTGCATTATCTTATCGCGGCTGAGGTAATGTATGAGTACCACTACACATAGCAATTTTATGAAATAACTTGAGATACTAAGAAATTTTGTTGAAGAAAATTGAGCTTTAGTGGTTACATAATAACTGGTTACCGTTTCAATAGCTGTTTTGTGTAGCGGTCTTGAGTAAACTCTATTCAGTGCACTGCATCGGATGGCCGCGAGTTCAATTTTTACACGGGGAAAATGTTCAACAGTCTCTACTTCTATAGTCTGGAGAATCAAAATCAATAAGTTTGCTTCCAGTGGACTATATTTCTGAGTTTGCATATGTTACTGATTTAGAAACCACTTAACGATAAATTTTTTTTACTGGCGATATCAATTTGTATCTCCTTAGGTTTCAATGTAAGTACCTAAGTACCTGATTGAAAAATATATAGTTTATCATTATCATTAGCCAAAAGGACAAATGCCTCCCCTAAAGATATAGTTAGTGAGTGATAATAAAGCATAAATTTCAATGAAAATATTAAAGTTACTTCCACTTGAATAATTTCACACTGAATGTGCACATTAGCGCGGCGTGATCGAGTGTTGTTGCGAGTAAGTGCCGGTATACACGGCGCGATTTGTTGCCGAACAACAACTTCCGAACTGTTGTTGCATTAACTTGCTTCCCGGTAATGCAGCGCATTAATAGTTCATGAGGTAAAATTTCCGAGTAAATCGTTCGTTCGCTATCGACTAGCAAATTTATAGCACGCTACGGGGTGTTTATTCGATTCCTACCCGACAATTTGTATGGTATAGGGATTAGAACATGAAAAACGTTAATGTTCAAAATACAAATCTAAATTAACAAGTTATATAACTTGTTAATTTAGATTTGTATTTACACCGAAACAAACAAATATGGGGCAATGGGCTGGTCACATCTGCAGAAGGACCGACGACCGATGGAGCAAACGTGTCCTAGAGTGGAGACCGCGACTTGGTAAGCGTAAGGTAGGACGGCCCCCAGCTAGATGGACCGACGACCTCAAAAAGGTCGCTGGGACAGACTGGATGCGGAAGGCGGAGGACCGTGTGCAATGGCGCGTGTTAGGAGAGGCCTATGTCCAGCAGTGGACTGCAATAGGCTGATTGATTGATTGATTGAAACAAATATGTAGGTAAATCTGAGTCCTCTCGATATAGACTTGCCTAGTGACGGGACCGCGCAGAAGGACAAATATATATATATATATATATATATGGTGTGATTATCTTTGTACGTAAAAAATACAATTATAAAACCGAGCAAAACTTAGTAGTTTCGATGTAGATAACAATAAAATCTTGAAAAAACTGTTTCCAGTTTCCAAAAACTTTAGATCCTATCGAGAAAGGTGTCTAGCAGTATAAAGCAACGCATACCTAACACCGTCACGCCTATATTCCCCAAGCGGGGGTGGCAGAGGCGTACTAAGTACACCCACGTTTCGCTGACGATGTTAGGTCCCAAGTACTAGGGGGCGAGCCTATTGCCATGTACCGGGCACAATTCCATACTCCGGACTCGTACTGGGAAGTTTTCGTTAGAAAAACTACACTTGTCTGACCTAGGATTTAAACCCAGGACCTCGTGATCACAAAGCGATGCGCTTTGCCACTCGACCAACGAGGCAGTAAACGCATACTTATATAAGTATTATACCTAACAACACTAAAACAACTATTTCAGCCGCGTGGGACGACAACTTGATTAATTTGTTTACGCTTAGTCTCACACGTGGACGTTACCACTTAGATTCTAGAATTAAGGAATGAACTTCTACATAAAGATGATGATATTTTTTCAATGTAGCTGAATCGGTGTTACCTAAGGACCTAGAAAAGTTGCAAGCATTTTGTAGCAATTCTCTTTCCGCAGTTGATGGTGCCTTGTTCTGATCACATGATATTTTGCTATTGATATGTCATCTGTATGCTTCCATTTTTCTATTAGCATCAACAGAAAGTCAACTTGACTACAGAAGCTATTGTAGCATGTCTTTTTTCGTACAGTCATACACGGGTCTTTTGGCCCGCGGGCAAAATTGGAAATAACACTGTCATCGAGTGAAAGATCACTTCGTGACAGTCGCAGAGTTGCCATTTAAAAAATTCAAATTACCTAAGATTTTTAATTAGTAATCGTGCAGGTGTGTCCCACGTGATGAAATATTTCCCTGGAAGGAGGAAAATGTTACTAACAGATAACCCTTATTTCACACCCCCTGTCAATGTCATCCACAAAATATCCTTGTCGCACGGTAGAATGTTTTTCTATTTGAATATCTTGTAGTCGTAGATACTTTAGTGTTTTCAAAGTCTTCTATTATGTATTTGAGGAAATACATAAATGCAAAGATGTCAGTGCGTGAATGCTTAGAGTGTCAGAAAAACAGTAAGAATTTTGAAGTTTTATTCGATTGTTTGAGGGATTGTAAGTCTACCAGATAAGCCGATTGACTTGCGGTATTTGTTTGATAGTTGATAGCGGCTACAGGATCCTTAGATTGTTTGATAAAAATTATTCTGCTGTTTCAAGATTATCAAATTTTTTATTATGTTAGTTGCATATGTTCGCTATAACCTCTGAGTTTTAGCTGGACTGGATTTTTCGAACCCTATGTTAGATAAACTATCTTACTAACGATGACAGACGAAACATTGTGAAGAAACTTCATATCCGAGGAATGCTAAAAATTTCGAAAAGATATGTGAAATGATGTGCCTACAAAATGACGATAGGGTCTTCCCCTGTCACCTTGGAACTAAAAATACCTTGCGGAATGTAAAGTGTTATAACTAACTACCCCACGTACACCTTCGGGGAAAAAGGTCGTAAGAAGAATTGTTATTGTTTCGCTTCCACGAGTTCGCATCGTCCAAGTAGTTACAGCATCACTCTAAAAGTGTTCGCGGAGTGTGTGGGCAGGTGGACAGAATACGCTCATTAGTTTCCTTCCCACGAGCCCTTTTTCAGAGCCCAACACTGTACAGCAATCTAGGTGGCAATTAAAAATTGTCACCCTACTTTAAAAAGACTTTTAGCAGCAAGTTGTGGAGTAAAGAGAATAATCACAGTACTGTCCAGTGTAGCCCACCCTAATTTTAGAAAATTTGGTTGATGAAGTGCCAAAAAAAGTGGTAGAAAAATTTCTAGAGACCTTAATATAAGAACTTGATAGATCTACCTACATATCATTCTAGTTCATTCGTTACCTGTTGTACTTTGGTAGGTAGGTAGACTAGAGGCCAAATAGGTAGATCTTTCAAAATAGTAGGTATGACAACATTGGTACTGGCTTTAAAGTACAAAATATGTTTATAAGTACTTAACACTTGAACAATATTTTTTAATACTGAAGATACGTCTGTTTTTTTTTATAAAAACGTAGCTTCACACTAGGATTAATTCCTGTGTTGTGGGTGCGTTTACAAACGTGAAAATTCACATACACAAATACCCAGACCGGAACAAATACTTGTGGATCGCACAAACATTTGTCCCGTGCGGGAATCGAACCCGCGACTATTAGACACAGTGGGCGGAGCGGCTTAACTCTTAACCACTGCGCTAAATCGTCCGTCAGTTTAGTCATTTTAATCTGTATACCTCTTAGATTTCCTGAAATAAAACTTAATTTAGAGTTAAGTTTGCCTTTGTACCAGTACAATAAAGAATACAAAACAGATATACAATGCGAAAGTGGAAGGATGTAGGTACCGCGGAAGACCTAGACTATCAGACCATGACGAAATAGACAGAGTCCTATCTGAAGGACAAGTCAAGTGTCTCCGTAACCGGCGAGCGTGTATGAGACGAACTATGAGAGTATGGGAAGCCAGGGAGGTATGTAAGGAAAAAACCTGTGGGAACTCTGTACTTCTGCCTACCCCGCAAGGGATCTGGTGATTATTTAGATAGATAGATAGAATAAAGAATAAATAAAAAATTAATTGAGGGTGTCGTCATAAGATTTTGGTATAATCCATAATCTATATATGCAAGCAGTATCCTAGTACCTACCTAATGTACCAAGAATCATTAATTGTCATCAGCTGAAATAAGTCCACCGCAGGACAAAGAGCTCCCCAAGGATTGCTACGCCAACTTTTGTACGCATCCTGCTTTTATTCCCTACCTTTAACAGGCGTCGGTTAAGCAAGGGATACCTACGAATTCTCCTTTGAATATTCAAATCCTGACACTTCTCTTATTCGGCTGCTATTTCATAAAAAGCATTCGAGTAGAAAATTATATTTAAATGTCCGTCCAGTACATTCGCAAGTGATCGATGAGCGCACGCGCCGGGTTTATTCGTTCGCGGGGACATCAAAACATCGTCATCTGCCGTGATAGATGGAGCGCGCCCGCCATCAATCATCGCCTAGTGGCTTTATGCGTTCACGCTTTAGCCACGCTGCAAAATTATTCCATCGAGATTTTAAAAACTTTGTTAGGATTCTTTAAGTAACTTTGCGAGGTTTGGAATTAACTACTAATTATGTAATTGGTTATTATTTTTTGATATTTATGATAGAAAAGTTTCAAACTGTAATATTAGAAACGTAGGAGAAGAATGCCCTGAGCCCTTAATTTCAAGGTTTTGGAAGCGAATTGCTATAATCATATAAGAGCAAGTAGATAATGTATTAGAACAAATCGCGAGGTTTTCCCTAGTCCCTTACTCCGTGTTGCTTATTGTTCCTTTTCACAAATCCTACACCATAAAGGACATAAAAGATAGCACATAATAAATATGATTACACTTTATCAGTGGAGATTATGTTATATACACACATAGCAGGGTATAATCTATAGGGGCCTTAAATATACTGTTACGTTTGCGGGGTAATTAAATGCCGAATAACTTGTACTTTATTAGCCGCTGGACGCACAAAACGCACAAAGCTGTTGCTACGGCCTCGCGCGATACACCGCGCCCCGCCGCCCGCAGCACACCGCACCCCGCTGTCCGCAGTACACCGCGTCCCGCCGCCTGCTCCACGGCCGCGCCGGTGGCATCAAACGTAAACACGGCTTCTCCTTGTCGTGATTACGCCGCCGCTGCCGCCCGCGCACCGGAGAGGACAAGTGGGTAGGCACGTAAGGTGCCTCAGACCACCACGAAGGGTCAAGTTGATGAGGATGGCTTCATCAAGTTGGAAAAGAAGAAGAAGAATCCTCCTCGAAGAAACCGGTGTGGGTCTGCACCGGTCGACGATGGCACACTCCTGCGTTCAGCAGTACCGACGACGCTGCTGAACCTGTCACGGCTACACTACACCACCAAAGCCGATGACATTGTGGAGTATGCCCGCAAGAAGTCCTTGTATACTCTGCGGGTCGACAAGCTAAATGTGCAACACAATGCGGCTTTTAATTCCTTTGTTGTGCGAGTTCCCACTGTGTCGATTTTAGAAGATTTCGTGGGAGACTGAGATACACCCCCGTACAGCGCAACATGTCACCGGCAACACATGTTACTTAGTTTATAAGTTTTTTATATATTATATATATGTTAGTCTGTCAGTTAGTCAAAAGTGTATGAGACGAACTATGAGAGTGGAGGAAGCCAGAGAGGTATGTAAGGAAAGAACCTGTTGGAACTCTGTACTCTCTGCCTACCCCGCAAGGGATCCGGCGTGATAATATAGGTAGATTATGAATTCTATGGGCCCGTAAGTTAAACAATTTTTTTTTGTAATATTTCAGTTGCCTGTATTAAATAACTTATATATAAAACAGTACGACGAATGCAAGTAAGAAGCAGAAAAGTACTAATCACACACTAGTACTACTCTCGTTAGTATCCAATTACAGTTTTATAAAACCCAACTTGGCAGAGCGTGTAATTTTTGTACTACTTATATAGATTGTGGTTTGTATCCTCGCAGCATTTACTCATCATCATCATCTCAGCCTATACCTGCTGAATATAGGCCTCGCCCTTCAATGTCATTTTTCGCTTGTTGTAGATGTTTTAATGCAATGAATTACTATTATTATGTAGGTGTTATTTATTGAAGTGTTCTTTTTCATTCTGTTTAAGTATCAGTCTTCCGCTCCAGGATGACTAAAATAACACCTTGTATATCCCATTAATTGTGAGAAAACAAAACAATAACAACCTTCATACTCAGCATACTTCACATGGGTAAGTATTTATCCCCCAAAGCAGACATATTTAAGGGGGCGTGAAAATTACTCATCGCTTCTTTTATTGAGCGGAAGTGGGTCAGCAGCGGGACCGCATCACCGCACCGCTATTGCAGCGGGGGGCTGGCGAATATTGCGGTGTTCGGACGTAACCTAGTTATCCCGTGGGATATTGCCATGGGATTATGTTGCGGTCAAAATGACTATATTTGTATGCAAGTGGAAGTTTCTGTCGACTGTTTAGTGGTTTGAGCGCCGCTCAATTTTAGTTTAAAATTCTTGTGATTTGGAGAAAATTATGTTATTCGTTATTTGCCCAAATCAGATTGCTAAGGTTTCGCATTGTTAGTATTTGAATGAATGTAAAAAATAATATAAATTAATACTGTCACGCCTATATTCCCCAAGCGATTACTGTATACGATATATATATATATATATATATATATATATATATATATATATATATATATATATATATATATATATATATATATATATATATATATATATACGTAGACATAATATCTTAGGTCGTATGTAACAGGGGGCGAGCCTATTGCTATAATGCAGATAGGGCACAATGGCAGATTTCGGACTGATATTGCAAGTTTTTCTATCGAAAAATTGCATTTTTTCCGACCTAGAATTTGAACCCAGGATTTCGTGATCGCTACGCGCATCATTCGCTGCTAGACCAATGTAAAAAAAATTAACACCGACCCTTCTGTATTCTACACTTTATCTGACATGTGGTCACCAGCTATACCACCCGCCACTAGAACAAGGCAGGCAGGCAATAAATTTAAAATATTTAAACTTTTAATAACAAAAAACAAGCAATTTTTTCCCAAGAAATCGTTTGCGAAAAAAACTATCCCCTGTGTTTGGAATCCGTATTGAAGCGCTATCTTATCAGGTTCCCGGGAATGATCAGAGATTTTCCCGGAAATGTTCACTCCACTTTGCGAGGGGGGTGGCTAGGTTTAACTATGTTGCTCAAATTGGCACTGGAAACTTGGTGGAGATGTAAATTTATCAAACGTCTGAATATTTTTAAGATCATCCTATGATTTAAACATTACTTGCAGATCCTTTGCGGTACAAGAGCACAGACAACCAGTAGGTTCAATCTATACAAAAGTATTTTATGTTCTTTCCTCCCATAGTATCAATGATCTCATTAATGTGCATGTCGACTGAATTACCGGGATTCGAAAAGTTGTTTACAGTGCCCCGTGACCTTTACATTTTTATTTTTAAGTTTGTTTTTATATTATTTTATTTGTGAATTCGTATTTTTTTGTAGTTAATGTGTGTTTTTTTATTATTTTAGTCTTATTTTACCTTTTATCTACTAGATAAAACAGAGTACTTCTCATACACGTGGTGCTCACCTACCATAATTAAATGTCACATTACTGCATGCACCTTAGTTTTAAGTCTTCTATCTTTGTCACAGTGTGTATTGTTACGACTTCAATACACCCCGATATCTCGTAAACCCCTTATCTGGGAATGTTAATTTTAAAATGCATTACACACACTTAGGTCCCCTAGCGATCTGTCTAGAAAGATCTAGAATCTGCGCATACGTGATTAAACGTCTAGAAGGTTCCTCCCCTTTAATTATCGCCAGCGCGCGGTCGCGGTATGCAAGTACCTATTTGTTCACGTACGTAATAATAATACGGCTTTGTGGGCCGCGCCGGCTATTGTTCGACGTACTTCTATCGATGTACTTAGAGGGTTAGCGTCCGTTCTAGAACTTTCATACGAGTATAAAAGGAACACAGAGCGCGGGGACGGACACAGTCTCTTCTAGAAAGCGATAGTGATCAAATCGGAGAACAAGCGATCAAAGTGGAATACACCGGCGACTTTAGCAAGGATATACGGATACTACGAGTGACTCAGCGACTAGAAAGCGGTATTTGCGTACTAACGAGAGTAGTACTAGTGTGTGACTACTTGTTTCTGTGCACAGAGCCTAATAAAGTACATCGCACGTTATTCGGCATTTTATTACCCCGCAAACATGACAGTATATTTGTAAATGAGCCAAATAAATAAATAGTTCGATTCATACTCTGGCTCGTACACACTGGCTTGTTACGGCTTATGTACATTACATAGTATACATACATTATAATGTACATACGTAGTAGAATATACATAGATAACATAACGTTACCTCGTGGCTCTAGTGGCGAATAATGCGTGTACCGGTTGGTCCTGGGTCCGAATCCTGGGACGGACAAAATGTAATTTTTGGAAATAAAAAATTCGGTGCCATTTCATTTCGGTGGTTTAATGGCAATAAGCTCGCCGCCTGTTACATGAGACTTACATCACCGGTGAAAGGCGCGACGATGTATATGTCCCATCATCAACCCGTTTCAGTCCACTGCTGGACGTAGGCCTTTCCCATGGCACGCCACTCAACTCGATTTTCAGTTCTCCTCTTCCAATCCCTGCCCGCTGCCTTATGAATATTGTCGTCCCACTTAGCTATAGAGCACCCTACACTACGGTATATGTAAAATAATAAAAAAATAATTGAACAGGACGAAAATAATACGCCGTGCGCCCTGTTTTCTGGCTGGTGTCACGGGGGAAGATTCAAGTAAAAAGCCAAACAAGTCTTGAAACAGTGCTCCACCCACCAGTTGTGACTCTCTTCAGTCAGACGCGCAGAGTTTCTTCTTCGAATCTTAGTGCCCAGTCGCTCGAACGTACGCGGCGCAAAGTCACGCGCGCTACAGTGCAATTTTTCGGGGCCACAACTGGCGGGCTTTGCAGTGAGCTTTATTGTGCTTATATTTTAATCATATAGTACAATCATCTGTCCCTATCTAGGGTAAAACTCTTCTATCCTATTTATCCCTTTCTAGGGTTACACTCTTCTATTCTTATGTATTTACCTATTACATAGACTAAACTACTATTGCTTAGGTGCTATAACTTAATCTATTACAATGTCTATTTTAAACTTAATCTAGTTCATATGCTTATATATATACAACATGAAGGCGTCGTCCCGAACAATAATGTAAATAAAAACGCTCATGACGTTGTCGCTAAATCGATGCACGCAAGTCACAATGTAATCTTCGGTATTGAATTAAAAAAAAATGTGTTAAGTGCCGTGTAACGACATTCTCTATGGGCGCATGCGGGCGGTTCGGTCATTTTATAAAGATCACCAACTGCTTATTTATGTTCTTTGTAAATACTTGCACAAAATCAAAAAATCTAAATCCAAAGTTTTTATTCATGTACACCAAAAAGTACTATATTATAGTCAAGAAAGAAGGTATGTGATTACTTATATCTCTACCACCCGTTCTGAGTGTCATTCCTGTGGAGAAGCGCAAAAAAATTCACAGTTATTTATTTAAAAATGAGTTTTACAATTCTTTTTGTGTACATTGTGTTCATGGAGTATGCGAGAACAATGCAGAACGAGCTAGATAGGGTTAAGTAATAATTAAACGTAAATTTACTTACATTTATGGTATTAATAGCGTGTCTACATAGTCCTCTCATTTAGAACATTAAGACTTGGTGAAGGTTTTTAATAAAAAATAAATGTAAAGATCGTAAGACAAATATAAAAATAAAGAGTGCCATCGAAATTCTTGATTATAGCTTCACTGTGATGCCGAACGAGACACAAGTCAATCGTTACATATCTATGTATATCTCTAGTTTTAGTTTCATAGATGTGCGCATGAATTGGTGTCTGTTGTGTACCATTCCTAGTCATCACCATCATCAGTCTATAGCAGTCCACACTAAGTCCACTGCTATACTTGCTGTATCTATACTTTTTTCGCGTTGTTTTCAGGCATGTATTTTACACCCGCAAGCCTTTTTTTTTGAGAAAACGGTAGCCTTTGTCTTTTTCTTGGTTGAAATATATTTCCTTGCCAAAGTTGATTAAACTCTGTTCAGTGATACAGATACCGCACATAGGATCAGACACCTCACCGGCGAGGTCGAAGAATCCCTTGCCCGCCGGCCGGTGCAGAGCACCACGGCGAGACACCTTGTATATACCTTCCCCCATAGCGACTGCCCAAGCCGAGGCCTCCTTGAGGCGCCCTTGAGCTAGTTGGCCCTTGCCCTTATGGTTTGAGAGTAGTGGTTGAACGCTCACCCCCTTGTCCGGTGAAGCTGTAAAGGGCCTGCGGCTAACAGCGTAGATCATACACACACACAGAAAAACTCTGTCCAGCAGTTTGGGCGTGAAAAGGTAACAGACAAACAGACAGGGTTACTTTCGAATTTATAATATTAGTGTGGATTATTTCACATTGTTTATATCTACAACAAGCTAGACTCCTCCTAGCGGCGGACAATGCGCGCAACCACCACAAGGTCCTTGTAATTGTTGTATAGAAAATATTCTAGTATCAGTCCGTAGTCTGATACTAGAATATTTAATGACAATAGGCTCGCCTCCATTCGATGCTTTAGATTTTAACATCGTCGGCAAATGGGTACACATCAGCCACTACCCTTGTGGAACGTCACAGTGTTTATTTCTATTATTTGTGTCTCCTCTAATAATAACAATAACAGTACACATTTTTGTACACCGGCAAAAACAATTGATGACAAAAAATTGTAAACAAAACATTAGTACAAATGGCGGTCTTATTGATGATAGCAATTTCTTCGAGATAACCGTTGGAAAGAAAGCCATTAACGATAGAAAAAAGGGCAGTTACATATAAAATATACACATATACATACATGACCAAATAGACCGAGTATTATCCGAAGGACACGCCAAGAGTTTTTGTAATCGGCGAGCGTGTATGAGACGAACTATGAGAGTGGAGGAAGCTAGAGGGGTATGTAAGAAAAGAAACTGTTGGAACTTTGTACTCTCTACCTACCCTGCAAGGGATCTGGCGAGATGATATAGATAGAGATAGTGACATACATATATAATATATAGCCCTACTCCAATAGTTTATTTCACCAACATTTTCCAATTTCCACATTCTCTAAAAATCCAAAATATTTGCGGTTTTTCATTGTCCCAGTTACATCTGGCACGCAACATTCCGCGGAAGAGTTGCTAGGTCGAGGTCAGCTGCCGGTGCCCTGGTCAAAGGTCACGTGACCTCGCCGTCGCCACGACGCTGCCACGTGCCCGGGGTCAACGCCCCGCGGCCACGCTCTGTAAACAGTGTAGCTGCAATTTCAGAGAAAAAAAGCAATATTTTTCCTATTAAGTAAAAACTAATAAATAAATACACCGTCACGCCTATATTCCCAAAGCGGGGTGGTAGAGGGGACTATGTGCATCCGCTTTTCACCGACGATGTTAGGATCCATGTTATAGGAGGCGAGCCAATTCCCATTATATCGGGCACAGTGCCAGACTCCGGAATAATACTGTCAAAAAAAATATTTCATCTAACTTGGGTTTCGAATCCACTAGACCAACGAGGCAGTCTGTCAGTTTATTTAAAGTACTTTGTCGCACTAACGTCATGTTTGTAAGGACCTGCGTTTAGTGATAGAGCCGTTAGTATGACAAAGTACATACTTTAGTACGTATGTGTTATTGTTTACAGCGCAGTGTGTAAGAAAGACATCTTGATATTGATGTTAAAGATAGAGTCTAATAGGTGGTTTAAAAGAATTAGGGACCATGTTAAAACTAGGACCAAGAAACCTAGATTTGGCGTGGCATTGTGCGGATCTGGCTGCCTATTTGACTTAGCTGTAACACAGCTTAAAATGCATCTTTTTTCTTTATTTTATGCTGTTTCTTTGATTGTTGCTTGGCATATTGTGTTATACTTTGGAAGAAGCCTATCTCTTGCAGAGGACGTCTCTCGGCTGATATAGCAGTAGTAGTATAATGCGTTATTTATTTTATTATATACTAGCTTCAGTCCGCGATATCGTCCGCATTCAATTCATCCGAAAAAAAATAGGTACCTGTCTAAAAAGACAGGTACCTATTTTTTCCGGGAATAAAGTATACTGTGTGTTAATCCAGGTATAAACTATCCAGTGCCAAATTATAGCCAAATCCGTTCAGCTGTTTTTGCGTAATTGAGTAACAAATACCTTAACATACAAACTTTTACATTCATAATATTATTAGGATAACAGCGTTACTGAGTAGTATGCCTTAAGCATTTTTTACCAGTCTACCTTATGGTGGTGAAGTAACAAGTACTTTATCGAAATAAAATTTATTCTTTCGTTTTTACATTCTACAAACTTCCGGGAATGAGAATACTTTCCGTTTGTGTTCCAATGTGTTCTCTGGGGAATCCCGTTGGATTCTTGGGATACGATAAATTTCCCAGAAATCTACACGAGTTATCCCTTTATAAAGATTTGGGGAAGTCTTGTGGATTTTGCCTTAACGAAACCGAAAAGGGGAGTAAGATCATGCGATTGTTATTTTGATATTATTGTCAACAGTGATGACGTCCAATTGTAATTCTAATGTATTTCCATTGCGTATACATTAACTATTACTAATTTGTTGTTGTAGTATCTATCTAGTCAGAAATAGAATATGTACGGTGCCCTTTTGCAAAAACAAAATATAAAATGGCCAATAGGGTACAATTATCCTATGTATTTTTAAGCGACAACTGCTTGTAATATAAACGATAAATAAATCGGTAATAATAAATCAAAGTTAATTTGTCTATTTGGGAACCATCACACCACAAATACATGGACGTTTAAAAGTCTCTCTAAAATCTCTTTTCAAGCACTTCAGGGTATCTGATTGAGTTGAAATTTTGGCATATGTTTGTAAATCTGATGACGATGCAATAATACGGTACCATGGAGCAGGTCTGATGATGGAGTCGGAAGGTGGCCATGGGAATATATGAAATACACAACGTAACCCCCTCTTGTGTTTAGGCTCCTTAGATTCGTATTGAGAAGTACTATGCAACCAGATAGTGATCAGGGTCTGATGATGAAGCCAAAAGGTGGCCAATGGACCCACACAAGTACTCAGCATAACCCCGCCGTTGTTGGCCTCATTGGATTTGTTTTGACGAGTCTTGTAGACCTGGATGGTGTCCAGGGTGTGATGATGGAGCCGTAAGGTTACCAACGGAATTACCCGACTACTCAATATAACGCCACCGTGTTTTGGCTCATTTGATTTGTCTTGACATGTTCTGAAGAATGATGTCCAAGGTCTGTTGAGGGAGCCGGAGAGGGGCCAATGGAACTCTCCAAGTAACGAACGAAAAACCGGTTGTGTTAGGGCTCATTATATTTGTCTTGACGGGTTCTGAGGGTCCGGATTATATCCAGGTTCTGATGATATAGCCGGAAGATGGCCAACGTAACTACCTAACTACTTAACATAACCCCGCCGTGTTTGATCTCATTGGATTTGTCTTGACAAGTTCTGTAGACACGGATGATGTCCAGGGTATGATGATAGAGCCAGCGGGTGGCCAACGGTGCTCTCCAATATAACCTCGATGTGTTGGGATACGTTACATTTGTCTTGACAGGTACCATAGTACTTGTCGGTCTTTGTTGTATGTTTGCTGTAAAAGCTTATTTTTAAAATTATTTAAGTAACAAATTATCTGTAGAATTGGTTACAATTCAATTTGTCACTTGTATCTTTATTAACAAACGTGTTAATGTTTGGTAACAAAACGGGTGGAACAAACAGCGGCGCCATTTTGCCGTTACATAATTCGTTACACGATTACACACGTTACACGAAAGAACCTGTTGGAACTCTGTACTCTCTGCCTACCCCGCAAGGGATCTGGCGTGAGGTTATAAATAGATATAGATAGATAGATAGTTACACGATTTTTCAGGGTTCTCGGTATCTGCTTATGTTTTATTTTTGTTTTATTTTCCGTATACTATGGATAAATATTTTGAGAGCGTTCCAATTTATATTTTTGCTTTAAATGAAATTTTTTGATAGTAATTTCCCGGGCGACGCGAGCGTGACACGCGGCATGACACACGGATTGCGTGGGCTCGCTGACGTGACAATACTTGCGTGACACGTGCTTTTGTATACAAATAATAATATTTACTTCCAGACTCCGGTAAAATTTAGGATAACATGTGATGATGGAATTTTAAAAGCTTCATTCAGGCGCGGGTTCCCTAGTCAATTTTCCTAATCCCATGATACGAAATTTCGATCCCAGGTCCTTGTGATCGCCAGCCAAAATATGCGCTACTAGTCGAAGGAGGACCACTACAAAAATAAATAAATAATATTTATAATAAAATAAAGATATTGAAATAATTATTTTGCATCTATATACTTCACCAAAATTATCTGGAATAGTCCACATATTAAATTTCCACTACACTAGTTATCTATTTCGGTGTATTGTATTAAGTACTAATGGATCCCGACGAACAGATAACTAGTTTGAATAGTCATCTTTCCAAATAAACTTCAAAGATTTCTAAAAACGTTTACTTTGTTTTCAAACATTTGAAACTTGCTCAGACGTTCTCGAACTTTCCGATTCTTTTATAAAACCTTTGATAACGAAAAAAGCGATCAACTCGGATGTTATCACATTTTGAAATCTTTCTTAAGATGTGAAGACAAATTTTTAGGTCGTTTTTTTGTACTTCTTTTTGGTGAAAATTAAATGAATATTTTTCATGAGTTGTCAATGAGAAATACAACAGTCTGAAGTCTGGAATTGTATCCGGCATAGTATAGTCCATTAGGAGATATCAAACACATTATTATGTATAATAATATCAGCCTATACTGCCCACTGCTGGGCAAAGGCCTTCTCTCACAAATCGAGGTGAGAGAGATTAGGTCATACTCCACCACGCGGACCCAGTGCGGATTGGTGGAGGCAGGTTTGTGGCCACCCGCTGTTGGACTTATCAAGTCGCCTTTAAGGCTTCCGACTCGGCTTAACGACAACCACATTAAGTGGTAACCGGGACCAACGGCTTAGCGTGCCTTCCGAAGCACGGAGACGCTCGAATATGAAAATGCAACAAACGGTGACCATCTCAGGCCGACCGAGTCGAACGCTGCTTAACCTTAGTGATCGGTAAGAACACCGCGGTCACACAGCGCTACGAGCGCTATTATGTATACCATATTAGAAATATAATTAATATATTTCCCAGAATCGGGTCTGCTAAGCCAACTTTTGGATAGAAAAACCCCAACAACACTGTCCAACCTAAGATTTGAACCCAGGGCCTCGTGATTGCTAATCGTACTGTTATCCACTAGACTGACGAGTAGTTGTGAACCAAATAACTATTAGATCTATACACATCTTCAGAAACTTTATATCCGATCCTAATACAAGTACTCTCTATTTAATCTTTACTGCAATCTCTAAAGAGTTTACCCCGGCCATATGCAGGCAGGTTGTTTAAATCAAAATGTTTCGATTTGTATGCATGGAGCTATAAACGTTCGTTATATCCAGCGCAGACTCATGACTTCATAATGAGATTAAATGTTACCTACTGTATACCAGAAAATAATTTTTATATGCCATTACAATTATTAGAAGGGGTTAAATAAATAAACAGAAAGGCCAGATCAATAAATAAAATTAAGTTAAATCACTAACCCGCTCATTTGCTCGGCGTATCATTCTCAGTAGAGCTCGCGTTCCGATCCTCTGGCAGTTGTAAAATATGTTCTGATTATGACATTTGTAAGTGCTTTTTTGGCCTATACAAATAAATGATTTTTGACTCTGACTTTGGTTAGAGAGAGCAATGTCCGCTTTTAGCAGTCATTATAATTTGACTAGGGTTTGGTCTAGTGGTCAAAGCTTAGGATATTTTAGTTAACAGAGCAATCCGAAAGGGCGTGGTAGCTCCACGCCGGCAGCACCGTGAGGGGATAACCGCAAGCGTTTCTTTTTTTTCCATGTAGTGCTCAATCAAGCGAAAAACAGGAGTATGGTACGGGTACATTTTGTTTGGAGATCCCAGATCCCCCGAACCGTGTCGATGGAGACACCGCCGGGGATTTTAGTCTCGTAGAAGTCCCACATACCTCAGACTGCCCCGCAGAGGTTTGAGAATCTTAATTCTGAAGACTATTTCCATGTAAAAGAGAAAGAAGATCGCACCGTTCACTGGATTGTACGTAGTGTGTATTATGGATTAGTATGAAATTTTCTTTGAAAAAATGTCCCAACTACGGGTCTCCACCATCGATATATCATAACAAGAAACACATTTCCGTTCAAAAGTTAGATTAAAAACCTAAATTCACGTAAGCAGTTATAGTATGAAATAAACATAAATTAAAGCATTTTGTACCTTACTAGTATCACTTAAAATTGTATAGTAGTGACCACTTTTGCCTGCCTTTGGGTGGTTCAATTTTTTGCACTCGCCCTATATTTGATCGATGGCCCCCACCTACTGAGTTAGCTGTAGATAGCAATAATATATAATACAGCTTGTTGTAATAATACATCTTGTTTGCCTTTTATTTCTCGCTCTAGTATCTGTGATATTTGCATAGATTTCATTACAGATCAGTTTTACTTGTTCTAGTTTTCTCTAATAATTTCAATATGTTTATTCATACTGCTTTTGATATGCATCTTCTGACGGTAATATAAATTCTCAATTACGATACGTATCAGCTTGAGATAACTGTTATGCCTCATCAAATAGACATTTAAGATTTAAAAGTTATTTAGTCTTTGTGGGGATCTCCAACCACACTTGTTTTGAATAAAATGTGTTACTTCGCACATATTTAGTAAGTGCAGTCACGAGCAATATTAATTCAAGTTCTTTAGTATTTTGTCAAAGTAACGTCATGGTTACTTTAAAAAAACACTTTATATTAAAAAGACTTTTTAAGAACAAGCGCTTATGCAGCTAGGTAATGGTGCAATTTTAAACTACCGTTCAATATTAAATGTATATACAAAATTTCGTATCTTTGCCGTTGTCTGTTCAGGAGTTCCTTAGACTGGAGCCAATCCCGGGTGTAGTGTCTAGAGGATCATCCTGCAGGTGGCGATCACGAGGTCTTGGGTTCAAATCAGGTCGTACAGTGTTGTTTTTTATCGATAATTTCTTAGTAACCGTCGTGAATTGTGCCCAGCATAATGACAAGGCTCAGCCTCCATTAAATTGATACGAAAATCATCAGAAAAATGGTAAAGACTGTACACTACACAACACCTCTAAAAGTGGTGTATTTGGGTGGTTAAATAAACAACCGTGTTCTTCAGACGTACTGGCCCATCACACAAGTAGTTCTTAGTATAAGTATAATATGAGTATATAAATTATATAAGTGGGTTCTATAACTATGCGCTAAGTACAGTCATCGACAAAACTCAATTAAAAGAAACAAATTTCCACAAATCGTAGACACCTTAAGAACTGAAGTCGCTGATCAGTTAATAATATCAGCCTATACTGCCCACTGCTGGACAAAGGCTTTCTCTCACAAATCGAGGTGAGAGAGATTAGGTCATACTCCACCACGCGGACCCAGTGCGGATTGATGGAGGCAGGTCTGTGGCCACCTGCTGTTGGAACTTATAAAACCGCCTTTAAGGCTTCCAACTCGGCTTAACGACTACCACATTAAGTGGTAGTCGGGACCAACGGCTTAACGTGCCTTCCGAAGCACGGAGACGCTCGAATATATAAATGCCACAAACGGTAACCCATCTTGGGCCGACCGAGTCGAACGCTGCTTAACCTTGGTAATCGGTAAGAACACCGCGGTCGCACAGCGCTACGAGCGCCTCGTTGATCAGTTCCGGCAACGTTATTCGGTAAACACGTTAATTTACAAATATTGGTGCACGACTTAGTGAAAAATCTACTAAACACGTTCGTATAACAAAATTTGCTGAACATTTATACAATGTACATTCTAGCCAGTGTTCATGGAATTTTGTTGAATTGACGAGTTCAGGTTATTTTGTTACACTTATTACATTTAAGGGGTTTTATTATAATTATTTTTTCAGGTTTGTGGTTTCAGTTTAGTGCACTGTTTATAAATGATATTGAATAAAACCAGAAAAAGTAATTAATTTCATATTTAATTCATTTACCTACACTAAAGACTAGAAAGATGAAGAATAGAGAACTAGGCAAAAGAACAAGCCCGTTGAGTATCTCGCCGGATTATCTTACCTAAAAAATAATGTAACCTTGACAATTTGTAAGGTTTATACAAAATTAATGATTTGGTTTGAGCGGAAAACGATTCCATTTAGACATATGAAAATTGACAATTAACTCTAATATATAATTTGATATTTCAAATAAAAAGGCGATCTAGTCAAAGTAGTTAACTAAGCTTAATGAAACTCAAATATCACTTAAATATTTGACAGCTTGTTTGTCAATTTTTCGTTGGATAGGCTTGTAAAAAACCAGGTACAGTCATTCAAGGATTTTTTGGAACGCGACCAAAATTGAAACTATCGCTGTCATTAAGGGAAATGTCACTTCATGACAGTCGCAGAGTTGCCGTTTGCTATGAAATTTACCCAAGTTCTTTTTTAATTAGTAACCGTGCGGACCCACCTGTAGAAATATTTCCCTGACAGTAGGAAGGTTGTACTAAATGATAACCCTAATTTCACACCAACGGATCCTTGTCGCGCTATAATAAATTATTAATATGAGTTAATCGGGTACTAATACTATATCTGTGGTTTTAACGACGTAAATATAAATGATAAGTAACATCAACCCTAGCATACACCTTTGCCCTTGTCTTAATTGTCAATTTTAATATATCAAAATGGAATCCTTTTCCGCTCAAACTCATATCATTCCTTTTGTATAAACGTTACAAATTTTCAAGCTAACATTATTTTTTAGGTGAGATAATCCGGCGAGAAACTCAACGGGCTTGTTTTTTTTTGCCTAGTTCTATATTCTTCACCTTTCTGGTCAGTAGTGGTAAATGAATTAAATATGAAATAGATTACTTTTTATGATTTTATACAATAGCATTTCTACACAGTGCCCTAAACTAAAACCACCCACCTAAAAAAAAGAATTATAATGAACCCCCAAAATATGTAAGAAATGTAACAAAATAAGCTGAACACATCAATTCAACAAAATTCCGTGAACACCGGCTAGAATGTACATTTTATAAAAGTGCACCAAATTTTGTTATACGAATGTGTTTAGTAGATTACTCACTAAGACGTTCACCAATATTTGTAAAATTAACGTGTTCGCCGACTTACGTCGACGGAGCTGATCAGTGACTTCAGTGTTTAAGGTGTCTATGATTTGTAGAAATTTGTTTCTGTTAATTGAATTTTGTCGCTGATTGTACCTTTGTCACATAGACATCTCTGCTACCCCCACTTGGGGAATATAGTCGAGACGGCGTTTTGATTTTTTGAATAAATACCTCCTCATCCCTATTTCTCCAAATTAATCCAAATCAATTACTTAATTTAATCCAATCCCTGTTGACATAATTCATTGTTGAATCTTTCACTTGACAATCTAATGCTTGTATTTAACCTTAGTCTAAGTTTACTTTTATTTGGTTATTAATTGATATTTCTATACCGTTGTAATATCTCATAACTTTATAGCCCTATTTTAACTAAATATCTATCAATCTACGAAAGCTGTGCCTGACTATAATCGGATTTCAAATTGAACTGTATTCTATTCATTACCATATTACTTCTAAATGGCTTATTTGTAATCTGTAGTCGTGCCAATAAGTAAATAAATAAGTAGGCAGAGCTACAATTAGTATCAAATACATAATTATCTGCTATCGTTTCCTGATTACAAAAGCTATCTGGTTAGATGTCCACCCCCAGGGTCCTTATTCGCTATGTCCAATTCAACGCGTAACGCTGCGCGTTACGATAACTTCGTGAAATTATCGTTTAATGGTACTTCAGTGGAATACAGAATACCATTTCACCAATATTTCACGAAGTTATTTTGCGCCACGTTTGGTCATGGCGAGTACCGGCCCAGCTGCTGCGTTCACCCGCCGGGACCCGGGCACAATGCGGTCGCCTGCCACATTCGCTGCAATTAGTTTGTTTACAATGAACCCAATTAATACGTTCCCGTAGGATGTCCAGGTATAACAAGTGTACAAATCTGGAAAATGAATGAATGCAATTGCTTGGGGATGAAATAAATCACTATAAGTTATTTTACCTGATTTGTATTTTGATGAGTTTGAAGTTTTGTTTGAGTTTAATGCGTAGCGCGTGGTCCAATACATAGTGGACATTTGTTAAGAATTAATTTTATGTAATTATTAAAAATAAACAAAATTTATAGGTAGTATCTTCAAAAATACAAATTTTCTAAATACAAATATACACAAAACACAATACAAATACAACTAAGTAAATACAATAAGCGAACAACAACATAAAGGGGTTCCCCTAATAAAACCCTTGTTAGGTACAACAAAAATAGGGATACAAAAATAACTCCCGCAAAAATATTGAAAACACTATAAAATTGTTTTCAAAAAACGAACGAACTATAAATTTGGAAGTCATAAAACATTTATCTAATAAAACAGTATTCATATATCTAAATAGTTATTTTACTCGAAGTAGAAGTTTGTTTTAGTCGTAAAACTATCATGCGAGGGATTTTAAGTTCAACGCACCGAAATATATGGAGATATAACAAGACATAAAATTATGGATCGTTCCATAAAGTGAAGTTAATAAAACCTGTGTAGGGGATCCAATTTTTTAAAAGAACACTGCAATAACTTGGGCGAGGATAAATTATGGCTTAAGTTGGCTCGTTCAGCTTTCACTGGCCAGTTCTCAGATGATACGTATTCATTGCTGGTCTCCGTAGAGTCGTTCTCGGGACATCCGCGGACTGGAAAGTCGAATGTTTGGGTACAAGTAATAGATCTATATGCTCTAAGTAACAGATGGTCATGTTTAAGTTAGTTTGTTAGTTTTGTGCCAATCAGCGTTATGATTTAGGCACCTGTTTTAGATTTTTCAATATATATTGGATATAAGAGTAGTTATGTGGCAACCCACGAAGTTTTTATTTGTTTCACTTATTTAAAGATAGAAGATAGTTCTTACTAATAATACAAATACTAACAAGATTTAAAAAAGTATATAATATTTTCAAAACTAAAATTATTCATGTCCGACAGTATTTTCAAAATGTTATTTTTTTGAACAAATATATTTATTGCCATCCTACTTATTTTAAAACGCATTTGAAATTTAAAAATGTGTTTTATATTTTCAAACTACCATTTTTTTACAAAGTAAAGCGTTTTAGAGATGGAAATAGGCAACAACCATTATGTCTTGTTAAGGGAATACCTAGTTCAATAATACTTTGTGGGTCCCACTCGGTTCTTTTCACCCCGACCGCTAGATGGACTAGGCAGAATACATTCGTATTAATAATTCTGTTCGCAACTTTTTTCTTTTTCGCGCACATTAGATGTAAATTATACAGGTACTTTATACCATCGCGCTAGACCTCGAGTGAGGCATTAAAATGTGTGCTAATAGATTTGAAATCTTTGTCCAACTATAATTTTGTTTGATGGTCCTTGTAACTTGTGATATATCTATATTAATATATTAACATTTAACAACAAATAACAAATTATTTCTATTATAAGGTTTTTTTTAATGATGAATAAAATAAGTTTATTACCAAATACACTGGCATTAAGATTAACAAAAGAAATTTTATATAAACCATTAATTTCACATAAATAATAACAGAGTTACACCACAGTTAATAGGAACTAAACGTCAAGTAAGATTATATATAACTCACAATGTTTTTGTAGTGGGTTACAGTTAATGTTAAAATTAAATATACATTATGCTTTTATATCTAGTTAAAAAAATACCTAAGTTGTCACAACATAGGAGAATTCTCATAGTTTTAGAGTCGGAGGAAAATAAATATCTGCTATTGTAAAACACCATTTCTCTGTACCAACTTTTAGCTAAATAAAATATTTCATATCTAAGAATATTTAAAATCGTACATTTACGTATTATCTAGGTAGTTAGTAAATTTAACAAGATATCCAAAGTTGTTCCCAGTTCTTCGGTTTCACAACTGCAGCACCGTATTTTAGAAGAATTTAAATTATGTTCATGACGTGACTCGCATGGTTTTCGGAATTTTAACCACATGCACCTCAAAATGCTTTAGCGTGTACACATCGTGACTCTTTAGCAGACAAAGGGTTTAAAATATATTAGTTATTCAAAAAGTACCTAACAATGTTACGATTAGAGAGCTAAGCGCAGACCATTTGACGTTATCGTAACTTTGTCGAGAAACGTTGAATATAAACGTTCCTCGATTTAGTAAATTAGTTCTAAGAATAGGTTTGCATATCATCTTAATACCGTTAAATTAACAATCTGAGGGCTAAGTACAAAAATATTGACGTTATATTTATTTCATGTAGTCCTACAAGGATCTTTTGGCCCGTGCATGATATTGACAAGGGGCGTTGGTGTGAAATGAGGGTTCTCCTTTAGTAACATTTTCCTACTTCCAGGGATCTGCTTCAGCAGATGGGCCCGCACGGTTATTAAAAAAGAAAATGGGTAAATTTCATAGCAACCTGCGACTGTCATTTCATTTGATGACAGCGTTAGTTCCGATTGTTGGAAAAAAAGATAACCCCGCTGAGTTTATCGCCGGATTTTCTGAGTGGAGGCTGTAAAAAATGTAAATATGACCATTTGTAAATACCCCCGCAGGGTTTATGCAAAATAAGCAATTTGAGTTTTGCCGCAGGCCAAAATGTGTGGGACTGTAAATTTGTGGTGAAACAAGGATATCAACTCGCTACTACCACGCTACGTTCAAATTTTCGTGCTTATTCCTCTGAGCAATTTGCGAAAAAGCTCTCTACATTTACATGAATTAAAAAAATATACACAATTTTCGTATGACTTTCCTTATTATTTCCCATTATCTACGTTCGAGACCATAATAAGTCATATATTAGTGATTTGGCATTGTTTTTACGACCGGCCCCTCACTAAAGTAATCCTTCTCGGGGTTTAGATGTACGTTAATTTAGTCAATTGGGCTTAGGATTCTCTAGATACTGCCATCCCAATAAGTGTTTTCTTGCTTCCGACAACTACCAGCTTTAACGAAACCTCCAATGTGGCATCAAAATGCTTCTTTGCAGTATTTTTAGTATTTTTATGGATTTAGTCTCCTCTCAGATTCCGTTATTAGTCCAGCTTGCGATGAGTTATTTATTTTCTTACTCCGTCTGCATGGGGACGCAAAAATAAACACACTAAAATGCGACTACATAATTCATCATTTTATATACAAGGTGTAACACAAATAACGCAAGACCTCAGACACTTTATTGCTTTACGAATTACTTACTTATTGCTTACGAAAATCAAACTTCCAATTTTAAGGAGGGTGCTACCATTTTTTTAAGCTCTTTGGTACCCAAATTAACCATAAAGTTTAATAAATAATTAACTTTTGTATGTGTATTGTTAGTAGTTTTGTAAGTGTGTGTAATAGAAATACATTTATAATGGCCGTAATGATTTGAATAATTATTAAATTTTGTTTAATACAGCAATCAGAATGAGTAACAGCATTTTTTGAAAATTAAAAAAAATTAATACTAGTAACTTACTTAAAAAATAGTTGGAATCGATTCAGTTGCCCATTTAGAAGAAACTACTTTCAGGTCTTGCGTTAATTATGTTACAGCTTGTATACTTAGAGTTGACATATTAAAACCGCAAAATTAGTTGAAAAAATAAATTTTTATTCGTTATTTGTTGTGTACTGAGTACATCTACATTTCATTACTGATGTTGGATCCCAGTGTAATAGGAGCATATCACCTCTTTCCGGAAATAATTACAGCCTCCGGGACATCACACATTTAAATTTTTAATGGAAAAAATCCACGCACTACATTATTTAACCTAGAACACAGGAGCTCGTGATTGCCAGCCTCATCATATGCCACTAACAAACGAGGCAGCTAGGAAAAGTTGTTTGGTTGATTATTTAATACAAAAAAAATGAAATAAACACCGTCAGCCCTATATTCCCCAAGCGGGGATGACAGAGGTGTACTGAGTACACCCAATTTTCGCCGACAAAGTTAGGTACCATGTAATAGGGGGCGAGCCTATTGCCATATACCGGGTTCAATTCCAGACTTCGAAATCTTACTACATTTGTCCGACCTAGGATTTGAACCTTGGACTTTGTGATCACAAAGCGATGCGCAGAGCGCTACACTAGACCAATGAGGCAGATAATTTTGCTATACGATTTCTTTATTCCTATTGTATCTACATCTAAGGTAAAAATGCTAATTTCTCCGTAGTTTACAACTTAAATCTTATATCCTTCTATCTTCACGCATTATGCGAATTCAGATTTTAGCATAATGCCCACATAAAAATGCAAAACTCAACTTGAAATTCATCGTTATATGGCGAACCGGAGAGTGTGTGGGTGTTAAAACTACCATTCTACTATCCTACCATCCATTACTACCGCGAATATTGCGAACCATGAATAATTATAACCGGTCGCTTTTATTTTTCAGTTGAAATATTTTGTGGAAAAGTTAGAAATTCACTCGCTCATATTCCTGAAAAATGTTCACACATCATTAGTTTGTACTAACGAGTGTGAAAGTCGAAATATGAGATGCAGACAAAATTTTAATTACGAAAAATCGTGTTCAGTTTTTTGAAATAACTAATGATTTTGTTTGTTCTTATTAAAGTGTAACATTACATATGTAATTGAATTAAATAATATGTATAATGCAAAGAAAGCAGGTTTAACGTTTAAGGATTGGTCAAATAGCCGACGGAGCGCGACGCTGTCGCACCAAGCCGGGCTGTGCTGTGTGGCGACTCCGGTACATTTCAGTGCATTACAATTCCCCAAGCCGCGCCACTGTCGCACTCCCGTCGCGCTGCGTCGGCTATGTGGCGAAACCTTTAATGTTTCTAACCGACCTTAGCGTGGAATCATTAATTCCATATTTAAGAGATTTTCATTAATAATTTAACCCTGTCCGATGAAACTCACAGGGTGTTCTCAGCTTCTATTCTTGCAAACTTCTCTTATCTTCATTCTCAATGTTCATCTCATATATCGGATAAGATACAATCGATTTGATAAGGGTGATTCGGTATCCTACTTAATATTATAAATGTAGAAGATTGTACGTTTAGATGTGTTTTACTCAATCACTTGGCCATTTTGCAAACACATAGGATACTTTTTATCCAAGAAAATGTAAGGCCTATTGTCTTAAATGAACGCGGTGAAAATAATGTCTATTATATATCGCAATAGTGTCTTTTATTGCAAGGAATTTAGGTGATCGTTCGACGTGTAATGATATATTTTATTTGAATAGCAATAGTCTCTACTATTGCATCGCAATTTATCCATCCAGTGACTGCTCGATCAGCGCGCTGCCCTCGTGCCTCGGTACCTCTCCGCTGGGTAGTTTAATTGCCACCACAGTACGCACGGATGGCAGGATTTGTTGTTGAAAATTGTATGCAAATTTGTATAAATCACGTACGGATGAATACAGTCAATATACAGAATGTATAATAAAAGCTTGAACAATGAAGCTTAGATCAAATGTAATTTAATAAAGCGTGAATGCTGTTTCTTGCCTAAGATGTGCCTGTGTGTAATGTTGTACATAATATTTTCATTACTATGCCACATTTAGTCGCAGGATTCTAGTGTGGCTTTATATTTTTATGTAAAAAATAGATTATCCGTGGTTAGTGGGAGTGGACTGGCCACGTAGCACGCATGGACTCGCAGAGGTGGGCAAACGCCATCACCAATTGGACACCAAGTGGAGGTCGCAGTCGACGACGTCAACCTAGAAAAAGCTGGCGCGACGATTTGGACACCTTTGCGGGCCGTGGACTTCGTGGCCCGAAATAGCAAAAGATCGACAGCTGTGGAACTATAAAGGGGAGGCCTTTGCTCAGGAGTGGGACAATAAAACAAAAATGTTGTTAATCTACTCTCAGCAGTCAAATAACACATAAGAAACGTGTGATTGAATTAACAATAAATTGTTAATTCGATAGAAGACACTAGGAGGTTACAGATAAAAGTGTATCATGGATTTATTTCTAGTACCTACTTCATTTCGTTGACATTATTTTACTCAAGGGTGATTATTGTGTTTTTTTTTATTTATTTACCTAACAACCCCTCATCCATGAATTGTGAGAAAAAGTATCCAAAGATATGAGTAAATTATTCCATAAATCCTTTTGTTAATCTAAATAATAACCGTGGACTACAAAAAGCCTTTTAAAACGTTCACTGCATTGATAATTTCTCGGCAAATAAATAAATACGTCCCACTAGACTACGCCGTAGCATCTGTCTACGTCGTAGTTCATGCTACGTATTTATTTCGGTCGCGTCAACCCCCAACTACAGTAAACAATGTTGTAAACAGCAGTAGTAGCACGAGTGGCAAAAGTTTTCTCGCGCGAGACAAAATTTTGTCGGATCGTGATTAAGTTTTGTACGCAAGTCAAAATAGTCTTATATGCCAATACTGACGGATGGCTTGGTCCAGTGGTTAGCTAAAGCCGCTCCGCCCACATTGGATCGAGTAGTTGTGTGACTCATAGCTGTTTGTTTCGATCTGGGTGTATGTGTATATGAATTTCATGTTTTTTAAAAAAACAACCTTTACAAACTTTTACCACGGCACGCCGTGCTAGCATCTAAGACAAAACGGTCATCTCACGCCAAGGGAAACCAAATCCGTGTCATGTCTTGTTACTTGCGCTAGATCTGAAGTAGAGCATCTAAGTACTAGCGGTTCGAATAAGAATCCCGCACACTGACGCGCGCTCGGATGGCTACCCGCTGATACCCGCCGCGAAGCCGCATAGAGCGTGCAACTGAGTGCGTGATCCTTATTCGGAGCGCTAATACTAATATGCTGCACTGTTTATATGCGAACGGACGATTTAGCGCAGTGGTTAAGAGCTTAAGCCACTCCGCCCACTGTCTGATAGTCGCGGGTTCGATTCCCGCACGGGACAAATCTTTGTGTGATCCACAATTATTTGTTCCGGTCTGGGTATTTGTGTATGTGAATTTTCATGTTTGTAAACGCACCCACGACACAGGAATAAAAACTAGAATGGAGCTACGTTTTAAAAAAAATGTATATATACGAGGTAAAACATAGTAAACGCAAGACCTCAGACACCCCAATTAGAGAATTGCTTCATAAATTCAAAACGAAAACCAAATTTCCAAATTAAAAGGTTTTTACCCCTTTTTTAAGCACTTTTATACCCCAATTAACAATGAAACTTGTACGTGTGTGTGCATTTTGAGAAATACGGGTTAGGAATGCATTTGTAATCTCCTTATTGCTATGAATCAAGTATAAAAATTTAGTTTTTTATAGCGCACTGAAGGAGGTAAAACATTTTTTGCAAATTAAAATAAAAAGGAAAATACGTTAAAAATAATTGGAATCAAATTAGTTAACGATTTAGAACAAATAACTTTCAGGTCTTGCGTTTATTATGTTACAGCTTGTGTATATATATCGCCTCTTTTCGAGAATACTGTGTTATCTCGGAAAATGCATTTTTTCAGGAAGCGACTTTTAAACTTAAAAAATAAAATAACTAGTTCGTGAACATCTTTTTATGTTGTATTTAAATTAATAACGTAAATTAACTATTACCCTTTCTAAAAATACAAAAATATCCTCAATTGTTTTTAGGTTTTGGGACTAAAAAGCAATTATTAAAAAAAAGAAAAGTATGTTACGTTTATTCTGAAAATATATAAAAAGAATGCGGTAACAAACGAGATTGTCATGTTGTAGATAATATTATGTTTGTTTTATTCTCAAATATTATAATAACTCATGTGTTGGGAGTACTGGTTGAACACTATTTGCTACAAAATAACAATTTTTTTTCAATATTTCTTAAACCCCAAAATTCTTTTAAAAGTTGTAGGCTTTGCTCTTTTTAATTTAAATTGAATTAATGATCGGCATTTAAATGTACAATTGTATAGTTTTATTGGTTTTGATATATTGTATGATTTTCCCGTTTCTTAATCGCTTTGCAATATTTTTCTTCCAATTAGATTCTCTTATTGGTCTCATCTTTCCTTTTTTTTTGTTGGGGTACGTGGTTTCAATTTCATACGGTTTCATTTTGTGTAAGCGTATAAACAGATTTACAGGATTTATAAAATTTTGATCATTCGAGATATTGTTGCTAGAATAGACATTTTCATCCTCAGATTTTGAGAGACTTTGTATAGGTGTTGGTTCCATAAGTCGAAAGTTGGGATCTTTAACGTGATCATCACTATCTAGAAAAAATGTTGTGGAATAATTCACAATATTATATATACACAATAGATATAAATATATAATAGTATAATAGGTCAAATTAATTGTCTAAAATAATTAAATATATATGATAATAACCCTGTTAAGAAACTGTCCCACTGTTGGGCACGGGCCTCCTCTCAAACTGAGAGGGTTTAGGCCATAGTCCACCACGCTGGCCCAGTGCGGGTTGGCGAACACACCTTTGAGAAGCTCTTAGGCATGCAGGTTTCCTCACGATGTTTTCCTTCACCGTTAAAGCAAGTGATAATTAATTTTTAATACGCACATGGTTTCGAAAAGACAGAGGTGCGTGCCTGGGTTTGAACCCGAGACCTTTGACTTTGCAGTCCAACGGTCTAACCACTAGGCTATCACTGCTAATTGTCTAAATTTTATTAAATCTCGTACCTTCGTAGAAAGATGGGCCTTCTCTCGTTGAGTTACTGCTAGTACCACTACTATTGCTACTTCTACTATTACTCGATGAACTACCGATACTGCTTGTGGATTCACAACGAAAACGAGTTTTTGGATTCTGGATTTTCTTTAACTATAAAATTGCAAATGAATCAACATAAATATAACAACAAGAAACAGCATTGAAAAAATAATCTATTTTCGACCATTATCGGTCTAAAAAGTCATAACTAAATTATTGTCATGACAAATCCATGCAGATTTCAAACCAACACACCAATAACAAAATAAAAATACTTATCTACTGTAACTACAGGTATACGGTAACCGTTAACTTTCTCACTTTGGATGCAGGATTCATTGAGTAGCTGTGACCCACAGCTACGCCCGCGTTTATTTTGTAATTTGACATAGGTGGACCGACCTTTCTAGGATGGCACAGATCCTGTAATGACCTAAGACATCTCCATACTATACTTAGTATGGAGTATTTCTCCATACTAACACGGCTGAACGGATTTTAAAGATACTTCTTTAAAATCCGTACAGCCGTGTTAGTATGGAGAAATAAAAGCTATCGCGCATTAATCGTTCATTTTTTCCTTAAACAAAAGACGATGCAACCTTTCGCGTCTAGGTAATTCGTTGTTAAAGAGTTCACTACCGAAGAAACAATCTTGACTTATGGTCAGACATTATTGGTTCATGCAAGAAATCGTGTCTGAGTATCTAAATCGAATGTGTATTGATAATTTCGGGCGCGGGCTATTAATCACTGAAGCGTTTCTTCATGAGGAGACGAATCCATTATCAGTCCATGGAGGAATTCGTCACACATTTCAACGTAACAACGTGCTACTAACAATAATAACAATAATAATGTCCGTCCCCTTTGAAATAGTCCAGTTTTTGTACATCAAACCTCGTTTACATAGCCCTTGTTTTCTTTCCATAATTTAGAATAGTCCTTGCACCTGCCGGGGTCAGTTTGCTGGTTATGTTTCTTCATTTTCAGCAAGTGATCTCAGCAGGTGGCTTACATAACATTAACTTCTCGCAAAGGGCCTCTATGTGTTAGACCCATGTCCCCATGCAAGCCTTTCAAAGGTCTGGGTAAAGCCCGTGAATCTCAGCGAGATACATATAAGAATAATAATAAAGTTTTAAGATTTATCACGCGATAATCCAGGATTGCTTAATTTTATCGGGTTAAAAGTATTTAATATTTTAAGTTAGGGTATAACTTATAACCATATCAAATTTCAATAAAAATCCATTCGTTCATCCATAGTTGTTGCGTGATTGAAACATAAAGAGACAGACAGACAGATAGACAGATAATTTAAAAAAAATGTTGGCTATAGTGATAGGCGTAAGTTTGAAAAGTATTGTTTATGATGCTGAAATATTTTGATCGTCATGGCCTTGTTATTGTTTGAATGAATGAATCGTAAAGTTTTGTACTCCTTGACACCCAATTAAGTTGAATGCCAATTTTATGTAAGTATTGGTATAGGAAAACAGCCTTACTTGATGGTCTTTCATCACCATCATTGCAGCCTATCCTCGTCCAATGCTGAACATAAGCCTCTTCAATCGCTCGCCAGTGTAACTGGTCCGATGTCATCTGCATCCAACGACTTCCTGCGATCTTCACAAGATGATTAACACGAAGAACCAAGTGTTCTTTAAACACATAAAAAACTTATCCACACTCTTGAACATTGTTTGAGAGAATCTTAGGGAATTGTATAACGTCTGCAAAGGTTTTTACCTATGTAAACATATTCCATTTTCAAAAAATATTCATATATTTCCGAAACTGCTTATTATAATATGTGTAGTTTGGAAAATATGTAAACAGTTTTTGTCTTTGGTTGAGTCTTATATCTAAGTTTTAGTTATTGGTATAGTAAGTTTGTGTTTTATGACTGATTTGTATAAGGAAAAGAAAATAGGCGATTATTAATCATTTTACGAACATTCTAGCCCATCAACCATCTTATCAAAATAAATCATTAATGTTTTTAGGAATCCGTGGCAGAAATAACTAAAAAAATGCAAGGTTGCCAAAATGGCACCACTTGTTACCAATAAAAGGAATACGTTGATCGTAAAACAGAACCAATAAAACAATTCGATTTATGTAAAACAAAAGAAAAATAGTTCAGTTAAAAGTTCAGAGTCGGTAAATTGACAAATCAAACGAACAGAGGTTCTTCTTACCGAGTTGAGTCTACAGCAAAGATTGTCCTACTGAGCGGGCAACCGCTTATATAGGAATGTCCCCGCCACAATACTCTTCTTGGTGTACATCAATGACCTTTGTCAACTTTCTCTCCATAAAGGCCACATTCTTACCTTTGCTGATGATACCGCCTTCATTGGTGATAGTTGGGACGAGGTATTTCAATTTGCACAGATGGGCCTTAATAGAGTAAGTGACTGGTTGCAACGCAACGTTTTGACACTAAACGTACAAAAACTAAATATAAAGCTTTGCACATAGATCTAACCTACTTCCTCAACCTCCCATAATAATCCCCATAATCCCCTTTCATAGCTGTTCCTTACTTCATACTCGCTTTTCAGTCATTTATACCCTTGACCCACGGTACCCACATACCAAACACACACACACACATACACACACGCACACACGCACACACACACGCACACATGCATGCACACACACTCACGCACACATGCTCGCATATATGCACGCACGCACACACGCACATACGTATATACTGGCGTCTTATTCTCCACATTATTTTATACGCACCTTTTCATAACTTAAATTATTATGTTGTACTACATTAATAGTTCATTCTTTTTTCATAGTCAATACTCTTAATTCTGTCCGCGGGTGGAGTCCTGGTGACCTCTAATACAGGTTTTTTTTCAAACACCTACTTCAGGCACCAATCTTTCACAAAGGAAGAATCGTGTTAAGGCAGTATTGTAAACCTTAAAGCAACAATTATGTTAAGAAAATAAATTATATTATTATTACTTGTCATTGCCGCTCTTGATGACGCATCTTTTCTTGCTGCTAACAATATATTATATTCAAATTTAAGCTGCTCTCCGCTTACCACTGTGTCCTGAGGCACTTGAGGTGGGAGTGCTTCATAAGCATAATGCAGTCGGTCCGTTTTTGCATTGATTAACCTTTCACTTGGCTCTGGCTGGCTTAAGCGAGGTAATTAAGATTAAAAATTAAATAAAGTTAAAATTCAAAACAATCTATTTATCTATCTATCTAAAACCTCAAGCAAAAGATCCCTTGCGGGGTAGGCAGAGAGTACAGAGTTTCAACAGGTTCTTTCCTTACATACCTCTCTAGCTTCCTCGACTCTCATAGTTCGTCTCATACACGCTCGCCGGTTACGGAGACTCCTCTGGCATTCTTTCTATATGCCCGAACCAACGGAGCATGCCCTTTCTCATCTTTACACCGATACTATCTTTCATACCTACTCGCTTTCTTACTACGCTGTTGCTAATGCGGTCGGTCAGCTTCACTCCGCACATCTTCCGCAGAGCTCGCATTTCTACCGCATTTATCCTACTTTCATTCTCCTTCTTACATACCCAGCTCTTGCTACCATATAACAGCGTTGGCACAAGAACTCCGTTATGTATGGCCAGCTGCGCCTTTGGCTTAAGTGCCGGCTCCCAAGTAGCTTTCCCATCGCACCATTCACTCTGTTCCCTGCACTCACTCTTCTCTCTATGTCTGCGGTGTATTTCCCATCCTTACTGAAGGCGCATCCAAGATATACAAACTCATTCACTTGCTCCAGTACATCGTTACCAACCAAAATCCTTACATTCGTTCTGATTTCTTCCCTTTCAAAAACCATAAACCATAAAAAACCATAAAAACAATGTTATCGTTTTATCTATAGATTAGGTGCAATTTAGTCTGATCGGAAAGTAAGTCATTGGGCACATTTTGTAGAATTTTTTCTTATTACTTAACTATAACTTAATTCACGAAGATCGGCCCAATTTCACTGCCTCGTTGGTCTACTGGCAAAGCGCATCGCTTTGTGATCACGAGGTCCAGGGTTCAAAGCCTGGGTCGAACAAATGTAGTTGTTCTAACAAAAAACTTAGCAGTACGAGTCTGGAGTCTCGAATGGTGCCCAGCATATGGCAATAAGCTCGTCCCCTAATACAGGGGACCTGACATCGTCGGCGAAACGTGGGTGTACTCAGTACACCTCTGTCACCCTGCTTGGGGAATAAAGGCGTGACGGTGTTTTTTTAATTGAACCAACTCTTTCTCTTAATAGCTTCCAGTTCAAGTATGATATGTTATTGTGTTAGTTCTATCGTTACACACATTTATATTAACTTTACATATGTAAATATAAAACGAACACACTAGCAAAATTTTGCACTAGGAAGGGTGGGTCGAGCTTTGAAGATTGAGCGATCCAATACTGCATTCTTAGTGAAGCCCCAATAACCTGGTACTTGAGCAAGTTCAATATCTTACAATGATGACTTTAAGTCTTTTTAACCGAGTTCAAAAAGGAGGAGGTTCTATGTTTGTCTGTATGTATGCTTTTTTTCTTCTTTTTACTGTGTATGTTAAGCGATATTTCTATCAATTGTGGGCCGACTTTGATGATTATTTTTGCATTGGGTTCAGTATAGCTCCAAAGTAGTCCCATATGAATTTTATTGGCATTGGACCTTGGACTTAGAAGATACACCAGGGAACTCCTTAGCGACAAACAATGGGAATGTGTAAATTGAGATATTATGGGTATTACGTCAATCCCATAGGTAATCTACTATAGAACTAAGCAGTATGTTAGCCGACATGAAAAAAGGAGGAGGTTTATAATTCGTCTATTTTTTTACAACTTCTTTGCTTATTAACCGATTTTGATGATTCTTTTTGCATTGGATTTAGTATAACTCTGAGGTAGTTTTTTTTGATTGGGTATAATATAGCTCCAAAGTGGTCCCATTTTAATTTTATCGGTATCGGACCTTGGACTTTGGAGATACACCAGGGGACTCCTTGACGGCAAACAGCACGAATGTGTAAATTCAGTTATTATAAGTATTATATTAATCCTGTAGGTACCCTACTGTAGAACTAAGTAGAATAATATAATATAGGTATATAAATATTAATAAATTAATTAACTTATTACTTAAAATAGTAAACAAAAAAATCCTTTTTAAAAAAGGGCAACTGACTTCAAACAGCACAAGATTAATATTTGAAGTCGGTGCTGGTTGCTTCAGTAGGTTACTTGGCACCGACTTATGAATATTTATTTTTTGCTTTTTGAAGTCGGGAAAACGATTTTTTCTATCTGTCTATATCATCATACCAGATCCCTTGCGGGGATCCCTTTAGATCTTTTCATGGTAAAAAATTTAGCCTTATCTTAAAATAACTACGGTATATGCCAATAAAATTAAAACAATTGAGTTTACTGTTTGCACTTAAGCATTTTAATGTTAAACTTGGAACACAAAACAAATTTCATTCTTCTTTATTGTAGAGAAGTTAATTGCTTAAATTTTGACTTAAAGCTAGTTGTAGAATAAATAAGAAAGAAAATACATTTTCAAATTACTTCTTCGCTTTAATAATGAAAAAAGTAAACACATAATTCGGAATGACTTTGGCAACTAAAATTGTTTTGGGCAGTTTTTTCGCCTTAGGCTATGTCTGGAGACTGGAACCTATACATAATAAGCAGGTGGCAACGTCGGAATTCATAACGTGAAGCTAGTTAACACCCCCGGCGTCCCTTGTGCTCTCCAGGGTAATAATATTGTAGCAATCTGCGATCCGCCGCTTGTGCAATGGCGGACAAAAGTTTTAACTCACGAAATAAAACCGATGGTCATGTCGTGTCATCAACAAGATTTGATTATTTGCGACTCAGATCGAATGGGTCTAGACAGACAGGTAATTGCTTCAGATTTCATTACTACCTTTGTATTTTTATGATTTGTCTTTGTTAGAATGTCAAATAAAAACGAATTTGGAGCTTAGCTGCAGGCAATAAAGTTGAAATTTGGATGTTCATTGGAATGGAAAATTATTGATATTTTCAATATTTATTTTGGTTTGATTCGAAATTTAATACCCTCGTTACATAATATAACTTCCCAACTTTCCCTCAATAAATTATTAAAAATAAAAGAAGGTAATAAGGACTTGTTCTTTTTAAACTTTCTCAAACATCTCTTTTAAAATAAATCAAAGGGATATATTTTTACTACACACCGTCACGCCTATATTCCCGTATACATTCCGGATATATTTGTATGGGAAAATGAGTAGAGTAGATTAAGATTGAGTTTCATATAGAGCATTTGACGTGTACTCGTGTGTATAGCGAATTAATAGATCGTAATTAGGTTTTCATCAGTAAAACCCCAGGGCTTAGATTAAAAATAGCCCTGATTATATTGGATCGATAGATAGTCGAACTTTTAAGAGACATCCGAAAGAAAATGATATCCAATTCATCATCATCATCATCATCTCAGCCTATACTTGTCCACTGCTGAACATAGGCCTCCCCAATCGCTTTCCAGCGTAACCGGTCCGATGCCACCTGCATCCAACGACTTCCTGCGATTTTCACAAGATCGTCGGTCCATCTGGCAGGCGGTCGTCCCACGCTGCGCTTGCCAATACGTGGTCTCCACTCTAGAATCTTTCTGCCCCAACGCCCCTCCGATCTACGCGCTATGTGGCCCGCCCATTGCCACTTCAGCTTGCTAATCCTAAGGGCTATGTCGGTGACCTTGGTTCTTCTACGAATCTCCTCATTCCTGATTCGATCGCGTAGAGAAACGCCGAGCACTCTCCATAGCTCGCTGAGCAACTCTGAGCTTTTTTATGAGACCTATTGTAAGAGACCACGTCTCTGATCCATATATCATCACTGGTAACACACATTGACTAAAAACTTTAGTCTTTAGGCACTGAGGTATTTTGGATGAGAAGATGTTGCGCAGTTCCCGAACGCTGCCCAGCCGAGTTGGATTCGTCGATTGACCTCTCTCTCAAAGTTGGACCTACCTAACCGGACTACCTGTCCCAGGTAAATGTATTCGTCCAATTATACACGATTTATTACAAGATTGCCAAAGTTAGAATATTAATAAAATCGTCGAAGTGATAATAAGACAGTAAATTTGATTGAAGATTGGTATGACGAGCGATTTAGCGCAGTAATTAAGAGCTTAAGCTGCTCCGCCCACTGGACCCAATGGTCGCTGGTCACTGGACCCACGGGTTCGGTCCCCGCACGGGATAGGTCTTTGTGTGGCCCACAATTATTTTTTTCGATCTGGATATATGTTAATGTGAATGTTGAAACACGACATAGAAAGAAATCCTAGTGTTACGTATTGTTTAAACAAAAAAATATTAATATAAAATAGAAGACGTTATGGTAACTAACAACTGGTCTGGTTAATAAATTATAACAATTATCTTTACAACAGTATTAATTTGAAGAGCTGTCATAATTTACTAGTCTTTCAAGAAGTGCTTTTGGTCAGTTTCTGTTTTAAGCATTTTAAGATTAACAGGATTTATGACGACCTGACATTTATTTTTATGGAATGTTTTGATATTTTGTTTATTTAAACTGTAGTTGTTGAAATGCTGAAAATGATGTTGAATAAAATGATGAGCCGGTTATTTTTCTACTTCCCTATAACATCTACAGACAATTGACGGACGATTTAGAGCAGTGGTTAAGAGCGTAAGATGCTCCTCCCACTGTGTCTAATAGTCGCGGGTTCGGTTCCCGCACGGGACAAATCTTTGTGTGATCTACAATTATTTGTTTCGGTCTGGGTATTTATGTATGTGAAATTTCATGTTTGTAAACGCACCCACGACACAGGAATAAATCCTAGAGTAGGGTTACGCTTTAAAAAAAGAGTGTTCTATTTAAAATGTCCATTAGTGTACAGACACAAACATTGATGTCTGGAATTGATAACCACGGACGCAGTTCCTTTGCCGCATTTAATTTACTAATAAATAGAGAAACTGCATACCGGGGACTATCGCAGACACCCGATAAGGGACACTTAGACAGATTGATAATAGTTTAATGTGCACAAAACGATCGGATTGACTACAAAAATGTTTTATACGTACCTAAATATTTATTTAAAACAGTATCACCTTAAAAATTTTATGCAAAGATATAATGTATTTCTAACTTGTGATATACAGTGATAGAGTGAAAGATATCTACAGGCATAATTTATCAAGTTCTCTCGGATATCTCTCCTTCATAACTATGAACAATTTTACCTACCTACATAGATTTAAAAATAGTTATACAAGTTGATACTTCGATCTTGAACTTAGTGATACACACATGAAATTTAGTGACACACGCTGTGTTAGCCTGGTTGGCAGCCAGGCTAACGTAAAGACTAAACAGATATTGCATTCAATTTAAGATCGCAACAAAAAAACCGTGTGATATATATATTTCCGAAGCATGGGTGGCAGAGGAGTTCTGTGTACACCTACGTATCGCCGAGTTAAATCAGTGTAATAGGAGGCGATCCCTTTGCGATTATTCCGGGTACAATTCCGGACTACAGACTCATTTTTTTCGATATAACGATAGTGATCTCTAGCCGCACAATGCTCTACTAAAACAACGAGACAGTTGATAAATTACCCGAAATCAATTTCAATTTAATATGAAATGTCAGATTAATATGCCAAATGCACGATTAGTATTTGATCTGCTTAGTGGAGCGTACATTTAATCATAACGTATTAATTGTGAACGTTTCATATTAAGGTAATTATGAATTTAAATGATAATCGCGTACGCGGTTGTCGGTAGCAAAATGGCGTACGGTAATTACAGCTGTAAAGTCATTAGCATCAACCGCAACGAGATTTTGATCTGTTTTGTGTGAAACCGGTAATGAATCAGCCTATACTGGACAGTATAGGCTGATTCATTACCGGTTTCGCAAAAACGGCTGGGCAAAAACTCTAAAAAATTAATGTGAAAGATAAAGTCATACTCTGCCATGCGCACCCAGTACGGATGGTGGAATCAGGTTTGTGGTCACCTGCTGTACACATCTGTCAAGCCGTCCACACATGCACTTTCCAGAGAACAACTACCATATTAAGCGGTAACCGTTACCGAAGACTTAACAACCGTGCCGTGAAGCATAGAGACGACTCGAATATTGGAGTACCATAAACGGTCACCAATCTTGGGTCGACCGGGCCAAACGTTGCCTAACCTTTTAATACATTACATTTATAATGATTTCTGAAATTAAATTAATGTAAATGCGTCCTTGCCGGAGTAGAAAAAGAAAAAATATATCGAGCAGTGATAGCCTAGTGGTTAGACCGTTGGACTGCAAAGTCAAAGGTCTCAGTATCAAACCCAGGCACGCACCTCTGTCTTTCCGAAAGCATGTGCGTATTACAAAATATTTGTCACTTGCTTTAACGGTGAAGGAAAACATCGTGAGGAAACCTTGCCTAAGAGCTTTTCGAAGGTGTGTAAAGTTCGCCAACCCGCAATGGGCCAGCGCGGTGGACTATGGCCTAAACCCTCTCAGCTTGAGAGGAGGCCGTGCCCAACAGTGGGACAGTTTCTTAACAGGGCTCATATTATATATTATAAAAAATTATAATATAAGCCGTCATTGCGAACGTGCTAAGAAAACAAAAACAATTTTAATAAATTTAACCCTGCATTATAATATTTCTATTCCATTGTCACTCAGCACGAGTGTAATAAGTGGATAGTGTTTAATGAAAGTAGTCATGATACAATGGGATGCCTTAAGGGAGACTGTGAGAAGCTCGTGTTCGGACTTGGGAGAGGTGGTAAGCCTTTTAGGTCCAAATTCACGAGGTATTGGGTTCGAATCCTCAGCCGGACAGAGTTAGTGAGGTTTCCATGCAAAAGATTCTGAACAGCATTCTGGAGTCTGGAATTATGGTCGGTATAATGGCAACGACGTTAAGAATATTTCTTTTTTATAAAAAATAGCCCCACACTAGGATTCATTCCTGTGTCATGGGTGCGTTTCAATCAATCAGCCTATCGCAGTCCACTGCTGGACATAGGCCTCTCCTAACACGCGCCATTGCACACGGTCCTCCGCCTTCCGCATCCAGTCTGTCCCAGCGACCTTTTTGAGGTCGTCGGTCCATCTAGCTGGGGGCCGTCCTACCTTACGCTTACCAAGTCGCGGTCTCCACTCTAGGACACGCTTGCTCCATCGGCCGTCGGTCCTTCTGCAGATGTGACCAGCCCATTGCCACTTTAGCTTACTGAGTCTGCGAGCTATGTCGGTAACTTTGGTTCTTTGTCGGATTACCTCGTTACGAATTTTATCCTTCAAAGAGACGCCGAGCATAGCTCGCTCCATAGCCCGCTGTGCGACTTTGAATTTGTGGACTAGTCCCACTGTGAGTGGCCACGTCTCAGCCCCGTAAGTCATAACAGGTAGGACGCGTGCGTTTACAAACTTGAAAATTCACATACACAAATACTCAGACCGGAACAAATAATTGTGGATCACACAAAGATTTGTCCCGTTCGGGAACCGAACCCGCGACTATTAGACACAGTGGGCGGAGCGGCTTAAGCCTTTAACCACTGCGCTTAATCGTTCGTGAATTTTGTTACAAGCACGTCTGTCATCCTACTAGAGATTAGGGTCGTGATGATATGATGATGATGCAAGCATGTATATTCATCATCATCATCAGCCGAAAGACGTCCACTGCAGGACAAAGCTTCCCCAAAGATTTTAACGACAACGGTTCAATAGTATAGTGCGACAAGGATCTTTTGGCCTATGGATCACATTCACAAGGCGTTGGTGTGAAATTAGGGTTGTAATTATGTTGTTATGTTTTGTAAAATATCTTACTTCCAGGAAAATATTTCAACAATTTGGTCCGCACGGTTACTTAGACGTAGACTTAGAATTAGAAGTAGACTTATTATAAAAAGAAGTTGAGCAAATTTCATAGCAAACTGTGCGACTCTCATGAAGTGACATTTGACTTGATGATAGCGTTAGTTCTGATTTTGGCTCCGGGCTACAAGATCCTTGTATGACTGTATGTATATATACGGCCCAGAAAACGTCGCTGTCCAATTAAAATAAGGGCAAATCTCAAAAGTATGATGATTTGAGTCAGATTAGAATAATTTCAAAACTATAAAGCTTCATTTTTTTACTTGTGTTTATTATCACAGATAGATTTTAATTATTAGTTTTTAGAAAACGTAGTCCCACACTAGAAATTATTCCTGGGTCCGGTGCGTTCACAAACACAAAATTCACATTCACAAATACCCGGACAGAAACAAATATTCATGGGTCACACAAAGATTCGTACCATGCGGGAATCGAACCCGCGGCTACTCAATTCAGTGGGCGGAACGACTCAAACTCTTACCCACAGGACCGAACCGCTCGTCATATTAAACTTGTGAGTGGTATTAATTTGTTAGTATGCACACTTGTATAGTATTTTTCATGTAAGGTGGGTACTGCGACAGTTGTAAGTATCAAAGAAAATTATACTTTATTTAATGGCAATAAGAGGCATGACCGGTTTCTATACTTATGTCTTTATGCTTTAACACAATGGTGTTAAGGCATAAAAATATAAGTATAGAAACCGGAAGTATTGAAACGTATATAAAGAAATCAATATGTAATCCAATGGGATTACATATTAATTTCGTTTGGCACTTAGAACTGTCACTAGCCATCCTATGTCGATAATATTATAATAACCCAACACCTTCTACTTTATGTGAAGAGACCGAAAATTAAAATAAGTTTTGTTGTGGTGTTAGGTGCTTCTAGACAGGTGAGACATTCCGAAGTGGTGGTAGAATCTTTGTTACTTTTTTGACGATTTATATACATAATGGTTTACTAATACTACTATATCATCACACTAGATCCCTTGCAGGGTAGGCAGAGAGTAAAGAGTTCCAACAGGTTCTTTCCTTGCAGACCTCTCTTGCTTTCTCCAATCTCATGGTTCGTTTCATATACGCTCGCCGGTTACGGAGACTGATGACTTCACTTCAGATGCCTTTCAGATGACACGGTATACGATAATGGTTTACGTGAATTTAAAATATTCTTATTCTGATTAAAGCGAGCGCTTACATTTTCTCTCGGCTCCCACAAGTGCTACTGACAGTTCTTTATCGCCCCAATCACACCTGAGTCGGCGATCGTGACAGCCGATCAGCTACCAATCACTGTCACATAATTTACCGACGGGCCTAAAGTCTGGGATCATTGCTTTCATATTTGAATGACAAATGTGCTGACATATTTCTTTTTGGAATATGAAGGGACAAAAATGGACCTGGGATTTGAGGGCTAAGCACAAACTATATGACGTTATAGTAACGTCGAGAAAGCGTGCTGTCACGTTTATACTTTTAGTATTTTTTTGTGTAAATGGATAGCATATCAACTGTCCGTGCTAGGCTTTCTAAATGCTATAGGCGTATATGTTTAGGCTTAGACTAAGACTTGTCTATACGGAGCATTGCTATTAAAATTGGCGCTTAAAAGTGGCCTCAGTTACGTACTATGTGTGCGCCATGCCAGTGTTCGTTTTTTTTTTAATAAGAAGTACAATTTATCTTTCTTATGGGTAAATAAATTTTGTGCCTTTGCCGCGAGCGCGTTGCTTCATCTAGAGAAATCATTCATCTAAATGTTCAGGTAATGTTAATTTCCGAAAAAAACCGAATTGAAGTGCTGAGTTAAGGTGTTCGTAGTAAGAAAGAAAGAAAAACGTTTATTCAGTGACACCAAATACACAGCTAATAATATAAAATAAAAATTAAATATGGCACCGAAATGGTAGACACTCAGCATAATACCGGGGCAACTTATGTGCCACGACGCTGATCTTCAGAGTAGTTCAAGTTGAGAGCGTAACTGCGCGCAATTACAATACAAAGAAAGAAAAATTACAAACAGTTTATCAGAGTAAATGTAGATGTAGTTGTTGAATATCAATGTGAAAAATAAAGTATACTACGAATAATTAATAAGAACAACAACAGTAAACGATAAAAAAATAACAAAATAGAGTTAAGTCGATCCGATGAACATTTAGGTACACGGCTTGAAGAAAAACAGCTATGGAATTAATTGTTGGTGTAAAAGGTGTTTTTTTAAACTGGTTTTAAATTTTTTAATTGAACTTAATTTCTGATTGGTGGTAGGAGATTATTCCAACATTTCGTGGCTAGATAATGAAAGCTACCACGAAAAGCAGCCGTGTAATGTCTAGGGCAAACTTTACGTTTACTTTCTGAAAACTTAATTTTGTCGTAAAGATAAGGAGGCATTTTTTCTGTACAATCCCAACTTCTCAGCGAAGTCCGGGTTCCGATCCGGTGGTAGATTAATAGTAAAATTCGATTAAAAAAAATGTAGATTGACTACTTGTAAGTTCCCCCGAAGAGTTTATACAAAACAAATTATTTGAGTTAAGGTTTGCCCAGCGGCGGGACTGTGTAGGCTGATCTAATAATCAAAAGTGAGATGAGATCTATCACCTGTTTTTTTTTATTTCTCAGGATATGTTTATCTATATAGTGGTATGAGCCATAGCGCGTTTAGCCCACTGGGTCCAGTAGTCGCAATTTTGCACCGCTATCTATCTATCTATATCATCACGCTAGATTCCTGGCGGGGTAGGCAGAGGGTACAGAGGTCCAACAGGTTTTTTCCTTACATACCTCTCTGGCTTTCTCCACTCTCATAGTTCGTCTCAAATACGCTCGCCGGTTACAGAGACTCTTGACTTGCCCTTCAGATATAAGACACGATCTATTTGGTCATAGTAAGATAGGCTATAGCTTCCTTCACGCGCGACCCCTAAGAGGATGGCGGCGTGGTAAGGCCCACGCCGCCGTGAGCGCCGCGATGGTGCAGGCGGGGAAGCAAGCTCCAAATTTCCCCGACCGAGGCGGCCTCTTGGGAGCGCGGCACAAGGGGGCCACCGGCGCGTTCCACTTGGAGATCCTAGAGCCCCTCTAATACGTGCCAGTGCCGGCCACCGTGGAGTTTTAGTCGGTAAGAGTGCGACATGCCCCGCCAGATTCCCCTGAGCTTCCACGTAAAAAAGGCCTATACCACGCATGGGACAAATCTTCTGATTCACAGACATTTGTTTTAGTCAAAAAGTTAGTCTGTTTATTTACTTATCCACTCACCTTTACGTTAGAGAAGAACCGAACAAGTCAAATATTTTATTTCCCGATTTGTATTTGAAATTGTGGCTTTCAAGTTAAAATACCCAACACAGAAATAAGATTTGCAATAAAACTTCGAAGAACGACAGTGCACCGGCAAATCTAATAACCAGTCCATTGATTTTTGCGATGTTCCACTTTCAAACATATTTATTAAAGCAGACAGTTCAGGATTCAATAACACTCGATAAAACGATATAGGTATTTCTAGAAACGATGAAAAAATGGTAAATTCATACGTTTAAATATGAATTCTATAGTGATATTAGTTAAAAAAATAGGTACTTCTTTGTCTATATCATCACGCCAAACCCGTCGCAGATTTGGCATAACTTGGAGCGTTAAAAAGTTATTTTGCAAATAAACAGGTTTATTGTTATAGACAGACTTCTCGGAAAATGTAAAATTCTGCAAAAATTACCTCCAACGAATAATACAGTTGATTTTCCAACATGTGCAGTGATTCATCTTAGTAGACCTAAATAAGATAATGTAGTCTTTCTAAAGGCCGATCAAAGGTCCGATTACATAGATGACGAAAAATTTACCCACTTTCACGAACCAGGGTTAGCGTTACGTATTGACTAACTGTAATAATATAATAATCTATCTATATCATCACGCCAGATCCCTTGCGGGGTGGGCAGAAAGTACAGAGTTCCAACAGGTTCTTTGCTTACATACCTCTCTGGTTTCTTCCACTCTCATAGTTCGTCCCATACACGCTCGCCGGTTACGGAGACTTGACTTGTCCTTCAGATAAGACTCGGTCTATTGAACGAATGCCAGAAAAAATAATGACAAAACAGATATACAATGTGAAAATGGAAGGATGTAAGTACCGGGAAAGACCTAGACTATCATATAATAATCAATGTTATTTACTAAGAAAAATCTACCGACAAATCCCTTAAGGAGTAAGTAAAAAGGCTAAGGTTAACAAATACAGGTAAGTAATCCAAAAACGGTCGATCTATTATCACAGCATGTTAAATGTCCACACCTACTGGAATAATGGTTGTGCATAAAATCCAGTTTCATCTACCCGCTACACCCGTGTGCGAGATATGAAACAATATTTCCGACATTTGAAAATTTGCAAATTGGTATTGACAGTGGAAGGAATGGCGGCGGCAGAACAATTCGTTACAGCTTTATTTTCGTTCTGCGGGACGCGGACAGTGGATTTGAGGGTAACATTCAAAAATGTAGCCGGTATTTCTGGTATTTTAAATGAAAGCTGCATGCAAGGTTATGAAATAAAATACGAGTTGGTAGTAAAAACTATCGTATTAATAAAAATAGACTTTGTAAAATCATTAAATTTGACCGTCAATTGAATAAACTTTTTTATAAATTAAATTTTTTCTAGACAAAATTAACATATCGAGTGAATTGGTTTAAAATAAAGTAATACTATCCGAGTAGTCATAATATAGTTACAGTATCATACTCTTCGTATGGTCACGAAATGACCAACGCTTATATCGTGGGATTAAAAAAACACTTTGTTTGTAATTCAAAAGTCTGGGTTCGCTTGATGCTCCATTTACCTCTGGACCAATAATATATAAAAATACTTACAATATAATTCTCTTAAGATAATTTATCTCAAGGCATAAAACAGATATTCTAAAGCATTATACACAATCTTCACGTTAACATTTTCATTGAAAAAGGTCATAAATAACCGACATTATAAAATACTACCAAAATAGGCAGCTTGACCTAGTCGCCTTACAAACCTACGAAAACGATTACGAGTTTCAATCTTATAAAACAGTTTATGAAATACTTAGTTACCCCATGAAAATCTTCAATCATCGGCTAAATTGGGCGATCAAATTTTAGCACACACCCATTTCGTTGGCTTGAATGCTTCACTGCCTACCCCCGAGCCCGCATCGGTTCGGTGGTTAATTGAAAAGGTTGGTTAAATATATCGGACAGTTGGTCGACTTTTAGATAAAAGAAACCACACAATTTAGAACAGAGAGCTAAGCACGAATAGATTGACGATAGTATAAGACAATCGAGTTGATATGCTACCTTTTCCATACTACAAATTTACGAAATAAATATGAACATTACAGTACGCTTTCTCGACAACGTTACGCTAACGTCAATTTGTAAGTGCCAAGATTCCAGTTTTAAATTGATGAAAAAATAAAATTGTATTGAGTCAGTTGGCTGGAATAATTGAATTATTTATTTCGAAGATTTAATGATACGTATTTAACTTAGTTAACAAGGGAAACATTTTTATTTTAACAGAGAGAAGGATGGTATAATTTTGAAAATATGATGAAGCACGGCTTTCAAATGAATAAATGTAGCAGTATATCTCTGCCACCCCCGCGTGGGGAATATAAGCATGACATGGTTAAAGTTTGAAATTGTTTTCTTCTAAAGCAACTTGTACCTTGGAATTGAAATAAAAAACAACCTCTTTAGATACGCTCATAAAAATGTAAGCTCACAAAATATGGTGTTTATCAGCTACTATGGTATAAAGCTAGTATTAACGGCACAGTCCTACAGTAATAACGGCACTGGGAATTGATAACTGAATTTTATGTTACACCCGTAAAACTCCACTTGCGAACAGATAGGTGCAGCACCCCTCTATATCATACGATTTTAAAACACAATTTGATATTGTATTTTGTTATATATGAATCCAATATTAACTAAAAAAATTAAGCCGTAATTCAATTAAAGACGGATGCGAACAACACAAAGTTGATGTTGTGTGTGTGTGAGAATGATCTATGCCGTTGTCTACAGGACCTTTAGAGCTTCACCATATATAAGGGCAAGTGTGCAACTACTATGCTACAGCCAGTAGGGTAAGGTGGCATCTAGCTCAAAGGCGCCTCAAGGAGGAACAGCCTCAGCTTGAGCATATGCCATGGGGGAAAGTGTAAACTAAGTGTCTCGCCGTGATGCTCTGCACCGGCCGGTGGGCAAGGGATTCTTCTCGCCCTGACCTCGCCGGTGGTTGGTGTCTATGTGCGGTATCTGTATTCGAAACAAGGGAAGCAAAGGCATCGGGAAGGTCGGTGAGAATATGCCGTAGGCGGTGGTAGCGGCTAATAAGAAGGGTAGGATAGGCCTAGTCGGTGGCGGCTACGATTAGGGGGTTCCGATGCTTGGAGTCTTCCCGAATTTAATGAAATTTAGTAAATACCACTGTTCAAATCCGGCGATAGTAAAGATGCCAACAACTATAGGCCAGTGTCTGTCTTGCCAGTGCTCAGTAAAGTGTTCGAAAAGATAATGCTCATGCAAATGCTAGATCATTTTAACGCAAACAATATCCTGCACGATCAGCAATTTGGTTTTACCAAAGAGCGTTGTACTACTGACGCCGGTGTAATTCTAATAAAGCATATCTTCGATGCCTGGGAGAACTCACAGGACGCCATTGGCATTTTTTGTGATCTTTCCAAAGCATTTGATTGTGTGAAACATGAAACACTGCTGCTTAAATTGGAGCACTATGGTATCCATGGTAAAGCACTTAATCTTTTAAAATCTTACCTAGAGGACAGACAATAGTGTGTTCAAATAAATCAAACTAAATCTCTAGGCTCTTTAGTTAAAATGGGCGTTCCACAGGGATCGATACTGGGTCCGTTCCTATTCTTAGTTTACATAAATGATCTACCTGAAGTAATTAAAAATCGAGCGAAGATAGTGTTATTTGCTGACGATACCTCTTTGATTTTTAAAGTAGGTAGACATGTTAATAACTTTGACGAAGTAAATGACGCTATTCTTCAACTACATAACTGGTTTACATCCAACAATTTAGTGCTCAATAACAAGAAAACTAAATGTATAATAATAAGGTTTTCTTTGCCAAATGTAAAAAGTACTGTACATGATATTATACTGAACAATGAGAAACTTGAGTTCATAAATGATACATCTTTTTTAGGGATTACGCTTGACTCCAAGTTACAATGGGGTCCTCATATTGAGAATTTAGGTAAGCGGCTTAGCTCCGCTGCCTATGCCGTAAGGAAGATCAGACAACTAACTGATGTGGACACCGCGAGGATAGTCTATTTTAGCTACTTTCATAGTGTCATGTCTTACGGTATATTATTGTGGGGTAGGGCAGCGGACATTGAGTCTGTTTTTATCTTGCAAAAAAGGGCTATTAGGGCCATCTATAATTTGAGTAGTCGCGACTCTTTAAGAGAACTGTTCAAAGTAGCTAATATCATGACGGTCCCATGTCAATATATCTATGAAAACATTATGTATACTAGAAAAAACTTAGATCTTTTTAATCAGCTAGGTGATAGACATTGCTATAACACACGACATAGAAATAAATTAGACCAACCGCAGTTTCGTCTGTCAAAAATTCACACGTCTTTCATGGGGCACTGTGTTAGATTTTATAACAAAATTCCCATTGACGTCACTAAACTTAGTGAAAATAAGTTCAAAGCTTGTGTAAAACGAACACTTTGTAAGCAAGCTTATTATTCAATAGAAGATTATTTAAAAGATAAAAATGCTTGGATAGATGCTATTCCAGCTCCACTTGAGTCATAACAACCTATTCAACTGTTGTTAGTTAACATTACCTCTCTTCCTTCTATTAATTTAACACAATATGTACTTTTTTTGTAAATGAGGGAACCATGTAGCCATTCTCATAAATAGTATTATTCGCTTTTTTAACTTAGACTTACCTGATGACCAACCTACATTGTTCTCCCATACCCCACAACAGAATGTAGATGAAAAAGTTTGTAATTTCTTATTTTAAAAGAGTAACCGTGGAGTTTCTTGCCCTTCTTCTCCACAGGAATGACATTCCGAAGTGGCGGTAGAGTCTTTGTTACTTTTCTGACGATTCATAAATACTGTAATGGTTTACATGAATAAAAAATATTCTGATTCTGATTCTGGACGCGTTCGCGAAGTAACGAGTTGGCGCCTTTTTAATACGGTCACGGTGTCGATTCGACACCGTGATCATTGCGGTGATCTTTGGGGAGGCCTTAGTCCTGTGGATGTCTTCCTTATGATGATGGAGATGAAGTCATGACTGTAGTCCATGTGGAAATTAAGTAAGAATATAATTTCCCCGAGCTAGATTAACAGGGAGTTGTAACAGGTGACCAAATCCAGCAACAAATACTAAAAACTGTTCAAACGAGGTAATGCTTTGATGCCATATCGGAGGAGGGCTCATTTAGGGTAGCGGTTTTCGGAGGCAGACTAACACTCTGGCATGGCGGTATCTATGACATCCGCAGCCCTAGTCCGCTGGGATACTGGTACCTCGAGAAAGGTTGACGTCTGATAGGCTACCGATCGTAAAATTAAAACTATACTGCTAAAATATATTGCGCCAGATAATAGAAATCCGGTAGGAAAACAAAATTTTTTCACTAAAATGTATCTCAGTATAAAAATATTGTAGAGAACATAAATAAGTCTACCTTATATGCCATTTGTTATCCCTCTCACACTGCGCGTTTATTGAATAAGGACTAACGAGACAAAGGCTTCCTAGGTGGTATAATTTTCGGATTATTCGTGCTGGCCTCTTTGGTAGAGTTTTTGCAATTAAAAAGTTCGTAGTTTTAGGTTTTTTTTTTGTGTAGATTCACAGTTTCCAATATAAAAGTTACTTCCTGGAAATCCAATCGAGAAGCAATTATTGGAAATTGTTTTCGCATGGACTACAGAGCTTAAAATTTCCAAATTATAAAAAAATTACGTTACACCTCCTTTCCCTAAGTGGGGGTGGGAGAGGTATACCCACATTTCCCCGACGATGTTAAAAACTAGGGTTTTAGGGTGAGTGAATTACCATCATACCGTGAATTGTTTCAGACTCCGGACTGATACTGGGCATTTTTTATAGAAAATTTACATTTTATCCGCCTTAGCATTTGAACTCAATCGACCTCGTGAGTCCTATATACCTACAGTTATACTTCTAATTTGTATATCTATACAAATATTAATAATATTATAAAGAGGAAAGATGTGTGTTTTTTTTGTAATCGATTAACTCTGAAACTAGTAAACCGATTTTAATAATTCACAATTAGCAAGCTTGATTATTTAGAAGTAATATAGGTTTTATAGTATTTCAGTAATAATAATAGTTTATTAAGATATAGCACAAAAAAACTCGTGCGCAGTCGCGACTAACAGCTAGTTTTACTTAAAGTTTAAGGTTCAATTTCATATGCTATTCTCATATATGAGTGTAGTGTATTTGCAGCATAGAGTTGAAATGAGCCCGTTCAGTGCGGCAATAGTTGCACCGTTCTCGCAGCTAATAATCTGCAATCGAACAGGGCTGCCACGGGTCAAATGCTTAAATTTGCAAGCAGAGAAGATTTGGCAAGATTTTGAGGACATTTTTTTTTTGAAAGACCTTACCTCACTCTAGGGATTATTTCAGTCACGCGTGGTACGTTTTTAAAAATGAAATGTACACACACAAACACCTAGACTAAAACAAATATTCGTGTGACTCACACAAAAAGTTTTATCCCGGGCGGGAAACCCTATCCTATTCGGTTCAGTGGGCGGAGTAGTCTCTCTTGACCACTGGGCCAAACCGTCCGGCAATGTGCCTTTTATCCTGAATTGTTCACCTACGATGACAAGATGGCAATGGTTCAGTAGTTGGAGCGTCGCCAGCTAGGGTCGCTGCAGTAGTGGGTTTCATCAACGCACAAGATTAATGTTTGTGTGACCCAAAAATATTTTTCAAGATCTCTTTCGTTAAGACTTTCACATGAGCAAATACCAAATTTGTGTACTCGTTAACACTACCTCGTTGGTCTAGTGGCAAAGCCCATCGCTGAGTGATCACGAGGTCTCGGTTTCAAATCCTAGGTTGGACAATTGTAGCTTTTCTAATGAACAATTTCCATTATGAGTCCGGAGTCTGGAATTGTGCCCGGTATATGGCAATAGGCTCGCCCCCTATTACATGGGACCTAAAATCTTCGGCAAAAGTGGGTGTACTCAGTACACCACTGCAACCCCCACTTGGGGATTATTGGCGTGACGGTGTAAACACTCGATCCTTGCACGTGTTGTCTTCGTGTGAACCTCAAATATTTGTTTCAATTTAGGTATTTGTGCAGGTGAAATACATATTCTTAAACACACACAGGAATTGTGGGGCAGGGAAAGTTTATACAAAAATGCTCAATTTAAAATAATTCCATACTAATTTTCTCTTTAGTAGTACATAATTAGGACTGAATGTGGACTGCCAAATGAAGCAATTATATAAATGGAGTTTAGCGGGGAATTAATTATATAAATGGGGACATAAAAAGCCTATTCACACTGAAATAGGCTGAGGAGACGGAAGTTAGACCGTGTTCCGAAGTGGTGTGATCGAGCTGGACCCACCTCCATGTACATACAACAGCAACATTACTTTTAAGAGACTTACTTTACCGTTGGTCTAATGGCGCATACTGCAAGTAGCCATCACGAGGTTTTGGATTCAAATCCTAGGCCTGACAAAGTGTGCTTTTTCTATCGAAAAAAACTTTATCGCAGTCTGGAGCTTAACGGACACTGCCCTTTTTACATTGAGACCTAACCTTATATGGGTGTACATAGTACACCACTGCCACCTCGAATTGAGGAATATAGGCGTGACGGTGTGTATTTTAACTTTAAAGAGTATCTCTCAATGACAACCCTATGCCAATGCGCAATGCATGCGACAAAACGACTGCAAAGTTTTCCTATTATATTAAGTTAGGAAAGCAAAACATGAATGTAGTGAGATTACAAGTATGAGCTGCAACGCGGGCTTAATTAAACCATCTTATGTACTTATCGGTACTAGACTGCTGAATATTGAAAAGATATATGCAGCTAGTTTTTAACTTAATTTTAAGGCGTTATAGTTAATTTTTACTTGCGCGAAAATTCAAAGATTTAACGAGAATTGATGCGTAATACTTTATAATAAACTATTAAAGTAAATGCAACTGTGTTTTTTTTTATTAACTCACATACCCCCTTAAATTAAACACCGTCCCGCCTATACATCTAGCGAGGGTCCATCCACATTTCGCCAATGATGTAATGAGTGAGCCTATTGCCATCATGCAGATTCATGCCCGGCCCATGGGAGACTCCCGACTGGTTGAGAATTTTACCATACAAAACCCCCAATAAATTCACTTCAAACTTTCAGATTTTAATATTTAATCAGACAGGGAGTGTAATGCAAAAACTTTAGTTTCATATCGTTGTTAAACTTTAGACAAAAACCGCAGTCTACGTATCCAGACTATACTGAAATTTCATTTTATAGTCTATACGTTTAGCAAGTACATCTAGATGAGAGAGTGGATCTGACTTTACTTAAAGATGTAGCCGCAAAGCTTAAGAGTTCACTTAAATATGAACAACTATTAACAACATTTAAAATAAGATTTTCAAATCACTCACAAGAATACCTTAAGGCTTCTAACGTTCATAATACATTATTTATATTATATCAAACCATCCACGTAATAGAGATAAGCTTTGATCTTAGACCACTGATAAATATGTTCATCTTCGTGAAGATGTTGAGTAGGTATTTCAATAGTTAATTAGTATTTCACTAGGATGCTTATGTTTATTGATCTCATAATTAAGATCACCCAAATTACATAACACTTTGAGTTTAAAAGCGCAGAAAGACAAAAACGTAACATTGAAATAAGACAGAATATAAGTATATACCAGATAAGTGTCAGTGATTATTACGGCACAAATGCAATGAGTATTTGGCTTACAAGTGAGCCAAAACAGTGCCTAGATAAGCATAATGTGAGGCACACGCTGATTTTACCTAGCCCCAGTATTTGTGCGCAGTTTATCTTGTGCGGAATTGCTACTCGACGAACGAAATCGCTGCTACTCGATGCAGTGACTGGAGCGGCTACGCTTTTATCATTGAACCTAGCCGTCGTCAAATCATCATCGGGTCACAAAACAATTTGCCCCGGTGATCAAACCCGTGACTACTTGATCTAGTAATCCGAGGGGCCTACACTTAAATTACAAGACCAAAACATCTTTAAATGATTATCGTCCGTTCACTAGGCGTTCCTGTATATCATCAATGTATATTCCTTGCACCGTTTTCGAACAATACAAAGTTCTAGCAAGTTGTTTCTTTTAAAGGCCGCTTACCTCCACTATTCTCATACTTTAAACGCACACACAACCGCCAGTTTTGAAGTCGCTTTATGCAACTATGCGCTGAATAATAAGTTAATCCACAAGCCAACCAGCGCTAAATAAACTTGTAACCGCAGCGGCGGCGGAACAAGTAACCGCCAGCCGTCGTGTAAACAGACCACTTGGGCATACTTTATAAAGTACCGGCATAGTACACAGGAGCGTCAAGTGAACGTAATTCACTTATTCAGTGGGTGCATAACTTTAAACCGCTTACATGCTAATTGTTTCATTCTCGTTAAGCTAGAAATAAATTATCGTATGCGACTTACAGTCGTGAATGATGGTCGCGACTGATGCTGTAGAACTAATATGTATACAGTCAAAAGCAATAAGTCGCGGACGTGACCTTGAGCCTTTGGACATCCGACGAATATCTGCCTCGCCGGATGTTTCTCTGACACTTTGATGCAGCCTGTTAAGTCACGACTGTGAGTTATAACCTAAGGCACGTCCGATAATTTGTCTCTAGTCTTACATGTATGTAAAGATAGAAATAATATATTAACATTTAAATTATATTAATAATAAATTGTATCTAACAATATTAATTGTCTTGAACTTCTTCCTAAATTGAAATATAATGTCCCAGCAGAAACGGTAAGAAACTTTTTTCCTAATCATGTTACTTAAGTCAAATCCAATTATTAACAAAATGCATATGTATGGCGAGCAAGTAACAGTCTTATCAAATTTTGCAAAGTATATGATTTTGATGTATTTAATGGCAGTGTGTTGACGGCGAAGCGAATACTAAGCAATAAGTTTTTCTCATTTATGTCTTTGCAAAAGAACGTTGTAATAGTCTAATTTAGATTCATATTTGGTCATGTTCGTGATAATCTTAATATTATACTGTGTTTAAACGTGAAGATCAGTAATTGGCCTTCTGCAGCTTAGACTTACATTTATTGTACCTTTACGTAATGTATCATGTGCTGTTGATCTTCCTACAAATAAATAAATAAATACATTACATGCTTGCACCGTTAAATAAAGAGTATAAATGTGTGTGTTTTGAGTGATTTATATTCATCCTATTTAGTTAAAGGTTTTAAGCTTTAAATAACATTTTAGGTTAATAAGTCGTCAAAGACATCTGTAAGTAAGTAGCTCGGTCGACTGGCGTGGCTTCAGACACAAGTTTACGGGGTCGGGCGGGTGTCGTGCTAACACCGAGTCCGCCAACTCGGGCAAAACCTGTGTTGTATCAGGTTCATACATTAATAATAACGCTTGCTTTAATACCTTAATAAATAGGGTATAACTTGGTAATACGCCCCACTTTTTTACCGAGAAATTTATGCGATATATAATCAAATTCCTTATTTTAGGTTCGCCTATGGGATCAGTGAGTAGTCGCGGATTCAATCTCCGTACGTGCAAATCTTTATGTGGCCCAAATGTTTGTTGCGGTCTATGTGGTGTATATGTGAATTGCATGTTTCATGTAAAGACATATAAGATACAGGAATAAATTATAGTGTGGGGCTACGTTTTAATATAGAAGAAACCTTCCCCCTAAATACGAATAGCAGTGGCCTCTATAGAAAACGTAGGTCGCTTTGAACATAATTTGCCAAAATGGGTCATAATGTATTTTATTTTAATTCCTTATTGTACACATATATTACCAGAAAACAATTTAAAAGGAATGTTTATGTACAAAGGCAATGTTAACTCAATATTGTGTTTTCTTCCAGTAAATCTCAGAACGATAAAGAGATGAAAATAAGAGTAGGTGATAGCAACAAGAAAACCTACAGCAGAAAAAAATATGTAGAATGTCCTAAACTAACCATACATATTATCCAAAATATTACATTAACACAAAAATCTATGGAAATATTACTAAATACAAATACATACATAAATATATTAAAATATAACTAAATGTACATACATACATACATATATAAATACTATATAGAATACATATATGGTAAATAAATGACCGATAAATATAATTCATGTTGACAGAAAATGATCTTTAGTTCTCTTCTTGAAGACGTCCAGTGAGATGCTATTGCGGATGGAATGCGGTAGTGAGTTCTACAAGTGCTCTAAAAGAACCGTTATAGCGGCTAGAAGTGTGAGGTACACGGTGGGAAGGAAAGGAGATGTGCGACAAGGTTTTCCCCTAGGAATTATAAATTCAAAGCGTTCCTTGAGAGCGTTCCTATACTGGTGAAGAACAGAATATAATAGTGAAAGTACGTGAGTATCTCGACGACGTCGAAAAGGCGACCTCTTCAATTGCGCCCGAAATTTCGACACATGGTCGTATTTCCCGAGACCAAAAATAAAACGGATGCACAAATTTTAAAGTCGTTCGAGTTTATTCAGGAGCTCCTCCGTCGCGTTGAGAACACACACACACACCAGCATACACAAGAAGAGGAAGAAGAAAAGATTGAGCAAGAGCTATTCTATTCTGAAAGGGCAGGAACTTTTGGAGCCGATTGAGAGACTGGAAGGACCAATGAATACTTCTGCAATATGAACATTCCACGAAAGATGGCAATCAATATAGATACCTAGGTTTTTGTCACTTTTAGAATAAGCTATAGGAACGGAATCATACAATACTGGTGGAAGTAAATCTTGATTCAAGAGGTTATAGTAGTATCGGCCACCAATGAGCGCTTGAGATTATGTGAGATTGACTAACAGGGCAAAAGTTTTAGCCCACTCGTTGATATTTTTTAGATTATTATTGATGGCTTCAATGGCCTCAGGGTGCGCGTTGATTTTAAAATGACGATAGAGTTGCAAATCGTCTGCATAGAGATGATAATATGAAGATAAAATGTTACTGATGGCGGTAATGAAAACCGAGAAGAAAAGAGAAGAAAGAACACCATCTTGGGGAACTCCAGTCAGATCACACCACTTTGTGGGAGCCTCTTTACAGCGGACTGACTATGAACGAGCCAGATGATAAGAATTAAATCATTCAGTTACAGAAGAAGACACATTCAAGGAAGATAAGAACCCTAGGAGGATGTCGAAATCAACTACGTTGAACTGAGCACTGCTAAAGTCCAATAATACCAAAATGATAAGGAGTTTATTTTCCATAGCCAACCGGATGTCATCTGTTATTTTAAAAAGCGCCGTAGATTACTATGGCCAGGACGGAACCCGGATTGTTGTGGACATAGCAGGCAGTTAGAGGAGAGATAACAAGACAGTTGATCATGAATAACACTCTCAAGTACCTTGGACAGGATTGGTAAGATGGAAATTAGACGAAATTGGAATACAGCGGTGGGATGAGCAATTTTGGGCAATGGTAGGGCATGAGCCTTCTTCCAAGCTGTGGTTGGTTGGTTTACAATGTGGGCTATGATAGAAACAAGTATATTTAAAGTGGAGAGAAGCATGTAAATATGTCGCCGACCGCTTTAGTGGAACTTGGTAAAAAGTAAACAAAGTACAATTTGGCAAGGAAATATTAGACAGACTATTTTAATGTAGAAGATTTTGTATTGCCGTCAAGGGTAATTGGTGATTTGGAGAAATGCTGGTATATTTCATTAAGATCAATGTCGGCTATATCCTCACGTTAGGTTTCATCGATACCAAGAGACTTGATAAAGTGCCATACTTGTGCTGTGCTGACGTTTTGTAGAGACTGGTGAATGTGGCGTCTTTTCGCATCTCTACACATAGGACTGCAACGATTACGCCAAGCTTTATACCAAGACCAATTCTCTTCCATTGGAAACTTTTGATACCGTCTTATAGCTTTATTCCTAACTGACATCGCTATTTTGATGGTGTCACATAGCCAGGGAGCGGGAAAATGCTTTAATTTCACCCTTTTTACGGGAACGTGTCTATTGTAAAGACCGAAAAGCAAGTTATTAAAAGCAGCTACTTTCGTATCTAATTCATTGCAGCTGTAGACAGAAGACCAGTCAATGTCACTGGCATCTGCGCTCAAACGATACATATTAATGTTCTTGAAACTGCGAAGGAAAATAAATTTAGGTTTGCGTTTAGGAGTGCAAATTTTATAAGATAGAAAAAGAAGTTCGTGATAAGAAAAATAGGCGGGTAGTTGACCATGGATAACCACCTTACAAGGTATAAAAATTTAATTTCTAAATGTGTTTTAACGTCGAAAAAAGAAATATAAAAGGTAGGTAGGTATTCATTTACCCGTATCATAAAATAGTGACCGTCACATTCACAAGACATAAAATAAAATAGTGCCTTGAACCAGGTTTCTTATTTTACACACTTTCGTGACTTTTTATCGGCCGCTGAAGTAGATGATCAGCTAACCTGCTGCATGGATCCTTCGGTGGCTTCTTTAGTTGTTGGTTTTACGAACGGAAACCGTGTTAGAAGTAACTGTAGCTTCGCCAAGGACTCAATCTTACGAAGAGATTTGTCTGGGAGCAATATGTATATTTTGCCCGCCCTATCTCAGAGTTTTTAATAAAGCCCAGGCACGATGCGTTGCTAGAAGCTAGTAGACACTTTGGTACTGGCTTACACCAAAGTGTCTACGCGCTTCTAGAAACACATCGTGCCTGGGCTTTATTAAAAACTCTGAGATAATTAACCCAGTGCCCTTTAACTCAGTTTTACGGAGGTCTGGCCTCTCCCCGCAGACTATAGTTCTAAAAACGTATGAGAAGAGGTCGGGCTTGCCTGAATGAGCTCCCAGGCGATGGCTGGCCACGGTTTCTGAGGAAGAGAGATTGTCATCTTCTTCTTAATTTTTTTTATCGGTAGAACAATGTGCTCTTCTTCACTCTGGTGCTCGGGAAAACCATGAAAAAGCAGAACCTTTTTGCGTGGAGCAATTTCATGCCAATCAAGGCCCACAGTCAGTAACTCCATCTGCGTAAAGCGCATCGCTTTGTGATCACGTGGTCCTGGGTTCAAATCCTAGGTCGGACAAATGTAGTTTTTCTAACGAAAAATTCCCAGTACGAGTCCGGAGTCTGGAATTGTGCCCGGTATATGGCAATAGGCTCGCCCCCTATTACATGGGACCTAACATCGTCGGCGAAACGTGGGTGTACTCAGTACACCTCTGCTACCCCCTCTGGGGAATATAGGCGTGACGGTGTATCCATGATTGTGTAGATGTAGTGACTTAACAAATGAAACTTAAAGTGAAATGAATGCACTTAAGGATGTTGCAAATGTTATAACTAATAAAATATGTAATATCCACTTTATTCAATTATTCTAATAAATTATCAGAAGCTGAAAAAAGAAGCCGTTGTTACTACTTGAACTACCCTCTTTATCATAATCGTGTCCAATGCGAGTGTGGTGCTCTAACGGAGCAAACCATATTTCTACTATTGTGCTTCAAATGCCCATCCACTTGTACACAGGACGATCATAACAAAACCAGTGACGATGGCATCGACGTAGCCACTTTATGAGCCAAAATATTACGACCTTGTACCATCGACTCGATAAGGAGAAGACTAACAAAGTAATAAGTACAAAAAACGTATATACCATATAAATATTTATATCGTTTATAGGTTACGCGCGCGGAAATGGCATACAATTTACTACTTAACTTTAATAGTAGATAAATTGTAGTTTGTCAGTCTTTGAACTGACTGAAATGCCATTAATTACTGGTACTGAATAAATTATTATTATTATGTATCTCGCTGAGATTCACGGGCTTTACCCGGACCTTTGAAAGGCTTGCATGGGGACATGGGTCCAACACGTAGAGGCCCTTTGCGAGAAGTTAATGTTATGTAAGCCATCTGCTGAGATCACTTGCTGAAAATGAAGAAACATAACCAGCGAACTGACCCCGGCAGGTTCAAGGACTATTGTAAATTATGGAAAGAAAACAAGGGCTATATAAATGAGGTTTGATGGACAAAAACTGTAATATTTCAAAGGGGACGGACACCGGCCATAATTAGTGATACCTAATTACCCGTGGCCGGCGGTGACTCGCCGCTTACTAGATGGACCCTCAAACGGTCGTCCTAGGACAACTGAGGGCAACACTGGTTTAAGCGGCTCAGGGGTGTAGAAAGGTGTGCTGCGCTTTCTCCGAAGTTACTCGACGCGTTATGCCCTTTAACACTTCCATCCCTGGAGTACATCGACGTAGGACCGCATTATCTTCCTACGTCGATATTGCTCTCACGGCTCCTCTCTGGACGGCCAATTAAGGCTAGCCAGAGCCGAGAGTCCTGCGGGCACCCTTCGGTTTCCACTCGACCGACGAAGACACGCCGAGTTGGGGGCCCTGACCGACTCTCTGAAGCACTCGGGTCCGTGGTGTCGTTACTCACCAACAGCTCGCCACAAGCTGCCCCGCGGGCTTATTATTATTGTTTTTGACATTGCTACATTCTAACTTTTGTGTTTCACCAAAAACGAAGCGACGACAAAGATCAGCGGAGTCACCACTTTAATAAAGCCATTTTAAAACATTATAATATTCCATAACGAATAAAAAACTGTATTATAAAAATACAAATCAATTAAAAATTAATCTAATTACCCTATTTCGGTTCGATAAGGAGTAGTATAAGCTAAGCAGTGATAGCCTACTGGTTAGACCGTTGGACTGCAAAGTCAGAGGTCTCGGGTTCAAACCCAGGCACGCACCTCTGTCCTTTCGAAAGCATGTGTGTATTTAAAATTAATTATCACTTGCTTTAACGGTGAAGGAAAACATCGTGAGGAAACCTGCATGCCTAAGAGTTTCTCGAAGGTGTGTGAAGTTCGCCAACCCGCACTGGGCCAGCGTGGTGGACTATGGCCTAAACCCTCTCAGTTGGAGAGGAGGCCCGTGCCCAGCAGTGGGACAGTTTCTTAACAGGGCTAATATTATTTATATATTATCGTTTATATACAGGGAAATAAAATCAGATTCATACCTGATACAATTTTAGATTATATTTCATCTTTATGATAAGATTAAATCACTCCGTATTGGTACATAATCACACACATACATATTTTTATATGAGCCTAGGATTCGGAGGGTCAACTGTGATTCTAGTGAATATTACTTGAAACTTTCGAAAGTTACCTGTTGGAATAACGACAAAAAGAATAGCTTAGATTAAATGGCAGTGAAGCATATCGCTCGTAGAACTGATGACTGTTAAGCAGAAAGGTTCTCTTGTATCGGAAGACGTGGCGTGGACCGATAACCTGGAGAAGTTAGCGAGTGAAGGCAACACAAAGGCAGTCGTTGTGGCTACCTTTAGAGGAGGCCTTGCAGTAGACTGCTTGCAGCCGATGATGATGAACCTTGGCTTTTAATGACCTGTTAACTGGCAGATTCAAGTAGCTCCATACTAGGAATTATTCAGAAATAATTCCAAGAGTAGGGCTACTATAAAAAAAAGCACCACATTTACAAACACGAAATTCACATGCACAAACACCCAGACTGATAAAAATATTTGTGAGTCACACAAAGATTTGCCCCATTCGGGAATCATACCGTCAATCCTGTAGGCGGAGTGACTTAAGTTCATAACCACTAGACCAAGCGGCCCCTCTTTTTTAGGACGTCGGTTTATAGAATGTGACTAGTAAATTAGTGTAGGGGCCTTTTCCAGTCTGATAATTTCATATTCCAGCCTCAGGTAGAAGCAGACCGGTCGGCATTTGTATTACATTTATTTGAATTTGAGGTTGAGAAAATGCGAGATTTTGACTTAGAGATGTGACCTAGAAAAAACGGATCAGTGGGTAGTCTGTTAACTGAAGGTGTGTTGAGTAATGTACCTGTGTCCTGGACCTATGCATAGGCTGGAAGTGGGACGAAATTTTTTCAAGTTCCTTTTAGTTATATTAGCTGGAAATGTTTATTGGGTACATTGATATATAATTCGTACTAGATTTCGGATATACACATAATGACAGCCATAATACGCCGCGTATACCTGGGTATACCTACGCATCTATAGTCGTAGCCAGCAACTGTAGAAATTACTTTTAAATTACTGATTTAAACGAGTACTTGTTAAAACGTGCTCTTTTTATTTACGACTGACTTTATTCACCTTGATACATTAGTTGATAGATGACGTTAGTAGTAATAATTTGTTACTAAAATGTAACACACCCCCTTAACAAAATATTTCAATAAATTTAAAACATAAATTCTTTAACTTAATTAATTTTTTTACTCAGGAACAAGACCTATTATTTCTAAGAATTTATGATGTTTATGACAATAAGCCTTTTGTCAACAAATTAACTAAATTTATTTTTTTAGAATCTTTGACATAATGATATCGTACATCAATGTGTTTTGTTCTATTGAGTGATTGGTAGCTGGTTGCCAACTTTAATGCACTTTGATTATCACAATGTAACATAACAGTACATAATTTACATGTGATCTCATGAAACAAATTTCTTAAATATATAGCTTCTCTAGTTGCTTCTTATAGTGCTATAAACTTAGCTTCTGTACTAGACAGAGAAACTGACTTCTGTTTCCTGCTCTGCTATGATATCACTGAGCCACACATGGTAAAGAAGAAGCCAGTACATGACTTTCTATCTAGTGTGTCACTAGCTCAATCAGCATCAACAAAACCTTTTAATTCTACATTATTTTTACTATATTTTAAACAATAATATTCGTTTTCTGTAAGTACTTCAATACTCTTTTAGCATGATTGTAATTAGTTTCATTATAACAGTTATTGAGTTGACTCAAATATCTAATGGAATATGAAATATCAGGTCGAGACATGACAGCTAAGTACATTAAACTACCTATAAGACTTTGTTAGGGTACATCTGTTACACAATTTTCTGCCTTTTTAAGATTTAACTTACATTCTATAGGAGAATCTATGGATCCACAGTTAAACATTCCGAATCTCAATAACAATTGTTCTATGTACTGCTGTTGATCTATTGTAATGGTATTAGATTTCTTATCTACATTTATTCTCATACCTAAATAGCGTTTTACATCCTTTATCTTAAATTCGGCACTTAATACACTAATCAATTGTTCTGTCTCATTTTTACATGTAGAAAATATAAAAAAATCATCAACATATACTGCTACTATTATTTTAACATCAGAACACAATTTTGTAAATAAACACTGTTCATGACAACTAATTTTAAAACCTATTTTATCTAAACAATCTTTAACCCTTTCATACCACATTAATGATGATTGCTTAAGCCCATAAATAGCTTTCTTAAGTTGTAAAACTTTACCTTTATCTATCTATCTATAACCTCACGCCAGATCCCTTGCGGGGTAGGCAGAGAGTACAGAGTTCCAACAGGTTCTTTCCTTACATACCTCTCTGGCTTCCTCGACTCTCATAGTTCGTCTCATACACGCTCGCCGGTTACGGAGACTCTTGACTTTTCCATCAGATAGGACTCGGTTTATTTGGTCGTGGTAAGATAGTCTAGGTCTTCCCCGGTACCTGCATCCTTCCACTTTCACATTGTATATCTGTTTTGTCATTCTTTCCTCTGGCATTCTTTCTATATGCCCGAACCAACGGAGCATGTCCTTTCTCATCTTTACACCGATACTTCCGCAGAGCTCGCATTTCTACCGCATTTATCCTACTTTCATTCTCCTTATTACATACCCAGCTCTCGCTACCATATAACAGCGTTGGCATAAGAACTCCGTTATGCATGGCCAGCTGCGCCTTTGGCTTAAGTGCCGGATCCCGAGTAGCTTTCCCATCGCACCATTCACTCTGTTCCCTGCACTCACTCTTCTCTCTATGTCAGCGGTGTATTTCCCATCCTTACTGAAGGCGCATCCAAGATATACAAACTCATTCACTTGCTCCAGCACATCGTTACCAACCACAATCCTTACATTCGTTCTGGTTTCTTCCCTTTCAAAAACTTTACATTCAAACCCTTCAGGAATAGTCATACTAATAATTTCTTTTAAGTGTCCATTTAAAAATGCAGTAGTCACATCAAGATGTCTTATGTTCATACACCACTGTACACTTTAATTTTTATTTTTTTTTGCACTAAGAGCTAATAGCATTCTTAAGGTAGAATGAAACGAACCTTACATTTTTTTTAAAAAACGTAGCCCCACACTAGGATTTATTCCTGTGTCGTGGGTGCGTTTACAAACATGAAAATTCACAAACACAAATACCCAGACCGGAACAAATAATTGTGGATCACACAAAGATGTGTCCCATGCGGGAATCGAACCCGCGACTATTAGACACAGTGGGCTCAAACTCAAGCTCTTAATCACTGCGCTAAATCGTCCGTCAACCTCCGCCAACCAAATCATTTCATTTTTTTCGATTTTTTTGATTTTCCGCATAGCCAACAAGAATATACTGCTCAGCTTTTTTATCCCATTTCAATCTTCTTTCTTTGGGTATGTGAGCCATTACCGGGCTTCCAAATAAACGAATAAGACGTACATGGTTTTTGAAAGGGAAGAAACCAGAACGAATGTAAGGATTGTGGTTGGTAACGATGTGCTGGAGCAAGTGAATGAGTTTGTATATCTTGGATGCGCCTTCAGTAAGGATGGGAAATTCACCGCTGACATAGAGAGAAGAGTGAGTGTAGGGAACAGAGTGAATGGTGCGATGGGAAAGCTACTCGGGAGCCGGCACTTAAGCCATAAGGCGCAGCTGGCCATACATAACGGAGTTCTTGTCCCAACGCTGTTATATGGTAGCGAGAGCTGGGTATGTAAGAAGGAGAATGAAAGTAGGATAAATGCGGTAGAAATGCGAGCTCTGCGGAAGATGTGCGGAGTGAAGCTGACCGACCGCATTAGCAACAGCATAGTAAGACAGCGAGTAGGTATGAAAGATAGTATCGGTGTAAATATGAGAAAGGGCATGCTCCGTTGGTTCGGGCATATAGAAAGAATGCCAGAGGAAAGAATGACAAAACAGATATACAATGTGAAAGTGGAAGGATGCAGGTACCGGGGAAGACCTAGACTATCTTACCACGACCAAATAAACCGAGTCTTATTTGATGGAAAAGTCAAAAGTCTCCGTAACCGGCGAGCGTGTATGAGACAAACTATGAGAGTCGAGGAAGCCAGAGAGGTATGTAAGGAAAGAACCTGTTGGAACTCTGTACTCTCTGCCTACCCCGCAAGGGATCTGGCGTGAGGTTATAGATAGAAGACGTACATCTGGTTTCTTTTTGTACCACGCTTCATATGGTGTCATGTTTTCAAGACTTGTAGTTGTTGAGCGGTTTTTATATACAGCAGTGTTTGCTGCTTCTGCCCAGAACTGTTTTCCAAGCTTTGCATCAAACATCATGCATCTTGCTTTTTCAATTATCGTTCGATTTGCTCTTTTGCAAACACCATTTTGATCTGGCGTATAAGCAACGGTTTTCTGGTGAATGATACCATTTGTTATCAAATAATTCTTCATTTCTTTATTACAAAATTCACCACCATTGACTGTACGTAGAATCTTTATTTTTTTATTCTGTTGATTGTCAACCATCATTCTGAATTCTTTGAATATGCTGAACACTTCATTTTTATTCTTCAAAAAATATATGAAAGTCATGCGACTACAATCGTCCACAAACAATAGAAACTACCGGGCTCCTCCAATGGATTTTGTTTCCATAGCGCCATACATCAGAATGTTTTATCTGTAGTATCTCAGTACTCCTTTCTGTCACATGTGAAAATGGTGATCTCATTTGTTTGCGAAGGCAAACAAATGAGATTACCATTACAACAGGTTACACATTTATCCTTCGTCATGTTACTCGTACCATCAAAAGTCAATCCATTCACTGTCCCATTCTTCATCTTATTCAAATCATTACTGTTAATATGTGCTAGCCTCCGGTGCCACATCTCTGCACTTGCTACTGTTTGTGCCGCTAACAAACAATCTGCCTCTTTAGTCTGAAGCTTGTAAACACCATTAGTTGACACTGCAGTTGCCACCAACACATTATTCTTATGACGTATGTAACAGGGGCTTGATTCAAAAATTACACTGTTTTCATTTTTGAGTAGTTGATAGATGGCGTTAGTAATAATAATTTGTTACTAAAATGTAACAGTACCTCATCATCTCAGCCTATACTTGTCCACTGCTTAACATAGGCCTCCCCAATCGCTTTACAGCGTAACCGTTCCGATGCCACCTGCATCCAACGACTTTCTGCAATTTTCACAAGATAGTCGGTCTATCTGGCAGGCGGTCGTCCTACGCTATGGCAGGGACCTTGGTTTTTCTACGAATCTCCTCATTCCTGATTCGATTACGTAGAGAAACGCCGAGCATAGCTCTTTCCATAACTCGCTGTACTTACGTTGGCAAATAGTATTGATGATAGGCACTAAAGCAACATACTGGGAAATATTCTTTCCTTTATCGTTATTTCCTTTTGGCGTAGCTATACAATCCTGTCTGCATTGAATTAACAATAGCAGTACTTTTATAGCACCTGTAAGTACCTTAACAATAGCACTCCGTCATTAGCCACAGCACTCTTAAACTTAAAACCACATCACCAGCCAATAAAAGGTACGGTAATATCTCGAGAGCTGCCATTGAAGTGAAGCTTAACTCCATAAAATATCACATAACGGCGCGTGGGCAGCAGCACATGCCGACGTACTTTACGACTTATTAAAATTAAAGTTGACGGGACAGAGGGAACCGCACTCGTAGCTTTATGGGCAACGATAATAAAAAGCCTGCCAAGATTTTTATGGTTTCTCTAAGCGCAATCCATTGGCGCTTGGAAGTGGCTTAATTTTCCTGCTGATGACTTAGCATGAAAAGATTGACGTTGGTGTGACGCTAACAAGTCGATGTGCTATCCTTACCACACTACAAAATTAACATGAACGAGACAGCACGCTTATTCGCTAGCATCTTTAAATTCTCTGGTTACTTCGCTTTGAAAATTCTTAAGAATACCTTCGTATTGGGTATGTAGCGTAGGCAATAATTTCGGGCGTATGCTTGGAGTAGTGGCCATAATGGTATTGTCCTCGCAAAAGCGTCGCGTATTTGTTGTTTATACGCCCAGTTTCCTCACACACAAATTAGGAAAATTGTAAGTAGAGAACAATGGGACAATTTCTTAACAGTGCTAACAATATTTACAGTATTATGTGTAAGGAAAGAACCTGTTGGAACCCTGCACTCTCTGCCTACCCCGCAAGGGATCTGAAGTGATGATATATATAGATAGGTATCGAAATGATTCTGCTTTGGTGTGTGAATTATGCAACGCTATCGTCACAACTGCACGTAAGTATACACTGTACTTTGATGACGCCTACTCGATACCTAACGCTAAGTTTTAGTGTTTTGACTGGAATATGTTTTTTTGTGTTAATGTGAATTTGGTGTTTATGTAACCAGATCAGCTTCCAAGGAAAATAATAAGTGTGTGAATGGTATTTCGATAAACAAAGAACATACTCCGATTATTAGGTAATTTTAGAGCGACAGAGTGATGAAGCAGATGGACGAATATATAATTATAGGGGAGACGTAGATTGTCACTCCACACACGAAGAAATCCCATGGGCATCATCCAGATTTTTTTTAAGAATGTGTTTCAGTATACTAATGTGATTTATATAAAATCTATGTATGCCCTTCAACTTTATCTATACCTAATAAAACCCACTCTATTACGCCCACGCTACGAAAAACCACAGTCTAACGCAATTAAAAGGCATGTGATTGATCATTATAAACCGTATCGGCTTGGTAACAAGGTTACAGGCCGGCTGTACCGCTGGGCGCTTTGACGGCAGACTAATTCGATCAGTGTGTATTATGCGACCAATTCTGTGCCACTTTGAAGGCCCCTAATAGTCAATCGAAGTTGCTAGAATAAAAAAAAGGTGTACTTGCACTTTTCTGGGAAAAGATTTTAAAAGCTCGATGCTTTTTTTAAGTTACTTTCACCCCCATTGTATTCTGAACCGGATCAATATATCGTCGACCCATACGTAGTTATATATACCCTTTGCCGGCATTCCTCCGGCACATCATTTAAAATATTCTTTAAAAGTAATCAGTGATAACCTAGTGGTAGAACACTCACCTTTTATTCGCGAGGACCGGGGTTTAAGTCCTCACCCGTACCTTTGATACAGAAGGTTGAGAGGAAGTCTACGTGCCAGGGAATTTTTTTGTTTGTACATTTTTGTATTTATAACCAACATATCCGGCAGACAGTTTATTAGGAACTGAGTAATATCTTTTTTATACGCTAGCTTATCCCTAATAGTCCATTAAAACTACTTGTGTACTATTCATAAATCATGTAAAATTGATACTTGGAAGTGCAACCACAATTCAGGATACTCTAGTGTAAAGGACACACTGTCACGTCTATATTCCCAAGCGAGAATGGCAGAGCTGTACTGAGTACACCCACTTTTCACCAACGATATTAGGTCCCATGTAATAGAGGGCGAGCCTATTGCCATATATTGACGGATGATTTAGCGTAGTGGTTAAGAGCTTAAGCCGCTCTGCCCACTGCGTCTAATAGTCGCGGGTTCGAGTCCCGCACGGGACAAATCTTTGTGTGATCCACAATTATTTGTTCCGGTCTGGGTATTTGTGTATGTGAATTTTCATGTTTGTAAACGCACCCACGACACAGGAATAAATCCTAGTGTGGGGCTAGGTTTATTATTAAGAAAAAAAAAATATACCGGTCACAATTCCAGATTCCGGAATCATACTGGAAATTTTTCTTTAAAAAATTATATTTGTCCCAACTAGGACTACCACTAGACTAACGAGCTAGTCATTTGCAAATAAAAGTATTTACGTAAAAAATCTTTAAAAAAAAAAATTAAACCGACTTCAAAATGCAAACAATAAATATTTGAAGACGGTACCAGATAGTGCAGTCTTTTTTCTGGTTACTTGGCACCGACTTCAAATATTTACTTTCTGCTTTTGAAGTCGGTTTTTTTTTTTAAAAGATTTTCATTTTACAATTTTAAGTGACAATTGAATTATTTACTAATATATATATATATATATATATATATATATATATATATATATATATATATATATATATATATATATATATATATATCTATATCTATAACCTCACGCCAGATCCCTTGCGGGGTAGGCAGAGAGTACAGAGTTCCAACAGGTTCTTTCCTTACATACCTCTCTGGCTTCCTCGACTCTCATAGTTCGTCTCATACACGCTCGCCGGTTACGGAGACTCTTGACTCGATATATATACCTATATTATATTATTTTGCTGAGTTGTTTGGCAAGGTACAGGATTGATATAATAACCATAATAACGGAATCTATACATTCGTGCTGTTCGCCGTTACAGAGTCCCCTGATGTATCTTCAAATTCCAAAGTTCAATGCCGATTTCATTAACATGGCACCACCTCGAAACTATACTAAACCCAACGCAAAAAAAAATCATTAAAATCAGTTCATAATAAATACGTTATAAAAAACACAGACGAATTATCGAACTCCTCCTTTTTTGAAGTCGGTTAATATTATGATTAGTTCTATGGCAGGGTACCTATAGGATTGACGTAATACCCATAATATCTCTATCTATGCATTCGTATTGTTTGTCGTTAAGGAGTTCCCTGGTGTATCATCCAAGTCCAAAGTCCAATACCTATGAAATTAAATTAAAACCACCTTGAAGCTATACTGAACCCAATGCAAAAAGAATCATCAAAATCTATTGATAATTGGCGGAATAATCGCGCATATACAGAAAAAAAAACATATATTCTAATTGAGAACCTCCTCCTTTTTAGAAGTCGGTTAATAATATTATCTCAAGTTAACCGAATACATTAAAGAGCTGCGTACACGTCGGAAACCACAATAGCAGCTGTTGCGTGGGGTAATAACAGGGTCATGTTTCCACCTCATTACAATAATGGTTGCCGTAATCCGCTAGCCGCGTTAGGTGGGCGTCATTAAGCATACGATCCCATTTCGAACATTCACGTTTCGATAGTAACAATGTACAACGTGAAGTGTAGTGTAATTAAAACGACCTTAAAGTGGTTTCCTTCAAGTCGGCAACTAAATCAATTGAGGTTATTTTAATATGAGACATTTTTTTACTTCAAAACTGCAGCACGAATTTTCATTTCGTTTTATTTTATGAGAAGGGCTTAGTAGGTTAATGCATATTTTGTGTATACAAGGTGTAACATAATAAACGCAAGACCTCAGACACCCCAATTAGAGAATTGCTTCATAAATTCAAAACGAAAACCAAATTTCCAAATTTAAAGGTTTTTACCCCTTTTTTAAGCACTTTTATACTCCAATTAACAATGAAACTTGTACGTGTATGTGTGCATTTTGAGAAATACGGGTTAGGAATGCATTTGTAATCTCCTTATTGCTATGAATCAAGAATAAATTTAGTTTTTTATAGCGCACTGAAGGAGTAAAAGCATTTTTTGCAAATTTAAAAAAAAATTTAAGGTACATTAAAAATAGTTGGAATCAATTCAGTTATCAATTTAGAACAAACTACTTTCAGGTCTTGCGTTTATTATGTTACAGCTTGTATATGTACATAAAAAATAAATAAGTATAAATAAGAAAAAGAGATATCGATTTCAATTTGTTAAAAATCTTAAAAAAAAACCGACTTCTAAACGCAAAAGATCCGGAGATGAAGTCGGTACCGGTTAGTGCAGTCGGTTACTTGGCACTGACTTCAAATATTTATTTTTTGGTTTTTGAAGTCGGTTTTAAGTGACGAATGAGTTATTTACTACTATTTATATACCTATATTATATTATTTTTCTGAGTTGTTTAGTAAAGTACCTACAGGATTGATAAAATAACCATAATAACGGAATCTACACATTGGGACTACCTCGGAACTGTACTAAACCAAACGCAAAAAGAATCATCAAAATCAGTTCATAGATAAAAACGTTTTAAAAAAATAATAGACGAATTGTCAACCTCTCCTTTTTTGAAGTCGGTTAATATTCTGATTAGTTCTATGGCAGGGTACCTATAGGATTGATGTAATACCTATAATATCTTAATCTACGCATTCGTATTGTTTGTCGTTAAGGAGTTACCTGGTGTATCTTCAAAGTCCAATGTTCAATACCGATGAAATGAAAATAGGACCACCTTAGAGCTATACTAAACCCAATGCAAAAATAATCATCAAAATCGATTCATAATTGGCGGAATGATTGCATAACATACACACAAGAAAAAACATACAGTCGAATTGAGAACCTCCTCCTTTTTAGAAGGCAGTTAAAAAATTAATATATGATGTCTGTGCCAAGTAATCTGTACCAACCGGCTAATTTAATTTATTAATTTAAACTTTTTAAGTTGTGTGTGAATTTAGTGTTAACATTTATATACCTATATTATATTATTCTGCTTAGTGCTACTGTAAGTTATCTACAGGGTTGATTTAATACCAATAATAACTGATTCTACATATTTGTGTTGCTTCCCGTTAAGAAGTCCCCTGGTGTATCTTCAAAGTCCAAAGTCCAATACCGATGAAATAAAAATGGGACTTTTTCGAAGCTATACCAAACCCAACGCAAAAAGAATCATCGAAATCGGTCTACAACTGACGGAAATATCGGTAAACATACATAAAAAAAACGTACATAAAACTTCCTTCTTTAAGTCTGTTAAAAAGACGCGGCGGTCGACTTCAATTTATAGATATGATATAATTGCGCCATAACGGTACAAAACCTTTACAATGTTAATCTAATTCCGTCAGAACGACTCATACAATTCGTCCCAATTTCGTTTAACGTTGGACTTTACTGCAGGTGGAATATGGCTCCCAACATCATTATATTAAAACGTTTTATCGCCGACCCCGCTCCGGAATCCATTCCAATAAATATTGGCGAATTCGGACGATCTGTTGTTGCGATATTTCTGAATACCTGAATATTGGATAAACTTGGTACAAATAACCAAAAAACAGCAGTATCAATGCCCTGTGACAATTTTAACTCTAATAGCAAGAAGATAAAGTTCAATTTAAAAATAACGTGTCAGTTTGTTTGATATTGTGTTGCATAATTGAGTAGAGTTATTTGTTTCGATAATGCAGGTTCGTTGAGTTACTGCCGTTGTAAATGCTATTGTCAATTCGATTTGATGGCTTTGTTTGTTAGGACTACTTCATCATAACATATTTATTTTATTTTAAGCAAAGTTGCCCCATCCCAGGACTAATTCGTAGGTATGTAGTTTTTGATAGTCTTTTCTGTATATTTGTATAGCCAATTAGCCAATTTTGGGAAATAAAGGATAAACATTGTCTCACTACAAGCACCATGCCCGAACTAATACACCTGATTGGACACAGAACATTAATAAAGAGCAAGTTAAGTACGCCAGATCCCTTGCGGGGTAGGCAGAGAGTACAGGGTTCTGTCAGGTTTTTTCCTTGCATACCTCTCTGGCTTCCTCCACTCTCATAGTTCGTGTCCTACACGCTCACCACATTCAGGGTGATATAAATAGATAGATAGATAGAAGAAAAGCACGTTTTGGAAGAAATATTGTCCGTTCACAACCTTTTGATGGTTTACGAACAAAACAATTTGAGAATACATCAACCATTAAGTGTTTTAATGAACCCTGATTTGGTTAGTGGTTTGTTCCATGAATTTGTCTAAATAATGTTTGTGATCTAAATAGACCGTGTTTTATCTGAAGAGCAAGTTAAGAGTCGCCGTAACCAACTAGCGTGTATAAGATGAACTATGAGAGCGGAGGAAGCCAGAGAGATCTGTAAGGTTATAGATAGATAGATAAATAATATTTAACCTTTTGATAGTGTTCACCAACGATTGTAAAATAAAAAGTATTATCGTTTTGGAAAATTAAGAATTTTCACTGACTTATGTTGCTGACGATCAAATCAATTCTTATTTCTAGTCCGACACGGATCTTTTGGCCCGTGAATGACGTTGACAGGGGTTGGTGTGAAATTAGGGTTATTATTTAGTAAAAATTTTGTTAGTAAAACATCCAAGGCGATATTTAAATAGTTGGGTCCGCACGATTAATAATTAATAATTTTTTTTTTTTTTTTAAAAAACCTACTTATAAACGCAAAAAATAAATATTTGAAATCGGTACCGGTTAGTGCAGTCGGTTACTTGGCACCGACTGTCAAATATTTATTTTTGCTTTTTGAAGTCGGTCATATATTTTTTTTAAAGATTTTTATTTTACAATTTTAAATGACAATTGAATTATTTACTAATATTTATATACCTATACTATATTATTTTGCTGAGTTGTACAGCAAGGTACCTACAGGATTGATATAATAACCATAATAACGGAATCTATACATTCGTGCTGTTCGCCGATAAGGAATCCCCTGATGTCAAGGTCCAAAGTTCAATACCGATTTCATTAAAATGGCACCACCTCGAAACTATAGTAAACCCAATGCAACAAGAATCATCAAAATCAATTCATAACTAAAGACGTTATAAAAAACACAGACGAATTATCGACCTCCTCCTTTTTCGAAGTCGGTTAATATTCTGATTAGTTCTATGGCAGGGTACCTATAGGATTGACGTAGTACCCATAATATCTCAATCTACGCATTCGTATTCTTTGTCCTTAAGGAGTTCCGTGGTGTATCTTCCAAATCCAAGGTCCAATACCGATGAAATTAAATTGGGACCACCTTGAAGCTATACTGAACCCAATGCAAAAATAATCATCAAAATCGATTTATAATTGGCGGAATGATCGCGTAACATACATACAAAAAAATAAACATACAGTCGAATTGAGAACCTCCTCCTTTTTGAAGTCGGTTAAAAAGAACTTGGATTCTGCGACTGTCATGTCGTGACAGCGTTAGTTCCGATTTTGGCTGCGGGGCAAAAGATCCTTGTAGGATTGTAGATGGTATTTTACAAACAATAGAGTGAAATTCAATGTTCACGTCAAAACTTGATCGGGGCTGTCATTCCCACCGTTCAAGTACGCTCTGTTTGAAAATTAGTTCCGTGCATTTAGTTAGTGTCAGTCCGTTTGATTGCTTGTCTTTTAGCTTGTATGGTGCGCGTCTGTTGTTTTCGTGTACCACCTATATTTTCAGGATTCAATTTCATTAATGGAATTGGCATGAGTTTGTTCTTGTATTAAAACGAGCGAGGTATGATTAGATTTTACTATACGAACATGATACGAACCAAAGTACCTACAGCCTCAGAGAGTAAGGAACTCCTGATGGTTTTTTCTTCTATCTATCTGTTTTTTTTCTTAATTTAATTAAAAATATGTACCATTACTACGATCTTGTAATCAAGTAAATATTTTGCACTTAAAACTGTTAACTTTCCCTATAAGAAATTCTCCTTGACAAAGTGAACTTTGTGTTCCCTAGATGGGCACAGGAACGGATCCTCCAAATTACTGGAAACATTCGGGTAGTTTGTGTATGTGTTTGTTGATTAGAATGATTGGAGCGGAAAAATTTGGTGATTAATCGAATTGATCTAAACTCTGATAGTAATTGCTTGACTTACTTGAGTTGACGCCAAACTATTTTTGTGTTCATACTTTATAGAAAACTGTATAAACAAGTATCTGTATACTGAGTTTTTAGATTTACGCAAATATTACACATTATATAAAACTTAACTTAATCGCAACAGCGTAGTAAGAAAGCGAGTAGGTATGAAAGATAGTATCGGTGTGAAGATGAGAAAGGGTATGCTCCGTTGGTTCGGGCATATAGAAAGGATGCCAGAAGAAAGAATGACAAAACAGATATACAATGCGAAAGTGGAAGGATGTAGGTGCCGGGGAAGACCTAGACTATCTTACCATGACCAAATAGACCGTGTCTTAGCTGAAGGGCAAGTCAAGTGTCTCCGTAACCGGCGAGTGTGTATGAGACGAACTATGAGAGTGGAGGAAGCCAGAGAGGTATGTAAGGAAAGAACCTGTTGGAACTCTGTACTCTCTGCCTACCCCGCGAGGGAGCTGGCGTGATGATATAGATAGATAGAAATAAAACTATTTTTCGGATTTTATCGCGGTTTATTTTGATCTTAAGTAATAATATAATCAAATCCAAAACCAAGCTTAACACTGCAAGGCCTCAAGGCGCCGTGAGCTCATTCTGCGTAGATCGGACCAACAAAAATAATTAAGAAGTTTGAGGGTACCCCGGAACAACTATGCCTTTTGGACGTCTAACACCTCAGTCGTTCCCGTGACCATGGGTGCAGCAAAGCACTCGAAACGTCGGAACATAAAAATCAAAATAAACCAATCTAAAATCGGTCCAAAAGTTTTTGAGTGTATTCGTTACAAACATACAAATCTTTCCTTTTTATAATGATGTTATTATCATTCGTACAAGTTTATTTCTGCATATAATTACGTATAGTCTAATCCTGCATGATTCTTAATCACCTTGCTTTTAACCAAATGCACAAAAATAACTATTACTAAGCTTTTTCTTACCATAGGAAATATATTTCGTCTTTTATAGTTTGTAATTAAGTTCAGTTCTGATGGATATTAGAAAGCCTAGATAATAAAAAAGAATAACGTTTTATCTGTTTAGAAATCCGACTACAATAAGTATTGTTTAGCTTGTACAACAAGTATATAAAACGTATTGAAATCTTTACAAAGTGTCCGTACTAAATCTACTGTTAATGTTACAGACTGAAACTAATCCCAGCTACACGGTATCTTTACTGAAACCTAAGACTCTCAAGTCGGGCGAGGCTTTTAGACTCGTGTAAAATTGAGTTTCAGGAAAGTAGAAACTTCTTGATTAGTACTTTGTTTTTCTCAGTTCTTAAAACATGGTGTACAGGGAGTAATTTGTTGGCAACTTAGGACCAATCTGCAATGTGTTGTGTTGTATAATCTACTCAACTCAACTCAAATAGTTTATTTTGTATAAGCTCTGCGGGGCGCTTACAAATAGTCGATTTACAGTTTTTTTAAATCTATGTTAAGTACTTATCTACCATCGGATCGGAACGCGGCCTCTACTGAGAAGGCCCAGCGAAGAAACTCAGCGGGCTTGTTGTTTTTATTTACTTATCTTTCTCTTTTTCCTTTCCTTTTTCTCAATCATATTGTGTGGTGTCAATGTTTAGGTTACAATTAAATAGTTTACGATCTAGCTCCTGTGTTATGCCTTACGATTGAGATATGAATCTAATGGTGTTGTTTGTAAAGAGTGACTAAAAGATTCCAGATGCACCAGTCTCCACAAGCAGCACATGTTCACGAGTATGACTGCTGGAACAACATATTTGAAGAAAAGGAGTAAGTATCTAATCTCTAAAATCCTCTAATATAAAATATAGTTGTAAAACTGAATGCACATAGCACAAAACCTGTCGTTGCCAAATCTTTGGGGTAGGCTTATCCTTATTAGTGGACATTTTGGAAAAGAGTAGATATTTTTATTTCGTGGTTTTAAATCCTGTAGTAGGTACCTGTCTACAATATTTGATAAATTTAACTCAGTGTGCTGAATAAAGCAAGTCATTCAGAAAGCAATACTCTTATTCATCTCACTCGTACGCAAACTCTACGGAAAAAGAAAATACGCGCACGCCATCGAAGGTATACTTTCCAATTTCATGGTATTCATGGTAATGCATGACTGTGGTTTTTGTCCAAAATGTTACTAGTGGAATTTGGACTTAGAAAGTATACCTGTATGCGCTTGACCTTCGATGGCGTGGACTATATTTTCTTTTTCTCTAGGGTTTGCATACGAGTGAGATGAGCACACTGGGTTGAACTTATGAAATAGACATACATTGTGCACCGAAGAGCCGACAAGAAGAAATATATAGATTAGTCGCAATATTGCCAGTGTTGTGAAAATAGTATTTACTAATATACTTATGTTGTTGCCAACAGTACCATACAGTAGACATGCAAGAAGTACATTCTAGTTACAGCAGCTACTAAAGTGACTTATCACCTAAAATCTATTGCGTTTTTTAACAGAATAAATGCAGATTTATAAAACATCCTGGAGTCGAGTTCCTGATGCGGCAATGATGAAAAATAAGAGGCACTACATAAAACTTTCCGCGAGCCTAATATCGCCGGATCACGCGCGTTTACGATGCGACAGAGGCGTAAAATGAGAGTATTGTTATTTTACAGCAGTGGATGCGCTCGTAAAACGTGAATAAGGAAATATCTCTGCTGGTGATGGTGTGGCAAGCCTAGTTTGATGACCAGTCATTATGATGGCATGAAAAACAAGAATCAATCGGCTTCTGCTTCGATAATTGCTTATAATTGTCACTTAAATGTGTTATAGGTGGATATTGTAAGTGTTAAGATTTTTAAGATGTATTACCTAACGCCTAACGCAATATTACCTAACGCCTTATTTAAAGCGTATTTTGATGTGGACGTTAACATTAACGGTAACCCAGGTGGATCAAGAGCATAAAAGAGCACATCTGCAGTCGTACAGGGGAATCGAATAAGCGATTACTCAATCCTTTTTTACCGATTTCAAAAGAATGAGTTTCTATGTTCGTGTGTATATATTTTTTTATCCATGTTCACCGATATTTTCGTCAAATGTGAACCCATTTTAATTTCATTGATATTGAACCTTGGACTTTGAAGATACACCAGGGAACTCTTTAACGACAAAAAATATGAATGTGTAGATTGAGTTATTATAGGTATTATGTTAATCTTGTTGGTACCATACTATATAACTAAGCAAAGTTGTGACAAACGTATCAGCGTTACAAGAATAATATAATATAAAATATATAATATAACATAGGTATATAATTATAAATAATTTATAATTTATTCACCACTTAAAATTGTAAATAAATTACTTTAAAAAAAAGGGAAACCGACTTTAAGAAGCAAACAATAAATATTTGATGTCGGTGCCAAGTAACCGACTGCACCGACCGACTGGTACCGCTGCTGAATTTTTATTTTGCCTCTTGAAGTCGGTGTAACATTTTAATAAAAAAAAATATTGAGCAACGCTATTAGCTGAGAGGCTGTTACAGCATCACCGGGCAAGAGGGCGCGCGTGTAACAACTACACTCCAGTCGGAAACGCAAGGGGCAACTAGCTCAAAGGCACCTCAAAGACAAATGACTTTGGTTTCGACTGTTGCTATGGGCGAGGGCATATAATAGGTTGCTTGCCGTGGTGTTCTGCACCAATCAGCGGGTAAGGAATAAAATTCTTCTACCTCGCCAGCAAGATCAGTGTCTGAGCCTGTGTGTGATATTGAAATCCGACAAGAGGGAGGTGATATAATCGGGAGGGTTATACTCGATCCACTTAGCCGGGTGGCGTACACCAAGACCAAGTAATCGGACCAAGTTTTCCTATGAAAATAACTTCACATTTCTCACGTTAGTAACGGTAGCAAAGGTTTTTTGTTGGACTTGTTATATGGGCAATAAGTGGCAACGACTTTTATGGGTTACCATTACTCACACACCTTGAGTTATACGCTGGGATAAAACTATTTTTTGGCTATGAGAATAACGCGGTTATTTGTTAGGGAATGGCAAATTTTGTAGGTACCTATGTCGTTCCTGATAGGTATTGATGATGTTCCATTTTGATTATAGATTGCGTTGAGTATTGTGCCAATGGCTAGATGGTGCAATAGTGAGTATCATTCTAATAATATTATAGATAGATAGATAGATAGAGTACTCTTTATTGTACACCAGTGATATTGACAATTAATTACATACAAGAAAAAAAAAATAGGTACAATTGGCGGTCTTATCGCTAAAAGCAATTTCTTCCAGACAACCAATGTATTGGAAGAAGCAACATACGGAATAGGGCAGTTATGGTGGCGTACACTATAAACCTCAATAATACATACTGTCATCATTTTACTTACATACATATCATAGTTATAATACAACATTATATACATACATATATACACATATAATACTATGCAAATATATAAATATATCTTACACACAATACAGAGAGTGTGCAATGAAAAATTTATAAATGAAGAAAGTGGTGGTGAACCATATTTTTAAAGGACGCCAACGACTGTGCACGACGGACTGTTACAGGCAATGCATTCCACAAGCGAACGGCTTGATTAGAAAAGGATTTATCGAAGTAGTTGGTAGAATGCATCGGTGTTTTCAGCCTTAGGTTCTCCGATGACCTTAGAAACCTTGAATGTGTGTCGTGAAGGAATTCAAATCGTTCTTTGAGGTAAGTGGGAGATGTTGGATTAAATAAGATATTATAAAGAAGAGATAATATGTGAGCATTCCGGCGAAGGCGAATTGGTAACCACTTGAGTCTTAAACGAAATTCAGAAATGTGATCATATTTGCGAAGGCCAAATATGAATCTAATGCAAAAATTTTGAAGTCGCTCAAGCTTGTTATATTGGTTCTCTGTGAGATCAAGATAGCTGGCGTCTGCATAATCGATTATAGGGAGTAGAAGGGAATGTGCGAGAGCAATTTTAGTGGCAGTAGGGAGAAAATTGCGCAGTCTTCTCAAAGACCCTGCAGAAGCAAAAACTTTGCGACTAACTTCTTGAAGTTGCGGGCCCCAAGTGAGATTTCTGTCAATATAAACCCCCAAATTTTTAACAATTTTGCTTATTGGTATGGTAATATCGTCAAACTTAATTTGGGGTAATTGTGACCAATCAATCCGGGAAGTCATTCTAGAGCTACCAATAATAATAACCTGTGTCTTAGTTGGGTTGACTTTGAGACCAAATTCCTTACTCCAAGTACTTATTTTGGATAGATCATCATTAATAGTGTTAACAGCTTCCGGCAACCTGACTAACGGAGCTTGAGTGTAGATTTGCAGATCGTCAGCATAAAGGTGGTATGAAGATTGTAGTTGGTTGGGAATAGAGTTAATAAAAACAGCGAAGAGTAAAGGAGAGAGAACGCCACCCTGTGGAACACCGGCATTAGTGTTGCACCAAGAAGAGTAGTTTTCTTCAATGCGAACACGTTGCCGACGCCCAAACAGGTAGTTACGAAACCAGTCAATCGCTGTTGGAGATATGTTAATGGAGCGAAGAATCCCAAGTAGAACATCAAACATATATTACTATTTTCCCCCCACGACTTGGTCCGAGTTGAGTTTAGACAGGGATTTAACATTTTTCTGGAATAAAAAGTATCGTATATGTTAATCCAGGTAATAGACTATACGTGTGCCAAATTTCATCCAAATCCGTTTCTCCGTTTTTACGTGATTGAGTAACAAACATCCAATCATCTACACACACGAATTTTCACATTTATAATATAAGTAGGACTAAAACTGTTAACTAGTGTGGTTAATGTCTTGTTTTAAAATGTTGATCTATCTAACTACGGAGTGAAATTGTGGATATAAGTTACATTGGCTAAACTCACGCTCGACAAAAGGTTATGTATTCTTTTAAAAATACAGAATATACTATTGTTGTATTTAGTTGGATTATAATAAATGAATAAGTTAGGATGCATATATTTGGAACTCAGCCCTACATAACTGAGTTTAACAGACCTGTCTTATCAAATAATAAGTGATCAAACGAACTTACCTGAAGTGAAGTTCGATCATTATTATACGAAGTACTTCGTTCGAAGATATAAACATGCAGCTCTCTCTACTGGCTTGGCAGTCCGCTTTAGAGTCCGCTAAAGTTTTTTAGAGACGTCAACGCCTCCTCTATGGTATCTGTGGACATAACCTCTGCGACCATTCCTTTTAGAAGTAGTACATTTCAACTTTACCAACGGGCAGGGCGGGTTGGGTACTTATATCTTCGAACGAAGGACTTCGTATAATAATGATCGAACTTCACTTCAGGTAAGTTCGTTTGATCACTTATTATACTGTGTCCTTCGTTCTCGATATAAACATGCAGCTGTTTAGAGCTATAAGGGTAAAGTTGAAGTATACCACATGAATGTCATTTTTAAGCGTGAGCTCTAAAACATAACATGTCATGATTACATTTGTATAACACATTCCCGTTGTTTGCATTGCTATACAACACAAATACAACCTATATATATGTATATATATATATATATATATATATATATATATATATATATATATATATATATATATATATATATATATATATATATATATATATATATATACAGACGAGTATATATACACATATATTGTTTCTTACAACCAGTCTGTCTAACTTATTCAAAATAAATTTATTTAATCAAATTCTATAACATGTTATGTTATATAGCGTAGATCCATCCTAACAAAAATCTTTAAAGCACCTGTTATAGCACACCTGTTGTCCATAACTGATTACTACCGGGTAATAATAATCAATCATTACTTATCAGATATCAGTGCATTCTCCATCTGTTATGTCTTCTATATATAGAATTTTTTTTTTTAATAGATGTCTCTTTATATAACGAGAGTTGAGGAATTACCGATCCAGAACTTTGTTTATATGAAATTAATCCCTTTATAATAATTCTTGTATCATAGAAAACCCTTCCGAAACGAACTATGAGAGTGGAGGAAGCCAGTAAGTAAAGAACCTGTTGGAACCCCGCACCCCCCGCCCACCCCGCAAGGGGTCCGGCACGACGATATAGATAGAGATAGATAGAAAACTCTTACTGTGTACTAGATCTGGAAACAAAGTATGTTAGTACCCAATCTATAACAATATAAGACAAATAAGACAGGGAAACCTGTTTCCCCACTAAAGTGTCTTTTTTTTGTCAAATGATCTCTTTTTTGAATACAGTACCAGACAAAGGCTACAAATTATATTGGTGATTATAAGGATGTTTTGCTATAATTACTTATTTAATTTATGATATAGTATTTTCCTTTATGTCAAAGTTAGGTTATATTTAATGTTAGTTATATTTATAATCTTTAAAGATGTACATATACCAAAATTTAACATTTTTGTACTAGAGGCCTTTTTACTAATGCCCTTATCTATAGCTATTCCTCACATAAGGCTATGTACATTAACTATATGATCTTAACTTATACATGTAGTACCTACGTATCATTCATATTTCGTTTAATATCATAATAATATTTTTTGCGCCCTCGCCTACCCACTTGGGATCTGGCGTGGTCTTATAATTAATAATAAATAAATAATATCAAGTTCCCTAAGACTAAGGTTATTGCTGATACTACATAATATTTATCATACCTGTGATAAAAATATACTTTTGATTATTCTTGTTTAAGATAATCTATACTTTTAAATATTGTAACTCAATAATAACAATAACAACCTAATATCGTTAAATTTTTAAATAGGTATTATTATTAAGTCATTTGCATGAATTTATTTTCTTTTTATATATTGATACATTAATAAGATACATGTAACATGTGGATGTAATAATTTGAATGTAACAATATGAAAAATGCAAATTTTTGTATGACATCTCCAATCCAATATTTTTACCCTGAACCACCTTCAAATAAATTACAGCATGTATAGTGCTCTAAAACCACCTGTTTCCATAATGGTAGCAGGTTGTGTTTGTGTCATATCTCCGATATCCTAACTGTACCAGAAACATCACTGGTGCTCAATATAAATGTACACATTCAAAACTAAACACAAACCTATTTTTTATAGTTATTAATTTCTTGAATAATTTTATTTGATTATATATTATTTATTAATTATCATATTATCAAACAAAAGTACAATAACAACATCTAATTCTTCAATTCATGAATTGATGTATAATCTTTCCTCTGTGTGTCTCAAATTTCTAATGTATTAATTACACTATAAATGATGCAGGACGTAACCAAAAAACCAAAACCATTGGACTCATCACCCAATAGAAAGCTGAATATGACTCTAATGTCTATTATTAGCATTGAGTTTTTTTGTGGGATAAGGATTATAGCACAGTTGTGATCATCTATCTTTAATTAAATTCTAATGAGAATGGCTATAAATTGTATATCAATTATTAAAAAATTATGTTTCTAATAATAATGTTCCTATACATAATGTTAAATATATGTAGGACCAGATTTTTTAACCTTCACTTGTCTGGATTACTTGCAGTATTTGCACAAAACCAATAAAGTTGTGTTTGCCGTTGAGGCCAGACAGACACACATTTTTATTAGTGTCATAGATACATTGTTTCATACCAAAGTCAGTGAATACCTTTAGCCTCCAATATTATGGTTTATTTGTAACGGCCATGTTGTATTCCTGAATGTTTAACTGATTTTTTCAGTAAAATAAAAAAAACAAAACAAGCCTTTATGTAAAAAGCCTAGCAAGCTTTTCTTACCTCACATTCTCTGTGATGTCCATTGTGATTTGTTTTTGGTGGGCCGATAGGTACACTGTGGGTTAATATTTTTACACACCGGATGAGGATTGTTGTTCTATATTGGTTACAACACTGGTGGTTTTTTGAAATTTAAACTACTGCTTATGAATAGATAGTTATAATTCCATATTGGTACTCCACTATATTAAAACTCATTTAATACAAAATATATACTGCTGACCACAAAGGTTCTTATCCCAATCAATGTTTCATGACTGCATTGTTAGGACTCATCTTCCCTGGCTACCCTGCAAGGGGCCTGGGCTGATAATATTGATATTTATTCGTTTTATGTTACCTGGATAGACCAGGTATTTTATATTATATTTTAAGGATGTATGTGGGTAACACAAATTATTGCACAACTTGCCTGTCTCAGCATCGGTAGGCTGAGATATTATATTTGGAATATTTCCACAATTCTGTTGCTTGTCAGTTATAACAGGCATTGTTATAAGTAGAGATTACTTTGGCTCATCTGTTTATAAACCCTGTTCAGGGATAAATATTGCAAGGTTTACCTTTTTTAATACAAGTGCTCATAATATTGCACAATTCTTTGTGTAATAAGCTCCACTTTGGGCTATTTCAGGATTATTATACAAGTCAATGTCTAATAATGAAATCAATGCAAAACATTATGTTTCTGCAAATGAGTGGCTTATGTTATTAATAATGTATTGTTATTCATAAATTCATAATGTCCCTTTAATTACCCTTTCAGAAAGTCTCCTTTAGGAGATATAATATCACAAATTGCTTATAGTTTATAGCAATAGTCTTTGTATTTACAGTTTAAGGTATGTATGTTGGGTAACATTTTAGATTCTTACCATTGTAGAAATTTGAACTGCACAGGAGCACCTCATGGGTGAAACCTATGAGTAGTATGACTTTCAGCACATATCTCGTATGGGCCCCAAGTCTTGCGGATCACGCCGATGCATCTCGTACACCACTCGTGTCCTTGAATTACCGTTAAGTCTTGCGGACCACGTCGATGCATCTCGTATATCGCCCGTGTCCTTAAATTGGCATCGATCCTTAACAATCATCATTATTGATTAATGTCTCCCCTAATTTCTCTCATTAGAGGTATTACATTGCCAATTTATAGACGGTTAATAATTGTTTGGAGGTATGTTGCGTGTTAAACTGTTTTTACACGAAGAGGGACATGAGACTTCGTAAGTTTACTTTTCGAGTGAAGACTTTACAAGTCTTAATATGACAAAACTCACGTCTCCAAATATTCGATATTATATACATAAACAAGTTAAGCTGAAAACGCCACAAATAAACAACTATCAGTTGATCTTTTTAGAATGTACTTTTTTGTCAAGACGTAAAATATTTCTGAATTTGCCTATACGATGTTTTAAATTTATTTCACAACATCACTTGAGTATATAAAAACCTTTTGTTATATAATTTCACTGCTACGGCTATATGATTAAATTAAATGTCGACCAAAACTTTATTACAAAGCATCGGCTGCCGCGCTAAAAGAAAGAATGGTCTCTAAAAAACTTAGCGGACTGCCAAGCGAGTAGAGAGAGCTGCATGTTTATATCGAGAACGAAGGATACAGTATAATAACCGAGCTGCCTCCATATCGGTTGGAATTGACATGTTGCATGTCCGAGTCCATTATTATTTGAACAAAAGTAAGAATATCATGTACCTATCCCTTTTGTCTGTATCTAAGTGTCTACCATTCCCACTGTATACGTACTTAATTTAGCCGGATTGTTGGCTTTATACAGAAAGTAGTTAAACCCCAGAGTTATCAAACTACCATCGGATGCCGTAAACATTCTGAGCTTTGGGAATTAGCCATTAATATGCTGCCGTGTTGTCGAACTCTCAATAAACTTCGCGACGACGCATGTCTGCCACCCTCTGCAACTATCCAGACAGCTTGATGATATTGACTCTGTCCAAACAAATACGAATTTTAACTTCAAACTTATAGAGTTGAATTTCTATTAACTTTATTCTTAAGAATCCCATCACACCGTACTAGCTAAAATAGACTGTGACTATTACAAATTTAAGTCCACTTTCGATTGAGCCACAGTTGTTTCAAGTTAAATATTATCACGTTTAATTCTATGATTCACGAAATTGATTCCAAACGTTATTGTTATGATACGTTAGGGTTGATATTCGCACGGTTAGGGGTAAATAGTTTCGTAATCATGAGCTTAGGGAGACCAAGACAAGCGCTTAATGGCTTTCCAAAAGTTCGTAATTGATGTGCGCTCCTGATATGGATACAAAGTATTTGATATCGGTTTCCATATTCGGAAAATATTGGATGGTTTTGTTTAATTTGAGAGAGGATACTTTAATTTACTAAGGAATAACAGAAAAAGTAAATAGACATTTTGGTTAATTGCCAATTTACCGGTAAATTTATTTGCAAAACAAATGCATACGTCGTGTTTTTGCGATCTCAACGAAATAGAGTCGCAATAACGACTAGAATAGGGAAACAACAATTTTTAGTGAAGGTTTTACTTGTGTTTCTTATTTTCAGCGTTATATACGTTCATCATAAAGACGCATTACATCCCTGTACACGTTATGCCTTAGCTGTATTAGGAATCATCCCCCAATTTTCAAAAATGTGAAAAAAAAGCTATGGCAAATAGACATCAAGTGCGACTATTTACCACTCCCGTTATAAAACGCTTAACGCCCGTTAAAAATTATGGCTCAACAAAGAATATCCGGTATTCTTTCATTTCCTCTTGGTATTGGCCATTAATTTCATCCAAGTCGTTAACCTCCCCCCGTCTCGTCCAGGTCTTGAAGGCACAATATAAACAAGTACAGAAGACAAGCTTTGTCACATCACTCTCCGATCAAATTACACTCGGGACAAGTCGGTTAAATGGTCCGACTTGATTCGAGATCATTGTAAGCACGTGAGCTGACCTTCTGTACCTTTATCTTTTGTGTGGAGGGCTCGGTGTCACGCCAGCGGCTGCTAAACTCTCCAAGCGTGAACAGTTTATCACGCTGTTTTTGTATCGTGTTTACGTGCTTATATCTAACTAAGAATTGATGCGGAGATTGTATTATAGTTGTTCCAAAAGTAGTATTTTATCGGTACTTAACTCATTTTTTTAGAATATAAGATTAGTTTGGTCTGGTTTTCACAGATACCGATCAAAATAAAAAGTGGTAGAATGTCTAGATGAAATATCAACAGATTAAAAGATTCCAACCCACTTTACCCCATTTTTCTATTCCCATAGTTCCTCATAAATTTGATATTTTCTTTTTCATCTAAAAAGAACGCTGCTCCGAACTAAGAATTAGTCTTATGTCTTTGTTGTGGTTACGGACACGAATTTCCCATACACGAACATTTAAACCGTAACAAGTGTTAATGAGTCAGACATAAAATTGTCCCATACGAGATACGAACCTATGACTTTTTAGTAGGTTCAGTAAACAAAGCGACCTACGCCTACCAGTGGCCTTAGCCGTCGTCTTTATCTTTGGCTCCAAAAAATATAACCTACTTACTAAAATCGTAATTGTTAAATCAACTACAAAATCAAGTTCCAAAATCTAAAAAGTTTTCACAACTTCTATTTAATCACTTGACTGGATCGTCGTCTGCTGAAAATAAACACTGTCCATCATTCGAATTTCACAGGTCCGCAAAAATGCACCAATCGTTTAAACAATATCAATGAAAATTGTGTTTTATTTCTAAGTCGTTAAAATTTTAAATCGAATAATACGTTGAATGTGTTTAAATGGTATGGAAAATTAGAGTCCAAGTGTTTTTTAAGATTCGTGAAATTCCGGTTCTCTTTGGAGATAAGCACCGGACGCTATGATTAGCCAGCCGGCAGTTGTTTTTTAACGATAAATTAATCTTGCGGCTGTCAACTGTTTAACTACAGTCAATTTAATAAAACCAACTTATCAAACGATCGAAATCATCCCAACAGTTCAAGTTAAACTTTACAAATTTAGGGGTCGTAAGCGAATTTGGGCAAATCGAAGACAAATAATGAAAGAATCGTTGGTCGTTTGATATTATGATTTGAGGTAATTTTGATTTTTTGAGTAGTAAAGAAGATTATCAAGCTATTGAAACTTGGTTTTAGTATTTGAGTACTTTAGACGGAACATGATAAAGGACATTGTTCTGCGTCCATTCACAATTCGTAACCAAAACCAACAGCAATGAAAAAATGCTTGTGTAAATTCAAATTATCTGTAAATGATCTTCATGAATGTATTATTTAACGGACAAGCAGAGGCAAAGTATTAGATTTGAGGTTATAATTTAGTAGTCAACAATACATCTGTAAGCTCGTTTTGCAAAAATATATAATAAAACAATTATAGCGTTGTACGCTTTTGTGTTATTGGGGATAGTGAGACAAACACGTCCGCTTACTTCAAGTATCGTTTATTGTCTGTTTTACAATACTGTTATACAATTGATGCTTACATAAGTACATTCTACATCTTCTCCTTTAAATAATAAAAAAAGTTACATAGAAGTACATTGTTTTTTCAAATAATTAAAAAAACATATTAAAAAAGTGAATTATCTTTTATATTTCTTCAGTCCTATTTTTATGAACAATCATAGGTTTATTTTTAACCATTTTTAATATTCGGTTGTAAATCTTAAATTACAACGTGAGCACCTGAGTACAATGCATCTAACTTATTACCGGTTTCGTTTTTCAATAACAGTTGGTCACCTGATTCATAAATAACGGGATTAATTGCTTTGTCATGCTTACTAATATTTTTACTCAAAATCAAGTTATTTTTTGCATCGTTTTGGACTTTTTAATATAATACGATATTGAAACTCCAAAGCGTAATTATCAAAATTGTATAAAGGTTCCACTGCACGCATAAATTGTTAGGTAATCTACATACTTGTCCAAACACTAACTCATAAGGAGTGTATTTAGTCTCTGGGTGCACTGAAGTGTTAAAAGAAAAGCACTAATACTGTAGCCATGAACTCCACGATGAACTCCACGATGACGGACGATTATTGGTTTGGATTCATAAATAGGCTCCTAACATTTTATGAGTATTTTCTAATGATCCAATACTTTCATGATGGTACGCGGTTGCTAAAATTTGCTTGGTTCCTAAAATGTTAAACATTTCCGACATTACACTGGATACGAACTCGGTACCTCTATCACTCGCTATTTCTCTCGGTATGCCATAATGTAAAATAAAGTTTTCTGTCAAATTCTTCGCAATTGCTGTCGTTATTTTGGTTCTTAAAGGGTATGCTTCTACGTATTTACCGAGTTCACATTGTAAAGTAAGAATGTAACAAAACCCTTCGCCATCTCTATCTAAAAGACCCATGACATCCAAAAATATTTTATCAAACGAAGAAGATGCTGTAGTTGTAATTGTTAATGGTTCTTTATGAATTTTAGTATACTTTTGTTTTTGGCACTTATCGCATTTTTAACCGACTTCAAAAAGGAAGAGGTTCTATGTTCGGTTGTATGTATGCTTTTTTTTGCTAGTAGGTAGGCCCATTTTAATTTCATTGGTATTGGACCTTGGACTTAGAAGATACAACAGAGAACTCCTTAACGAGAAACAATAGGCATGTGTAAATTGCGATATTATGGGTATTACGTCAATCCTATAGGTACCCTACTATAGAACTAAGCAGTATATTAGCCAACTTCAAAAAAGGAGGTTCATAATTCGTCCTTTTTTATAACTCCTTTGCTTATGAACCAATTTTGATGATTCTGTTAGCATTGAGTTCAGTATAGTTTTGAGGTGGTCCTATTTTAATGTTATTGGTATTGGACCTTGGACTTTGAAGATACAAGAGGGAACTCCTTAACGGTGAACAGCACGAATGTATAGATTCCGTTATTATAGTCATTATATTAATCCTGTAGGTACCTTACTGTACAACTTAGCAAAATAATATAATATCGGTATATAAATATTACTAAATAATTCACTCGTCACTTAAAATGGTAAAATAAAAATCACCGGTCAGTGCGAAGTAACCGACTGCACCAACCAGCACCGACTTCAAATATTTATTTTTTGCTTTTTAAAGTAGGTTTACCTTTTTTTTAAAAGATTTTTATTTGTTATATAACCCCGAACGTCTTTTTCTAAAGTGGCCAAAAATAATATTTTCTTATGTTATTAACCATTTTTCTAATACCTACATGACCACTACTAGGTAATAAATGAAAATCATTCATTATAATCCTTTTTTCCTCTTCTGTATAAATTCTTTGAACGTCTTTTACAATACATAACCTAGGTAAAGTTAATATTTTGTTTTTCATTATATTCGTAGCTAGCCATTTTATAATATTTTTAAGCGTTTTTATTATAACAGCTACCGTAATATTAAAATCTTTACATAAATAGCCATTTCTGTCAACAAATCATCTCGTGAGTTTAATGTTGGCTTGTAAATATTTTTCCTTTACTCTTACTTTAAATTAAGTCTTCAAAGACTGAATGCGATGACTGAAGGGGTAAAAATGGGTGATCTAGTGATAAACCACCTATTGTATGCAGATGACGCGGTTTTGATAGCGCCAGCAGCCACTGATCTGCAAACACTAGTCACAGTTATGAGAGACGACTGCATGAACAATGGCTTACATTTGAATGTGAAGAAAACCAAAATTATGGTTTTTGAACGGGAAGAAACCAGAACGAATGCAAGGATTGTGGTTGGTAACGATGTGCTGGAGCAAGTGAATGAGTTTGTATATCTTGGATGCGCCTTCAGTAAGAATGGGAAATACACCGCTGATATAGAGAGAAGAGTGAATGCAGGTAATAGAGTGAATGGTGCTATGGGAAGGCTACTTGGGAGCCGGCACTTAAGCCAAAAGGCGCAGCTGGCCATGCATAACGGAGTGCTTGTCTCAACGCTGTTATATGGCAGTGAGAGTTGGGTATGTAAGAAGGAGAACGAAAGCAGGATAAATGCGGTCGAAATGCGATCTCTGCGGAAGATGTGTGGAGTCACGCTGACTGACCGTATTCGCAACAGCGTAGTAAGAAAGCGAGTAGTTATGAAAGATAGTATCGGTGTAAAGATGAGAAAGGGTATGCTCCGTTGGTTCGGGCATATAGAAAGAATGCCAGAAGAAAGAATGACAAAACAGATATACAATGCGAAAGTGGAAGGATGTAGGTGCCGGGGAAGACCTAGACTATCTTACCATGACCAAATAGACCGTGTCTTAGCTGAAGGGCAAGTCAAGAGTCTCCGTAACCGGCGAGTGTGTATGAGACGAACTATGAGAGTGGAGGAAGCCAGAGAGGTATGTAAGGAAAGATCCTGTTGGAACTCTGTACTCTCTGCCTACCCCGCGAGGGAGCTGGCGTGATGATATAGATAGAGATAGGGTTAAATTAAGTTTTTATTCCTCGAAAATGTAAATCAGTACTGTCTATCTTCTTTAATATTCTGCGCAGCATATTGTCCGGTAAAATAATTAATTCTATATCCGTGTCCGACATTTTAATAACCTTCACAACTTTAGGGTGATCAGACCTATCGTCAGTTGAAGTCTCTAGTTTACTCGTCAAATCAGAGCTATCATTTGCTTTGTTCTTTTTAGCTTGTACTCTAGTTATAACGCACACTGATTTACTATTGATTTCTTTTAACTCTGAGTTCTTAGATTTACGCGAATATTACACATGAAATAAAACTATTTTTCAGATTTTATCGCGGTTTATTTTTGATTTTTAGTTCCCGACGTTTCGAGTGCTTTGCAGCACCCATGGTCACGGGAGGGACTGAGGTGTTAGACGTCCAAAAGGCATAGTTGTTCCGGGGTACCCTCAAACTTCTTAATTATTTTTGTTGGTCCAATCTACGCAGAATGCGCTCACGGTGTCTTGAGGTCTTGCAGTGTTATGCTTGGTCTTGGATTTGATTATATTAATTACCGGATCCCAAGTCGACGGAAGTACCCAGCCATCTTCTCTATTGAAATTAGGATGTTTTTTAATTTCAATAGCCTCGCGAACCATCCTTGGTAGGAATCGGTGTTTTTTCACGAGAATTTGTGGTCTATCAAATCTGATGTTATGGCGGGTGCGGTCAAGGACATGTTCACAGACTGCAGACTTCTTTGAGCGACGGTGTTTTAGGTCAGCTTTGTGTTCTTTAACCCGAGTTTTTACCGGTCTTTTTGTTTGTCTGTATTATGCTGTAACACCTCGAAGGATACCGTATGAGGAAATTGTCAGCGCCGTTGAAGACGTCCTATCCAAAAATAGTATAGGGAGGGAAGATTCGGAGGCAATACGTCAGGATGTCTCATCCATGTTACGTCGAAGTTCAGTGCCCAAACTAAATCAAAAAACAAATAAGTTTTGTGATTACTTATTATATTGTAACAGTTTTAGCAACAAAATACGAATTTTTCAAATTCCGTATTAATTTTAGGTTTCTCCACATAATTGAAAACAAGGAGACAAATGCAGTATTTATCACTAAGAAGAAAAATACATGGGAGGAAACTACCTATCAATACAACGCCGTACCTACGAGTGGTCACAGAACTTGGCTTCAACTACGGCATCTGTATGAAAATATAAAACAGAAGTCAAAGAAAAATGTGGCAAAAGAAAACGTAAAATGACTTTTTTATTTTGTATCTTCTGTATATTTTATTGTGTGATGTTATATATTCCATATGTGATTTTTCATTGTAGAAACTACAGTTTTATGAAAAGGATGAAGTAAACACAGCTAAAAAAAAGCATCAAAGGATAAGGTGAACATTTTCTTTATTAAGCATATGTATTAAGACAATTTGCCTGCATGCTAACTAATCTTTCCATTTTTATAGAGAGAAATTTCAAAAACTGGTGGTGGATCACATAAAAGTGTGCTAAGTGAAACTGATAACTAAATCTTAGCTATGGTGGCTCCTCAAATAAAGCCAGTGCCCAATCCGTATGATGGCGCAGCTTTGTATTTTGGTTAGTTATAAATATTCTTCTTTTGTGTGGTTGGTCGTCAATCCTGTAGCAGTTATTCAAGCCCAGTACTTCTCTGACTTAGATTAAATACTGTAATAATGACAGTAAATATATTTTTATCAGGTGACATGGAGACTTCATCATCTTAAGATGTTCAAATAGTAGAAGTACATGTTGATAAGAGCTCTATAGACCCTATTCCAATTTCATCTACTTTGTCTCAACATATTAATGGTAAACTACAGTAACATTATTTTATTTTATGTAATAGACATAGAAATATCTATCCTAAATATATTTCACTAATTTCTGCGCCTTATTTCAGAACATGAAGTAACTGTTGTTAATGACAACAACATTAACAAACCAAATAAAAAAACAGGTAATCTCTAAAGTTGTCATCATATAAGTGAAAAATCTATTCTGTATATGTAATTACCTATTTGTTTTGTTGTAGGGAGTAAGAAGACAGTAAAAGCTAGCAGCACCAAAGAAATTTATTCTAAAACAAAGCTGGCTAATGCTAGGTTAGAACGAAAATTGATGATCAATAAATATAAAATGGAACACCAAAAATTGAAAATGGAAATTTTAAAATTAAGATTAAAAAATCAGACTAAGAAAAAGCCTAATTAATACTTAAATTGGTTGTCATATCCAGCACTTTATAAGATTACTATCAGATTGTACATTATATATAAACAAGGTGTAACATAATAAACGCAAGACCTCAGACACCCCGATTAGAGAATTGCTTCATAAATTCGAAACGAAAACCAAATTTCCAAATTTAAAGGTTTTTACCCCTTTTTTAAGCACTTTTATATCCCAATTAACAATAAAACTTGTATGTGTATGTGTGCGTTTTGAGAAATACGGGTTAGGAATGCATTTGTAATCTACTTATTGCTATGAATCAAGAATACATTTAGTTTTTTATAGCGCACTGAAGGAGTAAAAGTGTTTTTTGCAAAAGTATTTTATACATTCCCAACATTGGTAGGTACTACTGTTAGTCATAATCCATAATGTGGCCTTTATAGACACTGATATTTAATCCTTATCAGTCTCATGGAACCCTTTTATTATTTTAAAACCCAAAAAGTAATTAGTAAACCTAAGCAGTAAGAACAACCTAAACAGGAAGAGTAGAGTAGAAGAAGTAGAGTTTTGGCAGAAAAGTTGGATGAAACTTAGAAAAAGCCCAGCTATTAGCCTCCGTGGATACGACTAAAACTTATCGGGATCTTATCTTTAATTATAGTAATAGGTAAGACAGAAATGCTTGAATTTACGGAAAAAATCCGCGTTGATACAAGTTAAGTAAGTTAAGTGGTCCCTGCCTTTTTTTAGCAGCTTTCTTTCAGGTTCAAAAATCTGTTAACTTTAGTATGTGTTTATCTAACTTTTATGCTGTTTTGACCATAACCAATTGCACTTTTCTCTACAAAAATAAAAAATTATACTTGAGTGATTGGTATCAAGATTCTACTCCTGAAATAAAATAAGAGTCTTGTTGTATGGTATCGAAATACAATGACTAAGCTGAATAAAACACAAAAAACAATCATGATTAAAATTGTATTGACATGAAGTAAATTAAGACTCATTACCGTCCCCTTTACAAAGGAAGTCTGTAAAATAGTCTATATATTTAAATATCTATAACAAGATCTTCCATTTTAACGTCAGCTGCAAAGTTGAGGAACAATATTGAATAAAGTCTCGCCTCAAAGTTGCCATCAGTTTCCTATGCAGAAAAGACGTCCAACAGGCTTTGTGAGTGAATATCAGGGTGGGTTCGAGCCCGCATCCGCTAAGGCGAAGGGCTATGCCGGCGTGATGCCAGGAAATGAGATTTACGACAATATCTTGTTCACTTTGCGACACACTTTACGTCAAAGTAAATATACTCGTACAATACATATTACGTACGCACTGGGTTCCAGACACGCGGCGATATGAATTCTGTTTTATGATAAACAGGTGCCTTCATTTTAAAGAGAGTCTGTCCTGTTTTCTAGTATAAATGGTTGGCGATTACGAGGTTTTGGGTCGGAATTCGAGGTCAGACAAAATGTTACCTTTTTATCGAAAATTGTATGTATCCTGAAAATGCGTCAAAGTTATCGATGCGGGGTCGAACTTGTACGTCATGTAAGGGAAATTAACGTGGATTTATCGCCCATTAGTAAAGATAATTTTAGCAACATAATTCTATTGAATATTTATATTTGTTGTCATCCAATTCAGAATATTGCAAGCCAGATAACCGTCTCGTTTTATTAGCTCAGTGCGTATGGCTCTCGATGGCGCCTACGGGGCCGGATTCTCCGCTCCGGTTGTTGCCTGTACAAAGAAATGCTTCATCCACGGATCGCGATTAATTGGATCCCTATCCTTCTCACTATCACCACGGGCGTGCTCACTGAGTACATATTTATACATCAAGGAAACTTCTACGAGGGACTATAATTAAATCTTTAGTGTTTATTATTCGATCTTATTTTGTGTTAAATGATACAAAACTTGTTTATATTTATATTAGCTTGCAATTAGATGGTAAATTGAATAAAACTAGTTTTTCTTATCAAATGTCGTAGTAATAATAATAAATAATATAATATTAGCCCTGTTAAGAAACTGTTCCACCGTTGGGCACAGGTCTCCTCTCAAACTAAGAGGGCTTAGGCCATAGTCCATCACGCTGGCCCAGTGCGGGTTGGCGAACTTCACACACCTTCGAGAAACTCTTAGGCATTCAGGTTTCCTCGCGATGTTTTCCTTTACCGTTAAAGCAAGTGATAATTATTTTTTTTAATATGCACATTCTTTCGAAAAGACAGAGGTGCGTTCCTGGGTTTGAACCCAAGACCTCTGACTTTGCAGTCCAACTGTCTAACCACTAGGCTATCACTGCTGTTGTCGTAGTAAGTAGATGTAAATATTTTGACCTTTTTAAGTGCTTTTTATCCTCTATGCGTATAAATGATTTTGACTTTGTTTTTAATTTACGAAAATCGTGTACTAATTGGGTGAACTAAGTTGATACTGTTTGACTACCCGCGTGAAGTCAGAGCGGGTCGCTAGTGACGAATAAATAAATCCATGCCTGGATCAGATCAATAGAAAGTGTAATATTCTTATACATACTTTAAAAAAGAAAACGTAACCCCATACTAGGATTTAGTCCTATGTCTTGAATGCTTTACAACCACGAAAATTCACATATACAAATATCTGGACCGAAACAAATAGTTGTGGATCACACAAAGGTTTGTCCCGTGTGGGAATCGAACCGTACAGCTCCGGAAATCAAAAGGTTATAGGATATTAATGAAATGGCCTGCCATCGCGACACTACTCTTGTCGTCGCCCTTTGATATCCCAATTTTTAATAAAACACCGTCAGGCCTATCTTCCCCAGAGGGGGTGGCAGAGGTGTACTGAGTACACCCACGTTTCGCTGACGATGTTAGGTCCCATGTAATGGGGGGCGAGCCTATTGCCATATACCGGGCACAATTCCAGACTCCGGACTCATACTGGGAATTTTTCGTTAGAAAAACTACATTTGTCCGACCTAGGATTTGAACCCAGGACCTCGTGATCACAAAGCGATGCGCTTTGCCACCCAACCAACAAGGCAGAGGCTTCTGGCCTTGAGAGACAATTTCTATGCGTGATAAAAAAGAAAACATCACGCCAGATCTCTTGCGGGGTAGACGGAGAGTACAGAGTTCCAACAGGTTCTTTCTTTGCAGACTTCTCGGACCTCTAAGATAAAAATATGTATTTCACAATGTAAAGAAAGCAATAAAAAGTCATTAAATTTTTTTGGAAAGGGCTCCTTGACTTCGCACCACTCCGAGTCGGTAGGGTCCTCATTGTATGGCCAACTAATGTGCCCATCTAGGTAGCTCCCAGCTTTCAAAACTCAGGATGGATCAGATGTTACGAAATTTATCATTTGTCTAATGGGGTATAAAGCAGCTAAATGTCACAAGGACCGGGGTTTGAATCCTAGGTGGGACAAAGTGTTATTAGAATTTTTGTATTAAAAATAATTCTCAAGTCAGCAGTCCAGAGTCTGATTTTTGCCCAAAAGCACAACACCCTGCTATATCCAGGTCTAAACGTTGTTATACGTATACTATACGTATGTGAGTTTACGCCCAGTTTACTTGTATAACTCTCGCTTAGAATATATTTTCATTTCACAGTTTACACTTGCATTTTTAATGATCGTCCCATTAAGAATTGTGGAATCCCGCTAACCTAAGTCTGCTACTCTACCGGACCAAGTTTCAGTCTTGTATCTACTTATCTAAAGCGATAATGTTTCTTATTTTCAAGATTTTTAGCTCCAATTATATTCTTACCTAAGAGAATATGAAATAAATTATCATTTTCAGAAAGTCATTGTGTCAATTCTTTCCAAATTCCATATGAATAGCATTAATTGATCAATTTACTTCCATTTCTCCCTCGGAATCCTGAAACTCAGTGTCTCATTAATAAAATTCTTTGAGAGAAGTTAATTCTGGATTTGAATTTACATCTCCCGATTGTTATCAATGTTGATGTATTTCGTTACTTCCACGAATTTTATTACTCTCCGAAAACCTAATAATAATAATGTTAGTTTTTATCTTACTGTCTGTCTGTAGTGGTAGTCGATTTCGGTTTGATGGTTTTGCAATTTAGGTTGAATAATGTTTTCATCGAAGCAAGGAAAAGCCTTATTTTGTTTTAATATACAATTTTATATTTCCATATTTTCATACGTAAAACACGAATATATTTTATGTTATTTTAACTAAAAGAATTGATTCAATACTTCAAAGCAACTCTGCCTAATTTCAAAGTGAAATTTTATACATGTTCCAAAACAATATTTTTGAAGAGAACACAGACTAATATTTTTCCATCGACTCATAGCTTTTTTGAGATCTGGCCTCGAGCATTTATGCAAAATATAATAAAAGCCTGAAACGCAATTTTCACTTTAGTAAAAATATTCAAGCAAATCGGAAAAAAGCAATCGTCCGTCAAAAAAAAAACAAGTATCGCTTTAACCAGTTACCCGTTGTGGAGATCAAACAACCTGGAACCTTATTCGATGTAAACAAACACGGTGCGTTAAGATAACCTGCAGTGGAAGAAGCCAGAGATGTTAGAATTCTGTACTCCCTGCTTACCAAGCAAGGGATCCGGCGTACTGATATAGATAGGTAGACCATAAAATGTTATTTTGTATGACATTGGAGTACCAGTGGAATCAGAATCAGATTATAAATCGTCAGAAAATTATCGACCTCCGGAATGTCATTCCTGTGGAGCCAAAGAGCAAGAAACTCCGATAACTTACGGATTTCAATAACTGACTTAATCATTTCACGAAGTTATCGTAACACGCCGCATTACGTGTTTAATTGGTCATAGCGAATAAGGACCTCTGTCTTGCCATCATTTTTATAACTCTGAAAGTTATGAGAAATTAAATTCAAATGAAACGCGACAAAATACTTAGAATTCGCAATTTAGCTCGTTATTACTTAACTTCAGTAAAAAAGTGTTACAGTCGAGTTTATGAAATATTTTCATAATCCAATAGGTAAGTTTATACTGATTTCACATTTTAAGTTAATTAGATTTGCATCATATTTTTATAGAATTGATTTATGTAATATTAATAACATCAAATGTCTGCCTAAAAAGGTCGCGTTCTGTCAAAGGAATTTTAGATTATTTTTTTATATGAGCTCAGCTATGAACAAGATGTTCGCACTAATATTCGCACGTAGATTTATTAAATTAGATTGTTTTTGAAGGATTTTTTGACCTTTTTGATTTTATGGGGACACTTGTGTTGAAGAGATATTTGTTACAGACAGGAATGTCGCATCCAAAAACATTGGGTGGAGATAGTTATGGGTGCGCGTAAATAAACATCTAACGCTACGCCTGTCTTCCCCGCAGGGCCAGTACTTATGGTGCACCCAGAACTTGTCAGTCCTGTTCTAAAGTAGTCATAGGAAATTGCTCAACACAGTACTAACAATACTAACGTAACGTATAAGCAAAGCTATGACTAACTTATCACTAACAACTCTTATGGACATAATGTCTGAAATAAAGATATTTTTTTTTATTAAAACTCTAATTACTTTGTGCATTTTAGAAATAGTAACACACTATTTTCACTTATAAGATGGTGCTGTTTTTCATTTCTACTCTATTTTTTAACGATAAACGTAGGCACATGCAACAGATAAAAGGGGGATAAGAGTGTAGGGGGGTGTAAGTTGCTGTATTTGTCAGTTGTAGATGATGATAGTATTGCCGGCGCCCCACGTTTTTCGTTTCAAATTATTACATATGTTTACTCTGCAGACATCTGGCGTGATAATATAGAGTTTATTTCACACTTTTTAGTCAGTTTTATAAACGTGGTGTATTAAAAAAGTTTTTTTATTATGTGGTCCGTGGACGTTTCTCGGTTGTGTGAGTACAGTATTAACTTTTTTATTTATTTCTAGCAGATTTCAAACCTAAATCTCATACAAAACATACCCAGGTTGTTGATTGAGTATGATTGTGCAAGATTGACGGTATTTGTGCAAGGATGTGCAAGGTTTTGCCTTGTTTATAAATGTAAATTCTAATTATCCCGTTGTTCTTGTGGCGAATAATGTCCGTAGCAATCACGATGTCCTGGGTTTGAATCTTGGGGAGGACAAAGTGTACTTTTGTGATGGCAAACTTCCCAGTACCAGTCCGCAGTCGGGCATTGTGTTGTCAATGAGTTACCCTAGTACACCTTGGACCTAGCACTGTGACAATAAGTGGGTTTACAGTACACCTCTGCCAACTCCACTTAAGAAATATTTCCTATAGGCGCGAAAGCGTTGATTTATATTTTACTAGTTTCTGCCCGCAACTTCGACTACGAAGACTTTAGCATTATAGCCTTGCATTTATTCGGAATAAAAAGTCCTGTATGTTAATCCAGGTAATCTATCTGTGTGTCAAATTTCGTCCAAATCCGTTTAGCCGTTTTTGCGTGATTGAGTAACAAATATACAAACTTTCACAGTTATTATATTAGTAGGATCTTGTTTTGGGTTAGTGTTTAGTTCTGCCATGCCCTTTTTAAATCTGCTACAGTCTCAAGTTGCGTATAGACTGGATCAGTGAGTGATGTTTGAGTTTGTGTCGGCAATATATTGCACCCCGAGACGTCGTTTGTTATTGTCACTCCCAGCGCCGAACTGCCGACGCCCCGGTGACAATACAATACAGATAATTAATTTACCATAAGACATCATGGAAGGGTCGGCTGTTTTCTTCAGGATTTATCTTGTGTGTGTGTGTGTGTGTGTGTGTTTAGTGATATAACCCAACTTTTGTTTTACACATACAACAACAACCTATATTATCTTTCGTCTCTTTCTATTATATATTTTTTATCTATTTAAACAAATACACGTAGTCTTACACTAGGAATGATTCCTATTGTGGGTGGTTTAACAAATATTCATAATTATATACAAATATTCAGACCGAAACAAACTTAGTGGGTCGCGCAAATATTTATCCTGTACGAGTATTAAACCTGTGACTTCTCGATCTGACTACTCTAGCTACTGGACCAAACTGTCGTCGAAGATAAATAATATGTATATACGTACATAATATATGTGTTTTCTTCGTCCACTAAACAAAAACTTACATAAATTCAATTAAATGTATAATTAATTCCATGTCTGCACGGGTGCTTTAGTAACGTACTTAAGCACAACTGCTTAAATGAGGCAATCTTTACGTAAATACAAGATGGCGCTAATTAATAGCGGCCATTTCTCATTAGAGCCGACGCAGACTTATAGAAGAAATCTTGTTAAGATTTACTGATAATAAATTATCAAAATTATTTACGTTAAAAATACTGAAATCTCTGTCTTTTTTTAAATAAAGCGTGGCACCAAAACTTGATATTATTTCGGGCGCGTGATATTAACCACTGAAGAGTTTCGTCATGAGGTGACGAACCCGAGTCTATTATCAGTTCATGGAGGAATTTTTGTGTAGGCAAAATCACACATTTTAACAGACAGACAGATGGATGGATAGATAGTCAGACAATACATCAAAAAATAGTTTCGGCCTCTATATCGATAAAGAAGTGTACTTCAATTAAAATTTTCAAAAATATTCTATTGATTCGCTTACAGTTTCACTATGTACGAGTATATTAAAAAAACATTCATTAAATAAAACCGTATCTGAAATTTACACCGTATATTCTCTTGTACACATTAAACCCTGAATCCTCCATTAGTGGCCTGCTGCCAACCCTCTAACCACCCCATGGCATCTCGTAAATAATCGAGCGCCATAAATCAAACTGAATTTGAATATGAAAAATATTCCCAAGACGTCGTTGGCCGGACCATACTTTATAGTATGCTTTATAAGTATACTTCTAATCTGAAGGGCAAGTCAAGAGTCTTCGTAATCGGCGAGCGTTTATGAGACGAACTATGAAAGTGGAGGAAGCCTTGTCTGTAAGGAAAGAACCTGTTGGGACTCTGTTCTCTCTGCCTACCTGGCGTGGTGATATAGATAGTTTGATGGTATATTTTAATATGACTGCCTCGTTGGTTAAGTATTACAAATCGCGAGTGGCGATCACGACGTCCTGGTTTCGAATCCTAGGTCGCCCAAAGTGTACTTCTTTGTCGAAAAAACACTCAATCGCTATCCGGAGTCCAGAGTTGTGACGAGTATAATGCCAATAGGCTCATCTCCCCTTTTACATTGGGGCGTAACATCGCTGGTGAAATTTTGGAGTACACAGTATGCCTCTGGCCCCCTCGCTTCTGTGTTCTTGGTCATTCTGAGATGAGTGACCGTTTGTGACAAGGGAAGGGTAGGCAGGGAGAACAGAGATTCAAGAAGTTCTAATTAACCTTTCTCAGCTGCTCCACTCAGTAGATCATTTGATGTTCGTAGTATAGAAGTAATTTTACCTTATCTACTAGATATGCTTGAAAAGTTCATCAAGGATTTTAAAAAATTTTAGTATTTATTCTGAATTTGTCTAGCTGAGCTACTTCTGTGGGCTATTAACGAAAGCTATACTTGCTTAGCTACAAGCCGCGCTGTAAAAATCCGTCGCCTTAACGAAGTAAGTCCTCGAAACACAGAACTTCAGAAGCGCAATATTCTAGGTCTCAGCTTAAACACTAAGATTGTTCTAAGAGACAGTCTTGTAATATCCTGACTACTAACATCCGTGTTAATGGTGGCTGGAGAAGCGGCTTTACTGCCTACAACCTGGATTATTGTGTCCAAACGCGGCGCGTTAAGATAACAATGACTTTTGGACGTCAAAAGCCTGAAAAAATATTTTAATTACAATGTGACAATTTTCACAAATATATTTGCCCTACTCTACTGCCTACAACCTATAGTCGCTATGACAAAACGCGGCGCGTCACGATATCTTCGTGAAATGATCGTATAATGCCTCTGGAGCACCTATTAACCACATCACGAGGTGATGTACTCCGTCTCGTTATATCCTGACTACTAACTGCCTACAACTTTTTATCGTATAATGCCGACGAAATTAGCATATAATGCCACTAGAGTACCAGTAAACGAACTTTTCATGATGCAATGTGTTCAGTCTTGTAATGCCTGACTTCTAACAGCTGTGTTAATGGTGGCCGCGAAGCGGCTTTACTGTCTACAACCATTCAGCATGATGCTATTCGGTATGACTAAACGCAGCGCATTACGATAGCTTCGTGAAATGATCGTGTAATGATAATCTGTATGCCACCGTATCACTAAGTTATTAGTAGTAGTGTATAATTAGTCATAGCGAATGGGAGAACCCTGTATGCCACTGAAGTACCATTAAACGAACATTTTACCAAGTTATCGTAACGTGCCGCGTTACGTGTTTAAGCGGTCATAGGGAATAAGGGCCCTGGCGGAGACGGCCGTAATGAAGTTTCGTGGATGATCGTCGCTGTCAACTGCCGAAGTTTGTACGGAATTGTTCAGGGAGTTTCTCGTGGAATCCGTTAATGTGTCGAGTGAGTCTTTTTATATACAAAGCGGTGAATAATAGCACTAATATAGTACGTAGGTTATCCGAAAATTGGGGTTTTCGATGTATTACTTAAAATATGACCTTGAATACTACTATAAATGTAATAAAATATCTTAATATTTCTTACAAGCTTTTATTTTACTACGTAACGTTAAAAAGCAGTGATATCCTACTGGTTAGACTGCAATGTTAGACTGCAAAGTTAGAGGTTTCGGGTCCAAACCCAGGCACGCCCCTCTGCCTTTTCAAAAGCACATACGTTAAAAAAATAACTGTCACTTGCTTTAACGGTGAAGGAAAACATCGTGAGGGAACCTGCATGCCGTAGAATTTCTCGAAGGTGTGTGAAGTTCGCCAACCCACACTGGGCCAGCGTGGTGGACTATGGCTTAAGTCCTCTCAGTTTGAGAGGAGGCCCAACGGTTATTTAACAGGGTTAATATTATTATTCATTTAACTTGCACGGTTCGTTTGTTTGTCTGTCTATCTTTCCGGTTCAAATTCAAGCATTTGCAGTTATTCGATTGAGCTGAAATTTGGATAGGTGTGTAAGTTCCGTGACAATGCAATATAATGGTACAATGGAGCTGGTGTGATGATGGCGTCTGAAGGTGCCCATAGGAACATGTTAACTTGTTAGATTGGTATTAATTAGTACGTACAATCAGATTGTGTTCAGGGTCTGATTATGAAGCCGAAAGGTGGCCAATGGAACCACCTAAGTACTCAATGTAACCGCCGTGTTTGGGCTCGTTGGATTGGTCTTGACAAGTACTGTGCACCGTGTCTGTGATGTGTGTGTGTCTGATGATGGAACCGGAAGATGGCCAATGGAACTACATAATTCAGCAAGATATCTCCATTGTATTTTAGTTATAAAATCTTGTTTTAAAAAAAATATTTTAGAATAAAATTATTTAAAGTTTCTTTCTGAATCGCCAAGAAATCTTTCTGTTTTAAGACATCCTCGTCGGTCTAGTAATTGCGGCTGGTAATTTGAGGTTTCAAATCCTGTGTCGGATAAAATGTGATTGGGATTTTTTATAGAAAAATACTCGGTAGCAGTCCGATAATCTGGGATTGTCCTCGTTGTGATGGCAGTACGCTCGCCCCCTATTACACGTGACATACCTAGACTTAACATACCTAGTTTACATAACATTGGGACCTAACATATCTATCACTCCCTTTTGTTGACCATTGGCGTATCGATACCTTTTATTACTTCGAGTCGATATTATTTTACATTTTTAATAGGACCTCCTTCAGCCACATTTAATTAATACACCTCTGTAAACAAACCCAATGAATTAGCTATGCAAGTCCCTTAATGTAATTATTTTATTTATTGACAGTTTAAATTTACTATTGACAGTAGTAAAATAGACTGAAAAAATAGTAGCTTATTTCATGAAGGGGTCATCAATCCGAGAGTAACACAAGGTTAACAGTCCGAAATCTGTCAAGAAAAATCATAAATTATAACCTAAAATTGTAGCAATCATGAGGCCCTGGGTTTAAAACATTGGCCAGATAATATCTAGTTTGTTTATCGAAAAATTACCATTATTAGTCTCGAGTCTGGAATTGTAGCCGGTACAATGGCAATGTGCTCGCGAACTATCACATTGGCAGGTAACATTGTCTAGAAAACGAGGGTGTATACATTACACCTCTGACACCCTGTTTAAGGAATATTATTGTTTAGTTTTTTTTTGGGCACTTGGCGATTTGATTTCCAGGTGTTATACTCGTTACTAATAAACATAGTATAGCAGGGGAATAGTTACCCATTGATTTGTCTCTTTCTGACATCTGTCATTTGACATTCGAAAAAAGAAAATAAAGTACTTTGTAACTATACTGCCGCGGTTCGATGTTTTTTTTATCATGGAGGGTTACGTTATAAGATTGAATTTGAGTTTAGTTGTTCTATCTATCTATATCTTCACGCCAGATCCCATGCGGGGTAGGCAGAGAGTACAGAGTTCCAACAGTTTCTTTCCTTACAGACCTCTCTGGCTTCCTCCACCCTCATAGTTCGTCTCATACACGCTCGTCGGTTACGGAAACTCTTAACTCTTGAGTTGTTAGGTACATAAAACTCAATTCTACCTCAATCGTATCATCTAGTAGTTACCTTTGCATCTCAATTTGCTCGATACACAGAGCCAAAGGCACTAATTAGTCGGTCGGCACACGGAGTGAGGAGGGTACAGTCGGGACACTACCGGGGCGGGCAATTGCCTATTTGTGTTCCCCAGCAGGGCTAACACAGGCGATGCGAGAAAAATATATTTCACGAATTTTATCGTCCTAGGCATGAGATAATAGAATAGTTTTGCGTTCTATCTATCTATCTATCTATAACCTCACGCCAGATCCCTTGCGGGGTAGGCAGAGAGTACAGAGTTCCAACAGGTTCTTTCCTTCCTCTCTGGCTTCCTCGACTCTCATAGTTCGTCTCATACACGCTCGCCGGTTACGGAGACTCTTGACTTTTCCATCAGATAAGACTCGGTTTATTTGGTCGTGGTAAGATAGTCTAGGTCTTCCCCGGTACCTGCATCCTTCCACTTTCACATTGTATATCTGTTTTGTCATTCTTGCCTCTGGCATTCTTTCTATATCCCCGAACCAACGGAGCATGCCCTTTCTCATCTTTACACCGATACTATCTTTCATACCTACTCGCTGTCTTACTATGCTGTTGCTAATGCGGTCGGTCAGCTTCACTCCGCACATCTTCCGCAGAGCTCGCATTTCTACCGCATTTATCCTACTTTCATTCTCCTTCTTACATACCCAGCTCTCGCTACCATATAACAGCGTTGGGACAAGAACTCCGTTATGTATGGCCAGCTGCGCCTTATGGCTTAAGTGCCGGCTCCCGAGTAGCTTTCCCATCGCACCATTCACTCTGTTCCCTGCACTCACTCTTTTCTCTATGTCAGCGGTGTATTTCCCATCCTTACTGAAGGCGCATCCAAGATATACAAACTCATTCACTTGCTCCAGCACATCGTTACCAACCACAATCCTTACATTCGTTCTGGTTTCTTCCCTTTCAAAAACCATAATCTTGGTTTTCTTCACATTCAAGTGTAAGCCATTGATCATGCAGTCGTCTTTCATAACTGTGACTAGTGTTTGCAGATCAGTGGCTGTTGGCGCTATTAAAACCGCGTCATCTGCATAAAGTAGATGGTTTACCACTAAGTCACCCATTTGTACACCTTCATTCATCGCTTTCAGTCTTTGAAGACTTTTGTTCAGATATATTATAAACAGTCTAGCGGACAACACGCAACCCTGCTTGACGCCGATTTTAACGTCAAACCAGGGTGACCTGTTACCACCCACCCGTACGCATGCCTTGTAGTCCACATAAGTGGACTGGACGGCTCGCAACAGAGTGCCATCTATACCATACTCTGGCAAAATGTCCCAAAGTCTCTTTCGCACAACTCTGTCAAATGCCTTCTCCAGATCTTCAAAACCGCAGAAAACCTTCCGGCCCACTGCCAGATGCTTCTCTACGATGTTGCGGAGTGAGAAGACTTGATCCGAACATCCTCTTCCAGACCTGAAACCCCCTTGTGCCTCGCACAACATTCCATCGGACTTCACGCGCATTCTCCGTTCAATAATTTTACCGTACACCTTGGCTGCCAAGCTGATCAAACTGATGGCTCTGTAATTGGCGCAGTCATATTGTGAACCCTTGCCTTTATACAAGGGTACTATGACTGCGCGGCGCCAATCTGTAGGCACTCTACCGGTCCTCCAGCAAAGGTTTGCAAGGGCCCGGAAAGCGTCCCGGACGCAAGTTCCACCATATTTGATCATCTCGGCAGATATCATGTCTACTCCCGCAGCTTTACCGTTTTTCATACTTCCTATCGCCCATTCAACTTCTTCCATAGTGATGTCCTCCATTGATTCTGGTGCCGCAATCTCGCCTTTGGGCACGTCTGCGGCATCAGCATCCGGGTCATCTCCATACATTTCTCCAAAATATTCACTCCACCGGTTTAGCACAGCTTGTGTGTCTGCAAGAATGTCACCATCTTTAGATTTTATCCTTTCCATTCTGGAGCCTGACGAATCACCTCGAGCCTTTCTCACCTTGCTCCAAAAGAGTTTGGTGTTGTTCTCGAAGTTCTTCGCCAGCCTCTCCTCCTCAATCATACTGGCTCTTTCACGCTTTTCTTTTACCAAAGTTTTAGTGGCATTCTTGCATTGCCGGTATATTTCTTTCCTCATCTCTGTCATACTGGCATTCAGGTTCAAAGAAGATACATAGTCCTGCCACGCTTTCTTCTTACTTTCTACGGAGCTTTGCAACTCCGCATCCCACCATGCATCACCTTTTGCTGTAATATGCTTCTTTGAGCAACCACATACTTCTTTCGCGGATTCCACCAAACTCTCTTTCAGGCTATTCCAGCATTCATCTACATTTGAGTCCGAAGAGCCTGCTGTCAAAAGCTTGTCCCGGACTCTGTCTTCATACATTCTCCTCACGCTCTCATCTTGCAACTTTTCAACCTTTAATCTTTCAAGGTCTCCGAAGGGGATACGCTCTCGCCAGTGCCTCCACTTCCTGAACAGACCACTAAACCGCGAAACTACGAGATAGTGGTCTGATTCCAGAGTGGGGCCTCTATACGCACGCGTATCTTGTAGTTTGCTTCGGAGACGGTTATCAACCAGGATCAGATCTATCATGCTTTTTTGTTCATTCCTTCTCCACGTATACATATGTATGTCCTTATGCTGGAATATCGTATTAGACACAAGGAGACCCCTTTCCAAACAAACATCTACAATGAGCTTACCTGCATCGTTCACTCTCTTATCACCATAAGGACCCAGAGCAGCGTCGCAAGTTTGCCGCCTGTTTCCTACCCATCCGTTCAGATCGCCATACAGAATCACCTTTTCGTTAGCCTCAGCCAAATCCAGAACTTCCCTGAAATTATCCCAAAACTTCTCAAGGTCCTGGGGTGTCGACGAGCTTACGGGAACATACGCTGCGACCAAAAATACTCTAGTGACACCCAGTTTCAAACGGACCCAGAGAAGTCTCGCATCGCACAGGCCATAATCTCTCACTCCAGAGGCTAGGCGACGGGACAGCAAGATACCCACCCCCATGCTGGCACGACTGCTCTGCGGTACCCCAGACCACAGAGCCATCGTTCCATCAGGTTTCACTGCCCCTCCGCTTAGTCTCTGTTACACACAGAGCATCCAGGCGTCTCTCTTTCATTACATCAATCACCTCATGCATCTTATCTTCCATACCACGTCTTACATTCCAAGTGCCTATTCGGCACTCTGCACCCCACGACTCGCCAGTTCGGGCCCGGCGTGATGGGTGGCGGCCCCCATCGCCGCTTCCACCTATATTCGTACCGACGGGGGCGGGCCGGTACGCGTCGCCTCGGGGGGACGCCCTAGCCCGCACTGCGGTACGTCTTCGGTCCAAGATTGCAGCCATAATGACTGGCAGGGGTCGCGACGAGCACGCTCTTGGACATACCCCCGCTAGTTTTGCGTTACGTGCTAAAATGGCATTATAACTATTTTATAAACTCATACTTTTCCGCGGCAAGTCAAAGGCCACCCCTCACTTTTTCTTCTAGCATGGCATGCCGTAAAAATGTCTGACACAAGAATACTCATTTCCAGCAGAGCTAGCACGGGCGCTAAGACATTTCTCAATCAGGACAAAATTTCGTAGATTCGAGTCTTGAAGTTAAAATAGTCTTTTGTATAAGTCAATACAATATAATTCTTGTTCTCGTGTCATTTTTTTTGTCACAGCATGCCATGCTACCACGTAAGACAAAATGGCTATCACACGCCTAGGATGACAAAACTCGTGACATAATGTCTTGTTGGGCCGGCTATGCTAGCCCTGCTGAATTGTATTGTATTGTATTGCCGTATAGACGGACCCCTTGGTCCAGTGGTTAAAAGCTTAAGCCGCACTGCCCACTGGATGGAGTATTCGCGGGTTCGATCCCCGCACGGGTCAGATCTTTATACGACCCACAAATATTTGTTCCGGTCTGGGTATTTGTGTATGCAAATTTTTCATGTTTGTAAACGCACCTACGATACAGGAAAAATTTCTAGTGTGGGGCTACATTTTTTTTAAATAATAAAGAATGAAAAAGATAAGACTTATTTGACTTGCGTACATTACGTACAAGACTCAAATCGAAAAACCAAAGCGAGAATAGTGTTGCCGCCCGTACTAGCCCTGCAGACGTGTCAGTGCGGTGCATTCGACTGGGAAATTACGAGTGGGCGCCTAGTCTGCGAGAATGTACTCGTATTATAAGCTAAACGTTTAAAACGTTAAAAAAATGTAAAATATTGGATAGCTTGATTATTATTGATGAGAAGGCTTCAATGTGGTACATATTTATTTTAATACTAGCTGCTACCCGCGGCTAGTATTAAAATACAGCTACGCACGCTTTTATTTTGTAATTTAACATAGGACTCTAAAACTTGACTCTAAAACGCGATGTTATTCAATTCTCTAAATCTATAGGGTGATCTTATTAAAGGCTACCGCTGTCTTATAAAAAGAGTCATATACAATTCCAGGGACCTTTCTTTTTGAAAAGGATTACCAGTTCATCTATTTATTATAATTTATTTTTTGATAAAATGGCTGATTTAAACCTTGTCTACATATCCTACCAAAGATCGTAATCTAACGTAATAATAATTAAAAAAGGTACATTGCCAGCTTCGTGTGTAAAAAAGTCTTCTTATTACAATTCGTGTCAGTCTTCTCACAAGAATATGCAGTTCATTTTCATGACAACATATCTTAAATGAATGAATATACAATGTTTCATGTCTAGGCCATTCATTTTAAAAGAGTTCTCTCTAGAAGACAGAAATCCTGAATGCATTATAGGTTCATGCACAAAATCATGTTTAAGCGTTTATATCAAACGTGTATTCACGATTTTAGGTGAGTGCTTTTAACCACCGAAGAGTTTCTTGCGAGGAGACGAACCTGAATCCAATATCAGTTTATGGAGGAATTTATGTGTAGGCAAAATCACACATCAAGGCTCGAGACTAACAATAATAAAACATAAAAAGTATTTATTATTTTAAGTTTTTAAGGTATAAGTTATTACCACACCAAATTTCCGTGAGGGCAACGGAGAATTTTTCTTTAGAAAAACTACATTTGTCCGACCTAGGATTTGAACCCAGGACCTCGTGACCACAAAGCGATGCGCTTTGCCACCAGACCAATGAGGCAGTCTAAATTTATATCTTATCTAATATTATCGTTCCATTTAGCCCACATCTAGCACGGAGCTACTCATAAGTAACTCATAATAAATCGACATATCTTCAGTAAAATCGCATGAATTTCGTAGACTTATTTTCGAAAACTTACCCAACTAACATTTATTTGCCAAACCTCACGAAATTAAATACTTAAAAAAAATAATTAAAATATTTGCAATTTTATTATAGTGTGTTTAATTAATATTTCTTTGTATTTGATTTTATTGTTATTATTTTTCATTCTGGAAGTTAGTGATTTAATTTTTATTATGACTTATTTTCACAATTAATTTCATATAAAACACTTAACTAATTAATTACGATTGTCTAAGTAAGCCGGCACTTAAGCCATAAGGCACAGCTGGCCATACATAACGGAGTTCTTGTCCCAACGCTGTTATATGGTAGCGAGAGCTGGGTATGTAAGAAGGAGAATGAAAGTAGGATAAATGCGGTAGAAATGCAAGCTCTGCGGAAGATGTGCGGAGTGAAGCTGACCGACCGCATTAGCAACAGCATAGTAAGACAGCGAGTAGGTATGAAAGATAGTATCGGTGTAAAGATGAGAAAGGGCATGCTCCGTTGGTTCGGGCATATAGAAAGAATGCCAGAGGAAAGAATGACAAAACAGATATACAATGTGAAAGTGGAAGGATGCAGGTACCGGGGAAGACCTAGACTATCTTACCACGACCAAATAAACCGAGTCTTGTCTGATGGAAAAGTCAAGAGTCTCCGTAACCGGCGAGCGTGTATGAGACGAACTATGAGAGTCGAGGAAGCCAGAGAGGTATGTAAGGAAAGAACCTGTTGGAACTCTGTACTCTCTGCCTACCCCGCAAGGGATCTGACGTGAGGTTATAGATAGATAGATAGATAGTCTAAGTAATAATATATTTGTCAATAATCTGTCAATAATATATAGAATAAATACTTGTTATGCATGCTGTATTCACCTGTAATTAGTTATGCAATTGGTCATGAACTCAAAATTTGTATCACTTGCAAATGAATTATTGTACATATCTGTTGGTGAATCTAATTAAATAAATAAATAAACTGCCTACGCACTGTTCCGCTAACCTTCTAAATCAAGTTACCATTACGATGTCTCTATCAAAGTCAATAATAATTTACTTAGTTATAACTTGGAAGTATTGTAGTAACTTGATTTGGACTTGAATGGGAAGGTGCTACTTAGTGTTTCGTACACGCCCACGACACTTCGAAACATGGCACCTCAATTAACGGATTTGATATAGGTAGATACTGTCACATTCCGAACAGGTTCGGAATGACATCTGAAATTGAGGCTTTAAATTACAACTGAAACAGTACAGGAACTATGTACTCTCTGCCTACCCAGGAAGGGATCTGGCGTAATGATATAAATATACAGAAATTATTAAAGGGACTGTAATATACCCCGTAAGACAATATTATACTTAAGTATAGGAAAGGTAAGTAAGTCTTTGAGGCATTCGTAGTGTTGCGGGACGGCGATGTTCTAGTAATTCATAAAGGTTAAGCGACGTAGGACTCATTAATTCTGAGATGGGTGACCGTAAATGATTTTGTAATTTTTTGAGTGCCTTCGTGCATTTTTTTGAAAGGAATGGCCCTGTTTGTCTATTGACCGATACATGATTTCCATTAGCAAAACCAAACCTTCACATCTAACTCTAAATGGATGACTAGAAATTATGATATAATAAATATATTCATAGAACCACAAACATTATACTTATGTCTCGCTTTTTTATTTGACTTTTAAATTAAAAGGAAGCCTCTAAAACTTTACGAATGAATGCGTAAGCATTATTTACCAATATTAACGTTTGGTTTGTAAGCCAATAAACTAATACATTCTCCCCTTCCCAAGACATGATTACAGTGACTTAAGAACGAGTGTATTTATTGAGAAAACGTTAAGCCCCCAGTATGGGAGGGGCCATTACCTCTGGAGACGAATCAATAACCGTTTTATAAACGCTGAGTGGGATGATAATAACATTGGTTTATTGAATGCGATAAGATTTTGTTAAGAGGTAATTTATTAGTCTTCAGCTGTAATTTGTTTGGAAGAGTTTTAAAAATAAAACGTAGCTCTACACTAGAAATTATTCGTGCAATAGCGGTAGCGTTTAAAATATGAAATTCATTTCACATGCACACACACCCGAATCAAATATTTGTGGGCCACATAAAGATTTGTCCTGTGCGGGGATTGAACCCGCAACTTTTCTGTCCGATGTCCGCGCGGCTTAATGCTTTTAACAACTGGACGAGGCCATAGATAACTCGCATTAAAATTGCGCCATTAATTGTATTTTCAAAAAAAAAAAAGTTGCCGTATCAATTCAATGCCGCCATGTGAACGGTCAAGTTTCGCAACAGTAAGCATTTTATGATTTCGGTAAATGAGACATAGTTTTTCAGCTCTGTTAGAATTTATTTTGAAATATGAGAGAACAGTTACGATTGTGTTTAAAAACAACCGGTTATAAAGGTACATAAACGCTACAGATTCCATATGCTTAAGTGTGTATTCTGTGGAATCTATGTAGCGACATGTGCCGATATGTAAAGAAGGCTTTCTATTCTAGAAGAGTAATCATGGTGCCCCTCTTCTCCATAGGTGTAACATTTCGAAGTTGTGGTAAAGACTTTGTTAATTGTTTTTCACAATACAAAAGTGCTTCACTCATCTACATGAATGAAAAATATTCTGACTCTGATACGAGATCTTCTAAACGTCAACGGTTCACTAAAATGACTTTAAACAGCTTGAAACAATATCCAAATTATTTTCTTAAGTGACAAGAGTTGACAATTTAGACTCTTATAGGCGTAAATTAAAATCTAAAATCAATAGAGCCGATGAGATTTCTATGATCTAAGAAGTTTTAATTGAACTGATAGTTGAGAGCGGATTGTGCTCAATGTCGGAGAGGTGATCCGATTCCAATGCCATATTTTATATTGTTCAACAGAATTTCGGCACTATATTTAGATCATTGCAAACCCAGAATAAAGTACTATGTATAAGGTTTTCCTTAAAAGCACTAATGAGTCACGGAATAATTTGAATTTCTCAGAGGGCTTAATATCTCAAAAAGATTTACATTAGCGTGACGCTATCGAGGTGTTATGCTGTCCTTGTCACTCTGAAAATTGGTTAAATAAACATGAACTTGACAGCGCGCTTGCTCGCTTGCGTCACGCTAACGTCAATATTTTCTTGCGTCAGATCATTTGCACACTTTTTTGTATCAAATTCTTTAGGTTTGTTATTCTGCCGTTTAAGTTTTAGCATTGTTTACCATTGTTCGTAAATTATTTTTAAAAAAGAGTGTCGATTTGTAACATTATTAATTTTCACACATTTCGGATACTGTTCTAAAAAATGTAAACAGTTTGCTTTGGTGATTCGCAAATGTGGAATGCCAAATGTAAACATGATGTATTATATGTAATGCGAAAGTGAAAAGACAGGAGTATAGGAGGAAATCTGGGCTATTTTACCAAGATCTATATTATAAGTTTCCAAAATTAGCTTTTGTATGAGACGAGCAGTAAAGGTTGAAGATATCGGAGACCTCTTATCCTCGGACTTACTTATACTCATACTCATATACATAGTTGACGATGAGAGTCGTCTCTCACAAAGTCTTTTCAATCAAAATAATTGCGGTTTATTGCACATTAAAACTCGCTTCGCTTTTTTGTTTTAACTCTGTGCTCTCTGCTTTTACTGTGAAAGTTTCAGCGTACTAATATAACTTTTAAACGTTGGCATTTTAAACAGAAGTAAAGCAAAAATTTGCCAATCAGCTGCTTTTTGTATAGGTAGTTATGTATACTAGACCAGTACACAGCTCAGTGCAAGTACTTTAAAAGATGATGCAATATAAACAGACTGTTGCTCATAGAATATAATTCCAAGTACTGTTTTGCTTAATCAGCTTAACTTGCCTCAGCTGCGTATTAATCATGTAAACAGATATCAGGTTACTTGTTTAGTCTCAGTCCAATTCTCATAACTGTTTTGCTAAATAAGCAGATATCAATTAATAAGACGTATAACGCGTGGGTTCATTCTAGAAGGAGTTGTTTACTTGACGATGCCTATAAAAGCCATCGCCAAGCAAAGTACATTTAATATCGACTCAGCTCTCTTACCGTTCGCACTAACGTTAAGTAATATTAATTGACTGCATTAATATTTTGAGTATCTATTATTAATTTGTATTGTGAAATAAATATATTTTTATAAAGTCACGCCGGCCTTTATATTTGACTGGCGCAGCCGAACGGTAGGATTTCAGTCGCGATAAGTGTTGCAGCAGTCATACCAGACAAGCTGAACGCCGTGCAGGAGTACAAGCATCGATTCCGGACCACAATCGCCTGGCTGAATCCTAGAAAAGGACCTACCCTACCTTCGAACAAAGAAATTTTGTCAAGAAGTGCCTGCAGATACTCAAAGAGCGGATATTCGGCATGAAAAATTGCAGCATTGTGTGAGTTCTGACCTTTCCCACATGTTCCTATTTTTCTGTCTATTCTGAATTTAATTGGACAAGCATCGCTAATTTCATTCAGACCCCGAGCCTGTAATTCCGGTCAAAAATCGCGGGAATTATTTGGATAAAAGGATATCGCATTATTAGACAAGCATCGCTAATTTGTGATTAGAATTTAGGATCTCACGGGATTTAGACACGCATCGCTAAGCCGTAGATCACCACTTAGGGCCGTAAGAATCAGACAAGCATCGCTGAACTTACGTAAAACATTGTCGAATTTTATTAAAAAAGAAAATTACTTCCAGTGGGGTGATCACAAGGTCCACTTGAGAATGTAAAATATTGAAAAGAAAATAAATCTTAATGAAAAGAAATTAAATATTATAAAAAAATAATAAACGTTGTTCTGCCTATAAAGGCTAAGTTAAATAATAATTGATAGGAGTTATATTTTCGGACAAAAATCGCCGAATCTATAAACTTTTGCTTTTATTATATAAATTTATTTTAAACTTTTTTTTTATGTGTTATTTTTAAATTGTATTTTTTTTTGTGTGTGTTATTTTAAATTGTATTTTTTTTGTGTGTGTAATATTTATCTTATTGTGTTTGTAAAAGTGAATAATAAGTGTTCAAAATATTCAAAATGAATCAAATTCAAATTATTCCGAAAGAAATTCTCGACTTAATTCCACGTTACGACGGTAACAACCAATTGTTAAATTTTTACATTCAAAAATGCGAATATGTTATTAGCAGTTTTAATCGCGAAAATAATGCCGCACAACAAATGTACATTTACCATAGTCTGACGAGTAAATTAATAGATAAAGCCGCGAAACTAGTGAGTGAAAGAAATATTATCAATTCTTGGGATAGTTTAAAGGAACTCCTCATAGAACATTTTGGAGATCCTAGAACAGAAGATTGCATTGCCGTAGAATTAGAAAACATTAAATTAAAATCAGGAGAATCATATATAGATTTAGCTCATAGAATCCAGGACGTAAAAAGTTCAGTTATAGCCAAAGTAAATTTGTTAACCGATGAAGGCGTTAAAGCCGCTAAAATGATTATTTATAATAATTCTGCGTTAAATAGCTTTTTGTTTAACTTACCAGAAGACCTATTAAGGATCGTTAGGTTAAATAAATGCGCTAATTTAGAATCAGCCTTAGGAGTAGTTACAGAGGAAGTAAATTTCCATAACCATTATAATGCAAAAAGTAAAGTCAAATCAAATAATAGTTTACAAACAACCAAACAAATTCCGACCCAATATAAATTTGGCATACCTCAAAATAGATTCCTTCAAAGTAATTTCCCACAAAGACAACTAATAAATCAAAACTTCCGACCTAACTTTAATCCTAATTTAATTCAACAAAATCAACAAAAAGTATTTAAAAATGATCAAAGATTACCTTACAATATGAATAATTACAAGCAATCTGGGTTCTTCAAACCCAACCCAAACCAACAATTCCGTTTCGGTATTCCCAATAAATTCATGAATAAAAATCAAACAGATAATGATGTCACAATGAGGACAGCAGTTCGTAACAACATGATTGAAAATTTATATGAGAATGACGTAGATGACATCGACTTTGAGACTGACGAATATTTTAATGAATATGAGCCAGTAACAATCGATGAAATCGACGACGAAAACCCCGATAATAATGTTTCTCCACCTGAAAATTTTCCCATGGATCCGGTCCAAGATCCCCCGAAATAGTTAAACTTAATTATAGTGAAACCTTAAAATTACCACATATTATAATACCAGAAATTAATTCAAAATTTATGATAGATACAGGAAGCACTAGATCCTTCATTAGCCCCGAAATAGCAAACAAATTCTTTTATAATTTTATAACTTTAGAACCTTTTGAAATAATTAGTACACATGGACATAGTAGGCACAGTAAAGTAGCTTATATGCCCTTAACCAAAACTTTTAAAACCAAACATTGTCACAAATTTTACATTTATGATGTGGATAGTAGATACGAAGGTTTATTAGGTTCAGACTTGTTAAAAGAACTAGAAGCCACAATAGATATGAAAAATCAAGTTTTAAAAACCAGAAATACTAAAATTCCGATATTGTATAGAAAACCCTACGAAATTAAATTATCACCGCGTTCAGAAACTCGTGTTAAAATTCCGACAAATCTTAAAAATGGTGAAGCAATATTACATTTTTTAGAATTTCAACCAGGAGTTAGAATGCCCGATGCCATAGTAAATTGTAAAAATTCAATAGCCCAAACAATTATACAAAATTCTACAGATCAGAATGTTATATTAAAATTTGATAATCCATTAAAAGTAGTCAAATTTGAGGAAAAATTTTTCAATAACCTCAATACTTTAAATTTAAATACAAATAAAAATAAATTGTTACAACAAAATCTTTCTAAATTAAGATTAGATCATTTAAAGAAAGAAGAAAAACAAGCCATACAACAATTATGTTACAGATATAGAGACATATTCTATTGTGATGATATTCCTTTAACTTTTACGAATCAAGTTAAACATAAAATTCGAACCACTAATGAAGATCCCATATATATAAAACCATATAGACATGCCCCTACAGAAAATAAAGAAATTGGAAAACAAATAGATAAATTATTAAGAAACAATGTCATTAGGGAATCGCACTCTCCATGGAGCGCCCCAGTTCACTTAGTTCCGAAAAAAATGGACGCTTCGGGCGAACGAAAATTTCGCATGGTCATAGATTATAGACGATTGAATGAAATAACCGTAGACGACAAATACCCATTACCCAACATTTCAGACCTTTTCGATAAATTAGGAAAAGCGTGTTATTTTTCTACATTAGATTTAGCTAGTGGTTACCATCAGATAGAAGTAGAGAAACAGGATCAATCTAAAACAGCATTTACAGCACAAAATGGTCATTATGAGTTTACTAGAATGCCATTTGGTTTAAAAACAGCCCCCGCAACATTTCAACGTGCAATGGATAACATACTTAGAGGTTTACAGGGTATCCATTGTTTAGTTTACTTAGATGATATCATTATATTCTCAAGTAGTTTAGAAGAACATTTAGAAAAATTAGAAAAAGTATTTGAAAGACTTAGGCAAACAAATTTAAAAGTAACATTAGACAAGTGTGAATTTCTGAGAAAAGAAGTTCTTTACCTAGGTCACACTATTACAGAAAATGGTCTTCAACCAAATGATGATAAAATTAAAGCCATATTACAATTTCCGTTACCTAAAACACCTTCGGAAATACGTAGTTTTGTTGGATTAGTAGGTTACTACCGAAAATTCATTAAAGATTTTTCCAAATTAACACAACCTCTCACTAAATGTTTAAAGAAAAGACACAAAATTATAATTAACAAAGAATATATTGATGCATTTGAGAAATGTAAAGAAATTTTAACAAACGCCCCAATCTTACAATACCCCGATTTTACTAAACCATTTTTGTTAACAACCGACGCATCCAATTATGCCCTTGGCGCTATACTATCACAAGGACCGATAGGTAGTGACAAGCCTGTAGCTTATCTTAGTAGGACATTAAACGACGCAGAAACCCGTTATAGTACAATAGAAAAAGAATTATTAGCCATAGTATGGGCGTGTAGAAAATTTAGGCCATACTTATATGGAAATAAATTTACCATATTAAGTGACCATAAACCCCTAATGTGGTTAAATTCAGTTAAAGAACCCGGAAGTAGACTTACCAATTGGAAATTACAATTAACAGCATTTGATTACGAAATTAAATACAAACCCGGTAAACAAAATGGAAACGCTGACGCGCTTTCACGTGCAAAAATTAATATACTAAAAGATAATCTATCAATGAAAGTTAATGCCTCTAGTCCCATAACAATATCTTCCGAAAATTCTAGCAAATCAGAATTAACTAACCCAGTTCCATCTTTAAATAGTAGCACCTTAACCGCATCTGAAAAATCAGAATCATCTTTTATAACTGTCCATTCAGAAGAAAACATGGATTCTGCTAATATTCCTATTTTACAAGAAGCAATTGATACTAAACCTAATCAAATACTTGTGTACACCTGGAACAGAAATGAATTTACTGTTAAAAATTTATCCAGGGATAAACAAAAAGTATTAGAAGTTCATTTACCATTAAATAATACCCAGTTAATAAAATCATTCCTTAAAGAATATATTAGGCCTAAAATAAAATATTTCATATACTTTGACGATGAACGTCATCGTAAACAATTCTCAGAAATCATTATAACTTTATTTAAAAAAGATTCAGTAAAATTCTTTGAATGCACAAAACGTGTAGTGTACGTTGAAGATGAAAATGAGCAGCGTGATATAGTGTTAAAATACCATATTGGCAAAACTTGTCACCGTGGCATAAAAGAAACCATTGCTCATCTTAAACGAACATTTTTCTGGCAAAATTTAGAACAAACCGTATCAAGTATAATTAATTCTTGTGAAACATGCAAAACCATGAAATACGATAGAAAACCATTAAATCCTAAATTACAATTAACCCAAACTCAAACTAGACCCTTTCAGGAAATTTTCATAGACTTATTTTCCATAGAAGGCAAATATTTCCTAACGATAGTAGACTCCTTTAGTAAATTAGGTCAAGCCATAGAAGTCTCAAATAGAACAACACCAGAAATAATTAGAGCATTAATAAAATATTTTTCCATTTACGGAGTACCAAGAAAAATAAGTTCAGATCCAGGTTCAGAATTCAATAATAATTTACTTAAAGAAATGTTAATATTTTATAAAATAGATTTACATATTGGAACACCCCATAACCCCAACTCAATGGGCATTGTTGAACGTTTTCATTCCACAATAATAGAAATTTATAGACTTGCAAAATATGAAAGGAAAATAACAGATACTGCCTCAGTAATGACATACGCAATAATGTCGTATAACCAGTCCATACATTCAACAACTGGTCTTACGCCATTTGAAGTAGTTTTTGGTCATACAGATTCATCCAATGCATTTGAAGTTGATTTCGAGAAAAATTATACACAGCAACTTGTTTTAGAGCATCGCAAACGAACTAAACATTTATATGATTTCTTAACCGATAAAATGATAAATAATAAAATTAAAATTAGAGAAAAACGTGGCGGTGAAGAAGGACTAAAATTTAAACAAGGAGACACCGTCTTTATAAAAGGTGTCAATATTAGGCGTAGTAAAGACCAACCGCGTTATAAAAAAGCAAAAATTATTGGAACAATTAATAGAAACACAGTACCAGTAGAGTCTCATCAGAGACACACAAAAGTCCCAATAAAAGATATAAAACGTCCTCCGCAGGTTCGCGCTCCTGATCCTCGTACAGGCAGCCCAAAACCTGGCCCTTCAACTTCAGAAAATTGAAGATAATCCTGGAATCTTCCCAGTTAAGGAAGGACAAGCATTCATTAGCACTTATAATTGGAATATAATTAAAATATTAGATTTAAAATTTGTTAGTAACAGCATTGAATATAACGTTAACAAGTATTATGAAGTTAACGATTATTTAAAAGAAAAATTAAATGTATATTTCTTAGACGGAAATATCATAGATGCACAAATGCAAACTGAGTATATTATGAGTTTAACATTAGAGCGTTATAATCAATTAGTCCCAACAATTAGAATTAAAAGAGGTATTTTAAATCCCCTAGGTTCAATAGTTAAAGCCATTACAGGCAATTTAGATAACGAAGATGCAATTAGATACGATTCCTTAATAAGTCATATTCAATCTAAACAAAACGCTATTGATAACAAAATATCATTAGTTTCCGAAACAATTGGAGTATTAGTAAATCTGACAAACTCTACGAGAAACAATTTTATTGAAATAGACAAAACAATTAACGAAATAGAATCCATTCTGAATAAAACTCAATTTCAACATAGTAAGGAAATTGTCTTGAATACTTTCGATTTAATTATCCATAATTTTCAAATTTTGTTAACTAGGTTAGATGAGGTTGAAACAGCTATTGCTTTTAGTAGATTAAATATTTTACACCAATCCATTTTAGACATAGATGAATTGTTATCAACTCTTAAAGACATAGAGAAAATAGATAAATTAATGTATCCCGTAAATACCGATAATTTGATCAAAATTGTACATTGTATAGACATAAGAGCATATATTAAGAACAAACGAATAACGTTTATTATGTCAATACCAATTGTCCAATTAGATTTCTATAACTATTACAAACTTCATCCTTTTCCCATGTATAATCCTCATTTAAACCTAACATTCCTATTAACACCTCAATATTCCCAAATCCTGGTCAGAGGGTCAGATATACTTCCACTATCACAATCATGCAAAGAAATAGACGAAGGAGAATTCCTGTGTTATGAAGATAATTTATCTGTCACTAATGAAGACTTATGCATTACAGATTTGATGAAATTTTCTTCACAAATTACATCATGTTCTCCACTTACAGTTAAATCTTCAAAAGTCAAGGTCAAATCTATTCGGCCTGACACATGGTTACTATATTCAGGAAAACAGACATTTCTCACAGAGCACTGTGAAAATGATTTCAACCAGTTCAACATTTTTGGCACCTATATATTAACTTTAGATAATGAATGTGAAGCTAAATTCGAGAACATCACATTAAGGAAACGTCTCATTCAATTAACTAATCAAGTCTTCCATCAAGTTCCAGTTATAAATTTACCAAGCATCACAGCAGCAGAGAAAATCTACAAGCAGCCAATCAGCCTAGATGAGGTCAACTTAGAAGATCTTCAGTTCCTGTCACATGTGTTAAACAGTAAAAGTGAAAATCTCAGTGAAAACCACGTATATTCAGTGAATGTGCATAGCATAAGTTTAGGTTCTATAATCATTTATGTAATATTATTAATTGTGCTTTTGATTGTTTTATATATTTATAAGTCTAAAATATTGTCCTTATGTAAACATAAGCAAAATCAACATTCTCAAAAATCGAACGCTGATTTTGAACTTATGGAGGGAGGAGTTATGTATACTAGACCAGTACACAGCTCAGTGCAAGTACTTTAAAAGATGATGCAATATAAACAGACTGTTGCTCATAGAATATAATTCCAAGTACTGTTTTGCTTAATCAGCTTAACTTGCCTCAGCTGCGTATTAATCATGTAAACAGATATCAGGTTACTTGTTTAGTCTCAGTCCAATTCTCATAACTGTTTTGCTAAATAAGCAGATATCAATTAATAAGACGTATAACGCGTGGGTTCATTCTAGAAGGAGTTGTTTACTTGACGATGCCTATAAAAGCCATCGCCAAGCAAAGTACATTTAATATCGACTCAGCTCTCTTACCGTTCGCACTAACGTTAAGTAATATTAATTGACTGCATTAATATTTTGAGTATCTATTATTAATTTGTATTGTGAAATAAATATATTTTTATAAAGTCACGCCGGCCTTTATATTTGACTAGGTAGTGTATGTTATTTGGTTTTAAAAATGCTATTTCTATCTATGAGCTGTTAAATTTATAATTGATTGTCTTTGTCGTTCGACGACTAAAATGTAAACGACTGCACAGATTACAACATTTTACTAGTATAAATTAGTGCAGACGTTAAATGAGAATATTGTAGTACTGTTTAATGTAAGCCGAAGTTTATCATAAATAGACTGCTTGGCGAAGTGGAGAAACTGATACACATATAATAATATCAGGGGTCGGACAAATAAAGACAAGTTACGGCCCATATTGATGTCAGTGCCAATCGAATCAAATTCAGTTTAAATATACTGAAGCAGTAACAAAATAGCTGAAATTAGAATGAGAAAATAAAAAGGAAGAATAAAGTTTAAGCTGCACAACATGTATAAATGGAAATAAATTGAAATATCCATTAAGTATTAGTGAAACTATACCTTATCATTAGTTTCACTGGTGTTAGTTATTGTATACTTCAGGGTTTTAATATTACATTTAAATAATAATAATAAAGCCTTTTGTTCGGACAACAGATATACAATTATGTTTCTTATACTACTGCACTGTTATATATGTATTTTACACAATTAAAAGTATTCGCGTTTTTGGTGGTTCTTTACTTTCTGTAAGTCCTTTTGCCAGTTGGCAAAGGCCTCCTTCAACCTACTCCATTCTGATCTCTCTCAGGCTACTCTATTCCATGTTATGCCTGCAACCTGCCTGATATCATCGTCCCATCTTTTTTGTTGTCTGCCTCTTTTCCTTTTACCTTCCCTTGGGTACCAATGTGTAATTATTTTACTCCATTTGTCCTTTCCTTTGACCATGTGTCCCGACCACTTCCATTTTTAGGGTTACGTCCTGTATCTTGGTCTTTTTCCTACTGTTGATGTTTCATATTCTAACACCCCTCTTTACTCCTATCATGCTTCTCTCGTTGGCAAATAGCAATTCTATTGGTTGTGTTTGTATTATGGCCCATGTTTAGCTTACATACATTAAGATTGGTAGAATGCAAACATTAAATAATTTGCTCTTTGTTGCTATATGAAGGTTTTTGTACTTCAATATTACATTTGCAAATTATAAATCGGTACAGTTTCCGCGTGGTGTTATAAGTATAACCAATTCTCTCTCCCTTTGATTTGAGAGGCAAAGGCGGCTCAGAACTGCGACAGTACAAACTAAAAACCTCAGATGATTTTAAGAAGTCCATACTTTTTCATACCTTCTCGTATCTATGAACAAATATTTGACAACTGTAGAGTTAAAATAGCTGTTTAGTGTAGAGCCTATTGGCATTCTATCCATCTCGATGCCCTCCGGCCCACTATAACAAGAAAGTAAAATTCTACACAATTTGGGGCATTGCTCGACATTGCTCCGGCCCATTTGGCTGCCCGCAATCACATCCCCGTGCGGCGCTCGCGTTCAATCTGCGAGTGTGTTTGCACGCGCCCGCCGCCCGCCGCAGCGAGTCCCGCGTGATCGATGGCGCCGCCCGATGTATCAGACGCGCCGCCGACCTGCTAGGGCTACCTCCCGCATATCTGCTCCCTTTACTAAAGTTTCCCTTTCATTAATTAATCTTAGATTGTAAATTAAGGCTTCTTGGGTCTTTCATTATGAATTTTCTTACTAAAAAGTATAGAAAATTTGTTTTTTTTTTTTAACTTAGTACTACTAATACATCAATTATGCCGTCCTCAAAATACAAAAGAAAAATAAAAATGGGAGGGACTACCGACTAACATGGTCATGGCCAAATTATGCGAAGATAATTCTGGCAATTTGCATCTACAACTCACAATCCCACTGGAATTAAAAGGAATAAAGGGATGGCAATCTCAAATAAAATCAAAGTCTGAACATAATATAGAGCTCAATTAAAAACACAGGTGTGGCTGTGTCGGGGCAACTCGGCCACTGGTTTTAATGTGAAACGTCGATGTCAGCGAGTCGCTTTTAGTGTTAAAGATTGACGGACGATTTGGCGCAGTGGTTAAGAGCTTAAGCCGCTCCGCCCACTGGGTCTAAGAGTTTGTTCCGGTCTGGGTAAATACCCAGTAAATGTATTTTCGTGTTTGTAAACACACCAACGACACAGAAATAAACCTTAGTGTGAAGCTACTTACGTAGTGCCCCTTCCCCGCCACCCCGCTCGGCCCCGACGCAAACCAAAGTCATAACAGCAAGCTGATCGTATAAGCTAAATAATGACACTGGATTCGTGTTTCTAAAACTAGTAATTTTGTATTTATCAAGATCTAAAAGTAGTTTGTTCCAAATCTATAACTGAATTGATTACAACTATTTTTAAATGTACATATATTTTTATTTGCAATAAATGATGTTACTCCCTTAGTGCGCAATAATAAACTAACTTTATTCTTGATTCGAAGCAATACGGAGATTTCAAATGCATTTCTAAAATTTTTTCACAATTCGTACACATACGTATAAGTTTCATTGTTTATTGGGGTATAAAAGTGCGTAAAAGAGGGGTTACAAATTTTAAATTTGGAGAGTTGGTTTTCGTATGGAATTTGTGACGCAATCGTCTAATCGGGGTGTCTGAGGTCTTGCGTGATCTTGCCTTGTAGACCTTTTCAACGTTTTACGTCAAAAAATAAGTTTTAGTATAGTATATTCTTACAGTAATCTACATATCACCATCTGTTCCACTTGATCCTACGCGCTGGCCACCAGATGAAGCTGAGTCGTCAAATTACTTAAATTTAAAACCAAAAGCCCTAAATCTTTTAGCACTAAAGCGACACCCCTAACCCCAAATCCGTTCTGTAATAGGGCGGTTGTCAACACTACAATGACCTCACGCGGTAATATCGGATTACTGCCGCGGTGACAGCATAAGGCACACACCACTCTGTTTATCAGGATATGTTACCTATTGAACTAAATGAAATAAGAGTCAAAAGGCATCGTTTTGATAGGAAATATTAGGATTTTTGTATTATCAATGTTAATGATAATAATTCATACGGGTAGCCGGATTGTTCTCCAAAATAAAATAGGGCAGACTCTAAAGAGGTAGAAAGCGAAACGTCTTACCTTTATAGGTAGACTGTTTTAAAATTTGAAACAAAAAGAAACTGATAAAAATAATTTGATAAAATTTGTCTCGCACTTGATCAGTTAATTCAAACCCAATTTGGGACTAAACAGATACACAGTACCCTATTACAGATTGAGCCAAGGTGACATAAATTCTAGTCAAAAGCAGCTTTGTGGCAACATGCCTTAAAGTTTTAAAAATTGTGTGTATTTTTGATATCATGTATTTGTATGTTGTAACTATTATTAAGCTAAGATCGATTATAGATTGAGTAGCACATGAATTTTGTTTGTTCCGTATTAAGTGTAAGTAAATTAGACCAGAACCAATGATGAATAATAGTAATTCGATAATAAATCGAGGTGATAAAGTATAGGTTACTATTCACCACATGGAAATAGTGGTAAGAACTGCTAGACAAGCCCTGCAGATTGATAACAATTATTACTTTTTACAAGCTTTTATATAACTTGCACTATTCATAGGCGCTCGTAGCGCTGTGCGACCGTGGTGTTCTTACCGATCACCAAGGTTAAGCAGCGTTCGACTCGGCCGGCCTGAGATGGTTGACCGTTTGTGGCATTTTCATATTCGAGCATCTCCGTGCTTCGGAAGGCACGTTAAGCCGTTGGTCCCGGTTACCACTTAATGGGGTAGTCATTAAGCCGAGTTGGAAGCCTTAAAGGCGGCTTGATAAGTCCAACAGCGGATGGCCACAAACCTGCCTCCACCAATCCGCACTGGGTCCGCGTGGTGTTGACCTAATCTCTCTCACCTCGATTTGTGAGAGAAGGCCTTTGCCCAGCAGTGGGCAGTATAGGCTGATATTATATTATTATATTCATATGACTGTCTGTCTTTACCGATTTAAATATTGTGATCCATTTTTGAAGCATATGCGCGGCAATCCGATTGAGCTTAAATTTGGCATACGTATGTAAACTCGGTGACAATGAATTAATATGGTACCATGGAGCTGGTCTGATGATAAAGATGGTGGCCGTAGGAACATGTCAACTACATATTACCCCATTGTGTTAAGGCTCATTTGATTGGCATGATGCTGTTTCAAGATCTGATGATGAAGCCAAAAAAAACCACCTCCAGCCAAAAGAACCAACATCCAACTAATTTGAATTTCTCCTGACGAGTGCTGTACACCCGGATGGTATTCAGGGTGTGATGAAGATCTCGGAAGGTGGCCGACGAAACTACTCAACTACTCGACATAACTCCGTCGTATTTGGGCACGTTGAATTTGTCTTGACAAGGGCTATGGACCCAAAAGGTGTATAGGGTCTGATGGATGAAGCTGCATGGAAGCCATAAGAACTCATCAACTATGCAAAAGATATTTCCTTGCATTTTGCTATTAAAACCTGTTTTAAAAATGATGAAATTATTTTTTAAATTAATTCGACTGATTAATTGAATTTTGGAATGGTGGGTGATTGATCCCTATCTCACCAGATGCAAAGTGACGATAGGGTTGAAGATGTGGTTTTTGTTGGCTCAGTAATAACCTATTCACTCTGGATTGGCTGAAGTGACTGAAGTTAGATTAAGGTAACATCTTTATGATGGGGCTAGACCCGCTCCTGGGAAGGCAACTTCGGGAACATGCTGTCCCACGACTGTGTCACTTGGCGGCATGACTTTGCTAGGAGGGTTGGTGACCAACCCCGGTCATAGAATACCTAATACCCAATTTACACACTGCCCACTTCCGCGTGAAGTGAGGGAAGGTTAGTCGTATAAACGCGCGATTTACGCTCTACTTTCCCTTTCCACACTATGACTGCTCGGCGTTCCCTTTGAAGGCGGTCTTTTGAGCGGCATTCAAAAGAGTGCCAGGCCACGCTCATTCAGTGTGGTCAATTTAGAAATCTTTTTGTGATGACGGTGAAAAATTAATTAAAATAAATTAAGGATAAAAATCAAGGAATATAATAAATTAAGGCAAAAAGAAATATATAAAATACAAAAAATATGTGAGGTGAGGCATTAGAAACACAGAGCGACGCTTGAAGTGTTAATGTTGTGTTATTGAGTATGTGAACAGTTGACGCCACCGCGGTACTGCCCGTTGCTTTTGGTGAGAAATGACGGCAGTAGCAGTATATAAACCGGGTATAATAGGTGATTCACGTTAATCACTGCCTAGAAACCATGTGTAGGGAATAGAGAGTAAATCACACTAACGCGAACAGCTTCAACCCCCATCATATTTAATACTGCTGTCTACGTCTAGAATAAATAAACAATACCTACTAAAGTAGTCTGCCGTTTCTCAGACCATTGTCTTATAATGTCAATATTGTTTTAACAATTAAGTATTTTTGCTTCTGCTACACATTTGTTGGTGGAATTGTATTATCGTTTATTCAATTTGTTATCATTTCGTCTTCGGAATTTAATTTGCTCCCTTTGAAGATTTCTTTTTCTTTGCTCTCGCTAAGTGTTATGATACAAGATGGATATAATGTTGTTTGGAGGACGAACATTGTTTTGTGATTGGTCCACTTTGCGTACATTAACGTAATTTATACTAAGTGTAACGTAATAAACACGAGACCTGGAAAGTACTTTTGTTCCAAATTGGTGAATGAATCAATTCCAACTATTTTCAATTTGTATTTTTGTTGCTTTGTTAAACACACACCATCACGTCTATATTCCCCAAGCAGAGGTGGCAGAGGTGTACTAAGCACACCCACTTTTCGCCGACGATGTTTGGTCCCATGTAATAGAGGACGAACCTATTGCCATATACCGGACACTATTCCAGACTCCGGACTAATTCTGGGAATTTTTCGTTAGAAAAACTACACTTGTTCGACCTAGGATTTGGAGCCAGGACCTCGTGATCACAAAGCGATGCGCTTTGCCTCTAGACCAACGAGGCAGTCATTTCTTTGATAAGCTAATCAATTGCTTCTTTATGCCAATCCTTCCTCAGCGCCGTATGAAACAAAATATAACAATAATTTAAAGCAATACGGTAATTTCAATTGCACTTTAATGTTAGTTGTTGACCAGATTAACCAAATTAACAACGTCAAAAGTGGCGCATTGAACCACTTTTAGCATAGTTATTTTGGATATCACAGATTTCAAGAAAATGCTAATAACTCTTTGAAACCAGAAATTTGGTTTCCATATTAAAGGATAATGCCCAGTATTGGGCTAAAGATGCGTCACAATGCTCTGTCGCTATTTATATACCAATAATTTAAATCTGAATTAGAATTCTCTGTTGACAACTTTTAGACCAATCAGTAATCACGTTAAAATAATGGTGTAGTAACTGTTCGTTGGTTGTGCCACGCCATGTTCATTTGGACAACGAGTTCATTCAATGGATGAATTAACCGAATTCTATGCTTAACGTTTTGACCTCCTGCACCTCGGTCAGTAAGTGTTTTTGTATCTAATAATAAATAAGGATTTATTATTATAATTTGTTGTGCATTATAATGTTCTACTTTTCTCATAGCAAAATATTTACACCTATAGTTTGTTTCAGTTTGACCCCAGGCAAACAATATTAGTTTTACAATACTCATGGGTATTTTTGTCCAACAAGAAGGAGCATATCGTAATGAAGTTTAATTTAATCTAAAAAGCTTTATTATCCGAATATCCCATAAAAAAATTTTTTTACTTTTTTTAATGACCTCCCAAATACATTACCTGCACTTTAATGACTATTTGTAAGTGACACAAGATTACCCGAACTTCAATTGGATTTTGGGCATTGTCCGTTGTAAAGTAATAATTTATTGTACGAGCTCTTGCGTTATGTAAGTTACACACTAAATGCGGTGTTAAATATTTTTATTTATATAGCGAGATAAAAGTCGCTGTGTATGTGTGTGTGTGTGAATGATCTACGCTGTTGGTCGCGGGACCTTTACAGCTTCCCGGACAAGAGGGCGAGCGTGCAACCACTACACTCGAGCCAGAAGGACAAGGGGGCAACTAGCTCAAGGGCGCTTCAAGGAGGAACGGCCTCGGCTTGGGCAGTCGCTATAGGGGAGGGCGTATACTAGGTGTCTCGCCGTGGTGATCTGCACCATCCGGCGGGCAAGGGATTCTTCGACCTCGCCGGCGGGGTAGGTGTCTGATCCTGTGTGCGATATCTGTGTGCGAAATAAGGGATTTAAGAACATCGGGAGGATCGGTGAGAACATGCTGCGGACGGCGGTAGCGGTTGATAGGAGGGAATGTAATGTGACCATCCTGATGATCTCACATAATTTTATGTAAAAATAAAGGTATAATCCCCTACAAAAATACTTTTAGGATCGTACTAATGCCGGCAAAGCCTAAGGGCAGTGCTTACGTGAGTGGGATACAGTAGTTCTACCGTGTTATGTCTGTAATACTTACATTTCCTGTAGCCATACCATACAATGAATTAAAAATTATAACAATAAAGCCAAAAATATTCTGCGCAAGTTTTCATATGCCTACAGGAATCGAATCGTGATCGCCCGCGATCTAATGAGCGAAGCGGAACTGCAGATCGTCAATACAAATATCACTTGACAATAGAAAAGCTTGTTTTTATGTTATCTCTTATCAAAATTACCTGAACACTGTTTATTCCAGATATCAAGTTCCGGTTGAAGATAGCGCAGGGTAAGTAGCATTATTCAAAAAATCCCTCAAAATGTTTGCTTTTACTTTAAAAATTCTCTGAACATTTTTTTCAGAACAAATTAATGCAAATTTCGCTAAAAAAATGAATATTCAAAAGCTCACCGGAATAAAGGCGAGAAAGATTTCATACGGCGAAACAACTGTTCAAAATATTATGTGCCGTCTGCTGTATGCAAATCTTTTTGGGAGTTTCGTTTGTGCATAATCTCGGGAAGATCCCGGGTAAATAAGTCACGGGTCGGGATTTCTGATATACAAGTTCAAAATTCTGGAGTGGGTAGGTAGTTGAATAGAAGAGTATCATAGCGGGCAAGGAATTAAAATCATTTAGGTCTAAAGTATTAAGATAAAATGTCCCTTCCGCTAAAATAAATTTCATATATATACTAGCACGTATATTATTTATTGCAATATATTGCGGTATACCTCTAATAGATACTCGTTTGTCCCTTAAAGAGATAGACATAGGTATACTTAATGCACCCACAACTTGCCGAATTATGTTTAAGTCTTAAGTGTGACACATGGCGTTCACCGTCAGGGTTAGCGGGAGTTCAGTGAAATAAGCCTCTTATGTGTCATTATAAGTAAAACCTTTATGATTTTATAATACAATACTTTACCCGTATTTACCATGCTTAAGTTATTTTAACTCCGAGTGAACTCAAAAAAATAAACACACAAAATCCCCTCTTGTATAAGCTCAAAAACACATTTTCTCCCAAAAACCGAACTAACAAACGTTCACAGATTTGTGTGTGCAACCTGTTGTCCCCGCGAGGTGAAGGACCGCATAACTCGTCGGCACCGGATCCAAGTTATTAATCTCCGTCGTCTACCCTGGCTCAGGTGACTACGGGCCATCTACCCTAGTCTGTTGTCCTAGTACTTTCGCGACTAGCTTGTTGGTTTTTGTAAGCAATTAAGTTAATGCTTAATCGATAGAGTATGTACGAGACGTGTTCTCTAGTCTGACGCCCTAGTATTTACAGTACTTACTATTTATAGCCATAAATTTATGCTTAAACGATAAAATATTTTTAGACCATTTTACCCCTCTACTGTCCTAGTACTTGCGTGATTTGCTACTTCGTTTTTAAAGCAATTAAGTTAATGCTTCAATTGATAGAATATGTTCGGGCCGTCTACTCTTAGTCTTGCTGCCCTAGTACTTCGCGACTTGCTTCTTGATTTAATATCGATAGATTATCTATCCTAGTCTGCTGCCTTGCTATTTTCGCGATTTGCTCATAGGCTAAGGATAAGAGTCCATATAGAATAAACAGCAATGCCCGCAAGCACTACAGTTAAGGTAATAAGGTTAATATTTTTTCCTTTAGTAACAATTAAATACTGTAGTTACGCCGTAATTAAAATATGATAAACAGTACGTTCACCGAAGAAAATAGTTAATTTTTTATTTTTATTTTAAACGCCCCTCACTATGATTTATTCCTGTGTCGTGGGTGCGTTTACGAACATGAAAATTCACATACACAATTACCCACACCGGAACAATTAATTGTGGATCACACAAGGAATTCTCCCGTACGGGAATCGAACCCGCGACTATTAGACACAGTGGGCGGAGCAGATTAAGCTCTTAACCACTGCGCTAAATCATCCGCCTAAATTAATATACCTACTAAATTCATATTCGTATTTTGATTAGTGTATTCCACCCATGAGTGCCATAAACCGTCTACAAATCGTATAATTTTATAAAGCTATTGTATTTTATATTGTTTTTCAAACCTGCGTGAATATTTCATACAATTTCGTGAACCACCAAAACGTTGTCTTGTCGGATTGATTTAGAACAATCCAGCAAATGTGTATAGCCGAAGGTGGGGAACGAAATGTTTTTTTTTTAGTATTATTTCTTTGGTGATTATTTTTACCCAAGATGTGTCAGGCACGCGACAGACATGACCAGCCCAATCCCATTTCAGCTTGGCAGCTTTTTGGCCCACATCGGCTATTTGTGTCATGGAGCGCAGTACACTATTTTTGACATGGTCGGTAAGTTTAATACCTACCAAACTGGGTTCCTCCCAATTTTAAACGGCGTCGCGGCAGGCCCCGGAGGAGATGGCGGGACGAACTGGACTCTTTTAAAAACGATTGGCGCTCAATAACCCTGAATAGAGTAGAGTGGAGGAGATGGAGGGAGGCCTTTGCCCAGCAGTGGGACAATGTAGGCTAACTAATAATAATTATTATTATTTCTTTAACGTCACACTCAGGTACCTCACGTTTAACATACTCACACAATGTTCCAAGAGAATTTCAAATGTTTTTGTGTATATATTACAGTGTTATGAAATTACTCTTAAAAATACTGACTACTTCATTGGTGTGGAGACGCATAATGTGGTTGATGATCACGAGGTCCTGGGTTGGAATCGATAACGTGTGGTTATTCTATCGAAATTGTGCCCAGTATGATGGTAATAGCCTCGCCTCCCGTTACATGGGGGCCTAATATTACTGGCAATAAATGTATACCAGAACTAAATACCATTGCCATCATCGCTTGGGTATCGTAAAAAAAGCTTAGAGCACTGAGAATGCACTTATTTTGTTTTTGCTTTAAACATATACATTTGAACTTGAACTTTATCAATGGAAGCTAATTGAAAATGTAGGTAGCAATACAGAGCGCTTTGCGTGTTGCGATACAAACTGGATATTCTGCATCTCATTTACCATGTGGCAACAAAGGATAGCGTAAAAAGTATTGTCTAGACATGGAGCAGTATTGAGCGACGTACGTACATGTTTCTTTTCGCTCGTCGACTTCTTTTATTATTGACAAGCTAACGCTGGCAGCCGGTTCATCATTCAGATGAACTTGCGAATGGCCATCTCCAAGTGATTTGGTTTTGAATCTCAGCTGTATTGCAGTCAGCATTTATTTTGTTTACGTATTCTTGAGTTGTTTCTTTAAGTGATTGGAAGGAACAGTAAACAATGTTATATCGATAAATATCGAAATAACATCGCTGGTAGATATTAGCTTATTACTTTTTATGTCAACAGTGGTTTGATGGATGTAGTTATATGGCTTTAGGGCACTCATAAAAAGTAGTAGGATAGATTGTGGTCGTGAAAACTGATGACTAAAGTTGTAATAACTGTGGCCCACATTCGGATAATCGTATAACGTTTATAAACTGTTGGTATACCGATCATTTATTATTTAGGATTATTATAGGTTTATTATGTCTCAATGTTCCTCCAAAGCCTTTATAAATCGAAGTGAGAGATAGCAGATCATACCCCCCATGGGGATCCAGTGTAAGTTGGTGGAGGCAGATTTGTGGCCTGCTGTTGTTATTCAACAAGCTTCCGACTTGGCTTAACGAGTACCATAGAAAATTGTGACCGTGCCCTGTTTAACAAACGTGCACTAATTTACAAGAGAAAATGCAATAGAAGGTTCGTAATTTTGTTTTGCGTTTTCTCTTGTAAATTAGTGCCTTCTTACAAAAACGCGTTTATCAAAATTAAATGTGTAAATTACACGCTACAAGTGATGTCACTGGTAGTATAAGTGCTTTTCACACTTGTTTTTGTAGTTTTGTTTATCATTAATGCTTTTGTAGCTTGTAACGTGTTAAGAAAAAAATGGAGAGCTGCCGTTGACCCTAAATCTATGTTACATATCCATATCTATGTTTCATACACCAATAGTATCATATTCCACTCTGCTTTTATGATCTTTAAATACTTTAGCTTATCGGTAAATGCGCCAAATAAAATACTGTTTTGACACTAACTAAACGACATTTTTCGCGATGTAATTTGAAAAGTAACAAAATGAATGAATGGCGGGAATGATTTGCCGCCATGTTATTTTTCTCTAAGAAAGCTTTTAAATTATGCTTTTAAAGTAGAACATTTTACTAAAGAGAACAGTTTTATTTTTAACATAAACTTGACTTGTTATTGTGCCGTAATATCTATCTTACCGATATATAATACAGTAGAAAAATCATTGTGCAATTTAGCAAAAATCAAGTCTTGTAAATTAAAATACAAGTTTATAAAATCTACAAGTCTTGTGAAATTATTTGATAAATGTTATTTACATAAACTTGTATAAAATGTTCTTGTATCTTGTAACTTGAGTTAGTAGACTCGTATTTTTGATAAACGTATTTTTTTAAAGTTCTCGTAATATGTAACTTGTGAGCTTGTAGACTTGTAACGTTTGATAACAGGGCACAGGAACAACGTCATGTGCCTGCCAAACCACGGAGATATTTAAAGATGTGCATAAATATCACAAACGGTCATCTATCAGACAACGAGTCGAATGCTGCTTTACTTTGGTGATCACTTCAAACATCACAGCACTAAGGGAACCTCCAAGTATTAAGTATATACTCTGTTATCTATTTCGAGATAATGAAGGATGAAGAAGACAAAAATTTAGGGAAATAGAATTGTTATTGTGAAACAAATCCGAATAAATTAGAAGAGGAGAATGAGAAGAATAAGAGGTTTAGATATCCGTTCAGAATAAACGATAGGAGCTTACCCGTCGGTGCGGAGCTGAATCAATTAAAAGTTTTCGCGCGATCTGCCCCAACCCGATGACCCTCCGATAAGCTGCCGACGAAAATATTGTTGATGGAAATCGCTTTGTCGAAAAGATTGTTAGAATATGTTAAGGGCTGTCAGTTTACAAATTGGAGTGTTTGTCAAAAGTGTAATATAGTTGCGTAATAACGGGAATGTTCTGTTACAGCGACTTATGATAATAAAGCTTTTTGACATGGTTTAACAGTATATTTATTAACGTTATATCAATGTTTTGATATGTACGCTCTTTGAAATTCCTTAAGTAGAAATGGCGCTGAAGACGTATGTATATACTTATGAGTATTCCTTTTCGTAAAAATATATGCTCAGAAAAATATATTGTAAGTAAGGTAAGATTTTATGTAAAATAAGATGGAAAAATGAGAAGTTATAAAGTGAGTTAGTGACAAGTGGATGGCTTATTTAACGTAGATTTTCTTTCAATTATAGGCTATATTCTTAACATCAAGAAGTCCGGATTTGGTATAAAAAGTACCAGGCGAGCATAACTTAACAAGAGATACCAATTAGTTTGTGGACTGTTGGCGATAGCGGTCGATAGCAATATATCACGAGGTCGAGTGTCTATCGACGTGGAACTTGGTCAACCAGGGAAACATAAAGAGAGTGAAAATATTACAGCGATTAATCAACTTTGGAACTTTTCCGTGACAGGTCCAGTCATGGAAATTGTATTAATTTATTTATGTCGATGGAATTGTCAGATTACAGAATTAATTGTTTGCTAACTTTGGCAGGAAATTAATATTCGCAGAAAATGTCAAAGGTTAACTGTTTATTGCAACGAGTGGACGCCTTTTCCTAACTTTGCGAGATCAAGATAACAGATCGACGAGTGACGACGGCTTGGTCCAGTGGTTCAGAGCTTTTGACGGACGATTTAGCGCAGTGGTTAAGAGCTTAAGCCGCTCTGCCCACTGCGTCTAATAGTCGCGGGTTCGAGTCCCGCACGGGACAAATCTTTGTGTGATCCACACTTATTTGTTCCGGTCTGGGTATTTGTGTATGTGAATTTTCATGTTTGTAAACGCACCCACGACACAGGAATAAATCCTAGTGTGGGGCTACGTTTAAAAAAAAAAAAAAAAAAGGGCTTAAGTCGCTCCGCTTACTGGATCAAGAAGTCGTGGGTTCGGTCTCCGCACGGGACTAATCTTTGTGTGACATACAAATATTTGTTTCGGTCTGGGTGCTTGTGTATGTGAAATACATGTTTATAAATGTAATGATACAGGAATAATTCTTAGTGTAGGGCTACGTCACTTCAAAAATGCAAATGTAAAAAATGTGAAAGTAACCCTATTACTATTGCACGCCTACACCGCTGAACATAGGGTCTAGCATAAAAATATTGTCACTAGTACGACGTTATCGACTTGACATGCTGTTCTTTTCACACTGAAGTGTAGTACGATAACAAGAGGGTATGATTCTTTAGTGGTCCTTACTTAGTATGTACACTTCTTTATAAGAAACGTGTCAATATCATGCTTACTGGGCAGTATACCTTTTAATGCTCAATATAAGTTAGTATTAAGTGGATTAATTAAACATGTATTGAACGAGATGGTTGTCTTTATTGAAACCTCGAGAATGTAGATGTAGATGAAAAAATTTGTAATTTTTTTAATTTTAAAATATTTACCGTGTAGTTTCTTGCCCTTCTTCTCCACAGAAATTACATTCCGAAGTGGTGATAGAGTCTTTGTTACTTTTCTGACGATTCATAAATACTGTAATGGTTTACATGAATAAAAAATATTCTGATTCTGATTCCAACATTACAACGCTTCAAGTTCGGAAAAAGATAGATTAGATAACTTTACCCTGACGTCAATCTGTTTGAGCTATGTCCTTTGATTTACTATGGGAAGTAGGTAGATTCCATCATAGCTCAGGCAATAGGCTACCTTTTATCTAAAAAATATCACTACTAGTACTAAAACAAATAGATTTTTTGGAGAAATCTGAGCATAACAGATTATGATAATAATAGTAAGAAAGAAAGAAAGAATGACAAAACAGATATACAATGCGAAAGTGGAAGGATGTAGGTGCCGGGGAAGACCTAGACTATCTTACCATGACCAAATAGACCGTGTCTTAGCTGAAGGGCAAGTCAAGAGTCTCCGTAACCGGCGAGTGTGTATGAGACGAACTATGAGAGTGGAGGAAGCCAGAGAGGTATGTAAGGAAAGAACCTGTTGGAACTCTGTACTCTCTGCCTACCCCGCGAGGGAGCTGGCGTGATGATATAGATAGATAGATAGATAATAATAGTTTTTTTCCGAACGAAAATAATTGATAGAGGCTGTACTGCGGGACGCTAATTGGGCCATTTTTATTATTCCGTGTTTGGTCACTGGATATATGTGCCATATTTTTGTTAGTACAGTGACGGTAGTTTATCTATTATATTTATTTTGGGACTAATTTACGATTTCTCGTCCTCTCCCTCGTGATAATTTAATATAAGTCCATCATTTTCTTGTTAACATTTTTGACATCATGCTTATCTACCTAGGAAATAGTTTTGTTTTAGTACGATAGGTTGGTATTTTTTCTGCTTTTTTCTATCATCATCACTCTAGATCTAGTTCCAACAGGTTCTTTCTTTACATACCTCTCGGACTTCTGTTTTTATAAATATTTTTGGAGTACTTAATGTATCCTGCCTTAATTTACGACTAACGTGTTAGCACCACTTAGCTACAACGTAGTTATATTTTGCCCAAACCTGTTGATTCACTGCCTTGTTTACATGGGATCTAGAATGTCGGTGTTACTTCTTCCTGGACTTGTTGATCCAGCATACATTAGACTTAAAGAACGGATTCCTTAAACAATTTTCGAACGTAATTCTATTTCTAGCTATTTAAATCATCACTTCCAGATCCCTTTTTGGACGGAAAGAGAGTACAGTCCTCCTTTCAACCCCCTGAACAGTACAAAAAGCATTCAGAAGGGTTTCTATTATTTTATTCGATTAAATCACGCATCTGGCCTGTCCGGCGAAGCGTAGTGTATTGCTACTCTTATAGTTTTTTTTATTTGGTATGTAGGTTTATGATTAATGATATATAATTTATGTATTTATTTATATTTAGTATAGTTTTCTTTCCATTCCGTCAATGAATCCACTATCTCATTATGCGAGCTAAGTTTTTGTTCTCTAGAAGACAATCTCGGTGATTGTCTTCGTGATAAATTTGACCAACATTCGGTCCATTTGTTGAATGTTTGCCACATTCATTCTTAAAGCATACCCAGGCATCACAATGAACTGTATGACATATTTCGTAATATCAATGTTCACGCCATCCTGATTTCTGAGAGCTGGCTCAAACCTCATCTCTTATCAACCTCTTATTCCCTGGTTTTATTCTCATCCGGAATGACCGAGTTGGCAAGGGTGGCGGTAGAGTAGCTATATACGTTCGTAGTGAAGTTCCTTTTAAAATTGTAACCACTTCTCCCAACAATTCGGCCTCCATAGAGTTTCTTTTTCTTGACGTTTGGGTCAAAGGAGTCAAAACACTAGTTGGTGTCGGGTATTGCTACTTCGACCTGAATGCAGATCACCACAACAAACTAGACCGTCTGCTTAATAACTGCATTCGATTCGTCTTCAACCTGCCCAAGTATGACCACGTGTCGGAGCACCGTTCAGGCCTAAAGTGGTTACCTATCCGGCGGCGTAGAACACTAAGAGCACTTACGACGTTATTTTCTATTCTACATTCTCCTGTTTCACCTTCTTATCTTTCTCCCCAATTTCAGTACCTAGGCTCTAATCATGATTTGCATCTTCGCTCTTCAAATAATCGTCTTCTTCAGTGCCCCCCTCATCATTCTGATTTTGTTAACACTTCTTTCTTCGTCCAATCTATCTTTCTTTAGAACGCATTGCCTCAGGAACTCAAGATGGCTACCAACCGTTTTTATTTTAAAAAAAGTTTACAGGAATATCTACACAAAACGATAGCGGCTTTCTCTCAGTGTTAGTTGTATAGATAGATATGTATTTAGGTATATTATTGTTATTCAGGTAAAATGTATTAATTATACCAACAGTCATTAATATTTTTAGGTTGTTATGTAATATCGTTTTTTATTCCTTCATCTCCTTTTTTAACTTCGTGTCTTTTCACACCTACCACACTTCTTTCTTCACCACCCTAAGGTAGACTGGCAGAAAATGTTCCAGGCATTAAGTCCGCCAATGTGCATAAGTGCATGAAGAATAAATAAATAAAACGCTAGAAGTGACATAGTGTACGATTTTGTACAAAACCTCTGTCACAGCTTTCCCACAAACAGACACAGACTTACATTGACTCACATTATTGCGGAAAGAATAATTTCGATGAATTGTATTACCTTATAAGTTCAATTACAAATTTTGGAAGAGTTTTATACCATTGTGTCATATACATTGGTAGTCCTAAAACACTATGTGATAATTTTCTTAACATGTATCGTGATAAGTACACGCGGCTGTATCACTTCTAGTGTCTAATTCTTATGATTTCTATGGACGAAGCTGTAAGGCACAAAAAACTTGCATCTACCACTTTACTACAACTTTCCATTCCACTTCTTACATTCTAAGTAGGATTTTTTTCTCATTAATCCCACTATTTTTATAACCGACCTAAAAAAAATCATTATCGCCAGAAAAAATACCTACTCAAAAATGTGAATAGCATAACTATTAATTAAACAGCCTCCGTCCACGTTACAATAAATCAACCGCAGGAAAAAAAACTGTTTGCTGAACGTAATTTACTGCTATAATTAATATTACATTATTCATAAATCGCCACATCACGCCATTCGTTCCCTCTTCCCGACGACGGCAAAATAGGTCGAAATTAATTATCAAACTGGAATAAGCAAAAGTGTTCCGATCCATTTTAAAAAAGTATTCGAATTTAAACTCTATTTCAGTGTCACTTGAATTCAATTATCCGTACCCTTTTCTTTATTGAATAGTATATAATTCTTCGGTTTTGATTTGAAGAAATATATAGAAATGCTTTCCTTTACATATTTTTACGCAAAATTGTGATTTGCTTTTCCATTTAATTTTTGGAGAGGTTTTCATTTTTCATGTTGGATGACTTGAGGAGTTTCCCTTCTTGACTTATAGGGGTGCTTTTGTCGTTCAGGTTGTTTACGTTGGTTTTAATCACCGAGTGAATAGAAGGATATTATCTCAGTGGTGCTTCTGACTCTAAGAGCTTCCTGTAATCTGAACGTGAAAGTATTTTTAATGAATGTAGGCACTTTTATGAAATTATTTCATGAAAATGCCTTCAATCTTAAAGATATTAAATATTGATACAGTTGACAAAAAGTTACTTATCTTAGTTCCCCGTATTCTTTAGAAATCAACGTTGCTCATTGCATACAACAAACAGAAATAGGCATAAATTTCGGTGGTAAATTAATATTTACCTGTTTTGGAAAGTTTGCGCGAATATTACACATGAAATAAAACTAATTGCAATGCATTTGACAGAGTTGTGCGAAAGAGACTTTGGAACATTTTGCCAGAGTATGGTATAGATGGCACTCTGTTGCGAGCCGTCCAGTCCACTTATGTGGACCGCAAGGCATGCGTACGGGTGGGTGGTAACAGGTCACCCTGGTTTGACGTTAAAATCGGCGTCAAGCAGGGTTGCGTGTTGTCCGCTAGACTGTTTATAATATATCTGGACAAAAGTCTTCAAAGACTGAAAGCGATGAATGAAGGTGTACAAATGGGTGACTTAGTGGTAAACCATCTACTTTATGCAGATGACGCGGTTTTAATAGCGCCAACAGCCACTGATCTGCAAACACTAGTCACAGTTATGAAAAACGACTGCATGATCAATGGCTTACACTTGAATGTGAAGAAAACCAAGATTATGGTTTTTGAAAGGGAAGAAACCAGAACGAATGTAAGCATTGTGGTTGGTAACGATGTGCTGGAGCAAGTGAATGAGTTTGTATATCTTGGATGCGCCTTCAGTAAGGATGGGAAATACACCGCTGACATAGAGAGAAGAGTGAGTGCAGGGAACAGAGTGAATGGTGCGATGGGAAAGCTACTCGGGAGCCGGCACTTAAGCCATAAGGCGCAGCTGGCCATACATAACGGAGTTCTTGTCCCAACGCTGTTATATGGTAGCGAGAGCTGGGTATGTAAGAAGGAGAATGAAAGTAGGATAAATGCGGTAGAAATGCGAGCTCTGCGGAAGATGTGCGGAGTGAAGCTGACCGACCGCATTAGCAACAGCATAGTAAGACAGCGAGTAGGTATGAAAGATAGTATCGGTGTAAGGATGAGAAAGGGCATGCTCCGTTGGTTCGGGTATATAGAAAGAATGCCAGAGGAAAGAATGACAAAACAGATATACAATGTGAAAGTGGAAGGATGCAGGTACCGGGGAAGACCTAGACTATCTTACCACGACCAAATAAACCGAGTCTTATCTGATGGAAAAGTCAAGAGTCTCCGTAACCGGCGAGCGTGTATGAGACGAACTATGAGAGTCGAGGAAGCCAGAGAGGTATGTAAGGAAAGAACCTGTTGGAACTCTGTACTCTCTGCCTACTCCGCAAGGGATCTGGCGTGAGGTTATAGATAGATAGATAGAAATAAAACTATTTTTCGGATTTAATCGCGGTTGATTTTGATTTTTAAGTTTTTTAAGTTCCCGATGTCACGAGTGCTTTGCAGCACCTATGGTCACCGAAAGAACTGAGGTGTCAGAAGTCCAAAAGACATAGTTGTTCCGGGGTACCCTTTAACTTCTTAATTATTTTTGTTATTCCGATCTACACATAATGAGGTTACGGTGTCTTGAGGCCTTGCAGTGCTATGCTTGGTTTTGGATTTGATTATAATAATTACCGGATCCCAAGTCAACGGAAGCACCCAGCCATCTTCTCTATTGAAATGAAGATGTTTTTTAATTCCAATAGCCTCGCGAACCATCCTTGGTAGGAATCGGTGTTCTTTCACGAGAATTTGTGGTCTATCAAATCTGATGTTATGGCGGGTGTGGTCAAGGACATGTTTAAAGATTGCAGACTTCTTTGAGCGACGGTGTTTTAAGTCAGCTATGTTCCTATCGGTGTTCCTTACCCGAGTTTTTACCGGTATTTTTGTTTATCCTATTCAAGAGAGACCACATTTACAATCAAGCTTGTATACTCCTGTATCTTATAGAGGGATGTGACACTTGACAGATAGTAAAAATTGACTGATCTTCTTCGGTGGCTTATAAATTGTTTTAATTGAAGCACGCTTTAAGATGTAGTCAATCATGTCCGTGACTCCTCTCATGTAAGGTAGTAATACAGCAGGGAGACGCTCGACTGTGCCTGGTTTCACTCAGTCACTGTGATTCCCACGGATTTCGCCCGTGACTGTCTTTGCTTCCGTACGTGTGCAAATTACCTCCATAATATTGATATCAATGTAGTGTAAAAAGTGCTTTAAACCATATAAAAACTGTGTAATTATTAATCTAAGCATATAAGTGACATAATATTTTTTTTTTTAAACGTAGCCCCACACTAGGATTTATTCCTGTGTCGTGGGTGCGTTTACAAACATGAAAATTCACATACACAAATACCCACACCGGAACAAATAATTGTGGATCACACAAAGATTTGTCCCGTGCGGGACTCGAACCCGCGACTATTAGACGCAGTGGGCACAGCGGCTTAAGCTCTTAACAACTGCGCTAAATCGTCCGTCAATATTGCAATTTTTGTAGTGAAATATGAACTAGAACCTGGTAAAAATTTTATATTTAAAGTTAAACGTCATAAAAACGTGTGTTGGTTTACTCAGTATCGGACTTTGACCCCATGAGTGAGCATTACCAACAACAACAGACTCATTTCTATTATTCAATATACTTGAGTTATGAGTGAATAAGTAATCAGTACATTCGCTACTCGGGATACTGCTAGGATAGCAATATAGTACAAGCGAATACCACCTGTTCAAGGGTCCCGAGATCGAAACCGGCTCGTCAATACTTTTTGTTGCGTTTTTTCCCCCCTAATTTTATGATCGTGTGTGGACAACTGTACTTGAATTGACGTATTATATAAAAAAAAATATATGCCGAATACTCAGAGAACTCCAACGTCTTCAAAAACTACCGAACCTAATACCAGTTTGCGCAAGAAGAGAACGCCTAGATGAATCTCCGAAAGTTAGCCCAAGCAAATATCTTAAGACGGAATTACTTGAAATGTTAATGAAGTGGAAGACTGAGCACGATCAGTTGCTATTATCATGGAAAGCCGAACATGACATTATATTGTCAAAATTGGTGAGTGAAGTAACTGAATTAAAACAACAATGTCTCTCGATTCAGACTACTAATGTCGAGATTGAAAAGAGTATATCTTTTATAAATGAAATGTATGACGACGTAACAGACAGAATTGCATGTTTGGAAAAGGAGAAGAAGGATACTGTGGAGAAAATTGACATTTTACAAAAACAAATTCAAGACCTTTACTTCCAGTCGCGTCAAGCCACAATTGAGATGCGCAATGTATCAAGTAAAGAGAAGGAAAAACCAGAAGACCTTATCTCTGTAGTATCGAACGTAGGTAAGATTGTGGAAATGGACATACCAGCGGTTGCGTTGCGAGATATTTACCGTATACCCGGCAAACCAGGCATGAGCACTAGAATTCGAAAGTTTAACAAAGAGCGCCAATTATCTGACAAGTTGAATACGTAACTGCTGCGCGGTATAGCTGGAGATAAAAAACCTGTCTATGTAGATGAACATCTTCCACCTACCCTGAAAAAGCTTTTCTACGACTCCCGCCAATTTGCTAAGCTCCACAATTACTCCTGCTGGTACTCTAATGGTAGAATTCTTGTGCGCAAAGATGTAGGTAACAAACCGATTCAGATAAATTCAGAGAAGTGTCTTACTAAGTTATCACGAAAACAATGACTATATTTAATGTTACTTTTTATTAATTCTGCATGTTTCTTTATTCTTTATTGTACAAAAAGAGATAACATGTTTGTAAGCATATTAATACAAATGATGTACAAAGGCGAACTTAACTCAGTTTGAGTTATCTACCAGTTAACCTTTGTAGACAGAACAAAACATATGGAAGTAAGGGCAATTGTACAACAATTTTAGATTTATAAAGAAATAAGTACATTATATTAACACGACACAATAATACAAAGTACATATATAAATAAAAATATACATACTGATACATTTATATGTATTATTAATTTATAATAATATATATCACACAGAGAGGAAATGCTCTTTAACTCTTCTTCTAAATACATCTAAATAACAGCTATCACGTAGGGAATGCGGAAGAGAATTCCAAATTTTCACCGCATGTACAGCAAAGGAACCATCGTAAAGACTAGAAGTATGATGCGGAGTTCGAAGAAGGAGAGAGGTAGCCGTACGACACGTTTTGTCTCTGGGAATAAGAAACTCGAAACGTTCGCGAAGATATGCAGGCGAGTTAGGGTTATGAAGAACAGAATATAGAAGAGAGAGAACATGTAAGTCCCGTCGTCGTCTAATAGCTACCTATTACTTGAGTTTTTTTCGGTATTCAGAGATGTGGTCGTATTTACATAGACCAAAGACGAAGCGGATACCTAAATTTTGCAGTCGTTCGAGTTTGTTAAGATGTTCCTCTGTAGCATCCAGAAAGCAGACATCGGCGTAGTCTAGAAGTGAAAGAAGAAAAGACTGAGCTAGAACTACTCTAGTTTGAAAGGGTAGAAATTTCTGGACACGTTTGAGAGATTGAATCGAACAATATACTCTCCTGCTGATTTCCGCAATGTGAATGCTCCAGGAAAGATTGCAGTTTATGTACACGCCTAAATTTTTCGCACTTGTCGAATACGGTATAGGGACTGAATCAAGAATAATCGGGGGGATAGACTGATGGTCCAAAAGATTGTAGAAATATCTGCCACCAATAATGAGAGCTTGAGATTTTGTTGGATTGACTAAAAGCCCAAAACTCTTAGCCCACTGACAGATGTTTCCAAGATCACTATTGATGGCATCAATGGCTTGAGACAATTCTTCCTTTCTGAGACCTTGAAGTGACGATAAAGCTGCAAGTCATCTGCATAGAGATGATAGTGTGATGTTATAACCTTAGTGATTGCGTCGATAAATATCGAAAAAAGAAGAGGAGAGAGTACGCCACCCTGCGGTACGCCCGCTGAGAGATCACACCATTCTGAGGATTCCTCATTAGAGCGGACCGACTGCGAGCGACCGCGAAGATATGAATTGAACCAGGCAGTTACAGAGGGAGATACATTAAGGGAAGAGAGGATACCCAGGAGGATGTCGAAATCGACAGAATTGAAGGCACTGCTAAAGTCCAGCAGAACCAGAACTGTAAGAAGCTTATTTTCCATGGCCAATCGCACGTCATCAGTAATCTTAACCAAGGCAGTTACTGTACTATGGCCAGTACGGAATCCCGACTGGTAAGGACTGAGCAAGCTGTTAGAGGAAAGAAAGTGAGATAGTTGATTCAGAACAATGCTTTCAAGAACTTTGGATAAGATTGGAAGTATGGATATGGGACGGAATTGTGAGGCAGAGGAGGGATTTGAGACCTTAGGAAGCGGGACAACGTAGGCCTTCTTCCAAGCTGAAGGAAAGAAGCTTACCTCGAGTGAGTAGTTAATAATGTGGGTAATTACTGGAAGAAGTTCATCTATGAGGGGGCGAAGCATTTGGATCTGAAGGCCATCATCACCAACAGCCTTAGTAGGAATTGCCTGGATGGATTTTTTTATTTCTGCCTCTGTAACTAGCTGAAAAGAAAATTGGGGACATGCAGGCAAAGGTTGGCTAGAAAGGTTGCGTAGAGTAGAAGTTTTAATATCATTGTCTAATATGACAGGAGAATTTGAATAGTGTGTATTAATTGCATTTAGGTCGATATATAGAATGCTATCGTTATTAGCTTTCCCGACACCGAGAGACTTTAAGAATTGCCATGCCTGCGCCGTATTAAAATTTTGGATTGAATTGTGTATGTGGCGTCTCTTAGCATCCCTACACATACGACTGCAGCGGTTTCGTAGTTTCTTATATAGGGACCAGTTCAACTCTGTAGAAGACTTGATGTAGTGTCTCTTAGCCTTGTCCCTTTTCGACATTTCCGCTTTAATGGTAACAGATAAACATGGTGCAGGAAGATGTTTTACCCTCACCTTTTTTACTGGAGCATGCACATCAAAGAGATCTATTAGTATTGTATTAAAGACCGAGACTTTACCATCCAAATTATTAGAGTTGTACACAGAAGACCTATCAATATTGCCCGCGTTTTCTCTCAAACAGTCCAGATCTATGTTTTTAAAGGTGCGCGTATTTTATAAGAGAGGTAAAGAAGATAATGATAGGAAAAGGAGGCAGGAACTTGACCGTGTTGAGCTACTTTACTAATATCAGACACTAAGATTAAATCAAGAAGTGAAGGTGGACAGTGAGGTGCATGATGAGTAGCATGCAGTGGAACAATTTGCATATTGACAGAAGAGACAAGGGAGTGGAGTCTACGGCTACGGGTATCATCCCTGAGCAAGCAGGTGTTGAAATCTCCGAGTAAAATAATATTGTCATATAATGAAGAAAAATACTTAAGTTTCGTTTCAAAAGAGTAAAAATAATCTATATGACAAGAGGGACTATAATAAACGCCTAGAAGAATCTTAATATGGTTAAAAGCTAGTTCTATGAAAAGATGTTCTGCAAATTTAGAATAAATACTCGGAGACTGATCAACGACCTTGTAGGTAATATCGCCACGCAGATAAATCGCAACCCCTCCCCCGCCCCCCCCTGCCCGTTCTGTCATTGCGCACAAGTTTGTACCCGGGCAAAGAATATTGTGTGGAAGGAACAGCGGGTTTGAGAAAAGTCCCAGAAACAAGGACGGCGTGAATCAGATCAGAGTCAAAAGAAGAAAAAAAATCAGGTTAGTGAGCGGGAATACTTTGCGCATTCACATGAGCGACATTAAAGTATTTCATAGAGGAAGACAGAGTGGAGAAAAGCTGATCGCCCAGATGGACGGAATCTTCATTGAATGCAGACGCGTAGCTATTATCCGATGTACAAGAAGAAGAGCAAGATATAAAACTGTCATCAGACAAATCACACATAAAAAATATATAATAAAATTATTGAAATAATAAATATACTAAAAAAATTTACCATTCTACTAATTCTCCTCTGTACACTCGCTAGTTTCACATAGACTGATCAATATACTCGTTTTCAAATACAGTTTAACTCGGAACGTTTCCGAACGCACCGTCAGCCGTCAGTGTCATTATACAAATATATAAAAAGGTGAAACAAAAAATAAAAAATAAGGTAGGAGAAAATCATACCAAAACAAACAATATTGGTATAAAATAGAGGAAAATAAATAGAAAAAATGATAGTGAATTAAAGCTGGACTGACTACTTTGCTGGTTTGCGCGATCTCTTCTCAGAGGGCTTCACAAACGCTTCGTTGGCTGGTACTTTGGATGACGACTCCACCACCGGGCTATAAGTAGTCGTAGCTCAGCCGCACATTCTATTTTGCGCCGTGACTTATTCGGCAGCAGAATGTTTATGTTTCCATCGGCGGTCCAGCACTGCCTCACACCAAAGTGCGCGCGCATCCAAGAAGGTGTCATGCCTGGGCTTGGTTAAAAATTCAGAAAGCGTCAGGCCAGTTCCCTTCAACGCTGTCTTACTACGCCAAACCTCACCACGCAGACTGCGGCTTTGGAACCTCACAAGGAGGGGACGTGGCTTACCCGTGGCAACTCCCAGGCGATGGCAGGCTACAATGTCGGTCGTGGTGACGGCGGAGATATTGCACTTGGTGCCTATTATTTGGACCGCCAGAGAAGTGCTGTCTTCATTCTTCTTTTCTGGGAGACCATGAAGAAGCAGCACCTTGTTCCGGGACACCATCTCATGACGATCCAGACCGAGCACCAAAAGCTCCATTTGGCTTTTAATGGAACCAATGGTCTTCCACAACAGGCACTTGAAGTCTGTAAAGTCCTTGGAAAGGCTTGCTATCGACTTATGGGGCGCCTCGTTACAGCCCGCAGCCTGCAACTCTTCCTCATACCGATCCATCCGTGCAGAAAAAGTTGCAGAAAGATCTTCCATACAGTTGGATAGCTTAGTGAAGAGATCCATTGTGAGAAGAGTAGTTGTGACAGTTTAAAGTTAAAGTAATAGTGAAAGTGAGTGTAATAGAGGATAGAGAGGACTTTTAGCACATAAGAAAAATGAAATGTAAGTTAAAAACTATTTTAAATTTAAATTAAAACAGCTCTGAAAAAAAGTTGTTGCTTATTCAACTACCCTCGAACTTTCATCTCTTTTAAGTGTTTTTTTTTATGTCTAATGACAAAAAAAAAAACACTTAAACGCGTATTTTGAATTATATTTAAAATGTATTATGGATACAGTTAGTTTTTCATACTTAAACAAACAATTTGAAGGCGTAGAAGTAGTTATTGTCGTACACATGATATCTAAACTACAATCAAGAGATCACTTCCAAATCGTCGCTAGTACGTATCTCAAAAATTCACACGTACCGCATAGCATCAGCAGCTGCTTGTTTTCTAGTCCCCCAATGCATAATAATGACTAATTTACATCAAATATCTAATGAACTGGACAATACTACTGTAGCTCAATCCTTTATTTGTCCGCCCGAAAAGTGTGGTGACTACATATCTGACCCACATAATAACCTAAAAGTTATACATATAAATATCAGGAGCATAAAAAAAAATTTTGATCAATTCCTAACCATGACATCTATCACCAAAATACAGTATGATGTCATCATTTTTACGGAGTATTGGTTGAAAGTGTCCGGTCCTTTTCCTATTTTGAATGGCTATACATCATTTGCTTCTACAAATAACCTGATACAAAATGACGGCGTCATTTTACACATAAAAAAATCCCTTCAATACACTACGACGGAACCCCTTATTGTAGAAAAACGACAAACACTCTATGAATTGTTACAGACCTATTGCACTGATTCCAGTAATTTCCAAAATTTTTGAAAGAGTAATTTATGATAGAATCTATACTTTCTTTGAAACTAAGAACCTGTTTGCCAAGGAACAAATCGGATTCCGAAAGAATAAATCTATAAACATGGCAATCTATAAGTTTTTGAAAATAGTTATGGAAAACATTGACAAAAAAATACCAGTATGTGGGTTATACATGGATCTCACCAAAGCCTTTGATCATGTGGATCACCGTAAACTGTTACAGAAATTACATATGTATGGAATAAGAGGAAACGTCTTAAATTTAATACAGTCGTATCTGTCTAATAGAAAACAGTGTACACAAATAACTAGAATATGTCCTAAGATGAAAAAAGAAATACAGTATTTATCTGCCTACAGAGATGTAAAATTTGGCGTTCCACAAGGGAGCGTACTTGGACCACTGTTATTCAATATTTATATTAATGAACTTCCAAATATAACTCGTCACCCCACAATCTTATTTGCAGATGACAGTACTGTAGTTATGAGAGGTAAAGATAAGGAAGGTCTGGAAAATGAAATAAATCGGACTTTATTAAGTATAATAGAATGGTTGACATCAATGAATTTGAGGATTAATTTAGAAAAAACATATATTATGACTTTTAAAAATAGAATCTCACAAATATCAGATCTTAATGTTACCTACAGGGGAAATTTGATTCAAGAGGTATAAACGACAAAGTTCTTAGGATTACATATTGACAATACACTGAATTGGAAGTTGCATGTTGAGAATTTATGTCTAAAATTAAGCCAACAATCCTATGCACTCTTTATGCTTTCCAAGGTTGTGGACCAGTCTGCAGTATTAACTGCTTATAATGGCTATGTTGCATCTCTGTTAAGATATGGCATAATATTTTGGGGTCATTCCACTAACAGCGAACAAGTATTTATAGCTCAAAAAAGATGCATACGAGCTATTTGTAAACTCAAGCAAACAGATAGCTGTAAACCCTACTTCAGAAACTTAAAAATATTAACAATGCCTTGTCTATATATGTATGAGTTAATAATATTTATAAAAAGAAATAGTAGCATGTTTGACAATTATAAAAGTAAACGGCATACTTTCAAAATCTGTTGTCCGTCACATAAAACAGCTATGTATACCAACAGCGTTTTTTGTATGGGACCACGTGTCTATAACCATTTACCTAAGACTGTCTTAGAAATAGGAGATTCAAATATCTTTAAGTGTAAGGTTAAGAGACTTTTACAGGATACAGCCTACTACAGTGTGACTGAATACCTCTGTGATAAAATGTTGGATCACTAATCTAATATTAATTTATATATAAATGACTATAACTAATTTTATATCACTTGACATACATAATCTATATATAATATCTGACATAAAATTTTATATAATTGGAAAAGTTAGTAATTAGTATTCGTAATTTTATTAGACATAATGTATAACAAAAAATTATGATTGATGTAGATAATTATAAATATATATTTTAACCTGAATAATGAATATGACTGAATGGCTTAAATTATACTTACAATTTTATAATTTGCATGTCTAAAGGCAGATTATGGCGTCACATAATAATAAAATGTAACATTCTGTACCTGTACCCATTTTCGCAAATAAATGATTTGATTGGATTTGATTTGATTTGATTTGATTTGTAGATGCTAACTGCCTTATATGCCAAATTGGTAACACGGCAATTGTCTCAACTTATCGCTCGCCATCTTATTCAGACCCGAGTAACTTTTATGATAGCTTACAATATATTGTAGCATCTCTTAAATCGTACAGTAACATAGTCTTAATAGGAGACATGAACATTGACATCAAGCCCGGCTGCACCGATCGACATTCCAATGATTATCTAACATTCACAGCTACACTAGGTTTACTTCCGGCACACCTAAAGCCAACGAGAATAGGCAATTGTTTGGACCATGTGATGCTGAAAATTAAACTCCCTGCTGCAGTATTAGTATTGGATACATACATTACAGACCACTTGCCCGTTGTCTTATTCTTAAAGTTACATAGCAGTGTTGGATGTCACAAACCAAAAACGATACTCCGACATGACTACGAGGCCATTAGAGAGGAGATGGACCGCACTAACTTCAATAAAATTTTAAGTGTCTCAGATCCAAACCATGCCACTGATCTCCTTATTAATATGATCCAAAATGTTATTACAAATAATACACGTATAGTCGCAATATCTAAAAAAATAAGAGTTCTCAAACCGTGGATGACCCCTGGTTTAGTTCGCTGCATCCTAAATCGCGACAGAATGCATCTAAATGTTAAAAAAAATCACCTAATAATGCATTGATTAAAATTACGTATATACGGTATCGCAACTTTTGTAATACTCTGCTTAAAAAATTAAAACGGTCTTATGAAAGACACGAACTTCAAAGAGCCAAAAATAGCCCTAAGGAAACCTGGAAAGTGATTAAATCTATAACTCACACCAGTTCTCAATCACGAGCTCCCTGCGAATTACAAAAAATTTCAGTTGACGAGAAAACTGCTGTAAACGAAGTTAACAATTTTTTTGACACTATAGGGAAAAATCTGGCAGCTAAAATTCCACTATACGCCAATAATACCTTTAACGACGACTCGCTACCTAACAACTTAAGTAACTCTTTAGTCATTCTCCCTGTGGATGATTTACAGGTAGATGGAATAATTCGCAGCTTACGCAGTGACTGTGCAACTGGTTGGGACAACATTTCAGCTAAAATAATAAAAAATTCGATTAAAACTCTGACTCTAGTAATAACTCACATTTGCAATCTCGCCATTAGTAGAGGAGTGTTCCCAGCAGCTTTTAAGAGAGCGGTAGTACGCCCTATATATAAGAATAGGGATAGAAACAAAGTGGAGAACTATAGACTAATCTCTGTATTAAGCGCATTATCAAAAATTCTAGAAAGATTACTAAACAACAACCTCGTAAACTTCTTAACTAAATACAAAATAATTGCACGTAATCAATACGGGTTTAAGTCGAACATTTCTACGGAAGACGCAGTAGCCGATTATACGAATAACTTGGTAAGTAATCTTGACAATAACTTAAAATGCTATGGTATCTCTTTGGATCTATCCAAAGCGTTCGACACAGTTTGGCAAGCTTAGGAATACGTGGTCGCCCTCTGAAATTATTTATGGACTACCTATTTAAACGAAGTCAGTGTGTGGTATTAAACTCACAAATAAGTGATTATGAAGAACTAACGTACGGAATCCCTCCAGGAAGTATTCTAGGACCTACTCTTTTCCAAATATATATAAATGATCTATGTCATTTATCCCTCACAAACTGTGAAATTTATTCCTACGCAGACGATACAGCACTCTTAATATATGACAAAGATTGGGATCTAGCTAAATCTAGGGCAGAAAACTCACTTCGTCTAATAATTGAATGCCCGTCGACAAACCTTGTAACATTAAATCTTGATAAAACCAAGTTCTTGAGATTTTACCGACCGCAAAGTTCTAAACCACCTGCTTCATCGAATGTACTAAAAGCCCATTTTTGCCTAAAACAATCGCTACACTGTACTTGCTTTACCCTTGCCATAGTCCCGAATATCAAATACCTAGGAGTCATCATCGACAAAAAGCTAGACTGGAAAGCGCATGTAGAAGCCCTTTACGCAAGAGTTAGAAGATTAATATATATATTTAGGGAACTTAGACCCTCAGTTAACGCCGAGTTACTGACTCTTATTTATCTCAGACTATGTCAATCCGTTATTTCGTACTGTATTCCATTATGGGGCGGTACATATAAAACCGTAATGCTTAGTGTTGAACGCGCACAACGAGCAGTTCTTAAAGTAATGATTTTTAAAAAAAGAGATTTCTCCACCTTTCAATTATACACTGATACACAAGTACTCACGGTGAGGCAATTATATATTCTCCGCACTATCCTGCGACGGCGTTCAATGCTGCCTTTAAATGAGTCCCTACTTCATAGAAGGCAAGGTTTTCCTGTATGTGAAACCACTTCATGCAAGACTGCTTTTGCAAGCCGACAATTTATGGCCCAAAGTTCACGAATATATAATATAATTAGTAAAAAAATTTAGATTTATAGGCTCAATCGATATAAAGTCAAAAATAAACTTAAGAAATGGTTACAACTTCTAACATACCAGGACACGGAAACACTATTAACTACTGTGTCATAATATCTGCTCATATCACTATAGTTATATAATATCCTGTATCCTACCTGAAACCACTATTTATACATAGAAAATATCATTGTCAATTTTTAAATTAATTTGCAATGCACATAATATATCAATTTACAAGTTGAATTTGCGTCACGGTTGTATAAAATAGTTGAAGCCGAAAACACTCTGACTCCTAAGATACAGGTCTGCGTACTTAGTTTAGGAGTCAGAAAAAATAACAAAACTTTGTCTTAAGTTGTTCAACCTGTTGTAATCGCTTATTGTATTGTGTTTTCTATTATGTACAAATAAACGTTATTATTATTCTAAACTTATTGTCGTGCAGGACTTGCTTGACATGTTGAAGCTTGGCAGCTAGATGTTTCTTGTCACAGATTCCTTGTGCTCTCTGAAACAAAGATTTACACAAGGTAGCTAATTGTGTTGGATGGTGGTAAGATTCACCGTTTAAGTACCTATCAGTATAGGTCTTTTTTCTGTAAACCGTGTGGCTGAAGGTGTTGTTCGGGTAACGGATTACTAAGACATCTAGGAAAGCTAGGGAATTGTTTACCTCCAACTCCATTGTGAACTGAATTTTAGGGTTAATGGAGTTAAGATGATTTAGGAATACATCGATTTTGTCAGATGGTAATATTTTAAAAGTATCATTTACGTACCGCTTGTAGAAACTTGGTGATGTACGAAGGGCTGTCTCCTCTGTCTTTCATGAATATATCGGCAACAATGGGAGATACAGGGGAGCCCATCGCCACCCCATCTACTTGCTTGTAGAACTGCTCCTTCCACAGTAAGTAGCCAGAGGTAAGGTAGTTTCTGAATATTTCTGAGTATTCCGCTGGCATGCTGTTCTCCGCTAGTTTACTTTCTACAATTTCGACACAGTCTTGTACAGGTAGGCATGTGAATAGTGTCTGGACATCGAAACTGACCAAAGTTTAATTGTCAGTAAGATATAGATTTTTGATCTCACTAACAAAATGGTATGAATCCTTTACATGTGCTCTTGTGTCCTCTGAGTGGCGACAGCACTTTCGCTACATGCTGAGCCAATCTGTAGGTTGGTGTGTCAATTTGGCTAACGATTGGATGCAGAGGGGCATTCGGTCTATGTATTTTTGGGAGCCCATACAACTGTGGTGGTTTTGCGCACGAAGGTTTTAGCGATTTGACGTCTATATTCAATGTTTCAGAAACGTCGGGAACTTAAAAATCAAAATAAACCACGATAAAATCAAAAAAATAGTTTTATTCCATATACTTATACCTAATATTTTTTACCGAAATATGTAAAATTTGGCTTCACAAGATATTTCTCCTTGAAATTCCGACAAGCAATGATCCCCGTCTTCACTTCAGCCCGCAAACTTTTCCGGCGTCCAGCGCCCTTAGGACTCTAGACAAATTGTCTCAGTCCCATACATATTTATATGTAAATCTGCCCGATACTCATACATATGCAAATTCGTCCTACTTAACAACCCGTAGGCTGTACCGAAGCCAGTGTAGACCACCGACGATACTTCAAGTCTTAACTTACACTAATAAATTGGCCTACATTGTCCCATTGCTAAAACTTTTAATAATCAAAAAATCGTTAATAATCTACAAATTAGGTATAAAGTGAAATTAGTTCATAAGTGTAGATGTAATGTTTTTATATCTATACTAATATTGTAAAGAGGTAAAGTTTGTGAGTTTGGATGTTCAGGGTAATCTCCGGTACTACTGATCCAATTTTAATGATTCTTTCACCATTGGAAACCTACCTTATCCAGAAGTAACATAGACTATATAACATAGTCCCGGTAAGTGGCGCTGTTAACGACCGGATACGAAGCCACGGTCAAATGCTAGTTATTCATAAAAACATTCCAGTTCCTTATAACAATGTTAAATATTAATAAGTACGCTTTTATTCAAATCCCGCCATAATTAAATCATCACTATAGAGGCGACAACATTATATGCACGCCAGTGCTGCCGACTATTGAATAGTTCATTATATCAAAAGAACAGCAGATAATAAAAAAATAGCTAGTCAATTAATAAAATAATGTTTACAGGTATGATCTATTTATTCTCTTTTATCCACACCACGCAGACTTAGTAAGAAGTAATTGAGACAGGTTTGTGGCCGCCTGCTGTTAAAACTTATCAAGCCGCCTACAAGCCTGCCAACTATAACCACTATCAAACCAAGTGATAAGGCAATTCTTGTGATAATCTAATAATTATTTTAAAATATATTACATTTCACACATTCAATAAAATAGTGCCACTTTTTTTGATTTGATTATAATTTTTCTGTGATGCCATTTTGTTTTACTTAGTAACATAAATATTTGACAACTTTGTTGTTTTTATCTCGAAAAATCTATTTATTAATAATATATTTTTTGAAATTATGACACTATTTGAGCTGAAGTGTTTTATGATTGTAATTATAGTCCTCATGGTGATGATCATTTTAATGTAAGAAAAGAACTGGTTGGATCCATGTACTCTCTGTTTTTTCTTTATAAAGCCTATTTTAGTATTCTTAAGTCTCACGTCTGCATCAACCACGGTTGACGTGTAATCACATATCACGTCCCGAGATTTTTTTTGATTTTGATCCGTCTTGTGCGAAGTTAATATGATATCAACTGAAATAAGGGTCCACAATAGAGGGAAGAACCTACAAATAATGTTACATGGTAAGTTCTCATGTTTACCTTAAAACTACAGTTGCTCGTGGCTTTCCTGAGACAACTTTCATGCTTCCGTATAAGGTATATTTAATTAATAAATAGGCGAAGCTGCCTTTCGAATCAATAAATTGTTTTAACTTTCGTTAACTTTGTTATGTTGATATGTTACTTTTTCTGAACCTCGCGACAAGCTATATCTATTATTTATAGCTGTTATATGTACGTATACACATTTTTCTGTTTAAGATACACTCCGTTAACCTAATCTACACTCTTAAATCAATGCAGTGTTTATCTGTTAAATGGTGTGCAATTAGACATTACCTAGAATTATAATTGTAATGTTTAGCATGTAAGATTGTAACACCTAATACTAAAATAAATTTAAAAAAATGTGTTATGTATTTTTCTCAAGTGTAAGTGGTAGAGGGGTACTATGTATACATTACACCAATTAATCATCTTTATCACTATCCTGTACCAGTCTACTGCTGGACATATATCATCCCAATAGGGTGTTAGCTTTTTACTATCTTTCGGTAAGAAAATCGCACTGTCAAACCTAGGACCTCGTCGTTCCTTAGCCACGGTACGTTGCACCACACCCACAAAGGCAATATTTATACGTATTATTATTTATTCCGCAACCATACGGAACTCCGGCCTTCCCGTTAACTCACTTGCCCATTTTTTTTCCATTTATGTAATGATGTGCCGGCGGCTGGTCACGTCTGGGGAAGTTTTTCCCCCGGAAGGGGGCAGGCTTCGGGAAGGCCAATAGGCCCAACCCAATAAACTAAATCACTGACCTGAAGGAATTAGACTGTGTTTCGAGTATTAAGAGATTATAACTATGTATTCGTTTCCACACTTCGGTGAGAACTTGTTAAGCTGGAAATAGGTAGCGAGTGCCAAACAGTGTCTAAATTAAGACTGTTTAACGACCTACCACATTTCCGTCCTAGAAACTTATCACAATATCATTTGCAGTATTATTGTAACATTACATTGCCGTGGCAGAGTGGCAAGGATATATGTAGTTTGCAGCGCTCTCTTTCTTACCATCTTGGTTATTGGTCTCATTTTTAGTTACCCCCTGGCTTATGTTCGTACTCTACATAGGTATTCTAGTTTCAACAATGATAAGTTTGAGTAGATAAAACTGTTCATATTTGTTCATATGAAAAACATAGAGCTGGTATTTTTATATCAATGATTCATCACACAGACTAGCGCCACTAAATCTGACTTCGAATGCAAATGGCAAGTAAGTGAATATAACTTTTAAATATCGCTCTACCAGTTTGAAATCGCGATAACAAGAAAACTTGCTGCATAGGTAACAAATTTTTCAGTTAATTTTGCGGTTACTTTGCTTACTTATAGTCAATAACTATTGGTTGAATGTTTCCTGTTCAGTGTTCTGAAAGTCCCTTACATTGAATTGAAAATTATACATTTTCAAAGCATTGAAGCAGTAGGTACAGACATCGATAATGAATTCCAAATCCATATCAAAGGATCGCAAATAGTTTAAAATAAATTTTATATTTTAAACGAAGCGTGAAGGAGGCAAGTCTAGTCATTTAAAAGTTAAAATGCAGAAGTTTCCCCACGTTCTTAATTCATTTCGCTCGCATATTGGACTCGCTTTAAATATGTATGCAAGTTTACCACCACAGGCGGGAGTTCTGCGTTTGAGAATCAAGAGGCATGAACAAGTTGAAGTTAGCGTGTCACTATCGACTTGATATGCCATCTTTTTCACACCGCAAACTTACAAAATTAAGATGAATGTGACAGCACGCTTTTTAGAAGACGTTCATAAAACGACAAATGGTTTGTGTTTGTGATTCATGTTGAAGCAATTATTCTGTCATTGATAGAGATCACTTTATTTTAATCGATATTAACTCTCCATTTTTTGGTCGTGATGTAAGTCGTACTGCAGCGTTTATTTTACAGATAGTTATATTTCATTTTATCATTAAGCTATGAGTTTACAAATAGTTGTTTTATAGGAGTACCGTGAAAAGTGACTACTTAATGCTATATGGATTATTTAACATCAATCCAGTAGCTTGCCAATAGTGCTAATAGTATCATATAAGGGCTTCCCACTTGTAGGTAACTTATGATATCTTCAACAAGAAAGAATTTAGAAACCACCTACTCACGAACATATTACATTCAATAGCATATGAAGTAAGGCATAACGTTGATTTTCATAAAAAAAACAAGCAGCCAGCTTAGTATGTGCTGAGCTCTTTACGTGGTTCTTAAAAACAAACCATAAACTCAACAAAAAATTCTAATAAATAACCCGCCAGCGCCATGTACATGTTAACTCGATATTAGGGCGGCGGGGAAAGCGACAGAATCGCTTTTTTGCATATTCATTGCGATATCGACTTGTCAGCCGCCGTGTCGCGCGCTGTCGCCCGGTGATTGATGCCCACTTTTTGTGTTCATCGACCGTTTCGTACGGCTATAAGTAGTTGACATATTTTTGGGATAAAAATTATCCAAAGTTTTGTTTTCCTGAAATGCAAGTGGTGGAGTACTCTCTCTCTATCTCTCACTCTCTATCTCTCACTCTCTCTCTCTTTCTCTTTCTCTCACCTCAATTTATGAGAAAAGCTATTTGTCCAGCTGTGGGTGTCGCCCAGTAGTATAGAGTAATATATTAATGTAGAAATGTGTAGATGTAGATATGTTTGAATTAAGTATTTTAATGCATATAGATAACCAAGTCCCAGAAGGGCTAATGGAAAATAATTCCTTAACAAATAAATAAAAAAGACTAAATGGCGATAGGTTGAAGAAAACGAGTTTTCTCTATAGAAAAATTGTCAGCCGCAGTCCGAAGTCTAAAATTGTGCACGGTATAATGGCAAAAGGCTCGCCCCCTATTACATTGGGCCCACATTTGGGTGATTTATAGGTATAATTATTTTTATTATAGGTATAAAAGTTCACCTTTGTCGATCCTGCCTAAAAAATAATTGAGGTGATGGTTATTGCAAATAAAAAGCACTATTATGTATTTCCATACTCCGCATATTTTCTCCAGTATTCTAAAATAACCAACTTAATAAAAATAAGCTTATTTTGTTCACCTAAAATATTATAATTCTTAAAATAATAATCAAACAATATCTACTTACTTTCACATAAAAATGTATCTAGTCAAGGTTTTCTCCGAACCGACTCATGTTATCGTAGTTCTGAAATTTTGAAACGAGCTCATGTTGTTAGTTTACCTACTTAATAGTAACTTGGTATTTCTATTGTGGAAACATTCCGAGAAATCGTTAGAAGTTTGATTTGCTGTAGGAATTCCCTTTAAATTATTAAAAGAGTTTATTTTACCACTTATAGAATTTCTTTAGGTATTCAGTATTCACCGAATATTCATGATAATGTACAAACTTTGAATGTTTACGTATTTTCATAAAAGTATCTGGGAATATTTTTCTTTAAAAACTCTACTCTACATTATTACTCTCACTCATTAGAATAAAATAAAAATTTACACCACATAAGACACGGTCTGGTAAAAGTAATCTCACCTTGTCTAGTCAATTGATTCTATTTTCCAAAATGTATTAAATCAAACGAGGTAAAAGGAAGGCGTACTAGTGTGTCCGTTTGGACTTGCTCGAGCTTTTTGGTGCGATAAAAATTCTACATACCTCAATCATCCTCACAGAGTATGTGTTTTCTCTTATCATAATATGTGAAATCAGCCTGTACTGTTCCACTGCTGAGCAGAGGCCTTCTCTCATATGTCGAGGAGAAAAAATTAGGTCAACCGGATCCAATGCGGATTGTTGGAGGCTATCTACTGTTAGAACTCATCAAGCGATACGTCTTCCAACTCAGCTTAACAACTACCACATGAAGTAGTAACCGGAACCAACGGCTGAACGTTCTTTCCAGATTACGGAGAAGCTCGACAATTTAAATTCCACAAAACCCAATCTCATACTGACCGACCCAAACGCTGCTTAACCTTGCTGATCAATGCGAATACTGTGGCACCACAGCGTTACGAGCACCTTTTCTTCTGGTGAACGGAAGTCTTTCCCGGTAAGAAATGAAAGAAGAAATGTAATACTCACTTATACTCACCCTAACTCGGTACGTCGTAGGGATACTTTTGCATGTCCAATACATTTGCTCCGTAGAGTCACATCATCTTTTATCGCTCGCTTCGGATCCCTTTGCCGGCTATATGGGTTTACTTGCTGACTTATGTGGGAATTACTTATGAAATTCCTATTTATTTCTTAGCGTAGTGATAGAGTGGGTCCATGTATGCCACTGGATTCTTATAAAAAATACGCTAAAGGTGCGGTCAAATTAAGATCTGTTAGCTAAAAACTAGTAATATTTAATAGTAGAAATATCCAAAAAAGATGTGAATCTCATTCAGCATGGCAATCGAAATAAATCTTTATGATTCAAAAAGCAAATTTTAAATTCATTATCATCATCATCTCAGCCTATACTTGTCCACTGCTGAACATAGGCCTCCCCAATCGCTTTCCAGCGTTACCGGTCCTAAGCCACCTGCATCCAACGACTTCCTGCGATTTTCACAAGATCGTCGGTCTATCTCGCAAGCGGTCGTCCCACGCTGCGCTTGCCAATACGTGGTCTCCACTCTAGAATCTTTCTACCCCAACGCCCGTCCGATCTAAGCGCTATGTGGCCCGCCCATTGCTACTTTAGCTTGCTAATCTTATCTTATGTCGGTGACCTTGGTTCTTTTCTTCTCTCTCCTCATTCCTGATTCGATCGCGTAGAGAAACGCCGAGCATAGCTCTCTCCATAGCTCGCTGAGCAACTCTGAGCTTTTTTATGAGACCTATTGTAAGAGACCACGTCTCTGATTCATATATCATCACTGGTAACACACACTGACTAAACACTTTAGTCTTAAGGCACTGAAGTATTTTGGATGAGAAGATGTTGCGCAGTTTCCCGAATGCTGCCCAGCCGAGTTGGACTAGTCGATTGACCTCTTTCTAAAAGTTGGACCTACCTAACCGGACTACCTGTCCCAGGTAAATATATTCGTCGACAACTTCAAGAGTAGAGTTCCCAACGATGAGTGCGGTGGGTACGACATGGACATTAGACATTATTTTCGTTTTGTCCATGTTCATTTTAAGACCCACTTGTTGAGATACTCTGTTGAGGTCACCGAGCATTCGTCCTAGATCTTCCAGCGACTCCACGATCACAATGTCGTCGGCAAGTCGAAGGTGAGTGATGTATTCGCCATTGATGTTGATGCCCAGTCCTTGCCATTCCAAGAGCTTGAAGGCGTCCTCTAAGGTGGCCGTAAACAGTTTCAGAGAAATGACGTCTCCCTGCCTTCCTCCTTTTTTTATGGAGATCGCCTTCGTGCACTGCCCCTGTACTCGGACTGACATGGTGGCGTTATTATACAATGTCAATGCGGCATCGCTGGAGAGATCTAAGAACCGCCCAAGTCTCGATCGAATCGAAGGCTTTCTCATAGTCCACAAACGCAAAACATAGTGGCCGATTATACTCCTCGATCTTCTGTATAATCTGCCGCTGTGTATGAATGTGGTCTATGGTACCAAAGACTTTCCGGAAACCGGCTTGTTCAGGAGGCTGGAAGTCATCAAACCTGCGTTCGAGAAGATTCGTGATGACTCTCGAAAACAACTCATAAACATGGCTCAGCAGTGTAATGGGCCTATAATTCTTCAGTAAAGTGTTATTACCTTTCTAAAACACAATACCACCACACCCCTGTTCCAGGCGTCCGGCGTTTTCTCTTCGAGCAAGACGGAATTAAACAGCCTCTGAAGGACTTTAAGTACCGGCGTTCCACCCGCTTTCAGAAGCTCTGCGGTAATTCTGTCTTCGCCCGGCGCTCTGTTATTTTTGAGTTGTTTGAGAGCCATCGTAATCTCGTACAGGCTGATGTCCGGGATATCTTCAGTGTAGTGTTGGGTTAGCTTGGCTCTTGGATCTTTTACCAAGCCAACAGCAGGTTCAGCTACTGAGGTATACAACTGCCCATAGAACCTCTCTATCTCCCTGAGCACCTCTAAACTATTCGACGTTACGTTTCCGTCCTCCGTCTTCAGCTTCGTCAACTGGCTTTGCCCAATAGACGCGTCTCTTGCGAACACTTTGGAGCCCTAGTTCTGTGCTATGATCTCCTCAATACGCCTTGTATTGAAGGACCGTAAATCGTGTCGCAAGGACTTCAGTATCTGTCCATTGAGCTGCCTATAGGACTTAGCATCATCGGAGGTTTGGAGCGTCATGGAACGTCCCTCAGCCATGAGGTTTCGGGTGTAGTCAGATAGTTTTTGAGGTCTATTTTTACGGTGGGGTTTAAAATACTTGAACCCGACCGTATGGACAGTCTCTACCAGCCTGTTGTTGATTTCCACATCCACTGATGCGCTGCTGTCTAGCAATTCGAAGCGGTTTGCCAATTCGAGTAGAAAGTTCTCGGGGTTTTGGATATATGCATAAGAAGGTCGGAGCGTAGACTTCATCAGACGCGATCTTTCCATTTTGACATTAATATTTCATGTGCCTCTGACCGTTCGGTGATCACTGCCGATTTTTACCCTGTGAATCACGGAGACATCATTAAATATTTGTGGCTTGGTGCTTGATGAAGCCTATCTCATTTTTTGTGTAACCATCAGGGCTTATCCAGGTTCATTTCCTATGAGGCGGCTTCCGGAAGAAAGAGTCCTTCTCCAGAAATTCAGCCAGCCTCTGACCCCTGGGGTTTTAAATTATCATGGCAATAATAATAATATTGATTTCTTGTACAATTATCATATCACATTAGTCAGACATATAGAACCTAAGTTGTACAAAATAGTAATCTATCAATATCTTATTGATTCACAAATTATTGCGTATCTCTTTCCTAATTATGAAGAGCTAAACAGCTGCAATTTAATATAAGAGGTTGTAGCGAACTGGCAATATAAGAACGCGGCTTACTAGTTGTTAGCTCACATTTTGCACTATTGAAATTCCATTTTGGCTTGTTCAAATAATGTAGTAACTTACGCTCTTATCAATAGGTCAGCAATGAGTATTTCCTAATAGTTCGCCATTTTCTAGAAAATCCTTTCACTGGAAAATGGTTCACCAGTCTAACAGCGTACTATCTATCTATACCATCACGTCCCGTCCACGTGATCCCTTGCGGAGTATGCATAGAGTACAGTGTCCTAACAGCGCACTACGTAGTGTGAAACTACACTTTAGCCTCGAATTCATTAGGATAAAAATTTTCCCACGACATGTTGCTTGAGATGTTTGGCGAGATGTCACCAAACATCTCAAGCAACATGTCGTGGGAAAAATTTTGTGCAGCCTGTTCCTTGTTGGCCGTGTCGCTTTTATTGCAACACGTGGCAGAAGACAGACGTGAGTTTTTTTTAAACGTATCCCCACACTAGGATTAATTCCTGTGTCGTGGGTGCGTTTACAAACATGAAAATTCACATACAAAAATACCCAGACCGGAACAATTAATTGTGGGTCACACAAAGATTTGTCCCGTGCGGGAATCGAACCCGCCACTATTAGACACAGAGGGCAAAGCGGGTTAAGCTCTTAACCACTGCGCTAAATCGTCGGTCAGAGTTGTGCAAGAATGGACGCACAATGTATAAACCTAAGGTATAAACTTATTTCGGGCGACATGCTGCAACCTACTGAAACATTGTGAAAGACATAAACATGTAGGTGGTGCTACAAGATGTCGAGTGACGTCGCAAGCGACATGTGTCGCGGGACAGTTGTCCCGAATTTTGAATACAGGCTACAAAGACATTTGAATACCTACTGGCTTTATGTACACGGTTTCATAAATTTAATTTTTGTTTTTCTATTTAATTAATCATGTGTTTTTCTTATATTATCGACATGAATGAATATTTTAATTTAGTTTTAAACTGATGTTAATTTATCTCTCTTGCCATCATTCGATTTATAAATTTAATATTTATACCTAATAGAAATATCTCAGTATTTTTAATATAATTAAGTGTAAGTTCATTTTAGTTAAAAATTAAGTAATACAATTTCTTTTTTACATTCTAATATTTCATAACATAGCAGTGCTGTTTCTACTAAACCATTATTTTTCCGAACGCTGTACTTCGCTGTAATCGGATTTCGAATTCACTGTATACTTTTTACTAATTATCTATTTATAAATGTCTGATGTATAATCCGTTTTGTGCCGATAAATAAATATTCTTATTCTTAAAAAACAGTCCCACGCACAGAACAAATAAGACGAGTGTCCCACGCATTTGTCTTTCTGTTGGAGCAAGCACGTGTTCGACTTGGGTATTCTATTTTAGTTTCCACTAACAGATAGACATTTTTTTCGTAAGAAACTTGCTTCTGGTCGTAACTTCGTACTCGTTCACTTTAGATAGGAATCTAATATTTTTCCGGGATAAAAAATAATTCTATGTGTTAATTCAGGTAATAAACTATCTGTTTGCCAAATGTCATTCAAATCCGTCCAGCCGACTTTGCTTGATTGAATAACGAACATCCAAACATACCAACTTTCACATTTATAATATTAAGTAGGATGTTCTTGAGTAAAATTTTTGCAGCTATTAAAATATTCATAAATGTTTATAATAAGGTGATAACAATATTTATGTCAAATATAGTGTTTTGTAAAGTATTATGTGCAGACGTTGTGTATAGTTGCTATTTTAGTCGAACGACTTTTGGTCGAAAATAAAAAAAAAATGGCACGTAGTGCGGTTATTTACGAGGTTCAGGGTTCAATTCCTAGGTGCCCAAATATACTTATTCTATTCGAATTCTCAGTAATCGGGACGAAACCTTAATGTCTAATAAAAAACAAATGTGCTTATAGCAAGTAGATCTGAACTAACTATTCATAAGGCTTCTATAACACTTATTATTAGTTCCAAAAATTTAAAAAAAACTACAACGTATTCGTGACTATATAAATTGGCATCAGACTTTTTTTGCAAATCTGAAAAATTAAACGAAACGCATAGTATGAGAAATTCGGTGAAAAACTGTGTTATTTTCATTACATATTGAAATCCTTCTAGCTATGTAGTCTCAAAAAAAATCATAAATCAGTTTTATATTAAATTTTATGTATGGTTCTTAATTCGGTCTGGGTGTTTGTGGTTGTGAAATTCATGTGTGTAAACCACCCATGACAGAAATAATTCTCAATCTTGGGCAGAGTTATTCAAAAAAAGAAAGAAAATAGGTAGATTATAGCGTAGTCTACTGGTCAAAGCATAGGCCACTTCACTTATTGGATTGAGAAGTCACAGAATCAACCCTCGTACGGAACATATCTTTGTGTGTATCTATGTATGGACGTAATTCCCATTTGTACACGCAAACATGATACAGTAACGATTTCTAGTATAGGGAATTTTTTCATAAGAAAAATAATTTCACAGTACAACTACATGGTGCATATTTGAATATCAGAACAAATCCATACTAACGTATGGATGCGTCAGTACTCACTCGAGTATGTATCGCAGAGTCTCGAGCGTTCTCGAATCAAATCGTCTTATTTTATCGCATGTTAACTCTGTGTGTATGTGTTTGATGCGTATGTATATTCTCTTTTATATCAGTCTAAATGTGATACAATCATATGAGGAATTTTAAGAAATTAATAAAAGAAAAAATAATAGTTTCCGGAGTTCCCATAATATCAGTGTACGGTGCCGTAGACTATGTAGGTTTTTTTAGCAGAAAATGAGTGACATAGGTACCTATTTCTACGGATTGTATCCATATTAATAAATATAATATAAACTTATTGCTGCTTAAAAATGCTGTAAATAAAGTTTTATGGTTCGTTTGTGTATCGTAAACATTTTATTTTAGAAAAAAATAGTGGTTTTTCTAAAATAAAATGTGTGTGTATACGACATTCATTATACAGACATTAACTATATCATAACTAAAACTTGGCAGCCATTTACAACCTAATCCTTTTATCAAAACCAACAGCCGTGCTCTAAGCTAGGGTAGTTATACTCACTATTTCAGGGAGAGCTTAATTAATCAAACAGTGTTGCGGGCATCCATCACGGCGATTACACTACTACTAGAGGCGCATTAATCCCGCGCTGTCCGACCTTGTTGGATGCCGGACGCCGGCATCCGCGTGGCATTCACCGTTCCGCAAGTGGATTAGTATTGAAATCTTATTAATAAGCGCTTTGAGACTTCGAAACTAGGGTTGTACAAAATTACTTCTGAGAACTATTTTAGTTCAAGCTATTGTAAAATCATACTGAACTTTTTAAATGTAGCATTATTGTCACTTGGACTGGGTGAAGGAAATATTTTTTTTATTCGAAACGAATTATACGTATTTAGGTATTTATATTAAGGTATTTTTTGCGACATAATATTTAATGACACGCCGCCCACCTAACCTTGTTGGATGCCCCCAGAGGAGAACGGCGGCGTGGTGTGGCCCACATCGCCGTGAGCACCGCGTCGGTGTGGGGGGGAGCGTGTCATCAAGTCTCCCTCCGATGGCGGGCTGGTCAAAGCGCGGCACAAGAGAAGCACCGGAGCGTTCCATACGGAGATCCCGGAGCCCCTCCAAAGTGCTGATGTCGGCCACCCTGGAGTTTTTAATCGGTAGGAATCCGACACACCCCGCGAGCTTCCCCCGAGGCTTGCGGAAGTCCTATGCAGGATTTTCCTCAGGTAAAAATAACTCTTTAAAAACTGACTAAAACCAGATCGACCATGATAATTCATGTCCGGGTGGGAGACTTCCAGGAGGCACAACAAAGAAATTTGATAGCGATACTCCTTCCTTCCATAATTTGATCATCGTTTTTTCCAGGTCTGTTGCAGCAAGGCAAACATGTTCGGATGAAGATTCACAGACAGCCGACAGACGATGTTCCACCTTGTATTATGCTCTGCGTGTCCTAACACTTGCAGGTAGTAAAATTTGATATCTGCTTCCGGCAATACACTTAATATAACGTATACGTTACGTTCTCGGCGATATATAAAAATATATCGCCGAGAACGTTCTCGGCGACATCCGTATAACTATAACATGCTTGCCGTGGAAACGCTAAAAAGAAAACTATGGAACTAACATGTAACATACTTCGACGGACGGCTCGGTCCAGTGGTTAAGAGCTTCAGTTGCTTCGCCCACTGGATTGAGAAGTCGCGGGTTCGATTGCCGCACGTAACAAGTCTGTGTGTGACCCACAAATATTTGTTTCGGTCTGGGTATTTGTGCATGTGAATTTCATGTGTGTAAACGCACCCACGATACAGGAATAACTCCTAGTGTGGGGCAACGTTTTTGTAAAGAAAAATAATTACACTTTAAAAGATAAAGAAATTGTTTGCAACGCATCGCGTTTGAATGACTAGACTTAACCAAAAGAATCAGAATCAGAATATATATAAAAAAAAATTTATTCATGTAAACCATTATAGTATTTATGAATCGTCAGAAAAGCAACAAAATAGTAATGATCTGTATCGACCCTTATAATCTGCCTGGTACTACATTATGATGTAATAGAATGTGTGACGTAATTAGTGCTTAGACGAGAGCAAAAGTTTCGTCTCCGGAACTCTTTGGAACGGTAATACTTAGCTCTGTGTGAAACTTTTGCAAGATGGATAAAATATACTTACATTAGCATAATCTCTTAGGTGTTTTAGTATTGTGGTTTTATTCAACCTTATTAATACTATGATGCTACGATACGACTTTTTTACTCCATCTTTCTATATCATCACGCCTTGTCTCTTGCAGGGTAGATAGAGAGTACAGATACGATACGGTTTTTATTCTGGTAAATATGCTATAGGTACTAGTTAGTTTTCTCTTGTTGCCCGCATTGCAGATCTATTTAGTCACTCGTATTGTTGGGTTATCTTGGTATTCAAGGTTAGGCAAAACAACGTTCAGCTCGGTCATTCTGAGATGGGTAACCGTTTGTGGCATTTCCATACTTCAGCGGTTTCGTGCTTCTTAAGATTTATTCAAAGGCGTTGGTCCCTACTGTTACTTAATGTAGTAGTGGTTAAGCCATACATATCCTACTCCACTCTAGACCAGGGACTTTAGGTCAGGTTAGCACAGCCCACTGATGGGAAAGGACATTTTCTTACAAGACACAGTGCAAGTGTGAAATTCAAGTCAAGGTCTTAGATCACCGACACGCTTGTTTGGGAACCTGTGTTTATACTTTGTTCAGAACCGGACTATTTATATTTCACGCCTTTCCCGTGTTTGCATGTTTCTCGACAAGTTTGACGTGCGCAGACGTGAGGCCAAAAATAACAATAGTATATTATTAGACTGTATGTTTTGAACTGTCTGATTTATGTACGCGTTAAGAGCACCCGCGTGTTTGTTGTAACAACAATCGTTTATTAATGTGCATATATACAACAGTTCACTCTTATTCAATAAGACACCAGCATTTTTAACGTACATATAGCCCTCGTTGGAGCATAAATAAAACAGTGTTAGTGTAATGTTGAAATACTCTTACAAGTACACTTAAGGGATTTTGAAAGTGGCAATTTGATAGTAAGTAACAATATCTGCTATATTATATTCCCCGAAACAACATTGCCGTAAATGGAAGATTATGACTGAATAAAATCTTTCATTTGATGTCAGAAACACATAAATATAAAACTTATTCACCTTTATGTCCTACGGCATAAGGTAGAGATAATAAGAAAACACATCTCACGAACGTAATTTTATTACAACTTGTGACATTATGACAATTTTACGAATATTTACACGATATGTACAATGTATTTTTTTACAGCTTAATCAACGATATACAAACAGTAAACCTTACATTCGCTATGCGATAAAAAATTACATATTAGTAAATTCATCGTTACAACCCTAGGCCGAATCAACTCCATACATTGAAACTATTTACAGGAAAAAAACACCATTTACCAGAAAGCAGGATCAATACTCCTTACCACACCAACCAACTGGTACACAAAATAGTGTAGGCGAGAACGTGGTTCACCGCCCGAGGGGCAGGGCTCGGGCCCCTCGTGGGCGGCGGGGGCGTCTCTACCGCACACTCATACTACTCTAGTCGATGGAGACGATCAGCGTGTCCTCCTCCAGTGGCGCACTGGAGGCGTCGCGGCGGCGGCGCGAGGCCCGCACTCAGAGCCGCGTGTGCGACAGCCCGTTCGCCGCTATGAGCGGCGCCAGCGTCGCAGGCCGCGCCTCCAGCGGCATCACCTCACTCGCCGCCATTGACTTAGACGTCAGCGCCGTGGAGGCTTCAGAACGCGATACACCACCTCCGACGGCCACCGACACACCGCCGCGTGATTCAGCCGCCCGGGCCTGCGCACGCGCTGCACCGCCTCCACGCTTCCTCGGTATCACACTGTTCTCAACATGCAAAGTCGCATTTACGTCCTTACCGGCCGCACAAGTACACGCCTTCAGAAAACTCTTCTTGAAGTTATCAGACAAGAAAGCGTATAGGATCGGATTCATGGCTGAGTTACTGTAGCTGAAGCAGGCCGCTACCAGAAAAACTGTTATAGTTATCCGACTGGCGCACTCAGTGGGGGGAGAGTAGATCAGAGCAACCTGGAAAGCCCAGTATGGCAGCCAGCAGAGCACGTACACGGCTATTACGGTAAGCACCAGCTTTGTAACTTTCCGGTGAGACCGTTTCTTCTCTTTCGACTTGTTCTTCGGACCTACAGTCTTCAGTTTCCGAATGACGAGGCAGTAAAAGACGAAGATGAGAGTCAGCGGCGCGGCGAAGCCAAGGGCGAAGGAGTAAAGAGTGAAGGTAGTCTGTCCTTTGTTGAACTCCTTTTCCGGCCAAACTATGTTGCAGGATGGCCCATAGTCGTCATGTTCTATAAGCGTGGTGTACATGAATATTGGAGTCATGACTAGCGCTGAAGCGGTCCACGCTGCGGCTGACACGATTCTTGACACAAACGGCGTGCGCAGTCTTGGTGCAGCTATGGGATGACATACTGCAATATACCGATCAGCGCTCATGATGCATAAAAATATGCTGCTTGTAAACTGGTTGATGCCAGTGGAAATCATGTACGCTTTGCAGAAAAAGCTTCCGAATGGCCAGGAACGAAGCGACATAGTGATGATCAGGAACGGAATACCGATCAGGAAGCATTCGTCTGCGATGGCCAAATTCACGATGTACATGTTGGTGACAGTTTGCATCTTGGAGTAACGGAGGACGACATAGATAACGAGGGTGTTGCCGAGGAGGCCGACCACGCACACGAGCGCGTATAGCACCTGAGTTACCACATACACGATGGGTAGGTTGATGTTGGGGCAGTTCTCATAGGTGCTGTTAAAAGTCACGTTATCGTCGTAAGAATAGTTGCCGCTTCCGTACATTTCTACGTCTTCTAGTTCCATGGCGAGGACTCGAACTGGGTTTAACGATATTTACCTGCAAATAAAATAGGACTGTTTAATTTCTCGGATTGACCGCTGCGACTGCGCTCAAAACCTGTCAGTTTAGTAATGTAATCGACACTGGAATTGGTGACATCAGGCGGTTATTAGTGTATGTATCAGTGGGGGTCTGTTTGCGTGATCCGGTTACTAAAAATTATGATAACGGAGTCAAAATTTACTCAATATTATTGTTCTTGACTATTCACGACAGTGATTTTGAACAGTCTGCAGTAGAAAAATACTAAAGATATCTTATTTCATGTCTGAGATCTTTGATACCTATTTATAGTTGAGCCTTTGCAAATAAGCTAAGAAAATCTTACTATTTTTATATTTTCACGCACCATAATAATCAACAGACATATATTAAGTTCGGTGTAAAACGAATCCTTTCAGTTCTCATATTCTATTATTGAACCGTAGCAGAAAATATTTCAGTGCTTCGATAAATTCCGTTTGATATTAAAGCAAAGCTATTCTCCTTGTATGGTATGATGCAATATGTTTTGATAACAATGTGTGATTTATCACTGGTTCCTCAAAGTGGTTACTCCTTGAGGCAGACAGCATTGTGCTTTACAAATTTATGAAAGATGGAGGGCTCGGGACTGACGAGTGATGGGTATCATTATTATTACAAGGGAATGAAATAATATCTATGAGTAATGGTTGTAGGTATCGCATGGCTGATAAGTGCTCGAGATTTCGTGTATTCTGTTCATTGTACTAATGATTTGAACTGGCAATAGTTAGATACGAAATAATTATACCGTTTAATGTGGGTTTGAAGCTTCTTTCTTGTACTAGGATTAACCTTTATTTCTTTTTTTGTCAAAAACTACGTTCATGGTTTATGACATATATTTTGTATATCAGGGGCCCTCTCTATCCATAAAGGCGTTATGGTATGAAATACATAATTATTATGTTAATAGTCTGCAGTTTGTAAATACTTACATTTTTATCAGTAAACCAGCAGTTGAATGCCCGGTGGGATTGGTTCGCATTTTATGATTCTGTAACAAAGAGAACAACTGTTTAATAATGAACATACCTGTGTTATTTTCGGGTAATATAAAATTCCACTGTTTTTCCTTATAAGTATCGGAATAAAAGATGAAACGAAAAAAATGCGGTAATTAATCAAACAAATGGACTACGGCCTGAACCATTATTGTTTATTAAAAATATTAGATTCATCTTTATAATAACCACATTTTATAGGAAGTTTTGGCGGTCGTAAAGCTAAATTAGTATTGTAATTGATTCAAGTCTACTTCATAATATTCGTGTTTAAAATTCTAGTTTTATGTAATGTTCTTGACGTTCATTCTTCTTGATTACATCTACATTATGAAAATGTTTGGCTTTCAACGAAACAGGTCAACAACAAAATAAAAGTGTCGACCATAACTTTGGCCGTTCGCACTACCCCTAGCAACGTTCACAACAAATGAACTTCTGTCATTCCCCGAGTTTTGGTGATTGAGCCGTTATTACAAGTGATTACACTACCCACAAATAATTTCCCTTTGCATTTTTTGCTAGTAGTTTCAAACACATCAGTCGAGTCGCATACCGCAGGTGTTTACGCGGCTATGATTAATGCGTTCTGGTGAAAATATACAGTTTTTTGGCATGCTCATCACAGGGGGGTGCGGCTAGGAGGGAAGGGATGTAATTGGACTTGGTAGATATATGTTTTTCCCAGTGGGAGCTACTAAACGTTTTGTATCTATGTCGCATTTTTTATGGGTGCATTAAACATAAACAGAACGGTCTAATACTAGGGGGCAACTCTACTGAAGTATAAAGAGCGTTTGTTGCACAGAAGAAATGTGTCAGAGCGATAGTTGGTATTAGGCCCCGAGAGTCGTGTAAGTCCATATTTCTAAAACTAAAATTTTTTTTGTGCATTAAGCAAAAAAGTTTGTTAAAGAACATAAACACCTGTTTACCTGAGTAAACAGGTGTTTATTTTCTTTAACAAAGGTTTTATGTGATGGGATGTGTCTGAATACATCCCAGAACGACAAGGAATCGTGAAAATATTGTTTTGCCTAAAATACCTAGAACTACTTTATCTATCTATCTATATCATCACGCCGAGCGTTCCAATAGGTTCTTTCGTTACAAACCTATCTGGCTTCCTCCACTCTCATAGTTCGTCTCATACACGCTTGTCGGTTACGGTGACTCCTGAAGCCCTTCAGATAAGGCACAGTTTAAACTATTATTATCTTTTATATCTGAACTATACAATGTGCGGTCGAACTTTTTATACAATGTGCGGTCGAACTTACAATAAAACTCCTAGTGATTTTAAAGACTTTCCAACCATAATGTTTACCAAAAAACTTAAATAATAGTTATTACACAAATGCATCTACCCTGTATCTGACTTCCTTACATAGATTTATTTTTGTTTTAAAGTTTACCTTTGGCATATATATTGCATAGTGATAGATAGGAAAAGCAGTGATAGCAGTGATAGATGTGTGTGCGTGTGTGAGTGATGTACGCTGTTGGCCGCGAGGCCTTTACAGCTTCACCGGACTTAAGGGCGAGCGTGCAACCACTACGCTCGAGCCAGAAGGGCAAGGGGCGACATACTCGAGGGCGCCTTGAAGAGGCGTCCTGCTGGCGTTAGACCGTTGGACTGCAAGACTTTAAAGTCTAACAGACAGAGGTCTCGGGTTCGAACCCAGGCACGCACCTCCGTCTTTTCGAAAGCATGTGCGTATTAAAAATTTAATTATCACTTGCTTTAATGGTGAAGGAAAACATCTTGAGGAAACATGCATGCCTAAGAGTTTCTCGAAGGTGTGTGAAGTTCGCCAACCCGCATTGGGCGAGCGTGGTGGACTATGGCCTCAGCCCTTTCAGTTTGAGAGAAGGCCCGTGCGCAACGCTGGGACAGTTTCTTAACAGGGCTAATATTATATATATATTGCCTACTTACTTGACATTAATATTGTTGAATTGCTACTGAATTGAGAATTATTATATTTAGTCATATGTTAGCAAGTAAGGCGAATATTTTCTTTGTCAGCGTGTTTTGACTAAATTATTATAATAAGACCGAAAATGTAACTACCAACTTTTATGCAAATGAATAAATGAGTTATTTTCTAATCGACAGAGGGTCTCTAATAGTGACGGTTTTTTAATTTGTTAGTTTAGATGGTTCGGAACTATTAGATATAAGTTTAGGACTGCCTTATTGGTCTAGTAGCGAATAATGCGCGACAATCACGAGCTCCTGGGTTCGAATCCTACGTCGGACAAAGTTTAATTTTTCGATAGCATATTTAAAATATTAGTTCGGAGTCTGAAATTATGATACCCTTACCATTACGGCAATAGGCTTATCTCCTATTGCATTGGAACCAAAATCTGTATACCTCTGCCACCCCTGCTAAGGAAATATAGGTGTTTGTTTTTTATTAGTTCTATGTTGTTTATTAGTAGTATACCAGAACTCGAGATGACAAATGAACAAAAAATAAATCCACTATCTACTAGCAATGAGACAACTTTGCACAATTGTTCTGAAAAAATAAACAAAAGAAAACAATCGAGGATCTCAAAACAACGCCTATTTATATTTGGAGGAAGACAATGCTCAGGTATGGCTAAACATATCAGACACCTGAGGAATCGTACGACTTATGGCTCCTATGACGTTATATCATTCATCAAACCAAACGCTTCAACAGAAGAACCGCGTGATAATATCCATTGGTCAACATGATTGTAACCCATTGAAAATTGTGACGGAATTATGTATTTTCCTTAAAAATATTGAATGTCCTGTATTCATTTTAAAGGTTTTTACTAATATACATTTAAATGAAAATAAAGTAAATGAATTGTTAAAAATGCTTAGCAAACAACATTCCAATTGTCAATTTATCAATTTTGACGATGGCTTTAATATCCATCATATCTGTAAACTAACAAATTATGTATTGGATCAGCTGGATTATGATTTAAAATATTTGCCTTACAAAAACAAATCTATACACGCTGGGAACCAAAATAACAGGGTTGGCAAAGCCCAAAATGTAACAAACTACAACTGTATGTGTAACAAACGTTCTCAAGTACACGCTGAGACTCAAACAGAAAGTAGAAATATGTCTCGTGACACTAACGATAAATGTAAGAAAATTTTTTTCTTGACTAGTAGCCTTACAGTACTCCATCAGAATTTACAAGAGGTACTTAAGCAAAAACAAGAACCGGACGTTATTTGCTTGACAGAAACATTTATAGAAAAGGGCTGTGAGAGTCTAATTAAACTTTCCCGTTATAAATTAGCTGCATCATATTGTCGAGTAAAACTCCAAAAACGTGTTTGCGTGTTGGTCAAAAAGGAATTGTCAGCTAGAGAAATACCCATTTTTAAAGAACATTCCAAATACAAGGACTTTGAGTGTTGCGGGATCGAAATTTTGAAACATAACTTATTTATTATAACTTTATATAGAACGCCCAGCTCTGATTTTAGTATTTTTACCATACAATTAAGTAAGCTTTTACATCATAGCTGCCTGAAATATAATAATAAAAAAATAGCGGGTGATCTCAATGTTAACACTACGCAAATTCATAAAAACTCCGTAGAACTAACGAATATCATAAATAACTTTAACTTAAATTTTCACATTAAAGAAGCAACTCGTCAAAACACGTGTATAGAACACTTAATTAGTAATATTCGTTCAGCCAAGAGTAAACTTTTACATTTAGACCTATCAGACCATAATACTGTCCAGTTATTATACATTCCCGTGAAAAATAAAGAAATGCCTTAGAGTATTACATCTACAGAAGAGATTACTGCGTTCAGAATATAAAAAAAATCAAACAATGTCTTACAGATCTTTCGTTCTCAGAAGTTTACTGTGATGCGAATATTAATACAGCATATAAAACATTTCATGATCTGATTTTGATGTTATATGGTTTGTGTTTTCCAATCAAAACGAAAATTACAACAAGAACTAAAATACTCAAATGGATAAGTAAAGGTTTACGTATAAGCTGTAAAACAAAAAGGATACTACGATACAAAGAAAAATGTAGTACCAATAAACATAAATATAAAACATATTGTAAAATTCTGAAACGATGTATCAATCAGGCTATTAAAAATAATACAAACACCATAATGAAAAAAGCAAAAAACATTGGTAAAATATCATGGCAATTAATTAAACAAGAATCCGTACCCCTGAAACCTATGAATTTTATTACTAAAATTAATGATGGGAAGGTTGAAACCAGTGATCCTAAGCATATTGCAGAATTGTTTAGTGACTACTGGATAAATTCTACAAACACGCAAAATTGCAACATACGCAATACGCTTGATTCAAATCTATGCAATACTATTTTCTTAAAACCGTTAACGAAGTAAAAACAATTATCAAATCCCTTAAAAATACAAAAGCCGTTGGTTACGATGACATTGCGACCAATATTCTAAAAGCAACTTCAAATGAACTGACCTCTATATTGACATATTTGATAAACTTATCCCTTGAAAGTGGGTGTTTTCCTGATGGCCTTAAAAAATCCCTAGTAAAACCGCTATACAAAAAAGATGATCATACTAAGATGCAAAACTACCGACCCATTACCCTTGTACCAATAAGATTTTTGAAATTGCCATGTATAAACGTTTAAGGGATTTTATTGAAAAACACAACATTATTAGAAATGAGCAATTCGGATTTCAAAAAAAGAAATCTACCACATTAGCCTGCTTTCACTTAATGAATAAAGTAATTGACCATCTAGACGATGGTAAATCAGTCACTACAATATTCTTTGATATGTCAAGGGCGTTTGATTTTGTCTCGCACAAAATATTGTTGGACAAAATTGAAAAATATGGAATCAGAGGACCTGCTCTAAAATGGCTAGAATCCTACTTAGGTGAAAGAATGCAACCCGTTGAAATAATGAGTATAAACAAAAAGAATGAACAAGTCCCAAATAGATCAACCTACAAATCCAACTCTTGGGGTGTGCCACAGGGCAGTGTTCTTGGGCCATTGTTATTTTTATTGTACATTTATGTGTTACCTAAAGTTACTCCATATCCATGCATTTTGTTTGCAGATGACATATCTATAATAATTCCCTTAAATAATGACATTAAAAATTCTTCCAGGGACATTAACGCTACAATTAAATGCATAATCTCATAGCTTGACATAAATAACTTGAAGGTCAATGTGACAAAAACAAAAATGATACAATTTAGCACATATGGTAAAAAAAGCAAAATATGAATATAAATTATGAGGGACAAAAACTAATAGAAGCAGATGAAACCAAATTTTTGGGCATTATAAATGATAAACACTGTAACTGGAAATTCCATGTTAACCTGGTATGCACTCAATTAAATAAGTTTGTATATGTTTTATATCGCCTCAGTAAAACAGCGAATCAACACACTGTCCTAACCGCATACCATGGCTACGTAGGTGCAATATTAAGTTACGGTCTAATACTATGGGGCAACTCTACTGAAGTACAAAGTGCGTTTCTTGCACAGAGGAAATGTGTCAGAGCGATAGCCGGTATAAGGCCCTGGGAGTCATGTAAGCCCATATTTCTAAAACTAAAAATTTTAACACTGCCCAGCATGTATATATTTGAAGCAGCAAAGTTTGTTAAAGAACATAAACACCTGATTACTGTGTGTTTTGCCTAAAATACCTAGAACTACTTTGTATCAGAAAAATTGTTATGCAATGTGCGGTCGCATTTACAATAAAATTCCTGGTGATTTTAAAAACCTTCCAACTTCAATGTTTACCAAAAAACCTAAATTGTGGTTATTAGACAAATGCTTCTACTCTATATCTGACATCCTAACATAGATTTTTTTATTTTTTTACATAGTTTAAACTTTGCCTTTGACACTTATCTTATTACTTGACATTAATATCGTTGGATTATTTTATTATTGAATTGACAATTTGAATTAGACTAACCGAATTGAATTTCAACTATTATTTTAGCCATATCTTAGCAAGTAAGACGAATATTTTGCATGTCAACATGTTGTGACTAAAGTTGTATGAACCTTTTTATATTACAATAAGACCGCAAATGTAACTACCAACTTTTATGCAAATAAATAAATAAATAAATATAAATAAATATTTATTTTTTACATAATTTTAGATAATTTGCTTGCAGTCAGATATTTCATACACAGTCTGGCGATTTATATGTTATTAGCCTTAGATATAGCAGGAAAGTTTCTGAAGCGAGACGAAAGAAACTGAAGTGGCTATTGAATCCTGGTAGCATGCAGTCAAAATTACTGTTGAGCTAGACTAAATCATCTCAGAAACTCCGCGCAACAGGTTACCTATCTCGAGTCGCATACTGATGAGGCAGCCGGTTGTTACACAAAAAACACGATAGATGGCGTTACATCAACACATTCGATGAAAATGTAATAATTTACGAGCTCTCGCCAGCTTTTCACACAAACACTCGACTATCACCTATATTCAACGAATGTAAGAAGATTCTTCTTTTCGTCAGCAGGGCCATAGATAATGCGACAAGGCATATATCACGGATTTTGTCACTCTATACCTGATATGACCATTTTGCCTTATGCACTAGCATCGCGTGCCGTGACAAAAGTTTGCCACGTGAATATTCGTCTCAAGAATTATATTGTATTGACGTACTAGCATTATATATATATATATATATATATATATATATATAAAAATACCGCAAAGTTTGAAGACAAAAGTCTTCAATCAGTGTGACCTACCTGTCATGACATACGGAGCCGAGGACACTTACGGTGAGACTAGTCCACCAAATGAAAGTTGCTCGGCGGGCTATGGAGAGAGCTATGCTCGGAGTTTCTCTGAAGGTTCGAATCCGGAATGAGATGATTCGACAGATAACTAAGGTCACTGACATAGCTCACAGGATCAGCTCGCTAAAGTGGCAGTGGGCTGGCCATATTTGCCGAAGGACCGATAACCGTTGGGGTAGACGTGTTCTTGAATGGAGACGGCGACTCGGAAAACGTAGTGTGGGACGCCCTGTATCTAGGTGGAGCGACGATATACGCAGGGTGGCTGGCAGTGGTTGGAGAAGAAGAGCCGAAGACCGGGCAATATGGCAAGCGTTGGGAGAGGCCTATGTTCAGCAGTGGACCGATACGGGCTGATAATGATGACTAGCATTTTCTCACGGTTTCCCACCCAATCGACAACATCTCCACCTACCGGGACCAACTATCGCTAAGAACTATTCACGTGACCCCACAAGTACAATAAAAAATCATCTAAAAGAAGAATTACGAACACACTCACAGTAGAATCTTATATTATTATCTTAGTTTATTGGAATTTTGACTTGAGTATTTGACCCGAATTATTGGCCGACACAATTTTGTTCTAAATTTTTGCAGCCCGTGCTAACCCTGCCATACGGCGGTAAACTTTTTCACGCAAGATATTTTTTCTTTTAAACTTTTTTATACTTCAATATGTTTTATCTTGAAACTTGGCTATGTGTTCCACTTGGATTTTTATCTGGATGTAATGCTTGTTTGAAGGAATAAAACATCAGCTAGCTGTGCAACAGCATGTGTTAGCTTCAGTTGGTTCTTGCGTCCTGTTTTCACTTATTAGTAAATGGTTAAACAGAGCCAGATAAGTAGCCTAGAGAAATTCTATATGCCGGAGGAATCGCGGCGTATCTGGCTTTTAAAAACTGGTGAGCCTTGTCGAGGTTCATGCGAAGTCTATAAATCTTAGTCATTGGAAAATTTATGTTTATTATTCTGCTGGTTGTATTCTACTATCGACCCGCCCCGGCTTCGCACAGGTGAATTATACACATAAATTTTCCTCTTAAATAACTCCATTCATTGGTGAAAACCGTATGAAACCGTTCGGTAGTTATTCAGTTTACCGCGTTCAGACAAACAGACGAGGGGGGACTTTGTTTTATAATATGTAGTGATGTTAAGCTTCATGTTTTTAATGTTAGGAAGTCGGCTTAGATATGAACGCACTGTTTTATCTGATTAAATGTATAATTATTCGCTACTATATATTAATAGTGTTTGTGGATTTCATGTTTGTAAACGCATCCACATAAGACAAATAAGTCGAAGTGTTAGGCTACCTCGTTGGTCGAGTGGCGCATACTATGGGCGGCGATTACGAAGTCTTGGTTTCCAATCCTAGGCCAGACAGTGCATTTATTTGTATAGAAAAAATTACAACCAGATATAATGACACCATGCTCGCGGCCTATTGCTTTGGGATCATCGGCGTTTTACCACACTTTGCCATTCCCGCTTGGGGAAATAGGCATATATTTTTCCACACCTGTGCATAGACAAGCCTACTCATAAAAATCAAGTTAAAATCAGAATAGGTCATACTTCACTATGCGGACCTAGTTCAGATTAGTAGATTACAAATCTTACTTATTTACTACAAATATTTAACTTATTTAGTGTACTGTAGCGCTCTACACGCTCTCCATATGATGATAACAAATAAATGGTGTCATTGAGTACAACTCGTGATTCTCAAAGCTACAAAGCGTCGTGTTAAGAGGACAATAACTGCGCGACGAGTGAGCCATTCCGAGTGACTCACAAAGAGCGTTGGAGTCGCTGATGAGACACGCGTACAATGTACAGCTCGTTTAAATAGAATAAAGTACTCCTTACTATCATGGTTGCTTTGTACATATAAATTATTTTTATCAACTTATAAAAACGGAAGTTCCGTTTAAAGGATTACTTTGTTGCCAGTTTGTCAGTACGTTCGACGGTTAAAACCCTCTTTTTCAAGAACGGTTATAGGTATCGAGTTGAAAAAAATGTCAAATACCAAGGTAAAAATTGAAGCATCTAAGTTTGTGCAACGAAAAGTTATGGCCATTGACTTAAAATCATGAAATTCGGAAACAAGTATTTATAGTACAAGTAAAGAGAAACATTTGGAAATTGTTTATTTGTAATTATATCACACAAAACAACATGTGTTTTTCCGTAACAGAGTGGCGGGCCAGTACAGGAAAAAGGACTTTAGACCTCCGTCCCTTTCTTCTTCGAACTTTTCTGCGTAGAAAGGCTGATAGATGAAGCAATGACATCGTAATGGTAGTTGGCAAATGTGGAATAGATCGGCACAGAACCGGAACGAATGGTGTGATAGAGGAGAGCATACACTCAGCAGTGGGATTGATGATCAAATTAAATGAACTAATACTATCCAAATGCAGCGCAAAAGCCTTCTCGTACAAATCGAGGTGGGAGAGATTAAATCATAATCCATCACGCGGACCCGGTGGGGGTAGATGCATGTTTGTGGCCACCTGCTGTTAGAACTTATCGAGCCGCCTTAAAGGTTCCCCACTTTACTTAATCACTACCACATTACGTGGTAGCCAGGACCAAGCGCTTAACTGATGGAAATCTGGAGCATGGAGATACTCAAAAACGAAAATGCCTACAAACAGTTACCCATCTCAGAACGACCGAGTCAGACGTTGCTTTACCTTGGTGATCGCTAAGAACACCACAGCCGTACAGCTCTACGAACGCCTTCGTACAATACAGATACTGTTTATAAATCTCATACATTAATAATTATATTAGCACAAGGATGAATCGGCAACTACATCGCTCGACACCACCCATCACCATTCGATATGAAAATCAATTTGGCGCAGTACCAACAACTGAAAGTTATTATCGGCGCGATATCGTCCAAATCACGGCGCCGCGGCGAGATAATGGCGATAAAACAACCAGATAGTACCGAGGTCGGGCCTAGCTAACAAATACTTCATGGATAATTATTATCGAATTACAAAGGACTTCCTGTGATCGGGGTTCGTATTCGTGATACACGCCCACACCGTCACGCCTACATTCCGTAAGCGGAATAGCAGAAGTATACTGTGTACACTCTCATCACCGACAGTGTGTAATCTCAATCCAATTGGGGGCGAGCCTATTGCCGTTATATGGGGACAATTCCAGACCCCGGAATCCGAATGGGACTTTTTAGCTCATTTTATACGACCTAGGATTAGAACTTAAGACCTCGTGTTACTTGAACTATGCACTAGACCAACGAGATGCTTTATCCGTTTTTTTTCATAAGACCTTCGCAAGAAACCATTAGCAGAATATACGCCTTTTATAAATAATCTCTTTTCATCCTTGCTCTTGTTTGTGGATACATAGTTACGCTTTTAGAGCTAAAGGGATGGTGACACGGGTAGGTAGAGCACTTTCTCTCACTAGGATAAACGCGGCTGCGGCACAAAAGAAAGCCTTTATAACAGGCTTACTTAACAAATAGAGGCCGGAAACAGGGTTTTAAATGCTATTCATAAGTGATTGATATAATAGTTTAAATAAATTCATTCTTTCAACATTAATTCAAACTTTCAGATGGCAGAGGTATGACAGCGTACAAGTACACCCACATCCCCGAAAATATTCCGTCCAAATGCAGTAGGGGAAATCCTAGAATAATACTGGACACGATGCCAGTCTTCGGATTGAGATTGAGATTTTTTCTGAAAAAGCTTACTTTCGATCCCAGGACCTCGTGATGGCCACTCGTACTGCACCACTTGATAAACTAGACCAGCAATGAAGACATAATATAATAACTGCACAAGTGCAAGTACGACTCGCGCTCTGAGGGTTTCGCACCGGGTTCATTTTCGGCCAGTTTCAGCACCAAATTGTAGTTACGTCGGGTCTAGCGAACTCGTCAAGTCAAATCCAATGAGCCCAAACACGGCGGGGTTATTTTAAGTAGTTGGGTAGTTTCTTTGGCCATTTTCCGGTCCCATCATCAGATTCTGAATATCATAAGAGTCTATAGAACTCGCCAAATCCAACGAACCCAAACACGGTGGGATTATGTTGAGTAGTTGGGTAGTTCCGTTGGCCACTCTACGGTTCCATTATCAGATCCTGGACATCATCAGGATCTACAGAACTCGTGAAGACAAATCCAACGAGCTCAAACCCGGCGGGGGTATGTTTAGTATTTTGGTAGTTCTGTTGGTCACCTTTCCACTTCATTATCAGACCCAAAACATCATCTGGTTGTATGGTACTTGTCAATACCAATCTAACAAGCCACGAGGTGGTTATGTTGTGTAGTTGACATGTTCCGATAGCCACCTTTCGACCCCATCAAAAAACTGATCGGGAGCTGGGTCCACGGTATGTGCTAAATTATTGCATTGTCACCGAACTTACATACACATGCTAAATTTCAGCTCAGTCAGATATCTTAATATAATAAAATAAAACTAATAAATAAAATACCCAATGTGCTTGAAAATGGATGTCAAGATTTGAATCAGAAAGACAGATAGACATACGAACACAAAAGCTTCTGAAAAGTTACCTATACCTCGTTAGTCTATTGTCGAATAATGCGCGTAGCGATCACGAGGTCCTCAGTTCGAATCGCAGGTCAGAACAAATGTTATTTTCCAATAGTTTGAGCCCGATATAATGGCATTAGGCTTGCCCCCTATTTTGCATGAGACCTAACATCCGGCCTTGGGAAATACAGATGTGACGATGTTTTTTTTTATATATTTTACAATTTAAATGACCCACGCTGATATTAAATTATTTCCGTATAAAAAATTCACACACACCGGGACGCCTACATTTCCCAAGCGGGAGCGGTTAAGAGGTGTACTATGTGCGCACACCAACTTATTGCCAAGAATGTAAGGCACAACTTCGCACTCCGGAATGATACTGGGAAAAACCACATTTCGCTCGCCCTACAATTTGTAAACGCTTTATACGGTACCTACTTGTTCAACGTGGCAGTCCATAAAAATACCTTTTAAAAAAGGGCTCTTTCTTTATAAGATTTAGCCTTTAAATTATTAACATTTAATTTTCATTTAAACTATATAAAAATAAAAGAATAAATCGGCAATCTGATCCAATTGACGTCCTATACCGTACACAGATGGCGCTTCAGATCTGTGGGGTCATCTGTGTACTCTGTGAGTGTGTGAGTAAATATTTCTTCACCACAAATCAAAATGTCACTGATAGCACATCTACAAGTATTGTTGTACTGTGTGTAGTAGTCACTAGACAGCGCTATTTTAAATTTATCATCGGATTTGAGGGAATACAATATTTTTTTATATGTTATAGTTATAAATTGACAAATATTGGAATTTTTTTCTTTACTTTACTTGTACTTTAAAACCTTGATTCTTGCCAAATTCCACGACTCTAGGTCAACGAGAAGTGCTATATAATTTCTAATGTGTGACTTTAAATGGGCATATCTTTTGTTTGGGTTTACTTAGATCCTTCATATTACACTTACACTAGTAGGGGACCGTAGACCTTCGTATTTGATATAAATTTCAACTTAGCACCTCTAGCAGTTCCAGAGAAAAAAAAGGTGATAACCGATGGACAGACGGACAACGAAGTGATCCTATAAGGGTTTCGTTTTAGGTACGAAACCCCCTAAAAATTACTATTATCTATCTAGATAATCGTACCAGATTCTTTGCAGCGTACGCAGAGGATACAGAATCCCAAGACGTTATTTCCTTTCAGACCTCTCGGGTTTCCTCTACCCTCATAGTTAATTTCATTCGCACTTGCCTATTACGGAGACTCTTGACTAATATGAAAATCACTATTCTTTATCTATATTATTACGCTAGATACCTTGTGGGGTGGGCAAAGAATGCATAATTCCAACAAGCTATTCCCTTTCCGACCTCTCGGGTTTCCTATACTCTCATAGTTCATTTCATTCACGCTTGTCGGTTACGGAGACTCTTGATTTGCCCTTCATGGCCAATTTAGCACGTAACGCGTTGTGTTACGGTATATCGTTTATTCTACACCAGTGGCATACAGAATTTACATCATTTCACGAAGTACCCATAACTCGTCGCGTTTTATCATGGCCGAGAAGGGCCCAAAGGACCATAACAAGTCACAAGGGTTGTGTTTCAATTCTTTTATCGCATTCAATAACGCATTGTTCTAACCACGTGGCTCTTCGTTGCAAAATCTCAATCCTATACAAGCTGTAACATAATAAACGCAAGACCTCAGACACCCCGATTAGAGAATTGCTTCATTAATTCAAAACAATAACCACATTCCCAACATTAAAGGTTTTACCCTTTTTTTAAGCACTTTTATACCCCAAATGATCAATGAAACTTGCACGTGTAAGTGTCCGGTTTGAGAAATACGTTTTAGGAATGCATTTGAAATCTCCTTATTGCTCTGAATCAAGAATAAGTTTATTTTTTTATAGCGCACTGAAGGAGCTAAAGCAATTTCTGCAAATTTAAGAAAAATGCGGTCGAAATGCGATCTCTGCGGAAGCTGTGCGGAGTCACGCTGACCGACCGTATTCGCAACAGCGTAGTAAGAAAGCGAGTAGGTATGAAAGATAGTATCGGTGTAAAGATGAGAAAGGGTATGCTCCGTTGGTTCGGGCATATAGAAAGAATGCCAGAAGAAAGAATGACAAAACAGATATACAATGCGAATGTGGAAGGATGTAGGTGCCGGGGAAGACCTAGACTATCTTACCATGACCAAATAGACCGTGTCTTAGCTGAAGGGCAAGTCAAGAGTCTCCGTAACCGGCGAGTGTGTATGAGACGAACTATGAGAGTGGAGGAAGCCAGAGAGGTATGTAAAGAAAGAATCTGTTGGAACTCTGTACTCTCTGCCTACCCCGCGAGGGAGCTGGCGTGATGATATAGATAGATAGATAGATTAAGAAAAATGTAAGATACATTAAAAATTGTTGGAATCAATTCAGTTACCGATTTAGAACAAACTACTTTCAGGTCTTGCGTTAATTAAGTTACACCTTGTATATGTTTTCGTTTTCTATTAGCGTTAACGACTGTAGAAAGTCTATTTCGCTACAGGCACAGATAAGATACGGTTTATTTGGTATGGTAAGGTATGGTCATGGTTAGATAGAAAAACAAGTCGCCTGGTGGCGATTTTTGCAGAAGGTCTTAGTCCTGCAGTGGCCTTCTTTCAGCGAAAGATATTGTCCTTAAAACAATTTAATCAGATACAAAAGAGAGTTGAAGATGTGCGTGGGCGGCTCGTAGCGCCTTTGATGGCCTATTACCTATTTCAGTCGAGCTCATTCATGGCCTGCTTTACGACGGCCTATATTGCCCCAGTGTGTCATCGACCTATATAGTTACGGCCTTAGGAAGGTGTGTTTTATGATTAATTTCGTGTTTCTGGGTTTATTTCAATGGAGAATAGACAAAAATACGACAATTGGGAACCTAGTCACGTTTCCATTCGTGACACTCCTCATGACATAGTGTTATAATATTTACTAGCTTCACCGAACAAATTCTTATAAGTGATTTTTGTAGCACAGAAAACAAATATAGAATTTCTCCTATTCCTTCCGGGGTAGACAGAGAGGACAGAGTTCCAACAGGTTCTTTCCTAACTGACATCTCTGGCTTCCTTTACTCTCATAGTTCGTCTCATACACGCTCGCCAATTATGAAGGCTCTTGTAAATATTTTTTTTTTAAATATCTTTATGAAATTCACATTTAAACATACATTATTTTACACCGTCACGCCTATATTCCCCAAGCGGCGGTGGCAGCGGTGTACCGTGTACACCTACATTTCGCCGACGATGTTAGGGCCCATGTAATAGGGGGCGAGCCTATTGCCATATACCGGGCAAATTTCAGACTCCGGACTCATACTGGGAAATTTTCGTTAGAAAAACTTCATTTGTCCTACCTAGGATTTGAACCCGGGACCTCGTTATCACCTGGCGATGCGCTTTGTAACATACTGTATAATCTTCATCAACATTACAATGTTAACGTGGATTACATAACATTCAACAACAGACTTCTACAGCTTATTCAGAAATTAAGAATGTCATAGTAGATTGTACACGTAGACGGAATCTGATTAGGGGCATAGTGAAAAATAATGTTTTTTTAAGTTTTCGAGGTTTTATACCCCTTATCATGTTTAGTGGTAGTTCTTTTATTAAAGTTAGCACCATATACATTCTCGGACGCTTCGCATAGTAACTTAAATACCCTTTAATGCTTTGTGCTACGCCGTAGTAGTCGTAGCATTCGTAGCACCTGCACATTATTTCAGCGTGGTCATTCTCTTTTCAAATCATATATAAGGAGCTATATGAAAAAGAAGTAATATGATAAAACTTCTACTTCTGCATCATAAAGGCATATAAGTTATAATAGAAGTAGTAATTTGTTTTGTTACTTATTAACGTAATTATCTTAGGTATAGTCATATTATTATACTAACCAGTATAGATGACGCCACTGGATTCATAACAAAACAAATTATTTTTAAATTGATATAAAGTTACCAAAAATTCACCAGTGAATATCTATCTATATCATCATCACCCCAGATCCCTTGCGGGGTAGGCAGAGAGTACAAAGTTCCAACAGGTTCTTTCTTTACATACCTCTCTGGCTTACTCAACTCTCATATTTCGTCTCATATACGCTCGCCGGTTACGGAGACTCTTGACTTGTCCTTCAGATAAGACACGGTCTATTTGGTCATGGTAAGATATGGTAAGGCCTTCTCCGGTATCAACATCCCTCCACTTTCGCATTGATATAACCACCAGTAAATATAAGCCATAAAAATATCATGTCACTTTCTAAGTATGAAGTTAGTTAATTTTTATTTATTTATCAACGCATTCTCGTAATATGTGTTTGTTTTAAATGATTTATCTTACTACCCGCATAGCAATTCGCTGTGATCAATTAAACAAGTAACTACAACATACATGATCATTTCACGAAGTTATCATAACGCTTTGCATTTGGTCGTAGCGTACAGGGGCCCTGACACGTACACGCGATAGACAAAAACTTGTGCAGTAAACAACGCAGTGCATTGCTCAAATGTGTAGTGCCTCATTTTTGTAGCTTACGATGCAATATACCATAAAACGCTACTGCAAAAAAGTATATATTTATAAAGCTATCGTATAGATAAAGTAATACATTTTAAAGGCCTTTTTAGAGAACCCTGTCAAACAAGAATTTGGTTATAATATACTTTTTTCTCCAGGCAGCCCTAGAGGGGCAATATTAAGATTTTAGCCGGCAAGCCGCGAATGTCTTTCACCAATTTTTATAAAGCAGAGTGGGCTATAAATAAAATATCTGATTGAATTTATTGCCTCAATAGATTCAATTTGGACGTTCGCCGACGGAGCCACAGAGTGACGTGTACAATATTGCACAATATTGAATTATATTTCATAATTTGATGCCTTTTTTTGAAGTGAAATTCATCTTAAAAATATTTAAGCTTAAATTTGTGCAAAAATGTACCTAATTATTTTTTGTTTGTTTGGACGTAAGGGCGTATATAATCAATGATATTTGAAGAAAAGCCTACGTTCTTGTATTGATAGTATTATGCCATATCTCAGATCGTGTCTGGAAACACACGACGCCTGATCTATTCATTTTCTCCATGCTCTATTGTTCCCACTGCGATTGGGGTTTCACTACTTACAATGTCTATCTATCTATCTATCTATAACCTCACGCCAGATCCCTTGCGGGGTAGGCAGAGAGTACAGAGTTCCAACAGGTTCTTTCCTTACATACCTCTCTGGCTTCCTCGACTCTCATAGTTCGTCTCATACACGCTCGCCGGTTACGGAGACTCTTGACTTTTCCATCAGATAAGACTCGGTTTATTTGGTCGTGGTAAGATAGTCTAGGTCTTCCCCGGTACCTGCATCCTTCCACTTTCACATTGTATATCTGTTTTGTCATTCTTTCCTCTGGCATTCTTTCTATATGCCCGAACCAACGGAGCATGCCCTTTCTCATCTTTACACCGATACTATCTTTCATACCTACTCGCTGTCTTACTACGCTGTTGCTAATGCGGTCGGTCAGCTTCACTCCGCACATCTTCCGCAGAGCTCGCATTTCTACCGCATTTATCCTACTTTCATTCTCCTTCTTACATACCCAGCTCTCGCTACCATATAACAGCGTTGGGACAAGAACTCCGTTATGTATGGCCAGCTGCGCCTTATGGCTTAAGTGCCGGCTCCCGAGTAGCTTTCCCATCGCACCATTCACTCTGTTCCCTGCACTCACTCCTCTCTCTATGTCAGCGGTGTATTTCCCATCCTTACTGAAGGCGCATCCAAGATATACAAACTCATTCACTTGCTCCAGCACATCGTTTCCAACCACAATCCTTACATTCCTACTTACAATGTGATAATGTTTCTATGCTTTCTTTGGAAAGAAATGCAGGAATAAACTACCTAATAGAACTCGCGCCTTTTTTGAGCCAATGATATTGAGTTTCTCAAAATTTGTGTAGGATTATCGCTTCTTACGTTGTTAACGGCGAGTGAAAGGTATGTCAAATTATATGCCCGAAAAAATCGGAATGGCTCTTGATTAAAATCATATTTCGATTAAAAATACAGTACACTATTTACACTTTGGCCTATGTTACGTGCGTAAAAATCTATTTACACGTATTACGGGGTTATTGCAATAAGCTCCTTATTATGAAATGTTGACGCCAGAGTATAGGCATCTTATTTTCATTCCCTTACTACCTGACAACGTGTCGTTAGTTCTCCAGGAAACCATAGCACAGTAAACTACTTATGATGTAACGTGAAAAATGTAACACCATCTCCGCCGCTTCATTGACAGTACCCTTAAGTTTACATAAGCTACTGTGACATGTATAACAAGCTTCAAAAGACAAATACCTTTCGCTGCCCTGGATAGTAGGCGTAACTTTTCTCATAAAAGATGTCGGTACATTTATCGGTGTTACGCGGGACGTCAAACGTACGACCTTCCCTCCATGAATAACATTATTCAAATTCGCACCTCGCCAACAGCTCTTTACCCTCGGTCAACAGCCAAATTGGAAGAAAAAATACTTGGGATTTCGTTTTAAATTCTGCCCGCGCCGTCGGTACTGGCGACCAATTAAGATCTGACGGTGGAACTGTAATCTATTTCAATTACGGTTGTTAGGGTTTATTACTTCGTCTGAAGGTTGGGCTTCTTAAAAAGTTAGTATTTTCGCTGGTCAAATGTGAATCTTTTATGTATCTTAGCTACAACTAAATATCTTTACTAGTTGAAATTGTTATAATATGTATACTAACTGCTTGTATCGTTAGTACTTTTAATAATATATAATAATATCAGCCTATACTGCCCACTGCTGCACAAAGGCCTTCTCTCACTAATCGAGGTGAGAGAGATTAGGTCAGACTCCACCACGCGGACCCAGTGCGGATTGGCGGAGGCAGGTTTGTGGCCACCTGCTGTTGGAACTTATCAAGCCGCCTTTAAGGCTTCCAACTCGGCTTAACGACTACCACATTAAGTGGTAGCCGGGACCAAAGCGGCTTAATGTGCCTTCCGAAGCACGGAGACGCTCGAATATGAAAATGCCACAAACAGCCACCCATGTTCTGTTTCTGAATAGAGTATTTTACATATCGTACTAATGGTAGGATACGTAAACTAACCATTTCTTCTCAGAAGTGGTTACTTTACGTATATTGTTCGATTTCGTTGTAATCCGAATCAGGGATAAGTCTGCAAATTTGCGTAATTATTTTACGGCAAAATAACGTCATTTTACGGCAAAATCACCGCCAATTTTTTTTGATAATGTTGAATGACGTTTAAGTGTTTTTACTTTAAAACAATTAATTTTCAATATTTAACACATAACCAAAATAATCCTGATAAAAAAAAACAATATGCCATTCCTGCTTGGGGAACACAGCCGTGATAGTGTAAATAAAAAACAAAAAAATCTATTCAATTGTCGTATCGCTTGTTCCTTTTTATGGTCCTCCTGTGATAAGAGAAAGTTTATTACAGACATTTCATCCATATCATCGACGCCATCGAATGGCAACATAAAACACTGGGTGTTTTTATCGGATCGATTCCCGACTCAGACAAGTGACTTTCCAAAATTCAATTGATGCGGCTTTTCTTTTATAAGAAATATCAATAATATTGCTCACGTAACATGTGCATGTGCCTTTATTCCTTTTCAATTTTACCCATCTTGTATTCTCATTAAAGACGTACGGACCTTACATTTGAAATATTATTTATAAGAAGTACTGTCTACCCCGCGAAGGATCTAGCGTGATGATATAGATCGATACTGAAAATAAATATACTTTACCCCTAAAAACGAAAAATAATATTTGTTACCCTATTTAACGGGGTAACTTTATTGATTTACACGTCTACAAGATATACAATTACCCCAATAATCTAATTGATGTTAGATTATTGCTTTACGAATTCAACACGAATCAAACTTCCAATATTAAGAAGTTTTCTACCCTTTTTTAAGCTCTTTGGTATCCAAATTAACCATAAAATTTAATTATGATTTAACTTTTGTATGCGTGTTGAGGTGTGTGTAATAGAAACACATTTAAAATAGCGGCAATACTTTGAATATTTTTTTCAAATTTGTTAAATACAGCGAACAGAACGAATACCATTTATTGAAAGTTAAAAATAATATATCTTTAAACGTAGTTTAAAAATAGTTGGAATCGATTCAGTTGCCGACAACAAACTACTTTCAGGTCTTGCGATAATTATGTTAGACCTTGTAGTGAGACTAATTGCCGGTTTTGGATGTGGCAATTGATTCCTAACCAAAACTTAACATTTTGCTTGATGCGTAGGTTGAAAGCGCCTATTTAAGACAGCGGCCCTTTACCCTACAGTAGGCTTGAAAGTATTGACTACGACAATTTGATTAGGTACTTTTTATTTCTACTCATATATGACATGTTAGTAAAGCGAGTAAATGCTGACTAATTAATATTATTAGGTGTACTCATCGCGTTCACGTAATGTTATACAATAGTTTCACACATGGAATGTTGTGCGAGGCACAAGGGGGTTTCAGGTCCGGAAGAGGATGTTCGGATCAAGTCTTCTCCCTCCGCAACATCTTAGACAAGCATCTGGCAGTAGGGCGGAAGGTTTTCTGCGGTTTTGTAGACCTGGAGAAGGCATTTGACAGAGTTGTGCGAAAGAGACTTTGGGGCATTTTGCCAGAGTATGGTAAAGATGGCACTCTGTTGCGAGCCGTCCAGTCCACTTATATGGACTGCAAGGCATGCGTACGGGTGGGTGGTAACAGGGCACCCTGGTTTGACGTTAAAATCGGCGTCAAGCAGGGTTGCGTGTTGTCCGCTAGACTGTTTATAGTGTATCTGGATAAAAGTCTTCAAAGACTGAATGCGATGACTGAAGGGGTAAAAATGGGTGATCTAGTGATAAACCACCTATTGTATGCAGATGACGCGGTTTTGATAGCGCCAACAGCCACTGATCTGCAAACACTAGTCACAGTTATGAAAGACGACTGCGTGATCAATGGCTTACACTTGAATGTAAAGAAAACCAAGATTATGGTTTTTGAAAGGGAATAAACCAGAACGAATGTAAGGATTGTGGTTGGAAACGATGTGCTGGAGCAAGTGAATGAGTTTGTATATCTTGGATGCGCCTTCAGTAAGGATGGGAAATACACCGCTGACATAGAGAGAAGAGTGAGTGCAGGGAACAGAGTGAATGGTGCGATGGGAAAGCTACTTGGGAGCCGGCACTTAAGCCATAAGGCACAGCTGGCCATACATAACGGAGTTCTTGTCCCAACGCTGTTATATGGTAGCGAGAGCTGGGTATGTAATAAGGAGAATGAAAGTAGGATAAATGCGGTAGAAATGCGAGCTCTGCGGAAGATGTACGGAGTGAAGCTGACCGACCGTATTAGCAACAGTGTAGTAAGAAAGCGAGTAGGTATGAAAGATAGTATCGGTGTAAAGATGAGAAAGGGCATGCTCCGTTGGTTCGGGCATATAGAAAGAATGCCAGAGGAAAGAATGACAAAACAGATATACAATGTGAAAGTGGAAGGATGCAGGTACCGGGGAAGACCTAGACTATCTTACCACAACCAAATAAACCGAGTCTTATCTGAAGGAAAAGTCAAGAGTCTCCGTAACCGGCGAGCGTGTATGAGACGAACTATGAGAGTCGAGGAAGCCAGAAGGGTATGTAAGGAAAGAACCTGTTGGAACTCTGTACTCTCTGCCTACCCCGCAAGGGATCTGGCGTGAGGTTATAGATAGATAGATAGATTCACACAAATATTAGCAAAAGTCAGTATTGTTGTCTATATTACAGAGTTCATCTGATAGTCCAGTTCGCCTACTGCGCCATTACCGCGACAGCTAACAAGCATGATGATAAACAAACAGACAGACAATGCTATCTGTTTGTGCGCGCCACGCCGCATAACGTCAGCGTTGCTGACACACAACGCCGCTTGCCGGCAGCAGGTACTGATAATAGGTATTCATAAATAATTCAAACAATTAGCTGTTTCCATTCACACCAATATTTCTCAAACGGCAGCATACATGTACTATATATTGCCAGCGATGTTAGGTCCAAACTTAATAAGGGGCGAGCCTATTGTTATTATACTGTGTCCTTCGTTCTCGATATAAACTATATTAGCAGCTCTCTCGAGTCGCTTGGCAACCGCGCGTCATTTAGCCAATTCAAAAGTCAACGCCGCCTCTATGGTATCTGTGGACATAACCTCTGCAAGCATTCTTTTGAAAGCGCGGCAGCTGACGCTTTGTAATAAAGTTTTTGGTCGACATTTAATTTAATAACTTGTTATTGCACTGAAATTTTATAACAAAAAGGTTGTAATATACTCAAGTGACCTTGTGAAATAAATTTAAAACATCGTATAGGCAAATTTAGAAAAGTTTACGTCCTGGCAAAGAATTACATTCTAAAAAGATCAACCGATAGTTGTTTATTTGTGGTGTTTTTCAGCTTAACTTGTTTATTTATATAATATCTAATATTTGGAGACGTGAGTTTCGTCATATTAAAATTTGGGAAAGCTTCGTCGTCCGAAAAGTAAACTTATGAAGTCTACGTCCCTATTCGTGTACAAACAGTTTAACACGAAATATACCTGAAAACGATTATTAACCGTCTATAAATTGGCAATGTTATACCTCCAATAAGAGAAATTAGGGGGACGTTCATCAATTATGATGATTGTTCAGGATTGATGGCATTTTAAGGACACGGGTGATGTACGAGATACATCGACGTGGTCCGCAAGACTTGACGATAATTCAAGGACACGAGTGGTGTACGAGATACATCGGCGTGATCCGCAAGACTTGGGGCCCATACGAGATATGTGCTGAAGGTCATACTACTCATAGGTTTCATCCATGAGGTGTTCCTGTGCAGTTCACATTTCTATAATGGTAAGAATCAAAAATGTTACCTAAAATACATACCTTAAACATGCCTAAAACAGTAAATACAAAGACTATTGCTATAAACTATAAGCAATTTGTCATATTATATCTCCAAAAGGAGACTTACTGAAAGGGTAATTAAAGTGACATTGTTTATGTATAACAATACATTATTAATAACAAAAGTCACTCCTTTGCAGAAACATAGTGTTTTTATTGATTTCATTATTAGACATACTTGTATAATAATACTGAAATAGCCCAAACTGGAGCTTATTACACAAAGAATTGTGCAAAATTATGAGTACTTGTATTAAAAAAGTTAAATCCAGCAATACTTATTCCTGAACAGGGTTTATAACCAAATAAGCCAAAGTAATATACTAATGGCAATGCCTGTTGTAACTGACAAGCAACAGGACTGTGGATACATTCCAAATATAATATCTTATCCTACCGATGCTGCGGCAGGCAGGTTGTGGGATAATTTGTGTTATGCACAAAGATACTTAAAAGATAATATAAAATACCTGGTCTATCCAGTTAACATAGAACTAATAATTATCTATCAATATTATCAACCTAGACTCCTTGCAGGGTAGCCAGAAAAGATTAATCCTAACAATACAGTCATGAAACCTTTATTGAGATAAGAACCTTTAAGGTCAGCAGTATATATTTTGCATAAAAGGAGTGTTAATATAGTGGATTATCAATATGGAATTATTAACTAGCTAGTCATAACCAGTAGTTTTAATTTCATAAATCGACCACCGTTGTAACCAATATAGAACAACAATCCTCATCCTGGGTATGGAAATATTAAGTCACAGTGTACCTATCAGTTCACCAAAAACAACATCACGTTGGACATTGGAAATCTCCTACCAAAGAAAGTGAGGTACAAAAAGCATGATAGGCATTTTACACAAGGACTTGGTTTTTAAGTTGCTGAAAAATTCAGAAAAACTATCAGGAATACAACATGGGTTTTACAAAGAAGCCATAATATTGGAGGCTAAAGGTATTCACTGACGGTGGTATGTATCTATGACACTAATAATGCCTTCAACGACAAACATAATTTTATTGGTTTTTGTGCAAGTACTTGCACTTCAGACAAGTGAATCTTGTCCTACATATGTTTAACATTATGTATAGAAACATTATTATTAGAAACACTATTGTTTAATAATTTGAAATATAATTTATAGCTATTTTTATTAAAAATAAAAATAAAAACTTAATGCTAACAGGTTAGATCTTACAGTCATAATAAATATACTAATAGAAAATTTATTAGGACCTATTCAGTTTTCTATCATGTAATGAGTTCAATGGTTTTGGGTTCTTGATTATTTCCTGCATCAATTATAGTGTACTTAATAATATTAGAAATTTGAGGCACACACAATGGAAAGCTATACATCAATTCATGATTTGGAGAATTAGATGTTTTTACTGTTTTTTTGTTTGATCATATGATAATCAATAAATAATATGTAATTAAATAAGATTATTCAAGAAATTAATAACTATAAAAAATAGTTTTGTAATTAGTTTGGAATGTGTACAGTTATTTTGAACACCAGTGATGTTTTCTGGTATAGTTATGATAACACAAGTACAAACTGCTACCATTAAAGTAACAAGTTGGTTTTAGAGCATTATATATGTTGTAATTTATTTAAAGGTGTTTCAGTAAAAAATATTGGATTGAGATATCATACAAAAATTTGCAATTTTGGTATTGTTATACTTAAATTATTACATCCACATGTTACATGTATCTTATAAATAGGTATCTATATATAAAAAGAAAATAAAGTCATGCAAATGACTTGATAATAATATCCATTTGAAAATTTAATGATATTATGTTGACAAGCTACGGTGGATGAAATATTGAGTTACAGTATTTGAAAGTATGGATTATCTTAAACAAGAATAATCAAAAGTATATTCTTATCACAGGTATGATAAATATTATGTAGTATCAGCAATAATCTAAGTCCTAAGGAACTTGATATTATTTATTTATTATTAATGGGGGATACATAATAATAAGTTGAGTAACACTCAATTCTCACGGTTGGACATCTAGAACTAACTAGAAAGTTACCCATTGCAATTTTTGTTTTTACTTATAAATACAGTCACATACAAAGAAGCAAAGGAAGTGTGGTATGAAATGAAAATTTCATGGTATGAAATAATTCAGTTATGAATAGGATTCCCAATATGATACAGTTGTAACCCATGGTTCGGTTTAGTCGACTGTAACTTATTCGCTTCTTAAGTTATTACTAAATTAGGAGTGTATTTTTTAGTATTTTTAGTATCAGTCATGTAATTGGTTCAGGAGTGGTCCAATCGTATTGTAAAAACGAACGTTCGCGGGCGTTATTGCGCAGGAACGAATCGTTAAGTAATACATAAATATTTATGTAGCCAAGGATTTATTTGTCGGCGCACACTCAGAACATGGAAATGATTCCGGGATAGTTTCGAAATTTAAATTGAATTAATAATAGTGGTATAGTAATAACACTGGGGTAGGTTATGTTTGTTTACCACGCATTAGTACTGCCCTTCGTTCCAGACTCTAAAAATTGGGGGGGGGGGGGGGGGGGGGGCGAGATTATATAGGTAAAGCACATAGCCTTATGGGAGGAATATCTCCAGATAAGGTGTGTGTGTGAGTGATGTACGCTGATGGCCGCGAGGCCTTTACAGCTTCACCGGACTTAATTCCATATAAGTTCATTAGTACAAAGGCCTCTAGTACAAAAAATGTTAAATTTTGATATATGTACATCTTTAAAGATTAAAAATATAACTAACATTAAATATAGCAGAATGTTGATATAAAAAAAAAAACACATATATATGTAATGATAGCAAAAACATTCTTATAATCACCAAATTAATTCGTAGCCCTTGTTTGGTACTGTACTCAAAAAGAGATCATTTGACAAAAAAAAAAAAAGAACCACATGCCTGTTGGAAAACACATTGGTGGGGAAATAGGTTTCCCTGTTATATTTGTATCATATTGTTATAGATTGGGTACTAACAGACTTTGTTTTCAGGTCTAGTACACAGTAAGGGTTTCTAGCTATCTATCTATCTCTATCCATATTATGATGCCAGATCTCTTGCGGGGTGGGCAGAGAGTGCAAGGTTCCGACAGGTTCTTTCCTTGCATGCCTGCCTGGCTTTCTTCACTCTCATAGTTCATCTCATAATGGTTGTCAATGATACAAGAATTATTATAAAGGATTTAATTTTATATAAACAAAACTCTAGATGGGCAATTCCTCAACTCTTGTTATATAGAAGATATCTATAGAAGAAAGATCTCTATAGAAGACATAACAGATGGAGACTGCACTGATATCTGATAAGTAATGATTGATTAATATTACCCGGTATTAATGAATTTTGGACAACAGGTGTGGTATAAAGGTACATAACAGGTGCTTTAAAGGTTTTGTTGGGATGGATCTACACTACATAACATAACATGTTATAGAATTTGATTATATAAATTTATTTTAAATAAGTTTATATAATAGACAGACTGGTTGTAAGAAACAATATATGTGTATATATTTGTTGTGTTTGTGTTGTATGGCAATACAAAGTACGGGAATGTGTCATAGTACAAATATACTCATGATATGTTAATTTTTAGAGGTCACGCTCAAAAAAAAAAACAAGCCTTTACGTGGTATACTTCAACTTTACCCTTATAGCTCTAAACAGCTGCTAATATAGTTTATATCGAGAACGAAGGAGACAGTATAATAAGTGATCAAACGAACTTACCTGAAGTGAAGTTCGATCATTATTATACGAAGTCCTTCGTTCGAAGATATAAGTACCCAACCCGCCCTGCCCGTTGGTAAAGTTGAAATGTACTACTTCTAAAAGGAATGCTTGCAGAGGTTATGTCCACAGATACCATAGAGGCGGCGTTGACTTTTGAATTGGCTAAATGACGCGCGGTTGCCAAGCGACTCGAGAGAGCTGCTAATATAGTTTATATCGAGAACGAAGGACTTCGTATAATAATGATCGAACTTCACTTCAGGTAAGTTCGTTTGATCACTTATTATATCGGACACAGTTCCAGACTCCGCACTGCTATTGAGGATTTTTCGGAAAAAGTACCAGACATTGTGTGACCTAAGATTCAAGACCAGAACCTACCCGACCAGAATCACCAGTTCAGTTTAAAAGTTAATTTTAGGCAGTAAGCCCCCCGGTATTAACCCTGGTCAACAAGTAATAAACTTTCAAACTAAAAAATCTTGCCGTAAAATCAGTTTACATTGAACCTTACTAGGTACAGCTAAAGCTGTAAACCTTCAAGAGTTCACAGCGATATTTTAAAAAGCAATGCTTTTTACGAGCATTGCGTTTGACTGTTACCTATATTAAATTTTCTTGCAAATGCATGTATGCGAGTCATCGTAAACTTTCTTGCCTCTACATAGTGTCCCTTTGCACCTCACGTGCCGGGACGTGACGGATCAGCGACTTCTAACGGGCGCCTCGCCAAACGATCGTATCCGCTCAATCATTCAGTCGAATTCGTTCGTGACGGCCATTTTGCGATGTGCCTAGATGTAGTTCGTATGGCTGATTAAACTAATAGATTCAGCACAAATAGATGTGAAACTTTATGCAGAAGTGGAGTCGTTTCGAAAAATTGAAATTCTTTATATATCAAGATAATAAGCATTTCTAACAGATGTTGATTAGTTGATGATTAGTATGATTTTTAACTTATTGTATTTTAAGTGATTAAATATCCTTGCTATGTGAAAGACTTATAAATGGCATAAATACATGTTTAAATTACATCAACGACGAGGTCGCCCCTCGTCGTTGATGTATGGATTAAATGTATTCACCCAACAATAAATAAATTTAGACCTGTATTTATGCCATTTATAAGTCTTTCACATAGCAAGGATATTTGATACCTATACGAATAATATCTCATGACAACTTCCTCAAAAGGATGTCAGAGCATGCAAAATACATCATAACCAGACACCCAATAAAACTACTATCATTTTCATGCTTAACGTAGCACGAGGGATCTGTCGAACATTCCCGTCGTCACTTTTGACCTAAATACGTCGGTGTTCACGAATTTTCCACGAGAGCTCGCAACGTGCACTCCATACAGCGAATTGTACATCTTCGTTGAATAAAATATGGGGATGAACATCAGTACACGGTGCACACGAGCACGCGACGGGGCCGACACGACTTTATATCCGCGAATGGCCATGCAAGCCGCATTGTTGGGAATAAATGAATTGTCACTAGGAATAAAATCGTTGAATGTAAATTGGATTTTTACCCCTTTTAAAAATAGACTCGTTTAGGGATCTTTCTAATTTAAAGGACGTTCGGAACGTTTCGTTAATTTGAATAATGCCCAGTTGCGTATGGTGACGGAGTTGGAATTCTAATTAGTTTTGTAAAGCTTGCCAGCAATATGGGCTTTGGTCTTAATCCCTAAAGCTTAACGGATGTCGTCAGAATATTGAAAGGGTTAATTTTGATAATAAATCATACCCTTCCAATAACACTAACTTAGTGATCAAAGTTTCGCCATTTTCACTTTAGATAATTCCAATTAACTGGATTAAAATATATACAAGGTGTAACATAATAAGCGCAATACCTCAGACACCCCAATTAGAGATTTGCTTCATAACTTCAAAACGAAAACCCAATTTCCAAATTTAAAGGTTTTGACCCTTTTTTTAAGCACTTTTATACCCCAATTAACAATGAAACTTGTACTTGAATATGTGCGTTTTGAGAAATACGTGTTAGGAATGCATTTGAAATCTCCTTATTGCTATGAATCAACAATAAATTTAGTTTTATATAGTGCACCGAAGGAGTAAAAGCATTATTTCCAAATTAAAAAAAAAATTAAGATACATTAAAAATTGTTGAAATCAATTCAGTTACCGATTTAGAACAAACTACTTTTAGGTCTTGCGTTAAATATGTTACAGCCTATATATATATATATATATATATATATATATATATATATATATATATATATATATATATATATATATACAGACGATTTAGCGCAGTTGTTAAGAGCTTGAGCTGCTCCGCCCACTGTGTCGAATAGGGTTCGATTCCCGCACGGGACAAATCTTTGTGTGATCCCCAATTATTTGTTCCGGTCTGGGTATTTGTTTGTGAATTTTCATGTTTGTAAACGCACCCACGACACAGGAATAAATCCTAGTGTGGGGCTACGTTAAAAAAAAAATAATAATAATAATAAAAAAAAAATATATATATATATATATATATATATATATATATACAGGCTGTAACATTGCTGCTGAAAATTGAGACAATTGCTTAAAAACGGTTGAATACACTTGTGCGACTGGAAATAGCTAAAGTGTAAATTTTAAATGATATATTTTACATTTTGTTGAAAAACAGTTCCAAAAGTGGCGAAAGCAAGAGCGGGATTTTAGAATACCTGTTGTTTATTTGGCATATATTTGATATGTATGATAAATTAGGAAGAATTTTTATCTCAACATTTTCCAATCAACTTTTTTATTGTCCTCGTTCATTTTTTTTCTACACCCAAATAAGTTATGTGAACGAACAAAATCGACTTAAATGTGTCTAAGTGCTATATTTGCACTTTTACTCGGAAAGCAAAACCCATAATATTCACATACACACTTAACGGTACTACTGTAACAAGAGTAAACTCAATAAAAGACCTAGGGGTAACATTCGACTCTAAACTTGTATTTGATCTTCATATTACTGATATCATCAAAAAAGCCTCCAAAGCACTGGGACTTGTAATTAGATTATCTATCTATCTATATCTATATCATCACGACAGCTCCCTCGCGGGGTAGGCAGAGAGTACACAGTTCCAACAGGTTCTTTCCTTACATACCTCTCTGGCTTCCTCCACTCTCATAGTTCGTCTCATACACACTCGCCGGTTACGGAGACTCTTGACTTGCCCTTCAGCTAAGACACGGTCTATTTGGTCATGGTAAGATAGTCTAGGTCTTCCCCGGCACCTACATCCTTCCACTTTCGCATTGTATATCTGTTTTGTCATTCTTTCTTCTGGCATTCTTTCTATATGCCTGAACCAACGGAGCATACCCTTTCTCATCTTTACACCGATACTATCTTTCATACCTACTCGCTTTCTGACTACGCTGTTGCTAATACGGTCGGTCAGCGTGACTCCGCACACCTTACGCAGAGATCGCATTTCGACCGCATTTATCCTGCTTTCGTTCTCCTTCTTACATACCCAACTCTTACTGCCATATAACAGCGTTGGGACAAGCACTCCATTATGCATGGCCAGCTGCGCCTTTTGGCTTAAGTGCCGGCTCCCAAGTAGCCTTCCCATCGCACCATTCACTCTATTACCTGCATTCACTCTTCTCTCTATATCAGCGGTGTATTTCCCATCCTTACTGAAGGCGCATCCAAGATATACAAACTCATTCAGTTGCTCCAGCACATCGTTACCAACCACAATCCTTGCATTCGTTCTGGTTGTTTCCCGTTCAAAAACCATAATTTTGGTTTTCTTCACATTCAAATGTAAGCCATTGTTCATGCAGTCGTCTCTCATAACTGTGACTAGTGTTTGCAGATCAGTGGCTGTTGGCGCTATCCAAACCGCGTCATCTGCATACAATAGGTGGTTTATCACTAGATCACCCATTTTTACCCCTTCAGTCATCGCATTCAGTCTTTGAAGACTTTTATCCAGATACACTATAAACAGTCTAGCGGACAACACGCAACCCTGCTTGACGCCGATTTTAACGTCAAACGAAGGTGACATATTACCACCCACCCGTACCCATGCCTTGCTGTCCACGTAGGTGGACTGGACGGCTCGCAACAGGGTGCCGTTTATACCATACTCTGGCAAAATGTCCCAAAGTCTCTTTCGCACGACTCTATCAAACGCCTAGATTATCATCTCATTTTAACAATGTTAAAGCTATTAAAATACTATATTGCGCCCTCGTCCGTAGTCATCTCGAATATTCATCTCAGGTATGGAATCCAAACTATAATATCTACACAGACAGAATAGAAAAGATTCAAAAAAAGTTCGTAAGGTATATTCAATATCGATCTTAAACATATTCATCAATCAATAATTATCTTGTTAAAGCTATTAGTAACGTTATAATTGAACCTCTTACTAATATTTTCAACTTAAGCATGTCGACAGGAAAATTACCGAAAAATTGGAAATATGCTGTTGTTTGTCCAATGTATAAAAATGGTCCTAGGAATTGTGCTGATAATTATCGTTCTATTTCTTTGTTAGGAGTATTTTCCAATCTTTTGGAAAAAATTGTAAGCAAGCGTCTAGTCAAATATCTAGAACTCAATAATCTGATTTCTACAAAACAATTTGGATTTCGACAGGGCATATCAACTAATGTTGCTGTTATAAATTTAACATCTTAGAGTTCTCTTAGATTTGGCAAACGCCTTCGACACTGTCTCAGTTCCGATCCTCTTGAAAAAATTACACCTAAAAGGTATTCGAGGCATTCCGTTAGAATGGTTTCAAAGCTATCTAACGGATAGAAGACAGTGTTTAAGAGTTACTGGCCGACTAAGCGACTCATATTGTGTGAATTATGGGGTCCCTCAGGGTAGTATCCTTGGCACTACTCTATTTAATATTTATATGGACGATATTCACAATTTACACATTGGAAATGCAGAGATTTTATGCTATGCAGATGACACTGTCATACTTTTTCAAGATTTGACCTGGCAGGAAACAATTTATAATGCAGAGTTTGGTATGACTGAAATATTAAACTTGCTAAATAGGAATCTTCTTACACTCAATAACCAAAAAGACAAATTACATCTGTTTTCACAAAACCGCAGCCTCCGCACCTCCTTCCTCAATTAACCTTCGATTACATACATGTAATAGTATCTCTAATGCAACATGCTCCTGTGAATGTTTGATCAAAACTGCATCAACAAAATATCTGGGCGTAATGATAGATCAAAAACTTAATTTTCAGCAACATATTGATCTAATATCTGATAGGGTCCGGAAATCAGCAAATATTATTAGACAGCTGCGCAATTCTGCTACTATGGACACGCTCAAATTAACATATTATGCCCTTTGTCAATCGGTGTTGACTTATTGCATAGTATCCTGAGGCGGTGCGGCCAAAACCCATATATTACAACTAGAGCGTGCCCAAAGGGCAGTACTAAAAACCATGCTCAAAAAGCCTCGAAGATACCCAACCGAACAACTTTATAACGAAGCCCGATTATTGAGTGTCCGTAAACTTTTGTAGTCACATCCTCTTTTGCCACGCATAAGTCAGTCCTTCAGTCACCATTTTATCCTGAAATGCTTACGCGACGACTCTTCCGTATCCCATTGCCCACCATTCGTACTTCCTTTGCAAAAAGACTTCACCCATATATCTCTGCAACTGTTTATAACCATGTGGTTAAATTTATTGATCTCCGACGTTGCTCAATAGCTCAAGCAAAACAAAAAATCCTCAACTGGATTGCGGAACAATCATATGAGGATACCGAAAAAATTATACATAATGCTATATAACTCTGATATCTATATGATAACTTTAAACAATATATTTTATATATGTATTATAAATAAACAATTATATATATATATTATTATTAGTATATAGTATTAAATATATACATATATTACAATACAGGATATTTTAAAATGTTTTTATATTGTACACATATTTAATATTAGCTTAGGCACTAGTTATACTTACTTTAAACTAAACCAAAACGATAAAGTTACAGTAATTTTAGTTATGTTAATTTTTAGTTTTTTACTTTATTTCGCAAAGGTACGATTTTTGTTTTATTTTAAATGTGTAACAATGTAAGATACAATGTTCTTTATTTTATGTTCTTTATTTTTTAAATTACTCTATGCCTTGTGTGTGTAGTACTGGAGTTAGCGTGTGCTAGATTAATCAGTGTATGGGACCCCACGATACAGGCTTGCCTAGTGTGGGGACCATGAAAAGTTTCACTTGTAATTCCTACAATATACAAATAATATATTTTTTTTTTGTGATCTCACTATTAAGTTTGAACATTATTTGTATGTACAATAAATATATTTACATTTTTTCATTTTCATTTACCGATGCAAGAAATTTCATCAATTACCGTTACAAGAGCGAAGGAGTATTGCTGACTTAGCGTACTTATTTCCTGTTCCGTAGGTTCCGTAGATTGTCCAGAGCTACTGAGCAAAATAGGGCTTCGGACTCACTCAAACTTATTTAGAAAACCCTGCCTGTTAAATGTTCCTAATGCGAAATCCACCTATCATCAAAATTCCTTTTTTATTCAAGCCTTTTAATACAGTGGTGCATGGTACTGATATAGATCTTTTCTGTACAAGTGTACCAACACTTAAAAAAATCTTAAATTGTTTGTTTTTCTGTGAGTAGTATTATGTGTGATATCTTTTATTCTATGTTTTTATGTTAGTCTTAGCTGTGCGTACCGGTGTACTGTCCATGTGGTTATCTTTTTTTTGTTAAACTACTTGTGAAAACTTGTAATTGGACTTCTGTTACACATTATTATACTATAATATCTCTGTTCTAGCTGTAAGTTTTCGAAACCACAAAATAAAATAAAATAATAGTCTTCCGGATAGCTTTTCGGCCTATAGTTTATACACACTTAAACGGACGATTTAGCTCAGTGGTTAAGAGCTTAAGCCGCTCTGCCCACTGCGTCTAATAGTCGCGGGTTCGAGTCCCGCACGGGACAAATCTTTGTGTGATCCACAATTATTTGTTCCGGTCTGGGTATTTGTGTTTGTGAATTTTCATGTTTGTAAACGCACCCACGACATAGGAATAAATCCTAGTGTGGGGCTACGTTTAAAAAAAAAAAAAACACTGTCACGCCTATATTCCCCAGAGGGGGTGGCAGAGGTGTACTGGGTACACCCACGTTTCGCCGACGATGTTAGGTCCCATGTAATAGGGGGCTAGCCTATTGCCATATATCGGGCACAATTCCAGACTCCGGACTCATACTGGGAATTTTTCGTTAGAAAAACTACATTTGTCCGACCTAGGATTTGAATCCAGGACCTCGTGATCACAAAGCGATGCGCTTTGCCACCAGACGAACGAGGCAGTCGATACGAGCAGTTTATACAATCCAGCATTAGATTAAAACAGTGCTATTTCGTTAAAATTTACTTAGATACGTTCATGTTAGTATAGGATTGCGATTACTCGAAACTTCTTCCTTCATAAACATTGTAATCCTTGAGACCGTATTATTGGAAATCCGGTAATATTATTACAGGAGTGGACTTATGAAATGGGCATGCGAGTTTGAAATAATAATTCAATTTTGCTGTTTCTCGGATATATTATCTGGTTTTAATTTAGATGTGAACTAATTTGGCAAAACTAATTTGGCATTGAGGCAGCAAGGTTGTTGAGTACCGATCACGCACAGGAAGATGAGAACTGAACCGGCCCTCTAGAAGATGGACCAATGATGTGGTAAAGGTCATGGGTAAAAGCTGAATGCTATTTGGGGACGTGACCTGCAGCGGAGTATGACTTATTCATCCCTACCTCGATTCATCAGAGAAGATCTTTGCCCAGCAGTGGGATAGTATAGGCTATAAATTCACTTACTTTTAATAAAATAATATACCTGTTTGCTTTAATGTGTTGTTAATCAAGTAGGTCCATCAAAATCTAATTCAAAAGCAATACTGCAAACCTTTAATATTGTAATCCAAATTCTAGTCTATTATTGCTTTACCCAATAGTTTCAAAAATTTTTGAGCCGAATTCTAGACAAATCTGACCTTATCATCCTTCGATATTAAATTAAAGCCCATTTTAATATTGAAGCCTGAAAAATGATCTATCCGAATTTCTTTTAAGAAAACAACTTTGGGACAAACATAGATTAACAATGGAGATACTGGCAACACCGTTTCGGATCTATTAATATTTCAATTTTTCGCGTTAGAAAAATAACTGGTCGCCATTGTGGGGCGACAAGGGCCTCATTCAACGACTAATGGAAAACTTGAAGAGTACTTTAAGTGTTTGAGATGGAACTAATTTTGTGAGAAGATGTTATTGCTGAAGAAGGACGACAAATTCGTTGGTATAAAGTAGTTGAAGTGATAGTCTGGATATCACATTGATAGATATTTATAGCTTGAGTTGTTTTAAAGGTGTAGAAAAGTTATCTTCATCATATCTATCATAAGGATAGAAATATATATTTCAACACCACACACCGTCACGCCTTTATTCCCCAGAGGGGGTGGCAGAGGTGTACTGAGTACACCCACGTTTCGCCGACGATGTTAGGTCCCATGTAATAAAGGGCGAGCCTATTAATATAAATTAAATTTATATAAATAGTATACCTTTTTTCATATGGGATATCAAATGGGATATAATAGGTCTCTCTGAAGTGAAAATACAGGGTGAAGAAATAATAGAACGGAGCAATAATATATTCTTCCACTACAGAGAGACCAGTGGTCTACATGGCGTAGGATTCTTGGTTTCTAAGAAGTGGAAGGAAAATATAATCGGATTTACCGGATATTCAGAAAGAATTGCAGTATTAAGATTAAGATTAACCAATACGAAAACACTAACACTTATACAAACATATGCCCCTACATCTAGTTACTCCGATGATGATATTGAAGATTTTTATGATTTGTTGAACCGAGCATGTAGTGATAATAAAGGAACATATAATATAGTTCTCGGCGATTTTAATGCCAAAATAGGACCAAGACAGGACTCTGACCTTAAAAATATCTTAGGACGACATGGTCTTGGTATAAGAAATGATAGAAGAAACCGTTTAATTCAGTTTTCTTTTGGACAAAATATGCATGTTAGCAATAGCTTTTTCCCAAAAAACCACAAAGACGCTGGACGTGGATATCACCTGACAGTAATATCAGAAACGAAATAGACTTCATTTTATCATCTAATAAGCATATAATTAAAGATATTAGCGTTATAAATACATTCAAATTTAGTTCGGATCATAGACCTGTCCGTGCTAAAATAAACTTTGATTTTAAAATACTTAGACGATACCTTTTCAGTACCACTATCACGAAACATACAAAAAATACTTTACTCAATAACTATGACCACTTTAATTTGGAACTTAAAAACTATTTTGACAATCTTTATTTTGACTCAGACAATGTAGAAGATCAATATAATGCAATTATATCAGGAATACAGTATAGCAGCAAGAAAATAAACAATAATAATAACAATAAACAGAAAAAATTAACAACAAACACCATTAAATTAATATCCGATAGGGAGAAAATTACAAAACATACAAAAGAGTACAAAATTGTAGATAGAGAAGTTAAACGCCAAATTAGAAAAGACTTAAGAAAATTTAACACCGAATTAGTAAAAATTGCACTAGAAAAACAAACATCGCTAAGAACCGCTAAGCAAGGCTTTGCAAAAGGAAAGTTTTGGATCAACAATTTACAGGATAGGGATGGAGTAATACGTTACAACAAAAAGCAGTGATAGCCTAGTGGTTAGACCGTTGGACTGCAAAGTCAGAGGTCTCGGGTTCAAACCCAGGCACGCACCTCTGTCTTTTCGAAAGCATGTGCGTATTTAAAATTAATTATCACTTGCTTTAACGGTGAAGGAAAACATCGTGAGGAAACCTGCATGCCTAAGAGTTTCTCGAAGGTGTGTGATGTTCGCCAACCCGCACTGGGCCAGCGTGGTGAACTATGGCCTAAACCCTCTCAGTTGGAGAGGAGGCCCGTGCCCAGCAGTGGGACAGTTTCCTAACAGGGCTTATATTAATACGTTACAATCAAAACGAAATCATGGAAATATGCACAACATTCTACAAAGCTCTGTATTTAGATAAGTTTAGATAAAATATGCCGATCTACTACAACCTACCAGAAACTGTTCCTTTGATTGATCAACAAGAAGTTAGTGTCGCTCTCAAAACCATGCGCTATGGCAAAAGCTCTGGAGCTGATGGGATAACAACTGAGGCATTGAGAATAGGCTCTCCTACATTATTGCCTCACATCACAAATTTCTGCAACACTATACTAAACACAGGTACTTTACCAAGCAAAATGTGTCACGCCAATATTATCCTACTACATTAAAAAGGCAGTAAATCAGATATTTCAAATTATAGACCCATAAGCTTAATATCTCATTTATACAAAGTTTTTATTAAAGTTATTCTTAATCGTATTATCTTCAAACTAAATAGTTATCAAACTCCAGAGCAAGCCGGTTTTCGCCGTAACTACTCTACCACTGATCATCTTCATACACTAAATCAAGTAATAGAAAAATATAACGAATTTCAAAAACCCCTGTATATTTGTAGACTTCGCAAAAGCTTTTGATAGTATTTTTCACTCTGCCATATTTACAGCTCTAGAAAAACAAAACATTGACAGAACTTACATAGATTTAATTAAAATTATTTATAATCAAAGCACAGCCTCAATAAAAACCAATTCTTCTTCTACCGGTCCAACCATTAAAATAGAAAAAGGCGTTAGGCAGGGTGACCCGCTCTCACCAAAATTATTTACAAGTGCTCTTGAGGAAATATTTAAGAACCTAGCGGTTTCATGGGCACCAAAGGGTATTTTCATCAATGGTAGCCGACTTACGAATTTGCGTTTTGCTGATGACATTGTCCTTTTTGCTCAAACAGCCCACGAACTAGAAGAAATGCTCGGAGAACTGAGCAAGACAAGCCTCGAGGTTGGACTTATGATGAATCGGTCAAAAACTCAAATCATGACTAACAGCATCAAACACAAAGTAGAGGTGAATGGGCAAATCCTACACTATGTTGATGAGTACATATACCTGGGCCAGCTAGTCTCCTTCGAAAACAGGCAAAGCAAAGAAATCGATCGCCGTATCGAAAAAGCCTGGAAGAGCTACTGGTCCATGGGGCACTATATGAAGGGCGACCTTCCCTTGACATTGAAGCGCAAACTCATCGACGTGTGTATTTTTCCTGTTCTCACTTACGGTGTGCAGACATGGTCACTAACCGAAGCTCAAAAGTCCAAACTCAAGGTTTGTCAAAGGGCATTGGAGCGCAGCATCTTGGGTATTAAACGCATGGATCGAGTGCGGATCTCTGTGCTGCATTCTATGACCCGTGTAATAGATGTGGGCGTAAAAACCGCTAGACTCAAGTGGGATTGGGCTGGTCACATGACCCGAATGAACACTGATAGGTGGGCTAAGATAAGCACTGAATGGGTCCCAGAACACGGGCATCGTCGTCGTGGTAGGCCTAAAAAGCGGTGGCGCGATGATCTTGATGCATATCAGCCTGAATGGCCATCATTGGTCAAGGATAGAACTCTTTGGAAGAAGAAGGGGGAGGCCTTAGCCCAGCCGTGGGACACAATAGGCTAGTTAAAAAAAATAAAAAAATACCTTTTTTTAGATACCCGAGTGAAACATCTATGTTCAAATTTCGATTGAATTACGACAGCACGCTTTCTGGGAAACTCAGTTCAGTCTGCAAATATTGTGATTTTAGACAAAATATTAGGGCATTTGGCTTTCCGTACATTGTGCAGCTGTGAAAGTAGGCCCGCTCGACTAATCTTCATAAGTACTTTCTCAATGTATCAAATGGGAATATAAATAAAGATATTTTTGTGACAAAGAAAACTAACAAAAAAAAAAAAAAAAAAAAAGGTATTGGTAGGGCAATGTGTATTTTTTATTTTTCTAAAAAGAAAACGGAAAGTAGTCCTTCTGGCATTATGATGACTTTCCAAGGCCAAAGTCCCCGATTGAACTATACTGAAAGATTTTTTTTTAATTTAGGCACAGTTTGCTTTATGATTGTCATTTTAAAGAAAATACTATGGATATATTACAAATGAATAAATATTAAAAAAAAAAATGATAATTATAAAAAATCTTTATTTTCTCAGCATTTACAGTATACCTATATGTTAACAAGTTACAATAGTCAAAAGAGACTGGTGTCTGAAGTAGGCGTTATAACCTGTTTTACAGATCACCAGGATCTCCACCTCACGGAAAATGACATATTTAATAACAGTAATACTTCTAAATTAATAATAACAAAACAATTAAAGCAAAAAGATGAAATATAAAAGTAGTATTAATAAAAAGTGTGTGTGCGTGTGTGTGTGTGTGTGTGTGTGTGTGTGTTTGCGTGCGCGTTTGTGTGTGTATGTGTGTGTGTGTGCGTGTATGAGGTGTGTGAAAATGTGTATAAATGCGTGTATATGTACAAACATATCTTTATTTTTCTCAATATAAAATTTAATATATTATGTTATTAATTTAGGACGTTATCCTATGTGTTAAAAGGTTTTCAGTTTCGTAATAATCCAGCTTCTTTAACCATGAACTGACCCTCAATTTACATTTACGGAAAGGTAATGGATAAATTTTTTTTTAATTTATGATGTTGGAGAGATATGTTCCGAGAAAACAGTAGAACCGGTGGAAAAACTAGTGTTAAATCTTATTGATTCAAAAATAGATGTTGTTCGCCTTCTATCACTCATAATTTCGGAGTCAAAAGGTAAACCTGAATGTTTCTTTAAAATTGTTTGTAAAATAAACAATTGTCGGACTGTTAAAATATCGCATTGCTGATATAGTTCATAAGTAGGAAGAAAGTAACTTACTTTGAGAATGGTCCTCTGTGCACGCTCTAATTTAAGTAAATGCGATTTAGCAGCTCCACCCCATGAAGTGATGCAATACATCAAAAGGGACTGACATAGTGCAAAGTAAACTGATTTGATGATAGTGGTATCTGCTACATGACGAAGTGTTTTAAAAATAAAAATAAGCTTACGCATTCTATTTGTTAATGTAGTAATTTGTTCTTGAAAATTAAGTTGATCATCAATAATAATACCAAGATATTTAATATTTCTTGTTTTTCTTAACTTGGGGCAAGTACAGGTGTTATTTATAGTTAAATCACATGCATGGGCAGTTAAGTCAAGATCGGGTTGGCATTGATTTGATAATGAGTAAGTCATAAAATTCGTCTTATCAGTGTTTAAAACAAGCAGATTATTATTAAGCCAGTTACCATGTAAGCATCTAAATCATTATTAATAGTAATACTATGACTAGCCATAGTTAGACGATGAAAAGTTAAAGGTGTACGTTATCAATCTGGGTATATTGCTTATAATAATTGGAATATACATCTTGCATCCTTGAATATAATAAAGATATGTTTGTATATGAGAATGTTGGTTTGTGTAATATGTAGATACAGTCAAAAAGTAAGTACAAAGTTTGTAACGATATTCAGACTGCTAAAGAATAACGTAAGTTGACAGTATTTTTCTTTTGAATAACAATAAAAATGTTGTCTGTAAACAAAAAATGAACAAAAATTTAGAATATAAAAATTAAAATGAGTAAAAAAGTAAAAATTATTATTATTATCTAGTCACATGGTTTTTTCAGTTTTGAGCTTATTTAAATCAGTCTCACAAGTAATGCGAATAAACGGTACTCCTTCTTTCTTACGGATATATATCTTACCGTGGGCAGCCCAGCAGTAAGCATACTTGTAAGTCTTCGCAAAGTCACGAGCTAGGAAAAACAGTCTTCTATCTTTATTGGTGAGCACTCTGCGAAAAAAACGTAATGACAGGGATACTCACTTAGAGCCCTACGGCTCTTTCTAAGTAGGGTGACCAAACATTGGTGCGTTTATGGACTTGTTGACATATAATTAACGTATAATTCTAGAGCACTGTTTATTGCCATAATTATTTCTTTCTACGCATATGCCACATCTTAAATGAGTAGTAGTCAACGTTTTTTATAAAATTGTCCATTTTCTGGCAGACTGTACATTTTTTTCAGAATCTGTTAATTCAGCTCCAAATATTGCAAAAATTAAGGATAGTCTCCAAAGGTCGTTTTCCTGTGTCTACAATGGTTGAGATAGCTGCTCTTACTGTCCCATTTTAATCCATCCTGTATATTAAGACGAATTGAAACCATGTTCGTTTTGAACTCTGTAATAAATGGTTTACAGCGTATTTAAACCATGTCATAAATAGGTATAGGCCGTATTAGTTTTACCTTATGGTCACCGTACTGCATCGTAATCGGTGCGAGCGTGACACCGGGCTCAAGGTTATTGCTCTCACTCATCATGATTTCTCGAATTGTTTAAATCATAGACAATTCAATGTTGTCTGTGAGTAAGAGTTTAATTTTCTTTAGCAATATTTTGACAGTACTCAATCCATTGTAATATATCCATGGAAAATACCGTGAGCTCGTCAAAAAATATAAAAACTTTTTTTCATTTCTGAAAAATGTTTTACCGACAGAACTAAGCAATCTCCAAAGTTGACGCGAATCGAAAATAAAAGCGTCTACTTTTTATCACAAGAAAGATGTATTTGCGTCCAGACTTCAGCCAATAAAACATTTACTGAAAGAAAATACCTCAGAGTTTTTTCCCACTGAAAAACGCTGAAACTCCGGCGTTTCAATAAGTCTCGTCAAACGAGGCAAGTGCTACTGATGGTCTTATTGCAAACCTAGCATTGCAGCCGGTTATTGAAACTTACACTCAGTAGGACTCCCAAACGAAACTAAACCTAATTCCACAACGTCAAAGTCCGTTACAGGATAATTCTGAAGTAACAATCCCAATGACAAGCGATTTTAAATTGGAACTTAAAGCGTATTAAGCTATAGTTCAATTTCGATCGTTATGTGTACTAAGTGCAGGGATTTAGGAAAAAATGGCCTTGATTCAGAAAGAAGATGGATTAAGGCAGGTCCGATAAGGGCGTAGTCTGGCACTAAAGTGTCTGGGCGCATTTGGGACTGCTTAAGGTCATTGATCCCTATTACATTTGCAAAACAAGCTGTTACAATAATTGTACACAATTATTGTGTATACTGTAATGGGCGGATGAATACGATATTTTAATTACGAATTGTCCATTTCGTCGGAATTCTGTGCGAGTGCGGAATGAAACGGAAATGCAAAGTGAATGAGTTTATTTTTTAATTCAAATGGCAACTGTTAAAGTAATTTATATTAACGACCCGAGGGGTGACTGACCTTTGATGTTTGAAACAGTACTTTCATATCTCGAACTCGCATATTATTTCATTTGTTTGATAACAGACAGATTGCGTTATAGAGGTTGCCTACTCAAAACCTGGAAGAGATGATAGTGCTCTCACGTAAGTGCCACCGTAGTATAATTTAATCGTATTGATCAGTACATATCAATCCAAAAAAAAGCTTTTGCTGTGGCTGCCGGGAACAAATAAATAATTTAAAAAAAAGGGAAACCGACATCATAAAGCAAAAATAAATGTGCTACGGTAACCGACTGCACTAACCGGCACCGATTTCAAGTTTTTATTTGTAGCTTTCTAAAGTCAGTTTCCCTTTTTCTAAAAGTTATTTAATTTACAATTTTATTTGAGTGAATTATTAATATTTATGTACCTATATTATATTATTCTGCTTAGTTCAACAGTAAGGTACTTACAGGATTGATATAATATAAATACCCATAATAACAGATTCTACACATTCGTGCTGTTTACCGTTAAGGAGTCCTCTAGTGTAATCCCGATTTCATTAAAATGGAACTACCTCGAAACTATACTAAACCCATCGCAAAAAGTATCATCAAAATCGGTTCTTAAATAAAGACGTTATAAAAGAAACACAGACGAATTGTAAACCTTCTCCTATTTTGAAGTCGGTTAATATTCTGATTAGTTCTATGATAGGGTGTCTATCGAATTAACACAATACTTACAATAATTCAATCTACAGATTCGTATTTTTCGTAGTTAAAGAGTTTCCTAGTGTATCTTTAAAACCCAAGGAAATTAAAGTGGGAGCACCTTGGAACAATGCAAGCCCAATGCAAAAGGAATAATCAAAATCGGTTAACAATTGACGGAAATATCGGTGAACATATATATAAAAAGCAAACATAGAGATGAACGTAGAACCTCCTCCTTTTCGAAGTCAGTTTAAAATAACGTCCTTGACTTTCATGCTTTCCGCTTGTTTTCGTGTCAAACACTTAAAATAATTGAATTAAATCTATCTATCTATCTATATCATCACGCCAGCTCCCTCGCGGGGTAGGCAGAGAGTACAGAGTTCCAACAGGTTCTTTCCTTACATACCTCTCTGGCTTCCTCCACTCTCATAGTTTGTCTCATACACACTCGCCGGTTACGGAGACTCTTGACTTGCCCTTCAGCTAAGACACGGTCTATTTGGTCATGGTAAGATAGTCTAGGTCTTCCCCGGCACCTACATCCTTCCACTTTCGCATTGTATATCTGTTTTGTCATTCTTTCTTCGGGCATCCTTTCTATATGCCCGAACCAACGGAGCATACCCTTTCTTATCTTTACACCGATACTATCTTTCATACCTACTCGCTTTGTTACTACGCTGTTGCTAATACGGTCGGTCAGCGTGACTCCGCACATCTTCCGCAGAGATCGCATTTCGATCGCATTTATCCTGCTTTCGTTCTCCTTCTTACATACCCAACTCTCACTGCCATATAACAGCGTTGGGACAAGCACTCCATTATGCATGGCCAGCTGCGCCTTTTGGCTTAAGTGCCGGCTCCCAAGTAGCCTTCCCATCGCACAATTCACTCTATTACCTGCATTCACTCTTCTCTCTATATCAGCGGTGTATTTCCCATCCTTACTGAAGGCGCATCCAAGATATACAAACTCATTCACTTGCTCCAGCACATCGTTACCAACCACAATCCTTGCATTCGTTCTGGTTTCTTCCCGTTCAAAAAGCATAATTTTGGTTTTCTTCACATTCAAATTTAAGCCATTGTTCATGCAGTCGTCTCTCATAACTGTGACTAGTGTTTGCAGATCAGTGGCTGTTGGCGCTATCAAAACCGCGTCATCTGCATACAATAGGTGGTTTATCACTAGATCACCCATTTTTACCCCTTCAGTCATCGCATTCAGTCTTTGAAGACTTTTATCCAGATACACTATAAACAGTCTAGCGGACAACACGCAACCATGCTTGACGCCGATTTTAACGTCAAACCAAGGTGTCATGTTACCACCCACCCGTATGCATGCCTTGCTGTCCACGTAGGTGGACTGGACGGCTCGCAACAGGGTGCCGTTTATACCATACTCTGGCAAAATGTCCCAAAGTCTCTTTCGCACGACTCTATCAAACGCCTTCTCCAGGTCCACAAAACCGCAGAAAACCTTCCGGCCTACTGCCAGATGCTTTTCTACGATGTTGCGGAGGGAGAAAACTTGATCCGAACATCCTCTTCCAAACCTGAAACCTCCCTGTGCCTCACACAACACTCCATCGGACTTCTCGCGCATTCTCCGTTCAATAATTTTACCATACACCTTAGCTGCCAAGCTGATCAAACTGATGGCCCTGTAATTGGCGCAGTCATATTGTGAGCCCTTGCCTTTATACAAGGGTACTATGACTGCGCGGCGCCAATCTGTAGGGACTCTACCGGTCTTCCAGCAAAGATTTGCGAGGACCCAAAAAGCGTCCCGGACGCAAGTTCCACCATAATTAATCATCTCGGCAGATATCATGTCTATTCCCGCAGCTTTACAATTTTTCATACTTCGTATCGCCCATTCAACTTCTTCCATAGTGATGTCCTCTGTGGATTCTGGTGCCGCAAACTCGCCTCTGGGCTCGTCTGTGGCACCAGCATCCGGGGCATTCTCATACATTTCTCCAAAGTATTCACTCCACAGGTTTAGCACAGCTTGTGTGTCTGCAAGAATGTCACCATCCTTAGATTTTATCTTTTCCATTCTGGAGCCTGACGAATCACCTCGAGCCTTTCTCACCTTGCTCCAAAAGAGTTTTGAATTAAAAATAGAATCAAATTGTGTTTTAAGCGCTATGTACAAGTATTAATTAATATGAATAAAAAATCTTCTTAAAACAAGCAAGAAAATTGGGTTTTCAATGAAAATACCTTTCACAGAGGTCCAGGAAAATATTTATCTTCATTTTTAACAACCGACGATAAAAGAGGTTTTGTGAAGTTTTTACCGTTATTTGGACACATTTTTGAAATAAAGTACTTGTCTACATCAAAGTGTTTATACGGCAATGGTTTCTGTTTACTGAGCGTGACAGGGAATCGATTTTTAATTCCTATTGAAACCATAGTATACTTTATATCTAAATCTAAAACAATTTGAGAGAATATTTTTAGTATCGTTCGTAATAGATTTTAGACTTTGTTAACCTGTAAACTGCTCCTGTTGAAGTTTTCCGACGAATATTGTCATTATCGAATTTATCTAACTTATTTTGGTAGTTTTTTTCATTCATATCTTAAGTTTTCTTTTATCTGTGGCTCATTTTCTTAAAAGGTTTCTTCACTTACAAAAAGTATCGTAACAAAAAAAATAAGTGTTACACACGATATCATAGATTTTGAGTACTCGGAGAACTCAGTTCACATATCTAACACACACAAACATGCCCAAATGGTGTTTGGTGGCAGTTTCCCAGTACGCCACGAGTTATGCCAATATTCAGTAAGCGCGTTTCTTATTTTTAGTGTATTTCCTACCGTCGTCGGGTCGGCCGTTGCGATAGGGAAAAATATCCAGAAACGGGGAATAGAGAACAATATGAATAATCGATTCACGCCGCGCCAGCGAGTGCGTAGAGTTGTTTCCGTATACACGGAACACGGTCTGGAAGTATACATATATCATCCCTGTCCCTTTGATATCGTTAAATAGGATTTGCCGGGTCGATAAGCGACCGCAGATTAAGCAACGGCAAATTCGTGTTGTCATTTGTAAGAAAGATATTAAAAATATAATTGGAAACCAATTGAGTTATGGAGATGTTCGTTTAATTTTGATGATTTGGACCGTTCTGAAGCAAAAACAAAACGATTTTATGCATATACTATATTCTGTTTCTGTTACTGGTACCTGCGGTTTAAAACGTGTCACAGCATAGGGTAGTATACCTGGGTTAATTATTGACTTATTCATTAAAATAAAAATCAAAGTCAAAAGTTTTTTATTCACGTAGACCAAAAGGCACTTATCTTCTTCTTCTTCTGGTGCCTCTCCAACTAGTGAAGGTTAGCTATCAATTTTTGGAAATCGTCGTTATCCTGTGCGGCACGAAAGAGTTGTACTGCGCTAGCAATTCCCGTCCACTCCCGGATGTTTCGGAGCCACGACTTTTTTCTGCGGCCCACACGCCTTTTACCGGCAACTTTGCCCATCATAATGACCTGTAAAAGATGATATCTATCGTGCCTAAGCATGTGGCCGAGGTATGCAGTTTTTCGTGTTTTTATGAGGGTCATAAGTTTCCGTTCTTGATTGACTTGTCGCAGAACTTCTTGGTTGGTGAGTTTTTGAGTCCAACTTATTCTCAGCATTCGCCTGTAAGTCCACATTTCGAATGCTTCAATACGTTTCCCGAGGTTTTCTTTGATAGACCACGACTCACATCCGTATTGAATCATGGGCCAGATGTAACAGTGAAGAAAACGGGTACGCAAATTGATGTTTAAACTCCTGTTGCAAAGTACAACTCGCATAGTATTGAAGGCATTTCGGGCAATTTCTATGCGGCTCTTGATCTCTAGATCACTGTCCCATTGTTCTGTTAGCCATGTGCCTAGATACTTGTATTTACGTACTCGTTCCACCATCTGCCCAGAAACCCTGATGTCGAAGTTAGTGTCGGAGTTTCTGGAGATCACCATGAGTTTAGTTTTCTTAATATTCATCCTCAGACCGGCTCTCTCGCTGTACTGATTCACTCTATCGACTATTATTTGGAGATCTGCAGCAGATGACGCTATCAGGACGGTATCATCAGCGTATCGAATATTGTTAATGATACAGCCATTGATGTTGACACCACAGTCAAGGTCCTCTAGTGCTTCAGTTATAATTGTCTCTCAGTATAAGTTGAACAGACTAGGTGACAAAATGCAACCCTGTCGAACTCCTCTCTTTATCTTAACTTCCTGAGTGCACTCTCCGTCAACTCGAATAGTCGCCCGTTGTTTCCAGTACAGATTTTGAACAATGTGGATATCCTTGCTGTCTAACCCGATTGTGCTTAGAATTTGAATAAGTCGGTCATGGAGAACCCTATCAAACGCTTTTTCGTAGTCTATAAAACAGAGGAATATGTCCTGTCATATCTCTGCACTTTTGTATCAAAACTTGTACCGCAAACAAAGCCTCTCTCGTTCCAACTCCGGACCGGAATACAAATTGATTTTCTCCGAGCTGTGCGTCACATTTTCCTCGGATTCGCTCGTGTATGACTGTAAGGAAGAGCTTCAGAACTTGACTCATCAAACTTATAGTTCGGTATTCTTCACACTTCTTAGCGTTTCTCTTTTTTGGAAGAGTAATAAAAGTCGATGTAAGCCAGTCTTCTGGTATTTGTCCAGTGTCATATATATGGTTAAAAAGTTGCACAATGATGTCGATATACTCTTCGATCATCAACTTAAGCACCTCAATCCGAATTTTGTCTGGACCTTCTGATCTTCCCGTCTTAGCTCTTTGTAACGCTTTCCAAACTTTGCTTTTCAAGATAATAGGACCATTCATATCTGTAGCGCTTAAGGGACTGGTAAATGTTCGGGAGCCATCTGCAAACACGTTTTTAATATAGAGTTCCCACACTTCCTTTTTTCTTTCAGGATCAATCGGTCATCAATCGGTAAATTGTTTTCATCCACTTATTGGTAGATGGGGCGTTTAGGACCAACCATAGCTTTTATTTCTTTATGCACGTTGAAAGAGTCATGTTTCTTGTGCAGACTTTCCATATATTCACACTTTCTTTGGTACCAAGAGTCACGAGCAAATCTTACCTCTCGTCGTATCTCCTTGTCTAGGTTGTTATATTGAGACTGTTATAAGTTGGTATATTCTAGTTGTCATCCAAGCCTGTTTTGGTGTCCATTTATCTGGTTTCATGTACTTTGCATTAATGTCCTGAACCTTATTCCTGAGATGTCACCATTTATCTTCAATAGAAACAATAGGATTTAGCTTTTGAGTCGTAGCCCATTTGTTGATATCATCCGACACTGTCGATCTGATATTCGGATCGTACAATTTCCTAATATCGACTTCTGACTGTCGCTTTTTCCTAATTCTCTTAAGGGTACATGCAAGTTCCACAACAACTGGGTTGTGGTCCGATCTAATATCAGCCCCTAGATACGTATTGGCACTTTTGATACAATTTTATTACGAGTATTTATCATTACATAATCTATTTGATTCCGCATTATGCTTTTGGAAGTATGCCTAGGAGGAGTCCAAGTGTATAGTCTTCTCAGAGGTTGTTGAAAGAAAGTGTTCATTATGACTAAGTCTTTTTTTGGCAGAATTGGACCAATATGTCACCCCTGTCATTCCTTTCTCCCAGACCGAACTTTCCCACAGTTCCTTGAACTTCTAGCTCACCCACCTTCGCATTCATATCCCCCATGACTATATTGATCTCATGCCCTTTTGTTAAATTAAGCAGGTCTTCTGCTTCTTTGTAAAAGTTTTCTACTTCCTGATCTGATCCATCTGTAGTAGGGGCATACAGTTGCACTATGTTGAGGTTTCATGGTTTGGTCTGTATCTGTAGCAACATTGCACGGTAGGATTGAGGCACGAAATTAACTGAAGTGCCCACAACTTTCGTGTTAATAATGACTCCAACGCCGTACATGTTAGAAAACTCCTCGGACCCCGAATAAAACATTACATAATGTTCATCTACTGCATGTCGACCACTCCCTTTCCATCACACACTTAATCCCAGGACATCAATACGCAGTCGGCTCATTTTTTTCGTTACATTATGGACTTTTTCTGGCCTTTTCATGCTTCTAACGTTCCAGGTTCCAATTCTAAGACTTTGTGGTTTCCACCCGGGGATTCTTCGCACCCCTGCCCCATTGAAGGGGCGCCGGGAACTCGGGGCCTTTATTATTTTCGACTTTTCTATTAATTGATTACTAGGGATAATAGTAGCAGTGGTTTCCCGTTGCCTTGTGCTCCATACATTTTAGTAGATATTTAGACTACAGGGCCGCTGTAGCCTCTTTGACCGGTTTCCCAGTCAGAGATTGGATATACCGCCAATGACTCGGTCGCCAGAGCCTCGTCGGTTTTCTAGCAGGGAGCACCACGAGCAGGTGAGGTTGACAGTTGGGTCGGATAAGCTGTTGGTTACCGTTCTCCCCTTACTCTTTTTCAAAATGAGAGTTTTACAAACCTTTTTTACATTAGAAGAACATTTAATAACAATCGGCCTCTCTAAACAATAGCATTGATATTAAGCTATGATATGAAGGACGCTACAATTTGTTTCATTCCACTTTCATCACCTGGACTTTATCTTTCCTGGTTGTTTGATTTGTGATTGCCGTCATCAACAACAAGCCCATTTTTATAATTTTCTATTATAATTTGCTATTGTGCAATCAATATGACCGCCTTCTGGGCCGCATACGTATAATTATGATCCTGTTAGCAGTAGAAACGCTAAGAAGAAGACTTGATATTGATTAAGTACGGTATTAAAGTGGTCCCATATATAATATTGAATCTCCCAAATAATAATGACAGAAAAACATGTAAAACTTTTATTTTAAGTAACCGTGAAGCTCCTTGCCCTTCTTTGCCGCAGTGTGGGTAGAGTCATTGTTACTTTCCTAATTATTTATAAATACTATAATGGTTGGTTTACATAAAAAACATTCCAATTCCGATTCACCTCGGTCCCGTACAATACCTACCTACCTATGAGTAGAAGGTATCACATCACTACACACACTATTATTTCGCTTTGTTAGCGGGTCCTATTGTGCCGAATATAAGCATTGTGACGAGGTGAGGACGAGCGATGTGTCTGTTCTGACCCTGGCTCAGGCGCGTCACTGTACGCTTGAACTCTTGGAAACACACGAAGCAATAGTTGACGTTGTTTTGAGGGAAAGTATACAAGTAACAGGGGGGTGATTCAGTATATGGCTAAAATGTCATAGGAGCAATAAATTTCAAAAGTATGTTTTCATATATAAGAAAATATATTTGCCATAGAGATATACATTTTAAAAATTATTGTACAATCACACAGTAGCCTATCTGCCACACTGGTAGTACAGCCTCTGCCACACTTTCTTTGAGGATTTAGATTAAATACAGTGTGCAAAGGTTGTGCTGTGTACATCCATATTATTTTGCTGACGATGTTAGGTCCCAATTGTATTAAATTTTAAATGTAAAAATGCCCTAATAATACATTTATTCACCACCTACCCTGCAAGGGATCTGGCGTGATAAATAGATAGAATAAGGCATTCATATATTTAATTAGATTGCAGTTCGATTGGAGACAACTGACTCGTCCAAGAAATCCGGCCGTATGTTCCGCAAACATGTAAATTTCCGACTCGACATCCGGATTACAATCGCAGCTCCAATAATAGTCGTTAGCCGTGCTTTGAAACCCGACCGTAAAATACCAGTCAGATTAACGGCCGATGGACGGCCAGGACAAGTGAATTGTGAGCAAAATCTGGAATATCATACAATATTTATTCGAACACTTGGTCTATTTTCGGATTTTGGCCTCAATTGGATTGAAAAGTACAACACCAACACAACTATAAGCCTATCCTTTTGCAAAGCGATATACTTGAAGACGAAAATATTATTATAATCTATCTATCTATCTATACCTCACGCCAGATCCATTGCGGGGTAGGCAGAGAGTACAGAGTTCCAACAGGTTCTTTCCTTACATACCTCTCTGGCTTCCTCGACTCTCATAGTTCGTCTCATTCACGCTCGCCGGTTACGGAGACTCTTGACTTTTCCATCTGACAAGACTCGGTTTATTTGATCGTGGTAAGATAGTCTAGGTCTTCCCCGGTACCTGCATCCTTCCACTTTCACATTGTATATCTTATTATATTATTATAATCCTTAATTTTATATTATATTAAGTACTACGTGGTATGTAACAGTGAACTAACTTTTATATTATACTATATCTATATCACCACGCCAGTTTCCTTGCGGGATAGGCAGAGAGAACAAAGTTCCTACAGGTTCTTTCCTTACCGACCTCTCTAGGTTCCTCTAACCTCATAGTTTGTCTCATACACACTCGCAGGTTACGGAGACTCTTGACTTACCCTTCAGATAAGACACGGTCTGTTTGGTCATGGTAAGATAGTCTAGCTCTTCCCCGGTACCTACATCCTTCCAATTTCGCATTGTATATCTGTGTTCTTCTTTCTTGTGATATTATTTCTATATGCCCGAACCAACGGAGCATACCTTATCTTATCTTTACACCGATACTATTTTCATACCTACACGCTTTCGTACTACGCTGTTACGAAAACAGTCGGTCAGTTTGACTCAAATCCTCTGCAGAGGTCGCATGTCGACCGCATTTATCCTACTTTCATTCTCCTTCTTACATACCTCTTTCACATTGTATATCTGTTTTGTCATTCTTTCATCTGACATTCTTTCTATATGCCCGAACCAAAGGAGCAAGCCCTTTCTCATCTTTACACCGATACTATCTTTCATACCTACTCGCTTTCTTACTACGCTGCTGCTTATGCGGTCGGTCAGCTTCACTCGGCACATCTTCCGCAGAGCTCGCATTTCTACCGCATTTATCCTACTTTCATTCTCCTTCTTACATACCCAGCTCTCGCTACCATATAGCAGCGTTGGGACTAGAACTTCGTTATGTATGGCCAGCTGCGCCTTATGGCTTAAGTGCCGGCTCCCAAGTAGCTTTCCCATCGCACCATTCACCCTGTTCCCTGCACTCACTCTTCTCTTCTTGTCAGCTGTGTATTTCCCATCCTTACCGAAGGCGCTTCGAAGATATACAAACTCATTTACTTATTCCAGCACATCGTTACTAACCACAATCCTTACATTCGCTCTGGTTTCTTCCCTTTCAAAAACCATAATCTTGGTTTTCTTTACATTCAAGTTTAAGCCATTGTTCATGCAGTCCTCTTTCATAACTGTAACTAGTGTTTGCAGATCAGTGGTTGTCGGCGCTATTAAAACCGCGTCATCTGCATAAAGTAGATGGTTTACCACTAAATCACCCATTTGTACACCTTCATTCATCGCTTTCAGTCTTTGAAGACTTTTATCCAGATATATTATAAACAGTCTTTATTTTTTATTTTTATTTATTTTATTTGGTCAACAAAACAGATTACAATCGAAGACTAAAGTCAGTAAGATAGTGCAAAAGAATATAAACTAGACTGTAATCCTAAATATGTTAACACATTAAGGTAAGTAGGTTAATTTTGTGACACAATAAGAGCTAGAAAGCAAATAAGTAGAGTATAGTTATATTAAAAGAAACTCATAAAATGTTGTACTACGAAGTGATGTAGGCCCGATGAAGGATCTGTCTGGCAGTATTTTTAAAAGAAGTTCGTCTGCTGTCTAGTCTAGCGGACAACACGCAACCCTGCTTGACGCCGATTTCAACGTCAAACCAGGGTAATTTTACCGTCCACCTTGGGTGCCAAGCTGATCAAACTGATGGCTCTGTAATTGGCGCAGTCATATTGTGAACCCTTGCCTTTGTACAAGGGTACTATTACTGTGCGGCGCCAATCTGCAGGGACTCTACCGGTCCTCCAGCAAAGGTTTGCAAGGGCCCGGAAGGCGTCCCGGACGCAAGTTCCACCATATTTGATCATCTCGGCAGGTATCATGTCCACTCCCGCAGCTTTACCGTTTTTCATACTTCCTATCGCCCATTCAACTTCTTCTATAGTGATGGCCTCTGTTTATTCTGGTGCCGCAAACTCGCCTTTGGGCACGTCTGCGGCATCAGTATCCGGGGCATCTCCATACATTTCTCCAAAATATTCACTTCACCGGTTTAGCACAGCTTGTGTGTCTGCAAGAATGTCACCATCTTTAGATTTTATCCTTTCCATCCTGGAGCCTGACGATACAAGTATTACCATGCACTTGTCGAAGAAATGTACGCCTACTAAATAAAAAATATGTTGAAATGTGCAAAACATTTTTTCCTAACAGTAGGTACTGTAGTAATAGAGGTGAAGGGGGACGCAACAAGAGCTAAATTTCGTTTGGGACGTAACAAGAAAGTTTTTGAATGTGGGACGTAAAAGTAGGACAAACCGATTTAATAGCTCATTTCTGTATTTGTAAATAGGTACTTGTTTATATTCAAAATAATGCTATGTACATTTTTTCAGATTGTATACTACTATGACACATATGAAGACATTAATTTTCACTGTATGTAAGTAAATTGTAATAATTCATACTTAATTATATCTAACTCATTAATTGTTTTCCATACCCAATCTATCAAACTACATCCAAAAATATTTATAACTAATTTCTAAAAGAGGAATTGTGATGTTTCTTTCTTACTCCTTTAAATACGAATGACTTGACAAGGAATGGTAGAATCTCATAGTCTTTAAGTTACTATTCTTTTCATTGTAGATTATTCGTTTTTGTCTATATGAATAAGAAAAATTGGTTTTGGTACTTCCATCCTCGCACGTGTGATATATCGACTCGACGTCCATACGACTTCAGCGGGTATTGTGAGGTGCTCTAGCGGAATTGTCTGATGGGAGATAAACTTTGCCATTGTCCCGGATTCTATTCTGAGTATCGGCAAGTGCGCGTACGAACATAGTTATAATATCTGTGGAGGTAACTACTGAAATGTGAATAGGGTTTATTATGTTGGAGATTTTTAGAGGGTTTGTGTTTTTCCCATTCCTATAACTAACTAACGGAAAAACTATTGCTCTCGTATGATAAGGTTGCGGTAGAGACAAAAATATTATACTGTTAGTGAAATGGGTATATGACATTATTGGCAAAAAATGATAAAATGTTATATTGCCTCTATTGGCACACACCGTCACGCCTATACTCCCCAGAGGGGGTGGCAGAGGTGTACTGAGTACACCCACGTTTCGTTTCGTTTCGTTAGGTCCCATGTAATAGGGGGCGAGCCTATTGCCATATACCGGGCACAATTCCAGACTCCGGACTCATACTGGGAATTTTTCGTTAGAAAAACTACATTTGTCCGACCTAGGATTTGAACCCAGGACCTCGTGATCACAAAGCCATGCGCTTTGCCACCAGACTAACGAGGCAGTCTCTAGCCTCTATTGGCATTGTGTAATAAAGCAGTTTTATGTGAGTAAAAAATTTGTGTGAAGACTACAACAAACAAGTCAAATCGTCATCAATCGCCTATAATTTCTATTAAAAGATATCAGCAGTGTAAAGTCTGGAAATATGACTGGTATGGCAATAAGCTTGCCTCCCATATTCGGACCTAATATTGTTGGCGGAATTTTGTGTACACACTACACTTCTATCTACTCCACTTGAGGAATGTAGACGTGACGCTAGTGCTATTTTCAATTTGTTAATCCTAAATACAAATCCGCACACACAATAGATACACTCAATAGAAACACTAAAATCCTCTGTAAGTATTATCATCGATCTATCAATTTTATTTATTTATATATTATATGAGTAAATAATCACCGCTTCGAAAATATAGGTGTGACGGTACCTTAAATAGCATTCCTCAATCCTAATTCTGATTATCAGTCATAATTTTACATCCTTTTTCCTTCATGTTATGAGGTTATTACAACATGTTGAAGATATATCGGGATCCCTTAAAGATTAGGATCGGGGAAAATGCAATGTTTTTGTTTTCAGCGGGGAGTGGGGGCGAGGGAGGGTCCGGCCGCATATTTGTCAAGTTGTCGTCTGGGGTCCGCTGACCACCTGCCCTGGGGACCCTCACCCGACAATATATTTCTGTATCCGGTGGAGATAATAGCCGTGTTTACAGACATAAAGAAAGTTATTACACTTGAAAGTACCACAATGTACAGCTGTACAAAACGTGTAAAGAGCACCCGCACAATACCTGTAACAGGTACCTGTCAATACAATCAGCCATTACTATGAAGACACACTCACTTGAGTTATATAAAATTCGGTTTCGTAAAAAATGTTGATACAGGATCTGTATGAACATTTTTTAATTTTCGGTAAGTTGTTAGTATAGATAAATACTATTGGTCATGACACTACTATCACATGGTGTTGAATACTTTTTCTTTACATACTGTATAAATACTTTTTAATATGATGGATTATGAACAATAAAACGAAATGGTTCAAGTCATCATAAAAAAATTAAGTTGGTATGCATTTTGCTACATTTAAGCTATCTATCTAACAGAAAATAAACTATTTGTACGGGAAGGTTGAAAGTATTTGGACATTGAGGAAAGGCCATAAATCATCACATTTTTGTTATTACAAAATACGTATCACAACTAATTTTTATAAAACACTATTATATTAATATTTATTATACTGATATAGTTACTATAAAAATCTTCCTCAAAAACTTACAAGATATATGTAATTACGAAACAAAGTACTGCAACTACTATAACTATGGTAATCAAATATCAATGTACAAATTTAATATACATCAACAATATATTATTATGTTGATCCTATTCTTTTATCCTCCTTAATATGGCGTTTGATAATATTGCTGACCAGATAGATTCATATGTCATTGATTGCCATGTCATAGAGGAAGCTGAGCTTTGTGAATCAATACTTTTACCACATTACAATCTAAGGATTCTTACTTTAAATATCAGAAGTATCAACAAAAACTTCGACAATCTATTGGTTGCTATAAAACGACTGAAAATTGAGTTCGACATTATATGCCTAACAGAGTGCAGACTTGATGATAACACTATCATCCCACAAATACCGGGCTATGCCTTTTATAGAACGACAAAATTTATAAACCAGAATGGCGGCGTAGTTGTTTACGTCAAGGAATCTTGGAATGTCATATGCGTAGAACCTGTGCTTGAGGATGCTGACTGCATCATAATTGAAATCCCCAATAAAATTACATTATTTGCAATATGTAGATCACCTTCCTTCAAAAAAATTGATAATTTCCTAAAGTCCTTAGAACAAAACCTTCATGTATATAATGATAGAAAAAATCTTGTCTTAACTGGTGACATAAATATAAATATTGCTGAAACGGTACATGACAATACTAGCTCTGAATACTTATGGCTCATGGCTGAATATGGAATGATTTCTGCAATATCCCATCCTACAAGAGGTTCTTCCATACTGGATCACTTTTTCGTTAGAAGTAAACTTTCAATGCGTAGTTTAGTTTGTCAAATAGATTTAACAGATCATAATATAATCATTCTAGGCATCAATTTGAATAAAAACATAGATGACAAATCTAATAGACTAAAAGTAAGAACAGATATTGAAGGATTAATGAAGGAACTTAACAAAATTGATTGGTCTAGTTGCCTCAATCAATCAGATCTGAATGAATATACAGTTAAATTTATGGGCACTTTACTAAAACTTATAGATAAGCATACTAGTCAATCCTTGGTTAGCCGATCAAAATTTATTATAAAACCTTGGATAACACCGTTGCGGTGTATGAGACACAAAAATCACCTGCACAAGCGCACCAAAGCAAACCCGAACGATCCAATGGCCAAATTAATGTACACACGCTACCGAAACTATTACATAGACTTAATGAGAAAAATTAAGTTTGATAAAAAGGTACTAAAGGAAAGCAAAAATCATCCTAAAAAATTATGGAAGAATTTAAAAGAAATATGTAATATAAATACTAGTAATAGAGAACCAACAGATTTACTGAATATTCGGGAATATTAATAATATTATAAACTACTCATTATAAATAATCATTAGATGCATGCAATAGTTATTTCTCTAATGTTGGACATAGATTAGCAAATAAAAATTTACTATCCCATAATACAACTGAAAATATCCTTGCTTCAAAAATCAAATGTAATAATACACCTATCGCCTCTTTCTTCCTGCAACCTACAGATGCGCACGAAATAAAAACTCTAATCAATAGCCTACCAAATGATAAAGCTCCAGGACTTGATGGTATAAATAATACCTTATTGAAACCCATTCATAGACCCTCTCGTTTTTATCTTTAATAGAAGTATGGAATCCGGCATTTTTCCGAATGTTTGGAAAACTGCTGTGGTTTCTCCAATATACAAATCTGGAGAAAAAAATATCCCTGACAACTATCGCCCGATTCCGCTGTTAGGGGCATTTTCTAAATTATTAGAAAAAATAATTAGTAAGCGATTAGTGAAATATCTGGAACAACATAACTTAATATCTGAAAAGCAATTTGGTTTTCGCCAAGGCAGATCAACAAATGATGCAATTTTCAAATTGACATCTTCAGTTGCAACACTTCTTGAGACAACTCAGAAATGTAGCCTCCAGAGAAACATTAAAAATAACCTACTTTGCTTTGTCACAATCCCTTCTTTCATATTGTCTTATTTCATAGTGTCTATTGTCTACAATCCTCAGATTACACAGACATGATTTTTTTTATTTTTTTTTTTATTTATAAATTGCGAGTCAAAATTGGACTGATTTTTGGTTTGTTTATATTTTTTTTTGTTACTTTTTTACCTCTATTTATGGTGTTTCTTTGTATTTTAATAATAGATTTTATAATATTTAATGTTTAGCAAGTTACCTGTACTTGCGTGCAATTGTCGTAGACGTATTTGTATGATCTCTTTAGTTCGGGACCCCTCGATACAGGCATGCCTAGTGAGGGGACCACGTATAAGAATTTAATTAATGAATGAACAGCCAATTTACAAATTTTTAAATGTGTAATTGTGTTCTTGTATTGTAAATTTAAATTTGTATTTTGAAAATAAACATTTTTTCATTTATGAATATGATCAACCACGTAACCAACGTTCTTTTGGCTACCGACGCGTGAGAATAATACGCGGGAAAATGTTTTTTTAGACTACTAAAATTTCAATTAAATTAAATTATACTAAAGGCAAATTCGTCCTGTAGGACGAATTTGCCTCGTTGGTCTAGTGACGAAAAAGCAGTGATAGCCTAGTATTAGACCATTAGACTGCAAAGTCAGAGGTCTCAGGTGCAAACCCAGGCACGCACCTCTTTCTTGTAGAAAATATGTGCTTATAAAAAAATAACTGTCACTTGCTTTAACGGTGAAGGTAAACATCATGAGTAAACTTGCATGCCTAAGAGTTCCTCGAAGGTGTGTGAAGTTCGCCAGCCCACACTGAGCCAGCGTGGTCGACTATGGCCTAAGCCCTCTCAATTTGAGAGGAGGCCCGTGCCCAACGGTGGGGCAGCTTCTAAACAGGGCTAATATTATTTATTTATTATTTTTCATATAGGAGGAACTTTTCATCCGCTCTGAGTTATAGAAAAAAAAATCTATGACTAGTTTTGTATGTCTCTCTTCCCATAATTGAGGGTAAGTAATCTGGAAGAGGGACAAAGAACGGTGGGTTCGTGTTCGATACGGAACCATTGTGCCGGGGTCATTTGTGTGATTGTTATATATATTCCCCCTTTTGTTACATCCCAATGGGATGTTAAGATGTAATGGAACATGCTGGGCAGCTTGTCTTTCATAAGCACTGCTACGGAAAGGTGTGATGAAAAATAATGGTATTTTTTTGTAAATTCATTGTTTGGTGCAAGTTAGGTTGCTTAGGTCACTGGGTTGCGCTGTCGCAAGTTTAATATAATATTGAAAATATTTCGAAAATTCCAGTATTTTATTTTGAAATGCACCCATTTGAGTGCCACTAGAAATAGGAGTCAGTATAGAAACTGTCCAATTGATTAAGTGGCGCATAGTGTCAGACAGTATTTTTCTATTGAAAAATATAAAGTAATCTGCAGTCTAATATTATGCCTAGTATAACAAAAATAGTCTTTCTTGATCCTTATACATTGGGACTTAAAACCATTGGCAAAATCTAAATATACATCCTTTGCCAGCCTTCTTGGAAAATATACGTAGGCGTGGCGCTAATTTGTGTTTCACAAGAAAAGGTTGTGTCGGCAATGTTTTTGCAAACGGGAGTAATTAGACAGTAAGTTGTTTAAAACACGTTATCCTTCGTTGAAACCTCATTTAGCAGTCAAGTCACGGCGTGAGGCAGAAATATACAATACACGCGTCGTAACGCGTGACACGTGTTCACCCGTAATGTCAAATTGTATTACCCTATGTTCAAAAATAATAATAGTCTGGGAGTATCATGCAGGGGGGCCAACTTGTCCACTTTAATAGTACTTATTTCTAATCTAAATTATTATTATTATTATTATTTCTAATCTTGTTCTGTCGTGTGAAAGAGGTGCAGCTATAACTGTATATGAATTTCTTGCCGAATCTTCTCAGTGAAGGCCGTGTTATGATCCGGTGGTAGGTATTTAAGATGTCAATGGTTGTCACGGCAATTAAGCCGTACATGAGACACTAGGGTATAAGGGACAGACAAAACCTAAACTGTTGGAACTCTGTACTTTCTGCCTACCCCGCCAGGGATCGGGCGTGATAATATAGACAAAATCCAAAACAGGTAATAGTGCTTATCAAGATGAAAAACTTTTGCTTTAGCGACACTCATCGGAGATGAAAAAAAAAACAGCTGTTTTTTTATATTTTGGTGGAATAGTTTTAAATATTTTTTTATAAAGCAGCTTTGCATATTTTTTTTGTGAACTTATGGTACCTTTCACTCCGTATTACTTACTTAATAATTTATTCATCCAGTTTGAGTACTTACTTATAAAGATAACACACAAATAACTCTTCGGTTTTATTCCGCTAAAGATGTCATGTCAATGGTCTACTGGTATATAGTATATTACTGGTTATACTATAACTCGAAAAAAAATGGTACTAATTTGAAGACTAAATAAGAATGTGGTCTACTCTTAGATCTCTGTCTTAAACAAATTTGTATAAAGCAGTTGGGATATGCACAACTAATATTTAGTTTGCACGTGCCTTAATGCTGTAGAGTTTCTTTTGAAACACATGTATCTATTTAGAAGCATATTCGACACGAACCAATTGTGTAGTTCGGTCGCACTTCGTCAGCTATAAATATTTCAATTTCCCCACTGAGGGGCGGTTGCGGTGCATCCCGCGCTGCACTCCCGCCGCACTAGCCCCGCACTAGCCCCGCACTCCCGCCGCAAATATGCCGCGCGGCTCGTCGACCGCAATATATTGCTGACTGTTCACCGCCGCGCCGCTGCGGCCGATTTTATCTCGAATTTCGCGTGTAGTATTTATTGGGAAATGTTTGCGATATATGATTCGGCAATTTAAAATTCCTCGACTGACGATATATAGAAAGAGAGAAAAACATCGTAGTAATACTGCCTTGATATCCACCAGGTTCTGTTATTTTACATTAGGACCAAAATATGGGAGTAAAAATAAGTGAGGTTGACCTGTTAAAGCCTTCAGGACCTAGGGCGAGGGTGCTCTTTAATTAATATATACGATGTTTTAGATCATATTTATCACCGTCGTAACCTAAATTAAATACTCACACACTCTTATGTCAGAAAGGTAAGCTTAATTAGGTGTTAAGACTAGTTAGTTCAGGTGGAACTAAGTAGAAATTATTCTCTATAATTTATGCAACCCGTCTGTGATAAAATGGTCTTGTTACCCTAGTTAACTTATTAAACTTAAATATACGAATTACGTTAAAAATAATCTTATTTATGAACGAAAATAGAATTAGTAGTGGCCATCCATCCATTTACTCCATAAACTGTATTATGCGGATCACTTTGCTGTTTTATTGTAAAGTCAAAGGCGCCCTATTATTGTAATGTAGCCACTTTAGAACTTTGTCACAGTAACATCTACAAGGTGTAGCATAATAAACGCAAGACCTCAGACACCCCGATTAGAGAATTGCTTAACAAAAACCTAATTTCCAAATTTAAAGGTTTTTACCCTTTTTTATACCCCAATTAAGAATGAAACTTGTACGTTTATGTGTGCGTTTTGATAAATACGTTTTAGGAATGCATTTATTGAAGAAATCTCCTTATTGCTATGAATCAAGAACAAAATTTAGTTTTTCATAGCGCACTGAAGGAGTAAAAGCATTTTTGCAAATTAACAAAAAATATAAGATACGTTAAAAATTGTTGGAATCAGTTCATTTACCGATTCAGAACAAACTACTTTTAGACCTTGTATATTTTAAAAACTCAGATTTTATACAATAACATTATTGTGAAAAAGTACTAAAGTGCTATATTATAACGCCAGATCCCTTGCTGAGTGGATAGAGTTCAGAGCTCCAACAGGTTTTTTCCTTACAGGCGGCTTCCTCCTCTCACTCTCTCTCTGTTTCTTTCTTCTAAAGTACTTGCATATTATATATTATAGCCGTTGATCGTACAAAAGACCAGTGCTAAGTATAATAGCTTAGTTAAAAGGTAATTAAGAATTACTTTCTGTCTCTGACAGCACGCAGCACATATACAAAGCCATTTCTACAAGTGCTCTCCTTCATTAATATTAGTTTAAAAACAAAGGGAATGCTGTAATTATGAATGTATAGATCCAACATACGCATTAACAGAATCATTCTTCAAATGGCGTCGGTCGTTTACATTCATATTTTAGTCAGGCATGTATATGCTTTAATTTTACGCAAAAATGTTAGTTCATTCGTAAAAAAATTAGAGTGTATTGAATAATTAGTCACTAATTAGAAGTAAAAGATGAAGTCATTAATATACTGAGAATACTGTCAACTTTCTAAAATATGTTGCAATATATCACATAATATATAAACCAAGTAGAATATATAGTGAGTGAGACTCCACTATTAACGGATCGAGGCGAGGCTTCCGGATAATGCTTACCGCATTGGCAATTAAACCGAGGCTCGCACTGCGAGATTATGATATACCGCCTATACCCAGCCAACACAAACACAAATAATAGCATATAAACAGATATTATAGCATATAAACACGAGTAATAAATTGGCGTATCAGCGCCACCGAATGCCGCAAGCCTCGGCGTCGACTCGCTAATAAACGGACAGTGTCCCTCTATTCATGTGGCAGTATGGCTGTAACATACGAGCAATTAAGACAAGCATAGCGCATTAGGTAACATGAATACCCATACAAATACCTACCAGCTTTTAAAAATTAGTTTGTGCCTTTAGAAAATCAAACTTATCGTACCTCGGTCACGTCATGAGGAATGACAAGTACAAATTACTCCAACTCATCATCCTAAGTGAAAAGAAGCGCCGGCAAAAGGCCGCGCTCTTGGTTAAAAACTCGAGGAAGTGGTGGCCGCTCTTCAGAGTAGCAATTTTAAAAGTTATAATTGCTCCCCTATATTCCAATCTCCAATAGGCGTGGAACTGGTAAAAGAAGAAGTAACTTGAGTATTGGCGAAAAATGACATAGATCTCGGGACACTAAATATTTAATAATCTTTGCCTCCCTTGTTTCTTCCTTACAGACTGGCTCCTTCCACTCTCATAGTTCGTTCACTGTAGCATAAGGAGTAATAAAACAGAATTCCCGCGATAATAAATCCTCTATCTATGTTCAGCTAAAATGGGAACCAAACTAATATACCACTACCAGCAGTGACACTGAAGCAATTTTGTGTGTGAATGCGACGACACGTCGCGGAGAGGCATCCTATTAGCGGACAGAGGCCGTCGGGTAATGCTGCGCACGAGGCAATTAAACCGAATCTCCCGCAGAGCCGAGTCTAACTGCGGGCTATAATTATTGCTGGGTTTTTGTTTGCTTCATGAACAATTAGACATTTGAATAATATATTTTATTTATTAAGGTAACTGAATACAGCGACACGTCTTTTTTCAGTTTCATGTTAAATGTAAGTCATGAATTATTATTACATAAATAAATTAGGCTAGGACGTCAGATAAGGACAACAATATTAGTTTATTCTTCGTTAATATTTAAGTTACGTTACTTGTAAAACATCGGAAAGTTTAACTCTAATTATCATCAACTTTTCTTTTTCAAGGGTTGCGAGCGAGTCTTTCGTACATAAAAGATTTGGGAATAAAATATGGTATTTTTTATAATCTGGATATTATCGGCATATTCACTCGTGAAGTGAAAGTGGAGGAAGCCAGAGATGTCTGTTAGGAAAGAACCTGTACTCTTTGTCTACCCTGCAAGGGACCTGGCGAGATAATAAACAAGGTGTATAACGTAAGACTTCAGACACCGAGATCACATACATTTTTTACAAATTCAATACGTAAACCTATTTTCCAAATTTAAAATTTTGAACCTCTTTTTTAAGTACTTTTATACCCCAGTTAACAATGAAACTTGTACGTGTATGTGTGCATTTTGAGAAACACGTTTTAGAAATGCATTTGCAATCTCCGCCTTGCTTTGATTCGAGCCTACTAAAGGAGAAACAGCATTTTATGAAAATTAAAAAAAAATGTAATAAACATTTAAAATTGTTCATTCAAAAATGAATCAATTCAGTTATCGATTTAGAACAAACTACTTTCAGGTCTTGCGTTTATTATGTTACACCTTGTAGAGAGATAGATACACTCATGAGATAATAACTCTTTTCCTTGACTTCCGCCTTCATTTTTTATTAGGAGAGGCATTCATAACAGTTAGTGCCACTAAACTTATTTTTATTCATAATTAATTTACAAACCCAAATCAAAATTGCAGCCAATAATCGGTATCAACCAAACAGGATATAATTGTAAAAAACTTTATAAAAATAATTAAAGCTGACTTCAAAAAGAAAAAAATTAATATTTGAAGTCGGTACCGGTTAGTGCAGTCGGTTACTCGGCACTGACTTCAAATATTTTATTTTTTGTTATTTGAAGTCAGCTTTATTTAAAAAAAAAATTACAAATTTAAGTAACAAGTGAATTATTTACTAATATTTATATACATGAATTATAGTATTTTGCTGAGTTGTACAGCAAGGTACCTACATGATTGATATAATAACCATAATAACGGAATCTATACATTCATGCTGTTCGCCGTTAAGAGTCCCCTGATGTATCTTCAAAGTCCAAAGTTCAATACCGATTTCATTAAAATAAGACCACCTCGAAACTATACTAAACCCAACGCAAAAAGAATCATCAAAATCATTTCATAAATAAAGACGTTATAAAAACACAGACGAATTGTCGACCTCCTCCTATTTTGAAGTCGGTTAATATTCGGTCCTATAACTATGGCAGGTACCCTGCCATATAACTATGGCAGGGTACCTATAGGATTGACGTAATACCCATAATATCACAATCTACGCATTCGTATTGTTTGTCGTTAAGGAGTTACCTAGCAAAAAAAATCATCAAAATCGATTCATAATTGGCGGAATGATCACGTAGCATACATACAAAAAAAACATACAGTCGAATTGAGAACCTCCTCCTTTTTATAAGTCGATTAAAAATAATAAATATTAAAAATCAACCAGTTTTAATAAAGCTCATTTATAATTAAAAATAGTTTCTACGAAGACTCCAGCGCAGTAAATATTAACACCGTTCCAGTAAATATTATTGCGAAGTAAACATACACTCCGCGGCCTCACTGCATTCCTGCTCTTGTTTAAACAATATCTAAGCTTTAGCACAACAGCCGCGATATATGCTGCTATTTTAGACCTCGTGGAGCTTATGCACTTTATTTCTCTTACTCTTTATAAAACACATTTGGGAGAGGCGACAGTAAAAATAACCTATTTTCACAAAATTTTCTACAGTATATAATAAGGCAGGAATACATAAAAGTGGCATTACAAATTTTTTTTTTTTTTTTTTAAATTTTAATATGTCTTTATTCTCTTTATTATTTACATTATAACTTATAATAAAAACACTCACTTTAAACTAAAATATAAAATAAAACAAAGAAAAAAAAAAAAAAAGACCTTAATCAAAAAGACCGCATCCGCGTGGAATGGTGGCAAGAATGCTGGCTGCGTTTCCTCGCTGAATAGACAGACCAATCTTTTGAGCAAGGAACGAGCCAGCCCTCTTGTCACCCGAGGAGGTGATCAGCGTAGGTGTTATTTTATTGATAAATTGTTTTGAAGCCGAACTCCATGGGCCCAATGTTTCTACGGCAAACGGCACAAATATATAATTGTTGCTAATAGCAGCATATTTGCGCCGTTTGCCCAGGTCCGCCTTCTCAGCCGCAGCTCCCGCCCTAGATATTGATTCCCTGAGATGGGACGGAGCCAATGTATCGACGCACGTGGCGTCCCATACAAGGGCCCGCCCCCGTTCCCAAGGGATCAAGGACATCCCATCGGGTCTCTTGCCATCATCACGGAAAATCCCCGCCGGTTCTAACACCGAAGGAACGTTGATGGTAGCAAGAGTCCTTTTGATTATGTCATTGAGCGAGCCGTGGCGAGAAAACCTGCCGGCACTTTTGCGGCAAGAGAGCCCATGGAGTCCGGAACGATCCACCTCCGCTCCACACGGACACCTGTGTTCTTCACAAATCGGTGCCCCTAAGCGAATACCTATCGCGATCCGGAAACTTTCACTATCCAGCAGTGTGCCAAGGTTGGATGCAGGAATTGAATGAAGCCAATGACCCGATTCCTTTTGACCCAACGCTAGTAAACGAGCACGGTCGCGGTCACTGACGATAATTTCGGCCAAATAGTCCTTCGCTATTTGCACCAATGGCATATCCCAAAGTTTTTGCACGTTAACTTCCTTTGGAATATTGTCATTGGGGCAAATCCTTTTCCAGGCCTCCAAAGCCTCCGCGGCGCCGGCTACTAATTCTGTGTTGGAAAGTATTTTTGAACACAGTTCCTGGACACTATAAACGGAGGCTAGGAAAGCCGGTAGAGCAATACTAGCAATTTTTCGCACGCCGATACCACCATGTCTAATAGGTAACGATTACAAATTACATTACAAATTGTAAAATTTATAAAACTTTTTCAGATTAACTAATAAGAATGAAAGGCTCTGAAACCTGAGTTACCTATATTGATCGAGGCATGCATTACAATGGGCAAGCGCCCTGACGGCCCGAAACGAAGTGCTGCTGCACCGCGCGCAGCGAGTCATGGCTGTCAGGGTCATCCGAGGATACCGCACCATCGGATTCGAGGGCGGCGACGCTCCTCGCTGGAACGCTTCCGTGGGAGCTGGAGGCGCTCTCCGAGCTGTATGCCTAGCCTAGGGATCCTACCAACACCTTGGATCCCTGCACCCCGAAAGCTGGGCTGGCGGAGCAAGCTCGCCCATCCCACTGCAGGTCACGCCGTCATCGCTGCGCTGCTGCCAGTTTTCTGGGAGTGGCTGTGGCGACGACACGGCGTCCTCACGTACCGTCTGACGCAGGTACTGTCCGGGCATGGTTGCTTCGGGCGGTATCTGTGGCGGATCAGGCGTGAGGAGGTGGAGCGCTGCCACCATTGTGCGACACCGGAAGACACGGCGGCGCACACTTTGCTGGTGTGCTGAGCATGGGATGACGAGCGGCGCCGGCTCGCCGGAGCGCTCGGTGCAGGGGGAGAGGCGCTATCGCTCCCGACTGTGATATCATCCATGGTTGGGAGCGAGAGTGCCTGGGCAGCAATGTTGGCCTCTTGCGAGGCCGTCATGTCCGCAAAGGAGGAGGCAGAGCGGGTGAGGGAGGAGACGTCCTCCAATCCCGCTTGCAGACGGCGCGTTGTGGGATGGCGCAGGGACTACGCCCGAAACGACCTTCGCCCACCGTAATCTCGGCCTGCAGGCGTCGAGGAGGGTACCCTGGCGCCCTAGCACTTAGCAGGTCCGCGCCGGAAAAGCGCTGCGTCCGCACAGCCTCAAAAGGTGATAGGGGGAGACCGAACTCCCCTACACGTGTCGAGGTCCGCGCCAAACTGCGGACCGAGCCCGCCGGTGCTACAGAGGTCATGCTGGTGGCGATTCCTGTGGCCCGGCAAAAGGGCAGTGAGACGCCGAGGGGTTTTAGTAGGTGCAAGCCCCACATAACCACCCGGGCCGTCCCCTCGGCCCGGGGGTATGCGTTAGGCATTTCCCCTCGTAAAAAAAGCCATGCATTACAAATTGTGAAATTTATTGTCCGTTCACAATTTTTCTTGTGGTTTACAATTTTCCGCTGACAAAAAAATTTAATCCCGAACGAAATTCTCCCTTGATATTTCATTCTTATTTCTTATCCGACGATACATTGGAAAATCGACTTTATATTTATCAGATAAAGTTTAAATTAGATGTTGATCCCCAATAGTTGACTGGAACGTCGTAAATGTTACCAGGTTATGAGGTGCATAAACATCATAATGAAGTTTCGCGCTGAAAACTAACCTTTCGCCTGGGTCGGTGTACATTGCTGGGTTGGTTCTGTTCAAGGTGCTAATACCCTCTATATCGGGCGCTAACGATGGCAGGTAATGAACATTATCGTTAGCAATACAGTGGCACTGCGCCAGGGCTGCGGGCCAAGTTAACGCACCGGGGAAGCACGGCAAATGGCCGGGTTCCGTACATTCTCTAATTGGTTGTATTCGGCTGCTTAGTTTTATGATGGCCTGGCTTTGCTGGTAATTTAGTTCTTGTAGCCAATGCAACGCCCTCTGTATTAGTGGTCCCGTTAAATTGGTCGTCACCTACGAAACAGCCTTGTTTCGAGTTACATTTTACCTTCTCTACGTTTTTGTCCCTTATGGGCTGTTCAAAAACTTTCTAAAAATAATTACTAAAGCACTCTTAAAGAACACACTAACAAAGGGATGTCTTGACCCATGCATCATCATTATGTTACTTTGTTTGTTCCATGATATCATAAGTATAATATCTCTAAGTCTACTCTCCGGTCTTAACAGACCCAAACCCGTTTACGCGGGCGCCCTATTCTTCGATGTCGCGAAGGCATTCGACAAAGTCTGGCACAACGGCTTGATCTACAAACTCTACCAAATAGGTGTGCCGGACAGACTCGTGCTCATCATACAAGACTTCTTGTCAAATCGCGCCTTCCGATATCGCTTCGAAATGACGCGCTCCACCCCCCACTCCACCCGAGCTGGAGTCCAGCATCAGCTCTCTCGCCCCTCCTGTTTAGTCTTTACACGAACGACATTCCTCGTTCGAGTAAGGCGCATCTAGCCCTATTCGCGGATGATACCGCTCTCTACGTCTCGCATAGGAATAAGGGTTTCATTACCAGAAACCTTCAGGCATCCGCCAATTCCCTAGGGAATTGGTTCAGGAAGTGGCGTATTGAGGTGAACCCGGACAAGAGCGCTGCGGTGTTCTACTCCAGAGGTGCCACCCCGCGCCACTCCCGCCCTAGAAGTAATCTCGGCCAAGTGACCATGTTCGACCGACCCATTCCCTGGGTCAAAGAGGTCAAATATCTAGGGGTCACCCTAAGCAGTATCATGTCCTTCGGCCCACACATCAAGCGGGTCCGTCACCGAGCATCCTTTGTGCTCGGTCGTCTCCATTCGATAATCTGCAAGCGGAGTAAAATATCCCTTAGAAATAAGGTGACGCTTTACAAAACTTGCGTTCGACCCATCATGACTTATGCGTGTGTTGTGTTCGGGCATTCGGCCCCCTCTCACATCGATAAACTCCAAATGGTTCAAAACCGCTTCCTCCGTAAAGCCGTAGCAGCCCTATTCGCGCCTATATTAAAAAGGCGACAAAACGACTCTTCGCGAACGCATCTACCCATGCAAATCCGTTAATCGTAGCCGCCGCCGACTACGAACCCCCCCCCCCGACCCCTGCCCCCACCGCCGGCCGCGACATGTTCTCTCCGATCCCCCCGATGCTTTGTCATCCATTCTTTCCGGTCAGAATACGGGCGAAGACGACATAGTCGTAGATCCCCTCCCATAGCCGGCGGTTAACCGGTGCACTTAGTAGTGCACCCCGTCCCCCCAAAGCGACTGTCCCAACCGAGGGCGCCTCTTCAAGGCGCCCTCGAGTATGTCGCCTCTTGCCCTTCTAGCTGGAGCGTAGTGGTTGCACGCTCGCCCTTAAGTCCGGTGAAGCTGTAAAGGCCTCGCGGCCAACAGCGTACATCACTCACACACACACACAGACACTAAGTCTATATAATCGTGACCGCTATAATAGCAGGGGTTGTCAGTTGGCTCTATCTCCTGGAGTGCGAAACATCTACATTTCACTAAACTGATAAAGAAAGTGATCATATTGCCATGATAAGTTATTTAATTGACGACGAATGATCTTTTTTCCTTTTATCGCGTATAGTCTTCCTAGTGCAGGTTAGACTAACAACGGGTCGTCAGTTGTCAACAAATACTTCAAAAAATGTAGCAAGTAGTGGTAATGGTTCCTATCGAAAGGATAATCGCCGTGTTTACACTAGTTAAATTGCGCCTAGCCTTACTCAGTAGGTGTGTAATAGTCTAAAATCCTCAGATAAAAATGGCCCAACACTTGTATCCCATCATAATACTTTTTCCACCGCATATCTGTATCTAGATTTTATATCTTTCCGATCCACTTAAACTAATATAACGGGTTGGACCGTATACAGGTCAGACAGTTGAATAGAGGCTTGTTCCTCCATCATAGTTATGTAGTTAGTTGGGTTCTAAGCGTTGGCTTCCTGCCAACTGCCCTTACCCGTATTTTTGTATCGTTTGAAGATGGGAACGATCTATACAATTAGAGTTGGCAACTATTTCTAGATTAGGAAACAATACCTGGATAAGAGCTTTTAACGAACTATTTCGGGAATATCGCTAAGAGACTGTTAGAAATATCTAAATTCGGGAAATAACAAAATTATATAGATGATGATGATAGAAGGAAGTAAATGAAGATAGATAGGACCAGGACACTTACACAGACAGGTAGGGAAACTTTGCTTGAGTAAAGACATCGAACTGGTCATAAAAATATGAAAAGACAACCCAATGACTGATGACCTGCCGGTGTGGCCAAAAAGGGTCGGTGGCAGAAAGCGAAGAACCAACAAAAATTAGGCGCCATGGAAGAGACCTACACTCAGAATTGGATAGCTACGGGGGTATAAGAATGAAATAATTACCGGGATATATTAACTGCTTTTAAATAACACGTGAAAGTTAGCCCTATGTTGGTGTCACATACACAGCGGTTGAACGATGATTGATTTAGTGATTTTATTGCTTGAGATGATAAGCTTTGACAGAATCAATGGATTTTAGTTTTTTTGATAATAATAACTATAAATTAAAAACGTCACACCTATACGCGTATACTGTGTACACGATTTTTTTTTTTGTTTTATATGCGCGCACGTCAATTAAGTTCGGCTAACATATTAATTCATAACTCCCTAAGTAGTGTATACAATAATTGTGATATTGCATCTCCGAGAAAAACTAATGAAAAAGATTTCGCAGCTGAGAAAATAAACAGAGATTAAAAGTCTGAAAGAATTTCACTTTCCAACAGAAATTAGAGTGTAAATATGAGCTTTTTAAATTTTAATATCAGCAAAATTGTATCCTATATTTGATTTCCACACCATATTTTCTTCAAACTTTTTTCCTGAAAATTGGATACTAAATATTATAGCTCTAAAGTAACTTATGAGAACTATTCCAAAATGTGCGGTAAGCCATCGTCGATCTTTACTTATCTGAAGTCACAGATTCGCTATACGTAATTACTTTTTAGTTGGCAGGGTGTGAAGTATTGACGAAAATTGGGTACTATTTTTGATTAAATGATCTACACATTAACCTATAAGCCTGCAGTTTGTACTGTTCAATTCACATTTGATATAACAACACCATTTATACATATACAAATAAAATAATTAAAAAGTGATAGTATCTATGTAAAGATATTCACATTACTGGCCTCTAACCTATCTTCGCCACCAGGAAAAATTCCAAAGCTACTTCCAATAAATGTTTCAAGTTAAAGTTATATTTAACTACCTGAATGTAAAATTTCTACAAAAGTATATTTTTAAAAAATTGTTACGATGTTACATATTTTATATATTTTATTCATTGAAACATACGTCGCTTGAGGTTTTTAGCTTAGTTAATTATATCCTTTCTTATATTAATATATTTAAGTTCCGAGAACATAGTACTCGAATGTTTTTAAATTGTTTACCAGAATGTTATTGTTTTTTATTCATAAATGGATAATATAAATGAATTGAAAATTTACTATCAAAACGTTCGGGGGCTGCGGACTAAGACTAATATGTTTTTGCGTAACCTGAGAATGTGCAACTTCGATGTTATTGCGTTGACGGAAACATGGCTTTTAGAAGGTATTTCAGATTGTGAACTGTTTGATGATCGGTATGTAGTTTGGCGTCGTGACAGAGACTACCCTAAAACTGGTCAGACGAGGGGGGGCGGGGTATTGATTGCAGCACGCCGTGAATTTTTAGTCACCTTTAAACCTCAATGGCAGTCGAGTGCAGAAGATATATGGATAGCTATTAATCTGAACTCAAGGGCACCTATGAGGCGTAAAATATCCCTGAATTTAAATATTTGTACAATATATCTTTGTGAGGAGAATATGGGTAATAATTTTAAACTTCAATTAAGCAATTTTTTAGATAAAGCATTATTGATCCATAATGACAACCCTCTGGATAAGTTCTTAATATTAGGTGATTTTAATATGAGCTCCATTGATTGGAATGCATCCGATGACGGGCTGATACCTATCCATTTGACCAGCGAACATGCCCGTGACTTTATTAATGTGCTGAATGTTTGCGGTTTGGATCAATTTAATACTATTAGAAATAATTTCGGTCGCATGTTAGACTTAGTCCTCTCGAATGAGTCTGTATCAGTTTCTGCATGTCGTGATCCTCTTGTTACTGAGGACCCTTATCACAGGGCTTTGGAAGTTTCGGCAACCCTTATTGATATGTGTCCCCTTAACTTTTCTAAGCGTGTTATATATATGTACCACCGTGCTAATTACGACGAAATTCGTCTAAAACTTTCTAAACAAAACTGGGAAAACATCCTTAGCCAGAAAACTGTCGATACTGCAGTTGAACTTTTCTATAATGTGATCTATGAAGTAATAGACGAACATATCGCAACACGTTCAGCTAAGCACAATAAGTACCCGTCATGGTATAGCGCATCGTTAATAAAAATTTTAAAAGAAAAATCTAAATTCCACCGCAAATATAAAGTTTATGGTAATAAATCAGACCAAGAGTCTTTTATAATACTTCGTGATAGAGCTAAGCTAGTTGAAAGAGAGTGCTACGATAAACATATATCTTCTATTGAGAGTTCAATAAGTGTCAATCCAAAAGCATTTTGGACATATGTCAAAGGACAACGAAATTCATCTTCATATCCCTCAAATATATTTTATAAGAACAAATCACATCACGATGGACAGGAAATAAGTGAGTTATTTGCAAGTTATTTTCGTTCAACGTTCTTGGAATGTTCTTCCCCTAGTGCCACTTCATGTGCGTATACTGAACCTGCACATATTATTGACCAATGTTGTGGTGATTTAGCATCTATCGAAATTGACTGCAATGAAGTCCGTAAACTAATAAAGAATTTGGATTTAAATAAATCTGCTGGACCGGATGGCCTGCCAGCAACATTCCTAGTAAACTGTGCTGATGAATTATATCTTCCCCTATCTAATATTTTTAAAAGGTCTTTACAAGAAGGTGTTATGCCGTCTACGTGGAAGTCCGCATTTATAACGCCAGTTCACAAGAAAGGCCCCAAAGATTCTGTAGAAAACTATAGACCCATTTCAAAACTCTGTTTACTAGCTAAGATTTTTGAGCGAATTGTCTACAATCAAGTGTATAATAGTTTAAAACAATGCTTTAGTCCCCAGCAACATGGATTTATAAAATATAGGTCAACTGTTACTAACTTGGCGGTTTTCACGGACTTTGTTGCAGATCAAATGGATCATGGTAATCAAATCGACGCTATATATACGGATTATGCGAAAGCCTTTGATCGTTTAGATCATAAGATGCTACTATTGAAGCTTCAGAGAATCGGCATTAGAGGTGATCTCTTCAGATGGTTTACTTCATATATCAGGAATAGGTCTCAAGCAGTCGTACTTAATGGATTTATATCTTCCTGGTCTAGTATACCATCAGGAGTGCCACAGGGATCTCTGTTGGGACCTCTCTTGTTTACAATTTTCGTTAATGATATTGACCAATGCTTCCTATTTTCAAATTATCTTCTATTTGCTGATGACATGAAAATTTTTCAAGTTGTAAATAATGACTCTAACGCATTGAAACTCCAGGAAGATCTGGAAAGACTTGACGCTTACTGTCATCAAAATAAACTAGACTTAAATGTAAGTAAATGTTTTTCTATGAGTTTTAGCCGGAAGAAAAATCCGCATTGTTATAACTACAAAATTAAAAATCATTATTTAGATAAAAAGCACGAGGTAAAAGATTTAGGAGTTATCCTAGATTCTAAATTACAATTTTGTAATCATATTACTGCTGCTACCAACAAAGCATTTAGAGCGTTAGGATTTATAATGCGTATGTCAAAGTCTTTCAAATCTATGAAAACCATTAAAATCCTTTACTGTGCTTACGTCCGTAGCCATCTCGAGTATGCTAGTCAAATTTGGAATCCATGTTACGAATTATATAATCTTATGATTGAAAGAGTTCAAAAAAAGTTTACACGATTTCTTGCTTACAAATTTAAGATACCTAAACTTGCTTATGACGAACGTTGTACCAAGCTTCATCTCTTACCTCTTTCTGCTAGACGTAATATAGCAGATATTATATTACTTCTCAAGTTAATAAGGGGAGATGTGGATTGCCCGGCTTTGCTAAGCAAAGTAACTTTTAAAATACCAGTAGTAGCACCTCGGAACAGCTATAAACCTTTCAGCCTGACGTTTGCTCGCACGAACTATAGACAAAACAGCTTCCTTATTAGAGCCGGTAGGACATTTAATGATCTTAACGATATAAGTTTGGATTTGTTTCACAACAGTATCGGTAGTGTAAGAAACAAATTGTTAAGACCAATTGGCACGTCTAAACCTATTTAACATTGTGTTAGTGTATATTTTTGCTTTGTAGTTGGTTTGTATTTTTTTTTCCTTTGCTTTGTAGTTAGTTTGTATCTTTTATGTGCTTTTAAAAAAAAAAAAAAAAAAAACAAATAACACTGTGACTGTTTGTTATTAATAGTTGTTTTCTACATGTGATAGCTTATAATTAGCTTTTAGTTGCTACTTTGTGTCTAACTAGAATATTCATAAGCTGTTAGCTATCCTAATAAAACAAAATAAAATAAATAAACCTTATTACCTTCATACAATAAACTATTGTTATACCTGGTTCGCGAACCCATCCATATATTTCGGCGACTCGACTAACTCGCGTCGTTTATTATCCGATATTAATGACTTCATCAAAGTACGGCGTGAGGATTTTGTGAAACACTCCGGTACACGGTCTGTTTTAACTCATTATAAACTATAAATTAGTTAGTGGCCGGCTGACGGAGATCGATGGCCGACCGCCGGCCGACCTAACACCGACGCCTAACTTCATCATGTTTTGTCTACAAATCATGAATTTGTTAGGCTTAATCCGTTATAAAAACGGCAATTTGCGGCGAAGCGGCCAAATGCTATTGTTTAATCAGGTACATACATTGCAAGTTTTAAGCGGATTCCTTTTAGTTCATATTGTACTTTATACTTATTAAGGTTTCAAAATGTGTAAACATTGATGCATTCATTGTTGTGGAGATATTCTTCGTATGTGATTCCCACTGATCATTATAAGTAATTTTATAAAAAAAATGCATTGGTGGGTTAATTGCATCGTAAAAACAAATTTATATACAAGTTCCCGAGTCTAAAGACAAGAGTACAAGTGACAACTTGCACTGCAAATTTTGCACGTCTGAGTTACCCGCGAAATTTACTCATGGTTTACTCGCAACGTGTACAAGTGCACTTAGGAATAAAATTGTAACCACAAATAAATTTTAAATTACCTTATCTATTAAAATCAGCAGGTCTCATTTTCCAAATTTTCGTATGTCGATACATCAACGTTCTCATGCGCAGTCCACAATAAACAGCTCGCTTGACAGTTATTGCCCCACAATGTCAGGCAGCGCGTCACATACGTTCAGTGCCACATACCTGCCACTAACTTGTCTTTCCTGAAGGAAGTGCGTCGCTTGAAGCGAGCGCTCCAGAACTTTATACGTACGCATACTTATGATAAGTGAGCTCGGCCTCCGATTCATTTCATTGGCCTAGAAGCGTATGGTGTAATTTGTGGGCTTGAATCCCAGGTCAGACAATATGTTGTTTTAACTTTTCGTTATAAGAAGTTGTCCAGAATCTGGAATAGTATAGTAGCAATAGGGTTATCCCCTATTACATTGGGACCTCGTTGGCGAAAGTTGGGTGTTCGCAGTATGCCTCTACTACCCACACTTCTGTAATATAATTGTGACAGTGACTTTATTTATGAAGTCAACCGTGCTTTTTATTGTGCGCATAGAAACCTGATTTATTTTGACCACAGTGAAATCTAATATGCCTCTAATCAGTAAGAGAAAAAAACCCTTTGAACTGGTTGCATATTGGTGTGAAAGCGGAATTTGGCAAGTAATTATAACGCCCATGTACCCGGCAGACAAAGACAATGTCCAATTTGCTGCAATTTGCGGTGCAGTATAAAGTTAGTTCCACATATTTTGAATAAAATGAAAAAAAAAACAGTAGGAGTAATCTTTCCATCTATCTATCTATATTATCACGCCAGATCCCTTGCGGGGTAGGCAGAGTGTACAGAGTTCCAACAGGTTCTTAACTTATGTGTAATACCTGTCCATTAAGCCTCGTATTCATTAGCTCGTAAAATGTCGCCCCAAGTCGGGCGACGATGCCTAACTTTACCCGACATCTTTTCGCTCGACCTTCGTTGACAAGGAACAGGTCGCTACATCACAAGCGTAATCTGTCGCGGGACATAGGGTGAATACGAGCTCTCTGCTACTAGTTTGGATGCAACAGCGTATCCCCTGATCGCCCGCTATTGCTATCATACTAAAAAAGACTGCTACTTAAAAATGCTTCAATAGAAACATTCCAATAACTACTGTCCGCCCTATAACATTAAACCAGAGCCCTAAACATGAACTTTGGTGTTAAAGTAACGAAATTGGGAAAGTCACGTTAGTCTTTATGTATTAGTAATGTGAAAAGGATTGCATATCAACTCTATAGCGTTACGTATCGTTGTGCTAAGTGAGGTCTGTAAGAAAAGAACCTGAACTCTGTAGCCTCTGTCTACCCTGCAAAAAATCTGGCGTGATGTTATATAGAAAATAGTAGATATGTGTATTCGTTTTGATAGGTAATTAAGGGCGTAAAATATGTATAACGCAAAAGTGAACTCTGTAGAGTCAAGATCCTCAAAGTTTTCACCGCAGTTAGTCTTCCAACGACATGCAAAGTTATTCCAAGCAAACACCTGCCAGCTCTGCCAGGGATGAATTTCAATTCCGACCGCACGCCATGCACTCTGGTCTCAGTTTAATATTTATAAATTAAACACATTGAATTAAACATGGCACTATACTCGCGAGGCGCTCGTAGCGCTGGCGGTAACACAGCGCTACAAACGCCTCGGTACTTTTACTTATGGCAATTAGCAAACAAAGCGGTAGCGTTGTTTATGGCAATCACCGAACTCTGTTTATCCTTATAAGCAGCGTTTGGCTCGGTATGTTTGAGATACGTGACCGTTTATGATATTTCTATTTAGGATCGCCTTTGCATAAGTCTTGATCCTAGTTACCACTTTATGTGGTAACTAGGATCAAAGCAAGTTTAATTTTCAGTTCAACTTTATCATCAAAAAACTTATTCTATAAATTATTATCACGATCTCTTGCGAGGTAAGCAAAGACTTTGTACAAGTTCTAATAGGTTCCTCAGCCATCCGTTGCCCCTATCACTGAAAGTCACGTAAGATTTAAATAAATTTAAACGTACAATATACTGTGGGCTAAAGGGCCTTTTCTATATCTTTCGTTTTCGTAAAAGGTTAAAAGATCAAATACCACTTCGTACAAATTGATCAGCCTGTTGTGGTAATAGGCTCAATCCTTTTACAAGGGTTGCTTTAGATAATCTTTGTGTGTAAAATATAAATGTTTGTAGTATTAAAAATGTTCCGACCGCCAAATAAACAAATACGACTATCTTAGTAACATAGTAATATTTGAAGCTAGTTCTCGTTAATTTATTTAAGTACTTAGTACTAACCCAACGATATCTAAATGGTTTTTAAACTTCATGAAGAAATGTTTAAGCCATAAACTTAACAACGGGCCTAATTATGTTTAAAGGACCGACTCTAGACCTGACACCTGCCTGTTCTCTATCCGCTATCGATAGCCCTGTTCCAACCATGTGACGTTCCCTTGCAAAATGTCATTCCCTGCATTATTTCGTTTTCTATTAACGTTAACGACTGCAAAAAGTCAACTTCGCTTCCGGCCCAACACATTCTTTAGTAGTACACCTACTACTAAATAAACTAGCCTAAATATTTTCCTGAACCTTCAGACAAATATTTGGAACATCGTTCACCTGAGACGCTGCTGTTTATAGATTTGTATAAACAACTGCCTTTATAAATCTGGTGAACCTGAATTTAAACTTCTTTCATCAGCAAATGTAAAAAAATAAAGAGTTTAATTACAAAGACAAGCCTGTTAAGTTTCTCGCCGGATCTTCTCAGTGGAGGCCTTATCCGTTTGTAGATCCTACTAATATTATGAACTAGCTACTGCCCGCGGCTGCGCACATGTTTATTTTGTAATTTGTCTGAAAGTCCTAAGACACCTCCATACTAAATTTCTTTAAATTCATATTGGTTCGATTATATATCACTTAATCGGGTAATATTTGCATGATCTAGTATGTAAAAAAAGTACCTATCTTATATTATTATTTAACCCTTGGGCTCGGAGCGAAAGTGAAAGTTAAACATTAAACGTACGACTGAGTTCTTAGATTTACGCGAATATTACACATGAAATAAAACTATTTTTTCGGATTTTATCGCGGTTTATTTTTGACTTTTAGTTCCCGACGTTTCGAGTGCTTTGCTGCACCCATGGTCACGGGGGGACTGAGGTGTTAGACGTCCAAAAGGCATAGTTGTAATGGCCGCCATAACATCAGATTTGATAGACCACAAATTCTCGTGAAAGATCACCAATTCCTACCAAGGATGGTTCGCGAGGCTATTGAAATTAAAAAACACCCTAATTTGAATAGAGAAGATGGCTGGGTGCTTCCATCGACTTGGGATCCGGTAAATAATATAATCAAATCCAAAACCAAGCATAACACTGCAAGACCTCAAGACACCGTGAGCTCATTCTGCGTAGATCGGACCAACAAAAATAATTAAGAAGTTTGAGGGTACCCCGGAACAACTATGCCTTTTAGACGTCTAACACTGAGGTCCGTTGTGTGACCATGGGTGCTGCAAAGCACTCGAAACGTCAGGAACTAAAAATCAAAAATAAACCGCGATAAAATCCGAAAAAATAGTTTTATTTCATTAAACGTACGAAATTGTACCTTGCCCAAGCGTAAGAGCGAAGTAAGATACTTTCATACTAGGTTTCTTAAAAATCCATTCAGCCGTTTTAGTATGAAGAAATTATGGTTATACCATAGGAGCGGTACTGTTTTTCAGGATATAAAGTATTCTGTTTATTATTTATCGACGTAAAACACATTCATATTAAATTTAAAATAAATCATTTTGCTATTTTGGTATAAATAGGTGCTATCCAGCAAGAACCGTGTAGCGATAACTTTAATATTCATCAAATATATTTGGCAACTTCCACCAGATTGATTCTATATATCTATCTCTTTCAACAATCTCTATGACCGGGTTTAGTCTTAGATGGTCTTAAATGGTCTGTAAAATATAAACAAATGTATAGCGCGATCTTATTAAATGAGAACGCCGTGTCATAAAAAAAAAATCATACAATATCTGGATACTGACTTTTTAAGAAGGATTATAATTTTTTTTTATAAATTGCATTTGAAACCTTTTCTACCTACCCTGCTAAAGATCGTAATCGGGGGTAATAATATTTTAAAAAGGCACATTGCGAGCTATGTTTGTAACAAAATTTAGTCAGTACATTTCGTATCAGTCTTCTGGTAAGAATATACAGTGCACGTTCATGACCTAAATCATGGTAGGATATCTTAAATAAGTGGATACATAAAGTTTCGTGTCCAGGCAATTCACCGTTATACAATTCTCTGCAGCAGAGATAATCCTGAATTCACCATCGGTACATGCCAGAAATCATGTTTTAGCGTTTAATTCAAACGTGTAAGCACAATTTCAGGTAAGTTATTTTAACCACCGAAGAGTTTCCCGTGAAAAGACGAACCTGAGTCCAATATCAGTTGCAACGTTGCAGTTTGAGACTAATAATAATAAAAATCTATCCATCTATCTATCTATAACCTCACACCAGATCCCTTGCGGGGTAGGCAGAGAGTACAGAGTTCCAACAGGTTCTTTCCTTACATACCTCTCTGGCTTCCTCGACTCTCATAGTTCGTCTCATACATGCTCGCCGGTTACGGAGACTCTTGACTTTTCCATCAGACAAGACTCGGTTTATTTGGTCGTGGTAAGATAGTCTAGGTCTTCCCCGGTACCTGCATCCTTCCACTTTCAAATTGTATATCTGTTTCGTCATTCTTTCCTCTGGCATTCTTTCTATATGCCCGAACCAACGGAGCATGCCCTTTCTCATCTTTACACCGATACTATCTTTCATACCTACTCGCTGTCTTACTATGCTGTTGCTAATGCGGTCGGTCAGCTTCACTCCGCACATCTTCCGCAGAGCTCGCATTTCTACCGCATTTATCCTACTTTCATTCTCCTTCTTACATACCCAGCTCTCGCTACCATATAACAGCGTTAGGACAAGAACTCCGTTATGTATGGCCAGCTGCGCCTTATGGCTTAAGTGCCGGCTCCCGAGTAGCTTTCCCATCGCACCATTCACTCTGTTCCCTGCACTCACTCTTCTCTCTATGTCAGCGATGTATTTCCCATCCTTTCTGAAGGTGCATCCAAGATATACAAACTCATTCACTTGCTCCAGCACATCGTTACCAACCACAATCCTTACATTCGTTCTAGTTTCTTCCCTTTCAAAAACCATAATCTTGGTTTTCTTCACATTCAAGTGTAAGCCATTGATCATGCAGTCGTCTTTCATAACTGTGACTAGTGTTTGCAGATCAGTGGCTGTTGGCGCTATCAAAACCGCGTCATCTGCATAAAGTAGATGGTTTACCACTAAGTCACCCATTTGTACACCTTCATTCATCGCTTTCAGTCTTTGAAGACTTTTGTCCAGATATATTATAAACAGTCTAGCGGACAACACGCAACCCTGCTTGGCGCCGATTTTAACGTCAAACCAGGGTGACCTGTTACCACCCACCCGTACGCATACCTTGCAGTCCACATAAGTGGACTGGACGGCTCGCAACAGAGTGCCATCTATACCACTCTGGCAAAATGTCCCAAAGTCTCTTTCGCACAACTCTGTCAAATGCCCTCTCCAGATCTACAAAACCGCAGAAAACCTTCCACCCCACTGCCAGATGCTTCTCTACGATGTTGCGGAGTGAGAAGACTTGATCCGAACATCCTCTTCCAGACCTGAAACCCCCTTGTGCCTCGCACAACACTCCATCGGACTTCACGCGCATTCTCCGTTCAATAATTTTACCGTACACCTTAACACCTTAATAATAAAAATAAATAGAAATAGTCCAGTTTTTGTCCATCAAACCTCATTTACATAGCCCTTGTTTTTTTTCCATCATTTACAATAGTCCTCGCACCTGCCGGGGTCAGTTCGCTGGTTATGTTTCTTCATTTTCATTTCAAGTGATCTCAGCAGGTGGCTTACATAACATGTACTTCTCGCAAAGGCCCTCTACGTGTTGGACCCATGTCCCCATGCAAGCCTTTCAAAGGTCCGGGTAAAGCCCGTGAATCTCAGCGAGATGCATATAAAAATAATAAAGATTTATGGTTTTACTCCCGAGTATCCCGAATCGGTTCTCATGTCCGGGATAAAAAGTATTTATTATTTTAAGGTAAGTTATAAGTTATTACCATACCAAATTTCATTAAAGTCCTTTAGGTAGTTTTTGCGTGTTTGAAACACAAAGAGACAGACAGAAAATCATTCCAATAAACAATTTTTTCGACCTCTATATGAATAAGAAAATGTTCCCTAATTAATTAAAATTTGCAAATAACCTTCAATGTACAGATTAGTTTCAGTTACAATTTCATTATATGTTTAGATGTGAAAGTTTGTATGTTTGAATGTTTGTTACTCTATCACAATTTGGAGGAAATTTGGCAGACAGACAATTTATTAGCTGGATTAACACATAAGATACTTTTTATACCGGGAAAATATGAAGTTTCTGTCTAAAGTGAACGCGTACAAGATGCAGAAATTAATTAGATATATTATACTAAAAAAAGTAAAATTAATAATTTGCAAGTAATTCTACGATTTACGAAAAACAAATGGTTTGAGTTTATGATCACCACGAACCAAAACTAGATCTCATGATTATTGATTTGCAGTCATTACACTAATTCACTCGCAAAGTAACGAAACAAAGTTACGATGTTGCACAAACTACATAAAGTTGCTGGGTAAGTGCCGCCAACCATATTTGATCGTATACCGTCGGAAGTGAGCTGTAAAACGTAGTAAAAAAGTGCTCATTGCGCTCAACTTTAGTGGCACAGTTTTAGAATTGCATGGTCCAGACTTTTACAGATTTTATTTATGCATTTGACTCAGTGGATGCTACAGAGTATTAGATTGAATGGGGCATGCGACATTTTGAACTAAAAACTTTACGTTAGTATAAACTCATTTGATCTGTAGCTTTGTTCAACTTTCGGTTCGTTACCAAATATATTTGGTATTATTTTACCAGTAAGTTACGACGGCAAAATTCGTGCATGTACTTTACATATGATGTTAAAATAAAATGTATTTCGAGCAATATTTAAGCAGGACTTCAGTGCAATAATGAATCGATGGAACTTTGTCACGTCTAACAACTTGCTTCTCTATATCATAATATAAGAAAAAGCATGACGTAGAAGACTTAAAATACAACTTTTTATTATTTTCCACGAAGGTAAATAGAAACCTTTAGATTGGAAGCCTTAATTTTGGTTCGTATCCAATATCATTTAATTGGTTACATGAGTTAAAGGATGTGAAAGAAATACTCTACATACTTACATAACAATTAGGCTTAACAATGAGATTACAAGTACATATGTATGTAGTGGTGTTGTACAGAGATACCCACCCCAACTATTATCTGGCCGGCTCCTAGAATTAATTGTGAAACTTTGTCAATACAGCGAGCGGGTGTGGGGTCACATTCCAGTGGAGTGGTCAACAAACCTTAATCAAATACCACAATCGCCTGAAGCATTGTTTGAATTAGATATTTCATTAATTTTATTAGTCCACAAGGTTATTTATTTTTTATTTATTTAAGAAACTTCACAGCTTACAATTAATAAGGTACAATCATATACATAAAAAGAAACGCCAATGACGAAGTTTGCAAATTAGCAATAAATTACAAAGGTAGACATAAATTCTCAGACAAAGGATTAGAATTGAATAGCATAGATGTGCACGCGTGTGTGTATATTTGTGTGTATGTGTGTGTGTGTGTGTGTCTGTGTGTGTGGAGGCGTATGTGTGTGTGTGTGTCTGTGTGTGTGGAGGTGTATGTGTGTGTGTGGAGGTGTATGTGTGTGTGTGTGTGTGTGTGTGGGTGGGTGTGTGTGTGTGTGTGTGACTGTGGGTGTGTGTGTGGGTGTGTGTGTTTTTGTGTGTGTGTGTGTGTGAATGTCTTTTAGAGGTAGAATTTTGGCATGATGATGGTAAAAATGATTTATTATCTAATAATATTCTTATGATGTTTGTTTTAAGAGTGTTGCGAGAAGAATTAAATAGGTCAAGTGATGATAATTTATTGTTGTACAATGCTGGTAATCTATTAAAAGGTGAGATTTTTGTATAATTATTTGATGCTTGGGGGGTTGAAAGCAGTGGAGTATTCCTGGTTCGTTTAAGGGGAGTATTGAAATTAATTTTATCTAGCAATTGTGGACAGTCAAATTTGTTATTAAGAATATCATGTAAAAACATCATGTCTAAAAGTTCCCGTCTTTCTTCTAAAATATTAATGTTAAAACTGGTGCATGAATTCAGGTAGTCCTGATCAATATTATTGGCTTTATAATTAAGGTGCTTTATGAGAATGTGTTGTGTGAAATCAAAATCAAAAGTATTTGTTCATGTTGACCAAAATACATATGAATAGCTTTGTTTCACTAATGGCTGCTATTTGTTTGAAGAAACGGACGACAGTAGAAATACCTGCACGATTTTAAAAATGATTTTTAAAAGTCTTTCCTAATTTGATAATCATGACTATTCGTTTACTTATAATCTATCTAAAACATTCTTGCTAAACACATAAAAAATCTTAGAGATGAGAAGAATGATTAATACTACTTAGTTGCCATCAAAATATATCGTTGAGCCAGGCAGAAAAATATTTAAAATTAAGTGAAATAAATTGTAATTTCATTTATCCAGTCGTTTGTCTAATGCTGATTGATTATTTTGGTCAAGATTTTCGGAAAAATCAAGGAAATCCAAATTATTTTTTAGTACAGTCATTCATCATTAAAAGTTGGTATGAGTCGTGATTGCGCCGACCATCCGTCACCGGCTGAACGGCTGATCCATCAAATTCAAATCAGGGACCCATATAAACTGGGTTACCTCACTAAAAGATTTTATTATTTTATTTTATAAACAATTTTTTCTGCCAAAGTATTATAGAAGTACCTTGGCGTTGACTTCGACTAATGGTTAAAAAATGAGTCACTCTACTAATTGCACTGAGTAGTCGCGTGTTCTATTTCCGCAGAGGACGGATTTTGTGTGACCGTATGTAAACTTTATCTTTGTAAAAGCATCTTCGATACAGGAACAATTACATGTGTGGAGCTGTGTTTTCATGAACACAAAAATATTTGGTCAACAAACTCACGATAGCTAATTTGATTTTGTAGATTCCTTTTTGCGAAATCAATTTTATTTAAAGTATCAACTGCCATGTACTCTGCGTACCTCATAAGTTTAATCTCAATTCACCTGAACATTAATTAACCAGTAACTAAACATGAATGTTCATTAGTTAGTAAGTTGTTTAAAGTTTTAGTTGCCGATATACATCTAACACTAAATGTAAACAATACATTCTGAATGAAATTATTGAAGCATACCAATTAATTTATTATAACAATTCATTTACATCTCGGCGTAGTTACTGGGAGTACTGTATCATTCATTTACTAGAGTATCATAAAGAATTATTAGACAGTAAAAGAATAGATATAAGGCTATATCAATAACGGCAAAGCTCACAACTCAATTTCGTGAAGTGCGTCTTAATTTCTTTATAAGAATAACATTGACATTAAGTTAATCTGGATAGCATTTTGACTCAATCATAAGACATAAACCTACTTGCGGTATTTATATTTGGATCACAGAAATCGTAATAAGAAGAGACTGTCTTATCGTTATGACTTCTGTGATTCGAATAATCTTACTATACAAAATATTTCATATGGCATGTGTTTTTGTGCTGTGGCAAATAATCTTTTTTCCTAAGATGAATTACTTGTCTAGATGAAACATCACGTGCGCGAAAACGGCATAAAGTTAATACAACAATTTGGTAGATAGATGCTCCCTTACGTCGTGTCACTTGAACACATTGATGAGCTCGTAAAAAAATTTAATACGCTTGTTTGTGCTATACTATTTTTGCTACATACACAATACAGACAAAAAAAAAACAAAATCGAGAGAAGAAAGTAGAAAGCAAGGGAAACCGACTTAGTGTACGCTGTGCTTGACGGACAGCGGTGATATTCAGCTGGTCCCTGCCATCATCATAGTACAACAAATCAATTAACTGTAACTGGTGCAACTAACCCTTCAGATGATTATACATGACCAAAAGACCACGTCTTAAATGAAGGACAAGCGAAGAGTAGCCGTAGGCAGTGAGCACGTGTGAGACTTACTGAAGAGGTGCAAGTGGTTTGTAGAATTTAGACCTGTTGGAACTCTGCACCCTCAACCTATCTCACAAGGGATCTAGTTATATATTACACCTTCAATACATATTTTTCTACGTTGGTAGATCACCTGACAAATTGTTCGTCGTTGTCATATAAAAGTCTTAGGGTCAGACACTGTTCGACTTACCATAGTACCTAGTGATATCTCTGTTAGTATTATTATCTTATTATACGCTAATGATGCGTTTGCCTTGTTAGTTCAGTGGCACTTTGTATGGATTTCAAAATCACAGTTTAACAAAGTGTCATTGGATTTTTCTACCGGAATTTTCTCAGTAAGGGTTTGGAATTGTGCCCGGTGTAATGGTGTATAGTCATTACACCGGGCACGGTCGCTCCCTTTTAGATCTAATCAGGATAGATCGCTATGACGCCCATGATGCATTAGCATAATTGTGTGTACATAGTACACTTTTATAGTATCGGAGTAAAGATGAGAAAGTGTATGCTCCGTTGGTTCGGGCAGAAAGAAAGAATGTCAGAAGAAAGAATGACAAAACAGATATACAATACGAAAGTGGAAGTAATGTAGGTACCGGGGAAGATCTAGACTATCTTACCATGACCAAATAGACCGAGTCTTATCTGCAGGACAAATCAAGAGTCTCCGTAACCGGCGAGCGTGTACGCGAGACGAACTATGAGAGTGGAAGAAGCCAGAGGGGTATGTAAGGAAAGAACCTGTTGGAACTCTGTACTATCTGCCTACCCTGCAAGGGATCTGGCGTGATGATATAGATAGATAGATACATTGAGAGTACACTTTTCTACTCCAGTTAGTTAAATCTAGTTGTGAGGGTAATAATACATAAAAAATGTAACTGGACTTTCACTAAGATGATTCGAAAGATTTCTTAATCGTGAACAAATATCGATCTTTAAGGCACCCAAAAATACCGTAAAGGCAATATACATAGGAAATGATGCGACATGCAAATAAAATTATCAGCAAAAGCGTCAGGTATCTGTGAGGCCCCTTCGTCACGATTACTCTATATACGTTATTCACGTTTACGGAAGTAAACCATTACACACGAACGATGCCTTCGGGGGATCGTCACGTCTTTAAGGTCCGCTTACATAGACCGGCTTGAAGCACACCGTAAAGCGTTTTTCCACGTGGGCCGGAGACAAACAGTGCTGGCTGCTCGAGGGCAAAAGACAAACAGGGTGAGCCGGTCAGCGACAAGGGATTTGGGACAGCTAAAGATCTCTGTAGCTAAAAAAAATGCTTGTGACAGCTCTCGAGCATTCTCTTAGCAAACAATATCAAAATTATAAAATAGCACATTATCATATATTTTTACGTGTAATCGCAAAAAGCCAAAATGGCTTTGTACGGTTAGCGTTCTCCTTTGACCTGCTGCCCGAGCCGGTGTATGTGGACCGTCATTTAAAGCCCGCTTTTGAATCAAGCGTCACGGGCGAGCGTTATTCTATGTATAGCCCTACAGATATAGATTCAGTGTCTCTCCCTTGTGGGGTTTACAAGTGAGAAAAAGCGAGACGACCTCGTAGAATAAAATGTGCTTTTAACCTTCATTCTTTTGAGTTTTTTTTTTGTGTTTTTGTTTATCTGGCAGATTGTTGGAAGTTGTAGATTTACGTGTACGATAGGTGTATGACAATAGAGAACGATTCTGTTTTTATATAATGTTCCTGTTATTCTTGAAGTGTTTTCCCTTTCTGGAAAGTTTTGATTCTATTTAACGTTGAATCACCTTAACTTCCCTACAGCTTTAATTTCAAACACAAGAATAACTGAATATATTTGTAGTGGTATGAACAAAAAACAATATTATGGGGGTCGAAATTCAGCTTTATTAAATCGTGGGTGTACATTCAGTAAACCTTACCATCCCCATATGGTCAATATAGGTGTAACCATAATTACTTTTTATTTATTTTACGAGCTAAGTCGTCAGTATTGCACTGGCTCGGTATTAAAATTACAAACACGCCTGTAAGGCTAGAACAGGGCGGCGCGACAAGTCAAATGGCACGGTTTTTGTCGTGCGAGGAATAAGATAACGGTTTCGTTTCAGGTGCTATCATAACATGCCCTGATAAAATTTTTACACGAGAAAACTAGTTTTAAAACAAAGAATTCTCTATCCCGTTGTATGTATACGCACAGATTAGACAATTTTACTTGCGTACATGACACCGATCACGCGCCGAAAAATGTTGTTCCATGCGAGGAAAGTCTTGCCGCCCGGCTAGCTCTACTGAAGGCTTAACACGAACAGATTGACGAGAAATCGTGCCAGCAACTTCATCTTTATTTAGTAAACTAGTTTTGCTCGCGACTTCGTCCGCGTTAACTTTAGACAGAAACTTAACATTTTTTCGGGATAAAAAGTATCCTCTGTATTAATCCAGGTAATAAGCTATTTGTGCGGCAAATTTTATCCAAATCCATTGCACCGTTTTTGTATGATTGATAACAAACATCCAAATATCTAGGCACAAAAACTTTCACATTAATAATATTAGTAGGATTTGCAGTGTAAAAATATAGCAAATCGACTCGATAGCGTCACGTTAACGTGAATCTGTTCGTGCTAGCCCTGCTAGTCCCGGCTCGGCCACACGTGTAGCGCTTCTGCAGAGCGACGTGTGAGAGCGCCGCTGAATACCATTCATCAAAACCCATTAGTGCGCTGAGCGCTACCCGCTTCTTTGACGCGAAGCGATCTGAAGGCCGCATATAATTGGATTGGATACTTTATGGTTGCTACGTCAAGACTTGTCTGAATGGCAGGATAGTTTGAATCGTACCGTGATTAATTATTCTATTCTGCAACATTTCAATTCATGGGGAATTCATTTGATATCGCAGCGCATAGCGCGGGTGGCGATCACGAGGTCCTTGGTTCAAATCCTAGGATTGACAAAGAGTGTATTTCGCAATCCGTAATTTGGATCCGTACTAGGATAAAGATAATAGCCTGGCCCCCTATAATATCATTGGGATCTACCATCGTCAGTGATATTTCTCTGCCACTCTCGTTTGGCGAATATAGACGTGTCGGTGTCCAACGTAGGTAATGCAATTTTACGTTCAAAAGTAATCCCATATAACCTTTGAATTTAAAATTGGCATGTATCTATGCACAAGACAAACCGTGAAAGTGGAAGGGGCAAACAGTTCTTTTGTAGGTTTAGGGAATAACAGGCGCGGCAGTATGGTTTTTTACCTAAATTAAAGACATTTACAGTAATATTTGTGTGCTAATACCCTTATATTGGTAGCGTTCTTTATCCTCAGTCATCGTCGGTGCTAGTATACTCCTAACATCAATATAATGATTTTAAGCCACGAATAAATAATATTATATGTATTTTTCTTATTATGTATACATTTTATAATAAGGTATTAAAAATTTTTGGGTTCATGTTTGTAACGCGGCACGAGTTTCTCGCGTAAATTTCATGGCTGCAGCTGGAAATCAGCGTTTTGCTCGTCGAGCAAATGCCGCCCTAAGCTATGACCCTTTTATACCACTGTGACGCACGGACTATAATAAGATTATATTATAAAAATGTTTATTTAAAACATTTTTATAATTATATTTTAAACTGTACTGCATGATTTTTTGTACTTTTAAAAATATTTTGGACCTATCTATCTTATACTTCTAGGATATAACGACATCCTCGTCTAGGTTGTTATGGGGATGGCTGTCATAATTAAAAATTCACTCACCATTATTTTGATAGTTGTAGTGTTGCTCCCACAATTATCTGGAAAAAAGGAAAATAATTTTAAATATCATGACAATAAATTCGTTTTTAAATAAAACGGCACCCATTCTTGATATTAATGTTGTATCTAGGCGTAACGAGTTGGAAAAAATTCCACCCGCACACCTAGACTGAAACAAATATAGTGGGTCACGTATTGATCTGTCCCTGCGCAAGATTGAACTACTCAATCCGATGAACCTAGTGGTCTACGCTCAGACCCCTAGACCGAGCCTTCATCTCTAGACGAAACTACTATAATTACATATCAACCGATAAATACACAAATGTCGACAATCACATCTTTATAATAGAACATTTCGGTGTGCTTGTGTTTATAATTCTTCTTCTCCTAAACGGCCTGACCCATTTCGATTACATTTTTGGTACATATGGGCTCATCTGGATGGTTTTTAGCTATAGTTGGACCCGTTAGGTGGCGCTGATGTCAACCGGATCTACAACGTAAATATAAAATAAAGAGAGTTTAAGAGGTTTTTAAAGAAGAAGAAGAAAAATAAACGCGTGCGAAGCCGCGGGAAACTGCCTGTGAGATAAAATTATGAAAACTGCCCAACATTTGTCATCTCATGAATAACACAAAATGTTTTTAGGTCGGCATTAGTTTTTGCGTGTTCCAGAGTTGATGATAAATGCCACAACTTGCGGCAAGTGTTCGGCGAAACAACCGCGAGCCGCAACTATCACGCCGCGGCGCTGAGGCTGAATAAAATTACTACTGATTTATAGCTGGCCTCTAAACTATGGAACGTTAATGGTCGAATAGTTTGGGGCTTAACGGTCCAACCTCTTTGTGTACTGCGGAATCTCGGAAATTTAATGTATGAAATATTTCTCGAATTTGTCTTGAAAAGAAAGTAGTCTAGGGATGAAATATTGTTTGTTTATTTAAATGGTTCATAAAGCTGCTATGTGCATATCTGAATAAGTAAACACTAATATAGCAATTTAGACTTGATGTGAATCCAAGAGGAGGATACAAAGAGACTGCAATTCAAACATATCAGTAAAGCGAATATGCAACATTTGTGGTTCATCTAAGCAGAAGCTGTTCTCTTAGAAAATCTTGTTAGGTTCAATAAGTTTTACTTCTTTACTTACCGCTTTTAAAATTTTTATTAACTTGGGAATATTATTGATACGGCTACTGGCCAAGCACGATGGTCTATACGAAGATATTTTCAAAGATAATACCGAAACACGACTTTTATTATAATTATTTTAACTTTGCCCACCTAAGAACTAACCACACTCATTAAAAACATATATATTTTACATAGATGAATTTAATGATGATCCAAATAAAACGCCATTTTCACAACACATCTTACAAGCTCAATAACGAGTCTCCCAGTCACAAATGGGTCAATATATCCACCCGAGCGAGTGCAAATAAACTTTCTATTTTTCGCTTTTTTATTTATCGTTACCCGATTGCAATAAGAACACGACTAAAAAAATCTAAATCAAGAAAAATGAAGCTTTCTTATTTTGAAATTAAAGTCAAACCTAAGCATTTTTTAATTAAGTCATTATTCGATTTGATCAGCGATATGTGGTATGCGCATTGTGCCATAATGATAGTGCCAGGCTCACGATGTCGCCACGACGTCACCTCTAATCACAACTACGAGAAGAGAAGTATCTCAAAATGGAATATAATTTTGGTAGAAATGTGTTACACTATTTTGGCTTTTATCATTGGATTACAATCAGTGTATTTGCAAGAAAAAAAAATGGTCAGTGCGAAAATTTAAACTGCCGCAGTAAACAGGGAAGGGCCAGGAAAATGGGTAGAGTTATTGTATGACCTTTACTCGTCCGCAAAGAACACTTCCATGTCCATTTTCCTGTCCACTACCACAGAAGTAGGTTAAATGTACCTAAAGTTACGTTACAAGTACAAAGCGCAGTCATAATTTTGGAAAACTTTCATTGTTAATTTTCCAAATTATTCTTTTTTTTAACTATATGCATTTTTCATTACGCATTTGTAACAATTTTCAATTTTATTCTTTAGTCATCAAGTCTTCAGTGTAAGCAACCACTTAGAAACTTGACAAGTAGATACCAATATTATAAGTCTTTTTAACCGACTTCAAAAAGGAGGAGGTTCATAATTCGTCTGTATTTTTTTGTAGTTTCTTTGCTTATAAACTGATTTTGATGATTCTTTTTGCATTACGAATTTAATTTTTATTGGTTGGTCTTCTGGTTGGTCTTTTGCTTTTATTTTTACTGGACAATGGGCTTTGAATATACTCCAAGGGTTTCCTATACGGCAAACAGCATGAATGAGAAAATTCAGTTATTATGAGTTTTATACCAATCTTGTAGGTACCTCACTGTACAAATAAGAAGAATAATACAAAGGAGGTATATAAATATTAATAATAAATTCACTCATCACTTAAAATTGTAAAATTAAAAATTGTTTGAGGGTGTGGTGGTAAAATATTCAGTGAATATTTTACCACCACACCCTCAAACAACACCATGCAGCAGCTTATTCAGAGGGATAATTCGCAATAATAATATCAGCCTATACTGCTCACTGCTGGACAAAGGCCTTCTCTCACAAATCGAGGTGAGAGTGATTAGGTCATACTCCACCACGAGGACCCAGTGCGGATTGGTGGAGGCAGGTTTGTGGCCACCTGCTGTTGGAACTTATTAAGCCGCCTTTAAGGCTTCCAACTCGGCTTAACGACTACCACATTAAGTGGTAACCGGGACCAACGGCTTATCGTGCCTTTTGAAGCACGGAGACGCTCGAATATGAAAATGCCACAGACGGTCACCCATCTCGGGCCGACCGAATCAAACGCTGCTTAACCTTGGTAATCGGTAAGAACACCGCAGTCGCACACGACGCACGATAATTTGCAAACCCAACCCGAATTTGAATATCCACAGAAAAAATCCGGATTCAAGTCCTACAAAACTCAAATCCACCCCATCTCGAGCGATTTCCGGCGCAAACCGGCGTCTCACCGCCGGTGACACAGTTTCAATGGCAAATACCGGCTGATTCCACCTCCCCCGTAATAGGGTGTCAGTATGTATTGAGTAAGTGTGGATTTGTTTGCTACTTTTCATTCATTTTGATTTGATGAAATTATAATTATTTTCACATGTTAAGTGTCATATGCAATGGTATTTAATTTCCTAAGAGCTAATATTAAATAGTGTCGCAGTTGCTACTATTATCTAAAGTCAAAGTTAATTATTTTTCAAACGGATTATCTGATTTTGTTACTAAAACTACTACTACATTCCATACTGCATAGATGTGTGAGTGATCCATCTGCAATGAACTAATAAATCTTCTAATACATCAAGTGTATTTTTAACAGCCACTGTGAAAAAAATAGCAGGTGCGACGAATGAAAAATAATACCATTTGATTTTTTACATTTCATTCTTGAAATGTTCAATGCCTATGAGTGAGACACTCGAGTGAGCGCTTTAGAGATTATCGGATATATCGTTTCAGAGGCGATAGTCCACTAAAGGTTTATCACTGGATATATAGTGAAAGGGTTTTGGAGATGAAGATTAGTATCCAATATTGAACGGATAGTGCGGCCTATTATAATATACAAAATAAATAAAGTTGAGTTATTATTCCTTTTCTTTATAGGTCAATGATATGTAATATCGTTTATGACGGCATGACGAAGTTTAATAAACTACTGCCGTTTCATAAAAATCGTTTCTAATATCTTATAAAAGGGAATAATCGGTATCTTATGAACAATAAAGTCTAACGAGGAAGTTAGAGCTTTAGCAAAACCGATACTTTTAGCATCGGTGATTAACGATTTTGCTGACTCGCTGCATTCATTCGCAGTAACAAAAGCGCGCGACTTGGTATCTGAATCTACGCTGCATCGCGTTTTGGCGAATAACTATGATCGATAGCGGAATCAAAAGCTCGTGACTAAGCGACTACAATGCGTTTTGGTGACTTGCTGCATTCGTCGAAGATATCAAAAGCTCGCCATATAGCGACTGCATTGATGCTTCCGCGCGTTTTCGCGCATAACTGCGTTCGATCGCGGAATCAAAATAGCGCGTTTCTGCGCACAGAGCGGTGAAGCATGTGAGTAAGAAGGACGAGTGGCGTGATACAGATAGTGTGTGGACTGTACCTTATAGTCGGTTTATCTAGCTTCCAAAAAGCGACATGATCACCGCAGTGAAGCTTTTGGACACGGCATCCAGCTTTCAAAAAGCAACTAAATCGTCGGTCGCTAAAACTAGCTTAGAGTGTTAGTTTAACGCTATCGAGATGATATGTCATCCTTTTCACACTAAAAAATTACTAAATATAGACGAACGTGGGAGCACGCTTTTTTAAAAACGTCATATTAACCTCAATCTGTTCGTGCTAATCCTTAGGTAGTTATTTATGTCAAGCACTTTCCTCACACACACTCCTTTACTGTGTGGATACTTCACAACAACAAGGAAATATACATGAAAATGTACCCCCATTAGGATTTAATACGAGTGTAAGCAGGTAAGTGGGGAACATCGTGAAAGCTCCCTCAAGTGGGTACAACATTGCCGGGGCGCTGGTCGTTAGCGCGCACTTGACGAGCGACGCGACCACGCGACCGACTCACTCGCGCGACGATGTGATTACGATTGATTTGATAGGACCGGAGGGCTTCGCACGAACAGTTTTTTTTCTAGGAATTATTCCCGTGGCGTGGGTGCGTTTACAAACATGAAATTCACATTTAAATACACCCAAACCGAAACAAATATTTGTAGATCACACAGAGACTTGTCCCGTGCGGGGATCGAACCTACGACTACTGAATCCTGTGGGCGAAGCAGCTTAAGCTCTTAACTACTAGATCAAACCGTCCGTCATTACGATTGATTTGATAGGACCGGAGAGCTGAGCGCCCAGAGTAAGACTAAAGTCAGAGAAGGCTTAGCACGAACAGTTTAAAATTACGAGTGACGCTATTAAATTAATATGATAAATAAATATGATATCCTTTGCACACTACATTTTTTTTTAATAAATACGAACAACAGAATGCTCTCTCGGCAATATAACGATATCGTAAAATGGTTTGTGGTTTACTGTTGGTAGACAGCCCGATCACGATGACGCCCATCGCTATAGGAATTTTTAAAGAAGTTTATCAATGTGTTTAATTGTCGATTTGCTTCGAACAAACGATATTTTGTTATCGCTAAAGGAACAAAAAAATGTTTCAGGTCGCTCTCTATTGTATTTTTAGTTTCAAAAAGCTTCATTTTCCGTGTTAAATACGACTTAGCAGCGAACAAACTGCAGACGCGTAGGTATGTTTAGCATAAATGAGACTACCGCGGGGATTTTTAGTGTGGCAAAATTCCTATATACCTGCCTCAAAGGTATGACAATCTTTTAAAATATTTTTCATTAATATTTTATTTTGTTTATTTATCAATATTAAAGATAATAAAATAAAAGGTTAACATAATTGGCTCAATATAAACCACTGAGGTTTGTGACTTATACCAAAAATAATCAAATCTACATCAGGCCTATGAGTGTACAGAGTATATAAATTAAATTAATTTAAATGTTTCATACCTTTTGATAGCAAAATAAGAAAGAAATCAACAGTTATCAACCTAACTAAAGAGTTACGTAGAATTACATTAATTGGTACAACACACGCACAACTAAGAACCAAGGAAATAACATTTTAGCTTAGATTTAATATTATTTTGCGTTAGATTATCTTTAATAGAGGAGGGTAGTTTGTTGCTAAGTCGAGGAACAAGGAACCGCGCAGTTCTCTCGCCGTACATATTGTTTGCTCGTGTTAGGCACAAACACCCACGAGCCACTGCCCTCGTAAATATAGGTGATCAATTTTGTGTCATAATTGTAAATTAAAAAATTGTTCTTTGAGTAGGTGGTATGTAAACTGAACATGGACTGGCAAGGCTTTACAATGTTTAAAGAGATCACTTTCGTTATCCTTGCATTGTAGGTTAATAGTAGGAGACACGAGTTGTTTTAATATTCTTTATTGAAGTCTATATATGCTATCCAAATATGTATAGTAAGTACGACCATAACTGCTAAGTCCATGGACTTAGGATTCTAAAAGAGAATTATATAACATTAATTTTATCTTGATGGGAATACGGTATTAAATAATTATAATATTTGCTAGGAACTGTCTTAGTTAAATTTGGAGTCAATTATTAGCCCAAAGTACTTATAAGAATTAACAAACTCAATGGTGGGAGAGTTACAAATTGTAGAAGAGTTACGCAGGCAGTTATGTTCATGGGCTATTATATTTGTCATTGGAGACTGCTTTAAGTAGGGAGTTTTAATATGTAGAACTTTGGTTTTAGTTGTGTTAAAAACTAGGCCTACATCATGACACCACTTAATTAGGTTATCAATCAATGAAAAGTATATATGGGCGTAGCTTTACTTTTGTGACAGTTTATTATTACGAATTTATGATAACTTAGAACGAATCAAGCACTGTTTAATTATTAAATTACATCTAATTTTGTACTAAAAAAAATATCGGAACTACTTTTAATACTTAATAATGTTAAGAATTCTTCATACTCGTTTAATTATGGTTGTAATTAATTTAGTGAAACTACAAAATAAAATTAATAAGTACATTATCAGAATAATATTTCATTTTATTCAACTACTAACATGACCCATTGACATTACTAAAATTAGACCGCGATGTATAAAAGGCGGCAAAATATGATCCACAATGAAAGTTGTAAATTACGCGTATACAGAATTAGTTTCTTATGTATATACTATATAAAACAGGATCGGGTTAGTATTATTAAAAAGAACGGCTGGATCGATTTAAATGATATATGATTTGTTGGATTCCTCTTCGCCCCGAATAGCAGAATAACTATTAAAATATCGAAAAGTTCAAAAAAAAATATACGACATTAAAATAAAAAAGGACAACAACTGTCAAATAGATTGGTATGCATGAGTCAGTCATCCGGTCAGCATGTAACCTATAAGTCGTGATAGTGTAATTTTTTATTGTTACAAGCTATCTGATTTGTTTTGAAAGAAAAGAATATATACATTACCGGGCGATTTTTTTGTTTTGTGCAAAATAATAATAATACTGAGTTCTCAGATTTACGCGAATATTACACATGAAATAAAACTATTTTTTCGGATTTTATCGCGGTTTATTTTGATTTTAGATTTTTAAGTTCCCGACGTTTCGAGTGTTTTGCAGCATCCATGGTCACGGTAAGGACTGAGTAGTGGTAGACGTCCAAAAGGCATAGTTGTTCCGGGGTACCCTCAAACTTCTTAACTATTTTTGTTGGTCCTATCTACGCAGAATGAGCTCACGGTGTCTTGAGGTCTTGCAGTGTTATGCTTGGTTTTGGATTTGATTATATTAATTACTGGATCCCAAGTCGATGGAAGCACCCAGCCATCTTCTCTATTAAATATAGGATGTTTTTTTAATTTCAATAGCCTCGCGAACCATCCTTGGTAGGAATCGGTGTTCTTTCACGAGAATTTGTGGTCTATCAAATCTGATGTTATGGCGGGTGCGGTCAAGGACATGTTCACAGACTGCAGACTTCTTTGAGCGACGGGAACTTAAAAATCAAAATAAACCGCGATAAAATCCGAAAAAATAGTTTTATTTCATGTAAAATAATAATTTTATTTTTTTTAATAAATATTATTCATCATCATCATCATCAGCCAAAAGACGTCCACTGCAGGACAAAAGCCTTCCCCAAAGATCGCAACAACGACCGGCTTTGGGCTGTACGTATCCAGCTTTTACCTGCGACCTTCACCAGGTCATCGATCCACCTTGTGGGGGGCCTGCTCACTCCACGTCTTCCGGTACGAGGTCGCCACTGGAAAACCTTTCTGCCCCACCGGCCGTCAGTTCTACGAGCGATGTGCCCCGCCCACTGCTACTTAAGTTTGGCAATTCTGAGAGCTATAACGGTGACTTTAATTCTCCAACGGAGATCCGTTCTCATTTCTGATTCGGAAACTCCGAGCATATCTCTTTCCATTGCCCTTTGGGCGACCTTGAGCCTTCTAATGAGGCCCATCGTGAGTGACCATGTCTCGGTGCCGTAAGTTATCACTGGGAACATAAATATTATTGTGCGAGCATAATTAATTAATGCCGCGACCAAGAAGATGTAATCTTTCCCAACAAAGCCGTCATGTAATTTGGCTTCGGAATATTCGAGAATCGAGAAATCGCACAAGAAGAGCGCCTCGTTAGTATGGCCTTCGTGCTTCTCAAACACAAGAGCAAAGAGAGGCAGCCCGTGAAACAGCTAGGTTAGAAATGAGAAATCGTCGAGCTTATCGTAAAGATCAAAAACGAGATAACCTTCGACGCGACAGAAGAAATGCTTCAAATGTTGATTTGAATCGAGCAGCGTTTATATACGATTGCGCAGTTGACTACAGCTCGCATCCTTTCGTTTGCATTGGTCCAATGGACGTTGTTTGCGAGCATTGTGGCGCATTGAAGTTTTCTGGAGAAACCCTAGGACTGTGCTGCCTTAATGGCAAAGTAAAATTGCCATTATTGACTCCGCCACCTGAGCCTTTGCATTCCTTGCTTCGTGGCGAAACACCAGAATTACGACATTTTCTAGCGAACACTCAAAAATAAAATGGCTGTTTTCAAATGACTTCATTTGGGGCAGACATTATCGAAGAACATGGATTTAATCCAACATTTAAGGTAATTTATGTTCAAGATAGTATGTTCATTTCCTTAAAAAAAATACTACATTGTTAATCAATACGTCTTTGAGAATACTCGATGCTGGATGTATTCAATGGAATGGAAAAGACGAGGGTTGCCGCATGCACACATTTTTATTTGGTTAGTCGAAAGAATTAGACCAGAACAAATAGATAAAATCATATGTGCCGCGATTCCTGATACCGAAAACGATCCAGTCCTACATGATGTTGTAATTACAAATATGATTCATGGACCGTGTGGCACCATCAAACGCCAATCGCCGTGCATGGTCGACGGAAGTGTTCCAAACGTTATCAACGAAAATGGACGGCGGAGACTATCACTGGCAACGATGGGTATCCACTGTATCGGCGTCGATCACCAGATGATAAATTAGGTAATTAATTATTTCTACTGTTATTGAACTAATAAACTATTAAACCTAAAAATTTTAAAGAATTCATTTTATTACGTTCATAAAATCCAAATAGACCGGGTATTATCTGAAGGACAAGTCAGAAGTCTTCGTAACCGGCGAGCGTGTATGAGACGAACTATGAGAGTAGAGTAAGCCAGAGAGGTATGTAAGGAAAGAGCCTGTTGGAACTCTGTACTCTCTGCCTACCCCGTAAGGGATCTGGCGTGATGATATAGATAGAGATAGATAGATAAAATCCAAAATAAGTTCAGCAAAAAGTTAAATGAGATTCATTGATTTTTGGCGGTACGAAGTTCGCCGGGTTCAGTTTTACTAGCTGTAAAAGATATAACTAAAAAGTGTTTAAATTTCATTTACTTATTTGTGTTATAATAGTTCGCATTTAATGTTCAAATGAAACAATTAAATACATATCATTGAATCATAACAATTTTAGGGGGGATAAGTAGATTGCCGCCATGCTGAATTGGTGTGTTTTGCAGTGAGGCGGTGAAGCGCTAATTAATGTTATCAGTGCTAGAGGTGGCTGAGTCTGATTTACCTGAGGCGTTGTGACGATTGTTCTGGTCGACTGATTGAATCGAAGACGCTGGCAATGGGTTCACAAGGGTCACCCTGTAAGTCGCCGGCAGGTTTGCAAAACCTTCCCTGTGAGGCATCAAGGCGTTGTGACGATTGTTTTGGAAGCCTGGTTGGATCGAGTACGTTGGCGATGGGTTCACAAGAGCCTCCCGGTGGGTTGCCAGCAGACATGCGAGACCTTTCCTGCGGTACGCCGACATATACGTATTTTAGCATTTCAAATTCCTACCACTGTTTCCATCGTTAAATATTCCAGTGTAACACTTTCTCTGCCTCCTATAATTTTGTTTGAGCCTCACCGCTTGTTCAGATTTAATTCATTCCCACGGCAGAGATTAGATCTAACTCCACCAACCGACCCAGTGCGGATTAGAGAGTAGGGGCAGGTATTTTGCAGTTATGTACCAGCCTGTTGGAACTTATCAAGCCACCTATTAGGTATCCAACTTAACTTGACGACCTGCATATTAAGTGGTATTTGTGTACGCTTAAACGTGCCTTCCGAGTCATGCAGACTCTCCAAAAAATTTCCACAAAAGGTCACCCATCTTATACCGACCGAGTGGCACGCTGCTTTACTTTTGGCATCATCATTTTGGCAAAAATATCACAGTCCCACACCGGTACGAGTTACTCGCAATCCTACATTAAATTAAAGTGGCATCCACGCCGAGATTATTCATGAATAATTTCGCTTTGTTTGACCTCGCGGTCGGGAAGTGGGTTAGTTCATTTCGGTCCGCGGCAGCCAATAAAACTTGTATGGGCTCGGGTCTTTCAAGTAAGAAATTTTAATAAGAAAACATTACAGCCTAAATTCAGTGGGGTGAGTTCGGGACACCTATTAATTTTTTAGCCTGGGAAAATATATATCAGAGTCGTTAGTTGTTTCAAAAATTAGTATAATATATTTTAAGTATTAAACGTAACTATCTATGTTTGTACGACAGTGGAGGAGGCGCGAGGGATCTATAAGGAGAGAATCGGTCTATCTGGCGTGTTGATAAACGGTAGATCTAGCGTGATGATAAACCTAGATAGATAGATGGACAATTATGGACATTATTTTTGTGAAATGGGTTAGCCATGATGTGGCAATGATTGTCATCGCAATGACATCATAATGAAAAACATTAAATGGTATGCCCGAAGGATTCTACTGACTGGCTCACAACCTGTCACTTGAACACGACACGAGTAACCCCTAATTAGTGCATGATAGATGTGCAACGCATACCTCTGCTTACGAATTGACGAAAATCATTATTTTAATACTTTTTTCTTTCACGAAATCATATTGCACCGCACCAGGAATTGTTTCTGGGTCGTAGGTGCGTTTATAATCATAAATTTTGAATGTGCTAACATTGACACGGAAATAAATATTCGACTGTCATGGAAAGATAATTTCCAAGTGGGTACCAAACCAAACCCATGAAACTCCATAAAGTGAGCCCAAGTTTAACTAAGGTATTTTTGTTACTTTTTTAGTTAAAACGAAACAACCATATTCTCCGCCTTAACCTATTTATCTATTACTACTAAGATGGCTTCAGAACAACATATGGTGCATATTTAAATAGATACGATCTGAATATCCTCATAATGGTGCATTGTTAATGCAAAAATAGAGGAATGTATTGTTAGAATACTATGTGTGACTCTATGCCGTCACGCGACTAACCTCGCTTAATGGATAAAACTAGTAAACAGTTCACGAAAACCATACGAATATGGCACTTCTTTACTTTGCAATAGATGATAAGGGCTTGATTCACTTCACCACTTTGGGATTTCACGCAAAAGGCATGGTTTAAGGGTCTGAACGACAGCCGCTTGAGTCGTGAGCTCGATATTTGCTTGGGACAAATCCTTGGGCGACTTACAAACATTTAATTTGGGTTTTAGTATTTGCAAATTGGTGCTTTTAAATACACCCATGACACAGGGTTAATATTAAATCATTTCAAGTAAAACATAAGTTTTTATGAGTGTAAAACATTGCTGATTTCGACTGAGTATTTATTTATCTTGCTCTCCCGATACATTTTCATTTGAGAACCTGAAGAGCAGAGGAGACTTTACTAACAATCTCTTAAAAATCTCTCTTTAGCTAAATTTAAAACATTTCTTCTCGATCCATACCTACTTGAGCTATGCTATTAATGGAATTTTCCAATCATCGCCATCGCAAACCACAAATGATTCGCGAATAACATTGCAGTTAATGAAATTACAAAGTGCCTTGTTTTCGCAGTTTCACAGCACCATAGAATTCGAAGAATCACCGTATTGCACGCCATATTATTCATAACAATAGTTAAGTATAACATTTTGCTTCAGTTGACATTTTCGTGGTAACTCTTCGGAATTTGGCGTGTCGTGCCAATGGACGGCAACGATCTAGGGATGGATACTAGCACGCCATGTTATGTGGTATATTTGTGATAGTATTTTATTACATCTATATTTTGAGTGATCTGGCGTGACGAAATAGTTAGATATATATTTATTACAACCCCGATTCGTAATAATTATCTACCTATCTACTAGAAATAAGATAAATAGACTACAGAATAAATAAACTACAGTTTAGAAGTATTTATGTTGCCACGAACCATAGTACTGAGCAGAAAATAAGTATAGTGCGACATGGATCTTTTGGCTCATGGATGGGCGGCGTTGATGTGAAATTAGGGTTATTATTTTCTTACTTCCAGACAAATATTTCAACAGCTGAGTCGGCACGGTTAACAAAAAAAAAAGTTGGGATAAATTTCATAGCAAACGGCAGCTCCGCGACTGTCATGAAGTGACGTTACACTTGATGACAGCGTAAGTTCCGATTTTGGCCGCGGACCAAAAGACCCTTGTACAGCTGTAGTCACATTAGGCCCCTATTACATGTAAAATACAAATATTAACACCGTCACGCCATTAACACAAACGGGGATGGCGGAGAGGTACATCATTTACATATTACATTTGTGTACACATTTTTCCCACGATGGTATTTATTTAATTTTTTTTATTTTTTATTTACTTATTTCAGATTATTGTTACATTTTTTACTAGTGGCTTAAAAATAGTACAATATTTGTTATAGCAAACCATGTAATGAAAACTAATCACAATTATTTATCAAAATTACAGTGGCCCCCAAACTAAGCAAGCGCTTGTATCTTGGGAGCCAGAGTTGTGTTGGCAAGTTCTGAACAAATTTTCGTAATAATGCTATTTTAAGTAATTATGTTAGTAAGTAGTTGGTAAAAAGAGATAGAAATAACCGTTGCCGCCGTGAAAAGCAAAATCATAATAAACATTGAGAAAAGGCATGTGCTGGTACTACTAAAATCGAGCGCAATCGCGCATGTGGGTGTGTGTGTTTAAATAGAAAATTAAGATACACTAAGATACAATATCTTCAGTTTGATCATAGGAATGAGAAAGTAGCCATTTTTTTATCACTTTTTTACACGCAAAGTTTGAAAGACTTATAATGTTACAGTGTTTACTGGTAATATTATAAATATGAGGGTGTAAGTAGGATGAACTGTGACGGGCTATGAGAGAATTTACGTGTGGAAGAGGAATGGAAAAGACGCGCTTTGAGATAAGTATATTATAATCAGATCTATTTTTAAGATGTTTATGAATATTGAGGACAGCTTTGGATATAAATAGCTGTCGAACGCGAAGTACTGGGAATTCTTTGTAAAGCAAATATGTAGGGTGACAGAAAGGTTTATGCAGCATTACTTTAATAACTGCTCTTTGAGCTCTTTCACTGCCAATAAATGTACTTTTACTGGCACCTCGCCAAACAGAAATTCCGTATTGTAATATGGATTGACATAGAGCGTAAAAGACTGTACTGCGGGTTGTAAGAGGCGTGCAATTGCGTATCTTTTTTGCTACATAAATAAATTTCCACACTCGGTCAGAAAGCAGTTTTATATGATTTTTGTAGCTCTCGTAAGTTCTCGTCTATTGTTATACCTAAGTACCTAATGCAGTTAGTGCGTTCTATAATGGGGCAAGTACAATTATTAAGTGGAGTGCCATGATTGTTGCAGGTATGAGTTTTCAAAACTAAGTGATTAGGAGGTTATGATTTTTTAGTTTTGCAGAAAATAATGATTTTAGTTTTTTTTAATATTTCAAGTTAGTAAATTCCTGTTAAGTGCATTAGTTATGGTTGATAATCCGATATAAATCCGTTGATAAATCAAGGCAGTATACTTGTTCTTAGGTATTAGGATAACTGTATCGTTGGCATAAGAAATAGTATATGCGTTAAGTAATGGAATATTGAGAAAATCGTTCATGTAAAGGATGAATAGAGATGGACCAAGTATGCTACCCTGCGGTACGCCAAACGTGATTGGAAGTAGCTCACTCGAATAGTCGACTCCAGCTTTAATGTATCGGTTTCGATTGGAGAGGTAGCTTTGAAACCATTAGAGAGGAATACCCCTGACGCCAGCGTGTTCCAACTCTTTTAGGAGTAAGGAAACGGGACCTGTTTAAAGGCTTTAGCTAGGTCTATAAAAACAGCTAGTGAGCGTTCACCTTTTCTATGAAAGTTGACACTAAGTTAGTAAATTTCATGGCTGCATCTTCGGTTGACCTACCCTTCCTAAAGCCGAATTGTTTATCAGAAATCCAATTATGTTTTACAAGAAATGTAATTAACCGTGAATTTACAACTCTTTCGAGTATTTTTGAAAAAATATTAAGTAGCGCAATAAGTCTATAGTTGTCAGGTATGTCCTTTGAGCCATTTTTGTGAACGGGGCTTGTTGCAGCAATCTTCCAACTATCGGGAAATATACCCGTTTCTAAAGATAAGTTAATTATATAGGTAAGAGGTTTTAAAATTGTATGACAGTGTTATAGGGGGAGAGCCTATTGCAATCACACGGGGCACAATACCAGATCACAGACTGCTACTGAGAAATTTTCTATAAGAAAACTCAGTAATACATAAATGTGTCGCAAAATATCACATACAGAAGATTTTATGTGTAACATCTCTAATTACAATTCTATACTAATCAATGAGATATTAAAATAAGCAGTAACAGTGGCCAATGAAAATTGGACAGACGATTGGATTGCACTCGACGGCTTGGTCCAGTGGTTAAGAGGCCCCCTGGAACGAGTGGTCGCGGGTTCCCTTTCCGCATGGGACAAATCTTTGTGTGACCCACAGATATTTGTTTCGGTCTGGATATTTGTGTATGCAAATTTCTTGTTTGTAAACGCACCCACGACACAGGAATAATCCCTGGTGCGGGGCTACGTTTTTTTATAATAATCAAAAATGAATCATCAATTTATTTTATCGTAACAGTGACATTTGGTAAATTAGCCGCAACCCGTTTATATGTTCAGAATCACGGACAATTAATTGTAAAACCCCAAACAATCAATTATTGTTTATGTACCATTCTGTGTGCAAAATTTAAGTACGGCAATAAAATTTGGGAAGGATCTGCGGGGTACCAATCAAACAGTTTTAATGGTATTGTGTCGTTATAAATTAAATATAGTGTCTCAGTTTTTTGTAAAACAACTAATAAAAATAAGCTATTAAATATTGGCTATTTCAAAGAAAATTAATAAAGTAATTCAGATTATATCGTCGCTCTAGTGTAGTAGCTGGAGATCAGTCATATTCGTTCAAAATTAATAAAGTAATTCAGATTATGTCGTCGCTCTGGTGTAGTAGCTGAAGATCAGTCATGTTCGTTCAAAATTAATAAGGTAATTCAGATTATGTCGTCGCTCTGGTGTAGTAGCTGGAGATCAGTCATGTTCGTTCAAAATTAATAAAGTAATTCAGATTATATCGTCGCTCTAGTGTAGTAGCTGGAGATCAGACACGTTCTTTCAAAATTAATAAAGTAATTCAGATTATATCGTCGCTCTAGTGTAGTAGCTGGAGATCAGTCATGTTCTTTCAAAATTAATAAAGTAATTCAGATTATATCGTCGCTCTAGTGTAGTAGCTGGAGATCAGTCATGTTCTTTCAAAATCTGGAGTCTGGAAACATTTCCGGCATAATGTCAATACGCTCGCTCCCTATGACATGTACCGGACTTAACATCATCGTCGGCAGTACGAGGGTGTACACCGTGCACTGTACACCTCCAGTATTCAAACTTGTGGAATATACGTACATATTTCCTCTGCAAGAGATCTGGCGTTATGGTACAGAGAGTTTATTTCATACTTTTTAGTCCGTTTTAAAAAAGTGGTATATCATTCATTATTAGTAATTTAAAAAAAATATTTAACCCCGCAATCCGCCATTATTCAAAAGTAATCAAAAGCCGTTGATCCATGGCACACACAACACTGATTGGCTGCCCATGACGTTACCACGCACGCAATCCAATCACTACTGTTTACAGTTCATCGCGAATACTGAATTTGAGTTAGCACGTAATCGACGTATAAAGGCTTAAGCGCATTTTCGACTGGGCGAGACCGCGACGTGATACCGCCCGACGGTACGTGGATAGTTTTAGTGTACTAAACTGTACAGGAGATGGATGACACAGCTTGATGGGGTGCGGTGCGGCACACCGAACTGTATCATTCCGTGCAGACCTATTATCGGCAGCGCAACAAGACATATGTCATAGATTTTGTCAACCTAAGTGTGACAATAGTTTTGTCTAACGTGCTAGCATGGCGTACCGTGACATAAGTTTGACACAAGAAAACTCGTTTCAAGAATTTTAGTATATTATATTATATTGATGGAAAATACACCGCTGACATAGAGAGAAGAGTGAGTGCAGGGAACAGAGTGAATGGCGCGATGGGAAAGCTATTTGGGAGCCGGCACTTGAGCCAAAAGGCGGAACTGGCCATACATAATGGAGTAATTGTCCCAACGCTGTTATATGGCAGCGAGAGCTGGGTATGTAAGAAGGAGAATGAAAGTAGAATAAATGCGGTGGAAATGCGAGCTCTGCGGAAGATTTGCGGAGTGAAGCTGACCGAACGTATTCGCAACAGCGTAGTAAGAAAGCAAATGGGTATGAAAGAGAGTATCGGTGTAAATATGTTATATTAATGTATATTAATGTATTGTATGTATGTGTATATGTATTGTAAGTATATATAATAAATTATATTTATTTTTCGCAACCACACTTTTCTCTTCATCCTTTTGTAGTTTTCGCACCTGCCTCACTTGTTTCTGCATCACCCGAAGGTTGACTGGTAGAAAATGCCTAAGGCATTAAGTCCGCCTTTGTACCACTAGTGCATAAAGAATAAATAAATAAATAAATAAATAAATAAATAAAGATGAGAAAGGGTATGCTCCGTTGGTTCGGGCATATAGAAAGAATGTCCGAAGAAAGAATGACAAAACTGATATAAAATGCGAGAGTGGAAGGATGTAGGTACCGGGGAAGACCTAGACTATCTTACCATGACCAAATAGACCGGGTCTTATTTGAAGGACAAGTCAGAAGTCTCCGTAACCGGCGAGCGTGTATGAGACGAACTATGAGAGCAGAGGAAGCCAGAGAGGTATGTAAGGAAAGAGCCTGTTGGAACTCTGTACTCTCTGCCTACCCCGTAAGGGATCTGGCGTGCGATATAGATAGATAGATATTGACGTATAGATGAGACTATTTTAACTTGCGTACGAAATTCGAATCAAGATCCTTTAAAATTTTGTCTCGCGCTAGAAAAGTGTTAGCGCCCGCGCTAGGTCTACTGTATTGTCCAGTACATTAAAATTACTCACATCCCGTAGACGTCACGTCACGATCCCGCCCCGTCATATATGTGCCCAAAAATTATTTAATAAAGTCTATCGATAATTTAATTGTTGAATTGAGTGAGGGCGAAACAATATCTTGTTTTGATATGATATGATACTAATTGTTCGTGTCGGCTTGTTATGTTTATTTGTGAATAACTCGGGGCAAATCGTTGATTCTGTTATTGTTTCATGTATGTAGGTCATCGCGGGTTCCCGATTTGCTGTATTAATGGTGTTTTATTGACGCAGTGGCTATTAATTTGTTGTTGTTCGGGTAACGACGTTGTATTATAGTGCAATCATATACGAATGTAGATTGTTTTGTATATTGGGTATAAATATTGAAGTATTTTTGTACCTTTAGAGAATATTGTTGTGATGCGCTGTTAGAAATAAAGTTATACGAATCCATTACTGTGTTGTACTTTTTTAAAGTCTGAACTCTAGAATCTTCCGTAACCCGTTTTAACCCATTCGAACCATCCCCGAACAGCGTATGCTGTTTAATAAATAATATCAGCACAGCTGCTGTTGTGTGTTTTGTCGCCTTAATATTAAGGCGCAGTCACCATAGAATCAAAAAAGAAATCGGTATGTTCTAAAATGACTGATACATGCAAGTGAAACTCGTGTTCCAGCTAACGATAAACAGGATCAGCAGAATCGAATTTAACGTTTAATTAAAAAATAAGAATCGAAGCTCGGACTGTGTTACTGGGGGTTTTCTATTCAAAAATTCCCAGACTCCGGACTGTCTGGAAATGTGTATGGCATTAGGCCCACCTCCTATTACATTGGGGCCTACTATCGGTGAAATATGTGTGAAAAAGAAATGTACCGCGTGAGAGTTTTTCGAAATGTTATTCGCACAAATCCCACAAGCATTTTGTCAGTTTTTATAACACGCTGTGATAAAATGGGTTGCCCGTTGCGAGTGTTATCGGCCGCCGCAGGTTCGAGATTTTAAAGCTTAAACGTATCGTAAATATTTCACACGCTATCTGCAGTTTGAGTCGCGACGGTCGCCATGAATTTCGTAGTACGGTACACGGATTTTTGGACTCTTTTTGCTTTTGTCATTTTCTTTTACTGTGTCCTTATTGGTGCTGTATGTTTCGTGCTCTCTTGCGATTAAATAGCCTGCTCGTGCGCAAAAAGGTATTCATTTATTATGAGAATTTCAAATGTTTCTATTGAGTGGGACATTTTTTGTTCTATCTATATAACTTCACTATAAAACGTGGTACCTATATACAATTATTATACATTCATTGATTCTAATCATTACTGTCAAAGTAGGATCGTTTCGTTTTAATTACATGAATACATATTTTGTTAAGTAAGTTTTTTTGCTATATAATAAATAATATTAGCCCTGTTTAGAAACTGTCCCACGTTGGGCACGGGCCTCGTCTCAAACTGAGAGTGTTTAGGCCATAGTCAATCACGCTAGCCCAGTGCGGAATGGAGAATTTCACACACCTTTGAGAAACTCTTAGGCATGCAGGTTTCCTCACGATGTTTTCAGTCACCATTAAAGCAAGTGATAATTAATTTATAAAACGCACATGTTTTCGAAAAGGGAGAGGTGCGTGCCTGGGTTTAAACCCGAAACCTCTAACTGTGCAGTCCAACTGACTAACCACTAGGCTATCACTGCTAATTATTATGAAGAAATATTTCTCTACTTTGACAAAACAAACAGCAATTAATCTAGCGGACTTAAGCCATTCAAATGTGTAAACACCGTCAAAATATCACCCGAATTTCATTGGAAAATGTTTCCTATACAACCGCTGCATTGTCACCCTGCGGGGATGCATCGGCAGATACCGGGCCACGAATATTGGTTGGCAATAAAAACCAACGCCCGAACAATGCTGACCATAAACCTTTGTTTATTGAACTTGATAGCCGGAGAGTTATATAGGTATTTGGCCAGATTTTATATATTTTATTTAGAAAATATTATCGAACAGTTTGGCTTTGAGGTTATAAATTATTACACACTGTTATGCGAATATTCCCCAAGCGGGAGTGACAGACGTGTACCGTGTCCATAACCACCACGCATTTTTCACCGAAGATGTTAGGTCAAAGTAAAAGGGGGTAAGCCTGTAGCAATGGCAATGGTATAATAATACCGAACAACATTCCAGACTCCAGACAGATACTATAAAAATAGAAACACTAAATTTTGTCCGATCTAGGACTCGAACTCATGAGCTCGGAATCGCTTCAAGTGGTGAAGCGATTCCGAGCTCATGAGTTCGAGTCCTCGAGACGAGGGTAGTCATATATTACATTTTATTATAATAATCACGATTGCTATCGTTCAGAATACATTTACACTTCAAATGTCCACACCTCACTAAAAAGACTTAATAGGAGATGAGCCTCTTACCGTATCACTACTTCTCGACTGAAGTTACATGATTTCTTTCTGTTTGGTCCGAATCACAATACAGTACTGTGCATGATAGAACCGACTCCTACATCTCATAATTATGGAAACGTTACCATGAAGAGAAAAGTTGGCGGTTGATAAAACTCAAGGTAGCGTAATATCTGAGAAATTAAATACATTACAAATTGCTAAATCAATTCTATTGAACTTGGTAGATTTTAAGACAAACTATCAAACCCTAAGTAAGACTGAGCGATATTGATCACGTTCCTTCGGCAGCTACTCGTGTTATATATATATGTGTGATATAAATTGAACGTTATATTGTGATTTATATAACGTCAATACATTATTACCAGTTGCATGAAGTCGTCGATGTTTGGGTATTCGGCGTAGACGGGGATCTATTCAAGTGATCCTTCATATATAGTTGGGTATTATTTGAGGTGCCATAAACCTTAACATATACTGTAACTCGTGCGGGAAGCGGGGGAGGTTCAGTCATGTAAACTGCTCACCGTGCTGTCATCTTTTACTCTCGATATTAGTTTTGGAGATCCTTTAGCAGTGTTTGCAAATGATCTGCTGTTGGCCGAGGTTTTTACAGTTTCACCGGGAAAGGGCGAGCAACGTCTATGCTCTAGCCGGAAAGGCAAGGGGGACAACCAGAAGGCGCCCTAAGAAGGAAGTTAGGGTTGTCATTATGGGGAAGGGCATCAGTATTCAAAAGGAGGGAGGTAAGGGTATTAGGAGGGTCGTTGAGAATATGCTACGGACATAATCATAATAACAGCTCATAGAAAGGGAGTTGGGTGCTTCGTCGGCGGCGGCTACGATTAAGGGGTTTCAATGATGCTCTCTTGGCGGTTTCTTATCGAGGAAAGCAAAGGACTGGAGGCGCGAAAACATCCTTCGTCCTCTTTTCTAATACGAAGTAAATAGGACGAACCTTAACTAGGCGACGCTATCACGGCACAGCTCTATGCCTACCCCCTTTTTATGGGTGTAACCAGAATACCGTTTGCCAATTTCCCTTAGTTGTGATAGGAGGCGATTGGGCACCAAACCCATATATATGTATTATCCTGTTTAACACCACACACCCCCTGATGTCTCTAAATGTATTTTGAAATTGTAATAAGTTTCTTTGTCTTCGTGTGTAGATAAATGTATTTTTTCTTTCATGTACTCTCCATCTAGGAAGTGACAGTAAAAGCATATAACAAATTCAGTAGTTCACGCACGTATACAAAAAATTAACATACACATAAAATGAAACTCGACCCGGAACTACGTTAAATCATTTGAAATGAATGGCTGGCATTTGTTTTACATCCATTATAGAGGTGAGGCGCGGCTGCGAATGTGTTCCTCCAACATAAACAGCAATGCACGTTGAAAGTAAACAACAATTAAAAGTGACTAGGCGTGTGGCCGGCGGCCGAACATGAAAGAAAGATTTACGCTTCATGTGATGTATGTATTTAATTAGCAATGACGGACACGAGTTTAACATTTTGTTATGATGTAGAGAGAATCCAGTAGCTAATTTTTTTGAAAATATATTCGCAAAACCCTGTCTAACTGCTTCGTTGTAAAATGGTGCATATATGAGTTGGTTAGAGTAGGTCGGACAAAGTGTATCGAGAGATTTTCAGTGGGAGACTGGAGTTTGGGATTGTGCTTAGTATAGGCTCCTCCCCTATTTAATTAAGATCAAACGTCGTTGGCAATATACAACTGTTGAATCACTACTTAAAAAATGTAGACAGGCTGGGTATACTTAATATATAATTATAAACGTCATAAATAATAGAAAAAAGAGTGAGAGATAAATAGATTGAATACTCTTTATTGTACATTGGCGGTTTTATCGCTAACAGGGTTTTGAGTTCTTAGATTTACGCGAATATTACACATGAAATAAAACTATTTTGCGGATTTTATCGCGGTTTATTTTTTATTTTTAGGTCCCGACGTTTCGAGTGCTTTGTAGCACCCATGGTCACGGGAAGGACTGAGGTGTTAGACGTCCAAAAGGCATAGTTGTTCCGGTGTACCCTCAAACTTCTTAATTATTTTTGTTGTTGTTGGTCCGATCTACGCAGAATGAGCTCACGGTGTCTTGAGGTCTTGAAGTGTTATGCTTGGTTTTGGATTTGATTATATTAATTACCGGATCCCAAGACGATGGAAGCACCCAACCGTCTTCTCTATTGAAATTAGGATGTTTTTTAATTTCAATAGCCTCGCGAACCATCCTTGGTAGGAATCGGTGTTCTTTCACGAGGATTTGTGGTCTATCAAATCTGATGTTTGTGCAGGTGCGGTCAAGGACATGTTCACAGACTGCAGACTTCTTTGAGCGACGGTGTTTTAGGTCGCTAACAGCGTTCTCTTCCAGACAGCCAAAAGTGAAAGAACGCGAAAAAAATACAAAATAGAGTGCAGTAGGTAGCGTAAATTCTTTAGTTACATTTATTTTACGTAATTATTATTATATAATATAGGTCCATATTGTTACGACTTCGATACACCCTATATCTTATGAACCCTTTATCGGGGTCATCATCACCATCAGCCTATAGACGTCCACTGCAGGACAAAGGCCTCCCCCTAAGATCGCCGGCGGCCCTAACAACGACTGGCTTTGTGCTGTACCATCCAGCTTCTACCTGCGACCTTCACCAGGTCATCGCTACACCTTGTGGCCTGCCCACTCTACGTCTTCCGGTGCGAGGTCGCCACTAGATAATCTTTCGACTCCAACGTCAGTTCTACCTGCGATGTGCCCCGCCCACTGCCACTTAAATTTGGCAATTCTGAGGGCTATATCGGTGACTTTGGTCCTCCTGCTATATTTCTGATTCGATCTCGCAGAGAAACTCCGAGCATAGCTCTTTCCATTGCCCTTTGGGTGACCTTGAGCCTTCTTATAGGGCCCCTTGTAAGTGACCATGTCTCGGTACCGTAAGTCATCACTGGCAACACACACTGGTCAAAGACTTTTGTTTTCAACGGAAACAGTCTCTCTTCGGAAGCGACAGCGATAAAATCGGGAACAAGCGATATATGTGGAATACACCGGCGACCTTAGCAACGATATACGGATACTACGAGTAACTCATCGGCTTGGAAGCAGTATTTGGGTACTAGCAAGAGTAGTACTAGTGTGTGTTTAGTACTTGTCTTGTACTAGTGTTCAACGTACTGTTTGTGTGTACAGCGCCTAATAAAGTTAATTAATCTTAATAGTTCGATTAGATAAAAAAAAATGTAAACTGACAATTTGTAAGTTAAGCAGAATAAATTATTTGAGTACAAGTTTACTAGCCGGTATCTGGTGGCAACTCTTTAAGGAGTTGACAGCGACATACAAAACTAGCATCTGGGGTTAATTTTACCGATTGGAATAAAATGAGTTTATTAACAACGAGGTAGGCTTATAATTCCATCCAGTCTTTTTTGGTCTATCTTGCCATAGGTGCCCACACGTGAAGATTGCAGGTAAGATCTGCATTCTACAATACAACACCTGTCCTTGTGGTTATATTTAGCTTGATGATGAAGGTTTACAAATGAATTTTACTTTAAAAGATTACAGAACATCTTAACCTGTTACATGAACCGGATTTCGTGATGCCAGTTACATCTTACTTGCTTATTGTTTCAGCCTTTCATCTGACTTACCTACTAAAATAATCATTGTAATGTCAGGAGCATACTGCGAGAATGTGAGTTTGTTAATCTTCAAATATCAAATGATTAACATCGTTAAGATGATGATTTTCAAAAGGAAGACGTCAGCTTCAATCATCTTTGGAAAGTCGAAAATTAAGACTATGAAAAGAGTATTGTATTAGCCCTTATGTTTGTTAGTACCTATTATAACAAAGGGAATGTAACTCATAAATAAACAAAAATATTTATTAATAATAAAATAATTCGCATTTCACACTTATACATAGTTTATAGAGAAAAGACTCAGAACAATCATCACAATCCCGTCTGAAGTATGTCATAAAACTTACAGTGCCACAAGGATCTTATGGCCCGTGGATGACATTGATAGGTTGATGTAAAATGTGGGACGTGGGTTACCATTATTATTTTTTTCTAGTTCTAAGGAGATATTTCAACAGGTGCGGTCGCACCTGTTGAAATACGTTTACTAATTAAAAATAACTTGAGTTTATTTTATAGCAACTTGAGTTTATTTCTCTTGGTGACAGCGTGAGTTTGGATATTGGCCGCGGGCCAAGAGATCCTTGTGGAACTGTTATTGTCACCACATATTTCCATAATAGTCTGAAAGTATTTCTTTCCTTAACGGACATGATAACGTGATTATCATGACTATTGGAAAACTTACTACAGTAGTACATTGCCTACTTACAAAAAAAGCCTAGATTCAAATAAAATGGATTTTCTAACAAACCGCCTAAGAAAAATTCACTAGGAAAAAATGCGTTGTTACCAGCGGAAACATGTTATTCCTCCCGAAATACGGTTCCAGTTAAATGAAGGCGAGTCATTAATATTGTTACGTTTGCGGGGTAATTTAATGCCGAATAACGTGCGAAGTACTTATTAGGTGCTATCTATCTATCTATCTATAACCTCACGCCAGATCCCTTGCGGGGTAGGCAGAGAGTACAGAGTTCCAACAGGTTCTTTCCTTACATACCTCTCTGGCTTCCTCGACTCTCATAGTTCGTCTCATACACGCTCGCCGGTTACGGAGACTCTTGACTTTTCCATCAGATAAGACTCGGTTTATTTGGTCGTGGTAAGATAGTCTAGGTCTTCCCCGGTACCTGCATCCTTCCACTTTGACATTGTATATCTGTTTTGTCATTCTTTCCTCTGGCATTCTTTCTATATGCCCGAACCAGCGGAGCATGCCCTTTCTCATCTTTACACCGATACTATTTTTCATACCTACTCGCTGTCTTACTATGCTGTTGCTAATGCGGTCGGTCAGCTTCACTCCGCACATCTTCCGCAGAGCTCGCATTTCTACCGCATTTATCCTACTTTCATTCTCCTTCTTACATACCCAGCTTTCGCTACCATATAACAGCGTTGGGACAAGAACTCCGTTATGTATGGCCAGCTGCGCCTTATGGCTTAAGTGCCGGCTCCCGAGTAGCTTTCCCATCGCACCATTCACTCTGTTCCCTGCACTCACTCTTCTCTCTATGTCAGCGGTGTATTTCCCATCCTTACTGAAGGCGCATCCAAGATATACAAACTCATTCACTTGCTCTAGCACATCGTTACCAACCACAATCCTTACATTCGTTCTGGGTTCTTCCCTTTCAAAAACCATAATCTTGGTTTTCTTCACATTCAAGTGTAAGCCATTGATCATGCAGTCGTTTTTCATAACTGTGACCAGTGTTTGCAGATCAGTGGCTGTTGGCGCTATTAAAACCGCGTCATCTGCATAAAGTAGATGGTTTACCACTAAGTCACCCATTTTTACACCTTCATTCATCGCTTTCAGTCTTTGAAGACTTTTGTCCAGATATACTATAAACAGTCTAGCGGACAACACGCAACCCTGCTTGACGCCGATTTTAACGTCAAACCAGGGTGACCTGTTACCACCCACCCGTACGCATGCCTTGCAGTCTACATAAGTGGACTGGACGGCTCGCAACAGAGTGCCATCTATACCATACTCTGGCAAAATGTCCCAAAGTATCTTTCGCACAACTCTGTCAAATGCCTTCTCCAGATCTACAAAACCGCAGAAAACCTTCCGGCCCACTGCCAGATGCTTCTCTACGATGTTGCGGAGTGAGAAGACTTGATCCGAACATCCTCTTCCAGACCTGAAACCCCCTTGTGCCTCGCACAACATTCCATCGGACTTCACGCGCATTCTCCGTTCAATAATTTTACCGTACACCTTGGCTGCCAAGCTGATCAAACTGATGGCTCTGTAATTGGCGCAGTCATATTGTGAACCCTTGCCTTTATACAAGGGTACAATGACTGCGCGGCGCCAATCTGTAGGGACTCTACCGGTCCTCCAGCAAAGGTTTGCAAGGGCCCGGAAAGCGTCCCGGACGCAAGTTCCACCATATTTGATCATCTCGGCAGATATCATGTCTATTCCCGTAGCTTTACCGTTTTTCAAACTTCCTATCGCCCATTCAACTTCTTCCATAGTGATGTCCTCCGTTGATTCTGGTGCCGCAATCTCGCCTTTAGGCACGTCTGTGGCATCAGCATCCGGGTCATCTCCATACATTTCTCCAAAATATTCACTTCACCGGTTTAGCACAGCTTGTGTATCTGCAAGAATGTCACCATCTTTAGATTTTATCCTTTCCATTCTGGAGCCTGACGAATCACCTTGAGCCTTTCTCACCTTGCTCCAAAAGAGTTTGGTGTTGTTCTCGAAGTTCTTCGCCAGCCTCTCCTCCTCAATCATACTGGCTCTTTCACGCTTTTCTTTCACTAAAGTTTTAGTGGCATTCTTGCATTGCCGGTATATTTCTTTCCTCATCTCTGTCATACTGGCATTCAGGTTCAAAGAAGATACATAGTCCTGCTACGCTTTCTTCTTACTTTCTACGGAGTTTTGCAACTCCGCATCCCACCATGCATCACCTTTTGCTGTAATATGCTTCTTTGAGCAACCACATACTTCTTTCGCGGATTCCACCAAACTCTCTTTCAGGCTATTCCAGCATTCATCTACATTTGAGTCCGAAGAGCCTGCTGTCAAAAGCTTGTCCCGGACTCTGTCTTCATACATTCTCCTCACGCTCTCATCTTGCAACTTTTCAACCTTTAATCTTTCAAGGTCTCCGAAGGGGATACGCTCTCGCCAGTGCCTCCACTTCCTGAACAGACCACTAAACCGCGCAACTACGAGATAGTGGTCTGATTCCAGAGTGGAGCCTCTATACGCACGCGTATCTTGTAGTTTGCTTCGGAGACGGTTATCAACCAGGATCAGATCTATCATGCTTTTTTGTTCATTCCTTCTCCACGTATACATATGTATGTCCTTGTGCTGGAATATCGTATTAGACACAAGGAGACCCCTTTCCAAACAAACATCTACAATGAGCTTACCTGCATCGTTTACTCTCTTATCACCATAAGGACCCAGAGCAGCGTCGCAAGTTTGCTGCCTGGTTCCTACCCATCCGTTCAGATCGCCACACAGAATCACCTTTTCGTTAGCCTCAGCCAAATCCAGAACTTCCCTGACATTATCCCAAAACTTCTCAAGGTCCTGGGTTGTCGACGAGCTTACGGGAGCATACGCTGCGACCAAAAATACTCTAGTGACACCCAGTTTTAAACGGACCCAGAGAAGTCTCGCATCGCACAGGCCATAATCTCTCACTCCAGAGGCCAGGCGACGGGACAGCAAGATACCCACCCCCATGCTGGCACGACTGCTCTGCGGTACCCCAGACCACAGAGCCATCGTTCCATCAGGAAGATCACAGGTTTCACTGCCCCTCCGCTTAGTCTCTGTTACACACAGAGCATCCAGGCGTCTCTCTTTCATTACATCAATCACCTCATGCACCTTATCTTCCATACCACCTCTTACATTCCAAGTGCCTATTCGGCACTCTGCACCCCACGACTCGCCAGTTCGGGCCCGGCGTGATGGGTGGCGGCCCCCATCGCCGCTTCCACCTATATTCATACCGACGGGGGCGGGCCGGTACGCGTCGCCTCGGGGGGACGCCCTAGCCCGCACTGCGGTACGTCTTCGGTCCAAGATTGCAGCCATAATGACTGGCAGGGGTCGCGACGAGCACGCTCTTGGACAGACTTATTAGGTGCTATGCGCACTAAACAGTACGTCGAATGCAAGTACACACAAATACTAAAGACGCACTAGTACTACTCTCGCTAGTACACAATTACTGCTTCCGGTGCTCGTTGAATACGTATATCGTTGCTAGGGTCGCTGGAATATTCCACTTAGAAATCTTGTTCTCGATTTGATCGCTGTCACTTTCGAAGAAAGACTGTGGGTTGCCGCCACGATGAGTGTTACTTTTATACTCGTATGAAAGTTCTAGAACGGACAGGAACCCTCCAAGTACATCGATAGAAAAGTCCAGGTACATCGAACAATAGCCGGCGCATTGCATAAAGCGGTGTTATTGTTAGGTACCTACTTGTATACCGCGGCTGCGCGCTGGAGATAATAAAAGGGGAGGAACATTCTAGACGCAGACTCTTAACCCTCAAACGCAGATTTTAGATCTTTCTTGACGGATCGATATGGGACCTAAGGGTGTGTAAGGTGATTTACAATTTACATGCCCCGACAAAGGTTTCACGATATATACACGAACAATATTATTTCAGCCCAACTCGGGGGCAAACGACCCCAGTCGCGGGTCCCAGGACCGTGACACTAATATCGCAATAAACACACCAACCCTTGCTTTAAATAAAATATAAAATGTACGTATGTGTTCTATGTACTCATGGGTATTAATTAACCCCCTAATGGTGGTGGAACGTTCAAAATACTTAGTAGTCCTTAATGTTTATGTTTTAACAAAATTATCTTAAACAATTCCGTATTTATTTAAGATCTAGACACGTATACCAATACGTATATGTGTTCTTGTGTATACGTCCTTCTCAACCAATTTCCTCTCATTTTTCAAAAAGTAACCGTGGGATTTTTTCTCTTTCTTTTCCACAGGTATGACATTCAGAACAGGTAGTAGAGTCTTAAGTAATCCCTAGTATTTTTGTTTTTGACTATTCCTTAGAACTTTTTGGTCTATATAAACAACTAAACCTTTGGTTTTTCGTAAAAGCTGAAGAAAGAAATAACTGATCTCCATAAAATTTCTAAAGCAAAAAATGCAGAGAGAGTGGCAGAAAAATGTGTACCCACGTTCTTACGAGGATTTTATACCTCAATATAATAGGGGGCAAACGTATGAAAAACCGGTTACAATTTCAGACTACTACCAACAACGTTAGTTTTAATGTAATAAGCACATTGCCATCTTATTAGACACAATCTCCAAACTGCGGCTTACTACTGAGAATTTGTGATAAAATAAACGCAACGACCTTTTGTCAAAAATAAACAAACCTAGGTCCTAATCGCGTGCCGGACTCTGCGCCACGACCTAAATGCATAACAAAAAGTAGCAAATTCATATAACGTTAAGTACGCCTCTATAATTATCTTATAACTATCGACGCTCTATATTATACGTTAATCAAATACAGCAATTATAATTCAAGGCAGTTCCACCCGCTCCAAGATGGATGTTCCACAGATGATTATAACCAGAGAATAGCTTAATCATAATTAACTTAACGGTTATTAAGGTGGCGGTAATTATGCGGTTCTTTGAGTCATGTTGTCGCGAGCATAACGCGCGTGTAGACTCGACGCTTTTGCTAGTGATTATAATGTCATGTTTAATGGTTATTTAAATATGTTGATTAATCAAAATGAGGTGCTCATAGTTCAGAAGTTCCGCAGCGCTCGCCTCGGTCAGTAAGATAAGACAGTTTTTGGTATTTTCATATTCGAGTACCTCAGTGCTTCGGAAGGCACTTTAAGTTGTTGGTCCCATTTATAAGTTAACGTGGAAGTCGTTAAGTGGAGTTGAAAGCCCTATAGGTCTCTTGACAAATTCCAACACCAGGTGGCCACAAACCTGCCTCCACTAATTCGCGTAGTGGCGTATGACCTAATATTCTTTATCTTGATTTGTAAGAGAAGGCCAGGAGTGGGACAGTATAGGCAGATGTATTTTGATAAGTTAAATTTACCTACCTCGTTGGTCTATTGGTGTGGAGTCATGGGATCGCAATCCTTGGTTGTCTTCAACACCCTTGTGTTGAAAAATTTTAATAGCAGTCTAGAGTCAGAAATTGTGACCGGTATAGTGACAATAGGCACGCCTCCCATTATATTGAGACCTTACATATACCTTCACTTGGCACATAGGTATACCAAGGTAATAGATATAGGTAAAATACACATAAATGTGTTTATTTAATAGTATCTGGAAGAGACAGTGGAATCAGAAGAAAGGTTACTATAAAATCTTGCTACTTTATCCCTCTTAATTGCAACGGGTATGTTTAGAAATATACCAACACCAAACTCCAAATACAAATAAATAAATAGTGCAATTAGCTACATTAGTTAATTTCTCATCTCTGTATTGTTCAAAGTGGCAGTACCAAAAAAAGACAACAAAAATTAAAGATATGAAAAATTCCCAGTGTGAGTTTGGAGTCTGAAATTGTCCCTGGTATATGGCCATAGACTCTCCCTCTATTACATAGGACTTAATATCGTCGGCAAAAAGTTGATGTACTCAGTATACCTCTGCCACCCCCGCTTGGAGAATATAGGCGTGACGGTGTTTACTTACCAATTAACCATGAAAGAACCCTACACAACGGAACAAAGCCCACAGTACATCTCCGATAATATTAAATAAGAAAAAAGGTCCCTCAGTAATTAGTAGATTCCGTATAAGCCATCCGTGAGCCTCTTCACACACCACAAACGTAGCTGTTATTAGGTAGGATCATTGGAATCGCCTTACAGCATCGGCTGCAAAGATCTAACGATTCCCGTGTGAAGCTTTATTTATCAGAAACTACAATTACCGATATCAAATTACTTACATAAACTATACACTTATGAGACGGTGTATTACACTACACAATGTTTTGGGTTTGATTTATTGAAAACAGACGTTCATTTTATAAACAACGCTTAAGTTATGCTTACAAACACAATGCACAAACGACCATTTATGGGTCACTCTAAGATTTGTAGCGCGTGGGATCCGACCGAACCTACGACTACTCTCGTCACTAGATAAGTCGATAATCAATCACACTATTTCCATTATTCACTATTTCGTAGGTAATAAAGTAGGTATGTGATGAAAAAGAAATTACGAATTTAACATAGCAACTACCTCGAAAAAGAACCCATCCATAGCAACCACGTACTTTAATTAATACAATTAGAAACTGGTGGCTTACAGCACAAAGCTGGTCGTTGTGGCGACCTTTGAGGAGGCCTCCGTCTTAAAGTTCACGTCTTACATGTAATGGTGATGATTCCCTAATGATAACTGATGATTTTTGCTTATCTATCTATACAAATAAAGTTGAAGTGTCTGTTTGTAATTTTTTTTTCTTTGGGACTAAGCCCGCGACTCATTTCCGCCATTGTCACTCCTGTAGGGCAGGATTCACAACGGTCTTCTTCGTTGACGCCAAGGTTTGAACCTTAGGGTGTCCCGGAAAGCGGTGAAATGTCATATATATAATTATAATTTTTGCTAGACTATGTCAGTTTTACGTGTTCATATAACAAGGACTATTAAATTAGGTAATGTTAACTTACTTTTTACTCTTGAGTTCGCGTCGGCCAGTAGGCTTTATGTACCAAAGTAGTCGTCAGAATAATCACAGTCAATAGCATAGCCTACTTTCCCGACATCCCTACTTCTAACCGGTATCAAATTATCTTTAGAAATCGAAAATTCGAGACCTTGAGAAATCTCTCAAGAAACTTCACGAAGTAATTGAATAGGAGATTTGCTCGTTGTTAAATTGAATAGACTTATCTCTTAGGCCGTGACGACTTAAGCTTTAGTATCTATACATCTAAACCTTTAAACAGAACTGAAATTTATGTCAATATTACTTTATTGCTGTGAACATAAAATTGAAAGGATATATTAGTACCAATCTTTTTCTAATATATAATAGTACAAAGTAATCGAAAAAGTAAGAAGAAAAGATATTTCATTAATTTGACGACATCGATGATTTAATATTCGTAAATCTATAACTTTTTTCATAACCGAAAGACACCCACTGCAAGAAAATGATCTCCCCAAACATTGACATAACGACCGGCCTCGTGCTATACGCATGTCAGTTACTGTTCTCTTGCGGATCTCCTAATTTTTTATTTAATTTTGCAGGGAGACTCTGAGCCGTGACATCACCATTGCCCTTTGTGTTACCTTCTGTCTTATTTTGAGGCCCATAGTGAGCAAGTGAGTTTAAGTGCTGTATGCCATCACTGGCAACACGCACTGGTCAAAAATTTTTTGAGACACTGCGGTAAATAGAACGGGAAATTTTTAATTTTTTATCAACTTTGTACTACCCGTGTTTAACAAATAAAGGATTCTGATTCTGAGAAAATGTTATGTAGTTTCCTGAAACCTGCCCAGTCGAACTGAAATCGACGATTGACTTCTTCCTCATCAATCTTTCTATCAGTTTATAATCAACTAAGAAATAAAGAATCACCTTAGTGCAATCCGAAACAAAAGTTAATGAACAGAAACAATTTTATACAAATCATAAACAGTTTAAGCGTCAAAACTCGCTGACCAGCTCCGACAACGAGTTTCTAATATCGGTGAACGCCTTAGAAAGTTTACTAAACACAATTATATTATAAAATTCGCTGAACATTAATGAAATAAACATACAGTGGAGCTCAGCTTAGCAAGATAAGTACGTTAAAATTTATAAGCCGAACTGGGCGACAACCGCGAACAAATTTAGTACCCAGCCGTTGTGCCGCGCCGGCGCACAATCGGCGGCAATAAATCGCGCGGCATAGTTATGCAAATGACACCACACTTACACCGGAAACTTGCCTTGGATCTCTCGCCCAGTCTAAGGGCTAGTACACAGTGATTTAGTTGCTTGTACGTGAATAGGGGTCTGACGTTGTGTTTCCGGTGGGATGTGACATTTTCTGCTCTATTGTGTTGCATTGTTTTACAAAAGAGTTTAATAAGAGACTATTACCAAAAACTATTTAGCTATATCATCACGTCAGGGGGATAGGCAGAGAGCACAGAGTTCGAAGAGGTCCAATATTACCAAACTAAGGACCATGTCAAGTGGCAAGAAAGTGATATTCACTTTCTTCAAATTCATCCTCTTAACTAATATTTTTACATACTGCAACGAAGAAGTCCGACCCACGCGCAGCGTAGCGCACCGATGCGCGGGAATTGCGCGATATAACTCAAATTTTATGGAAATTACCCTCCAAACAAATGTGTTAACTTTGAAGACTCGGCCCTAAAAATTAGTCGAGGTTTCGCATCGAGCAAATTTTATTGATTGGGTTTTGTCAAAAAGCAATATTGTGATATTACAGCTACTATAATGCAGCCTATACTCTCTTATATAATTTTAGTGCAGCTTAAAGCTGTAAAAGGGCGGTCACTTTCTCTCTTAGGCAGCAGTTGTGCTACTTGGGTACTCTTTTAGTATAATTTTATCAGAGAATATTTGCTCTTGAATTCTCATAGCGACGTATGGACATAAACAAAAGAAAATTAAATAAAAACATCCTCCCTATCTCTTACTAATATATAGATTTCTACATTTTGTACGTATTAATCAAAGTTAAAAGATTACAAAACATGTAGCCATAAAACATAATTTAGCAACAAACTTTACTACTATTTGCTGTTTGGTGGACAAATCTGTGCCGCCGTTTAGTGAAAGTCTGTTCAGTATCTGTGGTGATGTAAATACAATAATTTCGAGAACTCATATATGTACCTACTGTGGCAACCATAAACCATTCTTTATTTGACGACAAAAATAATGATACTTTTTTTATGTTTTCATACAAAAGATCTTGTTAAAAGACGCGTTTGAGGACACCGCCCCGCCCCGCACGCTGCCCGCCCCAGCCTCGCGTAGACATAAAAATCTATGCACCTGAAACTAATCCTCGCCTTATTTTAACAATTCTTTTTCTCATCATGTACGGCATTTATAAGTCTTTGTAAATACTGAGTTTAAAAAATAGAACTGCACTTGAATTTATGTTCGACGATTTGAATTACCATTCAATTTTTAAAATTGCTCTGAATTATTTTTTATTTGTATGATTTACATTGAAATGAATTCCCTCGATGAAAACTTATCTCATTAGAACTGAAAAGTTGGTGTTAATTTTAGTAAAATTAAAGTTCTATTAGATTTATTAGGGCCCTCGAAGTTTTGTGTGTACATTGTAGTCGTTTCTGATAACGTATGTTTTAGTACTATTCATTATAGTAGTAATAAACACAGTGTAGTACTATACTCATACTTAGCTAACACAATTTTTACAACAAATAAAACTTTATTTCCATTGAACACGTGCCACGTGTCGTTTTATCGTATTTGTTAATGGAAAGCGTCAATTTAATTAATTAATTAGCAGCGTGCGATGAATCACGGGTTTACGAGCGAAGCCGCCAGCCAATCACATTCATGATTAATCACGCGAAGTGTGGAACTTGAGATCTGATTCAAATTTACTTTAACACTTAAGTGGAATGCCCAAAGGCTAGGTTCACACGACATTGAACTGCACGATTCTTGTAAAATACGTCTTATCCTATAAGTAGTGGCGCATACATTGTGCATTGAACCGTTCACACGTTTTACGTACTGCAATGAGTACACCGTTAAATAAGTTATAGGATACTCATCTGCCCTGTCAAGCATACCGAATGGACTTCAACGTATTCAGTTTGCAGTAGCGCATAGCATTGCACCGTCTCTTTTACACGGCACGTTGTCACACGTTTACGAATAGCAACCGAACAAGCGTATATTGGAATACATATATATATATATTTTTTATCAGTGCTACGTAAAATTAACAGGCTCTACTTTTAATATACCCAGTCAACAGTCTGTACGAGATTAGGTCTCAAAAACAATAGGGTGCCAGGCGATGACGGTATGACAACTAAGCTTCTTAAGGCTGGTGGGAGGCCGATGCTAAAGGCTCTCCAGAAGCTCTTTAATTCCGTCATTGTCGAGGGAAAAACGCCAAAGTCATGGCACAGAAGTGTGGTGGTTCTCTTCTTCAAAAAGAGCGACAAAGCCCTATTGAAGAACTATAGACCCATATCACTTCTGAGTCAAGTCTATAAGCTGTTTTCGAGAGTCATTACGAATCGTCTCTCACGCAGACTCGATGACTTCCAGCCTCCCGAACAAGCCGGTTTTCGAAAAGGCTTTGGCACCATAGACCACATACATACGCTGCGACAGGTTATATAGAAGACAGAGGAGTATAACCGGCCACTATGTTTAGCGTTTGTGGACTATGAAAAAGCTTTTGATTCGATTGAGACATGGGCTGTGCTACAGTCTCTCCAGCGGTGCCAAGTAGACCACCGTTATATCGAAGTGTTGAAGAGTTTGTATGAAAACGCCACTATGGCAGTTCGTCTCTACGGCCAGAACTCAAACCCCATCCAACTGCAGCGAGGCGTGGGACAGGGAGATGTCATCTCCCCAAAACTGTTTTCCGCCGAGCTGGAAGACGTTTTTAAGCTTCTGGACTGGAGAAAACATGGCATCAATATCAATGGCGAGTACATCTCTCACCTTCGATTTGCCGACGATATCGTGGTCATGGCTGAGACCCTGGAAGACCTCGGCACTATGCTCGATGACCTCAGCAGAGTCTCTCAACAAGTGGGTCTTAAAATGAATATGGATAAGACGAAAATCATGTCAAACACCCATATCGTACCCACTTCTGTGAAGGTTGGAGACTCTACACTCGAAGTTGTACACCATTATGTATACCTGGACAAACAGTCTAATGAGGTAGGTCCAACTTCGAGAAAGAGGTCAATCGTCGAATCCAACTCGGCTGGGCAGCATTCGGGAAGCTAAGATATATCTTCTCGGCCAAATACCGCAGTGTCTCAAGACAAAAGTCTTTGACCAGTGTGTGTTACCAGTGATGACTTACGGCACCGAGACATGGTCATTCACGATGGGCCTCATAAGAAGGCTTAAGGTCATCCAAAGGGCAATGGAAAGAGCTATCCTCGAAGTTTCTCTGCGAGACCGAATCAGAAATGAGGAGATCCGCAGGAGAACCAAAGTCACCGATATAGCTCTCAGAATTACCAAACTTAAGTGGCAATGGGCGGGGCACATCGCTTGTAGAACTGACGGCCGGTGGGGCAGAAAGGTTTTCAAGTGGCGACCTCGTACCGGAAGACGTGGAGTGGGCAGGCCTCCCACAAGGTGAAGCGATGACCTGGTGAAGGTCGCGGGTAAAAGCTGGATACGTACAGCACAAAGCTGGTCATTGTGGCGATCTTTGGGGGAGGCCTTTGTCCTGTAGTGGACGTCTTTCGGCTGATGATGATGATGACTTTTAATATTATATTACCTATTAATTATTCGCCTCTTAAAGATGTGATATTATGGTAATAAGATGAATTCTTAAAAAGTTAATAATAATATTAGTCCTGTTAAGAAACTGTCCCACCGTTAGGCACGGGCCTGCTCTCAAACTGAGAGGGTTTATGCCATCATCCACCACGCTGGCCCAGTGCGTGTTGGCGAACTTCACACACCTTCGAGAAACTTTTAGGCATGCAGGTTTCGTCATGATGTTTTCAAGGAAGTGATAGTTAATTTTCAATACGCACATGCTTTCGAAAAGACACAGGTGTGTGCCTGGGTTTGAACCCGAGACCTCTGCTATACAATCCAACGGTTTAACCACTAGGCTATCACTGCTGCATTAAAAGAAATATTTTATTATAAATCATGCTTAGTAGATTTAGGGACCATATAAGTGAAACATTTTAAATAATCCCTAAATCTCCACCGTTGAAGCTTCAATAGACAGTCTGCTCTCTAAGGAAATAAGCGACTGTTTATTATATCCTTCCTTGTTAAAATTGATGATCCAATGTGAAACAAAGGCAACTTAAACTAATAGTTAAAACAATAACAAAAAAAAATTAAGTCGTTCATGAAAAGGAAACAAAAAGAACTCCCAAATATCCCAAACAAATGTGCTTGAATCAACAAGAAAAAATAGATCCATAAACGGGTAAAAGTATTGGCTTCATTACTTATTATTTGGGCCCAGTAAAATATAGGCCAGTGGGATAAGGGCTCGCATTTGTCCGGTCCATCTTAGAAAACTGATGATCTGGATATTGTTCTGATGGGCACAGATATATGAGATTACTCTCACAAATCTTAGATCCCATTCAGACGATCAACGCAAAATTATAATATTAAATAATGAAAACATTATTACATAAAATAAAAGTTTACAATTGTTCGGTTCCACAAAACCGATTAATTGGTTTTACTGTGAAAGGACGTCACACTCAAACATGAATACAAATTCATAATAAACAAATTAGCCGCGTGGTTCCCGGCTTAGAATAGGACCAACCCATCTCATCCCATCGGGTGTCGTACAAGGCGACTAAGGGAAAACTAGGGAATGGGCAGCAGCGTTCTCTTAACACTTCTGCGATCAAAAACTGCGCTCGCCAACCCGCCTGCCAAGCGTGGCGAGTATGGCAAATCCCCCCAATCACTATTATGGAAGAAAAGAAGAAAACCAGGCCCCTAGTCCCCGGCGGTCCTGATCGTCCTGGCCACGGTAGCAGCCATGGTAACGACAGGACAAGGGGTGCTAAGAATCTCCGGCAGAGATTCGGCTACCACCAAAAACGAAAATTGGCCCTGGTGACATACAACGCACGCACTTTGAGGACAGATGAGAAGCTTGTTGAGCTGGAAGAAGAGATAAACAAGTTGCGGTGGAATATTGTTGGTTTATCGGAGGTCCGAAGAGAGGGCGAGGACACGATAACCTTAAAATCCGGCAACTTGTTTTACTACCGGGAGGGCGAACAGCAGTCCCAAGGTGGTGTCGGATTTATCGTCCACAAGTCACTCATAGACAACGTTGTGTCCATCACTAGTGTGTCGAGCAGGGTAGCGTACCTGATACTCAGAATATCCAAAAGATATTCGCTGAAGGTCATACAGGTCTACGCACCGACCTCGACATACTCAGATGATGATGTCGAAGTTATGTATGAGGACATTAGTAGAGCCATACATACTTCCAAAACACACTTTACAGTGGTTATGGGTGACTTCAATGCGCGGCTGGGCAAACGGGGCGATGATGAGTTGAGAGTGGGGCAATTTGGATATGGGCAGCGCAACCCCAGGGGTCAGAGGCTGGCCGAATTCCTGGAGAAGGAGGGACTCTTTATGATGAACTCTTTCTTCCAGAAGCCGCCTCATAGGAAATGGACCTGGATGAGCCCTGATGGTTCCACCAAAAACGAAATAGACTTCATAATGAGCACCAAGCGACAAATATTTAATGATGTCTCCGTGATCCACAGGGTCAAAACCGGCAGTGATCACCGAATGGTCAGAGGCACATTAAATATTAATGTCAAAATGGAAAGATCGCGTCTGATGAAGTCTACGCTCCGACCTTGTAATGCACATATCCAAAACCCCGAGAACTTTCAACTCGAATTGGCAAACCGCTTCGAATTGCTAGACAGCAGCGCATCAGTGGACGAAATCAACAACAGGCTGGTAGAGACTGTTCATACGGTCGGGTCCAAGTATTTTAAGCCCCACCGTAAAAATAGACCTCAAAAACTATCCAACTACACCCGAAACCTCATGGCTGAGCGACGTTCCATGACGCTCCAAACCTCCGATGATGCTAAGTCCTATAGGCAGCTCAATGGGCAGATATAGAAGTCCTTGCGACAAGACTTACGGTCCTTCAATACAAGGCGTATTGAGGAGACCATAGCACAGAACAAGGGATCTAAAGTGTTCGCAAGAGACGCGTCTATTGGGCAAAGCCAGTTGACGAAGCTGAAGATGGAGGACGGAAACATAACGTCGAATAGGTCGGAGATGCTCAGGGAGATAGAGAGGTTCTATGGGCAGTTGTATACCTCAGTAGCTGAACCTGTTGTTGACTTGGTAAAAGACCCAAGAGCCAAGCTAACCCGACACTACACTGAAGATATCCCGGACATCAGCCTGTGCGAGATTAGGATGGCTCTCAAACAATTAAAAAATAACAAAGCGCCGGGCGAAGACGGAATTACCGTGGAGCTTCTGAAAGCGGGCGGAACGCCAGTACTTAAAGTCCTTCAGAGGCTGTTTAATTCCGTCTTGCTCGAAGAGAAAACGCCGGAAGCATGGAACAGGGGTGTGGTGGTACTGTTTTTCAAGAAAGTTGATAACACTTTACTGAAGAATTATAGGCCCATCACACTGCCGAGCCATGTTTATAAGTTGTTTTCGAGAGTCATTACGAATCGTCTCGAACGCAGGTTTGATGACTTCCAGCCTCCCGAACAAGCCGGTTTCCGGAAAGGCTTTAGTACCATAGACCACATACATACGCTGCGGCAGATTATACAGAAGACCGAGGAGTATAATCGGCCACTATGCTTGGCGTTTGTGGACTATGAGAAAGCCTTCGATTCGATCGAGACTTGGGCGGTTCTTAGATCTCTCCAGCGATGCCGCATTGACTATCGGTACATCGAAGTGTTGAAGTGCTTGTATAATAACGCCACCATGTCAGTCCGAGTACAGGGGCAGTGCACGAAGGTGATCCCCATAAAAAGAGGAGTAAGACAGGGAGACGTCATTTCTCCGAAACTGTTTACGGCCACCTTAGAGGACGCCTTCAAGCTCTTGGAATGGCAAGGACTTGGCATCAACATCAATGGCGAATACATCACTCACCTTCGATTTGCCGACGACATTGTGGTCGTGGCAGAGTCGCTGGAAGATCTAGGACGAATGCTCGGTGACCTCAACAGAGTATCTCAACAAGTGGGTCTTAAAATGAACATGGACAAAACGAAAATAATGTGTAACGTCCATGTCGTACCCACCGCACTCACCGTTGGGAACTCTACTGTTGAAGTTGTCGACGAATACATTTACCTGGGACAGGTAGTCCGGTTAGGTAGGTCCAACTTTGAGAGAGAGGTCAATCGACGAATCCAACTCGGCTGGGCAGCGTTCGGGAAACTGCGCAACATCTTCTCATCCAAAATACCTCAGTGCCTTAAGACTAAAGTTTTTAGTCAGTGTGTGTTACCAGTGATGATATATGGATCAGAGACGTGGTCTCTTACTATAGGTCTCATAAAAAAGCTCAGAGTTGCTCAGCGAGCTATGGAGAGAGCTATGCTCGGCGTTTCTCTACGCGATCGAATCAGGAATGAGGAGATTCGTAGAAGAACCAAGGTCACCGACATAGCCGTTAAGATTAGCAAGCTGAAGTGGCAATGGGCGGGCCACATAGCGCGTAGATCGGACGGGTGTTGGGGCAGAAAGATTCTAGAGTGGAGACCACGTATTGGCAAGCGCAGCGTGGGACGACCGCCTGCCAGATGGACCGACGATCTTGTGAAAATCGCAGGAAGTCGTTGGATGCAGGTGGCATCGGACCGGTTACGCTGGAAAGCGATTGGGGAGGCCTATGTTCAGCAGTGGACAAGTATAGGCTGAGATGATGATGATGATGATGAATAAACAATTGGTGGTATTTAAAAATCTAAGAAGGCTTAATTACATAGATCCATTTTTTTAGGTGTTGCAGTCAGTTTCTAACAGATATTTTTATACATACTCGCAAATTTATTTTTATTATCTTCTAATAGCAGTTCAAAAGGCATTTCGTTATACAACAATGGGAGTCTACTTCTCTGGCTAAGGGTTCTTCCGCCAAAATAGTTATTAATACTTGAAGTCTGAAATTGCCCCTCTGTTACAACTCTCGTGCATATGATATGGTGGATATGCGTTCTATGCTCCAAACTGCCGTGGTTGTTGACAACTAGTGTTCGACCAAAGATCGATTTTTGGCCGATTTTTATAATAACCCAAAGAGATGTGAAAAATTTAGCCATCACGAACAGTGATGGCTAAATTTTTAAAAAGTTATGTCGACTGTATACCTTTACCTTTGTATACCTTTACCTTACCTAACATAACGACATGATAAAAATTACCTATAAATAGTTTTAAATAATAACACTACAATAATTGCACTGCCTCAGGAATTCAGGATGGTCACAAACCGTTTCTCTTTTTAAAAGAAACTACTAAAAATGTCGGCGGAGCCCTCTCAATGTTAGTTTCACGTCAATATGTCGCACAGTCTATTTTAAATATTATAGGATACTTGGATATGTATGTATATTTGTGTGTATATATATGTATATATTTATGTATTGTATTATCATGGTGCCGCGTGGTTCCCGGCTTAGAATAGGACCAACCCATCTCATCCCATCGGGTGTCGTACAAGGCGACTAAGGGAAAACTAGGGAATGGGCAGCAGCGTTCCCTTAGCACTTCGACGACCAATAACTGCGCTCGCCAACCCGCCTGCCAAGCGTGGCGAGTATGGCAAACACCCCCAATTATGGACGAATGTAAGAAAACCAGGCCCCTAGTCCCCGGCGGTCCTGTTCGTCCTGGCCACGGTAGCAGCCATGGTAACGACAGGACAAGGGGTGCTAAGAATCTCCGGCAGAGATTCGGCTACCACCAACACCGAAATTTGGCCCTGGTGACATACAACGCACGCACGTTAAGGACAGATGAGAAGCTTGTTGAGCTGGAAGAAGAGATAAACAAGTTGCGGTGGAATATTGTTGGTTTATCGGAGGTCCGAAGAAAGGGCGAGGACACGATAACCTTAAAATCCGGCAACTTGTTTTACTACCGGGAGGGCGAACAGCAGTCCCAAGGTGGTGTCGGATTTATCGTCCACAAGTCACTCATAGACAACGTTGTGTCCATCACTAGTGTGTCGAGCAGGGTAGCGTACCTGATACTCAGAATATCCAAAAGATATTGGCTGAAGGTCATACAGGTCTACGCACCGACCTCGGCATACTCAGATGATGACGTCGAAGTAATGTATGAGGACATTAGTAGAGCCATACATACTTCCAAAGCACACTTTACAGTGGTTATGGGTGACTTCAATGCGCGGCTGGGCAAACGGGGCGATGATGAATTGAGAGTGGGGCAATTTGGATATGGGCAACGCAACCCCAGGGGTCAGAGGCTGGCCGAATATCTGGAGAAGGAGGGACTCTTTATGATGAACTCTTTCTTCCGGAAGCCGCCTCATAGGAAATGGACCTGGATGAGCCCTGATGGTTCCACAAAAAATGAGATAGACTTCATCATGAGCACCAAGCGACAAATATTTAATGATGTCTCCGTGATTCACAGGGTAAAAACCGGCAGTGATCACCGAATGGTCAGAGGCACATTAAATATTAATGTCAAAATGGAAAGATCGCGTCTGATGAAGTCTACGCTCCGACCTTCTAATACACATATCCAAAACCCCGAGAACTTTCAACTCGAATTGTCAAACCGCTTCGAATTGCTAGACAGCAGCGCATCAGTGGACGAAATCAACAATAGGTTGGTAGAGACTGTCCATACGGTCGGGTCCAAGCATTTTAAGCCCCACCGTAAAAATAGACCTCAAAAGCTATCTGACTACACCCGAAACCTTATGGCTGAGCGACGTACCATGACACTCCAAACCTCCGATGATGCTAAGTCCTATAGGCAGCTCAATGGACAGATATTGAAGTCCTTGCGACACGATTTACGGTCCTTCAATACAAGACGTATTGAGGAGACCATAGAGCAGAACAAGGGCTCCAAAGTGTTTGCAAAAGACGCGTCTATTGGGCAAAGCCAGTTGACGAAGCTGAAGACGGAGGACGGAAACGTAACGTCGAATAGGTCAGAGGTGCTCAGGGAGATAGAGAGGTTCTATGGGCAGTTGTATACCTCAGTAGCTGAACCTGTTGTTGACTTGGTAAAAGACCCAAGAGCCAAGCTAACCCGACACTACACTGAAGATATCCCGGACATCAGCCTGTACGAGATTAGGATGGCTCTCAAACACCTTAAAAACAACAAAGCGCCGGGTGAAGACGGAATTACCGCAGAGCTTCTGAAAGCGGGCGCATCGCCGGTACTTAAAGTCCTTCAGAGGCTGTTTAATTCCGTCTTGCTCGAAGGAAAAACGCCGGAAGCGTGGAACAGGGGTGTGGTGGTACTCTTTTTCAAGAAAGGTGATAACACTTTACTGAAGAATTATAGGCCCATCACACTGCTGAGCCATGTTTATAAGTTGTTTTCGAGAGTCATCACGAATCGTCTCGAACGCAGGCTTGATGACTTCTAGCCTCCCGAACAAGCCGGTTTCCGGAAAGGCTTTAGTACCATAGACCACATACATACGCTGCGGCAGATTATACAGAAGACCGAGGAGTATAATCGGCCACTATGCTTGGCGTTTGTGGACTATGAGAAAGCCTTCGATTCGATAGAGACTTGGGCGGTTCTTAGATCTCTCCAGCGATGCCGCATTGACTATCGGTACATCGAAGTGTTGAAGTGCTTGTATAATAACGCCACCATGTCAGTCCGAGTACAGGGGCAGTGCACGAAGGCGATCCCCATAAAAAGAGGAGTAAGGCAGGGAGACGTCATTTCTCCGAAACTGTTTACGGCCACCTTAGAGGACGCCTTCAAGCTCTTGGAATGGCAAGGACTTGGCATCAACATCAATGGCGAATACATCACTCACCTTCGATTTGCCGACGACATTGTGGTCGTGGCGGAGTCGCTGGAAGATCTAGGACGAATGCTCGGTGACCTCAACAGAGTATCTCAACAAGTGGGTCTTAAAATGAACATGGACAAAACGAAAATAATATCTAAAGTCCATGTCGTACCCACCGCACTCACCGTTGGGAACTCTACTCTTGAAGTTGTCGACGAATACATTTACCTGGGACAGGTAGTCCGGTTAGGTAGGTCCAACTTTGAGAGAGAGGTCAATCGACGAATCCAACTCGGCTGGGCAGCGTTCGGGAAACTGCGCAACATCTTCTCATCCAAAATACCTCAGTGCCTTAAGACTAAAGTTTTTAGTCAGTGTGTGTTACCAGTGATGATATATGGATCAGAGACATGGTCTCTTACTATAGGTCTCATAAAAAAGCTCAGAGTTGCTCAGCGAGCTATGGAGAGAGCTATGCTCGGCGTTTCTCTACGCGATCGAATCAGGAATGAGGAGATTCGTAGAAGAACCAAGGTCACCGACATAGCCGTTAAGATTAGCAAGCTGAAGTGGCAATGGGCGGGCCACATAGCGCGTAGATCGGACGGGCGTTGGGGCAGAAAGATTCTAGAGTGGAGACCACGTATTGGCAAGCGCAGCGTGGGACGACCGCCTGCCAGATGGACCGACGATCTTGTGAAAATCGCAGGAAGTCGTTGGATGCAGGTGGCATCGGACCGGTTACGCTGGAAAGCGATTGGGGAGGCCTATGTTCAGCAGTGGACAAGTATAGGCTGAGATGATGATGATGATTGTATTATCATTAATTGATTAAAATTGATTATTTAATTTCTTTTAGATTTATTTTCTTACATTTTTTTTTAGCTTCGTGTTTTTTCGCACCTACCACACATGTTTGTTTCCACACCACCCTATGATAGACTGGGAGAAAATGCCTCAGGCATTAAGTCCGCCTAATATTATTTATGATATTTAATTACTTAAAAGCATTCGTAAGTCGTAAATCTTTATAGATTATTCTGTTTCGGTGGTTGCAGGAAACTATCAGCTTCGGCCAAAACTTCAGCTCATTTTGCCCGAAGCCGAAGGATTGGCCGAAGGCGGTATTTTTGGCCGAAAGTGGCCGAATCCGAAGCTTCGGTCGGACATGCATAACTAATACACATTCATGTTTAAATCCGGTAATATTTTACAAATTTTACAAACTTTGAATAGTGCTTTACAAATTGCTTCTACATTTACTTTTTTTTTATAAAATAGTCAATATTAATAATTGTAATATAAAATACTCACGTGACACGATAAATAGTTTTGGTTGTGCTATTGGCGCCGTTAAACAAAATTTGCACCTCAAACTTGCACTGAAAACAGTGATAACCTTATGACAAATTTTTATACCATACCTCTTAAATGCAAGGCGAGAGTTCCAGAGTTAATTTTCCTGTTCCTAACTGAAATCTTTGGAGCTTATGTACAATGATCAGTTGCTGACGGTGAATGATAACTAAAATGTTCATAAATATATGGGACTAATGTGGATTTACTACTTAGTACACGCTCGGCGCTCGAGGCGAGTTGACGCGTTGTTGGTTACTGTTATCATAGAGTATACTTCTTACGGAAGTGACATCTTACGAACACGGAGGAAGTCCTTAATCATGTTCCGGTCACCCAGTAAGGAATACTATTCCGACCCAGATCTTAGCAAGGCTGGTGGATCAAGCAATATAACATTACGCAAGCGTAAACATGATGAGGAACTGCAAGTAATGTTCGAATCATTTTCAAAAGAAATCAAAAGTACCCTGAATTGCTGGAAAACTGAAGTACAAGAAAATATTTCATAAAAAATTGAAAAAATAACTTGGAATCAGTCCTGAAGACCGATCTTGCACAATTAAATGATAATTTCTCTAAATTGAGATCTGAAATAAATACTATACGCCAAGATTATCAGGAAATGAAAGCATCGGTTCAGTCATTAAACCGCAAACATAACACAATTGATGAAGAATTTAAATCACTAAAAGATTCCATCGAATTTCACAGTAAAGAGTATGACGATATTAACCTCAAGATTAAATCTCACATTGATAAAGTTAAGAATATTAGCAAACTTGAGAGCCAACTGGACATTTTGAGCAGCAGGTACAATTCACTAGTTAAAGAATTTAATATTAACGATCAAAGGAACCGACTCCTGAACTTAGAAATCACTGGACTCACGGAAAGTAAAGATGAGAATCTACATGACGTTTTCATGACGATTGCTAAACATGCTGGTGTCAGTATTCTTTGTGAGGATATTTTGGAGATAAATCGCGTCACCCCCAAAGTCAAACAGCCAGGCCGCCCGAGGAATATTATAGTGAAAGTTAAGTCCCGCTTTTTAAAGGATAACATCATATCAGGTGCGCGGAAAAATAGATTAACCACCAAGAATTTAGATATACCCGGCTCTGAGAAACCTATTTACATAAATGAGCACCTCACCCAATTCAACAAGCAACTCTTAAAGAAGTGTAAGGAAGCTGCAAAGGTGAAACAATATCAATATGTTTGGACTAGAAATGGAAGATTTTTTATCAGGAAAAACGACACGACACGATGAAAACGAGATTTCAAAATTTTTTTAAGCGGTATACTATATCCCTTTACTGCGACGCTCTGGCGGCGCGGCGAATGAAGCTACTGGGAGTGGCCTATCCAAACCCAGAGGAATTTCGGCTCTTCCCCCCTGCTGGAATCTGCAGCCTGGTACAGGGAGTATTCGATTCTACAGATATGTAAGAGCGCTAGGGCAAGGACAGCACAAAAGATCCCAACGGGTCGAAGTGCACCTGAGGTCTCCTCGGTCCGATAAGCCAATGACAAGATAAGATAAGATATCCCTTTACTATTATGTTGTACTATCCCATTTTTATATTTTTTTCTATTTTTATTTGTGTTTCCGTTCCGTTTTGTAATCCCTTTACGTTCATTATGCTTATTACATTTTTTGAATTTTTAGAGATTAACACATGTGAAGCGATCGTTGATTATAATACATATTTTACCTGTTTAAAACATTCTGCAATTACTTATTCTTTGGCGGCGATAGCAATCCTTTGTTTAAGTTGCACACCTAGGTTATCGATGCGGCAAATTAGTGTGCGATACAAAAGGTGTAACGAACGTAATTTATGTTATTCAGTCATAAAAGCAATCATCACATTGATTTACCTAATATACCCGGATATGTCTTTTTGTCTTGTAATATTACATTTTATAAACATTCATGTGATACAGGTTCCTACATTTACTTGTTATCACTTTTATTACCTCTTTAGTTTTAGAGAATATATCTCCACTATATTTATCTCCAACCACCATGTTATTGTTGTTCAGGAATTCCTCAAATTGACCTCATTTTATGCAAAACATAGTAATCGTAGCGCGAGTATTGGTTTTAAATATAAGTGCGCACCATTATCGTTCGCACAATCAATCGTAGTAGATGCATTACGCCGACAAATCGACGCTTTATTTGTCGTATTAATAATGTTGAAGTACCCCCAAACTTATTATATCACATGATATTTTATTCTATCAATTCAAAAGGTATATTTATCGAAATTTTTATTAAATCGAATATTGTTGTGGACTTTCTCAATTGTTATTTATGGCCTATTTAAAATATTATTAATTTTCATCATAACAGAAATTATAAAGTCCGTAAGACTCCTGTTTCTATTTACGTGGTATATTAAGTATATCCTCACACACTGTCATTATTTAATAAATTATCGGTTAGTTACGCTAGATAGTTTTTTGATTTACTATGGATAATGAAATTAAAATTTACTATCAGAATGTTCGTGGTCTGAGGACCAAATGTTTGGAACTTCGACAAAGCTTACTGAGTTACGAATACGACATATTAATATTGACAGAAACGTGGTTACATGATGGAATTTTTGATGGAGAGCTATGCGATGACAAATATGACGTGTTCCGAGCAGACCGCAATTTAACTACGACCGGCAAAGCGACATGAGGCGGAGTGCTGATCATGACACGCCGCGCTCTGCGCTGAATGCCGTGAGGTCGGAGAACTGCGGTCGGCAGAGCTGTTATGGGTGACGGTGCCGGCAAGTGTATGCTCTTCTACGGCTGACTTGCATTTGTGCGCTACATATGTGGCACCGGACCACCATCGTCAACCTCATGATATTGACTTGATAACCCTAGCGACCAAGAATGTTCTACAACTAAATCCGAAAGATAATTATCTTCTGATAGGAGATTATAATCTATCTTGTATCACATGGGACGGTGGCTTGCCAACTTTTTTGAGGAAAGGATCAGTTGAAGTTCAAAATGCTGGTGTAAAAATGATCGAGGAATTTGAATTTTATGGTCTGTCACAACATAATTCTTTAAAAATATTTCCGGTAATACATTAGATTTAGCTTTTTTTAATCTGCCGTTAAAAATAGATCGTTGTTCTGTTTCACTCCTTAAAGAGGACATGGCTCACCCACCGTTTACGTTAAATATCTTAGACTTGGCGGTACGGCCTCTCCGTGAGTCTACAACTCCGAGACCTTTAGGAAAGCCGACTACGAAGCCATCAATAATTACATTATCGGTCAAGATTGGCACTCTCTATTGTGATCAGGTACAGTGAATGACGCGGTGGACAAATTGTATAATGTAATAGATGATTGTGTTAAGAATTATGTCCCTTTACGAAAAAAACTGAACAGTCGAATATACCCAAAATGGTTCAGCCCAGCTTTAATTAAGATTATGAAAGAAAAAACTAAAGCCCACTCAAAATGGAAAAAATATGGCAACAATTTAGATTATGATGAATTTTCTTTGCTACGTGCCAGAGAACGTAAGGTCCGAAATGCTTGTTTTAAAAACTTCACATTTGGTTGCGAAAATAATATTAAATCTCACCCTAGATTGTTCTGGACTTTTGTCAAGGCTACAAAAGGCAAGACCGCATACCCTAAAACCTTGAGTTTAGGATATGATAAGTTTCCAAGAGGTGAAAACATATGTGATGCTTTCAATGTATTTTTTAAAAGCGTTTTTTGGAATTCCTAGTTCTTGCTACACACAATCTGGGAATAGCTCGATTGGTTTCCATACACTTTCAGTTATACAGACTAGTACCGACGAGGTCAGAAGATTATTAGAAAAACTAGATAGGAACAAAGGTGCCGGTAGTGATGGATTCCCTCCAGTTTTTTGGTCCAACTGTGCGCAAACTCTTGCATTGCCCGTTAGTATAATATTTAATCGTTCTTTACATGAAGAAAAATTCCCTAATAAATGGAAATCCGCGCACATAATCCCCATTTATAAGAAAGGTTCTAGAACTCAGATAGAGAACTACAGAGAGATTTCTATGTTGAACACTATCGCTAAAGTGCTTGAACGGCTCGTTTATAAAGAAATCTATCCTTTAATTTCCCAACATATTCCCGCTGAACAACACGGTTTTGTGAAAAAACGCTCTACCACTACAAATCTAAGTTGTTTTACGAATTACCTTCTTTCGAATATAGATAATGGTGGTCAAGTTGATGTGATTTACAAGGATTTTAAAAAAGCTTTCGATCGTGTGGATCACATCATCTTACTAAATAAACTACAATCACTCGGTATACACGGAGATTTGTACCGTTGGGTCCAATCATACCTTACATGTCGCTCTCAGGCAATTGTCATAGGTGGGTATCGTTCGAACTTTGTAGTTATACCCACGGGTGTCCCACAGGGGTCACATTTAGGCCCCCTTTTTTACAATGTTAATCTATACGACATAGGTTCTTGTTTAAAGCATTCGGAATATATCATGTACGCTGATGACACAAAATTTTTTTGTAAAATTAAAAGTAAAAATGATTGTTTACAAATGCAAAAAGATCTAGATTGCTTGTACACATATTATGCCCAAAATAGGATAACGGTTAACATACAGAAATGTGCATGTATTACTTTTTCACGCAAAACAAAGCCAATTACGTATAACTACACTTTCGAGAATCGACCTATTGACAGATCCAAAATCGTACGCGACTTATATCTCGATAGCAAAATGCTGATGTCTGAACACCCGCATTATGTAGCTAATAAAGCTTATCAGAACCTTGGCTTTGTTTTGAGGGTATGTAAACCCTTCTCTAATATAGCCGTTCTAAAAACAGTTTACTTTGCGTATGTGAGAAGCATCCTCGAATATGCGAGCCCCGTGTGGTCTCCTCAGTACATTATATATAAAGACTGCCTGGAGAGAATTCAGAAAATCTTTATTAACCATTTAAATTACCGTAAACGTAACAGTTTGAATAATTACCAAAGAAGTTGCCGTATACATGATCTGTTCCCATTGGAGCAGAGGCGCATTATCTTGGATATGTGCTTATTGTTTGACATAGTTCATAGTAATATAGATTGTTCCGACCTCGTATCCAAAATTGCTTTTCGAGTACCTTTGTATCGCACACGACACACATCTTTACTTGACGTACCCTTCCATTGTACTAACTACGCTAAAAACACTATATTATCGCGTCTTACTCGCACTTATAACACTTTATTTAGCCGCATCGATCGCTTTGCTTGCTCAAAACTTAAATTTAAAAAGCACGTCGTTAGCACTATCGCAGCTAGTAATATAAATTAAAACTAAAGTAATAAACATATTTCACTAAACAGTATGTTTTAAATCAACAATGGCGATATTATCTTTATGTCATCTTTTCTTTTTATATTCATTTTGTTCACCCAACAATGCCATTACTTGCATATACAGTCAGAAAACCCTGTTATTGGCGATACTTGAATACATAATCTTAGTATGCAATAATTGTATAACGCTGTTGGTTTTCTGAATAAATAAATAAATAAATAAACAACCCAGCCTACCTTTTCGGGGAAAGGCGTGAAGTGTTATTAGTATTAGGAAATTGTAATTTGCCTCGTTGGTCTAGTGGCAAAGCGCATCGCTTTGTGATCACGAAGTACGGGGTTCAAATCCTAGGCCAGACAAATGTAGTTTTTCTAACTCTGAAAGGGTCTGGAATTGTGTCCGGTATATGGCTATAGGATCGCCCCCTATTATATGGGACCTAACATTTTCGACGAAAAGTAGGTGTACTTAGTATACCTCTGTCACCCCAGCTTAGGGAATAAAGGCCTGACAGTAATTTGCCACGGAATGATTTGTTCAGAAGTAACTAAGTACCATAGAAAAAAAAACTTGTAAATAATATACTTGTTTTAAACGTTATTCTTGCACGAGAGCAACTAGATAGATATAGTATTGGAACGTATAGCATTTGGGGCTCGAGTTACGCATTGGTCGCTTTATCTGAACAGGTCCTTATGAAAAAGGGCTCGTTTCGAAATACTTTCATCAGTTTGGCGAGACTGACAGACTTCGCCCCGGGATACTTACAAAATTTTTTTTCTTCTAGCCTATTAAACCATCCTACTCATAGGCAAAAGCCTCGCCTTTAAGCCCAAAAGACAAAAGTCAGACACAATGAATAAACTTCTTTGAACATAATACTTTGTTAATATAGTGGATACCGAGACGCTTATAAAGCTAGCGATCACAAAGGTCTAACACCTTTCGACTGGGTCACTGAGATGGGTGACCCTTTGGGTCATTTCTGTCCTTAAAAAGGCACGCTAAGCTATTAATCCTTGTTAACACTGTATGAAGTACTTAGTCTTTAAGCTAAGTTGGAAGTTTAATTAAGTTCCGACCACAGGTTCCACAAACTTGCCTCTACTAATTCGTATTGGTCCCTCGTGATAGAGTATAAACCTATATTTTGTCCCACATCGATCTCTAACAGAATGCACTTACCCAACAGTGGGACAATCAACACTGATTTATATTATAAAGTAAACACATCTACAGGACGGATGACTAAACCCACGAGACCCAGCGCTGACGACCACAGAGCCCCACTCACACGCCACCATACGGAAGACATCCCTGATGTCAACCAGGACGAGGTCAGAGTGGCTCTCGAGCAGCTCAAAAACAACAAGTCGCCAGGCGATGACGGAATCACCACTGAGCTCCTAAAAGCAGGTGGGACTCCAATCCTGAAAAAGCTAGCGAGCCTCTTTAATTCCGTCATCCACCAGGGCTTAACACCTCAAGCGTGGAGCGGGAGTGCGGTGGTTCTGTTCTTCAAAAAAGGTGACAAAACCTTGCTGAAGAACTACAGACCCATCTCACTCCTGAGCCACGTCTACAAGTTGTTCTCGAGAGTACTCACAAACCGCCTCGCCAGAAGACTTGACGAGTTCCAGCCACCGGAACAAGCCGGGTTTCGAAAAGGCTACAGCACCGTAGACCACATCCATACTGTTCGGCAGATTGTACAGAAGACCGAAGAGTACAATCAGCCGCTGTGTATGGCTTTCGTGGACTACGAGAAAGCCTTCGACTCCATCGAAACCTGGGCGGTTTTGGATGCTCTGCAGCGATGTGGCATCGATTGGCGCTATATCGAGGTGTTGAGATGTCTATATGATACCGCCACAATGACCGTCCAGCTCCAGGACCAAAAGACCAACCCGATCGAGCTGCGTCGAGGGGTAAGACAGGGGGATGTAATATCCCCCAAGCTCTTCACCAATGCACTCGAAGACGTCTTCAAGACGCTGGACTGGACTGGGCGGGGCATTAACATCAACGGCGAATACATCTCACACCTTCGGTTTGCCGATGATATCGTCATCGTGGCAGAGTCACTGGAACAGTTAAGCGAAATGCTGCATAGCCTAAATGGAGCCTCTCGAGGTGTCGGTCTCGGCATGAACTTGGATAAAACCAAGATCATGTTTAATGAACATGTCACGCCGGGACCGATCTACGTCGATGGTTCGATGCTCGAAGTTGTTCGGGAATATGCCTACCTTGGACAAGTTGTCCAATTTGGTAGAAACATCTTCGAGAAAGAAATCAACCGCAGGATCCAATTAGGTTGGGCAGCATTTGGCAAACTACGTCACGTTTTCTCTTCGCCTATACCGCAATGCCTGAAGACTAAAGTCTATAACCAATGCGTCCTACCTGTTATGACTTACGGGGCTGAGACGTGGCCACTCACAGTGGGACTAGTCCACAAATTCAAAGTCGCACAGCGGGCTATGGAGCGAGCTATGCTCGGCGTCTCTTTGAAGGATAAAATTCGTAACGAGGTAATCCGACAAAGAACCAAAGTTACCGACATAGCTCGCAGACTCAGTAAGCTAAAGTGGCAATGGGCTGGTCACATCTGCAGAAGGACCGACGGCCGATGGAGCAAGCGTGTCCTAGAGTGGAGACCGCGACTTGGTAAGCGTAAGGTAGGACGGCCCCCAGCTAGATGGACCGACGACCTCAAAAAGGTCGCTGGGACAGACTGGATGCGGAAGGCGGAGGACCGTGTGCAATGGCGCGTGTTAGGAGAGGCCTATGTCCAGCAGTGGACTGCGATAGGCTGATTGATTGATTGACATCTACAGGCCCATGAGATTTTACTCCCTCAATTTTCCCTAAAGCACCCACTTTTCCTGAAAACAGGCTGAAACTTATTACGTATATCTAAAGTTCTTAATACCCTATAACAACTTCAACATAAAGAGTTAGAAACTTGTTGAGACGTACTAATTAGCAGTGATTTGGACCGTAAATTCATTTAGATGTTAAACACTCCGACCAGGCAGAAATACAGAACTTTACATACTCTAAGAAAAAGATTTGTCGTCATATCCTTTGAGTCTATTCATAAATGTGGTAGGTATCTGCTTCGTCGGAGGATCTCTCGAGGAGTGACGACCCACATCATTCGGCTGAACCGTTCACATTCATTATTCGAACGAACGAATACTTACAAAAGATCTTTTCCTTTATACTTCAAAGAATATTCTTATAAGATTCTTTTTGATATCTATATTGCCATAACAAATCTCAAAGGGCTGCGTCTTTGTCGAAGTTTGCTAAGAGATTGGATAATCTATGTATTCTAATAATGATTGCGTTGGTTTGAAATTATGTCGATGGAAAAATAAGAAAAGGTACGTTTCGGTGGTTTCGGCAGGTTGTATTAATGTTAGAGATATGAATAGCGAGAGAAATATTCAGAATGTTAAATTAAAAGTGCCACAAGTGGGTGAGCTCAATACACCTCTGCCACTCCCGATTCGTGCGTCGAGGCGTGACGGAGTAAAATTAAAAGATGTAGGTGCGAAGGGATAAAGGAGGGAAGCGAGTTTAGTTTACTCCTTACTCTTGCTCTTCGAAGCGTGGCACAGAGGGGCACAAATGCGTTCCCCTCGGAGATCCTGATGCCCCTTTGCATTGGCGGTCCCACTGGGGATTTTAGTTGGATCTTTTTTTTAAAAACACGCTTTTATAGCAAAAGCACAACGACAACTTGCTTAGTTGAGGAGTTCATAGGGCCGGGCCTCCTTTCGGCTTTATCATCAGACCTATTATAATTTTAATTATTTCTTTGCTAGTCTGGGGGCGGTGTAAGAAGTTCTCTCACCGCGAACCGAATTACCGGCTTGTAAGAGGTAACTAAATCCAGGAACAAATACCGCAACTTTTAGTAGTATAATTTCTGTATTTAACCTCTTGTAATGAGGAAGGTAAGGCCGCTTCTCCCAGCTCGTTACAACATGTTACCAGAACAAATCGGTGGTTATCGCGTGGCGGCGATATCGCTAAACCCCCCACTCCACTCGCGGCGCTAATTAAAAAACTAATATCTTATCTATCGCCGAGCTGCGCCGACAGCAAATTAACGCGCGACAGTTTTGAAAAAGGTCAGTTACTATCTACCGCACCATGGGGACTATCCGAACGTATTGTCTAGATTTTGATGAGTTGATTTCTGCGACCGTTAAGTTATAACAAAGCAGAATAGAGAAATAACAAATCAGAACTATGATTATATTTCAGGAACTCATGCGGAGGTTATTTATATTTACATTATATTTATTATTTGCTATTAATTGACTGGTTCTCCTTAAAAAATAAGTGTACAAAGGGTCTAAATGTAGAGCAAACAGCGGCCCAGGCAACTTCGATTTATGATTTCGGTTTGTTTCGATGAGCGCTACCCGTGGTGAAGCTACATAGAATGGTAAGTAGCTTAATTACTTAAAGAACTAAAGACGATTTAAAATGTAAATCTTGCATTACATTTAGTGGCAGCATAGACAAGAGAAACGGATATAAAAATGGCTAGAGCAAGAATGTTGATTCGTTACACTCTACCTAATAACAATTACATTATTTTAAATATTACTACAAAAATAAAGTAATATCAATCATCATACTTTGACGAACGATTTAGCGCAGTGGTTAAGAGCTTAAGCCGCTCCGTCCACTGAGCCGAATAGTCACGGGTTCGATTTCCGCACGGGGAAAATCTTTGGTGACCCAAAATTATTTGTTTTGATCTGGGTATTTGTGTATGTGAATGTTTATGTTTGTAAACGCACCCACGACACAGGCAAAAATGCTAGTGTGGGGCTACGTCTTTCTTAAATATTTACTTAAATAAAATAATTAATAACGTATAAATACATACAATCAGTATATTATACTGCGTCATGCACTGCCTAATTGCCTATATGCAGTGCACGCCACTGGTATAGGGCGTATAATGCGCGTAGCCATAACGAGGACCTGGGCCTCAACTCTGCTATTTTTACGTAATTTGTCATAATACAGGCTGCAATAACCATTCTAATCATATCAGCCTATACTGCCCACTGCTAGGCAAAGGCCTTCTCTCACAAATCGAGGTGAGAGAGATTAGGTCATAATCCACCACGCAGACCCAGTGCGGATTGATGGACGCAGATTTATGGCCACCTGCTGTTGGAATTTATCAAGCCGCCTTTAAGGCTTCCAACTCGGCTTAACGACTACCACATGAAGTGGTAGCCAGGACCAACGGCTTGACGTGCCTTTCGAAGCACGGAGACGCTCAAATATGAAAATGCCATAAACGGTCACCCATCTCGGGCCAACCGAGTGCTTTGCCTTAATAATCGGTAAGAAAACCGCGGTCGCACAGCGCTACGAGCGCCTCTGTTGTAAGTGTGACATGAAAAAAGAAGATGCCGAAATTTTATTATTTAATCTGTAACTGTCAAATTGGCATTATGCTAATGTAATTTTTGTAAATCGAAACACTCAGTTTCGATTTATATTAAAAAAATTCACTCACAATTAATCGATTTATCACTTTTTTTATTGTGATGACTGAAAATATTTTTTATTCGTCTGTTTCAACCATTTCTGGATTCCATGACGGATTATCAAAAACAACAGATTTTCAATCATGTCAATCATTATATGTGTATTACTAAGTATTTATAACAACTTGTTTTGTGATTATTTAAATACAAATATTATTTAAATACTTACTACTATTCACTTGACGTGCACAACTTGAATGTTACGTTTGTTACGTGAATGGATTCGATTCGAGGGGTTTTTGTATACATTTATTGATTCAGAGTGATCTAAAAAATCGATCTATGTGATCGATTTAAAAAAAATCAATCAGTTTTTAATCCACTTATTTCGTGCTCTAATTTGTTTTTCTATCAAATTCTACGGTGGGCTAGATTCTGAAACAGGTCCGTGTTGCGTCTATGCAGGAGGGGACATCTACAGCGGTTTTTACGCTCTACAAGCTGGTGTTCTCGAACATCAACTACGTGGGCTAATCCGAAAATTATCCACTCTAACATAGGTTCTAACTGTTTTTAATACCGTTATTTAATCTACTACTCTGACACAATATGATAAGAAGCAATGTCTATACGAAAGTTCAGTTTGGCGTTTCAGTTGCCAAAAGAACTGTCAAAATTTATAACAGATAACGAATGTGTTTCTTTTAAAGAAAACAAAATATATTTTAATTACTTAATAATTTATTGCAATGCGTACGAGATAACGGATAAGAAGAAACATGAAAGATACAAAACCATAGGGCAGACAGAAACCCATAGACACTGTTATGTTTCTTTTATAAACAATAATTGGTCCCGTAACCAATACATTTGGGTAACTAAAGTAATAAAAAAGCATTTTCAAGTACCTATAAAACAAAGGTTAATCCTAATATCAGTCATAGACAGGTAATACTGAAACTTTATTGATCGCCGTCAAATGTGTGGATCCACTTTTTGTTTAAACTTCTACAGCAGCCAACCCATCCTTGCCAGGCAGTATTTTAATTACTTAAGGCAATGTTTTAATTAATTAAGTTTTGGTTGTCTGGAAGAGATCGCTATTAGTGATAAGACCGCCAATTGTACCTCTTTGTTTAATTTTTTTTCGAGATGTAATATTCTATTCTTCTCTGGCTACTGGCCAATGTAATGGAGCCAGCAAATTCTCGCCCAACAACAATACTAACACACCTTCCTGAACATCAGGGCGTTTCTGGAACCACTTGGCTCGACACATTTGCCGAGACAAATAGCTCTTTGATCATACACGCCAAAAGTCCTGTTGAACCTTTGTACATTTCTTCCAGAACCGTAAAGCATTAGAATCCGCTGTTATCTGAGGCTCAGGAAATGCCGTCAAAGACTAATGTATTAAAAAATGACCAGAAGTTAAGAAAGTGAAGTCTGAAGTATCACTAAAGAATGAAGTAATAGGCCTCGAGTTCAATATTGCTTCGACTTGTACGAGGCATGCCTTTAAGGTTTTGTCGTTTGAAGAAAAAAACACAACTAGAACCTTATAGTACTTTTTATTGTTTTTCAAAGTATTCACCACGTAGCTAAATACACTTTTCTATTCGCTCAAACCAGTTATTATAACATTTATTCCACTCTAAAGTGGGGGTGTTCAAAATGGCTGACTTGAAAGCGTCGACTGCTGCTTCACCGGACTGGAACCTTCCAGAAAAGTCTTCGTGGTCAAACCACTTTTCACAAGACTTTTCTTAATTTTAGGAAATTTAAAGATATCGTTAGGGCTTAGGCCAGGACTGTATGGAGGATGGTCAAGAATTTCTACTTTTTCCTGCTTCAAATACTCAATCGTTTGACGAGCGCTGTGTGAGCTTGCGTTGTCGTGGTGCAGGATGATGCGTCGCTTTGAGTTAGATTTTCAAAGTTCGGCGATGACTTGTGGTAAACAAACTGTGGTATACCACTCTGCGTTAACCGTTCTACGATCTTCAAGTGCAATAGTCGCAACATGGGCGGTTTTTCCAACGAACGTGGCCACCATCTTCTTTGAAGTGCTTCGAGAACGAACAACTTTAGTCGGCTTTGGCTCGTCTTGAAAGACCCAGATTGTAGATTGTTGTTTGGAATCAGGATCATAGGCATAGATCCAAGATTCGTCACCACTGATGATGTCGTAGACGTGATTTGACTCTCCTCGGTTGAGCCTTTGCAGAGTTTTCTTACACCATCTGACGCGGGCCGCCTTGTAATCGTCGGAAAGCAGATGCTTTATCCAACGGCAAACTAGCTTTCTCACACCAAGAGCTTCATGCAAGATCTTCTAAATGGTTGTCCCTGAGATGCCTAATAGAGCCTCTATCTCTCGATACGTCACATGACGATCTTCGAGAATTAGTTGTCTCACAGCAATGATGTTATCTTCAGTGAAGGCGGATTTTGGGCGTCCTTCGCGAGATTTGTCACTAACACTAGTATGTCCACGCTGGAATTCTAAATACCAGCGTTCGACAGTCCGCAGACATGGGGCTCCATCACTAAATACAGATGTTAGCTCTACAAAATACTGAAGCCGTGTCAGGCCTCTTCTAAAGTTGTAGAAAATTATTGCACGAACATTTTTCTTAGAAAGATTCATTTTCGTACGTAACCTGACAGATTCCAATCGACGCTGTGACTAAACAATAGCATTAATCCTAATACTTTCAACTGTTTTGTGATTCAAAATTTAAACACATTCGAATATAGAACAGTTCCAAATTCAAAATTGCCGGGAAATATGGAAACGACAGAACTTAAAAGGCATGCCTGGCATAATTACCGTATTAAATTGCTCATAGGTTAAGTAATTTTCCTATAACTCTTTTGAAGTGGTACTTCGCAGATTTTACTGCCGCCTCCCATAATCCACCCCAAGTGGGGGAATAGCTTGGAATAAACTTGAAATCTACTTTATTCATATTACAATAAGCAATAACTGCACTCTGATGAGATTTACACAAATCATAGAGTTGTTTTAATTGGTTATTGGTGTGTTAAAGCATTGTCACAATATACTGTATGCGGCAATCCACACCTAGAGATAAACCATTTAAACACCGCTAAGCAACTCTCCGCTGTCAAATCAGACACTAGTTTCAAGTGCAAACACTTGGTTACAAAACACATAATGACGCATACATAACTCTTAGTTACAATTGATCGCCTTAAGCTTGACTGATTCAAGTCAAATGGGCCACTATAATCCATTCCAACTTTATTAAAAGGACGGTCTCGAACAACTCTATCCTGTGGTGATGATGGCATTAATTGCTGAGCTTTTTGAGCTCTGAATTTATGACAAAGAACACATTTAATTAAAACACTTTTTATAGCTATGGTAGCACTCATTTTATAATATTTTTGACTTAAATTAGACTGAATTAGCCTTAGCCCTGGATGCAATAATGCAAAATGCTTTTGGCGAATAATTAAAGTTGTTATATTACAAGTTTTAGGCAAAATTATCGGATGTTTCTGACTAAATGAAATATTGGCATTTTCCAATCTTCCACCCACTCTCATTATACCTTCACTATCTATTAAAGGATATAATTTCCTCAAATTAGAATTTACTGCTTTACCTTTGTTTAACAATTCAATTTATAAATGTATTGATTGTATATGCTTTATGATTGTTAACATGGATTGATTATATTCTTTATTATTCAATTGAATGGAAACATAACATTCTCTAGTTTGAACTCTACAGTTTCTGATGAATCTCAATACATAGCATACTACTCGTTGAAGTTATATAATGGAAGAAAATCTAGATATGGGTGTATTCTTTGACATTACAATTAACCTCCAAGTTAGAGTCTGACTGTTAATTGGTAACAATGTCTGCACCAAGGCTGTACAATAGCATTTCAGTTGTTAAAATAACCCTTCAAATTAAGTTGTCATCGTTTACCAGATTACCAATTAATAACAAAAATTTTAAGTGGCGTGCCTACGGAAATCAATAGTGACGCCATTAAGTTATAGGACTACCAAATCTGTCAAAACCAACAACTTTAATGTCAATGAACTACATTTTCTTTAAAATAGGAATAGCAGAATTAAGTTTGAGAGGAGGATGGATGAGGGTTTGAATGTTTGAAAAAACTGAATATAGGTCAGAGAAGGTGTAGTTTTTTTTATTGAATTTTGAGTATCAGTCCAAAATCTGGAATTGTGTGTGTGTGTGAATTGGGTGTGTCCAAAATGGGAATAATAGCCTCGTCTATTAGATTTTGATCTAACATCGATGGCAAAAAATTGGTTTATACCATGAAGCAATTACGAATGTGTATACTACATCAGAATCAAAATATTTTTTATTCATGTAAACTGTGTACAGTGTACTGTGTACAGTGTTTATAAACCGTCAGAAAAATAACAAAGACTCTACCACCACTTCGAAATGTCATTCCTGTGGAAAAGAAGAGCAAGAAACTCCACGATTACTCTTTTAAATTAAAAATTTTCAGATTTGCCATCTAAAATTTGTTGGGGTATGGGGTATGGGAGAACAATGTAGGTTGATTATCAGATAGGTCTAATTTAAATTCAGCGAAATAAAGTGTTTATGAGAATGGCTACATAGTTATCTCATTTACAAAAAAGGAAACAATAATAATTTAGAAAAAAATCATTATGCTAAATTAATAGAAGGAAGAGAGGGAATATTAACTAATAATAGTTTAACAAGTTACTTTATTGAAGCTGGAACAGCATCTCTAACCATTCCCGCTTGGGGAATATAGGCGTTTCGGTGTTTACAATTGCAAAAATGCCATCCATGGCGGTGAAAATGGATATGAGCATAGAAATTAGCAGAGCGTTATTGTAAGCTTTCCATGGCAGAATTGCACATTTTCATTTCCAATGTCTGGCTCCCTACTACTCCAGCAGTGGGACGAACAAAAAACTGACGTTAAACGTATCGTTGAGTAATCTATACAATCTTTACGACTTTGCCCATTAGCCGCTGAGATGACTAAAATAAAAATACTAACCGTGCCTTGCGGTTTCACACGGCATTTCATTTAAAAGAAATTTTTATTCTGCTTGTAACGGTCGTAGCGTAATATTAAGCCTATTCCTCAAGAATTGGGCTATCAAAAACAAAAAGAATATTTCAAATGTGACCGACAGTTCCAGAAATTAGCGCATTCAAATAAGAAAACAAACAAACACCTTAGCTTTATTACTATATTAGTATTTATTGAGCTTAGCTACGAAGACGTAGCTATGAAAGAAGATTCCTAATAAATTAGGAATTGATAAATAAGTAAAGAAACTGATTTGATTTAATTGTAAAAGGCTCCACTTCATCATCATTATCATCATCAGCGAAATAATATAAACACCCACATGACAGAATCTTGTTCAAAGGTCGCTCCAAAGTGTCTACTTACCGAGCATTCATTAATCTGTAACAAAAACAAATAATACTTTATCATTAATTCACAATAAGAGATATCCAGCCCCAGGGTGCGTAACAAACATGAAAATTCACACACACACATAGCCAGGCCGAAACAAAAATTGTTGATCATATAAAGATTTTTCTCGCGTGGGAATTGAACCCGCGACTATTGGACTCAGTGGGCGAAGCTAGTTAAACTCTTAACCCCTGCGCCAAATCGTCCGTCACTTTACACTACAATTGAACGGACTTATCGTAATGCACCCGTTCGGCCTTAGCGATAAGGGCCCCATCCAAGTTGACTTTCAAAGGTCTTCATTGCTAACAGAAAACGGAATAATGTACGGTAATGACATTTTGCAACCTAAAGTCACGCGGCCGGCACAAAGCGCTATCGCTATATGAATAAGAAAATCAATCAATCAATCAATCAGCCTATCGTAGTTCACTGCTGGACATAGGCCTCTCCTAACACGCGCCGACTGGATGCGGAAGATGGAGGACCGTGTGCAATACACGGTCCTCCGCCTTCCGCATCCAGTCTGTCCCAGCGACCTTTTTGAGGTCGTCGGTCCATCTAGCTGGGGGCCGTCCTACCTTACGCTTACCAAGTCGCGGTCTCCACTCTAGGACACGCTTGCTCCATCGGCCGTCGGTCTTTCTGCAGATGTGACCAGCCCATTGCCACTTTAGCTTACTGAGTCTGCGAGTTATGTCGGTAACTTTGGTTCTTTGTCGGATTACCTCGTTACGAATTTTATCCTTCAAAGAGACGCCGAGCATAGCTCGCTCCATAGCCCGCTGTGCGACTTTGAATTTATGGACTAGTCCCACTGTGAGTGTCCACGTCTCGGCCCCGTATGTCATAACAGGTAGGACTTTGGTCTTTAACCAATGCGTCGAATGAGAAAATAGATAAAAAATAAACACCGTCACGCCTATATCCCCCAAGCAGGGGTAGCTAGCATAAGTGCACTGAGTACACCCATTTTTTGCCAACGACGTTAATAGAGGGCAAGCCATTTAATAGAGATTACCATTTAATAGAGGGCAAGCCTATTGCCATCTGTCGTTGCAACTTGTACTCAGGCTAACTTCTCTACATACTTTATAACTTTGTTGGTCTTACCGCTTATGTTGAAATGTTTTCCGAAAAAAAATATGTATTCTCACAGTGGTTTTTACTCTTCAAAGAAACTTTTATGTTTTCATTCCAGTATCCCCGAGATGTCAGGCTTACATTCATCTGTCTGAGTACATATTATTATGTATAGCGCGGCTTACTTTAGACAAAATCATAAAAAAATACATTTTCTGGATGTTACTCTTCAGGGTTTATTGTTCGCCGCAATGTGTATAATATGGACATGGTTATCACATCAGCTTTTTGTAGTGTTACTTATGGGTTCGTTGGTTAACATGTCTATTTTATACAACATGTTAACGTGCCAACTAAATTAAGCTTCAATAATAGTAATGGATCAGTCTGTACTGACCCACACTTGTTGGGCCTGGTTAAGGCCTTCTCTCACTTAAAGGTCAGGTACTAACGTCAATGACCTTAAAAAATTTTGTTCGAAAGTTTCCTTGTCTGATAACCTTGACAACAGTGAAAAGTGTGCCTGGAAGACTCAAAATGCAGGTTTTTTTCAAATTATTTAGATATATTTAATTAAAATAAAACGTCATCCATACAAGTTATAGAGAATATCTTAACCTTTTTTTCGTGTATATTTTATGCATATCCAATCTACCATTGAATAGAACATTTGTTATATTAAAGATAGAGTTAAAAATTATTATTTTGTAAAATTAAATCCGTATATTTAAATTTTACTTTATGCAATACATTTGCGGCCTTTTCATCTAGATTTCTTCTAATAAATACGCAGTGCATTCATCAACAATCTTCTGTAAATTTAGCCTATTTTTGGGCGTTAAGGCTAGGTTCCCCCTTAAGTAAGTAATTTATACGCTTTATTTATCCAAAAATAAAATGTAAAAATTGCAGACAAAAACATATTTCAATCGGCATATTATCAAGAAAATGTTTCTATGCGATTCATGTTTATAGAAAAAAGTTATTACCAAAAGACAAATTAGTATTAAGTCGCTATTAGTGTCAATAAGCACTTTTGCCTTGAACTCAAATACTTATATTCAATCAGGATAAAATTCAAAACTCAAAGCAATTTAATACAACATAGTATATTAGTAAAATAATAATTCTTTTTCATTTAAGGCCATGATCAGTTTAAATAAGATATTGTCTCAAACAATTTGATGAAAAGTCTGATATTTCCGGCATACCAGCATCATTAATTATTATAGGTATACTTACTTCTTCGATTTACGCGAATAAATCACATGAAATAAAACTATTTCTATTATATTTATTTTCGGATTTTATTTCGGTTTATTTTTAAGTTCCCGACGTTTCGAGTGCTTTGCAGCATCCATGGTCACGGACGGGACTGACGTGTTAGACGTCCTAAAGGCATAGTTGTTCCGGAGTACCCTCAAATTTATTAATTATTTTTGTTGGTCTGATCTACGCAGGATGCGCTCACGGTGTCTTGAGGCCTTGCAGCGTTATGCTAAGTTTTGGGCTTCATTATATTAATTACCGGATCCCAAGTCAATGGAAGCATCCAGCCATCATGTCTATTGAAATTAGAATGTTTTTTTTAATTCCAATAGCCTCGCGAACCATCCTTGGTAGGAATCTGCGTTCTTTCACAAGAATGTATGGTCTATCAATCAAGGTATAATATCATATATCAAAATGGTTGCAATCGATTCGTGTTTTAAAATAAACTTCTTCTTTGAACGATCGTTTAATCAAGCCAGAGACGTATGTAAGGAAAGAACCAGTTGGAACTCTGTACTCTCTGCCTACTCCGCAAGGGATCAGGCGTGATGATATAGATAGATAGAGAAATACTTTCAATAATTTATGTTATATTTTGTATATGTCATCGGGCCAGATGCCTAGATAGATCTCTGTCGGTATCCCTGCGCCAGATCCCTCGCGGAACTAGCAGAGAGAAGGGGGTTGCAAGATATATTGTTACACATGATAATATAATACAAGTAAGAGTTGCCCTGTCGACCCGCTCCGCAACCGTCGTAAAGAGTATGTTGTTTGTATCAGTTTTATATAATTTGGGAGGCTCGTAAACCCGACATTAGCATGTCGCGTCGTTTCGCGCCGCTCGAGTTTATAACTCAATCAAACGTAACTCACGTGTAACGAAATATCCTTCACTTCTTATCTTATAACGTAAGGAAGAGATTGGTAGGCTGACATTTAAATTAGAATTAAGTAGTAAAGTGCTTTGGCGGATCAAACAGGAAACTTTATCAAACATTTGCCGTATTCCATTTTTTATATTGTTTAATTAACTGTCCCACACTAGGAATTATTTTAGTATCGCGAGTATCATATTCACAAATACCTAGTCCTCAAAGAATAGTTAAGGATTACACATAGATTTTGTATGTTTGTAGGAATAGTCAAAAAAAAACAGTTTGAAAATTAAAGTTAAAAATCATTTATACGTATAAGCCAATAAAAAGTACTTACAAAGGGCAAAATATTAACATTTAAGCCTTATTACATTTTAATACACATTACTTCATAAACAGTCACCGGAAAAAGAATCCAATCCTATATAGGCAAATGTCGAGTCTGAAAATGGCGTCAAGCCTACGCGAGATTCACGTCTGTTCTCCTCACATTTCGTGACATACGGCGAGGGAGCTTTAATCTTTCGCGCTGCAACTACACACTGCGCTGGCATCTTGCCCAGGCACACGAGCCGCGGGGGCTATGACCCATTTAAAATATGTTATTGGGACGCCGTAGCATTTTGAAACACTCACTATCAAAATCTAAATTGAAATTAAAAGGTTTTGTTCTCGCAAGCCAGAAACTACTTATGAGTCAAGAGAGATAATTATTAAAGAGTCTGATTACTAAAGACTCTATCACCCGTTCAACATGTCATTCCTATGGAGAAGCAAACATTACGGTTCCTTAAAAAACATGAGATTTTTACTTACGACTTGGTCTAGTTAAAAAGGCTTGGGAGTTTGATTCCCGCACGGGACAAATCTTTGTTTCGATTTTTTTATTTGTGTATATAAACTGCATGTTTATAAACGCAGCCATGACGTAGGAGTAATTCTGGGTCTACGTTTTCTTTGAAAGAAAATAAAAAATAAAGAAAACTCTCTCGCGTCCTGCCTAGTTTCATGTCTATTTTTATGAATAGTCACTGTTGTGCTAGGGAGCTAAAAGTAAATTACGGATTATAGACAAACATTCCCGAAAAGGCACTATTCTACTAGCCGATAGCTGCCCAAACCCGATAACTTCGCAGACAATACATATTAAATTATCTTAAGGACAAAACCGAAGTTTCGGCCCACAATCGAATCAAGAGACGCTTTTAGTTGACACAGGATGCGTCACTGTTGCCGCGAGGAGGGTAATTAACCGCCTCTGTTCCACGGGAGCTACCCTCGCCTTAATTATGATCTGCAGGTATTGCGGCAGAAGGCGTTCAAAGGCGTGCCTTATTTACTTATTACCGGTTTGGAATGAAATATCTTTGCTGTCTCAATGTCTTTGTAATACATACTCACCCACATCAAAGGATATCTTCACAGTTATTTTGGAAGATTTTAATAATTTGGAAATACACCTAAGTGAAGCGGTCTCGCGGCTCATAACGCGCCTGGTGGACATGAGTTCCTGGCTTCGTAGCCTATATCGGAAAAAGTGTGCTATTTCTATCATCGAATCCTTAAATAGCTGCCAGTCCGAAGTCTGGAACTGTGACCGATGTAAAGGCAATATAATGACAATATATTAATGTTGACGGACGAATTAGTGCAGTGATTAAGAGCTTAAGCCGCTCCGCCCACTGCCTCTAATAGTCGCGGGTTCCCGCACGGGACAAATCTTTGTGTTCCCCCCAATTATTTGTTTCGGTCTGGGTATTTGTGTATGTAAACTTTCATGTTTGTAAACGCACCTACGACACAGGAATAAATACTAGTATGAGGCCACGCGATTAAAAAGTTAAAAAATAACCTTATCTCCTGTACCCATGTACCTGTGCCTGTACCTGTACCTGTACCTGTGCCTGTACCTGTACCTGTACCTGTACCTGTACCTGTACCTGTACCTGTACCTGTACCTGTACCTGTACCTGTGCCTGTACCTGTGCCTGTACCTGTGCCTGTACCTGTACCTGTACCTGTACCTGTACCTGTACCTGTACCTGTACCTGTACCTGTGCCTGTACCTGTGCCTGTACCTGTACCTGTACCTGTACCTGTACCTGTACCTGTGCCTGTACCTGTGCCTGTACCTGTGCCTGTACCTGTACCTGTGCCTGTACCTGTACCTGTACCTGTGCCTGTACCTGTGCCTGTACCTGTACCTGTACCTGTGCCTGTACCTGTGCCTGTACCTGTGCCTGTACCTGTACCTGTGCCTGTACCTGTACCTGTACCTGTGCCTGTACCTGTGCCTGTACCTGTGCCTGTACCTGTACCTGTGCCTGTACCTGTGCCTGTACCTGTGCCTGTACCTGTACCTGTACCTGTGCCTGTACCTGTACCTGTACGTACATTTAGGTTATTCTCGCTTATAGAATGTGAGCGTGACGGTGTTTATTTTTTTATCTTTAACTCTGTTCACTCGGAATTCTACAAACGTAGTAAAATTTATACGTAGTTTATATAAATTGCTTTAAGATATATGTTTGTATGGTTTAAATATTATTTATATATTTTTTTGATCCTTCAAAAACATGATACTGATACCGGTATTAACTGCTCAGCTGAAGATTGGTGGTGTCCATACAATTTTAATAACACGTTCAGTTTTGATTGTAGTGGCGTTTTGGTGGTTACCTGATGCTGCAGCGCAAACATTAAAAATGAAAAATATTCTTTCTATACCTATTTAACTGTTTAGTTATAAAAACGTCGCCTAAAAGAGAACATAAACATTTACGAAAGGTATCAGTTTGTCAAAAATTTCGAGGAAAATAACGTCCAAATTCAGATTTATTACTTAGATCTTTCAGCCGTTTTTCCTTGAAACCAATACACCAATCAGCATCGGCTTCCGAACGTAAAGCGCGAGTCGCAAGGAACTTTATTATTTATTTATCCACTTTTAGTCTGTCGTCAAATGTTTACGGCCCAGCGCGAGCACACATGACTTTTATTGCGAAAGTATTGTCCCGTTCCGACCCACCCCAACCCGTCCCGGCCCGTCCCAAAACTCGTCCCGCTGGCGAAATCCCGCCCGGGAGCGTCGTCCCGCTTACACCGAGTGGGGTGCAACGAGACGCGGTGTCCGGAGAGATGATAAACGGGTTAGGAGTTCTCACAAACTTCATTTCCGGAATGCTTCTCTTGGTCTGTTTAGATTTATCATTTCGGTGTTACTTTAGATCGATTCCATATAATATGGATCAGAATTGAAAAAATCAAATCAATTCCTTAATAACTTTAAGCAGGGGGATCCTATGAAATGAACCTATTTTTCGGATTTTATCGCGATTTATTTTAGGTTTTTCAATTCCTGACTGACATTTCAAGTGCTTTACAAAACCCTTAGGATTTTATTTCATCTAATGGTGAAATGTGTAATATTTTTCACATAATTTAATTATATAATATCGTTTTATTCTAATTAAGACTCGAAACTGTTTTTCTTTTTCAGAATAGTGAAACACAAAAGTGCAGGTTCTTAAACATCAACATCCTAAATACTACATAACATAATTTGCCTACATTGTCTGTTCCGCAAAATGTTTACATATATTAAAAGGAAGCCAGTTATAAAATAATGTTAAGTTCATTTTACAAAATTCAGTAAATCATCTTTATATCGAGAGGTTTTCATCCCCCTGGTAATAGTTGTTCCATACAAAAGAGGCTAGGATTTTGTAAATTCTATTCCCTTCGCCGGCGGGCATGGCTTTCGCTCTCATACTACTCTCGTGCTCTCTCTATTTTAAGAATTACACTTTGACTTTTACGTAAGGATAGGAGGCGTTCGGCCTACAAGGGTCGTGACATTTATCTTTTTGGTACCGCGGGTTAAACCTCTATATTTTCATGACAGCGTTTTCCAAAAAATATACTCCCACGCAGTGAAATACACGAATTATTCAAAATGTTAGTCCAAGCAACTCCGGCTGTGTTTCGAGTTAATTATAGACCGCCCACACGCCGACTACGCACCGTAGTACCCGACCCTTAACAACGTTACGACACGTACTTAAACAACAATCCTTATTTCCTATGACCGCAGCGACGCGTTACGAGAAGTTCACGAAATGATCTTGTAATTGTATTCTGTATGCCACTGGGGTGCGGTAAAACGATCATTTCACGAAGTTATCGTGAAGTGTTTCATTGGTCGCAGCGAATAAGGGCGCTGGCCGTTCCCGCGCCGCCCGAGGCCCCGCACGCACTCATTCATAACTTTTCATTCATCCTCAGGTTAGCCAAAAATCTGACATACTCTGGGAACATTGGCGTAATTGAAAACGTTTCTGAGGCTCGCTCTGTATTATACGGTTTCGGGGTTTAGGATACGGTCAGATGAAGATATTGTCTCCGACATTTTTGTGGCTTGTTGACTTGACTTTTTATCACTTGCGTGGGAATGGATATAAGTCAAAAAGACAGAGGCCTTTTGCAGGAGGTGAATATAATTTGGGCACATGCTAAGTTCTACTGTTAAGGGAAATCAACTGACCCAAGCTGATATTTTGTAGAATTTTTATTAAGTAAAATAATATGGGGTACAGAGAATTGTATACCATAATTAGATGTATAAAATTATACTGTTTTATTGGTTTAGTAGTACATAGCTAGCGATCCCAAGATTCTGGGTTGCTAGATTGGTAGATATGGGGATGCTAGATTCGATATAGACAGGGTCATTTCGGTTTTCTACAAACATAATATTCTTGAGGAAACCGGTGTCTGAAGAAGCACGGTATATACCAATAGGATTATCGTATCCAACATTGTGGCCGGGGTACACACAGTGCATCTCTACAACCAGTCACAGCATATCTTTTCTGAAAACACACTGGGTATTATTACAGGTACTTAGTTTTGCGGAAATACGGCTATTCCAAGCCTTGCACAAGAACACAATAAATCACAAAAGGGCTTATGCCCGTAGTGGGTTATAGTAAGCTGATAACAATCATGATTAGAGGTATAAAATGTTTTAGTGCTTCCAATCTCTTAAAATAAGAAGGATGAACACAAACCATTTGACGGTATCGTAATTTTATCGAGAAAGGGTGCTATCGCATTTATCCTTATTTACTTAATATTTTTTTTAATGTGAAAAGTATGGCATATCAACTCGATAACTCAACAACGATAGCGTTACGCTCACTTCAACTTCTTCGTGTCAAAGCGTCAAGTTGAAATTTCGTAACGGAAAGCGATAAAACTAAATACAATTTCAATATTGAGTTTCCTTCGTACAGATCTTATAATATCTTTTGTCGAACGCGACGGACCGTGGACCTGCAATCGACAGGGTTTTACGCCACCGGGCGGACTGTGCGCTTATGTAAACATAGTTTACAAAATATCTCAATACAATAAAAATCTACGGTAGATACCTGCGTTCACGGAGTGGCGCTGACGTCTGAATACACTTCTTAAAATAAATATTAATAAACGGAAAATGAATGTTTGTTTGTATGATATGTCGTATTTACCCGAGTGAGACTGTTTGTATACTATGACATTTTATTAAGATCATATGCCGCTTATTAGGATCAATAATCACATAATTTGTCTTCACCATCACGCCTATATTCCCCAGAGGGGGTGGCAGAGGTGTACTGAGTACACCCACGTTTCGCCGACGATGTTAGGTCCCAAGTAATAGGGGGCGAGCCTATTGCCATATACCGGGCACAATTCCAGACTCCGGACTCATACTAGGAATTTTTCGTTAGAAAAACTACATTTGTCCGACCTAGGATTTGAACCCAGGACCTCGTGATCACAAAGCGATGCGCTTTGCCACCAGACCAACGAGGCAGTCATTTGTCTTCAAAATGATTTTTTCTTTCTTTCTTTCATGATATACACTCATATCTTTCCTTATTAATATTATCTGGATTCATTCAGATAATAAACTATCTGTGCGTTAAATTTGATCCAAATCCGTTAAGCCGCTTTTGCGAGATTGAGTAACAAACATCCAAACATCTAAACCCCTGCAGCCAGATTACACGACTCAGAAGAAGCGAACTCACTGCGAGCGACCGCAAAGATATGATTTGTACCAAGCAGTTACAGAAGGAGAGACATTTAGGGAGATCAGAATTCAACTGAATTAAAGGCACTGCTAAAGTCCAGTAGCCTCATCAGATGTACAAGAAGAAGAACAAGATACAAAGCTTTTATCAAAAAATCACACATTAAAATATTATACGATACTTCAATATTTTCGGAATTCGGCCGCAGAATCTTTTTTTCGCCGTGACTTATTCGGCAGCAGGATGATAATTTTACCCTCGAAAGTCCAGCACTGCTTCACACCAAAGTGTCCAAGAAAGTATCATGTCTGGGTTTTGTAAGGAATTCCGAGAATGTATGGCTCCGAAAGCGTAGTAGAAGTGTACGAGGCTTATTCGTGTTGACACCAAGACGATGGCAAGCTATAATATCTGTCAGTTTCATTTCCTCTGTTAGTACAGATTGCTGTACAAATGGAGAAAATAAGACTGAAAAGGATGAGCCACCAACATCCACAACTATTGAGCTAGGGATGTTGGTTGTTCATCCTTCTGTTCGGTATGGCCATGAAGAAATAAGTCTTCCTTACGAGATACCATCTTATGTCTATCCAGACCCATGATTAAGAGCTCCATCTGTGATTAAAGTGCACTCCCGTTCTTCCAAATAAGGCACTTAAGTTATGCAAACTCTCATAATAGTCTGGCGATGATCTTGGGAGCTGTTTCATTGCTGCTGAAGATTGCGTTTAGACAAATTCAACGAGGCCAAACACGGCGGGATTATATTGAGTAGTTGGGTGGCTCTATTGGCCACCTTTCGGCTTATCATCAGACCTTGTGTAGTACTTGTTAATACGAGTTTAACAAGTCTAAATATAAGTACGTTGCATTGAATAGTTTACATGTTCTTATGGCGACCTTCCGGCTACATCATCAGACCAGCCCCATAGTACAATATTAATACACACCAAACTTTAGCTCAATCGGAAGCGCAAGTAAATAAAAGCTTGTAAAACTAAAAATGTATAGAAGAAGTAAATATGCAGATATCGAATAGCTGTTTGAACCACTTGTAGCGGGAAATGTATTTTTAATTGTTTCAGTGCCCTATTTTACATTTCTCGGGAGTCGCAATAGTTTCCAGAAGGAACATACTTAGTAATAGCCGTATCCCTACACACAATATTTTCGTGTCCATCTCAAAGTTTATTAAAACCGTACCGAGATCAAAAGCTTCCGTAAAGAGACTTAAATATCAGGTTTAATTGAAATTCCTTAAGAAGCCGCCTGCCTTTAAATATTTCAATCAATGAAACCTATGACACGTAACGAAGCGCGTTATGATAACTTCGTGAGATAATTGTATAACGGTACTCCAGAGGCATACAGAATCATTTCACGAAGTTGTCGTGACGCGCCGCGTTTGGTCATGGAGCCCGGATCTTTGTGTTGTGTTGCAAATGCTGAAACAAGATGTTTAGTTCTGTTTTGTTTGTTGGATGGTGCGTTTAAAACGTGGAATTCACATACACAAAGATCCAGACGGTAACAAGTATTTGTGGATCATACAAAGTTTTGTCGCGTACGGGAACCGAACCCGCGACTACTCGATCCAATGAGCGGAACCCATAAGTAGTCCATCGCTTTAAAGGGCCCTTAGTAGTCCCTATCCTTTGAAGACTTGTGAGGGGCACGGATCTAGTAAGCCAGAGGCCCTTGGAAAAACATTAATATTATGTAGTTAGCTGATCAAAATCGACTGCTGAAAAGAAACATCAACAATGACCTCAGGTCACAGTACTTAGTACGAACAGATTGACGCCACCGTCACGCTGTCAGGTTGATCATGTTTTTCACACCACCAATTAACTAAATAAAGATGAACGTGAGAGCACACTTACTTGCTAGCGTCATGCTCACGTCGGTCTACTACTAAGCTCGCTGATTCCACCACTATGAAAAGGCTGATGTACTAAAAGCTATTACAACAAATAAATAATTAATTTGTACCAAAAACGAGAAAGGCCACAGTTGTATTTTCACAAGAGCACATTATTCTTTGTTTTCACTAAGCAATTGTTTTGTTAATAAACAAGAATTTCGTGTCCACAATAATGTTTATGTACAATGATGATTTATTTATTTAGTATACTATATGATGTGTATACTATATGGTTTTCGCAGATATGTTTGAATTACAGATGTATTAGACTGTACTGCTTATTTATTTGCGACTCAGGTAATTTAACTAGGCTTCTAGCTGCGGCTATAAAATTTCTCATAATAGATACTGATTCATTATTTTACAAGGTGCATCAAAACTTATTCTGTACTAATCCGCATTTGCGTCCGATTTGGCAAACAGATACATAGAATAATATAATTATCGAGTGAAAGAAGCAAGCAGGTATCGATGACTGACTATTATTAAAAACTCACAGCTACATCTACATCGCCTACGCACATAAAAAGTATAAGGTTCATCGCTCGGCGAAATAGTCCAAAATTAGTGGCTCCCCGCCGCCCGCCGCCCGGTGCTAACTTTTAATTGGCTTAACGTTTCTCTCATGGTTGTTGGGATCCACGTATCTATCGAGAAGTTGAGCTACTCTTAGAATTGTAAAGTAAAAATAAACTATTGATAGTGGTAAACTTCTTCTTATTTTGACATGATGATAATAGAAATATCATGTAAGATGAGAACCTAGCTCCTTTAAGGTAAGTAGCTCCAACCGTTCCAAATGAAATTAATGCTTTATTTAACTTTTTTAAAGCTAAGATCTCCCCCAATAATTCACAAGCATAAAAAAGTGACACTCCAAAAGATTTAATTTCAAGAATTAGGTTATATTTTTCACAATTTATTGCTGAGGTCCCACCGTAATCTTTAACATTAAAAGCTCTTTTAATAAAGTTCCAGGGCGCTGAACTTTATTACATTGGAAACCGAGAGGGACGCGGCCCGGGATATATTTATGGTGCTGATTCAAACATCTTCGCGTAATGGCGAATGATGCTCGTCCGATAAAGCCGTGCCATTTTTGTACTGTAATAAAAGATCTTTTGTGCGAGTGAAATAATCATCGTATCTTATCTGAGTTGAGCGAACCTATTATCTTGCGGATAAGAAAGAGGTACTTACTGCAGGCGCAGTTTATTGTGGAATTGGTGTAAGTTAGTTTAGTACTTACATGAAAATACTTTTAGCTGTGTGCATTGGTGGTAGGAATTCGAATTATAGATAACATCTACTCACATTTTTACAATACCAGCCTGGACACAGTGAACGAAAGTCGACGTTTTAGTGCTTAATGAAACCGTGTTTGTATTTTGAAAACTATATTTTGAACATATGTTGTGCCCTGTTAGTCTCCAGAGCAGGCAGCTTAGCACGAAAATTTAGACGTGAGTGTGATGATAGCGAGTTGAAATGCTATCCTCGTCCCACTACAAATTTACTGAAAAACATGAACGGGACAGCACGATTACTCGCATGCGTCACGCTCACGAACTCCAGGCGAGTAAAAAAATTGAATTGATTAATTCCGGAGACTACCCGATCTGAGTAACAGCAAAATTGAGGACAATAAGTCATCGTTCCGCTCCCTTATAAATTACGCTATCTCGCTTACGATAACGTAATGTAGGCATATACCGCCGTTATTTCCGTATAAAACAATTTTCTAGCAAGGACTAATAAATGCTTTTATCTGGCAAAATATACATCATCCTTTTTTAAGTAATGGTACAGATTAAATTTACCCTCATCATTAAAACACCTAAAATTTTCTCTGATCAAATCTTGTGTTACTCTAACAAAATGTATGCTTAAACAGAAGCTAGGGGAAACTTTCACTGTTAGGTTTAAGGGTTTTGACAATATGTTCGAGATACCTCAAACTCAGCCCGTGTACAAATGATGAGAGAACTCACTACCACTAGTTAATAATGCAAGACTGTCTCGTTGATCTAGTGGTGCATAATAGACGTGGCCCTGAGTTCGAACCCTAGGTTGGTTAAAGTACAGTTTTTCTATCAAAATGTCCTAGTGTCATGCCGAAGTCTGAATTTGCTCCCGGTGTAATGCCAACAGGCTCGCTCGTTACATTGGGAACTTAAATCGAGTGCGGTAAGTGGGTGTACGCAGTACACCTCTATCACCCTCGTTTGGGGAATATAGGCGTGACAGTGTTCATTTTTTAATGTTTGCCTGATACCTAGTTCAAATAACCTTTTTATCCAATTACATTTACGAGTTTTACGCGTATCGGACGCCACCGGGGATTTGTAACTTGAATATTAGGACTCAGTTGATCGTTAGCAGAATTTTTACGAATTTCGGTATTGCAGAATATTTTGGCTATATTTTGGAGTTCAAATAGTCAAGCTTATATTAATAGTAGATAATCGCATGATTAATATTAAAATAGTTATTTTTAATTCTAATACAAAACCCACACCTAAATAAATCAGATAAAAAATATATATCCCCACGCCTTAGTTCACCAGACGAATCATGCGCCACTGAGCCAATATGGCAGTCAAACATAATGAATTTAAATAAGAAATATCAATTTAAGGGGGTTTCAGGTCTGGAAGAGGATGTTCGGATCAAGTCTTCTCACTCCGCAACATCGTAGAGAAGCATCTGGCAGTGGGCCGGAAGGTTTTCTGCGGTTTTGTAGATCTGGAGAAGGCATTTGACAAAGTTGTGCGAAAGAGACTTTGGGACATTTTGCCAGAGTATGGTATAGATGGCACTCTGTTGCGAGCCGTCCAGTCCACTTATGTGGACTGCAAGGCATGCGTACGGGTGGGTGGTAACAGGTCACCCTGGTTTGACGTTAAAATCGGCGTCAAGCAGCGTTGCGTGTTGTCCGCTAGACTGTTTATAATATATCTGGACAAAAGTCTCCAAAGACTGAAAGCGATGAATGAAGGTGTACAAATGGGTGACTTAGTGGTAAACCATCTACTTTATGCAGATGACGCGGTTTTAATAGCGCCAACAGCCACTGATCTGCAAACACTAGTCACAGTTATGAAAGACGACTGCATGATCAATGGCTTACACTTGAATGTGAAGAAAACCAAGATTATGGTTTTTGAAAGGGAAGAAACCAGAACGAATATAAGGATTGTGGTTGGTAACGATGTGCTGGAGCAAGTGAATGAGTTTGTATATCTTGGATGCGCCTTCAGTAAGGATGGGAAATACACCGCTGACATAGAGAGAAGAGTGAGTGCAGGGAACAGAGTGAATGGTGCGATGGGAAAGCTACTCGGGAGCCGGCACTTAAGCCATAAGGCGCAGCTGGCCATACATAACGGAGTTCTTGTCCCAACGCTGTTATATGGTAGCGAGAGCTGGGTATGTAAGAAGGAGAATGAAAGTAGGATAAATGCGGTAGAAATGCGAGCTCTGCGGAAGATGTGCGGAGTGAAGCTGACCGACCGCATTAGCAACAGCATAGTAAGACAGCGAGTAGGTATGAAAGATAGTATCGGTGTAAAGATGAGAAAGGGCATGCTCCGTTGGTTCGGGCATATAGAAAGAATGCCAGAGGAAAGAATGACAAAACAGATATACAATGTCAAAGTGGAAGGATGCAGGTACCGGGGAAGACCTAGACTATCTTACCACGACCAAATAAACCGAGTCTTATCTGATGGAAAAGTCAAGAGTCTCCGTAACCGGCGAGCGTGTATGAGACAAACTATGAGAGTCGAGGAAGCCAGAGAGGTATGTAAGGAAAGAACCTGTTGGAACTCTGTACTCTCTGCCTACCCCGCAAGGGATCTGGCGTGAGGTTATAGATAGATAGATAGAATATCAATTTAAATATGTTATCGAGAAACAAAATACATTTAAAATCAATAATATAACTTTTTATCTGTATGTACCATGTATTTATTGTATTATCGGATTTATAATTAAATAACATGTTTGTGATTATTATAATAGTCAGATAACAAAGTACCAGATCAAATAAGTGATAAATAAATAAAAAAAAAGTTAATGTTAAACTAGTTAAAAGTATAAAATTTAATTTAAAGCTTTTAAAGTGATTTAACGTCATTTAAAATTTGCCGCTTTACGCATTTGCTATATTTTGATTGAATAATGTTTTTGTGAGTGATTTGTTAACGTGTATGCGTCTTTGATGTCAAAGAAAACGCTGAGCCGGAGAAACCACTACAGTGGTCCATTTTGCTCACGGTTTTGTTAAACACAATAACGTTTTCCCGCAGGATTTGCTGTGCCCAAAAATACCACTAAAGTTGCAAAAGCAATTAACATTAAGCAGCTTATCGTCATGGCGACGTGCTCACAACCTAGCAAGAAACGTGTTTGTGATAATATCTGGGAATATGATAAATGTTGGAAAACCTACTTAAAGTAAAGATTATGTATTACCACATATTCAAAACTTTCTCGTTGTTCGATTCAAATCAGGACCTCGTGATAGTTTGTAGAGAGAATCGATAACGAGATCCTGGGTTTGAATCCTAGATCGGATTGTGATTTTTCTATGGAAAAATTGTTAATGTTAGTAAAAGTATGTCCGAATATAAATGATAGCGATCATTAGATCTAATATCGTCGGGTGTAGAGAATACCAATGATAAGTGGGTGTATACAGTACACGTCTATTACCCCATTTGAGGTATCATGGATGTGACGATTGTTATTTTTTACATCTCCAAAAATTCGATTGGGACTTAAAATTGATATTCCAATATACCTATTACGTAAATGACTCAGTCGACTTTGACCTCGTATTTTATACGTAAGAACAATATAATATAATTTTTGAGATAATGAGATGACGACAGGTAAAGTTGTGTAAAGTTTGCTTGGAAGGTACGGTACCTCCCTTTTCGTCTCTATGTTCGTCACAATTTTCAAACATACACGAAATGTATGATGTTTTTTTGTTATGTCAGAATACCGCATTTAATATAAAACAACGAAAAACATTTATCTGACCCTTTTTTCTCTCCCTATATTTAGATGGCGCGGACGTAAACATTTTTTATTATTTTTTTTTAATTTAGTAAAAATGTCAGATGTCTGTTATTTATTTTTACGTACCTACATTAAGTTTCGGATACGTTGTAAATACATTTAATTTTCGTAAATTTTTACGAAGCGTAGGTCTTAAAAGCATCATGTAAACTGCTCACATTACAATTAACGTAAAGTTTTTACAATGTTGGAAGCTACGAAGTACATTAGCTCTTTAAACTTAAATCCAGAACACACAGTTCAAGTTTACTATCATTTCAAGGCTTAACTATCATAATAATAATAATATTGGCCATGTCAAGAAACTGTCCCACTGTTGGGCACGGGCCTCCACTCCAACTGAGAGGGTTTAGGCCATAGTCGACCACGCTGGTCCAGTGCGGGTTGGCGAACTTCACACTACCAGAAAATGTAAATGTTGAAGGTTGTGTATATAGGTAAAAATATACAAATTGACTATATAGATTTGTTAAAATATTCAATTTTAAAATTTAAGGAATAGTCAATTTACTTAGTCGTTTTGTATGCATCTTGAAACTCGATAATAAACAATCTGTTTTAATAAATATGCAAGCTTTAAAATAATGAAAAGTATTCGGAGCACTAAAAGTTTGCTCAAAAAGTTACCTCAAAATTATGTGGCTGACATTATGAGAGAAAAGTTTATTGCGGCGATCAAAAACCGCTTCATCGTCGTAAAGTTTATTCCATTAAAAGTTTAACGAACGACGGACTGTAGGCCACTCGGCGCGGTGGATCGAAATATCGCGGATCGAAATATATAATATTTTCGTAATTATCTCTGTCTGTAATAGTCTGGTGACCCTACCACGCCTTATAGTCCTTTGTATGACACCATTAACAGTAAGCGTACCTTAGTTTAAGACAACGCAATGGCTATTTTTTTACACATTTACGCTGAAAATAAATAAATTAAATTGGCAAACCCTATAATATAGAATATACAGTATACAGAAGAGCCTTTTGGATCCTGTACTCTCTGCCTTCCCCGCAAGGGATCTGGCGTGATGATATTGAAACATAGATCGAGACAATATACATATAGGAGAAGTACAGCCAATAAAGTTCGGTAACAAACGCCATTTCTGTTTCCATGCTTTGTCTCTTTCAAATGCATTATCTGCATTACCTCCACTAAAACTGAGTATGAGCTATTCTTTGTCACCTTTATGTACAAGAAAGTGCCTTTGCCCAGCAGTGAGACGGTATGAGCTCATATTAACTTTACTCCATCAGGCTCGTCTGCGGCGTCGCCAAAACACGGTGACTCAACACCTTGCCCCAACTGCGCTCGCTTATGCAATAAAAACTTCACGCTATTTAAAAACTGGAGCAAGTACAATAAAACGGCTCCGCTGTGAATAAATTTATATTCATTCACAAGCTAAATTAGCAGTTGCATGGCATGGCATGGCCGTTTGTTTATTTTGCCGTTTGAGAGCTCCCGCCCGTAGGTATTGAGTGCAGCGCTTATAAAACAACCGTTCGGAACTTTTTGCCGTCGTTTTATTCGCTTTGAAATGGAGCTTGAGTGCTCCAAGATTACTGTTGCGTTTATTTATGTTTGTTATACTAACTAATAAAACGATTTGCAGTCTGTTATATCCCGGGTAAGATGCTAAGTGATGTGCGTATTATGTGAACATTTTTAAGACGCAGATAAAATAATATTTGTAAAACTACATTTTGCGTAGGTAATTCTTGAGTAAAACAAGCGTGGGTTTTGAAAGTGATAATCTTGAATCGTTACTGAAATAATAACACGATGACACAATTGTTTATTTCTATATTTTTTTTAAATGTATACCGGTAGTAAAAATGTTCGATATCTATCGAACAGTTAGGGCATGATTGTTCGAAAAACGCATCAAATTTTTTGTATATTTCTTTGACCACTGTCTGTGAATATAAATGTTTAACCAACTTCCGTTGCCACCATTGTTAAGTTAATATCGAATTTGGAAAAAACCATAAATGTGCCGAAGTTGCTTAGCAAACCTTAACTTCTTAATACTTATAAGTTACCAACATGGAAAACTATTTCATCATACAGCAGAAACGACATCCATTTCACAAGAACCTTTAAAAGCAATTCATAAACTTGAAAAGTCAAAGAGTTTGCGTGGACCAACTTTCAGCTCAAACACTCGTTCGCGAGTACCTAGTACCTCTACGTTCGACCCCGAGCTTCCTCTCATAACGAATGTTAATATTTATTTCTAAAATACCAAAGCGAACAATTCAGCCGAGACCTTTCAATAAGCGCTGAAACGCGACACGTCCGAGCGCGCTTTGTTATTTTGAGTGATAGCGGCTCGTTTTACCCAAAAAGCGTTCGTTAAGAATCTCGCTAATGATTCCCCAACCGTAGCCTCCCTTGTTCCTTCATTTATTTATCAGCGAGGAATTCTTTTGAGGACGCAATTTACTTGTCATCGTGGACGATTTTTTTTTATAATTAAGCGCTGTTGAAACGAAATAAAAAGTCAAGAACAATAGGATAGAGACCAAAACGTATAAACATTTATGCTTCATACAAGAGAAATTAACGTTGAATATGGTTAAAAAATCGCGAAAATACTGCGTCCGTACTTGTCCGTTATTGTAGACATAATCATGATATGAAAGAACATTACGAGATTATGTACACAAATATTTTACTTGAGGAAGATAGAAATAAAATATATGTGTACTGACTGACAGTATAAACTTCATAATTTCAACATTTCGCTAAAAGCAGCACAGACTCTTTTAGCTTACATGTTTCTTGACAAATTATCTACTGGGCTCGTCGAAAATATGACGTGAACGACGTAAGTCCACATAGAGGGCTAAGTAGTAAGTACCATTTAATGTTAAAGTAACGATGTCAAAAAATCGTGTTGTCACTTATATTTTTCTTTTTTTTAAACGTAGTGCGGGATACGTAGTGCTAGGATTTATTTCTGTGTCGTGGGTGCGTTTGCAAATATGAAAATTCAATTCCCGCGCGGGAATCCAACCCGCGACTATTAGACACAGTGGACGGAGCGGCTTAAGCTCTTAACCACTGCGCTAAATCGTTCGTCTAATTTTTATTCAGTAAATTTGTAGTTTGACAAAGAATCACACACCAATTTGATAGCGTCACAGATCAGTCTTTTTGTACGAAGACCTCAGTACTCAGCAAGACGCCGAACTGACCAAGTGCATTAATTGTTTACATAACAGTTATCTGAAATGCACGTTGGTGCGAAGGCTCCTTGACTTATCCTTCAGACAAGACACGATCAATTGATTATTGTGTTATCTCAAGCTCGTGTCAAATATAAGTCAAGTACACAAGACCCACGTAATAATGTTATTTCTATTCATGTGTATAACGCTCCGTAGATTAAAGCCTTATGATTTCAAGATAGTGTATGCTACTCCATAATCTATTTATCTTCTATCTATACATACATATTATAAATCTGTAACCGAGCCGAATGTACAGAACATTGAATATTTTTTGAAAATTTTAATTGAGGAGCACTTCCTTATCGATATAGAGGCCGAAACAATTAATTTGGAATTATTGTCTGTCTGTCTGTGTCTTCGTGTTTTAAACACGCAAAATCCACCGAACGGATTTCAATGAAACTTATACCCTAACTTAAAATCTAGGATACTTTTCATCCCGGAAAATCAAGCAATTCGGTTTATTGCGGGATAAAGCATAAAACTTATTATTTTAATTATGGAATTATGGTTAGTCGCGGACTGCACTGGACTATTTTAAAGTTGCGTTTCAAATACTTTTGCAAAACGATGGTGGCTTTGTTTGCGTTATAACGAAGACAACTCAACTTACTTAATTAATAGTTGCGATAGTACGATTCCCACACGGGAATACTAATAGACAGAATTTATGTGTCTATCTGATTTTTTCTTTAGCTCATATGGCTATTTGTATACCATAATAAAACCCAAACACGTGATTTATTAATTTTTCTGTGTCTGTTTATTTGTCCGTAGTGAGTTTTGGCGGAACTTATTTTGAGTGGAATGTTACTGGAAGATGGAGGACATTTGAGAGATATTTTTTAGGTTACTTTTTATCCCGGAAAAATGCATGATTCCAGCAAGATAGTTTTTATTTCTCCATACCAATACGACTGAACGGTTTTTGAAGCAACTTAGTATGGAGATGTCTTAAAGTCTTGGAATAATACACAGGATTTGTGCTATTCTAGAAAAACCGACCTACCTTTGTCCAATTACAAAATAAACGCGTGCGTAGCCGCGCGTAACAGCTAGTTGAAGAAATAAAATGCTAACAAAGCAGTAGGTAATAATTGTACTATGCAATCTTGGCACAGCTTGTAACGATGACAACGGGTCAACCTTTCAACTACTAACGTTCTAAAGTTATTTAGTAGGTTCGAGTCCATATTTATAAGCCAGAGAGGCATGTAAGAAATGAGCCCGTGGAAACTCTGTAGTCTCTGCCGACCACGCAAAGGATTAAGCGTAGTACTCTAGATAGATCCATGGACAATTAATAGCGATTTATTAAAAGATACTCCAATGACCTTGACGCCTTTGAAAAGACATGGTATGAAATGAATGGCCAAGGTTCGCCTAAACTGCCGTAAAAGTTATTGAAGTTAGGTGTCAACCACGGCCGCACCTAATGCCCGAAGTATAATACTATCCACCCCAATATATATAGCGGTCGTGAAGGTGTATAATAAAAGGTCGCTGAATCATTACCCATGAGCTGGCGTCATCCAGCGACACGACTGCATGATGGATGGTCGCGGACGAACAATTAATCAAATAAACCAAAAATATCGTGCACCTCTTTATTAACGCCCATTAGTCGCTCGTAATATTGTGAAAGCCACGACCATTCACTATGTTTACAGCTAGCATGGCTACTGATAGCTCTATGTCACGACATTTGAGCAAGGGACAGCGGACATTGATCCATTCATGAGTTCTTGGAACGTAGTGTGGAGTAGAATGAGACCACGCCTTTTTAAGGGCGACTTTTGAATAATATCTTTCACACTTTGGAGCTACACTATACTGCGTGTAACGTAAATAACGTCAGACCTGTCTGAGGTCCCGACTCCATTATTGTTTTACAAATTCAAAACGAAAATTGAACTTCCAATTTTCAAGATTAAATTACCATTTTTCAAACATCTTCCGTACACACCCAAATCTTTTATGTACGAATTTAGCAATATTATTTTGAAGTGCTTTTAGTTACGTTAAAGTTTTGTTAAATAAATAATAAGATCGGAATTAGTGAGAGCAGTTTTATAAATTCTCTCATCTCCTCTGGGAGTCGCCGCAGACCTATGTTTTAGTCTCTGCTGCGATTGCACCAAATTAAATTAAGCCATTTTCTCCACCTGTGTCTACAAAACTAAAGTTGGCAAGAAATATGGCACGAAGACATCCTATTGTTTATATACAAAACGTCTTCTGTCTTCTATATGCACTTCTACTTACTGGCCTAACACTATGTCCCCGACTTGATGAAACGAAACGAGCAAAAAGACTGATATAAAGAGTGATCCCATTCAACCACCGTGATAACAACACAAAACCCCAATTCATTGTATCCCTTATCCTTATGTGTTCCTTAATATTAATCCACAATGAGTGCCCCATGCAATGACATTAACGGAACGAGCTATTATGCTGATTAAGCTATTGTCGGGCGCCACTGACGGCTGACCCACTGGAATCTATTATTCTGTGCAGGAACAAAAAATTTCCCGCGTGGATGGAAAAAGGAACAGATCTATTGTTTTGCGGAGGCACAAAAAATGTCACCTCCATGGAAAGAACAGCGATGTCTTTTTAAGGATTCATTTAGTACTGTTTTTGTTTTTTAGGTTTAATTTCAAATTATCAATGAAAGAATCGTTTATTCAGTGGTGCTATTTTAGACATTCCTCTTTGTTTTGTGGCGCAGGATGCGGTTAATGATTACGAGGTCCTGGGTTCAAATCCAAGATCGGAAAAGGTGTTATTACGGTTTTCTGTCAAAAATATTCACGTATATAACAGTATTGGAAATTAACGTAACCTAAACAGGCGAAATATTAGTTTATTAACGTACGTTTATTATTTCTACTTAAGTTGTTTACAACTTTTACAAATAAATATAAGAGTAAATAAATCTATCCAATTTGTAGTCTAACGTTGTTGATTGAGTCGTCCTCCGAATGCTCCTTCGTTAGACCCTATTATCCACCGCAGGGTTGTATCTGTGTTATCGTGTTAGGGCTATTTCCCCCCATCCCCTCGCCGCGGGGTCACGCGGCTGCGACCGTCTGGATCGTGTCCGAGTATAAAAAACACAGCCCTCGTCTAATTATCAATTACGGATCTTTAGTTAATGGCTAATAGAGTGATGCTGTAATATTACACAAGGCTTGATTACACGTCAAAAGATGTTCTGCGGTAAAAATGATCGTAAGTTCACATAGTATTGCTATGATATCAAGCCTTGACTAGCGCTTCAAAAATGACAGCTACAGTTCTGATCGTAGGTTATATTCTCACACAATATTACTTATCTATATCATCCAACCAAATTATTTTCGGAGAAGGCAGAGAATACAAAATTCCAAGTGGTTCTTTTCTTACAGACTTCTCTCATTTTCTCCACTCTCATAGTTTCTCTATCTATCCATATTATTACGCCAAATCCTTTGCGGAATAGGCAGAGAGTACAGAATTTTAAGAGGATCTTTGCTTACAGGCCTTTTTCCCGTCCTCGTCTCTCTAAGGGCTCTGGCGAGATCTTACCCCGCAAAGGAGTCTGGTGTAATGATATAGATAAATAGGTAGATACAGATTCTATGTTAGTCTCAATAATAATCGATGTATTATAAATACATATATTTGAATCATGCCAAGAAAACCCGACCCACGATTTAGAGCGTATAAATAATCTAATTAACACATGAGACATCATAACAAACATTGTCATGAAATGTTGCTAAAATTTTCTAATAGCGCTTAACTTGTCTGCCAGCTTAATTGAATTTCTGAAGTCATGACATTGTGAGGCCCGATATACGTACATTGCAATGTATGTATTAACATGAGTGTTTACATTCAATCTGGGCCCTTATCCGTTATGACCAAACGCGGCGTGTCACGAAAGCTTCGTGAAATGATCGACCATTACACCTGCGAATTTTACTAAATTGAATTAACGCGCCGCGTTACGTATTTAATTGATTATAGCGGATAAGGGCCTAAGGTGATAATTCTCGCGCTCTCAATTATTGGACCAAATTCATCAGCATTCCATTTCGCCTGTACACGTGCTTGCCGACATAGAGCACTATGGAAAGTCAATTGACTTTATATGTCCATGCCCGTGTATCTCAATCATCTATCTATATCTCCACGCCAGATTACTAGCGGGCTAGTTCTCCATCATGAAGTATAAGAAATAAATACCAGGACGCCTATGTACGCTAAGCGGGGGTAGCAGAATTGTACTGTGTACACCCATATTGTCGATGATGTTAAGTTCCACTATACCTAATACGGAGCATGCCTGTTGTGGTTATACCGGATACTATTCCATACTGGGTACTTTTGCGAAACAATAATTTTAATTATATAAGACCTTTTTAAAAACAAGCTTTTATAGCAAAAATACGACCAAGATATCTTGCTAAGTTGAGGAGCTCCTATGGCTTCTCTCGGGCTTCATCATCAGACCCTGTACACTATCCAGATTTAAAGGACTCATCAAGACAAATCCGACTAGCCCAATCACGGCAGGGTTATATTGAGTAGTTGGGTGGTTCCATTGGTCACCTTTCGGTTTCATCATCAGACCCTAAACACTATCTGGTTATATAGAATTTGTGCTTCTAAAAACTACTCTTTGAATTTTAGGTTCAAACCGAAGCCTTTGTTGTTGCTACAACAATTTTCGTTCATGAAAAGATTATTTTCGCTTAATGCAACCCCAAGGCGCGTCGATAAATCACCCTCTGTCACCGTCACACAGGACGTCACACCGCCACTATGGAATATTTTACATGTTATATGCGTGAGCTACCAAATACAGCCATAAATATTCCGGAAAGAGCTGGGGACCCTTCTGGAGATAGCTTCGTATTTATGTATCATAGAAATCAAGTTTTATAATTCCCACGATGTACTAAGCTCGACGTTATATTAAGGAAGTATGGTTCCTTTTTCTTTGTTATCTATGTGATCTATGTGTCCAGTTCACTAAATATGTTATCTCAAAACGTAAGATAGTGTGTGATGTAAATACATAAAAAAATGATCTCAATTATTAGATATTTTATTTATAGTTTACTTGATGTAACAGGGGATAGCTACCGTCAAGTAATCTTATTGAGGAGTGTATATAGAAAGTGTGAACCCTCTAGCAGGTTTAGATGTATCGCTCAAATGAATAGGTACGTCTGTAGATATATGAATATATAACCACACAGTGGCTCGAGCGCAGCGAGTATACCTGGTACAGGTGACTTACACTTGTACCACGTATACTCGCTGCGCTCTAGCCCTTCTGGACGCTACGCCAAATCGCGTCTGTTCGCAGATAAATGGAACGTGATACTGTCAGTCTGCCTGCAGTACTGTGAGATAAAGGCGTGATAAATGTTAATTTTTTTTAACCGACGTATTAACCTTCGTCGGTTCCTCAAATACTATGTACACATGAGGCCTTCGGGTCATGTTGATCCGATTTCAAAAATATAAGGTAATTGTTTTAAATTAAATACAAAATCTAATTATTTCTAAGACAAGAAACATTAAACGACTATATATAATATAGTATATATATGTGTATTACTCATTTTCTTGGCAACACGAAAGGCACAAAATTTCAGAATGTTTCGAACATAAATATTTCTTACATTTTTTACAGATTTTTGAAGTTTTTACATCTTTTGAAGATGGACATACACTACACCTTTTTCTTTTATTAGAACTCTTGAGTAGTGGAAGTATTCGTTGTCACAGTAACACCTGACTGCACTCGTTGTACTAATTCCCTTGAAGCATTTACTAGTTCATTTAGACATATATACATTAAGAAGTTCTTTTGATTTATTTCTAAATAAGAAATAAATCAAAAGAACTTCTAAATGTATTTATGCGATTAGAAGCGTACCTGGTCATGCCCGGTGTATGTTTTATTAGGTTTGCACTACTCAAACGACCGCTGACTTCCAGTGGGGTTCTTGACCACACAAATTTACCATTTTTTGATAGCATTTGGTTTTCATTAGCACTGGTATTGGTAATGTATCTTGAAAGAGGCTCTTTATCGCTATTTGTTTCGTCACTACTGCTTTCATTGTCTAAACTGGGTTGAATATTGTCGGTAGTATTTTCATTCAATCTATTCTCCGTTTCACTAATTATTTCATCTTCGGAATTTATATCGTAGTTTAGGATTTGCGAAATCATAGCTTCAGATAAATTGTAAGCCATTTCAAACACCAGCGGAACACGTCAAGTCCAAACAACAAATGAATCAAATAAAAGTAACCGTCTCACGGAATTAATGTAATCTAACCGCATACAAATGTAAATAAACAATTTTTCTCAAACTACCTTCAACAATAACACGCTAAGTGATTGTGATATGACTAACATTTATGAATTGTAAGTATATTCTTACAATGCAACAAAGCATCAGAACACGGGCTTTTCTGACCCGAGTATTTTTTTCATACTTGGGTATTATTGACCCCAGGAACCTAAGACGGAAAAAACTTAATTTTCTTAAGATAAGAGACTTCACCATAATTTTACAATACTAATATATAGTGAATGCATAATTAATAATTATCATGAAGTATTAATAAATTATATTAATAATTACGACTTTTATTGCCAGTTAAATTTCAGTTTCGGGTCAATATGACCCGAAGAACCGGGGAAGGTTAATGTAATTGGTTTATCCTTACTAATATATAAAATGAATAACTAAATAAATAAATATAAAAAGATACTTACGGATAGCATCAGTACCATAGATTGTTTAAAATCTTTTATGTATTTACCTATTTATCTTTGCATCGGCAATATTATTATTTACTATAAAACCTATTTATTTATTGTTAATGATGATATACTTTAAGTTTTTGGACATAAATGGCAAATTTATTTATAAAGCAAAATATTGGCGTGGTTACTTCTTGTTGCAAATGGACGATTCTAAAAATTTAAGTTTTTCAGAACTTGGTAAGCATTCATTACCTTTTTTGTATTACGAAACATATCTAGAATAAATAATTCGATTTTTAAAAAATATTGGCGAGGTATATTTCATTATTACAGTTATTATTTCATAAGACTTATGGTGGCCTTTGATCGGCTCAATTCATAATACGTTAAGAACTAAATAAAGACTAAATAAAGAGCAATTAATAACATTCCAAGACCGATAATATCTTACCATCTTTCAAAGAGTTTTTGAATAGCTATATTTAATTAATAACAGTAATGTTTTGAGATATTTAACACTAATTTAAGGTAATATATGATTGGTTTAATCCATATTAAGCAAATAACTAGAGAAATATTGCTGTTTGATACTTTATAATTATATAATGTTTGATTATAAAAATAGTTTAATAGTTTTAATAATTATTTACATTTATTCATAAATATTGTAATATTGTGCTATTTAATAATTTTAAAAGGATATATATATATAAACCTTATATAATATACAACGTAGGGTATAGTATAAGGTAATTCATTGATCAAAGGTGCAGATTTTGGATTCTAAAGTTAACGCGTGGAGACATCATTTTTAAGTTAAGTACTACCCTGTATCTTCCCTATTATCTTGATATATTTCGGTATAATTATACTATATTTCTTTTGGAGTGTAAAGACTGATTTAAAATATGCCTGTGTAATAATATTAACATTTACAGATATGGTCAAGGTAAAATAAAAGATGTAAATTGTCATTCTGTGTTTTCTTTCTAGCTCTACTTTTTCCAAATCTCACACGCTCGACAAACAGAGTCTATTATTTGTCTATCTATCTTTATCGTCACGCCAGATCCCTTGCGGGGTAGGCAGAGTGTACAGACTTGTTATTTGTGACGTATTCAAAACGAATGAAAAGAAAACATTGTGGCTTTGTTCGAACCACAACGAATGCCAGTAAAATTAAGTTTTTTTTCAACGAACAAAGAGCTCGTTATTGTATATCATGTCTTTAGTACTTGTTAAGTAATTAGCATGTTAATAAGAAACTACAGAACGGTGCATAAAATGAAACCTTTCAGCCCGTTCCTCGAGCTGAGAGGATAGCACGAACCAATTGAGGATGCTTTAGACGCTATCGAGTTGATACGCCAACCTTTTCGCACTATAGATATATTTGATAAAGACGAACGTGACAGCACGCTTTCTCGCTAACGTTACGATAACTTTAATGTATGCTAAGCCCCCTGATAACGGCACGATAGGTCGTAATCCAGCTTGTTTTACAACTGCTTAGCTAATTGCCGTCGCTGGCTGGTGCGTCTGCACCCGAGACGGTGTTGCACTATCAATTAACTTGATTTAGAGCAGTAAAAAGACATTTATCGGCCGAAGAGATGTATTATATTGTACAATTTAATTGGGGCTAATGGCCGCCGCGAGTCACATTGCGCATTTATAGTACCGTTTAATTTTCAGTGGGGAAATAAAAACTTATGCTTAATTACCAGGCTTTGGTATCAGATATTACGAGAAACGGCTAAGAATCTTTTAACTATTTATTATTACTTGCTTGAAATATCTCTCAAAGTAAACTTCGACAAATTCTGACAATGAACAGAACAGGCCCGCCTGCGATGATTTTGTGCGTGTCGTGGTGTGTATAAAAGTGATTGTAATGGACCTTTCATAATCGTTTACTTAGAATTTATTACCAAAATATAAAATGAACCTTGTTTAGTAAGTAGTCACAATGAGACGAGCTCTTTATGGGACGCGCCGCTGAACAAATGCTAATACCTATCTATCATTACTTACTTTACTTCTAAATATAACTTAGATGGAAATAGCACTAACAAAAATAAATTTAAAATTAGTTACAAGAGTATTAGAAGTTAGTTAGAAATCCACAATAATTCCTTTATTTTTAAAGTTCAGGGCGTGTAGTCACGGCGCAAACAATAGATCGCCGGGCGGGAAAAGCGCGCGCCCCGCGCGTTCCCCGCTCTTGTCCCGCGCGTGCCCCGCCGCCATCGCAACGCCCATTGTTTCACTTGTAATTAAAAAGTTCCCATTCGGCCGCCATACACGGCGGACAAGAAGAAACTGAATTGTAAGATTCTTTGAAAAACAAGTTTAGAATAGGGAGTGTCGGAATGATTTGAAATTTCTTGAAAGTGCAAAACCGTGTTTTTGTAAAATTAAAGGCTAAAGAAAATGCAATAATTTCTGGGCAAGGGTCGGCTGGAGCACATTAAGTGGTTGCCATCTCGGCCGGGGACGCTGTAAGCGCTACATACAATGGCCAAGAGAAAGAATCTAATATAAAAAAAAAATCAATTGTTGTTTTTTGTTGAATATATAATTTGAAAGTGTATTTATTAAACAAAATCCTAATTAAATGCTCTGGAACCGTTACCCACAGCTACAACATCAGTTGTCATGACACTCGTGTCTCGGGGTGGTTTGGAAATATTAACTACATAAGCATTAATAAAATGTTATTTACTAAAAAATCACATACACAATTTTTATCCTAAATTATAGAACTCTTATGAAAAGTATACCTATATACGTGGGTTTATTAAGTAAAAGTATATATTTGCTAAAAAAATATAATATCACGTCATGCTCTTATTCCCTAAGCAGGGATGGCAGAGGTGTACTGTGTACGTCTATATTTCGCTGACGATGGTCAGCCATTAGGTCCTTATATAATTACGGGGCGAGTCTATAGCCATCATACCGGACACAATTCCAGACACCAAATTGCTAAGGCTTTTTCGTTAGATAAACCACAGTAAAATTTTGTTCGACCTAGGATTCGAACCCAGGAACTTGTGATCGCCGGCTACACCACTAGACCAACAAGGCAATCTAAATTTCTAAAAGTTGCCATAAACCATATTTGTTTTTTTTTTATTTCAAACTCGCTGTACCGGCAACTTCGTTCGCGTCATTTTCAGGCGAGTGTCTCTGTGCGGTGCACGTGCGTGTCTCTGGGCGGGACTCCGGCTCGTCGGGATGCAAATTGCTCGCGGGATACCAATCATTAACCGCGCGAGAAAGGAAAGCAAAGTTATTTTTTTTCCTTCTACTGATTGAAGTAGAAAATGTTAAAAAAAATCTTTTAATTATATTTTTTTTATTTCTATCTAGGCCTAAGACGGTAACATAAGTTCACAATGTTATTTAAGAAATAATATATAAGTAAGATGCTTATAACCAATTTATACACTACCGACTCGCGCGACAAGTGAAGGCAGGTCAGTATAAAGGCGTCACTTACACTCAATTTCCTTTCCCACTAGAGATGGGCAAAATGTCGTAATCGATGAAGATGACAAAATGTAATTGTAATCGTTAATCATTAATACACCGTCACGCCCATATTCCCGAAGAGGGGGTGGTAAATCATTAATCTGATTACATTTTGCCCTCTCTGCTTCCCACACTATCACCCGGCGCTCCTGTCGTTGGCAGGTTTTTTTTACGGGAGTCAAATGACTGATAGCGTAAGCTTTTTACAATTATAAGGAAATAAATAATTTTGTAAAATACTAGAGGGTGAGAAACTATGGATGATGCATCTAAAAAAACATGGGGAAAATAGAATTAAATTTGGCTTTGATTTATTTCAATGAACACTATCATTTCGGGGGGAAATAATCTGACGTAAATAGTTTTCACAAACAAACATAGACACAGAGAAAACCACAGCGATGCTTGAAGTATGAAAGTGAGTATGTGAACAGTCCACGCTGTCACGGTACTGCTCTTGCTATTACAACCACACTGGGCATTATTGCGACCGCTAAACAAGGCACTCAAGCTGATGACGTGCGATAGGTTGAGACCATTGCAACCAAGTACCAAAAAGTATGAGATTCAGCAAGAACAAACGCAGGAGAAGGTACTAGAATCATTGTGACGATATACATCGCAATTTGATAAAGATCATTTCATTCATCAACGAAGTCCAATAACATTGAATACCTTAAATACAAAGATAAGGTACCTATTAACAATCTCAATGTTTCTTCTCCTTGTGTTGTTACTTCGGTTTGTTCGCAACACTGATTATCTTACGTAACAATGAAGAAACTTGTTACGCAAATTAGTGTTCTAAATAACAATAGTGTACTTCAACTTGGGTTTGGTTAAAAATACATTATATAATTGGAATTTACAGTGTCTTATGATGTCTAATAGGTTTCCACGTTATTGATTTACCTAATTACGTAGGACTTAAGCACTTTGATCTGCGATTTGTTCTATTAGTAGATTAACGTATACGAAACAATGTCAATAAAGGATGTCGTATTCTTGATTTTAATTTAGTAAACTTTTTCAAAGGGCTAGGCTAGGGCTTCAGAATACCTTATGATAATAAATAATTTGGATTTGAATTTAAGCTGTGGATGACTTGGGTGACGGTAACCATTAGCATCAGATGGACAGTCTGTAACATCTGCGGCCTCAAGCTATAACAAAACTTGTCACATTAAATTATTTGGACTTCAGCTGCCGAAGGACTTCGCCCCACTTAAAGACTTCTTGTTCTGGTGGTTTGAGCATAAGAAGCTCGATTTCCGCATCAAATGATTGCAGGTTTGAGGTAACATTCAGTGAGACGATAATTACTGAATAAGAATTAAAAATATGTCTACTTAAACGCAATATCTCAAACATGTCCTCATTTAAAGCAATTCTTTCTTGTTCTTCGGCTGTAAATTTCTTACAATATTTTCCAGCAATTCAGTCCCTATTGGTAAGTTTCTGTATTTTCGATAAGAAGCCATCAAACGATAGATAATCCGTGGGGCGACGTATCAGACGGTCGGCACTTAATGCCACGTCACCCATACGGCTAGCAAACAACGTATTATACGTTGACTGGTTGAACATATTTGTCTTAACACCTTAAATAAGTCTTGTGTAATACCATAAACATATGAAAGGGTGTGCTCTAAGAATGACTGCCTTGCCTTTTACTATAGGGGCAACAATAGTATTTCGGCGAAAAACGTTATCCTCCTTAGCAAATTGGTTTTTATTGTCAAAACTCTTGACCACACGAAAGAGGCAATATTGTAATTGGTGGTGGAGGTGTTTCTCACTTAATCAGGCAAGAACGGCTAAACGGATGTGGATGAAATTTGGCACACAGATCTATTACCTGGATTAGCACGCAGGCTCAGGACTTTTAAACTCGGAAAAATATTAGATTCCTATTTAAACTTAACGCGGACGAAGTCGCGGGTAGAAACTAGTAGATAATATATTTTGTTTAAGCAACGACATCATATTCGTAAGCGGTTGAATGGACGAACTACTGGATTGCCTTGTAAGCATATCTATCTATCTATCTATAACCTCACGCCAGATCCCTTGCGGGGTAGGCAGAGAGTACAGAGTTCCAAAAGGTAAGCATATAATAGCAAATATAAAAATATTTACCATCTTTTCATTCCATTGCTAGCTGTACTAGGTGCTCGACAACCATATCGGAATATCAGAATTTATTGACTCGGAGTAAGATTTTAAAGTTGATTCTCTCTTTTATTTATAATAATTGTCAGATTTTATGTGGATATCCCCTGAAGGGAACGGTGGTCATTTAATACACTGTAATATTTTACTGTGACTCGATTCTTTTGGATTTTTTTTGGATGTTAATTGACTGTCTGATAACTACACATTTATATCAGTCTGGGTGCTTGTATAAAGGTTAAATTCAAGTTTATAGACGCGCCTACGATACATAAATAATTCCTATGTAAAGAATAGACCATAAGCAAAATGTCTCTAAAGCTTGTTTAATTTAGTTTATGCTATTTTGATATATTCATAAATCTGAAATTTATGTAGGACTATAATGGATGGCTTGCTATGATAAAAATAATTGGGATCCAAAAAAATACAAAACAAAACGCCAAGTTGCCACCCAAAGATTTATACGTTTATAAAAGTGGACAAAGAAAATGTGAAACAATGCGATATCCCGTATTCCGGTCGCAACCTACATTACTAGAAAAACAAAACGCGTCGGATATTATTTATTAGTTTTAATTAAATAAAGGAACGCTGCGGTCGTAAAGTTGTACGAGTGTGTAATGTGTTTAAAATGCAGCGTGGACATGGCCTAGCTCCCTCCTTCTCGAGTCAGCACCCCCCTTGAACCACCCTAACCACTTTAATAATTAGTTATATAATCGTTGAAACTAATTATGAATGCCTTTATAAATGCTTGCATGAATGCAAAATGAAGTATAACTGCGCATGGTGTGACTGCCAATAACAAGGTCCTGTAAGTTTTTCTATCGAATCATTCTTAGTAATTGTTTTCGAGTGGCGACCTTGTACCGGGAGACGTGGACTAGGCCCGCCTCCCAAAGCTGGATACCTACAAAATTAAGCCGCTCATCGTGGCGATCTTTGGGACGCGTTTGTCCTGCAATGAATATCTTTCGATTGATGACGAGGAACTGTCCGAAGAACTGTGCCCGGAATAATGGCAATAGAGTAACGACCTAACCTCGTCAGCAAAATGTCTGTATGCAGACATGGGCGTGACAGTTTTTTATTTATTTAGTATCACACAATTATATTTTACAGATGTCTAATAATTAAATATCTATCACCTCGCCAGTTCCCTTGCGGGATAGGCAGCGATGTACTGAGAGAGGGCATTATGATAACACAAAATCAAAGAATATCCCACAAAAATACATATAACATTGTAGTATGCCAAGACTGCATAACAAACAAAGATAGAACATAACTATATTACCAACGATCACACGCATTGTACCCGTTGTCCATAACAAAGGAATTTGAAGTTAGTTATGTTCATAATTAATATGAAATGCAGAGCTGCAAGAGGTCGAAGCTACCTACCCCGCACGGGGTCTAGCGTGCCGATATAAGTGAATAAAAGAGTAAAACTGCCTATTCAATGGATTGCAACGTCAACCTAGGATTTCCTTAATGTGTCATCGCCACTGTCACGAGCCGCGATATCTAAACGTAACAATCTCAAAAACAATAACCTCTTGATACTTGTATCGCAGATTCTTTACATATCCTCAAGCAAACAATCCTATCTGGAAAATGCACCACCGCTACATTTTTCGTACAATAGCGTTAATTACGATCTAAGCGCGTCAATTACCATTACTTTATCCTTATCATCTCGTTACAAGAAGCCGAGAGTTTATTCTACAAACAAAATTTCGAAAAACCGAATCTTCACTGTGGCCGATCAGTAGCGTTTAGCTGTCTATCTATATCATGATGTCAAGATCCTTTACAGGGTAGGCAGAGAGTACAGAGTTCCAACAGAATCTTTTCTTACAAGTCTTTCTCACTTCCTCTACTGTAATACCTCTTCTCAGCATTCAGCTATTTCCATAAAAAACATAAATGTGAACAACCGCGTCTTATATCCCCTAAGTGCGGGTGGCAGAGGTATACTGTGTACACCCATATATCGCTGATGATATTAAGCCCCAATGCAATAGGGAGCAAACCTATTGAAATTATACTTGTCAGAATTCCGGACTCCGGACAGCCAATAAGATATTTTTCTATAGTAAAAGCATACTTTGTCCGACCTAAGATCAAAACTAGAACCTGGTAATCGCTACTTATACATCTAGACCAACGAGGGAGCTGTCTTCGTATTCCAGTGGAATAAGTTGCTAATCGGCAACGGTTAAGATTTGGTGTTTGTAGAACTTTGTTAGCAGAATTAAACCCCGTAATTACGGCACAGTAATGAACCGATTCGATCCACTCGTTATCCAATGCGACACCGCTAGTTACAATAAAGATGCAACAATGCTTACAATCGTCGTGTGTTAGAAAATTAATTATGTACACACAGATAATGTGGGTAAGTATTTACAAATAGTTACCAGATGTTGGTATATTTGTTAGCACATTTGTGCAAATATTAAACTTGCATATTATTATTATGTAGACACAGGTAAAGCGTTTTATGAAACTGTTTATAGTATATCCATTTTTATACTCGGCCATTTGAGTGCCCCTCAAAATTTAATTAGCTACTTCTAAACTCGAATTTTCTTTCATTTTAGATGCAAACATCCTTTTTCTTAACATACTAACATACGGTTATGGGCGAGACTATTACCCAATAGCAAAATAATATAGATTAACAAATAAATAACAGGTTATTCGTAAATGTTCTACAACGACTTGTTTTAACCACGTTAGAGCGTAGGGCCCACCGCTTACTTAAGCAAAATCAGAAGTAGTTTACTCATGTACACCAAAAACCACTTAAGAAAAGTCAAAAAGAGAAAATAATTGATTACTTAAGAATCTACCACCCGTTCGGAAAGTCATTCGTGTGGACAAGAAGGGTAAGAAACTCCTCGGTTACTCTTTTTAAAAATGAGAGTTGTACAATTCTTTTTGTACCATATGAATGCAATATATTGGGAAAACAGTGCATAACGATCTTAATAGATGTGCTTAAGTATAGATTATAGATAAGTGTACTAAGATTTATGGTATCAGTCAGTGTCTACATAGTCCTCTTATTTACAAAATAGAGACTGTAAAGGTAAATAATAAAATTTATAATAATAATAGTAAGATAAAAAACGGGTAACTATAAAATAGGCGAAGAGTTCGTACAAAATAATTGATTATAGCTCCAGTGTTATGCGGAACGAGACAAAATTCAACAGTACAACGAGACATGTTTAATCAGTTATAGGGTAAAGGACGGACCAGTCCCTACCAGCAGTACCCGTGCACGAGCATGACTTGAGAAGGAATCATCACTTTCCTCGACCATATTAGAGGAAATAGACTAGTTAATCCCCGTACTGAATAAATATTGGTGTATCCCGTAAAAAATGTTTCAGTATACGGGGAGAGGAGAAAAAGTAGTGAGAATGAGATAGAATATAATGACTATTGATAACTTAATAATTTATTTTTTTACATAGTTTTCGAGTCTCTCTACACACCGAGTCCAGCGCTTTTATTTTTTATTTTATGTTATTTAAATAGGCACAGTAACAGACAGACAGATTACATCATTTATCTTAAGACTTACAATAAATCACATTTTTACATCTGGCGTCCTTACCAACTGTACACAAATTACACAACGGTCCATAATAAAGATTCGAAAACAGGATCGCAAAAGTAGCATGCATAATTATTTAAACACATAATAAAAAGAGTTGAAAAAGAGAGTAAAGCAATATGTTTATGCCTAACTGGTTATAATTTTATAAATATCTTCTTTAAATTTATTACTATTATCTTTATAATTCCAAATATCGCATACATTGTAGGATTTTAAAATTCTGTGAATGGGGTTGTTTTGAGAAACATTATTGTTGGAAGGAGGTATGCTAAACATTTTCTGATTACGTCGTGATCGTGATGGTAAGTATAAAAGTATTTTTTCACAGAGGTTTGTGCCAAAATTACCGCCAGCAATTTTATGCAATAAGGTCTGCAATTGTTCGTCTCTGCTGAAGACTTTTAAGATTGAATTTATGTAATCTATCATCATACTCAGCAAGTTTCTTTCTTAATCCATATTTAGAACACAAGGCTCTTAAAAAACGTGCTTGAATGGCTTCTATATTTTTAATATGTTTGGTATAGATAGGCGACCATATGGAGGAACAATACTCAAGGTTACTGCGTACGAGAGATATAGTATTATAAGTGGTTTTGCAGTTTTGAATGGTTCTTAGTGATATAATCATAGTGGGGTCTAAAAGAAAGTTAACTATCATAAATAACACCTTAATCACGAATCTGATTGACTTTAAGTAGTCTTGTCCTTTCAATTTTGTAATTATATTGAATAATAGTCTTATTTTTAGTAAAAGTCATAAATTTAAATTTCTCCGCATTTAAATACATTTTATTATCTATACACCACACCATATTATCTATACAATTATGTATACGATCAATATCGCTTTGGAGGGTTTCACAATCGTTTGGTGTGAGAATTCTTTGATAGATTTTTATATCATCCGCATATGCTAAACAATTGCTTTGAATAATGTATAGGAGATCATTAATAAATAAAAGGAATAGCAACGGACCTAAATTTGACCCTTGTGGTACACCAGATGTGGGTGAAAAAGGTATTGATTCATATCCGTGTAAAGCCACGAGCAATGTGCGGTTCAAAAGATATGAAGTAAGCCACCGCAGCAGATTTTCATGGATGCCCAAGTAATCCGCTTTAATTAGTAATATAGTGTGGTCAACGCGATCAAAGGCCTTAGCAAAATCTGGGTAGATGGAATCAACTTGAGCTTTCATATTGAAAGCGTCGCATAAGCGTCGCAAGCGAGCTTTCATATTGAAAGATAATTGGTATACTCTAAAAGGTTCGAATTTGTTGATCTTTCGCTGATAAAACCATGTTGTTTGCAGCTGAGAATGGAATATAAATGATTGTATATATGTTCATATACTAGACTTTCAAAGACATTAGCAAAACAATTTAGAATACTTATTAGGCGACAATTTGTAAAATCACTCTTGTCTCCAGACTTATGAATTGGTATAATGCGGGTAATTTTCCATAGTTGCGGAAACTGGCTCTGCAACGATTTGTTGTAAATGATTGCCAGTGATTTAGCTAATGATGATGCGCAAAGTCGTGCAACAATAGGTGGTATATTCTCCGGCCCTGCACCCTCCCTTACATCCAGATTATGTGAATATTGTGAATAGTATGAGTGTGAGTTGGAAATTTAGGTGAATAATTAGTTGGTTTATTTGGTCCATAAACCGATGAGAAATAATCTGCGAAAAGGTTAGCAATATCAGTGCCTGTTTGCGCTGTTTGGTTACGATAGAACATTAATTTTGGTATATCGTTGGTAATATTTTTGTTTTTTGTGTACCTCCAAAAAGATTTAATACCAACATTAAGGTCTGCTTCAACTCTAGTAATATATTTTTGAAAACATATTTTCATGACAATTTTGGTTCTTTGTCATAGTAATGTAAAGGTGTCATAATCACGGGGATTTTGGATCCAAGGCTTCAATCCCTTTCACAAAAAAAGTTTTGTCTTGGTCCTGCAAAAAGCTCTCCACGGCATCCATCACCTCGTTATCGTCTTCGCACCTGTTTAGCCCTTAAGTATTTTTTTCAATTTGGGGAGCAGATAAAAATCGCTGCCGACCTGTGCGCGGGTGCGTTGTCGTGATGAAACAGCACGCCCCTTCGCAGTTTCGCTTTCCTTTTCTCTTTGATGGCATTCCTCAATTTGGGAATTAAAGCTGCATAATATTGGCCTGTAATAGTGGTTCCACGCTCCAGGTAATCAATCAACAATATTCTTCGGGGTCGGTGATGATGGCCGTTTCCATTGCGAAGATTGCTGTTTTGTCTCGGGATCAAAATTATGGACCCATGTTTCGTCCATTGTTACGAAACGAGGCAAAAAGTTTTCAGAATTTTCTTGAAACTTGTCCAACAATATCTTAGAAATGTCAAGTCAATTTTGTTTCTGACTGTCGGTTAACATTCTCGGTACCCATCTTGCGGAGACTTTTCTCATATTCAAAGATTGTTTCAATACGGATTGAATACTTCCATATGAAATGCCCGTTTCTTGAATTAAGTATCGGGTGGTAACTCTTCGATCGCTTAATACAATTTTCTCGACTTTCGCAACATTTTCTTGGGTGACTGACGTCGATGGACGGCCGCAACGATGTTCGTCTTCCGTGCTCGTTCTCCCTACTCGAAATTGAGAAGCCCACCTTGCAACAGTGGAATACGGCGGTGCACACTCTCCTAATGTTGCCTCCAAATCGCAATGAATCTCTTGCGTCGTTAACTTTTTTAAACAGAGGTATTTAATAACGGCTCGCACTTCGTTTTTCTTCATTTTCGAGAACACGTTCCGACACGAAGCAAACAAATGACTACATTCAGAAAAAACAAAAGAGAATCGAAGATTTTTTTTTTATTAATATTACAAATATGTATCTGAGCAATGCCTGCCAGTATTTTTTTTACCGGGAGTATGTCATTCTCACTACTTTTTGATCCCTCCTAGTATTTGTAAAAATCATGCCTTTAAACGCACTTACAACGCAGATATAGAGCATTATTTTTCAAATAATCAAAAATTGTAATTAATCAATCAGCCTATCGCAGTCCACTGCTGGACATAGGCCTCTCCTAACACGCGCCCTTGCACACAGTCCTCCGCCTTCCGCATCCAGTCTGTCCCAGCGACCTTTATTAGGTCGTCGGTCCATCTAGCTGGGGGCCGTCCTACCTTACGCTTACCAAGTCGCGGTCTTCACTCTAGGACACGATTGCTCCATTGGCCGTCGGTCCTTCTGCAGATGTGACCAGCCCATTGCCACTTTAGCTTACTGAGTCTGCGAGCTATGTCGGTAACTTTGGTTCTTTGTCGGATTACCTCGTTACGAATTTTATCCTTCAAAGAGACGCCGAGCATAGCTCGCTCCATAGCCCGCTGTGCGACTTTGAATTTGTGGACTAGTCCCACTGTGAGTGGCCACGTCTCGGCCCCGTAAGTCATAACAGTTAGGACGCATTGGTTATAGACTTAAGTCTTCAGGCATTGCGGTATAGGCGAAAAGAAAACGTGACGTATTTTGCCAAATGTTGCCCAACCCAACTAGATCCTGCGGTTGATTTCTTTCTAGAAGTTGTTTCTACCAAATTGGACAACTTGTCCAAGGTAGACGTACTCCCGAACAACTTCGAGCATCAAACCATCGATGTAGATCGGTCCCGGCGTGACATGTTCATGATCTTGGTTTTATCCAAGTTCATGCCGAGACCGACACCTCGAGAGGCTCCATTTAGGCTATGCAGCATTTCCCTTAACTGTTCCGGTGACTCTGCCACGATGACGATATCATCGGCAAACCGAAGGAGTGAGATGTATTCGCCGTTGATGTTAATACCCCGCCCAGTCCAGTCCAGCGTCTTGAAGACGTCTTCGAGTGCATTGGTGAAGAGCATGGGGGATATTACATCCCCCTGTCTTACCCCTCGACGCAGCTCGATCGGGTTGGTCTTTTGGTCCTGGAGCTGAACGGTCATTGTGGCGGTATCATACAGACATCTTAACACCTCGATATAGCACCAATCGATGCGACATCGCTGCAGAGCATCCAAAACCGCCCAGGTTTCGATGGAGTCGAAGAATTCCTCATAGTCCACGAAAGCCATACACAGCGGCTAATTGTACTCTTCGGTCTTCTGTACAATCTGCCGAACAGTATGAATGTGGTCAACGGTGCTGTAGCCTTTTTGAAACCCGGCTTGTTCCGGTGGCTGGAACTCGTCGAGTCTTCTGGCGAGGCGGTTTGTGAGTACTCTCGAGAACAACTTCTAGACGTGGCTCAGGAGTGAGATGGGTCTGTAGTTCTTCAGCAACGTTTTGTCACCTTTTTTGAAGAACAGAACCACCGCACTCCCCTCTCCACGCTTGAGGTGTTAAGCTCTGGTGGATGACGGAATTAAAGAGGCTCGCTAGCTTTTTCAGGATTGGAGTCCCGCCTGCTTTTAGGTGCTCAGTGGTGATTCCGTCATCGCCTGGTGACTTGTTGTTTTTGAGCTACTCGAGAGCCACTCAAACCTCGTCCTGGTTGACATCAGGGATGTCTTCCGTGTGGTGGCGTGTGAGTGGGGCTCTGTGGTCGTCAGCGCTGGGTCTCGTGGGTTTAGTCATCCGTGATGCGTACAGGTATTCGTAGAAACTCTCAATTTCCTCGAGTATCTCGAACTTGGAGGTCACGGTTTTGCCATCCGCAGTATTACGTTTCGTCAAATGGTGCCTCTGTTCTGTTCAATCGCAGCCGCGGTGGCGCGAGTGTTGGAACATCGGAGGTCACGTCGCACCAGCTTCCGGTTGAGGTTCCTCCCATCCGGCAAAGACGCATGCGTGGATGACATTTCCCGTCTCTGCCTCATAAGTTCGAAAGTCTCGAGCGAGAGTTTAGACTCTCTTTATCGGTTTTGCCACGAAACACCTTTGGAGACACATCCTGTAGCGGTTTTCTCGTCAACATTGCCTTCGGTTTCCAGTAGGTCGAAACGATTTTGAAGCTCCAGTTGGAACTTTTCGGACCCTAAAGCTATTTGAGGTGCAGTAGGTCTGAGAGTAGACCTGAGAGTATAAAACCAGAGACGTCTCTAAATATAGACCTCCTGTCAGTCATGATGAAGTCTATCTGATTCCTCGTCACAGTGTCGGGGCTTCGCCATGTCCACTTTCTATGAGGCTTCTTCTTAAAGAACGAATTCATCAAGAAGAGCCCCTGCGACTCCAGAAAGTAGACCAGCATCTGCCCCCTGTGGTTTCGGTGCCCCACGCCGTGGGGTCCGATTATCGTTTCGCCGCGTTTTTGTACTTCCACTTTGGCATTGAAGTCACCCATAACAACGTTGTAGTGAGCCTTGGTGGTGTCATGTAATGCCTTTGCTATGTCTTCATACATGGCTTCGGCTATGTCGTCGCAGTATGTCGAGGTCGGCGCATATACCTGTACCACCTTCAGGGTGTACCTGTTGGTGATTTTAATTATGAGGTACGCTACCCGTGTCGACACACTGCTGACTTCCACAACGTTGTTAGTGAGAGCTTTGTTGACCAGGAAACCGACACCGCCCTGAGAGGGCCGATCACCTTCCCGAAAGTAGAACAGGTGGCCTGACTCAAGGGTTATCGTGTCCTCGCCCTGTCTTCGGACTTCGGATAACCCCAATATTTGCCAGTTTATGCGACCTAATTCTACCTCTAGTTCAGTGAGGTGTTGGTCCAGCCGTAGAGAGCGTCCATTGTACGTAGCCAGGGTCAGGTGTTTTTGGTAGCCTTGTGTCGTAGCCCGGAGATTCTTCGCACCCCCTGCCCCGCTGTTACCGCGACCGCTACCGTGGCAGCGGACAGCGGGATTACTGGGAACTAGGGGCCTTTGTTTTTGGTGTCTTAACATGTTAGAAGGTTTTTTGGCCTACTATACCACGCTGGTCAGACGGGTTGGTATAGAGTTTGTTTCAAATTATCCTTTTCTGGTCGTTGATCGGATGACGTTACTACCTTTGGTGGACCCTTACCACCAGCCTAGCAAAAGTAAGACTACTGGGGCATTCTATGTTTTTCTTTCGCTTTCAGCCCAGTAAGGAAGAAAATTTGCTCAACGGGTTCTCCTTAAAATTCATTCTATCATTTCTAAAGCGCGTTTTCATCCGCAATCATTCAGCTTAAACTTTAATTCCTCACTCGGTATCAAAGTTTTGGCTAAACAGGGCATGTCCTGGTCTTTAGCGACGTATAATTCGCGCCCCTCCTCCTAATGAGAAGAAAGGCGGCGGCGGCGGAACGGGCGCGGGGCGACATCTTAATTTATGCCCCACAAGCCGGTTTCTGGTAATTCAACTGAGAATTTAATTCGGTCGCAGCAAGTGAGCGATTTGCACGATGCTGCCATCATTGAGCCACAAACTTACTGTAAATGAAGGAGGTATCTGGAATATCGGCAAAAGTCAATTTGAAAAAAAAAATGTGAATAAACTGAGTTAATACCCATTTTTCGTCATTTAAGAAATGGGTTTTATATTTTTTCATTTTTAAGATTCCTTCTTGATTTGAGAAAACCTTATGGGGCCTGACACTCTCACAGCCCCCTTAATTTGCCTCGATATAGATAGCCTCATAATTTGATTTTGTGGGCTGGGATTGTCTTCTGACATTCTTTGTACTAGCCCAAATGAAAATAAGCCGGTACTAGCCCAAATTAAAACAAACAACATAAAACTACTATACTGGAGCATTCTCTTCCTCATATTACACCGAGGCGATCTTTTAGACCACTCTCATCGCCACTACGAACCCTTTAGCTTTAGTAATAACGTAAAATTAATATCGTCTGGCACAGTAGTGGACGGTGGACTGTCCATTTTCTATTACGCTGTCAACCTGCGTTATGATAAACGTTCAAATCCAGCTCTGTTATCCGCTCATTGATTAAGTCACAAAAAATAAACAATACGCTACAATTTATCTGCTACCGATTACCGACCTTCCCGACACGTAATAGTTACATTAAACGTAATTATACTTGCTGTTTTAATGCCCTGATTGATTTTCATGGCTATTGTTTTTGCTATTCTTTTTTTCCTGTAGAAGTTAGAATCAAATAATTAAAATCGGTTAAGAAGCTTCTCATCTTCTCATTTTACGTTTATTTTAGACACACGTTGCTCCACACTAAGAATTATTCTGTACCGTGAGGACTTTTACAAACATGAAACGAACAGTTGTGGGTCACACAAAGATTTTGTCACACGTGAGAAGCGTTCCTGCTACTTGATATAGTGAGTAGAGCGGCCTACGATAAAGCACTATAACAAGCCATCGTCAAACTATGTTTCATGAATTTTATTTCTATCAATACAAAATTTAAAATGGTTGAGTTATCTTTTAAATATACGTATAGTCAGGTAGCTGTTGGTATAAGGTATACAAATCTTAGATCCTGTATCGCCCTTCTCTAACATCACGTACAGACAAAACACTAATGGCTGCGGTTAAACTCTCGGCTCCCGAGGTCTTTAGCCCGTCTTCGCGACTCATTGCTCTGGCACCAGCCTGACTGTTCTTTTACAACCGCTTCGTATAATTTAAACATTGGGACTTGCGTCTGTCTCACGTACTTGCAATACTCGAGCCGTTTATTGCGACTGGGTTGCTCTATTTCCTTCGTACTGCCGAGACTGTCACTTATGCAAATTGAGAATTGTTGTATTAGGACCATAAAGGACATCGTCGAAAATGGCCCTAGAACCAACAGACACGTAACCTTCATTATTTATGTGTTTTATTATAGTAGTTGCAAAATTTCATATCTAACGGACAAATTGCAGTCCAAAACGAATATTTCAAAGCAAGTACTTAAATCAAAGTAGCCAACGTATTTTCCGAATGTCAACGATGTTAACGAATTACGGTTGGAGATGTCAATCCCATCAATCCGTTCTATTCGATCGATTACATTAAATAATGATCGAATTGATTATTGCTAGTGTATTTTCACATAACGATTTTGCAAATGTATTGTCGGCTACTAAATTATAACCAATGTTATTTTGCAATAATTCAATTCCCCCGCTTGTCCGTTTAATAATGAATGCACGAAGATAATTTGCAAGTAAGTTGAAATCATACACGCATTTTTTTATTGCTGTTGGTTCTGGGGCAAACCATGTATGGACGCAGAACAATGACTTTTAGGATTGGAGTAGAAACTGAGAGCTTAGCTGGAACAAATTGACGTTGCTGTGACAAATATAGTATCTCTATCTATCTATCTATCTATCTATATCATCACGCCAGATCCCTTACGGGGTAGGCAGAGAGTACAGAGTTCCAACAGGCTCTTTCCTTACATACCTCTCTGGCTACCTCTACTCTCATAGTATCATTATATTAATACGTGACGCAAAAACTTTGTACTCCTTTTTACGAAAATTGCGCGGACGGAGAAGTATGAAATTTCCCACACTTATAGTTTATATAGAGAAGGAGTGCAGAATGCATATATATATTTTTTTATTTTGCATAAACAATACATTAATTCAATAAAAAAATATACACACACTACTATGTATTTGACACAATACACTTCAAACTAAGAATAGATTAATGTTGTTTGTCTTTAATATTATTTGTCTATAGTCTTACTGAATGTCAAACATAACCAGCAAACGATAATAATAATAATAAGTTGTCCTCTTTGAAATAGTCCAGTTTTTGTCCATCAAGCCTCATTTGCATAGCCCTTGTTTTCTTTCCATAATCTACAATAGTCCTTGCACCTGCCGGGGTCAGTTCGCTGGTTATGTTTCTTCATTTTCAGCAAGTGATCTCAGCAGGTGGCTTACATAACATTAACTTCTCGCAAAGGGCCTCTACGTGTTGGACCCATGTCCCCATGCAAGCCTTTCAAAGGTCCGGGTAAAGCCCGTGAATCTCAGCGAGATACATATATAATAATAATTTATTTAACCATAAAAAAACCAATACAACAAAAAAAATTTAAAGAAAAAACGTATTCTTTATTTTAATCATTTTTGTTTTTTTTTTTTACTTAAATTTTATATATTTTTTTTGAAAAAAATAGGCAAATAACAGTGTAGCCTTGGCGAAATCTGTGACTATAGAAGTAGAATCAGAATCAGAATATTTTTTATTCATATAAACCATTACAGTATTTATGAATCGTCAAAATAGTAACAAAGATTCTACCACCACTTCGAAACTCCACGGTAACTTTTTCAAAATAGTATTTTTACAATTTTTCCATCTACATATATATAGTATAGTCTTTGACAATAGACCCTAATATTGTTCAAACTTATAATTTAAATTAATTATAGTCGAATTTCGACCACTGGGCGACCACTATACAAATAAACATGTGACAACACACTTCCTGGATGACATTACGATAACGTGAAAATAATGGTGTGTGTTTAGTTACATATTACCAACTTGATATATATTTTATTACCGAAATCCGAAATAAAATTCTATAGCCTAATAGAAGAACGCTCGCCCTGGGTTCTAAACCCAGCTCGTATCAGTTACGAGTTTCTCAAAACGGAAAACATCGTGTGGGGTTTGCATCGATTAAATATAGGCACATGCACGCACGCCACTCGAAAAATGGCACCACTTAAACTGAGATAAAAGTGGACGGTACAAAAAAACTAGCCTTGTTCCGATTTTAGTCGCTTGTTTACCGCACGACGAACATGCGGAGCTGTGCAATGAAAACTGTAAAAATAATACAAATAAAGTGACATAAAAGGATGGGGTGTCTTATTTTTAGTTAGTATCAGTTCAGATTGTTGATATTCTATACTGTCTTGTGTTTATTCGCGTTAAAATGTGTGTGTTTTTTCAAGTATTTTGTTCGTTTATAACATCGTAGTGGGACTGCCCACTATATCTTCATCTCCAGAGTGCGGAAGCGAAGCAAAACTTAATCTCTGGAACAAGGTCGCCAGAGCAAAAACATAAAGGCGTCATTACGTTGCTTTATTTAATTATATTAAATATTTTTTTAAGTGTGTGTTTGTAATGAGATCCAAAGAGAACAATGGACGACTATTCTAGCACGAACGAGAGGGGAGAAATATTATACACCTAGCACATTCACTGTGGTTTGTTCGAATCACTTTTGTAAGGAGGATATGTATATAACGGCGAAAGGTTTTCATAGTTTAAAAATATATCTGTTCCAAGTTATTTAGCGCAGTGGTTAAGAGCTTAAGCCGCTACGTCCACTGTGTCCAATAGACGCAAGTTCGATTCCCACACGGGACAAATCTCCACAATTATTCCTTTCCATCTGGGTATTTGGGTCTGTGAATTTTCATATTTATAAATGCACTCACAATACAGGAATAAATCCTAGAGGGGGCTAAATTTCTTTAATAAACAACAAATAGAAAATATTGTACTAATGTTGAGTTAATAATGACTCCACTCATTTTGGGTTCTACCGACGAGCTTAGGTCGTAAAATTTTATTGATTTTTCCTATTGCTTTGCAAATACAACTTTAAGTGATAAAAGTAAGGTACAATAAACCATAATTCATGTTTATTTCATAACTATAACTACTCATGTCGAATTGGGGACATTTTTAGTGTAACTTTTGAACGGAAGTGTGTACCTTGTTATGATATGTCGATGGGGGTTCGTATCCTTTCATTATCACCATTCTTCAACCAAATTAAGAAAGCTATTCGAACGATGTAATTGTCATCGAATATCAATTAATCTCAATCACCAGGAATAATTCCTGCGAGCACAAACAACTTGGCAAAAACAGGCATCCAGATGTCGGCGCGAGTTAAGTGCCGTTTGGGTATAATTAATTCGGACTTTGCTGGCACTCCAATCAGCGGCGCGGCGCGGCGGTACTGCGCGTGCGAGCTTCCAACTAATTCCATTAGCCCGCCATTGTGCCGGCCTCGCCACCGCATATAACACGAGTCAACATTTTTCAGAAACAAGTTTCAGAATTAGAATGTTTTTTATTGGCGTAAACCATTATAATATTTATGAAACGTCAAAACCACCACTTCGGAATTTCATCCCTGTGAAGAAGAAGGGCAAAATTTGCGACCGACATATTCCTTTGCTAAACATTTCTTGCGGCAACTTGAACAACGATGAGTTAAATATGAGTGTGTATATAAACATTTCGATTTCGTTGTTAATTTTATATTCCTATATGTGTTCAATAAAAAATATAAAAAAGATTGTAATATTGCAACGCATTCCACAAGGGCAGCCATGGTAAATAAAGCACTATTTATGTATTCTGAATATCCAATACAATCGGCGAGGTGTTTAAAGCTTTTTGAATGCGGACGATTTAGCGCAGTGGTTAAGAGCTTAAGCGGCACCGCCCACTGCGTCTAATAGTCGCGGGTTCGATTACTGCACGAGACAAATCTTTGTGTGATCCACAATTATTTGTTCCGGTCTGGGTATTTGTGTATGTGAATTTTCCTGTTTGTAAGCGCACCCACGACACAGGAATAAATCCTAGTGTGAGGCTAAGTTTTTATTGAAAAAAATGCTCCTTTCACTCTCTAGTCTTGTATCCATTTTACTTTTAGCAATTAATAAATTATCTTCTTTTTAATCAGTATTCTTTAACTTGTGTTCCACTTAGTTCAATGGAAGACTATACAATTGTCCTATCCTTCGTGTAAGCTAGCTACGATCCCGGAGCCTTTAACTATTATTTAATTTGTACTTTTAGTGACTAAAAGGGAATTAAATCTCGATAAATAAACCTTAATCTAAATAAATAAGTATGGTAAATATTGTATATGGTATATATTGGTATGTAAGGAAATAACCTGTTGGAACTCTGTACTCTCTGCCTACCCCGCAAGGGATCTGGCGTGATGATATAGATAGATAGATCTAAATAAAATTACCAGACGCGAGTTTTCAAATAATCGGTTTGTTTTCACAACTGCATAATGATCAATTTTTAATGAATTTAGTTACTGTCGTCGTAAATAAGTCAATAGCTACTAAAACATAAAGTTTGTTAATTAATAGTTGTGCAGTTCAATGTAACTCGTGTAGCTCGGTTAATGAGATGAAGGCTGTACAGTCCGCGCGAATGAACTTTATATCTGTTTTATAAGTAAAAATTGTACATTTAAAGTACTCTACAAGTGTCTTAACCTTTGATAATTAACAATAAAGAAACTAAAAAAACATTATCATCATTTGTCTACAACTATAAAAACAGATTAGCTCTAGAATTTACCCATCAAATCTTTTATATTAGTTTCATTGACCTGTGACAAACCATAACACCGTCACTGACACGCCTTTATTCCCCAAGCGGGGATGGCAGAGGTGTACTGAGTACACCCACATGTCGCCGACGATGTTAGGTCCCATGTAATAGGGGGCGAGCCTATTGCCATATACCGGGCACAATTCCAGACTCCGGACTGGTACTGAGAAGTGTTCGTTAGAAAAACTACACTCTCCTGACCAAGGACCTGTTTTGAAAAAAAACATTGATCCATCAATGATGAACTAATCATTATGTTTAATTATAATAAAGGACCATTACAGCAATAGCCATGACCATTCCAATTAACACTATCGCGATTATCAAGTTGCTAGTAATTCAGTCCGTTAATTGTTAATTATCGCAGCGATTGTCGTAACTCCCGGTCGCGTGTCGCGATCGACTTGACCCCAAGTTATCTCTTGCAATCAGTGTTGCTAATAATAAAAGTGATTAGCACTTCGCCGTTAATTGCTAACTAGGAAAATGGAATTACCTGTAGGTTATCTCGCTACGAAATAATTTGTCATTATCGTGTAAGAATATTTAACCATGCTTTTAAATAGAAAAACATATACTGCAGCTTCGCGTGAATCTAGTACATAGAAAAATTAGAAAACTAACTTAAAACTGAATTCAACTACATATCTAGACCACTTCTAAATACCCGCATACTACTAAGAGATCAATCCAAATTTCTGGTTACACCAAATCGATTTAAATCAAACACGCTGCGCTATTTTTAAGGCATATTATATAATATCCAGTTGTCAGTCATTTCGTGCTATCCAAAAAACAGAAAAAGATTTAAGCATTACTTTGTATTCAGCTAGATGGACCGACGACCTCAAAAAGGTCGCTGGGACAGACTGGATGCGGCAGGTGGAGAACCGTGTGCAATGGCGCGTGTTAGGAGAGGCCTATGTCCAGCAGTGGACTACGATAGGCTGATTGATACTAGATGTCGATTCTGTTGTATTAGGTCGTCCCAAGTGTACAGACAACTTGAATATAGTGGGTCACGTAATATTTTTCCCGTACTTAAATCAAATGATAGCCTAGTTGGTTAGACCGTTAGACTGCAAAGTCAGAGGTCTCGGGTTTAAGCCCAGGCACGCACCTCTGTTGGTAAACATGAGGGTATTAAAAAAAATACTATCACTTGCTTTAAAGGCGAAGAAAAACATCGTGGGGAAATGCTGCATGCCCAAGAATTTCTTGAAGGTGTGTGCACCTTCAAGAGGTTGTCACCAACCCGCACTGGGCCAGCGTGTGGGACTATGACCTAAAACCCTCTAAGTTTGAGAGGAAGCCCGTACCCAACAGTGGGACAGTTACTTAACAGGGCTAATATTATATTATTTACTCAAATCAAACCTCTTACCGCTAGCGCAGGAGCAAACAGATTGATTGTTATGAATGGTTTATATTAAACTTGGCATAGGCTAACATGGCCGACGTGGTTGACAACGAAATAAACATTATAATACTGTAATCACGGTATTGTGCCAAAGTAAAACAGAATGAATAAGGAAGATATTGTATACTTAAGTAACGCCGTGCCCTAAGGTTTGCAGAGACCAGGGGCTTGACATTAGCGTAACGCTAACGAAGAGGTAATCGTGCTGCCTCGTTTATGTTTATTTAGTAAATTGGTAGTGTGACAAGGATGGAATTATCAGCTCGCTTAGTCACGCTAATGTAAATTTCTTTGTGCTAACCAAAGTACTAACAGATTGCGATTTAGCGCAGTGTTTAAGAGCTTAAGCCGCTCCGCCCAGTGTGTCTGATAGCCGCGGGTTCGATTCCCGCACGGGACAAATATTTGTGTGACCCACAATTATTTGTTTCGGTCTGGGTATTTGTGCGTGTGAATTTTCATGTTTGTAAACGCACCCACGCCACAGGAACAAATACTAGTGTGGGACTACGTTTAAAAAAGAAAGAAAAAATCCGGAGAAAATTCAAATTCGTAGAAATGATCGGACCACTTAAAACGAAATGTCTATCAAACTTGTAAATTGGAACCAATTAATATCCTACAGATACCGCCGAGAATCCAGACGCCAGACAACCTAACCTTTTACATAATTCCGATGAAATGCCTAGGTCTACTATCAATCCTAAACTACCTACATAACGTAAATAAATTACTGGTGGAATAATTATTCTAGTATAAGTATAAATGCGAAAACAAGAAATGTTAATCTTTCTAGTTATGAACTTAGAGTGCTTATCCTATTAGCACTTTTGTTAATTGCTTGGGTCAATATTATATTAGAGCAGCGAAATATATTACATGATTGATTAAAAGATGACAAAACAGATATACAATGTGAAAGTGGAAGGATGCAGGTACCGGGGAAGACCTAGACTATCTTACCACGACCAAATAAACCGAGTCTTATCTGATGGAAAAGTCAAGAGTCTCCGTAACCGGCGAGCGTGTATGAGACAAACTATGAGAGTCGAGGAAGCCAGAGAGGTATGTAAGGAAAGAACCTGTTGGAACTCTGTACTCTCTGCCTACCCCGCAAGGGATCTGGCGTGAGGTTATAGATAGATAGATTAAAAGATTTTGTCAATATAAATGTATTGGTGTACAATAAAGAGTATTCTATTCCATACGACAATTCATATATAGTTACCAATGTAACTTCTTATTTCTTTTATATACGGAGGAATCTGATGTAAGCTTCCGGAGTTAATATGTATACTCTGTAAGTTTACATCATTACTGAGACATTGTTGGATCTAATATGTAAACAAGTGTTCAGACTCGCTCTTATTTCTCGTTATAATTATTTTGAATGTCACAAGGAAATATATCATATAGATAGATAGATAGATAACTCTGTATTGTGCACCAATAACAAACATGTTAAGATACAAACAAAAAAGGAAAACTATATGTAACACAATGAGCGGCCTTATCGCTATGAAGCAATCTCTTCCAGGCAACCTTGGGATGGAGAAATTGATTTAGTCATAGTATAGACGGGGGTGCACTAGTCTAAAAACAAATAGTAAAAAAACTTGGAGCAAATAGCTAGCGGTACATATAGACTAAAATACAATATACAAACGCAAACACATACAACAAAATACGATATAATGGAGATATAAAATACAAAATAACTAAACATACACATAATTACTTATTTAGATATGACAGTAGGATCCAGTGGACAAAGAGATAAGTAATGCTTTCATGCTTTTAAATTTATCATTCGGAAATAAATTAGTTCTTCTCAGATACGTAGACTTTTCTGTTTTCCTATAGCGTAAGTGAAATAAAATCTAGTTACTTCGAACAAGGTAACATACTGTTTAAAGATGTCTAGAGCTCGCACAAACATCACGCGCCGTGAAGACTCTTCTATCGCTTTCTAGACATCGTCTTCTAGACAATATTTTCGCTTCGTATAAGTTTCGCTAAACTAGCGCCATCTAAGTCCAATTAATTGCAAATACGTGGTGAAATATTATTTCTTTCTTCTTTGGCGAAATATTGAGCTCGCTACAAGTCGAGAAATCTCATTTATGCTAGCTTATTGCACAGATACATTATCAGGGAAGCTCTAGTCGAGTGAAAAGGGTGTAGTATAGGCGGGAAGGGGTTCTCGAAGTAATAAATCTGTGGTAAAGGCTATCCCCGGGCGGCCGTGAAAAACACCGCGTAATTAGTTTCACGTCCAGAATAATGGCAATGAAATAGAAGTAATTAGCGACGCGCACACGACTGCCTTTTTAATAGTGTCATTATGGGAAGGGGAGTTTCATTAACGCGGTTTGACCTTTGCAAAACGTAAGGTAAGATGGTACTTAAATTAATGCTCAAATTCCTGCTGTATCCCCGTTAATTATAAAGCTTGTCGATAGGATTTATTCGTGGATACCTATTCAACTGTATTCTGCATAACTGTGTTTTATACTTTTTTATGTTTGTTAAACATAGTACAATGCCCGTGGCAACAGATAACATAAATTCTCAATTGCCGCGCCAAGATAATGTTGAAAGCTCGCGGCACAAAATGGAGGAGCTACTTTAGAAGCCTTTACATGTAGACAAAATACAGTAGATAATACGAAATTTTAGTGAAATCCGAGTATCCGAGGGAATAAATACACAGAAAGACCACTTTACTGAAATAAGAACTCACTCGAAAAACGTTACAATTTATTTGGTGGCAAACGTAGTGCGCGTCACATTATAGGCTATTTTAGCTAAACAAATGGCGACCGCACTCGCTCAACTACATTTATATATCGCTGGAAGCTGGGAGCCAGGTGTACTGGCCACACATTACACGTTGTTTTATTTCCAGTGAAGTGTTTTCATTTTAACAACAGACCCGTTGATTGGTTTAAGACTCATTCTATAACAAACCATTAGTTTCTTCTATGTTAATAAGTCTAATATTATTATCTAAGTAGCCGTGCTGAGTGTCTATAAATATGTGGGAATCGAACCCGTGACTACTCGATCCAGGGAACGAAACGGCTGAAGCTCCTAGCATCTGGGGGGATAGTAGGACCTCTAGAAGGATGATCTCACTGTCTTTAAACAATGAGACTGATGGCTCCATTTAAAATATTCGTAAGCAAAGCAAAAGGGAAAAATATACTCTATAAAAGAACCAGCAAGCCCGGTTGGATAGTGCCGTGAGTAGTGTGGTATTTCTTGATTTTCGTTGACTTCAACATAACGTAGAACAATTTCGGCAGGTATATCTTTTACAAAGCAGATTGTGTGCAAAACTAAATTACGTGCGCCCACACAGGTATACCTGACAAGATAGCATGGCAACATATACACGCACTCATCGGGGTAATAGTAAATCGTGTAAAATGTTTGTGAAACATAAAAGGGGCAAGTGTTTCATTTCGGACTGTAATTATTGTGTATCTAAACCATCATGCCAGATCCCCCCCAACATTTTTTTAACCTATATTGTCCCACTGCTGGGCATAAAGCCCCCATAACCTCCCAAATGGATCTAGGAGTGGCCAATCGAGTCTTTTTGGAATGTTGTCACGCCAATGTTTCCTAGGCCTGCCCAGACGTCGATGTCCATCTGCAGGCACTTATTGCGTGACGGCTCAACAACAATTATAAACTTTAAAAACTATTTTGTTTGTAGACATTACATCAGTTGCGACACATTTCGTTCTTTGTTAAATATTATTAAAAAATACTACTTTGAGGTACTGGAAAAGATAATTTTATTTTAAAATGTTTTTCGCAAGCTGTTCTGCAACCAGTGCAATAGTGCAATGTAAAACGGTAATCAACAATACATGCATATACATTATTTCGTGTCTATGCTGTTAACCGTTATGGAACTTCTTCGTTTGGAGTCAATCCTGGGTGTACAATCAGATCATGCATCATCATCATCAATGTCAAAAAAGATGAATTGTCATCGAAACTAAACCAACATGCCAAAGTTTAACTCCGTAGGATACAAGGAAGTGGTTTTAATTCTTGCAAGCTAAATAAAAGCTTAAAAAATAAAAATAAACTATTACAAAAATCGACTATATTTGGGAATCCTACAACAAGATTACAATGTAGAGTTCCTTGTTGAGGTCAACCATTAATAATAATATTCATATCGGTTGATGTACATGCATACAAGGAAACAAAATAAGAAACAAAATAAGAAACAAAACACTAAGCGTCATTTTATAAGCGTTAAGTTAAGAGATATACCCCCAGTATACATTACATGTAATATTACGTTGATGAACCCAGAATATGTGAGTATTCCGAGAATTGCTAGCCGACTCTTCTTGATGAGAGCGGAGGCTTATTAACACTATGATTTATGTTGACTATTACTTAGGAGTAATTAGGATTAGGAATAAGCAACAAACAACATGTAAAATATATTAATATGATCCTCTTAACACGATAAGTCTATAACGACACCCACATGTAGTATAATAGCTGTAAAACCGATGCCGGAATCTGATAGTTATAATTAAAGGAATTTAGATACAAACCGCAGTTTTTTTTTTATTTATACAAATAAAACCATAATTAAATGAAAAGCTTATTCATCATCATGGATAAGTCGATTATCAATCAATCAATCAGCCTATCGCAGTGCACTGCTGGACATAGGCCTCTCCTAACACGCACATCCTCCTTTTGAATCCAGTCTGTCCCAGCGACCTTTTTGAGGCCGTCGGTCCATCTGGCTGGGGGCCGCCCTAGCTTACGCTTACTAAGTCGCGATCTCCACTTTAGGACACGCTTGCTCCATCGGCCGTCGGTCCTTCTGCAGATATGACCAGCCCATTGCCACTTAAGCTTACTGAGTCTGCGAGCTATGTCGGTAACTTTGCTTGTTTGTAGAATTACCTCGTTACGAATTTTATCCTTCAAAGAGACGCCGAGCATAGCTCGCTCCATAGCCCGCTGTGCGACTTTGAATGTGTGGACTAGTCCCACTGTGAGTGGCCACGTCTCGGCCCCGTAAGTCATAACAGTTAGGACGCATTGGTTATAGACTTTAGTCTTCAGGCATTGCGGTATAGGCAAAAAGAAAACGTTACGTAGTTTGCCAAATGTTGCCCAACCCAACTAGATCCTGCGGTTGATTTCTTTCTCGAAGTTCTTTCTACCAAATTGGACAACTTGTCCAAGGACATACTCCCGAACAACTTCGAGCATCAAACCATCGACGATCGGTCCCGAAGTTATTAAACATGATCTTGGTTTTATCCAAGTTCATGCCGAGACCGACACTCCGAGAGTCTCCATTTAGGCTATGCAGCATTTCGCTTAACTGTTCCAGTGACTCTGCCACGATGACAATATCATTGGCAAACTAAAGGTGTGAGATGTATTCGCCGTTGATGTTAATGCCCCGCCCGTCGATTATAGATATAACTTAAAGCATAATTATGGTTTCAAATAAACGCAAAATAAAAATAACTATTGAAGCATGAGCCGGTTTCACAGCGGTAATTAAGTGAGATTAAACTACTACTAAATTAATTGAAATAATCCAATTTACAACGTACTAATTTGCATTAGCATTCATAAAGTTTATAAGAACTAAAGAAATTCTATTTACTTCGCAATAGTATACGTAAGTTGTTATAAATACGGGACTTTCATTCAATCAGCATCCAATCAAACATGGAATAGGAATCAATCAAAACCGTAATATGTGCTTATAATTTTGAAACTTTTATTTACCTCCAGCTCCAAAATCTGGAATAAACAACGCTAGGTCGAGTAAATCTGTAAATATAATGAGATTGAACTGAATTTATACACGTGACAGATTCATGTTATCCTAATACAGTGAATAAGTTATTTTAACCGAGTGCTTATCGATACTTATAATTCAGCGATAGAAGGCGCAGCCCTAGTTATGAAGATGAAGCTTCATTTCCACTAAACAGAACCCTTGGTGTTGCGGCATAATAAACATCAACGTACGAATCTTGTTTTTTAGGCTAAGTTATCTATCTTAGATGGCATAATATTTTGGCTGAGTTGCTTCATGCATACTTCGACCCCATGTGATCATTTCTGCTACCCTTTGCCCTAATGCTTTAACGCATCTGGTGATCTAAATACTCCCTATAATAAAATCTACTATGCCTTAGTAGTCTCTTACTGTCACTGTCGCTGCATGTGCCAATGGATTACTTAGAGAGTGTCTTTACCCCTGTGTCTTCTTCCCACTTCCGTTTTGTAGTGTTCCTTAGCATGTTTCTAAAGTACGCCTCTGTGGGCGTTGTCCGGTATGCCTATAAACGGATCAGAGCCTACCATTTTTCCATGGATCCCTTTATCGGGGTTGATATTATTTTAAGTATTCTAGTCTCTGAATCTAATTAGTATTATTTTTAGAGACAAGCATCTGTTGTTCGTATTTAAGAAACTAGTCTTGCGTAAATAAATAGTGAAAAATAATAATTTTGACGTTACTAAGAGTAGGCCAATACACTTGACTTGACTTAATGAGACAGACAAGTTGAATAAATAATACGGTTATCATCTGAAATCAATGGGTAATAATTAACATTAGTTTTAAATAAAAGGTAAACATTAGATGTATTTGCTATTCAGATATTGTTATATTCTACCAATGGCGTAGAAAGCTTGGTTCATTCAAAATCAAAATCAAAAGTTTTTTATTCATGTAGACCAAAAGGCACTTATGAATAGTCAAAAAGAGAAAATTATTATTACTTAAGACTCTACCACCCGTTCGGAAAGTCATTCCTGTGGAGAAGAAGGGCAAGAAACTCCACGGTTACTCTTTTTTAAAAAATGAGGTTTACAATTCTTTTTGTATACATTGCATTTATGGAGTATGGGAGAACAATGCAGAACGAGCTAAATAGATGTGCTTAAGTATAGATTAATCATAAGTGTACTTAGATTCATGATATTGGTCAGTGTCTACATAGTCCTCTCATTTACAAAATAGAGATGTTGTAGAGGTATATAATAAAAAGCATAATAATAATAGTAAGAGAAAGTGTTACTATAAAATATGTAAAGAGCGCGTACAAAACAACTGGTCATAGCTCCAGTGTGATGCCGAACGAGACAAAGTTTAACAGCATTATGGTACACGTTCAGTCAGACAAAGGGCAGGGGACGGACCAGTCCCCACCAGCAGCACCCGTTCACGAGTATGACCTGAGAAGCAGCCATCACTCTCCTCAACCATTTTAGAGGGAAAAGAATGACCCGCTCCACAGAGCCGCCACTAGAAAAGACATTTTAGTGAGCATGACCAATCCACGACCCTGTCAACATCGTTCGAGAATAATATTTAAAATCAATGAACGCTCGCTAGGCAGGACACGCTGCACTTAACATTAAATTCTTCTAGATTTCAGTTAATTTGTGTAAAGGCATTTTTATCATTTAAAAAATCATTTAGTGTATAATATCCTTTACTCATTAGTGAAGATTTAATATACTTTTTAAATCTGTCAAGTGGCAACTCTAACATGGGCTTTGGTATCTTATTGAAGCAGCGAATACCGACTCCTACGAAGGAAGTAAATACTTTTTTAAGCCTAACAATTGGTAATACCAGTTTATGTTTATTTCTAGTATTTAATTTATGAACGTCACTCACTTTATTAAATAAATGGATATTCCTACGTATGTACACTATGTTGTCGTATATATACTGTGAAGCGACCGTGAGAATGTTGATCTCTTTAAAAAGTTCTCTGAGGGAAGCCCTAGGTCCAAGATCATAAATGGCACGGATAGCTCTTTTTTGCAGTATGAATACATTTTCCACGTCAGCAGCGTTACCCCACAGTAGGATACCATAAGACATAATGCTATGGAAGTAACTAAAATAAACTAGACGTGCCGTATCCACATCCGTAAGTTGCCGTACTTTCCACACTGCATAAGCAGCGGAGCTAAGTTTACCCGCAAGTGATGAGATATGGGCCCCCCATTGGAGTTTGGAGTCTAGGGTAATGCCTAGAAAGACAGTGGAGTTCACGAGGTCCAGCTTTGTGCCATTAATAAGAATATTCGTAGCATTAACTTTTACATTGGGCATAGTAAATTTAATACACTTTGTCATTTATTTTATATTTTCAACAATTGGTGAGTCTACGAGGCTTGTTAAAACAAACTACGTATGTAGTTAAATATAAAATGTGTATAAACTTAAAATTCATTTACTCGCAATTTTGTAGTGCAAATGCCAAAACGTCATTTTAATACTACTAGCCGTTGTACTAGCTATTGCTACCTCTATTTAAATCTATCTAAAATAGTTTTAATAAAAACACAGCCAATTTTATCTTTATTATGTTAGGAAATTCGACATGTAAGCTTCAAGTGTTTGCCTTTTTAAACTTGGTCAACACTTCGGTCTCACCGAGTACTGCCACTTTGAGTAAACGGGCCGCGTCGAGTGCGCTCTCCACCGACACTCCGCGCTCGCCACTCGCCGCTCGAACCGCGCGCCGCCGCGGTGTGCATCTATTCAGGACTTCGTGGTATATATAAACAGATTTCGATACTAATCTCAATGTATTTTTAAATGATGTCTCCCTTTCCTGTCGAGGTTGCTACAGTTTCGCAAATTACAACAATAAGAGTCGTAGAGAGGCAGATTCCCGGCTGGCTGCACAAAGGTATGCGCACGTTCACGAAATGAGATTGAGTTTAGTAATCTTGTTCGGTGTTTTGTTTACAATAACTCTCCGTGCCGAGACTCGTTCGTTTTGTGGAAACTATAATATTGTTTAAGAGATGATTGATTTTGCCTGTAAGTACTCATCAGACACAAAGCGAATTTTAACAGTTATAAATTAGTATTCACATATAAAGGTTATTTCAATGTAAATGATTTATCTTTTAATATTAATAGCTTATCCGATAAAAGGTTACATTATATTTTTTGGGACCAGAGAGAAACTAAAAGCCCTTTGAGAGCCTTTATAATAAAGTTTACATCTATTTTCAGATAGTAGGTGAGAGATATAAAATAATAATGATCTGCTAACTTATGAATAACATATAAATTATAATGGAATCAAACCTACGCTTAAAACATTGTAATTCCAAGTGCTTTCCGACGTGTTACTCAAAGAGCCCATTAGCTGTCTCTTTCATCTGTTAAGTATTAATTTAAATACAGCCTAAGGAAAGTATCTTCATAATTGGAACAGTACGAAAAATCAGACGAAAATCATTTGCAGGCCGGTTATGCCAAAGCAATTTATTCTTTAAAGGTAAATAATTTATCACACAAAGGCGATTTCCAAAAATAATATTTAGGCTTATTAAAGAAAGAGTCATTTCCTTGAGATCTTCTTTAAAATAAGTAATTGGAATTTCTTATATAAACACATATTCTTAAAATAATAGTTTACTTAAAATAGTAGCTTTTGAGTCCCAAGCTTTGGTGTAACTTCAATATAAGTTTTTGATTTAGCAAAATAACCTACTATATTTTAGCACGGGTTTTATAAATCCCGTCTGAATATTATTTATACAGCCGCAATAATATGGCCGACTTGTTTAGGATGAAATTTGGTTAACCGGTAGACTATGCTTGTAGCACAGTATATCTATCTTGTATCATTACATACGCAGAAGACACTAGTGATACTTGTTTATTCCGTGATTACACACATAATAGTCGCCTATATAATGAACGGGTGACGTAAAACTATAAGGTAGAATATGACTATATATTTACACTGTGTCACTGAACTCACATACTCACGCCGTTATTCGTCGCATTCCAAATTGACGAAGTGTCCTTTTTTGTTTTACGTATGTTTGTCTCAAAACATTCATACAAATATAGCCTGTGGTACTATCATACGAGCAATTCGAGTCTAGTCAAGTGTATATCGGACGTGCCTCCCAAAATAGCGCCTGTAAGCAAAGAATAGTGTTTGTCCATAAAAAACAGCGCGCTTATGGCGGACACCACACGTTAGTGATAGTTTTCGCACGTGACGTCAAACGAGACTTTTTTGCTTCCTCGCAAATAAGCAGTTGGACTGAACAATATTGATATTGTCAACTGTGGAGTTCACCATCCGCAGTATTTAAATATCCCAGTAATATTGTGCAACCATCGTATTAATTACAGAAATGACCTATTTTTGTATATAACCTTTAATCTTTTTTTACAGCATAAATAGCAAAACTAAGCCGTCTCCCTAAAGTTTTAATACATGGGCTTCACTGTAGCTTAAGAGTCGAACTAAATTTTAAAGGTCTATTTTTATTGGTTTTTCTTACATAGCCCTTCATTAATACTACTTATATGAATAAAATTAACTATTTTCTACATCAATCAAGATATGGAATATTTTACTTTTCTTGCTATATACTACTAATTTATAAGCTATAATTATAATGCATAAAAAAGCTTGATCACAGATCTTTCACTCAAAGAGGCATGCTTGCTGATAAGCAAGACTGTCTTTGCTCAATTATTTTAAATAGGTCATCAGTATAAGCAAAAATAAAAACGGACTCAGCATAGATCCTTAGGAACACCGATTGCCACTGCAGCTTCTATAGAATTATAGTAATAATAATAGCCCTGTTAAGAAACTATCCCACGGTTGGGCACGGGCCTCCTCTCAAACTGAGAGGGTTTAAGCCATAGTCCACCACGCTGACCTAGTGCGGGTTGGCGAACTTCTCACACCTTTGAGAAACTCTTAGGCCAGTTCAAGTGGGAAGGCTTCACCGTTAAAGCCAGTGATAGTTAATTTTAAAATTCACATGTTTTTCAAAAGTCTTCAAAGACTGAAAACGATGAATGAAGGTGTACAATTGGGTGACTTAGTGGTAAACCATCTACTTTATGCAGATGACTCGGTTTTAATAGCGCCAACAGCCACTGATCTGCAAACACTAGTCACAGTTATGAAAGACGACTGCATGATCAATGGCTTACACTTGAATGTGGAGAAAACCAAGATTATGGTTTTTGAAAGGGAAGAAACCAGAACGAATGTAAGGATTGTGGTTGGTAACGATGTGCTGGAGCAAGTGAATGAGTTTGTATATCTTGGATGCGCCTTCAGTAAGGATGGGAAATACACCGCTGACATAGAGAGAAGAGTGAGTGCAGGGAACAGAGTGAATGGTGCGATGGGAAAGCTATTCGGGAGCCGGCACTTAAGCCATAAGGCACAGCTGGCCATACATAACGGAGTTCTTGTCCCAACGCTGTTATATGGTAGCGAGAGCTGGGTATGTAAGAAGGAGAATGAAAGTAGGATAAATGCGGTAGAAATGCGAGCTCTGCGAAAGATGTACGGAGTGAAGCTGACCGACCGCATTAGCAACAGCATAGTAATACAGCGAGTAGGTATGAAAGATAGTATCGGTGTAAAGATGAGAAAGGGCATGCTCCGTTGGTTCGGGCATATAGAAAGAATGCCAGAGGAAAGAATGACAAAACAGATATACAATGTGAAAGTGGAAGGATGCAGGTACCGGGGAAGACCTAGACTATCTTACCACGACCAAATAAACCGAGTCTTATCTGATGGAAAAGTCAAGAGTCTCCGCAACCGGCGAGCGTGTATGAGACGAACTATGAGAGTCGAGGAAGCCAGAGAGGTATGTAAGGAAAGAACCTGTTGGAACTCTGTACTCTCTGCCTACCCCGCAAGGGATCTGGCGTGAGGTTATAGATAGATAGATAAATAGATATTTTTCAAAAGACTGAGGTGCGTGCCTGGGTTTTTTGAACCCGGGACTTTATAGTCCAACGGTCTAATCACTAGACTATCACTGCTTCTACAGACATTTTTTGTTCTTAATTAAAACATAACCCCACAGAATAATGCATGTATCGCGTTTACAAAAAATACACAAAAACTAAGCTTTTTACCACTACATCAAGCCGTCCTCATTTTTAATATATTACCGTCTTCTCCTGGAATAGCCTGTGAACTCTTCCAGGCATCAGTAGTACAACGTTTTTGGTGCAACCATAGTGTTGATCGTGCGAAAAGTCGTTTGCGTTATAATGATATCCAATTATAATAGACTATACATAAATAAAGGTTCATAATTGTAGTAATATTAATTTGTTATTTACTTACTTGTTATTTGTCAAGATTTCACTAATTGAATGAAAAGCATCCTTTAGTCCGTTCGTGAGTTTATATTAAATTGTTCACTTTGTCTAATACTCAAAGAAAATAGGTATCTCCCAAATAATATTTATCAAACTATTCTACATTTTGCTTTGAAGCTCATCTAGAGCTAGGCGTAATAAAAACCTTTTACAAATAAATATTTGTATAAGATCAAGTCTTTATTTTTAAATCAGCTGTTTTTACAAGCTTTTATTTAACTTGTACTCTTTGTATATCTGTCGGTTTTTTCGGTTCAAGTCTTGTGATCCATTTTTCAACCACTAGCGGGTATCCGATTGAATTAAAATTTGGTGTACGTAATTTCAGTGACAATGCAATAATATGGTATCAACCGGAGTCGGAAGGTGGCCATAGGAACATTTCAATACACATCAAACACACAACATAACCCCCGCGTGTTTGGGCTCGTTGGATTTATTTTACAAATTGTATATACCTTGATTAGTAGGCAGACTCTAATGATCGAGTCGTAAGGAGGCAATAGGAACTGCGTAACTAAGCAAGATATCACCGTAGTGTTTTTTGCTATAAAAGCTTGTTATTAAAACGATCTTTTTAAATTAAAATTATATACGTAACAAGTAGGCTTATATGTGCGGCAAGTCATGGCGTTGACGCAACTTTTTAGGTATGATCCTGATTTTTACCGAAGACGCCCCAACGGCAGACCAACGCTGGCTCGCCGCAAAGAAGTTGCTGAGATGGAGTTTGATTGTAACCCATTTACTAGTAACAATGACCATTAATTAATATTATGTATATGCGTACCATATCTTTTAATTTCGACATCGTATGATAGAAATGTTATAATACATGAACCGTATCAAGGATCCTTGATATCGACTGTTTTCACTAGATGACAGTCGTTAAGCCCCAGTGAGCTCCAACACTGCTTGGCTACTATCCAAATGAAAGAAGAGATACCCTGAAAATGCGGTTAAGCCTGGGCTTTTGAAATTTTTGCCTAATTAAGTTATTATCTACTTAAAATGTTATTATAGAAATAAAAGTAGATTTGTAACAATAAAAAAATCGTGTATCTCTGTGCTTTGAAAAACAAACTAAGCTGTTTGTCCCGTTTACCATTAAATGTGGTAAGTCCCGACGGCAGGTACTCACAAAACTGCTTCCACTAACTTGTGGGGGAGTATGACCTATTCTCTCTCTCCTCGACTTGTGAGCGAAAGCTTTTGCGTAGCGGTAACAGAATAGGTGTATGCTGATTGTTCAGCCTATACCTTTTCAGTTCCTTGTCTTGAATTTGTCAGCTAACTAGACTACGGTCCAACAAATAATACCTATCTTTCTGTCGATGTCCCGCGACTTAATTAAATAGTTATGAGAATCTGGGCCCAAATATTCTGTTCCGATTCCGTATCTGCCATCTGTACAGCGGGTATTTTGGGAGACAATGCACAATGGCTGGAGTGTCGGTTGGCGGTCGTCCAACTCGCTGGACGCGGCCGGCGGACGCTGGCAACTAGCCTCGAAAGTCCACGGCAACCTGACAACTCTACCCTCCTGTTATATCAAGCATAAAGATTAGCTTGCGTGTGAAGGCGGTTGAATTTTTATACCTACTCTTGTTAGTACGTTTAAATATAAGAGATATATTACTGGTAGACCTGGCATCTGCTAGTTCCATTGAAATGGAACTATACCGTGTATTGTCAACTACCATTTTAGTAAGCAAGAGCGAAAATAAATTGGTATGACAGTGTAATTACAAAGTTTGACTTAATTCAATAAACACAGTACATTACTTCAAACTTAATAGTGTTCTACAACAACCCAAACGCGCACTGAAGTTTGACATACTTTCCCGAGTCTATTCTCAAGGGGCCGGTATAATTATTCAAAATTTCAAACACACGGTACATTACTTTGTCTTAAGGTTCAAGGTTGTAAAATTGTCTGGTTGAAATAGTTGGTAATAACCACTTTACAAGTTAACTCAGCGGTTTGCAACACTGCATTTGCAAAATTGCTACCACCACATTACGCGAACTGAAATAACAAAAGTTTCCACATTGTTACGGCAATAAGTAACAAAGTTGCGGTACTAGCTTCTAAAAGAATATGACGAGCTAGAGTGGAAAGCGACCAGCGATCGCATAGCATAAATATTATCGGGGTTTAAATCCACGTCCGATCATCGGAATGTTTGACTGACTCAGTGGTAGTATCGCATGGTAGTTAAACTTAACTTTGGTCGTATTATATTATTGTCTGTTACGTACCTACCTGATCAATAATGATAATGAAAAAATACATATTAGGTAAGTAGATAAAACATTACTTTCCCTTGCTTACGATTGAAAACATCTACATGTCCCGTCTCTTTAGAAAACTATTTTTCTTACTATGCCGTGAAAAAATGACATACGTATAAACTGCGTATTCCCACATCTATTCATTACAGCAAAGTAAGCTTATAAAAGCTTTGTTAAAGAAACTGTGAAGGTGTTCAAACATGTAAAAGGATCGCTTTAAAGAATGACAACTAGCTCACGATATATCTTATTAGGACCAAAATATTCTAACAAAACTTGTAGGTTTTCCTTCAGATATCCCTTAAGATACGACTGCTTGAAAATGTTTATTCCACACAAGTATTGTGACACTTTTGGATATTTTAAGACGCCAGCCGACGTTGATAGGTCGCCGTGTGTTTGTCGAATTGCCCGGATTAGAAACAGTCGTGTCAGCGGGCCGAGGGGCGGGTCAAATAGCTGTTGACTAAGACGTGTCAACCTTGCGGGTTGTGTTTCAATTTATATTTTAGTTTTTCTTAGAAAGATCAGAGGGCTAACTAAGCACGAACCTTTTAGACCTTACAGGAGAGTTGTCGTGAAATCGTGATGTCACGTTCATCTTCATTTAGTACATCGGTAGTGTGAAAAGGATGTCATATTAACTTGATAGCGTTACTATAACGTCAAATGGTTCATGCTGAGCCTCTGGGACGTGTAACCCAATCTTTTCAATAATGTAATTTTCTGTATTTCTATTTCGAGTAAAAGTTGAAATGTTTTCTCTTACTTTATGCAATTGATCTTTTTGTTTGACGTTGTTTTGTGTGTATTATTAGGCATCGGTAGCCATGGTTGATAGTAACTGTCTGATAGACAAATTGATATGCCTATATAAAGACACCTATTTGAAATAGATATCGTATATTAAAATTGTCCACATCATCATCATCATCATCAGCCTATAGCAGTCCACTGCTGGACATAGGCCTCTCCAAGTGCACGCCACTGGGTACGATCCTCGGCTACTCACATCCAAATTGTCCACGATAACACATTTTTTTATTATTATTAGGATAACTAGCTGTATGATGACGTAAGCATACTGCCCTTCGACTTAACTACTTCAAATTTGTGGCACGAAAAGACATCTCAAAGTACCTAAAGTTACGTGAAATAATATGGAAGTTTTATATCAATGGGATATGTCTTAATAATAATAAGTTTATTACTTACAAATTCCCAAAAAGCTCTTCCTTCACAAAACACCCATGGTATTATTTATTTATTCATGTGGTACTCAAAACAGGGAACAACCAAAAAAAAACTTTAGGTATTTTAACATAATGGGCTTAATACTAGATTGAGACCCAACTCATGCATGACGATATTGTATAGAGCAGAATCGAAAAAACATTATTCATGTGTAAAGATAACAGCCACGTAACTAACAAGAACTCTATTAAGGTACATTGAATTGGTTAAATTTTAAAGTCTCACTCTTCTTCACTTTCCAAAGCCAGTTTAACCATTTGAAATTTTAGTTTCTACCACATAATATTGTATGAACAATTAAAACAGTTTATTCTCTGTCGTTTTTTCGGAACTAAAATAGGTTACAAAAAGCAGACGATCCACGCAAATAAAATGCGTCGGTGTGCCATCGATCAGCGCGATCAAAGTTCGACTACGATCAGCCGGCGCACGCGCACCCGCCCGCCACTCCCTACTAGCGTGAACTGATGACTTGACAAAAAAAATGCCAGATACGAGGCATGCCTTTTAAGTTATGTCGTTTGAAGAAAAAAACACAACTAGAACCTTATAGTACATTTTATTGTTTTTCAAAGTATTCACCACGTAGCTTAATACACTTTTCCATTCGCTCAAACCAGTTATTATAACATTTATTCCACTCTAAAGTGGGGGTGTTCAAAATGGCTGACTTGAAAGCGTCGACTGCTTCTTCACCGGACTGGAACCTTTGACCACGAAGACTTTTCTTAATTTTAGGAAATGTAAAGAAATCGTTAGGGCTTAGGTCAGGACTGTATGGAGGATGGTCAAGAATTTCTACTTTTCCTGCTTCAAATACTCAATCGTTTGACGAGCGCTGTGTGCAGGATGATGCGTCGCTTTGAGTTAGATTTTCAAAGTTCGGCGATGACTTGTGGTAAACAAACTGTGGTATACCACTCTACGTTAACCGTTTTACGATCTTCAGGTGCAATAGTCGCAACATGGCCGGTTTTTCCAACGAACGTAGCCACCATCTTCTTTGAAATGCTTCGAGAACAAACAACTTTAGTCGGCTTTGGCTCGTCTTGAAAGACCCAGATTGAAGATTGTTGTTTGGAATCAGGATCGTAGGCATAGATCCAAGATTCGTCACCACCGATGATGTCGTAGACGTGATTTGACTCTCCTCGGTTGAACCTTTGCAGAGTTTTCTTACACCATCTGACGTGGACCGCCTTGTGATCGTCGGAAAGCAGATGCGGTATCCCACGGCAAACTAGCTTTCTCACACCAAGCGCTTCATGCAAGATCTTCGGAATAGTTGTCCCTGAGATGCCTAATAGAGCCTCTATCTCTCGATACGTCACATGACGATCTTCGAGAATTAGTTGTCTCACAGCAAGGATGGTATCTTCAGTGAAGGCGGATTTTGGGCGTTCTTCGCGAGATTTGTCACTAACACTAGTATGTCCACGCTGGAATTCTAAATACCAGCGTTCGACAGTCCGCAGACATGGGGCTTCATCACTAAACACAGATGTTAGCTCTTCAAAACACTCAAGCCGTGTCAGGCCTCTTCTAAAGTTGTAGAAAATTATTGCACGAACATTTTCCTTAGAAAGATTCATTTTCGTACGTAACCTGACAGATTCCAATCGACGCTGTGACTAAACAACAGCATTAATCCTAATACTTTCAACTGTTTTGAGATTCAAAATTTAACACATTCGAATATAGAACAGTTCCAAATTCAAAATTGCCGGGAAATATGGAAACGACAGAACTTAAAAGGCATGCCTAGTACCTACAATACAAGTTTGAAAAAACAATATCGAATACTAAATGTAAATTGTATTCTATCCTTCTGCAGATGAATGTAGTAAGTAACTAAAGATTGAAGAATTAAAAAAGATATTTAACGTTAATCAAACTGATCACTGCCGAAGTCGCGGGTAGCAGCTAGTATTACATGAAATATTACCAGATATCAAGACTTAAAGCGATAATAATATCAGCCCATACTGCCCACTGCTGGACAAAGGCCTTCTCTCACAAATCGAGGTGCGAGAGTTTAGGTCATACTCCACCACGCGGTCCCAGTGCGGATTGGTGGAGGCAGGTTTGTGGCCACCTGCTGTTGGAAGCCTTATAAAGCCGCCTTTAAGGCTTCCATCTCGGCTTAACAACTACCACAGTTGGTAGCCGGTACCAACGGCTTAGCATGCCTTCGGAAGCACGGAGACGCTTGAATATGAAAATGCCACAAACGGTCACCCATCCCGGGCTGCTGCGCTGCTTTACCTTAGTAATCAGTAAGAAAACCGCGGTCGCACATCGCTACGAGCGCCTTAGCGATAATGAAAGAGTTTAATTCAATTCTTAATCTGTAAACTGACCGAAAATCGGAAACGGAAAATAAAAAGAGCCAAGCGGACGGACGGACGGACGATTTAGCGCAGTGGTTGAAAGCTTAAGCCGCTCCACCTACTGTGGCTAATAGTCGCGGGTTAGATTCCCGCACGTGACCAATCTTTGTGTGACCCACAATTATTTGTGTCGGTCTGGGTATTTGTGTATGTGAATTTTAATTTGTTAACGCACCCAAGACACTGGAATAAATCCTAGAGTAGGGCAACGTTTATTTTTTTTAAATAAAAATAGAAAGTAGCTCGTACATGTGGTATCAACATCTCTGCTTACATCATTTTGAAAATGATCACTAGTAACTGCGAGCGTAGCAACTGCACATCACAAATGTGCATTAGAGCAGATATCATGAAGCATCGACCTACACGTACCTTGCTAAGGAAATTTCCTCCCCGCACTGGTGTGACATTAGTTTGCGCTACTATTTGCTCGCGAAGAGACTTGTTTGCGCTCCGATAACGTTTTCTCGGCCCTACAGGCATTACCGGCTTTCCTAGGAATTTGCCATAACTGCCTAGATATAACTATATGGGTATATACATACTATGCATACATATCACTGCTTAGTCTTAAAGAGATCCTTTAATATTATTTATAGATATGATCTACAAAACAGTACGCAAAAACTTCGCGGAGCAATATTTCATCACATGGATTCACGCTTTATGTCCTTGGAGAGACCAGGAATGTGTAGAGCACCGAACGTTTTCAAAAAAAGTGCCGCATACCAGTAGCAAAAATGGGTAGAACCACTGGCAACACGGGTTTTGACTCGGTTGACCATCCCGGTTGAGGGTTCCAGATGTACTAGCAAGTGTTCGCGGACCATCAGGCTGGCATGTGGGGGGGTGGTTTCAAGTGGAAATAAAGCATATTTCCCGAACAGGATTTTAAACAGCTCTTTTAACAAAGAAGGTGCGTCTACCGCCGATAAGCTAACAAGGAGACTTTATCCATTACCGTGTTAACAAGTTTATTGTTCCATATAATAAAAGCTTTACTTAAGCTACACTTCGATATACTAGTCGTATTTCCCGTGAATTAGTAGAAAAAAGTTATATTTCTATAAAAATGTATATTATTTTATACAATTTGATTAAACCTAGTAGATGTGGCGATCTTAGGGTCCTTTGGCCGATGATATTAAATTTGATTAATGTAAATATAGCTTCTACAATGATTACGTGAAAACAATATTAAAAATAATTATAATATCTATATAAACAGAGAATGGATAGCTATTTATTCTTTAAGATAACATGATGTTTATTATATGTTTATGTTTCTTTATTGAGTCGTAAATGTGCGAGCGTGTTTTATATGCGCATCGTGAACGTGTTTCTGTGCGCTACAGCCTCCGTACTGAATATAAATAACTAGAACTCAACCTGGAATATTAACCGACTGAGATTGCCTCTGTATTTCACAAAATTATGCTCTGGGTTACTAAAATATTACCACTCTACGTCGATGTCAAGGACATGAATTAGAACAGTTATGTAACATTGATCTGACGATTTGCAATTTTAGCAATAGGCTCACAGCTGATTATTAAGTCCCTACACTATAAATAATTCTGGTGTCTTGAGTGCGTTTACAAACATATAATTCGCATACACAAATACCCAGTCCGGAACAAATATTTGTGGGTTGCACAAAAATTTGTCCCTTGAGCTCGACTCGGACCCTTACTACTCGATCTCATCATCTGCCAAATGCCGTCCACTGCAGGACGTAAGCCTCCCCAAAGATAGCCACAACAACGGACTTTGTATTGCACGCATATAGCTTTTAGATATTAGAAATAGTTAATTGATTCCAAATTTCTGTGACCACCTGCACAGGTACAAGGTCACTAAATTCTCTCTCGCTAAAATAAAAAAAATCGTAGACAGTTCCGCTATGTTCGCTCGCGCTAAATTAAGAACCTGTTTCCATCGCGATATACCATAAATGCAATCACCTATCGATATTCAAACAATGAACTATTATTGTCATATCAAGGACAACTTGAGAGTACTTGTACTGTGAGTACAAGTTTAAGCTCTCGCTGGTGCGGGAAGTTGCGGACGCTGGTGTTGGAGCAACGTGCTTGAGCGCTCATGGCTCGCAGCTCGTAGCTCGCAGTTTGATGTGAGCGGCGGGCCGCGTGTTTGCGAGTTTGCTTAACCCACGGAAAGTGATCCTCTCTTGATGGCATGACGTAGTAATTACTTGTGGCTTAACTATGTTTAGATTTCTGATGTTGTATTAGAAATCTGCGTTGTAAGTCTGTCGTATTGTAATCAATGAAACTTAATCAAGAAACATGCGTGTTCGAATTTTGCATAAAATTTTAGATTTTCAATGACCCAAATCAGGACATATTTGTATGTGGATGTTAAAGTATAATGCCTGACAAAAATTTAATATCATTGGCACATTGAGGCACTGAATATTATAAGAGTATTGAATATGACATCCTTTAAAAATCCTTGGGCACGAAGAATTCGAAAAACGACATTGATTCAGGTGGGAATCGAACCCACGTAATCCGGCATGCTGAGGCAAGTTGTTTCAGTTCGCAAAACACATTAACTCAAATCTTATTACCGCATTCGATTGTTAAAAGCATGTCAAAAAGCGAAAATTCACACGCTAGCGGGAATAATGAAAGCATTATTCGCGTTAGCGTGTGAATTTTCACTCCATTACTTCAATATCTCCTCAAGTTCCTCCTCTCCTTCAAGTTCTTTTTTCTAAAAACCTAAACTATTCCGCTGACTCCAAATATAACTTCGATAATAAAAAGTGAAGGAAATTATGAGAAAGTTTATAGGGAAAACAACACTCATATATTTACCAATTTCACCAGAAAACAACATCGGGTAAGGTGATGCCGATGGACACACTATTATATTTACGAAAGTGGGTGTATCACAAATATCGCGAAAATATGAAGCACTTACCCAAATTGAAAACAAGTTAGGGGAATATTGAATATGCATGTGAAACAGTTTACCGATGAAATAAAAATATAACAAAATATAATATGATGGCGGCTGAACGTTCATGAATATATTTGATGTTTTCAGCTTCTCACGAATCAGGAGAACTCGCTTGCAAGAACTTTGATATCGGAAGTACAAAGAACCGAGAGTAAACCAACAAAACTGCGATAAGTCTCTTCCTTATATAAACCTTAGTGCTCACTCAGTACACCACCACCAGCACCAGGAATATTGTGTCGTAAGTGCGTTTACAAACATTAAATTCATAAACACCCAGACCGTGACAAATTATTGTAGGTCTCGCAGAAATTCGTCCCTTGCGGAGATCGCACTCGATCCTTCGGACGTAACCGCTAGACCTAGGTGCGTTGCCTCATCACCATCGTCATAACTTTATCTATTTTTTTCTAGAATTAACCTTACTCCTATAAATTTGATTGGTTTTGAAGGGGAGATAATTCCATAAATGCACAACATAATACATGATCAAACGAACTTCTAAGTGAAGTTCGATCAGTATTATATGAGCTGCTTTATTCGAAGATATAGATGTGAATTATATGTATTGATACATATAATAGTATAACACGTAGTCCTTTTATTGCTCTGGCAATGATTCGCACGCTTGTTAAGATATTTAAATATCGATATTTCAATTTAATCGATTATATTATTCGGTACAGTCCTGCACTATACCGCTTCCGCTATCTTGTCTCATTATTAAGAGATTATAGACAACAGATGGAAGATACACGATTTGGCGAAAGTGATGGGTTGGGCGGGCGGGAGCTTCCTCTATATCTTCGAATAAAGCAGCTCATATAATACTGATCGAACTTCACTTACGAAGTTCGTTTGATCATGTATTATTATTTCGCTGTTTTATTCGAAGATATAGATGTGAATTATATGTATTGATACATATAATAGTATAACACGTAGATGTTTAGAGGTAAGTTTTTGCTAAATCGTATTTATGAGCTAAAGGAGACCAAATTACTTATCCAAATCACATTTATTATAATATGCGCACTTAAGTAGGGACAACTTAGCTTATATTAAAAATGTACAGTAATAATTCAATCTTCTATTAGAACAGAACAGTTAAGACGGATCTCGGAGACATACTGCTCTTGCGAACTGATTGCTATTATCTGCCGATGGTAAAATTTTGCGAAGGTACTCCATGTTGATGTCCATCCCGCGGTCTTTCTGATCACGTCGAAAGAAACCCCCGCGCCACTGGCTGCGGATGTGGCGGCGTGTCGCGTACTATGTGCGCTAAAGGTCGCCACATCTATGCCACTCTCCGCCAGTACTTGTTTAACCCATCGCGCGATTGTTTGACTCGACGCCGCTCTGTGCGGTGGTCTTAATGTTAGCAATAAGTTGTCCGTTGACTCCGTTCTTAACTGTTCAGTACGAGAAATGTAATTTTTTATTGCCGTTGCTGGACAAATATCCTTATTTTCATTAAAATAGGGAAGAGTCAGTATAGGCTGTTCACGTCCCGCAGAAGACGTCTTTATACAATCAGAAATCAATATTTTGATATCAGTCGAACTTATATGAATGTTTTTAATTTTTATTAGCGACAAGGTTTGAGCCCTATGGGCTGTACACAAGGCTAAAAGGATAGTAACTTTTTTTGTAAGTTTTTCAATGGAAATCTTGCTATTAGTTTTCCATTGCGCTATATGATTAAGGACCGTTTGCGGGTCCCACTTACTAATGTATTTAGGAAGATACGGTCTTAATTCGTACACACCTTTAAAAAACCGTGTAATCAGACTATTATTGGACAAATCCTGGTTCAATAACAAAGCCAAGGCAGATCGATGGCCATTAAGTGAACCATATGCTGCACCCTGATTGAAAAGGTTTGTAAGAAACGATATAACAACTGACTCTGTACAGGTATTATAGGGATTGAAATTTAAGTCACTACAATATTTCCACCATAATTTATAAGTGCAACCATATTGTTGCAAGGTATTATGTGCTAATGAAGACATCATTATGTCTAGGGATGCTTCGGGAGTTCCCTTACTTAGGAAGGCACCCCGGAGAGCTTCGCAACACCCAGGGTAAGTTTGAACTGTTTTCTTCCTGCAAGAGAAATTTAAGACATGTCTGTTAGCGTCAAAATAAAGGATGTCAGAATTGCACATGTCTTTTAAAACTGGGAACCATGGCTGTGAGGGCCAGTAGGGAAACACTAGTATGCCTTCTGCCCTATCTGCCTTAATCTTTTGAAGAGATTTTAGAATCAATGTAAAGGGGGGGAAAGCATAAAAGAAGTATGGTTTCCAACTAAAGGTAAAAGCATCGACTGTAAAAGAATCCGGGTCCTGCCTCCATGACACGTATTTATCACATTTGGCGTTGGCGCGAGAAGCGAAGAGGTCAATTTCTGGTTTGCCTAAAATGTCTGAAATATTAAGAAATAATGTATTTGTAATTTCTAATTCCGTATCACTATTCTTGTTACGTGACTCTTGATCTGCCTCTATGTTATCCTTTGTATTAATGTATGATGCGTACAACCATATTTATCGCCTCTCACACCATTGCCAAATATCTCTTGTGATTTCGTTTAAATGGGGGAATTGGATTCCTCCCATACGATTTATATAACTGATCGCGGTGGTGTTATCACACCTTAATAAAATTGCACAATTGAATTTATCTCGCGCGAACGTTTTTAGCCCAAAGAATGCCGCTTTGAGTTCTAAATAATTTATATGGAACTCCTGTTCTTCTGCTCTCCATCTACCCCCAGTACGTACGTTATTGAAAAAGCACCCCAACCTTGTCTTGATGCATCAGAAAAGAATTCTAAGGCAAAAGTAGGTTTTTCTATTCTATTTCGAGAAGTAAAAATATTTTTAACCCACCATAATAAATCAGGCAATATATTGTTTGAAGGAGTGAATTTCGCGTCGTAGTTATTATTAAATTTTAGTAAAGTTAAATGTTTTTCTCTCTCTAATAATTTTGTATAAATCCAGCTGCAGCTAACAGCTGGACAAGCCGCTATAAGTACTCCAATTAAGTGTGCAAAATCCTTGATGGAGCACCGAGGCAAAGTCAAAAAATGTTGAACCAGTTTCGAAATATATTCCTTTACCAGTTCCTTTTATCAAGTGGCAAATTGATGGACATTTCTAAGGAGTTAAAAACGAAACCTAAATATTTGCATTTAGTTTCAGGACTTAGTTGGCTTTTTTATAATTAATAACGAAACCTAAACATTCTAATAGATTAAGAGTTTTTGTCACATTGTTTTGACATTCATTAAAATTAGATCCCACACACAAAATATCATCAAGATAAACCACGGATTTATAACCCTGATTTCTCAAATAACCTACTACTACTTTCATTATCTTTGTGAATGTCCTAGGAGCGACAGATAGGCCGTAAGGCATTGCGTTAAATTCGTATGTAACTAGCTCTGCATTATCATTTACGAACTGAAATCTTAAGAATTTCTTGTGTCTAGGTATAATTGGAACTAATAAATAGGATTCTTTTAAATCTATTGTGGCCATGAAGCAGCCCTCTGATATTAGAAGGGCGGCTGTCCTATAATCCTCCATCTTGAAATGTAAATTTGTCACAAATTTGTTTAGGGGTTTTAGATTCAATATAAAACGATAATCCCCATTAGACTTAGGGGCTAAAAAAATTTTAGATGTATATTGGTTTCGGGATGGTTCACAAACTGAAATAGCCCCAAGATTAAGTAATTTTTCTATAGCTAAACTCATCTGGTTTTTCTCTTTTGGTAACCATTTACGCCGAGTCACTCTAAACTCATGAACTTTTTTATTAAAGGGTATAAGGGAATCCATCACGAATCCAATTTAAAACTACCCTATCTTTAGTTATTTTGCGCCAACAATTGTAAAAATATTTTAATCTGCCGGCATGTACCTCTAATTCCGAGGTCCGGCACGTGGGGCTTTGTTCCAGACTCTCGTTGGCATGAAACTGTTCTGCGCTGACGGAGGCTTCTGGTTCGTGTACAAAGTCTTCCTGGACCCTCCTCGCCCCCCCCCCCCCCCTGTTCCTCGATCGAGAAGGGCCCCTCCAGTTTCCCTGGGGCCTTGTTGATCGGCCAGAGAGCGGGCCCGGAGTAGCTTTGGTGTCCGGTTTCTTAATCTGTGAACCCTGTTTTTCGATAGCTTTTGATGCCTTGATTTTATCAGGTAAATTGCTACCGAAAAGCATCTCATCCCTTTCACTATCTTGGATAAGATTTAGGAAAGATTTCTCTAAACCTTGGGTCAATGATCGAATTCGAGTTTGGGTCTCGGCCGCGTGTAGATCCGACAAGATCCTACAGGCGTCTGAAAGGAATTTTATCGCCTGGACCTTATTATTGTCACCTTTAAGTAATATGGTCATGGCTTTGTTTAAGGCTGTCAGGCCTACCCCTAATTGTTGTTGGCCACTTTCAATCTTCTTATCTCGTGTTCGAGCAAATTCAGACACTGCTGCTGCGATTTCGGGATTCAAAAACGGCGCTCTGAGCAGCTTACAATTTTGTAAAACCGCATATTCCTTCAATAATTTTTCTTTTTGGTCCTTGTCAGTCAAACCTTTTCGAAGGATTGGAGCCCATCTCTGGGCTAAATCCGGGTATATATCCTCACCGTATATGACTTGCTCGGGGGCGAGTTCTCCTAGAGCTAGTAACATCTCGGAGTCTAAAGAGGGTAACGTCTCTTCTGGTACGGGAACTGTCTCTGACGTTGCATTTTCAACAAGAACTTGTTCCCGGAGAGGTTCCGAATGAGTTTGGACGATATTGGAATTATTTTCAGCATCATCGGTTTCGATATCTAAAAATAATATTTTTTACCATAATAATGAGGGTAGACTTGTACGAATAACTAAGCTAACGGTTGACTAACCGTCAACTCTGTATATTTTTTTTTTTCTTATGTGGGTACGTATTAAAATATACTAGTGGTTGACTCACGGTCAACTCTGTAGCAGTTTTAAATATGCTAATGGTTAACTCACGGTCAACTCTGTAGTAAACTAAGAACCTTGGTTGGTAGGTGGTACCATGCTAATGGTTGACTCACGGTCAACTCTGAAGCTGTCATTGTGCCGTTGGTTAACTTTTCGGCTATACCTACTTTATGGGTGTCTCACGGACACCTCTAAGGCTTAAAAATTAAAAAGCATACGTTTTTATTCAAAAGTAATTGTATATTTATGTAAGTGGGTAGGTAACTAATATAGTTCTTACACTTCCAAGTCGTTAGTATGATTTGATATTCAACAATAGTATTAATTATAATCTCATTATTTCTTTGAGGGTATTAAAATATTATAATCCTGTTCCTTACCAGACTGTTGTTCGAAATCCGATGAATCCGAGTAAATAATTATACGTCTACGACGTTTAATTTGTTCAGTTTGTTATTTCTTTATCTTATTCTTATACTGAGCAATTTGGTCTTCCGCGTTTCGCTTCGGCATTGTCACTGCCAGGGACGCGTGCGTGCCGCTGCGCGCACAATAAAAGAATGAGACAAGATAGCGGAAGCGGTATAGTGCAGGACTGTACCGAATAATATAATTGATTAAATTGACATATCGATATTTAAATATCTTAACAAGCGTGCGAATCATTGCCAGAGCAATAAAAGGACTACGTGTTATACTATTATATGTATCAATACATATAATTCACATCTATATCTTCGAATAAAGCAGCGAAATAATAATAGTTTATTCAAACTAATTTTAGAACTTGAGCAGACAACCCATGAAAAGCATTTGTAACCTGCTTAAGGTGCAGAGATATCAAATATACATGGCGATAATATTCTCTCTGGCGCTGCGATGAACCAGCACGGAATAAATGGTTACGCATCAAAAATGTACGTACGATCCGACAAACGGAATAGTAAATCAGACGACGCGATGTGTAATTTAATTATAACTCGGGTGGTGTTATTAAAGTATGTAAGTCGCTTAAATTGCGCGTGCGCGTATGCGGGCGCGTAGGAGGCACCGACACAAGATAAAGGAATAAAAAATAATAGCTTTGTGTGATTTAAGAAACTCATCTTTCAATATCATCACGCCAGATCCCAGAAACTTGTAATTTTATTTATGTATTTTATGATTTCCAACAAAAGATTTACGTTATTGAGCGAGGATTAAATATTTCTTAGCGTGTGTACTTCCTCAATTAAATTATTAATTAAATACAAATAAAGATGAAAATGTAAGCAAAAGGAAAACGCAAAAAATAGATTTAAGCATAATATGTATCTTCGGATGTACGACTACAGACCAGAAGACGTTCAGTGGGAACTCCGTGGGCTTGATGAACTTATGGGGAGGTTTGCCGGTAAAGCTGGAGGCACCATGAAGCCAGTCATTTTGGCGATCTTTGGGGAGGCATTCGATTTTAGGCTAATGTTTAAGTAGAACTAAGTGGAAACCAAATTATTTATATTGCCTAAAAACCCTGTGGTGTCACATATAAATCGTTGATATGTAGTTCTTTAACCTACTCGTTCGGGCTTTCACTGAAAAAATCCGGAAATATACTTAACGATCTTTTTCTTTATTACTATTACAATTAAATATTTTATGCAATATTGTTGTCCTTGTAATAACGTTATTTCCAGTTAATCCGGAAATCATTTCGGAAAGCGCACGCAATAATATTTTTCATTGCCGGGTTGAGCATCTATGGCTTTTAGCCTCAAAAAAATAACGTGACCACCGCGCGCTGGGTCGTCGGGCCAATGGTCCCACTAAGTAGCAGTTATGATCTGTGTTTTGCAGATACGTAAAGTCTGGGTATAACTGCGAGTAGCGTGTCACATAGCCGTATCAAACTCAAAGGGTTTTTATCAGATTTATCATAACATATTTTGCATTTGTGATTCGTTAAAGTTCTTGTTTGTTAAAGTTCTTTTTAAAAAGCTTTCATTTAAATTGCAATGTTCATATGTCTGCCTGTCTGTCTTTCCAGTTCAAAATTTTTATTCCATATTTCAAGCACTTGTGGGATTAAGCGGAAATTTGACATATGTATGTAAAATCGGTGATAATGCAATAATATGGTACCATGCAGCTGGTCTGACGATGGGATCGGAAGGTAGCCATAGTAACATGTGAACTATACAACATAACCCCCTCGTGTTTAGGCTTGTTAGATTGCTACTGGACAAGTACTATACAACCAGATAGCATTTAGGGTCTGGTGATGAAGCCGAAAGGTGGCCAATGGAACCACACATGCACTCAATATAACCCCACTGTGTTTGGGCTCATTAAAATTTGTGTTGAGGAGAACTTTAGACCCGTATAGTGTCCAATGTCTGATGATGGAGTCGGAAGGAAGCCATAGGAACTCCTCAACTAAGCAAGATAATTCCGTGGTGGTTTTGCTATAAAAGTTTATTAATTTCTTTTTTTTTAATTTAAGCTAGTTATTATAAAATCGCATTACTATGACAATTTCAAAGAATACTCAAACCTAAATAAAGCGGGTCGGATAAACTTGCGTTTACCATTTCCGTCGAATAAAATTACGGTGCTATTCTTTTTAAGGGTTATTTTTGGTGATCACTCACAGAACTATCGTCATACGATGGCACTTTCGACAGCTTAAAGTTATTATTTTTGTATATACTGAACTTAAATGCATAAAAATGTACACGACAAAATTGCTATAGTATCGTGTCTCCTAAGATGAGATATGATCTTAAGAAACGACGTAAAAACAAAGTCAATTCGATAAAATATCTTACAGTATAGATGAAATATTTGTAACGATCTCGCATAGGAAATGGTAACTCAAATGATAATAATACGTAAGTTAGTAGCACAATTTCAAACGCACCAACAGTCTTTTGCGCCTACTCATCAGTCGCACTGAATCCGTTTTTAACTCATCGTTAAGCTCTTACAGCCCACACTGACGACTTCAACATCAGCATACATCTTTCGGCCGCGGCTAGTACAGCTAGTTCCTTCTCCGAGTATTCTTTATTCTTCCAATCGCTGTCATAAATAACGGCTGCGATGTAATTTTAAATACTTTTAGGTATTGTATCGTGCTATTTAGATGGTTTATTTGACGGGAAATATGTATCAGTGCGCGCGCGCAGTGCGGGCGGCGCAGCGGCGCGGGCGGCGAGCGATCGGCGAAGTATTTATTGTTTAAGTAATATGACAGCTTACCAGTGCTCAACTATGTTAGTGATTATATTGTAGATCACGATTAGGGAAGTATTATACTAGTATTTATTATTTTCTAAATATGTGTTTTTTAATCTCGTTTGAAACTAATTATATATTTGAGATTATTTTACATGCCTTCTGGTTCATCGCTAATATTAATAAATTGGGTTTTGAATGTATCGTAGAAAAGTGCATCTTTGTCTCAATAATGGCTATCGTGAAAACTGACTAACGGATCCAACATGAATTACGCAACTTTATTATTGTGTTAGATTTAATAAGATTAATAAATTATTAAGAAAATTATCTTTATCCTGCGGCATAAGGAGAGAGTAGAGACTTCCGAGAGATCTTTCCTTACAGACCTTTCCAGCTTCCTTCCTCCTCCATCTATGATAAATTCTAATGGAAAACGCGCCTATATTACTGCGCAGTATTATGTAATTTTCTTAAAATACAAAATAATATTTACCTTTGTCAAAAAAAATATCATAAAAATACTTATACAACAATTACCTACATATATAAAATTCACAATTTTAAATGCAATAAAAGTGATTTACGGTTTCCAAAATGTATGAAACTATTTTATCGCATTGAATATTGATTTATGTTAGTGTTGGCTGTATTTACGAGTACTCGCCCGCCTCGTAAAACATGTGCGGTGTGCCCGCACTAAACTTTTACTAGTGCTGTCTCTGTATAGACATGAGACACATGATATTGACAAAATCATTATCTCCTTCTTTCTTCTTTGTCCTTGCCTCTCCCCGTTACGCGGGGTCCACTTTCCTTATCCTGTGGCTCCATTTGCTTTGCTGACAAGCGTCATCAATAGGCGTCATAATCTGGAAATCATCGCGGAAAGAGCACGCAATAATATTTTCCGTTTTGTTGGTTGAGCAAACAATCTATGGGTTTCTAACTCATAAAAACAACAATAACACGGTGACTGACCGTTTATCCATATCCTCCTTCCCTTGAGAGAGACCGAGTATGAGAATGGAGGAAGTTGGAGAGGTCTAAAAGATAGAAGAGCCTTTTAGAACTCTTTACTCCTCGCCTATCCGCAAGGGATCTGGTGTGCTGATTATACCATTGCAATATCGTCCAGCAGCTTTATCAACTCTTTTTCTGTGTGCATCAAATATGATTTATGGGAAAAATATACTTTAGATTTATACGCAAACTTCTTAAAAAGATTTATAGAAGAAATATCTCATAATCCGGTATAATATAAAAGTACTATTAGCCAGACCCTTATTAAAGGGCATGACGTCGACGAGCGCCGCGGTGGTGGGTAGGTACTACACAGGTGCTTATAATGGGCAGTACATCATTACAATTACCGATTATGACTGCCTCGTTGGTATAGTGTTAAAGCGCCTAGCTTTGGAATCACGAGGTCCTGGGTTCAAATCCTAGGCCGGACAAATGTAGTTTTTCTAACGAAAACTTCTCAGTATGAGTCCGAAGTCTGGAATTTTGCCCTAACCTCTGCCACCCCCGCTAGGGGAATATAAGCGTAACGGAGTTTATTTTATTTTATCACTAGCTGCTACCCGCGGCTTCGCACGCGTTAATTGTGTAATTTGAGATAGGTAGGTAGTAGGTAGGTTTTTGGGATAGCATTAATCTAAGACTTAAGAGATGCCTCCACATTAAGTTTCTTTTAAATCCGTTCAGCCATAGTAATATGGAGAAATAAAATCCGGCATTTCCCGAGCTAAAAGCTAGTCTTAAACAATCTCTGAAAAATTCCCCAAATCAACATTCCCGTGTGCTGTTACAAAGTAAGTTAAGCAGTCTACGTTTTAGCGCTTAAATCAAGTCGTCTTTGTTTTTCAAAAGTAATTATAAAGTCAACTTAAATATAAGTAAATTTTCGTTGTAGAACAATTTCGGCAGGTCATCTGTGAAGAGGAAGAGAGAAATCGAAAGATTGCCAGGCCTTTCTTTACCCAAAATATGATTAATATATTTTGAGCCTTCATACAGGCCGGTAAAACCCATCAAATGCATATTGGTTTGATTTTATATACCACTTAAACGGATAATATCGGCATGATCTAGTGTGTAAACAATATTTCATATTATTATTTAATGACTTAAGATACCTTAATACTATCTACCAATCTACATCATCACGTCATATCCCTTACGGGGTAGGCAGACAGTACAGAGTTCCAACAGGTTCTTTCGTTACAGACCTTTCTGGCTCTCTCCACTCTCATAGTTAGTCTCATACACGCTCGCCGGTTACGGAGACTCTTAACTTGCTCTTCGGATAAGACATACTCTATTTAATATAGTCTACCTTTTACCCAAAACCTACGTCCTGTTAGGTACACTACCAACTGAAAGCGGCGTGGAACCATTTAAACCTGTGTAAATATGTATTTACACAGGTTTAAATGGTTCCACTCTATGTTGTTCCATTCTATGTTGTTTTTATATAATTGTAAATATTGTATTTAATTTGTGAATCTATAAATTGTTGTTCTACATCCTTCCACCTTCGCATTGTACTATACCTGTGTGTTTGTTTTCATATTACGTTACATTTTAATCCGTGCAGCCGTTTTAGTATAAAGAAAAAATAGATATTTCGCAGATGTCGTGCTATTTTTAGAGATAAAAAGTGTTCTGTTTTATTACACGATGTTAGATATATAATATTTCAAGTAAATTGGTTTAGCCATTTTAATATGAATCAATACCAGGTATGTCGCAAGAAACGTGATTCTTTCGGAAACAAAAATTATCTCGAATATTATTTCGAGACCTTAAACACCTTGAAAGTATTAGCAAGTTCCATGCTGCCATTTTAGTATGAAGAAATAACATCTATTCCGGAAGAACCGTGTAGTGAATATATTGTATATTTGGTCAACTTCCATCAGACTTATTACTCTATCAACTATCTCTACCACCGGGTTCAGTCTAAGCCCCACTTAGCCCGCACAGGAGGTCTTTGTAAAATATAAACTAAACTATAGCGCGATCTTATTCAACACACAACACTAACGCCGTGTCATAAAAAAAATACAATACCTTCCTTTTCAAGAAGGATTTTACTTTATCTATTAATTTTAAAATTATCGGTAAAATATTTCTGATTTAAACCTTTTCTCCTTACCCTGTCAAAGATTATAATCTAGCGTAATAATATTTAAAAACGGTACATTGCAAGCTAAGTAGGTGGCAAAGTTTTGACAGTACATTTTGTGTTAGTCTTCTCGTAAGATATTAATCGTCGATAAAGTTTCGTATCCGGTCCATTTATCGTTAGAGTTCCCTCCGGAAAAAACAATCCTGAATGCATCATCGTTTCAAGCACGAAACCATGTTTAGTGTTTAAAACAAACGTGTATGAACAATTTCAAGTGAGTTTTAACCACTGAAAAGATTTCGTGAGGAGACAAACCTGAGTCCAAAATCAATTCATGGATAAATGTACGTGTAGGCAAAATCACATATTTTACATTGTAACATTGCAGTTCGGGACAAACAGTTATAAAGTTTTATGGTTTATCCCGCGACAATCACAGTAGCTAAGTAGCTAAACTGTTTTGAAACAATGATTGATGTATCAAAATCGACTTTCGTTTTCTTTCCTTTGAAACTATTAGATCTTTCGAAAATATAAGTATACAGAGTTGTGATGTTCAATACAGGCTACACTTACACAAAATTTAATTGTAATTCATCCAACAGGTTTGAAGTAAAGTGTCTTTTTAGAACTCTCATGTTACGCTTATATTCGTCTTTTCTGGAGAAACCTTTTGTTTTTCCGGGATAAATACTATACAATAGGTTAGGCAACATTTTAAGGTATCCTTATGCAAAGTTTCATCAAAATCCGCCAGTTGTTTTTGCGTTATGATGATTCATACAGGACAGACAGACAAACCGACAGAAAAGCCAAAAATTGTATAATAGGCTTCTACATAAATAGAATGATATCCCTGGGCTATTTCCTAAAAATATTCCATGTACTGACACGACTTCCTTACAGTTTTATTATACGTAGTATGTATAGATATAGATGCCCTACGTTTCCCTACAAACCGTTTGATTTCCTGAAAACAAAAATATTAACGATATTGTATGTCATATAAATTATCTCCGTTAAGTTTCACTGACATTTAAAGAGTAGTTTTGGAACAATGAATGATTTATCAAAATCGACTTTCTTTTTCTTTCCTCAGAATCTCTTTGAAGGATAAAATTCGTAACGATACCTCGTTCCGACAAAGAACCAAAGTTACCGACATAGCTCGCAGACTCAGTAAGCTAAAGTGGCAATGGGCTGGTCACATCTGCAGAAGGACCGACGGCCGATGGAGCAAGCGTGTCCTAGAGTGGAGACCGCGACTTGGTAAGCATAAGGTAGGACGCCCCCTAGCTAGATAGACCTCAAAAAGGTCGCTGGGACAGACTGGATGCGGAAGTCGGAGGACCGTGTGCAATGGCGCGTGTTAGGAGAGGCCTATGTCCAGCAGTGGGCTACGATAGGCTGATTGATTGATTGATTGAAGTATACAGAGTTCTGATCTTTAGTACAGGCTACAAATACACAAAATTTCATTGAAATCCATCAAACAGGTTTGGAGAAATCCAATGTTTCGCTTATTTTCGTCTTTTCTGGAGAAACCTTTTGATTTACCAGGATAAATACTATTTAACATGTTAGCCAATACTTTAGAGTATCCGCGTGCAAAGTTTCATCAAAATCCGCCTGGTAGTTTTTGCGTGATGCCGATTCATACCCTCCGACAGACATACAGACAGACAAACAGACGTGAAAGCCAAAATTGTAGAATTGGCTTCTACATCGATAGTATGATACCACTGGGTTGTTATTTCCTTAAAATATTCCATGTACAGACACGACTTCCTTACAGTTTACTATATGTATGTATAGATTACGATTACTTCTTCTTCTTCTACTGGTGCCTCTCCAACTAGTGAAAGTTAGCTATCATTTTTTGGAATTCGTCCTTATTCTGTGCGGCACGGAAGAGCTGCAACGCGCCATCCATTCCCATCCACTCCCGGATGTTACGGAGTCACGACTTCTTTCTGCGACCTACACCACTTTTACCGGCAAATTTGCCCATCATAATGACCTGCAAAAGATGATATCTATCGTGCCTGAACACTTGGCCAAGGCATGCAGTTTTTCATCTTTTTATGAGGGCCATAAGTTCCCGTTCTTGATTGACTTGGCGCAGAACTTCTTGGTTTATGATTACTAAAAAATCAAATAAACTCCATCACTCCTGTATTCCCTAAGCAAGGTGTACTTTGTAGACCCATCCATCGCCGACGATATTCTGTCCCAAAGTAGTAGGTTCATCTTAAAGTAACTGGGGGCGATCCAGTATCATTATACCGGGCGCCATGCCAGACCAGATAGCTATTGAAAATATTTCGGTAGAAATGTCACGCTTTGTTTGACCATGTATCTGTATTTGTTAATCAATTAAATAAGTCAATAATTTCAGGGATACGAATTTAAGACCATCAGGACTATACGCTACCAGACAAACGAGGCAATCAAGTGCTATATTTGTTCTTAATGCTCTTTATATTAGAATTACGTCTCGAGCGTTATTACACAGATTCGTAGCGCGCCGTCGCAGTTCAGGGTGGAGACCGGTGGGCTGCTCACACGGCAATATAACATGTTTGTTGTGCAGCTGTGTTGTGAAAACACAAGATACACGTGCTTTTGGAAACTTTCTCAACATCTACCCGTTGGAACTCTGTACCCTTTGCCTACACACAAAGGGGTCTTGTTATAATATAGGTGTAGGTTTCAATATTAGCAAATTAAAAAAAAATATCGTTAGGTAAGTAGCTATGTCGTACGTAGAAATTTAAAGTGCCATAGGCTTAACGACTACAGTTAATGACAACAGGTCAAATAGGTCTTCTGTTATCCGAAGTACGTTGCTCTTATTATAATATACTTATAAATATAAATAACTGACAATCAAAAACGTAAATAACTTTAGTATTAGCATCAATTTATTTTACTGTAATCCCACGCAGTAGCGGTAGCATAAAAATTGTTAAAATGATGTTAAAATCTTAAATAATGTTTCCTAGTCTTCTTGATTTGATTTAAATCAGTTCTTAATCGCAAGCTGGCATAACTTCCCAGATAAAGTTAAGACACGCATCCGTGAGCAGGGCGAGCAATCACCAGACACGCGGCTTCTCTTCCACACAAGTTGGAATTAATCTTATAGGTACTTCTTTCTTAACTTGCTCTATTGTTCCACTCCTTTTTAATTCATGTTTTAAGTTATAAAACTTAGAGTTACTCTTGCAATGGAGTCTACAACCATGATTATTATATGTAAATATATTGAATGGAAATAAATCTCGAGGCTGAATAAAGATCAATTTTTAAAAAGCTTACTTCATATTTTTTTGTGTGTTTGAATACCAATCGACTATTTTGACCTCATCCTATCTTAGAACTGTTTAAATTAGCTTAAGTAACAAGCTAATAAAAGCATGTTAATAATGTCGATATCAAAAAGTCAATAGACTTTCATTATAAATACATTTGCGATTGATCGGGGGTCTGTGCCTTATCGAATAACCGTGTTAGAATTAATCCTTTTAGTAAGTCTCTATTCCAATATTTATATTTCTCTTTGTACCGACACAAGGATGTCAACATAAGTGATACTAGAACATATTCATATCTTATCACATTGTGTCGCCTCCGTCAGCCCTTAGAATCTACTCAGCCAGAAACGAAAGAAATCGGAAAATGGTAGACATTTGATACAAAGGAAATAGCAATCATTCTCCGCCTTTTTACGTTGGTCCCGCGCCTTTGTAGACTTTACACTATAACATACATATTTGCACACGTAAATACAACGACAAGAAAACCTTTCAAAGCTTTTTCAATAACGACCTTGTTGTTCAACAGATAAAATACAAAATGGAAAGTTATCGCTTAGTTTTTAATTACACCCAGATAAGATTATCAACCAGCGGCGCGATAACTGCTGATTATTTAAACCTGCTTTTAATATAGATTTAATTAAAATGGAATATAAACTATATTAATTCTACAAGCAAAAGTTGATAATATACTTACTTGTAAATTCAAAGTTCTACGATATCTTTATAAAAAGAATTTTTAAATCGAGTGTAGCTCACAAACTTATTTTTAACATTCACTATACATGAGTTAAGGTAACAATGATAACACGCACTTATTGTTACTAATTTCGTATCATCTGTCGAGTAAAGTTTAGAGCGGCGCGAGGCGGCGCGGCACACGTACGTCCCGAATGAGCGCTGCGCGCCAACTGACTACGTCCGCCGGCTCGGCTGGGAAAATGAATGAGTCTGGTACCCTGTAGCACGCACCGTAGCTCGTAGCGCGGAGCTGCGTAACCCGCCTACGGACTACGGACCTCTCACCCCCAGTCTCAGAGACTTAACATAAAATTAATAGACCCCAGCCCCGCCTCTTACAGCTGTGAAACGCCTTCAACAGTTGTCGAGCATCAGATTTGAACATAATTAAATGAGAAAATGTTCGCTAATTTGGTTTGATTATTTCTTTTGAATTTATTGTCATTTATTTATATAATTGAAGTATGTGACGCGTTTGTACTCATAGTGATTGAAAGAATAGCTTGTCGCTGTCGAATCGATATTAAATCGATGACAAAGTGGATAAGCATGTAAATAAATTGATATAATGAACGACATCAATATACAGTAATTAATAAATCCAAATAGAATATCCACCAACTTCTTAATAACTTACTTGTTTATGAATCAATTTTTATGATTTGTGTAACATTCAGTAAAGCTTCGAAATGCTCCCATTTAAATTTCTTGGGTATTGAACCCTGGACTTTAAAGATTCACCACTGGACTCCATAACGATAAAGAGCACGAATGTATAGATTGAGTGATTATGGGTGTTAACGTCAAATCTATAGGTACTTTACTATATAACTACTACTAATAGTTCAATTACTACTTAAAACTGTAAAATATTTTTTTTTGAAAAGTGAAACCGACTTCATTTAGCAAATAATAAATATTGGTATAATAATAAGTCGATACCGAGTAGGCGACTACACTAACCACCGGGCGCGGACTTTAAATATTTATATTTTGCTGTTTGAAGTCAGTTTCCCTTTTTTAAAAAAGTTATTTATTTTTCTTCAAGTTACGTAATTTTATGACTTATCAAAAGAAAACATCATCATCAACAAAGTAAGGAAGGATTACAAGAGATTTCCGTCAAGCAACGCCCGGTACAAAATGTAACGTTCGTGCCACAAAAATTTGTGCGCCATCGTTGGGACCAAGTGTGAGGTCCAGATTGGGAGTTGAAATACCCACCGTTATGACAAATGATCCTCTCGTCCATTTTCTACAATAAAAATACACAAAATATCAACATACAAAATGGTTTTACCAACCCTTGCCATTGCAACAACCATTTAAACCAATAAACTATTTATAAATTATCAGAGAAGTAACAAAGACTCTGCCATCAGTTCGGAATGTCATTCCTGCGGAAATGAAGTGCAAGAAGCTCCACGTTTGCTCTTTGAAGATAAAAATTTAACAATTTTTGCCATCTACCTTTTGTTGTTGGGGTATGGGAGAACCACGAAAGTTGGTCGATTAGATGGCTCTAAGTTAATGAAGCAAATTATACTGTTTATGAGAATGGCTACAAAAGGTCAGGGTACTGTAGTTCCGACATTAGTGACACGACCTTTACGTGCTATTCATCGGTATAAATTTTAATTTGATATCTCATGAGCTACTCAATCCATAATTAAAGTGCGCTTTTCTTAAATTATCCTGAAACCGGCCGAGATGACCGGTTCTTATTAATTTAATCGCTTAAGCAAATGGAGCGGACTCCGCACAGACTCCGCTTTACTTGTCACGGTAAATTTCATACAGGCGCTTTCACCGCCAAAGGGGTAAGCGGGACGGGAAAAATAAAATTGTTGCGACACGATCTCGCCTACTAGTCAACGGAAGTCAGTGTTGAGAATTATTGCTTCTCTTTTAAAATCTTTGTTTCCTTATTTGCTGCGGGGTCGGCGGTGGAGTAATAATTAAAAACTTTTACTTGAATTGTGTTTACTTTAACATGTTTAGAGTTAATTAATTTTTGTAAATTTTAACTGGCTTGTACAATGATATTCGATGGATCATTGTGGCGTTCAAAATGGTGGAGAGAGTGGGAGCGGTTCTCGCGCCGACCAATCCCCGCGCGTCGCTACTGATGTGATTTCAGTTTTTTTTTTATTTATTTTTTTATAACCTCACGCCAAATCCCTTGCGGGGTAGGCAGAGAGTACAGAGTTCCAACAGGTTCATTCCTTACATACCTCTCTGGCTATCTCGACTCTCATAGTTCGTCTCATACACGCTCGCCGGTTACGGAGACTCTTGACTTTTCCATCAGATAAGACTCTGTTTATTTGGTCGTGATAAGATAGTCTAGGTCTTCCCCGGTACCTGCATCCTTCCACTTTCACATTGTATATCTGTTTTGTCATTCTTTCCTTTGGCATTCTTTCTATATGCCCGAACCAACGGAGCATACCCTTTCTCATCTTTACACCGATACTATCTTTCATACCTACTCGCTGTCTTACTATGCTGTTGCTAATGCGGTCGGTCAGCTTCACTCCGCACATCTTCCGCAGAGCTCGCATTTCTACCGCATTTATCCTACTTTCATTCTCCTTCTTACATACCCAGCTCTCGCTACCATATAACAGCGTTGGGACAAGAACTCCATTATGTATGGCCAGCTGCGCCTTATGGCTTAAGTGCCGGCTCCCGAGTAGCTTTCCCATCGCACCATTCACTCTGTTCCCTGCACTCACTCTTCTCTCTATGTCAGCGGTGTATTTCCCATACTTACTGAAGGCGCATCCAAGATATACAAACTGATTCACTTGCTCCAGCACATCGTTACCAACCACAATCCTTACTTTCTGTTCTGGTTTCTTCCCTTTCAAAAACCATAATTTCAGTTTAGTGTTGTGCCTTAACAGTCAGACCTATATATCATTTTCCGTATAGAGCCGTTCGCTCATTTCTCGCTGTCATTTCCCTTTGCAGTGGAAGGCAAAGAATTAAAATAGTGAAAACCCCTAGTTAGTGGAAGGTAAACCCTATTTTTATGAGTTGGTCTTTGTTCCTCTCGACTATTTATCGCTTTTGCAGTGAAAGCCCGACATCATATTGTTTCATATATTCCTCCTCCATTTCCACAAGAAACGTAGTTCCCCAATAATAAAAAAAATATCTCAAGGCGTTAGTATCAAATCATAGGTAGGACAAAGTGTGTTTGGAATTATTCCATTGAACACTTTTTAATAGCAGCCTGTAATTTTTAATTTAGCTTAATGTAATTGGAACAGACTCGCCCACTACACAGTCAGTCATATGTGGATGCACATACTACACTTCTGCCACTGAATTGTGATAGTATGTTTATTATAAATAAATAAAAAATAAACACCGTCACGCCCATATTCCCCAAACGTGGGTGACGTGTAGCAGACGTGTATCGTGTACACCTACTTTTCGTGGTCGATGCTAATTCCAGTGAGCCTTTTGCCATATCCCGGGCACAATTCTAGACTTCGGACCGATACTGGGAATTTTTAGATGCAAAAACTACATTTGTCCGACCTAATATTTGAACCCAGGACCTCGTGATCGCAAAGCAAATTATGCACCGCTAGACCAACGAGGCAGTATTTTTTTATAATATAGAATCTGATCTCAACGATACTCTTGAGACATTTTTATTTCACTACAAAATACATTGATGTTGAAATTTTTAATAATAAAACCAAAAGTATCAATCAATCATTATCAAATATATAAAAGTATTAAATTCGTATTCGTTCGTATAACAGTTTTTGCACTACCAACGTATCGGACGACATATTTTTTACTTAAATCTTTAATTTGAAAAATTTGCCTCTGTTTTGTTCGGGACTCGACATATTTTGACAAAAAATGTGTGTTTCAACAATACGTCAGAATTCACGGCGTCAGCACTACATTTTAAAGATTATTTTGTTATTTAAACATTAGTTAGTCCGATACATCGAATTGTTTCAGTGCGTCACCATGTTTTGTATTCATAGCGTACTTTGCGGTTCTATAAAAATATATTATCGATATTCCCGTTAAATGAATTTTGGTCTTATTTTACATGATAAATAATATATATATATATATATATATATATATATACATATTGTATATTTTAGTGTATCGTTGGTGTAGCGCATAATGTGGCGATGACGCTGTCCTCGGTTAGTTTGATTAGCAATAAGCAAAACTTGGACCTACACAGTACACCGCTGTCTCTCCCGCTCCGAAAATCAAGTACCTATTAGTGTACCTATTGCTTGATTTTTGAATCTCAAATAATGGGTTCAAAGTATGGAATTTATGACACAAAATTAAAGTGTTCTACTATCATCAGAGGGATGAATATTTATAAATATATAACCTGGTGTCAGTTCGAGTACAGAAAGCGCCCTAGTCTGGAGTTCCGCGAACATCGAACTACGGCACTATAATATTGTACAGCACGCGCCCACAGTACACCAACCCAAAATACCAACATGTACGAATGCGTAAACTGTATACAGAGCTAAGAATATTATTATTAGTAAAATAAATATTTACCTTCATAATCAGATAATTATTTAACGTTATTGCGTTAACGTTTACGTGTTCAATGATACAGAAATACGTTTTAATTCAATCGTTACACGTTAATATTATTTTTAGAAGAAAATATATCCAGCAACATTTACTGAATTATATTATTTCTTTCAAAGTACCATTATTTATTCGAGGACAACTTTCGTCTAATTTATTTTAAACGCTAGTGACTACTTACCCGAAACAGCCAATTCAATATACGTTTATAAAGTAAATTTAATGACTATTTTTACACCCATAAATAAAAATGACTAATGATCATCAAACGATATGTTGGCTATAAATTAGGGTGTTCTTTGAGTCACATGGCGTGTGTTTATCATTCCTGTGACGGGACCAACGCAGGCGCGGCGTCCCGTCGCCCGCCGGCCGGCAGACTAAACAGCGCAGAGCTTCGAAACTGTGTTTACACAGGGCTATGCCAAGAATCACGGAAACTATAATTCAGACTTATTGGAATAGTCGTGACCATTGAAGTGGTACAATAGGGACCATTATCGGTAGCTGTGGACGATGTGAATTTTATTTTATTGCTCGTAAACACGTTTACTCCGTCACGCCTATATTCCCCAAGCGGGGGTGGCAGAGGTGTACTGAGTATACCCACTTTTCGCCGACGATGTTAGGTCCTATGTAACGTTAGCAAACTTTATATTAATGAAAAACTTTTTAAAAAAGGGAAACTGACTTCAAAAAGCAAAAAATAAATGTTTGTAGTCGGTGCCGATTTGTGCAGTCGGCTACTGTGCACCGACTTTAAATACTTATTTCTTGACTTTTGAAGTTGGTTTGCTTTTTTTAAGTATTTTATTTTAAGTGATAAGTGAATTATTAAGATTTATATACCTATATTATATTATTTTGCTTAGTTCTACAGTAAGGTACCGGGTACCTACAGTAAGTAAGGTACAGGATTGATATAATACCCATAATAACGGAATCTATACATTCGTGTTGGTTGCCGTTAAGAAGTTTCCTGGTGTATCTTCAAACTCCAAGTTTCAATACCGATTTCATTAAAATGGGACCACCTCGAAACCATATATCTATATATAGCATTAGTTGCAAGTATACTAAACCCAACGCTAAAAAATTATTATTCATTATTAAACACCTATCTATATCATCACGCCAGCTCCCTCGCGGGGTAGGCAGAGAGTACAGAGTTCCAACAGGTTCTTTCCTTACATACCTCTCTGGCTTCCTCCACTCTCATAGTTCGTCTCATACACACTCGCCGGTTACGGAGACTCTTGACTTGCCCTTCAGCTAAGACACGGTCTATTTGGTCATGGTAAGATAGGCTAGGTCTTCCCCAGCACCTACATCCTTCCACTTTCGCATTGTATATCTGTTTTGTCATTCTTTCTTCTGGCATCCTTTCTATATGCCCGAACCAACGGAGCATACCCTTTCTCATCTTTACACCGATACTATCTTTCATACCTACTCGCTTTCTTACTACGCTGTTGCGAATACGGTCGGTCAGCGTGACTCCCGCACATCTTCCGCAGAGATCGCATTTCGACCGCATTTATCCTGCTTTCGTTCTCCTTCTTACATACCCAACTCTCACTGCCATATAACAGCGTTGGGACAAGCACTCCGTTATGCATGGCCAGCTGCGCCTTTTGGCTTAAGTGCCGGCTCCCAAGTAGCCTTCCCATCGCACCATTCACTCTATTACCTGCATTCACTCTTCTCTCTATATCAGCGGTGTATTTCCCATCCTTACTGAAGGCGCATCCATGATAAACAAGCTCATTCACTTGCTCCAGCACATCGTTACCAACCACAATCCTTGCATTCGTTCTGGTTTCTTCCCGTTCAAAAACCATAATTTTGGTTTTCTTCACATTCAAATGTAAGCCATTGTTCATGCAGTCGTCTTTCATAACTGTGACTAGTGTTTGCAGATCAGTGGCTGTTGGCGCTATCAAAACCGCGTCATCTGCATACAATAGGTGGTTTATCACTAGATCACCCATTTTTACCCCTTCAGTCATCGCACACAGTCTTTAAAGACTTTTATCGAGATACACTATAAACAGTCTAGCGGACAACACGCAACCCTGCTTGACGCCGATTTTAACGTCAAACCAAGGTGACATGTTACCACCCACCCGTACGCATGCCTTGCTGTCCACGTAGGTGGACTGGACGGCTCGCAACAGGGTGCCGTTTATACCATACTCTGGCAAAATGTCCCAAAGTCTCTTTCGCACGACTCTATCAAACGCCTTCTCCAGGTCCACAAAACCGCAGTAAACCTTCCGGCCTACTGCCAGATGCTTTTCTACGATGTTGCGGAGGAAGAAAACTTGATCCGAACATCCTCTTCCAGACCTGAAACCTCCCTGTGCCTCACACAACACTCCATCGGACTTCTCGCGCATTCTCCGTTCAATAATTTTACCATACACCTTAGCTGCCAAGCTGATCAAACTGATGGCCCTGTAATTGGCGCAGTCATATTGTGAGCCCTTGCCTTTATACAAGGGTACTATGACCTTGCCTTTATATAAGGGTATTATTAAACACGTTGTAAAATAACACAGACGAATTGTAAACCTCCTCCTTTTTTGAAATCGGCTAATATTTTAATTAGTTCTATGGTAGGGTATATAAGATTAACACAAAACTTATAATATCTCAATCTACAGAATCGTATAACTTGTCGTTAAGGAGTTCCCTGGTGTATCTTCAAAGTCCAATGTTAAAAAAATGGGACCATCTTGGAGCTATACTGAACTCAATTCAAAAAGAATCATCAAAATTGGTCCAAAATTAACGAAATTATCAGTGAACATACATAAAAAAATCATATAGATGAACATAGAACCTGCTCCTTTTGAATTCGGTTAAAAAGATTTTACCCGCTACGACCTACACTACGTATACACTATAAAATAACTGGCACGCCATTTCTCATTTCATTCACTCGTACCTTTACAATATATTATGTCCCGTATATATTATATCACGTATTTGTATCTAAATTCATAATAATAAAACAATAATAACGTTGTATCGGTACGTTAAAGTGAAAAAATAATAGTTCCCAGACACTACATTATAAGACCTTCTCATCTTTAGAACTTACGTGTTGTGTGTACCTGAACGAATGTTCAGTCTCGCTAATCACTGTTATTGAAGTTACAGAACCAATTTTAATACAATTTTCACTGATCGATTGCTTATGCTCCAAGTTAAAATGGACACGGTTTATTCCGAGAAAAGAATATCTTTGACAGGAACAAAAACAGGGCAATTAATCGGTTTCGTAGAAGCTAATATAAAAAATATATTGTATAAAATCGAATCCAGCTGAAGGTAGGTTAGGAACTTAGGTAAAGTATCTCATTGAAGCGAAAATCTTAGCAGGATTTGGTGTTGGTGAGACGGTAGTCGTAGCGCGCATACGTGTTATCCACAATTCCTTGTGGGCGGTGGCTTCACGGCGACTTTAAACAAATGTCAGGGACAGTAGCTCTGGGTCTTCGGTAGCCACCTGAGGACAAGCTTTTCGCACGGTCAGCTGTATTTCACATGGTCTGTTTTCCCTAATTCCCACTGCTTTCAAAAAGGAAACATGGCTTACAAGAAAATTCCGTGAAGAGAAGGACACGAAAATCGTGTTTTATTTAGGTCATGCTTTACTGTGGTTTACCAAGCATGAAGTCACGCGCACCGCTAGATTATTCGTAAAGTTGAAACCTGCTTTAGGTAGCCTGCTGTAATATCTCAGACACATACAATATCCTGTCCATGTTTACCAAAGCAGATAATTACGTCGTAAAGGCTTACGTATCGTATAAACATAATATTGACATTTTCATTCAATTTTAGATTTATGAAAGTAATAACAAAGTCTTAAGGGGATCCGTCCGTAACCGGCGAGCATGTATGTGACGAACTATGTTACTGGAGGAAGCCAGAGAAGTCTGTAAGGTAAGAACCTGTTGGAACTATGTACTCTCTGCCTACCCCGCAAGGGATCTGGCGTGATGATATAAATAGAAAATAAAAGAATTATTTTATTTGAAAGAGAGGCTTACCGCCTTTTCACATTAAACCCAAAAAAAATGTGTGAAACATAGGCGTTATTGTCTTTATTTTTCCTTAAATAAATATGTATTTATCTTAATTTATTTTATTTGGGTTACAAACAGATGATACACACACAAAGTCAGTTAACTAATACTAAATATCATACCACGTGCTCACCCAGTTATAGGCAACCGCAGCTAATATAAAATAACATGCGTACACGTACTCGCACGTACACATACGTTGCGCAGAGTGAATCGTCACACAGGTGAATTGGTTACAGTTTAAGATTAAAATTAAATATATTATAACAAGGTCTGTCCAAGAGCGTGCTCGTCGCGACCCCTGCCAGTCATTATGGCTGCAATCTTGGACCGAAGACGTACCGCAGTGCGGGTTAGGGCATCCCCCCGAGGCGACGCGTACCGGCCCGCCCCCGTCGGTACGAATATAGGTGGAAGCGGCGATGGGGGCCGCCACTCATCACGCCGGGCCCGAACTAGCGAGTCGTGGGGTGCAGAGTGCCGAATAGGCACTTGGAATGTAAGAGGTGGTATGGAAGATAAGATGCATGAGGTGATTGATGTGATGAAAGAGAGACGCCTGGATGCTCTGTGTGTAACAGAGACTAAGCGGAGGGGCAGTGAAACCTGTGATCTGCCTGATGGAACGATGGCTCTGTGGTCTGGTGTACCGCAGAGCAGTCGTGCCAGCATGGGGGTGGGTATCTTGCTGTCCCGTCGCCTGGCCTCTGGAGTGAGAGATTATGGCCTGTGCGATGCGAGACTTCTCTGGGTCCGTTTAAAACTGGGTGTCACTAGAGTATTTTTGGTCGCAGCATATGCTCCCGTAAGCTCGTCGACACCCCAGGACCTTGAGAAGTTTTGGGATAATGTCAGGGAAGTTCTGGATTTGGCTGAGGCTAACGAAAAGGTGATTCTGTGTGGCGATCTGAACGGATGGGTAGGAACCAGGTGGCAAACTTGCGACGCTGCTCTGGGTCCTTATGGTGATAAGAGAGTGAACGATGCAGGTAAGCTCATTGTAGATGTTTGTTTGGAAAGGGGTCTCCTTGTGTCTAATACGATATTCCAGCACAAGGACATACATATGTATACGTGGAGAAGGAATGAACAAAAAAGCATGATAGATCTGATCCTGGTTGATAACCGTCTCCGAAGCAATCTACAAGATACGCGTGCGTATAGAGGCCCCACTCTGGACTCAGACCACTATCTCGTAGTTGCGCGGTTTAGTGGTCTGTTCAGGAAGTGGAGGCACTGGCGAGAGCGTATCCCCTTCGGAGACCTTGAAAGAATAAAGGTTGAAAAGTTGCAAGATGAGAGCGTGAGGAGAATGTATGAAGACAGAGTCCGGGACAAGCTTTTGACAGCAGGCTCTTCGGACTCAAATGTAGATGAATGCTGGAACAGCCTGAAAGAGAGTTTGGTGGAATCCGCGAAAGAAGTATGTGGTTGCTCAAAGAAGCATATTACAGCAAAAGGTGATGCATGGTGGGATGCGGAGTTGCAAAGCTCCGTAGAAAGTAAGAAGAAAGCGTAGCAGGACTATGTATCTTCTTTGAACCTGAATGCCAGTATGACAGAAATGAGGAAAGAAATATACCGGCAATGCAAGAATGCCACTAAAACTTTAGTGAAAGAAAAGCGTGAAAGAGCCAGTATGATTGAGGAGGAGAGGCTGGCGAAGAACTTCGAGAACAACACCAAACTCTTTTGGAGCAAGGTGAGTAAGGCTCGAGGTGATTCGTCAGGCTCCAGAATGGAAAGGATAAAATCTAAAGATGGTGACATTCTTGCAGACACACAAGCTGTGCTAAACCGGTGGAGTAAATGTTTTGGAGAAATGTATGGAGATGACCCGGATGCTGGTGCCGCAGACGTGCCCAAAGGCGAGATTGCGGCACCAGAATCAACGGTGGACATCACTATGGAAGAAGTTGAATGGGCGATAGGAAGTATGAAAAACGGTAAAGCTGCGGGAGTAGACATGATATCTGCCGAGATGATCAAATATGGTGGAACTGGCGTCCGGGACGCTTTCCGGGCCCTTGCAAACCTTTGCTGGAGGACCAGTAGAGTCCCTAAAGATTAACGCCGCGCAGTCATAGTACCCTTGTATAAAGGCAAGGGTTCACAATATGACTGCGCCAATTACAGAGCCATCAGTTTGATCAGCTTGGCAGCCAAGGTGTACGGTAAAATTATTGAACGGAGAATGCGCGTGAAGTCCGATGGAATGTTGTGCGAGGCACAAGGGGGTTTCAGGTCTGGAAGAGGATGTTCGGATCAAGTCTTCTCACTTCGCAACATCGTAGAAAAGCATCTGGCAGTGGGGCGGAAGGTTTTCTGCGGTTTTGTAGATCTGGAGAAGGCATTTGACAGAGTTGTGCGAAAGAGACTTGGGGACATTTTGCCAGAGTATGGTATAGATGGCACTCTATTGCGAGCCGTCCAGTCCACTTATGTGGACTGCAAGGCATGCGTACGGGTGGGTGGTAACAGGTCACCCTGGTTTGACGTTAAAATCGGCGTCAAGCAGGGTTGCGTGTTGTCCGCTAGACTGTTTATAATATATCTGGACAAAAGTCTACAAAGACTGAAAGCGATGAATGAAGGTGTACAAATGGGTGACTTAGTAGTAAACCATCTACTTTATGCAGATGACGCGGTTTTAATAGCGCCAACAGCCACTGATCTGCAAACACTAGTCACAGTTATGAAAGACGACTGCATGATCAATGGCTTACACTTGAATGTGAAGAAAACCAAGATTATGGTTTTTGAAAGGGAAGAAACCAGAACGAATGTAAGGATTGTGGTTGGTAACGATGTGCTGGAGCAAGTGAATGAGTTTGTATATCTTGGATGCGCCTTCAGTAAGGATGGGAAATACACCGCTGACATAGAGAGAAGAGTGAGTGCAGGGAACAGAGTGAATGGTGCGATGGGAAAGCTACTCGGGAGCCGGCACTTAAGCCATAAGGCGCATCTGGCCATACATAACAGAGTTCTTGTCCCAACGCTGTTATATGGTAGCGAGAGCTGGGTATGTAAGAAGGAGAATGAAAGTAGGATAAATGCGATAGAAATGCGAGCTCTGCGGAAGATGTGCGGAGTGAAGCTGACCGACCGCATTAGCAACAGCATAGTAAGACAGCGAGTAGGTATGAAAGATAGTATCGGTGTAAAGATGAGAAAGGGCATGCTCCGTTGGTTCGGGGATATAAAAAGAATGCCAGAGGAAAGAATGACAAAACAGATATACAATGTGAAAGTGGAAGGATGCAGGTACCGGGGAAGACCTAGACTATCTTACCACGACCAAATAAACCAAGTCTTATCTGATGGAAAAGTCAAGAGTCTCCGTAACCGGCGAGCGTGTATGAGACGAACTATGAGAGTCGAGGAAGCCAGAGAGGTATGTAAGGAAAGAACCTGTTGGAACTCTGTACTCTCTGCCTTCCCCGCAAGGGATCTGGCGTGAGGTTATAGATAGATAGATAGATAGATAGATTATAATTACATAACAACAAATATTCTATTCTATAATTTTACTAATTTATATAGTTTGTATTGGATGTGCTGAGAATGAGTACTCAATTTACAGGTATCATGTATTTAGGTTATAGTATTCAATAGTGTATTTTATATTCTTGTTGACTGAACTCGCGCTGTGTTCAGAGGGCTACCCACAAATCAATTTAGGTTATCGCAACGTTGGTGAAAATGCATGATGTCATCTTAATTTATAATTTTTTTAGTTGAAAAGGTTGGCATATCAACTGGGAAGCGTCACGCTAATGTCAATCTGTTCGTGCTAAGCCCTCAGCCCACTCGTCACTCGCGTCGCTGCAGCCCTGCGTCACAATTCGCACAATTCGTAACTATGTGCATATCCACACACTGTAAACAAAAGTTTAAATTATGTTAAAAATATGTTCTTCTCTCCATACTGCTCTATTCATGTCTGTATCATGTTGGAATACATGTCGTCACGCCAGTACTCCTAACCGATGTTAAAACGGCTAGAATCGTTTATTTCAGCTATTTTCATATTATCATGTCCTATGGAATTTTAGTATGGGGGAGCTCTGCAGATGTTAATACTATATTTATACTGCAGAAAAGGGCCATTAGATCCATCTACAATCTAGCTCCTAAAGAATCTCTTAAAGATAAATTTAAGGAAATAAATATTCCAACTGTTATATCCCAATTTATATATGGGAACTTGCTATATATGAAAAAGAATATTGATAAGTTAGAAAATTGAGTGACATCCATACTGTAAATATTCGAAATAAAAATAATCTTGCCGTACATGTCACGCGTCTCCACAGAATCAGCAATTCGTTCATGGGCCAGTGTATACGTTTTTATAACAAACTTCCCCATGATATTCGAGATTTGCCAATTAACAAATTTAAAACCATAATTAAGGCTAAATTATGTAATAAAGCATATTACAAAATCTCTGATTACATAGATGACAAGACCGCGTGGGATTGAAGTGCCACATTATTTAGTGTTGCTATTTATTTATCTCTTGGAATTACAACAATGTTAAAGCGTAGCGTGTTGTGCCTGACACGCTTGAGGTATTGCTGCTTTGTAGACACAATCTGACCACTGTCTTTGGGATTCTGGTTTGGTCATGCTCACTATAATGTCTTTGCTTGTGGTGGCTGTCTGTCGCGGGTCATACCCTTTCCTCCAATATGGTCGAGGGGAGTGATGGCTGTTCCAGTAGTCATACTCGTGAGCGGGTGCTGCTTGTGGGGACTGGTCCATCTGGAATCATTTAGACACTATTTATAAATAACACCATTAGTCTCATATCTCGGTCGTAAGGCATCACACTGGAGCTAGATCGTAAACTATTTATTTGGAACCTAAACATTGTATCCACACAATAGGATTAAAAAAATAGAAAGTAAAAAAGAGAAAGAGAATTAAATAAAAAAGTCAAGCCTGCTGAGTTCCTTCACCGGATCTTCTCAGTAGGGTCGCGTTCCGATCCGGTGGCAGATTAGTAGTTAAATTAGATTTAAAAAAAAATGTAAATTGACTATTTGTAAGCGCCCCCGTAGGGTTTATACAACATAAATTATTTGAGTTTGAGTGACTGCTACAGTGCGACAAGGATCTTTTGGCCTATGGAAGATATTGACAGTGCATGGATAAGGACGTTGGTGTAAACTGAGGGTTCTTCTTCTTCTTTTTTAGCCGCAAGACGTCCACTGCAGGACAAAAGCCTCCCCTAAAGACCGCCACAACGACTGGCTTTGTGCTGTACGCATCCAATTTCTACCCGCGACCTTCACCAGGTCATCTGTCCATTTTGTAGGGGGCCTACCCTCTCTACTAACTGAGGGTTACTATTTAATATTTTTCTACTTCCAAGAATATATTTCAACAGGTGGGTCCGCACGGTTACTAGTAAAAGAATGAATTTGGGTAAATTTCATAGCAAACGGCAACTCAACAAGGTTTTTCCTGCGGGCCAAAAGATCCTTGTGAGACACCTCTGTCCTTTTGCGGCACCCCTCTTGAGGCACAGATCGCATGAAGGTTTTGGCACATATATATGGAACAATTCTAAAGATTTACTTAACTATTTTTCTAAGAAAGGTTGTAACACAAAATCATGGCGAGATACATGAATTATGATGAAAGTATTATTTTCGTTACCTCAACATACTTTCTGAAACGTTTCGTTTTGTTGAGCTGTAGATCCTAAAGGTGTTTTTATACATAGTAGTATACATAGTACACAGGAAAACTGCGGCTATTTTGATTAGTCTAGTTGTTGTAGTAGGGAATAAGTATACAATATATTTTTGTATCGGTATTTGAAAGAAGAAACCCCAGATCTATAAACATAATGGTACTATACTAATTTCACGTAGATATGTAAGTTGTAAATCTAGTATAGAATTTAAAAAAAATTGACTTCTAGCCAATTGCCAATTGTTTCATTGATTGATTCTCACTGTCATTATTCGGCATTCTAACTATCAAACTACTAAATCTCATACAATGAACTACGAATATCACATCTTAGAGTTATTGCAGAACAAAAGTTATCGATATTGAGGTATGTTTCAAGTTGTAACAGAACCCCGCGCCGGTGTATCAACGGCTCCGGTGGAGCCGAGCCGGTGTTCCGGAATATTTCCCTGTAACAAAGCCGCGGACTTCTCATTAGGGATGGCCTCACAATGAGACACAGAGTCAAAGAGGTTGATTGAAATCGAGATATGAACCGCCATTCCATTCACCCGAGCTGACTTGTAACAGGCTGATCGATTCGGATGACTTTTGACGAAGAATATCTATGATTTTGTCACCGGCTTAGACTAGTGTTTGAGCGTAGACGGCTCCATTCACTGATTCGAGTTGTTGCAGGGTCAAATTTTTACACATTTTTGTTACCCACAAGTGTTTGCTACAATGTTGGTGTTTGTATATGTGTTTTATGCTTGTAAACGCACCCACGACAGTAATATCATTTAGATATGGGTATTTTAGATATACGTAGTATCTAAAGTGTCAAGTTATGACTCGAATAAAACCCTGGGCAGAAGCCAAATAAGTGATAAGTTAATTTAATTACAAATTGACCTATTACATAAAAAGCCTACTATAGACAATAGGCTGGTTTCTGTTGATGACTTGGCCATCAAATTATTCTATCGTGATTCAAAGCTGCCGTATACCGCTCCTCTTCAAGTGAATTCCCTACTTCGGCCATGTTGTCTGGTAGCAGCCCTGGCGCACCCATTACTTAGGCACGCATAGTTGCGGGCGCTCCCCCCGAAGCTGCCGTAGTTGCCGACAATCTATCAATGGGAGCAAACTTGATCGGCGCGCCGATGTATTCGGGATCACGCGCCGCTAGCTGGGGAGGATGGGGTGCCAAGTGGTGTGCGGGGGCGGTATACCTCGAGAGCAGACATGGATATAATTGCTACTTTTAATTAATTTGCTGTTTATGAAATTACAATTTTATTTCACACTAGCACACCCGCAGCTTCACACCCGTTTATTTTGTAATTTGACATAGGTACGTAAGACTTTTTGGGATAGTATTATTCCAGGACTTAAGAGACACCTCCATATTTTTTTTTAAACCGGTCAGCCGTGTTAATATGAAGAAATAAAAACAACTATCCCCCAGGAATCTTTCCGAGCTAAAAAGTAGTCTTAAACAATCTCTGAAATATCTTTCATTTTACAGTGATAGTCTATTTAAAATCAGTTCCACCATTCTGGATATGAACACAGACAAACAAGCATTTGTTTTATTGTGCTCGTATGCGCTTAAAATATCTTCTTTATTTCAAAAACACAAATCCCAAATCAATATTCACGTGCGCTGTGCGAGGATCGTACCTGCGACTATTTGACAAAATAAGTTAAGCAGTCTACGTTTTATCGCTTAAACCAAGTCGTTTTTGTGTTGCAAAAGTAAATATGAGTAAATTTTCGTTTTTGAACAATTTCAACAGGTCCCCATGCTGCTAGTCACCTGTGAAGAGGTAGAGGGAAATCAAAAGATTGTCAGGCTTTTCTTTAGCCAAATATGATTAATATCTTTGAGCCTTCATGCCGGCCGGTATGCATATTGGTGTGATTTTATATACCACTTAGACGGATAATATCGGCATGATCTAGTGTGTAAACAAAATTACCTATTTCATATTATTTTTTCACGACTTAAGATACTTTAGCACTATCTATCATTCTATTTATCACGTCAGATCCCTTGCGAGGTAGGCAGAGAGTACCGAGTTTCGACAGGTTCTTTCCTTACAGACCTTTTCTCCACTCTCATAATTCGTCTTATAGGGTAAGTGCTCCAGTAAATGAATACACCCCAGTGAATGTACAAAACGCAGTTTTTTCCAAAAAATAAGAAATTAGGATATTTCTATGCAATGCAGTATTTTTTTTCTAAAGCCAACTTATTTTTACATATTGTAGTAACATTAATTTCCAAATTCAATGATTCATTTTAAAATTATGGGCATTCAAAATTATCGATGTCGAGATTTTGGAAGATTGTTCGAGATGGAATAAACGACTCCTGTTAGGCACGACTTATTTGACTAAACTTTTTAGCCATAATTGAAGTATCTGTGATACAATTTTTATTGAACGCTATTAAAGACAGATTTATGATATACTTCAAATCGATTTGGTTCCAATTGTAGCCAGTTTGTAACGAATTTTTGTGTGTCCCAGCATTGGAACAAGAGTTTTGATCTAAATTCAGGGAATGAACGGTAGTTCATTTAATGGAGTAAACACAAATTCTTTTTGTAGTCATTCGTGTAATTAGTTCTTGTGTTACAAGATTTATATTTTAAGAGGGGCTTTAAAACTTGATTTAGTATCTTTTGGCCAGTACTGGGACGGGTATGTTCATTTACTGGTTAATAAAATCCAGTTAATAAACTAGGCATTTTTATTAAGATCCTTCGTTTGTCTCAGTATGAATTTAATTTATTTTATTTTTTTATTTATTAAAGTAAAGAAAGAGTCAAGAGTCTCCGTAACCGGCTAACGTGTATGAGACGAACTATGAGAGTGGAGGAAGCCAGAGAGGTATGTAAGGAAAGAACCTGTTGGACCTCTGTACTCTCTGCCTACCCTGCAGGAGATCTGGCGTGATGATATAGATAGATAGATAGATAGATAGATAGATAGATAGATAGAAACAAACACTACAAAAAATGCAGAAATTAATTAGGTACACACAAATTATAACACATTCACCAGTAAAGGATCCAATAATGAAAATAAACAACCATGTACGGTCGGTAGAATTAAAAAAATGAAAAAAAAACTTATAAAAATGTCGTTTATCAAATCCGTTGCCTTATTCTAAGTTCTTTCTTAAACCTAGAAAGTGACAAATGAAAGATATCGATGTCATTGAATTTGTTGTTGTAGCAGCTGGCACTGCGTATTATAAATTTATTCTTTGCATGAACGGTCCTAGCATATGGAACATGTAAAACTTCTTTACAGCGGGAAGTCGGCCTTCGACAACGCAGACCTATTTTTCTGAGCAAATAAGGAGTATCGATCAAATTATGAAGTAATTTGCATAAAAATATTATATTTCTCTGTGTACGACGATTTTCTAATGATGTTACATGCTTAACCCTCACACTCGCCCCTTATTACATGGGACCTAACATCGTCGGCGAAATGTGAGTGTACTCAGTACACCTCTGCCACCCCCTCTGGGGAATATAGGCGTGACGGTGTTACATGCTTAATTTGAAAATTAAAGTTAGGGGTGTCGATTTATCTAAATTGTAATTTTTCTATAAATTTATTTTGTATACGTACAATACACTGTTTAAAAACTGTGTAGTTAGGATTCCAAACGATTGATGCGTACTCAAGGTGTGAACGGACAAAGGCATTATAGAGTATTCAGTAAGTATGGAATTTTTTGAATTCTTTACCTTGTTTTAAATCAAAACCTAACATTTTATAGGCTTTGTTGGTAAGTGGAACAAAAAGACTCCTGAAGTGAAGCTCATTATCTAAAAGCACTCTCAGATCACGAACCTCAGATACCCTCTTCAAACTATAACCAAACATATTATAATCGAATGTAATTGGGTTTGCTTTTTTGTAAAAACTAATTACACAACATTTAACAATATTAATATTCAAACCATTATTAATGCAGTATTCGCATAGACTATTCAAGTCATTTTGTAATGAAGTGCAGTCATTAGATGAATTAATTCGTCTAAAAATTTTATTATCATCAGCATATAATAAAATTTTAGAATAAGTAAACACTTGAGCCACATCATTTATGAAAATATTAAATAACAAAGAACCAAGATGCGATTCTTGAGAGACACCAGAAGTTACAAGTAGAAAATTGGAAGTGTAGCCTTTAATTGTTAACGCTTGATTTTTATGTCTCAGATAATATTCAAGCCATCTAAGGAGATCACCGTGTATATCGATACTTGCCAATTTCGCGACTAAAATATGGTGTGAAATTTTATCAAATCAGTATGTGAAAACATATTTGAACTAAAGTTATTATTTAAATATTTCATTTATAAATTCCCTTTTTTGTTATTGCTTCTTTACATGATCTCTTCATTTCCAATTTGATCCCGCAGGAAAACTCTAAGCGTTGCTTTTCCATTGGTTTCTGAATGATCTTGAGCCTTCTTATGAGGCCCATCTTAAGCGTTCACGTCTCAGTGCCATAGTATTTCATCATATATAAACTGATTAAAGAGTTGTCTGCAGACGCTGCGGTATTTAGGATAAGAAGATATGACGTAGTTTGACCTCTTTTTCGAAGTTGAGTCTACCTGATAGGACTATTTTTCTTAGGTATACACAATCGTCTACAACTAGGACTGTAGTCTTCAACCTCCACAGGAGTGCGTATAACATGGATGTTTGACATGATCTTCATATCCATTCATTACTGGAATAAATACTATACAATATGTTAGCCAACATTTGGGTATTCGCATGCAAAATATCTTTAAAATCCGCCTGGTAGTTTTTGCGTGATGATAGTTTATACCCTTGGACAGACAGACGGGCAGACAAAGAGACACAAGACCCAAAAATTGTATTGTAAATTGTGATAGTGACCCCTGGGTTGCCATTTTCTTGATATGATGATGAAAATATTCCATGTACAGACACGACTTCCTCACAGTTGTAGATAATATTGTAGATAATTATAAATTTGCTAAGAGCCAGTTTAGTGAGTAGTATTTTTCACATCTCACACATGTAATATATTTGATGCCTACTCGATAGCATCCGTAGAACAGCACTCTGACAATTTAAATTTGCCTGTGAGCTTCGACCTTTGCCCTTCGTGTTAGTGCTCAATGTAATGGCAACCTAGAAGTGCTTTCGAATAATGGTTCTATATTGGGCGTACGTGTCTTAAGGTTTACGCTTCGTTATAGAAACCACCTCAAACTCTGTGTCAAGATTGCTAATCAACCTTACGGCTATATATTTACTCATTAACAAACATTATTTCCTAAAAGCTTAAAATGTAACTTAAAAAAGGAAGTTTTATAGACAGAACAATGAAAATAACGTAGCTTAGTATATTCTTCCTTCTATGACAGAATTTACTAAAAGGGGGGCCTTAAGGAAAATAGTAAAGAAATGCTGATCTGAGTTAAGTGATAGACGTAAGAAGACATGGCGACAAATGGGCGACAACGTAAAAAGTAGGCGCTTCCCAAAAATTTCGTATGAGATTTCCATTTCATTACCGATGGATTTTCGAACCCAATCGGAATATAGAACTAGAATTCGAAATGTTATGGATGCGGCTTACGACATTGCTGTATCCTCGAGAAAATCAAGAAAAGAGGCTTGCCGGAGACTTACTTAATAATAACTCATTTATTTACTAGACAACTGTGATCCATTATTTGTTAGATGCTAAAAATCTAGGTGTTACCGTTGCTCTGACGAGGTTAAGATAACGCTCTTTAAGGCGTACTGTCAAGGTTTTTACTCGGGAAATCTATGAGTTAGCCACACCAAAAGATCGATGGATGCCCTGCGCATCCAATATAACAATATCTTCAGAATGATGCTGGGACTACCCCGGTTTTGCAGTGCCTCGGAGATGTTTGCACAGTACCAAACTGATGGTTTTTCAGCCATCATCAGGAAAATGACGGCAACATTAGTTGGAGCGGTGAGGCGCAGTCCCAACAGCATACTGAAGGTTGTGGCGGAAGACATTGCCTCCCCTATCTGGCAATGTCTAATAAAAAGATGCATGGTAGTGAATCAATTTAATTTGATTTAATTTAATTTGTTTTAATTTGATTTTATATGATTAATTTCTACTAACTCCTAGAATTTAAGCTTACTAACAAATAATGGATCCATGTTGTCTACGCACATGCGCACAGTCTAGAAATAACGGTATACCAATGTTGTAAAAAACAAATTTTTAAATGAAATAGCAAAATGTGGATGGTGTATGTAATATGCGCGAGAAGTCCGATGGAATGTTGTGCGAGGCACAAGGGGGTTTCAGGTCCAGAAGAGGATGTTCGGATCAAGTTTTCTCCCTTCGCAACATCGTAGAGAAGCATCTGGCAGTGGGCCGGAAGGTTTTCTGCGGTTTTGTGGATCTGGAGAAGGCGTTTGATAGAGTTGTGCGAAAGAGACTTTGGGACATTTTGCCTGAGTATGGTATAAATGGCACTCTGCTGCGGGCCGTCCAGTCCACCTATGTGGACTGCAAGGCATGCGTACGGGTGAATGAATTATTATTATTATTAATAATACGACATTATATTTCTTGAAATAGAATTTCCAAATGGAAGACGAGATGTCTTCCGCTACAACCTTTAATATGATATCCTACCACCTTCAATATGCTAGCTATCCCTCACTGCTCTCATGCACGCGCAACAACTCTTAGAATACAAGCTTGAAATAATTTAGGAGTCAGTAGATGACTATGTGCTATATAATAAATTTATTTATCTCGCTGAGATTCACAGGCTTTACCCGGACCTTTGAAAGGCTTGCATGGGGACATGGGTCCAATACGTAGAGGCCCTTTGCCAGAAGTTAATGTTATGTACTTACATAACATTACACCTGCTGAGATCACTTCCTGAAAATGAAGAAACATAACCAGCGAACTGACCCCGGCAGGTGCAAGGACTATTGTAAATTATGGAAAGAACACAAGGGCTATGTAAATGAGGTTTGATGGACAAAAACTGGACTATTTTAAAGGGGACGGACACAAATTTATTTATTATTATTATAATCTTTATATTATATTCCTTATGAATGACGGCTTCATCACGATTAGTCTTGTACTGTGCAAAAATTTCCAAAGCACTGCAAAGCCAGGGTAATTCCAACAGCAACCTAAAGATAAAGTTATAATGTAGAGAGCATCCAAGATCTTTTTGTAGCTGACTCATAGATTCTCCATAAAAAACCCTTACAATTGGTTTTAAAGTGCGTGCATTTTCAGTGCAACGGTCAAAACTACGTTTCAGACCGAAAATGCCCTACGATCAATCAAGATCATATTTTAATTCGTCCGAATTACAGAAACTATAGGTTGCAATAAGCTAACTAACCAAATGAAAATTATCCAGGCCAGAATCAAGATCCTGATTTTCATATGTCAAGTACAATGTCTCTCAACTCCAACACGGTGCATCTGCTTCCCACGCGGCTCATGCGTGCGGCTCATGCGTGCAATACTGTTGGATCTCTGAATGAGCTTCGCTGCAGTTATGTGGAAGCTATATTTAGCAACTAACACTTGAGGCAGCACATGAATAACTACAATGTGCTGGATATTGCATTGTAACTATATATTCATCGTTGCCCGTTCTTGGAATAAGTTTCCTTTAATACCGGTCCTGTGTTGTCGTAAAATGATCTATTATTATATAGGTATATATTGTCTTTAAAGAAATAGTCCGTAAATACAACGGTTTTCAGCATGTCGTTGTCTAGTTTATTCTCAGTAACAAATAGCCAAAACTGTAGATTATTTTAGGTTAAATTATACGATAATTTCAAGTATAATGAAGGTGATATTACCATGCGAGAGAGACCTACCGGAATCGATAGCTTTCACAATTACCTAAAGAAACATGCTTCTATGCGGTTCACACATTTAGGAAAAAAAATGCCCTTGCACGTTACTCGTTAATACAACAATCTGTCTCCAAAGTTGTTATAAAATGTCTGCCCGTGTGTAAGTGTTAAAACCTTCAAATTTGTCAACACAGAATTACTGTAGCAATGCTCAGACTCCGACTGAAGCTCCCCGCGTCCATGTCGCCGCTGTAAATAACAACAAATCTTGTAAAACTCCTAAGTACCTTTGTAAAAAACTTTATCGGCGGGTGAGCGGGGTTTATGATCAGTGTGAACCACCCCGCTGGCGACACACGGGCCGGCCGGGCAGAACGGACTCGCTGCATTTTTTTGTGAGTTGTTGTTGTGTTTAGATTTTGAAAATTAAAATCTGGTGTAATGTAAAGACTATAATAATAAGCCCGCAGGGTAGCTCGTGGCGAGCTGTTGGTGAATAACGACACCACGGACCCGAGTGCTTCAGAGAGTCGGTCAGGGCCCCCAACTCGGCGAGTCTTCGTCGGTCGAGTGGAAACCGAAGGGTGCCCGCAGGACTCTCGGCTCTGGCTAGCCTTAATTGGCCGTCCAGAGAGGAGCCGTGAGAGCTATATCGACGTAGGAAGATAATGCGTTCCTACGTCGGTGTACTCCAGGGGTGGAAGTGTTAAAGGGCATAACGCCGCGAGTAACTTCGGAGAAAGCGCAGCACACCTCTCTACACCCCTGAGCCGCTCACACCGGTGTTGCGCTCAGTTGTCCTAGGACGATCGTTTGAGGGCCCATCTAGTAAGCGGCGAGTCACCGCCGGCCACAGGTAATTAGGTATCACTAATTATGGCCGGTGTCCGTCCCCTTTGAAATAGTCCAGTTTTTGTCCTTTAAACCTCATTTACATAGCCCTTGTTTTCTTTCCATAATTTACAATAGTCCTTGCACCTGCCGGGGTCAGTTCGCTGGTTATGTTTCTTCATTTTCAGCAAGTGATCTCAGCAGGTGGCTTACTTATTTATTTATTTATTTATTTATTTATTTGTAGGAAGATCAACAGCACATGATACATTACGTACAGATACAATAAATGTAAGTCTAAGCTGCAGAAGGCCAATTACTGATCTTCACGTTCAAACACAGTATAGGCTTAAGATTATCACGAACATGACCAAATATAATTCTAATTTAAAAGAAAAAAGAAAACAGGTGAAGAAGACTTAACCAGACCATTACAACGTTCTATTGCAAAGACATAGATGAGAAAAATTCATTGCTTAATATTCGCCTCGCCGTCGACACACTGCCATTGAATATATCAAAATCATTTACTTTGCAAAATTTATTAAGACTGTTACTTGCTCGCCATACATATGTATTTTGTTGATAATTGGATTTAACTAAGGGTACATGAATAGGAACAAAGTTTCTTACCGTTTTTGCTGGGACATTATATTTCAGTTTAGAAAGAAGTTCGGGACAATTAATATTGTTGGATATAATTTTTAAGATAAATACTATATCTGCGATTTCACGTCGTTTAGTTAAAGGGAGGAGATGAAATTTGGCGCAAGACTTTAAATAATTATCAGACTTGTAGGGTATTTTAAGACGATAACATAAATATTTAATGAATTTCTTTTGTATATTCTCAATACGAGAAATATATACCTTGTACCTTGGATTCCATATTTCAGAAGCATATTCTAATATGCTGCGTACAAAAGTACAATATAGTATTTTAAAAGACTTAGCCTCCTTAAAATCCCTTGAAATACGCATTATAAATCCCAAAGCTTGAGAAGCCTTTGTAACTATATTATCTATATGATCATCGAAGAGCAATTTGGAATCATGACACACCCCTAAATCACGTATCTTCAGATATCTATTCAGCATCTGATCTTTTAAAGAGTAATCATAGTGAATTATACTATGCTTACGACTATACGTTATGACTGAACATTTGGCGGGATTAAGATCAAGTTGGTTTAGGGCGCAATACTCATCAAGACGCTTCAAATCGGACTGAAGATTTATGGCATCTGACATTGATGACACTGATTTAAACATTTTCATGTCATCTGCAAAACAAAGTAAATGCGAGTGACGAAAACAAGTAGCGATGTCGTTTACAAAGACTAAAAACAGAAGTGGACCTAGAATTGAACCTTGCGGTACTCCGCTTGGCGCAATAACCCAACTAGAAATATAATTACTAATGACAACAGCCTGAGATCTGTTAGATATATACGATGTTAACCATCTCAACAAGTCACCTCTAATGCCAATAAGTTCTAACTTAAAAACTAACATTTTGTGGTCAATTCTGTCAAAGCATTTGCTATAATCAGTGTAGACGACATCCACTTGTGCACCACTGCCCATTGAGTGTGTAATGTAATCATTCAATAGTACTAAATTAGTGACAGTTGAGCGTCCTTGAAGAAAACCATGCTGTAAATCATCAAAGGAGCTCTTAATAACTGCAAAAAGTTGGTTATAAACAATTTTCTCAAGCACTTTGGCCAGTATGCACAATTTAGATACAGGCCTATAATTTGTTGCTTCTGTCTTTGCTCCCTTTTTGTGGACTGGGGTTATAAAAGCAGACTTCCATATGGATGGTACTATGCAATCGGCCAGAGACTTGTGAAACAGCGAATAAATAGGTATTGATATTGTTTAGCACATTTAACAAAAATAATTGGAGGTAGTTTGTCTGGGCCAGCAGATTTATTAATATCTAAGCTTGAGAGAAGCTTAATTATATCGTCCAGGTTTAATTGAATGTTCAAGATATCTGCCAAAGGTGGAGTGTGTTCAAGAGATGGACGATTAAGGGGACCAGTAGAAGAAGGCTGGAGGAAAGTTGAATAGAAATAATCTGAAAATAAATTGCATATAGCATTGCCATTATTAGCTGTCCTATTACCATATTTTATCGTATTAGGTATATTAGATGATTTATAGCGAGACTTAACATATGTCCAAAAATATCTAGGATTTGTGATAATAGATTTTTCAACGGCGCTTATGTAATTTTACATAATATTAACTTCTCGCAAAGAGCCTCTACGTGTTGGACCCATGTCCCCATGCAAGCTTTTCAAAGGTCCGGGTAAAGCCCGTGAATCTCAGCGAGATACATATATAATAATAATAAATAGTTTATTTCTCCTCACATTATATTATAAGTACAGGTTATAAAGATATATACATAGACTATAGATAGACTGCCTCGTTGGTCTAGCGGCAAAGCGCATCGCTTGGTGATCACGAGGTCTTGGTTTCAAATCCTAGGTCGGGCAAATGAAGTTTTTCTAACCAAAACTTCCCAGTATGAGTCCGGAGTGTGGAATTGTGACCGATAAATGTCAATAGGCTCGCCTCCTTTTACATGGGACCTAACATCGTCGGCGAAAAGTGTATGTACTCAGTACACATCTGCTACCCCCGCTTGCCAATATATTCGTGACGGTGTGTGTATATAGATAAAAGAAAATTAAAATCAAGTTTTTTTATTAGTTTTAAGTCAAGAGTCTCCGTAACCGGCGAGCGTGTATGAGACGAACTATGAGAGTGGAGGAAGCCAGAGAGGTATGTAAGGAAAGAACCTGTTGGAACTCTGTGCTCTCTGCCTACCCCGCGAGCGAGCTGGCGTGATGATATAGATAGATAGATAGATAGAAGTTTTTTTATTAGTGTGTATCAAAAAAGTAAAGAATATTTATGAAAGGATAATGATTGCTGATGGTTTTAAAGCCAAAATTATACATCGGAATGAATTTCTTAAGAAGTCTTAAGAAGCAGCGGAAGAAGGTTTACAATTCATTTTATATAAAGTGGGATACATTTATTACGGAATGACCATCCAAAATAGCAGTTTTTGTTTTTCTTAAAAACAGTTTAGTGTATGACGAACCACCCTAGTATATACACGGTGGAACGTAAAAAAGGCAAAACCTCAAACGCCGATTAAAGAATTGCTTTATAAATTCAAAATGAAAACCAAATTTCTAAATTTTAAGGTTTTTACCCTTTTTAAAGCAATTTTATACCCCAATTAACAATGAAACTTGTACGTATATGTGTGCGTTTTGAGAAATACGTTTTAGGAATGCATTTGAAATCTTCTTATTGTTATGAATCAAGAATAATTTTAGTTTTTTATTGCACACTGAAGGAGTAAAAGCATTTATTGCAAATTTAAAATAAATGTAAGATACATTAAAAATTGTTGGAATTAATTCAGTTACCGATTTAGAACAAACTACTTACAGGTCTTGCGTTTATTATCTGACACCTTGTATAGGGTAAATGGGAATGGGAACTACCAGTTTACTAAACTGTATTAGAGGGAAGAGGATCACTAACATTCCTATGAGTGAGCATGGTAAATCCAAAACTCAACAGCGTTTTATAACATAAGAGCCAAGACGAGACCAAACCGCAATGTCAAAAAGTTATCAGATCTCATGTAGAGCCAAGCTTATAACTCTACACGCCCTAACTCTACAAGCCCTAACTTCACAAACTCTACACCTTGGTCAAAATATGTGGCTTGGCCGTTTCGTTTATGACAATATTTTTATATTTTGTTCATTTTTTCTTTCTTATTTTGGGTTGTATTTCTTGCACATCAGAGGTGCCTTTTTTCATAGCCAACTCTCTATCTTTGCCTTTTTTCTTCGTTGGTTTACTGTTTATAATTTATCATCAAGAATCACAGAGGGTATTAGGCGTTTTGCGCGCGGTTAATTCCATTCCCTAATTTAAAGGGTGGGGCGTGATTTACTAAAACTTCTGATATATGTATTTTATTATTATTTATAACATGAAGTCCCTATATCAATTTGTAGACCTCTAAAAATTAAAATTTGCAGAAGTCTCTTACAAACTTTCATCCCCTAGTTTAAGGGGATTGGGGGTAAAAGTTCCAAGTTTTAGATTTTTTCATGAAATAAAACTATTTTACGGATTTTATCGCGATTGCGATAAAATCCGTAAAATAGTTTTATTTCATGTGTAATATTCGTGTAAATTTAGATTTTTTTGTTATTTATGTACTAATACCAGCTTACATACCAAATTTCAGCTTTCGAGGACTTCAGGAAGTAACCTAAGAATTTTGATGATCATCAGTAAGTCAGTGACGAAATCGGGGTTTTTTAGATATCAATTAAGTCTAAAGTATAATAGTTATGCAATTGAAACTTTATATATTTAATGAATCTACTATTGATATCATATTCCGAGAATTTTGTTTATCTGGTATATTCCAAACCCAAGTTATAAGGGTTAAAAAAAACGACGAAGCGCTTCGAGCAAAGGTAGTAGTACCCTTCCGCTCTTCAGTCTCTATTTTATAACATACATAAAATTTATACCCTAATTATTATATTAATTCCTTTTATCACCTTTTACTAACGTCTACAGAAAACAAAAACACATGCTCTCCCTTGGCACAGACGTTTCAAGAACGTAAGAATCCTTTCAGTATGTTTCCAGCTAATGCGTTCGCATTAACGACTGCCATAAATAAATAAAAAACTTTACTAACATTTGATGCTCAGTTTGATAAACAAATGAAACGCTCTGGTAACCCGATTGAGTACTTAAAGGTTAATAGTACCCATTAGACCTCAGTCTCAGTGCTAGAGCAGAATAAATAATTGAACGATCTAGACGATGTATTTGGTACAAATAATGTTATCGCACATACATCTTAGTTAGATCGTTACTCAACGAGTTATTGTAAGACCTAGATAATCATTATGCCAAATTGCTAGTGGGGTGAATAGATAAAGTAGAGCACCATTTTCGTACTCCTAGAACATATTATTTGATGTACAATCACGTGCTAATACTCGAGCTTACAAATAAAATATCAACTGGAGCTCACACGGTCTTATATGTAATCATTACTTTGGTACATAGTGTAACAACAACGCAAGTCGTAAATATTGTAAACATGACGATACACTGGCAAAGTATTAAAATGCTTAAATATTATTGCTCAAGACTGTACCTACATGGTGCACACTTCTAAACAATACACGCGACCGCTTAATGGAAACGTAAAATAAATTAAAGTCAAGAGTCTCCGTAACCGGCGAGCATGTATAAGACGAACTATGAGAGTGGAGGAACCCAAAGAGTTCTGTAAGGAAAGAACCTGTTGAAAGTCTGTGCTCTCTGCCTACCCCGCAAGGGATCTGGCGTGATGATATAGATAGATTGAAAAATAAACAATACAATAAATATGTAGGCAATATATCTGTATCTGTCTATATCATCACGTCAGATCCCTTACGGGGTAGGCAGAGATTACAGACTTCTAATAGGTTTTCCTTACAGACCTCTCTGGGTTCCTTCACTCTCCCAGTTCGTCTCATACACGTTCGCAGGTTACGGAGACTTGTCTTGCCCTTCAGATAAGATACGGTCTGTTTGGAATAAAGCCAATAGCTACTTAATACTTTAACAAAGCTTTTTATTTATATATACTTGTATAAGAAACAGACGTGCCTGGAATGAAATGCAATAGAGTACACAGTACGCGTCTGAGCCATGCCAGTAAAGGCTTACGCATTCGGAGGCGGCTAATTAAGGCGTCGGAGCGCAACCGCGCCCGCCGAGATATCATCGCGTGCTCGGCATAGCACCGCACGCTCGGCATATCACCGTATGTTCAATAGAGCTGAGTTTAACTAGGGTCGGCAAAGTAGCATATGATCTGCGCTGTATATGAAAGGGCGCTTACATAACACAATGAATAACTTCATTGTACACTAGGCATCGCAAAAATATATGACGACACATAACATAAATCTTTAAAAATTAGATATCAGTTTCGCGATTTGTTGTCATTCTTGCGAGTGATTCATTGTCGCACCGCATAACCGCCCAGAACACTGGGATATATTAGAAAGCGCTTTCGAAACGTGAGTACGGTTCGAAATATAAGATTTTTAAGTCTGTGTGAAAAGTGTTATTACCTATCAGCGTTATGTTCTATCTGTTTACCCTTCTATTGACCTGGATTAAAGGAGGTCTCTACAATGCAGAGTAAGACCTCGCAGATTCCTGCGATGTAATATCGCGTGGCAGAACTGTGTAGCCAACCTTATGGATATGTCGGGTTCAACGCCTTCACTTGTCTCGGCCACTCGGCAATACACACTAACGAGTGGGGAATGACGGGATTGTCGGCAATATCGCGTGGCTCCGGGTCCCGTGGCCGTTGCTTTTTTACGGTTTACGGGAACAACGTTAATTAAATGGTGGTATTATCACATTAGTAATGAATACATACAAACTCAAGGTTGCAGCTTTTCAAAAATATGAAGAAAATGTTTAAACATTTAGTCAATATTTACATTACTTAATCGAAGTCTAATTGAAGTCTTTAGTTGTTACTAATATTTTATTTTGCAAACACTCACTAAAATACTCATTTTAATGATATGAAATAAAGTTCCTTATCAAAAAATTTTACAATACTTGTAACATCTGCAATGTGAGCAAAACCCCAACTATATACTATTGTACACCTCTCAAAAACCTCGCAAAAATCTAACAGTCGAATTCAAAATAATACAATCGCAATTTATATTTTTTTAAAGTCCACAATTTACAAATAAAATAGCCTTAAATGGTTTTATTCTCATATGACCTGTGAGAATTAAACCATAACATCGTTAACATTATTATAACATAACATTATTATGTCACAGTTATAGATAATCAATCTATATAAATTATTCAATAAAAAAATGCTCGAATATCATTATTAATTAGCAAACACTCCTGCAAGTAACAAAATGGCGGCCGACAAAATGTGCTCGTCGATCACACAGGTTAGTTTCTATACTAGCCATTTATATTTGAGCTGTTGAATACGGTTTTATTTAGAGACATAAACCTGAACATTACACATACAGGTTGACCGAGGATTGGCGTATGATGCCGAAAGTTTTTACCCACTAGAGGGACAGCTAGTAGGACTAAGTACAACTAGCGGTCTGAACAACTTTTGTTCTACAACTTTTTACTCACGTTCTCTCTCAATACGTATTGCTCCGCCGATCGAGGGAACTTGTATGAGAAATTGAAAAAAAAACGCGAAACCTTTTTTTTTATACTGACGTATAAATGCTTCGGCATTATATCTCAATCCCGAATCACTCCGTATAAAACATCTATTTATTTTTATTATGAGCCATTTGTGTCCTACTGATGGGCAAAGGCCTCCCTCCACTTTTTCCACTCCTCCCTGTTTGTTGCGATGTCAGGCCAGTCTTTCAAAAAGTTGTCCAGTTCATCCGACCATCTCCGCCTTGGTCTACCGCGTTGTCTTTTTGTATTTCATGGGGACCAGTTAGTTATTATTTTGGCTCATTAGTTATTTTTCATGCAGCAGATATGGCCGGCCCAGTCCTATTTAGGCTTGGCAGCTTTTTGATATACGTTGGTAATTTGCGTCATGGAGCGAAGTGTGGTGTTCTTGACGTGGTCTGTGAGTTTAATATTTAGAATACTACGCTCCATGGGCCGCTGACTGGATTGTCAGCGTTCCATGGAGCGTCGTAGTGCTAGCATGGACTTTTGATTTTGGTCAACGAGCAAGTCTGTGCGTCATAGGTGAGGATTAGCAGAATACACTTATCCATGAGCCTGCGCTTTAATTTGATAGGGAGATCGCTTTTCAGCAGCTCCTTCATAGACCAAAAGCTCTTCCAGGCATTTTCAAGACGGCGTGAGATTTCTTCAGAAGGATACTTTTTGGCCAAGTCTCAGAAAAATATAATCTATTTATATTGTTCTATAATGACAATTAAAGTAATTTACCCAATGAAACTTCAACAAATTGTTTTTCTTGAATTTGTAATTAATTTAGTCGACATTAAAGTTTTAACGAGTACAGAAGTTTTCGATTAAAATTTTGTATCTAAACATTCAAGACAATGCCATCAATTAAGTTTAAGAGCTTAACTGATACAGTAATGCTAATGGTTTAATCTGCTGTGTTGGTGGCGAGCCGCCTGCGCTGGAGTTGGATTGTATTAACAACGTATGATTGTGAATGTATTAATAACTGTAGAGCAGTGGCGTGCCTAAGGTTCGAGAGTAAGGCAAGCAATATGAAACAAGTTTCGCTTGTTTAACTTAAAATCGATGTCACTTTTATCACAACGGTATTAGTATAAAAGAGTATGAATGAAATCATTTTGATTTAGTTAGATCAATTATATAATGGAAATAAACTTGCATGAGAACACATATGTACTTATAGTACGAGTTCTAAAAATTACAAAAAATGCTTCAATCAAGTTTTGGATTCATCATGACCCCTGAAAGAAACTTCCCAGCTTTACACGGGTGGATAGTGCGTCCGCTGGGTAGGAACGCGCGGCTACCTATTTCATAGATGTGCATCATGCATCATTTCCACCCTCCCTCGCCGCGTTGCCCGCTGCACTACGTCGGGCCACACCGGCCACGGCGCGGCGGCATTTATTTTTTTATTGGTATTTTGTTTAGATTGACATTTTTAAATTCGTAATATCTTTTGAATGGAATGTCCGTTTTGAATAATTCACAAAGTATTCTGCAGGTATTGAAACAGTCTTGAGCACGACTTTTGATTGATAATAATGTCTTTGTACTTACCCATGCGAAATAAAGTGACACTAGTGCAGAATTGGATTTTATAATGAACGTTATCTTTAAAATTTAAATGTTCTTTTATTGAAACAATAAAGTAAAATTTGTGACTAAAATGAAACCTAAAGACCCTCCCCGTGTTAGTAAAATTTTCTCTAAATATACCTTAGTAGCCTAATTCATACAGGGCATAATCCCTGGTGAACTAGTATGTACTCACTTTTTACTCTTTTCTTTGATTTGCGGCTTCCAACCAAGTTCATTAGTAATAATTATTTCTAGCAAATTTGGGTTATTGTTAATTATGATTACTTTATTAAAAACATCTGTCTATATCACGATGGGTTATTCCTTGTGAAATGACTTTCTATATGTAAGTCATTCAAAATTTTTAAAAATTACTGTTAGTTCCTACTCAATAAACAAAATATGTCGATGAATCATTTGTTAATTTTACTGTCTGAATGGTCACTGTGGCATCACAGTAAACTTGTATCTTTACGCTGTGGTGGTTTAGTTAATGGATAAAACCAAGTGATAGTTTATAGATTTTGAAATGTCATTAATGTAAATAGGTATAATAGGTGAATCAAGAAAAATATAGAGATTCCAGATTAAACAAAAAGAAAGAAATAATATTTCAATTATTGGTATCAAATTCTGCACATGATCTTAATTAGCTTAAAAACTGATTAATTTATATTTTAATGATTTCAATGAGCTTATATTAAAACACTTGTAAGCATTTACTGTTCTTATAGATACATCATCACGATCTGTACTGATAATTGGCTTCTGAGTTAGATTTTTTTAATCTTTCTAGATACCTAAATGTGGAGCCATAAACATTAATTTTCTATGCAAGTTATTTTGGGTGCAGTGCCCATTATCAGAGTAATCTTATTGATAAAAAATCTTAAATTCATTAGCCATTACGTATTGAATTAATGGGAATCCTACGAATTCTATTAATAATGTATTAAACTCCATTAGATCGATACTTCAATCGCTTGTACGACGATACGATACTGTGATGGTTTTTGTATAACTTTAATGTAGCTTTTGTGGATAAAAGCAAAAATTCATACTCCGCTTACTGTTTTTTTTCTAAAGAACCAAGCATCTGAGCTGTGGTTCAGTTTCGCGGGAAATATTTGTTTAACCATTTATTTAAGCAAAGGTTCCAAGTTTTCTAGAAGCCTGCGATATAATAATGTAACACGATAAGATCTTATTTAAAGCAAAGAGGATTTGGTCATAATTTTGTAAGGAACTGACTACTTACGGTCACAGCCAGATTTTCGGAATCTAGCAAAATAATAACTTTTCTGGTAACAATACAGTAGACTGCCCATATTTTCAAAGCTGCTGAAGTAATTTTTGCAAATTTTGCACCAATCCTAAAGTGGAAACACATTCGAGTCAAACGCAACGTATATACATACACACATACATAAATCCCTACGCACACATACATACACATACACATGCATACCCAAATACATGCATACTTACACGCATACATTCGTATACTTATATTTTCATTTATTTGAACCATAACCGTTATCAAAATTCAAAATGGTATACATCCTATACTTTGCGCTTGCCCCAAGATTAGGTTTGACGTGGTAATACGAATAGATAAATAGAATATTAAACAAGTTAAGTACAATCATTTTAATTTTTAAATATCTTTTGAAGAACAAGCTTTTGTAGCGAAAACAATGAAAATATCTTGCTTAGTTGGGTTCCATTGGACATCTTTCGGCTCTATCAGACCTTGAACACCTTCTGGGTCCATAGTACTTGTAAAGACAAGTTTAACAAACCCAAATACGACGTGCTTATGTTGAGTAATTGGGTAGTTCGGTAGCCCAACATCGGGCTCCATCATCAGACTCGACAAAACCGATCTAACGAGCCCCAAGCGCGATGGAGTTATGTTGAGTACTTGGGTGGGTCTTTTAGTCACCTTTCGGATTCACCATCGGACCCTGAACAGCATCTGGTTGAGCAGAGCTAGACTATACTAATCTAAAACCTAAACAGACCTAAACATAGAAAAGTTGTGTGGCCGCCGTCTAATTTCGTCATCAGACAGGCTCCATATTATCATTGTCTCCCAACTTATGTACATGTGCCAAATTTCGGCTCAGTCTGATGCCTGCGGGTGCTTGGGGATGGATCACAAAAACTTGGACCGAGGGGGAACAGATGGACAGACAGACATACATGCGAGCAGTGGGGGTTGAGTGAAGGCTAATAGAAACAAAATAAGACTGATTAAGAATAGAGTAGGTATAAACGATATGGAGAAACTAATGATTTTTAGACTGATTATAATATAACGTTTGTGTGCTTTACAAAGATATAGTTTTGTATTGCTTTTAACATCAAGACTTGGATGGTTATATGTAAATTCATTATAAAGGCTACATTCTCGACGTACATGCATAAATTCTTAATGCTACTCTTCAAGACTCTTTTTGTAGTCCATGATAAGAATAACGACGATCAAGGTCTTTCACCATGGTTAAATTTGAGGAGGCCTGGTAATGGTTTCTGGGATACTATGCTAGAGGGGGAGCATAGATGTTTTCGCTTGATTTTGAGTGGGTTGCTATTTGTCGGATAATTGAGTGGATATGTTTTCTAAGGGATTCTGGGTAACTAGCGGGTTATTTGATTGAGTATATATGTTTTCCGCTGGTTACTGGATGGTTCACTTGTTGTCGGATTGAGTGGATATGTTTTCCGCTGGATACTGGATAGCTCACTTGTTAGCGGATTGAGTGGATATGTTTTCCGCTGGATACTGGTTGTATCGGTTGTTAGCGGATTCAGTGGATATGTTTTCCGCTGGATACAGGATACCTCACTTGTCGGATTATTCAGTGGATATGTTTCCCACTAAATACTTTTAGGTTCACTACACGTCGAATGTTTGCTATTATTTGTAGTGAGATATTGCAATGACTTCAGAGGGTTGTGCTAGTACTCCACCTGGTGCGGTCTGCCGACTTTACATCTCCGAGACTATGTCATTGCAGATTTATAAAGGTTAAACGGAAGCATCTGCTACCTCCGTCCCGTACCAATGATGAAAGCAGCTGTGTATACGGCGTGTGACGTGGACGGCGCGGAAACTGAAAGTGGTTGGCTCCAAATCGGCAATTGAGTCCCATCTATTTTTATTATACTCGAATGTAAGCTAGCAAGAATTGTTGTTACTCTTTAGTCAAGTGTCTGGAACGTCCGCTGTATTAAACACAATTCAATATTAATTTGACGGACAATTTAGCGCAGTGGTTAAGAGCTTAAGCCGCTCCGTTCACTGTGTCTAATAGTCGCGGGTTCGAATCCCGCACGAGACAAATCTTTGTGTGATCCACTACTATTTGTTCCGGTCTGGGTGTATGTAAATTTTTATGTTTGTAAACGTATCCACGACACAGGAATAAATCCTAATGTGGTGCTACGTTTTAAAAAAACAATTCAAAATGAAGATGACTATGATGGCTCCTTTACTGTACGTGCGGTGAAACTTTAGTGCGTTAAAAAAAAAACTAAATTTATTTTTTATTCATATCAACACGGAGACTTCAAATGCATTTCTAAAACGTATTTCTCAAAACGCACACATACACCTAATTGTTTCATTGTTAATTGGGGTATAAAAGTGCTTAAAAAGGGGTAAAAAAAGTTAAATTTGAAAATTTGTTTTCAGTATTGAATTTGTGAAGCAATTATTTAATCGGGGTGTCTGAGGTCTTGCGTTATTTACGATACACCTTGTATATGTGTTGTGTATTTATTATATTAATTCATATTTGCGGATATATCATTTATTTACTTCTTACTATATACTCTGAATTTTATTTTGTCATTTTTTTGGTTCCGTGATTGTTGTACGATTGCCCTTACTTCCACATAAATAATTTTTTCTTCACTCTAGGGTTAACTGGCAGATACTCAAATTGAGCATTGGCAGATACTCAAATTGAGTTAGGTTCGCCTTTGTACATCTTTTGTTTTAATGCTCTAACTAATCAATGTTATTTTGTACAATAAAGAATAAATAAATAAAAATAAACAAGATTTCAAATGCATTTCTAAAACATTTTTCGTATCGTGTCAAAAGTGTCGCGAGTTTTTTTTTGTATATATTAATGTTTTAAAGGTGATAAATAACCCTTTAAAATTGAAAGTTCGGTTTTGGTGTTGTATTCCTAAAGCAAAAATTTTGTTGGGATGTCTGAGGTCCAGTCAGTTTTGTTGCCTCTTGGGAGCGAATACATATGTCACAGAGTAACGTGGTTGTAAAGAAAGTAATGCAGTTGGGTTGGTTTGGATTGGGTTGGTTGGCAAATGCAAAATAATCACTCTTATCACTTATTATTCATAGTTTCTTAACGTGTTTGACAGATGTCATAAATCGTGTTATCTATCTTAATGATTGCTATAGAATGTAATTCGGTTTTAGTTAGGTTGAAAATTGTGATCACACCGTCACGCCTATATTCCCCAGAGAGGGTGGCAGAGGTGTACTGAGTACACCCACGTTACGCCGTGGATGTTTGGTCCCATGTAATAGGGAGCGAGCCTATTGCCATATACCGGGCACAATTCCAGACTCCGGACTCATACTAGGAATTTTTCGTTAGAAAATCTACATTTGCCCGACCCAAGATTTTTTGTTAAAAGTATTTTATATGACTTTTAATTTATATAGAAAATAAATAGTACTTAATTTGATTTGTTGATTTAACGTAAACGTTGAATTTTAAATAGTATCTGATTTGATTCAACTAAAAGTATAAATTGATGAGGCCGGCCATTTTTAAGTTAGTTCGATTCGAGCGCTCGATCGGACTAGATGAAAGAATCGGATGACCAGGATTTGTTAAAAAGTGTATCGTGTACCCACACGGAATTAATGATCCAGATTAAAGCTATGATAACTTTATATTTAACGTGTTTAATTTGTTTTTTAACATTACATACATACAAAATCACAAATCTTTCCTCTTTATAATATTAGTATAGATGCCAAACTGACTATTTTTTTCATGACACCATGATTCTTGTCAATGCGCTTGTATATTTTGAAATTTCTTTTGATACCTAACTGGAGCGATAAAATGTGTTTATTGTTTACCTAATTACCAAATGAAATCATAGTCCTCAAGTGGATATTCATGGGAATTCATGAGCTTTTTAATGTCGCTAGTTATGTTATTTACTGAGGGTATTTACATCATTGTAATAATAATATTGATGTACTTATCTCAAGGTCTTACATATAATGATAGTAATGTTTACTTAATAATATACATAGTTGTTTAAGCAAATGTGAGCTATAGTATTGTAATATTCATGTGTAATAAGACCGTCATTATAACCAGCATTGTAATCATTGATTTACTGAGTAATGTTCAAAAATTAAACCTTATTCTAACCATTTAACTCATGATCACACTTTAAATCACAACCAAAATCACAACTAATCTCATTATTAATCGTTATCAAAACAGCAACAAAACAATTTAATCACAAAAAAATACACTTAAATAGCCTTAACAACAAAACTTCTCGCCCGTATAACGAGCGGAAACTTCATACACATGCCTGGCTTCATATTCGCTACCAATTTCATACATGAATAATGGCGAGATTCTACCTGAATGTTTTTTGAAGTGTCTAAAAATACGACATGTGCAAATATTAGTAATAAAATTCGGTCGGTTAGCATTTTACTTAGGCATACCGGACTTTTGGCTGTATATGAAGGTACCGCCACTGCTGAAGAGGGAATAGCTGCTTCTGACCTACACCTGTCGAGAACTGATGTAAAATTTATTGCAAGAACGCGCCTAAAAGCCTTCTATGTAACCTAAGAATGTAATATAAAAAAAAACCACCGTCACGCCCTTATTAAACAGCGAAGTACTGTGTACACCTACATTTAGCCAAAGATATACAGGGCACAACTCCGGACTGATCCGGACCATTCATAAATACAATAATGGTTTACATGTATAAAAAAAATCTGATTCAGATTCTGATATTGAGAATTTTTAAGAGAATAATAACATTCTGTCCTACCTAAGATTCAGACCCAAGACCGGTTGCTACCCGCATTATGCGGCACTAGACCAACGGAGCAATATAAAATATATTTCCTAAAATTTGGGAAAACCATTACATCGAAATATTATTGCCCGATTGTATTATTGCCCGATTTACGTCAACAATTTTGCAACACTTGCGCAGACACTAATTATTTCCAAACCTAAACCAAAAATTCAATTAGCAACTAATTTTTCATTATATCACGTTTTAACAATCACCGGATACACCATATACCAATACCAAGAAAGGGATTATTTTAGAGAGACAGACCAGTTTGAGAGGTATCCGGTGGTAATGGCTCTCCCCCGCGGCTTTTTCCTCATATCATAACTGCCACCTAATACTGCTCCCGAATTGGTAAAAATGCCCGTCGGCTATTTGCCTGACTACCAGATAATTGGATTTTGTGTTGCTAGATTTTTTTATTGCTTTGAGATGACCTTTGTTATGTACGGTAGGTGAAGACTCAAGTACAAGGTATAAACGAAAATCGTCACGAAGCTACGGTAGATCGTTAGCTTAGTTGCCGTGCCATATTAATTTGTAATACCCATATATGATCTTGCCAATAGTATTTAAAGGATTTGCAAGAATATACAGTATATTTTCATGATCAAAATCATGTTTAGATGTATTAAATTAATTAATATATAAAGTTTCGTCTCCTGGCCATTCATCGTTAAAGAGTTCTCTGCAGAATAGACAATCCTAAATGCATCATCGCTTCATGCACGAAATCATGTTAGTGTTTAAATCAAACGTGTATGCCCAATTATAAGTGAATTCTTTTAACCACCGAAGAGGTTCTCGTCAGGAGACGAACCTGAGTCCAATATCAGTTCATGGGGGAATTCATGTATATGCAAAATCACATATTTTAACGTAATATTGCAGCTCGAGAGTAATAATAACAAAAATAATAAAATTTAATGGTTTATCCCGCAATTATCCCGAATTGTTTCTTGTTTGGTTCTTGTTTCCGGGATAAAAAGTATTGTAAGAGTATAAGATATTGCCATAACAAAATTCATTGAATACCGTACGGTAGTTTTTGCGTGATTTAAATACAAAGATATAGACAGACAATAATTCCAAAAAAACAATGTTTCGGCCTCTACATCTATAAAGAAATGCACTCCAATTAAAATATTCAATGTATAGATTCGCCTTACTTACAGTTTTATTATATGTATAGATACAAATAAACGGTGGGCACGTAAAAAGGTGTTTCATGACTTTGATGTCATCCGTAATTCATTACTTATTCCACATTTTGAATGTCTTTTAAATTAAGTTACAATCATTCAACTCAGCGCACCGTTAAATTAAGATATTTACGCACGTATTATAGTAAAGTACTTAGAAGTCGTTATTTTCATCAGCAATTATTAGGTCTGTGTTTAAATTTCATGACACCATTAGCATATTTACCATCATTTCGCATTTAGGTGACTTAATTAAATATTCTTGACCTTAGGCTCATAACGTGAGCGTTCAAACACCGGCCCACACCCACACCCGGGCCGCCAGCTTCGCTGGAACTATGTAAATACCCTCACGCATCATCCACCATCTAATTAACATACAATGAGATCAAGGGCGGTTGCGTGAGTAGTTCGCCGAACAAATATTGATTTACCAGTGTATCGTGTCACACAATCACCCAATATCGGCCTCGGGCCACTGGGCAGCAATAAATTATATCTCGTATTCAAAGAACGAATAATTCCATTTGAGGACCTATTTTGCAGAATTGAATACAGTGTATTGAGAATAATCCGAGATTTATTAGCAATAAATTGAATGAGTGCCATGTCCAACTTGCCATTAACGCTTTAAGACCTAGGTTTTTATGGCTAGTCTATTAAGGAGAGTTAGCAGACCTGACCTTTTTGTCTAAAAATAACTTTGTTTTATTAATGTTGCTATTAGTAAGTAATAAATATGAATTAAATTAACATGTGGTCGAACAAAAGTAATCATCAAAACCAAAGACACCTTGACTTCATAGCGGGACTCAACGTCTCAAGTTGACAAGACTAGATATGTGTCGAGCTTTACTGATATGTGACAGTGATAAGAAACATGAACGAGAACTACAAGATTCTAAACACTTGTACAGAATAAAATGCTTTATTTGTATCTGAATCTCGATCACCAGTCAGTTTACGAAGGTGCTAATCGCACAGAACAAACAAAATGCTTCATAGTTCATTCCAGTTTGAAACTAAATCTCGATCTTTTATCCACTAAACTTGCCGTCTCACAGAACGAATGAATACGCGACGCGATGTCGGTCGATAGGCCGATTGTGCTTGCATTTAGCTTTAGGCATATTGGGATTCGAATGTTTACACTGATTCACATAGATAGATTAATAGATAACACTTTGTTGTTCCACCAGAGATACAAAAAGGAGATAAAAGAGATACAAATGATCGAATCTGAACAGTGAGATACTTTTGCCATGTCTAGACAAGATGTAATTTCACACGCAATGATTCGTTCAAAATACGTTAGAACATTCTTTATAGGTAGAATTATATTTTTTCTCTAACCCGTACATCGCGTGGTTTGACTTCAGTAAATATGGTGCATTAAAAAGTATGACCTGACTTCCTTGACTTTGACCTCTTCTTACTAACCGCCTGCGTACAACAGTTTTATTTAATTCATATAAATCCAACGTTTACACTTTTTAAGTCACATATTTCTAAAATAGGTATGAAGTTCTCGTTTAATTCGGATCAGTAGTTTTAGTGCGTTACCTAAAAAATAGACAAAATAGTATTAAAAACCAGAAGTGAAATTTAATAAAAAAAAAAAAACGCAGAACAAAACCTGTATGATTAATATTTTACAAATTATTTAAATCAAATAGCAAAACCTAGTCTATTGACTAGTCCCTAGCACGTCCGCACTGTCCGACCGCCAAAGCAAAAGAGAGCGAGGTAACCGCCAGCTCGCCGCTCGAGAGCTCGTGAGAACCCCAAAACGCGTGGAAGGGTGTTGGCCACGCCCACTGTCCGGACGTCAGCTTGTTACACGGCCACTCCTGACTGGCGGTCGTCCTCGTCCGCAACTTTGGTGTGTTCACTGCTAGGTCCCGCTTGAGCCTCCGCTGTAGTCTCTAACGGTGATTCGTCAGAGTCCGCTAACACACAAATAAATTGGTCACATTAGAACTCAACTTTAAGTTATGATAAGCGCACTCATAACTCTTCATACTTCATACCATTACACTCATTCTCTACAAAAGTTTTCACATTGCACTCATTCCTCACAAAATTTTTTCACACTACTAACTACATTCATACCATTCTCTCGAGGGCCCTCCATTCATCTCAACTGGCCAGTATCTATACTGACTGCGGTAGTGACTAGTATACCGTGACAGCGCTCCTTAGGAGCCAACTGCCCTGCCGTGGTAGAGAATCACACACGATACCAACGTGAATATGGAAGAGCTCTGCCCTGCCGTGGTAGAGAATCCCACTCGATACCAACGTGAATACGGAAGAGCTCGACCCTGCCGTGGTAGAGAATCACACTCGATACCAACGTGTATACGGAAGAGCTCTGACTTGCCGTGGTAGTGAATCACACTCGATACCAACGTGAATACGAAAGAGCTCGACCCTGCCATGGTAGAGAATCACACTCGATACTAACGTGAATACGAAAAGACTCTAATGAGTCATCCGTCTGTCGTGACACAATATCTATGTCAACATGAATATGGAAAAGACTCCAGCAGAGCATTCCATTTACCGTGGTAGAGAATCACACTCGATACCAACGTGCCAATTACATATGTACACAAAACTGCTTAAGCAGGAAAGTATAATAATATCAGTAACTTACAATTGAAAAACGATGCACAGTCCATTCTCCTGCCCATGCTACCATGTTTTCAGCTGCAGCCTCTGTACGCTTTCCGTATGAGCCAGCCAGCAGCTTCAGTTCATATCGATGGTGTGGAAGTCACTTCATCACTTTGTAAGGCCCAAGCATGCAGGAATCTAGTTTTGCCACGGCCTGCGAGGACTTAATTACGAAGACTTTGTCATTCACATTAAACACTTGGGGCGACACACGATTTTTGTTTACATATTCGTCCTGTTCTTGCTGATTACTTGTTAGCAGTGACGACACACGCTGTCTCCTAAGTGCCATAATAGCTTCGCGATTTGGTGTAGCGATATTTATCGCAACATCCCGAACGAGGGCGCGTATGATGGGTGTGGAAGAATCGGTTCCGATGAGCAGTTGGAGGGGTGACGTATTCGTGGTACTGTGTTTCGTACTATTTAGAATAAGCTGAATCCTCCATAGCATATCCGACCAACTATGACCTTAGTGGTTCACTTTAATACGAAGTAGGTTTAGTAAAGTTCGGCAATAACGCTCAGCCTGCCGATTCTCATGGTGCATGCCTGGCGTGATAAAATGAATATCACTGCCAAACGACCCAACCATGTCCCGAAAAGCGGTACTCTCGAACATCCGCCCACGATCCGTTACTAACAGTCTCGAAGATCCAAATAATGAATCGCATCGGTAAATGCACGCCTTAACTCGTTAGTCTCCTAACGATAAAGGGAATACAAGAGACAGTATTTTGTAAACGCATCGATAATAATCAATACGTACTTAAAACCCTGCGATTCAGGTAGTGGACCAAGTACATCTATATGTACTACAGCAAAAGGAACATCTTGCTTAGACCAAGATTCGATAGGCTGATAAGGAGCGCGTGGCACTCGCTTGTGAGATAAACACACAGTACAGTGTTTGAGATATTTTCTGACAAATGAGCGCAACCCTGGGAACCAGAAATGTCGTAGAATAAGTTCTACAGTCTTATCGTAACCAATGTGGTCATGATCGTCATGAAATACATGAAATAGACTCAATCTATATCCTTTGGGGATATAACACAATAAACGCGATTCTTCGCCAATTGGACAGTATTTAACGTATAGCAATCCATTTTGTACGACGTATCGCGAGGAGTCTAGTTGGGCATTATTCAGTTTGTCAATGAGGCCTAGTGTCTCTTCGTCTGTAGATTGATCTAACTTAGCCCATTTTTTGGGGTTTTGTATATGACATACATCAATAGGGTTCCTACTAAGGTAGTCGGCATGTGACATCAAAGACCCTTTCCTATATTCAAAAGTATATTGGTAGTCTTGCATGGATAACCACCACCTGGCTACGCGGGGGAGCAAGTCTTTTTACGCTGCGTTAGTTTTAAAGCGTTACAGTCCGTAACAATTTTAAAGGGTATACCTAACAAATACTTCCTGAAGTTCTGGAGAGCTTTTACCACGGCTAAGATTTCTAATTCGTAAGAATGGTACTTAGGCTCCGCGCCTTGGGTCGATTTACTAAAATACGCTACAGCGCGCCTAAGACTATCCCCACGGACCTGTATCAAAATCGCACCGTACCCGATAACACTCGCGTCAGTGTGGAGCGCAGTCGGTAGCTGGGGGTCATATATTGCAAGGACCGGTTCATTAGTTAGACAGTGAATAATGTATTCACGAGCTCCGTCTTGTTCGACTCCCCATTCAAAAGGTACATTCTTTTTTGTTAAACGTGCAATACAAGCTGTTCTTTGAGCGTAATTTAAGATGTACCTTCTAAAATATCCCGCAAGACCAAGGAACTGCCTAATTTGCTTCACATTTCGGGGTTTTGGTGAATCGATCAAGGCTTGGATTTTACGCGTGCTCGGCCTAACCTGACCATTACTAATGACCCTCCCAAGATTCTATACTTCACGACTAAGAAAGTTGCATTTCTTTAAATTTATAGAGAACCCTGATGAAGTGAGGGTTTCCAAAACTTGTCGCAATAATAATAATCCTTCTGATATCGATTTGCTTAGCAAAAGAACGTCATCTATATATACTAAGACGTTTCCTGCTTCGATAAACGACTTGAGAGTTTTGGATATTATCTTTTGATACACTACAGGCGCATTGGAAAGACCGTACGACATCTTTATATTTTCAAAGTGACCTTCGGGGGTTACAAAAGCGGTTTTTGCAATTGAACCTGGCTCCATGGGAACCTGGTGGAAACCAGTTGCCATATCCAGGCTTAAGAAGAATTTACTTGACCCCAATCTATCAATGTGATCCTCTATGAGCGGCAAGGGAAACTTATCTTTGATAGTCCGTAAATTTAAGATCCTATAATCCACGCACATTCGGTCTGTACCGTCCTTCTTTTTAACTAGGATCACGGGGCTCGCATAAGGTGATTCCGATTCTCATATGATGCCCTTAGCCATCAAATCCTTAACTATATTTCGAACGCAAAGTCGCTCGTTATACGATAATTTATAAGGCCTATAGCATACTGGTTCACTATTAAAAACTTCTATTTTTATGCTACCTATTGTAACTGTTGACGACGCAGTACCAGTTATAAAATAACTTGCAAAATTTCCTATAATCGATAGAAGTAATTCCTTGTCTTTACCCTCAAGAGGCGTATTTACATTACCAATATCAAAAATATTGTTTACAGCGATAGGTGTATGTGAACGCATCAAAAGTTGAACACCATTTTGTCGGGCATACGTGATATCGTCGCGATTTCAAATGTCGGTAACAATAATGACGGGAGTATTAATGCAACCATGAGGTACTACGTAGAAATCGGCTTCGATAGATATGTGGGGTAGTTCAACAATTAATGTTACAAACTTCCTATGCCTCGTAAAATACGATAGGTAGGTTTCTGGCTGGCATTAAAATGTTTTAACAACGAATTTGATATAAGGGATATACAAGATATATACAAGAACCACTATCTACAAGTACGTCCACCGGCACACCCTCCATTACAGCACTCATGACATCAGTCGTCGACCCCCAAACACTGCTATCTAACTTTCGACAAAAATTTACAATACGTTGGTTAAGGTTACTCGACTCTCAGGGAGGCGGCGTTGTTGGCCACAGCTGGCGTGGCACAGGTAGTGGGCCGCATACGGCGGCTCGGCCTGGAGGTGGCCCTCAACAAGACCGAGGCCGTAACGTTCCACGGCCCCAGAAACCGGCCCCCCCCTGACGCTCACATCATTGTCGGGGGGCAGCGCATTAACATCTCCGCCCAAATCAAATATTTGGGCCTACTCTTGGACGGGCGCTGGTCCTTTAGGGCTCATTTTGCCGCTCTTGCGCCAAAATTACTGGCGACTGCAGGGGCCCTCTCGAGGCTGTTGCCGAACTTGGGCGGACCAGAGGCCTCGGCGAGGAGGCTGTATACGGGGGTGGTGCGGTCCCAGGCCCTATACGGGTCCCCCATCTGGGCGGGCGCCCTGACGGCCCGAAACGTGGTGCTGATGCACCGCGCGCAGCGAATCATGGCCGTCAGAGTCGTTCGAGGATACCGCACCATCAGTTTCGAAGCGGCGACACTACTGGCCGGTACGCCTCCCTGGGAGCTGGAGGCCCAGGCGCTCTCTGAGCTTTATGCCTGGCGTAGGGATCCCAACAACATCCGGGATCCCGGCGCCCCGAGAGCGAGGCGCACAGAGTTGCACCGAGCTGCGCTGGAGAGATGGCGGTGTAAGCTCGCCCATCCCACTGCCGGTCACGCCGTCATCGCTGCGCTGCTGCCTGTCTTCTGGGAGTGGCTGGGGCGACGACACGGCGTCCTCACGTACCGTCTGACGCAGGTACTGTCCGGGCACGGTTGCTTCGGGCGGTATCTGTGGCGGATCGGTCGTGAGGAGGCGGAGCGCTGCCACCATTGTGCGGCCCCAGAAGACACGGCGGCGCACACGATGCTGGTGTGCCCGGCATGGGATGCCGAGCGGCGCCGGCTCGCCGGAGCGCTCGGTGCAGGGGTACAGGCGCTATCGCTCCCGACCGTGTTATCATCCATGGTTGGGAGCGAGAGCGCCTGGGCGGCAATGGCGGCCTTCTGCGAGGCCGTCATGTCCGCGAAGGAGGAGGCAGAGCGGTTGAGGGAGGAGACGTCCTCCAATCCCGCTCGCAGACGGCGCGTTGGGCGAAGGCGCAGGGAATACGCCCGGAACAACCTTCGCCCACCGTAATCTCGGCCTGCAGGCGTCGGGGAGGGCACCCCGGCGCCCTAGCACTTAGCAGGCCCGTGCCGAAGTAGCGCTGCGTCCGCGCAGCCTCCAATAGGCGGTAGGGGGAGACCGAACTCCCCCCTACATTTGTCGGGGTCCGCGCCTATCTGCGGACCGAGCCCGCCGGTGCCACAGAGGTCATGCCAGTGACGATTCCTGTGGCCCGGCAAAAGGGCAGTAGGACGCCGGGGGGTTTTAGTGGGTGCGAGCCCCACATAACCACCCGGGCCGTGCCCTCGGCCCGGGGGTATGCGCTAGGCATTTCCCCCTGTAAAAAAAAAAAAAAAAAAAAAAAAAAAAAAGGTTACTCGACTCTGAACGTTTTTTGGCAAAACAATCATCCACTACATGGCCATTTTTCTTACAAACAAAAACAAGTCTTTAATATCGGTGATGATAACGGCGTTTCCGATAACCCCGGCCCTGCATTATTGCCTAACCGTTTTCTTTTAGCGCCGATACAGTCTATGCGTTTCTGTCCAACGTTTCCACAAAAATGACATTTCAGATCATTAGCCCCTTTGTTATTATCGTTACGTGAAAATTCGCGGGTAGACTGAAAATCATTTTTTGGTGTCATGTACTTGAAACATCGATAAAAATTGGCTGCGGCCTTAATATGAGGATCTGTAACACCCCGTAGAACTATGGCAACTATCAGTTCATCCGATAAACCTTTGACTAGGCCTAACCTTAACAACGAACGCCTAGCATATTCGGCATACGTGACATAACTTTTGGAATCGTTGGTCATAACTTCGTAAAGAATGTTCGCAATATCGAAGGTTCGCGGGCACAGTGCTTTAAATTCTCGTTTGAAATTCGTCCACGAGCGATCCGCGCTAGACCACTCATTAAGCCACACACGCGCTTCTACCTTTAAGCAATTTCCAATCCGCGAAAAGCACTCATTATCGTCCCATTCGTTAATTTCCTTAGCCCTATCTACCTCCTCGCACCAAACATCGATATTGTGAATATGCGGGTCAAAATTAGAGATAAAATAATTATTCGACCTAACTTTCACTAGCGAAGTAATGATCTTTACGATTCTGCCAGTTTTGTCTTCAATAGTATAGTTGCTTTCTCGCGATACCGAAGCGGATGCGCAACCCGCCGTTGAGTCGTTATCACGCACATTGTCGGTGGTCACGTCATTTGTTAGTGCGGGTAGCACTACCTGCGATGCACCTCCTGAGGTCGACGCAAAGGTGGCTCGGACGGCGGCGGCGGGGTCACGAAACGTTCTTCAAGCGTATTTAATCCAGCAAGAATAGCATCCAGCACATCCTTGCTCGAATCACGCTTGCGTTTACGAGAAGAAGTCTGTTTTTCGGAAATTTTCGACTAACACTGAACACAGCAAATTAACCGAAAACTATGATCTTTATAAAACGTTAATGTTAAAACAATTCTTTTTTTTTAATGTCGGTCAGTCGTACCAAAAGCGGGTAGGCCACGAGGCACAATCCCACTTCTGATATTATAAACCAGAAGTGAAATTTAGTAAAAAAATATACGTGCAGAACACAAAACCTTTATGATTAATATTTTACAAATTATTAATTAAATTATTTAAATCAAATAGCAAAACCAATTTTCTAAATCTATTGACTAGTCCCTTGCACGTCCGCACTGTCCGACCGCCCAAGCAAAAGAGAGCGAGGTAACCGCCAGCTCGCCGCTCGAGACCTCGTGAAAACCCCAAAGCACGTGGAAGGGTGTTGCCACGCCCACTGTCCGGACGTCAGCTTGTTACAATAGTTTATAACTATTGTTTTGTGTCCGGAATATCTCAGATTGGTCAACCTGCTCAAGCTCATCAATACATGACATTATTGTTAAAATATATCTAATGCACAAACACAGTTCCTGTATAATATAAACTACTACAGTACCATCACTAGTGGTAAAAGCGAGCGCAGCACAACACTCAAGTGGGAAGGTGCAAGTGATAGGAAACAGGTTGCCTAGTAGTAACATAATAAAAGTGACATAGTCACAATAAAATACATCTGGTAAGATGGACACGAATCTTATGATCTCAATCAAGCAAAGCTTGTATCATGGCTGCTATATATTGTTACGACTTCAATACACCCCGATATCTCGTAAACCCCTTATCGGGGAATGTTAATTTTAAAATGCATTACACACAGTTAGGTCCCCAAGCGATCTGTCTAGAAAGATCTAGAATCCGCGCTGAAGTGCTGATACGCCTAGAAGGTTCCACCCCTTTAATTATAGCCGGCGCAGTATACAAGTACCTATTTGTTCACGTACAAATAGGTATGTAATAATAATACCGCCTTGTGGGCCGCGCCGGCTATTGTTAGATGTACTTCTATCGATGTACTTAGAGGGACGGACAAGGTCTCTTCTCGAAAGCGATAGTGAACAAATCGGAGAACAAGCGATCTAAGTGGGATACACCGGTGACTTGGGATGCAACGATATACGGATACTACGAGAGACTCAGCGACTTGGAAGCAGTATTTAGGTACTCACGAAAGTAGTAGTAGTGTGTGATTAGTTCGCGTGCGTATTTGCATTTGACGTGCTGTTTTGTGTGTACAGCGCCTAATAAAGTCGCTGTACACACAAAACAGTAAAAAACGTACTTCACACGTTATTTGGCATTTAATTACCCCGCAAAGGTAACATTGGTGTCAGAAGTGCGATGCCGATTCTACCGCGTGAAGACGAGGTACGTACTCCACGGACCAGACATCAAGTGGAAATGGATGCGGTACGTCAGCGGAGCCTTCAAGAGGAGGAGCAGAAGGCCGAAGCGGGTACTTCAACGACAGTGGCGACAGCACCAGGGGGAAACTCGGTAAATATGGCAACGCTGCTGGCTGCCATCCAGGCAATTCAGGCGAACCAAGATGCCAGCTCCACGAGCTTCAAGATGTGATTCAGGCCAACCAAGAGGCCAGCCGCCGCGAGCTTAAAGAAGTTATCCAGGCCAATCAAGAAGCCAGCCGCCGCGACGAAGAGGCCAGCCGCCGCGAGCTACAAAACATGATCCAGGCTAACCAGGACGCTGTGCTTGGTAAAATAGATACTGGCATCTCAGTGCTTGGAGAGAAAGTGAAGAATGTCGAAGAAGGAGGTAAAGGAGTTACGGTGACTGCAGAAAACCTGAAAGCAGAGGTCACTTCTAAGATGGAAGAATATGACAACCGATTACAAGCTATGGATAAGGAGATAATAAAGATTAGGACACGAGAACCCATTGGAGTAGCCTCACCATACCCAGCCAAATTTGATCTCCCTCACTTCAACGGAACACCATCATGGTCGGCTTTCAGGTGCCAGCGGACTAAGACTAGAGTAACTCTGTACAATGCTCTGGTGCGTAGCCACGTAGAATACGCTTCCAGTGTGTGGAATCCTTTCCATTGTGTCCACTCACAGCGAGTCGAGAAAATCCAACGAGCGTTCACAAAACATTTGGCATTTATCTCACCTGGGGTCTCACACCGATGCGATTACAATACTCGACTTCAGCATTTTGGAATTGTAACGTTACGCAACCGACGCAAACTACGGGATTTGTGCACGCTGCACAAACTCGTTAATAACAGAGTGTATAACTCCAGCGAGCTTCTTCAACTCACTAACCTTAACGTTCCCTTTAGACTACCTCGGTACCCCATACACAAGTGCTTTTTCACACCTTCTGTTAAGTCCAACGTTGGGTTGAACTCTCCCATCACGAGAATTTGCAACGAGTACAATTCCTTAGTCAGCAAAACAGACGTCGACATCATTCACGACACCCTAACCACCTTTAAAAGTAAGGCGCTGAAACTGCTCTCGTAACCAAGCCATACTATTAATTTATTCATCTAATCAATATAATCATCTGTATTTTAACTATATTTTATTTTATTAATATTTTAAATTGTTATTGGACTGGTTTTTTTTGTTATTACTGACTTATCTATCTATCTATCTATAACCTCACGCCAGATCCCTTGCGGGGTAGGCAGAGAGTACAGAGTTCCAACAGGTTCTTTCCTTACATACCTCTCTGGCTTCCTCGACTCTCATATTTCGTCTCATACACGCTCGCCGGTTACGGAGACTCTTGACTTTTCCATCAGATAAGACTCGGTTTATTTGGTCGTGGTAAGATAGTCTAGGTCTTCCCCGGTACCTGCATCCTTCCACTTTCACATTGTATATCTGTTTTGTCATTCTTTCCTCTGGCATTCTTTCTATATGCCCGAACCAACGGAGCATGCCCTTTCTCATCTTTACACCGATACTATCTTTCATACCTACTCGCTGTCTTACTATGCTGTTGCTAATGCGGTCGGTCAGCTTCACTCCGCACATCTTCCGCAGAGCTCGCATTTCTACCGCATTTATCCTACTTTCATTCTCCTTCTTACATACCCAGCTCTCGCTACCATATAACAGCGTTGGGACAAGAACTCCGTTATGTATGGCCAGCTGCGCCTTATGGCTTAAGTGCCGGCTCCCGAGTAGCTTTCCCATCGCACCATTCACTCTGTTCCCTGCACTCACTCTTCTCTCTATGTCAGCTGTGTATTTCCCATCCTTACTGAAGGTGCATCCAAGATACACAAACTCATTCACTTGCTCCAGCACATCGTTACCAACCACAATCCTTTCATTCGTTCTGGTTTCTTCCCTTTCAAAAACCATAATCTTGGTTTTCTTCATAACTGTGACTAGTGTTTGCAGATCAGTGGCTGTTGGCGCTTTTAAAACCGCGTCATCTGCATAAAGTAGATGGTTTACCACTAAGTCACCCATTTGTACACCTTCATTCATCGCTTTCAGTCTTTGAAGACTTTTGTCCAGATATATTATAAACAGTCTAGCGGACAACACGCAACCCTGCTTGACGCCGATTTTAACGTCAAACCAGGGTGACCTGTTACCACCCACCCGTACGCATGCCTTGCAGTCCACATAAGTGGACTGGACGGCTCGCATCAGAGTGCCATCTATACCATAATCTGGCAAAATGTCCCAAAGTCTCTTTCGCACAACTCTATCAAATGCCTTCTCCAGATCTACAAAACCGCAGAAAACCTTCCGCTCCACTGCCAGATGCTTCTCTACGATGTTGCGGAGAGAGAAGACTTGATCCGAACATCCTCTTCCAGACCTGAAACCCCCTTGTTTCGCTTTTTTATTATCTGTATTATCTATTATCTTTTTATTATCTGTATTATCTATTATCTTTTTATAATCTTTTTTTTTTTTTTGGCTTTCTGTCAAATTCAGTAGTGTGTCATATTTTTGTCTGTTTTACTTGTTTTTGTTTTTTAATTTATTTATTTTGATTTTTGTATAGTTTAATAATTCTAGGAGTGTATTTAGCGTGACAGCCCGTGGTCACTCCAAGGGCCTTACCAGAATACCAGCGCTGGTTGCTTCAACCAGCATAACGCTGAGGCGGGGCCATATGTGGTACTCATACCTAAATATACATTGATGGCAGTATGATTTATTTATAATTATGTAACTCATTATATTAAGTTAATTGCCATTGTCATTTTTTTTTTTTTTTTGTTTTGCTTGTATGTACCACATTAAACGTTTTTCTTTCTTTCTTTCCTTGTGCCTCGCACAACATTCCATCGGACTTCACGCGCATTCTCCGTTCAATAATTTTACCATACACCTTGGCTGCCAAGCTGATCAAACTATTATGTTATTACTGACATTTTATTTATTTATTTTTACTTTTTAACTTATTGACATTATTTAAAATTATAAGTAAAATGACATTCGCAAGCTAATTTAGCAATGATGTGTACACCTGTCATTGGTACACATATCAGAACTTTAAATCTATTCGTAACAATTTTATTTTTTTATAAATGTAATAATATGTGTACTGTTGGTGTGCCTTATTAATAAATAAATAAATATTAAATACTTGAAATGCTTGGAGTACCGAGCAAACTTGCACGGCGCTGACACTTGCCTTGCGAGGGGACCCTCTAATGGTTTTAGAGAATCTGCCGTCCAAAGGCACTCACGGAGGCATTAGAGACGCGCTACAGGGAAAACCATTTAGAGTACGTCTATCAAGCACAACTCCGGGACCGAGCTGAGAAGCCTGGTGAAAGTCTCCAGCAGTGGGCATCGGAGGTAGAAAGGCTAGTGTGTTGAGCCTTTGCGTCAACGCCAGCAGCTATCGAGGTCCAACTTATAGGGGCTTTTATCGACGGCATACGGGAAACCGACGTCAGGTTTGCCGTCCTCTTGGGTCACCACCACACATTGAAGAGCGCATTGGCCCACGCTCTTGAGGTGGAAGCTGTGCCAAACAGCAATAGAGTATACAAAGTCAGGGAAGTGATGACCAATTAAAGAACACCTAGGTTTGGCCCAATATGCTACGGCTGTGGAGAAAAAGGGCATATTAAGCTGGAGTGCCCTAAGAAGAGGAAAAGGGTCGCAAATTCCGGGACCCAGGTAGAAGAAGATCTTCTGTTAAACTAAATGTCGCCAGGGCCGCGAGGCGGGCGCTGGCTGGTCAAGTTAAGGCCCCAACCGTCACCATAACTCAAGTTTGCAATGGAAATAGGCTAATCATTGACGGCACCATAAACAACCAAACTTGCAGTTTTACTGTAGACACTGGAGCATCCCGTACTATCGTGAGGTCAGAGCTGCTGAAACGGACCATATTGTGGGAAAAGCGATCTCCATCATGTCATCTTCAGACAGCGACCGGCCAGCCAGTCATCGTCCTCGATGAAACAAACGTGAAGCTTAGAGTTGGCGACCGCATGTATCTTCAGCTAATGTTAATTGCTAGTATCACCGGCGATCGCGTTTTGGATCTGGATTTTTTAAGAAATAAGCAGTGTATAGTGGATATAGCTAGCGGAGTACTCAGATTTCTTGATCAAGAAGTTTGCCTTAGAGGATCCCAACCATGCACCCTTTATTGCCTAAGGGATACTACACTAGCGCCGAGATCAGAGAATTTAGTAAAAGTGAAATTCCCAGTAAACATTAAGCAAAGTAGATGTCTCATTGTGGAAGATGTTGGCAATCACCCAAAGCTAATAACAGCTAGAGAAGAACAGCGTGATTGGAAGACGCGAAGAAGTGAAGTACCTGAGGCGGTTGAATAGGTCTACAGATAAGCAGGATGTGAGAGAAACCATAGAAGATCACATTCAAAAATTTCTGGAAGTTTCTCAGGAGAATTTATTACCTTCAGAACTACGGCAAACCTATTGCTAAAATTTAGAAACATCTTCGCAACTGGAAGTGACTGCGGTAGGACAGGACTTGTGAAACACCAGATCGACACAGGTGATGGTCGTCCTTTAAAACAGAGATCACGACGCATAACATGGTCTAGAGAAGCGGAAGTTACTGAAATGATCAGGGATATGGCTGACACTAAAATAGTCGAGCCCTCTACGAGCCCATGGTATCACCGCTGGTTATGGTAAAGAAGAAGGACGGCAGTACAACGTTCTGCGTCGATTATCGAATGTTGAATAATATTACAAAGAAGGATAGCTACCCCCTGCCTCGAATCGATCACACGCTGGACATGCTCAGTAGAATGGAGTGGTTTTCGACCATCAATTTGAAAAGTGGCTACTGGCAGGTGGAAATAAGCCTGGAGGATAAAGAGAAGACAGCGTTTAGCACCGGAATTGGGAACAGATTATGGCAGTTTAATGTTATGCCATTTGGATTATGCAACGCTCCAGCAACATTTGAACACCTGATGGAAAGAGTGATGGTCGGCCTTCTCGGTGACGTATGCCTGATCTACCTCGATGACGTTAATGTCATGGGGCGGAGTTTCAAGGAAAACTTGAGGAATTTGGAGTGTTTACCCGGATTCGCGAAGCTAACCTTAACTTGGCCCAAAGAAGTGTGCTCTCTTTAAAAAGAAGGTCAGCTGTCATGGACACATTATCTCGGCGGAAGGAGTGAAAACCGAGGAGTGATGCCAAGAAGGTAAAAGCTGTTGAAAAATGTACCGCGCATTCCTGGGATTATGCACGTACTACAGACGGTTCGTCAAGAATTTTTCGGACATCGCAAAACCTCGCATTACATCGATTGACAGAAGAGAAATGGGACTTCGTTTGGGACTTGAATTGCGAGCATACCTTCGGCGCACTTAACGCCTGTGCGAAACCCCTCTATTGGGATATCCAAATAGGGAAGGAAGATTCATTGTTGATACTGACGCCAGCAACACCGGTATAGATTAAGTTTTGTCGCAAGTTCAGGGAGACCGAAACGTGGTGATAGCGTACTTTAGCAAGGCACTTTATAAACCGGAAAGGAATTATTGTGTTACTCGGCGTGAAATACTTTCTGTGGTAAAGACCTTGCAACATTTTTGCAAGCACCTTCTAGGAAGACAGTTTACACTGAGGACAGATCATGATGCCTTAAAATGGTTGCTACAGTTCAAAAATCCTGAAGGTCAAGTAGCAAGATGGCTCGAGCAACTACAGGAATTCAACTTTGAGATCGAACACCGGAGTGGCAAAAGACACAACAATGCTAACGCGTTATCATAAAGATCATGTGCGGAAGACTGCAAGCACTCCCAAAAGAATGAGTAGCGAGAAAAAGTCCGACTCATAAAAACGAATGGTCTCGACGATAAATGGACCAAAACGACAATGAAGAAGGCACAGGAAGAAGACAATGATCTTCGCCCTATTCTGGAATGGAAGAATAATAGATGAAAGCCCCAATGCGGTGAAGTGTCTGCTTATAGTACCCTTACCAAAGGATATTGGGCTCAGTGGGACAGTTTAGTCCTGAAAAATAGTGTGCTATATAGAAAATGGGTCTAACGATGGTAAAGAAGTGACTATGCAGGTGGTGGTGCCACACTATAAAGTGGCTCCCCTTTTACGGCACATCTATGACAGCGTTTCGGGTGGACATCTTGGAGTCAAGAAAACGTTGGTCAAAGTACGGCAGTGGTTTTATTGGCTACGTTGTCGAGAGGATGTTAAGGATTGGTGCCGTAAATGTACTGCATGTGCATCAGTAAAGGGTCCGCAGACAAGAAGTAAAGGTAAACTGAAGTTGTACAACGTTGGCGCACTATGGGAACGCATCGCTATCGACGTTGCTGGACCGTTCCCGGAGACCGATGATGGCAATACATACATCAAAGTTGTACAAGACTACTTTACTAAATGGCCGGAAGTTTTCGCAACACCTAACCAAAAAGCTACAACCGTTGCAAAGAAACTGGTCTATGAAGTGGTCTGTCGCTATGGCGTTCCTTTGGAGCTACTTTCAGACCAAGACCAGAAATTTGAATCGGCTCTATTCCAAGAAATGTGCAAGCTCCTCGGTGTCCACAAAACCCGAACAACTCCAGCGCATCCGCAGTCGGATGGCATGGTCGAGAGGTGTAACCAAATTCTAGAAAATGACTTGGCAAAGGTTGTGGTTGATCACCAGAGAGATTGGGATCAATACATCCCGCTGTGTCTGATATCCTATCGGGCTACGGTTCATGACAGTATGGGTCACACTCCAGCAAGAGTGAATTACGGCCGAGAAATGAGGCTTCCGGTGGATGCGACAACAGGCACACCAGTTAGTCCTAAGCCAGTCACGGATTATGTAAGTGATATCCCAACCCAGCTGGATGAGGTGCATAAGAGGGTTAGAGAACACGGCTTGAAAACCGGTATTAAAATGAAAACTCGATATGACCGAAACGCGAACACCAACGGTTTTGAAGAGGGACCTTAGTGTGGCTTCATCATCCGCTCCGAAGAAAAGGAAAGTCTCCCAAACTTCAGGCTCGGTGGGAAGGACCTCATACTGTGGTAACCAAAATTAACGATCTTACCTATAGAATTAAAAAGGGGCACAGGGGAAAACCGAAGGTAATCAATGTGGATAAATTAGCGCGGAATCATGGATCTAATGATGCTGAGGACGAGCATAACTAAAAAGGGTAATGTTACGACTTCAATACACCCCGATATCTCGTAAACCCCTTATCGGGGAATGTTAATTTTAAAATGCATTACACACACTTAGCTCCTATAGTTGCTTTCTCGCGATACCGAAGCGGATGCGCAACCCACCGTTGAGTCGTTATCACGCACATTGTCGGTGGTCACGTCATTTGTTAGTGCAGGTAGCACTACCTGCGACGCACCTCGACGTCGACGCAAAGGAGGCTCGGACGGCGGCGGCGGGGTCACGAAACGTTCTTCAAGCGTATTTAATCTAGCAAGAATAGCATCCAGCACATCCTTGCTCGAATCACGTTTGCGTTAACGAGAAGAAGTCTGTTTTTCGGACATTTTCGACTAACACTGAACACAGCAAATTAACCGAAAACTATGATCTTTATAAAACGTTAATGTTAAAACAATTCTTTTTTTTTAATGTCGGTCAGTCGTACCAAAAGCGGGTAGGCCACGAGGCACAATCCCACTTCTGATATTACAAACCAGAAGTGAAATTTAGTAAAAAAAAATACACGAAGAACACAAAACCTTTATGATTAATATTTTACAAATTATTAATTAAATTATTTAAATCAAATAGCAAAACCAATTTTCTAAATCTATTGACTAGTCCCTTGCACGTCCGCACTGTCCGACCGCCCAAGCAAAAGAGAGCGAGGTAACCGCCAGCTCGCCGCTCGAGACCTCGTGAAAACCCCAAAGCACGTGGAAGGGTGTTGCCACGCCCACTGTCCGGACGTCAGCTTGTTACAATAGTTTATAACTATTGTTTTGTGTCCGGAATATCTCAGATTGGTCAACCTGCTCAAGCTCATCAATACATGACATTATTGTTAAAATATATCTAATGCACAAACACAGTTCCTGTATAATATAAACTACTACAGTACCATCACTAGTGGTAAAAGCGAGCGCAGCACAACACTCAAGTGGGAAGGTGCAAGTGATAGGAAACAGGTTGCCTAGTAGTAACATAATAAAAGTGACATAGTCACAATAAAATACATCTGGTAAGATGGACACGAATCTTATGATCTCAATCAAGCAAAGCTTGTATCATGGCTGCTATATGCATGACTTCAATACACCCCGATATCTCGTAAACCCCTTATCGGGGAATGTTAATTTTAAAATGCATTACACACAGTTAGGTCCCCAAGCAATCTGTCTAAAAAGATCTAGAATCGGCGCTGAAGTGCTGATACGCCTAGAAGGTTCCACCCCTTTAATTATAGCAGGCGCAGTATACAAGTACCTATTTCTTCACGTACAAATAGGTATGTAATAATAATACCGCCTTGTGGGCCGCGCCGGCTATTGTTCGATGTACTTCTATCGATGTACTTAGAGGGTTCGTGTCCGTTCTAGAACTTTCATACGAGTATAAAAGGAACACAGAGCGCGGGGACGGACACAGTCTCTTCTCGGAAGCGATAGATCAAATCGGAGAACAAGCGATCTAAGTGGGATACACCGGCGACTTAAACAACGATATACGGATACTACGAGTGACTCAGCGACTTGGGAGCAGTATTTGGGTACTAACGAGATTAATACTAGTGTGTGATTAGTTCGCGTGTGTATTTGCATTCGACGTACTGTTTTGTGTGTACAGCGCCTAATAAGGTACTTCGCACGTTATTCGGCAATTAATTACCCCGCAAACGTAGCAATATCTACTACTGAACTACTGCTGAACTAGTACAGATTACAAAAAACACGACTTGCGAAATACACACCGTGCGGGACTCGACTCTATATATATTTATAAACTTTTTTAATACCACAGCGTCTCAGTGTCTCAAGGACAGTGGCGTCCTTCGTGACCTCAGTACAAATGTAATATTACATATTAAACATATACAGACGAATGGATGCTAAAAGAAATCCACGTTTTTTCAATCATTCCACGTCATTTTCTCCCTCATATTAAATTTTTTTTTCGGTATCTGGGTTGTGATTAAAATAATATCAGATGCTGAGGGCGCGACATTATATTCTATTCTCAAGGTTACGGATCGCGTTTTCGTGCTCTCCACTGTTAGGGTAATAGCTGCTTTTTGGTCTAAATCAATATACTCATAAATATATGTTGCCATGTGCCGCGAAGTTATTCGACGAGGCACATAGATTAATTCAAAAACTATCTGGAAAGTTAAGCTCAGCAGCTTATGCGGTTAAAAGAATTAGACTCCTAACCGATGTTGAAACGGTTAGAATCGTTTATTTCAGTTATTTCTATAGTATTATGTCCTATGGAATCTTGCCTTGGGGGTCTCTGCAGATCTTAATACCATATTCATACTGTAGAAAAGGGCTATTAGAGCCATTTACAATCTAGCTCCTAAAGAATCTCACAAAGATAAGTTTAAGTAAATAAACAATCTAACCGTTATTTCCCAAAACATATATGAAAATTTGTTATATACGGAAAAGAATATTGACAAATTTGAAAAATTGAGTGATATCCACACTGTAAACACTCGGAGTAAAAATAATCTTGCTGTACATGTCACGCGTCTCCACAGAATTAACAATTCGTTCATGGATCAGTGTATACGCTTTTAACAAACTTCCCTACGATATTCGAGATTTACCAATTAATTAATTTCAAACCATAATCAAGACTAAATTATTTAAGAAAGCTTATTACAAAATCTCAGATTACATAGAACATAAAACCGCGTGGGATTGGAATGCCATGTTACTGATAGTAATGCTATGTATTGGTCTCTTATAATTACGGCAATGGTAAAGCATAGTGTGTTCTGCCTGACGAGCTTGGGGTATTGCTGCTTTGTAGATACAATGTGGCTACCGTCTTTGGGGTTCTGGTTTGGTCATGCTCACTATAATGTCTTTGCTTGCGGTGGCTGTCTGGCGCGGGTCACTCCCTTCCCTCCAATATGGTCGAGGGGAGTAATGGCTGTTCCAGCAGTCATACTCGTGAACGGGTGCTGCTTGTTGGGACCGGTCCTTCTGGAATCCTTTAGACGCTCTTTACAGATAACATCATTAGATTCATATCTCGTTCGTAAGGCATCACACTGGTAGCTTCAGTGTGATAGCTAGGTCATAAACTATTTATTTGTAACCTAAACATTGTATCTACACAATATGATCAAAAAAAGGAAAGAAATAAGGGAAAGAAAAGTAAACAAAAAAGACAAGCCCGCTGAGTTTCTTCGCCGGATCTTCTCAGTGGAGGCCGCGTTCCGATCCGGTGGTAGATTAGTAGATAAATTAAATTTAGAACAAAAAAATGTAAATTGACTATGTGTACGCGCCCCCGCAGTGCTTATACAAAATAAATTATTTGAGTTTGAGTTTAATAAATGAATTTTGAACAATCTGAAATTATTAACATTTTTAAGTTAACAAATTAGCAAAAATGTCAAAGGTGTTTTATATTGTATAATAACTTACCAGTAGACCAATCGACAATTCAAATTACAATTCTATGTACGAATCTCACCATCTCCGAGTAGCCCTATGCCATGGTTAAACTAACCTGTTTTAAATGTTGAGTAACGCTAATCGATAAGCACTTTACTCCAGGCTGATGAAAGAGGCCCTCAGACAAGTCTGTCACACAGCTGACTATCTTATTGATAAAATTTTCTGGTAAACAATAAAAAACCATTTTATAAATACTAGCTCCTACCATAAATCTGAAACTTTTTCTTGTACGACTTCACACCCTTACTGTATTTAGATGTAATGTAAAAATATTACTTTATTTTTTACATTATATTACGTAAGAAATTGAATAACGAACTGCCAATACCACAAGGGACACACACCAAAACTAATTTAAGTCTAGTCACGCACTTTTGTAGAAATTCACCCCTGGCCTCGCGACTTTAATTTAGGTTTCATATTAAAGCTCAGTTAATTTATTGATCGATAAGTCGCTGTGGTAATTAACTGTCGGGTCGTAGATAGACTGTATTACATAAACATGCGGTACCGAGTTTTAGTTATGATGTATCTAAATAGACGCAAACGATATTTAGTTACTAGGACTGTAGGGTCCTAGGATCAATTCTATTAATAGGAAATTAACAATTACGAATCTTTAGAGGTAATAATGAGTAGGTATTTTATTTTATTTTATTTTTTATTGGTCTACCAACAATTGTTACACTATAACTTATATTATCAACTAGGGTTACATATTCACATAATCTAAGTGCACAATTTTAATGGGCAAACGCAACATGCAAAGTTATGGAACTGTTAAATTAATATAAGATAACCAATTCAACTGAAGTGGTAAAAGTGTCAAAGTGACAGACAGAATGAAAAAAATAAGAAACAAAAATAAAAAGATAAAAAGAGAGCAACAAATTGAGTGATTAAACTTTATTAGACATACTTAAATTGTGGTACAAAAAGGTCGCTGGGGCAGACTAGATGCGGAAGGCGGAGGACCGTGTGCAATGGCGCGTGTTAGGAGAGGCCTATGTCCAGCGGGCGGGCGAAAGGCTATCCCACCACACGCGTCCTTCGAGGCGCAGTGGCATAGTTTCTCGCCTATTTTGCTCGTCTGTCCCGGCAAGCAATTTGGCGTGGTCTTGGGAGTAGCGCACGGTCGCGACGATCCCCAAGGCAAGTGTGACTGTATCCTGCTCGCGGTTGCTGCTTGCTATTGGTCCGGTCCTTCTGAACAGACATAACAGAAACAGTCATGCGCTTACCCTTCACCACTCGGTCCCCTCCCTCCCTTTCCTTTTTCCCCCGGCTTTAGCCGGAAGGTTGTGGCGCCTGGTTGTGCCCCTCCGTTTGGTGCAGCAGGTGGCGCCTGTCGTTTGGGTGGTCGGTCGAGGTCAGCGCGGCGCTGGTGTGCGCCGTGCATTTTTGTAGAGGGAATGACCTCCCTTGGCCGCGTGGTTCCCGGCTTAGAATAGGACCAACCCATCTCATCCCATCGGGTGTCGTACAAGGCGACTAAGGGAAAACTAGGGAATGGGCAGCAGCGTTCCCTTAACACTTCTACAACCAAAAACTGCGCTCGCCAACCCGCCTGCCAAGCGTGGCGAGTATGGCAAACACCCCCAACCAATATTATGGAAGAAAGCAAGAAAACTAGGCTCCTAGTAGCCGGTAGCAGCCATGGTAACGACAGGACAAGGGGTGCTAAGAATCTCCGGCAGAGATTCGGCTACCACCAAAACCGAAAATTGTCCCTGGTGACATACAACGCACGCACATTGAGGACAGATGAGAAGCTAGTTGAGCTGGAAGAAGAGTTAAACAAGTTGCGGTGGAGTATTGTTGGTTTATCGGAGGTCCGAAGAGAGGGCGAGGACACGATAACCTTAAAATCCGGCAACTTGTTTTACTACCGGGAGGGCGAACAGCAGTCCCAAGGTGGTGTCGGATTTATCGTCCACAAGTCACTCATAAACAACGTTGTGTCCTTCACTAGTGTGTCGAGCAGGGTAGCGTACCTGATACTCAGAATATCCAAAAGATATTCGCTGAAGGTCATACAGGTCTACGCACCGACCTCGGCATACTCAGATGATGAGGTCGATGTTATGTATGAGGACATTAGTAGAGCCATACAGACTTCCAAAGCACACTTTACAGTAGTTATGGGTGACTTCAATGCGCGACTGGGCAAACGGGGCGATGATGAGTTGAGAGTGGGGCAATTTGGATATGGGCAGCGCAACCCCAGGGGTCAGAGGCTGGCCGAATGTCTGGAGAAAGAGGGACTCTTTATGATGAACTCTTTCTTCCAGTAGCCGTCTCATAAGAAATGGACCTGGATGAGCCCTGATGGTTTCACAAAAAATGAGATAGACTTCATCATGAGCACCAAGCAAAAACCGGCAGTGATCACCGAATGGTCAGAGGCACATTAAATATTAATGTCAAAATGGAAAGATCGCGTCTGATGAAGTCTACGCTCCGATCTTCTAATACACATATCCAAAACCCCGAGAACTTTCAACTCGAATTATCAAACCGCTTCGAATTGCTAGACAGCAGCGCATCAGTGGACGAAATCAACGATAGGTTGGTAGAGACTGTCCATACGGTCGGGTCTAAGCATTTTAAGCCCCACCGTAAAAATAGGCCTCAAAAGCTATCTGACTACACCCGAAACCTTATGGCTGAGCGACGTACCATGACACTCCAAACCTCCGATGATGCTAAGTCCTATAGGCAGCTCAATGGACAGATATTGAAGTCCTTGCGACACGATTTACGGTCCTTCAATACAAGACGTATTGAGGAGACCATAGAGCAGAACAAGAGCTCCAAAGTGTTCGCAAGAGACGCGTCTATTGGGCAAAGCCAGTTGACGAAGCTGAAGACGGAGGACGGAAACGTAACGTCGAATAGGACAGAGGTGCTCAGTGAGATAGAGAGGTTCTATAGGCAGTTGTATACCTCAGTAGCTGAACCTGTTGTTGACTTGGTAAAAGACCCAAGAGCCAAGCTAACCCGACACTACACTGAAGATATCCCGGACATCAGCCTGTACGAGATTAGGATGGCTCTCAAACAACTTAAAAACAACAAAGCGCCGGGTGAAGACGGAATTACCGCAGAGCTTCTGAAAGCGGGCGGATCGCCGGTACTTAAAGTCCTTCAGAGGCTGTTTAATTCCGTCTTGATCGAAGGAAAAACGCCGGAAGCGTGGAACAGGGGTGTGGTGGTAATCTTTTTCAAGAAAGGTGATAACACTTTACTGAAGAATTATAGGCCCATCACACTGCTGAGCCATGTTTATAAGTTGTTTTCGAGAGTCATCACGAATCGTCTCGAACACAGGCTTGATGACTTCCAGCCTCCCGAACAAGCCGGTTTCCGGAAAGGTTTTAGTACCATAGACCACATACATACGCTGCGGCAGATTATACAGAAGACCGAGGAGTATAATCGGCCACTATGCTTGGCGTTTGTGGACTATGAGAAAGCCTTCGATTCGATCGAGACTTGGGCGGTTCTTAGATCTCTCCAGCGATGCCGCATTGACTATCGGTACATCGAAGTGTTGAAGTGCTTGTATAATAACGCCACCATGTCAGTCCGAGTACAAGGGCAGTACACGAAGGCGATCTCCATAAAAAGAGGAGTAAGACAGGGAGACGTCATTTCTCCGAAACTGTTTACGACCACCATAGAGGACGCCTTCAAGCTCTTGGAATGGCGAGGACTTGGCATCAACATCAAGTGCGAATAATCACTCACCTTCGATTTGCCGACAACATTGTGGTCATGGCGGAGTCGCTGGAAGATCTAGGACGAATGCTCGGCGACCTCAACAGAGTATCTCAACAAGTGGGTCTTAAAATGAACATGGACAAAACGAAAATAATGTTTAACGTCCATGTCGTACCCACCGCACTCACCGTTGGGAACAGTACTCTTGAAGTTGTCGACGAATACATTTACCTGGGACAGGTAGTCCGGTTAGGTAGGTCCAACTTTGAGAGAGAGGTCAATCGACGAATCCAACTCGGCTGGGCAGTGTTCGGGAAACTGCGCAACATTTTCTCATCCAAAATACCTCAGTGCCTAAAGACTAAAGTTTTTAGTCAATGTGTGTTACCAGTGATGATATATGGATCAGAGACGTGGTCTCTTACTATAGGTCTCATAAAAAAGCTCAGAGTTGCTCAGCGAGCTATGGAGAGAGCTATGCTCGGCGCTTCTCTACGTGATCGAATCAGGAATGAGGAGATTCGTAGAAGAACCAAGGTCACCGACATAGCCCTTAAAATTAGCAAGCTGAAGTGGCAATGGGCGGGCCACATAGCGCGAAGATCGGACGGGCGTTGGGGCAGAAAGATTCTAGAGTGGAGACCACGTATTGGCAAGCGCAGCGTGGGACGAACACCTGCCAGATGGACCGACGATCTTGTGAAAATCGCAGGAAGTCGTTGGATGCAGGTGGCATCGGACCGGTTACGCTGGAAAGCGATTGGGGAGGCCTATGTTCAGCAGTGGACAAGTATAGGCTGAGGCTCAGGCTCCCGACCGCCCGCTGGGCTGTGGGGCCCTTTTGGGTCCCTAGCCCGGCCGTGCTGGGCCGACCGGCCGCTGCTGCTTGCTGCCAGAGGGGCGGCGCAGTGGTGGCTGGAAGGCTCACGCGCCTTTTAGGCAAGGGTGTGGGTGTGGCGCCTGGTTGCCCCCTCGCTCTCCCTCGGGAGAGAGAGTTGGGTGCAGCAGGTGGCGCCGCCCCTGGTAGGGAGCCGTTCGGGCGCCTGCCCTTAGGGGTGTGGCGCAGATCGGCTTGGTGGTACGGTGGTCGGTGTAGGTTTGCGTAATCTCCCGACCACCTGCTGGGCGGTGGGGCCCCTTCGGGTCCCTAGCCCGGCCGAACCGGGCCGACCGGCTGCTGCTGCATGCCGCCAGAGGGGCGGCGCGGCGGCGGCTGGGCGGTTCGCGCGCGTGTAGCGCGAGGGGGCGTGGAGATACCCATGGCCTCGGATGTCAAAGTCCGGGTACATGGGTGTCTCTACCGAATCACCTGGGTGGCAGACTCGGGGGAGTCTGCCTCCCAGCTCGAGAGGGAGACGCTGCGTTGGGTGACATCAACGCGGCGTCTACGTAGAGGGAGGGCGTATTTTTACGCCAGGGAGGTGACTCCTAAGGTGGGCCCTCAACAGGGCAGGTCGCGTCGGGGTCGCGGAGCGTGCCGGACGGCGATCCCGTGATCCCCGACACTCGCGACAAAGACGGTGTCACCGCAGGGTTTTTAGTCGGTACACTTGGTCCATCAACAGCCGGGGCTACGGCCCCGAGTGTTGATGGATCAAGGACTCCGACATAACCCCTCCGCGTCCCCCGAACGTGGACGGGTACCCATAAAAGGTTTTCCCTGCGATAAAAAAAAAGGCCTATGTCCAGCAGTGGACTACGATAGGCTGATTGATTGATTGATTGAAATTGTGGACTTGGTTCTTAAGACTTTTAGTCTATATGCCAAACACATCAATGAGCTTGTCGTATTTGTTATATAATTTGCATAGCCTTGACACAGGTGAGTTACTACCTAAGACGGACTTTCAAAAAGGTGGGCATGAAAGCTTAATGAGTTTTCTAGGCATTTTATATGGAACGTTGAATTTAAATTTAGACAAAATATCAGGACAATTAATTTTGTGTGTTAAGATTTTATGTAAGAATAGCAATTCAGATGAATCTCTGCGCTTATCTAATGACACCATTTTAAACGTTGTTAAACGTTTTAAGTAACTCGGTTGTCTTTTAGCGATGCCTGCGGTGTAAGCTAAGTGATTCAGAAAACGCTTTTGTACTCGTTCTAACCTTAAACTATGCATTGCAAAGTGAGGACGCCACACGACCGCACAGTACTCAAGTATGCTACGAACAAGGCTGTTGTAAAGAATTTTTTTTGTTTTTGGGCAGCGAAAATATTTAGTGTTTCTAATTACAAAACCTAACATTTTTGAAGTTTTATTGACCACATTTTTAATGTGAGGAACAAAAGTGAGTTTGTGATCAAGAACTACACCTAAATCTCTAACAGTACTCACTTTTTTAGTAAGTAATATACAAGCATTTCTCAATGTTAAGTTGCATGTCATTTAATTTACACCAATCCAATAAGCTTTTAATGTCATTTTGAAGTAAAACTACATCTACCTGGGAATCTATGACTCGTGCTATTTTAAGGTCATCTGCAAACATATAAGGAGTAGAATAAATAAAAACATTTGGAAGGTCATTTATAAAAATGTTGAACAGTATTGGTCCTAAATGGGATCCCTGTGGAACACCGGAAGTAATTTTACATGTATTAGACTTGAATCCATCTACTACCACATAGAAATTGCGGTTAGTTAGGTATCGGTTAGTTAGGTATGAACTAAGCCATTTTAAAAACATACCAGTAAAGCCATACGCTGAGAGCTTTTGTATTAACAGTTGGTGAAAGACCTTGTCGAAAGCCGTGCTACCACTAGTAGCCTTGCTAGTCCGTGTACACCACGTCAATTTGCCTATTTGCATTAACAGACTCAATAGTAATCTCAATGAATGTTACTAAGTTACTACATGTTGATCGTGTAGGCACTAAACCATGCTGACAGTTTGAAATGTATTTCTGGAAGTAATTTTGAATATAAGGACAAATTATAGCTTCCAAGACTTTACCTATTACAGGAAGAATTGATATTGGCCTATAGTTTGTAACTTTAGTTATGGTACCAGATTTCGGAATCGGAACAACCTTAGCTAATTTCCATTGGTCGGGGAATATGCCAACACTGAGTGACTTATTAAATATTAAACTAAGAGGTATTGCTAACTCATCAGCGCAATTAACTAATAAAATTGGAGGAATATGATCAGGCCCAGGTCCCTTATGAATATCCAGCTGGTTCAAAAATGTAATTATAGTTTGTTTCTGAATAGTTAAACCAGAAAAACAGTCGGAAGTAGTTTTTAAGTTATTAAAATGTGTAGATTTCGTATGAACATCAACTCTTTGACTAGTTTGACCTGTCTGAGTGCATACTATTGAGAAATAGGAGCCAAACATATTTCATATATCAGGTCACTTGTGAACTGTTGTTTCTGCATTAGACATGGATGAAGGGTAATTGCTGGCAACTTTTCTTTTTGATTTTGTAAACGACCAAAAGAACTTAGGATTTGTCGTCATTTTGTCCTCGAGATTGTTTACATATGTAATGTAACATCTTCTTGTAAGTTTTTCACACCGTTTACTACACAAACGTAAAGAAATCTTGTCCATTGGGTTTTTATATGTATTATATCTTCTTCTGTACTTGTTTTTTTTCTTTTAGCAATCTTATAGACTTTTATTAAACCAGGGGGGATTTTTATAATTTTTATTGACAACAGCGGGTACAAACTGTTCAATAAGCTTATTAATTCTGCTGTAAAAAATATCTAGTATGGTATTAGGATCATCTTCCTTACTAAATAGATTACACCAATTAACTTTTTGAAGCTCAGCTATGATAGCACCATAATCAGCTTTCTTAAAATTTAGCCGGTTAGTATTATTAGGCCCCAATGTAGTTTTTGACTCTGAGCGGAGGTCAATATTAAGAGGAGGGTGATAGGGATAAATATTGCATAGGCTATTAGATGCTTCAGTTACATCACAAAGTGTAATATTTGTGAGAACCAAGTCCAAAATATTGTGCTTATTGTTGAGAATGTTATGTAGTAGTTATGTCTGTAAAAATCTTATTGAATTGTGATAAGTGTGCAAATAAATTGTTGTTTCATTTTTCGTCTTCAAAATCATATTGAGTGAACAGCCATACTATTTTAAATAACTGTCGGTTACTTGTAACTATCTACCACATGTATAGCCGTTGAGTTTGGCAAGTAGCGTGAGTTGTTGATCTCCCTCACCAATATAATAGATTTTAGTCAAGTAACACTTGATTACATTCGTTATGTACCTTTAGCCTTTTTTTTTCTACACGAAGCGACATATCTAAATTGTAAATTCACCTAGATGTCAATAAAATCAACCACAGTTTAGACTATTAAAATTTTTAACTAGTCAAACACAGGACATGGACAGTAATTATAATTTGTTAATTTGACTCACTTTTGCCAAGATTCTTGCCCTTCTTCTCCACAGAAATGACAAAAGAACTTTGTCAATTTTATGACATTAATTAATGATATATATATTTTAAGTTTACAATGTGTAAGCAAGTGACAAGACAAGAAATGTTTCAGTGATACACACAAGTATATACATATTCGGAATCACGCGGCTAACTTATTCAATACTTTTGACGGTGTTTCGTCCCGAGCGACTGACTGTCGTTTGTTAGCAGTGCAATCCTTGGAAAGATATGCTTCGGGCGTAACATCAGCCCCTCATTTAGTATTAATTAATTCAACACATATTTGTAAAAAAGATGGAAACCACTAACCACAAATAGAGTATGTAATTATAAAAATAACAGCCTACTACTAACTTCTCTTGGTCGTCGCGCTACGGTCATCAGCAACTCGACTTTTTGTTTTTTTTTGCGTCGTTTAATATCGTTACCCCGAACTAGTAATTAATTCTGTATTCTGTTACCAACACAATTATCTAGAATCACACAAAGAGCGGTTCCGTGAGAGGATAGAACCTGCAACTGTGCAACCATTATACCAAGCGGACATTTGTTGTAACTAAAATCATTCAAAATTCAATAAAACATACTCTGCGCAGAGCATAGGCAAGTTCGTCAATAAATATGCAAGGTACACACTAAATAGGCACATTGCCGATTTAGTGATTCCAAAACTTACGATTTTAACAAATTTCGCCACATGCTTATACACTATAAGCGGAAAAAGCAAATAACAAACTTCCTGGCGGCGTGTTTCATTGCCGGCGGCAGCCACGTGTCCGCTGGGCTAATTGGGTCAGTGGTCCCGGCCGGCCCTGGCCGCCATGTAATGGACTTTGCTGGACATAATGCCCTTCGGCAAGGAGTGTGACTGCGCGGGGGATAGTGAAGCGGCCGTAACAATGGCACGGCTATAATAGGGAGACAGATTGGATGATTGGGGTTTATCTAAAGATGGGCTGGTGTCGATGGAGATTATTATACATCGTGTCACTTATAGGACACAAAGCCGCATACAGGATTACCTACTTGTAAGACCATTTCGGCCCCCATAGCCAGTTATTAGAGCTTTACGTAAATCTATATTCAACCACCGACCACCTACCTCCTCCATCACACAGAAATCGCAAAGACAATATCGTATCTCGATCTATAAGCACACATCACTCGGCGAGTGAAACCTTGGAGATGCTTCAACGATGCTTGTTGTTTTAGAAAATATACGTTTGTTATGAAAACGGCGGCGCTGAAAGGTCGCCGTTACAGAAATAGGTGCGCGGGAACAAAGCGGGCGCGAATATTATCGTAGTTGTTACATATTCGTGCGCGCGCGCGGCCACGCACGCAATGCCCCTGTAGCGCAGGACTAACTCCTATAAGCGAGTTTTTTATTGAGGCACACACCAATTTTAATATAATTAACTATAACATAATATACGGGCACAGAAATGCAATAAAGAATAACATTCTCCAACATATTTCAAAAGTCGACCTCCATCTAAGAATTTTATACATCACACAATATCGTCAAAGTATCATACAAGTTTGCTAAAGGCTTTGGAAACTCTGTGCTAAATTCCAATCAAGCCGCATTTGCGATATGCAAAGCATACTTCCAAGTGAGGAATAATTGTGTCTGGGGCCGGGCGAGCGAACTGCAATAAATCTACCATTCTGCCATTATTCTGCTCGCTCTGCATTCTGACGCGTAAAGGCGCGCCGCGCCGCAAGTGATCTATTTATAACAGAAGGGCAGGATAAGGGCAGAAATCCCAACTATTGAATAAAATTAGCGAAGAGATGACCTTTTAGTCTCCTCAGTTATAACCATTTTCTGCAGGATGTCTTTTGTAGAAACCATGATGAAATTAACCTGATGAAAAAAAATAAAAAAAATACTTGTTAGTTACACCTTACAAAAACCTAGATCGTTTTTAATTGACGAGCTAGTTCCCACACGAGTATAACTCATATAAAACACTGTTCACCGAGGAACAAGGAAAAGCGTTGATTTTCCCCAACCAAGAGAGATAGTCAATTTCGTAGCACGTGTATCATTGCTTCCTACTTACGCCTCGATCGAGCAGCACCCGGCGACCCTCGTCACGTCGCGGCGAGCACGTGGCGGCGGGACTACTTGCCGACTTGGAGATTAGATAGCGACACACCGTCACGCTTATATACTCCAAGCGGGGATGTCAGACGTGTGCTCTGTACACCCACTATTCGCCGACGATGATAGGTGCCATGTAATAAAAATAAAATAAATTTAATTAAGGGCGAGCTTATTACCATATACCAGGTCCAATTCCACACCTCGGACAGATACTCGGAATCATTTTCTGACCTAGGATTTGAATCCAGGATCTCGTGATCGCGAAGTGCACTATTCGCCGCTAGGCCAACGCGGCAGTCTTTGTGGCAGCGACCGACAGCTTTTTAAATGTTGGTGGTCACCGGAAACTCTCGGAGGGGGTTACGTTACACATGGTTACTCCAGTCCAATATCGTTGTTGTTTGCATGAAAACTTATTTGGATTTGGTTGAAATAATTTATAATTTGAATTCAGAGGAACAGTTCCCAAAAGTATATAAAAAATAATGAATAGTTGAATAAGCTTTCCCCATATTCCACGCATAAGTTGTTATATCAATATGAAAAAAAAACATTATAAATGTAACGACTATTGCTTTTTAAAACAAAAAACCGCACGCTAGGAGTTATTTCATGCGTCGTGCATATTTATATATATAAACATGAAACTCGCAAAAACAAACACCCAGACCAAAACAAATATTTGTGGGTAACACAAAAATTTGTCTCGTGCGGGGATCGAACCCGCGACTCCTCGATTCAGTAAGCGGAGCGGCTACTGGACTAAGTCGTCTGTCAACAAAATATAATCGTGAGTTAATCTAATTTTTATCTAGAAATCCCGTATCATATATTGCTATGCTTCATATTTTTCGAGATAAAATGTGTTTTGTTTTATTTTACGATGTAAAATACCTTCATATAAAGTTTCAATTAAATTCGTTTAGCCAGTTATGTCGCAAGAACCGTGATTCTTTCCGGCATAAAAAGTATCTCGAATATTATTTCGAGACCTAAAACACCTTGAAAGTGTTAGATCTATTCTGCCATTTTAGTATGAAGAAATAACGGCTATCCCGGAAGAACCGTGTTATATACCGTCTGGCGTGTTATATATCGTGTTATATATTTTGTCAACTTCCACCAGACTAATTTCTCTATCAACTATCTCTATCACCGGGTTTAGTTCTTTGAAAAAAATAAAGTAAACTATAGCGCGATCTTATTCAACACACACTACTAACGCCTCTCAAAAAACCATACAATACATTCAATACAATAATTTTTAAGAAGGATTTTACTTCTTTTTATATTGTTTATTAATATTTATATTTCTGATTTAAACATGCTTACCTACCCTGACAAAGAGTGTAATCTATCTATCTATCTATCTATAACCTCACGCCAGATCTCTTGCGGGGTAGGCAGAGAGTACAGAGTTCCAACAGGTTCTTTCCTTACATACCTCTCTGGCTTCTTCGACTCTCATAGTTCGTCTCATACACGCTCGCCGGTTACGGAGACTCTTGACTTTTCCATCTGACAAGACTCGGTTTATTTGGTCGTGGTAAGATAGTCTAGGTCTTCCCCGGTACCTGCATCCTTCCACTTTCACATTGTATATCTGTTTTGTCATTATTTCCTCTGGCATTCTTTCTATATGCCCGAACCAACGGAGCATGCCCTTTCTCATCTTTACACCGATACTATCTTTCATACCTACTCGCTGTCTTACTATGCTGTTGCTAATGCGGTCGGTCAGCTTCACTCCGCACATCTTCCGCAGAGCTCGCATTTCTACCGCATTTATCCTACTTTCATTCTCCTTCTTACATACCCAGCTCTCGCTACCATGTAACAGCGTTGGGACAAGAACTCCGTTATGTATGGCCAGCTGCGCCTTATGGCTTAAGTGCTGGCTCCCGAGTAGCTTTCCCATTTATTTATTTATTTATTTATTTATTGGTCTACCAACAATTGTTACATCAAAACAGAAAAAAAAAATATACATAGCATTGAATCTTAATCTAAATGTACAATTTCAAGGGTAAACACTTCATGCAATAAAAAAATATCAAGTTGGGTTACGTAGAAAGTTAACAAAAAATCGAAATCGAGAAAACAATGGTGAGACAAAAATCTATTTTTACATTATAGGGGCAACAAATAAAGAAAAAAAATATACGCAATAATAAATAAATAATTACCTATGTTGGACCTGGTACTTAAGTTTACCAAAGCTTGTGTGGTATGCATCAATAGATTTACTCATTTTATTAAAGAGCTTACAGAGCCTCGCAACAGGCGAATTGGTCCCTAGAACAGTTTTACGGAAAGGGGGGCTAAAAAGTTTCATGTGATGTCTGGGATATTTGTGTGGGATGTTAAAGTTGAATAAAGCTAACAATTGGGGGCAGTCAACGTTGCTGCGCAAAACTTTAAAAAGGAATTTTAAATCAAGGAAGTCCCTCCGTTGGTCTAAGGTCATAACTTTAAATTTCTCAAGACGCTGTGAGTAGCTCTGAGTTTTTTTAGAGATGCCTGTTGAGTGAGCTAGGTGTCTCAGAAAACGTTTTTGAAGACGTCCAAGTCTTAGGCTATGTGTTGCATAGTGAGGACGCCACACTACCGCGCAGTATTCAAGAGTACTGCGAACAAGGCAATCGTAGAGTAGAATTTTAGTGTTTGGTTTCCGAAAAGACTTTGCATTTCTTATTAGAAATCCAAGAGTTTTCGAAGCTTTTTTAATAACTTGATTGATATGAGGCACAAAAGTAAGTTTCTGGTCCAGCAGAACTCCCAAATCTCGAACAACGTCTACAATTTTCAGCTGTATGCCATTTATGTGGTAGTTAAAACGTATAGGACTTAATTTGCGTGTAAAAGTTATTTGCGAACATTTCTGGACATTCAGTTGCATGTCATTTTCCTTGCACCAGCTAATGAGTCTATCAACGTCTATTTGTAGTAGTAATGCATCGTTATATGAAACTATCACTCTAGATATTTTTAAATCGTCTGCAAACAAGTACGGAGTTGAGTGCACAAAACAATTTGGGAGGTCATTAATGAATATTTCAAAAAGTATTGGACCCAAATGTGATCCCTGTGGGACACCAGATGTGATATTAAAAACTTCAGATTCAAAACCATCGATCACAACGTAAAAAGATCTGTTAGTTAAATATGAATTTAGCCAATTTAGAAGAGGGCCTGTAAAACCATACGCAGTAAGCTTTTGGATTAAAATCTCATGGGAAACCTTGTCGAAAGCTTTACTGAAGTCAGTATAAACAACGTCAATTTGTTTATTTGAATCGACTAGTTTCACAGCATTTTCGACAAAAGTAACCAGGTTGCTACATGTTGATCTGTTTGGAATAAACCCGTGCTGATGCTCAGATACATACTTTTTAAGGTAGTTTTGTATGTGTGGTCGTATCAGGGCTTCAAACACCTTTGCGAATGTTGAAAGAATTGATATTGGTCTATAATTACTCACGTCATTATCAGCATCGGCTTTGTGTATAGGTATAACTTTAGACAACTTCCATTTCTCGGGAAAGATACCAAACTTGAGTGATTTATTAAATATAAACTGGAGAGGGATTACTAAGTTTTTAGCACAATTTACAATAAAAATAGGCGGGATTTTATCACTGCCTGGTCCCTTAGAGGTGTCAAGATTCTTCAAATATTTCAGAATAGATTCTTCATTAATACTTAATACGGAAAAGCTGTCCGAGCTGTTAGTTAATTTGAGCAAATAGAAATATTTTTTTGCCTCTTTATTTGATTGTTTTTTAGCTGGGCAATATACAGATGAAAAATAGGAGCCAAACATGTTGCATATGTCCGGACCATTATTAGCGATTTTATCCCCATTCATAAAAGTTGCGGGGTAGGTACTGGTATGCTTACGGGCTTTGATATATGACTAAAAGAATTTAGGATTTGTGCTTATTTTCTGTTCAATGCTGTGCATATAGGTAGTGTAACATTCTTTAGCTAGACGTTCGCAGCGTTTGGTACATACTCGAAGAGATATTTTATCTAATGGATTTTTATAAATACTATACCTTTTTTTATATTTATCCCTCTCCCGTAATGCCTTTACTAGATTTATACTAAGCCAGGAAGGAGTGGAGTTATTTTTAAACTTAAAAGATGGAACAAACTGTACAATGAGTTCATTAATAACATTATAGAAAATTTCGAGCATAACATTTGGATCATTAATATCAAGAAATAGCTTGGGCCAATTAACTTTTTCTAATTCATCATTAAGTGCTATGTAGTCTGCTTTATTGTAATTTAATCTTAATGTTGTATTACTTTTTAGGTTTTTATTTATTTTACAATGGACAATAATTTCAAGCGGTGGGTGGTAGTAATCAATTTTAGATAGACTGTGTAAAGCTTTTGTTATGACACATTGTGGCAAATCAGCGAGAACCAAGTCCAACATTTTATTCATTTTATTAGGAACTAGATTGTATTGCGTAAGGTTGTTGGTATACGTAAAATCTAAAAAATCTTGATATATATTCGAATGTAAGCAGGAGGAAGAACCAGAAGAACTATTAATTACATTCCAGTCGATACTACTCATGTTAAAGTCGCCAATTAAAATCGTGTGATTGGCGTTAGTTTCTGCTACATAATTAAAGTTATCCATAAACAGTTTAAGAACTGAATGTTGCACTGGGGGTGGTAAATAAACCGTACATATTGTTATTTTAAAGCTTGGTGTTACATAAACAGTTATCCACAGGCCCTCACACCCACTTTCCCAAATAGACATTCTGTTAGCCTTAAACTTTTTAGAAATTGCAACCAAAACACCTCCTCCTTCTTTATTAGAATTAAATCCGGAAGTGGACCTATCACGTCTGTAAACATTGTATCTTTTGTCAAAAAGTTCACTACTTAAAATGTTATTGTTAAGCCATGTTTCTGTTAAAATTATTGCATCATGGTTACAACATGCCAGATTACAATTAAATTCTGGTATTTTCGTGCGCAAACCACGAATATTTTGATAATAAATATTGAATGTAGCGAATTTTATTTAATTGAAACTAAAACTTATTTGTACTCGTGTGCTTACATTGGGTCTACACTATTTTATTTAAAGAATCAGAGTACTTTATTATTATATAACCAGAATCATCTGTTTTTCTAACGAAGATGCGTCCGCCTCTTATCCAAACATGCTTGTACCCTTTTTCTTTAGATCTGATTCGTGTAGCTGCGTGCAGTGCTTTATTAGCCGGACTCAGGTGTTCAGTAACAAATATCGGAGAACGCTCTCCTACAAGTCCAATGTGAGAAGTGTTCAGCTTATCATTGAAAGATTTTGATTTGTTAAAGTTGATCGCTGCAGCTAAAAATGTATCACGATATCTAGATGTGTTGAATTGAACTATTATGGATTTAGGTCGGTTGTTATTATTTCCGAATTTCATCACACGTGTACAGTTTGATATATTTTCATCCCTGACATCACAATCGATGACCTCGCCTAGTTTTTTTATGATTTTAGGGAGGTTTTCGTCTTTTTTCTGAGGAAGGCATTGGATCTCAATGTTATTGGTGCGAGCTTGTTGTTCCAGAGTGTTTACACGTAACGACATGTCTTTTATTGAGCTGGATAAACTGTTATTTTTGTCTTCTAGTTCTTTAAGCCTGATCTGTGCTTCTTTATTTTGCTTTAGTATATCATCATATTGGTCACTCATATGATTGATGGAATATTTTAGTTCCTGAATTTCATTACGCATAGATTTAAGTTCCGCATTCATTAACGTTTTCATAGTTGAGGTGAGCTTCTCCAATAACATGTTGGATTGCGATTCCAAAACCTCAGCTACGATATTTCTCACACAATCTTCAGTAAGCGTTGACGATGATGAACCTAGGGGAGACTGTAAGGCTTGCCTCTTAGTTAATCGCCCTGTTTTGTTTGGGTTATAGCGGGCGGGAGTGTCATCATTATTTTCTTTCCCTTGGTTTTTACAGTGCTACATAATGGACAAGTCCAAGATGAAACATCAGTTGTCGTCTCCAAGGATAAGCAAGCATAGAGTAAAGCTTTATTACATGCTTCACATTGAGGAAATTTCATGTTATCATGTCCATCATCTGTCATACAGCAACCCCACTCCATTGTTTGGCTTGTTTATGTGATATCAGTACCGAAATTCAATGCTTGATATAAATTGTACTTAAAAAAAATATATTTTCTGGATATCGCTCACTAATAAATGCTCTTATACAATACAATAGCCCAACAAATCCGTTGGCGCACACTATTTAATGCCCTCAGGTTCTCGTCGGGACCATAAGGTCGGAAGCGCCGTGCGAAGCGCGTCGCTTACGCGTTTCATCCGAGTTCAGTGTTAATTGTGATTGATGGTGAATAGGAGTTTGATATTTTTGCAATTTATGGGTCCTATTGTCACATAAGGGTTAAGTGTTTGATACTCACAGGTAGGTTTATTAGTCCTTTTTATATGTTCACTGTCACTTTACGATAACTTTTTCTCTAATCGACTTAAAAGAATTTATTTGACTGAGACTCAAAACAATGACCTGACTTTCGCGCGTGTACCCATCGCACGATTCACTCTGTTCCCTGCACTCACTCTTCTCTCTATGTCAGCGGTGTATTTCCCATCCTTACTGAAGGCACATCCAAGATATACAAACTCATTCACTTGCTCCAGCACATCGTTACCAAACACAATCCTTACATTCATTCTGGTTTCTTCCCTTTCAAAAACCATAATCTTGGTTTTCTTCACATTCAAGTGTAAGCCATTGATCATGCAGTCGTCTTTCATAACTGTGACTAGTGTTTGCAGATCAGTGGCTGTTGGCGCTATTAAAACCGCGTCATCTGCATAAAGTAGATGGTTTACCACTAAGTCACCCATTTGTACACCTTCATTCATCGCTTTCAGTCTTTGAAGACTTTTGTCCAGATATATTATAAACAGTCTAGCGGACAACACGCAACCCTACTTGACGCCGATTTTAACGTCAAACCAGGGTGAGCTGTTACCACCCACCCGTACGCATGCCTTGCAGTCCACATAAGTGGACTGGACGGCTTGCAACAGAGTGCCATCTATACCATACTCTGGCAAAATGTCCCAAAGTCTCTTTCGCACAACTCTGTCAAATGCCTTCTCCAGATGTAATCTAGCGTAATAATATCTTAAAACGGTAGATTGCCAGTTAAGTATGTAGCAAAGTTTTGTCAGTTCATTTTGTGTTAGTCTTCTCGTAAGATATAAATCGTCATTCATCGTTAGAGTTCTCTCCGGAAGAAACAATCCTGAATGCACAATGGTTCATGCACAAAATCATGTTTGAGTGTTTAAATCAAACGTGTATAAACAATTTCCAGTGAGTGCTTTTAACTACTGAAAAGTTTTTCGTGAGGAGACGAACCTGAGTCCAATATTAATTCATGGAGGAATTCATGTGTAGGCAAAATCACTTTACGTCATAACATTGCAGTTCGGGACAAACAGAAATAAGGTTCTGTGGTTTATCCCGCAATAATCTAGTAGCTTAAGTTGTTTTGGAACAATGAATGATTTATCAAAATCGACCTGTTTTTTCTTTCCTCAGAAACTGTTAATTTTTTCGAAAATATGAGTATACAGAGTTATGATCCTTAATACAAGCTACAACTATCCAAAATTTCATTGAAATCCATCAAACAGGTTTGGAATAAAGTGTCTTTTTAGAAATTTAATGTTTCGCTTATTTTTGTATTTACTGAAAATATGTGAATTTTCGTTTTGTATTTCCGGGATCAATACTATTCAATATGTTATCGAACATTATAAGATATCCACGTGCAAAGTTTCATCAAAATCCGCCTGGTAGTTTTTGCGTTATGATGGTTCATACCCTTGCATAGATAGACAGACAGACCAACAGACATAAAAGCCAAAAATTGTAAAATTGGCTTCTACATCAATAGAATGATTTCCGTGGGATGTTATTTCTAAAAATATACACAGACATGACTTCCTTACAGTTTTATTATATGTAGTATGTAGAGATATAGATGCTTTACTTTTCCCTACAAACTGTTTGATATATGTTGTCTGTCATATGAACTATTTCCATGCTAAGTTTCACTGGTACCTAAAAAATAGTTTTGGAACACAATGAATGATTCATCAAAATCGACTTTTTTGTACTTTCCTCAAAAACTGTTAGATGTTTCTGTTGTATACAGAGTTGTGACCTTTTATACAGGTTAGCAGTGATAACCTAGTGGTTAGACCTTTGGACTGCAAAGTCAGAGGTCTCGGGTTCAAACCCGGGCACGTACCTCTGTCTTTTCGAAAGCATGTGCGTATAAAAAATAATTATTACTTGCTTTAACGGTGAAGGAAAAACATCGTGAGCAAACCTGCATGCCTAAGAGTTTCTCGAAGGTGTGTGGTTTATACCCTCCGACAGACAGACAAACAAACACGAAAGCCAAAAATTGTGTAATTGACTTCTACATCGATAGTATTATCATCTTATCTTATCTTATATTGGCTTACCGGACCGAGGATACCTCTGGCGCACTTCGACCCATGGGATCTTTTGTGCTGTCCTTGCCCTAATGCTCTTACGTACCTGAGGTGTCCAGTACTCCCTGTATTAGGTTGTAGATTCCAGCAGGGGGACAGAGCCGTAGTTCTTCTGGGTTTGGATAGGCCACTCCCAGCAGTTCCATTCGCCGCGCAGCCAGAGCGTCGCAGTGACAGATGACGTGCTTCATGGTTTCAGTTTCTGTGCCACAGCACCTGCATACCACGTCGCCGCATAGGTTCATCTTGTGTAGATGTTCTTTCGTGCCATAGTGGCCTGTGAATGCTCCCGTTATTTGCCTTAGTTGTAGTCTACTATATTTTAGTAGTCTCTTGCAATCGCTTTCACACCATGTGGAAAGGAATTCCTTTGAGTGTCGAAGCCCTGTGTGTGTTTCCCATTCTTTCTTATGTTGTTCTTGGGCATATTTAAAGAGTGCGCCTCTATAGGCACCGTCTGGTATGCCTATGAACGGTTCTGGACCAACGGGTTTTCCCATTGCTCCCTTCCTGGCTAAGTCGTCCGCACGCTCATTGCCATCAACTCCCGTGTGCCCAGGGACCCAGACTAACCTGACCGTGTTGCGCGCTCCACATCTGTCAAGAAGGTATGCGCACTCCGCAGCCAGTGCTGAGTTTAGCTCATAGGAGCCGACGGCCTTGAGGGCAGCCTGACTATCACTACAAATGTAGATTTTCTTGCCCGTGATTCGTTTGTCCAATATCTCTTTTGCACAAATGTTTATCGCATAGGTCTCTGCCTGGAATATTGATGTAAACCTGTCCATGCTTTGGCTGAGGCTATATCCTTCCGTGTATACTCCGGCTCCTGTTCCAAACTTGGTTTTGGATCCGTCAGTGTACCATATCATTTGCTCCTTGCCTTGCTTATTTAGACCACTTTTCCATTGTTCCCTGGTTGGGATGTGAGTGCTAAATCTCTTATTGAACATGTATGTGGTTATGATCTTGTCACTTCTCATGTTCCTTATGTCATCTAGTTCCTTATCCGGTCCTAGCTTGGTGTGTTCGAGGCCTGGCGCCGTTATGCTCCATAGTCCAGCTTTCTCTAGCCTATAGAGTGCCTTCCTTGCCTCAGTTTCAATGACGATATGTAATGGAGTTAGGTTGAGTAGCCTCTCCATAGCTGCCGTCGGTGTTGTTTTGAAAGCACTTGTGATGGCCAGGCAGGCTGTCCTCTGCAGTTTTGTTAAGGAATCCCTGCACGTCTGTGTCTTGGTTCTAGGCCACCACACGATGCATCCATACGTTATAATCGGTTTTACCATAGTGATAAATAACCAGTGCATTATTTTGGGCTGTAGTCCCCATGCCTTTCCATACGCTGACCTACACATGTTCAGCACTCTCAGTGCTTTGGCTATGGTTAGATCAACATGTGTATGCCACTTCAGTTGCTGGTCCAGGGTCACCCCCAGATACTTGACCTCAGTGGCCCATTTAATTTTACTTCCGTACATGTACAGGTCCTGTAAGCCGTCAGTACCTTTTTCCTTGTAAACAGGATGACATTAGTCTTCGTCGGGTTGACCGAGAAGCTATTTGTTATGCACCAGTTTGTTACCTTATCTAGAGCTTCCTGCATCAGTGTCGATACTGTGTTTGGTAACTTTCCATTGATTGCTATCACTATATCATCCGCATATCCTACTCCGTAGAACGGACCTTTGTTGATTATCTTCAAGAGAGAGTCCACTACCAGGCTCCACAGAGTCGGCGATAAGACCCCTCCTTGCGGGCATCCTTTAGTGGTTCTTACGGATAGCCCTTCTCCTAATAGAGTGGACTGGACTATCCTGTTCTTTAGCATGTTTTTGATTCATCTGACAAGAGTTGGTTCTATCCCATGCTCTATAGCAGCTAGTTCTATGGATGAGAATGTTGTGCGATCAAATGCACCCTCGATATCCAGAAAAGCTGCAGCACAAATTTCCTTTTGCTGCAGAGCCATCTCTGCACGATTCACCACATAGTGCAATGCCGTTTCCGTAGACTTACCAGGTAGATAAGCGCATTGCATCTTATGTAGGGGATAATCCTTTAATGGACCATCCTTTATGTGCCTATCTATCATTTTCTCTAGACATTTTAAAAAGAATGAGGATAGACTGATTGGTCTGTAGGATTTAGCATCCTCATAGTTGGGTTTCCCTGGTTTGGGAATGAACGTCACCGTCACCTGCCGCTAGATATTAGGGGTATGCCCAAATGCCACGCACGCCCTGAATAGTCTGCACAGGTGTTGGCTGAGTACTGGTTCCCCTTCTTGTAGTAGGATGGGGTAAACACCATCCGGACCAGGGGCCTTAAATGTTTGAAACCTCTTTAAGGCCCATTTGAGTTTGTTCTGTTCCACGACTTTGCCTGCCGTCTCCCAGTCAGCTCTAGTTGTCTTTAAGCTTAGCTCATCTATTTGGACATCACACATGGTGTCCTCTCCCTGTATTGCCACCGAACCTGGGAAGTGCACGTTGAACATTGTTTTCAGCGTTTCTTCCCCATTGTTTGTAAGTTCCCCTACCTCATTCCTCACTGTAGTAAGTGAATTTAATTTGGCCATGGATATTGCCTTGGCTAACCTCATACCCTCAGGGAGGCTGTCTATGCTTTGGCAGTGTCTTTTCCAAGCCCTTCTTTTTGCTCTCCGCACTTCTGTATTGAACCTCGTGAGTATCGTAGAATATTCCCCAAAGTTCTTGGTTGCTTTCGCAGTGTTGAATGCACGTCGAGTTTCTACTCTTAACCGCGCTAGCTCTGGTGTCCACCATGGGTCACGTTTCGCTATGACTCTGCTCTCCGGACAGTTATTAGTCCAGGCGGTCTTTACTTCCCGAGCTACGCTATCCGCCTCGAACTCTATATCTAATACAGAGCTGAGTCTGCCTCGGACCTTCCCTAACTCTGCTTTAAGGTCACTTTTATATGCGGCCCAATCAGTGTTCCTTGGGTTCCGCCTTCTTGGATTTATATTAAACGTTTCCATCTTATACTGAAAACATATATAATTGTGATCGGAGGATGAGATCTCATTGGAGACATGCCAGTTGTTTACCTGTCTGCTCGCTCTATTAGAGGCAACTGTAATGTCAATAACTTCTGCCCTACGTCTATTAACAAACGTGGGCCTATTTCCTCTATTGAGAATTTGTAAAGGAGTACTTACCAGAAAGTCCAGAAGTTTTTCCCCTCTTTGATTAGTGTCTGAGCTGCCCCAGACGACGTGATGCGCGTTTGCGTCACATCCTACGATTAGCTCAACCTTCTTATTGCAGGAATATTCAACCAAGTCCCGCAGATGCGTTGTAACAGGGTCCGCGCTTTCGTAGGGCAGATAGGCAGCCGAGAAGATGACTTCTCGGCTACCCTTGTTACCTTCCAATTTTAACTTCACCGTGGTGAGGTCCCTATAACAGAAAATGGACAGAGGCAAAGCGTTTATGCCATTCCTGACAAAAATGCAGGTCCTCATGTCATTAGTTGTGCAATTGTGAAACAGGTTACCCCCCGCTCCATCAAGGCCCTTTATCTGTCCCCTATCAATATAGGGTTCTTGAATAAGTGCTAAATCAAATTTAGCTCTTCGCAGCTGGCGATCTAGCATCGCCGTAGCCGCCTTAGAGTGGTGCAATTTGATTTGTACGCACCTTAGGCCAAGCTCCTTTGTTGCCTGGTTGTGTTCAGTTGGTAGTCCACATTAGGGACTACCTACCTTGCAGCTCTCCTCCGGTTCGCTGCTATCTGGGGCTTCATCGTCCTCCCCTATCGGGGAAGACGTGATGCCCAGATTGTCGAAGCCGCCCGCCAGTCCATCCGATCTCACCGACATGGCTGGCGATGGGACCGGACAGTCCGCGAGCAGTGCCTCCTCCTTATCTGTTGCAGGGGTGTTTCCCCCCTGCTGATGGTCTGGTAGTGTCTCCACCGGAGTAGTAATGGGTACTACCGCTGGTTTATCGGACCCAACCGCAGCCTCCTCTTTGTCCTCCGACGTTTCAAGGACTTTGAAGTAGCTGCGGTCAAGCCCGGCGTGCAGCATGTACCCGGCTTCTTTAATGGCATCAGCCGAGGACTGATCCATCAGGATGATGCTCCTAGCCTGTCTTCCCTCTGTCGTCGTGTTCACGACCCTCCAGCGGTCCGTAAGTATAACCTTATGGAGTCGCTGGAGCATCTGAAGCTCCATTAACAGAGGGACCTTTTCGCTCACACGTGTCCTCTTCCACGCCATTTTCACAGGACGGGGTAAGTCCCTATCTCTGATCACCTTGACCTTGACACCACCGACAGTTTGACCGTCGTAGTGCTTCAGCCAGGTGATCGCCTCATCGCTGGAGCAAGTTATGCTGATGATGCCGCCTTGGACCCCCTTCCAATCAATGGTGAGGACAGGATCGCTCCACATCCTCCTCCAGATGACGTCCTTTATGCTCCAGGCAGTCTCCTCATCAATCATCGTCTTGGGATAGTCATCCGCAATGATGACCATCCTTGTCATAGTCAGGGCTTCTTTAAAGGAGGACCCGAGGCGAACTCGCTTCAGATCCCCTGCCGCATCCCTAGCTTCATCGCTGACCTCTCTCGCCCGTTTAGAGAGCGTCGCCTCCTGTACGGGCGTCTGAGAGACAGCCGATTGCCTTGCGAGCTCGATTCGCTTCCTCCGCTTAGCGAGCCCGCTGAGTCTTTTGCGTCCCTTAGGGGGGACATGGTCACGCAGTCCGCCAGCACCGGCCGCCTGGGTGGTTTGGTTTCCGGGTCCAGCAGAGCCGGACGCCTTCGCCTCCACCTTGGCAGCCGGGGGCAGACCGGAAGACACTGTGTCTTCTCCAGATCCGCAACTCTTAGGTGCAATTTTGGGGACCAGACTGGCGCCACCACTGGGGTTCGCTGCCGTCACTTGTCCCGCTGCCTTTTTCATGCCCGAGGGCCTTACACTTTGCCCCGAGGGGCCTTGTGTGCATGACGCACTTTGTCCCTTTTTGGGGACTGTTTTGGGGTTCTTATTGCTCTTTTTGTCCATATGACTTAATACTATTCTTCATTCTGATGATTCCCCACCCGCCACGGAGTCCTCACCTTTGGGGATGCTTTATAAGCACCAGGGCTATCATCAGAGTATAGGGTTCCAGGGTGAGTTGTCCACGAGACTAACGATGTTCACTTCCACACCCCAGAACCCTAGCCTAGCCCATCTGAAGGATGGACTTCAGCCGATTGACTGCCACGCGGCTACGTGACAGCCTCCCGTTTGGACAGAGATCCAGACCAAAGAGGCGTGTTGCCGGCGACAGACAACAACTACCGGTCCATCACCAACTCAACCCCCAGGACTCCTTCACCCTGCTGTACGGGTCACCGCGCACGGCACAAACACGCAGGAGATTGTCCCCCCCTTCCCTCCCCCCCCTACCCCCTGCCGCAGCACCCAATCCCAAGCACCGCGCCATGTCAGGTCATCCGCCATCGCCAACAAGATCCCCCGTGAGGGAAGTTATTGACGATACCCGGGGTGCACCGTCCCGCTCCCATTGTCGTTCCTCTGGACGTATCCGCGGGACTGGCAATGGGCCGGGCACACTAGGAGGTTACCCGACCGCAGCACCCTTATTAGTATTATCATACTCAGGGGTATCCCTGGGTTGTTATTTCCTAAAAATATTGCATGTACAGACACGACTTCCTTACCATTTTATTATGTGTATAGATGTTGATACTGGCAATCAATTGTCAACAGCCTAAGTTACAACATATGCTACACATATTACAGTTGTAAATTTATAATTCTATCCTTACAGAACAGCCAGCTACAGAAAACAAACAACATTGTCTGTCATTCATGACACACAGACACACAGTAGTAGATCGAATATATCTTATAGGGGTAGATGTAGGACCATAAATTAGCTTCACTAGCTTTTTGCTGTATTTTCGACCCTCAGTCACGAGAAGACATAATTATAACAGCATATTTTTCACATTTAAAAAACTAAAATCTTACTACAAAACGCTCTGATTAATTTATGAGGAATTGGGTAGCATTACAATATTAAACTTGATTTTCTTTCGCAAAAAAAGTGCAAATATGCAAAGGGTCTTTCGCAAAAAAAGTGCAAATATGCCAAAAAAGTACGAATTTCCGATTTTTGTTAAGTTAGCTTTACAAATTGATAGAGAACCATCTCCTGATCGATAAATTTGTGGAAGGGAAACTACACTCTAGAAATAGATTTTTGAAAAAATTATTGCAGAAAAAAGAGGTGACCAGGTTAATGAGAAAAGGCTATCAGGTAAATTAGACACTTACAGGTTAGTTAGGAAAAGTATGCAAACCTGGATTATTTATTAAAAAAATAACAAATAAAATTAGGTATTTAAAAAAAATTTGTGTTGATAAAAAATTTGTTATTTGAAAAAATAAGAGACAACACGTATTACAATCACAATGGCACAATAACTTCTAATAATTAAAGTAAAACATAAATGTAACTCTAATGATTATTCTAATCTTAACGAAACCAGGATGCAACCACAGTGTAAATAATAATCTGAAAAAACAATTTAAAACTTAATAGATCAACTAGTATTAAATCAGTACAACGGTTATCATATAAAAAGTGGATATAACAAAAACGCAAAATAACAACTAATTAAGACTAATTCAATAAAGTTAAATCTCACTAAAAAACGTAGAAGCTTTTGACAATCTTATTTATTGACCGTCACTGCTTTTTAAAATGAGTATATCAATATTAGAATTTATCTTTCCTGTAATTTTTCATCTTCGGAAATATCTTCAAGCTATCACTGCTGTCGCTGTCGTCCATAATACTATTCGGAAGGTTTTCCTTATTTTCATTATATTAATCTTCTAATATTTGGTCTAAGGAACTTCGTTGCAGTTCAGATGGTAAGTCTAATTCCGATAATGCAGAAAATGCAGGGGATCTTAGGGGTAAGGCCACAAAAGATGAAGATGGGTTCGAAATAGTTGTGTTATCAGAACTCTTGATTACAATCTGAGAAAAAATATTCACTTTGGGTGGTGCTCGAGTTAATATTGTGAACTATGACAATATAGTGCTGTCTAGTGGGCCACATAAAGGTTTTATCGGCTCATGGAAGCTCTGATGTTTCCCATGAGGACAGCGATTTGCTAATATACGTCACGAACTTTCAGTACAACTAAGTGTTCTTAGAGCAACCATTGATTTTTTACACATGTTCCACACGATCTGGTGAACTTTTTGAGTGCCTTTTAAAGGTAGCACACTTTTTGGTAGCAATTAATCTTTTTGGAAAATGTCATACTCCGATACTGTATTAATGATAATATTAGTAACATTTTCTCTCAGCAGTTTAATAAATGTAACACAATTAGCAAGATTAATAGCAGATCGTTTCAGAACAGCGCCGACTCCATCAGGAGCTTCTTTACTGTGTCCTGATTTCGTAAAATTCCACATATTGTATATTGGAAAACTCCCAATTTAAAGCAGTTATAATAAAATACATTTTCAAGTTCCTGTATTGACTTCCAGCTGAATCAGAAATAATTGGAAGGGTGGTCGTGTTAGGAGTATTTGTCTCAATAAACTCAAGAAGCGGAATCAAATGAGGCCATACAGCTGCTGCGTCATGTCTTGTATTGGAACTTGCTGTGGCGTAACACTTTGTCACCTTAATTTGGTTATAGTAATACAAGACGAAGTAATACAACACACTTGTGTGTAATGAAATTAGTTGTTTGTTACCACCAAAATGTACTCAATGGATTTCTCTAGCAAACTGACATTTATAATTTCCGAAAAAATCTACATGAACTTGCTTCTCCAAATATTGCTTCATTTGGTTTTAAATTATCCTTTATATTTTACCACAATGATCCAAATATTTAATCAAAAGATTTTCAAAACTAGCTATTGCTTCTTTCGGTGTGGTGTATATTTTATCTTTTTTAATAATCCTGTAAGACTTTTGTGTAGAATGTTTTCTATTTTCGATTTCCAAGTCCAGTAGAAAAAATCAATAGAATTATTAAATTCCATGTAAGATATAATTTGATGTTTACATTGATCACATGTTCTAAATAAATAATAAATACAATAAATATCACAGCAAATTTCCAAAGTGCCATTATTTGCTGTGATTATTTTGCTTCTATGTAAAGCTGTTACAAGTAGTTGAAAATTTTCATGAAGAATTTAAAGACATAATTCAATTGGTTTTTCGCTGGTGAGAAATATCCAGAAAGGCCGAAATCGACAAAATGTTGCGTAACTAATTCTAGTGCTATTAGATTGTAGAGACTTCTTATGTAGGTTAACGTTTTTAAAATTTAGTACCCATCTTCTTTACATACTCTTTTATTCCAGCAGCTACACAACTGTTTTCATCATCTTCTAAGAACTTTTTTACTTCTTCCTTATTTTTATTATGGTATTAATCTTGAGTGTCCTATTTCGAAATATAACGCGTAATGGTCCCATCGTTCTTTTAGCTTTTAAAGGCAGTTTGTCGTGTTCCCTGTAAGTGTATCTGATAAGCTGTTTTAGCGGCATGAGTCTTCCTTCAGATCTTTAAAACTCTTCACCAGGCCTTCACTCAATTCTTGTTCTCTTTTCTGTATCTCAATATTAATTTTTGATTTATTTATCGAACATTTTAGCTGTGTGATTTGTTTTTTATATATTTTGTCCATTTTTCTGTGACTTTCTAATCGAGTTTTGAGAAATTCTATCTGTTTGTCTTTTCTATATCTTAACTTTCTTAGACAAGTTTCAGGAGTATTTCTTACACTAGAACAAGAAGTGGATGTTAATGAAGTGGATGGACTTACAACTGATGTCGGTGATTTTTCTCTTGAGGTTGATGCAACAGCCTTTTCAAAAGATGACATATGTGATCTCCTTGTTGAGCCCTTTTCTTCAACCAATACGTTGACGTCATGAACTGAATTTTCTAAATCACTTTGGGGTGGGCTATTGCATTCCATAAAAGCTTTTAATTTATTTTTTTCTTCTTTTTTTCTGTCATAATACTTTTTGAAACTTAACCTCCAAATTTTTCATTTTCATTTATACGAAGCACTTTTTTCTCTTCTATTCTCTTTCGGTATTTATTTTTATTTTTTTGCTTTATACTGAGCATAGAGAACAAAATCATTCTTTATTTATTTGGTACCTTTTTTCATCCAGTCTTTTCTTTTAAAGCTTTTCTTCGCGACTTAATCTTGATGATTTTGGCCAGCCCATTTTACCTGATACAATAATTTGAGTATGAATTTTACATAAAAGAATAGTGATTGCCTTGCAATTTAACGTGTCTGCACCTGTCATGTTATGGTAAGTTAAGAAAAAATGTTAAGCCGGGATAAATTATATTTTCTATTTATATCGTGCAATAATAAGAAAATCTTTATTATTAAGTATTTGACAAACGGTATTCTTAATATAACTATATATTTTGCATTAACTCTTATGGGTAATTCTAAGGGGTTTTAGGAGGGATTAAACCTAGTCGTATTTCTTATTGCAATCTACACTTAAATATAAACTTTATGTGTATGTATACAGGGTCACTTTTAAAACACCAACAACCTCGCAGGCCTAGATAGCTAACATCATAAGCAACAACTTTTGTGCTACGAGTTCGGACATAACTCAATACATGAAAAAAAAAAAATTTACAAGTATTTGTTGTACTGTCGTGACATTTGTAGGTCTATGTTTCATTCATAAACGAAAGGACGACGCGACACTCGCGTTCGCTTGCGCTGCTAATAATAATAACACTTTCTTCGCCAGATCTAGTTAATTCCAATTGCTCGTGAGGTTTGTAGCCTATATGTACCTACACTGAGTCCACAATCCCTTGATACTTTACCAGACGTAGGAATGGCTACATTAAACAATTAAAAACAAATAATCGTATGTAGATTAGGTATCTATCTATCTCTATCTATCTATAACCTCACGCCAGATCCCTTGCGGGGTAGGCAGAGAGTACAGAGTTCCAACAGGTTCTTTCCTTACATACCTCTCTGGCTTCCTCGACTCTCATAGTTCGTCTCATACACGCTCGCCGGTTACGGAGACTCTTGACTTTTTCATCAGATAAGACTCGGTTTATTTGGTCGTGGTAAGATAGTCTAGGTCTTCCCCGGTACCTGCATCCTTCCACTTTCACATTGTATATCTGTTTTGTCTTTCTTTCCTCTGGCATTCTTTCTATATGCAGCAGCATGCCCTTTCTCATCTTTACATGCTTCTACTTCTTCTACTTCTGTCTTACTATGCTGTTGCTAATTAGGTATCTTATTATCTAAAATATGTGATAATCGTAATAAAAATGTTTTTTATCGTTTTCTAAAGTTTAATTAAACCAATTTATTATTGGTAATTAGGTGTAATGTCTGGTGACCTTGGAGGCCATGCACGAGGTTCGCAGGCTTCCGACACATTGTCATCACACCTAGCAAGCATCCTTACCATTTCCGTGTATTCGATATTGGAATACCAATACGACATGGTAATAAAATTACACTGTAGGTACCCACCCAACCTACCCACAATCTGCACAATAAATCGATCGATACGGCGCGGCGGCGGCGAAAAATCGTGGCACTCGAGCGCATGCAAAGCGTGCACCGCATCAAAACCGACGGACGACTAACGGCTAGATAAATGGGTCAAGTTTACCGCTGCACCCCCTTCCCCGCGCTTCGCAGGGGTTTGTTTACGTAATCTTTGCGATGCACGAAGAGCTAGGAACGAGAGAGTGGGAAATTAAATTAATACTTATTTTTGTATAATAATACAATCTAACAAATTGTAAAAAAACGCGCCGCGTGGTTCCCGGCTTAGAATAGGACCAACCCATCTCATCCCATCGGGTGTCGTACAAGGCGACTAAGGGAAAACTAGGGAATGGGCAGCAGCGTTCCCTTAACACTTCTACAACCAAAAACTGCGCTCGCCAACCCGCCTGCCAAGCGTGGCGAGTATGGCAAACACCCCCAACCAATATTATGGAAGAAAGCAAGAAAACCAGGCCCCGAGTCCCCGGCGGTCCTGTTCGTCCTGGCCACGGTAGCAGCCATGGTAACGACAGGACAAGGGGTGCTAAGAATCTCCGGCAGAGATTCGGCTACCACCAAAACCGAAAATTGGCCCTGGTGACATACAACGCACGCACATTGAGGACAGATGAGAAGCTAGTTGAGCTGAAAGAAGAGTTAAACAAGTTGCGGTGGAGTATTGTTGGTTTATCGGTGGTCCGAAGAGAGGGCGAGGACACGATAACCTTAAAATCCGGCAACTTGTTTTACTACCGGGAGGGCGAACAGCAGTCCCAAGGTGGTGTCGGATTTATCGTCCACAAGTCACTCATAAACAACGTTGTGTCCATCACTAGTGTGTCGAGCAGGGTAGCGTACCTGATACTCAGAATATCTAAAAGATATTCGCTGAAGGTCATACAGGTCTACGCACCGACCTCGGCATACTCAGATGATGACGTCGAAGTAATGTATGAGGACATTAGTAGAGCCATACATACTTCCAAAGCACACTTTTCAGTAGTTATGGGTGACTTCAATGCGCGACTGGGCAAACGGGGCGATGATGAGTTGAGAGTGGGGCAATTTGGGTATGGGCAGCGCAACCCCAGGGGTCAGAGGCTGGCCGAATTTCTGGAGAAGGAGGGACTCTTTATGATGAACTCTTTCTTCCAGAAGCCGTCTCATAAGAAATGGACCTGGATGAGCCCTGATGGTTTCACAAAAAATGAGATAGACTTCATCATGAGCACCAAGCGACAAATATTTAATGATTTCTCCGTGATTCACAGGGTAAAAACCGGCAGTGATCACCGAATGGTCAGAGGCACATTAAATATTAATGTCAAAATGGAAAGATCGCGTCTGATGAAGTCTACGCTCCGACCTTCTAATACACATATCCAAAACCCCGAGAACTTTCAACTCGAATTGTCAAACCGCTTCGAATTGCTAGACAGCAGCGCATCAGTGGACGAAATCAACAATAGGTTGGTAGAGACTGTCCATGCGGTCGGGTCTAAGCATTTTAAGCCCCACCGTAAAAATAGGCCTCAAAAGCTATCTGACTACACCCGAAACCTTGTGGCTGAGCGACGTACCATAACACTCCAAACCTCCGATGATGCTAAGTCCTATAGGCAGCTCAATGGACAGATATTGAAGTCCTTGCGACACGATTTACGGTCCTTCAATACAAGACGTATTAAGGAGACCATAGAGCAGAACAAGGGCTCCAAAGTGTTCGCAAGAGACACGTCTATTGGGCAAAGCCAGTTGACGAAGCTGAAGACGGAGGACGGAAACGTAACGTCGAATAGGTCAGAGGTGCTCAGGGAGATAGAGAGGTTCTATGGGCAGTTGTATACCTCAGTAACTGAACCTGTTGTTGACTTGGTAAAAGACCCAAGAGCCAAGCTAACCCGACACTACACTGAAGATATCCCGGACATCAGCCTGTACGAGATTAGGATGGCTCTCAAACAACTTAAAAACAACAAAGCGCCGGGTGAAGACGGAATTACCGCAGAGCTTCTGAAAGCGGGCGGATCGCCGGTATTTAAAGTCCTTCAGAGGCTGTTTAATTCCGTCTTGCTCGAAGGAAAAACGCCGGAAGCATGGAACAGGGGTGTGGTGGTACTCTTTCTCAAGAAAGGTGATAACACTTTACTGAAGAATTATAGGCCCATCACACTGCTGAGCCATGTTTACAAGTTGTTTTCGAGAGTCATCACAAATCGTCTCGAACGCAGGCTTGATGATTTCCAGCCTCCCGAACAAGCCGGTTTCCGGAAAGGCTTTAGTACCATAGACCACATACATACGCTGCGGCAGATTATACAGAAGACCGAGGAGTATAATCGGCCACTATGCTTGGCGTTTGTGGACTATGAGAAAGCCTTCGATTCGATCGAGACTTGGGCGGTTCTTAGATCTCTCCAGCGATGCCGCATTGACTATCGGTACATCGAAGTGTTGAAGTGCTTGTATATTAACGCCACCATGTCAGTCCGAGTACAAGGGCAGTGCACGAAGGCGATCTCCATAAAAAGAGGAGTAAGACAGGGAGACGTCATTTCTCCGAAACTGTTTACGACCACCATAGAGGACGCCTTCAAGCTCTTGGAATGGCGAGGACTTGGCATCAACATCAATGGCGAATACATCACTCACCTTCGATTTGCCGACGACATTGTGGTCATGGCGGAGTCGCTGGAAGATCTAGGACGAATTCTTGGCGACCTCAACAGAGTATCTCAACAAGTGGGTCTTAAAATGAACATGGACAAAACGAAAATAATGTGAAACGTCCATGTCGTACCCACCGCACTCACCATTCGGAACTCTACTCTTGAAGTTGTCGACGAATACATTTACCTGGGACAGGTAGTCCGATTAGGTAGGTCCAACTTTAAGAGAGAGGTCAATCGACGAATCCAACTCGGCTGGGCAGCGTTCGGGAAACTGCGCAACATTTTCTCATCCAAAATACCTCAGTGCCTAAAGACTAAAGTTTTTAGTCAATGTGTGTTACCAGTGATGATATATGGATCAGAGACGTGGTCTCTTACTATAGGTCTCCTAAAAAAGCTCAGAGTTGCTCAGCGAGCTATGGAGAGAGCTATGCTCGGCGCTTCTCTACTTGATCGAATCAGGAATGAGGAGATTCGTAGAAGAACCAAGGTCACCGACATAGCCCTTAAGATTAGCAAGCTGAAGTGGCAATGGGCGGGCCACATAGCGCGAAGATCGGACGGGCGTTGGGGCAGAAAGATTCTAGAGTGGAGACCACGTATTGGCAAGCGCAGCGTGGGACGACCACCTGCCAGATGGACCGACGATCTTGTGAAAATCGCAGGAAGTCGTTGGATGCAGGTGGCATCGGACCGGTTACGCTGGAAAGCGATTGGGGAGGCCTATGTTCAGCAGTGGACAAGTATAGGCTGAAATGATGATGATGATGAATTGTAAAAAGTCACAGAACAAAAGTTGTTGCTTATTATGTTAGCTATCTAGTCCTGCGAGGTTGTTGGTGTTTTACAAGTGCCCCTGTATAAGTGAAAATCTCAACAAATCTCAACAACCTGCACACTAACTCATTCACCTGATCGTTTTATCCAGGTCAATTATGACCAGGTTATTTAGGTTTTGGTATTAAAATTTTAATTTAAATAAAACTAACAGATTCCAGTTAATTTTATCGACACACATTGAAATACGACATATATACACACAACATATATTACCAGAAAAATATTAAACCTTTTAATTAGGAGGAAAGATAACCAGAACATACAGTGCTTATAGAAATAAGCACTGTATGTTTTTACAATTTCGTTTGATTCAGATAAATTCACAATCATAAACTTTTAACATGTGTATTTCACACCATCGTTGGAAGCACACTGACTGCGATCATATTTAGGGGTGCGGGGTAAGGGCAGCTGGAATTGTCTATTATGTGCTGAGTTTTGATTTCAATCAATCAATCAATCAGCCTATCGTAGTCCACTGCTGGACATAGGCCTCTCCTAATACGCGCCATTGCACACGGTCCTCCGCCTTCCGCAACCAGTCTGTCCCAGCGACCTTTTTGAGGTCGTCGGTCCATCTAGCTGGGGGCCGTCCTACCTTACGCTTACCAAGTCGCGGTCACCACTCTAGGACACGCTTGCTCCATCGGCCGTCGGTCCTTCTGCAGATGTGACCAGCCCATTGCCACTTTGGCTTACTGAGTCTGCGAGCTATGTCGGTAACTTTGGTTCTTTATCAGATTACCTCGTTACGAATTTTATCCTTCAAAGAGACGCCGAGCATAGCTCGCTCCATAGCCCGCTGTGCGACTTTGAATTTGTGGACTAGTCCCACTATGGGTGGCCACGTCTCGGCCCCGTAAGTCATAACAGGCAGGATGCATTGGTTAAAGACTTTAGTCTTCAGGCATTGCGGTATAGGCGAAGCGAAAACGTGACGTAGTTTGCCAAATGCTGGCCAACCCAATTGGATCCTGCGGTTGATTTGTGTCAGGTTTATTAGAAACTCTCCCGACAAAAAGTTAAAGCCATTTATTTGAAAAATTAGTACGTTTAAATATAAAAATACACGGTAAATCGCATCCTTAGACTATACAGAGTGTAACATGTATTATTAATGCACACTTTTATAAGAACTTAGGTACCAATTCGAGCAAAAACTTCAGTACTCGATCAAGATCTTTGCAGGTTTATGAGATTAACGTTGCATTTCATATAACATCAGAATAAATACTAAAACAATACTATAATAAATACTTGGCCTGTGTAGAAGAAATACTTAAAAAATATTATAATATCAGAGTAGAGGCTTACATATTATACCTCACCTTCAAATTCGCAAAACTTTTACGCCAGGTGAAATAACACTTTTTTTGAGAAAGACCCTTGGATACTCTCCATTTCGAGGCTTTCAATAAACTCATATAAAATTAACGAAAGGTTTTTTTTAGGTTTTTTTATTGTCTGCTAAGTTACGTTTTAATAACGTTTGTATATTTATTATAAGACGATCTAAGTATACGATTCTAAATTCTTAATGTTTATAAATGGGTACCTAAACATCAATAAAGTGCTCTTTGCCTCGAAATTTAGAAATCACGAAACACATTATAACAGATTTCAAAAATTTTAAACAAAGGCTAAGTCCAGAGAAATTTGCGTGATATAATTAGTTCCGTCGGGGGTTAATATTGGCAGTTGTGTCGACTTGCCGAGGCGGACCGCGAGGCGCGCGTTCGCCGGGCCGCCCGTGCGCGCGGGCCAACCACTGGGCCCTTATTCGCTGACAACCAATTAAACACGTAATGACCAATTAAATACGTAAAGGCGTGCGTTTGTCGTTGAAATTACTGTTTTAATGGTAATCCAGTGGCATACAAAATTTATGATTATTTCACGAAGTTATCGTAACAAGCTGCGTTTGGTCATAACAAAATATTTCTAAATGAGCTATTTTGCTTGACGCATTCTTCATAATTATTAAAAACTTAGACGTTTGCATTTATGTGACTTAAACATGTGGTGTTGAAGTTTCACATAGCTAAGGTGCATCGGTAGGTATTTCATTTATATTTCTGGTGCAGATTTCAACTTAAATTAGTACCTTTTAACTGAGAATTTCCTTCGTGAGGAAGTGACAATCCTGGTTATATTACGTAGGACTTGATAACCAGTATCAGAGACTTCATATTGCATGTTCATTAAAATTGCATACGTGTGCCCAATTTGATCTTTATCTGACAATTGGAACTAGGTAAAAACGGACTTCCTATAGAATCTGTGATTAGCTTACATTGTCAGGAGGTAAAATACATATAAGTGAAGCTAGATAACAACAATAGCCCACGTAAAAGCGCTAACAATTATTTACTTCCTCACTCAAAGGACATTTACAAGTCATTGACAAGTTAGTTCGGTAGTTAAAAATCAATAGACAGGTATCTGAGACGGTAAGAAGCCGGAAGCCGTTAAATAATAGTTGGCAAGTAGTTGTATAACTTATGGACACGTCCGACCCGAGTGCGAACTCGCCGCGACTCGCCCCGGGACCCGTCCCCCCTCCCTACCTAATAGAATAACGATTTATCACGCACTCAGTAGATTCAATAATAAATTATGCGTCTGTATAACCGAGGACTAAATTGACGCTTGAGCGGAATTGACTATGTAGGTATGCTAATACACATATCATTGAACTTGTTCCATAAAATATTTGTTTTTAACCGACTTCATATCAATCCTTATTTATTCAGTATGTCTAGTACATACTGAATAAATAAGTAATCTTGGTCAAGTGACCATGTTCGACCTACCTATTCCCTGGGTCAAACAGGTCAAATATCTAGGCGTCACCCTAAACAATACCATGACCTTCGGACTGCACATCAAGCTAGTCCGTAACCGAGCTGCCTTTGTGCTCGGTCGTCTTTATACGATGATCTAAAAGCGGAGTAAAATTTCCTTTAGGAATAAGGTGACACTTTACAAAACTTGTATACGGCCCATCATGAGGTACGCTTGTAAGGTGTTCCGACAGGCCGCCCGCTCTATCATCGGTAGAGTTCAAACGGTCCAATTCATACGGAATATCGAGCTCCATTCCGATCTAGGTCTCGAACCTATTCGCGCCTTTATTAAAAAGGCGACAACCCGATATTTCGCGAACGCGCTCAATTATAGAAATCCGCTAAACGTAGCCGCCGCCGACGACGAACCTAACTTCCCTCCTATCAGCCGCTACCGCCGTCTGCGGCATATTTTAACCGACACTCCCGATGCCCTTACATCCCTTCTTTTGGATACAGATACCACACACAGGATTAGACACCGACTTCGCCGGCGATGTCGAAGAATCCCTTGCCCGCCGGCCGGTGCAGACCACCACGGCGAGACACCTAGTATACGCCCTCCCCCATAGCGACTGCCCAAGCCGAGGCCGTTCCTCCTTGAGGCGCCCTTGAGCTAGTTGCCCCCTTGTTCTTCTAGCTCGAGCGTAGTGGTTGCACGATCGCCCACTTGTCCGGTGAAGCTTGAAAGGCCCCGCGGCCAACAGCGTCGATGCACGCACGCACGCACGCACCACGCCCACCCATGACTACTCGATCCGAGCGAAGCGGCCTATGCTTTAACCGGTAGACCAATCCGTCGTCATACATGGGCTGTGCACTGCACCTGACACACTTAAAGGTAAACCCGGGTCTATTTTTAGGAATGCGATCCTAATTCTACCATTAACCCTTCACACTAATACGTACAGAATAACACACAAGTAAAACTAAATTAAAAATGTTAAAACTATGACAAAACTTCAAGACCAAGACCATGACTGATTTTGGGCAACACGATCCACAAGCATCAACTGACTAGGGCTGTGGTGCTGCTTCCAACAACATTCAACTCACGGAGTTCATGATCCAAACTAAAAGAGCCTATCTCTCAGCTTACTAGAGTTCTATACTTCGATATTATCACATATCTACAGACAAATGACCGATGACCTGTCGACCATCCTGCCGAGCAAAGACTACACAAGAACTTATACGACCCGCTGTTAGGCCAGCGTACGGTAAAGAAACTAACCTTACGGTTTCGTGTGACTTATTATTGATAAGCGGTGAACGTGTCTGAGACGAACTATGTGAGTGGAGGAAGCTAAAGAGGTGTACTGTATGTAAGCATGGATTGCACGCTATTTTTATGTACATATTTATATTGCTAGCTATAACTTGAAATATTAAGATCTGATAGTAAGATAGGGTATTAATACTTGGGCTAGTATGTAGTAAAGACTATTTGATACACACAGTGCATAATATCAAACTTCACAAGTCCCTACAGTACAGAGGCCGAGGCCAGTAAGGAAATAAATTACCTATTGAAACTCTGTACCCTCTGCTTTTCCTGCAAAGGAAGTTGCATGATGATATGGATAATTAGATGGATATTGACAAAATCGTCAAATCGTGAGACTTTCACCTGTCGCCGATCATTGTCACTTTGTTAAACAGGACTCTGAATGACTCTCGCTGAGACATAAAGATCCATCCAGTTTAGATAACGCAAGAGAAGACAGAACAGTATGTATGTAATAAATATCATATTGATGGTGCGAACAAGGTAAAGCTTTCACGTCTCGAGGAAACGTCGTGTTAATAATTCGGATCAGTGATTCGCACATTTAATGGAGTCTAGCGATATCGAATGTAGCTTCGGCTTTCTGCCGGCGCCGTGAGGTCGCCGCCCGGGAACAAGCGAAGAAGCGCGTGCGAGGCCGAGCCGCTCACAATAGCGCCGATTGTTTGACATCCGATAAATTAATTACTACGTCTGGAGCAGAAATACCCCCGCTCCCTCCCGTCTCCACCCCCGCTTTCATCCCCCGACCGACCACTTGACACCTTTCCTCGACAGCGAACTGGACACGGAAAGCCGTAAATAAAATATTATCGCGCTCAACATAATTTAATTGCTTTATTTAGTTTGTCGATAACCCTCAAAGCAAGTTTAATTCAATCGCAAAATTTACCAAATTCAATTAAAAGAACAAAATAGACGTAAAAAGTTTAAATTGATTTCGCAGTTCGCGACCGGGAACAAACGAACGAGCGCCTCCACCAAGCCTGCGCTAATATATGCTTGCATATAACCGGGAAGTTTTCATTTACATTAGGAAAGAGTAACAAATGTATTAAGGGCTGAGATTAATCCTCGACTTAGCTTGCATGGATTCTCTAAGTGTTACGGGTACTTTCAATCGGGATAAAGCAGGCTTATGTATTCGGTACTAGTATGTATTCTGCTGCGTGGGCAGCTTCCTATAGGAAGTTCTTCCTTCCTTCTTATGAAGAAAGTTCTTGTGTGAAGTTTCTCAAGAAGAAAGGCAGCAAGCTTGTAATACTTACTTATATTGAAGCCGAAGGAAAAACATAGATACTTACTTGAAACATTGATAACTATCTCTAGTCTAGAGTCTGAGAGCTTGATGAGATGGGCACATTCGGTACAATTATAGTATTAACATTCAAAACCCCGAGCTGCCCTTCTCCACCGTTATTAGTAAGATTATTAACCTGGCACGGAATGGATTAATGACGCGCCGCTGATTGTGAAATATGGCGTTGGTCACAAACATAGAACCTAGTTAAGTAATCAGTGAACGACTTATGGTATACATATTAATCAGAATATGGTTTTAGACGTACACCACGTTCTCCCCGTCACATGATATGAACATTACAGTCAAGTAACTCGAAAAAAGAAGCCCATTCCGCTTAGCTGTATATGTATTTCCAAAGTAACTCAACATTTAGGAAAATATGTCGAGTACCCCCTTTTGAAAGTATTTCTGAACAGGAGTAATTCGTTATATTTTTCTTTTATGTACATTAGTTAAACTGACATCGATATTTGTAAAACAGACTATCCAAAGATAAGTCTACTGATAACAGCTAGGAAAAATTAACGTACCACTCGATGTACAGGAAAATATTATAAAATATATAATTCTTATCGGATTATCCAAAAAATGTTACGCATTTATTCTTTACTGTCGCTTTATAACTACATACTTACAAATGTTATGTTATACCTATAATTTGTATAACTACATTGTTTTCCATAATGCGCATGTAATTAACATAATGATGTAATGTAATTACACAGTCGGTGCGCTAAATAAATAATATACCTACCACTAGCGACCATCTGTTCGTTCTGCGATGACAGTCCGGCTAGTTGCCGTGCTGTCTGTCCTGTGTACTGCGGCGTGGTGTGAAGCGGCGCCGCATCCGTCACGCACCGGCTCGGCATAAATCATAATCAAGTTTACGACTTGCTCCAACTAATCACGGATACCTCCCTATAATCCAAGGCTTTCGTCTTACATATAATATTATCTATCTGTCTCTATGATCACACTAGTTCCCTTACAGTACAGGGTAGACAGAGTGTACCGAGTTCCAACAGGTTCAGTCCTTATAAACCTTTCGTGCTACCTCCATTCTAATAGTTTATCTCAAACACGCTCACCGGTTACGGAGACTGTCGGTATTATATAAGATATATATTCTATGTAATTAAGTAGAAACAATCTTATACCAGTCATAATGTAGAGAGAGAGAGAGAGAGAGTACCTATATAAGAAAGAAATGATATCAACGTGCTATGTTTCCAGGAACCGCATCGTCTATCACATTGCACATTAAATGGGTTGTTTCCTGGAATTCCATTGACTATTTGTTTAACAGACGCATCGGGGTATAAAAACTATATATCTACTAATTTATTATTATTATATAAGAGGAAGGTATCTTACAGAACTATTTAGCTATTCCTTCATCAGTGTCTGTGATCGTACACTCGGCTGAACTTTGTCCCCCTTCGTTAACTTTGTCATCTGTTTGATCATTTCCGCGAGTTCCCCGGATACGCGGCCCGGGATAAGGGCGAGATTTATCAACAACTTTTTTTGTTAATTGATTTCAACTTTTGCATAATTGTTGATTGTTACAATCATGTCTGAACTTAGTTATATTTTGGATTTGATGCTGAGATGTAAAAATAATAATCTTAATCATACGTAAGTACATACAAAGAAAAGAACATGCACAGCACCTAATATTTAACTAACGTATATGCATAGGTACTTGCTCTTACAATTATTTTATAGACGAGTGTTAATAATATTTAATTGATGTGTAGGGCAAACTATGGAAACGATAAGTTTCTAGTATTCCATTCTATAAATCTGCCAAACTAATACTGTCTCCAACTAGTATCCATTTCACGAAGCAAATAAATCCATCTGCACAAGCATTAACATAATGATTAACAAGATTGGGATCATACAATTCCTATGTTCAAAAACAATCGTGTGTCGTTTGTGTTTGTTTACTATGGTCATTTAATTCTTGTACATAATCTGCATATATCAAATTTTAATACCCATTTGGAACCAGTTTTCCTGTGTATTTTAGAAATTGGAACACATAGCGACATCTATACTTACGCATTTTAAACTACACGCAGAAATATAACCAACCAGTAACATCTCCGTCCGTATTCAGTAAACGCAGTGGAGCAACTAGTTGAGACTACTGCTGGCAGATGGCGTTTGTATCGAGAAATTAAAAAGAGCAATAAATCACTCTGATTTAATTAAAATTCCTCAACTCCTTCAAAATAGTGCTAGGCAGAGCAAAGTCGAAAGCAACATAATCATAAAAATATATTATTTTCTCTCTCTCTCTCTCTCTATATATATATCATCACGCCAGATCCCAATTATTAAATCCCAGATATTATTTTAATAGCTTATTATGTATCCTAATGCAGGGCAAAGGCCTCTCCTTTTATCGTAGATTAGTAATTTAAAAAGTAAACACATACTCCCCCAGCGGGCTGGCAGATATCATGACGCCAGACACCTTACGGTGTAGGTAAAAAATAGGTACAGAGGTCACTATGACTCTTATCGATAGTTTAAAGATCACATCTTTCTTCAATTAATCTAACTCAAAATTGTAAATACCTATACGTTGTTGCTGGTTGTTGACAACATGACGATAGGCAATTATGAAAGAAACATGCTCAAATAAAATACAAGTAAAGTTATCTGCATACCAACTGTTGTTTAAGCAAATGATACCTATTTGTTCGTAACCTACACAGTGGGTGTTGTGTGGTGAGGGACAGTCGCATTGTCAGCTCCATTGTATTGCATTTCGTGAGCATAATGTACTTAACCTCAAGTTTTACTAATTATACAATAAGAGGAAAATAGTGTTTGTGTATAACAGACAGATTAATTGCACTACCAGCACGCATTACTTACTAACACACCGTCACGCCTATATTCCGCAAGCGTGGGTGGCAGAGGTGTACTGAGTACACCCACTTTTCGCCAACGATGTTAGGTTCCATGTAATAGGGGGTGAGCCTATTGCCATAAACCGGGCACAATTCCACACTCCGGACTCATACTGGGAAGTTTTCGTAAGAAAACCTACATTTGTCCGACCCAAGATTTGAATTCAAGACGTCGTGTTCACAAAGCGATGTGCTTTGCCACTAGACCAACGCGGCAGTCAACTTACAAAGATGAAAATATGATTTGAAATATATTTTATGATTCATTGAATTTCGTTTTCCTTTCAATGTAAGTAACTGTTGGTTGCTGGTTGAGGCACTTGCGAGTTAACAGTGCACGAGTCCAGTGCTCACGCGCATATAACGGAATGTTCCTCGCGAATTCACGTTCGCTTGTTTATTGACACCGTGTACCTTATCAAGGAACGCTCTAAACGCGCGTTTAACTGCCGACGCGCAGGTAACTATAAAGACTGTCATCTAAACTCTAATTGGATGAGTGCTTTTTCAACAAGCGTTAAAAGCACTGGAATGAAAAAAATGGACAACGGTACATTTTTCAATCTCGTTCAAGCCGCGCCCGATAGTCTACATAAAGGCCCACAGTTTTTGATTTACCTACTTTGGTGACGGTATCTTTTTTAAATCAACATTAAGTGAAATGTTTGGAGGCGAGCTCTACGAGCTGCGCGATGCCAAAACAAAGATCGCTCGTCGACATGCTAATGCGAGGATCTAAATGCAGATTAGATATAAATGGCCGAGTGGACGGGCGCGGGCGCGGGCGCGGGCCGCCGAGGACGCGTCTCAATACAACACCAATAAGTGCGGCAGAATGTATTTACTCGTTACATTTTTGGCATGTTACGTTACATACATCGTAATACGTAAGTGAATTTTTTTTTATTAAAAATACGTTGCTCGCTTGCGAAAATATTTCTTCCTATGACCTTTGAGTGCGTTTTGGTGTTGTAAAAATGAGCGCTGAAGCCGAGCGTTTAGCGCTGAGTCGACGCTCACGAGCGTTGAAACACGTAGAAAACGCGAGCGTTTTAAACGCCGACTCGAGCGTTTTCACAACACTAATGCGTTTACACAGGTACTAATATACGCCTCGTGCTCGAATCGAGCCAAATCAAAGCCGCGGCTACTCGACCAAAAAGCAGCGAGCAGCGAGCAGCGAGCACCTACTGTAAGTTTTTAGGATACCAAAACGTTTCCTTTTATTCCCTTAAGTATGGAAAATTAAACAGTACCTCTGAAACGGTCATATTTATGTTATACAAGCTGTAACATAATAAACGCAAGACCTGAAAGTAGTTTGTTCTAAATCGGAAACGGAATCGATTTCCACTATTTTTAAGATAGATATTGTTTATTTTTTAATTTTCAAATAATCCTAATACAGGTTCTGTTCTTGTATTAAACAAAATTTAATAATCATTCAAAGCATTACGGCTATTTTAAATGTATTTCTATTACATACACCTCAATACGCATACAAAAGTTAATTATTTATTAAATTTTATGGTTAATTTTTGTACCAACGAGCTTAAAAACATGGTAGAAAACTCCTTAAAATTGGAAGTTTGATTTTTGTATTGAATTCGTAAAGCAATAATCTAATTGGGGTGTCTGAGGTCTTGCGTTATTTATGTTACACCTTGTATAAAAAAATTAATGTGTTTCGTTTACATACCCAAAAAAAACTTTAATATATCAAGAATACTTGGATGCAAAGTACCTTAAAAATATTGTTACCTACCTCTTCTTCCCATAAGACTAACATTTTGCTTTGTAGTTATTAATGTGTTCTTTAATTCACTAAATAAAAGTGCATATTGATCCCTGCATTACGTTTGAATCTGCTTTCTGCCACACTCCGTTAATTGAAACTACAAATTTAACTTAAAGAGGAGTCTACAGGGTAATTCCTGTACAGCTTGTTGGCCTGTTGGCACGCAGTTCTATAAATTTTCATAAAGATATATAATACATTCATATAACGAAATATAGTCATAATAAATCATGTATCGAGGCGCCGGCCCAGCGCGGCGCGTAAGTCCGTTATGAGCGAGTCCTAATTGCATTGATAGCGGTGCGGGGCGGCGCGCGCGCACTACGGTGCGGCCCGACACGAGGACCACTGTTGGGACACACTACAACCTAATACACAAAATAATGAATATGTCAAATCTAAGAATCCATTATCCTATAGTTTCTATTTTTGTCATGTACTTAATTAAAACAGTATATTTGATTACCCATAAATCGCTACCTTGGAGAAGGTTAATACATGAATATTACGAAGTACTGAATAAAAGTACTTCGTGTTGTAACCTGTACATTGCGATGATTTATATTGTGTTTGTTTAAGAACAACACAGAAGATTCTTGTAGGTGTATAGAGGTGCGAAGTACGGAAGTAGATTCGGTGAAAAACTTCGGGTGCTTATTTTTATTAAATTTAATTCTCTTACTTTTCTTTCTCTCTATTATTTTTAGTTATATTATATTGGTCCAATTTTGAGGTTACAATTAAATAGTTTATGATCTAGCTCCAGCGTGATACCTTACGACCGAGATTTGATTAAACAGTAAGTGTCTAAAGGATTCCGGTTGGACCAGTCCCCACAAGCAGCACCCATTCACGAGAATGACTACTGGTACAGCCATCACTTCCCTCGACCACCGCAAGCAACCGATCATGCACATACAGACACTTATTGTAGTATCTAATCTTCTACAAATACCGTGGAACTACGACCGCATGCTTTTTCCCGCCTCAATTGCGCATATTATTATCTGTGGCAAGATTTGAAGCTTTCGCCTTCAGTTAACATTCCTAAGGTGTGCTGCTCTCACAAATCGGCAGGCATCATTACAATAACATATAGGAAGTGTAGTGCTAATGTGGATCCTGCAGCTTGGCGTGCTGCCACAGAGTGTGGTGCTTCCTGCATCGCTATCAAGGCCTCAAGCTGTTGCTGGAGAATAGAGATAAGCGCCAAGTACATTTTTGACGGCCTCTGTGGATTACATAGACATCATAATAAAAAGACATTAGACGTGTAGCCGCGGGAAAAAATATCACAAAATGCTTCGGGACTGCTTGGACCAATGCATATGATACAGTGGCTAAAGTTGGTATGAAAGTCTTCCAAAACCTGTGACTGTACTTATAACATAATACAATTCATGGAAAAATATTTTTACAGCAATAGTTTGACTATATATTGAGTGTGTATCTATTTTTTTCTAACTGTGCCCGGCAAAACGGCGACAGAGGCTTCGAACAAAATCGCGTACTATTTCAATTGTAGTGTTTTAATATTACGATTTCTGTAATGGAATAGGTTTTCTTAGAATATACCGAACTTCTTATCGAGTCAATGGTATAAGGTCATAATATTATCTATCTATCTATCTATCTATAACCTCACCCCAGATCCCTTTCAGGGTAGGCAGAGAGTACAGAGTTCCAACAGGTTCTTTCTTTACATACCTCTCTGGCTTCCTCTACTCTCATAGTTCGTCTCATACACGCTCGCCGGTTACAGAGACTCTTGACTTTTCCATCAGATAAGACTCGGTTTATTTGGTCGTGGTAAGATAGTCTAGGTCTTACCCGGTACCTGCATCCTTCCACTTTCACATTGTATATCTGTTTTGTCATTCTTTCCTCTGGCATTCTTTCTATATGCCCGAACCAACGGAGCATGCCCTTTCTCATCTTTACACCGATACTATCTTTCATTCTACTTCTTTTCATTCTACTCGCTTTCTTACTACGCTGTTGCTAATGCGGTCGGTCAGCTTCACTCCGCACATCTTCCGCAGAGCTCGCATTTCTACCGCATTTATCCTACTTTCATTCTCCTTATTACATACCCAGCTCTCGCTCGTTATGTATGGCCAGCTGCGCCTTATGGCTTAAGTGCCGGCTCCCAAGTAGCTTTCCCATCGCACCATTCACTCTGTTCCCTGCACTCACTCTTCTCTCTATGTCAGCGGTGTATTTCCCATCCTTACTGAAGGCGCATCCAAGATATACAAACTCATTCACTTGCTCCAGCACATCGTTCCCAACCACAATCCTTGCATTCGTTCTGGTTTCTTCCCTTTCAAAAACCATTATAACCATAATATTATATTTATATATTTTGGCCCAAAAGTGGCCGGTAGCATCGTCATTGACTTTGTCCAGATAATTCTGTCTACAGTCATGAATAGTAATATGGACTTAAGCATTTCGGTAGGTACTTCAACATAGTGACGTCATGATTTAAAGCCTGTGTTTTTAGTACAGACGGTTAGTTAGTATGGCAAAGTACTAAAATCTTACATATGCACACAAGCAGGTGCGACATAGTTTGCACAAGGGCACCACACTTAACATGACATGGAGCGGTTATGTCCTGTTTGCCTATATTATAAGTAAGATCATCCTATGGTGGACTGCCACGTGAGCGCCACCATTAGGCATTTATACCCATATCTCAGCTGTTTTTGTGTTTGCTACATTTGCTGTAGAATTTATTTGCATTCGTGTGGTGTTCAAATGAGGAGTTACGGTTGCTACACATTCATATAAACCCAAGTTTATTTGTCATCGACATTTATGTACAGAATCAAATCTCAGCACCAGGCGGCGACGCGGCGCGGCACGTATCGGCGCGATAACACATCACGCGATAGCCCCGACCTGCGACATGCGATAACGCGACCGGGATGCTGCCAGACCATCAATGTCATACTCAATAATATATTATATTATATACTATTCCTCGTCATAAAATCCACATTGTATATCCGTAAAATATAACATGTATACAATGCGAAAGTGGAACGATGTAGCTACCGGGAAAGACCTATACTATCTTGCCGTGACCAAAAAGACCGTGTCTTACGAAGTCAAGAGTCTCCGTAATTAGCAAACTTGTGTGAAACTAACAATGATATTTTTACGTGGTAAGGTAATTTAAATGCCGAATAACGTGCGATTATTAGGCGCTGTACGCACAAAACTGTACATCGGACACTAGTACACGCAAGCACTAAACACACACTAGTATTATTCTCGTTAGTACCCAAATACTGTTTCCAAGTCGAGTCACTGATAGTATCCGTATATCTTTGCTAAGGTCGCCAGTGTATTTCACTTAGATCGCTTGTTCCCAATTTGATCGCTGTCGCTTCCCAAAAGAGTCAGTGTCCGTCGCCGCGCTGAGTGTTCCTTTTATACTTGTATGAAAGTTCTAGAATGGACATGAACCCTCTAAGTACATCGATAAAAAAGTACATCGAACAATAGCCGGCGCGTCCCTTAAAGCTGTATTATTATTACATATCTATTTATACGTGAACAACTAGGTACTTGTTTACCGCGACCCCGCGTCCGGTATAATGGCAACAGGCTCGCCCCCTATTATGATCATGATCCAACTGCGTTTGCCATAAGTGAGTGTACACAGTGCACCTCTGCCACCCCCGGTCGGGGAATATAAGCGAGACTGTGTGCTTATTTACTATTCGTGGAACATTGCCACACAACATAATCTGACGCTTTATACACACTTCAATATGCAAATAAAAGAAACTCTATTTTGTTTAATGGTTGAATTTTAATGTGCCGTCGCGAGGTCGCGGGTTCAATTCCCCCGCGATACACATACACGTATCGTGACTCCATATCTTATTAAGTGTAGGTATATGGTGTCACATTTTTGGGCGGAAACATTGTTAATTAATAAAACATATTACCGAAGCAAATATTCGTAATTACTGAACCGACATATCTCTACGGCCATATATCACTAAAAGGGTGAGTACAGATACTTATGACCAAAAAATTGTGAACAGTTACGAACTATGTGGTAAGCGCATTATAACGATAACAATTTCCATTATCGAAATTACGTAATTGTTTTTTTACTTTTCTCGCCCTTAACGACATCCACAAGAGGTAGAGTAGCAGGATTGCTCTCAGAAATTCCATTACTTCCAAGGCTCTCTGTGTGGTTGTTGGGACTTATTCATGATTCCCAACAACCACACAGAGTGTCTTCGTCTACGTGTTACGTATTTTACGACGAGGTAGACAGAAAGTACGGAATTTCCACAAGTTCTTTCCTTACCTCTCTGGCTTCTTCCACTCTTATAAGTCATCTCATGCACGAAGCCAGTTACGGACACTCCCTATCACACTGACTTAGCCTATCTGTCTTCAGCGTCTTCACGTCGTTACAATATTAACACATCTTGAATTAATATTGTAATAATGTCAAAGATCAAACAATATGATAAAATTAACTAACAAACCATCATTTTCTAATTAAAATCTAAACAGAAATTATGTTCCGTTTTAGTTTACTTTAATAAGATGTACAATAAAATTGTTGTCAATGTTATTATTGATAATTAAAACGCGTTCTAATCAGCTCTAACGCAGGCTCAGCGCGCGGGTGTGCCGACGCGGTGGGGGGAGAGGGAGCAGGCAGCATCACGTGAAGCTCGGCCCTGACCCGCGCCAGCTGCCGCGCCACACTACCAAGAAGAGATAATATCACTTTCCACCAAAACCCTCGACCCCAGCGGCCGCTGCAATTCGGTCGACTACATGATTTGACCTTGAAAGGATGATGTAGTGGGCATCCCATCATCAAATGATACTTCGCCGGTCTTCGCCGTTCGATCCAAGATTGATTTATCTAGAATTGTTCGTAACACTTAAAACTAACAATAGTGAACATGTTATCTGCAATCTCTGTTTAGTACTTTACTCTGTTAATAATTCTAGGGAACAATTAATTTATTTATTGGTTAAGTGATAGTTTATTACTATTTTCTTCATACTTTATACATTTTTCTATTGGATTTTGGCTAGCTTATAACTTGTTAACGATTCTTCCTTTTGTGAATTGAATTATGATATGAATTGGCATGGACCCCGTCAAGGTAACCGAATACTACTATTTCGATCGCAAGAACAGTCTTTTACCATTAATCGATTATATATATTTGTATTCCTAGTTATTTTTATTGTTATTAATCAACACATTAAGATGTTAAAATGACTGATCATAAAATTGTTTTATATTATCAAAACTGCAGAGGGTTAAGGACTAAATTAGATACTTTATACATGACTTTTAGCTAGAATACTAGCTAAAAGTTATGATATAATAGTTCTTACTGAAACTTGGCTGTTACCTAGCATCTTTGATCAAGAATTAGTGGACTCGCGGTATAAGATATTCCGCTGCGACAGGAACCGTACTGCCACGGGTAAAATGGATGGTGGTGGTACTTTAATTGCTATACGGCATACTTTGCTCGTTTTGAGCCCAGCTCGCGAGTCCCATTCTGACATGCCAATAATCCCACCAAACGTAGATTACGTATTTTTCAAACTTAATTCCTATGTTAAAAATAAACATCACATAATTTGCGGGGTGTATATGCCGCCGAATCAGTCGTTTCCCACATATGATTCGCTTTTAAGGGCAATACAAAGTAAAATTGATTTGAATAATATTGATAGAATTTATATTCTTGGTGATTTTAATTTACCCATACTAGAATGGGTGGAATCTAGCCTCTGAATCTGTTAACAATTGGAGACAGTACAATAACATTTTTAATAATATGAATCGACTCTTGGACTTATTTATATTAAATGACGAATCTATATCATGCGAAACTCCACTCAATGCCCTTGTCCCTCCAGACTCTTTCCATCCTCCATTCTGTATGCTTATTAATCTCAACTTACCATATACCGACATGCCACGTAATTTTTCACCTCGATATTGATTTTTAGAGGGTAATTATATTGACATAAATAATGCAATACACACTATTGACTGGATCAGCATCCTAAACAAGAAGTGGAGACAGCAACGAACTTATTCTACGAAATGTTATACAGTGGTATTAAAAAATATATTCCTCTCCGCCTCTCGAGACCCAATGAATTTCCCGTCTGGTTCTCGCGTAGCCTCATACATGTTTTTAAAAATAAAGAGAAGGCCTGGAAAAAATGGAAAAAATATAATAATACATCCGATTATGAAATATTTTCTGTTTTAAGGCGACGGATTAAATCGCCCTGCTCTTACTGTTTCAATAATTATATTGACTCAATTGACACAGGCTTGCAGAAGGATGTTAAAGCCTTCTCGTCATATGTCAACAATCGCAAGAATAAGTCGGGCAACCCTAATACTATGTTTTACGGGGATTTAAAAACAGACTACCCAAAAGGCATCTGCGAATTATTTTCAAATTTCCTCAGCTCTGTCTATGAAAGCAGTAACTTTAATGTGAACAACTCTGATTCTTTACCGTCTTCCTCAAATACCAATGTAAACATATCAAACACATACATACGAACTAAAATCTTTAGATATAACCAAGGGGCCAGGCCCTGATCTTTTAACACCATTTATTCTAAAACATGTGGCAGAATCAATATGTTTGCCCCTCAGTATACTATATAATCGTAGTCTACTTGAAGGAATAGTGCCTTCCGTCTGGAAAACTGCAAACGTCACTCCTGTGTATAAATGCGGATGTAAAAATGACGGAACGAATTATCGGCCTATTTCATTACTGTCCACCTTGTCAAAAGTAGTTGAAAGGTTGATTCATAAGCATATTTGTCCTAGTTTACACGATATTATAATTCCACAACAGCATGGGTTTGTCAAAAACCGTTCTACAGTCACGAATCTTTTACTTTACACTTCATATCTATTCGAAACTATTGATGACCGTGCTCAGACGACGCTGTTTATACCGATTTTTGCAAGGCTTTTGACAAGGTGGATCAAGCCATACTACTCAAAAAAAAAATGCATTTAATGGTATTCGTGGAAATTTCTTGCGCTGGTTCTCGTCATATATTAGCAACAGAGCACAAGAGGTTGTTGTCAATGGTTTTACTCAATCTAACGTAATAAATGTCACGTCCGGCGTCCCTCAAGACTCGATACTAGGCCCTTTACTATTTACCCTGGTTATAAATGACATCAGTGAGTGTTTCTGGAACATGCATTTTCTCCTTCATGCCGACGACTTGAAGGTTAATACCATTGATGACTGTATAAAGCTTCAAGATGATCTCGATCGTCTCGCCACCTATTGTTTAGTTAACAAGCTCTACCTTAGTCTCCCTAAATGCAAACCCATAACATTCACCAAGAAAATAAATACTATTAATTGCACGTATTCCCTCGGTAATTCTCATCTAGAGAAGGTTACTTCAACTAAAGACTTAGGAATTTATATTGACTCTAAATTACGATACTCATGTCACTCATATCGTTAATAAATCTTTCCAACTGTTTGTTTTTCAAACGACCGTCCTCATACTATTGTACAAATAATTACTTAGATGCCAGCTAGAATATGCTACAGTTATTTGGAATCCTTTCTTTATAATCCTTCTCGATTTTTCCCGTGCATTTGATTCGATAAATGTCTCACTGTTGCTCTCAAAGCTTGCAAACTTTGGATTTGATACTGGTGCTATACAATGGTTTCACAGTTACCGAAGTAGCCGATCCCAATTTGTCGAGTTGACAAGCAGCTGCGATGGAAACAAGTTGTCGTCATCCTGTAGCTCTGTCAGTCGTGGAGTGCCGCAAGGTTCCATTCTTGGTCCACTCCTGTTTATCCTCTACACAGCTGACATAACCAACTGCATATCCAACACGAAATACCATCTTTATGTTGATGATCTGCAGCTATATAGATCTTTCTATCCTCGAGATTGTGCCAAATCTGTCAAAAAAATAAATGAGGACTTAGAACGCATAGCTGACTGGGCTAGTAAAAACTCATTAGTTCTTAACCCAAAAAAATCAAAATTCATCATTCTCGGGTCAAAAACCAGCATTGCCAACACATGTTCTATTGCTTCTGACATAAGGATCAGGGAATGTCCCATTGAGCAAGTAAAAGAGGCTTGCAACCTGAGTGTAGTCTTTGACGGAGAACTTCACTTTGAGTCTCATATAATTCAAGCTGTGCGTAATTGTTTCTACCGCCTTAAATTACTGAACAGAATCCGTCCTTACCTAAACGTGGATATGCGCATAAAGTTATGTGAGTCACTCATTCTCTCTAAGCTGAATTATGCCGACACTGTGTATGGATCATGCTTGCTTAGTCGGACGGAGAGGCTCATCCAGCGCGTACAAAATGCGTGTGCTCGATTCTGCTACCCTATACCTCCAAGAACTCACGTTACACCATACCTAAACAGAGGGAACCTTATAAAAATGGAAGCGCGCAGAAAAATTCATTTGGCTACAATGTTATTGGGAATAATACTCACCAAAAAACCAGAGTATCTGTACAAAACACTATCTTGGGCCCGGGATCACAATAAGCACAACACTAGGGCTTCTTCATATCTCCTGTTGATACCGGGACACAGAACCGCGGCCTTCCGCGGCAGTTTCAGATACGCTGCAACCCGGTGCTGGAACAAGCTGCCTCCTCCCTTTCGTGCCCTAAAACAGTGCGGCTGCTTAATTGTAAATACAAAAGTCACCTTCTTAATATGCAAAAAATAAGTACATAAAACTTACGTCGGGCTATGCACGCGATAGGCAAGAGGAGCCATTCGTCGCCGCAGGGGGTTGATGTGTATCTCACATGTAGGCACTTAATAACGACAAGAACATTTTGGTTTCGGTATTTTATGTAAATCGGGTCGCACAGTCGTCCAGTCGTCCAAACGATTGCAGATGCCACGATTTATCGATTTATCGATTTGCCACGTCGTACGCGCCATTTTGCTTGGGCACATCTTGGATTAACATTGATTGACAGCAAAACGAAACAGTGCTGTCAATTATCAAATAATAAAAAACACAAAAAACTACAAAATGTCCACAGACAATAAATATATATTTTTGAAAAGATTTTTTTAAAGGTTAGGTTTCCACAGGGCAAAATTTTAATTTTAATTCTAGTTTGTTAACCCCTCGTTTGCTCGAGCGCTTTTTATATATGCCTTAGTAGCTTTACTTTAATACATATATCTGAAAGAGACCGCCCGTGATGTTACCGAAATATGCCGCTGCCGAAAGATCAGCGCTGCAGCATAATACAGCTGCGGCATTAGCTGAGGCAGGGACCAATTTTGGGTCTCACACAATCACTGCTTTGCATTTCTACATTTTTATTGTTACTCTTTTGTCATGTTAATTAAATTTGTTACTGATTTCATTCTTTTGTGTTTAGTTGCGTGAGCACAAAATAAATTATTTTTCTTTTTCTTTCTTCTTCCTATAAAGTACATAGAGATTATAGAGCGGGTACAACGAAAATTCCTTTGATATCTTAATTATAAGTTTTGTCACTCAAGATCTTCATATGATATACTTTTAAATAAGTACTCACTCCAAACCCTCAGCGCAAGAAGACTGCTCTTGGATCAAACACTTTTGTTTAATATCTGTCACAATAGTTTCGACTGTAACCAAATTACAAATCAAATATATCTCCGTATTCAGGCCTTTAAAAAAGGAATACGTGAAACTCATCCTCAATGTCCTTTCGCGCCAAAAAGATGTCGTACTATTGCTGGTGGACGTGCTCCTTTACGACGCATAATGAAATCACATAATGATCACTTTGCCGGTGTTGATATATTTAACTTATCCTTCTCATTATTAAAAAAACAAATTGTTGAAAAGCTAAATTATATTCAAACTTAAATTTATGTAATTAGTACTTAAAACCTAAATTATAAATTTACTTTTGCTTATCCTACTTGCCTAACAGGCATGAACTAGCAGCTTCAAATGTTTGGATTCAAATATTCAGTGGGTGATGGTGTTGTGTTGGGTACATAATTAGTAATTAATCTAGATTATAATAATCTATGTCACAGTTATTATGTACCTGTTTGTTATCCCAAAGATAAATAAATAAATAAATCCCGAATGACTTTTATAATAATATAAAAAATGTACATACAGCTCGTTTCTTACCTATTAAGAATGATATTAGTAAGCAAAGATAATTTATCATGGGTGAGAAGCGAACTGAATGTTAAAGAAACGAGAGGGGTGATTGGCCCGGACACACTGTTCTATCCGTCACCTTATGTCAATTCAGCCCGGCCACCCCATCCGCACACATGACCTGCAAACACAACAAGTCGTCGGTCGCTAGCGACACCGCATAAAATACAGCGATTATTCGAGTATCATCCACGGACGAAAGCAAAAAAGTTCTTCCCAGGTTTGTAAATCGTAGGTAGTTTGTGCGTGTCGCGCCGTGGTTGAGTACGGGATTCCAGGCGCTAACGCTTACACTTACACTAAGTATTTTAGGGCTAAGCTCATGGACACATATATCATAAGTACAACTTATATAAGGTATGAATAAGCAATTGTAAATTCATAAATGAAACAATAGAAATTACTAGTTTTTTTTAGGTACCCATATTGAGATATGTTGCTTATCTACTTGCCAATTTGTCTATCACCATCCTATTTTTTTGTCACCATTGTCTATCCATAACTTAATCATGAACCTGATCATTATTTCAAATTAATAACATACTTCAAGAGAAAGTTTTTAATTTGATTTCTAAACGAATAAGTTATTTGGAATGTAATATGTAGATAAGTATACAACATATATTGGACCATAAACAACTTCGTAACTGTTCGAAACTCGTTCTATTTCAAATATTCACCCTTGCATTTTTTACGTAAGCGTTTTATTACTTAGTAATAGAGACGAAAAAATACTAACATATTAGTATCGAGAATCACATGATTTATATTACGTAATTAAAAAAATCGGAAAGTAAACAATATCCGAGGGTCGAAACGGGGGCGGGGGCGGGGGCTGGTGGCAACAAGAGCGAAGACACTCCACAAACAGCGCGATAACGAAGCTTATCGAAGCTTCCATAAAAACCTATCGGCCGCGTTATCGCCCGTCGCCATTGAGCACAGAAATAGAGCAACGAATATTTATACATAATCACTATACTTAATCGGAAAATAACGAAGACACACACGATAACTCGGCGACCTTTGCACTAGAAGACTCAAATTCAGCTTTGTAGCCAAGCAATTATAATTTAAAATAGCCTGGCGCGGCTGTGTTGTTGATAAGCCGTGCCCCCTGACCCGATCGCTTCTCGAAGCGCGTATCTCAAGAGCGCGCGAACGTCCTATCTGTGGTGTCGGCGGTCGGACGGCGCGCGCGCACGCTAGCGACTCTACACCCACCGGAGACAGTTAAATACATGTCATGTAACATGTTCGTAATTATTTTTGTCTCTATCTATATCATCACGCCAGTTCCCCTGACGGGTAGGCAGAGAGTACAGAGTACCAACAGGTCCTTTCCTTACAGACCTTTCTGTCTTTCTCCACTCTCGTAATGGCTCTCAGTCGTAATGAATTTTTATAAGATTTATAGCAGCTATAGTAATGTAGAATCGAAATAGTACACTTTTTGTTCTGAGGGTTAAGTACTAAAATATTGCAGCTCACGGTCACTAAAATGTCTTTACTTGCGGTTGCTGTCTGGCGCGGGTCACTACCTTCCCTCCGATATGGTCGAGGAGAGTGATGACTGTTCCAGTAGTCATACTCCTCAACGGGTACTGCTTGGAGGGGCTGGTCCATCCGGAAACCTTTAGACACTTACTCTTTAAAATATCATTAGTCTCATATCGCGGTCGTAAGGTATCACGCTGAAACTTCATAATTGTAACCTAAACATTGTACTCACACCATATGATAAACAAAATACAGAAAAGAATAAGAGAGCTAAATAAAAAAGATTTTCAGTGGAGGCCGCGTTCCAATCCGGCGGTAGATTAGTAGTAAGATTAGATAAAAAAGTAAACTGATAATTTATAAGGGCTCCAGCAGCGATTTTGCGAAATAAATGATTAAGTTTGAGTTTGTAGTTAGCATGACGCTGGCAACTTGTCACTCAGCCACCGACCTCGCCGGCGAGGTCGAAGAATGCCTTGCCCGCCGGCCGGTGCAGAGCACCACGGCACGACACCTAGTATACGCCCTCCCCCATAGCGACTGCCCAAGCCGAGGCCGTTCCTCCTTGAGGCGCCCTTGAGCTAGTTGCCCCCTTTCCCTTCTGGCTCGAGTGTAGTGGTCGCACGCTCGCCCTCTTGTCCCGTGAATCTGTAAAGGCCCCGCGGCCAACAGCGTAGATCGTATCGATTCACACTCAATACAAATTCACTAAATGTCACAGTGTCAGTGCGCCTGCTCGCCTAGCGTCACGCTAAGGTAATTTTTTTGCACTCTGAAGGTACTATTGCAGAAATGACTACAAAATATTGTCCGACTCGGTCGATTTTTGCCCGAAGCCGATTAATTTCCATCGCCAAAACCTTCGGCCGAAGCCCAAGGTTTAATAACCCTAAAAAATTTGGATCATGATTGGCAAAATTTTTAAAAAGTTAAATTTATTAACTTAACGAGATAATTAACATTACTTACAACTGGTTACCAATAATGACATTGAACTAGTATCATTTATAATGTTTATTTAATTAAAATCATTCGTAAGTCGTAAATCGTAATAGATCGTCAAATTCAGGTGCTTTACCGTTTTAGCCGAAGGTGGTATTTCTGGCCGAAGGTGACCAAACCCGAAGCATCGGTCGGACACTACTATCAAGCCTACCTGGTATAGTCCGGCTGCCTCGTTGTCTTAATGGTACACGATATGACTTATAATCTCCAAACCCTGGGGTCTAATTCTACGTAGGAAAAAGTATTGTTAGGGTTTTTCTGTCAAAAAACTCTCAATAACAGTCCGGAGCCTGGAATGTACTCGGTATAAGTTCAAAAACAAACCTTGGACACTACGCCGCTGTCTCCAGGCTCTGCAGGCAATAATAGTGACAGTTTAATACAATTCAAAAAGTTTCTACGCAATACTTTCTCTTTATCTTAGTACGCAATGTTATATTTATCATTCATTAATAATTTAGTTACCGATCCAATGTTTAAAGGATAATGTACACTTATGCTTACTTTTTTATTTCCATTAGTATTTTGTTCTTAATTTTGATTAGGTTTGTCTAATTGTATTATTATAACTTGCTTGCTGCGATTTCCTATGATTGAGGGGGTGCACACGCTATAAACATCTAATCGCTGAATTATATACCGACGCATAGTGTTTATCTCTTGTCGGAGACTCTTAATAAATAAATAATGGCTTTAGGTTTTTAATTTTTTTATAATTAAAAAGCGTAGCCCCGCACTAGGATTTAATCCTTTGACGTGTCAAATAATTGTGGGTCATACAATTTTTTTTCCCTTGCGAGAATCGAACCCGCGACTATTCGACCCAGAGGGCGAAATGGCTAAAGCTCTTAACCACTGCGCCAAGTAGTCTGTCAAACTATTCTATTACATTGGGACGTAACATTGTCGGTGAAATGTCGATGTACACACTATACGCCTACACTCTTGAGGAATGAATGCGTGACGACGTGTTTTATGATAGCAGAATTACTAAATTTTGAGCCAGTGTTTCAAATTGGGAAACTTATTATGATGATATTATTATACGTCAATATACTTCCAACTTACTTTGTACTATTATATTATTTTTTAGCGTTACACTTTACATGAGCTATATTAGAATAAGCGTCCTTGTTTAGAGTAACATAGATTAATATACCTCATCATCATCATCATCATCTCAGCCTATACTTGTCCACTGCTGAACATAGGCCTCCCCAATCGCTTTCCGGCGTAACCGGTCCGATGCCACCTGCATCCAACGACTTCCTGCGATTTTCACAAGATCGTCGGTCCATCTGGCAGGTGGTCGTCCCACGCTGCGCTTGCCAATACGTGGTCTCCACTCTAGAATCTTTCTGCCCCAACGCCCGTCCGATCTTCGCGTTATGTGGCCCGCCCATTGCCACTTCAGCTTGCTAATCTTAACGGCTATGTCGGTGACCTTGGTTCTTCTACGAATCAGTATTAATTAATATACCTACTTAATGTTAATTAATTTAGCAAGTCATTCCTACACTGAGATCCAAATCTCTTGGGTTTCTTCGATTATATGGATGAAATATGTGTAGTGAACATCGGGATCGCATTACAAGGCAGTGGTGTCCGCGGGGTTATCAGGCGGTGAGCGCTCGCGATTGTGTGCGGTGTCGCAAGTGTCGCGCAATCAGCGACGCCGCGGGGAGCGGGGAGCGGAACACCGGCCGCACCACAGTATACCCATATCCTACTTATAACTATAGACACATTGTTACGAATGAACACTGCTTCCTAAGATATAGGTATATTAAACCTAGATTAGGAGGCAGGCCACTCACTCTCTTGTTTTAGCCTTAACTATGCTTGATTATACAATGTTATAATGTAGGTTGAATCATGGTCAAGAGTCTCCGTAAGTGGCGAGCGTGTATGAGACGAACTATGAGCGTGGAGGAGGCCATAGAGGTATGTAGGGAAAGAACCTGTTCTAACTCTGTACTCTCTGCCTACCCCGCAAGGGATCTGGCGTGATGATATAGATAGATAGGTTATTTAGTAAACAGTAGAACGTCTTAGTACCTACTAGCGGTTCGAATAATAATCACGCAAACAGAAGCACGGTCTAAACGGCTTGTTTGGCGCTGTTAGTAATAACGTTTCAGATGCTCTGTCGATCTATGTTGACTACGCCAGATCCCTTGCGAGGATGGTAGTGCTAAGATGCTCTACTGTTTACACACGTACATGCACGTACTGATGCTGCGCCAGCGAACACCCGATACGAGTCTGTGACCCTCCTCTACCAAGTAATACGGTGGACTTTTGGACGGGGCAGTAAGGGCAGCTACCTTAATCGTTGTAGCTTCAGGACAACAGGATTAGGAAACCATCCTTAACTTTTTCATAATAATGTAATCCTTAACTTTTCATAAAATACTTAATGTATTTAAGAGGTTATTTCTGCCTACCCCACAAGGGATCTGGCGTGATGATATAGATAGATAGATAGATAGAAGAGGTTCATTTACAGATATTGAAAGAAAAGCAACAAAAAATGTTGTGATGCCAAGCAATCCTAATTCTTACAAGTATGATGACCTGATTAGGTTCGAGTTTGGGAAATGTCAGAAATATATATCAGAAAAAACAGAAACATAGGATATCATCGTGGGTTCGATAATCTTGAACTATGTCATTACTAAATATTTTTGTTTTTAATTTGAGCTAATGAAACACCATCTTATCATGGACGGAGATGCTTCTAGCGCTGCGTGTCTTAGCGATAGCGTAGCTTAAGCAGCATTCGGTCGGTTCAGTCAGATGACAGTAGATGACTTTTTGTGGCATTTCCTTACTCGAGCGTCAACGTGCTTCCGAAGGCACATAAAGCCGTTTTTAACGTTACCACTTCATCTCGTAGTTGTTTAGTCCAGTTGGAAGACTTGGAAGTCTTTTAGGCGGCTTGATAAGTTCCAATTACAGGTGGTTCCAAATTTCCACCAATTAGCGCTGGGTCCACGTCGTAGTGTATGATTTACTTTCTCTTACCGGAATCTGTGAGAGACAGCGTTTGCCCCGCAGTGGGGCAGTAGACGCTGGTTTATTAATTTTTTTGTGTCACTGATTGCGGCACAAGTTGTCCTATTTCTTGAACTACACTGGTCTTTAATTACACGGTATCCACCTAGAACAACCTAATGAAAAATAAGTGTAAGTTTATTTTCTAGGTAGTAAATGAATGGTGTTTATATCGCCACTCACTGATAAACACCCAACCGAGGGCAGGACTATTTCTTAACTATTCTTGACGCAGCTCATGTTGACGAGGCGACACACTTTACGCCACAACCGACCATATATGAGACGAATAGTCATAAACGAGGATAAAATCTCTAAAAAAGATCCTGTCGGAAATCCTTTTTCTTTGCCTTCCCCGCAACGGGTCTCGCGTGATCATAATATAGATAAGAGAAATATATTAACTGTATACGTAAGGAAATTACTCGCGAACCATTCTACCAACAGGAAAAATAACCACTGGAATATACTACAAGTAAAATCGTTTAGTACAATAAGGTAAACATTTTGTTAGTTTTATGGGGTAGACAAACACTTGCCCGCGGCTTTCATCGGACGAAAACTTTTGGCGCGTGGGAAGGGTCACATCAATGGGGAGCTACCTTGTTACTAAATGCGATATGAGCCAAAACGGTTCTAATTGTATTTATTTAGATAAAATACAGTCTCAGCCATACCAAAATACCACATAGGCAATACCAAAAACTTGAACATACATACATGTCTCAGCTGAATATTATTACGTCCAATGAAAGTAAGAAAATATGTTCCACTCCATCTGTGCAATGCTACATATCATTGATTGATCATTGCTCAAAGTACAGCAGCATTGCATAGCATGTAGAGCACTACATTACACGTCAATATAAGGGATTCGATTCCGAACACCGCATACGTTATGTAAATAGTATTATAGAGCTAACAGCGCGCAAAGTCGGGGGTTTTTGCATGCTGCTTTTTAATACATTAATGTTGGTGGCGGCGCCGGGGCGCGGGCGCGGGGCCCGGCGCGGGGGCGCGTGCACTTGACCAAACACGCTAGGATCTGTGTCAGAGCCGACAAACTCGCCGTTACTCCACTTTGCCGAGCAAACACCACACACTCAATTACTTTGCCATTCGTTGTATTTCATACAAATAAAATATTCAGTGCACTCGTATCTGGAACACAGATGTGAACAGCAGTGTGGCACAGACAATGCGGTAGGAGCTGTCGGTCTGTTTTGGTTAATATTTTAGGTTAGTATATATGATCACAGTCAGATTCTTTGGTCAGATACAACCACGAAGGTATGGGTCAGTCAGTAATCTTACTTTCATGCATCGCGCCCTTATAGTCCAGCTGAAGCACACTTCTTAGGCAATATATAAGGACTCAATATCCTCAGTTACATTACCACTCTAGAAGCGTCATAGCAGATGTGAACAACATTTAAGTGTAAGTTGTTCACAGGAGGGGCAATTAAATTCGTTCAACCCAGTACACAGTATAATACATTACACGGGATAGTAGGTGACGAAACTTAAGGGAATCAGCGTGATCGAACAAGTAGTTTGTTTTGTTGCGACAGCGGGCGTTTGTAATACATAATATTTAGCGACGCGCGGTGCTCCACATCGGGCGCACATCACTCGCGGATTGAATTCAAATGTCCGCGCTGGATTGAATTTCAAATGCGTGGCGCCCCCTCCCCCGGCCCCGCGCCTGGTCCCGCCGCTCCCGCCGCTCCCGCCGCCTGCGCGCGCGCAGTTCAAGTTCAATGTTAACCTCGCTATTTTACTATTTGTTCTGTAATTTCGCGATATTTTCCGCATACTACGCGCTAGACTTGCCCACGTCGCACAATTGGTCGAGTTATTCATAGTGAACACTATACATCAAAAACCCATTCATACCTAGAGTCAATAGTACAACTATGGTGTCATATGTTATTCACAGGCCATGGAAAGTGATGACTACTTGTGCAATTTTAAAGCATTGTGTTGATATTTTGTTTCTTATTGTTGTAGGTGTATAGCACGAGAGTGCTGTGCTGCTTGCGGTAGAGATACCGCAAGGCACTGAACCCAAGTGGTAGAGCATGTAATACTCATTCTGTTTGTCCTTTATTCGTGAGAGAATGCTTTTTCCCAGCAGTGGGATAGCATAGGCTGGGTAGCGACCGCTTCTAATGTCCTACTAACCGACTTAGTGTCCTTCGCGACACGGGCTTTAATCATCCACTCTACAATAATTACGGTATTTCAAGGTAATGAATATATATATCAGGATTACTCAATCTGTGTCAAATCAAAATCAGAATTTGATAAACATGCAGCTGGACCAGCATCGAGGAAAAGTCACAAGAAAATGGGTTTGGATGGGGTAGAGAATCAAGATCAGAATCAAACACCGTCACGCTTATATTTCTCACGCGGGAGTGGCAGAGGTATACCTGTGGACATCTACTTTCATCGTCATGTAATAGAGGGCGAGCCTATACTATTATACCATTTTTTTATTTACAAATCCAGACTCCGGAATGATACTAAGAATTTTTCGATAAAAAAACTAAACTTTATGCGACCTAGGATTCTACTTAGTGTTGGCTACGCGGATTATAAGCCCCTGTACCAATGAGGTAGAATTTAATGGTGGTGGTTAGACCGTTGGACTGCAAAGTCAAAGGTCTTGGGTTCAAACCAAGGCACGCACCTCTGTCTTTTCGAAAGCATGTACGTATTAAAAATTAACTATCACTTGCTTTAACGGTGAAGGAAAACATCGTGAGGAAACCTGCATGCTCGATTTTCTCGAAGGTGTGTGAAGTTCGCCAACCCGCACTGGGCCAGCGTGGTGGACTATGGCCTAAACCCTCTCAGTTTGAGAGTAGGCCCGGGCCCAGCAGTGGGATAGTTTCTTAACAGGGCTAACATTATTATTTATTATAATGAATACTCGAAGTAATATCGAAATATCACCTGTACTTGCATTAAGACAAGATGATGATGATTTCAAGATACCTAAAGGCGTGAACCGGGACTCGTGCTCTACGAGACGAGGTTTCATATGCGTTTCATCTTTTACGAAAAAAAAATAACCACTCACGATAATGAACTCAAACGTATAAAAAAGATTGTTTGCTTAGCCGGTAGATGGCACTACTGTGCTTGTATGCAATAAGTAGGCACAGTAGTGACATTTTCAGTAGAAAACGTGTCCAATAATTAATAATAATGCGACATTATTCTGTGACCCCAAACCTCCAAAACATACCCCCTATTGCTATTTTGAAAATTCATTACGTAGTTGCCGAAGAAAGAGTAAATATTGGCCTAACAGAACACCGTCTCCCATCCTGTTACTAATATCTAAGAATTTTAGTACCTTGACTAGTAACTTCTGTATTAAAAATGCGGGTGTTTAGAAATGTGACGTGTCTTTGATAAAATTTCAAAGATACATATTTTTTGCTCGCGACTGCACTCATATATCATGTAACAGCCCATACTGTTTAACACCAATCAAGCAGATTGGCATCATAGCTTATATTTTTAACGTAAATATAACTTAGCGGTTTCTCCGGACAAACCGGCGCTTCCTAAGTAGTCGGGAAGTCAATCGCAAGGTTTACTGTGAACACAGGATCGGGGGACTGTGGGTTTGTTCTCGTGCCGACTAGCATACTATCTTATCGTAATTTATACTTTCTGAGTCTTACTGGGATGGCGTCCTGCCCATTAGGTGGTAATGATTACCCACAGTAAAACATTACTTAGTTTGGAATTCCCATCCAATTGGTGTGTTCGTCTGTTAATCTGCGTCTTATTTATACTTTATTTCGTCTAATTCATTTATGTTATATCCAATAATATAATTAACTACAAACGATAGAGCAAGTTAGAGCAGCGTTCCAAAAACTGGTCGCTCGACGGACGCGCATATTTTTTTTCTGAATATTTAGTACGAACAACAACCCGAGAATTCGGACGCGTTTGCTGTATTAATTATATTGCCTTCCACTGAACGAGCTCGCTTAAGGACGCCCACTGATCGCGCGCTGCGCTTCCGCTCGCGGACCTGCTCGTCTCGACACACAAAACGGCGGGAGTAACGACGCGCTCTAAGAATCAGTCGCGCTAATGACGTAACACGTGACGAGATCTGTAAACTTCTGTCATGATTGCAACATCTTTGTTGAGCTTAATATTATTTTTTATTTCTTTTATAACTTAGACCAATTAAATCGACACTTCCTTTAAATTAGTTACACAGACAGTGTGTATCTAACCTACTCATGAAATCGCATTAACCTCACTTATATCTCAGTCGTTTCAAAACACCTGACCGGTTCTGGCTTATATAATAATGTTTAACCTCGAAACTAGCGTTTGATTATGTATTAATTATACGCAGTTGCAAGCCGCGTGTGGCAATCGCCGCACTCGCCGACCTGTAGAATAACGTCACTCACCTTCCGTAACATCAACTAGTGGAGTCAAAAGGTTAAAACCATTGTATTTCATTCAATCTGTTTGTCGTCATAGGAATTGACTATTAACTATTCCTTGAAATCATTATGCTAAAATGTGGAGATATAGAGTAGGTAATCATACATAGTTTGCGAGTGAGAAAATTTATTGATACAGAAAATATCACTTTCACTCCGTATCAAGCGCGCGCTCGCGGCCGGCCGCGCGACGTGCGCCCAACCTAACGTTATAAATAGCTTTGTTTGTTTATGAAGAGTAGCAAAAATAGAGCACAATTTAATAGGATATTGTTCGGCGTTTATTCTGCGATTAGCAGCGAGCTGAGTTCACGAGCGAGCGGCGAGCGCGGCTTGGTGCTGCCGGCCACGTGACGTCACACAACGCACATAAACAACACTAGACTAGTGATATTTGCTGTCTGGTGCATATTGAGCCTCTTCAGTTTTCTCCTTATGATCATTAATTACAATCCCTGCTAAGTAGCCACTGAAGACATTCCCAAAATAGATACAGTAGTTTATGAAGCAATAACGCCACGGTTTCTTTGCAACAGATATTACTTGGCATTGATAAAATCCTAGCTTAGCCTGTTTTCAATTGGTACGCAATACTTTGTTGAACCAAGTTGCGAACTCACTTGAGCAGTATCTATAGCTATAACGTGTCTTAGTCTAAACACACACACACACACACACAATTAAACGTTTATCTGTGTAACGTTATTAATGGAAAATTAGGATCCTTTCTACGCTATGGGTACAAGCTTCGGGGCCTGTTGCACCACTTGCTGATAAATACTTTATCTTGAACCATAGTTCTTGATAAAGTATTTACAACTTATCCGGCAGATAGTTTTCAAATGTCCGTTTCACAAGGATCGTGTAAGATAAACTCTACTAGATAAACTCTCCGATAATTTGTCAGCTGGACCAGAGACGCTTCAGATTTTTTGTTTAAGATTAGGGGCGCGCGGCGCCTTACCACGCTTAGTTTCCGGAGAGTAAAATATGAGGTGTGTTGCGCAGTTTCCCGAACGCTGCCCAGCCGAGTTGGATTCGTCGATTGACCTCTCTCTCAAAGTTGGACCTATCTGACCGGACTGCCTGTCCCAGGTAAATGTATCCGTCGACAACTTCAAGAGTACTGTTCCCAACGGTGAGTGCGGTGGGTACGACATGGACATTATTTTCGTTTTGTCCATGTTCATTTTAATACCCACTTGTTGAGATACTCTGTTGAGGTCACCGAGTATTCGTCCTAGATCTTCCAGCAATTCCGCGATGACCACAATGTCGTCGGCAAATCGAAGGTGAGTGATGTATTCGCCATTGATGTTGATGCCAAGTCCTCGCCATTCCAAGAGCTTGAAGGCGTCCTCTATGGTGGTCGTAAACAGTTTCGGAGAAATGACGTCTCCCTGTCTTCCTCCTCTTTTTAGTCCAAGTACAGGGACAGTGCACGAAGGTGATCCCCACCTTCGTGCACTGTCCCTGTACTCGGACTGGCATAGTGGCGTTATTATACAAACTCTTCAACACTTCGATGTACCGATAGTCAATGCGGCATCCCTGGAGAGATCTAAGAACCGCCCAAGTTTCGATCGAATCGAAGGTTTTCTCATAGTCCACAAACACTAAGCATTCTGGCCGATTATACTCCTCAGTCTTCTGTATAATCTGCCGCAGACCTTTCTTGAAAAACAGCACCACCACACCCCTGTTCCATGCTTCTGGCGTTTTCCCTTCGAGCAAGATGGAATTAAACAGCCTCTGAAGGACTTTAAGTACCGGCGATTGGCCCGCTTTCAGAAGCTCTGCGGTAATTCTATCTTCGCCCGGCGCGTTGTTGTTTTTGAGTTGTTTGAGAGCCATCCTAATCTCGTACAGGCTGATGGTCAGGATATCTTCAGTATAGTGTCGAGGTAGCTTGGCTCTTTTACCAAATCAACAACAGGTTCAGCTACTGATGTATATAACTGCCCATAGAACCTCTCTATCTCCCTGAGCACCCCTGAACTATTCAACGTCATGTTTCCGTCCTCCGTCTTCAGCTTCGTCAACTGGCTCTGCCCAATAGACGCGTCTCTCGCGAACACTTTGGAGCCCTTTTTCTGCTCTATGGTCTCCTCAATACGCCATGTATTGAAGGATCGTAAATCGCGTCACAAGGACTTCAATATCTGTCCATTGAGCTGCCGATGGGACGTAGCATCATCGGAGGTTTAAAGCGTCATGGAACGTCGTTTAGCCATGAGGTTCAGGGTGTAGTCAGATAGTTTTTGAAGCCTATTTTTACGGTGAGGCTTATTCAATTGGTCAACGCAGGTCACACACACACATAATTTATGTTTGAAAGATGTATTAGAATTGTTCAAACTACCAGCTTATGAATTTCAGAATAACTGTACAACTATTTATACATTGTTGAGTTTACTTACAATTCTGTGCGAGTCCGTCACCGAGCAGCCTTTGTGCTCGGCCGTCTTTACCCTCTAATCTGCAAGCGGAGTAAAATGTCCCTTAGAAATAAGGTGACACTTTACAAAACTTGTGTATTACCCATCATGACGTACGCGTGTGAGGTGTTCGGGCACGCAGCCCACTCTCACATCGATAGACTCCAAGCGGTTCAAATCCCTTGCCCGCCTTTAGGTGCCGAGCACAACGGCGAGACACTTAGTGTACGCCCTTCCCCCATAGCAGCTGCCCAAGCCGAGGCCGTTCCTCCTTGAGGAGCCCTTGAGTTAGTTGCCCCTCTGGCTAGAGCGTAGTGGCTGCACGCTCGCCCTTTAGCCCGGTGAAGCTGTAAAGGCCTCGCGGCCAACAGCGTATATCACTCAAACACACACACACACACACATTACAATTCTGTAGCAAATATTATTAAATAAAAACCCTTGTACTCGTTTATTTTTGTTTTCATGTTATAGATTATTGAAAAACATCATTGATCGCATTGCTGATTGCACAAGAGTCGTGATGCACCCGCCGACTTCCCCACCCGCCCTCGACGCAAACACTTACATCTGTGCACACCTCCACTACACACCAAAAAAAGATCGATAGTTGTAAGGTTTGCATACTTATATGTATCACCTACGTGTCACCTGTCATATTCAGTACAAGTTAGGGCTCGACTTCCCGATCTGAATCCAAAAAACTATCATTTAATAAAATTCAGCGGTCATACGAGTATTTTGCAAGGGATGATCTCTAGGTAAATAATTATTTAGATAACTACACGTATCCATTCAAACATTTCTCATTACCAAAGCGACAAATACAGACCACGTTTTTCAAATTCCGTTTCGGCCCAGTGCACAATAGCCTTTAGTCAGGTGTGGCATCAGTCAGGTCATCGCTGCTAATCAATTGAGCATCAGCACTCACGGAACTTCCCTCCCATCTCGCTGCGTGGCTTTTAATTACCATACAGGGCGGGCACGGGCGCGGGCAGCGCCGCGCAATTATCGTAAACATGTCGCTACGAACACCGCGGAGGGTGTGCTGGTACCCGCCGCCCGGTGTTGCCACGCGAACACTATACATATCAAACAACATCATTTAATATTAATATCCTAGGCAGGGAATACACAATTAGATGCCCGTGACAGACGGGTGACAGATTATATTATAAATGAAATATTTAAAAATGAACTCCTATTCAAAAATATTTCGATGGAATTTCAAACATTGAAATGAAGTACGTTATTCCGACCCAACGAAACCGTCTGTTTCCCACATTGTACTTAGTTCAGGAAATAAAACAATTTGTGTTCAGAATCTTAAAATACTGTAATACAGTGGGCTTGTCATAGCTTGACTTGTCAAGTACTATTTGGGGAGCGTTTGCTCTCCCTAAAGTAGGTCAGCACACAACTACTTCCTGTCCCGTGATCAAGCTAACGGAATGAACACAACGCTTATTTTTCAAACCTTGGCAATATATCAAACTGTGACTACATATTTTATTTATCTATGTATAGTATATTTACTCATGTCTCTACATATGATTCAGCATTAGTCATCATCATCTGTCAGCTGATGCGCCCGCGCCGGGTCGTCGGCATTATATCTATATACCCACTGCTCTGCACTCAACACTACTAAAAAAGTTGTTTCAATAATATGCAGTTTAAAACAGCTTCGGCAACTTTTCTTTTTACTCTACCAAATAACAAGCAGCGGAGACTGGTCAACTTTAGATAGTTCAGATGTTGAAAATCCAGTGGTCTAAGAGTTAGATTCATTTTGGATGATTAGGTAGTAGCAACTTTAGCTACCGGCTAGTTTCCTCTTTCCCTGCCATTATTTTGACCACTTTCTATGATCAGCTTTTCGCGAAGGAAATGATCAGTCGGTCCGATAGATTGACTCTTTGTTCACTAACGTCATCCATATTGAATTTCTTGTTCCCAGGGACGAGGTGTTCCGAGCATTTGGGAAAGGCAACTTACTCGCCCTTCATTAATGTGAGATATCAATAGATAGCGAATGCGACATTGCTTCATGGCCGGTTTCAATATTTAACTTATGGATATATTTGCTTACTGGCAGTAGAATTTTGACAGATTTTCCATATAAAATATGTTAAAATTCTATCCGTAGTAGGCAAATCTATCCTTGAGTGAAATATTGAAACCGGCCGTTAATCATTGCTTTGGTTCGAGGCAACATTGTCGCCAGCCGGCCCGCCCGGGGATGCCCTTTGACCGCGTGTGAGGGTGCGGCGGGGGCGCGGGGCGCTGGGGCGCACCCTCCACCTGTGGCGCGGGGCTGCGACCTGTGGCGCGCCCGCACATCCGCGCGCCGGGTTTACACTTGCAGCGCAAATTGATTAATGAAATACCACGCCGCGACCATGCCGCGACACACTCGTCACATGATTGTAATGATTGTAATAGCATTTGGGGAATTTTAAGCAGCAGTTACTTCGGATGATCGCATCATTTGATGATAATAATAATGATAATTATTTATTTTGAAAAATTTGACCAGCATTTTAAGTTACTAGACCATAATGTACACGCACAGTAGTTTAAAATTTTTCCTTTATGTTGTCAGGCCTACTAATGTTATATTATGAGTATTAGTAAGTATTAGCTTTAGTCTTCGTCTCATTTTGAATTTTACTCGGGACAACCTTTAATTGGCTTCATATGGTATAGCTTTGGATTTTGTTATATAATAAATAAATAAATGTACTTTTTGTATCGAAAAACTCCCAGTATCAGTCCGGAGTCTGGAATTGTGACAATATTACATGGGACCTAACATTGTAGGCGAAAAGTGGAAGTATGCATCTGCCACCCCCTGCTTCGAGAATATAGGCGTGACGGTGTATATTTATTTATCTTTAATTTTAATAATTTACTTTAATATACTTTACGCTTGAGGAGCCATACATCATTAAAACTTTTATAATATGAAAAATGAAAATGTGGCACCTGGAAACACGAGAAGTATGGATTTCCCCTCGCTGGCCCGGGTGTCCCACGGCGTCGGCGGCACGCAACACACAGATCGATGCGCAGGCCGGGCCGCTATTAAAACTCCCATCGATTGTCAGTTATTAGCATTATTAGTAGGTATTTAGTGCAGGGCGCGGCTCACGTGGCCGGCTGTCTCGTAACGCGGTAACAAATGGCGGGCATTAACCATCCCCCGGCGCGGGCCGCGGCGCCCCGCACTATTTCATATTTGGAGGTCAACAAACGCATTTCAGCTTTGCCCCCTTTAATCTTTATTAATAACGCCGATGTTTTCGAATTGTTTAAGTGGTATTTATTAATTTCTATAACTGACGAGCGCCTGCACCCTGCTGGTCGCAACCGAGAGCGAACGGAAGCGGTACGTGTTTACTCACTGATAGCAAACTAGAAAGCATATATCCTTTTTCAAAGTTGATATTTCGGTGCTGGGAAATGTTCCTAAATGTATAAAATATAAGTGTTATTTCTTTCAGTCTACAGCGGGGATATTGCATTATTGATGTGGCGCCCTACGACTCATTTAAACCCGATTGCGATGCTTTTGACCATTCATGGAACTGGCAACTTTCGAAATGAAATTGTGAAAGGACAGTACCTACCACCAACTGGATTGTTAAGAACCCAAAAAACGATATGACTGATATGAATATATCTCGACAACAGGCACACCACCAAACGCAACTTGGCAAAGTAAGGGGTAATCGACCTGTCCCATATCCAGCGTGATGTAGTTGTCCTAAGCAAACTGAATCGCCCCGGCTGGCGAGTGTTTACATGCGCGAGGGACGATCTCAATAAAGCAAGTAGCAACCGATGTTTCTGTCGGTGTTGCCACCTTGTGGGCAAAAACTTCACACATTTTATTTAATTACCATCATAATACTATGATAACTACAAGATACTGCATACGCAGCATATAGTCATTACAATTTTTTTTTAAATATATGTGCAGGACATTCGTATTCCCCAAATATCACTACCACCACCGGCTTTGTGCTGTACGCAACCAGGTTTTACCCGCCATATTCACCAGGTGACAGGTCCACCTCGTGACCTAGGGCTTACCAACTCATATAATCATTTATTACACTCATGTAACAATACATTTGAGGTGTTACGTTTAACTCTACGCCTTTTGATAAAATGTCGCCACACGGAAACCTTTGCTTTCATTATGGTTTTATATGCATTATGAAAACACACAACTAACCTAAAGTAGTTGCTTAATTTACGACAAGAAAGTTACGATTCACATCATTACCATCTGATCAACTTTCTAATAGAATATATAAGTATAGCCATATCCGGTTAAGGAAAATAAGGTGATAAATTTGAGCTGACATGGAGCCGAATCTATTAAGCTCGTCGAATAAACATAGCCCATTTGCGATGATCGCCATGTTTTTACATAATTTCGGATGTAAATGTATACACCACGCAATTGGTAGGTGTCCCTGTCAAATCGGTTCTCTCGAGTGTCGAGTATCCCCGCACCGCGAGCGCGGGCAGGCATGCAATCGTCGCGCGACGAGTCGGCGCGGCTCTGCCAGTGTGTTCTGGTCGACTCAGCAAAACATATTGCCCTCGTTTTCATTTATTAACAAAAAGGAACATTCAAGGAAAAACAGTGTGTCAAGTCGTAAAACATTTGTTGGTTTTCGCTAAAAACATTTATCTTCATGCAGAAATTAAAACCTATTTTGGAAGTTAAATTTGAGGATATTTTATGGATGGGTCTAGTTTTACTTCTTCTTATTACTTAAAATATAATATCGCATAAGGTATAAGTTTATATTATTCCAAATCGCGCTGGTAGCGAGGTCAGCTCAGTCGTATAGAGTCATCCCTAGTGCTGTTATCCCTCCCCTCGACATCACTACCGAAGCTCTTTTCGTTGGCGTTTTTCTTTTTAACGTGATGCAACTTCTTCTGAATCATACTTAGGTATATAGGTAGTCGGTGCTATTATTAGATAATGAAATAAAAGAAACTCTATAGATTTAATAATTTTTTTGTCTTTTATTGCGGTAAACAGAACGAAATCATATTGATCAGCTGTATATTTCTGATGAAATTCTACTTTCAGTACACCAGCATGGCTCATTATGACCGATAAATCGTTGTTTTGCAGATCACTGGATGTCTAACAGTGGGACATCAGCTTACTTTTAAAAAAGATGATTATTGACATGTTCATGGTGCGCGGTGACGCGTGACGTACGGTATGAGGATATCGTGTCGCTAATCTAATTGCGCGCCAGCGGTGTGGGGTGGCCGCGCCGGTAATTCATTTGAGCGACCCTTCGGCAAGGCCCACCCCCCATGGCACGCGACCCCACCCGCATACTCTAATAGTAACATTAAAAAATAATGTTAGAATTATATTACTGCATTAGGTAATCTTAAGATAATTATACAATTGTATTGGGATGGTTTTGTAAAAATATTTGTAAGAAGGTAAATATATAAGTAATTATTAGCCTATATTATCTTAGGTTAGTTAGGTTAGGTTAGTTATTCACTACTACTAGGGAATTATTTTGATTCACTATCACGGAATACCTATTTTACAGGATTCTACAAATTGACTCTTTGTACCTGGTGACTTTGTAGTAGCTCCGATACTAGCCTCTAGACTTCTTAAATGAGGACCTTTCCAGCGCATTCAATATATGTAATCATGTATTATATTTAAGGTTGTGAACCTCTCTGCATCTCATCGAATAGTCGAGATATAATAATGATAATAACAAACATACACCTACAAAAACTGCCCAAAAACAACTACGCCCTGTCTCTGCATTCATAACTTTTACTAGCAATACAACTAATTTATCTGCTAACACAACAACTCAGACCGAAAGAACCATTAGATCCTCTCAAAATGAAATATACAGTGAAACAGGTAGACCTATATCACCCACCCAATTCACCAAATATACCCGAAAACTTATTATATACTTTTCAAAAAGCCCTTACAGAATTTACTAATACTGAACCTACAAATAGACCGTACATACCCAAGCAAAAAAAATCAAGAAAACTAGCTACAATAGTCAATTACATAAATACCGCTATCTTACCAAATTATGTAAATGTAGATATTGATATAATTTGGTGCAGATACACTGCGAGATCAATACACTGCAGAATATTATTTACTGTGGAGCATGGACAGCAGCAAAATGCAATGGTACTAAAATTCTACAGCACAGAAATAGAGACCACCAAATAAGACACCAAAAGAAACCGAAATGGCAGATAAGACTTGAAAAAAAGTAGAAGATGTTACAGCTAAAATAGGAAACATGACGCAGTATGTAAATAGAAATCGAAGTGAAACGTCAACATACGCCATGAAACTCAAATTCCAACTCATACTCAAATAATTTATTTTGTATAAGCCCTGCGGGGGCGCTTACAAGTACTCAATTAACATTTTTTTGTCTCATTTAACTACTAATCTACCACCGGATCGGAACGCGGCCTCCACTGAGAAGATCCGGCGAAAAAACTCTACGGGCTTTTTTTATTTACTTTTCTTTCTCTTTTTTACAATCACGTGTGGATACAATGTTTAGGTTACAATTAAATAGTTTACGATCTAGCTCCAGTGTGATGCCTTACGATCGAGATATGAATTTAATGATGTTATCTGTAAAGAGGGTCTACAGGATTCCAGATGAACCAATCCCCACAAGTAGCACCTGTTCACGAATATGACTGCTGGAACAGCCATCACTCCCCTCGACCATATTGGAGGGAAGGGAGTGACCCGCGCCTGACAGCCTCCGCAAGTATGTCACACATATAATAAACCAATACAAAACACATTTAGTACATGAAGAGCGGTGTGTGTGTGTGTGAATGATGTACGCTGTTGGCCGCGAGGCCTTTACAGCTTCACCGGACTTAATATGAAGAGCCTAACACGCAGCTCTCACAAAGCGCAAAACCCATTGCCTTCTCAAATTGTGCCAGCCAATTGTACCTTTATCTTTAAACAATACATTGTATTTCTCTGCTGTATTTCTTTATTTATGTCGAAAATCTAATAGCAGTTCTGAAACCATTCAACACATAACAGGCGCATGTAAATCTATCGTACAAACAGATTATAAACATATGCATGATCAAGTCGCAAACATTATCCACAAAAAATAGCACATACACTCAAACTTATCACTGGTCAACCCGTACTCTACTATAAATACATTCCAGAAGTTGTACTAGAAAACACAGATTGCAGACTTTACTTTGATCGCGCGAAACTAACAGACAAAACTATACATTATAACAGACCAGACATTATAATCCATGACAAGAAGAGCTAGCAGCATATATAAGATAAGATAATACTTTATTGTTCCACCAGAAATACGAGAAGGAAATAAAAAGATACAATATTTCAATTGAAAGGTAGTGTAACAATGGGCGACCTTATCAATAATAGTGCTCTCTTCCAGGCAACCTTTGGATGGAGAGGAAGATAAGTCTAATATAAAGAAACTAGCAACAGCAAATAGAAAACATCCAGCAAATTTAATTTAATTAATCGGTGATGTAGAACTTTTTCACCTGACCTCTAAATATATGAATAGATGGAGGGAGCACTCTTTATAGAAACAGGTAGTGAGTTCCACAGTCGTACGGCTTTGACCGTAAAAGAGTTATCGTAAAAGGTGCTAGAGTGTAGAGGCATTACGAAAGCCAAATTTTCTGATGGTCTTAAAGAATACGAGTTGGAAAAGTGAAGGAAATTGAATAGTTGATATGAAAATATAATTGATATAGCTATTCCTAATACTCATAATCTCCAGAACACTATAGCCGAAAAACACTCTAAATATACAGACTTTAAAGATGAATTCAGGCTAATGTGCCGTCTGTAAAACGTCGCTATTGTACCGATAGCCCTTTCTTCCACTAGTGTCATCCCAATACAACTCCATCAATCTTTAAAAACACTTAACCTTCCCTCTTACATACACACTACACTACGAAAGGCAGTCATACTAAAACATGCAGGATTGTCTGCAAGTTCTTACAGACAGATAAAGACATTAATACTCACGTCGCTCATACATCCACAGCCTTCATCACACAAACTCCAAGAGGACCACAGAAACTACAGCCACCGCAATCGTCCCAGATACATTCATCATCTGAACCAATGTAATCGTCCCAACTAGGACTAGGTTTAAGTCCGTGTTAGCACGGTACACACCGGCATAGAGCCGAAACTAAAAAGCAAAAAAGTAAATAATAATATTTCTTTATTGGCATAAAATATCATCTTTCAATTAAAGTTAGGACCTGACCTAAGCTAAGTATACAATAACTGTGTTTCAGGAGTCAGTGTCGTCTTACTTATTAGGTGATGCTAAAATCTTATGCGTATTTTACAGAGTACAATGCAGCAAAAAAAAAACAAAAATTTAAAAGTAATAAATACAAAACAATCATGAATTAAAACAATATTACAAATCTTAACTATATAGCTATAGTTTACGCGCACACACTATTATAAAATTGTGATTTACATACATAAATCACAACTTTATTATAGTGTGTGTGCGTGCGCGTGGTAGTGTGTATGTGTGTATGGTGTGTTTGTGTATGTGTGAGATTGTGTGTATGGCATTTATATGCTTTGCAATCATTTTAATAAATTATCGTCAAATATTATAATCGTTTAGTGTCAGCATAATAATAACGCTAGAGGAAAAATATATCGATAGCAGCGTCATAATACACTAGACGCAACAATTCAATTAATTCGTTGGTGCAGCGCTTGGGCCGCCATCGTGTGGCAACCGGCACCATTCTCACAGACAGTGCGGTACCGACCGCCGATGCATCGCGCCACGTGTACGCCTGCGCATCACTGCTCATCTGGCAACTGACAATACCCCGAGTATAGTATTTACATATCATACGTGCACCGTAATATCGACAATTTTAATTTACGGCTGGACTAATTTACTTAATTCTAATCAGACGTTATCGAGCGCATGGCTATAACATTACGAGGGCATCGGCAATGGATTTAGATATTTAATAATTGCGATACATGTAGCTCTATGTAGGAGTCAGTGCAACAGCCCCCCCCCCCCTCATCCCGCCCCATGCGGCGCCCGCATGCCCGCCGCGCCCGCGTACCCGGCACTTGCTAGCTAATATGAAATTCGAATTAGTGGAAATTGAGTTGCGGGGCGAAGCAACGTCGCGCCCGCAGGAGCGCTGCGATGTTCATTCATAAAATATTGTGGTGTTTTCCTCGAACATTATTTATAGAATTATTTGCGCGTCGATAACGAGCACGCACGTTAGAGGCGGCGCGGGCGCGGATTCCGCGGCGTCGGTTACGAGCACGTGGCGCGTCGCCGCGCTGGAGTACAATATTCGGAACACATGTGACACACATAGCTACAGCAAATAGTCATTAATGTCCGCGCGTATCTGTAAATATGCGGCCGCGGTGAGGAGCGCGAGGAGCGCGAGCATCGCGGCGCGCGTATCATGAGGAGCGCTATAAATACGCGCAGCGACGGGACGCGCGGAGCGGCGCTATGCACTCGCGCCGCGGGCTCACTCGCACCCTAAGGGCGCGCGCTACGTTCCAATTTCGCGGAGCGCCGCGGCAAGCCCTCGCCCGCGCCGTCCTCGCTCGGGTTATCGAGCGACCTCTTATCACACGCGCACACACGCGCGCCGTGTGCGCACGCCACGCACACGCCGGCGCGCGCATATGTATACGTACGAAATGGGTAGCGTATGTCGCCAGATGTAATTAGAGCAAGAAACTGTTTATTGTTAACCGACCGCCACTCGCCGCTCATTATAACATTATCTGCGCAGCGTCAATTATGTATTCCTAATTTATGCCGGCGAGCACAGGCCGGGGCGAAAACGATCATAAATTGCGTGCTCTCAATTTTGGCGTGAAATATGCATCAGATATGAGCGCCTCCATGTCGAGTCGGCGTGTCGTAGCCCAGAGAGCCACGACCCGCAACCTGCAACCCCCAACCGGATTCCGGGTCGCGATCATATCTGCGCCTGGATTAGCGCACATATTGCTACACAACTATTCGTTACGCTTCACTCGTTTATTTGCAATGTTTTAAATTTATCAACTGAGAAAACTAAATTAGTCACCGTTTTTGGCAAGCACTCGAAACACTATGCGTAGAGAATGAAATGTGGCCGTGAATCTGTCACACGACAACTAGCGGCCGCACAGGTGTAGCCGCGGGCTGTGCCCGCGACCGGCGCGCAGCGGGGCGGGGCGCGCGGGGATGCCGCACTGGAAAAGAAAAGTGTGAAAGAAGCCGGCTTACTGCGGCTTCTGCGCGAGCGCACATCTTCTATACAAAATTAATTGGAACAATTTGATCGGATCTCACCTACATAATACATATACCTATTAGTTAGTACTTGCTTCCATACAGCGTTTAAATTATTTGTCAAGAAACAGATACACTATGGACCTATACGTCACTAGCACGATATCCTTCTCTGAAATTTAAGAAAAGAAACGTTGCCTTACGAACTCTTCGACGGACATCTTTGGGACGCACTGAACAATAAGAAACTATAACACAAGTAGCCGGAAAATATCAACCAAAAAGGCAGACTCGGTAAGTCGAAGCCGTATGTATACAAATTGCCTGTTCCTCTTTTTTTACTTGAAAAATCAAATAAATTAAGAAGAACAGGCAATTTGTAATAACTCTTGCAGTAAATAAATGACGAGCATCGTGCACAGGTGCCTTGAGAACCGCTCCCAGGGCAGCTTCGGCGGGCTGCTGTAAGAGGATCTAGCTCGCGGGCACTAACTACGCGTGCCAACACAAACAGAGTTCAATGGCTCCGGGCAGCGCGTGCCCACGTGTTAGCACTAGATCTGCCAAGTAATAAGTGTTGAGCAAACCGTTCCGGAATCAGAGGCCAGAATAACCGTAGAGTGATAGCAGCGCGTCTGTGCAGAGGGTGGCATGTTCAATGATGGATTATCTATATGGCGCTCTATGCCCCGTCAAGCTTGCTAGCAATTCAAATTTTTCTTTTCTGTTTAACAAATAGTTGTGTGTGTGTGTTCGTGTGTGTGAATGATCTACGCTGTTGGCCGCGGGGCCTTTATAGCTTCACCGGACAAGAGGGCGAGCGTGCAACCACTACGTTTGAGCCAGAAGAGCAAGGGGGCAACTAGCTCAAGGACGCCTGAAGGAGGAACGGCCTCGGCTTGGGCAGTCGCTATGGGGGAGGGCGTATATTAGGTGGCGGGGCACCGGCCGGCGGGCAAGGATTCTTCGACCCCGCCGGCGAGGTCGGTGTCTGATCCTGTGTGTGGTATCTGTATCCCAAAGGAGGGATGTAAGGGCATCGGGAGGGTCGGTGAGAACATGCCACGGACGGTGGTAGCGGTTGATAGGAGGGGGGTTGGGTTCGTAGTCGGCGGCGGCTACGATTAGCGGATTACTATGATTGGACGCGTTCGCAAAATATCTGGTTGTCGCCTTTTTAATAAAGGCGCGAATAGGTTCGAGACCGAGATCGGAATGGAGAATAACAAATAGGTGTCACGCAACAGCGATGAATATTATGAATTGTTTCTTCTCTATGACTGCTGAATTAGTTATGATAACTAAAGTGCGCAGTGTCAAGGTCATTCTCTTTCACGCTACGATAACGTGCACCGCGTGTCGCCGAAGCGATTCGGTGATCCGGTCCAGTTGCTCTGTACCAAACCAATAGAAAAAGAGCTCTTATTGGCCATGATCACCTAAACACGTGACACGGCGCGTTACGATAACTTTTGTGAAATGATTGCGGAATGACATTCTGTACGCCACTCAGTTGTGGCTAGTCACTGTCATTGGACTTTTTTACGCGTGAGTGCGTAATCATGTTTAATATCATCTACAAAATAGGTCGTAACCGTCGCTTCTGGGATGTGAAGTTGATATTCCAAAGCTAACGAATGATAATTGTGTCCTAGGCCAGGTGGGGCAGGTTTCGTGAATGATGAGCGGGCGGGGTGGGGGCGCGGGCGCGGGCGCGGGTAGGGGGCTGTTTCAGGTGGAATAATTGTCACAATAAACAGTCGGTAATGGAGTGGCGCCGCGCCCAACGAGTTAATTAGTGAAATGACACCCCGCCCGCGCCCGGCGCCCCGCACCCGCGGCCACTCCTCGCCGGCTCCACTCGCCCATTAAATATATCCGAGTGCTTATGACTTTTGGCAACTTTTTTACATTACTGAAGCCTCCCGGTAATTTCACCGCACGAACGACACAAAAACGTCACGCAGCCTACTCGTGCTATCAATCTTCATTACGTGAAAGCAATTACAATGTTAGTTAAATACAGTTATTATGGTAAGCCTCCGGCTCTCTGGCGGCGCCGCCCGGTCTGCCGTTCCATGCCGACGACTTCAAACACACAAGAATTCTATCTCCTCTAACAAAAAGAACCATATTTATTAGGTTTTTGAAAAAAAAAAAAAATTATGTATTTTAAAACTTTATTATAAATAATAGTCGATGCGTATACTGCTTAAATTTTTTTTAATCTATTATAAACTATTTAAAATTGATAAAAATTTCAACCCAGAATGGTTCCGCTACCAGGTGACGATATATATATATATATATATATATATATATATATATATATATATACGGATAATATTTTAATTTGTTTTTTGGTTTGCTAACATATAGTTTTTTTTATGTTAAAAATAGGAAAAACATTATTTACGTTTAATATTTACGAAACTTTTCCGACAGGGCCTGTCAAAACAAGATATTGAAATAGATCTTACCATGTATGCTCATTAGTTAAAATAAAAGATTAAATCACTTTACCGTAAGGTACGTAATAAATCATTTTTTGCTGTGCCTATTCTACGGGAGTAAACTTTCTGATTAATATCCCTGGCTAAAGTGTTGGTACTTCACAGTCGCCATGACACCTGCATGGTTTATACTATACCATGAATCGGGTCGTCTCTGCGCACTTCGTCATCTGATGCGCGAGGCAGCACCTGCGCGCGGCCCGTTCCTCACTATATCTTCTATCACTATAATTCCTTTATTTTTACTTTTATAAAGTATTTGTAAAGAAAAAACAAATGCTTTAATGAATGCGTATATTAAGCTGACTATTATTAAATCGTTCATTGTAGAGTGATTACATTATGAACGATCCTCGGTCGGCTAAAGGCGAGGCCCAATCAGTTTTCTCATCTTCTAAATTTCACTGATCCCGTGATGTGCGTCGCGCATCGCAGCGGTACCTCACCACACACTACGAATTTTTATTTGTCTATAATATTGATATTATATATGTGCAAATAATTTTGTTTGTCTGCTACCTTTTCGTGCCTAGACTGATGAACAGATTTTGATAAAATGTGGCTAAGAGATAGATTGCATCCTGAGGCTACATTTGTCTCAAAACAAAAATAAAGAAATCGAAATCGCGTGTAACAGTTGGTGTGAAATATATTAACGATTATATCGCTTTACAAAAATCCGTAAATTGATAATAGTAATCAAAATAGGTGGAAGAACCTAATTTGAATAAAGACCATTATCAAACTAAATTAACAATTGTTCAGATTATCGTATCTAATGCAGGATCGCGAAGCGTCATTGGATTGATAAACATGTCGTCACGCATTTGAATCCGTATTATATTTTCTTTCTTTTAAATTAATGTTTTTACACCAAATAAAATAGCCATGTGATAAAAAAATTTATTCAGCATATTCGTGCTGCCAATACCTTACATTATAAAACAAAAACCTAAAAAGTGCATGTGACACGATTGTTAAAATTTGAATAAAAATATCTTGAACTTTAACGGTTTCGGTTTCGGTCGAAACTGAGACTGAGGCTGAAAGTTGGTTTCGGATTCGGCTTCGGCTACAAAAACTAGTTTCGGTCGGACACAATTTTTTTATACTGTAATAAAATGTCTTAGAGCTAGCCTATTGAGACACAAGACGAGCAGTTTCGTGTACCGCTATCAGCAACAATTAGTTATCAGTGATTAATAAAATTTAATTAAATAAAACACGACGATAGCGTGCGCTGTGATATGAACATCGGCACACAGCGAGAATAACATGCGAAAGCTTGTGATTCCTATCTATAAACAGTTCATAACGGATCAGGATTCGGATTCGGATTGAGGCTATCCATATATTACTTCTCACGAATTTCATGAATTTTTGGCGTATTTTGTTTTGGAAATTTTGCCACGGGTGTTCACATTTGTGTGGTCTCCCCCCTTCCTCCCTTTTTAACGTGAGAGGTCATTTACAGATGACCCTTTTAAGTAATAATTAATCAAGTTTAAATAATGTTAAGGTAAGTTACCAAATCCAAAGAAAATAAATTTTAATTTCTATTAAAGTATATACATAGATACTGATCGATCCCAAGAGGTATGTTTGTATGAGTGGTTTTACACCATGAGGGTATGGGGGAAGTGATTCTGATACCCCAAGATGTGCTCAGTCGTGCGAGGCAAATGAGAGGGACATCTGTGTATTCCGCTTGGACGTCCCGGAGCCCCTACCGCGTCTAAGGAGGCCACCGCGGGGGATTTTTTAGTGTGGTAAAAGTCCCACATACCCTTACCCAGAGACTAAAAATCTTTTGAAGTAATTCCCTGCGAAAAAGAACACAAATGAAAAGTTACACAGGTGTTTCCCTTCTATGCAATGTCGAGCTAGGAAGACTTGCCATATGCTAATTTGACTTGTAAAGAACGTAGCGAAGTTCTGAAGCGAGTGCGCGAGCGCTGCACAGCGGGTGAGTACACTGCACGGGCCGTGATGTTCCGGCACTGACGTTTACACCGCGACTGTTGTATTTGGGTTTCCCGGCTCCCACGCTGCCCACGCGCAGCGTCTTGGAAATACGACATTAGTGACAAGAATTCTACATTAATCACATTTCGATCTCCAAAGTTGTCTGATCGCTTCATTTCACATTCAATAGAGTTGCACTCGAGTGGGAAAGATTGTGATGCTTTTTTAATTTATGATTTCCTTCTTTTAATTCGTCTAACGTTTTCGAGATCATATATTGCCTTCACACATACCTATCTAGGTTTAGGTTAATCAAATTATTATAAATTCCTGCAACATCCAAAAATACCTAGTTAACAATACATGGAAGGTTTTTAAAAATTTTCCTTAAATTTTAATTCAAAATATAATTTGATGTAATTACAATATTTGAAGAAAACAGTAATGTTATCTGTCCACGCGATAACCCTGCGAAGAAAGACCTTGTCATTTGACCCACATAACTGCTATCTGTTTAAAAAAATAAAGACACGTTTAACATTAGGTACAGCTGAACGAGGCGAGAACAAAACTTATTCACGATTAATAAATAAGCGTTAAAAATCGAGTTTTTAAATGCATACATATTGATTCGCTACCTGTTCTAATTCTGTCATCTAATCATTAAAGATACAGAATTATTTGCACGCGTGTTGGTACATAATAATTTGAAGATATTATTATGCAAGTGTTGCCCGACGGCGTCCCCGCGGGCACGCTCGTTTATCTGAGCACAGAGGAACCACTGTTACTTGGAACTGGTGGCCGGAAGCGAACTGCACTCGTCGCGATAAGATAAACCACTCGTGTTCGCTGCGCTGCCCCGACCAGTGCTGTCCGATCGCGCAGGGTCACGTGGACAGGAGTGACCCGCTTGTGACTCTCGCTCCTGGAGTTATTGACGGAGTGTAAATGTTTCGCTTTCTTTCCAGAATAGAAGATATTTAGTCGTTACGATGATAACATACATCTTTTTTTGCATTGGAGAATATGTTTCTAAAAACAAAATACTGAGCCTGCTGATTTTAATAGGTTTTTATATCGATAGCTTTGCTGCCGCAGATTTGAAAAAATATAGCCAGTACAATAAACTGTGCGCTACACGCCCAGACGGAGTTTACGTCAGAAATTGACAGTAGGTTATTCGCGTGGTGTTCTGTTGGCCACGCGTACACTGGGACTTGATCATTGCGGTGACGTAGTCCGTCAGGTGGCTCGCAGCAAAATTTCTTGTTTGCAGGCTGTGGGCGCGCGGCGCGGGCGCCATTGCCTCCGCTCAACGAACCGGTTTTTACACTTTATCAAATAAATAATTTAATTTAAATGCCCCGAATCGCGGCTCCTATGTAATATTACTTAGTTATCGTTATAAAAGAATGAAAAGAAACTGAAACCGTTGCACCTTCTTTAAGCAATAAGTTCACCTGCCGCGTGAAGTGTAATCATACTGCAGCTACTGGCACACGAGGCCGGCGCCATCGTTCGGACCGGTTTGAATCGTGTACTAGTAGTCATTAATAACCAACGACATTGTCTTCAATGTCACATTCCGAAACTTTCGGTAACGGCTTCTTGCGCCCTATATCGCCAGCTTACCTAAAAGGGGTGAATATATTATTAAAGTCTGAAGCAATGGTTCTGATTAAAATTACCTCACCTAGCGTGCTTGCGTGGGGACATAGGTCCAACACGTATCTAGAGGCCTTGATTGCGAGAAGTAAAATAAAGAAACTTAAACCCTTTATGTTAATCACCAACATCTCGCTACTAGCAGTCCAATATATTGTATGGCAACGTGGACCGTACAGTCAGTGGCGCTTATTAATACCAAAATAATACGCACTCGTTCAGCAGGTTAGCGCTGTTCGTGTGAGCAGGCGCGCCGGCCGCGGTACTGTTAGCCGCTCCAGTTGGCGCTGCGCCGCCATCTCGCGCAGGACCAGTTTCGCTTAAATTTCAGCTCACAGCGGTGAATGTAACAGGTGGATTGTAATCTTAAAGTATTACGCGCGTTTAAACGTGTGTGCTACCTGAATTGGCCGTATCACATACAATGAGCACCAAAGGTCCTGTGCAAGTCAGCGATATGCATGAAATGTCTTTCTATCCTACTGACACATACTTACGTAACAGCCCACTCGGCTTTTTCCTAAATTGTATTTTTTTATATGCAAGTACCTAAAAACATATATAGGTACCTATCTAAATAAAACGGCACATGAGATCGATCGCAAATAACAGACAAGTGGATGGATATGTATTCCTTAATAATCTACACCATATTAAGTATCTTACCTAACTCAAGGTCTTTACTGCATTGCATATAAGTCTATTACTGTCAAGGTACAATATGTCCTCCACAATAATATGTTTTCAGTTAATTTAAACACAGTATACTAATGAAGGTGGTTAAAGCCATGTGTCGGGTTCGGATCGCGCCTGATATCCCGCCACTCATCATATCACGGCACAACCTGTAGCTCAATTAATGGGGACCGGTACGAGCGACCAGCCGCCATGTTGGCACCGACATACAGTTCCAATGGTCGAAAGGAGCCTGTTGCTGTCCGCGCGGCGAGTGAACTTATATATGTATGTTTATTATATGACGCCACTTACTCGCCGACTAGGCAGACATCATACACTGCCAATAGGTTCTTTACATGTAATTTAACTTTCTCCCAGAAATCTGATGCTGCAGCTCCCATAAAGCTCGCTATTTCTTCTTTATCAAAAACCTTTTGGTCTCCACATTAATCCTAACGTACCCAAAATATTCTAACAGAATAAAAGCATTTTGTTTTATTTATTGTACAAAAAAGTAACAAATACTCTACCACCACTTCGGAATGTCATTCCTGCGGAGAAGAAGGCCAAGAAACTCCACGGTTACTCTTTTAAAATAGTATTTTTACATTTTCTTTTTCCATCTACATTTTGTTGTGGGATATGGGAGAACGATGTAGGCCGGTCTATCAGGTGCGTCTAGGTTAAATTAAACAAATAATGAGACTTGCTACATGGTTCCCTCATTTACAGAGAAAGAAATGAGAAAAAAATAGATAAATTTTATTAAATTAATAGAAGGAAGAGAGGGAATATTAAATAATAATAAATAATAATAGCTGAACAAGTTATCCATATTCAAGTGGAGCTGGAATAGCTCCCATCCAAGTATTTTTGTCTTTTAAATAATCCTCTACCGTATAATAAGCTCGCTTACTAAGGGTGCGTTTAATACAAGCTTTGAATTTATTTTCACTAAGTTTAGTAACGTGACGAGAAATTTTATTATAAAATTTAACACACTACCCTAAGAAAGAAGTGTGAATTTTTGAAAGTCGAAATTGCGGTTGATCTAATTTATTTCTATACCTCGTGTTATAGCAATACATATCACCTAGCTGATTAAACAGATCTATATTTTTTTCTATATATATTTTCTATATATTTTTTCTATATGTTTCAAGCAATAAATGATTTATCTTATCTATCTATATATATTTTCACTATGTGTTCACACTTTAATTACAAAATATTCTTATATTAATTAACAAATAAATGTTATCATAACAACATAATATCGCACACAGTACTTTTCACATTTGGTAAAGAAAGCCTCATACATTTAGTTATTTTTTGTTACGATCCACTATCTTTGTAATAAAGGTTTTTTGGTAATCGCACTTTTCAGATTTTTGATGCAATGTAAATAAAAATATTTTTAAACGTAGCCCCACACAAGGAATTATACATGTCTCCGGCACATGTATAATTCCTTGTTGTTTAATATACAATAAGGAATTATACATGTACAATTTGACATAATAAACAATGAAATGTCAAAATAATTAAGTCTTTTTTAGTTTTTAATGTATCCAGCGGAAATAAATTTGGATGCGGGGGGAACGTTTGCTGTTGCTGACCATTGATAGCCCTTTGGTTAAATGGTAATAAGTTACCGCGCCGTGTACCGCTGCGCCCGCGCCGCCGGCCACGATGCTCTTGGTCCACTCGCTCCAATATTAAGAATTATGTTACAACCGTGCCCTGTCCTAGTTGAACGCCGATGGCAAAATACATACTATTATATACACAAGCACCTAAACCGATATAAATATTTGTAGGTTACACAAAGAATTGTCCCGTCCGGGAATCGACGATTTAGCGCAGTGGTTAAGAGCTTGAGCTGCTCCGCCCACTGTGTCGAATAGTCGCGGGTTCGATTCCCGCACGGGACAAATCTTTGTGTGATCCACAATTATTTGTTCCGGTCTGGGTATTTGTTTGTGAATTTTCATGTTTGTAAACGCACCCACGACACAGGAATAAATCCTAGAGTGGGGCTACGTTTTAAAAAAAAAAAAAAAAAAACTATTCGATCCAGTGGGCGAAACGGCTAAAGCTCTTAACCACATCACCAAATCGTCTGTCAATATAAATCACATGGTAATAAACTAGCCTGTACTGCCGCACTGTTGGGCACAGGCTCTCCCACAAATCGAGATGAAGAGAGATTAGATCCTACTCCACCGCGCGGACCCAGTGCGGATAATTTGAGGCAGTTTGTGGCCGCCTGCTGTTAGATCTTATCAACCCGCCTATAAGGCTTTCAGGTTGGCCAAACGACTACCACATTAAGTGGTAACCGGTACCAATACCTTAACGTGCCTTCCGAAGCACGAAAATGCTCGAACATGAACATGCCACAAAGGGTTACCCATCTCAGACCAACCGAGCCGAACGCTACTTAATCTTGGTGATAGCTAAGTACAGCGCGGGCGCACAGCGCTGCGAGCGCTTTATCTTAAAAGAGATATACGTGTCTACTACGTGAAGAATAATTTTTACATAACTCCTTTCTTTTCGCCCAATTTAGTCTGTAGTCATAGTCATATTTCCAGCGCTTGTGAAGTGCTATTGCTAGCGTAAAAATGCTATTTAGTAATCTTCGGCATAAGATATAATATGAACTAATTTGAAATGACTACCCATATTTTCATATTACATTACAGTGCCCATATTATGGCGCTACGGGTAGCGATGTGATTTTATAACCGCCAGTATCACGTTCCTACTTCATTTAATTAGGTAACCGTTAATGTTGTATAACCTTGTGCGGTTGTCTATTTATTACTTCATTATACTTTAAAAGTTTCGACTCTGTTTCGTATAAGTAGATATTTTGAAACGTAATACAGACAGTGAGGAAAGAACTCGCAACCTATATGTATCTATATCATCACGCCATATCCCTTACAGGGTAGGAAGAGAGTACAGAGTTCCAACAGGTTCTTTCCTTACATACCTCTCTGGCTTCCTCTACTCTCATAGTTCATCTCATACATGCTCGCCGGTTACGGAGACTCCTGACTTGTCCTTTAGATAAGACCCGGTCTATTTAGTCATGGTAAGATGGTCTAGGTCTTCCCCGGTACCTACATCCTTCCACTTTCGCATTGTATATCAGTTTTGTCATTCTTTCTTCTGACATTCTTTCTATATGCCCGAACCAACGGAGGATACCCTTTCTCATCTCTACACCAATACTATATTTCATACCTATTCGCTTTCTTACTACGCTGTTGCGAATACGGTAGGTCAGCTTCACTCCGCACATCTTCCGCAGAGCTCGCATTTCCACCGCATTTATCCTACTTTCATTTTCCTTCTTACATACCCAGTTCTCGCTGCCATATAACAGCGTTGGGATAAGCACTCCATTAGTATGGCCAGCTGCGCCTTTTGGCTTTAGTGCCGGCTCCCAAGTAGCTTTATTTCCCATCGCGCCATTCACTTTGTTCCCTGCACTCACTCTTCTGTCTATGTCAGCGGTGTATTGCCTATCCTTACTGAATGCGCATCCAAGATATACAAACTCATTCACTTGCTCCAACACATCGTTACCAACCACAATCCTTGCATTCGTTCTGTGTTCATCCCGTTCAAAAACCATAATTTTGGTTTTCTTCACATTCACATGTAAGCCATTGTTCATGCAGTCGTCTTTCATAACTGTGACTAGTGATTGCAGATCAGTGGCTGTTGGCGCTATCAAAACCGCGTCATCTGCATATAGTAGATGATTTACCACTAGAGCACCCATTTTTACCTCTTCATTCATCGCATTCAGCCATTGAAGACTTTTATCCAAATATATTAATAACAGTCTAGCGGACAACATGCAACCCTGCTTGACGCCGATTTCAACGTCAAACCAGGGTGACATGTTACCACCCACCCGTACGCATGCCTTGCAGTCCACATAGGTGGACTGGACGGCCCGCAGCAGAGTGCCATTTGCACCATACTCAGGTAAAATGTCCCAAAGTCTCTTTCGCACAACTCTATAAAACGCCTTATTTATTCAGTTTTTTAGTTAGTAGTTTTGGATTTAATAGTTTTGTTTTATGCAGTCGTATCGCATACAAATTATACTAAGTATTCGGTATAATCTGTGAGACGTGTCGTTAATTATGTAGAGAGTGGTCGAGGCGGTGCGGGCTGCTCCACGCAGCGGCTGCGGGTGCGTTGATGTCTAATGTTGGCGCGGCGACAGCGCGGCGCCGTGCGCCTCCAATATGCACGGTGCCTGCTGCTCTCGCTGCGCTACTGCGATAGTTGAACAGGCCCTTATTCGCTATGATCAAATACGGCACTTTACGATATCTTCATGAAATGATCGTGTAATGGCGCTCTGTATGCCACCAGAGTACTATTAAACTATCATTTCACGAAGGTATCGTAACGCGCCGCGTTGCGTGTTTACTTGGTCATGGCGAATAAGGGCAAAGAAAGTGAGACCCGAGTCACGTACGAGGTTTAGTTGTTGTTAGCTTTTTTCATTTTTATTAATTAATTTACTTAAAACTATTATTAATTTAACGAGCTATTCATCCTTTCTGTAGTCCTCGGGAGAAGACGTAAGATCGTGTGACAATATTACGTTCAGTTATTGTTACAGATTTTAGTTTAGAGTCGATGCTAAATCTAATGCTCAGTATGTTTAAATATTTTATGGTACTATTTTGTTGATAGTTTTTTCTGAGAATAAAACAAGTTATTCCGAGTAAAAACCAGTAATAGCACCGTTCGAGACGCAGGCGCAGAGAGAACCGGCGCGGGCGCATCGCCGCCCCGTGTACGTCTATCGCGTGATTAAATCCGTAACGACAATTAAACTAACTCGATCGCTGTCGAGCGTTTCGTCGCAGCCATTTTAATCGGACAGTGATTCGACTAAAGCCGTGTTTACGGAGCGCTAATGGCAACATAAATTTGAATGCTAATGCCGCGGTCGGGGTCGCGCACGCGCCCGCGCTGCTGGCGCCGACACGCCTTACTCGAGCGCATCGCCACACACGTTCTAAGTCGGAAAATATCAAGTCTGTATACAGCAATTTGACATAAAATAACACCATTACAATCTGTATAAGGCGCCATTGCATAACTACCAGTCCTACATACTACACACTGAGACATATAGTGCGACAAGGATCTTTTGGCCCATGAATAACATTGACGTCACGTTGGGGTGACATTAAAGTTACCATTAAGTAATTTTTTTACTTCCAGGGAAATATGGGTAACAGATGGGTCCGCACGGTTACTAATGAAATAAGAACTTGGGTAAAATCATAGCAAACGACAACTCTACGACTGTCATGAAGTGACATTATACTTGATTTTGTCCGTAGGCCAAAAGATCCTTTTGGGACTACACATGGCTTAATCTTTGAATCTAGCACACAACTAGTGGCATGATCAACCAGTGTGCTACGACACTGGTGTCGGAGCGCTGAATAACAACACGTGGTCGCGTATTTGGTATGAATAGATCTAATTATTTTTGCTGGACGTATTCACCTATGTCTGAAATATTTAAGTGCAAAATAACTAATATAATTTACCTACGAATGATATGAATTCGAATCTGGCTACTGGCATTTATAATGTAGCCAAAAGGGTGTTAAAAAGCTAATGAGGACACTAAAAGGCATGTGAACATGCAGTATAAGTCAAAGGTAAGAGGTCAATTAATAAAAAAAACATATAGTAAACAATAACTGTGTATTTTTTTTTGTTTAGTTTACATTACCCTTAAATACTCGACGTAATAACAATTTCTCAACCTAGAAAGGAACCAACCATGTCCAAATTTAAAAAGATTGGGCTCGAAACTACCGAGATATACAGTAAATCTACTTATTATTGCGTTCATACATTGCATATGATATATACCAGCTTCTACTGCTACTTAAAACAAACAATTTTAGCAAACATCTCGAGGTACATTAATAGGTATTGCATATATGCACCTCTACTCCTACGCCAACTATATAGCTGATTTAGGTCTAATATATCGAAATTATAAGTTCGTCTTTATACTTTTGAATAGGGATGGTCCCATCAACATTTATTTAGTGATTTTTGCGTGACGCCGTAACAAACAAACAAACAATTTTTTTCACAACTTCACACCGCCTTTATACAACTTTATAAAGTAGCTCATGCCTAGTAACGTAACATGCCTCATTACGGAGAAGCCGCGTTGGATCTGTTTACTCATATACATATCTACATATTCTGAAGCTTGCTGCATTGAACTGCCTGATGGTTCATTATAACTAATAGTGTGATAAGTACAACAGACAAACACTATCAAGTATTAATTATTAACGGTCGACACTAATAATATAACTAGATAAGAATGTTGTTTTCCCGCTTAAAACAATTGCTAAATGCTCTAGGTTAGGTTAGGCTAGGTTTCTTAGTCGCTGTTACAGTGTAATCATTACAGTTTACACAAGTTGCTGTAGGTATCGCAAGGGTTATAAAATAATAACGGTATAGCTTGGAGAATTTCGGGCAATCGGCACAGGACCGCCGAGAATGGCACAAAAGGTGTATGCCCTGCAGCAGGTTATAGAAACCTGATGTTGACGACAGATAACAGAGATCGTCACAATCAGCGCGGTGAGTGCAGGCGTAGGTGCCGCACCGGCCAGTGCCAGCTCGGCAGACAGTTGCGCCGCGTGGCGCCACGTTGTTTCGTGTCGTCGCTCCGCGCCCGCGCCCCGCTCGGCGGCCATCAAATAATGTCTGGTGGCGACACTTGCCGGCTCAAGGCTGCGCGGCGGCCGCGGCCTGCACCTGCGCGCACACGCTGGCGCGCGCACACACATACACACACGCTCTATTAATAGATGCCGCTGTGCGGCACTCGGATGGTAACCGACTGGTCGTGCTTAGTCAGTGTCGCTTCCATTTGCAAGGAATTTGATCCCTCCCCGCTGTACTTTGATCTAACTGCATTCCTATAAATGAGGACAAACGATTACCTAGAATCTTTATTACTTGAGTGCGACTTTATTTGGATTTTGTGTCAGTACACAATTTCTTTACTAATTACGCAGTAAAGACGTCTAATGATTCTTCATTCGAAATTTCCTCGTACGTCTCTCGCCTCTGTCTGTCGCCTTAACTTACAACATAACAAGCGCGTGTCAATTTATTCCAAATTCTTAGATACAATTCTTTCTGTGAAAAGTTTTTCTGAATGAAGTCGTATTATCGACCGTTAGTGAATGGAGATTCTTTGGCCGGGGTTCGTAGTGTCGCTGGCACAGCGAAGAGCATGGCGACATAGGTTAAAAAACCTCGACGACCAACGCCTACAACTAGTCTATTTGACAAGCTCGGACGCGTGGCGCGGGGGGCACGGGGACGGGTGCGGGCGCGTGAGCTCGAGGATTCATGATCCGACGCGCCAAAAAACATTTTATGCAAATTTAATTTTGCCATCGCATAATTTCATTTCGCCGATCTCGTTACGGCGTAGCCGCCAAGAGGCGGTCGCACTGCGTCCTCCGAAGTACAAATAATTAAAGTAGGTACGAATGGATAGTTGTGGCAACATTATACTGCTACCACATTCAACATAGGGCAGGCATACATACCTACTAATTAACTTGAGTGTGCCTCCTCTATGAAGAAATCGAGGGATGTCAGGTGTAAACAATCTTAATAGTCGGGGAAGCTACAATAAAATTATTTGTATAACGTGGCGCGTCATATGAAATTTGTTTTTTTCGTTTTCCACTATGTACTAAAGTCACACATTCTAGTGAATGTGGTCACTTATTCAAGTCGGATTATAATTGGACTCTGTTCATATCGTCACGAATCGATTGCTTACTAATCGCTTCTAAGAAATTATCGCACAGCGCAGGCAGAAGCGCAGGATCAGGCTCGTCGCGATCGCAAGGTGCGTGCTACAAATTGATCGAACTGCGACCCGTGTGCACAACGTGGAGCGGTTGTCGCTCCGGTTTCAAAACAATGCAGATTACGCCGCGGACAGACCTCACCGTTCGATTCGCGGATTCTCATCTATTCAAAACCAATCAAACTGAAACAAAAGTAATGTATTGAACTCACAAAACATGGCCACGTTTCCTTGATTTAACATTCTTATACATGAATAACAATTAACTACTATATAGTGCGTGTCGACAGAGGATACTCTACAAAGCGGAAATCGACTCTATTCTTATAGATTTAGAGTCGAGAGTTACCGTGGTGCGGCGGTTGAATGGCGCGCGAACTAAGTCTAGTCACACACTCGAGACCTATTAATGGTATTATTAAATAACTCACGTATAACATACTTTATCAATGAATGTGCGCCTGCGCGGAGCACGTCACGTTCATACGAGTGTGTAGGAATAGGAGAGGGAGTTTCACCACACAAAACCCCCAGTATGACTATAGTATAACATAGTACACTATGTAAATGAGACGAAAGCCCCGGGGTTCTACGCTCGGCCAGTCTATCAAGAAGGAATTCATCTAGTCCAACCATCTTTGTCTGGGCCTGCCGCGATGTCGTTTATAGTTTTGTGGGACCCAGTTAGTAATTATTTTTTCCCAAGCCGCTTTGAGACCTACTTCAGAAATTTCTGTAAATATAATACCTGAAATGCTGCGCTCCGCGAGACTGGACTTCAGAGGGAAAAATGCACATTGCATGCATATATCCATGAGTTTTTGCTGCTAATAAAATAGAGGCTTTCCTTTCATTAAGTGTTTCATTGACCAAAGCTGTTCCAAGTGTTTTCTACACGACGTGTGATTTCTTTGTCTAAATGTGTCTAGAAAGAGACTATTTGACCCAAATAAATATACTCATGGAGATATTCAATCTTCACACTCTCCACTCGAATCTTTTGTCAAGAACTTGGTCTTTAAAATATTCATTTCAAGTTCGACCTCGCGGCTAGCTGAGTTCAAATCTTCTAACATGCCTTATCAGTCCTTAGCTAAAGAGAAGAGGACAATATTGTCAACGAATCGGAGGTCTGTAAGTCACTTCTCTCCCCATTACAATCCCCTTTTCTTCCCAGCAGGCCACCACCTTAATAGACACTTCACAAACGCGGACATAAAGACTTTTGGGGAGAGAGGTTTGCTCTGTTTGACTCCTTTTTCTATAGGAAATGATGTTCTTCCATACCCTACAGCAAAATGTATAGGGACAAATTTGTAAAATTTTTATTTTAAAATAGTAAACGTGTATTATTTTCTTGCTCTTTTTTATCCACAGGAATGTCACTCTAAAGTGGTGGAAGTCTCTGTTACTTTTTTGAATAAAAAATATTGATTCTGACTCAAGTAGTAATCTTTCACTGCACATCTCGAAACCACTAGCCGACACATTAACGTGTTCATTTCAAACGATAAGAAACGAGGCAAAATACATTAAAAGTTTCACAGGCACAGACTGGTTGTAATCGGTTATAATAACCGAATTAAAACAAACTTCCGAATCGTAGGAAAGTGAGAAGTATGCAGTAAATACCGCTCACCCGCTCGCTCGGTCTAGTGTTGAATGCAAAGGATGTAAACTTATCATGAAATAAAACCACTAGCACGGTGTGCGTATTTACTTACTACCTATATGATCGTTTGATAAAGCACTAGTTGCGCGGCAACAAGGTTCATTAGAGGCCGGCTCCCGCGCTACGCGACGCACGCGCACGCCGCGCGGCGCCGCGCTCGCCGCGCCGCGGCGCGGTGTATACAGTACGATAACGTAGTCAAATATAAAGGCCGGCGTGACTTTATAAAAATATATTTATTTCACAATACAAATTAATAATAGATACTCAAAATATTAATGCAGTCAATTAATATTACTTAACGTTAGTGCGAACGGTAAGAGAGCTGAGTCGATATTAAATGTACTTTGCTTGGCGATGGCTTTTATAGGCATCGTCAAGTAAACAACTCCTTCTAGAATGAACCCACGCGTTATACGTCTTATTAATTGATATCTGCTTATTTAGCAAAACAGTTATGAGAATTGGACTGAGACTAAACAAGTAACCTGATATCTGTTTACATGATTAATACGCAGCTGAGGCAAGTTAAGCTGATTAAGCAAAACAGTACTTGGAATTATATTCTATGAGCAACAGTCTGTTTATATTGCATCATCTTTTAAAGTACTTGCACTGAGCTGTGTACTGGTCTAGTATACATAACTCCTCCCTCCATAAGTTCAAAATCAGCGTTCGATTTTTGAGAATGTTGATTTTGCTTATGTTTACATAAGGACAATATTTTAGACTTATAAATATATAAAACAATCAAAAGCACAATTAATAATATTACATAAATGATTATAGAACCTAAACTTATGCTATGCACATTCACTGAATATACGTGGTTTTCACTGAGATTTTCACTTTTACTGTTTAACACATGTGACAGGAACTGAAGATCTTCTAAGTTGACCTCATCTAGGCTGATTGGCTGCTTGTAGATTTTCTCTGCTGCTGTGATGCTTGGTAAATTTATAACTGGAACTTGATGGAAGACTTGATTAGTTAATTGAATGAGACGTTTCCTTAATGTGATGTTCTCTAATTTAGCTTCACATTCATTATCTAAGGTTAATATATAGGTGCCAAAAATGTTGAACTGGTTGAAATCATTTTCACAGTGCTCTGTGAGAAATGTCTGTTTTCCTGAATATAGTAACCATGTGTCAGGCCGAATAGATTTGACCTTGACTTTTGAAGATTTTACTGTAAGTGGAGAACATGATGTAATTTGTGAAGAAAATTTCATCAAATCTGTAATGCATAAGTCTTCATTAGTGACAGATAAATTATCTTCATAACACAGGAATTCTCCTTCGTCTATTTCTTTGCATGATTGTGATAGTGGAAGTATATCTGACCCTCTGACCAGGATTTGGGAATATTGAGGTGTTAATAGGAATGTTAGGTTTAAATGAGGATTATACATGGGAAAAGGATGAAGGTTGTAATAGTTATAGAAATCTAATTGGACAATTGGTATTGACATAATAAACGTTATTCGTTTGTTCTTAATATATGCTCTTATGTCTATACAATGTACAATTTTGATCAAATTATCGGTATTTACGGGATACATTAATTTATCTATTTTCTCTATGTCTTTAAGAGTTGATAACAATTCATCTATGTCTAAAATGGATTGGTGTAAAATATTTAATCTACTAAAAGCAATAGCTGTTTCAACCTCATCTAACCTAGTTAACAAAATTTGAAAATTATGGATAATTAAATCGAAAGTATTCAAGACAATTTCCTTACTATGTTGGAATTGGGTTTTATTCAGAATGGATTCTATTTCGTTAATTGTTTTGTCTATTTCAATAAAATTATTTCTCGTAGAGTTTGTCAGATTTACTAATACTCCAATTGTTTCGGAAACTAATGATATTTTGTTGTCAATAGCGTTTTGTTTAGATTGAATATGACTTATTAAGGAATCGTATCTAATTGCATCTTCATTATCTAAATTGCCTGTAATGGCTTTAACTATTGAACCTAGGGGATTTAAAATACCTCTTTTAATTCTAATTGTTGGGACTAATTGATTATAACGCTCTAATGTTAAACTCATAATATACTCAGTTTGCATTTGTGCATCTATGATATTTCCGTCTAAGAAATATACATTTAATTTTTCTTTTAAATAATCGTTAACTTCATAATACTTGTTAACGTTATATTGAATACTGTTACTAACAAATTTTAAATCTAATATTTTAATTATATTCCAATTATAAGTGCTAATGAATGCTTGTCCTTTCTTAATTGGGAAGATTCCAGGATTATCTTCAATTTTCTGAAGTTGAAGGGCCAGGTTTTGGGCTGCCTGTACGAGGATCAGGAGCGCGAACCTGCGGAGGACGTTTTATATCTTTTATTGGGACTTTTACCTTCCTAGAACGGGATTTATTTTTGCCATGGTTTGATAATATTTTATCATCCTGTTTTACTTTACGTTTACGTTTCTTTTTAACTTTTATTTTGTTTGGATTAAAGGCTTTGATTGAAAATATTAAAGGATTCGATGTATTAACCATCATTGAAAAATTATCTTTAAATAAAATAGGAATATCGGAAGAATCTATGTTTTCCTTTGAATGGATAGTTATAAAGGATGATTTCGGGTTTTCAAACACGGTCAAAGTATTACTATTTAAAGAAGAAACTGGGTTAGTTAATTTTGATTTAATTGAATCTTCGGGGGATTTTGTTGTGGGACTTGAGGCATTAACTTTCATTAATAGATTATCTTTTAGTTTATTAATTTTTGCACGTGAAAGCGCATCAGCGTTTCCATTTTGTTTACCGGGTTTGTATTTAATTTCGTAATCAAATGCTGTTAATTGTAATTTCCAATTGGTAAGTCTACTTCCGGGTTCTTTAACTGAATTTAACCACATTAGGGGTTTATGGTCACTTAATATGGTAAATTTATTTCCATATAAGTATGGCCTAAATTTTCTACACGCCCATACTATGGCTAATAATTCTTTTTCTATTGTACTATAACGGGTTTCTGCGTCGTTTAAAGTCCTACTAAGATAAGCTACAGGCTTGTCACTACCTATCGGTCCTTGTGATAGTATAGCGCCAAGGGCATAATTGGATGCGTCGGTTGTTAACAAAAATGGTTTAGTGAAATCGGGATATTGTAAGATTGGGGCGTTTGTTAAAATTTCTTTACATTTCTCAAATGCATCAATATATTCTTTGTTAATTATAATTTTGTGTCTTTTCTTTAAACATTTAGTGAGAGGTTGTGTTAATTTGGAAAAATCTTTAATGAATTTTCGGTAGTAACCTACTAATCCAACAAAACTACGTATTTCCGAAGGTGTTTTAGGTAACGGAAATTGTAATATGGCTTTAATTTTATCATCATTTGGTTGAAGACCATTTTCTGTAATAGTGTGACCTAGGTAAAGAACTTCTTTTCTGAGAAATTCACACTTGTCTAATGTTACTTTTAAATTTGTTTGCCTAAGTCTTTCAAATACTTTTTCTAATTTTTCTAAATGTTCTTCTAAACTACTTGAGAATATAATGATATCATCTAAGTAAACTAAACAATGGATACCCTGTAAACCTCTAAGTATGTTATCCATTGCACGTTGAAATGTTGCGGGGGCTGTTTTTAAACCAAATGGCATTCTAGTAAATTCATAATGTCCATTTTGTGCTGTAAATGCTGTTTTAGATTGATCCTGTTTCTCTACTTCAATCTGATGGTAACCACTAGCTAAATCTAATGTAGAAAAATAACACGCTTTTCCTAATTTATCATAAATTTTGAATTAATTTCTGGTATTATAATATGTGGTAATTTTAAGGTTTCACTATAATTAAGTTTAACTATTTCGGGGGATCTTGGACCGGATCCATTGGAAAATTTTCAGGTGGAGAAACATTATTATCGGGGTTTTCGTCGTCGACTTCATCGATTGTCACTGGCTCATATTCATTTAAGTATTCGTCAGTCTCAAAGTCGATGTCATCTACGTCATTCTCATATAAATTTTCAATCATGTTATTACGAACCGCTGTCCTCATTGTGACGTCATTATCTGTATTTAGATTTTTATTTATGAATTTATTGGGAATACCGAAACGGAATTGTTGATTTGGGTTGGGTTTGAAGAACCCAGATTGTTTATAATTATTTATGTTGTAAGGTAATCTTTGATCATTTTTAAATACTTTTTGTTGATTTTGTTGATTTAAATTAGGATTGAAGTTAGGTCGGAAGTTTTGATTCATTAGTTGTCTTTGTGGGAAATTACTTTGAAGGAATCTATTTTGAGGTATGCCAAATTTATATTGGGTCGGAATTTGTTTGGTTGTTTGTAAACTATTATTTGATTTGACTTTGCTTTTTGCATTATAATGGTTATGGAAATTTACTTCTTCTGTAACTACTCCTAAGGCTGATTCTAGATTAGCGCATTTATTTAACCTAACGATCCTTAATAGGTCTTCTGGTAAGTTAAACAAAAAGCTATTTAACGCAGAATTATTATAAATAATCATTTTAGCGGCTTTAACGCCTTCATCGGTTAACAAATTTACTTTGGCTATAACTGAACTTTTTACGTCCTGGATTCTATGAGCTAAATCTATATATGATTCTCCTGATTTTAATTTAATGTTTTCTAATTCTACGGCAATGCAATCTTCTGTTCTAGGATCTCCAAAATGTTCTATGAGGAGTTCCTTTAAGCTATCCCAAGAATTGATAATATTTCTTTCACTCACTAGTTTCGCGGCTTTATCTATTAATTTACTCGTCAGACTATGGTAAATGTACATTTGTTGTGCGGCATTATTTTCGCGATTAAAACTTCTAATAACATATTCGCATTTTTGAATATAAAAATTTAACAATTGATTGTTACCGTCGTAACGTGGAATTAAGTCGAGAATTTCTTTCGGAATAATTTGAATTTGATTCATTTTGAATATTTTGAACACTTATTATTCACTTTTACAAACACAATAAGATAAATATTACACACACAGAATAAAAAAAATACAATTTAAAATAACACACACAAAAAAAAATACAATTTAAAAATAACACATAAAAAAAAAGTTTAAAATAAATTTATATAATAAAAGCAAAAGTTTATAGATTCGGCGATTTTTGTCCGAAAATATAACTCCTATCAATTATTATTTAACTTAGCCTTTATAGGCAGAACAACGTTTATTATTTTTTTTATAATATTTAATTTCTTTTCATTAAGATTTATTTTCTTTTCAATATTTTACGTTCTCAAGTGGACCTTGTGATCACCCCACTGGAAGTAATTTTCTTTTTAATAAAATACGACAATGTTTTACGTAAGTTCAGCGATGCTTGTCTGATTCTTACGGCCCTAAGTGGTGATCTACGGCTTAGCGATGCGTGTCTAAATCCCGTGAGATCCTAAATTCTAATCACAAATTAGCGATGCTTGTCTAATAATGCGATATCCTTTTATCCAAATAATTCCCGCGATTTTTGACCGGAATTACAGGCTCGGGGTCTGAATGAAATTAGCGATGCTTGTCCAATTAAATTCAGAATAGACAGAAAAATAGGAACATGTGGGAAAGGTCAGAACTCACACAATGCTGCAATTTTTCATGCCGAATATCCGCTCTTTGAGTATCAGCAGGCACTTCTTGACAAAATTTCTTTGTTCGAAGGTAGGGTAGGTCCTTTTCTAGGATTCAGCCAGGCGATTGTGGTCCGGAATCGATGCTTGTACTCCTACACGGCGTTGAGCTTGTCTGGTATGACTACTGCAACACTTATCGCGACTGAAATCCTACCGTTCGGCTGCGCCAGTCAAATATAAAGGCCGGCGTGACTTTATAAAAATATATTTATTTCACAATACAAATTAATAATAGATACTCAAAATATTAATGCAGTCAATTAATATTACTTAACGTTAGTGCGAACGGTAAGAGAGCTGAGTCGATATTAAATGTACTTTGCTTGGCGATGGCTTTTATAGGCATCGTCAAGTAAACAACTCCTTCTAGAATGAACCCACGCGTTATACGTCTTATTAATTGATATCTGCTTATTTAGCAAAACAGTTATGAGAATTGGACTGAGACTAAACAAGTAACCTGATATCTGTTTACATGATTAATACGCAGCTGAGGCAAGTTAAGCTGATTAAGCAAAACAGTACTTGGAATTATATTCTATGAGCAACAGTCTGTTTATATTGCATCATCTTTTAAAGTACTTGCACTGAGCTGTGTACTGGTCTAGTATACATAACTACGTACACGTTTTATTAACACAACTAGGTCTAACTCAGTATCCAACTCAAGAAGTGCAAAGTGCTCTGGACTTTAGTAAAACCAGCCGGGTTCCAGGCTATGTATTATCGTGCCATAAACAGCTTTTACATTAATCATAACTGTTATTACTTAAACTCAAGTGTAGTTCAGTAACGTTCTCAGTTGTTTGTTACAACTGTCTGAATGGCTATATCATTACGCCAAATCCCTTGCGGGGAGAGTACAGAGTTCCAACAGAATCTTTCTTCACAGACCTCTAACTTTCTCCACTCCACACACCACACTCCACTCCATAGTTCGTATCCGTCTTAATGTGGGAGTTCATAATACGGCGAGAATAAATTAATATAATATTACCCCAGGAAGTGGCAATAATAAAATGATAAAGGTCAAGTCGATTCGAGTGACGGACTGGTTCAGTGGAATCATGTGACGCCCTCGTTAACTCACTGTGTTAATATTTGACCAGTCTCTGATACCAGTTGCCCGATAAGTTTTAATGTTGTATGGACTTGCGACCATAATAAATATACATATTTGCATTATATTCTACACGTAAAACTATGGTTATAGCTTACGAATTGAGATTAAATAATCGTAGAAATTAACAGTCATATTTAAAACAATTAAAAGAATAATAAGTGTTCTGGTTCAGGCGACACGTTTAGTTAATACCTACCTACGTACTGTTTACACACAGTAGTGAGCAGAGAAGACGACATAAAGCTTGGCAGCGCTAGAAAGTATAGTGAGGTAACCCAGGTCAACACGAAACGTAAACAAATAAACAGTGCTCTAATCCTCGCGCTGATGACTCCCTGTCAACTATGGATATGCGCGAGCAGATCACTGGGCTCGCTCACTCATTTGCCTAGTCATTTACACGAGACAATTAACTCGCAGAAGTGGCTCGACCCGCACTAGTTGCTGGCTCGGCACCGTGTACAAGTTGAGCCGTTATAAAGTTCATGTTCTGCAGCCCACGCACGCCGCCACCGCCGCCCGTAGATGCAAGGGTGATCTCAGTCTGCAATATTATAACAAGTTCGATTAAGGCTTAAACTCTAGTTACGAACTTTAACTACCCGTAAAAGGTTCGAGCTAATTATGATTCGTACAACGGAAGTAACTGGTACAAGGGAACGGACAATTGTCAGTTTATTACATGTTTATTATAAACTCAAGTAGTTAACGTCAAAGACAATGCTCCCCGGTTCTATCCTTGGAGCTGTAGCGTAACAACATTTAACAGTTGAATTATTCATGAATTAAATATTTTGTTGAAATTTCAATGTGTGTGACTCCTCGCCACTGCCCCGTGTGACTGTTGGGAGTTTATATTGTTGTTGGACTTAGATGGCTTTTATAGCGTCGTCATGGATCGAGACGACTATTCTGTTCGGTAGCGAACACTGATCGTAAACAAAGCCATTGCGATAGAAGCCGGTAGAGGGGCGGCACCTTGCTGGGTTTCATGAGGGATGTACGAACTACAACTTTGCGTATTGTAGGAGCTGGAAAGATAAAGGAAAATACGTCTCAACACACGGTATTGAACTTGATAACTTGATGCTGCCTTCCCACGTGTCGATATTTCGCTGATATGTATTATTAGTACATTACACTTCTAATGTTGTGTTAATAGTGCAGTGTCGCGTGTGTGTGTGTGTGAATGATGTACGCTGTTGGCCGCGAGGCCTTTACAGCTTCACCGGACTTAAAGGCGAGCGTGCAACCACTACGCTCTAGCCAGCCAGAAGGGCAAGAGGCGACATACTCGAGGGCGCCTCGAAGAGGTGCCCTCGGTTGGGACAGTCGCTGTAGGGGGACGGGTGCACTACTAAGTGCACCGGTCAACCGCCGGCTATGGGAGGGGATCTACTACTACGTCGTCGTCGTCGCCCGTATTCTGAGCGGAAAGAAGGGATGACAAAGCATCGGGGGGGTCGGTGAGAACATGTCGCGGCCGGCGGTGGCGGCAGGGGTCGGGGGGGAGATCGTAGTCGGCGGTGGCTACGATTAACGGATTCGCATGTGTAAATGCGTTCGCGAAGTGACGTGTTGACGCCTTTTTAATAAAGGCGCGAATAGGTTCGAGACCTAGATCGGAGTGGAGGGTGCAGTGTCGCAATGCTCGTGCGCCGGCGCTGTTTCCGTCTGGCAGATAATTTTTACTATCTGCGCACCAGTGAATGACGCATTGATGTTTCACAAACAAGTTTCATGCACATTTTATAGAACTTGGCCCTATTTGCAAGGCCCGCGATTCTCGGCGGTATCAACGTATAGTGCACCTGTAAACAATAGACTTGGCCCGGGAACCGAGCCGAGGTCCGTAAGCCGCGCAGGTGACGCCACGGTTCATCAATGAATCGAGATGAATGAGCCATTAAATGATTCGTCACGATGCCGGCGCGATGCGCTGTCACCACTACTTCAAATTTTTTTTGTTCGGTTTTGTTTGTTTATATATATATATAACTCGTCACAATTAGGACACCTATCGAATACGTATTCATTCCATTTCAGTGACGTTTTAGTGACTGGCTTCCGATCGGCGATTGGGTTCTAGGTATAAGGTTAAGATATAAATTTGCTGCAGTCCTTTTATAAAGGGACAGCAGCAACAAGTAGTTAGTTCAGCGAATGACGGAGGTGTCCGCGTTAATGACGATGCATTAACGTCGGTGCGAGCGCGGACGCGGACGTGGTCGCGGGTGCGGGCCTGGCTCGAGGGGTTGGGGAGCGCGGGGCGCGGGCGTCGCCGGCTCCTGGTGCAGCCAGTTTTAAAACAAGAATTAAGCACCGAACGAGATCTGAAAGCAAGAAAAGTAACGGTATCGGAGACGGCCGGTGTACCTGCGCGCGTATGAATATATGAGGTTTATCGCGGCGCGGGCGCCCACACCGCGCGGGGTCGCCGACCGCCCAGCCACCAAATGGACATCGCGCCGCGCGGCCTGTTGTCATGTGTTGCCCCCGCGCAACCCCCGCTCCCCGCACCCGCCTCGCCTCACATCCATACACACACGTAAAGAACTGACCGCATTGCAAATTAATTAAAAAATGTTTCGTGTCTTCTATGGAACGAACATCGTCGATGGCGACTTATGGATGGGCGAACGGTCTAATTAAATTCAATTTGCATTATTATGAGAATAATTAAGTCCAAATACTGAAACAGATAAGCTTCAGTAATAATTATTGAAAGGGTTGCAAAATCAATACCAATAAAGTATTTAACAATAATAAAGTATTTTAATTATAGATATTATACTCGGTGAGACATTTAATATCATACGATTTTCGTCGGTAGAGTAGATGGAGGTCGTCAATGTGTACGTAGGTACGCGCAGCTGAACCGGTTGTATTAAAAAAAGGCGTTAATGTTTAACGATCACCGGAGTACATCGCGGCCGGGTGAGGCGATGCGCGCCGCGGCGCTCCACGCGGCTCGGCTGCGCGTCGGCGCGCGCGGCGCGGCCCGCGACTGCCGGCTCCGGCTCGGCCGCAGTAAACATATATCTGCTCGGCTCGGCCGTTATCATAAATCATATCGCATTATCCTGAAACTGGTCATTATCGGGGTCGATAACAGGACGATTACGAATGGGAGATTAGCTCACAAACTGCGATAGTACCTGCTACCGGCGCCGCATATTGGATGTGTTCATATAGAGCTATAGAATAAATTTAAAAGATGAATTAAACCTCGTACTCATATCCATGGCGATTGCGAAAGATACCTATTTTATTATACAGTATACTTAAATCTATCTATCTATATCATCACGCCAGATCCCTTGCAGGGTAGGCAGAGAATACAGAGTTACAACAGGTTCTTTCTTTACATACCTCTATGGCTTCCTCCACTGTCATAGTTCGTCTCATACACGCTCACCGGTTACGGAGACTCTTGCCTTGTCCTTCAGATAGTATACTTAAATGCTGTTTAAAACAGTTTCTTATTAGAAAAGCAATGATTCTTTAAAACAACTTTTACAGATTCAGGCGTATGCGCAGTCATTAGTGGTGCCAGGTTTGGCGCAACGTGTCAGTATCCTCCACGCTTCGATTTCGCTGCACGTACGCAACACGCGGGCCGACCTTCAGCGCGCATCCGCGCTCGTCTGTTGCACGAACACACGCAATGCTGAAATTCAGAATCTACCTGCTAGTATAACATACTTAATAAAACTACGAAACGAGTAACAGTTACTTCAATTATCATAGTAAGTATTAATAATAACATTATAATGTCTTTGCTGGCGGTGGCTGACTGGCGCGGCGCCCTTCCCTCCAATATGGTCGAAGGGACTGATGGCTGTTCCAGCAGTCATACTCGTGAACGGGTGCTGCTCGTGGGGACTGGTCCATCTGGAATCCTTTAGACACTCTTTACAGATAACATCATTAGATTCATATCTTGATCGTAAGGCTGGAGCTAGATCGTAAACTAATTAATTGTTACCTAAACATTGTATCCACACAATATGATTGTAAAATATGAAAAGAGAAAGCGAAATAAATAAAAAAGAAAAGCCGGCTGAGTTTCTTCGCCGGAACTTCTCAGTGGAGGCTGCGTTCCGATCCGGTGGTAGATTAGTAGTTAAATGAAAATTGACTATTTGTAAGCGCCCTTGCAGGGCTTATACAAAATAAACTATTTGAGTTTGAGTTTAATAGACGCGTAACGTATGACACACTTACAAGCGGACGAAATCATTAGTAAATACACATGAAATCACTTTTCACTTGCAAATACATAACAAAATATTAATTTATTGAAAAACCTCCATTTATGTCGACATGCACGATTCCTATATATAATATTAAACGTATCGATGTGCTTGCTTTAACATAAGTTACCTAGATCGGTTTTGGTTAATGCTACGCAGGGAAACACCATTTCTAGTTGAAAACCTATTATCCAGGTATCATCAACTGACTGATGATAGACTTCGTGAATACATTACAATTGCAAGTTACAATTGTATGTCTTTTAATCAAATGTTGTAATATGTTAAAACTGAGTATTTTTCTGATCATCTAGTTCTGTATACTGTTTCGTGGTCAAATCTCCAAGAAAATCATTGTATCGAAATACTCATGGTTCAAGGTCAGATAAAAGGAAAAGAACGAGCTCGCTCGACGGAATCAAACCGGCTGCTCGGTCCGCAACCACCCGGCGTGCTTGAACAGGCGCTGCAGAAGCGGTTGCCGCGCACGAGCGCCGCTAACGACTCATTGTCTACGAGGAGCAAAATCACATCGTAGTCGTGATTGTTTTTAAGTTTGTGTACCCTTTAGCTATAAAGCGAGTTGGGTTTATTAGGGACATAGATTGATTTCAAAATACAAGCAATTCATTAGTGTGACACGATTACTTAAGGTATGGTCAAACCAATACGTCCAGCCGCGTCCGCGATGGCGTGCACGGTGGCGATCAGTTCCTGCCGTTGTATTTACAGGGGTCTGTTCACACCAACGCGTCCTGCGTCCTGCTCGCGCTATCTGTGCGGCGTCTACGCGCGCGATCATAGGGAGATACTGATCGCCACGGCTGATGCCACCGCGGACGTCATTGCGGATGCGGCTGGACGCGTTGGTTTGGCCGTAACTTTACTGATCAAACCCTTTAAAATAAAGAATGAAAAAAGATACAAGCAATTGGAATTAATTTCAGCTACGTGCACAGAGTGCTCAGACGAGCACCCATACATCTAAAATCACAATCTGAAAGATGCCGGTGCCAATGATAACACATTCTATATAACAGCGACGAGCGACACTGGCATGTCTTAATTAGTCCCAAAACATGCCCGCAGTAAGGTAAGGATCCATCTTTTCTTGTCCTTCATACCGACCGCGACCAGAGCCTGTGGTCAAGTGGTCTTTCGACAGTCGTTAATGGTAATAGAAAACGAAAATGTATGGGAATGACATTATATAACGAAAAGTCACGTGATCCCTCAGATCTCCATAGCTGGCACAAGAGAAGTCGACGAAGCCCATCACGATCGCAAAGAAGTGCTGAGTCGGTAGTGAAGTAGTTGGCCGAAAGCGGAGTTTACTGGATGGGAATGTGGATAATATAGTATCGACGGTAGTGATAAATAGCCGAGCAATGCTCGGCGCAGGCGCAGGTGCGAGCGGCTGACCTTTGCAGCAGCCACCCGCCACGCCCCGCGCCCTCACCCCCCCGCCGCACCGCCTCGCGCGGCACCGGCGCAGGCCTCCGCCGTTACGAGTCCTCTCATATGCGAGACTGACCGTTATTGTGGAACTGTATTTTAAACCTTTACCTTCTACTCGTCAACCACGCCACACGCGTGTGTGTGTGTGTGTGTGTGAAAGATGTACGCTGCTGGCCGCGAGGCCTTTACAGCTTCACCGGACTTAAAGGCGAGCGTGCAACCACTACGCTCTAGCCAGCCAGAAGGGCAAAAGGCGACATACTCGGAGGCGCCCTCGGTTGGGACAGTCGCTGTAGGGGGACGGGTGCACTACTAAGTGCACCGGTCAACCGCCGGCTATGGGAGGGGGCGCCACACACATTTCAAGGCCATTTGTGGGTAATTGTTGATAATCCAACCTTGACCGAATAACGATTCAACTGATTAGAAAAAGAATAAAAATATGTATGATCCATCTGCTAAATATCCCTAGAATCACGTAGTATGTAATACGGTTGGTATTCTCGTTATCATCCTCGAGGCGGCTCTAGGGTGGTGATATTTGGACATTTATGGCGGTCCATCCATGCGTATCACTAAAAGATATAACAATATACTAGCTACTAAAGGATAGCTCCTCCTGCCTGCTCCGTCACCTGCCACGCGTATTCCAAATCTTCGCAAATCAGTAATAAGGTGGTGTTGCAGATCTGTGTTGGTGCAGATCCTCCTGCAGGTCGCACAATTTATTCCGAGATATCTTTCGAGGTTCCTGTAAACTGCACATTCTTGATTTGTCGATATATCTTCTATAATACAGTTATTCGTGCACCGTGTAGCTTGTAACCATCCAACTGAAATCAGACTTATATAATCGCGCTGGAAACACTACGTCACTACTTTCTACAATCATTTTGGAAATTTTATCCGGAGAAATGTGGGTGTGCTACCTTCGCTTGGGGAATGTATGCGTGATAGTGCTGTATGATTTGGAAGTACATCAGACGTATAATCCATTGATACTGTTCATTATTTTATGAACACAATATTAGTGGATAAATACAAGAACATAATGATTCAGTAAGTATTGTTAAGTATTATTGAACCCTGTACTCTCTGTCTACCCCGCCAAGGATATGAATTCCTTCACTATATTACCTATTGTTTTAATAAAAAATATTTCAGCTCTTCTTGGCCTTTATACAGACCAGATCTCCGTAGCTCTCTCCGAAATTATTTTATTATATTTTTAACGGACTTTAAAAAGGAGGAGTTCGTGTCCGTGTTCTTCTGTGTTCGTCTGTACGTATGTTTTTATAAGTATGTTCACCGATATTTCCGTCAAATCTGGACCGACTTTGATGATTCTTTTTGCATTGGCTTCAGTATAGCTCCAAGGTGGTCCCATTTTAATGAAATCCGTATTGAACATTGGACTTTGAAGATACACCAGAGGACGCCTTAACGGCAAACAACACGAATGTATAGATTCCGTTATTATGGGTATTATATCAATCCTGTAGGTACCTTACTGTAAAACTGATTAAAATAATATAAAATAGGTATATAAATATTAATAATTCATTCTCTCATCACTTAAAATTGTAAAATAAATAACTTTAATAAAGGTAAGGTGTAAAATAAATATTTGAAGTCGGTGCCAAGTAACTAACTGCACTAACCAGCACCGACTTCAAATATGTATTTTTTGCTTTTTGTAGTCGGGTAAACTTTTTTAAAAAAAATATTGATGAAGGGCGATGTCAACGAAGTCTATCGCAATTGCACAGAAGTGCCGAGTCGGTGGCAAAGTAAGTTAAGTAAGTCGGTAAGTTGTAATTAAATGCGTGTGTGAGATTCCAAGTATGGTGCACGAGTCGTTAGTTGTGCGTTATTAGTCGTTTACTGTAAGTAATATGAGTGTCAATGTATGTGCGTTCGCAATGCATCGCTCTACTTGAACTTCAACGAGTCGCGCCCCGATCGCCCGCCCGTGGCCCGCTGGCTGCCCTCCACTTGCTAGCTTGCTTCTACTACATGATATGCAATACGTTTTTCCCGATTTAACACGCTGTACATACAAATTATCGACCATAAAAAGTAATGCAAAATATTTATAGCATTAGGAAGGCAGTACTTTAGTATATTTGACATATTAACTACATTACAAAACCTAAACGAGGCCCTAAATGTGCGATAGTAGTTTGATTAGATTACATTTTACACAGCACCGCTGCAGCCGCACTGGTCTCGCGACACACTGACAAATTTGCATGCGCGCTGTGAGCAATATTTTCAATCCTAAAGTGTGGGGCTATCGGACAATGAAATAATTTTAGTCACCACGTTCAGAACGAGGAGATATTTTTAGTGCGCGCGCGCGCACCGCACCGCCAGCGCGGGCGCAGTATCACCCATACATGCTGCGCGTAAATAAACACACGCGGGAATAACGCACACAATAACAACAATGCTGTTCAAAAATAACGTGCTCATAATCATCTGAGCGCGGCGGCGCAGACGCTCCCACTGTCACATTCCTGAGGCGGCGCGGCCGCCGCAGCGCCCGCGCCGGCGCCGCCGCGGCTCCCGCGCGCGGCACCGCTTGCTTATTTCCAGTACCTATACGTCTACTCAAGCACCTACTAGCATTTACTCTGCGCATGTGCACCAGGTATTACAATGGCATCAACTTTGGAAGAGAGTGATGGCCAAACAATTTCAAAATGATTGTCATTCTTTATATTCGAGATTTTATTGCATAGCGTGGTCATAGCGTCGAGGCTGATGTACGAGCGGTGGCACTCGTTGCGAATACGTAACCTTCGCCGAGCAGCTGCTTAAACATCGCGATCGACGCAGTCGATGATTTGAGAGCACATAGCTGTTTAAACGACGGCCGAACCCGGTTGGAGCGCCTCCGGTGAACGGAAGTTATGCATAATAAGTTTAGCGTTTTAAATTTAAAGCTCATCATCTGCATAACAATAGGTTACGCTCGTTGTTTCTCATCACGCGGCCGCGTTGTCACGGTTTCATATGTTGAGACTATTACTATTTGAGTCATTTTTACATAGCGTGTGTCAAAATAATAATCTCAGCACAATGCGAGCGTTCAGCGTCTCTGGGTAAGAGATTACGAGACGAGTCAGGAGCAGTTTAATGAGTATTGCGTGAGGCTCTGCGGGGCGATTGGAAGTGCGAATGGCGTTGATGTCTTTTTCAGGCGTTGGGAGCGAGCACCTCGCGACGAGGACGTCGCCGCGCGGTCGCGGGGACCTGTCGAAAGGGATGCTGGAAAAGATATCAACGCGAACATATTGTATCCCTATAAGCTCACGACGCGGTTCAGATCTTTTTCTACTGAGGACTTGACAAGGTCAGTTATTCCGACTTTACTAGAATAGGTGCTCCTCCACAACATCACGTACCTATATTGCACTGTCTCGCTCGATACAAAAACTGGAAAAGTAGATATCGTCCAGCAAATATAATTCATAATCATCTTCGCTCATAATGAATCAGCTCCATAATTATCAGAGGTGACGTAGGTGAGGAGATACGTTTGGTTCAGCTTATAGTATAAAACGTTCCAAATATTTATTTTATTTTTTTACTTGCTTCCTAGTGAGCGAGAAAGCACACTAAATTACTAAAGAAATAAAAATAATTAAAAACTACCTAAAAGTATAAAAAAAATCTCATAAGCCCATATAGATTACTAGCCCCGCACAAATTGTCGTTGTGTTTGTCGTTGTGTCACTGAAGTTTTGGACGTGAATATTGAATAGCTATGAAGATATTTTGCAGACTGTATAGTTATACGCTGGCAGGAATTTGATACGAGTAGCCGAGCACGCAGACTGCTATAGGCCGATGACGATGATAAAATTATAAAGTTTGTATTACTTGTAAAATATAAACGACAAAACGTTGGACGCATGCAATATATAACATTACGAAGTAGGAGTAGTTGTCGTTGAGGAAACTCTCGCTGACCCATTCACAATATGAGCCCATTTTGCAAATAACTGTCCGAACACTTCTGAGAGGATGATAATCATGTTTGGCATTATTAAGTTCTGAGAATTATGCGAATATTACACATTTTTGGATTTTATCGCGATTTATTTTTGATTTTTAAGTTCCTGACGATGTTTGGCATTTATGTGTGAGTTCGTTCAGGCCTTGTAGATATAAAACATGAACATATGTTTTTAAGATATTTTCGGTTCTAAGGGTTTTATGCCTACTTTTTGAGTCTAACTGACTGAACAACAAGTGTCACATTGTCGCGGTGTACGCTTGGCGTGCGTCCACCAGAAGCACCGGCGGCCGACATGTCGGGTTCAGGTTGTGCCTGCTGTTGAAGACCTACTATGTGTTGATACTACCTATGTGTTGACTAGAGGATCCTAATGAAAATAATTAATTTCCAAATAAAACATTATTATTTAGAAACATTACTACATATCATGTTCTAAGAATATATTAATATACTAATGGTTTTACAACGTAATGGTTTGTTTTGAAAAGGATTACCTAATTACATTCATTATAATTATCTATTCAATAAATATTTGTTGCTCATAATACTTATAAAATATAATCAACGACGTAGTTAATTAACTAAATGGCAAAAATCTAATTTGTTGTATTCACCCCTAGGGCATAGATTGCAAATACTATTGTATTCTGCAGCGGCAAAGAGCTAAGGTTTGTAGTGCAAGTGCAAGCAGTGCTCATCTCAAGCACATAATGGGGCATTTGCGTCTCATAAAACAAAGGTTCGGTGGGTTGGAACTATTCAGAATTTGTCCAAATGGCAGATGTCACCCATCATATCGGAAACGCGAGAAAGCAAAGTACTTGCAGCAATACCACGCCTGTAAAAATGCAGTCACGGCAACGTGGAAAACACCAAAGAATAACTTCTAGTTCTAGAATTTGTTGCGCTAAGAAATAAATATCATAATCCGTAACAAACGTTGCTTTGCCAGGATGAAAACAAGGAAATGTGTTAAAAAAGTATCTGGCAGCCATGTGGTCCATTTTACAAACACGTGGGCATCCAATTACACTGCAATGTTCCATACGTATGTTAATTTGTTGTCAATGCAATAACATAGTACCATGGAGCTGGTCTGATGATGGAGCCGGAAAGTGTCCATAGAAACATGTGAACTACAAAACATAATCCCCTCGTGTTTGAACTCGTTGGATTCGCATTGACAAGTGCTATAGGCCCAGCATGGTGTCCAGCGTATAATGATAAAACGGGAAGGTGGCCATAAGAACATATTAACTACATAATATAACCCCGCCATGTTTGGGCTCGCTTTTTTGACTTGACTAGTTTTATACATCTAAGTGATAATGATTTTGAAGAAGTGCGATGCACATCGCTCCGTCTACCCCTGCCGAGAGAACGGGCGGCAAAACTATTAATTTACTTATTTATTGTTCTTTCGACATCCCAACCACACGTCACCGGCTTGTATGCGCGAGCGCCGTGGCGTGGCCGCTGCGCAGCACGCCGCAATATTAAAATGTTCCAAAAACTAATTCCCACCCAAGCAGCTGCATGTAGCTGAACTACGATAACAATATTTTCAAAACCATATTTTAAATGGCTGACTATATTTCCAAAGTTTCAGCATTGATCAGCCCATCAAATCTTTATTTATACTAATTATAAAATATATCTATACTAATTAATTACAAAAATGGTAAAGGCCATCGAGTTGTCTATGCGATAGAAAGTGGAGCATCAAGTAGCGCATTCAAACATCGAATGGACGGTTAACAAATCTGCGAAGAGCAAACACATTGCGTGAACCTGATCCCGGACGACTACCCCAGGAACAGTGTCATGGTATTACTCTATCTATCTGTATCATCACGCCAGATCCCTTGCGGGGTAGGTAGAGAGTAGAGAATTCCAACACGAGTTCTACGACCAAATATACCAAGGTCCTATCTGAAGGACAAGTCAAGAGTCTCCGTAACCGGCAAGCGTGTATTAGACGAACTATGAGAGTAAAGGAAGCCAGAGAGATATGAAAGGAAAGAACCTGTTGGTATTACTAAATAATAAATAAATAGTGTGTAAAGAAAATATGTTATTATTCAGCTGATCGCTGTCTTAACGCTGGGTGCAGCGGCCAATAGTCGCAGTCGCGGGACAGGTCGGAGGCTCGGCTCCGAAGTGGCCGGGTATAAATAGCCGACGGCGACAATGCTGCGTGCGGTGCGCGCGCTGCCGCGTATCGCGGCGCGTCGCGTGGCGAGCATACAATGCGCGATAACCGCGGCGAAAGCGAGGGCGAGTCGCGGCCCGCCCCCGGCTTATTAATAACATTATACTGCATTAGGCATGCCCCTCCCGGCGCCAGGGACGACGCACTCCCGTGCGTTAGGTCATCGTCTTGAATATGTCCGAGTTTTACACGAAATCGCCATTCCGCGAGCGAGCCGCTCCCGGAACGACTTTTCGACACGAACAGAATAAACCGGCCACCGGTAGTGCCAAACTCGCGGTCAACGACTCCCGAAATAGACGCACGACGCGCGCACCTATAGGAAATCGAGAACCGGTCCGAACCGCGGCGACACTCTCCGATGGCGATAAAAATTCAATTCGAAAGCGGCATCCACCTGAGCGATTAATTTACTGCGGCTTTCACCGGCTTATCGACTCTCGCGGCGAATGTAGGCGAACTTCAGGCCTCGATACAAACTGTAATACGCGACACAGAAGCGGCGAGCGAGAGGCACGCGGTGGCCGCGTGTCGCGCGATAACCCCGCGATAGCGACGCGACCAGCGGCGGCAGCGGGCGCTATCGCGCGGCGGTGCGATGCCACGCGCCTCGTGCGTTGTTGCTAGCATAAGCTATCGCGTAATAGACTATACATAAGACTGTCCAAGAGTAGTCGGGACTAGCATTGGAGTGGTTTCCGTTTTGTGCTCGTAGCAAATTACAGATATGTTCTGCTTCAAGTTTACTATGTTTAGGCTACTGGTCTCGGTGTATTACTATGTATACATGCGCTACTACTACTATCATTACTATGCACAGAAACCGTAAAATGGATGTTGAACGTTGATCGTTTATTGCACTAGTTATTGGCTTATTGCACAAGTTAGCTCTATAGTTTAATACTAAACCCAGATGAAATAATTGTATGTCCTGTAAATAAGATAAGTACTTTAACTGAGAACTGCATTAAAGATCATGTTAAAATTTAACTTAAAGAAATAACATAAATTAAAACCGCAGAAAGGAGGTTGCATCTAAACTATATGGAAACGGTTAGTCGCCGAGAGTCGACACACGGTGAAGGCTCGGGCCTTGACCTACATCTTACTATTCGGTAAACCAAAACTTTCCACCCACTGATGAATAATGCACCACATCTCCAGTCGAATTAACACTAGCTCTGCTGAATTAAACGAAACGTGCCGGCATCGAGCCGCCGGTCGCCTGTCACCAACCATTCTAGCCGCTGGGACTATTTGAAAGAAAGAAACATTATATTGTGGTACATATCTTTAAATCAATCTTTCAAACCTGTCGGCATGTCAGTACGACAATTAGTATTTTGCATAGTAAAGTATCGTATAACGAAACGCCTATCATCGAACCAACAAAGTTGTGCTAACAGGCAGGGCGCGCGGCGCGCGGCGCGGGCGCGTGCGCTCGGGCCTCGGTCGGCCGGGCTCGGGATATCGTGTGCGGAGTTAATGAGTTGAAAACGCGTGCTCATTGTCGGCCATGAGGAATTTTAATTAGTTAAGTGGGTTACGTGAGCGGCGACGAGGAAACGCAACAGTGCGCGGATTATGCTGATAACATCGCCTTCGGGAAGCGTTTCGTGCTCCGCCGGCCTCGGCCGGTGAACAGGCTTCTTATTAGTTACGAGCTCATCGACGGACGCGGCTCGGTTCGGCGTACAGTATAATCCTTTTTTAACACTTACTACGTGAACGTTAAAACATATCGAGACATATCGACAAAATACGGAAATCCAAGATAGGATTATGGAGCGACGTTAGTGGATAACCGGTTACACGATAGTCGATAACGGTGTCGACGTATGGCCGCGCACGAGGCGGCCGACCGATTCAACAGTTAAAGATGAAAATATTTACTTGTATATCTGTGAACTCTATATTCGATAAAACAACGCAATTAGACTGTAATCCATGATTAGAATCAACGAAACACTGGTCAACCGTCACAGTGAGCAACTGGACGCCCGCACAATGATTGCATTACGAAAGTTGCCGAGGACCGGTCTGACACATGACGTAACGTAAAGGAACGTCAAATCGCAAGGAATAACATATGCAGTCGAAATCCAATGAAACAATTAAGTATTACCACAGAATTTGAAGCCGATGCAAGACGACATCCAGCGCATGAGCTGCCGCGAGTGCACGCGGTCGCCGGGACTAAGCGCGGCCCGCGTCCGGCGCCCGCGCGGCCGTCGCCCGCGCCGACGGCGGCCGGGCCGTCGCCCGGTGCCACCGGGCCCGATGGACATAACCGTCGTCGCCTGACCGGTTCCCTCGAGACGAATTTTTCCCGCAGAGTGCAGAACGTGGAGCGCGGACGACATCTTTACCTGACAGTATTAGAAAATAACTATTGGACTCTAATGCTGCCCGGTAAGATGCGAACCGCCACTCCTAACGGGCGAGGGGAGACGCCGAGGTGGACGCGCGAGCCACGAGGTGGGAACGAACGCGGCGGCACCGAAGCACGTGCAAACGGCGGCAGCGCTAGTCGCGGACTGGGCCGGCGCGCTGCGCGCCGCTCGCAGCGCTCCGCCGCCCGCGCCCGCCGCCCGCCGGCAGTTGCCGCCTGGGTGCGGCGGAGGCGGCGCCGCCGCGCCGCACGCCCCACGCCCGCGGCGCCTCCTGCCGCCGCGGTCAGGACCCGCCGGGGGACCAGCTGCCGGACTCGACCGCCACCCCACCGGTAACCAGGAGGGTCACGGAACTGGAGAGCCGTGTCCAACGCCACACGTGAATTCGAAAAACAGTTCTAGTACTTTCGATTTCCGTCGCGACGAACGTACTACGGGCTCCGTGACGGTCGCCCACGCGTTTGAAGTTTTAGTTCGATGTTGATGAATTCTCAGCTTTTATCTTGACTTATCTTGCGAGTTGACTTCTAGTAGCTCGTTTTCCACTGGTTCGCGATAACCTCACTTTATGTAAGCGAGACCTCTGATTCGTCCTACATATGACTTACATACTTATTTGCGTATGAACGAATTGATAAATAACTTACCTACATTTAATCCAAACCGACTTTAGAAAACGAGTCAAAAACACCCGGCCACATATAGACACCACATGTCGAGTCTTTGTAATGACATGCTGCTTCAATTATCGTCATAAGTTTGCGCTCCATTAGGTAAGTAGGTACTTACCTAGTCACTAATCTATCTAGTGAGGAAGAAGCAAACCATCGCTTTCAGATACTATACTTGTGTGAAGAAAACGACACAACCCTTTATTAATGGCAAATTAGGCACGTACCTAATCGTGTCAAAATCGTGATCCAAAACCAACGCAATTAATGTGACTTTTTCAATGAATATTACATAAGCTAGTATAAGAAACTAGAGAAAAAAATTAAATTAAAAAAAAATCTTAAATAGACGGTTTAATAGCGGAATCTACGGAAATACTTGTATCATGCTTACTTGGAGAGTTCCTATGGCCTTCTTCCGGCGCCACTATTAGGTCCAGGATACCATCCAGAGCTAGGGCTCCGTTATGTTAGGACACATCGGAATTATGTTGAGTAGTTTGGTAACTACTCAACTAAAGGAACTCCATTGGCCACTTTTCAACTCCATCATCAGAAACTAGCCACCATCTGGGGTTGCAGTACTCATCAAGAGAAAGATATTTGGGGGCCACGCAAAGATTTGTCCCGTGCGGGGATGGAACCAGCGATTACTCGATCCAGTGGGCGGAGCGACTTAAGCACTGGACCAAGCAAAGTTGTAAAGACTTATTTAATAACCCTAACGACGACGAGGCTATATTGTTGGTAGTTAAAATGTTTCTATGGCCACCTTCCAGCTTCATCATCAGACCAGCTCCGTGATGCCATATTATTTCATTGTACTTACATCGGTATGCCAAATTTTAACCGGAATGACAGACAGATACAAACAGTGCATGTTAAATAAAAGCTAGCAAAACAAGGTACTCTTCCAACAGTAAGTACTTGCTGTGTTTCTATAGTGGGTCTATACCTAAGGTATAGACCCACTATAGAAACAGTATCTACCTAATACCCAGAGGAAAATCATATCAAAGATGACTTTTATCCCCGTTTGAGACCGAGTTACATTTCTTGTCAATGCTTCTGCTTGAAATTGGGTCCCAAAATAATAACTGGCCAGAGAGCCACCGCATAATTCGGATAATATGTCTTTCAAGTGGGTACCTATAGTTTGCCTCGAGATCACCCCCGTAGATATTGGACAGGGAGTTCGAGGTCAAGGTTCAGCCCGGCGCGGATCGTTCGCTTTGGTTATGTCTGATCCACAATAACGAAGATTATTGTCATCACCATCCTACAAGTAAACATTGCCAGCTCAGATTATACATGATATGAGATTGCCACGAAAATGTTCAGATGGCAAGATGCTTTTTGATTAGCGGTATTGCCAGAAGCCTATCGCAGCCGCCAACACAGAGTTTACAAAGTGTGCGCTCGGCAACCATGGAAAATAAGTATCACCGCTGAGTACCTATCCCACATGAACGTAAATCATTACACTATGAGAGGGAGCTGGCTGCAAATAATTGTTGCCAAACGCCTGGCTGAGGTGATGGCGTGTGGCGTGTGGCGTGTGGTGTGTGGCACAGAGCAGAGCCGATGCCGGCGGGCGGGGTCGCGGCCGCCGCGGCCCCGGAATAACTATGCATGCGCGCAGCGCACCAATCGCAACCTTCGGCGCTAACGACACAGGGACTATTTTATTTAAATTGTCACAATGACGCTCGAGCACGGTATTATAATGTTCGTAAAAATCATCTTAAATTCAAATTAAGTAAAAGGTGTAGCGTGGTTAAAATTCATTCCCAACTACACAAGCATGATGAAATAGGAAAACACGAGTAATAAATTGTAAATGTGATATAACGTACCGTCCTAGTACGTACCCCCATACGAATTCACGATATGGTCTCGAGTCGTAGATAGACTGGGTAGGTGTAGGTACTTCAGGTGCGTCTGTTTAACTTCTTCCTTCTCATGATGCCACAGTGTCCGTAGGTGCGATCACACAGGACCCGAAGAGGTCGTATTCAGCCTTGGGTCATATTTGAGTAGGCACTGGCCACAGAAATCGTAATACGCACTTATAACGATTTTAGTGGCACTGTGACCATCGATAATTTCAAATTATGGGTGAATTTAGCATCGCGACATATAACATCTAAACAAGATTAGGCACTCGTAAATATATACGTTTTCGAGCTGCTAAAATCTTGTCAACCACTAGATAGGTTTCAGCTTTCTGAGAAATACCAATTTCGTGTATATACGCTACCCTCCACATGAAATGGTATAACATAGTAGAATGGCAATAAAGTTCATAGGTGCGTGTATAATAAAGTTCTGATCAATTTTTTTCTCCTCCGAAGAACCAATCAAATTCGCTCATTATTTGTCATCCAGACGCGTACAAGGACAGTTAAATACTTGTATTCAACGCATACATGAATTACTCTAATGCTTTCGTGTAAAGTAAATAAAATATTACGGACCCGACCACACCACCACCGCTTGACGAGTGTCGTCTCTGAGAAACAATTTTTACCGAAAGCAACTGCAACACAGCTTTCACATTTTATAAAAAAGTAGTTATATTTAATTATATTATTTAATTATCCCAAATGTTGAAGAGCTCTCAAACGAACCACGCTTTATGTCGACGACAGTCGTCGGCCTGCACATGTGTTGTGACCTCACAGCGGACAGACCTTAGAACGGACGTATCTTTTTAACCGAATTCAAAAAGGAGGAGGTTCTATGTTGGTCTGTATTTTTTTAGTATATTCACCGATATTTCCGTCAATTGTGGACCGATTTTAATGATTCTTTTTGCAGTGAATCCAGTATAGCTCCAATGTAATCCCATTTTAATTTCAGCAGTATTGGACTTTGGATTTTGAAGATACACCACGGGACTCCTTGACCGCGAACAGTACGAATGTGTAAAATCAGTTACTATGAGCATTATATCAATCCTGTAAGTACCTTACTGTATAATAATATAATATAGGTATATAAATACACATAATTAATTCCTCATCACTTGTAATTGAAAAATAAAAATATCTTCTTACATTAAGTGAAACCGATATATTTATTAAAAATGAATATGAAATAATTTATCAAATTTGTATATATTCCTAGGCCAATGCCTATACCTATAATATTACCTTATCATCTAAGAATATTATTTAATTTTTTATTTATGATAAAATTAATTAAACCATATGACGTTGCTCTGTAAATCAAAGACTTATTTTATTTATTAAAATTCCTATTCTACTAAACATAATTATAATATTACCAATTTCGTACCTGAAAATCATAAAAACGATATTAAAAGTCCATTTCTCACTAAACCCTTTTTTGTAATATATCTCGCTCGTTTGATTTATCTAGAAAAGTACCATATACCTAGGTGATGAGCAGGGTCTGAGCCAAAAGGAAGCCAAAGTAACTCCTCAGCTTAGTAAAATTCTTCTTAGTGGTACACTCCTGGCGGAGTAGTCGTGATCATGGACCGTCTGATAGGTTGGTTGTGGCTTTTGCGAGGCTTCTCCATCTCTCCCTCCTCCTCCTTCGTGGCACTGCGTGTGCATTTAGTAAGTGAACACTACATAGATGATTTAAAGAAGTCTGTCCATCTTGTAGGTGATCGTTCCAATGAGCTTTCGTTGCGGATAATATGTCGAAACATCTTAAGGATTCGCACTTACACAATCAACGAAAGTCTTTGTTTGATGCGAAGCTCTTTCAAGATAGAAACGTTAGTGTTGTGAGCAGTCAATTTTATCCTCAGCAAGCGCATCCAACACCACAACTCTAGGGTGACAATCTTTTCACGACATTTTTGATGGATCGTCCATGTTTTAACTCCATACAGGATAAAAGGAAACATTAAACATCTCATGAAACAATTCTTGGAGTGTTTAGTAATACGGCGATTTTTCCGTATCTTCGTGAGCTTTTCCACAGCTGATCTTGTCACGGCACACCGTCTTTTCATTTCTTCTTCGCAACTCCCAGTATTTGTGATTGTGGATCCCAGGTAAATGTAGCTCTTCACAACTTCGCAATGAGCTATTTCATGTAAGTCTTACGATCCACCACAATTATTTTGGTTTTATTGCGATTTATAGCAAGGTCAGAATCGGAACTGGTGATTTCCAGAAGAGAAAGAAACAGTTTTAAGTCTCTCTCTCTCTCTCTTAGTGAATTATTTCCGTCGTATTTACGCAATAAAAACTTAAAAAGTTTTTTTATAATTATACACCATTGTAACGTGGATCAGTCTGATTCAAGTGGTTTTTGAATAGATTCAGTATTTTAGACCATAGATTATTGTAGACATCGATTAGTGTACTCGAAACTATCAATTATGAATCGATATTTGCCATGCTATATTCATTTTATAGTGTGCAGTCAATATTTTAGATATTATTGATTTCTGAACTAAATAAACTGCTTGTTTGAACATGAAGACAGCTATTTGAAACGGGCAACTAGCAACATCATTTCCTTAAAAGTTACGGTTTCAGCCATAACTGAGACCGACGCCTAAATAACGTTTCGGTTGCGGCTGTTAAAATTAAAGTTTCGTTCAGTCACTACTTAATAATGTCATCATAAAAATAGGTTTATAAACGAAGAACTTAAGGTCAAACATACATGTATACAAATTGTGAACCTCCTTTTCTGGCGTCCGTTGATATTTTGTTTAGTTCTATAGTAAGGTGCCTATAGGATGTTCATAAGCTCATAATAACTCAATCTACACATTCGTCTTGTTTGTCGTTAAGGAGATCCTGGTGTATTTACAAATTCCATAATCCAATACCAATAAAATAATAAATTAATGAAAACGTGTCATAAACAAAAAGTTACCTATGCCAGAATAATGCGCGTCGGTCGGACCAAGTGTAATGTGTCGATTTAAATATTTCCAGTATCAATCTGGAATCTGACATTGTCCCCTATAAAATGGCATTAGACTCTCCCGCATTTTACATGAGACCTAACAGCCGTCTTTGGAGAATATAGGCGTGACGATGTTTATTTTTAACCGACTTCAAAAAGGAGGAGGTTCTATGTTCGCGTGTATGTATGCTTTTTTTTAGTTTTTTTTATGCATGTTCACCGATATTTCCGTCAGTTGTGAACCGATTCGTCTGTGCTTTTTTATAACTTATTTGTTTATAACCCGATTTGGATGATTCTTTCTCCGCTGGATTCCATATAGTTTCAAGCCTATTTTAATTTCATTAGTATTGGACCTTGGACTTTGAAGATTCGGGGACTTCTTAACGACAAACAATACGAATGCGTAGATTGACTAGACTACTTGAGGTACCCTACTATAGAACTAAGTAGAATGTTAATCGACTTCAAAAAAGGAGGAGGTTCATAATTCGTCTGTATTCTTTTGTAATTTCTTTGCTTATAAACTGATTTTGATAATTCTTCTTGCGTTAGGTTCAGTATAGCTCCGTGATGGTCTAATTTAAATTTTATTGGTATTGAAAGAAAGAAAGAAAAGATATTTTATTAGTCAGCTAAAAAGTACACCACAAAAATTAAATTAAAGCGACATTACAAAAATAAAATGTACTTATAAAATTAGCCGTACTAATGGGGTACCACTCAGCGTAAAGCTGTGTTGCAGCGTAACCACAACACCGCGCTGATTTTCAGTGGTACCCCAAGTGACGTGCGTACATGAAGGCTTGCTTCTCTGACGAGCCAGTCGCGCGGCAATTAGCGGGGGAAAAAAATAATATAGCTAATAAAACAAAATTAAAAGACGCTTTTGCCGCACGACATGGTCGAAAACATAGCTCACACAAACTTAAAATTTAAATAAGTATTTAAGTAAAACTATTACTAATTCCTATTACTTAACAATAAGTACATTATTGTGGCACGCTCATCTATTCGGTTCGAGCGTCCGCGCCGCAAATATGATGCAATCGATTGGACAATGGGCTTTGAAGATACACCAGGGGTTTCCCATATAGCAAAAACATGAATGCGAAAATTAAGTTATTATGAGTTTTATATGAATCTTGTAGGTACTTCACTGTATAAATAAGTAGGATAATATAAAGGAGGTAAATAAATAATAATAATAAATTCACTCATCACTAAAAATTTGTAAAATAAAAATTATTAAAAAAAAGGAAACTGACTTCAAAAAGCAAAAAATAAATATTTGAAGTCGGTGCCAAGTAACCGACTGCACCAACCAGCACCGACAACAAATATTTATTTTTTGCTTTTTGAAGTCGGTTTCTCTTTTTTATGAAAGTTTTTTTATATATTTATTCCTTGCGAGGTAGCAAGGGAGCCCTTGCGCGACCAGCGTCGCGGTGGTCGGATAATGTGACCGCCTCCTCCGCTACGCGCCTCGCCTCGCCTGAACCTGGTCCTGCGTGTCGATTCACGCTGCATCATGGATGCACATCGCTTTCGCATGATCGTACTAAAGCTATCCGTACGGGCTACGGCAAACATGCCAGATGCACTACAAAATCGTGGCAGCCCCATTAGCACCCTAAAAGCAAAACAATGACGTAAATAAAAATGTCAAATCAAAAACAAAGAACACTCTCGTTATGTCAAACTTGTCATTTAATAAATTAAAAAACGCACGTGTGACATGAAGGTAATAACAAAATATTATTATAATCTTTGCACCAAACGATAAGAAATTGAGAAGAATGGCGCATAATCATTGCTATATGAGGATACTGGTTAGTATTGTAAATTTATTCCTTGATTGATGTGGCCAAAAGTGTATGTACGTTGTTAGGGAACAACGTAAATAACGTTGTTTCCTAACAATTTTGGTGGTGTTTGTAGGATATACATCAGAGACGAACGGATTGTTCATTACCGAGGACATGTACATGACAGTACTGGCTCCTCTCGGCTGCCTATATAGTTTGAACACTCAACAAATAACCTCTAACACAGAACGTGCATAATTTAGTTGTAAGTCTTTATATTACTGTTTTTGTGATGCTAAGAGTATTTTTTTAGTGTTAGCCTAAAGTTCTTAACTGTTTTTAGAGCACAGAGAGGGGGAGGCAGGTCGTTCCAGCATCAAGAGGCAGCAAATCTAAAAGACCCGCGGAAAGCCATGGATCTGTACCTTGGAGTGGAGATCACAAATAGTTGCGCCCACTTTAACCTTTTGTATAGATAACTTAGAGCTTTAGTTTTAACGATCCCAAAGAGAAGAGTTGCAAGGTGTAGTCTCCTTCGTGCGGCCATTTTTAATTAATTTGAGGCATTCAAATACGGTGTTATATGTGAGCATGGGGGGACATGAAAACAAAAACGTGCACAGGCATTCTGAATACGCTGTATGAGCTTCTCTGATCGACTAAGCAAACAGGGGCCATAAACTGTGTCACAGTAGTTGAGCTTCGATAAGACAAATGACTCGCACAGTTGTAATCTGACATCTTAACTTATATAAGGTCCAATTTTGTATAGACGCTTTAGTCAATAGAAACAATAACTTACACTTTCGGCAATATGTTTCTCAAAATGAAGGTTACTATCTATGATCAGACCCAGGTTTCTAGCCTCACAGACACTCTTACCAGCCTGACCGTCAACTAATATTTTGATAGGGACCTTCTGTATTTTCTGTAAACTTTTTTTTTGCCCATGAGCATATATTTTGATTTCTTAGGATTGAGAATTAATGAATTTAATTTCGCCCAATTAGATACTCGGGCCAAATCACAGTTTACTTTTCTTACAGCATCCAAACAATCAGACGGAGGAAGGAGTAATATAGTTGGAGATCATCAGCATATAAGTGATAGTGGCAATTTGTGATTTCCTGTATGATGTCGGCGCTATACAAGATAAATAGTATTGGCCCAAGAATCGCTCCCTGTGGAACACCACGAGGAACAGGCTGAAGTGAAGATCGTGCTTTGGTGCCATCAAACTTAGTCAGCTTAACACATTGCTTTCTGTGCTCAAGGTAGCTATGGAACCTCTTTACTGTCTTTTTGTCAAATCCATAAAACGCAAGCTTTGAAAGAAGTAAAGAGATATTTATAGAATCGAACGCTCGTGAAAAAGCAAGAAGTACCAAGATGCTGTTCATACCCTGGTCTTGAGCTGCTAACAAATTGTCAATAACATCAAGCAAAGCTGTAGTGGTGCTGTGGTTTTTACGAAAACCAGACAGTCCCTGTGGGAGGATGCTATTGGCCTCAAGGAATTTTGTGAGTTGCATACAAACTACCCTCTCAAGCACTTTAGATAGGCAGGGAAGTATGCTAATTGGTCTTAAGTCTTGCAGAGAACCAGGGTTATTAGTTTTCGGTATCGGTCTTACAATAGCCACCTTCCATTGATCAGGAAAAGTTCCGGTGTCTAATGAAGTATTAAATATATGCGTAATTGCACCTAGTGAATTTGGCAGTGTCATCAATAGCATGTCCAAAGAAATACCATCTGGGGTAGATGGTTGCTCATTAGATTTTAGACCACTAATTAATGTGCTAATTGTGTCACTGCTTACTGGACTGAGTGAAAATGTGGCAGTGCTATGTCTGTGGAAATCTAACCATGTCAGTTGCGATAGTGAGATGGATGAGTCACCTAGTATATTTAGGAAGTGAAAGTTGATAGAGTCAGGGTCATTGAGTTAGGAAGGAATCTCATCACTATAATTCTTACCAGGTCTACAGGTTTTTCTTTAAGTTTTTCCATAGCTGTCTTGGGTTTTTAATATTATTATTTACATGCTGCGCAAAGTAACCTTTTTTTCGGTTTCTATGGCTGCTATCACTAAATGTTTCATGGTCTTATAGCACTGTTTAAGAGACTCAGTATTGCGTTGCTTATATTTATCATGATAGCGATCTCTGTATCATCCTTTTAACAGTATCTGTAATCCAAGGATGGTGTAGGTTTCTGAATTTGTGCATGTTAAATATATAGAGAACTAGGTTTGTATAAGTTTGTGTGAACTCATTTATATCCATATTATACTGCGTAAGGTTGTCCCAGTTTATCATGCTCAGATGAGTGGTAAATAAACTGGATACAATACTTTACGTTACGTAACGCGCATCCTCATACCCTTTCTTCTATAGAAACCTATGCCCCCCCCCTCCTTCCCATACGGATATTAACAGGTCGCGGGAAATGGCATAGAAGAAAGCCAGGGAGTGCAGGCGCTCCTCTCGTCTACACCTCACCGGGTCTAAGCCTCTAAGGTCTCATTGATATCCAATATTTCGGGTTTTAAGCTCTCCATGGCAACATAGATTTCGTCATGACCAGTACCCAGGAATCCTGCGTTGAAAAGTCCAACTTTTAAGTCATCATCATCAGCCCGTGTCAGCCCACTGCTGGACGTAGGCCTCTCCCATGGCACGCCACTGAGCTCGATCTTCAGCTCTCCTTCTCCAATCCCTGCCCGCTGCCTTACGAATATCGTCGTCCCACCTAGCTACACGGCGCCCTACACTACGTTTGCCGACACGCGGTCTCCACTCAAGAACCAGTCTGCCCCAACGGCCATCGGTTCTGCGGAATATGTGACCTGCCCACTGCCACTTCAGCTTGCTAATTCGCTGAGCTATGTCGGTAACCTTGGTTCTCTGACGAATAACTTCGTTCCGGATTCGATCCCTAAGAGAAACTCCGAGCATAGCTCTTTCCATAGCTCGCTGAGCGACCTTGAACTGGTGGATGTCGAAGTTGTTTTTACCTAGTTGGAACAACTGGTATACGTACTCAGAAACAACTTCGAGGGAGGCTCCGTTTACGGCGATCGGTCCCGGGTCACCATGCTTGTTGATCATAACTTTAGTTTTATATAAGTTCATCCGGAGACCGATTCGCTGAGACGAATTAGCAAGGCTATCCAGCATCTGTTGTAGGTCTTGCAACGTTTCAGCCATGATGACGATGTCGTCTGCAAATCGCAGGTGAGAGATGTATGCGCCATTTATATTGATGCCGCGACCTTTCCAGTCCAGCGTCTTGAAGATATCCTCCAGTACATTGGTGAATAGTTTTGGTGATACGACATCACCTTGGCGCACTCCGCGGCGCAGGTGGATATGTTCAGTCCGCTGGTTCTGTACTTGGACGGTAATCGTTGCGGCTTAAAAAAGGCATCTTATCACCTCGATGTATCGCCAATCAACTTGGCATCGTTGCAAGGAGTCCAGAACTAACCAGGTTTCGACAGTGTCAAGGGCCTTCTCATAGTCCACGAAGGCTAGACATAGGGGCAGATTATACTCTGCAGTCTTCTGTATAATCTGCCGCACTGTGTGGATGTGGTCTATGGTGCCGTAACCACTTCGAAACCCGGCCTGCTCCGGGGGTTGAAACTCGTCGAGCCTTCGCGCAAGACGGTTCGTGATGACCCTTGAATACAGCTTGTATACATGGCTCAGAAGCGATATGGGTCGATAGTTTTTCGAAAGGGTTTTGTCATCCTTCTTGAAAAACAGGACGACCACGCTTCTGTTCCATGCCCGCGGAGTTTTCTTAGTGTAGAGGACAGTGTTAAATAACTTCCGAAGCTCCTTAAGTACTGGGGTACCTCCTGCCCTCAGAAGCTCAGTCGTGACGCCGTCCTCACCCAGGGCTTTTCCATTTTTAAGCTGTTTAAGGGCCAACTTTTAAGTGTGAAGTGTCAATCATTGTTATTGTACATTAATATATATTTTGAGTAATTAATATTGTAAATTATGTAGAAATTAGTATTTTGTAAGTTAATTTATCATAATTAATTATAGATTTGTAAATATACACGTGAATCCTGTCAAATAAAACATGTTATAATATCCAAGACAGACATAACGCGCGGAATACTTTATAGTGACATGTTATAAGTCCATTTTTAAAAATGTATATGGATTCGGAGTCAAAGTAAGACAAAGAATGAAAGAGTGAATACATATATAGTGAAAGAAGTGGAATATAGTTATCTGTAATGCCAAATAATCTAAATAGTAAGTATAAGTATAAAATAATGTAAATATTGATGTAAAATATAGTATAATCTAAAGGATATTGATTAATACCTTCCTTGGTTTTCCCCACACAAAGCTTAAAAACTGTTACAATGCGATACATTTTGATACAAACAGATGACAAAGACTTAGAATTAACATAGGAGACCACAAAGTCAAACTTGGGCCAGACCAAAAACACTTTGAAGATCTACGTATAACTACTAATCTACCACCGGAACGGAACGCGGCCTCCACTGAGAAGATCCGGCAAAGAAACTCAGCGGGCTTGTCTTTTTTATTTACTTATCTTTCTCTTTGTTCTTTCCTATTTTTTAATCATATTGTGTAGATACAATGTTTAGGTTACAATTAAATAGTTTATGACCTAGCTCCAGTGTGATGCCTTACGATCGAGATATGAATCTAATGATGTTATCTGTAAAGAGCGTCTAAAGGATTCCACATCGACCACTCCCAACAAGCAGCACCCGTTCACGAGTATGACTGCTAGAACAGCTATCATATGAACAATAATTATATTAAATTATTTCCGTATAAAAAATCACACACACCGGAACGCCTACATTCCCCAAGCGGAAGTAGCAGATGTATACTGTTTGCGCACGTCAACTTATTGCAAAGAATGTTAGGTGCTAATGCAATAGGGGCGAGGCCATTTCCCCGGACGGTAACAAGGAACTTTTCTATAGAAAGACTACATTTTTTCCGCCCTACAATTTATACAAGATAATACACTACACGCATTACACGCATTATACGGTACCTACTAGACTAACGAGGCAGTACATAAAAACATCTCGTAAAAATAGCCCTCTTTCTTTAACTTCTTTAACTTTAACCAGACGCCAACTTCGGATTAAGAATTCATAAATGTGGTGATACTCAAACTGATGATGTGATATTCTGATCGATCAACGTCTGTCATGGCATCCACAGATTGACGCATTATCTAGTCGTATAAGAAAACTTATTTGGATTTTTAGAGAACTTAGATATGTGGCCTCTCCAGCTCTTCTTAGCAGAATCTACATAGCTCTTGCTCAATCAGTCATAATGTACTGTATACCCATATGGGGTGGCGCTTGTAAGACCAAATTTATTGATGCAGAAAGAGCACAGAGAGCTTTATTGAAAGTTATGTTTTTCAAGCCTTACCGCTATCCAACTAAGGCACTCTACTCCACGTGCAATATCTTGACCATCCGAAAACTATACATCCTACATAGGACCTTAAGGAAACATAAGTCTACAAAATTTGATAAAAATGATAAAATAAAAATCTTTTATAAAAAAAGGTAAACCAACTTCAAAAAGCAAAAAAATAAATATTTGAAGTCGGTGCTGGTTGGTGCAGTCGGTTACTTGGCACCGACTTCAAATATTTATTTTTTTGCTTTTTAAAGTCGGTTTACCTTTTTTTATAAAAGATTTTTATTTTACAATTTTAAGTGACCAGTGAATTATTCTATAGTAGGATACCTATAGGATTGACGTAATACCCATAATATCTCAATTTACACATGCCTATTGTTTGTTGTTAAGGAGTTCCCTGGTGTATCTTCTAAGTCCAAGGTCCAATGTCAATAAAATTAATATGGGACCACCTTGGAGATATACTGAACCCAATGCAAAAAAAATTATCAAAATCAGTCCACAATTGACGGAAATATCGCTTAACAAACATCAAAAAAAAAAAAAAAAAAGCATACGTACAACCGAACATAGAACTTCCTCCTTTTTGAAGTCGGTTAAAAAGGAGTAGAATCCTCAGAATACCCACTCCCATTAGCAATACAGTTTTTGCCACCCGTCACTGTATGAGACAATCTGTTCTACTTTACAATAGAATTAATAAAAAACTGAATATATGTAAAATGAATATCCATGACTGTAAGAAGACTCTCGTTAAATGGTTATTAAATCTGAATTACGATGAAATAGAACTTCTTATACGCCCCACTGCTTTATAACACTTGCATGTGTGTGTGACACCTGCAAACAAACACACACACAAACTCACACATACACACACACGCACACACACACACACACAAACACGAACACACACACACACACACACACGCACGCACGCACGCACGCGCGCACGCGCGCACGCGCGCACGCACGCACGCACGCACGCACGCACGCACGCACGCACGCACGCACGCACGCACGCACGCACGCACGCACGCACGCACGCACGCACGCACGCACGCACGCACGCACGCACGCACGCACGCACGCACGCACGCACGCACGCACGCACGCACGCACGCACGCACGCACGCACGCACGCACGCACGCACGCACGCACGCACGCACGCACGCACGCACGCACGCACGCACGCACGCACGCACGCACGCACGCACGCACGCACGCACGCACGCACGCACGCACTCACGCACGCGCACACACACACACACACACACACACACACACACACACACACACACACACACACACACACACACACACACACACACACACACACACACACACACACACACACACACACACACACACACACACACACACACACACACACACACACACACACACACACACACACACACACACACACACACACACACACACACACACACACACACACACACACACACACACACACACACACACACACACACACACACACACACACACACACACACACACACACACACACACACACACACACACACACACACACACACACACACACACACACACACACACACACACACACACACACACACACACACACACACACACACACACACACACACACACACACACACACACACACACACACACACACACACACACACACACACACACACACACACACACACACACACACACACACACACACACACACACACACACACACACACACACACACACACACACACACACACACACACATGTTTTATTGTTTATTATTATGACTTATTACTACTGTTGCCCTTTTAATTAATTAATTATATTGTTTTGTTTGTAATTATTCCATATTGCACTTTGTGAAGAGCGGTACCTCCTGCCACAAGTAATATATTAATACTTACTAGGAGGTTCCAACAATGAATGTATTTATTTTACTTATGGAATTGAAAATAAATCTATTTTATTTTTAATTTTTGTTATTATTATACAATTTTTGCTATTATTTAATAAATTACATTTAATTTTTATTCTAACCATATAAAGATAAAAGATAAAATCGACAATCATCATTATATCAATACGTGAAGCAAAAACTTTTTACCCCTCTTTACGAAAATTGTGTGGACGGAGGAGTATGAAATTTCCCACACTTATAGTTTATATCGAGAGGAGCGCAGAATGCAAATTTTTTTTTAAATTATGAATAAAAAAATACATTAAATCAATAAAAAACACATTACACACACTACCATGTATTTGACACAATACTCTTCATATTGAGAATAGATTAATATTGTTTGTTTTTAATATTATTTGTCTATAGTCTTACTGAATGTCAAACATAACCAGCAAACGATGAAAGAGTTTTTACAAAAAACATCGTGATCAGAAAAGTTTTGTATCATTAATTGAATTATCGAAATATGTATGTCAAGTTCAATGGACAGCATTTTCTTTTTGGTTTTTTGTTTCGTAAAAAAGGTATTCTTTATTTAAATCATTTTTTGTTTTTTTTTTTATTTAAATTTGATATAATTTGTTTGAAAAAAATAGGCAAATTAATAGTGTAACCTTGGTGAAATCTGTGATCATAGAAGTATAGTCTTTGACAATAGAACCTTAATAATGTTCAAACTGATAATTTAAATTAATTATGGTCGAATTTCGACCAATGCGCGATCACTAGTCTTATTAAAGTTACGTCCGACACTCAAGCGGTTAAATGCAGATGGGGCCAGTCGCGGACAAAATATATAACGGAGGATCATTACTTTCCTGATCAGTGATTGTGGGAAAAATCAGGGATTCGGGCGAGAAAACAATCTCTCAGCGGTTAACTCGGTGATAAATGCAGGCACAATGGAAAATACACTTTTACTTGGCACACAGCTTACTTGCGATATACATCACAGTTTCTAGGCTTGAGGCTAAATTTTCCAGCAACGAACAGCAACGGAGTGACTCACGAATACAGAGTGCTACCCATTTTATCCGTTACCTCCCAACGTCTAGGCTCTGTATACGTTGTACTTCGACGTTTGTGTGTTATTTAAAAACTGTGTTCATGACCCGGATGCGACACAGCCATCCTGCGATACGTAAGTCCTCGTGTGTTAATCTAAAGCAATAGAAAACTACACAAGTGTCATTCACGTTTGATCATGCCTGACCTTAAACTAAATAAAACACTGCACCTAACCAATATTCGTTTCAATTTAACTGCACGGTTAAGTAATGAACACAAAATTAATTTTCATATTGCCAAAGTACAAACACTCTATGAAAACTTTCGTCCAAACCAAACACAATAAGGTATCATGAGATCATGGCTGCATGGCTGTAAACTCAAATCGTTCTCGCAGTCATCCCTGTGACTAGCGATCAGACTTCAGTCATTCCAGCGACAGTCAACTCTGTGACCATCTAAGTACACAGCTAGTCATTCCTGTGACTTATTGACAGTCATCCCTGTCACCATCAGAGACATAGGTAATCCCTGTGACCATGTAAGTACACACTAGTCATCCCAGTGACTAGGCGACAGTTATCCCTGTGACCGTCTATTCATAGCCATGTCTTCCGATGAGCGAGCTGCTCGCTGCATCAATCCGATGAACTGGTCCAAATTAGCTTCTACAGTATAATTAATGGGTACTTGATTCTCAGGCATTTTTCTAACCCTATCATAACGGTGATTATTTGGTAAGAGAATCTTTCCACGATTTGTCGGGGTTAACCTCTATAACTGTAAGCATTGACTTAAAAAGCTCGCGACACGTTCAATCTGTCTGTTCGTGCGAAGATCCAGTAGCAATTAAATGAAGATTTTATTACCTATCACAAACTCGCGAAATTCCTTACTTGCAACATAATTATACAAGAATCTTTAACCAGAGTTATGCACCAACTTAGCCTGTCACATAATTATGACTGTCTAAAAACCAAATTTCCGAAATTACACGAGCAAGGTTCTACACCGCCATGGCCTTCCGGCCGAATACCACTACGGTCTCTCCAGACTACGACCTTCGCCACATGCGTATCGCTCACGCACGGTCTACAATGTTACTCCAAGAGACATTTTCGCCGAACTGCGACTAAGCAATGACTACTGGTACCGTACCAACTCATTACGGCCAATAGAGTGCTCTGCTCAAGCCTTCGTTTACTTATCATCACATTCATCACTAACATCAACCTTAACTGGTACATGACCTACTGACATCTTAATCTTTCAGTAAATGGAACATCTTTTATTAAAAGATACCAAAGCTACCTCAGTGGAGATCATTCATCAAATAATCAAGTTAATTTTATCCAAAAGCACACAATTACATAGTGTCACTAGATCACATACAATGAACATGGCTCAGCTGTAGCTACAGCTAGTGAAAAAATCTTTACCACCCAGATTGTCATCGCTTCCTGTGGTCCACCATACCATAGCTATAACCAGAGGCCCAGGCTACTTCCAGTAACCAAACAGACTAGATTTCACAACTCCTAGGCAACACTAAGTCACCGTACTAGTCACTCACGAGACTCGGGCCACACAAAGTGACCAAACCAGTCTTATAGCCATGGTATGTGTTCTACTAACTAGCGCATGGACCGTCCAGCGTCCACAATATGGGATTTTAAATCACAATCACTTAATTCAGAAGGAACTCCACTCTGCGGCACCTTTTATCAACTGACATGAGCGTACTTGTAGGTTGACTACCTCTAACTGGAAATTTTAAATCTAACGATTAAGGGTCTCTTTTGTCCAATTTCTTTTCTCATCGATTAAAACTAAAGAGTCTGTTGTAAATTTAGCCAACTCTGTCCATTAAAATTGAACATAATCATAATTTGGTATTCTAACCATACTTTCCACCGCTTACTGTCTCTACGTCACTTCAATCTTACTGTTGTCGACAGTCAAAAGATTGAATGGTTACGCTACTCATTTCCGCTATACATACAGTCAAGCTAACTTGCGTACCAATGATTCACAAACAACACTTTGACGAGAGAGTTTTCGGTTCCAGAATCAAAATAATAATCATACGACACACCTAATTGCTGTTGCTGTCCGTACACGCTTACGACTCCGCATCTCTCTACGCGCCGCTTCCATGCTGACGCTGCCACTGCCAGCTACTGCCACTAGTATCGCTTAACTAGCAACATTGACGCTCATATTTATTATAAGTGATAACCTACAGCTTAACCAGCTAAAATAGCGAAAGCGCAATAAATCACGTAACAGACATTACAGCAATATACTATAGCCTTAAAACTCTGAGACTATATCGTTAACTTGAATGACATTAAAAGGAGCAATGCAACATCACAGTAATCGATTGAGCATAGTATGTTAAGGCATACTGCGCACTCCTATCCATGTCTAGGACAACTTCAGATTTAATTTCAACCTCACTATCAAAGGGACTTTAAACACCATTTATAAGAACTTTTATGAGCTATTTGGGTAGAGGTTTACATTGCGACTTTGTTTTCACTACATTTACTCACTTACTCACTGCACTGGCCGGTCTCCACACACCAAGTAGCCAAGCAATCAACCAAACCTCCTATTAACCCTATCCAAAGCGACCAAACGCGCGCAAACCTTGAACCAAGTAATAAATTGCAATGCTAATACGCATCCAGCCACCCAAAACAAAGCTAAATCACGGTCAACCACTCAACGACCCAATACGCGCTATAAGATTGTATTTTACATCATTGATTAATGTTGCTTATTGAGGAGCTGCTCAAACCCAATCTATTTTATCGTCAAGATAATCCAAAATGTTGTAATACCCTTTCTTTACAAAGTCTAGTTTTGATTGCCTTTTTAAACTTATTCATAAGCATGTTTCGGATATCTATGGGTAGTTTGTTGTAGAAGCTTATACATTGCCCCATGGAAGAATTACTAATTCTGTAACGACGAGTAGAATGTACAATAAGATCATCTTTGTTCCGTGTATTTACGTGATGAATGTCGCTATATTTTTCAAAGTGACTGATATTTTTTTAAGATATAGAAAATTTTTATATATAGGTTATGACGCAACAGTTAGAATATTTTATTATATAGAAGCAATCTACATTGACGTCTGCGAACATCCTTGATGCGCTACAGAATCGGGTACTCCCACTAGTACTCTGAACGCATTATTGTACTGAACTCTAAGGGCGGTGTATAATTTTCTGCACACAGGCTGCAAGTGTAGAAGTTCGTACAGTACGCTCGGAAAAGTGTAATTTTAACTTTATTGACAGCGCCCTCCGTTCTCGTTCAATGTCGTTATCGTCTTTTAGTCCGAGAGACAGCAGATGACCCAGATATTTGGACTTATAAACCCTTTTTAATGGAGTCCCATTGAGTGCTATAGGCGGATTTTTTTTTTAGGACTCTTACCCCCGGCCTCAAAGACTATAACTTCTGATTAATTACTATTGAAGATGAGACCATGTGTAGCAGCATAGCGCTCGCACTGTGCAACTAGCCTTCTGAGACCGCAGACCGACGCGCTCAGCACCATGTCGTCTGCGTAGCTAATGTTATTCATGCATATACCATCCACAAAACAGCCGACTCTGGTACTGCTGAGCCCCTCGATAAGTTCGTTCACCTACAGGTTGAAGAGCATTGACGAACTTAGCCCCCTCTTGCCTTACACCACACTCCAGTCCATACGGAAGAGACAAGGTCTCAGCCCATCGTACATTGTTGACCTGACTTTCATACCAGTATTAAAAAATGTTTATAAGTTCAGTTGGTAATCGCACCTTTTCTAATTTTTTCCATAACAAATCGTAGGAAACCAGGTCAAAAGCTTTCAAGAGATCCAGGAAACAAGCATAAATAGCCGTGTCGCGTGTAGTATAGTATAAGACAGCATGCTTAAGACACAGAACTGCGGTTTCTGTTGACAATCTAGGATGGAACCCGAACTGATTGTCGTTAAGCGTTATGAACTTATTTAATTGCGTAGCACGCATGCTGTCAAACACCTTCGAGATTACAGTGGCTAGTGAAATAGGTCTATAATTGCTTTTCTCCGCGAGGTCCCCAGTCTTATTTTTTACTATGGGTATGACCACTGTACGTATCATTTCCCTCGGCAAGTAGCTATGTCCCATGCAGCAGCCGTATAATATCGCCGACTCAGCAGCACTATGTCATTTATGCCCTGTGGCCAGATTAACTTGCTCTGTGACACAAAGAACTTATATGCATTGTGTTCACATTGTCGTCTGCTTGTTATTCGTTCTAACTTGACTATATCGCCTGTTTTTATTTGAATATATTAAATTCCGACTCCAATGTGTCCCGATGTACGTTAGTTATAAACATGGGCACTTTTTTATCAGCTGCTCTGAACTTTGAATCGGTATTACTACGTCACTACCGAAGTATCTTTTCCGACGTTCTTTCAACTTTTGTTTCCTTCTCTGCACCAGTTCAAAGCCATCATTTGGTTGTATACTCGCAGCGCTCGCATGATTTATTAGTTATCACTACGCCACTCAGCTGTTCACCCGGTTCGCTAGCGATAATTATCGGTAACGGTAAAGTATCCCCTCCTTCACTACACGCGCGGCCCGTTCGGTCCTTGGATTCACATCGCTTGGCCGTTAACCGGTCTTTTTCGACTGAAAACTTTTATGGCTTGAGGATAGATGCTGCTCAATTCCAACTTCACTTTCATGACTAGTGAATGCGGTATCATCACGACATGTAACTCTTTTCGTGTGAACATAAGATGTAAAACACGGTGGTGTCAAATGTTTCATATTACACTTTTTTTTTTCACATTTTCCAATTGCTCTTGTGTCGCATATGAAGATTAAATGTTCTTGATTTCTGTTTGTTCTACTATATATAAGTCTTTAAGCAGCTTTTAAACATCCAGATGATCAAAAGTAATAGGTGGCAACTTCTCGAGGTCGCGTGCCACAAACACAGACACCACATCAGGATCCGTTCCTTTAAAAATGATGATGATGTCGTTTAAGACTCGACTTTCTTTTCCTTTCCCCTTGCGAACCGTATTGCGCACCTTAGAAGATAAAGATTCCAGCAGTAACGTTTTCAAATGCTGAATTTGTTCACTCGAAAAGGCCGATGCACATATTCGTAACAGGCTCGCCTCATCTGCTGTCGACAGTTTGTTTTTTTTGTTACATAATGTATTATATTTTTTGTATCAAATTCAGTAGATGAATATTCTTACGCAAAACAGGCAGCTTCAGGTGCTATTTTTCCTTTCTATCTGCAGAAGGCTCAGTAATCCCGTGGGTATGTAGGTTAATATCCCACTTCTGATAATGGAGGATCATTAGTTTCCTGATCACTCATTGTGGGTAAAATCAGGGATTCGGGCGAGAAAACAAACTCTCAGCGGTTAACTCAATGATAAATGCAGACATAATTAAAAATACACTTTAACTTAGCACACAACTCACTCACGATACACAACACAGTTTCGCGACTACCTAAGTTATAGACGGCTTATAGCCCTTTTTTGTAAAATAAAAACTCATGCCCCGGATGCGACATTTGTGGTGAATATATATACAAGGTGTAACAAAATGAACGCAAGACCTCAGACATCCCGATTAGAGAATAGCTTCATATATTCAAAACGAAAACCAAATTTAAAGGTTTTTACCCTTTTTTAAAGCACTTTAATACCCCAATTAACAATGAAACTTGAATGTGTATGTGTGCGTTTTGAGAAATAAGTTATAGGGATACATTTGAAATGTCTAAATGTATAAATCAAGAATAAATTTAGTTTTTTATAGCGCACTGAAGGAGCAAAAGCATTTTTTGGAAATTTAAAAAAAAATTAAGATACATAAATAATTTTTGGAATCAATTCTGTTGCCGATTTAAAACAAACTACTTTCAGGTCTTGCGTTAATTATGTTACACCTTGTATATATATATATATATATATATATATATATATATATATATATATATATATATATATTCACCACAAATCAAAATTGTTCCACAAAATGAAACTAAACAGCGTAAAATGCGCTAAGTCGTAATTTTCATCTAAAGTGAGGGAAAATAATTATTTTTTATGATATAATTATAAATTAACGATTTTCGTATTTTTTCCTTTATTAGCGCGGTAGACAAAAAAACATAGTTTCCTATAATTTCTGCTAAGTGAATTTAAACGGCCATATCTTTTTTGATTGGATTTACGTAGAATCTTCATTTTTTAGACCGTAGACTTTTGGCATAAATTTCAATTTAATACCTCTAGCTGTTTCGAGAAAAAGCGTGATAACCGTAGAATACACAAACGGACAACGAAGTGATCCTATAAGGGTTCCTTTTTTCCTATTGAGGTATGGAACCCTAAAGAGTAAGTTAGGTTAGATTATATTTGCGATAATCATCTCAACAAAACAGGATAAAAAGCGAGAAATGATTCCATAATTGACTCCCAGGGTCGGCCCGCAACAGGGCAGGCCGCGTCTGTAAGAATTAAACGACTCGAGTGTAGACAAAAACTGATTTACCCATTACCAGATATTATTATATACATACAAATTGTAAGCCCCATTTTCACCATCTTAGAAACGGAATATTAAAAAAATCCTCTCTTTATGGGTACCCCTCCGCGTTCGGGGGATGCGGAGGGGTTATGTCGGAGTCCTTGATCCACTGACAGTCCGGGTCACCCGGCCGTCAGTGGACGGAGTGTACCAACTAAAAACCCTGCGGTGACACCGCCTTTGTCGCATAGTGTCGGAGTCACGGGATCGCCGTTAGGCACGCACCGCGATCTAATCTAACCCGACTTACTTTTTAGGTTTCCGTACCTCAATAGGAAAAAAAAACCCTTATAGGATCACTTCGTTGTCCGTCTGTCTGTTCGACGATTATCACGCTTTTTCTCAGAAACGGCTAGAAGTATTAAGTTGAAATATATGCCAAATACGAAGGTCTACGGTCCTCTGCTGGTGTAAAATATGAAGGGTCTACGTAAACCCAATCAAAAGATATGGCCGCTTAAAGTCACTCATCAAAAATTATAGGGCACTTCAGTTTACCTAGAACTATGGAATTTGGCAAGAATTATTAAATAAACTAGCTCTGTACTCTGCCTACCCCGCAAGGGATCTGGCGTGATAATATAGATAGATAGATATCATATAAAAATAATTATTTTCCCTTAGAATCGATGAAAACTTAAAATGCGCTGTCTAGTTACATTTTGTAGAACTATTTTGATTTATGGTGAATATATATTTTATCCGCGACTGGCGCCATCTGCATTTAACCGCTCGAGTGTCGGACGTAAATTTAATAAGATTATGGTTAGAATGAAAATTAAATGTCGATTATTTAATTATAGCTAAAATTGTATAAAGAAAGAGGCTATTTTTAAAAGATATGTTTATGGACTTCCTCGTTAGTCTAGTAGGTACCGTATAATACGTGTAGTATTATCTTGTATAAATTGTAGGGTGGACAAAATGTAGTCTTTCTATAGAAAAGTTCCTAATATCAGTCCGGGGTCTGAAATTGTGCCCGGGCACGATTACGGACCTGACCTTTTTATACGGAAATAATTTAATATCAATGATGTGCATTTAAATGGTAAAATATATAAAAATAAACATCGTCACGCCTATATTCTCCAAGGACGACTGTTAGGTCGCATGTAAAATGCGGGAGAGTCTAATGCCATTTTATCGGGGACAATGTCGGATTCCAGATTGGTACTGGAAATATTTATATCGACAAATTACATTTGGTCCAACCTGGGATTCGGACTCAGGACCTCGTGATCACTACGCGCATTATTCGCCCATTGACTAACAGGCATAGGTAACTTTATGTTTATGAAAGTTTTGATGATTTTTTTTACTTGGGCTTAGTGCTTGTTAGTTAGGCTCCATTTTAATTTCATTGGTATTGGATTTTGGGACTTAAAAATACACCAGGAACTCCTTAAACAAATAAGACGAATGTGTAGATTGAGTTATTATGACTTTATGATCATCCTATAGGCACCTTACTATAGAACTAAGCAAAATATCAACGGACGCCGAAGAAGGAGGTTCACGATTTGTATACATGTATGTTTGACCATAACTTCTTCGTTTATAAACCGATTTTTATGATGAAATTATTAGGTAGTGACTGAACGAAACTTTAATTTTTACAGCCGCAACCGAAATGGTATTTAGGCGTCTGTCTCAGTTATGGCTGAAACAGTAACTTTTAAAGAAATTATTTTGCTAGTTGCTAGTTCCAATACCAGTGTTTATGTTTATAATATCCTATAAGTGCGCACGCATGTGTGCGTGCGTGTGATTGATCAAGGCTGTTGGCCGCAGGGCGTTTACAGCTTCACGGGACAAAAGGGCGAGCATGCAACCACTACGCTCGAGCCAGAAGGGCATGGGGGTACTGGCTCAAGGGCGCCTCAAGGAGGAACGGCCTCGGCTTGGGCAGTCGCTATGGGGGGGCATATACTATGTGTTTCGCCGTGGTGCTCTGCACCGGCCGGCGGGCAAGGGATTCTTTAGCCTCGCCGGTGAGGTCTGTGTTTGATCCTATGTGCGGTCTGTATCCGAAAGAAGGGATGTAAGGGCATCCGGAGGGTTGGTAAGAACATGCTGCGGACGGCGGCAGCGGTTGATAGCAGGGGAGTAGTCCGGGGTCCAAAATTGGAACCGAACATTCTCAACATTTAACAACTGTGGTTTTATACCAATAATTGCTATTGAGGAAAAAAACCCGAACAAGAAAATCGCACGCGCCCCGCGAGCGTGCGGACGCATTGGGGGTTCGTGTGTATAAATTATTGCTTTAAAATTGAATAATACCGAAAACTAAATGGAAGCAAGATGTAATGGTTGTGGAACTATCATTTATGATATTTCTTTCGTGGAATGTTCACAAGAGACCTGTAAGAAATTATACCACCTGAAATACCTGGCGATGACAGTGGAGAAGTTCGAGGCTCTCACCCAGGAATATAAGTGCTAGTGGAAATGTCCGGAATGCGTAAGGACAGAATTTGAATTACAAGAATTAAGGAAGGAATTAAAGGTAGTTCAAGAAAAAGCTAATAAAGTTGATTTATTGGAAATGCAAATTAAGACTTTACTAGATAAAATTGATCAAATGGAAATGCATCGGAGCAAGGAAATTCCCGTAAAAGAAAATAAAGAGAAACATCAAGAATACCTAGAACCAGTTTTATCATTTGCGGACGCAGTTAAGCATACAAAAAATTAAATGCAGGTAGTTAACAATCCACGTACACAAACAAACCAAAGCCACGTATGGCCACGAAATCAGCGGAAACAATGGCGAATTTGAAATGGATCAGTCAACAAACAATAAGCCACAATAATAGTGAAAACTCTGTTATTGAAATGAGAAATGGAAAAGAGGTAAATGTAAATAAATGCCTCGAAAATAAGACAAAGGATGAAAAGTGGACTTTGGTTAGCAGACAGAGAAGTAGATATCTCAACAATGAAGTAAAAAGGGGTGGTAACGCAAGTGCACTTGAAATAAAAGGAACAGAACGTAAGAAATATTTGCTTGTCTGGCGCCTGCAGAAACAAACATCCGAGAAAAATTTGGAGACACATGTCAAGAATATATGTGGCCAAGAAGTAGAAGAAATGGTAGAAAGGATAAAACATAAAACCGAAAGAGAGTATGCATCTTTTATAATAGGGATTCTAGAAGGGAAATACGAAACATTAACTGATCCAAAAAACTGGGCTGTAAATATAGAATTTTGTGAATGGGTTTGGTTTCGTCGATCAACCAAAAAAACAAGTACGTCAAACTAAGCCCATAGAAATATACTACCAGAATGTGAGAGGTCTTCGTACTAAACTAGAAGAATCTTATACTAGTATATCAGTTTCGAATGCAGACCTGTTTGTTATTACTGAAACTGGGTGTAATAAATCCATTCAAGATGCCGAAATAATACCACCTGGATATACAATATTACGATGTGATCGAGCGGATGGGCGGAAGCAAGGTGGGGCGTGTCTTGTGGCCACACCGCGATTTGAACTTCGACGATTGCACAGTGACGACATAAACATTGATAACCATATGTTTGAAATTATTAGTGCTGCCGTCTATTCACGAGAAAAATTGTTATTTTTAATTTGCGGTGTATATATCCCACCTAATTGTTGCGAGAATTAATATATGTTATTATTTAGAATTATAGAAAAATATTGTTATAGTTATCGCGATGTACTAGTAATCGGAGACTTTAATTTATATTCATGTTCTGTGAGTGTTGCTCATTATTATGAATACTATAATGAATCTAGCACTGATTTTATAAAATAAAATAGCAGGTTAAATGAAAATTACCGACAATTTAATAATAAACAGAAATACAATGTAATTGCTTATACCAAATTAACTTCTAAACCGAATTCCCTAAGCAACCGTATCCGACGAGCGTCGAGCCAAAAGTGCCTGCCCTCTAGCCAGCCCCTGGTTCTGCGCTCTCGTTTACTGTGAAGTTAGCCGCCATGAAGTTGGGCGACAGTGCTGACATCTAGTTTTTCAGCTGCATGCATAACACGGCCTCTCCTGACAGGGGAACGTCCTCGTTCACTTCTCCCGACATAGCTTCACAAGGGCGTGATACCGGCTTGATTGGATTTCCAGGTATACCCGGCAGTGACTCGTCAACTTGAACTACAGGTTGGCCAATTAGAGTGGACCCGTTTTCTTCGTGATCTGCACCTGCGTAAAGATAATAAACAAATCTAAAGTAATCTATTATTTGGTGATAGATAACAAAATATGCTGTTATTGTTTGAGAAACAGCACCTATGGAACCATACTCATCATGGAACCATGTTTTTGCATGAATCAATAAAGACAAAAATAAATACAATACGGGTGTGTGTATGTCTGCGTGTGTGAGGTCTGCTCACAGGTGAGGTCTGCTCACAGGTGAGGTCTGCTCACAGGTGAGGTCTGCTCACAGGTGAGGTCTGCTCACAGGTGCTTACTTTCAAAGAACGCCGCACACGTCTCCGGTGTCCACTCGCCCTTCCACGGCAACATGTATTCTGCAGCAGCTTGAGTGCACTTCCCGTAGGATCCTGCGACTAACTGCAGTTCGTAGCGCCCATGAGGTAATGCCTTCACTACGCGGTAAGGACCGCGCATGCCAGAGTCCAGTTTTCCGGTTGATTGAGCCTGTTTTGTAACAAAGACTAAAGAATTAACTTCAAATTTTCGAGGATGATGTCTGCCGCGGTTAACACGAGCATCTTGATCCAGTTGGTTTCGCCTTAATCGCTCGGCTGCTCGTTGCCTCGATAAAGCACGGAGAGCCTCTCTATTAGGACTAGAGCTTTCTACAGCCACATCTCGAATAAGATTACGTAAAACAGGTGTCACAGCATTTGTTCCGACAAGCAAATTCAATGGTGAATACCGAGTTGTTGAATGCTTAGTGATATTAAGTGTGAGCTGTAACTTCCACATAACGCTCGACCAGTTTTCCTGACGATAATTACTCTCTATCCTTATCATGTTCAATACAGTACGGCAGTAGCGCTCGGCTTGACCGTTAGACTGGTGCATTTCTGGAGTTATCAAATGGACGTCACAACCTAGCTCACATGCCCAGGATAAAAATTCGCTACTTTGGAACATGCGACCCCGATCAGCGACAATTAATTTAGGAGTGCCAAACAAGGAGATAGCATTAGTAAAATGGATTCCGGCAGTCGGAAAGCGTAGTGAAAGGACGTGTTGTAAAATTTCTTAAATAAAATAAAAATTACTAAATAATTATAATAACTATTTGGAACATTAGTGCAATTGTTACAAAGTACAATTTTAAGTGTACATGAAGTGCACTCATACTGCATTTTACCATCTTCGAAAACATCGAGGGGCTGTCGCACGCGCTATTTCGGATTCACTCGGCAACATTCGCACGCGTCCGGCGATAACTTAACTGCGCGGAGAATTATAAAGGTGCGTATATTATTGACGAGCGGAGCGACAAGCGGAGCGATTTCATTATCTTCGGTTAGTATTGAAGTGGAAAAGTATGAGTGTCTCACACTCGCCTACAAAAACCACTTATATGAAATCAGTGGAAGGAAGTAGCAGCTCCCAACCAGACTTGTCAAGACTTGGGGCATATTATGAATCCGACTCCAAAAATATCTCCTTACGAAAACGAAAATCACCTGAAAATGAATTTAGTTACCAATTCAATGAGTTTAAACAAGAAATATTGGGAATATTAAGGGAATCTAATACAACACAAATGGAAAACATAAACAAAATAAGCCAGAACATTACTGTATCAATTAAAGAACAACTACAAGAAATAAAAACTTCAACAGAGCTATTGGTAATTGAGAATAATAATCTTAAAATACAAGTTGCGAGTTTAACTGATACTGTCAGGACCAACAAAGAAATAATAACCACTCTTAAAAATGAAGTACAGCAGTTAAAATCAGCCTTGCCATCGACAACGGAGACAACATTACTATCAAGTCCCGATGATCTAATGATTGAACTCCAGCAACGTGAGATGCGAAATAAGAATATTATAATAGTTGGTATTCCCGAACAATACTCTGAAAATATAGAAAAAAGACGCGAAATGGATAGAAGTGAGGCAGAGAAAATAATAAACATAATATACCCGAACGGCCCGCAAGCTAAGAAAGTATTTCGAATTGGCAAATATGATGGGAAAAAAGCACGCTCAATGAAAATTTGCTTCGACTCGCAAGAAACAGCTAAGAAAATACTACGCAATAAAAGCAATCTCAAAGATAATTCAGTCCAAGTCTATCCTGACCAAACGCCATATCAGCAAAATCTAATGATAAATCTTAAAAAAGAACTGCGGTCCCGCCAGGAAAAAGGAGAAGCTAACCTCACAATAAAATACATCAAAGGAATTCCTAAAATTATTACACAACAGTCAAAAAACTAGAATTAACCAAAAGCATTATGAACAAGGCAAAGGAAAGTAATACTGTAACACATGAAATTTGTGTAAAATATGAAGATATAACAACCACAAAGAAGTCAATAAGTTTTCTATATGCAAATGCGCGTAGTATGATTAACCCTGACAAATTTGATGAAATAAAGTGCATAGTTGAAACTTTTAAAACTACTTTACATGTCATAATCTTTACAGAGACATGGATAAAAAACGAATATGAAGCGCAGAGATTACAGTTGACTAATTATACCCATTACTATAACTACAGAACCAACAAGAGAGGTGGTGGAGTATCAATCTATGTTCACAATAATTTAAAGCATGAACTGATTGAAGAACTACACGACGATGGCGACCATTACTTGTGGGTACATCTAGACAAATTTTCTTTGGACATTGGAGCAATCTATAAGCAACCTACAACAAATGTTAATAAATTTCTTGAAACATATGAAAATCAACTAACAAGCAGAAAAAGAGCTGTAATTCTAGGAGATTTTAACATAAATTTACTTTGCGAAAATAACCCTGTTAAGGACTACCGATATTTATTAAAAGCAAATGGATTTTTAATTTTAAATAAAATTGACAAAATATACTGCACACGCGAGACAGAAAACTCGAAAACAATACTAGATCATATATCTTCAAATTTAAAAGATAATTCTTATCATATGGCTATAATTGACAGCGCTATGTCAGATCACAAACATATTTACTTTGAAGTAGACAAAATATTATCGGAACGACCTAAAAAAATACAGTACGAAGCAGTCAACTACCAAAATTTATATATAACTGTTGCAAATGGAGTGAATCACCTAACAAACTTATACAATGAATACGAGGCATTGGAGAATTTTCTACTGGATGCTATCACTAAGAACAAAACTATAAAAACTAAATACCTAAACCCACCAAGATCAGAATGGATTAACAAGAACCTCATCTCAGATATAAATAAGCGAAACATATTATGGCATGACCTGAAACAAGAACCAACTGATGAAAAACTAAAGGAAGTATTTCTACAACATAGGAAACTAGTACAAACTAATATAAAGACAGCCAAAAAACAATACTACCACAAAGCCTTTAAAAATTGTGCAAAGAAACCGCTGAAAATGTGGCAGCTTATTAATAGCCTGGCTTCTAATAAAATAAAGCAAATCCACATCCCAACAAGGCTCGATAGTCCCAATGGTCGTAACACATTTCCTAAAGATATATGCGAGTGTTTTAATTCCTTCTTCTCTAATATCGGCGTTGAACTGGCCAATAAAATTCCTAAGCAATATTATAATGATCTGACTAGAGGATTAATTGATAACAAGCAGATAAATAATCCAAAATTAACTAGAATAAAATTTGCCACTATGGCCGAAGTTTCCAAAATAATTGACAATTTAAATAGCAATACCAGTACAGGGATAGATGGAATAACTACAAAAATGATCAAATGTGTAAAAGATCTAATTATCGGTAACCTAACTAAATGCATTAATAAATGTCTAAACGAAGGACGTTTTCCAGACTCCTTAAAATTAGCTAAAGTCAGCCCTATCTACAAATCAGGCCACAAAGCGGATCCTGGCAATTATAGACCAATATCAGTACTACCAATCCTATCGAAAGTATTTGAAAAAATTCTATATCATCGTCTAAGTGAATACCTTACGTCAATGAATTTTCTTTCTCAAAAACAGTATGGTTTCCGACCAAGATCAAATACGCTTGCAGCCACTATTGATCTAGTCACCAATATAAAAATCAACATTGACCAAAACAAGATTACTCTAGGGATATTTATTGATCTAAAGAAGGCATTCGACACGGTTAGCCATGATCTGCTTTTATTGAGGTTAAGAAGTATAGGTATCTCTGATAATGCTTACGAAATTTTTAGGTCCTACTTGAACAATAGGCACCAAATTGTCAAACTCCATAATCATCGAAGCGAATCTCAAATAGTCACTTGCGGCGTTCCCCAAGGATCAATTCTTGGCCCCTTATTATTTTTAATATACATTAACAGCATACATAAAATTGGTCTAAAGGGAGACATTACATTATATGCAGACGATACGAGCTTGTTTTACTCGGGCCATTCAATTGAGTCTATAATAGAACAAGCACAATGTGATCTAGATCTTTTGCATATTTGGTTTCAATCAAATTTACTCAGCATAAACACATCGAAAACTAATTATATAATTTTTACTGCTAAAAATAAAAAACTTGGTACACACAATAACCTAACCATAAATGGCGAAATAATACATAAAATAGAAACAGTAAACTATTTAGGATTAATTCTTGATAGTCAACTAACATGGAAACCGCAACTAGAGAATATACGAACTAAACTGATCTCTCTAACAGGTGCACTACGTGGCATTGTGCGATGTATCCCAAGACATGTTAAAAACATTATTTATAATTCCATGGTCAAACCTCACATAGACTATCTGATTGAAGTATGGGGAACGGCGGCAAAAAGTAATCTAAAAAAACTGCAGACATTACAGAATAAAATAATTAAATTACTTTTCCATTATGACTTTTTAACACAAACAACTAAAATATACAAAGAAACTAAAATCATGAATATTGCTCAAACTTATAAATATACTACATGCATTCTAATCAGGAAAATACTTACCAAAGATATCCACTCACAAATTGTGTTTACGAAAAAAATGCACATTCAAAAGCGTATGACTAGACAGGCTAACAATATCTGCCTAAGACCACCTAGAACGAATTATGGAAAGAATAACATAATGTTTGAAGGAGCAAAACTGTACAATAAGCTCCCGAAAGACATTAAAGAAATAAGTTCGCTAAGTAATTTTAAAAATCTGCTAAAGAAACACATTTTAGGCGATTTTTCATTAATAACCAATACATAAATTAATCACTTTCCAAATTCCAAATTTTTATAATTATTTTTTCGTTTTCGTTTTATTGTGTTTTCCACAATATGGTATAGGCCTTAATGAACTAGCTACCTGCAACCGGGCTCAATGCAAACGCAACCCATCCTATTTAAACAATTACCCACATTATTTTAGTTATTCAATTTTATATTTTGTTCTATTTTGTAATGTTGTAATTAATCTTGTTAGATTTTAGTTTACAAACAAACTCTTGTAAGTACAAATAGTGGTGATGATGACTATATATTCAAGATCCCACTGTTGTTGTGTTTACATAAGTGAGTATATCAGTGTTTCTACATACTAGCTTAGTATTTATTGTGTACTACGCCTACCGGCAATTTAATTTAGTTTAATTTTAAATTATGTTTCTCAGTAAGTGAATGTAAATTCTTATGAGAAATAAAGTTCTTAAACCACAATTTTTAATTCATTTGCGTCTTGTCTGATCATAGGATATAAAAGACAGTACTTCGAGAATGCATCGATTATAATGAGAACGTATCGATTGCCATTTGAATCAGGAAGAGGTCCTAAAGCATCGGCATGTATGGTCTCAAAAGGTCACTCGGGCTTTTCATAAGAATGAATGGGCTGGAATGGTGCTCGAGGTAACTTCTTATGTGACATGCACACAACACAATGCGCAATATACTTCTGAACGAATGTCCGCAACGCTGGGAACCAGAAGTGTCTTAAAATAAGGTCACACGTTTTATCTACGCCGTGATGATTGTGCTCGTCATGAAAGACGCGGAGAAGGCTGAGGCGATGACCCTTAGGAATGAAACATAACAATCTAGGCTGTTCACCAGTAGGACAATATTTGTAATACAGGAGATCATTCTTCTTGACGTACTGGTTCAGATCTAATTCACCATCAGTAACTTTCTGCATAAGTGTTTGGGTTTCTTCATCCGCAGCTTGTGCGATTTGAGCCCAATTTAGAGGCTTTTGAATCCGCACGAGGTTGACTGGATTACGCGAGAGGTAATCCACATGAGACATGGAAACTCCCTTGCGGTACTCAAACGTAAAATCGAAGTCCTGCATGTACATCCACCATCTAGCGACTCTGGGTACGAGATCTTTTTTCTTTTGTGTTTGTTTTAGAGCATTACAGTCGGTAATAACTTTAAAATGTATTCCTACTAGATAATGTCTAAAATGTTGCAAGGATTTGACCACTGATAAGGTTTCCAATTCATAAGAGAGGTATTTTGATTCCGCTCCTTGAGTGAGCTTACTAAAGTACGCTACTACACGTTTGTGACCAGATTGATGCACTTGAAACAATACGCCACCGTAACCTATGGCACTTGCATCTGTGTGAACCTCTATAGGAAGTTGCGGATCATAAATAGCAAGAACGGGGTCACTAACTAAGAATTCTACTATTTCTTTCCTCGCAGTTTCTTGACTGACACCCCAAACAAAAGGAACATCCTTTTTAGTTAAATGTGCAATGCAAGCGGTCTTGGAAGCAAACCCAGCTATATATTTACGAAAGTAACCGGCTAAACCTAAAAACTGCCGGACCTGCTTTACATTTTTTAGAATAGGGGCCTCTACAAGAGCTTTGACTTTTAGTGCGCTAGGCTGAACCTTACCCTCACTTATTGTTCGGCCTAAGTATTCTATCTTTTTGGATAAAAAGGTACATTTCTTCAAATTTATTGAAAATCCGCCTGCAGTTAAAGTCTTAAGGACTGATTGCAAGATATCGAGACCTTCAATAATAGAGTTGCTCATACAGAGGACGTCATCAATGTAAACCAAGACTTTACCAGACTCGATGTGTTCTTTCAGAGTTTTCGAAATAATACGTTGGTACACCACTGGTGCATTCGCTAAGCCATAGGGCATCTTTAAATACTCGTAATGGCCCTCTGGCGTAACGAAGCCCGTCAGTGGGATTGATCTCTCGTCCATCGGTATCTGGTGAAATCCTGTGGCCATATCAAGGCTCGTAAAGAATTTGTGACGGCCTAATCGATCAATGTGATCATCTATTAATGGTAGAGGAAAACGATCTTTTACGGTTATTTCGTTAAGTTTTCTAAAATCGACGCACATTCTATCTGACCCATCTTTCTTTTTAACAAGAAGAATAGGACTAGAATATTCCGATTCAGACTCACGTATGATGCCTTTAGAAACTAAATCTTTAACGATTTCCCGAACGAGTAAAATTTCCGCCTGAGACAGTCGGTACGGCCTGTAGTTTACTGGCGTATTACTACTTAGTTTGATGGACATACTTCCCGTATTGACTGTAGAATTAGCAGTACCACTTATAAAATGTGGAGAAAACTCCCTTAGTACAGCCAGTAACTTGTTCAGATTGTGACCAATAAGCTCAGTGTTAATTGCAGGTTGTCCATCAGACTCAATAGCAAAAACCTTATCAAAGTGAATATTTCGTGTAATATACTGTCGTGTAGCAGTTCGCACATAAGTGATGTCTTCACGGTTGAGGACATCTGTGCCAATGATAATAGGTGTATTCATTAGCGCCGCCGAAACAACAAACAAATCAACTTCCAAAGTAACGTTATCAAATTCAATAGGCAAAGTAACAAAATAGGTAGACTCGACCTCTTGGTTTCCAATCCCCTTTAATACGCGAAAGGCAGGTTTCCGGGAACACTTAAAATGTTTTATTAGAGAGGAGGAAATAAGAGATATAGTCGAACCACTATCTATTAAAACATCTACTGGTACGCCTTGAATAATAGCAACGACAACATCATTTTTATGACAACTATCAATTTGCCGGCAGAAATTGACATTCGATTGATTTCGAGAATCTGACTTTAATTTAGCAAAACAAGTTTAAATTTTATGGCCCGGCTTCTTGCAAAATTTACAAGATTCAACTTTAGACGATGTAATAGAAACGTTAGATGGTGCTTCAACAATAAAATCGCGACCTAAATTGGTTTTTAACCTTTTATTACACAAGGCCTGAATGTGACCAGGCTGACCGCAATTGAAACATTTATTGCCTTCAAAACGTCTTTTTCGGATCACATCAGAATGTTTTCCTTTAGAAATATCGCGTTGCGTTCGCGAGTGTGGTACGGAAGAGTATTGTTTTGACGAACTGGGCTTAATGTAAATTGAAAAGAATTCTACTAATTCACTAGGCACCAGCTTAGCGTTTGTAGCAGCTGCTCGAATATGCGGGTCTGTAATACCACGGATTATAATGGCAGAAATTAATTGATCACTTAAACCTGTCACGATACGTAGTCGGAGCAACGAACGACGCGCATAATCTGCGTAGGTTGGAAAACTGTCAGAATTAGTATTCATGGTATCGAACAGAATGTTAGCTATGTCAGGCTTCTTTGGACATAAAGGCTTAAATTCTTTCTTAAAGTTGCTCCAGCTACGGTCGGATGTAACCCATTCGCTTAGCCAAGTTCGAGCTTCCCCTTTAAAACAATTGCCAATCCGAGACAAACACTCATTATCACTCCAATTATTAATAGGGTTATTGCCCTATCTACCTCTTGGCACCACACCTCAATATCATGCAGATTCGGGTCGAAGTTAGAAATATAATAAGGTTGGTTAGATCTCACCGCGGTGTTGAAGGATCGCAAAGCGTTCATGAACGCGTCTGCTGGTGCTGGCTCTAATGTAACCGGGCTGCTCACTGACTTCTCCTGTGAGGCAGTAACGCCCGCACAGCTGGCAGAGGATTCATCTCGTCCCACGGGGTGACCACAACGGCGCGGCAATGGTGGTGTGCCCGGTGGCGCCGTACTCGCAGAGGCAGTAGTAGACTCCAGCAGGGGTGCGGTACCTGTGGCTGGCAGCGACGGTAATGGTGTCGGACATGGTTGCCTTTCTAACGTATTTAATCGATTCAAAACGCATTGCAACTGTTGTCTGATATCATTACTGTAAGATCTATCGCGCCTGGAATACCGGTGTCGACTTCTACTACGTCTACTCCTACTTCGGTGTTGGCGAGCACGTGGTCGTTGGTCAGATATTTTACCAAACCGCAAGATACCAACGAAAATTCGTATCAAAAGTTCTAAAGACAAAATTTTATTATAATGGGGGTAGATATAAAACTGTTACGCAAAGATTGAAAGCGAAAATAACTGTTCTAATGTTTTAAGTTTAAACTAACAATGCTATTACGGCACGTAACGGAACTAATACTTTATATTACGCACGAAAATTATTAAAAATAACCGTAAGATTTAATTTAACATTGTCAAAAAATCTACCTCCAAACAAAATAAATAAAAAAAAACTTCACGGTAGAATTAAATTATCTTTAACCTAATGGATTACTATAACCGTCACTTATAAGCAATTACATTGTTAGCTTAAAAATCAACTCAAATTTAACATATAAACGAATTTAATAAAAATATCAGGTACCGAAGCGAATTGGACACGTTTGTCGAATCCCACTTCTGATATAATGAATCTAGCACTGATTTTATAAAATAAAACAGCAGGTTAAATGAAAATTACCGACAATTTAATAAAAAACAGAAATACAATGTAATTGCTTATACCAAATTAACTTCTAAACCGAATTCCCTAAGCAACCGTATCCGACGAGCGTCGAGCCAAAAGTGCCTGCCCTCTAGCCAGCCCCTGGTTCTGCGCTCTCGTTTACTGTGAAGTTTGCCGCCATGAAGTTGGGAGACAGTGCTGACATCTAGTTTTTCAGCTGCATGCATAACAATACTTTTTAACATTTTGTGGATTCACTCAGTGTAACAGTGTAGGTAATTGTAACGAGCGGCAGTTAGATCTGGTGTTAAGTACGTCTGACGGAGGTAAGGGTGTTTGGATTCACGCGGCAGAGATGCCCTTGGTGCCAGTAGACGCCTATCATCCCCCGCTCGAGGTCACGGTGAGCCGGCGCTGTCGCGAAATGCCTACACCGGACAACTGTTTGGATTCGGATAAAAACAAACGCACTTTTGCGGTTTGGAATTTTAGGAAAGCTAATTTTATGTTATTGTATGAATCTTTAGCGGTGGCAAATTGGGCACCAATGTATGAATTAGGATTAGAGTCGAGTCTTAATTATTTTTATCTCACTATTAATTCTATTATTAATGACTGTGTTTCAAAGAAAAAGCGTAGTAGTGTAAGCTCAAGGTACACTTACCCTGAGTGGTACACTCATGAAATAATACGCAACATTAAGGCGAAAAATCATCTTCACAGGAAATACAAACTGACAGGCTCTGCTGTTGATTACGAAACGTTTGCTCAGTGTAGGACAAGAGTTAAGAAAATGATAGCATCAGCAGAGAACCAGTACCGGCACCGCATACAAAATCAACTCCTAAAAGACCCAAAGTCCTTTTGGAGATATGTAAGATCAAAAAGAGATAGTAAGAATTCACAAAAGATTTCAAAAAATGGTGAGGTCTTGTCTCCCGCACAGTGTGCTCAAGAGTTTGCTAGCTTTTTTCACTCAGTGTATAATATTGAGCGGGCACAGTTGTGTGTGGCCAAAGCAATAGCGGAATCAGGCGGCGAGAATGGAGCAGCGCGCATAACCCTTGACAGATTGCGGTTAATCGACGTGCAAAGGGCACTTCAACATCTTAAGCCCAAGCAATCGGCGGGACCGGACAGTATCCCACCTTTCATCTTTAAGGACTGTCAATTGATTATGGCTGAACCGCTGCTCCACATATACAACTTATGTCTAGAGACGGCTGTGTTCCCAGAGAGATGGAAATTAACTAGGGTCGTACCAGTACCCAAGAAAGGATCAGGCGACAAGGTAGAGGGATACAGATCGGTAGCAATATTGTCTACACCAGCAAAAGTGTTCGAGGCTGCTATACATAAGAGCATATTCGCACAGGTCCGTGGACAACTCTCGGACGCTCAGCATGGGTTTAGATCAGCAAGAAGCACCAAAAGTAACAATATATTTGTACGGGGGTATGACAGGTAGCGGCACGTCAATGAAACACAATGGTCGGAATCACACTGTCATTTATTTCTTGGAGAGGGGCGGGCGCAGCCCGGTTGCATAGACATATACTTAACTACCTGTAATGACATACGGAGCCGAAACGTGGCCACTCACTGTGCGGCTTGTCCACCAGTTCAAGGTCGCTCAACGAGCTATGGAAAGAGTTATGCTCGGAGTTTCTCTTAGGGATCGAATCCGGAACGAAGTTATTCGTCAGAGAACCAAGGTTACCGACATAGCTCAGCGAATTAGCAAGCTGAAGTGGCAGTGGGCAGGTCACATATGCCGCAGAACCGATGGCCGTTGGGGCAGACTGGTTCTTGAGTGGAGACCACGTGTCGGTAAAGGAAGTGTAGGGCGCCCTGTAGCTAGGTGGGGCGACGATATTCGTAAGGCAGCGGGCAGGGATTGGCGAAGGAGAGCTGAAGATCGAGCTCTGTGGCGTGCCATGGGAGAGGCCTACGTCCAGCAGTGGACTGACACGGGCTGATGATGATACTTAACTACATACATAACACCCCTCCCTCTTATTACAAGGCCATTAATAATAATAGTTATTTCTCTTAACCTAGTACAACGACACTGTGGGCTAATCCTCATTTGTATCATCGTGTTCCGACGTTGGTGTCGAGAAAATCGGACTAATGGCTTGGCGCCTTTGAGCCCTGGTCATGACGTTCGGCGGAGTTTCCGGAAGTCCTCTGGCGTACCGCTGCGACGTCTCTTGCACCGAGGTATTCTCTCTCTCTCCTCTCCTGCTTGTTTAGCAGCGTCGAAGTCGGAGGCCACTGCGGGTGGAACATCTGGCACCACGTTGGGGTCCCAGGGTTGAAAGTCATTCGGCGCTGCGTACAGACGTGGTCTGATCTGGTCAATGTGTCTGGTAACTTCACACTCCAAGCATGACACGTATACTCTGTACATCACTTGTCCAATTTTCTTTACTTTTAATAAAGCCTTGAATCCAATTGAATTTTTTATTACTTGTATTTTTTGTTATACATACTTTATCATTTTATTTGAAGTTTGATCTGGGAGTACCTCTATAATGTTTCGCCTGTGAAGACTGATTGTGTTCGACGATTCGGATGAGCTCCGTGGACGAGGTAGACGAAGCGGTAGGGTTTATTAAATCCAGCCGTGAACGCAACGCGCACCCGTACACGAGTTCCGCGGGTGACTTCACAGTGGTGCTGTTTTTAGAGTTCCTATAGTCGAATAAAAATTTTGCTATTTTTCCTTAAATATTTTTTTTATAACCCCCTTCTAAAATTATGCACTTGAGCCCCTTTTTCACAACTTTCACAATACTCTCGGCTTGTCCGTTACTAGCCGGATGATATACGGGGGATAAAAGATGTTTTATACCATTAATTTGACAAAAAATCTGGAATTCCTGTGAAATAAAAGAAGCGCACGTCTCGGCATGAACTTGGATAAAACCAAGATCATGTTTAATGAGCATGTCACGCCGGGACCGATCTACGTCGATGGTTCGATGCTCGAAGTTGTTCGGGAGTATGTCTACCTTGGACAAGTTGTCCAATTTGGTAGGAACAACTTCGAGAAAGAAATCAACCGCAGGATCCAATTGGGTTGGGCAGCATTTGGCAAACTACGTCACGTTTTCGCTTCGCCTATACCGCAATGCCTGAAGACTAAAGTCTTTAACCAATGCGTTCTACCTGTTATGACTTACGGGGCCGAGACGTGGACACTCACAGTGGGACTAGTCCACAAACTCAAAGTCGCACAGCGGGCTATGGAGCGAGCTATGATCGGCGTCTCTTTGAAGGATAAAATTCGTAACGAGGTAATCCGACAAAGAACCAAAGTTACCGACATAGCTCGCAGACTCAGTAAGCTAAAGTGGCAATGGGCTGGTCACATCTGCAGAAGGACCGACGGCCGATGGAGCAAGCGTGTCCTAGAGTGGAGACCGCGACTTGGTAAGCGTAAGGTAGGACGGCCCCCAGCTAGATGGACCGACGACCTCAAGAAGGTCGCTGGGACGGACTGGATGCGGAAGGCGGGGGACCGTGTGCAATGGCGCGTGTTAGGAGAGGCCTATGTCCAGCAGTGGACTACGATAGGCTGATTGATTGATTGATTGATTGAAAAGAAGCGCCATTGTCACTCACCAACGTATGCGGAACTCCGAAGCGCGACATGAAATCGCATAGCTTATCGATCACCGCCTTTGAACTGTACATCGAGGTGACGTCATAACATTCTACCCATTTATTGTAAGTGTCTACGATTATGAAAAACATGTAATTATGAAGGGCCCTAAAAAATCTATATGGATTCGGTAAAATGTGTGCGGCGGCAGCGGCCACGGCGCCAGCGGCGCGTGCGGCGGCGCGGGGCGCAGCTGCGCGCACACGCCGCACCGCCCCGCCAGCCGCTCCAGCGCCGCGTCCACGCCCGGAAACCACAGTCGCTCGTGAGCTTCTGCTTTCATCTTTACAATTCCGAAATGTGAACTATGTAACTCCTGACACACTTTTTCATGTAAGGAAGCGGGTATGACGACGTTATGCCTGCGCATTAAACAACCGTTCTCGTAGGATAATTGTGATCGGCACAGATAATATGGTTTTAATTCTACGTCGGTTATTTTTCTGGGCCAGCCGTTTAACACATAACGCCTGACCGTTGATAGCCGAGGGTCGCGGGCAGTCTCACGATGCAGTTCAATAAGCGTCACCGGCAGGTCGCCGTCGACTACAAAGCTTATGTAGGCCGTGCGGTCCACGCACTCGGCGAGCCCGCCCGGCGCTTCCCTCGATTCCCCGCCCGTGCACGCCCGAGACAAATAATCTGCGTAGTTATGTTTGCTACTAATATACTCGATAGTATAATTATAAGCTGCCAAGAATATAGCATACCGCTGTAAGCGGTTGGCGGACACCTCGGGAATGCCTTTGTGGGGACCGAAAATGGCAAGTAAAGGCTTGTGATCCGTTCGTAGCACGAAGGGTCACGATCGACCGTACAGGTACTGGTGAAACCTTCTTACTCCAAAAATAATGACAGTAGCCTCTTTTTGGATTTGAGCATAATTTTTTTCTGCCGACGACAGCGTTCGAGAAGCATAAGATATTGGCCTTTCTAAGGCGTCCTCGTCCACTTGCGATAAAACAGCTCCCAACCCGGTCGGTGACGCATCTACAGTCAGTATCAATTTCGCATTCGGATTAAAGTGCGCTAACGTATTGTCGGAAGCCAAAATATTTTTTATTCGAATGAACGCATCGTCATGTACTGAAGTCCATTCCCACGTTGTGTTTTTACTCAATAAATTATACAACGGACTTAATACTGACGATGCGTCTGGTACAAAGTTCCGATAATTATTAGTTAGACCTAAAAACGACTGTAACTGTGATACGTTTACCGGCCTAGGAGCTTGTGAAATAGCATTTACCTTTTCTTGCGACTTCCTGACCCCATATTTATCTATGACGTGACCAAGATATGAAATTTCGTTTTTGAAAAATTCACACTTACTCGAGTGTACGGTCAGACCGGCATCGTCTAAACGCTGCAGCACTGCAGCCAGACGCTGCCTCTGCTGGTTTTTACTTGCTCCCGTGACTAGGATATCATCCAACAGGAAAATAATCCCGTCTATTCCCGCGAGCAAGCATTCCATGGCGCGCTGGAACACGGCCGGTGCGCTGGACAGCCCAAACACTAACCGCGTAAAATTAAATAGACCGCGATGTGTATTTATGCATGTTAATTTTTGGCTCTCTTCGGTTAGAATAAATTGGTTATACGCCATAGACAAATCAATTTTACTAAACTGTACGCCCCCGTGTAATTTAGCTAATAAATCATTAACAGTGGGTAAGGGGTACTGATCCACAATTAGCTGTTTATTAATTGTAACCGAATAGTCGGCGCATGACCGTATGCTACCGTCCTTCTTTAACACCGGGACGATGGGCGATGCATACTCCGAGTGTTCGACAGGTTTTAGTATGCCTACAGTCAACAACCGATCTAGTTCTTTATCCGACTTTTCTTTTAACGCATAAGGTACCGGTCGAGCCTTAAAGAAAATTTATTTAACATCTGTTTTAAGTGTAATTGAATAGTGTACTTATTAAATGTTCCTAGGTCACCTGAAAAAACTTTGGGAAAAACGTTAACTAATTGGTTTACGATATTACACTCCCCGAATGCGACAGGCATTCGGGGAGTGTATGCTCGTACGGCGCGTGCACCGCCGCCGGCGCCAGCTCGAGGTCGAACTCGCGAATGAAGTCGCGGCCCGGCCGCGGCGGCCCGCCATGTCGCACTACGTACACATTCAAAACGCGCGTGCGTGCACTGTACGATATAGGAAACAACACTATCCCAATTGTTTCGATATTTTCGCCCGTGTAACTAAATAGTTTTTTGTTGGTGACTGACAATGGTAATCGTTTGAAATAAGTCTTGTAAGTTTTTTTCAGAAATCACGCTAACTGCAGAACCACTATCGATCTCGAACTCCAAAGCCAACCCACTGATCATCACGCTCTCCGTCATGGTTTTCCCTCTCACACATCGGATATTATAAAAACGCTCACCGTCGTCTCCCTCGTCCACGGTGCCTTCCTCCACGTACTTCACTTTACCCTCATTAGGGCACATCCTACGCAGGTGACCTTTGTTATTACATTTTTTGCACTTATAATTTTTGTAACGACACTGGTTAGACTTATGATTGGTAAAACCACACACACTGCACTTTTCCTTCTTGGAGATGTTGAACACGCCATCCGGGCCCGTTGCGCCGGCGCCGCCCGCGCCCGCCGCCGCCAAAGCGTGGCGTGCACAGCGCACGCTCTCCGCCAGGTCGATCGCCTTAGCCAGAGTCAGGTCTCGCTGATCTTGCGCGAAAAGCTTGTCCCGCTCGTGTCCTGCCGCCATGACCATGATAAATTTATCCAGCAAGGCCTCCTTCAAATTCCTGAATGCACAATGTGCTGCCAATCCTCTAATCCTGGCTGCCCACTGAGTGTGACTTTCTCCTGGCCGCTGTGTTGCGGAGTAGAAGATTGATTTGTCCGCAAACCCGAATCTTTTTGGTGTAAAGTGATCATCAAGGAGTTGGACTATTGCCTCGTAACCCAATTCTTCCACCTTTTTGGGTAACGCCAGATCACTTGCAAGTTTGAAGGTAGATTCGCTTAACGCACTTAACAATATCGCTCGCCGCTTAATCGTTGCTTTTTCAGTATCACAGTTTATATCGTTAGCGATAAACCATTGGTTTAAGCGCGACTTGTAGCTGTTCCATTCTTGCGCGAGGTGATCGAAGCTGGACAATATCCCATCCTCGTCGCCACGTGTTATATATTTGTACGGGGGTATGACAGGTAGCGGCACGTCAATGAAACACAATGGTCGGAATCACACTGTCATTTATTTCTTGGAGAGGGGCGGGCGCAGCCCGCTTGCATAGACATATACTTAACTACATACATAACAGTAACCTGCTTAACTATATGGCCGATATGATACCAACTGTTGACAATGGAGGGCAATACGATACTGTATACTTTGATTTTAAAAAAGCATTCGACCTAATTCAAAATGACATATTGCTCAAAAAAGTTAGCAGGGGTTGGTTTCACTCCGCATCTATTACAATTTTTCGCGAGTTATATGAAAGATAGACAGCAGTATGTGGAGTACGCAGGACACATGTCGGAACCGTATTACACACGATCTGGTGTAAGTCAGGGTAGCAATCTTGGTCCATTACTGTTTATAATAATGGTAAACGATCTGCCAAAAGTTGTAAGAAATGCAAAGGCTTTGCTATTTGCTGATGATCTGAAGCTATCTCTTACAATCAATAGTGAAGACGACTGTCAGAAGCTGCAAAGGGATATAGACAGGGTATCGAGGTGGTGTAACCATAACCTATTGGAGTTTAACATCTCAAAGTGTGTAGCTATCAGCTTCTCCAGATCGCGCTCACCGATTCTTTGGAACTACACTATTGACGGAAAAACAGTGTTGAGAGTTACAGATGTTAGGGATTTAGAAGTAAAGCTTAACACTGAGCTGACGTTTCGCGATCACATTGTTCAAATATGCAAAAAGCTTTTAGAAACCTAGGATTTTTGCTTCGCATGGTTCGGGGATTTACGGACATGAAAGCTATTGAAGCCTTGTACAACGCGATAGTTAGGAGCCATCTCGAATGTAACGCAGTCATTTGGGCTCCACATGAAACTAAGTATAGTCTTATGTTGGAGAAGGTACAAAATAAATTTATTATGTATATATATATGAGACAGTACGGGGTGTACCCATTTTACCCACTGATGTATCCGACTCTATTCGGGTACAATGAATTAATTGTTAGGAGAGACCTCGCACCTGTCTCATATATTTTTAAAGTTTTAAGGGGTAAAATAGAAAATAGGGAAATATTAGTACGTATAGGAATAAGTGTTCCGAACAGGTTCGTGTGGCGGCGCCGCCGGCCGCCGCTGGTGGTGGTGCCGCGAGCTCGCACTAACTTACTAAAAGAGGCGCCGCTGACGCGCGCGCTCCGCACCATTAATCTTATTGACACCAAGATAGACTTATTTCACTGTGCTCTGAGTGAATTCACAAAGACAGCTAGCATGGTTACATGTTATAAATAAATATTTTTTTTTATAGTTGGTAAAAGTAGATGTATATGTGGAAATAAATAAATAAACATAAGTATATTATGAATACTAAAGTGGCTTAACATCTGATTCAAGACAACCTTTTCGAATATCTTACTTAACGTGGATAGCACAGAAATAGGCCGCAAATTATTTAGATCCGATGTGAACAAAGGAATCACTCTACTATGTTTCATAAGATCAGGAAATACGGCACAAGCAATACAGCCATCGAACACAGATGCCAATTGGGGGACCATTATATAGATGATAGAACTATTTTTACAGATAGTCCCTATATTTCCGCCGTGTTTATAATATTAAAAATATTAAAGGTGTTCATAATATCTTTCCCATTGACTTCCGAAAATTAGAAAAATGTGCTCCATATGCAAGACAACGTCAGAATTTTAGTTGTTAACGAAGGAATATTGATAAAAATTACATTACCGAATTACAATTTAAATTTATTTCTTAAATAAATAGACTTCGCACAAGAACAGGCTCTAAAAATTTTAGAGTAATTCTTGACATATTCCTTAAACTCTCGCTTTGGTTATAAGTTTTTTCATCATAAAGTTCATATAACCACCGTCTACTTGTGTAAATATTACAGATTGCCCATGCACTAAAACCAGCCTGATCACTGACTAAAACATTTTCGGGCATAAAAAAATTTCTAAATTCGTTGCTAATCAGGCGGAACAGCGAGTTGTATAAATCATTCGGGTCATCCTTTGATGGCAACTTAGGTACCTACTTCTTCACTCAAGTTACGTTTAAAATAAGAGATTTACATATCCCCAAGGGACAATAAAGGGATGCAAGGGGGACACCTAGAATCAGAATCAGAATATCAGAATCAGAATATTTTTTATTCACGTAAACCATTACAGTATTTATGAATCGTCAGAAAAGTAACAAAGACTCTACCGCCACTTCGGAATGTCATTCCTGTGGGGAAGAAGGGCAAGAAACTCCACGGTTACTCTTTTAAAATAAGAAATTACAAACTTTTTCATCTACATTCTGTTGTGGGGTATGGGAGAACAATGTAGGTTGGTCATCAGGTGAGTCTAAGTTAAAAAAGCGAATAATACTATTTATGAGAATGGCTACATGGTTCCCTCATTTACAAAAAAAGTACATATTGTGTTAAATTAATAGAAGGAAGAGAGGTAATGTTAACTAACGACAGTTGAATAGGTTGTCATGACTCAAGTGGAGCTCGAATAGCATCTATCCAAGCATTTTTATCTTTTAAATAATCTTCTATTGCATAATAAGCTTGCTTACAAAGTGTTCGTTTTACACAACCTACCTTCTACGCTCCCCAAGTCAACCTCTCCTGCCCGCGGTGCATCCTGCTGACCAACGGACGAGGCTCTGACGACCGACAATTGCGGTATAACCATTTAAATATGACGTAACTAAATTTTTAACCAGACCGGTGACTGGCAGCAGCGTCACTAGTGCGAGAAGTTACGCCCTGCGTTCGCCAACCCATGGCAAGTCAGAATATACCACGGTCTCCAGTTTCCGGTCGCTTCGTTATAAATGCCCACGGCGGCGGTCACGTTTCCGGCGGGGCAGGGGGTGCGAAGAATCTCCGGCCTACGGTAGGCCGCCAACCTTACAAACATGAACTGACTCTAGCTACGTATAACGGACGCACGACGCGACTCGATGAACATCTTCTGCAGTTATAAGAAGAACTCAAGTGCATAAAATGGCACGTTCTAGGTTTATGTGAAGTTCGAAGAGAAGGAGAAGACACCAAAACACTGGAATCTGGCCATCTTTTGTATTTTAGAGAGGTTACCCAACTTACCCAGGGTGGCGTCGGGTTTCTGGTCCATAGTCTTTGCTGACAACGTTGTAAAAATGTCCAGCGTGTCGACAAGGGTAGCATACCTCATATTTAAGCTGACCGAGAGGTACACCCTCAAGATCGTGCAGGTTTATGCACCGACTTCGGCACACTCGGACGAGGACATAGAGGTACTCTACGAGGACATCGCTTAGGCCCTTCATAAAGCCCCTAGGACACACTACAACATTGTCATGGGAGATTTTAACGCCAAAGTGGAAGTAAAAACCGACAGCGAATCCTCAGTAGGACCATACGGCTATGGCAGCAGAAATGACAGGGGGCAAACGCTCGTCAACTTTCTCGAAAGAGAAGGGCTGTTTATGATGAAATCTTTCATTAAAAAAACAGCCCCAAAGAAAGTGGGCGTGGCAAAGCCCCGATGGTAAAACAAAAAATGAGTTTGACTTCATCATGGCGGATAAGAGGCACATATTCAGATATGTCTCAGTGATCGCAACGTAAAACCGGAAGCGACCACCGGCTCGTAGGGGGCACTCTGAATATACAATGCAAGCGCAAAAGAGTCCGCTTGAGGAAGTCCAGGCTCCGACCAAATTTGATCCAAGCCGCTATGGGTTCCCAAGCTTTTCAGCTAAAATTAGAAAACCGATTCGCTGCCTTTGAAAACACTCATGGCATTTATCAGAAATCCGAGCAGGTGGTACAGACTCTTAGAAAAGAGGGCACTAAATTCTGTGAAACGAGGCGTGCCTGTACGAAATCTAAACTTTCAAGGGAGACTCTGGAGATTTTGACGTCGTTCACTGTGAGTGAACGACGCCAAAATGCTCCCTCATCATCATCATCATCAGCCTATAGCAGTCCACTGCTGGACATAGGCCTCTCCAAGTGCACGCCACTGGGTACGATCCTCGGCTACTCGCATCCAGTTTCTGCCAGCCGCCCTACGAAGGTCATCGCTCCACCTAGCCTGAGGGCGTCCTGCATTACGTTTGCCAGTCCGCGGTCTCCACTCAAGAACTTGTTTGTCCCAGCGGTTATCAGTTGTTCGGCTAATGTGACCGGCCCATTGCCACTTCAGCTTACTAATCCTAAAATACTACTACTGCTCCCTCAACCTTGTCAGAACACCGGGCCTTAAATAAAAAGATCACGAAGCTGGTCCTACGCGACCTCCGAGCTTTCAAACCGCTTGAGATTGAGAAAGCCATCGAGCAGAACCGGGGTTCGAAAGTGTTCGTCCAGTCACTTGGGAGAAACCACTTGACAAGGTTGACTACACAAGCGGGTACTGTAAGCTTCTAAATCGGAAATCCTCTCGGAAGTAAGGAATTTCTGTAGCCAGCTCTACGCCTCACACGCACCTCGACCCGAATCTCTTAGCGGGGATCCCAGAGCCACCCTTACACGCCACTTCACAGAAGACTTGCCCGAGATCAGCCTGGACGAGATGGAGTTGGCCCTTGGCCGTTGGCTTAAAAATAGAAAAGCCCCGGGTGAGGACGGCGTCACGACTGAGCTTCTGAATGCAGGAGGTACCCCAGTACTAAAGGAGCTTCGGAAGTTATTTAACATTGTCCTCTACACTGGGAGAACTCCGCAGGCATGGAACAGAAGCGTGGTCGTCCTGTTTTTCAAGAAGGGTGACAAAAACCCTTTCGAAAAACTATCGATCCATATCGCTTCTGAGCCATGTATACAAGCTGTTTTGAACGGTCATCACGAACCATCTTTCGCGAAGGGTCGACGAGTTTCGACCCCCGGAGCAGGCCAGGTTTCGAAGTGTTTACGGCACCATAGACCACATCCACACAGTGAGGCAGATTATACAGATGACTGCAGGGTATAATCTGTCCCTATGTCTAGCCTTCGTGGACTATGAGAAGGCCTTTGACACTGTCGAAACCTGGTCAGTTATAGACTCCTTGCAACTATGCCGAGTCGATTGGCGATACATCGAGGTGATGAGATGCCTCTTTAAAGCCGCAACGAGGACCGTCCAAATACAGAACCAGCGGACTGAACATATCCACCTGCGCCGCGGAGTGCGCCAAGGTGATGTTATATCACCAAAACTGTTCACCAATATACTGGTGGATATCTTCAAGACGCTGGACTGGAAAGGTCGCGGCATCAATATAAATGGCGCATACATCTCTTACCTGCGATTTGCAGACGACATCGTCATCATGGATGAAACGTTGCAAGACCTTCAACAGATGCTGGACAGCCTTGCTAATTCGTCTCAGCGAATCGGTCTCCGGATGAACTTAGATAAAACCAAAATTATGATCAACAATCATGTTGACCCGAGACCAATCGCCATAAACGGAGCCTCCTCGAAGTTGTTTCCGAGTATGTATACCTAGGGCAGTTGCTCCAACTAGCTAAAAACAACTTCGACAAGGAAGTTAAGAGACGGATACAGCTGGGCTGGGCAGCATTTGGAAAACTCCGTCGAGTCTTATTATCGCCCATACCCCAATGCCTAAAAACGAAAGTTTTTAATCAGTGCGTCCTACCTGTAATGACATACGGAGCCGAAACTTGGCCACTCACTGTGCGGCTTGTCCACCAGTTCAAGGTCGCTCAGCGAGCTATGGAAAGAGCTATGCTTGGAGTTTCTCTTAGGGATCGAATCCGGAACGAAGTCATTCATCAGAGAACCAAGGTTACCGACATAGCTCAGCGAATTAGCAAGCTGAAGTGGCAGTGGGCAGGTCACATATTCCGCAGAACCGATGGCCGTTGGGGCAGACTGGTTCTTGAGTGGAGACCGCATGTTGGTAAACGTAGTGTAGGGCGCCCTGTAGCTATATGGGGCGACGATATTCGTAAGGCAGCGGGCAGGGATTAGAGGAGGAGAGCTGAAGATCGAGCTCAGTGGCGTGCCATGGGAGAGGCCTACGTCCATCAGTGGACTGACACGGGTTGCTGATGATATCCCCAAGCGGCTGGTAAGTAATTCTTAATATCCACCATGGTTTCATAGTGCACTTACAAAAATTCTCAAAGAAAAACACTAGTATATACAGTTAATAAATTAAAACCTATGGCAATATTTCTGAAAGACTAACATTTGAATTACTTCGTGTACTTTACAAATCCATTTTCCAAAATTGAATCCACCATGGATACAAATCCTAAAGCGTTTTGGTCCTATTTAAAAAGTAAGAGTACGAATAGCAATTTTCCGTCACATATGTCGTACAATGTTAATCTCTAATACCATAGAGGTTTTATTAAAAACATAGAGGAATCCCGCTATGTTTTTAATAAAACCTCTATGGTATTAGGTATTATTATAATCGCAGTTCAGCTGTATACTTTCTCTGGACACGTGGTACTATTTAGGTAACTAATTTAAAAATATTTGTTTCTACATGGTTCGAACTTTTTTTTATTCAAAATGTATGACTTGTCATTTTGACGCAGGCTTCACGCAAATTTATCGGTTAATATTTGTTTGTTTAGTGACTGTGTTCTCCGAGACTTTTAATTTGTTGATTCTCTTTTAAACTTAAAAAGCAAAAAATTTGAATTCGGTGCTGGTTGGTGCAGTCGGTTACTTGGCATCGACATCAAATATTATTTTTTTGTTATTTGAAGTCGCTATCCCTTTTTTAAAAAGTTTTTTATTTTTACAATTTTTGTGATGAGTGAATTTATTATCATTATTTATATACCTCCTTTATATTATCCTACTTATTTATGTGTATTTTGAGGTATCTACAAGATTGATATAAAGCTCATAATAACTGAATTTTTACATTCATGCTGTTTGCCGTATAGGAAACCCTTGGTGTATCTTCAAAGCCCATTGTCCAATACCAATAAAATTTAAATTTGACCATCACGGAGCTATACTGAACCTAATGCAAAAAGAATAATCAAATTCAGTTTATAAGCAAAGAAATTACAAAAGAATACAGACGAATTATGAACCTTCTCCTTTTTTGACGTCGGTTAACATTCTGCTTAGTTCTGTAGTAGGAAACCTATAGGATTGACGTAACATCCATAATATCTCAATCTACGTATTCGTATTGTTTGTAGTTAAGGAGTTCCCTGGTGTATCTTCAAAGTCCAAGGTCCAATACCAATGAAATTTAAATGGGACCACTTTGGAGCTATACTGAACCCAATGCAAAAAGAATCATCAAAATAAGTCCACAACTGACGGAAATAACGGTGAACATAAATAAAAGAAAAGCATACCTACAAGCGAACATAGAAAATCTTAAAAAAAAGGTAAACCGACTTCAAAAAGCAAAAAATAAATATTTGAAGTCGGTGCTGGTTGGTGCAGTTGGTTTCTTGGCACCGACTTCAAATATTTATTTTTTGCTTTTTGAAGTCGGTTTACCTTTTTTTTAAGATTTTTATTTTACAATTTTAAGGGGCAAGTGAATTATTTAATAATATTTAAATACCTATATTATATTATTTTGCTGAGTTGTACAGTAAGGTGCCTACAGGATTAATATATTAACTATAATAACGGAATCTATACAGTCGTGCTGTTCGCTGTTAAGGAGTTCCCTGGTGTATCTTCAAAGTCCAAGGTCCAATACCAATAACATTAAAATAGGACCACCTCAAAACTATACTGAACCCAATGCAGGAGTTATAAAAAATAAGGACGAATTATGAACCTCCTCCTTTTTTGAAGTCGGCTAATATACTGCTTAGTTCTATAGTAAGGCACCTATAGGATTGACGTAATACCCATAATATCTTAATTTATACATTCCTATTGTTTGTCGTTAAGGAGTTCCCTGGTGTATCTTCTAACTCCAAGGTCAAATGCCAATGAAATTAAAATGGAACCACCTTGGAGCTATACTGAACCTAATGCAAAAAAAATCATCAAAAACGGTCCACAATTGACGGAAATATAGCTGAACATACAAAAAAAAAATGCGTACATACAACCGAACATAGAACCTCCTCCTTTTTGAAGTCGGTTAAAAAGGTTTGTGAAAATATGGTGCCACACAACTAAAATACCGTGTAATAAACTAAATTATTATGGTTATTATATCAATCCTGTAGGTAGGTACCTACCTTGCAGTCCAACTCAACAAAATAATATAATATAGGTATATAAATATTAGCAAATAATTTACTTGTCACTTAAAACTGCAAAAAAAAAACTTTTTTAAAAAAAATGAACCGACTTCAAAAGTAAGCAATAAATATTTAAAGTCGGTGCCAAGTAACCGACTGCACTAACCGGTACCGACTTCAAATATTTCTTTCATGCTTTTTGAAGTCGTTTTTTTTTTTTTTTTTAAAAGATTTTTTGTTCGTGCTTATTGAAATAAATAAAAACATTTTAAAAGTTCCGATTTTATTTTTACAAGCTTTTATTCATTTATTTATTTAAGTTTCACAAATAACACCATCATTACAGAATTACCTAATTCGATAGTGTATAAACTTAATTTAGAACTTATTGTTAATAAGAAGTTGGCTTAATTTCATAACTTATAGTAAATAACGCTATCCTTGTGAATTCACCTAAAGTACTGTTAAACAAGTCCGTCTCCGTAGCGATCAGGTTAAAAGTGCGAAAGGCACGCGTCAGCGGTGCCTCCCTCAGCAGGTTAGTGCGCGCGCGTGGCTCCGCCAGCAGCCGCGGCCGCCGCCGCCACCACACGTACCGGTCCGGCACGCATAGACCAATTAGCCCCAGTACGTCTGGGCTATGGACCTTACCTCTCAGTACCTGGAACAGGTATGAAACAAGTGAGACTCCCTTCTAACTCTCAGCTCGTTGTATCTTACCATGCCTAGGATAAACAAGGTTGGATACATAAGCGGATAAAACGGGTAAACTCCATACAGCCTCATGTATAAGTACCTAACAAACTTATTCTGTACTCTTCCCAACATGAAGCTGTATTCAGCTTCATGAGGAGACCATATACTAGCATTATATTCCAGTAGACTTCCCACTAATGCATTATATAACGCGACTGTCGCTTGAATGTTTGTAAAGCCACTAACCATACGCAATGTAAAACCTAAATTCCTATACGCTTTTTTGCAAATTTGCCTGATATAATCCCGGAATGTTACATGTTATGTACAACGTAACCCCCTCATGCTTAGGCTGGTTAAATTAGTATTGAGAAGTACTATATGTTATAACCAGATAGTGTTCAGGGTCTGATCATGCAGCCGAAAGGTGGCAATGGAAGCACACAAGGACTCAATATAACCCTGCCGTGTTTAGGTTCGTTGGATTTGTCTTGACGAGTACTTTAAATCCGGATGGTGTCCAGGTTCTGATGATGGAGCTGGAGGGTGGCCAATGAAACTACCTAACTTCTCAACATAACCCCGCCGTGTTTGGGCTCAATCGATTTGTCTTGATAAGTTCTGTAGACCCGGATGGTGTCCAGGGTCTTATGTTGGAGGCGAAGGGTGACCATCAGAACTACCCAACTACTCAACATAACCCTGGCGTGTTGAAGTCTTGACAAGTACCATAGAACTTGTCGGTCTCCGTTGTGGTTTTGCTATAAAAGCTTGTTTTTAAAAAGTTACGTAAAATTATTACGTAGTGAATGTCAAGATTCTTTACATCGTCAATAGCTCGAAAGAATTACCATTATTACTACAAAACTAAGTTAGTAGCGATATTTTGTACTGTAAAAAATATTGGCCGACTGCCTCGTTGGTCTGGTGGCAAAGCGCATCGCTTTGTGATCACGAGGTTCAAATCCTAGGTCGGACAAATGTAGTTTTTCTAACGAAAAATTCCCAGTATGAGTCCGGAGTCTGGAATTGTGCCCGGTAAATGGCATTAGGCTCGCCCCCTATTACATGGGACGTAACATCGTCGGCGAAACTTGGGTGTACTCAGTACACCTCTGCCACCCCTTCTGGGGAATATAGGCGTGACGGTGTTTTTTTTTTAAATATTAAATTTTCGGCTTATATACAAAATGATTTTATCGATAATGCTTTCACAGTTATATGGGAAAGTACTAATACCACATCTATGGGAAAACATAAGTAAGGTCTATGGTGTATGTCATTAATGTCAAAAAAAATGTACAAAGATGTACAATTTGACAGACGATTTAGCGCAGTGGTTAAGAGCTTAAGCCGCTCTGCCCACTGCGTCTAATAGTCGCGGGTTCGAGTCCCGCACGGGACAAATCTTTGTGTGATCCACAATTATTTGTTCCGGTCTGGGTATTTGTGTATGTGAATTTTCATGTTTGTAAACGCACCCACGACACAGGAATAAATCCTAGTGTGGGGCTACGTTTAAAAAAAAAAAAAAAAAAAAAAAAACTAGTAACGATGGATTTGTCCTCTTTTTTATCACTGACATGTCATAAGTGTAAGCAGTGCAAATATATAATCTTATAAATGCTCCTATGTCTAATACTGGCGAAGGTATATGTGAACTCTTTTCTATTTTCAATGTTTCTTAGTTCACGCCCTCTATCTGATTCTAGTACATCAGGTTCGGTTTCCGTTGCCGGTATACGATCTATTAAAGTAGATGACACTGTAGTCCAAAAGCATCTTAAGTCCCTTGACATTATTAACAAATGCGCTGGACCTGATGATCTTCCAGCAGTATTCATAGTCAGATGTGCCGAGGACTTATCTAAACCAGTTACAATTTTATTTAAACGATCACTAGCTGAGAGTATTGTTCCAGCACTATGGAAGTTTGCATTTATCTCTCCGATCCATAAAAAGAGGCCCAAAGACAAAATTGATAACTACCGTCCAACTTCCAAGCTTTGTACCCTGGCTAAAGTCTTTGAACGCGTAACCATTTATGACTAGTTATTTTACGCGCTATCTCCTAACATAAGCCCTCACCAACATGGTTTCCTCAAAGGCAGGTCAACAGTATCCAACCTTATATTAATTACAGATGATATATACCAGTATGTCCAAAGGGATTCAAAGCCAGGGTAAATGAGAACGTCAAAACCCGGAACGAATAGAGGTTTACTTAAACTTTTACAATTTTACGTAATATTTCGAATGCAACGAAACCATATCGCGTTGCAATTCTACTCCAACGCCATCTATCAACAATCGATGTAACATAATTAATCATAAATTGAACATACCGCTCGCCAAGGACTAGTAGTCCTTCAAATAACACAAACATCGATAACTCAATGACTAACAATTCAATAGACAAACAAAAAATACTAGAGCTTCACTAACAAGCTGATACTAATTGACTGTAAACACATTTTTAATTGGAAGTAATTATTTATCAGTTTATTAGTAAGCTAACAAAATTAAAACAAATAAAAACACTTCTGAAATAAATAACATGGTTTCAATCAAAAGAATTACCATACAGTACTGGCACATAACTTACATCTAAAAAAAGCAACATAAACCTTTATTATATTATATTATATTTTAGGCTTACAACAGTATTTAATAGTATGTAGAGTAATAACAATATTTAGTATATAAACTAAAAGAGCGCATTGTATATGCTTAGAACGTATAAAATCAATAAAAATAATATAATTCATAAAAACCAAAAGAAGAATAAAAATCAAAGGCTTGAGTAGAAATCAAAGGCTTCAAAAAAACTTAAAAATCATACTACAAAATGTTCACCTTCCTTAGTAACAGGCAATAGGCTTAGCTTGGAAGTTGGTCGCTGAATGAAAGAGTTTTTATATATTGTCCTTACCCGGATGGACTTTTACTATCTTGCCATTCAACCACTTGGCTGATGGCAAGTTGTCCTCTCGCACTAATACAATGTCACCGATCTTCATTTCTAGCGTTTTCACATTCCACTTATATCTCTGGAAAAATGATGTCAAATATTCGTGGGACCACCTTCGCCAAAAATTTTGCAGCATTTTTTGTGTAAGTTGCCAACATCGTAAGCTACTTATTTGAGAATTATCATAATTATAGTCAGGAGCAAGGAGGAAAGGTTCTCCTATCAGAAAATGACCAGGAGTTAGTGGTGCTGAATTATTGGGGTCCGAACTAATTTGCGATAATGGCCTAGAGTTCGGACACTCTTCAATTTGCGAGAGTACCGTAGATATTTCTTCGTACGTCAGGGTGGATTCTCCTATGACGCACCGAAGATGGTGTTTGGTGCTTTTTATCCCTGCTTCCCACAGTCCGCCAAAATTCGGAGCTTGAGGAGGGATAAAGTGCCACTCAGTCCCATTATTGGATAACGAAGAAGCAACTTCACTATGAAATGAAAAGCGTTCATTAGCAAATAAAGTTCGGAGTTCTCTCGCTGCTCCAACGAAATTTGTCTCGTTGTCACTCCACAAATGGTGACATCGGCCTCTTTGAGCGACAAAACGTTTAAATGCGGCCAAAAATCCTTGTGATGTGAGGTCCGATACGGCTTCAAGATGTATGGCTCGAGTGCTCATACAAATAAAAAGACAAGGCAAGCCTTTATAAGACCTCTGGCCTCTACCCTTGGAAACTCTTATATTGATAGGCCCAGCGTAATCAACGCCAGAATTTACGAAGGGTTTATTTGGCGTGACCCTACTAGAGGGTAGTTAGCCCATTAACTGTGTTCTTATAGCGCCAACATAACGAACACAAGGTACGCAGTTATGTATGTGAGATCGAACTATGTTTTTCAATTTAGTGACCCAATACTTCATACATACATAATTACACGTTAACTGTAGACCTCCGTGCATGTTTTTGATGTGCGTCCTCTACAATTAACTTCACTAGATACGAATCGCCAGCGACGATTATAGGATGCTTGCTAAAATCGGGTAAGTCTAAATTTGTAATTCGACCTCCCACCTTAAGTATTCCTAAATCGTCAAGGAAGGGGTTTACAATTACCAATTTACTTTTCTTAGGAAGTATTTGATTTTTCTGAAGACTTAAAATATCCTCTCGAAGCGACTAACCTTGATTGTCGAACACAACACGTTAAAGACTTCTGTATTTCAGTCGCTGTAAGATATGGCAAAGGATTTGAACTAATTGATTGTGTAAGCGCAAAAAACGTCGACAATATTCTATAACTCTGACCAATTCCCGTAAAGTTGAGAACTTCGAATCCGTATCAAATTGCATCTCTACAATTGCCGTGTGTCTTTATTATTCTAGTCTCTGAGTCTGTTTTGGTACGTATAGATCTAGGTTTGTCATAGTTTATGTTAGTGTCACAGAGTAAACTAGGACCACATTTACACAGGGTATTATTGATCAACGCAGTTGGGCTGATCCCTCGCGATGCACAATTCGCGGAATTTTCCACGACCATTGACCATTAAAATATCGTTTAAGGATATTCCGTTTGCCGTTCTTTCCGAAGCATTGAACACGACTCTGGTTTTGGTGGTGGTTTTATCCAACCGAACCACGGCATGAGGGGGTAACCATATTTTGCCACTCCTTCTCTGACTATAAGGGACTTTTTCCATATGCCCTAAAGTTAAATATTCGTTTAATACTTGCATATACTCTCTTTTCGCCTCAACATCCCTGTCAAGTCGTCTTTCTAAACTTAAAAGTCTTTTTACTGCTATGGCTGTCGTATCCCCATATTCCAACATGTATCCCGCTTCCGTCCGAAATGGCAGCTCTACAATGTATCTTCCGGGCTCATCTCTTCTTGTAGTAGCTTTAAAATGGACTTCACAAGCTTTCTCTTCAGGCGTCAACACTTTTCCCGATGAATTAGGCACAGCCTCAAGTACCCAAAACTTTTTAATATCTCATTGTCATCTGTATGAAAATACATGCTTATAATGACGTTATGACATTCTTGCTCTTTCTTCTTATAGCCTTCGACTTCACCAGACAATACCCATCCAAGGTAAGTATCCTGGGCAATCATTTTACCTGTAGGACTATTTAATAATCCCTTTTTCAGGATACTACAATACACCTCGGCCCCTAATAAGATATCGATCATATTAGGCGAATTGTATTGTGGGTCAGCGAGGTTGAGGTCAGTTAATTCTGTCCACGTCGGTAATATAAACTTCTTCTGTGTTTTATTTAAAACATAGGCTTTAATTTGCAATTTAAAGAATGGGTCATAAAGTGACTGAAAAGTAACCATAACCACATATTTTGTGGTTAAGCCACTTTGACCTCCACCTAAACCTGAAATTGAACTTTCAGCGACAATTTTCTTCAATCGCAATAATTGAACTGCCGCCTCAGCTATGAAGGATGCTTGAGACCGTTGGTCAAGCAAAGCTCTTAGTATCTGGGGGTAACCATTCGTTGACTGAACCTTTATTAAAGCCATTGCTAACAACGTCAGTGTATTTCCAGTCACAAAATGGATTGTAACATGTGTGTGCTCATTCGTCAGTGAAGACGGTTCCGGTTGTTCCTCGTTATCCACTAATTCAGTAGCAACTGCTACTGTAAGCGCGCTGGCTTGGCCATGGAGAAGTGTGTGATGTTTGCCCTTACATATGCGGCATCTAGTTGGCACCTTACACGAATAGTTCGTATGACTATTACCAAGGCAATTAAAACAAAGTCCGAGTGACTTTACTATATTTCGACGACTACGCAAGTCTTCTTTGGCAAAACTCTTACAGAGATACAATTTGTGGTTATCAGTACATTGCGGACAAGTGACACTCGGCTAAGTGACATTCTAAACTTTGGGGTTATTACTAGGCTAATACTTTACGAAGTTTGATTTACCTTTATTAGGCGCTACAAATTCTAAAGCACGAAAATGCGACTCTAAAAACTGTTTTAAATGTACGAATGATGGTAACTCGGTGGGCAATGTATCAACGTGGAGTTCCCATTGTTTAAGTGTTTCAGCGTCCAACTTTAAGCTGACAACATAAACAATGATTAAGTCTAAATAATCCTGAATGCCTAAATTTGATAGTTCGTGAATACAATCAGACGTAGTATCTAAAAGCTCTTTAAGAGACTGAGAAGATTCACAATTCATAGAACGCTGACTAAACAACCGTTTAAGTGTACAATTTGACATAAATCGTTCATTATTATATCTATTTTGTAATAATTTCCAACATTTCTCATAATTATTGTGTGTAATCGGAATATGACGAAATAATTGCTCTGCTTCTCCTTTAAGTTGAGTTTTCAGGTAGTGTAGGCGCTGGACGTCATCAAGATCAGGGTTGTGATGTATCAAAGAGAAGTATAAGTCTTTGAAACTTGACCAATCTGCGTATTTGCCTGTGAATACTGGTATAGATATCTTAGGTAACCTTACGCACGATTCTTTATGACTTTTCGGATTAGCAGTACTCGACATGCTAGTAGAAGGTTTCATGATACTTACTTTTCAGCTTGCCTTTATAAGTTGGATAAATCTCGTACACATAATCAAAATGTAGCTGCTGTTCGCCAACGTATCCTTATCATATCTACCTATAACACTTTCGTGTTTATCCGAAAACTTCGCAATCAACTCTTCTAAACCTTCTAATCTCGCCCGTCCCTTGTTCTTGTTCCACATCCGATCATGTAGAACTAATGTTGGTAAATATTCACCTGTTCCTCGACTGTCTTGTCTCTACAATAGACTTATATCAAAAATGAAGAGATTGAGACGATGTTCGGATCAAGTCTTCTTCCTCCGCAACATCGTAGAGAAGCATCTGGCAGAGGGCCGGAAGGTTTTCTGCGGTTTTGTAGATCTGGAGAAGGCGTTTGACAGAGTTGGGCGAAAGAGACTTTGGGACATTTTGCCAGAGTATGGTATCGATGGCACTCTGTTGCGAGCCGTCCATTCCACTTATGTTGACTGCAAGGCATGCGTACGGGTGGGTGGTAACAGGTCACCCTGGTTTGACGTTGAAATCGGCGTCAAGCAGGGTTGCGTGTTGTCCGCTAGACTGTTTATAATATATCTAGATAAAAGTCTTTAAAGATTGAAAGCGATGAATGAAGGAGTACAAATAAGTGACCTAGTGGTAAACCATCTACTTTATGCAGATGATGTTTTAATAGCGCCAACAGCCCCTGATCTGCAAACACTAGTCACAGTTATGAAAGACGACTGCGTAAACAATGGCTTACACTTGAATGTAACGTGTAAAAACCAAGATTATGGTTTTTGAAAGGGAAGAAATCAGAACGAATGTAAGGATTGTGGTTGGTAACGATGTGCTGGAACAAGTGAATGAGTTTGTATATCTTAGATGCGCCTTCAGTAAGGATGGGAAATACACCGCCGACATAGAGAGAAATCAGGCAGGATGCAGGTGGCATCGGACCGGTTACGCTGGAAAGCGATTGGGGAGGCCTATGTTCAGCAGTGGACAAGTAAAGGCTGAAATGATGATGATGATGATGATAGAGAGAAAAGTGAGTGCAGGTAACAGGGTGAATGGTGGGATGGGTAAGCTACTTAGGAGTTAAGCCATAAGGCGCAGCTGGCCATACATAACGGAGTTCTTGTCCCAACGCTGTTATATGGTAGCAGAGCTAGGTATGTAAGAAGGAAAATGAAAGTAGGGTAAATGCGGGAGAAATGCGAGCTCTGCGGAAGTGAAATGTGCAGAGTGCCATCGCACTGCTCTGCTAGAAAAGGTGCCCAAAAAAATGCTCACTCCAACCTATAGGGATGGTAGTAACCGCGGCTGCCTCCGCATCTCTGAATTCGTGGTCGACGCAACAACAATAATATTGTCAAAACATCCAATATGACTTTTGGTGCATGAAACGTGCGAACATTCATTGATCGTGATGACAATGACTGTCCTGAACGGAAGACCGGTATTGTAGTTCGGGAACTTTTTCGCTATAATATGGATGTTGCTGCTCTCCGTGAAACACATTTGCCGATGAAGGAGAGTTGGTGGAACACGGTGGTGGATATACTTTTTTTCTGGAAAGGACTCGCTCCCTCTGAACCACGACGGTCAGGTGTAGGATTTGCGATCAAAAACAAGTTTATAAAACACTTACAAGAGTATCCGGTGCACATCTCGGACCGCGTTACCACACTGCGCCTGCCCCTTGATAATAGCAAGCGCCTGAAAGTCATCAGTGTATATGCTACCACGCTGGACAAGGCTGATGACGGACAACTGCTACTCAGCTTCTGGGCTCAATTTAATCTTGCGATTACGAACACAATTGTTAGACTTCCCGCCAAGCATAAGAATACCTGGATGCACCCAAGATCCAAGCACTGACATCTTATTGATTACGCTATCGTACGGCAAAAGGACGTTTCCCAAGTCTAAATCACGCGCGTCATGCGTGGTGCACATTGCTGGACTGATCGTAGACTCGTAGTCACTAAACTACATCTCTGCCTCCGACGTGCCAGTAGATCCGGCAGAACAAAGCCTACGTGTTTAAACGTGAACAGGCTCCAAGGTCCTGGAACACGAAAAAAAAATTTGTGCGTTTCGGGACGCCCGACAGAAGTGATAACTTAAACTAGCGCTGTGGGTTAGAGTGAGAGAGGAAGAGCCTGCCTACCGCTGCCGTATGCGTGAGAAAAGGGGAAGAGTGCTGTGGGTTAGAGTGAGAGAGGAAGAGCATGCCTACCGCTGCCGTATGCGTGAGGGAAAGGGAAGCCAGACAGACTGGCGCCGTTACACGTTACGTTACGAAGCGGTTTACCCTCCCATAAGAAGTTATCACTTCAAAAATACACCGAAGCTCTAACTACTGTGCTCCTATCTAGAAACAAGGAGATCGATGACATTGAGGCTAGCTGGGAGACTCTATCTTCTCATATTGTAGATACAGCCATAAGAACCTTGGGTCTAAAAGTCCGTAAGAACGAGGACTGGTTTTATGAGAATGATAGTTTTTTAATGGAAGCTATGGATAGACATCGACCACTCCTATGGCAGTGTAGCAGAAAAAATCAACGTAGAGACAATGCGGAGATTAGACAAAGTGATTTGGAGTAACGAAGACTATCTCGGGAGACAAAAGATAAGTGGTGGCAAGACAAAGCTCATCATATGCAATGGCTCGCTGACAAAAATCAGCTTGGTGAATTTTACTTTGAGGTTCAAAAGTTAATAGAAACGACCTCTCTTGCAAAAGTGCCTCTCAAGCCTGCTAGAGGTACAGGTCTTCTCAGAAGCAAGGAGGAGCTAATGCGATGGGCAGAACACTTCAACACTCTGCTGAATGTGGAGAAGTCTGCTGACTTAGAGCACGTTCAATCGATTCCTCAACTCTCAACTGCAACGAAGGACGAGCCGCTATCACGTGAGGAAGTTGTTCTTGCCGTTAAACAAGAGCAAATTAAGTGTGCGCTTGGTGTTGATTTTATGCCGGGAGAGATTTTGAAGTATGGCGATGAGGAATTGCATTCGAATATATGGGAAATCTTTGATCTTATGTGGAGAAACCAACAAGTCCCATTAACTTTTAAAGTATCATGCATCCGGGCCCTATATAAGTACAAGGGCGACAGTTCCGATTGTAATTCCTACCGTGGTATTTCGCTATTATCAGTCCCTGGATATTGTTTGCCAACGTACTACTAAACATCTTTCTGCACTCTCGCCGAATGCAGATGTGCATAAATACAATTACAATAATTTAAACATTTATTATTAGTGACCTAGTTTAGTATTTTAACGTGATAAGCGTAACTTTTAGTGACTAATTGAAATGGACAAAAGTGAAATTTGATAGCTATGGACAGCAGCCCCTTTAATCGCAGCGGATTAACGCGCCGCACCCCTCCATCTACGCCCACCCCTCAAACCCAAAGACAGCAACAAGATGAAAGAATGGAAGTGGTCTTAACCTCTGACATCCAAAACTGGATGACTTCCATTGAACAATGTTTGAGCGAGGTCTGCAACATTGCTTCCGACGGAAAGTTGAACACGGAGCAGAAATTAAAAATCACTAACCTTTGCCGGAAAATTAGAAACGGAATCGGACAAATGGCTGTACAATACCAGTCATTAAAACAAAAAGCACTCCAAACTCACGGTTCACTTCAAGTCCTGAATGAAAAGCTAACTCTAGCCGAGTCTCTAGCAAAGCTCATACAAACCCTAGAGACCTCCTCAAAATCAGTATCAGCAAACACATTTTTTGGCAGACATGGTGAAGAAAAGCCAAAACACTTTCATTCGTCCGAGCACTCTCAGTTCCGTGGCAATTTATCCTTGCGATAAATCGAAGACCAGTGAGGAAACAAAAAATATAGTCCAACAAGAAAACAAAAAATATGCCCCGAACAAATGAAACTAATAGTTCGTCCTGTTCGCAAGATTAGGAACGGCGGAGTCATAATTAGCACCGAGACAAAGAGTGATTCCGAAAACTTAAACAATCTGTCCAGTTGGCTACGTCTGGTCTTACCGTTGACGAACCACACAAGCGTAAACCACGGATCATAGTCAGCGTCGATGAACCAGTTGCACAAGACTGTAATTTTTTGGTTGTTAAAGTAGGCACAAACACAGCAGTTATTGCCATGTATAGATCTCCTTCCTTTAGGAACTTAGAGTCATTTGTAAACTGGTTAAATCGAACGCTTACAGTGTTAGCGCCCTTTAAAAATATTATACTCACAGGGGACATAAATATTATTATTGGATCTGAATATTACGACGCAGGAACACAAGATTACCTAAATTTGTGCTCATACCATGGGCAAGGAGCCCACTCTCACACAAAGACTACACATCAGAGCGGTTCCTGCCTCGATCACATGATGATCAAATCCAGCCTTCAGTACCTTACGGTTATTACTAATTATTTTATTACCTACTTACCTTTATTTATCTACTTACTAATTATAGACTATCTTACCATGACCAAATAGACCGTGTCTTAGCTGAAGGGCAAGTCAAGAGTCTCCGTAACCGGCGAGTGTGTATGAGACGAACTATGAGAGTGGAGGAAGTCAGAGAGGTATGTAAGGAAAGAACCTGTTGGAACTCTGTACTCTCTGCCTACCCCGCGAGGAAGCTGGCGTGATGATATAGATAGATAGATAGACTAATTATAGACCTATATCTTTGCTTCCCTCAATATCCAAAATACTAGAAAAAGTCATTAACAACAGATTAGTCAACTATCTCGAAACAAATAATCTGCTTTCACCAATGCAAACCGGTTTTAGAGCTAAACTATCCACAGCTGACGCAACACATGCCCTAACAGAATTTGTCACACAAGAACTTGGCAAAGGAAACCAGACTTTAGGAATCTTCCACGACCTAGCCAAAGCATTTGACACCGTTTCTATTCCTTTGCTCTTGAAAAATCTGGAGGTTCTAGGCGGGCAGTTAAAACTGTTGGCAGACTACCTTGAACGGTACCAATGTGTTAAAATAGATAATGTTACAAGCGATTACCAAAGAAACACAAGTTTTGGTCTCCCTCAAGGTAGTATTCTTGCCTCTACCTTGTTCCTGATTTACATCAATGACCTATGTAATCTGAACATTGGACACGGCAAAATAATATCCTACGCCGATGACACGGCATTGATTTTTAGCGCTAAAACCATCAACAAACTGTACGAATATGCACAACTTGGATTTAATTTAGTAAATAATTGGCTTTACCACAACTTACTAACATTAAATGCTGACAAAACAAAATATGTTCACTTCGTCATGCGCAAGCCACACCACAATGTAACTAAACTAATTTATATGCGCACCAATGTAAAAACCCTACAATGAACACCTGGAACTGTCCCACTATCCACAACACCATCCAGATAAAATACCTCGGAATTATAATCAACGATAGATTCTCCTTTAACCAACACATTGAATGTTTGGTCAGAAGAGTCCGTAAACTAATATATGTATTCAAAATCCTCAGAAAAATCGCTGACTCAAAACTAGTCAGACAAGTATACTTAACCTTATGTCAATCCTTAATCCAGTATTGTATCACTTCATGTGGAGGAGCCCTAAATACTGCCCCTCGAACGTGCCCAAAGAGCAGTTCTAAAAGTTGCCAATTTCCATCCTTTTCGCTTTCCCACTACCCTGTTATACAAGTCCTGCAAGGTGTTAACAGTCCGCCAACTTTTCATTATGTACGTATTACTTAAACAGCACAAAACACTCGCTTATGCTGCTGACATTACTATTAATAAGAAACGGAAAGATATAGTTTGCCTTTCAAACTCAACCTCAAAACATATATATCCTAATAGATTTTTTACTTTTTTAGGTCCTTTTTTGTACAATAGAATAAATTGAGAACTAAATATATACAAATTAAATCATTTTAGCTGTAAACAAACGCTTTTTATTTATTTACAAAATATGTCTTACGAACAGACGGAACAATTACTTGCAATTTGTAGATAACGTATTATGTTATAGCATATCCTAATTTTAATTTTATTGTAATAGTAGATTAAAACATATGTTATTAGTTAAGTCACTAATCAATCAAATAAGTTATGTTATTGTAAATAAACCATTGGATTTTACAATTCTACTGCACTAATCCTGCCTGAAACACAGGTCTCAACCTAGTTCAGGCAAGCCGTTAATTCATCATCATCATCTCATCATCTCAGCCTATACCTGTCCACTGCTGAACATAGGCCTCCCTAATCGCTTTCCAGCGTAACCGGTCCGATGCCACCTGCATCCAACGACTTCCTGCGATTTTCACAAGATCGTCGGTCCATCTGGCAGGTGGTCGTCCCACGCTGCGCTTGCCAATACGTGGTCTCCACTCTAGAATCTTTCTGCCCCAACGCCCGTCCGATCTTCGCGCTATGTGGCCCGCCCATTGCCACTTCAGCTTGCTAATCTTAACGGCTATGTCGGTGACCTTGGTTCTTCTACGAATCTCTTCATTCCTGATTCGATCACGTAGAGAAACGCCGAGCATAGCTCTCTCCATAGCTCGCTGAGCAACTCTGAGCTTTTTTATGAGACCTATTGTAAGAGACCACGTCTCTGATCCATATATCATCACTGGTAACACACATTGACTAAAAACTTTAGTCTTTAGGCACTGAGGTATTTTGGATGAGAAGATGTTGCGCAGTTTCCCGAACGCTGCCCAGCCGAGTTGGATTCGTCGATTGACCTCTCTCTCAAAGTTGGACCTACCTAACCGGACTACCTGTCCCAGGTAAATGTATTCGTCGACAACTTCAAGAGTAGAGTTCCCAACGGTGAGTGCGGTGGGTACGACATGGACGTTACACATTATTTTCGTTTTGTCCATGTTCATTTTAAGACCCACTTGTTGAGATACTCTGTTGAGGTCACCGAGCATTCGTCCTAGATCTTCCAGCGACTCCGCCATGACCACAATGTCGTCGGCAAATCGAAGGTGAGTGATGTATTCGCCATTGATGTTGATGCCAAGTCCTCGCCATTCCAAGAGCTTGAAGGTGTCCTCTAAGGTGGCCGTAAACAGTTTCGGAGAAATGACGTCTCCCTGTCTTACTCCTCTTTTTATGGAGATCGCCTTCGTGCACTGCCCTTGTACTCGGACTGACATGGTGGCGTTATTATACAAGCACTTCAACACTTCGATGTACCGATAGTCAATGCGGCATCGCTGGAGAGATCTAAGAACCGCCCAAGTCTCGATCGAATCGAAGGCTTTCTCATAGTCCACAAACGCCAAGCATAGTGGCCGATTATACTCCTCGGTCTTCTGTATAATCTGCCGCAGCGTATGTATGTGGTCTATGGTACTAAAGCCTTTCCGGAAACCGGCTTGTTCGGGAGGCTGGAAATCATCAAGCCTGCGTTCGAGACGATTCGTGATGACTCTCGAAAACAACTTATAAACATGGCTCAGCAGTGTGATGGGCCTATAATTCTTCAGTAAAGTGTTATCACCTTTCTTGAAAAAGAGTACCACCACACCCCTGTTCCATGCTTCCGGCGCTTTTCCTTCGAGCAAGACGGAATTAAACAGCCTCTGAAGGACTTTAAGTACCGGCGATCCGCCCGCTTTCAGAAGCTCTGCAGTAATTCCGTCTTCACCCGGCGCTTTGTTGTTTTTAAGTTGGTTGAGAGCCATCCTAATCTCGTAAAGGCTGATGTCCGTGATATCCTCAGTGTAGTGTCGGGTTAGCTTGGCTCTTGGGTCTTTTACCAAGTCAACAATAGGTTCAGCTACTGAGGTATACAACTGTCCATAGAACCTCTCTATCTCCCTGAGCACCTCTGACCTATTCGACGTTACGTTTCCGTCCTCCGTCTTCAGCTTCGTCAACTGGCTTTGCCCAATCGACGCGGCTCTTGCGAACACTTTGGAGCCCTTGTTCTGCTTTATGGTCTCCTCAATACGTCTTGTGTTGAAGGACCGTAGATCGTGTCGCAAGGACTTCAATATCTGTCCATTGAGCTGCCTATAGGACTTAGCATCATCGGAGGTTTGGAGTCTCATGGTACGTCGCTCAGCCATAAGGTTTCGGGTGTAGTCGGATAGCTTTTGAGGCCTATTTTTACGGTGGGGCTTAAAATGCTTAGACCCGACCGTATGGACAGTCTCTACCAACCTATTGTTGATTTCGTCCACTGATGCGCTGCTGTCTAGCAATTCGAAGCGGTTTGACAATTCGAGTTGAAAGTTCTCGGGGTTTTGGATATGTGTATTAGAAGGTCGGAGCGTAGACTTCATCAGACGCGATCTTTCCATTTTGACATTAATATTTAATGTGCCTCTGACCATTCGGTGATCACTGCCGGTTTTTACCCTGTGAATCACGGAGACATCATTAAATATTTGTCGCTTGGTGCTCATGATGAAGTCTATCTCATTTTTTGTGAAACCATCAGGGCTCATCCAAGTCCATTTCCTATGAGACGGCTTCTGGAAGAAAGAGTTCATCATAAAGAGTCCCTCCTTCTCCAGAAATTCGGCCAGCCTCTGACCCCTGGGATTACGCTGCCCATATCCAAATTGCCCCACTCTCAACTCATCATCGCCCCGTTTGCCCAGTCGCGCATTGAAGTCACCCATAATTACTGTAAAGTGTGCTTTGGAAGTATGTATAGCTCTACTAATGTCCTCATACATAGCTTCGACCTCATCATCTGAGTATGCCGAGGTCGGTGCGTAGACCTGTATGACCTTCAGCGAATATCTTTTGGATATTCTGAGTATCAGGTACGCTACCCTGCTCGACACACTAGTGATGGACACAACGTTGTTTATGAGTGACTTGTGGACGATAAATCCGACACCACCTTGGGACTGCTGTTCGCCGTCCCGGTAGTAAAACAAGTTGCCGGATTTTAAGGTTATCGTGTCCTCGCCCTCTCTTCGGACCTCCGATAAACCAACAATACTCCACCGCAACTTGTTTAACTCTTCTTCCAGCTCAACTAGCTTCTCATCTGTCCTCAATGTGCGTGCGTTGTATGTCACCAGGGCCAATTTTCGGTTTTGGTGGTAGCCGAATCTCTGCCGGAGATTCTTAGCACCCCTTGTCCTGTCGTTACCATGGCTGCTACCGTGGCCAGGACGAACAGGACCGCCGGGGACTAGGGGCCTGGTTTTCTTGCTTTCTTCCATATTGGTTGGGGGTGTTTGCCATACTCGCCACGCTTGGCAGGCGGGTTGGCGAGCGCAGTTTTTGGTTGTAAAAGTGTTAAGGGAACGCTGCTGCCCATTCCCTAGTTTTCCCTTAGTCGCCTTGTACGACACCCGATGGGATGAGATGGGTTGGTCCTATTCTAAGCCGGGAACCACGCGCCGTTAATTATACCTACTTAAATAAGTTCCAATAAGATTGTTACGCGTACTGACTTTGTAATCAATGAATAAATGATTTATTATTATTATTTAAACCGCTTCTTGCAAGTGTCACAAAAAACGCTGTTGCCGGTAACCCAGTTTGGCTTCCGACCGAATAGAGGAACATGTGAGGCCATTTTCTCAGTGCGTCAACTGCAAGAGAAGAGCAGGGAACAGGGTAAGCATTTGTACCTGTGCTTTGTTGACCTGGAGAAGGCCTTTGACAGCGTACCTCGAGAAACCCTCTGGATGGTGCTGGGAAAGATAGGGTGCACGGGGAAGTTTGTAGGACTCCTGAGGCTCCTGCATGACGACATGAAGTGCTGTGTCACCGTCGATGTCGAACAATCAGACTTTTTCCCCATCACCTGTGAGGTAAACCAAGGGTGCGTCCTTGCGCCTACTATTGTTTGCGTTGTACTTTGCGATTGTAGTCCGAGAGGTCTTACGGACTACTTTAGAAGGTATCCGCATCCGTTACCGCACCGATGGCAATCTCTTCAATCTGGCGAGGCCCAAGGCCCGCACTAAAGTCTCACATCACCTGTGTTTTGCGTCAGAATTCTCAGACGGCCTGCAACAGCTAATGTCCAACTTCGACGAGTCCTGCCGAAAATTTGGCCTGAAGATCAGTGTTAAGCTGTTTCTGCCCGCATGATTTAAAACTAGCTACAAAGAATCTTGGGCAGCACAACTGCCATGCATACCTTTGCATGATAACTTGAGGAGGGCAAGCGCAAACATGGTGGACAACTCCTTAGGTACAAAGATGTGCTAAAGCGCCACATGAAGAGGTGCAGCATAGAGCCCTCTCAGTGACGCGCTGACCTTAATGGAAAGCGTGATCAATTGAAAGCCCGACCACCCGTGGCGATCAATTATTCTCATACTTACGGTGTGCATGTGAGCAACATGCCCGCAATGTGCGAGGATATTTACCAAGAAGATTGGCTACATAAGCCACATGCGAGCGCACGATCGTCAAAAATAACAGAGTTGATGCAGTCGCCATGGCCGAAATTGGTCTGGATCACATCATCATGACTTCAAGAAGACCTTAATAAAGTAGTCAACTATTTTAAAGCTGATGTTGATCTTAACACATCTGAGTGTCAAGTAATTAGTTTCACTAGAAAAGCGCACGCCTTTACCACTAGTTACACAATCAACCACCAAAATATATCTCGTGCTTGTCATTAAAGACTTAAGAGTTTTTATTGACAGTAAGCTTACGTTTAAGGGTCATTACGATTTTACTGTAAGACTAGCCTTTTCAGCCTTAGGATTTATCATCCGTAATACAAACTCTTTCTAGACCATGAAATCTATCAAAATACTCTACTGTGCCTATGTCCGCAGTCATCTTGAACATAGAGGTACTAGAAGCATAGAGGGAGCATTTACAAGATTATATATTTGCACTGCTTACACTTATGTCATGTCAGTGATAAGAAAGAGGACAAATCCATCGTTACCAGTTACAACATTGTACATTTTGGCATGACAGACCATAGACTTGACTTATGTTTTCTCATAGATGTAGTATTAGTACTTTTCCATATAAATGCGAAAGCTTTATCGAAAAAAAAATGTATATAAGCCGAAAATTAAATATTTTTTACAATACAAAATATCGCTACTAACTTAGTTTTGTAGTAATAATATTAATTCTTTCTAGCTATTGACGATCTAAAGAATCTTGACATTCACTATGTAATAATTTAAAAATATCTTTTACTATGGTACTTGTCAAGACAAATGTAACGAGCCTCAACACGTCAGGGTTATGTTGAGTAGATGGGTAGTTCTGTTAGTCACCCTTTGCCTCCAACATGAGACCCTGGACACCATCCGGGTCTACAGAACTCATCAAGACAAAACGACTAAGCCCAAACACGGCGGGGTTATGTTGAGAAGTTAGGTAGTGTTATTGGCCACCTTCCGGCTCCATCAGATCCTGGACAACATCCGGGTTTAAAGTACTCGTCAAGACAAATTTAACAAACCTAATTAACTTCCATTGGCCACCTTTCGGTTGAATCATAAGACCATGAACACAATTTGGTTATATACTACTTATCAATACTAATTTATCCAGCCTAAACATGAGGGGGTTACGTTGTATAGTTTACATGTTCCTATACCCACCTTCCGACACTATCATCAGACCAGCTCCATGGTACCATATTATTGCAATGTCATCGGACTTACCTACGTATGCCGAATTCTAGCTCAATCGGATATCCGCACGTGCTTGAAATTGGTTCACAAGATTTGAAACGGAAAGACAGACAGATAGACATACTAACATTGTAAGTTAAATTAAAGTTTGTAAAAATAAAATTGAACTTTTCATAAAGTTTTTATTTATTAGATCGTTACAAACTTTTTAGTCTGTGTGTCACGCGACATGCCCGACCGTCACGCGACATGCAACGCGCTCGCCAGAGCAGCCAAGGCCAATATGTTTTACTTTTACCGTGGTTTCAAAAAACCACACAAGGATTTTTTTCTATAAGCGCGAACAAAACATATTAGAAAAACCTATTGCAAAGAATAACATTAATTTAAAAGAGAGCCAATTGAAGTTACTTTTACACTGAAACTGCTACTGGTTGTAATCTTCGCTATTTGAGTCCAACATCGAAGCACTCTTTTGTAAAATGTATTGAAAAGATGCAACTATACTCAGTTTTAATGTGCTCTTAGTATTGCATAAAACCCTATTCATTTAGGCTGCAATATCCGTAAGCATGCTAAAAGAAAACGAAAACACGCGTTAACAATTACATAATTACCCATTTTCGAGAATGCTATCGATAAATAATATTTAAAATCCTCTTCAAGCCTTGCGGTTTCTTTTGTTAAATAAAACATTGGTCCTTGTCCTGTAGCGTTTAGGTTCAAATATACTATATCTATCGCCAGATCCCTTACGGGGTAGGCAGAGAGTACAGAGTTCCAACAGGCTCTTTCCGTACATACCTCTCTGGCTTCCTCTACTCTCATAGTTCGTCTCATACACGCTCGCCGGTTACGAAGACTCCTGACTTGTCCTTCAGATAAGACCCGGTCAATTTGGTCATGGTAAGATAGTCTAGGTCTTCCCCGGTACCTACACCCTTCCACTTTCGTATTGTATATCAGTTTTGTCATTCTTTCTTCGGACATTCTTTCTATATGCCCGAACCAACGGATATTCTCTTTCATACCTATTTGCTTTCTTACTACGCTGTTGCGAATACGGTCGGTCAGCTTCACACCGCACATCTTCCGCAGAGCTCGCATTTCCACCGCATTTATCCTACTTTCATTCTCCTTCTTACATACCCCGCTATCTCTGCCATATAACAGCGTTGGGACAAGCACTCCATTATGTATGGCCAGCTGCGCCTTTCGGTTTAAGTGCCGGCTCCCAAGTAGCTTTCCCATCGCGCCATTCACTCTGTTCCCTGCACTCACTCTTCTCTCTATGTCAGCAGTGTATTTTCCATCCTTACTGAATGCGCGTCCAAGATATACAAACTCATTCACTTGCTCCAGCACATCGTTCCCAACCACAATCCTTGCATTCGTTCTGGTTTCTTCCCGTTCAAAAACTATAATTTTGGTTTTCTTCACATTCAAATGTAAGTCATTTTTCATGCAGTCGTCTTTCATAACTGTGACTCGTGATTGCAGATCAGTGGCTGTTGGCGCTATCAAAATCGCGTCATCTGCATATAGTAGATGATTTACCACTAGATCACTCATTTGTACACCTTCATTCATCGCTTTCAGTCTTTGAAGACTATTATCCAAATATATTATAAACAGTCTAGCGGACAACACGCAACCCTGCTTGACGCCGATTTCAACGTCAAACCAGGGTGACATGTTACCACCCACCCGTACGCATGCCTTGCAGTCCACATAGGTGGACTGGACGGCCCGCAGCAGAGTGCCATTTATACCATACTCAGGCAAAATGTCCCAAAGTCTTCAATCAATCAATCAAATCAGCCTATTGCAGTCCACTGCTGGACATAGGCCTCTCCCAATTTGCGCCACAATACACGGTCCTCCGCCTTCCGCATCCAGTCCCACCCTGCGACCTTCTTCAGGTCGTCGGTCCACCTAGCTGGTGGGCGCCCTACCTTACGTTTGCCGAGTCGTGGTCTCCACTCTAAAACTCGTCTGCTCCATCGGCCATCGGTTCTTCGACAGACATGGCCAGCCCACTGCCACTTTAGCGAGCTCACTCTGCGGGCTATGTCAACTACTTTGGTTCTTTGACGGATAACTTCATTTCGGAGTTTATCCCTCAAAGAGACTCCGAGCATAGCCCGCTCCATAGCTCGCTGCGCGACTTTGAGCCTATGGACTAGCCCTACTGTAAGTGTCCACGTCTCGGCACCGTATGTCATGACTGGTAGAACGCACTGGTTGTAGACTTTCGTCTTCAGGCATTGCGGTAAAGGTGAAGAGAAAACCCGACGTAGTTTGCTGAATGCCGCCCAGCCCAACTGGATCCTTCTGTCGACTTCTTTCTCGAAGTTGTTCCTACCAAGCTGGATAATCTGCCCAAGGTAGGTGTATTCTCGAACAACTTCGAGCATCGATTCTTCGACGTAGACTGGTCTCGGCGTGACATGTTCATTGAACATGATCTTGGTTTTATCCAAATTCATGCCGAGACCAACACGTCGAGAGGCTACATTTAGGCTGTGCAGCATCTCACTTAACTGTTCCAGCGTCTCTGCTATTATGACGATGTCGTCGGCAAACCGAAGATGCGAGATGCACTCACCGTCTATATTCACGCCCCGTCCCGCCCAGTTTAGCGTCTTTAAGACGTCTTCAAGCGCGTTGGTGAAAAGCTTAGGGGATATTACATCCCCCTGTCTCACCCCTCTGCGCAGCTCAATGGGGTTGGTTTTTTTTTCCTGGAGCTGAACGGTCATAGTGGCGGTATCATATAAACATCTCAGCACTTCGATATAACGCCAGTCAATACGACATCGTTGCAGAGCATCCAGAACTGCCCAGGTTTCGATGGAGTCGAAGGCTTTTTCGTAGTCCACGAAAGCCATACACAGCGGCTGATTGTACTCTTCAGTTTTCTCTACAATCTGCCGAACAGTATGGATGTGGTCTACGGTGCTGAAGCCTTTTCGAAACCCGGCTTGCTCTGGTGGCTGAAACTCGTCGAGTTTTCTGGCGGGGCGGTTTGTGACTACTCTCGAGAACAGCTTGTATACATGGCTCAGAAGTGAGATGGGTCTGTAGTTCTTCAGCAAGGCTTTATCGCCTTTTTTGAAGAACAGAGCCACCGCACTCCCGCTCCACGCTTTAGGTGTTAGGCCCTGGTGAATGATGGAATTGAAAAGGCTTTGAGGAACTCGGTAGTAATTCCATCATCACCAGGAGATTTATTGTTCTTAAGTTGCTCGAGAGCCGCCTTGTCCTCGCCCTGATCAACATCTGGGATGTCTTCCGTGTAATGGCGCGTAAGTGGGGCTCTGTGGTCATCATCGCTGGGTCTCGTAGGCTTACCTGTCCGTGATGCAAACAGTTCTCCATAGAAGCCCTCGATTTCCTCGAGAATCTCGAACTTAGAGGTCACGGTTTTGCCATCCGCAGTTTTGAGTTTCGTCAGACGGGGACGTCCGAGCTGTTGGGCGAAGACCTTAGTGCCCTTATTCTGCTCGATCGCAGCCTCGACGATACGGGTGTTGAAGCGTCTGAGGTCGCGCCGAATCAGCTTTCGGATTCTAAGGTTTAAGTTCTTCCGATCTGACGAAGATATCTGCGTAGGTGGCATTTCTCGTCTACCTCTCATAAGTTCGAGAGTCTCGGCCGAGAGTTTAGAGTCCCTGTTTTTGCTTTTTCCATACAGAAACTTTCGAGACACGTCCTGTAGCATTCTGACCACTGTGTCGGTTTTCTCGTCAATATCGCCAATGGTTTCCAGCAAGTCAAAACGGTTTTGAAGTTTCAATTGGAACTTTTCGGAACCCAAGGCTGTTTGGAGCGCGGTAGTTCGGAGAGTAGGCTTCACCATTCGGGCCCTTTCGGCTTGAAAGTCTATATTTAGGGTGCCTCGGACGAGTCGGTGATCGTGGCCAGTATTGAACCTGTTGATCACAGAGACGTCCCTAAATATATACTTCTTATCCGTCATGATGAAGTCTATCTCGTTCTTTGTCACGTTGTCGGGGCTTCGCCAAGTCCACTTTCTATGGGGCTTCTTCTTAAAGAAGGAGTTCATTAAGAAGAGCCCCTGCGACTCGAGAAAGTTTACTAGCATTTGCCCCCTGTTATTTCTGCGCCCCACACCGAAGGGTCCGATTTTCGTTTCGCCGCGTTCTTGTACTCCCACTTTGGCGTTGAAGTCCCCCATAACAACGCTGTAGTGAGCCTTTGGAGTGCCGTGTAGTGCTTTCGCAATGTTTTCGTACACGGCTTCGGCTATTTCGTCAGCGTATGTCGAGGTCGGCGCATATACCTGTACCACCTTAAGGGAGTACCTATCGGTGAGCTTCAGTATAAGGTACGCTACCCGTGTCGACACACTGCTGACTTCCACAACGCTGCTAACGAGGTCCTTATTGACCAGAAAACCGACACCACCCTGGGAGAGCTGATCACCTTCTCGGAAGTAGAACAAGTTACCTGACTCAAGGGTTATCGCGTCCTCCCCCTTTCTTCGGACCTCACATAACCCCAAAATATGCCATTTTATGCGACCCAGTTCTACCTCGAGTTCGGTGAGGTGGTGGTCCAGCCGTAGTGTGCATCCATTATACGTCACGAGGGTCGGTTCTTTATGGTAGCCTCTCGTAGCCCGGAGATTCTTAGCACCCCCTCTCCCGCTGTCGCCCCGACCGCTACCGTGATCGGGAACAGCGGGAGTACCGGGAACTGGGGGCCGGTTAAATTGTTGTGCTTTCATGGGAGGTAGATTAGCCTACTATACCACGCTGGCCAGACGGGTTGGTATAGGGTTTGATTTCAAGTTTTCCTTCTCCCAAAGTCTTCAATAACCTAAAAGTAAAAATAACAGAAGACCTATGGGGCATGTCTGTTAAAGTATGTAAATCAATTATTCATACTATCGCGCCTCACTTAGCTTTAATTTTTAATATGTGTGTAGATCAGGGAGACTTTTCGGATTTAATGAAGTTTAGTAAAGTAATACCACTGTTTAAATCCGGCAATAGTAATGATCCTAACAACTATAGGCCTATATCTGTTTTGCCAGTGCTCAGCAAAGTGTTTGAAAAGATAATGCTTATTCAAATGTTAGATCACTTCAACGTTAATAACATCCTTCATGACCAACAATATGGCTTCACCAAAGGACGTTGTACTACCGACACCGGTGTGACCTTAATAAAGCATATCTTTGATGCTTGGGAGAACTCTCAGGACGCCATTGGCATCTTTTGCGACCAGTCGAAGGCATTTGATTGTGTTGAACATGAAACGCTGTTGCTTAAACTAGAGCATTATGGAATCCGAGGTAAAGCACTAAATCTACTAAAATCTTACTTAGGAGGAGATAGACAACAGTGTGTTCAAATAAACGAAATTAAATCTCTAGGAGCTTTAGTTAAAATGGGCGTTCCTCAGGGATCGATACTGGGTCCGTTTCTATTTTTGGTATATATAAATGACCTGCCTCGAGCAGTTGAGGGGCGGGCGAAGGTAGTGTTGTTTGCTGATGATACCTCTTTGATCTTTAAAGTAGGTAGACATGTAAATAACTTAGACGAGGTAAATGACGCTATTCTTATTATCTCTATTCTATTCTTAATACATAATTGGTTCACATGCAACAATTTAGTGCTTAATAACAAGAAAACTAAATGTATACGGTTTTCTTTACCGAATGTGAAAAGTACTGCATGTGATATTATACTTAATAACGAGAAACTTAAGTTTATAAATGATACAGCTTTCTTAGGGATTACGCTTGACTCTAAGTTGCAATGGGACCCTCATATTAAGACTTAAGGTAAACGACTCAGTTCCGCTGCCTATGCCGTAAGAAAAATCAGACAGCTTACTGATGTGGACACCGCGCGGTTGGTCTAAGTAACTGAAGTCAGTTACTTTCATAGTATCATGTCTTACGGTATATTATTGTGGGGTAGGGCAGCTTACATTGACTCTATTTTTATCTTACAAAAGGGCTATTAGGGCCATCTATAACTTAGGTAGTCGCGACTCTTTGAGATAATTGTTTAAAGAAGCCAATATTATGACGGTCCCATGTCAGTATATTTATGAAAACATAATGTACACACGGAAAAATTTTGATCTATTTAATCAGCTAGGTGATAGGCATTGCTATAACACGCGACATAGAAATAAATTGGATCAACCGCAATTTCGTCTGTCTAAAATTCACACGTCTTTCATGGGGTACTGTGTTAGATTTTATAATAAAATTCCACTTGACGTCGCTCAACTTAGTGAAAATAAATTCAAATCCTGTATTAAACGTACGCTCTGCAAGCGAGCTTACTATACTCTAGATGATTATTTAAAAGATAAAAATGCTTGGATAGATGTTGTTCCAGCTCCATCAGAATATGGATAACATGTTCAGCTATTATTATTTATTATTCCCTCTCTTCCTTCTAGTAGTAGTAGACTCACCTGATACTACATTGTTCTCCCATACCCCACAACAAAATGTAGATGGAAAAATTGTAAAAATATTATTTTAAAAGAGTAAGCGTGGAGTCTTGCCCTTCTTGCCCTTCTTCCCCACAGGAATGACATTCCGAAGTGGTGGTAAAGTCTTTGTTACTATTTTGACGATTCATAAATACTGTAATGGTTTACATGATTAAAAAATATTCTGATTCTGATTCTGATATCGATGTAAATTTTCCATCATTATGACTAATCTCTTTGGGTATACGATTATTAAGATTCTCTCTAAATCGATAAGTTTGCGTGGAGCCTACGTCAAAATGACAAGTCATAAATCTTGAATAAAAAAGAAGTTCGACCCTATATAAACAAAGATCCACCCGCGAAGAAAGACGTTATACCAGTACGCTCAATGAGGTCGCGGCCGCGCGGTCATAAATTTGCCGTGGTTTATAAAAACGACGATAATTTAAAAATTCCTAATGTTTTGACTTGAAATAAAAAGTATTTTCATCTATGATGTTACTGTGTCTTACTTGTATATACATTTATTTGATACATCATCCTATACAATTACATTTTTAGCCTTAAAAATACATACGATAAAAATACATACGAAAAAAAAAAAAAATAGTGTTCACGCAATTAAATTTTTTAGAAAATATTACTCTACTTTGGAATAACAAGTTATGCTTTTTGTAATCTAGGATAAGTAGTTATAATAATCTGCAAATCTCGTTTTATGTCTTTTAAACAAAATAATTGCCCAAAACGATGGCAAGTGACCATTTGTGACCAAAATTACGTGCGTCCTCTCACGAGTTTTAGAATATGAATGGCCGATGCTCACAGACAATCTATGACAAGTATTATACACCAAAATAAAGAACGTAAACTCCGCCATCTTTCATCCGAACAAACCGTATGTCTACAAGGTCACGTGTTCATACTAGAATGAACTTTTTAAATCAGTAATATCATGAGACAAATTTGTGACTTAGTGAGTATAAGGCCTATGATTTTGCCCGAGACAAATTTGTCGCTTAGTGAGTTAAAAGGTTAAATTAGTTACCTAAATGGTACCAAGTGTCCAGAAAAAGTGTACAGCTGTACTGCGTGGATTATACACGCAGTTCAGCTATACATTTTTTCTATGTTTTCAATCCTACCTGTATGATCTTGAATACGCTAGCCAAATTTGGAATCCCAACTATTCAGTTCACTCGGCTAGGTTAGAAAGTATACAAAAAAGTTTACCAAGTTATTATTTATTTAAAATACCTTAAAAAAAATTACGATGAACGCTGTGCTCGGTTACATTTGCTCCCACTGTCAATCTGTAGAAATATTTCAGACATATGCTATCTGACAAAAATTGCTCAATTTAAAATCGATTGCTCAGAACTTGTTGCAAGAATATATCTTTATGTTCCTCCACGCCATTCCTGACCCAGAAATCTGCTCCATGTTCCACAAACACAAACTATATCGCAATAATAGTTACCTAATACACTTACCTAAAACGTTTAACGAAACGATTGGTTCTACGCATCCAGTTTTAGATTTATTTTCCAGCAGTTCAACAGCATTCAAAAACCATTTGACTAAAAGTGTTCTTCCTTCCTCCGTGTTATCATAAGACTTTGCAGCTATTTATTTAACCTATTTATTAATTAATTAGTATTCCGATTCAATTAAGCACATTCTCTTTTTAATTATGGCGGCTTCTAAATGACTTCTTACTGCTAATCATTAAACTAACCTGTACTGCTAGCTGTAAGCCTCCCAAATAAAATAAAATAATTATTAAAGAGCCACCATGTATCAACTTATGTCTGTTAAAAGACCTAGCAACCTGGTGATTAGAGAAATTGAACGTGATTTGGTTACTTTAGGACCAATGTTCAGTAATACAAAAAATATCTATATTGCAACCATTCATGAATAATTCGTTTCCAAATCTTTGCCCCGTCATACATTGAATATATTAATGGAACAAGTTAATTTAATTTGTTTTATTATGTAATATTTCATTTTTATTAAAGCAAGAGGATGTCTCTATTGTCTCTGAATAAAATTTAAATTACTTGAAATGTCGAGATTTTGATTAATAAATATTATGTCAGAATATACATAATATTGGGTAGCGCTAGGAGAGGGCGCTGTTGTCTCGCTGTCAATATTGTCTCGGTATTTATATTGAAATAAAATTATAAATAAAGCTATCTAAACTGGTAAATGCTGAAATAGACTCAAGTGCTGTTTAGTGGCCCAAAAACAGTCAAAAAAGGTGAAGTACAGTGTAAACAATCAAACAGAAGTGAAAATTCAAACAAAACTGTCTCGAATATCAGTGATTATATTTCATCAGAAAGTGAATTTGTTGCTACATTAATCACCAGTAACTCTAATAAGAAGATATAACGCAAACAGGTACTGTAACATAAAACAACATTGTTGCCAAATGTTACTAAATAACGAATACATAACCTAGAAAATAAATAACGGCACAGCGTAGACGTATGAAAGCGAAGAAACGCCACCTATCATTCGGTAGAAATAACAATCAACTGAAGTTTAGCGAGTAAGATCAATAGAGGGCTCCACGTGTGTATAAACATTGGTATCTTCAAAACTAAGTTAGTTATGTATACTAGACCAGTACACAGCTCAGTGCAAGTACTTTAAAAGATGATGCAATATAAACAGACTGTTGCTCATAGAATATAATTCCAAGTACTGTTTTGCTTAATCAGCTTAACTTGCCTCAGCTGCGTATTAATCATGTAAACAGATATCAGGTTACTTGTTTAGTCTCAGTCCAATTCTCATAACTGTTTTGCTAAATAAGCAGATATCAATTAATAAGACGTATAACGCGTGGGTTCATTCTAGAAGGAGTTGTTTACTTGACGATGCCTATAAAAGCCATCGCCAAGCAAAGTACATTTAATATCGACTCAGCTCTCTTACCGTTCGCACTAACGTTAAGTAATATTAATTGACTGCATTAATATTTTGAGTATCTATTATTAATTTGTATTGTGAAATAAATATATTTTTATAAAGTCACGCCGGCCTTTATATTTGACTGGCGCAGCCGAACGGTAGGATTTCAGTCGCGATAAGTGTTGCAGTAGTCATACCAGACAAGCTCAACGCCGTGTAGGAGTACAAGCATCGATTCCGGACCACAATCGCCTGGCTGAATCCTAGAAAAAGGACCTACCCTACCTTCGAACAAAGAAATTTTGTCAAGAAGTGCCTGCTGATACTCAAAGAGCGGATATTCGGCATGAAAAATTGCAGCATTGTGTGAGTTCTGACCTTTCCCACATGTTCCTATTTTTCTGTCTATTCTGAATTTAATTGGACAAGCATCGCTAATTTCATTCAGACCCCGAGCCTGTAATTCCGGTCAAAAATCGCGGGAATTATTTGGATAAAAGGATATCGCATTATTAGACAAGCATCGCTAATTTGTGATTAGAATTTAGGATCTCACGGGATTTAGACACGCATCGCTAAGCCGTAGATCACCACTTAGGGCCGTAAGAATCAGACAAGCATCGCTGAACTTACGTAAAACATTGTCGTATTTTATTAAAAAAAAGAAAATTACTTCCAGTGGGGTGATCACAAGGTCCACTTGAGAACGTAAAATATTGAAAAGAAAATAAATCTTAATGAAAAGAAATTAAATATTATAAAAAAATAATAAACGTTGTTCTGCCTATAAAGGCTAAGTTAAATAGTAATTGATAAGAGTTATATTTTCGGACAAAAATCGCCGAATCTATAAACTTTTTCTATTATAAAATTTTTATTGTAAACTTTTTATGTGTTATTTTTAAATTGTATTTTTTTTGTGTGTGTTATTATAATTGTATTTTTTTTAATTTGTGTGTGTAATATTTATCTTATTGTGTTTGTAAAAGTGAATAATAAGTGTTCAAAATATTCAAAATGAATCAAATTCAAATTATTCCGAAAGAAATTCTCGACTTAATTCCACGTTACGACGGTAACAATCAATTGTTAAATTTTTACATCCAAAAGTGCGAATATGTTATTAGAAGTTTTAATCGCGAAAATAATGCCGCACAACAAATGTATATTTACCATAGTCTGACGAGTAAATTAATAGATAAAGCCGCGAAACTAGTGAGTGAAAGAAATATTATCAATTCTTGGGATAGCTTAAAGGAACTCCTCATAGAACATTTTGGAGATCCTAGAACAGAAGATTGCATTGCCGTAGAATTAGAAAACATTAAATTAAAATCAGGAGAGTCATATATAGATTTAGCTCATAGAATCCAGGACGTAAAAAGTTCAGTTATAGCCAAAGTAAATTTGTTAACCGATGAAGGCGTTAAAGCCGCTAAAATGATTATTTATAATAATTCTGCGTTAAATAGCTTTTTGTTTAACTTACCAGAAGACCTATTAAGGATCGTTAGGTTAAATAAATGCGCTAATTTAGAATCAGCCTTAGGAGTAGTTACAGAGGAAGTAAATTTCCATAACCATTATAATGCAAAAAGTAAAGTTAAATCAAATAATAGTTTACAAGCAACTAAACAAATTCCAACCCAATTTAAATTTGGCATACCTCAAAACAGATTCCTTCAAAGTAATTTCCCACAAAGACAATTAATGAATCAAAACTTCCGACCTAACTTCAATCCTAATTTAAATCAACAAAATCAACAAAAAGTATTTAAAAATGATCAAAGATTACCTTACAACATAAATAATTATAAGCAATCTGGGTTCTTCAAACCCAATCCAAATCAACAATTCCGTTTCGGGATTCCTAATAGATTCATAAATAAAAATCAAACAGATAATGATGTCACAATGAGGACAGCAGTTCGTAATAACATGATTGAAAATTTATATGAGAATGACGTAGATGACATCGACCTTGAGACTGACGAATACTTTAATGAATATGAGCCAGTGACAATCGATGAAGTCGACGACGAAAACCCCGATAATAATGTTTCTCCACCTGAAAATTTTCCCATGGATCCGGTCCAAGATCCCCCGAAATAGTTAAACTTAATTATAGTGAAACCTTAAAATTACCACATATTATAATACCAGAAATTAATTCAAAATTTATGATAGATACAGGAAGCACTAGATCCTTCATTAGCCCCGAAATAGCAAACAAATTCTTTTATAATTTTATAACTTTAGAACCTTTTGAAATAATTAGTACACATGGACATAGTAGGCACAGTAAAGTAGCTTATATGCCCTTAACCAAAACTTTTAAAACCAAACATTGTCACAAATTTTACATTTATGATGTGGATAGTAGATACGAAGGTTTATTAGGTTCAGACTTGTTAAAAGAACTAGAAGCCACAATAGATATGAAAAATCAAGTTTTAAAAACCAGAAATACTAAAATTCCGATATTGTATAGAAAACCCTACGAAATTAAATTATCACCGCGTTCAGAAACTCGTGTTAAAATTCCGACAAATCTTAAAAATGGTGAAGCAATATTACATTTTTTAGAATTTCAACCAGGTGTTAGAATGCCCGATGCCATAGTAAATTGTAAAAATTCAATAGCCCAAACAATTATACAAAATTCTACAGATCAGAATGTTATATTAAAATTTGATAATCCATTAAAAGTAGTCAAATTTGAGGAAAAATTTTTCAATAACCTCAATACTTTAAATTTAAATACAAATAAAAATAAATTGTTACAACAAAATCTTTCTAAATTAAGATTAGATCATTTAAAGAAAGAAGAAAAACAAGCCATACAACAATTATGTTACAGATATAGAGACATATTCTATTGTGATGATATTCCTTTAACTTTTACGAATCAAGTTAAACATAAAATTCGAACCACTAATGAAGATCCCATATATATAAAACCATATAGACATGCCCCTACAGAAAATAAAGAAATTGGAAAACAAATAGATAAATTATTAAGAAACAATGTCATTAGGGAATCGCACTCTCCATGGAGCGCCCCAGTTCACTTAGTTCCGAAAAAAATGGACGCTTCGGGCGAACGAAAATTTCGCATGGTCATAGATTACAGACGATTGAATGAAATAACCGTAGACGACAAATACCCATTACCCAACATTTCAGACCTTTTCGATAAATTAGGAAAAGCGTGTTATTTTTCTACATTAGATTTAGCTAGTGGTTACCATCAGATTGAAGTAGAGAAACAGGATCAATCTAAAACAGCATTTACAGCACAAAATGGACATTATGAATTTACCAGAATGCCATTTGGTTTAAAAACAGCCCCCGCAACATTTCAACGTGCAATGGATAACATACTTAGAGGTTTACAGGGTATCCATTGTTTAGTTTACTTAGATGATATCATTATATTCTCAAGTAGTTTAGAAGAACATTTAGAAAAATTAGAAAAAGTATTTGAAAGACTTAGGCAAACAAATTTAAAAGTAACATTAGACAAGTGTGAATTTCTGAGAAAAGAAGTTCTTTACCTAGGTCACACTATTACAGAAAATGGTCTTCAACCAAATGATGATAAAATTAAAGCCATATTACAATTTCCGTTACCTAAAACACCTTCGGAAATACGTAGTTTTGTTGGATTAGTAGGTTACTACCGAAAATTCATTAAAGATTTTTCCAAATTAACACAACCTCTCACTAAATGTTTAAAGAAAAGACACAAAATTATAATTAACAAAGAATATATTGATGCATTTGAGAAATGTAAAGAAATTTTAACAAACGCCCCAATCTTACAATATCCCGATTTCACTAAACCATTTTTGTTAACAACCGACGCATCCAATTATGCCCTTGGCGCTATACTATCACAAGGACCGATAGGTAGTGACAAGCCTGTAGCTTATCTTAGTAGAACATTAAACGACGCAGAAACCCGTTATAGTACAATAGAAAAAGAATTATTAGCCATAGTATGGGCGTGTAGAAAATTTAGGCCATACTTATATGGAAATAAATTCACCATATTAAGTGACCATAAACCCCTAATGTGGTTAAATTCCGTTAAAGAACCCGGAAATAGACTTACTAATTGGAAATTACAATTAACAGCATTTGATTACGAAATTAAATACAAACCCGGTAAACAAAATGGAAACGCTGATGCGCTTTCACGTGCAAAAATTAATAAACTAAAAGATAATCTATTAATGAAAGTTAATGCCTCAAGTCCCACAACAAAATCCCCCGAAGATTCAATTAAATCAAAATTAACTAACCCAGTTTCTTCTTTAAATAGTAATACTTTGACCGTGTCTGAAAACCCGAAATCATCCCTTATAACTATCCATTCAAAGGAAAACATAGATTCTTCCGATATTCCTATTTTATTTAAAGATAATTTTTCAATGATGGTTAATACATCGAATCCCTTAATATTTTCAATCAAAGACTTTAATCCAAACAAAATAAAAGTTAAAAAGAAACGTAAACGTAAAGTAAAACAGGATGATAAAATATTATCAAACCATGGCAAAAATAAATCCCGTTCTAGGAAGGTAAAAGTCCCAATAAAAGATATAAAACGTCCTCCGCAGGTTCGCGCTCCTGATCCTCGTACAGGCAGCCCAAAACCTGGCCCTTCAACTTCAGAAAATTCTAGATAATCCTGGAATCTTCCCAGTTAAGGAAGGACAAGCATTCATTAGCACTTATAATTGGAATATAATTAAAATATTAGATTTAAAATTTGTTAGTAACAGTATTGAATATAACGTTAACAAGTATTATGAAGTTAACGATTATTTAAAAGAAAAATTAAATGTATATTTCTTAGACGGAAATATCATAGATGCACAAATGCAAACTGAGTATATTATGAGTTTAACATTAGAGCGTTATAATCAATTAGTCCCAACAATTAGAATTAAAAGAGGTATTTTAAATCCCCTAGGTTCAATAGTTAAAGCCATTACAGGCAATTTAGATAATGAAGACGCAATCAGATACGATTCCTTGATAAGTCATATTCAATCTAAACAAAACGCTATTGATAACAAAATATCATTAGTTTCCGAAACAATTGGAGTATTAGTAAATCTGACAAACTCTACGAGAAACAATTTTATTGAAATAGACAAAACAATTAACGAAATAGAATCCATTCTGAATAAAACTCAATTCCAACATAGTAAGGAAATTGTCTTGAATACTTTCGATTTAATTATCCATAATTTTCAAATTTTGTTAACTAGGTTAGATGAGGTTGAAACAGCTATTGCTTTCAGTAGATTAAATATTTTACATCAATCCATTTTAGACATAGATGAATTGTTATCAACTCTTAAAGATATAGAGAAAATAGATAAATTAATGTATCCAGTAAATACCGATAATTTGATCAAAATTGTACATTGTATAGACATAAGAGCATATATTAAGAACAAACGAATAACGTTTATTATGTCAATACCAATTGTCCAATTAGATTTCTATAACTATTATAACCTTCATCCTTTTCCCATGTATAATCCTCATTTAAACCTAACATTCTTATTAACACCTCAATATTCCCAAATCCTGGTCAGAGGGTCAGATATACTTCCACTATCACAATCATGCAAAGAAATAGACGAAGGAGAATTCCTGTGTTATGAAGATAATTTATCTGTCACTAATGAAGACTTATGCATTACAGATTTGATGAAATTTTCTTCACAAATTACATCATGTTCTCCACTTACAGTAAAATCTTCAAAAGTCAAGGTCAAATCTATTCGGCCTGACACATGGTTACTATATTTAGGAAAACAGACATTTCTCACAGAGCACTGTGAAAATGATTTCAACCAGTTCAACATTTTTGGCACCTATATATTAACCTTAGATAATGAATGTGAAGCTAAATTAGAGAACATCACATTAAGGAAACGTCTCATTCAATTAACTAATCAAGTCTTCCATCAAGTTCCAGTTATAAATTTACCAAGCATCACAGCGGCAGAGAAAATCTACAAGCAGCCAATCAGCCTAGATGAGGTCAACTTAGAAGATCTTCAGTTCCTGTCACATGTGTTAAATAGTAAAAGTGAAAATCTCAGTGAAAACCACGTATATTCAGTGAATGTGCATAGCATAAGTTTAGGTTCTATAATCATTTATGTAATATTATTAATTGTGCTTTTGATTGTTTTATATATTTATAAGTCTAAAATATTGTCCTTATGTAAACATAAGCAAAATCAACATTCTCAAAAATCGAACGCTGATTTTGAACTTATGGAGGGAGGAGTTATGTATACTAGACCAGTACACAGCTCAGTGCAAGTACTTTAAAAGATGATGCAATATAAACAGACTGTTGCTCATAGAATATAATTCCAAGTACTGTTTTGCTTAATCAGCTTAACTTGCCTCAGCTGCGTATTAATCATGTAAACAGATATCAGGTTACTTGTTTAGTCTCAGTCCAATTCTCATAACTGTTTTGCTAAATAAGCAGATATCAATTAATAAGACGTATAACGCGTGGGTTCATTCTAGAAGGAGTTGTTTACTTGACGATGCCTATAAAAGCCATCGCCAAGCAAAGTACATTTAATATCGACTCAGCTCTCTTACCGTTCGCACTAACGTTAAGTAATATTAATTGACTGCATTAATATTTTGAGTATCTATTATTAATTTGTATTGTGAAATAAATATATTTTTATAAAGTCACGCCGGCCTTTATATTTGACTAGTTACTATTGTGAGGAAATAAATATAGAAGAAATAATGTCAACACTTCACATGATTCAGAAAGAGTTAGATGAACAAAAAACTAAGATTAAAGAGAGCAGCGTTTAAGGTAACAGAAAACATAAATAAAATATTAGACGATAAATTTATTTAAAAGGAGGAAAAATATGAAACCTCAAAGGAAAACAAGAAAAAAGATTAGACTTTTTAGAAAAACGCAAGAAACAGAAATTTGGTAATTTTCGGGATCAATTAACAAGAACAATTTTATTTAGAACTAGAAACCAGAACGAATGTAAGGATTGTGGTTGGTAACGATGTGCTGGAGCAAGTGAACGAGTTTGTATATCTTGGATGCGCCTTCAGTAAGGATGGGAAATACACCGCTGACATAGAGAGAAGAGTGAGTGCAGGGAACAGAGTGAATGGTGCGATGGGAAAGCTACTCGGGAGCCGGCACTTAAGCCATAAGGCGCAGCTGGCCATACATAACGGAGTTTTTGTCCCAACGCTGTTATATGGTAGCGAGAGCTGGGTATGTAAGAAGGAGAATGAAAGTAGGATAAATGCGGTAGAAATGCGAGCTCTGCGGAAGATGTGCGGAGTGAAGCTGACCGACCGCATTAGCAACAGCATAGTAAGACAGCGAGCAGGTATGAAAGATAGTATCGGTGTAAAGATGAGAAAGGGCATGCTCCGTTGGTTCGGGCATATAGAAAGAATGCCAGAGGAAAGAATGACAAAACAGATATACAATGTGAAAGTGGAAGGATGCAGGTACCGGGGAAGACCTAGACTATCTTACCACGACCAAATAAACCGAGTCTTATCTGATGGAAAAGTCAAGAGTCTCCGTAACCGGCGAGCGTGTATGAGACAAACTATGAGAGTCGAGGAAGCCAGCGAGGTATGTAAGGAAAGAACCTGTTGGAACTCTGTACTCTCTGCCTACCCCGCAAGGGATCTGGCGTGAGGTTATAGATAGAGATAGATAGAAACAAATTCTAACAACTTTATATTTCAATACCTTCAAATAAGCCTAGACCATAAGGAAATTTATTTATTTATATATAGATAGTTATGTATACTAGACCAGTACACAGCTCAGTGCAAGTACTTTAAAAGATGATGCAATAATAACAGACTATTGCTTATACAAAATAATTCCAAGTACTGTTTTGCTGAATCAGCTTAACTTGCCTCAGCTGCGTATTTATCATGTAAACAGATATCAGGTTACGTGTTTAGTCTCTGTCAAATTCTAATAACTATTTTGATTAGTAAGCAAATATTAATTAATAAGACGCACACTGCGTGGATGTCTTCTAGAAAGAGTTGTTTACTTGACGATGCCTATAAATAGCCATCGCCAAGCAAAGTACACTTAATATCGACTTAGCTCTCTTACCGTTCGCATGAACCTTAAGCAATACTATTGACTGCATAGTATTTTGTATATTCATTATTAAATTAATATTGTTAAATAAATATATTTTTATAAAGTCACGCCGGCCTTTATTTTTGACTAGATACACCAACGACATACTACAAAATGCTTACAATAAATAAAAGTAACAATATTTCTTAAATTCGGTGTAGAATGACTTTACAGGTGTATACAGCACTCATTAAAGACGTAGATTACAATAAATATTAAATGTCGATTTATAAAAATATAACAAAATGAACAATAAGAACATAAAGGATTTACATTAATTTTAGTATTGTGGACTCAATAAAATGTAAGGAAAGAACCTGTTGGAACTCTGTACTCTCTGCCTACCCCGCGAGGGAGCTGGCGTGATGATATAGATAGATAGAATAAAATTAGATTATTATTAGCGATTTAGCGCAGTGGTTAAGAGCTTAAGCCGCTCCGCCCACTGTGTTTAATAGTCGCGGGTTCGATTCCCGCACGGGACAAATCTTTGTGTGATCCACAATTATTTGTTCCGGTATGGGTATTTGTGTGTGAATTTTCATGTTTGTAAACGCACCCACGACACAGGAATAAATCCTAGTGTGAGGCTTCGTTTTAAAAAAAAAAAAAAATTGGACAGAATTAAATTGTAAGATTGAATTATTATTGATTGAGTTATGCCAAATGTTTTTTTTTAAATTGGAAATAAAGTTCGTTAATAGTATATCATTAAAAATGTCAATGTCACCTTTTGCGCAAATATCGTTATAAGTTAACATAAATCTATTAAAAGGAGAAGTCATTCCCAAGTTAGTTCTTAAGCTACATGGACTGAAAGAGTTTGTGACTGGGTATCTCGGCAAAGTACGCGGGACCGTTAGATTAAGACGCAAGAGAGATTCGCTAGAAATCATAGCCCTATGAATAATTTTGTGCAGCGTTGTCAAGTCACCAATTTTCGTCTCTTCCCAAGAGAAAGCATTTTAAACTGATCCATTCTTGTATTATAATCAGCTCTATATGGACAGTTTTTATCTTTGAAGGCAAGGAAACGGGTAAAATTCCTCTGTATTCGCTCTATATGATCGCAATGCACTTTGTATTGCGGGTTCTAAATAGGAGATGCGTATTCTAGAATGCTGCGGATCAAGGCATTGTACAAGATTAATATCGCAGCAGGATCATTAAAATCTCTGCAAGTGCGTTTAACAAAGCCGACTATTCTCCACGATCTTGATATAATGTTGTCAATATGGTCAACAAAGCTCAACTTTTTATCAATTCGGATACCAAGATCACGGACCGAATCTGATTCTATCAATTGGACATTTTCTATGAAATATTTGGAAGGAATAACCTGTTTATTTCACGTAAATTTGATGTGCGTGCATTTTGATGCATTGAGATTCATTCCGTTAGTATGGCACCAATCTTGTATGGAATTCAAGTCAGACTGTAGTAGTAGGATATCATTTTCAGATTTTATGTGTTATAAACACATAAAATCTGAAAATGATATCCTGAAGTTTTAAATCTGAAGCTTTAAATCATCGGCGAAGATCGAACACTTACTAAATTTAAAGTTGTTAGTTATATCATTTATAAAAGCTAAAAAAAGAATAGGACCGAGATGCGAACCTTGAGGAACGCCAAACACTGGAATGAAGGAAGAAGATGATGTGAAACCATTTGCTGTGACTTTCATCCGTCTTTCTCTAAGATAGGAATTGAGCCAAATAAGTAATTTGCCATGTAAACCATAGAATTCCAACTTTGATACCAAAATATTGTGGTCCACCGTATCAAACGCACTGGTAAGGTCTGTATGTATGCCATCAATTTGAGCCGTCCCGTCAACTCCCATCATGATGTCTGCCACATACTCAAGAAGATTACTGACTGTTGATTTTTTCTTACAAAAACCGTGCTGATAATTCGAAATTACCTTTTCCAAGTGATTTGTAACAACTGAGCAGACAATTTTTTCAAAAATTTTTGGGAAGATGCTCAAAATTGAGACAGGTCGGTAATTCTTTACATTGTCCTTTTCTCCCTTTTTATGAATGGGCACCACATTAGCTAATTTCCATACACTTGGGAATTTAGAAGTTTTCATAGACATTTCAAATAAAATCTTTAATGGAAGTGTTAGATGTCTGTATGTCTTTTTAATGAAGATCGGGGGTATCCCATCTGGACCCGCACCTTTGCTAGGGGCAACTGCTTTTAGGCACTTTTCAATTGATTTTTCAGAGATGTCTACATTGTGAAGTGAGATCTGAGGGTATGCGTCACTACCAACAGGAATAGACCCATTGATAGGCGATGCATAAACTGACGAGAAATAGGTTGCGAAAAGGTCACAGATTTCTTCTCCTTTTTGGGCATTGCGGTCATCGAGAAACATCTCTCCAGGAAGATCCGACGTTCCACCTCGGTTCTGCTTCACGTATGCCCATATTTTTTTAGGGTTAGTGTATATGGCCTTTTCGGTTTTGTGAATGAAGTCTGAGTAACAGGAAGAAATCACAGTGTCTAGTCGCTTGTTACATAATTTTAATTCAAGCTGGTCTCTTGGGTTTTTGTATATATTATTTGTATTTCTTGTGAAATTATCTCTTTCGCCTATTAAACGAATTAAATTACACGAGAACCAACAGGGATACTTTGATTTATGTGATTTGGTCTTAGGTATAGTTAGATCGATTATTATGTTTGAACGAAGGTCCAAAGAACCTCCGTGTGTACTAAGGAGTAAATTCAACTGTTCCACTGCCAAGGTTGACGCTACACCGAAACTGACCGGTAGTCATTAATCGGTTGAAAATCTCGAAACCGCGGGCTAACTTTTTCCATTAAACATTCATTTTCGGTGCAGCGCCATCTTTCGGAGTATGTTGTAAACGACTTAATTATTGAACATGATTGTTCACAGTGAAATTGCGATAATTGTTCCAACATACCGCCCACCAAGGACAAATTAAATATTTTATTTTGTCCTTAACCTACTGTGCCGCCCACCATGAGAATATTACAATACAAAGGCTGACACATTACAATGTAAATTTCTTAAAATTAACTATGTTTCAACAATTAAACAACATTATAACATAAACAACATTTACCACTAATCAACTGTCCCTTCTTTCATTTTAATTTAAAGGTTTTATTCTGGTTCTTTTCCTAATCCTATTTTTACCTTCAGTTACCTGCCTGTCTCCCAAATTCTTATGGACAGATTTAGGTACTTTATTATGATCGACTATCCCAGATAAAATCCAACCTAGACTTGTATTTTGTGCTACTGGGCCACCACTAGGACACTTTTTGAAGCCTGCTCTAAGAAGATCACAATATACTTCTGCTCCCAGTAGCAAGTCTATGTTACTTGGTTCACTGTAAGTAGGATCAGCTAATTTTAATTTATTTTATTCTTCCCACTCTAAATTTTCTACCTTATTAAGGGGAAGGGGGCTGGTAATTGTGTCTAATACGTAAGCTTTCACATTTACGACCGTATTTGGTTCCACTAACGACTTTAATTCTATTTGGACCATAAATTTTGAGTTTAACAACTGGTATCCGCCTAAACCAGATATCTGTCCGTAAGCAGGTATCTTTTTTAACCCTAAAATTGCACAGCTGCTTTTGTTACGAAAGACGACTGTGACGCTTGGTCCAACAAAGTCCGAATAATTTTGTAATCTTCGCTGTTTTCAGACAGAGCCCTGACTAACGCCGTTGGTAGCAAGACCTGATTAATATTTCCTGTCGAAATACAAGCGACTATTGGTTCCTCACTTTTTAAACTGTTAGTGTCAGTTGCACAAGTTTCTTTACATTTCTTTCCCCTACTACTACTACTGACCTTTAAATTATAATTACTTCCTAAACCATTGGGATGTAGTAGTGAGTGATGTTTATGTTTACATTTTGCACATCTAATTTTAACACTACATTTTTTAGCTAAATGGCTATTACTAAAACAATTATAACATAACCTTTTACGTTTTACAAAGTTACGTCTTGAATCTAATGGCTCCCTACAAAACCTTTTACACATACTCAACTTGTGAGTCTCGAAACAAAATTGACACATTACATTATTAGCATTATTTGTTACGTGTAATGCTTTTATTTTTATTACATTATTATTATTTACATTATTATTCTTATTATGATTCTTGTAATTTGGATTGGATCCAGTTTCCAGAAATTCAATAGATTTGTATCGCTTGGTTAGAAATTGTTCTATTTCACTATAAGTAGCTAATTCATCCATGAAATTGTTATGAAATTCCCATTGTCTTCTGGTTTCTGGATCCAATTTCAGAGATAAAATATGTACTACAATAACATCCCAGGTTTTTACATTAATTCCAAGATTTGACAAAGCAGATAAACAATAGTTTGTAGTATTAATTAAAGCCTACGCAGATTCTACTACTTGCAGATTCATTTGTCATATTTTTCTGACTGAGTAATGTTTTTAACAAGTTATGACAAATGTACTTTTTGTTACTATAGTGTTTTTCCAATAAGTCCCAACACTTTTTATAATTATCTTCCGTGATAGGGATATGTCTTAACAGTTGTTCTGCTTCGTCAATTTAATAACTTTTCAAGTAATGAAGTTTCTGAACATTGCTTAATGAATTATTATCATGAACTAAGGACTGAAACAAATCTTTAAATGTAGACCATTCTGAATATTTACCAGAGAAAGTAGATATATTAATCTTAGGTAATTTAAACTGAGGTGCTTCAATACTATGTGAACTAGCTGATGGCTGAACTGTTTTAAGTTTTGATAAATTAGTTTTCAATTCACATTTATACTCCATGTACGCAGTTTCAGTTTGGTTATACATGTAGTTTTTCATATAATTAGAAGCCATAACTTCCTTAGCATCATAGGTGCGCATTAAATCTCTATGACCATTAAAAAACTCTCCCCATAGTTGATCTAAGGACTCTACTCTACCCTCAACATATTCAAACGTTATTCGTTCCTTAGGGGTCTTTTTGAAGTTAGTTTTAGCTTTCACTATGCGCGAATTTATGTCTACCTGATAATTAATCAGAGACTCCATTATTACAAACAATTAAACAAACTATATTTTAACCTAACAATTATCTAATTATAAATTCTTATTAGCAAATAAAGTTCGATCTAAAATGTTTTATACAATAGTTTTTTTAAAAGTACTCACGGTTTTCACTTCACTTATTAACACTTCACAATCACTTAGCTTGCTAGTAGCTCGTCACTGGCGCTGATCACGGCAACCACGCGATGACGTTGAAGTTTACGATGCGCTCGCTGCTCTGCTCAGAGTGCGCTCGCTGATACCTCGCACCCCGATGATTGCGCAACAGCTGCGTGCGCCGATGGACTGCCGTTCTGCGGTGTAGTTACCGCGCACCTACCAAGGTAGCGGCCAGAGGCCAGCTCTTGGTCTATAACGGAGGCTCGGGCCGCGAGGCCGTTGACCTGCCGTTCTGCGGTGTCAATACCGCCCTACCAAGGTAGCGGCCAGAGGCCAGCTCCTGGTCAATAACGGAGGCGTAAACCACCCGTCCGTCCTAGGCAGCGGCCGAAGCCAGCTCCAGGAATATAACGGAGGTGTCAGCTGTGAGGCCGTCAACCAACCGTCCTGCGGTGTCAACACCGCCCTACCAAGGTAGCGGCCAGAGGCCAGCTCCTGGTCTATAACGGAGGCGTTAGCCACCCGTCCGTCCTAGGCAGCGGCCGAAGCCAGCTCCAGGGATATAACGGAGGTGTCAGCCGTGAAGCCGTCTACCTACCGTCCTACCAAGGTAGCGGCCAGAGGCCAGCTCCTGGTCTATAACGGAGGCGTTAGCCACCCGTCCGTCCTAGGTAGCGGCCGAAGCCAGCTCCAGGATTATAACGGAGGCGTTAGCCACCCGTCCGTCCTAGGTAGCGGCCGAAGCCAGCTCCAGATGTGCTAGACGTATTAATCGTTCTTAATTCTACTACTAAGGCAGGGCCCTTATTCGCTATGACAATTTAAACACGAAACAAGACGTGTTATCAAACATACGTGTTATTGGCGTGGAATGGAATTCTGTATGCCACTGTCAGATTTGAAAACATGACAAGGCTCGTCACACGCCATGTTTCGAACTGTCAAAATAACACGCTCCGCGCTTGCGTGTTATTGAAAACATGTTAAAAACTTGCTAAGGTAATTCTATGTAAACAAACATTTTTAAATAGTTTTATTGCAATTTAAATGATATTTTATGATCATCGCGTCGTCGTTGTAGTAATAAATTATTACTCATAACCAGTGACATTGGAAAATTGTGGTGGCTCATCTATTAAAGTGAACTTCTCAATTTCAACAATAGTGTACACATTTATCTTAAAAATATGGTGTTTTGTTTTAGTTTGTAGTCACAATGAACCGGACGAAAGCTTCTACAGCCCAATTAGCATATTTACCCACCCACAGGTGGAATCTGGGTACATCAATTGTTCTCCTCAAGGAAGGTCATCGAGAAATGTGGAAAGACCTAACCTACCAATTAAATGCGTTAGGAGGCCCATTTAAAACTGTGATCATAAAAAACAGGTACGTATCTACTAAAATAAATGTGACTTTTGTTATTTTATAAAGACAAATAATTTGTGGTGTGCTACATTATTGATTTTGTGGTAATTTAAATATTTGTATCATTGATTTAATTATAGGGCATAGGTGGATGATGTTGACCTAAAATAACATAATAGGCTATTTTTCATTATCAATTTTCATTACAAGTAGAATGTAGGGTTATTATAAGGCATTTTCTATTAGTGAGTCTTAATTGTTCATCAAATAATGTGTTGCATATATTATGAAGCAGTAATTTTGCATCTAAAATCATATCTTTCATATGAAACTTCTTTTACAGAATTGCTGATGGTTGAGAAAATTAGAACACCCAAGTTCACCCATTCTTGTAGAGGAAGATGTGCGGTGATGTCATCTGTGGTGGGAATTTTTATACTAATGAATGAAAGAACAATGTTTTTATTTCAATTTGTTTTTCAATTATGGCTGCATAATTATGGTGTGGTAACCTTGGTAGCAAAGTGGAACCATTACTGTGTGGTATACCAAACTGTATAATTTTGAATGTTTGTTGTTCAAACCAAATAAAATAGCATTTATTGTGGTCATAGGTTACAAAGATGGTATGTGTTGTTGTTCTGATGAGGACTTACAAGTTTCCATTTAACAATACCAAATGACTTGCATGTGATTATTGATTTGTTATTCATAAATAAAACTTGTTGATTTACCAATTACTTTTGTTTCATTTATATACATACCTGCCCCGCAGGGGATCTGGCTTGATGGTGTTTTTATTATTTTATTTTTTATTTTCTTTATTAATTCTGTAATTTAGATGGATACATAGATTATGTATCTGTGTAGATAGATAGCTAGTAAAGATACATAGTAAATAAACTAAATAAAAAAGTATTCCTTTTAATTCACTGTATGTATATTTGCAAAACAAACTTTAAAATAAAAATAAACACCGTCACGCCGGTATTCCCGGAGTGGGGGGCAGAAGGGCATAGGGGCAACTAGGTTCAGGGAGGACCGGCCTCGACTTGGGCTGTTGCTATGGGGGAAGGCATGCATTAGGTGTCTCGCCGTGGTGAACATGAAAGAAACTTGCAGAGATGCACTGGCCAGCGGACAAGGGATTCTTCCACGTCGCTGGCGAGGTCGGTGTCTAATCCTGTGTGTGATATCGGTATCTGATAGGAGGGAAGTAAGGGCATTGTAAGGGTTGCTGAAAATATGGTGCGGGCAGCAATAACGGCTGATAGGAGGCGAGTCAATTGCGAAGGCGGCAGCAGCTAAAAAGGGCTTTTATATAGGTGCGAATAGGTTCAAGGCTGAGATCGGAATGGTGCTAGGTTTAGTCTGATTTTTCTTAAGTGGCCAATTTTATGAAAAAACATGGTGTGACAACTAAAGACACTAAAGTGGTCGGTTCGGACGAAGAGCAAGGATTGGGGAATTAATGAATGAATAAAATAAACTTATTTTGAACCAATTGTATTGCCTTAAGTTATCACACAATATTTTTATGTAAAATTGACCACTTAAAAAAAACAGACTATATATATGTGTGGAACAAGTCTTTGTTTGTTTAGGTGTGGGTATAGGTTATTGTATTTGACATTCGTACGTTCTAAAACTTGGATCTTTGTTTAATGTTAATTAAAGTTGCCTTTTTTATATCTGGCCCTACTTATTTACTTAGTTTTCAATAGACACATACTTAAAACCATGTTATCAGTACATATAAATATATTTTTACCGAAATTGAATAAGTTGAAACGAATATTCGAAAAACCGATACTTTACCGAAATTAACAGATGTAAGATTATGAACGAATCCAGCGAAATCTCAAATTAAAAATAAAATTGCCGTAGACAACATTCCGTACGGCATACCGAATACCATTTTGTAATTCCACGCGAAGGCTCGTCAAGGAAGCGTGTTTATGTTTACTGCTTGTTATGCAGTCACACGTTACTTGCGGGGAATCTCATGTGGCATAGCGAATAAAGGCCCAGGGTGGTGAGCGTCGATTTTTATCAATGGGGAATCGCAATTTTGTACCCGTAATCTCTCGAAATTGCACAGGATTAAGTCCAGGATTCTATCATTATGATTATAAAAAAAAAAAAAACACCGTCTCGCCTATATTCCCCAGAGGGGGTGGCAGAGGTGTATTGAGTACACCCACGTTTCGCCGAAGATGTTAGGTCCCATGTAATAGGGGGTGAGCCTATTGCCATATACCGGTCACAATTCCAGACTCCGGACTCATACTGGGAATTTGTCGTTAGAAAAACTGCATTTGTCCGACCTAGGATTTGAACCCAGGACCTCATGATCACAAAGCGATGCGTTTTGCCACCAGACCAACGAAGCAGCATTATGATTATAAATATTGTTAAACTGGGACAGATTATTTAGTGACATGAAATCAATTAGGCTATATCCTAGAGTACGGTTGTAATAAAAGGGCGATAAATTATTACAACAAACACTTCCATCATATCGGCAATCGATAAAACCCAAATTGAAGTCACCCAGCATAATAACATCTCCAGAAAAAGACTGCATGACCTGACTACAATTATCAAGAATGGAGTCCAATGTGGGTGATGTAACGGGTGGTGGTATATATAAGGTGCAAATAACTAATTCTTTTGGCATCCGAGAATTTTTGCTGGTGCTTTACAGAAACCCATAAATCCTCGTATGTACTTTCAAAGTGCTTTAATCGTTTGGACTGTAGACTTTTAGATACCGCTATGATTACTCCTCCGCCAATTTTACCCGATGAAGATGTAGAACTCCGATCTCTTCTGTAAACATTGAAACCACTTCCGAACAGCTCGTTATCGTAAACGCTATCATCCAGCCACGTTTCAGTGCCTACAATTACACCATAATTAGCCGTTAGTCCAGCTAATTTTAATTCTTTAGTTTTTGTCTTCAAGCCTCTGAAATTCTGGTAGTAAATCTTGAATTTTATATTTGTTAATACGGCCCTTGATTATATCAGTTTGATACTTTAATTACAAATTATTCAAAGATTCGTAACTTTTTATTTGCTTTGCAGGGCTTGAGCTATTCTTTCGTACAAAAATTCGGCTATTTCGGATCCAAATATATTTGTACTCTTTTTCCCTAGCCACTAGCCTGGTGCGTGCATTGAGTACCTTGAAGTAAGGAGCAAGATGTTCTGAAACAAATATTGGTGACTTGGACCCGCCGTATTCTAATTGGCTGGAGTTTAGTTTATCCGTGGGATGGCTTTTATTAAATTTGCTGACCGCTGCAATAATGCTGTCTCTTATGCCCGTAGATGGGAGTTAAGCAATTACAGCACGGGGTCTACTGTTACCCTCATTCATTTTTCTAACCCGCGGGCAAGAAAGTATGTCTGTATTTTCTAGCGGTACGGAAACTGAGGCGCATAATTGCTTAACAGCCGAGATCAAATTTTCAGACTTATTTTCAGGTAATCCATTTATTGCAATGTTATTAAATTCAAGGAATCAAGAGAATGGGAAAAAAATAATCCCCGTCCAATAATTGTGACATTTAATACACTTGGAAGAAAAATAGAAAAGTGTTCAAACAAAACTATTATTAAAAGACACAAATTACTATATAAAAGAAGACTATCCCCGACATGTGCTAGAAAAGCGGAAGCAATTGCAAGAACACGTAAAAATAGAAAAAGGGATATCAAGCTATAATTAAATATTATAGACTGATAATTTTAAAAATACCACCAAATACTGTTACAAAAAATTCAGAGAACAAAAAAGATCTCTCCCTACGTTTCCCCAAGAAAGTCGGAATAGTCGAGGAAAAGCAAACAATAGAAGTCAGGCTCATAAGAAAAAGAAAACTACATCATTATACACCATGTCCCAAAAACCAATAAATGTGTTCGAACCTGGGCCATTAAAGCCAGGAATTCTTAACTATCTGGTTCAAAAAAATCCTAATAGCCAGGCAGAACAACATAAAAGCTCTAACAATTAGCAATCAACGACCCCCCTCAAAAATAGAATAAGAAAACAAAGCAATAGAACATAATGTCTTCCAAGCCCGTGACCACCGTGGAAGAATATGACCATCACCCTCCAAAGAACACAAAACTAAGATGCTTAACAAATAAATTCTCCATAGCGACTTACAATGTCAGAACGCTTTATTCATATGAGCGACTAATTAAACTGATGGAAGCTTTACAAGGAGTAAAATACGACATCATTGGTTTGTCTGAAGTAAGACGATTAGGAAACAAGATAGAAGAATACGACGACTTCATACTATGCCACATAGGTACCATACCGGGGAAAGACGGTGTTGGTTTTATAATAAACACATCCTTAAAAAAAAACATCATTGGTATCACGGAAAGAGACGCGCTGTTAAATTTAAATACACAAGGATATAACAAGCCATTGATTAAGCCGCGATATAGAGATAGAGTTATTTTTGGAAAAAACTAAATATGATGTTTGTGTTTGTGAACATTGGTTTAAATCGTATGAATTATTAATAAATTATAACAATTATTCCGTCTTATAGTAACTTATTACTATACTCGTAAATCAAAGCTTCATGGAGGTACATTAATATTGGTTAAAAAAAAATATCGAGAGAACGTAGGGATATAGTTGAGCTTTCAGTTGAATAGTGTGTTGAAATTTCTTGTGTTAAGCTGGATAAGCATATTATTGTGTGTGTATACAGACCCCCAAACAGCCAGAATTTTACTACATTTGAATCTGTAATGGAAGATGTGCTGAATAAAACTTTCATGAGTAACAAGTCTGTTGTAGTTTGTGGTGACTTCAATATAAATATTTTAGAAAAAACATCGTATAGTGACACTCTTACGTTTATTCAATTCTTTTAATATACTGAGTTCTTAGATTTACGCGAATATAACACATGAAATAAAACTATTTTTCGGATTTTACCGCGGTTTATTTTTGAGTTTTAGTTCCCGACGTTTCGAGTGCTTTGCAGCACCCATGGTCACGGGAGGGACTGAGGTGTTAGACGTCCAAAAGACATAGTTGTTCCGGGGTACCCTCAAACTTCTTAATTATTTTTGGTGGTCCGATCTACGCAGAATGAGCTCACGGTGTCTTGAGGTCTTGCAATGTTATGCTTTGTTTTGGATTTGATTATATTAATTACCGGATCCCAAGTCGATAGAAGCACCCAGCCATCTTCTCTATTCAAAATTAGGATGTTATTTAATTTCAATAGCCTCGCGAACCATCCTTGGTAGGAATCGGTGTTCTTTCACGAGAATTTGTGGTCTATCAAATCTGATGTTATGGCGGGTGCGGTCAAGGACATGTCCACAGACTTCTTTGAGCGAAGAAAAGCCGTCGCGAGAAAATCCGAAAAATAGTTTTATTTCAATTCTTTTAAGTTAATTAATGTTTTCCTCGAACCGACTCGAATAACATTAACTTCTGCTACATGCATTGACAATATTTTTTTTACTTGCGTTTATATAGATCAAGCAGTAGTTAGTTATCTACAATCTGATCACACTGGGCAAACAGTCACTTTCAATAACATTACACCATTGAGAAGTGTTAAAGTTAAATCTAGAAATATAACACCTGCAACATTGCATACATTTAATACAACTTTGAGTAATAAATTAGGTATTTACATGAGTAACGCAAACGAACCTCATAGACTGTATGCTGATCTTTTTTCAATTATACAGGTACAATTTACTAGTAGTTGTCCCATTAAAATGAAAAATATCAAACCCAAGTTCACCCAGTGTGATTGGGCCACCGCTGGAATTCGCAGAAGTAGGGAAAAGCTATATGAATTATATGACCTAAAATCCCAAACGAATAGTGAAAGTTTTGCAAGGTATGTTGCAAATTATTCTGAAACGAAAGAAAGAGTATGTAAGGCAGCAAAAGCGCTACATATAAGTAAAAGAATTAAATCTGCAGATGACAAAATTAAGGCCACCTGGAAAATTGTTAATAGTGAAACTGGGAGGTCTAAGCAACGCAGTGTGGATTTTACTCTAGAGACTGCGCGTGGGCTCATTCAGGCAGATAGAGACGTCGCTCAAGAATTCATAAATTTTTTCACTAATATTCCGGTAGAGACAACAAAATCCCTTGCAATTTCTTTTGTTAAAAGCAACATCACTGTTTGTACGGTGAAGTTCAGGTTTGAGTACACTAATCCCCGGTCTGTTATTAAAGTCTTTAATGATTTAAAATTAAAAGTAACTGAAGACTTATGGGGAATGTTGGTAAAAGTGTGTAAATCCATTATAAATACAATCGCGCCACGCTTAGCTGTTATTTTTAATATGTGCGTAGATCAAGGAGTCTTCCCGAATTTAATGAAATTTAGTAAGGTAATACCACTGTTCAAATCCGGCGATAGTAAAGATGCCAACAACTACAGGCCAGTGTCTGTCTTGCCAGTGCTCAGTAAAGTGTTCGAAAAGATAATGCTTATGCAAATGCTAGATCATTTTAACGCAAACAACATCCTGCACGATCAGAAATTTGGTTTTACCAAAGGGCGTTGTACTACTGACGTAAAGCACTTAATCTTTTAAAATATTACCTAGAGGACAGACAACAGTGTGTTCAAATAAATCAAACTAAATCTCTAGGCTCTTTAGTTAAAATGGGCGTTCCACAGGGATCGATACTGCGTCCGTTCCTATTCTTAGTTTACATAAATGATCTACCTGAAGTAATTAAAAATCGAGCGAAGATAGTGTTATTTGCTGACGATACCTCTTTGATTTTTAAAGTAGGTAGACATGTTAATAACTCTGACGAAGTAAATGACGCTATTCTTCAACTACATAACTGGTTTACATCCAACAATTTAGTGCTCAATAACAAGAAAACTAAATGTATAAGGTTTTCTTTGCCAAATGTAAAAAGTACTGTACATGATATTATACTGAACAATGAGAAACTTGAGTTCATCAATGATACATCTTTTTTAGGGATTACGTTTGACTCCAAGTTACAATGGGGTCCTCATATTGATAATTTAGGTAAACGGCTTAGCTCCGCTGCCTATGCCGAAAGGAAGATCAGACAACTAACTGATGTGGACACCGCGAGGATAGTCTATTTTAGCTACTTTCATAGTGTCATGTCTTACGGTATATTATTGTGGGGTAGGGCAGCGGACATTGAGTCTGTTTTTATCTTGCAAAAAAGGGCTATTAGGGCCATCTATAGCTTGAGTAGTCGCGACTCTTTAAGAGAACTGTTCAAGGTAGCTAATATCATGACGGTCCCATGTCAATATATTTATGAAAACATTATGTATACTAGAAAAAAATTTGATCTTTTTAATCAGCTAGGTGATAGGCATTGTTATAACACACGACAGAAATAATTTTTTCACAATCATAGAACAGAGAATAAGTAAAACATTGGAGAAAAGACAACCTGTCTACCAGGCTGGTTTTCGAAAAGGATTTTCAATGATTGATCATATTCACACTCTAGAACTACTCATAGAAAAATACCAAGAAAGACAGAGACCGCTTTACATCGCTTTTATTGATTATAATAATCAATAAAAGCGATTAATTCTATATCACATCAAAGTATCTGGGAATCCTTAAAAACACATAAAGTAGAGAAAGAATACATATAAGTATTAAAAACCATCTACAGAAACAGCACAAGTAGAGTCAAATTGGCCCGAGTTTTTCTATTAATAGAGGCGTAAGACAGGGCGAAAAATTTTCATCGCAGTATTAGAATCTCTTATGGACAAAATAAATTGGAAAAGAAGTGGTATAAATATAAAAGGAAAATATCTGAGCCACCTAAGATTCGCAGACGATCTAGTGTTACTATCAGAAACAAGGTGTGGCCTACAATACATGATTAAAACGCTTCATGCGGCTAGCAAACAAATAGGCTTAGAGATAAACCTTACAAAAACAAAAACCATGACAAATAGTTCCAAAAAACCTATTAAAGTGAATAACGAACCATTACAATATGTGGAAAAATATATCATCTAGAAAACAAATAAGTTTTGACAAAAATAGCAATGAGTTAGAGGTAAGCCGAAGATCAAAGAATGCCTGGATTAAGTACTGGAACTTAAAAGATAATTTAAAGGTAATATGTCTATCTGTCTATATCATTACGCCGGATCCTTTGCGGGGTAGGCAGAGAGTACAGAGTTCCAACAGGTTCTTTCCTTACATCATAATATGTCAATAAAGATAAAAAAGATAATAATGGACTCATGTATTTTGCCCTCCCTAACGTATGGCTGTCAAACGTGAAAATTCACAGAAAATATTAAGAACAAAATTTGAACTTGCCAAAGAGGAATGGACCGAAGTATGTAGAAATTTAAAAAAGTACATTAAGTTGGCCATACAAAAATTAGAAATAACACTAAAGCGATAGATGCACTGAGCTGCGCACAGAAATTAACATTCAGATGGGCCGGCCATATAGCACGACTCGAAGATAACAGATGGACACTAGGAGTGACTACTTGGAACGGCCCAAAGGGAAAGCGTCGCGCAGGCAGGATGGGACTCGGTGGGAGGATGATATAAAGAAAATCGCTGGACTGAACTGGATACAGATAACAAAGAACAGGGGCACATGGAATGCTTTGAAGGAGGCCTTTACCTGAGAAAGGGGCCATGCAAATTAAACTTTTAAATTTATATTGTCTAATTATTTATTATTAATATTTATTTTATTTTATTTTATTTTATTTTATTTTATTTTATTTTATTTTATTTTATTTTATTTTATTTTATTTTATTTTATTTTATTTTATTTTATTTTATTTTATTTTATTTTATTTTATTTTATTTTATTTTATTTTATTTTATTTTATTTTATTTTATTTTATTTTATTTTATTTTATTTTATTTTATTTTATTTTATTTTATTTTATTTTATTTTATTTTATTTTATTTTATTTTATTTTATTTTATTTTATTTTATTTTATTTTATTTTATTTTATTTTATTTTATTTTATTTTATTTTATTTTATTTTATTTTATTTTATTTTATTTTATTTTATTTTATTTTATTTTATTTTATTTTATTTTATTTTATTTTATTTTATTTTATTTTATTTTATTTTATTTTATTTTATTTTATTTTATTTTATTTTATTTTATTTTATTTTATTTTATTTTATTTTATTTTATTTTATTTTATTTTATTTTATTTTATTTTATTTTATTTTATTTTATTTTATTTTATTTTATTTTATTTTATACATAATGTGTTGGAACTCTGTACTCTCTGTTTACCCTGCAAGGGATCTGGCGTGACGATATAGATAGATAGAATATACATAATAATATCTGGTAATGGGTGGTGGTTCTATAATAAATCAGTTGCTGTCTACACTCGAGTCGTTTCATTCGTATATAACAGTACGGAAGTACCATTAGTTTTAAAGATAGAGTCATGTAATTAGTTATTCAGGTTCTTCTATTTAAATAAAGAAACACGTATTTCAGGATATTAAAAAAAATCTACCCTAGGGGGCTAAATGCGGGTTAAAATTGTGTATAGAAAAACTGTTATTTTTAAGTGTCAAGTCATGGAAAGTAGTAAGTGTTCAATTTTTTAATTAAGGAAAGCAGGGTTTTTAAAAAATTCGTCTCTATAAGGGGTAATAAATGGCTTAAAATTTTTGTACAGGACTATTCGTTTTTAACAGACTTCAAAAAGGAGGAGGTTCTATGTTCGGTTGTAGGTATCCTTTTTTTTATGTATGTTTAGCGATATTTCCGTCAATTATGGACCGATTTTGATGTTTTTTGCAGTGGGTTCAGTATAGCTCCAAGGTGGTTCTATTTTCATTTCATTGGCATTGGACCTTGGACATAGAAGATACACCAGGGAACTCCTTAACGACAAACAATAGGCATGTGTAAATTGAGATATTATGGGTATTTCGTCAATCCTATAGGTACCCTACTATAGAACTAAGCAGTATATTAGCCAACTTCAAAAAAGGAGGTTCATAATTCGTCCTTTTTTTATAACTCTTTTGCTTATGAACCGATTTTGATGATTCTTTTTGCATTGGGTTTTGTATAGTTTTGAGGTGGTCATATTTTAATATTTATTGGTATTGGACTCAAAGTTTCAAAGTTTCCTCTTGTATCTTCAAAGTCCATGGACTTTGAAGATACAAGAGGAAACTCCTTAACGGCAAACAGCACGAATGTATAGATTCCGTCATTATATTAATCCTGTAGGTACCTTACTGTACAACTCAGCAAAATAATATAAAATCGGTATATAAATATTACTAAATAATTCACTCGAAACTTAAAATTGTAAAATAAAAATCTTTTAAAACAAATGTAAACTGACTTTAAAAAGCAAAAAATAAATATTTGAAGTCTGTGCCAAGTAACCGACTGCACCAACCAGCACCGACTTCAAATATTAATTTTTAGCTGTTTGAAGTCGGTTTACCTTTTTTTTAAAAGATTTTTATTTATGTCCGGATCATAAAAAGTGGTAATTAAATTCTTGGTCAGAAATAAAGAAATAAGCGTTTCAGTCTTTTCGGCAATGTATCCGTAAAGGTATGAAATGGTGTGCGAAAGTTTGTATGGTGGTTTCATAAAGTTTCGAAGTTAGAGTCTTAAAAATTGGTACAAATAAAGAAAAACATGTTTCAATGTTTTTGAAAATGCTGCCCCTAAATGAATAAAATGTTGTGTGAAATCCGTATAATGGTTACTTTATAGAAAAAAGTAGTCATGGGAATTAGCATTACTGTTAAATTAATTAAATAATGTTAAATTAATTTAACGCTGTTAGCAGGGGTAACATGCGGCTTAAAGTTTTGATGGGAGTAGGCACCGTTACTTCTTTAGTTAGTATTTGAAGAATTTGTTGTTACACATGAAAAAAATACCCATTCCAATTTTTTTGTCGATTGGAAATGGGTAGTGAAATTTTATATGCGGTTTCGTTCCATTTAAAGTTAAATTCAAAATTGTATTATAATGTAAAGTAAAAGTTAATAGCAAGGTAATAGCAATAATTTAACCCTAAAAGGTAAATCCAGGGGTTGAAAATTTGTATAGGAGTACCGCTAGTATCCAAGTTAGGATACTAACGATTGGCATTTAAAATTATTGTTTCAAGTAAAGAAAAAAAATTTCAGTGTTTTTTTGGAATTTCTGTCCTCTAAAGAGATAAACCTAAAGGGATGTAATGGGAAGTAAAACTTTTTATGACAAAATCGTTGGGTTTGAAGTCAGAATCATCGAAATTGCTGTTTGGGTTCTTCTTTTCAAATTAAGCAATACCTATCTATGTTTCAGGGTTTTTAAAAATTCGATATTAACGCTGGTACTCACTGCCTTCACCGCAAGGAATCTGGCGTGATGATATAAATAGATAGAAAGATGGTAAAATTGAGAAATTGAAAATTTTTATGGGATTACCGTTAATAGTAAATCATAGTAATCCATTGATATAAATAAAGAAATACCTAATACTGTCTATCTATCTATCTATATCATCACGCCAAATCCCTTACGGGGTAGGCGAGTTCCAACAGGCTCTTTCCTTACATGCCTCTGGCTTCTTCTACTCTCATAGTTCGTCTCATACACGCTCGCCGGTTACGGAGACTCCTGACTTGTCCTTCAGATAAGACCCGGTCTATTTGGTCATGGTAAGATAGTCTAGGTCTTCCCCGGTACCTACATCCTTCCATTATCGCATTGTATATCAGTTTTGTCATTTTTTCTTCGGACATTCTTTCTATATGCCCGAACCAAAGGAGCATACCCTTTCTCATCTTTACACCGATACTCTCTTTCATATCTATATGCTTTCTTACTACGCTGTTGCGAATACGGTCGGTCAGCTTCACTCCGCACATCTTCCGCAAAGCTCGCATTTCCACCGCATTTATCCTACTTTCATTCTCCTTCTTACATACCCAGCTCTCGCTGCCATATAACAGCGTTGGGGCAAGCACTCCATTATGTATGGCTGCGCCTTTCGGCTTAAGTGCCGGCTCCCAAGTAGCTTTCCCATCGCGCCATTCACTCTGTTCCCTGCACTCACACTTCTCTCTATGTCAGCGGTGTATTTTCCATCCTTACTGAATGCGCATCCAAGATATACAAACTCATTCACTTGCTCCATCACGTCGTTCCCAACCACAATCCTTGCATTCTTTCTGGTTTCTTCCCGTTCAAAAACCATAATTTTAATTTTCTTCACATTCAAATGTAAGCCATTTTTCATGCAGTCGTCTTTCATAACTGTGACTAGTGATTGCTGATCAGTGGCTGTTGGCGCTATCAAAACCGCATCATCTGCATATAGTAGATGATTTACCACTAGATCACTCATTTGTACACCTTCATTCATCGCTTTCAGTCTTTGAAGACTTTTATCTAAATATATCATGTTTATAATAGTCTAGCGGACAACACGCAACCCTGCTTGACGCCGATTTCAACGTCAAACCAGGGCGACATGTTACCACCCACCTGTACGCATGCCTTGCAGTCCACATAGGTGGACTGGTCGGCCCGCAGCAGAGTGCCATTTATACCATATTCAAGCAAAATGTCCCAAAGTCTCTTTCGCACAACTCTATCAAACGCCTTCTTCAGATCCACAAAACCGCAGAAAACCTTCCGGCCCACTGCCAGGTGCTTCTCTACGATGTTGCGAAGGGAGAAAACTTGATCCAAACATCCTCTTCCGGACCTGAAACCCCCTTGTGCCTCGCACAACATTCCATCGGACTTGTCGCGCATTCTCCTTTCAATAATTTTACCATACACCTTGGCTGCCAAGCTGATCAAACTAATGGCTCTGTAATTGGCGCAGTGATATTGTGAACCCTTGCCTTTGTACAAGCGTACAATGACTGCGCGGCGCCAATCTGTAGGAACCCTATCGGTCCTCCAGCAAAGGTTTGCAAGGACCCCAAAGGCGTCCCGGACGCAAGTTCCACCATATTTAATCATCTCGGCAGATATCATGTCTATTTTCTCAGCTTTACCATTTTTCATACTTCCTATCGCCCATTCAACTTCTTCCATAGTGATGCCCTCTGTTGATTCCGGTGCCACAAACTCGTCTCTGGGCTCATCTGTGGCACCAGTATCCGGGGCATCTCCATACATTTCTCCAAAATATTCACTCCACCGGTTTAATACAGCTTGTGTATCTGCAAGAATGTCACCATCCTTAGACTTTATCCTTTCCATCCTGAAACCTGACGAATCACCTCGAGACTTTCTCACTTTGCTCCAAAAAAGTTTAGTGTTGTTCTCGAAGTTCGTCGCCAGCCTCTCCTCCTCAATCGCACTGGCTCTTTCACGCTTTTCTTTCACTAAGGTTTTGGTGGCATTCTTGCATTGCCGGTATATTTCTTTCTTCATCTCTGTCATACTGGCATTCAGGTTCTAAGAAGAAACATAGTCCTGCCATGCTTTCTTCTTACTTTCTACGGAGCTTTGCAATTTCGCATCTCACCATGCATCACCTTTTACTGTACTATGCTTCTTTGAGCAACCACATACTGCTTTCGCGGAATCTACTAAACTCTTTCAGGCTATTTCAGCATTCATCTACATTTGAGTCCGAAGAACCTACTGCCTCTCACGCTCTCATCTTGCAACTTTTCATCCTTTATTCTTTCAAGGTCTCCGAAGGGGATACGCTCTCGCCAGTGCCTCCACTTCCTGAACAGACCACTAAACCGCCCAACTACGAGATAGTGGTCTGATTATAGAGTGGGGCCTCTATACGCACGTGTATCTTGGAGTTTGCTTCGAAGACGGTTATCTACCAGGATCAAATCTATCATGCTTTTTTGTTCATTCCTTCTCCACGTGTACATATGTATATCCTTATGTTGGAATATCGTATTAGACACAAGTAGGCCCCTTTCCAAACATACATCCACAATGAGCTTACCTGCATCATTCACTCTCTTATCACCATAAGGACCCAGAGCAGCGTCGCAAGTTTGCCGCCTGGTTCCCACCCATCCGTTCAGATCGCCACACAAAATCACCTTTTCATTAGCCTCAGCCAGATCCAGAATTTCTCTGACATTATCCCAAAACTTCTCAAGGTCCTGGGGTGTCGACGAGCTTACGGGAGCATATGCATTTTAAACGGACCCCGAGAAGTCTTGCATCGTACAGGCCATAATATCTCACTCCAGAGGCCAGTCGATGAGACAGCAAGATACCCACTCCCATGCTGGCACGACTGCCCTGCGGTACCCCGGACCACAGAGCCATCGTGCCATCAGGAAGATCACAGGTTTCACTGCCCCTTCGCTTAGTCTCTGTTACACAGAGCATCCAGACGTCTCTCTTTCATCACATTAATCACCTCATGCATCTTATCTTCCATACCACCCATTACATTCCAAGTGCCTATTCGGCACTCTGCACCCCACGACTCGCCAGTTCGGGCCCGGCGTGATGTGTGGCGGCCCCCATCGCCGCTTCCACCTATATTCGTACCGACGGGGGCGGGCCGGTACGCGTCGCCTTGGGGGGACGCCCTAGCCCGCACTGCGGTACGTCTTCGGTCCAAGATTACAGCCATAATGACTGGCAGGGGTCGCGACAAGCACGCTCTTGGGCAGACCCCCTATACAGACCTAATACTGTGTTTTTGAGAATTCTGTTCCTGAACGGGTGAAACCAAAATTGTATGATAGTCGTGTAAGGTTTTGAAATTAGAGTAATAGAAATTGGTATATGATTTTCTCTTTTCAAATATATAAACTAACTGACTAAGGTCCAGATGCACGTACCAGGATAAGCGTTACCTATTTATTTATTTAATTCTTTTTGCACTATTGATATCAGGCGGACTTAATGCCTGAGACATTTTCTACCAGTCTACCTTAGGGTGATGCAGAAACGAGTGAAGTAGGGGCAAAACCGTAGAACCAAAAAAAATGAAGAGGACAATTTGTAACATATATATAATCAGTAAACAAATATAATATCGAACTAACAAAAATACATAGATCCCAACTACTAAATACATATCGCTACTAATATATAACGATATAATATATGTGCATATATATTCATATACCTATTGACTAACTCGAGGTTATAATGTTAAATTTCCTTTAAATTCACGTTATAACCTGGAGTTAGTCAATTAATAACGCTATCCCTGGTTCGTGCCAGTGGGCCTAAGAGGATGAATTGAATGAATTTTCGTTAACAATGGATGCACAGTTAATTTTAAATTATGGTCATAAAAAGTGTATGAAATCTTTGTCTTTATGAATAAAATTATTTATCTGAAATTATGAATTAGGCAGTTAATTCATAATTTCGGAGTCAAAACCGCTTTACCTTTATAATTTGAAATTTGAAGTATAGTTCCTTTTACATCCTAACCACCAACTCTTTTTGGAAATACGACCTCTAGAGGTGAAAAACTGCCATGTGGAAATTGTTGTATGCTACGGCTACGGTAATTTTATTTTATTACTTGAGAAAATTTACAGCTAAAACAGTGTGTAAATATAGAACAGTAAATAGAATAAGACCTTATTAAAATATATTTTAATTTAAATTAGTAACAAAACTTTCATTGCGTTTCGGAAGGGGGTACTGAGTACCACGGGGGTTTATTATTTCTTTAGTCCAAACCTTGCAATAAAATTAAATTGCTAATGTAATTTAAATGCACTGTATGAAAAACTGATTAATTTACTTCAGCTGTCAAAGCTACCTCTCTGTAAATATACAATAAACGCGTGCGAAGCCGCGGGAAACTGGTAGTTATTAATATTTATATACCTACATTATATTAGACTGCTTAGTCACGTTCTGAAGTAATATACCTACAGGACTCACAATATACCCATAATGTCTCAATCTACACATTAGTGCTGTTTATGTTAAGGTGCTCCCTAGTGTATCTTCAAATTCCATGGTCCAATATCAGTAAAACTAAAATACTAAGGAAGTTATACTGAACTCAACGCAAAAATAATCATCAAAATCAGTTCATAAACAAAGAAATTTTAAAAAGAATACAGACGAATTATGAACCTCCTCCTTTTTTTGGAGTCGGTTGATATTCTCAAAATCAAAATCAAGTATTTTATTAATGTAGACCATAAAGTACTTATAAATACTCGAAAAGACAAAATTATTAATTACTTAAGACTCTACCACCCCCGTTCTCGAGTACGACTTGAGCAGCACCCATCATTCTCCTCGACCATATTGGAGAGAAGAGAGTGACCCGCTACACAGAGCCGCCACTAGCAAAGACCTTTGAGTGAGTGAATCTGTTTAGTTCTATAGTAAGATACCTATAGAATTGACTTAATACTCATAATAACGAAGTTACCTCATAGCATTATTTGTCGTTGAGGAGTTTTCTGATTTCTACAAGCATGAAAAGGTATGGATTTTTCTATTGGATGTAACAACCCTTGTTTTGGCCCTGAATGTCCTATTCGATATGCACATATGAGACAATGGGTTATGTATTTTCTAGTAAAAGCCGCTAAGGCTGGTAACCAAAAATTCTCTCTAATTTTACTTAAAGTCTTATCATACCCTATATGACAGTTATCGTTATGAAATAATCGCAGTAAGTTGAGTCTATAACCTTTAGGGACGTACAGTTTTGGAAAGGTATCAGAATTAATTTTGTAATGAAGCAGGTTATTAATAATCATGTATTGATTGCTATCAATCTCACCGGTCTGAATTTTACTAATTATGTCCTGGGTTTCAGGGTCACGTTACTGAGCAATTTCTAACCATGACAGCGGAACTTCATTAATGATATTGACACTTAAAGGGACGGGATCTGGTTTAACCGGGTTACGGCTAAGGAAGTCTACGTGTCCAACAAATTTCCCCTTTTTGTACGTAACACTAAAGTCTTGCATAAAAGTCCACCATCTAGCTACACGGGGAGACACATCTTTTTTACACATTGTGGGTTTAATTGCATTGCAATCTGTAATAATGGTAAAATGAATACCTAGTAAATACACCCTGAAATGCTTCAGAGCATTGTAAATTGCTAATGTTTCCAAGTCATAAGAACAATATTTAGCTTCTACAGGGGTTGTTAGTTTACTAAAGTATGCTACTACTTTATTATGACCTTCCTCTTTCTGCATCAAAATAGCACCATATTCTAAAGAGCTGGCGTCGGTATGTAATTCTGTTATTAAAATAGGGTTAAATATGGTCAACAATGGCTTCGATATCAAATGGTTAATCACATACTTTCTAGCATCATTTTGTTGTAATCCCCATTCCCACTTTTGATTATTTTTTGTAAGCTTGGTTATGCAAGCTGTACGGGCAGCAAATTCGGGTATAAACTTTCGGAAGTAACTAGCTAACCCCATAAATTGGCGTACTTCTCTTACGGTATTGGGAACAGGAGAGTTTGTAAGAGCGGACACTTTACCGTCACTAGGCCTCACACCTTCAGAAATATGCCTACCTAAATACTCTATTTCTTGTACGAAAAATTTACATTTCTTTAAATTTACAGTAAAGCCAGCCGAACTAAGAGCCTTAAGAGTTTGTTCTAGATATTGCAATCCTTCCGCTTCAGTTTTAAATGGAATTAATAAGTCATCAATATACACCAATAGATACTTTAAATGCTGTACAGCTTTGCTAATAGCTTTTTGGAAAACCGATGGACCGTACAAATCCCAAAGGGCATTTTTAAAAATTCAAAGTGACCATCCGGAGTCACAAATGCGGTATACTTGATAGAGTTTGGGCTACTGGAATTTGGTGAAATCCATTTTTCATATCTATAGATATATAGAATTTTGCATTACCCAGCTTGTCTATTTGGTCCTCGATGAGGGGGAGAGGATATCTTTCTTTTTCTGTTCTTTTATTTAAACTCTATAATCTACACACATCCTATCACTTCCATCCTTCTTTCTGACCAGCAATACGAGACTAGCATAGGAGGAGTCACTCTCACGTATTATATTTTTTTTCAAGTAGTTCTTTAATCATTTGTTTTACCCTCTCTCTCTCTCAATAGGAGCCAAACGATAGGGTCTATAGTTTATTATGTCATCTTTGATTAATTGTATAGTCAGTTCCCCGGTTTTGACTGTACCAATATTATTGGAAGATGGTAAAACTGACGAGAATTTCTTGAATAATTCCGTGATTTTAGTTTGTAAGACTGGATCTAAATGATTTATTGATTGCTTCAAATGTTCGTATTCAACATGGGTATCACTCAGAACTTGATTTACTACTTCGGTTGGTTCAGGTAAACGGGTACGTGTTAGTCTACATCCAGAAGAGTCTAAAATGACAGCTACATCGGGGTATTGAATAGCATTTCTACCAATTAGACAATCGTAGAGGAAGTCACTATCTCTTGCTACGTTGAATTCAATTTCCAAACATATATCATCAAATTTGACAGGAACCATTACCTTAGCAAATACATGTAACTTTCCGTTACCTATCCCTTCAAGCCGCGTGGTTCCCGGCTTAGAATAGGACCAACCCATCTCATCCCATCGGGTGTCGTACAAGGCGACTAAGGGAAAACTAGGGAATGGGCAGCAGCGTTCCCTTAACACTTCTACAACCAAAAACTGCGCTCGCCAACCCGCCTGCCAAGCGTGGCGAGTATGGCAAACACCCCCAACCAATATGGAAGAAACCAAGAAAACCAGGCCCCTAGTCCCCGGCGGTCCTGTTCGTCCTGGCCACGGTAGCAGCCATGGTAACGACAGGACAAGGGGTGCTAAGAATCTCCGGCAGAGATTCGGCTACCACCAAAACCGAAAATTGGCCCTGGTGACATACAACGCACGCACATCGAGGACAGATGAGAAGCTAGTTGAGCTGGAAGAAGAGTTAAACAAGTTGCGGTGGAGTATTGTTGGTTTATCGGAGGTCCGAAGAGAGGGCGAGGACACGATAACCTTAAAATCCGGCAACTTGTTTTACTACCGGGAGGGCGAACAGCAGTCCCAAGGTGGTGTCGGATTTATCGTCCACAAGTCACTCATAAACAACGTTGTGTCCATCACTAGTGTGTCGAGCAGGGTAGCGTACCTGATACTCAGAATATCCAAAAGATATTCGCTGAAGGTCATACAGGTCTACGCACCGACCTCGGCATACTCAGATGATGAGGTCGAAGTTATGTATGAGGACATTAGTAGAGCCATACATACTTCCAAAGCACACTTTACAGTAGTTATGGGTGACTTCAATGTGCGACTGGGCAAACGGGGCGATGATGAGTTGAGAGTGGGGCAATTTGGATATGGGCAGCGCAACCCCAGGGGTCAGAGGCTGGCCGAATTTCTGGAGAAGGAGGGACTCTTTATGATGAACTCTTTCTTCCAGAAGCCGTCTCATAGGAAATGGACCTGGATGAGCCCTGATGGTTTCACAAAAAATGAGATAGACTTCATCATGAGCACCAAGCGACCAATATTTAATGATGTCTCCGTGATTCACAGGGTAAAAACCGGCAGTGATCACCGAATGGTCAGAGGCACATTAAATATTAATGTCAAAATGGAAAGATCGCGTCTGATGAAGTCTACGCTCCGACCTTCTAATGCACATATCCAAAACCCCGAGAACTTTCAACTCGAATTGTCAAACCGCTTCGAATTGCTAGACAGCAGCGCATCAGTGGACGAAATCAACAATAGGTTGGTAGAGACTGTCCATACGGTCGGGTCTAAGCATTTTAAGCCCCACCGTAAAAATAGGCCTCAAAAGCTATCTGACTACACCCGAAACCTTATGGCTGAGCGACGTACCATGAGACTCCAAACCTCCGATGATGCTAAGTCCTATAGGCAGCTCAATGGACAGATACTGAAGTCCTTGCGACACGATCTACGGTCCTTCAACACAAGACGTATTGAGGAGACCATAGAGCAGAACAAGGGCTCCAAAGTGTTCGCAAGAGCCGCGTCGATTGGGCAAAGCCAGTTGACGAAGCTGAAGACGGAGGACGGAAACGTAACGTCGAATAGGTCAGAGGTGCTCAGGGAGATAGAGAGGTTCTATGGACAGTTGTATACCTCAGTAGCTGAACCTATTGTTGACTTGGTAAAAGACCCAAGAGCCAAGCTAACTCGACACTACACTGAAGATATCCCGGACATCAGCCTGTACGAGATTAGGATGGCTCTCAAACAACTTAAAAACAACAAAGCGCCGGGTGAAGATGGAATTACCGCAGAGCTTCTGAAAGCGGGCGGATCGCCGGTACTTAAAGTCCTTCAGAGGCTGTTTAATTCCGTCTTGCTAGAAGGAAAAACGCCGGAAGCATGGAACAGGGGTGTGGTGGTACTCTTTTTCAAGAAAGGTGATAACACTTTATTAAAGAACTATAGGCCCATCACACTGCTGAGCCATGTTTACAAGTTGTTTTCGAGAGTCATCACGAATCGTCTCGAACGCAGGCTTGATGATTTCCAGCCTCCCGAACAAGCCGGTTTCCGGAAAGGCTTTAGTACCATAGACCACATACACACGCTGCGGCAGATTATACAGAAGACCGAGGAGTATAATCGGCCACTATGCTTGGCGTTTGTGGACTATGAGAAAGCCTTCGATTCGATCGAGACTTGGGCGGTTCTTAGATCTCTCCAGTGATGCCGCATTGACTATCGGTACATCGAAGTGTTGAAGTGCTTGTATAATAACGCCACCATGTCAGTCCGAGTACAAGGGCAGTGCACGAAGGCGATCTCCATAAAAAGAGGAGTAAGACAGGGAGACGTCATTTCTCCGAAACTGTTTACGACCACCATAGAGGACGCCTTCAAGCTCTTGGAATGGCGAGGACTTGGCATCAACATCAATGGCGAATACATCACTCACCTTCGATTTGCCGACGACATTGTGGTCATGGCGGAGTCGCTGGAAGATCTAGGACGAATGCTCGGCGACCTCAATAGAGTATCTCAACAAGTGGGTCTTAAAATGAACATGGACAAAACGAAAATAATGTGTAACGTCCATGTCGTACCCACCGCACTCACCGTTGGGAACTCTACTCTTGAAGTTGTCGACGAATACATTTACCTGGGACAGGTAGTCCGGTTAGGTAGGTCCAACTTTGAGAGAGAGGTCGACGAGGGAACCCCAGGCCGAGGACTTGGCGTTGAAGTCCCCCGCGACGAGAACAGGACGCGGCCGAGACCGCACAATAAAGTCGCCGAGTCGCGACAGGAAGGCCTCGAACTCGGGTACCGGTCGGTTTGGCGAGAAGTACACCCCGACCACTACCATGGCCCCCACACGAGCGGCGACAAAGCCCCTCTGTCTCTCAACGCCTTCGAGAGACAAGCAGCCCCCACACCTCGGCAGCAGAATCGCCACCGTTCCCTCAACATCGCCGGCCCAGTTGCTGGCGGGCAGCACAAAATACGGTTCGGCGGCCACCACCACGTCGATCGACCACTCTGCCATGCTCTGAAGCAGGAGGTCCTGAGCCCTGGCAGAGTGGTTGAGGTTCGTTTGTAGGAGACTAACAACGGGGGAACGACTACCCATTGTTAGTCTACATTATTTCTACCGCCTCGGTCTGGCGCGTCCTGAGCGGTGCTGGCTGCTCGGGAGCGCGCGCTGGGGCCTTCTTGCCTATGGGGCGCGACCCACAGGTCTTTGAACCCGCCCGGTGCTCGGCGGGCTTGCCGAGTGTGCCGCAACTTCGGGCAGTGTGCGGCCCCCGCGCAATCCCGCGCCTGGTGTCCCGGCTGCCCGCATGTGGAAAAAGCGCTCCCTGCTGTCCTTTATTCCCGCTGGACAGAGAGCGTCGACGTGCCCCTCCACCTGGCAGCGGAAGCAGCGCAGCGGCCTTGCCTTCAGGAGGGCCACGTTTGCGGACACCCAGCCCACCAATAGCCGTTTGGCATCGGCCAGCTTTTTGGCGGCTTCTACGGGGCAGGTCACTACGGCCGTGAATAGGCCTCTATAACCCGCTCGTATGTCGCCGCACTTGACTTCTCGAAGGCCGCAGCCCCCGTATTTTACCACCGCGGCAATGAGCTCTTCAAGACGGACCGAGTCGTCGAGCTCACTTATGCGGAGGCTCGCCGACTTGAAGATTAATTCAACCCCTGCATCAGTAGTTAAGGGTTTTTGTGAAGTAGTTTATGACTACTAAAGTGGCTTATCAATTGATTTAGGATAATTTTTTCAAATATTTTACTTAACGTGGGCAGCACAGAAATAGGCCGAAAGTTATTTGGATCTGATGTACTACCCGATTTATACAAAGGAATCACTCTACTAAGTTTTATAAGATCAGGAAATACGCCACTAGCAACACAACCGTGAAATACAGATGCCAAGTGGGGGGCAATAATATGGATTACAGAACTAACTGTCTTTACAGACAGCCCCCATACATCCGCCGTGTTTTAATATTAAGATTATTTATTATATCTTTCCCACTGACAACCGAAAATTCAAAAGATGTGCCGCATTCTGATACACTTTGTTTAAGAAGCGACTCAGCCGAAGAACAAGACGACGTCAGAGTTTTAGTAGTTAACAAAGGAATATTAGTAAAAAAAGTTTCAAACTCCGATGCTACTTCCTGAACCGCTCTCACATTTTTATCACCAATTTTCAAATTAAAGTCTCTATTTCGCACTGTTGTCCTACGGGTTTCACTATTAAAAACGTTCCAAGTCATTTTAATGACATTACCGGATTGTTTAATTTTATTTCTTAAGTAGAAAGACTTAGCACAGGAACAGGCTCCTTTAAAAATTTTAGAATAATTCTTAACATATTCAATAAAAAATACCACAGGTTGCCCATTCACTAAAACCGGCACGATCACCAACTATGACATTTTTGGGCTTAAAAATGTTATTAAATTCATTACTGATAAGGTGGAACAATGAGTTATATAAATCGTTTGGGTCATCCCGAAAGGGCAACCTAGGTACTTTCTCAATTAAATTGTATTTAAAACGCTCTAAGCGGCCTACTTTCATTGGGACAAAGCTAACCTTTTTCTTTTGAACCTTACTAGTCCTAAGAAACACAACTAACTGACCGCTATGATCGGATCTAGTTTGTTTATTACAGAATAATACCTAGGTCTAACATTAGTAAAAATATTATCAATACATGTTGCACTAGTAGCAGTTATTCTAGTAGGTTCCAAGAAAACATTGTACATATTATACGATTTCATAAGAGTTATAAACTTCCTAGTAAGAATATTGTTTTCTAATAAATTGATATTGAAGTCTCCACAGATAGCAACTGTTTTATTTGAAGTGGAGGTTTTAAATAAAATGTCCTCCATTAACCGCTCGAAATCATCATAAGGTGAAGATGGAGGTCTGTATACGCACACAACAATAAACTGCTCAGACTCAATACATGCAACTTCTATAACTCTTTCAACAGATAGGCTTACAATATCCTTACGTTCTTTAAATTTAATATTTTTATTTAAGATTATTAGACAGCCACCATGTATCATGTTAACTCTGCTGAAAGAGCTAGCAACCTGGTGATTTGAGAAATTGAACGTGATCTGGTTACTTTTCAGCCAATGTTCAGTAAGACAGAGAATATCTATCTTGCAACCATTCATAAATAATTAAATTTCCAAATCTTTGCCTTTTATACATTGAATATTTTGATGCACCAGGTTAATTAAATTTGTTTTATTACTAAATATTTTATTAAAATTAGAGCAAGAGAATGCCTTTATTGTCTATGCGTGTAATTTAAATTATTTGAAATGTCAAAAGTTTTAATATTATAAATGTCTGAATTTAAAATACAAATGTTAATATTACATTGCTCAATAGAAGCAACTTTGTTATTAGCCAAGTTTTTGGCTGATGTATATAAAAAATATGATAGCGAACCAGTTATATGTCTTTTAAAATAGTTTGAAAGATAAAAATTATCTTTTGTCAAATAGTGTGAGTTATTAACATAACTGTTAATGTCAATGACATGCATTTTGTCACTATTATTATAGTTATTTTGTGAATTTAAATTGTGCATTGTCATATTCAGCTTATATATAGCATCATTTTCCACCTGTGGCAAGCTTTTGCTATAGGGAAATGGGAACATAACAATCTTCGCTACCTTTAAATTCAGTAACAAGTTATTATATTGTAATAATTGTTTCTTGTTAACATTTGCCCTATTTCCCATAAATATTAACAATGTGCCGGGGCTAAATTCAAAATACAAGATTTTATGCATTAACTTGTGGTATGATAAACCCGGTGAGGAATAATTAATAATGGAGTGTCCCTTATCCGAGATCACACCGAGATGCTCACGATGGGCCTCATAAGAAGGCTTAAGGTCACCCAAAGGACAATGAAAAGAGCTATAATCGGAGTTTTTCTGCGAAATCGAATCAGAAACGAGGAGATCTGCAGGAGAACCAAAGTCACCGATATACCTCTCAGAATTGCCAAACTTAAGTGGCAGTGGGCGGGCACATCGCTCGTAGAACTGACAGCCGTTGGGGCAGAAAGGTCCTCGAGTAGCGACCTCGTACCGGAAGACGTGGAGTGAACAGACCCCCCACAAGGTAGACCGATTATCTGGTGAAGGTCGCAGGTAAAAGCTGGATGCGTACAGCGCAAAGCCGGTTGTTATGGTGATCTTTGAGGAGGCCTTTGTCCTACAGAAGACGTCTTTTGGCTGATGGTGATAATGATGATTTGGAGCTGGTGTGGTTGTGGAGCTTCAAATTGGCTATAGAAACACCTCAATTACATAACTCAATTCCATCGTGTTTGGGCTCGTTGGATTTGTCTTGACTAATACTACATCCCTAGGTGGTATTCAAGATCCCATGATGAAGTTGGAAGGTGGCCATAGGATCTCCTAAACTAAACAACATAGACCCGTCGTGTTTGGGCTTTTTGGATTTGTCTTAACAAATACTACATCCCTGGGTGGTGTTCATGGTTTGATGATGAAGCCAGAAGGTGGCCATAGGAACTCTTAAACTAAACTACATAGTTTAGTCGTGTTTGGGCATGTTAGATTTCTCCTTACAAGAACATTATACCTAGGTGGTGTTCAGGGTCTGGTCCCGAACGGTGGCAATAGGAACTTCTAACCTAAGAAACACCACCCCGTCGGTTTTGGTTTCGTTGGATTTAACTTCACAAGAATAATACACCTAGGTGTTGCTAAGTGTTTTGTGATATAGATAGAAGTTAGCCGTAGAAACTTCTAAACTGAACACACAACCAAGTCGCGTTGAACCTCGTTGGATTTATCTTGACAAATATTACATCCTGAAGTAGTATTCAGGGTCTGGTGGTGAAGCAGAAAAGTGGCCATAGCAACTTCTAAATTAAAAAATATAGTAAGGTCGTGTTTGAGCTTGTTAAATTTATTTTGAGAAGGACTACATTCGTAGATAGTGTCTAGAGTCTGAGGATGAAGCAGGGTGATCGTAGTGATCGTAGTAACTTCTAAACTGAATAACAAAAAGTCCCATCGTATTTGGGCTCGATGGTTTTATCCTTACAAGTACTAAAATTCTGGGTTGTGTGTAGACATTGAAGGTGTTTATAGGAACTTTTTATCGAAACAAGTTAGCAGCGTAGTGCTTGCATTCGTTAAATTTGTCACGACATTAACTACAGATCTAAATAGTGTTCAGCGTGCGATGATGTGGCCGGAATGTGACCTTAAAAGCTCTCTATCTAAACAAAACAGCCTCGTTATTTTTTACTTTTATGATTTTATCATACACCAGACTAAAAAGAAGAAAATAATTCCTCCCTACTCCTACTCCTTCTCCTCCCTCTTTGCTCCACTGGACCCTGTGTGTTTATGTTGTGTTCCTTAAAATCATGAAACTTATTTATAGCTTGGCAAATAAGATTTAAAAAAATTATGGGCGCCTTTATCGCGCATATGACCACCCCATATACTAAGACGCAAAGCGTTAAGATAATTGTTTTTTTAGACTTCCTGTGCATTTTAATTGTGTTACTGTGAAGCGAATTAGGATATTTAACGACTCAGAAAGGTCAAAAATACTACTGAATAATACACAAAATAATTAATCATAGCCTAAAACATATAACCCTTAAAAAACTTGCTTCATCATATTATTCAGAATCAGAATCAGAATATTTTTTATTCATGTAAACCATTATAGTATTTATGAATCGTCAGAAAAGTAACAAAGACTCTACCGCCACTTCGGAATGTCATTCCTGTGGAGAAGAAGGACAAGAAACTCCACGGTTACTCTTTTAAAATAAAAATTACAAACTTTTTCATCTACATTTTGTTGTGTGGTATGGGAGAACAATGTAAATTGGTCATCAGGTGAGTCTAAGTTAAAAAAGCGAAAAATACTAGTTATGAGAATGGCTACATGGCTCTCTCATTTAAAAAAAAATTACAAAGAAAATGAATTATGTTAACTTAATAGAAGGAAAAGAGGGAATGTTAACTAACAACAGTTGAATAGGTTGTCATGACTCAAGTGGAGCTGGGATATCATCTATCCAAGCATTTTTATATTTTAAATAATCTTCTATTGAATAATAAGCTTGCTTACAAAGTGTTCATTTTACACAAGCTTTGAACTTATTTTCACTAATTTAGTGACGTCAATTGGAATTTTGTTATAAAATCTAACACAGTGCCCCATAAAAGACGTGTGAATTTTTGAAAGACGAAATAATAATCCTATTAGGAAATTAATTTTGTAAACCCTATAATTGAGAATACTAGTCTCTCAGAAGGGCAGTTATGAATTGTTCTATGTAAAAATATCACCACGTCAGATCTTTTGCTCCCCCCCCCCCCCCCCTTCCGCCCCTCAGCGACCCAAAAAGACGGTGGTGGATTGGCATGCGCTAAGCATGGCCTTGGCGGATGCCAACCCTCCCCCCCTCCCTCTCAGCTCGGACTCCATCCCGTCCCCTCAGGAGACCGATCAGGCCATTGATGCCTTCACCGAACACATCCGATCGGCTGTCAGTCGATCGTCCAAGCAAGTCCAGGCGGAAGATCTCTGCCTCAACCGCTTTCGACTGCCGGACGATGTTAGGGATCTCATTCGTTCCAAGAATGCCTCTATCCGAGCGCACGACTCTTACCCCACCGAAGCCAATCGGGCCCGGATGCGCGCTTTACAACGAGAGGTAAAGCGTCGTGTCGCGGAGGTCCGGGAGGAACGGTGGGGTGACCTCCTAGAGGGCATCGCGCCATCGCACCTGGCCTACTGGCAGCTGGCGCGAAGCCTCAAAACCGACTCCACGACTGGCATGCCCCCACTGTCCCGCCCTTCAGGCGCACCCCCAGCCTTCGACGACGACGAAAAGGCCGAGCTTCTCGCCGACTCCCTCGAGAGCCAGTGCGCCCCCAGCTCTCAGTCCGTCGACCAGTCCCACGTCGACGCGGTCGACAGGGAAGTCGAGCGCAGGGCATCCCTCCCCCCCCGTCGATTACCTTACCTCCTATCACCCAAACGGAGGTCGAAGATCTAATTATGGGTCTCAAAACTAAAAAAGCCCCCGGCTCTGACGGCATTTCGAATCGCGTTCTGAAATGCCTGCCCGCCCAACTCATCTGCCTCTTAGTGGCCATATTGAACGCCGCCATGGCGAACTGCACCCCCGCTAAGTGGAAGGAGGCGGACGTCATAGGCATTCCCAAGCCCGGCAAACCTCGCAATCTCCCCGCGAGCTCCCGCCCTATCAGTCTCCTCAACTCCCTGGCCAAGATATACGAGCGCCTACTTCTGGCGAGGCTCAAAGACTTCGTAACGTCCAGGGGTATCCTTATCGACGAGCAATTCGGCTTTCGAGCCAAACACTCTTGCGTCCACCAAGTGCACCGCATCACGGAGCACATCCTCTCCGGTCTCAATAGACCCAAACCCATCTACACGGGTGCCCTCTTCCTAGATGTCGCGAAGGCATTCGACAAAGTCTGGCACAACGGCTTGATCTACAAGCTCTACCAATTGGGAGTGCCGGACAGACTCGTATTCATCTTACGAGACTTCTTGTCGAATCGCGCCTTCCGTTATCGCGTCGAAATGACGCGCTCCCACAGGGCTCAGTCCGACAATTTGCTCTCGAGAGAAATGATACTTGATGTCAATATGTTTTGACCGTTTATGGTTTGTTGGATTGTTAGCTATACTTATACAGCCATTGTTGTCTTCATAAATAATTATAGGTTTATAAATGTGTATATTTAAACTGGCTGCTAAAGACTTAAGCCACAATGCTTCCCTAACTGCTTCAAATAATGCCATATATTCAGCTTCAGTGGAGGAGGCTGCCACTTAATTTTGTTTTCGTGTATTCCAGGTTATCGTGCATTGGTCAAAGAGCTTAAATAAATACCCAGTTGTACTTTTCTGTCATATGTATTATTACCACCCCAATCTGAGTTTACGTACCCACACAAAATATTATTGTAATTACACCTTTTGTAACATAATTTCAAATCAATTGTGCCTCTTAAATACTTGAGTACCCGTTTGAGACAATGCCATAATTCTTTATTATTTTTGTGTACCTACTCAGTATATTTACACTGACGCTTAGATCGGGTCGAGTGCATAGCATGATGCACATCAGACATGGAACGTTATATTTCTCCTCAGAGTTTAATGCGTCATAATTTAGTTTATTTTCTAAGGGGGTAGATACAGGTTTACATTCATGCATATTAAATTTAATCAAAACTGTTTTGATGTATGCTCTTTGATCTAAAATCATTTGATCACCTTCTCTAGTGATTTTAATACTGAGAAACAATTTTATTTCATTTAAATCGGTCATTTCAAATGTACTTTCTAAATATCTCTAAAAATTGTTCATTGTCACGATATTACCGCATACTAATACCAAATCATCGACATATAGTACCACGTATATATTTTTATTCACGTTTCCATTATTTAGCATGTAAATATATCTATCAACTGATGAATTTTGAAATCCTTTGCGTCTCAGTGATTGTTCTAATACTTCAAACCAACACCTAGCTGCCTGTTTTAGTCCGTATAATGCCTTTTGTAATTTACAAACATAGTTTTCTTTACTTAGTACGCCCTCAGGAACTCTCATATAGATTTCCTCTTTTAATTGGCCATTTAAAAAGGCTGTCTTGACGTCCAAATGATGAACTATTAAATAAAATTGATTGGCGTAGCTAATTATAAACCTAAAACTAGCTATTCTAGCAACAGGCGCAAATGTTTCATCATACTCCGCAAGATACTTTTGACTGAAGCCTCTGGCGCGCCTTACGTCATTGAGGATTTCCAAATTCATCGTTTTTAACTGTAAAAATCCATTTACAATCCACAATGTTTTTGTTTGCAGGTCGTGGTACCATGTTTTATTTTTATGTAAAGAATTTAGCTCATTCCTAATCGCGCTTTCCCATCGACTTCTATCATCTCGATATTTAATTTCATCAAATTACTTTGGTACTGTGCATAAAATAGACTGAGCACACATCGAATAATCGTCATTATCATCAATTTCTTTATATGACACAGGGGGATGATTTTTGATCCTATCACTCTTTCGAAGTTCAGTATTTTTATTTGTGTTTTCAATATTATTATGTAATGAATTATCTGAACGTATATCACTTTGTTTCGATTGAATTACTGTATCATGGTTATCTTTGCGAATTTTAGCAGGACATTCAGTATGTCCATCAGATTTAGAGCCATCTGATTTATTGCTGTCAGAGTTCCGAGACTTGGTTGACACTGATTTCGAATTACCGTAATTATCAGTTTTGTCATGAGAATTTCCAACATTCTCTTCAGGCTTCCACGAAGGCCTGGACTGTAGAAAATTAGTCTCGTCCACAATCACATCTCTGACTATTACAAACTTTTTGCAATCAGGGTTCTAAACTTTATAACCGTTCGGTTCATAACCCATGAGAATACCTTTCCATGACTTATTATCAAACTTCGCTTGAGTAGTTTTGTTATGTACGTAAACCGTTAAACCGAAAACCTTTAAATATTTGACTTGAGGTTTCTTATTATGCCACATCTCGTATGGTGTTTTTGAAAGTTTTAGGGCCTTCGTTGGAGTTAAGTTTATCAAATAAACAGCAGACAAAACTGCTTGACCCCAGAAAACTTTATCTAACTGAGCATCGTTTATCATTGAACGAGCTTTTTCTGTTATAGTCCTTACCATACGTTCAGAAACACCATTCAGCTGTGGAGTTCTAGGAACTGTCAAATGGTAAGTTATTCCCTTTTCAGTACAGTAGCATTTCATTTCGGTAGATAAGTACTCTCCACCGTTATCACAATATAAATTAACTACCTTCAAATTAAATTTTGCTTCACTTATTGCAACAAAATCTTTGAATGCAATGAATACGTCTGATTTGTACGTTATTAGATACGTAACACAATAATGAGTATACTATCTATCTACCTATCTATAACCTCACGCCAGATCCCTTGCGGGGTAGGCAGAGAGTACAGAGTTCCAACAGGTTCTTTCCTTACATAGTAAGGAATATACTGATCAATAAAATCACGAAATAGTTTTTATTATCGTTAGTCGTTGGAGTGACAGGGCCGCAGACATTAGAGGAGATCACAAATAATGGTCTGTTAATATAACTTTTGTCTTTGGCTTGAACAAACGGCAGTCTACCCTGTTTCCCATTTATGCAAGCTTCACATAAATCATCATCAGGCACTACTGAATCAATTTGATTCATGTCCTCAAACATTTTATACTGTTTTATTTCTAAGAATTTATATTTACTTATGTGTCCTAAGCGTTCATGCCACAACTTATAGCTTTTGTTGTTACTACCACATGCTTGGGAAACAGGGTAACTTGCGTTTACAGACGCCATAAAATCTACAGTAATTAAATTATTAGCAGACATACCTCGCATAATAGTTTTACCATTTTTGCATATTTTAGCACCTTGCTGGTCGAAGATAACTGTATACCCAGCTCGCTGCATTTTGGTCACCGACAGGAGATTGTAGGGGACCTCGCGGCAGAACAGCACGCCCTCCAGAGTGCCTAGGAAACCCATGTTGCTGGTAACCTGCACCTCGTTTTGTAGCTGAAATAAATTCACCATTTTTAGCAACTGAAATTTTTAAAGGTGTAGACAAATCAGTATAATTAAGAAACAAGTCTTCTCTGTTTATGATGTGATCCGATGCGCCAGAGTCCAATAAAAATGTAATTTTATTTTCTTGAACATCTTCTTGATAGTCTCCAGTCATAAAAGCAAAGCCAGTAAAATCAGTCGAAGTTGATAGTTGATTTTGGTTTATATCAACTGTTTGTACTGTCCTTGTCTTTTCGTTGTAGTTGCCCTTCTGCAAATGCATTCTCTTGAAATAGTAACAGTCATTCTTCCTATGTCCTTTACGTCCACAATGATGACATTTTATGAACTGTAAATTCTTTTTCTTTTGTTTATTAACTTTATTGGCCGGTTGAAAATTATCAAATTTTCTTTTCTTCCACGTATCATTCCTTGCTTCGGCTTGCAACATTTTTGCACTTGTGGTACTGGATTCATTTTTAAACTTCACTTCATGGTCTAATAATCGCGTTTGTACGAAAGCGGACGTTTAATTATCTTCTGATAATGTTTCGATCGCAGTTACAACTCCGTCATAAGTTGAGGGTAGTGTGAGCAACAAATGTGCAATTTTGTCAGTTTCTTCTAATTTTGCTCCAGCGGCAAGCAATTCAGTAATGAGGTTATCAAATGTAGCAAAATGTTTAATTAGTGGTACATCACCTTGTAGTTTTAGCGTCAACAACTTTTTCCGTAACGCCAACTGCGTCGCGATACTTTTACGTTCATACAAGGCATCTAAACTTTTTCAAATATCCTTCGCCGAACTGTCTTCTTTTGCAAAACCGAGGTAGGAATCGGTTAGATACTCGATAATCACATTCTTGGCTAAACGATTATTTTTCTCCCATGCATCGTTACAAAATATCGGTTCTTCGTCGATAACTTTTATAACGTCCAATTCACTCAATAATGCACGTATTCGAAACTTCGAAATACTGTATTTCTCACCGTCGAAAGGCTTGATATTGCGTTTCATCTTTGAATTTTCCATTATTTAAAATCACTGCACAACAGTCCTGTTTTAAAAACTTTTAATTATTTTTCGAACGCAGAGGGTGATAATTATCACTCGCGTACACTGTGCCCATAACCTGTTGGTTATGCGAGGTTTAGTGGGCGTAATGAAACACGTAGTTAAGGATTTAAAAAGCAATATTCACTATATTATCCTTATTTATCACTTTTGTATTTGGAAGCGATGCGCCTAACTCCTATCACAAAGACGAACAGTCTGATAATAATAATTGTAAGATGGCGGGTGGCGTTTTTATTAGTTTGATAAATGAAGTCGTTTCAAAACCAATTATAGATTGATTTTTGCAAATAGAAACAAACAAAACCAACAATTACTTCTGGGTTGCTGCAGGGAGCGGCGTAGGGTGGCACCTCTGGAGAAGAACACCGCAGCGCTCTTGTCCGGGTTCACCTCAATACGCCACTTCCTGAACCAATCCCCTAGGATGTTGGCGGCTGCCGAAGGTTTCTGGTAATGAAACCCTTATTCCTATGGGAGACATAGAGAGCGGTATCATCCGCTAGGGCTAGATGTCGGCCTCCTTCCACTGAGTGGGGAAGGTGCAGTTCGTCATGGAGGCATTAAGGATTAAGAGGCAGATGAGTTGGGCGGGCTAGCATTGAGTACGCGATTAGAAATGCCGTCAGAGCCGGGGGGCCTTTTTCGGTTTAAGACCTTTAATCAGGTCCTCGACCTCGGTTTGGGTAATAGGGGTTTAGGAATCGGTGGGGGGGGGAGGGACGCCCTGCGCTCGACTTCCCTGTCGATCGATTCGACATGAGCCGGGTCAACGGGAAGAGAGCTGGGAGTGCACTGGCTCTCGAGGGTGTTAGGTTACACGTGACAAGGAGCCACTTGAGTAGTGTTTATTTTGGGCCATAAAATATAATTTATTAATGTGCCACAGCTGTTATCATTGTAAAAGTCACAAGAGGTGATTTTAATATGTTATTCGATATAATTACAATTACTGCTTCATTTACAAGAAAGACACCTAAAAAAATACCCTAAATAACTAACTAATTTTCAGAATGTTGTTCTCCCCAAATTTGGGGAATTCGAACTAGATTTTTGGGGAATTCGGAGCATTGACATTGGCAACCCTGCACAGAGCCTTCCATAACAAGGTCTAGCGATGAGCGATAGTTACAAAAAAAACTACCTACGAAACGACAATAATAAAATTGTAGTTGCAAACATTCGATTGTCGATTCATTAGTCCTCACAAAAAAAAAATTCAAAATCGGTCCACAATTGACGGAAATATCGCTGAACATAAATAAAAAAAAAAAAGCATACATACAACCGAACATAGAACCTCCTCCTTTTTGAAGTCGGTTAAAAAATACAAACGTGTAACAATCGACGAACGAATAAAATTCAACGGTGCATTACCAATTTGCAGGGTACATTTGATACGTGGAGAACGTTTCGGTTGTTAGCAATGATTTTTAATTGATTAGTAATTTCTGTCGGTGAAGGTCATATCGGTAAAGGGCTTAAGTTATGTTGAAAATATCGATTAAATTATAGGTAAATATAAACAAATCTAACTTAGTTAATCACTAAACCTACCCTGCAGAAGATCTGGCATGATGATATAATACCACAAATTCCGAAGTATTTTTATGAATTATACTTATTTAATAATTACTTATTTACATAAATTATTATATAGAAACCGGCGAGTGTGTATGAGACGAACAATGAGAGTGGAGGAAGCCAGAGAGGTATGTAAGGAAAGAACCTGTTGGAACTCTGTACTCTCTGCCCACCCCGCGAGGGAGCTGGCGTAATGATATAGATAGATAGATCGAGACATGTTTTTTTTTCTATATAATCTCATTCACTTGCTCCAGCACATCGTTACCAACCACAATCCTTACATTCGTTCTGGTTTCTGGCCTTTCAAAAACCATAATCTTGGTTTTCTTCACATTCAAGTGTAAGCCATTGATCATGCAGTCGTCTATATAATCAATAGAAAATAAAAAAAACTCATGTCTCGATTCTAATCTATTAACCCTTACACTCGGGAACGTATGATTTCATACATGGAGGTAGTCGATGGTGTTTTCGATTTATTGTGGGCCAACACTAAATTATAGCCATATACAATGTTCTTACGAAATGTAGAGGATAAAATTTACGTTCTGTTGATGTATAATAGTTGGTAGTCTGTGTTTGTGATTACGTGATCGGATAACGTAAACATCAGTCAGACGCGCGTTCCCGCTATGAGCGTCTCAAGTGTCGCGCGTATTAATAAACAAATTCGTGATTCCAATTGAATTTAGAATCTTGTTAAAATTCTTAAAGGAACTTGCTAGTAATAGTTTTGTGTATAAAATGGTACAAGCCCGTGAAAAGTGTGAGTGATAAAAAGTGTTTGTTTGAGATTCTTAACGAAAAGAGTAACCTTATCTTCGGTAAGTCACCTTTGTCTCCGTTTAGGTTTAATTACGTAAAATAAACGTTTATTTGTGTCTAATTATGTCTATAATAGTAAAATAGGATGTATTCTTCCTATTTTTGCTAAAAAATTAAGTCGGAAACCTTTATATTATTGTAAAAACTTTTGCTTAGATTTCGGCCCATCAAAACAAGAAATCCAGGCAAGTTTTTTGGTAGCTTACGAGGTATTTTTAGATGTTTATTTGTTTAGATGACCTAAAATTAGATATGCATGCTTATTTATTAGTTATTTACGATTAGAAAGTGAAATAAACCATTTGTCTAAAAGTTATGAAAATTTTCCTAAAAATATTTGTTTACGTGAAAACAGGGTATTTTTTTTGAGATCATCCGAGTGTTTATGTTTGATCTAATAATATAAATAGTGCTAGGGTACAAACTTGACGGCGCCACGAGAAATGACACATGACATTCGCTGTCATAGGCGTCGGATTAGAGTGACATCTGTCAGTCTGACGGAGCGTCGCATGTGTGGTAGCGCGGCGATACCCTCACTTTTGTTTGAGCGGTCGCCGGCGCACCACGTACACGACGAATCGTCGTAATTCGGCGCCATCATATTGGAGTTTTGTGTTATTTGGTGTGAAGTTGATTAGTGATTATTGACTACACTGGAATACACGATTATTTGGTTAATCAAGACAATTCTCATCGACCTAACCTCTTCCCTGGTCAGTGCGAACCATGGAAAATACTGATGTAGGCCATCCTGCGCCTACATCAGAAGTGGGATAGTAGCCTACATACCCACTGATAAAAGAAAAATAGCACTTGATGTTGCCTGTTTTACGTAAGAATAATCGGGTACCTGAACAATTAAAAAATAAAGCTACGTGCGTCAAGAGGCTCTATAACGACCCAGCAACATGTGTATGGTTGGCTTTAAAAGGCAATTAAGCTTTTCATCAGACAACAAGTTACATGAAAGCACTCCTTGTGTGAAGGCCCAAGATATGCTTCAAGTGCAATGTGCATCGAGTGAGTCGGGGCCACTGCGTGATCCGGTGTGTAGCAGTGGGTCTGGAGACCTGTCAGTAGTGTTGACGATGAGAGTGGCGGCGACAGTGCGCGCGATCGGCAGTGCGCGCGATCAGCAGTGCGTGTGGACATGTGCGTGGTATATGCACCTGCAGTTTGCATCACCCCGGTGAGTCGTTTTCAATCTAGAGCGTACTTCTCGTCATTATGAGGTTATGTGCAATTGAATTCAGTGACGAGGGTACTTTGCTATCGTTCAATGCCGGAAGATGTGCCGCAAGACCAAAGTGAACAAAGCATTGACTTAAGTATCAGAGATGATATGTTGCCCGTGGACTCAGATACCACCTCAGCTAATTCCGAAACTCTTACCGCTGGGTCAGATACACTTAGCGTTTACTCTGACCCCGACACGTTAGATGTATAATATGAAATCGAAATCCATAACGAACAAGATAGTCCGTAACTAATGGGTAGGTGTCATGCATATAATTTAAAATGGTGTTCATTGTGTAGTGTTGAATGTGTCACGTTGGAATTGGTCGAAAGGACAGTGTCGTCCGGGCCAGCCCCGTGTGGGTGGTTGAAGGGATGCACTCGTCCGGTCCATGTTTGTAACTCTTTATTGCACAGCTGGTCGAAGGGACAGTGCTGTCCGGTCCACGCCGCCTTTGGGGCTGGTCGAAGGGATACACTCGTCCGGTCCAAGCTGTTGAATAAAATTACTCTACCAAGAGGAAGATATAAGCCGGTCCATTAGTTACGGTGGTCGAAGGGATACATGACTTAAGCGTGGTATGAATGTTCAGCTCGTTCGTCAGGTTGGACGAGCAGATAATTAGTGATTGAAACTCTGCTTATCCAGGACAGCGTTGAGAGATATGCCCGAGGACGGTCGAATGTCAGTCCGGCCGTGACGGCGCCACGAGGAATGACACATGACATTCGCTGTCATAGGCGTCGGATTAGAGTGACATCTGTCAGTCTGACGGAGCGTCGCATGTGTGGTAGCGCGGCGATACCCTCACTTTTGTTTGAGCGGTCGCCGGCGCACCACGTACACGACGAATCGTCGTAATTCGGCGCCATCATATTGGAGTTTTGTGTTATTTGGTGTGAAGTTGATTAGTGATTATTGATTACACTGGAATACACGATTATTTGGTTAATCAAGAAAATTCTCATCGACCTAACCTCTTCCCTGGTCAGTGCGAACCATGGAAAATACTGATGTAGGCCATCCTGCGCCTACAAACTTTTTAAAATTGTACGTCAATAAAACACGTCTATATCATAGTCGTTTACTTTTTATTTCAAGTGAAAATTCGCTACAGTTTTGTAATTATCATTTTTTTTGCAAACGTAGGCAAAAAAAAATCGCACCCCAAAAATATCTGGTGAGCCAACTCCGAGTCTAAGGGACGATCCCAAATGAAGTTTTGGCGGGAATTCGAAGAGTGATGTCGTCAATCTGTTTTAATTTCCAAAACTTGTGATATTTTGAATTATAATGTGTAATGTTGGTGAAATATTAACCATTGTGTATTCCTATATGTGCATGAGTGAAGGCAATTGTAACGTAGTGATAAAACGTGCCTTTTCGATTTCCCTCGAAACGGCCGTAGCAATTGGTATGTAAAGTATCCATCGCTTTACTATCCAGGGTGGGCCACTTCATCAATTTCATAATCATCTTTATCATCAAGTTCATCGGGGAGTTGAATTAATTTCCAATCCAATCTTAATTTATGATCTATGGCTCCATCGTTAACCGATGATTCTGCCAACGTCAAGACTGCCAAGTTTAAAAAAAAAAACTGACGAACAATCATAGACGAAGAATATACTTAGACACCGCATATCGCCACCGTAGCGTGTCAATTTTATGTCGGTGTGAGTTTGTGAATCTGCGTTAGTGTGCGTGATTAGGCAAGTGATTACTAGTACAGGATTTATCGATAAGAAAATTTATCGATAATTTATGATTAACAAATATTTACTGCATGCAAAATCGTAATTGACTCATCTTAATTATGATTTCGAATTACTACGAGTAATTTATATAAGTTCACACATACGTATCATAATACAAATCTTAAAGACGAATCTGTAAACATCGATATTAGTATGTACAATTTAATACAATAGTAAAGCCTCATTGGTAATGCGCATAACGATCACAAGGTCATCGGTTCGAATCCTATGTCGGAAAATACGAATTATTCGATAAATAAAATCTAGTCCGGAGTCTGGCACTGTGCTCGGTATAATATCAATAGACTCATCCTCTACTACATGAGACCTTACATTGTTGAACGACAAGTGAGTGTACACAGTACACCACTCCCACTCCCGCTTGGGGAATATAGGCGTAATGGTGGTAACAATTTTTACATCACATTTATCCTACGTTTGCACGTGCGCTTTTTCAATGCACGTTAGTCATGAAACTAGGATGTATGGTCAGCGCAAATCGCTGAGGTAGCGTGTCAATTTCATGTGGGAGTTTGTGGATCTGCATTAGTGTACTTTAATAGGGAAGTGATTACTAGGACAGGCCTTATCAACGTAAAAGACAATAGATGATTAAAAAATATATTTATTTCACTGAACAGATAATCTTAAGTTATCTGAGAATCTATACTAAATATGTTCATGTATTAAATAACATTAGTGTACACTGACACACGTGGAATTATATCAATTCACACCATTTTTAATCTACCCCTGCTGTTTGTGTATAAGGGGTTAATTAAAGTTGAATCATTAATACAGAAAAAAACATTGGAGCAATCAGTTCAGTTCAATTTGTGATAATTGAAGATCATCTTACACTTTGTTAATTCTGAAAAATCCTTAGTTTTATTAATATGCACAAAAAAAACTTTTTCATTTTAAGAGACATCCGATTGAAAAACAGCAGATTTTTTCTGTTGCATAATGTGTAAATATATCAAAAGTAATAACTAAAATAATTCTAGTTGTATCACCTGGAGGTACAGATTTGCTACTAGACCAATAAGGTACTTAAATAAGATTTTTTAATACTGAGTTCTTAGATTCACGCGAATATTACACATGAAATAAAACTAACTTTCGGATTTTATCGCGGTTTATTTTTTTATTTTAAGTTCCCGACGTTTCGAATGCTTTGCAGCACCGATGGTCACGGGAAGGACTGAGGTGTTAGATGTCCAAAAGGCATAGTTGTTCCGGGGTACCCTCAAACTTTTTAATTATTTTTTTTGGTCCGATCTACGCAGAATGAGCTCACGGTGTCTTGAGGTCTCGCAGTGCTGTGCTTGGTTTTGGATTTTCTACTTGCTTACCGCAACCGCATGCCGGCGATAATGAAAGGGGAGGTACCTTTTAAACGTTTTAGCACTCAAACGCGTATTCTAAATCACGATAATCAATAGTTCCATCACACGGATATCAACATGCTTTTCAGGGTTCAGATTTATCTACATATGGGCATGGCATACAACGAACCCTCACGGGGTGGAGGGCATAATGCCTACTCATATAGAGTTCAAACCTCTAATCTTCAGTATAAGCAGTACTACCCAAAAGGCAAAACTTCATTTCGCAACCGAGGGTCTATATGCCATCTCAATATAAAGCTTCCAGTGAGGTAAGTAGTTTAATAAGTGTTTTATTTCAGGGAAAACGTTATAAAGATGAAATAATCATAAATAGGTCCTACCCCCGATTAAGGAATATCCCACCCCCGATTAGGGAATATAGACGTGACAGTGTTTATCTAGATATTCTATCCTTACTAAATTTCATCCAAATTCGTTTAGTCATTATGACGTGAATAGGAATTGTTAATGTTTCAGTATTAATTTATTAATATCGACAGTAAGCGATAGGCGCTGTAGGACATCACTATTGGAGAAGCGTAAAATAATGCATATTTAAAGTACAAATTAATTATATGACGTCTATAACGTATATATTTCATGTAAAATCCACAATTTTGCTGTGAAACTTCCCTACAATATAATAAGAGGCAATAAATACATACGTGTGAAATGATAATTCAGGACTTTTTACTCCTCCTTTGGTTGTCCTTGATTTACAAAATACAGCACAACACGACATATTAAAGTATATTTACTTAACACAATAATTTTCATTCATATTTTAACCGCTGACACGGACGGGGCGCATTTGTTATGGCCCGAACATCGGACACAACAGGCTACGAAACACACGTACAGTGCGACGTTGCCAACCTTACAACAGCTTTCTCATTCACTCAAAATGGTGATCCGTGTAATTGAGAGAGAAAAAAGACAATGTGTTGAACGATGACCGGCGGAGCGGCAACGTCGTATGACTCCCTCCAGGTAATTTTACCTTCATGCGAACAATTGAATTAATTTAGAATTGAATATTCGTAATACTTGACATTGGCAAAATACGCGTCGTTGTGATGCCATAAACATTAAAAAAAAATAACGATACCACCCCAGTCGACGCTGAAATCGATACGTCTGTCGATTGCTTACTTGTTACTAACATTAGGCGCGCGCGGTCGGAACGCTGGGCAACTTAGACGAACAATGCATAGACGACGCATGTGGCCAGGGTAGCGTATCAATTTTATGTTACTGTTAGCGTGTAAATATCCGTTAATGTGCGTAAGAAGGCAAGTGATTACTAGTAAAGATGCGCGACTGCGAATAATCAGACTATTCGAATCACCTAAATATAAAAAGAAAATGATAATATACTAATTTTTATATTCGAATGGCGACTACTAATTAGTAACTACTAATGGGGATTCGATTAGATTATCTGCGACTCTCACCTGATTATAAATTAATTATTCGAATGATTCGCCGCTTCTCGCGTCATTTCCGCGCCAAAAAAATTACATGTGCGAGTGAGTAGTAACTCAACTCAACCAAATAATAACGCTCCTGCTGGTTTGTGTGTGTAGAAGTGCGTTTTAATAAAGTTTCTAGTTTGGATTTTTTATATTATCCGCGCGCGGTAATCAACTGCAATGAATGAAACAAACAGCTAATAGTATCATCCTCTACTATACGGGATCATACATTGTCGACGACAAGTAAGTGTTCACAGTACACAACTTCCACTCCCGCTTGGGGAATATAGGCGTGGCGGTGGTTATAATTTTTACATCACCTTAACCCTACGTTCGCTTGTGCGAACTTTTTCAATGCACGTTAGTTAAGCTCTGGCATGAAACAAATTGTTCACAATACATTTTTTAAAAGCGCTGTAAAGTGCTTAATCACCACGCATTGAAATAGCGTCTATGCGAACGAGGAGTAAGACGCGACGAGGGACGGTCCGTTTTTCACTATGATTGTGCAAGGAAGGGCATGGATCTGGCAAATATTGATAACAGACAGGCGTTGCAGGTACATTACTGTTCGGGAGAGGTAAAACAATGCATTTTATAAACCTCCATTAAAACTTTAAATCCATAGTATCTGGCCAACATGAGGTAATTTTATATCGCCAATGATGTATACCATGAAATGCATATTTAGCTATAAAACATCATTATGAATGCAATACTAGGCAATAAAGACATACGTGTAAGATGACGATTCCAGTTCATTTATTCCTCCTTTCATCATCTTAGCCTATACTTGTCCACTGCTGAACATAGGCCTCCCCAATCGCTTTCCAGCGTAACCGGTCCGATGCCACCTGCATCCAACGACTTCCTGCGATTTTCACAAGATCGTCGGTCCATCTGGCAGGCGGTCGTCCTACGCTGCGCTTGCCAATACGTGGTCTCCACTCTAGAATCTTTCTGCCCCTCCTTTAGTTGTTCTTAATGGACAAAACACTACACAACACGATATAAGTTCACTATATTTTTTTTTTTTCACCTTTGAAGCCATTTGGTGCCCATTTGTTATGGCCTAAAAACAGGTCACAACATTAGACCAAGCACACGTACAGAGAAAGCTATAGTAAGATGGCAACGCCGCAATCTTACAATAGCTTTCTCATTCACTTAAAATAGTTATCCGTGTAATTGAGAGAGACAAGATAATGTGTAGAACGATGACCGGTGGAGCGGCAACGTCGTATGACGCCCTCCAGGTAATTTTAGCTTCATGCTGGGCAATAATCTAACTATCGCAGAATTGTGATTGTCATTCGATTGAACAGAATAATCAAATTATTCGATTATCTTTAGTAATAATCGTCCATCGCTAGCAAGGTCCATAGACAATATTAATATTATAGAACATTGTATATAGTACTCTGTGATTATAGAATTTGTAAATTTATCTGTCAAATACGCATTTAGTCAATCACTTTTGTATGTATTTATTTGTAAACGAGCCTTTAAACCTACATATAAGTGTTCAAGTGCAAGTGATGGTAAAGTATTATTAATTGAGAGCAGTGTAGCAGCTAGCGGTGTGATGGCCCAGCGATTCCCCGCGAGCGGGCCGAGCCCCGCGCCGCCGCAGCCGCGCTACTCCGGTGCCGCGCCGCCGCAGGGCTCCCCCATGCCTCCGAGACCCTATCCAGGACAAAACTTTCCGGTAATATTTGACAAGAAACTAACAATTTTCTTCCTATATTTACAGCCTGCATAGAATTCAGGTTGTCTAGTGAAGCGGTAAAGATTTGAGGCCAACAGCGTAGACCATTTACACTCACAGTTAGTTGCCCCTTCCTTACTTGTACACTATAGAGAACGTGCTCGACTGGCGGCATGTTGTCACCAGTGCCGATCCTGCAATAGATATCTGGCCAAAGTATAAACTGAGTTGTTGTTTCCGACAATGAAAAAGCTAGGTATTGGCTGAAATTATAGTAAGTACCTATATGTCAAGAACTAGCTGTTGTCTGTGTGTTCGCACGTGTTTATAATTTAACAGAAGTTTACAGCTGAAAATATGATTATCATAAGTGATAAGTGCCTAGTTTATCACTTAGACCCACTATGGAAACTTCTCAAAATGGAGATGTAATAAAGAGAATTTCTCATCCTCATTAAATGTTTGTGTAGTAAGATATAATTATTAAGTCTAACAAGCTTTTATTTAACTTGCAATATTCATATGTCTGTCTGTCTTTACTGATCAAATCTTGTGATTCATTTTTTTTGTTAGTACCTGATTGTGCTGAAATTTGGTGTGGGTGTAAGTTCAGTGAAAATGCAATAATATGGTACCAACTACATTATATAATCAATCCCTAATGTTTAGGCCTGTTGGGTTGGTATTGAAAAGTATGTTGGAAGCTGACCGACCGCATTAGCAACAGTGTAGTAAGAAAGCGAGTAGGTATGAAAGATAGTATCTGTGTAAGATGAGAAAGGGCATGCTCCGTTAGTTCGGGCATATAGAAAGAATGCCAGAGGAAAGAATGACAAAACATATATACAATGTGAAAGTGGAAGGATGCAGGTACTGGGGAAGACCTAGACTATCTTACCATGACCAAATAAACCGAGTCTTATCTGAAGGAAAAGTCAAGAGTCTCCATAACCGGCGAGCGTGTATGTGGCGAACTATGAGAGTGGAGGAAGCTAGAGAGGTATGTAAGGAAAGAACATATTGGAACTCTGTACTCTCTGCCTACCCCACAAGGGATCTGGCGTGAGGTTATAGATAGATCTTTTTAAAATTAAAATTATTATATTTATAATGGGCAAACTCTGCAGTTGGGGAAAAACAATTTCGAGAAAGAGGTCAACAGAAGAATACGGCTGGGCTGGGCGGCATTTGGGAAATTACGTCGAGTATTTACATCGCTCATTCCACAAAGCCTAAAGACAAAAGTATTTAATCAGTGCATCCTGCCCGTTATGACATATGGAGCCGAGACGTGGACACTCACGGTTGGAATGGTTCATAAATTTAAAGTCACTCAGCGAGCTATGGAAAGGGCTATGCTCGGAGTTTCTCTGAAGGATAGAATCCGGAACGAAGTCATTCGACAGAGAACCAAAGTTATCGACATAGCCCACCGGATTAGTAAGCTGAAGTGGCAATGGGCCGGTCACATTAGCCGAACAACCGATAACCGCTGGGACAAACGAATTCTTGAGTGGAGACCGCGGACTGGCAAACGTAATGCAGGACGCCCTCAGGCTAGATGGAGCGATGACCTTTGTAGGGCGGCTGGCAGAAACTGGATGCGAGTAGCCGAGGATCGTACCCAGTGGCGTGCACTTGGAGAGGCCTATGTCCAGCAGTGGACTGCTATAGGCTGATGATGATGATGATGATGATATTTATGGTATTTGTATTTAAATAATATTACTAAACATTGCCTTACTTTAAAAACTTTCTTTTACTTTAAACATAAATTGAAAGCAATATATTAACATAAAAGCCAGATACACATGCGATGTAGTTGCAACTTTTTTCATGTCACTGTGTTCATTTATATAAAGCCAATGCAAACCAATAAAGCAGCCAATCGGTTAATTTTTCTTCTGCATGATTTACAAACTTAGTGATTTCATTCTATAAACCATACCTCATCACAGCAAATAACCTATGGCAATTCCAAATAGTGCAGCTTTCTATTGTTCCTGAGGTTACAGAAATTACCCGGTTACCTCACTGCTTACAACTTGCATCTCCTAGTAGTCGAATATTAGGTTTTTACATTAGAAATGTATGTCTTCTGATTAATATTAGAACAGGTAAATTTCAAATGCATTCAAATCATTACTCTCACATTATTTCAGTTGCACAGCATCCCACTGGAGCTAGATCATAAACTATTTAATTATACACACAATATGATTAAAAAGAATTGTAAGGGTAAAAAAAGAAAGTTAATTGAATATAAAGAGACAAGCCCTCTGAGTTTCTTTGCCGGATCTTCTCAGTTGAGGCTGCATTCCGATCCAGTGGTAGATGACAATTTGTAAGTGCCCCTGCAGGATTTATACAAAATAAATTATTTGAGTTTGAAACAACATATTTGATATTTTAATGATATCCCATACTAGGAATGTTTGTGTTCTGAATGTATTTTCAAACATGCATTTCACATGCACTAACTCCTAGAGTGGAAACAAATATTTATGTATTGCACAAAGACTTGTCCTGAGCAGGGCTCATCCCCATGATTACTTGACCCAGTGTGACAAATGGCTTATTCTCAGACCACTAAACAGAGCCAGCATCAAATATATAGTGAGGTCTATGGCCGAAACAATAAGCAGTTAGGGCGCCAGAGTGAGAAACCTCCATATGCGGTGTACCATGTTTTAAATCCATTCAGCCAACCCAGGACTTTACCCAACTGCCTAGAATATTAATTCTATCTCTCTCTTTCTCCCTTTTAATTAATTAATTATTATTTGTATCTCATTGAGTTTCACGGGCTTTACCCAGACCTTTGAAAGGATCGCTTCAGGACATGGGTCCAACACGTAGAGTCCCTTTGTGAGAAGTTAATGTTATATCAATCACTTGCTGAAAATAAAAGAACATAACCATCAAACTAACCCCTGCAGGTGGAAGAACTATTGTAAATTATGGTAGGAAAACAAGGGCTATATAAATGAGGTTTGATAAACAAAAACTGGACTATTTCAAAGGACAGACACCGGCCATAATGAGTCATACCTAACTACCCTAATTTAAAATAGTTTTATCTTGTAGGCAATACTATGCTAATGTCCAGTAAAGTCAACATTATAAAATAAAAGTTTCAAATTCATATCACTCATTTGGACAGAAGCAAGGGCGTGTGTAAAATTATACATTGCCCACATTTTGTTTTAAAGAAAAAATACTATTAGTAAATTTATAGTAACATATTACACAAACATATCTTGGATTGAATATGAAGTAACCAAGAAATGGCTGTACTCTATCAACACCTCACATGGGACCATTATATGTTGTTTGTGGGAAGTGGCAGTTATGACTAACTTGGTTTGATTTCATACCAATTATAATCTATGTGATAATAAGGTGAGCCAGTTGTATGACAGTGGCTGTCTGGCTCTTCTTTCAAGTCCCACAAATTGAATTTCAGGTTGGCATGCATATAAATGATCACAGGATGTTACAGTCTTTTCTTCGCCCTATCTATGCTGCTTCCATTGTACAAAAACTAAAATTAATTTCATAATCCAATTACTATATACTGACCTCCTGATGGCGCTCTCACACATGCGCAAAGATACGCAAAAAATACATTTACCTGACCATTTGCAAATATGTATACAAATAATTCATATCTGTACAAATGTTTCGTATTTACTATGCAATGTTAAAAAATATAATCAAGATTTTTGTATCAACCGAACCAGGACCACAGCAAAATGTACTTAAACAGTAGAACATCTTGGTACTAGCGGTCTGATTAAGAATCACACACACAGACGCGTATTTATATATATACATATTCACTCGCACCAAATATGGTTGCGCGTCTTTGTGCGTGATTCTTATTGAACCTGCTAGTCCTAAGATGTTATTGTGACCAAACTGCCCTCCATTATGCCCACTGTCTTGGCGAAAACTGATCCAATAATATTTGCGCGTGTGGGAGATCGCCGTTTTGAAGAAAACGTTAAGACCTGGTACACGTGTCTGGGCCCGCCATAAGCATCAGCAGCGTCGTACCTAACGTTCCCACGACGGCCCGCAGGCACGAAGCGGGTTCACGCCGCCGCCAGCGGGCGCGGTGGGCGCGGGAGCGGGCGCGGGCGGCGCTGCGGGCGGAGCGCGCGCGGCGGCGGGCGCGAGCGCGGGCCCGGGCTACGGCGCGGGCGCGGGCGCGCTGCGGGCGGCGCCGCCCGCGCCGCTGCCGCCCGCCAAGCGCGCGCCCGACCCGCGCGCGCCCCTGCCGCCGCAGCACAAGCCTGGCATGTACAACCCGTGAGTACCGTCGCGACCCGTTAGTTAAGACAATCTATTCACTTCTCCTACGTTCGCACTGGCGCTTTTTCGACGCTCTTTAATTAAGGGCTAGAATGAAACAAACGGCTAATGATACATATTGGTGGAAAGCGCTTCAGCACAGAGCGATGAATGAGCGCCCGTGCGAACGAAGGCTTCCCGTTCTCGTTCCGTTGTCGTCGGTTCGCAGCCGTTGAAAGTGTGTGACCCGCAGGGACGCCTACGGGCCGGGGGGCGGGCCGCCAGGCAAGCGCAAGAAGCGGCTCGCGGATAAGATCCTACCGCAGAAGGTGCGCGACCTGGTGCCCGAGTCGCAGGCCTACATGGACCTGCTCGCCTTCGAGCGCAAGCTCGACGCCACCATCATGCGCAAGCGGCTCGACATACAGGAGGCGCTCAAGCGGCCCATGAAACAGAAGCGGAAGCTCAGGATATTCATTTCCAATACCTTTTACCCGGGTAAATATGTTTCATTGAAATTGCAACCTAGACATTTATCGTGTTCGAGATGAACTTGGTAAACTCTGGTAGTAGATTAATATTTAATTAACTTTTGTTTAAACTCTGCTCGTTTCCAGTTTTTAACAGACTTCAAAAAGGAGGAGGTTCTATGATTTTTTTTTTTTTTTATGTATGTTCAGCGATATTTCCGTCAATTGTGGACCGATTTTGATGATTTTTTTTGTATTTGGTTTAGTATAGCGCCGCGGTGGTCCCATTTTAATTTCATTGGTATTGGACCTTGGACTTAGAAGATACACCAGGGAACTCCTTAACGACAAACAATAGGCATGTGTAAATTGAGATATTATGGGTATTACGTGTATCCTATAGGTACCCTACTATAGAACTAAGCAGTATATTAGCCAACTTCAAAAAGGAGGTTCATAATTCATTCTTTTTTTTATAACTCCGTTGCTTATGAACCGATTTTGATGATTCTTTTTGCATTTGGTTCAGTAAAGTTTTGAGGTGGTCGTATTTTATTGTTAGTGGTATTGTACCTTGGACTTTTAAGATACAAGAGGGAACTCCTTAACGGCGAACAGCACAAATGTATAGATTCCGTTATTATAGTCATTATATTAATCCTGTAGGTACCTTACTTTGCAACTTAGCAAAATAATATAATATCGGTATATAAATATTACTAAATAATTCACTCGTCACTTAAAATTGTAAAATAAAAATCTTTAAAAAAAAAGGTAAACCAACTTCAAAAAGCAAAAAATAAATATTTGAAGTCGGTGCCGAGTAACCGACTGCACCAACCAGCACCGACTTCAAATATTTATTTTTTGCTTTTTGAAGTCAGTTTACCTTTTTTTTTAAAAGATTTCATTATCTTACAAGCTAGTAGCTACCGCCTGAACTAAGACAGAAACATCTGGAACAGTAGGTGTAAACTTTTAATTTAGATTTCCACCACTTTTTTTTTAAATATCTCTTATGTTTTAATCATTACGGTTTTGTAATAACATACCTACAATAAAGAAAATCAGTTAAGAGTTTATTTAGAAATAGAAAACAATATATCGTAGGGGCGGAGCTGCAGACTGTGAGCTGGTTGTTGATGCCGTTGTTGATGAGTTTTAGTTTAAGCCATTGAGTTATTATGTACTAGGTATATAAATAGCCATTCTCATAAATAGTATAATTTGCTTAATTTAACTTAGACTCATCTGATGACCAACCTACATTGTTCTCCCATACCCCACAACAAAATGTGGATGAAAAAGTTTGTAGAATTTTTTTTCAAGAGAGTATTCATGGAGTTTCTTGTTCCTTGTTGTCTTGTTACTTTTCTGACTATAAATATTATATTGGTGTACATGAATAAAACATATTCTGATTCTATAATAATTCAATGGCTTAAACTAAACTCGTGTTCACAAGTCTATGGACAAAAGTCCAAACATAACGTTTTTTTTTTGTAATAGTTTCTTGACCTCATCGTATCCATGCCATGTCCTTCAGTCGTATACATAGAGTAATGTTTTAACCGTTTCTAAATTTGGACTTGATGGTAATGAAACTGATGAAGTATTCCACCCTGGATGATAGTAAAACTAGCTGCAACGGTCGAGGTAGATGTCGTTACTGCTGCAACTCAAAGAAATCACTTTGTATAGTGTAGTAGATAAATATATTTTTGGAAATAAATAGCGATTTTACATAAGATTTATTACGTAATTGTAATTCTGAATAAAATATTAACGATATATTTTTTACACCGGTCTTTATTAACACCTGACTTATTTTTATTCGTTTCTATCATCGACAAAAAAATGTATCGTGGTAGGCACATCACTATTCAAAAAGTGCCAAATCCTCACAACAGTGTAATCGCCAACTCGTCCGTGGATTTCTTCGGGATCATTCGACACGACTATGGTGTCAAATAATACCGAAGAATAATCGTATAGTTGGTCAGTACTTAAATGCGTACATCGGAGCCCGGAGCCCGGCCGGTAGTAGCGCCCCGCGCGCTGGAGCCCGCGCTGACCCACCGCTTGCGCAGGACAAGGCGACGCCGCCGTGCCGTCGTGGGAGCTGCGCGTGGAGGGCCGCCTGCTCGACGACTCCAAGAACGATCCCAACAAAGTAAATATCTCCATAGTATTGCGAGCGGATTGTGAGCGAGAGTGTCATCGAAAGATATCATTGGCATATGAAATGTATTGTGGATGTCGCAGGTGAAGCGCAAGTTCTCGTCGTTTTTCAAGTCGCTGGTGATCGAGCTGGACAAGGAGCTGTACGGGCCCGACAACCACCTGGTGGAGTGGCACCGCACGCTCACCACGCAGGAGACCGACGGCTTCCAGGCGGGTTTTTACTTACGTCTGCTTCAGGACAGTAATCCTAACTTGCGGCGTATGCCGCCTAGCCCACTTATAATCTCCTAAAAAACAGGGAATCGGTATCGAGACATAAATGCTTGCATTACAAGTATATACTCTATTGACGATTCATAAATACTATAATGGTTGACATGAATAAACAACATTCTGATTCTATTTCGGATATTCTCTTTAAGTGCCAGTTAGGATAGACATAGTAGGCGTGACCGCAGTGACTTCTGCCGAGGGCCACTACCACGTGATCGTCTACTATTACCGATGTGTATATAGTACATGGTATATTATTGTGGATGGTGTCGACCCATCTTATGCATAGGCGTGGTGCGCAGGTGAAGCGGCCGGGCTACAAGAACGTGCGCTGCACGATCCTGCTGCTGCTGGACTACCAGCCGCTGCAGTTCAAGCTGGACCAGCGCCTGGCGCGCCTGCTCGGCGTGCACACGCAGACGCGCCCCGTCATCGTCAACGCGCTCTGGCAGTACGTCAAGACGCACAAGCTGCAGGTACGTACACTATGTCCTGCTGCTGCTGCACTACCAGCCGCTGCAGTTCAAGCTGGACCAGCGCCTGGCGCGCCTGCTCGGCGTGCACACGCAGACGCGCCCCGTCATCGTCAACGCGCTCTGGCAGTACGTCAAGACGCACAAGCTGCAGGTACGTACACTATGTCCTGCTGCTGCTGCACTACCAGCCGCTGCAGTTCGTGTCGTGGGACGTGTCGTGGGTGCGTTTACAAACATGAAAATTCACATACACAAATACCCAGACCACCAGTACCAGTCACACACATAGATTTGTATCGTGCGGGAATCGAACCCGCGACTATTCGACTCAATGGGTAGAGCGGCTTTAGCTCTCAACCACTGCGGGAAATCGTCCGCCATTGTGGTTTTGTAACTATATTTGGGTTCATTTTGTGGTTCATATACAATGCTATTATATCTCACACCACGCAGAACCTCAAACAAATGGGTAAAACATAGAATCTCGCTAGCTTGGGCCAAGTTGCGCACGCGGTAGCGTGCTTATACAGTGCATGGGTGCACGTACTGGCCGGCGTCATGCAGCTATGCGAGGGCGCTATAGTCTCTTTCACGACACGGGTAGGGTGACTTTCGATCATATTCCTTTTCACACTTAATGTGTTTAAGAATATTTAAAATGGGGAATCCAAACAATAAACGAGAATATAAAGATAAAAAATCTACTTTCATTTTCATTTGGATCATATCCTGTATATAAATTTGCGTAATTATTTAAAAACTTAGAAATTAATTAAACTCTATTAAATTCGGAAGTCGTCGGATGCAGGTGGCATCGGACCGGTTACGCTATTAAAATAGTCAGTTTAATAGATTTTTAATAATTATTCACTAAGCGACGAATTAAGCGTAATTCCAAAGTTATCGTTATTAATAATATCGATTCATCGTTCGTTAGAAATTATCTACGTACGTCACCACATTTCTTAAAATGGCAAATTCGAAACGACACCGGAGCCATGATTCGTGGGAGAGACCAGTATCGTGGCGTTAAGCGCCGCCCGCCGCCGGGGCACGGGCGGCGGCGGTGATCGTAACCGTGGCACGCGTGTGTTAGCGAAGTTACTAATTATACTAAATTATGTTATAAGGAAATAAAAGGGACAGTAATTTAAAAGTTAAAGAAACTTAAATTATTGATCCGAAACAAATATTTTATTTCTCAAGTCAAATGGCACACACAATAAAATACCAATATATACGGACATCATAGGATCAGATGCCAAGATGGACATAATAACAATATATAACAATAGTCACAATAAAAAGGTACTTAACTTGCTTATCCGCTCTCGATTAAAAACTGAACTATTTCTCAAATTACGTGGCGTTTTATACTTATCAGCTTTTTAAATATATATATAAAAGCGTTAGAAGGTTATAATTTGCAAATAATCCAGTACAATTTGAATATAAGCCAATCGGAGCACAGTAACAATTTAGTCTGTTTAACGAGAACTAAAAGAACGGCAACGAATATAGTGATACTAAGAAAAGCTCTGTATCATTTAAACAATCATTAAATAATACTCACAATAATTATTTACATTTCTAAAACATCTTTTAAAATTATCAAGTCGTCAATACGATCACATGTTTAAATAAATTCAAAAACAACGGAAGTTTATAAATACTTTTTCTAATTATGTATCGGGTATTTAACCAGAATACATCATAGAGCCAGTAATCAATTCGAAACTGAATACTATGGTATTATGTTAGTAATGAGTCGTAGTGAAATATGAAATAGCTAACGCGTGCGCGTGCGCGTGCGCAGGACCCGCACGAGCGCGAGTACATCGTGTGCGACAAGTACCTGGAGCAGATCTTCGGCGCGGCGCGCATGAAGCTGGCCGAGGTGCCGGGGCGGCTGGGCGCGCTGCTGCACCCGCCCGACCCCATCGTCATCAACCACGTCATCGCCGTGGAGCCGCCGCACGACGCCAAGCAGACGGCCTGCTACGACATCGACGTCGAGGTGCGCGCCCGCCCCACCCCGCCCCCCGCCCCACCCGCGCCGCCCGCCCGCTCACGCCCCTCCGCTTGCAGGTCGACGACACGCTCAAGACGCAGATGAACAACTTCCTGCTCAGCACGGCCAACCAGCAGGAGATCCAGGGCCTCGACTCCAAGATCCACGAGACCGTGAGTGCCCACCTCACTATCGCATACTTTTATATAAACCTAAATTATAAACGGCTTTCACACCCTGCCTCGATACATAGTCGAGTAGGTCTGGCCGGCCCGAGATATTACTGTAATAATATATAGTAACCGTGATTACGACGTAAACGATGTGAGCTCTAAACTTAAACTAAAAGTTTGTCAAATAGCCGATAGAGCGTGACGCAAGCGCTCGGCCACGTTCGATCGTGACGCTTACCGTCGCGCCGAACGGGCCTGCGCTGCGTGGCTTCCCCCGTACATTTCAGTACATTACGACTCCCCGAGCCGCACCACCGTCGGGCTGCGTCGGATATGTGGCGAAACCTTAACCTTTTTAATCGGAAGATGGGAAAGTATTGTTTCAAACGATATCGGGGAGAATCCATTTTGCCCCGATGTGTACAAAAAAATTAAAAAAATGATAACTCAAAACCTATAGCGAGTTTTCACTTGAGATAGAAAGTGAACGATTTTATGATGATGACGTGTTTTATTTAACCATAATTTAATACAGTTTATCTCCAAATACCATTAAAATTTTTAGCTCAAACATACACACCCGGAAAACGGAAAATTTACCCGTATTTTCACGTAAACAAATTGTACGGTTTAACCGCACAAATGCATCGTCAGCGCATTCACTTCATGCAACAATTTTTACATTAGTATACGGAAAGCCCGCGTTCGCGATTGACGTGTACTCATAATCATATCATTTCACACATCATTATTATTTAGCAGTATTTTGGACAATATACCAAAATTCAAATCAAATCAATTGTTTAATTTTATAACAACGTACGTGGTGTAGGGCGCGAGCCATACATCAATTGGTCCTTCGAGCTTTCGTACAGGCGGGGCCTATCGCGAGTGTACCGCGTGTTCATAGTGCAAGCCACGTGTTGAGGTGGAGCTGCCACGCGACTGTACGTAAGTGATCAGCAGATTTGGTGAGTCTACTTCACTTTATCATCATGGAAGATCTTATCATTACCCAAAATCAAATTATGGGGGGTATGGAGACGCTCCTCATAAACTTTAAGAAAGATGGTGCAGAACGCAAAACTCCAACTCACATTAAACAACGACTCAGCACATTGGAGTCTTATTGGCAGGACTTCCAATGCAATCATATCAAGTTATGTGAATTTGAGAATAAAAATTCCGAATATTTTATCAAGAACTATTACAAGAGAACATCGGAGTTTTATAATGAATCACGCACCTTCATTCTTAAATATTTGCCCAGTGAATCCAAGGACAAAGCAGTAATTCGGCCCGCAACTCCATTATCAACGCCTGGATTCTTGGCGCAACCTAGCACCAGCAATCAGCCATCTCCTTTGTCTGAATCATGTGGGCAAAGGGCTCCTCCAGAACAAAGTGCCTTGAAGTCACAAGGTACCAGCAGCAAGCTGGAGGAAATGTTAAGGCGACAAAGTAGCAACTTTAAAGCATTTTCGCGTACAATAAGCAGCATTAATCTCGACTCCCTCACAGAGAAATGGGAGTTCGAAGATGCCTTAAAAACAATACAAGCACGGTGGTCAGTTGTTGATAACTTGCATTGGGAGATCGATAGCGAGACGTATGAAGAGAACGCATCTTACGAAGAAGCATTTATCAGATATGAACAAAGGTTTAATAACATTAAAAAGCAAATTAACAGCAAAATGTGGTCCGAATGTTATCGGGAGAAAGCAACCCCGCAAGTAGATATGCCTGTTTTTAATGGTAATTATCATAGTTGGGTGTCCTTTAAAGGTTTATACTCGGAGACGATTCATAACAACAAGTCTATGTCCAATGCACAGAAACTGCAATATTTAAAAGGCAAATTGCGGAATGAGCCTGAAAAATTAATACAACATTTGCATATTACTTCAGAAAATTATAAAGTTGCCTGGGACATTTTAAATCAGAGATATAATAACAAGAAATTAATTTTTAATTCTCATATGAATATCATTATGAGTTTACCTACTTTGCATACGCAATCGGCAGCAAGTATTAAAAAGGTGCACGACACAACTAACGAGTGTCTAAATGCAATAAGAAGCCTTGGTGTGGATATTTTAACCTGGGATCCCGTGATTGTGTACTTAGTTTCACAGAAATTGGACCCCGAAACACACAATGACTATGTTGAATCTCTAAAAAAATCCCAGAGATTTGCCAACACTAAGTGAGTTTTTAGAATTTTTAGAAGCCAAATTTACTGCTCTGGAGTCTTCCAGACGCAAACCTGATAATCCAAAATTTGGCTCATCGCAGCAGCAACAGCAGCATTATCCACAACATCAACCGAGCCGAAAAAGTCCATCCGTTCCTTTTCCCATGAAGACACAATTTAAGCATTCAGTTAAGGCCTATCAAAGTAAATCATTTAATTCTTATCATAAAATATTCCGTCCTGTATTACAAAAATGTTTAATTTGCAACAAAGATCATGGAATATTTAGTTGCAAAACATTTCTCGAATTTCGACCTGAAGTCAAGCGGGAAACTATAACAAATTTATCGTTATGTAAAAACTGTCTTTATGACCATCGCGGTAAAGAGTGTTTTTCAATGAAGAGGTGTCGCGTCTGTAAAGGGCAGCATAATACTTTATTGCACGACGTGGTTGGTGTAAATCAAGTTGACGCAATACCTAACACTTCTAGTAAAGACAAATCAGAGTCAAAAAATAGTATGAGTGTCTTACAGAAAGACACACAAGAAGTCTTATTAGCTACCGCCTTGATTAGAGTGCGAGCCGCAGATGGCACCGATCACATCATGCGTGCACTCATAGACCAGGGATCGCAAACTTCGCTCATTACCGAAAACGCTGCTCAAATTTTGGGACTACGTAGAAAACGCTGTAAAGGTATTATTTTAGGCGTAGGAGCGAAGGAAAATAGTTGCAAAGGTGTAATGAATATCACTATCAAGTCCGCTTACAATGAATTTTCACTAGAAGTGGATGTTTTGATTATGAATCATGCTGTAAACAATTTACCAAACAAGACATTTAGCAAACCTCATTGGTCTTACATTGAGAATATTCAGTTAGCAGATCCAGAATTTAATCGTTGTCGCTCAGTGGATTTATTACTGGGTGCCGATGTATACCCCTCGATTATAATGAGCGGTATAATCAATTCAGAACAATCGGCAATTATAGCACAGCAAACACGACTAGGATGGATTCTGTGTGGCAACGTGAAATCCTATCAATGTAATGTCGTTATGTTAAACATAGATGACATTCGAAAATTTTGGTCTATCGAAGATATCAATGACAACAACGATGTGTCAGAGGAAGATCGGCAATGTTTGGATTTATATAAATCAACTACGACGCGACAGTCAGATGGCCGCTACGTAGTGCGTCTTCCATTACATGCTGACGTAGATAAAAAGCTTGGCATTTCGAGACCAAAAGCCATTGCACAGTTTCTACAAATTGAAAAGAAATTCCACAAACAAGAACAATTGGCAGCAAATTATAAATTATTTATAGCAGAGTATCAGGACTTAGGACATATGCGCCCAGCAAACTGTAGCCCGATACCTAGTTACTACATGCCTCATCATTGTGTCCAACGCACTGACTCGACTACGACGTCACTGCGTGTCGTTTTTAATGCGTCACAACCAACTTCAAATGGCTTGAGTTTGAATGACTGCATGTACCGTGGCCCTAATTTGCAGCAAGACCTAATGCTACTCGTAACTCGATGGCGACAGTACAAATATGCGATAACTGCCGACATAGAGAAAATGTTTAGGCAGGTTTTGATTCACGAGGATGACCAAAGGTATCAAAAGATCATATGGCGTGAATCTGAAAATGAATCATTGCAAGAATATCAACTAGTCACGGTTACATACGGCACAAAAGCAGCACCATTTTAAGCAATGAGGACGCTCAAGCAATTAGCAACGGATGAAGGTCATAGGTTCCCGGAAGCAGCTAAGGCCGTGGAAGAACAATTCTACACCGATGATCTTCTTACTGGAGGCTACAGCATACAGTCTACAAGACGATTACAATCAGATCTTATCAAGCTTCTTGAATTAGGAGGATTCAACCTTCGCAAGTGGTCGTCAAGTAATCCAGCGTTACTAGAAAACGTAAGCACTGTCCCAAATCAAGAAGAATTTAATTTTAAGCATAAAGAATCTACAAAGACTTTAGGGCTCACATGGAACTCAAAGGAGGACGTTTTTACATTTCAATGTAAAATGTCCAAGCATACTGAAAACAAACTCACTAAAAGAGCATTATTGGGCGAAATATCAAAATTATTCGACCCTTTGGGATGGTTATCCCCAGCTGTAGTCCAATTGAAATTACTATTTCAGAAGGTTTGGTATCAAGATTTAAATTGGAATGACATAGTATCTAATGAAATACATTTAGAATGGTGCAAACTAATAATAGATATAGAGAACATCAGTAATATCAAAATATCTAGGTGGTTACAATGCGATGAAAAGGAGTGTATACAATTACATGGTTTTTGTGACGCTTCTAACAAAGCATATGCCTGTGTGATTTATGCAAGAATTGCAAATCAAGACCCATCATCGGTCGTTATTTTAGCAGCCAAGACCAAGTTGGTACCAAAGAACAAAAAATCGTCGAATGTGGATGTTTCGTTGCCTAGACTGGAACTATGCGGCGCACATCTATTATCAAAATTAATGTATAAAATGGTAAACAGCTTACCACAGCACAAAGTTGAAATATATGGTTGGTGTGATTCCACAGCTGTACTCGGATGGCTTCAGGGAGAGCCAAGCCGTTGGAAACCTTTCGTGGCGAACAGAGTTAAGAAAATCACGGATGTTATGACAGCACAATGTTGGCGTTACGTCAAGACCCAAGAAAACCCAGCAGACTGCGCGAGTCGCGGTATAACAGTGGAGCAATTGCAGCAAAATGAACTGTGGTGGACTGGACCTAAGTGGCTGAAGTCATTTAAGAAGCAAAATGATGATCAAAATGTCATCCATACAACAAATTTAGAAGCAAAGTCATATTTAACAAATGTAGCACAAACAGAACATCCAGTCAATGACAATCTTATTTCATTATTAATTAGCAAGTATAGCAGTTTTACACGATTGACCCGCATATTAGCATGGATTATGCGAGCTGTAACCCGAGGACCGCCAAAACAAGCATTTCTAACAACTGAAGAATTGGAGTTAGCACAGACAAAAATTATAAAATATGTACAAGAGTGTAATTTCGCACAAGATATCAAGCATTTACAAAAACATGGAAGATTGCACTCAAGAAGCAGCCTATTGTCTCTAAATCCTTTTCTAGACAAGGATGGTGTACTCAGAGTAGGGGGCAGGCTAAAATTATGCAACATTAGTTATGATATGAAGCACCCGAAGATATTGCCGTATAAAAATGTTGTAACGAATTTATTGATAGAACATGCGCATAAACAAACCTTTCACGGAGGTGCACGACTCACACACTCATGGATACGTCAGCGTTTCTGGATCGTATCAGGGAATAGAGCAGTGAAGAGTCTTTTACGACAGTGTGTCCTGTGCAGAAGACACAGTCCAGGCAAGCATCAGCAATTAATGGGTGACTTACCACATTCGCGGACAACTCCATCACGACCCTTTTTTCATACCGGTGTTGACTATAGTGGCCATGTTTATATAAAGTCAAGCAAAGGTCGCGGTATAAAGACTACAAAGGGCTACGTAGCTGTGTTTGTTTGTATGGTCACAAAAGCAGTCCATCTGGAGTTGGTGTCAGACTTGACATCGTCATCTTTTTTAGCCGCGCTGCGTAGACTAGCGGCAAAGAGAGGAGCCCCACGTCACATATATAGTGATAACGGGACCAATTTTGTCAAAGCGCATAGAATATTATCAGAAGAATACATTGACTTAAGATCAGTATTCAATGAGGAATTTTTCACAGAGGTCAGCGAAATGCAAATCAATTGGCATTTCAATGCACCCTCGTGGCCCAGTGCAGGAGGGCTTTGGGAAGCAGCAGTGAAAAGCCTCAAGCATCATCTTCGCAGAGTAGTCGGTGATCAAAAACTCACGTATGAAGAATTCTACACATTGCTATCACAACTTGAAGCATGCCTTAATTCACGACCATTATGCGCTCTAACAGAGGATCCGAACGATATAAACTTTCTAACACCTTCGCACTTTTTAGCAAGTGGTCCTAACCTCACAATTTATGAAACAGAGAAAGATGAAAGAACTAGATGGCATTTGACTCAAAAAATATTTGGAGATATTTGGCGAAGATGGCGAACTGAATATCTTGTACAATTATCATCAAGAAGCAAATGGCAACAACCTAAACCGAACATTAAAATAAATGACATAGTCGTCATTCATGATATCAACCTGCCAGCTGGAAAGTGGGCACTAGGCCGGGTAGTCGACCTACACCCTGGGACTGACGGAAATGTTCGGGTTGTTAGTGTGAAAACCTCTAACGGAATTCTAAAACGGCCTATCATTAAATTATCATTATTACCAGCAAGCAGCGAAGATATGAAACCCGGATCAACTGTGAACCTGAAACCTAGTGAAACTGACCAAAAGGAAGGTGAATTTTCCGTGGAGAATCAACCAAGAAAAAGGAGAAGCACGGCAAAAAAGGTACACTTGTCGCTAATGTCGATGTTTATGTTCCTTATGCTCTTTCTATCATCAACAGTGCAGTGCGCTTATTACAACATATCAAAATTCGAGGATAAAAAGGGACTTTATTTCGATGAAGTGACAAGTATGAAATTAATTCGCAACGACTGGAAAATTATTACGTATTACGATATGGGCCCTTACAGACAAGCAACAAAATTGCTTAACATTCATCTGAATCACTTAACAAACATATGTTCGAAATCAACAAGAAAATCGCATTGTGACATAATACTTCTACAATTACAACACGGTTTCTCAGAAGTACAGTTCTATGACCGCATGTTGCTTGATCAGCATTTCACGAATGATAACCGCGCGCGCACGCGCCGCGGTCTGATCAATGGTGTCGGGTACGTCGCCAACTCTCTCTTTGGCGTACTTGATGAACACTTTGCTGAGCAATATGAACGAGATATTACACTAGTTCGACAAAACGAAAAACACTTGACATCTCTCCTGAAAAATCAAACATCGGTCCTGGAAGCAGAAAACAATGTGCTGAAAAGAATAGAAGACGTAATGTTAAAGCAACACAAAATATTTAATCAGCATCTAATAAGTTTGGATCGAACAGCAAACGTTGTGAAGGAAAATATTATGGAAATGGAGAACAGTAACGAATTTATTCTTTCAGCTATGACAGCACAAAATATTTTAACAAACATAAAGGACATTCAGGATATGTTGCTGAATACAATCACAAGCGCAAAACATTTAAACACTCATCTTTTAACTCCTACTCAACTTCAAGATGAACTCAATTCGATATTAGGGCAATTACCTAAAGAATTATCATTGCCCATAGAGAACATAAAAGATGACCTCCCAAAAATATATAAGATTCTTAAAGTCAACGCCCGAATGACAACGCAATACTTTATTTTTGAAATCAAGTTACCTTTATTACATGAAGATACCTTTATTATCTACAGATTAATTCATATTCGACACCAAGTAGGTAATATTATGGTGCATATAAAGCCAGTAGCATACTACGTTGCGATAAATATAAAAAAGGATACATATTTATTTACCTATTGGAGATACGGAGTTCTATCAAAGGTGTTACGTGTTTGATTCTGACACGCATTTCTGTCACATCCAGAAGCCTATTTATCAGAGGAAATCGGATGAAAATTTCTGTGTAAAAGATAAAGACAAATGTGCAGTTATCACTGGCCCGTGTATAACGCAATGGATGGATTTATTAAGGCCAAACATATTTTTACTGAGTTGCTGCAATCAGAGTGCACTTAGGTTTATATGTGGGAATCAAGTTTCCGACGAACAGCTGACCGGAGCCAACATTATTGAAATGGAAGCGTCTTGTTCAATAATGGGCGAATCTTTTACTATCAATTCACATAAAGACATAGAAGACGTGATTCATATTGAGTCTCGAGCATTCGCACCGGAAGTAGCAGCACCTATAAATAAGATAATCAATTTAACAATACCTCTCCCTTCATTAGAAGAGACAAAGGGTGATGATAGCTCCTTCCGAGACATCAGCACACGAATTATGCAAATAAAGGAAGCAACAGAAGTCATAGAAGAAGAGGAGGATACGGTGTCGCAGCATGACATCCATCAATATGCCGTCATCTACACGATGGTGTGCGCGTGCGTCGCAGCCGCGCTAGCCGCCGCGGTGCGCGCCTGCCGCGCCTCCCCAGGGAGAGCCCAGTGTTGTGTATCAGTGTCGTGCAAATGCACATCATAGTGTTCAGTGTCTAACTGATAATGCAGTGAGTGATAACAGTGAGTGCAAAGCAGAGCAAAGTGAATGTGTCAGTGATAGCCTAGGCCGTTGTGTCGATAAGGCCACTTCACCTATATTAATCAAATGTAACTTTAGGTCTACCGCTCAATGATTGTCGGGATCAAATTGTCATTAGCATTAGAAGACATTGTTTTATCACCTTGTTTACATTTTAAGCTCATTTCATATCATCATATCATTTCTCATCTCTCAGGTCGGGAGCATGTACGGTTTAACCGCACAAATGCATCGTCAGCGCATTCACTTCATGCAACAATTTTTACATTAGTATACGGAAAGCCCGCGTTCGCGATTGACGTGTACTCATAATCATATCATTTCACACATCATTATCATTTAGCAGTATTTTGGACAATATACCAAAATTCAAATCAAATCAATTGTTTAATTTTATAACAACGTACGTGGTGTAGGGCGCGAGCCATACACAAATATTATAATTGAATATTTTCAGAAAACATTGACTAATGATTTATTGTGTTTTCTAATCGTCATTTACCAATTAATAAACCTGCATATCTAATTTAATGTCATCCAGATAATAAAACAGCTAAATCTGACCAAAAGAAATACCTAATTTCGAACCAATGTCGACCTTTAAAACGAAACCACGATAAATTCCACGATAATGTAAAGGTCCTATTATAGTATTATACATCATAACATACACGCGCACACACAAACAGACACACACACACACACACCATGTGCAGTAACTAAAAAAAACTACAGTAACTAAAAAAAGGATAGAGCTGTTTAGAATTCTTCGAAATAATATAAAATGTACTTTGTTTCCGTGTTTAGAGTTACACTAAGCTAGTACTGTGTGTGTGTGTAAGTGATGTACGCTGTTGGCCGCGAGGCCTTTACAGCTTCACGTAACATCACCTCAAACACGTGACCCTTATTTCGAGAGTAAAAATAACATTAGATAGTATTCGATTCATACTCAAACAAGTTTTAAGCAAATTGACATTGGTGACACTGACCAATTTTACCCACCTACAAAATATCGAAATTGATATTAGTGTTTTTGTAAAAAATCATCAAAATATTCTAAAACTAACCAATAGAAAGTAATCTTCTTGTTATTATTATGTTTTCCTGCGCGATTGTGACACGGTTTTATAGCACAAACCGTCATGTTTTAATTCTTTACGAGCACATCAATGTGCATCTGACGTACCAAATTGGTGTATAAACTTTTTCGGTGTATAACGTTTTTTCGCGCGCGATGCTCCATCTTGACAAGTAATTCATCCAAGTGTTTAAATTTATTTTCACTAAGAACCTATGCACACGTTTTAAGTCTATATGATATAGTAGTGGTAATCCTAGTGATAGCCTAGTGGTTAGACCGTTTGACTACAAATTCAGAAGGTTCAAACCTAGGCACGCACAATTATGTGCGTATTAAAAATTAATTATCACTCGCTATAACGGTGATAAACATCGTGAGGAAAACTGCATGCCTAAGAGTTTCTCGATGGTGTCTGAAGTTCGCCAACCCGCACTGGGCCAGTGCGGTGGATTATGGCCTGAATACTCTAAGTTTGAGAGGAGGCCTGATTAACGATCAATGCACATAATAATTAGAAAACTCACGTTCAAGATATAGTACGAATGAAAATACGCCTTCCGCGAAATCAAGAAAACGACGGACTCGCAAATAGAACTAACTATCTGCTACGCTTATATCTATTTATGCCCTTATAATGGTAGATAATTTGAGTAACACACGTATATCAGTGGGTCGGTAACTAAATCAGATTCTTCATAAGATTACCGGATTTATTATAGGGTTCGCGTTTATCAGTCGATTATCTACAGGTATCGATCGGCGCACGGTGGAAGTGTAGATATATTTCGATTATAACTTATATTTCCGTCATTAATTAAACTACAAGAATAAGGAACATCGATCGCGGCAAAGTGGAACGCAGAGCCGCGTTTCAATCGCTACGTTCGCCGTTCCAATGCAAAACTAGCCACCGACGGTGCGGTCGCTCGACGCCGAACGCGAAATCGGTACTAACGGATCGGGGCCGAGGCGCCGCCGCCGGCCCCGCTGACTCCGCGCTCGTTGCAGGTGGACACGATCAACCAGCTGAAGACGAATCGCGAGTTCTTCCTGAGCTTCAGCACGGACCCGCAGCAGTTCATCCGCAAGTGGCTGGTGAGCCAGTCGCGCGACCTGAAGGTGAGTGCGGGGCGGGGGTGGGGGCGGGGCGGGGGCGGCCGCCGTGTGGCGGCGCGGGCTGACGGCGGCGTGTGTCCGCAGAGCATGGGCGGCGGCGCCGGCAGCCCCGAGGAGGAGCGGCTGGGCGCGTACTACGCGCAGGCGTGGGCCGGCGAGGGCGTGGCGCGCTACCTGCAGGCGCGCCTGGCGCAGCGCCGCCGCGACCTGGACCTGGCGCTGGCGCTGGCGCCGCACGCGCGCCTCTAGTAGAACGCAATAAACTGTAACATTCTTGTACTCGACGCTTTTCTTTCCACTCGCCCCCTCCCCGACGTGGCTCGTCGCGAGCGCCGCGATGATGATGATGTATGAGAAGAAAAAGAACGACGAGAACATATTTATTAGGTAAGCCGACGATTAAATACACTACGAAAATAAATAATAGCGATATTAGCGATAACATCTATAACTGATTACCCGCTCGAATGGAGTACCACTCGGCGTAGATCTGTATTGCGGCGTGAATCGCAGACCGAGGCCGATTTTCAACGGTACTCCGAACGACGCGCGTGCACGAAGCCTAGGTTCCCGAATGAGCCGGTCGAGCGGCGACGAGCGAGGAAGTGCGAGTGGGGCATGAGACTAGCCGGTCTCCCGTCTCCCACCCGTCATACTTGGAAAAAATAAAGAGTACAAAAATAAAATAGGCACGCCATAAAATTGCCGCACGAAGTGGTAAATCCGCCGCTGGCCCGTGATTTTCCTTGGACTCTCGTTCCGTCGTGCGGATAATGAGCGAATTATCGCGTCGGATTAAGATAGCCGCGCCGGTCACGGGACCCGCGGCCCGCCCCGCGCCGCCCCTCGTCCCCCCTCGCCGCCCCTCGCTCGATCATCGTAACTTCCCGACCGAGATTCCATCCAAGGTTTCTCGTTTACGACCCCGTCCCCAGAACGTATGTATTTAAAACCATTTCCCGTAAAAACGAATGTCATACCCCGTGTCCTTATTTTTTAAAATAAATATTTTGTATGTGTAACCGCTACGCAGGTGTATGCAGAAGATAATGAGATCGGTTCGTTTAATTACACTGCATCGACAAACATCTCACTCTGAGCTTAACAAACATCAGCTACTATACTCGGTCAACATTTATGAATGTATGCGACGCCGCCGATGATAAGGAACTTCTAAATATTGTTGATATTACTCTTCGGTAATAAATGCCATGAAAATAAATATTTGCATCGTATAATACGCGTTGGGTATATCGCCATGAGTACTCGCTACTCATTAATCTTCCTCGCCATAGCCGCGTTGCCGCATTCCAATGGTACGAGGTAGATCCCAAGCCGGCCGCGGCCCGGGGACAGCACGGCTAGCCATTCCACGGGACTATTGCTACAGAAGTATGGCGCCCGGGCGTTGCGATTGGACATCCTAGATCCTTCCGATATGGATATCGGATAAAATTACCGAGATGGTTTTCAGTGCGATAAAATTGACATTACTGCCTTGTCCCACAGAAGACGTGATTTTTTGAAGGTTTGACTATATATTTTGGCATACGATATTCAATCGAAGCGCTGTAATATTTCCTATTAAATTGTTGAACGTATTATAATTGTACAAGGTTTTACTCGGGTATCACCAAACTTATTTTTCCATAGAACGAAGCACGCCACATCATTCCCACCTATGTAATTCAAGTAAGGCGAGATCGACTGCGGCCTCCGTCGAAAACATCAATATAACTCGATTACCCACTAAACATCGACCCAGAGACGGACGAATAAATCCTTCTGGAACCTGAAACCGGTTTCAGAAGACTGGAGGACCGAAACTTATCTGAAAAACAAGTCCGGCGAGCGTGTAAGAGACGAACTATGAGAGTGGAGGAAGCCAGAGAGGTATCTAAGGAAAGAACCCGTTGGAATTTTTGTACTCTCTGCTTACCCCGCAAGGGATCTGACGTGATAATATAGATGGAAGACTGGAGGACTAGAAACAAACTGTTATGCAAACGTGACACACGTACACTGTACGAAAATCCGACGTCCATTATGATAGCCGCGGCGCTGTAACGTCACTCGCGCCGCGGCCATATCGAGAAGGGCGCGAAAATTAGTGTTAATGTGACACAAGTTTATAAAACCTGGCTTAGTCATCGCTCGCCGCAAACAGTGCTCCGGCGCACGGCCGCCGGGCTGCGGCCCCGGACAAACACCGAGCCGTCATTCACACGATAGCGCGACTTTCCGCGCGTCACTCGCGCGCCGACGGTCACCAAAACGATACATCAACTTGACAAGTGTTTTATTAAATCGCTCCGCCGAATTAATACGCAACCTGCCTGGGTGACGTGCGACCGCCGCCGAGTGCAGCATGGCGCCCCTCGACGCCGCCGCGGAGCCTTCGGCCAGCAGTAAGTGTTCCCCGTGGACGGGGCCGCCCGCGGCCAGCGGACCGCATATACAAGCTGTAACAATAATAAACGCGAGAAACTGAAAGTAGTTTGTTCTAAATCGGGAACTGAATCGTATCAAACTATTTTTAATATAAATTATTTTTTGTTTCATTGTTAATCGGGGTATAAAAGTGCTTAAAAAGGGGTAAAAACCTTTAAATTTAGAAATTTGGTTTTCGTTTTGAATTTATTAAGCAATTCTCTAATTGGGGCGTCCGAGGTCTCGCGTTTATTATGTTACACCTCGTGTATATCGTTCTCGATGAGTCTCTCCGGATTCGACACTGAAAACTTCTCAAAATGAAGACTAAATTTAAAAAGTTTCATCACTTTCGGTCGTCGATCCGCGTTCGCTATCGAACATAACGTGCTCTATTGCGTCGTCGGTCGGCATTTCCAACGCTCGAGAGTACAAACACAGAATACGTCGCCGCGGGCGGCGGCCGAGGTTCCCCATAAAGTGTGCAAACGTATGTAGTCCGCGCGGCGGACGCAGCGAGCGGCAAGGGCGGTGTGTGCGCAGTGCGGGCGTGCGGCTGCGGGCGCTGCGCGCGCGCGGGCTGCGCGCTGTGGCGCGTGTGCGCGGCCGAGGCGGCGGGCGCGGCGCTGCTGGTGCTGCTCACGTGCCTGGCGGGCTGCGGCGCGCCGGCGCCCGGCCCGCTGCAGCGCGCGCTCGCCTCGGGGCTCGTCGTCACCGTGCTCGTGCAGGTACCCGAGCGTAGCTTTCGAGCCGTTCCATGTCACCGGTGGGCCGCGGGCTATGCTGCGGTGTTCGAATGGACCCGCCGCACCGCCGTGGGTGTCGATTCGCCTCGGTCGAATAGAAATAATCGTAATATAAATGGTAGTAGATAGGGGAAAGAGTACGATGATCGATGAGGCGCTTTAAAAGGGAACCGAAACCCGAACTCTCAAAAAGAGGCTCCATTTACAGAAGATTGTCGATGAATCTATGGCGTATTTCTTATAAGAAATGTCTATAATAATGAAGATGAAAGGGTCGTGAATTTAATGTATAGAGAAAAATTTAATTTTCCAAAATAATACTTTTAAAAAACTATATCTTGAATATATATTGCAAATGTTCTATTCGATGGTAGATTGGATATAATAAAATAAACACGAAAAGAAAACTTACGATATGCTCTATAAATTGTATAACTGACTTTTTCATTTTGGGTTCTACGCGATGTACAAATATATTACAAATAATTTTTAGGTTATAGTCGTGCTTATTCGGTATCACGGACTAATATTCACAGACATGCCTAAATACTTCAAAGAAGGTTTATTATATAGGATCAAGCGCGATATTGAACTGCATTTTTCTGCTACCTATATGTCAAAAAATTGTACTAAGAATGGGATGGGACAGCTTAGTAATTTCAACGTAGTGTAAATTAAGTAAGTAAGAGGATATTTGGATCAAGTTTTCTCCCTCCGCAACATCGTAGAGAAGCATCTGGCAGTGGGCCGGAAGGTTTTCTGCAGTTTTGTAGATTTGGAGAAGGCGTTTGACAGAATTGTGCGAAAGAGACTTTGGGACATTTTGCCTGAGTATGGTATAGATGGCACTCTGTTGCGAGCCGTCCAGTCCACTTATGTGACTGCAAGGCATGCGTACGGGTGGGTGGTCAGGTCAACCTGGTTTGACGTTCAAATCGGCGTCAAGCAGGGTTGCATGTTGTCCGCTAGACTGTATATTATATATGTGGATAAAGGTATTCAAAGACTGAAAGCGACGAATGAAGGTGTACAAATGGGTTACCTAGTGGTAAACCACCACTTTATGCAGATGACGCGGTTTTAATAGCGCCAACAGCCACTGATCTGCAAACACTAGTCACAGTTATGAGAGACGACTGCATGAACAATGGCTTACACTTGAATGTAAAGAAAACCAAAATTATGGTTTTTGAAAGGTAAGAAACCAGAACAAATGTAAGGATTGCGGTTGGTAACGATGTGCTGGAGCAAGTGAATGAGTTTGTATATCTTGGATGCGCCTTCAGTAAGGATGGGAAATACACCGCTGACATAGAGAGAAGAGCGAGTGCAGGGAACAGGGTGAATGGATGGATGTAAGAAGGAGAATGAAAGTAGGATAAATGCAGTAGAAATGCGAGCTCTGCGGAAGATTTGCGGAGTGAAGCTGACCGACCACATTAGCAATAGCGTAGTAAGAAAGCGAGTAGGTATGAAAGATAGTATCGGTGTAAAGATGAACAAGGGCATGCTCCGTTGGTTTGAGCATATAGAAAGAATGCCAGATGAAAGAAGGACAAAACAGATATACCATGTGAAAGTGGAAGGATGCAGGTACCGGGGAAGACCTAGACTATCTTACCACGACCAAATAAACCGAGTGTTATCTGAAGGAAAAGTCAAGTGTCTCCGTAACCGGCGAGCGTGTTTGAGACGAACTATGAGAGTGGAGGAAGCCAGAGAGGTATGTAAGGAAAGAACCTGTTGGAACTCTGTACTCTCTGCCTACTCCGCTAGGGATCTAGTGTAATGATATAGATAGATAGAGGTAAATTAAGTATAGGTAAAATATTTATATTTGAATTTTTTCTTGTCTTACTTTTATATCGTTACTTTTTACTTAATAGCTCATTAATAAAACTTTAATGAATAGATACTAAAAACTGCCTCGTTGTTTTAGTGTACATTGCGTCAATTGCTGCGCGCATTATTATTATACGCCACTGCTTAATTGAGTTTGAACCCTAGATCGGATAAAATGGCACCTAGCGTAGTTAGTGAATTGGATCAACTGAGTTTGGAGAACTAGAAAAGCCATTAATCGCAAAAACCTTTTTCCATACATTTTGCAGAAAATCTTTTTGCGATTTCTGTGATTAATAGACATTTTTGATCCTTATAAGAAACAGATTAATTGGCATCAACTAAAGTTTTTGTGTAAATTGCCCATTTTCTTGCTGGCTGTATTTTTTTCTAAATCTCTAAATACGGCCAAAATGTCACAAAAAGTTAAGGAGATTCTCCTAAGACCGTTTTCCCGTATTTACAACGGTTTAGGTAGCTGCCCTTACTAACCCTTCTTAAAAATCCAGTATATTAAAAATTAAATTTAAAGATATCTATCTATATCATCACGCCAGTTCCCTTGCGGGCTAGGTAGAGAGTACAGAGTTAAAACAGGTTATTTCCTTACAGACCTCTGGGTTCTTTCACTCTTAAGGTTCGTCTAATACACGCTCGCCGGTTACAGAGACTCTAGACTTGCCCTTCAGATAAGACACTGTCTATTTGGGCATGGTAAGATAGTCTAGGTCTTCCCCTGTAGCTACATTTTTCCACTTTTGCATTGTATATCTGTTTTGTCATTCTTTCTTCCGACATTCTTTCTATATGCTTGAACCAACGGAGCATACCTTTCTCATCTATACACCGATACTTTCTTTCATACCTACACGCTTTCTTAGTCGGTCAGCTCGACTCGCATTTCAACCTCATTTATCCTGATTTTATTCTCCTTCTTACATACATACCCAGCTCTCACTGCCATATAACAGCGTGTGGACAAGCGAGTGCTTATACGTGTGCTTCCACTTAAGCCAAAAGGCGCACCTGGCTATGCATAACAGAGTCGTTATGCATGGCCAGCTGCGCCTTTTGGTCTTAAGGATAGAGCCTGTTGGAACACTGTACTCTCACCCTACCTACCACGCAAAGGATGTGGCGTGATGATCCAGTTAGACATGATTTGCTCGGCTCCTTATTTAGTGTCGATATTGGTCCAAATGTAATTATTATTATTCTGAATAATATATACCTACAATTAATATCATTACTCTCTCAAAACTTACAGATGTAGGCAGAAACTACAAAAACTTGTGACAAGAAAAGACATGTCTGTGATTTCTTTATTCATAATTTTACGATTTGATTGTCATTACGCTATCTGTCGGCAAGAAATTCAAGCTCGGGCTTGATAGTACCCGAAACTTGAAAGGGGATCCGTAATGCCAAAGAGCTTGAGCATTCGGATCCTCAAAAACACACTCAGGGGTCGGAAACCAGTTAATTTTTCGAACCGGTTTCGGTCATTGACTCCAAACCGAAATGATTTTCTTTTCTAGTTAAAGGTTACCGTTAAATTCATAGAAATTTTAGGTACCGGTTCGACTTTCAGTATCGGTTTTTAACATCACTTTAACCGATATTGAAACAAAAAAAACACCGTCACGCCTATATTCTCCAGAGGGGGTGGCAGAGGTGTACTAAGTACACCCACGTATCGCCAACGATGTTAGGCCCCATTTAATAGGGGGCGAGCCTATTGCCATATACCGGGCACAATTCCAGACTCCGGACTGGGAATTTTTCGTTAGAAAAACTACATTTGTCCGACCTAGGATTTGAACCCAGGACCTCGTGATCACAAAGCAATGCGCTTTGCCACCAGACCAACGAGGCAGTCCCTTGGGTTCATAATGCGAATCTCAAAATGTTTCACTTAGGCTAAAACCTTAAAAATTCTTTACTGTACCTTTGTCCGTAGCAATTTAGAGTATGCTTCCCAAATATGGAACCCAAGATATATTAAATATATTGATCGATTAGAGAATATACAAAAACGATTTATTAAATACCTATGCTTTCATCAAAAAATCCGTACGGATCTGAATATTATCTTCTGTTGGGTAAAAAATACCATCTGTTGCCACTCGTAAATCGTCGCGAGATTGCGGATTATATTTTCCTATTAAAAATTCTCAATAATGAAATCGATTGTTCTGACCTATCCAAAATTTATTTTAATGTTCCCAACAAATCTTCCCGTTTTAATCCACCTCTACGTTTTCCAAATGCGAGTACAAACTATAGGTAAAATAGTTACATTGTGCGCTCAAGCAGAAACTTCAATAAATTATTTAAGCAATTTAATCTCGATCCCTTTGCAATTAATGTAGCATCGGCGAGGAGGTGTTTAAGCCACACTTTTTGCCAATAATTTATTTTCCATGGAATAATGTTGATAATTCTTTTTGAACGTACTAATGTAACTACTTAATACCAAATTGCCTCACACTTTTTATATGTATGAAATTGTACTAAAGGTGAAGACTTGTCATTGGCTTTTTATTACCTATACAATCAGTGTAATGTTATTTATTTATATACTGTAAGCTTTCCATGCACCTAAATAAATAAATAAATTAACCGGTTAATTGGAGATTGCTTTTGCTCGTTGATATTCTCAAGGTCACGATCGTATATAAATAGCGGTGTTGGGCATTAATCGATTAATTTTTCAAGTGTAATCAAACAATTGAAATTTCAACCACTCTAAGTTTTTTAGAAAACATCTAAATTAGTGGACGTGACTTGAGGTAAAATCAATATGGGTGTCACTTTTGGGGTTTCAGGGAATGCTGATTACGAATATGGCGTTAATTTTTGGATCCAAGATGGTGGACGCAACTTTTGAAGTAAAATCAATATGCGTGTCACTTTGGGGTTTTAGGGGATGCTGAATACGGGTATGGCAGTAATTTCTGGATCTAGGATAAAGGGCGCGGCTGTTGATGTAAAATTAATATGGCTGTCACTTTTAGGGTACTTAGGGATGCTGATTACGAAGATGGCATCAATTTCTGAATCCAAGATGGCGAATATGACATTTGAAAAAAAATCAATATGGGTGTCACTTTTATGGTTTTAAGGGATGTAATTAGGAATAAAATGTTACTTTTGAAATCCAAGATGGCGGACGCAACTTTTGATGTAAAATCTATATTGTTGTCACTTAGGGTTTTCAGCGATGCTGTATAATGTCTGGGGTCAAGACGTACTAGGTAGATCCTACAGGATGCCTTAATAAAACCACCTGTTAGGTTACCGTGATCTATATTTAATCCAGGAGCGGTGTCCTTGTGATCTGTGCTTACAATCTAATCATACCAAAAAACCTATCGAGTTTATAAACTGTATAAAAAACTCAATACCGCGATTCACAATTCTGGGCGTCTCAATGAGCGCCATCTAGGGAGGTTATATGGAAACTAAAATGATATAATTTAATAATACGTAAACAGATGCTGATAAAGCAGTGATTATACTTTGCGACCACGACTCCGACCTGACAGCCTTGAGACGGTCAGGTCGGAGCCAGAGTTGGATCCAACCGCCGACCCGACCGCGACTGCGACCAAGGACATTTAGTGATGCAGTCATCGTTATGATAAATATCAATGTATCGATATAATATGATACTTTGGTCGTGTAAAAAAATAATGTGAAAATGAAAGTGATTGATGATGTATCGAAAGATCATCTTTTATTAAGCTTTCTTTATTGTCGCTGTATGATTTTAGGTTTTGTAAAAAAACATCGCTTTAAAAATATCGATGTATCAATAAATCGATATTTTACAAGTTGTTATTACCCTTTTTTTATTCGTATTTCTGTTTGTCATTCTGGTCCAAAATTTGTGATCCATTTTCCAAATACCAATCCATCTTTCCGGTCCGGATAAAATAGAGAAATAGGTAGATTGAGAAATAATTATCTTCGATCAGTCGGCACGCGCGCTTCTTTACAGAAGGACGTGTAGCGTGCAGCGACATGGAATTCAGCACTAAGGGTGAAACGATCAATGTTTTGATAGGCAAGACATCGACGTTATAAACAGACAGACATTGATATTTTTGCATGCTCAAAATGGAAATTTAAAAAAAATAAGTTAATATCCTAATCAGAGACCTATTTATGTAATTTAGTTATTAATTGATCATTGTGTGTGATTGTCCATTAATTATTATTAATTTCTTTTTTATATAATACTATTATTAATGTTGTATACACTAATTAATTTGCATAATTTTCATTAGGCTATGCACTATTATCTCCAAAACTTTGTATATGTACTTAGTGCCACCTTACTCGAATTTCTGTATTATTATTATATTATTTCCTATTAATACGTGGATAATGTTGTTGGCTACAATATTGTTAATGTTTCTGCCCAAAGCGAACTCATACTTAGTTTAAATTAATGTTTTCATTTTTGCTTTATTTGATCTTATATATTGCAAATTGTAACTGTTTATTGTCCCTAAATAAATAAATAAATAAAACGTTAATTTTGAAATCCAAGATGGCGAACGCGACTTTTGAAGTAAAATCAATTTGGGTATCACTTTTGGGGTTCTAAGGGATGCTGATTACGAATATAAAGTTAATTCAGCATCCCCTAAAACCCCAAAAGTGACACCCATATTAATTTTACCCCAAAAGTTGCGTCCGCCATCTTCGATTTCAAAATTAACGCCATATTCGTAATCAGCTTCCCCTAAAACCCCTCCCCTCCCCTAAAATGAATCCCATATTGATTTTACTTCAAAAACTGTCCGCCATTTTGGATTTTAAAATTGACATTATATTCCGTATCATTGTGGTGTACTCAAAAGATACACTTCTTTGGTTATCACCATAAATACACTTAATGCACAGACAACCGCTCATGGCGGCAGTCAACAAGTGAATGTCCAATGTCACCGTTCGCCCCACCAAGCCATCCCGTAGTCTATACGTCACATGCCTCTTCCTTGTTAAAAATAAATAAATAATGTTGAACATTTGAGTAAGATAATATGCTCAATTAATATACTCGCGCAAATAAGCAAGCCTCTGCGCAAGACTCGTTCGATCTTATCGAGATACAATAATAATAATTCTTGTACCTTTAATGAAACCAGGTGAAGGTTTGAACTGTATAACAAAATAACCAAAGACAGAAGCACACGTCACATTTCCCTGAGCAAAGCTCCACACCTTTGACTTAGTCATAGTTATCCACTTCAGCCGCTACATATTATTAACCTGGAAGCTATGGATTAAATCAAATATTAATATTATCCTTCCCTCTCTCCTCCTTTCCATAATCAAAAATCAAAATCAAAAGTTTTTTATTCATGTAGACCAAAAGGCACTTATGAATAGTCAAAAAGAGAAAATTATTAATTACTTAAGACTACCACCCGTTCGGAAAGTCATTCCTGTGGAGAAGAAGGGCAAGAAACTCCACGTTTACTCTTTTTTAAAAATGAGGTTTTCAATTCTTTTTGTATACATTGCATTTATGGAGTATGGGAGAACAATGCAGAACGAGCTAAATAGATGTGCTTAAGTATAGATTAATCATAAGTGTACTTAGATTCATGATATTGGTCAGTGTCTACATAGTCCTCTCATTTACAAAATAGAGATGTTGTAGAGGTATATAATAAAAAGCATAATAATAATAGTAAGAGAAAGTGTTACTATAAAATATGTAAAGAGCGCGTACAAAACAACTGGTCATAGCTCCAGTGTGATGCCGAACGAGACAAAATTCAACAGCATTATGGTACACGTTCAGTCAGACAAAGGGCAGGGGACGGACCAGTCCCCACCAGCAGCACCCGTTCACGAGTATGACCTGAGAAGCAGCCATCACTCTCCTCAACCATTTTAGAGGGAAAACAATGACCCGCTCCACAGAGCCGCCACTAGCAAAGACATTTTAGTGAGCATGACCAATCCACGACCCTGTCGACATCGTTCGAGAATAATATTTAAAATCAATGAACGCTCGCTAGGCAGGACACGCTGCACTTAACATTATATTCTTCTAGATTTCAGTTAACTTGTGTAAAGTCATTTTTATCATTTAAAAAATCATTTAGTGTATAATATCCTTTACTCATTAGTGAAGATTTAATATACTTTTTAAATCTGTCAAGTGGCAACTCTAACATGGGCTTTGGTATCTTATTGAAGCAGCGAATACCGACTCCTACGAAGGAAGTAAATACTTTTTTAAGCCTAACAATTGGTAATACCAGTTTATGTTTATTTCTAGTATTTAATTTATGAACGTCACTCACTTTATTAAATAAATGGATATTCCTACGTATGTACACTATGTTGTCGTATATATACTGTGAAGTGACCGTGAGAATGTTGATCTCTTTAAAAAGTTCTCTGAGGGAAGCCCTAGGTCCAAGATTATAAATGGCACGGATAGCTCTTTTTTGCAGTATGAATACATTTTCCACGTCAGCAGCGTTACCCCACAGTAGGATACCATAAGACATAATGCTATGGAAGTAACTAAAATAAACTAGACGTGCTGTATCCACATCCGTAAGTTGCCGTACTTTCCACACTGCATAAGCAGCGGAGCTAAGTTTACCCGCAAGTGATGAGATATGGGCCCCCCATTGGAGTTTGGAGTCTAGGGTAATGCCTAGAAAGACAGTGGAGTTCACGAGGTCCAGCTTTGTGCCATTAATAAGAATATTCGTAGCATTAACTTTTACATTGGGCATAGTAAATTTAATACATTTTGTCTTGAGTGAATTAAGCAATAGATTGTTTATTTCGAACCAATTTGATATCCGTGAAAGAGCACCATTCACATCGTCAAAATTAAGCTTAGCTCTGTCAACCTTGAAGATCAAGGAGGTATCATCTGCGAATAGTACAATGTCACAGACATCACGGACAAAGTTCGGCAGGTCATTAATATATACTAAAAAAAGAAAGGGTCCTAAGATGGAGCCCTGTGGAACACCAATTGAAATATTAACTTCCTGAGACTTGACCCCGTTAATCTCAACACATTGAGACCTTTCACCTAAGTATGAAGCTAATAAATTAAGGGCAGTGTTTTTAATACCGTAATGCCTTAGCTTTTTAATAAGGGTTGCATGCTCAACACAGTCGAATGCCTTAGAGAGATAATTTTCCACACTTCTTATACTTCTTTCGGGCATATTCTCTGATTCAAATCAGGGGCCTAGGCATATGACGTACATACCTGGATAATTTCAGTCTCTTTATATCTTCACGGATAAGTACTAAATCGCAATCACCACTAATAAAACTGTATAGGGAGAACGATTATAATTATACTTTATCATATAAATCCTTATATAAGCGTTCTTAATATATGTCTTAGAAGATACCTTATAGATTGCTTTTAGAGAAAATGAGATCTCCCATCCGGGAGATGTGAGTGGGGTGGGGTTATTAAATTGTCAAATATCACAAAAGTTCTAGAAGAACTTAATTTCAGTATATGTAACCGTTCCTAATATTTGCAACAATTCGCACCTAGCTTCACAAGAACATATGTCTCATGTTGTAAAAGGCTGTAAGACTTGTTTATGGAAGTCACGGTACTTCTATCTGGCCCGCAAATGAGGGTACCTATGGGCTAATACAGGTATGGAACATCTCATAAAGAATACGTTAAAAATCATATGAAATTTTCCTTCATTCATCGCACCTGATATTTTTCCTCACGATAGCTGCTATAATCACAATTTGTATTAGTCAAACTTTATTTAAGCTAAATTTGCTTACTACAGATACAGAAAGTACGTCTAATCCAGTATGTTGAGGTTTTCATTTTCGGCAGTTTTTAATTATCCGTAGCCGAACACGATCACAACTTATGCCTCGCCTTATTTCCTGTGAAATTCCACCTGTGAAGCCACAGATTCAGAACTACAATATGGAAATTAATTAAACTTTAAAATAATTTACATATTCACTATTATAAATCCATTGCGACATCGACCCATGCTTGCAAGGGGATTTCACGACCTTGATTGGATTGGGTAGCCTAGGTGTAGAAGTAAATAACCTTAAATATTTAGGTCTCAGGGTCCCAGCCTTTTCCAGACCTTTGATCGCAGTTGGGACTCCATTGTGACGATTTCAGGATGACAACTATCCCGTAGTTACCTCAAAGAGTTTCTGCACTAAAGAAGATTATTTAGCAGTGGTCACCGCCTCCAGCACTGCTCAAGTATTGTAGACGTAGTAATGATTTCCACCCGGGGATTACATTTTGCACGATTTACTTTTCCTAGACCAAATCATGTTCAGATTTGCAGACTATAGTTACAATAGTGACTAGATGCATGTTCCTACTACTCTGTGAAAATAGGTAGCAAAATATAAATAGAGAGCAATTTCCTACAAAGTTGTTATTTTTTTACAGGGTCCGGCTGCCTAATATGTAACTCTCATATAATCTGTTTTACTCGATTGGTTTAGTTTCCACCTAAGTAAGTGCTGTTAGAGAATTCTGATAATTAGTTTCGGAAGCACATTTGCCATATTTTAGGTTAACATTTTTCAGTGCATACTTATAACAAGTTGTTGATTTTTGGTGTGATCAGTTTAATTATAATTTTTACACAACAATGTTGTCGTAAAATTGATGATCTTTACACTGTACAAATCATTATTTATTTTCAATTATTCCATACATATGTTTTTATGACTGTAGTTATGTAAGTTATGAATTTAGAAGCCTTATATCCATGCTGTAAGGGAACTCATTTTAGCTGAACTATCCCTATCGTCACTATGGTATCTTGTTTTGATCTAAATCGAAGACATTCATAGAATCCGTCGTAAGAATGTCTCTTCCAAAAAAATCGATATCTGAATCAAACGCACTAAAATGCATTATAAATTAAATCAAGCACTAAAAGGTCTAATCGAATTGAAGTCCATTTCCGAATGAGCAAAATTTTGAATAATGAAATTAAGGAAGGATTCATTTGATTTAAGGAAAACATATAAAACGAAAATCATTCAGATCACATAAAAATAATGATGTTTCAGAAGGCACCTATTTGGTATTTATTCAAATCTATAGATGCATACTTTACTTAAAAAAGAATCATACGTGAATGACTATTTTTGTGATTCCACTTCGAAAGATTCACTGAATCGACTCAATGTTTAAAATCGATTAAAAAGGATTTATTATTTCAATCGAAAAATCGATACTTCGACTTTGCACAGGCATGGGAATATTTACATTGCATAAGTACATATATATGTAACTACACACTTAGATATTTAGATAATATACGCGTACACGCAACTATCATACATAGCAGACATTATCATCAAACTAAATCAGGATCTAGAGGCTATAAAAAATTTGTCCGACAGGTTTGGTGTCAAAGTGAATCCCACAAAGTGCCAGGCGATCCTTGTGGGAAGTTCTAGACTTTTGAGCAGAGTGGATACTGATTTATTGCCTACACTTAAATTCAATCTCAGTTTGCACCTTGACACTTCGTTCAGCTGGCCAACACAAGTCATGGCCGTCGGTCAAAAGGTTACTGGTACGTTACGATACTTGTATAGGTTAAAAAACTTGCTTCCTACCAACACAAAAGCAATGCTTGTGCAATCCCTGATCTTTCCTATTTTCGACTATGGTGATGTGTGCTATTTCGACCTGAATGCAGATCAACTCAACAAACTGGACCGCCTGCTCAATAACTGCATTCGATTCGTCTTCAATTTGCGTAAATACGACCATGTGTCGGAGCGTCGATCACTATTAAAGTGGTTGCCCATTCGGCAGCGTAGAACTCCGAGGGCACTGACAACTCTATTCTCCATACTTCATTCTCCAGTCTCGCCCGCTTATCTTACTTCCCAATTTCAATATTTGTGTTCTAACCACGATAAACATCTTCGCTCTGTAAATAACCGTCTTCTTCAGTGCCCTGCTCATAGTACTGATTTCATTCATTCTTCCTTCTTTGTTCAGTCTATCCTTCTTTGGAACGCTTTGCCTCTGGAACTCAGGATGGCCACTAATCGTCCCACTTTCAAAAAAAGTCTGCTGGACTATCTACACAAAAGGTTGAATCCCTGACAATGTTAGTTGCTTCACGTTGTTATGTCGCACCGTTCTAGTTTATGTTTTCATTGTATAATTATTTATATATGTATATATTTGTGGTATATATAAATATGTATATATGTATATTATCGTTATAAATAATTTATGTATATTAAGTATTATATATAGTTTATTAGTTGTTATTTATATTGTTTTTCTTTACCCCTTCCAACTCGTGTAATTTCGCACCTGCCACACCTGTCTCTACACCACCCTAAGGTAGACTGGCAGAAAATGCCTCAGGCATTAAGTCCGCCTATGTACATAAAAGTGCATAAAGGATAAATAAATAAATAAACTATATTGATCATCAACTATGTTGATGAATAGTAGGCACATTTGTTTATATCATCATCATCATCATCTCAGCCTATACTTGTCCACTGCTGAACATAGGCCTCCCCAATCGCTTTCCAGCGTAACCGGTCCGATGCCACCTGCATCCAACGACTTCCTGCGATTTTCACAAGATCGTCGGTCCATCTGGCAGGTGGTCGTCCCACGCTGCGCTTGCCAATACGTGGTCTCCACTCTAGAATCTTTCTGCCCCAACGCCCGTCCGATCTTCGCGCTATGTGGCCCGCCCATTGCCACTTCAGCTTGCTAATCTTAACGGCTATGTCGGTGACCTTGGTTCTTCTACGAATCTCCTCATTCCTGATTCGATCACGTAGAGAAACGCCAAGCATAGCTCTCTCCATAGCTCGCTGAGCAACTCTGAGCTTTTTTATGAGACCTATTGTAAGAGACCACGTCTCTGATCCATATATCATCACTGGTAACACACATTGACTAAAAACTTTAGTCGATAGGCACTGAGGTATTTTGGATGAGAAGATGTTGCGCAGTTTCCCGAACGCTGCCCAGCCGAGTTGGATTCGTCGATTGACCTCTCTCTCAAAGTTGGACCTACCTAACCGGACTACCTGTCCCAGGTAAATGTATTCGTCGACAACTTCAAGAGTAGAGTTCCCAACGGTGAGTGCGGTGGGTACGACATGGACGTTACACATTATTTTCGTTTTGTCCATGTTCATTTTAAGACCCACTTGTTGAGATACTCTGTTGAGGTCGCCGAGCATTCGTCCTAGATCTTCCAGCGACTCCGCCATGACCACAATGTCGTCGGCAAATCGAAGGTGAGTGATGTATTCGCCATTGATGTTGATGCCAAGTCCTCGCCATTCCAAAAGCTTGAAGGCGTCCTCTATGGTGGTCGTAAACAGTTTCGGAGAAATGAAGTCTCCCTGTCTTACTCCTCTTTTTATGGAGATCGCCTTCGTGCACTGCCCCTGTACTCGGACGGACATGGTGGCGTTACTATACAAGCACTTCAACACTTCGATGTACCGATAGTCAATGCGGCATCGCTGGAGAGATCTAAGAACCGCCCAAGTCTCGATCGAATCGAAGGCTTTCTCATAGTCCACAAACGCCAAGCATAGTGGTCGATTATACTCCTCGGTCTTCTGTATAATCTGCCGCAGCGTATGTATGTGGTCTATGGTACTAAAGCCTTTCCGGAAACCGGCTTGTTCGGGAGGCTGGAAATCATCAAGCCTGCGTTCGAGACGATTCGTGATGACTCTCGAATACAACTTGTAAACATGGCTCAGCAGTGTGATGGGCCTATAGTTCTTTAATAAAGTGTTATCACCTTTCTTGAAAAAGAGTACCACCACACCCCTGTTCCATGCTTTCGGCGCTTTTCCTTCGAGCAAGACGGAATTAAACAGCCTCTGAAGGACTTTAAGTACCGGCGATCCGCCCGCTTTCAGGAGCTCTGCAGTAATTCCGTCTTCACCCGGCGCTTTGTTGTTTTTAGGTTGGTTGAGAGCCATCCTAATCTCGTACAGGCTGATGTCCGGGATATCTTCAGTGTAGTGTCGGGTAAGCTTGGCTCTTGGGTCTTTTACCAAGTCAACAATAGGTTCAGCTACTGAGGTATACAACTGTCCATAGAACCTCTCTATCTCCCTGAGCACCTCTGACCTATTCGACGTTACGTTTCCGTCCTCCGTCTTCAGCTTCGTCAACTGGCTTTGCCCAATCGACGCGGCTCTTGCGAACACTTTGGAGCCCTTGTTCTGCTTTATGGTCTCCTCAATACGTCTTGTGTTGAAGGACCGTAGATCGTGTCGCAAGGACTTCAATATCTGTCCATTGAGCTGCCTATAGGACTTAGCATCATCGGAAGTTTGGAGTCTCATGGTACGTCGCTCAGCCATAAGGTTTCGGGTGTAGTCGGATAGCTTTTGAGGCCTATTTTTACGGTGGGGCTTAAAATGCTTAGACCCGACCGTATGGACAGTCTCTACCAACCCATTGTTGATTTCGTCCACTGATGCGCTGCTGTCTAGCAATTCGAAGCGGTTTGACAATTCGAGTTGAAAGTTCTCGGGGTTTTGGATATGTGTATTAGAAGGTCGGAGCGTAGACTTCATCAGACGCGATCTTTCCATTTTGACATTAATATTTAATGTGCCTCTGACCATTCGGTGATCACTGCCGGTTTTTACCCTGTGAATCACGGAGACATCATTAAATACTTGTCGCTTGGTGCTCATGATGAAGTCTATCTCATTTTTTGTGAAACCATCAGGGCTCATCCAGGTCCATTTCCTATGAGACGGCTTCTGGAAGAAAGAGTTCATCATAAAGAGTCCCTCCTTCTCCAGAAATTCGGCCAGCCTCTGACCCCTGGGGTTGCGCTGCCCATATCCAAATTGCCCCACTCTCAACTCATCATCGCCCCGTTTGCCCAGTCGCGCATTGAAGTCACCCATAATTACTGTAAAGTGTGCTTTGGAAGTATGTATGGCTCTACTAATGTCCTTTAAATCCGATTTGTTTATATATATATATATATATACTATATTTATATAGTATACATACACGCATACATATATTTTTATGCAGCATTTGCTACATTCAACCATACAGTTGTTTAGTCGGCATCTAGGCATCTATATATACACATTACACAGATGTATATATAAACCATCTATGCAGCCTTTGGGGAGTATTGGGGAGGCCTATGTTCAACAGTGGACAAGTATGGGCTGAGATGATGATGATGATGCAGCCTTTGCTACATTCAACCACAATCGGCATCTAGGTCTACATATCCACATTACACACATGTATATATATATACCATCTATGCAGCCTTTGCTACATTCAACCAAAATCGGCATCTAGGTCTTCATATACACCTTACACATGTATATATACACCATCTATGCAGCCTTTGCTACATTCAACCATAGTCGGCATCTAGGTCTACATATACACATTATACATGTACATATATACCATCTAAGCAGCCTTCGCTACATTTAACCATACATTGTATGGCCGGCACATTTTTATGTTGCGAACTGCGACACTCAACCATACGTTGTATGGCCGGCACAATTTCTATGTCGCAGTCTGCCACATTTAACCATACGTTGTATGGTGGGAACATTTTGTATGTTGCAAATTGCGACATTCAACCATCCGTTGTATGGCGGCCACATTTTCTATGTTGCAAATAAGCACAATTAACCATACATTGTATGGGGGCACATTTTGATGTTGCAATTTCCACAATAAACTATACTTGAGTATTCTTGGCATACTTGTTTTTTGTCTTAATATTCTATGTAGCTATTTGCCATAATAAACAATACTTTTGTATAGTCGGCAGTGTTTATTAAAGGTTTGCCATATCCAACCATACCCTTGTATGTTGGACACATATATCTATATATTACTTCGGTATTTCTATATAGTTGTTTGCTGTTGCTACGCTTAATATTATATTTTTTATTTATAGCAATAGGCTAATTTCAATTTATTTACGTAAGTTAAATAACTTTTAATACAGGTAGGTGTTTGTTTTGGACGTGATACCTACGTAAATATCGCATTTCACTGTAAATTATATAAATTTACCTTCTAAAACGCGACAAAGTACACGTTTATTTTACTTCTGGCACAAGTATTTTATATACTTAATAGAAGATCCCAACCTCGCTTATTATGATGTAATCCTTTGGTACAGAAATAAAGAATTTTTAATTTAATTTTTTTTTAATTTCTTCATCTTTCCTTATTTTGAACTATCATAGAAATAACCGAAGTGACCTTAAAGCAATGCAAACAATTATTTATGAATAGCATGAACTGATACTTTTGTCAGTATATGAAGACTCTCAATTATCCTTCGTATTATTTGGTACACTTTTTGTCGGTTCCCCGACTCGGCAAATACCTACAGGCACAATTTAATTGTGTGGTTGATAGCAAGCTCTTTTATATTAAAGTCCACTTAAATAATTGTAGGTAGTTTTTTTTTTCCATATATCTACCGTCACTCGCGAGATATTAAAATTTAATCATGTTTAATTCCTTGTTAAATGCAATGAATTCATATTTACTGTAGTTTTTTATAAAGTTATTATATAACCACAGTGTAACATACAGTATTAGCAGGCACAAATGTTAGATTGACCTGACCGGAGCAATTAATGTGTTTGATTATTTAAATCTCAGGCCGACATAACTGTGACAATTTTATTGTCTAACACCTTTTCCTTTTGAAAACAAAAAGATGATAATTATTGTACACTTCTTTGGTTATCACCATAAATACACTTAATGCACAGACAACCGCTCATGGCGGCAGTCAACAAGTGAATGTCCAATGTCACCGTTCGCCCCACCAACCATCCCTAAAACCGCAAAAATGCATCCCATATCGATTTTACATAAATGGTTCCGTCCCCCATCTTGAACCAAGAAATTGACGCAATATTCGTTATCAGAATCCCCTAAAACCCCAAATGTGACACCCCTATCGATTATGCATAAAAAGACGCGTCCGCCATCTTAAATGCTGAAATTACCGCCATATTAGTTATCCTCCTCCTCCTTCTTGTGTCGCACTCCTCAGTGCTGAAGGCCGTGATCTTTATGAATAACTTTAGCATTGATAATGTCTCTCCATTTGGTCCTATCCTCTGCGACATGAATTGCGACATATTAGTTATCAGCATCTCTTAAAACCTCATAAATGATAGTCTTGGTTTGTCTCGAGTCTTTAAGGCGAACTTTCACTCAAGCTTCGTACTTCCGATTCAACGCTTGTAACACTAGACTCAAGTGTACATTGTACACCCACATTTCACCAACGATAAGTGTGCTTTTAACACCTACATTGCACCGACGATTAACAATTAATCATCTAATAACCAAATGTTATTAGATGATTAATTGTTAATTGTAAACTTACATAAAACTATTTATGACTACTGATTTCAAAACATTGCAATTACCATTGATCAATTGTTAATTGTCTCTACAAATGATTGTTGCCCAACACTAATAAATAGGTAATAACTCAACGACACAGTGCACGTGCGAAAGAGACACTGTTCCCTGCTCGCACTCTTCTCTCTATGTCAGCGGTGTATTTCCCATCCTTACTGAAGGCGCATCCAAGATATACAAACTCATTCACTTGCTCCAGCACATCGTTACCAACCACAATCCTTACATTCGTTCTGGTTTCTTCCCTTTCAAAAACCATAATCTTGGTTTTCTTCACATTCAAGTGTAAGCCATTGATCATGCAGTCGTCTTCCATAACTGTGACTAGTGTTTGCAGATAAGTGGTTGTTGGCGCTATTAAAACCGCGTCATCTGCATAAAGTAGATGGTTTACCCCTAAGTCACCCATTTGTACACCTTCATTCATCGCTTTCAATCTTTGAAGACTTTTGTCCAGATATATTATAAACAGTCTAGCGGACAACACGCAACCCTGCTTGACGCCGATTTTAACGTCAAACCAGGGTGACCTGTTACCACCCACCCATACGCATGCCTTGCAGTCCACATAAGTGGACTGGACGGCTCGCAACAGAGTGCCATCTATACCATACTCTGGCAAAATGTCCCAAAGTCTCTTTCGCACAACTCTGTCAAATGCCTTCTCCAGATCTACAAAACCGCAGAAAACCTTCCGCCCCACTGCCAGATGCTTCTCTACGATGTTGCGGATTGAGAAGACTTGATCCGAACATCCTCTTCCAGACCTGAAACCCCCTTGTGCCTCGCACAACATTCCATCGGACTTCACGCGCATTCTCCGTTCAATAATTTTACCATACACCTTGGCTGCCAAGCTGATCAAACTGATGGCTCTGTAATTGGCGCAGTCATATTGTGAACCCTTGCCTTTATACAAGGGTACTATGACTGCGCGGCGCCAATCTGAAGGGACTCTACCGGTCCTCCAGCAAAGGTTTGCAAGGGCCCGGAAAGCGTCCCGGACGCAAGTTCCACCATATTTGATCATCTCGGCAGATATCATGTCCACTCCCGCAGCTTTACCGTTTTTCATACTTCCTATCGCCCATTCCACTTCTTCCATAGTGATGTCCTCCGTTGATTCTGGTGCCGCAATTTCGCCTTTGGGCACGTCTGCGGCATCAGCATCCGGGTCATCTCCATACATTTCTCCAAAATATTCACTCCACCGGTTTAACACAGCTTGTATGTCTGCAAGAATGTCACCATCTTTAGATTTTATCCTTTCCATTCTGGAGCCTGACGAATCACCTCGAGCCTTTCTCACCTTGCTCCAAAAGAGTTTGGTATTGTTCTCGAAGTTCTTCGCCAGCCTCTCCTCCTCAATTATACTGGCTCTTTCACGCTTTTCTTTCACTAAAGTTTTAGTGGCATTCTTGCATTGCCGGTATATTTCTTTCCTCATCTCTGTCATACTGGCATTCAGGTTCAAAGAAGATACATAGTCCTGCCACGCTTTCTTCTTACTTTCTACAGAGCTTTGCAACTCCGCATCCCACCATGCATCACCTTTTGCTGTAATATGCTTCTTTGAGCAACCACATACTTCTTTCGCGGATTCCACCAAACTCTCTTTCAGGCTATTCCAGCATTCATCTACATTTGAGTCCGAAGAGCCTGCTGTTAAAAGCTTGTCCCGGACTCTATCTTCATAAATTCTCCTCACGCTCTCATCTTGCAACTTTTCAACCTTTAATCTTTCAAGGTCTCCGAAGGAGATACGCTCTCGCCAGTGCCTCCACTTCCTGAACAGACCACTAAACCGCGCAACTACGAGATAGTGGTCTGATTCCAGAGTGGGGCCTCTATACGCACGCGTATCTTGTAGTTTGCTTCGGAGACGGTTATCAACCAGGATCAGATCTATCATGCTTTTTTGTTCATTCCTTCTCCACGTATACATATGTATGTCCTTGTGCTGGAATATCGTGTTAGACACAAGGAGACCCCTTTCCAAACAAACAAACAAATGTTATTTTATGACCAATTATAAAATATTATTTTAATTATTCTTTACATTATTCATAAGGAATAACTCATAATAACACCGGTGATGATAATGGGCAATATAAATACGCCAAATAAGCATCTAATTTTAATTTCATTCGATAAAACACTATTACCCATTTAAGTTCGCCGAAGTTTGTTAGAACTCTGGGCATCACTAGTATGTCAAGATGTCGGATACGATACAGTGATTTGCACATCATTGAGTACAGTGATTGGCTGTGCCAACCTTTGGTTGCAGGCGTTTTACAACAGTTTTAAGATAATATTCCAAATTAACGCTTCTAATCTTATCAGTTTAAAGTATAATATTCTACAGTAAATTTTGAAACCGTTTTCCAATCATTGACACCCATTTCAATTAAATGTACTTTTATACAAGCCTTATGGTACAGTGATTGACCCACTAAAAAGTCGTTTTAAAGTATACAAATGAGTAGAAAACCGTATTATAAGAACACTTCACCCATATTAAGTCAAAAAACCTAGATATTTAGGTTAACTTGATTTATGTATGAAATACAGCAAGAAACTTACCCACTCTTAGCAACTTTTAGTAAGAATTCATAGCAATTCACTAAGCACGCTCCCGCTTGATAAAAAGGATTTTATTGAGGAACGCAAGACCGCAGACACCTCGATTAGATAATTGCTTCACAAATTCAATCCGAAAACCAAATTCCAAGAAGTATTTCCCCTTTTTTAAGCACTTTTATAACAATGAAGCTTGTATGTGTATGTGTGCGTTTTAAGAAATACCTTTTAGAAATGCATTTGAAATCTCCGTATTGCTTTGAATCAAGAATAAATTTAGTTTGTTATAGCGCACTGAAGGAGTAACAGCATATTCTAAAAATTGAAAAAAGAATCAAGGTACATTAAACATTGTTGGTATCAATTCAGTTACCGATTGAGAACAAACTACGTCAGGTCTTGCGTTAATTATGTCAACCTTGTATATTTTCTATTAATTTAATTTTGTTAATTAAGGTATGGTGGATTTATAAAATGAATGGTCGACTAGTTATAAGCCGTAAATCTTTAATAAATGCGGTTAAAGTCCAAAGTGCCAATAGTTGGATGGGTGCTAACATTAATACTCTTGCGCCTACCTATGGTTTGACTGATTCTACGTTATAGAAAACTAGTTAATTCATTTTATCAAACAGTTAATTCTGGTTATCTTAAATTATACTCCGCACGTTGTTTTCAAATCTCGAGAGTGGATGTAGATAGTACTTCTATCTATCTATCTATCTATAACCTCACGCCAGATCCCTTGTGGGGTAGGCAGAGAGTTCCAACAGGTTCTTTCCTTACATACCTCTCTGGCTTCCTCGACTCTCATAGTTCGTCTCATACACGCTCGCCGGTTACGGAGACTCTTGACTTTTCCATCAGATAAGACTCTGTTTATTTGGTCGTGGTAAGATAGTCTAGGTCTTCCCCGGTACCTGCATCCTTCCACTTTCACATTGTAGATCTGTTTTGTCATTCTTTCCTCTGGCATTCTTTCTATATACCCGAACCAACGGAGCATGCCCTTTCTCATCTTTACACCGATACTATCTATTTCAAATTTTTTTAATAATTGGCTTTCTGATAAAGATGGAAAACGCTTTCATGCCCGAGAGAACCTAACGAGCTGCCGAAGGCCATGTCACAAAATGTGCCCGAAGAATGGTAACGGGCTCTCCCCCCGCCGCGTTGACTCTCCAGTTATCGAGTGTTTTTGATACGCCATAGAGTTCATCATTAAAGGCCGGCACTCACTTGTGGTCGGTGTCAATACTACAATATAATTTTAGTATATCTTATAAGTATGTAAAATGTTTCGAAATACTACTGACAGTAAGAAAACCTATTCTTGAGTAAAATATTGAAACTGCCATTAGTAGCATGTATGCTTGAGGATCCTTCGGGCCTCTAGAAGATCCCATGACCTACTGAGGTATGCCGAACGTCGCCGCGGGAGACTGTATATATGACATACTATATACTGGCGCTCTATCTTTCCGGTTTGTGAGCTATAAAATTTTTTAACCCGCTCCCCCCTCCTCATTCCTGGAGCGACGTAGTGAGGCTTTAGATTGACCCCCCCCCCCTCTCCCTACACAAAATCACGTGTATTTTTTAACCGAATTCAAAAAGGAGGAGGTTCTATGTTCGGTTGTGTGTTTTTTTTTAATGTTTGTTCACCAATATTTCCGTCAGTTGTGGACCGATTTTGATGATTCTTTTTGCATTGGGTTCAGTATAGCTCCAAGGTGGTCCCATTTTAATTTCATTGTTATTGGACCTTAGACTTTGAAGATACACCAGGGAACTCCTTAACGACAAACAATAGGAATGTGCAAATTGAAACAATATAGGTGTTACGGCAATCCTATAGGTACCCTACTATAGAATTAAGCAGAATGTTTACAGACTTCAAAAAAGGAGTAGGCTCATAATTCGTCTGTGTTTTTTATAACTTATTTGCTTATAAACCGATTGGGATGATTCTTTCTCCGCTGGATTCAATATAGTTATAAGGTGGTCCCATTTTAATTTCATCAGTATTGGACCTTGGACTTTGAAGATACACCAGGGAACTCCTTAACGACAAACAATACGAATGCGTAGATTGAGATATTATGGGTATTACGTCAATCCTCTATAGGATTTTTTCTCTATATAGGGTACCTATGGTACCCTACTATAGAACTAAGCAGAATGTTAACCGACTTCAAAAAAGGCTCCTCCTTATACGGTTTCCTATACGGCAAATAGCATAAATGTGAAAATTCAGTTATGAGTTTTATATCAATCTTGTAGGTACCTCACTGTATAAATAAGTAGGATAATATAAAGGAGGTATATAAATCATCATCATCATCATCATCTCAGCCTATACTTGTCCACTGCTGAACATAGGCCTCCCCAATCGCTTTCCAGCGTAACCGGTCCGATGCCACCTGCATCCAACGAATTCCTGCGATTTTCACAAGATCGTCGGTCCATCTGGCAGGCGGTCGTCCCACGCTGCGCTTGCCAATACGTGGTCTCCACTCTAGAATCTTTCTGCCCCAACGCCCGTCCGATCTACGCGCTATGTGGCCCGCCCATTGCCACTTCAGCTTGCTAATCTTAACGGCTATGTCGGTGACCTTGGTTCTTCTACGAATCTCCTCATTCCTGATTCGATCGCGTAGAGAAACGCCGAGCATAGCTCTCTCCATAGCTCGCTGAGCAACTCTGAGCTTTTTTATGAGACCTTTTGTAAGAGACCACGTCTCTGATCCATATATCATCACTGGTAACACAATAGTAAATAATAATAATAAATTCATTCATCACTAAAAATTGTAAAATAAAAAACGGGATACCGGTGCTGGTTGGTGCAGTCGGTTACTTGGCACCGACTTCAAATATTTATTGTTTTCTTTGTGAAGTGGGTTTCCCTTTTTTAAAAAAGTTTTTGGTACAAAGTATCTTAAAAATTTTCAAAGCGAGTCAGGGTCACGCGCCGCTTTTTGGTTCGGAAATAGCGCGTTCAAAGGAAAAATAAATAGATACACGTGATATCCTACTACAACCTTGTGATATTTCGTGATTTTTCCGATCTATTTAAATATTTACGCCTTTTTATGGTCGGATCGGCTTTCAAATCGAGAGCCCAGTAAAAAACTTGCAAGGAATTTGTTAAAGTTCCATAATATTGTTAAATTTTATTTACGAGTATAATATCTCCTAATGAGTCTCAAAATGTATTTGCTCATATTCATGATCAATATTGATTTGGATGTTTGCGTTACAAATAGTGTAGGTAAGTGCATACAACATGAATCATTTAATCACATTGGTCAGTTGGCATTGCAAAGTGAGCCTAACAAAGTAGGTTGCTGGTGTCCCTTACGTCCACCAGGCTTTTAAGTATATTTGCACTGCCTATCATGAAATAATTAAATACTATACCAGTCAATAGTTCTCTTCCTTTATTCAGATAAATTACAATTGTATCTAAATGTTAATCGTAAATACTATCTAACGTTATCTTATCCTAATGAAAATATTCTATAATTACTTCTTTTCGACGTGTTAATTATCTTTTACCACGCATCATTGACAAGGTATCTCGACGCGTAACGCGCCTAGTTTTCCTCACAAATACTTGTAATTTTTACGAAGGGGAAGGTAACCTATTTCTTTTTCGATGTTTTTTACATACATATACGATTTACATTTTTTTACCCTGTACTCTCTGCCTACCCCGCAAGGGATCTGGCGTGAAGATATAGATAGATAGCGGTATGTCTCAAACGTAGTAGCAGTTATTCAAAAGTCCACATTTCACCACAATGATCCCAAGGGCGACATCGTTTCACACATTTGGGACATTTGAAACGTAGTTTGTTACTTAGATACATATTAGGTACCCCTCAGCCGCGCAAGAGCTTTTTTAACGCGCGTTAGTAAAGCGCTGCAATAAATGTTAAGGCTGCAGTGCTTCTATTATGTACATAGAAAAAGCACTAGTGCGTATGCAGGCTTATACGGTAGTGTGCAGTGGTTGCATGCTTTAAAGTCTCGACCAACACATACACACACGCATACACACACACGCGCATACACACACACACACGCACACCACATTCACACACGCGCACGCGCACACTGCGGCATGTTCTCACCGACCCTCCCGATACCCTTACATCCTATCTTTCGGATACAGATACCGCACACAGGATCAGACACCGGCCTCGCCGGCGAGGTCGAAGAATCCCTTGCCCGCCGGCCGGTGCAGAGTACCACGGCGAAACACCTAGTATACGCGCTCCTCCATAGCGACTGCCCAAGCCGAGGCCGTTCCTCCTTGAGGCGCTCTTTAGTTAGCTGCCCCCTAGCCCTTCTGGCTCGAGCGTAGTGGTCGCACGCTCGCCCTCATGTCCGGCCGGAAACCGTAACGGCCCCGCGGCCAAGAGCGTAGATCATTCACGCACACACACATACACGGTATCTAAACGTTAGGGTCGGTCGCGTACAAACGTGTCCGTGAACCGCGGGTAGTCGGTAGAAGGTGACGGCGAGTGGCGGTGTCCGCAGTCGCTGGACCACATCTCGGGCGCACACCTGAACCCCACGGTGACGCTGGCGGCCGTGCTGTGGCGGCGCGTGGCGCGGCGCCGCGGGCTGGCCATGGCGCTGGCGCAGCTGGCGGGCGGCGCGCTGGGCGGCGCGGCGCTGCGCCTGCTGCGGCCCGCGCCGCTGCCCGCGCTCTGCGTCACGCTGCCCGCGCCCCACCTGGCGCTCTACAAGGTACCGCTGCCCGCCCTCCACGTATCTATCTAACACCCGATTTACACGCTGCCCGCCTCCGCGTCGACTCGACCGCCGCCGTCGCGGGTTCGATTCCCGCGCGGGACGAATCTTCGTGTGACCCGCGAATATTTTGTGAACGCTTCCCCGACACGGGAATAAATCCTTGTGTGAATTTTCGTTTTTTTAAGAGAAATGTCGGAAAGTGAGTCGTATGTACGCATCGCTTACGCTATACTCTCCTTTTTTCATTTTTTGAGGGGCAGTCATAGGTCTGATAGGCCCCGCCCCCTCAGAGTTGCCGGCTTCGAAATGTATAAAACTATAACACAGAGCGACGCTCGAAGCGTGAAGAAAGTATGCGATCAGACACCGCCCCAGTACTGGTCATCGTTCCATGCGGGAAAAGGAGGCAGGGGCGGTATGTAAACCGGGTATAAGTTTATGGTTGTGGATGTGATCGCGGTGGCGAATGAGCGGTAACGGCGTTGCGCAGGCGCTGTGCATCGAGGCGGCGCTGGGCGGCTGCCTGGCGCTGGTGAACTGCGCGGCGTGGGACGCGCGCAACGACGGCCTGCGCGACTCGTGGCCGCTACGCATCGGTCTCTCCGTCGCCGCGCTCTCGCTCGTCGGGGTTCGTGCGAGCGCTTACTATATCATAAACCACATATCTATTCTTTTCACGACGCCCCGCCCGGCCTCTGACCGGCGCGAGAACCAAGCGGCGACCGACGGCGTAAAGCACGCCGTAGCTTTTACGGCAGCGTGATGTCGAGACCGCGCGAGCCGTCGATTTTATTTAATATACGTTTTCGACGAGTATCGGAATTCCCGAAGTTAATTATCGTTCGTCGCACGTTCCAGGGCGAACTGACGGGCGCCAGCATGAACCCGGTGCGCAGTTTCGGGCCGGCGCTGTGGAGCGGCACGTGGGACCACCACTGGGTGAGTGCGGCTCCCGCGACGACGAACGGGGCTCACATACGAATTCACTTCGAGCCGAGTGCACAGATTCGTAAAACGAAGCGAGCGGCGCTATCGTCGGTCGATGGACATATCGAAATAAATTATCGATCAGCCCTACCGCTCCCACCGTATATTCAAAAATGTAATCACGTCGAAACGCGAGTCGTCCGCCATCGCCCGAGCGGTGAACTCGGCGCGGCGGATAGCCGGGGGTCGACTTCATTTTAAACGTATTCCTCGTCGACCCCGAAGCGAAGGGGGGACCGCTGCTACCGTCCCGCCGGGTCCACCGAGCGCTCCGGCGACTGCGGGCGGGGAGCGCCGCGACGGCACGAGCGGCCAGTAAACATGACGCTGCGTCCGCAGGTGTACTGGGTGGGTCCGCTGAGCGGCTCCGCGCTGTTCACGGGGCTGTACGTGGCGCTGTGGCGCCCGGCCGGCGCGAGCAAGCCGCAGCAGGCCGCGTGAGCGCCGCTCCACGGGTTCGCGCCGCCGCTCGCCGCCGCTCGCCGCCGCTCGCCGCCGCTCGGGCTCGCCCGCCGTACCGACCGGCTTATTTTGAAATACTGATGGACCGTATACGAGGGACTTCGGCCGGAAAATCGAAGGCGGCAGGAGCCTCGACCGATGTAGCTTCAGGGCGTTGTTTTTGCGAGATTGCTGTTAACTTTTGAGAAATTCGTCGACCCCGTTTCATAAAATTTTATCGGACCTCCTGACTTTAGACTAGATATATCAGTAATAGTAAACAAAAACCTTTCCCGTAGATATCGTACGAAATCATCATCGAACATCGGTATCTCCGAACGAATTTTTTAAACTTAACGGGGTATATTTTCATGAATATCGATAGGTATCGAACAGTTTTTTGTGTAAATTGCTCATTTTCTTGTAAAATCATGTTTTTTCTTAAAACTGTGATTAGGTACATCAAATCTGAAAAATGTTAAGGACAGACTCGTAGAAGCGTCTCGTAGTATCAACGGTTCAGATATCTGCCCCTACCGCTCCATCCAAGAGACCCACCCAGTATGTGTAGCAGCGCGCGCGATCGGTGTGTGCCGTACGCCGTGTGCCCTGCGCCGTGTGCATGTGACGCCCGGTGACTCATTGTTTACGAGTCCTCGCTGTGAAATGTGGCGTCGCGTTATATTTGTAACTTTTTTGTATACTGACTAAGTATTGGGAATTGTCGTTAGCAGCTTCACTTGTATGCTCAGTGACAGCATGACTCACGAGCCAGGTTTAAACGTAGATATGGCCTCGACCGACATTACGGTCCTCGTCTAAGTTTAATAAATCGTATTAACTTGTAGTCACATTGTTTTCTTCCTGTGTTTAGATATGCACCCGATCTCATTATCTATAATATACTACGTTTAAAAAAACATATTTATGAATTCATCAAATGTATAATTACAACATGGTCATGTTATACCCAAATGTCCTACCTCCTCCAAATATACATGTCCTAAGAAATGTATAAAACGCCCAAAATCTCCAGGAAATGCATGAAACAAATTTTAATACAGACATTTCCCATAGAATTATAAATGTATAGACATTCCTTAAGAGTGCGGTGCTCACTGCGGCATGGACCACTCCACGCGTCCCTTAATCCCGGAGGAACTACTGCTATATTGGTGCAGAGGGGATTTCTCGCCAGTTGGTACAGTGCGAAAGACTTGTTAACAAATATTAGCTTAGACTAAGACTTGTCTAGACAGCGCATTGTTAACAAAAATGGCATAGATATAGTATACTCTAAGTATACTATATCTATGAAGGAACCACAGAAGCACTCTGTCAATATCTATCAATTTTGAAAGTAATAACAAAAAACGGCGGCCATTTTTTTGTAATTCTAATAATAGACACATATTGAAGAACCACAGAATCGCTTAAATATAAATTTTACAAGCAATCCAATAAATAGTAAAAGAAGATCAAAATGACGGCCATATTTTTAATCCTAATAATAGATACATATTGAAAAGCCACCCAAGCCCTTCGATATTGATTTGATATCAATCGGTGCAGTAACTAAAAAGTTTAAAATGGCCGTTTTGTTTTATAATATTACGGCCTAAAAGCACAAACGGGCAAAATATTATAAATTGTGCTAATAGGAGACTTGAAGAATTCTTCAAATAATATTAATTATTCGAATAAACTATATTACTACATGGGACCTAACATCGTCGGCAAAAAGTGAGTGTACTCAGTACACCTCTGCCACCCCCGCTTGGGGAATATAGGCGTGACGGTGCATTCGAATAAAATGTACATTATTATATTTTTTATTAATAGTACTTTATTCACACATCATCAACAAAAGCCAGGTATAGTTTTCCGAAATTCGTTGCATTTTTTAACCGACTTCAAAAAGGAGGAGGTTCTATGTTCGTCTGTATGTATGCTTTTTTTTATTGTTTATGTTCACCGATATTTCCGTCAGTTGTGGACTGATTTTGGTGATTCTTTTTGCATTGGGTTCAGTATAGCTCCAAGGTGGTCCCATTTTAATTTCATTGTTATTGGACCTTAGACTTTGAAGATACACCAGGGAACTACTTAACGACAAACAATAGGAATGTGCAAATTAAGACAATATGGGTGTTACGTCAATCCTATAGGTACCCTACTATAGAACTAAGCAGAATGTTAACCGACTTCAAAAAAGGAGTAGGTTCATATTTCGTCTGTGTTTTTATAACTTATTTGCTTAGAAACCGATTGGAATCATTCTTTTTCCGCTGGGTTCAATATAGTTTCAAGGTGGTCCCATTTTAATTTCTTCAATATTGGACCTTGGACTTTGAAGATACACCAGGGAACTCCTTAACGACAAACAATACGAATGCGTAGATTGAGATATTATGGGTATTACGTCAATCCTATAAGTACACACGGCGACACATCAAGTTAGACACCCAACATACCCATAGCTACGCTACATACAATCCAGAGAATCGTGGGACAAGGACTCCCGAGCTTACCCACACAAACACACTGTATTGTAAAACTTTGCACCCCGTGCCCGTGCGGGTGTGTGCGTGTGGGTTGCTCGCACGCAACGTCTCGTCTGTTGTCATTTTCAATCAGTGCCATAATATCGCGCTTAAGGGATTGTTGCGTCACACATTTCCGTTTAAATATTTTTTTTATTTAGTGCGTGTGCGTAAATTATAATGGCTCCACAATTATCTCCACAACAGAGGCAGTTAATAGTGACGTTGCGAGAGAGTGGTTACACTATAAAAGAAATTGAAAGGCGGATGGGGATAACGGTGAGTGATAAACATTTATATTTAAATTTATTGAAAATAAATTAATTGATTTTTTTTTATTGGTATATTTTGATTAATTGATTGATAGAATGATCCGCAACAATTAAATAAAAATTTACTGTAGTAAATAAATCAATTAATCAAAAATACAGAAGTATAGTCCGTAACTTAAAACGACCGAGTTTGTCCTATTTAAATAAAGTTCAAATTGTCATGCAAATGTAAACGTAGGGGTTTTATTTCGTTGATGCAAGTGTGTCAATTTATTTTAAAGTTTAAATAAAATACATGGTAATAACTTTTTTTTTATATTTGAACGGTGGGCTTTTATTATTGTTTTTTATGAGATACATGTCAAAAATTGTTCCCTAAAGAGATTGTAAAAGATTAAAAATTAAATATTTTTGAGAAGTAAGAACATAGTAGCTCAGCAATTGCCATTCCCTGTTACTATAATTTTACGGCTAGTGATATGTATTTAAATTTAATTGTTTTAGAGGACAACAATCAACTTCTGGCTGCGCCGAAATGGGGAGACTGGGGGTGACCTATCGGCTCATCACCGGCAGCTTTACGAGCGCGCCACCACCGCAGAGCAAGATGCCGCCATTGTATCGGCGCATAGTAATCAGCCATTTTTAAATACGCAGGTCACTGCCACACAATATAGCGTAAGTTGACTACAATTAATACTGAAAAAATAATCTGTAACTAAAAATATTGAGCCAACGCCCATAACAGCCTTCCAATAATTAACAGCTAAATTGATTATATGTGCTTGAAGACTTGTAAGTTGTTACAATTTTAACGCAACCAAACATAGTCTTTACTTATTAAAAGTTAAAAAGGCATTTAAGTAGAATGTCAAAAGATCTGAAAATGAATATTTGCGTTTCATTAAAATCATAATGTTTGTTAGCGTGTAAAATAAAATAAGCATTGTTTCATATTAACGATTTTAAGCCAAATATTTTTATCTGTTATGACTATTTTACATTCTATTCTTAATATAGCTCTAGTCCGTCTTTTAGTTCGAACAAAATCATTGATACGTCATAATAATTATATGCATTTCTACCCAGATATTAGATTGAATAATGCCCTAGGCAGCTAATGTCTAATAACATTGTAATTATATCGTATGAGTTAATTGACTAGCATTAAATAGGTAGCTTAGTTTGGCCGAGCTTAGATGACCGCCTGCTTGGTCTAGTGCTTGGGCGTAGGCCATTCGACTCAAAAAAAATCACATGAGTATGGGTAGCACTTGTTGTTGTGTGTTATAGTAAAGGCTTCCACGACACAGGAACAATACCAAAGTATGGGCGTGCATTCTTTAAAAAATATAATTATAGTGATTAAGTAATTTACCATTGTTTCAGGTATCAACCCAAACAATACGCCGCAGGTTGCTTGCTGCTGGATTAAAAACCAGAATCCCAGCAAAAAAAAATGTTTTTTCAAGAGCCCACGCACAAGCCAGAGTTAGTTTTTGCCTCGAGTATTATAACTTTGACTGGCAAAACAATGTAGTTATATTTGTTGATGAAAAAACATTTAAATCGAATAAAGATGGGCGTAAAATACTGTAACGCAAAGATAATGAAAGATATTTAGTCCAAAATACGTTACCTAACAGGTCAAGTGGTCGGCTGAGTTTAGGGTTTTGGGGCTGGATGAGTTCTGTTGGTCCTGGTGAACTGGTAGAGATATCTGGTCGCCTAAATGCAGAGCAATATGTCAACATTTTAAGCGACGTGATGGTGCCGACTGTGCGATTGCACCATCCGACAGGCACCATATATCTTTGCCAGGACAACAGTTCCATACATAGTGCTGGAGTTGTTCAGGCATGGCTCCAAGCACAGCCGGACATTCAAGTTATACCATGGCCTGCGAAGAGCCCTCATCTAAACCCAATTGAGAACCTCTGGGGACAGATGGTTCTTAATTAGGATGTGTCAGTAGTGCGCAACATAGAAAACTTGAGGCAAACGGCCATCGAGACGTGGGAAATGATGAGGGGGGATCCTCATGATATGTGCTGGAACATCGTAACTGGCATGAAAGCCAGGTTGGATGCAGTGCTAGATGCTAATGGCGGGCCACCAGATATTAAAGATCTAGCATTGGATCTCCCTGACTGACATGCCAGTTTCCATCCGTCCGCGTATTTTTGGAATAAACCGTTTTTAACATGAATGCCATTTAACATCTTGCGCATGGCTATGTATGATTAACTTATTTGGTAACATATTGTAGACACTGTAAATTATTTTAACATCATTATATTGTTTGTTTTGTTTTTACGAGTTTATTTTTTTGTTATACATTTTTTTTGTTTTACACATTTATTTGTAATATAACATTGATTATTTTAATTTTAAAAGATATTGTTTTATAATTAGATTTAATTTAAATCATGTTAAACTATGTTCTACCAATTGAAATGGCTATTATTTGTTTGAATTTTTTTTTTTAAAAAAACCTAGCCCCACACTAGGATTTATTTCTGTGTCGTGGTTGCGTTTACAAACATGAAAATTCACATACACAAATACCCAGACCGGAACAAATAATTGTGGATCACACAAATATTTGTCCCGTGCGGGACTCGAACCCGCGACTATTAGACGCAGTGGGCAGAGCGGTTTAAGCTCTTAACAACTGCGCTAAATCGTCCGTCGCTAACACTGGGTTTATATTTTTTGTTTTTACTTATGACAGTTTTTATTACTGTTAATATGATTGTTGTTAATTGGTTTGAAGTGATAATTATATCATAATATTGAATTAAAACGTTTTTTTATTTACACTTACGTTGTTTTTATTCATAAAATTATTAGTATTTACAAAATAAAGAAAGTAGGCAAACAATGGTTTCCCATTTTATACTATAAACTATTCAATGTGGTTGAGCTACCCCAAATAGCTCTAGGTGTGTGAATCCCAAACAGATATACGACCACGTTCAACAAGATGTCATCACTCGATTTTGTATGATTGCAAGTGTAGATTGCTAATAATTAAGCGAATCTATAGACAAATTATAATAGAGCTTACTATTAAAAGTTTGGCACATATCAGTTTGCTGGACTAAATTGTGAGATTAAAAATGCTCTTTGGGCATATTTTTAATATTATAACTCTATTTCTCTATCTATATTATCCAGCCAGTGCCCTAGCGGGGTAGGCAGAGAGTAGACAATTCCAGCAGGTTCTTTCTTTATAGACCTCTAACATAAAAACTATTTTATCTTAAACAATACCTATCTACCTAATATATGAAATTTTGCAGTGGACAACCAGATTGTGGCCAGGTAACGTTTATCGTTTTATGATTAAATATTTGACTCAATCAATCAGAGTTTTTATATAGTAGTTGCCCGCGTTTAATCTTCGCAAAAAAAAATCTTTGTGTGATTCGTAATTTTTGTCTCGGGTCTAGGTAACTAACTCTATAGACTATATGAAACTTAAATTGCAAACGCACACACAATACGGAAGGTAATAATAATTCTTAGTGTGCCTATATTTGTTTTTACACATAAATCAGTATAATATTATTTTTTGGTTCAATTTTATAGTTAAGTAGATATAATCTAAAACCTTAAGTATTACGTTTACACTCTTATTGAGTCAGTTTCTCAATTATTGTTACTAAGATCGATAAAATACAGTCATAATAAAAATTAAATATGTAAAAATGCAACTTTGTAGTTACAGGCGAATAAAATAGACAATAAGGGATTAGAAAGGGCGGGCCGCGCAATTCGAAAATACTTATTTACGCGACGAGCTCAACTTGTTTCAAATATGCCTGCACAATATATCTGTAGCAACCTATAGGTAGATATGGACAGAGCGCCGCGGAACGAAATGACAACAACATATCGCACCCTCTCGCACAATTCGCAGCGTTCGACTTTAAATGGTTCAAAGTCCAAACAGTCTAGGTTGATGTGTCGCCGTGTGTACCCTACTATAGAACTAAGCAGAATGTTAACCGACTTCAAAAAAGGAGGAGGTTCATAATAAGTCTGTATTTTTTTGTAATTTCCTTGCTTATAAACTGATTTTGATGATTCTTTTTGCATAAGGTTCATCATAGCTCCGTGATGGTAGAATTTAAATTTTATTGGTATTGGACATTGGGCTTTGAAGATACACCAGGGGTTTACTATACGGCAAACAGCATGAATGTAAAAATTCAGTTATTATGAGTTTCATATCAATCTTGTAGATACTTCACTGTATAAATAAGAAGAATAATACAAAGGAGGTTTATAAATAATAATAATAAATTCACTCAACACTTAAACTAAAAATATTTATTCTTTGCTTTTTGAAGTAGGTTTTTTTTAAGTTTTTTATTATTTGATTTAATGAATGTAGGTAATGATGGTTGGAAAATTGGTGCGAAAACCAGCTTTTTCAGGTGGTTGGTGGCTGTCCAGTGCTGTCTAATGCGGTTCTGAATTATTTTAATGAAAGCTTTATATAAATGTGATATAAGAGTTACTGGTCGGTAGTTATATATTCGATTTGTTTCCTTTCTTATGCGCCCCTTGAATGGCACATTGTTGTAAGGTAAGGATACATGATTCCCAGTGCTGTTTTGACTAATTTAGTACTATTTTATTTTTAGGATTTATTCCTGTATCGTGTTCGTTACAATCATGAAAATTCACATACACAAATACCCAGACCGAAACAAATAATTGTAGATCACACAAAGATTTGTCCCGTGCCGGAATCGAACCCGCGACTATTAGACACAGTGGGCGGAGCGGCTAAAGCTCTTAACCACTGCGCTAAATCGTCCGTCTAAAATCACAAATCCCAAATCATTATCCCCGTGAATCGTGCGGGATCGTACCTGCGACTATTTGACACAGTAAATTAAGTTTTATACATTTTACCGCTTAAACTGAGTCGTCTTTGTTTTGCAGAAGTTTTTATAGTCAGTTTAAAAATGAGTAAATTTTCGTTGTAGAACAATTTCAACAGGTCGCCAGGCTTCCAGTCACCTGTGAAGAGGTAGAGGGAAATCGAAGGATTGCCAGGCTTTTCTTTTAATATATATATACATATATATCTATGGAACTATATCATAACGTCAGATCCCTTGCAGGGTAGGCAGATAGTATAGAGTTCTAACAGGTTCTTTCCTTACAGACCTTTCTGTCTTCCTCCACTCACATAGTTCGTCTTTTGCACGCTCGCCGGTTACGGAGACTCTTGACTTGCCCTTCAGATATGATACGGTCTATTTAGACATGGTAGGGTAGTCAAGGTCTCCTCCGATATCTATATCTTTTCATTTTTGCAATGTATATCTGTGTAGTTTCTTTCATATTAAGTTTCTTTATAATCCGCTCAGCCGTTTTAGTATGAAGAAATAATAGATATTCCGCAGAAGTCATGCTATTGTATATATTGCTATGCCATATATTTTTCGAGATAAAAAGTGTTTTGTTTTATTTTACGATGTAAGGCACCTTCATATAAAGTTTCAATTAAATTCTTTTAGCCAGCTATGTCGCAAGAACCGTGATTTTTTTTGGGATAAAAAGTATCTCGAATATTATTTCGAGACCTAAAACACCTTGAAAGTGTTAGTAAGATCCATTCTGCCATTTTAGTATGAAGAACTAACGGCTGTCCCGGAAGAACCGTGTTATATACCGTGTGGATGTTGACAAAACATTGAATATTTTGTCAACTTGCACCAGACTTATTTCTCTATCAACTATCTCTATCACCGGGTTCAGCCTTAGCCCCACTTAGCCCACACAGGTGTTCTTCGTATAATATGAACTAAACTATAGTGCGATCTTATTCAACACACCACTAACACCTTATCAAAAACAACATACAATACCTTTCTTTTTAAGAAGAATTATCAGTTTATCTTTTTATATATTTTTTTATTAATATTTCTATTTCCAGAGAGGTATGTGGGGAAAGAGCCTGTTGGAACTGTGTACTCTTTGCCTACCCCGCAAGGGATCTGGCGTGATATAGATAGATTTATATTTCTGATTTAAACCTTTACCTACCCTGACAAAGAGTGTAATCTAGCGTCATAATATATCTTAAAACGGTTCATTGCCAGTTAAGTATGTAGGAATGTTTTGTTAGTTCATTTTGTGTTAGTCTCCTCGTAAAGCAATTGAAAAACAAGCGAAGGTAGTGTTATTTGCTGATGATACCTCTCTCATTTTTAAAGTAGAAAGACATGTAAATAACGTTGACGAGGTAAATGACGTTATCCTTCAAGTACATAATTGGTTCACAACCAATAACTTAGTGCTTAATAACAAAAAAAAACTAAATTTATAAGGTTTTCTTTACCAAATGTGAAAAGTACTGCATGTGATATTATATTAAACAACGAGAAACTTGAGTTTATCAATGATACATCTTTCTTAGGGACTACGCTTAATTCTAAGTTACAATGGGGCCCTCACATTAAGACTTTAGGTAAACGGCTCGGTGCCGCTGCCTATGCCGTAAGAAAGATCAGACAACTTACTGATGTGAACACAGCGCAGATGGTCTATTTCAGTTACTTTCAGTGTCATGTCTTACGGTATATTATTGTGGGGTAGGGCAGCTGACATTGAGTATATTTTTATCTTACAAAAAAGGGCTATAAGAGCCATCTATAACTTAGGTAGTCGCGACTATCTCAGAGAATTGTTTAAAGAAGGCAATATTATGACAGTCCCATATCAGTATATTTATGAAAACATAAAGGATACAAAAAAAAATAGATCTGTTTAATCAGATTGGCGATAGGCATTGCTATAATACGCGACATAGAAATAAATTAGATCAACCGCGATTTCGTCTGACAAAAATTCACACTTCTTTCATGGGGTACTGTGTTAGTTTTTATAATAAAATTCCTCTTGACGTCACTAAACTTAGTGACAATAAATTCAAAGCTTGTATTAAACGTACGCTTATTAAGCAAACTTATTATACGCTAGATGATTATTTAAAAGTCAATATTACCTACTTGAATAGGGGCCGGGGCCAGCTCCACTTGATTGAATATGGACAACTTGTTTAGCTATTATTATTTAATATTCCCTCTCTTCCTTCTATTAATTTAGTAAAATGTATCTCTTTTTTTCTCATTTCTTTCTCTGTAAATGAGGGAACCATGTAGCCATTCACATGAATGGTATAATTTGTATCATCATCATCATCATCTCAGCCTATACTTGTCCACTGCTGAACATAGGCCTCCCCAATCGCTTTCCAGCGTAACCGGTCCGATGCCACCTGCATCCAACGACTTCCTGCGATTTTCACAAGATCGTCGGTCCATCTGGCAGGTGGTCGTCCCACGCTGCGCTTGCCAATACGTGGTCTCCACTCTAGAATCTTTCTGCCCCAACGCCCGTCCGATCTTCGCGCTATGTGGCCCGCCCATTGCCACTTCAGCTTGCTAATCTTAAGGGCTATGTCGGTGACCTTGGTTCTTCTACGAATCTCCTCATTCCTGATTCGATAACGTAGAGAAACGCCGAGCATAGCTCTCTCCATAGCTCGCTGAGCAACTCTGAGCTTTTTTATGAGACCTATAGTAAGAGACCACGTCTCTGATCCATATATCATCACTGGTAACACACATTGACTAAAAACTTTAGTCTTTAGGCACTGAGGTATTTTGGATGAGAAGATGTTGCGCAGTTTCCCGAACGCTGCCCAGCCGAGTTGGATTCGTCGATTGACCTCTCTCTCAAAGTTGGACCTACCTAACCGGACTACCTGTCCCAGGTAAATGTATTCGTTGACAACTTCAAGAGTAGAGTTCCCAACGGTGAGTGCGGTGGGTACGACATGGACGTTAAACATTATTTTTGTTTTGTCCATATTCATTTTAAGACCCACTTGTTGAGATACTCTGTTGAGGTCGCCGAGCATTCGTCCTAGATCTTCCAGCGACTCCGCCATAACCACAATGTCGTCGGCAAATCGAAGGTGAGTGATGTATTCGCCATTGATGTTGATGCCAAGTCCTCGCCATTCCAAGAGCTTGAAGGCGTCCTCTATGGTGGTCGTAAACAGTTTCGGAGAAATGACGTCTCCCTGTCTTACTCTTCTTTTTATGGAGATCGCCTTCGTGCACTGCCCTTGTACTCGAACTGACATGGTGGCGTTATTATACAAGCACTTCAACACTTCGATGTACCGATAGTCAATGCGGCATCGCTGGAGAGATCTAAGAACCGCCCAAGTCTCGATCGAATCGAAGGCTTTCTCATAGTCCACAAACGCCAAGCATAGTGGCCGATTATACTCCTCGGTCTTCTGTATAATCTGCCGCAGCGTATGTATGTGGTCTATGGTACTAAAGCCTTTCCGGAAACCGGCTTGTTCGGGAGGCTGGAAATCATTAAGCCTGCGTTCGAGACGATTTGTGATGACTCTCGAAAACAACTTGTAAACATGGCTCAGCAGTGTGATGGGCCTATAGTTCTTTAATAAAGTGTTATCACCTTTCTTGAAAAAGAGTACCACCACACCCCTGTTCCATGCTTCCGGCGTTTTTCCTTCGAGCAAGACGGAATTAAACAGCCTCTGAAGGACTTTAAGTACCGGCGATCCGCCCGCTTTCAGAAGCTCTGCGGTAATTCCGTCTTCGCCCGGCGCTTTGTTGTTTTTAAGTTGTTTGAGAGCCATCCTAATCTCGTACAGGCTGATGTCCGGGATATCTTCAGTGTAGTGTCGGGTAAGCTTGGCTCTTGGGTATTTTACCAAGTCAACAACAGGTTCAGCTACTGAGGTATACAACTGCCCATAGAACCTCTCTATCTCCCTGAGCACCTCTGACCTATTCGACGTTACGTTTCCGTCCTCCGTCTTCAGCTTCGTCAACTGGCTTTGCCCAATAGACACGTCTCTTGCAAACACTTTGGAGCCCTTGTTCTGCTCTATGGTCTCCTCAATACGTCTTGTATTGAAGGACCGTAAATCGTGTCGCAAGGACCTCAATATCTGTCCATTGAGCTGCCTATAGGACTTAGCATCATCGGAGGTTTGGAGTGTCATGGTACGTCGCTCAGCCATAAGGTTTCGGGTGTAGTCAGATAGCTTTTGCGGCCTATTTTTACTGTGTGGCTTAAAATGCTTGGACCCGACCGTATGGACAGCCTCTACCAACCTATTGTTGATTTCGTCCACTGATGCGCTGCTGTCTAGTAATTCGAAGCGGTTTGACAATTCGAGTTGAAAGTTCTCAGGGTTTTGGATATGTGGATTAGAAAGTCGGAGCGTAGACTTCATCAGACGCGATCTTTCCATTTTGACATTAATATTTAATGTGCCTCTGACCATTCGGTGATCACTGCCGGTTTTTACCCTGTGAATCACGGAGACATCATTAAATATTTGTCGCTTGGTGCTCATGATGAAGTCTATCTCATTTTTTGTGAAACCATCAGGGCTCATCCAGGTCCATTTCCTATGAGACGGCTTCTGGAAGAAAGAGTTCATCATAAAGAGTCCCTCCTTCTCCAGAAATTCGGCCAGCCTCTGACCCCTAGGGTTAGGCTGCCCATATCCAAATTGCCCCACTCTCAACTCATCATCGCCCCGTTTGCCCAGTCGCGCATTGAAGTCACCCATAACTACTGTAAAGTGTGCTTTGGAAGTATGTATGGCTCTACTAATGTCCTCATACATAACTTCGACCTCATCATCTGAGTATGCTGAGGTCGGTGCGTAGACCTGTATGACCTTCAGCGAATATCTTTTGGATATTCTGAGTATCAGGTACGCTACCCTGCTCGACACACTAGTGATGGACACAACGTTGTTTATGAGTGACTTGTGGACGATAAATCCGACACCACCTTGGGACTGCTGTTCGCCCTCCCGGTAGTAAAACAAGTTGCCGGATTTTAAGGTTATCGTGTCCTCGCCCTCTCTTCGGACCTCGGATAAACCAACAATACTCCACCGCAACTTGTTTACCTCTTCTTCCAGCTCAACTAGCTTCTCATCTGTCCTCAATGTGCGTGCGTTGTATGTCACCAGAGCCAATTTTCGGTTTTGGTGGTAGCCGAATCTCTGCCGGAGATTCTTAGCACCCCTTGTCCTGTCGTTACCATGGCCTACGAACCGGCTACCGTGGCCAGGACGAACAGGACCGCCGGACTAGGGGTCTGGTTTTCTTGCTTTCTTCCATAATATTGGTTGGGGGTGTTTGCCATACTCGCCACGCTTGGCAGGCGGGTTGGCGAGCGCAGTTTTTGGTCGTAGAAGTGTTAAGGGAACGCTGCTGCCCATTCCCTAGTTTTCCCTTAGTCGCCTTGTACGACACCCGATGGGATGAGATGGGATGGTCCTATTCTAAGCCGGGAACCACGCGGTGGATAATAATTTGTATAATGTCTATGAAATGGTGTGTAGTAAAAAAATCGGAACCTGGCTTACAGACATCAAAATGTATGCATTATTTAGTCAAGTATTTATTGACAGAATAGTATGCTTTTACTACTAGAAAATCGAATAGTTTTTTTTTTAAATACATTAATGTCCTCTGTTGATTTAATTGCTTTTGGCAAGTTATTAAATAATTTGGAGGTCCTCCCAAGAATACTCTTTGCGAACAGTGCAGTTTTATGAGATTTTACTCAAATATAGTTTGGATGTCGCTTATTGTCTTAGGTCTCAAATAAATTGCTGTTACTTTTCACAAACATTATTACTTCGTATATGTACGAGTATAAGGCTATTTTTTTAGTTTGATAAAGTTCGGTTTGCAACTGTCTGTGGTTTCCAGATTACACACGGCTCTGAAGCACCTCTTTTGTGCCTGGAACGCTTAGTCTCTGTCTGGTGAATTGCCCCAGAAAATTATGCCGTATCTTAATGTTGTTGACACATAGGCATGGTACGCTGTGAGTGCTGTATTTTGGTTTAAAATTGTACGTAGTTTGTATAGAGCATAGTAAAACTGATTTGATTTTTTGATGACATGATCAATATGACTCTTCCAAATCATTTGTTGATCTAACCATAGTCCTAGAAATTTGGATTGTTGAATTTCGTTTATTTCCTTGTAAGCATGCTTAATATTAAGACTAATTTGTTTGCAAAATATTGCTACATATTTTGAACGAACGACTGAAAGCATATTTTATTCGAACGAGATTGCGCCCGAACATGCTGGATTTATGAGGGGGAAGGGGACCCGTGAACAGATTCTGATTGTTCCTCAGGTCATCGAGAAAGCTCGAGAATTCAACAAGCTGACCTACATTTGCTTTGTTGACTTCTCAAAAGCATTTGACTGTGTAAAATGGCCAACCTTGTGGAATACACTACTGGAAATGGGTACACCTAAACACCTAGTACACCTTCTGAGGGAGCTTTACGAAGGAGGGACAGCTTCAGTGCGAACTGATGATCTCCTTTTAGACAGCTTCCATCCCTGCGCAGGTGTCCGCCAGGGGTGTATAATATCACCACTCCTTTTCATCACATCTATACCGAACTTATTATGCGAATAACTCTCAAAGATTGGGCATATGGTGTTGTGATCGGCGGATATAAAATCGCCAACCTGCGCTACGCAGATGATACCACTTTATTTGCGACTGATGTCCGTCATATGGAGAAAATACTTGTTAAAATGCAATGCCTTTTGTTTGGATTAAAGATTAATCTGAGTAAGACCAAGATTATGATCGCTGACCGCCCCAACAACTCGCCGGAGACAAAACAAATTGCAAACTGTGATGTGGTTAAGACCTACATATACCTTGGTGCTTTAATCTCAAATAACGGCGGTTGCATAGATGAAGTAAAGCGACGTATGGCGATTACTAGAACTGCAATTGACAAGTTGAAAAAGATATGGCGGAATGGTAATATAACCAAAGCCACTAAAACTAGGCTCGTACGAACACTCGTATTCCCCATATTCTTATACGCTGCAGAGACTTGGACGCTGCGAAAACTGGAAAAGAAGAAAATTGATGCTCTGGTAATGTAATGCTGGAGAAGAATGCTTGGGATATCGTGGACCGAATTTCGCACAAATGTCTCCATACTCCAAGAACTCGGCATCAAACAGCGTCTATCGGCAGTAGTACAGTCTCGCATGCTCAAATTTTTCGGTCTTGAGGCGTAACAGCGACTCCATAGAGCGTCTGGTTGTGCAGGGGAAAGTAGAAGGAACTAGACCACGTGGGAGGTCACCAATGCGGTGGACTGACTAAATTAAGTCCGTAGTGGGAGATGCTTTGATCGAGTGCACCAGAATCTCAAATGATCGAACTAAGTGGAGAGATATCGTAAGGCGAGCTACATCAGCCTCCAGTGACTAAACCTCATCGTGACCACGATCACTCTGTCAAGAGTGAAGAGAATAAGGACAAGAAGAATTTGTTTGGTTTTTTGTCTACATGTCATGAAGTAGGTTTTATCAATGTTGGTTTGAAGGTTGTTTATCTGTAACCACTGAATTAAAGTATTTAGTCTCATTTACGTCACTTACTAGGGTGCTTATATTATTATTCGAAAAGATTACAGTACAATCGTCAGCGAATACTGACATGGGATGCTTTGTAATTTTGGGTAAGTCATTAAAATAGATTAAAAATAGAAGTGGACCCAGCACACTTCCTTGTGGTTCTCCAAATTGGGTTTGCCTTGGTTTTGATTGGTATGTCACTTCTTGTATTAGGCCTGGGGTCAAGACGTACTAGGTAGATCCTACAGGATGCACTAATAAAACCACCTGTTAGGTTACCGTGATCTATATTCGATCCAGGAGCAGTGTCCTTGTGATCTATGCTTACGATCTAATCATACAAAAAAAAAACTATCGAGTATATAAACTGTATAAAAAACTCAAAACCGCGATTCACAATTCCGGGCGTCTCAATGAGCGCCATCTAGGGAGGTTATATGGAACTAAAAATAATATGATTTAATAATACGTGAACATACCGCCCACCAAGGACATTATTGAAGAAAATGTCCTTCACAAAATATCGTTCACAAGCAATATGTCTTCAAAATGTCTTTGGTGAGTGATACTAACAAACTTAACTTGTACTATTATAACCATCATAAATGTACTATATTTTGAACTTATACACTAAAACTGATTTTCTTAAGTATTAATGTAAACAACTAACAGTTCTATTCATTATCGGGCAAATTACACAATTTTGACGTAGGGCGTTTTAAAATTGAACCCTTGGTACACAATGTGGCTACACGGGCTATATTGTCAGGCCCGGGATGTTTTTCAATAATTCGACCAAGTAACCAACGAGCAGGAGGTAAGTCAGTTTCCTTGACAAGAACTACATCCCCTATTTCAGGTTCTGGGGTTCGCGATGACCACTTATATCTATGAACTAAATTATTTAAGTACTCAGTAGACCAACGTCGCCAAAAGTTCTGTAACATTTTTTGTAAGTTTTGCCATCGATATAGAGGATTAATATACGAACCTTCATAGTTAACATCGGGCACAGTTACTAATAGTTCACCCACTAAAAAGTGACCTGGTGTCAATGGCATTGGCTCATCCAAATCTTCACCATTGATAACCGTCATAGGCCTAGAATTTAGACAGGCCTCTACTTGGGTAAGCAACGTACTGAGTTCCTCATATGTAAGCGTTGAATCTCCTATAACTCTCTTAAGGTGATATGTGGTAGACTTAACGGCGGCTTCCCATAGGCCACTGAAATTAGGGGCATGTGGAGGTATGAAGTGCCAACTCGTACCATCTGTCTCTAATCTTTCTGCGATGTCTTGCTGGATATCCGTCAATTCCTTAAGTTCTCTAGCGGCACTAACGAAATTGGTGCCGTTATCGCTCTATATTTGAGCACAATGTCCACGTCTAGAGACAAACCGTCTAAACGCTGCTAGAATTATATTTATTTTGTGAATTATAATATTTTATATTTATTTTGTGTTAATGTTTTAATTATTATTTTAGTTTTATATTTTTGCTATATACCTTATAATTATTCGAAATTGTAACTTAGTCTATTTTATATAGAATATTGGGTTTTATACCTTTAAATAAAGAGATTATTATTATTATTATATTAAAAAAAAAGAAAACCTTGAGTACTCATATCGCTTACTACTTCCAAATGTACAGCCCGGGTAGCCATACAATTTAATAAACAAATGTATCCCTTGTATGAGCGATGCCCTCTACCTTTAGTTGTGCGAATGTTGATTGGACCAGCGTAATCCAATCCACTGTGCAAAAATGGCCTTGTTGGACTGCACCGAGCTGATGGAAGTGATCCCATTAGTTGGTTCGTTGTCTTAGTCCTATGCTTGACACATATGATACATTTACGTACATGCTGTTTGACCAAGTTTTTTTACACCAATTATCCAATAGACAGGCATCCATTCGGCAAAACGCAACAACTCTTAAAAGTCGTTTCAAAGAAGAGAACTTTGCCCAAGGGGAGTCTTCTACGGCTACAGCAACGTGAGATTTTACCGACTCTACTAAGTTGATATCTAGATTTATCGGTCTATTAAAAGTTATATTCGGATCGTGCAGGAACTGGGGTCCTTCAAACCATAATTTATTGGGTGAGAGTAGACTTGGTTGTACCCCTCTTGAGGCACAATCTGCTGGATTGTTCTGTGAAGATACATGGGCTCACTGATCTGCATCGAGTGTAGTTAAAATCTCTGCAACTCGATTACCCACAAACGTCTTCCACCGACTAGGGTGACTGTTCAACCACGCCAATACTATAGTGGAATCTGTCCAAGCATGTACCCTGTCCTTCGAAATATTCATCGCCTTGGCTACGTCTGCTAGCAGTCGGGTCAACAACAGTGCACCACAAAGTTCTAAGCGAGGAATACTAATTTGCTTAATGGGAGCAACCTTTGTCTTAGCAACAAGTAAAGAAATGCGTACCTTTGCTGTGTTGTCAACGATTCTACTATATACGACTGCTCCGTATGCTTCCTTTGAGGCATCACTAAAACCATGCAATTCAATCGTATCTTCACTCCCAGTTTGACCTAGCCACCAAGGAATACGTACGGATGCGAGATGAGCCAATTCTACGCGGTAAGTTTGCCATTCTTCTGATAGCTTTGTTGGCATATTGTCATCCCAACCCATTCCAGCCAACCACAACTTCTGGATGAGTATCTTTGCTAATATTATGCTGGGCGCTATCCACCCTAAAGGGTCAAATAGACGCGCTATATCAGATATAATATTGCCTTTAGTTACAGGTCCTGATGATGAAGGGAGCTGCACAATATACTTGAATTCGTCTGCACCACGGCACCAAGTAAGTCCTAGTATGTTTGTATTATCTAAAAATATTTCCTTGTCCTGTTTTCCTTTCTGATCTAACATGTCCATACTCTCCTTCTCGTAGTACTGCATCTCCTTTACAATTTTCTTGTTATTACTACTCCATTTTTGTAATTCAAACCCACCTTTCCCCAATAAATCCTTCATTTCCTTACACAATTATAGTCCTTCATCTACTGTTGAGCAGTTTAACATCATATCGTCCATGTAATAGCTATTAGGAACCTTTTCAGATGCTGTCGGGAACCTCTCGCCTTCATCCAAAGCAACTTGGTGTAAAGCCTTTACTGCCAAGTAGGGAGCCGAAGCTGTACCAAAGGTCACAGTCATCAACTCATAATCTTGCAGCTCTTCGTGAGGATTATCCCGCCATACTATTCTTTGGTACTTAGCATCTTCCTCTGCTACTCTCACTTGGCGATACATCTTAACTATGTCGGCAACGAGAGCTATTCTATGGGTTCTCCATCGAAGCACTATATGCCGTAGATCCGACTGCAAAATCGGACCTACCATCAGGGTATCGTTGAGCGATACACCATTATCATTTTTGCAGAATGCATCGAATACCACTCGCACTTTCGTGGTAGCCTTGTCTTCTCTGACCACTGCATGATGCGGTAAATAAACAGCTTCATTTCTTTTTTCATCTTCCATCGGTACCTTTATCATGTGATCTAGTTGTAAGTATTCTTTAATAACATGTGTATATTTTTCTTTTAAATCTGGATCTCTTTCAAATTTTCTTTCCAAAGCTTTAAATCTTTTTACAGCGATCTCTCTACTATTGCCTCCTACACACGCAGGGTGTTCTTCACGGAACGGCAGTCTCACAACATACCGTCCATCTTTTGTTCTTTTAGTTTTTGATGCAAACAAGTCCTCACATCTCTGTTCTTCATCGGTTAGTATTCTTCCAGTACCTGGCAACTGATGTTCGATTTCCCAAAACCTCTTTAGAATTTCATTCTGATCTATGTGCACATGCATTACCGTAATCCGTTTTGTACTGTCCCTCTGTTCTGTCTCCTTTACCTTATCTTCCAAATGGACCATACCCGATACAATCCAGCCCAAGCTAGTTGACTGAGCTATAAATGATCCATTAGGAGTCCTCCTCACACACTCTCTTAACACCTTACTGTACACATCAGCACCTAACAAAATATTTGGTTGGGTTGATTAAAATATGGGTCTGCTAGCACTAGATGATCTAAATCAGACCAAATAATAGGTTCTAATAGTCTGTTTGGAAGATACGACGTTATGTTTCTCAAAACATAAGCCTTAACCTGCAACTCTACTCCTGACTCTGACATCGACTGTAATACGAGGCATGCCTTTTAAGTTTTGTCGTTTGAAGAAAAAAACGTAACTAGAACCTTATAGCACTTTTTATTGTTTTTCAAAGTATTCACCACGTAGCTTAATACACTTTTCAATTCGCTCAAACCAGTTATTATAACATTTATTCCACTCTAAAGTGGGGGTGTTCAAAATGGCTGACTTGAAAGCGGCGACTGCTTCTTCACCGGACTGGAACCTTTGACCACGAAGACTTTTCTTAATTTTAGGAAATGTAAAGAAATCGTTAGGGCTTAGGTCAGGACTGTATGGAGGGTGGTCAAGAATTTCTACTTGTTCCTGCTTCAAATACTCAATCGTTTGACGAGCGCTGTGTGAGCTTGCTTTGTCGTGGTGCAGGATGATGCGTCGCTTTGAGTTAGATTTTTGAAGTTCGGCGATGACTTGTGGTAAACAAACTGTGGTATACCACTCTGCGTTAACCGTTCTACGATCTTCAAGTGCAATAGTCGCAACATGGCTGGCTTTTCCAACGAACGTGGCCACCATCTTCTTTGAAGTGCTTCGAGAATGAACAACTTCAGTCGGCTTTGGCTCGTCTTGAAAGACCCAGATTGTAGATTGTTGTTTGGAATCAGGATCGTAGGCATAGATCCAAGATTCGTCACCACTGATGATGTCGTAGACGTGATTTGACACTCCTCGGTTAAACCTTTGCAGAGTTTTCTTACACCATCTCACGCGGGCCGCCTTGTGATCGTCGGAAAGCAGATGCGGTATCCAACGGCAAACTAGCTTTCTCACACTAAGCGCTTCATGCAAGATCTTCTGAATGGTTGTCTCTGAAATGCCTAATAGAGCCTCTATCTCTCGATACGTCACATGACGATCTTCGAGAATTAGTTGTCTCACAGCAATGATGTTATCTTCAGTGAAGGCGGATTTTGGGCGTCCTTCGCGAGAATTGTCACTAACACTAGTATATCCATGCTGGAATTCTAAATACCAGCGTTCGACAGTCTGCAGACATGGGGCTTCATCACTGAACACAGATGTTAGCTCTTCAAAACACTGAAGCCGTATCAGGCCTCTTCTAAAGTTGTAGAAAATTATTGCACGAACATTTTCCTTAGAAAGATTTATTTTCTTACGTAACCTGACAAATTCCGATCGACGCTGTGACTAAACAATAGCATTAATCCTAATACTTTCAACTGTTTTGAGATTCAAAATTTAACACATTCGAATATAGAACAGTTTCAAATTCAAAATTGCCGGGAAATATGGAAACGACAGAACTTAAAAGGCATGCCTCGTACCAAGGTGACCATAAACCTTGCCACAACTGTGTTTTCATTACCGATATTGGATACGATACCCTTAATTGGACTCTTCTTTAAACGCAAGAATTGTACTGCAGCTTCCGTAATAAAAGAAGCTTGCGACCCTTGGTCCAACGAGGTTCGAACAACTTGGAAATTACGCGCCGCAGTCTGGGCTTTTACTAAAGCTGTCGCTAATAAAACCTGGCCTGAGTTGCTGATTTTCTTTGTTGAGAGGCAAGCACTAGTGGCGCACTATCTTCTGAAGTTGGCTTTGTAATCTCTACATGTAACAGAGTGTGATATCTCCTTTACACACCCGACATGTCATGACCTTTTTACATTGACCTACCATATGATTACCACCAAGACAATTAAAGCAGATTTTGTTTTCGGCTACGAATTGTCTTTTGCGATCCGAGTCTAACTTAATGAATTTCTTGCAAAAGCACAATTTGTGATTTTCTGCGCAGTACTCACACTTCCGATTAGGAGTTACATCTGAGTTATGAGCCGCTAAGAGAACTCTGTGACGTGTTGCATGGGTAACATTAAACTGTCCTACTGACCTTTGAGGCTTAATGAACTCTAACGCTCTATATCGACTTTCAATAAATCCTTTGAACTGATCTAGGATCGGTAGTTCGGTTGAATTAGCTGAGGATACCTTTAATTCCCACTGCTTACGAGGCTCTTGGTCAAGTTTCGACGAAACTATATGAATAATCATAATATCCCATGTGGTCACATCAATACCTAAATTGGATAATGCAGTCATACAATCTGTTGTAGCATCTTGCGGATTCAACTACAATACGTTTTTGTCCAAATAGACGTTGTAAGATACTATTTGTCAAATGACGTTTATTATTGTACCTATGGTCTAGCTGAGCCCAACACCCGATATAATTTGACGCTGTAATAGGTACTTGCCGGAGCAAATGTTCTGCTTCACCCGATAAAGATGACTTTAAATAATGGAGCTTTTGGACGTCATCTAAACTTATTTTTATGAACAAGAGAAGTGAAGAAGTCGCGAAAACTTGTCCACTCTTCGTACGTTCCCGAAAACGTCGGAATATTTATCTTTGGCAATTTTACATTAACATGCGGTCCGCTATTCGAAGATGCCTGTTCACGGGTCTGTCTAGGAGCAAACTTTGCATGACTATCTTTCAATTCTGACTTGTATAATATATATGCTTCTTCTGTTTCGTCATAAATATTTAACATAAAATACTGACTGTTTAAACTTTCTTCCTTTGTAGCTATTCTAATTATTTGTGTGTTTATCATCAAACTTTTTCCATTTATCTTGTAATAACTCTAATCTTGTTTCTACATATCCCCTTGTAATCCTTTCTTTAGAAGCCTTTTTAAAATTAATTCGCCCCTTTTCTATAATAGCTTTAGAATTTAACTGTAATTTAACTAAGGTCTCCATAATTAAACAATAACTTTATACGAAAAATGTAAAAGATGTCTACGTAACAGATTGTTAATAAATTATTACAGGCGTCCAAATTAAATTTAAACAAACTAAGTTTCAAAGCATTCCTTACTACTAAAAGACAACAATAATTTCAACAAAAACTATTCTAAGTAATTTTACACTTTTTTTTATAAAACTTAACACTCGTAATTAAGTTAATAAATTAAATACAAAACTTTTCTAAGTGTTTGAGTACAAATACTACTTGGAAACAATCGGACATAGGTTCCCCGTAGGTAAACTTTTTCCTTAAATATTCTAAGTCTAAACTACAGCTAAAATTTACTAAGTCCAAATTACACAAATTACTTTAAGTTCTAATCACTACTAAACTTTTTAAGTCTCTGGAATACTTCAATTTTTTCTATCTTAATGTAAACGTTAAAAATGTACTCACAAAATCCACTGCACTCACACACTGACTGCTAACTTGCTCGTATGCCACCGCTACCACTCGTGCGCCCGCTTCCTCTCGCAATATAGTCGCAGCGCCGCTGGAGCTCGGGGGCTGGTCTTCCGCTCAGGCACCCGCACCCGCCTCTGGAACCCTTAGTGTGACCCCACCTTTTCTTGATCTCGAAAGCTAAACCTCGCCCTAGTGCCTCGCTGGCACCCTAGCGCTATCAGCAGCGATCCACCACTGGGTCAGCGCGTTCTTCAGTGACTGAAACTTCAGTCAAATATCCGGCTCGAAGGACCAATGTATTAGGTCTGGAGTCAAGACTAGGTAGATCCTACAGGATGCACTAATAAAACCACCTGTTAGGTTACCGTGATCTATATTTGATCCAGGAGCGGTGTCCTTGTGATCTATGCTTACGATATAACCATACCAAAAATACTATCGAGTATATAAACTGTATAAAAAAACTCAAAACTGCGTGTACGGTGTACATGTATTGCGCAAGGTGGCGCCGTCAGCATTTCCCAGTCGCCGCATCGCTCCACCATAATTTTATATAATTTAAGTTTAGTACGCAATCAACCATCGCGCGCTCATTACCATTTTCATTGTTCACGTATAACCATCGCGTGTGCGTTACCATTTTCATTCATTATATACCAGTTAATTAGAGTACCAGTAAATAAACCATTATTCTCTCTAATTACTGATCTTCTTATTTTACCATAACTGACATACCACATAAACCAGAACCCTTACATGGTCCTTCGATCGCGAAGGGGGCCATTCGCGAGTGTTAACGGTGAATCGGGACTTATTCCGTGTGCAAGGATTTAGTACTGTGCCACCTATAACCTCAGTGTAGTGGTTCCTGAACAACCAGCGTAGTGGATAGCACCAGTCCATTACCGGAGTCTACCATACTACCACATCGGAGAGCTGTGGATCAGTGCGATTCTCAGCAGCGTACGTAACCAGCACCTCAAGTAAGGCCTTTTATTTTACCAATAATTACCATCAACCAGTTATGGAGGGTTTACTGCAAACTCAGCAGCAAATCATGGTAGGCATGGACCAACTTCTACAAAATTTCAAGAAGGATGGCCGTGACCGTAAGACACCAGATTATATAAAACGCAGGCTGGAGACACTGGATTCCTACTGGAAGGAATTCCATTCTAACCATGTCCAGTTATGTTCGTTAGGAGACCAGGATTATTCTTATTTTGCGGAGAACGATTATGAGAAAACCAGAGATTTTTATAGTCAAGCAAGGCAGGTTATTGTGAATTATAAACCAGAGGTTAAACCAGATGCTAATCCAACAACACCAATACTCAAACCAGCCACGTTACTTCCAAGTCAAGGCTCAGAACCAGTTTCGGGTACGTCCATGACGGAAGGGACAGAGTGCAAACTTGACGAGATGCTGCGAAAACAGCAAAGTAACTTCAAGGCATTCTCTCGAACTGTTAAGAATATTGATGTTAATAGGCTGACCGACAAATGGGAGTTCGAAGACGCCCTTAGAACTCTTCAATCTCGCTGGTCAGTGATAGATAATTTACATTGGGACATAGATAGCGAATCAAACGGCGACTACGAATCGTATGAATTGATGTATAATAAACACGAAAAAACATACGACGACATGAAAAGAACTATAAACAATAAAATGTGGTCTGTTTCGCACCGGGAGAAGATAACGCCCCAAATGGACATACCATACTTTTCTGGAAGTTACCAGCAGTGGACTTCGTTTAAAGATCTTTTCCAAGAAGCCATACATAACAACCATTCACTGTCCAGTGACCAGAAATTACAATTTTTGAAAAGTAAGCTGAGGTGAGAGGCTGAAAAATTAATTCAACATCTGGCAATTAGTTCCGAAAACTACCAAATATCGTGGGAGATTCTCAACCACAGATACAGTAACACCAATTTGATATTCACAGCGCATGTCGACACTCTGCTTGATTTACCCGTCATGCAATCTCAGACTGCAGCTCAGATCAAAAGATTGCATGATACTACCAATCAAATCAAATCAAATCAAATCATCTTTATTTCAGGCTCAAAAAAAAAAAAACAAACCCATAAGTTGTTAGTAAACATTTGCTTAAACTATGTTAGTAAATTTACTTTATTATTTTTATATAACATTACACCAGGTGTATCCTACACAGGTGCTCCATATAATGGCCCTCAGTTTTGCTGGCAACAACTCTCAGCAGACTGTTGTCACTGTCTCGAACACGTCGCAACAGGGATGCGCATCTTTTGCGTATAATACCGAAAAAGTCGTCAGTATGCGCCGCCGCAAACATACCTGATGCGCTGCAGAACCGAGGCAGCGACAACAGTACCCTAAACGCGTTATTGTACTGCACGCGCAAGGCATTATATGCTTTTTGTGTGTATCTGGTCCACAGGGTACAGGTATAAAAAGACTGGCAGAATGCCTTAAATAAAGTAATCTTGACACTACTGTCACATCTCGCAAACCTGCGGGCCAGCATGTTGCATCTTACAGTTAGCGCCCTACGCTCTCTTTCTATATCACAGTCATCTGTGCCATCTTCCGTAACCCAGTGACCAAGGTATTTGAACCGTGTTGTTCTGCTCAATGGCGTTCCACATAGCGAGACATGGGGTACAGTATCGTAATTTTTATTCCGGGCTTTGAAAACTAGTAGCTCGCTTTTCTTAGCATTGTACCTCAGTCCATAGGCCTCCGCATAGCACTCGCATATTTTTACTAGCTTCCTAAGCGCACTGATCGACGGACTCAGCAGCACCATGTCGTCAGCATAACTTATGTTGTTGAATGAAACTCCATCTATCGAACATCCAATACCAGTGCTGCTAAGTTCATCGATCAGCTTATTAATAAAAATATTAAACAATTTGGGTGATGTTGAGCCCCCCTGCCTCACTCCACACTCGAGCTTATAAACATCTGAGTAGGTGTTTGCCCATCGTACACAGTTTAACTGATTATTGTACCAGTATTGAAAAATTTGTATGATTTCTGGTGGTAGACTTGTCTCCTGTTCTAGCTTACTCCATAGGATGTCATACGGGACAAGATCAAATGCCCGAGACAAGTCCAGAAAACATGCATACACAGGTGTCGCCCTCCCAGTATAATATTGCACTGTGTTTTTCAGTGTCATAATCGCTGTCTCGGTGGATAATCTATTCCTAAAACCAAACTGTCTGTCATTTATAGATAAATGCCTACCTAGGCAACTGTCAAGCAAACTGTCCATAATTTTAGCTATAACAGTTGCTAAGGATATAGGCCTGTAGTTATTTTTATCAGACAGGTCGCCAGTTTTGTTTTTAGGAACAGGCACCACCACTATTATTTGTTGCTGGTTATTTTGACACCACCTTAGTTTGGCTTTAAAAACTTTCCGAGATTTACACATTTGGTAATAGATAGGTCCGGAGTCGGGCCTACCGTACTGTAACCAGGTTTGAAACCTAAGCCTAGCCTCCACATGCGCCTCCTTCACATGTTTGTTCCACCCCGTTACATATTTCCGCTTCCGGCCAACCTTACGTTCACACGTTAGCACTGCCGACTCACTTAAAATGTTAACAATGTTCTGATATAACTTATCTATATATAACCGGTGCTCTAAACTATGACACACATTATCACCACAATTGTGGAAGATAGTAGGCATGTTCACTTCTCGTAGTTTAACATGACAAAGCTCTTGATACTTTTTGATCTGGTCAACATCCCTGTTACCCCATACAACTTTACTATGTACACTTTTATTATTTACAATTTTGGATCTTATCGTATTTATGTCACATTTTATTTGCAAAGGTAGGTGATCCGACCAAAACACATCATACCTAACACTGACATCAGTAATAGCCTGCAAAGCGGCTTCAGTGACTACACAGTGGTCCAGCCACCTCCGGCAGTTATCATGAGCATCACTCACAAACGTATATGTTCCGGAAAGAATTCCAAGTTTGTCTATATCGGCACACCACCACCTTTGCTCCTCACAGAAACTAAGTAGTTCAGAACCAAAACGCTCACCTGGATGCGCATTAAAATCCCCTAACACAAAAACGTTCTCGATATTTTGATTATCAATAACTGCACCAATCTCGCTCAAACATTCCGTAAACTCAATAAGATTATCCACTGAGTCTGTCGGCATGTATACTGAAAATACTAAAAACACACGATCTTCTACTGTAAACTTAACTGCAGCTAGTCTCACACTATTACATTCGATTTCGGACACCGACGCAACTAAACTTTTTCTCCACAGTATCGCGACCCCTCCGTACGGTCGCCCTCGTAAAATTCCAGTTGAGGTGTCCACAGCTGATTTGCCTATGTAGGAAAACTCGCTGTCAATTGTTCCTAGGAAAGACATGTCGTGAGGCAAGAGCCATGTCTCCTGCAGTGTAATGATGTCCGCTGTCTGGCAGAGAGATTTCACACACTCAAAGGATCTATGAATCGACTTGCAGTTGAAGCTAACTATTTCCATTGTGCACTTTTGTTCCATTATGATTGGATATATTATCACTGCGGTTTCCAATAGTCTTCTTATTAAGATTAACAAATTTTCTGAATCTAATTCCTTCAGGCCACATGTTATCGTCCAAAAAATCTGGTAACTTATGTTTTGGAACGAAGATTTTAAAGGCATTGTACTCTTTTTCATGTTTCATTACAACCTTTTCTGCTTTTATTGATAACTGCGTTTTACTCATAATATAATTAGATATATCACTGACTGACGTCTCCTTATGAACATTATTAATAAACAAGGGGACTGTCACATCTGCTGCTTTAAACTTTATATCCGTACCGGTTATTGCCTTTCCATTTTTTCCAATGAATCTATTTCTGGAACGTTTTCTTTGTATTTCCACCCATTCATTATTGACCTCATCACCTTTCCATGTACCAGGCTGACGTAAAACATCAGCCAACGTTTTCTGGTTTTGTATCACCGCATTCTGTTGCATTATAATATCATTACCAAGCGCAGGCGCAGCTGGAATATGTGACGTCGTGGAATTCGTTTGCAAAACCGACGTATCAATACGGGCCTCCACTGGTAGTTGTGATTCTGGTTCAGCAAACGGTATGTGCTTATTGCTAGCGCCCTCGTGTGAAAGAGATAGATGTTGCACTAATGCGTCCGAATGCACTTGTCGCTGCATCTGCGAAACCGCAGTACTGAGGCGCGCCTCCACACGAAGCGGTGAAACCGGTTTCACGAGTGGGACGCCTATACTGTTTGCGCATTCGGGTGAAAGGGACAAGTCCTCTGTCGATGCAGGTACTGTATGCAATTGATCCGATAAGTTCACTGACCCCCGATCATTGTAAATACCTCCTTTTCTGTTTACATTTAAATGATCAACGCTCATATTTGATTTTCTTTTTAGGTTTTCCAAGTCACTCTTTAGCATACTGAATTGTTCATTACTTGCATAGTTCTGTTTGATGTTAGATATTTCACTTTGCAAAATTAAAAGGTCTTTGAGTAACCTTGTCACATCGATGTGATCAAACGACACTGGCGGAAGTCTCTGTAAATCTCGTGCCACAAAAATTGGTATCATCTCAGGGTCTGTCTGTTTCAGAACACTAATTATATCTTCCAAATTTCTGCTCTTTTTGCCTTTGTTTTTCCGGGTGATGTTCCGAATTTTAGTTTGGATGGATTCAAATAGCAAACATTTTGCCTTCTCCACTTCTTCCTCTGAAAAAGATGTTGCGCATATCTGCACTAAACTTTCCTCATTCATCACTTCAATTTTATTTTGCACAAAAGCAAGCAACTCATTGATAATGATATTGCAACTTGAACATTTTAACAACTTAGAGGACATGGTGTTTACTTGTTCGGTCAACAACCTTACATAGCACTCACGCGCGTACGCACAACCGACCGCTCACGACGCCGGCGGCGATGAGACCAATGAATGTTTACATGCGATTCAGAAGTTGGGAGCGAATACATCGTCATGGGATCCATTTTTAGATCATTTATTGTTCAAAAAACTTGACGCTGAATCTCATAACGACTACGTAACGTCACTAGCAGACCCACGGAAATTACCATCCCTTCAAGATTTTCTTCGTTATCTAGAAACCAAATTTATATCGATAGAGGCGTTTAGAAGAAAACAAAACACGACCAAGACACTAAACCATGAATTTAACTTCAGGAAACCAGTAACTCAATTTTCCCCGGTCAACCATTACCATAAGAGTTACAGCAAGCCATCACCATCACCATTCAAAACCATGAATGTGACGGCACCGAAATGTCCAGTGTGTAAAGAGAACCATCCATTATTTTATTGCAACAGGTTTCGAGAATTAAGACCGGATATGAAACTAAAAACCATTGCGAAATGTAATTTGTGTTATAATTGTTTTGTTAACCATCAAGGCAAAGAATGCCTGTCTAGCAAAACATGCCGTCATTGCAATGAAAAACACAATTCGTTACTTCACGATGCAATTGCGACACCAGCAAGCAACAATAATAATTTCCAAGGGTCTCAGCAAAATTGTCACGTGTCGCAAGAGAACATGGCCGAAATCCTGTTGGCAACCGCGATATTATGCGTAGAGGGAGTCGATGGTAGTCCCTATCGAATGCGTGCCTTGATAGACCAAGGTTCCCAAACATCGTTAATTACCGAAAACGCAGCACAACTATTAGGATTACCAAGGAAACGATGCAAGGGGGTTGTATTTGGAGTCGGCGCGAAAGAAAACAACTGTAAGGGCATTCTAACCATCACTCTGTCGTCTTTACATAACGATTTTACCTACACCACGGATGTTTATATAATGAATAACCTTATAAATAGATTACCAAACCGATCTTTTACCAGACCAGAATGGCCCTATTTAACCAATATAGAACTCGCTGATCCTGAATTTAACTCAAGTCGCTCTGTGGATATGTTGCTAGGGGCCGACGTCTACTCTGCTATAATACTTGGAGGCATAATCAAACCAGATTCATCTCAACCAGTAGCGCAACAGACGCAATTGGGATGGATTCTGTGCGGAAGCGTAAACCCACTCCAGTGTAATGTCGTCATACATGAACTAGACGACATACAAAGATTTTGGGAAGTAGAGGATGTACCAGATGATTCATCTTTATCGAGCTGTGATGACCATTGTATCCAGTTTTATAAGGCTACTTCCAAAAGACACGAGGACGGGCGATATGACGTCAGACTTCCACTCAAACCAAATTTTGAGGAAAATTTAGGCGCGTCGAAACCAATGGCTATTGCTCAATTTCGTCAATTAGAACATAGATTTACCAGAAACCAACAAGTAGCTCATGATTATAAGAATTTTATTAATGAATATTTATCTTTAGGCCATATGATACCTGCCGTCGTCGGTAACACGACGCGAGAATGTTATTTGCCACACCATTGCATACATAGGTCAGAATCGACGACTACGTCACTTCGAGTTGTTTTTAATGCGTTAGCTAAGACGTCCAGTGGGTTAAGTGTCAATGACCTTATGGAGGCAGGTCCTAACCTACAAAAGGACTTGCTATCGATGATTCTAAAATGGAGACAATATCGCTATGCCTTTAGCGCAGACATTGAAAAAATGTTCCGCCAAATTTGGGTGAATAAAGATGACCAACAGTTACAAAAAATAGTTTGGCGAGACAACCCTTATTCTGTACTCCAAGAATACCAGCTCGCTACTGTTACTTATGGCACAAAGGCAGCACCATTCCTCGCCATGATGACCTTAAGACAGCTTGCTTCCGATGAAAACCTTAATTACACCAAAACCAACGCACCAGAAGTCCTGAGGGAATCAATGTATATGGATGATCTTTTACATGGGGCCCACGGAATACCGTACGCTAAACGACTCCAGTTGGACCTTATCCAACTTCTCAGATCAGGGGGGTTTAATTTGAGAAAGTGGAAATCAAACGCACCAGAATTATTACCTGAGTCTAGTGATAACCAGGAACACTTAGACTTTCGGCAAATGGAGTCCACCAAACCCTTAGGATTAAGATGGGACCCGCAGACAGATAATTTTACTTTTAAGCCTAAAATCGACCAAACAATATCTCACCATACTAAACGCACCTTGCTGTCAAATATCTCCAAGATATACGATCCGTTAGGTTGGCTATCGCCGGTTACTACAAAATTAAAATTGTTATTTCGTTCTGTATGGCAGTTACAAACCAATTGGGATGATGAGTTACCAGAACACATTTGTACAGAGTGGAAGAATATTAGGGATGACAAACCAAATTGAACAGATCCAGATACCAAGGTGGATAGGCACAAGAGAGAAGGACACCATTGAACTCCATGGATTTTGTGATGCCTCAACTAAGGCATATGCAAGTGTGGTGTACTGTAAAACCAATCAGAAGAACCAATCGTCTGTGGTTTTAGTCATAGCCAAGGCTCGACTTGCACCTACCAGCAAGACTGTCAGCTTACCAAGGCTCGAACTCTGTGGAGCACTATTGTTGGCCAGACTAATTACCAAAATCAAAAGATGCCTATCCGATTACCAGATTGAGATTTACTGTTGGATTGACTCTATGGTGGTTTTGGGGTGGATACACGGAGAACCAAACCGTTGGAAACCATTTGTATGCAATAGAGTCAAACAAATCACAGAAACCATGTCACCGTCGTGTTGGAGGTACATAAGGTCTGAGGAAAACCCTGCTGACTGTGCCAGCCGAGGTGTGACCGTTAGGCAACTGAAGCAGCATCCTCTGTGGTGGAACGGTCCACAGTGGTTATCAACTTATAAATCAGGTCCTGATAATAACCAAATAGATTATCACACCGATTTAGAAGCAAACGATCAAAACAAACGAACGTTGTAATACGATCGAGCAATGACACCATTATTCAACAGCTGATAGCAAAACACGGCACAATTACACGAGTTACCAGAATATTAGCGTGGATATTACGACTACTTCCTGGAAATAAAACCAAGCAACCATATTTAAGTCTATCTGAATTGAATAAATCGAAGTTGATGATTATTAGGGACCGCCAACAATGCGAATTTTCGGATGAAATTGCCAAATTAAAAGAAGGAAAACTGATAGATAACCGCAGTAAAATTTTAAATCTTAATCCCTATTTAGATGAAAATGAAATCCTACGTGTAGGGGGAAGAATTGAAAACGCTCATATAAGTAGAAACATGAAGCACCCCTATATTATCCCACATAGTGACAGACTTACCGATTTATTAATTGATCATGCGCACAAACTTACATACCATGGCGGACCACGTCTGACGTCTGCATTTCTAAGAAAGAATTATTGGATTGTAGGCGGAAACAGAGCCACCAGGAAGCGACTTCGATCTTGCGTCAAATGTCGGAGAAACCAACCAAATCAACAACAACAGATAATGGGGAATTTACCAGGACCCAGAAGTAACCTTAGCCGCCCATTCCAACACACTGGAGTAGATTTTACTGGTAGCATCCTGATAAAGGCTAATAAGGGTCGCGGCATAAAAACCACTAAGGGATATGTATCAGTTTTTGTCTGTTTGGCCACCAATGCTGTACATCTAGAATTGGTATCGGATCTTAGCACATCCAGTTTTTTGGCGGCGCTACGTAGAATGGTCGCAAGAAGAGGTACCCCGCAACACATCTATAGCGACAACGGGACCAATTTCTTTGGCGCTTACCGAGTCCTAAACCAAGAATTCGAAGAGCTGAAGAAAATATTCGACAGTGATTTCATGACCGAAGTCTCTGAAATGGGCATTGAGTGGCACTTCAATGCTCCGTCATGGCCAACAGCAGGAGGCCTATGGGAGGCCGCGGTGAAGAGCCTCAAATACCATCTTAAACGAGTCATTGGAGAACAAAGGCTCACATATGAAGAGTTTACCACCATTTTAACTCAATTGGAAGCTTGTCTAAACGCTAGACCATTGTGCCCACTCACGGAAGACCCTGAGGATTTAAACTACCTCACACCATCACACTTTCTAGCGAGCGGACCTCTACTTACCATTATTGAAACCGAGTTAGACCTGAGAACCAGATGGCAACTCACCCAAAAAAAATTTCGTGACGTTTGGAATAGATGGAAGTCGGAATACCTGACGCAGTTGTCAGCACGGACCAAATGGCGGGAATCAAAGGAAAATATAAAAATCGATGATATCGTTATAATTAAAGATGACAATTTACCAGCGGGAAAATGGGCACTAGGGCGGGTCATCGAACTACATCCCGGGCAAGATGGCTACGTCAGAGTGGTTACATTGAAAACCAAGAACAATGTCATTAAAAGACCAGTAACCAAATTAGCAGTTTTACCAGTAAACAGCAGTGCACCGGGTGCACCAGATAGTTGTACCCAAAAACCACCGCCGATAAAGGTTCAACGAAATACTATTAAAGGACACTCGTGCAATTTTATGACCATGATGTTGATGTTATTCATGCTCGTAATCACATCAGTCCAATGCTCCTACACCGTTTTTAATCTACCAACAAACCAAACTATTTACTTTGACCAGATATCAACAATGTACCCTATACGTGATGAGTGGAAACTAGTCGTTTATTATGACATGGAGCCCTATTGGTAAGGAAATGAGTTGTTTAAAAAATACTTCAAGCACTTAGAGTACACATGTCTCAATGAAAAGATAAAATCCCAATGTGATATTATCATATTACAATTACAGCATGGCTACAGTGAGTGCGCGTATTATAATAAAATGCTGATGGGTCAGCAGTTCACACCGCACTCGCGCTGGCGTCGCGGCCTTGTTAATGGAGTAGGGTATATCGCTCATAGCTTATTTGGGATTTTGGACGAAGATCTATCTATCTATCTATAACCTCACGCCAGATCCCTTGCGGGGTAGGCAGAGAGTACAGAGTTCCAACAGGTTCTTTCCTTACATACCTCTCTGGCTTCCTCGACTCTCATAGTTCGTCTCATACACGCTCGCCGGTTACGGAGACTCTTGACTTTTCCATCAGATAAGACTCGGTTTATTTGGTCGTGGTAAGATAGTCTAGGTCTTCCCCGGTACCTGCATCCTTCCACTTTCACATTGTATATCTGTTTTGTCATTCTTTCCTCTGGCATTCTTTCTATATGCCCGAACCAACGGAGCATGCCCTTTCTCATCTTTACACCGATACTATCTTTCATACCTACTCGCTGTCTTACTATGCTGTTGCTAATGCGGTCGGTCAGCTTCACTCCGCACATCTTCCGCAGAGCTCGCATTTCTACCGCATTTATCCTACTTTCATTCTCCTTCTTACATACCCAGCTCTCGCTACCATATAACAGCGTTGGGACAAGAACTCCGTTATGTATGGCCAGTTGCGCCTTAGGGCTTAAGTGCCGGCTCCCGAGTAGCTTTCCCATCGCACCATTCACTCTGTTCCCTGCACTCACTCTTCTCTCTATGTCAGCGGTGTATTTACCATCCTTACTGAAGGCGCATCCAAGATATACAAACTCATTCACTTGCTCCAGCACATCGTTACCAACCACAATCCTTACATTCGTTCTGGTTTCTTCCCTTTCAAAAACCATAATCTTGGTTTTCTTCACATTCAAGTGTAAGCCATTGATCATGCAGTCGTTTTTCATAACTGTGACTAGTGTTTGCAGATCAGTGGCTGTTGGCGCTATTAAAACCGCGTCATCTGCATAAAGTAGATGGTTTACCACTAAGTCACCCATTTGTACACCTTCATTCATCGCTTTCAGTCTTTGAAGACTTTTGTCCAGATATATTATAAACAGTCTAGCGGACAACACGCAACCCTGCTTGACGCCGATTTTAACGTCAAACCAGGGTGACCTGTTACCACCCACCCGTACGCATGCCTTGCAGTCCACATAAGTGGACTGGACGGCTCGCAACAGAGTGCCATCTATACCATACTCTGGCAAAATGTCCCAAAGTCTCTTTCGCACAACTCTGTCAAATGCCTTCTCCAGATCTACAAAACCGCAGAAAACCTTCCGGCCCACTGCCAGATGCTTCTCTACGATGTTGCGGAGTGAGAAGACTTGATCCGAACATCCTCTTCCAGACCTGAAACCCCCTTGTGCCTCGCACAACATTCCATCGGACTTCACGCGCATTCTCCGTTCAATAATTTTACCGTACACCTTGGCTGCCAAGCTGATCAAACTGATGGCCCTGTAATTGGCGCAGTCATATTGTGAGCCCTTGCCTTTATACAAGGGTACTATGACTGCGCGGCGCCAATCTGTAGGGACTCTACCGGTCCTCCAGCAAAGGTTTGCAAGGGCCCGGAAAGCGTCCCGGACGCAAGTTCCACCATATTTGATCATCTCGGCAGATATCATGTCTACTCCCGCAGCTTTACCGTTTTTCATACTTCCTATCGCCCATTCAACTTCTTCCATAGTGATGTCCTCCGTTGATTCTGGTGCCGCAATCACGCCTTTAGGCACGTCTGCGGCATCAGCATCCGGGTCATCTCCATACATTTCTCCAAAATATTCACTCCACCGGTTTAGCACAGCTTGTGTGTCTGCAAGAATGTCACCATCTTTAGATTTTATCCTTTCCATTCTGGAGCCTGACGAATCACCTCGAGCCTTTCTCACCTTGCTCCAAAAGAGTTTGGTGTTGTTCTCGAAGTTCTTCGCCAGCCTCTCCTCCTCAATCATACTGGCTCTTTCACGCTTTTCTTTCACTAAAGTTTTAGTGGCATTCTTGCATTGCCGGTATATTTCTTTCCTCATCTCTGTCATACTGGCATTCAGGTTCAAAGAAGATACATAGTCCTGCCACGCTTTCTTCTTACTTTCTACGGAGCTTTGCAACTCCGCATCCCACCATGTATGGACGAAGATTTCGCAGAACAATACAGGAAAGATATAGATTTAATTAAAATCAATCAAAAACATCTGTCTAATTTGTGGAAAAACCAAACCAGTATAGTAGAAGCGGAATATAACCTGTTGAAGAGAGTGGAAGGTAACATGGACAGTCAACATAAGAAATTTAATCAGCATATAATGGCATTAGAAAAGGCATCTAACGCAGCGAGTACAGCACTTCAAAATGTTGAAACTATCAACAATTTTGCAATGTCGTCTATAGTCGCCAGTAATCTACTGACCAGCTTGAGATACATACAGGATACTCTATTAGACACCATTACCAATATATACTATGGAAATTTCAACATCCATCTGTTAAAGCCAGAACAACTTCAACAGGAATTGAATTTGATATCTGGCCATCTAGACAAGGATTTATCGTTGCCTGTGGATAATATACAAGATAATTTACACAAAATTTACCATTTATTGAAGGTTAAGGCGCGAATTACTAACGAATACCTTTTAGTGGAGATTAAAATTCCTTTGGTCAGTCGAGATATGTCCGATCTTTACAAATTAATACCGATTCCGCAGAAGGTTGACAATACTATGGTCACCCTAGTGCCAATAGCCACGTACGTTGCGATTAACTTGAAAAAGGATATATATTGGCCTTTAACAGAGGATGATTTGCAATCGTGTTCTCATTTAGACACTACCACACATCTGTGTTAATTGCACAGCCCCATGTACCAATACGAAACTGACCAGTCACTCTGTACGAAGGATTTAACCAACAAGGAGTGTAAAACCAATGTTGCTCCGTGCCAAGATATGTGGACGCAACTTAGCACACTAAACACCTATCTATTCTCATGTTGTGACAAGTGCTTCGTCCGAATGATATGTGGACAATCGATAACAGCGCTGAGACTCACCGGAGCCGGTATACTCACGTTGAAAGAATATTGCCTCATGAAAGGTGACACATTCACTATAACGGCCCAAAAAACATTCAGCTCTAAGTTGAACGTTCAACTAGATAACGTGATGCCACTTATACCACCCATAAACCACGTCGTTAATATCTCTCTACCAATTGCGAATATTGACACGAATACCAGCAACTACAATGCTGAATTCGCAGATATAGGTGAAAGAACTCACCACATGAAGTAACAAGAGGGTCTCTTGGAGGAAATTTCGTCCCACGACATTCACCACTATGTCGCTATCTACGTTTTGTGGGCCGCCGTAGCAGCTGTGGCGGTAGCGGGCGTTTGCCAGCGTATGCGTAAGCGTGCGCACCGCCAAACCACTCGCCAGGTCAATGTGGAAGAAAGTGTAGAAGTGAAGGGTATTAGTTTAAAAGAAAACCAATACAGAAGGGATAGTCCAAATGTGTTATGTGTTAATGTGCAGAAAAATAATGCCACGTGTAGTGCGCGTATTGATAAGACTACCTCGCCTTCGCCTCGTAACCAATTTAAGGATACCTTAGCCATGCCTATGGATCCATAGAGACTATAAGTTTTACTAACAATCTATTGGAATCATCTTGTTAATCATCTAGTATTGTTGATCATCTTGTATCACCATTGCACCAAACCATCAACGTTTCGCATCTTAATTCCTCATTCACATCTCCATCTTTCTGGCTGGGGAATATGTACGGTGTACATGTATTGCGCAAGGTGGCGCCGTCAGCATTTCCCAGTCGCCGCATCGCTCCACCATAATTTTATATAATTTAAGTTTAGTACGCAATCAACCATCGCGCGCTCATTACCATTTTCATTGTTCACGTATAACCATCGCGTGTGCGTTACCATTTTCATTCATTATATACCAGTTAATTAGAGTACCAGTAAATAAACCATTATTCTCTCTAATTACTGATCTTCTTATTTTACCATAACTGACATACCACATAAACCAGAACCCTTACATGCGAATCCATAGGTCGCTGGTTCAAATCCGGCTCGAAGGACCATGTAAGGGTTCTGGTTGTGGTGGTAATGAGGGCGCGATGGTTGATTGCGTACTAAACTTAAATTATATAAAATTATGGTGGAGCGATGCGCCGACTGGGAAATGCTGACGGCGCCACCTTGCGCAATACATGTACACCGTACACCGCGATTCACAATTCCGAGCGTCTCAATGAGCGCCATCTGGGGAGGTTATATGGTACTAAAAATGATATGATTTAATAATACGTGAACACTTCTGTTTTCGTGCGTGGTCAGATTTTTGCAACGCTTGTTATGATTTTCCTGTTGTGTAAGTATGAATTTATTAAGTTTAATATGTTGCCTCTGACGCCATATTTTTCAAGCTTACATGCAAGTATATCCAAATCTACATGGTCAAAAGCTTTAGTCACATCCATCAGCAGTGCTACTACCGGAGTTTTGTTTATCCATTTTCGAAATAATTTTATCTACCAGTCCATAAATGGCCATATTGATGTTTTTACGTTTTCTGAAGCCATACGGTTCATTTGATAGTATTTTATTAGTTTCTAAAAGAGAATACAGACTGTTATATATTATCTTTTCAATAATTTTAGATATTATAGGAACTAAAGCTATCGCTCTGTAATTTATAGGACTCTTTGTAATTTTTATTGTAGTGGTTTTATAATTGATATTTTGAGATCGTCAGGAAAAGTGCTATTTTCAATGCAAAGATTTGTAATGTAACAGAGAACTTGTGAAATCTCTGCCGCTACATGTTTAATTACTTTGGTAGTTATTTCGTCGTAACCTGCACTATTGGTGTTGTTTAAGTCTTTTATTACTTGGATTATATCATCAGGTACTGTAGGTGCCATAAACATTGATTGAGGTGTGGTACTTATTAATGGTAACCTAGTTGAATTGTAGTCTTTTCCCTGTGACGGTTGTATTTCATCCATAAAATAATTATTAAATATTTCTGCTATTTCGTCCGCCTTAGTAACATATTTGTCGTTTATGTGTAACCCAGAAATATATTCTTTCATAAATCCTTCACTAATCAAGCTGTACGCTTGTGGAATGCATTGCCTATTACACTCCGACGTGCAAAGACGTTGCATTCTTTTAAAAGAATGGTTAAAGATCAGTTTTTCCTGATTGGATAATGTAATAATTGCTCAGACAGTATAATAGTTTATTTATTCATTTATAACCAACTTATATTAACAGTCAATTCTACACATATAAGTTATTGGTTCAATTAAAATAGGAGTGACATATAATTTTATAGTAAATTAAATATTTTCTTTAATGTAAAATAAATTAAATAAGGAGATTTTAAAGGAACACTTTTTATAATTATTTAACTGAGATAACTAGGTCAGTCCTAACAGATTGTGCTGGGTGTGGAAATTGATTCGAGGTATAGGTTAGCTGATGCTAAGAATTTTGGTTCTGAGTGCAAGAAAAAGTCTAAGGATTCATCCCATAGCAATATATTATTAATATGTGTCAAAGCAATGTATAAAGGACTGGTAGTGAGGACTATGGTGCTGGTTTTAGGCACTGCAAATAGAGGACGTTGTCGCGGCCTAAGTACATGTTGGATTGGTAATGGTATATTAAAAGAAATTGTCTTTAGTAGTGAAGGGTTCGATAAGGTGCCCCGGATTAAACGAAAGAAGTACTTAACTAGCATTAGGTTTCTTCTAACTTCTAGACTTTGGTAAGTAACCATGCCTAATATAAATGGTGTTGGGTACATGTGTGGATAAAATCCGTGTAAATTAAGATAGAAATAGCGTAGAAATGATTTTTGAATTTTTTCGATTAATAGTGTATATACTTTTTCATGTGGGTTCCAGATGGCGCTGTTGGTTTCTAATAGACTACGTATATATGAATTATATAATATTGCAATTGCCTGCCGCATATTAAGCACCTTTGCCTGGCGTAGGACAAAGCTAAGGTTACGTCGAGCTTTGTTACACATTAGTATTATGTGCTGGTTGAAGCTAAGGTGAGGATCAAAGTAAGTTCCTAGGTCACGTATGGATGAAACTCGCTGGAGGACCTCATTGCTTAAAGTGTACGAGTTATGGATTGGCTGTGTTGACTTTGTATAGGACATGATAGCAGTTTTACTAATGTTAAGACTAAGACAGTTTTTGGTACTCCAGGCGGAAATGTTGTCTATGTCTAGTTGTAGATTGTGTGTATCGTTTTGATTATTTATTGGGAGGGCAATCTTTATATCGTCAGCATACATAAGAACTGTGGAGTGTTTAATATGTGTTGGAAGGTCATTTATTAGAATTAAAAAGCGTAAGGGTCCGAGACTGCTTCCTTGTCCTATACCCGATGTGACTGGATAGAGTTGAGACCTAGCTGTCTTGTGCACAACGTATTGTTTTCGATCAGCTAGATAGTTGGAAAATTAATACAATAGATCCCTACTGAAACCTGCTATAGCCATTTTATCCAAGAGGATATCGTTATCAACCTTATCAAAAGATTTTTGGAAATCGAAGTAGGCTACGTCAACCTGTCTTTTATCATTCATATTTATGGCTAAGAAAGTAGTGATATTCAGAAGGTTTGATGTGGTCGAGCGATTTGGTAAGAATCCATGTTGTTCTTCAGCAAACCATCCCTTCAATTGGTTGTGAATTTTTTTGAATAAAATGGATTCAAATACCTTGCCGAATACGGATAGGACAGCTATTGGTCGGTAATTATTAATGACGGCTTTAGGGCCATTTTTGTGGATAGGGAGTACTTTGGAAGTCTTCCAGTCTGTGGGGTACTTTTTTGTCTGAATGGAAAGGTTAAATATATATTGAAGGGGTTTTATAAAGATTCCACGACCATCTCTTACTATGTACTGGGGTATACCGTCAGGACCTTGGGTACCCTTCGGGGTCAGGCGTGTCAAAGCATTGCTGACGTCTAGTTCGCTGATGTGATCAATAAATACAGAGCAGCACGTAGTATTGGGTTTCTTATTAGCAGAGTTACACGCACGATCTACATCTAATAAAGGCACATTCTGTAAAAAAACGCTACTGAAATAATCGGAAAATGCAGTAGCTACCTGGGTATCGGACCAGTCAATAAAGTTAGCTGGTTTGTTGTTTTGCCTATTATTCTTTACAAATGCCCAAAATGTTTTAGGATCGAGCTTGATATTATATTGAATATGGTTAGTGTAGTTTAAGAAATCTTTTTCAATGCTAGTTTTGACTAGCTTTCTATAATATGTAAAGAATGCATAATATAGTTGATCATTACTAAATTGTTTTATAAAGTTTGTGATACTTATTTTTCAGGTTATTTAATTTGATTGTATTAGCCGAGAACCAGTTAGGGTAATTTACATTATTGTTTTGATGTTTTTTCATTGGTACAACATTGGAAATCACATCATTTATCAGTTCGTAAAATGTTTTTACAGCATCATTAACATCATTGCAAGAATATACAGTACTCCAATCTATATCCGTGAGCTCTGTGTATAACTGGATAAAATCTGCTTTTCTAAAGTTTCGTTGTAATTTTGTGTGTGTAGTAGTATCAGTGCAAACATTATGTATGGATTTATTAGTGAATGGTATGTTGAGGTCAATCGTAATATCTAAGGGGTTATGATGAACTTCTTTAGACACAAGCCTAGCACATGTAGAAACCGAGACATTAATTACACAAGAGTTAACTAATACTAAATCCAATATCCTACCGAGATCATTTAATATTTTATTTTCCTGTGTTAAATCACACTCTGCCAAAAACAATTCAAATTCAAGGCGTATTGTAATACTAGCTGAACACATGTTAAAATCTCCTAATATTAATATTGGTAGTTTCTTGTTATCATTAATAATTATTCTTAGACAGTTAAAAATGGCATAATAACTAGTATCGGGTACATGAGGCGCTAAGTACACAACACAACAAACAAAACGAGTTTGACCTTTAGTAACTATTGCACATATTATTTCGTCGCCCTTTTCTGATTTACTGTCCAGGCACGAGAGAGAGTAAGGTGGGCGCGCAGCGAGCAGGACGCCACCGCCGCCTCGCCCGACGCGGTCGCAACGTAATACAGTGTATTCTTGTGGGAATATTTCAGAATCAAACACGCTGTCATCCAATCTAGTTTCTGTTAGGGCTATTAGATTACCAGTAAATGTGTGTAGTATGTTTTTTACAGTTGTACGTCTGGTTTTTAATCCTCTGACATTTTGGTAAAAAATCATATCTAGTTTCTTAGGTTTCCCCACGAAAAAATGCTTTGCTGCTCGCAGAGGTATTTCTGTTTGTTCTTTTATAGATAAACCATTACTGTAATGATGTATTTTTGGGCCAATTGTTAGGTTCTAAGTAGTAATCAAAGCAATGTATCGGGACTCCTAATATAAAGCAGTTATGTCGGGAGTGTTCCGGGTTGGGCTTCTTAATAGTGAAGGTCTCGTTGGGGTGTTTCTTCAGTAAGTAGGACCGAATGTTATCTTCAGACACGTTAGAGTGAAAGTTCCAGGCATGGATGTATTTTACTGGTTCTAGCGTTTTTAGGTCATCATCAGGATTTCCTATAGCACGAATGACAAGTCGACGGGGGCGTTGTTGTTGTTTACTCGCCCTAAATATCTTTTGCTTATATTTGTTGTTAAGCAGGTGCATCGTTTCAACTGGATCATGTGACCCTTCTTTATAAGGTAATGCCTGTGGTGGTGTAGGTGAGTTGATCATCTGTTGCGATATTGGCAGTTGCACTTCCAGTTCACAGGAGGAATGTTCAATTAGATTATGTACACTTGCTTCTATCTGTGGTGCTGAAGCAATGTTGATACAGTTTTCAATAGCGTCAATTCTTTTTGCAGTTAGCAGAAGTTCACAACCAAGTGACAAGTTGTTGCTTTCAAGGTCGGTTATGCGCTTGGTATTATCATCACAAAGTGAACATTAGTTTGCGCACTAGCGGCTATAACTGCAGTACCAAGTAAATGGTCAACATCTTCCCTTAGAATATTGTATTTGTTGTTAAGATCACTAATACAACTTTTAATTGCTTTAATGTTATCCAGCACTTCATGCATAGTGTTCTCCTGGCTGTGAAATCTGCTTAGGTTTTCACTACGGAGGGCATGTAGTTCCATTAATATAGTTTCAAGGGTACATGCTTTCCATGTTGGATTGTGTACATTAGGACTCGGGTTCTGATATTTAGATTTTATAGTAACATTACACGAGTCATCTAGGGGCTGGTCTTGAATATTATAAGTTTTCATGTCCATGTTCTTAACACCCGTACGTGACGGTGTGTGTGTGTGTGTGTGTGTGTGTGTGTGTGTGTGTGTGAATGATCTACGCTGTTGGCCTCGAGGCCTCTACAGCTTCACCGGATTTTAAAGGCGAGCGTGCAACCACTACGCTCCAGCCAGCCAGAAGGACAAGAGGCGACATACTCGGTTGGGACAGTCGCTGTAGGGGGACGGGTGCACTACGTCTACGTCGTCGCCCGTATTCTGAGCGGAAAGAAGGGATGACAAAGCATCGGGGGGGTCGGTGAGAACATGTCGCGGCCGGCGGCAGGGGTCGGGAGGGAGATCGTAGTCGGCGGTGGCTACGATTAACGGATTCGCATGGGTAGATGCGTTCGCGAAGTGACGTGTTGACGCCTTTTTAATAAAGGCGCGAATAGGTTCGAGACCTAGATCGGAGTGGAGGTCGACGTTCCGTACGAACCATGGGGCTCCTACGGCTTTACGGAGGAAGCGGTTTTGAACCGTTTGAAGTCTGTCGATGTGAGAGGGGGCCGAATGCCCGAACACAGCACACGCATAAGTCATAATGGGACGAACGCAAGTTTTGTAAAGCGTCACCTTATTTCTAAGGGACATTTTACTCCGCTTGCAGATTAACGAATGGAGACGACCGAGCACGAAGGATGCTCGGTTACGGACCCGCTTGATGTGCGGGCCGAAGGTCATGGTACTGTTCAGGGTGACCCCTAAATATTTGACCTGTTTGACCCAGGGAATGGGTCGGTCGAACATGGTCACTTGACCTCGGTTCCTTCCGGGGTGGCGCAGAGAGCGGCGCGAAGTTAGACCTCTGGAGAAGAGCACCGCCGCGCTCTTGTCCAGGTTCACCTCGATTCGCCACTTCCTGAACCAATCTCCTAGGGTATTGGCGGCAGCCTGAAGTTTTGAAGTGATGATGCCCTTGCTCCTACTGGAGAAATAGAGAGCGGTATCATCCGCGAATAAGGCCAGTTTAGCATCACCTGAACGAGGGATGTCGTTCGTGTAAAGGCTAAACAGGAGCGGAGAGAGAACTGAGCCCTGTGGAACTCCAGCACTGATGGAGTGGAAAGCGGAGCGCGTCATTTCGACGCGATAACGAAAGGCGCGATTCGACAAGAAGTCTCGTAAGATGAGCACGAGTCTGTCCGGCACACCCAATTGGTAGAGCTTGTAGATCAAGCCGTTGTGCCAGACTTTGTCGAATGCCTTCGCGACATCCAGGAAGAGGGCGCCCGTGTAGATGGGTCTTCCGGGTCTATTGAGACCGGAGAGGATGTGCTCCGTGATGCGGTGCACTTGGTGGACACAAGAGTGTTTGGCTCGAAAGCCGAACTGCTCGTCGATAAGGATACCCCTGGACGTTACGAAGTCTTTAAGCCTCGCCAGAAGGAGGCGCTCGTAAATCTTGGACAGGGAGTTGAGGAGACTGATAGGGCGGTAGCTCACGGGGAGATTGCGAGGTTTGCCGGGCTTGGGAATGCCTATGACGTCCGCCTCCTTCCACTTAGCGGGGAAGGTGCAGTTCGTCATGGCGGCGTTCAATATGGCCACTAAGAGGCAGATGAGTTGGGCGGGCAGGCATTTCAGAACGCGATTCGAAATGCCGTCAGGGCCGGGGGCTTTTTTAGATTTAAGACCCATAATCAGATCTTCGACCTCCGTTTGCGTGATAAGAGGCAAGGAATCGACGGGGGGGAGGGATGCCCTGCGCTCGACTTCCCTGTCGACCGCGTCGACGTGGGACTGGTCGACGGACTGAGAGCTGGGGGCGCACTGGCTCTCTAGGGAGTCGGCGAGGAGCTCGGCCTTTTCGTCATCGTCGAAGGCTGGGGGTGCTGCGCCTGAAGGGCGGGACAGCGGGGGCATGTCAGTCGTGGAGTCGGATTTGAGGCTACGCGCCAGCTGCCAGTAGGCCAGATGCGACGGCGCGATGCCCTCTAGGAAGTCACTCCACCGTTCCTCCCGGACCTCCGCGACACGACGCTTTACCTCTCGTTGTAAAGCGCGCATCCGGGCCCGATTGGCTTCGGTGGGGTAGGAGTCGTACGCTCGGATAGAAGCATTCTTGGAACGAATGAGATCCCTAACATCGGCCGGCAGTCGAAAGCGGTTGAGGTAGAGATCTTCCGCCTCGACCTGCTTGGACGATCGACTGACAGCCGATCGGATGTGCCGTACGTGACGGTATTATGGGACTTTCTGAAGTCACATTACTTAAAGATTTCGATTTTTTAGAACAACATTCATGGCAAAGCCGCTTGGCTTTGCCATGGTTTTTCTGCCGCTATCATTTTTTCATTAAAGTAGCTGTGGGATATGTTAGCACAATTTAAGTCATATATGTTGGTACATTCGTCGCAGGTTAGGAAAAGGTTGTCTTTAAGTGGTTGTTGGCATCTTGCACAGAATGCCATTTTCGTGCGAATCTTTAGAGTGTGAATAATGTAATTACACATACACCATGGTGCGCAATCCTCTCAGATAAATCGCAGTAATGCTCTAAATATGCATATATTCAGACTGGGACGCACTCTATAAAACTGCAAATAATGCTCTTAATATCTCACATCACAAACTGGAACGCGCTCTTTTTATTAGGTTGGCAGAACTGTCGACGCCCGACAGGATTGTTTTGATTTTTGGCGGTTATATATGGTTTATGAAAACTTATTTTATATCACAAATATTAAATAATCCAGACACTAGCCTTAACACTTAAGAGTTTACAACACTGAGGAGATTGAAGGGAAGAATGTTTAGTAATTTTAAACCACTGAAGTAATGATAAAGAAACGTTTATTATTGTCACTATTTCATCAGTTTATGAACTTTTAGAGTGAATAGAAACTATTGCAAACTATATCACATGAGAGTCACAGTTATATACATATATTAGGATGCACACCGAGGAGTATAATTATTATTAACGTTTTTGTTAATTAAAACAAATACGGAGATGTTACTCGTGCAGCGTTCGCGTGGTATATCTGCTTTGCTGTCATAATTGGATTGGATTAGATTTATATGTTTGGTATATTAAATCCTGTGTATCAATATGTATGTGGTAGTATTGTATAACATATATATCTTTATAGTGTACGCCACCAACTGCCTTCTATTTTTATCTGTTGCTTCTTCCAACGTACTGGTTGTCTAGAAGAAATTGCTCTTAGCAATAAGGCCGCCAATTGTGCCTCTATCTTAAGATAATATCACATTATATTTATCTGTTCGCTGGTGTACAATAAAGAATACTCTATCTATCTATCTTTATTTCTTGGGTTTGTTTTATTTACTCTTATTTATGATGTTCCAAGTAGCTTTGATTTTACTCTCCGCGTTCCTAATATAGATGCTTTTACGAGACACCTGTGTTAGAAGTATTATTCTTTTTAGCCTTTTTAATTTAGTTTTAAATTCAATTTTAAATTAGTTCTATTTTACTCATTTGGATGTCATCTTGCCCGCCAAAGCATAACCCTTTTGCGTTTGCAGCATAATTTTATACCGTTGGTTATCCAGTTAGGATTTTTCTTTACTGAAATTTTAACTTTTTTTATAGGAAAACATAATTTATACAAGAGAATAAAAAAAAAACTACTGAATTCATTATATGCCATATTGGGATCATTATGGTTATACACACTACCAAAAATAAGGTTTTTAAGAACGTTTTTGAATTTGGTTGTTTTCCTTGCAGTAATCCCTTTTCATAATAAACCAATAAGAGAAAATATATGTTTTCCGAACCGGACATTTTAAGATTTGGGATGTATGGTCCAATATTGCTAACTCTAATACTTCACTTTTACTACCTTTTATATTATGTGTTATAATGTCAATGCATGAACCACTTTTTAACCGTGTTGGCTCATTGACACTTAATTTTAAACCATAGTTTGTTAGTAAATTTTGAAATTGTGCCGATAGTCGAGTCACTTTTAATGAATCTATATTGAAGTCTCCATGCATATTTTCTGTAACATATTGTCCATTGTTAGAAAAAAAGTATTAAGAGAATCAGTAATATATGGGGAGGTCTGTCCAAGAGCGTGCTCGTCGCGACCCCTGCCAGCCGTTACGGCTGCAATCTTGGACCGAACAAGTACCGCAGTGCGGGCTAGGGCGTCCCCCCGAGGCGACGCGTACCGGCCCGCCCCCGTCGGTACGAACATAGGTGGAAGCGGCGATGGGGGCCGCCACCCATCACGCCGGGCCCGAACTGGCGAGTCGTGGGGTGCAGAGTACCGAATAGGCACCTGGAATGTAAGAGGTGGTATGGAAGATAAGATGCATGAGGTGATTGATGTAATGAAAGAGAGACGCCTGGATGCTCTGTGTGTAACAGAGACTAAGCGAAGGGGCAGTGAAGCCTGTGATCTCCCTGACGGCATGATGGCTCTGTGGTCTGGAGTGCCACAGAGCGATCGTGCCAGCATGGGGGTGGGTATCTTGCTGTCCCGTCGCCTGGCCTCTGGAGTGAGAGATTATGGCTTGCATGATGCGAGACTTCTCTGGGTCCGCTTGAAACTGGGTGTCACTAGAGTGTTTTTGGTTGGAGCATACGCTCCTGTAAGCTCGTCGACACCCCCGGACCTGGAGAAGTTTTGGGATAATGTCAGGGAAGTTCTGGATCTGGCTGATGCGAATGAAAAGGTGATTTTGTGTGGCGACCTGAACGGATGGGTGGGAACCAGGCGGCAAACTTGCGACGCTGCTCTGGGTCCTTATGGTGATAAGAGAGTGAATGATGCAGGTAAGCTTATTGTAGATGTGTGTTTGGAAAGAGGTCTCCTTGTGTCCAATACAATATTCCAACACAAGGATATTCATATGTATACGTGGAGAAGAAGAAATGAACAGAAAACATGATAGATTTGATCCTGGTAGATAACCGTCTCCGAAGTAAACTTCAAGATACCCGTGCATATAGAGGCCCCACTCTTGAATCGGACCACTATCTCGTTATTGCGCGGTTCAGTGGTTTGTTCAGGAAGTGGAGGCACTGGCGAGAGCGTATCCCCTTCGGAGGCCTTGAAAGAATCAAGGTTGAAAGGTTGCAAGATGAGAGTGTGAGGAGAACGTATGAAGACAGAGTCCGGGACAAGGTTTTGACAGCTGGTTCTTCGGACTCAAACATAGATGAATGCTGGAATTGTCTGAAAGAGAGTTTGGTAGAATCAGCGAAAGAAGTATGTGGCTGCTCAAAGAAGCATAGCACAGCAAAAGGGGATGCATGGTGGGACACAGAGTTAAAAAGCTCTGTAGAAAGTAAGAAGAAAGCGTGGCAGGACTATGTCTCTTCTTTGAATCTAAATGACAGTATGACGGAGATGAAGAAAGAAATATACCGGCAAAGCAAGAATGCCACCAAAACCTTAGTGAAAGAAAAGCGTGAAAGAGCTAGTGTGATTGAGGAGGAGAGGCTGACGAAGAACTTCGAGAATAACACCAAACTCTTTTGGAGCAAGGTGAGAAAGGCTCGAGGTGATTCGTCAGGCTCCAGAATGGAAAAGATAAAATCTAAGGATGGTGACATTCTTGCAGACACACAAGCTGTGCTAAACCGGTGGAGTGAATACTTTGGAGAAATGTATGAGAATGCCCCGGATCCTGCTGCCACAGACGAGCCCAGAGGCGAGTTTGCGGCACCAGAATCCACAGAGGACATCACTATGGAAGAAGTTGAATGGGCGATACGAAGTATGAAAAATGGTAAAGCTGCGGGAATAGACATGATATCTGCTGAGATGATTAAATATGGTGGAACTTGCGTCCGGGACGCTTTTTGGGTCCTCGCAAATCTTTGCTGGAAGACCGGTAGAGTCCCTACAGATTGGCGCCGCGCAGTCATAGTACCCTTGTATAAAGGCAAGGGCTCACAATATGACTGCGCCAATTACAGGGCCATCAGTTTGATCAGCTTGGCAGCTAAGGTGTATGGTAAAATTATTGAACGGAGAATGCGCGAGAAGTCCGATGGAGTGTTGTGTGAGGCACAGGGAGGTTTCAGGTCTGGAAGAGGATGTTCGGATCAAGTTTTCTCCCTCCGCAACATCGTAGAAAAGCATCTGGCAGTAGGAAGGTTTTCTGCGGTTTTGTGGACCTGGAGAAGGCGTTTGATAGAGTCGTGCGAAAGAGACTTTGGGACATTTTGCCAGAGTATGGTATAAACGGCACCCTGTTGCGAGCCGTCCAGTCCACCTACGTGGACAGCAAGGCATGCGTACGGGTGGGTGGTAACATGTCACCTTGGTTTGACGTTAAAATCGGTGTCAAGCAGGGTTGCGTGTTGTCCGCTAGACTGTTTATAGTGTATCTGGATAAAAGTCTTCAAAGACTGTGTGCGATGACTGAAGGGGTAAAAATGGGTGATCTAGTGATAAACCACCTATTGTATGCAGATGACGCGGTTTTGATAGCGCCAACAGCCACTGATCTGCAAACACTAGTCACAGTTATGAGAGACGACTGCATGAACAATGGCTTACATTTGAATGTGAAGAAAACCAAAATTATGGTTTTTGAACGGGAAGAAACCAGAACGAATGCAAGGATTGTGGTTGGTAACGATGTGCTGGAGCAAGTGAATGAGTTTGTATATCTTGGATGCGCCTTCAGTAAGGATGGGAAATACACCGCCCATATAGAGAGAAGAGTGAATGCAGGTAATAGAGTGAATGGTGCGATGGGAAGGCTACTTGGGAGCCGGCACTTAAGCCAAAAGGCGCAGCTGGCCATGCATAACGGAGTGCTTGTCCCAACGCTGTTATATGGCAGTGAGAGTTGGGTATGTAAGAAGGAGAACGAAAGCAGGATAAATGCGGTCGAAATGCGATCTCTGCGGAAGATGTGCGGAGTCACGCTGACCGACCGTATTCGCAACAGCGTAGTAAGAAAGCGAGTAGGTATGAAAGATAGTATCGGTGTAAAGATGAGAAAGGGTATGCTCCGTTGGTTCGGGCATATAGAAAGGATGCCAGAAGAAAGAATGACAAAACTGATATACAATGCGAAAGTGGAAGGATGTAGGTGCCGGGGAAGACCTAGACTATCTTACCATGACCAAATAGACCGTGTCTTAGCTGAAGGGCAAGTCAAGAGTCTCCGTAACCGGCGGGTGTGTATGAGACGAACTATGAGAGTGGAGGAAGCCAGAGAGGTATGTAAGGAAAGAACCTGTTGGAACTCTGTACTCTCTGCCTACCCCGCGAGGGAGCTGGCGTGATGATATAGATAGATAGAGTAATATATATAGGGGATCTATATACGCATATGATAACTACACCATGCTCAGTTAGTTCAACAGCACAGCATTCGATAATATTAGGTCTGTAAAATTTTTGAACATCAATCATCCGAAATTTTTGCTTTACGTTTACTAAAATGCATGAACCTACTTTTCTATTATTTCTCGACGAGTAGGTTGATAGTAAGTAATTAGAAACATATAAATATGCATCTTCACCTGCCTTCATGTTGAGCTCTGTTATACATATTACTCCAATATATTTGCCTTCATGTGTTAATTCATGTAAGTGATAAGTCAATAGGTCAGATTTATTTAATAAACCATTAACATTTTGATGTAGAATATAAATAGAGTTATATACGAAAAAATGTTGTGTATTTACAATGACAGAAGCAGTGTCAATATCAGTACTATTTTTAAATAATTGTTGTTTATTGTCATCATTACATCATTCGTCAATTGCAACTGTTATGTCAGTTTGAGTACATTTATTTGTCACTAATATAATGTCAGCTTTGATTGTTTTATTTTTGTACTTGTTATAGTTTATAGGCCCATCACACTGCTGAGCCATGTTTATAAGTTGTTTTCGAGAGTCATCACGAATCGTCTCGAACGCAGGCTTGATGACTTCCAGCCTCCCGAACAAGCCGGTTTCCGGAAAGGCTTTAGTACCATAGACCACATACACACGCTGCGGCAGATTATACAGAAGACCGAGGAGTATAATCGGCCACTATGCTTGGCGTTTGTGGACTATGAGAAAGCCTTCGATTCGATCGAGACTTGGGCGGTTCTTAGATCTCTCCAGCGATGCCGCATTGACTATCGGTACATTGAAGTGTTGAAGTGCTTGTATAATAACGCCACCATGTCAGTCCGAGTACAGGGGCAGTGCACGAAGGCGATCCCCATAAAAAGAGGAGTAAGGCAGGGAGACGTCATTTCTCCGAAACTGTTTACGGCCACCTTAGAGGACGCCTTCAAGCTCTTGGAATGGCAAGGACTTGGCATCAACATCAATGGCGAATACATCACTCACCTTCGATTTGCCGACGACATTGTGGTCGTGGCGGAGTCGCTGAAAGATCTAGGACGAATGCTCGGTGACCTCAACAAAGTATCTCAACAAGTGGGTCTTAAAATGAACATGGACAAAACGAAAATAATGTCTAACGTCCATGTCGTACCCACCGCACTCACCGTTGGGAACTCTACTCTTGAAGTTGTCGACGAATACATTTACCTGGGACAGGTAGTCCGGTTAGGTAGGTCCAACTTTGAGAGAGAGGTCAATCGACGAATCCAACTCGGCTGGGCAGCGTTCGGGAAACTGCGCAACATCTTCTCATCCAAAATACCTCAGTGCCTAAAGACTAAAGTTTTTAGTCAATGTGTGTTACCAGTGATGATATATGGATCAGAGACGTAGTCTCTTACAATAGGTCTCATAAAAAAGCTCAGAGTTGCTCAGCGAGCTATGGAGAGAGCTATGCTCGGCGTTTCTCTACGCGATCGAATCAGGAATGAGGAGATTCGTAGAAGAACCAAGGTCACCGACATAGCCGTTAAGATTAGCAAGCTGAAGTGGCAATGGGCGGGCCACATAGCGCGAAGATCGGACGGGCGTTGGGGCAGTAAGATTCTAGAGTGGAGACCACGTATTGGCAAGCGCAGCGTGGGACGACCGCCTGCCAGATGGACCGACGATCTTGTGAAAATCGCAGGAAGTCGTTGGATGCAGGTGGCATCGGACCGGTTACGCTGGAAAGCGATTGGGGAGGCCTATGTTCAGCAGTGGACAAGTATAGGCTGAGATGATGATGATGATAGTTTTCAATATTCTGTTTATATTCTAAAGGCATTAATTCCTTTAATAAATTTCTACATATTGTAAGACAACATCAGACTTCAAACTCTCGCAGCACGTGGTAGGTAAAAATCAAACGTCTTTAAAGGTAGATTGCAATATATTTTTGCACTCGATCACAATCAAACGACCGTCTTCGACCGCTGTCGCCAACAGAATGTGTCACCGCCCGCTTCCCGTTACTCGACATCGAGTTGATTTATCTATAGACAATCTGTAACTACCCTCGCGTTGATATTTTAATCGATTAATCGATTTTACTTATACGAAATAATTTCTATTTTGTGGTTGAATATTTCAGCAAATTAATAATGCTTTCTATCAAAGTCTTTAAACCCTAACAATTGACCATCCTGACAACGTGTGCGTCCCTGCACACGGTCCCAGGTGGAACCCTAACAATCGGAAGCTTAGTCAGTAACACAATCTTAACAATAATGTAAATAAATATTCGTTTTGTTTTATATGCATAAAACTAAAAAAAATAAACATTGCTCTGTATGTAAACTATAACCAAAAGTATTTCATATTATATGAATAAGCAAATCAATAAAAACAATTAATTCATGTACCTAGTTATGTATACTAGACCAGTACACAGCTCAGTGCAAGTACTTTAAAAGATGATGCAATATAAACAGACTATTGCTCATAGAATATAATTCCAAGTACTGTTTTGCTTAATCAGCTTAACTTGCCTCAGCTGCGTATTTATCATGTAAACAGATATCAGGTTACTTGTTTAGTCTCAGTCCAATTCTCATAACTGTTTTGCTAAATAAGCAGATATCAATTAATAAGACGTATAACGCGTGGGTTCATTCTAGAAGGAGTTGTTTACTTGACGATGCCTATAAAAGCCATCGCCAAGCAAAGTACATTTAATATCGACTCAGCTCTCTTACCGTTCGCACTAACGTTAAGTAATATTAATTGACTGCATTAATATTTTGAGTATCTATTATTAATTTGTATTGTGAAATAAATATATTTTTATAAAGTCACGCCGGCTTTTATATTTGACTGGCGCAGCCGAACGGTAGGATTTCAGTCGCGATAAGTGTTGCAGTAGTCATACCAGACAAGCTCAACGCCGTGTAGGAGTACAAGCATCGATTCCGGACCACAATCGCCTGGCTGAATCCTAGAAAAAGACCTACCTTCGAACAAAGAAATTTTGTCAAGAAGTGCCTGCAGATACTCAAAGAGCGGATATTCGGCATGAAAAATTGCAGCATTGTGTGGGTTCTGACCTTTCCCACATGTTCCTATTTTTCTGTCTATTCTGAATTTAATTGGACAAGCATCGCTAATTTCATTCAGACCCCGAGCCTGTAATTCCGGTCAAAAATCACGGGAATTATTTGGATAAAAGGATATCGCATTATTAGACAAGCATCGCTAATTTGTGATTAGAATTTAGGATCTCACGGGATTTAGACACGCATCGCTAAGCCGTAGATCACCACTTAGGGCCGTAAGAATCAGACAAGCATCGCTGAACTTACGTAAAACATTGTCGTATTTTTTTTATTGAAAAAGAAATTACTTCCAGTGGGTTGATCACAAGGTCCACTTGAGAATGTAAAATATTGAAAAGAAAATAAATCTTAATGAAAAGAAATTAAATATTTAAAAAAAAAAGAAATAATAAACGTTGTTCTGCCTATAAAGGCTAAGTTGAATAATAATTGATAGGAGTTATATTTTCGGACAAAAATCGCCGAATCTATAAACTTTTGCTTTTATTATATAATTTTTTTTTATTGTAAACTTTTTATGTGTTATTTTTAAATTGTATTTTTTTTGTGTGTGTTATTTTAACTTGTATTTTTTTTATTATTTGTGTGTGTTATATTTATCTTATTGTGTTTGTAAAAGTGAATAATAAGTGTTCAAAATATTCAAAATGAATCAAATTCAAATTATTCCGAAAGAAATTCTCGACTTAATTCCACGTTACGACGGTAACAATCAATTGTTAAATTTTTACATCCAAAAGTGCGAATATGTTATTAGAAGTTTTAGTCGCGAAAATAATGCCGCACAACAAATGTACATTTACCATAGTCTGACGAGTAAATTAATAGATAAAGCCGCGAAACTAGTGAGTGAAAGAAATATTATCAATTCTTGGGATAGCTTAAAGGAACTCCTCATAGAACATTTTGGAGATCCTAGAACAGAAGATTGCATTGCCGTAGAATTAGAAAACATTAAAATAAAATCAGGAGAATCATATATAGATTTAGCTCATAGAATCCAAGACGTAAAAAGTTCAGTTTTAGCCAAAGTAAATTTGTTAACCGATGAAGGCGTTAAAGCCGCTAAAATGATTATTTATAATAATTCCGCGTTAAATAGCTTTTTGTTTAACTTACCAGAAGACCTATTAAGGATCGTTAGGTTAAATAAATGTGCTAATCTAGAATCAGCCTTAGGAATAGTTACCGAGGAAGTAAATTTCCATAACCATTACAATGCAAAAAGTAAAGTTAAATCAAATAATAGTTTACAAACAACTAAACAAATTCCAACCCAATTTAAATTTGGCATACCTCAAAACAGATTCTTTCAAAGTAATTTTCCACAAAGACAATTAATAAATCAAAACTTCCGACCTAACTTCAATCCTAATTTAAATCAACAAAATCAACAAAAAGTATTTAAAAATGATCAACGATTACCTTACAACATAAATAATTATAAGCAATCTGGGTTCTTCAAACCCAACCCAAATCAACAATTCCGTTTCGGTATTCCCAATAAATTTATGAATAAAAATCTGAATACAGATAATGACGTCACAATGAGGACAGCGGTTCGTAACAATATGATTGAAAATTTATACGAGAATGACGTAGATGACATTGACTTTGAGACTGACGAATACTTTAATGAATATGAGCCAGTGACAATCGATGAAATCGACGACGAAAACCCCGATAATAATGTTTCTCCACCTGAAAATTTTCCAATGGATCCGGTCCAAGATCCCCCGAAATAGTTAAACTTAATTATAGTGAAACATTAAAATTACCACATATTATAATACCAGAAATTCATTCAAAATTTATGATAGATACAGGAAGCACTAGATCCTTCATTAGTCCCGAAATAGCAAACAAATTCTTTTATAATTTTCTAACTTTAGAACCTTTTGAAATAATTAGTACACATGGACACAGTAGGCACAGTAAAGTAGCTTATATGCCCTTAACCAAAACTTTTAAAAGCAAACTTTGTCACAAATTTTACATTTATGATGTGGATAGCAGATACGAAGGTTTATTAGGTTCAGACTTGTTAAAAGAACTAGAAGCCACAATAGATATGAAAAATCAAGTATTAAAAACCAGAAATACTAAAATTCCGATATTGTATAGAAAACCCTACGAAATTAAATTATCACCGCGTTCAGAAACTCGTGTTAAAATTCCGACAAATCTTAAAAATGGTGAAGCCATATTACTTTTTTTAGAATTTCAACCAGGAGTTAGAATGCCCGATGCCATAGTTAATTGTAAAAATTCAATAGCCCAAACAATCATACAAAATTCTACAGATCAGAATGTCATATTAAAATTTGATAATCCATTAAAAGTAGACAAATTTGAGGAAAAATTTTTCAATAACCTCAATACTTTAAATTTAAATACAAATAAAAATAAATTGTTACAACAAAATCTTTCTAAATTAAGATTAGAACATTTAAAGAAAGAAGAAAAACAAGCAGAACCCGGAAGTAGACTTACCAATTGGAAATTACAATTAACAGCATTTGATTACGAAATTAAATACAAACCCGGTAAACAAAATGGAAACGCTGATGCGCTTTCACGTGCAAAAATTAATATACTAAAAGATAATCTATCAATGAAAGTTAATGCCTCTAGTCCCATAACAATATCTTCCGAAAATTCTAGCAAATCAGAATTAACTAACCCAGTTCCATCTTTAAATAGTAGCACCTTAACCGCATCTGAAAAATCAGAATCATCTTTTATAACTGTCCATTCAGAAGAAAACATGGATTCTGCTAATATTCCTATTTTACAAGAAGCAATTGATACTAAACCTTATCAAATACTTGTGTACACCTGGAACAGAAATGAATTTACTGTTAAAAATTTATCCAGAGATAAACAAAAAGTATTAGAAGTTCATTTACCATTAAATAATACCCAGTTAATAAAATCATTCCTTAAAGAATATATTAGGCCTAAAATAAAATATTTCATATACTTTGACGATGAACGTCATCGTAAACAATTTTCAGAAATCATTATAACCTTATTTAAAAAAGATTCAGTAAAATTCTTTGAATGCACAAAACGTGTAGTGTACGTTGAAGATGAAAATGAGCAACGTGATATAGTGTTAAAATACCATATTGGCAAAACTTGTCACCGTGGCATAAAAGAAACCATTGCTCATCTTAAACGAACATTTTTCTGGCAAAATTTAGAACAAACCGTATCAAGTATAATTAATTCTTGTGAAACATGCAAAACCATGAAATACGATAGAAAACCTTTTAATCCTAAACTTCAATTAACTCAAACTCAAACTAGACCCTTTCAGGAAATTTTCATAGACTTATTTTCCATAGAAGGCAAATATTTCCTAACGATAGTAGACTCCTTTAGTAAATTAGGTCAAGCCATAGAAGTTTCAAATAGAACAACACCAGAAATAATTAGAGCATTAATCAAATATTTTTCCATTTACGGAGTACCAAGAAAAATAAGTTCAGATCCAGGTTCAGAATTCAATAATAATTTACTTAAAGAAATGTTAATATTTTATAAAATAGATTTACATATTGGAACACCCCATAACCCCAATTCAATGGGCATTGTTGAACGTTTTCATTCCACAATAATAGAAATTTATAGACTTGCAAAATATGAAAGGAAAATAACAGATACTGCCTCAGTAATGACATATGCGATAATGTCGTATAACCAGTCCATACATTCAACAACTGGTCTTACGCCATTTGAAGTAGTTTTTGGTCATACAGATTCATCCAATGCATTTGAAGTTGATTTTGAGAAAAATTATACACAACAACTTGTTTTAGAGCACCGTAAACGAACTAAACACTTATATGATTTCTTAACCGATAAAATGATAAATAATAAAATTAAAATTAGAGAAAAACGTGGCGGTGAAGAAAGAATAAAATTTAAACAAGGAGACACCGTCTTCATAAAAGGTGTCAATATTAGGCGTAGTAAAAACCAACCGCGTTATAAAAAAGCAAAAATTATTGGAACAATTAATAGAAACACAGTACCGGTAGAGTCTCATCAGAGACACACAAAAGTCCCAATAAAAGATATAAAACGTCCTCCGCAGGTTCGCGCTCCTGATCCTCGTACAGGCAGCCCAAAACCTGGCCCTTCAACTTCAGAAAATTGAAGATAATCCTGGAATCTTCCCAGTTAAGGAAGGACCAGCATTCATTAGCACTTATAATTGGAATATAATTAAAATATTAGATTTAAAATTTGTTAGTAACAGCATTGAATATAACGTTAACAAGTATTATGAAGTTAACGATTATTTAAAAGAAAAATTAAATGTATATTTCTTAGACGGAAATATCATAGATGCACAAATGCAAACTGAGTATATTATGAGTGTAACATTAGAGCGTTATAATCAATTATAATATATAATAACTCGTGTTAAAATTCCGACAAATCTTAAAAATGGTGAAGCCATATTACATTTTTTAGAATTTCAACCAGGAGTTAGAATGCCCGATGCCATAGTTAATTGTAAAAATTTAATAGCCCAAACAATCATACAAAATTCTACAGATCAGAATGTCATATTAAAATTTGATAATCCATTAAAAGTAGACAAATTTGAGGAAAAATTTTTCAATAACCTCAATACTTTAAATTTAAATACAAATAAAAATAAATTGTTACAACAAAATCTTTCTAAATTAAGATTAGAACATTTAAAGAAAGAAGAAAAACAAGCCATACAAAAATTATGTTACAGATATAGAGACATATTCTATTGTGATGATATTCCTTTAACTTTTACGAATCAAGTTAAACATAAAATTCGAACCACTAATGAAGATCCCATATATATAAAACCATATAGACATGCCCCCACAGAAAATAAAGAAATTGGAAAACAAATAGATAAATTATTAAGAAACAATGTCATTAGGGAATCGCACTCTCCATGGAGCGCCCCAGTTCACTTAGTTCCGAAAAAAATGGACGCTTCGGGCGAACGAAAATTTCGCATGGTCATAGATTACAGAAGATTGAATGAAATAACCGTAGACGACAAATACCCATTACCAAACATTTCAGACCTTTTCGATAAATTAGGAAAAGCGTGTTATTTTTCTACATTAGATTTAGCTAGTGGTTACCATCAGATAGAAGTAGAGAAACAGGATCAATCTAAAACAGCATTTACAGCACAAAATGGTCATTATGAGTTTACTAGAATGCCATTTGGTTTAAAAACAGCCCCCGCAACATTTCAACGTGCAATGGATAACATACTTAGAGGTTTACAGGGTATCCATTGTTTAGTTTACTTAGATGATATCATTATATTCTCAAGTAGTTTAGAAGAACATTTAGAAAAATTAGAAAAAGTATTTGAAAGACTTAGGCAAACAAATTTAAAAGTAACATTAGACAAGTGTGAATTTCTCATAAAAGAAGTTCTTTACCTAGGTCACACTATTACAGAAAATGGTCTTCAACCAAATGATGATAAAATTAAAGCCATATTACAATTTCCGTTACCTAAAACACCTTCGGAAATACGTAGTTTTGTTGGATTAGTAGGTTACTACTGAAAATTCATTAAAGATTTTTCCAAATTAACACAACCTCTCACTAAATGTTTAAAGAAAAGACACAAAATTATAATTAACAAAGAATATATTGATGCATTTGAGAAATTTAAAGAAATTTTAACAAACGCCCCAATCTTACAATACCCCGATTTTACTAAACCATTTTTGTTAACAACCGACGCATCCAATTATGCCCTTGGCGCTATACTATCACAAGGACCGATAGGTAGTGACAAGCCTGTAGCTTATCTTAGTAGGACTTTAAACGACGCAGAAACCCGTTATAGTACAATAGAAAAAGAATTATTAGCCATAGTATGGGCGTGTAGAAAATTTAGGCCATACTTATATGGAAATAAATTTACCATATTAAGTGACCATAAACCCCTAATGTGGTTAAATTCAGTTAAAGAACCCGGAAGTAGACTTACCAATTGGAAATTACAATTAATAGCATTTGATTACGAAATTAAATACAAACCCGGTAAACAAAATGGAAACGCTGATGCGCTTTCACGTGCAAAAATTAATATACTAAAAGATAATCTATCAATGAAAGTTAATGCCTCTAGTCCCATAACAATATCTTCCGAAAATTCTAGCAAATCAGAATTAACTAACCCAGTTCCATCTTTAAATAGTAGCACCTTAACCGCATCTGAAAAATCAGAATCATCTTTTATAACTATCCATTCAGAAGAAAACATGGATTCTGCTAATATTCCTATTTTACAAGAAGCAATTGATACTAAACCTAATCAAATACTTGTGTACACCTGGAACAGAAATGAATTTACTGTTAAAAATTTATCCAGAGATAAACAAAAAGTATTAGAAGTTCATTTACCATTAAATAATACCCAGTTAATAAAATCATTCCTTAAAGAATATATTAGGCCTAAAATAAAATATTTCATATACTTTGACGATGAACGTCATCGTAAACAATTTTCAGAAATCATTATAACCTTATTTAAAAAAGATTCAGTAAAATTCTTTGAATGCACAAAACGTGTAGTGTACGTTGAAGATGAAAATGAGCAACGTGATATAGTGTTAAAATACCATATTGGCAAAATTTGTCACCGTGGCATAAAAGAAACCATTGCTCATCTTAAACGAACATTTTTCTGGCAAAATTTAGAACAAACCGTATCAAGTATAATTAATTCTTGTGAAACATGCAAAACCATGAAATACGATAGAAAACCTTTTAATCCTAAACTTCAATTAACTCAAACTCAAACTAGACCCTTTCAGGAAATTTTCATAGACTTATTTTCCATAGAAGGCAAATATTTCCTAACGATAGTAGACTCCTTTAGTAAATTAGGTCAAGCCATAGAAGTTTCAAATAGAACAACACCAGAAATAATTAGAGCATTAATCAAATATTTTTCCATTTACGGAGTACCAAGAAAAATAAGTTCAGATCCAGGTTCAGAATTCAATAATAATTTACTTAAAGAAATGTTAATATTTTATAAAATAGATTTACATATTGGAACACCCCATAACCCCAATTCAATGGGCATTGTTGAACGTTTTCATTCCACAATAATAGAAATTTATAAACTTGCAAAATATGAAAGGAAAATAACAGATACTGCCTCAGTAATGACATATGCGATAATGTCGTATAACCAGTCCATACATTCAACAACTGGTCTTACGCCATTTGAAGTAGTTTTTGGTCATACAGATTCATCCAATGCATTTGAAGTTGATTTTGAGAAAAATTATACACAACAACTTGTTTTAGAGCACTGTAAACGAACTAAACCCTTATATGATTTCTTAACCGATAAAATGATAAATAATAAAATTAAAATTAGAGAAAAACGTGGCGGTGAAGAAAGAATAAAATTTAAACAAGGAGACACCGTCTTCATAAAAGGTGTCAATATTAGGCGTAGTAAAAACCAACCGCGTTATAAAAAAGCAAAAATTATTGGAACAATTAATAGAAACACAGTACCGGTAGAGTCTCATCAGAGACACACAAAAGTCCCAATAAAAGATATAAAACGTCCTCCGCAGGTTCGCGCTCCTGATCCTCGTACAGGCAGCCCAAAACCTGGCCCTTCAACTTCAGAAAATTGAAGATAATCCTGGAATCTTCCCAGTTAAGGAAGGACAAGCATTCATTAGCACTTATAATTGGAATATAATTAAAATATTAGATTTAAAATTTGTTAGTAACAGCATTGAATATAACGTTAACAAGTATTATGAAGTTAACGATTATTTAAAAGAAAAATTAAATGTATATTTCTTAGACGGAAATATCATAGATGCACAAATGCAAACTGAGTATATTATGAGTTTAACATTAGAGCGTTATAATCAATTAGTCCCAACAATTAGAATTAAAAGAGGTATTTTAAATCCCCTAGGTTCAATAGTTAAAGCCATTACAGGCAATTTAGATAATGAAGACGCAATCAGATACGATTCCTTAATAAGTCATATTCATTCTAAACAAAACGCTATTGATAACAAAATATCATTAGTTTCCGAAACAATTGGAGTATTAGTGAATCTGACAAACTCTACGAGAAATAATTTTATTGAAATAGACAAAACAATTAACGAAATAGAATCCATTCTGAATAAAACTCAATTCCAACATAGTAAAGAAATTGTCTTGAATACTTTCGATTTAATTATCCATAATTTTCAAATTTTGTTAACTAGGTTAGATGAGGTTGAAACAGCTATTGCTTTTAGTAGATTAAATATTTTACACCAATCCATTTTAGAAATAGATGAATTGTTATCAACTCTTAAAGACATAGAGAAAATAGATAAATTAATGTATCCAGTAAATACCGATAATTTGATCAAAATTGTACATTGTATAGACATAAGAGCATATATTAAGGACAAACGAATAACGTTTATTATGTCGATACCAATTGTCCAATTAGATTTCTATAACTATTACAACCTTCATCCTTTTCCCATGTATAATCCTCATTTAAACCTAACATTCCTATTAACGCCTCAATATTCCCAAATCCTGGTCAGAGGGTCAGATATACTTCCACTATCACAATCATGCAAAGAAATAGACGAAGGAGAATTCCTGTGTTATGAAGATAATTTATCTGTCACTAATGAAGACTTATGCATTACAGATTTGATGAAATTTTCTTCACAAATTACATCATGTCCTCCACTTACAGTGAAATCTTCAAAAGTCAAGGTCAAATCTATTCGGCCTGACACATGGTTACTATATTCAGGAAAACAGACATTTCTCACAGAGCACTGTGAAAATGATTTCAACCAGTTCAACATTTTCGGCACCTATATATTAACCTTAGATAATGAATGTGAAGCTATATTAGAGAACATCACATTAAGGAAACGTCACATACAACTAACTAATCAAGTCTTCCACCAAGTTCCAGTTATAAATTTACCAAGCATCACAGCAGCAGAGAAAGTCTACAAGCAGCCAATCAGCGTAGACGAAGTCAACTTAGAAAATCTTCAGTTCCTGTCACACGTATTAAGCAGTAAAAGTGAAAAACTCAGTGAAAACCACGTATATTCAGTGAATGTGCATAGCATAAGTTTAGGTTCTATAATCATTTATGTAATATTAATAATTGTGCTTTTGATTGTTTTATATATTTATAAGTCTAAAATATTGTCCTTATGTAAACATAAGCAAAATCAACATTCTCAAAAATCGAACGCTGATTTTGAACTTATGGAGGGAGGAGTTATGTATACTAGACCAGTACACAGCTCAGTGCAAGTACTTTAAAAGGTGATGCAATATAAACAGACTATTGCTCATAGAATATAATTCCAAGTACTGTTTTGCTTAATCAGCTTAACTTGCCTCAGCTGCGTATTTATCATGTAAACAGATATCAGGTTACTTGTTTAGTCTCAGTCCAATTCTCATAACTGTTTTGCTAAATAAGCAGATATCAATTAATAAGACGTATAACGCGTGGGTTCATTCTAGAAGGAGTTGTTTACTTGACGATGCCTATAAAAGCCATCGCCAAGCAAAGTACATTTAATATCGACTCAGCTCTCTTACCGTTCGCACTAACGTTAAGTAATATTAATTGACTGCATTAATATTTTGAGTATCTATTATTAATTTGTATTGTGAAATAAATATATTTTTATAAAGTCACGCCGGCCTTTATATTTGACTACCTCGATGTTACCATCTCACAACAATAGACATTATAAATACAAATAAACAAAAGCATTCTCCTTCAACAATCAAATCTTTTGCCGATCGATTACAAAAGATAGATAAACTTGGGCCCAAACGATCGATTTTTTTGGGTCACCAATCATCGAACGACGAACTCCAATACCGATCGATTATATTGGGTCGTCCACAAAACCAACTGTCACTCGCAAGCCGATCGATTACTTGCGGCGATACAGTGGATTAATTAGCATTATCTCTTAATCAAGACACAAGATCGATTCTCATGCCTGATCTGAAACAATATAAAACACTAATACATATTTAATTTTATGTTTTCTTAAACTAGCACAACGATACATATTTTCCTTACGAATGATCCGATAGAAGTCAGTCGCTTTTATTACCGATTTCCGCGTCAGTGTCATTATGTCATTATCATTGACATTTAAAGCAGCAATATGAATCCATGGTAACATTCGCTCCGCGGCAATAATAGTTGACCGCTTGTTTCGTGTACTACCTATACCAGGTACAGGAGCTACCCTATATCTATCTCTACCTAAAACTTTAACTATACGGTAGGGTCCTTCCTACATAGGCAGGCATAAGCTTCTTGCTTTGCTCATCATTGTTATAACAAGTTTTTGTAATCTTGACTAATTCGTCCTTCTTATATATGCGCGCTGCTTTCCTATTAACATCACATCTCTGTTTCTGTCTAGCCTGATCTCGATCTATATTATCTTTAACTTCGCTACGTATTGCAGAGAGTTCACAATCATTGCGAATTTCTGCACAGATTTCATTGAGGATGGGTCTTTGTTCAGTGTTCATGCAGGTACCGAATAATACTTCTGAAGGAGCCTTACCTGTTGTTTTTTGAATCGTATTATTCAATCCCCACTGAATCTTTCCTAAGTGACTGTCCCAATCCTTTTCGCCATACTTTACGTTAAAAGCCCTCAAAGAATCAAGAATGGTACGATTGTACCTTTCTACTTGGCCATTTGATCTGGGGCTAGCCACGGCATTAAGTATATGTTTAAAACCTTTATCGAGAGCGAATCTTTTAAAAGCATGAGAGGTAAAACAACTGCCGCGATCACGCACAAGACGATCAGGGGTCCTAAACATGCAAAATATATTATCTAGTGCTCTAATCACATTTTGCGCGCTCGTATTTCTAACGGGTTTGATAAAACAAAATTTAGTGAACGCATCGACTACTATAAGCAGATAATTGTAACCCCTGTTGGACTTAACGAAAGGTCCAAGGTGGTCCACATGGAGTGTATGAAAAGGTACCTCCACCTTTGTTATAGGATGGAGGAAGCCCCCGCGTGCCTTTGAGCTATTGCTCTTTGCATAAGCGCATTCGATGCAAGCACCTACATATTTCTTGACGAATCTAGACATTCCAGCAAACCAGTAACTTTTCTTGATTCTCTCAAGTGTTTTCTCTATGCCAAAATGCCCAATGTCGTCATGATTCATGCGACATAGTTGCCACCTTGCACCCTTCGGAACAACCCATCGGATATTGTTTTTATCCCCGTTTAGGCAACGAAAGAGTTTATCCTTTATGATGTAATTCTCATATATGTGCTGTAGCTCTTTTCCGTCAAGGCTACTACTCAAAATATCCCTGATCCTACACAGCTCTGAATCCCCAAGCTGAAATATATGTAACCAATCATCCCCAGTAATGGACATCACGATTGGAAATTGGTCAACGAGAGTGTCTGCTTTATCAACGGGATTTCTTGACAATGCATCAACGTGGTTCATCCTAGATCCAGACCTGTATTCTATAGAACAGTCAAATTCCTGCAACGTGAGCCACCAGCGAGCAATTCGCGGAATTAGGTCTCGCTTAGAAAAAGTAGAACGAAGTGCATTACAGTCTGTAATTATCTTAAATTCCTTTCCAAGCAAGTATACTCTAAACTTTTGGAGGGAAAATACAACCGCCAACGTCTCCAGCTCAAACGAGTGGAAGTTCTTTTCCTCTGGGGAGGTTTGCCTACTATAATACGCAACTGGTCGAAACGATTCACTTGGACCTAAACGTTAAAGAAGGATGCCACCTATGCCTATCCTGCTGGCGTCGGTGTGAAGTTCAGTTTCGGCTGTAGGGTTATATATTGAGAGGATTGGCCTTTCTATCAATTTGGACTTAAGGTTTTCAAAGGACTGATGCTGAGACTCAGTCCATTCCCAGTTAGCATTCTTCTCAAGTAATTTACTGAGTGGAAAAGCAATTTGAGCAAAACCCTTAATAAACTTCCGAAAGTAACTCGCTAATCCGAGGAATTGTCGAACATTATGCACGTTTAGGGGCCTTGGAAAATTTTGGTCGCTTGATATTTTTCCCTTGCCAGGACGAACTCCGGCCGCGCTAATTTCATAACCAAGATATTCGATCTTGTCTCGAAGAAAATCACATTTAGACAGATTTAAAGTAAGATTTGCCTTTTCGAAGATCTTCAACACTTCTTCGAGACGTTCCAAACATTGAGATGGGTCTTTTCCAAAGACTAAAACATCATCGATGTACGCAGTAGCTGTACAAAAACGAGCCGTTCCTAACAACGCATTGATCATACGTTGGACGACAGCAGGTGCATTTGCTAGGCCGAACGGCATTCGGTTAAATTCGTACTGCCCGTCCAGCGTAACAAAAGAAGTAAAGCGCTTACTCTGTTCCGAAATGGGGACCTGATAGTAGCCTGACGCAAGGTCGAGTGTGATAAAACAAGCCTGACCGCTAAGACGAGCTATCTCGTCCTCGATAATTGGCATAGGATACCTTTCCTTCACCGTTATCGAATTCAACTTTCGATAATCGACGCACATTCTCAACGAACCGTCTTTTTTTTGAACGAGTAATATTGGACTAGCGTAATCGGAGACAGATTCTCGCACAATCTTGGCCTCTAACGTCTCATTTACCATAGATCTCACTTTTTCTCTCTCATGATGTGAGGGTCTGTAGGGACGGTAGACAACGGGACTGTGGCTATTTAATTCGATTTGCATCTCTGTAGTGTTGGTACAACCTAGACTACTGAGAGAATTTGCAAAACAGTGAGTGTACCTTTTTAATAAATCTAGGAGACACAATTTATCATGCTCCGATATCTGATCACCTACACGTACTTGACTTTCATCGAACACATCCCTACCACTGCCAGACGTTTCTGGCGTAGACACTAATCGATTAACGAAATCCACCCGATCGGCACGACAAAACACAGAATCTATTGGTATCCGACTAGATATGGAACAAGGGGTTACCACAATGTCAATATGGCCACGCCTTGCCAGATAAAGACCTCCACATATAAAATACTGCTTACCAGGTTTGCCGCCGATGCTATTTTTTACTAAAACACTACCGCTAAATGGAGATTCGACGCGAGCCCTAACTGTAGCCATGCCGCTTAGCTCAACTCTACCGATCGATCTTATCTTAAATGAACTATTGTTCGTGCTGTGCAGATCAGATCGAGGCAATTCGTTATTGATATCGATAAATTGCAGACTATTAACATTTTTGTACGCAATTATATTAGGCTGTTCAGTATAGGACTGCCCTATTAATACTGATTTATCCAACAGATATAGCCGCAGATATTGCCGCGTGGTTCCCGGCTTAGAATAGGACCAACCCATCTCATCCCATCGGGTGTCGTACAAGGCGACTAAGGGAAAGCTAGGGAATGGGCAGCAGCGTTCCCTTAACACTTCTACAACCAAAAACTGCGCTCGCCAACCCGCCTGCCAAGCGTGGCGAGTATAGCAAACACCCCCAACCAATATGGAAGAAAGCAAGAAAACCGGGCCCCTAGTCCCCGGCGGTCCTGTTCGTCCTGGCCACGGTAGCAGCCATGGTAACGACAGGACAAGGGGTGCTAAGAATCTCCGGCAGAGATTCGGCTACCACCAAAACCGAAAATTGGCCCTGGTGACATACAACGCACGCACATTGAGGACAGATGAGAAGCTAGTTGAGCTGGAAGAAGAGTTAAACAAGTTGCGGTGGAGTATTGTTGGTTTATCGGAGGTCCGAAGAGAGGGCGAGGACACGATAACCTTAAAATCCGGCAACTTGTTTTACTACCGGGAGGGCGAACAGCAGTCCCAAGGTGGTGTCGGATTTATCGTCCACAAGTCACTCATAGACAACGTTGTGTCCATCACTAGTGTGTCGAGCAGGGTAGCGTACCTGATACTCAGAATATCCAAAAGATATTCACTGAAGGTCATACAGGTCTACGCACCTCCACCTCCCACCTCACCTCGACATACTCAGATGATGACGTCGAAGTTATGTATGAGGACATTAGTAGAGCCATACATACTTCCAAAGCACACTTTACAGTAGTTATGGGTGACTTCAATGCGCGACTGGGCAAACGGGGCGATGATGAGTTGAGAGTGGGGCAATTTGGATATGGGCAGCGCAACCCCAGGGGTCAGAGGCTGGCCGAATTTCTGGAGAAGGAGGGACTCTTTATGATGAACTCTTTCTTCCAGAAGCCGTCTCATAGGAAATGGACCTGGATGAGCCCTGATGGTTTCACAAAAAATGAGATAGACTTCATCATGAGCACCAAGCGACAAGTATTTAATGATGTCTCCGTGATTCACAGGGTAAAAACCGGCAGTGATCACCGAATGGTCAGAGGCACATTAAATATTAATGTCAAAATGGAAAGATCGCGTCTGATGAAGTCTACGCTCCGACCTTGTAATGCACATATCCAAAACCCCGAGAACTTTCAACTCGAATTGGCAAACCGCTTCGAATTGCTAGACAGCAGCGCATCAGTGGACGAAATCAACAACAGGCTGGTAGAGACTGTCCATACGGTCGGGTCCAAGCATTTTAAGCCCCACCGTAAAAATAGGCCTCAAAAGCTATCCGACTACACCCGAAACCTTATGGCTGAGCGACGTACCATGAGACTCCAAACCTCCGATGATGCTAAGTCCTATAGGCAGCTCAATGGACAGATATTGAAGTCCTTGCGACACGATCTACGGTCCTTCAACACAAGACGTATTGAGGAGACCATAAAGCAGAACAAGGGCTCCAAAGTGTTCGCAAGAGCCGCATCGATTGGGCAAAGCCAATTGACGAAGCTGAAGACGGAGGACGGAAACGTAACGTCGAATAGGTCAGAGGTGCTCAGGGAGATAGAGAGGTTCTATGGACAGTTGTATACCTCAGTAGCTGAACCTATTGTTGACTTGGTAAAAGACCCAAGAGCCAAGCTAACCCGACACTACACTGAAGATATCCCGGACATCAGCCTGTACGAGATTAGGATGGCTCTCAACCAACTTAAAAACAACAAAGCGCCGGGTGAAGACGGAATTACTGCAGAGCTTCTGAAAGCGGGCGGATCGCCGGTACTTAAAGTCCTTCAGAGGCTGTTTAATTCCGTCCTGCTCGAAGGAAAAGCGCCGGAAGCATGGAACAGGGGTGTGGTGGTACTCTTTTTCAAGAAAGGTGATAACACTTTATTAAAGAACTATAGGCCCATCACACTGCTGAGCCATGTTTACAAGTTGTTTTCGAGAGTCATCACGAATCGTCTCGAACGCAGGCTTGATGATTTCCAGCCTCCCGAACAAGCCGGTTTCCGGAAAGGCTTTAGTACCATAGACCACATACATACGCTGCGGCAGATTATACAGAAGACCGAGGAGTATAATCGGCCACTATGCTTGGCGTTTGTGGACTATGAGAAAGCCTTCGATTCGATCGAGACTTGGGCGGTTCTTAGATCTCTCCAGCGATGCCGCATTGACTATCGGTACATCGAAGTGTTGAAGTGCTTGTATAATAACGCCACCATGTCAGTCCGAGTACAAGGGCAGTGCACGAAGGCGATCTCCATAAAAAGAGGAGTAAGACAGGGAGACGTCATTTCTCCGAAACTGTTTACGACCACCATAGAGGACGCCTTCAAGCTCTTGGAATGGCGAGGACTTGGCATCAACATCAATGGCGAATACATCACTCACCTTCGATTTGCCGACGACATTGTGGTCATGGCGGAGTCGCTGGAAGATCTAGGACGAATGCTCGGCGACCTCAACAGAGTATCTCAACAAGTGGGTCTTAAAATGAACATGGACAAAACGAAAATAATGTGTAACGTCCATGTCGTACCCACCGCACTCACCGTTGGGAACTCTACTCTTGAAGTTGTCGACGAATACATTTACCTGGGACAGGTAGTCCGGTTAGGTAGGTCCAACTTTGAGAGAGAGGTCAATCGACGAATCCAACTCGGCTGGGCAGCGTTCGGGAAACTGCGCAACATCTTCTCATCCAAAATACCTCAGTGCCTAAAGACTAAAGTTTTTAGTCAATGTGTGTTACCAGTGATGATATATGGATCAGAGACGTGGTCTCTTACTATAGGTCTCATAAAAAAGCTCAGAGTTGCTCAGCGAGCTATGGAGAGAGCTATGCTCGGCGTTTCTCTACGTGATCGAATCAGGAATGAGGAGATTCGTAGAAGAACCAAGGTCACCGACATAGCCGTTAAGATTAGCAAGCTGAAGTGGCAATGGGCGGGCCACATAGCGCGAAGATCGGACGGGCGTTGGGGCAGAAAGATTCTAGAGTGGAGACCACGTATTGGCAAGCGCAGCGTGGGACGACCACCTGCCAGATGGACCGACGATCTTGTGAAAATCGCGGGAAGTCGTTGGATGCAGGTGGCATCGGACCGGTTACGCTGGAAAGCGATTGGGGAGGCCTATGTTCAGCAGTGGACAAGTATAGGCTGAGATGATGATGATGATGATCCAACAGATCGTTTGCTACAATTTTACACGATACTGTAGCCCTCACTCCATCTATAACAATATCAAGTGTTGTCTCACCCAGTGAGTAGACTACGCTATTCCCAAACCCTTTCATCGCTGTCGGAACATTATTATGAGCGAACCCTAAGGCATTTATTACAGACTCGCTACCAAAATCTATAAATGATTCTAAAGGAGTCCCATTCACAATCGCTTGTTTAGTGAATTTCGAATTTGAGATAGAAATGTCTTGTCTACCGATATCATCGATGCACATCGTTTTTGGTGCGTTAAGAGCGTGCAAAACATTGTCATCTGATTTAGTAAAACAATTTTCGGATGTGTGACCAACTTTGTTACAATGAGAACATTTTATGATAGGCTTTGGACAGAACAAATAGCTATGGCCTCTTTCTTTACAATTATAGCAACCTATCTGGGAGGTTTGTTTTGAAGTTGATTTTCGATGTGAACTAGGATAAGAAATAGAATTATCAGAGTTTCTGCTTTTGAAATTTACCTTGGTCGGAAGTGGTTGGTTGGAATCTTTATGGTTCACTAAAAATTGCAAGAGTTGATCAGGATGAGAACAGCGCAATGTTAGAGCTCCTGACCTTAAAGTCCTATCGCTAAGACCGTGAATAATACAGTCCACAGCACGCTTTCCTACAATATCACATTGATTACTGAGAGCCAATTTTTCATAATAGTAGACTTCTATCGGTTCGCAAAATCTACTTCTCTACAGCATCTCCTCCAAGGCCTGGCCATAGTTTTGCTCGTATGGGAATGCGTTTACTAATTTCTCCTGCCATTCTTTCCATGTAAACAGGATTGAATTTAAACCCTCATACCATGTTTTAGCCAGCCCTTGGAGTTTCTGCATTGCAAAATGAGTGGTGGTTCTATCGTCCCAACCATACACAGAGGCACACTCGTTCACCTTCTTTAACCAGATATCTATTCTCTGAGTTTTAGTAGAAGGGTCGACGTCGGGTAGAATATTTTTGCTTTCAATTTTCTGAGATGATTGCACACTCTGAGCAGGCTGCGACGCCAGACCATCCCTCATGCATCTAAATATTTCATAAAGTCTTTTTTTGAAAAAGAAGGGCTACGTGACCTGTCAGAATGTCCCGCGTCGTTACGTGGCTCCGCATGTCGTTTTCGTGGGCGACCCTCGTCAGTAGTCCGAAACATGTCGATAGGAGAATCACGCCGGTAGTGACTCTCCTCACGACGCTTGCTGGCCGACCGCGATGCATGATGACTTTCTCCTAGCCCTTGAATTCTTCGCCGTTCCCGCTGCAGCTCGTTTTCCAGCATCTCGACTCGCTCACGCCCCATCTCTAGCTCTTGATCGCGCTTGGAAGTGACTGGGGCACGGCTTAGGCCACGATCACGGATGTGGATCGGGCTACATTCTCGAACGCGGCTCTGGCTGGTGCCCTCGACACGACTCCGATTGTGGTCTTCAATTCGGCTTCGACTTCTAGAAGTGGAGTGTAGTGTTCTCGGAACTGGTGTTTCCAGTCTTCGATCCAGGCCTCCGCTTCGGCGACCTGTGAAATCTTCCATTATCTGAAAATTGTGTTGCGTAGCAACCGCAAAATAAGCTGCGTTACTTGGACTGTTCGTAAAACTTTTGCTAAGGAACGGCTGACAAAATTGTCCATAACTCAAAATCGGTGCGTTCTAGGCCAAAACTGAGTGTTTTTTTTCTACCCTTTATAAAACCCACTCCGAAAAAGTTATAATAGAATACCTAGGAACCGGAAGTTAAGCAATACTAATAGCGGTTGGTAAACGGATGGATAAAATATTCTACCTTCCATCTATACAAGAGAATGCACATAATTGTTACTAATAGGCGCATGACATGCAATACAGGTGTGAAGGAAGAAGCTGTAATGGTAACGATTTTTTTTTTCTTTTAACTACACTATAATTCTCAGAACAATTTTCTGGAAGTCTGTATTTCCTTAAATTAATAAAATTGGGCGTGTACTTACGTTATTTAGTTGGTTACGGTACCGCTTCTGATATGTAAGACAACATCAGACTTCAAACTCTCGCAGCACGTGGTAGGTGAAAATCAAACGTCTTTAAAGGTAGATTGCAATATATTTTTGCACTCGATCACAATCAAACGACCGTCTTCGACCGCTGTCGCCAACAGAATGTGTCACCGCCCGCTTCCCGCTACTCGACATCGAGTTGATTTATCTATAGACAATCTGTAACTATCTTGTCCATTTGATTACACGCCGTCTCAGTACTCTTTGTATTATTTTTTATATTTATATTTTCTACACATGTTTTTATCAAATCTTTTAAGTGAATTAATGGTTCTGGATCGCCACACGCCCATTGTAACCTAGAATTTCTAGTGACCGCCGCACGGACCGTAATCCTTTTTGCGACCTACCCCCTTCGTCTTTTTCAAGACGAAGCGAGGCGGAAGCACCCGTATCGCACTCTGTGGTACGGCGGGGATTGCCAATCACCGTTGAACGCCGACAGACTCATCTGTCGACGGTCGCGGCAGGGCGCGTCCCCAGCCGACGCCTGGCCGATTTGTCGGCTCCCAAAGGTCCTTTTCAGGGCCAACTGCTCCGGTTCAGCCTCGTGTAACCATGAGGCCAACCCAGGGCTCCCGCTCGCTGTCGGACCTCTCTGACTGGCGTACAAGGCCGGTGAACGTCCCGTTCGCCTCCCCTACGACCGCGTCATCATCGCGTCCCAGTGCGGCCGCCAGCCGCACCACCCCGACCGCGCGTCCCCCGCCACGACTGCTGCCCGTGCGCTGACCGCATCTGCGAGTGCTACCGCGTCTGCATCCCGACCCGCGCAGCCTTCACCGTCAAAGGCTGGTGCGACGAAGCCGAGCGCCGCGAGTGCCGCCATGAGTATCGAGAGTGTCAAGAAAAGTCCCAGAAAAAAAACCGCGAGTGTAGCGAAACCGACACCGTCACCTATGCCGGCTCGCACAGCCGCACCTCCCGCGCCGCTTCCGCAGCGCCCCGCCGCCGCCCATGCGCGCCCCTCTACCTCTCGTGCCTCCGCCCCGCCCAGCGCCATACCACGACGTTATGCAGATGTTGCCCGAAACCCCCGCTCGCCTCGCCCCGCCTCCCGAGAAGCAGAGGCAGAAGCAGTAGCGGAGGCAGAAAAGGCGCCAAAGAACCAGGCAAGGTGCCAGAAATTCCGGAACTAGCCAACATTGCCACAGAAGGCTGGCATTTGTGCGCTGCGGTGCTGAACACCCCACTAAGGAGTGCGAGTGCCCCAAAGAGGAAACACCTGCATAAACTGCGGCGGCCCCCATCCTGCTAACCACGTTAAATGCCCCGTCTTCCGGAAGGAGGCCCGGAACAAGACAACAGGCTCGGTGGCCATCAGTGGGAGAGACCGGAGTGAGGCCGGAAGAGGCCCCGCTCCCACTGAGCTCGCACAGAAAGCCCGAGGAGCCACCTTAATGGCGCCTGCGAACGACCCCAAGTAAAGGAGATCGCAGAAGAAAGAAGGAGGAGGGGGCGCAGGACCAACCGCGTTTAATCACACTCCAGGACCGAGACGCCCATCGTACCGCCCACGGACAAACCAACGGTACATTTTGAAGTACCGGCGCCCCCGTAAGCTCCAACCAAGGCCAAGGTTATAGACCAACAACAGGCCGAGAAAGAACCTGACTGCACTCACTCCTATTGAAGGACCGTAAGTCTTGTCGCAAGGACTTCAATATCTGTCCATTGAGCTGCCTATAGGACTTAGCATCATCGGAGGTTTGGAGCGTCATGGAACGTCGCTCAGCCATGAGGTTTCGGGTGTAGTTGGATAGTTTTTGAGGTCTATTTTTACGGTGGGGCTTAAAATACTTGGACCCGACCGTATGGACAGTCTCTACCAGCCTGTTGTTGATTTCGTCCACTGATGCGCTGCTGTCTAGCAATTCGAAGCGGTTTGCCAATTCGAGTTGAAAGTTCTCGGGGTTTCGGATATGTGCATTACAAGGTCGGAGCGTAGACTTCATCAGAGGAGATCTTTCCATTTTGACATTAATATTTAATGTGCCTCTGACCATTCGGTGATCACTGCCGGTTTTTACCCTGTGGATCACGGAGACATCATTAAATATTTGTCGCTTGGTGCTCATTATGAAGTCTATTTCATTTTTGGTGGAACCATCAGGGCTCATCCAGGTCCATTTCCTATGAGGCGGCTTCTGGAAGAAAGAGTTCATCATAAAGAGTCCCTCCTTCTCCAGGAATTCGGCCAGCCTCTGACCCCTGGGGTTGCGCTGCCCATATCCAAATTGCCCCACTCTCAACTCATCATCGCCCCGTTTGCCCAGCCGCGCATTGAAGTCACCCATAACCACTGCAAAGTGTGTTTTGGAAGTATGTATGGCTCTACTAATGTCCTCATACATAACTTCGACGTCATCATCTGAGTATGTCGAGGTGAGGTGGGAGGTGGAGGTGCGTAGACCTGTATGACCTTCAGTGAATATCTTTTGGATATTCTGAGTATCAGGTACGCTACCCTGCTCGACACACTAGTGATGGACACAACGTTGTCTATGAGTGACTTGTGGACGATAAATCCGACACCACCTTGGGACTGCTGTTCGCCCTCCCGGTAGTAAAACAAGTTGCCTTATTTTAAGGTTATCGTGTCCTCGCCCTCTCTTCGGACCTCCGTTAAACCAACAATATTCCACCGCAACTTGTTTATCTCTTCTTCCAGCTCAACAAGCTTCTCATCTGTCCTCAAAGTGCGTGCGTTGTATGTCACCAGGGGGCACGGGCACCGCAGAAGCTTATATAAGAACAAATATTCTCTGCGTGTGGAGAGCGCGATCAGTTTAAAGTGTTGTAACCTTTTGGTGTACGATGTTATTCTTTTAGCTATACCAAAGTTAAATGAGAGGTGATAAAGAAACCGTTTTTATATACGCTTTATTCTCAGAGAATGCGTAGCGATGTGCGGTCGCCACACGATGGTGCCTCATTCGAGTACACTCCTAACGAGTGTCGTATACAATAATATTTTCGTGCTAGCATTTTTGAAGTCCTTAGTATTCCGAATAACAAAACCTAGTAGTTTAGACGACTTTTTAATTATGTTGTCTGTGTGAGGAATGAAAGTCAGCTTGCTGTCAAAGATGACCCCGAGATCATTGACATTTTTAACCTCTTGTATGGTGTGTGATCCTATTCGATATGACGAGGAAATAACATTATTTTTTCTGGTACACTTCAAGTGGTTACATTTGTTAGGATTAAGAAGCATGTGATTGTTATTGCACCATTCTTAAAGTGAATCCAGGTCCCATTGAAGGCAGTGGGCGTCTTCGATTGAATCAACTATTCTACTAAATTTGAGATCGTTAGCAAAAAGTAGGGGACAAGAATATTTAAACACGGTCGGTCCGTCGTTAATAACAATGCTAAAGAGTATTGGACCCAGGTGGAAGCCCTGTGAGACGCCTGACGTGATGAGTCGACTCTCAGATTTATATCCCTTCACTACTACATAAAACTCACGGCCATTTAGATATGATTTCAACCACGTCAGCATAGCGTTTGAAAATCCGTAAGCCTGTAATTTCTGCAACAGTATAGGTTGAGATACTCTGTCGAAAGCTTTGCTAAATTCTGTGTAAATTATTTCAACTAGTTTGTTTGTATCTAAGGCTTCCGATAGAGCCAAACCAAGCAAACCAAATTCGCTGTGGTTGATCTTCCATGCATGAAGCCATATTGCATTTCTGTGATATATGGTTGAATGAATCGTTGAATGTATGGGCAGCCTAATGCTTCAAATATCTTACCAAATGTACTTAGGATGTGACTTGAGTTTTGTCTTCCGATATAAAGATTGGAACGACTTTTATTGTTTTCCACTTTGTAGGAAAGTATCCTGACTTAAGGGATTGATTAAATATAATGTACAATGGAACGGCTAAGTGCGATGCAAATTTTGATATAAATAAAGGAGGTACGCCTTCAGGCACCATGCCCTTAGTTATGTCCAAGCTCTGCATATTTCTTTTAATAGAAATTAGTGGAATAAATATACCTGAAAGATTATCATTTGTTATTTCACTATTAAATAATAATTGCGTGTTTGACTCTTGAGGCTGATTAGTTGGCAGATACACGGAAGCAAAGTAGGAAGGAAACAGGTCACAAATAGCTGGTCCATTCGACTCGGTTGTCTTGCCGTCTGTAAATGTTGCTGGGTAAGCATTATCGTTCCCTCGCCTTTGTTTTATGTATGACCAGAAGTACTTAGGGTTATAAGAAATTTTTGATACCGTACTAGTAAGATATGATCTGTGGCATTGTTTATTCAATTTATCACAGCGCTTGCTTAGGACGGTTAGCGATATATTATCCATTGGGTTATTATATTTGTATTTTGTATATTTCTTTACCCTACGCAATATGTTATTTCTCTCTTTAAATCGATTTATAAGATTATGTGTGTACCACGGTGGATATTTCTTTTGTTTCGTTGTTTTACTGAGGGGGACAAATCTTTCGATTGCTTCATTGATATGTAAATAAAATACGTCTACCATAGTATCAATATTTTTGTATTGTCCAAAGAGTTCTTGCCAATCTAGCCCTGAGAGATATGAACTTATTAAGGCTTGATCAGCTTTGTGAAAGTTACGTTTAACAGTGATCGGATTCAAGTCTAGTCCTGCAACTTTTCCTTGCATTGGAATGGATACCGATAGTGGAGGGTGGTGTAGATCAATACTACTTAGTGCGTCCATTGCAGTACAAATGACACAATCAGGTAAGTCACTTAGAACCAAGTCAAGTACCCTACCCTTATTATTACATATAGTGTTATGCTGAGACAGATTATTTACATTTGCAAAATCTACCAAAAGTTGAGCTTGAATTGGAATTGGAGTATTCGTTGCAATGTAATTGACCCCTTTCCAATTGATACAACTTAATTTAAAATCTCCAATTAAACAAAAATTACAGTTCTTATCCAAATAGCGCTCGAACACTGAGTTACAATTATCAATAAAGTTTTCCGTGCTTTTTCGCAATACTCTCGGTGGCAAATAAACAGCACACAACAATAGAGTATGAACATTAGGACTTAATTTTAGAACCAGCGATACCCATAGATCCTCTTGCTGATCCTTCGTGATACTGTAGACGTGTGGATATTATATTTTTCATAACCGCAACTAAGACCCCTCCGCCAGTCTCTTCATACTTAAGTCTAGAGGTATCTCAGTCCTCCTATACACTTCATATCGGTTATCGAACAGTTCAGAGCTATTAATGTCGCTATTCAACCACGTTTCACTTAATCAAATGACATCATAATCGTGGCTAGCTAGGTTTCTAAAGAACTGATTCGTTTTAGTCCTGAGTCCACGAAAATTCTCATAATAAATTTTAAGGTTAGTGAATTTGGCTATTCGTCTTACTACCACATGCAAAAGATAAATATGATAATGAAAAATAAAAAAGTTACTTAATTTTGTTCAATGAATTAGTATCTCTTATTAATATAAAATCTGAATCATCATTTTTTCGAACGAATTTCGAACGATTTTGCCATTTCGCACCCATACATATTTAAAGTTCATTTCCTTTGCTTTTGTGCTTGCTGCAGCTTGCAGTGCTTTGTTTGCCGGCGATAGATGCTCCGTTATGAATACGGCTCTTTTCTCGCATCCAGTTCCTATGTGCGTCGTATTAAGTTTATTTTCAGGGTGGGTCTTATTGTAGGTTATAACTGCTGCTAGCACTTTATCACGAACCCCTGGGCTTGAGAGTTGTACAACGATAGATCTAGGTCGGTTAGATGTCTTATTGATCTCAGCAATTCTTGTGCACTTTATTATTTGTTCGGGTTTCAATTTGCAGCCTACGGCGTCACCTAATTTCATTATAATAGAGTGTAAGTTTTCAGTTTTAAATTCAGGAACACATTGTACCTCTATGTTAGTTGAGCGGGCTTGTTGCAGTTGGTTGATGCGACTATTTAGTTTATTAACTCTTGATTGTAATTCTAAGATTTGAGATTGACATTACGATACATACACCAATAACAGGTAAGTACATCAATTACGATTTTACAAAGCATGAAATCTAAATCGAGAAGAGAATAGAAATGCTATGCAAATTTCATTAAATTATTAAATTAAATTTTGATAATATTGAATAAGTATGTCGGCGTGGTTATTATCTGTGGCAAATAGTGCGTGGGTCGTCCGCTAGTCAGCGCTACGGCCGCGTGCTGACGGAACGCGAGAGTCAACGGGATTTTGAATTAGGAAGATGAACAGAACATGGAGAACGATGCGATGACGACGTGTCAAAATGGTCGTCCTGCCCTTTTGATAATTAAATGGTTGATATTGTGTTTCATGTGGATAAGTTATGTGATTAAATAACTGATGGGCAATTATTGTGTTTAGCTGTTTGGAAACCTAACCCCGCACATGTCTGAGTCTAAAGATTGAGCTCTTGTGCTAGTTGGTTTGGCCATCTGACGACAAGTAGATAACCTAATAATATTATAATTATAACTTATAAACTAAAGGGATAGCAAAAATATGTCAAAGGATTACGCTGTGACTAAACATTAATCCTGTGTAATTAATCCATTAATGACAATAGCATTAATCTTAATACTTTCAACTGTTTTGAGATTCAAATTTAAACACATTCGAATATAGAACAGTTCCAAATTCAAAATTGCCGGGAAATATGGAAACGACAGAACTTAAAAGGCATGCCTAGTATTACGTAGCTTCCCGAACGCTTCCCAGCCAAGACGGATTCGACGATTGACCTCTTCCTCGAAGTTGGACCTACCTAATTGGACTGTTTGTCCCAGGTATACATACTGGTTTACAACTTCGAGTGTAGAGTCTCCAACCTTCACAGGAGTGGGTACGACATGGGTGTTTGACATGATTTTCGTCTTATTCATGTTCATTTTAAGACCCGCTTGTTGAAAGCCTCTGCTAAGGTCATCGAATCGAAGGTGACAGATGTACTCGCCGTTGATATTGATGCCATGTTCTCTCCAGTTCAGAAGCTTAAAAACGTCTTTCAGCGCGGCGGAAAACAGTTTCGGAGACATAACATCTCCCTGTCTCACGCCTCGCTACAGTTGAATGGAGTTTGAGTTCTAGCTGTAGAGACGGACTGACATCGTGGCGTTTTCATACAAGTGTGCAGGCCGCTGTATTAAACAAAATTGAATAATTATTCAAAGTAATAATACGGCTGTATTATTCATGCAAACATGCACAAAATGCACAAAAGTACAGATTTCGTAGTGAATTTGGGTACCAAAAAGATTAAAATATGGTAGAAACCTTCTTAAAAATGGAAGTTTGATTTCGTATTGAATTCGTAAAACAATAATATAATCTAATTGGGGTGCCTAAGGTTTCGCGTTATACACGGTATAATTTTAGTCGTCCTCGAGCGAAAGCTCAAGTGATATATCCATCGCCTACTTTTCACTGGTAATAAAAAGAACACTTCAATAAGTAACATTTACCAACTGACCTTCCGAATATCATAGCTAGGGTGAAAATCCGGAACACCAAGGATATGACAGATATAAAGATCAGCTGACGAGAACAGGTGATTGCTTCAGGAAGTGGTGTATTGAGGTGAACCCGGACAAGAGCGCTGTGGTGTTTATCTTCAGAGGTGCACCTCGCGCAAAAGTGCTTTAAAACGAATAAAAAATGACGTAAAGTATATTTTTGCACAAATTCCTAAAGATACCAGCGGTATGTATGGTACCTACGCGTATTTACGAACAAATATCTAAGCATTAATTTTAGTATTATACCTAGTGACTAGCACCGACATATTTCGATGAGGGTTAAATACATGAATCAAATAAATAAATATCTGTTAACTGCATTCGGTTATATTTTATTTATAATTAATTTAAAAACTTATACCCTAACTTAAAATAACAAATAGGTACTTTTTATGCCGAAAACAAGACCCAATCCGGGATAATAGCGGGGTAAACCATAAATCTTTATTATTTTTATTATTGTTAGTCTCGGGCTGCATTATGATACGTGTGATTTTGCCTAGAAATGAATTCTTCCATGAACTGATATTGGACTCAGGTTCGTCTCCTCACGAGAAACTCTTCGGTGGTTAAAAGCAATCACCTGAAATTGTGCATACGCGTTTGATATAAACACTCAAAAATGATTTCGTGCATGAACCGATGATGCATTCAGGATTGTCTCTGCTGAAACTCTTTAACGATTAATGGCCTGAACACGATACTTTGTATATTTATTTATTTAAAATATCTAACAGTGATTTTGTTCATAAAAATAAACTGTATATTCTTGCGAGAAGGCTGACACGAAATGTACTGACAAAACTTTTTTACAGACTAAGCTCGCAATGTACCTTTTTAACCGACTTCAAAAAGGAGGAGGTTCTATGTTCGGTTGTATGTATGCTTTTTTTTTTTTTTTTTTTTTTATGTATGTTCAGCGATATTTCCGTCAATTGTGGACCGATTTTGATATTTTTTTTGCATTGGGTTCAGTATATCTCCAAGGTGGTCCCATATTAATTTTATTGACATTGGACCTTGGACTTAGAAGATACACCAGGGAACTCCTTAACGACAAACAATAGGCATGTGTAAATTGCGATATTATGGGTATTACGTCAATCCTATAGGTACCCTACTATAGAATTCACTGGTCACTTAAAATTGTAAAATAAAAATCTTTTATAAAAAAAGGTAAACCGACTTCAAAAAACAAAAAAATAAATATTTGAAGTCGGTGCCAAGTAACCGACTGCACCAACCAGCACCGACTTCAAATATTTATTTTTTTGCTTCTTGAAGTCGGTTTACCTTTTTTTATAAAAGATTTTTATTAAAATATCATTACGCCAGATTACGATATTTGGAAGGGTGAGTAGAAAAGGTTTAAACGAGCCATTTTACCAATAATTATATAATAAATAGGTAAACTGGTAATCCTTCTCAAAAAGAAAGAAAGTTGTAGTAAGTTAACGTTGAATAAGATCGCGCTTTAGAGACCTACCTACGTATGTTACATTACGAAATGAACGCGTGCAAAGCCGCGCACAACTAGTCATTAATAATAATATTAGAACGTAGGAAAAGGAGCAGTTCAGATGTGAGTGAAGGATATTTTTAAACCTAAATAAAGTCTGTGTTGATCCGCTGCGGCGATCACTCACATTTATACTAGTTCTTTATTTATTTACAACGTAAACTTAATCATATCGGTACGCCTTGAATTTCTATTATAGTGAACTGTGTAGTTACGGTTTTCTGTTGTCGCGCATCACTTGTGGAAGCGACGAGAACTCATTTGTATCGCTCTGTCACACTCGCATAGGGCACCAACAACTGTTTTTTGATCTCAATCTATCAAGATACTGAGGTATGAGTTATATTACGTATACTTACTTGTTATAAGAATAAATAATACTTTAGTAGAAAGTATAATTATTGTACTTTACTCACTTAAGCCACCGCAAAGTTTTTAAATTGGAAAGTATTTTATATCAATAGGAAAAAAACTAGAAATAGGATTTTTAAAGTAATTTGGCTATGGGGGTTCTGAGGTATCAGTTCATTTTGGAAAAGGGGTCACTTGCCCAAAATAGTTTGGGGATCCCTAATCTAAAGGACTCCAGATGGACCAGTCCCCACAAGCAGCACCCGTTCACGAGTATGCACTCAGAAACAGCTGCCAGACAAACCTCACCTACCGTACATAGTAAAAATGAGTACTATGCGTACACCACCCGAGGTATTTATCTTGAGGGGCAGTTCTCAACCCGTCTTATCTACAGCCCTGGATTCAGACTCATAGACAACCCTTTGGAAACGAAAAATGCAAAGGTATGATTGTGATGTAGGATAACAATTGTCTGACTTCCGTCAAGATATAATATCCATCCTGGCATCCTTTGGCAAGACACATAGTGCAAACTTACCTAAAGTGCGTGAAGAAATTGCATCTGATATTAAGGAACAAATATGTAAAATCACTTCGTTGACTAAAAACTTAATCGAAGAGCAAAAAGGGGTTAAAGGCGACATATCTGATCTCAAAACTAAAATGATAAACGGCGGAACAATTTCTTCCCGTTATTTATTTATACTTAATGCACTAATGTACATAGGCGGACTTAATGCCTACGGCATTTTTTGCCAGTCTACCTTCCTGTGGTGTGAGACAAGTGACTTTATATGGTAGGTAGGTAGCGTAGACAGAAGAACAAACTGTTGGCTGCCGGCTAAGCCCGCCGCAGTCTTACCACCGCCGACATTAATATCGTGGGACCCGCCGCCACCTTATACATAGAAGACCACCTGACGCCTGCCAATAAGTTATTGTTGAAGCCTGCACGAGAATTGAAGGGTGAACTACACAATTCGTTTTTATGGATACGAGACTAAGATATTTTTACGAAAAATCAAAATCGAAAGCTTTTTATTCTTGTAGTCCAAAAGGCACTTATGAATAGTCAAAATTAGAAAATTATTGATTACTTAAGACTCTACTACCCGTTCGGAAAGTAATTGCTGTGGAGAAGAAGGGCAAAAAACTCCACGGTTGCTCTTTTTAGAAATGAGAGTTTTAAAATTGTTTTTATATACATTGCATTCGTGGGGTATGGGAGAACAGTGCAGAACGAGCTAAATAGATTTGCTTAATAGATTAAACATAAGTGCACTTAGATTCATGGTATCAGTCAGTGTCTACATAGTCCCCTCAGTTACAAAATAGGGACTTTGTAAAGGTATATAATAAAAAAGTATAATATTAATAGTAAGAGAAAGGGTTACTATAAAATATGTAAAGAGTACGTACAAAATAATTGGTGTAAATAAATTTTGTAAATGAATATAGCTCCTGTGTGATGCCGAACGAGACAAAATTCAACAGTACTACGGTACATGTTTAATCAGTCAAAGGATAGAGGACGGACCAGACCCCACCAGCAGCACCCGTTCACGAGTATGCCTTGAGAAGTAGCCATCACTCTCCTCAACCATAACAGAGGGAAGAGAGTAACCCGCTCCACAGAGCCGCCACTAGCAAAGACATTTTAGTGAGCATGACCAATCCACGACCTTGTCGACATCGTTTAAAAATAATAATTAAATCTATGAATGCTCGCTAGGCAGGACACGTTGCACTTAATAATAATAATAATAACTCTGAAATGGATTCCTACAAGTATCTTGGTATGTCACAAGCCTTAAGTATAGCTGAACAGGATATGAAACAATCATTCAAAGATCGGTTCTTTGCCCGCCTGATAAAAGTGTTAAAAAGCCTTCTATCTGGTGGAAACAAGGTCCGAGCTTTCAATGGTTGGGTCATGCCTGTTCTTACATACTCTGTTGGCATACTAAGGTGGACTCAGTCTGAACTGGATGCCCTGGATAGAAAGGTCCGTCGATTGCTGACAGCGTATCGTATGCATCACCCGCGGTCGTCTGTTATGAGGTTGTACATCCCGCGGAAGTGCGGTGGTCGTGGGTTTTTAAACGCTAAAACACTACACAACCGCGAGGTGTGCAATCTCAGACAGTACTTTTTGAGTGTATCCGTGGTGATGTATCGAGATGTTGCCGCAATCGATAGAGGCCTAACTCCGCTTTCCTTGGCAAACGAGAACTGGCGAAGACCCCAGGTATTAAGTATTTTGGACCGCACAGCCATATGGAAGGGCAAGGAGCTACACGGACGGTTCTATCGGGCTCTTACAGGGCCTGATGTGGACCAGCTCGCTTCCTTGGCCTGGCTACGCTTCAGCAACCTTTTTGGGGAAACTGAAGGGTTTGTCTTTGCAATTATGGACGAAGTTATCATGACGAACAACTACCGGAAGCACATCCTAAAGGACGGCACGGTTGATATTTGTCGGGCATGCCACCGTCCCGGTGAGTTTATTAGACATGTTGTTTCCGGTTGTTCTCGTCTTGCTAACGGAGAGTACTTGCACAGACACAACCAAGTGGCTAGGATTATCCATCAGCAACTTTCTCTTAAATATGGCCTTGTGGATTCTGAAGTACCGTACTACCAGTACTAGCCTCTTCCAGTTCTCGAAAGTGGTCATATCACGCTCTACTGGGATCGATCTATTATCACGGACAGGACTATTGTAACCAATAAACCTGATATCGTGATAATAGATCGATCGATGCGTCGTGTATGAGAACCTTGTGAAGGCCGAAAAAGAAAAATTATCTAAATATTTGGACCTGGCCCATGAGGTTACCGCCATGTGGAATGTTGATTCAACTATCATTATTCCGATAGTCGTTTCAGTCAATGGCCTTTTAGCGAAGAGCTTAAATAAACACCTTGAGAAGCTCTCGCTAGGCAGTTGGGTGAAGGGCCTGATGCAGAAGGCAGTAATGTTGGACACGGCGCGCATTGTGAGGAGGTTCCTCTCTTTGGAGCCCTGACCACCGGTAGCTTGGGTCGTAGACCTTGCTGTCGGTGGAGCACATTTTTTTTTATACAATATATATAAGAATATTTGTATTTTATATTTTTATATATATTTTATAAGTAATTATACTTAATAAATATATATATTCAATAATAATAATAGTATTGTACACCAGCAAAACATTAAATTACAAACAATTTATAAACTGTAAATAAGTACAAATGGCGTATTCATAACATCATATTCTTGTGAACTTTAGGTAATTTATGTAAAGGTATTTTTATCATTTAAGATATCATTTAAGATATCATTTACAGAATCATATCCTTTACTCATTAGTGAAGATTGAATATAACTTTTAAATCTATCCAGTGGCAAATCTAACATAGGCTTCGGTATCTTATTGTAGCAGCGAACTCCTACGAAGGAAACGAATACTTTTTTAAACGTAAAAAATGGTAATACAAGTTTATGTTTATTTCTGGGGTTTAGTTTATGAATGTCGCTCACTCTATCAAATAAATGGATATTCTTACGTGTGTACACTAGATTGGCGTATATATACTGTAAAGCGACAATGAGGATGTTGATCTCTTTAAACAGTTCTGAGGGAAACCCTAGGTCCTAGGTTATAAATGGTACGGATAGCTCTTTCTTGCGGTATGAATACATTTTCCACGTCAGCAGCGTTACCCCACAGTAGGGTACCGTATGACATATGGAAGTTACTAAAATAAACTAGACGTGCTGTATCCACATCCGTAAGTTGCCGTACTTTCCACACTACATTAGCAGCGGAGCTAAGTTTACCTGCAAGTGATGAGATATGGGTCCCCCATTGGAGTTTGGAGTATAGGGTAATGCCTAGAAAGACTCATGACAGAAAGACACATCAAAGGAGTTCACGAGGTCCAGCTTTTTGCCATTAATAAAAATATTTGTATCATTATCCTTTACGTTAGGCATAGTAAATTTAAAACATTTTGTCTTTAGTGAATTAAGCAATAAATTGTTCATTTTGAACCAATATGATATCTGTGAAAGAGCACCATTCACATCGTCAAAATTAAGCTTAGCTCAGTCAACTTTAAAAATCAAGAAGTATCATCTGCGAAAAGAACAATGTCACAGACATCACGGACAAAGTTCGGCAGGTCATTGATTTATACTAAAAAAAGAAAGGGTCCTAAGATGGAGCCCTGTGGAACACCAATTAAAATATTAACTTCCCAGACTTGACCCCGTTAATCACACAGATCTTTCACCTAAGTATGAAGCTAATAAATTAAGGGCAGTGTTTTTAATACCGTTATGACTTAGCTTCTTAATCTATATAAGGGTTGCTCAACACAGCCGAATGCCTTAGAGAGATCACAGAAAACACCAATAGCATTCTGCGATGCCTCCCAGGCACCGTAAATTTGCTGAAGCAGTGACCTACTCCCGCGTCTATGGTTGAACGGCCTTTGGTAAAACCATATTGATCAACGTGTAACAGCTTATTCTCGTTAAAGTGGTTAAGCAATTGATTTGAATTGATCTTCTCATAAATTTTACTCAAGGCCGGTAAGATGGAAAATCGGTATAAAATTAGAAGGGTCGCTTTTAACCCCTGATTTAAAAATCGGTACAACTTTACTAAGTTTCATTAAGTCGGGGAAGCTACCCTTCTCTACACTCCTATTAAATACTGTTGCCAGCGCAGGTGCAACCATTACCATGCTATCTAGTGTTTTAATGATATACCCCAGGAATTGACAGTATTTTTAATGTTTTATGACTTAATGGTTAAGACTATGTCTGTTGGGGTTAAATATTTAAACTCAAACAAGACATTGCATACTTTTACACTACTTTTTAGTATTAGTTCAGCTTTTGAGGAAGAGGAGTTCAAGGAGCCAGAAGTATGAACTGGAATTTCACCAAAAAATTATTATTAGTCTGCGCAATATCGAAATCATCTGTTAGGATGTCATCATTAATTACAAGTTCAATATTATCATCACGTGGTTGAGTTCTCCTAGAAACACTGTTAATTCACCCCATGTGGTTTTGATCTTATTTGATGACGTTTTATTTATATCGCTATAATATAAAGACTTTGCTGCAGTTCAGACCTTCCTAAAAGTCTTTGAATAGTTTTTGACATATTCCAAGAAAGCTGGGCTTTGATTATATGTTTTCGTATTATAAAGTTCATACATCTTAGCTCTACTTTTATAAATTCCTACTGTAGCCCAGTCACTGAACTTTGCTTTCTTGGCCATAGAAAATGGTTTTATTTTGAACATATTATCTTATTCTAATTTAATGATACCAAACAGGTTTTGATATAGATAATTGGGATCATTATGTAACCAATCCATATTAGATATGTGATTGTAAACTTTATCCCTAAAACAGTTTATATGTAGATCTGATATCGGCCTACAAGTAACTTTACATAACTTAGGTATAAGGTGGCTGGGTACTGACACCAACAGACCTCAATGATCTGAGGGCAAAGCGATTATAAATAATTTATCAGACATTTCACAGTCGCAAAACACATTATCTAAACAGGTAGCAGAAGTAGCAGTGATTCTAGTTGATTCATTAAACAAGCATACTAGATTAAAAGATTTAAAAAGATTAATAAGTCTTCAGCTAATGGATGACTTTCCGATTAGATTGACATTGAAGTCACCACATATAATACTCTGCTTTTTAATACCAGTTTTTTTAACACCTCTTCCATGACGTTTTTAAATGTATTAAAATGTGTTGGGTAAACGCATGCCATAACATAACTATCCAGTTCGACACAAGATATCTCAACAATGCGTTCAATAAAAAGACCCATACTGTCCTTACGTTCTTTACACTTGATATCGTTGGCGACTAATATTAGAGACCCTCCGCGTATGGCCGTTTTTCTTATGAACGCACTCAACACTATGTACTGTCTTTAATATATGATTATTTCGTGGGCTTTAAGCCAATGATAAGTAACACAGAATATATGGATATTGTTTTAGCTAAACCTTGCATATTCTGGTGAAAAATATTTAATTCTAATGATTTAGCTGTGTTCGCACCCAATAGTTTAAACTATGGTCACACAACTTGGTGTTGGTGCCAGTATCAATAATTATATTTTGGTTTATATTGCATATAACCGCGTATAATGAAAAGCAAGCAAAGAAAAGATTTTTTATCAGTAACGAAACATCTAAATAAACTGAAAAGACTTCTTTCTATGCGATATATTTTCGTTTTACTAACTTATCTGCATAATAAACAATATATAATAACTACAAGGTGTAACATAATAAACGCAAGACCTAAAAGTAGTTTGTTCTAAATCGGTAACTGAATAGATTCCAACAATTTTTAAGGTAATTTTTTTTTATTTTTATTCTTGCAAAAATGCTTTTACTCCTTCAGTGCGCTATAAAAAATTCAATTTATTATTGATTCATAGCAAGAAGAAAATTTCAAATGCATTCCTAAAACGTATTTCTCAAAACGCACACATACACGTAAAAGTTTCATCGTTAATTGGGGTATAAAAGTGCTTTAAAAAAGGGTAAAAACCTTTAAAGGGCGAGAGAAGTCTCCGATACATAATCAGATTGCTGAAGGCGACCGATCCCGACGACGTGCCCGCTTTTGTGGCGAAGCAGCTGCATAGGCTGCCCCCCGTCACATTCGACCACGTCGATGTCACCAGGCTGCTGGATATAACCACCCTAAAGTCCAGCCTGGCCGAGGATCAATTCATTTTAGAGGCTTCAGAAACTACCATCCGCGAACTACGAGAAGAGGTGGCGTCATTGCGTGGCGCCAGCTCGGAAAGTGGGTCGCACAAGGCCTGTAATGTGAACGTTCGTCGCGGGGCGCAAAATGCATCCGTCGGCAGTTTCGAGTCAGCCGATGCCTCGCCAGCTGTTGCTACGGCCCTGCGCGATACACCGCGCCCCGCCGCCCGCAGCACACCGCACCCCGCCGTTCGCAGTACACCGCGTCCCGCCACCTGCTCCACGGCCCCGCCGGTGACGTCAAACGTAAACACGGTTTCTCCTCGTCGTGATTACGCCGCCGCTGCCGCCCGCACACCAGAGAGGACAACTGGGAAGGCACGTAAGGTGCCTCGGACCACCACGAAGGGTCAAGTTGATGAGGAAGGCTTCCTCAAGGTGGAAAAGAAGAAGAAGAAGCCTCCTCGAAAAAACCGGTGTGGGTCTGCACCGGTCGACGATGGCACACTTCTGCGTTCAGCAGAACCAACGATGCTGCTGTACGTGTCACGGCTACACTACACCACCAAAGCCGATGACATTGTGGAGTATGCCTGCAAGAAGTCCTTGTAGTCTCTGAGGGTTAAGAAGCTGAACTCGCAACACAATGCGGCTTTTAATTCCTTTGTTGTGCGAGTTCCCACTGCCAAATTGGAGACCTTCATGAGCGAGGACTTCTGGCCGAGGGGTGTCGTTTTTAGAAGATTTCGTGGGAGACTGAGAGATACCCCCGTACAGCGCAACATGTCGCCGGCAACACATGTCACTTAATTTATAAGTTTATATATTATATGTATGTTAGTCTGTAAGGTATATATTCTATGGGCCCGTAAGTTTAACAAAATATTTTTGTAAAATTTCAGTTGCCTGGATTAAATAACTTATTGTTATTATTTAAATTTGAAAATTAGGTTTTCGTTTTGAATTTATGACGCAATTCTCTAATCTGGGTGTCTGAGGTCTTGCGTTTATTATATTATACCTAGTCAAATATAAAGGCCGGCGTGACTTTATAAAAATATATTTATTTCACAATACAAATTAATAATAGATACTCAAAATATTAATGCAGTCAATTAATATTACTTAACGTTAGTGCGAACGGTAAGAGAGCTGAGTCGATATTAAATGTACTTTGCTTGGCGATGGCTTTTATAGGCATCGTCAAGTAAACAACTCCTTCTAGAATGAACCCACGCGTTATACGTCTTATTAATTGATATCTGCTTATTTAGCAAAACAGTTATGAGAATTGGACTGAGACTAAACAAGTAACCTGATATCTGTTTACATGATTAATACGCAGCTGAGGCAAGTTAAGCTGATTAAGCAAAACAGTACTTGGAATTATATTCTATGAGCAACAGTCTGTTTATATTGCATCATCTTTTAAAGTACTTGCACTGAGCTGTGTACTGGTCTAGTATACATAACTCCTCCCTCCATAAGTTCAAAATCAGCGTTCGATTTTTGAGAATGTTGATTTTGCTTATGTTTACATAAGGACAATATTTTAGACTTATAAATATATAAAACAATCAAAAGCACAATTAATAATATTACATAAATGATTATAGAACCTAAACTTATGCTATGCACATTCACTGAATATACGTGGTTTTCACTGAGATTTTCACTTTTACTGTTTAACACATGTGACAGGAACTGAAGATCTTCTAAGTTGACCTCATCTAGGCTGATTGGCTGCTTGTAGATTTTCTCTGCTGCTGCGATGCTTGGTAAATTTATAACTGGAACTTGATGGAAGACTTGATTAGTTAATTGAATGAGACGTTTCCTTAATGTGATGTTCTCTAATTTAGCTTCACATTCATTATCTAAGGTTAATATATAGGTGCCAAAAATGTTGAACTGGTTGAAATCATTTTCACAGTGCTCTGTGAGAAATGTCTGTTTTCCTGAATATAGTAACCATGTGTCAGGCCGAATAGATTTGACCTTGACTTTTGAAGATTTTACTGTAAGTGGAGAACATGATGTAATTTGTGAAGAAAATTTCATCAAATCTGTAATGCATAAGTCTTCATTAGTGACAGATAAATTATCTTCATAACACAGGAATTCTCCTTCGTCTATTTCTTTGCATGATTGTGATAGTGGAAGTATATCTGACCCTCTGACCAGGATTTGGGAATATTGAGGCGTTATTAGGAATGTTAGGTTTAAATGAGGATTATACATGGGAAAAGGATGAAGGTTGTAATAGTTATAGAAATCTAATTGGACAATTGGTATTGACATAATAAACGTTATTCGTTTGTTCTTAATATATGCTCTTATGTCTATACAATGTACAATTTTGATCAAATTATCGGTATTTACGGGATACATTAATTTATCTATTTTCTCTATGTCTTTAAGAGTTGATAACAATTCATCTATGTCTAAAATGGATTGGTGTAAAATATTTAATCTACTAAAAGCAATAGCTGTTTCAACCTCATCTAACCTAGTTAACAAAATTTGAAAATTATGGATAATTAAATCGAAAGTATTCAAGACAATTTCCTTACTATGTTGAAATTGAGTTTTATTCAGAATGGATTCTATTTCGTTAATTGTTTTGTCTATTTCAATAAAATTGTTTCTCGTAGAGTTTGTCAGATTTACTAATACTCCAATTGTTTCGGAAACTAATGATATTTTGTTATCAATAGCGTTTTGTTTAGATTGAATATGACTTATTAAGGAATCGTATCTGATTGCGTCTTCATTATCTAAATTGCCTGTAATGGCTTTAACTATTGAACCTAGGGGATTTAAAATACCTCTTTTAATTCTAATTGTTGGGACTAATTGATTATAACGCTCTAATGTTAAACTCATAATATACTCAGTTTGCATTTGTGCATCTATGATATTTCCGTCTAAGAAATATACATTTAATTTTTCTTTTAAATAATCGTTAACTTCATAATACTTGTTAACGTTATATTCAATACTGTTACTAACAAATTTTAAATCTAATATTTTAATTATATTCCAATTATAAGTGCTAATGAATGCTTGTCCTTCCTTAACTGGGAAGATTCCAGGATTATCTTCAATTTTCTGAAGTTGAAGGGCCAGGTTTTGGGCTGCCTGTACGAGGATCAGGAGCGCGAACCTGCGGAGGACGTTTTATATCTTTTATTGGGACTTTTACCTTCCTAGAACGGGATTTATTTTTGCCATGGTTTGATAATATTTTATCATCCTGTTTTACTTTACGTTTACGTTTCTTTTTAACTTTTATTTTGTTTGGATTAAAGTCTTTGATTGAAAATATTAAGGGATTCGATGTATTAACCATCATTGAAAAATTATCTTTAAATAAAATAGGAATATCGGAAGAATCTATGTTTTCCTTTGAATGGATAGTTATAAGGGATGATTTCGGGTTTTCAGACACGGTCAAAGTATTACTATTTAAAGAAGAAACTGGGTTAGTTAATTTTGATTTAATTGAATCTTCGGGGGATTTTGTTGTGGGACTTGAGGCATTAACTTTCATTAATAGATTATCTTTTAGTTTATTAATTTTTGCACGTGAAAGCGCATCAGCGTTTCCATTTTGTTTACCGGGTTTGTATTTAATTTCGTAATCAAATGCTGTTAATTGTAATTTCCAATTAGTAAGTCTATTTCCGGGTTCTTTAACGGAATTTAACCACATTAGGGGTTTATGGTCACTTAATATGGTGAATTTATTTCCATATAAGTATGGCCTAAATTTTCTACACGCCCATACTATGGCTAATAATTCTTTTTCTATTGTACTATAACGGGTTTCTGCGTCGTTTAATGTTCTACTAAGATAAGCTACAGGCTTGTCACTACCTATCGGTCCTTGTGATAGTATAGCGCCAAGGGCATAATTGGATGCGTCGGTTGTTAACAAAAATGGTTTAGTAAAATCGGGGTATTGTAAGATTGGGGCGTTTGTTAAAATTTCTTTACATTTCTCAAATGCATCAATATATTCTTTGTTAATTATAATTTTGTGTCTTTTCTTTAAACATTTAGTGAGAGGTTGTGTTAATTTGGAAAAATCTTTAATGAATTTTCGGTAGTAACCTACTAATCCAACAAAACTACGTATTTCCGAAGGTGTTTTAGGTAACGGAAATTGTAATATGGCTTTAATTTTATCATCATTTGGTTGAAGACCATTTTCTGTAATAGTGTGACCTAGGTAAAGAACTTCTTTTCTGAGAAATTCACACTTGTCTAATGTTACTTTTAAATTTGTTTGCCTAAGTCTTTCAAATACTTTTTCTAATTTTTCTAATGTTCTTCTAAACTACTTGAGAATATAATGATATCATCTAAGTAAACTAAACAATGGATACCCTGTAAACCTCTAAGTATGTTATCCATTGCACGTTGAAATGTTGCGGGGGCTGTTTTTAAACCAAATGGCATTCTAGTAAATTCATAATGTCCATTTTGTGCTGTAAATGCTGTTTTAGATTGATCCTGTTTCTCTACTTCAATCTGATGGTAACCACTAGCTAAATCTAATGTAGAAAAATAACACGCTTTTCCTAATTTATCGAAAAGGTCTGAAATGTTTGGTAATGGGTATTTGTCGTCTACGGTTATTTCATTCAATCGTCTGTAATCTATGACCATGCGAAATTTTCGTTCGCCCGAAGCGTCCATTTTTTTCGGAACTAAGTGAACTGGGGCGCTCCATGGAGAGTGCGATTCCCTAATGACATTGTTTCTTAATAATTTATCTATTTGTTTTCCAATTTCTTTATTTTCTGTGGGGGCATGTCTATATGGTTTTATATATATGGGATCTTCATTAGTGGTTCGAATTTTATGTTTAACTTGATTCGTAAAAGTTAAAGGAATATCATCACAATAGAATATGTCTCTATATCTGTAACATAATTGTTGTATGGCTTGTTTTTCTTCTTTCTTTAAATGATCTAATCTTAATTTTGAAAGGTTTTGTTGTAACAATTTATTTTTATTTGTATTTAAATTTAAAGTATTGAGATTATTGAAAAATTTTTCCTCAAATTTGTCTACTTTTAATGGATTATCAAATTTTAATATGACATTCTGATCTGTAGAATTTTGTATAATTGTTTGGGCTATTGAATTTTTACAATTTACTATGGCATCGGGCATTCTAACACCTGGTTGAAATTCTAAAAAATGTAATATTGCTTCACCATTTTTAAGATTTGTCGGAATTTTAACACGAGTTTCTGAACGCGGTGATAATTTAATTTCGTAAGGTTTTCTATACAATATCGGAATTTTAGTATTTCTGGTTTTTAAAACTTGATTTTTCATATCTATTGTGGCTTCTAGTTCTTTTAACAAGTCTGAACCTAATAAACCTTCGTATCTACTATCCACATCATAAATGTAAAATTTGTGACAATGTTTGGTTTTAAAAGTTTTGGTTAAGGGCATATAAGCTACTTTACTGTGCCTACTATGTCCATGTGTACTAATTATTTCAAAAGGTTCTAAAGTTATAAAATTATAAAAGAATTTGTTTGCTATTTCGGGGCTAATGAAGGATCTAGTGCTTCCTGTATCTATCATAAATTTTGAATTAATTTCTGGTATTATAATATGTGGTAATTTTAAGGTTTCACTATAATTAAGTTTAACTATTTCGGGGGATCTTGGACCGGATCCATGGGAAAATTTTCAGGTGGAGAAACATTATTATCGGGGTTTTCGTCGTCGACTTCATCGATTGTCACTGGCTCATATTCATTAAAGTATTCGTCAGTCTCAAGGTCGATGTCATCTACGTCATTCTCATATAAATTTTCAATCATGTTATTACGAACTGCTGTCCTCATTGTGACGTCATTATCTGTATTTAGATTTTTATTCATGAATTTATTGGGAATACCGAAACGGAATTGTTGATTTGGGTTGGGTTTGAAGAACCCAGATTGCTTATAATTATTTATGTTGTAAGGTAATCTTTGATCATTTTTAAATACTTTTTGTTGATTTTGCTGAATTAAATTAGGATTGAAGTTAGGTCGGAAGTTTTGATTTATTAATTGTCTTTGTGGAAAATTACTTTGAAGGAATCTGTTTTGAGGTATGCCAAATTTAAATTGGGTTGGAATTTGTTTAGTTGTTTGTAAACTATTATTTGATTTAACTTTACTTTTTGCATTGTAATGGTTATGGAAATTTACTTCCTCGGTAACTACTCCTAAGGCTGATTCTAAATTAGCGCATTTATTTAACCTAACGATCCTTAATAGGTCTTCTGGTAAGTTAAACAAAAAGCTATTTAACGCGGAATTATTATAAATAATCATTTTAGCGGCTTTAACGCCTTCATCGGTTAACAAATTTACTTTGGCTATAACTGAACTTTTTACGTCCTGGATTCTATGAGCTAAATCTATATATGATTCTCCTGATTTTAATTTAATGTTTTCTAATTCTACGGCAATGCAATCTTCTGTTCTAGGATCTCCGAAATGTTCTATGAGGAGTTCCTTTAAGCTATCCCAAGAATTGATAATATTTCTTTCACTCACTAGTTTCGCGGCTTTATCTATTAATTTACTCGTCAGACTATGGTAAATATACATTTGTTGTGCGGCATTATTTTCGCGATTAAAACTTCTAATAACATATTCGCACTTTTGGATGTAAAAATTTAACAATTGATTGTTACCGTCGTAACGTGGAATTAAGTCGAGAATTTCTTTCGGAATAATTTGAATTTGATTCATTTTGAATATTTTGAACACTTATTATTCACTTTTACAAACACAATAAGATAAATATAACACACACAAATTAAAAAAAAATACAATTATAATAACACACACAAAAAAAAATACAATTTAAAAATAACACATAAAAAGTTTACAATAAAAATTTTATAATAGAAAAAGTTTATAGATTCGGCGATTTTTGTCCGAAAATATAACTCTTATCAATTACTATTTAACTTAGCCTTTATAGGCAGAACAACGTTTATTATTTTTTTATAATATTTAATTTCTTTTCATTAAGATTTATTTTCTTTTCAATATTTTACGTTCTCAAGTGGACCTTGTGATCACCCCACTGGAAGTAATTTTCTTTTTTAATAAAATACGACAATGTTTTACGTAAGTTCAGCGATGCTTGTCTGATTCTTACGGCCCTAAGTGGTGATCTACGGCTTAGCGATGCGTGTCTAAATCCCGTGAGATCCTAAATTCTAATCACAAATTAGCGATGCTTGTCTAATAATGCGATATCCTTTTATCCAAATAATTCCCGCGATTTTTGACCGGAATTACAGGCTCGGGGTCTGAATGAAATTAGCGATGCTTGTCCAATTAAATTCAGAATAGACAGAAAAATAGGAACATGTGGGAAAGGTCAGAACTCACACAATGCTGCAATTTTTCATGCCGAATATCCGCTCTTTGAGTATCTGCAGGCACTTCTTGACAAAATTTCTTTGTTCGAAGGTAGGTCTTTTTCTAGGATTCAGCCAGGCGATTGTGGTCCGGAATCGATGCTTGTACTCCTGCACGGCGTTGAGCTTGTCTGGTATGACTACTGCAACACTTATCGCGACTGAAATCCTACCGTTCGGCTGCGCCAGTCAAATATAAAGGCCGGCGTGACTTTATAAAAATATATTTATTTCACAATACAAATTAATAATAGATACTCAAAATATTAATGCAGTCAATTAATATTACTTAACGTTAGTGCGAACGGTAAGAGAGCTGAGTCGATATTAAATGTACTTTGCTTGGCGATGGCTTTTATAGGCATCGTCAAGTAAACAACTCCTTCTAGAATGAACCCACGCGTTATACGTCTTATTAATTGATATCTGCTTATTTAGCAAAACAGTTATGAGAATTGGACTGAGACTAAACAAGTAACCTGATATCTGTTTACATGATTAATACGCAGCTGAGGCAAGTTAAGCTGATTAAGCAAAACAGTACTTGGAATTATATTCTATGAGCAACAGTCTGTTTATATTGCATCATCTTTTAAAGTACTTGCACTGAGCTGTGTACTGGTCTAGTATACATAACTACCTTGTATATAATTTTTTGCAACAGGTACGCTTAATTTTCTATATTTTTCCTTAATTATCTATACGTCTCTAAGAACTATTAAAATACTTACTGCTTACATTTTTCGATTCCTACATGTTTTTACTACATTTTATAAAAGGAGATGAGTTTTATTAGCACAATTTTAGTGATACAAAATCGCTATCACCCAGTTGACGTTATTTACAATACTATTTTATACTAGCTGTTTCCCGCGGCTTCGCACGCGTTTATTTTGTAATTTCACAGATAGGTAGGACTTTTTGGAATTATAATTTTCCAAGCCTTAAGACACATCTCCATATTAAGTTTCTTTTCAATCCGTGCAGCCGTATTAATATGGAGAAATAAAAACAATTATCCCCTGAAATTTTGCTTTTCCCTAGGTAAAAGTTGTCAACAGTCTCTTAGAAATCCTACATTTTCCAATGATAGTGTATTTAAAATCTGTTCGACCGTTCTGGATATTAACACGGACAAACTTTTTTTTTATTGTGCCTGTATGTGCACAAAATATCTTCTTTATTCCAATATCACAAATCCCTAATCAATATTCTTGTATGCTGTGCGGGGATCGTACCTGGGGAACTATTCGACAAAGTAAGTTAAACAGTCTACGTTTTATCAGTTAAAGTCATCTCTGTTTTGTAAAAGTATTTTAAAGTCAACTTAAAAATGAGTAATTTTTTGTTGTACAACAATTTAAACAGGTCCCCAGGCTACTATTCACCTGTGAAAAAGAAGAGGGAAATCGAAGGATTGCTAGGCTTTTTAGCCTATATATGATTCGTATCTTTGAGCCTTCATGCAGGCCGGTAAAAATCCACCAAATGCATATTAGAGTGATTTTATATACAACTTACACGGATAGTATCGGCATGATATAGTGCGTGTACAAAGTTACCTATTCAATATTGCTATTTTACGACTTAAGATACTTCAATACATATCATCACGTCAGATCCCTTGCAGGGTAGGCAGAGATTTCAGATTTCCAACAGGATTGTTTTTTACAGACCTTTCTGACTTTCTCCATTCTCATAGTCCGTCTTATATACGCTCGCCGGTTACGGAGACTCTTGACTTGCCCTTCTGATAATACACGTTCTATTTGGTTTCGGTAAGATAGTCTAGGTCTTTCCCAATGAAAAAAGAGATGAAAAAAGATGGCAAAAGAGAGATGAGATAAGCCTGTCGGCCAATCGGCCTGGGGGCCCGGTGACGACGTGAGGGGGGAGGCCCTTGAAGAGTGGGCGCATGGGCAGGGACTGACAGTCATTAACAGGGGTACTGCCTACACATGTGTCAGATGGAACGGCGGCTCGGTGGTGGACGTATCCTTCGCCACCTCGGCGCTGGCACGCCGGGTGCGAGGATGGAGAGTCGTCGACTCGGTGGAGACCCTATCTGATCACGTTTACATCAGATTTGTGGTCTCCGCCGAGTCTCGGGCCACCGTCCCGGCTGACATAGTTGGGAGTGGGCCGAGGTGGGCCTTGGCGCGCCTGGATATGGAGGCAGCAGTCGAGGCAGCAGAGGTCCAGGCCTGGACACCGGCGCCGGTCTCCCCATTCGATATCCAAGGGGAGGCCGAGCGGTTCAGAGCCGCAGCCACGGCGATTTCCGATGCCGCCATGCCCCGTGTGCGGCATGCAGCTCCTCGCAAACAACAGGTGTACTGGTGGTCGCACGAAATTGCGCAATTGCGATGCGTCTGCGTCACTGCGCGCTGCCAGTACACCAGACAGCGGAGAAGGAGAAGGCGGAACCCTCCGCTTTCGCCGGGCCTGACGCCCAGGGAGGAAGAACTGCATGCCGTCTACCGGGCGGCAAAGACCGCATTGCAGGTGGCGATTGCGGACGCCAAGGCGCGGGCCCGCGAAGAACTTCTGGCTACTGTCGACGCCGACCCCTGGGGACGCCCCTATCGCATGGTGCGAAACAAACTCCGCCCCTGGACGCCCCCCCTTACGCAGACCATGCCGCCGGCGTTTGCGGTTGGCGTGGTGTCGGCCCTTTTTCCGGAAGGAGCGGCTTCCAGTGCTCCGGCAATGTTCGAGACACCCGGAACCAACATGCCGTCGAGCGAAGCCGCTCCTGAAGTTACGGAGGAGGAGCTGGGCGCCGCCGTCCGCAGACTGCGGGCGAAGAAGGTGGCACCCGGGCCAGATGGAGTCCCCGGTCGAGTGTGGGTTCTGTCCCACGGTCCGCTCGGCCGCCATCTCAGAGCTCTCTGGACCGAGTGCCTCAGGCAGGGCCGGTTTCCTCAGCTTTGGAAGTTGGGGAAACTGGCCCTGATCAGGAAGAAGGGGCACCCGGCAGACTCGCCGTCCGCCTACCACCCCATTGTGCTGCTCGACGAGGTCTGCAAGCTCTTTGAGAGAGTGATTGCGGACAGACTCGTCGAGCACCTCTCGCAGACGGGGCCGGACCTGCACGAGTGCCAGTTCGGATTCAGGCGGGGCAGGTCCACAGTGGACGCTTTAAAGCGCGTCCAGAGGATGGCGGAGGAAGCCGTGGGTCGGGGGGAGGTGTTGTTGGCGGTGTCCTTGGACATCGCCAACGCGTTGAACTCGGTGCCCTACTCCTCGATACTGGCGGCTCTCGAGTACCACGGCGTCCCCGAATACCTCCACTTAACCATATCGAATTACCTCGCAGACCGGCGGGTAGTTTACCCCGGGCCGTCGCGGTGGCAGGAGCGAAACGTCGGGTGTGGGGTTCCACAGGGGTCAAAAATCAAAATCAAAATCAAAAGTTTTTTATTCATGTAGACCAAAAGGCACTTATGAATAGTCAAAAACAGAAAATTATTATTACTTAAGACTCTACCACCCGTTCGGAAAGTCATTCCTGTGGAGAAGAAGGGCAAGAAACTCCACGGTTACTCTTTTTTAAAAATGAGGTTTACAATTCTTTTTGTATACATTGCATTTATGGAGTATGGGAGAACAATGCAGAACGAGCTAAATAGTTCATGATATTGGTCAGTGTCTACATAGTCCTCTCATTTACAAAATAGAGATGGTGTAGAGGTATATAATAAAAAGCATAATAATAATAGTAAGAGAAAGTGTTACTATAAAATATGTAAAGAGCGCGTACAAAACAACTGGTCATAGCTCCAGTGTGATGCCGAACGAGACAAAATTCATCAGCATTATGGTACACGTTCAGTCAGACAAAGGGCAGGGGACGGACCAGTCCCCACCAGCAGCACCCGTTCACGAGTATGACCTGAGAAGCAGCCATCACTCTCCTCAACCATTTTAGAGGGAAAAGAATGACCCGCTCCACAGAGCCGCCACTAGCAAAGACATTTTAGTGAGCATGACCAATCCACGACCCTGTCGACATCGTTCGAGAATAATATTTAAAATCAATGAACGCTCGCTAGGCAGGACACGCTGCACTTAACATTATATTCTTCTAGATTTCAGTTAACTTGTGTAAAGGCATTTTTATCATTTAAAAAATCATTTAGTGTATAATATCCTTTACTCATTAGTGAAGATTTAATATACTTTTTAAATCTGTCAAGTGGCAACTCTAACATGGGCTTTGGTATCTTATTGAAGCAGCGAATACCGACTCCTACGAAGCTCCTACTCCTACACTACATTAGCAGCGGAGCTAAGTTTACCTGCAAGTGATGAGATATGGGTCCCCCATTGGAGTTTGGAGTATAGGGTAATGCCTAGAAAGACTCATGACAGAAAGACACATCAAAGGAGTTCACGAGGTCCAGCTTTTTGCCATTAATAAAAATATTTGTATCATTATCCTTTACGTTAGGCATAGTAAATTTAAAACATTTTGTCTTTAGTGAATTAAGCAATAAATTGTTCATTTTGAACCAATATGATATCTGTGAAAGAGCACCATTCACATCGTCAAAATTAAGCTTAGCTCAGTCAACTTTAAAAATCAAGAAGTATCATCTGCGAAAAGAACAATGTCACAGACATCACGGACAAAGTTCGGCAGGTCATTGATTTATACTAAAAAAAGAAAGGGTCCTAAGATGGAGCCCTGTGGAACACCAATTGAAATATTAACTTCCCGAGACTTGACCCCGTTAATCACACAGATCTTTCACCTAAGTATGAAGCTAATAAATTAAGGGCAGTGTTTTTAATACCGTTATGACTTAGCTTCTTAATCTATATAAGGGTTGCTCAACACAGCCGAATGCCTTAGAGAGATCACAGAAAACACCAATAGCATTCTGCGATGCCTCCCAGGCACCGTAAATTTGCTGAAGCAGTGACCTACTCCCGCGTCTATGGTTGAACGGCCTTTGGTAAAACCATATTGATCAACGTGTAACAGCTTATTCTCGTTAAAGTGGTTAAGCAATTGATTTGAATTGATCTTCTCATAAATTTTACTCAAGGCCGGTAAGATGGAAAATCGGTATAAAATTAGAAGGGTCGCTTTTAACCCCTGATTTAAAAATCGGTACAACTTTACTAAGTTTCATTAAGTCGGGGAAGCTACCCTTCTCTACACTCCTATTAAATACTGTTGCCAGCGCAGGTGCAACCATTACCATGCTATCTAGTGTTTTAATGATATACCCCAGGAATTGACAGTATTTTTAATGTTTTATGACTTAATGGTTAAGACTATGTCTGTTGGGGTTAAATATTTAAACTCAAACAAGACATTGCATACTTTTACACTACTTTTTAGTATTAGTTCAGCTTTTGAGGAAGAGGAGTTCAAGGAGCCAGAAGTATGAACTGGAATTTCACCAAAAAATTATTATTAGTCTGCGCAATATCGAAATCATCTGTTAGGATGTCATCATTAATTACAAGTTCAATATTATCATCACGTGGTTGAGTTCTCCTAGAAACACTGTTAATTCACCCCATGTGGTTTTGATCTTATTTGATGACGTTTTATTTATATCGCTATAATATAAAGACTTTGCTGCAGTTCAGACCTTCCTAAAAGTCTTTGAATAGTTTTTGACATATTCCAAGAAAGCTGGGCTTTGATTATATGTTTTCGTATTATAAAGTTCATACATCTTAGCTCTACTTTTATAAATTCCTACTGTAGCCCAGTCACTGAACTTTGCTTTCTTGGCCATAGAAAATGGTTTTATTTTGAACATATTATCTTATTCTAATTTAATGATACCAAACAGGTTTTGATATAGATAATTGGGATCATTATGTAACCAATCCATATTAGATATGTGATTGTAAACTTTATCCCTAAAACAGTTTATATGTAGATCTGATATCGGCCTACAAGTAACTTTACATAACTTAGGTATAAGGTGGCTGGGTACTGACACCAACAGACCTCAATGATCTGAGGGCAAAGCGATTATAAATAATTTATCAGACATTTCACAGTCGCAAAACACATTATCTAAACAGGTAGCAGAAGTAGCAGTGATTCTAGTTGATTCATTAAACAAGCATACTAGATTAAAAGATTTAAAAAGATTAATAAGTCTTCAGCTAATGGATGACTTTCCGATTAGATTGACATTGAAGTCACCACATATAATACTCTGCTTTTTAATACCAGTTTTTTTAACACCTCTTCCATGACGTTTTTAAATGTATTAAAATGTGTTGGGTAAACGCATGCCATAACATAACTATCCAGTTCGACACAAGATATCTCAACAATGCGTTCAATAAAAAGACCCATACTGTCCTTACGTTCTTTACACTTGATATCGTTGGCGACTAATATTAGAGACCCTCCGCGTATGGCCGTTTTTCTTATGAACGCACTCAACACTATGTACTGTCTTTAATATATGATTATTTCGTGGGCTTTAAGCCAATGATAAGTAACACAGAATATATGGATATTGTTTTAGCTAAACCTTGCATATTCTGGTGAAAAATATTTAATTCTAATGATTTAGCTGTGTTCGCACCCAATAGTTTAAACTATGGTCACACAACTTGGTGTTGGTGCCAGTATCAATAATTATATTTTGGTTTATATTGCATATAACCGCGTATAATGAAAAGCAAGCAAAGAAAAGATTTTTTATCAGTAACGAAACATCTAAATAAACTGAAAAGACTTCTTTCTATGCGATATATTTTCGTTTTACTAACTTATCTGCATAATAAACAATATATAATAACTACAAGGTGTAACATAATAAACGCAAGACCTAAAAGTAGTTTGTTCTAAATCGGTAACTGAATAGATTCCAACAATTTTTAAGGTAATTTTTTTTTATTTTTATTCTTGCAAAAATGCTTTTACTCCTTCAGTGCGCTATAAAAAATTCAATTTATTATTGATTCATAGCAAGAAGAAAATTTCAAATGCATTCCTAAAACGTATTTCTCAAAACGCACACATACACGTAAAAGTTTCATCGTTAATTGGGGTATAAAAGTGCTTTAAAAAAGGGTAAAAACCTTTAAAGGGCGAGAGAAGTCTCCGATACATAATCAGATTGCTGAAGGCGACCGATCCCGACGACGTGCCCGCTTTTGTGGCGAAGCAGCTGCATAGGCTGCCCCCCGTCACATTCGACCACGTCGATGTCACCAGGCTGCTGGATATAACCACCCTAAAGTCCAGCCTGGCCGAGGATCAATTCAGGTTAGAGGCTTCAGAAACTACCATCCGCGAACTACGAGAAGAGGTGGCGTCATTGCGTGGCGCCAGCTCGGAAAGTGGGTCGCACAAGGCCTGTAATGTGAACGTTCGTCGCGGGGCGCAAAATGCATCCGTCGGCAGTTTCGAGTCAGCCGATGCCTCGCCAGCTGTTGCTACGGCCCTGCGCGATACACCGCGCCCCGCCGCCCGCAGCACACCGCACCCCGCCGTTCGCAGTACACCGCGTCCCGCCACCTGCTCCACGGCCCCGCCGGTGACGTCAAACGTAAACACGGTTTCTCCTCGTCGTGATTACGCCGCCGCTGCCGCCCGCACACCAGAGAGGACAACTGGGAAGGCACGTAAGGTGCCTCGGACCACCACGAAGGGTCAAGTTGATGAGGAAGGCTTCCTCAAGGTGGAAAAGAAGAAGAAGAAGCCTCCTCGAAAAAACCGGTGTGGGTCTGCACCGGTCGACGATGGCACACTTCTGCGTTCAGCAGAACCAACGATGCTGCTGTACGTGTCACGGCTACACTACACCACCAAAGCCGATGACATTGTGGAGTATGCCTGCAAGAAGTCCTTGTAGTCTCTGAGGGTTAAGAAGCTGAACTCGCAACACAATGCGGCTTTTAATTCCTTTGTTGTGCGAGTTCCCACTGCCAAATTGGAGACCTTCATGAGCGAGGACTTCTGGCCGAGGGGTGTCGTTTTTAGAAGATTTCGTGGGAGACTGAGAGATACCCCCGTACAGCGCAACATGTCGCCGGCAACACATGTCACTTAATTTATAAGTTTATATATTATATGTATGTTAGTCTGTAAGGTATATATTCTATGGGCCCGTAAGTTTAACAAAATATTTTTGTAAAATTTCAGTTGCCTGGATTAAATAACTTATTGTTATTATTTAAATTTGAAAATTAGGTTTTCGTTTTGAATTTATGACGCAATTCTCTAATCTGGGTGTCTGAGGTCTTGCGTTTATTATATTATACCTTGTATATAATTTTTTGCAACAGGTACGCTTAATTTTCTATATTTTTCCTTAATTATCTATACGTCTCTAAGAACTATTAAAATACTTACTGCTTACATTTTTCGATTCCTACATGTTTTTACTACATTTTATAAAAGGAGATGAGTTTTATTAGCACAATTTTAGTGATACAAAATCGCTATCACCCAGTTGACGTTATTTACAATACTATTTTATACTAGCTGTTTCCCGCGGCTTCGCACGCGTTTATTTTGTAATTTCACAGATAGGTAGGACTTTTTGGAATTATAATTTTCCAAGCCTTAAGACACATCTCCATATTAAGTTTCTTTTCAATCCGTGCAGCCGTATTAATATGGAGAAATAAAAACAATTATCCCCTGAAATTTTGCTTTTCCCTAGGTAAAAGTTGTCAACAGTCTCTTAGAAATCCTACATTTTCCAATGATAGTGTATTTAAAATCTGTTCGACCGTTCTGGATATTAACACGGACAAACTTTTTTTTTATTGTGCCTGTATGTGCACAAAATATCTTCTTTATTCCAATATCACAAATCCCTAATCAATATTCTTGTATGCTGTGCGGGGATCGTACCTGGGGAACTATTCGACAAAGTAAGTTAAACAGTCTACGTTTTATCAGTTAAAGTCATCTCTGTTTTGTAAAAGTATTTTAAAGTCAACTTAAAAATGAGTAATTTTTTGTTGTACAACAATTTAAACAGGTCCCCAGGCTACTATTCACCTGTGAAAAAGAAGAGGGAAATCGAAGGATTGCTAGGCTTTTTAGCCTATATATGATTCGTATCTTTGAGCCTTCATGCAGGCCGGTAAAAATCCACCAAATGCATATTAGAGTGATTTTATATACAACTTACACGGATAGTATCGGCATGATATAGTGCGTGAACAAAGTTACCTATTCAATATTGCTATTTTACGACTTAAGATACTTCAATACATATCATCACGTCAGATCCCTTGCAGGGTAGGCAGAGATTTCAGATTTCCAACAGGATTGTTTTTTACAGACCTTTCTGACTTTCTCCATTCTCATAGTCCGTCTTATATACGCTCGCCGGTTACGGAGACTCTTGACTTGCCCTTCTGATAATACACGTTCTATTTGGTTTCGGTAAGATAGTCTAGGTCTTTCCCAATGAAAAAAGAGATGAAAAAAGATGGCAAAAGAGAGATGAGATAAGCCTGTCGGCCAATCGGCCTGGGGTTCCCCCGGTGACGACGTGAGGGGGGAGGCCCTTGAAGAGTGGGCGCATGGGCAGGGACTGACAGTCATTAACAGGGGTACTGCCTACACATGTGTCAGATGGAACGGCGGCTCGGTGGTGGACGTATCCTTCGCCACCTCGGCGCTGGCACGCCGGGTGCGAGGATGGAGAGTCGTCGACTCGGTGGAGACCCTATCTGATCACGTTTACATCAGATTTGTGGTCTCCGCCGAGTCTCGGGCCACCGTCCCGGCTGACATAGTTGGGAGTGGGCCGAGGTGGGCCTTGGCGCGCCTGGATATGGAGGCAGCAGTCGAGGCAGCAGAGGTCCAGGCCTGGACACCGGCGCCGGTCTCCCCATTCGATATCCAAGGGGAGGCCGAGCGGTTCAGAGCCGCAGCCACGGCGATTTCCGATGCCGCCATGCCCCGTGTGCGGCATGCAGCTCCTCGCAAACAACAGGTGTACTGGTGGTCGCACGAAATTGCGCAATTGCGATGCGTCTGCATCACTGCGCGCTGCCAGTACACCAGACAGCGGAGAAGGAGAAGGCGGAACCCTCCGCTTTCGCCGGGCCTGACGCCCAGGGAGGAAGAACTGCATGCCGTCTACCGGGCGGCAAAGACCGCATTGCAGGTGGCGATTGCGGACGCCAAGGCGCGGGCCCGCGAAGAACTTCTGGCTACTGTCGACGCCGACCCCTGGGGACGCCCCTATCGCATGGTGCGAAACAAACTCCGCCCCTGGACGCCCCCCCTTACGCAGACCATGCCGCCGGCGTTTGCGGTTGGCGTGGTGTCGGCCCTTTTTCCGGAAGGAGCGGCTTCCAGTGCTCCGGCAATGTTCGAGACACCCGGAACCAACATGCCGTCGAGCGAAGCCGCTCCTGAAGTTACGGAGGAGGAGCTGGGCGCCGCCGTCCGCAGACTGCGGGCGAAGAAGGTGGCACCCGGGCCAGATGGAGTCCCCGGTCGAGTGTGGGTTCTGTCCCACGGTCCGCTCGGCCGCCATCTCAGAGCTCTCTGGACCGAGTGCCTCAGGCAGGGCCGGTTTCCTCAGCTTTGGAAGTTGGGGAAACTGGCCCTGATCAGGAAGAAGGGGCACCCGGCAGACTCGCCGTCCGCCTACCGCCCCATTGTGCTGCTCGACGAGGTCTGCAAGCTCTTTGAGAGAGTGATTGCGGACAGACTCGTCGAGCACCTCTCGCAGACGGGGCCGGACCTGCACGAGTGCCAGTTCGGATTCAGGCGGGGCAGGTCCACAGTGGACGCTTTAAAGCGCGTCCAGAGGATGGCGGAGGAAGCCGTGGGTCGGGGGGAGGTGTTGTTGGCGGTGTCCTTGGACATCGCCAACGCGTTGAACTCGGTGCCCTACTCCTCGATACTGGCGGCTCTCGAGTACCACGGCGTCCCCGAATACCTCCACTTAACCATATCGAATTACCTCGCAGACCGGCGGGTAGTTTACCCCGGGCCGTCGCGGTGGCAGGAGCGAAACGTCGGGTGTGGGGTTCCACAGGGGTCAAAAATCAAAATCAAAATCAAAAGTTTTTTATTCATGTAGACCAAAAGGCACTTATGAATAGTCAAAAACAGAAAATTATTATTACTTAAGACTCTACCACCCGTTCGGAAAGTCATTCCTGTGGAGAAGAAGGGCAAGAAACTCCACGGTTACTCTTTTTTAAAAATGAGGTTTACAATTCTTTTTGTATACATTGCATTTATGGAGTATGGGAGAACAATGCAGAACGAGCTAAATAGTTCATGATATTGGTCAGTGTCTACATAGTCCTCTCATTTACAAAATAGAGATGGTGTAGAGGTATATAATAAAAAGCATAATAATAATAGTAAGAGAAAGTGTTACTATAAAATATGTAAAGAGCGCGTACAAAACAACTGGTCATAGCTCCAGTGTGATGCCGAACGAGACAAAATTCATCAGCATTATGGTACACGTTCAGTCAGACAAAGGGCAGGGGACGGACCAGTCCCCACCAGCAGCACCCGTTCACGAGTATGACCTGAGAAGCAGCCATCACTCTCCTCAACCATTTTAGAGGGAAAAGAATGACCCGCTCCACAGAGCCGCCACTAGCAAAGACATTTTAGTGAGCATGACCAATCCACGACCCTGTCGACATCGTTCGAGAATAATATTTAAAATCAATGAACGCTCGCTAGGCAGGACACGCTGCACTTAACATTATATTCTTCTAGATTTCAGTTAACTTGTGTAAAGGCATTTTTATCATTTAAAAAATCATTTAGTGTATAATATCCTTTACTCATTAGTGAAGATTTAATATACTTTTTAAATCTGTCAAGTGGCAACTCTAACATGGGCTTTGGTATCTTATTGAAGCAGCGAATACCGACTCCTACGAAGGAAGTAAATACTTTTTTAAGCCTAACAATTGGTAATACCAGTTTATGTTTATTTCTAGTATTTAATTTATGAACGTCACTCACTTTATTAAATAAATGGATATTCCTACGTATGTACACTATGTTGTCGTATATATACTGTGAAGCGACCGTGAGAATGTTGATCTCTTTAAAAAGTTCTCTGAGGGAAGCCCTAGGTCCAAGATTATAAATGGCACGGATAGCTCTTTTTTGCAGTATGAATACATTTTCCACGTCAGCAGCGTTACCCCACAGTAGGATACCATAAGACATAATGCTATGGAAGTAACTAAAATAAACTAGACGTGCTGTATCCACATCCGTAAGTTGCCGTACTTTCCACACTGCATAAGCAGCGGAGCTAAGTTTACCCGCAAGCGATGAGATATGGGCCCCCCATTGGAGTTTGGAGTCTAGGGTAATGCCTAGAAAGACAGTGGAGTTCACGAGGTCCAGCTTTGTGCCATTAATAAGAATATTCGTAGCATTAACTTTTACATTGGGCATAGTAAATTTAATACACTTTGTCTTGAGTGAATTAAGCAATAGATTGTTTATTTCGAACCAATTTGATATCCGTGAAAGAGCACCATTCACATCGTCAAAATTAAGCTTAGCTCTGTCAACTTTGAAGATCAATGAGGTATCATCTGCGAATAGTACAATGTCACAGACATCACGGACAAAGTTCGGCAGGTCATTAATATATACTAAAAAGAGAAAGGGTCCTAAGACCCTGGTTCCTAAGGTTCGGCCCTGTGGAACACCAATTGAAATATTAACTTCCTGAGACTTGACCCCGTTAATCTCAACACATTGAGACCTTTCACCTAAGTATGAAGCTAATAAATTAAGGGCAGTGTTTTTAATACCGTAATGCCTTAGCTTTTTAATAAGGGTTGCATGCTCAACACAGTCGAATGCCTTAGAGAGATCACAGAATACACCAATTGCATTCTGCGATGCCTCCCAGGCACCGTAAATTTGCTGAAGCAGACCTACTCCCCCGTCTGTGGTTGAACGTCCCTTAGTAAAACCATATTGATCACCGTGTAACAGCTTATTCTCATTAAAGTGGTTAAGCAATTGATTGAGTAGGATCTTTTCATAAATTTTACTCAAGGCCGGCAAGATGGAAATCGGTCTAAAATTGGAAGGCTCGCTTTTTATCCCTGATTTAAAAATCGGTACAACTTTACTAAGTTTCATTAAGTCGGGGAACCTACCCTTCTCTACACATTTATTAAATATCGTCGCCAGCGCAGGTGCTATAGCCATTACTATGCTATCTAGTATTTTTAATGATATACCCCAGAAGTCGACAGTGTTTTTAATGTTTAACGACTTAAAGGTTAAGATTATGTCTGTCGGGGTCACATATTTAAATTCAAACAAGACATTGCATTCTTTTACACTGATTTTTAATATTAGTTCAGCTTTTCGGGAAGAGGAGTTCAAAGAGCCAGTAGTATGAACTGGAATTTCACTAAAAAATTTATTAAAAGCCTGCGCAATATCGAAATCATCTGTTAAGATGTTATCATTAATTACAAGTTCAATATGATCATCGCGTGGTTGAGTTCTCCCAGATACACTGTTAATTATACCCCATGTGGTTTTGATCTTATTTGATGACCTTTTGATCATATTGCTATAATATAAAGACTTTGCTGCAGTACACACCTTCCTAAAAGTCTTCGAGTAGTTTTTAACATATTCCAAGAAAGCTGGGTTTTGATTATATGTTTTCGTATGATACAGTTCATACATCTTAGGTCTACTTTTATGAATTCCTACAGTAGCTCAATCACTAAACTTTGCTTTCTTGGCCGTTGAAAATGATTTTATTTTAAATATATTATCGAATTCTGATTTCATGGTATCAAAAAGGTTTTGATATAGGTAATTGGGATCATTATGTAACCAATCCATATTAGATATGCGATTGTAAACTTTATCCCAAAAACAGTTTATACGTCGATCTGATATCGGCCTACAAGTAACTTTACATAACTTAGGTATAAGGTGGCTGGGTACTGACACCAACAAACCACTATGATCTGAGGGCAAAGCGTTTATAATTAATTTATCAAACACTTCACAGTCGCAAAACACATTATCTAAACAGGTAGCAGACGTAGCAGTGATTCTAGTCGGTTCATTAAACAAGCATACTAGATTAAAAGATTTAAAAAGAGTAATTAGTCTACAGCTAATGGATGACTTTTCGATTAGATTGACATTGAAGTCACCACATATAATGCTTTGCTTTTTAATACCAGATATTTTTTTTAACACCTCTTCCATAACGTTTTCAAATGTATTAAAATCACCTGAGGGCGGTCGGTAAACGCATGCTACAACATAACTATCCAGTTCGACACAAGATATCTCAACAATGCGTTCAATAGAAAGACCCATAATGTCCTTGCGCTCTTTACGCTTGATGTCGTTGGCGACTAATATTAGAGACCCTCCGCGTATGGCTGTTTTTCTTGTGAACGCACTCAACACTGTGTACTGACTTTGATATTTGATTATTTCATGAGATTTCAGCCAATGTTCAGTAACACAGAATAAATGGACGTTGTATTTCCTAAGAAATAATTCTATCTCGAGATCTTTGCCAGCTAAACCTTGCATATTCTGATGAAAAATATTTAATTCTATTGACTTAGCTGTTGTCGCATTTACTAGTTTAAACTATGGTCACACAACCTAATGTTGCTGCCAGTATCAATCATTTTATTTTGGTTTATATTGCATATAACCGCGTCATTTTTTTGTATATTAAATGCTAACAATGTAGCCAACTGTCGTTTAGTTGTAAAGGGCAGATACATAGTATCTTCTGTCAGCCTAAACTTGCTAATGAATTTATTTATATCAAAATAAAAAATGGCGTCACTATGACGGTGTGTTATGTTGTAAATATATAAATTCATGTCATAAATGTGCCTGTTTTGCTGAATGGTTAAGTTACTGGCATATGGCAAGGCACAGAATACAAATTTACAATTTAATTTAGAATGCAGCTCTAATAATTTTTCAATACTCCTAGTCAGGTCCTTCCTCTTAACTGATAAACTATCACCATAAAATATAACAGTGGTTGTGTCCTTGTCTAAATTAGCTTGACTAATATTATCAATCAAGTGATTTAAACTGGCCCCAGGTGAACAGAAATTAGTTACTTTCTGATCTAAATGCCTAGATAATAAGGAACCTAAGTCTTGGCCTATTTTATCTGAATAAACAATTACAGACTTTTGTGGATATGTAGGTTTTTTGCATGTTTTTGTGGCCGGTTGGCTAACAGGGTTATTTAGGTAAGAGCTAGCACTATTATTTACTTGCATTACATTAATAGAGCAATCAGATAATAATGTGTCCAATGAGGGGGTATCGATTGGGGTGGGTGGGATAGCACAGCTTGCTGTAAGAGATTCAAACCGCTCAAGGTTGTATGTCCCCATTTTTAGAATCTCATCAGTAGCTCTGATATGCTCTTTGATCTGCTTTTGAGCATCTTCATACCTTGAGGTCATTTTCCTAAGTTCAGACTGCAGATGAAAGATTTCAGTCTGCAATTCATTTACCTCAGTGTCATACACACAGTGACTATGAGCAAGCTCAGAGTCTAATGCCTTAAGGTTACCTAGGATATTCACTCTATCTTTTCTAAAAACATTGAGTTTTTGGCAAGAATTTTGTACCTTTAAAAGCCTTTTAGTTTTCTTTATTATATTGCTTAATTTTAAGTATTTTTTTATTTTTCTACGACTGCTCAGTTTTATATGGTTTATTTTATAATCATTTTCAGATGTCAAGTCAATAACAGTACAACTCTCACTATTGGGCTGAGTTTTACAACCTAATAATTCATTGATAAGACTCTGAGTGGAAAGGGCCTCGTGAGACTCTTTTAGTTGTTCTAAGTTATTTATTGATTTCTGAGCCTCACAGAGGCTACTTTCCAACTCGGAAATGCGATTCAGTGCCCTTACATGGGTGTAGGTACATTCATTAAAACTAGAAACAACAGTTTGTAGTTGATCCCGTTGGTCAAGCACATCCATGTACTGAATATGAAGTTCAGATAGCTCGCTTTTTAATTGTGAGTTTTTGGTAACGATTTTTTTAATTTCAATTTCACTCTCGTCGCGTTCCCTTAACAGTTGATCGCAGAAGTCCTTTGACGACTTCAATTCCTCCAGTCTGTCCTCGGACCGCTCCTGTGGAACATCGCCTACGACTGGGTCCTGCGTGGCCCGTTGCTGCCAGGTCTGGCGGTAACCTGCTACGCGGACGACACCCTGGTCACCGCGAGGGCCCGGAGTCACAGGGAGGCGGCACTGCTGGCTACAGCTGGCGTGGCCCAGGTGGTGGGGCGCATTCGGCGGCTTGGCCTGGAGGTGGCCCTAAGCAAGACGGAGGCCGTGTATTTCGACGGCCCCAGAAATCGGCCTCCCCCTGACGCTCACATCATTGTCGGAATAAATATGAAGGTTCCTTAAATTTAATAACCCCGAAAAGAAGACACACCATGTGCAATTTACGACGCAGTTTCATTTTTATAATTGCATGTTTGTTAAGGAGTGGTGTGACATGGTGTCGAGGGGGTACGCCGAAACAGAAACGTACATAAGCATTCTGTACTCTTTGTATAAGACAGTTCGTCCTGGCTAGCAAACGTGGGCCATATACAGTGTCTGAATAATTGAGCTTTGATAACACTAACGACTCGACTAATAGTACACGTAGCTCTTCGGATAGATATGATCTCATTCTGTACAAAATCTTCAGACGATAAAAACAATTCTGAACTGCAGCCGCTATGTGTTTTTCAAACCTAAGATCACAGTCAACATATAGCCCAAGATTACGTGCCTCATACACCCTTTCTATAGAGTGCCCCGCCATATCTACATCTAGAGTTACAGGTAGTTTCGACAACTGTTTTTTTTGTTCCGAATAACATCCATTTCGTTTTGGACGGATTAAGTACTAGACAACTACTTTCTGACCATTCCGCTATATTCCTTAAGTCATTATTCAGAGCTACTAGAGCAGATTCATATTTGTCTGGTGTAAAGGAAATATAGATTTGGACATCATCTGCATATATATGGTAGTTGCATGACTTAATACAGTTTGCCATATCAGCACAGTATAAAATAAATAAGATAGGACCCAAAATAGAGCCCTGAGGGACTCCCCTTTTGACAGGAGCTAGTTGCGACACTCGGGTGCTACCATCATCTAATCGCAATTCAACCATCTGCTTTCTATGGCTAAGGTAGCTATGAAACCATAGCACTTTCTTTTGATTGAACCCGTAGTAGTGAAGTTTCGATAGAAGCAAAGTCACATCAATGCAATCAAAGGCGCGAGAGAAGTCAAGTAGCACCAAAAGTGTGCACATTCCTTGGTCCTGGGCAGATAAGATGTTGTCAGTGACATCGAGCAGAGCGGTAGAAGTACTATGTCGTTTCCTAAACCCTGATTGCAACATGGGTAGGACTGAGTTCTTCTCTAGGTAGTCGGTCAGTTGCTGACACACCACCCTCTCCAAAACCTTAGAAAGACATGGAAGAATGCTGATGGGCCGAAGGTCTGCAGTAGTTAACGGGTTAGGTTTTTTAGCTAGAGGTCTGACGGATGCTATTTTCCAAGTCTCAGGGAAGGTTGATGTCTGTATGGAGTAATTGATTATTTGAGTAACAATTGGGAGTATATACGATAGAGAAAAAGTCAACATTTTACGATATATACCGTCACATCCCACAGCTTCTGACTTAAGACCTAGAATATACCGAGCAACGATTTGTTGCTCCACTGGCGTTAATTCAAATGCTGTGTTACTATAACGATGATATTCATAAAAGGTTAACAAAGAGATAGCGGGCTTTGCATTTCCCGGTACTTTAAGGAATTCACTGTTTATGTGATCTGGGTCCGTGAAATATGATGGAAGATCTTGACTCTGTTTCTGCTTGGACGGTATTAAATCCCTCTTGATGTTATTCCACAACGATTTAGGTCGTTTAATTTTGTTGTTGATATTAAACTTAAAGTATGCACGTTTTTTACTATTAATTGAGGTAACCACGAGCGACTTCAACTCTTTGTAATATTTTCTTTTTGACTCTGACTTGGTGCTTCTATATGACGCAAGGGCCTCATTACGTAACCGCATCATAAGTTTTACCGTGTCCGTTATCCACGGGTATGACCGTTCTTTTACAAGACACGTTTTTAAGGGTGCGTGAACATCAAACAGATTTAGTAGGCATTGGCCAAAAGCACTCACCATGTCATTTATGTCATTAGTAGAAAATATCATTAAATTCCAGTTAAATTGTGCAAAATCCAAGTAAAAACTATACATACATATATCATTCATCGGTCGGTATGTATGCCAAAATGGCTTAAAAGAGTCCCTTTTAATATAAAATTCACAGACAATTAAGCTATGGCCTCGCAGGGATCCAAAAGGTTCGACGTCAGTAAGCCTTTCTTTGAGATCCGTACACACCAGATCAATTAGTGTTTCGCTATTATCCGTATAGTGAGTAGGACTCTTTACTAATTGATTCAAGTTCAGATATGACAAAAATTCGATCAATTTTTTTGTTTTTGGATCATTTTTAAGCAAAAAATTTATATTGAAGTCGCCTAATAATATGTAATGGTCGCATTTTCCGAGCGCGCAAATGGTATCAGTAACGCTGTCAAGGAAGAGATCGATATCGAGCCAGAGAGGACGATACGCCGTACCGATTGCGATCTTTTTACTATTTAGTGTGAGCGTCAACCACATTTGCTCCACCGATTCGTGTCTATGTACGGCAGGGATAGCCCATGTACGCGCACTAAGTCCGAGTCGCACATAAAAACCGACGCCCCCCCCCGCGGTCTGCACGCACGCTAGCCGGCCGCGGCGTGTGGCGCAGACGATACCCTGGTACACTCGGCGCACGGTAGTCCTCCCCCGGTTGCAACCACGTTTCATTTATGGCAACAATATCAAAACAATGATTTTCTATTGCACAGATAAAATCATCATGATTAGTGCCAAGGGATCCCGCATTTAAGAAACCAACTTTTAAATAGCGATCACCTAGCATTACAATTAATAAATAATCCAAAAGAATGTATATATTTTTTTAAGTCAATTTTACATGTCAATTGAGTATAAATATTTTTATGTGTACATAAGTAAAAAAATAGGGCTGTGTGTAGTGTCACTGTGTTAATTTGTGTTATACGAGCTATAATAGAAGTATAGATGAAAGTGGAAGGATGCAGGTACCGGGGAAGACCTAGACTATCTTACCACGACCAAATAAACCGAGTCTTATCTGATGGAAAAGTCAAGAGTCTCCGTAACCGGCGAGCGTGTATGAGACGAACTATGAGAGTCGAGGAAGCCAGAGAGGTATGTAAGGAAAGAACCTGTTGGAACTCTGTACTCTCTGCCTACCCCGCAAGGGATCTGGCGTGAGGTTATAGATAGATAGATAGATAGATAATTAGAGAATAATATAAAAATAAGTGTATAGGGATTTTGATTGTGTTAAATGCGTTTACGAAGTTCGGATAATATACTGAACGACTTAAAACCGTGAGACAGATACTATGCGAAAGGATCGGGTGAACATCAAAAAAGTTACTAGCAAGGTTACAATAACAAGTTTTAAGAGGGTTGTAAGACATAAACACAATAAAAATACATTATAGGACAAGTTGCTTATCGTAACTGTTTGAGAATAATATAATATTATTATTAGGTTTAAACAATAAATAAAATAAATAAAAGCACGAGTAAGGCGTTCGTTGACATAAATGCGCGACGAACCGCCGTGTATCTCCAAATCAGTCGTACAGAGACCGCGGCGCACTCGGGCCTCGCGAAGAACTTGATCGCGTGTCGCCCGGCGGGCAAAGCGCACAGAGATACCGCGCGGCCGGGGCGCAGCAGGGTCGCCAGTCACGGAGCTATCACCACCAGTGGTCTCCACTCTGTTCCGGCGTGTCGACCCGACGCGCTCTGCGTGGACTATATCCCTGTCCTCCAAGCTGACACCAAGTTTAATTGACAGCGTCTTAACAAAGTGTGTCACGGATTCGCCCTTACTTTCGGGAATACCTGCTATTTCGATATCATTCAGCAGTAGTTCCTGGTCGCGCTCATTTAGTTGGCATCTCAATTCGGTGATCGTATTTTCAACTGGATTAGTGTCGGGGGGAACAAGATTTTCAAATTTTTTTTCGAGACACGCAACCCTGACCTCTATGGCTGAGATAGCTTCTCCATGCGACTTAAGCTGCACTCTAAATTGTGAGATTTCGTCCGGATATTCTCGGACCTCAGCTCTCAGGGCACTGATATCGCCACGCAAGGAAGAGATCTCACCGATCAAAGTGGGGCTTGTATCTCCTGGCTCCGCATCCCGAGTTGAACAGCCGGCGGCTGTGTTGCCATAGCCACTACCACCATCCGGACTAGAGTCTGATTCCTGCCCCCTTACCGGAGTAGCAGAGTTGTCCTTCCGGGGTACTTTCGATTTGCACTCTGGGCACTTCCACGTTGCCTTGATTTTAGATTTTTCAGGGACGTTTACACATTCCCTGTGAAAAAATATCACGCATTTACAGCAACGTATACTGTTCACGCTGGATAGAAACTTCCCACATCCTCCGCATTTAGACACAATTATAAGTTGTTTAACAGCTCTTTACTATTTGTGCATACACTGTAGATGGCGCTGCGTAATTTAGGCTCTTACCGTGCAGAATAAGAGATGGCGCTGTTTCTGCGAAAGACGTATTATGGTGATAACCGCAAGCGCTATGGTGTAACAACTATGGCAGTTAATAAACGCGATAAGGGTGTGAACACACTACACAACAAAGTACTGATAAATTAACACAGATTGTTTGTTTACACTTTTTTATTTAGCAGTAGGGTAGGTTTTTATTATAGTTAGTTTTAAGATATTGTTTTTGTAAATATTGTTATACTAAAGACACACTGTCACTTAACTTTATTATATGTTGTAAATTGCACTATTATGTATGTCCCAATAATAAATGTTTGTCCAATAAGCGAGTATTTTATTTGTAATTGTAATAAACAAAAGTACAATGAACTGTATTGACACCTGTCAACACCTCCTAAGTCCAAGGGTACCGCACCATCAGTTTTGAGGCGGCGACACTCCTTGCCGGTACGCCTCCGTGGGAGCTGGAAGCCCAGGCGCTCTCTAAACTTTATGCCTGGCGTAAGGATCCTAACAACATCCTGGATCCCGGCGCCCCGAGAGCGAGTCGGACAGAGTTGCACCGAGCTGCGCTGGAGAGCTGGCGGTGCAAGCTCGCCAATCCCACTGCCGGTCACGCCGTCATCGCTGCGCTGCTGCCGGTCTTCTGGGAGTCGCTGGGGCGACGACACGGTGTCCTCACGTACCGTCTGACGCAGGTACTGTCCGGGCATGGTTGCTTCCGGCGGTATCTGTGGCGAAGCGGTCGTGAGGAGGCGGAACACTGCCACCATTGTGCGGCCCCGGAAGACACGGCGGCGCACACGTTGCTGGTGTGCCTGGCATGGGATGCCGAGCGCCGCCGGCTCGCTGGAGCGCTCGGTGCAGGGGGACAGGGGCTATCGCTCCTGACCGTGATATCATCCATGGTTGGGAGCGAGAGCGCCTGGGCGGCAATGGCGGCCTTCTGCGAGGCCGTCATGTCCGCAAAGGAGGAGGCGGAGCGGGTGAGGGAGGAGACGTCCTCTAATCCCGCTCGCAGACGGCGCGCTGGGCGAAGGCGCAGGAACTACGCCTGAAACGACCTTCGCCCACCGTTATCTCGGCCTGCAGGCGTCGGGGAGGGCACCCCGGCGCCCTAGCACTTAGCAGGCCCGCGCCGGAAAAGCGCTGCGTCCGCGCAGCCTCCAAAAGGCGGTAGGGGGAGACCGAACTCCCCTACACGTGTCGAGGTCCGCGCCTAACTGCGGACCGAGCCCGCCGGCGCCTCCTCAAGACGCCCTCGAGTATGTCGCCCCTTGCCCTTCTGGCTCGAGCGTAGTGCCGTGTGCCCTTAAGTCCGGTGAAGCTGTAAAGGCCTCGCGGCTAACAGCGTACATCACTCACACACACACACACACACACACACACACACACACGCGCGCGCGCGCACGCACGAAATCATGTTTGAGTGTTTAAATCAAACGTGTATGAACAATTTCCAGTGAGTGCTTTTAACTACTGCATAGTTTTTCGTGAGGAGCCGAACCCGAGTCTAATATCAATTTATGGAGGACTTCATGTGTAGGCAAAATCACATAGTTTACGTCGTAACATTGCAGTTCGGAACAAATAGTAATAAAGTTTTGCGGAATATTCCGCGACAATCTAGTAGCAGTTTTTTTCGAACAATGAATGATTTCTCAAAATCGACTCTTTTTGCCTTTCCTCAGAAACTTTTACATTTCTCTAAAATATAAGTATACAGAGTTGTGATACTTAGTACAGGCTACAACTATCCCCAATTTCATTGAAATTTATCAAACAGGTATGAAGTATACTCCATATGTCCTTCTAGAAATTCAAGGTGTCTCTTATTTTTGTATTTTCTGAAAAAAAAAGCTTTTGTATTTCTGGGATAAATACTATGTTATCCAACATTTTAAGATATACGCGTGCAAAGTTTCATCAAAATCCGCCTAGTAGTTTTTGCGTTATGATGGTTTATACCCTTGGACAGATAGACACAGAGACACGAAAGCCAAAAAATATAGAATTGGCTTCTACATCAATAGAATGATATTCTTCGGTTGTTATTTCCAAAAAAATATACACAGACATGACTTTCTTAGAGTTTTATTATATGTAGAATTTAGAGATATAGATGCTTTACTAAAGTAAAGCAAGAATGTAACAGTTTGTAGGGTAAACCCTACAAACTTTTACATTTTCTGAAAACGTAAATATTAACTATGTTGTCTGTCATATGAAATATCTCCATGCTAAGTTTCACTGACATCTGAGGAGTAGTTTTGGAACAATGAATGATAAATCAAAATCGACTTTTTTCTCTTTCCTCAAAAACTGTTAAGTTTTTTGAAAATATAAGTATACAGATTGTGACCTTTTGTACAGGTTACAATTACACAAAATTTCATTGAAATCCATAAAACAGTTTTGGAGTAAAGTGTCTTTTTAGAAATACAATATTTTGCTTATTTTCGACTTTTCCGGAGAAACCTTTTGATTTTTCGAGATAAATACTATACAATATGTTAGCCAATATTTTAAGGTATCCGCATGGAAATTATTATCAAAATCCGCCCAGTAGTTTTTGCGTGATTCCGGTTCATACCCTCTGACAGACTGACAGACAGACAAACAGACACGAAAGCCAAAAATTGTGGAATTGGCTTCTACGTCGATAAAAGGATACCCCTGGGTTGTTATTTCCTAAAAATATTCCACGTACAGACACGACTTCCTTACAGTTTTATTATATGTATGTATATATATGTATGTATAGATTAGTTTTCCCTTCAGAAAAAATGGCAACAGTTTCAATGGTTATTATCAAAACGTCAGGGGCCTACGCACTAAGTTACACGTTTTTTTTCAAAGGCGCTCAATCGAGTTTGAATTTATCCGTGTAATTGAAACCTGGCTGACGCCAGATTTTTATGATCGTGAGTACTTCGATAATTGATTCTGAGTTTACCGATGTAATCGGTCAGCTGCTAATAGCGGTGCGAGTAGGGGTGGTGGCGTAGCTGTAGCGGTGCGCACCAAGAACCGGTCGCAGCGGCGCGAAAGGCCCCGCACGCACTCCGACTGCGTCTGGGTATCTCATCCTCAGAACACTTACCGCCGCGATCGCCCGGCGCCTGGTCATAAACATGAACTACGGTATTTACGGGTGTAATTATATACCACACGGGCCGGGTTACAAGGAGCCGCTAAGTTCCTTTATCGATATCACCGTTGATTTGATTTCTGATTGCCCTAATGCCTTATTCTTAATAACAGGCTATTTCAATACTTCTGGGGCTCACTGGTATGTACCGTCTTCTTCAAATATAAAAATAAATCCGTGCCGTAATTTTGCAATACAATTAAATTAGCGATTTTTTATCCCTTAGTGAAATATAATTTTATGTAATAACGTAAAGAACCGCATTCTCGATTTAATTTTGTGTACATGTCTGTGAAATTATTGCCAGTGATCGTCCACTTGTTAGTAAAGATGAAGAGGCACATCACAAATCAGTTTTGATTGACTTAAATTTTTACAACTCGCCGCCCCTTAAACCTTGTCCGAGCTTTGTTTACAATTTTCATTTAGCAGATTGTAAGAAAATCAATATCGACTTATCTAAAGTTGATTGGAAAGCTTTCTTTTTAAATCTAAATATGGAAGATAGTATTAGTAAATTGTATGCTGTATTAAATCCCACCCTACTCGTCATAAACGTCGTAAGATCCCTGTTTAGTTCAGTAAATCATTATTATCAAGTATCACTCACTATGGAAACGATACAGAAATCCTCTTGATTATACAAGTTTTAAGATTCTAGGTAAAAGATCTGAAAAAATGGAGTTGGAGGGTTACATATCTTTTTCAAAGCAAAAAATAAGAAGTAACCTGAAATTCTTTGGTCATACATTAAATCGGTTTACCTGAAATAATGCACTACAAGGACGAAGTTACCATTGATTGAGGAAAAATATGTAACCATTTTAAATCATACTTCCACTGTGTTTTTGAAGACTCGCGACTCAACACTATTGATGCTGAAAGTCTAACCCAGAGGGAGTTTAATAAATAAACTTTAATTGATATAAATTCGATTGATATAAATTCGATTGATACTAGGCATGCCTTTTAAGTTCTGTCGTTTCCATATTTCCCGGCAATTTTGAATTTGGAACTGTTCTATATTCGAATGTGTTTAAATTTTGAATCTCAAAACAGTTAAAAGTATTAGGATTAATGCTATTGTTTAGTCACAGCGTCGATTGGTATCTGTCAGGTTACGTACGAAAATGAAACTTTCTAAGGAAAATGTTCGTGCAATAATTTTTTACAACCTTAGAAGAGGCCTGACACGGCTTCAGTGTTTTGAAGAGCTAATATCTGTGTTCAGTGAAGCCAGCCTTCACTGAAGATAACATCATTACTGTGAGACAACTAATTCTCGAAGATCGTCATGTGACGTATCGAAAGATAGAGGCTCTATTAGGCATCTCAGGGACAACCATTCAGAAGATCTTGCATGAAGCGCTTGGTGTGAGAAAGCTAGTTTGCCGTTGGATACCGCATCTGCTTTCCGACGATCACAAGGCGGCCTGCGTCAGATGGTGTAAGGAAACTCTGCTAAGGTTCAACCGAAGAGAGTCAAATCACGTCTACGACATCATTAATGGTGACGAATTATGGAACTATGCCTACGATCCTGATTCCAAACAACAATATACAATCTGGGTCTTTTAAGACGAGCCAAAGCCGACTAAAGTTGTTCGTTCTCGAAGCACTTCAAAGAAGATGGTGGCCACGTTCGTTGGAAAAACCGGCCATGTTGCGACTATTGCACTTGAAGATCGTAGAACAGTTAACGCAGAGTGGTATACCACAGTTTGTTTACCACAAGTCATCGCCGAACTTCGAAAATCTAACTCAAAGCGACGCATTATCCTGCACCACGACAACGCAAGCTCACACAGTGCTCGTCAAATGATTGAGTATTTGAAGCAGGAAAAAGTAGAAATTCTTGACCATCCTCCATACAGTCCTGACCTAAGCCCTAACGATTTCTTTACATTTCCTAAAATTAAGAAAACTCAAAGTTCAAAGGTTCCAGTCCGGTGAAGAGGCAGTCGACGCTTTCAAGTCAGCCATTTTGAACACCCCCACTTTAGAGTGGAATAAATGTTATAATAACTGGTTTGAGCGAATGGAAAAGTGTATTAAGCTACGCATACTTTGAAAAACAATAAAAACTACTATATGGTTCTAGTTGTGTTTTTTTCCTCAAACGACAAAACTTAAAAGGCATGCCTCGTATTAACGAAAATATAGTTTGTAAATATTTAAAAACATTAAACATACATAAAGGGACTAGGCCTGATGGACTACATCCTTTATTAATTTCAAAATGTGTATCAGCAGGATCACTACGATACCAAAAGGCCCAGTTAGTAAAGATATTGAAAAGTATCGTCCAGTCTCAAAACTCTGTCAGTTCAATAAAATATTAGAAAAAAATGTTACTGAAATCTTTTTGACGTGGTGCATCATCACGTTATTCCGAACCAACACGGACTTTACTGAGGACGTTTGGTTGATAGCAATTTATTAGTTTATGGCAATGAATTTCTTAACGCCATGAACGATGGGTACAGCGTAGACGCAGTGTATGCCGATTTTGCGAAGGCCTTTGATAAGATTTGTCACAAAAGCCCATTAGTTAAACTTTGGCAAGTTGGTATACATGGTAATCTCTTCCGCAGAGTCTTCTATTTTCGACGTAAAACTCGTTGTCTTACGTCGAAAATAGAAGTCAGTGTGTTGTTATTTCTGGTTTTATGTTACAATTTAAACACGTTAGTTCCGAAGCCCGGCAAGGATCCCATTTATGCCCTTTGTTATTCACGCTGTATATAAATGATAGTGATAAATTTATCTTACACTTGAAAGTTTTGTTGTATGCAGATGACACGAAAATTTATAATTTTTGTAAAAGCAGTGATTGCGGACTTTTACAAGAAGACCTTGATAATTTTGTTAATTTCTGTTCTGTAAAGAGCGTAAGCGAGTAGGTATGAAAGATAGTATCGGTGTAAAGATGAGAAAGGGTATGCTCCGTTGGTTCGGGCATATAGAAAGAATGCCAGAAGAAAGAATGACAAAACAGATATACAATGCGAAAGTGGAAGGATGTAGGCACCGGGGAAGAGGGGAAGACCTAGACTATCTTACCATGACCAAATAGACCGTGTCTTATCTGAAGGGCAAGTCAAGAGTCTCCGTAACCGGCGAGTGTGTATGAGACGAACTATGAGAGTGGAGGAAGCCAGAGAGGTATGTAAGGAAAGAACCTGTTGGAACTCTGTACTCTCTGCCTACCCCGCGAGGGAGCTGGTGTGATGACATAGATAGATAGATAACAATTTATTTTAAAATTTTAATAATAGTCATGTTTGTAAGTTTCTCTAAAAACATTATGCCTTTAGAGAAGTCATGTCATTATGACTACTATTTAAATCGCAATCCTAAAAATAGAGTAACACAAATTTGCGCCCTCGGCGTTATAATGGACTCAATTTCAGTTTTAGAAAAATTATTCAAACAATTGGGTTTCATGTTGCGTGTTGCTAAAGCTTTTAAAAATTCTTAACTTATAAAATTTTGTATAACAGTTTTGTTCGGAGTTGAATTTGCCGGCGCCATTTAGAAGCCCCATTATAATTTGCATATCGACCGAATCGAAAAAGTCCAGAAAAATAATATTAAAACAGTTGATTATACGAGTAGAACCGGCCGCACTTATTGTAATTAGGAAGACTCATTAAAATATCATAAAGTCAAATCTCTAGAATTACGACGTAACTGCGTAGATTCTGTTTTACTTTATAAAATCATAAACAATATTTGCGATGCCCCTTCACTGCTACATAATGTATTTTTTAGAATGCCCCGTACACATGAATGTAAATGTCGTAAAAAAAGATTTATTTTACGTCCCCAGGAGCAGAACTTCCTACTCTAATAACATGTTCATGAAGCGTGCCTCCAGACTTTATAATGACAACGATGTACGATGTCATTATAAAGTCGACGACAATTAGCCGACGTACATATATTTTGCTGTTCAGTCACCTAACTAAAGAAATCCTTTAATTCAGTATAGTATAGCCTTTAATAAGTTGAAATCTCTATCTGTTTTATCTATCTTTTCTTTTATGAAGTTTCGCTTAAGTTTATCTATATGTGTCGGCGACAGGACCGAATAGATTCTTTTATGACTTGCGTATATAACTTGACGTGTCCGCGATGTTACCATAGGAATTGAATCATGATTATGTAATTGCGATAGGATTAGTTTATATGTATAATAGGTGATAAGAATCCGCCCCGTAGCTTATAAGATTTAGGAATAAGTTACAATTATCGAGTGGAAATTGGGCACAGTGGTAATGTTTTTCGCACTGATTTGGCGATTATACAACATATGTGTCTAGAGTTATTTATATTTTTATGTTTTTATACAAAGAATGTCACCGTGAATGTAGAAATGTAAAGTTTACCCGAGATTATACCCTGACTGACTGGGAATGGGAAATAATGTCGCGCAGTCGTAGTAAAAATTGTGTGTTCCCAAAGGACCGAGTGCGCGGCTCTCTGCTCGGTATAGTCTCGGGGTAGCTAAGTAAGCCGGTGATTTGATGAAATTTGCGCAGTTCTGGCTGTGCCTTGAGCGCGTTCGGTCGTGTCGCTGTGCTGCCCGCCCGCTCGCTATTTTCGTAGTTACGTACGTATTCGATTTCGACTTGCTCTGTTGGAAACGCCTGCGCTTGCGTGGAGTGGTGATCTGGTTGGCTCATATACGTGTATACGTACACATATACGGGCTTGCGACGTTACTTCTCCGCGTCTGGCTCGCGCGTAGCAACAAGGCGAGCCGTTAGGTAGACGCGCCGTTCTGACGGCGGTCGGCCTTCCCGCGTTTTTAGTAACGGTCGTTTTCCGTGACCTACGTGGTTTGTCGCGGTGTGCTTACGTGTTTTGTGCTTGCGTGTTTACGTAATTGCATTCGCTGTGCGTATGCTTTTGCGTCTCGTGTAGGTACGGTTCGCGTATCGCCCGGTGTGACCAATCACGTGGGTTGCTAGGCAGCCGCGTCGGCTAACGGCGCGGCCGGCCCTCCCGCGGTTTTTCTTTCTCAACGGTTATCTTCATAACGGTTTTCAATATTAGTGTTTATTGTAAATCCACGTCTTTTGTCCGTTCGTGGTAAGTCCGGTGGACGCCTAGCGGCGTCGTAAGCCCGGCTTGAGCGGGACCCGAGCGCTCGCCTCCCTCCTTCAGAGGGCGGCCAACTCGGAAGGGCTTGAGCTCTGGCCTTGGGGGCTTTCCTAGTCAGGGCTCTTGATTTCACCAGGACCCTACCTTAACCCATCCCGCTATCCTATTCTCCGTGCGGCGGTTCTCTTCGCCCCGGAGCAGTTAGGGTTTGGTGCCGCCCGTTCGCCCCTAAGGCGAAGGGGCACACCGCGTCTCCCCGGTAGTGACACACCCCCCCCCCCCGCCACCACCCGGTGGGGGATCAGGGCATCGTTTACGCCCGGGTCATAGGGCCCTATTTTAGCTCACTCGCCCTGCCATTTCCCCTCTGGAAATGGCCGAAGACTTCCCTCCCGACTTTGTCCGGGACTTAACGAAATACATCGTCCTGCATTGCCCGGACATAGTCCGGGAATTCAGGGCGACGTACTCGCCCGCCTCGCCCGACGCGTCGCCCGCGCGCGCGTCGGCCCCCGGCCCCGCGCACCCCGCGCCTTCTGCGCGCCCCGCGACTCCGTTTGCCGCGCCGCGAACTGATTTAGTCGCGCCGCCCCAGACCCCCGCCGACCGCCCCGTCTCGCCATGCGGGTCCGAGCCTCTCTCGGACTCGGATATGGAGATCGAGCGCGCGTCCGCGCGACGCGCCGCCCCCGCCCGGTCCCCGTCCCCGTCGCTCTCGTCGGAGGACGACTTCGTTCCCATAGCGAATAGGAAGCGCGCGCGCAAACCGCGCGATTCGCCGCCTCCCAAGATCCAAAAGGCCGGAAACGTTTCCGTTTCTCCCGGCCCCTCCGGCCCCCGGCCGTCTCCGTCTCCCGACGCGGCCGCGAGGGCCTCCCCCCTCGCGCGCCCCGCACGTCCGAACATCACTCCCCCGCCGCTTATCATTCAGGACAAGAGCGCCTGGGAGCGCATCTCCAAGGCGATTTATAATCGCCAAATCAACTACACGCACGCGCGTTCCACCGCGCAAGGCATAGCCGTCAAGGTGGCGTCCTCGGACGACCACCAACTACGGTATTTACGGGTGTAATTATATACCACACGGGCCGGGTTACAAGGAGCCGCTAAGTTCCTTTATCGATATCACCGTTGATTTGATTTCTGATTGCCCTAATGCCTTATTCTTAATAACAGGCTATTTCAATACTTCTGGGGCTCACTGGTATGTACCGTCTTCTTCAAATATAAAAATAAATCCGTGCCGTAATTTTGCAATACAATTAAATTAGCGATTTTTTATCCCTTAGTGAAATATAATTTTATGTAATAACGTAAAGAACCGCATTCTCGATTTAATTTTGTGTACATGTCTGTGAAATTATTGCCAGTGATCGTCCACTTGTTAGTAAAGATGAAGAGGCACATCACAAATCAGTTTTGATTGACTTAAATTTTTACAACTCGCCGCCCCTTAAACCTTGTCCGAGCTTTGTTTACAATTTTCATTTAGCAGATTGTAAGAAAATCAATATCGACTTATCTAAAGTTGATTGGAAAGCTTTCTTTTTAAATCTAAATATGGAAGATAGTATTAGTAAATTGTATGCTGTATTAAATCCCACCCTACTCGTCATAAACGTCGTAAGATCCCTGTTTAGTTCAGTAAATCATTATTATCAAGTATCACTCACTATGGAAACGATACAGAAATCCTCTTGATTATACAAGTTTTAAGATTCTAGGTAAAAGATCTGAAAAAATGGAGTTGGAGGGTTACATATCTTTTTCAAAGCAAAAAATAAGAAGTAACCTGAAATTCTTTGGTCATACATTAAATCGGTTTACCTGAAATAATGCACTACAAGGACGAAGTTACCATTGATTGAGGAAAAATATGTAACCATTTTAAATCATACTTCCACTGTGTTTTTGAAGACTCGCGACTCAACACTATTGATGCTGAAAGTCTAACCCAGAGGGAGTTTAATAAATAAACTTTAATTGATATAAATTCGATTGATATAAATTCGATTGATACTAGGCATGCCTTTTAAGTTCTGTCGTTTCCATATTTCCCGGCAATTTTGAATTTGGAACTGTTCTATATTCGAATGTGTTTAAATTTTGAATCTCAAAACAGTTAAAAGTATTAGGATTAATGCTATTGTTTAGTCACAGCGTCGATTGGTATCTGTCAGGTTACGTACGAAAATGAAACTTTCTAAGGAAAATGTTCGTGCAATAATTTTTTACAACCTTAGAAGAGGCCTGACACGGCTTCAGTGTTTTGAAGAGCTAATATCTGTGTTCAGTGAAGCCAGCCTTCACTGAAGATAACATCATTACTGTGAGACAACTAATTCTCGAAGATCGTCATGTGACGTATCGAAAGATAGAGGCTCTATTAGGCATCTCAGGGACAACCATTCAGAAGATCTTGCATGAAGCGCTTGGTGTGAGAAAGCTAGTTTGCCGTTGGATACCGCATCTGCTTTCCGACGATCACAAGGCGGCCTGCGTCAGATGGTGTAAGGAAACTCTGCTAAGGTTCAACCGAAGAGAGTCAAATCACGTCTACGACATCATTAATGGTGACGAATTATGGAACTATGCCTACGATCCTGATTCCAAACAACAATATACAATCTGGGTCTTTTAAGACGAGCCAAAGCCGACTAAAGTTGTTCGTTCTCGAAGCACTTCAAAGAAGATGGTGGCCACGTTCGTTGGAAAAACCGGCCATGTTGCGACTATTGCACTTGAAGATCGTAGAACAGTTAACGCAGAGTGGTATACCACAGTTTGTTTACCACAAGTCATCGCCGAACTTCGAAAATCTAACTCAAAGCGACGCATTATCCTGCACCACGACAACGCAAGCTCACACAGTGCTCGTCAAATGATTGAGTATTTGAAGCAGGAAAAAGTAGAAATTCTTGACCATCCTCCATACAGTCCTGACCTAAGCCCTAACGATTTCTTTACATTTCCTAAAATTAAGAAAACTCAAAGTTCAAAGGTTCCAGTCCGGTGAAGAGGCAGTCGACGCTTTCAAGTCAGCCATTTTGAACACCCCCACTTTAGAGTGGAATAAATGTTATAATAACTGGTTTGAGCGAATGGAAAAGTGTATTAAGCTACGCATACTTTGAAAAACAATAAAAACTACTATATGGTTCTAGTTGTGTTTTTTTCCTCAAACGACAAAACTTAAAAGGCATGCCTCGTATTAACGAAAATATAGTTTGTAAATATTTAAAAACATTAAACATACATAAAGGGACTAGGCCTGATGGACTACATCCTTTATTAATTTCAAAATGTGTATCAGCAGGATCACTACGATACCAAAAGGCCCAGTTAGTAAAGATATTGAAAAGTATCGTCCAGTCTCAAAACTCTGTCAGTTCAATAAAATATTAGAAAAAAATGTTACTGAAATCTTTTTGACGTGGTGCATCATCACGTTATTCCGAACCAACACGGACTTTACTGAGGACGTTTGGTTGATAGCAATTTATTAGTTTATGGCAATGAATTTCTTAACGCCATGAACGATGGGTACAGCGTAGACGCAGTGTATGCCGATTTTGCGAAGGCCTTTGATAAGATTTGTCACAAAAGCCCATTAGTTAAACTTTGGCAAGTTGGTATACATGGTAATCTCTTCCGCAGAGTCTTCTATTTTCGACGTAAAACTCGTTGTCTTACGTCGAAAATAGAAGTCAGTGTGTTGTTATTTCTGGTTTTATGTTACAATTTAAACACGTTAGTTCCGAAGCCCGGCAAGGATCCCATTTATGCCCTTTGTTATTCACGCTGTATATAAATGATAGTGATAAATTTATCTTACACTTGAAAGTTTTGTTGTATGCAGATGACACGAAAATTTATAATTTTTGTAAAAGCAGTGATTGCGGACTTTTACAAGAAGACCTTGATAATTTTGTTAATTTCTGTTCTGTAAAGAGCGTAAGCGAGTAGGTATGAAAGATAGTATCGGTGTAAAGATGAGAAAGGGTATGCTCCGTTGGTTCGGGCATATAGAAAGAATGCCAGAAGAAAGAATGACAAAACAGATATACAATGCGAAAGTGGAAGGATGTAGGCACCGGGGAAGAGGGGAAGACCTAGACTATCTTACCATGACCAAATAGACCGTGTCTTATCTGAAGGGCAAGTCAAGAGTCTCCGTAACCGGCGAGTGTGTATGAGACGAACTATGAGAGTGGAGGAAGCCAGAGAGGTATGTAAGGAAAGAACCTGTTGGAACTCTGTACTCTCTGCCTACCCCGCGAGGGAGCTGGTGTGATGACATAGATAGATAGATAACAATTTATTTTAAAATTTTAATAATAGTCATGTTTGTAAGTTTCTCTAAAAACATTATGCCTTTAGAGAAGTCATGTCATTATGACTACTATTTAAATCGCAATCCTAAAAATAGAGTAACACAAATTTGCGCCCTCGGCGTTATAATGGACTCAATTTCAGTTTTAGAAAAATTATTCAAACAATTGGGTTTCATGTTGCGTGTTGCTAAAGCTTTTAAAAATTCTTAACTTATAAAATTTTGTATAACAGTTTTGTTCGGAGTTGAATTTGCCGGCGCCATTTAGAAGCCCCATTATAATTTGCATATCGACCGAATCGAAAAAGTCCAGAAAAATAATATTAAAACAGTTGATTATACGAGTAGAACCGGCCGCACTTATTGTAATTAGGAAGACTCATTAAAATATCATAAAGTCAAATCTCTAGAATTACGACGTAACTGCGTAGATTCTGTTTTACTTTATAAAATCATAAACAATATTTGCGATGCCCCTTCACTGCTACATAATGTATTTTTTAGAATGCCCCGTACACATGAATGTAAATGTCGTAAAAAAAGATTTATTTTACGTCCCCAGGAGCAGAACTTCCTACTCTAATAACATGTTCATGAAGCGTGCCTCCAGACTTTATAATGACAACGATGTACGATGTCATTATAAAGTCGACGACAATTAGCCGACGTACATATATTTTGCTGTTCAGTCACCTAACTAAAGAAATCCTTTAATTCAGTATAGTATAGCCTTTAATAAGTTGAAATCTCTATCTGTTTTATCTATCTTTTCTTTTATGAAGTTTCGCTTAAGTTTATCTATATGTGTCGGCGACAGGACCGAATAGATTCTTTTATGACTTGCGTATATAACTTGACGTGTCCGCGATGTTACCATAGGAATTGAATCATGATTATGTAATTGCGATAGGATTAGTTTATATGTATAATAGGTGATAAGAATCCGCCCCGTAGCTTATAAGATTTAGGAATAAGTTACAATTATCGAGTGGAAATTGGGCACAGTGGTAATGTTTTTCGCACTGATTTGGCGATTATACAACATATGTGTCTAGAGTTATTTATATTTTTATGTTTTTATACAAAGAATGTCACCGTGAATGTAGAAATGTAAAGTTTACCCGAGATTATACCCTGACTGACTGGGAATGGGAAATAATGTCGCGCAGTCGTAGTAAAAATTGTGTGTTCCCAAAGGACCGAGTGCGCGGCTCTCTGCTCGGTATAGTCTCGGGGTAGCTAAGTAAGCCGGTGATTTGATGAAATTTGCGCAGTTCTGGCTGTGCCTTGAGCGCGTTCGGTCGTGTCGCTGTGCTGCCCGCCCGCTCGCTATTTTCGTAGTTACGTACGTATTCGATTTCGACTTGCTCTGTTGGAAACGCCTGCGCTTGCGTGGAGTGGTGATCTGGTTGGCTCATATACGTGTATACGTACACATATACGGGCTTGCGACGTTACTTCTCCGCGTCTGGCTCGCGCGTAGCAACAAGGCGAGCCGTTAGGTAGACGCGCCGTTCTGACGGCGGTCGGCCTTCCCGCGTTTTTAGTAACGGTCGTTTTCCGTGACCTACGTGGTTTGTCGCGGTGTGCTTACGTGTTTTGTGCTTGCGTGTTTACGTAATTGCATTCGCTGTGCGTATGCTTTTGCGTCTCGTGTAGGTACGGTTCGCGTATCGCCCGGTGTGACCAATCACGTGGGTTGCTAGGCAGCCGCGTCGGCTAACGGCGCGGCCGGCCCTCCCGCGGTTTTTCTTTCTCAACGGTTATCTTCATAACGGTTTTCAATATTAGTGTTTATTGTAAATCCACGTCTTTTGTCCGTTCGTGGTAAGTCCGGTGGACGCCTAGCGGCGTCGTAAGCCCGGCTTGAGCGGGACCCGAGCGCTCGCCTCCCTCCTTCAGAGGGCGGCCAACTCGGAAGGGCTTGAGCTCTGGCCTTGGGGGCTTTCCTAGTCAGGGCTCTTGATTTCACCAGGACCCTACCTTAACCCATCCCGCTATCCTATTCTCCGTGCGGCGGTTCTCTTCGCCCCGGAGCAGTTAGGGTTTGGTGCCGCCCGTTCGCCCCTAAGGCGAAGGGGCACACCGCGTCTCCCCGGTAGTGACACACCCCCCCCCCCCGCCACCACCCGGTGGGGGATCAGGGCATCGTTTACGCCCGGGTCATAGGGCCCTATTTTAGCTCACTCGCCCTGCCATTTCCCCTCTGGAAATGGCCGAAGACTTCCCTCCCGACTTTGTCCGGGACTTAACGAAATACATCGTCCTGCATTGCCCGGACATAGTCCGGGAATTCAGGGCGACGTACTCGCCCGCCTCGCCCGACGCGTCGCCCGCGCGCGCGTCGGCCCCCGGCCCCGCGCACCCCGCGCCTTCTGCGCGCCCCGCGACTCCGTTTGCCGCGCCGCGAACTGATTTAGTCGCGCCGCCCCAGACCCCCGCCGACCGCCCCGTCTCGCCATGCGGGTCCGAGCCTCTCTCGGACTCGGATATGGAGATCGAGCGCGCGTCCGCGCGACGCGCCGCCCCCGCCCGGTCCCCGTCCCCGTCGCTCTCGTCGGAGGACGACTTCGTTCCCATAGCGAATAGGAAGCGCGCGCGCAAACCGCGCGATTCGCCGCCTCCCAAGATCCAAAAGGCCGGAAACGTTTCCGTTTCTCCCGGCCCCTCCGGCCCCCGGCCGTCTCCGTCTCCCGACGCGGCCGCGAGGGCCTCCCCCCTCGCGCGCCCCGCACGTCCGAACATCACTCCCCCGCCGCTTATCATTCAGGACAAGAGCGCCTGGGAGCGCATCTCCAAGGCGATTTATAATCGCCAAATCAACTACACGCACGCGCGTTCCACCGCGCAAGGCATAGCCGTCAAGGTGGCGTCCTCGGACGACCACCAACGGCTATCCGCGTTCCTGCGATCAAACAAGATCGCTTATCACACATACACCCTGGAGGAGGAAAGGGAGCTCAGGGTAGTAATCCGCGGTGTCCCTAGGGAGCTGGACACCGCCGTCATTAAGGCCGACCTCCAGTCCCAGGACCTTCCTGTGCGCCAGGTGCACAGAATGGTCAATGGGCGCTCCAAGGAGGCGTACGACATAGTGCTGGTCGTCCTCGACCGCACCGAGTCCGGCCGTAGGGTCTTCGACCTGAAGGCCGTGTGCCACATTCTGGACTCTCCGTGGAGGCCCCCCACAAACGTGGCACGCCCGGGCAGTGCCACAACTGCCAGCTGTACGGGCACTCTGCCCGTAACTGTCACGCGCGCCCTCGATGCGTTAAGTGCTTCGGGGACCACGCGACGTCCCAGTGCGCCCGCTCGAAGGAGACGGCGGCCGAGCCCCCCAGCTGCGTCCTCTGCGGCACCAAGGGGCACACCGCGAACTATCGCGGTTGCCCCAAGGCCCCGAAAGGGAAGCGCGGCCGGGCGAGGCGCGGCGGCCGCCGCCACCCCCGCGCGGTTGCCCCCCCCCCCCTCTGCGCCCTCAGCGCAACACCCCCCCGCGCCCTCAGCGCACCCTCGTCCGGTGCCTTCTGCGCCAGCGACCACGGCTCCCCGCGCTCCCGCGCCTCTGAAGCTGACCCCCCCTTCCCCGCCGCTGAGGCCGTCCCTCGGCGCCAACGCGTGGGTGAAGCCGCTGCCCTACACCGCGGCCTCCCACCCTGCGTCAGTGGGCCCTGCCCGGCCCCCGAAGCGCGCGCCGGCGATCCAGCCGGTGGCGGCTTGTCCCTCTCCGCCCACTAACGTTAGTCAGGACGTCGAACTCATCATGAGCGTCTCGGCGGTGATAAGCCCCGCACTTTTCCCCAGAGTCCGCGAACTCGCACTTCGACTCCGCGCCGCCACCAACTTGGCGGACCAGGTTCTCCTGGCCGCGGAATACAGGGACGTATATGACGTCCTGGCGTCCCTTAGAACCCAACCCCCCCGCACCCAATAATGGATCTACGATCTCCCCGCCGTAAGCCCCACAACCTATCCCTGCCGTTCTTTAACGCCGATAGCCTTCGCTCCCAGCGAGATCAGGTTGCTGATTTCCTCCGGGATCACCAACTTGATATCCTCCTCGTGCAGGAAACCATCCTGAAGCCCGCACAACGCGATCCTAGGATCGCAAACTATAACCTCGTGCGCAATGACAGAATCGGCTCCCGCGGAGGCGGTACTCTCATTTACTACAGGAGGTCCCTTCACTGTATCCCTCTCGATCCCCCCGCGCTCACCAACATCGAAGCCTCGGTCTGTCGCGTCTCTCTCACGGGGCACCAGCCCATCGTGATCGCCTCCGTTTACCTTTCCCCCACTAAATCCGTTCTCAGGAGTGACTTTGAAGCACTCCTCAATCTGGGAAGCGCCGTCACGTGGCCTGGAACGGTCTCACCACTTCCCCTAACGGTAGGAGCCTTGACGCCCTGGTCGACGTTCTCGACTTTGACGTCATCGCACCTATGCACCCTACCCACTATCCTAACAATCCCAATCACCGACCCGACGTCCTGGACATGGCGCTTCTGAAGGGTGTCACCCTACGGCTGCACTCCTTGGAAGTGGTCCAGGAACTCGACTCTGACCATCCACCTGTAGTCATGAGACTCGGTTCCCCCCCTTCCGCCCCTCAGCAACCCAAAAAGACGGTGGTGGATTGGCATGCGCTAAGCACGGCCTTGGCGGATGCCGACCCTCCCCCTCTGCCTCTCAGCTCGGACTCCATCCCGTCCCCTCAGGACACCGATCAGGCCGTAGATGCCTTCACCGAGCACATCCGATCGGCTGTCAGTCGATCGTCCAAGCAAGTCGAGGCGGAAGATCTCTACCTCAACCGCTTTCGACTGCCGGACGATGTTAGGAATCTCATTCGTTCAAAGAATGCTTCTATCCGAGCGTACGACTCCTACCCCACCGAAGCCAATCGGGCCCGGATGCGTGCTTTACAACGAGAGGTAAAGCGTCGTGTCGCGGAGGTCCGGGAGGAACGGTGGGGTGTCCTCCTAGAGGGCATCGCGCCGTCGCATCTGGCCTACTTGCAGCTGGCGCATAGCTTCAAATCCGACTCCACGACTGACATGCCCCCTTTGTCCCGCCCTTCAGGCGCAGCACCCCCAGCCTTCGACGACGACGAAAAGGCCGAGCTTCTCGCCGACACCCTCGAGAGCCAGTGCGCCCCCAGCTCTCAGTCCGTCGACCAGTCCCACGTCGACGCGGTAGACAGGGAAGTCGAGCGCAGGGCATCCCTCCCCCCCGTCGATCCCTTGCCTCCTATCACGCCAACGGAGGTCGAAGATCTGATTATGGGTCTTAAATCTAAAAAAGCCCCCGGCCCTGACGCCATTTCGAATCGCGTTCTGAAATGCCTGCCCGCCCAACTCATCTGCCTCTTGGTGGCCATTTTGAACGCCGCCATGACGAACTGCACCTTCCCCGCTAAGTGGAAGGAGGCGGACGTCATAGGCATTCCCAAGCCCGGCAAACCTCGCAATCTCCCCGCGAGCTACCGCCCTATCAGTCTCCTCAACTCCCTGGCCAAGATATACGAGCGCCTCCTTCTGGCGAGGCTCAAAGACTTCGTAACGTCCAGGGGTATCCTTATCGACGAGCAGTTCGGCTTTCGAGCCAAACACTCTTGTGTCCACCAGGTGCACCGCATCACGGAGCACATTCTCTCCGGTCTCAATAGACCCGGAAGACCCATCTACACGGGCGCCCTCTTCCTGGATGTCGCGAAGGCATTCGACAAAGTCTGGCACAACGGCTTGATCTACAAGCTCTACCAATTGGGTGTGCCGGACAGACTCGTGCTCATCTTACGAGACTTCTTGTCGAATCGCGCCTTTCGTTATCGCGTCGAAATGACGCGTTCCGCTTCCCACTCCATCAGTGCTGGAGTCCCACAGGGCTCAGTTCTCTCTCCGCTCCTGTTTAGCCTCTAAACGAACGACATTCCTCGTTCGAGTGATGTTAAACTAGCTTTATTCGCGGATGACACCGCTCTTTATTATTCCAATAGAAACAAGGCCTTCATCACGAAGAAACTCCAGACCGCCGCCAACGCCCTAGGGGATTGGTTCAGGAAGTGGCGAATCGAGGTGAACCCGGACAAGAGCGCGGCGGTGCTCTTCTCCAGAGGTGCACCTTCGCACCACTCTCTGCGCCACCCCGGAAGGAACCGAGGTCAAGTGACCATGTTCGACCGACCCATTCCCTGGGTCAAACAGGTCAAATATTTAGGGGTCACCCTGAACAGTACCATGTCCTTCGGCCCGCACATCAAGCGGGTCCGTCACCGAGCATCCTTCGTGCTCGGTCGTCTCCATCCGTTAATCTGCAAGCGGAGTTAAATGTCCCTTAGAAATAAGGTGACGCTTTACAAAACTTGCGTTCGTCCCATCATGACTTATGCGTGTGCTGTGTTCGGGCATTCGGCCCCCTCTCACATCGACAGACTTCAAGCGGTTCAAAACCGCTTCCTCCGAAAAGCCGTAGGAGCCCCATGGTTCGTACGGAACGTCGACCTCCACTCCGATCTAGGTCTCGAACCTATTCGCGCCTTTATTAAAAAGGCGTCAACACGTCACTTCGCGAACGCATCTACCCATGCGAATCCGTTAATCGTAGCCACCGCCGACTACGACCTCCCTCACGACCCCTGCCGCTACCGCCGGCCGCGACATGTTCTCACCGACCCCCCCGATGCTTTGTCATCCCTTCTTTCCGCTCAGAATACGAGCGACGACGAAGTAAATGTAGACGTAGTAGTAGATCCCCTCCCATAGCCGGCGGTTGACCGGTGCGCTTAGTAGTGCACCCGTCCCCCTACAGCGACTGTCCCAACCGAGGGCGCCTCGAAGAGGCGCCCTCGAGTATGTCGCCTCTTGCCCTTCTGGCTGGCTGGAGCGTAGTGGTTGCACCCTCGCCTTTAAAATCCGGTGAAGCTGTAGAGGCCTCGAGGCCAACAGCGTAGGTCATTCACACACACACACACACACACACACACACACACACACAATGATGAAATTTGTAGTCGAGTTGCGGAATCAAGACTTGTATTGTGCTGAGGAAAATAAAGGAGTATAGAAGTGAACGTGTCTCTTCTTTTCACCCACGCAGGGTCGACGAAGTGGGGTCAGCAACAACGGGATACTGTCCCGGGCCTTTGAAGAAAGTGAAAGGCCAATTCAATATGTTTAATCACTTTTGCTATACATCGTTTAGGTATGTGTTGTTATTTTCATTTCATTCCATTAATTTTACTTGGAATGTAAAAGATATCTTACTATGTGTGTACCTTCTTATTATGTACAGGTCACTCCTGTATTTTATCAGTTATATTGAGGAAACAATATGTCTATTTATATTATGTGTTTTTACTTTAAATATTACTTGTTATATATGTTGACTATGGGGGGGTCAAATCTGACCAATACTATACCAGATCAGGAGTAAGCCAAGGTAGTAATTTGGGACCCCTTCAGTTTATCATTATGATTAATGACCTGCCTGAAGTAGTCAAAGACAGTACATGCTTGCTCTTTGCAGACGACCTCAAACTGCTGTTAGCGGTTACCGATCGTAATGACCGTAAGCGTTTACAAGAGGACGTAAACAGGGTTGCGGAGTGTAAGAAATAAGGTATATGTACACAAAAATGCTCCGTCTTTAGTTTCGGTCGCGAAAGAGCACAAGTACAGTATAAATACAAGCTAGACAACATTTTGATGAAGAGAACGGGTGCAGTGCGGGATTTAAAGGGAACGCATGAATATTCATTTGGATTTTAGGGATCATATCATAAACACTTTATAAAAGAGCATATAGAATATTAGGTTTTGTACTTCGGAATTTTACAAACATAAAAGCTATTACAACTTTTTATAATTCCTTGGTAAGATCTGAGCTGAAAAATAATTTTATGATATGGGCCCCACATGAAACAAAATATGTATGTATACTTGAACGAATACAAAATAATTTTACCAGATATACTTAAGGCAATATGGAGTCTATCCTTTTTATCCCTTAACCAACCTTGTTTGTCTTAGGCATGGTTGGGTACAATAGGTTGGAAACAAGAAGAAGCTTAGGCCTTGCTGCTTATATTTTTAAATTATTAAGAGGAAAGATATCTAATTTGGGGGTACTGAGGGAAATCAATATCTATGTCCCGGACAAATATGGCATAGACAAAGACCGCACTTGTTTAAGATGCCGTTCGGCAAGACCAATTTGCAGGGGAAAGCTCCAATGACCCGCGCCTTACGTACACCTCATGAAGTTGCTAAGAAAATTGATTTGTTCTCTTACTTTTTGGAAGAATTCGAAAGAGTTACATTGTATACCATATGTTATACTGCATGAAATCTAATAACCACACTGTCGCATTGGATGTTATGATCGTGCCGATGTTGTAGAAATAAATAAAAAAAAACTGTTGGTTCCTAATAAAAAAATAAATAAATTAAACCACTGAATCGTTTCAACAACCGAATGCATAAGAGCCCGCCTGCCGCGAGGAAATGATATCAGTTGCTTATTCCAGTACTTATACGATCTATTTACGTAATGTTGTACGATGACGTTTGAACCGAGATAACCATTGTGCAGGCACCTTTGGTTACTTATCTATTTGTGCCCGAATCGTGGTAGACTACTGATTGCAAGAAATCTGAGCCGATAGATATGGGTTATGCACGTAGATATACCTCCCTGCTTGGCGGCCGAGCCGGGCCAGGCGTGGAAAATTTACATCAGTGCGAGCATAAATTAGACTAGTAAGTAGGTGCGTATGTAGATATCTGGCGTGTAGAACCTCGCCGGGAGTTGGTATTATCTTCAAATTTTTCGTTAAAGACCAGAATCAAATCTATCATACTTATTTGTTCATTCCTTCTCCACGTATACATATTATAACGGAATGACCTACAGGTCCGTTATGTGGGAATTTTATAAACTCACCACGTGGGATGTTACTCCCGTGGCGAGCGGTAAGTGCAAAGTTGCTCGGCACTGCACTGGTTCCACTCGCCCCACGTTTCTGCATTCAGCGCCTCGTAGTGAAGATACGAAGATCTGTTGTTTCGCTTTGTCTTGACTCGCCGACATCGTGACGCGTCACCGGAGAATGCCGTCGAGAGGAGCGGGGAATCTAATATTGCTATCCCTTTCTTCCTATTTTCTATCCTTTTCTTTCTTCTATAAACACCGTCACGCCTATATTCCCCAAGCGGGGGTGGCCGAGGTGTACTGAGTACACCCACGTTGCGCCGACGATGTTAGGTCTCCTCATTAGCACGCCGTTTTTGTCTGTTGGTAGCTTTCCTCATCCAGTGCTTTCCCATCACTCTGACGATATCATCGGACCATCTGGCAGGCTGACGGCCCATGTTTCTGCGTCCTGTTCTCGGTCACCAGTCCAGAACCTTTCAACTCCATCTGTCATCCGTCCTTCGACTGGCATGTCCCGCCCATTGCCATTTCTTTTGCGCAATTATACTCCGAATTTTAGAGTTAGTCACGCGTTGCGTAAAGTGATCCCCAATATTACTCGCTCCATCTTCCGCTGCGCAACCTGTAGCTTCTGTATGCTTTGTCTGGTAAGAGTCCATGTCTCTGACTCATAAACCATGACAGGTATTACACATTGCTCGAAAGCGTGGCGTTTAAGGGCTATAGGCATTTTGCTCCAGAATATGGCATTGTACTTACTAAATGCAGCCCAGCTAAGGTGGATACGACGGTCTACCTCTAGAGCTTGTCCGTTTTTCTCCATGGAGAGTCGGTGGCCAAGATATGCGTACTCATTTACTCGCTCTATCTTCTTGCCGTCTACTGTAATGTGGTCTACGTTGTGATGTGTATACATTATTTTGGTTTTTGAGATGTTCATTCGTAGGCCGACTTCTTGGGAGGCAACAAAGAGTTCTTGCACCATGGTTTCGAGTTCACATACAGTACTGGCAAAGATGATCACGTCGTCTGTGAAACGAAGGTGGTGTAGACGCTCACCATTGATGTTTATACCCCTATTTGACCAATCGAGGAGCTTGAATACATCTTCCAAACAAGTTGTAAATAGTTTCGGAGATAACGCGTCGCCCTGTCTGACGCCTCTCTTTACTGGAATTGAGTTCGTGAGCTCGTGCAATTTCACTTGAAGAGTAGCTGTTCCATAGATCTCTTTTATGACTTCAATGTATCTTGCATCTACAAAGCTCCTTTGTAGAAAGTGAATGACTGCTCAATTTTCAATAGTGTTAAATGCTTTTTATATTCAACGAATGCTAGTACAAGTGGCACATTCTGTTCGTGACATTTTTCCATCACTTGTCTAATAGTAAATATATGGTCTGTTGTTGAGAAACCACTACGGAACCCGGCTTGTTCTACTGGTTGTGCCATATCCAGTCTTGTACATAACCGTAGAGTAATAATTTTTATAAAAAGTTTATAGACATGGCTTAACAGCGATATCGGTAGGTAATTGGCGAGATTTGTTTTGTCACCCTTTTTGTGTAGCAGAATTACTATTGCGGTTTTCCAACTTTCTGGTGTGACGCCCTCGAAAAGAGCTTTATTAAACATAATTTGGAGATTTTTTAGGACGGCTTTGCCTCCGTGTTTCAAATACTCAACGATTACCTTGTCTTGTTCTAGTGCCTTGCCGTTGCTCATAAGTTTTAGAGCGTGTTTTATCTCGTAAAGGGTGATTTCTGGAAGGTCATTTGTCCTATGTTTTGTTAATTTTGCTCGTGGGTCCTTATTGTCTCCTTGAGGTTCAGATGTATAGGAACAGGACCTCGATACTACTTTATTGTGTCTAACATAGTGTTGTACTTCCTCTGTCTCAGATCTTTCCGAAAGGCCTTACGAATTTCACGGTTTATATTTTGTAATTTATGGTACTCTGAGGTCAGGGTCAATTTGGATCTTTCTTGTTATAACTCTTGCGTGTATTTTGAGATTTTAGCAGTTGGATTCTTCTTACTAGGCTTTACCTCTTTTATAGTATTCAAAATGGTTGTGACTAGATCTTCGGGCATCGTTTCAATATTATCATGGTCATCTAAATTTAAATTCTCCTTCAGTTTTTTCTGGTAGTTTACCCGCTCAATTTGAGAAAATTTAGTGTCAACAATTGATGGGCACGTTACCACCAGTTTTCGGCGTTCTAGTTTTAAGTTTAAGCATATTTTTGCTATGACTATTCTGTGGTCACTCCCAGCACTTAATCTGTTGATAACATCGACATCTTGGAATATATTTTGTTGTTACATATAATGTAGTCAATTTGGTTCGTACTCTTCCCGTCTGGACTCTTCCATGACCAAAGCCTTTGATCTTTCTTTTTGAAGAAGGTGTTCATGGTATAGAGTCTTCCTTATTCTAGGAAGTTTGACATTGTACTACCCCTTGCATTACGTTGACCGAGACCGTATTGTCAACCATGTTCCTCGTCTACTTGACCCTTACCCAATTTGGCATTAAAGTCTCCCATGATTACCGTATGAAAGCATGGATTCTCATTGCCATATACCGGGCACAATTCCAGACTCCGGACTCATACTGGAAAATTTTTCGTTTGAAAACCTACATTTGCCTGACCTAGGATTTGAACCCAGGATCTCGTGATCGCAAAGCGATGCGCTTTTCCACTCGACCAACGAGGCGGTCTATCGACCGACCCTTTGCCGTAGGTTTTATTCATTTAACCATCAACAAATTACAATGCATACATCAAAATAATCCTTACGATGTACTCTAACTATTGACATAAGTTGTCAATCAATCAATATTGTATTTGTCAAGTATAGGTACAATACATTTTGTTGTTATGTATATATACTATAAAGATCTCTATACTTTGCCTGTGAGGCGTACAAATGTCAGTGGTTAAGATAATTAACTGTAGTTACAGTTATAATGTCACAAATATTCCTTCTTAATCGGTGTTATGTCATCATCAATAATATATATTAATTACCTAATAGTTCACTTTATCCATTTGTCATTTATAAAATCATCTACTGAGTAATAGCATTTATTGATTAATAGCAATATCAAGGTCTTTTTAAAATTATTTATATCCATGATCTTAATCCGATTTGGTAATTTATTATAAATAACTGCTGTCATGCCTAGAATACTCTTCCGTACCAATGCGGTTTTACATTTACGGGTACAGATATCATTTTTGTACTGATTTCGAATTGGGACTGTGCGTAAAGTAGACACGGTTTCAAATTGTTTAATGTTTTCTTTTACAAACAACGCAACTTGTAGAATATATAGGGACGGCACAGTTAGAATTCTAAGTTCTTTGAAAGCTGATACACAACTCTCTCGCGTATTCAGACCACACATCGATCTTATACACCTTGGTATGCAATTAATAAAGAGTGTCTGTTAATTTTCTTTGAAAGTTGAAACAAGGCGTATGCCGATTTATTTCGTTTCTTGCATGTCTCTTCTATATATGTTTTCCATGTTAACTTACTATCTATAAACAAACCTAAGAACTTTGTAGTATTTATCTGTTCTACATTAAAGCCTTTGTGGTTAATATTACGGTCCGGATGAGTTATTCTTTGATAGAAATGCACAATTTTTGTTTTATTTACATTAATTAGTAAATTATTATTATTAAGCCAGTTTATAATATCTGAAAGCGTGTTATTAATGTCATTTACATATTCATCTGAATTGTCGCATTTTACAATAGCAGTGCTGTCATCTGCGCAGAGAATCATTTGTTGTTGTACCATTTTTGGAAGATCATTTATGTAAATCAAAAATAACAATGGACTTAGCACACCCCCTTGTGGTATACCGTATTTAATACTTCTTGGTTCCGATAGATAGTAAGATTCCATTTTTGTATCTTTACAAAATCTAGATATTTCTGTGTATTGAATTCTGTTAGCCAAGTAAGATTTAAGGAGTTTCAGCATTTGTCCTCTAATACCATACCCATGTTATTTATTTAATAATATATCGTGATTCACGAAGTCAAATGCTTTGGTCATGTCAGTAAAAATTGCACATATTGGAATTTTATTATCTACTGCGGTTAATATTTTATTTAGAAAATCAAATATGGCCATGTTAATTGAAGTATTTTGTCTAAATCCGTATTGTTCCCTACAAAGTAGATTAAATTTATTTATGTAAGCGTATATATTTTTATATATTATTTTTTCGAATATTTTTGATATAATAAATCCTATTCTTAAACCTATAAAGTATATAAGCCAAAAATCTCTTCAAATACGACACAAGTGTGGACCAACTTATCTACTAGTGCATAATACACGAAAATCTTAAGATCACAAATCACCTTCAATTAACTAAATAATCATTAAAACTAACAAATAAATCCTAATCTTAGTATATACTACATGAAATCACTAACTTCATATGTACATCGCTACGGGGCGCGGCGCGGGGCTGGGGGGTGGAGTGACCAACTGTCTCCCCCTCGTGCCCAGCACCATCTACCTGGCTCGGCGATTTCTCAGGAACCAGCAGCACCACTCGCGAAGTCGGTCGCCGCAGCACACCGCCTCTGGTCTCGACGTCGACTATTCTGATCCTCCCGTCTGGGCCTGGGTACACGTGCACTATTCTTCCTCGTGGCCAGGTACAACGTGGCAATGTAGAGTCCACGATCGCTTCCAGTGCGACTTTGATGGATCACACAAGTCTCTTCTATGCTCCCCCCATGTTCGGAGCTCCCGGCGGAATGAACTTCCACTGCACTTCTGTCTTCTCCGCTTCCATGGCGATGTTTTCTTTCTTCAGTTCTTGGAAGGCTGCTTAGAGCTCTCTGTTCGCGCCGACGAAGTTGGTCCCGTTGTCGCTGTAGATCGTAGATGGCATCCCTCCTCTTGCAACGAATCTTCTCAACGCCAGTATCATGGAATCGGTCGACAGGGATGGGGCCAGCTCTATGTGCACTGCTCGCGTGGTAAGACAAGTAAACAGCGCACCCCATCTTTTCTCGTGTCTTCTTTCAACGGTCACGGTCATGGGCCCGAAATAATCGACTGTCGTGCATGTGAACGGCGGGGAACCATGGTGAAGTCGTTCTGGTGGGAGGTTTCCGGCTCGCACTTCTGGTAATGATGCTGGACTGCTCGAACTGTAGACCTCATACCCAGTATCAGGAACCGCTGACGAAGCTTTCATTACCGTCGTGTGACTACCATGGTTGAATCTTCTGTGGTAATCCTCTATCAGCACTCTCGCGATTCTGTTCTTGCCGTCCAGCACTATCGGTTGTTTGTAGTCGTATGCCACACCCCGGATCACGTCTATTCTTCTTTTCAGTCGTAGGAGGTCATTTCGAACTTCCACATCCAACTTCTTCAGTTTGCTGCTGCTTTCTAATTGTTTCTCTTATTGCAGTCGGTTGAGGTCTTCTCTGAATCTTTCATCATGGCTTCTCTTCAATGACAGAAGTTCGGCACGTTCTTATAATCTGTTTTCTATCGGGATGAACTTCATGCTTGACTTCTCGAGTTTTCTTAACTGTCACTTTCTTCTGCCTGTGCTTCTTCCAAGAGGGATCTTCTCTTTCTAGTTTTCTGGAGACGTTAACTTGAGATTTCTTTCTTTTGCACAGTTCGTTAAATTGCAGGACTCTAGCTGTTGATCGCCAGAGTCTCTTCCAGCTGGAGAATCTTTCTGGTTCCAGGCTTGCTGAGCACTGCCGCAACGTTCACTTCCTTCTCTTTTCCTTTCTTCTCCTTCTTAAACGTTCTGGCTTCAGGCCAGCAGCTTTCTTCTTAACTCAAGTTTGACCAGGTGAACCAGTGATGATCCTTTAAGAAGTCCTCGGGAACTTGTCTAGTCGCGTCGTCCGCAGGATTCTCGGCGGTTGGGAGCCATCTCCATTCGTGCGGTTTGGTGAGATCTTCTATATCTGCAAGTCGGTGCGCTACGAAGGTCTTTTAGGTCCTGGGGTCAGATCGTATCCAGGACAGAACAATGCTGGAGTGCGTCCAGAAGACTCTCCTCTTCACCTGCAGGTTCAGTTCCTGCTGTACTGAGCTCGCGAGTCTGTTTCCCAGTAGCGCCGCTTGCAGCTCCAATCTAGGCACGGAGACTGGTTTCAGCGGGGTGACCCTCACCTTACCAGCCACCAAGCTCGTTTGAAAGGTGCCGTCTTGTTCTCTGGTTCGCCAGTAGACTGCTGCTGCGTACGCCATCTCACTCGAATCCGAGAAGACATGGAAATCCCCCTCGGTGCTGCGTGGTACGATACCTCTCGAGATATGAAGAGTCTTGAGGTGTTTCAAGTTATTCAGGATAGGAATTCGCAATTCCGACTTCTTTATCTCATCGTCTCAGCCGATTCCGCTTCTCCAAATCGCCTGTAGAAGTTTCTTCCTTGGATGAATACCGGTGACGACAGGCCCAGTGGATCGAATGTGGACATGACCGCGCTGGTAACTTACTTCTTCGTAGGTGTCTTAGACTCACAAATTACTTCCTGTGTAAGGTGTGTTGCGCAAGTTAGCTCTGAATCCGATGCAATCCTTTTCTATGAGCCACCGTAGTCCTAGGGTCTTCTCTTCTTTTTCTCCAAGTTCCACTTCTTTCTTCTCTGAGACTTCATCCGCAACTTTCTTCAGAAAGGTAGGCTGGTTGGATGCCCACCCTCTCAACTTAAAAACCTGCTTTCTTATGGATGAAGTCTACCTCTTCTATCACCTTCTGGAGGTGTTCTACTGAATGGAAGCAGTGCAGATAATCGTCCATGTAATGGTTTCTCTCAATCGCCTTTGTTGCCTTTGGGTACTGTTCTTTGAAGTCAGCGGCGGTCCTATTCTTCACAAAGATTGCCGTGCTTAGAGATGAAGTTGCACCGAAGATAACCGAAGTCATTCTATACTCTTTCGCTCGTATATCTCTTCTGTCTCCTCGCTACAGTAATCGTAGACTGTCTATGACTTCGGGCCTTATTTTCACTTGCAGGAACATTTTTTTTATGTCCGCTGCCACGGTCCCCGCCGGCATCTTAACAGTACGCCGAACAGGGATTGTAGCAGATCTGGGCCGGGCAGGAGGGCGTCATTCAGGCTCTTCCCTTGACACTTGACTGCTACGTGGAAGACGATCCTGACTTTCTTCAGCGGATGAACTACGGAGAAATGAGGTAAGTGCCAGGTCTTCTGAAGATCCTTCTTCTCAGGGGCTTCCTCGGCATAATTGCTATCGAGCAGGTGTTGATTCTGTCTGCCGGACTCTGTGTTCAATTAAGGATCCCTGTCTAACTTCTTTTCTATGCTTCTTCTTAACCTCTTCTCGGCTGAATTGTAGCTCTGCGGCATTCTCTCATCTTCGTTCTTCCACAGCAGTCCAGCTTAAAAACCGACCGTCTTCGAGTCTTCTGCAAGTCTTGTCGAATATAGTGAGTGCCCTTCCCTCCAAGTCAGTTGTCGGTCTTCTTGGCTGTACTCCCAGGGCTCAATGGCAAAGTGTTCCTTTATTGTCTCGTGCATTTCCTTTTCGATGGAAGCAATGTGCATGCATCTGTTCACGTAATGTACCGGCTTCGCTCCCGTCGTGTCGGAACCGTGCAATTCCCAGCCCAATTCGGTCAATGACGCAGCTGGTTGACTGGGCTTGCCCTTCTTGATGTCCCGTGATACGATCAACTCCAGTTGTCTTGACCGATGAGCAGTTGAGGCAACTCGGACTCGTAGTGCAGGATCTCTGTTATGTACTTCAGATAGGGGTGCTCCTCGATTCTTTTCTTGTCTAAGAACTGTTAGGTAAGCTTCAGATCATAAATCGTTCGGACTCGATCCAAATTCTTTTTGTACACCGTCACGCCTATATTCCCCAAAGGGGGTGGCAGAGGTGTACTTAGTACACCCACGTTTCGCCGACGATGTTAGGTCCCATGTAATAGGGGGTGAGCCTATTGCCATATACCAGGCACAATTCCAGACTCCGGACTCATACTGGGAATTTTTCGTTAGAAAAACTACATTTGTACGACCTAGGATTTGAACCCAGAACCTCGTGATCACAAAGCGATGCGCTTTGCCACCAGACCAACGAGGCAGTCAAATTCTTTTTGTCTTCCTGATGAACCCCTTTGATCAGCAGGTTCAGCTTCTGGGAGTCCTTCTTCTTAATAATCTTCCCACCAACAGTCTCCAAGACCAGTTCTTCTTTCTGGCCGTTGGCACCAAACTCTTTTGCTACTTTCGAAACGAGGAGTGATATTGTTGACCCCTGATCCAGTAGCGCTAATATCTTCTTCGATCCTTTGGGTCCATAGATCTCGACGGGAGCCATCTTCAGGTAGGCTCGGCTTGTCTTCACAGCGTGCCCGAGCGAAGCTACATTCGTTGCCACTTCGCGACTTGATTCTTCTTTATCTGAATTTTTCTGTTCTTCTGATCTTCTCTCGGAATGAAGCAGCTGATGATGCCATCTTCTTCAGATTTTGCACGGGGGTCTTCTGCAATTATCCATCCTTCCAAATTAACACTTTAAGCATAAGTTCTGCTTAGTGACTGGTCCATCACTCCTCTACTGGCATCCTCAGGAATTGCTGACACTCGTATAGGTAATGGTCCCCTTGACAACAGGAACAAGACTTGTCTATCTTCGGTGATTTCCCTGGCCTTGCTTCGGTTGCTGCATGTGCGACGTGATGATACGGTTTTCTTCTGTCGCGAACGCACGCACTGCACTTATCGGCTTCTATATTCAGGAACTTGGAAAAATTAAAATCACTGTTAAGTCGGAGAATTCCCCATCTTCTTGATTGGGGGTGAAGTCATACCACCTGAACTTCAGTATGGACGGCATCTTCTCAATAATTTGCTTCATCATTTCTGGACTGTGTGAATACCGTGGCTGCTTCTGTCCCTTGATGGCAGTGACGCTATTGTTGGTCTGACTGGCGAAGACGCAGATGTCCCTTGGTTTATCAGTTATCCGAGGCAGTGCTTTAATCTTCTCGAATTCTATCATTATTACTTCATCTTGAATTACTTCTTCAGGGGGTCTCTGGGGGCTTCTGAATATAACAAGCTCTTGATCACTTCTCTGGCATGCCCTTTGATCGATAATCGCGCCATGTTCTGCGCGGCAGTGAACATTTGGAGCTTATCTTAATAGACGACCTTGTAAGCCAACCACTCGGTGCTATTCCTATCGAAGAACGGCAGTTCTTTGTTTCGGTTGCGACCTTGGTCGGCTGACGCCCACCGGCATCAAGGTGAGTGCTGAACCAGTCGGCTTCTGTGCTCTGCTTCTTCTTTCTTCTTGGGTTCAGTGGCCCTGTTCTTTCTGGAGTCTCCACTTGTACCCGGTGCCTCTGATGATGTGGTCTTCGTCGCGTCGGTCGAAGTTTCCTCTGAAGAAGTAGTCTTCTCTGTACTCGATTCGGTTGTAGTCGTCAGATTCTGTTCATCCACTTGTCTCTTCCGTGACCGTTGCTATCCCTTTCTTCCTATTCTCTCTTCTATTTTTCTTCCTTTTCTTCAGCCAAGAACCGATGACGATTTAACGACAACTGAACCTGCTAGTACAAAAACCGTGCTCGATTACCGAAACCTTACGGAGAGCCGCGGTTTTTGTCCCAGTTTTCGTGATTATTTTTGCTATCGACCGACCCTTTGCCGTAGGTTTTATTTATTTAATCATCAACAAATAAAAATAATCTTTACGATGTACTCTAACTATATACATAAGTTGTCTTATCTTATTCTCAAACCGATAAAGTATATAAACGAAAAATCCCTAAAAATAACATATATAACATAACATCGACATAAATCTAATTAACTAATCTTATTAAAATGGTTACAAATCACTTTCAATTAACTAAATAATCCTTAAAACTAAGAAATCCTAATCTAAGTATATACTACGTCAAATCACTAACTACATATGTACATCGCGGCGGGGCGGGGCGCGGCGGGGGGGGGGGGGGTGCAATGAGCTTACCCGCATCATTCACTCCCTTATCACTAGGACCCTATTACTATAAAGACCCAGAGCTGCGTCGCAAGCTTTCCGCTTGATTCCTACCCACCGTTCAGGTCGCCACATAAAATCACCTTTTCATTCGTATCACCTAGATCCAGGACTTAATAATAATAATAATAAAGTTTTTATTGTTCCTATGTAAAGACATTACAATTATCTGTGATTGAAGTCTCCTTTTAAGCTTAACGCCTGTGTCAGGAGGCTTCGCTCTACCATAACAGTTTCTTTATCTTAGTTACATTTAAAACTACTTAATTACTTAAAATATAAAACAGTATAGTCGTGTGTACGCGAACATCTGCGTGTGTGTGTGTGAGTGTGTGTGTGTGTGTGTGTGTGTGGAAGTGTGTCTGTGTGGGCGTGTGGTGAATCATATTATATTAATACTCTGGGGATTGAATAAATGATTCTGTCTCCTCGTAGCTTAGAGGTTTTATCCACTGACTTATGGCTATTTTGCAATCATAATACTGCTTACTATATATCTCTAATACCTTATTCAGCTTGTTATATAAATAGGCAGCACGTTTGTTATATTGTATGCTAGCAAATTTTGTTTTGGTGAATGGTACATGTGCTATATTATGTTTCCTTCTTTTATTCAATGCGTTAGGATCGTATGGTATTGATTTGTGTTTTTTTAAGATCGTATGTAGTATATATAATTTTCGAATAGTTAAGACGTTAGTTATTTCATATAGGCTATTAGTAGGAAATGTTCTTTTTTTGAAATACATAACTTTTAACAACGCTCTTTGAGCTCGCTCAACTTCTATAAATTTGGTCTTCAATGCCCCACCCCATACAGGAATACAGTATACTATTACAGATTGTACTAAAGCAATATATATTTCATTCAAAAGATCTCGTGCCAAATTCTTATTTGGTTGTTTTACGATATGTCTAAGTGTTTTGAACATCCATATTAGCTTTCTAATCCTATTACTAACATGCTCGAGGTGAGGGTACCATGTTAATTTTTGATCTAAAATTATTCCTAGATATTTTGTTTTTGTGACTTTATCTATAATAGGACAGCTACAGTCGTTCCTCGTATTACATGCATGTATTTTTATCGTAAAATCATTGTTGGGTTGGGTGTTGCTATATTTACTAAAGCATATATAATTTGTTTTAGCCGTATTTAAAGTAAGCAGGTTTTTTCTCAACCACTTCGACACTTGAGCCATTCCTTCCTCAGTATTGTTTTTTAGAGATACCCAAGATGAACCAGTAAAAAATATTGCTGTATCATCGGCGTACGATATGACTTTTGCGTTTTTGATATTCATATTGCAAAGGTCGTTTATGTATAGTAGAAATAAAGTAGGGCCTAATACGCTCCCTTGCGGGACGCCAAAAGACACAACAGTTTCATCACTGGTATATTTATCAAGTCTAACCATTTGCTTTCTATCCGATATATAATCTTTAATTAATGTGAGAGGGGTCCCTCTTATCCCAACTTTTTCAATTTTGTTTACTAGAATGGGCAGGGAAACAGTGTCGAAGGCCTTTTTCAGGTCTATAAAAACTGATCTACATCTTTGATCATTATCAAGAGCATCTGTAATAGTTGAGGTCAGATCTGTCACTGCGTCTTCGGTTGATATCCCCTGTCTAAAGCCGTATTGTGATGATGAAAGAATATTAAATTTATCTTAATATTTTATTAATCTACAGTTTATTAACTTTTCAATAATTTTTGATATGACTGGCAGAATAGAGATAGGCCTATAGTTGTTTATGTCGTCCCTCTCACCGTCTTTGTGAATTGGGGTTATAATAGATTTATTTAGTGACACTGGAAATGTGCCCTTATTAAAACACAAATTCACAAGATGGGTTATAACTGGAACAACTTCACTACTAATATGTTTTAAGTAACCCGACATTCTTCCAAAATTTCTCAAGGTCCTAGGCTGTCGACTTGCTCACGGACGCGTATGCTGCAACCATAAATACTCTAGTGACACATCGTCTTAAACGGACCCAGAGAAGTCTCGCATTGTACAGGCCTTAGTCTCTCTCCAGAGGCCAGGCGACTCCACAGAAAGATACTCACACTCATGCTGGCACGATCTACCTGCGATACCCCAGACCACAGAGCCACTGTGCCATCAGGGAGATCACAGGTTTCACTGCCCCTTCGCTTAGTCTCCGTTACACATAGAGCATCCAAAATCAAAATTATGTTGAGTCCCCTGGTGTATCTTCAAAGTCCAAATTTCAATACCGATTTCATTAAAATGGGACCACCTCGAAACTATACTAAACCCAACGCAAAAAGAATCATCAAACTCAGTTCATTAATAAAGACGTTATAAAAAAAACACAGATGAAAAGTCCTCCTCCTCCTTTTTTGAAGTCAATTAAAATTCTGATTAGTTTTATGGCAGGGTACCTATGGGATTGACGTAATACCCATAATATCTCAATCTACGCATTCGTATTGTTTATCGTTAAGGAGTTCCCTGGAGTATCTTCCAAATCCAAGTTCCAATACCGATAAAACTGGCCTATAGCCACCTTGGAGCTATACTGAACCAAATGCAAAAAGAATTTTCAAAATCGATTCTTAATTGGCGGAATGATCGCGTAACATACATACAAAAAAAAAACAGTCTAATTGAGAACCTGCAGTGTATTTAACGCGCCCGCTCAACGGCCACGGGCAGTAATAAACCAGTACGCAAGCTAGACGGTTGTTTTACTTAATCGCAAATACTTCACCTGGCGACGAAGACGAAACTACATACGTACAAAAAAAAAAAAAAAAAAAAATATGTCCAATTTTATCGGATATTTGCATATTTTCGATGCAAAAAGCCAAGAATGGCAGATATTCTTCGGTAGGCTTCAACAATTTATCAAATTAAATGATATTAAACCCGAGAATCAAAGTGCCGTGCTGCTAACGCATCTATCGGATGAGTCATACCGTCTGGTAAGGAATCTTGTGTATCCACGGAAACTAGAAGATGTGCCGTGGAAGGAGCTGGTTGAAGTACTCAATAGTCATTTTCAGCCGAAAAGATCGACATTTGCTGATAGGGTAAAATTTTATGGTGCCATCAGAGCAAATAGCGTAAGCGTAGAGGATTGGGCCGCGCGTCTGAGGGGACTGGCCGTATATTGTGACTTCGGTACAGAGCTGGATATTCTTCTCCGTGACAGATTTATTCTGGGGCTGGAAGCCGGGCCGGAAAAAGATCGCCTGTTCGAACAAGATTTGAAGTCACTGACGCTTAGTAAAGCCTTGGAAATAGCTCAGCAAGCTGCATGTGCTCGAGCTGCGCGTGCTTACTCTGAACCGGAACAGCTTGTCAAGCGGGAGATCGTGTACTGTGTGGCTGAGCGCAGGTGGAGGCCGCTGGACGCGCCCACGTATGCCGGAGTGTCAGAACCAGCTGTGGTGTGTGCAGTGTGCAGAATGAAAAACCATATTACAGATAAGTGTCGGTTCAAGAATTACCGATGTGCTATTTGTGGTAAAAAAGGTCATCTCAAGAAAGTGTGCAGTGCTAAAGTCAGGAAGCGATCGTTAAATAGTATCGAAATTGACGGAAACGACGGCCGTGATTCTAAGGAATGCGACCTGTTTAACTTAAGGTATGTGAACTATGACCCTATTAAAGTGAATGTGAGGGTACATGATGTAGACTTATCTATGGAACTCGACTGTGGCGCTGGTCGTAGTGTCATGTCTGAGCACTTTTATTTGACGCATTTTAAATGTTTAAAATTATGTAAAACTAACCTTGTATTCTGTCTTTATACCAAACATAAAGTCCTTTGGGTTATTTTCTTTGTGATGTTTCATTCAATAATATGAAACGACAAATGGAATTTTATGTTATCAAAGAAGGCGGACCTTCGCTCCTGGGGCGAGACTTTATGACACGATTTAATATGCAGCTAGTTTCTGTTTCTGATAATCATAATTTAAGCGTTGAATCGAAATGCATCGAGGTGCAGCAGGTCTTAGATGAATTTCCTGACGTTTGGAAAGACGAGTTGGGTTGTTTCAATAAATTTGAAATAGAATTGCATTTAAAGGAGGGTGCTGTCCCAAAATTTTTCAAACCGCGACCTATACCGTTTGCCTTAAAAGGAAAGGTAGAAGAGGAATTAGATAGGTTAGTCCGACTAGGAATCTTAGTTCCTGTACAGTTCTCAGATCATGCTACCCCAATTGTTCCGGTATTAAAAGAAAACGGCAAGGTAAAAATAGCTGGGGATTTCTCTTGCACGTTAAATAAAATTTTAAAAATTGATAAATACCCTTTGCCTCACAAAGACGAAGTATTTGCCAAAATCGGTGGAGGACAACATTACTCAAAACTTGATTTAAGTAATGCTTACAATCAATTCTGTTTGTCTAAACCGTCACAAGAACTACAATTAATACACCAAAGGGTTTATTTAAATACACGCGGCTCGTGTATGGTCTCGCGAACGCTCCAGCTATTTTCCAAAGGGCCATCGAAACGCTAGTGGCGGGAATAGACGGTGTTTCTTGTTGGTATGATGACATTTGTCTCACGGCTCCTAATCGGAATCTGCACTTAGTTAGGCTTCGAGAACTACTGTGCAGATTGCAAAATGCGGGACTGAGACTTCAAAAGGACAAATGTGCATTTTTCCAGGAAAGTGTTACTTATTTGGGTTACACTATAGATAGGAACGGTCTGAAAATGTGTCCGAGCAAAGTAGAAGCTATTTTAAAAGCGCCGGCACCTTCTAACTCGCTAGAATTAAAAAGATTTTAAGGCGTAGTAAACTATTACAGGAATTTTATTCTAAACGCGTCCTCGTTGTTAAGTCCTCTGCATGAGTTACTGAAGGAGGGCGCGGTGTGGGACTGGGGACAACGGCAGGCGCGCGCGCTGGCAGAGGTGCGCCGCGAGCTGGCCTCGGAGCGCGTGCTGGCGCACTTTGAGCCCGCTGCGCCGCTCGCTCTTACCGTAAACGCGGGGCCCGCGGGCCTCGGTGCAGTGCTTGCACATTTAGCCCCGGACGGGACAGAGCGACCGATCGCCTTCGGGTCGCGCTCGCTCACTGCTAGCGAGAAGAATTACAGTCAAATTCAGAAAGAGGCCACTGCGATAATTTTCGGTATCAAACGTTTCCATCAATATTTATACGGACGGCAGGAGCCTTTTATTTTGAGGACCGATCACAGGCCACTGCTGTCGATCTTTGGTAAAAAGGATGGCATATCAGTAACGGCCGCGTTACGTTTGCAACGATATGCCATAATTCTTTCAGCCTCTAATTATACCATTCAATATATAAGTAACAAAAATAATTTAGTTGTAGATTATTTTTCACGGACACCACTGCCCCCTAATGAATCAGCTGATACCGATAAGGAATGCGAGCACATGCCGATACCCTTATTGTTTATGAATGCGACGAGAGAACCGGTTTCTTACGAGAGAATTAAGCGCGCAACGGCAGCCAATAAGGTATTGCAAACGGTGATTCGTTATATGAATCATGGATGGCCGCGTAAAATTGCGTGTAAATTAGTTATGCCTTATTTTATGTGTAAGGCCGATTTAGAGGTAATAGGGGACTGTTTATTCCGGGGACATAGAATAGTAATCCCTACAGTATTTCGTGAAGAGTTGCTAAAGGAATTACATTCTGGACATTTCGGTGTCGTTAAAACGAAGTGTACGGCGCGTAATAGAATATGGTGGCCGGGTATCGACGGCGACATCGAGCGAGTGGTGGGCAGCTGCGGCGCGTGCGCCGCCGTGCGCAGCGCGCCGCCGCGCGCGCCCCCCGCGCCCTGGCCGCGCCCGCCGGCGCCCTGGCACCGCATCCACATCGATTATATGTCTATAGGGCAAACGGTATACCTCGTCGTTATAGATGCGTACAGCAAATGGTTAGATTGTATTCCTATGAACTGCGGCACCTCAACTGGCGCGTTGATAACGAAATTAAAAGATTTATTTTCAGTTTTTGGAGTCCCGTACGTGATCGTATCAGACAATGATATTAAAATTTGTTCCTCTGAATTACAAGAGTTTTGTCTATATAATGGTATTAAATATTTAAATTCTCCTATATATCATCCATCTAGCAATGGTCAGGCCGAAAATTCCATCAAGATTTGCAAACAAAGGATTAAATGCATTATTAGTGAAGGTCAGTTCTCGGTCCGCCAGATCTATGACCGTTTATTAAAATTTTTGTTTGAATACAGAAATTCTATTCATTGTGCTACGGGTGTTACGCCTGAAAAATTAATGTTCGGCCGGGACCTAAGATCTAGACTGGATCTAGTATTGCCAGAAACTAGTAATCACACCATCGTAAAATCGGAAACAAGCCTAAATAAATCAAGATGTTTTCAAGGCGAAACCGTTTGGGCGAGGTGGTTTTCGGCACGAAAAGCTAGGTGGGCGATAGGAAGAATAACTAATAAGAAAGGAAACAGGATGTATGAAATTTCTTTTGAAAGTTATAATACATCATGTTTGCGACATGTAGACCAAATGCGTAAATGTATTTCGAACGAATATGTACGGAATGTAAATGATAGTTCAAAAGACATAGCAGTATATGTACCCTTGCAGCCTTCCGCACAATCGTCACCACCACCATCGATCCATCCGCACCATCGATGAATGGGTGGAAGCTGCGGAGAATATAGAACCTGACTGTAATGAGCCCAAGAGGCCTGCCGAAAACGTCGATCAGTCCAATTCGGGCGGGAGATCTAAGAGACCAATTAAGGCAGTTAATTATAAGAAGTTTTTTTGAATTAATGTAAAATAATTTTGAATTTATTGTTTAGATAATGGCCCTATTTAAGTAATGTGGGAGGAGTGCAGTGTATTTAACGCGCCCGCTCAACGGGCACGGGCAGTAATAAACCAGTACGCAAGCTAGACGGTTGTTTTACTTAATCGCAAATACTTCAGAACCTCTTCTTTTTAAAAATGAGAAAATTATTGATTACTTAAGACTCTACCACCCGTTCGGAAGGTCATTCCTGTGGAGAAGAAGGGCAAGAACTCGATGGTTACTCTTTTTTAAAAATGAGTTTTACAATTCTTTTTATATACATTGCATTCGTGGGGTATGGTACCCCACGAATGTCCTCTCATTTACTTAAAATAGAGATATATTTATTTAAAATAGCGATGTTGTAAAGGTATATAATAAAAAGTATAATACTAATAATAGTAAGAGAAAGGGTTACTACTCGTACTATAAAATATTTAAAGAGTGCGCACAAAACAACTAGTTATAGCTCCAGTGTGATGCCGAATGAGACAATCGTTCGTGTTCGTGAAAGACACGACAAATTCAACAGCACTACGGTACACGTTGAATCAGTCAAAGGGCAGAGGACGGACCAGTCCCCACCAGCAGCACCCGTTCACGAGTATGACCTGAGAAGCAGCCATCACTCTTCTCGACCATATTAGAGGGAAAATAGTGACCCGCCCCACAGAGCCGCCACTAATAATATCAGCCTATACTGCCCACTGCTGGGCAAAGGCCTTCTCTCACAAATCGAGGTGAGAGAGATTGGGGCATACTCCACCACGCGGACCCAGTGCGGATTGGTGGAGGCAGGTTTGTGGCCACCTGCTGTGGGAACTTATCAAGCCGCCTTTAAGGCTTCCAACTCGGCTTAACGACTACCACATTAAGTGGTAACCGGGACCAACGGCTTAACGTGCCTTCCGAAGCACGGAGACGCTCGAATTTGAAATGCCACAAACGGTCACCCATCTCAGGCCGACCGAGTCGAACGCTGCTTAACCTTGGTGATCGGTAAGAACACCACGGTCGCACAGCGCTACGAGCGCCTACCGCCAGCCACTAATAAAGACATTTTAGTGAGCATGACCAATTCACGACCCTGGCGACATCGATCAAAAATAATATTTAAAATCAATGAACGCTTGCTAGGCAGGACACGCTGCGCTTAACATTATATTCTTAGGAACTTCAGGTAATTGGTGTAAAGGCATATTTAATAATAATCAAAGAGAGGTTACACCACTTGTCACTACTTGACACACTAACACCTTACAGCAACTGTTTAGTTTTAGGCTAATTAAATTTAAATAAAACAATTCTCGAGGGGATTGGCGCTGTACGCCGAAATACAGGTTTTCCTAGTTCGGCGACAGAGGCAACCACTATATTTAAGTACCTGTCAATTAGCCTAAGATTATTATTAAATGCAATGCAATATGAAAATCAAAAACGCAAAAGTCATATCGTACGCCGATGATACAGCAATATTTTTTACTGGTATCTCTAAAAAACAATACTGAGGAAGGAATGGCTCAAGTGTCGATGTGGTTGAGAAAAAACCTGCTTACTTTAAATACGGATAAAACAATTTATATATGCTTTAGTAAATAAAGCAACACCCAACCCAAAAATGATTTTACGATAAAAATACATGCATGTAATACGAGGAACGACTGTAGCTGTCCTATTATAGATAAAGTCACAAAAACAAAATATCTAGGAGTAATTCTAGATCAAAAATTAACATGGTACCCTCACCTCGAGCATGTTAGTAATAGGATTAGAAAGCTAATATGGATGTTCAAAACACTTAGACATATCGTAAAACAACCAAATAAGAATTTGGCACGAGATCTTTTGAATGAAATATATATTGCTTTAGTACAATCTGTAATAGTATACTGTATTCCTGTATGGGGTGGGGCATTGAAGACCAAATTTATAGAAGTTGAGCGAGCTCAAAGAGCGTTGTTAAAAGTTATGTATTTCAAAAAAAGAACATTTCCTACTAAGAGCCTATATGAAATAACTAACGACTTAACTATTCGAAAATTATATATACTACATACGATCTTAAAAAAACACAAATCAATACCATACGATCCTAACGCATTGAATAAAAGAAGGAAACATAATGTAGCTCATGTACCATTCACCAAAACAAAATTTGCTAGCATACAATATAACAAACGTGCTGCCTATTTATATAACAAGCTGAATAAGGTATTAGAGATATATAGTAAGCAGTATTATGATTGCAAAATAGCCATAACTCAGTGGATAAAACCTCTAAGCTACGAGGAGACAGAATCATTTATTCAATCCCCAGAGTATTAATATAATATGATTCACCACACGCCCACACCGACACACTTCCACACACGCACACACACACACAGATGTGCGCGTACACACGACTATACTATTCTATATTTTAAGTAATTAAGTAGTTTTAAATGTAACTAAGATAAAGAAACTGTTATGGTAGAGCGAAGCCTCCTGACACAGGCGTTAAGCTTAAAAGGAGACTTCAATCACAGATAATGGTAGTGTCTTTACATAGGAAGAATAAAATTTTTATTATTATTATTATTTTAAAACACTGTTTATATGGTTAAATAAATTATTATTATTAATAATAATAATATCCGGCAACCGCTGTCAACGACACATGTCGTTTAGTATAGAAAAAAAATTTTTTACTAAGAAAAATAGAAAAACAGCCTTTTACAACACATTAAAACATCGCAGTTTCAGTGCAAAATTATAAAGGGAACCAACATTTGGATGAAAAGACAGGACACATTTATAAATGGCCGAGCCCAGCCGAAGAAACCCCCGTGCGGCTGTGTCGGCAGCGGGATGCCCGGTCACCTAGCGCACGCCCATCACCCTTACCCGGCTCGCCCACCTCGCCTCAGCCTTCGGAGGATGAAGACTTCTACACAGCGCCGACATCTGGGGCCTCTAGCGACGATGCCGGGATATCGGCGTCTCCACCTCTATTAAGACCTGCGAGGAGAGGACGCCCACCACTGCCGGCACGCCTAGGACCAGCGGGACATTGTGCTCCGCCCACGGCCCCTGCTACCGGTGGTGTAGTGCGCCGCATGAGATGGACCCCGGAATTAAATCTGAGTGTCATGCGGTCCTACTATGGTGCTACAGAGGGAGGAACCATCCTCACCGCTTACCGTCCAAAATTATTGTCTCAGGGGCTTCACCCGACAGTCACCGTTACTGCGCAACGACTATCGGATAAAGTACATGCCATCCAGCGGTGCAAGTTGTTAGATGACACAGTGCTTGAGCGACTGCGCCGCGAAGTACTTCCTGCTCGCACTGAAGCCGACGTGCGAAGTGTCGAAGAACCTATCTCTTTGAATAACTTCGCACGATCGGAGGAGGTAAATAGCGAGCAGGTAAGTGTTAGTGACCAGCTACAGGAGCAGGTGCGGAGAGCTCTGGAGGATGCATTTGCGGAGTATCGGTCTGCACCGATTTCCCTTAGACCATGCCTACCCCGTTTGCCCATGCATAGACGTAACATTTCGCTTGTGAGTGCCCTAGATAATGTTTAAAGCCACACTGGGAGACCAGTGTGGACTTATATGACACCCATTCTATTTTGTACTGTGGAGCGGTGGCGGTGTGTCGGGTGGCAGGTGTAAGATTTCCTAATCTACATCGAGCCACCCAACCTACAAATGCTAAACCATTCTGGCAGTGCAGAATAGAGCGGCGTATAAATATGGCTAGGACACTCATAGCGAAATTGTTGTGCTTCCAGGCTGGAAACAACCGCCCGAGAGTTATGCGTTTTGTGGCCCAAGCCTTTGCAGGCACAGGAGTGGCTCCTGTGTACTATGTGGCAGGGGTCGCGGAACGCATAGACTACTGGAAGCAAAAAGTGTATGCATGGGCGAGGAGGATATAAGGCGAGAGCGGACAGATACCACGTGAATCGCACCTTCCAGACGAATCAAAGGAGTGTATACCAGGCTTGGGAGCGCCCCCAAGAGAGAGTGACTGACGAGCACTTACCAAATGCGGCCGTGATGGCCGAGTTTTGGCATAAAATTTGGTCAGCGCCCGTCAGTCACTCCGAGGGCGAATGGTTTGATGTTGTTCGACGATTCTGTGGGCCCATTCAGGAAATGGAGCCCGTAGTCATAAGCCGTGAAGATCTGGCCTATGCGGTTCGTGCGGCGCCGAACTGGAAAAGTCCGGGGCCGGATGGACTGCTCGCATTCTGGCTAAACAGGCTCCAGGGCTCACATTCTCGTCTAGCGACTCCATTCCAAGAAGCTCTTGAATTGGGATCGCTCCCTAGCTTTATGACATCGGGTGTCACTCACTTGATTCACAAATCTGGCAGTACTTCGAAACCTAAAAATTATAGACCGATTACATGTCTACGGTCTATAAACTCCTTACATCCATTCTAAGAATAAAAATCAATAATCACCACAGCATATTCTATCGCCTACTCAGAATGGGTGTAAGGGGGGGTCCCGGGGTACAAAAGATTTGCTCCTCATTGATATGGTCATTTGCCAACAGGTGCGACGATCCAGAAAGAATGTCTCCATGGCCTGGATTGATTATAAGAAGGCCTATGATTCGGTGCCTCATACATGGCTGGGGAGGGTGCTAGAGCTGTACAGAGTACACTCGGCGCTATACTCTTTCCTCGGTTCGTGTATGGGGCAGTGGACCACAGTTTTTCGTCACCCAGAAAGTGGAGGCCATTTTGGTTCGTCGGACTTGATAAAGATAAGCAGGGGTATCTTTCAGGGCGACAGTTTGAGTCCGTTGTGGTTCTACTTAACTTTGAATCCATTAAGTGCTTAAGTATATTAAGGATTCAAAGCTAGGTTACCATTTGCGGAGGGAGAGTGAGCCTATATCTCATCTACTGTACATGGATGACCTCAAGTTGTACGCTTCGAAAACAGACCTGATGGAGTTGCTCAAAATAACCGGCAATTTTAGCAATGACGTCGGAATGGAGTTTGGAGTAGACAAGTGTGCGGTCATCCATGTACAAAGAGGGAGAGGTAAAGATTCTTTTAATCTACAGCTCTCTGAAGATATATCCCTCAGTTCTCTCTCTGAAATGGATTCCTACAGGGCCGGGCTCTTACAGGGCCTGATGTGGACCACCTCGCTTCCGTGACCTGGCTACGCTTCAGCAACCTTTTTGGGGAAACTTTGCAATTATGGACGAAGTTATCATGACGAACAAGTACCGGAAGCATATCCTAAAGGACGGCACGGTTGATATTTGTCGGGCATGCCACCGTCCCGGTGAGTCTATTAGACATGTTGTTTCCGGTTGTTCTCGTCTTGCTAACGGAGAGTACTTGCACAGACACAACCAAGTGGCTAGGATTATCCATCAGCAACTTGCTCTTAAATATGGCCTTGTGGACTCTGAAGTACCGTACTACCAGTACCAGCCTCTTCCAGTTCTCGAAAGTGGTCATATCACGCTCTACTGGGATCGATCTATTATCACGGACAGGACTATTGTAGCCAATATACCTGATATCGTGATAATCGATCGATCGATTTGTCGTGTAATGCTAGTTGATGTCACCATTCCGCATGATGAGAACCTTGTGAAGGCCGAAAATGAAAAATTATCTAAATATTTGGACCTGGCCCATGAGGTTACCGCCATGTGGAATGTTGATTCAACTATCATTATTCCGATAGTCGTTTCAGTCAATGGCCTTTTAGCGAAGAGCTTAAATAAACACCTTGAGAAGCTCTCGCTAGGCAGTTGGGTGAAGGGCCTGATGCAGAAGGCAGTAATGTTGGACACGGCGCGCATTGTGAGGAGGTTCCTCTCTTTGGAGCCCTGACCACCGGTAGCTTGGGTCGTAGACCTTGCTGTCGGTGGAGCACATTTTTTTTTATACAATACATATAAGAATATTTGTTATTTGTATTTTTATATATATTTTATAAGAAATTATACTTAATAAATATATACATAATAGTAATAATAAATTCTTTATTTCGACCAACTGGGGTCACGCGTTAGTAAAACATTTAGTCTTAATATTAGGGTTAGTAAAGAAACATTAACAACAACAAAACGCAATAAGTCACACAAATCAAGACTGTACATGAAGCATACAGCAATGATTCATGTACTGACAGTCGAGTCTATCAGCCATTGCCCTTAGGATGCTGTTGGAACTGCCCCGAACTCTCCGCACCAGGGATGCGCACCGTTTCCGCATAGTGGCGAAAAAGCAATCAACTCTCACCTCAGCGAACATTCCTGACGCGCTGCAGAACCGGGGCAGTCCCATCAGCACTCTAAACGCAGTATTATATTGTATCCGCAGAGCGCTGTACTGCCTCTGTGTGTAATACGCCCAAAGTCAGCTCGTGTAGAAGGACGTACAAAAAGCTCTAAAAAGAGTAATTTTAACACCCCTCGAACAGCGAGCAAATCTTCGGGAGTTCATGTTAGCTCTAATAGACAACGCCCTGCGCTCTCTCTCTATATCTGCATCGTCCTTCAAGCCTGAGGTCACGATATGCCCAAGATATTTAAATTGTTCAACCCTATTAAGTGGGGTACCGTTGAGTCTGATGGCTGGTATATAATCTGGACATTTACCTCCGGCCCAAAAGACCATGCATTCACTTTTCTTAGTGTTATATATTAGGCCATGGCTGAGCGCATATTTTTCACATATGCCAAAGAGTTTTAACAAGCCACAGACTGACGCACTCAGCAACACCATGTTGTCCGCATAACTGATATTATTATGGAATATGCCGTCAATATGGCAGCCGACACGAGCACTGCTGAGCTCCTCAATCAGAGCGTTCACATACAGGTTAAAGAGCTTGGGCGATGTCACCCCTCCCTGCCGTACTCCGCAGTCCAACCTGTAGGTCTCTGAAAACTCATTCGACCATCTTACGACGTTGACCTGGTTCTGATACCAATACTTAAAGATCTGAATAAGTTATTTTGGCCCCGACATTCTACTAAGCTTTTGCCACAGGATACTGTAGCAGACCAAGTCAAACGGCTTCGACAAATCGAGGAAGCAGGCGTAAACGGGGGTATCTCGTTCAGTGTAGTACTTGACAGTTTGCTTTAAACACAATATAGCTGTTTCTGTAGGCAACCCTGATCTGAAGCCGAATTGGTTATCATGAATTTCAAGATGTTTATCTAGATGTGTGCTGAGCAAACCATCAAGCACCTTCGCCAGTATAGTAGCCAGTGATATCGGTCTGTAATTGTTTTTATCACAGATATCCCCAGTCCTGTTCTTCACTATTGGCACCACCAAAGTCTTCATCATTTCCACCGGTAGGTATGAGTGCCCAATACACAAAGTGTAAAACATGGCAAGCACTCATGGCAAATGAACACCAGCGTGTCTAAGATGCTCCACACTCAGTCCATCATGGCCAGGAGACCTAACACGCGTCATAGATTGAATGACGTTCCTAACATCTTTCGCTGAGTATCGGACTTTTAGCTCATACTCTCGTGAAACCCCTTCACAAACCGACCGTGATGGTCCCAATATCGATTTTACGGCAAATTGTTCTTTGAACCTGTCAGCTATACATACATTTATGATTATTTATACTGTTGACGCTCACAGGTTGGCTCGGCTTACTACTCAATTTACTGGTAGCCTTCCAAAAATTACTAAAGTCGTGTTTATCATGAAGTAAGGCATTTTTAGTTGTTCACTGTTTTTTTGACACCACCGCAATCGTGATTTAAACAATTTCCGACTTTCATTCATCTCACTCCAGACATAACCCGACCTTGGTTTACCTTGTAAAATCCATTGTTGAAATTTATACCTTGCCTCCCTGTGACTGTCACTTACATGCTCATTCCACCCAATTACCGGCTTTCTTCTCTCCCCACGCCGCATAGAGTGAGTGTCAGTGGCTGCTTGGCACAGTATATTCGTAATGTTATTACAAATATTATCAATAATAGATCTATGATCGGGTTCATTACATCCATGGTCAGAACAACGGCTTAATTTATTTGGAAAATTTAAATGTCTCAATTTATTATTACATAATTTACTACACATGTCAATTTGGTTAGGTTTTCTGTTACCCCAATGCACTGGATTATACATACCATCTTTAACATTATTACATCGTATCTTAGGATTAATCATATCCAATTTACACTCAATTATCAAAGGAAAATGATCCGACCACGTGACGTCATATTTTACATAAGCATTTCCCACAGTCGGTAAGGCAGATTCGGTTGTTAGACAGTGATCAAGCCAGCGTCTGGCACCGTTAGCTTTACTGATATAAGTATAAGTGTCCGAAGATAGTCCCATCATGTCAACGTCAACACAAGTCCATTCTACTTCGCTACAAAAACCTATTAGTTCATTGTAAAATAACTCATTTGGATGTGCATTAAAGTCACCTAATAAATAAACTGACTCAATGCCTTCATTACTAATAATTGCACTCACCAAACTAAGGCAATCCGTAAATTCCGTTAAGTTCGCTGCGTTATCCGTAGGCATGTAAACACTGCACACTAAGAACGACCTCTGGCCCATTGTGATTTTTATCGCATACACACGTGGGTTATTACATCTCACGACAGTCACATCAGTAAATGTAGTCTTCTTCCATAGAAGTGCCACTCCGCCGTATGGACGACCCTGATGCACCCCCACTAACGTATCTACTGCCGATGTGCCCGTATATCCGAAATCATCGTCAATATCACTTAGAACATTGATATCATCGGTCATCAACCAAGTTTCTTGCAACGCAACTATGTCAGATGTTCGACACAGCTGCCTAATATTTTCGATGGAGCGTTTAATACTTCTACAGTTAAAGCTCACGAACTGATATATAGAACTATCGTCCATTGTTTAATACTTGAAGGCCGGCTACGATATTATTATAGTTCAATTGGTTCTTTTTAAAATTAAAAAACCGTCTGAAGATTATACCTTCAGGCCATAATTTTTCTTCCAAAAACATGGATACTTTATGCTCCTAAACAAAGAATTTGTAAGCATAATAATCTTTCTCAAGTAATTTTCTCAAGAGTTATCGATTCCTTCGTTTTTTTAAATATATAATCCGTTATATCTTTCTCTGTCGTGGACTTGTGCACTTTTGTTATGAAAATCGGTACTTTTCTATCTGCGGCTTTGAATTCCCGTCCTTATCATTTGAGGTACCTTTGGTCCCTAAATAGCGATATTTGCCAGGTCTTTTACGCCGAGTTACTTTTGACCAGCCTTCATTATTATTGTTATAATCTTTTAATAATTTTTCACTTCAATTCAAGTGAATTACGCATTGTGGCATTGTGTTGATCTTATCAGTCAGCTGTTTTATAGGACTACACAATAACGGTGTACCAGCTTTGAACCGGTTTTGCATGGGTCCACGATTCACTGCACCGCTTCCCTCGCCACTGTCTACAGTTGTGGACGGTTGCCGCAACGCTGAATCATGAGTGTGTAAAGGTACCCTCATAACATCTCTGTAACTTTTCGGGTTATGATTGTCCTTTCGAGTAGTTGACGACTCGTGAATACTAATAAAAGACTCATTTGAGGATAAATTATGCACATTATGCGCTAATCCCATTGGGCCACTATCCAACATCCATGCTCCTCGCTTCGCATTGACTTTACTTACAGAACCTTGAAGATCTGAATCATTTCTAAAGTCAAGTCTTTCCGTGTGAACTCTGTTCTTAAATCTTTCAGCTGATCTTGTGTGACACAGTTAGCTTTCACCTCCTTGAGTTCTGTTTGCACTCTAAGTAGGTCTTTCAATAGTTTCGTGCAATCTAAATGGTCGAAGGTAATTGGAGGAAGTTTTTCTAGTTGACGAGCCACGAAAACAGGAATCACATCTGGCTCGGCCGACTTGAATAAATTAATGATGTCAACCAGATCTCTCTCCTCTTTGCCTTTGTTCTTGCGCCTAATATTAGACTTATCCGTGGGTATGGAATCGAATAATAACGATTTCGATTTTTTTATTTCTACGCTGGAAAATGAGGTTGTACGTATTCGTACCAACGATACTTCGTCAATCACAGATATTTTATTCTGTATATAAGCCAATAGTTCGTCAATCACTATATTACAGACGTTACACTTCAAAATATTTGTCATAATTAATTACCGATCTACGAGCCACAAAACACGCCCGTCGCATGTAGACGCGCGCGCGACACATATTTATCATTTAAAAAATCATTTACAGAATAATATCCTTTACTCATTAGTGAAGATTTAATATAACTTTTAAATCTGTCAAGTGGCAACTCTAACATGGGCTTCGGTATCTTATTGTAGCAGCGCATACCAGCATTGAAATCCGTTCAGTAGTTCTTGCGTGATTAATAAACAAAAGGCAAGGACAGACAAGACAATAAGTAATTCGTTAAAGAATTGTTACGTCCTCTATATCGATAAGGAAATGTACGCCAATTAAAATTTTCAAAATATATTCAATGTACAGATTCGGCTCGGTTACAGTTTTATTATATGAATAGGTATTTATTTACTTTAAAGCATTCGTAAATTACGATCTACTACGCTAGATCGTTCAATTTCGATGATTGCTGGAAACCATTGGCTTAGGCTAAAACTTTGGCCGAAGCCGAAGGATAGGCCGAAAGTGGCCAAAGCCGAAGCTTCGGTGTGACACTAAATGCTGGTCGGTCATGGTCGCCGATTTGTCGCATCCTCTAGACCGCCCGCGAGCGCCGCCGACGCGACTGGCGCGCGGCGGAGGCTCGGCTCAGCGCGTGGCGTGACGCCGCCGCCCACGCTGCACGCGCATTAATCTACGACATTAGGCGGTGTTTATTTTATTTCAGTTTCTACGTCAGGTCAATAAAAATCACTGCCGCGTCGAAATCACGGTTGCAATAAAAAAAATAGGTACTTATGTCTCCGGCGAGATCGTGATCGTCCGATAAGTTTTATGGCGGGCCCTAGATTATCGTTAATCGCCGATAAGATGCAATCGAACGGCGCGGATCGACAGACACGTATATATCCCGGACCGAAATCGGGCGAGCGACACAACCGACGCCGGTGCGGACGGAGCGGCGGGCGGCGCCACTACTTATTGGATAATTAGCGGGCCGGAAGAGCTCCGTCCGCTCCGCCGTGGGCATGCTCCGGTCATCCGCTTGACATTCACCTATATGTTACATAACTCCGGCGACAGCGTTGCGCAGATAATCAGCTGGCTGATTGAAGACATGTTTGAACAGCTGCAGAGTAAAGATGTTACCCAGCAAGCCGTTCTAGCGTTGCTTTGTCAGCGTGGACACGACTCTTTGTACCCACAGAGCATTTGGTCGAAGTGGAAGGACAACATATCAAAGCTTATATCTACCTTCTATAAACCGGTTCTGAGATTACGTATTCGTCGTAAAACAACCAAAATGTAGGTACCTACAGTTTGTTACATACTATCAATATTTGATTGGCGTTTAATGTTACTGTTGCGACTGCGATAAATAAATTATATAATTTATAACTCAAAAATGTCTTGAAGTAATAGTCATTATATCCAGTTATTTGTTGAAACGGTAGTCCATGTTAGTCACAGAGAATACTTAACCTGCAGGTTGGGTAAACGCGCGAAATTTAAGAAAATAATGCATGTTTTCACAAAAAGTCAGTATTTATAAATTATGAAGATTTGTTAACCAGCTCCTGCCACACACAGATTAGAGATTAATACAGGAAACAAGGATGCAAAATGTCGGCTATTATTTTTCGATATAGTTTCTGTTAATGCCTTTATACTTTCTTCTTGGTCTCTACTTATTTTCAATTTGCTGGATAAAGGCCTTATCTCACAGGATGAGAGCAAAGTTGGAAGCAGGTTTGCGGTCATCTGCTGTTAGAACTTATCTAGCCGATCACATTAGGTAGATAAGCTATGAGGAATAAATAATTACGTGATATTTACGTATTCCATTATAAATGAATAAAAAGTACTTCCTAAGTATAATAATCATACCAAGTGGCATAGGCACCACTGAACGGCTGTACAAACTTGACGTTATTATCGGCGGTCATGGGTCGACGTTCAAAATAACATCGATCTTATCAACGCGTATTCATTATACATAATAATAATTGTAAATTGTGAGTGTATGAATGATTCTTTGTGTAGTGTGAAAATGATAAACGCTGTTGGCCGAGGTGCCTTTACAGCATCACCGAACACTAGAGCGAGCGATTTAATCAACCGTTCCATAATAACCTGGAACGGAAATTACTTACGACACGTTAATACCTGCGGCTGAGCGGTGCAGATCCGGCCGGGCCCCCAGTGAGGCGGCGCGCCGGGCGGTGCACCGGCTGCAGCGGTAGCGGCCGGGCTCCGCTGAGGGCCTCAAGCATCACCTCACCCTGAGGAAGCCCACGGCGGCGCACGCGGCGGCCAGGGCGGGCGGCGGCGCCGCCGCGGCGCACGCGCTCCGGCGCCAGTCGAGCCGCGACGACGTTCCGCGCTGCACGCACGCAGTGTTTCCCGCTCGCCACACGCGCTACTCGCTCCGAGAAAACATGCCACGAGACGGTCAGTAATACAAACCCGACTCACTGCTTCTACCGGTCCGATTTAAAAATATCCCTCTGGTAGAACGGTAGGTTAAACCTCTCGATTTGTGCTATGTGTCACACGTCGCTGCTCCTATTTCGATGTATCTCGTTATAGACGGACGAATTAATAAAAATAAAATTATTTATCGACGTCCGCCGCGTCCAATTTTTCTCCTCTTTCCGTCGGCGCCGAACGATGTCTTCGATTGTGATCAAGCTGTCGCGGTGTTTGTGTGTACGACTCTCATGGTTTCGCATCACCACGTCCGGGTTCCTCGCCGCCGTAATTTCCGAGTGACGGAGCGACGGCCGCGCGGCGCGCATTATGTTGCCGTGTCCCATAAAGTCCGTGTCGACCACCGGCACTCCTGGTGTGAGTGGCGCAGTCCAACCCACGGCGGCTGCGGCGCCAGCGGAGGTCGCCCGCGGCCGGACTAGCGGGAGTCGCGCGCGGCCGGGCCGGCGGCACTCTGCAGTCTTCGTTGAACTCTCTTGTTCCGAATGAAGTTGTCGTCGGCGCCTGCATAGTGTTGTTTAAAATAACCACCACAAGTTCTTATTAAAATGCAGTTGAGACCTATTTTTATCATTATTCGGAACAAAACAATACGTATCGTGATGATACAGATAGATAGAAAACAATACAAACGTACGTAACTGTAGGTGCTTATAATACCAAAATGCGATCACTATTATCATTTATTAGTAGGTACATCGAAACGTTAACGTAGGTATGAAGCTTCCTGCACGGCAGCTATTTAACCACGGCACGTACCTAGCGTTTTTAAGTAGGTTTTTGGTGTATTATATTCATTTAACTAAGATAATAAGGTTTGCTACCGCATAGTTACTCTCTATCTACCGAACATTTTAAAGTAACGCTGCTTGAATTTCTGTTGTGCCTTTTTAAAAGTTTTATACAAGGTATTCCTTATGTTCTTTATTTAGTAAAATAATTCACTTTCAAATGGAACAGGTGCCCACGTTCAGCGGGCGGCCCCCACGAGTACCACGATATTATTACATGAACAAACATTATACCGGGTTAATATTTTAACATATTTATTTGATATTGTTCGGCAAGGTCCAGGCCTTCATAGGCGATTGATTATCTACTATTTACCTACTAAATAATATTAAAGTGCAACCAAAAGTTAATCGACAGTCAACACGCCGCGACACCGGCTCGCCTTGAGCAAACGCTGTTTGTAATGCTTTGTCGCTCGTGTGACGTCGCTCCGATACATTCCCAAATGTTGTGGTCGAACACGGACCGCCGCTCGCACCTCGCAGCGAGAGCGCGCCTCGAGACATCCACAGCGAGGCGCTCGCCCGAAGGCGCGGCCACTCACTAGTACCGGGTTTTATTTCATTAACATAATACATCAATTATTTAAATATAAGTAAATGACAGGCCCGCCACCGTAGCGCCTCGCGCGTGGGCTCGGGCCGCATTAACATGCAAGCGGACGGACTAGGCTACTCGCAGCACAACAGTCTTATAACGAGTATTTAAATTATTTGGATACACATTAAATAAACATACTAGAATCCGCGGCGGTCGTGCAGCGCGAGCCGCGTCGCGGCCCCTGCAAGTTGTCGCAGGCGCAGGTCTGTATACAACGCGCAATATTTATTCACTACCTATGTACTTCAGTTATAATGCCTTAATCGTTCTTTATCTCTTAAGGATTTAATTTTACACACTTCTACGTCTATATCTGTCTATATCATCACGCCAGATCCCTTCCGGGATATGTAGAGGCCTAACTCCATGCTCTCTAATATAGAGTTCCAACAGGTTATTTCCTTACAGACCTCTCTGGATTCCTTCACTCTCATAGTTCGTCTCATTCATGCTCGATGGTTATTGAAACTCTTAACTACGTTATTAAAACAAAGATGTTATGCCTTAACTACGACTTCTTTGGGTTAAGTAAGTCTTTGGGTTAAAATGACTAGGTACTTAGGGGCATCCATTTATTACGTGAGCTGTTTTTCTTATAATCTGGAGTCCTCCCTGCCCCTTGGTGATATTTAGCGAGATTTGGTGCGACCCCCGATAGATATTACCATGAAATATTTATGTGTCCAAGATATCCCATCAAGTGTCACCAGTTTAGCGTAATGTTGTGGTGTAGTCAACAGAGCTGATTTTTAATTGGACTGCATCATAAAAACTAGAAAGAATCGAAAGTAAGAGAAAATCGAAAAAAATAATAATAAGGTTAGATATGTAGCCAATAAATATGGTCTCGTGATGGATCGATTTGTCCTGTAATGTCAGTTGATGTCACCATTACATATGAACAAGACCTCCTGAAGGCCTAAAAAGAAAAACAAATGTGCGGTCGGGGGACCCCCGTCAGAAACGAAGTTCCTTAGTCTATTTTTTCAACTTTAAATATATTTATTATATTGAATAGTGAATTTTTGTTTCTCTCTCTCATCTATCTATCGACCCACCTAGCCATCTATCTATATACAGAAAAAAATGCTGCTCGAAGCGACCTATACCATAACGCTTTTTACTTACGTGACGATTTCTGCCAGTTCACTTTACTGTAAGCTGCGTAAAAGAACTTCGTTCCAAAAAATACTTGAACTTGGCTCTCTCACAACCACGCCGATATTACTTCAGATTTTTTTGTTCCGATAGTGTGAGCAGTTCTCTCAGAGCTTCGATGAAGTCAGAGCCGTTGTGGACGAAGCCAGAGATGTCTGTAAGGGTATAGCTATAGCTAGAGATAGATAATTTCGATGATTGTCTCAGTCGACTTTTCAATGTCGATTATTTTTATCGCTCATTGTCGCACCGCGTGAACGCCGACTAGTTTCAACAATCCGTGTAACAGTTGCGTGTGCCGCGCCCGGCAGAGGCGGAGAGCGGCGAGGGCGCGGCGGCCTGGCTGCGCCGCTGGTGGCGCGCGCTGCTTGCCGAGCTGCTGTCCACGGCGCTGCTTGTGTGGCTGGGGCTGGCCGCACTCGTGCCGGTCAACGGCGCCTCTACCGTGCCGCTTGCGCACCCCGCGCTGGCGTTCGGCTTCGTGGTGATCGCGTGCGCGATGGCGTTCGGGCCCGCGTCCGGCGCGCACATGAACCCGGCCGTGACGCTGGCGGCGGTGCTGTATGGCCAGCTGGGCGCGGCGCCCGCGCTGGCTTACGCGCTCGCGCAGACGGCGGGCGCCACGTTGGGCTTCGGCGCGTTGCTGGCCACATCGCCGGCTGATGGGATGCGCGGCGCGCGCGGCGTCACGCAGCCGGCGGCCGGCGTGTCGCCGCTGGCGGCGGCCGGCGTGGAGGCCGTACTGACGGGCACGCTGGCGCTGACGCTGTGCGGCGCGTGGGCGGCGCACGAGCCCGCGCGCCCCGACGCCACGGTGCCGCTCAAGGTTGGCCTCGTCGTCGCCGGGCTCATATTCGCGGGGGTGAGTCACCGTGGCTTCTATTACGCTCCTCCATGTTTATCCCTGTGCCTGGGCAGGCTTTTGATGGAGGTTCATTTGTCGATTTTTACAATAGGTATCGGCTAAATACATAATTAAATGTATTTTTACATCGATTACATCCCCAAACGCCTCCTCGGAAAAGTAACGCGCATTCGAGCATTTGAATTCAAAATTCAAAAAACTTGAAAAAAGCCTTAAAGAACAGGATAAAATAAAAATCTTTTTAAACAAAAGGTAAACCGACTTCAAAAAGCAAAAAATAAATATTTAAATTGGTGCTGGTTGGTGCAGTCGGTTACTTGGCACCGACTTCAAATATTTATTTTTTGCTTTTTGGAGTCGGTTTACCTTTTTTTTTAAGATTTTTGTTTTATAATTTTTAGTGACGAGTGAATTATTTAGTAATATTTATGTACCGATATAAGGCGTTCGTAAGGCACCGGGCAGGGATTGGAGAAGAAGAGCTGAAGATCGAGCTCAGTGGCGTGCCATGGGAGAGGCCTACGTCCAGCAGTGGACTGACACGGGCTGATGATGATGATGTACCGATATTATATTATTTTGCTGAGTTGTACAGTAAGGTACCTACAGGATTAATATAATGACTATACTAACGGAATCTATACATTCGTGCTGTTTGCCGTTAAGGAGTTCCCTGTTGTATTTTCAAAGTCCAAGGTCAAATACCAATAACATTAAAATAGGACCACCTCTAAACTATACTGAACCCAATACAAAAAGAATCATCAAAATCGGTTCATAAGCAAAGGAGTTATAAAAAAAAGGACGAATTATGAACGTCCTTTTTTGAAGTTGGCTAATATACTGCTTAGTTCTATAGTAGGGTACCTATAGGATTGACGTAATACCCATAATATCTCAATTTACACATGCCTATTGTTTGTCGTTAAGGAGTTCCCTGGTGTATCTTCTATGTCCAAGGTCCAATGCCAATGAAATTAAAATGGGACACCTTGGAGTTATACTGAATCCAACGCAAAAAAAATCATCAAAATCGGTTGACGAAAAAAAATTGGCGGAAGTATCGCTGAACATACATAAAAAAAACCTCCTCCTTTTTGAAGTCGGTTAAATTGAGAGTTTTCCAACAAATAAAACTTACTTACTATTTTTTTCTTCAATATCGGAATCCATATTGAGTTAGAGCACCAGTCTTACAGCCAATAGCCAGAGTTTCCCCCCGGTTGCGGTTCGAATAATCTAGTGATTTTACAATGGTCTCGAGGCAATAGAAACTCGGTGTTTATGTTTTCCTGAATGGAATAGTACATTGACGCGCGTCTCTGAACCTCAAGATAGACTGGAAGCACACCCGCAAGTACCGGTAGGACTGCTGTACTGACCGTCCTGTATGCCTTACACAAAAATATCAGTCCCAAGCGTTGGCTCTGAAGCAATTTACGCCGTGCCGCGCCCTATCGTGGCCCTGTCGGCCCAAAGATATCGCAGAAAACGTCTGAAACGTATTTAAAATCTGTAGTGCTGCTTGTTGTTCGAGGTGTAAGGGGTACATCATCATCCTAGTGTCCCAATTCAACCTCACCTGCTCGTAGTGCACCCTGCCGAACAACAAACGAGGCTCTGGCCATCGATTAATGGCGGTATATCCATTGTCAAACTGCGCAGCTAATTGTCAGGCCGGCGACGGGCAGTAGCGCCACTGGTGCGCTCTGCGATCTCCATCCTGCCTGCCCAGCGTGAAAATTATGGGAATTACCTCGCTATGGCAAGCCAAAACACGGCCACGGCCCCCAATTTCCGGCAACCCTGCTATTCCTGACCATGGCGGCGGTCATGGTTACGGCAGGGTGGGGGGTGCTAAGAATCTCCGAGGTACGGAAGGCCGCCAAAACTGACCTTCGCTACGTATTACGGACGTACGTTGTGGCTCGACGAACATCAGGCGCAACTTGAAGAGGAACTGAGACACATAAGATGGCCCCTCCTGGGATTATGCGAAATCCGAAGAAAGGGAGAGGATACCGTAACATTACAATCGGGCCATCTTATGTATTTCAGAGAGGGAGACCAACAGTCTTAAGGCGGCATCGGGTTCCTTGTTAACAAAGTCCTCTCTGACAACGTTTTAGAAAAATCCAGTGTGTCGACAAAAGTTGCGAACCTCGTGATTAAATTAACAAAGAGGTATAAGCTCAAGGTCATTCGGTCTGCACACCAACATCAACACACTCGGATGATGAAATAGAGGATATGTACGAGGACATATCCAAAGCCTTACACAACACCTCCAAGGCCCACTTCAATGTTGTAATGGGGGATTTTAATGCAATTGTGGGAATACATACATGTAGCGAATCGGTAGAAGGTCAACACGGATTCGGTAGCAGGAACCATAAGGGACAAATGCTGGTAAATTTCCTGGAAAAAGATGGGCTGTTCTTAATGAACTCTTTCTTTGAGAAACGGCTCTAACGGAAGTGGACGTGGCGGAGCCCCGACAGCAACACTAAAAACGAGATCGACTTCATCATAGCGGACAAAAAGCGCATATTTAGAGATTTCTCAGTTGTTACAAGGTTTAAAACCAGTAGCGACCACCGGCTTGTGCGAGGCACTCTGGATATCGATTATCACAGGCCTACAAAGATTTTGGTGCCGGGGATTGTAGACCTAATTTTATGTATGTCTTACATGGTGATATCAAAAATGTTACCGGTTTTTTTCTATCAGCTCGAGTTCCCGAGATATAAAAAATACAGTTTTCAGAAAAAAAAAAAAATTATTGGTATTATACATCAAGAAATTGCCTTTTAAGTGATTTTTAACCGACTTCAAAAAGGAGGAGGTTCTATGTTCGGTTGTATGTATGCTTTTTTTTATTTCTTTTTTTTTTATGTATGTTCACCGATATTTCCGTCAATTGTGGACCGATTTTGATATTTTTTTTGGATTGGGTTCAGTATAGCTCCAAGGTGGTCCTATTTTAATTTCATTGGCATTGGACCTTGGACTTAGAAAATACACCAGGGAACTCCTTAACGACAAACAATAGGCATGTGTAAATTGAGATATTATGGGTATTACGTTAATCCTATAGGTACCCTACTATAGAACTAAGCAGTATATTAGCCAACTTCAAAAAAGTAGGTTCATAATTCGTCCTTATTTATAACTCCTTTGCTTATGAACCGATCTTGATGATTCTTTTTGCATTGGGTTCAGTATTATTTTGGGGTGGTACTATTTTAATGGTATTGGACCTTGGACTTTGAGGATACAAGAGGGAACTCCTTAACGGCGAACAGCACGAATGTATAGATTCCGTTATTATAGTCATTATATTAATCCTGTAGGTACCTTACTGTACAACTCAGAAAAATAATATAATATCGGTATATAAATATTACTAAATATTTCACACGTCACTTAAAATTGTAAAATAAAAATCTTTAAAAAAAACCGTAAACCGACTTCAAAAGGCAAAAAATTAATATTTGAAGTCGGTGCCAAGTAACCGACTGCACCAACCAGCACAGACTTCAAATATTTATTTTTCGCTTTTTGAAGTCGGTTTACCTTTTTTTAAAAAAGATTTTATAGAATGAGACTGACGTGGGTAATCTCTCATGATTCCCCAGCAATAGTCGGCTATCATATGGGTGTCCCACCTTCTTTGGTATCTATTCTCCATCCTTTTTATGTCTTGGTGGAAACGTTCTCCTTGTTCTTCGCTTAAATCTCCTAAATTGTGTTGAAATTGATCTAGATGACTATTGAGATAGTGTAATTTTATACTCATCTTACAGCCTAAATTTTTGTAACGAACCAGCATTTCTTACTTCATTACTAATTCTACATAGTTATCAGCCTTATGATTTCCGAGGAAATTTTGTGCAACTGCTACAAAAGATTTCCTCGCAAGCCCTTCCAGATCATTCATAGAAGTCTCAAAATTAGTGGTGTCTTTCATTAACTGACGTATTTAAGGTCCATCAAAGATACCTGCTTTTAGTTTTACAGCACTTAAACCAGGAAATTTCTGAGAAATAAACTGAAAACATGGACCATTTCTGTCGAGAGCCTTAACAAACTGTTTCATCAGCCCCAATTTTATATGCAATGGCGGAAGAATGATTTTTTCTCTTGAAACTAAGGGTTCATTTATAACATTTCTTTCTCCGACAACAAGAGCATCTCTCATGGGCCAATTTTTTTGAGTCCAATGGTGTGTTTTGGCTCGACTGTCCCAGAGACAAATAAAGCATGGGTATTTAGTATAACCACTCTGTTGACCCAATAAAAAATTAACCATCTTCAAGTCGACGCAGATCACCCAGTTATGTTCAAAATATTTTATTTTCTGTAAAAGAATTGAAATTACCTCATATTCTTCTTTCACAGATGTTGAGTGAGCATATTTATTTCCATTATGTAGAAGAACTGCTTTAATTCTTCGTTTACTACTGTCAATAAAGAGACGCCATTCATTGGGATGATAGATCGTCAAACCCATGAATATAGCAAACCACTCACATTACAGCAATACACAAAATTTTTATCAGATGAAAAAAACTGTAATAACAGTCGTTCTCTCGTGCGATATGTAGACACTCGAACATCTGAAGAACGGCATTTTTTTTTTAATCTGGACGCTAGTAGCTTAGCACGTTTCTTAGAAAGACCTAAGTCTCTGATGAGGTCTATAAGCAAGCATTCTGCGAAAATGGATTAGGATTTGATGTGTTTCCGCAGTATTCAAAGTCATCATCTACTTGAGAAGAAATAGATGTTTCAGCTCTTTTCTCCTGAGATTGCTGCACTACCTGGTGAAAAGCTGGTATTGGAACATTTTCTGAATGCGGAGTAGGTCTTTGTGCTAAAGAAATATTAGGGTATATCCATTTACGGCGATTGTTTTTGTTGATGCCCACTATATTAGTCATACAAAAGTAACAGTCGTCATAATGATTTTTTTGTTCTCGCCATATCATAGGCACTCCAAACTTCAAAGACTTACGTGTCCCTTTCTCCCATTGTCGCAAATGTTCAACGCATAGTTTACATACACTATGAAGCGCCCACACTTTATCTTGGTGTTGAATTTCAATACCGAAGTAAGCAAAATACAGACGATTTACAGTGTCTGTTACCGATTTACGTTGATCTTTTAATATGTATTCACCACAAACATACACTTCCGGTGCCGGAAATGCTCCCGGAAGTCGAAACTTTCTATTCCCAACTTTACGCCACGCAAGTTAACCAACCAGAACCCGACATAAGGGATTTAAGAGTCACCCTAACCCGCCACTACACGGACTAGCTGCCAGAAGTTAGCCTTGACGAAATCGAGATGGCTCTAAAACAACTTAAAAATGGAAAAGCCCCGGGTTATGATGGAATTACTAACGAGCTTCTATAGGCTGGATGCACTCCTATGCTCAAACAGCTTCAGCATATTTTTAATTCAGTCATCATCTCTGGGAGAACTTCAAGGGCATGGAACAGGAGTGTAGTCGTCTTGTTTTTCAAGAAGGGAGATAAGACCCTTCTGAAAAACTATCGGCCCATTTCCCTTCTGAGCCATGTCTACAAGTTGTTTTCTAGAGTCATCACAAATGGCTTGGCAAGAAGGCTTGACGAGTTTCAGCCAATGGAACAGGCTGGTTTCAGGGGAGGATATGGCACCTTAGACCACATTCACACAGTGCGGCAGATTATGCAGAAGACCCAAGAGTATAATCAGCCCCTGTGCATGGCATTCGTGGATTACGAGAAAGCCTTCGACTCCATCGAAACCTGGTATGTTCTCGAATCCTTGCAACGTTGCCAGGTCGACTGGCGATACATCCAAGTGCTGAGATGCCTGTATGACCTACAACAATGACCGTCCAAGTACAAAACCGGCGGACTAAGCATATCCCCTTGCATCGAGGAGTGAGACAAGGCGATGTAATCTCACCTAAATTGTTTAAGACTGCACTGGAGGATATGTTTAAGACGCTGGACTAGAAAGGACGCGGCATTAACATTAACGGCGAGTACATCTTACACCTAAGACTCGCCGATAATATCGTCATTATGGCAGAGACGTTGTAGGATCTACAAGAGATGCTGAACGGCCGAAATGTTCCTTCCCAACGCATTGGTATCCGGATGAACATAGATAATACTTCGCCCGGATTCTCAGTGACATCGGGGTGACAAATTCTCCTTTATTATTTTATATAAAAATTGGAGAAGGACTCACTTAAACACTTATTTAATTTCAAAAAGTCAATTTTTTTAAACGAATGTCTCGTTATAAAAATTCAGTTTTTAAAATATTTCGTGTAGTTTTACCTGACTAGAGAACGGCACGAAAAACGACTCTATAATGACGAGACTTCACCCGGTGCTCGCGCGGCCTATAAGTATTACCAATCCGATAGATAGAGGGCGCGGCTATCGGGGAGGGGGAAAAGGAAACGCTGGCTATTGGCTTAAAGACTGGTGCTTGACTCAAGATGGATTTTAGATATTGATACAAAACATATAATATAATTACTGCTATAGACCATGCCGCGTGGTTCCCGGCTTAGAATAGGACCAACCCATCTCATCCCATCGGGTGTCGTACAAGGCGACTAAGGGAAAACTAGGGAATGGGCAGCAGCGTTCCCTTAACACTTTTACAACCAAAAACTGCGCTCGCCAACCCGCCTGCCAAGCGTGGCGAGTATGGCAAACACCCCCAACCAATATGGAAGAAAGCAAGAAAACCAGGCCCCTAGTCCCCGGCGGTCCTGTTCGTCCTGGCCACGGTAGCAGCCATGGTAACGACAGGACAAGGGGTGCTAAGAATCTCCGGCAGAGATTCGGCTACCACCAAAACCGAAAATTGGCCCTGGTGACATACAACGCACGCACATTGAGGACAGATGAGAAGCTAGTTGAGCTGGAAGAAGAGTTAAACAAGTTGCGGTGGAGTATTGTTGGTTTATCGGAGGTCCGAAGAGAGGGCGAGGACACGATAACCTTAAAATCCGGCAACTTGTTTTACTACCGGGAGGGCGAACAGCAGTCCCAAGGTGGTGTCGGATTTATCGTCCACAAGTCACTCATAAACAACGTTGTGTCCATCACTAGTGTGTCGAGCAGGGTAGCGTACCTGATACTCAGAATATCCAAAAGATATTCGCTGAAGGTCATACAGGTCTACGCACCGACCTCGGCATACTCAGATGATGAGGTCGAAGTTATGTATGAGGACATTAGTAGAGCCATACATACTTCCAAAGCACACTTTACAGTAATTATGGGTGACTTCAATGCGCGACTGGGCAAACGGGGCGATGATGAGTTGAGAGTGGGGCAATTTGGATATGGGCAGCGCAACCCCAGGGGTCAGAGGCTGGCCGAACTTCTGGAGAAGGAGGGACTCTTTATGATGAACTCTTTCTTCCAGAAGCCGTCTCATAGGAAATGGACCTGGATGAGCCCTGATGGTTTCACAAAAAATGAGATAGACTTCATCATGAGCACCAAGCGACAAATATTTAATGATGTCTCCGTGATTCACAGGGTAAAAACCGGCAGTGATCACCGAATGGTCAGAGGCACATTAAATATTAATGTCAAAATGGAAAGATCGCGTCTGATGAAGTCTACCTTCCGACCTTCTAATACACATATCCAAAACCCCGAGAACTTTCAACTCGAATTGTCAAACCGCTTCGAATTGCTAGACAGCAGCGCATCAGTGGACGAAATCAACAATAGGTTGGTAGAGACTGTCCATACGGTCGGGTCTAAGCATTTTAAGCCCCACCGTAAAAATAGGCCTCAAAAGCTATCCGACTACACCCGAAACCTTATGGCTGAGCGACGTACCATGAGACTCCAAACCTCCGATGATGCTAAGTCCTATAGGCAGCTCAATGGACAGATATTGAAGTCCTTGCGACACGATCTACGGTCCTTCAACACAAGACGTATTGAGGAGACCATAAAGCAGAACAAGGGCTCCAAAGTGTTCGCAAGAGCCGCGTCGATTGGGCAAAGCCAGTTGACGAAGCTGAAGACGGAGGACGGAAACGTAACGTCGAATAGGTCAGAGGTGCTCAGGGAGATAGAGAGGTTCTATGGACAGTTGTATACCTCAGTAGCTGAACCTATTGTTGACTTGGTAAAAGACCCAAGAGCCAAGCTAACCCGACACTACACTGAAGATATCCCGGACATCAGCCTGTACGAGATTAGGATGGCTCTCAACCAACTTAAAAACAACAAAGCGCCGGGTGAAGACGGAATTACTGCAGAGCTTCTGAAAGCGGGCGGATCGCCGGTACTTAAAGTCCTTCAGAGGCTGTTTAATTCCGTCTTGCTCGAAGGAAAAGCGCCGGAAGCATGGAACAGGGGTGTGGTGGTACTCTTTTTCAAGAAAGGTGATAACACTTTATTAAAGAACTATAGGCCCATCACACTGCTGAGCCATGTTTACAAGTTGTTTTCGAGAGTCATCACGGATCGTCTCGAACGCAGGCTTGATGATTTCCAGCCTCCCGAACAAGCCGGTTTCCGGAAAGGCTTTAGTACCATAGACCACATACATACGCTGCGGCAGATTATACAGAAGACCGAGGAGTATAATCGGCCACTATGCTTGGCGTTTGTGGACTATGAGAAAGCCTTCGATTCGATCGAGACTTGGGCGGTTCTTAGATCTCTCCAGCGATGCCGCATTGACTATCGGTACATCGAAGTGTTGAAGTGCTTGTATAATAACGCCACCATGTCAGTCCGAGTACAAGGGCAGTGCACGAAGGCAATCCCCATAAAAAGAGGAGTAAGACAGGGAGACGTCATTTCTCCGAAACTGTTTACGGCCACCATAGAGGACGCCTTCAAGCTCTTGGAATGGCGAGGACTTGGCATCAACATCAATGGCGAATACATCACTCACCTTCGATTTGCCGACGACATTGTGGTCATGGCGGAGTCGCTGGAAGATCTAGGACGAATGCTCGGCGACCTCAACAGAGTATCTCAACAAGTGGGTCTTAAAATGAACATGGACAAAACGAAAATAATGTGTAACGTCCATGTCGTACCCACCGCACTCACCGTTGGGAACTCTACTCTTGAAGTTGTCGACGAATACATTTACCTGGGACAGGTAGTCCGGTTAGGTAGGTCCAACTTTGAGAGAGAGGTCAATCGACGAATCCAACTCGGCTGGGCAGCGTTCGGGAAACTGCGCAACATCTTCTCATCCAAAATACCTCAGTGCCTAAAGACTAAAGTTTTTAGTCAATGTGTGTTACCAGTGATGATATATGGATCAGAGACGTGGTCTCTTACAATAGGTCTCATAAAAAAGCTCAGAGTTGCTCAGCGAGCTATGGAGAGAGCTATGCTCGGCGTTTCTCTACGTGATCGAATCAGGAATGAAGAGATTCGTAGAAGAACCAAGGTCACCGACATAGCCGTTAAGATTAGCAAGCTGAAGTGGCAATGGGCGGGCCACATAGCGCGAAGATCGGACGGGCGTTGGGGCAGAAAGATTCTAGAGTGGAGACCACGTATTGGCAAGCGCAGCGTGGGACGACCACCTGTCAGATGGACCGACGATCTTGTGAAAATCGCAGGAAGTCGTTGGATGCAGGTGGCATCGGACCGGTTACGCTGGAAAGCGATTGGGGAGGCCTATGTTCAGCAGTGGACAAGTATAGGCTGAGATGATGATGATGATAGACCAAATCCAAAGCTTCAGAAAAAAAGAAAAACTTGTGGTCAGTATAAATCGACTGATGAAACTTAACCGTACTTCCAACCTGTATAATGCATTATGATACCCACTGGTATATTACCAGTCGAAGTATGGTTAGGTTAAATCAATGAGTGTCAAAATGTTGGTCAACGTAGGTACCAGGACATCATAATATACTAGGGGATAGCTTATTAGCGATTATCTCGATACAAATGGGTGAGTAGGATATTCTGCTTGTAATGCCTGCCACCACATGAGCTATCCTGGTACTTTGAATAAGGATTTCGTTCAAATGCACTCACCAGTCTTGTACCAGCCAGCACCTTTATAATTTATATGAGATCTTCTAGTATGTTATAATGTCCTGGTACTTTAATCAAAGATTTGATTTTTTGATATATGAACATTTATGAATTCTCCCTCCCTTCTACATAGAAGGACCAAAGAAACGGAAAACGTATTCATGGATTCAGCCCGCTATGGGACCAGATTGTTTTTTGTTAGGCGCTCGTAGCGCTGTGCGACCGCGGTGTTCTTACCGATTACCAAGGTTAACAGCGTTCGACTCGGTTGGCGAATATGAAAATGCCACAAACGGTCACCCATCTCGATGGGTGACCGTTTGTGGCATTTTCACATTCGAGCGTCGCCGTGCTTCGCAAGGCACGTTAAGCCGTTGGTCCCGTCTACCACTTAATATGGTAGTCGTTAAGCCGAGTTGGAAGCCTTAAAGGCGGCTTGATAAGTTCCAACAGCAGGTGGCCTCAAACCTGCTTCCACCAATCCGCACTGGGTCCGCGTGGTGAAGTATGACCTAATCTCTCTCACCTCGATTAGTGAGAGAAGGCCTTTGTCCAGCAGTAGGCAATATAGGCTGATATTATTATTATTATTACATAGGAACTACTGCTTCATTAAAATTTATTTGAATTTGCTTACTGCTACTGCTACTTTAAATAAATGAAACAATTATTTTTAGATACCTTATATAGGTGGTTTCGAGCTGTTCTTGACTGTAGACGATTAATTAAAGCCCACGACGATGGGCACTTAGCCTTTAAACAAGGCACGACATACTGGGAATCGTAATATACATATAAAGTAAACGCACGGCATCACAGGAAGCCAGAAACAACGTGAGCGACATAATGGGAATAATTCGTTTGAGCGCGCGCTCAATGTATCCCTAATTTATTTCTTAAGTAATTGCATCACTCTCGCTCTGACGGTTGATCAGTAGTTCGGTAATTTATTATCGCGGTAACCCCTTTATGAACTATTTACACTTTGTACATAAATTCTAACATATATCTATTTATGTAAAAAGGGTGCATATTGCGTATTAGATAGTTGTAACCCGCGTCCCGTTCCGACCGGCAGGGCCACGCCACGGGCGCGTCGCTCAACCCGGCTCGTAGCTTCGGGCCCGCGCTGCTGCAGGGACACTGGGCGCACCACTGGGTGAGTACTGCGGCACGCACACGTCGGCGGGCTGACCTCTGCCGCCCGGCCGATCCCGATTCCCGCAAGAGACAGCGATGCGAATAGCTCCACCGTGAGGGTCTAGGAAAGCGATTTTGTTTCCCCAAGATATGTTTAATCACCGGTTCGTCGCATTCGGAGTCCCGGAGCCGGGTCGAAAACGACGTCTAAAGACTTCAAGGGAGGGATTTTTGTGTAATAAAAATTCCATACGGAGGCAACCTCAGTTCCCCACAGGGGACCGAGAAAGTTTCGAGAACGGCTACTCTGCGACACCGAAATCGAACGATGAGTAGGCCGGGGCAAAATCGTTCGTCAACGTCGCGACGACTATTCCTTCGAACCGACGAGATATTATATTCGCCCATTCCCTTATGAACGCTCGTAAGAGAAAGTCAGTTGCCGCTACGGGAAGTATAGTGCGCGTGTAACCGGTGCGCTGTGCAGGTGTACTGGGCGGGCCCGCTGGCGGGCGCGGCGCTGGCCGCGCTGCTGCACCGCTGGGTGCTGACGCCGCGCGCGCGCGCCCGCGCCTCGCGCGCGGCCGAGCTGCCGCTGCAGGACAAGCCGCGCGAGGAGCCGCTCGCCGACGAGCCCTGAGCGCCGCTACGATCCTCCTACTGTTACGAGGCACCTAATAAAGTACAATTTTTTATATTTCCTAACTCGCAATTTGTATTCATTTCCCCCCCTCCTCCCATCCCGCCCTCAGCCTGTGCCGGCGGACGGTCCACTAGATGTCGGTCCGACTAGTTTTTTGACGATCACTCCAACAAAACTCGTCGAGACCCTATTCTTAACTCGCTGGCACATAATGAAGCTGTCTACCGAAGAAGTTGGTTAGTATCCAGATATATTACATAATCTGAAACATTAAAATATTTTCTTCACCCGAATATCGCACACCAGGTGCAACAACGTCATAAGTAACAAATGATGTTTTTTTTCAGGAGATCGATTTAAAAGTTGTCGATTTATTGAAGTGAAATGTATTTATTGTCCTATTATAAATCGATGATCAAAAAAATGATTATATTCTATATTTTAAAATTAAGGTTGTTTCAGAAATAAAAACGTTAAGAAAGTGGCATATTTTTATTGTTTTTAATCACGATACCTACATTTCTGACGTTATTGCGCAAGAAGCTAAATTAAAAGTAGAACTTTGCTGTGCAATAACGTCATAAAGGCTGAACTAAACGAAAAATCCAACTCTTAATTTATAAAATAGCCCTTCTCTTACTTATTTCAGTGGGTAACAATAATCAACATTATTATTAAAATAAATGGCATATAAAAATCTAACAGAATTATGCATATTTTCTTATATTTAAGTACCCGGAATCAGACTTTTATGGGAAACTAATACGCTAGATATAAAATTTGTAGAAAAAACTAACTGCACTAGTTTACAACAATTTTAGCATTCTTAATGTCTTTGTTGTTGTACGAGTACTTAGTACCTAATTATTATTACATTTAATAGTACATAACAAAAAATCAGAATAAGCAAACTAAATCTCCTTATAAAAATGTTCATGATAGCGCGGCACAACATTTTTTTGAACCAATTCTAACAGATCTTGTTTTTTTCTATCACTTATCGATATATTAGACATATAAGCAGGCATTAAAGATATTTCCTCAATATTTACATCGTTTCTTGGTCGGGTCGTATTTTCCCACTATGTCCTGGTTTGTTGCAAGATGAGAGCGTGAGGAGAATGTAGGCTTTTGACTCCAGGTTGTTCGGACTCAAATGTAGATGAATGCTGGAATAGCCTGAAAGAGAGTTTGGTATAATCCGCGAAATAAGTATGTGGTTGCTCAAAGAAGCATAGTACAGCATAAGGTGATGCATGGTGGGATGCGGAGTTGCAAAGCTCCGTAGAAAGCGTGGCAGGACTATGTTTTTGCTTTGAATCTGAATGCCAGTATAACAGAGATGAAGAAAGAAATATACCGGCAATGCCAGAGTGCCACCAAAACTTTACTGAAAGAAAAGCGTTCAAGAGGCAGTGCGATAGAGGAGGAGAGGCTGGCGATGAACTTCGAGAACAACACTAAACTCTTTTGGCTCCAGACTGACAAGGATAAAATCTAAAGATGGTTACATTCTTCCAGCCATACAAGCTATGCTAAGCCGGTGAAATTAATATTTTGGAGAAATGTATCGAGATTCCCCGGATGCTGGTGCCACAGACGAGCCCAGAGGTAAGTTTGCGGCACCAGAATGAATAGAGGACATCACTACGGAAGAAGTTGAATGGGTGATAGGAAGTATGAAAAATAGTAAACCTGCAGGAGTGGACATGATATCTGCCAAGATTATCAAATATGTTACAACTTGTGTCCGGGACGCCTTCCAGGTCCTTGCAAACCTTTGCTGGAGGACCGGTAGAGTCCCTACAGATTGGCGCCGCGCAGTCATAGTACCCTTGTATAAAGGCAAGGGTTCACAATACGACTGCGCCAATTACAGAGCCATCAGTTTGATCAGCTTGGCAGCCAAGGTGTACGGTAAAATTATTAAACGGAGAATGCGCGAGAAGTCCGATGGAATATTGTGCGAGGCACAAGGAGGTTTTAGGTCCGGAAGAGGATGTTCGGATCAAGGTTTCTCCCTCCGTAACATCGTAGAGAAGCATCTGGCAGTGGGCCAGAAGGTTCTCTTTGGTTTTGTGGATCTGGACAAGGCGTTTGACAGAGTTGTGCGAAAGAAACTTTGGGACATTTTGCCAGAGTGTGGTATAGATGGCACTCTGTTGCGAGCCGTCCAGTCCACTTATATGGTAACAGGTCACCTTGGTTTGACGTTGAAATCGACGTCAAGCAGGGTTGTGTGTTGTCCGCTAGACTGTTTATAATATATCTGGATAAAAGTCTTCAAAGACTGAAAGCGATGAATGAAGGTGTACAAATGGGTGACCTAGTGGTAAACCATTTATTATATGCAGATGTCGAGGTTTTAATAACGCCAACAGCCACTGATGTGCAAACACTAGTCACAGTTATGAAAGACGACTTCATGAACAATGGCTTAAATTTGAATGTAAAGAAAACCAAGATTATGGTTTTTGAACGGGAAGAAACCAGAACGAATGCAAGGATTGTGGTTGATAACGATGTGCTGGAGCAAGTAAATGAGTTTGTATATCTTAGATGCGCCTTCAGTAAGGATGGAAAATACACCGCTGACCTACAGAGAAGAGTAAGTGCAGGGAACAGAGTAAATGGTGCAATGGGAAAGCTATTTGGGAGCCGGCACTTAAGCCAAAAGGCGCAGCTGGCCATACATAACGGTGTTCTGGTCCCAACGCTATTATATGGTAGCGAGAGCTGGGTACGTAAGAAGGAGAATGAAAGCAGGAAAATGCGGTGGAAATGCGAGCTCTGCGGAAGATATGCGGAGTGAAGCTGACCGACCGTATTGGCAATAGCGTAGTAAGAAAGCCAGTAGGTATAAAAGATAGTATCGGTGTAAAGATAAGAAAAGGTATTCCATTGCTCCTCTATTGGTTGAGCATATAGAAAGAATGTCAGAAGAAAGAGTGAAAAAACATATATAATGCGAAAGTGGAAGGATGTAGTTAACTGGGAAGACCTAGACTATCTTACCATGACCGAATAGATCGTATCTTATCTGAAGGGCAAGTCAAGAGTCTCCCTAACCGGCGAGCGTGTATGAGACGAACTATGAGAATGGAGGAAGCCAGAAAGGTATGTAAATAAGAATAAATCGTATAACATTTTTAAGTACCGTATATACATCCATAATATATAATTACAGTGAAATAAAATTAAATCTAGACTTCATTAAAAATAAATAATTACAACTGTTTATAGATTATCTTTAGTATCTTTCTGGGGCAATATTGACATATTTGTAATAAATGACGGTAACACTTGCTGCTTGTAATTGAAAATAGAACCACAAAGGCAGAACTGTTCAATTGTATCATTATTGCCCCAAAATTGTATGACATATTTGTCATAATTACCTTTATGACGTTGTTACTCCTACACACAAACACATCCTGCGGGAAGCCGCAAGCAACTGACCAATTAGAACGTTCTCGCACTAGCGTTGACAAAAATCCGCCAAAACCACAACGACATTTACGCCCTCAGTAGGTCATTTTAAGAGTTATATTTATTTTTCATTTTTTTTTTCTTATTTATGATATTGTGGCACCGGATGCAGACACATGTTTAACACCATTTGTGATCAAAATATCATTTTGCCAATTTTAGCAGATATGACGTTATTGCACCCGGTGTGCGATATAATGAAATTAGTCTTGCAATTTCGTAGGCAACAATATTAAGCGCTTAGATGAATTGCTTCTCTAGATTGAGGGTAGGGATAAGGTAGATAAACTGTAGTGCACGCACATTGACAACTTTTGCACAAATGTTCAATAAATCGAACTCGGCATCGCGCGCACATAGTGCGTAACTGACGCCGCTTTTAGGCGCCATTTTTGTTAGCAATGCTCAGTGTAGACGAGTCTTACTATATCTATAAACATGTCTATTAAGTACTTACTTTTACTAAGCACATCATATTTACTCTGTAGCTGAGAAACTGTCAAAAGTAAGATATGCCAAAGCTTAATTTTGTACAGAAATAGAATTTCACGCACATGACATTACGCGCCTAAATAAATATAAGTAAATAATTGTCTATAGAAACGGGTGTAAGTCTAATATGAAACCCTAACATCTTTATATAAGGTATGTTTAACACACACCGTCACGCCTTTATTCCTCAAGCGGGGGTTTATTTAGATTGTTTACCTACGTAGGTATTATATTTTCACAATGTTTTCAAATTATTAAAAGCTAATATGATATTTTCGACTAAATACGGTCACGGCTCGGAGTCCCTGTGTGTCGATTAATGTTGTAAGCTTAATGGAAATATTGGAGTGCTTACTACATTTAACGTAAACTTAACAATATATATCTCAATCATAAATAAATAAACACTTCACAAATTACAATGTAAATTATTACACAAAATTTCGTTACATTTTACGAGCTTTTATTTGACTTCTTTTGTTCGTAGGTATGTCAATCTGTCTTTCCGGTCCAAATGTTTATGATGTTGCAAGCACTTCCATGCGTAGGCATCGATTGAGCTGAAACTTTGCATAGTACCTATGTAACTTCGGAAACAATGCAATAATATGGTACCATAGACCTGGTCTGATGATGCAACCGGAAGCTAAGCCATAAAACATGTCAACTGCACAACATAACCACCTCGCGATTAGGCTCTTTAAATTTATGGTAAAGCCTGAAAGTGGCCAAAGGAACTCTTCGACTATGTATGTCCGACGTATTTGCAGAAAAACTTGTTAAAATATTTTTGAAAATAATGCTATTGTAATTTTATAAACGCAACAGATTGTGAGGATGGATGTATGGATGATAGTTTTCTTTCATGAAAACGTCACTGAAAGGATTTTCATAAAACTACAGTAATATATAGCTTATACATCAGAATAACACAGGCTAAATTTTTAAAGATAATAGTGCGTAAATAGGTCGCTGGGTGAGATAATTTTAGATTCGGAAAAACAAAACAAAACACTTTATAAAACTGCGTCGATACCTCGACCACCACAGATTAGGTATTAGTTACTCCGTAACAGATGCGACGGTGAAAAATTTCGCCTTAGTTCCAATTTTTCCGTTTTGGCGCTGCAATCGTAGTTTGACAGCACATACATTTCTTATGGTAGTTAGGTACCTAACTACCTATCTATAGATATGTTAGTGAAGTAAAAGGCAAAACTTGGATATTGATAATAGTGCTGTTCGTATTTTATCGATAAATATATGGGATTCTGCCATGGGCAGCTATACTTTTTTGTTATTAGGTAATATTAAATAAAACCAAATAATGTTGAAAGTCATTTTTTATTGCTTCCTTTCTTAATTTGTAAGTCATTTTTTGGGGTGTCCTATTCTGGATACATACCTTTCTTTGATAGCCCCTTTTAATATTTTATTAATAATATTGCACCAGTCATGGACATGTAAGCGTATAATATTTTTAACAAATATTTTCTTTAATGAAGTACAGTGATTAGGGCACCCCAAGCAGGAAAAACTCAAACTGTTCATTAAAATTTTAATGACAAATTACAGGAGATATATTTGTTGTAACAACATCCAAATAATTATGTATAAGTGTACTAGCATCCCTATATAATATTAGAAACTTTGCATTATGATATGCTAAGTTATTGTTTTTTAAAGATTTATATTCTCTATACTTAATCTAAGCCTGGATATTATCCAATGATTTCGTGCAGCTCTGAAATTTTATGGCTTTTGTTAGTTTTCTGCATATGTATCAGGAGTATAGGTAGAACATTAGACTTTTACTTTTTCTAATATAATATAATCTTTCAAAATGGACCCACCACTTGGACTTCCCACCTGGGAGAGAACCTGGATGATAGAACTTGTTTACCTTATTCTCATCGTTCCCTTTAAATAAAAAAGTCTACTAATGTCTCTCCACTATCTGTCACAGTTAGAAAATTTTGAATGTGGCTCAATAAGTTCAATAAAAGCAAAGACAAGCACATGTATGAAAGTATCGGCATCTGAATTTACATTTCAATAGTTAATAGCCCTTATGCAACCAAAAAAATTTTAATTGGGTCTTGATTAATATTTCGAGCATAATAATATTCCAATATTCTAGAAATGGCATATGCATAAGATGAGGTTTTCCTGCTTGAATAGCTGTTTTACTACCACTGTCTTCAAATTACATATTATTTAATGTTTTAATGGCTTCTGTCAAAAATGAATGATGTGGCGAATTATTTTATCGCTTTTCTTAATTTGCCTCTTGTCACACCGCCGGGGTAACAATTGACGCTATCGAAAAGTGTGCCAATAAATTCAACATCTTCAGCAGCTGTTTCCATACGGCTACCTAGTGTGAAAGTGCTCTGAAAACAATAAAAGTAGATATTTAATACATGCAAAGTAAAGTCAAAATACTAAAGTGCCAACATAATATTGATAAACTCGCCTATAATAAACATTTTATATATTAATTTAGATAATTTATTAGTTTCAATCGAGAGATAGATTACTTTCAGCCAAGGAGTCTGCTCCTAAAATTTATTTAGCACCGCTGTACAATTGCAAAAAAAATTGCATTGTATTGAATATCCACTAAATACTTTTGTGACACATTCAGTTAGAGAATCCAATAAAGAAGGAAAATTTTAATGTAGTTGTATGATCCGGCAAGTACAATTTGTTGCATAAGCATTTTAATTTCATTTGCACATTGTTGCCAGTCTAGGTTTGGTGAAGACCGAACATTAAAATTATAATAATCATAATATATTTATATATCATATGATAATATATTTATATTATAAGGTATTTATATATCTCGAACACACCAGATTCCATGTGAGGGTAACTAGAGTTCAGAGTTCTAGTAATCGTAATCACTAGTAAATAAAAAGGCATTAGTCACATGAAATAAATGTGAAAAATTTATTTCAAGTTCATTTGCAAGTACTTGGAGGATAAATGTCTTCCTCATCATCTCGCACTTTACAATAATTGTGGTCACTCAGAACATCATGCACTGGAAACAAATTAATAGTTTAATTAAAGGATTGGTAGTAGAATACTTTAATATTGCACACACATGAGAGCCTTCGACATTATATGTAGTTTCTAATTTTAGTTTCGTTTCTTGCATGTCGTGAACATTTTTTCTTGCATCGCATTCTTGAGAAAGGACAAAGATAAGTTGAACAGAAAACATCAGATGGATAAATTTATAACATTATACAAGAAGGAATACTCAAGGGGAGGTACTTACCGGCTCCCGCTATAGTAAGAGGTTCAACGTGCGCTATTTCATCGTTAGTAAATAAACAAGGATACGAATACATACCGAAGTATTTTTCCTTCTTCGTCAAACTAATGTTTGTCAGTGTTTTTTTTACGAGTGTTCAATGAGAAGACGATTTGTAGGCACTAGGAAGGACATCCACTAATTCCATAGGGAATTGTTCTTGGGGATACTAAAAAGCCGGTGCGTGTCACTTGTCGCATTGCAACCACCAACACAGCACTTGAGTCCCATGATGATATTATATTGTACAAACGATATATCGCAGCACAATAAGTATTGTCTCAAACAACGAGGAGGATTTGGATGTTCTTGAATCTCAACGCAAGCAAGGAAAAACACAAAACACTTGGCGCACTCATACAGTTATTTGACGACCATGACAAGTATTTTGACAAATGTTCAATTATGGCGAAACATCAAACAACAATGGCGTTTCAAAATGGCGGAAACTTGCGACTACAGCGCCAAAACACAAAATTTAGACGTACTACAAATAAATTTAGAGTACGTTCCACTTGGGGTGCGTTCCACTTGTAGCCCACGCCGACCACGCTCCCAAATGTGACAATTGCCGTTCCACAAGGTTGTCAGCGCCGCAATCGTTCACGCAAGTGGAATGTACCATGGGACCATAGTGATCGATTTGTCAAATACAAAGGGCGGGATTTTAGAATATTGTTCCTCTAAGTATATTTTTTGTTACAGTAGTAAATTAACATATATATTCATAAAAAAACGGTCTATTGTAAAATACCTATAAGGTATTTCATATATGATTATAATTTTAGTGAATCTAAATTGCAAAAATAAAAGGAAGTAGTCATAACATTTCATCAATTGTAATTATAATAATTCATTCTAGCAACCTGTTTCTCCAGTTCGAATCAAGAATTGTGAATTTGTTATTACGAAATCAAGAAGTTCGATAAGTATTATTAAATTACAAAAGTGAAGGACAAGCCTCCGGCTATAAACAATGGCTCAATGAATATCATGCTCTGAATGTGTGTAGTAGGTGTCTACCATCCTTATTATAATTGGTACAAATTGTAAAGATTAAATCTTACTATGGAATACAATAGAAACCACAATGCTATGATGTAATTATATAACATTATAACAAAAAAATGCAATTGATTGTAAGTTTACAATAAAGAAAATTTAAAAAAATATTGTATTAATGTTTTAACTTAAAACTATATCGAACATGAATAGGTGTATGGAAGGTAATTATAATAATATACAGTAATTTTAAAATGTGACTATATAGGTAAATAAATAGCACATATAATGCCCCTATAAAACCTTGTGTGGTGCTAGGCAGGACTGCAGACACATGATAGTAAAACATTTCACTCCTATATCTTGCAATTGTATAGCAGTTGAAAATAGCTTGAAATAAAATCACCACTTAATTTTTGGGTTGTTCGTGTTTATATTGGTGAAAAGTACATGTTTACAATAGTAGTTTTTCCATTCTTAATATCTCTGACGATCCCTTGCAGTGTAATGGTCGTGGTCATTTATGAATTAGCTAATTTTATTAACATAATACAAATAATAAAGTATTACTTACTGACTACCTCGTTGGTCTAGTGGCGAAGCACATCGCTTTAAGAAAACGAGGTCTTGGGTACAAATCCTAGATCGGATAATTGTAGTCTTTCTAACAAAAACTTCCCAGTATGAGTCCGGAGTCTGGAATAGTGCCCGGTATATGGCAATAGGCTCGCCCCCTATTATATGGGATCTAACATCGTCGGCAATAAGTAGGTGTACACAGTACACCTCTGCCACCCCCGCTTGGAGAATAAAGGCGTGACGGTTTTTTTTTTAAATATTACTTATAAACTTAATTACTATGAGAAAATCGTGAAATTACAAAGATAATGTTCATTGGCTATTCATGATTTTTTTATTTTGCACATCTATTATTGTTATTCTAAGGTACATTTCCCCATTTTTATTCAATCTTTTTCTTAAATAGATGTAAGTAACGGTTGTTATAATAGGTAAACTCTGAAATCAAAATGAGTTTGTTTATTAATTCAGTAATTATTAAATAAATACTATTTCCTCATCTATCTTTCTAGGTCTCTGACCCTCTCCTCTGGGGTAACAGTTGTGATAGTATGTTTCACATGTTTGTAAGTATTTGCTGAAATAACTAAATGGAATGCCAATCAATATCAGGATTATGAGTTAGTTTGCTGAATGGATAGACACCACACATTTATTGGTAGAAACATACAAAGAAAATTGAGCATAAAAACAACAAAAAGTAAAGGCAAAATAGGCAAAAAAACTATCATTTTAAGGCCAAACACTTGTAAGTTATTGCATATATTTACATTGAATATCACATCAAACAATGTTTAATTATTTAATTAATATCATGTTAACTAATATCATGATATCTTATAGTTTCTATGTATGTTGATATATCTGAGGATACAAGTGCAAAAACATATTTTAAGTACAATCTATCTACTATATCATCATGCCAGATCCCTTGCAAGATAGGCAGAGAGTACAAGACATTTATAAATAATACAACTAAATTTTTGTGCTCATTTTAATAACGAAAGGTGTAGTTACTACTACACATTCCCTACTGGGAATGTAGTATCAAGTACCTATATTAAATACTGCTGCTAATGTAATATTATTTAATAAAGTACCTCGATTTACTTGTTGCTTACTGCAACATCGTGTGTCCGTAAAGTTCGTATTATTATCCTCCGATGATTATCTACCCGTGTCGAGTTATTTTCACACAATTGCGTTTCTTTTCAGTTTCACTCACTTACAGTTCATTTCGCGGTTTTTCAAGTTATATTATCTGTTTGATACCGACAATTTATAAAAATAGCCTTGTTTTACTTAAGATAAAATAAAACAAGGCTATTTTTATAAATTGTCGGTATCAAACAGATAATATAACTTGAAAAACCGCGAAATGAACTGTAAGAGGGTGAAACTGAAAAGAAACGCAATTGTGTGAAAATAACTCGACACGGGTAGATAATCATCGGAGGATAATAATACGAACTTTACGGACACACGATGTTGCAGTAGGCAAATACTTATAAACATGTGAAACATACTATCACAACTATTACCCCAGAGGAGACTGTCAGAAACCTATCAAGCTAAATAAGGAAATAGTATTTATTTAATAATTACTGAATAATTAACAACCTTATTTTGATTTCAGAGTTTACCTATTATAACAAGTGTCACTTACATCTATTAAGAAACAGATTGAATTAAAAAGAGGGAGATGTACAAAATAAAAAGTCATGAATAGCCAATGTGAATTAAAAATCTAAAAGTATATAGCTATCGAAGAATCTACCACATGAACATTATCTTTGTAATTTTACGATATTTTCATAGCAATTAAATTTATAAGTCACTAGCAGTTTCCCTCGACTTCGTACCCGGTCGACACCAGCGCCACCTACCGGGTCTATGTTATATAGCCTATGTTACTTCTGGATAAGGTAGCTTCATAATTCTAAAATAATTTTTAAAATCGGTCCAGTAGTTTTTGTGTTTATTCGTTACAAAAATACAAATCTTTCCTCTTTATAATATTAAGTATAGATAAATAAAAAAATAAACACCGTCACGCCTATATTCCCCAAGCGGGGGTGGCAGAGGTATACTGTGTACATCCACTTTTTGCCGACGATGTTAGGTCCCATGTAATAGGGGGCGAGCCCATTGCCCTATACCGGACATAATTCCAGACTCCGGACTCATACTGGGAAGTTTTCGTTAGAAAAACTACAATTGTCCGACCTAGGATTTGAACCTACAACCTCGTGATCTCAAAGCAATGTGCTTTGCCACTAGACCAACGAGGCAGTCAGTAATGATTTATTATTTTTATAATGTTAATAAAATTAGGTAATACATAAATGTCCACGACCATTACACTGCAAGGGAGTGTCAGATATATTTGGAATGGAAACACTACTATTCCACTACTATCTACTTTTCACCAATATGAACACGAACAACCTAAAAATTAAGTGGTGATTTTATGTTAAGCTATTTTTAACTGCTATTCATTCGCAAGATATAGGAATGGTCTGTTTTAGTATCATCTGTATGCAGTCCTGACTAGCACCATACAAGGTTTTATAGGGACATCATATGTGCCATTTATTTACCAATATAGTCACATTTTAAAATTACTGTATATTATTACAATTATGTTCCATACATCTCAGTACTTACCTATTCATATTCTATATAGTTTTAAGTTAATATTAAAACAATATTTTTATAAGTTTTCTTTATTATAAAGTTACAATCAATTGCATTTTTTGGTTATAATGATATATAATTATATCCTAGCATTTTGTTTCTATAGTATTCCATAGTATGATTTGATCTTTGTAACTTGTACCAATTATAATAAGGATGTTAGGCACCTAATAGACACATTTAGAGCATGATATTCATTGAGCCATTGTTTATAGTTGGCGTCTTGTCGTTCACTTTTGTAATTTAATAATACTTATCGAACTTCTTGATTTCGTAATAATATACACAATTCTTGATTCGAACTGGAGAAACAGGTTGTTAGGATGAATTATTATAATTCCAATTGATTAAATGTTATGACTACTATTTCTTGCAATTTAGATTCACTGAAATAATAATTATATATGAAATACCTTATAGGTGTTTTACAATAGACCGTTTTTTATGAATATGTTAATTTACTACTGTAACAAACAAATATACTTAGAGGAACAATATTCTAAAATCCCGCCTTTTGTGCTTGACAAATCGATCACTATGGTCACGTGGTACTTCCACTTGCGTGTACGATTGCGGCGCTGACAACCTTGTGGAACGGCAATTGTCACAATTGGGAGTGTGGTCGGCATGGGCTACAAGTGGAATGCACCCACTGTCACACCTGTCGACCTCTTGTATATTCAAATGATTAAAACTGTTTTTATAATGCAACAAAAAACCTTATATTAGTACAGACGCCATCTAGCGGCAATGCGCTGAGGATATTGACCAACTCGTGTCTTTCGTTTTTATAATGCAAAAACCTTATATTAGTAGACATCACAGCATCATGGCCATCTAGCGGCAAAGCAGTGAAGATATTGACCTTAACACCCGCCTGTTGAAACGAATGACAGGAAATTACATTCTTTCAACATTACAATTAATTATTCAATTACAATTAATTATTAGTACAAACATACCTACCAAACATACTAGGCATAAATCAAATGTACTTATAGTGTATATTTAAACACAAGAGCCTCATAGGCAATATATTTGCGAACACCTTATTAAAAGGGTCGTCTTGACAGTGTCTCTTGACGAGAAATACAAAAAAATATAAAGAGAAATATTTAAGGGTAGTCAACCTTGAGCACACTCTGCTATAAATTAAAACATATCGCCCACAATGCCTTAAAGAGTTAACACCGCCTAACATAAACGTACACATTACATATCTGGTGTGTAATACGCCACCAATTACATACTACCACATTCCACTACGTGATTGATGGAAAACAAACTTGCAAAATTTACATTTCATGATTTCAGGTAAGTATACAAGTCTACATAAGTGCTTTGTATTCCAACAAGGTATTTTGGTGTTATTTTGATTGGCAAAATAAAGCAAGAAATCGAGATACAAATTACCTAGTTAATTAAATTTTCTGGTAACAACTTTAACACTCTTAATAACAAAGAATGAATGATGTTTGTACCATTAGGCACCTACCAAGTGAATAGTACATCAAAGTTTATGAATAAATAATTATTAAACAGACTCTGTGATAAATTGCTGCACTCTTAAACCTTTTAAATAACTACCATTACTACTAACGCCGTCTATCATGGAAAAGATGCAACAGTTGAAGTTGTTTTAACTATTTAAATTACAGAATGAACATTGTATTATTGACAACATAACTTAACTTTTAAACATATCCACAAGATTTACAATAAGGATGCTTAATTAACAAAAATCTAACTAGTTTATTTCGGTACCAGTGGAACAATTTTAGTTAAAGGCCTAGTAAATTTGCCATTTTTAGTTTTTACTAAAACAGCTCTGACATGATTGTCCTTACCGTGGAATAATTCTATTACACGCCCTAGAGGCAAGTCTGTGGCGGGCAATTGAAATCCTTAATTAAAACAATGGAATTTATTAATAAATCTGGTTTTTCCTTATACCACTTATATCTCAACTGTAATGTGTTGAGATAGTCAGCCTTCCATTTCTTCCAGAAACTGTGGCGCATTTTATTTAATTGACCGTATATACGAGTAGTTGCTCTATTTTCTGGAATATTGGACAAGTCACCTTCTGGGAAAGATGTAAAGCTGTCACCTATAAGGAAATGTGCAGGAGTCAAGCATTCCTCGTCTGCAGCGTCATCACGTAGGGGGGTAATGGGTCTGCTGTTTACAATAGCCTCTATGCGTCAGAAAAGTGTACAAATGTGCATAAGACAAGATAATATCACCTAACACTCTTTAGGTGATGTTTCACTAATTTTACGCAGCTTACCCATTGGCCGCCAGTGAGGTGCATTTGCAGGTATGAAGCTCCACTCTATGCCTTCTCCTACAGCAAAATTATCAATTTGTTTATCATAATTTTTAACATAATGTCTAACCTTTTCATCTCCTTATCAGCACCGGCAGTTCTGGCTGTGCCTTGCGCGCGTTCGGTCGTGTCGCTGCGCTGCCCGCCCGCTCGCTATTTTCGTATTTTCACGTACGTATTAGATTTCGACTTGCTCTGTTGGAAGCGCTTGCGTGGAGTGGTGATCTTGTTGGCTCGATATACGTGTATACGTACATATATACGGGCTTGCGACTTTACTTCTCCGCGTCTGGCTCGCGCGTAGCAACAAGGCGAGCCGTTAGGTAGACACGCCGTTCTGACGGCGGTCGGCCTTCCCGCGTTTTCGTAACGGTCGTTTTCCGAGACCTACGTGGTTTGTCGCGGCTGTGCTTACGTGTTTTGTGCTTGCGTGTTTACGCAATTGCATTCGCTGTGCGTATGCTTTTGCGGCTCGTGTAGGTACGGTTCGCGTATCGCCCGGTGTGACCAATTACGTGGGTTGCTAGGCAGCCGCGTCGGTTAACGGCGCGGCCGGCCCTCCCGCGGTTTTTTCTCAACGGTTATTTTCATAACGGTTTTCAATATTAGTGTTGTATTGTAAATTTCGCAAGAGACGCGTCTATTGGGCAGAGCCAGTTGACGAAGCTGAAGACGGAGGACGGAAACGTAACGTCAAATAGGTCAGAGGTGCTCAGGGAGATAGAGAGGTTCTATGGACAGTTATATACCTCAGTAGCTAAACCTGTTGTTGACTTGGTAAAAGACCCAAGAGCCAAGCTAACCCGACACTGCACTGAAGATATCCCGGACATCAGCCTGTGCGAAATTAGGATGGCTCTCAAACAACTAAAAAACAACAAAGCGCCGGGTGAAGACGGAATTACTGCAGAACTTCTGAAGGCGGGCGGATCGCCGGTACTTAAAGTCCTTCAGAGGCTATTTGATTCCGTCTTGCTTGAAGGGAAAACGCCGGAAGCATGGAACAGGGGTGTGGTGGTGCTGTTTTTCAAGAAAGGTGATAACACCTTATTGAAGAACTATAGGCCCATCACACTGCTGAGCCATGTTTATAAGTTGTTTTCGAGAGTCATTACGAATCGTCTCGAACGAAGGCTTGATGACTTCCAGCCTCCCGAACAAGCCGGTTTCCGGAAAGGTTTTAGTACCATAGACCACATACATACGCTGCGGCAGGTTATACAGAAGACTGAGGAGTATAATCGGCCACTATGCTTGGCGTTTGTGGACTATGAGAAAGCCTTTGATTCGATCGAGACTTGGGCGGTTCTTAGATCTCTCCAGCGATGCCGCATTGACTATAGGTACATCGAAGTGTTGAAGTGCTTGTATAATAACGCCACCATGTCAGTCCGAGTACAGGGGCAGTGCACGAAGGTGATCCCCATAAAAAGAGGAGTAAGACAGGGAGACGTTATTTCTCCGAAACTGTTTACGGCCACCTTAGAGGACGCCTTCAAGCTCTTGGAATGGCAAGGACTTGGCATCAACATCAATGGCGAATACATCACTCACCTTCGATTTGCCGACGACATTGTGGTCATGGCGGAGTCGCTGGAAGATCTAGGACGAATGCTCGGTGACCTCAATAGAGTATCCCAACAAGTGGGTCTTAAAATGAATATGGACAAAACAAAAGTAATGTTTAATGTCCATGTCGTACCCACCGCACTCACCGTTGGGAACTCTACTCTTGAAGTTGTCGACGAATACATTTACCTGGGACAGGCAGTCCGGTTAGGTAGGTCCAACTTTGAGAGAGAGGTCAATCGACGAATCCAACTCGGCTGGGCAGCGTTCGGGAAACTGCGCAACATCTTCTCATCCAAAATACCTCAGTGCCTAAAGACTAAAGTTTTTAGTCAATGTGTGTTACCAGTGATGACATATGGATCAGAGACGTGGTCTCTTACAATAGGTCTCATAAAAAAGCTCAAAGTTGCTCAGCGAGCTATGGAAAGAGCTATGCTCGGCGTTTCTCTACGTGATCGAATCAGGAATGAGGAGATTCGTAGAAGAACCAAGGTCACCGACATAGCCCTCAGGATTAGCATGCTGAAGTGGCAATGGGCTGGCCACATAGCGCGAAGATCGGACGGGCGTTGGGGCAGAAAGATTCTAGAGTGGAGACCACGTATTGGCAAGCGCAGCGTAGGACGACCGCCTGCCAGATGGACCGACGATCTTGTGAAAATCGCAGGAAGTCGTTGGATGCAGGTGGCATCGGACCGGTTACGCTGGAAAGCGATTGGGGAGGCCTATGTTCAGCAGTGGACAAGTATAGGCTGAAATGATGATGATGATGATTGTAAATCCACGTCTTTTTTCCGTTCGTGGTAAGTCCGGTGGACGCCTAGCGGTGTCGTAAGCCGGGTTTGAGCGGGACCCGAGCGCTCGCCTCCCTCCTTCAGAGGGCTGCCATCTCGGAAGGGCTTGAGCTCTGGCCTTGGGGGCTTCCCTAGTCAGGGCTCTTGATTGCGCCAGGACCCTACCTTAACCCATCCCGCTATCCTATTCTCCGTGCGGCGGTTCTCTTCGCCCCGGAGCAGTTAGGGTTTGGTGCCACCCGTTCGCCTTAAGGCGAAGGGGCACACCGCGTCTCCCCGGTAGTGCCACCTCCCCCGCCGTCACCCGGTGGGGGGGATCAGGGCATCGTTCACGCCCGGGTCTTAGGGCCCTCTTTTAGTCCACTCGCCCTGCCATTTCCCCTCTGGAAATGGCGGAAGACTTCCCTCCTGAGTTCGTCCGGGACCTAACCAGGTACATCTTCCGGCATTGCCCGGACATAGTCCGGGAATTCAGGGCGACGTACTCGCCCGCCTCGCCCGACGCGTCGCCCGCGCGCACGTCGGCCCCCAGCCCCGCGCACCCCGCGCCTTCTGCGCGCCCCGCGACTCCGTTCGCCGCGCCGCGAACTGATTTAGTTGCGCCGCCCCAGACCCCCGCCGACTGCCCCGTCTCGCCATGCGGGTCCGAGCCTCTCTCGGACTCTGATATGGAGGTCGAGCGCGCGTCCGCGCGACGCGCCGCCCCCGCCCGGTCCCCGTCCCCGTCGCTCTCGTCGGAGGACGATTTCGTTCCCATTGCTAATGGGAAGCGGGCGCGCAAACCGCGCGACTCGCCGCCGCCCAAAATTCAAAAGGCCGGAAACGTTTCCGTTTCTCCCGGCCCCTCCGGCCCCCGGCCGTCTCCGTCTCCCGACGCGGCCTCCCCCCTCACGCGCCCCGCACGTCCGAACATCACTCCCCCGCCGCTTGTCATTCAGGACAAGAGCGCCTGGGAGCGCATCTCCAAGGCGATTTATAGTCGCCAAATAAACTACACGCACGCGCGTTCCACCGCGCAAGGCATAGCCGTCAAGGTGGCGTCTTCGGACGACCACCGACGGCTATCCGCTTTCCTGCGATCTAACAAGATCGCATATCACACCTACACCCTGGAGGAGGAAAGGGAGCTCAGGGTGGTAATCCGCGGTGTCCCTAGGGAGCTGGACACCGCCGTCGTTAAGGCCGACCTCCAGTCCCAGGACCTTCCTGTGCGTCAGGTGCACAGAATGGTCAATGGGCGCTCCAAGGAGGCGTACGACATGGTGCTGGTCGTCCTCGACCGCACCGAGTCCGGCCGTAGGGTCTTCGACCTGAAGGCCGTGTGCCACATATCTGGCCTCTCCGTGGAGGCCCCCCACAAACGTGGCACGCCCGGGCAGTGCCACAACTGCCAGCTTTACGGGCACTCTGCCCGTAACTGTCACGCGCGCCCTCGATGCGTTAAGTGCATCGGGGACCACGCGCCGTCCCAGTGCGCCCGTTCGAAGGAGACGGCGGCCGAGCCCCCCAGCTGCGTCCTCTGCGGCACCAAGGGGCACACCGCGAACTATCGCGGTTGCCCCAAGGCCCCGAAGGGGAAGCGCGGCCGGGCGAGGCGCGGCGGCCGCCGTTGCCCCCGCGCGGTTCCCCCCCCCCCCCCCTCTGCGCCCTCAGCGCAACACCCCCCCGCGCCCTCAGCGCACCTGCGTCCGGTGCCTTCTGCGCCAGCGACCACGGCTCCCCGCGCTCCCGCGCCACTGAAGCTGACCCCCCCTCCCCCGCCGCTCAGGCCGTCCCTCGGCGCCAACGCACGGGTGAAGCCGCTGCCCTACACCGCGGCCTCCCACCCTGCGTCAGTGGGCCCTGCCCGCCCCCCGAAGCGCGCGCCGGCGATCCAGCCGGTGGCGGCTTGTCCCCCTCCGCCCACTAACGTCAGTCAGGACGTCGACCTCATCATGAGCGTCTCGGCGGTGATAAGCCCCGCACTTTTCCCCGCGAACTCGCCCTTCGACTCCGCGCCGCCACCAACTTGGCGGACCAGGTTCTCCTGGCCGCGGAATACAGGGACGTATATGACGTCCTGGCGTCCCTCAGAACCCAACCCCCCCGCACCCAATAATGGATCTACGATCTCCCCACCATAAGCCCCACAACCTATCCCTGGCGTTCTTTAACGCCGATGGCCTTCGCTCCCAGCGAGATCAGGTTGCTGATTTCCTCCGAGATCACCAACTTGATATCCTCCTCGTGCAGGAAACCTTCCTGAAGCCCGCACAACGCGATCCTAGGATCGCAAATTATAACCTCGTGCGTAATGACAGAATCGGCTCCCGCGGAGGCGGTACTCTCATTTACTACAGGAGGTCCCTTCACTGCATCCCTCTCGATCCCCCCGCGCTCACCAACATCGAAGCCTCGGTCTGTCGCGTCTCTCTCACGGGGCACCAGCCCATCGTGATCGCCTCCGTATACCTTTCCCCCACTAAATCCGTTCTCAGGAGTGACTTTGAAGCACTCCTCAATCTGGGAAGCGCCGTCATTCTGGCGGGCGACTTCAACAGTAAGCACGTGGCCTGGAACGGTTTCACCACTTCCCCTAACGGTAGGAGCCTTGACGCCCTGGTCGACGTTCTCGACTTTGACGTCATCGCACCTATGCACCCTACCCACTATCCTAACAATCCCAACCACCGACCCGACGTCCTGGACATGGCGCTTCTGAAGGGTGTCACTCTACGGCTGCACTCCTTGGAAGTAGTCCAGGAACTCGACTCTGACCATCGACCTGTAGTCATGAGACTCGGTTCCCCCCCTTCCGCCCCTCAGCGACCCAAAAAGACGGTGGTGGATTGGCATGCGCTAAGCACGGCCTTGGCGGATGCCGACCCTCCCCCCTGCCTCTCAGCTCGGACTCCATCCCGTCCCCTCAGAACACCGATCAGACCGTAGATGCCTTCACCGATCACATCCAATCGGCTGTCAGTCGATCGTCTAAGCAAGTCGAGGCGGAAGATCTCAACCGCTTTCGACTGGACGATGTTAGGGATCTCATTCGTTCCAAGAATGCCTCAATCCGAGCGCATGACTCTTACCCCACAGAAGCCAATCGGGCCCGGATGCGCGCTTTACAACGTGAGGTAACTCGTCGTGTCGCGGAGGTCCGGGAGGAACTGTGGGGTGACTTCCTAGAGGGCCTCGCGCCATCGCACCTGGCCTATTGGCAGCTGGCGCGTAGCCTCAAAACCGACTCCACGACTGGCATGCCCCCGCTGTCCCGCCCTTCAGGCGCACCCCCAGCCTTCGACGACGACGAAAAGGTCGAGCTTCTCGCCGACACCCTCGAGAGCCAGTGCACCCCCAGCTCTCTATCCGTCGACCAGTCCCACGTCGACGCGGGCGACAGGGAAGTCGAGCGCAGGGCATCCCTCCCCCCCGCCGATTCTTTACCTCCTATTACCCAAACGGAGGTCGTAGATCTCATTATGGGTCTCAAAACCAAAAAAGCCCCCGACTCTGACGGCATTTAGAATCGCGTTCTGAAATGCCTGCCTGCCCAACTCATCTGCCTCTTAGTGGTCAAGTTGATGATCTCGGAGAAAATCAGCAACCTGATCTCGCTGGGAGCGAAGGCCATCGGCTAACGCCGATAAAAAAACGCCAGGGATAGGTTGTGGGGCTTAAGACGAGAAAGACGTAAATCCATTATTGGGTGCGGGGGGGTTGGGTTCTGAGGGACGCCAGGACGTACGTCAGAGACGTCCCTGTATTCCGCGGTCAGGAGAACCTGGTCCGCCAAATGGTGGCGGCGCGGAGTTTGAGGGCGAGTTCTTGGACTCTGGGGATCAGCGCGGGGCTTATTGATTCCGAAACGTTAATTACTAGGGTAAAGTCCTGGCTTACGTTTGTGGACGGAGGGGGACAAGCCGCCGGCGAGCGCTTTAGGGGGCAGGCAGGGCCTACTGGCGGGCGGGAGGCCGCGGTGTAGGAAAGCGGCTTGTGACCGTCGCTCGGCCCCAACGCGTGGGGTTGGGGCCGAGCGACGGTCTAAGCGGGGGGGGAACTTCAGCAGCGTCTGGGCCGCGGGAGCGCGGGGAGCTAAGGTCCCTGGGGGGAGGAGCGTTGAGGGCGCAGGGGGCAGGCATCCGCGCGAGGGCGGCGGTGGCCGCGCCTAGTGCGGCGTTTCCCCTTCGGGGCCTTGGGGCAACCGCGATAATTCACGGTGTGCCCGTTGGCGCCGCAGAGGACGCAGCTGGGGGGCTCGACCGCAGTCTCCCTCGAGCTGGTGCGTTGGGACGTCGCGTGGTCCCCGATGCATTTCACGCATCGAGGGCGCGCGTGACAATTGCGGGCAGAGTGCCCGTAGAGCTGGCAATTGTGGCACTGCCCGGGCGTACCACGTTTGCAGGGGGCCTCCACTGTAAGGCCAGAAATATGACATGCGGCCGTAAGGTTAAATACCTTACGACCGGACTCGGTGCGGTCGAGGACGACCAGCACCATGGCGTAGGGCTCCTTAGAGCGGTCATTGACCATCCTGTGCGCCAGGTGCACAAGGTCCTGGGACAGAAGGTCCTCCTTAATGACGGCGGTGTCCAGCTCTTTAAGGACACCGCGAATGACCACCCGAAGTTTGCGTTCCTCCTCTAACGCGTAGGTATGGTAAGCGATCTTGTTAGATCGCAGGAACGCAGATAGCCGTCGATGGTCGTCCGAGGCCGCCACGTTGACGTCTATGCCTTGCGCGGTTGAACGCGCATGGGTGTAGTTAATTTGGCAATTATTAATCGCCTTGGATATACGCTCACAGGCGACCTTGTCCTGAATGACCTGAGTACATCGCGGAGAACTGCCGGACGATGTCCGGGCAGTTCGCCGCGACGTACCTCAGGAACTCCCTGACGAACTCGGGCGAGAATTCGTCCGCCATTTCCTGAGGGGAAATGGCAGGGCGGGTGGACTTAACGGGTCCTATGACCCGGGCGATAGTGCCCTGATCCCTCCACCGGGTGGCGGGGGAGGGGTACCATCGGGGAGACCAGGTGTGACCTTTCGCCTTATGGGCGAAAGGGTAGGCACCAAACCCTAGCTGCTCCGGGGCGAAGAGAACCGCCGCACGGAGAATAGGATGGGTGTAGGTAAGGTCCTAAAGCAATCAAGAGCCCTGGCTAGGGCAGCCTCCAAGGCCAGAGCTCAAGCCCTTCCGAGTTGGCCGCCCTCTGAAGGAGGGAGGCGAGCGCTCAAGTCCCGCTCAAGGCTGGCTTAGTGACACCGTTAGGCGTCCACCAGTCTTACCACGAACGGACAAAAGTCGTGGTTTTAAAACCGAACACTACTACCTAACCGAAAACCGTTACAAAGGGAGTTTTGGCGGGAAGTCGAAGAGTAATGTTGTCAATTTGTTTTAATTTCAATAACTTGTGTTATTTCGACTAATAATGTGAAATGTTGGTGGAATATTAAGCATTATGTGTTCTTATATGTGCATGAGTGAAGGTAATTGTAACAAAGTGATAATACGTGCCTTTTCGGCTTTCTTCAAAACGGCCGTTGCAATTGGTATGTAAAGTATCCACCGCTTTACTATCCAGGGTGGGTACTTCATTAATATCATTATCATCGTTGTCATCAAATTCATCGGGGAGTCGAAATAATTTAAACAAACACGATTATATATCTCACTGGACACTGGCAAAATACACTTATAATTAGTGTGAAGCCATAACTTAGAGAAGAAGAAGAAGAACCGTTACAAAAAGCGCGGGAAACTTTTCAAAAACAGAATTGGTAGTTGAAACCTGCTGGGCAACGGACGCTACTACTCTCAGCTCTGGAATACTTTTGTCATCTAAATGACTGGTGTTGGAATAGTCAGGCCATTCTGTTTTTGAAAATTTTACTTATGAGGCCCATTAAACCATAAAACATTGGAGACGAGATTTTGGGGTTCTATACCGCGCGGATATGTTACAATAAACAAAATAACTCCAAAAGACGTAGATATGGGTGTACAAAATCTTAAATCGAGTAGCTCGGTGGGACCTGACTGTATCCCACCATGGATCATTGATATACATAACACTAGATCAGCAGTAACGGCGTAAATGTATGTCGGCTAAGAATAAGCCCGCAGCCAGGTTTCAAGCTTCTGTCATTCATTGGCCTGCCTGACGTCTCTCGAGTAACACGTATTAATAACAAATCACAAAATAGGTAAATGCGTGGTATAAGAACGCGATTTGAAGTCACATAATCACTATACCGCAAGCGGAACTACTTTACAGAATTAGTATATTATCTATGCTTTGAAAGTTCGCTGGCGTAAATTTTTGGTATTTAATTTTTCGCGACTTTGGCTTGTATTTGGATTTGTTTGATATATTTCATGTTTACCCTTGGCTACTTTCTACTGTATTTGGATCTTCAACTATTATGACACACACGGAGAACAAAGCGATCAAGGGTTCTGATTTGTTTGCAACAATCTTTAAATATTTCATGTCCAGACTAAGTAGGTTTTTGTAGGTTAGGGTTTATTATCAATTAGAAACAAAACACGTAGTGGAGAGCGTTTGGTTTAATCTGTACGTACAGCACGGCGGGAGGACGTCGATCGTAATCAAACGCAGTTTTGTCGTAAGCGTATATTCATTAAGTATTAAAACTAGAGCAATACAAACTTCAATCATTACTACTATTCCTACTCATTACAAAAACTGATCCGGACGCGTTCGACCTGATCGCATTTAGTATATTGTAATCAGTACCTACTCATTTATGTACAATGAAATGGTCTTATAAATGCTGGAATAATAATTTTCAACGAAAGCTGTCACAATACGACTTAGCTAATTAAAAAGCTGGTAATTATAACCTTGATGAATTACTTGTCTAGATGGAGCACCGCGCACGCACTGCATACAATTTATACACCAATATGGTAGTTAGATTCTCCCTTACGTCCGTGTCACTTGAACAGATGCACATTGTTGAGCCCGTAAAACAAATTAGACATGCCGGTTTGTGCTATAAAATCGTGTCCCAAGATTTTCTTCTGATTTTTTACAAAATCACCAAATATTCATTTCGATATTCTGTAGGTTGGCAAAATTGGCCGGTTTTGCCAATTAACAAATGGGGTAATTTATCAAAACAATAGGAAATTTGCTTAAAACTTGGTTAAGCATGATTCAAATATTATTTCATGTTATTTTTACTCTCGGAAAAAGGGTTATTTTACTAGCTTAGTGTAAATCTAAACACTAAAACATCTTAGTGCTTACGGTCTGAATAAAATAAATCATAAAGTACATTTAATTGGCGTCACTTCGAAGAATGGGGAACGCGACTTTAAAGTAATATGAATATTGTTATAAAATATCATTTTTGGGGTTTTGAAGGCATTGATTACGTATATGGCGTTAATTTTGAAGTGCACGATGGCAGACGCGACTTTTAATATTAATCAATACGGCGTTAATTGCTGGATCCAAGATGGGGGATGTGACTTTTATGTAAAATCAGAATGGGTATTACTTTTGGAGTCTTAGAGGATGCTAATAAAGAATAGGAGGGCGAATTTTAAATCCAAGATGACGAATGTGACTTTTTGTATAAAATAAATATGGGTATCTTTTTTAGGGTGTTAGGGGATGCCGATTAAGAATGTGGCGTTAATTTTGAAATCCAAAATGGCGGTCACGAATTTTAATGTTAAATTAATATGGCTACTACTTTTGGGGTTTTAGGGGATTCTGGTTGTGAATATGGTGTTAATTGCTAAATCCAAGATTTCGAGTGTGACTTTTTATTTAAAATCAGTATGGGTGTCTTTTTTGGGGTTTTAGGAGATGCCGATTAAAAATATGGCATTAATTCATAGATCTCATATGGCGGACGCGAGTTTTAATAGTCAACATGGGCATAATTTTTAGGTTTTTAGGGGATGCTGATAACGGCTATAACGTTTATTTATAAAATCTAACATGGCGGACGCGACTTTTTATATAAAATCAATGGGTATCTTTTTTAGGGTTTTAGGGGATGCTGATTACGAAGCGACTACGGTTACCATGGTAACCGTGGTCGCTTCTCGGCGCCATTTTTGTTAGCAAAGGCGTGTCTAGACAAGACTTAGTCTAAGGTAATAACATTGTTCATATGCGCGACTCAATGATTTATTATAATCCAGTTTTATGTGTTCACATCAAGTTTTGCTTCATGCGTCAATATCAGTAGTCGTGGCGTAACAATAAGTGGCCGGATTGGCAAAATTCTGGGCCTCGACAGAGAGCGCTCCGCATTTACATGCGATGGAATTTTTCAATTTAAGTTTCCCCGCAAGGATTATTGAGATAAAAATGACGCGAGCCCAATCGGTCGAGAGTCCTCTAAAACTTCGCCAACGGTTCCCCGCCACTTCACGCCACCTGTCAGTTAATGCTAAATATCTACTATATTATAAACCGCCGGAACAAATCCAATCCAACGACATCGTCTATTCACACGCCGGATCGGAACCGGAGGAACCTCTATCAGCGACGGTCCTTAAATCTCCCGTAGGCCGAGTGCGCACGGAGTGGCGGGCACGCGCGCCGGCGCTCGCTCATAACCGCTTGAGCACGCGGCGCTTGTCCCGCGCGGGCGCGCGCCGCTCGCGCTTGGCGCACGGGCCCTCCGCCGCGCCCGCGCTGCCCGCGCCCCCCGCACCGCCCGCACCGCCCGCCTCGCCCGCCTCCTGCACACAACACACGGACTCAGCTCTTTACACACTGCCAACAACTTTTTTGGGATGGGAGTCAAAAGTCTGACAGGCCCCATCCGCTCGGTGTGACCGGTTTAGAAATCTTTTTGGAATTACGGGGAAATAATAACTTTTAAAAAACTTAAGGATAAAAAACTAGCGTAATATATATATATATATATATATATATATATATATATATAATGTGAGGGTAGTGCATCAGAAAAACTATGGAAAAGCTAGTAAAAAAATTCCGTGGGGATTTTTAATATACTTGTGCAATTTGAGAGGTAATTTTGGTGTCACAGGGAAAGGTCGCGTCCGCGGCTCTGCTTATTGTATAAGTTACCCAACACAGTGAAATAATTCCTAATGTAATAAGAATAAAATTGAAAGTGAATCGAAGATATGTGAAAAAAAATTTGAAATTTAAAAATTAAAATTGATTTAAAATTCTCGGAATCGCCTCGGCTCCCGGCCCCCGCAACCACCCGCGCTCTGCCGACTCGCTAGCGAGGGCACGCGATAAAGTGATTTTTGAACACCTGCGTCGCATAATAATAATATAATAATTTGTCAACATGGTTAACAATTGTGCTGCATGTACCAAAAATATAAGGAGCAACCAGCAAAGTATTAAATGCACTCAATGCGATCTCTACTATCATCCGCTGTGTGTAAATATATCCGACCTTCGTAAAGCAACAGAGACAACAATAAGAAACTGGATGTGCCCACAATGTCACTGTTCAGCGTCGAACACACGCCCCCCATCTCCGGTATTGGACGACTCTTGTGCAGCTATTTTACCTGAATTGCCTATCGGAACCAAACTATTTGAGAAGCTGTCTTCGCTAATATCGGAAGGTTACCAGCTGCTGCGTACGGACGTAGGTGAACTCAAAACACAATTCCAGGTGCTGATAGAACACCTAACTCAATGTAACAAACGCCTCGACGATTATGAAAGCGGCTTAGCCCAAACAAACGAAAGGATTCGTGTACTTGAGGAGCGTGAAGCAGAAATCCCATACTTAAAGAATACAATAACTCAACTTCGGGACCAGATAAACTCTCAAGAGCAGGCTTACCTCAAAAACGAAATTGAGATCTTCGGCATTAATGAAACGCCCAATGAAAACCCAATCCATATCATTCGTACCACTGCTTCAAAAATTGGAATCAAACTTGAAGACAGCGACATAGATTACGCTATGAGAACTGGTCTACGCCGACCGATTAATAACAATACCGCACCTAATAGTAACAAGCCAGGAAAATATCCTCGACCGCTGGTCGTCCGATTTCTGCACCGCACAAAACGGAACGAATTTCTTCAAGCGGGAAAAACCAGACGCGGGCTCACAACCACAGATGTAGAAGTGCCCGGTATTAATGGCCAATTATTATATTTTAACGAGCGCCTAACTAAATAAAACCGTGAGTTATTTCGTTCAGCAAGACAACGCGCTAAAGAATATGGCTATAAATACTGTTGGATCAAAAATGGCATTATCCACATTCGTAAGCAAGAGGGAAATCCGCCCATCGTTATCAAGAACTGGGAAGATCTGGCGCGCCGTTGCCCCGCTACAACTGACCAAGCAAACGATTTATCCAACGGTCCCCGCGCATCCGTATGACTTTTTTACTAAATTAATTCACGTATTTTTTTCAAGTATTTTCTCTCATTTAATTATTAAGTTGGCTTTTTTTTACTTTTTCTTTACTACAGATCTACTGTAAAATGTTTAACGAAGATCTCAGTTTGACTTCAAACAATGTAGTAATTACAAATTTTATTTTATTAGCTAAATGGTTCACGAACTTTTTATTTCTCGTCCATTTTGTGTTGTATAATTTAAAAGAAATTATATTATTTATCTGCGAATATGTGCCATCTTGTAATATCATACACAAAATTACATGTAAACTTACTAATACTTTAACAGTAAATAAAAAAAACCTACTATACCACATTAATAAACACATAGACATAAATATATGCATATCTCAAACTTACACACTATCATCCACTAACACAAACACTACACAAATCAACATCAAAAAATACACACACATACTTACACGTAAACCTCACACATACATTACATCAACTAACTTAACAATATTGCTATTCAACCCTAAGAATCACCCACGCATAAATGCATGTAAATATCAAACAGCATTGCCACTTTACAAAATGACAACAAATGTCTTTAAAAAACACACATATGCGACATGTAAACACCAGACATGCTTAATATTATTATTATCATCGAGTAACGCAGCATCACATAAAAACATATCTTTCACATACGAGTTTAAATACAGAGGTCACCTTAATAACATATCTATAGTACAATTATATAGTGCAATTGCTACCAAAACTTTATACAGCATTTTAATGTGCTTATTTATAATCTATATATTTACTATATTATAACTATGGCATCACTTAGCGTAGCGAATGATTTAGACGAAATTCTAAGAATAGATTGTCGTACAATAGATTCATTAGATTTATGCAAGACAATCCTCAAGAACTCGAAATATGACCTCAAAATAATTACATTTAATATAAGAAGCTATCAGCGAAATTTTGACGCATTTACAGTAGCTTTAAATAGATTAGACTCAAACATAGATAAAATTGTTTTAACCGAATGTTGGTTACGTGAGGAAACAATAGTAGAACCACTTTCAGGATACAGCAGCTTTCGTTCCACAAGACAAATGAATAAAAATGGAGGTATAATCATATATGTAAAAAATGGAACATACGGCAGCAACATTGCCGTTAGAGAGCACAAACTAGTTGATACTGATGGTATCATGCTGAATTTAAATGACGATATAGTTTTATTGGGCATCTATCGTTCCCCATCATTCACAAATACAGACAGGTTTTACAACTCCCTCGATTCGGCCTTATCTGAAATTTCACATAAACACACAATAATAATAGCCGGTGATATTAACATTGATATTCTTGATACTGGAAGTAGTCAAACCGAAAACTACTTATCTCTCATGGCGTTTCATGGTCTTCTTGCAACCATAACTCAACCTACTAGGAATCGTACTTGTCTTGATCACATTTTTATAAAATCACGTAGTAATCCCCGCGGTTTGGTCTGCGAATTACCTATAACGGACCATAACCTAGTATTAGCACATCTTCCGGCAAAAATGGATTCTAGTAGCATCACAAATAAATATCGAAAAGTAAAAACAAACTGGGACTTGGCTGCAAATGATGTCACCAACGCCACTTGGTCAAAAGTTCTTAATGATCCCTGCGTAAACTCTGCTATAAAATCCTTCAATAATATTATAGCTTGCGCAATAAATAATCACACCCATGAAATTAAAACCAGTAGGAGAATGAGAAATATAAAGCCCTGGATTACTCCAGGACTAATCAGGTGTATGAGACAGCGAGATAAACTACATACAGATAGTAGAAATGACCCTGATAATCATATGAAACGAACAATATATACAAGATATAGAAATTATTTTAACCAATTACTTCGCAACGTAAAAGCAGATTACAATAGAAAAGAAATCATTGAAAATAGAAACAATATTAAAAATTTATGGAAAAAAAACAAAAATATATGTGGAACTACTAAGACTAATCATTCAACAAAAATTCTTACATCAAACGATAACCCACAATCATCGCTTAATGACTGCAATAAACACTTCTCTACAGTAGGTGAGATATACTCTGAAAAAATACTTACTAAGCTCTCTACAAATCAAACCAAATTAATACAAACATACAAACCTCCATATTTGAACCCGCACTCTTTGTTCTTTTATCCAACTAATAAACAAGAAGTTACTTCCATTATAAACAATTTAAATGCTGACAGCTCACCTGGACCCGATCTTGTTACAGTTGCATTCATTAAAAAAACCCTTCCCAGCATTATGTCACCCTTGATTTATATATTTAATCGAAGTTTAGAAACGGGTATCTTCCCAGAGTCCTGGAAAATTGCAGCGATTTGCCCTATCTATAAAAGTGGGCCCATTGACGCGCCACAAAAATATAGACCCATTGCCCTACTAAGCATTATCTCCAAAGTGTTGGAGAAAATTGTCAGTAATCGATTAATCACCTTTCTTGAAAAATATAATATTATTTCGAAGAGACAATTTGGCTTCCGTAAGGGCAAATCATCTGAAGATGCTGCGAGTCTCCTTGTAAATTTAGTATCCCAACATATTGAGAATGGTCATCGATGCCTAGGAGCATTCTTAGATTTAGCGCGCGCATTCGATACGGTATCTGTTGGACTCTTGCTTAAGAAACTTGAAGCTGTAGGAGTCAGAGGAGTTTCCCTAAATTGGTTTCAAAACTATCTGACTTCACGCAAACAATATGTCAAAATTGGTAACCTACAAAGTGATCACCTTCCCATTTCTTTTGGTGTTCCTCAAGGAAGCATACTCGGTCCTGTGCTATTTACATTATACATAAATGACATAATTAACCTCCCATTAGTCAACGCAGATATAATTGCATACGCTGATGATACAGCAATAATCTTTTACGGAAAATCTTGGGATCATGTATACCAGCAAGCACAACAGGGCCTTTCACAAATAGCCGACGTGTTAGACACTAATCTTCTAACTTTAAATGTAAGTAAAACTAAATATATTGCGTTCTCTAAAACAATATCGTCTAGTCCCTCTTCAGATATGACTCTAAACATAAACTCCATTACTCAGCCAAACCAAAACATACAACATATAACCACTAATGGAACAATAGAACGTACTAAGTCGATAAAATATCTCGGTGTCATTCTCGATGAAAATTTTACGTTTAAGGAACACATAACTACTTTATCCACTAGAGCTCGAAAGCTTATTCATATCCTGAAGAAACTACGCAATTGCACTCCTGTTGATGTCCTACGTCTAATCTATTTCGGGTTGTGCCAGTCAGTCATTCAGTACTGCATTGGAGTATGGGGATCTTCCACAAAAACAACATTTATAACACTGGAAAGAACTCAGCGTGCACTTATCAAAGTAGCTTTGAGGAAGCCATACCGTCATCCGACAGATGCCTTATATCACGAATTTAGGGTTCTAAGAGTACGTCAGCTATTTATCCTTAATGCTATAATCAAAACACACAAAAGCCTTAAGGACCGCCCAGATTACCTGGATATTATGTCAAAACGTGTATACAGAATTCCTTTACCCCCCTACATATCCGAACTCGCCAGGCGAAGTCCATCTTTCTGTCACCCTCATGTTTATAACAACGTTACCAAGTTATGCAATTTGAAAAATTGTTCTGTCGCCACTTGTATAATGATGTTAAAAAACAAATTATTAGCATTATCATACAATGATACAGAAAATTTATTGTAGTATATATAAACTCAAACACACATACGCATACGCACACACACACACACACACATCCGCACACACACACACACACACACACACACACACACACACGCGCATACACACATAGACATGGACAACCAAATGCCATTATCATAATTTTGTTTTCCTTTTATGTATTCTTCTAAAGCATTTTAGATATGTTAGCAGTTGCTAACGTATCTAATATACTCATTTATTTAATGTAACTATGTTTTATTTTGGTAAATTGACTCGATTGATTGAACTCAGAGTCTCAAAACACAAGCCATGCTTAGTTTGAGGCTCAAAGAAATTATGTACTATTGTTGTTACAAACTTGTGAATAAATGCTTTTTATTTTATTTTATTTTTTTTAATTTATTTATTAAAAATCAAAATACCAGGACATCATAACAGACTAGGAGATCTTAGGTCGTGAGGGATGTATTCGAAAAATATGGCTGGGTAACTTATAACAAAACCCCTTTTTAAAGTATCAGGATATCAAAACAGTATAGATGTTCAGCTTCTCTGGATGATGAAGTATGCTAAATTTGAGGTAAAATGGATGCTAGCAAGTGCTTGAGAAATTAATTGGAATACGAGTTACAATGGAACATTGTACGTACAGACACGACTTCCATACAAAACTGTATGGAAGTCGTGTCTGTACGTGGAATATTTTTAGAAAATAACAACCCAGGGGTATCCTTTTATCGACGTAGAAGCAAATTCCACAATTTTTGGCTTTCGTGTCTGTTTGTCTGTCTGTCGGTCTGTCGGAGGGTATAAACCGGCATCACGCAAAAACTACTGGGCGGATTTTGATAATAATTTCCATGCGGATACCTTAAAATATTGGCAAACATATTGTATAGTATTTATCTCGAAAAAACAAAAGGTTTTCCGGAAAAGACGAAAATAAGCAAAATATTGTATTTCTAAAAAGACACTTTACTCCAAAACTGTTTGATGGATTTCAATGAAATTTTGTGTAATTGTAACCTGTACAAAAGGTCACACCTCTGTCTACTTATATTTTCGAAAAACTTACGTTTTTGAGGAAGGAGAAAAAAAGTCGATTTTGATTTATCATTCATTGTTCCAAAACTACTCCTCAGATGTCAGTGAAACTTAGCATGGAGATATTTCATATGACAGACAACATAGTTAATATTTACGCTTTCAAAAACTGTAACAGTTTGTAGGGTTTACTCTACAAACTGTGACATTCTTGCTTTACTTTAGTAAAGCATCTATATCTCTAAATACTACATATAATAAAACTCTAAGAAAGTCATGTCTGTGTATATTTTTTTGGAAATAACAACCTAAGAATATCATTCTATTGATGTAGAAGTCAATTCTACATTTTTTGGCTTTCGTGTCTCTTTGTCCATCTGTCCAAGGGTATAAACCATCATAACGCAAAAACTACTAGGCGGATTTTGATGAAACTTTGCACGCGTATATCTTTAAATGTTGGATAACATAGTATTTATCCCAGAAATACAATAGCTTTGTTTCAGAAAATACAAAAATAAGAAACACATTGAATTTCTAGAAGGACATATGGAGTATACTTCATACCTGTTTGATGAATTTAAATGAAATTGGGGATAGTTGTAGCCTGTACTAAGTATCACAACTCTGTATACTTATATTTTCGAGAAATGTAAAAGTTTCTGAGGAAAGGCAAAAAGAGTCGATTTTGAGAAATCATTCATTGTTTGAAAAAAACTTAAGCTACTAGATTGTCGCGGAACATTCCGCAAAACTTTATTACTATTTGTTCCAAACTGCAATGTTACGACGTAAACTACATGATTTTGCCTACACATGAAGTCCTACACAGTAGTTAAAAGCACTCACTGGAAATTGTTCATACACGTTTGATTTAAACACTCAAACATGATTTCGTGCGTGTGTGTGTGTGTGAGAGAGAGTGATGTACGCTGTTGGCCGGGAGGCCTTTACAACTTCACCGGACTTTAGGGCACACGGCACTGCGCTCGAGCCAGAAGGGCAAGGGGCGACATACCTACGCGAGGGCGCCTTGAAGAGGCGCCCTTGAGTCGGCGGCGGCTACGATTAACGGATTCGCATGGGTAGATGCGTTCGCGAAGTGTCGTATTGTCGCCTTTTTAACCGACTTCAAAAAGGAGGAGGTTCTATGTTCGGTTGTATGTATGCTTTTTTTTTTTTTATGTATGTTCAGCGATATTTCCGTCAATTGTGGACCGATTTTAATAATTTTTTTTGCATTGGGTGCAGTATATCTCCAAGGTGGTCCCATATTAATTTTATTGATATTGGACCTTGGACTTAGAAGATACACCAGGGAACTCCTTAACGACAAACAATAGGAATGTGTAAATTGGGTATTACGTCAATCCTTTAGGTACCCTACTATAGAATTCACTGGTCACTTAAAATTGTAAAATAAAAATCTTTTATAAAAAAAAGGTAAACCGACTTCAAAAAGCAAAAAAATAAATATTTGAAGTCGGTGCCAAGTAACCGACTGCACCAACCAGCACCGACTTCAAATATTTATTTTTTTGCTTTTTGAAGTCGGTTTACCTTTTTTTATAAAAGATTTTTAATATAGGCGCGAATAGGTTCGAGACCTAAATCGGAGTGGAGATCGATATTCCGTACGAACCAGGGGGCTCCTACGGCTTTACGGAGGAAGCGGTTTGGAACCACTTGGAGTTTATCGATGTGAGAGGGGGCCCAATGCCCGAACACAACACACGCATAAGTCATGATGGGACGAACGCAAGTTTTGTAAAGCGTCACCTTATTTCTAAGGGACATTTTACTCCGCTTGCAGATTAACGAATGGAGACGACCGAGCACAAAAGATGCTCGGTGACGAACCCGCTTGATGTGCGGGCCGAGTGATTTCCTGCATAAACCGACGATGCATTCAGGATTGTTTCTTCCGGAGAGAACTCTAACGATGAATGGACCGGACACGAAACTTTAACGACGATTAATATCTTACGAGAAGTCTTAACACTTTTTTAAACAGCGTTAGTGGTGTATGTTGAATAAGATCGCGCTATAGTTTAGTTTATATTTTACAAAGAACGCCTGTGCGGGCTAACTGGGGGCTAAGACTGAACCAGGTAATAGAGATAGTTGATACAGAAATAAGTTGATGGAACATACAATATATTTATACACGGTTCTTCCGGGATAGCCGTTATTTCTTCATACTAATATGGCAGCATGGATCTTACTAATACTTTCTAGGTGTTTTAGGTCTCGAAATAATATTCGAGATACTTTTTATCCCGGAAAGAATCACGGTTCTTGCGACATACCTGGCTAAATGAATTTAATTGAAACTTTATATAAAGGTGTCTTACACTGTAAAATAAAACAACACACTTTTTATTACGTAAAATATATAAAATAAAATAAAAATAGCAAAATATACAATAGCATGACTTCTGCAGAATATCTATTTTCTCTTCATACTAAAATGGCTGAACGAATTATAAAGAAACTTAATATGAAAGAAACCCACAGATATAAAATGAGCAAGTGAAAGAACGTTGATATTGGGAAAGACCTAGACTATCTTACCGTAAACAAATAGAACGTGTATTTTCAGAAGGGCAAGTCAAGAGTGTCCGTAACCGGCGAGCGTATATAAGACGGACTATGAGAATGGAGAAAGTCAGAAAGGTCTGTAAAAAAAACAATCCTGTTGGAAATCTGAAATCTCTGCCTACCCTGCAAGGGATCTGACGTGATGATATGTATTGAAGTATCTTAAGTCGTAAAATAGCAAAATTAAATAGGTAACTTTGTTCACGCACTATATCATGCCGATACTATCCGTGTAAGTTGTATATAAAATCACTCCAATATGTCAGGCCGCCGCCAATAGATTGGTTCAGGAAGTAGCGAATCGAGGTGAACCCGGACAAGAGCGCGGCGGTGCTCTTCTCCAGAGGTTCAACTTCGCGCCGCCCTCTGCGCCACCCGGAAGGAACCGAGGTCAAGTGACCATGTTCGACCGACCCATTCCCTGGGTCAAACAGGTCAAATATTTAGGGGTCACCCTGAACAGTACCATGTCCTTCTACCCGCACATCAAGCGGGTCCGCAACCGAGCATCCTTTGTGCTCGGTCGTCTCCATCCGTTAATCTGCAAGCGGAGTAAAATGTCCCTTAGAAATAAGGTGACGCTTTACGCTTGCGTTCGTCCCATCATGACTTATGCGTGTGTTGTGTTCGGGCATTCGGCCCCCTCTCACATCGACAGACTTTAAGTGGTTCAAACCCGCTTCCTCCGTAAAGCCGTAGGAGCCCCATGGTTCGTACGGAACGTCGACCTTCACTCCGATCTAGGTCTCGAACCTATTCGCGCCTTTATTAAAAAGGCGTCAACACGTCACTTCGCGAACGCATCTACCCATGCAATCTGTTAATCGTAGCAACCGCCGACTACGATCTCCCCCCGACCCCTGCCGCCACCGCCGGCCGCGAGATGTTCTCACCGACCCCTCCGATGCTTTGTCATCCCTTCTTTCCGCTCAGAATACAGGCGACGACGACGACGTAGTAGTAGACTCCCATAGCCGGCGGTTGACCGGTAGTGCACCCGTCCCCCTACAGCGACTGTCCCAACCGAGGGCGCCCTCGAGTATGTCGCCTCTTGCCCTTCTGGCTGGCTAGAGCGTAGTGGTTGCACGCTCGCCTTTAAATCCGGTGAAGCTGTAAAGGCCTCGCGGCCAACAGCGTACATCATTCACACACACACTCTAATATGTATTTGGTGGATTTTTACCGGCCTGCATAAAGGCTCAAAGATACTAATCATATTTAGGCTAAAAAAGCCTAGCAATTCTTCGATTTCACTCTTCTTTTTCACAGGTGAATATAAGCCTGGGGACCTGTTTAAATTGTTGTACAACAAAAATTTACTCATTTTTAAGTTGTCTTTAAAATACTTTTGCAAAACAAAGATGACTTGGTTTAACTGATAAAACGTAGACTGTTTAACTTATTTTGTCGAATAGTTCTCCAGGTACGATCCCCGCACAGCTTACAAGAATATTGATTAGGGATTTGTGATTTTGGAATAAAGAAGATATTTTGTGCACATACAGGCACATTAAAAAAAAAGTTTGTCCGTGTTAATATCCAGAACGGTGGAACCGATTTTAAATACACTATCATTGGAAAATGTAGGATTTCTAAGAGACTGTTGACAACTTTTTACCTAGGGAAAAGCAAGATTTCAGGGGATAATTGTTTTTATATCTCCATATTAATACGGCTGAACGGTTTGAAAAGAAACTTAATGTGTCTTAAGTCTTGGAAAATTATTATTCCAAAAAGTCCTACCTATCTGTGAAATTACAAAATAAACGCGTGCGAAGCCGCGGGAAACAGCTAGTGAATAAATAAAAGTTTAAAAAAGTACCAAAATCTGATGCACATTATTACATGTTCAGCATCAGTCAATGGCAAACTTAAACGAATGCTAAATTTTTTATACTGTTATATGTTTTAACACTAGTGATAATTATCACGACTCTTATTTGTGTTTCTAAAAGTAATATCTCATTTTAACGTTATTATAATACATCTACTTCCTTCTTTATTAATATTTTTAACCGACTTCAAAAAAGGAGGAGGTTCTCAAATCGAGTGCATGTTTTTTTTGTATGTATGTTACACGATCATTCCACCAATTATGAATCGATTTTGATGATTCTTTTTGCATTAGCTTCAAGGTGGTCCCATTTTAATTTCATCGGTATTAGACCTTGGACTTGGAAGATACCAGGGAACTCCTTAACGACAAACAATACGAATGCGTAGATTGAGATATTATGGGTATTACGTCAATCCTATAGGTACCCTGCCATAGAACTGATCAGAATATTTCAAAAAAGGAGAGGTTGACAATTCGTCTGTGTGTTTTCATAATGTCTTTATTATGAACTGATATTGATGATTCTTTTTGGATTAGGTTTAGAATAGTTTCGAGGTGGTCCCATTTTAATGAAATCGGTATTGAACGACTGCCTCGTTGGTCTGGTGGCAAAGCGCATCGCTTTGTGATCACGAGGTCCTGGGTTCAAATCCTAGGTCGGACAAGTGTAGTTTTTCTAACGAAAACTCCCCAGTATGAGTCCGGAGTCCGGAATTGTGCCCGTTATATGGCAATAGGCTCGCCCCCTATTACATGGGACCTAACATCGTCGGCGAAACGTGGGTGTACTCAGTACACCTCTGCCACCCCCTCTGGGGAAGATAGGCGTGACGGTATTGAACTTTGGACTTTGAAGATACACCAGGGGACTCCTTAACAGCGAATAGCACAAATGTATAGATTCCGTTATTATGGTTATTATATCACAATCCTGTAGGTACCTTGCTGTACAACTCAGAAAAATAATATAATATAGGTATATAAATATGAAATAGTAATATGATAAAAAAGCCAACTTCAAAAAGCAAAATATAAATATTTGAAGTCCGTGCCAAGTAACCGACTGCACTAGCCGGTACCAACTTCAAATATTTATTTTTTCTTTTTGAAGTCTGTTTTTTTTTTTTTTTAAGTTTTTTATGAGTCAGTTGTGCTTGACTGTATTTTTATTTAATTTTTTTAAGTAGAATGTGTAAATTTTTGAAGGAGACGAAATTTTTTGCACATCTCACACAGTTCGTGCGAATCCACAACTAAGCCACTAAATCATACCTACTACACAAAGTCCTATAGTACTTCAACACATGGAGGCTATCATACATAATGGAATCAGAGAACTCTACTTTGGGCTTAAACCTATGCAAAACGAACTTATTCTAAGTGGAGATTCACCGAAGGTCTAGGTGTATAAATGCAACAGTAGTGTCACCTGTGCGTGCGCGTGCGCGGCGAGGCGCTGGTCGCGCGCGTGGATGTCGGTGAGCAGCTTGGCGCGCGCGAAGTAGTCGTCGTACCGGTCCCGCAGCAGCGCCGCCGCCTCCGCGTTGAGCGCCGACTCGGCGTTGGGCGCGATCAGCAAGCACTTGACGGCCAGCAGCGCGTGCTCCAGCCCCAGCTCGGGCCGCCAGTCGCGCTTCAGCGTGTTCACGCACACCTCGCCCGTGTCCGGGGACACGTTGGGGTGGAACAGCTTCGTCAGGAAGAAGGCGCGCGGCGGCGCCGCCGGGAACTCGCGCCCCAGCACCAGCCGCACGCGGAACGAACCGCCCGCGTACGGCGTGCCCGCTGCATCACACACACATTCTGATGACCACTATGCCGCTGCCTGCCAGCGTTTCTCATACATGTACAAATTACCATACACACACATCTGACTGAAATAGAATGATCTCTTGTTTTCAATCAATTCTGAGGCAGCTACGAGCGGCTAATCAGCCTACTGATTACTGGATCATCAAGTGAAGAGGTGCATTGACAGAAATTTGCTATTCCTATTAATGAGATTTGTACCCTCAAAACCATTAAAAAATTGAAAGGATTGGATTCAACTCATTGAAACTACATGCTGAAATTAGACATACATAAATATAATGGACCACATGATAGACCACCAGTGAACGATGAAATATATTATCGCTGTGCTTTTAAAAATCACAGTGTTGCAGACCTATTTTACAGAAAACACACAAGTGTCCTTTCACGGCAATGTGACTATAATAATTAATAATTTTATAAGGAACATTGAATGTATAAACATTACAAAGCTACTTTCTGTAACTCTCATCTATATTGAAATTCACATGGATTTTATAGCATGCATACATTAAAATAAAGAATAGAAACACAATAAATACCTGAAATCACAAAACAGTGATTTCTGAAGGTACAATGACAATATTACACTATAATACAAGAGAAATATTCTCTCTACAATTATTCCGTCTAGCAGAGATATTCAGAGACAATGAAAGAACGATAGTTTATTGCCAGTCAGTTAGCGGATTTAAAAGATTAAGCAGGAGAGCGTGCAGTCCCGCGGCACGTACCTGGTCCCTCGATGTGCGCCTGCACGTCCGTGAGGTCGTCGTCACGCAGCAGCAGCTTGACGCCGGCGGGCGGCGCCGCCGCCAGCCGCCGCAGCTCGCGCGCCACGCCGCGGAGCACCTGCGGACACACGTTCTCCACGTTCGACATCGCGCCGCCTCGTCCCACGTCTTCTCTGAAGCCTACGGCCGCTCAGCGACCTCCCATCGGCGACGCCGCGCTATGCTTCACGCTCGCGCCCCGCGATCATCTCTCTCCGCTGACGACGAATGATTTGCACTGACTCAAAACTTCCGATGCTGAGGATTATTGGAGCGTTTCGGTAGACTAAAATTAACATGGAAAACAGAAAAGTATTAAAAGTCTTGTGTATTCATAAAAAAATTCAAAAGTTGTAATAATTCACAAGGATTGAATACAATGTTGTAACGAATCTTAGTTGTCAAATAAACGTCAAATGATATCAGACAGAACCTAAGGACTACGGTTGGGCGATTATTACTAAAAACCTTCGGATCATACGATTGTTCCGTTTATTCGAGTGCATTCGAATGACAATCGCAATTACTCGATTGTTGGTCGATTGTTAAACTGCTGTGTAAAATAATATTTTTTTTTTTTTTGAAAAAAAAAAAAAAAAAATAATTAATTATTACTTGCTTTAACGGTGAAGGAAAACATCGTGAGGAAACCTGCATACCTAAGAGTTTCTCGAAGGTGTGTGAAGTTCGCCAACCCGCACTAGGCCAGCGTGGTGGACTATGGCCTAAGCCCACTCAGTTTGAGAAGAGGCCCGTGCCCAACAGTGGGACAGTTTCTTAACAGGGCTAATATTATATTTATATTTTTTTTTTTTAAATAATAAGGACGTTAGATTTGTTTATATTTATCTATAATTCAATCGATATTTTGAACTTTACCTAAGCCCTTTATTGGCATGTCCTTCACTGACAAAAATTACTGATTAACCGAAAATTATTGCAAACTTTCGCAACGTTCCACCCTAGCGTTTGTACCCTGCGTATTGGCGACGCACCGTCAATTTTCATTCGTTCGTCGATTGTTATTCGATTGTTTTTTTTTTTTTTTTGGAACGAATGAATCAACTATCGAATGTGTGTAACTACAATTGTCGATTCTTCTTCTTTTTCTTCTTCAAGTTATGGCTTCACACTAATTATAAGTGTATTTTGCCAGTATCCAGTGAGATATATAATTGTGTTTGTTTAAATTAATTCGACTCCCCGATTAATTTGATGACAACGATGATAATGAAATTAATGAAGTACCCCACCCTGGATAGTAAAGCGGTAGATACTTTACATACCAATCACAACGGCCGTTTTGAGGTAAGTCGAAAAGGCACGTATTATCACTTTGTTACAATTACCTTCACTCATGCACATATAAGAACACATAATGGTTAATATTCCACCAAAATTACACATTATTAGACGAAATAACACAAGTTTTGGAAATTAAAACAAATTGACAACATCACTCTTCGACTTCCCACCAAAACCCCCAATTGTCGATTCATTCAATAGCTGTTTTTATAACAATCGCTCATCGCTACTAAGGCAGAACCATATACGACTATATCTACGATGCCTAGTAGGAGTGATCGTTATATTACATAACTGAAAAAATAATCTATTATTAATATATAATCAAATCTATCTATCTATCTATAACCTCACGCCAGATCCCTTGCGGGTTAGGCAGAGAGTACAGAGTTCCAACAGGTTCTTTCCTTCAAATCAAATCACCTATTATTTATTACCTTAAATTTACCGTTATTTTTAAAGCGTTACTTTTATTTCATATTGTCCGACCAAAACCGCCTACCAGCCTGCCACGCGACACAGCGACACTGACTGACTGGACTTAAGGTCAATTTCACTTAGACGTATAATATTTTTGTCAAAAGTCCCGTGTTATATTATGCTCTAAGACAACTACATATGATCTATTTTTAAATGAGTGTCCAGTAATGAAAGTAATATATTATTAGGTTATTTATTATGTTCTGCGCCAATATATTTGTTCGTATTATACGTTATTTATAACGTGTTGGTTCATAGACGAAGAATATACCTAGACAGCGCATATCGCCACGGTAGCGTGTCAATTTTATGTCGGTGTGAGTTTGTGAATCTGCGTTAATGTGCGTGATTAGGCAAGTGATTACTAGTACAAGATTTATCGATAAGAAAATTTATTGATAATTTATGATTAACAAATATTTACTTCATGCAAAATCGTAATTGACTCATCTTAATTATGATTTTGAATTACTACGAGTAATTTATATAAGTTCACACATACGTATCATAATACAAATCTTAAAGACGAATCTGTAAACATCGATATTAGTATGTACAATTTAATACAATAGTAAAGCCTCATTGGTAATGCGCATAACGATCACAAGGTCATCGGTTCGAATCCTATGTCGGAAACTACGAATTATTCGATAAAAAAAATCTAGTCCGGAGTCTGGCACTGTGCTCGGTATAATATCAATAGACTCATCCTCTACTACATGAGACCTTACATTGTTGAACGACAAGTGAGTGTACACAGTACACCACTTCCACTCCCGCTTGGGGAATATAGGCGTAGTGGTGGTAACAATTTTTACATCACATTTATCCTACGTTTTCACGTGAGCCTTTTCAATGCACGTTAGTCATGAAACTAGGATGTATGGTCAGCGCATATCGCTGAGGTAGCGTGTCAATTTCATGTGGGAGTTTGTGGATCTGCATTAGTGTACTTTAATAGGAAAGTGATTACTAGGACAGGCCTTATCAACGTAAAAGACAATAGATGATTAAAAAACATATTTATTTCACCGAACAGAAAAGCTTAAGTTATCTGGGAATCTATACTAAATATGTTCATTTTTTAAATAACATTAGTGTACACTGACACACGTGGAATTATATCAATTCACACCATTTTTAATCTACCCCTGCTGTTTGTGTATAAGGGGTTAATTAAAGTTGAATCATTAATACAGAAAAAAACATTGGAGCAATCAGTTCAGTTCAATTTGTGATAATTGAAGATCATCTTACACTTTGTTAATTCTGAAAAATCCTTAGTTTTATTAATATGCACAAAAAAAACTTCTTCATTTTAAGAGACATCAGATTGAAAAATAGCAGATTTTTTCTGTTGCATAATGTGTAAATATATCAAAAGTAATAACTGAAATAACTCGAGTTGTATCACCTGGAGGTACAGATTTGCTACTAGACCAATAAGGTACTTAAATAAGATTTTTTAATACTGAGTTCTTAGATTCACGCGAATATTACACATGAAATAAAACTATTTTTCGGATTTTATCGCGGTTTATTTTTTTATTTTAAGTTCCCGACGTGTCGAATGCTTTGCACCATAGTCACGGGACCAATAGCACCCATGGTCACGGGAAGGACTGAGGTGTTAGATGTCCAAAAGGCATAGTTGTTCCGGGGTACCCTCAATATTTTAATTATTTTTTTTTGGTCCGATCTACGCATCCGTGCTGTGCTTGTTTTTGGATTTTCTACTTGCTAACCGCAACTTCGTGCTGGCGATAATGAAAAGGGAGGTACCTTTTAAACGTTTTAGCACTCAAACGCGGATTCTAAATCACGATAATCAATAGTTCCATCACATGGATATCGACATGCTTTTCAGGGTTCAGATTTATCTACATATGGGCATGGCATACAACGCACCCTCACGGGGTGGAGGGCACAATGCCAACTCATATAGAGTTCAAACCTCTAATCTTCAGTATAAGCAGTACTACCCAAAGGGCAAAACTTCATTTCGCAACCGAGGCTCTATATGCCATCTCAATATAAAGCTTCCAGGGAGGTAAGTAGTTTAATAAGCGTTTTATTTCAGGTAAAACGCCATTATAGTTAAAGATGAAATAATCATAAATAGGTCCTACCCCCGATTGGGGAATCCTACCCCCGATTGGGGAATATAGACGTGACAGTGTTTATCTAGATATTCTATCCTTACTAAATTTCATCCAAATTCGTTTAGTCATTATGACGTGAATAGGAATTGTTAATGTTTCAGTATTAATTTATTAATATCGACAGTAAGCGATAGGCGCTGTAGGACATTACTATTGGAGAAGCGTAAAATAATGCATATTTAAAATACAAATTAAAGCTTTAAACTCACAGTTAATTATCACCCTATATATATTATATGACGTCAATAACGTATATATTTCATGTAAAATCCATAATTTTGCCGTGAAACTTCCCTATAATATAATAAGAGGCAATAAATACATATGTGTGAAATTCAATTGTAATTCAGGATTTTTTACTCCTCCTTTGGTTGTCCTTGATTTACAAAATACAGCACAACACGACATATTTTCACTGTATTAAAGTATATATACTTAACACAATAATTTTCATTCATATTTTAACCGCTGACACGGACGGGGCGCATTTGTTATGGCCCAAACATCGGACACAACAGGCTACGAAGCACACGTACAGTGCGACGTTGCCAACCTTACAATAGCTTTCTCATTCACTCAAAATGGTGATCCGTGTAATTGAGAGAGAAAAAAGACAATGTGTTGAACGATGACGGGCGGAGCGGCAACGTCGTATGACTCCCTCGAGGTAATTTTACCTTCATGTGTTGGTTATTACTACGTTAGATTATTTTTTTAATAAAATCATTGTGGATCACTGGCGTGATCTTGGATGACGTACTTATGCATTTATCGTGGGTTTGTGAGGGATTGCGGCGTCGCGTGTCAAATTGTTTGCAAATAAATCGTTGGTATGTTTATAATAATAATAATAATAATTTGTATTTCATATTTTTATATATATTTTATAAGAAATTATACTGAATAAATATATACATAATAATAATAAATCTTTATTGCAGACACAGAGATCCATAGTTTAATATAAAAAATTAAATAACATAAACAAAGAAAATACTAAAAATATAAATAATAATGATGAAATAACTATAAAATAATATTGTAATAATTGTAAATAAAAGTTAGTTTTAGTTACGTGTTAATAATTAATTTATTAAATATATATTTAATTTTTATCGATTAAAAGCTCACGGCGGCGGCGCGGCGTGTTTTGCGACAATTATCAAAAGGCGTCGTTCAACGAAGCGAAGTAATAACTATTATTAATAGCGTAAAAAATAAAAGGCGTTTTAAAAGTAGCGTATCGTTATAACGCGTTTTTAAAATATAGCCGTTGCGAACACTCCTAATGCCTAGACACCGCATATTGCCGTGGTAGCGTGTCAATTTTATGTCGGTGTGAGTTTATGAATCTGCGTTAGTGTGCGTGATTAGGCATGTGATTACTAGTACAGGATTAATCAATAAGAAAATATAATTTATGTTTAAAAAATATTTACTTCATGCAAAATCGTAATTGATTCATCTAAATTACGATTTCGAATTACTACTAAGTTCACACGTACGTATTATAATACAAATCTTAAAAACGAATCTTCAAACATCGATATTAGTATGTACAATTCAATACAATAGTAAAGCCTCATTGGTAATGCGCATAGCGATCACAAGGTCGTCGGTTCGAATCCTATGTAGAAAATAGTAATTATTCGATAAAAAAAATCTAGTCCGGAGTCTGGCACTGTGCTCGGTTTAATATCAACAGACTCATCCTCTACTACATGAGACCTTACATAGTTGAACGACAAATGAGTGTATATAGTACACCACTCCCACTCGTGCTTGGGGAATATAGGCGTAGTGGTGGTTATAATATTTACATCACATTTACCCTACGTTCGCACGAGCGCTTTTTCAATGCACGTTAGTCATGAACTTAGGATGTATTGTCAGCGCATATCGCTGAGGTAGCGTGTCAATTTTATGTGTGAGTTTGTGGATCTGCGTCAGTGTACTTTAATAGGGGAGTGATTACTAGGACAGGCCTTATCGACGTAAAAGACAATTCATGATTAAGAAAATATTTATTTTACCGAACAGACCATCTTAAGTTACCTGAGAATCTATAGTAAATATGTTCATTTATTGAATAGGCACTTTACGCACAAAACAGTAAGTCGAATGCAAGTACACACAAGTACTAAATACACACTAGTACTACTCTCGCTAGTACCCAATTATTGCTTTTAAGTAGTTCTGGCTGTGCATCGCGCGCGTTCGGTCGTGTCGCTGCGCTGCCCGCCCGCTCGCTATTTTCGTATTTTCACACGTACGTATTAGATTTTCGACTTGCTCTGTTGGAAACGCCTGCGCTTGCGTGGAGTGGTGATCTTGTTGGCTCGATATACGTGTATACGTACATATATACGGGCTTGCGACATTATTTCTCCGCGTCTGGCTCGCGCGTAGCAACAAGGCGAGCCGTTAGGTAGACGCGCCGTTCTGACGGCGGTCGGCCTTCTCGCGTTTTTCGTAACGGACTGCATTGCCCGGACATAGTCCGGGAATTCAGGGCGACGTACTCGCCCGCCTCGCCCGACGCGTCGCCCGCGCGCGCGTCGGCCCCCGCCCCCGCGCACCCCGCGCCTTCTGCGCGCCCCGCGACTCCGTTCGCCGCGCCGCGAACTGATTTAGTTGCGCCGCCCCAGACCCCCGCCGACTGCCCCGTCTCGCCATGCGGGTCCGAGCCTCTCTCGGACTCGTATATGGATGTCGAGCGCGCGTACGCGCGACGCGCCGCCCCCGCCCGGTCCCCGTCCCCGTCGCTCTCGTCGGAGGACGACTTCGTTCCCATTGCAAATGGGAAGCGGGCGCGCAAACCGCGCGACTCGCCGCCTCCGAAAATTCAGAAGGCCGGAAACGTTTCCGTTTCTCCCGGCCCCTCCGGCCCCCGGCCGTCTCCGTCTCCCAACGCGGCCGCGAGGGCCTCCCCCCTCGCGCGCCCCGCACGTCCGAACATCATTCCCCCGCCGCTTGTCATTCAGGACAAGAGCGCCTGGGAGCGCATCTCCAAGGCGATTTATAATTGCCAAATTAATTATACGCACGCGCGTTCCACCGCGCAAGGCATAGCCGTCAAGGTGGCGTCTTCGGACGACCACCGACGGCTATCCGCTTTCCTGCGATCGAACAAGATCGCATATCACACCTACACCCTGGAGGAGGAAAGGGAGCTCAGGGTGGTAATCCGCGGTGTCCCTAGGGAGCTGGACACCGCCGTCATTAAGGCCGACCTCCAGTCCCAGGACCTTCCTGTGCGCCAGGTGCACAGAATGGTCAATGGGCGCTCCAAGGAAGCGTACGACATGGTGCTTGTCGTCCTCGACCGCACCGAGTCCGGCCGTAGGGTCTTCGACCTGAAGGCCGTGTGCCACATATCTGGCCTCTCCGTGGATGCCCCCCACAAACGTGGCACGCCCGGGCAGTGCCACAACTGCCAGCTATACGGGCACTCTGCCCGTAACTGTCACGCGCGCCCTCGATGCGTTAAGTGCATCGGGGACCACGCGACGTCCCAGTGCGCCCGTTCGAAGGAGACGGCGGCCGAGCCCCCCAGCTGCGTCCTCTGCGGCACCAAGGGGCACACCGCGAACTATCGCGGTTGCCCCAAGGCCCCGAAGGGGAAGCGCGGCCGGGCGAGGCGCGGTTGCCCCCCCCTCTGCGCTCTCAGCGCCACACCCCACCGCGCCCTCAGCGCACCCTCGTCCGGTGCCTTCTGCGCCAGCGACCACGGCTCCCCGCGCTCCCGCGCCACTGAAGCTGACTCCCCCTCCCCCGCCGCTCAGGCCGTCCCTTGGCGCCAACGCGTGGGTGAAGCCGCTGCCCTACACCGCGGCCTCCCACCCGTCAGTGGACCCTGCCCGCCCTCCGAAGCGCGCGCCGGCGATCCCGCCGGTGGCGGCTTGTCCCCCTCCGCCCACTAACGACAGTCAGGACGTCGACCTCATTATGAGCGTCTCGGCGGTGATAAGCCCCGCACTATTCCCCAGAGTCCGTGAACTCGCCCTTCAACTCCGCGCCGCCACCAACTTGGCGGACCAGGTTCTCCTGGCCGCGGAATACAGGGACGTCTATGACGTCCTGGCGTCCCTCAGAACCCAACCCCCCCGCACCCTATAATGGATCTACGACCTCCCCGCCATAAGCCCCACAACCTATCTCTGCCGTTCTTTAACGCCGATGGCCTTCGCTCCCAGCGAGAGCAAGTTGCTGATTTCCTCCGAGATCACCAACTTGATATCCTCCTCGTGCAGGAAACCTTCCTCAAGCCCGCACAACGTGATCCTAGAATCGCAAACTATAACCTCGTGCGTAATGACAGAATCGGCTCCCGCGGAGGCGGTACTCTCATTTACTACAGGAGGTCCCTTCACTGCATCCCTCTCGATCCCCCCGCGCTCACCAACATCGAAGCCTCGGTCTGTCGCGTCTCTCTCACGGGGCACCAGCCCATCGTGATCGCCTCCGTATACCTTTCCCCCACTAAATCCGTTCTCAGGAGTGACTTTGAAGCACTCCTCAATCTGGGAAGCGCCGTCATTCTGGCGGGCGACTTCAACAGTAAGCACGTGGCCTCGAACGGTCTCACCACTTCCCCTAACGGTAGGAGCCTTGACGCCCTGGTCGACGTTCCCGAATTTGACGTCATCGCACCTATGCACCCTACCCACTATCCTATCAATCCCAACCACCGACCCGACGTCCTGGACATGGCGCTTCTGAAGGGTGTCACCCTACGGCTGCACTCCTTGGAAGTAGTCCAGGAACTTGACTCTGACCATCGACCTGTAGTCATGAGACTCGGTTCCCCCCCTTCCGCCCCTCAGCGACCCAAAAAGACGGTGGTGGATTGGCATGCGCTAAGCACGGCTTTGGCGGATGCCGACCCTCCCTCCCTCCCTCTCAGCTCGGACTCCATCCCGTCCCCTCAGGACACCGATCAGGCCGTAGATGCCTTCACCGAGCACATCCGATCGGCTGTCAGTCGATCGTCCAAGCAGGTCGAGGCGGAAGATCTTTACCTCAACCGCTTTCGACTGCCGGACGATGTTAGGGATCTCATTCGTTCCAAGAATGCTTCTATCCGAGCGTACGACTCCTACCCCACCGAAGCCAATCGGGCCCGGATGCGCGCTTTACAACGAGAGGTAAAGCATCGTGTCGCGGAGTTCCGGGAGGAACGGTGGGGTGACTTCCTAGAGGGCATCGCGCCGTCGCATCTGGCCTACTGGCAGCTGGCGCGTAGCCTCAGATCCGACTCCACGACTGACATGCCCCCGCTGTCCCGCCCTTCAGGCGCACCCCCAGCCTTCGACGACGACGAAAAGGCCGAGCTTCTCGCCGACTCCCTAGAGAGCCAGTGCGCCCCCAGCTCTCAGTCCGTCGACCAGTCCCACGTCGACGCGGTCGACAGGGAAGTCGAGCGCAGGTCATCCCTCCCCCCCGTCGATTCCTTGCCTCCTATCACGCAAACGGAGGTCGAAGATCTGATTATGGGTCTTAAATCTAAAAATGCCCCCGGCCCTGACGGCATTTCGAATCGCGTTCTGCAATGCCTGCCCGCCCAACTCATCTGCCTCTTAGTGGCCATATTGAACGCCGCCATGACGAACTGCACCTTCCCCGCTAAGTGGAAGGAGGCGGACGTCATAGGCATTCCCAATCCCGGCAAACCTCGCAATCTCCCCGCGAGCTACCGCCCTATCAGTCTCCTCAACTCCCTGGCCAAGATTTACGAGCGCCTCCTTCTGGCGAGGCTCAAAGACTTCGTAACGACCAGGGGTATCCTAATCGACGAGCAGTTCGGCTTTCGAGCCAAACACTCTTGTGTCCACCAAGTGCACCGCAGGCGCCCTCGAGTATGTCGCCTCTTGCCCTTCTGGCTGGCTAGAGCGTAGTGGTTGCACGCTCGCCTTTAAGTCCGGTGAAGCTGTAAAGGCCTCGCGGCCAACAGCGTACATCATTCACACACAAACACCATAATTTTGCTGTGAAACTTCCTTATAATATAGTAAGATGCAATAAATATATACGTGTGAAATGATAATTAAGGATTTTTCACTCCTCCTTTGGTTGTCCTTGATTGACAAATTACAACACAACACAACACGACATAATTTCACTGTATTAAAGTATATTCAGTTACGGACGGGCGCATTTGTTATGGCCTAAGCACATGTCACAAGAGGCAACCAAGCACACGTACAGGGCGACGTTGCCAACCTTACAATAGCTTTCTTATTCACTCAAAATGGTGAACCGTGTAATGGAGAGAGTAAAAAGACAAAACAAAGTGTCGAACGATGACCGGCGGAGCGGCAACGTCGTATAACTCCCTCCAGGTAATTTTAGATCTTAAGTTACTATATTTGAAAGTACAGGCTTCATGGAACTACAATAATTCGCTTAAAAAATGTCGAGAGAACATAGTGATATAGTTGGGCTTTTAGTTGAACAGAGTGATTAATTTATGCGTGTTGAGCTGGATAAGCATATTATTGTGTATATACAGAACCCCAAATAGTCAGGATTTTACTACATTGGAATCTGTAATGGAAGATGTGTTGAATAAAACTTTCATGAGTAAATAGTCGAGAACAAAACGAGTAGTAAATGGTAACATCAAATAAATATTTGAGAAAAACATGGTACAGCGACAGACTCTCGAGTTTATTCTTTTAAATTAACTAATGTTTTTCTTGAACCATTAACTTCTGCTACATGGATTGATAATATTTTTATTTTATAAGTAACCGTGGAGTTTCTTCCCTTTTTTCTTCACAGGAATGATATTCCGAAGTGGTGGTAGAGTCATTGTTACTTTACTGACGATTCATAAATACTATAATGATTTACATGAATAAAAAAGAATATTCTGATTCTAAATCAATGAATAAAAAAGACGATACATACAGACGATATATACATTTTAGTTGATGATATAAATGAATTTATTTCTGTTTTGTAAGCTTTTACTTAACTTGCACTGTTCGTTTCGTGCGTCTGTTTGTCTATTTTGACCCATTTTACAAGTACGTGGATGGCTGATTGAGCTGTGATATGCCACGCATATGAAGCGAAGTATGGTGACAATGCAATATGGTACCGTAGAGATGGCCACATGATCGAGCCAAAAAGTAACAAGGATCTCCTCAGATAAAGAAGCAGTTAAGGATCGGAGATATCCCATTTATGATTTGGCTATAATAAGTTGCTTCAAAATAAAAGATCTTTGTAGATTAAAATTATTCATCTGAATTGCCTACTTACTAAGTGGTGTAGTACCACTACTAAGTGGTATGTTTATAGATTTATTTGATAACTAACGTATCCACCCAAACTGATTTCAGACACGATGTCAATAGATTTTGTAGAAACATCGTACGTTGGTATCATCGCGCAGTCACGGCGCTGTACAGCGTCAGTTGAGGCGCCGCCGCGGCGTGCAGCGTGAGTGGAGGCACTTTATGGCATGAGTGGAGGCGTTCTGTGAGTCAGTGGAGGCGCTGCGCGGTGGAAGTAGTGGCGCTGCGCGGTGGAAGTAGAGGCGCAGTAGCGCGTGAATGGAGGCGCTGTACGGCGTGAGTAAAGGGGCTGTAGGACGTGAGTGGAGGCGCTTTATGGCATGTGTGGAGGCGTTCTGCGGCGGAGTGGAGGCGCTGTGCGGCGGAAGTAAAGGGCGCTGTAGTGCGTGGATGGAGGCGCTTTAAGACGTGTTGTAGGCCGTGGGTCGTATCAGGAACATAAGGAGGTTGAGTAGACATCATAATGAATATTTTCTTGATAAATTGAAATTTGTTATAACTTGAGATGAAGGTATGATTCCTCTGGAGAAGTACATGCACAAAGGAGTCCTAAGACAATTATTAATGTCTTGTACTTCAATGAATTGGATCTGCTTGTTTTTGTAAGTTGAAATTTGTTATACATTTATGATGAAGGTATGTTTCCTCTGGAGAAGTACACGCACAAAGGAGTCGTAAGACGACTATGAGTGTCTTGTACTTCAATGAATTGGATCTGCTTATTTATGTAAGTTGAAATTTGTTATACATTTATGATGAAGGTATGATTCCTCTGGAGAAGTACACGCACAAAGGAGTCCTAAGACAATTATGAGTGTCTTGTATTTCAATGAATTGGATCTGCTTATTTTTGTAAGTTAAAATTTGTTATATATTTATGATGAAGGTATGATTCCTCTGGAGAAATACACGCACAAAGGAGTTCTAATACAATTATGAGTGTCTTGTATTTCAATGAATTGGATCTGCGTATTGTTGATAAATTGAAATTTGTTATAAACTTAGGACAAAGGTATAAGTCCTCTGGTGAAGTACATGCACAAAGGGCTTGTAAGACAAACATGAGTGTATTGTTTTTAATGAATTGGATATGTTACAGAATAATTTTAAATCTGAGATGTTAGTTTATTAAAGGGATCTATTCACAAAAGAGTCATAAGGCAAATGCGAGTGAAATTAATCCGGAGAATTGAATTAAGGAAAAACATTGTTCTCTTTTTTCTTAAACTAAGCGTGACAGGCTAAATAATTTATTCTAAAGTATGGATGACGATGATAAAAATTCTCTAGTGATGCGTAGTATTCAGAATGATGGCTTTCTGTACTAAATTGAATGTATAAGTTGATGTATTTAGTATATTGAGGCATTGGAGAAGACTTTTAGAGACTACACCAGTTGATAAGATTACTATTGGAACAATATGCACTATGTCTGCTTTCCACCGTGTTTTTAAATCTAATGCAAGATTTTTTGGTATAATGTGAGCTCATCAGATGTTGTTGATTAAATATTATAGGGGTTAGGAATGACTATATCTATCTATCTATAACCTTACGCCAGATCCCTTGCGGGGTGGGCAGAGAGTACAGTGTTCCAACAGGTTCTTTCCTTACATACCTCTCTGGCTTCCTCGACTTTCATAGTTCGTCTCATACACGCTCGCCGGTTACGGAGACTCTTGACTTTTCCATCAGATAAGACTCGGTTTATTTGGTCGTGGTAAGATAGTCTAGGTCTTCCCCGGTACCTGCATCCTTCCACTTTCACATAATAACTATATCAATAATATATACTATGTTACTGACCTAAACGTGAAGAGATATGTCTGGTCTAATATAATGGATCGCTTTATTTTTAATTATAGTTCTATCCCAGTAATTTTTTTACGTCTTTGTTTTCAAGCACTGTATCTTGTTTGTATTTAATAATAAGAGTTTTTATGTGTAAATTGTATTGGTGGGCCATATATTGGGGAATTATTACTGCCACTCGGTTATGGCGGTGTTTGTAATCAGTTTGGATGAGGGATTTACATGCGCCGGTGATGTGATGTATGGTTTCGGAGGCAGAGTGACAGTGTCTGCATGAATCTATCGGTAAGTTTGAGTCCTTGATAATATGCTTTTTATAGTTGCGAGTGGCAATCATTTTGTTTTGTATTGCAAGAATGAAGCTGTTAGTCTCTGGAAACAGTTATCTTCGTAAAACCATTCGTTTGACTACATTATCCACGTGTCTTTGACCCAAATCGGATCGGTGTCTCCCGCAAAGTGATTTCCGAGCCTATCTTTCTATTTTGACACGCATATCTGTAAGTTTTTCTACGGAGGATTTTGTGTGATGCTTCCGATGTGTTGTCATAATTTTTTTTTTTTTTTTTTTTATTATACGCTTCAGTTATTTAAGATCTGTATTTGACCCGAGTGTATGATTCCAAATAAATAAGTGAGTATTTGGATGGCGGAAGTATTATATGTCTTTATTATATTTCTAGAATTGAGGCATGTTTTTGGATTCTGATTCACGCGATATTAAAATTATCGTGTTAGTTCTTGCTTTGTTTCCTTCTGTGGATTTTTCGACACTGATTAAATCCTAAATATTTGTATACACTATATTACTAACTGCAGGGATAATTTTATGGTGATATCTTCTAAGTGAGATAGATCGTTTTTATTGCCAGCATAAATTTTAATATCATCCATGAAAAAAAAGGTGAGAATGAATAAATAATGAGTCGAATCCATGCAAATTCTAGCTACGATTACTATTGTCGAGAAAAACATAGAAAGGATTGAGTGACAAAGAGAACCAAAGAGGAGTCATAAGAGTATTCAATCTTAATAAGATTTCAAGAAAGTAATTGAAATATACATGATCCAGCAATAATGCTTAAATACATTAAATGAACAATACATTTTGTTCATATTGTAATCGTACAAGTTGTTGTTCCTTTATTTTATATTGTATTTCAAAACATAATTGATGGAACAATTAATTTGTTAGATGGCCGAACGTGTTGATTAGAATAGATTTGATTTAAAATGGAATAAAAACAAAGGTTGGATAGTGTGATAATAGATCATATGTAGTTGTCTTAGAGCATAATATAACACGGGACTTTTGACAAAAATATTATACGTCTAAGTGAAATTGACCTTAAGTCCAGTCAGTCAGTGTCGCTGTGTCGCGTGGCAGGCTGGTAGGCGGTTTTGGTCGGACAATATGAAATAAAAGTAACGCTTTAAAAATAACGGTAAATTTAAGGTTAGGTTAGGTTAGGTTAGGTTAGGTTAGGTTTTTTTTTTTTTTTTTGTTTGTTTGTTCATCAGAGTTTCCTCCAATATGTGTTGGAGACCTGTCTGAGCTATTATGATGCTTCGTTTCATATGTTTTTTATTTGAGTTAGTTTTTGGTGATTTTACCTATTAGTTGTACCTATTTATTTGGTATAAATTTATTTGGGTATTTTGTTCTATGTGTTTATATAGTAATTTAGTATGTTCCTATATTTGTAGTAATTTGATAATGTGTTTGTTATTTCATTTTGGTTTTACTTATTATATTTTGTCTTTCTATTTTCTTTCCTGGGTCCTGAGGTTGTGTGACAATTAGTTTATTTATTGCACTGGGGTTTTACTTCTCAGTACCTCATTCCGTCAAGCACGGCCTCGAGTCCCATTTTAGCAAACATCTTTTACGATGCCACTTTGTCAACCTCATGTTGGCTAGCGACTCGAGGTCGTGCCTGATTTATCCTGCTTTTTAGGTCGGCACCCCCTTCCCTTTAATTTTGCTATGCCTTGCTGCATAGCAAACGCAAGGGGGTGAGTAGTACCTATACTTTGGTGCGATTTAAAAATGGACCTACTTGCGTTTTCCACGGTAATTCTTTTATTTTTAGTATGAATAGCATTTTCATCTATAAAATATTTGTGTTCCGGGATATTATTCGACGTTTGCAGATCCATTAATATTTTCGTGATCGACCCAATGTCTCCTTCCTTCCTTTCTGTATTTATTTTAAAAGTGCTTTTTCGGTTATCTATTTTGTGGGAGTAATTTATATTTTGGGAGGCTTTGAGCATGTCACTTCTGTTCTCGTGTGATTTTTCCTGTTCCAGATTCTTGGTGGGCGCGCGGCAGCGGTGATGTGGAGCAGCGTATCGGACCTTGCGTTTTCGGGTTCTCAAGATGTTCTTTAAGATGGTAAGTATTTTTGTTCCGCCTATGCCATTTCCCGATCCGCTCCTCCCCAGCGCCCCCCGCACGCTCACGACTTCCTCTGTTTTACAGGTTTTCAGAAGGGTGCCTTTTTCAACAGTAAGCCACGCTCGCTCTAGCGAGGTTGTCCCACTTCTTCCGTATGGGACAATCCTCGCTAAAAACCCCGTGCGCAGTTTCCTGCAGCTTTTCTTGGGAGCAGTTTTTACATTCAGCCGCTCCACCAGTCGCCATCTGGGGGCAGTCCGCTCTCACGTGTTGACCACCGCAGTAGGTGCACGAATCCCCTTCCTCCTTGCATGCCCTACGGCCGTGGCCAAATGCTAGGCACTTTGTGCACTGAATGAGTGGCGACTGGTCCGCGACTTGAATGTATTGCAGGTCCACATGAAGCCTGCCCGCCGATGTCATACGCTGCCACATTTGGGGTGCCACCTGCAGCACTATGTGGCACTGCAGATGGTTCCTCACACGTCTGCGGTATTTCACTGTTGTGGCAGCTATTTCCTCGGCAGACAGGCCCCGCGTCAGTTCAGGGTTTTGATTCGTGATGGCCTTCAACACCTCGTCGTCGGTGTTGTAGGCCATCACGTATCTTAAGATCACCTGCGGATTTTTGTTTCTAGCCTCCTCGATTTTGAGGCATTTGTTTTCTTTTAGCTTATTTATCGTTTTTACTGCCTCCTCTTTTGTTTTGCAGCTGAGAACCACCTTTTGGTCCTTCACCTTTCTCAGAGAGTTTATTTGGAGGCCGGTATCTCGTGCCTTTAAGGTGGTTCTCAGCTTCATTACAACGTCGTCACTGGTGTCCTCCACTTGTGTGGAAGACACCAGGATGGAGTGATTGGACTTTGGTTGGGGTGGCCTTGTATTCGTGAGCGCTTCTGCGTACGTTGGCCTCGTTTCTGCCGTCTCCGCAAGGGTTTTAGTAGTCTTTACTATTTCCTTGCGAAGCTCTTCCATCTCCCTTTTATTTTCTTCGAGCATTCTGCCATGCTCTACTAACTTTTTCTCCCAGGCTATCTGTGTCGCGGATATCGAAGCTTTTTGCTCATTTCCCGAAGGATCGGACAAGACAGGAGTCGCGACTGTGACTCCTATTTTTTCCGATTCTTTGGGCTTTTTATTGGTCTCCTTTTCTTTGGCCTCCGCCTCCTTCACCAATGCGTACAGCCGATCCACGGCCTGCATCACGGCGGTTTTTATTTCCGTTTTTAAGTTGCGCGAGTTACCTAGGTGGAGTTTAGCTCGACTGAGGCAGGCCCTGGCTTCGGCTGTTCTTGTCGGGTATGTTAATGTTTTATTTGATGTCCCCTCTTGCGCATCTACGGCGGACTCCCATTCTCCGATACTACGCCTCACGCTGTTGGTGGTGTGGGGCTTTGTCGGTGCTTTTGGGGACATCTGACTTTCGTTTGTTGTGGGTTTGACGGGAGTGCGGAAGCCGAACATATTGGGGGATTGGTTTAGTCACGTTACAACAGCTGTATAGGGGCTGTGTAGTTATAGCAATATAATACGATAAGGGTTTTTGTGAATAAATTAAGTATATAATTATTAAAATGTATACGATTTAAATTTAAATAATTAGTAAAATAACCTAACCTACCTACTACAGCTGTATATGGGCTGTGCAGTTATAGCTTTAATTTGTGTAATAAAAAAAAAAAAAATATTTGACGACTTAAAATGTAAATGATTAATTATTAAAATGTATATAAATTGTGATTGAATAATTATTATTTGTATAATTGCTTGTTAAAATGAAAATATTGGTTAAAATGTCAATGTAAATATAATTAATTTTGTCAATAATTTGCGCACTTGTTAACGCTGTCTATATTAGCCGTTATTTGATCCAACTGTATGTGGGTTGGTTCAAAAAAAACTCCCAATATAATTTAATTCCCGCTGTGGGATACGTTAATTCTACTTTCCTACGTTATCTATTATTAATGTTTGTGTTTTCTGTTTCAGGTACCGTCGTCAGGGTGTAGTCGTCGCAGCGCTACACCACAAGCAAATCCTCGCGCGTCCGGTTTAAGTACGTGAGTACTTTTGGTCAATTTGCCTGAAATCGAGTATTTGCTCTATGTCCGTTCCTTTTTCCCAACTGTAAAAGGTTTGGGGTCAATAAGACTACTGGATTTTCCTATTTTAGGAACGTCTCTCACCGTCACCACCGCCTGCGCCGCACTCCTTACGTGATTTCTAATATACCTACTCTCCCGGTTCGTCAAAATTAACGTAGTGCGTAACGACCGGGTGGGCGGGGGGGCGATTTTTCGCGCTACCCCTACGAATGGGGTGTCTGCGGATAGGGGCTGACGAGGGCTGTGCAACGATACCAAATTTGGACCTTCGCTAGAAGAAAATTTTGAAAATTTTGGGTTTTAAAAATCCAAAAACCGGTCAATGTATGGAAAGTTTATAACTTTCCTTCGAAAAAATTTGGGGAAAATGTCTAGATAGATCGGGCTCGATGTACCGAGTTTAAATATATCAATGTTTACTATACTAAAGTCAATAGAAAGTATTGAAAATCGACGAAAACCCAAATTATCGCACTCAGCACTATACCTCGGTTCGGTGTTTGGTTTTGCCAAATTTAGCGCTACCCCTACAAATGGGGTGTTTGCGGATAGGGGCTGACGAGGGCTGTGCAACGATACCAAATTTGGAATTTCGCTAGAACAGAATTCTGAAAATTTTGTTGTTTAAAGTTCCAAAAAATAATCAATGAATAAAAATGTAGGGAAAATTTATAAATTTCCTTCGGAATTTTCCTCGGGAAATTGTCTTAAAATGTCGGGCTCGATGAATCGAGTTTAAATATATAGGGTTTGTATGTACTATAGTCAAAAGAAAGTATAGAAATTAGACCGGTTAGGTTAGGTTAGGTTAGGTTAGGTTAGGTTAGGTTAGGTTGGGGTGCTAGGTCGGGTAACCTCCACGAGTGCGCGTCCCATTGTCTTTCCTTGGCATGTCTTCGGACTGGTCGGGCAAGCCAATGGGTTCGTTGCCGGTGCACCCTGGGCATCGTCAATAACTTCCCCTTCGGGGGTTCTTGTTGGCGATGGCAAATAACCTGACGCGGGGGGGTGGGGCCCGGTTCTGTCCGGAGAAGGAGGCTGCGCCTGGCTGCCCCCGTCAATCTCTGTTTTGGAGAGAGGCGGGTGCAACAAGTGGCGCATACCTTCTAGGTCGTTTGTTTCGTTCCCCTCGCTCCTCGCTTGAGGAGTGACCGAGAGTCGTTCATTCGTATCCTTGAAGGTCGGTCGAGTCGCTCGCTCCTCGTTCTCTCCGTGTAAAGAGAGAGCGGGGCGCGAGTCGTTGGTGTTTATCGACGTTGTCGGTGTCGTGGTGTTTTGTTGTCCGGGTACTAAAGTACCTTGCTGGCGACAAAGAGCTTGGAGTGGGCGTGAAGCCCTAAACATAACCCTTCCCGTTCTAGTCCCCTCCCCAAAGTCCTTCCCAATCCCATCCCTCTCCCTTCCTAGACGTTGGGTCTGGTGTGTGCTCATCCCGCCACCAGACACGGTCCTGTTCTGGGCCACCGACGGCGAACCCGTAGCCCACCAACGATGAGCCTAGCTCTACGGTGGAACGGGGGTCTGGCCTTAGCCGGCTGGATCGTGAGGAGTAAACCTCTATAAAAAATCCCGAACTCCCGGCGCAGCGGTACGTGGCGTCGGGATGCTTGGTCATGGACCGAGCGGCTGGCAGGTGATCAGCCACTAGCGACCAACTCTGGGGTACCTCCCGCCCCCCAGGCGTATTAGGGTTATCGGGGTAACCGGGTCCCTACTCCGATGGACGATTCATTACCTAGGTTCTCGTGGGAACTAAATGGAAGTTCAAAATAATAAAAAAACCTTTTTCGATGATGACAGGGAGAGAGACGTAGCTGGTCCGGCGGCAGTGGGTGCTGTGGACGTGGTAGGTGGAAAGGCCATTACTGGTCCTGTTGCTAAGGGTAAGGAGACAGGGGGTTCTGCCCTCCCCGACTCCATACTAAGGGAATTGGATTCGGAGGAGGCTTGCGAACGGTCCAAATTTTTCAAAAAACCGGATCGCAAGCGCAGGAATGAGGGCTCCAAATCGGAGCTATCTAGTGATGGAGAAGAGAAGGTAGGCGCTATAAAGCGGCTGCCAGCTCGAAGGGGGCGTAAGTCCCAAAGTTCAGTAGGGGTGCCAGGGCGGGACCCCAAAGGCAGATTCTTGAAGGCGGTGGAGACTCCTGCAAGGAGTGAAATAAGTGATGACGGTGGCGAGACTGATGCCTCCTTTATCTCACTCAGTTCGAAGTGTTCAAAGGCATCGGCAGCGACAGAATACGCCGACAAAGTTGATATAGTTGCCCTCCAGCGGGAACAATTAGAGGGTCGCGTACAGGTGCAGTTGAACAAACTAGTACTAGAGGAGGAAGCTTTGGACAGTCTCCCTACAACAGCGTTGTGCCAGCAGCTTCAAGAGGAGGCGGCCGAAATACTTAAAATCGTGGCCAAATCGGGCAATTTAAAAGGCACTTTTGTCCGCAGCCTCAAAGAGTCGGCCAAACGAGTAAGGAAGGCGGGCAGGCTGCTCAAGAGCCGCAATGTGGCTCAAGAAACCGCCATTCTGCAAAAGGCGAACATCCGTCTGCAGGCGGAAGTAGCAGAGCTCCGCAAGGAACTGGATGAGGTGAAAAGTGGTGTCGCTGAGGCTCAGACGTCCCAAATGACAGAGACGATCGTGAATTCGGTCATGAAGTCGGTCGGCAACATGATGAACGCGCGGCTTGCAGCGCTGGAGGACCGACTGCTGCCGGAGAAGCGTCTACGTCCGGCTCTCGCTGCGGATGCAAAACGTGGCCCTGCGGAGGTCACATATGCCCAGATGGCAGCACCCAAGCCGGTGACACGGGCATCTAAATCAGTTACTTTGAAGACTCCAGTTGCCCAAGAGGTGCATAATAAGGACTCTCCAGTGGAGGATGGGAGTGCTAGCGTTGTGCCTACAAAGCCTGCTCCTGCAAGGGATGCAGCTGACGCAACGTTGAAGAAGCGGCCAAAGAAGGCACAACAGAAAAAGGTGACGAACAGTGGCGAAACTTCTACACAGGCGCCTGAACAGGAGAAGTCTGAAGGCGGTTGGACCACTGTGACCAAAAAGAAGAAGCGCAGCAAGAAAAAGAAGGCGAGTGGGGGAAAACAGGCCCAAAAGACTGCAAAAATGAGGCTTCGCATACCAAGGTCGACAGCTGTTGTGGTGACATTGCAGCCGAGCGCTGAAGCGAGGGGCGTCACTTATGCGTCACTACTGGCAGAGGCGAAAGCAAAGCTGCCTGTTGTGGATATCCCTGGTCTTCGTCTCAAACAAGCGGCAACTGGAGGTCGCATTTTTCAAATTCCGGGGGCGGAAAGTGGAGACAAAGCAGATGCTCTTGCGGACAAGCTGAGGGAGGCTCTCAGTCCCGATGACGTAAGAGTCTACAGACCGGTTAGGTGCGCGGAGCTTCGAGTGACAAACTTGGACGACTCTGCCACTGCTGATGACGTAACTGCTGCAGTGGCACTGGAGGGGGGCTGTTCACAGGACTCCATAAAAGTGGGGCCCATCCGGCCGGGACCGTCAGGCCTTGGGACGACCTGGGTTCGCTGCCCACTGGCTGCGGCCAAGAAGGTGGCCACACAGGGAAACTTGGTGATTGGTTGGGTCACTGTGGGTGTAAAACTTCTCGGCCCGAAGCCCACACGATGTTTCAGGTGTCTGCAAACGGGGCATGTTAGCGCGATGTGCCCGGCAGATGCCGACCGCAGTGAACAGTGCTATCGCTGCGGTAAGACCGGTCACCTGTCCAGCACCTGTAGGGCTACGCCACACTGCTCAGTGTGTGCTGCCGCCGGAAAATCAGCCTCGCATAAAATTGGAAGCGCGGCATGCCAAGCCCCCTCTGTTAAGGGGGTCAGAAGGGAGGCCAACAGCGAGGTTAGGCCTTTAAATATGGAAGTAGTGGAAAGCGCCAATGGACAGTAGTCGCTCCTACAAAATTCTGCAAGGCAACCTCAATCACTGTGGCGGGGCTCAGGATCTGCTCCTGCAGTCCATGCGGCAGTGGTTGATCGATGTCGCCGTAGTCGCGGAGCCCCACTTCGTGCCAAACCGACCCAACTGGGCTGGGGACTCAAATGGCTCCGTCGCGATTGTGGGGGCGATAGACCTGTCTATCGTGGAAAGGGGCCGGGGCTTTGTTGTAGTGAGATGGGGACAAGTGGCTGTAATAGGGGTATACTTTTCCCCTAATAAGACCCTCGCCGAGTTTGAGGTTTTCTTGGATGAGGTTGGGGCGGCGGTGCAACGGGTAGCACCGCTGCCGGTATTCATCCTGGGAGACCTCAACGCCAAATCTACGGCATGGGGCGGCCCTGTCACGGATGCCAAGGGGGAAACATTGGAGGAGTGGGCAGTTGTCGTGGGCCTCTCTATTCTAAACCAGGGAGACACCTTCACGTGTGTGCGGCATAATGGCGGGTCCATCGTGGACGTCTCTTTCGCCTCCCATGCTATTGCAGCTCGGGTTCAAGGTTGGCAGGTGGTCGTGGGGGTAGAGACTCTTTCCGATCATCGATATATTCGGTTCGATGTCTCCCCCCTTAGAGAGACCAGTAGTGGTCGTAGTCCGGGAAGAGCGGGCTTTCCTAGGTGGGCGCTGACACAACTGAATATCGACGCTGCAGGAGAAGCGGCTTTTGTTCAGTCGTGGGTATCGCAAGCTGCAACGTCGAGAGATGTTGAAGGAGGAGCGGCGTGGTTAGCTGGAGCCTTGACCAGCATCTGCGATGCCGCCATGCCGAGAGCCGGGACCCGTCCTTCAAGGAGGGTGGTCTACTGGTGGTCGGCCGAAATCGCAGAGCTGCGCAGGGCTTGCATTGTTGCTCGGCGAGCGTACACACGACAGCGCAGGAGGAGAGTGCGAAGCGAGGCTGAGGGCGACCAGCTGTATGCCGTATACAACGAGGCTAAAAAACGCCTACAGCTGGCCATCACCAGGGCAAAGACGAAAGGTCGGGAGGAGATGCTGGCGAGCCTGGATAGGGACCCATGGGGGCGTCCGTACCTATTCGCGCGCAACAAGCTGCGTGGCCAGGCGCCTCCACTTACAGAGACCCTCCAACCCACCTTTTTGCGGGAGATAGTTGCGGTTTTGTTCCCAAACCGAGAGGATCACGTTCCGCCAGAAATGGCCCCAAGGGCCGAAGTGAGGAACGCGGTAGACCATCCAGTGCCCGCTATAGCGCCGGAGGAGATAGCCGTAGCGGTTCGAAAACTGCGGTCCAAGAATACCGCCCCAGGACCGGATGGTGTACACGGCCGAATACTGGTCTTAGCGCTCGAGACGTTGGGTGACAGATACCGGGAGCTGATCAACACCTGCCTTAGGGAGGGACAATTCCCTTCAAGGTGGAAGAGGGGGCGACTGGTACTTTTACAAAAGGAGGGGCGCCCTAGAGAGTCACCATCTGCATATCGTCCTATAGTTTTGCTGGACGAGGCGGGCAAGCTCTTTGAGCGCGTGCTTGCTGCTCGCATTGTCCAGCATCTCCGCACAGTTGGACCGGATCTGAGCGGCAGCCAGTATGGATTCCGGGCGGGCCGATCCACGGTTGATGCCATACTCAGTGTGAAGGCCCTTTCGGAAGAGACCGTATCAAGGCGCGGGGTGATGCTGGCGGTGTCTTTGGACATCGCCAATGCCTTCAACACCCTGCCCTTCAGCTGCATCTTGGAGGCGCTGGCATATCACGAAGTGCCAGTATATATGCGGCGGATTGTAGGTAGTTACCTGTCGGATAGGAGTGTCGTCTGCGTAGGTAGTGACGGGCAGCTTTTTGATCGAAGGATGAAGTGCGGTGTTCCACAGGGGTCGGTTTTGGGCCCTCTCTTGTGGAACATCGGCTATGATTGGGTTCTGCGAGGTTCTCTGGAAAGGGGACTGCATCTTATTTGTTATGCGGACGACACGCTTATCACGGCCCAAGGAGGTTGTGCTGAGGAGGCTATTCGTTTGGCTGAACGTGGCGTTGCTGTGGTGGTGGGTCGGATCCGGCGACTGGGCCTCAAAGTGGCCCTGGAGAAGACGGAGGCCCTTTGGTTTCACGGGCCTCGTAGGCGGCCGTCCGTAGGAATGTCCCTCGAGGTTGAAGGGACTGAAGTCGAGGTCGGGACACAAATGAAATATCTGGGTCTCGTCCTCGACCCAAGATGGAAGTTTGGGCCCCACTTCAAGGTGCTGGCCCCAAGGCTAGTAAAAGCAGCGGGAACGCTTAGCCGGCTCCTGCCGAATTTGAAAGGCCCGAGCGCAAGTTGTCGCCGTCTTTATACTGGTGTGGTGCGGTCCATGGCACTGTACGGCGCGCCAGTGTGGGCGGACGCCCTGACCGCCCAGAACAAGGCCCTGCTGAGACGACCGCAGCGGGTCATGGCGGTTAGGGTGATACGCGGTTACCGCACCATTTCGTGTGAGGCAGCGTGCGTACTGGCAGGGACCCCACCCTGGGACTTAGAGGCCGAGGTGCTGGCCGCCGTATACCGCCGTAGAACGGAGCTCCGAGGGGACGGTGGCAGCATCATGCCAGCGGAGCTGGCAACATGGAGGCGACAAGCGCAGGAAAGTGCGCTGAGGAAGTGGCGAGAGCGGCTGGTCGAGCCAACGGCTGGCCACTTGACTATACGGGCGGTTCGCCCAGTCCTTGCGGAGTGGGTGAGCCGAAAGCACGGGTTGCTTACTTTTCGGCTGGTCCAGATCCTGTCGGGGCACGGCTGCTTCGGCAGGTATCTGTGCAAGGTGGCCGGGAGGGAAGCGAATCCCTCATGCCACGAGTGCGACGCCGGTGAGGACACTGCGCAACACACGTTGGAAGTATGCCCAGCCTGGGCGGCGCAGCGCAGTGTCCTCACAAGTGTAATTGGGAGGGACCTCACACTGCCTACCGTAGTAAGAACAATGGTCGGCAGTGAAAGGTCGTGGCAGGCGATGGAGGCCTTCTGCGAAGAAGTCATCTCGCAGAAGGAGGCGGCGGAGCGGAGCAGGGAGAATGATCCCCTCGCTGCTCTGAACCGGCGTCGGAGAGTCGGGCGAAGGAGGCGGGCGGCCACCGACTTAATGCCGCCGTGAAGGGGGCCTGCGGGCGACAGCAACGGGGGTTACTGTCGCCTGCGCAGAACATTAAGCCCCCGAGGTTGGAGGATGCGCCAAGTGTTCCGGCGCATCCTCAACACGTAGGAGAACCAGGGCGGGGCTACCCTGGAGAAGAGGGGTCTGAAAAACAGACAGCCGCTGACGGGCCGCGGAAGTATGTCCGCGTCCCCGTGACCCGCCGTTTTAGCGGGCGATGGAACACGGTGGGGTTTTAGTGGGTAGGACTTGCTCCAGCGACGGCCGGAGTAACGCTGACCGCCGCTGGAGCAAGGAGTCCCACATAACCCGTTCACGTCCCCGTCGCGAACGGGTATCCATGAGGATTTCCCCACCTAAAAAAAAAAATAAAAAAAAAAAAAAAAAAAAAAAAAAAAAAGGTTAGGTTAGGTTATCGTGGAAGGGGCGGGCGAAAGGCTATCCCACCACACGCGTCCTTCGAGGCGCAGTGGCATAGCTTCTCGCCTATTTTGCTTGTCTGTCCCGGCAAGCAATTTGGCGTGGTCTTGGGAGTAGCGCACGGTCGCGACGATCCCCAAGGCAAGTGTGACTGTATCCTGCTCGCGGTTGCTGCCTGCTATTGGTCTGGTCCTTCTGAACAGACATAACTAAAACAGTCATGCGCTACCTTTCCCCAATTTTTCGGTCCCATCCCTCCTTTTCCTCCCCACATGTCCCCCGGTTCTGTCCGGATGTTTGGTTGCGCCTAGCTGCCCCCTTCAATCTCCGTTTTGGAGAGGGTCGGGTGCAGTAGGTGGCGCGTCGTGGTCGGATCGTTGGCTCGCTCCCCTCGCTCCTCGCTCGAGGAGGGACAGGGAGTCGTTGTGCGTCTTGGCTTCGAAAGGTTGGACGTGTCGCTCGCTCCTTATACTCTCCGTTTGAAGAGAGGACAGGGAGCGGGCCTTCGTTGTGCGTTGTGTATGTCGACGTTGAAAGGACGGTCGGCACGATGTGCCCCATGCCACGGTCGGCGTGCCGTGGCTGAAATGCGGAGGGGTTAAACTCCGCCCAGCGCTCGAAGCTGTGGATCAGCGTAAACAATTAATGATGTCTTCTAGCAAAAAGTTGTTACCCCAGGGAGGTACCGGACGGCCCGGAGAATCCTCCCCAGAGCCCTCGGGCTCTGGCTGCCCCTCGTATTCTGGGGGGGGCACTACGAAACATCACACCCACGACCTAGGCAATTCCAAAAAGGACTCCGAATGCTTATCCAAGAGGACACCAGTCGTAATGCTCGAGCGTTGCGATGGTGAACGATCTGCATCATCTCTTGCAGACAGAATGAGAGCGGCTGCCTCGAAATTGTCCGAGTCACTCTGTGATTCGGATGATGACGAGGCGCCGCCAGAGAGCGTTGCCGCCATCACGGCGGTACGCCGAGAATGGGAGGCCGCTTTGAAAGAGGCTTCCGGAACCGCCAATGAGGACGACGATATGTCGTTCTCAGATTCGGCTGCCTCGGTGGCGAGCGAAGACCGTCGCACAACTGCGGCGCAAAAACGTCCTCGCAGTTCGGAGGTGCGAACTTCCATTGAGGAGGGCGTCGCCAGGAAGGCGAGCAAGGTTTCGGGTGGTAGAGGGAGACCACCCACGACCGCAGATGGCACCACATCGAAGGTGGAGCTCGCAGCCCGTAAAAGGGAACTGCTGGAGCTCCAGGTCGAAGAGGAGTTGGCTGTCGACGCCGCCGTACAAAAAGAAACGGTGGCCAGCAGGGCGTCGTGGTCTCTTGGCCCGGCCGACCATAAGGAGGCTGCACTCCAACAGGTGCAGAACATCCTCCGAGTGGCCGGCTCTTCAAGGAACCTCAAGGGGACCTTTGTAAAGACGCTCAAAGATGCCGCCAAGGTCATTGCACAGGCTGTTGACGGCATCTTTGACCTGACAGTTCCCCAAGAACTTAAAAAGGCCGAGGAAGAAAACTCCCGGCTTCAGAAGAGGGTGGAGTGGCTGCGGAGTCAAATCCGGCTGATGCACGCGGACCATCAGCCGAGACCCCGCCCCGAAGACAGGAGGTCGCCCGCACTGGAGGCCTTCGCTGAGGTCGCCAAAGCGGCTTCCGTAAGGGAGACCCCTGCAGTTGCTGCTCCTGCAACTGCGGCAGCTGTCCCTAGAGCAGCGGCCCCGACGGAGCTGGAGGACATGCGTCGCTCCATAGTGGACCAGGTCGGGGCGATGATGAGCGCCCGTTTCGCCGCCCTGGAGGACAGGCTGCTCCCGGAGCGGCGCCTTCGGCCGCCCCTGGCCTCCGACCGGCCGATCCCGCCCGGACCGGCAGTAACTGCCCCGGGAAAAAAGGGAAAGGGAGCGAAAAAGAAGCGTAGTGCGCTCCCTGCGCTGGCACCCGTCAAGCCGGCCGAGGTGGAGCCCCGATCTGCCCCGCCCCCGACAGCCGCGCCAACCGCGGAAACGCCGTGGGTTGAAGTGGCCAGGCGAAAAAAGCAGTCTGCCGTGCGTCAGACGGATGGTGCTCGGGCGCAGGCGCCACAGCGCAAGCGCCGAGCCAAGCGCGGGCGCAAGCCGCGACTGCCTCGGCCGCCTCGTTCGGCTGCGGTGTCCATCAGGCTGCAGCCGGACGCCGCGGCGCGCGGCGTCACGTATGCGGACATCATCGTCCGGGCGAGGGGGCTGATAAATACTGAGGAACTGGGCACCGGCCCCCTCGGGTTCAAAGTTGCGGCCACTGGAGCCCGCCTGCTGGAAGTGGCAGGCGAGGAGAGCGGCCCTAAGGCGGACGCCCTGGCGGCTGCACTAAGTGCGGCGCTGCCCGCGGAAGACGTGACCATCTCCAGGCCCATCAAGCGCGCGTCAATGCGCTTGGTAGGCCTCGACGATTCGGTCACCAAAGAGGAGGTGGTGGAGGCCGTCGCCCGTGCTGGGGGGTGCCCGGTAGACGCGGTCAAGGCGGGAGAAGTTCTGCGAGACCGGACACCCCTCGGCACCATAGTGGTAAGCTGCCCGGTAGAGGCAGCTAAGAAGGTAGCAGCAAATCGGCTTCTTGTCGGCTTCACTTCCGCGAGAGTCAATCTCCTGGAGGTGAGGCCGATGAGATGCTACCGCTGTCTCGGACCGGGCCACGTCCGAGAGCAGTGCGAAGACGGAAAGGATCGCAGCGCGCTGTGTTACAGGTGCGGAAAGCCGGGCCACAAGGCCGCTGGCTGCAAATCCGCGCCACACTGCGCGCTGTGCGACAACACCGGGCGAAATCCCGGCCACTCGTTAGGCGGCAGGGCTTGTAGGGCCCCTAAGTCCAGTGGGAGGAAGGCGGCTCGGTCTGCCGCCCCTGAGTCGATTCCCGTGACACGGGGGCGGCCGATGGAGGCAAGTGCCCCCAGGGCGCAAGATGCGGAGATGCCCATGGCCTCAGATCTTACAGTCTGAGTACATGGGTGTCTCCATCGATATCACCTGGGTGGCAGACTCGGGGGAGTCTGTCGCCCAGTTCGAGGGGGAGACGCCATGCCGAGTGACACCGGCATGGTGCCTAGTAGGGAGGGGGGGAAAAATTGGGGGGGCGTCTTATGCTCCCAGAGGGGCCTAAACAGGCGGTCGCGTCGGGGCTGCAGTTGTCGTACAATGGAGTTCCTGTTGTCCCCGACACTATGCGACTATGGTGTCACCGGAGAGTTTTTAGTCGGTACACTTGGTCCATCAACAGCCGGGGGTATTTCCCGAGTGTTGATGGATCAAGGACTCCGACATAACCCGCTCGTGTCCCCCGAGCACGGGCGGGTACCCATAAAGGGTTTTCTCTTCGGCAAAAAAAAAAAAAAAAAAAAGGTTATCGTGGAAAGGGGCCGGGGCTTTGTTGTAGTGAGATGGGGACAAGTGGCTGTAATAGGGGTATACTTTTCCCCTAATAAGACCCTCGCCGAGTTTGAGGTTTTCTTGGATGAGGTTGGGGCGGCGGTGCAACGGGTAGCACCGCTGCCGGTATTCATCCTGGGAGACCTCAACGCCAAATCTACGGCATGGGGCGGCCCTGTCACGGATGCCAAGGGGGAAACATTGGAGGAGTGGGCAGTTGTCGTGGGCCTCTCTATTCTAAACCAGGGAGACACCTTCACGTGTGTGCGGCATAATGGCGGGTCCATCGTGGACGTCTCTTTCGCCTCCCATGCTATTGCAGCTCGGGTTCAAGGTTGGCAGGTGGTCGTGGGGGTAGAGACTCTTTCCGATCATCGATATATTCGGTTCGATGTCTCCCCCCTTAGAGAGACCAGTAGTGGTCGTAGTCCGGGAAGAGCGGGCTTTCCTAGGTGGGCGCTGACACAACTGAATATCGACGCTGCAGGAGAAGCGGCTTTTGTTCAGTCGTGGGTATCGCAAGCTGCAACGTCGAGAGATGTTGAAGGAGGAGCGGCGTGGTTAGCTGGAGCCTTGACCAGCATCTGCGATGCCGCCATGCCGAGAGCCGGGACCCGTCCTTCAAGGAGGGCGGTCTACTGGTGGTCGGCCGAAATCGCAGAGCTGCGCAGGGCTTGCATTGTTGCTCGGCGAGCGTACACACGACAGCGCAGGAGGAGAGTGCGAAGCGAGGCTGAGGGCGACCAGCTGTATGCCGTATACAACGAGGCTAAAAAACGCCTACAGCTGGCCATCACCAGGGCAAAGACGAAAGGTCGGGAGGAGATGCTGGCGAGCCTGGATAGGGACCCATGGGGGCGTCCGTACCTATTCGCGCGCAACAAGCTGCGTGGCCAGGCGCCTCCACTTACAGAGACCCTCCAACCCACCTTTTTGCGGGAGATGGTTGCGGTTTTGTTCCCAAACCGAGAGGATCACGTTCCGCCAGAAATGGCCCCAAGGGCCGAAGTGAGGAACGCGGTAGACCATCCAGTGCCCGCTATAGCGCCGGAGGAGATAGCCGTAGCGGTTCGAAAACTGCGGTCCAAGAATACCGCCCCAGGACCGGATGGTGTACACGGCCGAATACTGGTCTTAGCGCTCGAGACGTTGGGTGACAGATACCGGGAGCTGATCAACACCTGCCTTAGGGAGGGACAATTCCCTTCAAGGTGGAAGAGGGGGCGACTGGTACTTTTACAAAAGGAGGGGCGCCCTAGAGAGTCACCATCTGCATATCGTCCTATAGTTTTGCTGGACGAGGCGGGCAAGCTCTTTGAGCGCGTGCTTGCTGCTCGCATTGTCCAGCATCTCCGCACAGTTGGACCGGATCTGAGCGGCAGCCAGTATGGATTCCGGGCGGGCCGATCCACGGTTGATGCCATACTCAGTGTGAAAGCCCTTTCGGAAGAGACCGTATCAAGGCGCGGGGTGATGCTGGCGGTGTCTTTGGACATCGCCAATGCCTTCAACACCCTGCCCTTCAGCTGCATCTTGGAAGCGCTGGCATATCACGAAGTGCCAGTATATATGCGGCGGATTGTAGGTAGTTACCTGTCGGATAGGAGTGTCGTCTGCGTAGGTAGTGACGGGCAGCTTTTTGATCGAAAGATGAAGTGCGGTGTTCCACAGGGGTCGGTTTTGGGCCCTCTCTTGTGGAACATCGGCTATGATTGGGTTCTGCGAGGTTCTCTGGAAAGGGGACTGCATCTTATTTGTTATGCGGACGACACGCTTATCACGGCCCAAGGAGGTTGTGCTGAGGAAGCTATTCGTTTGGCTGAACGTGGCGTTGCTGTGGTGGTGGGTCGGATCCGGCGACTGGGCCTCAAAGTGGCCCTGGAGAAGACGGAGGCCCTTTGGTTTCACGGGCCTCGTAGGCGGCCGTCCGTAGGAATGTCCCTGGAGGTTGAAGGGACTGAAGTCGAGGTCGGGACACAAATGAAATATCTGGGTCTCGTCCTCGACCCAAGATGGAAGTTTGGGCCCCACTTCAAGGTGCTTGCCCCAAGGCTAGTAAAAGCAGCGGGAACGCTTAGCCGGCTCCTGCCGAATTTGAAAGGCCCGAGCGCAAGTTGTCGCCGTCTTTATACTGGTGTGGTGCGGTCCATGGCACTGTACGGCGCGCCAGTGTGGGCGGACGCCCTGACCGCCCAGAACAAGGCCCTGCTGAGACGACCGCAGCGGGTCATGGCGGTTAGGGTGATACGCGGTTACCGCACCATTTCGTGTGAGGCAGCGTGCGTACTGGCAGGGATCCCACCCTGGGACTTAGAGGCCGAGGTGCTGGCCGCCGTATACCGCCGTAGAACGGAGCTCCGAGGGGACGGTGGCAGCATCATGCCAGCGGAGCTGGCAACATGGAGGCGACAAGCGCAGGAAAGTGCGCTGAGGAAGTGGCGAGAGCGGCTGGTCGAGCCAACGGCTGGCCACTTGACTATACGGGCGGTTCGCCCAGTCCTTGCGGAGTGGGTGAGCCGAAAGCACGGGTTGCTTACTTTTCGGCTGGTCCAGATCCTGTCGGGGCACGGCTGCTTCGGCAGGTATCTGTGCAAGGTGGCCGGGAGGGAAGCGAATCCCTCATGCCACGAGTGCGACGCCGGTGAGGACACTGCGCAACACACGTTGGAAGTATGCCCAGCCTGGGCGGCGCAGCGCAGTGTCCTCACAAGTGTAATTGGGAGGGACCTCACACTGCCTACCGTAGTAAGAACAATGGTCGGCAGTGAAAGGTCGTGGCAGGCGATGGAGGCCTTCTGCGAAGAAGTCATCTCGCAGAAGGAGGCGGCGGAGCGGAGCAGGGAGAATGATCCCCTCGCTGCTCTGAACCGGCGTCGGAGAGTCGGGCGAAGGAGGCGGGCGGCCACCGACTTAATGCCGCCGTGAAGGGGGCCTGCGGGCGACAGCAACGGGGGTTACTGTCGCCTGCGCAGAACATTAAGCCCCCGAGGTTGGAGGATGCGCCAAGTGTTCCGGCGCATCCTCAACACGTAGGAGAACCAGGGCGGGGCTACCCTGGAGAAGAGGGGTCTGAAAAACAGACAGCCGCTGACGGGCCGCGGAAGTATGTCCGCGTCCCCGTGACCCGCCGTTTTAGCGGGCGATGGAACACGGTGGGGTTTTAGTGGGTAGGACTTGCTCCAGCGACGGCCGGAGTAACGCTGACCGCCGCTGGAGCAAGGAGTCCCACATAACCCGTTCACGTCCCCGTCGCGAACGGGTATCCATGAGGATTTCCCCACCTAAAAAAAAAAAAAAAACCACACGCGTCCTTCAAGGCGCAGTGGCATAGCTTCTCGCCTATTTTGCTTGTCTGTCCGGCAAGCAATTTGGCGTGGTCTTGGGAGTAGCGCACGGTCGCGACGATCCCCAAGGCAAGTGTGACTGTATCCTGCTCGCGGTTGCTGCCTGCTATTGGTCTGGTCCTTCTGAACAGACATAACTAAAACAGTCATGCGCTACCTTTCCCCAGTTCTCGGTCCCATCCCTCCTTTTCCTCCCCCCATGTCCCCCGGTTCTGTCCGGAAGTCTGGTTGCGCCTGGCTGCCCCCTTCAATCTCCGTTTTGGAGAAGGTCGGGTGCAGTAGGTGGCGCGTCGTGGTTGGGTCGTTTGCTCGCTCCCCTCGCTCCTCGCTCGAGGAGTGACCGGGAGCTGTCTTTCGTTTCTGGCCACGAAAGGTCGGATGAGTCGCTCGCTCCTTGCACTCTCCGTTTGAGGAGAGGACAGGGAGCGGGCATCTGTTGTGTGTTGTATTTGTCGACGTCGAAAGGCTGGTCGGCACGATGTGCCTAATGCTGCGGTCGGTGTGCCGCGGCTGGAAACGGAGGGGCCAAGCTCCGTCAAGCGCCACAAAGCTGTGGATCAGCAACAACAAATTTATGATGTCGCATGGAAATAGAAAATTACCCCAGGGAGGTACCGGCCTGTCCCAGGTCGGAGAATCCTCCCCAGGGCCCTCGGGCTCTGGCTGCCCCTCGTATTCTGGGGGGGGCACTACGCCACATCTTACCGACGACCAAGGCTATGCTAAAAAGGACACTGATTGCTCAAGGAACAGGACTCCAGTGGTCATGCTGGAGCGTTTAGAAGGTAAACGTCCCGCAACACTTGCGGAGAAGATGCGAGCGGCTGCCTCGAAACTGTCCGAGTCACTCTGTGATTCGGATGATGACGAGGCGCCGCCAGAGAGCGTTGCCGCCATCACGGCGGTACGTCGCGAATGGGAGGCCGCCTTGAAAGAGGCTTCCCGAGCCGCCTGCGAGAACGATGAAATGTCGTTCTCCGACTCGGCTGGCTCGGTGACGAGTGTGGAGCGTCGCACAATTGCGGCGCAAAAACGTCCTCGCAACGCGGAGGTGGAGGAAGGCGTCGCCAAGAAGGCGACCAGGCAGGTCTCGGGTGGTAGAGGTAGGCCACCCACGACCGCAGATGGCGCCACGTCGAAGGTCGAGCTCGCAGCCCGTAAAAGGGAACTGCTGGAGCTCCAGGTCGAAGAGGAGTTGGCTATCGACGCCGCCGTACAAAAAGAAACGGCGGCCAGCAGGGCGTCGTGGTCTCTTGGCCCGGCCGACCATAAGGAGGCTGCACTCCAACAGGTGCAGAACATCCTCCGAGTGGCCGGCTCTTCAAGGAACCTCAAGGGGACCTTCGTCAAGACGCTCAGGGATGCCGCCAAGGTCATTGCGCAGGCTGTTGACGGCATCTTTGACGTGACAGTTCCCCAGGAGTTGAAGAAGGCCGAGGAGGAGAACTCTCGGCTAAAGAAGAGGGTAGAGTGGCTGCGGAGTCAAATCCAGCTGATGCACGCGGACCATCAGCCGAGACCCCGCCCCGAAGACAGGAGGTCGCCCGCACTGGAGGCCTTCGCTGAGGCTGCCAAGGTGGCATCCATAAGGGAGACCCCCGCAGTGGCTGCGCCTGCGGCTGCGGCCCCCGCGCCAGCTGTGCCTGCAACGGCGCCCCAAACGGAGCTGGAGGATTTGCGTCGCTCCATTGTAGACCAGGTCGGGGCGATGATGAGCGCCCGGTTCGCCGCCCTGGAGGACAGGCTGCTCCCGGAGCGGCGCCTTCGGCCGCCCCTGGCCTCCGACCGGCCGATCCCGCCCGGACCGGTGGTAACTGCCCGAGGAAAGAAGGGAAAGGGAGCGAAAAAGAAGCGTAGCGCGCTCCCTGCGCCGGCACCCGTTAAGCCAGCCGAGGTGGAGCCTCGATCTGCCCCGCCCCCGACAGCCGCGCCAACCGCGGAAACGCCGTGGGTTGAGGTAGTCAGGCGTAAGAGGAAGTCTGCCGTGCATCAAGCGGGGGGTGCACAGACGGACGGTGCTCAAGCGCAGGTGCCTCAGCGCAAGCGCCGGACCAAGCGCGGGCGCAAGCTGCGGCTGCCTCGGCCGCCTCGTTCGGCTGCGGTGTCTATCAAGCTGCAGCCGGATGCCGCGGCACGCGGCGTCACGTATGCCGACATTATAGTCCGGGCGAGGGGGCTAATAAATATAGAAGAACTAGGCACCGGCCCCCTCGGATTCAAAGTTGCGGCCACTGGGGCCCGTATGCTAGAAGTGGCAGGGGAAGGGAGCGGCCCTAAGGCGGACGCCCTGGCGGCTGCACTGAGTGCGGCGCTGCCCGCGGAGGATGTGGCCATCTCCAGGCCCATCAAGCGCGCGTCAATGCGTTTGGTGGGACTGGACGATTCGGTCACGAAGGAGGAGGTGGTGGAGGCCGTCGCCCGTGCCGGGGGGTGCCCGGTGGGCGTGGTCAAGGCCGGGGAAGTTCTGCGTGACCGGACACCCCTCGGCACCATAGTGGTTAGCTGCCCGGTGGAGGCGGCAAAGAGGGTGGCTGCAGGTCGGCTTCTGGTCGGCTTCACTTCCGCGAGAGTCAATCTCCTGGAGGTGAGGCCGATGAGGTGCTACCGCTGCCTCGAACCCGGGCATGTTCGGGAGCAATGTAAGGGGGGATGCGACCGTAGCGCGCTTTGCTACAGGTGCGGAAAGCCGGGCCACAAGGCCGCCGGCTGTCAATCCGCGCCAAGCTGCGCGCTATGCGCTACGACCGGGAGAAATCCCGGTCACGTGTTAGGCGGCAGGGCTTGCAAAGCCCGTAAGACCGGTAGGCGGAAGGAGGGTCAGTCCCCCGCACCTGTGCCAACTCTTGTGGCACAGGCGCGGCCGACGGAATCGAGCGCTCCCAAGGCGCAAGATGCGGAGATGCCCATGGCCTCAGATCTTACAGTCTGAGTACGTGGGTGTCTCCAGCGATACCACCTGGGTGGCAGACTCGGGGGAGTCTGTCGCCCAGTTCGAGAGGGAGACGCCATGCCGAGTGACACCGGCATGGTGCCTAGTAGGGAGGGGGGGAAGAAATTGGGGGGCGCCTAACGCTCCCAGAGGGGCCTACAAAGGCATTTCGCGTCGGGGCTGCAGTTGTCGTACAATGGAGTTCCTGCAGCCCCGACACTATGCGACTATGGTGTCACCGGAGAGTTTTTAGTCGGTACACTTGGTCCATCAACAGCCGCGGCTTATTGGCCCCGAGTGTTGATTGACCAAGGACTCCGACATAACCCGCTCGTGTCCCCCGAGCACGGGCGGGTACCCATAAAGGGTTTTCTCTTCGGCAAAAAAAAAAAAAAAAAGGTTAGGTTAGGTTAGGTTAGGTTGTCGGTGGGGGGGGTTGGGCGGGCGAAAGGCTATCCCACCACACGCGTCCTTCGAGGCGCAGTGGCATAGCTTCTCGCCTATCTTGCTTGTCTGTCCCGGCAAGCAATTTGGCGTGGTCTTGGGAGTAGCGCACGGTCGCGACGATCCCCAAGGCAAGTGTGACTGTATCCTGCTCGCGGTTGCTGCCTGCTATTGGTCTGGTCCTTCTGAACAGACATAACTAAAACAGTCATGCGCTACCTTTCCCCAGTTTTCGGTCCTATCCCTCCTTTTCCTCTCCCTATGTCCCCCGGTTCTGTCCGGAAGTGTGGTTGCGCCTGGCTGCCCCCTTCAATCTCCGTTTTGGAGAGGGTCGGGTGCAGTGGGTGGCGCGTCTTGTCGGGTCGGTTGCAGGTCGTTCCCCTCTCTCCTCGCTCGAGGAGAGTCTGGGAGCATACAACTCGGTCCAAACAAGGTCGATTAAGTCGCTCGCTACTTGTACTCTCCGTTTGCGGAGAGGGCAGGGAGCGAGCATTCGTAGTGTGTTGTTGGTCGACGATGAGAGGCTGGTCGGCACGTTGTGCCCAATGCCGCGGTCGGCGTGCCGCGACTGAAAGGCGGAGGGGTTAAACTCCGCCCAACGCTCGAAGCTGTGGATCAGCACAATCCCTATGATAATGTCGCAGAGAAAAAAGACACTACCCCAGGGAGGTACCGGCCTATCCCAGGTCGGAGAATCCTCCCCAGGGCCCTCGGGCTCTGGCTGCCCCTCGTATTCTGGGGGGGGCACCTCGCTACATTCATCTGACAACCATGGCTATTCCAAAACGGACTCCGATTGCTTATCGAGAGGGACACCAGTCGTAGTGCTTGAGCGTTTCGACGGTGAACGCCCCGCATCAATTCTTGCGGACAGGATGAGAGCGGCTGCCTCGAAACTGTCCGAGTCACTCTGTGATTCGGATGATGACGAGGCGCCGCCAGAGAGCGTTGCTGCCATCACGGCGGTACGACGAGAATGGGAGGCCGCCGTGAAAGAGGCTTCCCGAGCCGCCGACGAGAACAGTGAGATGTCGTTCTCGGACTCAGCTTGCTCGGCGGCTAGCGAAGGGTCCCGCACAACTGCGGCGAAAAAACGCACTCGCACCTTAGAGGTGGAGGAAGGCGTTGCCAAGAAGGCGACCAGGCAGGTCTCGGGTGGTAGAGGCAGGCCACCCATGCCCGCAGAAGGCGCCGCATCGAAGGTGGAGCTCGCAGCCCGCAAAAGGGAACTGCTGGAGCTCCAGGTCGAGGAGGAGCTGGCTGTCGACGCTGCCGCTGCCGAAAAAGCGGCCAGTAGGACGTCGTGGTCCCTTGGCCCGGCCGACCATAAGGAGGCTGCACTTCAGCAGGTGCAGAACATCCTCCGAGTGGCCGGTTCGTCAAGGAACCTCAAGGGGACCTTTGTGAGAACGCTCAAAGATGCCGCCAAGGTCATTGCGCAGGCTGTTGACGGCATCTTTGACGTGACAGTTCCCCAGGAGCTTAGGAAGGCGGAAGACGAAAACTCTCGGCTGAGGAAGAGAGTGGAGTTCCTGCGCAGTCAAATGCAGCGGATGCACTCCGAATATCAGCCGAGACCCCGCCCCGAGGATAGGAGGTCGCCCGCATTGGAGGCCTTCGCTGAGGCCGCCAAAGCGGCTTCCGCAAGAGTAACCCCGGACGCGGCTGCTCCTGCAGCTGCGGCCCCCGCGACAGCTGTCCCTGCAACAGCGGCCCCGACGGAGCTGGAGGACATGCGTCGCTCCATCGTGGATCAGGTCGGGGCGATGATGAGCGCCCGTTTCGCCGCCCTGGAGGACAGGCTGCTTCCGGAGCGGCGCCTTCGGCCGCCCCTGGCCTCCGACCGGCCGATCCTGCCCGGACTAGTGGTAACCGCCCCGAAAAGGAGGGGAAAGGGAGCGAAGAAGCGCAATGCGCTCCCTGCGCCGGCACCCGCAAAGCCGGCTCAGGTGGAGCCCCGACCTGTCCCGCCTTCGTCGACCGCGCCAACCGCGGAGGTTCCGTGGGTTGAGGTGGTCAGGCGGAAGAAGTCTGCCGTGCATCAAGCGGGGGGTGCACAGACGGATGGTGGTCAAGCGCAGGCGCCTCAGCGCAAGCGTCGGACAAAGCGCAGGCGCAAGCTGCGGCTGCCCCGGCCGCCTCGTTCGGCTGCGGTGTCCATTAAGCTGCAGCCGGACGCCGCGGCCCGCGGCGTCACATATGCGGACATTATAGCTCGGGCGAGGGGGCTCATAAATATAGAGCAACTGGGCACCGGCCCCCTCGGGTTCAAGGTTTCGGCCACTGGAGCCCGTCTGCTCGAAGTGGCAGGGGATGAGAGCGGCCCTAAAGCGGACGCCCTGGCGGCCGCACTGAGTGCGGCGCTGCCCGCAGAGGATGTGGCCATCTCCAGGCCCATCAAGCGCGCGTCAATGCGCTTGGTGGGACTGGACGATTCGGTCACCAAGGAGGAGGTGGTGGAGGCCGTCGCCCGTGCCGGGGGGTGCCCGGTGGACGCGGTCATGGCGGGGGAAGTTCTGCGTGACCGGACACCCCTCGGCACCATAGTAGTTAGCTGCCCAGTGGAGGCAGCAAAGAAGGTGGCTGCAAATCGGCTTCTGGTCGGCTTCACTTCCGCGAGGGTCAATCTCTTGGAGGTGAGGCCGATGAGGTGCTACCGCTGTCTCGAACCGGGTCACGTTCGAGAGCAGTGCAAGGGGGGATGTGACCGTAGCGCGCTGTGCTATAGGTGCGGAGAGCCGGGCCACAAGGCCGCCGGCTGCAAATCCGCACCACACTGCGCGCTGTGCGACAACACCGGGCGAAGTCCCGGCCATTTGTTGGGCGGCTGGGCGTGTAAGGCCCCTAAGACCAGTGGGAGGAAGGCGGCTCGGTCTGCCGCCCCTGAGTCGATTCCCGCGACGCGGGGGCGGCCGACGGAGGCAAGTGCCCCCGGGGCGCTAGAGGCGGAGATGCCCATGGTCTCAGATGTTACAGTCTGAGTACATGGGTGTCTCCATCGAAATCACGTGGGTGGCAGACTCGGGGGAGTCTGTCGCCCAGTTCGAGGGGGAGACGCCATGCCGAGTGACACCGGCATGGTGCCTAGTAGGGAGGGGGGGAAAAATTGGGGGGGCGTCTTATGCTCCCAGAGGGGCCTAAAGAGGCGGTCGCGTCGGGGCTGCAGTTGTCGTACAATGGAGTTCCTGTTGTCCCCGACACTATGCGACTATGGTGTCACCGGAGAGTTTTTAGTCGGTACACTTGGTCCATCAACAGCCGGGGGTATGGCCCCGAGTGTTGATGGATCAAGGACTCCGACATAACCCGCTCGTGTCCCCCGAGCACGGGCGGGTACCCATAAAGGGTTTTCTCTTCGGCAAAAAAAAAAAAAAAAAAAAGGTTGTCGGTGGGCGGGCGAAAGGCTATCCCACCACACGCGTCCTTCGAGGCGCAGTGGCATAGCTTCTCGCCTATTTTGCTCGTCTGCCCCGGCAAGCAATTTGGCGTGGTCTTGGGAGTAGCGCACGGTCGCGACGATCCCCAAGGCAAGTGTGACTGTATCCTGCTCGCGGTTGCTGCCTGCTATTGGTCTGGTCCTTCTGAACAGACATAACTAAAACAGTCATGCGCTACCTTTCCCCAATTTTCGGTCCCATCCCTCCTTTTCCTCCCCACGTGTCCCCCGGTTCTGTCCGGAAGTTTGGTTGCGCCTAGCTGCCCCCTTCAATCTCCGTTTTGGAGAGGGTCGGGTGCAGCGGGTGGCGCGTCTTGTCGGGTCGGTTGCTGGTCGTTCCCCTCTCTCCTCGCTCGAGGAGAGACTGGGAGCCTGCAATTGATCCAAGAACAAGGTTGTTTGAGTCGCTCGCTCCCTGTACTCTCCGCTTGAAGAGAGGACAGTGAGCGGGCCCTTATTAAGGTGTGTCTGTCGACGTCGAGAGGCCGGTCGGCTCTAAGTGCCTAATGCTGCGGTCGGCGTGCCGCGGCTGAAAGGCGGAGGGGCTAAACTCCGCCCAGCGCTCGAAGCTGTGGATCAGCCGTAAATCATGATGAAGCATAGTAAAAAGGTATTACCCCAGGGAGGTACCGGCCTGTCCCAGGCCGGAGAATCCTCCCCAGGGCCCTCGGGCTCTGGCTGCCCCTCGTATTCTGGGGGGGGCACTCTGACTCATCGAACCCACGACCATAGCAAAATCCCAACGGACACCGAATGCACGCGACAGAACCAACCAGTGGTTCTCCTGGAACGTTCCGCAACTCTTGCGGACAGAATGAGAGCGGCTGCCTCGAAACTGTCCGAGTCACTCTGTGATTCGGATGATGACGAGGCGCCGCCAGAGGGCGTTGCTGCCGTCACGGCGGTACGGCGCGAATGGGAGGCCGCCTTGAAAGAGGCTTCCCGAGCCGCCTCCGAGAACGATGAAATGTCGTTCTCCGATTCGGCTGGCTCGGTGACGAGCGTAGAGCGTCGCACAATTGCGGCGCAAAAACGTCCTCGCACCTTGGGGGTGGAGGAAGGCGTCGCCAATAAGGCAACCAAGGTTTCGGGTGGCAGAGGGAGACCACCCACGACCGCAGAATGTGCCAACACGAGGGTGGAGCTCGCAGCCCGCAAAAGGGAATTGCTGGAGCTCCAGGTCGAGGAAGAGCTGGCTGTTGACGCTGCCGCTCAAAAACCGGCCAGCATACTGACATGGTCCCTTGGCCCGGCCGACCATAAGGAGGCTGCACTCCAACAGGTGCAGAACATCCTCCGAGTGGCCGGCTCGTCAAGGAACCTCAAGGGGACCTTCGTCAAGACGCTCAAAGATGCCGCCAAGGTCATTGCGCAGGCTGTTGACGGCATCTTTGACCTGACAGTTCCCCAGGAACTAAAAAAGGCGGAAGAAGAAAACTCTCGGCTGAAGAGGAGAGTGGAGTTCCTGCGCAGTCAAATGCAGCGGATGCACTCCGAACACCAGCCGAGTCCCCGCCCCGAGGATAGGAGGTCGCCCGCATTGGAGGCCTTCGCTGAGGCCGCCAAAGCGGCTTCCGCAAGGGTGACCCCGGTCGCGGCTGCTCCTGCAGCTGCGGCCCCCGCGACAGCGTCCCCGACGGAACTGGACGAAATGCGTCGCTCCATAGTTGATCAGGTCGGGGCAATGATGAGCGCCCGTTTCGCCGCCCTGGAGGACAGGCTGCTTCCGGAGCGGCGCCTTCGACCGCCCCTGGCCTCCGATCGGCCGATCCCGCCCGGACCGGTAGTTACCGCCCCGACAACAAAAACGAGAGGAAAGGGAGCGAAGAAGCGCAATGCGCTCCCTGCGCCGGCACCCGCGAAGCCGGCCCAGGTGGAGCCCCGACCTATCCCGCATTCGTCGACCACGCCAACCGCGGAGGTTCCGTGGGTTGAGGTGGTCCGGCGGAAAAAGAAGTCTGCCGTGCATCAAGCGGGGGGTGCACCACAGACGGACGGCAATCAAGCGCGGGCGCCTCAGCGCAGGCGCAAAAGCAAGCGCGGGCGCAAGCTGCGGACGCCTCGGCCGCCTCATTCGGCTGTGGTGTCCATCAAGCTGCAGCCGGAGGCCGCGGCGCGCGGCGTTACTTATGGGGAGGTTATTGTCCGGGCGAGGGAGCTGGTAAAAATAGAGGAATTGGGTATCGGCTCCCTCGGATTCAAGGTTGCAGCCACTGGAGCACGTATGCTAGAGGTGGCTGGGGAGGAGAGCGGCCCGAAAGCGGACGCCCTGGCGGCTGCACTGAGTGCGGTGCTGCCCGCGGAGGATGTGGCCATCTCCAGGCCCATCAAGCGCGCGTCAATGCGTTTGGTGGGACTGGACGATTCGGTCACGAAGGAGGAGGTGGTGGAGGCCGTCGCCCGTGCCGGGGGGTGCCCGGTGGGCGCGATCAAGGCGGGTGAAGTCCTGCGTGACCGGACGCCCCTCGGCACCATAGTGGTTAGCTGCCCTGTCGAGGCGGCGAAGAAGGTGGCTGCAGGTCGGCTCCTGGTCGGCTTCACTTCCGCGAGAGTCAATCTCCTGGAGGTGAGGCCGATGAGGTGCTACCACTGCCTCGAACCAGGTCATGTTCGAGAGCAGTGCGAGGGGAAAAATGACCGTAGCGCGCTCTGCTTTAGGTGCGGAAAGCCAGGCCACAAGGCCGCCGGCTGCAAATCCGCACCGAACTGCGTGCTATGCGTTGCGACCGGGCGAAGTCCCGGTCATGTGTTAGGTGGCAGGGCTTGCAAAGCCCGTAAGACTGGCAGGAGGAAGGTGGATCAGTCCCCGGCGCCTGTTTCAATTCCTGCGGCGCAGGCGCGATCGACGGAGTCGAGCGCTCCCAGGGCGCAAGATGCGGAGATGCCCATGGCCTCAGATCTTACAGTCTGAGTACATGGGTGTCTCCATCGATATCACCTGGGTAGCAGACTCGGGGGAGTCTGTCGCCCAGTTCGAGGGGGAGACGCCATGCCGAGTGACACCGGCATGGTGCCTAGTAGGGAGGGGGGGAAGAAATTGGGGGGCGCCTAACGCTCCCAGAGGGGCCTACAAAGGCATTTCGCGTCGGGGCTGCAGTTGTCGTACAATGGAGTTCCTGCAGCCCCGACACTATGCGACTATGGTGTCACCGGAGAGTTTTTAGTCGGTACACTTGGTCCATCAACAGCCGGGGCTTCGGCCCCGAGTGTTGATTGACCAAGGACTCCGACATAACCCGCTCGTGTCCCCCGAGCACGGGCGGGTACCCATAAAGGGTTTTCTCTTCGGTAAAAAAAAAAAAAAAAAAGGTTAGGTTGTCGGCGCGATACGGGAGGGCCGATCGGGGTTAGGCACGGTCTGGGTGCGGTGCCCGGTTGAAGCGGCCAAAAAGGTCAGTGCTCAGGGGAGATTGTTGGTGGGCTGGTCGGCAGCAAATGTGGAGATATTGCTGCCTAGGCCCAGGCGGTGTTTCCGCTGCTTACAGCTGGGTCATTTAAGGGCCCACTGTAACTCAGAGGTTGACCGCAGCGATCAATGTTATCGCTGCGGCCGTCCTGGCCACAAGGCCAGCCAATGTGTGGCAGTTCCGCACTGCACAATATGTGCAGCCGCCCAAAGGGCCGCGGAGCATGTGGCAGGGAGCGGGGCCTGCAAAGCCCCCCCTGTCAAGGTGAGGAAGGAGGCCAAGAAGGTGGGCTCGCAAGCCGCAGTACGGGCGAATGAGGCGATGGAAACGGACCGCAATGGACCTTAATCGCCCACTAAAGATGTTACAGGGGAACCTTAACCACTCTGCCCGTGCCCAGGGTCTGTTGGTGCAGTCAGTGGCGGAGTGGTCGATTGATGTAGCGGTCCTAGCAGAGCCCTATTTTGTCCCTAATCGAGACGACTGGGCGGGAGACGCTCTGGGCTTGGTTGCGATTGTGGGTGGCAAATCGGCCTTTGAGATAGTGGAGCGCGGCCGAGGCTTTGTCGTGGTCAGGTGTAGGGGGGTCACCCTAGTAGGGGTATATTTCTCTCCCAACAGGCCCCTTGCCGAATTTGAGGTCTACCTGGACGAGGTTGGGGCGGCGGTGAGACGTCTAGCACCGCTACCGGTATTCGTCCTCGGAGACCTCAACGCCAAATCGATTGCGTGGGGGGGAGTGGCTACGGACGCACGCGGTGAAACCCTCGAGGAATGGGTGGCTCAGGTTGGTCTCGAGGTAGTGAACCGGGGGTCTGTATTCACCTGCGTGCGGCAGCGGGGTGGGTCCATTGTGGACATAACTCTCGCCTCCCCCGTTGTTGCAGCGCGCGTAAGAGATTGGCACGTCCTCGAAGAGGTGGAGACGTTGTCGGACCACCGGTATATCCGGTTCGATGTCTTCCCTAACCACGACGCTAACAGGGTGCATCGAGGAGCGCCAGGAGGTCCAACACAGTTCCCAAGATGGGCGTTGGGACGCCTTGACCTAGACGCCCTCAAAGAGGCGTCAATTGTCCAGGCGTGGCTTTCGGGGCCCACAGAATCAGAGGGAGAAGTGGTCGAAGAAGAGGCGAAATGGTTCCGCGATGCGCTGACCAGCATCTGCGATGCGGCAATGCCGCGAGCTCTTCGCAGACACTCTAAGAAAGCAGTCTACTGGTGGTCAGCGGAGATTGCGGAACTCCGCAGGGTGTGTGTGGTGGCCCGACGGGCCTACACAAGGCGATTTAGAGGCCGGTCCAGAAGTGAGGCAGCGGTGGCCCAATTGTATGAGGCTTATAAAGAGGCCAAAGAGGCCTTGAGTTTAGAAATAGCGCAAGCTAAAGACAGGGCCCGGCGGGAAATGCTGGAGAGCCTCGATCGCGATCCATGGGGGCGTCCGTATCGGTCCGCGCGGAAGAAACTGCGCGGCCAGGCGCCCCCGCTCACCGAGTCTCTTCAGCCGGACCTGCTGGAGACAGTGGTTGCGGCGTTGTTTCCTGAGGCAATTGGGCACGAGCCTCCCGCGATGGTTCAACTGATGCAAAACGAGGTTGGATTTGAAAATCAAATCCCCTCGGTAACACGGGAAGAGCTTAGCCAAGCGGTTACGAAGCTAAAAGGTAAAAACAAGGCCCCAGGGCCGGACGGGATCCCGGGTCGGGTCTGGGTTCTGACCCTAGACGACCTGGGGGACCGATTTCGGGCCCTAATAGAAAAGTGCCTAATGGCTGGACACTTCCCGTCCATTTGGAAGCGTGGGAGGCTGGTGCTTCTGCAGAAGGAGGGGCGTCCGCGTGACTCGCCATCGGCCTACAGGCCTATAGTGCTGCTGGACGAAGCGGGTAAACTTTTTGAGCGGGTCATAGCTGCCCGAATCGTCCGGCATCTGCGTGGGGTAGGCCCAGACCTAAACGACGCCCAATTCGGTTTCCGAGAGGGCCGGTCGACCATAGACGCGGTCCTACGCGTCAAAGCCCTCTCGGAGGAAGCGGTAGCGGATGGCGGGGTAATGTTAGCGGTATCTATTGATATCGCCAACGCGTTCAACACCCTGCCATTCACATGCGTTCTGGAGGCACTGTGCCATCACGGGTTGCCTTTGTACCTGCGGCGGATAGTACGCGATTACTTTCGCGAAAGAAGCGTCGTCTGCGTGGCCAGCGATGGGCGCTTATTGCGTCGGGAGGTGGGCTGCGGTGTTCCACAGGGGTCGGTTCTGGGGCCCCTCCTGTGGAACATCGGTTACGACTGGGTGCTCCGCGGCTCTCTACACCGCGGGCTCCAGGTCGTTTGTTACGCGGATGACACCTTGGTGTGCGCCCGGGCGGGTGAGTTTGAGGAAGCGGCGAGGCTGGCGACGGAGGGATGCTCCGTGATAATTGGAAGAATCCGGCGGCTCGGCCTGAGGGTGGCCCTTGAAAAATCCGAGGCTCTTTGTTTTCATGGGCCTCGACGACGTCCGCCCTCAGGAGCGCGGATTGAAGTTGGTGGTGAGACTGTCGAGGTCAGGGCCCACATGAGGTACTTGGGTCTTGTCCTCGACAGTCACTGGAATTTTCATGAGCATTTTCGGCGCCTTGGTCCCAAACTGATTGGTGTGGCCGGGGCCCTAAGTTGGCTACTGCCCAACGTCGGGGGTGCGAGCACGAGCTGTCGCCGCTTATACACTGGGGTGGTGCGGTCTATGGCCATGTACGGTGCACCGGTGTGGGCGGACGCCCTGAACGCCCGAACTCGGACCCTCCTACGAAGACCACAGAGGGTCATGGCTATCAGGGTGATACGCGGTTACCGCACCGTGTCGTACGAGGCCGCGTGCGTGCTGGCTGGGACCCCACCCTGGGATCTAGAGGCGGGGGTACTGGCCTCGGTCTTCCACCAGAGGGCGGAAGTGAGAAGACTTGGAGGCGCCCCACCAGTTGAGGTGGCGAGGTGGCGGCAGCGGGCGCAGAAGCGTGCCCTCCGGGAGTGGGAAAACCGGCTTGAAGAGCCCAGCGCAGGCCACTGGACCATACGGGCGGTGCACCCCGTGTTGAAAGAATGGGTGCACCGAAAAGGAGGAGCCCTCACCTTCCGGCTCGTGCAGGTCCTGACGGGGCACGGTTGCTTCGGCAAGTACCTGCACCGTGTGGCCGGAAGGGAGGTGGAACCGAAGTGCCACGAGTGTGGCTGCGCCGAAGATACGGCGCAACACACACTTGAGGCCTGCCCTGCCTGGGCTGAGGAGCGCGACGCTCTAGTCGCAGTTGTGGGGAGGGATCTGTCCCTGCCGGCCATTGTTCGCTCCATGGTCGGCAGTGAGGGGTCGTGGGAGGCGGTGGCAAACTTCGCTGAGGCAGTGATGTCGGCAAAGGAGGCGGCGGAGCGGGTCAGGGAGGACGATCCCCTTGCTGACCCGAACCGGCGTCGAAGGTTAGGACGCAGAAGACGGCGACAGGCCGACTTAATGCCTCCGTGAAGAGGGCGTGCGCGGATGATGGCGTCGGGGGCCATCACCCGCATTGCACTCGCGCCCGCGAGGTGGAGGGGCGTGCTTGTGTTCCAGCGCGCCCCCCTACATGAGAGAACAATGCGTTCAAAGAGACCGCACAAGAGGTGGGTCCTTAAAGGACACCCGCTGGAGAGGCCGTGGAAGTAGTCCCCGTGCCTGCAGCCCTCCACTATGGCGGGGAGAAGGAACACCATGGAGGTTTTTTTTTTTTTTTAGTCGGTATGCTGCTGCGGTCCCCGCGCCACACAAAGTGGGGCGAGGACCGCATCAGAGAGTCCGACACTCCCCCGTTTGCCCACCCAAAGGCAGATGGGGGGGGGGGTCAGTCTATAAAAGATTTCCTCCATGTAAAAAAAAAAAAAAAAAAAAAAAAATTTGTTTTTTTTGTTGCTGCCCGCCCCATTGTGTTGCTCGACGAGGTCTGCAAGCTCTTCGAGAGAGTGATTGCGGACAGACTCGTTGAGCACCTCTCGCAGACGGGGCCGGACCTGCACGAGAGCCAGTTCGGTTTTAGGAGAGGCAGGTCCACGGTGGACGCCATAAGGCGGGTCCAGGAGATGACGAAGGAGGCCGTGGAGCAGGGGGACGTGATACTGGCGGTGTCCTTGGACATCGCCAACGCGTTTAATTCCGTCCCCTATCGCTCGATACTGGCGGCCTTGGAACACCACGGCGTCCCCGAATACCTCCACTGGACCATTCGAGACTACCTCGTGGGTAGGCGGGTAGTTTACCCCGGGCCGTCGCGTTGGCAGGAGCGGAACGTCGGGTGCGGGGTTCCACAGGGGTCTGTTCTCGGACCGCTCCTGTGGAACATCGCCTACGACTGGGTCCTGCGTGGCACGTTGCTGCCGGGTCTGGCAGTGACGTGCTACGCGGACGATACCCTTGTCACCGCGAGGGCCCGGAGTCACAGGGGGGCGGCGTTGTTGGCCACAGCTGGCGTGGCACAAGTGGTGGGGCGCATAAGGCGGCTCGGCCTGCAGGTCGCCCTCGATAAAACCGAGGCCGTGTTCTTTCACGGTCCCAGGAACCGGCCTCCCCCCGATACTAACATCGTTGTCGGGGGACAGCGCATCGAAATCGCGGCCCAGATGCGCTACCTGGGCCTCATATTGGACGGGCGCTGGGCGTTTAGGGCCCACTTCGCTGCCCTAGCGCCAAAACTGATGGCAACTGCAGGGGCCCTCTCGCGGCTCTTGCCGAATTTGGGCGGGCCAGAGGCCTCGGTGAGGAGGCTGTACGCGGGGGTGGTGCGGTCCCAGGCCCTTTACGGGGCCCCAATCTGGGCAGGCGCAATAACGGCCCGAAGCGTGGTGCCGCTGCACCGCGCGCAGCGGGTTGTAGCCATAAGGATCGCCCGAGGGTACCGCACCATCAGCTTCGAGGCGGCGACACTCCTCGCAGGTACGCCTCCGTGGGAGCTGGAGGCCCAGGCGCTCTCTGAGCTTTATGCCTGGCGTAGGGATCCCAACAACATCCGGGATCCCGGCGCCCCGAGAGCGAGGCGGATAGAGCTGCACCGTGCCGCGCTGGAGAGCTGGCGGATCAAGCTCGCCCATCCCACTGCCGGTCACGCCGTCATCGCTGCGCTGCTGCCAGTCTTCTGGGAGTGGCTGGGGCGACGACACGGCGTCCTCACGTACCGTCTGACGCAGGTACTGTCCGGGCATGGTTGCTTCGGGCGGTATCTGTGGCGGATCGGTCGTGAGGAGGCGGAGCGCTGCCACCATTGTGCGGCCCCAGAAGACACGGCGGCGCACACGATGCTGGTGTGCCCGGCATGGGATGCCGAGCGGCGCCGGCTCACCGGAGCGCTCGGTGCAGGGGGACAGGGGCTGTCGCTCCCGACCGTGATATCATCCATGGTTGGGAGCGAAAGCGCCTGGGCGGCAATGGCGGCCTTCTGCGAGGCCGTCATGTCCGCGAAGGAGGAGGCAGAGCGGGTGCGGGAGGAGACGTCCTCCAATCCCGCTCGAAGACGGCGCGTTGGGCGAAGGCGCAGGGAATACGCCCGGAACGACCTTCGCCCACCGTAATCTCGGCCTGCAGGCGTCGGGGAGGGCACCCTGGCGCCCTAGCACTTAGCAGGCCCGCGCCGAAATAGCGCTGCGTCCGCGCAGCCTCCAACAGGCGGTAGGGGGAGACCGAACTCCCCCCTACATTTGTCGAGGTCCGCACGTAACTGCGGACCGAGCCCGCCGGTGCCACAGAGGTCATGCCAGTGACGATTCCTGTGGCCCGGCAAAAGGGCAGTAGGACGCCGGGGGGTTTTAGTGGGTGCGAGCCCCACATAACCACCCGGGCCGTGCCCTCGGCCCGGGGGTATGCGCTAGGCATTTCCCCCCGTAAAAAAAAAAAAAAAAAAAGGTTAGGTTGGGCGCACCCGGGCCGTGCCCTCGGCCCGGGGGTATGCGCTAGGCATTTCCCCCCGAAAACAAAAAAAAAAAAAAAGGTTAGGTTGGGCGGGCGGGGCGGGCGAAAGGCTATCCCACCACACGCGTCCTTCGAGGCGCAGTGGCATAGCTTCTCGCCTATTTTGCTCGTCTGTCCCGGCAAGCAATTTGGCGTGGTCTTGGGAGTAGCGCACGGTCGCGACGATCCCCAAGGCAAGTGTGACTGTATCCTGCTCGCGGTTGCTGCCTGCTATTGGTCTGGTCCTTCTGAACAGACATAACTAAAACAGTCACGCGCTACCTCTCCCCAATTTTCGGTCCCATCCCTCCTTTTTCCTCCCCACATGCCCCCCGGTTCTGTCCGGAAGTTTGGTTGCGCCTAGCTGCCCCCTTCAATCTCCGTTTTGGAGAGGGTCGGGTGCAGCGGGTGGCGCGTCTTGTCGGGTCGGTTGCTGGTCGTTCCCCTCTCTCCTCGCTCGAGGAGAGTCTGGGAGCCTACAACTCGGTCCAAACAAGGTCGATTGAGTCGCTCGCTCCTTGTACTCTCCGTTTGAAGAGAGGACAGGGAGCGGGCATTCGTAGTGTGTGGTTGGTCGACGTTGAAAGGATGGTCGGCACGATGTGCCCAATGCCACGGTCGGCGTGCCGCGGCTGAAAGGCGGAGGGGCTAAACTCCGCCCAGCGCTCGAAGCTGTGGATCAGTACGAAAACAATGATGAAGCCTAGTAAAAAGTTAATACCCCAGGGAGGTACCGGCCTGTCCCAGGCCGGAGAATCCTCCCCAGGGCCCTCGGGCTCTGGCTGCCCCTCGTATTCTGGGGGGGGCACTCTGTCTCATCACACCCACGACCACGGCAATTCCATACCGGACTCTGATTGCTCGACGATAAGGACACCTGTTGTCAGGCTGGAACGCTTGGAGGGTAAACGTCCCGCGTCTTTAGCGGAGAAAATGCGAGCGGCTGCCTCGAAACTGTCCGAGTCACTCTGTGACTCGGATGATGACGAGGTGCCGCTAGAGAGCGTTGCTGCCATCACGGCAGTACGGAGAGAATGGGAGGCCGCCTTGAAAGAGGCTTCCCGAGCCGCCTCCGCGAACGACGATATGTCGTTCTCCGATTCGGCTTGCTCGGCGGCGAGCGTAGAGCGTCGCACAACTGCGGCGCAGAAACGTCCTCGCAACACGGAGGTGGAAGAAGGCGTCGCAAAGAAGGCGACGAGGCAGGTCTCGGGTGGTAGAGGAAGGCCACCCACGACCGCAGAATGCGCCAACACCAAGGTGGAGCTCGCAGCCCGCAAGAGGGAATTGCTGGAGCTCCAAATCGAGGAGGAGCTGGCTGTCGACGCTGCCGCTCAGAAAGAAAAAGCGGCAAGCATGATGTCATGGTCTCTTGGCCCGGCTGACCATAAGGAGGCTGCACTTCAGCAGGTGCAGAATATCCTCCGAGTGGCCGGTTCGTCAAGAAACCTAAAGGGGACCTTTGTGAAAACGCTCAAAGATGCCGCCAAGGTCATTGCACAGGCTGTTGACGGCATCTTTGACCTGACAGTTCCTCAGGAGCTAAAGAAGGCCGAGGAGGTGAACTCTCGGCTTAAGAAGAGGGTGGAGGGGCTGCGGAGCCAAATCCAGCTGATGCACGCGGACCATCAGCCGAGACCCCGCCCCGAAGACAGGAGGTCGCCCGCACTGGAGGCCTTCGCTGAGGCCGCCAAAGCGGCTTCCGTAAGGGAGACCCCTGCAGTTGCTGCTCCTGCAGCTGCGGCAGCTGTTCCTGTAACAGCGGCCCCGACGGAGCTGGAGGACATGCGTCGCTCCATAGTGGACCAGGTCGGGGCGATGATGAGCGCCCGTTTCGCCGCCCTGGAGGACAGGCTGCTTCCGGAGCGGCGCCTTCGGCCGCCCCTGGCCTCCGACCGGCCGATTCCGCCCGCGCCAGTGGTTACTGCCCCGCCGAAAAAAGGAAAAGGAGGAAAGGGAGCTAAGAAGCGCAATGCGCTCCCTGCGCCAGCACCTGCGAGGCCGGCCCAGGTGGAGCCCCGACCTATCCCGCCCCCGTCGGCCGCGCCAACCGCGGAGGTTCCGTGGGTTGAGGTGGTCGGGCGGAAGAAGAGGTCTGCCGTGCATCAAGCGGGGGGTGCTAAGACGGATGACAATCAAGCGCGGGCGCCTCAGCGGCAGCGAAAAAGCAAGCGCAGGCGCAAACTGCGGACGCCTCGGCCGCCTCGCTCGGCTGCGGTGTCCATCAGGCTGCAGCCGGACGCCGCGGCGCGCGGCGTCACGTATGCGGACGTCATAGCCCGGGCGAGGGGGCTAATTAATATAGAGGAGCTGGGCACCGGCCCCCTCGGGTTCAGGGTTGCGGCCACTGGAGCCCGCCTGCTGGAAGTGGCTGGGCAGGAGAGTGGCCCTAAGGCGGACGCCCTGGCGGCCGCACTGAGTGCGGCGCTGCCCGCGGAGGATGTGGCCATCTCCAGGCCCATCAAGCGCGCGTCAATGCGTTTGGTGGGACTGGATGATTCGGTCACCAAGGAGGAGGTGGTGGAGGCCGTCGCCCGTGCCGGGGAGTGCCCGGTGGGTGTGGTCAAGGCGGGGGAAGTTCTGCGCGACCGGACACCCCTCGGCACCATAGTGGTTAGCTGCCCGGTTGAGGCGGCAAGGAAGGTGGCTGCAGGTCGGCTTCTGGTCGGCTTCACTTCCGCGAGAGTCAATCTCCTGGAGGTGAGGCCGATGAGGTGCTACCGCTGCCTCGAACCGGGACATGTTCGAGAGCAGTGCAGGGGGGGATGCGACCGTAGCGCGCTCTGCTATAGATGCGGACAGCCGGGCCACAAGGCCGCCGGCTGTAAATCCGCGCCACGCTGCGCGCTATGCGCTACGACCGGGCGAAATCCCGGTCATACGTTAGGCGGCAGGGCATGCAAAGCCCGTAAGTCCGGTAGGAGGAACGCGGATCGGTCTCCCGCTATCGTACCGACTCCTGGGACGCAGGCGCCGTCGACCGAATCCAGCGCCCCCAGGGCGCAAGATGCGGAGATGCCCATGGCCTCAGATCTTACAGTCTGAGTACATGGGTGTCTCCAGCGAAATCACGTGGGTGGCAGACTCGGGGGAGTCTGTCGCCCAGTTCGAGGGGGAGACGCCATGCCGAGTGACACCGGCATGGTGCCTAGTAGGGAGGGGGGGAAGAAATTGGGGGGCGCCTAACGCTCCCAGAGGGGCCTGCAAAGGCATTTCGCGTCGGGGCTGCAGTTGTCGTACAATGGAGTTCCTGCAGCCCCGACACTATGCGACTATGGTGTCACCGGAGAGTTTTTAGTCGGTACACTTGGTCCATCAACAGCCGCGGCTTATTGGCCCCGAGTGTTGATTGACCAAGGACTCCGACATAACCCGCTCGTGTCCCCCGAGCACTAGCGGGTACCCATAAAGGGTTTTCTCTTCGGCAAAAAAAAAAAAAAAAAAAAAAAAAAAAGGTTGGGCGGGCGAAAGGCTATCCCACCACACGCGTCCTTCGAGGCGCAGTGGCATAGCTTCTCGCCTATTTTGCTCGTCTGTCCCGGCAAGCAATTTGGCGTGGTCTTGGGAGTAGCGCACGGTCGCGACGATCCCCAAGGCAAGTGTGACTGTATCCTGCTCGCGGTTGCTGCCTGCTATTGGTCTGGTCCTTCTGAACAGACATAACAGAAACAGTCATGCGCTTACCCTTCCCCAGTTTTCGGTCCCATCCCTCCTTTTCCTCCCCCCATGTCCCCCGGTTCTGTCCGGAAGTGTGGTTGCGCCTGGCTGGCCCCTTCAATCTCCGTTTTGGAGAGGGTCGGGTGCAGCAGTAGGCGCGTCGTGGTTGGGTCGTTCGCTCGCTCCCCTCGCTCCTCGCTCGAGGAGTGACCGGGAGTCGTCGTTCGTTTCTGGCTACGAAAGGTCGGTTGAGTCGCTCGCTCCTTGTACTCTCCGTTTGAAGAGAGGACAGGGAGCGGGCTCTCGTAATGTTGTGTGTTGTTAGCCGGCGTGGATAGGCCTGCCGGCTCGAAGTGCCCAATGCCGCGGTCGGCGTGCCGCGGTTGGAAGCGGAGGGGCAAAACTCCGCCAAGCGCCCAAGCTGTGGTATCAGCAAAAAATTATGAAGATGTCTCAGAGGAAAAAAGTATTACCCCAGGGAGGTACCGGCCTGTCCCAGGCCGGAGAATCCTCCTCAGGGCCCTCGGGCTCTGGCTGCCCCACGTATTCTGGGGGGGGCACCATGATACATCACCAAAATGACCCTGGCAAAAGAACAACGGACACCGATTTGCAAGCGATGAGGCTCAGCCAACCGGTTGTGGTCTTGAGACGATTAGAGCAGGTCGCTTCTGCGACAAAGAGGGAAAAGGCGGCTGCGACGAAGCTGTCGGAGGCATTCTTCGACTCCGACGACGACGATCCGTCAGAGGGCGCCCGTGCTATCCGGGCTGCTCTCGAGTTGGAAGCGGAGCTGAATAAGGAGGCCGGCAGGATAACCGACGACGACGCTTCGTGGTCGGAGATGTCCGAGTCGGAGGAGTCGGTGGCTGGTCTGCAGTCTAAGAACCCCAGCCAAAAGCGTCCACGCCCGGAGGCGTCAAGTTCTGAGGATCAGGCGGCCAAAAAGGTCTCCAAGGGATCACGTGGCCGCGGCCGTCCACCCACCTTGGGACTATATACCGGCTACGCCAAGGCCATGAGGGAGTACGAAGCCCAAAAACTGGCGCAGTTCGAACACCAGGCCGAGCAAGAAGTGGCACCTACAAATGCCACCCAGAGGGAAAAGGACGAGGCGGCTAAAACGAGCCGCCCCCAAGAAGGCACTACAGGTGCCAGTAAGGAATCAGCCGGAGCGACCGGCCACAAAGAGACTGCACTAAAGGAGGTGCAGAACATCCTTCACGTGGCCGGCACCTCCAAGAATTTAAAAGGGACGTCGGTTAAGGCGCTCAGGGATGCCGCCAACGTGATCAAAACCGCAGTGGAAGGCATCTTTGGGGTGTCCGTCCCAGAAGAATTAAAGAAGGCAGAGGCCGAGATCGCTCGTCTCAAACGGCTGGCGGAGTGGTACAAGAACCAGGTGTACTACCTGCAAACCTCCGCCATGCCACAGCGTCCAGCCTCGCCCCGAGCGGTGACCCCCGCAAGAACGGTTTCCGCGGCAGTGTCCCCAGCACCAGCCGCTCCCGAGGTAGCGGCCCCCGCAGCAGCGGGTCCCGCGGTAGTGGCCCCTACATCAGTGGCCCCCGCAAATGATAATGTTGGTTTGGCCCCGACGGACCTGGAATACTTCCGGAGGTCAATTATTGATAGCGTCGGGGCTATGATGGACGCTCGCTTTGCGTCGCTGGAAGGGCGTCTCCTCCCGGAGCAGCGCATCCGTCCGCCGCTAGCGTCCGACAAGACGGTACCAGACGCCCCCATGCCGGGACCGACGGCCGAAGAGGCGCCTCCCCCAAAGAGGGGGAAGAAGGGGGCGAAAGCCCCGACCAAAAAGAAGGGGCCCGTACCAAAGCCGGCCCAGAGGGAACCCAGTCCCCCGCCCCCGCCACCTGCTCTGGAAAGTTCCGCGGACGGACCGTGGACGACAGTAGGCAAGCGGGGAAAGAAGAAGAAGCCCGCCCAGGCCGCCCAACCGGCGTTGCCTGCCCCATCGGCGCAGGCCCACCAACCGGTGCGGCCCACTGAGCCGGCTGCGCAAGCGCCGAAAGCGCCCAAGAAGCGTAAGAAGCCGAAGCTGCGGCTACCGCGTTCTGCGGCGGTGGCCGTAAAGCTACCGATGGATGCTGCGAGTCGCGGCTTAACCTTCGCCGCCGTCATAGCCCGGGCGCGGCAGGCTATAAATCCGAGGGACCTCGGAATAGAGTCCCTCGTCTGCAAGGTGGGGAAGACGGGGGCGCGCCTCATCGAGGTCCCAGGGGCCGATAGCGGGCCAAAGGCGGACGCCCTTGCGGCTGCCATGAGCGCGGTACTGGCCGCGGAAGGAGTAGTAGTGTACAGGCCCATCAAGCGCGCTTCCTTGCGCTTGGTAGGCCTGGACGACTCCGTGACAAAGGAGGACGTCGCGGAGGCGGTGGCCCGCGCCGGGGGATGTCCGGCCGATGACGTTAGGACAGGGGAAGTGGTGCGCGATCGGACACCCCTTGGCACAGTCGTGGTAAGCTGCCCCATCGAGGCAGCTAAAAAGGTGGCGGCGGCGGGCAGAATATTTGTCGGCTTCACCTCTGCGCAGATTAAACTGCTGGAGGTGAGGCCGATGAGATGTTATCGCTGCCTCGAGGCCGGGCACGTGCGCGAGCAGTGCCAGGCCTCAGAAGACAGAAGCGCGCAGTGCTACAGGTGCGGGCAGCAGGGCCACAAGGCCTCTAGTTGTAGGGCTGCCCCCTGTTGTGCGCTGTGCGCTGCGGCCGGTAAACCCACCGGCCACATGCTGGGCGGCAGGGCCTGCCCGGCCCGAAAGCCCAGCCGTCGAAGAGGGGGGGGCTTGGCTGCGGCTGTGGACGCGACTACATCCGCGGCCCAATCGCAGCCGTCCACCTCAGGCGCCGCCTCGGCACAGGATAGGGATGTGGTGGTGCCCATGGTCTCAGACGTTACAGTCTGAGTCCATGGGTACCTCCGCAAACGACATAACCTGGATGGCAGACTCGGGGGAGTCTACTAACCAGCTCGCGGGGGGGACGCCGTGCTAAGTGACGCCAGCACGGCGTCCAGTAGGGGGAGAGGGAGCGCCCTTTACACGCTCCCAGGGTGGGTCCTACCAGGGCACGTCGCGTCGGGGTCGCGGTGCGTACCTAACGGCGATCCCGTGACCCCGACACTACGCGGCAAAGACGGTGTCACCGCAGAGTTTTTAGTCGGTACACTTGGTCCATCGACGGCCGGGGCTATTGCTCCGAGCGTCGATGGGCCAAGGACTCCGACATAACCCCTCCGTGTCCCCCGAACACGGACGGGTACCCATAAAGGGTTTTCTCTGCGATAATAAAAAAAAAAAAAAAAAAAAAAAAAAAAAAAAAAAAAAAAAAAAAAAAAAAAAAAAAAAAAAAAAGGTTAGGTTAGGTTAGGTTAGGTTAGGATGGGCGGGGCGGGCGAAAGGCTATCCCACCACACGCGTCCTTCGAGGCGCAGTGGCATAGCTTCTCGCCTATTTTGCTTGTCTGTCCCGGCAAGCAATTTGGCGTGGTCTTGGGAGTAGCGCACGGTCGCGACGATCCCCAAGGCAAGTGTGACCTTCTCCTGCACGTGGTTGCTGCCTGCTATTGGTCTGGTCCTTCTGAACAGACAGAACAAAAATGGTCATGCGTTCTCCTTCCCGAAACCCCCATACCCTCCCTTCCTTCTTCCTGTTTTCTCTTCGCTCCATTATCCTGCCACCAAAGTGGCAAATCTGCGTCGGCAGCTGGGCTCTCGGTACCCGTCTGATATTCAGACGGGACATGAGAGACCACATCACCTCGGCGGTTTGAAGGGAAAGGTTCAGATTTTGCTCTGTCCTTCCCTTCTCTTGGTACACTCCACACACACCCCTTTTACACACACATACACTGACACCCCCACACAAAACACGCAATTACACTACACCAAAAGTCGACGTCGATAGGCCGGTCGGCTCAATGTGCCTAAATGCTGCAGTCTTGCGTGCTGCGGCTGAAATAGGGAGGGGGCTAAACCTCCTGCTAGCGCACATAACAAACAAATTGTATGAAATGTCTCAGAAAAATAAGTTACTACCCCAGGTGGGTACCGGCAAGGCCGGAGAATCCCACCCGGAGCTCCGAAAGGACTCCGGCAGGCCCTCGTATTCTGGGGGGGCCACTCTGCGACACCAACTACACGACGACACTGGCAATCCCAATCTGGACAACGAATCACGCACAAACGACGACCTTGGAAATACCAAACCGGAAACCGATTCTTGCACCAATGTTGACAACGGAAAAGCACAGACGGACACTGCTGCACGCGATTCAGCAAGCGTCGCCTCGGCGGCAAAGCTGACAGGAGAAGAGGTAGAACGGAGCGAAATGTCCACCTCGGACGTGGACTCCGTCTACGCTCGAAGTACCACGATGTGGCGCAAAAAGCGCCCCAGAAAGCCGGAAAGCAGCCGTTCGGGCTCAGGCGAGGGCTCGGACGCTGACGACCCGCCGAAACCCCAGTCAAAGCGCGGGAGGGGACGACCCCCCACCACTGGGCAGTATGTCGGTTACTGGGAGGCAAAGAAGAAGCTCCAGCGTAGGGAGAAAACCGACCAGACGAGCGCTGAGGCCGAACTGGCCGCCGGGAGTTCCCGCGCGGCGTCCATAGCCTCGTCCAACCCAGATCCGGACGACCTACTGCTCGAAGGGCTCAAAGGCAGGGTGGCCGCGTCCCTCGAGAGCATACGGGATGTGGCCCGCATATCCAAGGGACTTAAGGGCACGTCCCAGAAGACCCTGAAGCTGGCGGCCAACGCCATCGCCGAAGTGGTGGAGGAGGCGATTTCCCGCACCGCCTCGGACGAGGTCCGCCGATTGCAGGTGGAAAATACCCGCCTGCAAAGACAAATGGCGGACCTCAAAAAGGAACTGGACGTGGTCAAGGCGATGGTCCTTAACCCTGAGGAGAGACCAAAAGACCCGGCTCCCGAAGGGGCACCCAAGGCGCCAGATACGGACCTAGCGACCGTAATCCGGGAAGAGATGGGGAGAGTCCTCCAGAGGCTCTCTTTTCTGGAGGGCAAAATCCTGCGCCCTCCCTTGGCCTCCGAAGTCGGCAAGACGTCTGCGACGCGCTCACCTGCCACGACGTACGCGCAGAAGGCCGCGCAGAAGGCGCCGCAAAGAGCCCCGATCCGCCCCTCGGGGTCGCCCGCTTCCGTACCGTCGACGTCGGCGCAGACGGCCGACCCCTTGCCCATCCCAGCTGCACCCGCTGCTCCCAAGGCTCCCGCGGCCCAAAAAGCCAAGGGAAATAGGGGACCGACCAAGGGGAAGACGAAGAAGGCGCAGCAGCAGCAGCCGCCGCCACTTGAAGCCGGAGCTGGGGGCCGATGGGAGGTCGCCGGGGCCAAAAAGGCCCGAAAGAAGGCGGCCAAAAAGGACCAGAAGGCACGAGCGCGCGAACGCCGGAGGCTCCGCGCTCCGGACACGTCGGCGGTCGTGTTGACGCTGGCCCCCGGAGTGGACGAACGCGACGTGACCTACGCGGCGATACTGCATCACGCCAGGTCAACTATCGACATCGGGGAGCTCGGGATCGAGGGGCTTAGGGTAAAGCGCACTATTACAGGTGCGCGCCTCTTCGAAGTCCCGGGCGCGACCAGCTCCCCGAAGGCGGATGCACTGGCGGAGAAGCTCCGCCAAGGGCTCTCCCCAGAAGAGGTCATAATTACGCGGCCCTACAAGTCGGCGAGCCTCCGCATCAGCGAGCTCGACGACTCGGTTCAGCCGGACGAGCTCATCGCCGCGGTGGCCAAGGCGGGCGGCTGCGACCTGCAGCGGGTTAAGTGCAGCGACATACGGGCGGGTTACAGAGGCCTGTTTTCGGCTGTTGTGACCTGCCCTGTAGAAGCCGCCAAAAAGCTGGCCGATGCCAGGCGGCTATTGGTGGGATGGGTGTCCGCGAACGTGGCCCTGCTGCGGGCGAGGCCGCTGCGCTGCTTCCGCTGCCAGGTGGAGGGGCATGTCGGCGCTCTCTGTCCGGCGAACATCACGGACCATAGAGAGCGCTGCTACAACTGCGGGCAGCCGGGGCACCAGGCGCGGGACTGTACGGAGCCCGCACACTGCCTGAGCTGCAAGAAGGCAGGCAAGCCCGCCGAGCACCGGGCAGGCACAAAGACCTGTGGGTCGCGTCCCACAGGCAAGAGGGCCCCGAAGCGCGCCCCCGAGCGGCCAGCGCCGTCCAGGCCGCGAGAGACCCAGGTGGTGGAAGCAATGGACGCCACCAATGGGTAGTCGTCCCCCCGTCATCAGCTTCCTGCAGGCGAACCTCAACCACTCTGCCAGGGCTCAGGACCTCCTGCTCCAAAGCATGGCAGAGTGGTCGATCGACGTGGCGGTGGCAGCGGAGCCGTACTTCGTGCTGCCCGCCAGCAACTGGGCTGGCGACGCGGACGGCACGGTGGCCATACTGCTGCCGAGGGGTGGGGGCTCTCTGTCTCTCGAAGACGTCGAGAGGCAGAGGGGTTTTGTCGCCGCTCGTGTGGGAGCCATGGTGGTGGTCGGGGTGTATTTTTCGCCAAACCGACCACTACCCGAGTTCGAGGCCCTCCTGTCGCGACTCGGCGACTTTGTCCAGCGGTGTCGACCCCGTCCCACTCTCGTCGTGGGGGACTTCAACGCCAAGTCATCGGCCTGGGGTTCCTCCATCGATGACGTCAGGGGCGAGGCCCTCGAGGAGTGGACGCATGCCCACGGACTGTCGGTCCTCAATAGGGGCACCGCCTACACCTGTGTCAGGCGGGGTGGCGGCTCGGTGGTCGACGTGTCCTTCGCCACCTCGGCGCTGGCGGGCCGGGTGCGAGGATGGAGGGTCGTCGACTCGGTGGAGACCCTATCTGACCATGTTTACGTCAGATTTGTGGTCTCCGCCGAGTCTCAGGCCGCCGTGCCAGCTGGAGTGGCTGGAGGTGGGCCGAGATGGGCGTTGGCGCGCCTGAGGGCAGAGTTCGCGACAGAGGCGGCCGAAGTCCAGGCCTGGATACCGGCACCGGTCTCCCCGTTCAACATCCAAGGGGAGGCCGAGTGGTTTAGAGCCGCGGCCACGGCAATTTGTGACGCCGCCATGCCTCGTGTGCGGCACACAGCTCCTCGCAGACGACAGGTGTACTGGTGGTCGCGCGAAATTGCGCAACTGCGACGCGCTTGCGTCGCTGCGCGCCGCCAGTACACCAGACAGCGGAGGAGGAGAAGGCGGAACCCACCGCCTTCGCCGGGCCTGACGCCTAGGGAGGAGGAGCTCTATGCCGTCTACCGCGCGGCAAAGACCGCACTGCAGGTGGCGATTGCGGACGCCAAGGTGCGGGCGCGTGAGGAGCTCCTGGCCAGCATCAACGCCGACCCCTGGGGACGCCCCTACCGCATGGTGCGGAATAAACTCCGCCCCTGGACGCCCCCCCTCACGCAGACCATGCCGCCGGCGTTTGCGGACGGCGTGCTGTCGGCCCTTTTTCCGGAAGGAGCGGCTTCCAGTGCTCCGGCAATGTTCCGGACACCCGGACCCAACATGCCGTCGAGCGAGGCCGCTCCCGAAGTTACGGAGGAGGAGCTGAACGCCGCCGTCCGCAGACTACGGACGAAGAAGGTGGCACCCGGACCAGATGGAGTCCCCGGCCGAGTGTGGGTTCTGTCCCACGGTCCGCTTGGCCGCCGTCTCAGGGCTCTCTGGACCGAGTGCTTCAGGCAGGGCCGGTTTCCTCAGCTTTGGAAGTTGGGGAAACTGGTCCTGATCAGGAAGGAGGGGCGCCCGGCAGACTCGCCGTCCGCCTACCGCCCCATTGTGTTGCTCGACGAGGTCTGCAAGCTCTTCGAAAGGGTGATTGCGGACAGACTCGTCGAGCACCTCTCGCAGACGGGGCCGGACCTGCACGAGTGCCAATATGGCTTTAGAAGAGGCAGGTCCACGGTGGACGCCATCAGGCGGGTCCAAGGGATGGCGCAGGAGGCCGTGGGGCAGGGGGATGTGACATTGGCGGTGTCCTTGGACATCGCCAACGCGTTCAACTCCGTCCCCTACCCCTCAATACTCGCGGCTCTCCGGTATCACGGCGTCCCCGAATACCTCCACTTGACCATATCGGACTACCTTGCGGACCGGCGGGTAGTTTACCCCGGGCCGTCGCGGTGGCAGGAGCGGAACGTTGGGTGCGGGGTTCCACAGGGGTCTGTCCTCGGACCGCTCCTGTGGAACATCGCCTACGACTGGGTCCTGCGTGGCACGTTGCTGCCAGGTCTGGCAGTGACGTGCTACGCGGACGATACCCTTGTCACCGCGAGGGCCCGGAGTCACAGGGAGGCGGCGTTGTTGGCCACAGCTGGCGTAGCCCAGGTGGTGGGGCGCATTAGGCGGCTTGGCATGGAGGTGGCCCTAAGCAAGACGGAGGCCGTGTTTTTCCACGGCCCCAGAAATCGGCCTCCCCCTGACGCTCACATCACTGTCGGGGGGCAGCGCATAAATATCTCGGCCCAAATGCGCTACCTGGGCCTAATACTCGACGGACGCTGGTCGTTTAGGGCCCATTTCGCCGCCCTAGCGCCAAAACTAATGGCGACGGCAGGGGCCCTCTCGAGGCTGTTGCCGAACTTGGGCGGACCAGAGGCCTCGGCGAGGAGGCTGTATACAGGGGTGGTGCGGTCCCAGGCCCTATACGGGTCCCCAATCTGGGCGGGCGCCCTGACGGCCCGAAACGTGGTGCTGCTGCACCGCGCGCAGCGAATCATGGCCGTCAGGGTCGTTCGAGGGTACCGCACCATCAGTTTCGAAGCGGCGACACTACTGGCCGGTACGCCTCCCTGGGAGCTGGAGGCCCAGGCGCTCTCTGAGCTTTATGCCTGGCGTAGGGATCCCAACAACATCCGGGATCCCGGCGCCCCGAGAGCGAGGCGCACAGAGTTGTACCGAGCTGCACTGGAGAGCTGGCGGATCAAGCTCGCCCATCCCACTGCCGGTCACGCCGTTATCGCTGCGCTGCTGCCAGTCTTCTGGGAGTGGCTGGGGCGACGACACGGCGTCCTCACGTACCGTCTGACGCAGGTACTGTCCGGGCATGGTTGCTTCGGGCGGTATCTGTGGCGGATCGGTCGTGAGGAGGCGGAGCGCTGCCACCATTGTGCGGCCCCAGAGGACACGGCGGCGCACACGTTGCTGGTGTGCCCGGCATGGGATGCCGAGCGGCACCGGCTCGCCGGAGCGCTCGGTGCAGGGGTACAGGCGCTATCGCTCCCGACCGTGATATCATCCATGGTTGGGAGCGAGAGCGCCTGGGCGGCAATGGCGGCCTTCTGCGAGGCCGTCATGTCCGCGAAGGAGGAGGCAGAGCGGTTGAGGGAGGAGACGTCCTCCAATCCCGCTCGCAGACGGCGCGTTGGGCGAAGGCGCAGGGACTACGCCCGGAACGACCTTCGCCCACCGTAATCTCGGCCTGCAGGCGTCGGGGAGGGCACCCCGGCGCCCTAGCACTTAGCAGGCCCACGCCGAAATAGCGCTGCGTCCGCGCAGCCTTCAACAGGCGGTAGGGGGAGACCGAACTCCCCCCAACATATGTCGAGGTCCGCGCGTAACTGCGGACCGAGCCCGCCGGTGCCACAGAGGTCATGCCAGTGACGATTCCTGTGGCCCGGCAAAAGGGCAGTAGGACGCCGGGGGGTTTTAGTGGGTGCGAGCCCCACATAACCACCCGGGCCGTGCCCTCGGCCCGGGGGTATGCGCTAGGCATTTCCCCCCAAAAAAAAAAAAAAAAAAAAAAAGGTTAGGATGGGCGGGGAGCTGGAGGCCCAGGCGCTCTCTGAGCTTTATGCCTGGCGTAGGGATCCCAACAACATCCGGGATCCCGGCGCCCCGAGAGCGAGACGGACAGAGTTGCACCGAGCCGCGCTGGAGAGCTGGCGGATCAAGCTCGCCCATCCCACTGCCGGTCACGCCGTCATCGCTGCGCTGCTGCCAGTCTTCTGGGAGTGGCTGGGGCGACGACACGGCGTCCTCACGTACCGTCTGACGCAGGTACTGTCCGGGCATGGTTGCTTCGGGCGGTATCTGTGGCGGATCGGTCGTGAGGAGGCGGAGCGCTGCCACCATTGTGCGGCCCCGGAAGACACGGCGGCGCACACGTTGCTGGTGTGCCCGGCATGGGATGCCGAGCGGCGCCGGCTCGCCGGAGCGCTCGGTGCAGGGGGACAGGGGCTGTCGCTCCCGACCGTGATATCATCCATGGTTGGGAGCGAAAGGGCCTGGGCGGCAATGGCGGCCTTCTGCGAGGCCGTCATGTCCGCGAAGGAGGAGGCAGAGCGGGTGCGGGAGGAGACGTCCTCCAATCCCGCTCGAAGACGGCGCGTTGGGCGAAGGCGCAGGGAATACGCCCGGAACGACCTTCGCCCACCGTAATCTCAGCCTGCAGGCGTCGGGGAGGGCACCCCGGCGCCCTAGCACTTAGCAGGCCCGCGCCGAAATAGCGCTGCGTCCGCGCAGCCTCCAAATGGCGGTAGGGGGAGACCGAACTCCCCCCTACATTTGTCGAGGTCCGCGCCTAACTGCGGACCGAGCCCGCCGGTGCCACAGAGGTCATGCCAGTGACGATTCCTGTGGCCCGGCAAAAGGGCAGTAGGACGCCGGGGGGTTTTAGTGGGTGCGAGCCCCACATAACCACCCGGGCCGTGCCCTCGGCCCGGGGGTATGCGCTAGGCATTTCCCCCCGTAAAAAAAAAAAAAAAAAAAAAAAGGTTAGGATGGGCGGGCGAAAGGCTATCCCACCACACGCGTCCTTCGAGGCGCAGTGGCATAGCTTCTCGCCTATTTTGCTCGTCTGTCCCGGCAAGCAATTTGGCGTGGTCTTGGGAGTAGCGCACGGTCGCGACGATCCCCAAGGCAAGTGTGACTGTATCCTGCTCGCGGTTGCTGCCTGCTATTGGTCTGGTCCTTCTGAACAGACATAACAGAAACAGTCATGCGCTTACCCTTCCCCACTCGTTCCCCTCCCTCCCTTTCCTTTTTCCCCCGGCTTTAGCCGGAAGGTTGTGGCGCCTGGTTGTGCCCCTCCGTGGGGTGCAGCAGGTGGCGCCTGTCGTTTGGGTGGTCGGTCGAGGTCAGCGCGGCGCTAGTGTGCGCCGTGCATTTTTGTAGAGGGAATGACCTCCCGACCGCCCGCTGGGCTGTGGGGCCCTTTTGGGTCCCTAGCCCGGCCGTGCTGGGCCGACCGGCCGCTGCTGCTTGCTGCCAGAGGGGCCGCGCAGTGGTGGCTGGAAGGCTCACGCGCCTTTTAGGCGCAAGGGTGTGGGTGTGGCGCCTGGTTGCCCCCTCGCTCTCCCTCGGGAGAGAGTGTTGGGTGCAGCAGGTGGCGCCGCCCCTGGTAGGGAGCCGTTCGGTCGCCTGCCCTTAGGGGTGTGGCGCAGATCGGCTTGGTGGTACGGTGGTCGGTGTAGGTTTGCGTAATCTCCCGACCACCTGCTGGGCGGTGGGGCCCCTTCGGGTCCCTAGCCCGGCCGAACCGGGCCGACCGGCTGCTGCTGCATGCCGCCAGAGGGGTGGCGCGGCGGCGGCTGGGTGGTTCGCGCGCGTGTGGCGCGAGGGGGCGTGGAGATACCCATGGCCTCGGATGTCAAAGTCCGGGTACATGGGTGTCTCTACCGAATCACCTGGGTGGCAGACTCGGGGGAGTCTGCCTCCCAGCTCGAGAGGGAGACGCCGCGTTGGGTGACATCAACGCGGCGTCTACGTAGAGGGAGGGCGTATTTTACGCCAGGGAGGTGACTCCCAAGGTGGGCCCTCAACAGGGCAGGTCGCGTCGGGGCCGCGGTGCGTGCCTAACAGCGATCCCGTGGTCCCCGACACTCGCGACGAAGACGGTGTCACCGCAGGGTTTTTAGTCGGTACACTTGGTCCATCAACAGCCGGGGCTACGGCCCCGAGTGTTGATGGATCAAGGACTCCGACATAACCCCTCCGCGTCCCCCGAACGCGGACGGGTACCCATAAAGGGTTTTCCCTGCGTCACAAAAAAAAAAAAAAAAAAAAAAAAAAAAAAAAAAAAAAAAAAAAAAAAAAAAAAAAAAAAAAAAAAAAAAAAGGATGGGCGGGCGAAAGGCTATCCCACCACACGCGTCCTTCGAGGCGCAGTGGCATAGCTTCTCGCCTATTTTGCTCGTCTGTCCCGGCAAGCAATTTGGCGTGGTCTTGGGAGTAGCGCACGGTCGCGACGATCCCCAAGGCAAGTGTGACTGTATCCTGCTCGCGGTTGCTGCCTGCTATTGGTCTGGTCCTTCTGAACAGACATAACAGAAACAGTCATGCGCTTACCCTTCCCCACTCGTTCCCCTCCCTCCCTTTCCTTTTTCCCCCGGCTTTAGCCGGAAGGTTGTGGCGCCTGGTTGTGCCCCTCCGTGGGATGCAGCAGGTGGCGCCTGTCGTTTGGGTGGTCGGTCGAGGTCAGCGCGGCGCTAGTGTGCGCCGTGCATTTTTGTAGAGGGAATGACCTCCCGACCGCCCGCTGGGCTGTGGGGCCATTTTGGGTCCCTAGCCCGGCCGTGCTGGGCCGACCGGTCGCTGCTGCTTGCTGCCGGAGGGGCGGCGCAGTGGTGGCTGGAAGGCTCACGCGCCTTTTAGGCGCAAGGGTGTGGGTGTGGCGCCTGGTTGCCCCCTCGCTCTCCCTTGGGAGAGAGAGTTGGGTGCAGCAGGTGGCGCCGCCCCTGGTAGGGAGCCGTTCGGGCGCCTGCCCTTGGGGGTGTGGCGCAGATCGGCTTGGTGGTACGGTGGTCGGTGTAGGTTTGCGTAATCTCCCGACCACCTGCTGGGCGGTGGGGCTCTTCGGGTCCCTAGCCCGGCCGAACCGAGCCGACCGGCTGCTGCTGCATGCCGCCAGAGGGGCGGCGCGGCGGCGGCTGGGCGGTTCGCGCGCGTGTGGCGCGAGGGGGCGTGGAGATACCCATGGCCTCGGATGTCAAAGTCCGGGTACATGGGTGTCTCTACCGAATTACCTGGGTGGCAGACTCGGGGGAGTCTGCCTCCCAGCTCGAGAGGGAGACGCCGCGTTGGGTGACATCAACGCGGCGTCTACGTAGAGGGAGGGCGTATTTTACGCCAGGGAGGTGACTCCCAAGGTGGGCCCTCAACAGGGCAGGTCGCGTCGGGGCCGCGGTGCGTGCCTAACAGCGATCCCGTGGTCCCCGACACTCGCGACGAAGACGGTGTCACCGCAGGGTTTTTAGTCGGTACACTTGGTCCATCAACAGCCGGGGCTACGGCCCCGAGTGTTGATGGATCAAGGACTCCGACATAACCCCTCCGCGTCCCCCGAACGCGGACGGGTACCCATAAAGGGTTTTCCCTGCGATAAAAAAAAAAAAAAAAAAAAAAAAAAAAAAAAAAAAGGTTAGGTTAGGATGGGCGTCAAGTGGTAGGGCGCATAAGGCGGCTCGGCCTGCAGGTCGCCCTGAACAAGTCCGAGGCCGTGTTCTTCCACGGTCCCAGGAACCGGCCTCCCCCCGATACTAACATCGTTGTCGGGGGACAGCGGATCGAAATCTCGGCCCAGATGCGCTACCTGGGCCTCATACTGGACGGACGCTGGAGTTTCAGGGCCCATTTCGCCGCCCTAGCACCTAAACTAATGGCGACTGCAGGGGCCCTCTCAAGGCTCTTGCCGAATTTGGGCGGGCCAGAGGCCTCGGTGAGGAGGCTATATGCGGGGGTGGTGCGATCCCAGGCCCTATACGGGTCCCCAATCTGGGCGGGCGCCCTAACGACCCGAAGCGTGGTGCCGCTGCACCGCGCGCAGCGGGTTCTATCCATCAGGATCGCCCGAGGGTACCGCACCATCAGCTTCGAGGCGGCGACACTCCTCGCCGGTACGCCTCCGTGGGAGCTGGAGGCCCAGGCGCTCTCCGAGCTTTATGCCTGGCGTAGGGATCCCAACAACATCCGGGATCCCGGCGCCCCGAGAGCGGGGCGGACAGAGTTGCACCGAGCTGCGCTGGAGAGCTGGCGGTGCAAGCTCGCCCATCCCACTGCCGGTCACGCCGTCATCGCTGCGCTGCTGCCGGTCTTCTGGGAGTGGCTGGGGCGACGACATGGCGTCCTTACGTACCGTCTGACGCAGGTACTGTCCGGGCACGGTTGCTTCGGGCGGTATCTGTGGCGGATCGGTCGTGAGGAGGCGGAGCGCTGCCACCATTGTGCAGCCCCAGAAGACTCGGCGGCGCACACGATGCTGGTGTGCCCGGCATGGGATGCCGAGCGGCGCCGGCTCGCCGGAGCGCTCGGTGCAGGGGTACAGGCGCTATCGCTCCCGACCGTGATATCATCCATGGTTGGGAGCGAGAGCGCCTGGGCGGCAATGGCGGCCTTTTGCGAGGCCGTCATGTCCGCGAAGGAGGAGGCAGAGCGGTTGAGGGAGGAGACGTCCTCCAATCCCGCTCGCAGACGGCGCGTTGGGCGAAGGCGCAGGGACTACGCCCGGAATGACCTTCGCCCACCGTAATCTCGGCCTGCAGGCGTCGGGGGGGGGCACCCCGGCGCCCTAGCACATAGCAGGCCCGCGTCGTCATAGCGCTGCGTCCACGCAGCCTCCAACAGGCGGTAGGGGGAGACCGAACTCCCCCCTACATTTGTCGAGGTCCGCGCCTATCTGCGGACCGAGCCCGCCGGTGCCACAGAGGTCATGCCAGTGACGATTCCTGTGGCCCGGCAAAAGGGCAGTAGGACGCCGGGGGGTTTTAGTGGGTGCGAGCCCCACATAACCACCCGGGCCGTGCCCTCGGCCCGGGGGTATGCGCTAGGCATTTCCCCCCGTAAAAAAAAAAAAAAAAAAAAAAAAAAAAAAAAAAAAAAAAAAAAAAAAAAAAAAGGTTAGGATGGGCGGGGCGGGCGAAAGGCTATCCCACCACACGCGTCCTTCGAGGCGCAGTGGCATAGCTTCTCGCCTATTTTGCTTGTCTGTCCCGGCAAGCAATTTGGCGTGGTCTTGGGAGTAGCGCACGGTCGCGACGATCCCCAAGGCAAGTGTGACCTTCTCCTGCACGTGGTTGCTGCCTGCTATTGGTCTGGTCCCTCTGAACAGACAGAACAAAAATGGTCATGCGTTTCCCTTCCCAAACTCCCCTACACCCTCCCTTCCTTCTTCCTGTTCTCCCTTCATTCCAATGTCCCGCCACCAATGTGGCAAATCTGTGTCGGCAGCTGGGCTCTCGGTACCCATCTGATCATCAGATGGGACCAGAGAGACCGTTTTCTTGGTGGTCTGAAGGGATAGGTTAGATTCTGCTCTGTCCTACCCTTCTCTTGGTACACTACACACACACCGTTTTAACACACATACAGTAACACACCCACACAATACATACACACAATGTACACACCCACCACAGTTACACTACACTGAAATTGTCGACATCGATAGGCCGGTCGGCTCGATATGCCCAAATGCCGCAGTCTTGCGTGCTGCGGCTGAAATGGGAGGGGGCCAAACCTTCTGCTAGCGCTCCAAAACAATTAATGATATGTCAAAGATAAAAGATACACTACCCCAGGTGGGTACCGGCAAGGCCGGAGAATCCCACCCGGAGCTCCGAAAGGACTCCGGCAGGCCCTCGTATTCTGGGGGGGCCACTCTGCGACATGATTTATACGACGACCATGGCTATCCCATATTGGACACCGAACCCTGCACTAACGACGACCTTGGCAATACCAACACGGATATTGAACCTTCTAAAAACGACGACCATGCAAATTCTCAGACGGACTCCGATGCACGCGTATCGGTAAACGTCGCCTCGGCGACAAAGGCGGCAGGGAAGGAGCTGGAGGCGAGCGAAATGTCCACCTCGGAGGTGGACTCCAGCTACGCCCGAAGCACCACCATGTGGCGCAAAAAGCGGCCTAGAAGACCGGAAGGCAGCCGTTCGGGCTCAGGCGAGGGCTCGGACCCCGACGACCCGCCGAAACCCCTGCCCAAACGCGGAAGGGGACGGCCTCCCACCACTGGACAGTACGTGGGATACTGGGAGGCCAAAAAGAAGCTGGACCGTAAGACGAAGACGAGCGCTGAGGCCGCACTGGCCGCCGAGGGTAGTTCCCGTGCGGCGTCGCGAGCCTCGTCAAACCCGGACCCGGACGAGCTGCTCCTCGAGGGGCTGAAAAGCAAAGTGGCCCAGTCCCTCGAGAATATAAGGGATGTGGCCCGAATATCAAAAGGGCTGAAGGGCACGTGCCAGAAGTCGCTAAAGCTGGCGGCCAACTCCATCGCTGAAGTGTTGGAGGAGGCGTTTTCCCGTACCGCCTCAGACGAGGTCCGCCGTCTGCAGGTGGAGAACATCCGCCTCCGCAAGCAGATGGCGGAGATGAAAAAAGAGCTGGACGTTGTCAAGGCGATGGTCCTTGGCGACGAGGACGAACCACAAGATCCAGCTCCCAAGGCGGCTCCCAAAGCGCCAGACGCCGACCTGGCAACGCTAATAAGGGAGGAAATGGGCAAAGTCCTCCAGAGACTCTCGTTCCTGGAGGGCAAAGTATTGCGCCCTCCCTTGGCCTCGAAGGCGCCGACGGTGCCCGTTCCTGCGACGACATACGCGCAGAAGGCCGCGCAGAAGGCGCCGCCGAAAACCCCGAGTCGCCTCTCGGGGCGCGACGCTGTGCCGTCGACGTCGGCGCGGTCGCCCGCGCCCGTGCCGTCGACATCAGCGCGGACCTCCGAACCCGTGCCGACCCCATCTAGACCCGCCGCTCGCAGGGCTACTGCGGCCCAAAAAGCCAAGGGCAACAAAGGGCCAGCCGAGGGGCAAAAGAAGAAGGCACCGCAACGAGAGCCAGCGCCACCCAATGCCAGACAGGGGGGCCAGTGGGAGGTTGCGGGGGCCAAAGGGGCCCAAAAGAAGGCGGCCAGAAGGGCCAAAAAGGCGAGAGCGCGGGAACGCCGGAGGCTCCGCGCTCCAAACTCGGCGGCGGTCGTGCTGACCCTGGCGCCGGGGGCAGAGGAGGCCGGAATCACATACTCCGCGATCATCCATCTCGCCAGGTCGACGATCGACATCGGGGAGCTCGGGATCGAGGGGCTCAGAGCCAAGCGCACCGTAACCGGTGCGCGCCTGCTCGAAATCCCGGGGGCGAACAGCTCCTCGAAGGCGGACGCGCTGGCGGCGAAGCTCCGCGAAGGGCTGTCCTCTGAGGAAATCCTCATCTCGCGGCCCTATAAGTCGGCGAGCCTCCGCGTCAGTGGGCTCGATGACTCGGTCCAGTTGGACGAGCTCATCGCCGCGGTGGCCAAAGCAGGAGGATGCGACCTGCAGCGCGTAAAGTGCGGCGACATACGGGCGGGTTACGGTGGCCTGTTCTCGGCCGTTGTGACCTGCCCCGTGGAGGCCGCTAAAAAGCTGGCCGATGCGAGGCGGCTGCTCGTGGGCTGGGTGTCCGCGGACGTGGCGCTGCTGCGGGCGAGGCCGCTGCGCTGCTTCCGCTGCCAGGTGGAGGGGCACGTCGGCGCTCTCTGTCCGGCGGGAATAGCGGACAGCAGGGAGCGCTGTCACAACTGCGGGCAGCCGGGACACCAGGCGCGGGATTGCGCGGGGGCCGCACACTGCCTAAGTTGCGGCAAGCTCGGCAAGCCCGCCGATCACCGGGCGGGCTCAAAGACCTGTGGGTCACGCCCCACAGGAAAGAAGGCCCCTGTGCGCACTTTCGAGCGGCCAGCACCGCTCAGGACGCGCCAGACCGAGGCGGAAGTAAGAATGGAGACTAACAATGGGTAGTCGTTCCCCCGTTGTTAGTCTCCTACAAACAAACCTCAACCACTCTGCCAGAGCTCAGGATCTCTTGCTTCAGAGCATGGCAGAGTGGTCGATCGACGTGGCAGTGGCGGCGGAACCGTATTTTGTTCTGCCCGCCAGCAACTGGGCTGGCGACACGGACGGCACGGTGGCAATCCTGCTGCCAAGGTGTGGGGGCTCTCTGTCTCTCGAAGACGTCGAGAGGCAGAGGGGCTTTGTCGCCGCTCGTGTGGGGGGCATGGTGGTGGTCGGGGTGTATTTTTCGCCAAACCGACCACTACCCGAGTTCGAGGCCCTCCTGTCGCGACTCGGCGACTTTGTCCAGCGGTGTCGACCCCGTCCCACTCTCGTCGTGGGGGACTTCAACGCCAAGTCATCGGCCTGGGGTTCCTCCATCGATGACGTCAGGGGCGAGGCCCTCGAGGAGTGGACGCATGCCCACGGACTGTCGGTCCTCAATAGGGGCACCGCCTACACCTGTGTCAGGCGGGGTGGCGGCTCGGTGGTCGACGTGTCCTTCGCCACCTCGGCGCTGGCGGGCCGGGTGCGAGGATGGAGGGTCGTCGACTCGGTGGAGACCCTATCTGACCATGTTTACGTCAGATTTGTGGTCTCCGCCGAGTCTCAGGCCGCCGTGCCAGCTGGAGTGGCTGGAGGTGGGCCGAGATGGGCGTTGGCGCGCCTGAGGGCAGAGTTCGCGACAGAGGCGGCCGAAGTCCAGGCCTGGATACCGGCACCGGTCTCCCCGTTCAACATCCAAGGGGAGGCCGAGTGGTTTAGAGCCGCGGCCACGGCAATTTGTGACGCCGCCATGCCTCGTGTGCGGCACACAGCTCCTCGCAGACGACAGGTGTACTGGTGGTCGCGCGAAATTGCGCAACTGCGACGCGCTTGCGTCGCTGCGCGCCGCCAGTACACCAGACAGCGGAGGAGGAGAAGGCGGAACCCACCGCCTTCGCCGGGCCTGACGCCTAGGGAGGAGGAGCTCTATGCCGTCTACCGCGCGGCAAAGACCGCACTGCAGGTGGCGATTGCGGACGCCAAGGTGCGGGCGCGTGAGGAGCTCCTGGCCAGCATCAACGCCGACCCCTGGGGACGCCCCTACCGCATGGTGCGGAATAAACTCCGCCCCTGGACGCCCCCCCTCACGCAGACCATGCCGCCGGCGTTTGCGGACGGCGTGCTGTCGGCCCTTTTTCCGGAAGGAGCGGCTTCCAGTGCTCCGGCAATGTTCCGGACACCCGGACCCAACATGCCGTCGAGCGAGGCCGCTCCCGAAGTTACGGAGGAGGAGCTGAACGCCGCCGTCCGCAGACTACGGACGAAGAAGGTGGCACCCGGACCAGATGGAGTCCCCGGCCGAGTGTGGGTTCTGTCCCACGGTCCGCTTGGCCGCCGTCTCAGGGCTCTCTGGACCGAGTGCTTCAGGCAGGGCCGGTTTCCTCAGCTTTGGAAGTTGGGGAAACTGGTCCTGATCAGGAAGGAGGGGCGCCCGGCAGACTCGCCGTCCGCCTACCGCCCCATTGTGTTGCTCGACGAGGTCTGCAAGCTCTTCGAAAGGGTGATTGCGGACAGACTCGTCGAGCACCTCTCGCAGACGGGGCCGGACCTGCACGAGTGCCAATATGGCTTTAGAAGAGGCAGGTCCACGGTGGACGCCATCAGGCGGGTCCAAGGGATGGCGCAGGAGGCCGTGGGGCAGGGGGATGTGACATTGGCGGTGTCCTTGGACATCGCCAACGCGTTCAACTCCGTCCCCTACCCCTCAATACTCGCGGCTCTCCGGTATCACGGCGTCCCCGAATACCTCCACTTGACCATATCGGACTACCTTGCGGACCGGCGGGTAGTTTACCCCGGGCCGTCGCGGTGGCAGGAGCGGAACGTTGGGTGCGGGGTTCCACAGGGGTCTGTCCTCGGACCGCTCCTGTGGAACATCGCCTACGACTGGGTCCTGCGTGGCACGTTGCTGCCAGGTCTGGCAGTGACGTGCTACGCGGACGATACCCTTGTCACCGCGAGGGCCCGGAGTCACAGGGAGGCGGCGTTGTTGGCCACAGCTGGCGTAGCCCAGGTGGTGGGGCGCATTAGGCGGCTTGGCATGGAGGTGGCCCTAAGCAAGACGGAGGCCGTGTTTTTCCACGGCCCCAGAAATCGGCCTCCCCCTGACGCTCACATCACTGTCGGGGGGCAGCGCATAAATATCTCGGCCCAAATGCGCTACCTGGGCCTAATACTCGACGGACGCTGGTCGTTTAGGGCCCATTTCGCCGCCCTAGCGCCAAAACTAATGGCGACGGCAGGGGCCCTCTCGAGGCTGTTGCCGAACTTGGGCGGACCAGAGGCCTCGGCGAGGAGGCTGTATACAGGGGTGGTGCGGTCCCAGGCCCTATACGGGTCCCCAATCTGGGCGGGCGCCCTGACGGCCCGAAACGTGGTGCTGCTGCACCGCGCGCAGCGAATCATGGCCGTCAGGGTCGTTCGAGGGTACCGCACCATCAGTTTCGAAGCGGCGACACTACTGGCCGGTACGCCTCCCTGGGAGCTGGAGGCCCAGGCGCTCTCTGAGCTTTATGCCTGGCGTAGGGATCCCAACAACATCCGGGATCCCGGCGCCCCGAGAGCGAGGCGCACAGAGTTGTACCGAGCTGCACTGGAGAGCTGGCGGATCAAGCTCGCCCATCCCACTGCCGGTCACGCCGTTATCGCTGCGCTGCTGCCAGTCTTCTGGGAGTGGCTGGGGCGACGACACGGCGTCCTCACGTACCGTCTGACGCAGGTACTGTCCGGGCATGGTTGCTTCGGGCGGTATCTGTGGCGGATCGGTCGTGAGGAGGCGGAGCGCTGCCACCATTGTGCGGCCCCAGAGGACACGGCGGCGCACACGTTGCTGGTGTGCCCGGCATGGGATGCCGAGCGGCACCGGCTCGCCGGAGCGCTCGGTGCAGGGGTACAGGCGCTATCGCTCCCGACCGTGATATCATCCATGGTTGGGAGCGAGAGCGCCTGGGCGGCAATGGCGGCCTTCTGCGAGGCCGTCATGTCCGCGAAGGAGGAGGCAGAGCGGTTGAGGGAGGAGACGTCCTCCAATCCCGCTCGCAGACGGCGCGTTGGGCGAAGGCGCAGGGACTACGCCCGGAACGACCTTCGCCCACCGTAATCTCGGCCTGCAGGCGTCGGGGAGGGCACCCCGGCGCCCTAGCACTTAGCAGGCCCACGCCGAAATAGCGCTGCGTCCGCGCAGCCTTCAACAGGCGGTAGGGGGAGACCGAACTCCCCCCAACATATGTCGAGGTCCGCGCGTAACTGCGGACCGAGCCCGCCGGTGCCACAGAGGTCATGCCAGTGACGATTCCTGTGGCCCGGCAAAAGGGCAGTAGGACGCCGGGGGGTTTTAGTGGGTGCGAGCCCCACATAACCACCCGGGCCGTGCCCTCGGCCCGGGGGTATGCGCTAGGCATTTCCCCCCGAAAAAAAAAAAAAAAAAAAAAAGGTTAGGATGGGCGGGGAGCTGGAGGCCCAGGCGCTCTCTGAGCTTTATGCCTGGCGTAGGGATCCCAACAACATCCGGGATCCCGGCGCCCCGAGAGCGAGACGGACAGAGTTGCACCGAGCCGCGCTGGAGAGCTGGCGGATCAAGCTCGCCCATCCCACTGCCGGTCACGCCGTCATCGCTGCGCTGCTGCCAGTCTTCTGGGAGTGGCTGGGGCGACGACACGGCGTCCTCACGTACCGTCTGACGCAGGTACTGTCCGGGCATGGTTGCTTCGGGCGGTATCTGTGGCGGATCGGTCGTGAGGAGGCGGAGCGCTGCCACCATTGTGCGGCCCCGGAAGACACGGCGGCGCACACGTTGCTGGTGTGCCCGGCATGGGATGCCGAGCGGCGCCGGCTCGCCGGAGCGCTCGGTGCAGGGGGACAGGGGCTGTCGCTCCCGACCGTGATATCATCCATGGTTGGGAGCGAAAGGGCCTGGGCGGCAATGGCGGCCTTCTGCGAGGCCGTCATGTCCGCGAAGGAGGAGGCAGAGCGGGTGCGGGAGGAGACGTCCTCCAATCCCGCTCGAAGACGGCGCGTTGGGCGAAGGCGCAGGGAATACGCCCGGAACGACCTTCGCCCACCGTAATCTCAGCCTGCAGGCGTCGGGGAGGGCACCCCGGCGCCCTAGCACTTAGCAGGCCCGCGCCGAAATAGCGCTGCGTCCGCGCAGCCTCCAAATGGCGGTAGGGGGAGACCGAACTCCCCCCTACATTTGTCGAGGTCCGCGCCTAACTGCGGACCGAGCCCGCCGGTGCCACAGAGGTCATGCCAGTGACGATTCCTGTGGCCCGGCAAAAGGGCAGTAGGACGCCGGGGGGTTTTAGTGGGTGCGAGCCCCACATAACCACCCGGGCCGTGCCCTCGGCCCGGGGGTATGCGCTAGGCATTTCCCCCCGTAAAAAAAAAAAAAAAAAAAAAAAGGTTAGGATGGGCGGGCGAAAGGCTATCCCACCACACGCGTCCTTCGAGGCGCAGTGGCATAGCTTCTCGCCTATTTTGCTCGTCTGTCCCGGCAAGCAATTTGGCGTGGTCTTGGGAGTAGCGCACGGTCGCGACGATCCCCAAGGCAAGTGTGACTGTATCCTGCTCGCGGTTGCTGCCTGCTATTGGTCTGGTCCTTCTGAACAGACATAACAGAAACAGTCATGCGCTTACCCTTCCCCACTCGTTCCCCTCCCTCCCTTTCCTTTTTCCCCCGGCTTTAGCCGGAAGGTTGTGGCGCCTGGTTGTGCCCCTCCGTGGGGTGCAGCAGGTGGCGCCTGTCGTTTGGGTGGTCGGTCGAGGTCAGCGCGGCGCTAGTGTGCGCCGTGCATTTTTGTAGAGGGAATGACCTCCCGACCGCCCGCTGGGCTGTGGGGCCCTTTTGGGTCCCTAGCCCGGCCGTGCTGGGCCGACCGGCCGCTGCTGCTTGCTGCCAGAGGGGCCGCGCAGTGGTGGCTGGAAGGCTCACGCGCCTTTTAGGCGCAAGGGTGTGGGTGTGGCGCCTGGTTGCCCCCTCGCTCTCCCTCGGGAGAGAGTGTTGGGTGCAGCAGGTGGCGCCGCCCCTGGTAGGGAGCCGTTCGGTCGCCTGCCCTTAGGGGTGTGGCGCAGATCGGCTTGGTGGTACGGTGGTCGGTGTAGGTTTGCGTAATCTCCCGACCACCTGCTGGGCGGTGGGGCCCCTTCGGGTCCCTAGCCCGGCCGAACCGGGCCGACCGGCTGCTGCTGCATGCCGCCAGAGGGGTGGCGCGGCGGCGGCTGGGTGGTTCGCGCGCGTGTGGCGCGAGGGGGCGTGGAGATACCCATGGCCTCGGATGTCAAAGTCCGGGTACATGGGTGTCTCTACCGAATCACCTGGGTGGCAGACTCGGGGGAGTCTGCCTCCCAGCTCGAGAGGGAGACGCCGCGTTGGGTGACATCAACGCGGCGTCTACGTAGAGGGAGGGCGTATTTTACGCCAGGGAGGTGACTCCCAAGGTGGGCCCTCAACAGGGCAGGTCGCGTCGGGGCCGCGGTGCGTGCCTAACAGCGATCCCGTGGTCCCCGACACTCGCGACGAAGACGGTGTCACCGCAGGGTTTTTAGTCGGTACACTTGGTCCATCAACAGCCGGGGCTACGGCCCCGAGTGTTGATGGATCAAGGACTCCGACATAACCCCTCCGCGTCCCCCGAACGCGGACGGGTACCCATAAAGGGTTTTCCCTGCGTCACAAAAAAAAAAAAAAAAAAAAAAAAAAAAAAAAAAAAAAAAAAAAAAAAAAAAAAAAAAAAAAAAAAAAAAAGGATGGGCGGGCGAAAGGCTATCCCACCACACGCGTCCTTCGAGGCGCAGTGGCATAGCTTCTCGCCTATTTTGCTCGTCTGTCCCGGCAAGCAATTTGGCGTGGTCTTGGGAGTAGCGCACGGTCGCGACGATCCCCAAGGCAAGTGTGACTGTATCCTGCTCGCGGTTGCTGCCTGCTATTGGTCTGGTCCTTCTGAACAGACATAACAGAAACAGTCATGCGCTTACCCTTCCCCACTCGTTCCCCTCCCTCCCTTTCCTTTTTCCCCCGGCTTTAGCCGGAAGGTTGTGGCGCCTGGTTGTGCCCCTCCGTGGGATGCAGCAGGTGGCGCCTGTCGTTTGGGTGGTCGGTCGAGGTCAGCGCGGCGCTAGTGTGCGCCGTGCATTTTTGTAGAGGGAATGACCTCCCGACCGCCCGCTGGGCTGTGGGGCCATTTTGGGTCCCTAGCCCGGCCGTGCTGGGCCGACCGGTCGCTGCTGCTTGCTGCCGGAGGGGCGGCGCAGTGGTGGCTGGAAGGCTCACGCGCCTTTTAGGCGCAAGGGTGTGGGTGTGGCGCCTGGTTGCCCCCTCGCTCTCCCTTGGGAGAGAGAGTTGGGTGCAGCAGGTGGCGCCGCCCCTGGTAGGGAGCCGTTCGGGCGCCTGCCCTTGGGGGTGTGGCGCAGATCGGCTTGGTGGTACGGTGGTCGGTGTAGGTTTGCGTAATCTCCCGACCACCTGCTGGGCGGTGGGGCTCTTCGGGTCCCTAGCCCGGCCGAACCGAGCCGACCGGCTGCTGCTGCATGCCGCCAGAGGGGCGGCGCGGCGGCGGCTGGGCGGTTCGCGCGCGTGTGGCGCGAGGGGGCGTGGAGATACCCATGGCCTCGGATGTCAAAGTCCGGGTACATGGGTGTCTCTACCGAATTACCTGGGTGGCAGACTCGGGGGAGTCTGCCTCCCAGCTCGAGAGGGAGACGCCGCGTTGGGTGACATCAACGCGGCGTCTACGTAGAGGGAGGGCGTATTTTACGCCAGGGAGGTGACTCCCAAGGTGGGCCCTCAACAGGGCAGGTCGCGTCGGGGCCGCGGTGCGTGCCTAACAGCGATCCCGTGGTCCCCGACACTCGCGACGAAGACGGTGTCACCGCAGGGTTTTTAGTCGGTACACTTGGTCCATCAACAGCCGGGGCTACGGCCCCGAGTGTTGATGGATCAAGGACTCCGACATAACCCCTCCGCGTCCCCCGAACGCGGACGGGTACCCATAAAGGGTTTTCCCTGCGATAAAAAAAAAAAAAAAAAAAAAAAAAAAAAAAAAAAGGTACGGGTAAGAATGGCGTCAAGTGGTAGGGCGCATAAGGCGGCTCGGCCTGCAGGTCGCCCTGAACAAGTCCGAGGCCGTGTTCTTCCACGGTCCCAGGAACCGGCCTCCCCCCGATACTAACATCGTTGTCGGGGGACAGCGGATCGAAATCTCGGCCCAGATGCGCTACCTGGGCCTCATACTGGACGGACGCTGGAGTTTCAGGGCCCATTTCGCCGCCCTAGCACCTAAACTAATGGCGACTGCAGGGGCCCTCTCAAGGCTCTTGCCGAATTTGGGCGGGCCAGAGGCCTCGGTGAGGAGGCTATATGCGGGGGTGGTGCGATCCCAGGCCCTATACGGGTCCCCAATCTGGGCGGGCGCCCTAACGACCCGAAGCGTGGTGCCGCTGCACCGCGCGCAGCGGGTTCTATCCATCAGGATCGCCCGAGGGTACCGCACCATCAGCTTCGAGGCGGCGACACTCCTCGCCGGTACGCCTCCGTGGGAGCTGGAGGCCCAGGCGCTCTCCGAGCTTTATGCCTGGCGTAGGGATCCCAACAACATCCGGGATCCCGGCGCCCCGAGAGCGGGGCGGACAGAGTTGCACCGAGCTGCGCTGGAGAGCTGGCGGTGCAAGCTCGCCCATCCCACTGCCGGTCACGCCGTCATCGCTGCGCTGCTGCCGGTCTTCTGGGAGTGGCTGGGGCGACGACATGGCGTCCTTACGTACCGTCTGACGCAGGTACTGTCCGGGCACGGTTGCTTCGGGCGGTATCTGTGGCGGATCGGTCGTGAGGAGGCGGAGCGCTGCCACCATTGTGCAGCCCCAGAAGACTCGGCGGCGCACACGATGCTGGTGTGCCCGGCATGGGATGCCGAGCGGCGCCGGCTCGCCGGAGCGCTCGGTGCAGGGGTACAGGCGCTATCGCTCCCGACCGTGATATCATCCATGGTTGGGAGCGAGAGCGCCTGGGCGGCAATGGCGGCCTTTTGCGAGGCCGTCATGTCCGCGAAGGAGGAGGCAGAGCGGTTGAGGGAGGAGACGTCCTCCAATCCCGCTCGCAGACGGCGCGTTGGGCGAAGGCGCAGGGACTACGCCCGGAATGACCTTCGCCCACCGTAATCTCGGCCTGCAGGCGTCGGGGGGGGGCACCCCGGCGCCCTAGCACATAGCAGGCCCGCGTCGTCATAGCGCTGCGTCCACGCAGCCTCCAACAGGCGGTAGGGGGAGACCGAACTCCCCCCTACATTTGTCGAGGTCCGCGCCTATCTGCGGACCGAGCCCGCCGGTGCCACAGAGGTCATGCCAGTGACGATTCCTGTGGCCCGGCAAAAGGGCAGTAGGACGCCGGGGGGTTTTAGTGGGTGCGAGCCCCACATAACCACCCGGGCCGTGCCCTCGGCCCGGGGGTATGCGCTAGGCATTTCCCCCCGTAAAAAAAAAAAAAAAAAAAAAAAAAAAAAAAAAAAAAAAAAAAAAAAAAAAAAAGGTTAGGATGGGCGGGGCGGGCGAAAGGCTATCCCACCACACGCGTCCTTCGAGGCGCAGTGGCATAGCTTCTCGCCTATTTTGCTTGTCTGTCCCGGCAAGCAATTTGGCGTGGTCTTGGGAGTAGCGCACGGTCGCGACGATCCCCAAGGCAAGTGTGACCTTCTCCTGCACGTGGTTGCTGCCTGCTATTGGTCTGGTCCTTCTGAACAGACAGAACAAAAATGGTCATGCGTTCTCCTTCCCGAAACCCCCATACCCTCCCTTCCTTCTTCCTGTTTTCTCTTCGCTCCATTATCCTGCCACCAAAGTGGCAAATCTGCGTCGGCAGCTGGGCTCTCGGTACCCGTCTGATATTCAGACGGGACATGAGAGACCACATCACCTCGGCGGTTTGAAGGGAAAGGTTCAGATTTTGCTCTGTCCTTCCCTTCTCTTGGTACACTCCACACACACCCCTTTTACACACACATACACTGACACCCCCACACAAAACACGCAATTACACTACACCAAAAGTCGACGTCGATAGGCCGGTCGGCTCAATGTGCCTAAATGCTGCAGTCTTGCGTGCTGCGGCTGAAATAGGGAGGGGGCTAAACCTCCTGCTAGCGCACATAACAAACAAATTGTATGAAATGTCTCAGAAAAATAAGTTACTACCCCAGGTGGGTACCGGCAAGGCCGGAGAATCCCACCCGGAGCTCCGAAAGGACTCCGGCAGGCCCTCGTATTCTGGGGGGGCCACTCTGCGACACCAACTACACGACGACACTGGCAATCCCAATCTGGACAACGAATCACGCACAAACGACGACCTTGGAAATACCAAACCGGAAACCGATTCTTGCACCAATGTTGACAACGGAAAAGCACAGACGGACACTGCTGCACGCGATTCAGCAAGCGTCGCCTCGGCGGCAAAGCTGACAGGAGAAGAGGTAGAACGGAGCGAAATGTCCACCTCGGACGTGGACTCCGTCTACGCTCGAAGTACCACGATGTGGCGCAAAAAGCGCCCCAGAAAGCCGGAAAGCAGCCGTTCGGGCTCAGGCGAGGGCTCGGACGCTGACGACCCGCCGAAACCCCAGTCAAAGCGCGGGAGGGGACGACCCCCCACCACTGGGCAGTATGTCGGTTACTGGGAGGCAAAGAAGAAGCTCCAGCGTAGGGAGAAAACCGACCAGACGAGCGCTGAGGCCGAACTGGCCGCCGGGAGTTCCCGCGCGGCGTCCATAGCCTCGTCCAACCCAGATCCGGACGACCTACTGCTCGAAGGGCTCAAAGGCAGGGTGGCCGCGTCCCTCGAGAGCATACGGGATGTGGCCCGCATATCCAAGGGACTTAAGGGCACGTCCCAGAAGACCCTGAAGCTGGCGGCCAACGCCATCGCCGAAGTGGTGGAGGAGGCGATTTCCCGCACCGCCTCGGACGAGGTCCGCCGATTGCAGGTGGAAAATACCCGCCTGCAAAGACAAATGGCGGACCTCAAAAAGGAACTGGACGTGGTCAAGGCGATGGTCCTTAACCCTGAGGAGAGACCAAAAGACCCGGCTCCCGAAGGGGCACCCAAGGCGCCAGATACGGACCTAGCGACCGTAATCCGGGAAGAGATGGGGAGAGTCCTCCAGAGGCTCTCTTTTCTGGAGGGCAAAATCCTGCGCCCTCCCTTGGCCTCCGAAGTCGGCAAGACGTCTGCGACGCGCTCACCTGCCACGACGTACGCGCAGAAGGCCGCGCAGAAGGCGCCGCAAAGAGCCCCGATCCGCCCCTCGGGGTCGCCCGCTTCCGTACCGTCGACGTCGGCGCAGACGGCCGACCCCTTGCCCATCCCAGCTGCACCCGCTGCTCCCAAGGCTCCCGCGGCCCAAAAAGCCAAGGGAAATAGGGGACCGACCAAGGGGAAGACGAAGAAGGCGCAGCAGCAGCAGCCGCCGCCACTTGAAGCCGGAGCTGGGGGCCGATGGGAGGTCGCCGGGGCCAAAAAGGCCCGAAAGAAGGCGGCCAAAAAGGACCAGAAGGCACGAGCGCGCGAACGCCGGAGGCTCCGCGCTCCGGACACGTCGGCGGTCGTGTTGACGCTGGCCCCCGGAGTGGACGAACGCGACGTGACCTACGCGGCGATACTGCATCACGCCAGGTCAACTATCGACATCGGGGAGCTCGGGATCGAGGGGCTTAGGGTAAAGCGCACTATTACAGGTGCGCGCCTCTTCGAAGTCCCGGGCGCGACCAGCTCCCCGAAGGCGGATGCACTGGCGGAGAAGCTCCGCCAAGGGCTCTCCCCAGAAGAGGTCATAATTACGCGGCCCTACAAGTCGGCGAGCCTCCGCATCAGCGAGCTCGACGACTCGGTTCAGCCGGACGAGCTCATCGCCGCGGTGGCCAAGGCGGGCGGCTGCGACCTGCAGCGGGTTAAGTGCAGCGACATACGGGCGGGTTACAGAGGCCTGTTTTCGGCTGTTGTGACCTGCCCTGTAGAAGCCGCCAAAAAGCTGGCCGATGCCAGGCGGCTATTGGTGGGATGGGTGTCCGCGAACGTGGCCCTGCTGCGGGCGAGGCCGCTGCGCTGCTTCCGCTGCCAGGTGGAGGGGCATGTCGGCGCTCTCTGTCCGGCGAACATCACGGACCATAGAGAGCGCTGCTACAACTGCGGGCAGCCGGGGCACCAGGCGCGGGACTGTACGGAGCCCGCACACTGCCTGAGCTGCAAGAAGGCAGGCAAGCCCGCCGAGCACCGGGCAGGCACAAAGACCTGTGGGTCGCGTCCCACAGGCAAGAGGGCCCCGAAGCGCGCCCCCGAGCGGCCAGCGCCGTCCAGGCCGCGAGAGACCCAGGTGGTGGAAGCAATGGACGCCACCAATGGGTAGTCGTCCCCCCGTCATCAGCTTCCTGCAGGCGAACCTCAACCACTCTGCCAGGGCTCAGGACCTCCTGCTCCAAAGCATGGCAGAGTGGTCGATCGACGTGGCGGTGGCAGCGGAGCCGTACTTCGTGCTGCCCGCCAGCAACTGGGCTGGCGACGCGGACGGCACGGTGGCCATACTGCTGCCGAGGGGTGGGGGCTCTCTGTCTCTCGAAGACGTCGAGAGGCAGAGGGGTTTTGTCGCCGCTCGTGTGGGAGCCATGGTGGTGGTCGGGGTGTATTTTTCGCCAAACCGACCACTACCCGAGTTCGAGGCCCTCCTGTCGCGACTCGGCGACTTTGTCCAGCGGTGTCGACCCCGTCCCACTCTCGTCGTGGGGGACTTCAACGCCAAGTCATCGGCCTGGGGTTCCTCCATCGATGACGTCAGGGGCGAGGCCCTCGAGGAGTGGACGCATGCCCACGGACTGTCGGTCCTCAATAGGGGCACCGCCTACACCTGTGTCAGGCGGGGTGGCGGCTCGGTGGTCGACGTGTCCTTCGCCACCTCGGCGCTGGCGGGCCGGGTGCGAGGATGGAGGGTCGTCGACTCGGTGGAGACCCTATCTGACCATGTTTACGTCAGATTTGTGGTCTCCGCCGAGTCTCAGGCCGCCGTGCCAGCTGGAGTGGCTGGAGGTGGGCCGAGATGGGCGTTGGCGCGCCTGAGGGCAGAGTTCGCGACAGAGGCGGCCGAAGTCCAGGCCTGGATACCGGCACCGGTCTCCCCGTTCAACATCCAAGGGGAGGCCGAGTGGTTTAGAGCCGCGGCCACGGCAATTTGTGACGCCGCCATGCCTCGTGTGCGGCACACAGCTCCTCGCAGACGACAGGTGTACTGGTGGTCGCGCGAAATTGCGCAACTGCGACGCGCTTGCGTCGCTGCGCGCCGCCAGTACACCAGACAGCGGAGGAGGAGAAGGCGGAACCCACCGCCTTCGCCGGGCCTGACGCCTAGGGAGGAGGAGCTCTATGCCGTCTACCGCGCGGCAAAGACCGCACTGCAGGTGGCGATTGCGGACGCCAAGGTGCGGGCGCGTGAGGAGCTCCTGGCCAGCATCAACGCCGACCCCTGGGGACGCCCCTACCGCATGGTGCGGAATAAACTCCGCCCCTGGACGCCCCCCCTCACGCAGACCATGCCGCCGGCGTTTGCGGACGGCGTGCTGTCGGCCCTTTTTCCGGAAGGAGCGGCTTCCAGTGCTCCGGCAATGTTCCGGACACCCGGACCCAACATGCCGTCGAGCGAGGCCGCTCCCGAAGTTACGGAGGAGGAGCTGAACGCCGCCGTCCGCAGACTACGGACGAAGAAGGTGGCACCCGGACCAGATGGAGTCCCCGGCCGAGTGTGGGTTCTGTCCCACGGTCCGCTTGGCCGCCGTCTCAGGGCTCTCTGGACCGAGTGCTTCAGGCAGGGCCGGTTTCCTCAGCTTTGGAAGTTGGGGAAACTGGTCCTGATCAGGAAGGAGGGGCGCCCGGCAGACTCGCCGTCCGCCTACCGCCCCATTGTGTTGCTCGACGAGGTCTGCAAGCTCTTCGAAAGGGTGATTGCGGACAGACTCGTCGAGCACCTCTCGCAGACGGGGCCGGACCTGCACGAGTGCCAATATGGCTTTAGAAGAGGCAGGTCCACGGTGGACGCCATCAGGCGGGTCCAAGGGATGGCGCAGGAGGCCGTGGGGCAGGGGGATGTGACATTGGCGGTGTCCTTGGACATCGCCAACGCGTTCAACTCCGTCCCCTACCCCTCAATACTCGCGGCTCTCCGGTATCACGGCGTCCCCGAATACCTCCACTTGACCATATCGGACTACCTTGCGGACCGGCGGGTAGTTTACCCCGGGCCGTCGCGGTGGCAGGAGCGGAACGTTGGGTGCGGGGTTCCACAGGGGTCTGTCCTCGGACCGCTCCTGTGGAACATCGCCTACGACTGGGTCCTGCGTGGCACGTTGCTGCCAGGTCTGGCAGTGACGTGCTACGCGGACGATACCCTTGTCACCGCGAGGGCCCGGAGTCACAGGGAGGCGGCGTTGTTGGCCACAGCTGGCGTAGCCCAGGTGGTGGGGCGCATTAGGCGGCTTGGCATGGAGGTGGCCCTAAGCAAGACGGAGGCCGTGTTTTTCCACGGCCCCAGAAATCGGCCTCCCCCTGACGCTCACATCACTGTCGGGGGGCAGCGCATAAATATCTCGGCCCAAATGCGCTACCTGGGCCTAATACTCGACGGACGCTGGTCGTTTAGGGCCCATTTCGCCGCCCTAGCGCCAAAACTAATGGCGACGGCAGGGGCCCTCTCGAGGCTGTTGCCGAACTTGGGCGGACCAGAGGCCTCGGCGAGGAGGCTGTATACAGGGGTGGTGCGGTCCCAGGCCCTATACGGGTCCCCAATCTGGGCGGGCGCCCTGACGGCCCGAAACGTGGTGCTGCTGCACCGCGCGCAGCGAATCATGGCCGTCAGGGTCGTTCGAGGGTACCGCACCATCAGTTTCGAAGCGGCGACACTACTGGCCGGTACGCCTCCCTGGGAGCTGGAGGCCCAGGCGCTCTCTGAGCTTTATGCCTGGCGTAGGGATCCCAACAACATCCGGGATCCCGGCGCCCCGAGAGCGAGGCGCACAGAGTTGTACCGAGCTGCACTGGAGAGCTGGCGGATCAAGCTCGCCCATCCCACTGCCGGTCACGCCGTTATCGCTGCGCTGCTGCCAGTCTTCTGGGAGTGGCTGGGGCGACGACACGGCGTCCTCACGTACCGTCTGACGCAGGTACTGTCCGGGCATGGTTGCTTCGGGCGGTATCTGTGGCGGATCGGTCGTGAGGAGGCGGAGCGCTGCCACCATTGTGCGGCCCCAGAGGACACGGCGGCGCACACGTTGCTGGTGTGCCCGGCATGGGATGCCGAGCGGCACCGGCTCGCCGGAGCGCTCGGTGCAGGGGTACAGGCGCTATCGCTCCCGACCGTGATATCATCCATGGTTGGGAGCGAGAGCGCCTGGGCGGCAATGGCGGCCTTCTGCGAGGCCGTCATGTCCGCGAAGGAGGAGGCAGAGCGGTTGAGGGAGGAGACGTCCTCCAATCCCGCTCGCAGACGGCGCGTTGGGCGAAGGCGCAGGGACTACGCCCGGAACGACCTTCGCCCACCGTAATCTCGGCCTGCAGGCGTCGGGGAGGGCACCCCGGCGCCCTAGCACTTAGCAGGCCCACGCCGAAATAGCGCTGCGTCCGCGCAGCCTTCAACAGGCGGTAGGGGGAGACCGAACTCCCCCCAACATATGTCGAGGTCCGCGCGTAACTGCGGACCGAGCCCGCCGGTGCCACAGAGGTCATGCCAGTGACGATTCCTGTGGCCCGGCAAAAGGGCAGTAGGACGCCGGGGGGTTTTAGTGGGTGCGAGCCCCACATAACCACCCGGGCCGTGCCCTCGGCCCGGGGGTATGCGCTAGGCATTTCCCCCCGAAAAAAAAAAAAAAAAAAAAAAAAAAAAAAAAGGTTAGGTTGGGCGGGCGAAAGGCTATCCCACCACACGCGTCCTTCGAGGCGCAGTGGCATAGCTTCTCGCCTATTTTGCTCGTCTGTCCCGGCAAGCAATTTGGCGTGGTCTTGGGAGTAGCGCACGGTCGCGACGATCCCCAAGGCAAGTGTGACTGTATCCTGCTCGCGGTTGCTGCCTGCTATTGGTCTGGTCCTTCTGAACAGACATAACAGAAACAGTCATGCGCTTACCCTTCCCCAGTTTTCGGTCCCATCCCTCCTTTTCCTCCCCCCATGTCCCCCGGTTCTGTCCGGAAGTGGTTGCGCCTAGCTGCCCCTTTCAATCTCCGTTTTGGAGAAGGTTGGGTGCAGCAGGTGGCGCGTCGTGGTTGGGTCGTTCGCTCGCTCCCCTCGCTCCTCGCTCGAGGAGTGACCGGGACTCGTCGTTCGTTTTCTAGCCACGAAAGGTCGGATGAGTCGCTCGCTCCTCGTTCTCTCCGTTTGAAGAGAGGACGGGGAGCGGGCATTCGTTGTGTGTTGTTAGCCGGCGTGGATAGGCCTGCCGGCTCGAAGTGCCCAATGCCGCGGTTGGCGTGCCGCGGCTGAAAGGCGGAGAGGCTAAACTCCGCCCAGCGCTCAAAGCTGTGGATCAGCAAAAACTAATGAAGATGTCGTCGAGGAAAAATAAATTACCCCAGGGAGGTACCGGATTGCCCGGAGAATCCTCCTCAGAGCCCTCGAGCTCTGGCTGCCCCACGTACTCTGGGGGGGGCACCACACGAGATCATTCAAACGACCAAGGCATTCCCAAAACGGACTCGATTTGCACTGCGGATGGAAACCGGCGACCGGTTGTTGTGCTAGAGCGCATACAAGACGTTCGCGCCGCTTTTGCGACGAAAGTGAAGAAGGTGGCTGCGTCGGCGCCGTCGAAGTCGATTTTTGACTCCGACGATGACGATGATCCGTCAGAGGGCACCCTAGCCATCCGGGCGGCCCGTGAGCTGGAGTCAACCCTTAATGAGGCCTGCGGGGCGTCCGATGAGGAAGCCTCGTGGTCCGATGTATCGGACTCGGGTGACTCGCTCGCTAGCCTTGAACATGCGAGCCAGGGCCATAGCCACAAACGGCCCCATGTTCCGGAGCCGTCTAGCTCCGATGAGGTGGCCAAAAAAGTAACCAAGGTGCCGCGCGGCCGAGGTCGGCCGCCCTCGTCGGGGCTCTACGTGGGTCACGCGGAGGCAATGTTGCAGCTCGCCAGTGAGCGGGAGCGGCTCCAACGTCAGGCCGAGCAGCAGACGGCCCCCGTAAGAGCTAGTCGAGAGGAGGCTGCCGAGACCGGCGGCCCACAAGACTGCACCTTGGGTGCAGCACAGGCGATCGGAGCGACTGGCCACAGGGAGGCTGCGCTTAAACAGGTGCAGAGCATCCTTTATGTGGCCAGCTCCTCTAAGAACTTGAAGGGGACCCACGTCAGGGCTCTCAAGGATGCCGCCAGCGCCATTGAGGGCGCTCTCGAAGGCATCTTCGAGGCGTCGGTCCCCGAGGCGGTAAAAAGGGCAGAGGCTGAGATCGCCCGGCTAAAGAGGCTGGCCGGGTGGTATAAAGACCAGGTCGCATATTTGCAGACCTCCGTCACGCCTCAGCGCCCGGCCTCGCCCCCAGCGGCGTCCCCCGCGGCGGCGGCCCCTATGGCTGTTTCCCCCGCGGCGACGACCCCCGTGGTATCTTCGCCAATATTGGCGGCCCCCCTGGCGGCGGCGACAGCGGCCCCGACGATGGACCTGGAGCAAGTGCGCAGGTCCATCATCGACAGCGTCGGGGTGATGCTGGACGCCCGCTTCGCGGCGCTGGAGGGGCGGCTCCTTCCTGAGCCGCGGATCCGCCCCCCGTTGGCTTCTGACAGGTCGGCGAAACCGTCCGGGGCTCCGGCTGCTGCCCCGGTGGAAAAGGCGGCGTCTCCTCCAAAGAAGGGTAGAGCGGCGAAAGCCGCTGCCAAGAAGAGGGCTCCCCCCCGAGAGCCGGCATCCAAAACGCCGGCACGGGAGCTGCCTCGGCCCCCGCTCCCCACGCAGCCTGCTCGTATGGAGGAGCCCTGGTCGGTAGTGGCCGGGCGGGGCAAAAGGCCCAAAAAGTCTGCACCGGTCACGCAGCCCGTGCAGGCTGCTCAGCCGGCCGCTCGCGCACAGGCGCCCAAAAAGCGCAGGCGCGGGCGTGGGCTGCGGGTGCCGCGTTCTGCCGTGGTGGCAATTAAGCTGCCGCCGGACGCGGCGAGCCGTGGTATCACGTTCGGCAGCGTGATGGCGCGGGCGAGGACTGCCATAAACCTGAAGGACCTGCAAATCGGGTCCGTCAGGTTCAAGGTGGGAGCGACGGGGGCGCGCCTGCTTGAGGTATCGGAGGGGGCCGAGAGCGGCCCTAAAGCCGATGCTCTGGCGGCGGCGCTAAGTGCGGCGTTGGCTGAAGAGGGGGTGACGGTGTCCCGGCCCGCGAAGCGCGCGTCTATGCGCATCGTGGGCCTCGATGACTCCGTCACCAAGGAGGAGGTTGTCGAGGCGGTGGCCCGGGTCGGGGGTTGCACGGTCGCCGAGGTAAAGGCGGGCGAGTTGCTGCGCGACCGGACGCCCCTCGGGACCATTGTTGTGGGCTGCCCGATACTGGCAGCCAAAAAAGTGGCGGCAGACCGGCTCCTGGTCGGCTTCTCCTCCGCGCAGGTCAAACTGCTGGAGGCGAGGCCGATGAGGTGCTTCAGGTGCCTTGAGGCCGGACACGTGAGGGAGCAGTGTCGGTCCGAGGTCGATAGGGGCGACCAGTGCTTCCGGTGTGGCCAACTAGGTCATAAGGCCTCCGGCTGTGTGGCCGCACCGCGCTGCACCATCTGCGCCGCGGCCGGAAATCCTTCCGGCCATCTGCTGGGTGGCAGGACCTGTCCGGCCCGAAAGCCCGGCCGCCGTAGAGGGGGTGGATTAGCCGCTGCGTCCGCATCTCCTGTGGCGCAGCCGCTGCCGGCCACCTCTAGCGCCGCTGAGGCGCAGCATGTAGCAGTGCCCATGGACTAAGCCCTGGGCACCGCAACCGAAATCACCTGGGTGGCAGACTCGGGGGAGTCTGCTTCCCAGCTCGCAGGGGAGACGCCGTGCTGAGTGACACCAGCATGGCGGCTAGTAGGGGGAAAAGGGAGCGCCCTTTACACGCTCCCAGGGTGGGCCCTAACAGGGTAGGTCGCGTCGGGGTCGCGGTGCGTACTAACAGCGATCCCGTGATCCCCGACACTCGCGACGGTAGTGTGTCACCGCAGGGTTTTTAGTCGGTACCCTTGGTGCACTGACAGCCGGGTCATTCCGACCGTCAGTGGACCAAGGACTCCGACATAACCCCTCCGCGTCCCCCGAACGCGGACGGGTACCCATAAAGGGTTTTCCCTGCGTCACAAAAAAAAAAAAAAAAAAAAGGTTAGGTTAGGTTAGGTTAGGTTGGGCGGGGCGGGCGAAAGGCTTTCCCACCACACGCGTCCTTCGAGGCGCAGTGGCATAGCTTCTCGCCTATCTTGCTCGTCTGTCCCGGCGAGCAATTTGGCGTGGTCTTGGGAGTAGCGCACGGTCGCGACGATCCCCAAGGCAAGTGTGACTGTATCCTGCTCGCGGTTGCTGCCTGCTATTGGTCTGGTCCTTCTGAACAGACATAACAGAAACAGTCATGCGCTTACCCTTCCCCGCTCGGTCCCATCCCCCCCTTTCCTTTTTCCCCCGGCTTTAGCCGGAAGGTTGTGGCGCCTGGTTGCGCCCCTCCGTGGGGTGCAGCAGGTGGCGCCTGTCGTTTTGGGTGGTCGGTCGAGGTCAGCGCGGCGCTGTTGTGCGCCGTGCATTTTTTAGAGAGGGAAGGACCTCCCGACCGCCCGCTGGGCGGTGGGCCCTTTTGGGTCCCTAGCCCGGCTGTGCTGGGCCGACCGGCTGCTGCTGCTTGCTGCCAGAGGGGCGGCGTGGCGGCGGCTGGAAGGCTCACGCGCCTTTGAGGCGCGATGGGGTGTGGGTCGGGCGCCTGGTTGCCCCCTCACTCTCCATCTGGAGAGAGAGTTGGGTGCAGCAGGTGGCGCCGCCCCTGTTAGGGAGCCGTTCGGGCGCCCGCCCTTAGGGATGTGGCGCAGATCGGCTTGGTGGTACGGTGGTCGGTGTAGGTTTGCGTAATCTCCCGACCACCTGCTGGGCGGTGGGGCCCCTTCGGGTCCCTAGCCCGGCCGAACCGGGCCGACCGGCTGCTGCTGCATGCCGCCAGAGGGGCGGCGCGGCGGCGGCTGGGCGGTTCGCGCGCGTTTGGCGCGAGGGGGCGTGGAGATGCCCATGGCCTCGGATGTCAAAGTCCGGGTACATGGGTGTCTCTACCGAATTACCTGGGTGGCAGACTCGGGGGAGTCTGCCTCCCAGCTCGAGAGGAAGACGCCACGTTGGGTGACATCAACGCGGCGTCTACGTAGAGGGAGGGCGTATTTTACGCCAGGGAGGTGACTCCCAAGGTGGGCCCTCAACAGGGCAGGTCGCGTCGGGGCCGCGGTGCGTGCCTAACAGCGATCCCGTGGTCCCCGACACTCGCGACGAAGACGGTGTCACCGCAGGGTTTTTAGTCGGTACACTTGGTCCATCAACAGCCGGGGCTACGGCCCCGAGTGTTGATGGATCAAGGACTCCGACATAACCCCTCCGCGTCCCCCGAACGCGGACGGGTACCCATAAAGGGTTTTCCCTGCGATAAAAAAAAAAAAAAAAAAAGGTTAGGTTGGGCGGGGGTGCTGGGTCAGGTAACCTCCTCGTGTGTCCACCCCATCGGTTTCCCTTGGCATGTCTTCGGACTGGCCTGGTAAAGTGATGGGTCTGGGCCGGTGCACCCTGGGCATCGTCAATAACTTCTCCTGCGGGAGTTCTTGTTGGCGATGGCGAATAACCTGGCGCGGGGCGGGGGGGATTGCGTTGCGGTGTTGCTTCCCGCCCTCTTCGTATTCGGAGGGGGCGGGGGCAGCGCACGCAACGTTTGCCCAAGAGAGGGGCGTGGAGGAAGCGCGGCGCTACCGAGATTGCCCTGGGGGGGCTGAGGGGCAAGGTGGCGTTGCGAACGGGCGCGGCACCTCTCGGTGCTGTGTTTCCGTTTTGGGTGAGCGGCTTCCCTGATGTCCTCAAAGTCTCCGGGTTCAGGGGGACGGCGGGACGGAGGCGTGCTCGGGCGCAGCGCTCTTTGGCGTTGTGGGCCCTAGAGGAGAACTAGTCACAGTAGGAGCTGCTCCCAGTGCCCTTTACAGAGGGGAATACTGCATCACCATAGGTGCTTTTGGCCCCTTTGGGGGGGGCTGGGAGCAGCGTGCGTGATGATTTTGCCCAAGAGAGGGGCGTGGTGGAGAAGTGGTGTTGCCGGTTGCCCCGTCACTCCCTGGTTTCTGGGGGGTGGAGGGGCAAGTTGGCGTCGTCGTTTTGTTGGGGGAGCTGCTTCTGATCTTCCGACCTCCCCGGTTCCTGGGGAGGACGTTGGGACAGAAGCAGGCTCGGGCGCAGCGCTCTTTTGCGTTGTGGGCCCTAGGGGGGATTCGCACTCCCAGTGCCCGTTTTTACCTGGGATGGTTGAGCTTGTAACGCGCGGCAGTCGTGCGCGTAAAGTCACCCACGCGCGCGCTTCATCTTCATATCACCCCATAGTCGTGCGCGTAAAGTCACCCACGCGCACGCTTCATCTTCACGTCACCCCATAGTCGTGCGCGTAAAGTCACCCACGCGCACGCTCCATCTTCATGTCATCCCATAGCCGTGCGCGTAAAGTCACCCACGCGCACGCTTCATCTTCACGTCACCCCATAGTCGTGCGCGTAAAGTCACCCACGCGCATGCTCCATCTTCATGTCATCCCATAGTCGTGCGCGTAGAGTCACCCACGCGCACGCTTCATCTTCATGTCATCCCATAGTCGTGCGCGTAAAGTCACCCACGCGCGCGCTTCATCTTCATGTCATCCCATTCCATTATCAATCCTTTCCTTCCCCTTCCCTTTCCTTTTGTCCTTCCCATTTCTCCCTTCCCAGTCGCCGGGCCTGGTGTGCGGTTGCACCGCCTCCAGGCTTGGTCCATGTTTCGGGCCACCGGCGGCGAACCCGTAGCCGCCAACGATGAGCTTCGGCTCTACGGCGGGACGGGGGCCTTGCCTTCGCCGGCTGGGCCGCGTGGAAGACAACCACTATAAAAAATTACCCGGCTGCTATGTGCGGCAACCCGAGGTACCGGCCGACCCCTCGGTGTTTGTAGGCTTGCCCGGGTGCAGGGGGCTCCACCCGGGTCGACGGTTTATTTCCCCCACACTCGTGGGATCAAATATCAATCAATCAATCAATCAGCCTATCGCAGTCCACTGCTGGACATAGGCCTCTCCTAACACGCGCCATTGCACACGGTCCTCCGCCTTCCGCATCCAGTCTGTCCCAGCGACCTTTTTGAGGTCGTCGGTCCATCTAGCTGGGGGCCGTCCTACCTTACGCTTACCAAGTCGCGGTCTCCACTCTAGGACACGTTTGCTCCATCGGTCGTCGGTCCTTCTGCAGATGTGACCAGCCCATTGCCACTTTAGCTTACTGAGTTTGCGAGCTATGTCGGTAACTTTGGTTCTTTGTCGGATTACCTCGTTACGAATTTTATCCTTCAAAGAGACGCCGAGCATAGCTCGCTCCATAGCCCGCTGTGCGACTTTAAATTTGTGGACCAGTCCCACTGTGAGTGTCCACGTCTCGGCCCCGTAGGTCATAACAGGTAGGACGCATTGGTTGTACACTTTAGTCTTCAGGCATTGCGGAATAGGCGAAGAGAAAACGTGACGTAGCTTGCCAAATGCTGCCCAACCCAATTGGATCCTGCGGTTGATTTCTTTCATCAAATATGGATACAGTAAATTTAACAAACCAAGATAAGAAGGAGGAGGATATGTCTGCATCTGATGCAGACTCTTTTACGAGCGCCAGCACCATCTGTGGCGGCGGCGTCAAGTGGCGCAAGAGGCGGAGGCGCGAAAGCGCTAGTGGTTCTGGCTCGGGCTCCGGCTCGGGCGCTGAGGAGTCGGAGGCTGTGCCGAAGCGTGGTAGAGGGCGCCCTCCTACCACGGGCCAATACGTTGGTCAGTGGCGGGCGAAGAAGGCATTGGAGGCTGCCAAGCGAGCGAGCTCTCTTGAAGGAAAGTTGGAGGAGGCAAGCAAGTTGGCTTATGAGGCGGCGCAATCTACGGACACCGATCGTACCGCTCGGGCGGCAGTCCGTGCATCGGAGCGGCTCGATGCGGATGAACTGTCTGCTGAGGGACTGAAGACTCGGTTGGAGGAGTCAATCTCCAGCATCAGGGAGGTGGCTAGAGTGTCCAAGGGTTTAAAGGGCACTAATCAAAAAATGTTGAAGGAGGCGGCGCACTGCATCTCTGAGGTTGCGGAGGAGATGTTTACTCGCACTGCCTCAGACCAGGTGCGCCGTTTGCAAGTGGAAAACGCGCGCCTTAGACGGCAAATGGGCGAATTACAGAAGGAACTGGACTGTATTAAGGCTATGGTGGTGGGGAACGCTGCGGAGGTCCCAGCGGCACCCAAAGCTGCCGAGGCTGTAGACCTGGCTCAAGTGTTCCGCGAGGAGATTGGCAAGGTACTTCAGAGGGTCTCGTTTCTAGAGAACAAGATCCTCCGCCCACCTTTGGCGTCGGACTCGAGATCGGCACCGCCGAGACCGGTGCCAACATACGCGGAGAAGACTGCGGCTCGTCCTGCTGCATGTGAGGCTGCGAGGACCCCTCGGGTGGCTGTTGTCGCTGAACAAGTGCCGTCGACGTCGGCTGTCTCGGAGCCTCCTGTGGCTGACGGGAAAAAGAAGGGGAAGAAGAATAAGAATAAGAAGAAGAAGAAGAAGAAGGGGGCTAGTCGGGAGCAGCAGTCGGCGGCTTCTGCGGTGCCCCAGCGGCAGGGGGCTCCGCAAGCTCGGGATGGAGTTTGGCAAAGGGTTGGCGCCAAAGAGGCTGCCAGGAAGGCAGCCAAGAAAGTTAGGGCAAGGCAGCGGAGGAGTCTTCGTGCTCCGCGTTCTGCGGCGGTAGTAATGACCCTACAACCGGAGGCGGAGAAGTGCGGCATGACATATGCCGCGTTGATTCACAATGCCAGGTCGTGTATCGACATCGGGGCGCTTGGCATTGAGGGGGTTAAGTGCAGGCGCACGGTTACTGGTGCTCACCTTTTTGAGATCCCCGGAGCTGAGAGTGCTCTGAAGGCGGATGCGTTGGCGCAGCGGCTGCGTGAGCATCTGTCGGAGGAGGAGATCCGAATCACAAGACCCGTAAAATGTGCCAGTCTACGGGTCAGTGGTTTGGATGACTCCATAACAGTGGAGGAGTTGATAGCCGCGGTCGCAAAGAGCGGGGACTGTTCCGCTGCTCATGTTAAAGCTGGGCAGATTCGCCGAGACTACAACGGTCTCGGTGCGGCTGTGGTTAGCTGCCCCGTGGAGGCGGCCCGCAAGCTCGCCAGTAAAAAACTACTCGTCGGCTGGGTGTCGGCGGAGGTGAGACTCCTCAAGCCGAAGCCCATGAGGTGCTTCCGGTGCCGGTTGGAGGGCCATCCGGGCGTTCGGTGCTCGGCTGGCATTGAATGCGGTGACCGTTGCTATAGGTGTGGGGAGCAGGGTCACAAAGCTGGTGAATGCGTCGCCTCTCCGCACTGTCTCGTTTGCGAGAAGGCTGGCAAAACTGCCGACCATCTGGCAGGCTCTAGAGTCTGCCCGTCGCAGTCGGAGGGAGTAGGAAGTTTAGCGCGGTCGGGGTGGCGGATGCCGCCGCCTTCCGCTGCGCAGGGCTCCAAGGCGGTAGAAAGGATGGAGACCAATAATGGATAACACGCCTATTGGTCTCCTCCAAGCAAATGTCAATCACTCCGCCAGGGCGCAGGACCTTTTTGTCCAGTCCATGGCGGAGTGGTCGATTGATGTGGCGGTTGTGGCCGAGCCGTATTTTGTGCCGCTATCGGTCAACTGGGCGGGGGACGTGGACGGGCTTGTGGCAATCGCGGTGTCGCAGACTGCTGGCCGGTCCTTGGAGGGAGTGCATAGGAGTCGGGGCTATGTCGCTGCTCGCGTCGGGAGCGTGGTCATCGTTGGGGCTTACTTCTCTCCCAACCGGCATCTCGCCGACTTCGAGAATTTCTTGACGGGTCTAGGCGCGTTTGTTTCCCGATCTCGGCCGGTTCTGGTCATGGGGGATTATAACGCCAAATCCTCGGCGTGGGGTTCGCCTGTGACCGACGCGAGGGGTGCTTTGCTGGAGGAGTGGGCCGTTGGGTGCGGCCTAGAGGTGCTCAATAGGGGGGCAACATTCACATGTGTCAGGCAGAATGGCGGCTCGATAGTAGACATATCCTTTGCCAGCCCTGACTTGGCGCGGCGTGTGCGAGGTTGGCGGGTTGCTGACTCGGTGGAGACACTGTCTGATCATAGATATATCAGATTCAGTGTCTCCGCCCGGTCTCGCAACGTGATACGGGACGTAAGGGGTGAGTCTGGCCCTCGGTGGTCGCTGGCCCGTATGGATGCGGAGGCCCTGCTGGAGGCTGCCGACGTGCAGTCCTGGGTCTCTGCTCCGGTAGCCCCTTTGGACGTGCAGCGGGAGGCAGTGTGGTTCAGGGAGGCACTGACGGCGGTGTGTGACGCGGCTATGCCCCGTGTGCGGCAGGGAGTTCCTGGTAGGCGACAGGTGTACTGGTGGTCGTCGGATATCGCGCAGCTTCGCCGGGCTTGCGTGGCGGCGCGCCGCCAGTACACCAGGTATCGAAGGTGGAGGTATCGAAGGTGGGAGGAACGTCATGCAGCCGTCGGTCCAACGGAAAGGGAGGAGGAACTCTATGCCACATACGGGGCTGCGAGAAGGGTGTTGCGGGACGCTATCCTGAGGGCGAAAGTGCGGGCCCGAGAGGAGCTTTTGGCGTCCCTCGACGCTGATCCATGGGGCCGGCCCTACAGAATGGCGCGAAATAAACTGCGCCCCTGGGCTCCGCCGCTGACAAGCTCCATGGAGCCGCGGCAGGTGGAGGAAGTTTTGGCGGGCCTGTTTCCAGGGGAAGCGGAGCACACGCCGCCTGCCATGTTTCGGCCGCCGGGCTATGGCACGCCGCCACGCGATACTGTGGTACCTGCGGTGTCTGATGCGGAGATGGACATTGCGGTCCGCAGGCTTCGTGCAAAGAAGGTGGCGCCCGGGCCCGATGGTGTTCCGGGACGGGTGTTGGTCCTGGCTATCGGGGCGCTCGGGCCTCGGCTGCGGGAGTTATATTCGGACTGCTTGAGACAGGGCCGGTTTCCACAGTTGTGGAAGACCGGAAGGTTAGTCTTGATCCGAAAAGATGGACGACCGGCAGACTCGCCGTCGGCCTACCGCCCGCTGGTGATGCTCGACGAAATAGCCAAGCTCTTCGAGAGAGTCATCGCTGGCAGGTTGGTCGAGCATCTAACGCGGGTGGGGCCCGACTTGAGTGACTGCCAGTTTGGGTTTAGGTCGGGTAGGTCTACTATCGATGCCATTCGGAGGGTTGGGGCGATGGCAGCGGAGGCTACCACTGGCGGAGGGGTGCTGTTGGCGGTGTCACTAGACATTGCCAACGCTTTCAATTCCATTCCGTACAGTACGATCATGGCTGCCCTGACGTACCATGCGGTCCCGCATTACCTCCGCTGCACCATAGGCGATTACCTGACCGACAGGCGCATCGCCTACCCGGGGCAGGAGCAATGGGGCGAGAGAAGCGTGGTGTGTGGTGTTCCACAGGGGTCGGTCCTAGGGCCTCTCTTGTGGAACATCGCATACGACTGGGTCTTGCGTGGTGCGTTGCTGCCGGGAGTGGCAGTAACGTGCTACGCAGACGACACGCTGATAACGGCACGGGCGAGAACGCACCGGGACGCGGCAGTCCTGGCGACGGCGGGTGTGTCCCAAATTGTCGGCAAGATCCGACAACTCGGGCTAAGTGTGGCTCTCCACAAGACGGAGGCTGTGGCGTTCCATGGACCCAGGAATCCTCCGCCTCCCAATGCCCACATTGTGGTAGGGGGCGTCAGCATCTACATCTCCAAGCAACTGAGGTACCTGGGTCTACTGTTGGACAGCCGCTGGCGGTTTGAGCCTCATTTTGAGAACCTGGCTCCCAGGTTAGTGAGAACTGCGGGGGCGTTGGCTGGGCTCCTGCCTAACCTTGGCGGACCGGAAGCTTCCTGCCGGAAGCTGTATGCGGGCATAGTGCGGTCGCAAGCCCTATACGGGGCCCCGATCTGGGCTGAGTGCCTGACGGCCGGCAGCATTGCGCTCTTGCGCCGACCACAGCGCGTGCTGGCCATTAGAGTCGCTCGGGGGTACCGCACAATCGGCTATGAGGCAGCCACCCTGCTGGCTGGGATGCCGCCATGGCACCTCGAGGCAAAAGCATTAGCTATTGCCTACAGCTGGCGTAGGGGCGGCAACTCAGAGCCCGGAGTATTGGGGGCTCGACGGAAGGAGCTCCGGAGAGCGGTTTTGGAGGAGTGGCGCGGGCTGTTGAGCCAGCCTAGTGCCGGACATGCCGTCATTGAGGCCATTATGCCGGTTTTCTGGCAATGGGTCAAGAGGCGGCACGGGGTACTCACCTACCGACTGACACAGGTGCTGTCTGGGCACGGCTGCTTCGGACGGTACCTGTGCCGGATCGGTCGGGAGGAGACGGCGGAGTGCCACCATTGCGGTGACCCGGAGGATTCGGCCTCCCACACTTTGTTGGTGTGTCCGGCCTGGGGTGTGCAGCGGCAACAGTTGGCTGCTGAGATCGGGGGAGGGGCGCTCTCGCTCCCGGCCGTGGTATCGGCCATGGTCGAGAGGGAGAGCGCCTGGGTGGCTATGGTCACCTTCTGTGACACTGTACTGACAGTGAAGGAGGCGGCAGAAAGAGAGCGCGAGGAGACCAGCACTAATCCTGCTCGCAGGAGGCGTGCTGGGCGGCGGCGTAGAGCATACGCTGCCAATGACCTCCGCCCCCCTTGAATTGTGGCCTGCGGGCGACGAGCGTGGGCAGTTTGTCGCCCGACCAGGAACAGGCCTGTGAAGGAAGTGCGCCGCGTCCTGCGCACCCCTCACAATGGAGGGCACGGGAGGAAGGGGGAGCAAATGGCACCCCAACACGCAGGCGAGGTCTGTCTCGTTCGACGGACCAAGCCCGCCCGCGTCGTAGTGGTCATGCTTATGGCGATTCCTGCGGCAGGGCAATAGGGCAGGTGACGGACGCCGGGGGGTTTTAGTGGGTGCGAGCCCCACATCACCGACACATCTTCGCACGCCCGTGATGTGGCGGTATGCGGCAGGCATTTCCCCCCAAAAAAAAAAAAAAAAAAAAAAGGTTAGGTTGGGCGGGCGAAAGGCTATCCCACCACACGCGTCCTTCGAGGCGCAGTGGCATAGCTTCTCGCCTATTTTGCTTGTCTGTCCCGGCAAGCAATCTGGCTTGGTCTTGGGAGTAGCGCACGGTCGCGACGATCCCCAAGGCAAGTGTGACCTTCTCCTGCACGTGGTTGCTGCCTGCTATTGGTCTGGTCCTTCTGAACAGACAGAACAAAAATGGTCATGCGTTTTCCTTCCCAAACCCCCCCATACCCCCCTTACTTCTTCCTGTTCTCCCATCACTCCATTATCCCGCCACAAAAGTGGCAAATCTGCGTCGGCAGCTGGGCTCTCGGTACCCGTCTGATCATCAGATGGGACCAGAGAGACCGTTTTCTCGGCGGTTTGAAGGGATAGGTTCAGATTCTGCTCTGACCTACCCTTCTGTTGTTACACTACACACACACCCTTTCAACACACATACAGTAACACACCCACACAATACACACATACACTGTACACACCCACCACAGTTACACTACACTTAAACAGTCGACGTTGATAGGCCGGTCGGCTCGATTTGCCTAAATGCTGCAGTCTTGCGTGCTGCGGCTGGAATGGGAGGGGGCGAAACCTCCCGCTAGCGCACCAAAATCAATGAAAATGTCAAAGAAAGAAGAGAAATTACCCCAGGTGGGTACCGGCAAGGCCGGAGAATCCCACCCGGAGCTCCGAAAGGAATCCGGCAGGCCCTCGTATTCTGGGGGGGCCACTCTGCGACATGATCTTTACGACGAACTTGGCTATCCCATTTTGGACACCGAACCCTGCACTAACGACGACCTTGGCAATACCAACTCGGATATAGAACCCTCCAAAAATGACGACCATGCAAATACTCAGACGGACTCCGATGCCTGCGTTTCGGGAAACGCCGCCTCGGCGGCGAAGACGGTAGGGAAGGAGCTGGAGGCGAGCGAAATGTCCACCTCGGACGTGGACTCCAGCTACGCCCGAAGCACCACCATGTGGCGCAAAAAGCGGCCTAGGAGACCAGAAGGCAGCCGTTCGGGCTCAGGCGAGGGCTCGGACCCTGACGACCTGCCGAAACCCCTGCCCAAACGCGGAAGGGGGCGACCTCCCACCACTGGACAGTACGTGGGATATTGGGAGGCCAAGAAGAAGCTGGTCCGAAAACAGCATACCGACCAGACGGGCGCCGAGACCGCACTGGCCGCCGAGAGTAGTTCTCGTGCGGCGTCGCGCGCCTCATCGAATCCCGACCCAGACGAGCTGCTCCTTGAGGGGCTTAAAGGTAAAGTGGCCCAGTCCCTCGAAAGCATACGGGACGTGGCCCGTATATCTAAGGGGCTGAAGGGCACGTGCCAGAAGGCGTTAAAGTTGGCGGCCAACTCCATCGCCGAAGTGGTGGAGGAGGCGTTTTCCCGCACCGCCTCGGACGAGGTCCGCCGTCTGCAGGTGGAGAACATCCGCCTCCGCAAGCAGATGGCGGAGATAAAAAAGGAGCTGGACGTAGTGAAGGCCATGGTCGTTGGCGACGAGGACAGGTCTCAAGATCCGGCTCCCAAGGCGGCTCCCAAAGCGCCAGACAACGACCTGGCAATGGTAATTAGGGAGGAGATGGCCAAAGTCCTCCAGAGACTCTCGTTTCTGGAGGGAAAAGTATTGCGCCCTCCCTTGGCCTCGAAGACGCCGACGGCGACGTATGCGCAGAAGGCCGCGCAGAAGGCACCGCCGAAAACCCCGAGTCGCCTCTCGGGGCGGGACGCCGTGCCATCGACGTCGGCGCGGTCACCCGCGCCCTTGCCGTCGATATCAGCCCGGACCTCCGAACCCGTGCCGACCCCATCTGCACCCGCCGCCTCCAAGGTTCCCGCGGCCCAAAAAACCAAGGGCAGTAAGGGGATCACAGGGGGGGGGAAGAAGGCACCACAAAAACAGCCAGCGCCTCCCGATGCCAGAGAGGGGGGCCAGTGGGAGGTTGCGGGGGCCAAAGGGGCCCAAAAGAAGGCGGCCAGAAGGGCCAAAAAGGCGAGAGCGCGCGAACGCCGGAGGCTGCGCGCTCCAAACTCGGCGGCGGTCGTGATGACCCTGGCGCCTGGCGCAGAGGAGCGCGGAGTGACGTACGCCGCGATGATCCATCTCGCCAGGTCATCGATCAAAATCGGTGAGCTCGGGATCGAGGGGCTTAGAGCCAAGCGCACCGTAACAGGTGCGCGCCTGCTCGAAATCCCGGGTGCTACCAGCTCCCCGAAGGCGGACGCGCTGGCGGAGAAGCTCCGCCAAGAGTTGTCGGCCGAGGATATCCTCATCTCGCGGCCCTACAAGTCGGCGAGTCTCCGCATCAGTGGGCTCGACGACTCGGTCCGTCTGGAGGAGCTTATCGCCGCGGTGGCCGAGGTGGGAGGCTGCGACCCGCAGAGGGTGAAGTGCGGCGACATACGGGCGGGTTACGGAGGCATGTTCTCGGCCGTTGTGACCTGCCCCGTGGAGGCCGCCAAAAAGCTGGCCGATGGGAGGCGGCTGCTCGTGGGCTGGGTGTCCGCGGACGTGGCCCTGCTGCGGGCGAGGCCGCTGCGCTGCTTCCGCTGCCAGGTGGAGGGGCACGTCGGCGCTCTCTGTCCAGCGGGAATAGCGGACAGCAGGGAGCGCTGTCACAACTGCGGGCAGCCGGGACACCAGGCGCGGGATTGCGCAGGGGCCGCACACTGCCTAAGTTGCGGCAAACTCGGCAAGCCCGCCGATCATCGGGCGGGCTCAAAGACCTGTGGGTCACGCCCCACAGGAAAGAAGGCCCCTGTGCGCACTTTCGAGCGGCCAGCACCACTCAGGACGCGCCAGACCGAGGCGGAGGTAAGAATGGAGACTAACAATGGGTAGTCGTTCCCCCGTTGTTAGTCTCCTACAAACAAACCTCAACCACTCTGCCAGAGCTCAGGATCTCCTGCTCCAGAGCATGGCGGAGTGGTCGATCGACGTGGCAGTGGCTGCGGAGCCATATTTTGTTCTGCCCGCCAGCAACTGGGCTGGCGACACGGACGGCACGGTCGCAATCCTGCTGCCAAGGTGTGGGGGCTCTCTGTCTCTCGAACACGTCGAGAGGCAGAGGGGCTTTGTCGCCGCTCGTGTGGGGGGCATGGTGGTGGTTGGGGTGTATTTTTCGCCAAACCGACCACTACCTGAGTTCGAGGCCCTCCTCTCGCGGCTCGGCGACTTGATTGTGCGGTGTCGGCCGCGTCCCGTGCTCGTCGCGGGGGACTTCAACGCCAAGTCCTCGGCGTGGGGTTCCCCCGTCGACGACGTGAGAGGGGAAGCCCTTGAAGAGTGGGCGCATGCTCAGGGACTGGCGGTGCTAAACCGGGGCACAGCCTACACCTGCGTCAGGCGAGACGGCGGCTCGGTGGTGGACGTATCATTCGCCACCCCGACGCTGGCGAACCGGATACGGGGCTGGAGAGTCGTCGACTCGGTGGAGACCCTATCTGATCACGTATACATCAGATTTGTGGTCTCCACCGAGTCTAGGGCCGCCGTGCCGGCTGACGTGGCTGGGGGTGGGCCGAGGTGGGCCTTGGCGCGCCTGGATGTGGAGGCAGCAGTGGAGGCAGCAGAGGTGCAGGCCTGGACACCGGCGCCGGTCTCCCCGTTCGACATCCAAGGGGAGGCCGAGTGGTGTAGAGCCGCAGCCACGGCGATCTGCGATGCCGCCATGCCCCGTGTACGGCATGCAGCTCCTCGCAGACGACAGGTGTACTGGTGGTCGCGCGAAATTGCGCAACTGCGACGCGCCTGCGTCGCTGCGCGCCGCCAGTACACCAGACAGCGGAGAAGAAGGCGTCAGAACCCACCGCTTATACCGGGTCTGACGCCCAGGGAGGAGGAGCTGTATGCCGTCTACCGGGCGGCAAAGTCCGCATTACAGGTGGCGATTGCGGACGCCAAGACGCGGGCCCGCGAAGAGCTCCTTGCAAGCATCGACGCCGACCCCTGGGGACGCCCCTACCGCATGGTGCGGAACAAGCTCCGCCCCTGGACGCCCCCCCTTACGCAGACCATGACGCCGGCGTTTGCGGATGGCGTGCTGTCGGCCCTTTTTCCGGAAGGAGTGGCTTCCAGTGCTCCGGCAATGCTCCGGACACCCGGAACCAGCATGCCGTCGAGTGAAGCCGCTCCTGAAGTCACGGAGGAGGAGCTGAACGCCGCCGTCCGCAGAATGCGGGCGAAGAAGGTGGCACCCGGGCCAGATGGAGTTCCCGGCCGAGTGTGGGTTCTGTCCCACGGTCCGCTCGGCCGTCGTCTCAGGGCTCTCTGGACCGAGTGCTTCAGGCAGGGCCGGTTTCCTCAGCTTTGGAAGTTGGGGAAACTGGTCCTGATCAGGAAGGAGGGGCGCCCGGCAGACTCGCCGTCCGCCTACCGCCCCATTGTGTTGCTCGACGAGGTCTGCAAACTCTTCGAGAGAGTGATTGCGGACAGACTCGTCGAGCACCTTTCTCAGACGGGGCCGGACCTGCATGAGTGCCAGTTTGGCTTCAGGAGAGGCAGGTCCACGGTGGACGCCATAAGGCGAGTCCAGGTGATGGCGGAGGAGGCCGCGGAGCAGGGGGACGTGATATTGGCGGTGTCCTTGGACATCGCCAACGCTTTCAACTCCGTCCCCTATCCCTCGATACTGGCGGCTCTCGAGCACCACGGCGTCCCCGAATACCTCCACTTGACCATATCGGACTACCTTGCGGACCGGCGGGTAGTTTACCCCGGGCCGTCGCGGTGGCAGGAGCGGACCGTCGGGTGCGGTGTTCCGCAGGGGTCGGTCCTCGGACCGCTCCTGTGGAACATCGCCTACGATTGGGTCCTGCGTGGCACGTTGCTGCCGGGTCTGGCAGTGACGTGCTACGCGGACGATACTCTGGTCACCGCGAGGGCCCGGAGTCACAGGGAGGCGGCGTTGTTGGCCACAGCTGGCGTGGCACAAGTGGTGGGGCGCATACGGCGGCTCGGCCTTCAGGTCGCCCTGAACAAGTCCGAGGCCGTATTCTTTCACGGTCCAAGAAACCGGCCACCCACCAATACTACCATCGTTGTTGGGGGACAGCGAATTGGGATTTCGTCCAGTATGCGCTACCTGGGCCTCATACTGGACGGACGCTGGACATTTAGGGCCCATTTCGCCGCCCTAGCACCAAAATTAATGGCGACTGCAGGGGCCCTCTCGAGGCTCTTGCCGAATTTGGGCGGGCCAGAGGCCTCGGTGAGGAGGCTTTATGCGGGGGTGGTGCGCTCCCAGGCCTTATACGGGTCCCCAATCTGGGCGGGCGCCCTGACGGCCCGAAGCGTGGTGCCGCTGCACCGCGCGCAGAGGGTTCTGGCCGTCAGGATCGTCCGAGGGTACCGCATCATCGGCTTCGAGGCGGCGACACTACTTGCAAGTACGCCTCCGTGGGAGCTGGAGGCCCAGGCGCTCTCTGAGCTTTATGCCTGGCGTAGGGATCCCAACAACATCCGGGATCCCGGCGCCCCGAGAGCGAGACGGACAGAGTTGCACCGAGCCGCGCTGGAGAGCTGGCGGATCAAGCTCGCCCATCCCACTGCCGGTCACGCCGTCATCGCTGCGCTGCTGCCAGTCTTCTGGGAGTGGCTGGGGCGACGACACGGCGTCCTCACGTACCGTCTGACGCAGGTACTGTCCGGGCATGGTTGCTTCGGGCGGTATCTGTGGCGGATCGGTCGTGAGGAGGCGGAGCGCTGCCACCATTGTGCGGCCCCGGAAGACACGGCGGCGCACACGTTGCTGGTGTGCCCGGCATGGGATGCCGAGCGGCGCCGGCTCGCCGGAGCGCTCGGTGCAGGGGGACAGGGGCTGTCGCTCCCGACCGTGATATCATCCATGGTTGGGAGCGAAAGCGCCTGGGCGGCAATGGCGGCCTTCTGCGAGGCCGTCATGTCCGCGAAGGAGGAGGCAGAGCGGGTGCGGGAGGAGACGTCCTCCAATCCCGCTCGAAGACGGCGCGTTGGGCGAAGGCGCAGGGAATACGCCCGGAACGACCTTCGCCCACCGTAATCTCAGCCTGCAGGCGTCGGGGAGGGCACCCCGGCGCCCTAGCACTTAGCAGGCCCGCGCCGAAATAGCGCTGCGTCCGCGCAGCCTCCAACAGGCGGTAGGGGGAGACCGAACTCCCCCCTACATTTGTCGAGGTCCGCGCCTAACTGCGGACCGAGTCCGCCGGTGCCACAGAGGTCATGCCAGTGACGATTCCTGTGGCCCGGCAAAAGGGCAGTAGGACGCCGGGGGGTTTTAGTGGGTGCGAGCCCCACATAACCACCCGGGCCGTGCCCTCGGCCCGGGGGTATGCGCTAGGCATTTCCCCCCGAAAAAAAAAAAAAAAAAAAAAAAAAGGTTAGGTTAGGTTAGGTTGGGCGGGCGAAAGGCTATCCCACCACACGCGTCCTTCGAGGCGCAGTGGCATAGCTTCTCGCCTATTTTGCTCGTCTGTCCCGGCAAGCAATTTGGCGTGGTCTTGGGAGTAGCGCACGGTCGCGACGATCCCCAAGGCAAGTGTGACTGTATCCTGCTCGCGGTTGCTGCCTGCTATTGGTCTGGTCCTTCTGAACAGACATAACTGAAACAGTCATGCGCTACCTTTCCCCAATTTTCGGTCCCATACTTCCTTTTCCTCTCCCCATGTCCCCCGGTTCTGTCCGGAAGTTTGGTTGCGCCTAGCTGCCCCCTTCAATCTCCGTTTTGGAGAGGGTCGGGTGCAGCAGGTGGCGCGTCGTGGTTGGTTCGTTCGCTCGCTCCCCTCGCTCCTCGCTCGAGGAGTGACCGGGAGCTGTCTTTCGTTTCTGGCCACGAAAGGTTGGATGAGTCGCTCGCTCCTTGCACTCTCCGTTTGAGGAGAGGACAGGGTGCGGGCATCTGTTGTGAGTTGTGTATGTCGGCGTCGATAGGTTGGTCGACTCGAAGTGCCTAATGCCGCGGTCGGCGTGCCGCGGCTGAAAACGGAGGGGCCAAGCTCTGTCAAGCGCCACGAAGCTGTGGATCAGCAAACAATAATTTAATGATGTCGCATAGAAACAGTAAATTACCCCAGGGAGGTACCGGCCTGTCCCAGGTCGGAGAATCCTCCCCAGGGCCCTCGGGCTCTGGCTGCCCCTCGTATTCTGGGGGGGGCACTACGCCACATCTTACCGACGACCAAGGCTATGTTAAAAAGGACACTGATTGCTCAAGGAACAGGACTCCGGTGGTTATACTGGAGCGTTTAGACGGTAAGCGTCCCGCATCACTTGCGGAGAAGATGCGAGCGGCTGCCTCGAAACTGTCCGAGTCAAACTTTGATTCGGATGATGACGAGGCACCGCCAGAGAGTATTGCTGCCATCACGGCAGTAAGGCGTGAATGGGAGGCTGCCTTGAAGGAGGCTTCCCGACCCGGCTACGAAAACGACGATATGTCGTTCTCCGACTCGGCTGGCTCGGTTGCGAGCGTAGAGCGTCGCACGGCTGCGGCGCAAAAACGTTCTCGCACCTTGGAGGTGGAGGATGGCGTCGTCAAGAAGGCGACCAGGCAGGTCTCGGGTGGTAGAGGTAGGCCACCCACGCCCGCAGAAGGTGCCACATCAAAGGTGGAGCTCGCAGCCCGTAAAAGGGAATTGCTGGAGCTCCAGATCGAGGAGGAGCTCGCTATAGACGCTGCCGCTCAAAAAGAAAAAGCGGCCAGCATGACGTCATGGTCCCTTGGCCCGGCCGACCATAAGGAGGCTGCACTTCAGCAGGTGCAGAACATCCTCCGAGTGGCCGGCTCGTCAAGGAACCTCAAGGGGACCTTCGTCAAAACGCTCAAAGATGCCGCCAAGGTCATTGCGCAGGCTGTTGACGGCATCTTTGACCTGACAGTTCCCCAAGAGCTGAAGAAGGCCGAGGAGGAAAACTCTCGGCTGAAGAAGAGGGTGGAGTTACTGCGCTGCCAAATGCAGCGGATGCACTCCGAGCATCAGCCGGGACCCCGCCCCGAGGATAGGAGGTCACCCGCACTGGAGGCCTTCGCTGAGGCCGCCAAAGCGGCTTCCGCAAGGGCAACCCCGCGAGCGGCTGCTCCTGCAGCGGCGGTCCCCGCAACAGCAGGTCCTGGAGCGGCGGCTCCGACGACGACGGAGCTGGAGAGGGTCCATCGCGCCATTGTGGACCAGGTCGGGGCGATGATGGACGCCCGGTTTGCCGCCTTGGAGGATAGGCTCCTTCCGGAGCGGCGCCTTCGGCCGCCCCTGGCCTCCGACCCTCCGATCCCGCTCGGACCGGTTGTTACCGCCCCGAAAAGAAAGGGAGCGAAGAAGCGCAATGCGCTTCCTGCGCCGGCACCCGCGAGGCCGGCCCAGGTGGAGCCCCGACCTATCCCGCCCCCGTCGACCGCGCCAACCGCGGAGGTTCCGTGGGTTGAGGTGGTTGGGCGGAAGAAAAAGTCTGCCGTGCATCAAGCGGGGGGTGCACGGACGGATAGTAATCAAGTGCGGGCACCTCAGCGCAAGCAAAAAAGGAAGCGCAGGCGCAAACTGCGGACGCCCCGGCCGCCTCGCTCGGCTGCGGTGTCCATAAAGCTGCAGCCGGACGCTGCGGCGCGCGGCGTCACGTATGCAAACATCATAGCCCGGGCGAGGGGGCTAATAAATATAGAAGAGCTGGGCACCGGCCCCCTCGGGTTCAAGGTTTCGGCCACTGGAGCCCGTCTGCTCGAAGTGGCTGGGGAGGAGAGTGGCCCTAAGGCGGACGCCCTGGCGGCCGCACTGAGTGCGGCGCTGCCCGCGGAGGATGTGGCCATCTCCAGGCCCATCAAGTGCGCGTCAATGCGTTTGGTGGGACTGGATGATTCGGTCACCAAGGAGGAGGTGGTGGAGGCCGTCGCCCGTGCCGGGGGGTGCCCGGTGGACGCGGTCAAGGCGGGGGAAGTGCTGCGTGACCGGACACCCCTCGGCACCATAGTAGTTAGCTGCCCAGTGGAGGCAGCAAAGAAGGTGGCTGCAAATCGGCTTCTGGTCGGCTTCACTTCCGCGAGAGTCAATCTCTTGGAGGTGAGGCCGATGAGGTGCTACCGCTGTCTCGAACCGGGTCACGTTCGAGAGCAGTGCAAGGGGGGATGTGACCGTAGCGCGCTGTGCTATAGGTGCGGAAAGCCGGGCCACAAGGCCGCTGGCTGCAAATCCGCACCACACTGCGCGCTGTGCGACAACACCGGGCGAAGTCCCGGCCATTTGTTGGGCGGCTGGGCGTGTAAGGCCCCTAAGACCAGTGGGAGGAAGGCGGCTCGGTCTGCCGCCCCTGAGTCGATTCCCGCGACGCAGGGGCGGCCGACGGAGGCAAGTGCCCCCGGGGCGCTAGAGGCGGAGATGCCCATGGTCTCAGATGTTACAGTCTGAGTACATGGGTGTCTCCATCGAAATCACCTGGGTGGCAGACTCGGGGGAGTCTGTCGCCCAGTTCGAGGGGGAGACGCCATGCCGAGTGACACCGGCATGGTGCCTAGTAGGGAGGGGGGGAAAATTGGGGGGGGTGTCTTATGCTCCCAGAGGGGCCTAAACAGGCGGTCGCGTCGGGGCTGCAGTTGTCGTACAATGGAGTTCCTGTTGTCCCCGACACTATGCGACTATGGTGTCACCGGAGAGTTTTTAGTCGGTACACTTGGTCCATCAACAGCCGGGGGTATGGCCCCGAGTGTTGATGGATCAAGGACTCCGACATAACCCGCTCGTGTCCCCCGAGCACGGGCGGGTACCCATAAAGGGTTTTCTCTTCGGCAAAAAAAAAAAAAAAAAAAAGGTTAGGTTAGGTTAGGTTAGGTTAGGTTTTTTTTTTTTTTTTATTAGTTTGTTCGTCGGAGTTTCCTCCAATATGTGTTGGAGACCTTTCTGAGCTATTTTGGTGCTGCGATTCATATATTTTTTATTTAAGTTAGTTTTGGCGATTTTACCTATTATTTGTACCTATTTTCTTATATATTGTCGAATTTATTTATTGGTGTATTTTATTCTGTGTGTATATCGTATTTTTCTTATTAGTTTTCGAAATTATTTATTGGTGTGTTTTATTCGATGTTTATAGGTGGTATTTAATGTGTACCTGTATTTGTAGTAAATTTGATAATATATATATATTTTTATTTTGGTTTTAATTATGTTTTCTCCTTTTATTTTCTTTTCTGGGTACTGAGGCTGTCGTGGCATCTATTTTGTTTATTGCACTGGAATTTGGACATCTCAGTATCTCATTCCGTCAAGCACGGCCTCGAGCCCCATTTTAGCTAACATCTTATAAGATGCGGCTTTGTCAACTTTATGTTGGCTAGCGACTCGAGGTCGTGCCTGATTTATCCTGCTTTTTAGGTCGGCACCCCCTTCCCTTTAATCTTGCTATGCTTTGCTGCATAGCAAGCGCAAGGGGGTGAGTATCACCTCTACTTTGTTGCGACTCGGGAATGGGCCTGCTCGCGTTTTCCACGGTATTTGTTTTATTTATGGAATGAATATCATTTTCATTTGTAAAATATTTAGGTTCCGGGCTTTTAGTCGACGCTTGCAGGTCCATTGATATTATCGTGGTCGTCCCAAAGTTTCCCTTCTTCCTTCCTCTACTAATTTTTAAAATGCTGTTTTGGGTATTTCTTTTGTGGGAGTACTTTTTGTTTTGGGAGGCTTTAGGCGTGTCACTTTTGTTATCATGTGTTTTCCTCTGTTTCAGGTTCATCGTGGGCACTCGGCGGCGGCGATGTGGAGCAGCGCATCGGACCTTGCGAATTCCGGTTGTTATGGTGTTTTCCAAAATGGTAAATATGATAGTTCCTCCTATGCCATTTCCCGATCCGCTCCTCCCCAGCGCCCCCCGCACTCTCACGACTTCCTCTTTTTCACGATTTTTCAGGAGGGTGTCTTTATCAGCAGTAAGCCACGCTCGCTCTAGCGAGGTTGTCCCACTTCTTCCGTATGGGACAATCCTCGCTAAAAACCCCGTGCGCAGTTTCCTGCAGCTTCTCTAGGAAGCAGTTTTTACATTTAGCCGCGTCACCAGTCGCCATCTGGGGGCAGTCCGCTCTCACGTGTTGACCACCGCAGTAGGTGCATGTATCCCCTTCCTCCTTACATGCCCTACGGCCGTGGCCAAACGCTAGGCACTTTGTGCACTGGATGAGTGGCGACTGGTCCGCGACTTGAATATATTGCAGGTCTATATGGAGCCTGCCCGCCGATGTCATACGCTGCCACATCTGGGGTGCCACCTGCAGTACTATGTGGCACTGCAGATGGTTCCTCACGCGTCTGCGGTATTTCACTGTTGTGGCAGTTATTTCCTCGGCAGACAGGCCCCGCATCAGTTCAGGATTTTGATTCGTGATGGCCTTCAACACCTCGTCGTCGGTGTTGTAGGCCATCACGTATCTTAAAATCACCTGCGGATTTTTGTTTTTAGCCTCCTCAATTTTGAGGCATTTGTTCTCTTTTAATTTATTTGCTGTCTTTACAGCCTCCTCTTTAGTTTTACAGCTGAGGACCACCTTCTGGTCCTTCACCTTCCTCAAGGAATTGATTTGGAGACCGGTGTCTCGTGCCTTTAAGGTGGTCCTCAACTTCATAACTACATCATCGCTAGTGTCCTCCACTTGTGTGGAAGACACTAGGATGGAGTGGTTGGCCTTCGGTTGGGGTGGCCTCGGATTCGTAAGCGCTTCTGCGTACGTTGGTCTGTTTTCTGCCGTCTCCGCAAGTGCTTTTGTGGTGTTGGACAATTCCTTGCGGAGTTCCTCCATCTCCCGTTTATTTTCTTCGAGCATTTTACCGTGCTCTACCAATTTATGCTCCCAGGCCTTCTGTGCTGCAGATATCGCAGTTATTTGCTCATTCCCCGAAGGACCGGACAAAATAGGATCCGCGACTGTGACTCCTATTTTCTCCGATTTTTCGGGCTTTTTCTTGGTCTCCTTTTCTTTGGCTTCCGCCTCCTTCACTAATGCGTACAGCCGATCCACGGCCTGCATCACGGCGGTTTTTATCTCCGTTTTTAGATTACGCGAATTGCCTAGGTGAAGTTTGGCTCGGTTGAGGCAGGCCTTGGCTTCGGCTGTTCTTGTCAGGTAAGTTGATGTTTTATTAGATGTCCCCTCTTGCGCGTCTACGGCGGACTCCCACTCTCCGATACTACGCCTCACGTTGTTGGTGGTGTGGGGCTTTGCCGGTGCCTTCGGGGACACCTGTTTCTCGTCTGTCGCGGATTTCACGGGGGTGCGGAAGCCGAACATATTGGAGCTTGTCGATTGTCAGGTAACAACAGCTGTATAGAGGCTGAGTATTATATTTTTAATAATTTAATCAATATTTATTAAATGTTAAACTAGATAATTGTTTGAATGTATAATAATTGTTTAAAATGTAAATATGTCTTATTGATTATAATTTAATTTAATAATTATTTTCTTAAAGTCTATGATATTTTTACTGTCTTGTTTGTACTTTTGTTAAAATTTGTTTAATTATAATTAAAATTGTATATTTTATTTTACTAGAATTTGTATATGTATATTTATTTATTTGTCAATATTATGGCCACTTTTGTGGTCTGAGCTTTGTTTTATATATTTTGTCTGTCCAACTGTAGAGGGGTTGGGTCAAAAGGACTTAATGCTACGTATTCCCGTTTTTGGGATATATTGTCGATTTACTGTCCTTTCTTCTGTCGTGTCTTATTAATTATTATTTCTGTTGCAGGTGCAGTCGTCCGATGCTGTCGACGCGCCATACGTGTCCAGCAGATCGTCGAGTGTGTCAAATTTACGTACGTAAGTACTTTCAGTCAATACCCTATAAATTTAGTGTTTTTGCAACGTCCGTTCCGTTTTTTCCCAACTGTAAAAGGGTTGGCGTCAATAAAACTGAGAGTCTATCCTGTTTCAGGTACGTCTGTCGCCGAAAACACCACCCGCGCTGCGGTATACGCGTTTATTCCAAAATACCTACTTTTGCTAGTCGGTAAAATCAACGCAGTGAGCAACAACCGGGTGGGCGGGGGGGCGATTTTTCGCGCTACCCCTACGAATGGGGTGTCTGCGGATAGGAGCTGACGAGGGCTGTGCAACGATACCAAATTTGGACCTTCGCTAGAAGAAAATTTTGAAAATTTTGGGATTTAAAAATCCAAAAAACGGTCTATGTATGGAAAGTTTATAACTTTCCTTCGAAAAAATTTGGGGAAATGGTTCGGATAGATCGGGCTCGATGTATCGAGTTTAAATATCTCAATGTTTACTATACTAAAGTCAAAAGAAACTATGGAAAATCGACGAAAACCCAAATTATCGCACTCAGCACTATACCTCGGTTCGGTATGCGGTTTTGCCAAATTTCGCGCTACCCCTACAATTGGGGTGTCTGCGGATAGGGGCTGACGAGGGCTGTGCAACGATACCAAATTTGGAATTTCGCTAGAACAGAATTCTGAAAATTTTGGGGTTTAAAGTTCCAAAAAATAAACAATGAATAACAATGTAGGGAAAATTTATAAATTTCCTTCGGAATTTTCCTCGGGAAATTGTCTTAAAATGTTGGGCTCGATGAATCGAGTTTAAATATATAGGGTTGTATATACTACAGTCAAAAGAAAGTATAGAAATTAGACGAAAACCCAAAATATGGCACTTACCACTATACCTCGGTCCGATATAAGATTTGGCCAATTTTCGCGCTACCCCTACGAATGGGGTGTCTGCGGATAGGGGCTGACGAGGGCTGTGCAACGATACCAAATTTGGACCTTCGCTAGAAGAAAATTTTGAAAATTTTGGGATTTAAAAATCCAAAAAACGGTCTATGTATGGAAAGTTTATAACTTTCCTTCGAAAAAATTTGGGGAAATGGTCCGGATAGATCGGGCTCGATGTATCGAGTTTAAATATCTCAATGTTTACTATACTAAAGTCAAAAGAAACTATGGAAAATCGACGAAAACCCAAATTATCGCACTCAGCACTATACCTCGGTTCGGTATGCGGTTTTGCCAAATTTCGCGCTACCCCTACAAGTGGGGTGTCTGCGGATAGGGGCTGACGAGGGCTGTGCAACGATACCAAATTTGGAATTTCGCTAGAACAGAATTCTGAAAATTTTGGGGTTTAAAGTTCCAAAAAATAAACAATGAATAACAATGTAGGGAAAATTTATAAATTTCCTTCGGAATTTTCCTCGGGAAATTGTCTTAAAATGTTGGGCTCGATGAATCGAGTTTAAATATATAGGGTTGTATATACTACAGTCAAAAGAAAGTATAGAAATTAGACGAAAACCCAAAATATGGCACTTACCACTATACCTCGGTCCGATATAAGATTTGGCCAATTTTCGCGCTACCCCTACGAATGGGGTGTCTGCGGATAGGGGCTGACGAGGGCTGTGCAACGATACCAAATTTGGACCTTCGCTAGAAGAAAATTTTGAAAATTTTGGGATTTAAAAATCCAAAAAACGGTCTATGTATGGAAAGTTTATAACTTTCCTTCGAAAAAATTTGGGGAAATGGTTCGGATAGATCGGGCTCGATGTATCGAGTTTAAATATCTCAATGTTTACTATACTAAAGTCAAAAGAAACTATGGAAAATCGACGAAAACCCAAATTATCGCACTCAGCACTATACCTCGGTTCGGTATGCGGTTTTGCCAAATTTCGCGCTACCCCTACAATTGGGGTGTCTGCGGATAGGGGCTGACGAGGGCTGTGCAACGATACCAAATTTGGAATTTCGCTAGAACAGAATTCTGAAAATTTTGGGGTTTAAAGTTCCAAAAAATAAACAATGAATAACAATGTAGGGAAAATTTATAAATTTCCTTCGGAATTTTCCTCGGGAAATTGTCTTAAAATGTTGGGCTCGATGAATCGAGTTTAAATATATAGGGTTGTATATACTACAGTCAAAAGAAAGTATAGAAATTAGACGAAAACCCAAAATATGGCACTTACCACTATACCTCGGTCCGATATAAGATTTGGCCAATTTTCGCGCTACCCCTACGAATGGGGTGTCTGCGGATAGGGGCTGACGAGGGCTGTGCAACGATACCAAATTTGGACCTTCGCTAGAAGAAAATTTTGAAAATTTTGGGATTTAAAAATCCAAAAAACGGTCTATGTATGGAAAGTTTATAACTTTCCTTCGAAAAAATTTGGGGAAATGGTCCGGATAGATCGGGCTCGATGTATCGAGTTTAAATATCTCAATGTTTACTATACTAAAGTCAAAAGAAACTATGGAAAATCGACGAAAACCCAAATTATCGCACTCAGCACTATACCTCGGTTCGGTATGCGGTTTTGCCAAATTTCGCGCTACCCCTACAATTGGGGTGTCTGCGGATAGGGGCTGACGAGGGCTGTGCAACGATACCAAATTTGGAATTTCGCTAGAACAGAATTCTGAAAATTTTGGGGTTTAAAGTTCCAAAAAATAAACAATGAATAACAATGTAGGGAAAATTTATAAATTTCCTTCGGAATTTTCCTCGGGAAATTGTCTTAAAATGTTGGGCTCGATGAATCGAGTTTAAATATATAGGGTTGTATATACTACAGTCAAAAGAAAGTATAGAAATTAGACGAAAACCCAAAATATGGCACTTACCACTATACCTCGGTCCGATATAAGATTTGGCCAATTTTCGCGCTACCCCTACGAATGGGGTGTCTGCGGATAGGGGCTGACGAGGGCTGTGCAACGATACCAAATTTGGACCTTCGCTAGAAGAAAATTTTGAAAATTTTGGGATTTAAAAATCCAAAAAACGGTCTATGTATGGAAAGTTTATAACTTTCCTTCGAAAAAATTTGGGGAAATGGTCCGGATAGATCGGGCTCGATGTATCGAGTTTAAATATCTCAATGTTTACTATACTAAAGTCAAAAGAAACTATGGAAAATCGACGAAAACCCAAATTATCGCACTCAGCACTATACCTCGGTTCGGTATGCGGTTTTGCCAAATTTCGCGCTACCCCTACAATTGGGGTGTCTGCGGATAGGGGCTGACGAGGGCTGTGCAACGATACCAAATTTGGAATTTCGCTAGAACAGAATTCTGAAAATTTTGGGGTTTAAAGTTCCAAAAAATAAACAATGAATAACAATGTAGGGAAAATTTATAAATTTCCTTCGGAATTTTCCTCGGGAAATTGTCTTAAAATGTTGGGCTCGATGAATCGAGTTTAAATATATAGGGTTGTATATACTACAGTCAAAAGAAAGTATAGAAATTAGACGAAAACCCAAAATATGGCACTTACCACTATACCTCGGTCCGATATAAGATTTGGCCAATTTTCGCGCTACCCCTACGAATGGGGTGTCTGCGGATAGGGGCTGACGAGGGCTGTGCAACGATACCAAATTTGGACCTTCGCTAGAAGAAAATTTTGAAAATTTTGGGATTTAAAAATCCAAAAAACGGTCTATGTATGGAAAGTTTATAACTTTCCTTCGAAAAAATTTGGGGAAATGGTCCGGATAGATCGGGCTCGATGTATCGAGTTTAAATATCTCAATGTTTACTATACTAAAGTCAAAAGAAACTATGGAAAATCGACGAAAACCCAAATTATCGCACTCAGCACTATACCTCGGTTCGGTATGCGGTTTTGCCAAATTTCGCGCTACCCCTACAATTGGGGTGTCTGCGGATAGGGGCTGACGAGGGCTGTGCAACGATACCAAATTTGGAATTTCGCTAGAACAGAATTCTGAAAATTTTGGGGTTTAAAGTTCCAAAAAATAAACAATGAATAACAATGTAGGGAAAATTTATAAATTTCCTTCGGAATTTTCCTCGGGAAATTGTCTTAAAATGTTGGGCTCGATGAATCGAGTTTAAATATATAGGGTTGTATATACTACAGTCAAAAGAAAGTATAGAAATTAGACGAAAACCCAAAATATGGCACTTACCACTATACCTCGGTCCGATATAAGATTTGGCCAATTTTCGCGCTACCCCTACGAATGGGGTGTCTGCGGATAGGGGCTGACGAGGGCTGTGCAACGATACCAAATTTGGACCTTCGCTAGAAGAAAATTTTGAAAATTTTGGGATTTAAAAATCCAAAAAACGGTCTATGTATGGAAAGTTTATAACTTTCCTTCGAAAAAATTTGGGGAAATGGTTCGGATAGATCGGGCTCGATGTATCGAGTTTAAATATCTCAATGTTTACTATACTAAAGTCAAAAGAAACTATGGAAAATCGACGAAAACCCAAATTATCGCACTCAGCACTATACCTCGGTTCGGTATGCGGTTTTGCCAAATTTCGCGCTACCCCTACAATTGGGGTGTCTGCGGATAGGGGCTGACGAGGGCTGTGCAACGATACCAAATTTGGAATTTCGCTAGAACAGAATTCTGAAAATTTTGGGGTTTAAAGTTCCAAAAAATAAACAATGAATAACAATGTAGGGAAAATTTATAAATTTCCTTCGGAATTTTCCTCGGGAAATTGTCTTAAAATGTTGGGCTCGATGAATCGAGTTTAAATATATAGGGTTGTATATACTACAGTCAAAAGAAAGTATAGAAATTAGACGAAAACCCAAAATATGGCACTTACCACTATACCTCGGTCCGATATAAGATTTGGCCAATTTTCGCGCTACCCCTACGAATGGGGTGTCTGCGGATAGGGGCTGACGAGGGCTGTGCAACGATACCAAATTTGGACCTTCGCTAGAAGAAAATTTTGAAAATTTTGGGATTTAAAAATCCAAAAAACGGTCTATGTATGGAAAGTTTATAACTTTCCTTCGAAAAAATTTGGGGAAATGGTCCGGATAGATCGGGCTCGATGTATCGAGTTTAAATATCTCAATGTTTACTATACTAAAGTCAAAAGAAACTATGGAAAATCGACGAAAACCCAAATTATCGCACTCAGCACTATACCTCGGTTCGGTATGCGGTTTTGCCAAATTTCGCGCTACCCCTACAATTGGGGTGTCTGCGGATAGGGGCTGACGAGGGCTGTGCAACGATACCAAATTTGGAATTTCGCTAGAACAGAATTCTGAAAATTTTGGGGTTTAAAGTTCCAAAAAATAAACAATGAATAACAATGTAGGGAAAATTTATAAATTTCCTTCGGAATTTTCCTCGGGAAATTTTCTTAAAATGTTGGGCTCGATGAATCGAGTTTAAATATATAGGGTTGTATATACTACAGTCAAAAGAAAGTATAGAAATTAGACGAAAACCCAAAATATGGCACTTACCACTATACCTCGGTCCGATATAAGATTTGGCCAATTTTCGCGCTACCCCTACGAATGGGGTGTCTGCGGATAGGGGCTGACGAGGGCTGTGCAACGATACCAAATTTGGACCTTCGCTAGAAGAAAATTTTGAAAATTTTGGGATTTAAAAATCCAAAAAACGGTCTATGTATGGAAAGTTTATAACTTTCCTTCGAAAAAATTTGGGGAAATGGTCCGGATAGATCGGGCTCGATGTATCGAGTTTAAATATCTCAATGTTTACTATACTAAAGTCAAAAGAAACTATGGAAAATCGACGAAAACCCAAATTATCGCACTCAGCACTATACCTCGGTTCGGTATGCGGTTTTGCCAAATTTCGCGCTACCCCTACAATTGGGGTGTCTGCGGATAGGGGCTGACGAGGGCTGTGCAACGATACCAAATTTGGAATTTCGCTAGAACAGAATTCTGAAAATTTTGGGGTTTAAAGTTCCAAAAAATAAACAATGAATAACAATGTAGGGAAAATTTATAAATTTCCTTCGGAATTTTCCTCGGGAAATTGTCTTAAAATGTTGGGCTCGATGAATCGAGTTTAAATATATAGGGTTGTATATACTACAGTCAAAAGAAAGTATAGAAATTAGACGAAAACCCAAAATATGGCACTTACCACTATACCTCGGTCCGATATAAGATTTGGCCAATTTTCGCGCTACCCCTACGAATGGGGTGTCTGCGGATAGGGGCTGACGAGGGCTGTGCAACGATACCAAATTTGGACCTTCGCTAGAAGAAAATTTTGAAAATTTTGGGATTTAAAAATCCAAAAAACGGTCTATGTATGGAAAGTTTATAACTTTCCTTCGAAAAAATTTGGGGAAATGGTCCGGATAGATCGGGCTCGATGTATCGAGTTTAAATATCTCAATGTTTACTATACTAAAGTCAAAAGAAACTATGGAAAATCGACGAAAACCCAAATTATCGCACTCAGCACTATACCTCGGTTCGGTATGCGGTTTTGCCAAATTTCGCGCTACCCCTACAATTGGGGTGTCTGCGGATAGGGGCTGACGAGGGCTGTGCAACGATACCAAATTTGGAATTTCGCTAGAACAGAATTCTGAAAATTTTGGGGTTTAAAGTTCCAAAAAATAAACAATGAATAACAATGTAGGGAAAATTTATAAATTTCCTTCGGAATTTTCCTCGGGAAATTGTCTTAAAATGTTGGGCTCGATGAATCGAGTTTAAATATATAGGGTTGTATATACTACAGTCAAAAGAAAGTATAGAAATTAGACGAAAACCCAAAATATGGCACTTACCACTATACCTCGGTCCGATATAAGATTTGGCCAATTTTCGCGCTACCCCTACGAATGGGGTGTCTGCGGATAGGGGCTGACGAGGGCTGTGCAACGATACCAAATTTGGACCTTCGCTAGAAGAAAATTTTGAAAATTTTGGGATTTAAAAATCCAAAAAACGGTCTATGTATGGAAAGTTTATAACTTTCCTTCGAAAAAATTTGGGGAAATGGTCCGGATAGATCGGGCTCGATGTATCGAGTTTAAATATCTCAATGTTTACTATACTAAAGTCAAAAGAAACTATGGAAAATCGACGAAAACCCAAATTATCGCACTCAGCACTATACCTCGGTTCGGTATGCGGTTTTGCCAAATTTCGCGCTACCCCTACAATTGGGGTGTCTGCGGATAGGGGCTGACGAGGGCTGTGCAACGATACCAAATTTGGAATTTCGCTAGAACAGAATTCTGAAAATTTTGGGGTTTAAAGTTCCAAAAAATAAACAATGAATAACAATGTAGGGAAAATTTATAAATTTCCTTCGGAATTTTCCTCGGGAAATTGTCTTAAAATGTTGGGCTCGATGAATCGAGTTTAAATATATAGGGTTGTATATACTACAGTCAAAAGAAAGTATAGAAATTAGACGAAAACCCAAAATATGGCACTTACCACTATACCTCGGTCCGATATAAGATTTGGCCAATTTTCGCGCTACCCCTACGAATGGGGTGTCTGCGGATAGGGGCTGACGAGGGCTGTGCAACGATACCAAATTTGGACCTTCGCTAGAAGAAAATTTTGAAAATTTTGGGATTTAAAAATCCAAAAAACGGTCTATGTATGGAAAGTTTATAACTTTCCTTCGAAAAAATTTGGGGAAATGGTCCGGATAGATCGGGCTCGATGTATCGAGTTTAAATATCTCAATGTTTACTATACTAAAGTCAAAAGAAACTATGGAAAATCGACGAAAACCCAAATTATCGCACTCAGCACTATACCTCGGTTCGGTATGCGGTTTTGCCAAATTTCGCGCTACCCCTACAATTGGGGTGTCTGCGGATAGGGGCTGACGAGGGCTGTGCAACGATACCAAATTTGGAATTTCGCTAGAACAGAATTCTGAAAATTTTGGGGTTTAAAGTTCCAAAAAATAAACAATGAATAACAATGTAGGGAAAATTTATAAATTTCCTTCGGAATTTTCCTCGGGAAATTGTCTTAAAATGTTGGGCTCGATGAATCGAGTTTAAATATATAGGGTTGTATATACTACAGTCAAAAGAAAGTATAGAAATTAGACGAAAACCCAAAATATGGCACTTACCACTATACCTCGGTCCGATATAAGATTTGGCCAATTTTCGCGCTACCCCTACGAATGGGGTGTCTGCGGATAGGGGCTGACGAGGGCTGTGCAACGATACCAAATTTGGACCTTCGCTAGAAGAAAATTTTGAAAATTTTGGGATTTAAAAATCCAAAAAACGGTCTATGTATGGAAAGTTTATAACTTTCCTTCGAAAAAATTTGGGGAAATGGTCCGGATAGATCGGGCTCGATGTATCGAGTTTAAATATCTCAATGTTTACTATACTAAAGTCAAAAGAAACTATGGAAAATCGACGAAAACCCAAATTATCGCACTCAGCACTATACCTCGGTTCGGTATGCGGTTTTGCCAAATTTCGCGCTACCCCTACAATTGGGGTGTCTGCGGATAGGGGCTGACGAGGGCTGTGCAACGATACCAAATTTGGAATTTCGCTAGAACAGAATTCTGAAAATTTTGGGGTTTAAAGTTCCAAAAAATAAACAATGAATAACAATGTAGGGAAAATTTATAAATTTCCTTCGGAATTTTCCTCGGGAAATTGTCTTAAAATGTTGGGCTCGATGAATCGAGTTTAAATATATAGGGTTGTATATACTACAGTCAAAAGAAAGTATAGAAATTAGACGAAAACCCAAAATATGGCACTTACCACTATACCTCGGTCCGATATAAGATTTGGCCAATTTTCGCGCTACCCCTACGAATGGGGTGTCTGCGGATAGGGGCTGACGAGGGCTGTGCAACGATACCAAATTTGGACCTTCGCTAGAAGAAAATTTTGAAAATTTTGGGATTTAAAAATCCAAAAAACGGTCTATGTATGGAAAGTTTATAACTTTCCTTCGAAAAAATTTGGGGAAATGGTCCGGATAGATCGGGCTCGATGTATCGAGTTTAAATATCTCAATGTTTACTATACTAAAGTCAAAAGAAACTATGGAAAATCGACGAAAACCCAAATTATCGCACTCAGCACTATACCTCGGTTCGGTATGCGGTTTTGCCAAATTTCGCGCTACCCCTACAATTGGGGTGTCTGCGGATAGGGGCTGACGAGGGCTGTGCAACGATACCAAATTTGGAATTTCGCTAGAACAGAATTCTGAAAATTTTGGGGTTTAAAGTTCCAAAAAATAAACAATGAATAACAATGTAGGGAAAATTTATAAATTTCCTTCGGAATTTTCCTCGGGAAATTTTCTTAAAATGTTGGGCTCGATGAATCGAGTTTAAATATATAGGGTTGTATATACTACAGTCAAAAGAAAGTATAGAAATTAGACGAAAACCCAAAATATGGCACTTACCACTATACCTCGGTCCGATATAAGATTTGGCCAATTTTCGCGCTACCCCTACGAATGGGGTGTCTGCGGATAGGGGCTGACGAGGGCTGTGCAACGATACCAAATTTGGACCTTCGCTAGAAGAAAATTTTGAAAATTTTGGGATTTAAAAATCCAAAAAACGGTCTATGTATGGAAAGTTTATAACTTTCCTTCGAAAAAATTTGGGGAAATGGTCCGGATAGATCGGGCTCGATGTATCGAGTTTAAATATCTCAATGTTTACTATACTAAAGTCAAAAGAAACTATGGAAAATCGACGAAAACCCAAATTATCGCACTCAGCACTATACCTCGGTTCGGTATGCGGTTTTGCCAAATTTCGCGCTACCCCTACAATTGGGGTGTCTGCGGATAGGGGCTGACGAGGGCTGTGCAACGATACCAAATTTGGAATTTCGCTAGAACAGAATTCTGAAAATTTTGGGGTTTAAAGTTCCAAAAAATAAACAATGAATAACAATGTAGGGAAAATTTATAAATTTCCTTCGGAATTTTCCTCGGGAAATTGTCTTAAAATGTTGGGCTCGATGAATCGAGTTTAAATATATAGGGTTGTATATACTACAGTCAAAAGAAAGTATAGAAATTAGACGAAAACCCAAAATATGGCACTTACCACTATACCTCGGTCCGATATAAGATTTGGCCAATTTTCGCGCTACCCCTACGAATGGGGTGTCTGCGGATAGGGGCTGACGAGGGCTGTGCAACGATACCAAATTTGGACCTTCGCTAGAAGAAAATTTTGAAAATTTTGGGATTTAAAAATCCAAAAAACGGTCTATGTATGGAAAGTTTATAACTTTCCTTCGAAAAAATTTGGGGAAATGGTCCGGATAGATCGGGCTCGATGTATCGAGTTTAAATATCTCAATGTTTACTATACTAAAGTCAAAAGAAACTATGGAAAATCGACGAAAACCCAAATTATCGCACTCAGCACTATACCTCGGTTCGGTATGCGGTTTTGCCAAATTTCGCGCTACCCCTACAATTGGGGTGTCTGCGGATAGGGGCTGACGAGGGCTGTGCAACGATACCAAATTTGGAATTTCGCTAGAACAGAATTCTGAAAATTTTGGGGTTTAAAGTTCCAAAAAATAAACAATGAATAACAATGTAGGGAAAATTTATAAATTTCCTTCGGAATTTTCCTCGGGAAATTGTCTTAAAATGTTGGGCTCGATGAATCGAGTTTAAATATATAGGGTTGTATATACTACAGTCAAAAGAAAGTATAGAAATTAGACGAAAACCCAAAATATGGCACTTACCACTATACCTCGGTCCGATATAAGATTTGGCCAATTTTCGCGCTACCCCTACGAATGGGGTGTCTGCGGATAGGGGCTGACGAGGGCTGTGCAACGATACCAAATTTGGACCTTCGCTAGAAGAAAATTTTGAAAATTTTGGGATTTAAAAATCCAAAAAACGGTCTATGTATGGAAAGTTTATAACTTTCCTTCGAAAAAATTTGGGGAAATGGTCCGGATAGATCGGGCTCGATGTATCGAGTTTAAATATCTCAATGTTTACTATACTAAAGTCAAAAGAAACTATGGAAAATCGACGAAAACCCAAATTATCGCACTCAGCACTATACCTCGGTTCGGTATGCGGTTTTGCCAAATTTCGCGCTACCCCTACAATTGGGGTGTCTGCGGATAGGGGCTGACGAGGGCTGTGCAACGATACCAAATTTGGAATTTCGCTAGAACAGAATTCTGAAAATTTTGGGGTTTAAAGTTCCAAAAAATAAACAATGAATAACAATGTAGGGAAAATTTATAAATTTCCTTCGGAATTTTCCTCGGGAAATTTTCTTAAAATGTTGGGCTCGATGAATCGAGTTTAAATATATAGGGTTGTATATACTACAGTCAAAAGAAAGTATAGAAATTAGACGAAAACCCAAAATATGGCACTTACCACTATACCTCGGTCCGATATAAGATTTGGCCAATTTTCGCGCTACCCCTACGAATGGGGTGTCTGCGGATAGGGGCTGACGAGGGCTGTGCAACGATACCAAATTTGGACCTTCGCTAGAAGAAAATTTTGAAAATTTTGGGATTTAAAAATCCAAAAAACGGTCTATGTATGGAAAGTTTATAACTTTCCTTCGAAAAAATTTGGGGAAATGGTCCGGATAGATCGGGCTCGATGTATCGAGTTTAAATATCTCAATGTTTACTATACTAAAGTCAAAAGAAACTATGGAAAATCGACGAAAACCCAAATTATCGCACTCAGCACTATACCTCGGTTCGGTATGCGGTTTTGCCAAATTTCGCGCTACCCCTACAATTGGGGTGTCTGCGGATAGGGGCTGACGAGGGCTGTGCAACGATACCAAATTTGGAATTTCGCTAGAACAGAATTCTGAAAATTTTGGGGTTTAAAGTTCCAAAAAATAAACAATGAATAACAATGTAGGGAAAATTTATAAATTTCCTTCGGAATTTTCCTCGGGAAATTGTCTTAAAATGTTGGGCTCGATGAATCGAGTTTAAATATATAGGGTTGTATATACTACAGTCAAAAGAAAGTATAGAAATTAGACGAAAACCCAAAATATGGCACTTACCACTATACCTCGGTCCGATATAAGATTTGGCCAATTTTCGCGCTACCCCTACGAATGGGGTGTCTGCGGATAGGGGCTGACGAGGGCTGTGCAACGATACCAAATTTGGACCTTCGCTAGAAGAAAATTTTGAAAATTTTGGGATTTAAAAATCCAAAAAACGGTCTATGTATGGAAAGTTTATAACTTTCCTTCGAAAAAATTTGGGGAAATGGTCCGGATAGATCGGGCTCGATGTATCGAGTTTAAATATCTCAATGTTTACTATACTAAAGTCAAAAGAAACTATGGAAAATCGACGAAAACCCAAATTATCGCACTCAGCACTATACCTCGGTTCGGTATGCGGTTTTGCCAAATTTCGCGCTACCCCTACAATTGGGGTGTCTGCGGATAGGGGCTGACGAGGGCTGTGCAACGATACCAAATTTGGAATTTCGCTAGAACAGAATTCTGAAAATTTTGGGGTTTAAAGTTCCAAAAAATAAACAATGAATAACAATGTAGGGAAAATTTATAAATTTCCTTCGGAATTTTCCTCGGGAAATTGTCTTAAAATGTTGGGCTCGATGAATCGAGTTTAAATATATAGGGTTGTATATACTACAGTCAAAAGAAAGTATAGAAATTAGACGAAAACCCAAAATATGGCACTTACCACTATACCTCGGTCCGATATAAGATTTGGCCAATTTTCGCGCTACCCCTACGAATGGGGTGTCTGCGGATAGGGGCTGACGAGGGCTGTGCAACGATACCAAATTTGGACCTTCGCTAGAAGAAAATTTTGAAAATTTTGGGATTTAAAAATCCAAAAAACGGTCTATGTATGGAAAGTTTATAACTTTCCTTCGAAAAAATTTGGGGAAATGGTCCGGATAGATCGGGCTCGATGTATCGAGTTTAAATATCTCAATGTTTACTATACTAAAGTCAAAAGAAACTATGGAAAATCGACGAAAACCCAAATTATCGCACTCAGCACTATACCTCGGTTCGGTATGCGGTTTTGCCAAATTTCGCGCTACCCCTACAATTGGGGTGTCTGCGGATAGGGGCTGACGAGGGCTGTGCAACGATACCAAATTTGGAATTTCGCTAGAACAGAATTCTGAAAATTTTGGGGTTTAAAGTTCCAAAAAATAAACAATGAATAACAATGTAGGGAAAATTTATAAATTTCCTTCGGAATTTTCCTCGGGAAATTGTCTTAAAATGTTGGGCTCGATGAATCGAGTTTAAATATAGGGTTGTATATACTACAGTCAAAAGAAAGTATAGAAATTAGACGAAAACCCAAAATATGGCACTTACCACTATACCTCGGTCCGATATAAGATTTGGCCAATTTTCGCGCTACCCCTACGAATGGGGTGTCTGCGGATAGGGGCTGACGAGGGCTGTGCAACGATACCAAATTTGGACCTTCGCTAGAAGAAAATTTTGAAAATTTTGGGATTTAAAAATCCAAAAAACGGTCTATGTATGGAAAGTTTATAACTTTCCTTCGAAAAAATTTGGGGAAATGGTTCGGATAGATCGGGCTCGATGTATCGAGTTTAAATATCTCAATGTTTACTATACTAAAGTCAAAAGAAACTATGGAAAATCGACGAAAACCCAAATTATCGCACTCAGCACTATACCTCGGTTCGGTATGCGGTTTTGCCAAATTTCGCGCTACCCCTACAATTGGGGTGTCTGCGGATAGGGGCTGACGAGGGCTGTGCAACGATACCAAATTTGGAATTTCGCTAGAACAGAATTCTGAAAATTTTGGGGTTTAAAGTTCCAAAAAATAAACAATGAATAACAATGTAGGGAAAATTTATAAATTTCCTTCGGAATTTTCCTCGGGAAATTGTCTTAAAATGTTGGGCTCGATGAATCGAGTTTAAATATATAGGGTTGTATATACTACAGTCAAAAGAAAGTATAGAAATTAGACGAAAACCCAAAATATGGCACTTACCACTATACCTCGGTCCGATATAAGATTTGGCCAATTTTCGCGCTACCCCTACGAATGGGGTGTCTGCGGATAGGGGCTGACGAGGGCTGTGCAACGATACCAAATTTGGACCTTCGCTAGAAGAAAATTTTGAAAATTTTGGGATTTAAAAATCCAAAAAACGGTCTATGTATGGAAAGTTTATAACTTTCCTTCGAAAAAATTTGGGGAAATGGTCCGGATAGATCGGGCTCGATGTATCGAGTTTAAATATCTCAATGTTTACTATACTAAAGTCAAAAGAAACTATGGAAAATCGACGAAAACCCAAATTATCGCACTCAGCACTATACCTCGGTTCGGTATGCGGTTTTGCCAAATTTCGCGCTACCCCTACAATTGGGGTGTCTGCGGATAGGGGCTGACGAGGGCTGTGCAACGATACCAAATTTGGAATTTCGCTAGAACAGAATTCTGAAAATTTTGGGGTTTAAAGTTCCAAAAAATAAACAATGAATAACAATGTAGGGAAAATTTATAAATTTCCTTCGGAATTTTCCTCGGGAAATTGTCTTAAAATGTTGGGCTCGATGAATCGAGTTTAAATATATAGGGTTGTATATACTACAGTCAAAAGAAAGTATAGAAATTAGACGAAAACCCAAAATATGGCACTTACCACTATACCTCGGTCCGATATAAAGATTTGGCCAATTTTCGCGCTACCCCTACGAATGGGGTGTCTGCGGATAGGGGTTGACGAGGGCTGTGCAACGATACCAAATTTGGACCTTCGCTAGAAGAAAATTTTGAAAATTTTGGATTTAAAAATCCAAAAAACGGTCTAGTGATGGAAAGTTTATAACTTTCCTCGAAAAAATTTGGGAAATGGTTCGGATAGATCGGGCTCGATGTATCGAGTTTAAATATCTCAATGTTTACTATACTAAAGTCAAAAGAAACTATGGAAAATCGACGAAAACCCAAATTATCGCACTCAGCACTATACCTCGGTTCGGTATGCGGTTTTGCCAAATTTCGCGCTACCCCTACAATTGGGGTGTCTGCGGATAGGGGCTGACGAGGGCTGTGCAACGATACCAAATTTGGAATTTCGCTAGAACAGAATTCTGAAAATTTTGGGGTTTAAAGTTCCAAAAAATAAACAATGAATAACAATGTAGGGAAAATTTATAAATTTCCTTCGGAATTTTCCTCGGGAAATTGTCTTAAAATGTTGGGCTCGATGAATCGAGTTTAAATATATAGGGTTGTATATACTACAGTCAAAAGAAAGTATAGAAATTAGACGAAAACCCAAAATATGGCACTTACCACTATGACCTCGGTCCGATATAAGATTTGGCCAATTTTCGCGCTACCCCTACGAATGGGGTAA